>OV702294.1:93681347-98681347 GCA_916181665.1 Avena sativa
ACAAGCCAACAAGGAGAGCGAGTTGGGGAAGGATTCAAAATCCCTCTCCCAAGCTGACCTCCCTCTCATAAATAGAGGGTAGGGGGTGCCCCAATAGACACACAACACCCGCCCCTCCCCACATAGCCGCCGCCCCAGCATTGCCACCGCCGCGCCGCCGCCGACTCCTCCACCTCCTCCTCTCTAGCCTCTAAACCCTAGATCATAGGGGAACTCTATTTCTCCACCATAACCTGCCCCGGCTTAGGAGAAGCCCTGCAGGATCTTCCCTCTACTTCTGACAACACGTCGTCATGCTACCGGAATCGCGAGGGGAGAACTACAACCTCCGCTGCCTGCTGGAACAAGGGAGAGGAAGGTCTTCATCGAGTACCGAACGTGTGACCGATTGTGGAAGCGCTGCCGAAACACAGCGCCGGAAGGATCGTCTACGCGATATTGAGATCGGCAAGTGTATGCCTACATCACCCATGAGAATCTGCTCTCGTTGACCGCTTTGGAATCTTTGACGGTGAGTACTCTAATCGACTCGTTGCTACAATCTAGTAGATAGATCTTGGCTTGTTTGTGTTCATGCGGTAATTTTTTTTGTTGTCCATGCTTCGAACCATACAGAATCTGTGACTGTTTTGAACATTTTCACCAGGGACAGATTATCCTCCCCTTGCATGGCCGGATTATCCGGCCTAGAAGGTTTGCCCCTTTTTCAGATTTTCACAATTTCATCGTATCTTGTATATTGGGCTTTTGGATTGTTTTACTACTTTTCTTAGCAATCCTCCTAGACTTGTGTGTGCGCTTATCCCCTTTCTATCTACCTTGCTCACTTCACAGGTTGTTCGAGTGCTCCCAAGACTTACAAGAGTCGTCCCTGTGCCCGTTCGTTCAGGCCCAATGAAGAAGGTGTTCTCGTGGATGAGGTTGAATTGAGGAGGCAGCAAAGAGAGGATGAACGGAGGGCTGAGCGTTCTAGGAAATCCAAGAGAACCACTCAGAGGAAGGGAAAGCTGCCCCGATTCTCCACCATGACCTGTATGCAGAGGCTGACAGTGATGAACCGCTTGAGGACAGTCGTTTTTGGTCTGCACATTTCAGGTACATTCATGATGACACCTATGCCTCCCTCAAGATCCACCCCATGCGCCCTCTGGATATGAATGAGGCAAAGACAAATCTATGACTTGTTGAGGGTTTGGCTGTGACTGAGAGGATGGGGATGCACCATCTCATGACTCTGCAATGCAACTATGATACCTCGGTGGTGAATCAGTTTTTCTCTACCCTTGTGGTTTGTGGAGATGAGCTTCGCACATTGAATTGGATGGTAGGTAGCACCCCTCTTTAGTCTGATTTCCGCACATTTGGTCAGGTGCTTGTCTGCCCCTTTCATGTCGTGATATTTCCTATGGTCATCGCATTTTTATCAACTCAAGCCCAAGAAGGACACTGCTCTCTCTCTCTGTTCCTTTATACAAATGGATCTGTTGGCACTCTCTCCGGTCTATCACCTCTGTATGTTGTACTAGTTGGTCTTCATAGGGATTGCATCACTCCGAGTGGGGAAACAATGACACCATCCGTGGTCACCTGGTTCAGCTGCTTGCGTTTTCTCATGACTGTGCTATAAATGAGGATATGCCAGTCTCGTACAAGATGGACGTCATGGATTTCATATATCATGAGATGACCGATGCTATGTTTAACAGGATCTCCATTCCATATGCTCCGTTCATCATGATGCTCATCAGGTATATGCTTCCCCGTGAGGATTTCAGCGGTCACCTTGATGGAGTGCACAAGGCCAAGAAGCTCTATAAAAAGTCTTAGAAGACCTCTCATCCCTCTTCAGCTCCAGATTCCTTCATGATATATGCTCGGTCTAGTGGTCATAGGCCCCCAATGACTTCTATGGCCCGTGAGGTCAA
The DNA here is from genome assembly GCA_916181665.1 of Avena sativa. Classification (NCBI taxonomy): domain Eukaryota; kingdom Viridiplantae; phylum Streptophyta; class Magnoliopsida; order Poales; family Poaceae; genus Avena; species Avena sativa. The sequence continues at coordinate 93,683,273 of OV702294.1, forward strand.
GCAGCTTTATTGGTTCCAGAGGAACATCTTGTGCATTAATACGTCATAAATGTATTTATAATTTTTGATTCTCCATGCTTGTTTATTATCTACTTTTCTTAGCTTTATCTTTACTTTGAGGTGGTTTTATATGTTTTTCTGGACTCACCTATTAACAAGTTGCCATAGTTCCAGTTGCATGTTTTTTTTTCTGTTTTTGGTTCCAGAAAAGGCAGAAATCAATATTCTCAGAATTGGACGGGACAAAAACCAAAGTCAATATTTTACCGTGGGGAACACGGAGCAAGAATACGAGACGAAGGGGAGCCACCAGGGGGCCACACCCCTGGCGGCGCGGCCAACCCTGGCCCGCGCCTAGGGGTGTAGCCACCCCGGGTTCCCCCCTGCCTCGCCTCTTCGCCTGTAAGAATCCCTTGATACCAAAACCCTAAGTACCCGATCAATCTTCCACGAAACAGTCCATAGCCTCTGCCACCACTGTCCCTAGATCAGGGGGATCTGAGATCTTGCCGGCACCCTTCCGGAGGGGAGATCACCCGGGAGGCCTTCTTCATCATCATGCCAGCCTCCGGTATGAAGCGTGAGTAGTTCCACCTTGGACTACGTGTCCATGTAGTAGCTATATGGTTGTATCTCCTCCATTGTTCTTCCATGTCTAGATCTTGTGAGCTCCGTTCATGATCAAGGTCATCTATTTGTATTCATGCATGTTGTGTTTGCGGGGATCCTATGGATATTGAGATTACTATGTAAGATTGATTAATGTTTTTGTCTTATTGATTCTATCATATCTGTGTTGTTTGAGATCTTGCATGCTCTCTTTTTCTAGTAGCTATCTTGGCCGAGTAGATGCTAGTGACTCCAAGAGGGAGTATTTATGCTCGATAGTGGGTTCATGCCTCTATTTAATCTAAGGGAAGTGATAAAAACTCTAAGGTTGTAGATGTGTTGTTGATACTAGGGAGAAAACAAACGTCTCTTGTTCATGGAACAAGTGGATTGTTTACCTTACACACTTTGCTTAAAGCAGTGATCTGTTGCTTGCAACTCAATACTGGAGGGGGTTCACATGATAACCTAAAGGTGGATTACTAGTCATAAGTGCAGTTGGATGGCGGTCTATGTATCTTGTTGTATTGCCCAATCAAATCTCATAGGATCATGAATGTCTAGTATTGCATTGTTATTCCTTGCTCAGTCCTGTCAATTGTCTTGCTGTAATTTGTTTAGCCAGCATATGCCATGTTTGTTTATCTTAAGGAGAACACCTCTAGAGAACTATGGACCCCGGTCCAATCTTTACCATTGATGCATTTTCCACTGTTCCTGTTTACTTTCTGCAAACCACTATTACCTTCCACACCATACAATTAATCCTTTGTTTACAGCAAACCAGTGAGATTGACAACCTCACTGTTCGTTGGGGCCAAGTCTTGAGTTTGTGTTGTGCAGGTTCCATGTTGCTAGCAACACCTTTGATTCGTTTCCTTCCTCCTACTGGTTCAATAGCCTTGGTTTATTTTTGAGGGAATACTTACTGTTGTGCTCATCATACCTTCCTCTTGGGGTCTCCCAGCGAAGCTCTACATTGATCTGAGCGCATCAAGCTGTTTTCTGGCACCGTTGCCGGGGAGGCTAAGGACGTCTTCATAAGGGGAGTCCTCCATAACATTTCTCTTTACTTTGTTTTCCTTTTTCTTAGTTTCTTTTGCATTGTTTTGTTTGCCTCTTTATATAAAAAATTACAAAAAAAATAGTTTCCTTCGTTTTGCTTTCTCTTATAAAAAACACACAAAAAAATTTGTTCATGCTCTAGCTGTTGCTGTTGTGTGCTTGTTCCACCTTTGAAAAAATGAATTCTAGTGAGAACACCAAGTTGTGTGACTTAACTAGCACCAACAACAATGATTTCCTGAGTACACCTATTTCTCCACCTGTTCCTGATGCTACCTTTTATGAAATTAAACCTGCTTTGTTGAATCTTGTCATGAAATAGCAATTTTCTGGTGTTAGTTCTGATGATGCTGCTGCCCACCTTAATATCTTTGTTGAGATTTATGAGATGGAGAAGTATAATGATATAGATGGAGATATTGTTAAGCTCAAGTTGTTTCCTTTCTCCTTGAGAGTAAAAGCTAAAGAATGGTTGCTATCCTTGCCTAGAAATAGTATTGATTCTTGGATTAAGTGCAAAGATACTTTTATTAGAAAGTACTGCCCTCCTGCTAAGATTATATCTATGAGAAGTGATATTATGAAATTAAAAAAACTCGATAATGATCATGTTGCTCAAGCTTGGGAAAGAATGAAATCTTTGGTTAAGAATTGTCCTATTCATGGACTTACTGCTTCGATGATTATCCGGACTTTTTATGAAGGTTTAAACTTCTCTTCAAGAAACCTGTTGGATTCCGCTGCTGGAGGTACCTTTATGACCATTACATTGGGTGTTGAAACAAAGCTCCTTAATAATATGATGGTTAATTCTGAATGGCACACTGAGAGAGCTCCACATGGTAAGAAGGTAAATTCTGTTGAAGCAACCTCCTCTCTAAGTGATAAGATTGATGTTATCATGGATATGCTTGTTAATGGAAAATATCATTATGATCCAAATAATGTTCCCTTAGCCTCTTTGGTTGGTCAAGAAGAGCAAGTTGATGTGATCTTTATTAGAAACAAAAATTTCAATAATAATGCCTATAGGAATAATTTTGGTAGCAACAATAATTATAGGCCTTATCCTCCTAATAATGGGAATACCTATGGAAACTCCTAAAACAATACTAGAAGTTCTCCCTCTGAACTAGAAGTCATGCTTAAATACTTTATTGGTAAACAAACCACTTTCAACAAAACTATGGAGGAAAAGCTTTTGAATGTTGAGAAAAATATATCATCTTTGTCTGAAGCTCAATCCTCTTTGATTAATAAAATGGCTGCTAAACCTGAAACCTTGGAAAGTACCTTTGCTGATACTCATGCCATACAAATTACTATTGATGAAAATGTTAGATTGTTAGCTCAACTACATGCTAAGTGGGAAAGAGAAGCTGAAATTGCTAGAAACAATAGCGTGTGCACAATTACCACCACCAATATGGATGTTACCAAACCACAAGAAGTCCCTATTCCTCCTACCACTACTCCTAAGCCTACTAGCTGTCATGCTAAGTTTGATTTTGATCTTGATGGTTGCAATATTTCTGAAGTGATTATGTTCCTACAAAAGCTTGCTAGAAGTCCTGATGCTAGTGATATAAAAGTGGCTTTCACCAAACACATTACTGATGCTCTTATTAAAATTAAGGAAGAAAAGTTGAAACACAAAGCCTATATTCCTAGGAAAGTAGAAGATAGTTGGGATCCCATCATTAATATGCAAGTGAATGACTTTGATCTCAAAGCTTCATGTGACCTTGGTTCCGGTGTCTCTATTATGCCTAGAAAGATTTATGAAATGCTTGATTTGCCACCTTTGGAATATTGTTATATAGATGTCCCACTTGATGATAATGTTAAAAAGAAACTTATGGGAAGTGTTAATGATGTTCTTATTATGGTTAACAATGCTTATGTCCCTGTTTATTTCTATGTTTTGGATGTTCAATACAATGCCTCTTGTCCTATTACTTTGGGAAGACCTTTTTTAGAACTGTTGGTGCCATCATTGATATAAAAAAAGTCACCATTAAATATCAATTTCCATTCAAGAAAGATATTGTACACTTCCCTATGAGTAGAGAGAAGTTTCTTTTTGCTCCTCCTTTGAAAGCAAGGTTTGATGTTAATGCTTCTTCATTTGAAAATACTTGATTCTTGCTTCTTGTGCCTAACTTAAAAGCATTAAAGAAAAGTACTTATTGGGAGATAACCCAAAAATTTTATTGAGTCTTGGAAGTTATTACTTTTGAAATTAACTCTCCTTATACTTTTTATTTGCTTTTTGTGCCAAGAATAACCTCTAATGAGAGGGAAGTAAGATTTGGGGAAGTTGCTGTCCCGAAACAGATTTTTGTGATCCACTGTAAAACTTCGTGTAAAATCTCTGTAAGTTGGATTGAGCTGTAATTTTCTGAGTAAATCCCCCTGGATGTTAGCTAACTTTCGTTAGTTTAGCACCTTTTGATTTGAGCAACAGAAGGTCTACGAAAAAATCGATTTTCACCTGCTGGTTTGTTTTGACAGATTTCTGCCATTATTTGCATTTGCTTCTTATTGTTTCCTTTTTGAGTTCTTTTTGGGAAATTGAGCTTTTTGAGGGAATTACTAAAATAGCTTGTGTATTTAGTGAAAGTTTTTGCTGTTTTTAAACTAAACCCAAAGGTCTATTATCTTTTTAATACACTAATGTTGCTAATGAAGATTGTGTGAAGTTCTGTATGAAGGAAGATTTTCAGGTGTAAAGGAAGAATTATTTAATGAGATGAAGAATGGACAAAAGCTCAAGCTTGGGGATGCCACCCCGTGTAACCACAAGAAATATTCAAGAGGTACAAGCCTTAAAGCTTGGGGATGCCTAAGGCATCCCCTTCTTCATCAATAAAAAGCTCAGGTCTTTCTAGATACTTCGTTTTTATTGTTTCATGCACTATTGTGTTGTTCTTGGAGCGTCTTAGTTTTTGTTTGCTTAGTTTGCTTGAATAAAGTAGTTGGACCCCCTCTTTTGCTGTGATGTTTTCAAATAAGTTGGAGTCAGCCAAGAGTAGAAATTTTTATGCTTATAGTGGTACAAAAGTGAGCTTGCTTTGACTATGGCTTAGACTTTATCTTGTCATGCTAGATGTTGTTTTGACCTAATGCTTAGTGATTATTGCTGTAGCATGACTTGTTCCAAACAATTGGGATTGCTTAATGTGCCTTGAAGGAATCATGCGTTGTTTTAGCATACAAAAGCATAGTATTGTGGTATTCTCCTTTGATGCTTTGTTTGGGTTGACTTGGCACATGCTCACACCATGTTATGACTCTAACAAGTCACCATTAGCCTGTATGATCATTTATTTTTTGACTTGTGGTGCCACTTTATGCTTTTATTAGTAATGTTTTGTCGCTCTGCATGATTATGGCCATTATTGCTCTCTTAGTTGGTCGCTCCCAGTCTTTCGCTAGCCTTCACTTTTGCTGAGTAAGCTCTACTCATGCATCCAACTCGCAAGAAACCAAGTTATTCCAAAGTGTCCACTATAAATTCCTATGCATGGCGTGTTACACCATTCCAAGTATATTCTTGTTTTACATCTATCTTCCAATTAAAAAGTATTTTGTTATGAGAAAAACTAGTGATTAAAGCTGTCACATCCCAAGATTTTCCAAATCTTGTAATGTGAAAAATAAATGAATAAAATAAAACTTTGTTGATTTTTAGGGTGAGAAGAAACTTTTTGAATCCAAATGGAAACTTTCAAAACCTATTTGGATCAAATAAAATCCTAAAGGGATTTAAAAAGATAAATAAACAATAAACTTAAAAATATTTAAAATTACTATTTTTGAATCTTTTAATAAAAAGGATTTGGTTTTCAAAAGAAAAGGTGGATTTATAAATAAAGATTAATTTTATAGAGCCAAATTAAACCTTGGCCAATATTTTGAAATAAAATGTTTTGCTTTGATTAAAAGAGTAAAGGTTTATTTAAATAAAATAATAAGGATTTAATATCCAATTTTTATTTAAATAAAGGGTTTTACCATTTTAATTAAAACATCAAAACTTATTAAATTATTTTAAGTTTTCCAAGTGTTTAATTATTTTCAAATAAATCTACTAAATGGTTTTGGTACTTTTTTATATTCCGAAATAAAGATTTTAATAAAACAAATCCTATTTGATTTAATAACTAAGGTCCATTTTTTACTTAATTATTAATGGACCCTAAAATAAAAATGTTATTTTATTTTAAACAAGTTTTCCAAGTATTCTTCATTTTCAAATAAAACCTACTGATTGGTTTTGAAAAATATTTAGATTTCAAATGGAGATTTTAAATAAATTAAAACCCATTTGATTTATTAACTAAGGTTCATTTTATTTAATTATAAATGGACCCTAAAATAAAAATATTATTTTTGGTCTTTGGACTTTGGTTTATGTTGTTAAACAAAACCAAATTCAATTGCAAAGTGTGGTGGAAGTTGGATTGTTTTGAATGTTTGATTTGTTTGTTTGAAATTCAATCAGGAAATTCAAACAGAAAAAGAGAAAAGAATCAGACCAAAAAAATATGCAAAGGATACAGCCCAGCCGGCCCAGCCCAACTATCCTAGCCCACTAAGCCGAACCAGCCCACTGCCCTCTCCCGCGGAAAACGATTCACACTCACGATTGAACCCACTAAGTCGCAGACAGGTGGACCCCGTTCCCTTTCCTTCTCTCTTGCTGCCAGTGGACCCCACAGCCACGCGGTCATCTTCCCCACCCGCGACCTGTTCTTCCCCAGACCTCGCTGTCGTTCTCTGTCAATCAATCCCCGAGTAAAGTCACTTAATTGCAGTGTTGATTCTGCACGGTAACCTCGCTCACTTAAGCGCTCACTCCCCCTCTCCATTTCCCCTCTCTCGCCCGGCTCTCTCGGCCACCAGGCTGCTCGGAATCCTCCCCGAACCACCAGAGACTCCGACGAGCTCACGTTTAAATTCCGGCCAGCACCGCCAGCCCCACTGCTTCCAGAGCACACTGGCTTGCTCGCCATCATATCCTGCACCTGCCAGTGCCTTCCCCTCGCTCGCGCGTGCTCTGCAGCGTCGACTTCGTCTTCGACTGAACGACGCCGCCGTCCGCTCCAACTCCGACGAGCTCCACAGGTAGTTTCTGACCGCGCCTTTCACTCCTCTTCACACACGCATCTTCGCCAGGACCGTGCGCATCTGACACTGACTTCCGTTTGTCCTGGTACGCGCTGTAGCATCACCGTCGACGACACCCGAGCATACCCGTCGTCAGACTCAACTCCGGCGAGCCATTGTCCTCACCCCCGTGCGCCCCTTCACCAGCCAGTACCACATTGAGCATCAGCAAGCATCGACGATTCTGGTGAGCCACCCCACTCCTTCTCTAGCTTCCTGTATCGCCGGCAACCTCGCCGCCAGAGCGCCGCCGCCGCACAGTCGCCGCCAACGCCGCCACTAGTTGGCAAGCGTGTTGCGCGCCGTAGGATCTTAATCTGACGCTCACGATAGATCCTTAGCCGAAGGGGTACGAGTGGTCCTGTGCCGCACGATCTGACTTGATCCAACGCACCAGAGAACGTGATCCGGCCGAAGCAGTATGGACGAATCAGAACACGCCGCGTGGCACGGGTCGATTTAAAACAGAATTTGTAATCAGATTTAGATGCAATTTTGAAACCCTTGTAACTTTTGATCCACACGTCCAAAATTTGCAAACTTTATATCAATGGAATCAGTGGAACAAGCCCTAGCCAACCATGCCATTTGTTTAGTAAAAAGCATCTGGAAAAATGTTTGTTTTTGCAGAAACATTTGTATGCTTGTTTAGATTGTAAAAATTGTTCAAAAATGATTTTGGGGATAAAATCTTTTGCAAATAGTGTGTTTTGAACCTACTGACCCTAGGAATCACTTTGTGGTTTCAAAAATGTATTTGGTGATGCAAAAGAATGATTCTTTGATTTAAAACCATTTCTAGTCAAATAAAAATATAGTTTATTTATTAAAAATGGTTTTGGAAGAAAACCTTTGGGAAATGTTTTGTTTTAAACTCTCTGACCCTAAACACAAAGTTTTGTGGTTTGAAAACATATTTTGTGAGCCCTATAGATTAATGCCTTAGTAAAAATATTTCTACACCACATAAAATGATACCTTGTTTTGAAAATGGTTTATGAAGTGAAACCTTTTGCAAATGACTTTGCCACTTTACAAAATGACCATTAGGTGCTTTGAAATGTTTATGACCCATTAGGAACCACTTTTTCAAATAAAACAATCCTTGGCATGCTTGCATGCATTATCTTGGTTCTATGATTTTATGTGTTGTTTTGCTTGATTGGTAGATTGAGTTTGTGCCTTGCTTGATTGAATTGTAGTGACTTGAAGAGTATGATTGTTGCAAGGACAAGGAGTGAACTTATACCCTCTACCAAAAAGGCAAGTGATGCTTCATACTTTGTCCCATTACTTTCACTAGGCATTAGTGATTTTTCTAAGTAAAACTTGCATGGAATTTTGCTAAGTATAAACCTTGCTATAGGAAAACCTAGTAGATGAAACCTTAGTAGAAATTTTCCTAAGTTAAGATTCCTACTACTATAAAGCTTAGCTTAGCTAATAGAAAACAAGGGTGGAATATATATCCATACTATGGAAAATTTCTAAGTCTAAGGACTTGTGTTTTTGTTTAATAAAACAACTAAGTTAATGAATCACCTGGGTGGAATGGTAATTGCTTGGTGGTTTTTGGTTGAGTGGTTACACAAGGCCCATGTTTATGGTTTACCTTGTGTATCACACTTGTGGATTGCCACCCAGGAACAAAGAGATTTGAGATGTCAAATGTTGAGAAGCTTCAAGTGCAGCCACTTGGCATTATGGGCTCTGCCTGGATCATATAGGTTGCAAGAACTTAGCCATATGGACAGTTGGTGGTAGAGTTTGATAGGTTGGAACGCGTCCATTTTGGTCTAAGGGAAGGCTTCTGAAAGATCTTGTCTTGGTGAAACCAAGTCTTGTGGGGAAAGTGCACCACCTCTGCAGAGTGTAAAATCTAAGTACTTAGCCATGTCCCTGGTAAAGGACAATTTGAGCATCAAGACATGGAAGCTATCAAGAATCTCATCATCCAAATTTCTAAGTTAAAAACTTGTGGTTGAACAAGGGTTAAAGGATCTTCAATCTTTGATTGGGAGAAATGATTTTTTCAAGCAAAAACTTAGTGTTTTCAAATGTTAAGGAAAAAATCTATTTTGAGCAATGCAAGCCTCAACTCCACTTAGCCAAATGCATATAGATGATAGACTCCACCATACTACCATAGTATCACTTGCCAATACAATTCAAATGTATTGACCCTTGTGGCTGTAACTTGTATGTTGCAGGTTTGATTGATTTAGTGAAGTGTGTTGATTAGGATTACAAAGTCTACAACCAACATGTCTGCCTGTGGCACTTTGAAGATGAAGGACCCCATGCTTATAGATATTCTGCTGCAATGTAATGTAATAGCCAAATGAGCTATGTAAGATGTAATAAAATTATGTTATTCCTGGTTATAAAGTTGTATTATGACCTTTGTTTCTTGATATTACATCTTAACTGTGGATGCTAGCTATTGATCCAGGGACTAGCATTGCAATCACAGGGATCCTTTTCCTTTACAAAGGAGGGATCTTACAAAAGCTCTCAAGAACTTGATGGCACACTTTATTTTTCTTGCCCCTAATAAACTTGAACCATTGTGTCATCTATGTTGTATATGCTTGCACTTATACGTTGGAATTAGCAGAACTGTGTTGTCACGGGGAACACTTTCAACATTGCACTTGTACTTTGTACACATTTGATATCATGCTCTTTTGTTTATGGATGTTGTCGGTGTGAAATAAAAGGGGAGCTTGTAAGTCCATGGAGTTATGTATGTGTGTAAGAGAAACGCCTGGGCCGTTAGCCTAAGCCATGCCTAATCATGGTGGAAATTTGCAGCATCACGATAATGAGCAATCTATGAAGCTTTCATCTTATATAAAAAAGAGACATATTGAAAAGAGGAAAGAGATAAAAAAGCACCATTTTCCCATGGTAAATAAGAGATTGCTAAGATGCTCATTGTCTGCTTGGCTTGTCATTTTGCTATGGGACAACTCATGTAGCATGTGCAAGGGGTACTATGATACACATATACTTACTATGACAAGAACTTGCACGTAACTAAAGTTGAGTAGCATGAGGAGCGGCCCTCGTACTCAAGGGACATGAGATTACCAACTTATACTTTGTCAAGCATATACTCCATAGTTTGTTCACTTTAACCTTAATCACTTCAAGATGCTTATGATAGGGAAATGAGAGCTGAAAGCTAACAAGTACCATAATTTTAGAAGCTCTTTTTGAAACTTGAAATCCCTGCTTGCCTTTTATGAAGGGTCTTTCTTCCACCATTATATTGAGTCTCCACCTTCTATCTATAGGCACCAATTATGAGAGCATAGTTTCCATTCTTAGTTCTATGTGCATTGTCCCAAAACTTATTGATTGATTCATATTGTTTATATTGCTTGTTCTTGAACTATTTGTATCTAGTCACTCTTAAGAACATTGAAGGTGTCCTATGCATTTATGTTTTGCTACTCCATGAGGGACAAGCTGAATGCCACTATTGCGGTGACCCAGCATACCACTGCATGATGTAGTATACTATAGTCGTGGACATAACACCAATGAAACACCGTTCACTAGTATTACATCCCTCAGAGTGGTACAACAGAATAAACACAGCGGGTCCAATACATGGATTAAGGTTAGAACTCGACTCTTTACATAAGATCCAAAGAACAATCTAGGTTAAAGATAGAGAAAGAAACTTCTTCCAATGAAAAATCATCAATAAATAACTCACAACTAATATGTTAACAAAGTCAGCACCAAACTATTTGGCTGGTATTGCCGCTAATGCAACCTTCTATAGAATTAGGTTCTATGGATAGAGATGAAATTTATATCTAATTTGTAACTCCATCTTCACTTGAGTTGATGTGTATTTTGACTCTCTTGACTTCATTGAAGACTTGAGCTTTTGATGATGACTCCTGGAGCATAACTTGATGTAGACGTCGTCTTAATGGCTTCAGGATCTAGCAAGGGTTAAGAAGATACGTTGAGTACGAGCGTACTCAGCAAGTTAACTAGAAAAGGATTGTTTGATGCACTATATCTACGGCCATAGACCATAGGTCATAGGCAATGCAAGTTTTCGTAACCATTTCTTAAAAGGTTGCTTTTATTCTGAAAACCTATGTCCGTCAGCCTTCACAGGTTTACCAGAACTTTCATGGAGTTCCTTTCCCGCCGCGTTCGCCTCTCCTTCCCGGAACAGGGAGTATCAAGTTATAGTTCTTACACTCTGCAGAGGTGCGTACTTTACCCATGAGAGATCAACTCTTTGTTTCATAACCGGGCAACTTATTCCCGTCCATAATTCCATGATGTGGGGCCCAAAAGATGATCCAAGCCAATCACTGTCCCCTTCGCGACCCTGCATGCCTCCTTAGTGTACACCATGCCCACCCATTGAATTACGACAATGGTTTGTACAGACCGTTAGATGCCAAAACTATCGTGGGACGATGAGGGTTCCCACCCATATGCTGCATATCCTCTACGAATTACCAATGAACTTGCACGTTACGAGGATAACATCCACGACCTGCACATCCGGCTACATGCGAGAGGAAGAAGATATATGTGACTTCTCCGTCCCATTCCAAATCTCATGGTTAATGCGTGATATATGACGCAAGAATCATTGGCAACATTGGTTGTTAAGTCCTAGATAATATGTTCCTTTACCACCGGAACTTTCATATTAGGTTATTACCTCATGGTAAGTAACCTATAATCAATTTATTATGAAAATAGTATTTTCTGATCTTTTTGAAATGCAGGTGATGACAATACTGGATTTGCAAAATATTTTACAAAACATAATCAAAGGACATGAGCAAGTGTGAACTTGCCTTTTGTGATTGCAAGATTATGCACTCATGGTCTTCGAGATAATATAAGATCCAATATATCAAATCAGCATCATTGGTCTGTAAGGACTAATGTTTAAAGAAGCAAAATGCTTTTGTGCATAGTAATGTAATGCAATTTGATAAACTCGAATCCCCGAAATAATCGTTGATCTAGGTTTGGATACTGGGAATGGTTTCTTTAGAATGTGTTATCCTTTTAGATAAGTTTCACACTTGTGCTTCTTATTAGGGCTTCTGAGTGTGTGTGAAACAATATGTAATTATAAGATCATAAAACAATGAGATACACACAAATGTGAAATGCTACTCAATATTGCTTATACTATAATTGTTTATCTTCAAATTTTTACATTACAAGTAATGTCACTTATAAAAAACTTAAGTGTTATCAATCCGAAGTATACAAGTAAAGTATAAAGTACTATGATTACGATTAATTGTCATATGTTGACTGAAGTGGCAAAACGAATAACTTTTGAAGAAAATATTTCTTTATTAAGGTTTAAACAATCCTTGTGGTTAATCAGAGGTGGTTGACATTGTTTGTGCTTGCTTGAATAGTTTGGATTTGAGATGCTTTATAACTTAATTATAATAGACCAAAGTTAACTATAAAACACATAACAATATCTTTAGCATAATATTTAAAGTTTTTTAGACTAAAGTTAACTTTAAATAAAACAAAGATGAACTTAGGGTCTAATGCTTATGATATTTGTATCTTCTTCACTTTAAATTGTTTCCTTTAAAGTTACTTAAGAATGGCATTACCTTTATTTGAGTAGTGGTTTCTTAATTTTTATAATAGAATAGAAGATTTTATCTCCTTATAAAGGTGTGTTTTTGATTTGTATCTAAGGAATAATATTACTTAACTAATTATGGATTTACTATAGTGTGGTGATATGTTTATAAACTTGTAGTTGAAGTAATGGGAAAGATTTTATTTTGTCACAAATTATTCTTGAAAATTTTATATTGGATAATAATCTTTTTAAAAAATAATCTACACTTATGGTTGAATGATAATTCAAAAAAATTGCATTTTAAAATGTTTTGAACCATTTTCAATTCATATTATTAATATTTAAGACTAATAGTACTTGTTAGACTCAATTGGCTAATTTTAGAAATATTAGCAATGTTTATTTACCCTTAGATGAATTATCAATTAAGGAATTAGATTTATATTCAAGTTATTGAAGTGTTTAAATTTTTTATTTACATCAAAAGTGGAATATTATATTTTTAACATGTAGGTATTATTTTTGTGATCATTTTGGTATATTACATTTATTTTTGTGATTTATAAATAATAAGATATGATTTTTATAATATTTATTACTTTATAAATACTTAATAAATAATAAATATTTATCTAAGTGAAATAATAATGCATCATTATAGTTTTAAATTATATTTCTTATTTTTCTAAGATTTTTGGGTATTTAATTTATATTTTTTAACAGTTATCAATATTAAAATATGAATTTTCCAAGTATTAAAACTTATAAAATCTTTATTAAATAATTATTATTTAAATTGTTGGCATAATAATGTTTGATAATAGTTTAATGTTATAGATTTTATTTTTCTATAAATTTTCATATATAAAACATATTTTTCCATATTATAAAACAAAAGATATTTAATTTATAAGATTATTCATTCTCTAATGATGGGGATATGCCTACCGAGGTATATCCAGCAGGACGTTTCCTACTGGCCCAAGCGCCAGCGAGTGGGCCTGCAGGACGGCGACTGGATCGAGATTTGGTGTGCACTCCAGCGACTGGAAGCTGAAGGCCCAGAAGTGTAGATAGGCCCAGTCGGACTAGGTAGTAGAATCACCGAATCCTTAACTAATTCGGTTGAGATCTGTAAACCCTAGGGAGGTGAGTCTATATAAACCTCCCTAGAGGACGCATAGAGGATACGTTCTATCATACACCCTAGCGACTCGCCGCCTAGCCGCCGAGCTCGCCCCATTGTACTCTCACCATAATACAATCTAGCAGGAGTAGGTCTTTACCCTCCGGGGGGGCGAACCTGGGTAAACCCTTGTGTCTCAGCCCTCATCTCGCACCGCAGATGGCTGGCCACCCTTGCCCCATGTTCTACTACTCGCTACCGATTGCAGCATCTGCCGTGGTCATTCCCACGACAGTGGCGCCCACCGTGGGGCCTGGCCGGTCAGGCTGGTGTTCTGCGGCGAGATCCAATCTGCCAATCAACGAGTCGATCGCCACCGGCCGCATGATCGCAATCGGCGAGATGCTCCAGATCTTGCCGAGCAGCTACGTCCCGGCGGCGCGACCCGTCACGCATAGCATGATCCTGCCGGTCGGCACGATCAGCCTCTTCGTTGGCCTCACCGACGTCATCATCTCGGAGGATTCTGCTCGCATCCGCCAGTCGCCGCCGCCCGACCGGCTCTCTGAGAGCCAGGTCCGCAAGATTCACCACCTCGCCTCCGAGTACGACTCGGCCCACAGCAACATGGCCGAAACCACCGTAGCCGCGGAAGACGCGGCCCTCAACGACGACGCCGATTCGGCGACCCCGGCGTCACTCGCCGGATCCATTGTTGCCGCATCACCCGTGGGCTCCATCACCCAGGTCTCCAACGTCGGAGACTTCGAGGATCCCTCCATCCTCGGGATCTTCGACTTCGACTCCGGGTCGGAGAACTCCGCCGACCTCTGCGGCGGAATCGGCCGCCACGCCGCGACCTACATGGCGACCGACGCCGACCCGCCGGAAGATCTATTCTCCACGCCGATCCCACCAAACGCGACGGCAACGGAGGTCGAGGAACTCCGCCTGAAGCTGGCGGAAGCAGTCCGCAAGGAACAAGCCGAGCACGAAAAATTTCGCCTCGAGCAGGTGACAGCACAGGAGCTGTCGCGCTACCACCAGCTCTGAATCAGGTCGCGCCTGAACCCCACCGTCCAGGGGCGCGCCCTGAATTTCGACGAAGAGAACGACCCGGACCGTGCGTCCGAACGCGCGATCTGCGAGAACGCGCCACCAGAAGGAAGCACTCGTCCCCCACCAGGGGCAACGGCCAATGGCGCCCCACCACCACCCAACCGCGCACCGCCCAGGGACCAGCCAAGGATCGTGGTCTCCTCACGAGAGCGAGACGCGAACGGCCTCCCGCTGTTCTCCACCCCAATGGACAACCTCGTCGCGGGCCGGGCAGCAGTCAAGAACATCGTGGCCACTTATGAAGGTGCCCTGCAGATCCAGTACGCCAAGGCTCTGCTCGCCAAAGAGGTCGAGCAACAAAACGCAGGCGTCGACTCAAAGGGTTGGATGTACTCTCATTCATCGGGCAGTAGAGCGGCCTCAAGCGGCCGCCCCATGGCGGCGAACACCCTCAACTGCCTGCCACCTGAACCACTACATCTCCAACACCAACCCGCGAACGCGGCACTCTCCACCAACGACCCCGGCCAGCGACCAACTTTGTCGCCGCCAACGGGCAACCCGTCGACGCCCGCACCCACATCATCAACAACCAGAGCTGGCGCGCACGCCAGCCCGACGACTTGCGGCATACCCTCACCAACCGCCGCGACGGTGAGCCGAGGGGATCGCTGAGCCGGCTCAGGCCCCGGTGCTTCGGACCGATGATCCGAGGCGAAAGATACCCGATGAACTTCAAAGCGCCGAAGGAAATAGAGAAGTACGACCCTTCGTATGATCCCTCCGTGTGGCTGGATACCTACCTCATGGCGATGGGGATCGCCGGCCACACCGATCTACTAGCCGCCCGCTACCTTCCCCTGATGATGGAGGGGGCGTGCAGGTAGTGGATTAACACTCTTCCCGCGGATAGCATCGACTACTGGGAAGAGATGCGTGACGCCTTCGTCAGTCACTTCGAGGGTTCATACACCCGTGCCACCACCATCGAGGACCTGGAACGGTGCGTCCAGGGACCCTGCGAGTCGACCCGCAGCTGGGTCCAACGGTGGCAAGATCTATGGTACAACGCGGTCGGCATCCACCCAGACACCGCGATCCACTGCTTCAAGACCTTGTGCCACTATGAGCCCCTGGTCGCCAAGCTCAAATGAGCGTACCGCACACTCGACAACATACCGGATCTCCTGGAGATCGCAAAAAGGTACGCGGAGGAGGACCCAAACCAGGAAACCAACGACGAGTCGGGAGGACACCGCCGCACGAGCGGCCACGACAATGGGAGACGACCCGATCTACGCTACAGCAACACTCGCCTCACCGGCAAGCGGCCCTTCTTAACCAACCTTGTGTATTTCACAGCAGGGAAGGAAAGCCCACCACGCACACGACCGCCGACTGCCACTCTCTCAAGGAGATCGAGAAGGCACGGCGCGCGTGGGAAGACCTCGACAACAACCCGCCAAACAGAGGAAAATTTGGCAGCGTCGCCGGCTCGCTCCACACCTTCACATGCTTCAACACGAAGCGCGAGAAGAAGGTCATCGCCCGCGCCGTCGCCGTCAACGCGGTGGCCCAGATAGATATACCCCAGTTCCTCAACTGGTCTGAGCAACCAATCACTTGGAGCCACGCGGACCACTCGCCACGGATCGAGTATCCGGGCCGAGTCGCCCTGGTGGTCAAGCCCAAGGTGGGAGACTACTGGCTCCCCAAAACATTGATGGACGGCGGCAGCTCCATCAATATCCTGTACCTGGACACCTTCAGGCGATTGTGGCTCCCGCAGTCGATGATCGATATGACCTACACCACGTTCCACGGCATCGTCCCCGGTTGGAAGGTGTACCCGATCGGCAAGGTGATGCTGTCAGTCACCTTCGGCACACCGGCAAACTTCCGCACCGAACGGATCGTCTTCGAGCTAGTGCCCTTCGACGGCCCCTACCACTGCGTCCTGGGGCGCCAGGCGTTCGCCAAGTTCATGGAAGCACCCCACTACGCTTTCAATGCGATGAAGCTACCCGGGCCATGCGGCGTCATCACCATCCATGGCGACCCCGACATGGCCGCCGAGTGCGAGGCCAAAGGAACTGAACTCGCCGACGCCGTCATCGCGGCAGAGGCCAACCACGCAGACGAGCTCGCCAAGTACGCGAGCGGGGTCAACAACGACGACCCCACCATACTCAAGAAGCCCAACTCAGAGGGCGGCAACCCCACCACCTTCGAGGCAACAACGCATACCCGCACCGTTGAGCTGGTCCCAGGCGACTCCAGCCAGACGGTGATGATCGGGACGGGCATGAGCCCAGCATAGGAAGGCGCGCTCATCGAGTTCCTCCGTGAGAACAGGGACATCTTCGTGTGGAAGCCCTCTGACATGCCTGGTGTCCCGAGGGAACTCGCTGAGCACAAACTCAACGCCGATCCTAAAGTGCGACCTGTCAAGCAGTCGCTTCGGCCCTTCAATGAAGAGCGCCGCCGAGCCATCGCCGAGGAGGTGCAGCGTCTACTCGCTGCAGGCTTCATCCGGCCAATCAAGTACTCCAAGTGGCTGGCAAACCCAGTCCTGGTCGAGAAGAAAAACGGGACCTGGAGGATGTGTATAGATTACACAAATTTAAACAGCGCCTGCCCGAAGGAGCAATTCGTCCTCCCGCGGATCGACCAAATCATCGATTCCACCGCGGGCTCGGAGTCGCTGTGCTTCCTCGACGTCTATTCTGGGTAAAACCATATCAAAATGGCCGTCGAGGACGAAGAGAAGACGGCGTTCATCACGCCAGTCGGAGCCTTCTGCTACACTGCCATGACCTTCGGCCTCAAGAATGCCGGGGCGACCTACCAGCGGTGCATGCAGGAGTGCCTTGCGAGCCAAATTGGCCGCAATATCCACGTCTACATCCACGACATGGTGGTGAAGTCCGCTCGCCAGAACGAACTACTCGCTGACCTGGCGGAAACATTCGCCAACCTGTGGAAGTATAAGATAAAGCTAAACCCAGGCAAATGCACCTTCGGTGTACCAGCTGGACAGCTACTGGGATACGTTGTCTCCAAGCGCGGGATCGAAGAGAACCCCACGAAGATCGACACGATCGCTCGACTCAGCAAACCCGAGTGTCTGCGTGACGTCCAGAAGCTGGCCGGGCGAGTCGCGGCTCTCAGTCGCTTCATCCCTCGGTTGGGTGAAAAGGCGATGCCCCTCTACCGCCTAATGCGCAAGAACCCTACCTTCCAGTGGGACAAGGAGGCAGACGACGCGCTCCGCGACCTCAAGAAGGTGCTACTCGCAGCACTGCTACTCGCCGCCCCCGTCGACAAGGAACCCATGCCGGTCTACGTCGCGGCTTCCGAACGCGTCGTCAGCGTCGTCATGGTCGTCGAACAACCAGAGGAAGGAAAGGAGCGCCCGGTGCAGCGACCCGTTTACTACATCAGCGAAGTCCTCACCGAGTCGCGCCAGCGCTACCCGCAATACCAGAAATTGGTATACGCGGTCTTCAGAGCACAGCGGCGACTGCCGCACTACTTCCAGGAGCACCCAATAACGATCGTCTCCTCAGCACCATTGCAGGACATCATCCGCAACCGTGAGGCGACTGGGCAAGTCGCCAAGTGGGCCGTCGAGATCGGCGTCCACAACATCAAGTACGAGCCACGCAAGGAGATCAAGTCACAGGCTCTCGCAGACTTCATCGCCGACTGGGAGGAGGCCCAGCAGCCAGAGAAGCTGCCATACCTCCATTACTGGAGCTTACACTTTGACGGCTCCAAGAACGCGGACGGTGCAGGAGCAGGGATCGTGCTAACCTCTCCCAAGGGCGACAAGCTCCGTTATGTCCTCTGCCTCGACTTCACCCCCTGCACCAACAACATGGCCGAGTACGAGGCGTTACTCCACGACATGCGAGCTCCCAAGGAGATGAACGTCAACCGCCTGCGCTGCTACGGAGACTCTGACCTCGTCACCAGGCAAGTCGCTGGCACCTACGACGCCGTCTCCCCCACCATGGCGGCATACCGCCAAGCAGTGGACAAGCAGTGTGGATACTTCACAGGCTACTCCGTCGAGTGGATTGACAGGCGGAAGAACGAGGAGGTTAACGCACCGAAAATTGTGTTTACTCTCCGTGTCTTGTGCCACTCGCACTCGTAATAACAGCGTCATGCTACTCGCAGAAGTCAACCTCTGATAAAGCGACCGGCGCGGCCAAGTAGTGCGGTACGAGGGCACTGGGAAACTCCAGGCCTTGTAACATCCACGAAAAACGCCAACCCGGAGCCCCATTGGAGTCGCCTAGCCCGACTGGCTCGACGAGCCAAGACAACTGCATTCGCTCCCCACAACGACCAAGGTCCTCCGCATCCTCGGCACAGCGACTCGAACGGCCAAATACCATGCTCGGGGACTGACGTCCAGTCAAATATGAGCGACTAGGGAAAACACCCAGTATGAGAGCGTGCCCAGGACTCGCCATGCGACTGACCCTTCGGGTCAGGCAGGAGTGACGCGCTTACTTTAACGCACTTAGTCCTCACCTGCCTTGGAGCTGCGACTAGAACCACCAAGTACCACGCTCGGGGAATCGGCTACCCGACCTCGTTCGCGCACGGGAAAACGGTCAAGTAAAGAGCACCCATGGGAGTCGCCCTGCGACTGGCTCTCCGAGCTCTGGCGAGTCGACCTTAATCCATTAAACATTCGCAAACACATAACAAACGAGGTAAACCCCATAAAAAGGGTGGACGCGCGCGGGGACTCGTTCAATCAAAATCCAAATCGCAAAACAAATGACAAAACAACACGAATTTCCTTCATAGCAGCACAATTTGTTCCAAAATACAAGGAAAGTTCAATAATCCTATTGCACTAACGCCCAAGGGAACAAAGCTTCTACTCCGCAGGTTTCGACGCAGACTCGTCGCCACCCCTGCAGTTACGAATGAAGGGCACGTACGGGTTCGACGGGTACGTCGTTAGCTCACCCGACATCGCCGCACGGAACGGCTGCTCAACCTTGAAGTCTCGATGCTTCGGCTCAGTATCATTGGGGGCGACAACCGTCTCCTAATAGGGGAGGAGGTCGCCCATCGCCCAAACGCGGTCGGAGTACACCGCAGCCCGGTCTGTCAGCTTCAGCACCTCGGCTATCTCCACCGAGCCCATTGACGAGGGGTAGCCGCTTGTGACATCGTCGAGGTCGAAGTCCTCCGGGAAATGGGCAAGCCCAAGGCTGAGTGTCGTCGCCGCCCCACGCCGGAAGGCCGACCGCGTCATGAACTCGACCACCGACGGAGCCTTCTCCAGATAGCGCCATACCTCGACAAGGTCACTGGGGATCACCTCCGTGGGCGATATATCTTGCAGATATGATCGAAGGCATGTCGTGGGAATGGTCACGGCAGATGCTGCAATCGGCAGCGAGTAGTAGAACGAAGGGCAAGGGCGGCCAGCCATCCGCGGTGCGAGATGAGGGCGGAGACACAGGGTTTTACCCAGGTTCGCCCCCCGGAGGGTAAAGACCTACTCCTGCTAGATTGTATTATGGTGGAGGTACAATGGGGCGAGCTCGACGGCTAGGCGGCGAGTCGCTTGGGTGTATGATGGAACGTACGTTTACACGCCCTGTAGGGAGGTTTATATAGACTCACCCTCCCTAGGGTTTACAAATCTCAACCGAATCTGTTAAGGTTTCGGTACTCGTTTAACCTAATCCGACTGGGCCTATCTACTCTCCTGGGCCCTCAACTTCCATTCGCTTGGATCCACGCCAGGTCTTGATCCAGTCGCTGTCTTGCAGGCCCACTCGCCAGGTCGTGGGCCAGTCAGAAACGTCCTGCTGGGTATACCCCGGTAGGCATATCCCCATCAGTAGTCCCCGAGGCCGTCGTCGATTGGGCGCAGGTGGTTGCTGGCATTCGGAGCATATAGCTTCAATGCGGACATCCAGTCAAATCAGCGGCGGGATCCTGAATAAAGGAGGAAACTAGTCATTCTGGTCGCAGCTTTGGCGAACGGGGCGGCAAAATATTCAGTCACTGTTGTAGCGATCGGGTCGGTGATCCGAGTGGCCAAAGTTGGACCGTCAAAACACAGTCAAACTAGCCGTTGGGGCAATCCAACGGTAACCTTTTGCGTAATCACCGCGTAGTAACGGCTCCCTGATTTGGCGGGTAACAACCGCTATATAAAGGGAATGGTAGGCGATCGGAGAACCACCTCCTCGTCATTTCCTATGATTGCGCGCACCTTCACTTTCCTCCGCATCGTGATCCAGCCGAACCGAAATCCTCCGACCCCCACGAATCCTTCCGCCAATGGCTCCCTCCACCAAACCATGGGGCAGGTCCAAGTGTACGAGAGCGTTACTGGCTTCCTTCGAGGAGGCCGGGATCCTTCGCGCCGGCAGGTGTCGCATCCCCGCGGCCTGAGAGGTGACTCTGGACCCGCGCGAGGGATAATTCGTCTGCTTCACCAGCCACCTGGAACGGGGGCTGGGATTACCCACATCTCTTTTCTTCCGGCGCTTCTGCGCCTTCAACAGGATCCAGCCATCGGACCTGGGCCTGCACAGCATCGAGCAGCTCGCCATTTTCATGGCATTCTGTGAGTGCTACCTGGGCTGCAGGCCCTATTTCCCCCTGTGGCAAGATCTGTTCCACGGGCGGATCAGTCGCGAAGAAGCAGGCGGCCCGATGCTTGTCGCGGGCGGCCTGACGTTTCAATTGAAGTCGAAGGCCTCCTTTTTTGATCTGATGCTACCTGCCAAGGCGGCGAGTGAATGGAAGAAGTCTTGGTTTTACGTCACCGAGGCGACTCCAGACGGAGAGGTGGTGATCCCAAGATACTCCGCCGACCGGCCCGAACCGCGCCGACTCCAAGTCGGAAAGCTTCCAACAGACCAGCGGATGGTGGTGGATGAAATGCTTCAGACCATCCGCGACCTGAAGAAGAAAGGTCTCCAGCCCATCAACTTGTATAACTGCTGGCTCGGGCGGCAACTCGTCCCCCTGGCCCGCCGTGACCACTACATGTACGAGTACACGGGCCGGGAGGACTCGACGAAATCCTGCCTCGCCGAGTGGCAACTCGAGGATTACCTCCTAGCGTTGAAGAAGATCACCCAGGCGGCGTACCTCGACACGAAGGCTGGGGTCGCCCCCTACACCATGAAGCATCCAGCTCCGACGGTAAGTCATCTTTCTATCATTCGCAGTCGCAGTTAACGCTGTCACGGTTATACTGATATTGTCTTATGCCTATTGCAGTTATTTCAAGTGGTGGAAGGGTGGCTTCCGCCCGCGGACGACGAGAATTCGAGCTCGTCCGTCCAGGAGGGGGGCGAATCGCCTCCAGCAAGGGGCGGCGTCAAGAGTGACAGGAGCGGCGACGACGACGAATCCGAGGAAGAGGTCGCCCCGCTGGTCCGGAAAACTCGCGGACAGCGGCAGCGTGAGCTCGAAGCGAGCAAAAGCCTCGAACGTCATGACGATGACGACGACAAGCTCCCCGAGAACACCTCGCGTCGCGAGGCCACTCCGTCGAAGAAGAAGAAGAAGGAGGTGAAGGCCCCTCCGATGAGGAAGACGAAGCCAGCAAGACAGGCATCTCCGCCTCATTCGCCAAACAGCTCCGACGCCACCAGTCTGGCCAGGGGTGAAGCGCCACAGACGATGGCGGCGCCAGATATCACCGCCGTCCTGAGCGAGGTGCCTCTGGCCTCGATGCCTCCACTGTTCGCCCCAGTCTTTGGGTCGGGGGCTGCTTCGGTCGCGGCAGCTTCGCCGCCCAGGGAATCTCCCGCCGAAAACGTTTCGGAAGCTCCTGTCGCGGCCTCGACGACGAAGAAGCCGTCCGTGTCTTGGGCGCACGATGTCTTGGAGATGGGCCTCAGTCGACAACTGGGCCCCGAACTGGAGAAGCCGGCCGGCATCCGCACGGGGCTACGGTTCATTCCAGTCGCCAAGTGAGTTTTATTCACCTGCTTTATTTTTCTTGTAGTCGAACGACTTTGCTCATATTCTCGATTTGCAGGACTGGGGTTAAAAAGATAGGCCATCTGTCCGTGGCCAAGGTGCTGCCAGTCGTCGCCGAGGAGGACCCCTCTCGGAAGAGGAAGGCTGATGAGGTCGCTGCCCCCACAGACAGTGCCAAGAAGGTAAAGAGCGACGAGGTCGTCACGGTGTCTGACGACATGACGGTGGCCCCGAGTGATCATGCGGCTGTGGCGGCCTCGGCAATCAAGGAGGGTGCTCCCTCGCCAGGGGTGACCGAGCCGTCATTTGGTGCCGACGTGTCCATCGCGACCTTCCCGCGCTTCATGGACAGAGCGGCCACGACGAGTGGTACCACGCCATCGAGCCACGCACCTGGGGTCGCTGAGATGGAGGTCGAGCAACGTCGCGTGCATACTCCGGCTCTTCTCACCTCCGTGGACGCACTACAACTTCATGGCATGCTGGGCGCGGCCATCCAGGTATGTCTAGTCCCCGAGGATCGGGCCACTGAATTGCAGTGGTCAGATTCTTTAAGTGTTGTACTTTTATTTCTTGCGCCCAGTCCCCGAGTGCGCATTCGCTGAGTTTCAGCGGGTGGGCGCTCAGTATTTTTGATCAACAGTCCCCGAGTGTCTAGTCGCTGAATTTCAGAGGGTAGGCACTTAGGTTTTTGATCGCCAGTCCCCGAGTGTCTAGTCGCTGAACTTCAGCGGGTAGGCACTTAGGTTTTTTGATTGCCAGTCCCCGAGTGTCCAGTCGCTGAATTTCAGTGAGTGGGCGCTTTAGGATTTCGCTTTTGCTAACTGTTTCACTTTTGCATAGGGTTTGCAACGTGAATCAGCCAACCGGCTAGCTGCGAAGTGCCGCGCGGAGAAGGAACTTGTCGCCGTTCAAGAGGCGAACAAGGGACTCCAAGCGATTGCTGCGAAGGCAGAAGAGGTTCGCCAGGGCCTTATCCCAGCGAGTGAGCTGACAGCGGCGCAATCGGCGTTGAGTTTGGCGGAAAAGCGGATCGCCGACCTTGAGCGCGAGCTGAAGGAAGCGAAGGAGGAAGCGACCTCAGTGGAAGGGCAAGCCAAGGCTGCTGTTACGACCGCCGCTGAGGAGCGTAAGGTTTCCGACGCCCTTGTTGCTGGGTTTCAAGATGATTACTCCGCTCTTCAAAACTTCATCACGGAGCTCTCCTGCCCTTTGATTGGTGAGTGTGCCTGCCTCTGCCTTTAACATATGCATTATGTAATTTTTGATGTATTCACTGTCACCTTCTGTCCGCAGGTCGGATCATTGATAGCGCAGAAGAGGCGAGTTCGTTCGACGCACGGCAATGTGTAGCCACGCTGGTCGACTCGGCCACGTTGTCGGCGACATGCATACGGGCGTATCTTCAGGAGATGTCGCCCACGGAAGTGATTCCTAGCGACCTCGTCGAGGTGTGGCGATACTTGGAGAAGGCGCCGTCGGTCGTCGAGTTCATGACGCGATCGGCGTTCCGACGCGGAGCGGCGACGGCGCTTAGCCTTCGGCTCGCTCACTTCCCGGAGGACTTCGACCTGGACGACGTGACGAATGGCTACCCGTCGTCGACTGGCTCGGTGGAGATCTCCGAGGTGATGAAGCCGACGGACCGCACCGTGGTGTACTCCAAGCGCGTCTAGGCAATGGGCGACCTCCTTCCTTATCAGGAGACGGTCGTCGCACCCAACGACCCCGAGCCGCAGCACCGGGACTTCAAGATCGAGCAACCCTTCCGTGCGGCAATGGCGGGTGAGCTGAGGACGTACCCGTCAAACCCGTACACTCCCTTCATTCGCAATCGCAGGGGTGGCGGCGAGTCGTCCTCGAAGCGTACGGAGTAAAATATTGTGCCCTGGGGCGTTAGTAGCAGTTCTGCCATTGGGCATACTTTGTATTTTGTGACAATTGCGACATGCTATAATGAGATATCGTGTTGTTTTGTGAATTGTCGTGTGTTTCTGATTGAGGGTTGAACGAGTCCCCGAGCGTGTCCGCCCTTTTTTATGGGGTTTACCTCGTTTGTTATGTGTTTGCGGTTTTGAATGTTTTGTTATTGAGGTCTACTCGCCCGAACTCGGAAAGCCATTCGCAAGGCGACTCCCATGAGTGCTCTGTACTTCACCGTTTTCCCTTGTGCGAACGAGGTCGGGTAGCCGAGTCCCCGAGCGTGGTACTTGGTTGTTCTAGGCGCGACTCGCGGGTGGGTGAGGACTTGGCGCGTTAGGGTGAGCGCACCACTCCTCCCTGGCCCGTCGGGTTAGTCGCATGGCGAGTCCTGGGCATGCTCTCATACTTGGCGTTTTCCCTAGCCGCTCGCGCTGAACTGGTCGTCAGTCCCCGAGCGTGGTACTTGGCCGTTCGAGTCGCTGTGTCGAGGATGCGGAGGATCATGGTCGCTGTGAGAAGCGAAGGCAGTTGTCTTGGATCGTTGATCCAGTCGAGCTAGGCGACTCCAATGGGGCTCCAATGGGGCGTTTTTCGTGGACGTTACAAGACCTGGGGTAACCCAGTGCCCTTGTAGCGCACTACTTGGCCGTGCCGATCGCTGTACCAGAGGTTGACTTCTGCAGTTAGCTTGATGATGTTATTACAAGTGCGAGTGGCACAAGACACGGAGAGTAGACGCACTTTGCGGTAACCAATATTTTTTTATTTCATAGCGACTGGAGGATACATATGTGGAGTTCTAGGGGTAGAACTTCCGTAGGAGGTTTACATTCCATGGTCGCTTGACGTCGAGTTTGCCGTCCCTGCGGACGTCGATGAGGTAGTAGGCGTCGTTGCCGAGTACTCGCCCTATGGCGAATGGTCCCTCCCACGGGGGGAGAGCTTGTGCATGCCCTTCTTGTCCTGGATGAGTCGTAGCACCAGGTCGCCTTCCTGGAAGGTGCGAGATTTCACCCGCCGACTATGGTAGCGGCGGAGTCCTTGCTGGTAGATGGCCGTGCGAGAGCGAGCTAGGTCGCGTGCCTCGTCGAGTTGATCGACTCCGTCCTACCGTGCGAGTTCGTTCGCCGCCTCCGTGTAGTGGACGACCCTTGGCGAGTCGTGCTCGAGGTCGGTGGGCATGACTGCCTCGGCGCCGTACACCATGAAGAAGGGGGTGAACCCTGTCGACCAGTTGACTGAGGTGCGGATTCCCCAGATGACTGAGGGTAGCTCCTCGACCCAGCACCCGGCGGTGCGCTCGAGCGGTACTTGGAGCCACGGCTTCAGGCCGTGGAGGATGCTCTGGTTGGCCCGTTCTGCCTGGCCGTTGGACTCCGGGTGGGCGACTGGCGCGAGGTCGAGCCAGATGTGGTGTTCCTCGCAGAACTCGGCCATGGCTCCTTTGGCGAAGTTGGTGCCGTTGTTCGTGATGATGCTGTTAGGGAACCCGTAGCGATATATGAGCTCGTGTAGGAATTTGGTGGCGGTCTTCCCGTCGCATTTCCGGACTGGCTTGGCCTCGACCCACTTTGTGAATTTGTCGACCGCGACTAGGAGATGGGTGAAGCCGGAAGGGGCCTTTTTGAAAGGGCCTACCATGTCCATACCCCACACGGCGAATGGCCAGGTGATGGGGATTGTCTTGAGCGCTGAGCTCGGCACATGTGTCTGGTTGGCGTACTTCTGGCACCCGGCGCACCGCTGGACAATGTCGACGGCGTCAGCGTGTTCGGTGGGCCAGTAGAAGCCGTGCCGCATAGCCTTGGCGACCAGGGAGCGGGCGCTGGCGTGGTGGCCGCAGTCGCCGGAGTGGATGTCGTGGAGGATCTTGCGTCCTTCGGCAGGTTGGACGCAGCGTTGGAACACGCCGGTCACGCTGCGCTTGTGGTGCTCGCCGTCGATGATGGTGAAGGATTTGCATCGCCGTGCAATCATCCGGGCGTCTGTCTCGTCTGCGGGCAAGGTGCCAGCCTCCAGGTAGGCGATATATGGCTTGGTCCAGTCGTCTGGCTCGGCGATGAGTGCGACCAGGGCTGCCTCTGGCTGTAGCGGGACTCTGATGTCAATATCTCTTGGGGTAGAGACAGACGGCCTAGTGATCGTGTCGAGGAAGACGCCGGTGGGTGGTGCGAGTCGAGCCGACCCGATGCGAGAGAGTGCGTCGGCCTCCTCGTTGTTTCGCCGGTCGATCCATTCGACGGAGTAGCCTGCGAAGTGTCTGCCCAGCTTGTCCACTGCTTGGCGGTATGCCGCCATGGTAGGGGAGACGGCGTCGCAGGTGTCAGCGACTTGCCTGACGACGAGGTCGGAGTCTCCGTAGCAACGTAGGCGGTTGACGTTCATTTCCTTGGTAGCTCGCATGCCATGGAGTAGTGCCTCGTACTCGGCCATGTTGTTGGTGCAGGGGGTGAAGTCGAGGCAGAGGACGTAGCGGAGCTTGTCGCCCTTCGGTGAAGTCAACACGATCCATGCTCCTGCGCCGTCCGCGTTTTTGGAGTCGTCGAAGTGCAGGCTCCAGTAGTGGAGGTATGGCAGCTTTTCCGGCTGCTGGGCCTCTTCCCAGTCGGTGATGAAGTCCGCGAGAGCCTGCGACTTGATCGCTTTTCGCGGCTCATACTTGATGTTGTGGACGCCGATTTCGATGGCCCACTTGGCGACTCGCCCAGTCGCCTCGCGGTTGCGGATGATGTCCTGCAACGGTGCTGAGGAGACGACCGTGATCGGATGCTCCTGGAAGTAGTGCAGCAGTCGCCGCTGTGCTCTGAAGACTGCGTATACCAGTTTCTGGTATTGCGGGTACTGCTGGCGCGACTCGGGGAGGACCTCGCTGATGTAGTACACCGGTCGCTGTATCGGGCGCTCCTTTCCTTCCTCTGGCCGCTCGACGAACATGACGGCGCTGGCGATGCGCTCGGAAGCCGCGACCTATACCAGCATGGGTTCTTTGTCGAAAGGGGCGGCGAGTAGCGGTGCTGCGAGTAGCACCTTCTTGAGGTCGCGGAGCGCGTCGTCCGCCTCCTTGTTGTTGGAGATATGCCCTAGAGGCAATAATAAAAGTAGTTATTATTTTATCTTTGTGTTCATGATAAATGTTTACATTCATGCTATAATAGTATTAACAAGGAAACATTAATACTTGTGTGATTTGTAAACTTAATTTGAAGTCCCTAGTAAAGCCTCTATATAATACTAGCTTGTTGGTTAATAGATGATTGTGGTTTCCCTGTCATGAACATTGAGATGTTATTAACAACAAGATCATATTGTTAGGAGAATGATATGATGGACATACTCCTATAGATAAGCGTAGCATAAAGATCAAGTCATTTTAATAGTTCAATTGCTATATGCTTTCTGATACATAGTAATCTAATTCCTTCGACCATGAGATCATGCATATCACCTTTACCGGATGGATGCTTTGATGACATCAAACACCACACCGTAACTGGGTGGCTATAAAGGTGGCATTGAGTGTTCGAAAAGTATTGGTTGAAACACATGGATCAAGAGTGGGATTTGTCCATCCATATGACGGATAGATATACTCTGGGCCCTCTCGGTGAAATGTCATCCAATTAGCTTGCAAGCATGTGACTGGCTCACAAGGGATCACATGTCACGGGAACGAGAAAAGAGTACTTATCGGTAACGAGGTTGAACTAGGTATGCAGAGATACCGACGATCATAACCTCGGATAAGTAAACTATCATGAGACAAAGGGAAATTGATATCGTATGTAAGTGGTTCATTCGATCGCAAAGTAATCGTTGAAATATGTGGGAGCCATATGAATTTCCAGATTCCTCTATTGGTTATTGTTCGGAGAAGTGTCTCGGTCATGTCCGCATAATTCACGAACCGTAGGGAGACCCACTTAAGGATTCGATGTTGTTTGAGTAGTTATGGAATGATGAGAAAGAGACCGAATGTTGTTCGGAGTCTCGAATGGGATTCGGGATATCACGAGGAGATCCGGAATGGTCCGGAGAATAAGATTCATATAAGGAAAGTCCCGTTTCGGAGTTGGGGAATGGTTCCAGTGTTTTCATCGGGAATGTTCTAGAATGTTCCGGAATGTCCGGCACTCCGGAGGGGAAGGGTACATGAATGTGTTGTATCAAGTTGGTATGATTGTATCATGTACTAAGTGTCATCGCTGAACCAAATAAAGGATTAATTCAAATCCTAGTTTGAAAAGTCAAACAGCTAGTTTGAAAAGTCAAACGGCTAAATTTGGAAAGAGGAAAAGAGGAGGAGTGGGAAACCGAGTTGGGGAGGAGTTCCCTCCTCCAACCGGCAGCGCACCACCCAAGCCGAGTTGGGGAGGGACTCCTCTCCCTCCCCTTGGCCGGCCGGCCCCTCCACCTATATAAGGAGGGGCAGGGCTCCCTCCTAGAGACACACAAGATCCTCTCCTCCAAACCCTAGCCCCAAGCCGCCGCCGCCTCCATAGCCGCCGCCGGCCCTAGGGCAAACCCTAGCCGCCGTCTAGCTAATCCCTAGCCGCCGGCTTGCCCCCTCCTTGGTGTGTCTAAACCCTAGAACACCGAGGGACTCTCTCATACTCCACCATACTCGCTCCGGCTTAAGGCGAAGCCCTGCGAGATCTCCCCTCTACTTCCGGTACCACGCCGTTGTGCTGCCAGAATCACGAGGAGAGTACTACAACCTCCGCTGCCTGCTGGAACAAGGGAGAGGAAGGTCTTCATCGAGTACCGAACGTGTGACCGACTACGGGAGCGCTGCCGGAACGCAGCGCCGGAAGGATCGTCTACGCGATCTTGAGATCGGGAAGAGTACGACTACATCACCCACGAGAATCCGCTCTCGTTAAACACTTTGGAATCTTCGAGGGTGAGTTATTCCATCGACTCGTTGCTACAATCTAGTAGATAGATCTTGGCTTGTTTGTTTGTATGCGGTAGAATTTTTTTGTTTTCCATGCTACGAAACCCTACAGGGGTATCAGAGCCGTGTCTATATGTAGATCTGTTGCACGAGTAGAACACAATGGTCATTGTGGGCGTTGATGCTTTTATTGTCGATTGCTTCTTGTGTACTTTTCATCTTGCGGTATGTTGGGATGAAGCGGCCCGGGCTAACCTTACATGACATCGTTCATGAGACTTGCTCCACGCTTGACATGCAACTTGTATTGCATAAGTGGCTTTGTGGGTGCCTGTTTCTCCTAGCATAGTTAAGATCCAATTTACAACGGGTGATTAACAATACTAGTATCAATGTTGTGGTTCATGTTCGTAAGTTAGAACGACACTTATTGAAAGCCCCAAAACACGTAAAACATGCAAAGAAAGTAGAGGCGTCTAACTTTGTTTTGCAGGGGTGTGCTGTGATGTGATATGGCCATGATTTTGATTATATTTGATGTATGCAATGTTCCTTATTGTAAGTTGGCAACGGCAGGAGCCATATGGTTGTCTTTAATTTCTGTTACGACCCGCGTGTCTATTCAAAGTAGTTGTAATAGTTGAAGCCGGTGGACGACAACCATGGAGAAGCGTCATTGACCTTGATGCAATACCGGTGATGATGGAGATCATGTTCGTGCTAGAAGATGGAGATCGGAAGCACAAAGAAGAAAGGCCATATCATATCACATATTATGAATTGCATGTGATGTTAATCCTTTATGCATCTTGTATTTCTTAGTAGACAACGGTAGCATTATAAGATGATCCCTCATGCACATGAATTTCAAGTCATAAAGTGTTCACCCTTAGTTAGCACCGTTGCTAAAGCTTGTTGTTTCGAAGCACCACGTGATGATCGGGTGTGTTAGATTCTGCAAGTGCATACAACGTGAGCAAGCCAGATTTGCTCATGCAGAAACTAAGGTTTGATCTTGACGAGCCTAGCATGTACAGACATGGTCTCGGAACACGGATCACCGAAAGGTAAAGCATGAATCATATAGTAGATATGATGAACATGTCGATTGTTCGCCATTGAAACTATATCAACTCTCGTGATGATCGGTGTTGATGTGGTGGATTTGGTTCGTGTGATCACTAAAACAATGTGAGGGATATTGTTTTGAGTGGGAGTTCACCTAGATTAATTTTATTATTAATTTGAACTCAATTTGTCATAAACTTAGTCTAAACTATTGCAAATATGTTGTAGATCAATGGCAGCCCCTACCATCAATTTTAATGCGTTCCTAGAGAAAGAAAAGTTGAAAAACAATGGAAGCAACTTCGCGGATTGGTTCCGCAATTTGAGGATTGTCCTCACAGCTGGTAATTTGACCTATGTGCTGGATGCACCGCTGGGTGACCCACCTGCAGCTGATGCTGCCGATGAAGTAAAGAATGTTTACCTCACTCGGAAGACTCAGTACTCCACAGTTCAGTGTGCTATCTTGTATGGTTTAGAATCGGAGCTTCAGAAAAGGTTTGAGAATTCAGACCCATATGATATTGTCGAGGATCTCAAATTGATCTTTGAGACTCATGCGGCAATTGAAAGCTATGAGGCTTCTGAAAAGTTCTTTAACTGCAAGATGGAAGAGGGCAGCTCCGTCAGCGAGCATGTGCTTAAGATGTCTGGGCACGCAAACAAACTTCAAAGCTTGGGTATTGTGATTCCTAATGCTTTGGGGATTTACCGTGTCTCTAATCACTACCACCAAGTTACAAGAACTTTGTGATGAACTACAACATGCAAAACATGAACAAGACGTTGTCAGAACTCTTTGCCATGATGAAGTCTGCAGAAGTGGAGATCAAGAAAGAGCACCAAGTGTTGTTGGTCAATAAGACCACCAAATTCAAGAAAGGCAAGTCTAAGCAGAAGGGACACTTCAAGAAGGGTGGTAAGAAAGTTGCCACGCCTACGAAGAAGACCAAGGCTGGACCTAAGCCTGATACTGAGTGCTTTTACTGCATGGGAGAAGGTCACGGGAAGCGGAATTGCCCAAAGTACTTGGCGGATTTGAAGAACGGCAACATCAAGAAGAAAGGTATATCTGATATACATGTTATTGATGTGTATCTCACTAGTACTCGTAGTAGTGCCTGGGTATTTGATACTGGTTTGGTTGCTCATATTTGTAACTCGAAATAGGTGCTACAGAATAAACGGAAGCTAGCGAAGAACGAGGTGACGATGCGCGTGGGAAACGGATCAAAGGTTGATGTGATCGCGGTCGGCACGCTACCCCTTCATCTACCATCGGGATTAGTTTTATACTTAAATAATTGTTATTTGGTGCCTGCGTTAAGCATGAACATTATATCGGGATCTTGTTTATTGCGAGACGGTTACTTGTTTAAGTCTGAGAATAATGGTTGTTCGATTTATATGAGTAATATGTTTTATGCACATGCACCTTTGATAGATGGTCTATTCTTGTTGAATATCGATAGTGGAAATACACATATTAATAACATTGAGGCTAAACGTTTGAAATCGAGCGATAACTCGACCTATATGTGGCACTGTCGTCTTGGTCACATTGGAGTGAAGCATATGAAGAAACTCCATTCCGATGGACTTCTTGAATCACTTGATTTCGAATCACTTGATAGATGCGAAGCATGTCTGATGGGTAAAATGACTAAGACTCCATTTTCTGGTATGATGGAGCGAGCTACGGACTTATTGGAAATCATACATACCGATGTGTGTGGTCCAATGAGTGTAGCATCGCGCGGTGGTTATCGTTATGTTCTTACCTTCACGGATGACTTGAGTAGATATGGGTATATCTATTTCATGAAACATAAGTCCAAAACTTTCGAGAAGTTTAAGGAATTTCAAAGTGAGGTAGAAAATCAACGTAACAAGAAGATTAAATTTCTACGTTCTGATCGTGGAGGTGAATATCTAAGTTACGAGTTTGGCGAGCATTTGAAGAAATGCGGAATACTTTCACAATTGACACCGCCGGGAACACCACAACGTAATGGTGTGTCCGAACGTCGTAATCGAACTCTCTTAGATATGGTTCGTTCTATGATGTCACTTATAGATTTACCGCTATCATTTTGGGGTTATGCATTAGAAACAGCCGCATTCACTTTAAATAGGGCACCATCTAAATCCGTTGAAACGACACCGTATGAATTATGGTTTGGGAAGAAACCTAGATTGTCGTTCCTTAAAGTTTGGGGATGCGAAGCCTATGTAAAGAAGTTACAACCGGACAAGCTTGAACCCAAAGCGGAAAAATGCATCTTCATAGGATACCCGAAGGAAACTATTGGGTATACCTTCTATCATAGATCCGAAGGCAAAATCTTTGTTGCCAAGAATGGATCCTTTCTAGAGAAGGAATTTCTCTCGAAAGAAGTGACTGGAAGGAAAGTAGAACTTGACGAGGTTGTCAAACCTTCTCTCGAAATTGCAAGTAGCGCAGCGCCGGAAGAAGTTCCTGTGGTGCCTGCACCAATTAGAGAGGAAGCTAATGATGATGATCATGAAACTTCGATCAAAGTTAGGTCAACGAGAACTCGTACCACTCCAGATTGGTATGATCATGTTATGAGTGTCATGTTGGTGGACAACACCGATGACCCTGAGACATATGAGGAAGCGATGATGAGCCTAGATTCCAATAAATGGCAAGAAGCCATGAAATCCGAGATTGGATCCATGTACGAAAACCAAGTGTGGACTTTGGTGGACTTACCAGATGGCTGGAAGGCTATCAAGAACAAATGGATCTTCAAGAAGAAAACAGATGCTGATGGTAATGTTACTGTCTATAAAGCTCGACTTGTCGCAAAAGGGTTTCGACAAATTCAAGGAGTTGACTACGATGAGACTTTCTCACCAGTAGCGAAGCTAAAATCTGTAAGGATTATGTTAGCAATCGCTGCATATTACGATTATGAGATATGGCAGATGGATGTCAAAACAGCATTCCTCAATGGAGATATTGATGAAGAGTTGTATATGATGCAACCCAAAGGTTTTGTTGATCCTAAAGATGCTAACAAGGTATGCAAACTTCAACGGTCCATCTATGGATTGAAGCAAGCATCCCGAAGTTGGAATCAACGTTTTAATAAGGTGATCAAAAGTTTTGGTTTTATACAAACTTATGGAGCAGCTTGTATTTACAAGAAAGTGAGTGGGAGCTCTGTAGCATTCTTAATACTATATGTAGATGACATATTGTTGATTGGGAATGATGTAGACCTTCTTAATAGTGTCAAGGAATATTTGAATAATAGTTTTTCAATGATGGATCTTGGCGAAGCAGCTTACATATTAGGCATAAAGATTTATAGAGATAGATCAAAACGCCAAATATCATTGTCACAAAGTACATATTTGGACAAAGTTCTAAAAAGGTTTGGAATGGAAGAAAGCAAGAAAGGGTTCTTGCCCATGTTGCCCAATACGACCTTGAGTAAAACTCAAAGTCCGACATCGGCAGAAGATAGAGAAAGGATGAGTAAGACTCCCTATGCCTCAGCCATAGGATCTCTAATGTATGCCATGCTATGTAATAGACCCGACATTGCATATGTTGTTAGTTTAACTAGCAGATATCAATGTGATCCAGGAATGGATCATTGGATAGCGGTCAAAAACATCCTTAAGTACTTGAGAAGAACTAAGGATATGGTTCTTTCTTATGGAGGTGATGAACAGCTCGTTGTTAATGGTTACACCGATGCTAGTTGGAACACCAATCCGGATGATTCTAAATCACAATCTGGATACGTATTTATTTTGAATGGTGCAGCAGTTAGCTGGAGGAGTGCAAAGCAAAGCGTTGTGGTGAGATCTTCAACTGAATTGGAATACATGGCTGCTTCGGAGGCTTCACAAGTAGCGATATGGATGAAAGAGTTCATTACAGAGCTGGGTGTGGTTCCTAGTGCGCTGGACCCAATGTCTATCTACTGTGATAACATGGGCGCCATAGCCAATGCGCAAGAACCAAGGTCATACAAGAAGCTGAAGCACATCAAGCTACGTTTTCACGCTATTCGAGAACATATCCAAGATGGGGATATAAAGATTTGCAAAGTACACACAGATCTGAATGTGGCGGATCCGTTGACTAAACCTCTCCCGAGGGCAAAACATGACCAGCACCAAACTGGCATGGGTGTTCGGTATATTACCATGTAATCTAGATTAGATGACTCTAGTGCAAGTGGGAGACTGTTGGAGATATGCCCTAGAGGCAATAATAAAAGTAGTTATTATTTTATCTTTGTGTTTATGATAAATGTTTACATTCATGCTATAATAGTATTAACAAGGAAACATTAATACTTGTGTGATTTGTAAACTTAATTTGAAGTCCCTAGTAAAGCCTCTATATAATACTAGCTTGTTGGTTAATAGATGATTGTGGTTTCCCTATCATGAACATTGAGATGTTATTAACAACAAGATCATATTGTTAGGAGAATGATAGGATGGACATACTCCTATAGATAAGCGTAGCATAAAGATCAAGTCATTTTAATAGTTCAATTGCTATATGCTTTCTGATACATAGTAATCTAATTCCTTCGACCATGAGATCAGGCATATCACATTTACCGGATGGATGCTTTTATGACATCAAACACCACACCGTAACTGGGTGGCTATAAAGGTGGCATTGAGTGTTCGGAAAGTATTGGTTGAAACACATGGATCAAGAGTGGGATTTGTCAATCCATATAACTGATAGATATACTCTGGGCCCTCTCGTTGAAATGTCATCAAATTAGCTTGCAAGCATGTGACTGGCTCACAAGGGATCACATGTCACGGGAACGAGAAAAGAGTACTTATCGGTAACGAGGTTGAACTAGGTATGCAGAGATACCGACGATCATAACCTCGGATAAGTAAACTATCGTGAGACAAAGGGAAATTGATATCGTATGTAAGTGGTTCATTCGATCGCAAAGTAATCCTTGAAATATGTGGGAGCCATATGAATTTCCAGATTCCTCTATTGGTTATTGTTCGGAGAAGTGTCTCGATCATGTCCGCATAATTCACGAACCGTAGGGAGACACACTTAAGGATTCGATGTTGTTTGAGTAGTTATGGAATGATGAGAAAGAGACCGAATGTTGTTCGGAGTCTCGAATGGGATTCGGGATATCACGAGGAGATCCGGAATGGTCCGGAGAATAAGATTCATATAAGGAAAGTCCCGTTTCGGAGTTGGGGAATGGTTCCGGTGTTTTCATCAGGAATGTTCTAGAATGTTCCGGAATGTCCGGCACTCCGGAGGGGAAGGTTACATGAATGTGTTGTATCAAGTTGGTATGATTGTATCATGTACTAAGTGTCATCGCTGAACCAAATAAAGGATTAATTCAAATCCTAGTTTGAAAAGTCAAACAGCTAGTTTGAAAAGTCAAACGGCTAAATTTGGAAAGAGGAAAAGAGGAGGAGTGGGAAACCGAGTTGGGGAGGAGTTCCCTCCTCCAACCGGCGGCGCACCACCCAAGCCGAGTTGGGGAGGGACTCCTCTCCCTCCCCTTGGCCGGCCGGCCCCTCCACCTATATAAGGAGGGGCAGGGCTCCCTCCTAGAGACACACAAGATCCTCTCCTCCAAACCCTAGCCCCAAGCCGCCGCCGCCTCCATAGCCGCCACCGGCCCTAGGGCAAACCCTAGCCGCCGTCTAGCTAATCCCTAGCCGCCGGCTTGCCCCCTCCTTGGTGTGTCTAAACCCTAGAACACCGAGGGACTCTCTCATACTCCACCATACTCGCTCCGGCTTAAGGCGAAGCCTGCGAGATCTCCCCTCTACTTCCGGTACCACGCCGTTGTGCTGCCGGAATCACGAGGAGAGTACTACAACCTTCGCTGCCTGCTGGAACAAGGGAGAGGAAGGTCTTCATCGAGTACCGAACGTGTGACCGACTACGGGAGCGCTGCCGGAACGCAGCGCCGGAAGGATCGTCTACGCGATCTTGAGATCGGGAAGAGTACGACTACATCACCCACGAGAATCCGCTCTCGTTAAACACTTTGGAATCTTCGAGGGTGAGTTATTCCATCGACTCGTTGCTACAATCTAGTAGATAGATCTTGGCTTGTTTGTTTGTATGCGGTAGAAAATTTTTGTTTTCCATACTACGAAACCCTACACTTGTCCCACTGGAAGGTGGGGTTCTTGCGCATCAGGCGGTATAGGGGCATCGCCTTTTCGCCCAGGCGGGGGATGAAGCGACTGAGAGCCGCTACTCGCCCGGCTAGCTTCTGGACGTCGCGTAGGCACTCGGGTTTGCCGAGTCGAGCGATCATGTTGATCTTGGTGGGGTTCGCCTCGATCCCGCGCTTGGAGACGACGTACCCCAGTAGTTGCCCTGCTGGTACACCGAAGGTGCATTTGCCTGGGTTTAGCTTTATCTTGTATTTCCGCAGGTTGGCGAATGTTTCCGCCAGGTCGACGAGTAGATCGCCCTGGCGAGCAGACTTCACTACCAAGTCGTCGATGTAGACGTGGATATTGCGGCCAATTTGGCTCGCAAGGCATTCCTGCATGCACCGCTGGTAGGTCGCCCCGGCGTTTTTGAGGCCAAAGGTCATGGCGGTGTAGCAGAAGGCTCCGAATGGCGTGATGAACGCCGTCTTCTCCTCGTCCTCAACGGCCATATTGATCTAGTTTTACCTAGGGTAGGCGTCGAGGAAACACAGCGACTCCGAGCCCGCGGTGGAATCAATTATTTGGTCGATCCGCGGGAGGACGAATTGCTCCTTTGAGCAGGCACTGTTTAAGTTTGTGTAGTCGATACACATCCTCCAGGTCCTATTTTTCTTCTCGACCAGGACTGGGTTTGCCAGCCACTTGGAGTATTTGATTGGCCGGATGAAGCCTGCAGCGAGTAGACGCTACACTTCCTCGGCGATGGCTCGGCGGCGCTCTTCATTGAAGGGCCGCAGCGATTGCTTGACGGGTCGCACTTTGGGGTCGATGTTTAGTTTGTGCTCAGCGAGTTCCCTAGGGACACCAGGCATGTCAGAGGGCTTCCATGCGAAGATGTCCCTGTTCTCACGGAGGAACTCGATGAGCGCGCCTTCCTAGGCTGGGCTCATGCCCGTCCCGATCGTCACCGTCTGGCTGGAGTCGCCTAGGACCAGCTCGACGGTGCGGGTGTGCGTTGTTGCCTCGAAGGCTGAGGTGTTGGCACCCTCCGAATTGGGCTTCTTGAGTATGGTGGGGTCGTCGTTGTTGACCCCGCTCGCGTATTTGGCGAGCTCGTCGGCGTGGTTGGTCTCTGCCGCGATGACAGCGTCGGCGAGTTCGGCTCCTTTGGCCTCGCACTCGGCAGCCATGTCAGGGTTGCCGTTGACGGTGATGACGCCGCCCGGCCCGGGGAGCTTCATCACGTTATACGCGTAGTGGGGAGCTGCCATGAACTTGGCGAACGCCTGTCGCCCCAGGACGCAGTGGTAGGGGCTGTCGAAGGGAACCAGCTCGAAGATGATCCGCTCGGTGCGGAAGTTTGTTGGTGTGCCGAAGGTGACTGGCAGCGTGACCTTGCCGATCGGGTACGCCTTCCGACCGGGGACGATGCCGTGGAATGTGGTGTAGGTCATTTCGACCATCGACTACGGGAGCCGCAGTCGCCTGAAGGTGTCCAGGTACAAGATGTTGATGGAGCTGTCGCCGTCCATCAATGTTTTGGGGAGCCAGTAGTCTCCCACCTTAGGCTTGACCACCAGGGCGACTCGGCCTGGGTACTCGATGCGTGGCGAGTGGTCCTGGCGGCTCCAGGTGATGGGCTGCTCCGACCAGTTAAGGAACTGGGGAACATCCACCTAGGCCACCGCGTTGACGGCGACGGCGCGGGCGATGACCTTCTTCTCGTGCTTCGTGTTGAAGC
The DNA here is from genome assembly GCA_916181665.1 of Avena sativa. Classification (NCBI taxonomy): domain Eukaryota; kingdom Viridiplantae; phylum Streptophyta; class Magnoliopsida; order Poales; family Poaceae; genus Avena; species Avena sativa. Next base: position 93,721,689 of record OV702294.1, read on the forward strand.
CTGTGAAGGTGTGGAGTGAGCCGGCCACACTGCCGAATTTTCCACCGTTTGGTGTGTTGTTGTCGGGGTCCTCCCGCGCTCGCCGTGCCTTCTCAATCTCCCTGAGAGTGTGGCAGTCGGCGGTCGTGTGCGTGGCGGGCTTCCTTTCCCTGCTGTGAAACGCACAAGGTTGGTTAAGGAGGGTCGCGGGGTCGAACCTTGGTTTCGCCTTGTAGTTGCCGCCGTCGCGGCGTTGCCCTCCGTCGTGGCGGAAGCTCTTGGGCTTGCGCTGCGCGTGCCCGGCATTGGCGACGAAGTTGACTCGCCCATCACTGCGGCGCTTGCCGGTGAGGCGAGTGTTGCTGTAGCGTAGGTCGGACCGTCGTCCGTTGTCGTCGCCGCTCGTGCGGCGTTTGTAGGGTTTCGTAGCATGGAAAACAAAAATTTTCTACCGCATACAAACAAACAAGCCATGATCTATCTACTAGATTGTAGCAACGAGTCGATGGAATAACTCACCCTCGAAGATTCCAAAGTGTTTAACGAGAGCGGATTCTCGTGGGTGATGTAGTCGTAATCTTCCTGATCTCAAGATCGCGTAGACGATCCTTCCGGCGCTGCGTTCCGGCAGCGCTCCCGCAGTCGGTCACACGTTCGGTACTCGACGAAGACCTTCCTCTCCCTTGTTCCAGCAGGCAGTGGAGGTTGTAGCACTCTCCTCGCGATTCCGGCAACACAACGGCGTGGTACCGAGAGTAGAGGGGAGATCTCGTAGGGCTTCGCCTTAAGCCAGAGCGAGTATGGTGGACTATGAGAGAGCCCTCGGTGTTCTAGGGTTTAGACACACCAAGGAGGGGGCAAGCCGTCGGCTAGGGTTAGATAGGAGGCGGCGGCGGTTTGCCCTAGGGCGGCGGTGGCAGGAGGTGGCGGCGCCGGCGGCTAGGGTTTGCGGGGTGGAGATCTTGTGTACTAGGAGGGGCAGCCCTGCCCCTCCCTTTATAGGTGGGAGGCGCGGCCAAGGGGAGGGGAGTCCCTCCCCAACTCGGCTTCAAGGTGGGTCGGCGGTGGAGGGGAGGAACTCCTCCCCCAACTCGGTTTCCACCTCCCTCTCCACTTCCCAAAATAGCCATTTGACTTTCAAATTGGCGTTTGACTTTTTCAAACTAGGATTTGATTAAACCCTTTATTTTGTTCAGCAATGACACCTAGTACATGATGGAATCATTCCAACTTGGTATGACACATTCATGTACCCTTCCCCTTCGGAGTGCCGGACCTTCCAGAACCTTCTAGAACATTCCCAATGAAAACACCGGAACCATTCCCCAACTCCGAAACAGGACTTTCCTTATATGAATCTTATTCTCCGGACCATTTCGGATCTCCTTGTAATATCCCGGATCCCATCCGAGACTCCAAACAACATTCGGTCTCTTTCTCATCATTCCATAACTACTCAAACAACGTCGAATCCTTAAGTGTGTCTCCCTACGGTTTGTGAATTATGCGGACATGATCGAGACACTTCTCCGAACAATAACCAATAGAGGAATCTGGAAATTCATATGGTTCCCACATATTTCTACGATTACTTTGCGATCGAATGAACCACTTACATACGATACCAATTTCCCTTTGTCTCACGATAGTTTACTTATCCGAGGTTATGATCGTCGGTATCTCTGCATACCTAGTTCAACCTCGTTACTGATAAGTACTCTTTTCTCGTTCCCGCGATATGTGATCCCTTGTGAGCCAGTCACATGCTTGCAAGCTAATTGGATGACATTTCACCGAGAGGGCCCAGAGTATATCTATCCGTCATATGGATGGACAAATCCCATTCTTGATCCATGTGTCTCAACCAATACTTTCCAAACACTCAATGCCACCTTTATAGCCACCCAGTTACGGTGTGGTGTTTGATGTCATCAAAGCATCCTTACGGTGAAGGTGATATGCATGATCTCATGGTCAAAGGAATTAGGTTACTATGTATCAGAAAGCATATAGCACTTGAACTATTAAAATGACTTGATCTTTATGCTACGCTTATCCATAGGAGTATGTCCACCATATCATTCTCCTAACGATATGATCTTGTTGTTAATAACATCTCAATGTTCATGATATGGAAAACACAATCATTTATTAACCAACAAGCTAGTATTATGAAGAGGCTTTACTAGGGACTCTATTTTAGTTTACAAATCACACAAGTATTAATGTTTCCTTGTTAATACTATAATAGCATGAATGTAAACATTTATCATAAACACAAAGATATAATAATAACTACATTTATTATTGCCTCTAGGGAATATCTCCAACAGTCTCCCACTTGCACTAGAGTCATCTAATCTAGATTACATGGTAATATACCGAACACCCATGGCAGTTTGGTGCTGGTCATGTTTTACCCTCGGGAGAGGTTTAGTCAACGGATCCGCCACATTCAGATCTGTGTGTACTTTGCAAATCTTTATGTCCCCATCTTGGACTTGTTCTCTAATAGCGTGAAAACGTAGCTTGATGTGCTTCAGCTTCCTGTGTGACCTTGGTTCTTGCGCATTGGCTATGGCGCCCATGTTATCACAGTAGATAGACATTGGGTCCAGCGCACTAGGAACCACACCCAGCTCTGTAATGAACTCTTTCATCCATATCGCTCCTTGTGAAGCCTCCGAAGAAGCCATGTATTCCGATTCAGTTGAAGATCTCGCCACAACGCTTTGCTTTGCACTCCTCCAGCTAACTGCTGCACCATTCAAAGTAAATACGTATCCAGATTGTGATTTAGAATCATCCGGATCGGTGTTCCAACTAGCATCGGTGTAACCATTAACAACGAGCTGTTCATCACCTCCATAATAAAGAACCATATCCTTAGTTCTTCTCAAGTACTTAAGGATGTTTTTGACCGCTGTCCAATGATCCACTCCTGGATCACTTTGATATCTGCTAGTTAAACTAACAACATATGCAATGTCAGGTCTAGTACATAGCATGGCATACATTAGAGATCCTATGGCTGAGGCATAGGGAGTCTTACTCATCCTTTCTCTATCTTCTGCCGTTGTCGGACTTTGAGTTTTACTCAAGGTCGTATTGGGCAACATGGGCAAGAACCCTTTCTTGCTATCTTCCATTCCAAACCTCTTTAGAACTTTGTCCAAATATGTACTTTGTGACAATGATATTAAGCGTCTCGATATATCTCTATAAATCTTTATACCCAATATGTAAGCTGCTTCGCCAAGATCCTTCATTAAAAAACTATTATTCAAATATTCCTTGACACTATTAAGAAGGTCTACATCATTCCCAATCAACAATATGTCATCTACATATAGTATTAAGAATGCTACAGAGCTCCCACTCACTTTCTTGTAAATACAAGCTTCTCCATAAGTTTGTATAAAACCAAAACTGTTAATCACCTTATCAAAACGTTGATTCCAACTTCGGGATGCTTGCTTCAATCCATAGATGGACCATTGAAGTTTGCATACCTTGTTAGCATCTTTAGGATCGGCAAAACCTTTGGGTTGCATCATAGACAACTCTTCATCAATGTCTCCATTGAGGAATGTTGTTTTGACATCCATCTGCCATATCTCATAATCATAATATGCAGCGATTGCTAACATAATCCTCACAGACTTTAGCTTCGCTACAGGTGAGAAAGTCTCATAGTAGTCAACTCCTTGAATTTGTCGAAACCCTTTTGCGACAAGTCGAGCTTTATAGATAGTAACATTACCATCAGCATCTGTTTTCTTCTTGAAAATCCATTTGTTCTCGGCAGCCTTCCGGCCATCCGGTAAGTCCACCAAAGTCCATACTTGGTTTTCATACATGGATCCAATCTCGGATTTCATGGCTTCTTGCCATTTGTTGGAATCTGGGCTCATCATCGCTTCCTCATATGTCGCAGGGTCATCGGTGTTGTCCACCAACATGACACTCATAATGGGATCATACCAATCTGGAGTGGTACGAGTTCTCGTTGACCTGCGAGGCTCTGTAGCAACTACAATTGAAGTTTCATGATCATCATCATTAGCTTCCTCTCTTATTGGTGCAGGCACCACAGGAACTTCTTTCGGTGCTTCGCTACTCGCAATTTCGAGAAAAGGTTCGACAACCTCGTCGAGTTCTACTTTCCTTCCAGTCACTTCTTTCGAGAGAAATTCCTTCTCTAGAAAGGATCCATTCTTGGCAACGAAGATTTTGCCCTCGGATCTATGATAGAAGGTATACCCAATAGTTTCCTTCGGGTATCCTATGAAGACGCATTTTTCCGCTTTGGGTTCAAGCTTGTCCGGCTGTAACTTCTTTACATAGGCTTCGCATCCCCAAACTTTAAGGAACGACAATCTAGGTTTCTTCCCAAACCATAATTCATACGGTGTCGTTTCAACGGATTTAGATAGTGCCCTATTTAAAGTGAGTGCGGTTGTTTCTAATGCATAACCCCAAAATGATAGCGGTAAATCTGTAAGTGACATCATAGAACGAACCATATCTAAGAGAGTTCGATTACGACGTTCGGACACACCATTACGCTGTGGTGTTCCCGGCGGTGTCAATTGTGAAAGTATTCCGCATTTCTTCAAATGCTCGCCAAACTCGTAACTTAGATATTCACCTCCACGATCAGAACGTAGAAATTTAATCTTCTTGTTATGTTGATTCTCAACCTCACTTTGAAATTCCTTAAACTTCTCGAAAGTTTCGGACTTATGTTTCATGAAATAGATATACCCATATCTACTCAAGTCATCCGTGAAGGTAGGAACATAACGATAACCACCGCGCGATGCTACACTCATTGGACCACACACATCGGTATGTATGATTTCCAATAAGTCCGTAGCTCGCTCCATCATACCAGAAAATGGAGTCTTAGTCATTTTACCCATCAGACATGCTTCGCATCTATCAAGTGATTCGAAATCAAGTGATTCAAGAAGTCCATCGGAATGGAGTTTCTTCATACGCTTCACTCCAATGTGACCAAGACGACAGTGCCACATATAGGTCGAGTTATCGCTCGATTTCAAACGTTTAGCCTCAATGTTATTAATATGTGTATTTCCACTATCGAGATTCAATAAGAATAGACCATCTATCAAAGGTGCATGTGCATAAAACATATTACTCATATAAATCGAACAACCATTATTCTCGGACTTAAACAAGTAACCGTCTCGCAATAAACAAGATCCCGATATAATGTTCATGCTTAACGCAGGCACCAAATAACAATTATTTAAGTATAAAACTAATCCTGATGGTAGATGAAGGGGTAGCGTGCCGACCGCGATCACATCAACCTTTGATCCGTTTCCCACACGCATCGTCACCTCGTTCTTCGCTAGCTTCCGTTTATTCTGCAGCACCTGTTTCGAGTTACAAATATGAGCAACCGAACCAGTATCAAATACCTAGGCACTACTACGAGTACTAGTGAGATACACATCAATAACATGTATATCGGATATACCTTTCTTCTTGATGTTGCCGTTCTTCAAATCCGCCAAGTACTTTGGGCAATTCCACTTCCAGTGACCTTCTCCCTTGCAGTAAAAGCACTCAGTATCAGGCTTAGGTCCAGCCCTGGTCTTCTTCGTCGGCGCGGTAACTTTCTTACCACCCTTCTTGAAGTGTTCCTTTTTCTTAGACTTGCCTTTCTTGAATTTGGTGGTCTTATTGACCAGCAACACTTGGTGCTCTTTCTTGATCTCCACTTCTGCAGATTTCAACATAGCAAACAGTTCTGGCAACTGCTTATTCATGTTTTGCATATTGTAGTTCATCACAAAGTTCTTGTAACTTGGTGGTAGTGATTGGAGGACACGGTAAATCCGCAAAGCATTAGGAATCACTATACCCAAGCTTTGAAGATTGTTTGCGTGCCCAGACATCTTAAGCACATGCTCACTGACGGAGCTGCCCTCTTCCATCTTGCAGTTAAAGAACTTTTCAGAAGCCTCATAGCTCTCAATTGCCGCGTGAGTCTCAAAAATCAGTTTGAGATCACGGATAATATCATGTGGGTCTGAATTCTCAAACCTTTTCTGAAGCTCCGATTCTAAACCATACAAGATAGCACACTGAACTGTGGAGTACTGAGTCTTCCCAGCGAGGTAAACATTCTTTACTTCGTCGGCAGCATCAGCTGCAGGCGGGTCACCCAGCGGTGCATCCAGCACATAGGTCAAATTACCATATGTGAGGACAATCCTCAAATTGCGGAACCAATCCGCGAAGTTGCTTCCATTGTTTTTCAACTTTTATTTCTCTAGGAACGCATTAAAATTGATGGTAGGGGCTGCCATTGATCTACAACATATTTGCAATAGTTTAGACTAAGTTTATGAAAAATTGAGTTCTAATTAATAGTTAAATTAATCTAGGTGAACTCCCACTCAAAACAATACACCTCACATTGTTTTAGTGATCACACGAACCAAATCCACCACATCAACACCGATCATCACGAGAGTTGATATAGTTTCAATGGCGAACAATCGACATGTTCATCATATCTACTATATGATTCATGCTTTACCTTTCGGTGATCCGTGTTCCGAGACCATGTCTGTACATGCTAGGCTCGTCAAGATCAAACCTTAGCTTCCGCATGAGCAAATCTGGCTTGCTCACGTTGTATACACTTGCGGAATCTAACACACCTGATCATCACGTGGTGCTTCGAAACAACAAGCTTTAGCAACGGTGCTAACTATGGGTGAACACTTTATGACTTGAAATTCATGTGCATGAGGGATCATCTTATAATGCTACCGTCGTTAACTAAGCAATACAAGATGCATAAAGGATTAACATCACATGCAATTCATAATATGTGATATGATATGGCCTTTCTTCTTTGTGCTTCCGATCTCCATCTTTAAGCACGAACATGATCTCCATCATCACTGGCATTGCATCAAGGGCAATGACGCTTCTCCATGGTTGTCGTACACTGGCTTCAACTATTACAACTACTTTGAATAGACACGCGGGTCTTAACAAAATTAAAGACAACCATATGGCTCCTGCCGGTTGCCAACTTACAATAAGGAACATTGCATACATCAAATATAATCACAATCATGGCCATATCACATCACTGCACACCCCTGCAAAACAAAGTTAGACGCCTCTACTTTCTTTGCATGTTTTACGTGGTTTGGGGCTTTCAATAAGTGTCATTCTAACTTACGAACAAGAACCACAACATTGATACTAGTATTGTCAATCACCCGTTGTAAATTGGATCTTAACTATGCTAGGAGAAACAGGCACCCGCAAAGCCACTTATGCAATACAAGTTGCATGTCAAGCGTGGAGCAAGTCTCATGAACGATGTCATGTAAGGTTAGCCCGGGCCGCTCATCCCAACATCCCGCAAGATGCAAAGTACATAAGAAGCAATCGACAATAAAAGCATCAACGCCCACAATGACCATTGTGTTCTACTCGTGCAATAGATCTACATATAGACACGGCTCTGATACCACTGTAGGGTTTCGTAGCATGGAAAACAAAAATTTTCTACCACATACAAACAAACAAGCCAAGATCTATCTACTAGATTGTAGCAACGAGTTGATGGAATAACTCACCCTCGAAGATTCCAAAGTGTTTAACGAGAGCGGATTCTCGTGGGTGATGTAGTCATACTCTTCCTGATCTCAAGATCGCGTAGACGATCCTTCCGGCGCTGCGTTCCGGCAGCGCTCCCGCAGTCGGTCACACGTTCGGTACTCGACGAAGACCTTCCTCTCCCTTGTTCCAGCAGGCAGTGGAGGTTGTAGCACTCTCCTCGCGATTCCGGCAACACAACGGCGTGGTACCGAAAGTAGAGGGGAGATCTCGCAGGGCTTCGCCTTAAGCCGGAGCGAGTATGGTGGACTATGAGAGAGCCCTCGGTGTTCTAGGGTTTAGACACACCAATGAGGGGGCAAGCCGGCGGCTAGGGTTAGCTAGGCGGCGGCGGCGGTTTGCCCTAGGGCGGCGGCGGCGGAAGGAGGTGGCGGCGCCGGCGGCTAGGGTTTGCGGGGTGGAGATCTTGTGTACTAGGAGGGGCAGCCCTTCCCCTCCCTTTATAGGTGGGAGGCGCGGCCAAGGGGAGGGGAGTCCCTCCCCAACTCAACTTCAAGGTGGGCCGGCGGTGGAGAGGAGGAACTCCTCCCCCAACTCGGTTTCCACCTCCCTCTCCACTTCCCAAAATAGCCGTTTGACTTTCAAATTGGCGTTTGACTTTTTCAAACTAGGATTTGATTAAACCCTTTATTTTGTTCAGCGATGACACTTAGTACATGATGCAATCATTCCAACTTGGCATGACACATTCATGTACCCTTCCCCTTCGGAGTGCCGGACCTTCCGGAACCTTCTAGAACATTCCCAATGAAAACACCGGAACCATTCCCCAACTCCGGAACAGGACTTTCCTTATATGAATCTTATTCTCCAGACCATTCCGGATCTCCTCGTAATATCCCGGATCCCATCCGAGACTCCGAACAACATTCGGTCTCTTTCTCATCATTCCATAACTACTCAAACAACGTCGAATCCTTAAGTGTGTCTCCCTACGGTTCGTGAATTATGCGGACATGATCGAGACACTTCTCCGAACAATAACCAATAGAGGAATCTGGAAATTCATATGGTTCCCACATATTTCTACGATTACTTTGCGATCGAATGAACCACTTACATACGATACCAATTTCCCTTTGTCTCATGATAGTTTACTTATCCGAGGTTATGATCGTCGGTATCTCTGCATACCTAGTTCAACCTCGTTACCGATAAGTACTCTTTTCTCGTTCCCACGATATGTGATCCCTTGTGAGCCAGTCACATGCTTGCAAGATAATTGGATGAAATTTCACCGAGAGGTCCCAGAGTATATCTATCCGTCATATGGATGGACAAATCCCATTCTTGATCCATGTGTCTCAACCAATACTTTCCGAACACTCAATGCCACCTTTATAGCCACCCAGTTATGGTGTGGTGTTTGATGTCATCAAAGCATCCTTCCGATGAAGGTGATATGCATGATCTCATGGTCGAAGGAATTAGGTTACTATGTATCAGAAAGCATATAGCACTTGAACTATTAAAATGACTTGATCTTTATGCTACGCTTATCTATAGGAGTATGTCCACCATATCATTCTCCTAACGATTGATCTTGTTGTTAATAACATCTCAATGTTCATGATATGGAAACCACAATCATTTATTAACCAACAAGCTAGTATTATGAAGAGGCTTTACTAGGGACTCTATTTTAGTTTACAAATCACACAAGTATTAATGTTTCCTTGTTAATACTATTATAGCATGAATGTAAACATTTATCATAAACACAAAGATATAATAATAACTACATTTATTATTGTCTCTAGGGCATATCTCCAACAGTGTTGGCCTCCCGACTCGTCGTCGGTTTCCTGGTTTGGATCTTCCTCCGTGTATCTTTTGGCGATCTTGAGGAGGTCCGATATGTTGTCGAGTGTGCGAGAATGTCGCTTGAGCTTGGCGACCAAGGGCTCGTAGCGACACGAGGTCTTGAAGCAGTGGATCGCGGTGTCCGGGTGGATGCCGACCGCGTTGTACCATAGCTCTTGCCACCGCTGGACCCAGTTGTGGGTCGACTCGCGGGGTCCCTGGACGCATCGTTCCAGGTCCTCGATGGTGGTGGCGCGCGTGTAGGAGCACTCGAAGTGCCTGACGAAGGCATCTCGCATCTCGTCCCAGGAGTCGATGCTATCCTGGGGAAGGGTGTTAATCCACTGCATGCACGTTCCCTCCATCATCAGGGGGAGGTAACGGGCGGCTAGCAGGTCGGTGTGGCCAGCGATCCCCATTGCCATGAGGTAGGTGTCTAGCCACACAGAGGGGTCGTACGAGGGGTCGTACTTCTCTATTTCCTTTGGCGCTTTGAAGTTCGCTGGATATTTTTCACCTCGGATCATCGGTCCGAAGCACCGGGGCCCAAGTCGGCTTAGCGACCCCATTGGCTCACCGTCGCGGCGATTGGTTAGGGTGTGTTGCAGGTCGTCGGGCTGGCGTGCGCGCCAGCTTTGGTTGTTGATGATGTGGGTGCGGGCGTCGACGGGCTGACCGTTGGCAGCGACGAAGTTGGTCGCTGGCCTGGGGTCGTTGGTGGAGAGTGCCGCGTTCGCGGGTTGGTGTTGGAGCTGAAGCGGTTCGGGTGGCGGGAAATTGAGGGTGTTTGCCGCCAATGGGCGGCCGCTTGAGGCTGCTCTGCTGCGCGAAGAACGCGAGTACACCCGACCCTGCGAGTCGCCGCCTGCGTTTTGCTGCTCGACCGCTTTTGCGAGCAGGGCCCTGACGTACTGGATCTGTAGGGCGCCGTCGCCGGTGGCCGTGATGTTGTCGGCCACTGCTCGTCCTGCCACGAGGTTGTCCATCGGGGTGGAGAACAGTGGTAGGCCATTCGCGTCTCGCTCCCGTGAGGAGACCACTATCCGCGGTTGATCCCTGGGAGGTGTGCGGTTGGGTGGAGGTGGGGCGCCGTTCGCCGTCGACCCTGGTGGGGGCCGGGCGCTTTCTCCTGGCGGCGCGTTCTCGCAGATCATGCGCTCGGCCACGCGGGCCGGGTCGTTCTCGTCGTCGAAGTTCAGGGCGCGCCCCTGGACGGTGGGGTTCAGGCGCGACCTGATTCGCTGCTGGTGGTAGCGCGACAGCTCCTGCGCCATCACCTGCTCGAGGCGAAAATTTTCGCGCTCGGCTTGCTCCTTGCGGACTGCCTCCGCCAGCTTTAGGCGGAGTTCCTCAACCTCCGTTGTCGTGGCGTTAGGAGGGATCGGGGTGGAGAAGGATCCTCCGGTGGATCGGTGCCAGTCGCCATGTAGGTCACGGCGTGGCGACTGGTCCCTTCGCGGAGATCGGCGGAGTTTTCCGATCCGGAGTCGAAGTCGAAGATCCCAACGATGGAGGGATCCTTGAAGTCTCCCACGTTGGAGACCTGGGTGATGGAGCCCGCGGGCGAAGCCGCGGTGATGGATCCGGCGAGTGATGCCGGGGTCGCCGAGTCGGCGTCGTCGTTGAGGGCCGTGTCTTCCGCGGCCGCAGAGTTTTCGGCCACGTTGCTATGGGCCGAGTTGTACTCGGAGGCGAGGCGATGGATCGTGTGGACCTGGCTCTCAGAGAGCTGGTCGCATGGCGGCGACTCGCGGATGCGAGCCGAGTCCTCCGAGACGATGACGTCGGTGAGGCCGATGAAGAGGCTGATCGTGCCGACTGGCAAGATCATGCTGTGCGTGACGGGTCGCGCCGCCGGGACATAGCTGCTCGGCAAGATCTGGAGCATCTCGCCGATCGCTATCATGCGGCCGGTGGCGACCGTCTCGTTGATGGGCAGATTGGATCTCGCCACAGAACACCGGCCAGACCGGCCAGGCCCCACGGTGGGCGCCACTGTCGTGGGAATGGTCACGGCAGATGCTGCAATCAGCAGCGAGTAGTAGAACAAAGGGCAAGGGCGGCCAGCCATCTGCGGTGCGAGATGAGGGCGGAGACACAGGGTTTTACCCAGGTTCGGCCCCCCAGAGGGTAAAGACCTACTCCTGCTAGATTGTATTATGGTGGAGGTACAATGGGGCGAGCTCGACGGCTAGGCGGCGAGTCGCTCGGGTGTATGATGGAACGTACGTTTACACGCCCTGTAGGGAGGTTTATATATACTCACCCTCCCTAGGGTTTACAAATCTCAACCGAATCTGTTAAGGTTTCGGTACTCGTTTAACCTAATCCGACTGGGCCTATCTACTCTCCTAGGCCTTCAGCTTCCAGTCGCTTGGATCCACGCCAGGTCTTGATCCAGTCGCTGTCTTGCAGGCCCACTCGCCAGGTCGTGGGCCAGTCAGAAACGTCCTGCTGGGTATACCCCGGTAGGCATATCCCCATCAAGGCAAGTCGCGGACAACGCGGCCGAGTCGATCAGAGTGGCCACGCACTGCCGCGCGTCATATGACCGCGCTTCTTCCACGTTGTCAATAATCCGGCCTGCAGCACATCAATAAACAGTAAGCGACTCGTCGACATCACAATAAAGTCAGTGCCACCGAGTATTGAGTAAAGGAGAACTTACCAATCAGTGGGCGGCAGAGGTCCGTGATGAAACGTTGAAGAGAAGAAGGTCATCCTGCAGCCCAGCAACGAGCGCGTCAGATAATTTCCGCTCTTCAGCGGCAGAAGTAACAGAAGCTTTCGCACGCCCCTCCGCTGAACTCGCTTCCGCCCTCGCCTCCTTGATCTCACGCTCCAGGTTGGCGACCCGCTTTTCGGCTATGCTCAGAGCAGACTGAGCCGCCGTCAAGTCACCCAACGGGACAAGGCCCCGGCGGACTTCCTCCGCTTCGGCCGCAATCGCTTGAAGCCCCTTGTTCGTCTCCTGGACGGCAACGAGTTCCTTCTCCAAGCGACACTTTGCAACAAGCCGATCGGCCGATTCTCGCTGCAGGCCCTGCGCACAAACTGCAACGTCAACAACAACGAACTTCCTAAGTGCCCACTCGTTGAAATTCAGCAACTAGGCACTCGAGGATTGGACATTGAAAATCCTAAGTGCCCACCCGCTGAAATTCAGCGACTAGGCACTCGGGGACTGGACGATATAAAAACATTAAGAATCCGACCACTAAAATTCAGTGGCCCGATCCTCGGGGACTGGACATACCTGGAGGGCAGCGCCTAGCATGCCGTGAAGCTCCAGCGCGTCCACGGATGCAAGCACGACCGGAGTGTGGCCGCGACGCTGTTCGACCTCCACCTCGGCGACCCCAGGCATCCGGCTCGTTGGCACCGAGCCACTCGCTGCGGCCGCCTTCGCCATGAAGCGAGGGAAGGTCGCTACAGATGCCGCGGCGCCACTCGGAGCCGGCTCGGCCATGTTGGGTGATGCAACAGCCTCCTTGGTCGTCGGGGCCACTTCCGTCGCAGTCGGAGGTTCGCTCGGAGTAACCACTGGGTCATCAGAGACCATGACAACATCGTCGCCTTTCTCCCTCTTGACATCTTCGGCGGGAGCAGCGACTTCATCGGTCTTCGTCTTCCGCGAGGAGTCCACCTCCGTGACGACTGGCGGAACCTTGGCCACGGAAGGATGGCCAATCTTTTTAACACCAGTCCTGTGAAACAACAATATGAATAAGACTGTCCGACTACAATGAAAACAGGCAGATGAACAACACTCACTTGGCCACTGGTATGAACCGTAGTCCGGTGCGGATGTTAGCCGGCTTTTCCAACTCGGGCCCGAACCTCCGAGTGAGGCCCGTCTCGAACACATCGTGTGCCCAAGACACTGACGGCCTGTTTGAAGAGGAAGCCGCGGCAGGAGCCTCCGCGATAATTGCCGCGGGAGCCTCCCTTGGAGGCGAGGCCGCTGCGGCTGGAGCATCGGCCAAGCCAGCGATTAGGGCGAATGGAGGCGGTAACGACGCCAGGAGCGCCTTGTCCATGGGGGTGGTAGCGACCGAAGCCACGGTCGCGGGCGCCGCCGCGTCCTTAGTCGAGTTGGTGGCATCAGAACTGGTTGCAGATCGGGGCGGAGATGTCCACTTCGCCAGCTTTGCCTTCTTCTTCGGCGGAGCTGCTGTCTTCTTCTTCTTTGACGGCGTGGCTTCACGATGTGAGGTGTGCTCGGGAAGCTCGTTGTCATCGTTTTCGTGAGGCTCGAGGCTTTTACTCGCTTCGAGTTCGCGCTGGTGTTGCCCACGGGTTTTGCGAACTGTGGGGGCAGGGACTTCCACGGGTTCGTCTTCGTCGTCGTCATCATCATCACCCTCATCGCTCTCGGCATCGCCTTTGATGGGTGACGACTCGCTCCCATCTTGGACGAATGAGCTCGAGTTCTCGTCGTTTGTGGGTGGAAGCCACCCTTCTACCACTTGGAACAACTACAATAAAAACAAAACAACGTTAGCACAACCGCGAATGCATTATCTGCGACTACGAGTGGTGACGAAATGACGACTTACCGTCAGAGTTGGGCGCCTTGCAGTGTAGGGGGCGACCCCGGCCTTCGCGTCAAGATACACCGCCTGGGTAATCTTCTTCAGGGCCAAGGTGTAGTCTTCGAGATGCCATTCAGTGAAGGAGGACTTCGTCGGGTCGTCCTTGCCCGTATACTCATACATGTAATGGTCGCGGCGAGCCAAGGGCACGAGCCGTTGCCCGAACCAGCAGTTATAGAGGTTGATGGTCTGGAGGCCCTTCTTCTTCAGGCCGCGGATGGTCTGCAGCATTTCATCGATAACCATCCGTTGATCCAGCGGGAGCTTGACGACCTGGAGTCGATGCGGTTCGGGCCGGTCGGCGGAGTACCTTGGAAGCGCCACTTTGCCGTCTGGAGTCGACTTGGTGACATAGAACCAGGACTTCTTCCATTCGTTCGCCGCCTTCGCGGGCAGCATCAGGTCGAAGAACGACACCTTCGACTTCAGCTGGAATGGCAGGCCGCCCGCGGCTAGCATCAGGCCGCCTGACTCTTCGTGGCTGATTCTCCCGTGGAACAGATCTTGCCACAGGGGGAAGTAGGGCCTGCTGCCCAAATAGCACTCGCCGAACGCCACGAAGATGGCGAGCTGCTCGATACTATGCGGACCCAGATCCGATGGCTAGATCCCGTAGTAGGCATAGAAACGCCGGAAGAAGAGGGAGGTAGGAAAGCCCAGCCCCCGCTCAGGTGGCTGGTGAAGCAGATGGATTCTCCCTCGTGCGGGTTCGGAGTCACTTCTCCGACCGCGGGGATGCGCCATCTGCCGGCGCGGAGGATTCCGGCCTCTTCGAAGGACGCCAGTAGCGCCTTAGTACACTTGGATCTGCCCCAAGGTTCGGTGGAGGGGGCCATCGGTTGGAAGATCGCGGAGGTCGGGGCTCTCTGGATTGTTTAGATCGCTATGCATAGTGGGAAACGGAGACGAGCGGGATCGGAGGAAGAATGAAGAAGTGTTTCCCCGTTCGCCTATCATTCTCCTTATATAGCGGTTGCTACCCGCCAATTTCGGGAGCCGTTACTACGCGGTAATTACGCCAAAGTTACCGTTGGATTACCCCAACGGCTACTTTGACCCCAGTTGATGGTCCAACTTCATCCATTCGACTCGTTGCTCCACGCGACTCGACGATTCGCCGACCCGATCACTATAATAGTGACTGAGTATTCGCCGACCTGTTCGTCGAGCTGCGACCCGATTGGTCGCCATTATTGGGATTAAAATGATTAGTTCTTCCTTTATTCAGGAGTCCGCCGCCGATTCGACTGGACGTCCACATTGGACCCGCATACTCCGACTGCCAGTGAACGCCTGCGACAAATCAACGACGGCGTCGGGGACTACTGATGGGGATATGCCTACCGGGGTATACCCAGCAGGACGTTTCCTACTGGCCCAAGCGCCAGCAAGTGGGCCTGCAGGACGGCGACTGGATCGAGATTTGGTGTGGACTCCAACGGCTGGAAGCTGAAAGCCCAGAAGTGTAGATAGGCCCAGTCAGTCTAGGTCGTAGAATCACCGAATCCTTAACTAATTCGATTGAGATCTGTAAACCCTAGGGAGGTGAGTCTATATAAACCTCCCTAGAGGATGCATAGAGGATATGTTCCATCATACACCCTAGCGACTCGCCGCCTAGCCGCCGAGCTCGCCCCATTGTACTCTCACCATAATACAATCTAGCAGGAGTAGGTCTTTACCCTCCGGGGGGCGAACCTGGGTAAACCCTTGTGTCTCAACCCTCATCTCGCACCGCAGATGGCTGGCCGCCCTTGCCCCATGTTCTACTACTCGCTGCCGATTGCAGCATCTGCCGTGGTCATTCCCACGACATCTAATTTAATTTCTAAACAAGGATTTAACTTTTTACACTCAGACTTGACCTACCCCAAGTCACAGACATGTGGGGTCAGACCATGTTGGCATGCCACCTAGGAGTTGACCAGTCAACCGGGTGGACCAGGTCAAGATGACGCAAGCACGACGTCATCATGACGTCACACGAACTGCTACTCTCAGATCGAAGTTCGATTGATCGATTGGGAGAGTGCTTGCACGCGGGAAGGGTCTCGTTGGACGCGGGCGAGCACGCTGAGTTCAATAGTGGCGGCGCCGCTTAGTTTTGGTCACCGGAGCTACTCCGGCAACCAATAACTATGGTGGCCAACGGCGGTGTTCGACCAAATCCTATACTAGGAGGCCAACGAGAAAAAGGAAAGCACTATCATGCCCAGAGCATTACCAGGAAGCTCATGGAGTGATTGGCGACACTGGAGGTGGTCGGAATCGACGAGGACCACGGTGGCCGGACTTTGGGAAGATGACCTCGTGGCGTCGATTCCCGCCGCCCCTCCTTGATTCCTTTGACTAAGAGGCTTAGAAAGACAAGGCGAGGATGGTTGCTTGATCAACGGAGCACGAGAGAGCTCAGAATGATGGCAATCGATGGCAACTTGGAGCTAGGGTTTCGGTTCATAAGAGGAACTCGAGAGAGAGGGCTTCAGAGGGAGAAATAGGGATGAGGACGAGAAGGAACGTCGCAGTGGCAATCTTATCCCCACCCCGAGTGTCGGTGGCGAGAATCACAGCGCACGGCAGTGACGGACGGCATCGGCCACTGCCACCGAGCAGCTTCCAGTAGATGAGGAAGACGATGATGGTATCTTTGCAGAAAACCCCCTAGCATAATTCAAGATTCAACACGCAGTCCCTCAACTGGCCCACTCGTCAGTCAGAGAAGTTTAACTTGACATGTCCCTTGCTGGGCCATTACTGGGCTGATGTGAGTTGCTCGTGAGCAGCGAATAGAGAGAGAGGAAATTGGCCACGGGCCAGATCTGGTCTCCTTCTGTTTTTTCTTTGATATTTCCTTTTTCTATATTCTGTTTTGTTTTCAGATTTGAATTTGCACAATTGATTTGAATTTTCTTTATAGAATTTATTTGTTGGATAATTGTAGTAATACTAAAATGTATTTTAGTATCATTTTGTGAGCTTTTGTTAAATAATGTTATATTTCGTTATTTTCTTTATATACTTCCCTTTTAATATTTTGTAATAAGTTTTGTGATGAACTTTCTCTCCATAATAAACCATGGATTTATTAAATGATATTTCCTTATTTATTTATAAAACTTAGTTCTGGTTAATTTATAGTTTGGAGATAAATTTGTTTCAATGATTCTATACCATTAATTGATGCATGATATTCTAAAGAATTAATATGGCTAATATTATTTCCATGAATCTGGAAATAGCAATGTACATATTTTATTATAAGTAACATAGGAGTTAGGGTTTGAATTGTAAATGTTTACCCTAGAGTTTAGGGCACTCAATATACTTATATTATTTTGTTGATATGAGTAAAGATTAGTGGTTAAACGTATTATCTTTATGTTTGTGATCTTTAATGATATCACCCATTAAAATAGAAAGTTATTTTCTGGAATGTCTTATGGAAATGAAATGATAAAGATAACTCCAAAGCACATATAGTTATGATAATTGGAAATGACAAGGATGTGCTTAAGTGATTTACTATAGGAAAATATTCCTATAAAACATTATGAAAATAAGATGATGATCCAATAGATAAAATAGATAATAAGTTTGATTACATATTTAAGGTTGAATGTTTTACCAAGATTTCCTATCATCCATAATTCATAATTCTGGACTTCTAATTAAGGAATTCTTTTCCTAGATATACTACTTCTTCCTATCCATCATCATGTGTTAACATGATGAGATTTTCTTCACAAGAATATTTTTATCCACCTTTTATTCTTCTAAATCCATTTGTAAATCCAATGATCTTGTTACGAAAGCTTTTCATAATCTGCTGACATCTATAATTGATTATCTCAAACTACTCTGATGATGATAACTTCTAATTCACTAAGTAGTTACTTCTAGCTCCATTTATATACTTCTCTTATCACCCTTCACTAATATTATTTCAACAGATGTATACATCAAATCCTACTTCACCTTAAATTCTTAGTATTTCCAAAGAGGAAAATACTACTTATATAACCCAATGTTTCTCTAGCATCATATTAATCATACTATCTTATCTCTACTTGACTTCAATATTTTATACTCAAACTTCACATCAGTTCATGGTGACTTGTCATGGCTAACCTAGTAACATATCTATACTAGGGTTCAATTATGTTCTATCCACCATTGTCACTTATACCTGATATAAGTATTTAATCATGGTGACTAAAGCATGATCATTATAATCCTTTGATCACTTATGACTTAGGCTTCCAGTTGGCTAATCAAGGCTTCATCAATACAACATTACAGTTGTATTGAAATTATCTTCTTAGTATCTCTATTGGATTAAGGGGTGTTATTCATGGACTATGCCTACTTAATACAATAGGATACTCCTTGGTATCTATCTTCAATGTTCATCCTTATAATCCTATTTGTTACCATATAATTATATCTTCCATATAACTCTTCTATCCATTCAGGAGTGAGTTAACTCCTTCAATTACCATATTGATTCGATTCCCTTCAATCACTCCCATCCTATAGATTATATCCAAAACTAGCATTAATACTTACCTCTTCTTACTTCCTTCTCAAAAGGATTTAAGTGAGTGCTAAGATAAGAACAAGAGTTGATAGATCAAGAATTGATAGGTCAATAGTTGATTACTTAACATTGATGAACAATGGATAATAGAATACGGTTCAATAGAGATGATAAGTATTAATATGGAAAGAAAGATATGTGGTAAATGGTCTTTGAATTGGTTTCCTTCTTACTCTATATAACTAAAGAGTTAGGGTTAAGTATTACCATGACACTCATGGTAGGAATAGATAAGAATAAGATAGGTCAAGATTAGTTATTACATTTTGGTTACTTGAATTATATTCATAGCATGGTAATGATGAGTTATTTTAATGAATATTATGTGATAGTCACTTAAGGATCAAATATTAATCATTAAGCAATGTATTAGGGTTTAATTTTTATTACATTTGATCTACCCTTAGATCAAATCTCCTTTACCCAAAATAAGGTTTTAACAAAGGTCATAGTGAAACTTATCGCAGTCAAATTGATGATCTACTTCAATCCCATCAAGCTAAGAGAAGCTTCAATCACTTTTACAGGTTTTGTTCAAAAGCGCGAAAATTATTCGGATTTTCTATGCATGAATGCAATGAACACATCTGGTTTCAGCTTATTTCTAATCTCTAATGCTGGGATGTTATAACTATGCTATGTTTTATATATGTGAAACAAACAAACGTTTTTCAATGCATGTTATTCATGATCTTTGTTTGTATCCTTTCATGTTGCAACAATAGTTGCTATGTCTTATTGTTAGAACTCCGTCTTTCATGATCATGTTTAGAGTTCTTTGATCCCAGCTTCAATTCTTGCAAATGTTTGATCTTCATTATGATGTGAATGTCACCTCAAAAATTATTCTTTTTATCACTTACCTACTCGAGGATGAGCAGGAGTTTAGCTTGGGGATGCTTGATACGTCATAAACGTATCTATAATTTTTTATGCTCCATGCTTGTTTATCATCTACTTTGATTTGCTTTGTCTTTACTTTGAGGTGTTTTTATATGTTTTCTGGACTAACCTATTAACAAGTTGCCATAGTGCCAATTGTCTGTTTTCTTCTGTTTTTGATTCTAGAAAAGGAAAAAAAATCAATATTCTCGGAATTGGACAGGACAAAAGCCAAAATCAATATTTTACCGTGGGGAACACAGAGCCAGAATACGAGACAGAGGGACTCCACCAGGGGAGCACACCCCTTGGCGGCGCGGCTAAGACTGGCCCGCTCCTAGGGGTGCAGCCATCCCGGGTGCCCCCTGCCTCGCCTCTTCGCCTATAAGAAGGCCCCGATACCAAAACCCTAAGTACCCGATCAATATTCCATGAAACAGTCTGTAGCCTCCGCCACCATCGTCCCTAGATCGAGGGGATCTGAAGCTCCTCCCGGCACCCTGACGGAGGGGAGATCATCTCGGAGGCCTTCTTCATCATCATGCCAGCCTCCGGTATGAAGCATGAGTAGTTCCACCTTGGACTACGGGTCCATGTAGTAGCTAGATGGTTGTATCTCATCCTTTGTGCTTCCATCTCTAGATCTTGTGATCTCCGTTCATGATCAAGATCATCTATTTGTATTCATGCATGTTGTGTTTGTGGGGATCCTATGGATATTGAGATTACTATGTCAGATTGATTAATGGTTTTGTCTTATTTATTCTATCATGTCTGTGTTGTTTGAGATCTTGCATGCTCTCCGTTTCTAGTAGCTATCTTGGCCGAGTAGATGCTAGTGACTCCAAGAGGGAGTATTTATGCTCGATAGTGGGTTCATGCCTCTATTTAATCTAAGGTAAGTGACATAAATCACTAAGGTTGTAGATGTGCTGTTGCTACTAGGGAGAAAACAACGGTCTCTTGTTCATGGAACAAGTGGATTGTTTATCTTACACACTTTGCTTATTGTTCTGTTGCTTGCAACTTAATACTGGAGGGGGTTCAGATGATAATCTGAAGGTGGATTACTAGTCATAGATGCAGTTGGATGGCGGTCTATGTATCTTGTTGTATTGCCCAATCGAATCGCATAGGATCATGAATGTCTAGTATTGCATTGTTATGCCTTGCTCAGTCCTGTCAATTGCCCTGCTATAATTTTTTACCCAGCATGCCATGTTTGTTTATCTTAAGGAGAACACCTCTAGTGAACTATGGACCCCGGTCCAATCTTTACCATTGATACATTTTCCACTATTCATGTTTACTTTCTGCAAACCACTATTACCTTCCACACCAAACAGTTAATCCTTTATTTACAGCAAACCGATGAGATTGACAACCTCACTATTCGTTGGGGAAAAGTCTTGAGTTTGTGTTGTGCAGGTTTCCGAGTTGCTTGCAACACCTTTGAGTCATTTCCTTCCTCCTACTGGTTCGATAACCTTTGTTTCTTTCTGAGGGAAGACTTGCTGCTTTGCTCATCATACCTTCCTCTTGGGGTCTCCCAATGAAGCTCTACATTTATCTAAGAGCATCATGCGTGGTGGTAGATACACACAAGGGGCAGTATGAGGCGTACAGGAAGCGCCATGATTTAGCTCACACCCAGCAGCTCATTCTTCACCATGTCTCAGGGGCACTAGGCTATCCTCTAGCTCCTTCTGCTCCCACCCCATATGCTCAGTGGAACACCTCTGGAATCAACTATAGGGAGCTTGAGCGCCACTACTTTCCTTCCCCGGCGAGGGAACCCACTCCTCCGACTGATGATGATGAGTATGATGAAGAGGAAGGGGACAAGGATGAGGACGGAGACGACGACAAGGAGTGATCTCTTGGGGCGTTAGCATCGCTCTTCTTCCTTTTTGGTGTTTCGGTGCCAAAGGGGGAGAAGTATTTCTATTTAGGTGTCTATGGATTTGCATGGGTCGGGCGCAAGCACTTGCTCTTTTATCTTTTTTATTGTGTTTCTTGTGACCATTTAGCATTGAACTTTTATTTGTGATCTGGTTTGTAGAAGACTATGTGGGGCTCCATGGTTGTGGATCTATCTCTATGGATTTTCTCTATGGAATTCATATGATCAATATGAATTTATCTCTTAGGAATTTTGGATTCATCTACTCACTATGGAATTATGGCTATATATCTGTGGGTGCATCCAAATGCTGATATGCTTCAATGCCTCAATAATGATTATATTATTGGATATATTTATATTATATTGAGGACTTTTTTCTCCCAGTGGTATGTGAAGGGAATATGCCCGAGAGGCAATAATAAAGTGGTTATTATCGTATTCCTTATTTATGATAAATGTTTATTTTACATGCTATAATTGTATTAATACGGAAACGTTAATACATGTGTGTTTAATAAACAAAAAGGAAGTTCCTAGTTATGCCTCTCTTATAAACTAGCTCGTTGATTAACAAGATGATCATAGGTTTCCTGATCATGGACATTGGATGTTGTTAATAACGAGGTCACAACATTAGTGTAATGGTGTGATGAACATTCATCCGAAGTATAGCATTACGATCAAAGTCATTGAGTTTATATTGCTATAACAACTTACGAAGTGATCCTAATCCTTAGACCATGAGATCATGTTAATCACTAACACCGGAAGAGTTTCTTGATAACATCAAACATCACACCGTAACAAGGTGATTATAAAGATGGATTCAGAACTAATAAAGTGTTATGTTGAGGCCCATGGATCGAGAGTGGAATTTGTTCGTCCCAATGACGGATAGATATACTCTGGGCCCTCTCGGTGATATCACATTGGTTAGCATGCAAGCAAGTGATTTAATCACTAGAATGTTATATCACGGGAACGAGAAAAGAGTACATGTCAGTAACGAGATCAAACTAGGTATGGAGATACCGATGATCGAATCTCGGACATGTAATATATCGTGAAACAAAGGGATTAAGATACTAGCGTAAAAGGTTCTGACGATCACAAGAAAGTCATCGTTGAATGTGTGGGAGTCAGTATGGGTCTCCAGATCCCGCTTCTGATTATTGATCCGAGAGGGGTCTCGATCATGTCCGCATTATTCGCGAACCGTAGGGTGACACACTTAAGATACACCGACATCCATTTGGAGCAAAAGTTTCATGCCGAAAAGAATAACAAGCGCAGGAATTTATTTTACTAGATACCGAAACGGGTTTTCAGGTGAAATTGCAGAAAGTGTTTCTGCATGTGAAATGAAATACTAGCAAGGGTTTATATGTGAATGTTTGTCATTAAAGTAATTAACAAAATTCTTAATAAATAAAAGGAGTTTTATTTAATGAGATCGTGCATTAAATTTGGTGGAAATTTAATGGGAATTTGAGTGGGTTTTTGAGTGGAGGGAATTAAAAGGCATTTAATTGAGTGGAGTGTCAACCCACATGAATGTGGAAGAGGTGGGGGCAGCCCCATGGCTGGGCGCATGGCCCCTTGGGTGCCCCCCCTCTCCCTATAAAAGGAGCCCCCTCCCTCTCTCTCACTCACACCTCCTCGTGAAGGATCTCTCTCCTCCTCTAGAATTTATCCCCCATGGTCTCGGACTAGCGAGATACATGTTCCCGGTGGCTATTCGTCAAGAAAGAGTTGTGCTTCCGCTGCATCGCTGGAGCGAGGAGGCAGAGGTTGCTCGGTGCCTCGAACGTGTGTGCGAGCACGGATGCGCTGCTGATTTGCGGCGCTAGGACTTCCTCTCGATCTTGAGATCGGCAAGAGATCGTCGACATCAACCACGAGTTTGGACTCGTTAAGCTTTGTCGGTCTTCAAGGGTATGTTCTCTACGGATATACATCCGCCCGTTGTTTGTATCTAGTAGATAGATCTTGGTACATAGTTGTTCCCATCGTAGGAAATTTTTTGTTTTCTATGATATGAACCCTACAGTGGTATCAGAGCCGGATCTATGCATAGATACTTTGCACGGGTAGTACACATATGAGTATGTGGGCGATGATTATCATTTTATTGCTTCTTAGTTGTACTTTGGATATTGGTGGCATAGTGGGATGAAGCGGCCCGGACAAACTTTACATGTCCTCGCACATGAGACCTGTTCCACGCTTGACATGCAACTAGTTTTGCATAAGTGGCTAGTGGGTGTCTGTCTCTCCTACTATAGTCAATATCTAATTTGCAACGAGTTGTCAACAATTTGGTTATCCTCGTTGTGGTTCATGTTCGTAGGTAAGAACGGTTCTATCTTCGAAAGCCCTAAGCCACGTAAAACTTGCAATGGATAAATTAGAGGCGTCTAGTTTAGATTGTTGCTGGGCTAGTGTTATGATATGGTGATGTTGTAAGTAGAAGTATGAGATGATACTCTTACAACACACATAGCATGTAAGTTCCATAGACCTTGGCCTTACACATAAAGGTATGATAGAGATCATACCACGGTGCACATGATTGAGATCATATGCGGGAACCATATCATTTCACTAATAAACATGTGATGTTTTGATTGCATCTTATATTGCTTGTTTGGCATTTTATTAGTATAATAAGATGATCCCTCATTTAGATATCAAGATAAGAATGTGTTCTTCCTTAGTATGCACCAACAATGTTTCGTCGCTTCAAGACATCACGTGATGATCGGGTGTACTTGAATCCACGAGCATATCTCGGGTGTAAGACAGTTACACACGCGAATACTAAGGTTCTTACTTGGCGAGCCTAGCATGTACAGACATGGCCTAGGAACACGGACCGAAAGGTTAAGCATGAGTCATATGTTTTGATATGATGACCATATGGATGCTTGCCTTTGAAGCTACACCGACTCACGTGATGATCGGACTTGGTGTAGTGGATTTGGTTCATGTAATCACCAAAAAGACACGAGGGATGTCGTTTTGAGTTGGAGTTTATTTCTAACTTGGATTAGTAGAACTCAATTTATCATAAATTAAATCAAAGTGAATTTGCATAATATGTTGTAGTCATTGGCATTCGTTCACCACCTTATGCATAGTTGTAATTGAGATAATAGAACTATAGAATTCTGTATATATACTTTACGAACTGGTATCGTATTGTGTTGAGTGTCAATCTAAAGTTTAAAGTACTATTGCAAACTTTCAGCAAACTCTGTTTACTCCGTGAAATTTAATAATTGGTATTAAATTGAGAGTAACAATTCCAGTGTTAGTATCTTAAGTATCATGTTTTCCTCCATGATTCTTGATTGTTTTAATATCAAGTTTATCTAGGAGCTGAAAGAATTATTTCAGAAATCATCATGTGTGGCAGATATAATGATATCTGAAACAATGTTTTGGTTGCAATATGATAGAGTATAATATATGTTCTCATATTGGATGAGAATTTACGAAGGTTGGAGATGCTAGACATCCTAATCATCCAAAAGGGTTTTGGAAAGTAATGTTATACTCATGATTCGCCTTTATAAGCTACAGTAGCTTGATCATGAATGTCGTCATGATAAGGGTGAATAGAATATGTATGTAAAATGTTTACTACACTAAAAGATTACTAAAGAATAGATTTTGAAAGAATACCGATCATTTTGATGATGGTGATCTACTTCAAAGTGCAAGTCCAAAGGTATTATTATTTGAATATACATGCTTTGGACTATGTGTCATGTATATGGCGCCACTATTGATGTTGATAAATTCTTTTTAAAAGGAAAAGGAAATGCTGAAAGAGAATCTATAAAATATATTTGGCAGAAAAGAAAAGATTGGAAATATCCAATTTAGGTATATGGATGATATACATGTTATGGTTGTATTTTTTTGCTTGTTAAACAATGTGGTTCTTGGGTATTGAATACCGAATTGGTTGGTATGAAATGTCATACAGAACGACGCAATTCATGAACCACAATGGCCTAAGTAACTAGCAAGAGAATATGTGATGATGTTCATCGAAAACAAACAAACCGTTGTTTGTATTTCTCGTTGACATCAAAGCTTGACTTCAAGATTTGTTTTAATAATTGTTACTTAAATTAGGTATTATGAGAACAAAGGTTGTTCAAATAATTACCGTATTCCATATAAGATGGATGATTTACAAATCTAGGTGGAGAAATCACATCCATAAAGCCTAATGCTAAAATGTCGCAAGACAAATGATTGAAAGATCACTTATGAAGTGACATCGCTGTTTAAATTATATTGGAACTAAAACATGAAGAAACTCCATTTTCATGGATTTTTGGAGTCTTTGATTTGATCAACTGACGCTTGTGAGACTTTCCTCGGGATAATTAAAACTTCGTTCAAAGGCCAAAGAAGAACGAACGACTAAATTATTGGAATTTATACATATCAATGTATGTAGTCCATTATGTGTAGTCGTAAGAGATGGATTTCAACTTCATATGCTTTCTCCGGAAATTTGAGTGAATATTCACTTAATGAGAAAGAAGTATGAAATATTTTAAAAACGTTTCAAAGACTTTCAAGATGAAGTGGAAAATCATTGTAACAAGAAAAATAAATGAATTATGATTTGATCATAAAGGGATTTATTTGAGTTACAAGTGTAACAAGAAAAATAAATGAATTATGATTTTATCATAAAGGGATTTATTTGAGTTGCAAGTTTAGCAAAACACCTAGATTTACATCTCCCGAAACACCATAGGAGTATGGAGTGTTTGAGATTTGTAATGAAACCTTGTGTGACATGGTTGGATCAAAAGTGTTATTTATAAAACTGCCATTATGTTTTAAAAGATTAAAAGCTTTAGACACTACCGCTTTTACACTGAAAAGAGCTCCATCTTGATCCGTTGAAATGACACCATATGAGTTATGGTTTGGGGTAAAACCCAAGTTGTCCTTTCTTAAATTTTGGTATGCTAAGCATAAGTAATATGTTTACAACCAAAGTCGGATAAGCATGTCTTTGTAGGTTATTCTGAATAACAATTGGTTATTCCTCCATAACACCAAGGACAAAAGGGTTTTTCGCTTGAAACGTGAAGTTTCTTGAAGAAGGAATTTCTCGCAAAAGTTAAGTGGGAGGACAATATAACTTTGATAAGGTTAACGAACCTTAGCTAAATGTGCTGAGTTGCGCAGCGCCGGAAAATGTTCCGGAGGCAGCCATAATGCTCATAGCTTATGTGCCTCAAAGGTTGTGGTCACGGAGATCTAAGTTCTTATTTAACCAAGTAGGTCGGATAAACAATCAAAATTGAGATTTGAGAGTAAATCATTATTTGATAATGATGAACCGACTACATGCAAAGAAGCGATGATGGGCCCTGACTCCATCAAATGGCTTGAAGCCATAAAATCCGTGATAGTTCCATACACGAGAAATCAAGTTTTAAACTTGGAAGACCCTCCGGAAAGGTGTAAAAACCTATCGGTCGTATTTGGATCTATAAAGAAACAGACATGGATGTTTCACATCTATGAAATAGTCGACATGTCGTAAAGTATTTTACGACAAAGTTCAGGGAGTTGACTATGACAAGATTTGATCTTTCATAGCGATATTTAGTCTGGACGGATTAAAGTAGCAACCACTACATATAATTTGGTATATGGTAGATGAATAAATAAAACAAAGTTCTTCTAATAGAATGGTTACCTAGGACGTGTACAAGACACGGTCCAAAGGGTTTTGTTAATTCAAAGGATGCTAAAAAAGGGCATGCAAACTTCAATAGTTGAAGTAAGCATCGCGGAGTTGGAATCTTCACCGTGATGAAAAGGAGTTTTCATCAAGAGACGATGGAGATGCTTGCATTTGAAAGAAATTAAGTGGGAGCGCTGAGACATATTTCTAATACATTATGTGGAAGACATCTTGTTGATTAGAAATAATGTATTGTTTATTGACAAAGGTTAAGAATTTCATTTCGATGAAATACTTAGGCAAAACCCGAATATTTAGCGTGAATGTCTATAGTGGATAGACTGTGACACCAATATGGTTGTGCCAAACGTACATATATGAGATATTGAAGGAGTTCAATATAGAAACGATAAGAAACAGTTCTTATTGCATGGAAAGGAATTGAATCAAGATTCAAGTGTATCGACACTTGATAAGTGAAACAAGATTCAAGTGCTTTGACACTTGATGAGTAAAATCACAAGAATGATTTGATCAATCATACCATGATATGTACACATCCAGATATGTCCTATGCTCTAAGTGTTATGAGCATATACCAGAATGAATCATAAAAATGATCATTGGACAATAGTAAGGAAATTCTTATGATCTTTTGGAAGAACTAAGAATATATTTGTGTAGAGGTGACAAACAATTACAAATAGTTCATTGTAAAGCGTTACATTGATACTAGGTTTGTCACAAGATACAAATTAAGTTTATCTCAATTTAAACTATGGGTGTCACAATGTAATGGAAAGGAGATTCCATGATGGATTTGGATAAAATCCATAGTTAACACATTGTGACGAATACTACAACAAAAAGGCTAAGTATATGACTGCTATAGTAGCAGCAAAGGAGAGCATTTATGTCAAGTAGTTTGTTATCAAACTAAGGTGTGGTTCGCAATGGGCTAACACTAAAGATATATTGTACGACAATAGTATCGACGTGTTTTAACCCCAAGGAACTAAAGGTCTCACCAAAAGACCAAATTTATACAATGCCATCTCATTGGAGAATGAGTGATGCGTGAAGACACAAAGACATGCAAATACACACGGACTTGAAGCGTCAGATCCGTAGATTATGTTAACCACTTGCAATTGCGTATATGGAACACCGGAAAGCAATAAGTGTTCAATACGCAAAGTTTTAAAACTCGATTATTGTCTCTAGTGCAAGTGGGATACTGAAGGGAATATGCCCGAGTGGCAATAATAAAGTGGTTATTATCGTATTCCTTATTTATGATAAATGTTTATTTTACATGCTATAATTGTATTAATACGGAAACGTTAATACATGTATGTTTAATAAACAAAAAGGAAGTTCCTAGTTATGCCTCTCTTATAAACTAGCTCGTTGATTAACAAGATGATCATAGGTTTCCTGATCATGGACATTGGATGTTGTTAATAACGAGGTCACAACATTAGTGTAACAGTCTGATGAACATTCATCCGAAGTATAGCATTCGATCAAAGTCATTGAGTTTATATTGCTATAACAACTTACGAAGTGATCCTAATCCTTAGACCATGAGATCATGTTAATCACTAACACCGGAAGAGTTTCTTGATAACATCAAACATCACACCGCAACAGGGTGATTATAAAGATGGATTCAGAACTAATAAAGTGTTATGTTGAGGCCCATGGATCGAGAGTAGAATTTGTTCATCCCGATGACGGATAGATATACTCTGGGCCCTCTCGGTGATATCACATTGGTTAGCTTGCAAGCAAGTGATTTGATCACTAGAATGTTATATCATGGGAACGAGAAAAGAGTACATGTCAGTAACGAGATCAAACTAGGTATGGAGATACCGATGATCGAATCTCAGACACTTAATATATCGTTAAACAAAGGGATTAAGATACTAGCGTAAAAGGTTCCGACGATCACAAGAAAGTCATCGTTGAATGTGTGGGAGTCAGTATGGGTCTCCAGATCCCGCTTCTGATTATTGATCCGAGAGGGGTCTCTATCATGTCCGCATTATTCGCGAACCATAGGGTGACACACTTAAGAGACACCGACATCCATTTGGAGCAAAAGTTTCATGCCGAAAAGAATAACAAGCGCAGGAATTTATATCACTAGATACCGAAACGGGTTTTCGGGTGAAATTGCAGAAAGTGTTTCTGCATGTGAAATGAAATACTAGCAAGGGGTTATATGTGAATGTTTGTCATTAAAGTAATTGACAAAATTCTAAATAAATAAAAGGATTTTTATTTAATGAGAGCTTGCATTAAATTTGGTGGAAATTTAATGGGAATTTGAGTGGGTTTTTGAGTGGAGGGAATTAAAAGGCATTTGAGTGAGTGGAGTGTCCACCCACATGAATGTGGAAGAGGTGGGGTAGCCCCATGGCTGGGCGCATGGCCCCTTGGGTGCCCCCCTCTCCCTATAAAAGGAGCCCCCCTCCCTCTCTCTCACTCACACCTCCTCGTGAAGGATCTCTCTCCTCCTCTAGAATTTATCCCCCATGGTCTCGGACTAGCGAGATACATGTTCCCGGTGGCTATTCGGCAAGAAAGAGTTGTGCTTCCGCTGCATCGCTTGAGCGAGGAGGCGGAGGTTGCTCGGTGCCTCGAACGTGTGTGCGAGCACGGATGCGCTGCTGATTTGCGGCGCTAGGACTTCCTCTCGATCTTGAGATTGGCAAGAGATCGTCTACATCAACCACGAGTTTGGACTCGTTAAGCTTTGTCGGTCTTCAAGGGTATGTTCTCTACGGATATACATCCGCCCGTTGTTTGTATCTAGTAGATAGATCTTGGTACATAGTTGTTCCCATCGTAGGAAAATTTTTGTTTTCTATGCTGTGAACCCTACAGTATGATGTGTTTTTATAACTCTCATGTGTATATAGCCTTCAATTCGTTGAAATAGGTTTGTACCTTCTTGTGTGCATTTCTATTCAAATGCAAATTATTAATATGCACACATTTAGGGGGAGCCTTTTTCATCCCTTGTATGATGTTGTTAGTAGGTTTTGTTGCAAATCCTAGTATTGTCATCTAACACCAAAAAGGGAGAGATTGAAAGAACGTTTCATGATCTCTAGTGTTTTGTGTGTTAGATAACGATACCAAAGAATATTTAATGTGTGTTGAAGTTGTTCAGATACTGGCCCATTCAAATGTAGCAAAACAGTGTTGGGGGCAGATTATCCGCCCTTGCCAAGGGCCGGATAATCCGGCCCACCTCCTTTGACAAACGGATCCAAGGCACGTCATGCAGTATGAGGGGTGGAATATCCTTCTGATTGTCCAGCCAGGGCTAGAATTTTTTCCTAGGCCAGATATTTCGCCCCCAAGGAGTTTGCAAAGGGATCCAAGGTGCGGCTCCCTATATGGGGGCGGAATTTCCCCCGAAAATTCTGATTGTGGGGCGGAATCTTCCCCAGGCCGGATAATTCGGCCCCCGAAAGCTCCAACGGCGAGTTTTGGCAGGGGGTATTCATTCAAAAAAGTTTAGATCAGTTCTTCAAGCTCCAACCTGAGATCTCAATCTTCATCCAGCCAAAGGCTTCGATCTTTGGGGAATCGAAGGAGGAGGCCTCGATCTTCATCAACAGAAATAAAGCGCTCCACTCCTCCTCCATTTACTTGGAGGATTCTTCAACTACTATTTGTTGCAAATATCTAGATCTTTGTGTTGATTATTTTGATAATCCTTGTTCTTGTGGCAGCTTGTTGTCATCACGGGAGTCTCCAATCAGTTTTGGATGTATGTCCCGCTAGCGTTGTAAAGGCACCGGTTCCCGCCTCGAAGGGTGCCAATAGTGGAAAGGTGGATCAGGCCTTTGGTGGAGAGATACATCAGAGAATAGGGTGAGGCCTATTGTGGCGTGATGGTCTTAGAACTGCCCACCCCTCCAACGCAGACGTACTTCCCTTAACAAGGAAGGAACTGCGGTCAAACAAATCCACGTGTCTCCGCATGATCCACTACGATTTCCTCGCTCCTTTTTAAACGCTTAGTAGTAAGGTTTGCATATAGAGAAATTCTCGTAATTTCATATCTACAGAATCTACTTTGTGTCAAGCCTAAAATTAAAAAAGAACTACAAATGGGAGTAGCACCTATTCACCCTCCCCCTCTAGGTTCCCATACGATCCATTTCACACAAGCGACGCCATTATATTTCATATCTTGTTCTGGTTCGTCCTAAGCAACGACATAACTATCCTCTATTGTATAGTTCATTTGTGATTTGATTCCTGCTCTATAAGTTCTCGCATGATGCTGTTATTATTTCGGTCTCGTTCATTCTTAGCTACGACAGTATCTACATGCCACTGTATGATTTATTCTTCTATATATATTTGTTTAAATGACCTGGATAGTTTATATTTTCTAAAATTATAAGCCACACACATTGTTATATTTCTCGTTTCATGGTAGGCACACTTGTTTAATGCTTGTTTGTCTTGTTTGTTTGACTTGATGATCAATATATTTGAACCATTGACCAGTAGTAAACTCCAGTTCATAGCTCCTGTCGTATCAGGTAAATGAGTAGTTTGTCTTATTTAATGTATTAACTTGTTATTACTTAGTTTCAGACTACAATTATTGCTATCACCACCAAAGAGGGGGATGCAAGATCATGTCTCAAGGTTGTTTTCCAATGTAGATGTCACACTCAAAAGGGAGATGCAGGTGATAGATGGAGAAAGCAAATTGAGGATTGCTATCAACTCGATTGTCAACTAAAATGCCAATTTTTCTTTCCCTCGAGTTGATAACATGTAATAATTTTAAGTAGTTTGCATTTGATGTAATATCTAGATTAATCGCATAGGCCGTGTAAGAATTTAGTTGACGTCGTCCACACATAGCGGTAGGTGGTACCATACCTGCGCTAGCCAGGTCGATTAGGGTATAATATCATGCTTTGTATTTGCTTGTCTTGTATTAGGCCGACGATAAACAGTAAAAAATGCTCACAAGTTGTACACCTTTTATGATATCGGAATAGGCTCCAGAAATGCAGAAACTGTAAAAGACCATAAAATTAACGGTCCCGACCGATAGGCGTGCTAAGTAACATTACAAGGCCATAACAGTGACATGCTGAAATAGTAACCAACCAAAACAGTAATAGGCCAAAACAGTAACCGACTAAAACAGTAACAGTCCGAGAACAGTAACGAACCAGAACAGTAAAAGGGTCAGAACCTTAAATGGAAAAATAGTAACAGGCCAGAATAGTAGCAGGCCAGGCCAGAAAAAGGCCAGGATCATAGCAGGCCAAAACAATAACAAGCTGAATTGCACCAGGACAAAACAGTAATATGTCGAGAAACCCATCAGGCCAAAAAAGTAACAGGCTAGAATATGCGCAGGAAATTTATGGGCCCGAAAGTTTATGGGCTGCAGC
This sequence comes from Avena sativa, assembly GCA_916181665.1. Classification (NCBI taxonomy): domain Eukaryota; kingdom Viridiplantae; phylum Streptophyta; class Magnoliopsida; order Poales; family Poaceae; genus Avena; species Avena sativa. The sequence continues at coordinate 93,754,303 of OV702294.1, forward strand.
GGCTTACATAAATGGGACTATTTCAAATAGTGCAAAACTATACAGTAAAGGGCCAAAGCGGCCCATTTCAAACAGTACAGGGTGGAACAGTAATGGGACCGCTAGTTTATGGGCCTCATGAATGGGCCCATTTCAAACAGTGTAGGTCGAAACAGTAACGGACCCGAAAGTTAATGGGCCACCGTGGGCAGCACTAGTGGGCACATTTGTAACAGTGTAGGACGAAACAATAACGGGTCATGATACTATTGGGCTCTCTTAATGGGTCGGCCCACTTAATAATTATATATTGAGGGGAAACCCTATTTCTAGAGGCATCCACTATTGGGGATATACTTTCTGGGTATAACCACTGTGACTCATTGACCAGGGTGGCCCACTTTGGGGTAGAGCTATGCTTCACGGGCGACCCAATCAGTGAGAGAAGTTGGAAGCACATACGTCTACAGGAAGGCCTAGAAGACTTACCGACTTAGGCATGTAGGAATACTTGTAGTCCAAGATGTACTATGTAACCGGATCTATATCATAACCGGATAGGACTCTCCTGTACCCTAGGACCGGATGACTATATAATACGTCCTAGGGATCAACCTTTAGGGCATCGACCAACAAACCTAAAATCGCACATGCGAAACCTTTCTTGTAATCTATACTTCCAGCTCTGCCGATATACTGGATTGTAAGCAGGAGTAGGATTCGTCCACCACAGGTGGATTTGAACATGGGTAAGCTTGTGTGCTCACCATCTAGGAACACTGTACGTTACACACCCCACATATTTCCACACCTCGAGGACCCCCTCATGGTGTACTTGTCCTCAATCCGACGACATCCACCCATAGCCATGAAAATCCTCCTCCTTGGCATCCACCACTAAGGAGGAGGAGAAGCTCCTCAAGATCAGCACCATGGACAAGGAAGAGGAAGGGGCAAGGGGCCTTTGCCCCCTAGGGAAGCCGCCACCCTGCACCATCGGCCCCTCCATGCTAGCACTGCCTCTCCCCCATGGGGAGGTTCATCTCCATCATCATCTACAACTCTCCATCATCCCTCACTGTAATCTCTTGGAAAACATGATGTATGATACAATATATTGTTTTCCCATGATCGGTTGTATCTCTCTGTTGATGTTTTACTAGTGACTTGTTTATGGCAATTGTGATATAGTTTGTTGTTGGTTGCATACAATTATATGTTATCTTGTATGATGATCTTGTTGTACTAACATATGAGTGCACACATATGTTGGGAGATGCACAATGTTTTCACTTTTTCATATTCATAGGATGAGGGATAGCCAGAGTTTGACGGAAACCGAATCCCAAATCTTAGATATACATGTTGTATTAATTCGTGGTTAATCAATAGGTGTATTTTCATGGGGACCTTAGATCTAAATGCGGTGGTTGGACTTTATGTCTTAATAATTCCCTTGTTTGCTCTTAATTGGCATTGGGATCAATCACTAGGGGTGTATTTACTCATGTATATGGCTACACCTATTTATGGCTCCTCCTTACAAGGAACAATAAAAAAGACTATCTTTGTGCTTCACTAATTGTGACAACCAACCAAATGAAATAGCAATTTGCTTAAGAACTTGCTCTCCCTTGGGTTATCCACCTCCACTTCACTAGCTCCATTTTACTTGAAGTATTTTCTTCCAAAAGCTTTATTGTTTTCTAGTTAGTTTCAAAAAACAACCCCACACACACACTATAGTTCCTAGCTTTGCATAGAAGGCCATATAAGTGGGTTATAGGGTTTTAGAGAATAGATAGTTTACCTCCAACTCCTCGTGGGTTTGACACTCAAATACTTATCGAATTGTACTATGGTGATCCCTTGCACTTGGGGGTTATCAGCCGAGAAAGGCATGCATGATACCAAACGCGCCCCTCATATTTGGTCTGAAGAAACATACGATAATAGCCTTCCGGTGTGAGCGGAATGATGAGTGCGTGAACACCTCGTTTGGGAGAGCCCAAGCGGAAGGTCTGATGATCACAACAGCAAGTTTTCCCTCAGTAACAAACCGAGGTTATCAAACCAGTAGGAGGAAGGCAACGACTCAAAGGTGTTGCTAGCAACTTGGAAACCTGCACAACACAAACTCAAGACTTTGCCCCAACGAACAGTGAGGTTGTCAATCTCACCGGTTTGCTGAAAAAAAGGATTAACTATATGGTGTGGAAGGTAATAGTGGTTTGTAGAAGGTAAACAATAGCAGTGGAAGATGTATCAATGGTAAATATTGGACCGGGGTCCATAGTTCACTAGAGGTGTTCTCCTTAAGATAAACAAACATGGCATGTTGGGTAAATAAATTACAGCAGGGCAATTGACAGGACTGAGCAAGGCATAACAATACAATACTAGACATTCATGATCCTATGAGATTCGATTGGGCAATACAACAAGATACATAGACCGCCATCCAATTTCATCCATGACTAGTAATCCACCTTCAGGTTATCATCCGAACCCCCTACAGTATAAGGTTGCAAGCAACGAATAACTGCTTTAAGCAAGGTGTGTAAGGTAAACAATCCACTTGTTCCATGAACAAGAGACCGTTGTTTTCTCCATAGTGGCAACAACACATCTACAACCTTAGAGATTTCTGTCACTGCCCTTAGATTAAATAGAGGCATGAACCAACTATCGAGCATTAATACCCCCTCTTGGAGTCACTAGCATCTACTTGGCCAAGATAGCTACTAGAAACGGATAGCATGCAAGGTCACAAACAACATAGACATGATAGAATCAATAAGACAAAACCATTAATCAATCTGACATAGTAATCTCAATATCCATCGGATCCCTGCAAACACAACATGCATGATTACAAATAGATGATCTTGATCATGAACGGATCTCACAAGATCTAAACATGGTAGCACAAAGGAGGAGATACAACCATCTAGCTACTACATGGACCCGTAGTGCAAGGTGGAACTACTCATACTTCATACCGGAGGCTGGCATGATGAAGAAGAAGGCCTCTGGGATGATCTCCCCACCGGCAGGTGCCGGGAAGAGCTTCAGATCCCCCGATCTAGGGACGATGGTGGCGGTGGCTACATAGGGTTTCGTGGAATATTGATCGGGTCCTTAGGGTTTCTATATCGGGGGGCCTTTATAGGTGAAGAGGCGAGGCAGGGGGCGGCCAGGGTGGTCACACCCCCTCCCCCCAGGCGCGGCTAGGGCTAGCCCGCGCCGCCAGAGGGTGTGTCCCCCTTGTGTCTCCTCTCCTTCTCGTACTCTGGCTCCGTATTCCCCGCGGTAAAATATTGACTTTGGCTTTCGTCACGTCCAATTCCGAGAATATTGTTTTTCTGCCTTTTCTGGAACCAAAAACAGAAGAAAATAGGCAACTAGCACTGTGGCAACTTGTTAATAGGTTAGACCAGAAAAACATATAAAAACACCTCAAAGTGTAGACAAAGCAAAGCAAAGTAGATACTAAACAAGCATGGAACATCAAAAACTATAGATACATTTCCGACGTATCAAGCATCCCTAAGCTTAAGTCCTACTCGTCCTCGAGTAGGTAAGTGATAAAAAGAATAATTTTTGAGGTGACATGCACCATCAAAATCAAGATCAAACCATTTGCAAGCATTGAAAGCTGGGATCAAAGAACTCTAAACATGAGCATGAAAGATGGAGTTCTAACAGTAAGACAAAGTAACTATGCATGCAACATGAAAGGTTGCAAACAAAGATCATGAATAACATGCATTGAAAAACGTTTGTTTGTTTCACATACAGAAAACATAGCATAGTGGCATTCAGCTTGTCCCTCATGGAGTAGAAAATAGATGCATAGGACACCTTCAAAGTTCATAAGAGTGACTAGATACAAATAGCACAAGAACAAGTAATATCAACAATATGCATCAATCAATAAGTTTTGGGACAATGCACATAGAACTAAGAATGGCAACTATTCTCTCTTAACTAGTGTCTAAGGATAGAAGGTGGAGACTCAATATAATGGTGGAAGAAAGGCCCTTCATAAAGGGAAGCAGGGATTTCAAGACTCAAAAAGAGCTTCCAAAAATTATGGTACTTGTTAGTTTTCAACTCTCATTGCCCCTATCATAAGCATCTTGAAGTGATTAAGGTTAAAGTGAACAAACTATGGAGTATATGCTTGACAAAGTATAAGTTGGCAATCTCATGTCCCTTGAATACCAGGGCCGCTCCTCATGCTACTCAACTTTAGTCAGATGTAAGTTCTTATCATAGTAAGTACATGTGTATCATAGAGAACCGCCAACGGGGTACCCCTTGCACATGATACAGGATCTATCCCATTATCAAAATGACAAGGCAAGCAGACAATGAGCATCTCAGCAATCTTCTTATTTACCATGGGAAAATGGTGCTTTTTTCTATCTTTCCTCTTTTCAATATGTCTCTTTTTTTATATAAGATGAAAGCTTCACAGATTGCTCATTATGGTGATGCTGCAAGTTTCCACCATAATTAGGCATGGCTTAGGCTAGCGACCCAGGCATTTCTCTAACACACATACATAACTCTATGGACTTACAATCTCCCCTTTTATTTCACACCGACGACATCCATAGACAAAACAGCATGATATCAAATATGTACAAAGTACAAGTGCAATGTTGAAAGTGTTACCCGCGACAGCACGGTTCTGCTAATTCCAACGTATAAGTGCAAGCATATAAAACATAGATGACACAATGGTTCAAGTTTATTAGGGGAAAGAAAAATAAAGTGTTCCATCTAGTTTGTGAGAGCTTTAATCACTAAGTTTTCTCATAACAAAATACTTTTTAATTGGAAGATAGATGTAAACAAGAATAAACTTGGAATTTAGTAACACACCATGCATAGGAATTTATAGTGGACACTTTAGAACAACTTGGTTTCTTGGGAGTTGGATGCACGAGTAGAGCTTACTCATAGAAGCGGAGGCTAGCAAAAGACTGGGAGCGACCAACTAAGAGAGAAATAATGGCCATAACCATGTAGAGCGACAAAACATTACTAATCAAAGCATAAAGTGGTACTATAAGTCAAGGAATAAATGATCATATAGGCTATGGTGACTTGCTCATAGAATAACATGGTGTGAGCATGTGCCAAGTTAACCCAAACAAAGCATCAAAGGAGAATATCACAATACTATGCTTTTGTATGCTAAAACAATGCATGATTCCTTCAAGGCACATTAAGCAATCCCAATTTTTTGGAACAAGTCATGCTACAACAATAATCACTAAGCATAAGTTCAAAACAACACGTAGCATGACATGCTAAAGTCTAATACACAGTCAAAGCAAGCTCCTCTTGTACTATTCAAGCAAGAACTTTCTACTCCTTTCCAACACCAATCAACTTATTTGAAACAACACAGCGAGAACGGGGGTCCAAACTACTTTATTCAAGCAAACTAAAATGAAAACTAAGATGCTCCAAGAACAACATAACAGTGCATGAAACAATAAAAACGAAGTGTCTAGAAAGACCTGAGCTTTTTATTGATGAAAAAGGGGATTCCTTGGGAATCGCCAAGATTTGACGCTTGTACCTCTTGAATATTTCTTGGGGTGACATGGGGTGGCATCCCCAAGATTGAGATTTTGTCCATTCTTCATCTCATTACATCATTCTTTCTCTACACCTGAAAATTTTCCTTCATAGGCATAACTTCACACAATCTTCATTAGCAACATTAGTGTATTCAAAAGATAATAGACCTTTGGGTTTTAGTTTTAGAACAGCAAAACTTTCACTAAAAACACGAGCTACTGTAGCAATTCCCTAAAAAAGCTCAGTTTCCCAAAAAGAACCCAAAAATGAATCAATAATAAGCAAATGCAAATTGGCAGAAATCTATCAAAACAGACCAGTAGGTAGAAACCGATTTTTTCGAAGACCTTCTGTTGCTCAAATCAAAACGTGTTGAACTAACGAAAGTTAGCTAACATACTGGGGGATTTATTCATAAAATATCAGCTCAATCCGACTTACAGAGATTCTTCACGGATTTTTACGGTGGATAATAAAAATCTGTTTCGGGACAACAACTCCCCAAATCTTACTTCCCTCTCATTAGAGGTTATTCTTGGCACAAAAAGCAAACAAAAAGGATAAAGAGAGGTCATTACTGAAGTAATAACTTCCAAGACTCAAGAAATTTTTTGGGTTATCTCCCGATAAGTACTTTTCTTTAACGCCTTTAAGTTAGGCACAAGAAGCAAGAATCAAGTATTTTCAAATGAAGAAGCATTAACATCAAACCTTGCTTTCAAAGGAGGATCAAAAAGCAACTTATCTCTACTCATAGTGAAGTGTTCTATACCTTTATTGAATGGAAATTGATATTTAATGGTGCCTTCTTTCATATCAATGATGGCACCAACAGTTCTAAGAAAAGGTCTTCCCAAAGTAATAGGACAAGAAGCATTGTATTCAACATCCAAAACATAGAAATCAATAGGGACATAAGCATTGTTAACCATAATAAGAACATCATTAACACTCCCCATGAGTTTATTTTTAGCATTATCATTAAGTGGGACATCCAAATAACAATCTTCCAAAGGTGGCAAATCAAGCATTTCATAAATCTTTCTAGGCATAATAGAGACACTAGAACCAAGGTCACATGAAGCTTTGAGATCAAAGTCATTCACTTGCATATTAATAATGGGTTCCCAACTATCTTCTCCTTTCCTAGGAATAGAGGATTTGTGTTTCAACTTCTCTTCCTTAATTTTAATAAGAGCATCTATAATGTGTTTGGTGAAAGCCACATTCATATCACTAGCATTAGGACTTCTATCAAGCTTTTGTAGGAGCATAATCACTTCAAAAATATTGCAACCATCAAGATCAAAATCAAACTTAGCATCACTAGTAGGCTCATTAGGCATTGTGGTAGGAGGAATAGGGACTTCTTGTGGTTTAGTGGCATCCATATTGGTGGTGGTGATAGTGCACACACTATTGTTTCTAGCAATTTCAGCTTCTCTTTCCCACTTAGCATGTAGTTGGGCTAACAGTCTTACATGTTCATCAATGGTAACTTGTATGGCATGAGTAGCAACAAAGGTACTTTCCAAGGTTTCAGGTTTAGCAACCATTTTATTAATCAAAGAGGACTGTGCTTCAGACAAAGAGGAAATATCTTTATCAACATTCAAAATCTTTTCCTCCAGAGTCTTGTTGAAAGTTGTTTGTTTACTAATAAAGTCTTTCAGCATGACTTCAAGTTCATAGGGAGCACTTCTATCATTGTTGTAGGAGTTTCCATAGGTATTGCCATTATTAGGAGGATAAAGCCTATAATTGTTATTACTACCAAAATTATTCCTATAGGAATTGTTGTTGAAATTGTTGTTTCTAATGAAGTTCACATAAACTTGCTCTTCTTGAGGAACAAAAGAGGCTAAGGGAACATTATTAGGATCTATATGATCTTTCCCATTAACAAGCATAGCCATGATAACATCAATATTATCACTCAAAGAGGAGGTTTCTTCAACATAATTTACCTTCTTACCATGTAGAGCTCTCTCAGTGTGCCATTCAGAATAATTAACCATCATATTATCAAGGAGTTTTGTTGCAGCACCCAAGGTGATGGTCATAAAGGTACCTCTAGCAGCTGAATCCAACAGGTTTCTTGAAGAGAAGTTCAAACCTTCATAAAAAGTCTGGATAATCATCCAAGCAGTAATGCCATGAGTGGGACAATTCTTAACCAAAGATTTCATTCTTTCCCAAGCATGAGCAACATGTTCATTATCAAGTTGTTTAAATTTTATTATTTCACTTCTCATAGATATAATCTTAGCAGGGGGGATAGTATTTTCCAGTAAAAGCATCTTTGCACTTAATCCAAGAATCAATACTATTTCTAGGCAAGGATAGAAACCATTCTTTAGCTTTTCCTCTCAAGGATGAAGGAAACAACTTGACCTTAATAATATCTCCATCTACATCCTTATATTTTTGCATCTCACAAAGTTCAACAAAGTTATTAAGGTAGGCAGCAGCATCATCAAAACTAGCACAAGAAAATTGCTCTCTCATCACAAGATTCAACAAAGCAGGCTTAGTTTCATAAAAGGTAGCATCAGGAGCGAGTGGAGCAATAGGAGTACTTAGGAAATCATTGTTATTTGTGCTTGTGAAGTCAAAAAACTTGGTGTTCTCAGCAGAGTTCATTTTGGCAAAAGTGGAGCAAGCCAACAGCAGCAGCAACTAGAGCAGGAACTAATTTTTTGTGTTTTTTATAAGAGAAAGCAAACCAAACTAAACTAATTTTTTTTGAATTTTTGATAAAAATGAAGGGAACATGCCGTGAGAGGCAATAATAAAGTGTTTATTATGTATATTCCAAGTATATGATAGATGTTTATTTTGCATGCTATAATTGTATTAATACGGAAACGTTAATACATGTGTGTTTAATAAACAAACAGAAAGTTCCTAGTTAAGCCTCTCTCATAAACTAGCTCGTTGATTAACAAGATGATCAAGGTTTCCTGATCATGGACATTGGATGTTGTTAATAACGGGATCACAACATTAGTGTAATGGTGTGATGAACATTCATCCAAAGTATAGCATTACGATCAAAGTCATTGAATTTATATTGCTATAACAACTTATGAAGTGATCCCAATCCTTAGACCATGAGATCATGTCAATCACTAACACCGGAAGAGTTTCTTGATAACATCAAACGTCACAACATAACAGGGTGATTATAAATATGGGTTCAGAACTAATAAAGTGTTATGTTGAGGCCCATGGATCGAGACTGGAATTTGTTCATCTCGATGAAGGATAGATATACTCTGGGCCCTCTCAGTGATATCACATTGGTTAGCTTGCAAGCAAGTGATTTGATCACTAGAATGTTATATCACGGGAACGAGAAAAGAGTGCATGTCAGTAACGAGATCAAACTAGGTATGGAGATACCGATGATCGAATCTTGGACATGTAATATATCGTGAAACAAAGGGATTAAGATACTAGCATAAAAGGTTTTGACGATCACAAGAAAGTCATCGTTGAATGTGTGGGAGTCAGTATGGGTCTCCAGATCCCGCTTCTGATTATTGATCCGAGAGGGGTCTCGATCATGTCCGCATTATTCGCGAACCGTAGGGTGACACACTTAAGAGACAAAGACATACAATTGGATCAAAAGTTTCATGTCGGAAAGAATAACAAGCGCATGAATTTATTTCACTAGATACCGAAATAGGTTTTCGAGTGAAATTGTAGAAAGTGTTTTTGCATGTGAAATAGAATTCTAGCAAGGGGTTATATGTGAATGTTTGTCATTAAAGTAATTGACAAAATTCTGAATAAATAAAAGGAGTTTTATTTAATGAGAGTTTGCATTAAATTTGGTGGAAATTTAATAGCAATTTTGAGTGGGATTTTGAGTGGAGGAAATTGAAGAGGTTTTTGTGAGTGGAGTGTCCACCCACATGAATGAAGGAGGGGAGGGGGCAGCCCCGTGGCCGGCGGCCACCCCCTTGGGTGCCCCCCTCCTCCTATAAAAGGCACCCCTCTCCCTCTCTCTCACTCACACCTCCTCGTGAAGGATCTCTCTCCCCCTCTAGAATTTATCCCCCATGGTCTCGGACTAGCGAGATACATGTTCCCAGTGGCTATTCGGCAAGAAAGAGTTGTGCTTCCACTGCATCGCTGGAGCGAGGAGGCGTAGGTTGCTCGGTGCCTCGGACGTGTGTGCGAGCACGGATGCGCTGCTGATTTGCGACGCTAGGACTTCCTCTCGATCTTGAGATCGGCAAGAGATCGTCTACATCAACCACGAGTTTAACTCGTTAAGATTTGTCGGTCTTCAAGGGTATGTTCTCTATGGATATACATCCGCCCGTTGTTTGTATCTATTAGATAGATCTTCGTACATAGTTGTTCCCATCGTAGGAAATTTTTTGTTTTCTGTGTTGTCAACCCTACAGTGGTATCAGAGCCAGATCTATGCGTAGATGCTTTACACAGGTAGTACACATATGAGTATGTGGGCAATGATGATCATGTTGTTGCTTCTTAGTTGTAATTTTGGATATTGGTGGCATAGTGGGATGAAGCGGCCCGGACAAACTTTACATGTCCTCGCACATGAGACCTGTTCCATGCTTGACATGCAACTAGTTTGCATAAGTGGCTAGCGGGTGTCTGTCTCTCCTACTATAGTCAATATCTATTTTGCAACAATTTGTCAACAATTTGGTTATCCCCGTTGTGGTTCATGTTCCTAGGTATGAACGGTTCTATCTTCGAAAGCCCTAAGCCACGTAAAACTTGCAATGGATAAATTAGAGGCGTCTAGTTTAGATTGTTGCTGGGGTAGTGTTATGATATGGTGATGTTGTAAGTAGAAGTATGAGATGATACTCTTACAACACACATAACGTGTAAGTTCCATAGACCTTGGCCTTACACTTAAAGGTATGATAGTGATCATACCACGGTGCACATGATAGAGATCATATGCGGGAACCATATCATTTCACTAATAAACATGTGATGTTTGATAGCATCTTATATTGTTTATTTGGCATTTTATTAGCATAATAAGATGATCCCTCATTTAAATATCAAGATAAGAATGTGTTCTTCCTTTAGTATGCACCGATTATGTTTTTGTCGCTCCAAGACATCACGTGATGATCGGGTGTTCTTGGATCCACAACCATATTTTGGGTGTAAGATAGTTACACACGCGAATACTAAGGTTCTTACTTGGCGAGCCTAGCATGCACAGACATGGCCTCAGAACACGGACTGAAAGGTTAAGCATGAGTCATATAGTAGATATGATGCCCATTTGATGCTCGCCTTTGAAGCTACACTGACTCACGTGATGATCGGACTTGGTGTAGTGGATTTGGTTCATGTAATCACCAAAAAGGCACGAGGGATGTCATTTTTGAGTGGGAGTTCATTCGTAATGTGGATTAGCTGAACTCAATCTATCATAAACTTAGTCTAAACTTTACAAATTCTGTTGTAGATGGCACCACCTGCTTTTAATTTCAATGGGTTCATGGAGAAAGAGAAACTTGCAACGAATGGTAGAAACTTTATCGAATGGGCCATGAATTTGAGGATTCTCCTCTCTGCTGCACAAAAGCAATATGTGCTAGAAGCGCCGCTAGGCCCCCCACCTTTTGATGATGCCCCTGACAAGGAGAAGAATGTCTATCAGACTCGTCAGGAGGACCACAACTTAGTTCATTGCGGCATATTGTAGGGTTCGCAGCATAGAAAACAAAAAATTTCCTACGATGGGAACATCTATGTACCAAGATCTATCTACTAGATACAAGCAACGGGTGGATATACATCCATAGAATACATACCCTCGAAGACCGAATAGCGTTCACGAGGTTGTACTCGTGGATGATGTAGATGAACGCTTGCCAATCTCAAGATCGTGATGAAGTCCATCTAGTCCAGCCGGTCCAGCACGATCAAGTCCAGCACCTCAAAGCAGTGGTGCATCCGTGATCGCAGACACGTACGGGTACCCCGACAACCTCCGCGCCCTCGCTCCAGCGAAGCAGCGGAAGCAACAAATCCTTCCAGAAAAAGCCACCGGGAACATGTATCTCGCTGATCTGAGAGCATGGGGAAATTCTAAAGGGGGGAGAGAGATCCTTCGCGAGGAGGTGTGCTTTGAGAGGAGGAGAGGGGGGCACCCAAGGGGCATGGTGCCCAGCCATGGGGATGCCCCCACCTCTTCCACATTCATGTGGATGGAGCTCCCACTCAAAATGAAAAGCCTCCACTCCCATTAAAAAGCCTCCACTCAAAAATCCACTCACATGCATTAAATTTCCACCAAATTTAATGCAAGATCTCATTTAAATAAAACTCTTTTATTTATTTATTCAGAATTTTGTTAATTACTTTAATTAACAAACATTCACATAAAACCCCTTACAACATTTCAATTTCACATGCAAACCAGTTTCAGCAATTTCAACTGAAACAGTTTCGGTGTCTAGTGAAATAAATTCCTGCGCTTTCCTTTTCTTTTTCTGGCATATCATTTGCTCCTAATGGTGTCGGTATCCCTTAAGTGTGTCACCCTACGGTTCGCGAATAATGCGGACATGATCGAGACCCTTCTCCGATCAATAATCAGCAGCGGGACCTGGAGATCCATACTGACTCCCACACATTCAACGATGACTTCTGTGATCGTGTGAACCTTTTACGCTAGTATCTTAATCCCTTTGTTTCACGATATATTACATGTCCGAGATTCGATCATCGGTATCTCCATACCTAGTTTGATCTTGTTACTGACATGCACTCTTTTCTCGTTCCCGTGATATAACATTCTAGTGATCAAATCACTTGCTTGCAAGCTAACCAATGTGATATCACCGAGAGGGCCCAGAGTATATCTATCTGTCATCGGGATGAAAAAATTCCACTCTTGATCCATGGGTCTCAACATAACACTTTAGTAGTTCTGAAGCCATCTTTATAATCACCCAGTTACGGTGTGACGTTTGATGTCATCGAGAAACTCTTTCGGTGTTAGTGATTGACATGATCTCATGGTCTAAGGATTAGGATCACTTCGTAAGTTGTTATAGCAATATAAACTCAATGACTTTGATCATAATGCTATACTTAGGATGAATGTTCATCACATCATTACACTAATGTTGTGACCTCGTTATTAACAACATCCAATGTCCATGATCAGGAAACTTTGATCATCTTGTTAATCAACGAGCTAGTTTATAAGAGAGGCATAACTAGGAACTTCCTTTTTTGTTTATTAAACACACATGTATTAACGTTTCCGTATTAATTCAATTATTTCATGCAAAATAAACATTTATCATAAACAAGGAATACAATAATAACCACTTTATTATTGCCTCTCGGGCATATTCCCTTCAGTCTCCCACTTGCACTAGAGACAATAATCTAGTTTGAAAACTTTGTGTATTGAACACCTATGGCTTTCTAGTGTTCCAAATATGCAATGGCAAGTGGTTAACATAATCTACGGATCTGACACTTTCAGGTCCGTGTGTATTTGCATGTCTTTGCGTCTTCACGCATCACTCATTCTCCAATGAGATGGCATTGTATAAATTTGGTCTTTCGGTGAGACCTTTAGTTCCTTGGGGTTAAAACACATCAATACAATTGTCACACAATATATCTTTAGTGTTAGCCCGTTGCGAACCACACCTTAGTTTGATAACAAACTACTTGACACAAATTCCCTCCTTTGCTGCTATTATAGCAGTCATATACTTAGCCTTTTGTTGTAGTATTCGTCACAATGTCTTAACTTTGGAACTCTTCCAAATCCATCATGGAATCTCCTTTCCATTACATTGTGCCACCCATAGTTTAAATTGAGATAAACTTAATTTGTATCTTGTGACAAAACTAGTATCAATGTAACGCTTTACAATGAACTATTTGTAATTGTTTGTCACCTCTACACAAATATATTCTTAGTTCTTCCAAAAGATCATAAGAATATCCTCACTATCCTCCAATGATCATTTTATGATTCATTCTAGTATATGCTCATAACACTTAGAGCATAGGACATATCTGGATGTGTACATATCATGGTATGATTGATCAAAACATTCTCGTGATTTCACTCATCAAGTGTCAAAGCACTTGAATCTTGTTTCACTTATCAAGTGTCGATGCACTTGAATCTTGATTCAATTTCTTTCCATGCGACAAGAACCGTTTCTAGTCGTTTCTATATTGAACTCCTTCAATATCTCATATATGTACGTTTGGCATAAACATATTAGCGTCATAGTCTATCCACTATAGACATTCATGCTAAATATTCGGGTTTTGCCTAAGTCTTTCATCGAAATGAAATTCTTAACCTTTGTCAATAAAAGATACATCATTTCTAATCAACAAGATGTCATCCACATAATGTATTAGAAATGTGTCTCAGCGCTCCCACTTAATTTCTTGCAAATGCAACCATCTTCATCGTCTCCGGATGAAAACTCCTTTTCATCGCGGTGAAGATTCCAACTCCGCGATGCTTACTTCAACCATTGAATTTTACATGCCCTTTTAGCATCCTTTGAATTTAACAAAACCCTTTGGACCGTGTCATGTACACGTCCTAGGAAACCATTCTATTAGAAGAACTTTGTTTTGTTTATTCATCTACCATATACCAAATTATATGTAGTGGTTGCTACTTTAATCCGTCCAGACTAAATATCGCTATGAAAGATCAAATCTTGTCATAGTCAACTCCTTGAACATTGTCATAAAATACTTTACGACATGTCGACTATTTCATAGATTTGAAACATCCATGTCTATTTCTTTATAGATCCAAATACGACCGATAGGTTTTTACACCTTTCCGGAGGGTCTTCCAAGTTCAAAACTTGATTTATCGTGTATGGACTTATCACGGATTTTATGGCTTCAAGCCATTTGACGGAGTCAGGGCCCATCATCGCTTCTTTGTATGTATTCGTTTCATCATTGTCAAACAATAATGATTTACTCTCAAATCTTAGCATTTGATTGTTTAACCGACCTACTTGGTTCAATAGGAACTTAGATCTCCGTGACCACAACCTTTGAGGCACATAAGCTATGAGCATTATGGCAGCCTCCAGAATGATTTCCGGTGCTGCGCAACTCAGTACATTTAGCTAAGGTTCGTTAACCTTATCAAAGTCCTTTTGTCCTCCCACTTAACTTTTGCGAAAAATTCCTTTTTCAAGAAACTTCACATTTCAAGCGACAAACCCTTTTGTCCTTGGTGTTATGGAGGAATAACCAATTGTTATTCGAAATAACCTACAAAGACATGCTCATCCGACTTTGGTTGTAAACATCTTACTTATGTTTAGCATACCAAAATTTAAGAAAGGATAACTTGGGTTTTACCCCAAACCATAACTCATATGGTGTCATTTCAACGGATCAAGATGGAGCTCTTTTCAGTGTAAAAGCGGTAGTCTATAAAGCTTTAATCTTTTAAAACATAATGGCAGTTTTATAAATAACACCTTTGATCCAACCATGTCAAACAAGGTTTCCTTACAAATCTCAAACACTCCATATTCCTATGGTGTTTCGGGAGATGTAAATCTAGGTGTTTTGCTAAACTTGTAACTCAAATAAATCCCTTTTATGATAAAATCATAATTCATTTATTTTTCTTGTTACACTTGTAACTCAAATAAATCCCTTATGATAAAATCATAAACCATTTATTTTCTTGTTACAATGATTTTCACTTCATCTTGAAAGTCTTTGAAACGTTTTTCAAATATTTCATACTTCTTTCTCATTAAGTGAACATTCACTCAAATTTCCGGAGAAAGCATATGAAGTTGAAACCCATCGCTTACGACTACACATAATGGACTACATACATCGATATGTATAAATTCCAATATTTTAGTCATTCGTTCTTCTTTGGCCTTTGAACGAAGTTTTAATTATCCCGAGGAAAGTCTCACAAGCGTCACTTGATCAAATCAAAGACTCCAAAAATCCATGAATATGGAGATTCTTCATGATTTCTTTCCAATATAATTTAAACGGCGATGTCACTTCGTAAGTGATCTTTCAATCATTTGTCTTGCGACATTTTAGCATTAGGTTTTATGGATGTGATTTCTCCAACTAGATTTGTAAATCATCCATCTTATATGGAATACGATAATTATTTGAACAACCTTTGTTCTCATAATACCTGATTCAAATAACAATTATTAAAACAAATCTTGAAGTCAAGCTTTGATGTCAACGAGAAATACAAACAACGGTTTGTTTGTTTTCGATGAACATCATCACATATTCTCTTGCTAGTTATTTAGGCCATTGTGGTTTATGAATTGCGTCCTTCCGTATGAAATTTCATACCAACCAATTCGGTATCCAATACCCAAGAAACACATTGTTTAACAAGCAAAGAATATAACCATAACATGTATATCATCCATATACCTAAATTGGATATTTCCAATCTTTTCTTTTCTGCCAAATATATTTTATAGATTCTCTTTCAGCATTTCCTTTTTACTTTTAAAAGAATCTATCAACACCAAAGTGGCATCATATACATGACACATAGTCTAAAGCGTTTATATTCAAATAATAATACCTTTGTACTTGCACTTTGAAGTAGATCACCATCATCAAAATGATCGGTACTCTTTCAAAATCCATTCTTTAGTAATCTTTTAGTGTAGTAAACACTTTACATACATCTTCTATTCACTCTTATCATGACGACTTTCATGATCAAGCTACTCTAGCTTATAAAGGCGAATCGTGAGTATAACATTACTTTCCAAAACCCTTTTGGATGATTAGGATGTATAGCATCTCCAACCTTCGTAAATTCTCATCCAATATGAGAACAAATATTCCAATCCTAGGGTCATAATCCTACAGGCAACACAGTGCTCTGATACCATCTGTAAGATCCCTCCTTTGTAAAGGAAAAGGATCCCTGTGATTGCAATGCTAGTCCCTGGATCATTGCTAGCATCCATAGTTTAAGATGAAGTACACAGATACAAAGGTCATTTATTACATCCATTCCAGAGATAAAACATAGTCTTTTACAACTCAAGGCCACAGGCCTATTACAAGAGTTTGGAATAAGTAAATAAACATAAGTCTTCATCTTCATGTGCCACAGGCAAGCATGTTGAGTGTAGACTCATGACACCTAATCATCATCAGAATAACCTGCAACATCACAAGTTATAGCCACAGTGGGTCAATACTTTGGAATAGTATTGGCAAGTGATACCTTAGTAAATTTTTAAGTGGACTATATTACTATATGAAATTTTGGCTAAGTGAAGCTTGGCTTGCTTTGCTCAAAATAGATTTTTCCTATTAGTTGAAATCACTAAGTTTTTTTCTTTGTCAAATTTTTTTCCCAAGAAACCATCAATAGACATTGAGGTCCTTCACCCTTGTTCACCCACAAGTTTTACTTAGAAGTTGGAGTGATGAGATTCTTGATTGCTTCCATGTCTTGATGCTCAAGTTGTCCATTGCCATGGACTTGGCTAAGTACTTAGATTTTCCATCTGCAGAGGTTGTGCACTTTCCCCACCAGACTTGGTTTCCCAAGACAGGACCTTTCAGAAGCCTTCCCTTAGCCAAATGGACGCGTTCCAACCTATCATTCCCACTACCACCAACTGTCCAAATGACTAAGTTCTAGCAACCTATATGATCAAGGCAGTGCCCATATTGCCAAGTGGCTGCACTATAAGCTTCTCAACACTTGGCCTCCAAATCCCTTTGTGCCTGGGTGGCATACCACATGTGAGATACACATGGTAAACCATATCCATGGGCCTTGTGTAACCACTCAACCAAAAACCATCATTCAAGTCCCATTCCACCCAGGAGATTTATTGACTTAGTTGTTTTATTAAGAAAAACATAAGTCCAAAGACTTAGAAATATTTCATCATAGCATGTATATATACTTTAACAACCCTTGTTTGCTACTAGATACGCTAAGCATGGCATAGTAACTTAACTTAGGAAATTTCCTAGCAATTCTACAACTACTTAGGATTTCCCAACATAGCATTTGGCAAAAAGTAACATGCAAGACTTAGCAAAATATTTCTAATGCTTGTACAAAATATAGGGATGGAAATAATCATGAAGTACCACTTGCCTTGGTAATGGGGAGAGTAGCACTCTTCACAATCACAGTCACTAGCACCAAAGTCTACACAAAAATGGTAGCACACATTTACACACAATTTATATACAAACATAAATATATGCATGCATGCAAAAGAAATGCTAAGTGATGATTTTTGAAATCTAACCAAGCAAGTGCAAAGTACTGAACCATAAACAAGTCAAAAACTTGCTAAACCAAGTTTATTTTACACCTAAACAATTTTCCAACCAATTTCTATACTCAAAATAGCCTTAAACAAGTTACTGCAAATAAAGTCATTTTAACAGAAACTTTTTACTAAACACATTGCAGATTCAGAAAGAGCTTGTCTCCCTGATTCCAACGGTATAAAATTTGCAAAAATCTAACGTGGGAATCAAAAGTTATAGCTATTTCAATTTTGGATCAAAATCTGATTTCAAAACTGTTTTTGAATCTAACCCTAGCCACGCGTCTTAATCCTATTGGCTGATACCGTTTCGTTCAGGATCACCCTCCCGCCTATTTAAAACTCACGGGTCAGATCCACTCATAACGCTTCGCTAAAAGATCTAATTCTATACGTTGGATCCAGATCTGACGTCTCTGGATCAAGCGACCAAATCGGGGCGGCGCTGGCGGCGGCTACTGGCGGCGGCGAGTTCTGTCTGCGGCGGCACGGCGCTACAGGTCGTCCGGAGGGGCAGGAGGATGCTTACCAGGTTCGCAGCGTCGAGGAGAAGCTCAACCTAGCAGTGGCTTGACGAGGGGCGCACGGGCACGGTCTCTAGGGGTCGTCGGAGTTGTGGCGGCATCTGTCGCTTGCAGTCGAGGTCACTGGCGAGGCTCCGTGTCGTCCTAGTACAAGGCAGAGGGTTCAGAAGATGTGCAAGTGACTAGTGAACCAGTTGGTATCAAAGGGAAGGCGAGGGTGACGTGGGGAGGGCCCGCTTGTCAGCGAAATAAGCAGAGAGTGAGTGGGGTCCAATCGTCAGTGACCACGCGGGTACGTCCGCGGGTGCGAGAGGGAGATGGATGGCCCGGGTGGGCTAGCTGGGCTGCTTCTGTTGTTGGGCTCGAATCCTGGCGCCGGCCCTTTTCCAATTCTTTCTCCTTTTTCTTTTTCTGTTTCGATTTTCTGAATTGGTTTTCAAATGAATTCAAGTTCTATTTGAATTCAAATCTTCTTGGGATTTTTGCAGTGTGCAGTAGTCTCAAATATAGGCATAAAATCATGTGGTTGCTTTGCAAAGGCTTGGTCAAACTTGGAGAACAACATATCAGAGACTTGGCACTTGATTTGCAAAGTTTGAAAAATGGTTTTTGAAACCATTTCCAATTTGTAAATCTTGGTTTAAATTCTACACTCAATCCTTTCAACAAAGAAGGCAACAATCTTGGTTCATAAACATTCAAACATTCAAATGGGGATGGACATTTGATTTAAGTTTGCTCACATAAAATCATAGCACTATGTGCTTCTGTTTTTCTAAAATGAGTTTGAAATTGATCTCAATTCTATATGCATGCATGAATGATATGCAATCTTTGAAATCATGATTTTAGGGATGTTACAAATCTAACCCCCTTAAGGTGAATCTCGCCCTCGAGATTTGGATTGGCTAGCAAATAGGTGAGGGTGGTCTTTCCGAAGATCATCTTCTCTTTCCCATGTTGCTTCCTCTTCGGAATGATGATTCCATTTCACTTTGCAAAACTTGATAGTCTTTGTCCTTGTGACTCTTTCTGCAGTCTCAAGAATCCTGATAGGCTTCTCTTCATAAGTGAGATCACTTTCTAGTTGAACTTCTTCCAAAGGTATGGTATCCTTCAAAGAAGTTTCTTCCATTTCTGGGTGACATTTCTTAAGCTGACTCACATGAAACACATTATGGACAGATGACATAGATTCTGGCAATTCTACTTCATATGCAACTTCTCCCTTGCGACTTAGAATCTTGAATGGCCCAACATATCTTGGTGCCAACTTTCCTTTGAATTCGAATCTTTTTACTCCACGAAGTGGTGATACTCTAAGATAGGCTCTATCACCAACTTCGTAGGTGACTTCTCTACGCTTAGGATCTGCGTAACTTTTCTGTCGGGACTGTGCTATCTTCAATCTGTCCTTAACTAATTTGACTTTCTCTTCGGCTTCTTTGATAAGATCCGGTCCAAATAAACTTCTTTCTCCCACACCATTCCATAGCAATGGGGTGGTGCACTTCCTTCCGTAGAGAAACTCAAATGGTGCCATCCCAATACTGGCTTGATAGCTATTATTATAGGAGAATTCTTCGAGAATTTGGTTAGTCCTTTCTGTTTGTCCATCGGTTTGAGGATGAAAAGCAGTGCTGAATTCCAACCTCGTTCCCAATGATTCATGAAGCTGTCTCCAAAATTGAGAAGTGAACTGGGTTCCTCTATCAGACACAATACTCTTAGGTACACCATGAAGACATACAATTCTACTCATGTAGATTTTGGCTAACTTGGCACTTGTATAAGTTGTCTTCACGGGTATAAAATGAGCCACTTTGGTAAGGCGATCCACTACTACCCATATGGAATCATATCCTGATCGGGTCCTTGGTAATCCGGTAATGAAATCCATACCAATCTTGTCCCACTTCCAATCAGGAATAGGTAGTGGTTGAAGCAAACCTACTGGTTTCAGATGCTCTGCTTTTACTCTACTACACACATCACACAAAGCAATATGTTCGGCGATGTCCCTTTTGAGATTGTTCCACCAAAATCTTTCTTTCATGTCCATGTACATTTTGGTGTTCCCCGGGTGAATAGAATATGGAGAGTTGTGGGCTTCCTGCAGAATCAGTTTCCGTAGCTCCGGGTCTTGTGGAACACAAATACGTTTCCCATGCCATAAAGTACCTTATTCGTCTTCATGGAAACCTTTGGCTTTTCCTTGGCCAATCTTTTCCTTAATCTCTTCAATTTCTTTATCAGACTTCTGGGCTTCTTTGATCTTGTCCAACAGAGTGGGTTGAACATCCAAAGACATGAGATGTCCTTCGGGCACAATCTACAATCTGAGTTTTCTGAATTGGGCACACAAATCATCTGGCAATTCTCCTTTGGTAAGGCCATTCACAAATACCTTACGACTTAGAGCATCTGCTACAATATTTGCTTTACCGGGATGGTATTGCAAACTTAAGTCATAGTCTTTGATAAGTTCTAGACATCTCCTTTGTCTCATATTGATTTCCTTCTGGGTGAAGATATACTTCAAACTTTTGTGATCCGTGAACACTTCACAACGCTTTCCCAAAAGATAGTGCCTCCATGTTTTGAGTGCATGGACAACAGAGGCTAACTCTAAATCATGAGTAGGATAATTTACTTCATGAGTTTTGAGTTGTCTCGAGGCATAGGCCACAAATTTTCCGTCTTGCATAAGTGCTGCACCCAAACCTTGATGAGATGCATCACAATATACTTGGAAATCCTTTTCCAAATCTGGCAGACATAGAACTGGTGCTGTCACAAATCTCTTCTTCAATTCTTGAAAGCTGACTTCACAACCTTCAGACCAAGCAAATTTCTTGTCCTTCTTTAACAATTCAGTCATTGGCTTAGCAACCTTTGAGAAATTCTCAATGAACCTTCTGTAGTAACCTGCTAAGCCAAGGAAACTACGAACCTCTTTCACGTTCTTAGGAGATTCCCATTCAGTCACAGCTGAAACCTTAGCAGGATCAACTGCTACACCATCCTTTGTCATAACATGACCAAGAAAACCAACTTCCTCTAACCAGAACTCACACTTGCTGAATTTGGCATAAAGTTTATGCTCCCTCAGTTTCTCAAGTATCAAACGTAAGTGTCCTTCATGTTCTTCTTTGCTCTTGGAGTAGACTAAGATGTCATCAATGAAAACGACAACAAACTTGTCAAGAAATTCCATGAACACCTTGTTCATCATATTCATGAAGTATGCTGGAGCATTGGTTAAACCAAAAGGCATCACGGTGTACTCATACAATCCATACCTTGTGGTGAATGTTGTTTTAGGTATGTCTTGTTTTCTTATCTTGAGTTGAAAATAGCCTGATCGGAGATCAATCTTTGAGAACACACATGCTCCCTCTAGCTGATCAAACAAGTCGTTGATTCTAGGCAAAGGGTATTTGTTCTTGATAGTTACTTTGTTGATTGAACGGTAATCTATGCATAGCCTTTGACTTCTATCTTTCTTCTCTACAAACAAAACTGGGGCTCCCCAAGATGAAGAACTTGGCTGGATGAATCCTTTCTGCAACTGTTCTCCAAGTTGTTTCTTGAGCTCCTTCAGTTCATCAACTGACATTTTATACGGTCTCTTGGCTATTGGTCCAGAACCTGGTACCAAATCTATCAGAAACTCCACATCTCTATCTGGTGGCATTCCCGGTAATTCTTCCGGAAACACATCCGGATACTCACTCACAATTGGCACACTGTCCATGCTAACCCCCTTAAGAGAATTTAGCTTACTCCCTTTTGGTTCAAAGTTAGACTTGAATTTAATCCGTTTCCTTTCCGGGGTTGTGAGTGCAACAGTACGATTGGCACAATCTAGTACTCCTTCATACTTAGCCATCCAATCCATTCCCAAAATTACATCCAATCCTTGGGAATCTAGGATTATCAGGTTCACTGGAAACTTATGCTTTCCAAACTCTATGACTAAGTCATGACATCCTGAATTCACTATCATTTCTCCACCAGGAGAACTTACTCTTATAGGACACCCAATAGTTTCTACCAGTAGTTCATTTCTTTCAACAAATGCTCTTGATATGAATGAATGAGATGCACCAGTATCAAAGAGTACAAATGCTGGAATAGAATTGAGTCTGAACTTACCAGCAACAGCATCAGGCTCCTCATAGACCTCCTGCACATTGATGTGGTTAACCTGTCCTTTCTGAAAAGGATTGGGCTTGTTAGGTCCTTCAACTTTCTTTTCAGGGCACTCATTTGCATAATGCCCCAGCTTCTTCCATTTGAAGCATTCAACCTGACTGATGTCTCTCTTAGCAGTTTGACTTCCACTTACACTTCCATTTCCACTGTGGTGGCTCTTATGTCCACTCTTGTGGTTCTTGTACTTATCATTGTCATGACTGCGGTGATGCTTGTTGTCATGACGGTTGTGGTTGTGGTGCTTGTTGAATTTCCCGTGCTTGTGGGATCCTGAGCTTCCACTGTCATCATAGTGAGATCGTTTGTGAGACGATCCCGAGCTGTGCTTATCGGAGTGCTTTCTCTTTCTACTCTCAACTTGCTTCATTTTGTTTTCCAAAATAGCAGCCTTGTCGCACAGAGACTGATAAGTTGGAACATATGCCACAGACAATTGCAGATTTAGCTCATCATTCAAGCCTTCCAGAAATTTTTCCTTTCTCTTGGCATCAGTGTCAACTTCATCCGGTGCATAGCGCGCCAGATTGTTGAACTCCTCAATGTATTCAGCCACGCTACGGTGGCGCTGCCTTAGATTATGGAACTCTTTCTTTTTCAGGCTCATTATTCCTGACGAGATGTGAGCAGTGCGAAAGCCATCTTCAAAAATAGCCCAAGTCACCTCATCTATAGGAGTAGTGATCTGAAAATTGTCCCACCAAGTGGCGGCTGGCCCTTCTAGCAGATGTGCTGCAAATCTGACTTTTTCAGCATCCATGCAGCCCACGGTCACTAAGTCTTTGTTTATAGAACGTAGCCAATCATTGGCCACCATGGGATCAGTTGTCCCCGAGAACTTAGCTGGCCTCAACCTCAAGAATCTGGTGAGCATATCAAAGCCCGGAGGGTTGTTGTTGTTGTTGTTGTTGTTATTATTGTTGTTGTTATTGGGGTTGTTGTTGTTGTTATTATTCTGGTTCTGGATGAATGTTGTCATCATTTGCATAAGCTGTGTTTGAGCAGTCATCATTTGCTGCATCTCTGGAGTGATGTTGTTGGGGTTGGGGTTTGCACGGCGGGGAGGCATCTGTGGTTTGTTCAAATAGAGATAAGAATGAGATACCCATAGATGTTTTTCATGCACATTACATCACATAAGCAAACGCAAATATGCCACAAAATACAAAGATCAACAACAAGATAATAAGTTCACAAAGTAAAACACACAAGTAGCAAGCCATCCACATGTCGGATGGTCCAATAACAAGTTCTCAACATAACAAGTCTGATAATAAAATATAAACGAGTAGTCAAGTCTACTCATCAGCATCAATCTCCTCCTCGACAAAGGTAAGACCTGCGTTCTCCATCGCGGTCTTGTTCTCCTCAATAGTAGGTCAAGGACTCTATCTTGGCCTTGAGATCCCTCTTCTGGGAACGAAGCCTCTCAATCACCGTCTGCTGCTGCTCTAGCTCGAAGTCCTTGGACTGCAGTTCTTCAGTCATATCCCGGATTTTCTTGTTCCTATCTTGGACACGCTTCTCCTGACTCTTGAACTTCCTGTCCTGGGTCTCGAACTTCGCCTCCATTTCCTTGACTATCTCGTCCTGCTGCGCGAAGAGCTTGTCCTTCTCGCGAAGCTGCACCGGGAGCTCGTCATTACTGAGCATGACATTGGTCCTGTCAGTGTCCACGTGCCTAATGAGAGACTCTAAGTCCTGGAAGTACTGGCGTATCGGCTCTGCTGCGTCCCTCGAGTCGTCCTCAAAGTCGATGGACTCTCCATCATCATCACGTCTTCCGAAGACGTGGAAGTGAGTGCCTCTAACCTATCGGGAGTGTCGTCCTAGCAGACGTCCTATCAGGTCCTGCATAACTACCTCCATGCCTCTCTCCCTGTCATCATGCATAAGCTTGAAGACGATGGCCTCTGTAGTAGGCTCTGTCTGGCGTCCTGGCTGGTTCACCTTGAAGCCCCAGAGGTCCTTCCTCTCGAACTTGGTGAGTGGGTGCACCATGATGGTGGGAAGAGGGAGATTGAGCAAAGTAGTAAGCTCAACAATACGAGGACCAAAGCGGGTAGCCTGGAACTCCTCAACAGTGCTGATGGTAATAGGCATCTATTTATAAGATAGAAAAGTTAGAACAACACAATTTAAGATAGACAAAAGACAAAACACCACATACATATCCTTGGGAAACAAAACATTTTCCTAGAAGCATACATGAAGTCATTACATCAATCAAGGTTCACTCTTATTTTAAGACAACATTTTGGAAAATAGGGTGATAGGTGGTGGTCCAACTAACAAAATACGTTTACAATCCTATCTCACTAGATCTATTGGCTAACACAATGTTCCTAGAAGCAACTAGTCTATCTTGCTCACATGACTCCATCACTAAGTCTATAATGTCTCCTCTTAAGGTTTGGTTGGTATCTTCCAACTCTTGAGTATGTTCCTTCTCTTTCTTCAAGTCTTTTTGGAGATTGAGCATTCTGCACTTGACTCTGGCACTAAGTTCTTTGATAGTCCTCCAAGCTGCTTCTCTTGTTGACTCAAATAATGTGGTGTGCACCACAGTGTTGGTGTATATGCAGAATCCTTTTTCCTTGTGGTTGTCTTCCTTGTTTTTGTACAAGTGAAGTTGCACCCACCAGTACTCAACTCCTTCATCCATCACTGGAAAGCCTTTGTACACAGCTGCACCATGTATTTCCATTGCCACCATGAGGTCCTTGAGAATATTGGGGAACTCTGTCTCACACTCTAAGGTCATGGTCATGAGTGGTCCTTTCCTTACGGCTTCGTTGATGGAGTTCATCTACAAATAGAGATGATAAAGAAGGTTAGAAAAGTTTACGAGAAGAATAGACAAGTGTAGAAGTATTTGAAAATTTTTCCTTAGTGGTTTCCAATCCTAGGGTCATAATCCTACAGGCAACACAGTGCTCTGATACCATCTGTAAGATCCCTCCTTTGTAAAGGAAAAGGATCCCTGTGATTGCAATGCTAGTCCCTGGATCATTGCTAGCATCCACAGTTTAAGATGAAGTACACAGATACAAAGGTCATTTATTACATCCATTCCAGAGATAAAACATAGTCTTTTACAACTCAATGTCACAGGCCTATTACAAGAGTTTGGAATAAGTAAATAAACATAAGTCTTCATCTTCATGTGCCACAGGCAAGCATGTTGAGTGTAGACTCATGACACCTAATCATCATCAGAATAACCTGCAACATCACAAGTTATAGCCACAGTGGGTCAATACTTTGGAATAGTATTGGCAAGTGATACCTTAGTAAATTTTTAAGTGGACTATATTACTATATGAAATTTTGGCTAAGTGAAGCTTGGCTTGCTTTGCTCAAAATAGATTTTTCCTATTAGTTGAAATCACTAAGTTTTTTTCTTTGTCAAATTTTTTTCCCAAGAAACCATCAATAGACATTGAGGTCCTTCACCCTTGTTCACCCACAAGTTTTACTTAGAAGTTGGAGTGATGAGATTCTTGATTGCTTCCATGTCTTGATGCTCAAGTTGTCCATTACCATGGACTTGGCTAAGTACTTAGATTTTCCATCTGCAGAGGTTGTGCACTTTCCCCACCAGACTTGGTTTCCCAAGACAGGACCTTTCAGAAGCCTTCCCTTAGCCAAATGGATGCGTTCCAACCTATCATTCCCACTACCACCAACTGTCCAAATGACTAAGTTCTAGCAACCTATATGATCAAGGCAGAGCCCATATTGCCAAGTGGCTGCACTATAAGCTTCTCAACACTTGGCCTCCAAATCCCTTTGTGCCTGGGTGGCATACCACAAGTGAGATACACAAGGTAAACCATATCCATTCCACCTAGGAGATTTATTAACTTAGTTGTTTTATTAAGAAAAACATAAGTCCAAAGACTTATAAATATTTTCATCATAGCATGTATATATACTTTAACAACCCTTGTTTGCTACTAGCTAGGCTAAGCATGGCATAGTAACTTTACTTAGGAAATTTCCTAGCAATTCTACAACTACTTAGGATTTCCCAACATAGCATTTGGCAAAAAGTAACATGCAAGACTTAGCAAAATATTTCTAATGCTTGTACAAAATATAGGGATGGAAATAATCATGAAGTACCACTTGGCTTGGTAATGGGGAGAGTAGAACTCTTCACAATCACAGTCACTAGCACCAAAGTCTACACAAAAATGGTAGCACACATTTACACACAATTTATATACAAACATAAATATATGCATGCATGCAAAAGAAATGCTAAGTGATGATTTTTGAAATCTAACCAAGCAAGTGCAAAGTACTGAACCATAAACAAGTCAAAAACTTGCTAAACCAAGTTTATTTTACACCTAAACAATTTTCCAACCAATTTCTATACTCAAAATAGCCTTAAACAAGTTACTGCAAATAAAGTCATTTTAACAGAAACTTTTTACTAAACACATTGCAGATTCAGAAAGAGCTTGTCTCCCTGATTCCAACGGTATAAAATTTGCAAAAATCTAACGTGGGAATCAAAAGTTATAGCTATTTCAATTTTGGATCAAAATCTGATTTCAAAACTGTTTTTGAATCTAACCCTAGCCACGCGTCTTAATCCTATTAGCTGATATCGTTTCATTCAGGATCACCCTCCCGCGTCGTTGGATCTATTTAAAACTCACGGCTCAGATCCACTCATAACGCTTCGCTAAAAGATCTAATTCTATACGTTGGATCCAGATCTGACGGCTCTGGATCAAGCGACCAAATCGGGGCGGCGCTGGCGGCGGCTACTGGCGGCGGCGAGTTCTGTCTGTGGCGGCGTGGCGCTACAGGTCGTCCGGAGGGGCAGGAGGATGCTTACCAGGTTCACAGCGTCTAGGAGAAGCTCAACCTAGCAGTGGCTTGACGAGGGGCGCACGGGCACGGTCTCTGGGGCTCGTCGGAGTTGCGGCGGCATTTGTCGCTTGCAGTCGAGGTCACTGGCGAGGCTCTGCATCGTCCTAGTACAAGGTAGAGGGTTCAGAAGATGCGCAAGTGACTGGCGAACCAGTTGGTATCAAAGGGAAGGCGAGGGTGACGTGGGAGGGCCCGCTTGTCAGCGAAATAAGCAGAGAGTGAGTGGGGTCCGATCGTCAGTGACCATGCGGGTACGTCAGCGCGTGCGAGAGGGAGATGGATGGCCCGGGTGGGCTAGCTAGGCTGCTTCTGTTGTTGGGCTCGAATCCTGGCGCCGGCCCTTTTCCAATTCTTTCTCCTTTTTCTTTTTCTATTTCGATTTTTTGAATTGGTTTTCAAATGAATTCAAGTTCTATTTGAATTCAAATCTTCTTGGGATTTTTGCAGTGTGCAGTAGTCTCAAATATAGGCATAAAATCATGTGGTTGCTTTGCAAAGGCTTGGTCAAACTTGGAGAACAAAATATCAGAGACTTGGCACTTGATTTGCAAAGTTTGAAAAATGGTTTTTGAAACCATTTCCAATTTGTAAATCTTGGTTTAAATTCTACACTCAATCCTTTCAACAAAGAAGGCAACAATCTTGGTTCATAAACATTCAAATATTCAAATGTGGATGGCCATTTGATTTAAGTTTGCTCACATAAAATCATAGCACTATGTGCTTCTGTTTTTCTAAAATGAGTTTGAAATTGATCTCAATTCTATATGCATGCATGAATGATATGCAATCTTTGAAATCATGATTTTAGGGATGTTACAATATTGCAACCAAAACATTGTTTCAGATATCGTTATATCTGCCACACATGATGGTTTCTGAAACAATTCTTTCAGCTCCTAGATAAACTTGATATTAAAACAATCAAGAATCATGGAGGCAAACATGATACTTAAGATACTAACACTAGAATTGTTACTCTCGATTTAATACCAATTATTAAATTTCACGGACTAAATAGAATTTTTTTGCTGAAAGTTAGCAATAGTACTTTAAACTTTAGATTGACACTCAACACAATACGATACCAGTTCGTAAAGTATATATCCAGAATTCTATAGTTCTGTTATCTCAATTACAACTATGCATAAGGTGGTAAACGAATGCTAATGACTACAACAAATTATGCAAATTCACTTTGATTTAATTTATGATAAATTGAGTTTTACTAATCCAAATTAGAAATGAACTCCCACTCAAAAACGACATCCCTCGTGTCTTTTTGGTGATTACATGAACCAAATCCACTACACCAAGTCCGATCATCACGTGAGTCGGTGTAGCTTCAAAGGCGAGCATCAAGTGGGCATCATATCTACTATATGACTCATGCTTAACCTTTCGGTCCGTGTTCCGAGGCCATGTCTGTACATACTAGGCTCGCCAAGTAAGAACCTTAGTATTCGCGTGTGTAACTGTCTTACACCCGAGATATGCTTGTGGATTCAAGTACACCCGATCATCACATGATGCCTTGAAGCGACGAAACATTGTCGGTGCATACTTAAGGAAGAACACATTTTTATCTTGATATCTAAATGAGGGATCATCTTATTTTGCTAATAAAACGCCAAACAAGCAATATAAGATGCAATCAAACATCACATGTTTATTTAGTGAAATGATATGGTTCCCGCATATGATCTCTATCATGTGCACCGTGGTATGATCACTATCATATCTTTATGTGTAAATCTAAGGTCTATGGAGTTTTCACGTTATGTGTGTTGTAAGAGTATCATCTCATACTTCTACTTACAACATCACCATATCATAACACTAGCCCAGCAACAATCTAAACTAGACGCCTCTAATTTATCCATTGCAAATTTTACGTGGCTTAGGGCTTTCGAAGATAGAACCGTTCTTACCTACGAACATGAACCACAACGAGGATAACCAAATTGTTGACAACTCGTTGCAAATTAGATATTGACTATAGTAGGAGAGACAGACACCCGCTAGCCACTTATGCAAACTAGTTGCATGTCAAGCGTGGAACAGGTCTCATGTGCGAGGACATGTAAAGTTTGTCCGGGCCGCTTCATCCCACTATGCCACCAATATCCAAAGTACAACTAAGAAGCAATAAAATGATCATCATCGCCCACATACTCATATGTCTACTACCCGTGCAAAGTATCTACGCATAGATCCGGCTCTGATACCACTGTAGGTTTCGCAACATAGAAAACAAAAAATTTCCTACGATGGGAACATCTATGTACCAAGATCTATCTACTAGATACAAGCAACGGGTGGATATACATCCATAGAATACATACCCTCGAAGACCGAATAGCGTTAACGAGGTTGTACTCGTGGATGATGTAGACGAACGCTTGCCGATCTCAAGATCGTGATGAAGTCTATCTGGTCCAGCCGGTCCAGCACGATCAAGTCTAGCACCTCAAAGCAGTGGTGCATCCGTGATCGCACACACGTACGGGTACCCCGACAACCTCCGCGCCCTCGCTCCAGTGAAGCAGCGGAAGCAACAAATCCTTCCAGAAAAAGCCACCGAGAACATGTATCGAGAAACTCTTCCGGTGTTAGTGATTGACATGATCTCATGGTCTAAGGATTAGGATCACTTCGTAAGTTGTTATAGCAATATAAACTCAATGACTTTGATCGTAATGCTATACTTCGTATGAATGTTCATCACATCATTACACTAATGTTGTGACCTCGTTATTAACAACATCCAATGTCCATGATCAGGAAACTTTGATCATCTTGTTAATCAACGAGCTAGTTTATAAGAGAGGCATAACTAGGAACTTCCTTTTTTTGTTTATTAAACACACATGTATTAATGTTTCCGTATTAATACAATTATAGCATGCAAAATAAACATTTATCATAAACAAGGAATACGATAATAACCACTTTATTATTGCCTCTCGGGCATATTCCCTTCACATATTGTATGAGCTAGAGCCAGAACTTCGAAATTGTTTTGAAAACGGCAATGCATTTGATACAATGGGTGAGTCGAAAATGATTTTCAACACACATGCTGCTGTAGAGAGCTACAATGCTTCAGAAAAGTTCTTTAGTTGCATGATGGAAGAGCACAGCTCCGTTAGTGAGCATGTACTCAAGATGTCGGGTTATGCCGATAAGCTTGTGTCCTTGGGAAAATCGATTCCCATTGACTTAGGCATCCATCATGTTCTACAGTCTCTGCCACCTAGCTATAAGAGCTTTGTGATGAACTATAATATGCAAGGCATGAAGAAGTCTCTCCCCGAGCTTCTGTCAATGCTTAAAACTGCAGAAGTGGAAATCAAGAAGGAACATCAAGTGTTGATGATAAATAAGAACACTGGTTTCAAGAAAGACAAGAAGGGTAAACGGAAGGGAAGTAAGGGCAGCAAGCCGGTTGCCGTGCCTAAAAAGAAACCCCGAGTTGGCCCTAAGTCTGATACCGAGTGCTACTATTGTAAGGGGGCTGGCCACTGGAAGCGCAACTGCCCCAAGTATTTGGCAGACAAGAAGGCCGGGAAGGCAAACAAAGGTATATATGATATGCATGTTATTGATGTGTACTTGACTAGTGACCGCAGTAGCACCTGGGTATTTCATACCGGTTCAGTTGCTAATATTTGTAACTCGAATCAGGGGCTGCGGAACAAGCGACCGCTAGAAAGGGGTGAGATCAAGGTGCGTGTCGGCAATGGATCAAGCGTTGATGTGATCGCTGTCAGAATGCTACCTCTCCACTTACCATCGGGATTAGTAATAAACTTGAATAATTGTTATCTGGTGCTAGCACTGAGCATGAACATTGTATCTGGATCGTGTTTGATGTGAAGTGGTTATTCATTTAAATCCGAGAACAATGGTTGTTCTATTTATATGAATGAAATCTTTTATGGTCATGCACCAATGATGAATGGTTTATTTCTTTTGGATCTCGATAATAATGTTACACATATTCATAATGTTGATGCTAAAAGGATTAAACTTAATGATGATATATCTGCATATTTGTGGCACTGCCGTCTAGGTCATATTGGCGTTAAACGCATGAAGAAGCTCCATTCGGATGGACTTTTGGAATCATTTGATACATGTGAGCCATGCCTTATGGGCAAGATGACTAGAACGCCGTTTTCCGGTTCAATGGAATGGGCGACAGATTTATTGGAAATTATACATTCTAATGTACGTGGTCCAATGAGCGTGTCAGCGCGAGGTGGATATCGTTATTTTGTTACTTTCATGGATGATTTGAGTAGATACGGTCATATCTACTTGATGAAACACAAGTCTGAAACCTTTGAAAAGTTCAAGGAATTTCAGAATGAAGTGGAAAATCATCATAATAGAAAGATCAAATTTCTACGGTCCGATCGTGGAGGTGAGTATCTAAGTTACGAGTTTAGCACTCACATGAAAGAGTGTGGAATTGTTTCTCAACTCACACCTGCCGGAACACCACAACGAAATGGTGTGTCGAAACGTAGTAATCGTACTTTATTGGATATGGTTCGATCTATGATGTCTCTGACGGACTTGCCGTTGTCATTTTGGGGTTATGCACTAGAAAATGCTGCATTCACTTTAAATCAGGAACCATCTAAATCCGTTGAAAAGACACCATATGAATTATGGTTTGGAAACAAACCTAAGCTGTCATTTCTTAAAGTTTGGGGATGCAATGTTTATGTGAAGAAACTTCAACCAGATAAACTCGAACCCAAAACGGAAAAATGCGTCTTCATAGGATAACCTAAGGAAACTATTGGGTATTCCTTCTATCATAGATCCGAGGGCAAGGTTTTTGTTGCCAAGAATGGATCCTTTCTAGAGAAAGAGTTTCTCGCGAAAGGTGTGAGTAGTCGGAAGGTAGAACTCGAAGAGGTTATTGAACCTTCTCTTCAAAGTATGGCAAGTAGCGCAACGCTGGAAGACGTTCTGGAGTTGGCTTCACCAGTTGAAGAGGGAACTAATGATAATGACCATGAAACTCCGAAAGAGAGTACTACTAAACCTCGCAGGTCTAGCAGGACACGTGCAGCTCCCGAGCTGTACGGAAACCCTGTTATGAATTTCATGGTTGATGAAATTGATGACCCTGCGACGTATGAAGAAGCGATGATGAGCCCGGATTCCAACTAATGGTTAGAAGCCATGAAATCCGAGATGGAACCCATGTATGAAAATCAAGTTTGGAACTTGGTGGACTTACCTCACGACCGAAAGGCCGTGTAGAATAAATGGATTTCAAAAGGAAAACTGATGCTGATGGTAATGTGACCGTATATAAAGCTCGACTTGTCGCAAAGGGGTTTCGACAAATTCAAGGAGTTAACTACGATGAGACATTCTCTCCCGTAGCGATGCTAAAGTCAGTTAGGATTATGTTAGCAATTGTTGCATATTTCGATTATGACATATGGAAGATGGATGTCAAAACCGCGTTTCTCAATGGTAATATTGAAGAAGAGTTGTATATGATACAACCAAAGGGTTTTGTCGATCCTAAGGATGCTAACAAGGTGTGCAAACTTCAGCGATCCATCTATGGATTGAAGTAAGCATCACGAAGTTGGAACCTCCGCTTTGATGAGGTGATCAAAGAGTTTGTATTTTTCCAAACTTATGGAGAAGCTTGTATTTACAAGAAAGTGAGTGGGGGCAATGTGGCATTTATGATATTATATGTGGATGACATATTATTGATCGGAAATGATATAGATCTTTTAAACAGTGTTAAAAGTTATCTAAACAACAGATTTTCAATGAAGGACCTAGGTGAAGCTTCATACATATTAGGCATAAAGATCTATAGAGATAGATCTAGGCGCCTAATAGGGCTATCGCAAAGTACATACCTTGATAAGATTTTAAAGAAGTTTAAAATGGACGAAAGTAAGAAGGGGTTCTTACCTATGTTGCAAGGAAAGACATTGAGTAAGACTCAAAGTCCGGCTACGGCGGAAGAAAGAGAATAATGGACAAAGTCCCCTATGCTTCAGCCATAGGCTCTATAATGTACGCCATGCTATGTACAAGACCGGATGTGGCACATGCTATTAGTTTGACTAGTAGGTACCAATTGGTTCTAGGTTCGGAACACTGGATAGCGGTCAAGAATATCCTTAAGTACTTGCGAAGAACTAAGGATATGTTTCTTGTGTATGGAGGTGAAGAAGAGCTCGTCGCTAAGTGTAAGGTTCCCAACCTTTAATAAGGTAGAGATCCCTGTGATTGCAATGCTAGTCCCTAGATCAATAGCTAGCATCCACAGTCAAGATGTAATATCAAGAAACAAAGGTCATAATACAACTTTATAACCAAGAATAAAATAATTTATTACATTTTACATAGCTCATTTGGATATCTCATTACAATGCAGCAGAATATAGCAATAGAATGGGGTCCTTCATCTTCAAAGTGCCACAGGCAAACATGTTGGTTGTAGACTTGTAATCCTATTTCAACACACTTCACTAATATCAAACAAACCTGCAACATAATAAGTTACAGCCACAAGGGTCAATACATTTGAATTGTATTGGCAAGTGATACTATGGTAGTATAGTGGAGTCTATCATCTATATGCATTTGGCTAAGTGGAGCTTAGGCTTGCTTTGCTCAAAATAGTTTTTCCTTATCATTTGAAAACACTAAGTTTTTGTTTGACAAAAATCACCCAAGGCATCTCCCAATAGAAATTGCTGATCCTTCAACCCTTGTTCAACCACAAGATTTTAACTTAGAAACTGGGATGAGGAGATTCTTGATAGCTTCCATGTCTTGATGCTCAAATTGTCCAATACCAGGGACATGGCTAAGTACTTAGGTTCTTCCATCTGCAGAGGTTGTGCACTTTCCCCACAAGACTTGATTTTCACCAAGACAGGACCTTTCAGAAGCCTTCCCTTAGACCAAATGGACGCGTTCCAACCTATCATCCCACTACCACCAACTGTCCAAATGGCTAAGTTATTGCAACCTATGTGATCCAGGTAGAGCCCATATTGCCAAGTGGCTGCACTAGAAGCTTCTTAACATTTGGCCTCTCAAATCCCTTTGTTCCTGGGTGGCTTTCCACAAGTGAGATGCACAAGGTAAACCATAGAAATGGGCCTTGTGTAACCACTCAACATAACCCATTCACAATCATTCCACCCAGGTGATTCATTCACTTAGTTGTTTTATTAAGTAAAAACACAAGTCCAAAGACTTAGAAATGTTTTATCATAGCATGAATAATTGACCACCCTTGGTTGCTACTAGCTAGGCTAAGAATGGCATAGATAAACATCTTAACTTAGAGATTTCTAGCAATTCTACAACTACTAGGATTTCCCAAGCATAGCATATATAAACCAAAAATTTATCCATGCAAGTCTAGCAAAAATATTTCTAATGCATATTTGAAAAACATAGGAATAAAATTTATGAAGCACCACTTGCCTTGGTAGTTGGGGAAGAGACAAATCTCACAATCACAATCACTATTTGCACCAAAATCTACACATATAATGATAGCACCAAATCACATACAAAATAAATACAAGCAAAAATATATGGATGCATGCAATATGACATGTGATGATTTCCTATACTCAACAAGACAAGTGCACAGTACTAGTTCATAAGCAAGTTCAAAACTTGCCAAACAAACTTTATTTGAACACTAAAACATTTCTCAAATAATTAATATACACAAAATAGGCCTACACATGTTTCTATAAATAAAACCATTTTAACAGAAGCAAAACATTAAACACATTCCAAAGTCAAATATAGAATAATTTATTTATTATTTTTAGGGTATTTTAATTATTTAAAATAGGCTCTAGTATTAATTAAATAAGATTTAATAATATTTTTAAATATCCATTTGAATTCAAATCAACACCAAACTTTGGGTGAAGTTTAATTCTGTTTGGCAACATATTTCAAAGTCCAAAATAAAATAATACTTTTATTCTTTTAGGATCTATTAATAATTAAATAAATAGACCATAGTCTTTAATTCAAATAGGTTTTAATTTATTTTTAAAAAAACTCTTTTTGAAAACTAAATAATACCAAAATCTTTTCAGTAGGTTTCATTTGAAAAACTAAAACACTTGGAAATCTTATTTAAAATAAATTAACAAGTTTTAGTGTTTATTTAAAATGGACAAGCCTTTACTTTAATAAAATGGATATAAATAAATCCATATTATTTTATTTAAACAAACCTTTACTCTATTTTATCAAATACAAACATTTTATTTCAAAAGCTTGGCCAAGATTTAGTTTGGCTCTATAAAATAATCCTTATTTATATTTCTACCTTTGCTTTATAAAAACCATATCTTTTTATTAAAAGATTCAAAAATAATTATTCCAATTATTAAAACTCTTTATTAATTGTTTATATTTTTTTAAAATCCCTTTAGGATTTTATTCAATCAAAATAGGTTTTGATGTTTCCAATTGGAATCAAAAAGTTTCTTCTCACCCTAAAAATCAACAATTGTTTATTTTGTTTATTTATTTTCACATTACAAGATTTGGAAAATCTTGGGATGTGACACTAAGTGTTATGTTGACGCAAGCTTTGACACCGATCGGATGACTCTAAGTCTCAATCCGGATACGTATTTCTCATTAATGGCGGAGCGGTTAGTTGGAGGAGTTCCAAACAATCTGTGGTGGCGGGATCAACAACGGAGGCCAAATATGTTGCTGCTTCAGAAGTGGCTCAGGAAGCAGTTTGGATGAAGGAGTTCATATCCGAACTAGGTGTGGTTGCGAGCGTGTTGGACCCAATGGTGATCTATTGTGACAACAATGGTGCCATTGCCAATGCCAAAGAACCAAGGTCTCACAAGAATTCCAAGCATATTAAGCACCGGTTTCACTCCATCCGCGAGCATGTCAAGGATGGAGATATAAAGATTTGTAAAGTACACACGGATCTCAATGTAGCAGATCCGTTCACTAAAACTCTCCCTAGAGCAAAACATGATCAACACCAGAACTCCATGGGTGTTAGATTCATCACTATGTAACTAGATTAGTGTCTCTAGTGCAAGTGGGAGACTGAAGGGAATATGCCCTGAGAGGCAATAATAAAGTGTTTATTATGTATATTCCAGGTATATGATAGATGTTTGTTTTGCATGCTATAATTGTATTAATACGGAAACATTAATACATGTGTGTTTAATAAACAAACAGAAAGTTCCTAGTTAAGCCTCTCTCATAAACTAGCTCGTTGATTAACAAGATGATCAAGGTTTCCTGATCATGGACATTGGATGTTGTTAATAACGGGATCACAACATTAGTGTAATGGTGTGATAAACTGTAACATCCCAAAAATCATGATTTCAAAGTTTGCATATCATCCATGCATTCATAATCATGTTAGGATCTTTTTCAATGTTATTTCAAAAACAAAAGCATTTGAAGGTTTATTATTTTATGCAAGCAAGGCATTAGACTTATTGCTACCTTATAAGAAGGAAGACCTTGTGTTTGATCAGTAGTGATTTAATCCTATGGTTGATTGATGTTTTCCAAAGCTTGGACAAAGTTTTCAAAACAAAGTATGAATTTAAAACCATTTATATGTCTTTATTAAACAAATGGTAAAGGCACTGTTTTCATTTAAATTCCAATGGGCCAAGTTTTTTCAGTGAACAACTTTGTTCTGTAGCCAAAAAGGTGCAAGATCTACTTTACAAAAATTCAGAACAAGTTTGAATTCAAACCCATTTGAAAACCATTTGAAATTGATTCCAGAAAATCAAAATAGAAAAAGAAAAAGATAAAAGAAAAGGGAAAAGGCTGGCGCCAGCATTTGAGCCCAATAGCAGAAGCAGCCCACTAACCAGCCCACCCAGGTTTTCCCTCTCTACCTATTTTTCTCACCGCACCTGTGCTACCCAAACAGTCGCTGACTGGTGGACCCTCGCCAGCTCATCTATGTCTTCCCCAAATCCCGCCCACGACCACGTCGCCGGCTGTTTCCTCCGCCATCACTGCCGCGCCTTAAACCCGAGTAATTGTCGGCATTTCCGTGCGTGATCCTCTCCCCTGCTCCAGCTACAAAACCCCCTCTCCACCCCGCACTTTTCCCCTAACTCCACTCGCTCGCTCCGCCACCAGGCTGCCCCTAATTCGCATTGCACCGTCGTAGACAAAGCCAGCTCCGGTGAGATATTCTGGTAAGTCTCGTGTTCACGCCCACTCCCTGTTCACTCTGGGATGATCCCCTGATCCTTGCGCACCTCCTGATACCCTTTGTACATCTTCTTGTGATCCAGAGCGTTGACTTCGACGAGCACCGTGGGCATCCGACGCCGTATCCAACTCCGGCGAGAGATTTAGGTAAAACCCGACCACCCCGTGCCTTTTCCTTGACCCTATCAGGTTCGCCTGAGCGTTGTGCACACGCTGATACCCTCGGTTTGTGCTAGGGTGGCCAGGAACATCGCCTTCGTCACCGTCCGAGCAAACCCGACGATGTCTCCAACTCCGACGAGCCCCAATAGCCTCTGCAGCATGCCCCCGCCCACGCCAACGACACCTTGAGCACCGTCGTGTTCACACGAGTCTGGTAAGCCACTACCCAGCCCCCATCCCCCACTGGAACCACCGGAACATCGCCGGCAGAAGCGCCGCCGCCACCAGCAACCATTTGTGCCGCCGGTTTTAGGTCAACACGATTTGATCCAGTGGTTTAGATTAGACGCTAGGCCGAAGAGGTACGGGCTAATCTGAGCCACTAGATTTTAATTAGATCTAACGGTGCGTGAACGTGATCCAGTGTGAAGCGGTACCATCCAATCAGGAAGTGCCGCGTGGCCTGGGTTTTGATTTAAAATCTAGAATTAGATCTATTAGTTATTCAAACTTGCAAAATTCATAACTTTTGATCCACACGTTCAAATTTTGTAAATTTTATATCATTGGAATCAGGAGAAAGAATTATATCCAATTATGCACTTTGTTTAATAAATCGCATCTGTAAAATGGGTTGTTTTTGCAGAGACATTTATAAGCTTATTTTGTATATAAAAATTGTATGGAAAATGTTCTAAGGACCAAATTAATTTTATTTAGTGTAAAATTGTTTTGTTTATGATTCAGCACTATTTCACTTGTCTTGTTGATTTAGAAAAAACATCACATGGCATTTGCATGCATTCATATATTTTTGCTTGTTTATTTTGATATGTGAATTTGGTGATATCATTCTATGTGTAGATTTTGGTGCTAATAGTGATTGTGGTTGTGAAGATTGTTGCTACTCCCCAAACTACCAAGGCAAGTGGTGCTTCATATTTTTGTCCCAATATTTTGACTATGCATTAGAAATATTTTGTATAGGGTTTACATGAATATTTTGCTAAGTATCTATATGCTATGCTTGGGAAATCCTAGTAGTTGTAGAATTGTTAGAACTTTCTCTAAGTTAAGATACTTGTTATTTCCATGCTTAGCCTAGCTAGTAGTAACCAAGGGTGGAATATATACATGCTATGGAAAAATATTGCTAAGTCTTTGACTTATGTTTTTGCTTAATAAAAACAACTAAGTGAATAAAACACCTGGGTGGAATGGTAATTGCTTGGTGGTTTTTGGTTGAGTGGTTACACAAGGCCCATTTCTATGGTTTATCTTGTGTATATCAGTTGTGGATTGCCACCCAGGAATAAAAGGATTTGAGATGCCAAATGTTAAGAAGCTTCTAGTGCAGCCACATGGCATTATGGGCTCTGCCTGGATCATATAGGTTGCAATAACTTAGCCAAATGGACAGTTGGTGGTAGGGGATTGATAGGTTTGGAGCGCGTCCATTTTGGTCTAAGGGAAGGCTTCTGAAAGGTCCTGTCTTGGTGAAAACCAAGTCTTGTGGGGAAAGTGCACAACCTCTGCAGATGGAAGAAACTAAGTACTTAGCCATGTCCCTGGTATTGGACAACTTGAGCATCAAGACATGGAAGCTATCAAGAATCTCCTCATCCCAATTTTCTAAGTTAAAACTTGTGGTTGAACAAGGGTGAAGGTTCACCAATTTCTATTGGTGATTCCTTGGGTGCTTTTGCCAAACAAAACTTAGTGTTTTCAACTGATAGATAAAATCTATTTTGAGCAAAGAAAGCCTAAGTGTCACATCCCAAGATTTTTCAAATCTTGTAATGTGAAAAATAAATGAATAAAATAAAACTTTGTTTGATTTTCAGGGCCAGAAGAAACTTTTTGAATTCAATTGGAACTTCAAACCAAGTTGGATCAAATAAAACCCCAAAGGGATTTAAAAAGATACAACATTTATTAAAGGAAATAAAAATATTTAAAAATTACTATTTTGGATCTTTAAATAAAAGGATTTGGTTTCCAAATGAAATAGAAGTTTTATAAATAAAAGATTATTTTATAAAACCAAATTAAGCCTTGGCCAAGCTTTTGAAAATAAAACATTTTGTTTTGATAAAAAAGTAAAGGTTTATTTAAATAAAACAATAAGGATTTAATATCCAAGTTTTATTAGTAAAGGTTTTATTATTTCCAAAACACCAAAACTTATTTACTCAATTTAAATAAGTTTTTCAAGTATTTTATATTCCAAATAAAACCTACTGATTTGGTTTTGAAAATATTTAGATTTCAAAAAGGAGTTTTTAAATAAAACAAATCCTAATTGATTTATTAAACAAGGTCTAGTTAATTAATTAATAATGGACCCTAAAATAAAATTATTATTTTGATTTTGGAATTCTGGTCTATGTTGCTAAACAGAACCAAATAAAAAATTGCAAAGTTTGGTGATTGTTTGAATTGATTTGAACAATGTTTATTTGTTTGAATTTTCAAAATAGAAATTGGAATTAGAAAAAGAAAAAGATTACAGAAAGAAAAAAAAATATAGGATCGGACCAGCCCAACAAGCCCAGAACCAGCCCAGCTCCCCTCCCCGAAGAAAAACGATTCGCACACAGATTCTAACCCAAACAGACGATGACTGGTGGACCCTTCCCTCACTCCCTTTTCTCCCTGACCAGCCGACCCCACTCTCTCCTGTTCATCGTCCACACCCCGCGCTAATTCCTCCTCGCCGTTTCCTGCCTTAACGCCGCCGATCAATTCGTCATAACGCGGCCACCATTACTCGCCTTGACCATGCACGTTAAAACGCCAGCGTCTCCTCTTCCTTTCCCCTCTGTCGCCCCACCTCGACACGCCCTTAGGCTGCCAAATTTCACCCAACACCACCCTCTGCTCCGATGAGGTCAAGTGCCGATTCCGGCGACTCAACACCTCCCCGTGCCTCCCCGACCTAGTTCACACCTTCCCCACTTCTTGGCGCATCTCCCAGTACCCCCCGTTCAACCGTGGGCGCCCCAGAGCGTCGACTACGACAAAGCCTCCGAGCGCCGCCGCGTCTGTCTTCAACTCTGGCAAGTACCCAGGTAGATTCCGACCGCCCCTTACCCCCTCGTTCACGCACACACCTACACCGTGTCCTGCTGCATCTGACCCTGCCCTTGTCCTGCCTTAGGGCGATCTGCAGCGCCGCCTCGACCACAACCAGAGCCGTTAGACGTCGTTGCAAACTCCGGCGAGAAATTGCAGCAGACCCCGAGCGCCCCTTGACCTAAGGAGACCACGTCGAGCTTCCTCAGGCCTTTGCGAACATGGTGAGCACATTCCCCTCCTCCCTCGCTTCATATTTCACCAGCGCCGCCGCCATCTGGCCGCTCCGCCGCTCGCCGTTGTCCTAGCGCCGCCAGCTTTTCGCAAGTCAGTAGGAGCCGTTCGATCTAGATCGGGCGAGCAAGATTAGATCACTTAACCGCGAAGGGGTACGCCTCCTGAGCCGCACGATTCGCTTTAGATCCAACGCACCGCAGAGCCAATCCGGCCGAACCGGTACCAGCCAGTAGCGTTGCGACGCGTGGCCAGTTTCTGATTTAAAAACAGTTTGAAAACAGATTAGGATGTGATTTTCAAACCTTTGTAACTTTTGATCCACACGTCCAAAATTTACAAATTTTATATCATTGGAATCAGTGGATCAAGCCCTAGCCAACCATGCCTTTGGTTTAGCAAATAGTATCTGTTAGAGTGTTTGTTTTTGCAGAAACTTTTGTATGCTTATTTAGATTAGAAAAAATGTTTCAAAAAGGTTTTTGAGTTTGAAACCTTGGCAAATTGGTTTGCTGTGAAGTTACTGACCCTAGGAACCAACCCATGGTTTTGAAAATAGATTTGATAAAGTTTAGGATGGATTAATTGATTTAGTCCATTTCTAGTCAAATAAAAATAATGGTTTTATTATGAAAATGGTTTTTGAGTAAAAACTTTGGGAAAATGTTTTGGATCAAACCTACTGACCCTAAACACCAAGTTTTGAGAAACAACAACTTATTTGGTGAACCACTTAAAGTTGTTGCTTGGGAAAAAAATATTTTCTCACCACATAAAATGATGAATGGATTTGAAAATGGTTTTTGGATAAAACCCTTTTTGCAAATGACTTTGCCATTTTGGTAAATGACCAATTTGGAACTTACAAAGTTTAGAAACCTAGTGGAGACCATCTTTGCAAATAGAACCATCTCTTGCATGCTTGCAAGCTTGACCTAGATCTCATTGTTTTATGCGTGTGAAATTGTTTGATTGATTATTGGTTTGGAATGCTAGTTGATTTTGTGTATGCTTGATTGATTGTAGTGAAGTTAGAAAAGTGTGAGACTAGCAAGATCAAGGAGTGAACCAACATTCCCTACCAAAAAGGCAAGTTACACTATCATCTAAAAGTCCTACTATTTTCATTATACTTAGTGGATTTTTGAAACATGCATGAAAACAATTTATACTTATGCTATGCTAAATCCTAATAGGATACCCTATACATTCCTTAGAGAAAACAATGTAGTGGTTACATGCTTAGCCATGCTATATTTTGAAAAGAGATACATGTTGAGATTTTATGAAGTAGAGAAAAGGACTTGTGATTTTATTTAATAAAACAAGGACTCAATGAACCACCTGGGTGGCCAAGTTTACTTTGAGCTTTGGAGAAGGTGGCAACAAAAGGAACCATGTCTATGGCAATCACTTTGTGTTGTGCTCCAAAGGAAACCACCCAGGAAACTTAGAGATTGAACATGTTTCTCCAATTGTGGCTTTCATGTGAAACCACATGCTATTATGGCTCTGGCTTAGTCAACTACATTAGGAAGACCCATGCATTGTCTTTAGTTTACTGGACATGGGGACCTGGAATCCTTCATGGGTGCTGAAGACAAGCTAGCAATGGTGTATGGGAGGACCTTTTGGAAAGACTTCGTCACATTCTCAATCTGCCAGTGCTCCATCTTGGTGAGCACTAATCTAGTGGCCACTGGTGGCAAAAGGATGGGATTGTGACATGTGGGTAAAGTGTACTCCTTCTGCAGAAGATAATAAAATCTAAGTACTTAGCCGTGTCTCCGGTTATGGACAATACTGACCAACTAAAGTTTGAAGCTATGGGCGATCTCGACATTCCAATTTCTAAAATAAAAACTTGATGCACTTGGGGTTACCAAGGAATTCAAAGAGATTTTGTTAAATCTTGATGCACTTGGGGTTACCAAGGTGCTCAAGAGATTTTGCTTAAAAACTTGATGTACTTGGGGTTACCAAGGAACTCAAGGGATTTTGCTGAACACTTGGGGTTACCAAGTAGTTCAAGGAGATTTTGATAACAACTTAAAAACCCTTGGAT
The DNA here is from genome assembly GCA_916181665.1 of Avena sativa. Taxonomy (NCBI): domain Eukaryota; kingdom Viridiplantae; phylum Streptophyta; class Magnoliopsida; order Poales; family Poaceae; genus Avena; species Avena sativa. The sequence goes on from OV702294.1 coordinate 93,797,655, forward strand.
TTTACCAAGAAGATTTCAAAGATTTGACAAAGGACCAAAACCATTTTGAAAAGACAGGATAAAAATATTGCTTTATGCAAATAAGCCTAAAACTCTACTTAGCCAAATATGCATGTAATGATAGGATCCACTTATATTCAACATAGTAGTGAAACTTGCCAATACAATTCAATTGTATTGACCCTTGTGGTTGTAACTTGTAATGTTGCAGGTTTGATTGATTTTAGTGAAGCTTGATTGATTTAGGATTACAAAGTCTACAACCAGCATTTGCCTGTGGCACTTTGAAGATGAAGGACCCCATGCTTATAGTTATTCCGCTGCAATGTAATGTAAATAGCCAAATGAGCTATGTATTGATGTAATAAAATTATGTTATTCCTGGTTATAAAGTTATATTATGACCTTTGTTTCTGGATATTACATCTAAACTGTGGATGCTAGCTATTGATCCAGGGACTAGCATTGTAAACAAAGGGGACACCACCTTATGTTATTTAAAGGTTGGGCCACTCCCTCTACACTAAGCTACACTTAGCCAAATTCATGTAGTAACTAGATGTTAATATTCTACTAAGGTATCACTTGTCAATACTATTCCAATGTATTGACCCATTGTGGTTGTAACTTGTGATGTTGCAGGTTACTCTGATGATGAATAGGGGTTATGAGTCTACACTCAACATGCTTTCCTGTGGCCCATGAAGATGAAGACTTCTATTTTTATATTGTTAAGTTAAAATCTTGTACTAGCCTATGGCTATGGAGTTGTAAAATACTATGTTATCTCTGGAATGACGTTGTAATAATGACCTTTGTTTATGTGTACTTCATCTTAAACTGTGGATGCTAGCAATTGATCCAGGGACTAGCATTGCAATCATAGGGATCTTTACCTTTATAAAGGTGGGATCTTACATGAACATTCATCCGAAGTATAGCATTACATTCAAAGTCATTGAGTTTATATTGCTATAACAACTTATGAAGTGATCCTAATCCTTAGACCATGAGATCATGTCAATCACTAACACCGGAAGAGTTTCTTGATAACATCAAACGTCACATCGTAACAGGGTGATTATAAAGATGGGTCCAGAACTAATAAAGTGTTTTGTTGAGGCCCATGTATCGAGAGTGGAATTTGTTCATCTCGATGACAGATAGATATACTCTGGGCCCTCTCGGTGATATCAAATTGGTTAGCTTGCAAGCAAGTGATTTGATCACTACAATGTTATATCACGGGAACGAGAAAAGAGTGTATGTTAGTAACGAGATCAAACTAGGTATGGAGATACCGATGATCGAATCTCGGACATGTAATATATCGTGAAACAAAGGGATTAAGATACTAGCGTAAAAGGTTCCGACGATCACAAGAAAGTCATCGTTGAATGTATGGGAGTCAGTATGGGTCTCTAGATCCCGCTTCTGATTATTGATGCGAGAGGGGTCTCGATCATGTCCGCATTATTCACGAACCGTAGGGTGACACACTTAAGAGACACCGACATCCAATTGGAGTAAAAGTTTCATGCCGGAAATAATAACAAGCGCAGGAATTTATTTCACTAGATACCGAAATAGGTTTTCGGGTGAAATTGCAGAAAGTGTGTTTGCATGTGAAATACAATTCTAGCAAGGGGTTATATGTGAATGTTTGTCATTAAATCAATTGACAAAAATATTAATAATTAAAAGGAGTTTTATTTAATGAGAGTTTGCATTAAATTTGGTGGAAATTTAATAGCAATTTTGAGTGGGATTTTGAGTAGAGGAAATTGAAGAGGTTTTTGTGAGTGGACTGTCCACCCACATGAATGAAGGAGGGTAGGGGGAATCCCCATGGCCGGTGGCCACCCCCTTGGGTGCCCCCTCCTCCTATAAAAGGCACCCATCTCCCTCTCTCTCTCACTCACACCTCCTCGTGAAGGATCTCTCTCCCCCTCTAGAATTTATCCCCCATGGTCTCGAACTAGAGAGATACATGTTCCCGGTGGCTATTCGACAAGAAATAGTTGTGCTTCCGCTGCATTGCTGGAGCGAGGAGTTGGAGGTTGCTCAGTGCCTCAGACGTGTGTGCAAGCACGAATGGGTTGCTGATTTGCGGTGCTAGGACTTCCTCTCGATCTTGAGATCGGCAAGACATCATCTACATCAACCACGAGTTTAACTCGTTAAGCTTTTTCGGTCTTCAAGGGTATGTTCTCTACGGATATACATCCGCCCGTTGTTTGTATCTAGTAGATAGACCTTGGTACATAGTTGTTCCCATCGTAGGAATTTTTTTGTTTTCTATGCTGCGAACCCTACAAAAAATAGGCAAACAAAACCAAGCAAAAGAAACTAAGCAAAACAAAAACAAAGTAAAGAGAAAGGTTGTGAAGGATTCCCCTTGTGAAGACGTCCTTAGCCCCCCCGGCAACGGCACTAGAAAAAGCCTTGATGAGTGTGTGAACACTTCGTTGGGAGACCCCAAGAGGAAGGTAAGATGAGCACAGCAGCAAGTTTCCCTCAGTAAAAAACCAAGGTTCTCGAACCAGTAGGAGGAAGGAAACGACTCAAAGGTGTTGCTAGCAACTTGGAAACCTGCACAACACAAACTAAAGACTTTTCCCTAATGAACAATGAGGTTGTCAATCTCATCGGTTTGCTAAAAACAAAGGATTAACTATATGGTGTGGAAGGTAATAGTGGTTTGCAGAAGGTAAATAGTAACCGTGGAAGATGTATCAATGGTAAAGATTGGACCAGGGTCCATAGTTCACTAGAGGTGTTCTCCTTAAGATAAAAACATGGCATGCTGGGTAAACAAATTATAGCAGGTCAATTGACAGGAATGAGCAGGGCATAACAATGCAATACTAGACATTCATGATTCTATGAGATTCGATTGGGCAATACAACAAGATACATATACCCCCATCCAACTGCATCTATGACTAGTAATCCACCTTCAGGTTATCATCCGAACCCCCTACGGTATTAAGTTGCGAGCAACGGATAACTGCTTTAAGCAAGGTGTGTAAGGTAAACAATCCACTTGTTCCATGAACAAGAGACCGTTGTTTTCTCCCTAGTGGCAACAGCACATCTACAACCTTAGATATTTCTGTCACTTCCCTTAGATTAAATAGAGGCATGAACCCGCTATCAAGCATAAATAACCCCTCTTGGAGTCACTAGCATCTACTTGGCCAAGATAGCTAATAGAAACGGAGAGCATGCAATGTAACAAACAACACAGACATGATAGAATCAATAAGACAAAACCATTAATCAATCTAACATAGTAATATCAATATCCACCAGATCCCCGCAAACACAACATGTGTAACATCCCAAAAATACTAAACTTAAATCATCAAACTCTAATCATCAAAATTAGGGTTAACAAAAACTTTTCTAATTAAAATTATGAAGGCATGCATATGTGTATGCATTTAATTTTGAAATTCTTCTGAACCACCTTGTTTGTATGTTTCTTTCCTTGTAAAATGTTTCTTAGGTGAAATAAACATCATATAAACAATTCCCAAACTTTTCTCAAAGACAAATAAATCAAGACAAAGCTAAATGAGGGAATGGTCATTTTGGCCAATTTAACTCCCATGCCTACTTTGGCTGTCTCAAACTTTCAGAACCTAACAGAAACTTTTCTAGATCTTTGCACCCCTTGAAGGTACTCATAACAAGGTACCAAGGCCCACTTTGTGATCATCCAGAAACTTTCAAATGCATAGTTTAAATGACAATTCAAAATTGAATCTTTATCATATGGGAAGATCCCACTTTTTCAAAAACCACTCAAACAAGCTCAACTTTCAAAACCCAAGCATCTGCAGACTCACCAGTACCAATCTAGCAAACCCACCAAAAATCTTTTCAAAATTCCAAACTTGATTTCATGCGGCCATTTCATCAAACAGGTTGCAGACACAAATCATACAAAATCTAAACACTATAGTGAGCAGTGATTGAGGCCTAACTTGTTCCCTCTCTGGGCACCACTAGCCTTAGTAGATCATCTAACAACCTAAACTAACCATTAGCATCACTGTAAGCTTGGCATTGCCATCAATGGTGAACAGCCGAGCACACTCATGTCACCCCCATGTCGACAGCAAGCTAGAAAGGGAAGCAAGCCTAGCCAGCATGTCTGGGAGGCAACCCACCGTCCACCGCCACTCATTGTCCCAGCCGCGAGCGTTGCCAAGCCCTGGACCACACGCACGGACCACGCCCAGACCGCCAGCGACCATGCCGAGCGTGCGCCAGAGCGCCACCCTCGACCGCAGCCCACAAACCGCGCACCGCCCTCGCCGCGTGCATACACGATCGCCACTGACCCAAGAGACCACCAGACATCCTCGTTCGCCGCCCCGTGACGCACAGCCACCGCTCGCCATCGAAGACGCCGCCTCTGCCGCGCAGAGCATCGCATGTTCCAGACCAAGCCACACCGCCCCACGCCTCAAAACCTTGTCGTTGAGCGTCGCCAGGGAACACCGCACTGCCCCCTACCTTCGCCCATGCCAATAGCCGCCTGTAACATCGCCCCCGACGAGCTCACCGCGCGCCCTGTCGGTCCCCTCGCTCGACTATAAATAGAGGCCACCCCCGCTCGATTTCTTCACACCATCTCACTCCCCTCTCCTCACTGATCGTGCCACACCGTTCCCGGAGCAAGGCGAGCACCACCTCGCAGGAATTTCACCGGAGCCCGTCGCCTCTAGAGAAGAAGGGCGCCATCAATTTCGTCCACCCCAGGAGCTTCCGCGACCACCCCTGAGTTCGCCGTCGTTGACTTCGTGGTTCGCCCGCCTCGCCGACCCTCGCCTGCACCCTGGTGAGCCCCCAGCACCCCTCACTGGCCGCGCTAGGTTTCTTTCTCGCCGGTGATGCCTCGCGTCGACGATGACTCCTGGCCGTTGGATTAGAATCAGATCGAACGACCCACGTTGCTCCATACCGCTTCGCACCCCCTGTCTCACTGACGAGTGGGGACACCCACTTAAGCAGCCCGCGGGAGCACTGCGCTTAGCAGGCCGTCCCGTTAACTTTTCCCGCGCAGCCCAGTTATTTGAATTAAATCTTTTCCATTTTATTTCAAACACACTTCTATACCCAACTTCAAAAATCAACCCAGATCGATTCAGTGCACCAAATTGAATGAAACCAATTTTGTTAGAAAGGTCTGAGAATGCTGAATCCAAGCCCGTTGGATTCAAGTCATTTGGATCTATAGATCACCCATGGTAAAAATAACAAGGCAGAAGCTTTTCTGTATTCAAACATTTTTCAAATTTAAACCATAATAGCTTTTGAGTTGATTCCAACTCTCAAAAATCACATTTAACCATACCTTTCAGAATATATAAAAATATATAGGTTTACTTGCAGAAATAATGTTCAAGCAATAAAAGAATGCCACATAGGCATTTCTAGTCACTTTATTTAATTAAAATAAAAGGGTAAAACCTTATTAAATTGTGACACCACTTTAAATCATATTCCCATGGAATAAAATATGTGGTGATGACATGTGTCAACTTGATCCCATATTTGGTTTGGAGAATATTAAATCTTAAGTAGTTTTTCAATGAGTAGAAATTACTTTTCTAAAAATAAAAGGAATTAAACCAAGCTTTAATCTTGTAATGTTAGAGATGATGTTAGATCATCTATAGGACCCTTGTTTGTGATGATTGCAAGTAGTTAAGTATTGTTTGGTGATTGTGTACCTCGTATTTATTCATAGACGATAGTACCGACCAAGGATACGAGGAGGAAGGAGGATTATACGAAAAAGAAGCCGAGGAGAACTTCAACCACTGCTCTGCACAAGGAAAGCTAATACTATACCTACGCAAGATATTAACCTTGCAAGCTAGCACTTGCAATTTAGCAAGCTTATACTGATATTGTGCAAGCCTAATACTACTAGTGAATGTGCAAGCTAACACTTGCAAGATACTCTACGGATGCAACAAACCACTACTTATTACTATGATCACTATATGCCTTAAGTATATGTGATCATATCCACTTGATAAACCAATCCTAGTTTTTACTTACAAGCTTTATACTTTATTTCTTTATCAAAGCTCTACTTAGAGTTTACTGGAATAAATGGTAGATACTAGAAGGATATGTGAAGGTTGCATAAAGAGCATAAAATTTGGCCTAAGCTAGATAATCTTGATGTCATCTTAAGGCATGAGATTAAACTTAGCTGAAACTCCACTAGTTTACCACCCCTCATTAGTGCTTACCCCCACTTGTAGATGCTAGTGGTAAGCATAAAACATGATCAACTTTAGATGGGAATACTTGGTGGAAAAATGGTTATGAAAACCTTGGAATGATGGATCATTCTATTGAAATGTTTTGGACATGTGTTTCCGAACACCTGATGATTTTGGTGATGAAAATGTTGAGGCGTGAGCCTTAGCCCTTTATAAAACTGATGGTTGTCTGGATGCGATACCATTCCAATTTTACCGTACAACCACAATACCGGAAGATTGGGTAGGGCTTGAATGGAAACTTATATACCTTAGTATTAGTTCCCTCACGGCCAAGGTCTGAGCTGAGGCTACCTTGTGAAGATTGTCCACCTGTGCAGTACCCAAGATGATAGCTGGTCATGGTTGGGAGGCCAAACTCACAGGAGAGGTTCTTATACTAGGGCATGTAATTGAAAGGTTAGGATTGATTATCCACATACTGAGTATGGTGAATTCAGGATTTGTTCCTGACGGATGTATCGAATGTTGTGGTGAAAGTGTACAATCTCTGCAGAGTGTCAAACTATTCGAATAGCCGCGTCCGTGGTTATGGATAGTTGGAGTGGCCATACTGTTCCCCCGTCAGACTTTTCAAAATGACTTGTGAAATGATTTGAAACCTTCACTTGACCATAACAGAGTTGTGATATGAAATACAAGTTCCCACTTAGGAGTTATAAAATTGTGATGAGCACTCGTTGCTTCTAAACTTAGTAGAGATAAATCTGGCTTTTGCAAAATAACCCTAGAGCCTAGTGTCCTATTATCCAAAAAACCCTTTACTTGTTAGTATTAGTTTGCGAGTACTTAAAGAGTACTCATGGCTTTGTCCCTGGCTATTCCCATGGCCAGACTATGAAGAGGAGTACCTTGAGGATGGACCCCATTAAGGTTACGACAACTAGGATCATCTCCCATCGTCAGCATTGCCTGTGACCCAGAAGATGGAGCTTCGCCTACGCTACCGTTATTATTACGTATTCCGCTGCTTGATGTTGTATTAAGAACTGGATCATGAGATCCCTATTTGTGTAAGAACTTATGTATCGTTTGTAATGGATGATGTACTATGGTATCCAATTCTGTTATGTCTCGCAAAAATGGTAATCCTTGGATTGCGATGTATGGCATAACAGGAATCTAAGATTAAAAATCTGGGTGTTGACAAGTTGGTATCAGAGCCATCCTGACCATAGGAGACCCTAATTAGACTGGACGTTTGAATCAAAAACTTAGTTTCAAAACCAAAGAAAGCAAATATTTACAAAAACTTATTCTCATTCTTATCCCTTTGATTCTTTCATGAAAATTCATGTTCCTCAAAATCTCTTGCAAAAATACATAAAATTTTGACACACTTAATCACTCTACTAACTTACTCATCCTATATTCTTATAGATGGACGTGAAGTACAGCAAGTTTTATCAGTTGGGGAAGGGAGGAAACCTGATCTGTGAGAGGGATTTGGACCAGCTTTCGGAACTTCTGGAGCGTCCGCACCCTGAGTTCTTCGGAGCTTAGCTCAATGATCAAGGAGGAGAGATATGCAGTGGCTAATTGTTGCAAGTCTCAGAGGAAATATTGAACCTCCCACTGCAGAAAGAATTCAGTTTACCTTGAGAGAGAACAACTGGATCGATGGACTTGTTAGAGCCATGTAGGAAGCTCTTTCTCATTTGTGTGGGCAGAGCATCAATCAGATCAAGGGTACTCACTTTGAGTTTTGCCCAAGGCGTGATGCTAATGGACAACCACTGGAAGCCCCATACCACCCCGAGCTGAAGACCCAATTGGACCACCTTAGCTTCATGATGTACGATCGTCGGCAGGAGTTGGACAACTGCCATGACTACTGCAACCACAAGTCTGTCATCATCAAGATGAAGGACCAGACCATCGCCATGCTAGCAAAGGATCGCAAGTCTTGCCGTCGTCAGCTTGACAAGAAGGAGCGCATCATTGCCCGTCTTCGCCACCGCATATCATCTCTGGAGGAGACCATCCACGAGAGAGACATGCAGTTGGAGGAAAGGGATAATGCCGGAGAGGATCTTCGTGGAGACCCCTACTCCTATCTCAGCGATGACGACGATTTTCTGGAGGATCAGGCTATGGATTTCTTCACCGATGAGGATGATTTCGCCTTCATCGATGATGATGAGGATAATAAAGCCATAGATTCTAAGGAGTAGTAGCACTTGAGCACTAGCGTAGTGAGTAGTATTCGGTCCCACTGTATCGTAGTTCTCAGAATGGTTCTTAAAACCATCTGTTTTTCTTTGTTGTGGTGTGTGTTGTACTGGGTGCTATGAATGAATGAAAAAGCAAGTTGCTAGAAAATCTGAGTCAAACTTTAAAAAAAAATTTAAAGACCCAAAACTTTAGAAATTTCCCTCTTTTCTCATGATCTACCTCAATCTTCAGATGTCACGTGGAGGAAGTGGTTCATCCCCGGACCCGATGTTGCAGATACTACAAATGTTGACTTCTGACCGCGAAGCTGAAAGAGCCGAACGTCAAGCCAACCTAGCCACCCTGCAGCAGATAGCCCAACTTGCCCACAACAACCAAGGCCACGGAAATCAGGACAACCATGGATCTAAGCTTAAGAACTTCCAGAATACCAACCCACCTGTTTTCACTAAGTCAGAAGAACCCATAGACGCCAATGATTGGCTGCAGACCATGGAAAATAACTTAGAAGTAGCCGGAGTGGAAGCCAACGAGAAAGTTCTATTCGCCACCCACTATCTAGCCGGAGATGCCAGAGCATGGTGGAACAGTGTTCGCGCAATGACCGGAGGCCAGATGATGACCTGGGAGGAATTCAAGGTCAAGTTTAGCAGAACCCATGTGCCACCGGGTTTGATCAAGAGAATGAGAGACGAGTTTAGAGAGCTGAAGCAAGGAAGGATGACTGTAGTGGAATACCGTGACAAATTTTTGTCATTAGCTAGGTATGCCCTGGATGAAATAGACACCGAAGCCAAGAAGAAAGAAAGATTCCTGAATGGTCTGCATGACGAGATGTAGACAGTGTTAGTCCATATCCCCTTTGCGGATATTGAAGCCCTTGTCGACTCTGCTATCCAGATGGAAGGAAAGATCAACCAAGCCAATGAGAACCGCAAGCGTCGTATGATGCACCAACCAGGAACCCATCAGACCCCAAAGTATCGCCCTAACCCATCTCTAGGATTTACCCCAAGGACCAACAGACCCCCAATGAACCGTCCGACCTATCCCAACCGTGGAAACCCTAGACCCGGAGGAAATCACAACAACCCCGGCAACTCTAGCAATTTCAATCGTGCCCCACCCAAGTTCAACAACAACAATGTTATCTCCAACACCAACACTGCCCCGAGGACTGGAAGCAATGTTGTGCCTGTAGCAACCAAAGACAAGTCGCAAGTGACCTGTTATGACTGTGGAAATAAAGGCCACTATTCCAACGAGTGCCCCAACAAGAAGAATGCTATAGCCCCCAATGCCAATGTCCTAGCTCAGAAGCAGCGTCGTGTTCAGCCAGGAAGAAGATTTGCCCCAGGGAATTCGCTCAACCGCAACGGCCGTCTTTTTCTCATGCATGCTGAAGAAGCTCAAGAAGCGCCAAACGTCGTGCTGGGTATGTTTTCGGTTAATTCAGTACTTGCAAGAGTGTTGTTTGATTCTGGTGCATCGCATTCATTTGTCACCGAAGAATTTGCATGCACTAGTAAAATTCAACCAACCAAACTAAAGCATGTCATGATTTTTCAAATTCTCGGATCAACCACCAAGGCTAGGCAAATTTGCAAAGCCGTCCCTATCTGAATCCATGGCATAGATTTTTATGCAAATCTGATCGTACTGGGAACTAAAGGTTTGGAAGTAGTACTAGGAATGGACTGGATGTCCAAACATAAAGGATTGATTGACTGTGCCAAGAAAGCCATAACCATGACCAGTACCACCGGAATATCAGTCGAGCATATATTTGAAACCTTACCCCGCCAATTCAAGGGTAACAAGAGTATAGCCCAACCTACCATTGACCAAGTCCGGATAGTCTGTGAATACCCCGATGTATTTCCAAATGTTTTGCCCGGTATGCACCCAGATCAGGATATCGAGTTTATCATCGAACTAATCCCCGGAACTGGACCCATAGCCTAGAGACCCTATAGTATGAACCCGTCAGAGCTCACAGAACTGAAGAAGCAACTGGATTCCATGCTGGAAATTGGATTGATTCAACCAAGTGCGTCACCTTGGAGATCACCTGTCTTGTTTGTGGACAAGAAGGATGGAGGTAACCGTTTATGTACGGATTATCGGAAATTGAATGATGTCACCATCAAGAACAAGTACCCCTTGCCCAAGATAGAAGATTTGTTTGATCAATTGACTGGTGCCAAAGTGTTTTCTAAGATTGATCTTAGAGCTGGTTATCATCAACTCAAAATTCATGCAGAGGATATTACAAAGACTGCCTTTACCACCAGATATGGATTGTACGAGTATACAGTCATGTCTTTTGGATTAACCAATGCCCCCTCTTATTTCATGAATCTCATGAATAAGATTTTTATGGACTTCCTGGATAAGTTTGTCGTTGTTTTCATCGATGACATTCTGATTTATTCCAAATCAGAAGAAGAACATGACCTACACCTAAGGACCATTCTTGGAACCCTTAGAGAGCATCAGTTGTATGCAAAGTTTAGCAAATGAGAATTCTGGTTACAGGAGGTAGGATTCCTCCGTCACATTGTATCAGCCAGAGGAATTGCCGTTGACCCTGCCAAAGTGAAAGATGTAGAAGATTGGCAAGCCCCAACCACTCAAACCCAAGTTCGTGCATTTCTCGGATTGGCGGGATATTACCGCAAATTCGTAGAAGGTTTCTCTAGTATCGCCAGACCCATGACCCAATTGCTAAAGAAGGACAAGAAGTTTGAATAGACCGACAAGTGTGAAGCGAGTTTTCAAGAACTCAAGAGGAGATTGATTTCAGCCCCAATCTTGATCATGCCGGATATCACGAAGCCCTTCGATGTGTATTGTGATGCATCCAAGATTGGTCTCGGATGTGTGCTAATGCAAGAAGGCAAAGTTATATCTTATCTATCTCAACAACTGAAGCAACATGAGCAAAACTACCCAACCCATGACCTCGAACTCGCACCCGTAGTTCTAGCCCTAAAAACATGGAGACATTACCTAATGGGAAACCGTTGTGAGATTTATTCGTATCACAAGAGCCTAAAGTATATATTCACTCAGAAGGAGCTGAATATGAGGCAGAGAAGATGGATTGAGATAATCAAGGATTACGATCTGGACATTCACTATCACCCTGGTAAAGCCAACGTAGTAGTCGATGCCCTTAGCAGATTGTCGTGCCGCTTGAACTCCATGATTTCGAAGGAGCAACCAAGTCTGCACAAAGAGCTAGAAGATTTTCGGATGGAATTAGTAAGTGAAGTATTTCTGGCTAGCATAGAACTCCAGCCCACTTTGATCAGTCAGATTAAAGAGGCGCAGAAGGGAAATGCTAGTATTGACGGAATCAAGAGTCGTATCGATACGGGCAAAGTACTCGGATTCACCGAGGACGAAGAAGGAGTTCTGTGGTACAAAGGACGCCTTTGTGTACCATCAGATTCTGAGTTGAAAGAAGTTATTTTGAAGGAGGCTCATGATACTCTTTATTCTATCCATCCCGGAGGAACTAAGATGTATCAAGATTTAAAAGAGCAATTTTGGTGGCATAAGATGAAGCGAGAAATCGGAAGCTATATCGCCAAGTGTGATATATGTCAGCGAGTCAAGGCAGGACATCAAAGACCCGCTGGATTGTTGCAACCCTTGCAGATTCCGGAATGGAAATGGGATTCTGTAGGAATGGACTTTATCACTGGACTACCTACTTCTAGTAGGGGAAATGACTCTATCTGGGTCATAGTGGACAGATTGTCCAAAGTCGCCCATTTCTTGCCCGTCAAGACCACATATCAGAGTTCAAAACTAGCAGAGTTGTACATCGCTAGAATCGTCAGTTTGCACGGAGTCCCCAAGAACATCGTATCGGATCGAGGAACTCGGTTTACCTCGAGAGTCTGGAAGAAAGTCCAAGAAGGTTTAGGAACCCGTCTAGATTTCAGCAGCGCGTATCACCCTCAGACCGATGGACAAACGGAGCGAGTAAACCAAATACTCGAAGATATGTTGAGAGCATGTGTGTTAGAATATGGATCAAAGTGGTAAGACTGTCTGCCGTTTGCAGAATTTTCGTACAACAACAGTTATCAAGCTAGTTTGCAAATGGCCCCATTTGAATTCATGTACGGAAGGAAGTGTCGCACCCCTTTGAACTGGCCGGAAGTAGGAGAGAGTCAGATTTTCGGACCCGACATCCTACGAGAAGCAGAAGAGAAGGTTCACAAGATTCGTGAGCACCTCAAGACCTCCCAATCCCGACAGAAGAGTTACGCCGACAAGAGACGTAGAGATCTCGCCTTCAACATAGGAGATTTTGTTTATCTGAAAGTGTTGCCATTGAAGGGGATGCAGCGTTTCCAACTCAAAGGAAAGTTAGCCCCCAGATATATCGGACCTTTCAAGATTCTGAACCGTTGAGGAGAAGTATCGTATCAATTGGAACTACCTGAAGAGATATCAGCCGTGCACAATGTGTTCCATATCTCGTTACTTCACAAGTGTCTCGAAGTCCCCGAGAAGACCGAAGTGTTCAAGAATATCGACCATCGGACCATAGAGATCAACGATGACCTGACCTATCCCGAAGTACCCATCCGTATTTTGGAAGAAGCTTTTCGAACTACCCTAACCCGAAGCATCAAGTTTCTCAAGATTCAGTGGAGCAAACACACAGAAGAGGAAGCTACCTGGGAGCGCGAAGATCACATCAGGACGAAGTTTCCCGATCTCTTCAAATCCTAGGTAATCTTTTTGTCCTTTTTCAAATCTCGGGACGAGATTTTGTTTAAGGGGGGAAGGTTTGTAACATCCCAAAAATACTAAACTTAAATCATCAAACTCTAATCATCAAAATTAGGGTTAACAAAAACTTTTCTAATTAAAATTATGAAGGCATGCATATGTGTATGCATTTAATTTTGAAATTCTTCTGAACCACCTTGTTTGTATGTTTCTTTGCTTGTAAAATGTTTCTTAGGTGAAATAAACATCATCTAAACAATTCCCAAACTTTTCTCAAAGACAAATAAATCAAAACAAAGCTAAATGAGGGAATGGTCATTTTGGCCAATTTAACTCACATGCCTACTTTGGCTCTCTCAAACTTTCAGAACCTAACAGAAACTTTTCTGGATCTTTGCACCCCTTGAAGGTACTCATAACAAGGTACCAAGTCCCACTTTGTGATCATCTAGAAACTTTCAAATGCATAGTTTAAATGACAATTCAAAATTGAATCTTTATCATATGGGAAGATCCCACTTTTTCAAAAACCACTCAAACAAGCTCAACTTTCAAAACCCAAGCATCTGCAGACTCACCAGTACCAATCTAGCAAACCCACCAAAAATCTTTTCAAAATTCCAAACTTGATTTCATGAGGCCATTTCATCAAACAGGTTGCAGACACAAATCATACAAAATCTAAACACTATAGTGAGCAGTGATTGAGGCCTAACTTGTTCCCTCTCTGGGCACCACTAGCCTTAGTAGATCATCTAACAACCTAAACTAACCCTTAGCATCACTGTAAGCTTTGCATTGCCATCAATGGTGAACAGCCGAGCACACTCATGTCACCCCCCATGTCGACAGCAAGCTAGGAAGGGAAGCAAGCTATAAGATCCCTCCTTTATAAAGGAAAAGGATCCCTGTTATTGCAATGCTAGTCCCTGGATCAATAGCTAGCACCCACAGATAAGATGTAATATCAAGAAACAAAGGTCATAATACAACTTTTTAACCAGGAATAAAATAATTTATTACATCTTACATAGCTCATTTGGCTATCTCATTACAATGCAGCAGAATACAACAATAGCATGGGGTCCTTCATCTTCAAAGTGCCACAGGCAGACATGTTGGTTGTAGACTTGTAATCCTAAATCAATAAACTTCTCTAACATCAAACAAACCTGCAACATAATAAGTTACAGCCACAAGGGTCAATACATTTGAATTGTATTGGCAAGTGATACTATGGTAGTATAGTGGAGTCTATTATCTATATGCATTTGGCTAAGTGGAGCTTAGGCTTGCTTTGCTCAAAATAGATTTTCCTTATCATTTGAAAACACTAAGTTTTTGCTTGACAAAATCATTCCCAAGGTATCTCCCAATAGAAATTGGTGATCCTTCAACCCTTGTTCAACCACAAGTTTTTAACTTAGAAATTGGGATGAGGAGATTCTTGATAGCTTCCATGTCTTGATGCTCAAATTTGTCCTTTACCAGGGACATGGCTAAGTACTTAGATTTTACACTCTAGAGAGGTGGTGCACTTTCCCCACAAGACTTGGTTTCACCAACACAAGATCTTTCAGAAGCCTTCCCTTAGACCAGAATGGACACGCTCCAACCTATCAATCCCCTACCACCAACTGTCCATTTGGCTAAGTTATTGCAACTTATATGATCCAGGCAGAGCCCATAATGCCAAGTGGCTGCACTTGAAGCTTCTCAACATTTGACATCTCAAATCTCTTTGTTCCTAGGTGGCCATCCACAAGTGAGATACACAAGGTAAACCATAGAAATGGGCCTTGTGAACCACTCAACACAAACCATTCCTTCCATTCCACCCAGGTGATTCATTCACTTAGTTGTTTTATTAAACAAAACATAAGTCCCTGACTTAGAAATATTCCATAACATGAATATAATCCACCCTTGTTTTCTACTAGCTAAGCTAAGCATGATAGTAGTAGGAATCTTAACTTAGGAGTAGCTTGCTGGCTCGGGCACGCACGACCGTGGTTGAAGGCGAGTCTCTGGAACGCGAACGAGCCAAACAACGAGTCAGGAAGATGCACACGGGTTCAAGGATCACGGGAACACTCACCAGTGAGCAAGGGGCGCACGAGGTCGTCGGCTATAGCTCGCCGGAGTCGAGTTCATCATCGGTGGCGCTCGGACATGGACGGAGCCGAGGCTGCGGGGCATGCGCGGGCGAGCTGGCTCTACGAGGTGGTTCGCCAGGAGGTGGGGAGCAAGTGAGCGTTGTCGAGGAGGCGAGGGGCGGCAGGGTTTGGCCGGAATCGGAGAAATGGCTCGCCGGAGTCTGCGGCGGTGCAGGGTAAAATCGAGGCGGCCTGGTGGCTCTCTCGCAGCGGGGCTTGAGGGGAAAGACAGAGAAGAGAGCGAGGATTTAACGAGCGTGATTGATGACAATAATTACTCCCTGCATTGACGTGATTTACTCCCGCAAGATTAATGCAGAAACGGCGAGGAAGAACTAGTCGCGCGGGGAAGACGCTGACGGGGCAGTGGGATCGCCTGGCAGCGAGAGAGAGGAGGAGGAGGTGGGGTCCAGTCGTCATACTCTGTGCGGGTGAACTTCTGAGTGAAAAACGAATCGCTGCGGGGGAGAGAGGAAAATGGGCTGCTGGGCCTGGACTGGGTCTGCCGGGTTGGGCTGCTTTTTTCCAATTTTTTTATACTAAACTTTTTCCTTTTTCTATTTGAATATTCTGATTTGATTTTCAAACAAATAATTCAAGCAACAAATCAATTCAAACCTCAACCAAAATTTGTGTAGATTCATATACTGATTAATAACACATTCCAAAGTCAAATTTAGAATAATATATTTATTCTTTTTAGGGCATTTTAATTATTTAAAATAGGCTCTAGTTTTAACTAAATAAGATTTAATAATATAAATCAATCTCCATTTAAATTCAAATCACCACCAAACTTTGGGTGAATTTTTAATTGTGTTTATCAACACATTTCAAAGTCCAAAATAAAATAATACTTTTATTCTTTTAGGATCTATTAATAATTAAATAAATAGACCATAGTCTTTAATTCAAAATAGGTTTTAATTCATTTTAAAACTCTTTTTGAAATCTAAATAATATCAAAATCTTTTCAGTAGGTTTCATTTGAAAACATAAAAACACTTGGAAATCTTAATTAAAATAAATTAACAAGTTTTAGTGTTTATTTTAAAATGGCAAAAACCTTTACTTTAATAAAAATGGATATTAATAAATCCTCATTATTTTACTTAAATAAACCTTTACTATTTTTATCAAATAAAAACATTTTATTTCAAAAGCTTGTCCAAGATTTAATTTGGCTCTATAAAATAATCCTTATTTATATTTCTACCTTTGCTTTATAAAAACAATATCTTTTTATTTAAAGATCCAAAAATAGTGATTCCAACTATTATAACTTTATTTATTATTTGTTTATCTTTTTAATTCCTTTAGGATTTTATTTGATCAAAATAGGTTTTGATGTTTCCAATTGGAATCAAAAGTTTCTTCTCACCCTAAAAATCAAGAATTGTTTATTTTGTTTATTTATTTTTCACATTACAAGATTCAGAAAATCTTGGGATGTGACAGGCTACCACCCTTAAAATAAATCTTGTCCCGAGATTTGGGGAGGCTAGGGTTACAAATTGGCTCAAAGCATCTAGGGTACTACCACCCTTAAAATATTTTCCAACTAAATTACATCTTGGACTGCTTGGGGTTTTGATGAAGCTTCTCTAGACACTTGTATGCATAATGGCCTAGCTCTTTGCATTTGAAACACCGTGCGCCCCGTCGGTCCCCTCGCTCGACTATAAATAGAGGCCACCCCCGCTCGATCTCTTCACACCATCTCACTCCCCTCTCCTCACTGATCGTGCCACACCGTTCCCGGAGCAAGGCGAGCACCACCTCGCCGGAATTTCACTCGGAGCCTGCCGCCTCTAGAGAAGAAGGGCGCCATCGATTTTGTCCATCCCAGGAGCTGCCGCGACCACCCCTGAGTTTGCCGTCGTTGACTTCGTCGTTCGCCCGCCTCGCCGACCCTCGCCTGCACCCCGGTGAGCCCCCAGCACCCCTCACTGGCCGCGCTAGGTTTCTTTCTCGCCGGTGTTGCCTCGCGTCGACGCTCCCAGCCGTTGGATTATAATCATATCGAATGACCCACGTTGCTCCATACCGCTTCGCACCCCCCTGTCTCACTGACGAGTGGGGACACCCACTTAAGAAGCCCGCGGGAGCACTGCGCTTAGCAGGCCGGCCCGTTAACTTTTCCCGCGCAGCCCAGTTATTTGAATTAAATCTTTTCCATTTTATTTCAAACACACTTCTGTACCCAACTTCAAAAATCAACCCAGATCGATTCAGTGCACCAAATTGAATGAAACCAATTTTGTTAGAAAGGCCTGAGAATGCTGAATCCAAGCCCATTGGATTCAAGTCATTTGGATCTATAGATCACCCATGGTAAAAATAACAAGGCAGAAGCTTTTCTGTATTCAAACATTTTTCAAATTTAAACCATAATAGCTTTTGAGTTGATTCCAACTCTCAAAAATCACATCTAACCATACCTTTCAGAATATATAAAAATATATAGGTTTACTTGCAGAAATAATGTTCAAGCAATAAAAGAATGCCACATAGGCATTTCTAGTCACTTTATTTAATTAAAATAAAAGGGTAAAACCTTATTAAATTGTGACACCACTTTAAATCATATTCCCATGGACTAAAATATGTGGTGATGACATGTGTCAACATGATCCCATATTTGGTTTGGAGAATATTAAATCTTAAGTAGTTTCTCAATGAGTAGAAATTACTTTTCTAAAAATAAAAGGAATTAAACCAAGCTTTAATCTTGTAATGTTAGAGATGATGTTAGATCATCTATAGGACCCTTGTGTGTCATGATTGCAAGTAGTTAAGTATTGTTTGGTGATTGTGTACCTCGTATTTATTCATAGACGATAGTACCGACCAAGGATACGAGGAGGAAGGAGGATTCTACGAAGAAGAAGTCGAGGAGAACTTCAACCACTGCTCTGCACAAGGCAAGCTGAGACTATACCTACGCAGGCTATTAACCTTGCAAGCTAACACTTGTAATTTAGCAAGCTTATACTGATATTGTGCAAGCCTAATACTACTAGTGAATGTGCAAGCTAACACTTGCAAGATACTCTACTGATGCAACAAACCACTACTTGTTACTATGAACACTATATGCCTTAAGTATATGTGATCATATCCACTTGATAAACCAATCCTAGTTTTACTTACAAGCTTTATACTTTATTTCTTTATCAAATCTCTTACTTAGAGTTTACTGGAATAAATGGTAGATACTAGAAGGATATGTGAAGGTTGCATAAAGAGCATAAAATTTGGCCTAAGCTAGATAATCTTGATGTCATCTTAAGGCATGAGATTAAACTTAGCTGAAACTCCACTAGTTTACCACCCCTCATTAGTGCTTACCCCACTTGTAGATGCTAGTGCTAAGCATAAAACATGATCAACTTTAGATGGGAATACTTGGTGGAAAAATGGTTATGAAAACCTTGGAATGATGGATCATTCTATTGAAATGTTTTGGACATGTGTTTCCGAACACCTGATGATTTTGGTGATGAAAATGTTGAGGCATGAGCCTTAGCCCTTTATAAAACTGATGGTTGTCTAGATGCGATACCATTCCAATTTTACCGTACAACCACAATACCCGAAGATTGGGAAGGGCTTGACGGGAAACTTATATACCTTAGTATTAGTTCCCTCATGGCCTAGGTCTGAGCTGAGGCTACCTTGTGAAGATTGTCCACCTGTGCAGTACCCAAGATGACAGCTGGTCATGGTTGGGAGGACAAACTCACGGGTGAGGTGCTTATACTAGGGCATGTAATTGAAAGGTTAGGATTGATTATCCGCATACTGAGTATGGTGAATTCAGGATTTGTTCCTGACGGATGTATCGAATGTTGTGGTGAAAGTGTACAATCTCTGCAGAGTGTCAAACTATTCGAATAGCCGCGTCCGCGTTTATGGACAGTTGGAGTGGCCATACTGTTCCCCCGTCAGACTTTTCAAAATGACTTGTGAAATGATTTGAAACCTTCACTTGACCACAACAGAGTTGTGGTATGAAATACAAGTTCCCACTTAGGAGTTATAAAATTGTGACGAGCATTCGTTGCTTCTAAACTTAGTAGAGATAAATCTGGCTTTTGCAAAATAACCCTAGAGCTTAGTGTCCTATTATCCAAAAACCCCTTTACTTGTTAGTATTAGTTTGCGAGTACTTAAAGAGTACTTATGGCTTTGTCCCTGGCTATTCCCATGGCCAGACTATGAAGAGGAGTACCTTGAGGATGGACCCCAGGAAGGTTACGACAACTAGGATCATCTCCCATCGTCATCATTGCCTATGACCCAGAAGATGGAGCTTCGCCTACGCTACCGTTATTATTACGTATTCCGCTGCTTGATGTTGTATTAAGAACTGGATCATGAGATCCCTATTTGTGTAAGAACTTATGTATCGTTTGTAATGGATGATGTACTATGGTATCCAATTATGTTATGTCTCGCAAAAATGGTAATCCTGGGATTGCGATGTATGGCATAACACGCATCTAGGATTAAAAATCCGGGTGTTGACAACATGCATGATTATAAATAGATGATCTTGATCATGAACAGAGCTCACAAGATCTAAACATGGAAGCACAAAGGAGGAGATACAACCATCTAGCTACTACATGGACCCGTAGTCCAAGGTGGAACTACTCACACTTCATACCGGAGGCTGGCATGATGAAGAAGAAGACCTCCGGGATGATCTACCCTCCGGCAAGGTGCTGGGAAGAGCTTCAGATCCCCCCGATCTAGGGACGATGGTGGCGGCGGCTACAAATAGTTTCGTGGAATATTGATCGGTTCCTTAGGGTTTCTGTATCGGGGGTCTTTATAGGCGAAGACCCGTGTGGCTAGGGCGGTCACGCCCTCCCAGGCGCGGCTAGGGCTAGCCCACGCCACCAGGGGTGTGGCTCCCTGGTGTCTCCCCTCCATCTCGTACTCTGGCTCCATGTTCCCCACAGTAAAATATTGACTTTGTCTTTCGTTCCGTCCAATTCCGAGAATATTGATTTTCTGCCTTTTCTGGAACCAAAAACAGGCAACTCGCACTATGGAAACTTGTTAATAGGTTAGTCCAGAAAAACATATAAAAACACCTCAAAGTGTACACAAAGCAAAGCAAAGTAGATATTAAACAAGCATGGAACATAAAAAATTATAGATACGTTTTCGACATATCACGCAACAACCCTCTTCAAGGGGCGTGTTGAATTGAGATTCACCCTAGCTTAGTAAAATCCCCATGCCTAGTCTGAACAGTCGCTAACTCGACTGTGATCACCTCTCCCATCCTACTGACAAGTTGTGTTAGCACATCTTTGTTGCAAAAAAGGGGTGGCATATTTTATGGATATGTATCCATGTCCGAACACTTCTGAGGACAATAGTAGGAATCATAGTTTCACCATCAAAAGGTATCCCCATCAACACGCATGTGTGAAACATGCAAGGACCATCTTCCATGATCCTCTTCCAGTCACCCAAATAAGCATCCTAGATCACGAACAAGTTCGAATGCACTCGATGGATTTTAACTTCTTGAGGAGGGCTCGAAACCGTGAGCATCATCGACTTTAAGGTCTATAGTCCAAAAGATTTTTGAGTTAAAACCTTTAGTTACGCTAACCACTTCACCTTCGGCTAGCTGTCGGCTGCCTCCTTCCCGAGGACAACATCATCAAGCTCCGCTTCATGCAGCTTCATGTTCTGCAACACTTCGTCCATAACAACATCGTTGTTGGTCTGTCCACCTCCTGCCTTTGATTTTTCTGGCGCCATGGCATCCTTTCTTTCCCGGTTGGATCGGAAACCAACAAAAACCTAACCGCCCCGCCCTACCAAGGCCAGGAAATTGGACTAACCAGCCCCTGGACCAGTCCGACCAGAAGGGGAGCAAGGGATCCTAGGTTCAATGGCCAAATATGTTGTCCTCCGATAGGGATCGAGATCGATGCTAGAGTTGCCAAAAACTAAGGCTGGACATAAAACTCTAAACTTGATGAGTTTAAGAGTTTAACGAGCACTCGTTTGCTCGGCTTGTTCGAGATCGACTCATTTCCTTAATGAACCGAGCTGAGCTATAGTTTTTGCTCATTATCCTTAACGAGCTAAACAATCGAGTTGGCAATGTTCGTGAGCTACTTGTTAAGATTAGTAACAACCAAGTGTTGGCCCACTTATGTTACTTCATGCCCAATCTCACTGCCCATCTAAGATGAATGAGGCAAACAGCAAACCCATTAAGAAAGACTGAAGCAAAGTCCAAAGTGTTGGGTCACGAGGAGACAAAACAAAACTTTTTCCCTACACGGTGATTCCGAGATATAGATGAGGTGATAAGCCACGAGAATTAGCACTAGACGCGTAGTTGCAGAATTGATGAAGCATGTCTGTTGAATGCAGTCCAGTCCTCATGACCTGATCCGATCATGATCGTCCTGGTGCTGATCGTACAACACCTCTACTGGTATCCACATGTACGAGGAGGAGCGTCAGTGGTGGACTGCTAGATCCAGTATGATGGCAGGACTGTTGTCGAGCTAGGGTTTCCAACACATGGAAAGACCTAACCGTCCACCCTCCTGGGTTTATGCGCCCCACTATATATAGGAAGTGAAAGTGGGATCCACTCACTCGTTGCCCATTCACTAAAGCCCATATTAGTCACCGTGAGTCTGACTCACTGACTCTGTCCAAATCCGGTTCGGGTCCAACTGCGGTGACCCAGCATACCACTGCATGTGTAGTATACTAGTCGTTGACATGACATCCACAGAACACCGTTCTATAAATATCACATCTCTCAGAGTGGTACAACAGAAACATTGCGGGTCCATATTAAAAATATATACACCTTATTATATTACAATACCGGAAGTTCAAGACTTCCAAAAGATTCAAATTACTAACCAAAATATAAAGTGTTTCAGCGGAATTTAAAAGTAGCAACTCCGCCTAGGAGTTGAGCTGAACAGCTTATTCTATAGAGTTCATGCTGCTCGGGTCAGTTGGTTACTACTAACTAGGAGTACTTAGTTGGACTCGTTATCATCGACACCGTAGCGGATTTCGTAATCCACTCCTTCAACACCTCCGGACAGATCAGGTTCCTCGTAGAACACATCTTCTTGGCATTCGGCTCCATACATTGGCACGTCTTCGGGATCCTCAGAGTCTAAGCAAGGGATCAAAGGAAAGAATGAGTAATAGCATTACCCAACAAGTTCATTATATGCAAGGTGGGAAGTTTGATGCTCTAACTACCACCTCGGATTATAAATCCTTGGCACTATGCAATTTTTGAAAATCTTTCTTCAAAGATTGATTTTATTCAAAAAAAACTATGACAATCAGCCTTCACAGGTTGACCAGAACTTTCATGGAGTTCCTTTCCTGCCGCGTTCGTAGCTCCATCCCAGAATAGGGAGTAACAAGTTACAATTCTTACACTCTGCAGAGGTGTGTTACTTTACCCATGAGAGATCAACTCCTTGTTGCACAACCGGGCGTACTTTCCCGTCCACAATTCCATGATGTGGGGCCCAATAGTTGGTCCAATCCAATCACTGCCCCCTTCACGACCTCGCATGCCTCCTTGGTGTACAACATGCCCACATAATGAATTACGGCAATGGTTTGTACAAACCGTTAGATGCTAGAACTATCGTGGGACGATGAGGGTTCCCACCCATATGCTACATATCCTCTACTAATTACCAATTAATATGCATGCTACAAGGATAATAGCCACGACCTGCACATCCGGCTTCATGCGAGAGGAAGAAGATACAGCTGACTTCTGTGTCCCATTCCAAATCTCATGGCTAACGCGTAATATATGGCGCTAGAATCACTGATGTCAGGGGTTATTAAGTCCCTATTTGAACATCATTGTTTGCAACTAGAATCTTAGTTCTATTGCTCCAATATATCACCACTTAGGATGATATCTGTGATTCCTTTATTTGTGAAAATAATATTTCTTTCTTTTATAACATATATGATAACACACAATTTGTAAATACTTTGATAAAGACTCTTCAAAGGACATGAGCAAGGATGAACTTGCCTTGTGATGGCAAGATAGTGAAGTATGATGCTTGCACTGGACCTTGAGCTTCTATGTCTACAAAAACATCATTATTGCCCGGTAAGGACAATATTTAAAGAAGCAAAATGATTATGCAAGTAATGTAATGCATTATTTAATTTGATATGCATTTACCCTATTATTATACAAGGTTCTTTTTAATAATAATAAAGAATTTATAAATATTACCTTTTTAATATTTATAACATATATTGAATTATCTTATTTTATTTCCCTTTTATTTGATTTTTATTGGTTGAATAATTCTTTTAGGAATTATCAATTATACATTCAAGATTGTTATTAAATATTTATTTAGTATTTCTCAAAAATACAACAATATTAATAGATAATGAAAGTGATTTTTATTTATTTTTATCATCTTTCAATAATTTTGTAAATTTCCATAAGGAATATATAGATTACAAAATTCCTATAAAAATTTTAATGTCTAAAATTTTATATCTTATTTTATTTGGATAGTTTGGATTATTGTGAATCCAAAAGTATTTTATTTATAATTTTGGACTTTTATTTTATTTTCTAGAATTTAATTAAGTCCAGGGGTATTTTGGTCTTTTCCTTTTTATTCAAACAAGCCTGAAAGGATTTCTGGGCTGGCTTACTCTTATTGGGCCCTAGTGGCCCATTAGTCATAGAAAAAATAACCACGCCGAAGGGTTTGGCCCAATTCAACCCATTCCTCACTGCCTCTCTCTCCCTCGAGCTCATCCTCTCCTCCTCTGACCCCGACCCCGTGGCTGGCGATGCCGCCACCAGCGATTCCCGCCGCCGTAGGCCGTTCTGGTCGCCGTCGTGGTGCAATAGGGGGTTGTCGACGATGCTTGTCCTTTCTATCCAACTAGATTCGAGCCTGGGGCTCTCCTGTGATGGTTCGATGTCGTCCCGAACCCTAGGGTTTGGGGGTTGGCGTGGATCCTGGTGCCGCCGCCATCGCGCGTCCTGGTGATGCTCGTCGCCTCTATGTGTGTTCATGGTCGCCGCCGTGGTGTCGTATGGGTTACAACGCCCCTCCTGGGGTGCTCCCCATGCCGCCATGGACGCCGGCCCCTCTTCTTCCTCTTCTAGTCTCCAGTGATGACCTTTGGTGAGTTCTTCTCCTCTCCCCTTGTGCTCTCTGTGTTCACTCATCCCATGCTGGATGTTGGCAGTGACCTCTCTGGTTCTGATTAGGACAATTTATCCATTAAGGGTTCTTATCCTGTGGTTGATCATATACTGGATGAATTAGATTATGTATGGATGGTCTGTAAACATGCTAAATTATTATTGGCCTAAGGCTTGTTGCTTGAGATGAACTATGATGGTTCTGGTGGCTTATTAGATGCTTTTATGCTTGGATTGCATATGATTCAGATGGTATAGTTGGTTTGGAACCATGCTTGGTAAAGTTAGTGACTTGATAACCTTCCATTGTTATTTCATGGTTTAAGAGCACGGTTATGGTGTGATGAAATCACTGTCCTAGTGTTGTTGGCTTAGAAATTAATATGTGGTTTGAGTTCATCATGATCTCAAATAGTATAGATAAACATTTGAATGTTTTATTTATGATTCCTGACAGGAAAATGATTAGTAGATTGACTTGTTGAATCTGTGATGATTGGATGTTTATCCTGATTCATATAGAATGGTTCTTGTGACACCATCTTGCTTTGGCACACAAGATTGATTCTTATTCATTGATTTGGTTGGTTTAAGCTTAAAATAAGCTTGGATTTATAAGATAAATAGAAATGCTCTTCCCTGAATTCCTTAAGACCAATGATGTTGGTCTGAGGCTTAGGGGTTCAGACCTTATCTAGTTGATCCATATAGTTAGTCCTGGTAATGGTACCAGCTATTGCTTTTGAATCAAATCTTGGTAAAATTGATAGTAAGCTTGATCATTATCTGGATCCAAAAGCTTAGTTTCTAAGGTGCTACCCTTTCTTTAGGGATGTGCCTAGAAATAGATCATAGCTATATTTATGCTTGAATTGTAATATAAAGCCTAACAACTAGAGCAATGATGTTGCTCTGAGCTCTGGTTGGATCCTTGTACTTTGATGTTTGCTTTTAGAGTTTAAAATCTCTATGATGGATTCACCCTACTTGAGTGTTTTCTGAGAGTTTGTTTCATAAAACAACACATGCTTTTGCCTAGATGATATGATTAGATCATGTGAAGGTTTTATGATACTCACCACAGAATCTGATGTTTGTGGAGTAAAGTGGTGATGATGATCTTGTTTTGCTAAGCTTCTGTGCTTAATCTTGAGCTAGCCTGCTCCTCCTAGCTCCTGGATTTGATCTTGTTGTCCACCTGATCCTTCCCCCTCCTTATGTCACCATCTGGTGATGTTTGGTTGATCTTTGGTGGTTTAGTTTGGTTGTTGTGCTTGGTAAGCTGCTGTCTAAGCTGGCTGTTCTTGTGTGCAAGCAGTGCAGAGATGCACTAGTGCCTCTCCATGGTTGTGCTGGTGGTTTTGTGAGTTTGGGGCTGTGTTGTGAGGCTGACAGCACATCACATGCAGTTAGTTGTGTGTCCTACTTGTGTGCTTGCTGTGCACGTGTGGATATTCTTTGGAATTTTGAAACTTACTTTGATCAGATTACTTTCACCAGGCTGGTGAAACTTGCCCCTCTTGGCTATCATTTGACTTCTGGCTTAAAATTTATGAAAGATGGATTCTTTCATATTGGTGAAACTTGCTCCTTTTATAAATTTCTCAATGATGAATTTGTTAAGTGCACCTCACTGACATGTCTGAGAGAAAAATAATTCTAACTCTAACTTTTCTTTTTCTATTTAGTTTCTGTTTGTTTTGTAGGTACAGATATAAAGATGAAGATTTTAGTTTATTTTCTTTTGTAGAATAGTTATAGAATAATCCAATGTAATTTTCTTACTATTTTGTAATTTTCATTTTATTATTTTGTAATCTTCATTTTATTCTTCTGTAATAAAGATTATATAATTTTTTGATATAGATATATTCTTATCCTTTATTCATTTGTTATTGTGAAGTTTGGAAATGATTTCAATAAGTTTCATTTTTGTAACTTGTTTACATAATGATAATATGAAATAAGTTTCATATTATTAATTGTTTTCTTTAAATAAAGTTTGAGTCAAAATAATTAACTCTTAATTTAATCAAGATTCAAATCTTATTCCTAATTCATTTGAAGTATAATTCAAACACTCAAGTTTAAAATTCAAATTCACTTTCCAAACACATAATTCCTCAAAGATCATATCAAAGTTTATAACAATCATCCTTTAAGACTAAACCTAATTTCAAAGTAGGAAAGAAACATTGATCACTTTAGGTTTTTATTTGGCAAAAAATTTACCCACATTTTCACAGATGCATGCATGCAACATTCCATATTCCTAAATCTAAACCTTCGTTAGTTCCTAAATGTTGGGATGTTACAGACTTCCCCCCTTAAATTAAACTTTGTCCCGAAGTTTGTGGAGATGTACCTGAATATTTCTGGATAGGCTTCCCTTAAATCCTCTTCTTTCTCCCATGTGGCTTCCCTTTGAGGGTGATGTTCGCACTGTACCTTGCAATATTTGATTGCTCTGTTCCTCAATCTTTTCCAGTTTTCTTCTAGAATCTTATAAGGCTTTTCAATATAGGCCAGGTCTGCTTGTAGTTCTATCTATTGATGTGTGATTGCATCATCTGGAACTTTTAAACATTTACGAAGTTGTGACACATGGAAAACATTATGCACTTGAGCCAATCTTGATGGTAACTCTAAAGCATAAGCTATAGTTCTGTTTTGACTCAGGATCTTGAATGGTCCGATGTATCTTGGACTCAATTTTCCTTTAACTCCGAATCTTTGCACCCCTTTCATTGGACTTACTTTCAAATAGACCATATCTCCCACTTCTGGATGCCATGATCTTCGACTTTGATCTGCATAACTTTTCTGCCTACTCTAAGCCATTTTTAGTCTATCCCTGATCTTATCAATGATATCTTGCCTTTCCTTGATATAATCTGGTGCAAATTCTTTGCTGCTTCCGGGCTCATACCAACATATTGGTGATCTACAATTCCTTCCATACAAAACTTGGTATGGAGCTGCCTTCAGACTACTCTTATAGCTATTATTGTAAGAAAATTCTGCCAATGGTAGATGATCTTCCCATGTTCCTCCAAAATCTAGTGCACAAGCCCCTAACATTTTTTTCCTTATTTTTTATTTGTTCCTTCAGTTTGACCTCCTGTCTCAGGATGATATGCTGTGCTGAAATCTAACTTTGAACCAAGTGCATCATGCAATTGCTTCCAAAATGCTGAAGTAAACTCTGATCCCCTATTAGTTGCGATCTTTTTGGGTACTCCATGCTTACTTACTATCTCTTTGACATATACTTCAACTAACTTCTCGGCATTATCTTTTTGATTCACCGGAATAAAATGTGCACTCTTAGTGAGTCTGTCCACAATTACCCATACCATATCATTCCTTTTTTCTGTCATGGGCAATCCTGTGATGAAGTTCATACCTATTTCCTCCCACTTCCATTCAGGAATTTCCAAGGGTTGTAATGGTCCTGCTGGACTTTGATGTTCATGTAGAGGTCCCAACCTTTAATAAGGTAGAGATCCCTGTGTTTACAATGCTAGTCCCTAGATCAATAGCTAGCATCCATAGTTAAGATGTAATATCATGAAACAAAGGTCATAATACAACTTTATAACCAGGAATAAAATAATTCATTACATCTTACATAGCTCATTTGGCTATCTCATTACAATGCAGTAGAAATAACTATAGCATGGAGTCCTTCATCTTCAAAGTGCCACAGGCAATCGTGTTGGTTGTAGACTTGTAATCCTAATCAACATACTTCACTAACATCAAACAAACCTGCAACATAATAAGTTATAGCCACAAGGGTCAATACTTTTGAATTGTATTGGCAAGTGATACTAAGGTAGTATAGTGGAGTCTATTATCTATATGCATTTGGCTAGGTGGAGCTTAGGCTTGCTTTGCTCAAAGTAGATTTTCCTTATCATTTGAAAACACTAAGTTTTTGTCTATCAAAAATCACCCAAGGAACCACCAATAGAAATTGGTGAACCTTAAACCCTTGTTCAACCACAATTTTTTAACTTAGAAATTGGGATGAGGAGATTCTTGATAGCTTCCATGTCTTCATGCTCAAATTGTCCTTTGCCAGGGACATGTCTAAGTACTTAGATTCTTCCATCTGCAGAGGTTGTGCACTTTCCCCACAAGACTTGGTTTCACCAAGACAAGATCTTTAAGAAGCCTTCCCTTAGACCAGAATGGACGCGCTCCAACCTATCATCCCCTACCACGAATTGTCCATTTGGCTAAGTTATTGCAACCTATATGATCCAGGCAGAGCCCATAATGCCAAGTGGCTGCACTTGAAGCTTCTCAACATTTGACATCTCAAATCTCTTTGTTCCTGGGTGGCAATCCACAAGTGAGATACCAAGTATTCCCCAGTATACTGGACTTGGTGATGCCCAAGTTTTCCCCAGCATACTGTACTTGTGTAACCACTCAACACAAACCTTTCTTTCCATTCCACCCAGGTTATTCATTCACTTAGTTGTTTTATTAAAGAAAACACAAGTCCTTGACTTAGAAATATTCCATAGCATGAATATAATCCACCCTTGTTTTCTACTAGCTAATCTAAGCATGATAGTAGTAGGAATCTTAACTTAGGATAATTCTACTAAGGTTTCATCTACTAGGATTTCCCATGGCTTAGTTTATACTTAGCAAAAATTCCATGCAAGTCCTACTTAAAAATATCACTAATGCATAGTGAAATAATGGGACAAAAGTATGAAGCATCACTTGCCTTTTTTGTAGAGAATTATAAGTTCACTCCTTGATCTTGCAATAGTCACACTCTTCAAATCCCACTACAATTCAATCAAGCAAGCAATATTCAATCTACCATTCAAGAAATCATCACATAAAATAATAAAAACAAGGCAATGCATGCAAACATGCCAAAGATTGTTTTATTTGGAAAAGTGGTTTCTAATAGATTATAAATATTTGAAAACACCTATTGGTCATTTACAAAAGTGGTAAAACCATTTGATATTAAGTTAGTGAAAAATGGCCACTTTAAATCATTTTTGTTTTGCTAGAAAGGATTTAAATCCAAGTAATATTCTCTAGTGTTTGGCAAACACATTTCTAAACACAAATGTTAGTGTTTTATGGTTAAGTGTTTAATATTAAAACCATTTGTAAAAGTTTTTATCTATAAACCATTTTTATACCAAAACAATATTTTATGTTGTTGGAAATGCCTTAAGCAAAGTAATAATTTTTATAGGGTTCACCAAATATATTTTTAAATCATAAAACTTTGTGTTTTGGGTCAGCGAGTTTAATTCAAATCATTTCCCAAAGATTTTACTCAAAAAGTATTGTTAACACATGAACAATAATTTTATTTGACTAGAAATGCTTTTATTCAAAGATTTATTATTTAACTTCACAAAACACATTTTTAAATCCATAAGTTGGTTTCTATGGTCAGTAGGTTCAAAACAAACCATTTGCCAAAGATTTTACCATTAAAATATTTCTAGAATAATTTTTATATTCAAATTATGCCTACACATGTTTTCTGCAAAAACGACTAAGTTTCCAGAAGCAAATCATTAAACAAAGTGAATGGTTGAAAAGTACTTGTTCTTCTGATTCCATTGATATAAAATTTGCAAAATTTGGACGTGTGGATTAAAAGTTATGATTTTTAAAAAATCTAATCACTAATAGATCAAATCTGTTTTTAAAACAACAGGCAGGGCCACGTGGCGTGATTCTACTGGGCGATACCGGTGCGCGCGGATCGCTCCCTATGGGTCGTTGGATTTAACTTAGATCGCACGATGCAGAGGCTAACTTACCCCTTCGCTTAACTTTCGATCGCATCCATTAGATCGAGATCCTACGGTTCACATCTACTGGCCATCGAGTGGTGGTGCTGGCGGCGGCGAGTGGCGGCGGTGCGCTCAGACGGAGAGGTTGTTGAGGGACTAGGTCACGCGGGGGAGGGAGAGGATGCTCACCGTGCTCGTGTGGTTGCGGTGAAGCTCAAGGTGGGGTCGTATACTCGAGGGGCGCACTGGAACAGCGGCTATTGCTCGCCGGAGCTTGCGGCGGCGGCGGGTGCTCTCAGGCATGGTCGTAGCCGACGCTGCAAGGAACAAGAAGGCGAGGAAGAGGGTTTGTTAGACATGGGAGAGAGTGGCGATCATGAGAGCATCATTGAGAGGGAGTGGTGAGGTCAGAGTTACCGGGGAAGGGTCGCCGGAGTCGAAGATGTTCTCGGTGGCGCTCGGATGATGTCCCTGCCGAGCCTCTGGTGTACGCGCGGGCTATCGAGCGGCACTGGGAGATGCAGGGGTGATGGGGAGCACGCATGTGTGGACTAGAAGGCAAGGGGTGGTCGGACGGCGACGGATTTCGCCGGAGAGCTTCGTCGGAACAGAGGGGTTCGAGCTTGCAATTGGGGCAGCCTGGGGGCAGAGGGGAGGCGATGTCTGGGGGAATGGAAGAGGGGAGGGAGGCGCTTAATAGAGAGTGGTCGCGGAGAAGTTTAAGCGAGCCGTTTAAGCGAATTAAACCACGGCATCAATGGCAGGAAACGGCCGGCGCGGTCGTCGCGGGGTGAGGAAGAAGGCTGACAGTGTGGGGCTGGCTGGTCAGTGAGAGAGAGAGAGGAGAGGTGGGGGCCAGCAGTCAGTGACTCTGCGGGTTCTTTCTCTGGTGTGAAACATTTTCTCGCGGGGAGAGAGGGAGTGGGCTGGTTGCTGGGCCTGGTGGGCTAGGTTAGCTGAGCTGGGTTCTTTCCCCTTTTTTTTGATCAGTTTCATTTTTCTTTTTCCTGATTTCTTTTTCTGTTTTGATTTTGTTTAAATGTTTTCAAACCTTGTTTGAATTCAAACCTTTTTCAAGTGTTCAGTATATTTCCTTACTGTTTAAACATGTATTTTAAATACTATTTTAGGAATAATTCTTTTATTTTTCTTATGTTTTATTCTTTATTAAAATAAGCATATGCCATTATTCAAATAAGATTGAATATATTTTCAAACCCTTATTTAAATTCCAATTTTTCACAAAACCCTTTTCAGTAGGTTTATTTATTTAATGGGGTGTTAAATAATTTACTTTGAATTATTCAAAGTATTTTAATATGATTGTTAATCATTTAATTTGGGCAATTGTTTTTATTCCAATGAAATTCAATTATGGTTTTAATTCCATATAACTTTATTTAAATGATTCTTTTATTTCATTTAAGTTAATTAAATAACTTCTATTCCACTTGGGTAAATTCCACTTATTTTTCCCTGATTTAATTAATCATTTCTATTAGGGATTTTGTCTTTATTCAATAGAAATAGAATTTTGGTTAATGCCATATTATTTCATTTGAATATTCTTTATCCTTTTATTTAATTTGGACTTGGATTATATTTATTTCATTTGCTTATGGATTTGGCCAAGATTTAATTTGGCTTTTAAAATACTCCTTATTTATTATTTCCTTCTTTATCTTATAAAATCCATATCTTTTTATTTAAAGGTCCAAACTTGGTGATTCTAATTTAATAAAATATTATTTGACATTTGTTTATCCTTTTAAGTCTCTTTAGGATTATTTGCTCACTATTTGGTATGGATTTTTAGATAGGTGCTTATTAGCTTTGGAAAATCAATTTCCTTATCTTGTTAAATTCATAAGATTTTATCTATGGCTCCAAATTAAGTGAAACCAATTTCCCTGGTTTTATAATTTTTTATTTATCAACCTTGATCATTTATAAATTTTTGTTGACAAAAAAATTATATGGATCAAATTCATGGTCTTAGAAATATCTTGAAATTCTCCCATTAGGGTTTTAGGGTTTATATTTTATTTTCCAAGTGTTTAAATTTCAAGATGCATTTATGAAGAATGCATTTTACTTGATTTGAATTTTTTTGTTGGGTTCAAATCTTATTCAAAGTTTGATCAAGATGGGTTTTATTGTTTCCATTTAGAAACAAAAAGTTTCTTTTCACCCTAAATTTCAACAATTATTTATTTTGTTTATTTATTTTTCACATTTCAAAATTTGGAAAATTTTGGGATGTGACAGGCTACCATCCTTAAAAGAAATCGAGTCCCGAGATTTGGGAAAAGGTAGAGGTTACAATTTGGCTTCAAGGCAACTAGGGTACTACCACCCTTAAAAGTTTCCAACTAGATTACATCTTGGCTTGCTTGGAATCTTGATGAAACTTCTCTGGCAAACATCTGCATAGTGTCCTTTGTTTCCACACTTGAAACATGTGACAAGATTGAGTTCTTCACGTATCTTCTGTGGACAAGTTGATACATAATGGCCTAACTCTTTGCAGTTGTTGCACCATACTTGGCTAATTTCCTTATACTTTTTCTTCTTCTCTGGACATTCATTGGCATAGTGTCCCATATCTTTGCAATGGCAACATTGCACTTGGCTTCTGTCCTTATTCTTCTTGGGTTTCTCCAAATCTAGGAGTTCTTCTAGTTCATGCTCTTCATATATCACCTCAAAGGTGGTAAGGTCTCCTTGTTTCCTTAATCTTTTCCTTGGATAATACATATGTCTCTTCTTTTGTCCATCAAGGTGAGTCATAGTGCATGGGGGTGCAAGCTGAGATTTTACTTTGTCTTCATCCTTCTTGGTAGAAGTTGTTCCCTCCTAGGGGTTTACAAGCTGTTGATGCACTCCACCTTGTTTTCTTTGTTGAACTATGGGATAGATGGGGCATTTGATAGGGACATGATTATTTCCTTCACATAGGAAATAAGTAGCTTGAGATGTGGGGCATTGATTAGTTGGATGTTTCTCTTCACAATTAGGCCATTGATCTTCATGCTCTTTGGAAGTGTGATCCATGTCTCCACAAATATTGCAAGCTTGAGTTCCTTCTATAATATCAGCCTTGACATCAGTGTTGTCACAAACTCTTTGGGAAGGATTGTCTCCCATGTTGATCATTTGATTTGTCACCTTTTGCATCAATTGGGTTTGGGTTTCCAAAAACCTTTGCATGGTTGGGTCTAACTCATTGTTGTTGGCTAAAAACTAAGTTGTCACTTGGTTCAACTGGGTTTGGGTTACTATGAGTTCTCTCATGTTGATCTCTTGGTTGTTGTTGTCACCATCCTTGATGTTGGAGTTTCTTGGAGAAGTCATCTGTTTGGGTTGGATTGGGATTAGAGTAGACAAACATTTCTAAGGAAATAATTCTAATCACACACATCACAATTTACACAAGCAATGTGCAAGCAATCACAACCAAACATTCCACTCAAACAACAAGTTTCAAGCACATTTTTATGCAACAAAATATTTTTGCTACACCACAATAGTTGGTGTGTTTGATTTAAACTAAATATGGTGGTCCAACTATATGGTTCACTTGAGATCATTCCATTCTCCTTTGTTGTTTCTTCTTGAATGAGATCATGGTTTCCTTGGAAAAAATTCTTGTGTCTTGGTCACAAACTCCAAAGATGATGATGATTCTTCTAAGTTGTGTTTCCTAAGTCTTCAAGTCTTGAGTAATATTTCTTGTCTCATTTGTAGTCCTTAGTGATATCCAAGTTGATGTCCTTGGTGCAAATAAAGTTGAAGTCTTTGATGATGTTGACGTTAAAGTCATTTGAGTTGGTGAAGTCCTTTGCTCATGGTTGAGGTTTTGTCCATCAAGTTGAAAATAGAAGAGATGTAGAATCAAAACCAAAAATGGTTGAGGAAAGAGTTTACAAGATTGTTGGTAAATAAGTTTTGGAACAAATACAACTCCAATATTTCTAAGGGGTTTTGTCCAGTCCTAGGGTTACAAATCCTACAGGCAACACAGTGCTCTGATACCATCTGTAGAGGTCCCAACCTTTAATAAGGTAGAGATCCCTGTGTTTACAATGCTAATCCCTGGATCAATAGCTAGCATCCACAGTTAAGATGTAATATCACGAAACAAAGGTCATAATACAACTTTATAACTAGGAATAAAATAATTCATTACATCTTACATAGCTCATTTGGCTATCTCATTACAATGCGGTAGAAATAACTATAGCATGGAGTCCTTCATCTTCAAAGTGCCACAGGCAATCATGTTGGTTGTAGACTTGTAATCCTAATCAACATACTTCACTGACATCAAACAAACCTGCAACATAATAAGTTACAGCCACAAGGGTCAATACTTTTGAATTGTATTGGCAAGTGATACTAAGGTAGTATAGTGGAGTCTATTATCTATATGCATTTGGCTAGGTGGAGCTTAGGATTGCTTTGCTCAAAGTAGATTTTCCTTATCATTTGAAAACACTAAGTTTTTATCTGTCAAAAATCACCCAAGGAACCACCAATAGAAATTGGTGAACCTTAAACCCTTGTTCAACCACAAGTTTTTAACTTAGAAATTGGGATGAGGAGATTCTTGATAGCTTCCATGTATTTATGCTCAAATTGTCCTTTGCCAGGGACATGGCTAAGTACTTAGATTCTTCCATCTGCAGAGGTTGTGCACTTTCCCCACAAGACTTGGTTTCACCAAGACAAGATCTTTCAGAAGCCTTCCCTTAGACCAGAATGGACGCGCTCCAACCTATCATCCCCTACCACCAACTTTCCATTTGGCTAAGTTATTGCAACCTATATGATCCAGGCAGAGCCCATAATGCCAAGTGGCTGCACTTGAAGCTTCTCAACATTTGACATCTCAAATCTCTTTGTTCCTGGGTGGCAATACACAAGTGAGATACCAAGTCTTCCCCAGTATACTAGAATTGGTGATGCCCAAGTTTTCCCCAGCATACTGGACTTGTGTAACCACTCAACACAAACCTTTCTTTCCATTCCACCCAGGTGATTCATTCACTTAGTTGTTTTATTAAACAAAACACAAGTCCTTGACTTAGAAATATTCCATAGCATGAATATAATCCACCCTTGTTTTCTACTAGCTAAGCTAAGAATGATAGTAGTAGGAATCTTAACTTAGGATAATTCTACTAAGGTTTCATCTACTAGGATTTCCGATGGCATAGTTTATATTTAGCAAAAATTCCATGCAAGTCCTACTTAAAAATATCACTAATGCATAGTGAAATAATTTGACAAAAGTATGAAGCATCACTTGCCTTTTTGGTAGAGAATTATAAGTTCACTCCTTGA
This sequence comes from Avena sativa, assembly GCA_916181665.1. Lineage (NCBI taxonomy): Eukaryota > Viridiplantae > Streptophyta > Magnoliopsida > Poales > Poaceae > Avena > Avena sativa. Next base: position 93,833,413 of record OV702294.1, read on the forward strand.
TCTTGCAATAGTCACACTCTTCAAATCCCACTACAATTCAATCAAGCAAGCAATATTCAATCTACCATTCAAGCAATCATCACATAAAATAATAAAAACAAGGCAATGCATGCAAACATGCCAAAGATTGTTTTATTTGGAAAAGTGGTTTCTAATAGATTATAAACATTTGAAAACACCTATTGGTCATTTACAAAATTGGTAAAACCATTTGATATTAAGTTAGTGAAAATGGCCACTTTAAATCATTTTTGTTTTGCTAGAAAGGATTTAAATCCAAGTAATATTCTCTAGTGTTTGGCAAACACATTTATAAACATAAATGTTAGTGTTTATGGTTAAGTGTTTAATATTAAAACCATTTGCAAAAGGTTTTATCTATAAACCATTTTTATACCAAAACAATATTTTATATTGTTGGAAATGCCTTAAGCAAAGTAATAATTTTTATAGGGTTCACCAAATATATTTTTAAATCATAAAAATTTGTGTTTAGGGTCAGAGAGTTTAATTCAAATCATTTCCGAAATATTTTACTCAAAAAGTATTTTTAACAGATGAACAATATTTTTATTTGACTAGAAATGCTTTTATTTAAAGATTTATTATTTAACTTCACAAAATACATTTTTAAATCCATAAGTTGGTTTCTATGGTCAGTAGGTTCAAAACAAACCATTTGCCAAAGATTTTACCATTAAAATATTTCTAGAATAATTTTTATATTCAAATTATGCCTACACAAGTTTTCTGCAAAAACAACTAAGTTTCCAGAAGCAAATCATTAAACAAAGTGCATGGTTGCAAAGTACTTGTACTGCTGATTCCATTGATATAAAATTTGCAAAATTTGGACGTGTGGATTAAAATTTATGATTTTTACAAAATCTAATCACTAATAGATCAAATCTGTTTTTAAAACAACAGGCAGGGCTACGTGGCGTGATTCTACTGGGCGATACCGGTTCGCGCGGATCGCTCCCTTTGGGTCGTTGGATTTAACTTAGATCGCATGGTGCAGAGGCTAACTTACCCCTTCGCTTAACTTTCTATCGCATCCATTAGATCGAGATCCTACGGTTCACATCTACTGGCCATCGAGTGGCGGTGCTGGTGGCAGCGAGTGGCAGCGGCACGCTCGGACGGAGAGGTTGTCGAGGGACTAGGTCGCGCGGGGGAGGGAGGGGATGCTCACCGTGCTCGCATGGTTGCGGTGAATCTCAAGGTGGGGTCGTCTACTCGAGGGGCGCACTGGAATAGCGTCTATTGCTCGCCGGATCTTGCGGCGGTGGCAGGTGCTCTCAGGCGTGGTCGTAGCGATGCTGCAAGGCACAAGAAGGCGAGGAAGAGGGTTACTTAGACACGGGAGAGAATGGCGATGGGGAGCACACATGTGTGGACTGGAAGGCAAGGGGTGGTCGGACAGCGACGGATTTCGCCGGAGATCTTCGTCGGAACAGAGGGGTTCGAGCTTGCAATTGGGGCAGCCTGGGGGCAGAGGGGAGGCAATGTCTGGGGGGAATGGAAGAGGGGAGGGAGGTGCTTAATAGAGCATGGTCGCGGCGAGGTTTAAGCGAGCCGTTTAAGCGAATTAAACCACGGCATCAATGGTAGGAAACGGCCGGCGCGGTCGTCGCGGGGTGAGGAAGAAGGCTGACAGCGTGTGGTTGGCTGGTCAGTGTGAGAGAGAGGAGAGGTGGGGGCCAGCAGTCAGTGACTCTGCGGGTTCTTTCTCTGGTGTGAAACGTTTTCTCGCGGGGAGAGAGGGAGTGGGCTGGTTGCTGGGCCTGGTGGGATAGGTTAGCTGGGCTGGGTTCTTTCCCCTTTTTTTGATCTGTTTCATTTTTCTTTTTCCTGATTTCTTTTTCTGTTTTGATTTTGTTTAGATGTTTTCAAACCTTTTTTGAATTCAAACCTTTTTCAAGTGTTTAGTATATTTCCTTACTGTTTAAACATGTATTTTAAATACTATTTTAGGAATAATTCTTTTATTTTTCTTATGTTTTATTCTTTATTAAAATAAGCACATGCCATTATTCAAATAAGATTGAATATATTTTCAAACCCTTATTTAAATTTCAATTCTTCAGAAAACCCTTTTCAGTAGGTTTATTTATTTAATGGGGTGTTAAATAATTTATTTTGAATTATTCAAAGTATTTTAATATGATTATTAATCATTTAATTTGGGCAATTATTTTCATTCCAATGAAATTAAATTATGGTTTTAATTCCATATAACTTTATTTAAATGATTCTTTTATTTCATTTAAGTTAATTAAATAACTTCTATTCCACTTGGGTAAATTCCACTTATTTTTCCCTGATTTAATTAATCATTTCTATTAGGGATTTTGTCTTTATTCAATAGAAATAGAATTTTGGTTAATGCCATATTATTTCATTTGAATATTCTTTATCCTTTTATTTAATTTGGACTTGGATTATATTTATTTCATTTGCTTATGGATTTGGCCAAGATTTAATTTGGCTTTTAAAATACTCCTTATTTATTATTTCCTTCTTTATCTTATAGAATCCATATCTTTTTATTTAAAGGTCCAAACTTGGTGATTCCAATTTGATAAAATCTTATTTGACATTTGTTTATCCTTTTAAGTCTCTTTAGGATTATTTGCTCACCATTTGGTATGGATTTTTAGATAGGTGCTTATTAGCTTTGGAAAATCAATTTCCTTATCTTGTTAAATTCATAACATTTTATCTATGGCTCCAAATTAAGTGAAACCAATTTCCATGGTTTTATAATATTTTTATTTATCAACCTTGATCATTTATAAATGTTTGTTGACAAAAAATTTATATGGATCAAATTCATGGTCTTAGAAATATCTTGTAATTCTCCCATTAGGGTTTTACGGTTTATATTTTATTTTCCAAGTGTTTAAATTTCAAGATGCATTTATGAAGAATGCATTTTACTTGATTTGAATTTTTTGTTGGGTTCAAATCTTATTCAAAGTTTGATCAAGATGGGTTTTAATGTTTCCATTTAGGAACAAAAAGTTTCTTTTCACCCTAAATTTCAAAAATTATTTATTTTGTTTATTTATTTTTCACATTTCAAAATTTGGAAAATTTTGGGATGTGACAGTTCAGCCTTGACCCTTTGACAAGTATGGCATTCAGATACATATTTAGCAATGTCTCTTTTCATGTTATTCCACCAGAATAATTCTTTCAATCCATATACATCTTAGTACTTCCTGGATGTATAGAATATGGAGTTTCATGTGCTTCTTTGAGTATGATATCACGAATCTCAGTCACATCTAGAACACAAAGACGGTCTTGAAACCATAAAGACCCATAATCCCCAAGGCGAAAAACTGATTTTTGCCCTTGAGATATCCTCCGAATTTCCTCAGTAATGAAAGGATCTTCTGCTTGATGTCTAAAAATTTCTTGCTTAAGATCACTGTCCTGCTCTGCAACTACCTGCATAGTGGCTAATCCTCCGAGAACCTCTGTTCTAATAAATTGAAGTTCTAATCTTTCCAAGTCCATTTGTAACTCTTTTGGTAACTCCTGATTACTAGGCTAAATATCTGCACTCTTTCTGCTTAAAGCATCTGCTACAACATTTGCTTTCCCTGGAGTGTAGTTGATTGTTAAATCATAATCCTTGATTAGTTCCAACCAACGCTTCTGTCTCATATTCAATTCCTTTTGAGTGAAGAAATATTTGAGACTTTTATGGTCAGTGTATAACTCACATCTGGCTCCATAAAGAAAATGCCTCCATCCTTTCAGTGCAAAAACTACTACTGCTAACTCTAAATCATGAGTTGGATAGTTGACTTCATGTGGTTTTAATTGTCTTGAACCATAAGCAATCACTTTCCGATCTTGCATTAGTACACAACCCAAACCTTCTTTTGATGCATCACAGTACACTGTGAAGTCCTTCCCTATTTCAGGAACTGCTAAGATTGGAGCCGTGGTTAATCTAGTCTTCAACTCTTGAAAACTTGATTCACATTTCTCATCCCACTTGAATGGTGTATTCTTTCTTAATAATTTGGTCATTGGTCCGGCTATTTTGGAGAAACCTTCAATGAATCTCTGATAATAACCAGCCATTCCTAAGAAACCTCGAATTTGCTTCACATTGGTCGGTGCAGTCCACTCTAGTACTGACTGAACCTTAGATGGATTTACAGCAATTCCATCTTTACTGATCACATGACCGAGGAATTCGACCTCATCAAGCCAAAATTCACTTACTGAACTTAGCATAAAGTTTGTGTTCTCTTAAAGTCTGCAATGCTATTCTCTAATGATCACCATGCTCTTCCTTATCCTTGGAATATATCAGAATATCATCACTAAAAACTATGACGAACTTGTCCAAATAGGGCATGAAGATCTTGTTCATCAGATTCATGAATATTGCCGGTGCATTGGTCAAACCAAATGGTACTACCAGATACTCATGGTGTCCATATCTTGAGACAAATGCTGTCTTAGGAACATCTTCCGGTTTGATTTTTATTTGATGGTATCCGGATCTTAAATCGATCTTTGAAAATACTCCAGATCCTTTCACTTGATCAAACAAATCTTGAATTCTTGGTAAAGGATACTTATTCTTGATAGTAACATTGTTTAAGTTTCTATAATCACCACACATCTGTCTTCCACCATCTCTCTTATCCACAAAGATTACTGGTGTTCCCCATGGAGATACACTTTCCTGAATAAATCCTTTTCTCGCTAACTCATCAATTTGCTCTTTGAGTTCATTCAACTCTTTGGGTCCCATCTTATATGGTGCTTGAGCTATTGGTGTTGTGCCAGGAATTAGGTCAATAGTAAACTCTATCTCCTGGTCTGGTGGTATTCCTGGTAGCTCTGCTGGAAAAACATCTTGAAATTCATTTACTATAGGAATCTCTTCCAATTTGACCTCTTTCATTGAGTTCAACTGCAGATCCACCATGATATGACTGTGCTTATCTGCTTGGTAAACTATTCTTGCTCCACTTGGAGTTTTGATTGAGACAGTTTTCTCCTCACAATTTTATCTGAGCTTCGTGCTCCATCATCCAATCCATTCCCAGTGCTACTGCAATTCCCTTCAAAGGAATCACATAAAGGTCTGCGAAATATGTACAACCACAGATCGAGATAACCTGATCTTGTTTTATGTGGCATACAATCACATTCCCTCCTGCCGTAACTACGGTCATAGGACTTTCTAACGTTGCCCTTCTAATCCCGAACTTATCACAAAATTCTTCAGAAATGAATGAAGTAGTTGCACCAGTATCAAATAGAACTTTGCCGGGATTGGTAAGGATATTGAGCGTACCTATCACTACATGCTCCGAATTATCCACCTCCTCAAGGGTTGCACAATTCAGTTTCCCGGTAGGTCGGTTCCTCTTGCCATTATTTCCTCCTTTATTGGGATGTCCATTTCCTCCACTGGCTTGTCCTCCTCCTTTGGTAGGCCAACCTCCTGGTGGTTTGCTCGGACAATCGGGCTTGATATGCCCCTTCTGACCACAACCATAACAAATCACTACAGGTTTTTTTCATTCCCTCTGGAAATGCCCTGGAATTCCACAATTGTTACAAATAACATTCCTTCTCGGATTGTATTGATTTCCACCACTGCCCTTGTTATTGTTATTGTTGCCATAATTCCTATTCCGAGGTTTGAACTCTAGGTTGGGTTTAGGTTTGCTTGCCTGAATTCTCTTGGTTTCCTTTTTGGCTCTCTTCCTCCGATCCTCTTGGACATTCTTGTAGTCATCTTCAAAAGTAATGGCTGCATCCAACAACTGTTGATAAGTTTGCTTATTGGCTAACCTTAGCTACATCTTCACAAATGGATTTAATCCATGCAGGAAACGCTTCTTCTACTTCTCTTCAGTGTTGACATCCTCCTCAGCATAGCGAGACAGTTGACTAAACTCCTGGATGTACTTCATGTCACTAGTATATCCTTGCTGAAGCTCCTCAAATTCTCTCCGTTTCAACTCCATAACACTTTCCGGAACATGATATTCACAGAATCTCTACTTGAACTCTTCCCAGGTAAACTCCCTTCCTGGTTGTTGCATGGCTAACTGATTTTCCCACCATGATGCTGCAGGTCCAGTCAGCAGATGAGTTGCATACCTCAATTTCTCCTCATCATTGCAACCTACAGTTTTCAGCTTCCTTTTAGTATCTGCTAGCCAGTCTTCTGCATCCATTGGTTCAGGAGCTGATGCAGAAGGTAACGGTCTTGCATTCTGGAAATCAGATAGACTCACTCCTCCACCTTTAGGTGCCCTCTGATTTGCTCGTCCCAGTAGCTCTTCCATGAACTTGTTCTGGGTCTCTTGCATCATTTGCATGCATTTCATAAAGTTCTGCTCCATTAAAGGCCTCATTGGTGGTGGTGGTAATGCTTCTTGGTTTGCTGCATCTGCATCGGCCTTCTCCTTGGCCTCTCGCTCCATCCGATGTTGCTCAGTTTCCATTTCTACACCCGTATCCATGACCCTCTAGTCCTGCAACATAAAGCGAATACTTATAATTATATCATGTACATGTGTTCTGAGCTCGACTTTACGCATAGAAGTAGTCACACAATGAAGATCCAAAGAAAATCCAAATATGCATTTCACATATTTTACATAATATCATAATGATACCAAGTCATTACAACATATGTCATATAGGTATAGTCACAAAACTACCTTATTCTTCTCACTATTTTATTTCTTGAGGTACAATATACGGTACTTGATACTACTAACTAATTGCCTTCTTCTAGTAGTAACTACGCTCATCATACATGCCTGATGTCCAACTGTGATGACGTGTTGTTCGTCGCACAGTTTGTGGAACATGGCCTTCCACAAGGAACATACTCTGTATCTGAAGTATCAGGACTTGAGTCATTACTCAACTTGAGCGCATTAACTCCCTCTAGCTCAGCTAAAAAGTCTTCAGAAACATATTCAACATTATCTCCAGCCTGCATCTCCTGAGCTTCATTCCTTGAGTTGTCAACAGGATACACAGATCCTGCTGCTTCCCAGGTGCTCTCTTGGGCAAGATAATTAAACAATGGATAATGTATATTCCCTAGGTTTTGCGAAGCTGTTGATGATTCAAACACTCTCTCCTCATGATCTTCTTCTTCATCCTGATTATCTATTGATATGGTATTTCTACTACTGTTATTAGGGTTCATCCTTGCACCCATCCCACTAGATTGTCCAACATTTATGTAGAACAATCTGTGGACATCTGGTGTTCATGAGATCCATTATATGATCCCATTCTCCAACCATCCGAATTCTCAATAGGAAGTTCTGAGTCAGAACCATCCTCTGAGCCCTGAGGTACTGCATACCTCATATCCATAGTAGGATCATGTATAGGTTCAGGTCTTGGTGAATAAGGATATGGTATAAAAGATTCAGGATCTATAGGTATATCCTTAAAGATAGGTTTTGCTCTACTACTTGCTTCCTTTTCTAACTGGAATGCTAACTGCTTCCTCCTTTCCAGATCAGTTAGATCCTCTAACATGTCGTTTTTGTCTTCAACAATCACTTGATGGGTCTTATAAAAATACGCAACGAGTGTTCGGTATCTATCCATAAACTTGGAAGCTAACTTAGGATGCTTCTTAACCAAAGTAAGATGATCCGGTATAGGCTCCGAGTCTATAGAATCACGAGGTATCATAGAGAATGTGCTACCTTTTAGCTCCTTGGTTTTCTTATCCCAGATATTAGCTATCGCCTCCACAACAGCAACATGATATGCTGCTAAATGACTCCTACCTTCTCCTATAGGTAGATCGTGATATAATCCAAGCTTCTCTAGAAGTTGGATACTCACACGATACTTGGATAACATCCGGCCATCAAGGTAAGTGATAGTGTACACTGGAATTCTAGTTGGACAACTAAAGATCTTTAAAAGTTGACGAAGTTGGTCTGTTAATGATCCTTGGTAATCATCAAGAGTCTCCTCTTTCCTTACCAAAGTCTGTTTTGGAAAGTTTGGTGCCATAACTCTGTATATCAGAAAAATAATTTTGATTAGTATCCAATAATATATTGCATCATAACAAAGAATTATCGCACTAAAATCTATATAATGGAATATTCTCATTGGAATACCCATTATATTATTTTTAGAGAATTCTTTATCGTAGCTAAACTTTCCTATAGGTAATACCCTTTACTAGGTTTCCAACCTAAGGTCAAAGCAATTTGCTCTGATACCAACTGCGGTGACCCACCATACCACTACATGTGTAGTATACTATAGTCATTGACATGACATCCACAGAACACCGTTCGGTAAATATCACATCTCTTAGAGTGGTACAACAGAAACATTGCGGGTCCATATTACAAATATACACACCTTATTATTATTACAATACCGGAAGTTCAAGACTTCCAAAAGATTCAACTTACTCACCAAAATATAAAGTGTTTCAGTGGAATTTAAAAGTAGCAACTCCGACTAGGAGTTGATCTCAACAGCTTATTCTATAGAGTTCATGCTGCTCGGATCAGTTGGTTACTACTAACTAGGAGTACTTAGTTGGACTCGTTATCATCGACACCGTAGAGGATTTCGTAATCCACTCCTTCAACACCTCCGAACAGATCAGGTTCCTCGTAGAACACATCTTCTTGGCATTCGGCTGCATACATTGCCACGTCTTCGGGATCCTCAGAGTCTAAGCAAGGGATCAAAGGAAAGAATGAGTAACAGCGTTACCCAACAAGTTCATTATATGCAAGGTGGGAAGTTTGATGCTCTAACTACCACCTCGGATTATAAACCCTTGGCACTATGCAATTTTTGAAAATCTTTCTTCAAAGATTGATTTTATTCAAAAAAACTATGACAATCAGCCTTCACAGGTTGACCAGAACTTTCATGGAGTTCCTTTCCTGCCGCGTTCGTAGCTCCTTCCCGGAACAGGGAGTAACAAGTTACAGTTCTTACACTCTACAGAGGTGCGTTACTTTACCGATGAGAGATCAACTCCTTGTTGCACAACCGGGCGTACTTTCCTGTCCACAATTCCATGATGTGGGGCCCAATAGTTGGTCCAATCTAATCACTGCCCCCTTCACGACCTCGCATGCCTCCTTGGTGTACACCATTCCCACATAATGAATTACGGCAATGGTTTGTACAAACCGTTATATGCCAGAACTATCGTGGGACGATGAGGGTTCCCACCCATATGCTGCATATCCTCTACGAATTACCAATTAATATGCACGCTACGAGGATAACAGCCACGACCTGCACATCCGGCTTCATGCGAGAGGAATAATATACAGCTGACTTCTCTGTCCCATTCCAAATCTCATGGCTAACGCGTAATATACGGCGCTAGAATCCTGATGTCAGGGGTTATTAAGTCCCTATTTGAACATCATTGTTTGCAACTAGAATCCTAAGTTCTATTGCTCCAATATATCACCACTTAGGATGATATCTATGATTCCTTTATTTGTGAAAATAATATTTTCTTTCTTTTATAGCATATATGATAACACACAATTTGTAAATACTTTGATAAAGACTCTTCAAAGGACATGAGCAAGTGATGAACTTGCCTTGTGATGGCAAGGTAGTGAAGGCTGATGCTTGCACTTTTACTTGAGCTTCTATGTCTACAAAAACATCATTATTGCCCGGTAAGGACAATATTTAAAGAAACAAATTGACTATGCAAGTAATGTAATGCATTATTTAATTTGATATGCATTTACCCTATTATTATACAAGGTTCTTTTTAATAATAATAAAGCATTTATAAATATTACCTTTTTAATATTTATAACATATATTGAATTATTTTATTTTATTTCCCTTTTATTTGACTTATTGATTTAATCATTCTTTTAGGAATTATCAATTATACATTAAAGATTGTTATTAAATATTTATTTAGTATTTCTCAAAAATACTACAATATTAATAGATAATGAAAGTGATTTTTATTTATTTTTATCATCTTTCAATAATTTTGTAAAACTCCATAAGGAATATATAGATTACAAAATTCTTATAAAAAATTTAATGTCTAAAATTATATATCTTATTTTATTTGGATAGTTTGGATTATTGTGAATCCAAAAATATTTTATTTATAATTTTTGGACTTTTATTTTATTTTCTAGAATTTAATTAAGTCCAAGGGTATTTTTGGTCTTTTCCTTTTTATTCAAACAGGCCTGAAAGGATTTCTGGGCTGGCTTACTCTTATTGGGCCCTAGTGGCCCATTAGTCATAGACAAAATAACCACCCCGAAGGGTTTGGCCCAATTCAACCCATTCCTCACTGCCTCTCTCTCCCTCGAGCTCATCCTCTCCTCCTCTGACCCCGACCCCATGGCCGGCGATGCCGCTGCCGGCGATTCCCGCCGCCGTAGGCTGTTATGGTCACCACCGTGGTGCAACAGGGGGTTGTCGATGACGCTTATCCTTTCTATCCAACTGGATTCAAGCCTGGGATCTCCTGCGATGGATCGATGCCGTCCCGAACCCTAGGGTTTGGGGGTTGGCGTGGATCCTGGTGCCGCCGCCGTCGCGCTTCGTGGTGATGCTTGTCGCCTCTATGTGTGTTCATGGTCGCCGCAGTGGCACCTTATGGGTTGCAGCGCCCCTCCTGGGGTGCTCCCCGTGCCGCCATGGACATCGGCCCCTCTGCTTCCTCTTCTAGTCTCTAGCGAGGACCTTTGGTGAGTTCTTCTCCTCTCCCCTTGTGCTCTCTGTGTTCTCTAATCCCATGTTGGATGTTGGCAGTGACCTATCTGGTTACTGTCTGGTTCTGATTAGGATGATTTATCCATTTAGGGTTCTTATCATGTGGTTGATCATATACTGGATGAATTATATTATGTTTGGATGGTTTGTAAACATGCTAAATGATTATTGGCCTGAGGCTTGTTGCTTGAGATGAACTATGATGGTTCTGGTGGCTTATTAGATGCTTTTATGCTTGGATTGCATATGATTCAGATGGTATAGTTGCTTTGGAACCATGCTTGGTAAAGTTAGTGACTTGATAACCTTCCACTGTTATTTCATGGTTTAAGAGCATGGTTATGGTGTGATGAAATCACTGTCCTAGTGTTGTTGGCTTAGAAATTAATATGTGGTTTGACTTCATCATGATCTCAAACAGTATAGATAAACATTTGAATGTTTTATTTATGATTCCTGATAGGAAAATGATTAGTAGATTGACTTGTTGAATCTGTGATGATTGGATGTTTATCCTGATTCATATAGAATGGTTCTTGTGACACCATCTTGCTTTGGCACACAAGATTGATTCTTATTCATTGATTTGGTTGGTTTAAGCTTAAAATAAGCTTGGATTTATAAGATAAATAGAAATGCTCTTCCCTGAATTCCCTAAGACCAATGATGTTGGTCTGAGTCTTACGGGTTCAGACCTTATCTAGTTGATCCATATAGTTAGTCCTGGTAATGGTATCAGCTATTGTTTTCGAATCAAATCTTGGTAAAATTGATAGTAAGCTTGATCATTATCTAGATCCAAAAGCTTAGTTTCTAAGGTGCTACCCTTTATTTAGGGATGTGCCTAGAAATAGATCATAGCTATATTTATGCTTGAATTGTAATATAGAGCCTAACAACTAGAGCAATGATGTTGCTCTGAGCTCTGGTTGGATCCTTATACTTTGCTGTTTACTTTTAGAGTTTAAAATATCTATGATGGATTCACCCCACTTGGGTGTTTTCTGAGAGTTTGTTTCATAAAACAACACATGCTTTTGCCTAGATGATATGAGTAGATCATGTGAAGGTTTTATGATACTCACCACAGAATCTGATGTTTGTGGAGTAAAGTGGTGATGATGATCTTGTTTTGTTGAGCTTGTGTGCTTGACCTTGAGCTAGCCTGCTCCTCCTAGCTCCTGGACTTGATCTTGTTGTCCACCTGATCCTTCCCCCTCCTTATGTCACCATCTGGTGATGTTTGGTTGATCTTTGGTGGTTTAGTTTGGCTGTTGTGCTTGGTAAGCTGCTGTCTAAGCTGGTTGTTCTTGTGTGCAAGCAGTGGAGAGATGCACTAATGCCTCTCCACGGCTGTGCTGGTGGTTTTGTGAGTTTGGGGCTGTGATGTGAGGCTGATAGCACATCACATGCAGTTAGTTGTGTGTCCTGCTTGTGTGCTTGTGTGCACTTGTGGATATTCTTTGGAATTTTGGAACTTACTTTGATCAGATTACTTTCACCAGGCTGGTGAAACTTGCCCCTCTTGGCTATCATTTGACTTCTGGCTTAAAATTTATGAAAGATGGATTCGTTCATATTGGTGAAACTTGCCCCTTTTATAAATTTCTCAAAGATGAATTTGTTCAGTGCACCTCACTGACATGTCTGAGAGAAAAATAATTCTAACTCTAACTTTTCTTTTTCTATTTAGTTTCTGTTTGTTTTGCAGGTACAGATATAAATATGAAGATTTTAGTTTATTTTCTTTTATAGAATAGTTATAGAATAATCCAATGTAATTTTTTTATTCTTTTGTAATTTTCATTTTATTATTTTGTAATCTTCATTTTATTCTTCTGTAATAAAGATTATATAATTTTTTGATACAGATATATTCTTATCCTTTATTCATTTGTTATTGTGAAGTTTGGAAATGATTTTAATAAGTTTCATTTTTGTAACTTGTTTATATAATGATAATATGAAATAAGTTTTCATATTCTTAATTGTTTTCTTTAAATAAAGTTTGAGTCAAAATAATTAACTCTTAATTTAATCAAGATTCAAATCTTAATCCTAATTCATTTGAAGTATAATTCAAACACTCAAGTTTAAAATTCAAATTCACTTTCCAAACACATAATTCCTCAAAGATCATATCAAAGTTTATAAAAATCACCCTTTAAGACTAAACCTAATCTCAAAGTAGGAAAGAAACATTGATCACTTTAGGTTTTTATTTGGCGAAAATTTTACCCACATTTTTAGAGATGCATGCATGCAACATTCCATATTCCTAAATCTACCCTTCGTTAGTTCCTAAATGCTGGGATGTTACACCAACCCAAATAGATTTCTGGTTCAGATCCAGTCTGAACTTTCTCCCGCTCTTAAGTGTGTGATCTCGTAGGCTCATGGCAACTTGGACACGATTAGAGTCTGACTCTCAATCGATTAATCGGTAGTGGCTCCTAGCAGAACGTGCCGACTCCCAAGTACCAAAGAGTCTTGACGACTTGCCTTTTGTCAACACCCGGATTTCAAATCCCAGATGCATGTTATGCCATACATCACAATCCGAGGATTACCATTTTTGCGAGACATAACAGATTGGTACCATAGTTGATCATCCATTACAAACCATACATAAGGTCTTACAACAAATAAAGGATCTCATGATCCAGTCTTAGTACAATCAAAGCAGCAGAATAATATAATAACGATAGCGTGGGCTAGGCTCCATCTTCATGGTCACAGGCAATGCTGGCGATGGGAGATGATCCTAGTTGTCGTAACCTTCCTGCGGTCCATCCTCCTGATAGTCCTCTTCATAGTGTGGCCATGGGAATAGCCAGGGACAAAGCCATGAGTACTCTTTAAGTACTCGCAACCTAACACTAACAGGTAAATGGTTTAAATAGGAATAATAAGCTCTAGGTTGTTTTGCAAAAAGCCAGGTTTATCTCTAACTGAGTTTAGAAGCAAAGAAAACTAGTTTAAGGTTTTATAACACCTAAGTGGGAACTTAGCTTTCACTTTCACAACCCTATTGTGGTCAAGTGAAAAATCATGAATCATTTCACAAGTCATTTTGAAAACATCTGACGATGGAACAGTATGGCCATACCAACTATCCATAACCGCAGACGCGGCTATTCTAATAGTTTGACACTCTGCAGAGGTGGTACACTTTCACCACAATATTTGATACATCCGTCAGGAACAATCCTGAATTCACCATACTCAGTATGCCGATAATCAATCCTAACCTTTCAATTACACGCCCTAGTATAGGCACCTCTCCTATGAGTTTGGCCTCCCAACCATGACCATCTATCATCTTGGGAACTGCATAGGTGGTCAATATTCACGAGGTAGCCTCAGCTCAAACCTCGGTCGCAAGGGAACCCATACTAAGGTATATAAACTTCCAGTCAAGCCCTACCCAATTTCAGGTATTGTGGTTGGACGGTAAAATTGGAATGGTATCTCATCCAGACAACCATCAGTTTTATAAAGGGCTAAGACTCATGCCTCAACATTTTCATCATCAAAATCATCTGGTGTTCAAGAACACATGTCAAAACATTTCATTAGAATGACTCATCATTCTAAGGTTTTCATAATCTTTTTCACCAAGTATTCCCATCTAAAGTGATCAAGTTTTATGCTTAGCACTAGCCACTAAAGTTGGGGGTAAACACTAATGAGGGGTGGTAATCAAGTGTGTCTTATCTAAGTTCAATCTCATGCCTCAGGATGACATCAAGATCTATCTAACTTATGCCAAGTTTTATGCTCTTTATGCTACCTCTAATATCTTTCCAAAACTTACAAGTCACTAAGTAAAAGTAATAAAGAGCTTTGATAAAGAAATAAAAATAATCAAGCTTGCAAGTAAAACTGGGATTTGGTGTGATTAAAGGGGGTATAATCACATGTGCCTAAGGCATCTAGTTTGCATAATCCACTTGTAGTGTTAGTATTGCAAAGTTGCAAGTGTAATCTTTCCTTGTGCAGAGCAGTGGTTGAAGTTCTCCTCGGCTTCTTCCTTGTAGTAACCTCCTTCCTCTTCGTATCCTTGGTCGGTACTAGCGTCTATAAATAAATACGAGGTACACAATCACCAAACAATACTTAACTACTTCTATTTATCACACCAGGGTGTTCACTAGATGATCTAGCATCATCACAAAGATTAAGGCACTAGTTTCATTTATTTTCTTTTAGAAAAGTAATTTCTACTCATTGAAAAACTACTTAAGATTTAATATTCTCCAACTAAAACATGGGATTATGTTGACACATGTCATCACCACATATTTCAGTACTTGTGAATGTGATTTAAAGTGGTGTCACAATTTAATAAGGTTTAACCCTTTATTTTAATTAATTAAAGCGACTAGAAATGCCTATGGGGCATTCTTTTATTACTTGTCCATTATTACTGCAAGTAAACCTAGATATTTTTATATATTCAGAATGGTCTTATCTTTATCATTGATTTTTGAAAAATGTTTGAATGCAGAAAAGTCTCTGCCTTGTTATTTTTACCATAGGTGATCTATAATTCCAAATGGTTTGAATCCAACGGTCTTGGATTAAGAATTTTCATACCTTTCTAACAAAATTGGTTTCATGCAATTTGGTTAAGTGAATCTATCTAAAATGATTTTTGAATCTACTGCCAGAACTAGGTTTCAAATTAAATAGATAAACCTAATTTTAAATGAACTGGGTCACACGGGAAACTTAACTGGGTCAGACCACTGCGCACAACATGCGCGCGGGCAGGTTAAGTGGTTGTCCCCACTAGTCAGTGAGACAGGGGGTGCGAAGAGGTACGGGGCTATTATGACTGTAGGATTAGATGTAAGATCTACGGCCGAGGGTCGTCGTCAACGTCTGAACTGAACGCGACAAGCACGAACCCTAGCGCGGCTAGTGGGGGTCTGTGGCAGCTCACCGGGGATCAGGCGATGGTCGGCGATGGGGGCGAACGACGAAGTCGATGACGGCGATTCTCCTGGTACTGGCGGCTCCTCCTAGGGTGGCTCCAATCAGCGGCGCCCTTCTCCTCCAGCAGCGGCAGGCTCCGGCAAAATTCCGGCGATGCTGCGCTCGCCTTGCTCCGGGAAGAAGTGGGCATGATCAGTGAGAGGTGGGGAGTGGAATGGTGTGAAGAAATCGAATGGGGAAGGCCTCTGTTTATAATGCAACGAGGGAACCGAAGGGTGCAGCTGAGCTCGTCGGGGTCAGCTTCACAGTGAGTGATACATCCAAAAACGTATCTACTTTCTCGAACACTTTGCTATTGTTTTTCCTCTAAACTTGTGTGATTTGGATACAACTAACACGGACTGACGCTGTTTTTACCAGAATTACCTTGATGTCTTGTTTTTGTGCAAAAAATGAACTATCAGGAAAAATCCCGGAAAATATGCCAAAAACTATTTCTCACCAGAAGATCCACGGAACCAGAAGGGGAGACATAGGGGAGGCCTGGGGGGCCCAGACCCACCCCAGGTGCAGGCCCACTGACCCCGCGCCTGGGGGAGGTTTGGCCACCCTAGGCATCTCCTCGGCCTCCCTCCGCGTCTATAAGTTGCCTTTTGACCTAAAAACAGAGGGTGGTTCGATAGTTTTCTAGAAAGAGTTCTGCTCCGCCGCCGCCACGAGAAACCAAGATTCACACCCAGAAACTCCGTTCTGGCACCCTGCCGGGATGGGGAATTTGGAGAGGATCATCACCATCGTCATCACCAACGCATCTCCATCAACCACCGATGTTTCCCTCATCCATGAGTGAGTAATCCCCCACTGTAGGCTTGGGGATGGTAGGGATTGGATGAGTTATATCATGTAATTGAATAAGATCTGTTAGGGGCATAGTGCCTAGTATCTCTATTAGTGCTATTTGACTTTGTTGCAACTTGTTGTGCTTAATGCTTGTCACTAGGGCCCGAGTTCCATGATCTCAGATCTGAACTTATTATTGAATCATTATGATAGTATTGTTTATGGTCTTATCTACAAGTTGTGTACAGATATCATTGTCCGGATGCAAAGGCCCCAAAGTGACAGAAATTGGGACAACCGGAGGGGATGGATGTGGTGTGAGGATCACATGTGTTCATAGAGTGTTAATGCTTTGCTCTGGTTCTCTATTAAAAGGAGCACCTTAATTGCCAGTAGTTCCCTAGAGGCCCCGCTGCCACGGGTTGGCTGGACAGAAGATGTTGTGCAAGTTCTCATTGTGAGCACGTACGACTATATATGGAGCACATGCCTAGGATTTTTTAGTACTTGGATGCTTATTACTATTTATCTGCAATGCCCTAGTTCTTTGAAGTTACATGTTTAGGCTCGTCCATGCAACGCCCGTCCATCCATCCCTATGCCTACCGCACTCGAATCCTACTGTTACCGTTACTGTTACTATTGCTACTGTTTCACTGTTGTTGTTACTTCTACTGTTGCTACTACAAACTATTGCTACTGATAAACTTCTGTGAGCAAGAACTATTTCTAGGTGCAGCTGAACTGACAACTCAGTTGTTAAGGCCTGCAAGTATTCTTTGTCTCCCCTTGTGTCGAATCAATAAATTGGGTAATACTACCCATGAAGACTGTTGCGATCCCCTACACTTGTGGGTCATCAAGAATATTTTCTAGCGCCGTTGCCGGGGAGCATAGCTTTATTTGTAAGTTCACTTGGATCTACTATTGTTCACTTATACTCCTTTCATCATGGGGAAGTCTCGTGATGGAAAGTTCCCTATTTTACCATCCACTACAAGAAGAGGTACAGTCCTAAACACCTCTGTTGCTCTTGATTCACCGTCTGTTATAAGTAAGCTTGTCACACCACCACCACATGCTCATGTTACACACACTGCTACTACTGCTGAATCTGAAACTGCTTTTGATACTTATGATGTTACTTCTACTGTGCTTGATGCGAGTGGTTCATTAGGTCCTTTTCTAGATGCTACTATGGCTATTCTAGGAAATAAAAAAACTCCTAGTGAAGACACTGTTACACCTGTTAGCTCACATGAGTCTAGTGATAGTTTTGATATTAATGATGGTTACATAGAGCTCACTGATGAATTTGTTGAAGAGTGTCGAAACACATATGGTGCTAGTGCTATTAAGAGTCTCCTTGCTAGACATACTATTATACCCAAGAAGTCCTATGATCCTAAGTTTGCCACCTCTCCCATAGATATTAAAGATAAAGATTGTGATTTATCTCTTGATTTAGCTTATTTAGATATTGTTGAGAAAGAACCATTTTGTGGTACTTAAAATGAGAGTGTTGTGGCTCATATGAATGAGCTTTCTACTATGAGTGCTTTGTTCTCTGATGATTTTAAGATGCGCAAGTACTTTGTTGCTATCTTCCCTTTTCACTAAAAGGAGAAGCTAGGGCTTGGTTTAATAGACTACCTCCTGGTTCCATTGATAGCCCTGATTGCTTGATTGCTTCTTTCTTCCATAAATATTTTCCTCCCAGTGCTAGACATGCTTCTTTGCAGAGACTTTTTGATTTTAAACAGGAAGAAGAAGAGAAATTGCCCGAGTCATGGAAAAGATTCTATTCCTTAATTCATGCATATCCTAGATGTCCATTACCTAAGAATGAGTTGCTTGATTTTTGTTATAATGGACTAACTGATGATTATAGGACCTACCTAGATAGCTTTGCTGATTGTGTTTTCAGGAAAAGGACTCCTACAGATACTGAAGAATTAATGAACAAGATAAGCAAGAATTATGATGACTGGACTTCAACTGAGATAAATACACCTGAGCCTATTACTCCTGAACCAGTTGTTCCTGAATCGGTTCCAATACCAAAGAAGAGGGGAGTTATTGCATTAAATGATGAAGTGATGAAGGAAGCTAAGAAGTGTCTAAAGGAGAAAGGTATTAGAGCTGAAGATGTGAAGAATCTACCTCCTATAAAAGAATTATGTAAGCCAATTCCCCACTCATCTACTATTGAGGTACACTCTCTCCAATTTAATGAAGGTGATATTCCTTATGGTAAGCCTCCTGATCAATGCTTAGAGGAACTTGACACATTTATTGTTAAACAAGGTAATTTTAATAAACAAGTTCAGAATCATTTATTGGAAAACTCTAGATCTATTCATGAGTTGAAAGATATTGTAGAAAGAACTTCCAATGATATTAAAATGCTTTGTAAACACTTTCAAATGGTTCAAACCCAACTTGATCAACTTGCTAAGGTGCAAAAGGATATGCTAGTTAATGCTTCAGGAAATAAACATGCTTATGGAATTAGAATTAGAAGTGGTGCAGCTACTCAAGATCCGTTATATCCTGAAGTACACCCTACAAGAATAGAGCAGGATTCCCAACAAGGTGAGGATAGTGGTAGTCCTCGTAAGAGGAAGAAAAATAAACATAAGAAAGTTGAGGAACCACTTGAACCTGTTGTAGATCCTAATAGTATATCTGTCTCTGATGCTGAAACTGAGAGTGGTAATAATAATGAGTCTCCTGATAAGGAGGAAATTGAGGAAGAACCTGAGAAACACACTAAGAATACTAGGTACACAAAGGAAGATTTTATTGCTAATAAACATGGTAAAGAGAGAGAACCTTGGGTGTAGAAACCTATGCCTTTTCCAGGTAAGAAACACAAGTCAAAGGAGGAAGAACACTACAACAAGTTTTGTGAGTGGATGAAGCCTTTATTTCTGTAAATTCCTTTGACTAATGCTATTAAATTGCCTCCTTATTCAAAGTACATGAAGGATATTGTCTCTAATAAAAGGAAGATTCCTAATGAGGAGATTTCTACTTTGCTTGCTAATTACTCCTTCAATGGTAAGGTTACAAATAAACTCGGTGATCCAGGTATACCAACTATTCCCTGCTACATTAAGAATAATTATGTTAGAACTGCTTTATGTGATTTGGGAGCTGGAGTTAGTGTTATGCCTTTTTCTCTTTATAAGAGACTCTAGCTAGAAAAGTTGATACCAACTGATATATCTTTGCAAATGGCTGATAAGTCAACTACTATTCCTGTTGGTATACGTGAGGATGTTCCTGTTCAAATTGCTCATATTTGCATGGTTTTAACTGATTTTGTTGTGCTTGAAATGCCTGAAGATGATAATATGTCTATTATTCTTGGGAGACCTTTTCTTAATACTGCAGGTGCTGTCATCAATTGTAATCAAGGAAAAATAACTTTCAATATTAATGACAAAGAGCACACTGTCTATTTCCCCAACAAGGTTGTCAGAAGCTATTGCCTGAATTCTATTGAAAATATTGAAGGCATCAAGGTTAGAGAAATATATTGTCCCATTCCACAAGAAAATATTGAAACTATTATGATTGGGACCATTAGTATCAAGTATGAGGTAACATAATCACCTTGTGGAATGCAAAGTTTTGTTTCATATAAGATTTTTTGGTAACAAAACTTGATCAACCTTGTTAAAAAAAGGATTTTAATAAACAAAATAATGTTTTCACAGTGTTTATACTTGCTCACTTTTATTTTTCTCCTTTCCAATATTCGCTCTTCGTCGTGCCTAACTTAAAGGCGTTAAAGAAAAGTACTTGTTGGGCGATAACCCAAGAGTTTCCTTGAGTCTTGGAAGTTATTACTTCAGTAATGACCTCTCCTTATCCTTTTTGTTTGCTTTTTGTGCCAAGAATGACCTCTAATGAGAGGGAAGTAAGATTTGGGGAGTTGCTGTCCCGAAACAGATTTATGTCCTCCACAAAAGAAATTTGTGAGGAAGCTCTGTAACTCGGATTGAGATAAAAATTTACAAATAAATCCCCCAGTATGTTGGCTAACTTTCGTTAGTTCAATACTTTTTTATTTGAGCAACAGAAGATGTTCGAAAAAATTCATTTCTACCTGTTGGTCTGTTTTAACAGATTTCTGCCATTATTTGCATTTGCTTCTTATTGATTCCTTTTTGAGCTCTCTTCAGGTAAATTGAGTTTCTTTGAAGGAGTTACTATAGTAGATTGTGTTTTTAGTGAAAAGCCTTGTTGTTCCAAAGCTTTGCCAGTGGTCTAATATCTTTTGAATAAGCTAATGTTGCTAATGAAGATTGTGTGAAGTTTTGTATGAAGGAAAAATTTCAGGTGTAGAGAGAGGATGATGTAATGAGATGAAGAATGGACAAAATCTCAAGCTTTGGGGGAGAGACTCCGTGTCACCCCAAGAATTACTCAAGAGGTACAAGCGTTAAAGCTTGGGGGCGCCCAAGGCATCCCCTTCTTCATCAATAAAAATATCAGGTCTTTCTAGACACTTCGTTTTTATTGTTTCATGCACAGTTGTGTTGTTCTTGGAGCGTCTTAGTTTTTTGTTTTTGGTTTTCTTTTGCTTCATTTGGTTTTGTGTTGGTTGCCTTCTAAAAAAATCAAAAACACCAAAAATATTTGTTGTTCTTCTTTGGTTTTTGAGTTCTTCGCAGGGTTCAGCCGTCCTCGGTGGATATTGGTTTTCATGTTAATTATTCAAGCCACACAAGTGAAGGGAAATAATGAAGATTAAGACAACTCGAGGTGTGGTAAAAGGCTGGTAACGAACTCTAGTTGTTTAATTTTTTTACATATACTCATCATTGTGAGCATGCTTAGCCTGTTTGTGTAAGGTGTATGTCATTATGGATGCTTAGTAGTTCTTGCTTGTCTATGATTAGCTCCAGGTTGCTAATAGTTTGTAGCATGTCATATGAATGTTTGCTTGCATTGTTTTATTTATACTTTGGTATGATATTGTGGTATCCTCCTCTTACTGTTCATGTGAATCGACTTGGCACATGCTCACGCATGCACATGACTAATCAATAGTCAATAAGCCTCGATGATTTATTTTACCTCAGAGTTCTTGTATCACTTTCATGCCATAATTAGTCATGTTTTGTTGCAAGCATGATTATGACAGCAATTGCTCTCTTGTTTGTCGCTCTCTCTCTATTGCTAGCCTTCACTTGCACTGAGTACGTGTTCTACATGTGCTTCCAACTCCCCAAAACCAATATTGCCAGTTGTGTCCACCATACCTACCTATTAGCATCAATTGCTATTTCAGTGCATATTCTATATGCCATGTTTTCTTCTAAAATAAAATGTTTGTCTGTTTTGAGAAAGTTAGTTAGTAAAGCTCTCACGAACTTGATGGCACACTTTATTCCTTGCGCTTAATAATTCTGAACCATTGTGACTAGTCCATGAAAGTTATATGCTTGCTTATTATATACTGGGAGTCAGCAAAACCGTGCTGTCACGGGGAACGCTTTCAACACTTTTTGGATATCTCATACAGTTGATACCTTGCTCTTTTGTTTATGGATGTCGACGATGTGAAATAAAAGGGGAAGTTGTTAGTTCATGGAGTTTATACATTGTGTTAGAGAAACGCCTGGGCCGCTAGCCTAAGCCATGCTTAATCATGATGGAAACTTGCAGCATCACCATAATGAGCATCTATGAAGCTTCCTCAATAAAAAGCTATGCATATGGTAAATAAAAATATTGCTGAGATGCTCATTGTCTGCTTGCCTTGTCATTTTGGTTATGGGAAAGCTCCTGTACCATGTGCAAGGGGTACCCCGTTGATGGTTCTCGATGATATGCATGTATTTACAATGACAAGAACTTTCAGGTGACCAAAGTTGAGTAGCATGCGGAGCGACCCTCCTACTCAAAGGACTTGGGATTTTTAGTCTATGGTCTGTCAAGCATATGATTCAGAGTGGATCTCACCACCTTAACCACATGAAGATGCCTATGATAGGGGAAATGAGAGATCAAAGCTAATGAGTACCTTCCTTTCAGCATTAGGAAGCCTTTCAAACCTTCACAAAACCATTTTCACAATTTTGTTGAGTCACCACTTATTCTATGAGCACTTTCTTGAGAGAATAGTTGTCATTCTTGTGTTTGTTCCAAAACTTGGTTAATTATGTCATGACTTTGATGCTTTTATCTCTTATATCTTTATCTCTGGTATTCACTTGAACTTCAGAGGTGCCTCAGCATTTATATTGTGCTCTTAAAACAAAGGCAAGCGAGATACCACTCTATCATACCTTATTATGAGCATTGCAATATTGCTTATGTTTATGTTTCATGCTACTTATTATTATTGAGTTGGTTCCTCTTCATAACTTGCAGTGACTATTGAGTAGACTTAGTTGCATACTTCTTATTATGAATTGTCTAAGCATCTACTCCTGTGCTGAGAATATTTACATCATATGAAGCAAAGTGTTCGTGAAAGTTCTTTTATCGCACTCAGTTTTCAACTGAATTGCTTGAGGACAAGCAATAATCTAAGCTTGGGGAGTTGATACGTCCAAAACGTATCTACTTTCTCGAACACTTTGTTATTGTTTTTCCTCTAAACTTGTGTGATTTGGATACAACTAACACGGACTGATGCTGTTTTCGGCAGAATTACTTTGGTGTCTTGTTTTTGTGCAAAAAAAGAACTATCAGGAAATATCCAGGAAAATATGCCAAAAACTATTTCTCACCAGAAGATCCACGGAGCCAGAAGGGGAGAGAGGGGAGGCCTGGGGGCCCATACCCACCCCAGGCGCGGGCCCACTAACCCCGCGCCTGGGGGAGGTTTGGCCACCCCAGGCAGCTCCTCGGCCTCCCTCCGCGTCTATAAGTTGCCTTCTGACCTAAAAACATAGGGGGTTCGATAGTTTTCCAGAAAGAGTTTCGCTCCGCCGCCGCCACGAGAAACCAAGATTAAGATCCAGAAACTTCGTTCTGGCACCCTGCCGGGACGGGGAATTTGGAGAGGATCATCGCCATCGTCATCACCAACGCATCTCCATCAACCACTGATGTTTCCCTCATCCATGAGTGAATAATCCCCCGTTGTAGGCTTAGGGATGGTAGGGATTGGATGAGTTATATCTTGTAATCGAATAAGATCTGTTAGGGGCATAGTGCCTAGTATCTCTATTAGTGTTATTTGACTTTGTTGCAACTTGTTGTGCTTAATGCTTGTCACTAGGGCCCGAGTGCCATGATCTCAGATCTGAACTTATTATTGAATCATTATGATAGTATTGTTTATGGTCTTATCTACAAGTTGTTTACACATATCATTGTCCGGATCCAAAGGCCCCAAAGTGACAGAAATTGGGAAAACCGGAGGGGATGGCTGTGGTGTGAGGATCACATGTGTTCAAGGAGTGTAATGCTTTGCTTCGGTGCTCTATTAAAAGGAGCACCTTAATTGCCAGTAGTTCCCTAGAGGCCACGCTGCCACGGGCTGGCTGGACAGAAGATGTTGTGCAAGTTCTCATTACGAGCACGTACGACTATATATGGAGCACATGCCTAGGATTGTTTAGTACTTGGATGCTTATTACTATTTATCTGCAATGCCCTAATTCTTTGAAGTTACATGTTTAGACTCGTCCATGCAACGCCCGTCCATCCATCCTTATGCCTACCGCACTCGAATCCTACGGTTACCATTACTGTTACTATTACTGTTTCACTGTTGCTGTTACTGCTACTATTCCTTTGTTGTTGCTACTACAAACTGTTGCTACTGATAAACTTCTGTGAGCAAGAACTATTTCCAGGTGCAACTGAACTGACAAATCAGTTGTTAAGGCTTGCAAGTATTCTTTGTCTCCCCTTGTGTCGAATCAATAAATTAGGTAATACTACACGCGAAGACTGTTCCAATCCCCTACACTTGTGGGTCATTGGTGAGCTATGGGCATGGCCGAAGGTAGGGGACGGTGCATGGTCTCTTGGCGAATCTCAACGTCTTGATGGCACGGCAAGGGGCGGTGCGGTTCGGTCGGAACGCGTTGATGCTCTGGGCGGCACCGACGGCAGTTTTGATGGCGCATAGTGACTACGGGTAGCGTGGCAGCGAACGGGGTTGTCTAGGAGATTCCTGGGGCGGTGGTGATCACGTACGCGGGCGATGAAGGCGGGGAGCGGTCTATGCGAGCGTGTCGAGCGCGGTGCTCTGGCGCGCTCTAGACATGGTCGCAGAGAAATGGGTGCGTGCGTTTTCTGTGGTCCAGTGCCTGGCAGGGGTCGAGGGCTAGACAGGGGGTGGCAGTGGACGGTGGTGTGCTTGCTAGACACGGTGGCTAGGCTGGTGCTTGCTCTGGCTAGCTAGCCATGGTCGGCTAGCAAGGGTGCCCTCGGGTTGGCACGGCATGGTGCACTGGGCAGGGGTTAGGTGTGTTCAAGGCATTGGTTGGCACTAGGGGAGACAAGTGTGATAAATGGTGAACAATGGTTGCAAAGATCACTGCTCAAAACAGTAAAGTTTGGCCAATTTGATTTTCTGTCTCCAAGTGTTTGATGAAATGGCCACAAGAAATTCAAATTTGAATTTTTGGTTGAAACTTTGTGGGTGTAATGGTCACATACTAGGTAGTCTCTGATTGCTTGGATTTGTCAAGGTGCACTAGTTTGGTTGGGTTTTGAGAAATGGTGATGTAAGGTTCCCAACCTTTGATAATGTAGAGATCCCTGTGTTTACAATGCTAGTCCCTGGATCAATAGCTAGCATCCACAGTTAAGATGTAATATCAAGAAACAAAGGTCATAATACAACTTTATAACCAGGAATAAAATAAGTTATTACATCTTACATAGCTCATTTGGCTATTACATTACATTGCAGCAGAATATCTATAAACATGGGGTCCTTCATATTCAAAGTGCCACAGGCAGACATGTTGGTTGTAGACTTGTAATCCTAATCATTTAAACTTCACTAATATCAAATAAACCTGCAACATAACAAGTTACAGCCACAAGGGTCAATACATTTGAATTGTATTGGCAAGTGATACTATGGTAGAATAGTAGTATTTGTCATCTATATGCATTTGGCTAAGTGGAGCTTAGGCTTGCATTGCTCAAAAATAGATTTTCCTATTAGTTGAAAACACCAAGTTTTTGTTTTGGCAAAAATCACCCAAGGCATCTACCAATAAAGATTGAAGATCCTTTAACCCTTGTTCAACCACAAGTTTTTAACTTAGAAATTTGGATGATGAGATTCTTGATAGCTTCCATGTCTTGATGCTCAAATTTTCCTTTGCCAGGGACATGGCTAAGTACTTAGATTTTACACTCTGCAGAGGTGGTGCACTTTCCCCACAAGACTTGGTTTCACCAAGACAAGATCTTTCAGAAGCCTTCCCTTAGACCAAAATGGACGCGCTCCAACCTATCAAACCCCTACCACCAACTGTCCATTTGGCTAAGTTATTGCAACCTATATGATCCAGGCAGAGCCCATAATGCCAAGTGGCTGCACTTGAAGCTTCTCAACATTTGACATCTCAAATCTCTTTGTTCCTGGGTGGCCATCCACAAGTGAGATACATAAGGTTCACCAGTCCCCTGGCCTTGTGTAACCACTCAACACAAACCATTCCTTCCATTCCACCCAGGTGATTCATTCACTTAGTTGTTTTATTAAACAAAACACAAGTCCTCAGACTTAGAAATTTTTCCATAGCATGAATATATAATCCACCCTTGTTTTCTACTAGCTAAGCTAAGCATGATAGTAATAGGAATCTTAACTTAGGAAATTTTCACTAAGGTTTCATCTACTAGGTTTTCCCATAGCATGGTTTATACTTAGCAAAAATTCCATGCAAGTCTTACTTAGAAATATCACTAATGCATAGGGAAAATAATGGGACAAAGGTATGAAGCATCACTTGCCTTTTTGGTAGAGAGTATAAGTTCACTTCCTTGTTCTTTGCAATGTTCACTCACTTCAAATCACTACAATTCAATCAAGCAAACAATATTTCAATCTACCATTCAAGCAATTCATCACATAAAATGATACAATCAAAATAATGCATGCAAGCATGTAATAGGTTGTTTTATTTGTAAAAGTGGTTTCTAGTAGGTTGTAAACAATTGGAAACACCTATTGGTCATTCTATAAAGTGGCAAAGTCATTTGCAATAGGTTTCACTTTATAAACCCTTTTTAAAACAAGGTATCATTTTATGTGGTGTAAAAATGTTTTCAATAAGGCATTAATCTATAGGGTTCACAAAATATGTTTTCAAACCATAAAATCTTGTGTTTAGGGTCAGAGAGTTTATTCCAAAACATTTCTCAAAGGTTTTCTTCCAAAACCATTTTTAATAATTAAACCATATTTTTACTTGACTAGAAATGGTTTAAATCCAAGATTCATTCTTTTGCTTCTCCAAATACATTTTTGAAACCACAATTTGTTTCCTATGGTCAGTATGTTCAAAATACACATTTTACCAAAGATTTTATCCTCAAAATCATTTTGGAATTATTTTTATAACCTAAACAAGCATACATAAGTTTCTGCAAAAACAAACATTTTACCAGAAGCTTTTTACTAAACAAAGTGCATGGTTGGCTAGGGCTTGTCTTGCTGATTCCATTGATATAAAATTTGCAAAATTTGGACGTGTAGATTAAAAGTTATGCAATTTACAAAATCACATATCTAATAGATTCAAATCTGTTTTTAAAACCAGAGTCTGGCCACGCGTCTTATTCCTATTCGACGAAAACGTTTCGCGTGGATCGACTAACACAGACCGTAGGATTTAAGTGGAATCACACGGCTCAGATGCTAGCGTACCCTTTCAGTTAGTTTCTATCGCGAGCGTCAGATCAAGATCCTACGGTCCCTAGCATGTTACCAAAAGCTAGCGGCGCTGGCGGCGGCGTCTGGCGGCAGAGCAGCCTGGCGGTGGCGTTGCCGGCGATGCAGGAAACGGGAGAGGGAAAGGAGATGCTCACCGTGTTCGCAACGTCGTGCTGAAGCTTGAGGTGGTCGTCGTAGCTGAAGGGGCGCACGGAGCTGCTGTCAATCGCTCACCAGAGTCTGGACAGCGTCGGGCACGCTCTGGTCGACGTTGGGGGCGGGGCTGGGGCACTCGCCGGAGTTGAAACAGACGGTGGCGGCGCTTGGAGTCGTCGTTGTCGAGGCTCAGAGGCACGCGCGAGCGAGCTGGCGCTACGGGGAGGTGCGCCTGGGACTGGGGAACTTGCCCGTGTGCTCGGGGAGGTAAGGGGCGGCAGGGTCCGGCCGGAACCGATGCCGGAGCTCGTCGGGGTAGTGGGGCTTCGTAGAGGAATTAGGACGGCCCGGGGGCGCGCTAAGGTGAGGTGACTGGGGGAAATGGGGAGGGAACGCTGGCGTTTATCACTGCGTGGTTACGGCGAGGAATAAACGCAGCAGAAAAGCGAATTCAACCGGAGGAATCAATGGCAGCAACGGCTGGGCGAGTTCAACGTGGGGAGGAAGAAGGGGACGTGGCTGTGGGGTCGTCTCGTCAGCGAGAGAGAAGGAAAGGGAACGGGGTCCACCGGTCATCGACTCTGTGGGTTCTTTTGCGAGTGAGGAAAACGTTTCGGGGGCGAGAGGGAAATGGGCTGCTGGGCTTAGTTGGGATGGCCGGCTGGGCTGGCTTGTTCTCTTTTTTTTTGTTCTGTTTGTTTTTCCTTTATCCTTTTCCTTTAATCTGTTTTGATTTCTTTTAATCATTTCAAGCACTCATTTGATTTCAAATCTTTGCCAGATTTTGGGTAGATTCAAATACTGATTAGTAGCACAATCTGATGTCAATTTTTGGAATTTACTGTATTCCTTTTTGGGTCTTTTTAATTATTAAAGTAGGTCCTTGTATTAAAACAAATAGGTTTTAATAATGTTTCAAACACCATTTAAAATCTTTTAAACCTTCCAAAATCTTTTCAGTAGGTTTTGTTTACTAAAAAGGGTGTCAAATAATTCATCTTGAATTATTTGGAAAGTATTCTAATATGATTTATTAATCACTTAAGATTGGGTATTTATTTGTTTTAATTCCAATGGAATTTAATATAGTTTTAAATCCCAAATTTTTATTTGGAAGTTTTATTTTATTTAAGTTGTTTAAACAACTTTTATTCCACTTGGGTAAACTCCAAATATCATTTTCTCATGTATTCTTATTTAGAGATTTGTCTTTATTAAGATAGGGATAGAATGGTTATTGCCATTTTATTTGGAATGTTCTTTATCCTTTTATTTTATTTGGATTGGGATTATAATTCAATCCACTTGTTTATGGGTTAGGCCAAGATTTGGTTTGGTCTTTAAATATTCTTTATTTAATATTTCTTTCTTTAACTTATAAAATCCATATCTTTTTATTTAGAGATCCAAACTTGGTAATTCTAATTTGTGAAATCTTGTTTAATATTTGTTTATCATTTTAAATATCTTTAGGGTTATTTTCTCACCATTTGGTATGGGTTTCTTGATAGATGCTTTATTAACTTTGGGAATTCAATTTCTTATCTTATTAATTTCATAAGATTTTATTTATGGTTCCAATTAAGTGAAACCAATTTATATGGTTTTTTAATATTTATGTTTTTCTTTCTTGATCCTTTGTGAATGTTTGTTGATCAATTTTTATATGGATAAAATCCATGGATTTGGAGATACTTTGGAAATGATTTTTATTCCATTAGGGTTTAGGGTTTTGGATTTATTTTCCAAATGTTTAAATTTCCAGATACATTCATTGAGGAATGCAATTCCCTTGATTTGGATTTTGTTGGATTCAAACTTTTACCAAAGTTTGTTCAAGATGGGATTTTAAGTTTCCTTTTTGAAACAAAAGTTTCTTTTCACCCTGGTTTTCAACAAAATTTTATTTTGTTTATTTTATTTTATTCACATTACAAGATTTGGAAAATCTTGGGATGTGACAGGTGATCTTCCCATATTAACTAGATTCAAATTTCAAATGTCATTTGAATAAGGTTGCCAAATGTTTCTGTGGGTTTGCAAGGTGGGCTTGGGTTCACTTTCACTTGGTATAGCAAGGGGTGAAAAGAAATGGATTTGTTTCTGTTGAAATCTTGGACTAGAAACACTCAAAGTGTTCTAGTGAGCAAGATTGGCAAAAATGACCATTTGTTTGTTTTGTTTGTTTTTGAATTTCTATTGATTTGATTATGCTTGGAATTGATTTAGATGATGTTGTTTTCATCTTTAAACCAATCCTTGCCATTCACAACAATCAAACAGTCCATTCAAGCATTCATGCATTCATCACATACACACATGCATTCATATTGATTTTAATTAACAAAAGTTTTTGTTAACCCTAAATTTGGGTGATTGGAATTGATAACCTTGATTAATATTTTTGGGATGTTACAAACCTTCCCTCCTTAAACAAAATCTCGTCCCGAGATTTGAGAAAAAGAGAAAACTAGGATTTAAAGAGATCGGGAAACTCCGTCCTAATGTAGTCTTCTCTCTCCCATGTAGCTTACTCTTCAGTGTGGTTACTCCACTGGATCTTGAGAAACTTGATACTCTAGGTCCTGGTGGTTCTGAAAGCTTCCTCCAAAATACGGATGGGTACTTCGGGATATGTCAGGTCATCGTTGATCTCTATGGTTCGGTGATCAATATTCTTGAAAACTTCGGTCTTCTCCAGGACTTCTAGGCATTTGTGAAGTAACGAGATGTGGAACATATTATGCACGGATGACATCTCCTCTGGCAGTTCCAGTTGATATGATACTTCTCCTCGATGATTCAAAATCTTGAAGGGTCTAATATATCTGGGGGCTAACTTTACTTTGAGCTAGAAATGTTGCATTCCCTTCAAAGGTGACACCTTGAGATACACAAAATATCCGATATTGAAGGCAAGGTCTCGATGTCTCCTGTCGGCATAACTCTTCTGTCTAGATTGGGTGGTCTTGAGGTGCTCACGAATCTTGTGAACTTTCTCTTCGGCTTCTCGTAGGACGTCGGGTCCGAAAATCTGACTCTCTCCTACTTTCGACCAATTCAAAGGGGTATGGCACTTCCATCCATACATGAATTCAAATGGGGCCATTTGCAAACTAGCTTGATAACTGTTGTTGTATGAAAATTCTATGAAAGGTAGATAATCTTCCCATTTAAATTCATATTCTAACACACAGGCCCTCAACATATCTTCGAGTATTTGATTTACTCGCTCCATTTGTCCATCAGTCTGAGGGTGATAAGCGGTGCTGAAATCCAGTCTGGTTCCTAATCCTTCTTGGACTTTCTTCCAAAATCTCGAGGTAAAGTGAGTTCCTCGATCCGATACAATGTTCTTGGGGACTCCATGCAAACTGACGATTCTAGCAATATACAACTCTGCTAGCTTCGAACTGTGGTAGGTGGTCTTGACAGGTAAGAAATGGGCGACTTTGGATAGTCTATCTACTATGACCCAAATAGAGTCATTTCCCCTACTAGATGTAGGCAAACTGGTGATAAAATCCATTCCAACTGAATCTCATTTCCATTCTAGAATCTACAATGGTTGCAATAGTCCTGTGGGTCTCTGATGTCCCGCCTTGACTCTCTGACAAATATCACACTTGGCTATGTAGCTTCATATTTCTCTCTTCATCTTATGCCACCAAAATTGCTCCTTCAAATCCACATACATCTTCGTTCCTCCGGGGTGGATAGAATAAAGAGTATCATGGGCTTCTTTCAAAATGGCTTGCTTCAATTCTGAATCTGCTGGCACACAGATACGTCTTTTGTACCACAAAACTCCTTCTTCATCTTCGGTGAATCCAGGTACCTTTCCTGTACTGATACGATGTTTGATTCCATTGATACTAGCATTTCCTTTCTGAGCCTCCTTGATTTGACTGATCAAAGTGGATTGAAGTTCTATGCTAGCCAAAAATCCTTCACTTACTAATTCCATTCTAAAATCTTCCAACTCCTTGTGCAAACTTGGTTGCTCCTTCAGAATCATAGAGTTCAATTGACACGGCAATCTACTAAGGGCATCTACTACCACATTGGCTTTACCGGGG
This sequence comes from Avena sativa, assembly GCA_916181665.1. Classification (NCBI taxonomy): domain Eukaryota; kingdom Viridiplantae; phylum Streptophyta; class Magnoliopsida; order Poales; family Poaceae; genus Avena; species Avena sativa. The sequence continues at coordinate 93,865,078 of OV702294.1, forward strand.
TGATAGTGGATGTCCAGATCATAGTCCTTGATTAGATCTATCCATCTCCTTTGCCTCATATTCAGCTCCTTCGGAGTGAAAATATACTTCAGGCTCTTGTGATCTGAATAAATCTCACAACGGTTTCCCATAAGGTAATGTCGCCATGTCTTCAAGGCTAAAACTACGGCTTCTAGTTCAAGGTCATGGGTAGGATAATTCTTCTCATGTTGCTTCAGTTGTCGGGATATATATGATATGACTTTGCCCTCTTGCATTAGCACACATTCGAGACCGATCTTGGATGCGTCACAATATACATCAAAAGGCTTCGTGATATTTGGCATGATCAAGATTGGGGTAGAGATCAATCTCTTCTTAAGCTCTTGAAAACTTGCTTCATATTTGTCCGTCCATTCAAACTTCTTATCTTTCTTCAACAATTGGGTCATGGGTCTTGTGATGCTCGAAAATCCTTCTACGAACTTGCTGTAGTATCCCGCTAATCCGAGAAATGCACGAACTTGGTTTTGGGTGATTGGGGTTTGCCATTCTTCAACATCCTTAACCCTGGCAGGGTCAACAGCAATTCCTCCAGCTGACACAATATGTCCGAGGAATCCTACTTCCTGTAACCAGAATTCACTTTTGCTAAACTTGGCATACAACTGATGCTCCCTAAGGGTTCCAAGGATGGTCCTCAGGTGTAGCTCATGTTCTTCTTCTGATTTGGAATAAATCAGAATGTCATCGATGAAAACAACGACAAACTTATCCAGGAAGTCCATAAAAAACTTATTCATGAGGTTCATGAAATAAGCGGGGGCATTGGTTAATCCAAAATACATGATAGTGTACTCATACAGTCCATATCTGGTGGTGAAAGCAGTCTTTGGAATATCCTCTGCGCGAATGTTGAGTTGATGATAACCAGTTCTAAGATCAATCTTAGGAAACACTTTGGCACCAGTCAACTAGTCAAACAGGTCTTCTATCTTCAGCAGTGGGTACGTGTTCTTGATGGTGACCTCATTCAGCTTTTGATAATCCGTACACAAACGGTTACCTCCATCTTTCTTGTCCACAAACAAGACAGGTGATCTCCATGGCGACGCACTTGGTTGAATCAGTCCTATCTCTAGCATAGCATCCAGTTGCTTATTCAGCTCCACTAATTCAGACGGGTTCATACTATAAGGTTTCTAGGCTATGGGTCCGGTTCTAGGTATTAGTTCAATGATAAAATCGATATCCTGATCTAGGGGCATACCGGATAAAACATCTGGAAATACTTCGGGGTATTCACAGACTACACTGACTTGGTCAATGGTTGGTTGGGCTAGACTCTTGTTGCACTTGAATTGACGGGGCAAGGTTTCAGATACATGCTGTACTGATATTCCGGTTGCACTGGTCATGGTTATGGCTTTCTTGGCATAGTCAATTAATCCTTTATGTTTCGACATCCAATCCTTTCCTAGTACTACTTCCAAACCTTTGGTTCCGAGTACTATTAGATTAGCATAAAAATCTATGCCATGGATTCTAATAGGTACGGCCTTGCAAATTTGTCTAGCTTTGGTGGTTGAACCAGGTATTTGAACTATCATAACATGCTTCAATTTTGTTGGTTGAATCTTACTAGTGCATGCAAATTCTTCTGTAGCAAACGAGTGTGATGCTCCAGAATCAAACAAGACTCTTGCAAGTACTGAGTTAACAAAAAAACATACCCAGCATGACATCTGGCGCTTCTTGGGCTTCTTCAGCATTCATGTGAAACAGAAGGCCGTTGTGGTTGAGCGAATTCCCTAGGGAAAATCTTCTTCCAGGCTAAACACGACGCTGCTGCTGAGCTGGGGCATTCACATTTGGGGCTGCTGCAAGCTTATTGCACTACTAGGAAAAACGTTATCAGTGGCGCACCAAAAATGATTTCTGTGGCGCATCTAGCCGTCGCCACTAAATTGTCGCCACTAAAATTAAAATTAGGTGGCGCATATGCATATGCGCCACAGAATTCTGAACATTCTGTGGCGCATAGGCCATATGTGCCACAGAATTCTCAACATTCTGTGGCGCATATGCCATATGCGCCATAGAATTCTGTCCCAGATTCTGTGGCGCATATGGCATATGCGCCACAGAATTATGTCCCAGACTCTGTGGCGCATATGCCATATGCTCCACAGAATCCATTTTTTCAGAATTTCGAAATTTTCACAATTCAGTACAAATACAGGTATATTACAAGAAATACACCTAAATTTGACAGAAATACACAAAAAAGTTGCACATAGCAGTACAAATGTTACAGTTCACATATAATACATCAACAAGCACAAAAGTTCACAAGTGTTCATCAATCACATATTAGACATATATAGAACCGAATAAGTGTGTACATTTCACAAGTGTTCATCTCACTCACATAACTTAATTACAACCGTGTGATGTTGTCACCACCTACTACCTTAAAACAGAATATATAGTACACCGTAACCGCGATGCCGGTGAGGAGGGGCGACATCAAGATCTTCGCCTGGTTCGTCTTCCATACGTGTCTCCTCCACTTGGCCACCGCCTCCTCTCTACTCGCGTATCCCTTGTAGCTATTGCCGCTGAACTTATCCACTTGTTGGTGGCAGTCCACCCACTCCTCGTACACACCCTGGAACCCGACCCTTGTACACAACGTACTCGGCATCTCTATTGACAAGGCATATTAGTACATCATGCAAATATATATGTTGACAAATATTAGAGCAACGCATTCATAAAATTAAAATAATGCATCGATGACAAAGAAAGAAACACGACAACATGTCTGACACAATAACAACGACCATGGTTATTACGCGACACAATAACAACGATGGTTTCAAGCTAGGCAAGATAAGTTAAGTTTTTCGACACACACACTACATGTGTCCACCGATACACATGCTCTCTCGGTCAAGTAGCCTTCTCCTTAGAGGGCGCCGGGAACGGCTTGTACATGTCTTTCGTCGTCCATGTCTTGAAGTCACCCTGCGCCTTGAGGCGAGCTTCGATCTCCCTCTTGGTGAACTGCCTGGGATGGTGAAAGAGCCCACCAGTTGTGTTAACTTGTTCCACGATGATATGTGATAGCTTCACCTGTGTATCATGGAAGTCTTCCATGAGATCAGAGTCATTGATCCCATGCAACTTTTGTGCCCATCCTCGGAGAGAAGATGGCAGCGTTAGCATCTCGCCATCCCGGACAAACCGTTTGAGGTGATGGCAAATGTAGAAGGCCTCCTTCACGCTGCTAGACGGCGGCTTGACGCAGGGGAACTCGCACACGTGCTTGAACTTGTGTAAGCCATTGTCCTTGTAAGCCTCCCCTTATAGTCGAAGGGGCCTCCCTATTTGGCATAGCCCTTGATAGCATCATCCAAAACGCTTTTTATTCTGACGTAGTTCTTCCTCCTCGCACTCCTCGAGTCGAAGTAGGTGGCAAGCGAATACCTCGTGGAGAGGACGATGAGCGTGCAGTACTTGTCTCTGCTGGCAACACACAATGTGGAACGGGATGTTGGAAAAGAGCAATGGAAAGAAATACTTATGTGTTACGACGGTGGTAGGAGGATGTGTACACTTACTCGGGAAAGAAAGGCACAAGGATGTTGTCCTTCCTCTTGCTTTCCATCAATAGCTTCTGAAGGTAGGACTCTGCCCAGGCCCGGGTCCTTGGTCCTTCTTCCAGCTGGCTGTCCGGCATGTATTAGGGAGCCACTATCGCGACGAACGGGTTTGCTCTCTCTTGACCTTCATCGCCATATTGAGTGCGAATAGGCGAACCAAGTTATATTCCAGCCGTCTCGAGTGGAATAGCTTGAAGATGTCCTCGTAGGCTATGAAGAACACATCCGCGGGGGCATCAATGACGAAGCCCATGTCCTCCGGTACCTTGACGGTGAACACCGGGTAATTCGGGTTATTGTCCTTGAGAAGGAGTCCCTCTAGTGTCCGGATACCTTCATGCAAACTCATCATAGCTACCGAAGCCAGGTGGCGCAGTTCCGGAGGCAGTATGGGCTGACCAGCTTCGTGCACTCTGGTCAAGCCATCCTGGCGTGGTGGTACAACATCGTCCTGGTAACGGATCGGAGCGGGCTGGCTCGCGGCCTTGTCCATGTTCCTGTTCGGCCTCTTCCTCACCCTCTTCCTCTTCTCATCAGCAGTGTCCTCCACTGGCGATGCTATCCCCTCACCTGCCATCCTATGGAGTGTGTCAGGGCTGAAAATGATTCCGGCCGGTGGAGGTTGTGTCTCGGCGGCCGGAGGCGTCTCCTGAGAAAACCCACGGAAGACCAGGCGCTTCTTGGGATGGGTAGATTGATCGCGGAATGATGGTTCTTCATCGAGAGGAGGCATGAACGGTCCTTTGCCGGTGCCGGTGTTGACAAAGGCATTGACGTCAATCGGTTCATCATCATCATCCACCTCGATGTTGGTGTTGAAGGCCGCCATGTACATGTCGTCCTAGGATGGTGGCGATGGCGATTGCGGTGCCACGGCCTTGCCTCTAGGCGGGGGCGATGGCGGTCGAGGAGCAACCACGCCCTTGGCTTCTTGTGGCGCCGGTGTAGACGCTCCTAATAAGAGTCTCTGGTGACGGCTTGTGGTGGCGGCGACGACGACCGGTGCAGCAGGAGGCTTCGTCCTTGGCGGCCAAACGATCGAGGTGGCGCCGGTGGAGCGAGACCCAATACGAATCTGGGTATTTGGCCAAATCATGGGATAGCCATGGCAACCTTCCAGGGTCAGGTGCTCGTCGGATCCCAGAGGTTGCATGGGAGGGTCCATGTCTTCGCACCCCCCCAACACCCGACCCAACTCAACGTGCATCACGGCATCATCCATGGGCTTGACGTGCATCGTGCGGTTCGCCGGTTGTATTAGCTTGCCCGTGGCAACATCCTTCAACTCGCCGTCGGGCACCTTATGCAGGAGCACGCACGGAGTGTCCTGAGGCATATAGATATGCATCATGAGATGGCAGCCAATCAAAGGCATTAAGTAGAGCACGCTGACTAACTACTTATTTTACCTTGGTAAGGGCGCCGAGCTCGGCTAATGTTGAGACACGAGCGGCCGGCCGCTGATCCTTGTTCTTCTCCGGCTCGTGTGCATTAGGAAGCACCGCCATCTGGTGCGCCTTGGTAGTCTCGGCAGGAGGGGCAGATCCGGTGCATCCAACTCCATCGGTTGCGCCGCGGGGATGGAGGGTGGCGGGGTAACCATGTCCGGCGACACTTGGTGGCTCGAGATGCTGCCGCCGGTGCTGGGCACTTTTATCGGCCCCACCTGACCGTCTGCATTCCATTTTGCTATCCCCTCCATCAGCCGAGGGGGTAGAATCTCGAGGAGCTTCTGCTGCACTATAGCGTTCACCTCGTCCTAGCCCACCTTACTGGCCTCCAGATACGCAATCTTCCGCTTTAGATCTTCCTTTTCAGCTTGATCCTGAGCCGCCGACTGGGTCCGCCTCTCCTTTCTCTTCTTGGCTTCCTCGTTGTAGTACTCGCGGAACTTTGTGCTCGTACCAAAGCCAGAGATACAGCCAGCTGACGTGGGCGGGTCGGACTTCTGCCTCCACTTGTAGGCGTTGGTTGCCCTGTTGAAAACCGTGTCCCATGGCTCCGTCGAGCCTTGGGACGACGGGTCTAGCGCCTCATGCGCAGCCTTGATTTCAGCGTCCTGCAGACAAGGAAAGGTGAACCCACATTTAGGAACTTGTCTTCATTATTCAAAATGAAAGCAAATGGACCGTGGGTAAATTACTTACCAGGTTCTCCTCAAACTTCCTCACATCGTCATCGTCGGTGACGAATTCCATGGTATCCTTGTCTAGATAGTAGCGGGTCCGGACAAAGTTCCGGGTCTGCTCGTCCGTATTTTTTAAAAATGGGTTTTCTTTCCCGAGACGCTCAACCTCGGCGTCCTCTCATGCCCATATGGCCTTCTTTCCCCTATAACCACCTCTTCCACATCGGTGGTTACCTATGTTCTGTTCCCGCATTTGCCGACCCCACTCCGTCCATTCCTTCGAATCGTCAGTCTCGATCTCCTCCTTGAATATCTTGAACTCGTCTTCTTCTTAAGAGAAGGGTTGCTGCTACCGCCATCCGTAGTGCGGTCCCCGCCATCCGTCGTGCGGCCGCCATCGGAGGTGGTCGCATCCTCCTCCTCGGCTCCATCTATCCGGTAGTCCTCGTCCCCCTCTTGCTCATCATCCCCATCGTGGCCCGCAGAAGCTGCCACGTCCTCATGCAGAGACTCCGCTGCCTCGTACTGCGACGCCACCTCCCAGAAAGTTAGGTTCGCCGCTCTAGCTTGGTCTTCGACGCTCATGGCAGCCTTAGAAGTGCCGGCCCCATCGGTGACCGACATGTTTGCACACTTCTAAACAAATTAAACTAAGTTAGTATTAATTAGTGTCGATTCACTTCCGCTTCGGTCGAGAAATAGGGCTCATATGTCAAAAAATTACGAAGTGTCCGACCGAAAAATTTGGCATGACCTTTGCTATTTTCTTTGACATATGAGCCCCATTTCTCGACCGAAATGGATCGAAATCAACATTTCAGGAGAAATGGGCAGCTCGGGTGATTTCCCTGCAAACATTTCACATACAAAAAAGCACAAATAGTGCTCCACAACCACATATGCATGGTGCTCCAGATTTCATCTCCAGCAACCTGATCTCTTTACAACCTGATCTCTTTAGCTAACTTAATAAAAGCTTCAGATTCACTGGAGAGCAATACTGTGCAGTTATATGTAAACTACGTCACAACAGCGGCTGGCATATAAGAACAATAGTTATAATGTAAATTCACCAAGATCATACTCTTAGCAACATGTTATCCATTTTCTGGAATTGCAAAAACAAAAGGCAAGTGACACAAACCAAAAGATACACCTGATATTTGTGTATTTATGTAACTTTTGCTGGAAAACCTTTGACCACTGAATGTGAGGATGGTTGGTGCATGTTTGCCACCAAAAGAGAAAGTGATGCTTCCATCGTCTTTCCTCCTTTGAGTAAAGCCAACTAGTTTTGTGGCAAAACAGTAAAACACAGGGAAATAAAGGAGTATGCACAACAAGCCTGATCAATGTTTGATGTAAGACATGGAGTTATTCTAAGGGTAACAACAACTGAACGCTCCTTTTTTTGGTATTTAATCCATTTTCTGATAAGAGGAATCTACTCTTGCTAAATCAGACATTCAAAATACTATCCTATTCATCTATGTTTGCACAAGGTTGTACTAGTACATTGTAAAATTTTAGCTGGGAAACAACAAACCACGTATCAGAGTTTCTGTCACCAGAGTGAACTCTGTCAGACAAACTTGGATGATAAGGTTCAGTTTTTCTTTAACGGGGATGATGCGTAGGTTCAGTTGATTGATTAACACTCTGTCCAGTGTGTCTGTCACCAGCTTTGTCTGACCGAGTTCACTCTGGTGCTTGCATACTATTCCTGCAACAAGTTAAAAATTTACTCTGCAGATGGTTGATGACAGAGTTCACTTGGATGCTTAGGTTCTGTTCAGTGTGTTCCTACTTCGCCTGACAAAGCTCGTTCTAGTGCTTGTTATTTTGCTACATTCATGAAATAAGCTGTCAACTTACTTAGAAGTGAAGAGGGAAGAAGCGTCGCGCGGCTCAAAACGGCCAAGTCACAGAATTGTTACCAAAACGGCCAAGTCACATAATTCTATGGCGCATCTGTTAGATATGCGCCACAGAATTTTTACAAAATGGCCAAGTCACAAAATTCTATGACGCATCTGTTAGATATGCGCCACAGAATTTTTATTAACGGTACAAACAACGCTCGTTGCACATATGTGACATCAAACACAATTCATTGCATTGGTTCAGTGCTTGCTCCATCACACTTATGCCCCAGGTTCGATTTCTGGCGGCCCCATTTTTTTAAATTTTTTTTTAAATATTTTAAGGATTGTAAATATATATATTTAAGGCAAGAACTAATATATTTTACTATTAAAAACAAGAATTAATATATTTGCCTATTAAGGATGGTAATAGTATATTATATATGCTTGTCCACCACACCCACACCAATATATCCGCAAGCATTAATTAGTACAAAAAAAGGCGTCAAAAACGCTAAGTCGGCTCCGAGGTAGCGCTAGTGTCTTTTCACAACAACTTTCTTGCCCTTCTTCTTTGCGGTAGAATACTTTAGGTCGGCAACCTTTAGCCGGTAGGGTGGTCTTCCTTCTTACTTTAGCATAAGTAGTAGGCTTGTCGAAGTACTTGTCGAATTCCTCTTTGATCTTGGGATCGCCGTTCTTGTCGATGTCTTGCTTGTTGGTAGGTCCTTCGATTCTGATGATGCTCCTCTTGCCCCTCCTCACGACAACACGGCTTGGCTTTGCCGGGTCGGTAATGAAGAAGCATTGATCAACTTGGCTAGCGAGCACCCATGGCTCATTTTTTATGGAGGCGTTCTTCGATTTTGGATCGGGTATAACCATGGTGGTGAAAAAACGGCCATATTTTTCGACACTCTTGGCCCATCTAACATGAAACATCGGCACCGTCACTCCGCAGTAGTCGAGTTCCCATATCTCCTCAATCCTTCCGTAGAATCTTTCCTTGACATCAGTCTCGTCATCGGCGTATGATAGCATAGTTACTCCTGAGTTTTGGTATTCGCTATTCTTGTCCTTCTCCTCGGTGTAGAATCTGTAGCCATTGATGTCGTATGTCTGATAGGTCCTAACGTTGCGCTCGGAGCCCTGTGAGAGTGAGAATATGAGTTTCCGATCTTCAGTATAAGGCGTCGGCATGGGAGTTTCTAGTAGCCTTTTCTTGAACCACCCCGTGAAGCTGGCGTTGTGCTCCCTGGTTACGTCTCCCTTCTTCCTTGTCTTGCCCAGGTTATTAGCGAGCTTCTGCTCGATTAAGGTTTTGTGCTCATCCACCCAGGGGCCGACCAACTCTATGTGTTGTAGCGCGACTCGGTTTGCCCTGTCAAAGTCAGCGCGTTCGAGTTCGATGCTGACGTGGAGTGCGCGGTATCCCTCGCGGTGACCAAATCCAGTGAGCCTCCCTAGGTGCTTCCTGGTGGGCAGACTGACATCCTGGTTCTCGATGCTTAGGTAGTTCTGGCAGAAGGATATACACTCGTAGGTCAGAAAGCCCTTGGCTATGCTTCCATCTGGACGAGACCTATTGCGAACGAATCCTTTGATGACACCGTTCAGCCTTTCGAACGGCATCATGTTGTGCAGGAACGTCGGCCCGAGATGGATGATGTCATCCATGACATGGACAAGCAGATGCACCATGATGTCGAAGAACGCGGGAGGGAAGTAAATCTCTAGCTCACATAGTATCTCGACGATATCTTCCTGTAGCTTGTGAGCTGCTTCACGCCGATAGACTTCCTAGATATGACGTCGAAGAAGTTGCAGAGGCCAAACAGCGTCTCATGGACGTGCTCGTCCATTATCCCTCGGATCACAACGGGGAGTATTTGCGTCATCAGCATGTGAAAATCGTGAGACTTCATCCCGCTGAACCTCTTCTTTGCTATGTCCAGATATTTGCTTATCTTCCAAGAGTAGCCGTGCGGAACCTTGACTCCTATGAGGCAACTAAAAAACCTATGGAGCTCCTCCTCTCTCAGAGTAAAGCATGCAGCTTTAAGCACCACCCCATTCTTCTTAGCCCTTTTACGGCGACCCTGGGTCCCTTCCGTCTGTTCATCGTCATCGCCGGCATCATCACTATCGGGGTACTGAAGTTCCTTCTTAATGCCAAGCAATTTCAAATCGCTTCTTGCTTTCGGCCCATCCTTGGTCCTATCAGGCATGTTCATCAGAGTGCCGAGCAGACTCTAGGTAACGTTCTTCGTGATGTGCATCATATCGAGGCTATGGGGCGTGTGGAGGACCTTCCAGTAAGGCAGGTCTCAGAAAACAGACCTCGCCTTCCATGCTCCATGCAACGGTGGCGGTTGTTCCCTCGGTCGCTTCTTTCCTGGCGCAGGGCACTCTTCCCAATTGTATAGAAGCTCCTTGATTTCTTTGCCGCTCAAAGGTCATGGGGCATTATCAAGCTCGTCTTTGCCATTGAACAGGTCTCCGCGTTTTCTCCACGGGTGATCCTTGCGGAGCCACATTCGAGTCCTCTGGAACACTGTTTTCAAAGACCCGGGATCCCTCGGCAGCTATAGATGCGGGGTCTTGTCCATGCACCTACATGCACAGAATCCATGATTCACCTGGCACGCTACATATCCATAACCAGGATAGTCATGCACCTTCGTGAGCAACACGGCTCTCAGGTCAAAATAATCTCCAGTGTAGGCGTCCCACGTACGTGTCGGCGTCTCCCACAACGTCGTTAACTCCTCTTTCAGGAGCCCGAGATACAGATGCATGTCGACACCTGGTTGTTTCGGCCCCTGGATAAGGATACTCATGTGTACGTACTGTTGCTTCGTGCACAGCCAGGGGGAGGTTGTACGGCCATACAAACACGGGCCCGGTGTTGTGCGTGCTACTCTAGTTGCCAAATGGATTGAGTCCATCGGTGCTCATGCCCAGCCTGACGTTCCTTGGATCGAGCCCGAACTCATCTTGGAATTCGATGTCTAGCGCATTCCACTGGCTAGCGTCCGCGGGGTGTGTTAGGATCTTGCCCTTCTCCAGATCATCTTCCGGCTTCTCCCTCTTTGCGAGCCATTGCATGAGCTCTACTTCCTTAGGGTCTACGAAATACCGCTGCAGATGAGAAGTGATAGGAAAGTACCACACCACTTTTCGGGGAACTTTCTTGTTCCCTCTCTTGTACCGTCCCTGGCCGCACACTGGGCATGAGGTTCTATCCTTGTACTCGTTCCGATAAAGTGCGCAGTCGTTGATGCATGTGTGGTACTTCACGTACAGCATGTCTAGTGGGCAAACTACTTTCCTCGCCTCCTCGATACTTGTTGGCAGTGTGTTGTCCTTGGGAAGACGAGCGTGCCAGAATTTCATGTGAGCGTTGAAGCTAGTGTCGGTCCATTTGTGCTCCGCCTTCATCTCCAAAGCCTTCAACGTTACACTCAAGCGTGTATCCTCGGTCCGGCACCCAAGATACAATGGAGTCCTCCCGTCTACCTCCATCTGTGACAGCTTGGCTTTCTCTCTGGCTGCAGATTTCATGTTGGTCGTCTGCTTGAGGAGAATTTCTTGAAGATGAGGGCCACGCAAGGCCGAAGTTAGCGCCGTGTCCGTGCTCCCTTCTTCTTCGCCACCACCACCATCTGCTCTGGCATCATCTCCTTCATGATGATCGTGTCCGTCGGCATCTCCTTCTTCATGATAATCATCATGTTCTCCTTCGTCATGATGACCATGTCTGTGAGACCCTTCGTCTTCTCCCCCGCCCCCGGCCTCTTCTTCATCATGGCCACCGCCATCTGCCAGCTCATTCACTAAGAAGCCAGGCATGAAACCACGCGTGAGAAGGTGAGACTCCAGTTGTCCGGAATCAGGGTTGATCCACTTCCGGTGTTTGCACGTTCAGCACGGACATCTTATCTTCGTCATGTTGTTCTGAACCATATCGGCCATCGCGTCAACCTTGTATCTAACCACCCAGCGTTCGCTCATATGGATGACCATGGTCGCCTGCGCATGAACATAGACCAAATTAAAGAGAGAGAGTGTTAGAACCATGCACACACACATGAAGCGCACACATATATGCATGATCGCCGGAAAATTTCGTCATGACCTACCCTAAAAGTAGGATGTATGGCTAGTGCAGAAATTTGCCGAAATGGACGTGTATCAACATTTCGGCAAACCTCCATGCACCCGGCGCTAGCAACATGCATTCAAGCACAACACAAAGCTCCTCGAGAAGCAAGCATGCATGCATTCAACAAACACAACACAAAGCAAACGAACATCGTCTTGCCATCGCACACCGGCCGCGGGACCAATCTTCACCTACAAATCATCCATATATATATACATGCTTGCTCCAAGACCCGCCGGCCACACAAAACATGCATCACACACAAGTACCCATGCACACCTCACAAATCCACAACCATAGGCATAGCGGTGGAGGAGCAAAGTATGGGTAGGTGTAGTACCTTTACAAAGTAGGAGTAGCTTACCTCACAAGTACATAAACCAAAGTAGTTCTAGCTATCAACAATGGAGGTGAGTATGAGAAAAATGGAGTGGGAGGGAGGAGAGGGACGAGCTAGTTGGAGGAGGGGAAGAAGGGAAAGGGTGGTGGTAGGTAGGAGGGGGATGCCACCTTTTTTTAGATCTGTTTCGCACATTCTGTGGTGCATATAGCATATGCGCCACATAATTCATGCAATTCTGTGGCGCATATGGCTATATGCGCCACAGAACTCTCACTTTCTGTGGTGCATACAGCATATGCGCCACAGAATTCTGGCATGCCCATGTGCTGGGTCAGGCCCACATGGGGCCCACAGAAATTCGGTGGCGCATATGCCTATATGCGCCACAGAATGCTCACTTTCTGTGGCGCATGTAGCCACATGCGCCACAGAATTGCATGAATTCTGTGGGGCATTTCTTATATGCGCCGCAGAATTAATTTTAGTGGAGCATTTTCCCTATATGCGCCACAGGATTAAAATCTACCTATAATTGTTTTCCTAGTAGTGTTGAGGAACTCATTGGAGTAGTGACCCGTGGTTCCGCATTTATAACAAGTCACCTGAGACTTGTCCTTTCCAGAAACAGACACAGCATTGCTTCCAGTTCTCGGGGCAGTATTGGTGTTGTTGGCGACATTGTTGTAGTTGAACTTTGGCGGTGCATGATTGAAATTGCTGGGGTTGCCGGGGTTGTTGTTGTGGTTTCCTCCGAGCCTTGGGTTTCCTCCTCCACGGTTGGGATAGGTTGGACGGGTCATCGGTGGTCTATTGTTTCTTGGGGAAAATCATGTAGACGGGTTGGGGCGATACTTTGGGGTATGGTGGGTTCCTGGTTGATGCATCATTCTACGCTTGCGGTTCTCATTGGCTTGGTTGATCTTGCCTTCCATATGAATGGAAGAATCCACTAAGGCTTCAATGTCATCGAATGGAATATTGACTAACATTGTCTGCATCTCATCATGAAGACCATTCAAGAATCTCTCCTTCTTCTTGGCTTCAGTGTCAATCTCATCCGGTGCATACCTGGCTAATGACAGAAATTTGTCACGGTACTCAACTACTGTCATCCTCCCTTTCTTCAATTCTCTGAATTCATCTCTTATTCTCTTGATCAAACCCGGTGGCACATGGTTCTGCTGAACTTGAGTTTGAATTCATCCCAAGTCATCATTTGTCCTCCAGTCATGGCGCGAACATTGTTCCATCAAGCTCTTGCATCTCCTGCCAAATAGTGGGTGGCAAACAGTACCTTCTCGTTGGCCTCCACTCCTGTGACCTCTAGGTTGTTTTCCATGGTTTTCAGCCAATCATCTGCATCTAAGGGCTCTTTAGACTTACTAAAGACAGGTGGATTAGTGTTCTAAAAATTCTTGAGCTTGGATCCATGGTTGTCCTGGTTTCCATGGCCTTGGTTGTTGTTGGACATCTGAGCTATGTGTTGAACGGTGGCTAAGTTGGCTTGACGTTTGGCCCTTTCAGCTTCGCGTTCCGAAACCAACATTTGCAAGATTTGCAACATTGGGTCCGGGGATGAACTGCTTCCTCCGCGAGGCATTGGAAGATTGAGATAGATCATGAGAAAATAGGGAAATTTCTAAGGTTCGGGGTTTTGTTTTGGAAAAGTTTTTGAAGTTTGACTCAGGTTTTTCTAGCAACTTGCTTTTCGTTCATTCATAGCACACAGTACAAACACACACCACAACAAGGAAACAGATGGTTTTAAGAACCATTCTGTGAAACTATGATATAGTGGGACCGGATACAACTTCACTAACGCTAGTGCTCAAGTGCTACTACTCCTCGGGGTCGGTGTCTTCATCATCATCATCTTAATCATCATCATCAATGAAGGCGAAGTCATCCTCATCGGTGAAGAAGTCCATGGCTTGATCCTCTAGAAAGTCATCATCGTCACTGGGATAAGAGTAGGGGTCTCCACGGATATCTTCCCCTGCATTCTCCCTCTTCTCAAGCTGCATGTACCTCTCGTGGATGGTCTCCTCCAAGTCTGTTATCCTGTGATGAAGGCGGGAAATGATGCGAACCTTCTTGTCAAGATGACGGCGACGAGACTAGCGATCCTTCACAAGCATGGCAAGGGTCTGGTCCTTCTTGACTGCGATGGCATAGTTGTGGTTGGCGTAGGAGCGGGCATTGTCCAACTCCTTATGCCGGTCATACATCATGAAGCTGAGATGGTCCACTTGATGCTTCATCTCTGGGTGATATGGTGCCTCCAGTGGTTGTCCCATAACATCACGCCTTGGATAGAACTCAAAGCGGGTGCCCTTGATCTGATTGATACTCTGCCCACACAGATGGGCGAGAGCTTCCTGCATGGCCCTGGCAAGTCCATCAAGCCAGTTGTTCTCCCTTAAGGTGAACTGGACTCCCTCTGAGGTGGGGGCTTCAATCTTCCCTCTAAGACTTGCAACAATTAGCCATTGCAATTCTCCTCCTTCCTGGTCATTGAGCTGGGCTCCAAAGAACTCGGGATGAGGGCGCTCCAGAAGTTCTGAGAGTTGGTCCAAGTCACGCTCAAAGATGAGATCTCCTCCATTTCTTTCGTGGGAATGGACACGGCAGATGCTGCAATCGGCAGCGAGTAGTAGAACGAGGGGCAAGGGCGGCCAGCCATCTGCGGTGCGAGATGAGGGCGGAGACACAGGGTTTTACCCAGGTTCGTCCCCCCGGAGGGTAAAGACCTACTCCTGCTAGATTGTATTATGATGGTGGTACAATGGGGAGAGCTCGGCGGCTAGGCGGCGAGTCGCTTGGGTGTATGATGGAACGTACCTCTACACGCCCTGTAGGGAGGTTTATATAGACTCACCTCCCCTAGGGTTTACATATCTCAACCGAATCAGTTAAGGCTTCGGTACTCGTTTAACCTAATCCGACTGGGCCTATCTACTCGCCTGGGTCTTCAGCTTCCAGTCGCTTGGATCCACACTGGGACTTGATCCAGTCGCCGTCTTGCAGGCCCACTCGCCAGTTCCTAGGCCAATTGGAAACGTCCTGCTGGGTATACCCCGGTAGGCATATCCCCATCATTAGTCCCCGAGGCCGTCGTCGATTGGGCGCAGGTGGTCGCTGGCAGTCGGAGTATACGGCTTTCAACGCGGACATCCAGTCAAATCAGTGGCGGGCTCCTGAATAAAGGAGGAAACTAGTCATTCTGGTCGCAGCTTTGGCGATTGGATCGGCGAAATATTTAGTCACTGTTTGTAGTGATCGGGTCGGGGAGCCGAGTGGCTGAAGTTGGACCGTCAAAACGCAGTCAAACTAGCCATTGGGGTAATCCAACGGTAACTTTTGGCATAATCACCGCGTAGTAACGGCTCCCTGATTTGGCGGGTAACAATCGCTATATAAAGGGAATGGTAGGCGATCGGAGAACCACCTCCTTGTCATTTCCTTCAATTGCGCGCACCTTCGTTTTCCCCCGCATCGCGATCCAGCCGAACCGAAATCTTTCGACCCCCACGAACCCTTCCGCCAATGGCTCCCTCCACCGAACCATGGGGCAGGTCCAAGTGCACGAGGGCGCAACTGGCGTCCTTCGAGGAGGCCGGGATCCTGCGCGTCGGTAGGTGGCGCGTCCCTGTAGCCGGAGAGGTGACCCCGGACCCGCGTGAGGGAGAGTTCATCTGCTTCACCAGCCACCTAGAGCGGGGGCTGGGATTCCCAACATCTCTTTTCTTCCGGCGCTTCTGCGCCTTCTACGGGATCCAACCATCGGACCTGGGCCAGCACAGCATCGAGCAGCTCGCCATTTTCGTGGCGTTCTGCGAGTGCTACCTAGGCTGTAGGCCCTACTTCCCCCTGTGGCAAGATCTATTCCACGGGCGGATCAGTCGCGAGGAAGCGGGCGGCCCAATGCTTGCTGCGGGCGGCCTGACGTTTCAGCTGAAATCGAAGGCTTCCTTCTTTGATCTGATGTTACCCGCCAAGGCGGCGAGTGAATGGAAGAAGTCTTGGTTCTATGTCACCGAGGCGACTCCGGACGGCGAGGTGGCGATCCCAAGATACTCCGCCGACCGGCCTGAACCACGCCGACTCCAAGTCGGCAAGCTTCCAACAGACCAGCGGATGGTTGTGGATGAAATGCTTCAGACCATCCGCGGCCTGAAGAAGAGAGGTCTCCAGCCCATCAATTTGTACAACTGCTGGCTCGGGCGGTGACTCGTCCCCTTGGCCCACCGCGACCACTACATGTACGAGTACGCGGGCCGGGAGGACTCGACGAAGTCCTGCCTCGTCGAGTGGCAACTCGAGGATTACCTCCTGGCGCTGAAGAAGATCACCCAGGCGGCGTACCTCGACGCAAAGGCTGGGGTCGCCCCCTACACCGCGAAGCATCCAGCCCCAACGTTAAGTCATCTTTCTATCATTCGCAGTCGCAGTTAAATGCAATCGCGGTCATACTGATGTTGTTTATGCCTATTGCAGCTATTTCAAGTGGTGGAAGGGTGGCTTCCGTCCGTGGACGACGAGAATTCGAGCTCGTCCGTCCAGGAGGTGGGCGAATCGCCTCCAGCAAGGGGAGGCGTCGAGAGTGACGGGAGCAGTGACGACGACGAATCCGAGGAAGAGGTCACCCCGCTGGTCCGAAAAACACACGGACAGCGGCAGCGTGAGCTCGAAGCGAGCAAAAGCCTCGAGCGTCATGACGATAACGACGATGAGCTCCCCGAGCACACCTCGCATCGCGAGGCCACTCCATCGAAGCAGAAGAAGAAGAAGAAGAAGAAGAAGAAGAAGAAGAAGAAGAAGAAGAAGAAGAAGGAGGAGGAGGAGGTGAAGGCCCCTCCAAAGAAGAAGACGAAGCCAGCGAAACAGGCGTCTCCGCCTCATTCGCCAAGCAGCTCTGACGCCACCAACCTGGCCAGGGGTGAAGCTCCACAGACGACGACGGCGCCGGATATCACCGCCGTCCTGAATGAGGTGCCTCTGGCCTCGATGCCTCCACCGTTCGCCCCAGTCTCTGGGTCGGGGGCCGCTCCGGTCGCGGTAGCTTCGCCGCCCAAGGATGCTCCTGCCGAAAACGTTTCAGAAGCTCCAGTCGCGGCCTCGACAACAAAGAAACCGTCCGTGTCTTGGGCACGCGATGTCCTGGATATGGGCCTCAGTCGATGATTGGGCCCCGAATTGGAGAAGCCGGCCGGCATCCGCACAGGGCTGCGGTTCCTACCGGTCGCCAAGTGAGTTTTATTCACCTGTCTTTTGTTTTCATTGTACTCGGACCACTTGCTCATGTGATTAATTTGTAGGACTAGAGCCAAGAAGATAGGTCACCCGACCGTGGCCAAGGTGCCACCAGTCATCAGCGAGGAGGATCCCTCCCGGAAGAGGAAAGCGGACGAGGTCGTCGCCCCCGCGGATAGCGCCAAGAAGGCCAAGGGTGACGAAGTCGTCACGGTATCTGACGACACGGCTATCGCGCCAAGTGAACCCGTGGAGGAGGCGGCCTTGCCAACCAAGGAGGGTACACCCTCATCTGGAGCAGCCAAGCCGGCCTCCTTTGGTGCCGGCGCATCCATCGCAACCTTCCCGTGCTTTATAACCAGAGCGGCTACGGCGAGTGGTACCTCGCCCTCGAGCCGCGCACCTGGGGTCGCTGACACGGAGGTCGAGCAACGTCGCGGGCACACGCCGGCTCTCCTCGCATCCGTGGACGCGATACAGCTTCATGGTATGCTTGGCGCAGCCATCCAGGTATGTCCAGTCCCCGAGGATCAGGCCGATGTGTTGCAGTGGTCTGATTCTTTTAATGTCTTGTTTTTAATTCTCGCGTCCAGTCCCCGAGTGCGCGCTCGCTGAATTTCAGCGGGTGGGAACTTAGGATTTTTGATTGCCAGTCCCCGAGTGCGCACTCGCTGAATTTCAGTGGGTGGGCACTTAGGATTTTTGATTGCCAATCCCCGAGTGCGCACTTGCTAAATTTCAGCGGGTGGGCACTTAGGATTTTTGATTGCCAGTCCCCGAGTGCGCACTCGCGGAATTTCGGCGGGTGGGCACTTAGGATTCCGCTGTTGCTAACTGTTTGACTTGTGTTCAGGGTTTGCAGCGCGAGTCAGCCGACCGTCTCGCTGCAAAACGTCATGTGGAGAGGGAACTGGTCGCCGTCCAAGAGGCGAACAAGGGGCTCCAGGCGACTGCTGCGAAGGCAGAGGAGGTCCGCCAGGGCCTCGTCCCAGCGACTGAGTTGGCGGCAGCTCAGACTGCTTTAAGCTCAGCTGAGGAGCGGATCGCCCACCTTGAGCGCGAGCTAAAGGAGGCGAGGGAGGAGGCAACTTTGGCAGATGGGCGAGCCAAGGCTGCCGTTACAGCCGCCGCTGAGGAGCGTAAGGTCTCCAATGCCCTTGTTGCTGGGCTTCAAGATGACTACACCTCTCTTCAGAGCTTCATCACGGATCTCTCCTGTCCCTTGATTGGTGAGTGTGTCTTCCTGTGCCTGTAACGTTTGCATTGTGTAATCTTTGATGTACTCACTGTCGCTTTCTGTCCGCAGGTCGAATCATTGACAGCGCGGAAGAGGCGAGTTCGTTCGACGCACGGCAATGTGTGGCCACGCTGGTCGACTCGGCCACGTTGTCGGCGACGTGCATACAGGCGTATCTCCAGGAAATGTCACCCACGGAGGTGATTCCCAGCGACCTTGTCGAGGTGTGGCGATACTTGGAGAAGGCGTCGTCGGTCGTCGAATTCATGACGCGATCGGCGTTCCGACGCGGAGCGGCGACGGTGCTTAGCCTTGGGCTCGCTCACTTCCCGGAGGACTTCGATCTGGACGATGTGACAAGTGGCTACCCGTCGTCGACCGGCTCGGTGGAGATCTCCGAGGTGCTGAAGCTGATGGACCGCACCGCGGTATACTCCGAGCGTGTCTGGGCGATGGGCGACCTCCTTCCTTATCAGGAGGCGGTCGTCGCGCCCAGCGACCCTGAGCCGCAGCACCGGGACTTCAAGATCGAGCAACCCTTCCGTGCAGCGATGGCGGGTGAGATGACGACGTACCCGTCAAACCCGTACACTCCCTTCATTCGCAATCGCAAGGGTGGTGGCGAGTCGTCGTCGAAGCCTGCAGAGTAGAATATTGTGCCCTGGGGCGTTAGTAACAGTGCTGCCATTGGGCATACTTTGTATTTTGTAACGCTTGCGACATGCTATTAATGGAATATCGTGTTGTTTTGTGAATTGTCGTGTGTTTCTGATTGAGGTTTGAACGAGTCCCCGAGCGGGTCTGCCCTTTTTTATGGGGTTTACCTTGTTTGTTATGTGTTTGTGGTTTTGAATGTTTTGTTTATTGGGGTCGACTCGCCCAAACTCGGAGAGCCAGTCGCAAGGCGACTCCCATGAGTGCTCTGTACTTCGCCGTTTTCCCTTGCGCGAACGAGGTCGGGTTGCCGAGTCCCCGAGCGTGGTACTTGGTTGTTCTAGGCGTGACTCGAGGGTGGGTGAGGAATTGGCGCGTTATGGTGAGCGCATCGCTCCTGCCTGGCCCGTTGGGTCAGTCGTGTGGCGAGTCCTAGGCATGCTCTCGTACTTGGCGTTTTCCCTAGCCGCTCGTGCTGGACTGGTCGTCAGTCCCCGAGCGTGGTACTTGGCCGTCCGAGTCGCTATGTCGAGGATGCGGAGGATCATGGTCGTTGTGAGAAGCGACGGCAGTTGTCTTGGCTCGTAGAACCAGTCGAGCTAGGCGACTCCACTGGGGCTCCGGGTAGGCGTTTTTCGTGGACGTTACAAGACCTGGGGTGACCCAGTGCCCTTGTAACGCACTACTTGGCCGTGCCGGTCGCTGTACCAGAGGTTGACTTCTGCAGTTAGCTTGACACTGTTATTACGAGTGCGAGTGGCACAAGACACGGAGAGTAGGCGCAATTAGCGGTAACCAATTCTTTTTTATTTTATAGCGACTCGAGGATACATATGTGGGGTTCTAGGAGTAGAACTTCCGTAGGAGGTTTACATTCCATGGTCGCTTGACGTCGAGTTTGCCGTCCCCGCGGACGTCGATGAGGTAGTAGGCGTCGTTGCCGAGTACTCGCCCTATGGCGAATGGTCCCTCCCACGGGGGGAGAGATTGTGCATGCCCTTCTTGTCTTGGATGAGTCGTAGCACCAGGTCGCCTTCCTGGAAGGTGCGAGATTTCACCCGCCGGCTATGGTAGCGGCGGAGTCCTTGCTGGTAGATGGCCGTGCGAGAGCGAGCTAGGTCGCGTGCCTCGTCGAGTTGATCGACTCCGTCCTGCCGTGCGAGTTCGTTCGCCGCCTCCGTGTAGTGGACGACCCTTGGCGAGTCGTGCTCGAGGTCGGTGGGCATGACTGCCTCGGCGCCGTACACCATGAAGAAGGGGGTGAACCCTGTCGACCAGTTGACTGAGGTGCGGATGCCCTAGATGACTGAGGGTAGCTCCTCGGCCCAGCACCCGGTGGTGCGCTCGAGCGGTACTTGGAGCCGCGGCTTCAGGCCGTGGAGGATGCTCTGGTTGGCCCGTTCTGCCTGGCCTTGGACTCCGGGTGGGCAACTGACGCGAGGTCGAGCCGTATGTGGTGTTCCTCGCAGAACTCGGCCATGGCTCCTTTGGCAAAGTTGGTGCCGTTGTCCGTGATGATGCTGTTTGGGAATCCGTAGCGATATATGAGCTCGCGTAGGGGGTTTAGGGTTTAGGGTTTAGGGTTTAGGGTTTAGGGTTTAGGGTTTAGGGTTTAGGGTTTTTGGGTTTAGGGTTTAGGGTTTAGGGTTTAGGGTTTAGGGTTTAGGGTTTAGGGTTTAGGGTTTAGGGTTTAGGGTGGTGGCGGTCTTCCCGTCGCATTTCCGGACTGGCTTGGCCTCCACCCACTTTGTGAATTTGTCGACCGCGGCCAGAAGGTGGGTGAAGCTGGAGGGGGCCTTTTTGAAGGGGCCTACCATGTCCATACCCCACACGGCGAATGGACAGGTGATAGGGATTGTCTTGAGCGCTGAGCTCGGCACGTGTGTCTGGTTGGCGTACTTCTGGCACCCAGCGCACCGCTGGACAATGTCGACGGCATCGGCGTGTGCGGTGGGCCAGTATAAGCCGTGTCGCATAGCCTTGGCGACCAGAGAGCGGGCGCCGGCGTGGTGGCCGCAGTCGCCGGAGTGGATGTCGTGGAGGATCTTGCGTCCTTCGGCGGGTTGGACGCAGCGTTGGAACACGCCGGTCACGCTGCTCTTGTGGAGCTCGCCGTCGATGATGGTGAAGGATTTGCATCGGCATGCAATCATCCGGGCGTCCGTCTCGTCTGCCGGCAAGGTGCCAGCCTCCAGGTAGGCGACGTAGGGCCTAGTCCAGTCGTCTGGCTCGGCGACGAGTGCGACCAGGGCTGTCTCTGGCTGTAGCGGGACTCCGATGTCGATCTCCCTTGGGGGAGAGACTGATGGCTTGGTGATCGTGTCGAGGAAGACGCCGGCGGGTGGCGCGAGTCGAGCCGATCCGATGCGAGAGAGTGCATCAGCCTCCTCGTTCTTCCGCTTGTCGATCCACTCGACGGAATACCCTGCGAAGTGTCCCCCAGCTTGTCTACTGCTTGGCGGTATGCCGCCATGGTGGGAGAGACGGCTTCGCACGTGCCAGCGACTTGCCCAGCAACGAGGTCGGAGTCTCCGTAGCAGCGTAGGCGGTTGACGTTCATCTCCTTGGCAGCTCGCATGCCGTGGAGTAGTGCCTCGTACTCGGCCATGTTGTTGGTGCAGGGGGTGAAGTCGAGGGAGAGGACGTAGCGAAGCTTGTCGCCCTTCGGCGAAGTCAGCACGATCCCTGCTCCTGCGCCGTCCACGTTCTTGGAGCCGTCGAAGTGCAGGCTCCGGTAATGGAGGTATGGCAGCTTTTCTAGCTGCTGGGCCTCTTCCCAGTCGGCGATGAAGTCCGCTAGAGCCTGTGATTTGATCGCTTTTCGTGGCTCATACTTGATGTTGTGGACGCCAATTTCGACGGCCCACTTGGCGACTCGCCCGGTCGCCTCACGTTTGCGGATGATGTCCTGCAACGGTGCTGAGGAGACGGCCGTGATCGGGTGCTCCTGGAAGTAGTGCGGCAGGCGCCGCTGTGCCCTAAATACCGCGTATACCAGTTTCTGGTACTGCGGGTACCGCTGGCGCGACTCGGTGAGGACCTCACTGATGTAGTACACCGGTCGCTGTACCGGGCGCTCCTTTCCTTCCTCTGGCCGTTCGACGACCGTGACGGCGCTGACGACGCGCTCGGAAGCCGCGACGTAGACCAGCATGGGTTCTTTGTCGGCGGGGGTGGCGAGTAGCGGTGCTGCGAGTAGCACCTTCTTGAGGTCGCGAAGAGCGTCGTCCGCCTCCTTGTCCCACTGGAAGGTGGGGTTCTTGCGCATCAGGCGGTATAGGGGCATCGCCTTTTCGCCCAGGCGGGGGATGAAGCGACTGAGAGCCGCTACTCGCCCGGCAAACTTCTGGACGTCGCGCAGGCACTCGGGTTTGCCGAGTCGAGCGATCGTGTCGATCTTGGTGGGGTTCGCCTCGATCCCGCGCTTTGAGACGACGTACCCCAGTAGTTGTCCTGCTGGTACGCCGAAGGTGCATTTGCCTGGGTTGAGCTTTATCTTGTATTTCCGCAGGTTGGCGAATGTTTCCGCCAGGTCGGCGAGTAGATTGCCCTGGCGAGCGGACTTTACGACCACGTCGTCGATGTAGACATGGATGTTGCGGCCAATTTGGCTCGTGAGGCACTCCTGCATGCATCGCTGGTAGGTCGCCCCGGCGTTCTTGAGGCCGAAGGTCATGGCGGTGTAGCAGAAGGCTCCGAATGGCGTGATGAACGTCGTCTTCTCCTCGTCCTCAACAGCCATTTTGATCTGGTTGTACCCAGAGTAGGCGTCGAGGAAACACAGCGACTCCGAGCCCGCGGTGGAGTCGATTATTTGGTCGATCCGCGGGAGGACGAACTGCTCCTTCGGGCAGGCGTTGTTCAAGTTTGTGTAGTAGATACACATCCTCCAGGTCCCGTTCTTCTTCTCGGCCAATACTGGGTTTGCCAGCCACTTGGAGTATTTAATTGGCCGAATGAAGCCTGCAGCAAGTAGACGCTGCACCTCCTCGGCGATAGCTTGGTGGCGCTCTTCATTGAAGGGCCGCAGCGACTGCTTGACGGGTCGCACTTTGGGGTCGGCGTTTAGTTTGTGCTCAGCGAGCTCCCTAGGGACACCAGGCATGTCAGAGGGATTCCATGCGAAGATGTCCCTGTTCTCACGGAGGAACTCGATGAGCGCGCCTTCCTAGGCTGGGCTCATGCCCGTCCCGATCGTCACCGTCTGGCTGGAGTCGCCTGGGACCAGCTCGACGGTGCGGGTGTGCGTCGTTGCCTCGAAGACCGAGGTGTTTGCGCCCTCCGAGTTGGGCTTCTTGAGTATGGTGGGGTCGTCATTGTTGACCCCGCTCGCGTACTTTGCGAGCTCATCGGCGTGGTTGGTCTCTGCCGCGATGACGGCGTCAGCGAGTTCGGCTCCTTTGGCCTCACACTCGGCGGCCATGTCGGGGTCGCCGTTGATGGTGATGACGCCGCATGGCCCGGGGAGCTTCATCGCGTTATACGCGTAGTGGGGCGCTGCCATGAACTTGGCGAATGCCTGGCGCCCCAGGACGCAGTGGTAGGGGCTGTCGAAGGGTACCAGCTCGAAGACGATCCGCTCGGTGCGAAAGTTTGCTGGTGTGCCGAAGGTGACGGGCACCGTGACCTTGCCGATCGGGTACGCCTTCCGACCGGGGATGATGCCATGGAACGTGGTGTAGGTCGTCTCGACCATCGACTGCGGGAGCCGCAGTCGCCTGAAGGTGTCCAGGTACATGATGTTGATGGATCTGCCGCCGTCCATCAATGTCTTGGGGAGCCAGTAGTCGCCCACCTTAGGCTTGACCACCAGGGCGACTCGACCTGGGTACTCGATGCGTGGCAAGTGGTCCTGGCGGCTCCAGGTGATGGGCTGCTCCGACCAGTTGAGGAACTGGGGAACGTCCACCTGGGCCACCGCGTTGACGGCGATGGCGCGGGCGATGACCTTCTTCTCGCGCTTCGTGTTGAAGCCTGTGAAGGTATGGAGTGAGCCGGCCACATTGCCGAATTTTCCGCCGTTTGGCGGGTTGTTGTCGAGGTCCTCCCGCGCTCGCCGTGCCTTCTCAATCTCCCTGAGAGTGTGGCAGTCGGCGGTCGTGTGTGTAGCGGGCTTCCCTTCCCTGCTGTGAAACGCACAAGGTCGGTTAAGGAGGGTCGCAGGGTCGAACCTTGGTTTCTCCTTGTAATTTCCGCCGTCGCGGCGTTGCCCTCCGTCGCGGCGGAAGCTCCTGGGTTCGCGCTGCGCGTGCCCGGCGTTGGCGACGAAGTCGACTCGCCCGTCACTGCGGCGCTTGCTGGTGAGGCGAGTGTTGCTGTAGCGTAGGTCGGACCGTCGTCCGTTGTCGTTGCCGCTCGTGCGGCGTTGGCCTCCCGACTCGTTGTCGGTTTCCTGGTTTGGATCTTCCTCCGCGTACCGTTTGGCGATCTCGAGGAGGTCCGGTATGTTGTCGAGAGTGCGAGAATGTCGCTTGAGCTTGGCGACCAAGGGCTCGTAGCGGCACGAGGTCTTGAAGCAATGGATCGCGGTGTCCGGGTGGATGCCGACCGCGTTGTACCATAGTTCTTGCCACCGCTGGACCCAGTTGCGGGTCGACTCGCGGGGTCCCTGGACGCATCGCTCCAGGTCCTCGATGGTGGTGGCACGGGTGCAGGAGCACTCGAAGTGCCTGACGAAGGCATCTCGCATCTCGTCCCAGGAGTCGATGCTATCTTGGGGAAGAGTGTTGATCCACTGCCTGCACGTTCCCTCCATCATCAGGGGGAGGTAACAGGCGGCTAGCAGGTCGGTGTGGCCAGCGATCCCCATCGCCATGAGGTATGTCTCCAGCCACACGGAGAGGTCGTACGAAGGGTCGTACTTCTCTATTTCCTTCGGCGCCTTGAAGTTCGCCGGGTATTTTTCGCCTCGGATCATCGGTCTGAAGCACCTGGGCCCGAGTCGACTTAGCGACCCCATCGGCTCGCCGTCGCGGCGATTGGTTAGGGTGTGTCGCAGGTCGTCGGGCTGGCGTGCGCGCCAGCTTTGGTTGTTAATGGTGTGGGTGCGGGCGTCGACGGGCTGACCGTTGGCGGCGACGAAGTTGGTCGCTGGCCTGGGGTCGTTGGTGGAGAGTGCCGCGTTCGCGGGTCGATGTTGGAGCTATAGTGGCTCTGGTGGCGGGCAGTTGAGGGTGTTTGCCGCCAATGGGCGGCCGCTTGAGGCTGCTCTGCTGCCCGAAGAACGCGAGTACACCCGGCCCTGCGAGTCGGCGCCTGCGTTTTGCTGCTCGACCGCCTTTGCGAGCAGGGCCCTCACATACTAGATCTGTAAGGCGCCGTCGCCGGTGGCCGTGATGTTGTCGACCGCTGCTCGACCTGCCACAAGGTTGTCCATCGGGGTGGAGAATAGTGGTAGGCCATTCGCGTCTCGCTCCCGTGAGGAGACCACTATCCGCGGTTGGTCCCTGGGAGGTGTGCGGTTGGGTGGAGGTGGGGCGCCGTTCACCGTCGACCCTGGTGGGGGCCGGGCGCTTCCTCCTGGCGGCGCGTTCTCGTAGATCGCGCGCTCGGCCACGCGGGCCGGGTCGTTCTCGTCCTCGAAGTTCAGGACGCGCCCCTAGACCGTGGGGTTCAGGAGCGACCTGATTCGCTGCTGGTGGTAGCGCGATAGCTCCTGCGCCGTCACCTGCTCGAGGCGAAATTTTTCGCGCTCGGCTTGCTCCTTGCGGACTGCCTCCGCCAGCTTCAGGCGGAGTTCCTCGACCTCCGTTGCCGTGGCGTTAGGAGGGATCGGGGTGGAGAAGGGATCCTCCGGTGGATCGGTGCCGGTCGCCATGTAGGTCGCGGCGTGGCGACCGGTACCGTCACGGAGATCGGCGGAGTTTTCCGATCCGGAGTCGAAGTCGAAGATCCCAAGGATGGAGGGATCCTCGAAGTCTCCCATGTTGGAGACCTGGGTGATGGAGCCTGCGGGTGAAGCCGCGGTGATGGATCCGGCGAGTGACGCCGGGGTCGCCGAGTCGACGTCGTCGTTGAGGGCCGCGTCTTCCGCGGCCGCGGAGTTTTCGGCCACATTGCTGTGGGCCGAGTTGTACTCGGAGGCGAGGCGATGGATCGTGCGGACCTGGCTCTCGGAGAGCCGGTCGCGTGGCGGCGACTCGCGGATGCGAGCCGAGTCCTCCGAGGCGATGACGTCGGTGAGGCCGACGAAGAGGCTGATCGTGCCGACCGGCAGGATCACGCTGTGCGTGACGGGTCGCGCCGTCGGGACGTAGCTGCTTGGCAAGATCTGGAGCATCTCGCCGATCGCTATCATGTGGCCGGTGGCGACCGTCTCGTTGATGGGCAGATTGGATCTCGCCGTAGAACACCGGCCAGGCCCCACGATGGGCGCCACTTTCGTGGGAATGGTCACGACAGATGCTGCAATCGGCAGCGAGTAGTAGAACGAGGGGCAAGGGCGGCCAGCCATCTGCGGTGCGAGATGAGGGCAGAGACACAGGGTTTTACCCAGGTTTGGCCCCCCGGAGGGTAAAGACCTACTCCTGCTAGATTGTATTATGATGGTGGTACAATGGGGCGAGCTCGGCGGCTAGGCGGCGAGTTGCTTGGGTGTATGATGGAACGTACCTCTACACGCCCTGTAGGGAGGTTTATATAGACTCACCTTCCCTAGGGTTTACATATCTCAACTGAATCAGTTAAGGCTTCGGTACTCGTTTAACCTAATCCGACTGGGCATATCTACTCGCCTGGGCCTTCAGCTTCCAGTCGCTTGGATCCACACCGGGCCTTGATCCAGTCGCCGTCTTGCAGGCCCACTCGCCAGTTCCTGGGCCAATCGGAAACGTCCTACTGGGTATACCCCGGTAGGCATATCCCCATCAATTTCCCAACTGATAGAACTTGCTATACTTCACGTCCATCTATAAGAATGTAGGATGAGTAAGTTAGTAGAGTGATCAAGTGTGTCAAATTTTATGTAAGTTTGCAAGAATTTTGAGGTACATGAATTTTCATGAAAGAATCTAATCGATAAGAATGAGAATAAGTTTTCATAAATACTCACTTCTTTTGTTTTGAAACTAAGTTTTTGATTCAAGCGTCCATTCTAAACTAGGGTCTTCTATGGTCAGGATGGCTCTGATACCAACTTGTCAACACCCGGATTTCTAATCCCAGATGCCTGTTATGCCATACATCGCAATCCCAGGATTACCATTTTTGCGAGACATAACAGATTGGTACCATGGTTCATCATCCATTACAAACCATACATAAGGTATTACAACAAATAAAGGATCTCATGATCAAGTCTTAGTACAATCAAAGCAGCGGAATAATATAATAATGATAGCATGGGCGAGGCTCCATCTTCATGGTCACACACAATGCTGATGATGGGAGATGATCCTAGTTGTCGTAACCTTCCTACGGTCCATCCTCCTGATAGTCCTCTTCATAGTCTGGCCACGGGAATAGCCAGGGACAAAGCCATGAGTACTCTTTAAGTACTCACAAACTAACACTAACAGGTAAATGGTTTAAATAGGAATACTAAGCTCTAGGTTGTTTTCCAAAAAGCCAAGTTTATCTCTAACTGAGTTTAGAAGCAAAGAAAACTAGTTTAAGGTTTTATAACACCTAAGTGGGAACTTATCTTTCACTTTCACAACCCTGTTGTGGTTGGTGCGTGCACCCAGTGTTGACTTGGGACACTTTGTTGGAACCCCAAGAGCAAGGTGTGATGAGCACAACAGCAAGTTTCCCTCAGTAGAGACCGAGGTTATCGAACTTGAAGAAGGAAACGCCTCAAAGGTGTTGCAAGCAACATAGAGACCTGCACAACACAAACTCAAGGCTTTGTCCCAACGAATCAGTGAGGTTGTCAAGCTCACCGGTTTGCTATAACAAAGGATTAAACGTATGGTGTGGAAGGTAATGGTTTGCACTAAGTAAAGAAGTAACAGTGGAAGATGTATCAATGGTAAAGATTGGACCGGGGTCCATAGTTCACTAGAGGTGCTCTCCTTAGATAAACAACATGGCATGAAGGGTAAACAAATTACAGCAGGGCAATTTACAGGAACTAAGCAAGGCATAACAATGCAATACTAGTCAGAAAGATACTATGAGATTCGATTGGGCAATACAACAAGATACATAGACCGCCATCCAACTTCATCTATGACTAGAAGTCCACCTTCAGGTTATCATCCTAACCCCCTCCAGTATTAAGTTGCAAGCAACAGACAACTGTTTTAAGCAAAGTGTGTAAGGTAAACAGTCCACATGTTCCATGAACAAGAGACCATTGTTTTCTCCCTAGTAGCAACATCACATCTACAACTGAAGAGATTATTGTCACTTCCCTTGGAAACTAGAGGCATGAACCCACTATCGAGCATAAATACCCCCTCTTGGAGTCACTAGCAACTACTTGGCCAAGATAGCTACTAACAACGGAGAGCATGCAAGATCACAAACAACACAGACATGATAGAATCATAAAGACAAAACCATTAATCAAACCAACATAATAATCTCAATATCCATCGGATCCCCGCAAACACAACATGCATGATTACAAATAGATTAGATCTTGATCATGAACGGAGCTCACAAGATCTATACATGAAAGCACAAAGGAGGAGATACAAACATCTAGCTACTACGTGGACCCATAGTCCAAGGTGGAACTACTCACGCATCATACCGGAGAGAAGGCCTCCGGGATGATCTCCCCTCCGACAGGGTGCCGGGAAGAACTTCAGATCCCCCCCAATCTAGGGACGATGGTGGAGGCGACTATAGATGGTTTTGTGGAGATTTGATTGGGTGCTTAGGGTTTCTGCATCGGGGGCTTCTTATAGGCGAAGGGGGAGGCCGAGGCAGCGGCCAGGGGCCCCACACCCCTCCCAGGCGCGGGGCAGGGCCCACCCGTGCCTAGGGTGGGTCTGGCCGCCCTGGCCGGCCTCTCCGGCTCCCCTCTGGACTTCTTGTTCCCCACGCAAAGTAATTGACTTTGATGTTTGTCCTGTCCAATTCCGAGAATATTTCTTTACTAACTTTTCTGAAACCAAAAACAGCAGAAAATAGGCATCTGGCACTGTTGCAACTTGTTAATAGGTTAGTACCAGAAAACATGTAAAAAGCACCTCAAAGTGTAGACAAGTAAAGCAAAGTAGATACTAAACAAGCATGGAGCATCAAAAATTACAGATATGTTTCCAACGTATCAGCATCCCCAAGCTTAACTCTTGCTCGTCCTCGAGTAGGTAAGTGATAAAAAGAATAATTTTTTAGGTGATATGCACCCTCACAATAAAGATCCAACCATTTGCAAGCATTGAAAGCTGGGATCAAAGAACTCTAAACATGTGCATGAAAGATGGAGTTCTAACAATAGGACATAGTAACTATGCATGCAACATGACAAGCTACAAACAAAGATCATGAATAATATGCAATGAAAAACGTTTGTTTGTTTCACATACAGAAAACATAGCATGTGGCAATCAGCTTGTCCCTCATAGAGTAGAAACATAGATGCATAGGACACCTTCAAAGTTCACAAGGGTGACTAGAAACAAATAGCACAAGAATAAGTAATATCACAATATGCATTAATCAATAAGCTTTGGAACACTGCACACAGAATGACAACTATGCTCTCTTAATGGTGCCTAAAGGTAGAAGGTGGAGACTCAATAGTGGTGGAAGAAAGACCTTTTTTGTAAAGGAAGAAGGGACTACAAGTTTAAAAAAGAGCTTCCAAAAATTATGGTACTTGTTAGCTTTCAGCCCTTATTGCCCCTATCATAAGCATCTTGAAGTGGTTAAGGTTAAAGTGGCAAAGATGGAGTATATGCTCAACGAAGTATAAGTTGGCAATCTCAAGTCCCTTGAATATGAGGGTCACACCTCATGCATACTCAACTTTGGGCACAGGTAAGTTCTTCTCATTCTAAGTATTTGCATATCATTGAGAACCGCCAACAGGGTACCCCTTGCACATGGTACAGGAGCTTTCCCATAACCGAAATGACAAGGAAAGCAGACAATGAGCATCTCAGCAATCTTCTTATGTACCATGGGAATATGGTGCTTTTTTCTCTCTTTCCTCTTTTCTCAACGTGTCTCTTTTTTTATAAGAAGAATGCTTCATAGATGTCACTATGGTGATGCTGCAAGTTTCCACCATGATTAGGCATGGCTTAGGCTAGCGGCCTGGGCGTTTCTCTAACACAGGATACAAACTCCATGGACTTACAAGTTCCCTCTTTATTTCACACCGGTGACATCCATAGACAAAATAGCATGATATCAACTGAGTTCAAAGTACAAGTGCAATGTTGAAAACGTTCCCCGTGACAGCACGGTTCTGCTAATTCCGACTTATAAGTGCAAGCATATACAACAAAGTTGTCACAATGGTTCAAGTTTATTAGGGGCAAAGAATATAAAGTGTGCCATCAAGTTCGTGAGGGATTTAATCACTAAGTTTTCACATAACAAAATAGTTTTAAATTGGAAGATAGTTGAAAACAAGAATATACTTGGAATGGTGTAACACACCATGCATAGGATTTTATAGTGGACACTTTGGAATAACATGGTTTCTTGGGAGTTGGAAGCATGAGTAGAACTTACTCATACAAGTGGAGGCTAGCAAAAGACTGGGAGCAACCAACTAAGAGAGCATAATGGCCATAATCATGCAGTGCAACAAAGCATACTAATCAAAGCAAAGAGTGGTACCACAAGTCAAGGACTAAATGATCATAGAGGCTAATGGTGACTTGTCATAGTCATAACATGGTGTGAGCATGTGCCAAGTCAACCCAAGCAAAGCATCAAAGGAGAATACCACAATATTATGCTTTTGCATGCTAAAACAACGCATAATTTCTTCAAGGCACACTAAGCAATCCCAATTGTTTGGAACAAGACATGCTACAGCAATAATCACTAAGCATAAGGTCAAAACAACACCTAGCATGTCATGCTAAAGTCTAAGTCACAGTCAATGCAAGCTCCTCTTGCACTTCAAGCAAGAACTTACTACTCCTTTCCAACACCAAGCAACTTATTTGCAAAACAACACAGCGAGAACGGGGGTCCAAACTACTTTATTCAAGCAAACTAAACAACCTAATCAAAGCAAACAAAAACTAAGACGCTCCAAGAACAACACAACTGAGCATGAAACAATAAAAACGAAGTGTCTAGACAGACCTGAGCTTTTTATTGATGAAGAAGGGGATGCCTTGGGCATTCCCAAGCTTTGACTCTTGTACTTCTTGGATATTTATTGGGGTGACAACATGGTGGCATCCCCAAGATTGAGCTTTTGTCCATTCTTCATCTCATTGCATCATTCTCTCTCTACACCTGAAATTTTTCCTTCATACAAAACTTCACACAATCTTCATTAGCAACATTAGTTTATTCAAAAGATATTAAACCCCTGGAAAAGCTTTGGAACAGCAAGGCTTTTCACTAAAAACACAAGCTAATGTAGTAACTCCTTCAAAAATATCAATTCACCTAAAGAGAACTCAAAAAGGAATCAATAGGAAGCAAATGCAAATAATGGCAGAAATCTGTCAAAACAGACCAAAAGATAGAAACCGATTTTTTATAACATCTTATATTGCTCAAATCAAAAAGTGTTGAACTAACTAAAGTTAGCTAACATACTGGGGGATTTATTCGTAAATTTTGAGCTCAATCTGAGTTACATAGACTCCTCACTAATGTTTTTGGTGGAGGATAGAAATCTGTTTCGGGACAGCAACTCCCCAAATCTTACTTCCCTCTCATTAGAGGTCATTCTTGGCACAAAAAGCAAACAAAAAGGATAAGTAGAGGTCATTACTGAAGTAATAACTTCCAAGACTCAAGGAAACTCTTGGGTTATCTTCCACCAAGTACTTTTCTTTAATGCCTTTAAGTTAGGCACAAGAAGCAAGAAGAATCAAGTATTTTCAAATGAAGAAGCATTAACATCAAATCTTGCTTTCAAAGCAGGAGCAAAAAGCAACCTATCTCTTCTCATAGGGAAGTGTTCAATACCTTTCTTGAATGGAAAATGATATTTAATGGTGCCTTCTTTCATATCAATGATAGCACCAACTGTTCTAAGAAAAGGTATTCCCAAAGTAATAGGGCAAGAAGCATTGTATTCAACATCCAAAACATAGAAATCAACAGGACATAAGCATTTTTAACCATAATAATAACATCATTAATACTCCCCATGCATTTCTTCTTAGCATTATCATTGCATGCACCCAGTGTTGACGTGGGACACTTCGTTGGAATCCCAAGAGCAAGGTATGATGAGCACAGCAGCAAGTTTCCCTCGGTAGATACCGAGGTTATCGAACCTGAAGGAGGAAGGAAACGTCTCAAAGGTGTTGCAAGCAACGTGGAGACCTGCACAACACAAACTCAAGACTTTGTCCCAACGAATCAGTGAGGTTGTCAAGCTCACCAGTTTGCAGTAACAAAGGATTAAACGTATGGTGTGGAAGGTAATGGTTTGCAGCAAGTAAACCATTAACAGTGGAAGATGTATCAATGGTAAAGATTGGACCGGGGTCCATAGTTCACTAGAGGTGCTCTCCTTAGATAAACAACATGGCATGAAGGGTAAACAAATTACAGCAGGGCAATTTACAGGAATTGAGCAAGGCATAACAATGCAATACTAGTCAGAAACATCCTATAAAATTTGATTGGGCAATACAACAAGATACATAGACCGCCATCCAACTGCATCTATGTCTAGAAGTCCACCTTCAGGTTATCATTCAAACCCCCTCCAGTATTAAGTTGCAAGCAACAGACAACTATTTTAAGCAAAGTGTGTAAGGTAAACAGTCCACATGTTCCATGAACAAGAGACCGTTGTTTTCTCCCTAGTAGCAACAGCACATCTACAACCGGGGAGATTATTGTCACTTCCCTTGGAAACTAGAGGAATGAACCCACTATCGAGCATAAATACCCTCTCTTGGAGTCACTAGCAACTACTTGGCCAAGAAAGCTACTAACAACAGAGAGCATGCAAGATCACAAACAACACAGACATGATAGAATCATAAAAGACAAAACCAATAAACAAACCAACATAATAATCTCAATATCCATCGGATCCCCACAAACACAACATGCATGATTACAAATAGATTAGATCTTGATCATGAACGGAGCTCACAAGATCTATACATGAAAGCACAAAGGAGGAGATACAACCATCTAGCTACTACATGGACCCATCTAGCTACTACATGGACCCATCTAGCTACTACAAGATCTATACACGACGGAACAGTATGGCCATACCACCTGTCCATAATCGCGGACGCGGCTATTCGAATAGTTTGACACTCTGCAGAGGTGGTACACTTTCACCACAATATTCGATACATCCGTCAGGAACAATCTGGAATTCACCATACTCAGTATGCGGATAATCAATCCTAACCTTTCAATTACACGCCCTAGTATAGGCACCTATCCTATGAGTTTGGCCTCCCAACCATGACCATTTATCATCTTGGGAACTGCATAGGTGGTCAATCTTCACGAGGTAGCCTTAGCTCAAACCTCGGTCGCAAGGGAACCCATACTAAGGTATATAAACTTCCAGTCAAGCCCTACCCAATTTCGGGTATTGTGGTTGTACGGTAAAATTGGAATGGTATCGCATCCAGACAACCATCAGTTTTATAAAGGGATAAGGCTCATGCCTCAACATTTTCATCATCAAAATCATATGGTGTTCAAGAACACATGTCAAAACATTTCATTAGAATGACTCATCATTCTAAGGTTTTCATAATCATTTTCACCAAGTATTCCCATCTAAAGTGATCAAGTTTTATGCTTAGCACTAGCCACTAATGTTGGGGGTAAAAACTAATGAGGGGTGGTAATCAAGTGTGACTTATCTAAGTTTAATCTCATGCCTCAGGATGATATCAAGATCTATCTAACTTATGCCAAGTTTTATGCTCTTTATGCTACCTCTAATATCTTTCCAAAACTTACAAGTCACTAAGTAAAAGTAATAAAGAGCTTTGATAAAGAAATAAAAATAATCAAGCTTGCAAGTAAAACTGGGATTTGGTGTGATTAAAGGGGGTATAATCACATATGCCTAAGGCATCTAGTTTGCATAATCCACTTGTAGTGTTAGGATTCCAAAGTTGCAAGTGTAAGCTTGCCTTGTGCAGAACAGTGGTTGAAATTCTCCTCGGCTTCTTCCTCGTAGTAACCTCCTTCCTCTTCGTATCCTTGGTCGGTACTAGCGTCTATAAATAAATACGAGGTACACAATCACCAAACAATACTTAACTACTTCTATTTATCACACCAGGGTTTTCACTAGATGATCTAGCATCATCACAATCATCACAAAGATTAAGGCACTAGTTTCATTTATTTTCTTTTAGAAAAGTAATTTCTACTCATTGAAAAAGTACTTAAGATTTAATATTCTCCAACTAAAACATGGGATCATGTTGGCACATGTCATCACCACATATTTCAGTACTTGGGAATGTGATTTAAAGTGGTGTCACAATTTAATAAGGTTTAACCTTTTTGTTTTAATTAATTAAAGTGAATAGAAATGCCTATGGGGCATTCCTTTATTACTTGTCCATTATTACTGCAAGTAAACCTAGATATTTTTATATATTCAGAAAGGTCTTATCAAATGTGATTTTTGAGAGTTGGAATCAACTCAAAAGCATTTATGGTGTATTTTTGAAAAATGTTTGAATGCAGAAAAGTCTCTGCCTTGTTATTTTTACCATAGGTGGTCTATAATTCCAACTTGTTTGAATCCAACGGGCTTGGATTAAGAACTTCCATACATTTTCTAACAAAATTGGTTTCATGCAATTTGGTTCAGTGAATCTCTCTAAAATGATTTTTGAATCTACTGCCAGAACTAGGTTTGAAATTAAATAGATAAACCTAATTTCAAACGAACTGGGTCACGCAGGAAAGTTAACTGGGTTGGACCACTGCGCACAACGTGCACGCGAGCGGGTTAAGTGGTTTTCCCCACTAGTCAGTGAGACAGGGGGTGCAAAGGGGTACGGGGCTATTATGACCATAGGATTAGATGTAAGATCTACGGCTGAGAATCGTCGGCAACGTCTGAACAGAACGCGACGAGTGGGGGTCTGTGGCGGCTCACCGGGGCTCAGGCGATGGTCGGCGATGGGGGAAAACGACAAAGTTGACGACGACAATTCTCCTAGTACTGGCGGCTCCTCCTGGGGTGTCTCTAATCAGCGGCGCCCTTCTACTCCAGCAGCGGCAGGCTCCGGAGAAATTCTGGCGATGTTGCGCTCGCCTTGCTCCGTGAAGAAGTGGGCACGATCAGTGTGAGGTGGGGAGTGGAATGATGTGAAGAAATCAAACGGGGAAGGCCTCTATTTATACTGCGATGAGGGAACCAAAGGGTGCGGGCTGAGCTCGGCGGGGTCGGCTTCACAGTGAGCTATGGGCATGGTCGAAGGTAGGGGACGGTGTGCGGTCTCCTGGCGAAGATCAACGTCTTGATGGAGCGGCAAGGGGCGGTGCGGTTCGGTCGGAATGCGTCGACGCTCTGGGCGGCACTGACGATAGTTTTGACGGTGCACAGTGGCTACGGGTAGCGTGGCGGTGAACGGGGTTGTCTGGGGCGTTCCTGGGGCGATGGTGATCACGTACGCGGGCGGCGAATGCAGGGCGCGTTCTGTGCGAGCGTGTCGAGCGCGGCGCTCTGGCGCGCTCTGGACATGGTCGCGGAGAAATGGGCGTGTGTGTTCTCTGTGGTCCAGTGCCTGGAAGGGGTTGAGGGCTGGACAGGGGGTGGCGGTGGACGGTGGCGTGCTTGCTAAACACGGTGGCTAGGCTCGTTCCTTGCTCTGGCTAGCTAGCCATGTGTTGGAGATATGCCCAAGAGGCAATAATAAATTGGTTATTATCATATCTTCATACTTATGATAAATATTTACATACCATGCTATTGTATTAACCGGAAACATTAATACTTATATGATTTGTAAACATAAAAGAGTCCCTAGTAAAGCCTCTTGTTAAACTATCTTGTTGGTTAATATATGATCATGGTTTCCTGATCATGAACATAGAGATGTTATTAACAACAGGGTCATATCATTGGGAGAATGATGTGATGGACATACTCCTATAGTTAAGCGTAGCATAAAGATCAAGTCATTTAATATAGTTCATTTGCTATAAGTTTCTGATACATAGTAACCTAATTCCTTCGACCATGAGATCATCTAATCACCATCACCGGAAGGATGCTTTGATTACATAAAATACCACACCGTAACTGGGTGGCTATAAAGGTGGCATTGAGTGTTCAAAAAGTATGTGTTGAGGCACATGGATCAAGAGTGGGATTTGTCCATCCATATGACGGATAGATATACTCTAGGCCCTCTCGGTGGAATGTCATCCAATTAGCTTGCAAGCATGTGATTGGCTCACAAGGGATCACATATCACGGGAACGAGAAAAGAGTACTTATCGGTAACGAGGTTGAACTAGGTATGCAGAGATACCGACGATCAAAACCTTGGATAAGTAAACTATCGTGAGACAAAGGGAAATTGGTATCGTATGTAAGTGGTTCATTTGATCGCAAAGTAATCGTAGAAATATGTGGGAGCCATATGAATTTCCAGATTCCTCTACTGGTTATTGATCGGAGAAGTGTCTCAGTCATGTCCGCATAATTCACGAACCGTAGGGAGACACACTTAAGGATTCGATGTTGTTGTGTAGTTATGGAATGATGAGTAAGAGACCGAATGTTGTTTGGAGTCTCGGATGGGATCCGGGATATCACGAGGAGATCCGGAATGGTCCAGATAATAAGATTCATATAAGGAAAGTCCTGTTTAGGAGTTCGGAAATGATTTTGGTGTTTTCACCGGGAATGTTCTAGAAGGGTATGGAAGGTCCGGCACTCCGGAAGGGGAAGGGTACATGGATGTGTCATGACAATGTCGAATGGTTGCATCATGTACTAGGTCACTTGGCTGGGCAATATGAAGAGAGAAATCAAATTCAAGTTTGAAAGTCAAACACCAATTTGAAAAGTCAAATCTGAACATTGCTTGGTGGAGAGAGAGTAGGAAACCTACCTAGGGTAGGAATCCCACTCCCTCCACCGGTCGGCCATGAAGAGGAGTTTGGGGAGGACTCCCTCCTCCCCAAACCTCCTCTCCCCACCTATATAAGGAGGGGTAGGGCGCACCCCGGCCCCTCACACCAAAACCCTAGCTACAAGGTGCCACCACCCTCCAAGTGTTGCCGCCGCCTAGGGCTCCTCCCAAGTCGCCGAGTTGGGGTATCCCAAACCCTAGCCGCCGGCTACACCTCTCCCCTTGGTGCCTCTAAATCCGTAGATCGCTAAGGCTCTCTACTACTCCATCATACTAGCTCCGGCTTAGGCGAAGCCCTGCGAGATCTTCCCTCTACTTCCGACACCACGCCGTCATGCTGCCGGAATCGCGAGGAGAGTGCTACAACCTCTGCTGCCTGCTGGAACAAGGGAGAGGAATGTCTTCATTGAGTACCGAACGTGTGACCGACTGCGGGAGCACTGCCAGAACGTGGCGCCAGAAGGATCATCTACGCGATCTTGAGATCGGCAAGTGAACGACTACATCACCGACGAGAATCTGCTCTCGTTAACCGCTTTGGATCTTCGAGGGTTAGTACTCTATCAACTTGTTGCACTGATCAAGTAGATAGATATTGGCTTGATCATAGATTAGATCTTGATTGTGTGTTCATGCGGTAGAAATTTTTTGTTTTCCATGCTACGAACCCCTATAGTGGTATCAGAGCCGGGTCTATATGTAGATCTATTGCACGAGTAGAACACAATGGTTCTTGTGGGCGGTGGTGCTTTTATTATCAATTGCTTCTTGTACTTTGCATCTTGCGGTATGGTGGGATGAAGCGGCCCGGGCTAACCTACATGACATCTTTCATGAGACTTGCTCCACGCTCGACATGCAACTTGTATTGCATAAGTGGCTTTGCGGGTGTTTGTCTCTCCCATCATAGTAAAGATTCAATTTACAACGGGCACTTGATAGTTCAAGCATCAACATTGTGGTTCTTGTTCGTAAGTTAGAACGACACTTATTGAAAGCTCCAAACCACGTAAAATATGCAAAGAAAATTAGAGGCGTCTAACTTTGTTTTGCAGGGGTGTGTTGTGATGTGATATGGCCATGATTGTGATTATATATGATGTATGCAATGTTTCTTATTGTAAGTCGGCAACCGGCAGGAGCCATATGGTTGTCTTTTAAATTCCGTTAAGACCCGCGTGTCTATTATTCAAAGTAGTTGTAATAGTTGATGTTGGTGGATGACAACCATGAAGCGGCGCCATTGACCTTGACGCCATGCCGGTGATGATGGAGATCATGTTCGTGCTTGAAGATGGAGATCGGAAGCACAAGAAGAAAGGCCATATCATATCACATATTATGAATTGCATGTGATGTTAATCCTTTTATGCATCTTGTATTGCTTAGTTCACGACGGTAGCATTATAGATGATCCCTCAAGCACATAATTTCAAGTATTAAAGTGTTCATCGTTAGTAAGCACCATTGCTAAAGCTCGTTGTTTCGAAGCACCACGTGATGATTGGGTGTGTTAAATTCTACGAGTGTATACAACGTGAGCAAGCCAGATTTGCTCATGCGAAAGCTAAGGTTTGGTCTTGACGAGCCTAGCATGTACAGACATGGTCTCGAAATACGAAATACCGAAAGGTAAAGCATAAGTCATATAGATGATATGATGAACATGGGGATTGTTCTCCTTTGAAACTATATCATGTCACGTGATGATCAGACTTGGTGTAGTGAATTTGGTTTGTTTGATCACTAAAACAATGTGAGGGATATTGTTTTGAGTGGGAGTTCAACGGCAATATGATTAAAAGTTAAACACTATTTATCATAAATTAAATCAAAGTGAATTTGCATAGTTGTTGTAGTCATTGGCATTCGTTTACCACCTTGCACTTAGTTATAATTAAGATAATAGAACTATAGAATTCTGGTTAGTTACTTTACGAACTGGTATCGTATTGTTTTGAGGTCTTAATCTAAAGTTTAAAAGTCCTATTGCAAACTTTCAGTAAGTTCCCGTTACTCCGTGAAGTTTAATAATTGGTATTAAATCAAGAGTGACAATTCCAGTGTTAGTATATAAGTATCATGTTTGTCTCCATGATTCTTGATATTCAAAAGATTGTTTTAATATCAAGGTTATCTAGGATCTGAAAGAGTTGTTTTAGAAACCATGATGTGTGGAAGATATTGCGATATCTGAAATAATGTTTTGGTTGCAACGTGATAGAGTATAATATGGCAAAAAGTCATGTTCTCATATTTGATGAGAATTTGCAAAAGGTTGGAGACGTTGGTCGTCTTAATCCTCCAAAAGGTTTTGGAGAGCAACATTATACTCGCGATTCACCGTTATAAGCTAAAAGTAGCTTGATCATGAATAGTTCCACGATAAGGGTGAATTTTTTATAAAATGTTTACTACACTAAAAAATTACTAAAGAATGGAATTTGAAAGAACACCAAGTATTTGATGATGGTGATCTACTTCAAAGTGCAAGTCCAAAGGCATTGGTATTTAACTATACATGCTTTGGACTATGTGTCATGTGTATGGCTCCACTATTGATGTTGATAGATTCTTTCAAACAGAAATACTGAAAGAGAATCTCATAAATATATGGCAGAAAAGAAAAGACTAGAATTGTTTAGCTTAGGTATATAGAGGATATACATGTTATGGCTATATTCTTTGCTTATTAAACAATGTGGTTCTTAAGTATTTGATACTGAATTTGTTGGTGTGAATCGTCATACAAAACAACACAATTCATGAACTACAATGGCCTAAGTAACTAGCAAGATAATATGTGATGATGTTCATCGAGAACAAATAAAGTGTTGATGTGTTTCTCGTTAACATCAAAGCTTGCCTTCAAGATTTGTTTTATCAGGTATTATGAGAACAAAAGGGTTGTTCAAATAATTGCCATAATCCATAAAAGATGGATGATTTACAAATCTCGTCGGATAAATCACATCCATAAAAATATTGCTAAAAATGTCGAAAGACAATTGATAAGAAAGATCACTTAGGAAGTGACATCGCCACTTAAATTATATTGGAAATAAAACATGAAGAAACTCCATGTGGATGGAATTTTGGAGTCTTTTTTTTATCAAATGACACTTGTGAAACTTCCCTAGAGATAATTAAAAACTCCGTTCATAGGCCAAAAGGGAACGAATGACTAGTTTATTGGAACTTGTACATATTGTTGTATGAAGTCCATTATGTGTAGTCAAGAGCGATGAATTTCAACTTCATATGCTTTCTCCGAAAATTTGAGTGAATATATGAATATTTACTTAATAAGGATGAAGTATGAAACATTTGAAAAGTTCAAATACTTTCAAGATGAAGTGTAAAATCATTGTAACAAGAATATAAATAGTTTATGATAAGATCATAAAGGAAGATATTTGAGTTACAAGTTTAGCATAAAACACCTAAGATTTAAGGAATCGTTCCATGGATTTGCATTTCCCAAAACACCATAAGAGTATGGAGCGTTCGAGATATGTAATAAAACCTTGTTTGACATGGTAAGATCAAAGGTGTAATTCATAAAACTGCCATTATATTTTAAAGATTAAAAGCTTTAGAGAATATCGTTTTTCCACTGAAAAGAGCTCCATTATAATCCGTTGAATTGACACCATATAAAGTTATGGTTTGGGATAAAACCCAAGTTGTCCTTTCTTAAAAATTGGTATGCTATCCATAAGAAAGATGTTTGCAACCAAAATCGGATGAACATATCTTTGTATGTTATTTTGAATAATAGTTGAGTATTCCTCCATAACACCGAAGAAAAAAGTGTTTGTCGCTTAGAACGTCAACTTTCTTTAAGAAGGAATTTTCCGTGAAAAGTTAAGTGGGAGGACAATAGAACTTTGATAAGGTTAAAAGAACCTTAGCTATATGTGCAAAGTCGCATAGCGCCGAAAAGTGTTCCGGAGGCAGAAACAATGCTCATGGCTCACGTGCCTCAAAGGTTGTGGACACAGAGATCTAAGTTCTTATTGAACAAAGTAGGTCGGATAAACAATCAAATACCAAGATTTGAGGTTTGAATCATTATTTGACAATAATGAACCGACTACATGCAAAGAAGCGATGATGGGCCCTGACTCCGTCAAATGGTTTGAAGCCATAAAATCCGTGATAGTTCCATATACGAGAGATCAAGCTTTGAACTTGAAAGACCCTCTGAAAATGTGCAAGACCCTATAGTCGTACTTGGAAATAAGTATCATGATTGTCTCCATGATTCTTGATATTCAAAAGATTGTTTTAATATCAAGGTTATCTAGGATCTAAAAGAGTTGTTTCAGAAACCATGATGTGTGG
The DNA here is from genome assembly GCA_916181665.1 of Avena sativa. Lineage (NCBI taxonomy): Eukaryota > Viridiplantae > Streptophyta > Magnoliopsida > Poales > Poaceae > Avena > Avena sativa. The sequence continues at coordinate 93,906,905 of OV702294.1, forward strand.
AAGATATTGCGATATCTGAAATAATGTTTTGGTTGAAACGTGATAGAGTATAATATGGCAAAAATTCATGTTCTCATATTTGATGAGAAATTGCAAAAGGTTGGAGACGCTGGTCGTCTTAATCCTCCAAAAGGTTTTGGAGAGCAACATTACACTCGCGATTCACCGTTATAAGCTAAAAGTAGCTTGATCATGAATAGTTCCATGATAAGGGTGAATATTTGATAAAAAATTTACTACACTAAAAAAATTACTAAAGAATGGAATTTGAAAGAACACCAAGTATTTGATGATGGTGATCTACTTCAAAGTGCAAGTCCAAAGACATTGGTATTTAACTATACATGCTTTGGACTATGTGTCATGTGTATGGCTCCACTATTGATGTTGATAGATTCTTTCAAACAGAAAAGGAAATACTGAAAGAGAATCTCATAAATATATGGCAGAAAAGAAAAGACTAGAATTGTTTAGCTTAGGTATATAGAGGATATACATGTTATGGCTATATTCTTTGCTTATTAAACAATGTGGTTCTTAAGTATTTGATACTGAATTTGTTGGTGTGAATCGTCATACAAAACAACACAATTCATAAACTACAATGGCCTAAGTAACTAGCAAGAGAATATGTGATGATGTTCATCGAGAACAAATAAAGTGTTGATGTGTTTCTCGTTAACATCAAAGCTTGCCTTCAAGATTTGTTTTATCAGGTATTATGAGAACAAAAGGGTTGTTCAAATAATTGCCATAATCCATAAAATATGGATGATTTACAAATCTCGTTGGATAAATCACATCCATAAAAATATTGCTAAAAATGTCGAAACACAATTGATAAGAAAGATCACTTAGGAAGTGACATCGCTGTTTAAATTATATTGGAAAGAAAACATGAAGAAACTGCATGTGGATGGAATTTCGGAGCCTTTTTTTTATTAAATGACACTTGTGAAACTTTCCTAGAGATCATTAAAAACTTCGTTCATAGGCCAAAAGGGAACGAATGACTAGTTTATTGGAACTTGTACATATTGTTGTATGAAGTCCATTATGTGTAGTCAAGAGCGATGAATTTTAACTTCATATGCTTTCTCTGAAAATTTGAGTGAATATATGAATATTTACTTAATAAGGATGAAGTATGAAGCATTTGAAAAGTTCAAAGACTTTCAAGATGAACTGTAAAATCAATGTAACAAGAATATAAATAGTTTATGATAAGATCATAAAGGAAGATATTTGAGTTATAAGTTTAGCATAAAACACCTAAGATTTAAGGAATCGTTCCGTGGATTTGCATTTCCCGAAACACCATAAGAGTATGGAGCGTTCGAGATATGTAATAAAACCTTGTTTGACATGGTAAGATCAAAGGTGTAATTCATAAAACTGCCATTATATTTTAAAGATTAAAAGCTTTAGAGACTACCGTTTTTCCACTAAAAAGAGCTCCATTATAATCCGTTGAATTGACACCATATAAAGTTATGGTTTGGGATAAAACCCAAGTTGTCCTTTCTTAAAAATTGGTATGCTATGCATAAGAAAGATGTTTGCAACCAAAATCGGATGAACATATCTTTGTATGTTATTTTGAATAATAGTTTAGTATTCCTCCATAACACCGAAGACAAAAGTGTTTGTCGCTTAAAACGTCAAGTTTCTTTAAGAAGGAATTTTCCGTGAAAAGTTAAGTCGGAGGACAATAGAACTTTGATAAGGTTAAAAGAACCTTAGCTATATGTGCAAAGTTGCGCAACGCCGAAAAGTGCTCCGGAGGCAGCAACAATGCTCATGGCTCACGTGCCTCAAAGGTTGTGGACACGGAGATCTAAGTTCTTATTGAACAAAGTAGGTCAGATAAACAATCAAATACCAAGATTTGAGGTTTGAATCATTATTTGACAATAATGAACCGACTACATGCAAAGAAGCGATGATGGGCCCTGACTCCGTCAAATGTTTGAAGCCATAAAATCCGTGATAGTTTCATATACGAGAGATCAAGCTTTGAACTTGAAAGACCCTTTGAAAAGGTGCAAGACCCTATAGTCGTATTTGGATCTATAAAGAAATAGACATGGATGTTTCACATCTATGAAATTATCGACATGCCAGGAAAGAGTTCACGACAATATTCAAATAGTTGACTATGACAAGATCCGATCTTTCATTAAGCGATATTTAGTCTAGACAGATTAATGTAGCAACCACTGCATATAATTTTGTTATGTGGTAGTTGAATAAACAAAACAAGTTCTTCTAATAGAATGGTTACCTAAGACGTGTGCATGACATGGTCCAAAGGGTTTTGTTAATTCAAAGGATGCTAAAAGCATATGCAAACTTCAATGGTTGAAGTAAGCATCGCGGAGTTGGAATCTTCACTATGATGAAACTATGAAAAGAGTTTAATTTCATCGGAGACAATGAAGATGCTTGCATTTGCAAGAAATTAAGTGGGAGCGCTAAGACATGTTTCTAATACATTATGTGGAAGACATATTGTTGATTGGAAATGATGTATCTTTTTATTGACACAGGATAAGCATTTCATCTCGATGAAAGGCTTAGGCAGAACCCGAATATTTGGCATCAATATTTATATGGATAAATTGTGACGCCAGTATGGTTGTTCCAGAAGTACATAGATGAGATATTGAATGAGTTCAATATTGAAACTACAATAAAGGTTCTTGTTGCACAAGAAGGATTGAATAAAGATTTAAGTATTTTTTATACTTGATAGATACAATCACAAAGAGTATTTTATCCATCATGTTGTGATGTGTACAAATCCAGATATGTCCTATGCTCTAAATATTATGAGCGTATACCAGAATGATTCATGAGATGATTATTTGACGATGGTAAAGATATTCTTATGATCTTTTAGAAGAACTAAGAATATATTATTTTGTAGAAGTGACAAATAGATGGTTAGTTCATTGTAAAAGTATTACATTGATACTAGTTTTGTCACAAAGTACAAATTAAGTTTATCAATCTAAACTATGGGTGGCACAATATGATGGAAAGTAAGTTCCATAATGAATTTGGATGAGTTCCAAAGTTAAGACATTGTGACAGATAATACAACAAAAGGCTAAGTATATGACTGCTGTTATAACAGCAAAAGAGGGCATTTGTGTCAAGTAGTTTGTTATCAAACTAGGTGTAGTTTACATCGGGATAGTACTATGAAGATATATTTTATGACAATATTATCAACATGTTTTAACCCCAAGGAACTAAAGGTCTCACCAAAGGACCAAATTTGTACAAAGCCATCTCATTAGAGAATGAGTGATGCGTAAAGACGCAAAGACATGCAATTACACACGGACCTGAAAGTGTCGGATCCGGAGATCAGTTGACCACTAGCAATCGTGTAAATACAACACTGGAAATCCATAGGTGTTGAATGCACAAAGGTTTGAAACTAGATTATTAACTCTAGTGCAAGTGGAAGACTGTTGGAGATATGCCCAAGAGGCAATAATAGAGTGGTTATTATCATATCTTCATACTTATGATAAATGTTTACATACCATGCTATAATTGTGTTAACCGAAAACATTAATACTTGTGTGATTTGTAAACATAAAAGAGTCCCTAGTAAAGCCTCTTGTTAAACTAGCTTGTTGGTTAATATATGATCATGGTTTCCTGATCATGAACATAGAGATGTTATTAACAACAGGGTCATATCATTGGGAGAATGATGTGATGGACATACTCCTATAGTTAAGCGTAGCATAAAGATCAAGTCATTTAATATAGTTCATTTGCTATAAGCTTTCTGATACATAGTAACCTAATTCCTTCGACCATGAGATCATGCTAATCACCATCACCGGAAGGATGCTTTGATGACATCAAACACCACACCGTAACTGGGTGGCTATAAAGGTGGCATTGAGTGTTCGGAAAGTATGTGTTGAGGCACATGGATCAAGAGTGGGATTTGTCCATCCATATGACGGATAGATATACTCTGGGCCCTCTCGGTGGAATGTCATCCAATTAGCTTGCAAGCATGTGACTGGATCACAAGGGATCACATATCACGGGAACGAGAAAAGAGTACTTATGGGTAACGAGGTTGAACTAGGTATGCAGAGATACCGACGATCAAAACCTCGGATAAGTAAACTATCATGAGACAAAGGGAAATTGGTATTGTATGTAAGTGGTTCATTCGATCGCAAAGTAATCGTAGAAATATGTGGGAGCCATATGAATTTCCAGATTCCTCTATTGGTTATTGATCGTAGAAGTGTCTCAGTCATGTCCGCATAATTCACGAACCATAGGGAGACACACTTAAGGATTCGATGTTGTTGTGTAGTTATGGAATGATGAGTAAGAGACTGAATGTTGTTCGGAGTCCCGGATGGGATCCGGGATATCACGAGGAGATCCGGAATGGTCTGGAGAATAAGATTCATATAAGGAAAGTCCTGTTTCGGAGTTCAGAAATGATTTCGGTGTTTTCACCAGGAATGTTCTAGAAGGGTCTAGAAGGTCCGGCACTTCGGAAGGGGAAGGGTACATGGATGTGTCATGACAATGTGGAATGGTTACATCATGTACTAGGTCACTTGGCTGGGCAATATGAACAGAGAAATCAAATTCAAGTTTGAAAGTCAAATGCCAATTTGAAAAGTCAAATCCGAACATTGCTTGGTGGAGGGAGAGTAGGAAACCTACCTAGGGTAGGAATCCTACTCCCTCCACCCGCCGGCCATGAAGAGGAGTTTGGGGAGGACTCCCTCCTCCCCAAACCGCCTCTCCCCACCTATATAAGGAGGGGTAGGGCGCACCCCTACCCCTCACACCAAAACCCTAGTTACAAGGCGCCACCACCCTCCAAGTGATGCCGCCGCCTAGGGCTCCTCCCAAGTCACCGAGTTGGGGTATCCCAAACCCTAGACGCCGGCTACAACTCTCCCCTTGGTGCCTCTAAATCCGTAGATCGCCAAGGCTCTCTCCTACTCCACCATACTCGCTCTGGCTTAAGTGAAGACCTGCGAGATCTTCCCTCTACTTCCGACACCACGCCGTCATGCTGCCGGAATCGCGAGGAGAGTGCTACAACCTCCGCTGCCTGATGGAACAAGGGAGAGTTAGGTCTCATCGAGTACCGAACGTGTGACCGACTGCGGGAGCGCTGCCGGAACGCGGCGCCGGAAGGATCGTCTATGCGATCTTGAGATCGGCAAGTGAACGACTACATCACCCACGAGAATCTGCTCTCGTTAACCGCTTTGGATCTTTGAGGGTTAGTACTCTATCAACTTGTTGCACTGATCTAGTAGATAGATCTTGGCTTTATCATAGATTAGATCTTGATTGTGTGTTCATGCGGTAGAAAAATTTTGTTTTCCATGCTACGAACCCCTACACCATGGTCGGCTGGCAAGGGTGCCCTCGAGTTGGCACGACATGGTGCACTTGGTAGGGGCTAGGTGTGTTCAAGGCATTGGTTGCCACTGGGGTAGACAAGTGTGATCAATGGTGAACAATGGTTGCAAAGATCACTGCTCAAAACAGTAAAGTTTGGCCATTTTGATTTTCTGTCTCTAAGTGTTTGATGAAATGGCCGCAAGAAATTCAAATTTGAATTTTTGGTTGAAACTTTGTGGGTGTAATGGTCACATACTAGGTAGTATCTGGTTGCTTGTATTTGTCAAGGTGCACTGGTTTGGTTGGGTTTTGAGAAATGGTGATCTTCCCATATCAACTAGATTCAAATTTCAAATGTCATTTGAATAAGGTTGCCAAATGTTTCTATGGGTTTGCCAGGTGGGCTTGGGTTCACTTTCACTTGGTTTATCAAGGGTGAAAAGAAATGGATTTGTTTCTGTTTGAAATCTTGGACTAGAAACACTCAAAGTGGTCTAGTGAGTAAGATTGGCAAAAATGACCATTTGCTTGTTTTGTTTGTTTTTGAATTTTTATTGATTTGATTCTGCTTGGAATTGATTTACATGATGTTGTTTTCATCTTTAAACCAATCCTTGCCATTCACAACAATCAAACAATTCCATTCAAGCATTCATGCATTCATCACATACACACATGCATTCATATTGATTTTAATTAACAAAAGTTTTTGTTAACCCTAAATTTGGGTGATTGGAATTGATAACCTTGATTAATATTTTTGGGATGTTACACCTTTCCAATGCGACTTGCGTCCGAGTCTCTTTTGTCTCATGATATACCTTGTCTGGCTATAGGCGAATAATCGTCATCCCTTAAATAGTCTGACTCTCTTCTCGATCCGATATAAGTGATTCATTCGACTAATTCTTAGTCGATCGCCTCGGTTAACACTTAACCGAGTCGCGCATGGCCATGCATTCTGAATCATATCTCACAAGAGGGCCCAGAGAATATCTCTCCGAGTGGAGGGGCAAAATCCCATCTTGGTTATTCACATCACGCAGCTTGATTCTTAGTCAACCCGATCTCTGCCTTTATAACTGCCCTGTTACGGATCAACGTTTGACAGAACCTAAGTCGGTGATTCTCAACTCGAATTGTGCAATAACCTCAGGTCTAAGGATTACATTGATTGAGATATACAAATGATGACTTGTTCGTTGCACATCAATATGGGTCAATCTGACTCGCTAAACTCTTTAGCCAAATCTGTGTAAGTAGAAATAGCATCACCATGCCCATGACAAGTGGAACTGAGTCATATCCGACTTTCACATTAGTCTAAGTTGCGTTGTCCAACATAACCTCAATGACCAAGGATATTTAGTATGAACGACATGGATATATAGTTTTACAACTGAATCATATATTCAATGATACATATCAGATGCTTATATAAGGACAACTTAATAACTTTATGAATGCAATGGGAAATATCATCATACATGATTGCCTCTAGGGCATATTCCCAACACAAAGGAGCGACCAACGAAAGTCCAAAGGACCCTACACAGCTGCGGAGCCGGCTCTTTTAGTATTTGTAGTCTCATCGTCTCCCATACCGTACCCCAATCCCATCTTCCCGGATCTGAATCTCTAGGGATTTGTTGACCATGATGTCGTCCGCCGACCGTGCCCTGCTCGACAGCTCTTCCGCTCCAGGCCTCCCTACTCAGGCCAATGCATATGGATGAGCGGAAGAAGATGTTGTCGAAGGCGACCTCTAGTTCTGGTATTGGTATATATGTGGTCGCGATTGTTATTTTTAATTATCCGTCTTTTTTAAGTACCATGACTCTATCTGAATCTGACTGCATTGCATTTTCTTAACGAGAAGCTCGTGAGCATTGATGAACATCTAATGAACTAAGTCGAGCTTTACTTTTTGCTCATTATTCTTAACGAGTTTAATGATCCGAGCCGCTTGATAGTCCAGTCCTACCCTCGCTGCCTTTTTTGTGAGGACCACTCCACTCGCTGGTAGGTATGAAAGTGGAATGGAAAGTTTCTGATTTTTTCAAAAAAAAACGAAATCGGAGTGAAAATACCAAAATAGAAACGGGATTTTGCAAAACAAAAATGGAAATGGAATTGGCTTGGCGAAAATGGAAACAAAAACAAAATAGCGTTTTCCGACGAAACAGACGTTGAAAAAGAAATTTCTGTTTTCGTCTAATATGAAATTTCTGTTTTAGGGTTGATGTGCATTATATGATACTCTTTTGACCATGTGAGACGCCCGATTAGATTTAGCTGGGATTTATCCTTTGAACAACTGGGCCGGGTTTCCGGGCTTAATATGGGCACTTGTTCATTTGGTCGTCGCCGCAGCGTCCGTCGCTACCCGCAAACGATAGAACAGGACCCACCAGGCGGAGCTGTCGGCTCCGGTTTCGAATTTCCATTTCAAATCTCACTGCCCCCTTCCGCTCCGCCTCTTCCCCCCTCCTATTCAACTCTTTCCATTTCCAACAATTACTCCCCGGGATCCCGCACCAATCCCCAAACCCTCAAACCGCGGCGGCGGAGGCGGCTGGTACAGCGCGCGCTCGTGGTAGGAGGATCCCTCGGCACCATGGGCTGCTTCCTCTCATGCTTCCGCGGCCGCCCCGACTCCTCCGGCGGCGGTCTCCAGGTACGCATACCCCCTGCGATTCTGTGTCCCCTAAACCTCCCTCTTTCGATCCGCATGGCGATGATCTGTTTCCGTGGGGGGTTTGGCTGGTTCAGGATCCGCTCGTGCGCTCGAGCCGGCTCGGGGACGCCTTCCTGGACGACCGCGACGACGACACAGCGAGTGCGTTTTGAATTTTTCTTGCGCCGATCGGATCGGATCGGATTCGATGTGCTGATGGACTGACCGATTTGTTTTTGTTGTCCCCCTGTTTGGCCTGTGTGTTGTTTCTCAGAACTTGAAGCAGGCGGAAAGCTGAAGGATGATTTGGGGAACGATGGATGCCTCAACGACGAACTCAGGCGAGAGGTACCTGCAAAGCGCTCTTCTGTTTCATTGTTTGTTGTCGTGTGCAGCTCCGTTAGTATCTAGACTGCATAGAATTTGAGCTGTTCCGTTTGTCACATGACTCACATCTGCAATGTCGATTTGGTCTTCTGCACGCGTTGTAGCCTAGATGGGTAATTCTCTGGCTCGTAATATGGGTCATCTCCTGCAATTTCCAAGGTGGCCTATTTAGTTAGTAGAATTAGTAGCGGAGCTTAAGTTTCATCTTGGCAGGGGCCACAATAGCCTAAATCATGTAAAGAGAGGTCCAATTCAAAGGATTGGATCATATATAGGCTGAAATAATGTCACTTATGCACTAATATTATGAAGTGTTTGAGCTGGGGGGGGGGGGGGGGGGGGCATTCTTGCCCCGACTAAGCTCCGCCAGCGAGTAGAATGTAAAGCGTGCAGCCACAGCAGCAATATGTATATGTCAACCAACAGTATCTTCTCTTTCTATGCTTTCTTTGGCTCTGGGGATTTATGTAGCAATTTATGTTTGTCTATTTGAAGTTTTAAATCTGAAGTTCTAACCTTGAATGTGCTGTGTTCATTGGATGTTAATTTTTTTTCATGTGTACCAACGCCTTTATCAGTTAGAAAATTTTCAGTTCAGTAGAATGTGTAAAGTATGCAGCCCTGGCAACAACAAAAAAAAACCTTGTCATGTAAATGATTTTAACTTATTGGCTTGTGGAGACACACGTTTTGATTGCCTACAAAGAATACTACTCCCTCCGTCCTGAAAAGTTTTTTATAAATTTGAATGTATCTATCTACTAAAATGCGTCTAGATGCATTCAAATTTAGACAAACCTGCGACATCCTTTTTAGGACGGAGGGAGTACTTGTAGTTTAAACCCTATAACCCCTTGTTTAGAACATTTTTAGTGGATGTTTTATAAAATTCCGTGCACTGGAAATCTCTCAGAAGCTAGATTTTGTATATTCTGAAATTATGTGCACTGTAGAAATTAAATCTTGACTTTGTGAATCCCCTGAGCTTTATACTTTCCAGAATTATATGAAGGGCTCATGCTGTAGAAAGCATAACCTTGGCAAGATTATTTTTGTATCTATGGTATAGGTAAAGTGTGGCCGGGAACCAACAGGACTGTAATTTCTGAAGTCAATATGCACTGCCAAATTAAATCTTGACGTCGTGAATCCCATTTGAAGTTTTATATTTTTCAAAATTATATGAGGCGCTCATGCTATAGAATGCATAACCTCGACAAGGTTATTTTGTATGTATGGTATAGGTAGTTCAGAATAGTATGATGATCAGTTAGTGTTGAAAGATATTACCCATCCATTCCCAATTGGCTTAAGCTTTTACCAAACTAGTTAGGCGCAAGCAATTAAATATGGTATGAGAACCAAGAGGTCTTTAGTTCAAGACTCAGCCGCCAAACTATTACTCCCTCCATCTCAAATTAATTGGCATTTTTGTCTAGATACGGATGTATCTACACACTAAAATGCGTAGATAAAACTGTGTCAGTTAATTTGGGACTGAGGGAATACTAGAAATAGTTCGACCTACGTCAATCCCACATCCAAGGCCTGGAGCAGCCATCTGAGAGGGAGTATTCAAATATATTGTTTGTTTTCCCCATCAACCTTAAGCTTTTAGGTGAACTTCTTAGATGCATGCAATGCAATAGCTAGAATTCTTATCTTAGAAAATAGGTCATGCCTTAGTGGCTAGTAAAATTTTGCCACAGTTCATGTTGGGGTTTCTAGTTATCATATTAACAAATTCCCATTCTGTTCAATTTCCTTGAGAAGATTTTTTGTGTCGAGTGTTTCTACTTTCTAGGTTCATTTCTGCACTGCATAGTCATCATACTAACAAATTCCACATTTCTGTAAAATTTCCTTGAGATTATTTTTCATGATATTCCACTATAACCAGGCAAATTATCTGAAATCCTGTGGCGCAATATCAGAAACCCCTCCAGAATTTCTGGTAGTATCAAATAATATCAAAGCAGAAGATAGTAATGAGGTAATAAGTGTGTTTCGTTATCTTATTTTCATGTAATTTGCTGCCTGATATTCAACACAGTGCAATGACATGTCCTACAATGTACAGGAGATTAAAGGCGCAATAGTATCTGAAGACAAAGATTACTCATCTGAAGGGTAAAGAGCTACCCTCTATCTTCATGACTGTTTCGAACTTAAGATCCTGTAAAGAAGTGTCATTTCAATGGTTAATTAGTCACAAAGTTAACTCTTTGTCTCTTCTAATATATAGGTTCAGCTGTGATGGGCACGGTGATTTGAGTCAAGACCAGAACACTACTGACGAAGGTGCTGAGGATGTTAGTGGGGTTGAGTCAGAGTCTGGATCATTGTTGCAGGACAAGTCTTCACGCCAGATCATCACCAACCAGAAGCTTGATTCCAGCGACTCGCCTTTCCCTACCCCATTGGTTCTCAGAGGTGACATTCAGACTCCTGGAACAATGTTCACAGCATACCAGGGGAGTGCCAAGACTGGAAAGCGTGGGAGGACCGGCAAACAGTTCGTTTACCCTGTTCTGAGACCTATTGAGAACAAACTGCAATGGATGGAACTAAGAGATGAGTCTTCCCCCATGGTTCCGTCTCATCCTCCGAAAAGAATGTATATGTGTGAAGATTCTACTGAGAAACCTCAGCAAGCTTTTCCAAGCTCAGTGACTACAGACACAGAGCTACCAGAATCTGCACCATTCTCATTTCACGCCAACAGTAAAGAGCAAGCTAAAGAGGTGACATGTCCAGAGGAACCCAAGGACCAGAATGGCAACCAGCAGCTTCTGGATGGTGGCTTTGCAGAGCTACTGAAGAATAGTTCATACACTGAGAAGCATGGCGTGGCTAGCCTGTCCTCTTGGCTCAAGACGTCGTCCGCAGATGGTGAGAGCCAGATTGGAATCAGCGACAACGTGGGAAAGCTGCCGGGTTTCGAGAGGATGAGTGATATCACTGATGTGCCGATCTTTGTGGCTTCTGGGCTGAATTGGAACGATGACAATCCTACTCCAATGTTGGCGAAGGCGTGGGACGGCAACGGGATTCCGAACACCACAACAAAGTACAAAGAGGTATATATTCCTTGTTAGTGTTCGTGTTCGGTACCTTAGCGAAATAGTTATCTTGTGTATAACTTATGTATGGTGCTGTTACTAGGACCAGAAAGTTAATTGGCATGCCACACCATTTGAGGAAAGGCTGATGAAAGTTTTGTCCGATGAGAAACCACACCATCAAAGGTATGTATCCTGCATTTTTTCTTTCTAATGCTTTCACCATATCTATACAGTCGTATGTACAGATCAGTTTATGGTACGCATCAGTTTACATCCACCATGAATAACCTGAAGACTGTACCAGGAAAATCAGTGGGAAGCTGATCCACCTGGAGGAAGATGCCGAGTAGAGAGCAGCACACCACCGCTTCATGATGAATCGACGCTCTGAAGGGACAACCTGGTGCTCTGGCCAATCTGCTATGAACTCGCATAGCATAGAAGCTCATCGTTTCTGTCAGCAATAAACCCCGCACAATCTCTTGAACCAATCACTCATAAGCAGTCAGTCGTTGGCTGAAGCTTTTCCTCAATGCAACTTTGGTCTTTAAGAAAGACATCGTATATATAATAGCTGCTGTTTATGATTACTTGAACATTCATCACCTGCCTGGTATCAATTAAAATTAAGAGAACTTCTCATCTCTTTTCTTTCTAATGTTTTAAGGGCGCTTTATTACTCAAATATAGCATTACAAGGATACACGTCATAACACCCAGCCTTGTTCCTTCTGTTATATGCTGGTCCTGCTATGTTGGGTCAGTCCTTAACGGATGAACGTGAACAGTAGTTGCGGTTTGAAGTTGAGGCCTCTTTGATGTTTGGCAATAAAAGCCTTGTAGAGTAACAACACGTTCCACAGCCGCCATCGCTGCATATGTTTTGGTACAACAGTCATCTGTGCATCTCACCAAGGCGTCAAGCGGAGATGGAATCGAGAGATTGACTCGATGCTTGGTTTTGGTCCCCCTGTGCCTTGCGAGGACTGAACCAGGTTCTGGACTTTCATTGGCAACTTGCGTGCTCTATCGGTTTGTATCTGATCGGTCATGAACTCACGATGGCCGTAAAATTTATGTATGTACATAGTTCACTTTGCATTTTCTTTATTTCACCTTTTGATGTTTACTGTGTGCTTCCAACTGCATCTTCTTATGTTTGCTGCCTTTCGTGAAGGTGGCCATGCACATAATACCAGTGTTTCGCCTACTGTATCTTCTTCTACTGCACATTTTAGAAGTTACATTTTCTGTCAACTGCATGTTTTGATGTTTACCGCATTTTCTCTGCTGAATTTTTTTATGTTTACTGCATTCTTTCAACTACACTATTTTGATGTTTAAAGCAGTATACGTCAGCCACACTCTTTGATGTTTACTGCATATTCTATACTGCGTTCTTTGATGTTTACTGCATTCTGTCTGCTGCATTCTTTTTTGTTTACTGCATTTCCTTTGGTGCACTTCTCTATGTTTACTGCATTATGTCAAGACTTTTGGATGTTTACCGCATTTTCTATACTGCCCCCTTTTTGTTTACTGTGTTTTTTCTACTACTACACTTCTTAACTGTCGTCTGCTGCAGTTTGGTCATTTTTCTGCTGCGTTATTTTACTGTTCTCAATTGCACTTTCTGTGTGATATCTAGTGCATTTTATTGTATTTGTCTATTACAGTTGAAGTGGTACACACACATCGTTGGCCACGAAAAAATTGCAGTTTACTAGTCATGAGGAAGCGCTTGCTCACTGTGCGTTTACCAGTTTTCTAGCTGGTGATCGTTCACAGAGTAGACTGCCCAAAAACAAAAACAAAAAACTCATTCTGTTCCCTATCTTCCTGCTGGAAATGGCCAGTTTTCCCTTGATTCAAACTACACATTGTTATTGTTACATCTAGCTGTAGTTGAATGCCAAACTTACCTTTCTCACAACAATTCAGTTTGGTCAAAATAATAGCGATATTAATTCACGTTAAGCTCAACCAACATCAGTTGGTTTCGAGTCAATAGCCATGCATGATGTTGTGATTAGGTCAAAATGTCGTAATCAAGGACGTCACAGTTGTTAAGTTCTGTGGGCACCCAAACCCTGAACCAAAGGAACATAGAAGTACTAGACGGCAGCGGATGAATGCTGGCTTCAATTCACGCCTCTTCAGAATAGGATCCGCTGTTGGGAATGGAAGGTTGGCAACTTGGCATCACTTGTACATTCAACTCCGGTAAACATCACCTTGAGCTAACAAAGTCTTTTAAGACATTAAGCGCTACGTTCATGTTAATACTAGTACCAAACAAACAGCGCAGGTCTGTTGTTGTTGGCCATCTCAGATGAAAAAGTGTCGCTAGGCAGACGGTTTTGTTTTTCCTTACATAAATTGCAATTTATGCTTCTGGTGAAGGAGAATTGGAATTGCCTGGGTTGTTCGCTGGACTCGGCGCAGCGGTCTCGGCGTCGACGGAGACGTTGCAGCAGCATCAGAAGTCGATATCGCCATTCTGACTGTTCCGTCCATCTGATAGTGGTGGAAAAACCTGTCCACGTTCAACCAAGAGTCGAGTCTGAGTCACCAAACCACGGAGCGGCTTTGCTACCGCCGTGTAATCTTGGCCATCCTCGTGTTTCTCTGGCTTCCCCGCAGCAGATATGATGTCAAAGTATATGACTGCTTCCAGCGCTTGAAATGCTCATGAACTTTGCCGAGTTTCTAGAGAAATTCAGCGACGTTAGTCGGCAATTCCTTATCGGGCATGAGACGCTCCAGGATTTTCTGGGTGCCGGCCGGCCTTCATCTTCAGGGCAAATTCCTTGATTCCGAGCAGTTGGGCTGCAGCCGGCTGTGCCAGCAGATTTGGCTCGGACCCTGCACACAATTTTGACGTTATTAGTCAAAGCAAATTCAGCATAAAGGCCAGCGGCTAAATATTTACACAGCTTACGAAAGAGGTCTCGAGTCACCACGCTGATCAGGTCAGTGAGTTGAGCGTTGGCCTGGGTCAGCCGCTGGATCTCCGCGTCGTCTTTCAGTCTCTGCGACTCGGCGGTGCTCGATTTCAAATCCTCCAAAGCCTGCTTCTGCGACTGTGTGTATTTTGTCGGATTATCCATGTCCAGCTTCAACTTTCTGCTAGTAACATCTTCATGGACTCGTTTCTCTGAGTCGTCTCCAACTCGGCGATCTTGGCCTTGTCTAGTTCAGCTTGGCCCTTGGAATCCTGGAGGTCCCCTTCCAAGTCGACAACTCTCCTGACCTGGTTGGTGAAGGCCTCTTCCACCTGTAGGGCCGTGAGTCGGGCTTCGGCCAGTAATTCTCTCTCAGCCTTTCGCTGATCCATCTCCAGTCTTGCTTGCAGCTGTAAGGCTTCAAACTGCGATGCGGAGGCCAGGGTAATAAAGCCTCCATTTCTAAAGAAAGAGAGATCAGAATGACTAGGAACATTGCTAGTGTAGCGGCTTAAGTTTGCTAGTGTAGCGGTTTAAGTAGAACTTTTATCTTTTCGCAGCTTCTGTATTTTTTTCGGCGCGCCGATGAGTTGCAGCTGTTAAAATTCTATGTACTCTGCCGTATATGGGCCTTTATTGGTGGGTAGCATTGGCGGCCGAAGCCTAAGAGTACCGGGCGGAAGAAGATCCAGATCAAGCTCATCGATGTGAAGTAAGAACTACAGAGACGGATTACACAGATTGGCGGAGCGATATGACCGTTGCCCCCGCTCCTGCTCTCGTGTGCGACCGGGGCGGCGACGCGACGGCGGCAAAGGAGGCGCAGCCCTCCTCCCTCCCCCCGCTTGCCGGTGACAAGCGTGCGGCGACGCCCGGTGGATCCAGGTTCTGGGCGCTGGCTGGCGAAAGCTCTGATGAGGACGAGGAGGTGCCCAGATCGCAGGCAGGGCAGGAAGAGCTCCTGGCCCCCTCGCCCAGATCTGGCCCGTCCTTGCCATCGCTGGGCGATTTCATCGAGCTCGCGCGGCGGTCCCAGGGTGGGAAGAGGGCGCATCGGTGAGGGAGTTTTGCTCCGAGTGGCCATGGGTCGAGGTTCACTGGTGGTGGCGGGGCGGGATCGAGCCAGGGCTGGCAGCGCCGCTGGCCACCTCCGTCCGCTGCGAGCGGGAGGCGCGCCCCGTCGTCCCTAGGCTCCAGGGATCCTTGTGGGCGCCCCTCTGGTGCGAAGAAGCATGGCCAGATCCCCCTCGCCGCGTCCGGATTTGCGGCGCAAGCAGCGACGCCTGCGTCGGTGGAGACGACGATGCCCAGTCTCCTTGGCCCATCTCCAGTGCGGGGGGTAGCCCTGGGCCCGTTGGGCGGTTCGTCCTCTGATGGGCCGAGAGAGGCACCTATGCCCATATTTCCCCCTTGGCGGCTGCGCAGCGTGTCGTGCACAATGTCCCCACCCAGATACCGTTTGGGCCTGAGTGTGTGCTGGGCCTCGCAGCTGGTCAAGCCCACCTCGCCCCACCCCCGTACATAAGTGGTTCTGGCTTCCTACGGGAACCCTAGATCCCATTTCCGCCTACCCCGCCCCCCTATCTGACGTGCACGAGTGGCTCCGCAGATCTAGATCTCAAGCTTCCATTCCCAAGCTCCTCCGCGCCTCCTCCCCTTCCCCCCCGCATTCGTGCCTTCGTCCGTGAGTTGATGGAGAGGGGTCGAAGCTCTGGGTCCAAGCGTTCGCTGGCTGAGGCAGATCTGGGAGAAGGGCGTTGCCTCGAGCGGGAGCTTCGACAGCGTCTAGAGCATGGTGACTACCAACGGCACCACCGCGATAGAGATCGTGAGTGGGATCGGGACCGCGCGCCAGAGTGGCGCCGGGACGATCTTCGTCACCGCGAAGAGGAGCCTCGCTTCGAGGCCGGTCCGTCTGGATCCAGAGATCAAGAGAGGCCCAAGCGCAAGAAGGCTGCGGTGCGCAAGGTCAGCGCTCAGTCCAAGGCCAAGGCCGCCGCACATCCTCCCCCGGCTACGGCCCCGCAAGATGGCCTCTCCTCCCAGAACACTTCGAAAGAGCCAATGGCTGTGGGTCGCAAGGCTGGCATCAAATGCTATAACTGCTCGCAGGAGGGACACTTCCAGTCTGGCTGCCACTTCCCAACCCACTGTGGGGTCTGCGACGTGGACGGTCACACTACCCGGATGTGTCCGATGGCGTCCAAGCTTCTAGAGGAGGGTGAGGTCCGCACTGCTGCCCCTGTCACTCAGGCTCCCAAGGCCCCCAAGCTCCAGTGGTATGGCTACTGTAACATCCCAACATTTAGGATTAAACGAAGGGTAGATTTAGGATTTTGTGCATCTGCATGCATGCATCTGAAAATCCGGGTAAATTTTTCGCCAAATGAAAAGACTAGAGTGATCAGAATTCTCACTCCGATGAATTAGGTTTAGTGTTATCAGAAGGGAAGTGAGATTAATTTTGACATGACCTCTATTGTTTTGTTGGGTTATGAGGGGAGAAATTTGACTTATGAATAATTATTCATAATAATACTAATACAAGTATGATAATAAAAGTATAAAGATGATTTAAGACCAACATTACAGTATTCTTTTATAAATAAAAGAATGAAGGAAAATTAAAATGAAACAAATAAGTGGATAAAGAAAAGGAAAATAAATTACAAGAATGAAATAAATAAAAATAATTCTTTATTACAATAATATATGTAAAAATGTTCCTTTATAATAAAGGAATGCTTTATTACATTAATAAAAAAATATTACAATGTCCTTATATTTACTCAAACAGATGGGAGTATTACAATAAGAACTAATAGGTACAAGTAATTATATTCCAAGGAATATGTTACAACAATTATGAATACTACAAATTATAAATGAAATAATAAGAAAATCCTAAAACTAATCTTCATTTCACATCTTCTCAATTTTTGATCTTGTTCCTGAAAAAGCACAAAGTAAACCAAATAGAATATAAAAAAGAAACAGAGTTAGTGTTGAATAAGTTTTGCTCCTCAGTATGGCAATGAAATGCATTACTATTCACATCATTGAGCATATTTAAATAGGGGCAAGTTTCATCAAAAGAATATCTGTTCTTATCAGAATGCTTTGCCTTAGAACAACCTCATTGGCAGTTGACAAAAGTGGGGCAAGTTTTACCAAAACAGTAAGTAGTAAAGGTAAAACCATAAGCAAATATCCAATATCTACTTGATCTGATCCACACACAGGAGGCAAGCACACAAACAACTTACACAATACATGCATAGCATGTGGTGTCACCACCACAGCAACCAGTACATCAGTATAAAGGTAATAGTGAGGGAATTCCAAGATTCTTTCTCACTTACCCCAATAGTCCAGCCGAAACCACACTCCTCTATCTCAATAGTACAAGAGTGTCAAGCACACTACTTCCATTAAATCAGGAACACAAACACTGGTTCATTCCCAGATCAATTTGGTGCATCACATCTACACCAAAAGACTCACCTAGATCACCACCACATCCCTAACTTTGGTTGCTCAGTGGAGCCATCCAGGAGCTAGGACAAGGAGGAGATCAAGATTAGCAGCAGCTTGATGAGGAGAAGGCTGTTAGTAGCAGGGAAGTTATAGTAACTCAAGAAGATCAAGATCTCCAACAGCTGATCAAGAGCAAGTAGAAGATCTACAACAGTCCATAAGCCACTCACCAACATCAGGTAAAAATCACCAGAACCAACTACTAAATCATGTAGTAACCATTCTTGTATCTCACACACAGATCTGGAAATACCAGTCCTTATCAACTCAAGAGAGCTAATCATATAGGGAGAGGAGCTCTCAGTTGGCATAGAATTGCTATGCCAGATTATCCTAGAGCTAAAGAGAATCCATCGATACAACTCCATAATTAATCTACCAAACCAGCCTCAGCCTTTGCATCCTTGGCAATTGTCATGATTTAATTTTGCCAACCAAGCTTTATAGAAATCTCTAGAAGGATCTATTTTGTTGTGCATCCTCTAGGGAGGTACCACAACAGCATAGCCTAGCTACAGTAGCCACAAAGTTTGTACACAGAGACTAGCTAAATCAGTTGCAAGGCAATAATTATATATGATCATGTGCAACACAAGTAAAGCTTCAGCCTTTTGCATCATGAGCTATATTCCTATCTTTTGGACACCAACACCAACTATTACACTGTTGATTACAACAACAAGTCATATTACCTGGGATACCACTATGCACAATCCAATATTGGAGGCACCATAGTAGCAGCACAAGGCAACAGAGCCAACATACAAGTTGTCCTTCAATAGCTAGCCCAAGTTAGTCAAACAAGATCATTTCTATCATTTTCCTAGAGGATAATCTAGGAATCAAGGATGCATATCATGAGCATTTGTTCTTATTCTGTGCATCTTTCTACAAAGTACCACATCAATAATACAAGCCCAAAAGCCACCAAAAACCTTCCTAGATACAAAGGTTCAGTGAAAATGAATACAAACTCAACTGAAAAATTCATCCAGAAAACATCTGTAGTAGGCCATTAGTTGTTAAAGCACATAACTCATCTGCTAATCAACAACAACTACAATCTAATCATTTTCCTAGTAAATATTTAGGAATCATATAAATGATTACTTCTCTGCCAAGATAATATATTGGTTGAGTACCCAAAATCCATCACAAATGACCAACATATATTTCTGAAGCACAGCTTATGAATTCCAATTCAACATCATCCTCATCTAATCTTATTAAGATCTACAAATCACCATGTACATTGTCAAGTCAAATGAATCAGCTAACAAGCCACATTGAGTACAGGATTCAGGGAAGCACAAACCAAAATCATCAATCTAGTTTTAATTCCATTCACTTAGCAAGATCAGTAGCAAGGCCACTATAAGCTATGCATGATACAATAAACCACTGCTAGAATAGAATAGGATTTGACATCCAGGAGAAACAGAGACACTCAGAAGAAATGTGGGGGAGGGGGGGGGGGTAGATGGGATAACTTGCCCGGGGTCCTCGCTTAAGCCATAAAGAGGAAGCAGCACTGACCATAAATGGCGACCACGGCGCGACGACACGAGGGCACCGTGGTACTCAACCCGCACCAAGCCGCACCAGTGGGTGTCTATAAGTAGAAGAGGCGGCACCAGCAACCAACCATCATCAGATCACCATAACCGCACCATCACTTTGCCATCATCACCATCCAGGGGTCACCAGAGCACGTTGGAGTCGAGGCCGAAACCCTAGCCACGGGAGTGCAGCGGGGACGAGCGGAAGAGGGTTCGTATCACAAATCGAATTGGATGGAAGGGTGTAGCAAAGGGAGAAGCGTCAAGGAAAACCGATGGCGGCAGCCAAGGAGGCCGGAGCCGGCCATGGTTGCGTCGCGACGGCGGCGACACCACATCGCCAGAGGGGGAGTGGATGAGGAACAAGCCAGCGAGGAGAAGAAGGGGGTCGGTTTGACCGACTTGGTCGACCGGGTCCAGGGGTGTATCCCAAATGGGAGATGGGCTGGGCTTAGAATTAGGTTGGGTTGGCCCAAAAACCAGGCCTGGGTTGTAAAAGAAAAAAAATAAAATTAAGCTAAATATTAAATAACCCAAAATACCCCTGTACACTATTTTATTTCTAGAAAAATCCTAAAAATATATTTAATACATCTAAATGCTTATCAAAATAATCTCCACCTAAGAAAAATATAATCATATTTACTTAAGTTTAATAAAATGGAGATAAACTTTAATACCCTTAAGTAACTAAATGAAATTTAATAAATTCAGAATAATTCCTAAAAATAAATAAAAATCACTTTCATACACACAAAGAAATCTCTTATCTAATAAAAATACTAACTTAAAATTTTACAAATAAAACTTAAAACAAATATTCAAAGACATTCAATAATTGAGAAATTTTATAAAAAAATCAAGATAATACTTAAAATAAAATAAAATTCAATTTTAAGATTTTAAGTAAGAATACTTACTAAGATAATACTAAATATATTATTCCTAAAACATTTTAAAATTCTTAGATCATATATCTTCAATTATTAAAATAGAATAGTTGTTTTATTAATTATTTAACATTATTTCCTAAGTAAGAAATAATCATGTTCAAAACACAATCTTTTAACTCTAAAATAATCTAACATATAATTATAACTTAGGATACTATCTTTAAGTCTTTAAGATTAAGTTTCATTATACTTAGGAAAAACCCTAATTGTTGTTAATGCCATAAATATTATATCCCAAGTCCAATTATATATTTATAGTTAACTTTGGTCTAACATATCACAAGCTAGATATATAATGACTCAAAATCATTCAAACCTTATCCTAAACCATAACTTTAATCTTATTAATCTTCAGAGTTGATTAACTTAACATAAATAATATTTTCTTCAAATTTTATTCTTTTTGCCACTTTCAAAAGAAACACTATACCATTTCTTTTAAACCATAACAAAAATTAAAACATAAATCTTGTAATGATTACATGGTATCACCCAATCTTAGAATTGTATTACTTATATGTTATCCAAAAACCTTTCCAACTACACTCCTTTATGTAGTAAACTTAAAGATAACTCACATCATAAACAAATCATCTAAATCCAACTCACATGTAATGTTGGGGAATTACTTAAGGTTTTACAAAATGCATAGCATTACTTATGCATAACAACATATTGCTTCTTTAAACATTGTCCTTACTAGGCAATGATGGTACTTTTGTAGAACCCAAGTTCCAGGGTCAAGTCGAGACATTCGACTACAATACTTCGCTATATCAAGGCAAGTTCACACTTGCTCATGTCCTTTGATTATTTTCTGTAAAGTATTTTACAAATCCAGTGTTGTCATCACCTGCATTTCAAAAAGGTCCAAAAACACTATTTCCATAATAATATGATTATAGTTTATTTACCATGAGGTAATAACCTTCTATGAAATGTTCTAGTGGTAAAGGAACATATTATCTAGGACTTAACCACCAATGTCGCCAGCGATTCTTGCGCCGTATATTACGCGTTAACCATGAGATTTGGAATGGGACGAAGAAGTCAGCTGGATCGGCTCCCTTTCGCATGCATTGGACACTGTTCTGGGCATTAGTAAGTTGCAGCTCATGGGTATAGCCGTTTTATACGGGGAAAATTCTACCGTGGATCTGGGCTTATAAAAGACAGATATCTAGTGTTAATGGTTGTTGTGTGTATCCAACTAAGGTATAGCCGTTTTATACGGGGAAAAGTCTACCTTGAGTTTGGGCATACAACAATTGTGGTGTATGCGGGGTCGCGGAGAAGGACAGTGATTGGCTTGGATCTTAGTCTGGGCGTCATACCAAGGAAGTGTGAACGGGAATGCGCACCCGGATGTGCAACAAAGCTAAGATCTCTCATGGGTAAAGTGACGCACCTCTGCAGAGTGTAAGAACTGTAACTTGTTACTCCCTGTTCCGGGAAGGAGCGGCGAACACGGCGGGAAAGGAACTCCATGGAAGTTCTGGTAAACCCGTGAAGGCTGACGGACATAGCTTTTCAGAATAAAAGCAACCTTTGAAGAAATGTTTACAAAAACTTGCATTGCCTATGACCTATGGTCTGTGGCTGTAGATATAGTGCATCAAACACTCCTTTTTAGTGAACTTGCTGAGTACGCTCGTACTCAACGTATCTTATTAACCCTTGCTAGATTCTGGAGACATTAACGGTCAGGAAGAGGAAATACTATATCCAATTGAAGACCAAGAAGAATTCTGCTATGAAGAACCAGAAGTATCCGGAAGCGTCGAAGGGAACAATTACGAAAACATCTATGGAATGGATACCGATGTATCTGAAGTATAGATGTATCATATGTAGTGATCTAGTCC
The DNA here is from genome assembly GCA_916181665.1 of Avena sativa. Classification (NCBI taxonomy): domain Eukaryota; kingdom Viridiplantae; phylum Streptophyta; class Magnoliopsida; order Poales; family Poaceae; genus Avena; species Avena sativa. The sequence goes on from OV702294.1 coordinate 93,929,308, forward strand.
ATTAGCATAGATCTCTATCCTCTATCTATATTAAATCTCGTATGAATCTTAGTTACTTCTTAATTCTGTTCTCCGAGTTATTATAGTTTAGCCCTGAGTCATCGGGATACCTTTATGGACCTAGGAGGATCTCAAAGTCGTCATGTAAATTTCTGATTGTAATAATGACAATGTATGTTGTGGACTCGCTTTGTTTCTGTTGTACCACTCTGAGGATGTAATATTTGCGGAATGGTACTCCGTGAGTGTTATGTCCACGACTATAGTATACTACAACATGCAGTGGTATGCTGGGTCACGTCAGCTGGTATCAAAGCAAAATCTTTGACCTTAGGTTGGAAACCTATTAAATGGGTAGAACTTGTAGAAAGTATGCTAGCAACGGTAAAGAGTTCTCTAGAAATATGATGAGAATTCACTTGAGAATTACATTTTCATGTTTCTAGTGCGATAATTCTTTATTATGATGCAATTTGGGTAATAATACTAAGTTATAAACTAGTAGGACTAATTGTAACCTCTTACCTACAGTAGGGAATGGCATCTCGGTACTCAAACCGAAATGTTCAAGTGATGTATAGGACTTTAAATTACCATGTTGGTGATTGGACAAAACTTTTGAGATAACTCTTATGGAATATGGAATTGTAAATATCGACTTTTTGTCAAGGTTTATAGTTTCCATTTCAAGAAAGTGTTAGTCAAGTATCGTGTAGTGCTTATTGTACTAAAAAGGTAGGGATAAGTGAAGAAATGCCATCAGGGAAGATGAGATTTATGGAAGCGACATATCGAATTGCAGTTCTAGAGGCAATAACCAGGCTTCAAAAACAGGAATCCAAGAGGATTGGTAGGTAGTACTCATGCTACTATACCTCAAGATTCCATAAATTCAGAACTTAAGTAGGATCATGCTGCACTTGTACAGACTAAATCTACCATAGCTTCCGAACACATAGAACATAGTAGGACATTATTCAGTACCTATCATGACGCACATTAAGGTTCTAGTCCAGGAGTTGGATACAACCTTGAGGATTATGTTGATCCTACTAAAGCAATAGAATGCAAAAAGGGAGTCAGATAGAGAAGCTAGGCATCTTAGAATAGTTTTTTTAAGAGTGGTGTATGAAGAGAATGAATTTGAGGGACCATAGTCCAAAACCTATGCCTAATTATCAGAATAGGTTTTATAAACACGTAGACCATGGACGAGTATAAAACAAAACAAGAAACTCAGGAAACAACCAATCCAAGTATTCCAATTTGGAATTACGATAGATGGGGAGTAGAATCTTAGACTGGAACCAGGGAGAATCTTATACCCTGTGATCCTAATAAAGGAGTAGAAACCAGCAAGATTAGCATGGAACCTATGATCCATATGGGGGTAGTACCAATCCTATTGACATGAAAGAAGGCATTGACAGTTATTACATCTATATGTATGACTGAATCAAGGAAAAGTAGAAAATACATCTTACTTTGAAAGTGCGTTTGAAGGTGGACCTGAGAATTCCATGGGAGATCACGCATTTTCTAGTCATTTCTCAATGGCTAATCTCAGTCTTTGTACTTCTAATCAAAAGTGCACACCCTCTGGATGTTTATATACTCTAGAAGATGGTTGTCGGACTTCATGTCATCATGGACGGAACTCTAGGAAGTACTAGAAAGAGAGAAATCCATAGAAGTAAAGGGCTTAAATGATGTACCTAACCAGTAATGTGCATCATAGTGTTTGAGAGTCATGACTTAAGAAGTAAGAGCATGCTCATAAAAGCAAGCAAGTCCTTGAAACATACAAGTAATGTACCAAGTGAGAGTCAAACTGTAGTTGTGAGGATTGTTTGTAATAGCTTATAAAAACCATGTATAATACATGGTATAGGTTTGGTTGTTATTTAGATTTGGTTCTTGATTTCCTTGTGTGACTAGCACTATGCATAGAGTTGAGCTCAGAAAACATATGCATGATGTAAGTATGAGTAATCACTCTATGTAACAGGACTAGAGAGGGTATGATACGGGAGTAGATGTTGGGTCTGAAGGACAGCGTATGGAGCAAGAAGCTAAGCAGAGGGATAGTAATGAGGATGTACCTGCAACTAGACCATCAACTCGTCCGTTGACAGAGGAGAATTTCATGCAATACATGCAAATGATGCAAGAGTACCAGAATAAGTTCATGCAAGAGATACTCAAACGAATTGGACCCGGAGAGGGGAACAAAGATATCAGAGTAAGTCTTTCTGATTTCCAAAATGCCAAACCAATTCCTTTTGTGTCTGCACCAGAACCTATGGATGCAGAGGATTGGTTGATGGATACAGAAAGGAAGCTTAAAATAGTTGGATGCAATGATGAGGAGAAGTTACGATATGCAACATTTCTTCTATCAGGACCTGCCACAAATTGGTGGGAAAATCAATTAGCCATGCTCACACCAGAAGAGATAATCACTTGGGAAGAATTCAAGCGGAAGTTTCGTGAGTATCATGTTCCATAGAGCATTATGGAATTTAAGAGGAGAGAATTCAAGGACCTAAGGCAAAATGATGAAACCGTGATGAAATATATTAGCAAGTTTAGCCAATTATCTCGTTATGCAGTTGATGAGGTGAATACGGAGGAGAAGCGCAAGAGAAGGTTCTTGGAAGGACTAAACCCTTATATGAAGATGAAAATACGAGGGCTTCAACACGACGTTTCCAAGAGCTAGTTGATGTGGCAATTACTTTCTAGGATGATTACAAGATGCTATTGGAAGAGAGAGGAAGAAATTAGCCAAGGAACGAGCTATAAGAGAACCAAAGAAGATTCAATCTCCAGAATCAACATCAAACTTAAGTTTTATGCCCAGATTCTTATCCACAAATGGTATATCAAAACCTGAGGCATCAAAACGAAAGAAACAAATCATATGCAATAAGTGTGGAACTTTAGGTCACCTAAGCAGGAATTGTTGGAAGACCGATAAGGTGTGTTACAGGTGTGGTATGGACGGACATAAGAGATCTGAATGTCCCAACAAGTTGGTTACTCGAGGAGTAAAACCACCATCAAGGGGTGGAAACTTTGGATGGAACCACGTTGACGAGGCTACGACAGGTATGTTTAGTATTAGTGGTCCTTCGTCAATAAAGTTGTTCAGGGTTAAAAGTAATCTCATGAAGCTTCGGGAGGAAGTATAAATTAATATTAGGCATTAAAAATAACCGAATCAAGGTGGAAAGTAAACTCAAAGAGTGCTGAGTTTATTAAAAACATTACTTTGGAAAGATAAGAAACTGGGAGGAAAGAAGAAAACTCAAGACGAGACTACTGGAAACTATCATGAGCAAAAAAACCACAAACTTCGGGACGAACTTTAATTTAAGGGGGGAAGTCTGTAACATCCTAGCGTTTAGGATTAAACGAAGGGTAGATTTAGGATTTTGTGCATCTGCATGCATGCATCTGAAAATCCGGGTAAATGTTTCGCCAAATGAAAAGACTAGAGTGATCAGAATTCTCACTCCGATGAATTAGGTTTAGTGTTATCAGAAGGGCAGTGAGATTAATTTTGACATGACCTCTATTGTTTTGTTGGGTTATGAGGGGAGAAATTTGACTTATGAATAATTATTCATAACAATACTAATACAAGTATGATAATAAAAGTATAAAGATGATTTAAGACCAACATTACAGTATTCTTTTATAAATAAATGAATGAAGGAAAATTAAAATGAAACAAATAAGTGGATAAAGAAAAGGAAAATAAATTACAAGAATGAAATAAATAAAAATAATTCTTTATTACAATAATATATGTAACAATGTTCCTTTATAATAAAGGAATGCTTTATTACATTAATAAAAAAATATTACAATGTCCTTATATTTACTCAAACAGATGAGAGTATTACAACAAGAACTAATAGGTACAAGTAATTATATTCCAAGGAATATGTTACAAAAATTATGAATATTACAAATTATAAATGAAATAATAAGAAAATCCTAAAACTAATCTTCATTTCACATCTTCTCAATTTTTGATCTTGTTCCTGAAAAAGCACAAAGTAAACCAAATAGAATATAAAAAAGAAACAGAGTTAGTGTTGAATAAGTTTTGCTCTCAGTATGGCAATGAAATGCATTGCTATTCACATCATTGAGCATATTTAAATAGGGGCAAGTTTCATCAAAAGAATATCTGTTCTTATCAGAATGCTTTGCCTCAGAACAACCTCATTGGCAGTTGACAAAACTGGGGCAATTTTTACCAAAACATTAAGTAGTAAAGGTAAAACCATCAGCAAATATCCAATATCTACTTGATCTGATCCACACACAGGAGGCAAGCACACAAACAGCTTACACAATACATGCATAGCATGTGGTGTCACCACCACAACAACCAGTACAGCAGTATAAAGGTAACAGTGAGGGAATTCCAAGATTCTTTCTCACTTACCCCAATAGTCCAGCCGAAACCACACTCCTCTTTCTCAGTAGTACAAGAGTGTCAAGCACACTACTTCCATTAAATCAGGAACACAAACACTGGTTCATTCCCAGATCAATTTGGTGCATCACATCTACACCACAAGACTCACCTTGATCACCACCACATCCCTAACTTTGGTTGCTCAGTGGAGCCATCCAAGAGCTAGGACAAGGAGGAGATCAAGATTAGCAGCAGCTTGATGAGGAGTAGGCTGTTAGTAGCAGGGAAGTTATAGTAACTCAAGAAGATCAAGATCTTAAGCAGCTGATCAAGAGCAAGTAGAAGATCTACAACAGTCCATAAGCCACTCACCAACATCAGGTAAAAATCACCAGAACCAACTACTAGATCATGTAGTAACCATTCTTGTATCTCACACACAGATCTGGAAATACCAGTCCTTATCAACTCAAGAGAGCTAATCATATAGGGAGAGGAGCTCTCAGTTGGTATAGAATTTCTATGCCAGGTCATCCTAGAGCTAAAGAGAATCCATCCATACAACTCCATAATTAATCTACCAAACCATCCTCAGCCTTTGCATCCTTGGCAATTGTCATGATTTAATTTTGCCAACCAAGCTTTATAGAAATCTCTAGAAGGATCTATTTTTTTGTGCATCCTCTAGGGAGGTACCACAACAGCATAGCCTAGCTACAGTAGCCACAAAGTTTGTACACAGAGACTAGCTAAATCAGTTGCAAGGCAATAATTATATATGATCATGTGCAACACAAGTAAAGCTTCAGCCTTTTGCATCATGAGCTAGATTCCTATATTTTGGACACCAACACCAACTATTACACTGTTGATTACAACAAGTCATATTACCTGGGATACCACTGTGCACACTCCAAGATTGGAGGCACCACAGTAGCAGCCCAAGGCAACAGAGCCAGCATACAAGTTGTCCTTCAATAGCTAGGCCAAGTTAGTCAAACAAGATCATTTCTATCATTTTCCTAGAGGATAATCAGGAATCAAGGATGCATATCATGAGCATTTGTTCTTATTCTGTGCATCTTTCTACAAAGTACCACATCAATAATACAAGACCAAAAGCCACCAAAAACCTTCCTAGATACAAAGGTTCAGTGAAAATGAATACAGACTCAACTGAAAAGTTCATTCAGAAAACATCTGTAGTAGGCCATTAGTTGTTAAAGCACATAACTCATCTGCTAATCAACAACAACTACAATCTAATCATTTTCCTAGTAAATATTTAGGAATCATATAAATGATTACTTCTCTACCAAGTTAATATATTGGTTGAGTACCCAAAATCCATCACAAATGACCAACATATATTTCTGAAGCATAGCTTATGAATTCCAATTCAACATCATCCTCATCTAATCTTTTTAAGATCTACAAATCACCATGTACATTGTCAAGTCAAATGAATCAGCTAACAAGCCACATTGAGTACAGGATTCAGGGAAGCACAAACCAAAATCATCAATCTAGTTTTAATTCCATTCACTTAGCAAGATCAGTAGCAAGGCCACTATAAGCTATGCATGATACAATAAACCACTGCTAGAACAGATTAGGATTTGACATCCAGGAGAAACAGAGACACTCAAAAGAAATGTGGGGGGGGGGTAGATGGGATAACTTACCCGGGGTCCTCGCTTAAGCCGTGAAGAGGAAGCAGCACTGGCCATCAATGGCGACCACGGCGCGGCGACACGAGGGCACCGTGGTACTCAACCCGCACCAAGCCGCACCAGTGGGTGTCTATGCATAGAAGAGGCGGCACCAGCAACCAACCATCACCAGATCACCATAACCGCACCATCACTTTGAAGGGAATATGCCCGAGAGGCAATAATAAAGTGGTTATTATCGTATTCCTTGTTTATGATAAATGTTTATTTTTCATGCTATAATTGTATTAATACGGAAACGTTAATACATGTGTGTTTAATAAACAAAAAGGAAGTTCCTAGTTATGCCTCTCTTATAAATTAGCTCGTTGATTAACAAGATGATCAAGGTTTCCTGATCATGGACATTGGATGTTGTTAATAACGAGGTCACAACATTAGTGTAATGGTGTGATGAACATTCATCCGAAGTATAGCATTACGATCAAAGTCATTGAGTTTATATTGATATAACAACTTACGAAGTGATCCTAATCCTTAGACCATGAGATCATGTCAATCACTAACACCGGAAGAGTTTCTTGATAACATCAAACATCACACCGTAACAGGGTGATTATAAAGATGGATTCAGAACTAATAAAGTGTTATGTTGAGGCCCATGGATCGAGAATGGAATTTTTTCATCCTGATGACGGATAGATATACTCTAGGCCCTCTCGGTGATATCACATTGGTTAGCTTGCAAGCAAGTGATTTGATCACTAGAATGTTATATCACGGGAACGAGAAAAGAGTGCATGTCAGTAACGAGATCAAACTAGGTATGGAGATACCGATGATCGAATCTCGGACATGTAATATATAGTGAAACAAAGGGATTAAGATACTAGCATAAAAGGTTCCTTCGATCACAAGAAAGTCATCGTTGAATGTGTGGGAGTCAGTATGGGTCTCCAAATCCCGCTTCTGATTATTGATCCGAGAGGGGTCTCGATCATGTCCGCATTATTCACGAACCGTAGGGTGACACACTTAAGAGACACCGGCATCCATTTGGAGCAAAAGTTTCATGCCGAAAAGAATAACAAGCGCAGGAATTTATTTCACTAGATACCGAAACAGGTTTTCGGGTGAAATTGCATAAAGTGGTTATGCATGCGAAATGGAATTATAGCAAGGGGTTATTTGTGAATGTTTGTCATTAAAGTAATTGACAAAATTCTGAATAAAATAAAAGAGTTTTATTTAATGAGAGTTTGCATTAAATTTGGTGGAAATTTAATGGGAATTTGAGTGGACTTTTGAGTGGAGGAAATTTAAAGGGCATTTTGTGAGTGGAGTGTCCACCCACATGAATGAAGGAGGGGAGGGGGATGCCCCCCATGGCCGGTGGCCACCCCTTGGGTGCCCCCCTCCTCCTATAAAAGGAGCCCCCCTCCTCACTTGTCTCTCACACCTCCTCGTGAAGGATCTCTCTCCCCCTCTAGAATTTATTCCCCATGGTCTCGGACTAGTGAGATACATGTTCCCGGTGGCTATTCGGCAAGAAAGAGTTGTGCTTCCGCTGCATCGCTGGAGCGAGGAGGCGGAGGTTGCTCGGTGCCTCGAACGTGTGTGCGAGCACGGATGCACTGCTGTTTTGCGGCGCTAGGACTTCCTCTCGATCTTGAGATCGGCAAGCATTCGACTACATCATCCACGAGTACAACCTCGTTAACGCTATACGGTCTTTGAGGGTATGTATTCTATGGATGTATATCCACCTGTTGCTTGTATCTAGTAGATATATCTTGGTACATAGTTGTTCCCATCGTAGGAAAAATTTTGTTTTCTATGCTGCGAACCCTACAGTGGTATCAGAGCCGGATCTATGCGTAGATGCTTTGCACGGGTAGTACACATATGAGTATGTGTGTGATGATGATAATTTTATTGCTTCTTAGTTGTACTTTGGATATTAGTGGCATAGTGGGATGAAGCGGCCCGGACAAACTTTACATGTCCTCGCACATGAGACCTGTTCCACGCTTGACATGCAACGAGTTTTGCATAAGTGGCTAGCGGGTGTCTGTCTCTCCTACTATAGTCAATATATAATTTGCAACGAGTTGTCAACAATTTGGTTATCCTCGTTGTGTTTCATGTTCGTAGGTAAGAACGGTTCTATCTTCGAAAGCCCTAAGCCACGTAAAACTTGCAATGGATAAATTAGAGGCGTCTAGTTTAGATTGTTGCTGGGCTAGTGTCATGATATGGTGATGTTTTAAGTAGAAGTATAAGTCGATACTCTTACAGCACACATAATGTTTAAGTTCCATAGACCTTGGCCTTACACATAGAGGTATGATGGCGATCATACCATGATGCACATGATGGAGATCAAGTGCAAGAACCATATCATTTCACTTATTAACATGTGATGTTTGATTGCATATTATATTGCTTGTTTGGCATTTTATTAGCATAATAAGATGTTCCTCATTTAGATATCAAGATAAAAATGTGTTCTTACTTAAGTATGCACCGACAATGTTTCGTCGCTTCAAGACATCACGTGATGATCGGGTGTACTTGAATCCACGAGCATATCTCGGGTGTAAGACAGTTACACACGCGAATACTAATGTTCTTACTTGGAGAGCCTAGCATGTACAGACATGGCCTCGGAACACGAACCGAAAGGTTAAGCATTAGTCATATGTTTTGATATGATGACCATATGGATGCTCGCCTTTGAAGCTACACCGACTCACGTGATGATCGGACTTGGTGTAGTGGATTTGGTTCATGTAATCACCAAAAAGACACGAGGGATGTCGTTTTTGAGTGGGAGTTCATTTCTAATTTGGATTAGAAGAACTCAATTTATCATAGATTAAATCAAAGTGAATTTGCATAATTTGTTGTAGTCATTGGCATTCGTTCACCACCTTATGATTAGTTGTAATTGAGATAATAAAACTATAGAATTCTAGATATTTACTTTACGAACTGGTATCATATCGTGTTAAGTGTCAATCTAAAGTTTAAAGTCCTATTGCAAACTTTCAGCAAACTCTATTTACTCCGTGAAATTTAATGATTGGTATTAAATCGATAGTAACAATTCGAGTGTTTGTATCTTAAGTATCATGTTTGCCTCCATGATTCTTGATTGTTTTAATATCAAGTTTATCTAGGAGCTGGAAGAATTGTTTCAGAAACCATCATGTGTGACAGATATAATGATACCTGAAACAATTTTTGGTTGCAATATGATAGAGTATAATATATGTTCTCATATTGGATGAGAATTTGCAAAGGTTGGAGATGCTAGACATCCTAATCATCCAAAAGGGTTTTGGAAAGTAACATTATACTCAAGATTCGTCCTTATAAGCTACATTAGCTTGATCATGAAAGTTGTCATGATAAGGATGAATAGAAGATGTATGTAAAGTATTTACTACACTAAAAGATTACTAAAGAATAGATTTTGAAAGAATGCTGATCATTTTGATGATGGTGATCTACTTCAAAGTGCAAGTCCAAAGGTATTAGTATTTGAATATACACGCTTTGGACTATGTGTCATGTAGATGGCGCCACTGTTGATGTTGATAGATTCTTTTAAAAAGGAAAAGGAAATGCTGAAAGAGAATCTATAAAATATATTTGGCAGAAAAGGAAAGATTGGAAATATCCAGTTTTAGGTATATAGATGATATACATGTTATGGTTGTATTCTTTGCTTGTTAAACAATGTGGTTCTTGGGTATTGGATACCGAATTGGTTGGTATGAAATTTCATACGGAACAACGCAATTCATAATCCACAATGGCCTAAGTAACTAGCAAGAGAATATGTGATGATGTTCATTGAAAACAAACAAACCGTTGTTTGTATTTCTCGTTGACATCAAAGCTTGACTTCAAGATTTGTTTTAATAATTGTTATTTAAATCAGGTATTATGAGAACAAAGGTTGTTCAAATAATTACCGTATTCCATATAAGATGGATGATTTACAAATCTAGTTGGAGAAATCACATCCATAAAACCTAATGCTAAAATGTCGCAAGAAAAATGATTGAAAGATCACTTACGAAGTGACATCGCCGTTTAAATTATATTGGAAAGAAAACATGAAGAATCTCCATATTCATGGATTTTTGGAGTCTTTGATTTGATCAAGTGACGCTTGTGAGACTTTCCTCGGGATAATTAAAAACTTCGTTCAAAGGCCAAAGAAGAACGAACGACTAAAATATTGGAATTTATACATATCGATGTATGTAGTCCATTATGTATAGTCGTAAACGATGGGTTTCAACTTCATATACTTTCTCCGGAAATTTGAGTGAGTGTTCACTTAATGAGAATGAAGTATGAAATATTTGAAAATGTTTCAAGGACTTTCAAGATGAAGTGGAAAATCATTGTAACAAGAAAATAAATGGTTTATGATTTTATCATAAGGGATTTGTTTGAGTTACAAGTGTAACAAGAAAATAAATGAATTTTGATTTTATCATAAAGGGATTTATTTGAGTTGCAATTTTAGCAAAACACCTAGATTTACATCTCCCGAAACACCATAGGAGTATGGAGTGTTTGAGATTTGTAATGAAACCTTGTTTGACATGGTTGGATCAAAGGTGTTATTTATAAAACTGCCATTATGTTTTAAAAGATTAAAGCTTTAGAGACTTCCGCTTTTACACTGAAAAGAGCTCCATCTTGATCCGTTGAAATGACACCATGGAAGTTATGGTTTGGGGCAAAACCCAAGTTGTCATTTCTGAAATTTTGGTATGCTAAACATAAGTAAGATGTTTACAACTGAAGTCGGATGAGCATGTCTTTGTAGGTTATTTCGAATAACAATTGGTTATTCCTCCATAAAACCAAGGACAAAAGGGTTTGTCGCTTGAAATGTGAAGTTTCTTGGAGAAGGAATTTTTCATAAATGTTAAGTGGGAGGACAATAGAACTTTGATAAGGTTAACGAACCTTAGCTAAATGTGCTGAGTTGCGCAGCGCCGGAAATCGTTCCGGAGGCTGCCATAATGCTCATAGCTTATGTGCCTCAAATGTTATGGTCACGGAGGTCTAAGTTCTTATTGAACCAAGTCGGTCGAATAAACAATCAAATACTAAGATTTGAGAGTAAATCATTATTGTTTGACAATGATGAACCGACTATATGCAAAGAAGCGATGATGGGCCCTGACTCCGTCAAATGGCTTGCAGCCATAAAATCCGTGATAGTTCCATACACGAGAAATCAAGTTTTGAACTTGGAAGACCCTCCGGAAAGGTGTAAAAACCTATCGGCCGTATTTGGATCTATAAAGAAACAGACATGGATGTTTCACATCTATGAAATAGTCGACATGTTGTAAAGTATTTTATGACAATGTTCAAGGAGTTGACTATGACGAGATTTGATCTTTCATAGCGATATTTAGTCTGAACGGATTAAAGTAGCAACCACTACATATAATTTGGTATATGGTAGATGAATAAACAAAACAAAAATTCTTCTAATAGAATGGTTACCTAGGATGTGTACATGACACGATCCAAAGGGTTTTGTTAATTCAAAGGATGCTAAAAGGGGCATGCAAACTTCAATGGTTGAAGTAAGCATCGCGGAGTTGGAATCTTCACCATGATGAAAAAGGAGTTTTTCATCAGGAGACGATGAAGATGCTTGCATTTGCAAGAAATTAAGTGGGAGCGCTAAGACATATTTCTAATACATTATGTGGGGGACATTTTGTTGATTAGAAATGATGTATCTTTTATTGACAAAGGTTAAGAATTTCATTTCGATGAAAAACTTAGGCAAAACCCGAATATTTAGCATAATGTCTATAGTGGATAGACTGTGACGCTAATATGGTTGTGCCAAACGTACATATATGAGATATTGAAGGAGTTCAATATAGAAACAACAAGAAACGGTTCTTGTCGCATGGAAAGGAATTGAATCAAGATTCAAGTGTATCGACACTTGATAAGTGAAACAAGATTCAAGTGTTTTGACTCTTGATGAGTGAAATCACAAGAATGTTTTGATCAATCATACCATGATAGATATGTCCTATGCTCTAAGTGTTATGAGCATATACCAGAATGAATCATAAAATGATCATTGGACGATAGTAAGGATATTCTTATGATCTTTTGAAAGAACTAAGAATATATTTGTGTAGAGGTGACAAACAATTACAAATAGTTCATTGTAAAGCGTTACATTGATACTAGTTTTGTCACAAGATACAAATTAAGTTTATCTCAATTTAAACTATGGGTGGCACAATGTAATGGAAAGAAGATTCCATGATGGATTTGTATGAAATCCATAGTTAAAACATTGTGACGAATACTACAACAAAAAGGCTAAGTATATGACTGCTATAGTAGCAGCAAAGGAGGGAATTTGTGTCAAGAAGTTTGTTATCAAACTAAGGTGTGGTTCGCAACGGGCTAACACTAAAGATATATTGTATGACAATAGCATCGACATGATTTAACCCCAAGGAACTAAAGGTCTCACCGAAAGACCAAATTTATACAATGCCATCTCATTGGAGAATGAGTGATGCGTGAAGACGCAAAGACATGCAAATACACACGGACCTGAAAGCGTCAGATCCGTAGATTATGTTAACCACTTGCAATTGCGTATATGGAACACCAGAAAGCCATAGGTGTTCAATACGCAAAGTTTTCAAACTAGATTATTGTCTCTAGTGCAAGTGGGAGACTGAAGGGAATATGCCCGAGAGGCAATAATAAAGTGGTTATTATCGTATTCCTTGTTTATGATAAATGTTTATTTTTCATGCTATAATTGTATTAATACGGAAACGCTAATACATGTGTGTTTAATAAACAAAAAGGAAGTTCCTAGTTATGCCTCTCTTATAACTAGCTCGTTGATTAACAAGATGATCAAGGTTTCCTGATCATGGACATTGGATGTTGTTAATAACGAGGTCACAACATTAGTGTAATGGTGTGATGAACATTCATCCGAAGTATAGCATTACGATCAAAGTCATTGAGTTTATATTGCTATAACAACTTACGAAGTGATCCTAATCCTTAGACCATGAGATCATGTCAATCACTAACACCGGAAGAGTTTCTTGATAACATCAAACGTCACACCGTAACAGGGTGAATATAAAGATGGATTCAGAACTAATAAAGTGTTATGTTGAGGCCCATGGATCGAGAATGGAATTTGTTCATCCCGATGACAGATAGATATACTCTGGGCCCTCTCGGTGATATCACATTGGTTAGCTTGCAAGCAAGTGATTTGATCACTAGAATGTTATATCACGGGAACAAGAAAAGAGTGCATGTCAGTAACGAGATCAAACTAGGTATGGAGATACCGATGATCGAATCTCGGACATGTAATATATCGTGAAACAAAGGGATTAAGATACTAGCGTAAAAGGTTCCGACGATCACAAGAAAGTCATCGTTGAATGTGTGGGAGTCAGTATGGGTTTCCAGATCCCGCTTCTGATTATTGATCCGAGAGGGGTCTCGATCATGTCCGCATTATTCACGAACCGTAGGGTGACACACTTAAGAGACACCGACATCCATTTGGAGCAAAAGTTTCATGCCGAAAAGAATAACAAGCGCAGGAATTTATTTCACTAGATACCGAAATAGGTTTTCGGGTGAAATTGCATAAAGTGGTTATGCATGTGAAATGGAATTCTAGCAAGGGGTTATTTGTGAATGTTTGTCATTAAAGTAATTGACAAAATTCTGAATAAAATAAAAGAGTTTTATTTAATGAGAGTTTGCATTAAATTTGGTGGAAATTTAATGGGAATTTGAGTGGACTTTTGAGTGGAGGAAATTTAAAGGGCATTTTGTGAGTGGAGTGTCCACCCACATGAATGAAGGAGGGGAGGGGCTGCCCCCCATGGCCGGCGGCCACCCTTGGGTGCCCCCCTCCTCCTATAAAAGGAGCCCCCCTCCTCACTTGTCTCTCACACCTCCTCGTGAAGGATCTCTCTCCCCCTCTAGAATTTATTCCCCATGGTCTCGGACTAGCGAGATACATGTTCCCGGTGACTATTCGGCAAGAAAGAGTTGTGCTTCCGCTGCATCGCTGGAGCGAGGAGGCGGAGGTTGCTCGGTGCCTCGAACGTGTGTGCGAGCACGGATGCGCTGCTGTTTTGCGGCGCTAGGACTTCCTCTCGATCTTGAGATCGGCAAGAAATCGTCTACATCAACCACGAGTTTGGACTCGTTAAGCTTTGTCGGTCTTCAAGGGTATATTCTCTACGGATATACATCCGCCCGTTGTTTGTATCTAGTAGACAGATCTTGGTACATAGTTGTTCCCATCGTAGGAAATTTTTTGTTTTCTATGCTGCGAACCCTACACACTTTTCCATCATCACCATCGAGGGGTCACCAGAGCACGTCGGAGTCGAGGCTAAACCCCTAGCCACGGGAGTGCAGCGGGGACGAGCGGAAGAGGGTTCGTATCACAAATCGAATTGGATGGAAGGGTGTAGCTGAGGGAGAAGCGTCAAGGACAACCTATGGCGGTGGCCAAGGAGGCCGAAGCCGGCCATGGTTGCGCGACGACGGCGGCGACACCACATCGCCAGAGGGGGAGTGGATGAGGAACAAGCTAGCGAGGAGAAGAAGGGGGTCAGTTTGATCGACTTGGTCGACCGGGTCCAGGGGTGTAGCCCAAATGGGAGATGGGCTGGGCTTAGAATTAGGTTGGGCTGGCCCAAGAACCAGGCCTGGGTTGTAAAAGAAAAAAATAAAATTAAGCTAAATATTAAATAACCCAAAATACCCCTGTACACTATTTTATTTCTAGAAAAATGTTTAAAAATCCTAAAAATATATTTAATACATCTAAATTCTAATCAAAATAATCTCCACCTAAGAAAAATATAATCATATTTACTTAAGTTTAATAAAATGGAGATAAACTTTAATACCCTTAAGTAACTAAATGAAAATTAATAAATTCAGAATAATTCCTAAAAATAAATAAAAATCACTTTCATACACACAAAGAAATCTCTTATCTATTAAAAATACTAACTTAAAATTTTACAAATAAAACTTAAAACAAATATTTAAAGACATTTAATAATTGATAAATTTTATAAAAAAATCAAGATAATACTTAAAATAAAATAAAATTCAATTTTAAGATTTTAAGTAAGAATACTTACTAAGATAATACTAAATATATTATTCCTAAAACATTTTAAAATTCTTAGATCATATATCTTCAATTATTAAAATAGGATAGTTGTTTTATTAATTATTTAACATTATGTCCTAAGTAAGAAATAATCATGTTCAAAACACAATCTTTTAACTCTAAAATAATCTAACGTATAATTATAACTTAGGATACTATCTTTAAGTCTTTAAGATTAAGTTTCATTATACTTAGGAAAAACCCTAATTGTTGTTAATGCCATAAATATTATATCCCAAGTCCAATTATATCTTTATAGTTAACTTTGGTCTAACATATCACAAGCTAGATATATAATGACTCAAAATCATTCAAACCTTATCCTAAACCATAACTTTAATCTTATTAATCTTTAGAGTTGATTAACTTAACATAAATAATATTTTCTTCAAATGTTATTATTTTTGCCACTTTCAAAAGAAACACTATACCATTTATTTTAAACCATCACAAAAATTAAAACATAAATCTTGTAATGATTACATGGTATCACCCAATCTTAGAATTGTATTACAATTGTACCTTACTTTCATATCTTATATGTTATCCAAAAACCTTTCCAACTACACTCCTTTATGCAGTAAACTTAAAGATAACTCACATCATAAACAAATCATCTAAATCCAACTCACATGTAATGTTGGGGAATTACTTAAGGTTTTACAAAATGCATGGAATTACTTATGCATAACGGCATATTGCTTCTTTAAACAGTGTCCTTACCAGGCAATGATGGTACTTTTGTAGAACCCAAGGTCTAGGGTCAAGTCGAGACATTCGACTACAATACTTCGCTATATCAAGGCAAGTTCACACCTTCTCATGTCCTTTGATTATTTCTGTAAAGTATTTTACAAATCCAGTGTTGTCATCACCTGCATTTCGAAAAGGTCCAAAAACACTATTTTCATAATAATATGATTATAGGTTATTTACCATGAGGTAATAACCTTCTATGAAATGTTCCGGTGGTAAAGGAACATATTATCTAGGACTTAACCACCAATGTCGCCAGTGATTATTGCGCCGTATATTACGCGTTAACCATGAGATTTGGAATGGGACGAAGAAGTCAGCTGGATCGGCTCCCTTTCGCATGCATTGGACACTGTTCTGGGCATTTGTAAGTTGCAGATCATGGGTATAGCCATTTTATACGGGGAAAATTCTACCATGGATCAGAGTGTGAGAACTGTAAGTTGCAGATCAGAGTGTAAGAACCGTAACTTGTTACTCCCTGTTCCGGGAAGGAGCTGCGAATGCGGCGGGAAAGGAACTCCATGAAAGTTCTGGTAAACTCGTGAAGGCTGACGGACATAGCTTTTTAGAATAAAAGCAACCTTTGAAGAAATGTTTACAAAAAATTGCATTGCCTACGACCTATGGTCTGTGGCTGTAGATATAGTGCATCAAACACTCCTTTTTAGTGAACTTGCTGAGTACGCTCGTACTCAACGTATCTTCTTAACCCTTGCTAGATTCTGAAGATATTAACGGTCAGGAAGAGGAAATACTATATCCAATTGAAGACCAAGAAGAATTCCGCTATGAAGAACCAGAAGTATCCGGAAGCGTCAAAGGGAACAATTACAAAAACATCTATGGGATGGAGACTGACGTATCTGAAGTATAGATGTATCATATATAGTGATCTAGTCCATTAGCATAGATCTCTATCCTCTATCTATATTAAATATCGTATGAACCTTAGTTGCTTCTTAATTATGTTCTCCGAGTTATTATAGTTTAGCCCTGAGTCATCGGGATACCTTTATGGACCTAGGAGGATCTCAAAGTCGTCATGTAAATTTCTGATTGTAATAATGACAATGTATGTTGTGGACCCGCTTTATTTCTGTTGTACCACTCCGAGGATGTAATATTTGCGGAATGGTACTCCGTGAGTGTTATGTCCACGACTATAGTATACTACAACATGCAATGGTATGCTGGGTCACGTCAGCTACGCCTTAGATGGGTCGGGTTTTCACTGTCTTGAGATGGAGGAGGAGCTCCTCTCTCTGGGAGCGGCCAAGCAGGACCATGCGACCACGGTCATAGCGGTGGATAACTCCCTGAACTGCCAGCTGCTCACCCAAGACATGAAGGCCCTGGTCGAAGATGGCTGGGACTGGCAGGTGCGCCGGCTTTCTGATACTGACTTTGCTGTGGTGTTTCCTACCAAGGCCAGCCTGAACGTGTGAAAGAACCTATGCAAGAATGCTGGCGGCATCAAACTCCCAGTGAGCAAAACCTCGGTGCTCTTCGCAGAAGCCAATGTCAACCCCCAAGCATGTGCCACCCTCTCCAAGGTGTGGGTTAGGCTCCTAAACGTGTCGTCTTGCCTGCGCAATGTTGATCTGCTCTTGGAGGGCACCAAGATGATTGGTAGGCCTCGCCTTGTTGATGATGACTCAATTGCTGATCTGGAGGGTCCGGTCCGCATGCTTTTCCACTCGCATGCCCCTGACAAGATGCCCAAGCACGTGCTGTTGTTTGCCAACGCCATTGGCTTCCAGATCAGGATTGGGGTGGAGTTCTCCAAGAGTACTGGGGTTGACCCGCCTTCCCCGCCAGAGGATGACAAGCATGACGAGGACGAGGAGGAAGCTGAAGAAACCGAAGATCAAAGCCTGACAGATCATCATTGGAAGAGGCCCAAATCAGTTGCCAAGACTAAAGGCAAGGAGCCGGACGTCTCGAGCGCTCCCCCACGGAGGCTCAGAAGGAGCAGGTGTGCGCGAAGGGTGCGGCAACATCGTTGTTTCCTCTTGTTGGCTCTGACCTTGGTCTTGCGCCCAATCCTTCCTTGGTGGGCAGTTGCCAAGTGATGATTGCCCCAAACATGGATCAGTCTGCCACCAAACCAATTGCTGCCCCTTCCAAGATCACCGCCAAGCTGATCCCTTTCAATCAATATGGATCCAACCTCTTCGCCTCTGACCTATTCTCTGATGCCCCCCTGGTCCCCGAGGTCGCTCCTCCCTTCCCCCCGCCAAGAAATCTCCTGCCTCCGTGGTGGAGGTTCCGTCGGATTCATCCTGGGAATTGTCCCCGCTTGATTCACCTGTCTCTTCGTCAATCTTTAATAGATCCAAGCTCTCCACAGAAGACCGTGCAGATATTGGTTGGGTTAGCCCTAATGACTGGGAGTTCGCAATGAGACCCTAGCCTCTAAGATGGCGAAGCTGAAGAAGAAACAAGATGGGGAGGTGGATAACCCCCGGCGTCTGCATCCGAGAGTGTCCCCAACCTTGCTCAGGAGCTGGCTGGCATCACCAAAGTGGCCAAGGCCAAGCGCTCGGTCCCCATCTTCTCCTTGGTCTCCAGCTCCAGGAGAAGTGCGAGGAACAAGGGACGGAGCGCCGAGCCCGTCCTGGCCCGCGCCTCACGCAGAGCGGCCTCTTTTGACCCTAGTACGCGTCCTGCTCCTCGCTCCCCTCCCTTTTGGATGATTTTCTGGTGTTGCCTTCTCTCCCCGATTCGCATTTGCACAAAGTTCTTTTGGATTGTGGGCTTCGCTGCGACTCTTTGGTGTCCTCCCCTCTCTCCCTTATTTCCCTGGTTCGTGCAAAGGAAGAAGCACATGCAGTTATTGCTGCGGCAGCGGCAGCGGCCAAAATGATGAAGCCCCCTCAGGGCCAGGAGGTCTTGGTCGCGATGCCTCCTGGCGGCTCCGGGGACCAGAGTGGTCCTGAGCCTCAGCCTGCTCCGATCGCCGCAGGGGTTGGGGACTCGGTGGCAGAGGTGGACGACCTAAAGTGGATCTCCATTGCGTCCCTGGATACCAGAGCAAAGAAGAAAAGACGTGCGCCCGCACAAGCTGGCCCTAGGGCCTAGTCTTAGGGTCACCCCTGCTCACCAAGCATGAGCTTTTGCACAGTCCAAATGATAAAGGCCCTCGGTTGGAACATCCGTGGGTGCGGCGACAGGGATCACAACTCTCAACTCAAGGAGTATGTCAGGAAGGAGAGGATCAACATCGTTTTTCTTTAGGAAACTATGAAGCAATCTTTCACGGATCAGGAGCTACGTGCTTTGGTCAATGGTGATATTTTCCACTGGCAATGGAAGGCTGGCAGGTCAGGTGGACTTCTGTTGGGCTGTAGAGACGCTGATTTTGAGGTCGGCGCTATTGATCAAGGGGATTTTTTTCTGAGTGCGTCCGTGTATCACAGGCTGGACAAGTTTAAGTTCGAGTTCATTGGGGTGTACGGGCCGGCTGATCATGCTACCTCGCAGTCCTTCCTGGTGGTGCTGGAAGACAAGATTTCAAACTGCCCCTTGCCGGTGCTGGTAATGGGCGATTTCAATCTTATCCGTGGTCCTAGAGACAAGAACAACGCCAACATCAACCGGCCGCTGGTTAATGCCTTCAATGACTGCATTTCCAAGGTGGCGCTCTGTGAAGTTAACCGCTCGGGTGCAGCTTTTACCTGGACTAATAAGCAGCGGTGCCCGGTCAGAAGCGTTCTGGACAGGGAACTAGTCTCTCCAGAGTGGGAGCTGCAATACCCCCTCACCTCCCTCAGAGCGGAAACTCGTATCGGCTCTGACCATACGCCGCTGGTACTTGCTTCGGGTGAGGAGGTAGTTAAGAGGCAGTCCCGCTTCTTCTTCGAGACGGGTTAGTTCAACATGCAGGGATTCCTGGGCTTAGTGCGTGGCTGGTGGGAGGAGATTGATGCATCTCTTCCCAACCCCAGGGGCCCCATCGATCGGTGGCAGGCTCTGGCTGGGGGCCTTCGCCTCTCCCTTCGCGGTTGGAGCGCTAACCTGGGCAAGCAGGAGAAGGTGCTCAAAGAGAATCTGATGGCCTAGGTCCATGCCCTATACACCCAAGCTAATGGGCTGGGCCTTGATGAGGATGGGTGGGCGCTCCGATACTTTCTTGAAGCTCAGCTGGTTCAGATTTTGGCTAAGGAGGAGGAATACTGGCGCCAGCGTGGCAGAAGACAGTGGGTTCTCCAGGGGATGCCAACACTAAGTTTTTCCACGCGTTCGCTAATGGACGGCGACGCAAATGTGCGATTGTCAGCATTGTGGAGAACGACCTGGTTCTGACAGATCCGGTGTCCATCCAAAAGCACATCTATGAGTTCTACCTTAGTTTGATAGGAAGTAAGGAAGTCAAACCCATTTGCCTTAGCCCTAATGCTTGGGTGGGCGACTCCAGGGTGTCTGCCAGGGAGAATGAGGATTTGATGCGCTCCTTTTCTATGGCCTAACTAGAGGATGTGGTCAAGGACACCAAGACTAACACTACTCCCGGTCCTGACGGTTTCCCAGTGGTGTTCTTCAAGAGATTCTGGTCTGATATTAGGCACCTCATCCTGCAGATTCTGAATGGCTTCTCCCTTGGAAGAGTGGATATCTCCAGGTTTAATTTTGGAATTATGTCTCTCATCCCAAAAGTCCTGGGTGCGGACAACGTCAAGCAATTCCGCCCAATTGCCTTAATCAATGTGTTGTTTAAGTTCATTGCTAAAGCTTTCGCTTCGCGTCTCTCGCCGGTAGCGCACCGGGTGATCGCCCCTGCTCAGACGGCCTTTATCAAGGGAAGACTAATTACTGATGGAGTTCTGGCCCTGCACGAGATTATTCACGAACTCAGAGCCAAAAATATCCCAGCGATTTTGCTCAAGCTGGACTTTGAAAAAGCATATGACAGAGTCAGCTGGCAGTTTCTCCGCGAGGTCCTACTTCAAAAAGGGTTCGATGGGGGCTATGTCCACCGCATCATGCAGCTGGTGTCTGGAGGGCAGACGGCCATTGCTATCAATGGGGAGATTGTCGCTTTCTTCCGCAACAAACGGGGGGTGATGCAGGGGGACCCTCTCTTGCCGCTGCTGTTTGACTTCATTGCGGATGGGCTGGACCTGATCTTAAGCAGGGCTCGGACGGCAGGTCATATCACAGGAGTGGTCCTGCATTTGATTCCAGGTGAAGTGTCCCATCTCCAATATGCTGATGATACGATGATCCTGATCCAAAATTCTGAGTCAGGCATTGCCAATCTCAAGTTCCTGCTCATCTGTTTTGAGCTTCTTTCAGGGCTCAAAATCAATTACCATAAGAGTGAGGTTATTGTTATGGTGCTGGCGGCAGAAGAACAGGCCAGGGTGGCCAATCTCCTGAACTGCAAGGAGGGATCCTTTCCCTTCACCTACCTTGGGTTCCCCATGTGCGATCGTAGAATCACCATGAGTGATCTCCAACCCTTGGTGGCTGCGGTGGGAAGAAGAGTGGGACCATGGCAGGGACGGTTCATGTCCTCAGCTGCGAGGCTAACTCTAATTGATGCTTGCATGTCCAGCCTCCCTACCTTTATGATGGGGCTATTTCTCCTGGATGATGGAACTCGTGAAGGTTTCGACTCCCACCGGGGTCGCTTCTTCTGGGAAGGACAGGGGGTTAAAAATAAATACCACATGATCAGTTGGCAGGTGATCTGCAAACCCAGGGACCAGGGTGGCCTAGGGGTGATGGATACCAAGCGCATGAACATCGCCCTCATGTTGAAATGCGTCTAGCGCATGCTCACCGAGGATGACTCAAAGTTACTTTGGCTGCAACTGCTCAAGGCCAAATATCAGGTGTCCAATCTCTTTGTTTCCAACCCGGCAGGTGGATCACAGTTCTGGCATATCATTCATAAGATCAAGCATATGTTCTGCCTGGGCGCCAAGTTTTGTCCTGGCATTAACTCCCCAGTTCGTTTCTGGCTTGACTGCTGGCTGGGGGAGGAGCCGTTGAGGGAAAGGTTCCCTGGCCTCTTTGCGATTTGCGCTTCCCCAGATATCTCTATTGCTCGGGCTTTCGTCTATGTCACTTGGAACATCCCCTTCAGACGATCTTTCAGGCCGGAGGAGCTGGCTGCATGGACGGTATTGCTCCTGGAAATTGCCGAGGCACCCCTGCGGGTGGCTCAGACGCGATCTCCTGGCGCCTCGACCCAAGCGACTGCTATTCCTCGAGATCCATGTACCGAGCGCTTTGCAAAGGGCCGGTGATCCCCATCCCAGTCTCTCTCTGGAAGACCCACCTGCCCCTTAAGTTTAAGATTTTCCTCTAGTAGATGATGAGGGGCAGGCTCCCTTCGAATGATCAAACCAAGAAGCGCAAAGGCTCGTCCAATGGGAAGTGTTCCTTGTGCGGTGCTGAGGAGGATATGGACCACATTTTCTTCTCCTGTGTGCTGGCCAGGTTTGCCTGGAGCAGTGCAAGAGACATGTTTCAGTCATCCTGGAACCCCTGCAATCGTGCTGAATGGTTCGCCATTCTCGGGTCCTTCTAGGGCTGCCTGCGCAATGCGATTTGGATCTTTTTTGCGGCCCAGTGCTGGTCCCTGTGGACCACCCGCAATAAATTTACCATTGAGTCGGTTTTTCCAAAACAATCTGCTGATGTTATTTTCAAATCTATCCTGCAGATGTGGCGCCCGCTTCAAAGGCAAAAACCGCTGCTGCTGCTGCTGGAGGAGGAGCTGATCCGGATGCATAAAGAGTCCTTCACCAAGACCTACTCCCCTCATGCAACCTTGGTGGTGCCGGTCGAACCTCCGTGAAGGCCCTTCAAGCAGCTCTTTATCATCTCTTCCCGGCGCCATTGGTGCTTTTGAACATTGATGTCTTTGGCCTTGTATGCTAGGGTAGCTACCGTGGCCAGTTTCTTGTCTCAGCGTTTGCTGTGTACTCTCTGAATTTTGTTATATATGAACCTTTAGTCCGTGTATTGGGCTTTATTAATTTAAAGCCGGGCTTGAGCACCTTCAGTCTAAAAAAAATATGGAGCTTTATTAATTTATAAGGGCCGGGCACCGGGTGCCTTAAGTCTAAAAAAAAACAGAGAAGCGTGAATGGAGTGGATTGGGCAGGCGCTGGAGTTGTAATTTTCTGTAACTCGAATATATAATTTTTGATTTAAAAAAAACACGGAAACACTTGTGCCCATGTGCACCAAATCTCCACTCGTCTAGGAAGGGACATTCTTTGTGTATCTAGCGTGATCCCGTTCAAGTTTTTCTCTATAAAAATGTGCTTATACCATACAAGTAATAAAATCTTTATGGACGGTTGTTACGGTCTAAAGCTGGGCAATACAGCCTTGTAAGTATTGGGCACGATATAATACGCTTGGCCTCGTTCTGTTGGAACATGGACCAGGATCCGATCCACAGGTCCTCGCATAGTCACATAAAGACATCGTCACGATGAACCGGTTCTGTTGGATCATGGACCAGGATCCAGTCCCCATGTTCTCTCACTCAAGACATGTTTTTACAAGCGGTAGATGAGTAACATGGTAAGAGATTCTCCAGAAAGAAAAGTACAGTAGCATGGTAAGATTTGACTGCGCGTGTCATAAGATGGAGACCTCTCGGGTGAACGACTGGTGCAAACAAACGAACAAACAAAGGTGGTGGGGAGCTAGGGAATCAAAACCGACTCCCAAACCGGGAAGAATTTGGCGTAAAACGGAGCCCTGACACCATGAAAACAAAACGAGATCAACCCATTAAATGGGCAAGACAAAGAAACAAAAGTGCAGGCCGATACCGGCCAGATCCATCTGCAAAGTGAAATAAGAAACGTATACTAGTATAATATAGGCTCAAATGGTCATACTACTATGTTACTGTATCGCTCGCGCAGGTGGAGGTTCACGGGTACGACGACTGTTTGCCACGCCCACGCGCGCCTGTCCGTCCGTCTGGCAGTCTGGCTCCGGTATGCATGATGGCCTGCGTCTGCATGCACTGTAGCCGCTGAGCGCTGGCTGATTCCCGGCGACCACACACACGCATATTCTGCCCCAAACTAGCCCTTCCTTGGCAACTCGACGGCTCGTTTGATTTAAAAAAATTGTGTAGAAATTTGTAGGATTTGAATTCTTAGGGATTCTTTCTATAAACATCGTTTGATTCAAAGGATTGCATTTTTTAGTAATTCCTTCAACAACAAAATTTGCACTCTATTTTGGAGAATTTTTTTTTTGATCCACTCCAACCTCTTTTTACTAATTGATCCAAAATCTTGTGGTTTTTTACTCCTTAAGGATTTAAGTTGACATGTCACTTGAATCCCGTGGTGTTTCAAGAATCATATGAATCAAACGAGCCCTGACAGGTCCATATTGAGTCAATCGTGATCATTCCTGGCATGCAATTAGTTAAGAACAGCGGGATCGACCTCTTTGAAAATTCAGCATAAAATGATCTTATTCCAAAAGAATCATGCCTAACATATTTCCGCAACGCCCAATACGGGAGCTTTATGCTATAACTGCACAATGCCACGATGTCTTGCCCATAACACCTTGGGTCAATGTGTATAACTCCACGACCTTGGGTGTCATGAACTTATAGCAGTGAGAACTTGACGAGAAATTTCGGAAAGATGTTGTCAATTTTCACAGTAGAAACATGCATTGTTGTCGCTCACTCGTTCAATTATAAAATGAAAGCACACGACAGCATAAATGATAATGTGGTTGAAAATATCCGATGCAGTAGAACACATGTGATACAATGGAAGTAATACAACGTAAAAAAATATGCAGTAGAAACCCCTGATGATGCAGTAAAAACAATTTACTTTAAACAAAAAATATAGTAGAAATGTTGGAATAGGAATACTGGATATTAAAAAGTAACACACATAGACTAGTTAGCAATACTCACTCCATTCTATAATATAAGATGTTGTTACAACCAGTAATTTAGTTGACTCACATATTCTTTTGAGAGAGAAGTTGACTCACATATTGATTGTAGTACTCTCTCCATCTGAAAAAGAATGTCAAAGATTTATCTAAATTTACATGTATCTATATATTAAAACCCGTTTAGATAAATACGAATCTTGATAAATATGCTACATCCTTTTTCAAAGTATGTTATATCATGAGACATGCAGTTGGCCATGGTACCTGGTTGAGATTTTTTTTTTTGAACCAGAGAGATCTTCTTTACATTGGGTTCAGAGTTCAACACACATGGTGTCTTCTCTCCCTGGATCCTTCTGCATGCATGCAACGCACATGCACGCCGCACTAGCCTGCAAGTTGCAGACACAGCTGATCCCAAGCAAAACAATCCAAGATCGCAAGTGTGTAACCAGGCTAGTATATAGGCCAGAACATGCGTCTGAGTTTGAGCAAGATGCCAAAATGGTTTGTATCTAGCCAAACATTGATTTGCTAAAGCGGCTGTGTTAAGTTTGTACCCGTGTCGCACTACTTGTTGCATGTCCATAGCTTTAGCTAGTTTTTTAACACTACCGTAGTACTATCCCTGTCTAGCTAATTGACCACCAGTTCAAGTAGTATCCGTCTACGTACGTTCCGTGACGTTCTAGTTGTAGTTGAAAATTCAGAAAAATCTTGGGAAAGGCCTATTTTATTTAGCTACAGTACTGTACTGGCTAGCTAGCTAGCTCTCCGACACGAACAAAAAGGAAAAACTGGATTTATTGTCCTAGCTAGTAGCAGTGCAATCCAAAATTCACAAGTGTGCATGAGTGCGGCGTAGGTCAATTAATACTTGCTTAAATGCAAAACATGAAACTATATGTTGGAATAGTAAGATTTTCTTGCATGAGTTTAACTAACGAAAATTACACCACATATTATATACCGGCAAATCCAATCATACATGAGTAACCATACGTAACTGGTAGACTTTTTTTCCCCTTGAGAAACAGTACACCCGCGTACCCTCACAAATACATACATACACTCACACATATGAACACGCACACACACGCTATCCCTACGAGCACCTCCAAGAGATTAAGAGGGTAGGTCTAAAATTGACAAAGTCATCATAGACACACCTTGTTGTAGACGAAAACATTGCCTCGCATTGAAAGAGTATTTCACCCTTTATGAATCAAATGCAGGGATTCGGAGATAAGCAAGCTTTTTTTTGATGCGGTGGCGATTTTGAACCTGCTGCGCACGCGCGTCCCTAGCTCACCAGCGCCCCGCGCCGCCGGCTGGTAGGGGGCTCCGCCCGCCCGGCCCCGCTGTATGTCTCCGTCCCCGTCGCACCCGATGCAGCCCCCGCAGGTGCAGTTGGCCTCGCCGGAGCTACCGCGCAGGTACGCACCTCCCTCCCTGGCGAAAGCCGCCTCTTTGCAGGTACCAGGGCGGCAAGCCCAGGCAGGGAGAAAGATGTACCTGACAACGGGGAGGCCCATGACGTCGCCGTCGCGAGGAGCGGCGCAGACGCTGATGATCTCCGCGGGCGCCGATGGGCTGACGTTGCTGACGAGGAAGCGAAGGAAGAGGAGGCGGCGGTGGAGGCAGCCCGTCGATGCTCTCCCCCGGAGTCCCCCACGCTGGTGGAGTTCTTGTCGACGGCTCGCCATGTCCGGTCACCCAGATCGGCCGCGCGGACTCGCCGCCCCCCTTGTAACATCCCAGCATTTGGGAACCAACAAAGGGTAGATTTAGGAATATGTGTAATTGCATGCATTCATCTATAAAAAAATGTGGATAAATTTTTCGCCAAATAAAAACTTAAGGTGATCAAAGTTTCTTTCACTCTTTAAGTTTAGGAATAGCCTTGGAGGATGATTGTTATAAACTTTGACATGATCTTTATGGATTAATGTGTTTTGGGGAAAGGAATTTGAATTCAAACTTGAGATTTGGATTTATATTTTTAAAAGGATTAGGATTATGTGTGAGAATATTATTTAATCAAGAAATAATATTTAGTAACTCAAACTTTAAATAATATAACATAATTGAGTAAATGAATATTTATTTCATATAGTTAATCAATGAATAAGTTACAAAATGTAACTTATGAAGATAATAAAGAAACAATACATAGTAACCAGAAACTCTATATAAGATTGGCAATTAAATAAATGAATATTCATTTCATTTAATCAATTCATCCATAATTTACAAAAGGTAACTTACAAAACTAATAAAGAATCTTTACAAGAGTAGAATTACATCCTTATTTATCTAGTACATTTTATTTACAAAAGAATAAAATAAATATTACAAGGGTACTATTCTATAAAGAAAAAAGAAAACCTATTCTAAATCTTCAAGTCTTGTACCTGCAAAACAAAGAATAAACAAAAAAAGAAAATAAAGGTTAAGACATTTTTACTCTTAGTAGTGACAGTGAGATGCACTATTCCACTTCACATCATTGAGTAAATCTTTAGGGGCAAGTTTCATCAATATGAAAGAGTTAAATCTTTCATAATTCTTAAGCCATAAGTCAAATAATTCCAATCAGTAAGAGGGAAAGTTTTACTGGGCAGACAAGTGGTAAACAGATAAAAAGGTAACTTCCTTTCCAGAGCATATCCACAAGGGTGTAGCAGACATACAAGCAGCTTACACACCTAAATGCATGGTGTGTGCTATCAACACAGCTACAGCAGCCCACACCAGGAAAACAGCTTAACACAGCTGTGGGCAAGCACCACAACACCATATCCTTGCATTACACATCAAGCATCAGCAGCTTAGCCACAACCAAACCAAATCAAACCACAACACACATCACATCAACCCAGTACTCACCAAGATGGTGACATAAGGAGGGGGTGGATCAGGTGGATAGCAAGGTCAAGGCCAAGCTAACAGGAACTAGAAGGTGGATAGCAAGATCAAGGACAAGTTCCAGGAGCTGGAACTAGCAGGAGCAGCCTCAGGAGGATAACCAGATCATGCCAGCAACACAACCAACAAGATCAACCACCAACCACAACAACAACCCACTGTTGTGGTGAGTTATATAAAACCATCACATGATCTGTTTATCATATCAATATAAAAGATTCATGTGTTGTTCTATATCTAACTTCTTAGTATTCACCCAAGTGAGGTGAATCCATCCTAGAAGATTTTGAGTAATAAAGTCATAGCCATAAGATAAACATACAAGTAAAACCAGTATCTCAGACCAACATCACTGATCCTGGATACAAAAGCCAAATATTATACTCCAATATAGTCAAAGTCAAGATTATGTAATCTGGGCACATCTCTTAAAAGATTAGCACCTCAGAATCCATAAATCCTATGGATCCATGCAAAACCATTAGCACACCCATTATATTCCCAACTATGACTCAAGAATTAGCAGCTGGTATTACTACCAGAACATTTCTATCAGGAGCAACAAATTAGGAAACTAGTTCCTATGCCTCAGACCAACATCATAGGCAGAGAGAGATTAAAAGAAGCTATCATCTTATCTTTGCCAGTACCAATTTCAAGCACTGTCAGAGCTAAGCTCAGTAATAGGACCCAACTACTTGTGTGCCATTCTATGATGGTATCACGAGGACAAGTCCTAATAAACCAATCACAATCATTACTTAGCTTTCACAAATAAAAAGGGGCAAGCCACTAAAGATCATTTTCCTAGAATCAAATGCCAGGAATCAACATCAAGCTCATCTATACATCTACAGAACATCATTAATATGTAATGATTAAATTCAGTCTGTATATCATCATATAAGCTAACCATTATAGATGCAGTAAACAATCACTGATAGAACTACTGTCAGTATTAACATTTTGACAGTAGAAAGTTCTCAGATCAACAACATTCCCAAGTAATGATTCCATAGAAGCACTATCATTTGAATCATATCAAATTACCACTAGAATTAGTCTGGTAAGCCACTAGCATCACCAAAGCCAACTATAAGCAGTAATCCACATCAAACAACCATTCATCATGCTCAAGGATCATCACTACTGGATCCAAATCATCATATATAATATCAACAGAGGGATATGAACCCTAATCAGGATATGAACCTTAATCTGGGATAGCCCTATAAACACACAAGACAAGGTGGCATAGTATAAAGGGGGACGAGAGATGAGCACGGACAACTTACTGGAGGTTGTAGCAGTGGTCGGGAAGAGGAAGCAGAGGGGGTCGATGAGCACGGCGACACGGGGAGCACCCCAAGGGGGCGCTGCAACTCGCACCACGCTGAGGCGGCGACCACAACCACACTTGAGGGCGAGCAACACCCCCACAGCACCACGGGGGCAGTGGAGGCGGTAGCACCAGCACCACCCCAAACCCTAGGTTTCGGGACGGAGCCGGTCTGGCCACAGAAAGGCCCCAGATCCAAATCGAGATGGACTGGAAGGAGGAGTGGGGTCAACAACCACACCATGCATCACGGCGGAGGCCGGGGAGGACCACGGCGGCGTGAATCGCCGGCGATGGCATCGACGACCACAGGGTCGAGAGAGAAGAAGGAGAGAAGGGGACGAGAGAGATGGACAGGGGTGTGGGCTGACAGGGCCAACCCTTCGGGGAGCCTTTTTGGTTCTGCCCACTTAGGCCAGAACGACCCAATAAGCCCAACAGAGCCAGCCAAACCACCCAAAGAAAGTTTTAATAATTAAGAAAAGACCAAAATGCCCCTGAATTTAAATAAATTATAGAAAATAAATTAAAAATCCAAAAATTATAAATAAAATATTTTTGGATTCACAATAATCAAATCTATCTAAATAAATTAAGAAATAAAATTTTAGGCATATAATTTTTATCAAGAATTTTATAATATATATATTCCTTATGGAATTTTATAAAATTAAAGAAAGATGATAAAAATAAATAAAAATCACTTTTATTATATATTAATATGGTAGTATAAAATTTAGAAAAATACTAAATACATATTTTATATCATTCTTGTATTTAAATGATAATTCTTAAAGGAATTATTAAAAATTCAAATAAAATGAAAGAAAAATAAAAGAATACAATATTCAATAAATATTAATAATTAATATTTATAAATTCTTTACTTCTAAAGAATTTTTTTACTTTAAATAATGGGGATAACACACACAAAAATAAATACTGCATTACACTACTTTGCATAATCATTTTGTTTCTTTAAGTATTGTCCTTACCGGGCAATAATGATGTTTTGTAGGCATAGAAGCTCAAGGTCCAGTGCAAGCATACGACTTCACTACCTTGCAATCACAAGGCAAGTTCATCACTTTCTCATGTCCTTTGAAGAGTATTTATCAAAGTATTTGCAAATTGTGTGTTATCATATATACTCCAAAGAAAGAAAATATTATTTTCTTAAATAAATAAATCTTAGGTATCCTCCTAAGTGATGATATAATGGAGCAATAGAACTTAGGTTTCTATTTGCAACAATGATGATCAATTAGGGACTTAATAACCCATGACATCAGTGATTCTAGCGCCGTATATTACGCGTTAACCATGAGATTTGGAATGGGACCAAGAAGTCAGCTGTATCTTCTTCCTCTCGCATGTAGCCGGATGTGCAGGTCATGGCTGTTATCACTCGTAGCAAACATATTAATTGGTAATTCGTAGAGGATATGCAGCATATGGGTGGAACCCTCAACGTCCCATGATAGTTCTGTCATCTAACGGTCTGTACAAACCATTGCAGTAATTCAATATGTGGGCATGGTGTACACCAAGGAGGCATTAAAGGTCGCGAAGGGGGCAGTGATTGGCTTGGATCACCTACTGGGCCCCGCATCACGGAATTGTGGACGGGAAAGTGCGTCCGGTTATGCAACAAGGAGTTGATCTCTCATGGGTAAAGTAACGCACCTCGGCAGAGTGTAAGAACTGTAACTTGTTACTCAATGTTCTGGGAAGGAGCTACAAACGCGGCAGGAAAGGAACTCCATGAAATTTCTGGTCAACCTGTGAAGGATGATGGTCATAGATTTTCATAATAAAATCAATTTTTGAAGAAAGATTTACAGGAAAATTGCATAGTGCCAAGGACTTATAGTCCTAGGTGGTGGATAGAGCATCAAACTTCCCACCTTGCATATAATGAACTTGCTAGGTAACGCTATTACTCATCCTTTCCTTTGATCCCTTCCTTAGACTCTGAAGATCCCAAAGACACATCTATGTATTGCGGTGACCCAGCATACCACTGCATGATGTAGTACACTATAGTCGTTGACATAACACCAATGAAACACCGTTCACTAGTATTACATCCCTCAGAGTAGTACAACAGAAACATAGCAGGTCCAAGATATGACTATAGGTTACAACTCAACTCTTTACACGAGATCCAGAGAACACTCTAGGTTAAAGAGAGAGAAAGAATCTTCTTACAAAGAAGAATCAGAAATAAATAACTCATAGCTACCATACTTATAAAACTAATAACTGAACTACTAGACTTGCATTGCTGCTATTGCAATACTCTACAGAAGTAGGTTCTATGGTTAGAAATTCTATTCTTATCTAATCAGAAACTTTGTCTTCACTTGAGTTGATGTATATGTTGCATTCCTTAACTTTATTGAAGAGCTCGAGCTTTTGATGATGATTCCTGGAGCATAACTTGATGTAGATGTCGTCTAATCTGGCTTTAGAACCTAGCAAGGGTTAAGAAGATACTTTGAGTACGAGCGTACTCAGCAAGATCACTAGAAAAGGAGTGTTTGATGCACTATAACTACAGCCACAGACCGTAGGTCGTAGGCAATGCAAGTTTTCGTAAACGTTTCTTCAAATGTTGCTTTTATTCTGAAAATCTATGTCCTTCAGCCTTCACAGGTTTACCAGAACCTTCATGGGGTTCCTCTCCCGCCGCATTCGCAGCTCCTTCCCAGAACAGGGAGTACCAAGTTACAGTTCTTACACTCTGCAGAGGTGCGTCACTTTACCCATGAGAGATCTTAGCTTTATTGCATATCTGGGTCGCGAACCCATTCACACTTCCTTGGTGTGAGGCCCAGACTAAGACCCAAGACAATCACTGCCTTCTCCGCGACCCCGCATGTCTCCCTAGTGTACGCCAGCCCACCTATTGAATTACGGCAATGGCAGTACAGACCGTTCAGATGCCGAAACTATCGTGGGACGTTGAGGGCTCCCACCCATATGCTGAATATCCTCTACAAATTACCATAAATAATATGCATGCTATGAGTGATAACAGCCACGACCCGCACATCCAGCTCCATGCGAGAGGGAAAATATACAGCTGACTTCTTCGTCCCATTCCAAATCTCATGGTCAACGCATAATATACGGTACAAGAATCACTGACGACATTGGTTGTTAAGTCGTAGATAATATGTTCCTTTACCACCGGAACTCTTATAGTAGGTTATTACCTCATGGTAAATAAGTTATACTCACATTATTATGAAAATAGTGTTTTTTGTCCTTTTTCAAATGCAGGTGATGATAACACTGGATTTATAAAATACTTTACAGAAAATAATCAAAGGACATGAGCAAGTGTGAACTTGCCTTTTTTGATTGTAAGATTATGCACTCACGGTCTTCAAGACAATATAAGATCCAATAGCGGAAATCTGCATCATTGGTCCGGTAAGGACTAATGTTTAAAGAAGCAAGATTCTTTTATGCATAAGTAATGTAATGCAAGTTGATAAACGCGAATCCCGAGAATAACGTTGTTCTAGGGTTTGGATACTGGAAATGGTTTCCTTGGGATGTGTTGCCCTTTTAGATTAAGTTTCATACATGTGCTTCTTATTAAGGCTTGTGAGTGTGTGGAAAACAACATGTATTTATACAACAATAAAATACACAGTATGGAATGCTACATAAGGTTGCTTACATCTTAATTGTTTATCTTCAAGTTTTACTTTACAAGTGATGTCACTTATAGAGAATTTAAGTATTAACAATCTTATTATACAAGTAAAGTATAAAGTAAAGTGATTTTGATTAGTTGTTATTTGTTTTTCTGAAGTGGCAAAATGAATAACTTTAGAAGAAAATCTTACTCAATTAGGCAGAAGCATTTAAGCTTTTAAGTTAATCTTATGAGGTGTTCTTTCTAGTTATAGTCTTTAAGTCAGAAAGAATTGCCTTTACTGGAATAATGAAATTAGTAGTATTTGAGACTTATCTATCTTGGGTTTTAACTGGGTTGGTTTGGTATTAAGATGCTTTATAACTTAATTATAACAGACTAAAGTTAACTATAAAGCATATAATAAAGTCTTTAGCATTATACTTAAAGCTTGGTAACTATAAGTAACTTTAAGAATGTAGATAGACTTAGGGTGTATTACTTATGATACTTGTATCTTGTTCACTTTATATTGTTTCCTTAGAGTTACTGAAGAATGGCATTACTTTTAGTTGGTAATGGTTTCTTTTCATTATAAATGTATAAAGGGATTGATCTCCTTACAAGGGTGTGGTTAGGGTTTATGAATAAGTAGATAATATTATGTACTACTTATGAACTCATTTATAGTGTTTTGATTTGTTTATAAACTTGTGGTTAAAGTAAAAGAACGGTTTTATCTTATTACAATTATTCTTGGAGATTTTATGTTAAATAAGAATCCTTTTATAAAATAATCTACATTTATGGTTGAAGGATAATTCAATAAAATTGTATTTAAAGTGTGTTAAATCATTTTGGCTTCACCCAACAATATTTAAGACTAATAATTTTTATTAGACTCAATTCATTTATTTAAGAAATATTAACAATTTTTATTTGTCATTATATGAATTATTAACTAAATAAATAGGTTTAAATTCAAGTTATGAAAGTGCTTAACTTTTTATTTAACTCAAAAGTGGAATATCACATTTTTAACATGTAGTTATTATTTTTGTGATCATTTTGGTATATTACATTTATTTTTTGGTGATTTATAAATAATAAGATATGATTTTAATAAGGTTTATTACTATATAAATACTTAATAAATAATAAATATTTAATGAAGAGTAATAATAATGTATAATTATAGTTTTGAAGTATTTTTTTCATTTTTTCAAGATTTTTGGTATTTTATTTATATTTTTAACATTTACCATTATTAAAAT
Source organism: Avena sativa (assembly GCA_916181665.1). Taxonomy (NCBI): domain Eukaryota; kingdom Viridiplantae; phylum Streptophyta; class Magnoliopsida; order Poales; family Poaceae; genus Avena; species Avena sativa. The sequence goes on from OV702294.1 coordinate 93,963,534, forward strand.
ATTAATTATCAAAGTTTTATTACTTATAAAACCTTTATTAAATAATATTTATTTAAATAATCATCATAATAATTTTTAATAATAGTTTTAAGTTGTAGATTTTATTTTTCTAAACATTTTCATATATTATAAGTATTTTTCTGATTTATAAAACAAGAGTTATTGATTTTATAAGATTGAATCATTTTGTGAATTTCTTTAATTAAATAACTAAATGTGTTTATTAGGTAATGCTGATGTCAGCATGAAACGAAGGGTTTTTCTCACCTAAGCCTATTCTACCCCCAGTCACCGACTGGTGGGGCTTAGGGCCACGTTGGTGTGCCACGCTGGCATTGACCAGTAATACTTTTTACACCTCTAGCTATTCTAGTCGCAGGGCCAGACAGATGGTCCCGTGGCCACAACAGCTGCCACCTGTGTACGTTGGAGCCTCACCGGAGTTGCTCTTAGGAACGGTGACAGGGGATTTCTAGGAGGTGCAGTTCGAGCGTTTCGACGCAGTGGACGATGCAGAACCCGTATGGGTGGCGCCGCCCACTGATGGTCATCGGAGCGGGGAATACAACGACGGTTGGCGGCAGCGCGCCGAAGCGAACGATGCAAACATGCTCAGAGATAAGGGGAAGACGAGATAAAGGGTGCTGGGGCTTCGTGAGCTCACCTGGAAGCAGAAGAGGTTGATGGAGAGGCTTGTGGTGGCCTGTATCGGCGATGGAGCCACGATGGATCTTGATCGGAGTTAGGGAAGAAATGATTTGGGGGTTCGATTTCGAGAGCTTCATCTCAATTCCTCTGGCTAATTGACTCAGGGGAGCAAGGCGGTGCTCACAGCGTGCTTGTACTGCCCCGGGGAGGCTCGGAACGCCGGCGATTCATCGGCTTAGGTTTTCGGGTTTGAGGAACGGAAGAGAGGGAGGTTGCTGGGAAGGGGAAATAAATATGGGATCGAAGCATTTCACCATGGCGTCCTTATCTCCTCTCCATAAGACGGCGGGTGAAGGCGGGCATCGCGAAGCTGGCGAACGGCGACGACGGCGCCACCGAGCCGCTTGCCGCAAAGGAGGATGACGACGGATAGGAGGAACAAAACATTATCTGGGCCGGGCTTCTGCTGGGCCGAGGTGAAATGAGTGGAGGAAGAGAGGTGCTGCTCGCGGGCGACGAATAGAGAGAAGAGGAAATGGGCCGTGGGCCAGATTTGGTGTTTCCTCTGCTTTTTCCTGGTTTTATTCCTTTTTCATTTTCTGTTTTGTTTTCAGGTTTGTATTTTTATATTTGGTTTGAACCTTTCTTTTTGGAATTTTATTTGATGAATACTTGCAGCAACAATAAAGTTATTAAAAATCCATTTGTGAACTTTTATTATGTATTGTAATATTTTCTTTATTTCCTTTATATATATTATTTTCTATAACATTTTTTCACTTTTATTTGGGGTAATTAAGTTTTAGAATGTTTAATAATATTCATAGGGTTTATTTATATGTATTTAATCACATAATATAGGATGGGATGGTTTATAATATTGGATCCCCACTTATTCAATGCTCATATGGGATGAGTGGTTAGAGAAATGAATTAAAGATTTTGTCTTATTATATATAGAATATTTATGAGATGTTGATGAGAAAACTTATTAATAAGTTTAGAGTTCTGAATTGTAATTACTCACCCTAGGGTTTAAGGTACTTACTATACTTATTTTCTTTTGTTAATGTGAATAAAGGTTAATGGCTAAACCTATTGTTTTTATGTTTGTGATTTTAATAATATCACCATTTAAAGTAAAATAGTGGAATTTTTTTCTAGGATAACTTATGAGAAACAATTAATAAAGATAGTTCCATAAGCACCTATGATAATGATGGTTGAAAGATGATAGAGATGTGCTTAGGTGATTTGATATAGTAAATATTTTTATGAAGCTTTGTGTAAATAAGATGATAGATCGATCAGATGAAATGGATAATATGTTAGGTAAAGATTTAAGGTCTAGTGTTTAAAAAGGATTCCTATATTCCATACTTCATAATTCTGGACTTCTAATTAAGGAATTCCTTTCCTAGATATATTACTTATCTATATCCATCATCATGGGTTAACATGATGAGCTCTGCTTCACAAGAATATTCTTATCCACCTTTTATGCTTCTAAAGCCATTTATAAATCCAATGAGCTTGTAATTAAAGCCTTTTCATAATCTTCTCATATTCTCCCTTAAGCATCCTTCACTAATATCACTTCAATAGATGTATGCATCAAATCCTACTTCACCTTAAGTGCTTAGTATTTCCAAAGTGGAAAATACTACTTCTTTAATTCAATGTTGCTCTAACATCATTTTAATCATACTATCTTGTCTCTACTTGACTCCAATATATAACATTCCAACCTCACATTATATTAATGTGACTTGTAATGACTAATCTAGGATAATATATCTATACTATGATTCAATCATGTTTTATCCACCAATGTCACTTATACATGGTATAATGTAGAGGTCCCAACCTTTAATAAGGTAGAGATCCCTGTGTTTACAATGCTAGTCCCTGGATCAATAGCTAGCATCCACAGTTAAGATGTAATATCAAGAAACAAAGGTCATAATACAACTTTATAACCAGGAATAAAATAATTCATTACATCTTACATAGCTCATTTGGCTATCTCATTACAATGCAGCAGAAATTATTATAGCATGGAGTACTTTATCTTCAAAGTGCCACAGGAAATCATGTTGGTTGTAGACTTGTAATCCTAATCAACACACTTCACTAACATCAAACAAACCTGCAACATAAAAAGTTACAGCCACAAGGGTCAATACAATTGAATTGTATTGGCAAGTGATACTATGGTGGTATAGTGTAGTCTATCATCTATGTGCACTTGGCTAGGTGGAGCTTAGGCTTGCTTTGCTCAAAAATAGATTTTCCTTACCATTTGAAAACACTAAGTTTTTGTTTGTCAAAATCCACCCAAGGAACCACCAATAGAAATTGGTGAACCTTCACCCTTGTACAACCACAAGTTTTTAACTTAGAAAATTGGGACGAGGAGATTCTTGATAGCTTCCATGTCTTGATGCTCAAATTGTCCATTACCAGGGACATGGCTAAGTACTTAGATTTTACACTCTGCAGAGGTGGTGCACTTTCCCCACAAGACTTGGTTTCACCAAGACAAGATCTTTCACAAGCCTTCCCTTAGACCAGAATGGACGCGTTCCAACCTATCATCCCCTACCACCAACTGTCCATTTGGATAAGTTATTGCAACCTATATGATCCAGGTAGAGCCCATAATGCCAAGTGGCTGCACTTGAAGCTTCTTAACATTTGACATCTCAAATCTCTTTGTTCGTGGGTGGCATTCCACAAGTGAGATACCAAGTTTTCCCCAGTATACTGGACTTGGTGATGCCCAAGTTTTCCCCAGCATACTGGACTTGCATAACCACTCAACACAAACCATTCTTTCCATTCCACCCAGGTGATTCATTCACTTAGTTGTTTTATTAAACAAACACAAGTCCTTGACTTAGAAATATTCCATAGCATGGATATAATCCACCCTTGTTTTCTACTAGCTAGGCTAAGCATGATAGTAGTAGGAATCTTAACTTAGGAAAATTCTACTAAGGTTTCATCTACTAGGATTTCCCATGACATAGTTTATACTTAGCAAAATTCCATGCAAGTCCTACTTAGAAATATCACTAATGCATAGTGAAAATAATGGGACAAAAGTATGTAGCACCACTTGCCTTTTTGGTAGAGAATATAAATTCACTCCTTGATCTTGCAATAGTCACATTCTTCAAATTCCACTACAATTCAAGCAAGCAATATTCAATCTACCATTCAAGCAAACATCACCTAAAATAATAAAAACAAGGCAATGCATGCAAACATGTCAAAGATTGTTTTATTTGTAAAAATGGTTCCTATTAGGTCATAAACATTTGAAAACACCCATTGGTCTTTTATAAAAGTGGTAAAATCATTTGATATCAAGTTAGTGAAAAATGGTCACTTTAAATCATTTTTGTTTTGCTAAGAAAGGATTTAAATCCAAGGAATATTTCTAGTGTTTACCCAATATATTTTTAACACAAATGTTAGTGTTCTGTGGTCAAGTGCTTAATTAAAAAACATTTGCAAAAAGGTTTTATCTATAAACCATTTTTATACCAAAACAATATTTTATGTTGTTGGAAATGCCTTTAGCAAAGTAATAATTTTTATAGGGTTCACCAAATATATTTTTAAATCATAAAACTTTGTGTTTAGGGTCATAGAGTTTAATTCAAATCATTTCCCAAAGGTTTTTCTCCAAAAAGCATTTTTAACATATAAACAACATTTTTATTTGACTAGAATTGTTCCAATTCAAAGATTTATTCTTTAACTTCACAAAATATGTTTTTGAATCCACAAGTTGGTTTCTATGGTCAGTAGGTTCAAAACAATCCATTTTCCAAAGATTTTACTTTAAAAACATTCCTAGAATAAATTTTATATTCAACTTATGCCTACACAAGTTTCTGCAAAAACAAACAATTTAACACAAGCAATTTACTAAACAAAGCACATGGTTGGAAATTACTTGTTCTGCTGATTCCATTGATATAAAATTTATAAAATTTGGACGTGTGGATTAAAAGTTATGCAATTTACAAGTTTGATCATCTAATAGATCAAATTTTGGTTTTAAAACAAACTCTAGGCCACGTGGTGAGTTCTGATTCGCCCATACCGATTCGCTCGGATCACGCAATGTGGACCGCAGGATTAAAAGGTGATCGTGTGGTACAGAGGCAATGTACCTCTTCGCTTTAAGTGGATCTAACACAGCCACACGATTTGCATCCAACGACTCGCAGTGTAAAGACCACTAATTGGCGGCGGCGAGTGGCGGCGACACGCTCGGCCAGTGAGGTTGCCGGCGATAAAGGGGGCTAGAGAGAGAGAGAGGGGTAGCTCACCAGATTCGCGACGACGAGAGGATGCTCAACGTGGCAGTCGCTTGTCGAGGGGCGCTCGGGGTCGATCTTAATCGCTTGCCGGAGTTGCCTTCGGGATCGGGTGCGGTCAGTCGTTGTCGGAGGCGACGCTACGGTGCGCGCTAAGACAAAACATGGGTGCTGTTATATGCGCATGGTGCTGGGGATCATACGCGTGTCAACGAGAGGGTAGGGGGCGGTCAGGACATAGCGATGGAGATCGCCGGAGTTGGGGAGATTCACGGTGGCGCTCAGACTTCGAAGTTGCCGAGCCTCTGGTGCATGCGCGGCTAAGCTGGGGCTATGGGCAGGTTCTACTGACGGTGGGAAGCAAGCTGGTGGATGCCAGGGAGTGGAGGGTGGTCTAGCTTCGCCGGAATCAGCCGGAAGAGGTCGTTGGGGCAGTGGGCTGCAAGCGAAAAATCTGCGCAGCCTGGAGGCAGAGGAGAAATGGGGTCTAGGGGAAAAGATAGAGGGGGAACGGGTGCTTAAAGGAGCGTGGTCGCAGGGGATTAAGGATGCATCAATGTCGCGTATTGAATCGAGCTTTAAACGGCAGAAACGGCCGGCGAGGGCGTGGTCACCGCAGGGTGAGGAAGAAGGGTCTGGCAGGTGGGACCTGGTTGTCTGCGAGAGAGAGGGAGAGACGGTGGGGTCCAACGGTCAGCGACGGGTGGGTGAGCGCCTGAGTGTTAAAACGATTCGCTCGGGGTGGGTTAGTTGGGATGCGAGTTGGGCCTGATAGGTTAGCTGGGCTGGGCTGGTTGCTTTCATTTTTTTTGTTTTGATTCTTTTCCTTTTTCCTTTTCTATTATTCTGTTTTGATTTCTATTCAAATATTTCAAACACTAATTGAATTCAAACCTTTGCCAAACTTTGTGTATATTCTAATACTGTTTATTATCATATTCTAAGGTCAAATTTGGAATATCTCTTTTATTCTTTTTAGGATATATTAATTATTTAAAATAGGCCCTTGTCTTAATTCAAATAAGATTTATTAATGTTTTCAAATTCTATTTGAAATCTAAATTTTACCAAATCTTTTCAGTAGGTTTTATTTAAAAATAAATCACTTTGAATTGTTATTTAAAATATTTTATTATGTTTTTAATGTTCATTTAAAATGGGAAATGTCTTTACTTAAATGAATTTGGATAATAATAAATCCTCATGATTTTATTTAAATAATCCTTTACTCTTTTTATTAAACAAAAATATTTTATTTTAGTGAGGCTTGATCCCATAGGCCTCCTGGCTCTCGAAAGTTGCAAAGTTTGTAAGGGTAGAATTGTCCCCGCGCGTTTTCAGAGGAGGGCGCGCGAGGGTAGCCCCCGAAGCCCAAGTCCAGGCCCGTATTCCCATGTATTCGCATACGTACTATTGCCTGCCACGATATCAACCATTGCCACGTCGCCATGCCATTAGATTTGACCATTCATTGCCACGTTGTCAACCATTTCCACGTCGCCACGATATTATTAGGTCTCTCGGTTTGATCACAAAAACTAACGCGCCGCCATTTCCCCAGACACCGCTCTAACCCTAATTTTTTGATCATCCTGCCTAACTCCGGCGGTGACGTGCGCTGGCAAAGGATCCGGATTGGCGACGTGAATCCGACGGCCAGCCTTCTAATCCTCCAACCACACGAGCCTTCCCGGTTCCGGCCGTCGACCGAGATCTAATCCTCCACCTGCGAATTGTTGGGGAGGTAACCCCGGATAGGGTAAGGACGGGGAAAGACGAAAGGATTATTCCCCGTCCAGCTTCCGAGTTACATTCTAAGCTGGCCGAGTCTTGTAAAGGTCGGCCGAGATAAGGAAAGGCAGGACCTCAGTAGTGATGGCAAGGCATTAAGCCGGCCGGGTTGACCCGAATGATCTTAATGCAGGTGAAGGACAGGCCGAGTTACGCGAGGAAGGGCTGAATGATGTGAAGCTTGCAGGAGAAGGAGAAGCCTGAAGTCAAACCCTAGCTGCAATCTAGGGTGAATCTGAGCGGAGCCAAGCGCTAGGGACAAAGGTGCAGAGTGACAGAGAAGCAGGAGGAGGTCACAGAGGTGACAGTCCAGAAGCCCGAGGCGCACAGGAGGGGCCCCTGGAAACTTGCCGTCATTAGACGGGCGACAGGGAAAGGGGGGCACCGAACTACTATATTGGGACAAGCATATTCCACGAATATGCTTGCCACCTCAGCCCTAGAGGAACCCAGGCATCTCCTTTATAAGGGGAGGCTTGAACTCAGAAGGGGGCATCGAGAAGAGTAAGAGCCGTTAGGCTGGTAAAGTTCTTCTCTTCTCCCAGTATACAGCTCAAGGAGCACTTGTAGCCCAAGGAAGAAGAAATAAAGATCTTTGCCTTAGTCATCTGTGTGTAGAATCAGTACATCTTCCCTCCCCAGATCCCTCTAGTATCCATTGGCCCCATTCTTTAGCCTACCCATGGCATCTGCCGTGCCACCACCACGACAGTTGGCGCCCACCGTGGGGCCAGTAGCGTTGCTAGCTGGAGTTATGATCCGGACGGGAAACTTCATCAAGACGGGCGAGCGCGTTGTTTCTGGCTTGGTCCAGAGATTTGGTCTCTGTGACTACGTCAGCGACAATGCAGGGAGCTTCAGGGGGAAAACTCCCCCACGTAATGGCGTCTTCATCAGCCTGGGCGAGCACGAGGTCTACGTCGGCGTCGACATCTCCAGTGTTTATCCTCACAAAGTTGTTGTTGCAGGAGAGCCGCCTCTTAACGCTGCGAGCCGTCCGCCTAGAGCACATCCTGCGGGCAACGTCGAGGTAATGGTCGCAGCCGGAGTGCAGACTGGAGCAGCAGCTGCCGGGTCAAGCAGAGAACCCGCTACCGGTGTACAGGGCGCACCCAGGCAGACCGCACCACTACCCACCGAGGTAATCCCGCCTGCGACCAACCCGACAGAGGTGCAGGACACCACCCCAAAGGCACCAAGGGTAAGAGGACCACCTCTGGAAAGGCCAGAGAACATTCTTCAGGCGACCATAGAAAACTTGACTGCGCCTGTAGCGCTGATACTTGATCCGGCAAATGCTCAGGCAGAGTTGGAAGAAACCAGGCAAAAGGTGCTGGTAGAGGCCAAAAAGGTGTCGGCCTTGCGGGAGTCCTTAAACAGGACCCTGCGAGAATATGCCAAAGCTAATAAGCTTGACGTCGCACCCGAACGGGTAGACGAGTTAAGGTTGAGAGGGAAGAACCTCAAGGATGATATCAACAAAGAGCATGATGCTCATAAAGCAGAATCAGAGGATTTGGGTTTGCCGAGGTACAGTACCCCGGCAAAGAACCTAAGAGCGGCAAATGCCGCAGCATTAGAGTTAAAAAGGGTTGACCGGCAAAGCCCGGCAGAAACAGCAAGAAAGAGTGAACAAGCTGGTGCGCATCGCGAACCAGCAAAACGAAGAAATGCTCAGAGCAAACCCGGCGAGACCAGGGGCCTCGCGAATGGTTCATTTGGCAGGAGCAGCACCTGCCTTGTCCGTGGCAGCAGCATCTTCACCCAGAAATAATGCTCGAAGAGACAAAGCAGTAACCTCGGGAAAGAGGAACAAGCAGATTGTCCCATATGATCCGGCAATGGCCGGAAAGGCAAATGAGAACAGAGGCAATGCAAGCCGAGGTAACAGTGGGTAGAGGAACCACGGCCGTGTGGAAAAAGATGGCGGAAGCCGAGGCAACAGAGATCTCGGCAGAAGAGAACCCGCGAGAGGCAATCATGAGAACAATACCCCGGTCGAAGTAAGGAGAGAACTGCCACTCAACCCGCAACCGAGGCATGAACCCCGACAGGAAAGAGAAACGAGGCCAGCTCGCCACAATCAAATTAATGAGAGATACAATGATGGTTATTCCGAAATGGACTATGCGATCCATGGCAGAAACAACCACTATGGAATACAAGACAGAGTTCTGTACAGAGATTTGCCGTCAAATGATGCAAGAGTGAAGCTAGACCGGCTATACAGGTCCGAGTTATTGGAAGAACAGGGTCCACCAGGGCCGACATGCTTTGGACCACGTATCATGGGAGAGCCACCTGTGCCAAACTTTCAGCTAGCAAGGGGCACTAAAACATATAATGGGAGTACCAAACCACAAGACTGGTTGATTGACTATGCCACTTCTGTAAAAATAGCGGGTGGGAACTTACGATGGGCAGTACGGTATGTACCACAAATGCTGGAAGGACCAGCTAGGGTGTGGCTGAATAATCTACCAGCCGGCAGTATCAACTGTTGGCTGGATTTTGAGGAAATGTTTGTCAGCAACTTTACTAGCACATACAAGAGGCCAAACAGGCCACAACAGTTAGCCATGTGCAAGCAGAGGCCGAATGAAACAGATAGAGAGTTTTTAACTCGGTGGTGCAACCTGAGAAACTCATGTGAAGGAGTCATAGAATCGCAGGCAATAGCTTGGTTCGCACAAGGATGCCGTTATGGCAGCGTATTGTGGCAACGTCTGCAAAGAGATATGCCGACCACACTGGCAGAAACTATCAGAATAGTGGACTCCTACGCATTAGGAGACCCAACGCAGCCAGAATTAATGTTGGCGGATCATCGCGAGCAGCAGGACCATTATGCAAGAGATTTGGCCGGGTCATCTAGGCGCGGTGATTTCAGAGGAAGAAGAAGAGAGGAAAGGCCGGATTATAGATATAATTTGGCCCAAGTGGCAGCAGTAGCGCAAGACCCGCCGAGTCACGGAGCAACTCAATGGCAGAAGAATGGTCCTCAGCAGTGGACACCAAGAAATGAAGGAAAAAGGCAGTGGACCCCAGAACAAAAGAAACAGTGGCAGGAGAGGCCGAAGTACACGTTCGAATCCATGTTAGATCAGCCGTGCAAATTTCACACGCAAACCCATCCAGGCCAGCCAACCATACCACCCGCCAATGTGCATGGATGAAAAATGCAATGGGGAACCCCGCAGGGGTTCAGGCACCCCATCAAGTACATCAGCAGCATCAGCCACAGTTGACTGGAGCAAATGCACAGCAACTGATGTTACCGCCCCCTCCCCCGAGATACGATAATTCGGATCGGAGAGACGCGGTGCATCAAGTGATGAACCAAGTCCAGGATGGAAGGACAAATCCGGCGAATACCGGACGCAATGATTACAGAGAACATCATCAATCCTATTGCATGTTCACAACAGAACAACAAGACAAGCAAAGCGTGCAGCACCGGCATATGGAGGTGAATGCAGTTATGCCGGCAGTACCAAGATATATGCCTTGGTTGGATCAGGAGATAACTTGGAGCATAAAGGATCATCCTAAGATAATGCCGAGTCCCGGATCATATGCACTCGTGTTGGATCCGACATTTGTGGGACCGAGCATCAATGTGAAATTCTCAAAGGTACTCATAGACAATGGAAGCAGTATCAATATCATGTACAAGGATACCATGCATAAACTCGGAATATCGCAGAACATGTTGCAATCCACGAGGACCACTTTCCATGGAATAGTGCCAGGGCTTTCATGTGAGCCCATTGGTAAGGTCCGAGTGGATGTATTATTCGGCACAAGAGATAACTGCAGAGCAGAAAATTTAGAGTTTGAAGTGGTGGATCTAGAGAGCTGTTATCATGCTCTACTCGGACGACCAGCATTGGCCAAATTCATGGGCAGTTGTCATATAAGTTATCTGAAGATGAAGCTACCCGGACCACAAGGAGTGATAACTGTAGCAGGGGATTACAAGAAATCAATGAAGTGTGCATCAGCCGGGTCAAATTTAGCCGAATCATTGGTTATAGCAAGAGAAAAAAGAAGGATTCAGGAGGTAGCAGCCCTCGCTCAGTCGGCACAGCTGAACATGCCGGCACTAGCCAACCCGCATGGCAGTGTCTCTTTTCAGCCGACTAGAGAAACGAAAAAGTTTCAGATAGATGAGCAATTCCCGGAGCGTACTGTTACTATTGGTGCAGGCCTGGACGCTAAATAGGAAAGCAAGCTCACTAACTTCCTCCGTGAGAATCGGGACATATTTGCATGGTCGACTCAGGATCTGCAAGGTGTTCCGAGGGAGTTGGCGGAGCACTCTTTGAATGTAAGGCCAGGAGCAAGGCCGGTGAAGCAACCTCTCCGCCGCTTCACCGAAGACAGGAGAAAAATAATAGGAGATGAAATAGCTCGGCTCCTCGCAACCGGGTTCATCATGGAGGTGCTATACCCGGATTGGTTGTCGAATCCGGTGCTAGTAGAAAAGAAGAAAGATGATCCCAATGTAGCCATTGTATGGCGAATGTGTATCGATTACACGAACCTAAACAAGGCGTGCCCAAAAGATCCTTTTCCATTGCCTAGAATAGACCAAGTCATTGATTCGACCGCTGGTTGTGAGTTATTATCATTTGTAGACGCGTACTCTGGTTTCCACCAGATACCGTTAAATCCGGCCGATCAAATAAAGACTGCATTTATTACCCCGTACGGGGCTTATTGCTATCGCACAATGCCATTCGGCCTGCGAAATGCAGGAGCAACATATCAGAGATGCATGCAAAAATGTCTACACGATCAAATAGGAAAAAATGTACAAGTATATGTAGATGACATGGTCATTAAAACCAAGGAAAGCAAAACGTTACTGGAGGATATACGGCAGACTTTCGCGAACTTGAGAAGGTTCCGAATGAAGCTTAATCCGGACAAGTGCACGTTTGGCGTGCCGGCAGGAAAATTACTCGGTTTTCTTGTATCTAGCCGAGGTATAGAGGCCAACCCAACCAAGATAAATGCGGTAGAAAGAATGGAGTTGCCGAGGTGTCTAAATGACGTACAAAAGTTCACAGGTTGTTTAGCCTCACTCAGCCGATTTGTATGTCGGCTGGGAGAGAAGGCATTACCACTCTATCAACTGATGAAGAAATCAGATAAGTTCATTTGGACTCCACAAGCATACAGTGCATTTCATGAATTGAAAAAGATGTTGGTCACAACGCCTGTCTTAGCTTCTCCATTGTCAAAAGAGCCTATGCTACTCTACATAGCAGCCACTAACAGAGTAGTGAGTGTTGTAGTCATAGTGGAACGACTCGAAGATGGTAAGTCGGTACAAAGGCCGGTGTATTATTTAAGTGAGGTGTTATCCACTTCAAAGCAGAATTACCCACATTATCAGAAGATGGCTTATGGAGTATATATGTCGGCGAAAAAGCTTAAACATTACTTCGAAGAGCATCCCATCAAAGTGATTTGTGAGGCGCCCATAGCCGACATATTGAGCAACAAAGACGCAAGTGGCCGAATAGCAAAATGGGCAATCGAGTTGTCGCCATACGCTCCACAATTTGATAGGAGAGACATAATCAAATCTCAAGCAGTCGCCGACTTCTTCGTAGACTGGGCCGAAGTGCAGTATGAGCCACCATTACCAGATCCAAATTATTGGACAATGCATTTTGATGGTTCCAAACTAAGACATGGTTTGGGGGCAGGAATAGTGTTAACCTCGCCTAAAAAAGATCAGCTGAAATATGTGCTACAAATACATTTTGCCGCGTCTAATAACGTAGCCGAGTATGAAGCACTAGTCCATGGATTGAAAGTAGCAAAAGAGATCGGCATACACCGAATCTTATGCTATGGGGACTCGGACCTAGTAGTACAACAAGTCTCAGTCAATTGGGATGCATTAGATGCTAATATGGCTTTATACAGATTTCATGTGCAAAAGATCAGTGGATACTTTGAAGGATGTGAATTTCACCACATACCTCGGGCAGAAAATGATGCCGCAGACACGTTGTCAAAACTCGGATCAACCCGACAATCAATTCCCCCGGGTATTGCCCTGGAACACCTTAGAAAACCATCAATAGTCCCGTCACCAGAATCCGAATCTATCTTTATTCCGGCAAATTCAGCAGAAGATAATGCACCGATGGAAGTAGACCAGCAGTATGACTCGGAACCCCCCGAGAAGAGGACAGAAGAAGTAAGCACAATTATGAAAAAGGCCGAGGCAGATATGTTGGCAGAAAACATGGAAATAGACAGTGAGACCACACCAGAAAAACTCACACCGCTATGGGCGCGACCCATATTCTCTTACCTAAAAGACGCGATGTTGCCGAGCAATGAAGTATTAGCAAGACAAACTGTAAGGAGAGCAAAAGCTTATACGATCATAAACAATGAGCTATATAAAAGAAGCGTTACAAGCGTATTACAAAAGTGTGTGAGTTCGGCAGAAGGCCAGGAGATCCTCCTAGATATACATCAAGGGGAATGTGGACACCATGCCTCATCTCGTGCCTTGGTAGCCAAAGCATTCAGGCATGGATTTTATTGGCCGACGACATTAAAAGAAGCCAAAGAGTTGGTTGAAAGATGCAATGGTTGTCAGAGATATGCAACCAAAATACATATGCCATCGGCCGAGTTAAAAACAATACCCATCACTTGGCCATTTTCTGTGTGGGGTTTAGATATGGTGGGACCATTTAAGCCGGCCCGAGGGGGAATGACCCACATATTGGTTATGGTGGACAAGTTCACAAAATGGATTGAAGTATAACCAATAAAAAAATGCGATGGGCCCACAGCAGTGAAATTTCTCAAAGATATTATTTTAAGATATGGGTATCCGCACAGTATTATTACAGATAATGGCACAAATTTTGCAGAAGGAGCCTTCGCCAGATTTTGCAGAGAGAAACATATAAGACTAGATGTTGCCTCTGTCGCTCACCCAGCATCTAATGGGCAAGTGGAAAGGTCTAATGGGCTAGTATTGTCAGGGATAAAACCACGACTTGTTGAGCCACTGCAAAGGTCGGCAGGATGTTGGATTGAGGAACTCCTAGCCGTATTATGGAGTCTCAGGACTACTCCGAATAGATCAACAGGCTATACACCATTCTTTCTGGTATATGGCGCAGAGGCCGTGCTTCCAGCCTACATAATACATGACTCGCCAAGAGTTACTCAGTATACAACCTCAGAGGTAAACGAAATAGCCCGGAAAGATACGGTAGACCTGCTAGAAGAAGCCAGAGAACTGGCACTATCACGATCAGCTATTTATCAGCAGAACTTGCAACAATATCACAGCAAGAAGGTGAACCCAAGGGTATTCAAAGAAGGAGATTTAGTCCTCCAACTGGTGCAACGCACGGCCGGCATGCACAAACTGTCACCTCCATGGGAGGGACCATTCATCATGAGCAAAGCATTACGTAACGATGCCTATTATCTAATCAACGCTCAATCCCCCAGAAGGAACAAGGCAGACAAAGCCGGCGAGGAAACAAAGAGGCCATGGAACGTATCTTTACTTCGTCCATTTTATTCTTAGTGGTCATTTGGTCACACATTGCAAAATAGTATCTTGCGATCAAGCACCAACTATGTATTAGAAACTTCGGCATCCAGAGCAGTGACTCGGGGACTGCTATATGTTATTTCAATTTCATCTTATGTACTAAACCTCGGCATCTAGAGCAGTGACTCGGGGACTGCTATATGTTATTTCAATTTCATCTTATGTACTAAACCTCGGCATCCAGAGCAGTGACTCAGGGACTGCTATATGTTATTTCAATTTCATCTTATGTACTAAACTTCGGCATCTAGAGCAGTGACTCGGGGACTGCTATATGTTATTGAAATTCCGTTTTATGAACTAAAACTCGGCATTCAAAGCAGCGACTAGAGGACTACCATATACCACCCCAGTGTTATGTTGAGCACCAAAACTTGACACCCTGAGCAACGCCTCGGCAGTGGTCTTATATCGTTCCTGAAATTTAGTTTACACACTAGACTTCAGCAGAACAGGCAGTCACTCGGGGACTGTCATATATTGTTCCAAAGTGGCAGTCAATCTTTGATACAAAAAAGGTATCACACTTCAGAATAAGAGCAGATTAACCCCGTATGATGGGCGAAGCTCACACCCAGATTACTCGACTAAAACACGAGAAAACAAAGATAAAGATACATCCTAACAACAAAAAATTGCAGGATACCAAAGCAAGAATTCGGATGGAAACCCACTTAAACAAAGTTATAATAACTGCAAACTTATATGTCGCAGCAATGTACGGCAAAAGGAGATTCAGGTCATACAGGAAATAAACAAGTGTTCCACGGACATCATACGCCCGGCATACCAGGGACAAGTAATAACTTAAAGATTTTCCGTTGGAGAGGCAACAGTTGTGTTAGGATCCGGATGCTCCGAGATAGGCGGAACCTCGGCCGAGGTTGCCTCGCTTTCCACAGACCCGGGTGCGACTTCGGCTGAAGCTGGAGGCTGCTGAGGGGCATCAGTTTGCGCAGTTGAATGCCCAGTACCTTTGGAGGAGGATCGCGCGTCACCGTTGCCGTCCGAGCTCGAACTGGAGTCGCCAGAGGAAGCCGAATCATCTTCACCTTCACCCTGTTCAGCCGAGTTATTGTCTGATGCATCTTCTACCACAACCTCATCGTTCGAGTTCGGGAGAAAGCTCGGACCTTCATTCCAGGTATGCACGTCGGCATACTCAACGAGCTGGAAGGCGCGAGCTTGCCGAAGAGCAACAAAGGTGGGGTCCTCAACCCAACGGGAACCTGTGCGCAAATTCCTCAGGATATCAAGAGAAATATCTTCGTACCATGACATGATAACGGTGAGGGCCATATCAGTGCCAGCTGATTCCCTCCAGAGACTTAGTTGTTTTTCAGAGGCCATTAATCTTTTCACCAGCAATTCGACCTCGCTGATATTAGGAGTCCCAGAGGTATTCGGCCAGAGAACATGGTAGGCTCGGATAGCTGCCTGCACCAAGTCCCTGCCCATAATCTTCATTGGACCAACTGCAGCACCAACAGCAACCAGGAAATCCTCCATTGAATACTCCGAGTCAGCGGTAACAGGGACACCTCGGCGCACACGAGCTGCAAGAACTGCTTTAGAGCTCACAGGCTTAGCCTCGGGAAAGTGATCTGCGCAAAGCACGAATGTGTCAGGTGGCAGCAGGGACAAAGAGAAAAATATAATTCGGCCGTGATAAGAAGCTTACGGTAAATATAACTCATCATTATCTGAAGGTCTTTGGCCCAATCGATCTTGCTCTTCTCAAAACGAGCAATTTCCTCGCTCATTCCCTGAATTTTCAGTTCGGCAGTTTCGAGGAGTTCTTTGTTCTTCTGCAGCTCCAAAGCTAGCCGATTTTTCTCCTCGGAGAATTCCTGATCGACCTTTTCTAGTTCGGATATCTGTGAGAGCTTAAGAGCATCCACCTCAGCCTGCAGGCGAGCTATTTCATCATCTTTTTCTTGCAGCTGTGCCGAATGAGTAGCGCTTTGTTCTAAAAAAATGCAGCATCACGTCAGGGATGGGCGTGCAATCTTGGTGAGATGCTGCAAAGGTTTGCAACTCGGCTTTACCAAAGCCAAATGAAATAAAGAAAGTTTAGCACACATGTTAAAAGGAAAAAGGTGTAAGATAAAAGGGAAACTAACCTTCCAAGTTCATGATTTTCTTCTCAAGACGAATGTTGAGATTATTGATGTTACCTGTTAACCCACAAAGTAATTCGGCATCCCGCATACAAAACAATGACAATATCAGAGATGACAAGGAAAATGGTCGACTTACCTGCTTTTTTCACCACAGGAAGAACTTTTTCATATTTTTCTTCCAACTTCCTGTGCGAGAAAAGCAGTCTTTGAAATTCGGCAGTCCACCGGTCATGTGCAACCTGAGCAGTAGAACGAACGATGAGTGCATATTCAGAGCCAAAACATATCCGAGTTAAGCGAAAACTTAACCCGGACCTAGGTGGCTGGATATTCAAAGCCAAAACAGATCCGAGTTAAGCGAAAACTTAACCCAGATCTAGGTGGCTGGATATTCAAAGCCAAAAGTAGATTCAAGTCAGTCGAAAGCTTAACCCGGACCTAGGTGGCTGGATATTCAAAGCCAAAACAGATCCGAGTTAAGCGAAAACTTAACCCAGATCTAGGTGGCTGGATATTCAAAGCCAAAACAGATCCGAGTTAAGCGAAAACTTAACCCAGATCTAGATGGCTGGATATTCAAAGCCAAAACAGATCCGAATTAAGCGAAAACTTAACCCGGACCTAGGTGGCTGGATATTCAGAGCCAAAACAGATCCGAGTTAAGCGAAAACTTAACCCGGACCTAGGTGGCTGGATATTCAAAGCCAAAACAGATCCGAGTTAAGCGAAAACTTAACCCAGATCTAGGTGGCTGGATATTCAAAGCCAAAAGTAGATTCGAGTCAGTCGAAAGCTTAACCCGGACCTATGTGGCTAGACATTCAAAGAACAGCTAGATAAAATTTAAGCAAAGTTTAAGATAGATCTACTCGGATATAGGCTCGAACCCTAAATTAAGTCGAGTTAAGTATAGCACTATAAAAACTTCCAAGCGAATAACAAATTACTCGTTTGCAAGTTTCGGGGACTAATGTATATATAATAGCATATGGAGAATCAGTCAAAACCCAGAGAAGCAGCAATTACCTCGTTCATCTTGTTTCTATCCAGAATGATCTTGGCAGCTTGATCCAAACGGCTGCTGATGTCGGAAAGTTGAAACGGCTGACTAATAGGATTGACCTCGAGCTAATCAGCAGCATTCCAGTTATGAGCATATTCCACCAGCGAGCCGAGGCTGTTCCCACTAGCCGTCCGAGTTAAGACTTTACCTCGGACATGTTGTGCAATCACTGCGGCCGCAGGGCTTGTATGAAGAGCAAGCTGGGTGCTGGCAGCGAGGTAATGGAGGCTTTGGTAGGCGCAGTTCCTTGGCGCAGCACATCGGCAATACTCGGCTGAGAAGAGCCGACAAGACCTTTCTGGGAAGAGGAGGCCTTGTTGGCAACAGTTTTTCTTGCCTTAGAAGAGGCATCAGCAGGAGCCGATACCTCGGTAATGGGAACGATATCTTTAGAAGCAGCAGGAGTCACGGCCGTAGAAGGCGCCGAGATAACGACCTCTTCGGTCGGAGCTGGAGTTGCAGTAGAGACTGCTGGGGCAGATAGAGGCTCAGTAGAGGCGCTCGGATCCACAGAGGGAGCAACGGGTTCGACGGAAATCTCGGAGGGCCGAGTGGAATCTATGTCAACAGAAGGAGTTTCAGGCGCGTCGCGACGAGGGGGCGACTGATTCGGAGCTAAAGGAGAGGCAACACGAGCAGGACTGGGAATCCTAGTATCTTCAACGGGCGGAGGAGACGGCTGCCGAATCGGGCGGCTAGTCATGCTAGGACCGCCAAGCTTAACGGAAAGCGGAGCACTGCGAAAATAAGAAAGAAAAAAGGGGGTCAGGATGAAAAATAGAAAGAGGGAAACAAGAAATACGAGCAAAAGGAACTTACCCTGCGACCCCAGGCATGGTCTTGCGCCTGGGAGGATTCGGAGCAGACTTCTTCACTCGTTTCTTGGGGGCCGCCTCTGAGGCACTAGCAGGAGCCCCGCGTTTCCCCGAGGTAACAGGGGCCGAGAAGCAATAGGCTCGGCGTCGTGAACCTGACCGGCCGGATTAGCTGGGAAAGTAGAAGCCGGAAATGCATAAGAAATAGGCGTTGCGGCAACTACCTCAAGAACTTGGACCTCGTCCGAATCACCTTCCTCCTCGTGGGCCGAGGTCTTGCCACGAGCTCGAGCCGGGGCAGGATCCGACTTAGGGACGAATTCTTCAGAGTCCGGCTCCCCGACGTCCGGGGTATTCCGGTCCGCAATCCACGAAAGCGACAAAACCTCGGCATCCTCATCCTTTTGCTCTGCGAACCTCTGTGAGGCGAAAAAGAAGGAAGGTTAGCGAAAACAGCTATGAAAACAATAGAAAATCAAAGCATTAATGGTTAAACTTACTACGGGAGGAGGATGCTCGCGGGCAAACGGTTTCAATCCCTAAACCCAATCTTCAGGCATCTCCGTCTTAAATATAGCTCGGACACGCTTGAAGACGAGGCAGTTGTCCAACTCAACGGTCGAGACTCGGTTGGGATCAAGTGGACCACTCATGTAGCAAAGTTTGTGCGTCCTTTTCTGGAATGGGCAAATTCGGCTACTGATGAAGGTAGCCATCAAGTCCTCGCCGCGTAACACGGCCCGGATCAGCTCCTTGAGCCGAGTCTCGAAAAGCTCGGCCAAGACGTGACTCCTCCTCGGATTGTAAGTCCAATTTACCTTGGAAGGCGGACCAATGGAGAAGGCAAGAAGCCGAATCTTGTCCTCCGCCCCTCTGTTCTTGACATAAAAGAAGGATTTGTGCCACTTCTTGCACGATTCTAACCCGGTGACACGAGGGAATACGGACTTCCTCCGAGGTGTGATGGACGCTGCCCCGCATTGAGTAAGCAGTTTCTCGGAAGGGTGCAGAGACTTGTCAGGGACTACATTAGAACGAATCTGGAAGAACTTCGACCAGACGTGCATAGACGGCCATAGGCCGAAATATCCTTCCGATGCAGAGATAAAAGCAGAAAGAGAAGCGATGGCATTTGCGGGAAGATGATGCGGCTGAAGGCCGAAGTAGTCGAGAAACTCTCTTGCGAAGTCGCTAAGAGGGATACCAAAGCCGTGTGCGAAATGTGACATAAAAACTACGTACTCGCCCTCCCTAATGTCTGGAGAAGACTCGCTGCCGGGTAAGCGACAGGAGACCTCGGCGGGAATCCTCCGAGTTCGGATAAGCCATTCGATCTCGCGGCGGGTAACAGAGGAACCTTGCCACGAGCCTCGCTCAGGCCCAGAGCCAACATCGTCATCCTCTACCAGGGCACCACTAAAAGAGGTAGACATGGGTTCGCCGGAAAAATCGACGGAGGAAGAACTAGCGGCGGAGGAAAGTTTAGAGCAGCGAGGCCCCGTCGCAATTTTGAACGAGAACGACGGCGGAGGGGCAGAGAAACCGCCGCACGAATACGAAACCAAGACAGAGAAATCTAGGGTAGGGCCTAGGCAACAGAGCCGAAGAGAACTCACCGGCGACGACGCCAAAGCTAGCGAACACGGAGGAGGCAGACGGAGCGACGCGACGGAGTCCTCGCCGTCAGAAGTTCTGATGAACGCACGGCGGCGGAGCTGTGAGCGGGCGCGGGAGCGAGAGGAAGAAGAAGGGCGCAGGCGAACGAGAAGGGGAAAGTGAATCCCCAACACCGCGCCCCCACTTTATAGCCTAGCCGCAAGCAAGGTAGTGGGATCGTGGGTGTGGCAGTGGGCAGCACGGATCGTGTGCGCAGCACGACCACGCGTCGCTGAGCGAAACCGCACCGAAGGCCACACAATTGACCAAGGAGCTCACGATCCCCAACGAGAATGGCGCACGAGGCGTCGCAGCAACGACGCGACATGCGCGGTAGTAACTGTAGCTTGTCAGTAAATACTGTAGAGGAACAAAAAACTAGAGAAACAATGATGAGGATGACACGTGGGACGAGGCGTGCACTAGTAAATACGGTGTTACCACGAGCGGGCAGAAGATAACTCGGAAAGAATGCATAATGTGTATCATGAAACTGATACGACCCGGCCGAGGTTATCGGCGGGACCATATCAGCTTCGGGGACTAATGTTGGGGAGGTAACCCCAGATAGGGTAAGGACGGGGAAAGACGAAAGGATTATTCCCCGTCCAGTTTCCGAGTTACATTCTAAGCTGGCCGAGTCTTGTAAAGGTCGGCCGAGATAAGGAAAGGCAGGACCTCAGTAGTGATGGCAAGGCATTACCCGGCCGAGATACGGCGTAAGCCGGCCGGGTTGACCCGAATGATCTTAATGCAGGTGAAGGATAGGCCGAGTTACGCGAGGAAGGGCCGAATGATGTGAAGCTTGCAGGAGAAGGAGAAGCCTGAAGTCAAACCCTAGCTGCAAGCTAGGGTGAATCTGAGCGGAGCCAAGCGCTAGGGACAAAGGTGCAGAGTGACAGAGAAGCAGGAGGAGGTCACGGAGGTGACAGTCCAGAAGCCCGAGGCGCACAGGAGGGGCCCCCTGGAAACTTGCCGTCATTAGACGGGCGACAGGGAAAGGGGGGCACCGAACTAATAAATTGGGACAAGCATATTCCACGAATATGCTTGCCACCTCAGCCCTAGAGGAACCCAGGCATCTCCTTTATAAGGGGAGGCTTGAACTCAGAAGGGGGCATCGAGAAGAGTAAGAGCCGTTAGGCTGGTAAAGTTCTTCTCTTCTCCCAGTATACAGCTCAAGGAGCACTTGTAGCCCAAGGAAGAAGAAATAAAGATCTTTGCCTTAGTCATCTGTGTGTAGAATCAACTACATCTTCCCTCCCCAGATCCCTCTAGTATCCATTGGCCCCATTCTTTAGCCTACCCATGGCATCTGCCGTGCCACCACCACGACACGAATCTTCCCGGCTCCGGTGGCGACGTACGTGTCCGTCCACGCCGACGATAACCGTTCCAATCCTACATCTCCAGATCAAAGGCCAGCCAGATCTTCTCATCCTCAGGCCGCATCAACCAGTCCCATGTCCCATCTCGCCACCGGCGCCTGGAAGATATGAGTAGCTGCCTCTCTAACCCACACTCTTTCCATCACCTTTAGCATAGCGGCTTAGGGTTCATCTTTGCATCTACGAGTCCTCCACATATACATCACTGACTAGATTAGCGTTTCTGGTTTTCTTTGCTTGAACAGATGGAGGACTCTATGCCAACTGGGAGTGACAATGAGAGCATCCCTACGCACAATGGTGATTCAAGTTCGGATGATGAAGATATGTTTTTCTTTGATGATGAGCTTACTGAGAACGACCTCTTTGAAGAAAACTCATCCGAGGATGATAAGGTCAAGTGAAGTTTATTTTTTATTTTTTAATTTGCACACCTAGAGCATGTAAATTTATACACATACTTTTTAAATTGTGCAGATGGACATCGATTGTGTAAACAAGGATCGCTATCAGAAAGAATCTATCTCGGAAAGCATTAGTGATGTATGTCTAGTGCTACATTATTTTTATAAGAATTGAATAGCCATGTTATATGACTTTGTGCTACAATGTTGCAGGTTGTACTATTCTCTCATAGTGACCATGATTATTTTGGGGATTCGGACTTAGAAAACTGTGATGAAGAGACGGCGGAAGAATCACAAGAACCTGAAGGATCAAAATCTGAATTCAAGAGTGATGTAAGTTGCTTATTGTTGTATGACAAGACATATATAAGATCAACCATATGACCACCACGTACATTTCTTTTTGCTTCTAATTGTGTAGGTTACAGATAGTTCAAAATCTGAATTCAAGAGTGATGTAAATTGCTTATTGTTGTATGACAAGGCATATATAGGATCAACCATATGACCACCACTTACATTTCTTTTTGCTTCTAATTGTGTAGGTTACAGACAGTTCAAAATCTGAATTCAAGAGTGATGTAAGTTGCTTATTGTTGTATCACAAGGTATATATAGGATCAACCATATGACCACCACTTACATTTCTTTTTGCTTCTAATTGTGTAGGTTACAGACAGTTCACAGCATGAGCACAGACAGCATCCAGTGATGCCAGAGAAGGATTTTCAGCATGCTCAGGATGAGCATGAAAGGCATCGGATTGTAAAGGAGATGACCTTCACTAACGAAGCGGCAACATTCGCTTACTACAACACATACGCCAGAGAATGTGGTTTCAGCATAAGGAAACAGAGGGTGAAGCGAAATTCGGAAGGAGTTATTAATTACAGGCGGGTTCTCTGTTCCAGGGCAGGGGAACGCGAGGGAAGGTATGTGCACATGGAGAACCGCAAGAAGAGGCCACGAGCTCTGTCTCGATGCCACTATCGAGCCTATCTCAGCGTGTCGTATAACAAATCCAAGGGGAATTGGGAAGTTCTGCAATTTAAGGACGAGCAGAACCATGTGCTAGCTAGACCCGATGAAGTCCCGTTTCTTCGGTCCCATCGGAAGATCAAGTCTTACCAGAAAGCTGAAATCATGTCACTAGCAGCAACTGGCATGCGCAAGTTCGAGATTATGAAAACCTTTATCAGCAAAAGTGGAAGGTGGAGCAAGGTTGAGTTCGTCTTGAAGGATCTTTACAACATGTGTTCTCGGGAGAAGAGGAAGCTCATTGCATCAGGTGACACTAACATAGTCATCCGAATTATGCAGAACAGGCAGGCCCGCGATCCTGAATTCTTTTTCGATTACCAGCTAGATGATGGAGGAAATTTGAAAAGCATGTTTTGGTGTGACTCTCAGTCACGTTAGGACTATGAGGATTTCGGTGATGTGCTGGTGTTCGATAGTACGCACAAAATGAATCGGTATGGAATGCCGTTCATTCCTTTCGTGGGGTTGAACCATCACCGCAGAACTACTGTTTTCACATGCGCAATCGTCTCCGACGAGAAAATAGAAACATATGTATGACTGCTTCAAACATTTTTGAAAGCTATGTGTCAAAAGAAGCCAAAAGGGGTTATCACTGATGCAGACGGTTCAATGATGAAAGCCATTGGCATTGTCTTCAAGGATGTGTGGCACCGTGTATGTACGTGGCACGTTGAAAGGAATATGAAAAAACACCTCAATCACGATTCTCTGAATGAATTCAGGTCATTGATATACTACGGCACCTCAGAAGAGGTCTTTGAGCAGAGATGGAGCGCCTATATTAAGAAATGGCAGACGAAGGGAACCAAAGAGTGGCTGAGTAGAATGTACAAGAAGAAGAGATGGTGGGTCACCGTGTATCTAGCCAATGGCTTTTTTCTCGGAATGAAAAGCAATCAGAGGAGCGAGAGTTTGAACTCGTGCCTACACCTTCATCTTGACTCTAAAATGACACTGGTGGATTTGATCGTGCACTACGAGAGCGCCATTAACCGTATCCGTCAGGAAGATGCGCGACAGGACTGTGAGGACTCACAGACATTACCTTTGCCGGTTACTAAATACAAAGATATTGAGTCTGTTGCAGCGAAAGTATTCACTGCAGCAAACTTCTATATCTTGCAATCGGAGCTGAAAAGAGTTTATGGACTCAAGATTGCTGAATGTGTGCAAGGTGATTCCAGTGATAATAAGTACTCTCTGATATGGGCAGATAAACCTACCAGGAAGTTTGACGTGACCTATACGCCTGACAGTGAGGAAACTATAAAGTGCTCCTACGGAAGAATGGCTAGGAAGGGGCTACCTTGCAAGCACATCCTCTACATGTTGGATTACCTGCAACTAGAAAAAATACCAACTTGTTGTGTCCTTCAGCGCTTCTCAAAGAACGCAAAATTTGGATTGTCTGCGAAGCGCGAGAGCGATATGTTCGGATACGGATGGTCAAGTGCAACCGAGAGGACAATTTTTTCTGACTTGAATGTACGATCTCAAGAAGTTCTCACAGTGTTATGCCATGATGAACAGTCGCGTCATAAATACGAGGAATTCATCTATCGACTAATGCAAAGGACAAAGGGTCTTAGCAATATTCAAACAAGCTACTTCGATGCAGATGCACAGAGCAGCAAGGGAAAAGCACCTTAAGTTGGCGATCCACTAAAAGTTAAATCCAAAGGCGCGCCTAAGAAAAACAAACGAGTTGGAGCTGACGGTGCTAATCCACCCATGAGTAAAAATGGCACACCAGTATCATACGATGAACAAAAGAAGAAGAAGAAGAAGAAGAAGGGTCACCACCTGTGCAGCGCATGCAATACTGCTGGTCCTAACAGACGAAACGCTAAATTATGCAAACTACATCCGCAGTAAGTCATTCCTAGAGTACAACTAAAAAGCATTATCAAAAATTTCTTTGAAATTGTCAATAGCTAACTGCGCCTTACTGTTATGCACACAGGTATGGGGAGGTAGCAAAAAACTAGACGTTGCCCTTAATTCATAAACTTTGCTCATACCAAAGACAGAGTGGACCACACACACAACACAGAGAACTTTGAGCAGGCCAGGACAACCCTGTGAGCACGGCGTTCACGGTGGACTTCTACGTGCACTCGACTCGACTCCACTGCATACCGCTACACCTGAGGTGGCAGGCCAGGACTCGCCGACATCAGCTCTCCATCGACACCAGCTCCCGCAGAGCACACGTCGCCGGCAGCGTCATCCTCGCGCACCGAGCTAGCCTCTCCGACACCCGAAGCTGAAGCCGCGCCGCCATCACATCTGCCTCGCCGCGAGGCACACCCGATGATCAAAAGCGCGCACCATGGACGACATCGTGCAGCCAAACACCCGCCTCGCCTCGTCGCCAAAAGGGACGCCTTTGGGCCTGTTGCATGGCTGGAGTCCGTGCGGCTCCTGCTGGCACTCGCCGCGCACCGCGGGTGGGTCTGCTGGCCAGGGGTGTTAGACGATGCGCCTGCACAAGCCACTCTACGAACTCCATCAGGCACCTACAGGCTAGAGCCTGGAATGCGAAGTTGGACGCCATGCTCGACGCGCTCGACTTCAGTTTAGGTGTTAGTCTGACAGAGTTTCAGTTTCGTCAGGTTAGTACTTCGCCGTTTTAGTTGGTTGATTTAGTCACAGTTCTAGATCTGGTTCTGTTGTTACAAACTAGAGCGAGTCGCGCGGATGAAGATCCGTTCGTGGGATGGCACGAACACAAGGATCATGGCCACGTTTTCCCACTATACTCTGCGGGTCTATAGCCCAATGCAATGTTTGGATATATGAGGCACAAGTGTGCATCATGCCATGGGCATACCACTTTTATACTTAGAATCAATGTCATGATTTGGCATAGTAGTTGTATACTTTGATATAACAACTAGGTGGGATCACGTTGACCAAGTGTTGAGTCATACAACCACAAAGATGATGAAGGTGTTTATAGACAACTCCCATAGGTCAAGTAGGTGCGTATCCGGAATTTGTGTTTCTTGCCGTGAACACATGTTTTGGTTTTGCATCTGGGTTTATCCAAAAACTATATTTATATTGGTGATCCTTCGGTGGATTCGTGTGCGCCATACACATCCTTTGCGTTGTACGTACTAAAAATTCTCCAAAGACAGGGGCAACACTTCCATCGTATGAAGTTGATACTGTGTAAATTTAATTAAAGATCGTGTTGTGCATATCAAATTTGGAAAAACCATAAATATGGTAAGACATTAAACAGTACAATAATTTTTTTTAAAATACGTAAAGACGCATAAAAAATAGAAAAACAAGACATTAAAAAGTAATAGCCCTATAGGCCCAATTAACTACCCACAGAGAGGCCCAACGCCAGCAGTTAATCACGTAGGGCGTATCGGCACGTCGATCGTCCCACAACCCACGACTCAACCTAGGTAGGATGCCAATCACCACTGCCTCCATTACGAGCCGCCCTCGCTGTCCCACATTGCCGACTCCCTTCTCCACCCCCTCTCGTGTGTCCTCCAGGGATCGACGCCGCCTCTCACCACGTCATCCTCGCAGGACTCCCTTTCGCCGTCTCTCATTGGTGCCACCCTTCGCCGACTCTACTCATCTGTCGTCCAGGTACTGATTCCATGTCTCATCGATTGTTTGTCATGCATACAAGATGCTCAGATAGGTTTTTGGGGAACTCGTGTAGATTTAGATGGCGAAACATTAACACATTCTCTAAATGATTCGTGCGGCATGGACAATTTAGATGGGGAGATATTTTGTGGTGTCGTGGAGAACGATGCACGCAATGATATGACTTCTACCGCGGGTAATAGTAAGTATGGTTCCCCATTATTTGAGCGACGGAAACAACCGAAACATAAATCAAAAAATACGAAAGTTATAATGTTTTATAGATTTCATTACTCCCTCCGATCCATATTAGTTGACTTTGATTTGTCAAAATTTGGATAAACCTATATACTAAATAGTGTCTAGATTCATTCAAATTTAGACAAATTTGAGTCAATTATAATATGGGCCGGAGGGAGTACTTATTTTTATTGAGCAAACAAAATGGTTCAGTGTACTAACTTGTGTGTTTTCATAAATGTTATGCAGCGATATTATTTGAATATCATGATATTGGGGAATGTTACACTATGTTAACACCAGATGAAATAGAAGCTGCTGTCAAATATGTTTCAACTTTGGCGAAGGTCCCCAAAGAAGCTGTAAAAAGGGCGTACAAAAACTCAGATGACGCCATCTTGTCTTCGAAAGATCTTAACGATGTTCTTATAAAAGAATGGCTTAGTACTGCTGTAAGTAATTCGCTAACCTATTGTTGTTATTTTACAACAAAGAAGTATGAACATGCAATCATTATACGATTATTATTTTCAGATACTTGATGCCTACATTCTAGAGCTGGCTCCCCGTCTTGACTATGATCGGCACATATGTGGACCATTGAGGACAAGCTATCTTATCAAAGAAGCCATTAAATTATACACAATGAAAAAAAACTTGAAAACTTTTGACGTAGAAGAAGTGCCAAGACCAGGAGCTGTAGGAAGGGTTTTGAATAAATATTTTGCGCGTGACAAGGTAAATAGTGTTTCTTATAAAGTTGATGTTGTTGTTAACTATTTGAAATCCTACATAGTACATACTAGTGATCTTACTTTGTAGGCATATTTCCCTCTGAATATACGCGGAGAACATTATGTGACAGTTGTAATGCATAATGTCAAGCAGGAGTTCCAAGTCCTTGATCCTAAGTATAGTTTAATCTATTCGCATGCAGTTATGGATGACTTGGTATTATCTACTTTTCTCATCAAAACCTTGTTATCTTTTGGTGTTTCAGTAACTCTATATCTTTTGCAGAAAGGATAAATTGCACTAGACATATATTAGACAAACAAAACTACAGGCAAACAATTTTCTGACGTCGAGACTTGGCCTATTAAAAAATAGAAATTGGAAAGCAAGATGATGGGTAAGTACTTGTGAATCATATCACTTTCTCACTACTAACGTCGTAAATGAATTTTGTTTCATCGTATGGCAGCAACTCATGCGGATTATGGGTTTTGCAATATCTAGAGCACTGGGACGGAGATCGTATGACTAAGAACATTGATCAGGTTTGTACACTATTCCTTTGTATAGTCGCAAAAATCAATATGATTATAATTAAATTTATAAACTCTTCTATATGGTACTGCAGACAACAATTGAAGAATCAAGAGGACCTACCATTGAAACGATTCTTATGTCTAGAAGAAACAAGCTAGAGGTTGTGAAAAGGAAAGTCAGATCAGTGATTAATAACAGTGTACCTTGAGAATTTACTAGCCCCTCTACGGACTCCGTCAGGCACCTAGAGGCTAGAGCCTAGAACGCGAAGTTGGACGCCACGCTCGACGCGCTCGGCTTCAGTTTAGGTGTTAGTCTGTCAGAGTTTCAGTTTCGTCAGGTTAGCACTTAGCCATTTTAGTTGGTTGATTTAGCCACGTTTTCCCACTGTAAGAAAGAATAAAAGGAGAGACAGTTAGCCAGAAATACAGAATATGCATCATCCATGCGTCTAGAGCCCAATGCAATGTTTGGATATATGAGGCACAAGTCTGCATCATGCCATGGGCATACCACTTTTATACTTAGAATCAATGTCATGATTTGGCATAGTAGTTGTGCACAGTGCGCCGACACCAGCGTCGGCAAGCGGAGAGCGGGCGCAAGCTCCGAGTACTGCGCACGGACCGCGTCGGCGAGTTCACGTGTCGGCCATGTTCGCTGTGCACAGTGCGCCGACACCGGCGTCAAGCGCCACCTCACGGCGCCGTAATCACCCTAGCAGAACGGGGTGATCGCGTGGCGCAACCAGACGGTCGTAGCGGCGGCCAGAAGCATGCTGAAGCCGAAGGGCATGCCAAATTACTTCTGGGGCGAGACCGTGCTGACAGCGGTCTACGTGCTGAACCTGAACCAGGCGTTCAGGCGCAGCGTCACCGGCATGACGCCATATGACGCTTGGTATCCGCGGAGCTTCGGCTACGTCGCGCACGTACGTGAAGAGCGCGCGTCCTCACCTGAAGAAGCTGGACGACCGGAGCACGCCAATGGTCTTCATCGACTACGAGAGCGGCACCAAGGGCTACCGTGTCTACGATCCCGTCTTTGTCGAGGACGCGAGCTTGGACTGGAGCACGCACGAGGACAACCTTGTGAGCACGACGTTCACGGTGGACTTCTACGTGCACTCGACTCGACTCCACTACGTACCGCTACACCTGAGGTGGCAGGCCTGGACTCGCCGGCATCAGCTCTCCATCGACACCAGCTCCCGCAGAGCACATGTCGCCGACAGCGTCATCCTCGCGCATCGAGCTAGCCTCTCTGACACCCGAAGCTGAAGCCGTGCCGCCATCACATCTGCCTCGCCGCGAGGCGCACCCGATGACCAAAAGCGTGCACCATGGACGGCATCGTGCAGCCGAACACCCGCCTCGCCTCGTCGCCAAAAGGGACGCCTTTGGGCCTGTTGCACGACTGGAGTCCGTGCGGCTCCTGCTGGCGCTCGCCGCGCACCGCGGGTGGGTCTGCTGGCCAGGGGCGCTAGGCGATGCGCCTGCACAAGCCACTCTACGGACTCCGTCAGGCACCTATAGGCTAGAGCCTGGAACGCGAAGTTGGACGCCACGCTCGACGCGCTCGGCTTCATTTTAGGTGTTATTCTGACAGAGTTTCAGTTTTGTCAGGTTAGCACTTCGCCGTTTTAGTTGGTTGATTTAGTCACTTAGCAGTCCTACACTTACTTAGTGCATCCACATCCATAATACTTACATCCACTCAGTAGTTCCTCAGAGCAGAGCAGTTCCTCAGAGCAGTTCGTCCCCTCCGATTGAGAGCAGTTCCTCAAAGGGACCATGGACATGTCAGCTTCACCACAAGGTGGAATGACTTCACATTTGTTGCTGCTGTTGGATGGGCGTCTCTACTTCTGATGAAAGTAGAGCATATGCACGAGCACCTTGGTCTCAACTTTGTTTAGGATGTTGTTTCTACTGTAATGTGTTACTGAATGTAAGTCGAACATGTTGATCATCATGTATGTTTAGGATATGTGTATCTTGAATGTTGAATGTATTGCATCTTGGATCATCTTACTGTGATGTACTCACAAGTATACCAGAATTTTCAAAAATGCTGGAATCTGTTATAGAAGGAAGTCAAGCGACAACACAGAAGAAGAAGAGGAAACTTGATGACATAGTTCAAGATGTGGTTGCATGAGTCATCACTTGATCGCATGATCCTACCGAGTTGATAGATCATATTTTGCGTATGGACTAGGTCAAACAAAACATGAAAAATTAACCGAAAATACGAAATATATTACAAACTTCGAAACAACCCTAAACTACTCGGAATGCCAGTCGAAATCCGACGAGCCCAGAGTCGTCAACGACACCGGAGTGGATGTCCACTCGAAGGAGGAGGAGGAGGAGGAGGAGAGGACGGTCGTCGATGGGCCGGCGCCGTTTTTCTTCTCCTTCGCCTTCCTCGCGGCCTTCTCCTCCCTCTCCTTCTTCCTCGCCGCCGACTTCGCCCTCCGCTCCTCGCGATCCGCCTTCGCCGCCGCCTTCTTCTCGTAGAATGACTCCATCACGGCGACGTCCTCCGGGAAATGCCGCGCCCACTCGAGCCGGAGGCGCTCCTCGAGCTCCGCCTTGACGAGCCGCTGCTCGAGCTCGCGCTGGCGCTGTTGCTGCTCTCGCGTGACGGCCGGAGGCGGAGGCGCGAGCGATTCCGCCTGTTCCCGCGTCCACACGTCGTGGAAGTTCATCATCCGGCGGGAGCGGCCGAGGCGCCAGGCGACCGCGTCGTAGGCGCGCGCCGCCTCGTGCCCTGTCAACCTGCCGAGCCTGATGCGCTCCGCGCCGCTGCGGATCTCGGCGTAGAACGTGTCGCTCGGGTGCGAGCGGACGCCTCGGTAGCCGGAGGTCGAGCGGCGGCGGGGCGGAATCTCTTCAGGAGGTGGAGAGAGGTTGGAGGCGGAGCGAGGCGGGGGCGGGGAAACTTTCAGACAGTTGGGTGCGCGCGCGGCAGTCGACGCGGCAAGTTTGGCGCACAGGATGGCGCAAAAGCGCGGGAGCGGCAAAAAGTTTTCGCGCATCCACTGGAGGTTCGCGCGGTCTCCCGCATGCGCCAAATCGGCGGTTGCTGTGTGCACGTGGTCGTTTCGTTTTTAGACGCTTCCCTTGGCATTCCTAGGCCTTCTTCAATAAATAATCGGCGGTCTATCTCTGGAACCGCTACCTCTGCCATTCGACGGGACCGAGACCACACGAACACCAGCATCCATGGCCGGCAACAAGATGCAGGATTCGCCGTGGGCTGATCTCCCTGAGGGAGTCGTGCAGAAGATAGGTGACATCTTCCTATCAACGGGCGACTTCGACTACTACGCCGCCTTCCGGGCAGTCTGCAGCTCCTGATGCGGCTTCACGGAGGAGCGCTTTATACCAGCCAACTGTATTGTTATAAAGCACCAGTTGTCGCCGAGTATGGGGTAGACGATGCCGCCATCTCGTTGCTGAACGTGAGAACCGTCCGCTTCCTTGAGAAGAAGATTAGTCGGGTTATTCGCAGGTGCTTTCTTGATATTCATCTGTATATGTGCGATCCTTTATTTTGCGTTCACCTCTTATACGATATGTTTTTCAAGTTTTGTTTCTCCATCTACTTTTTTAACCTTGATTGAATCTCTGTCTGTTTACCTTGACTGAATCTCTGCTTCTCATCTCTCTGTTTACCTCTCTGTGTCTCTGGAAGGTACTTTTACGTCGGTAGCACAATCGGCGGCCTCCTTGTGCTTGGACAGAGGGTGCAGCCGTACAAGACACAGTTGTACAGCCCCTTCTCGGGCGCTATCAAGCGCCTGAGGGTGGAGATACCGAGCGGGTGGCTTCTGTCGCTGTGACGATGTTCCCGTCGTTGATGCTCTTTACATCAAACCTTTGGAACAACATCATTCGGTGGGCGGATGATGGCACGGAGGAAGACAATCGCCCTGTATTTGGTGAAGGGTGGTACACACCGAATGACTTCACCGAACTTTGGAGGATGACTTCTTACGCCGGTGATGTTCTCATCGCAGACAAATACGGAGGTTTGTCTTCTCGACTATGGCTGATGCTCCCCATGGAGATGTCCAGATGCAGCGCTTCGCACGGACCCTGAAGATGCATGCCACCATCGAAGGCCCTGTTCTAGGATGCCGGTACCCGGAGAATCGTTTTTACCTCGTCGATACTGACGGAGAGCTGTTGTTCGTTGTGAGTGGACCTATCTACGGCGGCAGGCCCGTTGTTTACCGGGTTGATAGACAGAACCGTGTCCTTCAGCCGGTCAGAGGCATCGGCAGTCGTGCTCTCTTCGTTGCTGACAATCGGTGCATCTGCGTCGACAGCGCCAGGGTACCCACGGTGCAGGCCGGTAGCATCTACTATCCGGACCTATCCCAGATTAGATCTTACAACTTTGAGGCTCTTGCGTGGGAAGAGGAGCCAAGGTTTGACCATGGGTATGGAGTAGAAGGATTATGGATGAATGACCATCCTTTTGAATCCAATCGATTGCTGGCGGAGTATTGCAGAATCGTCGAGCATTCTGAACTGCAGATGGTGCCGCCTTATGGCGAATATGGTACCACCTACTACGATTACTACGACGGCTACTCGTCAGATTACATTGATCGATCATGTTGGTCTTGTCTTGTATTATCTGTCGTCTGTGAATTATATGCAAGTATAAGTTGTATGGTCTGCCTGTAATACAATGGATGGTCTATGTTTCAAAAAGATCATGTGTTGTACCTATTTTAATTTCGTTGTTTTCTATGTACATGTAGTAATTCTGATACGTACTCGCTTTGTAAAAATCCATGCCAACAGTGCGTGCGATCTTGACTTATCTTAGCTGTCTAGTAAATTCTTGATCATCTTGTTGCTGTATATATGATCCTATGATCTTGCTAGATCTAACAACAATTTTGTTATGCCAAACCAAGACACATAACCAAGGTTTTTCATGTAAAACATACTGGAAAAGATGTTTAGCAAACAAACAACAAGCTTGTATATATGAGATGGTAAGTAATTAAATTCGTCCAGACTTATTCAAAATATCAAATATTATTGTAGTACAGAAGGGAATGAAAAAAATAGCGATACAGTGGGAAGGCGCACCCCCCTCACCTCCGACGCGGTGTACGTCTGACACCACCCATGCGACGGTGTCATCATGATGCGTGCATCATTCTATCAACGCCGAAGTGAATTGTCAATCGACTTAATGGAGAATCCAATCGGTCGCATTGTTGCAGTTCCCTGCCTGCCACGTGTGCACAAAACTTCTTTAAGAAGGCAAATTGCACAGTAGGGGAGAGTACGGTGGGGTGCATAAGACTGGTCTGCCTAGCCTTTTTGACAATCTACCTCCACTAGTCCAAAAGGAAGACAACTGACAGCAGTAAGTGTCATTGTTGATTTGTTAAGAGAAGCACATGCCACTAATGAATGCAGGGTATATAAGCAGGTCTATCATTTCTCACTCGGCGATGTGGGACTAAACTCCAATCCGCGTCAGTCCTTCATGCTATGGTTTTCCGTTGGGCCCGAAAGAGCCCATTACTTTGTGATGACCGGGATTAAGATAGGCCGCCCCAAACTACTTCACGCCCGGACGCAGCCGTGACTCGGGCACGGGAGTAGGAGTTCGGCTGGCTTGTTGCCTGCACGCCAAGTCTTACTTTTTTCTTCGATCCTATATTCCTTTTTATTTTATATTTAAATATTTGAACAAAATAGCTATTTTACAATTTTGAATTTTATAAAATAAATTACATATTCTTGACAGGAACCGTTGATATAGCATGTGCAAAAAAATTAGGATCATTTGATGAACATCGAAAAGTTGAGAAATTTACGAATAGCCCTTTTGGTCTCACCTAGGACTCCTTTTGTAGCAATGTGTTTTTTTCGACTTCCGTGAAATAACCTGGATTTTTTTACACATGCTAACATATACAAACTAAGACACATGTACAAGGTTTCACACAAATTTGAATGTTTTTGAATTTTTGGTGGCCCGGTCAAAGTTAGGCCTTTGTGATGTGATACATGCTCCATGCTGAAACATGGCATCCTCTACCTAGAAGCAATTTTAAATGTGTCCAAGCTTTCACACAATTTTGATATTTTTTTTGGATTTTAGGTGGCCCGATCAAATTTTGAAACACGATCACCCACTTGTTGTTGTATGAGTCATCGCTTGGACAACATGGTCCTACCCTCCTGATAGATCTAACACCATCATCAACTTAGTGGCTGTGTGAGTCACTACACCTGACCAACATGATCCCACCCACTTAATAGATCTAGATGTAAGAGTGCTATGCCAAGACATGCGACACACTTGTGGCAAATGTGGGGCCATGCTAACATTGCATGGGATCTAGACCTCTCTGGGATGGATAGAAACACATTCACCAACTTGTTGTTGTATGAGTCATCACTTGGACAACATGATCCTTCCCTCTTGATAGATCTAACTATACTTTTGCTATGCCAAGCCATGACACACACAACTGTGGTAGATGTGGGCCCATGCCAACATTGCATGGGATCTACACCTTTCCGGGTTGGCTAGAAAAACCATCATCAACTTAGTGGCTGTGTGAGTCACTACACCTGACCAACATGATCCCACCCACTTGATAGATCTAGCTATATATAAGAGTGTTATGCTAAGCCATGACACAAACTTGTGGCTAATGTGGGGCCATGCCAACATTGCATGGGGTCTAGACCTCTATGGGCTGGATAGAAACACCTTCACCAACTTGTTGTTATATGAGTCATCACTTGGACAACATGATCCTTCCCTCTTTGATAGATCTAACCATACTTTTGCTATGCCAAGCCATGACACACACAATTGTGGTAGATGTTGGGCCATGCCAACATTGCATGGGATCTAGACCTCTCTGGGTTGGCTAAAAATACCATCATCAACTTAGTAGTTATGTGAGTCACTACACCTGACCAACATGATCCCACCCACTTGATAGATCTAGCTATATATAAGAGTGTTATGTCAAGCCATGACACAAACTTGTGGCTGATGTGGGGCCATGCCAACATTGCATGGGGTCTAGACCTCTATGGGATGGATAGAAACAACTTCACCAACTTGTTTTTTGAGTCATCACACCTGACCAACATGACCCTACCTACTTGATAGATCTAACTATACTTTTGCTAACATTGCATGGGATCTATACCTCGCTAGGTTGGCTAGAAACACCATCATCAACTTTGTGGCTGTGTGAATCACTACACCTGGCCAACATGATCCCACCCACCTGATAGATCTAGCTGTAAGAGTGCTATGCCAAGCCATGACACACTTGTGGTATATTTTGGGGCCATGCTAACATTGCATGGGGTCTAGACCTCTCTGGACTGGCTAGAAACACCATCATCAACTTAGTGGTTGTTTGAGTCACTACACCTAGCCAACATGATCCCACCCACTTGATAGATCTAGCTATAAGAGTGCTATGTCAAGCCACGACAAACTTGATGATGGTGTTTCTAATCAACTCATATGGGTCTAGAGCCTAATGCAATGTTGGGATAACATGATCCCACCCACTTGATAGATTAACACTACTATGCCAAGAGATGATGAATTTTGAATTGTTTCTAAAAATTAGTTGAATTTTGAATCTAAAACAAAAAACTACTACGGAGATGTTCAGCAAACAAACAACAAGCTTGTAAAGGGAATGAAAAATAATGCTACTACACATTTTGAGCTCAACTGCCTGCATACGACTAGAAGACCATTGTTGGACCAGGATGCAGGCCCATGTGTAGTGTCCAAAAGGAAGACAACTGACAGCAGTACGTGCCATCGTTGATTTGTTGAGAGAAGCTTGTGCCATGTATGAATGCAGGATATATAAGCAGGTCTAATCGTTTCTCGCTCGGCTATGAGGCGGCTTGCATGCCTAATATATGAGGTTTAAAAAAAAC
Source organism: Avena sativa (assembly GCA_916181665.1). Classification (NCBI taxonomy): domain Eukaryota; kingdom Viridiplantae; phylum Streptophyta; class Magnoliopsida; order Poales; family Poaceae; genus Avena; species Avena sativa. The sequence continues at coordinate 93,999,515 of OV702294.1, forward strand.
TCCAACCCGCGTCAGTCCTTCCCGCTACGGTTTTCCGTTGGGCCCGAAAGAGCCTATTACTTTTTGATGCCCGAGATTAAGATGGCCGCCCCAAACTACTTCACGCCCGGACGCAGCCGTGACGCGGGCGCGGGAGTATGAGTTGGGCTGGCTTGTTGCCTACACGCCAAGTCTTACTTTTTTCTTCGATCCTATATTCCTTTTTATTTTCTATTTAAATATTTGAACAAAATAGCTATTTTATAATTTTGAATTTTATAAAATAAATTACATATTCTTGACAGGAACCGTTGGTATAGCATGTGCAACATTTTTGGGATCATTTGATGAACATCGAAAAATTGAGAAATTTACGAACATCCATTTTTGTCTCACCTAGACCTCTTTTCCTAGCAATGTGTTTTTTTCGACTTTCGTGAAACAACCTGGATTTTTTTACACATGCTAACATACACAAACTAAGACACATGTACAAGGTTTCACACAAATTTTAATGTTTTTGAATTTTTGGTGGCCCGGTCAAATTTAGGCCAAAAATCAAGGTGTCTAGTAAGGATTCCTAGGGGTTAGGCCTTTGTGATGTGATACATGCTCCATGCTGAAACATGGCATCCTCTACCTAGAAGCTATTTTAAATGTGTCCAAGCTTTTACACAATTTTGATTTATTTTTTTGAATTTTAGGTGGCCCGGTCAAATTTTGAATTTTTGCATGGGTTTGAGACCTCTCTGGGGTGGCTAGAAACACCTTCACCAACTTGTGGTTGTGTGACTCAGCAGTTGGCCAACATGATCCCACCCACTTGATAATTTTGGCCAGGTGATGAGTCACACAACCACAAGTGGATTAGGGAGATTCTAGCCAACCTAAAGAGGTCTAGATCCCATGCAATGTTGGCATCGACCCACATTTGCAGCGCACAAGTTTCTTGGTGGAGTACGTATTAGAGCATTTGCCCTCCATGCAGGGCACAAGTTTCTTCTTGGTGGCCAACATGATCCTACCTACTTGCTAGCTCTAGCTATAATTTTGAGTCTGCCAAGCCATGGCACACACTAGCTTGTGGCAAATGTGGGGCCATGCCAACATTGCTTGGGGTTTAGACCTCTCTAGGCTGGCTAGAACCACCGTCATCAACTTAGTGGTTGTGTGAGTCACTACACCTGGCCAACGTGATCCCACACTTGATAGATCTAGCTATAAGAGTGCTATGCCAAGGCATGACATACACTAGCTTGTGGAAAATGTGGGGCCATGGAAACATTGCATGCATGCATGGGGTCTAGACACCTCTCTGGGCTGGATAGAAACACCTTCACCAACTTGTTGTTGTATGTGCCATCACACCTGGCCAACATGATCCTACCTACTTGCTATATCTAGCTATAATTTTGAGTTTTCCAAGCCATGACACACACTAGCTTGTGGCAAATTAATGTGGTGAATTTTTATGATGTGAAACTAGGTCGATGTTGTAACATGGCATACAACCACAAGTTGGTTAAAGTGTTTCTAGCCAGCTAAGAGAGGTCTATATCTCATGCAATGTTGGCATGGGTCCACATCTTCCACAAGTGTGTGTCATGGCTTGGAATAGCACTCTTATGCTTAGATGTATCAACTGGGTGGGATCATGTTAGAGCTTGGTGGGACAAGGTGCAATCAATAACATTTTTGTTAGAGCTTGGTGAGATCTTGCATAGCACACTTTAGTTTGTATCCGTTTTAGCTTTATGCAAGTTTTATGGTTCTCCTGTACTCCCTCTGTTTCAAAATATAAGATGCTTTAGATTTGTGAAGCAAATGTATCTAGACTTGTTTTAGTTTGTAGATTCACTCCAAACTTGAATGAACCTACACACTAAAATAAGTATAGATACATTTCCTTCACAAAGCTAAAACATCTTATATTTTGAAACGGAGGGAGTAGATGTTAACAGTGCCAACCGAATTGTTCCCTCAGTACGAATTTTTGGGTCCTTTATACTTCATTCGTTTCACAATATAAACCTTTTTAGCAAGCTGTTTTAGTTTGCTAAAAAGCCTTACATTTTGGAACAGAGGTAGTAGTACCTTTTTTGTAGTCGAGTGCGGGGTTCAGCAGCAGTATATACGTAGCAGCAGGTGCTGCAGAAGATCCTGGCGCTGAAGATTGTACAGGTGCAGAATATTCCTGGGCAATAGTGCTCAACGACGTGCCGATTGGATCTCCTGGCGAGGCGTCACTCCGAAGCCGTCAGAAGAACCACGGGGAAGAGCTGGGCGGGAGATCCACGCATACACGCGTTGGTTGGGACCACGGGGAAGACGTGTCGGGCTCCCCATGGCCGCCATAGTTACGCGCAGAACGCGACGCAAAGGAGGGCCCAGACCTTGGGGACGTGGCATGAGGGGACTGGCGCGGATCGATACGCCCAGGTGACGGCGTGTAACATCCCAAAAATATTAAACTAGAATCATCAAACTCTAATCACCAAATTTAGGGTTAACAAAAACTTTTCTAATTAAAAATATGAAAGCATGCATATGTGTAAGCATGACAATTTGGATTCCTTTGAATTGCCATGATTGTGTGTTTCTTTGCTTGTAAAAGGATTCTTAGGTGAAATAAACATCATCTAAACAATCCCCACACTTTTCCCAAAGACAAATAAATCAAAGCAAACAAAATGATTGAATGGTCACTTTGGCCAATTTAACTCCCATGCCTACTTTGGCTGTCTCTAACTTTCAAAACTTAACAGAAACTTGTTTGGATATTTACACCCCTTGATAGTACTCATAACAAAGTACCAATGCCCACCTTGTGATCATCCAAAAGCATTTGAATGCATAGTTTAAATGACAGTTCAAAATTGAATCTATATCATATGGGAAGATCCCACTTTTTCAAAAACCACTCCAACAAGCTCAACTTTCAAAACCCAAGCATCCACAGGCTCACCAGCACATGCCTAGCACACCCACCAAAAATCTTTTCAAAATTCAAAACTTGAATTCATGCGGCCATTTCATCAAACACCTTGCAGATTCAAATCAAACCAAATCAAAACACTATAGTGTGTAGTGTTTTGGGCCTCACTTGTTCCCTCTCTGGACACCACTAGCCTTAGTAGATCATCTAACGACCCTAACTAATCCCTAGCACCACTGTAAGCTTGACAATGTCATCAATGGTGAACAGCCGAGAGCACCCATGTCACCCTAGTGTGTACATCAGGCTAGAGGAAGAACTAGTCGTGCCAACCTTGTCTGGGAGGTAGCCCATGCCTCACCGCCCCCTCTCGACCAGCCCTGCCTCGCAGACAGCAGCCAGAACCGCCAGGAATGCCGCGCACGTGCTGCTGTCGACCATGCCGACCCCTGCCGCAGAGCACGAGCCGTTCCCATTCAACCGGACCACCTCGAGCCCTCGCCGCCCGCCAACATGCTCCCCACCATCCCAGGAGACCGCCAGACATGCCCATTTCACCGCCCGTACCCCGTAGCCACCGCTCGCCGTCGAAGACGCCGCCTCTGCCGCGCAGAATGTCGAGTGTTACAGACCGTTTGCCACCGCCCCTACACACGCATTAAAGCCATAGAGCATCGCCAGGAGACCATCGATCGATCGCCACCCTCGGCCACGCCTCTAGCAGCCTGTATCCATGTCGCCACCGTCGCCTGCCCATCCCGTTCGGTCTCGTCGTCGAGACTATAAATAGAGGCCTCCCCCGCTCAAGCTCTTCACACCATCTCACTCCCCTCTCCTCACTGATCATTCCACCTCGTTCCCGGAGCAAGGCAAGCAGCGCATCGCCGGAATTGAGCCGGAGCAGGCCGCCTCTAGAGAAGAAGGGAGCCGTCGATTTCGTCCATCCCAGGAGAAGCTGCCTGTACCAGGAGGTTCGTCGTCGTCGACTTCATCGTTCGCCCTCCTCGCCGTACCCTCGCCTGAGCCCCGGTGAGCCTCCCACGACCCCCACCTGCCGTGTTAGGGTTCTGTCTCGCTGGCGCTGCCCGACGTGGACGATGAACCAGAGCCGTTGGATTAGAACTAGATCCAACGCACCACGTTGCCCCATACCGCTTCGCACCCCCCGGTCTCACTGACGCGTGGGGACAGCAACTTAACCATCCCGCGTAAGCGCTATGCGTAGTATGCCGGCCCATTTTCTCTTCTCGCGCAGCCCACTCGTTTGAATTTGGATTTTTCCATTTTCATTCAAACACAGTTCTATACCTAGTTTCAAAAATCAACCCAGCTCGATTCAGTGAACCAAATTGAATGAAACCAATTTTGTTAGAAAGGTCTCGAAGTGCTGAATCCAAGCCCGTTGGATTCAAATCATTTGGATCTGTAGATCAACCTTGGTAAAAATAACAAGGCAGAAGCTTTTCTGCATTCAAACATTTTTCAAATTTAAACCATAATAGCTTTTGAGTTGATTCCAACTCTAAAAAATCACAAGTAACCATACCCTTCAGAATATATAAAAATATATGGGTTTACTTACAGAAATAATGTTCAAGTAATAAAAGAATGCCACATAGGCATTTCTAGTCACTTTATTTAAATGAAATAAAAGGGTTAAATCTTATTAAATTGTGACACCACTTTAAATCACATTCCCATATACTGAAATATTAAATCACATTCCCATGTTTGGTTTGGAGAATATTAAATCTTAAGTAGTTTTTCAATGAGTAGAAATTACTTTTCTAAAAATAAAATCAATAAGCCAAATGCTTTAATCTTGTAATGTTAGTGATGATGCTAGATCATCTATAGAACCCCTTTGTGTGATGATTGAAAGTAGTTAAGTATTGTTTGGTGATTGTGTACCTCGTATTTATTTATAGACGCTAGTACCGACCAAGGATACAAGGAGGAAGGAGGATACTACGAAGAAGAAGCCGAGGAGAACTTCAACCACTGCTCTGCACAAGGCAAGCTAACACTTGCAATTTAGCAAGCTTATACTGATACTGATGCAAGCCCATACTTGCAAGCCTAATAGTACTAGTTGAATGTGCAAGCTAATACTTGCTTGTTATCCTGCCAACCATATGCCTTAAGCATATGTGATTATACCCACTTGATAACCCTCTCCTAGTTTTACTTGCAAGCTTTCTACTTTATTTCTTTATCAAAGCTCTTACTTAGAGTTTACTTGAGTAAATTGTAGATACTAGAAAGATAACTGAAGGTTGCATAAAGAGCATAAAATTTGGCCTAAGCTAGATAATCTTGATGTCATCCTAAGGCATGAGATTTAACTGAGTTAAACCCCACTAGTTTACCACCCTTCATTAGTACTCACCCCCACTTGTAGATGCTAGTGCTAAGCATAAAACTTGATCAACTTTAGATGGGAATACTTGGTGGAAAATGGTTATGAAAACCTTAGAATGATGGATCATTCTACTGAGATGTTTTGACATGTGTTTCCAAACACCAGATGATTTTGGTAATGAAAATGTTGAGGCATGAGCCTTAGCCCTTTATAAAACTGATGGTTGTCTGGATGTGATACCATTCCAATTTTACCGTACAACCACAATACCCGAAGATTGGGTAGGGCTTGACTGGAAACTTATATACCTTAGTATTGGTTCCCTCACGGCCAAGGTCTGAGCTGAGGCTACCTTGTGAAGATTGTCCACCTGTGCAGTACCCGAGATGACAGTTGGTCATGGTTGGGAGGCCAAACTCACAGGAGAGGTGCTTATACTAGGGCGTGTAATTGAAAGGTTAGGATTGATTATCCGCATACTGAGTATGGTGAATTCAGGACCTGACAGATGTATCGAATGTTGTGGTGAAACTGTACAATCTCTGCAGAGTGTCAAACTATTCGAATAGCCGTGTCCGCGGTTATGGACAGTTGGAGTGGCCATACTGTTCCCCCGTCAGATGTTTTCAAAATGACTTGTGAAATTAATTGAGACTTGGACTTGACCACAACAGAGTTGTGACATGAGATACAAGTTTCCACTTAGGTGTTATAAACTTTCAACTAGCTTTCTTTGCTTCTAAACTTAGTAGAGGTAAATCTGGCTTTTTGCAAAACAACCCTAGAGCTTAGTGTCCTACTACAAAAACCCCCTTCACTTGTTAGTACTAGTTTGCGAGTACTTAAAGAGTACTCATGGCTTTGTCCCTGGCTATTCCCGTGGCCAGACTATGAAGAGGAGTACCAGGATGATGGACCCCAGGAAGGTTACGACAACTAGGATCATCTCCCATCGTCAGCATTGCCTGTGACCCCGAAGATGGAGTTTTGCCTACGCTACCATTATTATTACGTATTTCCGCTGCTTGAGTTGTATTAAGAACTGGATCATGATATCCTTATTTGTGTAAGACCTTATGTATGGTTTGTAATGGATGATGTACTGTGATATCCAAATCTGTTATGTCTCGCAAAAATGGTAATCATGGGATTGCGATGTATGGCATAACAAGCATCTGAGATTAAAAATCCAGGCGTTGACACGGCGCGTCAGAGTCTCGGCACGTGTTTTCTTGGCTTGTAGCGGTGTTCCCTTCAGCCTCATTATCTGATGTGTTGTCATCAGTATTTTCGACAGAATTTTGCGTGAATAGTTCGGTACAGCTTGTGGGCAGGGTGTCAGATGTGGCCTTCATAGGATCAACGACAGGAACAATCAGCACATATATATTGGTCATTAGTATGCACACCCATAGTTTTTTCTACCGAGGAGGGATTGTCTGAAGGAATCCAAAGAATTTCATCAGAAGGTGATTTGCTTCTTGTGTTGGGTGGGGTTTTCGCCGAAGGTCAACCGGTGCTTTACCGGGTGGACACGGAGAAACGCTGTCTCGAGGCTGTAGGTGACATTGGCAGCCGTGCCTTCTTCGTTCATTTTAACCAGTCGATCTCCGTCGACACTAGAGTGCACCCTAGTACAGTCCTAGACGGTTGCATCTACTACGCGGATCTTTCTTATATCAGAGCGTACAATCATGATCTTAAGGCCTGGGATAGGGTACCAAGACTTGCAGATGGATTTGGTCAACATGATCTGGAACATTCACCGAGGCCTTACCGTCTCGACAAGATACTGGCAGCACATTGCAGACGGGGGGAGTTCAATGAATTTCTCCTGCAGGACACGGGAGCGGACGCCGATGAAATATATAGGGCTGAATAGCCTAGGTTATTTGCTCAATCGCTAGCGTGTTCAGATCTTTTCGAAGTAAAAAATTGCAATGTATTTATTTTTAGTACTTTCAGAATTCAGTGTGGTAGCTTTCAGAATTCTGTGTGGCGGCTTTCATAATTATGTGTAAGTACTATCTTTCAGCTTTACTCATAGAACTCAAGTTGTGATTACTAATTCAGAGTCTCACCTGTCGTGGTTTTTGCCTTAGTTTGAAAGAAGCACCAGAAATTAAAAAAAATCAAGAAATAGTGGAACTAAGTTGATGATGTTGTTTCTAGCCATGATGCTCGTAAATTTGACCTAGCCATGATTTAGTGACAGTTCTAACTTATAAATTACAGTACTATTCTATCATCACATAAGCACTAAGTTGATGAAGGACTTTCTAGCCAACCTATAGAGATCTATAGCCTTGGCTAGAAACTCCTTCGAAGGACTTTGAATTCATCAACTTAGTGATTACTAAGTTGGCTAGAAACACTTTGTGGCAATTGTGGACACATGACAACATTGCATGGTCTGCATGTTGATTTCACAAACGATTAATAAGGAGCTTGAGGCCAGCCGAGCTACCACGGAACCAAAACACAAAGATGTCACCAGCTCTCATGTCAAACCATTCACAACCTCCATCCACTTTGGTGTTATCATGGAACCTCCACATTTCAGTTTTCCTCTAGTGTTTGACTTGGCCATCACCATTTTAACTTTTGCAACTTCCATATTGTTCCAAAATACTTGAATGTTTGCTGGTAGTTCAATATATGGAACAATATACTCCTTGGTGAAGCTCCTCGAAAAGTACTGCATATAGATTACACCAATATATACATACAAATGTCATTACCTAATAGTAGTAATGTAACATTTTAAAAAATTGTTACTAGTTAAAAAGTTTTACCATTTTTGCTTTGCCTTTCAAGGTGTTTGATTTATTTATGGTGCATACATAAAATGGTCTTTTTGGGAGGTTCTTATCAACTCCATACTTTAGTACATTAATTTCGGCATCATCCATCGCTACACGGTTGCCATAATGGCAGAAACATTCAAATTCTTTCTCGAACTTTATTCCGGGACCTGCATGTAACAAATACATACATAAGCAGCAATATTATAAATGCATTGATTTTTTTAATTTTACATTACATACCTCTTATATGCAGAGGTTTATGCAACTTAAGAGCGGCACGAGCATGACGAGTGCGAGCATACTCCTCCACCTAACCAGAAAGTGCCATGTACACAAACTTTTTAGAATAAAGTAATCTATATTCTACCACCTCTTATTTTAGATACTTGAACACAGTTTGCATGTTCATAAACACTCGTGATATTCCAAAGCACCGAGTAGTGTGCATTAGATAATACTCCCTCCGTTTTAAAATATAAGATGTTTTAGTTTTGTAAAGCAAATGTATGTAGACTTCTTTTAGTATGTAGGTTCACTCAAGTTTGAAGTGAATCTACACACTAAATTAAATCTAGATAGATTTTGTTCACAAAACTAAAACATCTTATATTTTGAAACAGAGGAAGTACAATTTTCTTAATAGTACATATAGATCTGACACGACATGCTTTCAGTGCTAACATATAATAGAGTGTTATTGTACTAGTTCATATGTAGATCCGATCTACACAATTATGATCATCATGCATTTTTAAAATTTGATCGTATTTCCTCTAGATCTGACGAAATTTCTGTACATCACTCGTTCTAGATTTTCATATAGGAGTTGGCGAAAACATACCTGATCCTTGAATCTCTGATCCATGAACCTGTGTCGTCGCAGGCATTGAATACTGGAGGCGGTCCTCGATGGAATTTTTGAGGTTGTTGTCGTGTGGAGGCGCTCGTGTGAGGAGGGATAGGAGGCGAGTCGTGGGCGGAGGCGACCGTGGAGTGACTAAATAGTAAATACCTAACGCGTCTATTTCGTCATACCCGCGCGCATTTGCTGGGCGCGGTTGGGCCGGCCCAAATAAGAAAGCAGCCGCTGCAGCGATAACACGGGCACAGGAACAGGAGCTGAGCTAGGCTAAGTCTGCGTATTTTAGAATGTGTAAAAAAAATTGAGGTTATTTCGTGAAGGAAAGAGGGTTAGGTGAGACAAAACAGGCTTTTTGTAGATTTATCATTTTTTGGAAAAAGAGGTTCAGGTGAGACAAAATAGGCTTTTTGTAGATTTGTCATTTTTTGGAAAAAGAGGTTCAGGTGAGACAAAACAGGCTTGTTTGTAAATCAACAACTATATGAAAAAGGAAAGAATAGCAAAATAAGGCTACAATAGGGCAACGCAACCAGCCAGGCCAATTTGGCAACAAATCAAAGAACCCTCCCTCTCCCTCTCCCTCTCCCCCTCCCTCCTTTCTTCCTTTGTCTACCTCTACCAGGCTCACCTCATTCATTCCTTTTTGCCCAATTTGGTAGCAAATCTATACCAGCATCTATTTCTCAATTCCTTAACTATTTCCCTTGAACCTTTCTGAAATAGGAAATCCCGCCACATACCAGCATGTACAAAAACAAATGTAGATAGTAAGCATCTAGAATGTAGAAACATAACAGGCAACTAATTAAGCAAGGTTCAACACAAACTAATTAAGCATCTAAAATGTATAAACATAACAAGCAACTAATTAAGCAAGGTTCAACACAAACTTGACAAGGCAGAGGTTCAACACAAACGCTGCTAAGCAGCCAACATAAACACAGTTCAAACAAAAGCATGCTGATTAAACCAGTAGCAGCAACACACACAAATAGGCACATCATTACATCACTGCCTCCTCGCCGCCTGATCCCGGTCCCGCTCCTCCCTGTCCCGCTTCCTCTGCTTCCTGCTGCCCATACCCGAAACCTTCGGTGGCTTGGGCTTGGGAGAAGGCACACGACCGGCCTCGATAGCTCGGTTCAGTTTGTTCCTGAGGAAGATGCCATAGTCCATGTGATTGGCCGTGAAGCCGTGGACATTGACAGTTTCTCCAACTTTGACACGGCCAGATCCACAGCCTTCAACATGCTGCAGGATGCTTTGGAAGTCCATCTTTATGCTCCTTTTGCAGAAGGGGCAGCTGTTCATGCCATCAGTCCAGGGTTCACTCCAGAACCGGTCGAACCTCCCCGCTTTAAGCTTTTTGAGAGTGGCCCTGGTCTTCCTTTGACACGAGTCGACATCGCTGTCAACATCATCAGTAGCCTGCTGAAATATACAAAATACACATGTGAAGCAAATATGTAGAAACTGCAACTAAAATTGAATGCTTAACAAAGGAAGCATAACAGTCTCCAGCTAGCAATAACAGAAAGTAATCAAGGGATCAAGCAGATAAACCACTTCCGTCGGTCAATAAGCTAGCATTAATCCATAGAAATGAAAACAACAATCCATAGATCCACAAATATTAATCGATCATGTCCATAATCGAACCATAGCTAGCAATAATCCACATATCCACAAATATTAATCGATTTTGTCCATAATCGAAGCCTAGCTAGCAATAATCCACAGATCCATTAATTACACATCAATCGTAACAGATAATAAACGAATCTGAAGCTAAGTGAAAACCCTAGGCCCCAATCTTAACAGATAACAAATGAATATGACGCTAAGAGAAAACCCTAGGCCCCAAGCAGATAATCCATTAATTGGAACTTACCTCCTCCTCGTCGCCAACGATGTTCTCGTCAAAGGCCGGCGGCGGCATGATGAGCTCGACCTCCTCGTCATCATCCTGCGGCTGCTTCCCAAGATTGTACGCACAAGTACTGATAGCGGCGGGAGCCGATGAGGGACCGATCGGCCAGCCTTCAGCAATGGCCTTCGCTTCATCTTTCGCATCTGCTGCGACTGTGATTAAAGCCCTTGCGGCATTTTGTGCCTCCTCCGCGGCTCTGGCCGCCTCCGTCGTGGCTCTGGCCGCCTCTTCCATGTCTAACGCCAGAGTCGCGGCCGTCTCCTTCGCTGCGGCGACAGCGTCGGATGGGTGCTCCATCGCCAGAATGGGAAGGGCAGCGGAAGCGGAAGGGGAGAGGGTTTTTTCCTGGTCGGCGGAGAGAGGAGTGGGGAAGGGTAGTGGGTAGGGGCCTAGGGGGAGTTGGGAAGAGGTGGCGTGATGGAGTGAATGAGGGGAGGCAGAGAGAGACAGATGGATGGGCTATATATGGTGATACGCCGACGTTTCGTGCTCCCGCAGTTCACACGTGTATGGTTCAGTAGCATATGCATGTGCACCTGCTTGCACAGTGCACCACGGACATGCGCTAGTATGGTACTACATAGTTCACACGCGCACGGTGCGCCTCGTACATGCCTATGGTACATGCACGGTTCTCACGCGCCCGGTGGCCCCATTCGCCAACAATCTCTCTCTCTTCTGTGTCAAAAAAAGATCTCTCTCTTTTTTTACGAAACTCACTCTCTCTCTCTCTCTCTCTGCGGACCCCCGCCAGTGGCCCACCCACTCTTTTTCGATCGTGGCTACCTCCTTTTGAAACTATTTGAAGTTGAGTTTGGAATACCTAATTTGAATTCTAATGCACGGTTGAGTGTGTGTAATATCTAAGTTTAAGTTTTTCTTACAACAAAATTGACACTAGTCCAACATGGCGGCGACAGTAGATAGAAACAACAGGAAAGCAGATAGTTTTCGAACTACGCAAAAGGTGTCTCCTGTTGCAACTCATTGTTCGAATAGTTCAGTTTACAGTTGCAAAATAGAAACACATAGTTCAATTCAGCAGAGCAGCACCGAGGAAAGTCTGCTACATTACAGTCGTAGCCTGGCGAGGAGCTGCTGGTTTTCGTCCTCAATCTATTCAAGTTGTAGGCGACGTACGAGCATGTCCCACCTGATCTTGACCTACTCACTGAGTGAAGCCTGGAGCTTCCGAAGCAGGTTCATGTTCTCGACATGGAGATTGACATTATCATCTTTTAGCCTCGCATTATCCTTCGAGAGCCCCTCGTTGGTGGATGTATTCAGTCGGTTCGAGGCTTGGATCTTCTTATGCAGTTTCTTCCAGGCAGTGTTGTCCCTTTTCAGCTCGCCGCGCTCCTTAGTAAGGGTATTCACAGCTAATTTGAGCTATTGTAATTCTAGCTCTTGTGTTTGCATTTTCTCCCTGTGGCTGCTTATTCGTGCATTAAGCCAAGCATCCACATTATTGTTGAGTTTTGGCTTCTTTTCTTGGGACAAATAATACATGGTTTTAGTCCTATCACGGAACGGGAACAACAGTAACGTGTCATTATAGCACACGAGCTTTATGCAGAAATGGGCGGTGTGGAAAAGATCTAGGATAAAAAACCCCAAATCCTAGTCGCAAAAACCCCAAATCCTAGTCGCAAAAAACCCAAATCCTAGTCGCAAAGACCCCAGTGTATATTATTTACCTCGCTGTTCCGGGGATCTGGGGGGACATGTTTGTCGGTGAACCAACGACTCTGAAGAAAGAGAAGGAGGTGATGATTAAGGAGAAGAAGAATGCTGGATAACACTATTAAGGATAAGAAATACATGACCTACCCGGAGGAACCCTCGCCTGCGGGCATGAGCATATGTTGTGACTCTTCAGTGCGTAAAGCGGCGCGGCGAGCTCTCTCTTTTCTCTCCTCGTGCATTGTCGCTGCGGCACGCTTCCGAGAGGGATCCATGGCTGCGCAGAGGGAGGGAGTAGGAGCGGGATGAGTAGGAGGAAGAAGAAAGGGAGGAGTGCGCTACTGACTAGTGGAGGTAGATAGTCAAAAAGGCTAGGCAGACTAGTCTTATGCACCCCACCGTACTCTCCCCTACTGTGCGATCTGCCTTCTCAAAGAAGTTTTGTGCACACGTGGCAGGCAGAGAACTACAATGATGCGACCGATTGGATGCTCCATTAAGTCGATTGACAATTCACTTCGGCGCTGATAGAACGGTGCACGCGTCCCTGCACGCGTTATGATGACACAGTCGCATGGGTGGTGTCAGACGTGCACCGCGTCGGAGGTGAGGGGGCTGCGCCTTCCCGATGTATCACTATTTTTTTTCATTCCCTTTTATACCGTAGCCCCTGCTCTTATCCGCGCGTGCAACACAAACGGCCCACCGGCAGGAACAGAAATGCGGCCCAGCAAACCATGTAGAGGTGTTTTTTTTTGCGTAGAGGTGTTGCCACGTCAGACAGCTGAGTTGGACGACGGGAATCCATGTCGCGTCGCAGAATACGCGCATACTAATCCGCTTCGGGCCTGTACGGGCTTTGGTAGGCTTTACCCGCGCGATCTAACCTTTCTGTATGCCAATCCTACCCCCAGGCGCGAAGGGGTATCCGCCCATCCCAGCCCTCGATCGCGCCTGAACTTTTTTTCATTTCCTTCAGAAGCCTATTGAATCAGAAGTCTATTTTATTTGCTTGGCCAAGTTTTAATTTGGGTTTTTAAAATAGTCCTTATTTATCTATTTCTTCCTTTATCTTATAAAATCTATATCTTTTTATTTAAAGATCTAAACTTGGTGATTCCAATTTGTAAAATTTTATTTGATATTTGTTTGACCTTTTAAATCTCTTTAGGATTATTTGCTCACCATTTCGTATGGATTTTTATATAGGAGCTTTATTAGCTTTGGAATTTTTAGTTTCCTTATATTATTAAATTCATAGGATTTTATCTATGGCTCCAAATTACGTGAAACCAATTTCTATGGTTTTATAATATTTTCATTTATCATTCTTGATCATTTTGAAATGTTTGTTTGACCAATTTTTATGTGGATCAAATCCATAGGCTTAGAGATAACTTGGAAATGTTTTTCTTCCATTAGGGTTTTAGGGTTTTGGTTTATTTTACAAGTGTTTATATTTCAAGATGCATTTATGAAGAATGCATTTCACTTGATTTGAATTTAGTTGGATTCAAATCTTATCCAAAGTTTGTTCAAGATGGGTTTTGATGTTTCCATTTGGAATCAAAAAGTTTCTTTTCACCCTAAATTTCAACAATAGTTTATTTTGTTTGTTTATTTTTCACATTTCAAAATTTGGAAATTTTTGGGATGTGACATATAAGCATTCAATATTGGTGAGTAAGGCATGATCATTATGATCCTTTGATCCTTTATGGTTCAGGTTTCCAGTTGACTAAACAAGGCTTCATCAATACAACACTACAGTTGTATTCTAATTATCTTATTTTTAGCTCTATTGGATTAAGAGATATAATTCGTTGACTATACCTACTTGATCCAATAGGACTACTCCTGGTAACTATCTTTAGACTTCATTCTTGTAATCTTCTTTGTTACCATATTGATTTGATTTCCTCGAATCACTCCCATCCTATAGATAACATCTAAAACTAGCATCACTATTCACCTCTTCTTACTTCTTTCTTCATAGGACTTCAGTAAATGCCATGATATGATCAAGAGTTGATAAAATAAGAATTGGTGAATCAATAGTTGATTATTCAACATTGATGAACAACATGTATTGAGATAGGATTCCATAAGGATTGATATGGAAAGGAGGATATGTGGTGAATGGTCTTGAATTACTTTCCTTCCTACTTATTCTCACTAAAGAATTAAAGTTTGGTATTACCATGATACTCATGGTATAAGTAGATGAGATTAATATATAGTTGTTACATTCTTATTATTTGTGTTATATTTATAAGTTGGTATTCATGAGTGATTATAATGAATACTATGATATGAGCACCTAATGATCAAATATAAATCATTAAGTAATGTATTAGGGTTTAATTTTATTACATTTGATCTACCCTTAGATCAAATCATGTTTACCCAAAATAAGGTTTTAGCAAAGGTCATATTGAAACTTATCGCAGTCAACTTGATGATCTACTTCAATTCCATCAAGTTAAGAGAAGATTCAATCACTTTGACAAGTTTTTTATTTAAAAGCGCGAAAATTATTCGGATTTTCTATGCATGAATGCAATGCACACATCTGTGTTCAGCTTATTTCTAAGCTCTATTGCTGGGATGTTACAGACTCTCCCCCTTAAAATAAACTTCATCCTCGAAGTTCGCATACTCTCACGTTTCGGAGTAAGGAATTGACTTGTGTTGCTTACAGCATTTATCAACTCCATGGTAACCTTAAATGGAAATAATGGTAGTATTCCATATCGAAATATTTTTCTTGAATTCTCATCATACTTGGAATCTTCCAATTTGTTGTCTCAATCTTCCAAATTCCTTTTTCTTTACTCCCTTGGAGATTTTTCCTTATTATTAACTCCTTAATTTGGGGTTTCTTCTTTAGTTCCTTATCCTAATTAGGTATCCTAATCCAACTCTTTATCTTAATCATTAATCTTCTTTATTATGCTCTGTAAGGTATAGGAAGTCTCACTAAAACAGGGCTTTTCAATTCTATCAGACACTAGTTATAGTCAAAAGACTAATCTTTGATTTATTATTGTATGAGTTGTATTGGTAGTCCTTCCGAATATTGATTTTTGAACACATTTAGTCCAAACCCCATTGAAATTTATTATTTCTCTGTTCATGACCAATTAGATGTGTTTTATTCCCTCTTAAGGATTAATTAAGAGTTGTTTCTTCAAGAATTAGTCTGTTAGGCTTAATCTTTTATCACCTTCAAGTTTTTACCTTATTAAGCTTTAGATAATCTTTCATTATCACCTATAGTACTTCTTCAACTTTCATTTATAATGTTTACTCTCCCCCTTAGGGTTTACTAATAGTCTTCAAGCTGCCTATTTAGTATTTATTGGCTTTATAAGTAGAATATTGGTCTCTATCCATCTTATACTCTACCTGGTTAGAGTTTGATGAAAGATTGTACGGTGTATCCACACAGTTGTGGATCTCCGAAGCAAATCTTTTAGCACTATATGTCGTACTTACTATTGGACATTTTCGCTTTGATAGGTCAATTTTCACGAAGAGCCTCGAAAGACGATCGCTTAAGTTTTATACTCCTTTAGGTCTTACTTAGCTTGGGACAAATTTATGCTCTTTATGCAACCATTAAGATGATCTGGTTAACTATCTCAACCAACACCGGCTGCAAACAAGATACCAATTGTGGATTAATTACCATTATGGATCAAATATTAGCTGTGGATTAATTACCATTACGGTTTCCGACATACTTCTAGCATTCTCTGAATTGTCCGATCTTGAATACCATTTTGGATTCCAAAACTTCTTCTTTGCACTTATTCATGATGCTTCCATGAACTTGGTACAACTACTTTATTAACTTCTTAGCAACTTAACTACTTTAAATGAACTTTAAGTTTATTACTCCTTGTTGCTCCAAGTATTTTCTATAATAATCTTCCTTCTTATTGCTATTTAGCAATTATCAAACTTGATTCAACCTTGAACTTTTTTTGATACACCTTACACTTGGCTTCATTCTTCATGTAAATCTTCATCTTGGTCTTTGGAACTCGTCACTCCCTTACACGAATTCCCATTCCTATCTAGGTCTATAACATCAAGTAATAACTGGATGTTGCAACATGCATTTGCACACTAAGTCAAACTTCATGTACAGATCTAGTCAATCAAGAAGATCCAAGAAAAACAAATAAATCCAAATGTGGTACATATAACACACAATATTCTAAGCCCAGAATATAGTAGTTGAGTATAATATCTCTAGAATTCAGGCTTAGTTGTGTAGTATATGACACCTCCTCATATAGGTTTACATTGTGATACTTAGCACATAGAGTCAAACTATTCTTTATCTCAATATTTACCCAAATTTCTCAAGTGCAACAGGATAATATTAAGCAAGGTGGTCTCAAATTTGGTTTTGACTAAACTTTTGTCTCACCTTTGGATGACTATCTATAACCAACCTTTCTTTATTAGTAAGTTAATCTCACATGATATCTCCAAACGACTAATCCGATTCTATTTGCTAACTTAAACCAAATATTATTGGGAATTTCTAGCACCTATGACTTCTATAATAGTTCTATCATGTTATTTTCTTACTCTACCTAAAGATAATTTACTAATTCCTTATCATATTATACTATCATCATGGTTTTGGAGCTAATCTCACCATGATCTTATTATGTTTTACCTGTACATTATGATTTAAGAGTTAATCTAGCCATGATAACTTTACTTCTCACAACACTATTATTAAGTCATAACATAATTTCACTTCATCACGTAGAATTCTCAAGTGAATCCCACATGATTACTACTCATTACATCAACATTTATCATAATGACATTCATCATGTTATCTTTGGTTATTAACTAACACTAAGATTTTACTGTTCTTACTTAAATTCTGGAATTAGGCTACACCGTTAAGACTACTTTAATTGATGGCTTAAACTTGATCCCAATCTACTTTGACCAATTGACTTTCCTACAATATCTTGGTGGGTTATGTCTCCTTCAGAAGACACTAATGAGTACTATACTTAAGAAAAGATAAATAGTTACTCCTAAGAAAGAATGACTTAAGCATGTGACTTAGGTGTGACAAGGTTATCCTCAAGTGGATACTCATCGCAAGTCATAAGAATATTTGGTTTAGATAAGATGGCTTTGATAGTCACTATCCAACCTATAGATCTTCCTAAAAGGTTTAATCCTAAGGTCAGCATATGCTCTGATACCAACTGCGGTGACCCAGCATACCACTGCATGATGTAGTACACTATAGTCGTTGACATAACACCAATGAAACACCGTTCACTAGTATTACATCCCTCAGGGTAGTAAAACAGAAACATAGCAGGTCCAAGATATGACTATAGGTTACAACTCAACTCTTTACACGAGATCTAGAGAACACTCTAGGTTAAAGAGAGAGAAAGAATCTTCTTACAAAGAAGAATCAGAAATAAATAACTCATAGCTACCATACTTATAAAACTAATAACTGAACTAATAGACTTGCATTGCTGCTATTGCAATACTTGAAGGGTTTCGCAGCATAGTAAATCAAAAAAATTCTACGGATCCGAACAGGAAAGCCAAGATCTAATCGAGGAGATGCAATCAACGAGAGGGATAGATGAGATCTTCATACCCTTGAACAAATCGCATAGCAGAAACGTTCAACAGAACGTGGGTGATATAGTCGAACTAGCCTTCTCCTCCTCGCGATCCGATCTGATCCAACGCCACAAGTGGCGGCGCCTCCGAGAGATGCACACATACGGTGTCGCGACGTCTCCTCCTTCCTTGGTCCAGCAAGTAGGGTGGAGAGATAGATTGGATCTATAGCACGACGGCGTGGTGCAATGGTGGAGAGTTTCTACGGCAGGGCTTCGCCTACGCGCAGTCGGGAGAGAGAGAGATGGAGGGAAGCAGGTCGGCAGCTAGGGTTGAAGGAGTGGGGGGAGGAGGGTGCGCCCCTTCCCTCTTTATATAGGGGGCTGGCCGCCCGCCTTGGCCCCTCCTCCAAGCCCTAGGGCGGCGGCCCCAAGGGTTGGAGTGGGGGGGGGGCAAGTCTCCCCCTTCCTTCTAGAAGGGTTCCTAGGGTTTCCCCTAGGGTTTTGGCTGGCTGGGCCTATGGGGCCTTGTGCCCCTGGCCCAAAGCGGCCAGGGAACTCCCTCGTAGGCCCATGCACCCCTCCGACAAGTGGGGCCACGCTGGTCCCACTCTAGAAGCTTCTAGAACCTTCTGGTACAATACCGAATACTCCGAAACGATTCCAAAATCCAAAAACTGCTTTCCTTTATATGAATCTTATTCTCCGGACCATTACGGAACCTCTCCTGATGTCTTGGATCTTATCCGAGACTCCGAACAAAAACTCATAAACCAATTATCTATTCTATCCTAGCGTCGATGCACGTTAAGTGTGTGACCCTATGGGTTCGAGAATATGCAGACATGATATTCTATCAATAATCAACAACGGGATCTGGAAACCCATATTGACTCCCACATATTCATCGATGATCATATCGGATGAACCACGATGTCAGGATTCAATTAATCCCATATTTATATTCCCTTCGTCACACGATATTTTACTTGCCCGAGATTCGATCATTGGTATCTGCATACATAGTTCAATCTCGTTCCGTAATCCGATATCACTTTGTGATTAACTACTTAACCACGTGTTTGCAAGCGGTGTTGATATCGATTATCGAGTGGGCCCGAATTATATCTCTCCGACTCGGGAGGGACAAATCCCATCTCGATACATACAACCCAACAAGTACTTTCTGATCACCTGAGAGACACCTTTATGATCACCCTCTCATAGGATGACGTTTTATGACCTCAAAGCTTTCTTCCGATACCAGGGAGTTGCATTATCTCATGGTCTAAGGAATACAATATTTGACATAGAAAAAGCTTCGCAAAGATGAACACGATGACACGATCTAATTGCTCTCCTTGATTTGGGTCTGTCCATCATATCATTCTCCCAATGACATGATCTCATTATTAATCGACAACTCATGTCTATGGTTAGGAAACCTTAACCATCATTAATCAATGATCTAGTGCATAGAGGCGTACTAGGGACACGGTGTTGTTCATAAACCACACAAGTATCAAAGTTTCCGCTTAATACAATTCTAGCATGGAATATAAACTTTATCATGAACAAGAATTTTAACAATAACATCTTTATTATTGCCTCTAGGGCATAATTCCAACAATACTCTACAGAAGTAGGTTCTATGGTTAGAAATTCTATTATTATCTAATCAAAAACTTCGTCTTCACTTGAGTTGATGTATATGTTGCCTTCCTTAACTTTATTGAAGAGCTCGAGCTTTTGATGATGATTCCTGGAGCATAACTTGATGTAGATGTCGTCTAATCTGGCTTTAGAACCTAGCAAGGGTTAAGAAGATACTTTGAGTATGAGCGTACTCAGCAAGTTCACTAGAAAAGGAGTGTTTGATGCACTATAACTACAGCCACAGACTGTAGGTCGTAGGCAATGCAAGTTTTTGTAAGCATTTCTTCAAAGGTTGCTTTTATTCTGAAAAGCTATGTCCGTCAGCCTTCACGGGTTTACCAGAACCTTCATGGGGTTCCTTTCCCGCCGCGTTCGCAGCTCCTTCTCGGAACAGGAAGTAACAAGTTACAGTTCTTACACTCTGCAGAGGTGCGTCACTTTACCCATGAGAGCTTTTTTGCGCATCCGGGCCATGAACCCGTTCACACTTCCTTGGTGTGAGGCCCAGACTAAGACCCAAGCCAATCACTGCCTTCTCCGTGACCCCGCATGTCTCCTTGGTGTACGCCAGCCCACCTATTGAATTACGGCAATGGCAGTACAGACCATTCAGATGCCGGAACTATCGTGGGACGTTGAGGGCTCCCACCCATATGCTGCATATCCTCTACGAATTACCATAAATAATATGCATGCTACGAGTGATAACAGCCACAACCCGCACATCCAGCTCCATGCGAGAGGGAAAAGATACAGCTGACTTCTTCGTCCCATTCCAAATCTCATGGTCAACGCGTAATATACGGCGCAAGAATCACTGACGACATTGGTTGTTAAGTCCTAGATAATATGTTCCTTTACCACCGGAACTCTTATAGTAGGTTATTACCTCATGGTAAATAACCTATAATCACATTATTATGAAAATAGTGTTTTTTTCCTTTTTCAAATGCAGGTGATGATAACACTGGATTTGTAAAATACTTTATAGAAAATAATCAAAGGACATGAGCAAGTGTGAACTTGCCTTTTGTGATTGTAAGATTATGCACTCACGGTCTTCAAGACAATATAAGATCCAATAGCGGAAATCTGCATCATTGGTCCAGTAAGGACTAATGTTTAAAGAAGCAAGATGCTTTTATGCATAAGTAATGTAATGCAAGTTGATAAACGCAAATCCCGAGAATAACGTTATTCTAGGGTTTGGATACTGGAAAGGGTTTCCTTGGGATGTGTTGCCCTTTTAGATTAAGTTTCATACATGTGCTTCTTATTAAGGCTTGTGAGTGTGTGGAAAACAACATGTATTTATACAACAATAAAATACACAGTATGGAATGCTACATAAGGTTGCTTACATCTTAATTGTTTATCTTCAAGTTTTACTTTACAAGTAATGTCACTTATAAAGAATTTAAGTATTAACAATCTTATTATACAAGTAAAGTATAAAGTAAAGTGATTTTGATTACTTGTTATTTGTTTTTCTGAAGTGGCAAAACGAATAACTTTTGAAGAAAATCTTACTTAATTAGGCAAAAGCATTTAAGCTTTTAAGTTAATCTTATGAGGTGTTCTTTCTAGTTATAGACTTTAAGTCAGAAAGAATTGCCTTTACTGGAATAATGAAATTAGTAGTATTTGAGACTTATCTATCTTGTGTTTTAACTTGGTTGGTTTGGTATTAAGATGCTTTATAACTTAATTATAACAGACCAAAGTTAACTATACAGCATATAATAAAGTCTTTAGCATTATACTTAAAGCTTGGTAACTATAAGTAACTTTCAGAATGTAGATAGACTTAGGGTGTATTACTTATGATACTTGTATCTTGTTCACTTTATATTGTTTCCTTAGACTTACTTAAGAATGGCATTACTTTTAGTTGGTAATGGTTTCTTTTCATTATAAATGTATAAAGGGATTGATCTCCTTACAAGGGTGTGGTTAGGGTTTGTGAATAAGTAAATAATATTATGTACTACTTATGAACTCATTTATAGTGTTTTGATTTGTTTTATAAACTTGTGTTTAAATTAAAAGAATGGTTTTATCTTATTACAATTATTCTTGGAGATTTTATGTTAAATAAGAATCCTTTTATAAAATAATCTGCATTTATGGTTGAAGGATAATTCAATAAAATTGTATTTAAAGTGTGTTAAATCATTTTGGCTTCACCCAACAATATTTAAGACTAATACTTTTTATTAGACTCAATTCATTTATTTAAGAAATATTAACAAATTTTATTTGTCATTATATGAATTATTAACAAAAGAAATAAGTTTAAATTCAAGTTATGAAAGTGCTTAACTTTTTATTTAACTCAAAAGTGGAATATCACATTTTTAACATGTAGTTATTATTTTTGTGATCATTTTGGTATATTACATTTATATTTTTAGTGATTTATAAATAATAAGATATGATTTTAATAAGGTTTATTACTATATAAATACTTAATAAACATTTAATGAAGAGTAATAATAATGTATAATTATAGTTTTGAAGTATTATTTTCATTTTTTCAAGATTTTTGGTATTTTATTTAAATTTTTAACATTTACCATTATTAAAATATTAAATATCAAAGTTTTATTACTTATAAAACCTTTATTAAATAATATTTATTTAAATAATCCTCATAATAATTTTAAATAATAGTTTTAAGATGTAGATTTTATTTTACTAAACATTTTCATATATTATAGGTATTTTTCTGATTTATAAAACAAGAGTTATTGATTTTATAAGATTGAATCATTTTATGAATTTCTTTAATTAAATAACTAAATGTGTTTATTAGGTAATGCTGATGTCAGCATGAAACGAAGGGTTTTTCTCACCAAAGCCTATTCTACCCCTAGTCACTGACTGGTGGGGCTTAGGGCCACGTTGGTGTGACACGCTGGCATTTACCAGTAATACTTTTTACACCTCTAGTTATTCTAGTCGCAGAGACAGATAGATGGGCCCGTGGCCACATCAGTTGCCACCTGTGCACGTCGGAGCCTCACCGGAGTTGCTCTCAGGAACAGCGGCAGGGGATTTCTAGGAGGTGCAGTTCGAGCGTTTCGACGCAGTGGACAATGCAGAACCCGTGTGGGGTAGCGCCGCCCACTGATGGTCATCGGAGCGGGGAATAAAGCGATGGTTGGCAGCGGCGCACCAAAGCGAATGACGCGAACATGCTCAGAGATCATGGGAAGACGAGATAAAGGGTGCTGGGGCTTCGTGAGCTCACCAGGAAGCAGAAGAGGTTAATGGCGAGGCTTGTGGTGGCCTGTATCGGCGATGGAGCCACGGCGGAGCTTGATCGGAGTTCGGGAAGAAATGATCTGGGGGTTCGATTCTGAGAGCTTCGGCTCAATTCCCCCGGCTAATCGACTCAGGGGAGCAAGGCGGTGCTCATAACGTGCTTGTACTGCCCCGGGGAGGCTCGGAACATCGGCGATTCATCGGCTTAGGGTTTCGGGTTTGAGGAACGGAAGAGAGGGAGGTTGCTGGGAAGGGGAAATGAAGATGGGATTGAAGCATTTCACCACGGCGTCCTTATCTCCTCTCCAGAAGACGGCGGGTGACGGCGGGCATCGCGAATCTGGCGAACGGCGACGACGGCGCCACCGAGCTGCTTGCCGCAGGGGAGGAAGACGATGGATAGGAGGAACAAAATGTTATCTGGGCCGGGCTTCTGCTGGGCCAAGGTGAAATGAGTGGAGGAAGAGAGGTGCTGCTCGCGGGCGACGAATAGAGAGAAGAGGAAATGGGCCGTGGGCCAGATTTGGTGTTTCCTCTGTTTTTTCCTGGTTTTATTCATTTTTCATTTTCTGTTTTGTTTTCGGGTTTGTATTTTTATATTTGGTTTGAACCTTTCTTTTTGGAATTTTATTTGCTGAATACTTGCAGCAACAATAAAGTTATTAAAAATCCATTTGTGAACTTTTATTATGTATTGTAATATTTTCTTTATTTCCTTTATATATATTCTTTTCTATAACATTGTTTTCACTTTTATTTGGAGTAATTAAGTTTTAAAATGTTTAATAATATTCATAGGGTTTATTTATATGTATTTAATCACATAATATAGGATAGGATGGTTTATAATATTGGATCCCCACTTATTCAATGCTCATATGGGATGAGTGGTTAGAGAAATGAATTAAAGACTTTGTCTTATGATTATATAGAGAATATTTATGAGATGTTGATGAGAAAACTTATTAATAAGTTTAGAGTTCTGAATTGTAATTACTCACCCTAAGGTTTAAGGTACTCACTATACTTATTTTATTTTGTTAATGTGAATAAAGGTTAATGGCTAAACCTATTGTCTTTATGTTTGTGATTTTAATAATATCACCATTTAAAGTAAAATAGTGGAATTGTTTTCTAGGATAATTTATGAGAAACAATTAATAAAGATAGTTCCATAAGCACCTATGATAATGATGGTTGAAAGATGACACAGATGTGCTCAGGTGATTTGATATAGTAAATATTTTTATGAAGCTTTTTGTAAATAAGATGGTAGATCGATCAGATGAAATGGATAATATGTTAGGTAAAGATTTAGGGTCTAGTGTTTAACACGGATTCCTATATTCCATACTTCATAATTCTGGACTTCTTATTAAGGAATTCCTTTCCTCGATATATTACTTCTCTATATCCATCATCATGTGTTAACATGATGAGCTTTGCTTCACAAGAATATTCTTATCCACCTTTTATGCTTCTAAAGCCATTTATAAATCCAATGAGCTTGTAATTAAAGCCTGTTCATAATCTTCTCATATTCTCCCTTAAGCATCCTTCACTAATATCACTTCAATAGATGTATGCATCAAATCCTACTTCACCTCAAGTGCTTAGTATTTCCAAAGTGGAAAATACTACTTCTTTAATTCAATGTTGCTCTAACATCATTTTAATCATACTATCTTGTCTCTACTTGACTCCAATATATAACATTCCAACCTCACATTATATTAATGTGACTTGTAATGACTAATCTAGGATAATATATCTATACTATGGTTCAATCATGTCTTATCCACCAATGTCACTTATACATGGTATAAGCATTCAATATTGGTGAGTAAGGCATGATCATTATGATCCTTTGATCCTTTATGGTTCAGGTTTCCAGTTGACTAAACAAGGCTTCATCAATAAAACACTACAGTTGTATTCTAATTATCTTCTGTTTAGCTCTACTGGATTAAGAGATATAATTCATTGACTATACCTACTTGATCCAATAGGACTACTCCTGGTAACTATCTTTAGACTTCATTCTTGTAATCTTCTTTGTTACCATATTGATTTGATTTCCTCGAATCACTCCCATCCTATAGATAACATCTAAAACTAGCATCACTATTCACCTCTTCTTACTTCTTTCTTCATAGGCCTTCAGTAAATGCCATGATACGATCAAGAGTTGATAAAATAAGAATTGGTGAATCAATAGTTGATTACTCAACATTGATGAACAACATGTATTGAGATAGGATTCCATAAGGATTGATATGGAAAGGAGGATATGTGGTGAATGGTCTTGAATTACTTTCCTTCCTACTTATTCTCACTAAAGAATTAAAGTTTGGTATTACCATGATACTCATGGTATAAGCAGATGAGATTAAGATATAGTTGTTACATTCTTAATATTTGTGTTATATTTATAAGTTGGTATTCATGAGTGATTATAATGAATACTATGATATGAACACCTAATGATCAAATATAAATCATTAAGTAATGTATTAGGGTTTAATTTTATTACATTTGATCTACCCTTAGATCAAATCATGTTTACCCAAAATAAGGTTTTAACAAAGGTCATATTGAAACTTATCGCAGTCAACTTGATGATCTACTTCAATTCCATCAAGTTAAGATAAGCTTCAATCACTTTGACAAGTTTTTTATTTAAAAGCGCGGAAATTATTCAGATTTTCTATGCATGAATGCAGTGCACACATCTGTGTTCAGCTTATTTCTAAGCTCTAATGCTGGGATGTTACATGTATGCAGACGAATGCCAAGAAGATGTGTTCTACGAGGAGCCTGACCTGTCCGGAGGTGTTGAAGGAGTGAATTGTGAAATCCGCCATGGAGTAGATGGAAATGAGTCGAACTAGTGCTCTAGTTAGTAGTAACCGACGGAGCCGAGTAGCATGAACCCTGTAGAATAAGCTGCTGAGCTCAACTCTTAGCTGGAGTTGTCACTTTTAATTTCCACTGAAACACTTTATATTTTGGTGTGTAAGTTGAATCTTTTCGAAGATTTGAACTTCTGGTATTGTAATAATAATAATGTGTGTATGTTCTAATATGGACCCGCAATGTTTCTGTTGTACCACTCTGAGGGATGTGATATTTACGGAATGGTGTTCTATGAACGTCATGTCAACAACTATAGTGTACTACACATGTAGTGGTATGCTGGGTCATCGCACCCCTCCGCCGGCGCCGGGTTCGTCCCCTCCATGCATGCGTCGGCCACAGACATTACACGGGCCCCCGCCTCGGAGGGAGGGCTCTGGTGCTAGCGTGGTGACGGAGGGAACACCGCCCCCTGGAGATTCCTCCCTCGCCGACGCCGGCTGCCGCTCGCCCGGCAGCGCGTCATCCCCAGGATCAACAGGTCCAGGGTGCCTCCCCTGTGGCTGGGCCGATGGTAGGGATTGGGCCCGTGGCCAGCCCATTCCTGGTCGAGGCCTGGCGTGACCAGGACGCGCGCCTCCGGGCCGATCGGTCTTCGCACTAGGGCCGTCTAGGACTGTCTGGGGCCGCCGCGTCTAGGTCCCAGCCACTTAGGGTTTTCACCTGGTCCCACTGGGTGACCGTGTTCCCCAGCTGCTCTCCTCCCTCCCCGACCCTGTCCCGCCGCAACCCTCAACCCCCGTCCTTCCCGCCGCCGGCCACCGCACCCCCTGCTCCAAACTCGGCCTGCCCGATGACGTATGTTGAAGCCTTGACCTGCAAGAGGCCCCGCAGCCAGCCTCCGCCTCCCCCGCACCGAAAAGGCCGCCGAGGCACGTCCCTCGTCGTCACGTCAGGCTCGGGCGCAGCCGTAAAGGCTGCCAAGGCGCCACTCCCCGTCTCACCAGAGATCCCCGAGGCGTGTCCCATATCCCCTCCGCTCCCAGGGCCATGGGAGGTCGCCCCCTATGGGGGCCAGCGGGGGCAGGAAGCCCACGGGCGCTCGGGAAGGGACGGGTCTCGCAGGGTTCCATCTCCGGAGGGGCGCCGCATGGAGCAGCGGCTCAGGAAGGAGCTGCTCCAGGGGGATGGGCCTCGCGACAACACGGGTAAGGCTACGCCGGAGTGGCGGCGGGACCGGGAGGCTCCCCGCCCGCGCTCCCCTCGCCGTGACAAACCTTCGGGTCCATCCGAACCGGCAAAGAAGAAAAAGAAGAAGAAGAAGAAGACCGCATCGGCTCCCGGATCTAGCACCGCGCACCTCGGAGCCACCCTCCCGTGCCGGGCCCCCAGCAGCTGGAGTACCTCGCTCACTCCATTGCCAGGGGTTCTACTATATTGATATGGAAGGGGTGGCGATGACGGTTCCCAAGAACTTGGCGGTGGTCACCGTGGTGGCGGGGCAGGAGCTCCCAGACTCGGTGGTGATCTCCGCGGAGCTCATCCAGGAGGAGCTCCGGCAGATGATGCCGGGTCACGCTTGGAGTGCCCAGGAGATCTCTCTGACCCAGTTCGTGGCGACCTTCCCGTCAGCCGAGATTCTCTCCATCAATGCCTGCAGTACCACCCTCACCCTCCCGATCAGCAAGGTGCAGATCTCCATCGAGCCCTCGACCGCCCATCCTGCGATGACCTCGACACTCTCTATGGTGTGGGTGCGGATCCTCGGCTTCCCTGAGGAGGCGAGGGTTCATACGTTGCCCATCCTAGAGCTCGTTTCCCAGGCGGTGGGCAAGTTGGTCGTGGTGGACGAGGCTTCTAGAGTGGGGTCGGGCCTGATCCGCATGCAGGTACTCTGCCCAGACCCAGCTCTGCTACCAGGGCCTCTCCCACCCTTCTACTTCGGTATGGAGGGGAGGATCCTGATAGTTGAGCTGGATGAGGACCAAGCCGCTGACGGACTCCCCCGCCCTCCCTTGGTCCCCCCTCAGGAGACCACTCTACAGGAGAGGGGAGCTCGTCTCGAGAGGACTCCGACGACGATGAGTTGGGAGGGGAATCCCAAACCCCGGTACCCTCTCTCTCGTCTCCTCCGCCCACGGGCACGACCTCAGTTGCACCGTCTTCATCCCACCAGCTGCCCTTAGTGCCCCCCTCGCAGGGCCCCCCGACCTCCAGATCGCACAGTACGGCTCCAACTTCAGGCAGTCCGAGGGGTTCACCGGCCACATGGCCATGGACCCGCTCTCCGCAGAGGTCCCCGACGAGGCACCAGAGAATCCACAGGTGGAGTCTGACAGAGACTCCGGGAGTGTGGGGATGGTGGTCATCGCCCCCTCGCCACCTCGCTCTCCAGGAGTCCTCTGCTACGCGTTGTCCCCGGGCTCCACTCCAGCTTCGCCTCAGGGGTCTCCTGCGTTGGTCCCAGCGACCCCGGCGCCACACCCTGACGAGCCAGCGGCGGTCTTCCCCATCACTCCCGCGGCTGGCACCAAGACTCGTCAGCCCCACCCCCCGCCCGATGCCTCCGCCCTCGCGCCACAGTGCACGGCTGGCACGTGTCAGGGCGAGAGCCCGGGGGTGGTGCCCACGGTGTCATAGCTGGCATCCCAGAGGACCGCAGCACGCAACCTCGACTCAGGTACATCCCAGAAAGCCTCCTCCCCCTGCCCCCCTTCCTCACACTCCTCTCCCTCAGGCTCCAGGTTCTCGGTCTTAGATGATTCCCCACTTGATCATATTGCACAAGTGGCCGCTGATAGCGGCGTGGTCTTCCACGGGGAACGAGGCCCGAGGCTCGATCAGATCGAGGCGATTAGAGCTAGGGAGATTTACGAGGGGTCCCTCGCCGCTTCTCGTGCACGTGATGCACGCCAGCAGGGGGAACCCTCGACACCGTCAAGAACTGGGACATATGATCCCGGATCCAGGATGGTGGGTTCTCCTCAATAGCGCCACCTGGCCGCCACCCAGGAGACCCCCTAGCTAGGGGGTCTCTAGGGAGGCTGCCTAGACCGAGCTCCAGGCCTCCGCCTGCCGAGAAGGCACGATCCGTCCCCCATAAGGGGACCAAACCCAAGAATGATATCCAATGAATTGGCTAGCTATCATAGCGCTCATCTGGAACATCAGGGGGTTTGGTAATGACGGTCGTAAACGCCAAATAAAGGACTACATGCGGTAGGAGAATGTTGACATCGTGGGCTTCCAAGAGACAATCAAACAATACTTCCAGATCTCGGAACTCCAAGGTCTGTCGCGGCACAATTTTGCTTGGAACTGGCTCCCGGCGGTGGGTCACTCTAGAGGCATCCTCCTTGGCACCAAGGAGGATACCTTTGAGGTGTAGGATATGGACCGCGGGAAATTTTTTGTGAGCATGTCCCTCACACATAGGCGATCCAACCTTCGGTGGGAGGTCATCATCGTCTATGGCCCCACGGACCATAGCCGATCCCCAGCCTTTCTCGAGGAACTGAAGGACAAGGTAGAACGATGCACCACTCCAGTTGTTGTGGCGAGTGACTTCAACCTGATTCGCTCCCCTGAAGACAAGAGCTCCTGCAACGTAGATGTCCCACGCATGAGGATGTTCAACAATTGCATCGCTGACCTTGCTCTTAGAGAGATCACGCGAGGGGGAGCCCACTTCACGTGGATCAACAATAGGGTTGACCCTGTCAAGAGTGTCCTTGACCACGTATTGGTCTCAGTGGACTGGTAAGTCGCCTTCCCTCTCTGCTCCCTCCGCGCCATTACCAGGGTAGGCTCGGACCATGTTCCACTGCTGCTTTCGACAGGGGGGATCTCGCCACCACGGCTGAATCGCTTCTACTTCGAGAACTTCTGGCTTCACCAGCCAGGCTTTATGGAAGCGGTATAGGCCAAGTGGCTGGCGGCTGCGGCTACTCCCCCTAGACGATTTAATGCAATGGACGTCTGGCATCGCTGCGCCAAGATTGCCCGTCAATTCATGAGGGGTTGGGGGCCAATTTGGATGCAGCGACGTGACTCCAGAAGGGTGCGATGCTGGAGGAGATCCATACCCTGGACCTGGCGGCAGATTCGGTGGGCCTCTCCGCTGACGAGTGGTCCCACCGTTATGCCTTAGAGACCTCTCTAGTCAAGATCTACAAGGGGGAGGAGTTGTTTTGGTAGCAGCGCATCCGCCAGAACTGGCTCCTCCAAGGAGACACAAACACATCATACTTCTATGCGGTGGCCAATGGACGCCGTAGGAAATGCTCGATCCCCTACCTCTGGGATGGTGAGCACCTCATCGAGGAGGCGGGGGCGCTCTCCGCCAATATTTACTCCTTTTATAAGGAGCTTTTCTCGGCAGGACCCCATACGGGGGTCGTGTTGGCTGAGGACTTCTGGCCGAGTAGGGCCAGAGTCACAGCTGACGAGAATGCGGAGCTCACCCTCCCATTCCTACCAGAGGAAGTAGAGCGGGCGGTGAAGGCCATGAAGGCCAACTCCGCCCCGGGCCCTGATGGCCTTCCGGTAGCTTTCTTCTAGACCTTCTGGAGGGAACTCCAACCGGTTATCATGCCCATGTTCCAGGAATTCTACACGGGGACGCTAGTGATGGGGAGACTGAATCTGGACGTGATCACCCTGATCCCTAAAGTAATAGGGACCTCGGACATTCGCCAATTCAGGCCCATCACGGTCCTCAATGTCATTCAACTAATCCTCGCGAAAGTATGCGCCTCTCGTCTTGCCCCGGTCATGGAGCGCCTCACCCACCAGTATCAATTTTCCTTCCTCAAGGGAAGATTTATACATGACGCGATCCTGGCCCTCCATGAGATTATCCACGAGATCAAGTCCAGACGACTGAAGGGCATCTTCTTGAAGCTAGACTTCCAGAAGGCCTACGATCGTCTAGACTAGCGATCTCTCCAGCAGGTCCTCATTATACGGGGATTTGACGACCGCCTGATCACCTGGGTAATGCAATTCTTCATTACCGGGAGCAACGCAGTTAACATCAACAGCGAGATCGGTCCATACTTCCGCCCTTCCTGTGGTGTTCGCCAGGGGACCCCCTGTCCCCCTTCTTTTCAATGCGGCAGTAGACGCTCTCACGGAAATGCTTGAAAAAGCCAAGGCGGCCGGCCACATCTCCGGAGTGGTAGGCCACCTTATTCCAGGGGGAGGCATCACCCAGCTCCAATACATAGACGACACAATGATCATGATTGAAGGCTCGACTCTAGACATTGCAAACCTCAAATTCCTCCTCCTTTGCTTTCAGGAAATGTCTGGTCTCCGTATCAACTTCGACAAGAGTGAGATCATCGCACTAGGATTCTCTCAGGACGAGCAGCAGAGGATAGCTGACAATTTCAATTGTCGGCTTGCCTCTTTCCCCATCACTTACCTGGGGATGCCGGTCCGCGACACCAGGATCCTTATCAGGGACCTGGACCCGCTCGTGGACAGGGTGCGCTCGAGGTCCGAACCTTGGTGTGGAATATTCACATCTAAAGGCATCAATACCGTCCTGATTGACTCCTGCCTGTCCAGCTTGCCCATGTATATGATGGGCATGTACCTCCTTCCCGAGGGGGTGCATGGGGTATTTGACAAGGAGCTGTCTAGGTTCTTCTGGCAAGACTCCTTGGGACGCCAGAAATACCACATGGTCAAGTGGGCAGACATTTGCGCCCCAAGGATTTTGGGGGCATAGGTATCCTTGCATCCCGTCATTTCAACAAGGCCTTAATGCTTAGATGGGTATGGCGTATTATGCGTGATGACGGGGACCTTTGGCTCAAACTCATTAAGGCCAAGTACCTGCGAGGTTGGCCCCTTCTGGATTGTGATCGACGCGATGGCTCCCAGTTCTGGCACTCCATTTAGGAGATCAAGAACGAGATCAGGCTTGGGGTCTCCGTTTCTATTGGGAATGGGGAGGGGACCATGTTCTGGCTGGACACCTGGCTCAGGGAACACCGTTTGCAGGAGGCCTACCCGAGCCTCTTCGCCATATGTTCCGACCCAGCGCTTCGAGTATCCAATGCGGCACACGGAGGAACATGGAACATCTTGTTCCGTCGTACCTTCGGCCCGGAGGAAACAGAAGCACGGAGGGAACTCAGGGCGGAGCTCCCGGCCTCCTTGGCTGGCGAACCCGATAGAGTATCTTGGACCCTCACCCTGTCCGGATCCTTCTTGGTTGGCTCGGCGTATCGGGCTCTCTTTGGCCGTGCAGCCCTCCCCTGGACCAAGCCCCTCTGGAAGGCACCCCTCCCGCTGAAGACAAATTTTTTTGTGTGGAAACTGTTACGCGATAGGCTCCCGTCAGGGGTGGAGGTGGCCAAGAGACATGGGCCGGGGGACGGGTTATGTCCATTATGTGGGAACCCTGAAATGGGCACCCACATAATGTTCACCTGTCCTGCGGCCCGGTTCCTGTGGAATTTCACCAGAGAGGCGTTGGGCCCGGTTTGGCTGGCCCATGATCTCAGTGAATTCCTAGAAACCCAAGCAAACCAAGATGGAAAGGGCCGCCGCCTTTTCTAGCTAGTGTTTGCGGTAATGTCGTGGTCCCTCTGGAACATCCGAAATAAGATGGTTATTGAGAAGATTCTTCCTAGGCGTGCGTCTGACTCGGTTTTCCACTTTCTGGCCTCTCTGTAGCTATGGTACCCGTTGTGTAGATAGCGGGATAAGACGAGGTTGTACGTGACTCTTCGCCGGCTCTTGGAGGCGGCCCGGCGGCTCCCCCCTAGTCCGACGTAGTTCCTCTTCTTCGACGTCCACGCTCCTGGCGAGGCAGCCACCCTTTTTTTCTTTGGTTTCTTCCGAGTTGGGTCTTTTTGTGCTGTGGCCCCAGCATGTGGTTTGTGGGTGACTTTGTATTGTGATACTTGTTATGGACGATTGCTTTATTTATAAAGCGGGGCGAAAGCCTATTTCGAGAGAACCAAATGCAGGTGCGGACAGAGAGATGAGTAACACTTACTCCTTGGCTTGGAAGGCGACCACAAAAACATCATCTTCATTCTCGCCCATGGTGACAGACAAGACATAGTTCTACAATAGAGGCAAAGACAAAGAAATCAAAAGGTTTTGTCATGGACATAGTCGAACAAGAGCCACGAGTCACACGAAACACTCCCTGAAAACCTTATCACTCCTCTCTCTCCATCTCCATTGCGAAGTTCCGTCTACTGGGTTGCTTGAAGGTTTCCTCACCCAGATGACTGTGTCCAGAAGAGAAAGTCTCCGAAATCCCGTCCCTTGATATTCTCCAACGTATGGAGTTTTGCAACTTATTTATGGAGGGGTATATGCGATTGGAGGACATGTCGAGGGATATTTTCTCTCGACGTGGATGACCGCGTGATTTGCGGATTGGTCTGCCATAGCTCGGGGACGTTTATTTTGACTGAGTAATTTGTAATTTTAGACTACTTTTTTTTCTCTAATCATGTGGTTTGTTTGGCTGTGTGCATTTTATTTATGCAGTGGCCGGGTATAAACATTATTCAAAGTAATAAAAGCGTCAATTTTAAAAGAAAAAACTAATAACAATGCAATCCAAAATTCACAAGTGCACGTGTGCAGAGTAGGTCAATTTAATACCTGCTTAAATGCAAAACATGAAACTATGTTGAAATAGTAAGATTTTCGTGCATGAGTTTAGCTAACGAAAAATTACACCACGTACTATATACTAGCAAATCCAATCATACATGAGTAACCAGATCGTAACTAGTAGACTTTCCCCCCTGAGAAACAGTACACACGCATACACTCACAAAATACATGCATACACTCATCCATATGAACGCGCACACACACGCTATCTCTATGAGCACCTCCGAGAGATTGAGCGGGTGGATCTAAAATTGACGAAGTCACCATAGACACCTCGCTGTAGACGAAAATATTGCCTCGCACAGAAAGAATATTTCACCCTTTATGAACCAAATGCGAACAGAGAAGATGAGTAACACTTACTCCTTGGCTTGGAAGGAGGCCACAACAACATCATCTTCGTTCTCGCACATGGTGATAGATAAGACTTAGTTCTACGATAGAGGCAAAGAGAAAGAAATCGAAAGGTTTTGTCATGTACATAGTCGAACAAGATCCACGGGTCGCGCTGAAATACTTCCTGGAAACCCTATCATTCCTCTCTCGGTGCAAGTTTATCAAGGGACGAGATTTCGGAGACTTTATCTTCTGGACACGGTCGTCTGGGTGGGGAAACCTTCAAGCAACCCAGTAGACGGAACTTCACAATGTAGAGAGATAGAGAGAGGAGAGAGACATGTGGATTGGAACTTCGAAAATTATATGTATACATCTCTTTCAAAAAAATATACTATTTGAAATATTAATTTTGAGTAAAATGCACCGCTAGTCCTATAAGTTTGGACGAAACCTTACGCAGGTCCCAAATCTTTGAAGCTATGCAGCGGTAGTCCTAATTCGCAGTAAGTTGCGCAGATCAGGTCCTATATCGGTCAGACCGTCCTTTGACCGATGCCACGTTGGAAGGATCTGTTCTGGGGGAAGGTTCCCGCCGGAAACGGTTTGGTAAATTGCATTCAGCCCCCTTCTCTTATATAATGGACATGATATGAGTCCTTTCTCCTCCTCATCTCATTACTCTCTCTTCCATTCTCCTCATCTGCCATGGCTGCAAGCTCCAGGTCGTCCGGCAAGTCGCTGTCATCGCCGTTCAGTTCACTGGCCGGGCAATCACTTCCGCTCATGAAGTGTGACTGTTGCGGTTGGAGGAGAGCGGTTCGGCTCGTTTCACAGTCGGAGACAAATCCGGGCAAGGTGTTCTTCAAGTGCTCAAATCATAGAGTAAGGCATGCAGTTCTTCAATTGTTCTTCTGGTTTGCTTGGTTTTTTTTTGACAATTTCTTCGATTTTTCAGAGGGGTGGACCAAATGCACATCCTGGATCTGATTTCTGCGTTTTCTACTACTGGATTGAAGAATATGTGGAGCTTTTGCTACAAAAGGGAGTAGAAGTATCAAGCAGCTCCCTGGATGAGCTTGTGATGCTCGGTTGTGAGCTGATGCCCTTAACTAAGCAAGCACTAAAGAAGGAATGCAACAACCAAGAGCTTCAACTTGGTAATCTGCAGAAACAGGGGAGGGAAGAGAAGAAGCACAGGAGCATCGAGGAGGCCACTATTCTTTTGGAAATTAAGCAACAATTAAAGCAGCTAGTAGAAATAGCAAAGAGGATCTTGTATGTGTGTGTGCTGATCTTGCTTGTGTGCTTGTATGTAGGCTGGAAAAAATGATTGTGTGTGGTGTATGAAGCAAACTGAAATGAATTATGGCAAATTTGAGATAAAACATGAGTCAGAGAATAATATAAAGAGAGTACTGTCACATAAGCATATCATCACAGATATGTTTTTGATAGACAATTACATTAGCATACCACCACAGATATGTTTTATAGGTTTTTTGAGAATAACTACTATTAGAGGTGCAAATAAACCTACAGCAACAACACAACATGCATGAGGTTTATGTCAACACCTCCAGCCTCTTTTACAGATTCAAAAGGCAAACTATTTTAGTCCAAAATATTTGTAGCCACCACTGACTTCTGTTCACTTCCCTTTCTTCTTATTTGCAGCCACAGCTGTCTTCTTCTTTGCAGCTAAAGCCATCTCTTTCTTTCTCTTTGCAGCCACAACTGCCTTCTCCTTCTTATTTGCAGCAGCATTGCTTCTACTGGCCCTAGGTAGTGGC
Source organism: Avena sativa (assembly GCA_916181665.1). Classification (NCBI taxonomy): domain Eukaryota; kingdom Viridiplantae; phylum Streptophyta; class Magnoliopsida; order Poales; family Poaceae; genus Avena; species Avena sativa. The sequence goes on from OV702294.1 coordinate 94,035,261, forward strand.
AAGGTATCTCTACTACTAGCAATGAAGCTAGAATCAGGCAGAGGAGGTGGTACCACCTGGGATTGTTGTGTAGGTGCAACCTAGCAGTAATAAGGGAAGAATAACTATCTTATGGAAGATTCTTGCAATAATATAGTGACAAAGGAAGATATATGTCACTTACACTTTCTAGAAATTTATCTAGCATGGATGTTTGACTACACTGTGTACCAAGATCATCAAATAATTGCAGCTACAAAACATCAACACATATTAGCAGCTACAAAACATGCTAGCAATGCAACTGACTTAGAACATATACCTGACTTGAAGAAAATCTTCTAACTGGCAGCTTTGTTTTTGGTAGCTTGAAACCTTCTTCTACTACTGATTCAGCTTCCACATCAGGCAATGGAATTTCACCTCTACCAAGATCAGGGCATTTTCTTTTGTCATGTTTTGTAGATGAACAAACACTACAGTGTTGTATTGCTCCATGCCTTGTCAATCTCCCATCCAATTCCTCGGGTGCTCTTCTTCTTTTGGTTGGAGGCCTACCAACTGCTTTTGTGTACACAGGCGGCAAAATTGCACACCCATTTGTGTTTCCCATTCTGTTGCATCTCTACATGGCTTGATCACCTCAGCATATGCTAGCTTGAATGATTCAATGCTATAGCAATCATGAACAACAGATTCTGCACTTGTTCTGTTCTGCCTGAGACAAGAAATGCCATGTTGGCAAGGTATGCCAGTGAGCTGCCACTTCCTGCAACTACACTATTTCTTGAGTATGTCAACTTGATACTTGCCAACAGCATACAAGCCCTTGCCAACTGGTAATGTAGTATAGTAGTTGGACAAGTCCACAAGTTTCACTACTTTCTTTCTAATCTTAGGGCAAACAGTGCCACCCATCTCATGCACTTCTTCATTCTTACTGTAATATCTAGTCATGACCTGGTTTTTCACCTTTTCAAACATGCTAAGTACAGGCATCTTTCTTGCATCCGGAATATATCTACAAAATGATTGTTGAAAGTCACAAATAGCAAGTACAAGTGAATGATTATTGCAAGTCACAAATTAGCAAGAACAAGAGATACTTACTTGTTGAAAACTTCACATGTGTTGTTAAGCAGCAGATCACACTTTGGCAGTTCACTAAAATGATCCCTGTACCATCCACTAGGCTCAATTGCCTCTAGATACTCATATGCTTCTATGTTTAGGTCCTTCATCTCATCCATATTCTTCTTCCACTCTGTCATGTTAGAAGATCTTGCAATTGCCCAGAGCTTGTTCTTCAACACATGTCCCTTGAACTGCTTGTTGAAATTCTGATACAGGTGCCTCACACAAAACCTATGTTGTGAATCTGGAAATTCAGCTGCCACTGCATTTATGTGACACCCATCTATGCAAATTACAGGTCTACAAGCAGCCATAAATCCTTTCTTGCATGCATATAAAGAAAAGTACAAGGAACTAAAATGCTCATCCTTTAGCTTGATGAATACACAACTCCCAGGATTTGATCTCCTTACCTCTGTAGCATAGTCCCACAACTTGTTGAATTGTGCCTCTTCATCTACATGGATCTCTTGCATTGCCAATCTTCTTGCTCTTCTAAGTTTGTCATTAGAAGGAGTCATGTTGAAGTCCTTCTGCACTGTATTTTCAAAGTTTTCTATTGAAATTTTCATATCTGCCCTTGAAAGTATTCACATAATGCTTGGCCAAATAGTTTGATGTGAAAACTTTCAGTTTCCACACTCTCTCACATGTGTGGGTACCAACATATCTCTTAACAACAAAGCACTCTTTGCTGCTGCTAGGTGCTACAAAAATGAACCATGAACAATCAGGATCTCCACAATGAGCTCTAATTCTTTGTAAGTCATTCTTCTCATACTTCACCACAGTTCTGTTCTGGATACTGTACTGACTTAGTGCTTTTCTAAGAACACCAACATCTGGAAATGTCATACCAATTCTGAACTCTGGTGATGTCATGTCCTCAGGTCTGAAATTAGAGAACTTGACAGGCTTCCCATGCTTCTTGTTTGTCTTGCTCTGATCTTCCCTTTCATCTTCATCATCTGATTCTGGCAGCTCCAACTCATCTGTCTCATAGTCACTATCTTCTAACTTCTCTCTCTTCTTCTTCTTCTTCTTCTTCCCTCCCTCTTCAACATCTTTGTCCACCCACTCATCATAAAGATCATAATCATCCTCAATATCATTGTCACTGTCTACAAAATCTGAATCATCTGAATCTGAGGGGAACACGACTGCAATTGGAACTTCTTCCTCTTCTGAGGGGAACACAAAATCTGGACTTGTGCCTGTGTTGTGTCTTTTTGAGCAGCTCTTCTTTGGGCTTAACACTGCTGGCAGTGGTGGAGAACCAACAATTGCAACATCATCTAAATTGAGATGATCAAACAGATGAGGCTGATCAACATAAAGTACGAAATGCTGAAATTTTGGCACAACCATTGACATGTTCATAGTGTCTTTGTCACGGTCCACTATCCGCAATCCATTGTCTAATCCCATCCCAGGTAGCAGCCAATAGACAGAACATTGCGCTGGATTGTGTCCTAGTTGTTTCACAAAATCTTGAATCCACAGCGGCGACCAAGTATCTACCTCACACCCATCAAAGAAATCTATTCTTCCATCTACGTAACACTTGTTGCTGCCTACTCTACAAAAGAAACCGCCATGGTTCATCTCTACTGAGAACAAAAGCTCATTCGAACCTACCATTCAAAAGAACAAAGAAATCTCAAAAAATCAAAGCCAAACATGCTGTGCATCGAATATTATGATGAATCTAACCGCAAAAACAAGATCTAATCGAGATTCAATAGACAAAAACACGAGATTGATGTCAAAACTGTATACTGCTAGGGTTTCCGAACATACCATACGCTGGTGGTGGCTCGCCGGCGGCCCTCCTCCGCGGAGCCATCCCAGATGACCCACCCGAGTCGTCCGACAGAGGATCCCAGGACGACGACGGAGCAACAGTCCTCGCTGCGCCGGTGGCTCTCAATCGCCTCCGCTCCGCCGTTGTGCTGTATCTCGATAGGGGAAACTGGATAGGGGCCGTGAACTGGAAACAATGGATCAGCGAGGACCTTTTTGCAAATTAACAATGGCAGGTGGTTTGCCACTGTGGCGTGTGACCTACGTGGCATAGGTCAAAGTCCGGTCAGACCAGTTTAGGACTACCGCTACACAGCTTCAAAGATTTGGGACCTGCGTATGGTTTCGTCCAAACTTATAGGACTAACGGTGCATTTTACTCATTAATTTTTGTGGGTTTGACATATACATGTTCAATAGAAATAGGGAAGTGATCAAAGTTACGCCTTAAAGACCATATCACTATCCAGTCATCGTTGCCTACTCTAGAAGCCCTAGCCGCCGCAACTCCGTCTCCTTTGTCCATCGGTTCCCCCTCCTCCGACCGGTCTATCTAGCGTCGAGAGGGGCGGGGAACCTGATCTATGGGTGGAGTTTTTAATAATTTAGTTATTTCAGCTTATTAGTTTCTATTTTGGTGGTTTCCTTCTTGGACTTCATGTCATGGAGACAATAACTTGTTCAATAAGTGTTCTTTCGCCCTTTGTTTGACGATGAGAGTTCCTTCCTGGCGTCAATTGCGGTGTTAGAACATCAAAATTCTCTAGGAATGGTCTTTTATATCTTACTTCGTCGGACTAATTTCTTATGGTTGTCCCAAAAAGGTTTGTCCTCGTAATATCCGTCCTGGCTGCTACGTCCTCGATAATGATGATTCATACTCTCGATGCTCTAGCAACGTCGACCAGGCTGTTTGATTTGTTTTCCGTGGAATATTGATGTTGGTCCTCTTACACATGTTGGTTGATTACTTTAATGGCCATACGACATGTAGCCTTAGTATTGCGGTTTAAATTCAAATTATGAAAGAACTCTCGTTGGTATTTTTTAGCGATTACTTTCTGAGAAGTGTAAGATTATGTCATATAAGAAGAAAGAGTTTGAAGACCTCAATGTTTTGCTAGTTTTTTAGAATTTATTTTACAATTGCTGATACAGGTCACGTATCTTTATCACATACTATCATCCACTATATTTATAATGGTAATCCAAAACATCAATTTTTTGACCGCACGTGCTCCTCCTCTCGCACGAGTTAGAGGCGGCGGCGGTGGAAAACCTTCCCCCGATCTCCACCACCCAATATGTTGATCCCCTCTTCCTCCGCTTGCTGCCCGCCGGCAGGAGGGAGAGGGGACCTCGTTTTCTCCGTTTTGTTCTAATAGTTAGGGTTTTGATCCGTGTGTTGTGGTGCACCGTTGGGGTTATGGGAGCAGCGCCCTTGCAAATAAATTTGTCTCAACTTGTCAGGGATATGACCCCGGGTACCCCATAATTGAGCTATAAAGAGACTTGTTGGAGATATGCCCTAGAGGCAATAATAAATGTAGTTATTATTATATCTTTGTGTTTATGATAAATGTTTACATTCATGCTATAATAGTATTATCAAGGAAACATTAATACCTGTGTGATTTGTAAACTTAAATTGAAGTTCGTATTAAAGCCTCTTCATAATACTAGCTTGTTGGTTAATAAATGATTGTGGTTTTCCTATCATGAACATTGAGATATTATTAACAACAAGATCATATCGTTAGGAGAATGATATGATGGACATACTCCTATAGATAAGCGTAGCATAAAGATCAAGTCATTTTAATAGTTCAATTGCTATATGCTTTCTGATACATAGTAACCTAATTCCTTCGACCATGAGATCATGCTTATCACCATCACCGGAAGGATGCTTTGATGACATCAAACACCACATCGTAATTGGGTGGCTATAAAGGTGGCATTGAGTGTTCGAAAAGTATTGGTTGAGACACATAGATCAAGAGTGGGATTTGTCCATCCATATGACGGATAGATATACTCTGGGCCCTCTCGGTGGAATGTCATCCAATTAGCTTGCAAGCATGTGACTGGCTCACAAGGGATCACATATCACGGGAACGAGAAAAGAGTACTTATCAGTAACGAGGTTGAACTAGGTATACAGAGATACCGACGATCAAAACCTCGGATAAGTAAACTATCGTGAGACAAAGGGAAATTGGTATCGTATGTAAGTGGTTCATTCGATCGCAAAGTAATCGTAGAAATATGTGGGAGCCATATGAATTTCCAGATTCCTCTATTGGTTATTGTTCGGAGAAGTGTCTCGATCATGTCTGCATAATTCACGAACCGTAGGGAGACACACTTAAGGATTCGACGTTGTTTAGTAGTTATGGAATGATGAGTAAGAGACCGAATGTTGTTTGGAGTCTCGGATGGGATCCGAGATATCACGAGGAGATCCGGAATGGTCCGGAGAATAAGATTCATATAAGGAAAGTCCTGTTTCGGGGTTGGAGAATGGTTCCGGTGTTTTTATCGGGAATGTTCTAGAAGGTTCCGGAATTTCCGGCACTCCGGAGGGGAAGGGTACATGAATGTGTCATAACAAGTTGGAATGGTTGCATCATGTACTAGGTGTCATCGCTGAACAAAATAAAGGGATAAATCAAATCCTAGTTTGAAAAGTCAAACGCCAATTTGAAAAGTCAAACGGCTATTTTGTTTGGTGGAGGGAGAGTAGGAAACCTACTTGGGGAGGAAGTCCCTCTCCCTCCACCGCCGGCCTTGGAAGCCGAGTTGGGGAGGGACTCCCCTCCCCTTGGCCAGCCCCCTCCACCTATATAAGGAGGGGCAGGGCTGCCCCTCCAAGCACACAACTTGCACCCCGCAAACCCTAGCTCCAAGCCGCCGGCGCCGCCACCGCCTAGGGCTAAACCCTAGCCGCCGAGTTGGGGCATCCCCTTGCCCTAGCCGCCAGCCTAGCCTCACCTCCTTGGTGCGTCTAAACCCTAGATCACCGAGGCTCTCTCATAGTCCACCATACTCGCTCCGGCTTACGGCGAAGCCCTGCGAGATCTCCCCTCTACTTCCGGTACCACGCCATCATGCTGCCGGAATCGCGAGGAGAGTGCTACAACCTCCACTGCCTGCTGGAACAAGGGAGAGGAAGGTCTTCGTCGAGTACCGAACATGTGACCGACTGCGAAAGCGCTGCCGGAACGCAGCGCCGGAAGGATCGTCTATGCGATCTTGAGATCGGGAAGAGTACGACTACATCACCCACGAGAATCTGCTATCGTTAAACACTTTGGAATCTTTGAGGGTTAGTTATTCTATCGACTCGTTGCTACAATCTAGTAGATAGATCTTGGCTTGTTTGTTTGTATGTGGTAGAAATTTTTTGTTTTCCATGCTACGAACCCCTACAGTGGTATCAGAGCCGTGTCTATATGTAGATCTGTTGCACGAGTAGAACACAATGGTCATTGTGGGCGGTGGTGCTTTTATTATCAATTGCTTCTTGTGTACTTTGCATCTTGCGGTATGATGGGATGAAGCGGCCCGGGCTAACCTTACATGACATCGTTCATGAGACTTGCTCCACGCTTGACATGCAACTTGTATTGCATAAGTGGCTTTGCGGGTGCCTGTTTCTCCTAGCATAGTTAAGGTCCAATTTACAACGGGTGATTAACAACACTAGTATCAATGTTGTGGTTCATGTTCGTAAGTTAGAACGACACTTATAGAAAGCTCCAAACCACGTAAAACATGCAAAGAAAGTAGAGGCGTCTAACTTTGTTTTGCAGGGGTGTGCAGTGATGTGATATGGCCATGATTGTGATTATATTTGATGTATGCAATGTTCCTTATTGTAAGTTGGCAACCGGCAGGAGCCATATGGTTGTCTTTAATTTATGTTAAGACCCGCGTGTCTATTCAAAGTAGTTGTAATAGTTGAAGCCGGTGGACGACAACCATGAAGAAGCGTCATTGACCTTGATGCAATGCCGGTGATGATGGAGATCATGTTCGTGCTTGAAGATGGAGATCGGAAGCACAAAGAAGAAAAGGCCATATCATATCACATATTATGAATTGCATGTGATGTTAATCCTTTATGCATCTTGTATTGCTTAGTAGACGACGGTAGCATTATAAGATGATCCCTCATGCACATAAATTTCAATTCATAAAGTGTTCACCCTTAGTTAGCACCGTTGCTAAAGCTTGTTGTTTTGAAGCACCACGTGATGATCGGGTGTGTTAGATTCCGCAAGTGTATACAACGTGATAAAGCCAGATTTGCTCATGCGGAAACTAAGGTTTGATCTTGACGAGCCTAGCATGTACAGACATGGTCTCGGAACACGGATCACCAAAAGGTAAAGCATGAATCATATAGTAGATATGATGAACATGTCGATTGTTCGCCATTGAAACTATATCAACTCTCGTGATGATCGATGTTGATGTGGTGGATTTGGTTCGTGTGATCACTAAAACAATGTGAGGTATATTGTTTTGAGTGGGAGTTCACCTAGATTAATTTTATTATTAATTTGAACTCAATTTGTCATAAACTTAGTCTAAACTATTGAAAATATGTTGTAGATCAATGGCAACCCCTACCATCAATTTTAATGCGTTCCTAGAGAAAGTAAAGTTGAAAAACAATGGAAGCAACTTCGCGGATTGGTTCCGCAATTTGAGGATTGTCCTCACAGCTGGTAATTTGACCTATGTGCTGGATGCACCGCTGGGTGACCCACCTGCAGCTGATGCTGCCGATGAAGTAAAGAATGTTTACCTCACTTGGAAGACTCAGTACTCCACAGTTCAGTGTGCTATCTTGTATGGTTTAGAATCGGAGCTTCAGAAAAGGTTTGATAATTCAGACCCATATGATATTGTCGAGGATCTCAAATTGATCTTTGAGACTCATGCGGCAATTGAAAGCTATGAGGCTTCTGAAAAGTTCTTTAACTGCAAGATGGAAGAGGGCAGCTCCGTCAGTGAGCATGTGCTTAAGATGTCTAGGCACGCAAACAAACTTCAAAGCTTGGGTATAGTGATTCCTAATGCTTTGGGGATTTACCGTGTCCTCCAATCACTGCCACCAAGTTATAAGAACTTTGTGATGAACTACAACATGCAGAACATGAACAAGACATTGCCAGAACTCTTTGCCATGTTGAAATCTGCAGAAGTGGAGATCAAGAAAGAGCACCAAGTGTTGTTGGTCAATAAGACCACCAAATTCAAGAAAGGCAAGTCTAAGCAGAAGGGACACTTCAAGAAGGGTGGTAAGAAAGTTACCACGCCGACAAAGAAGACCAAGGCTGGACCTAAGCCTGATACTGAGTGCTTTTACTACAAGGGAGAAGGTCACTGGAAGCGGAATTGCCCAAAGTACTTGGCGGATTTGAAGAACGGCAACATCAAGAAGAAAGGTATATCCGATATACATGTTATTGATGTGTATCTCACTAGTACTCATAGTAGTGCCTGGGTATTTGATACTGGTTCGATTGCTCATATTTGTAACTCGAAACAGGTGCTGCAGAATAAACGGAAGCTAGCGAAGAACGAGGTGACGATGCGCGTTGGAAATGGATCAAAGGTTGATGTGATCGCGGTCGGCACGCTACCCCTTCATCTACCATCGAGATCACTTTTATACTTAAATAATTGTTATTTGGTGCCTGCGTTAAGCATGAACATTATATCGGGATCTTGTTTATTGCGAGACGGTTACTTGTTTAAGTCCGAGAATAATGGTTGTTCGATTTATATGAGTAATATGTTTTACGCACATGCACCTTTGATAGATGGTCTATTCTTGTTGAATGTCGATAGTGGAAATACACATATTAATAACATTGAGGCTAAACGTTTGAAATTGAGCGATAACTTGACCTATATGTGGCACTGTCGTCTTGGTCACATTGGAGTGAAGCGTATGAAGAAACTCCATTCCGATGGACTTCTTGAATCACTTGATTTCGAATCACTTGAAAGATGCGAAGCATGTCTGATGGGTAAAATGACTAAGACTCCATTTTCTGATATGATGGAGCGAGCTACGAACTTATTGGAAATCATACATACCGATGTGTGTGGTCCAATGAGTGTAGCATCGCGCGGTGGTTATCGTTATGTTCTTACCTTCACGGATGACTTGAGTAGATATGGGTATATCTATTTCATGAAACATAAGTCCGAAACTTTCGAGAAGTTTAAGGAATTTCAAAGTGAGGTAGAGAATCAACGTAACAAGAAGATTAAATTTCTGCGTTCTTATCGTGGAGGTGAATATCTAAGTTACGAGTTTGGCGAGCATTTGAAGAAATGCGGAATACTTTCACAATTGACACCGTCGGGAACACCACAGCGTAATGGTGTGTCCGAACGTCGTAATCGAACTCTCTTAGATATGGTTCGTTCTATGATGTCACTTACAGATTTACCGCCATCATTTTGGGGTTATGCATTAGAAACAGGCGCATTCACTTTAAATAGGGCACCATCTAAATCCGTTGAAACGACACCGTATGAATTATGGTTTGGGAAGAAACCTAGATTGTCGTTCCTTAAAGTTTGGGGATGCGAAGCCTATGTAAAGAAGTTACAGCCGGACAAGCTTGAACCCATAGCGGGAAAATGCGTCTTCATAGGATACCCGAAGGAAACTATTGGGTATACCTTCTATCATAGATCCGAAGGCAAAATCTTCATTGCCAAGAATGGATCCTTTCTAGAGAAAGAATTTCTCTCGAAAGAAGTGACTAGAAGGAAAGTAGAACTCGACGAGGTTGTCGAACATTCTCTCGAAATTGCAAGTAGCGCAACACCGGAAGAAGTTCCTGTGGTGCCTGCACCAATAAGAGAGGAAGCTAATGATGATGATCATGAAACTTCGGTTGAAGTTGCTACAGAGCCTCACAGGTCAACAAGAACTCGTACCACTCCAGATTGGTATGATCCCGTTATGAGTGTCATGTTGGTGGACAACACCGATGACCCTGCGACATATGAGGAAGCAATGATGAGCCCAGATTCCAATAAATGGCAAGAAGCCATGAAATCCGAGATTGGATCCATGTACGAAAACCAAGTATGGACTTTGGTGGACTTACCGGATGGCCGGAAGGCTGTCGAGAACAAATGGATTTTCAAGAAGAAAACAGATGCTGATGGTAATGTTACTGTCTATAAAGCTCGACTTGTCGCAAAAGGGTTTCGACAAATTCAAGGAGTTGACTACGATGAGACTTTCTCACCAGTAGCGAAGCTAAAGTCTGTGAGGATTATGTTAGCAATCGCTGCATATTATGATTATGAGATATGGCAGATGGATGTCAAAACAGCATTCCTCAATGGAGACATTGATGAAGAGTTGTATATGATGCAACCCAAAGGTTTTGTCGATCCTAAATATGGTAACAAGGTATGCAAACTTCAATGGTCCATCTATGGATTGAAGCAAGCATCCTGAAGTTGGAATCAACGTTTTGATAAGGTGATCAAAAGTTTTGGTTTTATACAAACTTATGGAGAAGCTTGTGTTTACAAGAAAGTGAGTGGGAACTCTGTAGCATTCTTAATACTATATGTAGATGACATATTGTTGATTGGGAATGATGTAGACCTTCTAAATAGTGTCAAGGAATATTTGAATAATAGTTTTTCAATGAAGGATCTTGGCGAAGCAGCTTACATATTTGGCATAAAGATTTATAGAGATAGATCAAAACGCCAAATATCATTGTCACAAAGTACATATTTGGACAAAGTTCTAAAGAGGTTTGGAATGGAAGATAGCAAGAAAGGGTTCTTGCCCATGTTGCCCAATACGACCTTGAGTAAAACTCAAAGTCCGACATCGGCAGAAGATAGAGAAAGGATGAGTAAGACTTCCTATGCCTCAGCCATAGGATCTCTAATGTATGCCATGCTATGTACTAGACCCGACATTGCATATGCTGTTAGTTTGACTAGCAGATATCAAAGTGATCCAGGAGTGGATCATTGGACAGCGGTCAAAAACATCCTTAAGTACTTGAGAAGAACTAAGGATATGGTTCTTTCTTATGGAGGTGATGAACAGCTCGTTGTTAATGGTTACACCGATGCTAGTTGGAACACCGATCCGGATGATTCTAAATCACAATCTGGATACATATTTACTTTGAATGCTGCAGCAGTTAGCTGGAGGAGTGCAAAGCAAAGCGTTGTGGCGATATCTTCAACTGAATCGGAATACATGGCTGCTTCGGAGGCTTCACAAGAAGCGATATGGATGAAAGAGTTCATTACAGAGCTGGGTGTGGTTCCTAGTGCGCTGGACCCAATGTCTATCTACTGTGATAACATGGGCGCCATAGCCAATGCGCAAGAACCAAGGTCACACAAGAAGCTGAAGCATATCAAGCTACGTTTTCACGCTATTCGAGAACATGTCCAAGATGGGGACATAAAGATTTGCAAAGTACACACAGATCTGAATGTGGCGGATCCGTGGACTAAACCTCTCCCGAGGGCAAAACATGACCAACACCAAACTGCCATGGGTGTTCGGTATATTACCATGTAATCTAGATTAGATGACTCTAGTGCAAGTGGGAGACTGTTGGAGATATGCCCTAGAGGCAATAATAAATGTAGTTATTATTATATCTTTGTGTTTATGATAAATGTTTATATTCATGCTATAATGGTATTAACAAGGAAACATTAATACTTGTGTGATTTGTAAACTTAAATTGAAGTCCCTAGTAAAGCCTCTATACATCACTAGCTTGTTGGTTAATAAATGATTGTGGTTTCCCTATCATGAACATTGAGATGTTATTAACAACAAGATCATATCATTAGGAGAATGATATGGTGGACATACTCCTATAGATAAGCATAGCATAAAGATCAAGTCATTTTAATAGTTCAATTGCTATGTGCTTTCTGATACATAGTAACCTAATTCCTTCGACCATGAGATCATGCATATCACCTTTACCGGGTGGATGATTTGATGACATCAAACACCACACCGTAACTGGGTGGCTATAAAGGTGGCATTGAGTGTTCGGAAAGTATTGGTTGAGACACATGGATCAAGAGTGGGATTTGTCCATCCATATGACGGATAGATATACTCTGGGACCTCTCGGTGAAATGTCATCCAATTAGCTTGCAAGCATGTGACTAGCTCACAAGGGATCACATATCACGGGAACGAGAAAAGAGTACTTATCGGTAACGAGGTTGAACTAGGTATGCAGAGATACCGACGATCATAACCTCGGATAAGTAAACTATCGTGAGACAAAGGGAAATTGGTATCGTATGTAAGTGGTTCATTCGATCGCAAAGTAATCGTAGAAATATGTGGGAGCCATATGAATTTCCAGATTCCTCTATTGGTTATTGTTCGGAGAAGTGTCTCGATCATGTCCGCATAATTCACGAACCATAGGGAGACACACTTAAGGATTCGACGTTGTTTGAGTAGTTATGGAATGATGAGAAAGAGACCGAATGTTGTTTGGAGTCTCGGATGGGATCCGGGATATCACGAGGAGATCCGGAATGGTCCGGAGAATAAGATTTATATAAGGAAAGTCCCGTTTCGGAGTTGGGGAATGGTTCCGGTGTTTTCATCGGGAATGTTCTAGAAGGTTCCGGAATGTCCGGCACTCCGGAGGGGAAGGGTACATGGATGTGTTATATCAAGTTGGTATGATTGCATCATGTACTCGGTGTCATCGCTGAACAACATAGAGGGATTAATCAAATCCTTGTTTGAAAAGTCAAACGCCAAGTTTGAAAGTCAAACGGCTATTTTTGGGAAGTGGAGAAAGAGGAGGAAACCGAGTTGGGGAGGAGTCCCTCCTCCACCGCCGGCCCACCTCCAAGCCGAGTTGGGGAGGGACTCCCCTCCCCTTGGCCAGCCGGCCCCTCCACCTATATAAGGAGGGGCAGGGCTCCCCTCCTAGTCACAAGTTCCTACACCTCTAAACCCTAGCCCCAAGCCGCCGCCGCCGCCATAGTCGCCGCCGGCCCTAGGGCACTCGCCGCCACCGCCTAGGTGAAACCCTAGCCGCCGGCCTAGCCCCCTCCTTGGCGTGTCTAAACCCTAGATCATCAAGGGCTCTCTCATAGTCCACCATACTCGCTCCGGCTTAAGGCGAAGCCCTGCTAGATCTCCCCTCTACTTCCGGTAACACGCCGTTGTGCTGCCTGAATCGCGAGGAGAGTGCTACAACCTCCGCTGCCTCCTGGAACAAGGGAGAGGAAGGTCTTCGTCGAGTACCGAACGTGTGACCGACTGCGGAGCGCTGCCAGAACGCAGCGCCAGAAGGATCGTCTACGCGATCTTGAGATCGGTAAGAGTACGACTACATCACCCACGAGAATCCGCTCTCGTTAAACACTTTGGAATCTTCGAGGGTGAGTTATTCCATCGACTCGTTGCTACAATCTAGTAGATAGATCTTGGCTTGTTTGTTTGTATGCGGTAGAATTTTTTGTTTTCCATGCTACGAATCCCTACAGGAGCAACGTCATTGACCTTGATGCAATGCCGGTGATGATGGAGATCATGTTCGTGCTTGAAGATGGAGATCGGAAGCACAAAAAAGAAAGGCCATATCATATCACATATTATGAATTGCATGTGATGTTAATCCTTTATGCATCTTGTATTGCTTAGTTAACGACGGTAGCATTATAAGATGATCCCTCATGCACATGAATTTCAAGTTCTAAAGTGTTCATCCTTAGTGAGCACCGTTGCTAAAGCTTGTTGTTTCGAAGCACCACGTGATGATCGGTTGTGTTAGATTCTACAAGTGTATACAACGTGAGCAAGCAACATTTGCTCATGCGGAAGCTAAGGTTTGATCTTGACGAGCCTAGCATGTACAGACATGGTCTCGGAACACGGATCACCGAAAGGTAAAGCATGAATCATATAGTAGATATGATGAACATGTCGATTGTTCGCCATTGAAGTTGCATCAACTCTCGTGATGATCAGTTTTGATGTGGTGGATTTGGTTCGTGTGATCACTAAAACAATGTGAGGGATATTGTTTTGAGTGGGAGTTCACCTAGATTAATTTAACTATTAATTAGAACTCAATTTGTCATAAACTTAGTCTAAACTATTGCAAATATGTTGTAGATCAATGGCGGTCCCTACCATCAATTTTAATGCGTTCCTAGAGAAAGAAAAGTTGAAAAACAATGGAAGCAACTTCGCGGATTGGTTCCGCAATTTGAGGATTGTCCTCAATGCTGGTAATTTGACCTATGTGCTGGATGCACCGCTGGGTGACCCGCCTGCAGCTGATGCTACCGATGAAGTAAAGAATGTTTACCTCGCTCGGAAGAATCAGTACTCCACAGTTCAGTGTGCTATCTTGTATGGTTTGGAATCGGAGCTTCAGAAAAGGTTTGAGAATTCAGACCCACATGATATTGTCCGTGAACTCAAATTGATTTTTGAGACTCACGCGGCAGTTGAGAGCTATGAGGCTTCTGAAAAGTTCTTTAACTGCAAGATGGAAGAGGGCAGCTCCGTTAGTGAGCATGTGCTTAAGATGTCTGGGCACGCAAACAAACTTCAAAGCTTGGGTATAGTGATTCCTAATGCTTTGGGGATTTACCGTGTCCTCTAATCACTACCACCAAGTTACAAGAACTTTGTGATGAACTACAATATGCAAAGCATGAACAAGCAGTTGCCAGAACTCTTCTCCATGTTAAAATCTGCAGAAGTGGAGATCAATAAAGAGCACCAAGTGTTGATGGTCAATAAGACCACCAAATTCAATAAAGGAAAGTCTAAGCAAAAGGGACACTTCAAGAAGGGTGGTAAGAAAGTTACCGCACCGACGAAGAAGACCAAGGCTGGACCTAAGCTTGATACAAAGTGCTTTTACTGCAAGGGAGAAGGTCACTGGAAGCGGAATTGCCCAAAGTACTTGGCGGATTTGAAGAACGGCAACTTCAAGAAAAAAGGTATATCCGATATACATGTTATTGATGTGTGTCTCACTAGTACTCGTAGTAGTGTTGTTGGAGATATGCCCTAGAGGCAATAATAAATATAGTTATTATTATATCTTTGTGTTTATGATAAATGTTTACATTCATGCTATAATAGTATTAACAAGGAAACATTAATACTTGTGTGATTTGTAAACTTAATTTGAAGTCCCTAGTAAAGCCTCTATATAATACTAGCTTGTTGGTTAATGGATGATTGTGGTTTCCCTATCATGAACATTGAGATGTTATTAACAACAAGATCATATCGTTAGGAGAATGATATGATGGACATACTCCTATAGATAAGCGTAGCATAAAGATCAAGTCATTTTAATAGTTCAATTGCTATATGCTTTCTGATACATAGTAATCTGATTCCTTCGACCATGAGATCATGCATATCACCTTTACCAGATGGATGCTTTGATGACATCAAACACCACACCGTAACTGGGTGGCTATAAAGGTGGCATTGAGTGTTCGGAAAGTAATTGTCGAAACACATGGATCAAGAGTGGGATTTGTCCATCCATATGACGGATAGATATACTCTGGGCCCTCTCGGTGAAATTTCATCCAATTAGCTTGCAAGCATGTGACTGGCTCACAAGGGATCACATATCACGGGAACGAGAAAAGAGTACTTATCGGTAACGAGGTTGAACTAGGTATGCAGAGATACCGACGATCATAACCTCGGATAAGTAAACTATCGTGAGACAAAGGGAAATTGATGTCGTATGTAAGTGGTTCATTCGATCGCAAAGTAATCGTAGAAATATGTGGGAGCCATATGAATTTCCAGATTCCTCTATTGGTTATTGTTCGGAGAAGTGTCTTGATCATGTCCGCATAATTCACGAACCGTAGGGAGACACACTTAAGGATTCGACGTTGTTTGAGTAGTTATGGAATGATGAGAAGGAGACCGAATGTTGTTCGGAGTCTCGAATGGGATTCGGGATATCACGTGGAGATCCGGAATGGTCCGGAGAATAAGATTCATATAAGGAAAGTCCCGTTTCGGAGTTGGGGAATGGTTCCGGTGTTTTCATCGGGAATGTTCTAGAATGTTCCGGAATGTCCGGCACTCCAGAGGGGAAGGGTACATGAATGTGTTGTATCAAGTTGGTATGATTGCATCATGTACTAAGTGTCATCGCTGAAACAAATAAAGGATTAATTCAAATCCTAGTTTGAAAAGTCAAATAGCTAGTTTGAAAAGTCAAACGGCTAAATTTGGAAAGAGGAAAAGAGGAGGAAGGGGAAACCGAGTTGGGGAGGAGTTCCCTCCTCCAACCGGCGGCGCCCACCCAAGCCGAGTTGGGGAGGGACTCCTCTCCCTCCCCTTGGCCAGCCGGCCCCTCCACCTATATAAGGAGGGGCAGGGCTCCCTCCTAGAGACACACAAGATCCTCTCCTCCAAACCCTAGTACCAAGCCGTCGCCGCCTCCAAGCCGCCGCCGGCCCTAGGGCACTTTCCGTCGCTGCCTAGGTGAAACCCTAGCCGCCGGCACTAGCCCCTCCTCGGCGTGTCTAAACCCTAGATCGTCGAGAGACTCTCTCATACTCCACCATACTCGCTCTGGCTTAAGGCGAAGCCCTGCGAGATCTCCCCTCTACTTCCGGTACCACGCCGTTGTGCTGCCGGGATCGCGAGGAGAGTGCTACAACCTCCGCTGCCTGCTGGAACAAGGGAGAGGAAGGTCTTCATCGAGTACCGAACGTGTGACCGACTGCGGGAGCGCTGCCGGAACGTAGCGCCGGAAGGATCTTCTACGCGATCTTGAGATCGGGAAGAGTACGACTACATCATCCACGAGAATCCGCTCTCGTTAAACACTTTGAAATCTTCGAGGGTGAGTTATTCCATCGACTCGTTGCTACAATCTAGTAGATAGATCTTGGCTTGTTTGTTTGTATGCGGTAGAATTTTTTTGTTTTCCATGCTACGAAACCCTACAGTGGTATCAGAGCCGTATCTATATGTAGATCTGTTGCACGAGTAGAACACAATGGTCATTGTGGGCGTTGATGCTTTTATTGTCGATTGCTTCTTGTGTACTTTGCATCTTGCGGGATGTTGGGATGAAGCGGCCCGGGCTAACCTTACATGACATCGTTCATGAGACTTGCTCTACGTTTGACATGCAACTTGTATTGCATAAGTGGCTTTGCGGGTGCCTGTTTCTCCTAGCATAGTTAAGATCCAATTTACAACGGGTGATTAACAATACTAGTATCAATGTTGTGGTTCATGTTCGTAAGTTAGAACGACACTTATTGAAAGCCCCAAACCACGTAAAACATTCAAAGAAAGTAGAGGCGTCTAACTTTGTTTTGCAGGGGTGTGCTGTGATGTGATATGGCCATGATTGTGATTATATTTGATGTATGCAATGTTCCTTATTGTAAGTTGGCAACTGGCAGGAGCCATATGGTTGTCTTTAATTTATGTTAAGACCCGCGTGTCTGTTCAAAGTAGTTGTAATAGTTGAAGCCGGTGGACGACAACCATGGAGAAGCGTCATTGACCTTGATGCAATGCCGGTGATGATGGAGATCATGTTCGTGCTAGAAGATGGAGATCGGAAGCAAAAAGAAGAAAGGCCATATCATATCACATATTATGAATTGCATGTGATGTTAATCCTTTATGCATCTTGTATTGCTTAGTAGACAACGGTAGCATTATAAGATGATCCCTCATGCACATAAATTTCAAGTCATAAAGTGTTCACCCTCAGTTAGCACCGTTGCTAAAGCTTGTTGTTTCGAAGCACCACGTGATGATCGGGTGTGTTAGATTCCGCAAGTGTATACAACGTGAGCAAGCCAGATTTGCTCATGCGGAAACTAAGGTTTGATCTTGACGAACCTAGCATGTACAGACATGGTCTCGGAACACGGATCACCGAAAGGTAAAGCATGAATCATATAGTAGATGTGATGAACATGTCGATTATTCGCCATTGAAACTATATCAACTCTCGTGATGATCGGTGTTGATGTGGTGGATTTGGTTCGTGTGATCACTAAAACAATGTGAGGGATATTGTTTTGAGTGGGAGTTCACCTAGATTAAATTTATTAATTTGAACTCAATTTGTCATAAACTTAGTCTAAAATATTGCAAATATGTTGTAGATCAATGACAGCCCCTACCATCAATTTTAATGCGTTCCTAGAGAAAGAAAAGTTGAAAAACAATGGAAGCAACTTCGCGGATTGGTTCCGCAATTTGAGGATTGTCCTCACAGCTGGTAATTTGACCTATGTGCTGGATGCACCGCTGGGTGACCCACCTGCAGCTGATGCTGACGATGAAGTAAAGAATGTTTACCTCACTCGGAAGACTCAGTACTCCACAGTTCAGTGTGCTATCTTGTATGGTTTAGAATCGGAGCTTCAGAAAAGGTTTGAGAATTCAGACCCATATGATATTGTCGAGGATCTCAAATTGATCTTTGAGACTCATGCGGCAATTGAAAGCTATGAGGCTTCTGAAAAGTTCTTTAACTTCAAGATGGAAGAGGGCAGCTCCGTCAGCGAGCATGTGCTTAAGATGTCTGGGCACGCAAACAAACTTCAAAGCTTGGGTATAGTGATTCCCAATGCTTTGGGGATTTACCGTGTCCTCCAATCACTACCACCAAGTTACAAGAACTTTGTGATGAACTACAACATGCAAAACATGAACAAGACGTTGCCATAACTCTTTGCCATGTTGAAGTCTGTAGAAGTGGAGATCAAGAAAGAGCACCAAGTGTTGTTGGTCAATAAGACCACCAAATTCAAGAAAGGCAAGTCTAAGCAGAAGGGACACTTCAAGAAGGGTGGTAAGAAAGTTGCCACGCCTACGAAGAAGACCAAGGCTGGACCTAAGCCTGATACTGAGTGCTTTTACTGCAAGGGAGAAGGTCACTGGAAGCAGAATTGCCCAAAGTACTTGGCGGATTTGAAGAACGGCAACATCAAGAAGAAAGGTATATCTGATATACATGTTATTGATGTGTATCTCACTAGTACTCGTAGTAGTGCCTGGGTATTTGATACTGGTTCGGTTGCTCATATTTGTAACTCGAAACAGGTGCTGCAGAATAAACGGAAGCTAGCGAAGAACGAGGTGACGATGCGCGTTGGAAACGGGTCAAAGGTTGATGTGATCGCGGTCGGCACGCTACCCCTTCATCTACCATCGGGATTAGTTTTATACTTAAATAATTGTTATTTGGTGCCTGCGTTAAGCATGAACATTATATCGGGATCTTGTTTATTGCGAGACGGTTACTTGTTTAAATCCGAGAATAATGGTTGTTCGATTTATATGAGTAATATGTTTTATGCACATGCACCTTTGATAGATGGTCTATTCTTATTGAATCTCGATAGTGGAAATACACATATTAATAACATTGAGGCTAAACGTTTGAAATCGAGCGATAACTCGACCTATATGTGGCACTGTCGTCTTGGTCACATTGGAGTGAAGCGTATGAAGAAACTCCATTCCAATGGACTTCTTGAATCACTTGATTTCGAATCACTTGATAGATGCGAAGCATGTCTGATGGGTAAAATGACTAAGACTCCATTTTCTGGTATGATGGAGTGAGCTACGGACTTATTGGAAATCATACATACCGATGTGTGTGGTCCAATGAGTGTAGCATCGCGCGGTGGTTATCGTTATGTTCTTACCTTCACGGATGACTTGAGTAGATATGGGTATATCTATTTCATGAAACATAAGTCCGAAACTTTCGAGAAGTTTAAGGAATTTCAAAGTGAGGTAGTGAATCAACATAACAAGAAGATTAAATTTCTACGTTCTGATCGTGGAGGTGAATATCTAAGTTACGAGTTTGGCGATCATTTGAAGAAATGCGGAATACTTTCGCAGTTGACACCGCCGGGAACACCACAGCGTAATGGTGTGTCCGAACGTCGTAATCGAACTCTCTTAGATATGGTTCGTTCTATGCTGTCACTTACAGATTTACCGCTACCATTTTGGGGTTACGCATTAGAAACAGCCGCATTCACTTTAAATAGGGCACCGTCTAAATCCGTTGAAACGACACCGTATGAATTATGGTTTGGGAAGAAACCTAGATTGTCATTCCTTAAAGTTTGGGGGTGCGAAGCCTATGTAAAGAAGTTACAGCCGGACAAGCTTGAACCCAAAGCGGAAAAATGTGTCTTCATAGGATACCCGAAGGAAACTATTGGGTATACCTTCTATCATAGATCCGAAGGCAAAATCTTCGTTGCCAAGAATGGATCCTTTCTAGAGAAGGAATTTCTCTCGAAAGAAGTGACTGGAAGGAAAGTAGAACTTGACGAGGTTGTTGAACCTTCTCTCGAAATTGCGAGTAGCACAGCACCGGAAGAAGTTCCTGTGGTGCCTGCACCAATAAGAGAGGAAGCTAATGATGATGATCATGAAACTTCGGTTAAAGTTGCTACAGAGCCTCGCAGGTCAACGAGAACTCGTACCACTCCAGATTGGTATGATCCCGTTATGAGTGTCATGTTGGTGGACAACACCGATGACCCTGAGACATATGAGGAAGCGATGATGAGCCCAGATTCCAATAAATGGCAAGAAGCCATGAAATCCGAGATTGGATCCATGTACGAAAACCAAGTATGGACTTTGGTGGACTTACCGGATGGCCGGCAGGCTATCGAGAACAAATGGATCTTCAAGAAGAAAATAGATGCTGATGGTAATGTTACTGTCTATAAAGCTCGACTTGTCGCAAAAGGGTTTCGACAAATTCAAGGAGTTGACTACGATGAGACTTTCTCACCAGTAGCGAAGCTAAAGTCTGTGAGGATTATGTTAGCAATCGCTGCATATTACGATTATGAGATATGGCAGATGGATGTCAAAACAGCATTTCTCAATGGAGACATTGATGAAGAGTTGTATATGATGCAACCCAAAGGTTTTGTTAATCCTAAAGATGCTAACAAGGTATGCAAACTTCAACGGTCCATCTATGGATTGAAGCAAGCATCCCGAAGTTGGAATCAACGTTTTGATAAGGTGATCAAAAGTTTTGGTTTTATACAAACTTATGGAGAAGCTTGTATTTACAAGAAAGTGAGTGGGAGCTCTGTAGCATTCTTGATACTATATGTGGATGACATATTATTGATTGGGAATGATGTAGACCTTCTTAATAGTGTTAAGGGATATTTGAATAATAGTTTTTCAATGAAGGATCTTGGCGAAGCAGCTTACATATTAGGCATAAAGATTTATAGAGATAGATCGAAACGCCAAATATCATTGTCACAAAGTACATATTTGGACAAAGTTCTAAAGAGGTTTGGAATGGAAGATAGCAAGAAAGGGTTCTTGCCCATGTTGCCCAATACGACCTTGAGTAAAACTCAAAGTCCGACATCGGCAGAAGATAGAGAAAGGATGAGTAAGACTTCCTATGCCTCAGCCATAGGATCTCTAATGTATGCCATGCTATGTACTAGACCCGACATTGCATATGCTGTTAGTTTGACTACCAGATATCAAAGTGATCCAGGAGTGGATCATTGGACAGCGGTCAAAAACATCCTTAAGTACTTGAGAAGAACTAAGGATATGGTTCTTTCTTATGGAGGTGATGAACAGCTCGTTGTTAATGGTTACACCGATGCTAGTTGGAACACCGATCCGGATGATTCTAAATCACAATCTGGATACATATTTACTTTGAATGCTGCAGCAGTTAGCTGGAGGAGTGCAAAGCAAAGCGTTGTGGCGATATCTTCAACTGAATCGGAATACATGGCTGCTTCGGAGGCTTCACAAGAAGCGATATGGATGAAAGAGTTCATTACAGAGCTGGGTGTGGTTCCTAGTGCGCTGGACCCAATGTCTATCTACTGTGATAACATGGGCGCCATAGCCAATGCGCAAGAACCAAGGTCACACAAGAAGCTGAAGCATATCAAGCTACATTTTCACGCTATTCGAGAACATATCCAAGATGGGGATATAAAGATTTGCAAAGTACACACATATCTGAATGTGGCGGATCCGTTGACTAAACCTCTCCCGAGGGCAAAACATGACCAGCACCAAACTGCCATGGGTGTTCGGTATATTACCATGTAATCTAGATTAGATGACTCTAGTGCAAGTGGGAGACTGTTGGAGATATGCCCTAGAGGCAATAATAAATATAGTTATTATTATATCTTTGTGTTTATGATAAATGTTTACATTCATGCTATAATAGTATTAACAAGGAAACATTAATACTTGTGTGATTTGTAAACTTAATTTGAAGTCCCTAGTAAAGCCTCTATATAATACTAGCTTGTTGGTTAATGGATGATTGTGGTTTCCCTATCATGAACATTGAGATGTTATTAACAACAAGATCATATCGTTAGGAGAATGATATGATGGACATACTCCTATAGATAAGCGTAGCATAAAGATCAAGTCATTTTAATAGTTCAATTGCTATATGCTTTCTGATACATAGTAATCTGATTCCTTCGACCATGAGATCATGCATATCACCTTTACCGGATGGATGCTTTGATGACATCAAACACCACACCGTAATTGGGTGGCTATAAAGGTGGCATTGAGTGTTCGGAAAGTATTGGTTGAAACACATGGATCAAGAGTGGGATTTGTCCATCCATATGACGGATAGATATACTCTGGGCCCTCTCGGTGAAATGTCATCCAATTAGCTTGCAAGCGTGTGACTGGCTCACAAGGGATCACATATCACGGGAACGAGAAAAGAGTACTTATCGGTAACGAGGTTGAACTAGGTATGCAGAGATACCGACGATCATAACCTCGGATAAGTAAACTATCGTGAGACAAAGGGAAATTGATGTCGTATGTAAGTGGTTCATTCGATCGCAAAGTAATCATAGAAATATGTGGGAGCCATATGAATTTCCAGATTCCTCTATTGGTTATTGTTCGGAGAAGTGTCTCGATCATGTCCGCATAATTCACGAACCGTAGGGAGACACACTTAAGGATTCGACGTTGTTTGAGTAGTTATGGAATGATGAGAAGGAGACCGAATGTTGTTCGGAGTCTCGAATGGGATTCGGGATATCACGAGGAGATCCGGAATGGTCCGGAGAATAATATTCATATAAGGAAAGTCCCGTTTCGGAGTTGGGGAATGGTTCCGGTGTTTTCATCGGGAATGTTCTAGAATGTTCCGGAATGTTCGGCACTCCGGAGGGGAAGGGTAAATGAATGTGTTGTATCAAGTTGGTATGATTGCATCATGTACTAAGTGTCATCGCTGAACCAAATAAAGGATTAATTCAAATCCTAGTTTGAAAAGTCAAATAGCTAGTTTGAAAAGTCAAACGGCTAAATTTGGAAAGAGGAAAAGAGGAGGAAGGGGAAACCGAGTTGGGGAGGAGTTCCCTCCTCCAACCGGCGGCGCCCACCCAAGCCGAGTTGGGGAGCGACTCCTCTCCCTCCCCTTGGTCGGCCGGCCCCTCCACCTATATAAGGAGGGGCAGGGCTCCCTCCTACAGACACACAAGATCCTCTCCTCCAAACCCTAGTACCAAGCCGCCGCCGCCTCCAAGCCGCCGCCGGCCCTAGGGCACTCACCGCTGCCGCCTAGGTGAAACCCTAGCCGCCGGCACTAGCCCCTCCTCGGCGTGTCTAAACCCCAGATCGTCGAGGGACTCTCTCATACTCCACCATACTCGCTCCGGCTTAAGGCGAAGCCCTGCGAGATCTCCCCTCTACTTCCGGTACCACGCCGTTGTGCTGCCGGGATCGCGAGGAGAGTGCTACAACCTCCACTGCCTGCTGGAACAAGGGAGAGGAAGGTCTTCGTCGAGTACCGAACGTGTGACCGACTGCGGGAGCGCTGCCGGAACGCAGCGCCGGAAGGATCGTCTACGCGATCTTGAGATCGGGAAGAGTACGACTACATCATCCACGAGAATCCGCTCTCGTTAAACACTTTGGAATCTTCGAGGGTGAGTTATTCCATCGACTCGTTGCTACAATCTAGTAGATAGATCTTGGCTTGTTTGTTTGTATGCGGTAGAAATTTTTTGTTTTCCATGCTACGAAACCCTACAAGTGCCTGGGTATTTGATACTGGTTCGGTTGCTCATATTTGTAACTTGAAATAGGTGCTGCAGAATAAACGGAAGCTAGCGAAGAACGAGGTGACGATGCGCGTGGGAAACGGATCAAAGGTTGATGTGATCGCGGTCGGCACACTACCTATTCATCTACCATCGGGATTAGTTTTATACTTAAATAATTGTTATTTGGTGCCTGCGTTAAGCATGAACATTATATCAGGATCTTGTTTATTGCGAGACGGTTACTTGTTTAAGTCCGAGAATAATGGTTGTTCGATTTATATGAGTAATATGTTTTATGCACATGCACCTTTGATAGATGGTCTATTCTTATTGAATCTCGATAGTGGAAATACACATATTAATAACATTGAGGCTAAACGTTTGAAATTGAGCGATAAATCGACCTATATGTGGCACTGTCGTCTTGGTCACATTGGAGTGAAGCGTATGAAGAAATTCCATTCCGATGGACTTCTTGAATCACTTGATTTTGAATCACTTGAAAGATGCGATGCATGTCTGATGGGTAAAATGACTAAGACTCCATTTTCTGGTATGATGGAGCGAGGTACGAACTTATTGGAAATCATACATACCGATGTGTGTGGTCCAATGAGTGTAGCATCGCGTGGTGGTTATCGTTATGTTCTTACCTTCACGGATGACTTGAGTAGATATGGGTATATCTATTTCATGAAACATAAGTCCGAAACTTTCGAGAAGTTTAAGGAATTTCAAAGTGAGGTTGAGAATCAACATAACAAGAAGATTAAATTTCTGCGTTCTGATCGTGGAGGTGAATATCTAAGTTACGAGTTTGGCGAGCATTTGAAGAAATGCGGAATACTTTCACAATTGACACCACCGGGAACACCACAGTGTATTGGTGTGTCTAAACGTCGTAATCAAACTCTCTTAGATATGGTTCGTTCTATGATGTCACTTACAGATTTACCGCTATCATTTTGGGGTTATGCATTAGAAACAACCGCATTCACTTTAAATAGGGCACCATCTAAATCCGTTGAAACGACACCGTATGAATTATGGTTTGGGAAGAAACCTAAATTGTCGTTCCTTAAAGTTTGGGGTTGCGAAGCCTATGTAAAGAAGTTACAGCCGGACAAGCTTGAACCCAAAGCGGAAAAATGCGTCTTCATAGGATACCCAAAGGAAACTATTGGGTATACCTTCTATCATAGATCCGAAGGCAAAATCTTCGTTGCCAAGAATGGATACTTTCTAGAGAAGGAATTTCTCTCGAAAGAAGTGACTGGAAGGAAAGTAGAACTCGACGAGGTTGTCGAACCTTCTCTCGAACTTGCGAGTAGCGCAGCACCAGAAGAAGTTCCTGTGGTGCCTGCACCAATAAGAGAGGAAGCTAATGATGATGATCATGAAACTTCGTTTGTAGTTGCTACAGAGCCTCGCAGGACAACGAGAACTCGTACCACTCCTGATTGGTATGATCCCGTTATGAGTGTCATGTTGGTGGATAACACCGATGACCCTGCGACATATGAGGAAGCGATGATGAACCTAGATTCCAATAAATGGCAAGAAGCCATGAAATCCGAGATTGGATCCATGTACGAAAACCAAGTATGGACTTTGGTGGACTTACCGGATGGCCAGAAGGCTGTCGAGAACAAATGGATTTTCAAGAAGAAAACAGATGCTGATGGTAATGTTACTATCTATAAAGCTCGACTTGTCGCAAAAGGGTTTCGACAAATTCAAGGAGTTGACTACGATGAGACTTTCTCACCAGTAGTGAAGCTAAAGTCTGTGAGGATTATGTTAGCAATCGCTGCATATTATGATTATGAGATATGGCAGCTGGATGTCAAAACAACGTTCCTCAATGGAGACATTGATGAAGAGTTGTATATGATGCAACCCAAAGGTTTTGTCGATCCTAAGTATGCTAACATGGTATGCAAACTTCAACGGTCCATTTATGGATTGAAGCAAGCATCCCGAAGTTGGAATCAACGTTTTGATAAGGTAATCAAAAGTTTTGGTTTTATACAAACTTATGGAGAAGCTTGTATTTACAAGTGAGTGGGAGCTCTGTAGCATTCTTAATACTATATGTAGATGACATATTGTTGATTGGGAATGATGTAGACCTTCTTAATAGTGTCAAGGAATATTTGAATAATAGTTTTTCAATGAAAGGTCTTGGCGAAGCAGCTTACATATTAGGCATAAAGATTTATAGAGATAGATCGAGACGCCTAATATCATTGTCACAAAGTACATATTTGGACAAAGTTCTAAAGAGGTTTGGAATGGAAGATAGCAAGAAAGGGTTCTTACCCATGTTGCCCAATACGACCTTGAGTAAAACTCAAAGTCCAACAACGGCAGAAGATAGAGAAAGGATGAGTAAAACTCCCTATGCCTCAGCCATAGGATCTCTAATGTATGAAATGCTATGTACTAGACCCGACATTGCATATGTTGTTAGTTTGACTAGCAGATATCAAAGTGATCCAGGAGTGGATCATTGGACAGCGGTCAAAAACATCCTTAAGTACTTGAGAAGAACTAAGGATATGGTTCTTTCTTATGGAGGTGATGAACAGCTCGTTGTTAATGGTTACACTGATGCTAGTTGGAACACCGATCCGGATGATTCTAAATCACAATCTGGATACGTATTTACTTTGAATGGTGCAGCAGTTAGCTGGAGGAGTGCAAAGCAAAGCGTTGTGGCGAGATCTTCAACTGAATGGAAATACATGGCTGCTTTGGAGGCTTCACAAGAAGCGATATGGATGAAAGAGTTCATTACAGAGCTTGGTGTGGTTCCATGTGCGCTGGACCCAATGTCTATCTACTGTGATAACATGGGTGCCCTAGCCAATGCGCAAGAACCAAGGTCACACAAGAAGATGAAGCACATCAAGCTACGTTTTCACGCTATTCGAGAACATGTCCAAGATGGTGACATAAAGATTTGCAAAGTACACACAGATTTGAATGTGGCGGATCCGTTGACTAAACCTCTCCCGAGGGCAAAACATGACCAACACCAAACTGCCATGGGTGTTCGGTATATTACCATGTAATCTAGATTAGATGACTCTAGTGCAAGTGGGAGACTGTTGGAGATATGCCCTAGAGGCAATAATAAATGTAGTTATTATTATATCTTTGTGTTTATGATAAATTTTTACATTCATGCTATAATAGTATTATCAAGGAAACATTAATACTTGTGTGATTTGTAAACTTAAATTGAAGTCCCTAGTAAAGCCTCTTCATAATACTAGCTTGTTGGTTAATAAATGATTGTGGTTTCCCTATCATGAACATTGAGATGTTATTAACAACAAGATCATATCGTTAGGAGAATGATATGATGGACATACTCCTATAGATAAGCGTAGCAAAAAGATCAAGTCATTTTAATAGTTCAATTGCTATATGCTTTCTCATACATAGTAACCTAATTCCTTCGACCATGAGATCATGCTTATCACCATCACCGGAAGGATGCTTTGATGACATCAAACATCACACCGTAACTGGGTGGCTATAAAGGTGGCATTGAGTGTTCGGAAAGTATTGGTTGAGACACATAGATCAAGAGTGGGATTTGTCCATCCATATGACAGATAGATATACTCTGGGCCCTCTCGGTGGAATGTCATCCAATTAGCTTGCAAGCATGTGACTGGCTCACAAGGGATCACATATCACGGGAACGAGAAAAGAGTACTTATCAGTAACGAGGTTGAACTAGGTATACAGAGATACCGACGATCAAAACCTCGGATAAGTAAACTATCATGAGACAAAGGGAAATTGGTATCGTATGTAAGTGGTTCATTCGATCGCAAAGTAATCGTAGAAATATGTGGGAGCCATATGAATTTCCAGATTCCTCTATTGGTTATTGTTCGGAGAAGTGTCTCGATCATGTCCGCATAATTCACGAACCGTAGGGAGACACACTTAAGGATTCGACGTTGTTTAGTAGTTATGAAATGATGAGTAAGAGACTGAATGTTGTTCGGAGTCTCGGATGGGATCCGGGATATCACGAGGAGATCCGGAATGGTCCGGAGAATAAGATTCATATAAGGAAAGTCCTGTTTTGGGGTTGGAGAATGGTTCCGGTGTTTTTATCGAGAATGTTCTAGAAGGTTCCGGAATGTCCGGCACTCCGAAGAGGAAGGGTACATGAATGTGTCATAACAAGTTGGAATGGTTGCATCATGTACTAGGTGTCATCGCTGAACAAAATAAAGGGATAAATCAAATCCTAGTTTGAAAAGTCAAACGCCAATTTAAAAAGTCAAACGGCTATTTTGTTTGGAGGGAGAGTAGGAAACCTACTTGGGGAGGAAGTCCCTCTCCCTCCACCGCCGGCCTTGGAAGCCGAGTTGGGGAGGGACTCCCCTCCCCTTGGTCGGCCCCCTCCACCTATATAAGGAGGGGCAGGGCTGCCCCTCCAAGCACACAACTTGCACCCCGCAAACCCTAGCTCAGCCGCCGGCGTCGCCACCTCCTGCTGCCGCCGCCTAGGGCTAAGCCCTAGCCGCCGGCCTAGCCTCTCCTCCTTGGTGCGTCTAAACCCTAGATCACCAAGGCTCTCTCATAGTCCACCATACTCGCTCCGGCTTAAGGCGAAGCCCTGCGAGATCTCCCCTCTACTTCCGGTACCACGTCGTCGTGCTGCCGGAATCGCGAGGAGGGTGCTACAACCTCCGCTGCCTGCTGGAACAAGGGAGAGGAAGGTCTTCGTCGAGTACCGAACGTGTGAACGACTGCGGAAGCGCTGCCAGAATGCAGCGCCGGAAGGATCGTCTACGCGATCTTGAGATCGGGAAGAGTACGACTACATCACCCACGAGAATCTGCTCTCGTTAAACACTTTGTAATCTTCGAGGGTGAGTTTTTATCGACTCGTTACTACAATCTAGTAGATAGATCTTGGCTTGTTTGTTTGTATGCGGTAGAAATTTTTTGTTTTCCATGCTACGAACCCCTACAAGACTCCGATAGGGAATAATCAGTTTAAAAAAGAGATAAGTAGAAGAAAAACGCATACAAGGTGACAAAATATAGAAAAGAACAAATAAAAGAGACAAGGGGCGTACCTGGGCCGAATCAGTTATAATTCGGCCCATTCCTCATTCCTGCCAGACTAAATTTATATTAAATAGGCCGAACTAACATTGTTTCATCCGAATAAGGGAAAAAGGTCGGCTGGGCCGCTGAGTTTCCCAGATGGGATGAGTTCAACTACCTCGGCCCACCCCGGGCCATCCCGTTACACCTCCTCCACTCTCGCTTCGCTCCCTCGACGACCCAGACTCCCACCAATGTTGCTACTTCTCCCGCGCCTTCCCCCAACTCCCGCGCAACGCCGAGCCATCGTCCCGAAGACAGGGAACCCCAGGTGGGCCGGCTGGAGGGAATCTCGGCCCAGCCCGGGCCTTCTCCAGCCAGAGCTTCACCTCGCCACCAGAGTGACCTGGGTGGGCCGGCACCAGTGCCACCCCAGCCCACCACGAATTTGCGCCAGCCAAAGACCGACCCAGCCGCCCAGGCCGATTAAGGGGTGATCCGGCTAGGCCTTTGGGTTGCTGTTCCGCCTGGGCCGACTTACATGACCCCAGGCCGAATCAGCGGCGGCCAGGCCGGGTCTCCCTTTGATATTTTTCATGGGCCGAATCATTGCTTCACCTAGGACGCTTGCTCCGAGGTATAACGGCCCGGGCACCCCCTAAATCATCCCCGGACGCAACGTCAACCTCCATATCGACATACATTCAAGACGGGCCGCTCCTTCAGCCTCGTGCCAGTCTTGGGACGCCCATGGCTCAGACTGTCACATGCTATTTTGGAATATGCCTTTGGCATCCAAGGAGATGCTAGGAAATATGCCAGGGATCTCCTGAGATGCCAAGGCATATGCTGATCATCTCAGGAAGATGCCTAGAATATGCTAAGTAGATGCCAAACGTGGGAAACAAGACTTGTCCCCTGGGCTCCCCTTTATAAGGAGCACCAGGGGATCGTTCTCAGGTAGACCCCCGAAGGGCTCCTATCCTCTATGCTCGCTAGGAGCTCTCTTTCCTTCTTCCTCCATTCTCACAAAGAGTTCTTAGATAGAAGGATAGGAGAAACAGCTCAAGGAGCACCATTGTGGCCACAAGTATGGCAAGATATATGAGATTAGATGCAGGGAAAGAGGTGTTATCTCAACATGAGAGCCTCCAACCTAGATACATCGTATTTCTCTTTGTTCTAACGAGTGCGGTCTTCACTTCATCATCCCTCTCCGGATTCCTCCACGTCCATCGGCCCCAACTTTAGCCTATCCATGGCATATGTCGTAATACCACCACGATATTTGGCACCCACCATGGGGACTTTTAGTGGCGTTGGTTGGGTTTCCATCCGGACGGGAGCGTCTTCATCAACTTCAGCTTCATAAGAGCTCCTTCAACTTCTCCAAGCGTACAGAGAGCAGAGAGGTGAGCACACGGGCCTCAAGCCTGACTCAGCAAATAAGATTCAGCGAGCTTGACTCAAATTTTTCTCCAAGCATATTGTGAGTATCATATATCTTAGTCACCAACACTCGATCATTCACCCCGGGAAGAAAATAACTCAACCCGGGGACTAGCCAACGTATCCATAAAATCATTTTTAGATGGAAAAAACATCACGATGATTCAGATTAGCATTTGACCCAGCTTATCTTTGATTCGAATTAGAGTTTGATTCAACTTAGCAACTTATTTATGATTCAGATTAGTATTTAACTTAGCTTATTTATGATTCGGATTAGCATTTGACTCAGCTTACCAGCTTATTTATGATTTGGATTAGTATTTGACTCAGCTTATTTATGATTAGGAATAATATTTGACTCGGCTTACCAGCTTATTTATGATTCAGATTAGTATTTGACTCAGCTTATTTATGATTCGAATTAGCATTTGACTCGGCTTACCAGCTTATTTATGATTCGGATTAGTATTTGACCCGGCTTATTTATGATTCAGATTAGCATTTGACTCGGCTTACCAGCTTATTTATGATTCAGATTAGTATTTGACTCAACTTATTTGTGATTCGGATTACTATTTGCTCAGCTTACCAGCTTATTTATGATTTGTATTAGTATTTGACTCAGCTTATTTATGATTCGGATTATCATTTGACTCGGCTTTGCAGCTTATTTATGATTCGGATTAGCATTATGAGTCAAATTAACATTTGACTCGGCTTACCAGCTTATTTATGATCCGGATTAGTATTTGACTCAGCTTATTTGGTAAGCTGATTCAAATTCTAATCCGAATCATAAATAAGCCGAGTCAAATACTAATCTGAATCATAAATAAGTTGGTAAGTCGAGTCAAATGCTAATCCAAATCATAAATAAGCTAAGTCAAATACTAATCCGAATCATAAATAAGCTGGTAAGCCGAGTCAAATGCTAATCCGAATCATAAATAAGTTGAGTCAAATACTAATCCGAATCATAAATAAGCTGGTAAGCCGAGTCAAATGCTAATCCGAATCATAAATAAGCTGAGTCAAATACTAATCCGAATCATAAATAAGCTGGTAAGCCGAGTCAAATGCTAATTTGAATCATAAATAAGTCGGGTCAAATACTAATCCGAATCATAAATAAGCTGGTAAGATGAGTCAAATGCTAATCCGAATCATAAATAAGCTAAATCAAATACTAATCCGAATCATAAATAAGCTGGTAAGCAGTCAAATGCTAATCCGAATCATAACTAAGTTGAGTCAAATACTAATCTGAATCATAAATAAGCTGGTAATATGAATCAAACTCTAATCCGAATCAAAGATAAGCTGGGTCAAATGCCAATCCGAATCATCGTGATGTTTTTTCCATCTAAAAGTGATTCTATGGATACATTGGTAAGTCCCCTGGTTAAGTTATTTTCTTTCCGGGGTAAACGATCGAGTGTTGGTGACTAAGATATATGATACTCACAATATGCTTGGAGAAAAATTTGAGTCATGCTCACTAAGTCTTATTTGCTAGGTCAGGCTTGAGGCCCGTGTGCTCACCTCTCTGCTCTCTGTACGCTTGGAGAAGTTGAAGGAGCTCTTATGAAGCTGAAGTCGATGAAGACGCTCCCGTCCGGATGGAAACCCAACCAACGCCACTAAAAGGCCCCACGGTGGGTGCTAAATGTCGTGGTGGTATCACGACATATGTCACAGGTAGGCTCAAGTTGGGGTCGGTGGACGTGGAGGAATCCTGGGAGGGATGATGCAGTAAAGACCGCACTCGTTAGAACAAAGAGAAATACAATGTATCTAGGTTGGAGGCTCTCATGTTGAGATAACACCTCTTTCCCTGCATCTAATATCATATATCTTGCCATACTTGTGGCCACAATGGTGCTCCTTGAGCTGTTTCTTCTATCCTTCTATCTAAGAACTCTCCGTGAGAATGGAGGAAGAAGGAAGGAGAGCTCCTAGCGAGCAGAGAGGAGAGGAGACCTTCGGGGGTCTCCCTGAGAATGATCCCCCTGGTGCTCCTTATAAAGGGGAGCCCAGGGGACAAGTCTTGTTCCCCATGTTTAGTATCTACTTGGCATATTATGGGCATCGTCCTGAGATGATCAGCATATGCCTTGGCATCTCAGGAGATCCCTGGCATATTTCCTAGCATCTCCTTGGATGCCAAAGGCATATTCCAAAATAGCATGTGCCAGTCTGAGCCATGGGCGTCTCAAGACTGGCACGAGGCTGAAGGAGCGGCCCTTCTTGAATGTATGTCGATGTGGAGGTTGACGTTGCGTCCAGGGATGATTTAGGGGGTGACCGGGCCGTTATATCTCGGCCTAAGCGTCCCAGGTGAAGCAATGATTCGGCCTAGGAAAAATATCAAAGGGAGACCTGGCCTGGCCGCCGCTGATTCGGCCTGCGGTCGTGTAAGTCGGCCCAGGCGGAACAGCAACCCAAAGGCCCAGCCGGATCACCCCTTAGTCGGCCTGGGCGGCTGTGTCGGTCTTTGGCTGGCGCGGATTCGTGGTGGGCCGGGGTGGCGCTGGTGGCGGCCCACCCGGGTCACTCCGGTGGCGAGGTGAAGCTCTGGCTGGAGAAGGCCCGGGTGGGACAAGATTCCCTCCAGCCGGCCCACCCGGGGTTCCCTGTCTTCGGGACGATGGCTTGACGTAGGACGGGAGTTGGGGGAAGGCGCGGGAGAAGTGGCGACATTGACGGGCGTCTGGGTCGTTGAGGGAGCGAAGTGGGAGTGGAGGAGGTGTAACGGGAGGGCCCGGGGTAGGCCGAGGTAGTTGAACTCGGCCCATCCGGGAAACTCAGCGGCCCAGCTGACTTTTTTCCCCTTATTCGGATAAAACAACGTTAGTTCGACCCGTTTAATATAAATTTGATTCAACAGGAACGAGGACTGGACCGAATTATAACTGATTCGGCCCAGGTACGCCCCTTATCACTTTTATTTGTTCTTTTCTATATTTCTTCACCTTGTATGCGTTTTTCTTCTACTTATCTCTTTTTTAAACTGATTATTCCCTATCGAAGTCTTTTTATAGCTCAACTGTGGGGTACCCGGGGTCATATCCCCGACACAACTCTACTCCCACACTGGCGGCGACCTTCACGGAGATTCCTCAGAGTTGATGGCAATGTGTGCCGATGAGTCCTTCAGATCGACAGCTTGGTATTCCCGTCGTTCTTTAGATCTGGTGAGATCTATTTCTCAATTTGTCATTGGCGTTTATTGTTATCTGCGACAAAGCTAGTAGTCGGGCCTAGGTTGTTTCTCTGGAGCAAGGCTAGTGGTCCTGAGGTGGTGGGTTTGTTGTGCTTCCCGACTTTTTCGATGGGAGGCGATGGATCTTGATCCAAGACAGCACAAGGATGTTCCCCGGTCGACGTGCCACAACCTGTGCCTCATTGTGTGGAGCAGACCTGTTTATCGACTCACAAAATCTTGTTGGGGATGGTGCCTTTTTGGATCTTGCAATGGTGGAGCATCGGCGTCTCTTACGATGTTTGTCTCAGCGGATATGGAGTTGGACGGCGGCCGATGCAGAAAAGCTCCTATGAATCATTTTTTATTTCTTGTTTTCTTAGAATTTTATAATCATCTTATCGTGGTTTGTTTTTAGTTTACATTGTTTATTGCAATTTGTTTTTTATTATAATGTACATGGTTGCTTAAAGAAAACAATTTTTTGCGATTAATTTGCATTTTTCCTACCGGCGCCACCACCGCCTTCTCTTCCGCTTGTCGCGCTCTCACTGTACGCGTGCATGGCCGTGCCCGACTGCCCGCCGTGGGTGGGCACCTCCGGCCTGGGCGGCGGGTCCCGTGCTTTTAACCGCACCATTTACTCGCTCACCTAAATGCTTCGGAGCTCTGCAGCACCGCGCCATCCAGTTCCTGCCCCAAGGCCAAGAGCCCGCGCCGTCGCGATGACGCCGCCAACGCCGCCGTCCTCCTCCCTCGGCGAGCTGCTCGCGCGTGAGCGCTCCGAGCCCGACTACCCGCTCCCCTCGCCGCCGCGCCGCACGCTTTCGAGCAGGCACGCGTCGCCTCCTCCCCGCAGTGACGACGACGCGGGCGGCGCGGTGGGCACGGTGGTCTCGATGCTGTCCGGTTACGCCGGACGGTTCTCCAGGGACCCCGAGTTCCGGCGGGCGCTCCGGGAGAAGTGCGCCTCGTGCCTCGCACCCGCGGCGGCGGCGCGGCGGGAGCACGCCGTGCTGTCAGACCTCGAGCTCGCCATCGAGAGCGTCGAGCGCCTCGCCGACGCCGATGCCGCACCGTCGCCGCGGGACTCCAAGATCCGCTCGCTTCGCAACTCCATCCGCCTCCTCGGCGTCGTCGCCTCGCTCCACGCACCTCCCCGCCCTGCCGCCGCCGCCGCCGCGGAAGACAATGGCTACACCTGCGTGGTGCCGGACTCCCACCTCGCCGCGTGCGCGCAGCTCTACCTCGCAGTCGTCTACAGGATGGAGCGTGACTCCGCCCTCGCCGCGCGCCACCTCCTCCAGGTGTTCGTCGACGCGCCCCGCCTGGCCCGCGAAACCCTCCTCCCGGACCTCTGGGCCCACGTCTTCCTGCCCCATCTGCTCCATCTCGAGGTCTGGCTCGCCGATGAATCCGAGCTCGCCGCAGTCGCTGGCTGTGACGCCGACGCCGACGGCCGGGGCAGCAGCAGGAGGAAGACCCTGCAGAAGCTGTACGACGACCAGATGGACAGCGGCACGGCTCAGTTCGCAATGTACTACAAGGAGTGGCTGAAATGCGGTGGAGATGCGCCACCCGCTCCCTCCGTGCCATTGCCTCCGATACCTGAGGATTTTGACAAGTGGGGGAAGCACTCCTTGTCTCAGCGCACTAGCTCCATCAACAGAAACCTGTGCGTGAACAATGCCAGTGGATGAACTGTGAAAATTGTTGCTGCTTAATTGCCAGTAGTAGAGACTAAAGAGTGATAATATTATCTGCTTTTTACAGGTACAATGCCGTTTTCGGCACGGCATTTGAGGAGGAAGATGTCAAGAATGCAAAGGTGCCAGGTGAGGCTGAATTTCTTTTGGATATGGATGTGCAATTAGATGGAAATCCAGCTAGCCTGAAGATGGAGAAGCTTGCTCATGTGAGTCTGCAGTTCCTTTATTCTCAGTTTCTCACCATATATATGTTGATTAGCCATGTACTTTGTAACGGTGCAAGTTTGTGTGCGTGTATTGGATTAGGACTACCGGTATTGGTTTTGACAAAAGACAAGTTATGATCACTCATTGCAGTCGTGATAATTACGATAGACAGCTGTTTGTGTCCAGGGAAGCATCTTTGTTATTGATGGTGTGGGGACTAGAGGATTTTGGCTGCATTTCTAGTTATTTAAAGTGCTAGGCTGAACCAGGATCCGGTTTTTAGTTGCCAGTTAACTGAGGAATAATGCAATAGCATTTCCAGTCAATATTTCTAAAAAAATATGGCAAGGATATTGCTAAGTTCATTCAGAGTGCACTGTTATATAGTGCTTTCAGAAATATCGTTACCGTTGTTGATATCTGGTAAATAGGTTTTCTACATCTTCCTGCTCATCTTGTTGCATATTACCCTTACTTCTTGAGTTCATATTTTTCACATACATCTTTTGAAACGCATGCCTAATTGGTGCATTTTACCCTTCTTTTGACATTGATGTTTGAAGCATGCTAAATTGTGTTGTTAATTTCTGAAAGCTGAATTTTTATTTCACAATATACATTTGAGGTTATTTAACTTATGCTGTTTTGAGTAGACAGAGAAACATTGGGCAACAAGTAACACATTTCGGCATTCGGAAAGAAAGGACTATTCAAGAAACAGCCCCAACCCCACGCAAATCCTACTCGTTCCGATTGCTCCCATGTCGTGGAGATCTAAGCAGGAATGTTATTAGTCACCCTAAGGTCCCAAAGAAAGGCAATGTCTCTGTCGAGAAAGAGCTAGACGGCAGTGAGGTAGCAGTGACTCTAGGTCGAGCAGTTTCCACTGTATCAAGTTCAGACAGTCTTACACAGTGCGAGTATGCTGTGCATGAAATTGCCAGAGCATGTTCAAATCTAGGAGGGAGTCCTAATCTTGGAACTTGGCTGGCATGCCCCTCTTTTATTCAAGGCCTTCTCGAGGTTACATTCACTTCCAATGACGATGCAGTACTTGAGTCAGCAATCTTGATAATGGGAGAGTTGGTTTTGAAGAACGAGGTGAATAGGCAGATTCTGCTTAATGCAGATCCACAACTTGAGGTTTTCCTGAGACTTCTGGCTCTAAGAAGCAACGGGCTGTTCCTGAAGGCAACCGCAGTGCTTTATTTGATGAAGCCAAGAGCTAAGCAGATGTTGTCTATGGATTGGATGCCACTAGTATTGCACATATTGGAGTGTGGCGATGAGGTGCCGCTTCTGTCTTCTGTGAAGTGTTCTCCAGAAATGGCTGCACTATACTTCCTAGATCAGCTGCTTACGGGATTTGACATCGATAGAAATGTTGAGAACGCAAAGCAGATGATTTCTCTAGGTGGTTTGGACCTGCTGATGAGCAGACTTGAAGTTGGTGATGCCCGCGAAAGCAAAATTTGCATCTCTCTCTTGACCACATGTATCCAAGCTGATGGCAGTTGTAGACACTACTTGGCTGATAATCTGAAGAAGGAGCCTGTTGTCCAACTTCTGGTACGAAATCAGAAGCCTAGTGCTGCTGCCCTTAACTTAATGAGCGAACTAACCTGCCTTAACAGGTAACATGTGTATACATTATTGATAAAAGTTGTACTGTAGATTCTGAGAAGCACATCTAAATCATCCTTTGAATTAAAATTATCATTTCCTTCTACAAACAGAACAACCCAGATTGTAGAGTTCCTCAAGGATCTGAAAAATGGTGGCTGCTTAAATACGATGCAAATTCTGTTGGTGTATCTCCATCAGGCTCCTCTTGTCCAACATCCATTAGCAGCTGTCATGCTACTTCAGCTTGATCTCCTGGTAACATCTTATAAACAAATATTTGTTCCTTTGCCCAGTGAAGCTTTTCTCCTTGTGTACAATCCCCATATATCAGTTTTCTGGCAGGGAGATCCTTTGCAGTACAGCGTTTATCGTGAGGAAGCAATTGATGCTATTGCAGCTGCTTTGGAGCATAGTTCGCATAGCAGAAAGGTGCAAGAACAGTGTGCTCGAGCTCTGTTGCTCCTGGCAGGGCGGTTTTCATCCTCGGGAGAACCCATAGCAGAAGCTTGGCTACTAAAGAGAGCAGGTGTAGACGGCTCCCTATCAGAATCCTTTAGAAGAACAGAGATATTCAAAAATAAGGGCGCACGAGCGGTATGCGGTCATTTTCTAGAAACTATGCTGTATATTTGCCTTGTAACCTGTTTGGAAACTAGGTTCTGTCGGATAACTTCAGATTTTTCTAACCTGGATGCTGTCTTAATTCACAGGAAGAAGAGAAGGTAGTTGAAGAGCGGCTAAAGAAACTTGCCCTTGTATTGCTAAACACTGGGAGCAAACGGTTCCTCGTGGCACTGTCAAACTGCATATCTGATGGAATCCCAACATTGGTCCGGGCGTGCCTCGTAACCGTAACATGGATGAGCAGCTCCCTCTCCCCACTGCATGGGTGCAACACTTTCCAGCCTTTGGCGTGCTCCATTCTCGCACCTAAGCTTTTAGATAGGCTAAGCTATGACAGAGTTCTAGAAGAGAGGGTGCTTGCTTCGTTATCACTGTTGAACCTCGTGAGACATCCAGGTGCATTTCTTTTCGCCATCTTCTACGTATTCTTGCAATTCGTTTCAGTTAG
The DNA here is from genome assembly GCA_916181665.1 of Avena sativa. NCBI lineage: Eukaryota > Viridiplantae > Streptophyta > Magnoliopsida > Poales > Poaceae > Avena > Avena sativa. Next base: position 94,073,704 of record OV702294.1, read on the forward strand.
CTTGGCAAGGACTATATGCTGATTTTACTTTGTAGCCACGTTATAAGTATGACTGTCTTACACAATCTATTGCTTTAAAGATTTGGTATTTAGTATTTATAATTTGTTAGAACCAAATTCAAGAGTACTGTAATTTTCTTTGTTTACCATATGTGCAACTGTTATGATCCATGCAATGCCTTTTCATGCGATTTAGGAGGCTTTACCTAATTATAAGCATGCTCTGTTCTCTGCCAACGTAAATACAAAGTTCCTTTCTGTGAATAGCTTAACTTCAATATTCTGCGCGTCGAAGCCCTGATGCTTGATCATTTTAAGCTTACATTTCCTCCTGATAGAATGCTTGGAGAAGCTTTTCCCACTAAATAAAGACGTGACGGAGTCCTTGCGTGATCTCGCGGAAGTGACGTGGACCGCCAAGGAGCTCCTCTTTGCCTGCTGCAGACGGCGGACAGACACCTGAAGAGAAACAGCTTGTCAGTGATGATCAACTGAATACCAGTATGAAAGAAGAAGAAATGGTTGGTTACAAGTTACAACAAGTGTAATTGCACCAATTGTTGTACACATTTCTTCTCATGATCTGTAAAGCCTGAGACGTTACTTCCCTCGGAAAGAATTTTGTTCCTTCCTAGTATGAAATAGAGTTGTGCTGCGTGGCTGGATTCGATACAAATTTTCGTTAAAGTCTTATGTCTTGTTTTAACATAAAATAACTAAGTAGATTACCTTTTTACAAAATTTTGAATAGAGATTATTTACTCTTTTCTTTTGAACAAAACTGGCAATATTCACTCATTTTATTTGAAGACAAGAGAATTGACTGATTAATTAGAGGGAAACCGGTCTAAAACCGAATCATGTAGTCTTTTGAACTGCAGAGAAAACTTGCCATGTGATTTGGCCTTTTCTTTTGATGCAATACTTTATAAGACCTCTCCACCTTTTACCCCGCGTGATAGTTTTGACCCATTTCAAAATAATTTTGTGCACTTTACCTTAACCTATTTCATTGTTTCAACTGATAAGCTGAATCCCTAGGTCCGAATGATGTGATAGTTGACTTGCAGTCTCGCACGGAACAGGAGACCCATCTGCTAACCTCTTGCTGCCCTGAACAGGTTTATGAGCAAAACATTGACAAACACTTGCAGTTGATGAAATGAAATGGGATGTTCACTGATCAGAAAAGTAGATCAAACAAATCAGAGCTGTAACTTCAGGAACTGAAATCATTCGTTCAGTTAGATCCCAATCCAATTCTGATATGATCTGAATTTGATTCTTACTGGTTCCAGTTACACTATTTATGCTTGAATGGAAATGGAAGATTATTCACTGAACCTCGCGTTGACAGGAGAAAATTTACTCGAAATCAACTAAAATTTGACAATCATTGTTCATGTGCGGATGAACTACTTTCAGGCTATGAGGTCTGAGCTTATCTGCAGACCAAACCTTACAAGTATGCCACGTGTCATGGACTGCCGAGTCAAAATCATGTTTTCATAATATTTTGGTATTTTCAACCTCGGGGTCCTGCTCTTGCATACTTGTATACGTGCCTACCATAGAACTTCGATATTTATTTTTTCAACTTCGTTGATATGATAAGTTTCACGAAATCTATCCGATTTTTTTGAAGATGGGACTTGTGAGTAATGAACACGCAGATTGGCTTGATCGATTGTAGGTCTCATAAACGTGTGGGACTCACGAATTCCACTTGATCGATTGTTGGTTTTAAGAATTAGTTCTTGGACGTGTTGTGGACTATACTTAATAACATGGTGATTAAGAAGGTTTTTCTTTGACGTGATTTTGCCTCTGTTTTCAAATTCTTGACTTTTTGCAGCAATGGTAATAGACACCTGGAGATTGCACGTCGGGTTTCCACCTGTTTCAGTAGCTGAGAGCCTACCCTTTCGAGAGTTTGTCTCTTTTCTTTCGTGCTTTGGGCTTATATCTGTGTTGTGTCTTCAATATTTTTTTTTTAAGGAATCCAAGATACCTTTTTATTCTATTTTGGATTGCAAAACCTGTTTTGAATGATTGTTTTATTTATAAAGCAGGGGAAAGCTTTCAAGACGTTGTACAGAATTAGTTTAGTCATGTTGTAACTCATTAGAATTGGTTAGGAGTTTGCAATTATGATCTTTTTTTTAAGCAAACATTCATATTTTTTGAACAATTCTAATTCATTGTCGTTTTTCTTTGTTGACCCGCTCCAATTTCTTGAGTGAAAATAAAGGAAAGGAAATTCCCTTGCCCTGACAAACTGGGCCCGTTAGAAATAAATAAAATAATGACAAACTGGGCCCAGGAGTCAGTGCCAGTGAACGGCTTCGTGCACCTTCTCCCCTTTGACCTACCCGCTTCGTGTTTTCCCCCTTCCCCATTTCTTCCCTCCTTCCGGTGGCGACCTCGCCGTGGAGCGGAGCGATCTGCGTCCCATGACCGGAATCAGGTCGAGCTACACATTTCTCTCCTCATCCTTCTGCTCCGCACAAGATCGAATCACTAGCTCTAGCTGGATCAGGCCTCCCGTAGGAGCGGAGGAGGAGGAACGGCGGCCTCGGTGAGAGGACTGGGCGCTTACGGCGGCGGCGGCGGAGGAGGAGCCTTCGTTTCCGGTTTCAGAAATTATTGGGGCTGGAGGTGGAGCAGCGGGTTCAGGCAAGGGTCCGGCTCAAGGGCAGCGATTTGGGGGAAGCCGTGCTGCACTGCAGAACATAACGAGGTACAGTTTCTGCCAGATCTAAATCCATGGGCAAAATGTTGATTCCTGCTCAGTTGTAGAGATGTGCTTTGCATCCATAAGTGAAGCTCCACCTTGTTGACTTCCATATGAAATGAAGTAGCTACTAGTTTTCTTGTTTGGCAAAGGGAATGTTAGTTCGTGATAGTGAATCTGTACGAGTAACTTTGCTTGTAAATCTCCTTCGCTATTGGATATTTGTAGTGGTGGATGCTGCCATACCTGACATTTCTCCTGATTCTGTAACTGCTGTGACTTACAAGACTCTCGGTTGCATCCACTCCACACCAGGGTATCCTATGAAAATTAATGTGCATGCTATTATCTATGAATTTGTTAAAAAATCATTTAAGCTATGGTTAATAACTAATATTTTTTACTGTTAAGTATGTTCAGCGGTGAGTAAATACAGTGAAGAAATAGTTCTTTATGCATTCACTTAGCAGATATTCAAATTGCATAAAGTGTGGCAGTCTAATGACGTTGAATTGGCCTTTCATTTCATTTTGCAGTTTCTCTGGTGGAGAGTACACTAGATTGTTAACAGAAGGGTTCAAGAAGTATGCTGATGTTAGTAACTGAATCACCCGGGCTTGAAACCTGATATACTTGTTGCCTAGGAAGAACTGGTGGAAGCCATCCAAGCGTGATTGCAGGACAGGAAATGTTGGTCATGCACCGCTGGCATTGGCAATGAGATAACCTGCACCATTGGGTGATAAAAACGACCTGCTAGGATCAGAAGGAATTGGAGGACTGTTTCAATGAGCATCCTGCTAGACCTTAAGCATCTCAGGCACATTAGCTTGCCGACGAGGCCTTTCATTTGCAAATGCCTTCTCGTTGTGATTGGCCTTGTCGTACTGAGAGCAATTATTTCCCCTTTTCTTGCCATAAGCTCGTCCGAGAAGAGTTTTTATGGGTCAAGAGCCCTTGACTTGTTCCCTGGAGTTAGGAAAAATAAGTTTGTTGAGGTCCCACAGATTATATGGGGGTTGAACAATCAGAAGATTGCATTTGCCAGAGCATGCTTGACGGCGAAATTTCTCAACCGGTCTCTGCTCATGCCAAGTCTGAGTGCTTCACTTTTCTACAAAGAAGTTGATTTACTGCAGCCTATTACTTTTGACAAGGTGTTTGACTTTAACAAGTTCAATGCTCGTTGTCATGGGTCTGTAAGGCTAGCTCGGTATTCAGAAGTTTCGGATCATACCGAGCCTTTCAAGCTCCAAAAGGGAAGTGGTAGGAGGTGGACAGTGGATAGGGACTTGGATCAATTACAACAATCCAGATTGGGTGAGGCCGATGACTCTGAGGTAATTCATGTCACTGGGAAACATCCGTTTCTGTGGCCTGACCATTGGCCAGTGAAAGACTATGCCAAGATCTTCGATTGCCTTGCCTTAGCTCCTGAGATAGAAACTGAAGTAGTCAAGGTCATATCCAAGATTAAAGATGCGGGGAGAAAAGCAAGACAAGAGGCTGCCATTTCTCATAATAAGAAGAGGATCGATGGTTCGACAAACCTTTCAGTGCAGTACATTGCTGTTCACATGAGAATAGAGAAAGATTGGATGATCCATTGCAAGAAGTGGGAGCAGCGTTCCAATTCAAAGGAAATCTGCAGCAGCAAAGGAGAGATTATTCATAAGGTCTCACAGATCACTGACCTTCGCCGTCCAGTTGTAGTTTATCTTGCAGTAGCCGATAGCCTTCTAGAAGATGATTCAGTAACCAGTGGTTGGAGAGTTGGTATGATTGCTTATGAGAAGAAGAAACTTGGAGTTACTGACATATACGATAGGCAGCCTTATCTTATAAAGTCTGCCATCGACTTTGAGGTATGCTCGAGAGCAGATGTGTTTGTTGGCAATAGCTTCTCAACATTTTCCAACCTTGTAGTTTTGTCTAGAACAGAAAGGCTATACAATCTCGGGAAGGCAAGCTCATGCGGCGAGGATGTTGGGCTGTCGTCCTACGCATACAATATCATCGGAGATGATGGTGGTCCACAGAGATGGATGACAGATATGTCGGACACAAGCCTTCAACGCATAAGTTATGGAACAAATAATGTCTCCTGCCACTGACCTTTGATCACACATAACATCTGACGGAAACACAATCACACGCAGGAAGATAGCTTTTGGCCGAATCTTGTCTAGAAAACGGGTAGGTGCAGCAGCTCGGCGGTACTTTCCATGCTAGAATCTGGACAGTCACGCTGGCATGTTGCACTTACGCATTACACAATGAGTTTGGCCAAAGTTTTGCCTGTGTACTTTGTGAGTGTGTACAAAAGTTGTTTCCTGAACAGCATCATGCTGAACAGATTTTAGTTTCAGAGCTCGTTGTGTGGTACTACTCTGTTTGCATTCTGTGGTTTAGCGAGAGCAGCTTGCATTGCACTGTCGAGAATTTCATGCTGGCACTATCACATGAAACATTTGTATGAAGTGTATTCATTCGTTTACTCTTGTTCCGACAAATGAAAATGGATTCTGTAGCACTTTGTAAATTCCTCAAGAAAGATTCTTCTTTGGATGCTTTTACTTCTCAACAAAATGCCTGTTTGGTGGAATCAGATACATCATATATCCTACACCTATTGTGACAAAAGGAGTTCTTGATGTGGGGAAAGTTCAAAGCTCCTGGGATTCACAACAACTTAACAAGAAACAAAAGGGGACGGTGGTTTCTGCGCACACAGCTGGTTCATCCAATCCAAGACAGCTACAGCCTACAGGTAGTACACTACATTTTTGTTCATATTATATAAAACACAATGGCTGCTTCAATCAAGACAACCAGCAGGAGTATAGTTAACCTTAAAAAGCATGGTGGCTAATTCCCGATGGATCAGTTAATGAGCGTGGCATGTTTAGAAGGGTGTAATCTGCCTGACGTATGAAGTTTTGCTGAGCCCAGATGAAGGAAAACATGACCTTTTTGGCTAAAAAAATAATTCTTTCTATGTGGCCTCCTAGTTTCCTTCAGAACCTGTACAAAGTAGCTACAGAAGATTGTGCTTTTGTTCAGAAAATCTGAGTAAATTACCCAATGCAAAACATGCAGGCGTTAGTTTTGCTCTGCTTTGATGAAAACTGAGCATAAGCTCATAGCATATACTCCATATGAAATGGTTAAGTTTTTATTTCTTGGTAAAAAACGCATCAGTAAACCATAGAGGCAGGAGTGCATGAATGAACCATATGCTCAAATTACGCAGCAGCTTTGTCACGAACCTTGGTTATGTAAGCATTCCTTGACCTATTATACAGATGAACTCATCTTGATCTCATTAAGACATCATACTAGGAGACAAAAATGAATTTAATTGGTAGGGTTATGGATCTTTGAAGTGAGATCCTAGATAGTACGTTGGTGTCTCTAACTCTTACAAAATTCTTAGATGAAAACAAAGTTGATTATATAACATTCATGCTTTGTATTTCACAGTGGTGTGACTTTCAGTGAGTAAGTCCAAGTGTCGCATGGCACTCCAAACAAAAAGTTCCTTTATTGTGAGTTTGAATAAGCAGGTTGACATGTTCATGCCAGCAAAAACAGTTCCAACTGAGAACAGCAACCGCTAAGGGATAAAGATGGCACATTTACTAATGTTTTTGTATGGAAATAAATTAATGTTATTTGATTTCATGCTGTAGTAGCTCAACATATACCTTGAGAGTAACAATGGATTTTGTTCTACCTCGTACCTACATATATAAACTTTGTCCGAAACCAAGTTATTTGTTACTATATATAGCACACAGTGTTTCCGCTACTCTTCTGAAAAGCATCACAAGACTCACAAGAACAATGCCATACATGGAAGAGACGCAGTGTCCCGTCGAACCATTCAAACCCAAGATCCAGGATGACTAGAAAAACACATCATATTCTGCGTCAGAAGCAGTAGCCGCGGATGAACCGTTCCCGTTCTTTGGACTGCTTTGCTATGCCGATGCACTAGATTGGCTGCTCATGGTGGCAGGAACGATTGGGTCCTTCATGCACGGCATGGCGCCTGCAATATCATATTACATCCTTGGTAAAGCCGTCGATATGTTTGGGAACAACATAGGCAACCGGGAGGCAGTTGTCCATGAACTTGCTAAGGTTAACTTCCTATCCAAAATATTCGAATTCATGATATAATGCGCCATTTGCTTTTTACGAGTGTGTTTATTTTATTTTATTAACGTTGAAAAGGCAGTTGGCCATGTCATTGACAATGTACATTTTTGTTGTTCTGGTTTGTAGTTAGTTCCATATATGTGGTCCTTGGCAATTATTACACTTCCTGCTGGAATGCTTGGTGAGTACTCTTCTAACCATTTTTGACAATGTAAATAAAATAGTGAAAGTTATAGTATTATTTATACCCTGAAAGAATCAATGGAAATCCTAAGATAGTGATGAAATAAGCAATTAGATAGTTCAGATAGCTGGACAGAAAATGTTATTATTTAAAGTTCAGAAGAGTAGCAGGCTAGCAGCACAACAACAAAAAATATGCACACAAAACAAAGCTTATTTAGTCAATGAGGGGAATTTCTCAGACGCTATTGGCTTGGTTAAGAAAAGATGGAATGTATTTTACAGACGAGAGTGGCTATCTAAATCCTAAAGTAAAGGCCAGCGATCGAAATAGAAGTACCAACCGTTCAGCGTCATGAACCTTCTCCATCTGATTCAATAAGGGGGAATTAGCCTCCTTCTCCATCCAATGGATTAAAATAATAATACCTATTAGTGTTTAATTACTTCTCTTAGTTTACTACTGCTGCATGAACAAGAGAACACCACATGAGCACAAATAATATGGATAGCATCAATCATATTCAGATAAACTGTCTTAACATTCTGCCACAATGATCCCGTGCTGCAGAAATTGCATGTTGGATGTACACAGGTCAGAGACAGATGACAAGCATGCAGATGGCATATCTGAGATCAGTACTCAGTCAAGATGTCGGAGCTTTTGACACCGACTTAACCACCGCGAACATCATGGCTGGAGCAACCAATCACATGAGCATCATAAAAGAAGCAATTGGCGAGAAGGTATCAGTTTGCATTTTATAACATTCACTGAATGTTCGGTAATCAAAATGAAGCACAAAAGTTTGTTTTATGATAATAAATCGTGAACACAGGCTTATTTATTTTTTCCTCAGATGGGTCACTTTATTTCTAATTTCTCCACATTCCTAGTCTCTGTCGTTGTTGCTTTTGTGTGCTGCTGGGAGGTGGGCATGCTCTCTCTGTTAGTTGTTCCAATGCTTCTCATGGTTGGAGCAACATATGCGAATACAATGGTTGGCATGTCGATAACAAGGGCAGCTTTCGTCTCTGAAACGACCACCGTTGTAGAACAGGTATCTGCACAGATGACTGTTGCTAGGACTAAGTAGGTTACCCCATTGATTTGGTATTATAATAATACATGTATTTCTGCAGACTCTTTCACATATCAAGACTGTCTTCTCATTTTCTGGAGAAAACTCGGCGATAAAATCCTTTGTGAAATGCATGGACAATCAATATAAGCTAAGCAAGAAAGAGGCATTCATAAAAGGACTAGGTTTGGGAATGTTACAGATTACAACATTCTGTTCGTATTCACTGACAATCTATGTTGGAGCAGTAGCAGTAACTGGAAAATTGGCGAAAGCGGGTGAAACAATTGCTGCTGTCATTAACATCCTTTCCGGCGCAATGTAATATTGAGAACCATCTTTATAACAATATAGCATAATGGCATGGTTATACCAAATTACTATTCATCCAAAAATAGTAATCTTGCAAAGTTATCAGTGCTGATCTTTTATTTGTGATTTCAGATATCTCTTGAATGCAGCGCCGGATCTTCAGATCTTCAGTCAAGCAAAAGCTGCTGGTAAAGAAGTATTTAAGGTTATCAAAAGAAATCCTGCAATATGTTATGAATCAAATGGAAGAATATTAGAGAATGTCATTGGAGACATTGAAATAAGAGAGGTGGATTTCATATATCCATCCCGTAAAGGCAATCCAATTCTCCAAGGATTTTCACTGGCTGTACCGGCAGGCAAGATTGTGGCTCTTGTGGGGAGTAGTGGATGTGGGAAGAGCACGGTGATTTCTTTGATTCAGCGGTTCTACGATGCTACATCAGGTATGTGTCTAGGACATATCCCTAACTCTGTATAATGTTTTGTTGACCTGTATATTTGTCATATTGTTTGGTTGGCTGTGCTCAGCAGTGCTTGATTTAACAACTTCACGTTATATTCTTTAAATATTATTAAAGTTGGAAAAATATTTTGTTTCAAGACAAAGGGTGGAAAATTATTTCACCAGAAACTCTTGCAATCTCCCGTTATGCAACTATTCCAGCATCCTATTTTCTTTCTGCAGCTTCCATGTGGTTAAAGAGGCTTGAACATTAAAAAAACAGAGAAATAGACAAATGAAAAGAAATTTCAGAAAAATAAAATTCAAAACAAATCATGGATCATTGAATCACTTCTGAAGCAAACAAGTGAATTATAAAATATATTTTACACTAGGAGTATTATTTGGATGCCCATAAAAATAAGAAATATTGTGAAGAAATCTAGAAAAACGTTAACCTTGGTTGGAACATTTTTGAGAAATCCTGGTATATAAAATATTTATAAATTTTTCTAACTGGTGCAGAAGTGTTACATCATTTCCCACTATTTTAATTTACCTTTTCTTATTTTTACTAATATCTAGTATTTTTGATGTTTTATTTTTAAAATTTATTCTTAATGGTCAAAACCCTTTGAACAGATGGAAGTATCCGAAACGCAATAAGATGCTGGAATAGTAGAAAGGAGAATTTTTTAAATGCAGAAATGCTATTCAAGATTTTGCAGTGGCAAAAGAAAACCATCATGTTAAATTCTACACCAAAATTTGAAAATATGTTGACATGTCAAAGAGAATACATTGTTCCAAAAAGTGAAAGTTCAAATGATAGGTAAAATGGTAACTTTCAGATTTTACTAGTGCTATGTTAGTAATATGGTGTAACCATGCAGGTGACATATTTATTGATGGTCAAAACATTAAGGAACTTGATCTGAAGTCCGTGAGGAGAAATATAGGTTCAGTATCTCAAGAGCCATCACTCTTTTCTGGTACTATTTCTGATAATTTGAGAATTGGAAAAATAAATGCAACTGATGAAGAGGTAATTGAAGCAGCAAAAAGGGCCAATGTGCACTCTTTTATATCCAAGCTTCCAAACCAATACTCAACTCAGGTAAGACTATGTTCACAAAGCAAGGGCGGTTAAAACCTGAAAAGTATCACTTTTATCCTAAGTTTGTGAATCAAATTAAGTCAAAGCATTGAGTTTAAATAGCCTTCTAAAAATGCAGACTACATTTGAGGTTGGGCACTCTGTTGCTGTTCCTATCCCTTGGTAGCCAACAGAGAGCAGCAATTTGTTGCCTAGAAGTAGTTATTTTTGTAACTTTGTTTTGGGTAGATATACCAAATTAATATGATAGTAAACATTACCCCTATTTATGGATCACTTCAGGTAGGAGAAAGAGGTGTGCAACTATCAGGAGGCCAGAAACAGAGAATAGCTATTGCAAGAACTATTCTGAAAAATCCCCCAATTCTTCTTCTCGATGAAACCACAAGTGCACTTGATTCAGAATCCGAAAAGCTAGTTCAGGATGCTCTTGACAGTGTTATGGAAGGGAGGACTGTTATCTTAATTGCCCACAGAATATCAACAATTAGAAATGCAAACAAGATTGTTGTTCTAGAGAATGGAAGAGTAGCTCATTCAGGAACACACGAAGAATTGCTAGCAAAAAGTGCATTCTACTTGAGTGTGTGCAGTATGCAAAATCTTGAGAAGAAATCTGGCATGAGTGAGGAAAGGTAAATGCAATCAACGCACTTCTTTTTACACTGTATAATATTAACACCCCCTTATAAAATTCATCATCACATTTTACGTGTGAAATTATGAACAAAAATTGAGTATTATATCCAGAAGATGTATCAGCATAGTGCTGAAAATATGTTTTTCTACAACTGGATAAGTACCTGCTTTTGTTACTTGTAATGGGTACTGTTCACTGACTGGCTTATTTTGACTGCTAAAACAGAATCACTGGACAAGGCAAAAAAGAACAAGATAACGAGACATTGTTCTCTACACATGATCAAGAGAAGAGAATAGAGCTGACCTCGAAGAAAGTGAAGCAAGGGACCAGAAAGATAACATCTGTTTTATACAGAATATTCCTTAGAACTTTTAACCTTACGCCAGGAAAAGTTCTGGTAGGTTCCACAGCGGCAGCAATCTCTGGGATCTCAAGGCCTATATTTGCTTTCTTCATCATAACATTCGGCATGGCATACCTGGAGACAGATGCAAAGAGAATAGTCGGCAAATACTCGATAATCTTGTTCCTAGTCGGGCTGGTAACATGTTTCAGTAACATCTTTCAGTACTATATCTATGGCCTGGTCGGCGAAAGGGCGATGAGCAACCTAAGGGAGGCCCTCTTTTCAGGTCTGGCACACGATGAACATAAAGTTCTGTATCTCTCACAAGTTGCATTTAACACGGAAGTGTATGGACCATTCTTTCTTTGGAATATAACATCATCTCTGTTTGCTAAATGCAGTGGTCCTTCGGGGTGAAGTAGGCTGGTTTGAAGAACCCGGGAACAGCGTCGGCTTCCTGACCTCACGTGTTGTGAGTGACACCGCGATGATTAAAACAGTCATATCCGATCGAATGCCCGTCATCATCCAATGCATCTCTTCAATCCTGATAGCAACGGTGTTAAGCACGGCAGTGAACTGGAGGATGGGTCTAGTCGTATATGCCATGATGCCATGTCACCTTCTCGCCAGCCTCGTACAAGTCAGGTCAGCGAAAGGTTTTTCCACTGACATCTCTACTTCCCACCATAAGCTCATCTCACTCACCTCAGAGGCCGTCAGCAACATTCGCACGGTGGCGTCTTTCGTTCAGGAAGACGAGATACTCAGGAAAGCGCGCTTGGCACTGCAAGAACCTATGCGGATAATCGGGATGGAGAGCATCAAGTATGGGGCGGTGCAGGGGGTTGCCCTCTGCTTATGGCATATGACGCACGCCATCCAGCTGAGCTGCACCATCACGCTGCTTGAGAAGGGACTAGCAACGTTTGAGAACTGCGTACGATCGTACCAGACATTCGCGCTGACAGTGCCTTCCATCACGGAGCTATGGTCCTTGATCCCTATGGTCATGTCAGCAATCGCACTGCTGGATCCCGCACTCGATATCCTCGACAGAGAAACGCTAATCGTGGCAGATGAACCAGAAGTGCCTTTTGACGATGAAGACAGGATTGTGGGTCACGTTGCGTTCACTGATGTCAGCTTCAGTTATCCCTCAAGAGAAAAAGTGACCATACTGGGCCCAGTTCTTTTTGGGGCTTCTCCAAGAAGCCGCCCTCCCCCCAGCTTCCTAGGGAAGCTGGTCTAAAAAAATTGTGAGGCTTCCAAAATAGTTAAGTCTAAACAAATTTGGAAGCCTCGCAATATTTTTAAACCGGCTTCCCAGGAAGCTAGGGGTAGGGCAGCTTCTGGGAGAAGCCTCCAAAAGAACTGGGCCTTAGAGAGAACATCAGCTACGGGAACGAGGGCGCGTCAGAGGCAGAGATGGTGGAGGCCGCAACGCGGGCGAACATCCATGAGTTCATCAGCGGCCTGTCGAACGGGTACGACACCGTGGTCGGGGACAAAGGGAGCCAGCTCTCCGGAGGCCAGAAGCAACGGATCGCGATCGCGAGAACTGTGCTGAAGAAGCCCGCCATACTCCTGCTGGACGAGGCGACCAGCGCTCTGGATGGCGAGTCCGAGAGGGTGGTGATGAGCTCTTTGGAGGCGGAGGAGTGGAGGAACAATGGTGAGATCTCGGGTAAGACCACGAGCATTAGGATCGCGCACAGGTTGTCCACGGTGGCAAACGCGGATGTGATCTTTGTGATGGACAAAGGCGAGGTGGTGGAGATGGGAAGCCATGAGACGTTGGTCTCTGCAGGAAGTGGTCTTTACTCGAAAATGTACTGCATGCAGATGAAAGGGTCGAAACACTGATTTCTTTTCTTCTTCATCGTTTCCTGATAGGTCTGGAGCAATAAAGGTATAGCACTATTTCGAGTATTTAATCGTATACGTCGGTTCAAACAATTTGTAAAGATATATCCTGTAACTTTTAGGTGAAACAGACCAACTGAGTTGTCAACCAAAAAAAAAAGCAATTGGAACTTTAGTATCCTGTTGATTGTGCCATCGCCTTTGTGTCTTTGTTTCAGCTCTTTGCTTTGTTCATTTGTATCTTAGCAGACAAACCGGCTATATATAGCTGGTAGGTTTGGGCCTTTTGATTTCTGTTCTTACACAGGTTGTTCTTTCTTGGTGCCAAAATGTGCAACTCTCTGTGTGCCATCGTGTGTCGACAAAAGGTTTGCTAGTCTCTGCTTGTGCTGAATATAAGCTGATTGTTATAGTAGCTACTATGCTTGTACTGAACCAAGTATCTGACTTATAAATCTCAACGACGGTTCTTGTTTCTTTCCTTTGATAGCGCTTGCTCCAGTTCTTCAAGCCAAATCAAAACAATTCTGAGATCTGAACATGATGACTCATGAATGCTACTATATCTGGTATCAATTGACGATTCAGAGTTTGACTGTAGGAGGGCCAGCTTTGGAGTACATATCCATCAGCAGCCTGCTGCATCGCATACTTTTGTGGCCTGCAATTCACTGGGAACACCTGCCTTGCAGGCTGGCGAAAACACAATACCCAAAATACAGAGTATTCCTTTGGTTATCTTAAAAAGGAATGTTCAACTCCAAGGATAATATGATGATGAAAAGAGTGGATCTCAATTCTCAAAGACCGGGTGTGCTCATTGTCCGGCCTTGTAATCAATTGCACATATCGTTCTTCACTGCAAGCTTTCAGTTCTAGTCTGCACTGCCGCGAAACAATGTGCTTCGGACATACTAACCGCTTCCAGATTTCAGAATGTGCTTATTTCAGAACTCTTCAACCGACTGTTCTGGAGATTTCAGAATGTGCTTATTTGTACTATCTGATATTTGTATAGTTACTACCCTCGTGCTACTTTGTTCGTTGTGTGTAAACTGCTGCCATAACTGTAAGTATGTTCCTTACTAGGGAACTTTTACGGTGTGATATATGTATGCCCTTATGTAACCGGTGGTTGTTATCTGTTTGAATTTGGACCAAGCCGGCCACAATATTATGTTCTAAAAAGATATATTTGAAACGCTGCAGCTATGTACTCTCATCGGTCACAATTTGGACCGGACGGAGTACTACTTTTGCTACTGGAAATACACCAGGGGCACACAACACACATATTTACCACCTCGCCAATATTCACAAACAGATACACCCCTGATAGTTCATGAACACAAGATATACTCTCTCTGCTCAATAATAAGCGTCATTGACATTTATTATCGATCGGAGGGCCACACCACCGGATGGAGAAGGGGACTTTGTGGATTTGTGGCAGCAGGCTTCGACATCCATCCTGCGCGCTATACGAAAAGGGTCATCTTCGCTGATCATGTTGACGGCCTGGTGGATCTGGAAACAGCGCAATGTGATCGTCTTCGACAACGCGTCACAAAACATGGGTAGCCTTCTCGGTACAATCCGCTCCGAGGCTCGGGATTGGGCTGCTGCTGGTGCGACTGGCCTCCGCGCCTTGCTGCCGATAGCCTAATAGGCTTAGTGGGTTGAGTTGTACGGGTGGCGACTCTCTTGAGCTTGTATATATGCTGTACATAACTCTCTTTTCCTATCAATGAATCGAAACACAAAGATTTTTGTATTTTTGTGAAAAAAATAGCGCAACGCGGTCGTCTTCGACAACGCGTCACCAAACTTTGGTGTGATTACCCAGATCCCCAAGATAGTGGGGGTCACGGATATCCACCAGTTCCGCCCGATCATGATAATAAATGTTGTCCAACGTCTCTTTGCCAAGGTATGTGCCCTCCGTCTCGCTCCTGTCCTGGAGAGACTCACACATCCCCTCCAATTCGCTTTCCTTAAGGGATGCCTGATTCATGACGATGTCCTTGCTCTTCATGAAATTATTCATGAAGTAAAGGCACGCCGCCAGAAAGGGGTGTTCCTCAAACTGAACTTCCAGAAAGCCTATGACCGCTTGGACTGGGCTTTCGTGAGACTAGTTCTGGAGAGGAAGGGGTTTGATGACTGTATGGTTTATTGGATCATGCAGTTTGTGATGAGTGGGGGGACGGCGATCAACATCAATGGTGAGATTGACCCTTACTTTAGTCCTTCCCGTGGAGTTAGACAAGGGGATCCTATCTCCCTCCTGTTTAACTCCGCGGTTTATTTCTTGGGCTTTGTTGTGCTGTGTCCCTAGCGGATGCTCATAACTTTCTTTTTGTTTTGGCTCCGGCTGGTGCGGTGACGTGTCAGTATTGTGTTCCTGAATATTTCTTTATCTATAAAACGGGACGAAAGCCTGTTTTGAAATAATTTGAAGTGTGAAGTGTGGAAGTTTTGATCCCAAGCAATCTATATCTATACCTAATAATAAAAGCAGCAACGCTTCTGTCAACCCGCCTTTTTTCCGAACGATTTTGCCCTCCTACCAAAACCCTTCTTATTAGGCCATGCACTATGTGGATGCGATTCAATACAGAAGGTGACAGGTATTGAGTTCGCTTCTATTATCAGTAGTGTGGAGTCGTTTTTTTTGGACCCACACTGACAACATGCATGTACTTTTTATGCATGTAAAACGGCATCTATCTCCACTCAATGACATATGGGCCAGCTTCTTCTAATTCTGCCACAAGTCTGCTTTTGAACCGAACCAATATATTGGTTCGCTTCTTTTTTCTCACATATTGAATCGATGTTCCACTGTGTGTTGAATCGAACCAACAACCTTCATGGTTCGCTTTAAGCACACGTAGTGCATGGTCTTATGTACCGTTGTCACCGAATCGTTATTTTTTTAACCCCGCAGCGACGCCCCAGTTGTCCACCACTCGCCCTCTCCACCTCCGATGCGCCCAGCGGAATCGCGGCCGGAGATGTAGAGGCGAGGATCCGTGGTTGGGAAAGCTCCAGCGTCGGCCTGGCTGGCCGCCCGTCGCTGCAGACAAGTTGCATCGCCAGCCTCTTTTTCTTCAGCTCGCACCGATAGCCTCCTCCCGAACGCCCCCAATTAGCTCGACAGGTGCCTTCCGCGCTTGCACCTGCAGCGCCGCCGCGCCCTCTCGAGTCTGTCCCCGCGCTTGCGCCTGCAGCGCCGCCGTGCCCGCTCGAGTTTGTCCCCGTCTGGCTCAACGCGCCTCCGTGGCTCTCCCTCCTCCCCTGCGTCGGCAGCTTGGTTGAAGAGGATGCTGGGGCCGCGCTTGTGCCTGCAGCGCCGCCGCGCCCGCTCGAGTTTGTCACCGTCTGGCTCAACGCGCCTCCGCGGCTCTCCCTCCTCCCATGCGTCGGCAGCTTGGTTGAGGAGGATGCTGGGGCCGCTCTTGTGACTGCAGCAAAGCTGCGCACGCTCGAGTTTGTCCCCATCCGGCTCAACGCGCCGCCGCGGCTCTTCCTCCTCCCCTGCGTTGGCAGCTCGGTTGAGGAGGATGCTGGGGCCTGGGGACCTCGGCGGCGATACCTTGAATCGTTCTTTTTTTCATGTTGGGATCTGCATGAAACGATAGTGGAAGCGGATTCCCTAGCAGACGTTCCAGAGACATGTTTCTGGATTTGTACCTGTGGAATTCGCCTTCTCCCTCCGGCATCATTCTCGCCACCACAACCAACACAACTCCGATCTAGCGCAGGGGTAGGGTTCGAGGCGACCACACGGTTGGCGCCGGCAATGGCGTCCGTCAGCATAACTTTCACCACAATAACTCGCAAGATCTGGCGCCATCTCCTCCAACCTGCCACCGCTGGAGGTCTCCCCATCTCGATCTGATTTGATTTTGTTCTCCCTATCTTGAATCGTTCTTTTTTTCATGTTGGGATCTGCAATGATACTATAGTGGAGAAATTCTCAATTTGTTCTCATCTTCAATCGTCAATTTCTGCAGTGGTTTTACATGAACCAATCTGCCAGTTCGTTCTTCATCCGAGGAAAGCAAATGCAGTGCAGTCCGAGCCAACGGCCAACAAATCGGTCTCGTCAGGGTAAACGATATAGTCTGGGAAGTGTCAAGCCAGCAGCTTTGGCAAATTACCAGGTGAAAAAAAAGGGAAGCAAAGTTCAGTAGGCTGGACTTCATTTAGTGATAAACTATATGCACTATGAAATGACTGTTGTCTGCTGATTACTTCTCGTTCAACAAGTAGAGCTTCACTGACATAGAGTTTGTCCTGGTCCTGGTAGCCTCTTATGGTAATAATGAAATAGAACTCCTATGCATCTTGTTCATTCATGTTTTTATCCTTATGTATTTGCAGTTCCTACCGGTTCGGATGCTGACATTTATGTGCTGACTCAGAGCCCCGACGACTTGTGGTTGTTGTCTTTGTAAGCTGTCGGCATTGACATGCTACATTGATCGTGGTTGGAGGCCATTTCGGCGTGGCCTGCGTGTACAGGGACATCGTGCATGATCGACGGGGGCAGCAGTAGGGATAAGCGGCAGAAGCAGTGGTCAAGTCCATGGTTGACAAGGTTCTAAGCCGCTGGCCTACTCCTGAGTAAGAGTAGTTCATGACTTCATGTGTTGGTATCACTTGGTTGGTGGACTTCTTCCTTCTTCAAGCTGCTGTTTTGCTGAACTCTCGGAGCTACAGTTTTAGTTTCTTAGATCATTTTCAGTATCTATCGACAGTTACATCTACTTCAGTTATGGTTGGTATTATCAGAAAGAACGTCCTCAATGTTCTAGCAACTTCATATGTTTATTGCAAAGTGGATTAAAAAAATCCATCGCTTATGAGATTGTGATCCTACTTGTATAATCTGAATGTTCTTGCAACTTCATATGCTTGGAGAACATCTTGATTATCCTGCAAGCATCATACATCATATTTAGATTGTGGGCGTCGCATGCAGATTCCTTCTCATTGCAGCAGTGTAATAGACTCCTTGCTTGCTTCCCCTGTAGATTGTTAGTTGAATTATGTTTCTTTTGATACTTCAGTGTTATGTCACCAGAGTAGCATTTGCTAATGAATGTGGTAGTTTCATTTATTCTATAAGCAATGATAATATATGCAAGGTATAGCTCGTTGTTACAAACTTATTGTGTCAGATCATATATATCTGAATTGATTTCAGATTTATTCAGCATGTTGGAACATATTGAAGTGTGAAGTATTTTTATGTTGCAACCTCCAATTGCTTCTGATTCTAGATGCTTTTGTGTTCACTAGAGTGGTAGATATCATGTCATGACAGAAGCATGAAAAGTCAAGTCGACTCTGCTATGTTTGAAATAGACTCCTAGCTAATTCCCGGTGCAACGTACGGGCTTTTGTGCTAGTTCTGCCTAAATTCGTACGAGGACTTGAACACTAATTTCATATGAGAACCCCAACAACCAAAGTACTCCAGGTTCCCAACTTCGTGGTTCACTTTTATCTGGAGAAACCGTTGTCTAGCCAGAATCCATTATTTAATGAATTCCAATGTTACATATCTAGCCAGAAATCTAATCACTGGGGGAAGAAAATCAAAATTAAAGCTTAATTACCTCGTAAATAGGGGGTGGCCGGACTCAATGAGACTGTGCGTATACCTATTCAGGTCAGTCGTGAAGTAGCTCACCTCGTGTTGGATGCGGCCTGTACCTATGACTATATATACATACATACAGATATTAGTAGGAAGGAAAACGCGCCGAAGGCTGTTGATAGCATGCATCACAGTCGCGTATTTCATCGATCAAATCTTGCCTATATGTGCAAGTCTCCAGGCTGCAAAGAAACTCGTCGCAAGCAAATCAACACTGCTTTTGATCTGTAGAAATTTGTTGGTGGCCACACACAGCTCCTCGGAATATCGCTGCGTCTCGGCTGTCCTATCTTGATGAGTCTTGGCAAGAGTACAGACAAAAACAAGTCGAATGTCAACTCCATGCCAAGCACACGAAATTGGTAACTCGGCCCAAAGAGCCACAGAATAACCCATCAGCTGACGACTATTCTCAACGCAAAACCAAGGACCGTCATTCTTGCCTAGCTCTGTGCACGAACGAACGGTTATTTCTTTCCTGACGTCTACTATTCCTAGAGAAGAAGATGATTACCATACTTCATAACCTCTTTCTCCTTCATTTTTTTGTGGTAGTCATGTTGGGGTGTTATTCTTTCCCCTTCTAAACCTTACTCTCTCCTCCTCGATAAGCATACGGTTTGATTGTTACTTCAAGGAATTGGCAAACTAACTAGAGTAACACCAGGCGCAAGAGAGAGAACGGTGGTGGCTCTGGATACTAGTAGTCAAATATATATTGGTGGTGCAAGGTCTGATGATAGTATCTCCTCGTGTTACTGCTCGGTAGGTAACACTACACCATGTTTATGAGTTTTTGAAGCGCTTATGATGAAAAAAGGACAACCCGAGCAATGTGTGCGATAGAAGTGCGACCAACCATGTGTTATTTAAGTTATATTTCTTGATCTCGATCGATCAGATCCTTGGATTAAATTCATATATGTGGCTTGGTTTCCAACAGCACAATTGGGCTCTGACATAGATACAAAACTAATATGCCGATCTTGATTGTAATAATTATATTATTATTTATGACAAGAAATTTCAAGATGCTCCCAAACGATTGTAGAACCGTTCATTCATGAGGATCCCTTTTTTGGTAGGTTTGTGCTTCGCGGGCATGGTCATGTTTTATGTAGTGACAACCACTTCATGACAGTGCATGTGATCTGTTATGATGAATTCATAGCTAGAGGTATAGCCGGGTTGGATCAGCATGGGAGCATCACACACATTGTGACTCGGTTTCGTGATGCTCTTTGAGTAACAGGTCCTCAAGTTGTGGCCTCTACGGGTTGTACTTGACAATGGTGATGTTTACACATCGCCTTTGCAATGGTGTTGTTTACGTGTCACTTCCTTGTTGAATGTATTGCGTGGAAATTGCTCGGGCTCCTATCGAGGGTGAAATCCCATGACCGAGACTTTGTTGGATTTTGCCACTTTGAGTTGTTCCTTGAAGAAGGCGTAGCTTTTTAGGGGAACTTTTCTTGTGGTCAAAGTGTTATCAACATGGTGGTTGATATGCTACTGGGTCCAGTGATCTGTCTTTTTATTTTCCTTCATTTTTTGTAACAATTTAGGTTGTGTACGTCTTTGATGTCTTGACTAGCAATTGTTATCATGTTTTGTTGACCTGTATATTTGTCATATTGTTTGGTTGGCTGTGCTCGGAAGTGCTTGATTTAACAACTTCACATTATATTCTTTACATATTATTAAAGTTGGAAAAATATTTTGTTTCAAGACAAAGGGTGGAAAATTATTTCACCAGAAACTCTTGCAATCTCCCTTTTGCGCTGAAAAGTATTGTTCTCCGTTATGCAACTATTCTAGCATCCTATTTTCTTTCTGCAGCTTCCATGTGGTTAAAGAGGCTTGAACATTAAAAAAAGAGAGAAATAGACAAATGAAAAGAAATTTCAGAAAAATAAAATTCAAAACAAATCATGGATCATTGAATCACTTCTAAAGAAAACAAGTGAATTATAAAATATATTTTACACTAGGAGTATTATTTGGATGCCCATAAAAATAAGAAATATTGTGAAGAAATCTAGAAAAACGTTAACCTCGGTTGGAACATTTTTGAGCAATCCTGGTATATAAAATATTTATAAATTTTTCTAACTGGTGCAGAAGTGTTACATCATTTTCCCACTATTTTAATTTACTTTTTCTTATTTTTACTAATATCTAGTATTTTTTGATGTTTTATTTTTAAAATTTATTTTTAATGGACAAAACCCTTTGAACAGATGGAAGTATCCGAAATGCAATAAGATGCTGGAATAGTAGAAAGGAGAATTTTTTAAATGCAGAAATGCTATTCAAGGTTTTGCAGTGGCAAAAGAAAACCATCATGTTAAATTCTACACCAAAATTTGAAAATATGTTGACATGTCAAAGAGAATACATTGTTCCAAAAAGTGAAAGTTCAAATGATAGGTAAAATGGTAAATTTCAGATTTTACTAGTGCTATGTTAGTAATATGGTGTAACCATGCAGGTGACATATTTATTGATGGTCAAAACATTAAGGAACTTGATCTGAAGTCCGTGAGGAGAAATATAGGTTCAGTATCTCAAGAACCATCACTCTTTTCTGGTACTATTTCTGATAATTTGAGAATTGGAAAAATAGATGCAACCGATGAAGAGGTAATTGAAGTAGCAAAAAGGGCCAATGTGCACTCTTTTATATCCAAGCTTCCAAACCAATGCTCAACTCAGGTAAGACTCTATGTTCACAAAGCAAGGGCGGTTAAAACCTGAAAAGTATCACTTTTATCCTAAGTTTGTGAATCAAATTAAGTCAAAGCATTGAGTTTAAATATCCTTCTAAAAATGAAGACTACATTTGAGGTTGGCACTCTGTTGCTGTTCCAATCCCTTGGTAGCCAACAGAGAGCAGCAATTTGTTGCCTAGAAGTAGTTATTTTTGTAACATTATTTTGGGCAGATATACCAAATTAATATGATAGTAAACATTACCCTTATTTATGGATCACTTCAGGTAGGAGGAAGAGGTGTGCAACTATCAGGAGGCCAGAAACAGAGAATAGCTATTGCAAGAACTATTCTGAAAAATCCCCCAATTCTTCTTCTCGATGAAGCTGTTGGAGATATGCCCAAGAGGAAATAATAAAGTGGTTATTATCATATCTTCGTACTTATGATAAGTGTTTACATACCATGATATAATTGTATTAACCGGAAACATTAATACTTGTGTGGTTTGTAAACATAAAAGAGTCCCTACTAAAACCTCTTGTTAAACTAGCTTGTTGGTTAATATATGATCATGATTTCCTGATCATGAACATTGAGATGTTATTATCAATAAGGTCATATCATTAGGATAATGATGTGATGGGCATACTTCTATAGTTAAGCGTAGCATAAGATCAAGTCATTCAAATAGTTCACTTGCTATAAGCTTTCTGATACATAGTAACCTAATTCCTTCGACCATGAGATCATGCTAATCACCATCACCGGAAGGATGCTTTGATGACATCAAACACCACACCATAACTGGGTGGCTATATAGGTGGCATTGAGTGTTCCAAAAGATGTGTTGAGGCACATGGATCAAGAGTGGGATTTGTCCATCCATATGGCGGATAGATATATTCTGGGACCTCTCGGTGGAATGTCATCCAATTAGCTTGCAAGCATGTGACTGGCTCACAAGGGATCACATATCACGGGAACGAGAAAAGAATACTTATCGGTAACGAGGTTGAACTAGGTATACAGAGATACCGACGATCAGACCTCGGATAAGTAAAATATCGCGAGACAAAGGGAAATTGGTTTCGTATGTAAATGGTTCATTCGATCGCAAAGTAATCGTAGAAATATGTAGGAGCCATATGAATTTCCAGATTCCTCTATTGGTTATTGATCGGAGAAGAGTCTCGATCATGTCTGCATAATTCACGAACCGTAGGGAGACACACTTAAGGATTCGATGTTGTTTAGTAGATATGGAATGTGAGTAAAGATACCGAATGTTGTTCAGAGTCTCGTATGGGATCTGGGATATCACGAGGATATCCAGAATGGTCCGGAGAATAAGATTCATATAAGGAAAGTCCAATTTCGGAGTTCCAGTTCAGGAATGATTCCGGTGTTTTCACCGGAATGTTCTAGAAGGGTCTAGAAGGTTCACCGATCCGGAAGGGGAAGGGTACATGGATGTGTCATGACAAAGTGTAATGGTTGCATCATGTCATAGGTCACTTGGCTGGACACTTGGAAGAGAGAAATCAAACTAATTTGAAAGTCAAAAAGGCAGTTTAAAAAAGTCAGATCCCAACATGGTTTCCGAGTTAGGGAGGGTTTCTGAGTTAGGGAGGGTTTCCAACTGGGTTGGGAACACCCTTGGATGCCCCCACCTATATAAGGAGGGGTGGGGGCGCACCCCAAGGTATCCCCCTTGCCCTAGGCGCCCAAGACCCAATCCCTAGGCCGCCGCTGCCCCCCCAAGTCGCCGGCGCCCTAGATCCCCTCTAAACCGCCGCTGCCGTCTAGCCTAAACCCTAGCCACCGGTTGACCTCTTCCCTTGGCATCCGAGGCCCTCTTATACTCCACCATACTCGCTCCGGCTTAGGCGAAGCCCTGCGGGATCTCCCCTCTACTTCCGACACCACGTCGTCGTGCTCCCGGAATCGCGAGGAGAGAGATACAACCTCCGCTGCCTGCTGGAACAAGGGAGAGGAAGGTCTTCATCGAGTACCGTACGTGTGACCGACTGCAGGAGCGCTGCCGGAACGCGGCGCCGGAAGGATCGCCTACGCGATCTTGAGATCGGCAAGTGAACGACTACATCACCCACGAGAATCTGCTCTCGTTAACCGCTTTGGATCTTTGAGGGTTAGTACTCTATCGACTCGTTACTATAATCTAGTAGATAGATCTTGACTTGTGTGTGTTCATGCGATAGAAAATATTAGTTTTCCATGCTACGAACCCCTATAGTGGTATCAGAGCCGTGTCTATATGTGGATCTGTTGCACGAGTAGAACACAATGGTCATTGTGGGCATTGATGTTTTTGTTGTCGATTGCTTCTTGTGTACTTTGCATCTTGCGGGATGGTGGGATGAAGCGGCCCGGGCTAACCTTACATGACATCGTTCATGAGACTTGCTCCACGCTTGACATGCAACTTGTATTGCATAAGTGGCTTTGCGGGTGCATGTTTCTCCCAACATAGTGAAGATTCAATTTACAATGGGTGATTAACAATACTAGTATCAATGTTGTGGTTCTTGTTCGTAAGTTAGAACGACACTTATTGAAAGCCCCAAACCACGTAAAACATGCAAAGATAATTAGAGGCGTCTAACTTTGTTTTACAGGGGTGTGCTGTGATGTGATATGGCCATGATTGTGATTATATATGATGTATGCAATGATCCTTATTGTAAGTCGGCAACCGGCATGAGCCATATGTTGTATTTTAATTTCGTTTAGACCTGTGTGTCTATTATTCAAAGTAGATGTAATAGTTGATGCTGGAGGATGACAACCATGGAGTGGTGCCATTGACCTTTACGCCACGCCGCTAATGATGGAGATCATGTTCGTGCTTGAAGATGGAGATCAGAAGCACAAGAAGAAAGGCCATATCATATCACATATTTTGAATTACATGTGATGTTAATCCTTTTATGCATCTTGTATTGCTTAGATCACGAGGATAGCATTATAAGATGACCCCTCTCACAAAATATCAAGTAATAAAGTGTTCATCCTTAGTAGGCACCGTTGCCAAAGCTCGTTGTTTCGAAGCACCACGTGATGATCGGATGTGTTAGATTCTGCGAGTGTATACAATGGGAGCAAGCCATATTTGCTCATGCGGAAACTAAGGTTAAATCTTGATGAGCCTAGCATGTACAGACATGGTCTCGAAACACGGAATACCGAAAGGTAAAGCATGAGTCATATAGATGATATGATGAACATGATGATTGTTCGCCTTTGAAACTACATCATGTCACGTGATGATCAGACTTGGTATAGTGGATTTGGTTCATGTAATCACTAAAACAATGTGAGGGATATTGTTTTGAGTGGGAGTTCAACAACAATATGATTAAAAGTTGAACACTATTTATCATAAACTAAATCAAAGTGAATTTGCATAGTTGTTGCAGTTATTGGCATCCGTTTACCACCTTGCGCTTAGTTATAATTGAGATAATAGAACTATATAATTCTGGTTAGTTACTTTACGAACTGGTATCGTATTGTTTTTAAAGTGTTAATATAAAGTTTAAAAGTCCTATTGCAAACTCTCAGTAAGTTCCGGTTACTTCGTGAAGTTCAATAATTGGTATTAAATCAAGAGTAACAATTCCAGTGTTAGTATATACATATCATGTTTGTCTTCATGATTCTTGATATTCAAAAGATTGTTTTAATATCAAGGTTATCGGGGAGCTAAAACAATTGTTTCAGAAAACATCATGTGTGAAAGATATTGTGATATCCAAAACGAAGTTTTGGTTGCAACATGATAGAGTATAATATGGCAAAAGTCATGTTCTCATATTTTATGAGAATTTGTAAAAGGTTGGAGACGCTGGTCGTCCTAATCCTCCAAAAGGTTTTGGAGAGCAACACTATACTTGCAATTCACCGTTATAAGATAAAGTAGCTTGATCATGAATAGTTCCATGATAAGGATGAATATTTGATGTAGGTAAAATGTTTACTACACTAAAAGATTACTAAAGAAAATGGAATTTGAAAGAAAACCAAACATTTGATGATGGTGATCTACTTCAAAGTGCAAGTCCAAAGACATTGGTATTTAACTATACATGCTTTGGACTATGTATCATGAGTATGGCGCCACTGTTGATGTTGATAGATTCTTTTGAAAGGATACAGAAATACTGAAAGAGAAATCTAAGAAATATTTGGCACAAGAGAAAATACTAGAATTGTTCAGCTTAGGTATATAGAAGATATACATGCTATGGCTATATTCTTTGCGTGTTAAACAATGTGGTTCTTAAGTGTTGGATACTGAATTTGTTGGCCTGAATCGTCATACGAAACAACACAATTCATGAACTACAATGGCCTAAGTAACTAGCAAAAGAATATGTGATGATATTCATCGAGAACAAATAAAGGTTGTTTTGTTGATCGTTAGTATCAAAGCTTTCCTTCAAGATTTTTTTATCAGGTATTATGAGAATAAAAGGGTTGTTCAAATAATTTCCATATTCCATGAAAGATGGATGATATACAAGTCTAGTTGGAGAAATCACATCCATAAAGATAATGCTAAAAATGTCAAAAGACAATTGATTGAAAGATCACTTAAGAAGTGACATCGCCGTTTAAATTATAATGGAAAGAAAACATGAAGAAACCCCATACTTGATGGAATTTTGGAGTCTTTCGATTATGATCAAATGACGCTTGTGAAACTTTCCTATAGATAATTAAAACTCCGTTCATGAGCCAAAGGGAACGAATGACTAGCTTACTGGAACTTGTACATATTGTTGTATGAAGTCCATTATGTATAGTCAAGAAGCGATGGATTTGAACTTCATATGCCTTCTCCAAAAAAAATTGAGTGAATATTTGAATATTTACTTAATGAGGATGAAGTGTGAAACATTTGAAAACTTCAAAGACTTTCAAGATGAAGTGCAAAATCAATGTAACAAGAAAATAAAGAATTTATGATAGGCTCATAAAGGAAGATTTTTTAGTTACAAGTTTAGCATAACACCTAAGATTTGAGAAATCGTTCCGTGGATTTGCGTTTCCCGAAACACCATATGAGTATGGAATAATCGAGATATGCAATAAAACCTTGTTTGACATGGTAATATTAAAGGTGTAATTCATAAAACTGCCATTATATTTTAAAGATTAACAGTTTTAGAGACTACCGTTTTTCCACTGAAAAGAGCTCCATCATGATGCATTGAAATGACACCATATAAAGTTATGGTTTGGGATAAAACCCAAGTTTTCCTTTCTTAAACATTTGTATGCATAAGTAAGATTTTTACAACCAAAGTAGGATGAGCATGTCTTTGTAGGTTATTTTGGATAATCGTTGGGTACTCCTCCATAACACCAAAGACAAAAGTATTTGTCGCTTAGAACGTCAAGTTTCTTGAGAAGAAATTTTTTGTGAAAAGTTAAGTGGGAGGACAATAGAACTTTGATAAGGTTAAAAGAACCTTAGCTATATGTGCAAAGTTGCGCAGCACTGAAAAGTGTTTCGGAGGCAGCAACAATGCTCATGGCTCACGTGCCTCAAAAGGTTATGGTTACGGAGGTTAAAGTTCGTATTGAACCAAGTAGGTCGGGTAAACAGTCAAATACCAAGATTTGAGGGTTGAATCATTATTTGAGAATAATGAATGGACTACATGCAAAGAAGTGATGATGAGCCCTGACTCCGTCAAATGGCTTAAAGCCATAAAATCCATGATAGTTCCATACACGAGAAATCAAGCTTTGAAAGACCCTCTGGAAAGGTGTAAGACCTTACAGTCGTGTTTGGATCTATAAATAAATAGACATAGATGTTTCACATCTATGAATTAGTCGATATGTTGGGAAAAGAGTTCACAACAATGTTCAAAGGTTAACTATGACAAGATTTGATCTTTCATAGCGATATTTAGTCTAGACGGATTAATGTAGCAACCACTACATATAATTCTGTTATATGGTAGTTGAACGAACAAAACAAAGTTCTTTTAATAGAATTGTTACCTAGGACGTGTACATAACATGATCCAAAAGGTTTTATTAGTTTAAAGGATGCTAAAAGTGTATGCAAACTTCAATGGTTGAAATAAGCATCGCGGAGCTGGAATCTTCACCATGATGAAACTGTTAAAAGAGTTTAATATCATCACAGATGATGAAGATGCTTGCATTTGCAAGAAATTAAGTGGGAGCGCTAAGACATATTTCTAATACATTATGTGTAAGACATATTGTTGATTGGAAATGATGTATCTTTTATTAACACATGTTAAGAATTTTATCTCGATGAAAGACTTAGGCAAAACCCGAATATTTGGCATCAATATCTATATAGATAGATTGAGACACTAATATGGTTATGCCAAATATACATAGATGAGATATTGAATGAGTTCAATATGGAAATAACAAGAAAGGTTCTTGCCACACAGAAAGGATTAAATCAAAATTCAAGTGTATCGACACTTGGTAAGTGAAACAAAGATTCAAGTATAGATTGATACTTGATATGTGAAACAACAAAAAGTATTTATATCAATCATACTGTGATATGTACAAATCCAGATATGTCCTATGCTCTAAATGTTATGAGCATATACAAGAATGATTCATAAGATGATCATTGGACGATAGTAAGGATATTCTTATGATCTTTTGGAAGAACTAAGAATATATTATTTTTAGATGTGACAAATAAATGATTAGTTCATTGTAAAAGTACTACATTGATACTAGTTTTGTCACAAAGTACAAATTAAGTTTATCTCAATATAAACTAAGGGTGGCACAATATGATGGAAAGTAAGTTCAATAATGGATTTGGATGAGTTCCAAAGTTAAGACATTGTGACAGATACTACAACAAAAGGCTAAGTATATGACTGCTATTATAGCAGCAAAAGAGGGTATTTGTGTCAAGTAGTTTGTTATCAAACTAGGTGTAGTTCACGGCGGGATAATACTATGAATATATATTGTATGACAATATTTTAACCATGTTTTAACCCCAAGGAACCAAAGGTCTCACCAAAGGACTAAATTTATACAAACATCTCATTAGAGAATGAGTGATGCGTAGAGACGCAAAGACATGCAATTACACACGGACCTGAAAGTGTCGGATCCGAAGATCGGCTGACCAGTAGCAATCATGTACATACAACAACAGAAAGCCATAGGTGTTGAATACACAAAGTTTTGAAACTAGATTATTGTCTCTAGTGCAAGTGGGAGACTGTTGGAGATATGCCCAAGAGGAAATAATAAAGTGGTTATTATCATATCTTCGTACTTATGATAAGTGTTTACATACCATGCTATAATTGTATTAACCGGAAACAATAATACTTGTGTGGTTTGTAAACATAAAAGAGTCCCTAGTAAAGCCTCTTGTTAAACTAGCTTGTTGGTTAATATATGATCATGGTTTCCTGATCATGAACATTGAGATGTTATTATCAATAAGGTCATATCATTAGGAGAATGATGTGATGGACATACTCCTATAGTTAAGCGTAGCATAATATCAAGTCATTCAAATAGTTCACTTGCTATAAGCTTTCTGATACATAGTAACCTAATTCCTTCGACCATGAGATCATGCTAATCACCATTATCGGAAGGATGCTTTGATGACATCAAACACCACACCGTAACTAGGTGGCTATAAAGGTGGCATTGAGTGTTCCGAAAGTATGTGTTGAGGCACGTGGATCAAGAGTGGGATTTGTCCATCCATATGGCGGATAGATATATTCTGGGACCTCTCGGTGGAATGTCATCCAATTAGCTTGCAAGCATGTGACTGGCTCACAAGGGATCACATATCACGGGAACGAGAAAAGAATACTTATCGGTAATGAGGTTGAACTAGGTATACAGAGATACAGACGATCAGACCTCGGATAAGTAAAATATCGCGAGACAAAGGGAAATTGGTTTCGTATGTAAATGGTTCATTCGATCGTAAAGTAATCGTAGAAATATGTGGGAGCCATATGAATTTCCAGATTCCTCTATTGGTTATTGATCGAAGAAGAGTCTCGATCATGTATGCATAATTCACGAACCGTAGGGAGACACACTTAAGGATTCGATGTTGTTTAGTAGATATGGAATGTGAGTAAAGAGACTGAATGTTGTTCGGAGTCTCGGATGGGATCCGGGATATCACGAGGAGATCCGGAATGGTCCGGAGAATAGGATTCATATAAGGAAAGTCCAATTTCGGAGTTCCAGTTCAGGAATGATTCCGGTGTTTTCACCGGAATATTCTAGAAGGGTCTAGAAGGTTCACCGATCCGGAAGGGGAAGGGTACATGGATGTGTCATGACAAAGTGTAATGGTTGCATCATGTCATAGGTCACTTGGCTGGACACTTGGAAGAGAGAAATCAAACTCTAATTTGAAAGTCAAAAAGGCGGTTTGAAAAAGTCAAATCCAACATGGTTTCCGAGTTAGGGAGGGTTTCCAACTGGGTTGGGGTCACCCTTGGACGCCCCCACCTATATAAGGAGGTGTGGGGGCGCACCCCAAGGTATCCCCCTTGCCCTAGGCGCCCAACACCCAATCCCTAGGCCGTCGCTGCCCCCCTCCTCCCAAGCCGCCGGCGCCCTAGATCCCCTCTAAACCGCCGCTGCCGTCTAGCCTAAACCCTATCCACCGGTTGACCTCTTCCCTTGGCATCTAAAACCTAGATCTCCGAGGTCCTCTTCTACTCCACCATACTCGCTCCGGCTTAGGCGAAGCCCTGCGGGATCTCCCCTCTACTTCCGACACCACACCGTCGTGCTGCCGGAATCGCGAGGAGAGAGCTACAACCTCCACTGCCTGCTGGAACAAGGGAGATGAAGGTCTTCATCGAGTACCTTGCGTGTGACCGACTGCGGGAGCGCTGCCGGAACGCGGCGCCGGAAGGATCGCCTACGCGATCTTGAGATCGGCAAGTGAACGACTACATCACCCACGAGAATCTGCTCTCGTTAACCGCTTTGGATCTTCGAGGGTTAGTACTCTATCGACTCGTTACTACAATCTAGTAGATAGATCTTGGCTTGTGTGCGTTCATGCGATAGAAAATATTAGTTTTCCATGCTACGAACCCCTACAGAAACCACAAGTGCACTTGATTCAGAATCCGAGAAGCTAGTTCAGGATGCTCTTGACAGTGTTATGCAAGGGAGGACTGTTATCTTAATTGCCCACATAATATCAACAATTAGAAATGCAAACAAGATTGTTGTTCTAGAGAATGGAAGAGTAGCTCATTCAGGAACACACGAAGAATTGCTAGCAAAAAGTGCATTCTACTTGAGTGTGTGCAGTATGCAAAATCTTGAGATGAAATCTGGCATGAGTGAGGAAAGGTAAATGCAATCAACGCACTTCTTTTTACACTGTATAATATTAACACCCCCTTATAAATTCATCATCACATTTTACGTGTGAAATTATGAACAAAAATTGAGTATTATATACCATGCGTGCCAGAAGATGTATCAGCATAGTGCTGAAAATATGTTTTTCTACAACTGGATAAGTACCTGCCTTTGTTACTTGTAATGGATACTGTTCACTGACCGGCTTATTTTGACTGCTAAAACAGAATCACTGGACAAGGCAAAAAAGGACAAGATAACGAGATATTGTTCTCTACATATGATCAAGAGAAGAGAATAGAACTGACCTCGAAGAAACTGAAGCAAGGGACCAGAAAGAGAACATATGTTTTATACAGAATATTCCTTTGAACCTTTAAGCTTGTGCCAGGACAAGTTCTGGTAGGTTCCACAGCAGCAGCAATCTCTGGGATCTCAAGGTCTATATTTGCTTTCTTCATCATAACAGTCGGCATGGCATACCTGGAGACCAATACAAAGATAGTAGTCAGCAAATACTCAATAATTTTGTTCCTAGTTGGGTTGGTAACATGTTTTAGTAACATCTTTCAGCACTATATCTATGGCCTGGTCGGCAAAAGGGTGATGAATAACCTAAGGGAGGCCCTCTTTTCAGGTCTGACACAAGTTGCATTTAGCACCGTAAGTAATATGGACTGCCATCGTTTGGAATATAACATCATCTATGTTTGCTAAATGCAGTCATGCTCCGGAGCGAAGTAAGTTGGTTTGAAGAACGCGGGAACAGCGTCGGCTTCCTGACCTCACGTGTTGTCAGTGACACCGCGATGATTAAAACAGTCATATCCGATCGAATGCCCATCATCATCCAATGCATCTCTTCAATCCTGATAGCAACGGTGTTAAGCACGGCAGTGAACTGGAGGATGGGTCTAGTCGTATATGCCATGATGCCATGTCACCTTCTCGCCAGCCTCGTACAAGTCAGGTCAGCGAAAGGTTTTGCCACTGACATCTCTACTTCCCACCAGAAGCTCATCTCACTCACCTCAGAGGCCGTCAGCAACATTCGCACGGTGGCGTCTTTCGTTCAGGAACAGGAGATACTCAGGAAAGCGCGCTTGGCACTGCAAGAACCGATGCGGATAATCAGGATGGAGAGCATCAAGTATGGGGCAGTGCAGGGGGTTGCACTCTGCTTATGGCATATCACGCTGCTCGAGAAGGGACTAGCAACGTTTGAGAACTGCGTACGATCGTACCAGACATTCGCGCTGACAGTGCCTTCCATCACTGAGCTATGGTCCTTGATCCCTATGGTCGTGTCAGCAATCTCACTGCTGGATCCCGCACTCGATATCCTCGACAGAGAAACGCAGATCGTGGCAGATGAACCAGAAGTGCCTTTTGACGATGAAGACAGGATTGTGGGTCACGTTGCGTTCGCAGATGTCGGCTTCAGCTATCCCTCGAGAGCAAAAGTGACCATACTAGATGGTTTCAGTCTGACCGTCAAGCCAGGCCAAAGGGTCGCACTGGTCGGCCCGAGCGGCGCTGGAAAATCCACGGTGTTTGCTCTTCTCCTAAGATTCTACCAGCCTTGCAAAGGTAAAGTACTTGTGGACGGTAAGCACATCAGAGACTATAACCTGAAGTGGCTGAGGAAGCAGATAGGACTAGTTCAGCAAGAGCCAATCCTGTTCAACCTTTCCATAAGAGAGAACATCAGCTACGGGAACGAGGGCGCGTCAGAGGCAGAGATAGTGGAGGCCGCAATGCGGGCGAACATCCATGAGTTCATCAGTGGCCTGTCGACAGGGTACGACACCGTGGTCGGGGACAAAGGGAGCCAGCTCTCCGGAGGCCAGAAGCAGCGGATCGCCATCGCGTGAACTGTGCTGAAGAAGCCCGCCATACTCCTGTTAGACGAGGCGACGAGCGCTCTGGACGGCGAGTCTGAGAGGATGGTGATGAGCTCTTTGGAAGCGAAGGGGTGGGGGAACAATGGTGATATCCGGATCGCGCACAGGTTTTCCACTGTCACGAACGCGGATGTGATCTTTGTGATGGACAAAGACGAGGTGGTGGAGATGGGAAGCCATGAGACGTTGGTCTCTGCAGGCAGTGGTCTTTACTCGAAAATGTACTGCATGCAAATGAAAGGGTCGAAACACTGTTTTCTTTTCTTCTTCATCGTTTCCTGATAGGTCTGGAGCAATAAAGGTATAGCACTATTTCAAGTATTTAATCGTATACGTCAGTTCAAACAATTTGTAAAGATATATCCTGTAACTTTTAGGTGAAACAGACCAACCGAGTTGTCAACCGAAAAAAAAAAGCAATTGGAACTTTAGTATCCTGTTGATTGTGCCATCGCCTTTGTCTCTTTGTTTCAGCTCTTTGCTTTGTTCATTTGCATCTTAGCACATAAACCTGCTATATATAGCTGGTAGGTTTGGGCCTTTTGATTTCTGTTCTTACACAGGTTGTTGTTTCTCGATGCCAAAATGTGCAACTCTCCATGTAGTGTCGTGTCGATAAAAGGTTGGCTAGTTTCTGATTGTACTGAATATAAGCTGATTGTTACAGTGCCTACTACTATGCCATTACACACGGCTTGTACTGGACCAAGTATCTGACTTACAAATCTCAAGGATGGTTCTTGTTTCTTTCCTTTGATAGCGCTTGCTCCAGCTCTTCAAGTCAAATCAAAACAATTCTGAGATCTGAACATGATGACTCATGAATGCTATATCTGGTATCAATTGACGATTCAGAGTTTGACTGCAGGAGAGCCAGCTTTGGAGTACATATCCATCAGCAGCCTGCTGCATCGCATACATTTGTGGCCTGCAATTCAATGGAAACACCTGCCTTGCAGGCTGGCGACAACACAATACCCAAAATCATAGGCGGATCCAAAGGGTGGCCAGGGTGGTGCATGGACCACCCTGAGATTTCTACATAGCCTATATATCATGATTTTTTTTTAAATATATATATAATTAAATTAAAAATTGCACCGTTGGACCACCCTGATGTTTCAAGCTAGATAATATGTTTATGTGCTAAGATACAAATATGTTTTAAACATACTGATGCTACTAAACTGCTGAACAAAAATAATAAGCAAGTCAATTATACAAGTTTTAAACAAGAAATAGAACATGAAGGGGCATGTATCGTATTGTATGCAGCAAGCCTTCAACGTGCAAACTCACCAATAATGTTGAGCGGTTTGTAGATGAATTTTATCAGCTTCTGCTTGGAATCTTTCCAGTTTCTCTCAATCCGCTCATTCAGTTTGGACCTTTTGCTATAGATTTTTCGGACTGGTGATAGTGTGAAGCGTGTGAACTGTGGAAGTTTTGGTCCCCTAGCAATTCTCTACCTCTAGACTAAATCCATACGAGGCCTTGAACACTAATTTCATACTTATAAGAACCCCCACAACCAGAGTACTTCCAGGTTCCCAACTTCATGGTTCACTTTTATTATCTGCTAGAACAACAGCACAAAATCCACATATCTGGAGAAACCACTATCTAGCCAGAATCCATTATGTAATGAATTCTAGTGTTACATATCTAGCCAGAAATCTAATCATCAAGGGAAGAAAATCAAAAGCTTACCTCGTAAATAGGGGGAGGGGGGGTGACCGGACTCGATCAGGTCGGTCGTGAAGTGGCTTACCTCGTGTTAGATGCGGAGTGTACCTATGATTATATATGCATACAGATAGTAGGAAGGAAAACGCGACGAAGGGTGTCGATAGCATGCATCACAGTCTCGTATTCCATCGATCAAATCTTGCCTATATGTGCAAGTCTCCAGGCTACAAAGCAACTCGCCGAAAGCAAACAGTCTGTAGAAAATCGTTAATGGCCGCGCACCATTCCTCAAAATGTCGCTGCCTCTCGGCTGACCTATCTCGACGAGTCTCGGCTGACCTATCTCGACGAGTCTCGGCAAGAGTACAGGAAAATGCAAGTCCATCATGAACTCCATGTCAAGCTGACGAAATTGGTGACTCGGTACAGAGAACATCGGAATAACCCATCAGCTGACGACTATTCTCAGCGTAAAGCCGAGGACCGTCATTGTTGCCTAGCTCCGTGCACCAACGGTTATTTGTTTCCTGACGTCTACTATTCCTAGAGAAGAAGATGATTACCATACTTCAGAACCTATTTTTCCTTCATTTTTCTGTCGTTGTATTCGTGCTGGGGTGTTACTCTTTCCCCTTCTACGCCTGACTCTCTCCTCTTCGATAAGCACATGTCTGTGTCTTGCTTCAATGAGTTGGCAAACTGACTAGAGTAACACCAGCGCAAGAGAGAGAACGGTGGTGGCTCTAGATACTAGTCAAATATATATTGGTGGTGCAAGGTCTGATGATAGTATCTCCTCGTGTTACTGCTCGGTAGGTAACACTACACCATACGTATGAGTTTTTGAAGCGCTTATGATGAAAAAAGGACAACCCAAGTAATGTGTGCGATAGAAGTGCTACCAACCATGTGTTATTTAAGTTATATTTCTTCATCTCGATCGATCAGATCCTTGGATTAAATTCATATATGTGGCTTGGTTTCCAACAACACAATTGGGCTCTGACATAGATACAAAACTAATATGCCGATCTTGATTGTAATAATTATATTATTATTTATGACAAGAAATTTCAAGATGCTCCCAAACTATTGTAGACGTCATTCACGAGGATCCCTTTTTTGGTAGGTCCGTGCTTCGCGGGCATGGTCATGTTTTATGTAGTGACAACCACTTCATGACAGTGCATGTGATTTGTTATGCTGAATTCAAAGCTAGAGGTATAGTCGGGTTGGATCAGCATGGGAGCAGCACACACATGGTGACTACATGGTTTCGTGATGCTCTTTGAGTAACATGTCCTCAAGCTATGGCCTCTACGGGTTGTACTTGGCAATGGTGATGTTTACACATCACCCTTGCAATGGTGTTGTTTACATGTCACTTCCTTGTTAAATGTATTGTGTGGAGATTGCTCGGGCCTCCTATCAAGGGTGAAATCCCATGATCGAGACTTTGTTGGATTTTTCCACTATGACGCTCACTCGTTGTTCCTTGAAGAAGGCATAGCTTTTAGGGGAACTTTTCTTGTGGTCAAAGTGTTATCAACATGGTGGTTGATATGCTACTGGGTCTAGTGATCTGTCTTTTTTATTTTCCTTTATTTTTTGTAATAATTTATGTTGTGTACGTCTTTGATGTCTTGACTAGCAATTGTTATCATGTTGATGCAAAATTTAGGTGTAATTGGTACCATTATTCCCTTTATCAGAAAAAGGAATTGGCGCAACATATGCACCATACTCATGCCTCCTTTTATACCACATGCAAATCAGGCATCAAATGACACTTCGTTATTCGGAACACATGACACGATCTAGAAGAACTGTGGCTCCGACTAGGACCTTGCCAAGTGTTGCTATTCATTACAGCCTGGAACAAAGTATAAGCGGTGGAATGGTGTTAGAATACGTGTACATATAGAAGTTGTAATAGACTAGGATTCTAGAACTTTTTGTACTCTAAGTCTATTCCTTCTCATGTACTCATATATACCCCGCGAGTGTCAGATCAATACATAAAACAAATATTAGGGTTCTATTATTTTCCACATGGTATCAGAGCGGTTAGCTTCATGTTGCCGATTCTAGATTTCTTCCATCACTTCCGCATCGCGCTGTCCCCGGAGAGATCAATCTCTTCTCCTCGGGTGCGCGGCACCCGGTCTCAATCAAAGATCGGATCGGTTCTTAGATTAGATCTTAGATTATACTTCGTTTCCCAATTCTTAGATTAGATCCAATTAGCCAATAAATCTCCAGTACCCTCAAATTTGATCCGATGATAAATTGCAGCAGACACCGGAGATAGATCAAACACGATCGGCGAAAACGCCGGTCACGGCACCTCACCGAGGAGCTTCATCTACATGCCTGCAACATCATCCGCTCATGCATGTGGGCACAGCAGGCGTGACTCCATGTAGCGACCAGTCATGCAGGGAGAGGCATGCACACTTCAAGATCCAAGCTCCCCCACGTACAGGTACAAAATAAATAAATCTTAAAGTGTACTTCGTGACTTGTTGACGTGGTCTTCTCCGAGCTGACTCCACCGACCGGCACAACGGCAAAGTCACCGAGGTATACGTCACCGAACTAAGGATGGCAATTTTATCCATAAATTCGGGTATCTATGGATATCCGACCTGGTGAGTAAGGGTATGGAGGCCTAATTACATCCATGGATTTCATGGGGCGCATATCCGCTAATTCATGGTGCGGGGATGGGTAGTGGTTTCGGTCCATGGATATCCAACGGATACCCGGCTGACAGGTGGGACCGACATGTCAGTGAGATTGTTTTTTACATGTGCAATATTTACTCAATATAAAAGGCCCCAACTTTCAAGCCGCAGGCCCAAAGGCCCACCGAAATAGTAATCGTAATTAACCCTAATTGGCTAATTCCCCTCATTACTCTACGGCGGTCGTTTTTCTCCCTCCCCCCACGATGAACTCTTATTTATGCCGAATGTTGTTATGATTATGTATATGGTGTGTAAACCAATGGATATCCATGGATACATGGATAACCGGCGGATTTGAATCTGGAGCGATATCCATGCCCATGGATATCTTCGTGGGCGGGCTAGAGTGACGTTCATGGATTTGGATTTGGATTTGGTTTTGGTATATCCGTCCAAACCCGCTCCATTGCCATCCTTACACCGAACAATCTGCAATGCATCCGAGTCGAAACAACATCCGCCGTCTCGAGTCAAATCGAGCTAATGCAACACTTCATCGCGACCTACGACACCTCGTCGACCTGTACGACTACTTTAGGCTATAAGTTCAGATCTTCGTCGAGCACATCCACGGAGAAGCGACGACATCAACATCATCCACACGCCAGACCGGTGTGGAACATTACTACGCCGATTTCTTCGACATCAAGACTTCGATATTATCGCCGTCACAAGGGCTGCCTTCGAGCGACGATCATCGCCGACACGCCTACTCATTTATCGCCGACACATCATTGCCAAGGTCTACATCAACATGATCTTCATCAACATCTTCGTCGACACATTGCTGCCGCCGCTACATGATACGTCGTAAATGTATCTATAATTTTTGATGCTCCATGCTTGTTTTGTGCCAACTATTTTATGTTTGTCTACACTTTGAGGTATTTTTATACATTTTTTAGAACCAACCTATTGACAATATGCCACAGTGCCAGTTCCTGTTTTCTTCCGTTTTTGGTTTCAGAAAAGCTAAAAAATGAATATTCTCGGAATTGGACGGGACAAAAACCAAAGTTATTATTTTTCCCGTAGCAATATGGAACCACGAAGCAGAGACGAAGTAGGGCGTCAGGGTGGCCACACCCTGTGGTGGCACGGGCCCACCCTAGGCGCGCCACCAGGGGGTGTGGGCCTCCTGGGCCTCCACCGACCTTGCCTCCTTCGCCTATAAGAAGCCTCCGAGGCAAAAACCCTAAGGCATCCATCATACATCCACGAAAAGTTTCACAGCGCCGTCGCCACCGAAGGGGAGATTTGGGGGACCGAAAGTCTCTATTTCGGCACCCTGCCGGGACAGGGAAGTGCCCCCGGAGCCATCACCATCGATCTCCACCACCATCTCCATCATCGTTGTTGATTTCCATAATGAGAAGGGAGTAGTTCTTCCTCGAGGCTAAGGGCTCTACCGGTAGCTATGTGTTCATCTCTCTCTCTCTCTCTCTCTCTCTCTCTATGTGTGTGTGTGATCTTTATGTGATCACGAGTTTTGTAATCAAGTAGATCTACTCTGTTGCTCAAGTGCTTAAACCAATCTCTGGCTCTCCCCACAAGTGTGAAAGTGACAGCGTGCATACCGTGGTGGCACTTAGACTAGGGTTTACATAAATACTCAAGTGCTTCAATAGATCTCTGTTCTCCCCACGTGTGTGAAAGTGACTGCGTGCAAGCCGTGGTGCCACTTAGGCTAGAGTTCATAAATATTTATCATAAGTATATTTGGAGTTGGATGTCTTTATGAAATTGTGGTATTTGTTGGAACCATCTAGCGCTCAAGGTGACAGTGTGAGGTTATTTAGATGGGGAAGGCGGACTTTGAGGAGTGCTGTTATAGCCCTACCATGGATTAGAGTATCCAACCAGAGAGTAGTTTAGGGTAGTATCATGAAGAGAATATATTTATTGAGAGTGTTCACTAGTGAAAGTATGATCCCTAGGCCTTATTTCTAAGCATTGAAACACCGTTTACCACTAGATCTGTTACATGTTTGCTTGATTTCGTCTTTATTTCAGATTGCCTTTAGTCTGTTCCTTCCTCTCAAGCTCTTTTCTGGCACCGTTACCACTTATAATCATACATACTACTTGTATTTCACTATCTTTTCGCTGAACTAGTGCACCTATACACCTGACAAGTGTATTGAGTGTGTTGGGGACACAAGAGACTTTTTGTATCTTGATTGCAGTGTTGCTTGAGAGGGATACCTTCAGTGGCGAAGGACGGAAAAAATATGAGGTAGGGCGAACTCTAATAAAGGTAAATATCAAACTCGGTCTTGATGATCTTTGCCATCCACAACACCTTTTCAACCATTGTTGTTGCTACGAGTAAAAGCAATGCCAACTCAACAAGACGATAAATGATATGAAGCATTATGTATCATCCAAATATTAATATAATCTCCGAAGTCTTTAATTCTCCGCATATGAATAACGAATATCTTAAGGTTATCTTATATAGGCTCATGCTCATAATAAGATAAATCTCCGTAAGCTAAGAAATCTTATTCACATTGAAACTAAAAAATGAGTCACTTGAGTCAAGAGAAGAAGTTCTGAAACAACTCTAACAACAACTCGTCGAAGCAATAATCAAAATTAGTTGTAATAGATTCCATAGAATAATAGAAAGTGTACATACTCCAAAATAATCAATGGTGACCTAGTATCTTCTCGCTTTTAATGTATTCTCACTCTTGTTACCAATTCGTCCATACTTAGGATTGTGATATCATTTTTACGCGAATTCAGATCTTTCGGGAGGGATCTCAACCATCATTTCTCCAATTGAACCAGAATGTCAATTACAATTTTATATCAATAGTATATAAAAGAAAAATTAGAAACATAAAACATAAACCATTATATAATTCGGGTTGGTTCTGGCCACATGCCATAAGGTGGCCAAATTACTCCCGGGTCCTCATTAGATACCCCATCAAGGACATTGTTGTAGGGTTTCGCGGCATAGTAAATCAAAAATTTCTACGGATGCGAACAGAGGGAAAGCCAAGATCTAATCTAGGAGATGCAAACAACGAGAGAGATTGGATTAGATCTTCA
This sequence comes from Avena sativa, assembly GCA_916181665.1. Taxonomy (NCBI): domain Eukaryota; kingdom Viridiplantae; phylum Streptophyta; class Magnoliopsida; order Poales; family Poaceae; genus Avena; species Avena sativa. The sequence continues at coordinate 94,113,799 of OV702294.1, forward strand.
TACCCTTGAAGATTCGCACAGCGGAACGTTCGTCGGAACGTGGATGATGTAGTCGTACTCGCTTCTCCTCCTCGCGATCCGATCCGATCTAGCACCACAAGTGGCGGTGCCTCCGTGAGATGCACACGTGCAGCACCTCGACGTCTCCTCCTTCCTCGGACCAGCAAGTATGGCGGAGATACGGATTGGATCTACAACACGACGGCGTGGTGTATATGGTGGAGAATTTCTGCAGCAGGGCTTTGCCTACACGCAGTCGGGAGGGAGAGAGAGAGGAGGGCAGCAGGGCGACTGGGCTTGGAGGGGAAGGTGTGTGTGTGTGGGGGGGGGGCGTGGTGCGCCCCAGCCCTCTTTATATAGAGGGGTGGGCGGCTGCAACCCTATCCCCCTCCCCCAAGCCAAACCGGCGGCCCCAAGGAGAAGGAGTGGGGGGCAAGGAAACCCTCTTTCTAGAAGGTCTATCTCGAGTTTAAAACCCTCTTGGCCGGCTGGGCCCTATGGGGACTTGTGCCCCTGGCCCAATGCGGCCAGGGCACTCCCTCATAGGCCCATGCCCCCTCCCGGAAGGTGGGGCCACGTTTGTCCCCTTCGGAAGGTTCTAGAAGCTTCCGGTACAATACCGATTAACCCGGAACAATTCCGAACTCCAAAAACTGCACTGCCTTATATGAATCTTATTCTCCGGACCACTCCGGAACCTCTCGTGATGTCCCGGATCCCATCCGAGACTCCGAACAAAAACTCATAAACCAATTATCCAATCTATCCTAGCGTCGAGACACGTTAAGTGTGTGACCCTGCGGGTTCGAGAATATGCAGACATGATCTTCTATCAATAATCAACAGCGGGGTATGGACACCCATATTGACTCCCACACATTCATCGATGATCATATCGGATGAACCACGATGCCAGGATTCAATCAATCCCATATATATATTCCCTTCGTCTCGCGATATTTTACTTGCCCGAGATTTGATCGTCGGTACCGTCATACCTAGTTCAATCTCGTTCACAGCAAGTACTTTACTCGTTCCGTAATCCGATATCACTTTGTGATTAACTCCTTAACCACATGCTTGCAAGCGGTGTTGATATCGATTACCGAGTGGGCCCGGAGTATATCTCTCCGACTTGGGAGGGACAAATCCCATCTCGATACATACAACCCAACAGATACTTTCCGATTACCTGAGAGACACCTTTATGATCACCCTCTCATAGGATGACGTTTGATGACCTCAAAGCTTTCTTCCGATACCAGGGAGTTGTATTATCTCATGGTCTAAGGAATACAATATTTGACATAAGAAAAGCTTCGCAAAGATGAACACGATGACACGATCTAATTTCTTCGCTTAGTTTGGGTCTGTCCACCATATCATTCTCCCAATGATATGATCTCATTATTAATCGACAACTCATGTCCATGGTTAGGAAACCTTAACCATCATTAATCAATGAGCTAGTCCATAGAGGCATACTAGGGACACGGTGTTGTTCACAAACCACACAAGTATTAAAGTTTCCGCTTAATACAATTCTAGCATGGAATATGAACATTATCATGAACAAGAATTATAATAATAACATCTTTATTATTGCCTCTAGGGCATAATTCCAACAGTCTCCCACTTGCACTAGAGTCAATAATCTAGTTTACATTTGGCAACAATCTCACACCCATGGCACTGAGGTGCTGATCATGTTTTACACGTGGAAGAGGTTTAGTCAATGGATCTGCGACATTCAGATCTGTATGTACTTTGCTAATCTTCAGATCTCCATCTGCTATATAATCTCGGATTATATGAAACTTGCGGTTGATATGCTTGGTCTTTGGATGATATCTTGGTTCCTTAGCGAGTGCTATGGCGCCAGTGTTGTCACACAATATCTCCAGTGGGTCCAATGCACTTGGAACCACGCCAAGCTCAGTGATGAAGTTCCCGATCCAAACTCCTTCACTTGACGCTTCTGTAGCAGCCATGTATTCCGCTTCTACTGTAGATCCCGCGATCACGCTTTGCTTGCAGCTTCTCCAGCTCACAGCTCCTCCATTCAAAATATACACGTATCCTGTCTGAGATTTAGAATCATCCTTGTCGGTGTCAAAACTAGCGTCGACGTAACCTTTTATGACGAGCTGTTCATCACCCCCATAGACTAAGAACATTTCTTTAGTCCTATTTAGGTACTTTAGGATGTTCTTCACGGCTGTCCAGTGTTCCACTCCTGGATCACTTTGATATCTGCTCGTCAAACTAAGAGCATTGGACACATCCAGTCTAGTAGACAGCATGGCATACATGATAGAACCTATGGCCGAGGCATAAGGCACTTTGCTCATAGCTTCCCTATCATTTACCGTAGCTGGACACTAAGCCTTGCTCAATATCTTACCTGACAACATAGGCACTGAACCTTTCTTTGCCTTATCCATTCTGAACCTTTTCAGAACTTTGTCTAGGTATGTACTCTGGCTTAAAGCTATCAGGCGTTTTTGTCCATCTCTATAGATTTTGATGCCCAATATATAAGCAGCTTCACCTAGGTCTTTCATTGAAAAACACTTGTTCAAATATCTCTTCACATCGTTAAGCATGTTGATGTCATTTCCAATAATCAATATGTCATCCACATATAGTACCAGAAACGTCACCGAGCTCCCACTCACTTTCTTGTAGATACAAGCTTCGTAGCAATTTGGAACAAATCCAAAGCTCTTGATCACTTGATCAAAACGAAGGTTCCAACTCCGAGATGCTTGCTTCAGTCCATAAATGGAACGCTGAAGTTTGCATACTTTATCAGCATCCTTAGGATCGACAAAACCTTCTGGTTGCATCATATACAACTCTTCATCAATGTTGCCATTGAGGAACGCAGTCTTGACATCCATCTGCCATATTTCATAATCATGAAACGCAGCAATTGCTAATAAAATCCGAATGGACTTAAACATCGCTACGGGAGAGAAAGTCTCATCGTAGTCAACACCTTGAACTTGTCGAAAACCTTTCGCGATAAGCCGTGCTTTATAGACGGTAACATTACCATCCGCGTCCGTTTTCTTCTTGAAGATCCATTTGCACTCAACGGCCTTTCGGTCGCTAGGAGGGTCCACCAAATTCCATACTTGGTTTTCGCTCATGGATCCCAATTCGGATTTCATGGCTTCTAGCCATTTCTCAGAGTCTGGGCTCATCATCGCTTCCTCATAGTTCGTAGGTTCACTGTCTTCTACTAACAAGACAGTCAAGACAGGGCTGCCGTACCACTCAGGAGGGGCACGCGACCTTGTCGACCTGCGACGTTCAGTAGCAGCATCGTCCGAAGCTTCATGATCCTTGTCATTAGCTTCCTCTATCGTTGGTGCAGGCGGCACTGGAACAATTTCAGGTGCTGCGCTACTCTCCAACTCAAGAGAAGGTTCAATAACCTCGTCTAGCTCTACTTTCCTCCCACTCACTTCTTTCGAGAGAAACTCCTTCTCAAGAAAGGAACCGTTCTTTGCGACAAACACTTTGCCTTCGGTTCTGTGATAGAAGGTATACCCAATAGTTTCCTTAGGGTATCCTATGAAGACGCATTTCTCCGCTTTGGGTTCGAGCTTGTCCGGCATCAACTTCTTGACGTAAGCTTCGCATCCCCAAACTTTAAGAAACGACAACTTAGGTTTAGCACCAAACCATAGTTCATACGGTGTCGTCTCAACGGATTTAGATGGTGCCCTATTTAAAGTGAATGCAGCGGTTTCTAATGCATAACCCCAAAATGATAACAGCAAATCAGTAAGAGACATCATCGATCGGACCATATCTAATAGGGTTTGGTTCCGGCGTTTAGACACACCATTGCGCTGTGGTGTTCCGGGTGGCGTGAGTTGCGAAACAATTCCGCTTGCTTTAAGATGCGTGAGAAAATCATAACTCAAATATTCGCCCCCACGATCGGATCGTAGAAACTTAATCTTTCTGTTACGATGGTTCTCCACTTCATTCTAAAATTCCTTGTACTTTTCAAATGTTTCAGATTTATGTTTCATTAAATAGATATACCCATATCTACTCAAGTAATCGGTAAAAGTGAGAAAATAGCGATATCCACCGCGCGTTGAAACACTCATCAGTCCGCATACATCGGTATGTATGATTTCCAACAAGTCCGTTGCTCGCTCCATCATACCGGAGAACGGGGTTTTGATCATCTTGCCCATGAGGCATGGTTCGCATGTGTCAAATGATTCAAAATCAAGAGACTCCAAAAGTCCATCAGAATGGAGTTTCTTCATGCGCTTTACACCAATATGACCTAGACGACAGTGCCACAAATAATTAGTATTATCACTATCTACTTTGCATCTCTTAGCCTCAATGTTATGGATGTGTGTTTCATCCCTTTCGAGATTTAGTAGAAATAAACCATTCACAATAGGTGCATGACCATAAAAGATGTTACTCATATAAATAGAACAACCATTATTCTCCGATTTAAATGAATAACCGTCTTGCAATAAACAAGATCCAGAAATACTGTTCATGCTCAACGCAGGCACATAATAACATTTATTGAGGTTTAAAACTAATCCCGAAGGTAAAACTAAGGAGAGCGTGCCGACGGCCATCACATCAACTCTTGATCCATTGCCAACGCGCATCGTTACCTCATCCCTCGCAAGCTGCCGTCTATTCCGTAGATCCTGTTTTGAGTTACAAATATTAGCAACTGAACCAGTATCAAATACCCAGGCACTACAACGAGGGCTAGTAAGGAAAACATCAATAACATGTATATCAAATATACCTTTGATGGTGCCAGCCTTCTTGTCCGCTAAGTACTTCGGACAGTTGCGCTTCCAGTGACCCTTGTCCTTGCAATAGAAGCATTCAGTGTCCGGCTTAGGTCCAGACTTGAGCTTCTTCTCAGCAGGGGCAGTGCGCTTGCCGCCGCCCTTCTTGAAGGGCTTCTTTGCTCCCTTACCTTTCTTAAAGGTGGGCTTGTTGACCATCAACACATGATTATCCTTTTTGATGTCCACTTCCGTGGCCTTCAGCTTTGCGAAGAGCTCGGTGATCGTATCAGTGAAACCAATCTGATTATGAGTCACTACAAAACTTTTGTAGCTAGGAGGGAGTGATTGCAGAACCCTGTCAATCTTGAGCTCCTCTGGAATCGTGCATTCCAGTTGCTCAAAGGCGTTGAGTCACTACAAGGAATATGGCTATATATGACACTCATTTTTCGTCACAGAATCGTCACAATAATCCGTTTATGACGATTCTATGACGATTTTGAGATCGTCGAAAGCTGGGCGTCGCTAATGAACTATAACAACGATTTAAGCAAAATCGTCATAACCTTCTATAACGATATTGGATCGTCATAACCTCTATGACGATTCAATATCGTCACGGGCAATGAGACCTAGCCACGTCAGATCATACGTGTCCAGTCCGACGTGGCACACAATCAGCCCGGTCCATTTCAGCCATTTATATGGGCCCAAGCCAAACAATTCAACCCGTTTATGTTTTGTTTTTTTGCTAGTTCTATTAGCTACACAGGCCATACCAAACATTCTAGCCGTTTTATTTATGGGCCGTAGCCTACTTAAAATCCATTTTAATTCAAATTCAGCCTTTTTAGGACCTAGTTCCACTTTTCAAATAGGTGCCACTTGTCATGCTCAGCTCAAAAATTAGCCCCACACGTAAGAAGGGTCCAAAATGACATATTAGTTTCATCATAGGTTTCTATTCACAAGTTTGATATCGCATACAAAATCAGTATCTGAGACAAATCAAAGAGAACACATGTAACTATATAAAACAACTGCTGAAGTTAAGCTATTATAATTTTACAGTCTAGTACAACCCAGATATGCCTAACTATTACAAAAAATTAGGTTACTCTTTGATGGATTCTCTTCAAAACTTCACTGACTTCAGGTTTCTTAGGGCTAGAGCTCCTGTAAATGAGAAACAGCTACACTTTCAATGTCAATGAAAGACATAATTTAAATACATCAAAACAATCTGGCAACCAATTGCAAACAAGTATATTTCAGTATTTTCGTATAAAAAATACCACAATAGCTAGCAACAGAAGAATCAACAAATCATGAAGCAGCTAGAAGTAGATCCTGAAGAATGAGGGTAGGGTAACAAAAATAGCCATAATAGAAAGTATTAAATTGGTTGAAAAAACCAGCAGCTAGATGATACTATAGCCTACAATGATCCTATAGCCTACAAATAAGGGAAAGCTCATCACAACTTGCACAAACAGCAACAAATGTATGTTACATCACAATGAATGATTGCACAAGATAAAAAAGGAATATAGAAATGCCAAGTTACAGAAACTGCATCACAAATATGATTTGCCTCCAGGGTTTGCCATACATCAACAGTAGTATAAAGTATGAGGGTACAAAAAAAATATATAACTGGTATAGAGCTAAGGGTATGAAAATAATATGGAGTAGATAAGAACTAATACGCTTCAAGTTTGGTTTGCAAAGATAAGAAACAAGTATATTTGTGGATTCCGTGGTAACATGAGATAGTTTCCCAGTACCTTAGAAGGACGCAGAAAGACGGCCGTAGCGTGAAGCAGTTCTAGGTGGGGGCTTCCTCCTGCACTCATTGTGACCGGCGAGGCATCCACAGCAACTTCGTTTTCCTTTCTAGTTCAGAACCAGATCTGAACTAAAAATATGGGAACTCCACGGCATCATGTTGTTTCTCACTAATTATTAAAAAGTTCATGCACATGAAAATATGGGAAATGCTAACACTGCAATCAAGAACCAAATCTGTCTTAGTATCTTAATACTACCAACCATGCATCAAGTGAATAAATAAAATAGAAAATCGAATGCCATGTGAAAAGTTGCATCAGTGCAAGCAGACCATTTGTTATAAACCTGAGCTACTTCAGTAATCAAATAAATGTCTATCATGATTTGAACGACACATGACGACCAAGGGGGAAAATGATACACGCATCATGACTAGGGAAAAGAAGGCACATGTCAATAGAACACATGTAATCATTCCTATATAGTGGAAGTGTGCAAAGGCTTGGGGTACATCAGTAATCATAAGTGATGTTTATCTTTCAAGCAACGGGGCAAGAACCTTCGCTTTTTAGACAACTCATAAGGCCACAGTACGTGGCATCACAGGAAAAAAAGTTATTCGTAAGATTCGAGACATCACAGCGAAGCCACAGTCCAATAAGACCATTAGGCATCGACAGAAATAAAACCATAGACATCACAACAAAGCCACTCTCCAATAAGATTCAAGAAAGGAATCAGGCGGTATCATCAGTAGGTAGGAAAAGAGGGGGAAATGGCTACCTCGAGAAGTCCTCGATAGTGGAGAAAGTGTGGATGGGGTGGATGGTGCTCCACGAGTCCTGCAGCCTGTACTTGCCAATAGTGCAGGATAACATAACAAGCAATACATGAGTCACACTAATAAGATAGGTGAGGAAACTACCATTAGAGATAAGAAGCTGGCCATGAAAATATATATATTGTTAATGAGGCATTTATACTACTACTATTTAGTAACAGAAAAATCTAATTCAAGTCAAAACAGCAGCAACTTCTAAAGTGATGATGAATCATCAATTCCACTACTCTCCTATTAAGCCGAATAAATGCTTATCCTAGATCTAGTAAATGTACTTAAGAACTCAAGTGTACTAGCCTGATGTGCCCAGATCTAGTAAATGTACTTAAGAGCTCAAGTGTACTAGCCTGATGTGCTATATTCTACTCACTTAAGACCAGATGACCTGTACTTAAGCATAACCAAAAAAACATGTGACTATCAAACTGAAAAGAATAAATAATATGTCTGCACTCTTGCTGACAAATGTATAAACAACTTCAAACCTATGTCAAAACTGATTGCTCAACAAATCTGATGGTGCACTACCTTATAGGGATTTTTCTTGTATGTATCAAGAATGCGTATAAGATCGATAGCTAACCGTAGAAACATGTGAAAAAATTAACCTCATGCAATATTGCAGTGCCATTATTAAATTTGTAGCCAAAAAAGGAGCAGGCAACAGATGAAAATCAATAATAGTAGAACCAAATTTAGTATAGACTTGTACTTGATTCAGGCATGCCTAAGTGTACACATCATCCATTAGGTGAGAAACAATAGTCAGTATTGATACAGCTGGGCATGCATTCAGCAGCATGTATCATGTACCAGGGCAGTTTCGATATGGAAACAATAGTCTCAAAAAATATTGAAACAACACTGCAAGTATACAATTCTGAAACTAAAAACAGACAACATCTTGATCAGTAACGCAGCAACTCTGATTGTAATAATTTCACAAGTAGTACATCATTTTGATACTTACTGTTATTACTAAATTCATTACTACCAAATAGGCAAGAACTAGATATCAGAACTTGCAGAATAACTCTACACAAACTCACATAGACCAAAAGCATTACAGACCCAACCAATAGAGACATATATGAGAGTGTACTAGTGCCTTTCCTGCATATATGTGGAGTTATTTTTGTTTATTTAGGACCATAAGGCTAAACTTGTGCACACATCCCTGGTGACTGGTGCCTTTCTTCATAACTACATAATCAATTATGATGCCTAGAAATTACATGCCCAATCAAAACTAATTAGGAGCTCACTAGCAGAACAATTACATGTCCAACTAACTAGGAAATTTCTAATACTGCTTTGCTACTAATTAGTCAACTAATACAAGTAAATGTATATCCAGTAGTTCAATCGCATGCTACTGATCGACTATTTTGAATCTGGGAAAGTGGAGGGATCAGAGAGAGGGGAGGAGGCACTTACTCGCTGGTGATGAAGCTGATGAACTCGGAGACGCACTCCTGGATGGACTCACGCAGACTCCCCGACGGCATGTCCTCACCTCACGCAGTCGCCCCGACAGCGAGATCCAGGCCACTGGTGCGCGCCGACCGCCTCCATCCCAGCGCCACGCACGAGCGGATCCTAGAAACCTGCAAACACGGGCCAGATGCGTAAGCCGTTAGGACACAGAGGTGGGGAAAGAGCTTGACCGCCGCCAGACCGCGTCGCCGACCACCGCCAGACTTGAAGAGAGGTTGTGGTGCTGGGGGAGTGAGGGGGGCGAGCGGAGATCAGCCAGATGGGATCGGGAGTGATGGGGGTGGGGTGGCGGCGGAGATAGGAGGGAGTGGCCTGTGCGGCGGTGTCAGGGAGACGACACTGTGGTGTCGGGGATCGGGAAGGTTTCCGGGAGGCCGCGAGATGAGTCCGTCGTCGTCCGCCTCGTCCATCATTCGACTCGTCGTCGGTGGATCTCGCTGGAGGGGGTGTGGATCTCGCTGGAGAATGAGGGAAGCAGCTAGAGCGAGCGGGGAAGAGGATCCCGAACAGAGGGCAGCGGCGGCGCACGCGGATCTTGCTGGAGAAGGGAGAGGTGTTCGCTGGAGAAGGAAGGGAGAGGGCGGTGGCGGCGGGCGGTAGGATTAGGGTGGCGGAGGGGAGATGCGTTCACTGGGAGGGGGACGTGGCGGTTTTGGCTGGCACGCGCGCGATGGTGAAATATCTGGTGTCTGCGCGCGTGAATAGGATGGGTACCTTGCCATGTCATCTATCCGTGTCAAGTTCCCACGGATCAACATCCTATCCGTCCATCCTATACACATCCAATGGCCCATCTTGCTATCCTCCGCATTTAGACCTTTCTAGCTATTATGACGATTTCACCGAAAGAAATTACGACGTTTTGAGCAAAATCGTCACAGTTTATTGAGGTTTTGGCCCTCCCAAGCATCTTGAGACCATCCGGTGTGGAATTTTAAGACGATTTTGTAGATGGTCACTACCAAAACGTCACAAGTTAACACATTTCTTGTAGTGAGTGTAGCCCGTCATCTTAATGGCGTGCTCACTAACGGAACTCCCTTCCTCCATCTTGCAGTTAAAGAACTTCTCAGAGATCTCATATCTCTCAGAACGGGCCTGAGTCTGAAACATGGTTTTCAGCTCTTCGAGAATCTCAAATGGCCCGGGATAGTCTTCAAAATGATTTTGAAGTTCCGGTTCCATAGCAAACAACATGGTGCTCTTAATCACACCATAATCATCTTTGCACGACTGATAGACAGCTTTCTCATCAGCCGGCGCAGTTGCAGCAGGGGGGTCACCTAATGCTTTCCCAAGGACATAGTCCTTTTGACCGCCAGAGAGAATGATTCTTAGATTGCGGAACCAATTGGTGAAGTTAGACCCATTGTTTTTAAGATTTTCCTTCTCAGCAAAAGCGTTGAAGTTGAAGTTGGACTTAGCCATTTGATCTACAATATTAGCAAGTACAAATTAGACTATGTTCATGACAACTAGTTCAACTTTTAATCAAATTACTAGATGAACTCCCACTAAATTCAACATCCCTCAAGTTGTTTAGTGAACACGATCCAAATTCACCACACCTAATCCGATCTTCACGAGAAGAGATGTGGTTTCAATTGTGGACAACGAAGTGTCGATCATATCATTCATATGACTCATGCTTAACCTTTAGGTTCATGTGTTCCGAGGCCATGTCTGTACATGCTAGGCTCGTCAAGTTAGACCCAAGTATTTCCGCGTGTGCAAAACTGACTTGCACCCGTTGTATGTGAGCGTAGAGTCTATAGCACCCGATCATCACGTGATGCTTGGACACGACGAACTTTCGCAACGGTGCATACTTGGGGAGAACACAGTTTTTATCTTGATCTTTAAGTGAGGAATCATCTTATAATGCTACCGTCGCGATCTAAGCATAATAAGATACATAAAAGGATAAACATCACATGCATATAACTTTATGTGACATGGTATAGCCAATCTTCGCGCAATGATCTCCATCTTGTGTGTTCCGACATGATCTCCATCACTCCACTATGATTGCCTCCACCACGAATAGCAACTACAACTATTGCTAACTACTTAGCGATAAAGTGAAACTATTACATGGCGCATAAGAAGTTTACACACAGGTCATACACAATTATAAAGACAACCATATGGCTCCTGCCGGTTGTGTACTCATAGACATGCAAGTCGTGAAACATTACAAAACATGATCATCGCATACATTATACACATCACATCTTGGGCCATACCATATCACAGAAAACACTCCCTACAAAAACAAGTTAGACGCCTCTACTTTGTTGTTGCATGTTTTACGTGGCTTATGGGAGTAGATGCTAAGAACGATTCTTACCTACGGAAAGCCACAACGGTGATATTATGGTTGCCAAACTCCGGTGTTAATCCCATGACAACTATAGTGAGAGAAACTGACATCCACCAGCCGCATGTGTGGAACAAGCCACACGTCAAGTGCGGAGCCGGTCTCGCGAACGACGTCGCGTAAGGTTGGCCAGGACCGCTTCAATCTCACTATCCCGCGTCATAAGAAGAACACAAACAAGAGGCTTGCAACAGAAAACATCAACGCCCGCAACAACCATGTTGCGTTCTACTCGTGAAACACATCTACGCATAGATCTAGCTCTGATACCACTGTAGGGTTTCGCGGCATAGTAAATCAAAATTTTCTACGGATGCGAACAGAGGGAAAGCCAAGATCTAATCTAGGAGATGCAAACAACGAGAGAGATTGGATTAGATCTTCATACCCTTGAAGATTCGCACAGCGGAATGTTCGTCGGAACGTGGGTGATGTAGTCGTACTCGCTTCTCCTCCTCGCGATCCGATCCAATCTAGCACCACAAGTGGCGGTGCCTCCGTGAGATGCACACGTGCAGCACCTCGACGTCTCCTCCTTCCTCGGACCAGAAAGTATGGTGGAGATACGGATTGGATCTACAACACGACGGCGTGGTGTATATGGTGGAGAATTTCTGCTGCAGGGCTTCGCCTACATGCAGTCGGGAGGGAGAGAGAGAGGAGGGCAGCAGGGCGACTGGGCTTGGAGGGGAAGGTGTTGGGGGGGGGGGGGTGGTGCGCCCCCAGCCCTCTTTATATAGAGGGGTGGGCGGCTGCAACCCTAGCCCCCTCCCCCAAGCCAAACCGGCGGCCCCAAGGAGAAGGAGTGGGGGGCAAGGAAACCCCCTTCCTAGAAGGTCTATCTCGAGTTTAAAACCCTCTTGGCCGGCTGGGCCCTATGGGGCCTTGTGCCCCTGGCCCAATGCGTCCAGGGCACTCCCTCATAGGCCCATGCCCCCTCCCGGAAGGTGGGGCCACGTTGGTCCCCTTCCGGAAGGTTCTAGAAGCTTCTGGTACAATACCGATTAACTCGGAACAATTCCGAACTCCAAAAACTACACTGCCTTATATGAATCTTATTCTTCGGGCCACTCCGGAACCTCTCATGATGTCCCGGATCCCATCCGAGACTCCGAACAAAAACTCATAAACCAATTATCCAATCTATCCTAGCATCGAGACACGTTAAGTGTGTGACCCTGCGGGTTCGAGAATATGCAGACATGATCTTCTCTCAATAATCAACAGCGGGGTCTGGACACCCATATTGACTCCCACACATTCATCGATGATCATATCGGATGAACCACGATGCCAGGATTCAATCAATCCCATATATATATTCCCTTCGTCTCGCGATATTTTACTTGCCCGAGATTTGATCGTCGGTACCGTCATACCTAGTCCAATCTCGTTCACAGCAAGTACTTTACTCGTTCCGTAATTCGATATCACTTTGTGATTAACTCCTTAACCACGTGCTTGCAAGCGGTGTTGACATCGATTACCGAGTGGGTCCGAAGTATATCTCTCCGACTTGGGAGGGACAAATCCCATCTCGATACATACAACCCAACAGATACTTTCCGATCACCTGAGAGACACCTTTATGATCACCCTCTCATAGGATGACGTTTGATGACCTCAAAGCTTTCTTTCGATACCAGGGAGTTGTATTATCTCATGGTCTAAGGAATACAATATTTGACATAAGAAAAGCTTCGCAAAGATGAACACGATGACACGATCTAATTGCTTCGCTTAGTTTGGGTCTGTCCACCATATCATTCTCCCAATGATATGATCTCATTATTAATCGACAACTCATGTCCATGGTTAGGAAACCTTAACCATCATTAATCAATGAGCTAGTCCATAGAGGCATACTAGGGACACGGTGTTGTTCACAAACCACACAAGTATTAAAGTTTCCGCTTAATACAATTCTAGCATGGAATATGAACATTATCATGAACAAGAATTATAATAATAACATCTTTATTATTGCCTCTAGGGCATAATTCCAACAATTGTTTAGAGTCTAGTTTTTATTATATTGAGGATTAGATGTTGCAATGAGAAAGAGTTGGTTTAAAATTAGACAATACCAACACCTTATTTCGCTTTAGAATCAGTTTTGCGCAGTATTCACCAAAACAAGCATAGCTCTCTCATACGAAGTCCGTTTTCAGCGTATGACCACTCAAAATGTTCAGAAAAAACATGTGCATCTAAATGTTCTTGCCAAAAAATCAAGGTAGGGCGGCCGCCCTACCTTTCCCTACTGGGAGCTTCGCCCCTGGATACCTTTGACCACGTCCTCCCTGAGGTCGATAAACCTTGGGTAATCCACTTAAGGAAAACTTGCTGATGTTCTACAAACCTCTACACTTGAAGGCCAACAACTGTCTACAAGAATATAAGTGCGTAGACATCACTACATCTTCCACACGATAGACATACAACTATGACGCCCTTTGATAATACACGTACTGCAAGGCACGACGATGGCATGACCGTGTTGACAACAACGACGACTGCATCAACAAACCGGCATCACAATTGTGATGCTCCTACGATCGCACATACAGTTCTAGCAAAACCTTATGTGCTTGGTGGGCTTCTCCGATCCTAGCAAAACCGTTGGTCTCACTTATGACTACGTCCAAGATATGCTCCCGACGGTACCTCTATAAGATGCAAAACATCCACAACTGCAGCTCCATCAACAACAACAACAAAAAAAAAACACATTTTTTTGCGCCTCTGGCACTGGCAGCCACATAACATACGACGACTACGACATCGACCACACCCACCTTGACTACGGCTACATCACGATCGGCTACCTCGACATCGACAACAACAATGTCTACAGCTACACAACAACAACAACTCCAGTCAACAGCGTCCGCGTCATCATCTGCGTCCATGAAACTCCCGCTATGACTGCGGGAGGGAAGAGAGGCATCAGAAGGAGACACAGTCACCTCCCCTAGGTGCTGGTCATGATCACCAGCGCAGTTGATGGTTCCAAGGAGGATAAGACAACGGACTTTAAATCCAGTCGCAAACGTCCGCTTTTCTCCCGCTACGACTGAGAGGAAATGTTAGAATACATGTACATATATGAGATGTAATAGACTAGGATTCTAGACCGTCTTGTACTCTAAGTCTATCCCCTCGCATGTACTCATATATACCCTGCGAGGATCAGATCAATACACAAACCAAATATTAGGGTTCTACTATTTTTTACAAATGGGGTTGACGAAAGTTGTCTTCCTTCCTTGGATAAAGATCTCAAGTAGATCACAGTTCAGTAGCATAGATAGGGCCAGGCTACATGAGCCATGGCCTGGGATGTGGGCCAAAAATCAGTCTAAATTTTAGATTTGGCCTGGAACGTAATCCAGCCTAGTTAAGAGTTGGGCCCTTTGTTTTTGGCCTAGGTCACGGCCTATTTCTGACTATGCCACTGCCACAATTTATCCTTTTCCTGACGTATCCTATCTATTATATACTAAAAGCAATATAAGGATGTTTTTCGAGGCATTAGGTTGGTCCACATCATCTAAATTATTAGAACACTCGGATGTATAATTTATGGCTAGGATTTAATAGGACAATCAGAGTTACGTGACACATATAATTCTATTACGTGACACATTATGTACACTCGGATCTGATTTCAGCTTAAACACGTGACTATTCAGACATGTGGATACAGTACAATAGGATGTGGTGACGTTTTGACAGGAAGATATAAATTATGGATTCGAAAGTAATGATTTGCACATAAGTTTGTAAACCCTTTAATTAACCTCATAGGTTTCCAGAGATCATATCAGAAGCTGTCAGAGAGATAGTGGTACCTAGACCACGCTCCTCGCAAGACAGCCTATCCAACACTCACTCTCGCCGAACCGCCAAGAAAAATACAATGAGAGAGGACAATCTATGAGAACCGGTGGTCCCATAGACTATAAATGGCTCAACTACGAAAACACCAAGAATCAACTACGAAAACACCAAGAATTAGATGAAGGCATTGATAGAGCTTCTGCTTCTTACAACACCATCTCAACCATGAAGACATTTCATGGAGATCACACTAATGTAAAATACCTAAACTAAAGTATGGAGAAACATTGTCAAAGGAGAAAAAAACTAGACAAAAACAAAAATAATCTCTTTTTAGTGGAAGAGAAGGGGAGAGGAGAGGTGCGAGGTGATAGGGAATTTCCAGCGTCAAAAGAGGCGGCTAAGGCTCCTTCATGGACTACTCATGTCATTGTACATCTTATTTTTTATGTCAAAAAAAGGCAAAATGGTGTTGTGGTAACATAAGAAAAATTAACATCCTTACAAACACCAATAAGAATAAAAACACATGAAACCATATTATTCTTATACAAGCTTCTAGACCGTACAGTCACATACTCAACACATTAATTATTCCTACAAACAATAGTTAAACCTCATCAGGCCAATCTGTCACATCCCCAAAATCCTAATTTTGGCAAGCATACAATCAAACACAATACAATAGGAAAAATCAGATGAACTAGCAAATCATCTTAAAATGCAAAAATATCCGACCATCATTGACCAGTTTTTATTAATTTACCATGACCAATAGATACTGATAAGTGCACAGAAACACATCAATGCTAATACATCATGACAATTTTAACTACTCATATCACAAAACGAACTATAGCTTAAAGTAAAAATATGGAAGAGAGATGTCATGAGTTATTCGAAAAGCAAAGCATCTCATAATCAACTTAGCGGTCCTCTTTTTGTTAGCACATAAAAATAGTTGATATTCATAATAATTCTTAACATGATCGATACTAAAATATCATCATAATTGTTTTTGAACAAATCACAGGTCAATAGATTTTCATAGTTGTAGTTAAGAAAATCATAGCCAGTAGATCATCATAACCATACATGAACATATCACAAACAATAGATATGTCCAACGTGTATCAGGTTGAATAGTTATTAACTACATAACTTGAACTCATCATGTTCGAAAGATTGCATGAATTTACTTAAACATCATATATAAACAACATATGATGATTGTATATTTTTCGAAGGAGTAAAGCCAAGAAAGCAATTGATCAACTCATTTTTCATAGAAGGTGGAGGGTCGAATGTTGGTTATTGGGCATGTGTATTCTTTAGGTAGAGAGATGATACCACTACACAAGTATCAATGCCAACTACTAGGTTGTTGTCAGGGTTTTGACTCTCAAAAGTTATTAGTATGTAAATTTACTCTCAAATTTCTTTTGAATAAATGTTGGTTATTGAGAATGTCATGTATTTTACGAACAAGTAGACAAATAAGAGGTAGAAAAATCAAATCAAGGTAAAATTAATATACTTATTATTAGTCGATATGTATATTGACTTTGATAAATTTATTTCTATTTTACTTTATGAAGCAAAGTTATTTTATATTGGATTATAGATATCTAAACATTGTATGGTTAGTGCTCAAGTGAACACTAATTATTTCAAAATTGAATGCTCAACTTAAGTGTTGATCTTACATCACATAAGAACTACCACCTAACTCACTAAATGAAGGTAATTGTATATACCATTTTAATCATGGACAATTGACACACATGGTAATATAGCGTTTATGGAATGATATTCATTACAAAAAATGAAATATAATTAATGATATGTTGCACATATGTGGTATTTATTTAATACGAGCGGTGAATATAGACTTTGTTATTTTCTATAGCATCATTTGAATGGCCATTAATCTACATTTTTTCTTAGTCCTCTGACTCTCTAAGGACAATGTTGCTATCTACAAAAACAAGCAAAAGATAATGTCCTCGCAATGCGAGGGCCACCTTGCTAGTTCACATAACAGAGTTAATGTATTTTGGTAGCTATTTCTCCTCTATTTTGTGCTATACTGGTGGTTGTGCGCTCCTTTTCCCTTTTATACCTTACTATGTCCTTCTCCTCGTTCAAGCACATATATGCGTGTTGCTGGGTGAACTAACAAACAAGTAACAAGTAACAAGGAGAAAGGGAGATTCGTGGTGACTCTTGATACTAGTGAAATATATAGTGGTGCTAGCTCTCATGGTGGTATCCTGAACATATATTATTGCTTGGTAGGTAACCATACTATGTATCTGGCTTATCCATTTTGAAACCATTTCTAATGACTAGGACAACTACATCCAATGTACAAAGTGCGGGCAACCACGTGCCTTTCAATTCATCCTCAATGACGGTTCTTGTTTATTTCCTTTGATAGTGCTTGCTCCAGTTCTTCAAGCCAAACAATTCTAAGATCTGACCATGGTGACTGATGAAGGTTATATCTGGTATCAATTGACAATCCAGAGTTTGACTGTAGGAGAGCCAGCTTTGAAGTATCCATCAATAGCCTGCTGCATTGCATACTTTTGTGGCCTGCAATTCACCGGGAACACCTTGCGGGCGGTCGGGCGACAGCCGACGGCACAATATACATGTGTTCGGATCACCAAATACAGAGTATTCCTTTGGTTATCTTAAAAAGAGATGTTAAACTCCAAGGATAATATGATGAGGGAAAACGTGGATCTCAAAGACCGGGTGTGCTTGTCGTCCGGCCTTGGAATCAATTGCACATATTGTTCTTCATGGCAAGCATTCAGAGTTCTAGTCTGCCCCATCAAGCAAACAATGTGCTTCCGACATACTAACGGCTCGCAGAGCCTCATCGAGCAGCACCACCCATATGCATCAAGGACTGACTCTAATCTGGAGCTACCAGAACGAAATGAGTTTTTCAGCATGCAGAAAAAAAGGACACATGTTTGTTATCCAATCTTTTCATCTCGAACAGGTACACACTCCCTTGGTACTGATGCTACTAAACAGCTAAAAAAATAAGCAAGTCAATTATACAAGTTTTAAACAAGAAACAGAACATGAAGGGGCATGTATCATATTGTATGCAGCAAGCCTTCAACGTGCAAACTCACCAATAATGTTGAGCGGTTTGTAGATGAATTTTATCAGCTTCTGCTTGGAATCTTTCCAGTTTCTCTCTGTCCACTCATTCAGTTTGGACCTTTTGCTATAAATTTTTCGGACTGGTGATAGTGTGAAGCGTGTGAACTGCGGAAGTTTTGGTCCCCACGCAATTCTCTGCCTCTTGACTAAATCCATACGAGGCCTTGAACACTAATTTCATACTTATAAGAACCCCCACAACCAGAGTACTTCCAGGTTCCCAACTTCGTGGTTCGCTTTTATTATCTGCTAGAACAACAGCGCAAAATCCACATATCGGGAGAAACCACTATCTAGCCAGAATCCATTATGTAATGAATTCTAGTGTTACATATCTAGCCATAAATCTAATCATCAGGGGAAGAAAATCAAAAGCTTACCTCGTAACTAGGGGTGACCGGACTCGATCAGGTCGGTCATGAAGTAGCTTACCTCATGTTAGATGCGGAGTGTACCTATGCCTATATATACATATACAGATAGTAGGAAGGAAAACAACGCGCCGAAGGGTGTCGATAGCATGCATCACAGTCCGGTATTCCATCGATCAAATCTTGTCTATATGTGCAAGTCTCCAGGCTACAAAGCAACTCGTCAAAAGCAAACCGACACAGCTTTTGATCCGTAGAAAATCGTTAATGGCCATGCACCACTCCTCGGAATCTCGCTGCGTCTAGGCTGTCCTATCTCGACGAGTCTTGGCAAGAGTACAGGCAAAAAGAAAAGCAACGTCAACTCCATGCCAAGCTGACAAAATTTGTAAGTCGGCCCAGAGAGCCTCAGAATAACCCATCAGCTGACGACTATTCTCAATGCAAAGCCGAGGACTGTCATTGTTGCCTAGCTCCGTGCACGAACGGTTATTTCTTTCCCGACGTCTACTATTCCTAGAGAAGAAGATGATAACCATACTTCACCACCTATTTCTTCATTATTTTTTTTGTAGTTGTATTCGTGCTGGGGTGTTATTATTTCCCCTTCTAAACCTTACTCTCTCCTTCTCCTCGATAAGCACATGTATGTGGGTTGCTTCAATGAGTTGGCAAACTAACTAGAGTAATTCCAACCGCAAGAGAGAGAACGGTGGTTGCTCTAGATACTAGCAGTCAAATATATATTGGTGGTGCAAGGTCTAATGATAGTATCTCCTCGTGTTATTGCTCGGTAGGTAACAATAGGAGAGAGAATCCGACTTATGAAAAACTTGATCGAATCTTAACAAACATCGAGTGGGAACAAAAATTTCCTCTAGTGAGTGTTCGAGCCTTAACTAGATCGCGTGTACTCCCTTATTACTAGATTCTGGTGAACAAGCTCACCTCGATAATAAAGCTCACTTCTCATTTGAATTAGCTTGGCTATGGCAAGAAGGTTTTTTTGAAATGGTTGCTAAGGAGTGGGAAGCAATTTCTTTTGGTAATTCACCCATGGAGAAATGGCAGAATAAGATCCGCCATCTCCGCAATTTTCTGAGAGGTTGGGCGAAAAATCAATGTAATGTCTATAGAAGAGAAAAATAACGTCTTTCTAACCTTATTGATTTTTTGGACTGAAAGGCCGAGTCCATTCAGTTAAACCCTACCGAGAGAGAAAATTTGATCAAAGCTAATGATGATTTAGCTAAGTTACGTCGCAATGAAGAGTCCAAGTGGGCTCAAAGGGAGAAAGTTAAGCATATACAGGAAGGGGGTAATAACACCAAATATTTTCATCTAATTGCAAATGGTAAACATAGGAGGAAGAAGATCTTCCAACTAGAACAAGATGAAGGTACCATCATTGGGCAAGAAAATCTGAAAGTGTACATATCAGAATACTATAAGAAACTCATTGGACAGCCCGAGATGAATCATTTCTCTATGATAGAAACTGAAATAAATGATATCCCTCAACTATCCGATGAAGAGAATGCAATTATCACAACTGAATTCACAGAGAAGGAGGCGTGTGATGCAATTATGCAAAGGAAAAAAAATAAGGCTCCAGGTCCAGATGGACTCCCGGCTGAATTTTATCAAACTTTTTGGGTAGTAATTGTAGGGTTCGCAGCATAGAAAACAAAAATTTTCCTACGATAGGAACTATGTACCAAGATCTATCTACTAGATACAAACAACGTGCGGATGTATATCCGTAGAGAACATACCCTTGAAGACCGACAAAGATTAACGAGTTTAACTCGTGGTTGATGTGGACGATCTCTTGCCGATCTCAAGATCGAGAGGAAGTCCTAGCGCCGCAAATCAGCAGCGCATCCGTGCTCGCACACACGTTCGAGGCACCGAGCAACCTCCGCCTCCTCGCTCCAGCGATGCAGCGGAAGCACAACTCTTTCTTGCCGAATAGCCACCGGGAACATGTATCTCGCTAGTCCGAGACCATGGGGAATAAATTCTAGAGGGGGAGAGAGATCCTTCACGAGGAGGTGTGAAAGACAAGTGAGGAGGGGGGCTCCTTTTATAGGAGGAGGGGGGGGCACCCAAGGGGGTGGCCGCCGGCCATGGGGGCTGCCCCCTCCCCTCCTTCATTCATGTGGGTGGACACTCCACTCACAAAATGCCCTTTAAATTTCCTCCACTCAAAAGTCCACTCAAATTCCCATTAAATTTCCACCAAATTTAATGCAAACTCTCATTAAATAAAACTCTTTTATTTTATTCATAATTTTGTCAATTACTTTAATGAAAAACATTCACAAATAACCCCTTGCTAGAATTCCATTTCACATGCATAACCACTTTATGCAATTTTACCCGAAAACCTGTTTTGGTATCTAGTGAAATAAATTCCTGCGCTTGTTCATTCTTTCGGCATGAAACATTTGCTCCAATTGGATGTCGGTGTCTCTTAAGTGTGTCACCCTACGGTTCGTGAATAATGCGGACATGATCGAGACCCCTCTTGGATCAATAATCAGAAGCGGGATCTGGAGACCCATACTGACTCCCACACATTCAACGATGACTTTCTTGTGATCGTCGGAACCTTTTACGCTAGTATCTTAATCCCTTTGTTTCACAATATATTACATGTCCGAGATTCGATTATCGGCATCTCCATACCTAGTTTGATCTTGTTACCGACATGCACTCTTTTCTCGTTCCTGTGATATAACATTCTAGTGATCAAATCACTTGCTTGCAAGCTAATCAATGTGATATCACCGAGAGGGCCCAGAGCATATCTATCCATCATCGGGATGAACAAATTCCACTCTCGATCCATGAGCCTCAACATAACACTTTATTAGTTCTGAATCCATCTTTATAATCACCCTGTTACGGTGTGACATTTGATGTTATCAAGAAACTCTTCCGGTGTTAGTGATTGACATGATCTCATGGTCTAAGGATTAGGATCACTTCGTAAGTTGTTATAGCAATATAAACTCAATGACTTTGATCATAATGCTATACTTCGGATGAATGTTCATCACACCATTACACTAATGTTGTGATCCCGTTATTAACAACATCCAATGTCCATGATCAGGAAACCTTGATCATCTTGTTAATCAACGAGCTAGTTTATGAGAGAGGCATAACTAGGAACTTTCTGTTTGTTTATTAAACACACATGTATTAACGTTTTCGTATTAATACAATTATAGCATGCAAAATAAACATCTATCATATACTTGGAATACACATAATAAACACTTTATTATTGCCTCTCAGGGCATATTCCCTTCAGTCTCCCACTTGCACTAGAGACAATAATCTAGTTACATAGTGATAAATCTAACACCCATTGAGTTCTGGTGTTGATCATGTTTTGCTCTAGGGAGAGTTTTAGTCAACGGATCTGCTACATTGAGATCCGTATGTACTTTACAAATCTTTATATCTCCATCCTTGACATGCTCGCGGATGGAGTGAAACCGGCGCTTAATATGCTTGGAATGCTTGTGAGACCTTGGCTCTTTGGCATTGGCATTGGCACCATTGTTGTCACAATAGATCACCATTGGGTCCAACGCGTTTGCCACCACTCCTAGTTCGGATATGAACTCCTTCATCCAAACTGCTTCCTGAGCCGCTTCTGAAGCAACAACATATTCGGCCTCCGTTGTTGATCCCGCTACCACAGGTTGTTTGGAGCTCCTCCAACTAACCGCTCCGCCATTCATGAGAAATACGTATCCGGATTGAGACTTAGAGTCATCCGGATCGGTGTCAAAGCTAGCGTCGACATAACACTTAGCGACGAGCTCTTCTTCACCTCCGTATACAAGAAACATATCCTTAGTTCTTCGTAAGTACTTAAGGATATTCTTGACCGATATCCAGTGTTCCGAACCTGGATCCGATTGGTACCTACTAGTCAAACTAATAGCATGTGCCACATCCGGTCTTGTACATAGCATGGCGTACATTATAGAGCCTATGGCTGAAGCATAGGGGACTTTGTCCATTATCTCTCTTTCTTCCGCCGAAGCCGGACTTTGAGTCTTACTCAATGTCTTGCCTTGCAACATAGGTAAGAACCCCTTCTTACTTCCGTCCATTTTAAACTTCTTTAAAATCTTATCAAGGTATGTACTTTGCGATAGCCCTATTAGGCGCCTAGATCTATCTCTATAGATCTTTATGCCTAATATGTATGACGCTTCACCTAGGTCCTTCATTGAAAATTTGCTGTTTAGATAACTTTTAACACTGTTTAAAAGATCTATATCATTTCCGATCAATAATATGTCATCCACATATAATATCAGAAATGCCACATTGCTCCCACTCACTTTCTTGTAAATACAAGCTTCTCCATAAGTTTGGACAAATCCAAACTCTTTGATCACCTCATCAAAGCGGAGATTCCAACTTCATGATGCTTGCTTCAATCCATAGATGGATCGCTGAAGCTTGCATACCTTGTTAGCATCCTTAGGATCGACAAAACCCTTTGGTTGTATCATATACAACTCTTCTTCAATATTACCATTGAGAAACGCGGTTTTGACATCCATCTGCCATATCTCATAATCGAAATATGCAGCAATTGCTAACATAATCCTAACTGACTTTAGCATCGCTACGGGAGAGAATGTCTCATCGTAGTCAACTCCTTGAATTTTTCGAAACCCCTTTGCGACAAGTCGAGCTTTATAGACGGTCACATTACCATCAGCATCAGTTTTCCTTTTGAAAATCCATTTGTTCTCCACGGCCTTTCGGTCGTGAGGTAATTCCACCAAGTTCCAAACTTGATTTTCATACATGGATTCCATCTCGGATTTCATGGCTTCTAACCATTTGTTGGAATCCGGGCTCATCATCGCTTCTTCATACGTCGGAGGGTCATCATTTTCATCAACCATGAAATTCATGACAGGATTTCCGTACAACTTGGGAGCTGCACGCGTCCTGTTTGACCTGCGAGGTTCGGTAGTACTCTCTTTCGGAGTTTCATGATCATTATCATTAGTTCCCTCTTCAACAGGTGGTGCCAACTCCGGAACAACTTCCGGCGCTGCGCTACTCGCCATACTTTGAAGAGAAGGTTCCACAACCTCTTCGAGTTCTACGTTCCGACTACTCACACCTTTCGCGAGAAACTCTTTCTCTAGAAAGGATCCATTCTTGGCAACAAAAACCTTGCCCTCGGATCTGTGATAGAAGGAATACCCAATAGTTTCTTTAGGGTATCCTATGAAGACGCATTTTTCCGCTTTGGGTTCGAGTTTATCCGGTTGAAGTTTCTTCACATAAACATCGCACCCCCAAACTTTAAGAAATGACAGCTTAGGTTTGTTTCCAAACCACAATTCATACGGTGTCTTTTCAACGGATTTAGATGGTGCTCGATTTAAAGTGAATGCAGCAGTTTCTAGTGTATAACCCCAAAATGACAACGGCAAGTCCGTCAGAGACATCATAGATCGAACCATATCTAATAAAGTACGATTACGACGTTCCGACACACCATTTCGCTGTGGTGTTCCGGCAGGTGTGAGTTGTGAAACAATTCCACACTCTTTCATGTGAGTGCTAAACTCGTAACTTAGATACTCACCTCCACGGTCGGACCGTAGAAATTTGATCTTTCTATTACGATGATTTTCCACTTCATTCTGAAATTCCTTGAACTTTTCAAAGGTTTCAGACTTGTGTTTCATCAAGTAGATATAACCGTATCTACTTAAATCATCCGTGAAAGTAACAACATAACGATATCCACCTCGCGCCGACACACTCATTGGACCACATACATCAGAATGTATGATTTCCAATAAATCTGTCGCCCGTTCCATTGAACCGGAAAACGGCGTTCTAGTCATCTTGCCCATAAGGCATGGCTCACATGTATCAAATGATTCATAATCAAGTGATTCCAAAAGTCCATCCGAATGGAGCTTCTTCATGCGTTTAACGCCAATATGACCTAGACGGCAGTGCCACATATATGCGGATATATCATCATTAAGTTTAATCCTTTTAGCATCAACATTATGAATATGTGTAACATTATCATCGAGATCTAATAGAAATAAACCATTCATCATCGGTGCATGACCATAAAAGATTTCATTCATATAAATGGAACAACCATTGTTCTCGGATTTAAATGAATAACCACTTCGCATCAAACACGATCCAGATACAATGTTCATGCTCAGTGCAGGCACCAGATAACATTTATTCAAGTTTATAACTAATCCCGACGGCAAGTGGAGAGGCAGCGTTCTGACGGCGATCACATCAACGCTTGATCCATTACCGACACGCATCTTGACCTCACCCCTTGCTAGCGGTCGCTTGTTCCGCAGCCCCTGATTCGAGTTACAAATATTAGCAACTGAACTGGTATCAAATACCCAGGTGCTACTGCGAGCACTAGTCATGTACACATCAATAACATGTATATCATATATACCTTTGTTTGCCTTGCCGGCCTTCTTGTCTGCCAGATACTTGGGGCAGTTGCGCTTCCAGTGGCCAGTCCCCTTACAATAGTAGCACTCGGAATCAGACTTAGGTCCAACTCGGGGTTTCTTTTCAGGCGCGGCAACATGCTTGCCGCCCTTACTTCCCTTCCGTTTTCCCTTCTTGTCTTTCTTGAAACCAGTGTTCCTATTGATCATCAACACTTGATGTTCCTTTTTGATCTCCACTTCTGCAGTTTTAAGCATTGACAGAAGCTCGGGGAGAGACTTCTTCATGCCTTGCATATTATAGTTCATCACGAAGCTCTTATAGCTAGGTGGCAGAGACTGCAGAACACGTTGGATGCCTAAGTCAATGGGAATCGATATTCCCAAGGACACAAGCTTATCGGCGTAACCCGACATCTTGAGTACATGCTCACTAACGGAGTTGTGCTCTTCCATCATGCAGCTAAAGAACTTTTCTGAAGCGTTGTAGCTCTCTACAGCAGCATGTGTGTCGAAAATCATTTTCAACTCACCCATTGTATCAAATGCATTGCCGTTTTCGAAACGCTTTCGAAGTTCCGGCTCTAGCCCATACAATATGCCGCAATGAACTAAGTTGTGGTCCTCCTGACGAGTCTGATAGACATTCTTCTCCTCGTCAGGGGCATCATCAAAAGGTGGGGGGCCTAACGGCGCTTCTAGCACGTATTGCTTTTGTGCAGCAGAGAGGAGAATCCTCAAATTCATGGCCCATTCGGTAAAGTTGCTACCGTTCGTTGCTAGTTTCTCTTTCTCCATGAACACATTCAAATTAAAAGCAGGTGGTGCCATCTACAGCAGAATTTGTAAAGTTTAGACTAAGTGTATGATAGATTGAGTTCAACTAATCTATATTACGAATGAACTCCCACTCAAAAACGACATCCCTCGTGCCTTTTTGGTGATTACATGAACCAAATCCACTACACCAAGTCCGATCATCACGTGAGTCGGTATAGCTTCAAAGGCGAGCATCAAATGGGCATCATATCAACTATATGACTCATGCTTAACCTTTAGGTCCGTGTTCCGAGGCCATGTCTGTACATGCTAGGCTCGCCAATTAGAACCTTAGTATTCGCGTGTGTAACTGTTTTACACCCGAAATATGGTCGTGGATCCAAGAACACCCGATCATCACGTGGTGTCTTGGAGCGACGAAAACATAATCGGTGCATACTAAAGGAAGAACACATTCTTATCTTGATATTTAAATGAGGGATCATCTTATTATGCTAACAAAGCGCTAAACAAGCAATATAAGATGCTATCAAACATCATATGTTTATTAGTGAAATGATATGGTTCCTGCAGATGATCTCTATCATGTGCATCGTGGTATGATCACTATCATACCTATATGTGTAAATCCAAGGTCTATGGATTTTACACGCTATGTGTGTTGTAAGAGTATCATCTCATACTTCTACTTACAACACTACCATATCATAACACTAGCCCAGCAACAATCTAAACTAGACGCTTCTAATTTATCCATTGCAAGTTTTACATGGCTTAGGGCTTTCGAGATAGAACCGTTCTTACCTACGAACATGAACCACAACGAGGATAATCAAATTGTTGACAACTCGCTTGCAAAATAGATATTGACTATAGTAGGAGAGACAGACACCCGCTAGCCACTTATGCAAAGTAGTTGCATGTCAAGCGTGGAACAGGTCTCATGTACGAGGACATGTAAAGTTTGTCCGGGCCGCTTCATCCCACTATGCCACCAATATCCAAAATTACAACAAAGGAGCAACAACATGATCATCATCGCCCACATACTCATATGTATACTACCCGTGTAAAGTATCTACGCATATATCCGGCTCTGATACCACTGTAGGGTTCGCAGCATAGAAAACAAAAATTTTCCTACGATGGGAACTATGTACCAAGATCTATCTACTAGATACAAACAACGGGCGGATGTATATCCGTAGAGAACATACCCTTGAAGACCGACAAAGCTTAACGAGTTTAACTCGTGGTTGATGTAGACGATCTCTTGCCGATCTCAAGATCGAGAGGAAGTCCTAGCGCCGCAAATCAGCAGCGCATCCGTGCTCGCACACACGTTCGAGGCACCGAGAAACCTCCGCCTCCTCGCTCCAGCGATGCAGCGGAAGCACAACTCTTTCTTGCCGAATAGCCACCGGGAACATGTATCTCGCTAGTCCGAGACCATGGGGAATAAATTCTAGAGGGGGAGAGAGATCCTTCACGAGGAGGTGTGAGAGACAAGTGAGGAGGGGGGATCCTTTTATAGGAGGAGGGGGGCACCCAAGAGGGTGGCCGCCGGCCATGGGGGCTGCCCCCTCCCCTCCTTCATTCATGTGGGTGGACACTCCACTCACAAAATGCCCTTTAAATTTCCTCCACTCAAAAGTCCACTCAAATTCCCATTAAATTTCCACCAAATTTAATGCAAACTCTCATTAAATAAAACTCTTTTGTTTTATTCAGAATTTTGTCAATTACTTTAATGACAAACATTCACAAATAACCCCTTGCTAGAATTCCATTTCACATGCATAACCACTTTATGCAATTTCACCCGAAAACCTGTTTCGGTATCTAGTGAAATAAATTCCTGCGCTTGTTCATTCTTTCGGCATGAAACATTTGCTCCAATTGGATGTCGATGTCTCTTAAGTGTGTCACCCTATGGTTCGTGAATAATGCGGACATGATCGAGACCCCTCTCGGATCAATAATCAGAAGCGGGATCTAGAGACCCATACTGACTCCCACACATTCAACGATGACTTTCTTGTGATCGCCGGAACCTTTTACGCTAGTATCTTAATCCCTTTGTTTCACGATATATTACATGTCCGAGATTCGATCATCGGTATCTCCATACCTAGTTTGATCTCGTTACCGACATGCAATTTTATCTCGTTCCTGTGATATAACATTCTAGTGATCAAATCACTTGCTTGCAAGCTAATCAATGTGATATCACCGAGAGGGCCCAGAGCATATCTATCCGTCATCGGGATGAACAAATTCCACTCTCGATCCATGAGCCTCAACATAACACTTTATTAGTTCTGAATCCATCTTTATAATCACCCTGTTATGGTGTGACATTTGATGTTATCAAGAAACTCTTCCGGTGTTAGTTATTGACATGATCTCATGGTCTAAGGATTAGGATCACTTCGTAAGTTGTTATAGCAATATAAACTCAATGACTTTGATCGTAATGCTATACTTCGGATGAATGTTCATCACACCATTACACTAATGTTGTGATCCCGTTATTAACAACATCCAATGTCCATGATCAGGAAACCTTGATCATCTTGTTAATCAACGAGCTAGTTTATGAGAGAGGCATAACTAGGAACTTTCTGTTTGTTTATTAAACACACATGTATTAACGTTTCCGTATTAATACAATTATAGCATGCAAAATAAACATCTATCATATACTTGGAATACACATAATAAACACTTTATTATTGCCTCTCAGGGCATATTCCCTTCAGTAATCAAGGAAGATCTTATGGCAATGTTTGCCCATTTTCATAGAGGTGATTTACCAATCTTCTAGCTGAATTTTGGTACTATAATACTCCTTCCTAAGAAAGAAATGCTATCCAAATTCAACAGTACCGTCCCATTTTCTTATTAAATGTAAGCTTTAAAATCTTCACAAAGGTTGGAACAAACAGGATATCCGAAATTGCGCAGAAGGTAATTAGGCCCACTCAAACAGCTTTCATGCCAGGGAGGCATATTCTAGAGGGAGTAGTAATATTACACGAAACAATTCATGAGATGCATAGAAAGAAGCTTCATGGCATACTACTCAAAATAGATTTTGAGAAGGCGTATGATAAGGTTAAATGGTCATTTCTAAAATAAACATTTCGAATGAAAGGTTTTGATCCTTTATGGTGCAAATGGATTAATGACTTTGTTCAAAAAGGTAGTGTAGGTATTCGGGTCAATGGTGACGTAGGTCATAATTTTCAAACTAGAAAAGGATTAAGACAAGGAGATCCTCTTTCACCTACCCTCTTTAATTTAGTGGCAGATATGTTGGCCATTTTAATTGCCAGAGCCAAAGAGGATGGCCAAGTTGAAGGGATCATACCTCATCTAGTTGAGGGAGGAGTCTCTATTCTACAATATGCGGATGACACAAATATTTTCATGAAACATGACTTGCAAAAGGCTCTAAACATGAAACTGATTTTGTGTATCTTCGAATAATTGTCTGGCCTCAAAATTAACTTTCATAAGAGCAAAATCTTCTGCTTTGGTAAAGCTACTGAAGTACAAGATCTATATATGGAGCTCTTTGGCTACGAGCTGGGCTCATTTCCATTTAGGTATTTGGGAATTCCAATTCATTTTAGAAAACTTAAGAATGGTGAGTGGAAGTCGATAGAGGACCGGTTTGAGAAAAAATTAGCTTGTTGGTTAAGCAAATTACTACCATATGGAGATCGTTTGGTTTTAATTAATTCGGTCTTAACGAGCTTGCCAATGTTTATGTTATCCTTTTTGGAGATTCCTAAAGGTGTTCGGAAGAGATTAGACTTCTTTCGATCATGTTTTTTCTAGGAAAGTGATGATCATAAAAAGAAATATCGCCTTACCAAATGGAATATAATTTGTAGACCGAAGGATCGGGGGGCCTCGGAATTGAGGTGCTTGAACTAAAGAACAAATGTTTGTTAAGCAAATGGCTGTTTAAGCTCCTAAATGAAGAGGGAGTTTGGAAGAAACTTATTACAAATAAATACCTACACTCCAAAACGTTATCTCAAATTAAAGCTAAGCCTTCCGATTCAGCTTTTTGGAAAGGTCTTATGCGTGTAAAAGATGATTTCTTCGCTAGAGGGTCTTTTACGATTGGGAACGGTCTGAATACTCGATTTTGGGAGGATACATGGTTAGGGGATAGTCCTTTAGCAATGCAACATCCTTCGCTATATAGAATTGTGCAACGAAAATAAGTTTCGGATACAAATGTCTTGTCAACTAATCCTATAAATATTTATTTTTGTCGATCTCTAATCGGACCTAGATGGTCAAGATGGATTCATTTAGTCAATCGGTTGATGGATGTTAATTTAAATGATGGTGTCGATAATTTTAGATGGGATCTGATAGCGTCTAGGGAATTCACTGTAAAATCTATGTACCTAGATTTACTTAATGGGAACATAAGGTACCTACGTAAGTATCTATGAAAAATGAAGGTACCACTGAAAATAAAGATTTTAATGTGGTTCTTACATCGTAAAGAACTATTAACAAAAGATAATTTAGCAAAAAGGAGATGGCAGGGTTGTTAGAAGTGTGTTTTCTGTGATTCCAATGAGTCCATCCAACATCTTTTCATACATTGTCGTTTTGCGCGCTTAGTATGGCGTATTGTTCACGTGGCTTTCAATCTTTCTCCACCCAAAAATATTAAGAATCTATTTGGGAATTGGTTAAATAGGGTTGATAAAAATGAAAAAGTTCAAATACAAGTGGGTGTTTGTGCTTTGCTCTGGACGATCTGGAATATTCAGAATGATATGGTTTTTAACAGATCACCAAATGCTTCTTTTATGCAGGTTATTCCGTTAGCCACGCACTGGATACGTACATGGGCTATCCTTCAGCCAGAGGGCCGCAGGTTGGCAATGGATATTGGGTGCTGCTGGTAGCACGGGATATATTCAACCAGCGCGGCTGGCGTTTTGATAATAGAATAACATGTTGATGCGTAGATTATTCTTGAACTCTTTCTGACCCATGAACTGGGGATGTAAGATACTTTTGTAATAAATGCAATAAGTTAATAAAGGCCATATGTATCTGTCGATGCAGAGGCCGGGGTCTTATTCCTATTTCAAAAAAATGTGTATGAGTTTTTGAAGAGCTTATGATGAAAAAGGACAACCCAAGCAATGTGTGCTATAGAAGTGCGACCAACCATGTGTTATTTAAATTATATTTTTTGGATCTCAATCGATCAGATCATTGGATTAAAATCATATGTGCCTTGTTTTTCAAAGCACAATTGGGCTCCGACATAGATACAAAACTAATATGCCGATCTTGATTGTAATAATTATATTATTATTTATGAAAAGAAATTTCAAGATGCTCCCAAACGATTGTAGACCGTTCATTCATGAGGATCCCTTTTTTGGTAGGTCCGTGCTTCGTGGGCATGGTCATGTTTTATGTAGTGATAACTACTCACTAGTGCACACCCCCCTAACACCGGTTTGGAGGGCCCTCTAACAGCGGTTGTAGAACCGCTGTTGAGGGTTCGGTGTTAGAGGGCCCCCCTTTTAACACCGGTTCTTATACGAACCGGTGTTAAAGGGTGGCTCACGTGGGGCTGGCGCAGCACTTAGGGACCCCCCTAACACGAACCGGTGTTAAAGGTTTTCTGCCGCGGCAGGAAAACGGCCTAATCTCTGCCACGGCAGAGTTCTGCCCCTGCCCCGTTCTGGACGTATTTCTACGGCTCGGCGGGGACGGGGAGGGGGGGAGGGGGAATCGATCGGGAGCGGTATACACATACATCGTCATCGGTACATACGAGTACATGAATAATTAAGCAACTATTATTATACACAACATCGTCATTGTGTGGTATTCTCCGTAAACGTTGAAGCATCAAGTACAAGACAAACACGTTCAAGCATATATACAACGTTTATTTTGGTGGATATCTAAAGAGTTCTCCGCCAGGCGTGACGACCTCATCAAGTATGAACCCCGCCAATTCCTCTTGAATGGCTCGTATACGTTTAAATGGTAGGAGTTGGTCCCGCATCTGTTGGATCTGAATATATATGAAGAATGGGGTCAATATATATATAAGAATAAAACTCAACACAATTGATGGTAATAAAATAATGTTGTGTACTTTGTTTACTTACTCTAAGTTGTTCTAGTGCGGCTTGGCCCGTCGCACATATCGTGTTGCGAATGAACTCGCAAACATAGTACCCACATAAGTTATTGCCGTGTCCCTGATGCACGCACTTTATGAGAATAGAGAGTTCAATCAAAATAGTAATCAATAAAGCATGATATAATGGAATTGGAAGCAGAATCAAAGAGATACACAGACCTAGCTAGCTAGTATTACTTACATTTTGGTCTACAAATTTTAGTTTTTCTGACCATTCACCCACGGCCCTGCCCGTGAACCTTTTCCAAACCCTGTCCGGCAAAGAAAATGGATAAAGGAGTAATTAATTACTTATTGTCACGAAAGTTGTCGATCTAGTGCGATAATATGATTGAAATTACCTCTGGAGCATCTCTCTAAAGTCTGCCCATATCTCTTTTTCTTTTCGTAACGAGTCCATGACAAGGACTTTTCCTGAGTCGGGTTGAATGACTAGCAGAATAAAGTGGAACCTACGCACGCATAACTCATCATCAGTTACACTTAACATCGAGTAAGCCGAAACAGAATGTGTACAAGAGAGGGTAACAGTACTCACGAGAAGTTGTAAGGCAATAGTATTTCCCTTTTGGTTTGTTGTCTCAGTAAAGACCTTAGCAAGTAATCTTCTATTTGCCCAGGTTTGGTTTTTACCACTTTTTCATGAACTCTATTTGGGTCAACGAACCCAATGTCAAAAGGGCCTCCTTTCATGCATTCCATAACCTTTTTCCTGCATAATAGTATATACATATATGGTGAGCATATATATATATATACATGCAATTAATGAAGTGAATGAGATGAGATATAAATTACAGAAATAGTACTTACACACAATAAAGGCTGATGGCAGCTTTGTCGAGTTCCTTCTGATTGAATAGAAAATGCAAGTCTTGAATGTTGAAGTCGATCTCGTCATCTCCGCACAAGAAAATCTCATCTCTTATATGAGCCGTGATCCACTCTTCCTTTCTCGTCTTGCAGAAATCAAGGTACCACTTGTGCAATCTTCGCATATTTGTTGGTAGATTCTTGATCTCCTCTTTCTTGACGAGATTCTTCCCATACTTCCATGGCTGTATGGGGTTGGCATCACATTTGGGCAAGTTGTCTCCCATGATGTTCAAGTATGCAATGTAAGTCATCCCCATCTCATTGGCCTTTCTTTGTAGCTCTGCCTCGTAATCATTTACGGGAGAAGCGTCCCGTGTGTCGAACACTTGGAGCGGGGCGCATGATTGGTTTTCCTGCTCTCCGAGCATGGGAACTGTTTTCTAGGGTGCCGCATGACTGCTACTTTCAGTCTCCCTATGGCGCCTTGCACCCCCCTTCAAAATCTGGCGCTCGTAGTCCGACACAAGTGGGGTTCCAGGTTTCAAAAGATTATTGTAAAACTTCTCCACCACTACCGGATCTATTTTCTCCTTTGGCTCGGCCCGTCTAGGTGCAAAGAATTTCTTGACCTCTTCTTCCGAGATCCTATTGGTCTCCTCGTCGCTGCGATTCCATGGTAAAATCGGCAATGGCTTGGCGGAAGGCTGTGGGACGTAGTTTTTTGAACTCTTTGGCATACTTTTCCTGCGGATTTCTTTGTGGCAGTGCTAGTGATGCTCTTCATGGCAGTGCTCTTCCGCTTACGCTGAGGAGATGGCTGAAGCGCCAGAGATGGCTGACGGGCAGGAGATGGCTGGCGCGCCGGAGATGGCTGGCGCGCCGGAGATGGCTGCCGCGCAGGAGATGGATGAAGCGTCGGAGATGGCTGCCTCGTAGGAGATGGCTGAAGCGGCTCAGACTGCTGACGCTGCGGAGACGGCGGGGGTGCCAGTGGCCTCTAATTTGGAAGCACGATGTGTTCCTTCTTCCAAAGAATGGTTGTTTTTGCTGCAAATTTGAGTTGAGTTTCCCCTTCACCTGTAGCATGGTCAAGCTGTGCTTCCTCATATTCCTTCACAACCTCATCCACCCCGACAATAGCATAGCCATCTGGAATCGGTCGGCAGTGGTAAGTTCCACCAGCTACAGGAGGTAAGGCATAGCCGACAACCACCTTAATGGATAAGCCCATTAATCTCACATGCAGCTCAGCGTGTTTGCTCTCCGTGATCTCATCCACGGGGTATCGAGGACCCGCCATTTCAAGCGTGGGCTGCACGTTCTCCGTGGAAGCCACGCTGCCTTTCCGCGCAGAGTGTGGGCCGTCGGCAGCTTCCAATGCAGGCTCTTCGTGCCGCTGAGATGGGCCGGTAGCTTGATGGCTCTGTTGTGCATTCACTTGCGCCTGCAGCGCCACAAGTGCATGTTCTATCTGTGTCATCCGCTCTATACACTCTTTTTCTTTTCTACCGCGCCATCTGTAAGAGTCGCTCCACTCGGCAACCCATCCTTCCACGTCATACCCCCTATGCCTCATGCATGTCCAGGGTGTTATTTTTTACCGATGGCGTGTGTGAGCTGGTCATTCTCTCTGTCGGGATGGAAGGTCCTGGCGCCTGTTTCCTCGTATGTCGTGATGAGTTCAGTGACGGGTTTGGCAAGGAGTGTTGGGAAGATACACAATCCTGTTTCTGGGTCCAACCTTGCCCCGATTCCGTAGAACCAAGTCTTTGCACGTAGGTCCCACCCATCTGTCTAGGGTGTGATCCCTCTAGAGCGCAGGGCCTTCTCAACTTCCTCCCACTTAGGCCTCTGAGATATGTAGCCACCTGACCCCATCCTCTAGTGATATTCCTTCTTCTGGGCATTTAGCGTATTGGTTTCTGACCTCTTTTTAGCTATAGCACCTTCCTTATATGCCACAAATTCGGGCCAGTGAGGTCTTATCTTCGCATAATATGCGTCTTTGAAATTTGGAGTCTCGCGAGCTTTGACAAATTTGTTCAATTTTGTCTTCCAGTTGTGGAAAGCGTCAGCCATCTTCTTTAGAGTCCACTCTTTGACCTTTTCCTTTATAACCGGTTTGTTTTCATCCTCCTCTGGCGGAAGGGTGAAATTTACCAACAACGAATTCCAAAGCGTTTCTTTGGATCTTTCATCGACAAAGGTACCGTCGCCCTTCTTTGGCTTATTCCAATATTCAATTATGATTGGGATTTGGTCCCTAACAAGAACTCTAGCCTGACGTACAAATTTGTCTGCGACCTTCTTGGGCTCCATCGGCCTGCCATCAATACGGACTGCTTTGATCGTGAACTTTGCACGATCTTTCAACCGATGGCTCGCGCCTCGCTTGCTCTTTTTCGTAGAAGAAGATGGTTGCTGGCTGGTCGATCCAGAGGGCTAAAAGAAGAAAGAAGCGTTAATTAATACATGTAGAAGAAGATTGTTTGTGGAAGTCAGCAGAGGCTTAATCAATGCATATACCTCGCCGGACTTTGTAATTACTAAATTGCGTTCACCGGAGTCTTCATCTTCTCCATGACTACTTGAGCTGTCATCATGTCCCTCCAAGTTCAGATATTGTGAGGTGTCCTCATCAATAATGTTCTCCATTATTTCTTCTTCTTCAAGGTTTCAACTAAGTGGATCCATAGTTTATAAAACAATAATATTATCTAGAGTAAGAGAGTAAACATTCAAGTGGACTTGGATTCATACACAAATATACATATTATTCATACAAAAATACACAAATGAAATTAAAACCCTAAGGATGCTTGATCATTTTAAACGAGTTCTGAGGGGTCCAAACCCTAATTCGGAGAAATCCCTGATGCATATGAGAGGGGCTAGCTACAGTGGCTGACCGGAGGCTGGCGGCGTTGGAGAGCGACCTAGGGCGCGCGAGGTAGCGTGATGCGGCCTACCTAAAACGGGTGTTGTTCGAAAGAGGAGGCCGAGGCAAGCATTATAGTGGCAGCGTCGTCTCAGTATGGTCACCGGAGCGACGGCAGCGACGGCAAACAACTTGGCAGAACATATACAATGTGGAGGGGATATCCCTTTTATAAAGCAGATCAAAATAAGCAAGAAAAACCGCGAAGAACCTAAACTTGCCACCGAAGTCAATGAGCCAAGATCAAGATGAGTCAGAGCTCCACAACGACGCCCCCAAGAGGGTAACGACCAACGAGACCTATGGTAAAGGGTTTTCACCCGGAGCCTTGTGACGAAGAAGGTAGCAGCATCGGCGGCCCCAGAGCGGTAACGGTACCCGCAGGCATCGCCGCCTTCGCCTAAAAAAACCTCCGTACCGCTCCCCGTCTTCTGCCCCGCCCGCCCGTCTTCCACGACGCTCGCCAAAGAGTTGCCCGTGTAGTCCACCTTCTAAGGCCGCCACCGACATCCGCGAACTCTAGCCACCACTCCGACGACCAACGACACATCGCATCGCCGAAGAGAGGGACGCCGTGCCGTCGTTGCCAGCGGAGACACCTGCAACCCGAGAAGGACCATGCATACCCCGACATCGCTGGCATACCGCCTTGGACACCACCGGAGCTCGCACCACCTAGGCGCCACCGCGAGCTCCGCTGCCGCCTCCACCGCCGGGCGTGGCATCGGGACAGCACGCAAAAGGGAGGAAACAGAGGGGACCAGGAGGTCTGCTAGCTCACCACGAGCACGACGGTGGGGTTCTTGTAGGCGCCGGCGTCTTCGTCGGCTTGGCGCGCGCGCGGTGGCGGTGGCGGTGTTGGCGCGCGCGGGGGTGACGGCGGCTCCGATCGAGTTAGCGGTGGCAGCCGACGCGAGGGCGGCGACGGCGAGGGCGAGGGCGGCGAGGGCGAGGGCTGGACGGCGCCGGCGGCTCTCCCTCTATTTTACTCTGCGCGGTTTTCGATCTGGCTCTAGGGGGAAGAAGGAAGGGGAAGGCCCACATTTAATACCCCTCCCTTTAACACCGGTTCAGGGCTGGAACCGGTGTTAAGGGAGGGAGGGAATTCGTTTCGCGCGTGCACCCCCCCTTTAACACCGGTTCTAGCCACGAACCGGTGTTAAAGGGGGGGTGCGCGTGCGAAACGAAATAAATGCGCCCCCCCTTTAACACCGGTTTGTGGCTGGAACCGGTGTTAAGGGGGGGGCATTTATTTCATGCATTAAAGGGGTGGGGCAATTTATAATTCAAAAAACAGGATATGAATTTAGAAAATTCATATCTTATTCATTTAAACGCAGAAAAATATGAATAATATATCATAATTTTCAGAAAAATAATATCTATCCATTCGTGTAAAAACATTTTATATTTACTTTAGATGAAAATTTTCAAAATGATTAAACACTTACATATAAATTTTGATTATTCAATTCAAACAAAAATAAATTGTCAAATCCTAAAACTTTGAACATAAAAAATATTAAGCATCTAAAAAGGAATCTAACCCTATTTAGAGCAATATTTTATTTTGTATTAACATTTTTGAATTGATTGGATATTTAAATGCCGCATCTTTTGTATACACTTGAATCTGACAAAGCGTCGCTCAACTTGCATTGGATTTTTGATAAAATAGCATATTGTGAACCTAAAAATGATTTTTGTAAAAAATCATGAGCATCGTATCATGTACCTGTAGTTCATATCTGACCCACTTCCTGCCGATTCAGCAGGAATTTGTCTTTTTCACCAGAGGTGGACAGAAAGGTTTCAGATCCCCCTGTTGGTACATTGTCCATATAAGGTGGTCTAGTATTTTTGTAAAATGTGGTGTTGGTTTTTTGAATTATCCATTTGGTGGTTGCTTCACAAAACCGTCTGTTTTTTATGCTCGAAAAATGAAAAATGCCTTTTTGGTGTGATAAAAAGGAAAACTTCCTCTTGCAACATTGTTTGCCATACCATGATGCACATGTATGCACAATATGGCCATATTATCACAAACTATGCCTTGATTCTAGCCATAACATTGGTCATTTGACGCGAAAGCCAAGAAACCTCGAATGAGATAGGTCATTTTGTGAAGGAGATAGAACTGGAATTAAAATACAGAATGCAACTAATAGTAAGTTACATAAAGCACGACTGAAAATTAAGATACATAAAAGAACTGAAAATTAAGATACATGGCCAGATTAAGTAACAATCGGCCGAACTTGTTTCGGAATGTTGGAGTGATTCAGTCATGCTCCTGCCTACACCTGTAATACTCGCCACTGTAGTCGTCGTACTCGCCGCCGCCGTCATCGCTGTCATCGTCGGGGTCGCCGTAATTGAACCTTGAAGGCTGAGTACGCGTGGGCTGGACTTGAGGGTAGCGCAGGCGGGGCTTAGAGTCGGCGGTAGTGTCATAGGCCATGACGCTCTGGAGAGTCCGACCGCGCCACCATAGACGACGGCCGGCCTCGTTGAAGTTCGGAGGAGGTGGGCCGTCCTCCACGTGCCTGGCGAGCGCCCTCTCACGCCGATCCACGAAGAAGACTTCCCAAGTAGGGAAATAGTCGGGATGCCATCTAGGATTCCTCCGCTGCTCTGGCGTGAGCTCGAAGTAGTAGTGTTTCGTGATGCCCATCCGGCGCGCCACACCTAGAGGGACAGGAGGAACCGGCACGCCTTCGGCGCTCATCATCCAGCCGACGGGGACACAGTAGCCCGGCCGGCAGGGGTAGTTCGAGGCACAAAGCGCCTCCGCCTCCCTGGGGGTTAGTTCTACGGTGGAAGCCATGGGAAAGAGTGATGAGGCTGTAGATATGAGTCTAGAGATGTGCAATGACAATGGAGGCCA
This sequence comes from Avena sativa, assembly GCA_916181665.1. Lineage (NCBI taxonomy): Eukaryota > Viridiplantae > Streptophyta > Magnoliopsida > Poales > Poaceae > Avena > Avena sativa. The sequence continues at coordinate 94,152,633 of OV702294.1, forward strand.
ACCCTATATATATATATAGTGAAGAACTGGCGGGAAGAACTGGCGGGAAGAACTGGAGGGAAAAAATGGCGGGAAGAGAAATGGCGGGAAGAAAAATGGCGGGAAGAAAAATGGAGGGAAGAAATAGAAGGAAGAAAAATGGCTCATTTAATATATATACTGTTAACAAAAGAAATATGACATTGTTCTAAAAATGGGACGGTTGGAGGGATTTCAGGCTGGGCCAGGCAGCACTAATGATAGGGGTGAGAGTCGACATTATGTCGTGCGGCGTGTTCCTTGTCCCGGATGGTGTGACCAACCGGGACTAAAGATGAACCTTTAGTCCCGGTTGGAGACACCAACCGGGACAAAACACGAGTCAGCACTAATAATAGGGGTGAGTGTCGACATTATTTTGTAAGTGTCGACACTATGCCGAGCTGCTTGTACTATAAATAGGCATCCTTGTGAGTCCAGTCCTCCAGCCAGTTTGAGGCATCTCCAAGATGGTTTTCGAGAGCAGGGACACCACTACGGCCAGTTTCAGGGAGATGCCGACGGAGCCCAGTCATCCGGCATCTCCGAGAAACTGGTCATAGAGGCACTCCCTAATATGTGAAATTAGTTAGCTCCCAGGTGTATTGATCTAGCTAGATAAGTTACAAGCTGCAAGATGGTTTTCGAGAGCAGGGACACCACTAAGGCCAGTTTCAGGGAGATGCCGACGGAGCCCAGTCCTCCGGCATCTCCGAGAAACTGGTCATAGAGGCACTCCCTAATATGTGAAATTAGTTAGCTCCCAGGTGTATTGATCTAGTTAGATAAGTTACAAGCTGCAAGATGGTTTTCGAGAGCAGGGACACCACTACGGCCAGTTTCAGGGAGATGCCGACGGAGCCCAGTCCTCCGGCATCTCCAAGAAACTGGTCATAGAGGCACTCCCTAATATGTGACCGCGCGTGTTTGGAGATCAGATCTTAATGGTAAGTACGAATCGGGACAACTTCCTCTCATAGTCCCGGTCCAGCCACAAAACAAGACTAACACTCAAGACATTTATTAATATTAAAAACTGAGACTACAAAACCGGTCCCCCCTATATATAGTCCCGGTCAATCCACAAACCGCGAAAGATATCCTTCGGTCAAGCCACAAACCGCGAAAGACATGAACTAGAGTTACATAATATGAGCATGAACTTCTTGGCATATGTCCTTCCTTATGATCGCTTCAGACGTAACCATGGAGCATCTTCTTTACTTAACGGAATGCTTGGGGTCAGTTTTCACTGTGAAGGGCGGAATTTCATCAAACTTATTATAATCTTCTGACATGTCTGTCTTGTCCTTGATTCCCACGATGTTTCATTTCCCTGAAAGAACTATGTGACGCTTTGGCTCATCATATGATGTATTTGTTTGCATATTTTTTCTCTTTTTTGGTCTGGAGGACATGTCCTTCACATAGAAAACCTGAGCCACATCGTTGGCTAGGACGAATGGTTCGTCTAAGTTCTTGTCTACCTTCATAAGATTGTTGAGATCCACCGTTGTCATTCCGTACTTCTTGTCTACCTCAACCCCTCCTCATGTTAGCTTGACCCATTTGCATCGAAACAAGGGGACCTTAAAATTAGGTCCATAGTCAAGTTCCCATATCTCCTCTATGAACCCATAATACGTGGTCTTTTGCCCATTGTCTTCTGCTGCATCGAAGCGGACACCACTATTTTGGTTGGTGCTCTTTTTATCTTGGCCTATCATGTAAAACGTATTCCCATTTATCTCGTACCCTTGGAAAGTACATACAGTCGAAGATGGTGTCCTGGCCAACAAGTACAACTGATCCCCAACAGTGGTGTTATTCGTGAGAAGTCTTTGCAGCCAGCCGCCAAAACTCGCCATGTGTTCACTTATAATCCATTCATCAGACTGTCCCGGGTGTTTGATGCGTATTAAATTCTTGTGTTCATTGATATACGGGGAAACCAAGATAGATCTTTGTAAAACCGTGTAATGTGCTTGATTGAGAGAATGCCCATCCCTACATATCATTGCTTTACATCCTAGGGTGCCTTTTCCACGCAGTCTCCCCTCATGTTGTGATTTTGGAACACCAATCGCCTTAAGGTCAGGAATAAAATCAACACAGAACTCAATGACCTCCTCTGTTACATAGCCCTTGGAGATGCTTCCTTCTGGCCTAGCACGGTTATGAACATATTTCTTTAAGACTCCCATGTACCTCTCAAAGGGGAACATATTGTGTAGAAATACAGGACCGAGAATGGCAATCTCTTCTACTAGGTGAACCAGGAGATGCGTCATAATATTGAAGAAGGATGGTGGGAGCACCAACTCAAAGCTGACAAGACATTGGGCCACATCTGTCTGTAACCCTGGTAGGCTTTCTGGATCGATTTCCTTCTGAGATATTGCATTGAGGAATGCACATAGCTTCACAATGGGTACTCGAACATTTTCAGGTAGAAGCCCCCTCAATGCAATCGGAAGCAATTGTGTCATAATCACGTGGCAGTCATGAGACTTCAGGTTTTGGAATTTTTTCTCTGTCATATTTATTATTCCCTTTATATTCGACGAGAAGCCAAACGGGACCTTGATACTGCTCAAACATTCAAAAAAGATTTCCTTCTCTGCTTTGGTAAGAGCGTAGCTGGCAGGAGTTAAGTGGCATCATTTACCCTTCGCGTTCTTAGGATGCATAGGCTCTTCAGGGTCTTTCAGACGTTGCTGGTCCTGTCGTGCTTTCGGTGTATCTTTTGTCTTCCCATACACTCCTAGGAAGCCTAGCAGGTTCACACAAACATTCTTCGTCACGTGCATCACGTTGATTGAAGAGCGGACCTCTAAGACTTTCCAATAGGGTAGGTCCCAAAATATAGATTGCTTCTTCCACATGGGCGCCTGTCCGGCATCGTCATTCGGAACAGATAGACTGCCAGGACCTTTTCCAAAGATTACTTCTAGGTCCTTAACCATACCAAATACCTCCTCACCGGTACAGAGGACAGGCTTTCTATGGGGTTCTGCCAGACGTTTGAAATGCTTGCCTTTCTTTCTTACTGGATGCAGGTTCGGAAGAAATCAGTGATACCCTAGGTACACAACCTTCTTACATTTATCCAAATATACACTTTCAGTCTCATCTAAACAGTGTGTGCATGCATTGTATCTCTTGTTTGTCTGCCCTGAAATGTTACTAAGAGCAGACCAATCATTGATGGTTACGAAAAGCAATGCTCGTAGGTCAAATGGCTCCCCTTTGTGCTCATCCCACATACGTACACCTGGTTTGGTCCACAGCTATAAAAGTTCTTCAACTAATGGCCTTAGGTACACATCAATGTCGTTGCCGGGTTGCCTCAGGCCTTGGATGAGCACTGGCATCATAATGAACTTCCTCTTCATACACAACCAAGGAGGAAGGTTATAGATACATAGAGTCACAGGCCAGGTGTTGTGACTGCAGCTCTGCTCACCAAAAGGATTCATGTCGTCTGTACTTAGACCAAACCTTAAGTTCCTTGCGTCACGTGAGAAGTCCGGGTACTCTCGCTCGACTTTTCTCCACTGTGACCCATCAGCGGGGTGTCTCAACATCGCTTCTTTCTTACGGTCTTCCATGTGTCATCGCAACAACTTGGCATGCTCTTTATTTCTGAAGAGACATTTTAACCGTGGTATTATAGGAGCATACCACATAACCTTGGCAGGAACCTTCTTCCTAGGGGCCTCGCCCTCAACATCGCCAGGATCATCTCGTCTGATCTTATACCGCAGTGCAGTGCATACCGGGCATGCATCCAAATTCTCGTACTTCTCACCTCGGTAGAGGATGCAGTCATTAATGCAGGCATGTATCTTCTGCACGTCTAATCCTAGAGGGCAGACAACCTTCTTTGCTTGGTATGTACTGTCGGGCAACTCATTATTTCTTGGAAGAACATTCTTCATTTTTACCAACAACTTTGAAAATGCGCTGTCAGTCACACCGTTCTCTGCCTTCCATTGCAGCAAATCCAGTGTGGTACCTAGCTTTTTGTGGCCATTTTCACAAGTTGGATACAACAATGTTTTGTGATCCTTTAACATCTGCTCCAGCTTCTCCTTCTCCTTTTCAGTTTCACATTCTTCCTTTGCATCAGTAATGGCCCGACCAAGATCGTCATCAGCGGGCCCATCCGCTGCCTCTTGATCTTCATTATCTACCCCCGTTGCAGTATCATCATATTCAGGATACATATTATGATAGTTGTCATCATCCTCTTCTTCTTCGTTTTCTTCCATCACAACCCCTTTTTCTCCGTGCTTGGTCCAACAATTATAGCTGGGCATGAAACCGGATCGAAGCAGGTGGGCATGAATGGTTCTGGTATTTGAGTAGTCTTTCTTGTTCTGACAGTGAACACACGGACAACACATAAAACCATTGTGACCATGGTTTGCATTAGCCACAACAATGAAATTTTGGAGGCCCGTAATGTACTCGGAAGTGCGGCGGTCACTGTACATCCATTGCCGGTTCATCTGCATTAATATGTAGTATATATCAAAAATTAATAGGGAGATGACCATTTATATATAGTACATCAATGACACATGAAAGGATAGTTGCCGACCTCGACCGAGAAGGAAAGAGCAACGAGAAAACTTATTTTGAGCTCTCGGGCATTTCACCGAACACCTCTTGTGCATATGAAAAAAACACAAACTAGCACTCTTCACACCCTCTTGCTAGGCTCCAAAATGAGATAGTGAAAAAATGGAAGAGTGGGGTGTGAGCTGCGGTGTCTTATATAGCCCCCCCTTTAACACCGGTTCAAGCCACAAACCGGTGTTAAAGGGGGGGGCTGCGAGGGCCAGTGGTGCAGGGTCCTTTAACACCGGTTCGTGCCACGAACCGGTGTTAAAGGGGGGCTCCTTTTTGCCGCACGGGCCACGCTGGTACGGCCCCCCCTTTAACACCGGTTTGTAGAAGAACCGGTGTTAAAGCCCTTTTCCAGGATCAACAAAAAGCCTCATTTCCACTAGTGACTTCATGACAGTGCATGTGACCCGTTGTCCTGAATTCAAAGCTAGAGGTATAGCCGGGTTGGATCAGCATGGGAGCAGTACACACATTGTGACTACGGTTTCATGATGCTCTTTGAGTAACAGGTCCTCAAGATGTGGCCTCCACGGGTTGTACTTGGAAATGGTGATGTTTACACATCACCCTTGCAATGGTGTTGTTTACGTGTCACTTCCTTGTTGAATGTATTGCGTGGAGATTGCTCGGGCCTCCTATCGAGGGTGAAATCCCATGATCGAGACTTTGTTGGGTTTTGCCACTATGACGCTCACTCGTCGTTCCTTGAAGAAGGCGTAGCTTTTAGGGGAACTTTTCTTGTGGTCAAAGTGTTATCAACATGGTGGTTGATATGCTATTGGGTCCATTGATCGGTCTTTTTATTTTTCCTTCCTTTTTTGTAACAATTTAGGCTATGTACGTCTTTGATGTCTTGACTAGCAATTGTTATCATGTTGATGCAAAAGTTAGGTTTAATTGGTATCATTATTCCCTTTATCAGAAAAACGAATTGGCGAAACATATGGACTTTTATACCACATGCAAATCAGGCATCAGAATGACACTTCGTTATTCAGAACACATGGCACGATCTAGAAGAACTGTGGCTCCGATGGGACCTTGCCAAGTGTTGCTATTCATTACGGCCTGGAATAAAGGATAAGAGGTGGAATGGGGTTGATGAAAGTTGTCTTCCTTCCTTGGATAAAGATCTCAAGTAGCTTTCGTACTTTCTCCGTTTTAAAATATAAAATGTTTTAGATTTACAAAGCAAATGTATCTAGACTTTTTTTAATATATAGGTTCATTGAAGTGAATATACACACTAAAAAAATCTAGATATATTTTCTTCACAAACCTAAAACATCTTATATTTTAAAACAGAGGGAGTAGCACTGAGCACCACAATTTATCCTTTTCCTGACGTATCGTATTCACAAAGCAAAGTTAATGTATTTTGGTAGCTATTTCTCCTCTATTTTGTGCTATACTAGTGGTTGTGCGCTCCTTTTTCCTTCTATACCTTACTATGTACTTCTCGTTCAAACATATTTGTGTGTTGCTGGGTAAACTAACAAACAAGTAACAAGGAGCAAGAGAGATTCGTGGTGACTCTTGATACTAGTGAAATATATAGTGGTGCTAGTTCTTAAGGTGGTATCCTGAGCGCATATTATTGTTTGGTAGGTAACCATACTACGTATCTCGCTTATTCATTTTGAAACCATTTCTAATGACTAGGACAACTACAACCAATGTACAAAATACAGGCAACCACGTGTAAACCTGAGAATAGTTTAAGAACTAAACCATACCTCCATCAAACCCACGTGAGCGCAGTTGACACCCGAAACAAAACCAAACGCAGCTGATATGTACGTCGGGAGTCCTATGTGTTGAATAAATAATCAAATTATCATAATTTTTAATCCGAAATAACCAATAATAAAACATAGATAAAATTGCAGAAATTAACCTAATTATACATACTAGCAGAATAGACAAACATATCACATCTAACCATAATAATCATATTACATCTATTCTAAAAGATAAGCTTGAAACTATAATAGAAACTAAACTAGGTAGGAGTAGATTGCATACGGTGCTGCAGGAGGATTCAGGTTCGCGTTCAAGTTCAACTTGTCGTTGAGGTTCGCGTTGACACCAGTGTCGTCAGCCATGTCGTTGATATAGAGGTTGCTGATGTACGGAAAGAAGTCCTTGTTGGGGAAGGAGTCGTCGGTCGACGTGATGCCGTCGGTAGTCGTACAAAAACGCTCTCCAAAAACCTGATCGCCCCTCACCCGTATAGGTTCACGAGAGGCGATGGTTTCGGAGGCCTACAGTCCCGCCGTACGGTGCACGCCGGAAGAGGGGACGGAGAAGGTGTAGCGGCAGCGCAAGGCTCTGGAGGCAGAGGGAAGGATGTGTGTAATGCACGTTAGGGTTTACGCCTGAGCCGCTTATGTAGCGTCAGTTGGGTAAGACGTGGGGCGTAGCCCACGTCCGAGTTAGTAACAGCCCATGTTCCAGAAAGACCGAAAACATCTAATAGAAAAATAACTCACGCAATAATTTCCTGAGCAGAAAAAAGATAAGATCTATACTGAGGCACAATTCCGCAAACCGCATGCGTGTTGTGACGAGGCGAAGAGCGGTGAGGCGGGCGGAGGAGGAGGAGCGCGCGTGTATGCCACTCCTCTTCACTCTCTTTAGGAGGTAGTGAAACACTCCACTATATATATATATATATATATATATATATATATATATATATATATATATATATATATATATATTGGTCCAACTCCCTCCAAACTAGCAAGATGAGACTAAACTTTGGTGCGACCCCTTGCTCGACATGAATGGGTCCTGAGAATTTCAGAATTTGTATTAGGCCATGGGTTAAAGTCCACAACCAAATTCCAACAATCACCCACAAAGTCTCATAGACACTTCTCATCACATCACATCAATCAGTTTCAGAACATTGTTTATATACCAGTGCGAGGTGGAGACTATTAAGTTGAACTTCTACTTAGAACTTCATGCTACACTAGATTGCAACTTGAATAGTGGACTATGCCTTGAACTACAAGTTTGGTGCGCACTAGTTTCACACAAAGTCTAGACCGATACAGGGATGCCGCGAGGATTTCCCGCGGTTTGAAGCTTATGCGTCATACTCCACGAACTTTCATAAGTTTATTAGAGAGCACCCAACTCCCACGGACCGCGACGTTTGACAGACAGACTCATATAGGTGTGTTCGCTTTAAACAAGTTAATTAGAATAATTAAGATAGATATCAACCTGCCATGCAGAATAGGAGAGTATTGCATCTATATAGAGTGGTAGTATAATGTAAGGATACTCTCCTCCCAGCTGACCAACAGCTTGTCTCCCAACTCTACTTCACGGGATCTCCGATCACATAGAGCGGGTTACCATTATGGACAACTCAAAGTGTGGGTCTCAAACCCATATCCCTCTATGGATTATCTACCACATTACGTGATAGACCCTTTGTGAAGGGAACTGCCAGATTTTTAGATGTTTGGATATAGTCCAATGCAATAACTTCAGATTTTCTCATTTTTCTGACAGATTTCAATATCCTCTTCACATGCCTTGATGACTTCATATTGTCCTTAGAACTGTTTACTTTGATGATCACAGTTCATAGGAATTGCGGGTGTTTTTTTCAACCACAGACAAGTTCATCAAGAGCTCACGAAGCCACTCTGCTTTAACAATAGCTGTGTATAATGCTATGAGTTCTGCTTCCATAGTTGACCTCGTTAAGATGGTCTGTTTTCAAGACTTCCAGGAAACGCCACCACCAAGTGTAAACAAATAACCACTCATGGCCTTAGTCTCACCAGCATCAGAAAACTAGTTTGAGTCACTATACCCTTCTAGTACCCTTGGATACCCAGAGTAGTCAATCCCATAGCTCGCAGTGCCTTTCGAATAACACAAAACCCTTTCAAGGGCTTGCCAATGAACATCTCCAGGATTTGATACAAATCGACTCAACTTGCTTACAACAAAGGAGATGTCAGGCCTAGTAGCGCTGGCTCAATACATAAGCGAGCCAATAATCTGGGAATATCTCAGTTGATCTTTAGCATCCTTAGGATCTCCCTGATTCTTTCGAACCAACATGCTAGGATCACATGGTGTAGGATAAGATCTGCAGTCGCTATACCCAAAATGACTCAAGATCTTTTCCACATAGTGAGACCGAAGCAGTGTTATCCCACCATCATCATCTTTCAGAAGCTTGATGTTCAAGATCACATCAGACACTTCTAGATCTTTCATCTCAAAGCAACGAGATAGATAGTATTTGACCTCCTTGATAATTTATTCTAGACTTAATCCTGCAAAATTAAACTTTGAATTTCACATTAGATCTTATTTTTTAGGACCACTTTCTAGAAAATCGATATTCAAATTGTTGGATTTTGGTCAACGCCTACCTTTTTTGCTTGTGAAAAGGTATGTAATAGATGAACTCTTCAATTTAGCATGCACCAACATTTTCTGTGATAAAATCAGATATGTCCATTACCTATAGTATTCATTCTTCACTTTATTTTCACAAGCATACCCATGATTTTCTTTAAGCTTGAGGTGTCTGGTTCAAGAACCAAAATGTAGAGAGTGAATGTTGGTATGTTTATTATGTAGATGGCACCCAGTAAACTTCCAAGTAATTGGACCTATGGAGGCATCACATAAACTCTGATGACTTACGACAAGCCTCACATCTTTCTGATGGTAACCTGCAAACCAAGCTGGGAGGAGATACAAGACGTGTTGCTTCCAGGCCAAACCCGCAGGACCAACCAGATCTTGTGGCCCGAGTGTTCAGGTCCAAGATGGAGATGATGAAAAGGATGCTTACCAAGAAGCATATTTCGGGCATTCCTAAGGTGGACGTCTATGTGGTAGAGTTCCAGAAGAGGGACTGATGATGTGTAGCTCACTGTAGAGCTTCGTTGGGAAACCCCAAGAGGAAGGTATGATGAGCACATCAGCAAGTATTCCCTCAGTAAGAAACCAAGGTTATCAAACCAGTAGGAGGAAGGAAATGACTCAAAGGTGTTGCTAGCAACTTGGAAACCCGCACAACACAAACTCAAGACTTTCCCCAACAAACAGGGATGTTTTCAATCTCACTGGTTTGCTGAAAACAAAGGATTAACTGTATGGTGTGGAAGGTAATGGTGGTTTGCAGAAAGTAAACAGTAACAATGGAAGATGTATCAATGGCAAAGATTGGACCGGGGTCCATAGTTCACTAGAGGTGTTCTCCTTAAGATAAACAACATAACATGATGGGTAAACAAATTACAGCGGGGCAATTGACAGGACAGAGCAAGGCATAATAATGCAATATTAGACATTCATGATCCTATGAGATTTGATTGGGCATTACAACAAGATACATAGGCCGCCATCCAACTGCATCTATGACTAGTAATCCACCTTCAGGTTATCATCCGAACCCCCTCTGGTATTAAGTTGCAAGCAACGGATAACTGCTTTAAGCAAAGTGTGTAAAGTAAACAATCCACTTGTTCCATGAACAAGTGTTCGTTTCTCACTAGTAGCAACAACACATATACAACCTTAGAGATTTTTGTCACTTACTCAGATTAAATAGAGGCATGAAACCACTATCGAGCATAAATACTCCCTCTTGGAGTCACTAGCATCTACTTGGCTAAGATAGCTACTAGAAACGGAGAGCATGCAAGATCTCAAACAACACAGACATGATAGAATCAATAAGATAGAATCATTAACCAAAGTTACATAGTAATCTCAATATCCATCGGATCCCTGCAAACACAACATGCATGATTACAAATAGATGATCTTGATCATGAAAGGAGCTCACAAGATCTAAACATGGTAGCACAAAGGAGGAGAAACAACCATCTAGCTACTACATGGACCCGTAGTCCAAGGTGGAACTACTCACGCTTCATAACGGAGGTTAGCATGGTGATGAAGAAGGCCTCCGGGATGATCTCTCCCCTCCGGCAGGGTGCTAGGAAGAGCTTCAGATCCCTCCTAATCTAGGGACGATGGTGGCGGCGGCTACAGACTATTTCGTGGAAGATTGTTCGGGTACTTAGGGTTTAGATATCTGGGGCTTCTTATAGGCGAAGAGGGAGGCCGAGGGGGTGCTTGAGGCGGCTGCACCCCCCAGGCGTGGGCCAGGCCTGGTCGCGCGGCCAGGTGGTGTGGCCCCCTCGAGGCCCTTCCTGGCTCCATGTTCCCCACGGTAAAATATTGACTTTGGCTTTTGTCTCGTCCAATTCCGAGAATATTCATTTTATGCCTTTTCTGGAACCAAAAAACAGAAGAAAACATGCAACTGGCGCTGTGGCATCTTGTTAATAGGTTAGTCCGAGAAAACATATAAAAATACCTCAAAGTGTAGACAAAGCAAAGTAGATACTAAACAAGCATGGAACATAAAAAATTATAGATATGTTTTCGATGTATCAGGGGCCTTCCCCATGCTCATTTCATGTTGATCTAGCCAGACCATATTGAGAAAATTTCTTGATAATCATTTCTCTTATCATGTAATGACTGCCCATAGATTGTGTGCATTTCTATTTGGCTATCTTTTCTATATACACGAATATTTATGTGGAACTAGTAAAATGCTCGTGCATTGCTATGGGCAAATAGACATAAAATAGAAACCTGATTTATACATAAGGTTTTTGATATGTCGTAAATGTATCTATAATTTTTGATGCTCCATGCTTGTTTTATATCATTTGTCTTCTGTTTTGTCTACACTTTGAGGTATTTTTATACACTTTCTAGAACTAACCTATTGACAAGATGCCACAGTGCCAGTTGCCTGTTTTCTGCTGTTTTTGGTTTCAGAAAAGCTAAAAAATAAATATTCTTAGAATTGGACGGGACAAAAGCCAAAGTTACTATTTTTCCCCGAAGCAATACGGAAACGCGAAGCAGAGACAGAGGAGGACACCAAGGTGGCCACACCCTATGGTGGCGCGAGCCCACCCTAGGCGCGCCACCAGGGGTGTGGGCCCCCTGGGCCTCCACCGACCTTGCCCTCTTCGCCTATAAGAAGCACCCGATGAGAAAACCATTAATAATCCATCATACACCCACAAAAAGTTCCACAACACCGCCGCCACCGAAGGGGAGATTTGGGGACATAAGTCTCTATTCTGGCACCCTGCCGGGATGGGGAATTGCTCCCGGATCCATCTCCATTGATCTCCGCCACCATCTCCATCGTCGTTGCTGATTCCCATGATGAGGAGGGAGTAGTTCTTCCTCGAGGCTAAGGGCTCTACCGGTAGATATGTGTTCATCTTTCTCTCTATGCGTGATCTTATTGTGGTCATGAACTTTGTAATCAAGTAGATCTACTTTGCTACTCAAGTGATTTAATTAATCTCCGGCTCTCCCCACGTGTGTGAAAGTGACAGCGTGCACGCCGTGGTGGCACTTAGGCTAGAGTTTATAAATACTTATCATGAGTATATTTTGAGTTGGTTGTCTCTATGAAATTTTGGTGTTTGTTGGAACCATCTAGCACTCAAGGTGACAGTGTGGGGTTATCTAGATGGGGATTGCAAACTTTAAGGAGTGCTTTTGTAGCCGTACCGTGGATTAAAGTGTCCAATCGGAGAGTAGTTTAGAGTAGTATCATGAAGAGAAGATATTTATATGAGAGTGTTCACTAGTGAAAGTATGATCCCTAGGCCTTGTTTCTAAGCATTGAAACACCGTTTGCAACTAGATTTGTTGCATGTTTGCTTGCTACCATCTTTATTTAAGTTCGCCTTTAGTCTCTTCCTCCCATTAGAAGCTCTTTTCTGGCACCGTTACCACTTATAATCATCTATATCACTTGTATTTCACTATCTCTTCGCCGAACTAGTGCACCTATACACCTGACAAGTGTATTAGGTGTGTTGGGGACATAAGAGACTTCTTGTATCTTGATTGCAGGGTTGCTTGAGAGGGATACCTTTGACCACTTCCTCCCTGAGTTCGATAAACCTAGGGTAATCCACTTAAGGGAAACTTGTTGCTGTTCTACAAACCTCTGCATTTGGAGACCCAACAACTGTCTACAAGAATAGAAGTGCATAGACATCAGTTTTACATAAATAAAAACAAAAAACTATTAAATTTCTTGTCAAACATAAGCATAAATTACAAAGAATGTATTATTTCACACTACATAGCATAGCTATAATGTGAGTACATCTTTGTACACAATATTCTTCCCAACCAAAATAATTCTACCATCCTGTATGGTCATAAAATACATAGTTTGATAGGAAATAGCTGCTCCCAATACAAATTAATGGATACATATTTGTCTAGATTCAGATGTTTCTAGCAAGAGGGAGTATATATTTAATCTAAAAGGAAAACATTTTATCATCTAATAGACACAAATGTATTCGAGGTAGAAGCACTCTTTCCTACACATGCGGAGTGGGATCCTTGTATTAGAAACAAGAAATACCAGCATCATCAACGGGATCCTTTTATTAGAGCTTGTTGCCCTCATTGGGCAAGTTGTGGGAAAGGTCCTGGAGGTGGACTTGGGCTCCCTCTCGGGGCTTGATGCGGCTCGTATGAGACTCCTTTGCCCGGATCGCTCTGTATTCCCTGTGTCCCTGCCGTGCTTCTTCTTTGATCGGGTGGGCAGGGACCTTCTGGTGGAGCTCGACGAGGTGGTGGTGGGTCCGGAGGCCAGCCCCCATCCCCCTCCCCTTCCCTGCCAGCGACGACATGGGGACGGGGGGGTGGCGGTGTGGGGGCGGGACGTTCAGACGACAGTGACTCGGGGTCTGACCCGGAGTCGCCCCTCGCCACCGACGCATTGTCGTCCCTGGCTCAGCCTCTACAGGGGGCCTCTAGGGGCGTCGCGGCCCCCCTCTGGCGGCTAGGCGCTCGAGGGAGCCCCCTCCCGCCCCTGAGGTACGTCGCTTGTCGTAGAGCGCGCCGGCCAAGCTGATTCCGATGGACCTCCCTCGGTGCTACCGTCCTGATCCCACTCCCTCCATCGGCCTCGACATCACGCAGTATGGCTCCAACCTCGCTCTGGGTCCCTCTCTCCGCCATGTGTCCCCGCCAGCTCAGACATCCCTGGAGGAGGAGACCTCTGGGAGTGTGGGTCTGGTGGTTTGTGTGGACCTATCCCCGCGCTCTCCTGGGGTGGTTTGCTACTCTCTCGCACCGGATACCCCTGACCCGCCAATGTTGTCGGCCGCCACGCTCGCCGACTCCCCTGCGGCAGCCTCCAAGCTGCGCCGGGCCAGGGTCCCCAGGCGGCCACCCCGCCCCCTCCCGCCACAGTGTCCGCCTTGCAGGGCGGACATGCCCATCTGGTCCCGAGCCAATGGTGGCGGAGCGGGCTTCCCTCCATGTGGCGGCTCGTGATGAGTTTCCAGGTACTTCCGCATCCTCCTCCCCTACTTTGCCTTCTGTCATTGTTCCTTCTGGTCTTCCTGGCTCGCCGTTCTGTGTGCTCTCCGAGGTTTCGCTGGCCCACCTGGGCGAAGTTGCATATGACTGTGGGATTGTCTTTCATGGTGAGAGAGGGCCGAAGATGGACCAGATTGCTGCCATTAAGGCGCGGGAGGGGTATGCGGGAGCGATCGCTGCTGCCCGGGCGCGTGACGCTCGGGAGGGGGAACGCTCTCGGATCCTCGCCGAGGCTAGGTCCCCCGGACCAGGCTCCAGTGAGGATCCCCCTGCTCCTGATGAGCGGGAGGTTACTCAGAAGTCTACCCCGAGACCTCCCAAGGCTCCTATGGTCCGTCCCCCTACTAGTCGTGTCCGCTCGGTCCCTGCTATGGGGACCCCCCCTGGCCTGAGTTATCCTATGGATATTCTCCAGGCCATCCGGGTGTTCATTTGGAACATCCGGGGGTTCAGGCAAGAGGGCCGACGTCACTAGATTAAGGAATACATCAGTTTGGAAGTGCCGGATATTGTCGGCCTTTAGGAGACGATTTGTCAGGATTTTTCCATCGAGGAGTTAGATGGTCTCAGCGCTACAAGTTCTCCTGGTCTTAGCTCCCGACGTCTGGTCACTCCGGGGGTATCCTTCTGGGGGCGAAGGAGGATACCTTTGCCATAGATGATATGGACCGTGGGGAATTCTTTGTGAGTATGGCACTCACCTAGCTTCAAATGGGAGGTGATTATTGTCTATGGCCCCGAGGACCATAGGAGGTCCACTGATTTCTTGCTAGAGCTCAAATCAAAAGTGGAACGGGCGGTTCTCCTCGTGGTGGTGGCCGGTGACTTCAACCTGATCCGTTCCGCTAACGACAAGAGCTCGGCAAATGTGGACCTCCCTAGGATACGTATGTTCAATGACTGCATTGTCGATCTTGCACTCCGCGAGATTGCACGGGTGGGCGCTAGATATACCTAGACCAATAAACAACGGGACCCAATTTGCAGTGTCCTCGACCGTGTCTTCATTTCTGTCGATTGGGAGGTGGTCGTCCCTCTCTGCTCTCTTAGGGCGGCCACTAGGGTTGGGTATGATCACACCCTGCTCCTCCTCTCCTCTGGAGGGGGCCATCCGCCTAGGCTGAATCGATTCCACTTTGAATCCTTTTGGCTACAGAAGCAAGGATTCGTCGAGGCTGTTCGAGCTAGGTGGCTTTCGGCGGCGGCATCCCCACCCCGTATCTACTGTGCGATGGATATCTGGCACGACTGTGCTAATCTACCCCGACAGTTCATGAGGGGTTGGGGTGCCAACTTGGGGGCTGAACTCAGAACCCAAAAGGATGCCATCTTGCGGGAAATCCAGGCCTTGGATTGGGAGGTGGACCTGTGTGGCCTTTCTCCGAGGCCTGGTCCCATAGGTATTCCCTTGAGACCTCCATTATGGAGATCTACAAGGGAGAGGAGGCTTTTTGGCGACAGTGGAGTCGCCATAACTGGACTGTCCAGGGGCAATCGAACACTGCCTACTTCCATACCATTGCCAATGGAAGGAGAAGGAAGTGATCAATCCCATGCCTCTAGGAGGGGGAGTGATACGTCGGAAACATATCTATAATTTTTGATGTTCCATGCTTGTTTTGTATCATTTGTCTTATGCTTTGTCTAAACTTTGAGGTGTTTTTATATGTTTTTCTAGACTAACCTATTAACAAGATTCCAGAGTGTCAGTTGTCTGTTTTCTTCTATTTTTGGTTCCAGAAAGGCAGAAAATCAATATTCTCGGAATTGGACGGGACAAATGCCAAAGTCATTATTTTCCTGGACCAACACGGAACCACAAAGCAGAGACGGAGTAGGGCACCGGGGTGGACGCACCCCCTAGGAACGGGCAAGCCCTAGTGGCGCCTATAGGGGGTGTTGGCCCCCTGGCCCTCCACCGACCTTGCCTCCTGCGCTATAAGAAGCCCCCAGGGAGAAAACCCTAAATCATCCATCATACTTCTAGAAAAAGTTCCGCTGTGCCGCCGCCATCGAAGGGGAGATTCGTGGGATAGAAAGTCTCTATTCCGGCACCCTGCCAGGACGGGGAAGTGCCCCCGGAGCTATCTCCATCAATCTCCACCACCATCTCCATCATCGTTGCTGATTCCCATGATGAGGAGGGAGTAGTTCTTCTTCGAGGCTAAGGGCTCTACCGGTAGCTATGTGTTCATCTCTCTCTATGCATGATCTTGTTGTGGTCATGAGCTTTGTAATCAAGTAGATCTACTTTGCTACTCAAGTGCTTCCATAGATCTCTAGCTCTCCCCACGTGTATGATAGTGACAACACTACTAGGAAAATGCCTGTTTGTGGCGCACATGGAATGGCCATCCGTGGCGCACTAGCAGAGGGGCATGCCCTTAGGCGTAGCGCACCCACCCCATGTGCGCCACGGTTAACAATAACAAGCGTAGCGCACCTACCCTATGTGCGCTACGGGTATCTGGCGTGCGGCCAGTAGGGCCCTGGCCCACACATATCTGTGGCGCACTATGACCATGTGCGCCACAGTTGTTCTAGTTACTAGTAGGGCACTGCCCATAGGTGAGCCACGCCTGTTTTAGCCGTGGGGCACTTCAACCATGTGAGCCACGGATGTGCTGATTACCTATAGCCATTTTCCTAGTAGTGCAGCATGCATACCGTGGTGGCACTTAGGCTAGAGTTTACATAAATACTCATCGTGCTTTAATATATCTATGATTTTCCCCATGTGTGTGAAAGTGACAGCGTGCACTCCGTGTGTGGCACTTAAGCTAGACTACATATATATTTGTTATGAGTTATATTTGGAGTTGGATGTATTTATGAAATTGTGGTGTTTTTTGGAACCGTCTAGTGCTTAAGGTGACAGTGTGGGGTTATCTAGATGAGGAAGGCGGACTTTGAGGAGTTCTGTTATAGCCCTACCATGGATTAGAGTGTCCAACCGGAGAGTAGTTAAGAGTAGTATCATTAAGAGAAGATATTTATATGAGAGAGTGTTCACTAGTGAAAGTATGATCCCTAGGCCTTGTTTCTAAACATTGAAACACTGTTTGCACCTAGATATGTTGCATGTTTTCTTTGTTTAGTCTTTACCTCACCGTCAAGCTCTTTTCTGGCACTCACACACGTTACCCCATGTCAAAAACAAGTCAGAAGCTATTTTCTGGCACCGTTACCACTTGTATTTCACTATCTCTTCGCCGAACTAGTGCACCTATACACCTGACAAGTGTATTGGATGTGTTGGGGACACAAGAGACTTCTTGTATCTTGATTGAAGGATTGCTTGAGATGGAATACCTTTGACCACTTCCTCCCTGAGTTCGATAAAACTTGGGTAATCCACTTAAGGGAAACTTGTTGCTGTTCTACAAACCTCTGCACTTGGAGGCCCAACAACTGTCTACAATAATAGAAGTGTGTAGACATCAAGATATTTGGGAGTCTTTATTGGAATTGTAACATCCCAAAAATATTAAACTTGGATCATCAAACTCTAATCATCAAATTTAGGGTTAACAAAAACTTTCCAATTAAAAATATGAAAGCATTCATATGTGTGTGCATTAAAATTTGGATTCTTTTGAATTGCCATGATTCTTTGTTTCTTTGCTTTTAAAATGATTCTTAGGTGAAATAAACATCACCTAAACAATCCCCAAACTTTTCCCAAAGACAAACAAGTCAAAACAAATAAATTAAGTGAATGGTCACTTTGGCCAAATTAACTCCCATGCCTACTTGGCTATCTCTAACTTTCAGAACTTAACAGAAACATGTATGGATCTTTGCACCCCTTGATAGTACTCATAATAAGGTACCAATGCCCAATTTGTGATCATCCAAAAACATTTAAATGCTTAGTTTAAATGACAGTTTAAAATTGAATCTATCTCATATGGGAAGATCACACTATTTCAAAAACCACTCAAACAAGCTCAATTTCCAAAACCCAAGCACCCACAGAATCCTCAACACATGCCTAGAACACCCACCAAAAATAATTTCAAAATTCAAAACTTAAGTTCATGCGGCCATTTCATCAAACAGGTTGCAGATTCAAATCAACAAAATCACAAACACTATTTTGAGCAGTGTTTTGAGCCAACCTTATTCCCTCTATGGTTACACTAGCCTCAGTAGATCATCTAGCAACCTTAACTAACCTCTAGCACCACTGTGAGCTTGCCGATGCCATCAATGCTGAACAGGCCGAGAGCACCCATGTCACCCCAGTGTGGACAACAAGCTAGGAGAAGAACTAGCCGTGCCAACCTTGTCTGGGAGGTAGCCCATGCCTCACCGCCCCCTCTCGACCAGCCCTAGCTCGCAGACAACGACCCGGACTGCCAGGAACGCCGCGCCCGTGCTGCTGTCGACCATGCCGACGCGCACCGCAGAGCACGCGCCGTTCCCACGCAACCCGACCACCTCGAGCCCTGGCCGCCCGCATGCACCCCACCGTCCCAGGATACCACCAGACATGCCCATTTCACCGCCTGTACCCCGTAGCCACCGCTCGCCGCAGAGTTCGCCGCCTCTGCCTCGCAGAGCATCGCGCGTTCCCAACCGTTTGCCACCACCCTACATGCGCATTTAAACCTTAGAGCATCGCCAGGAGACCGCCCGTCGATCGCCAACCTCGGCCATGCCTCTAGCCGCCCATAGCCGTGTCGCCACCGTCGTCTGCCCTTCCCTCTTGGTCTCGCCGTCGAGCCTATAAAAGGAGACGATCCTAGCTTGATTTCTTCACACCATCTCACTCCCCTCACCTCACTGATCGTTCCACCCCTTAGCCGGAGCAAGGCGAGCAGCGCATCGCCGGAATTTGGCCGGAGCTCGCCGCTGTAGAGGAGAAGACGAGCCGTTGATTTTGACCACCCCGAAGTTGCCGCGACCACCTCTGAGTTCGCCGTCGTCGACTTCGCCGTTTGCCCGCCTCGTCGTTGTCACTAGAGCCCCGGTATGCCCCCTATGCACCCCCACTGAGCCGCTAGGGTTCGAGCTCGCCGGTGACTTGTTCATCGTCGACGACGACCCTCAGCCGTCGATCTTCATTCTAATCCAACGCACCACATCGCTCCGTACCGCTTCGCGTTTAAAGAGCCTCTGACCAGTCGACCCCCTTGTCAGTTGCACCCCACGCTGCAGAGTGACACTGGGCCGGCCCAATAACCCTTCCCGCGCAGCCCACTCGTTTGAATTTAGCTTTTTCTTTTTATATTCAAACTTAGTTCTGTACCCAGTTTCAAAAATCAACCCAGCTCGATTCAGTCAACCAAATTGAATGAAACCAATTTTTTTAGAAAGATATTGAAATGCATAATCCAATCCCGTTGGATTCAAATTATTTGGATCTATAGATCAACCTTGGTACAAATAACAAGGCAGCAACTTTTTTGCATTCAAACATTTTTCAAATTTCAACCATAATAGCTTTTGAGTTGATTCCAACTCTCAAAAATCACATTTGATCATACCTTTCAAAATATATAAAAACATATGGATTTACTTACAAAAATAATGTTCAAGTAATAAAAGAATGCCACATATGCATTTCTAGTCACTTATTTTATTTAAAATAAAAGGTTAAAGCTTATTAAATTGTGATACCACTTTAAATCACATTCCCATGTACTAAAATATGTGGTGATGACATGTGTCAACATGATCCCATGTTTGGTTTGGAGAATATTAAATCTTAAGTAGTTTTGCAATGAGTAGAAATTACTTTTCTAAAAATAAAAGAAATAAGCCAAAGCTTTAATCTTGTAATATTAGTGATGATGCTAGATCATCTGTAGAACCCTTTTGTGTGATGATTCAAAGTATTTAAGTATTGTTTGGTGATTGTGTACCTCGTATTTTATTCATAGACGTTAGTACCGACCAAGGATACGAGGAGGAAGGAGGATACTACGAAGAAGAAGCTAAGGAGAACTTCAACCACTGCTCTGCTCAAGGCAAGCTATTAACCTTGCAATATAACACTTGAAATTATGAAAGTTAGATAACCTATGCAATGCACTAAGCATGCTTGGTTAGACATATGTGATGATACCCCCTCCTAGTTTTACCTACAAGCTTCTACTTTATTTCTTTATCAAAGATATTACTTAGAGTCTACTTAAGTAAATTGTAGATACTAGAAATATAATTGAAGGTTGCATAAAGAGCATTAAATTTGGCCTAAGCTAGATAATCTTGATGGCATCCTAAGGCATGAGATTGAACTTAGTTAAACTCCACTAGTTTACCACCCCTCATTAGTACTTACCCCCACTTGTAGATGCTAGTGCTAAGCATAAAACTTGATCAACTTTAGATGGGAGTACTTGGTGGAAAAATGGTTATGAAAACCTTGGAATGATGGATCATTCTACTGAGATGTTTTGACATGTGTTTCCGAACACCAGATGATTGTGAAAATGTTGAGGCATGAGCCTTAGCCCTTTATAAAACTGATGGTTGTCTAGATGTGATACCATTCCAATTTTACCGTACAACCACAATACCCAAAATTTGGGTAGGGCTTGACTGGAAACTTATATACCTTAGTATTGGTTCCCTCACGGCCAAGGTCTGAGCTGAGGCTACCTTGTGAAGATTGTCCACCGGTGCAGTACCCAAGATGACAGTTGGTCATGGTTGGGAGGCCAAACTCACAGGAGAGGTGCCTATACTAGGGCATGTAATTGAAAGGTTAGGATTGATTATCCGCATACTGAGTATGGTGAATTCAGGATTTGTTCCTGACGGATGTATCGAATGTTGTGGTGAAAGTGCACCATCTCTGCAGAGTGTCAAACTATTCGAATAGCCGCGTCCGCGGTTATGGACAGTTGGAGTGGCCATACTGTTCCCCCGTCAGATGTTTTCAAAATGACTTGTGAAATGAATGGAGATTTTGACTTGACCACAATAAAGTTGTGATATGAAATACAAGTTCCCACTTAGGTGTTATAAAATTTCAACTAACTTTTCTTGCTTCTGAACTTAGTAGAGGTAATTCTGGCTTTTTGCAAAACAACCTAGAGCTTAGTGTCCTACTACAAAACCCCCCTTCACTTGTTAGTATTAGTTTGCGAGTACTTAAAGAGTACTCATGGCTTTGTCCCTGGCTATTCCCGTGGCCAGACTATGAAGAGGAGTATCAAGACAAAGGACCCCAGGAAGGTTACGACAACTAGGATCATCTCCCATCGTCAGCATTGCCTGTGACCCCAAAGATGGAGCTTCGCCTACGCTACCTTTATTATTACGTTATTATGCTTCTTGAGCTATATTAAGAACTGGATCATGAGATCCTTATTTGTGTAATACCTTATGTATGGTTTCTAATGGATGATGTACTGTGGTATCCAAATCTGTTATGTCCCGCAAAAATGGTAATCCTGGGATTGCGATGTATGGCATAACAGGCATCTGGGATTAAAAATCCGGGTGTTGACAGGAATCCCCACAGGCGCTCTCCTCCTATATTTACGCCTTCTAAAAGGACCTTTTATCGGCGTCGTCACCTTCGGGCCTCTCTCTTGCGCCGGACTTCTGGACCGATGAGGCGCTAGTCTCCCCGACTGAGAATGTGGATATCACTTGTCCTTTTATCCTGGAGGAGGTGGCCTCCGCCTTGAAGTCCATGAGGACCGGTTCTGCCCCCGGCCCCGATGGGCTTCCCATGAGCTTCTTCGAGACCTTCTGGGCCCAGCTCCTCCGGGTGATCATGCAGATGTTTCAGGAGTTCTACACGGGTACTTTAGTGATGTCACGGCTGAATTTTGGGGTGATTACCATAATCCCCAAGGTAGTAGGGGCCACGGATATCCGCCAGTTTCGCCCGATCACACTGATCAATGTCATCCAACGTCTGTCTGCCAAGGTCTATGCCCTTCGCCTCGCCCCAATTTTGGAGAGGCTCATACATCCTCTCCAGTTCGCCTTTCTTAAGGGACGCCTGATTCACGACGATGTCCTGGCGCTTCATGAAATTATTCATGAAGTGAAGGCACGCCGTCAGAAGGGGGTGTTCCTTAAGCTGGACTTCCAGAAGTCCTATGACCGCTTGGACTGGTCCTTCTTGAGGCTAGTTCTAGAGAGGAGGGGGTTCATGACCGCGTAATCTGCTGGATCATGCAGTTTGTGATGAGTAAACGGACGGCGATCAACATCAACGGTGAGATTGGCCCCTACTTTAGTCTGTCCTATAGGGTTAGACAAGGGGATCCTATATCCCCCCTATTGTTTAACACTGCGGTGGATGCCCTTACAGAGATTTTTGATAGAGCCAAAATCGCTGGCCACATTTCGGGTGTGGTTGCGCATCTTATTCCTGGTGGGGGTGTCTCACACCTCTAATATGCGGACGATACCATGATCATGGTGGAGGGCTCAGAGCGGGACATCATCAACCTTAAGTTCCTGCTTCTCTGCTTCGAGTCCATGTCTGGGCTTAAGATCAACTTCGACAAGAGTGAGGTTATGATCCTTGGATACTTCGCGGAAGACCGCCAGTGGATTGTGGATAATCTCATCTGTGAGTTGGCTAATTTCCCTATTACGTACCTTGGGATGCCCATCCAGGAGACTAGAGTTCTAATCAGAGATCTGGCACCCTTGGTATCGAGGGTACGCTCCAAGGCTGAGCCCTGGCGAGCGCGCCTCACATCCAAGGGGAGCAAGGCGGTTCTGATCAACTCCTATCTCTCGAGTCTACCCATGTACTAGATGGGGCTATACCTACTGCCGGAAGGGACCCATGCTGACTTTGCTAAGGAGTATTTAGGTTCTTTTGGGCAGCCCGGGATGGCCATCCGAAATACCATATGGTTAAATGGGTAGACGTATGCGCCCCCAAGAGCCTTGGGGGCATAGGGATTCTCGATTCGCGCCTCTTTAACGTGGCCTTGATGCTTAAATGGGTTTGGCGCATTGTAACATCCCAACATATAGGACCTAACGAAGGGTAGAATTAGGAATATGAATTGTTGCATGCATTCATTTGAGAAAATGTGAGTAAATTTTTTGCCAAATAAAAACCTTGAGTGATCAATGTTTCTTTCTTACTTTGAGAGTGGGTTTAGTCTTAAAGGAGGATTGCTAAAAACTTTGATATGATCTTAAGAGAATTATGTGTGTTTTGAAATAAGTTTGGATTCTAAACTTAAAGTGTTCTATAATTTAAATGATTTTGATTTAAGATTTGAATCTTAAATTAATCAAGAGAAAAGTACTATAACTTAAATCTTATCTAAAAACAAGATTGTATATGAAATTCATTTTATATACATAAAGAAGTTACAAAGAATGAACTTACTGAAGTTATTCCAAACTTCACAATTTACAAAAGAGTAAAGAATAAGAATATTCTTTATTAATAAATATATAATCTTTATTACAAATGAACCAAATAAAGATTACAAGAATTATAAAAGAAAAATACAAAAGACTAAGAAAATTACATTTATTTATATACTAACTATCCTATATCTAATACTACACTGAATCTTCATCTTTATATTTGTACCTGCAAAACAAAGATTAAAAGAAAAAAAATAGGATTAGTGTTAGTATATTTCTCTCAGATATGTCAGTGAGGTGCACTTGACAATCTCATCATTGAGAAATGTGGTAAAAAGGGGCAAGTTACACCAATATGAAAGATTTCATCTTTCATAAATTCAAAGCCAGAATATAAATGATAGCCAAAAGGGACCAATTCACCAGCCAGGGTAAAAGTAGATTGGTAATAGTAAGTTCAAACTTTCTGAACTTATCCACATGTGCATAGCAGGCACACAAGCTGCACACACACATAAACATGCAGATGGTGTGTTGTCGACCTCGCAAGCACAACCATCAACACAAAACCACAACACAACCATGGGGGTGCACATCAGTGCATTACTCCACTACACCACACCACAACACATCTAGGGTGAACAGCAACCAAACCAAGGACAGCAGCCAAACCAACCATCCAAATCAACCCAAACATCACCAGGATGGTGACATAAGGAGAGGGATGGATCTGGTGGATAGCAAGGTCAAGCCCAGGAGCTAGGAGGATCAGGCAAGCTCAAGAGCAAGCTCAGGAGCCTAGCAAAAGCAGATCAAGAACCAGATCAAGAACAAGATCAAGATCAAGATCAAGATCAAGATCAAGATCATCATTAATCTACTACATCCGCATCAGAATCTGTGGTGAGCCTCATAAAACCATCACATGATTTCATCATATATCTAAATAAAAGCATGTGTTGTTTTATGAGATAATCTCTCAATAATCACCCAAGAGGGGTAAATCTATCCTAGAGATTTCAAGCATAAGGTTAAGAAATCCAGCTCAACCACAAACAAACACTAAACCCTCAGACCAGCATCACTGGGTTCAGTGTTATTTTTTTACAACTTAGATCATTTCCATTGGATCTTATCAGATCAGGGCACATCTCTCAGAGAGAGTAGCACCTCTAAATCTATAAGTTTCAAACAAACTATTGCTCAACTAACTAGGAATTACATCCTAGAGCCTCAGACCAGCATCATAGGCAGGAAAGATAATAAAAGCTCCCATATCATCTTATCAGTTTTAATCACAAGCATAACCAAGCTAAGCCTAGAAATAAAAACCAAATCACTTGTGTGCCAGAATACAATGGTATCACAAGGATAAGTTCTTAATAAGCTATAACCAATCTTTACCTAGCCTTCACAGATATATAAAAGGGACAACCAATAAATATCATTTTCCTGAAGCCAAGTGCCAGGAATCAACCTTAAAATGAATCTATACATCCACAGAAAATCATTACATGTAATGATTTGATTCAGAGTGTATAATCTCAAACAAGCCCACATTATAATTCCAGTAAGCAACCACTGAGAGAAATCTACTGTCAGTATAAATATTCTGACAGTAAAGAAACTTCTCAGACCAACAACATAATCCAATCAAGGATTTCATTGAAACACTAGCATGGATCATGGTGGATTACCACTAGAATTAATCTGACAGGCAACTAATATCATCAAAGCCACTATCAATCATTAACCACAAAAGACAATCATTTCCCATGGTCAAATATGAACAATACTAGATCTAAAGCATCATAGATATGATCAACAGGGGGTTATGGACCCTAATTAGAGCAAGAACTCTAATCCAGAGATGAACTCAACCAGCACATAGTCACTCGACATGAAAGCCACTAGATACATGGAGAGAATCATGGACGTAGCATAGACAAACACCATAGAGACCACTTACCCGAGGTCCTCGCTGATGAATCAAAGAGGAAGCAGAGGGGCCGACGAACCGCGGCGGCACAGGGAGCACCCAGAAGGGCGCTGCAACCTGCACCTTCCACAGCGGCGGCCGCAGCAGCGTACGAGACCAGCACACCACCGCAGGCAGGATCGCGGCGGCGACAACATCTTTTCCGAACCCTAGGGTTCGGGAATGGGGTGGAACTGACCACGGGGAAGCCCTGGAATCAAATCCAAGTGGATAGAATGAAAAAACGTCGTCGACAACCCCAACTCGCACACCGGCGGCGGCCAGAACGGCCGACGACGGCAGGAATCGACGGTGGCGGCATCGCCGGCCACGGGGTCGAGTCAGAGGAGGAGGGGATAAGGTCGAGGGAGAGAAGGGAGGCAGAGTGGGCTGGGTGGGCCCAAACCCTTCGGGGTGATCTTTTGACCCTGGCCCAATAAACTCAAGGGGCCAGCCCAAGTTGCTTAGTAAATCTTTTTGAACAAATGGAAAAGACCAAAATACCCCTAACCTCAATTAAATTATAGAAAATAAAATAAAAGTCCAAAAATTATAAATAAAATATTTTTGGATTCACAATAATTCACTATGTTCAAATAAAATAAAATATAAATTTTTGAACACTTAAACTTTTATAAGAATTTTGTAATTTATATATTCCTTATGGAATTTTACAAAATTATTGAAAAGTGATAAAAATAAATAAAAATCACTTTCATTATTTATTAATATTATAGTATTTTTGAAAAATACTAAATAAATAGTTAATAATAAATTTTAATGTATAATTAATAATTCCTAAAAGAATTATTAAATCAATAAAATTCAAATAAAAAGGGAAATAAAATAAAATAATTCAATATATGCAATAAATATAAAAAGCTAATATTTATAAATGCTTTATTAAAAGGCACCTTATATAGGGAAAATGCATATAGAAGTAAAAGATGCATTACATTACTTGCATAATCATTTTGCTTCTTTAAATATTGTCCTTACCGGGCAATAATGATGTTTTTGTAGAACTAGAAGCTCAAGGTCCAGTGCAAGCATCAGACTTCACTACCTTGCCATCACAAGGCAAGTTCATCACTTGCTCATGTCCTTTGAAGAGTCTTTATCAAAGTATTTGCAAATTGTGTGTTATCATATATGGTATAAAAGAAAGAAAATATTACTTTCATAAACAAAGAAATCATAGATATCATCCTAAGTGGTGATATAGTGGAGCAATAGAACTTAGAGTTCTAATTGCAACAATGATGATCAAATAGGGACTTAATAACCCCTGACATCAGTGATTCTAGCGCCGTATATGACGCGTTAGCCATGAGATTTGGAATGGGACAGAGACGTCAGCTGTATCTTCTTCCTCTCGCATGAAGCCAGATGTGCAGGTCGTGGCTGTTATCCTCGTAGCATGCATATTAATTGGTAATTCATAGAGGATATGCAGCATATGGGTGGGAACCCTCATCATCCCACGATAGTTCTGGCATCTAACGGTTTGTACAAACCATTGCTGTAATTCATTATGTGGGCATGGTGTACACCAAGGAGGCATGCGGGGTCACGAAGGGGGCAGTTATTGGCTTGGACCAACTACTGGGCCCCACATCATGGAATTGTGGACGGGAAAGTACGCCCGGTTGTGCAACAAGGAGTTGATCTCTCATGGGTAAAGTAACGGACCTCTGCAGAGTGTAAGAACTGTAACTTGTTACTCCCTGTTACGGGAAGGAGCTATGAACGCGGCAGGAAAGGAACTCCATGAAAGTTCTGGTCAACCTGTGAAGGCTGATTGCCATAGTTTTTCGGAATAAAATCAATCTTTGAAGAAAAATTTATAAAAACTGCATCGTGCCAAGGATTTATTATCCAAGGTGGTAGTTAGAGCATCAAACTTCCCACCTTGCATATAATGAACTTGTCGAGTAACGCTGTTACTCATCCTTTCCTTTGATCCCTTACTTAGACTCTGAGGATTCTGAATACGTGCCAATGTATGCAGCTGAATGCCAAGAAGACGTGTTCTACGAGGAACCTGATCTATCCAGAGGAGTTGAAGGCGTGGACTACGAGATCCGCTACGGTGTCGATGAGAGGAGTCCACTTAAGGGTCTAGTTAGTAGTAACTAACGGAGCCGAGCAGCATGAACTCTATAGAATAAGCTGTTGAGCCCCAATCCTAGTCGGAGTTGTTACTCTTAAATTTCCGCTGAACATCTTATATTTGGTTTGTAAGTTGGATCTTTAGGAAGTTTTGAACTTCCGGTATTGTAACAATAATAATGTGTGTACTTTTGTAATATGGACCCACAATGTTTCTGTTGTACCACTCTGAGGGATGTTATATTTACGGAACGGTGTTCTGTGGATGTCATATCAACGACTATAGTGTACTAAGCATACAGTGGTATGCTGGGTCACCGCACGCATCCTTCGGGATGATGGGGGTCTTTGGCTATAGCTCATCAATGCCAAATACCTCCGGGGTCGGCCCCCGTTAGCCTGTGAGCGTAGGGAGGGCTCTTAGTTCTGAAGAGCCATTCGGCAGATCAAATCTTTCATTGGTTTGGGCATATCCTTTGTGATCGGCAGCGGCGGCGGGGTGCGATTCTGGTTGGACCCATGGCTCACGTCAGTTCCTCTCGCGGTGTAGTTTTCTACCCTCTTTGCCATCTCTGCCTCCCCGTCGGTTCTTGTTGTTGAGGCCTTTCGCGAGGGCCGCTGGAACAGCATCTTGTTTTGTCGGTCCCTTAGTATGGCCGAAGCAACGAGCTTCCAACAGCTGATGGCGGCCATTCCGGCTGCCTTGGCCGAGGAACCGGGTTCGTCATCTTGGCTCCTCCACCCCTCAGGGGAGTTCTCGGTGGGTTCAGCCTACCGGGCCTTGTTCCAGGGCCCGGAGTTGCTATGGACGGCGCCCTTTGGAAAGCCCCCACCCCCTTAGCATCCGCATCTTTGTTTGGCAGTTGCTCCGTGGCTGCCTTCCCTCCGGGGTGGAGGTGGCCAAACGTAATGGCCCAGGCAATGGCTTTTGTCCCCTATGTGGGACTCCGGAGACTTGTGCCTATATTTTGTTCCCTTGCTCGGCGGCTCAGTTCCTTTGGAGTTTTGTCCGAGAGGCGTTGGGTGATGCTTGGCAGGCGCAGGAGCTCGGTGAGTTCCTGTAGTCCCAAGTGAACAGGGCCGAAGGGGGACGCCGCCTCTTCTGGCTTGTGTTCGCGGCCATGTCTTAGACCCTTTGGATCGTGCTAAATAAGATGGTGATTGAGAAGATCTATCCTACCCGCGCATCTGACTCTATCTTTACGTTTCTTGCCTTTCTTAGGTATTGGTCCCACCTGGTGCGTGAGCATGACCGGGCGCCTTTCGACGCCACATTTAGGGCCTTGAGGACGGCGGCGTCCCCCTTCTCAGCACCGATGGTTGCTTGACCTGCGGTGGCTGGGGTGATGTCTCCAATCCCCCATGATGTTTTTAGTTTTTCTTGGGTCGTTATGTGCTGTGGCCCTAGTGTTTGAGCACTCCTTTTTCTTTTCATCCCCTTTGGTTGCGGCCGGTGTGGATGCTTGTATGAACCTTGTACTGGGATTTGGCTTTATTTATAAAGTGGGGCGAAAACCTGATTCGAAAAAAAAACAAGAAATACCAGCATCATCAACGAGACAAATTGTTGAAGATAAGTAAAGTGAGGTGTCAACCCTTACTTGAATATATATTGTACTCCCTCCGTCTCAAAAAAAGTGAATGGGTTTGTCTTGATTCGTATGTATCTATATACTAAAACATGTCTAAATACATGCAAATCTAAAGAAACTTACGTCACTTATTTCGGGATGAAGGGAGTATTGATGAAGCCACATGCTTCAGATAGCTAAATTAAAATCACGAAACATAGGATGTTAGGATAATATCTTCACCAACTTTTGAAGTATTGCTTGAAAAAAAGCATGATGGTCTACTAACAACTGAATATAAAAAAAACAAGTTAACAAAGCCAAGGTCCATCTTCACTCCTAAGACTTGTGTTTGAAGAAAATATCAGAATGAAATACATTCAGAACCTTCCTTGATCAAAAGCTTCAAATACTAGCCAGTAAGTGTTTTCCTCGCCCCTAGCAAAAATCCAAAACAACATAGTGATCGGAATATAAACAATGGAAATTGGTTAAAAAATGAGTGAAGACATTCTACAATTAGATTTCTATAATCAAGTATTCAAATGTCTACTGACTCGTATATGTTGTGAAGACTTATTTTAGATTATGTTCTTAATGTATGTCAGAATAGCAAATATAAGACGGATGTGATCTAGCTACTAACTTCTAGTCTAATCATGGACGAATCTATTTCCTTTGAAGATCATTATAGAAATTAAAATACCTATCAGCAAACATATAATGCAACTCTGAATCCATCGAGACAGAGACATCACCATAAGTCTGAAATGCAAAAAATGCATGTTTCAAGAAGAAAAGACCGTAGAGCAAACTATCTTTTAAAAATCATGAATTATATTTTCCAATTTCACTTCTAAGACTGGACCTAGTAATACCTTCTTGGCACCATAGTAACAAAATATCATAAAGAAAATTACATTGCTTTCATTCACAATCGCGGAATTTGCCATGAGTACTATGATCAAAACATCATAGAGACCAAGTTATGTATGCAACAACAAATTAGGATTAAAAAATCGACTTTGCATGGAATTCATATAAGCTCAACTTGCACAAAAGACACCAAGCAACAACAAATATTGGAGAAAAACATTTCCGGTCAACTATCACATATTTCCTAAATTCATGTTTATGAAACCAGGATGTAATGATCAACTTGGTGCACAGAAGGCGGTGCTTGCAAGTGTTGAACCAGCTAAAGATTCTGATTGCAACCAAATAAGTTATGACATATATGGACATTCACTTAACTAAAAACAATGAAAATGATCGCAGACTTCTAACGTAGACAGCTGAAGATTACCTCCATTCGTCCCAAAATAAGTGACTTGAATTTATGTAGATTTGCATGTATCTATATACTAAAACATGTCTAGATACATGCGAATCTATACAAACTCAAGTCACATATTTTGGGACAGAGGGAGTATGTATCTTCTGAAGACGAGGACAAACTCCAAAAAATAATCCCAAGCGAGAGGTGTAACAAGTAGATTAACACGTCAACTATTTTTACACTATAGCCAAAGGCATAGACTAAACAAATGTTCGAATTTTAGTATATGTGTCTCTGTGGAGTTAACCTACCTTCAATGTCTATCCTTCTTCTACAGTGCATGGCCCTCTTTTTCTTTTCTCCTAAATCAGCCTAGTATGTCCTAAAAGGAAATAAATACAGTTACAATCGTAAACCTTCCTACACCCTAAACAGAAATAAGGAAAATTGTAGACATCAATTGTTTGCAGCAGAATAAATCTTACCTATTTAAACACCATATGGTGCATTGAAGTATTCAATTTAGAAGATGCAGACACAAAGATATATCAGCTCCAACAAGCCATCTTTGCATAGTATTAATGTCGCTTTATTGAGCCATGGTCAACTGAAGGAAGAACACGAATCTCCGGTGAGGTTAATTGGCACCGCCTCAACCCTATTTCTACCTGGGGTAGAGCTGCTTCTATGCTAGCTAGCAATAGTATTTACCGGAGGAATAGAGATATGAATATACGCACCAATTAGTCAGAGATGAGAAATCTGCCAAATAGTTTCATACAATTCCAAAATGTTAAATTGTATAGTATTATTTGCAATTCCATTCCATTGAAATATTTGCGTAAGAGATTGAATGGAGTAAGAAGTGGATAGTAACTCACTACAGGAAGCCAGGAACTGATAAGCCTCATAGGACGATCTAGTTTCCGTCAAGGAGGTTAGGCGCGGTGGTGGGATTGGCGGCCTCAAGCTACGCAACGAGCTCCACGACCTCCCCCTTACCTGCGCAGACGCCTGAGATTTTGTCAAAAAACATCAGGCTGCTAATTATATGACCAAGCAAAATAATAGCTAATTAGACTATTGTTCAACACTAAAACCATTCAAATGAATATATTAGACTATACACTATGTACACTTAAAGCGGTTTAATGGGTTATATGGTTCGGTTCCATACACAACAGAGAATCGATTCAATGTGTCGGAGAGAAGAAGCGAACCAAGACATTGGTTCGGTTCAATTCTATTGTGTGTCAGGATAGTAAGAGCCACCCCCATATGTCATAGAGGAAAGAGGAGAAAGATGTTGCTTTACATGCAGAAAAAGTTGTGTGCATGTTGTCAGAGTGGGGCCAAACAAAAGCGATGCCACATAGCAGCTAAAAAGAGCCGACTTCAATACCTGACATTTTTTCTATTGAATCGATTCCACATAGTGTATGGCCTTAGTACTCCCATGGATGGAGTATTCCTGCTGCATTGTGCATATTATAGGCGTTCAATACTGAATGTATATGCAAGATAGGATCACATGACACCTTCCTCTGAAATATGCAAAAAAACACGCATCTTAGCATAGAACAACCCTAACATCCTCCCTGACATAGTCCAAGTCCAAGATGTGCCACTCAAAATTTGGAACAGAAAGAGCATCAACAACTGCTTCTCTTTATGCAGTCAATCACATATTAGAAGTATTACAAGTTTTTGAAATATGTGTAACAAAGCACTAATTTTCTGGGGTAGAAAATTAATGTGATTACTACTTCTTCCCTATCGTTCCTAATAAACAACCCAACTCAAAAGAAGCGGAGAGTACTTATGGTGCAAACCAGATCAACGATATTTTAGAAGGACAAAAACTTGATTGCAAAGCCAAACCATTAGCTGCTTGTGCCACCAGAATCAAGGGAGGTGACGGGAGGCGGGGCGATGACCTGGCCAGAACACGAGCCACACAATTCCCTTCTCTGTTAACTTTATAACTAACACAAGCTGGAAAAGCAGTGAATCCTCTATATCTTCTAAAGTCCCGGTACAAGCAGATTTGTTGACATACAGGGCATTTAGCTGAACAATCAAAGATGCCCAATCATTTTCTAAATGGAGAGGTACGGTGGCCCTGATGCCCATTAATTAACGACATACCTCCTAGATGCTAAATTAGTTTACAAAACAAATGATAGATAATGGAAGAGCGGACGAGGATGGTGGAGCAGTGTGTCCCAGCCAAGGAAAGATTTGAAACAATATAAACAGAACGAATGGGGCGACCTGAATCCTCTCTTGCCCACACAACTAAAGATTTCTCAATGAAAAATTCAGTAAAAACACACATCAGTTTCCACAAGAAACCAAGGAGGAAATTTTCTAGAGATGCACAACACACTAACAATTCATCGTTTATTAGAGAAGACAGTTGCAGATTAACTCACTTGGTGTGTTCCTCTCCCACCCTATTATAGATCGCATCAAATCAAAACACATCACGAATGGAAGGAAAAAATGGATAAATCAATACTAGAACATAATTAACAATTACCTAATGCATCTACGACATTAAGGGTGAAGAGACAAAGCCCGCACGCGACCTAGTGGTGGTGTTGTGGCTTGAATTTAGGTCGTGGGACCTGAAACTGGCATGGCCGAGCAAGCTAGGATTAGGCTTCACACCGTAATATAAAACCCAAAATAATTGCATATCTCACGTGGAACTTACCATAATTGTCCCACGGTCTGATCCTGCAATACAACTCCAACTAACTAATGTTGAACAAATGAGCAAAGTTGAAAAATGATCAATTACATAAGTGAGAAGAGAATTATCATTTACATGCAGAAATAACATCAATACATTATACTTAAAACAATAGCATTGTAAGCTGATTGGTAAGTTTGTTTCTTTAATTTTTATAAAATTGGAGATATTAAGAGGAAATAAAAGATCAGCATGTGTCTCAGATTCTATGCAAACATTATAGCAATGTGCTGATCCACTCTTAAGTACTCAGTTTCTAGACGACCTCTATATACCAACTTAACACTTTTATGTTCTCGGAGTCTACTACTCCAAAAGATAGGATGTCAGTTCTGTTATCATCCAAAGTAACATTTACAATTATAATGCAAAAAAGGATGTCAATTCTGAATATCATACAAAAGAACACGATGACCATCCAAAACAAGAATTACATACAGCTGGTATTCAGTGCATCCCTCTTGATGCCACACTATCCAACTAAAGTGAGGTGCGCACTGTGACACCCCCGGGATTAAGGCTAGACAAATCCCAGACCATCGTCTGATCATAAGCCTAACCTAATCACGAAAGCGTACAGAGAGAAAGAATTGATAACACAACAGTGACCCTACGACACAAAAATTATTACAGCGAGCTCATAACTGAGCAGAGAACCAAAATATTACAAGCAGAGGTCGCTGACCACAAACATCAAACAACGGAAGGCAAATTATGCTACTAAGTATAGCAAACTTAACAAATGGCCTAAGAGGCCTGAAGCATAACGATGACGTCCAATCCATAGATCCCAGACTGCCGACTGGGAACTCCAAACTACTCGTCGATGTCGATGCCGTGAAGAACTCATCTTATATGGTAACACTTACTCTGCTGCAAAAGAGTCAACGAAGCAAGGGTGAGTACAAGGTGTACTCCACAAGACTTATGGCTAGTGGAGTTATTTTGCAAAAAGCCATCTTTGTTTTGTGAAACAAGAGGGAGAAGAATCTTGACTAATCAGAATATTTTAAAAGGGGA
The DNA here is from genome assembly GCA_916181665.1 of Avena sativa. Classification (NCBI taxonomy): domain Eukaryota; kingdom Viridiplantae; phylum Streptophyta; class Magnoliopsida; order Poales; family Poaceae; genus Avena; species Avena sativa. The sequence goes on from OV702294.1 coordinate 94,186,751, forward strand.
TAAGAGAGCGATATCTCCAACTTTGATCATCATCTTTTGATATCCACTGAATCATCATCAGCTGAACATATCTAGGATCACCCCCTCGATCCCTGAGGAAGCATCCTTAAGCACACATTACTTAACTTGCCAAGTTTTACGATTAGGTTCAAGTTCTCTATGATCTTCACGTCCATTCCCAAGTTCGTTCATAACCGCGGACACAGCTTTTCGAAAAGATTAATAAACCTACAGGGGTGTACAACTTTACCCACACGTACCAACCGATTCTTAATGCTAGTTAACATTAGCCCTCTTCCTAGGAAGGCCGACAGAGAATGGTTGACCACGACCTTTACTTTGCTTTCGCCGAGACCATGAGTCACGCACTAGGGAGATGCCGTCGTAACGGTTCGAGTCCCGAAGTCGGTCCCTAATGATGTGAGCGGGGTTTGAGATTACGGATGTCGGGCATCTCCCATTCCCTGCCACGCTTACCTACCTGTATGAATGCACCTCCTTCACCTCCTTTGAGAAGAACCAGAATGCGTATGTCGAATGGAACGCTCGAACTATGTGACTCATGGAATCTACTAGGCAAGTTAGTTGGTCGAGGGGGTTTCCAGGCCCCCGTGTGGCTATATGCTTGTCTTAGTTCAAGAGGCAAGAACATCGGGTCCTAAGGGTGGCAAGTATGGACTGCAAAAACCACAACCCACATGGCCTCCCATACAAGCCTTAGCATGTTTATTATCCATCTCTGATCATACTACGTCATCCCGTCAAACTAGGTTCATTCGCAGCTCTAATTCATCAACCGGATGGACCAGTGGTAACAGCTAAGCATGGCTAAGTGCAACAGATATAATAGCTCTAGCAACGCTTCACAAGCCAAACCCTAGTTCTACTAGGAGCAGTGGATCAGGGAATATAGGCTATAAAGGAAACATGCATCAGATAGGATTAATCTATCTATCGATAAAAGACTTTGAAATCGTATGCACATGGCAAGAATGTAAATACTTTGAAAGCATAGGATTATATCATGTGTGGGGCTTCGCTTGCCTTTGCCAGTTGATATCCAAAAAGCAGAGCTTCGGACATCTGGTACTTTACTTGATTATAGTTGGTCAAGTATTTATCTTCGAGCTTCGACGGTGTTGATCTCGACCTTCGATGGTGTTGACCTTGATCTTCGATCTTGATCTCGTTATCGTATTCTACCGGAGAAGAACCAAATACCGGAAATAAAGGAAACAATCAACACATGGCATCGATGCAATGCTCAAACAAGGATGATGATATGACAAGTTAAATTGAATTGAAATAAACCCCTAAGGCATGCTTGAAAATTTATTCGGGGTCTTGAGGGGTACAAACCCTAATTCAGGAAAACCCTGGATGCATATGAGAGGGGCTGATTTGTTCTTCTAATTAAACTTTCAATTGAAGTTGTTTAGAAATGTATGATTATAACTTAAATAGATAGAGCTCATTTTTCTGATCATTTTGATATATTATTTGTATTTTTCTGATTTATAAATTAAAATATATTGAATTTACAAGTTTAAATCAAATTCTGGAATTTTTTAAAACCTTTTATTAACTTTACTGCATCATTATCATTATGACGTCAGCAGAGGGGTGGGGTCGTTTCTTACTAGGGCTGGGTCTAGCCCCAATCACAGACAGGTGGGGTCAGGGACACGTCAACTAGCCACGCAAGCACAACTTGGTCAGCGCCCACGTCACTGCCACGCAAGCGCCATGTCGATGCCACCTAGACGCCACATGGGCTAGCCGGAGGACGGTCAGGCGGCGGCGGTTGGCGGCGCTAGAGGACGAGCGGAGACGCGGGATAAGGAGTGCTCGATCAAGCGTAGCACGACAGACCTAACTACGGCAGCGCCGCTGGCTATTGGTCTCCGGAGACGGCGGTTCGACGGCGGGCAGCAGCAGCAGATGACGGCGTACGTCGCAGAGGCGAACCAGGAAGAGAGGGAGGCAGCAGAGAGGTCCTTCCGGATCGTGAGCTCACCTAGAGTGCAGAGGAGGGCTCGAGGAGGCCGGGCGAGGTCGAGGTCGCCGGCAATGTCGACGACGAGCGGCAGTCAGAGGCGAAGAAGACGGAGTCGAAGACGACGATTTGAAGCACGCCGGGCCGATTCCTCCGGTGAAGATGATCTTCGCGATGAGGCGGTTCCAACGGCAGCCTCAGCTGGCCGTAGGGTGGCCGGAGACGGCGGGGCGACGTGACATCTACATGGCTAGGGTTCGGGCAAAGGGGAAAAACGAGAGAGAAAGAGGGGTTGTGGGGAGGGGATAAGGCTAGGGCTTCTCGGCGACGAGGTTGGGTCCTTATATGTGCTCGGGGGCGGCGGCGTGCATCGCGACGACGAGCGACGATCAACGGCGGAGCGGCGGACACCGAGCTGGTTGCCGTCGTTGTCGAAGATGACGAAGGCGATGAGGCCGAAGCAGTACACGACCAGATGGGCTGAGTTGGGCCGGCTGCTGGGCTGGCAGCGAGCGTGCTGAGCGGCAGGAAGGAGGGAAGAGAATTGGGACGCGGCCCAGTTAGGGTGCTGGCTCTGTTTTATTTGCAAAAATTGTTTTTCCATTTATATTTCTGTTTTCTCTTTTGCATATTTCAGTTGTAATCTGTTTTAAATATTTCCAAAATACAAGAGGTTTTGTAAAATATCTGTAAACACTAAGGGACCCTTTATAACCATTTGGGTTCCAAATATTTTTGGGTTTCCAAAATATTTAAAACCATTTGAAATGATTTTTAAAGAGGAAGGGAATTTATTTGTTTAGGGTTTTATTTCCCCTACTTGTTTAACAATTGCACATTTTCTTTAGTTCAAAGGGATGCATGCAATGCTCATGATGCACAAATCAATTCCTAATTAACATTTAATGAAACTAGGATTGTTATAATTCTACCCCCCTTAAAAGAATCTCAACCCGAGATTCCTTGGTAGGAAGATAGAAGGAACAAGGTTACACTAAACTTCGATGATCTTCTTGAGGAGGTTGATCCATGCCACCATGACGAATGGATGAAGCACTTCATAATATTCGAGGTGGCTGCTCACACTAAGGAAGAGAGGGAATGACACGGAACCACAAACTGAGTATCTCATGGTCAACTCATGGATAGATGTTTTGTGAACATCTCTAAAGCCAACAAACATGAAACACGCCAAGGTAACGGAGGAAACAAAAGGGGATGGTTTCAAGGTAACAGGTAATTGGTCTTCATAAGGATTGAGACCATGGAGCTTGCAGAAGAGTTTTGAATTCTGAGGGAAGGAACTTCCAACAGAATGGACAAGGAACACAGACTTCGAGAGGTAAACCTCTACTAAACAACTTAAGTAGAGTTTTACAGGTGGAAGAGATAGATACCAACAAAACCAAGCTGTTGAACTACTTTTGACATAAAAGGGTCACTCTTTCGTTCAACAGAAGGCCAAGACAGAAAGGTGTTTTGTGTAGAGGACTCGTAAAAGTCACAAGGAATATGTAACAAGAGAAACTGTTGATTACCAAAATCATAGTCGCTCTTCGAACGTGTTTAGAGAGCGGGAAGGAAACTCTTTATTCATCCAGAACTACCAAAATCTTTGCTAGTGATCTTGATATCACTTTACACCACCAAGATGAATAGTTTAGAAGATTCCTGTTGACACGAAAAAAAAGGAACTTCATTCTGAGACTCTAAGTACTTGGCATAACAGATTGCTTGCCAATGTAAAAAGGGTCTGGAGTATCGACCAAGAGACATTTTAGAAACTCTACTTTAAATGTTCTCCTTGATATTTGAAACACCGATAGAAGGCTAATGACAAGCCTTTAATCAGTCATCAAGTGAATGTCGGACTTCGGATACAAAATAAACCATAAACACAACTCCTATAATAAATCATAGAAGATGCCTCATGAAGAGTGGTTGTTATTGCTGATTCGAGATAACGTGACAATAGGTCTTCCGGCTAATTGTGACAACCATTACATCAATCTTGACAGATGTTTAAAGAGACCTACGTCAAAACCTTGAGGAACACTAACCATCATATCTGCTTGAGATTCAGATTTGGTTAAGTGGAGATACTTCAGACTCATCATGTCCAAATAGAAAGTGTGCAACATTTACCATAGAGGTAAAGTCAATAGATCCTCAAGACATGGACTTCAATGTCAAGCTCCGAAAGATGAGCTAGATTGCGGAACCCATGTGATAGCAAGTTATCAAAAGATAATTGCATCTACATGAATTGTTTGCAACTAAACACAACTTGAATCCTTGTTAGGAAACATTTAGGAGGATATAGAAGTTTTGTTGAACTTCTTATCTTTCGTGAACGAATCAATCAGTGGCTTGGTGTGCTTGGAGGATCATCTCGAGATGTGAAGGTATCAACCTACCATATCAGGAATACCTCGCACATGCTTGACTAACTTGGAATGATTTCCGAGGAAACAAAGATAACTCTACTCGAATCCATGGCGACATCTTTCAACATTTGCACATGAACCAGAGAAGGCTACTTCTAACATCTAGAACACGTACTTCGCGATAACACGAAGATGGTTCTCAAAAGTTTCCAACATTAATGCCAAATGTTTCATATGAATCTATTATAACATGGAGAAGTTAAGAATGTTATCTATGGGCTCAATAACAAACTTATCTATACACTCCAAGAGGACGGACTCATATTTTGTATGAACAAGGCATAAACATTGGTCATACCGGAGGACATGAAGATGTACTTCAAGTGAAACATCACAAATAGATACACCATCCAGATTATCCTTGGAACTGAGTTTGATTTGACGATAACCCAATCAAATCAAAGGCAGGAAAGATAACATATCCACGAAGGACATGATATCTTACTTCAGCACGAACAAAACTAGACATCCCTTTAAGGAGAACAAAGTTGGGTAGAACTTTTATTTTACAACTCTCCAAGTTGTTGTTTAGGCTCAACCAACTAGTTCAGGGGTATCCAGTACGGATCCTTGGAGAAATGAGCGGTTTTAAAGAAACAACTTACTCAAGAACCTGATAACACGGTCACGTGGCAACATGGCGATACTTCTAGAAGACATCCAGAATATCACGGACCACCGATATGTCACAGAGATCAAGAGGTAAACTTGCTTGGTAAGGAAAGAGGACATAGTCGCAGAGGTTCGGCACAAGCCTAACTCTTTGAACGAAGAGAGTGCACTAGAATAAAAAAGTTGGTAGCACAATCATTCTTTGCTTAGTGATTAGATAACTAGTCACGCTAGGAATGACACAAATGTCCTTGGAGTTCAAAGCAATAAAAAATGCTAATAATCTTAGATGACCACATCAATACGCACACGCGTCATTCCTGAGCGCAAAAACTCAGAGGAAGGGTGGGTAATATGTGTAAGAGCATCACTTCATTAAAGGGTCATAAAACTCAACACGACTTCTTGATATAAAGGAGTGTGATACTCTAAGGTAGAACAGAACATAAACTAATCAATGCTTATTGATCCACAGATTACAACACTTTGACCTGGTCCAAGATATGACGAGGTACTGGAGTTTGTTTCTCCTGACATCCCGAAATGGTTTGTCTTGACGGACCACAAGTGTATCTTCCATCGGAAAACACCAATGCACATTTACTGCTTGGCTACCAAGTGGTAGACAAAGGTCGGAAAACAACAAGATAAAGAACATGCTCAGGATGGAATCCCGAGATGTAGATGCATAAGTCAACAATCTTCCGAAGACCAATGCAGAGATGGAAGGTGTGGCAGAGTCACGAGTATAGAAGCGAGACTCGCGAGGAGTACTCTTGTCGTGATCTATTTGGTTCCATTAAAGAACATCTGCCGAAGCATGTGGTAGGGAAAGTCCTTTATCGTCACTGTTCAATAGCGACAATATCCACAAGCTGGAAGGCTGTACTAGAAGGTACTAGCCATTCTGAGGTAATGTGTAAACATTAACCACAGGGGTCAACAAAATGGATCTTGGGTTAAAGGTCAGCTTCATGTACAAGATTCACAACACCGAAATCCAGCACAATCAGGGATCTTCGATTCAAGTCCAAGGGTTGAAACCCGGAGAAAGGAATAACTACTACTTGAGTGACAAAGCGTACACTATAAGCTAGCAATCACGAGGTAGCTTCCAAAATAATATACAACTTCTCAAGTACCCGAACAAATAAAAAGGAGGCACACGAGGCGAAAGGAAACTTCGAGGCCTAGAACAGAACAATATGGAACCATCAACATGATGTTGTGGACCCATAAAATAGAGAGATTATGATAGATAGAAATCTCTCAAACGAATAGGATCAAAGGGAACAAGGAGCACACACACACAACTCTAGAGAACTTAACACTAGGTCAAATGGTTAAGAACCGACATTCCTGAAGAGGCACCTAAGTTTTGAAAGACTGGACGAGATAGCAAAACTTTTCCAAATCAACACAAGATAAGGTGACCCGGAGTTAGAGCGAAACTGGATAAGGAGAAAAAGAAGCATACCAGAGTTTTCCCACATAATTTTCATCTTTGCAAATAGTTTTCACAAACACTAGACTCAACATCAACCAATGGAAAGGTTTCCTACAGTCGGTACTGCTCTGATACCAAAACCTATGACACCCCCGGGATTAAGGCTAGACAAATCCCAGACCATCGTCTGAGCATAAGCCTAACCTAATCTCGAAAGCGTACATAGAGAAAGAATTGATAACACAACAGTGACCCTACAACACAAAAATTATTACAGCAAGCTCATAACTGAGCAGAGAACCAAAATATTACAAGAAGAGGTTGCTGACCACAAACATCAAACAACGGAAGGAAAATTATGCTACTAAGTATAGCAAACTTAACAAATGGCCTAAGAGGCCTGAATCATAACGATGACGTCCAATCCATAGATCCCAGACTGCCGACTGGGAACTCCAAACTACTCGTCGATGTTGATGCCATGAAGAACTCATCTTATATGGTAACACTTACTCTGCTGCAAAAGAGTCAACGAAGCAAGGGTGAGTACAAGGTGTACTCCGCAAGACTTATAGCTGGTGGAGTTATTTTGCAAAAAGCCATCTTTGTTTTGTGAAACAAGAGGGAGAAGAATCTCGACTAATCAGAATATTTTAAAAGGGGATAAGAGAGGGATATCTCCAACTTTGATCATCATCTTTTGATATCCACCGAATCATCATCAGCTGAACCTATCTAGGATCACCCCCTCGATCCCTGAGGAAGCATCCTTAAGCACACATTACTTAACTTGCCAAGTTTTACGATTAGGTTTAAGTTCTCTATGATCTTCACATCCATTCCTAGGTTCGTCCATAACCCTCGACACGACTTTTCGAAAAGATTAATAACCCTGCAGGGGTGTACAACTTTACCCACACGTACCAACTGAAGGGAATATGCCCTGAGAGGCAATAATAAAGTGTTTATTATGTGTATTCCAAGTATATGATAGATGTTTATTTTGCATGCTATAATTGTATTAATACGGAAACGTTAATACATGTGTGTTTAATAAACAAACAGAAAGTTCCTAGTTATGCCTCTCTCATAAACTAGCTCGTTGATTAACAAGATGATCAAGGTTTCCTGATCATGGACATTGGATGTTGTTAATAACGGGATCACAACATTAGTGTAATGGTGTGATGAACATTCATCCGAAGTATAGCATTACGATCAAAGTCATTGAGTTTATATTGCTATAACAACTTACGAAGTGATCCTAATCCTTAGACCATGAGATCATGTCAATCACTAACACCGGAAGAGTTTCTTGATAACATCAAACGTCACACCGTAATAGGGTGATTATAAAGATGGATTCAGAACTAATAAAGTGTTATGTTGAGGCTCATGGATCGAGAGTGGAATTTGTTCATCTCGATGACGGATAGATATGCTCTGGGCCCTCTCGGTGATATCACATTGATTAGCTTGCAAGCAAGTGATTTGATCACTAGAATGTTATATCACAGGAACGAGAAAAGAGTGCATGTCGGTAACGACATCAAACTAGGTATGGAGATACCGATGATCGAATCTCGGACATGTAATATATCGTGAAACAAAGGGATTAAGATACTAGCGTAAAAGGTTCCGACGATCACAAGAAAGTCATCGTTGAATGTGTGGGAGTTAGTATGGGTCTCCAGATCCCGCTTATGATTATTGATCCGAGAGGGGTCTCGATCATGTCCGCATTATTCATGAACCGTAGGGTGACACACTTAAGAGACACCGACATCCAATTGGAGCAAATGTTTCATGCCGAAAGAATGAACAAGCGCAGGAATTTATTTCACTAGATACCGAAACAGGTTTTCGGGTGAAATTGCATAAAGTGGTTATGCATGTGAAATGGAATTCTAGCAAGGGGTTATTTGTGAATGTTTGTCATTAAAGTAATTGACAAAATTCTGAATAAAATAAAAGAGTTTTATTTAATGAGAGTTTGCATTAAATTTGGTGAAAATTTAATGGGAATTTGAGTGGACTTTTGAGTGGAGGAAATTTAAAGGGCATTTTGTGAGTGGAGTGTCCACCCACATGAATGAAGGAGGGGAGGGGGAAGCCCCCATGGCCGGCGGCCACCCCCTTGGGTGCCCCCCCTCCTCCTATAAAAGGAGCCCCCCTTCTCACTTGTCTCTCACACCTCCTCGTGAAGGATCTCTCTCCCCCTCTAGAATTTATTCCCCATGGTCTCGGACTAGCGAGATACATGTTCCCGGTGGCTATTCGGCAAGAAAGAGTTGTGCTTCCGCTGCATCGCTGGAGCGAGGATGCAGAGGTTGCTCGGTGCCTCGAACGTGTGTGCGAGCACGGATGCGCTGCTGATTTGCGGCGCTAGGACTTCCTCTCGATCTTGAGATCGGCAAGAGATCGTCTACATCAACCACGAGTTAAACTCGTTAAGCTTTGTCGGTCGTCAAGTGTATGTTCTCTACGGATATACATCCGCCCGTTGTTTGTATCTAGTAGATAGATCTTGGTACATAGTTCCCATCGTAGGAAAATTTTTGTTTTCTATGCTGCGAACCCTACAGTGGTATCAGAGCCGATCTATGCGTAGATACTTTACACGGGTAGTACACATATGAGTATGTGGGCAATGATGATCATGTTGTTGCTCCTTTGTTGTAATTTTGGATATTGGTGGCATAGTGGGATGAAGCGGCCCGGACAAACTTTACATGTCCTCGCACATGAGACCTGTTCCACGCTTGACATGCAACTAGTTTGCATAAGTGGCTAGCGGGTGTCTATCTCTCCTACTATAGTCAATATCTATTTTGCAAGCGAGTTGTCAACAATTTGATTATCCTCGTTGTGGTTCATGTTCGTAGGTAAGAACGGTTCTATCTCGAAAGCCCTAAGCCACGTAAAACTTGCAATGGATAAATTAGAAGCGTCTAGTTTAGATTGTTGCTGGGCTAGTGTTATGATATGGTAGTGTTGTAAGTAGAAGTATGAGATGATACTCTTACAACACACATAGCGTGTAAAATCCATAGACCTTGGATTTACACATATAGGTATGATAGTGATCATACCACGATGCACATGATAGAGATCATCTGCGGGAACCATATCATTTCACTAATAAACATATGATGTTTGATAGCATCTTATATTGCTTGTTTAGCGCTTTGTTAGCATAATAAGATGATCCCTAATTTAAATATCAAGATAAGAATGTGTTCTTCCTTTAGTATGCACCGATTATGTTTTCGTCGCTCCAAGACATCACGTGATGATCGGGTGTTCTTGGATCCACGACCATATTTCGGGTGTAAAACAGTTACACACGCGAATACTAAGGTTCTAACTTGGCGAGCCTAGAATGTATAGACATGGCCTCGGAACACGGACCGAAAGGTTAAGCATGAGTCATATAGTTGATATGATGCCCATTTGATGCTCGCCTTTGAAGCTATACCGACTCACGTGATGATCGGACTTGGTGTAGTGGATTTGGTTCATGTAATCACCAAAAAGGCACGAGGGATGTCGTTTTTGAGTGGGAGTTCATTCGTAATATAGATTAGTTGAACTCAATCTATCATACACTTAGTCTAAACTTTACAAATTCTGTTGTAGATGGCACCACCTGCTTTTAATTTCAACGTGTTCATGGAGAAAGAGAAACTAGCAACGAACGGTAGCAACTTTACCGAATGGGCCATGAATTTGAGGATTCTCCTCTCTGCTACACAAAAGCAATACGTGCTAGAAGCGCCGTTAGGCCCCCCACGTTTTGATGATGCCCCTGACGAGGAGAAGAATGTCTATCAGACTCGTCAGGAGGACCACAACTTAGTTCATTGCGGCATATTGTATGGGCTAGAGCCGGAACTTCGAAAGCGTTTCGAAAACGACAATGCATTTGATACATTGGGTGAGTTGAAAATGATTTTCGACACACATGCTGCTGTAGAGAGCTACAACGCTTCAGAAAAGTTCTTTAGCTGCATGATGGAAGAGCACAGCTCCGTTAGTGAGCATGTACTCAAGATGTCGGGTTACGCCGATAAGCTTGTGTCCTTGGGAATATCGATTCCCATTGACTTAGGCATCCATCGTGTTCTGCAGTCTCTGCCACCTAGCTATAAGAGCTTCGTGATGAACTATAATATGCAAGGCATGAAGAAGTCTCTCCCCGAGCTTCTGTCAATGCTTAAAACTGTAGAAGTGGAGATCAAAAAGGAACATCAAGTGTTGATGATCAATAGGAACACTGGTTTCAAGAAAGACAAGAAGGGAAAATGGAAGGGAAGTAAGGGCGGCAAGCCTGTTGCCGCGCCTAAAACGAAACCCCGAGTTGGACCTAAGTCTGATTCCGAGTGCTACTATTGTAAGGGGACTGGCCACTGGAAGCGCAACTGCCCCAAGTATCTGGCAGACAAGAAGGCCGGCAAGGCAAACAAAGGTATATATGATATACATGTTATTGATGTGTACTTGACTAGTGCTCGCAGTAGCACCTGGGTATTTGATACCGGTTCAGTTGCTAATATTTGTAACTCGAATCAGGGGCTGCGGAACAAGCGACCGCTAGCAAGGGGTGAGGTCAAGATGCGTGTCGGCAATGGATCAAGCGTTGATGTGATCGCCGTCGGAACGCTGCCTCTCCACTTGCCGTCGGGATTAGTTATAAACTTGAATAAATGTTATCTGGTGCCTGCACTGAGCATGAACATTGTATCTGGATCGTGTTTGATGCGAAGTGGTTATTCATTTAAATCCGAGAACAATGGTTGTTCCATTTATATGAATGAAATCTTTTATGGTCATGCACCGATGATGAATGGTTTATTTCTATTAGATCTCGATGATAATGTTACACATATTCATAATGTTGATGCTAAAAGGATTAAACTTAATGATGATATATCCGCATATATGTGGCACTGCCGTCTAGGTCATATTGGTGTTAAACGCATGAAGAAGCTCCATTCGTATGGACTTTTGGAATCACTTGATTATGAATCATTTGATACATGTGAGCCATGCCTTATGGGCAAGATGACTAGAACGTCGTTTTCCGGTTCAATGGAACGGGCGACAGATTTATTGGAAATCATACATTCTGATGTATGTGGTCCAATGAGTGTGTCAGCGCGAGGTGGATATCGTTATTTTGTTACTTTCACGGATGATTTGAGTAGATACGGTTATATCTACTTGATGAAACACAAGTCTGAAACCTTTGAAAAGTTCAAGGAATTTCAGAATGAAGTGGAAAATCATCGTACTAGAAAGATCAAATTTCTACGGTCCGACCGTGGAGGTGAGTATCTAAGTTACGAGTTTAGCACTCACATGAAAGAGTGTGGAATTGTTTCACAACTCACACCTGCCGGAACACCACCGTGAAATGGTGTGTCGGAACGTCGTAATCGTACTTTATTAGATATGGTTCGATCTATGATGTCTCTGACGGACTTGTCGTTGTCATTTTGGGGTTATGCACTAGAAACTGCTACATTCACTTTAAATCGGGCACCATCTAAATCCGTTGAAAAGACACCGTATGAATTATGGTTTGGAAACAAACCTAAGCTGTCATTTCTTAAAGTTTGGGGATGCGATGTTTATGTGAAGAAACTTCAACCGGATAAACTCGAACCCAAAGCGGAAAAATGCGTCTTCATAGGATACACTAAAGAAACTATTGGGTATTCCTTCTATCACAGATCCGAGGGCAAGGTTTTTGTTGCCAAGAATGGATCCTTCTAGAGAAAGAGTTTCTCGCAAAAGGTGTGAGTAGTCAGAAGGTAGAACTCGAAGAGGTTGTGGAACCTTCTCTTCAAAGTATGGCGAGTAGCGCAGCGCCAGAAGTTGTTCCGGAGTTGGCTCCACCTGTTGAAGAGGGAACTAATGATAATGATCATGAAACTCCGAAAGAGAGTACTACCGAACCTCGCAGGTCAAACAGGACACGTGCAGCTCCCGAGCTGTACGGAAATCCTATCATGAATTTCATGGTTGATGAAAATGATGACCCTGCGACGTATGAAGAAGCAATGATGAGCCCAGATTCCAACAAATGGTTAGAAGCCATGAAATCCGAGATGGAATCCATGTATGAAAATCAAGTTTGGAACTTGGTGGAATTACCTCACGACCGAAAGGCCGTGGAGAACAAATGGATTTTCAAAAGGAAAACTGATGCTGATGGTAATATGACCGTCTATAAAGCTCGACTTGTCGCAAAGGGGTTTCGACAAATTCAAGGAGTTGACTACGATGAGACATTCTCTCCCGTAACGATGCTAAAGTCAGTTAGGATTATGTTAGCAATTGCTGCATATTTCGATTATGAGATATGGCAGATGGATGTCAAAACCGCGTTTCTCAATGGTAATATTGAAGAAGAGTTGTATATGATACAACCAAAGGGTTTTGTCGATCCTAAGGATGCTAACAAGGTATGCAAGCTTCAGCGATCCATCTATGGATTGAAGCAAGCATCACGAAGTTGGAATCTCCGCTTTGATGAGGTGATCAAAGAGTTTGGATTTGTCCAAACTTATGGAGAAGCTTGTATTTACAAGAAAGTGAGTGGGAGCAATGTGGCATTTCTGATATTATATGTGGATGACATATTATTGATCAGAAATGATATAGATCTTTTAAACAGTGTTAAAAGTTATCTAAACAGCAAATTTTCAATGAAGGACCTAGGTGAAGCGTCATACATATTAGGCATAAAGATCTATAGATATAGATCTAGGCGCCTAATAGGGCTATCGCAAAGTACATACCTTGATAAGATTTTAAAGAAGTTTAAAATGGACGGAAGTAAGAAGGGGTTCTTACCTATGTTGCAAGGCAAGACATTGAGTAAGACTCAAAGTCCGGCTTCGGCGGAAGAAAGAGAGATAATGGACAAAGTCCCCTATGCTTCAGCCATAGGCTCTATAATGTACGCCATGCTATGTACAAGACCGGATGTGGCACATGCTATTAGTTTGACTAGTAGGTACCAAACGGATCCAGGTTCGGAACACTGGATAGCGGTCAAGAGTATCCTTAAGTACTTACGAAGAACTAAGGATATGTTTCTTGTATACTGAGGTGAAGAAGAGCTCGTCGCTAACTGTTATGTCGACGCTAGCTTTGACACCGATCCGGATGACTCTAAGTCTCAATCCGGATACGTATTTCTCATGAATGGCGGAGCGGTTAGTTGGAGGATCTCCAAACAACCTGTGGTAGCGGGATCAACAACGGAGGCCGAATATGTTGCTGCTTCAGAAGCGGCTCAGGAAGCAGTTTGGATGAAGGAGTTCATATCCGAACTAGGAGTGGTGGCAAACGCGTTGGACCCAATGGTGATCTATTGTGACAACAATGGTGCCATTGCCAATGCCAAAGAGCCAAGGTCTCACAAGCATTCCAAGCATATTAAGCGCCGGTTTCACTCCATCCGCGAGCATGTCAAGGATGGAGATATAAAGATTTGTAAAGTACATACGGATCTCAATGTAGCAGATCCGTTGACTAAAACTCTCCCTAGAGCAAAACATGATCAACACTAGAACTCAATGGGTGTTAGATTTATCACTATGTAACTAGATTATTGTCTCTAGTGCAAGTGGGAGACTGAAGGGAATATGCCCTGAGAGGCAATAATAAAGTGTTTATTATGTGTATTCCAAGTATATGATAGATGTTTATTTTGCATGCTATAATTGTATTAATACGGAAACGTTAATACATGTGTGTTTAATAAACAAACAGAAAGTTCCTAGTTATGCCTCTCTCATAAACTAGCTCGTTGATTAACAAGATGATCAAGGTTTCCTGATCATGGACATTGGATGTTGTTAATAACGGGATCACAACATTAGTGTAATGGTGTGATGAACATTCATCCGAAGTATAGCATTACGATCAAAGTTATTGAGTTTATATTGCTATAACAACTTACGAAGTGATCCTAATCCTTAGACCATGAGATCATGTCAATCACTAACACCGGAAGAGTTTCTTGATAACATCAAACGTCACACCATAACAGGGTGATTATAAAGATGGATTCAGAACTAATAAAGTGTTGTGTTGAGGCTCATGGATCGAGAGTGGAATTTGTTCATCCCGATGACGGATAGATATGCTCTGGGCCCTCTCGGTGATATCACATTGATTAGCTTGCAAGCAAGTGATTTGATCACTAGAATGTTATATCACAGGAACGAGAAAAGAGTGCATGTCGGTAATGAGATCAAACTAGGTATGGAGATACCGATGATCGAATATCGGACATGTAATATATCGTGAAACAAAGGGATTAAGATACTAGCGTAAAAGGTTCCGACGATCACAAGAAAGTCATCGTTGAATGTGTGGGAGTCAGTATGGGTCTCCAGATCCCGCTTATGATTATTGATCCAAGAGGGGTCTCAATCATGTCCGCATTATTCACGAACCGTAGGGTGACACACTTAAGAGACACCGACATCCAATTGGAGCAAATGTTTCATGCCGAAAGAATGAACAAGCGCAGGAATTTATTTCACTAGATACCGAAACAGGTTTTCGGGTGAAATTGCATAAAGTGGTTATGCATGTGAAATGGAATTCTAGCAAGGGGTTATTTGTGAATGTTTGTCATTAAAGTAATTGACAAACTTCTGAATAAAATAAAAGAGTTTTATTTAATGAGAGTTTGCATTAAATTTGGTGGAAATTTAATGGGAATTTGAGTGGACTTTTGAGTGGAGGAAATTTAAAGGGCATTTTGTGAGTGGAGTGTCCACCCACATGAATGAAGGAGGGGAGGGGGCAGCCCCCATGGCCGGCGGCCACCCCCTTGGGTGCCCCCTCCTCCTATAAAAGGAGCCCCCCTCCTCACTTGTCTCTCACACCTCCTCGTGAAGGATCTCTCTCCCCCTCTAGAATTTATTCCCCATGGTCTCGGACTAGCGAGATACATGTTCCCGGTGGCTATTCAGCAAGAAAGAGTCGTGCTTCCGCTGCATCACTGGAGCGAGGAGCCGGAGGTTGCTCGGTGCCTCGAACGTGTGTGCGAGCACGGATGCGCTGCTGATTTGCGGCGCTAGGACTTCCTCTCGATCTTGAGATCGGCAAGAGATCGTCTACATCAACCACGAGTTAAACTCGTTAAGCTTTGTCGGTCTTCAAGGGTATGTTCTCTACGGATATACATCCGCCCGTTGTTTGTATCTAGTAGATAGATCTTGGTACATAGTTCCCATCGTAGGAAAATTTTTGTTTTCTATGCTGCGAACCCTACACCAACCGATTCTTAATGCCAGTTAACATTAGCCCTCTTCCTGGGAAGGCCGACAGAGAGTGGTTAACCACGACCTTTACCTTGCTTTCGCCGAGACCATGAGTCACGCACTAGGGAGATGCCGCCGTAACGGGTCGAGTCCCGAAGTCGATCCCTAATGATGTGAACAGGGTTTGAGATTATGGATGCCGGACATGTCCCATTCCCTGCCACGCTTACCTACCTGTATGAATGCACCTCCTTCACCTCCTTTGAGAAGAACCAGAATGCGTATGTCGAATGGAACACCCGAACTATGTGACTCATGGAATCTACTAGGCAAGTTAGTTGGTCGAGGGGGTTTCCAGGCCCCGTGTGGTTGTACACTCTTCTTCGTTTAAGAGGCAAGAACATCGGGTCCTAAGGGTGGCAAGTATGGGACTGCAAAAACCACAACCCACGTGGCCTTCCATACAAGCCTTAGCATGTTTATTATCCATCTCTGATCATACCACATCATCCTATCAAACTAGGTTCATTCGCAGCTCTGATTCATCAACCGGATGGACCAGTGGTAACAACTAAGCATGGCTAAGTGCAACAGATATAATAGCTCTAGCAACGCTTCACAAGCCAAACCCTAGAACTGCTAGGAGCAGTGGATCGGGGAATATAGGCTATAAAGGAAACATGCATCAGATAGGATTAATCTATCTATCTATAAAAGACTTTGGAATCGTATGCACATGGCAAGAATGTAAATACTTTGAAAGCATAGGATTATATCATGTGTGGGGCTTCGCTTGCCTTTGCCAGTTGATATCCAAAAAGCAGAGCTTCGGACATCTGGTACTTGACTTGATTATAGTTGGTCAACTATTTGTCTTCGAGCTTCGACGGTGTTGATCTCGACCTTCGATGGTGTTGACCTTGATCTTCGATCTTGATCTCGTTATCGTATTCTACCGGAGAAGAACCAAATACCGGAAATAAAGGAAACAATCAACACATGGCATCGATGCAATGCTCAAACAAGGATGATGATATGACAAGTTAAATTGAATTGAAATAAACCCCTAAGGCATGCTTGACAATTTATTCGGGGTCTTGAGGGGTACAAACCCTAATTCAGGAAAACCCTGGATGCATATGAGAGGGGCTGATTTGTTCTTCTAATTGAACTTTCAATTGAAGTTGTTTAGAAATGCATGATTATAACTTAAATAGATAGAGCTCATTTTTCTGATCATTTTGATATATTATTTGTATTTTTCTGATTTATAAATTAAAAGATATTGAATTTACAAGTTTAAATCAAATTCTAGAATTTTTTAAAACCTTTTATTAACTTTACTGCATCATTATGACGTCAGCAGAGGGGTGGGGTCGTTTCTTACTAGGGCTGGGTCTAGCCCCAGTCATAGACAGGTGGGGTCAGGGACGCGTCAACTAGCCATGCAAGCACAACTTGGTCAGCGCCCACGTCACTGCCACGCAAGCGCCATGTCGATGCCACCTAGATGCCACATGGGCTCGCCGGAGGACGGTCAGGCGGCGGCGGTTGGCGGCGCTGGAGGATGAGCAGAGACGCGGGAGAAGGCGTGCTCGATCGAGCGTAGCACGGCAGACCTAACTACGGCGGCACTGCTGGCTATTAGTCTCCGGAGACGGCGGTTCGACGTCCACCAGCAGCAGACGACGGCCCGCGTCACAGAGGCGAACCAGGAAGAGAGGGAGGCAGAAGAGAGGTCCTTCCGGACCGTGAGCTCACCGAGAGTGCAAAGGAGGGCTCGAGGAGGCCGGGTGAGGTCGAGGTCGCCAGCAATGTCGACGACGAGCGGCAGTAAGAGGCGGAGAAGATGGAGTCGAAGATGACGATTCCAAGCACGCGGGGCCGATTCCTCTGGTGAAGATGGTATTCGCGATGAGGCGGTTCCAACGGTGGCCTCAGCTGGCCGTGGGGTGGCCGGAGATGGCGGGGCGACGCGGCATCTGCACGGCTAGGGTTCGGGCAAAGGGGAAAACGAGAGAGAAAGAGGGGTTGCGGGGAGGGGATAAGGCTAGGGCTTCTCGGCGGCGAGGCTGGGTCCTTATAGGCGCGCGGGGCGGCGGCGTGCATTGCGACGACGAGCGACGATCAACGGCGGAGCGGCAGACACCGAGCTGGTTGTCGTCGTTGTCGAAGACGACGAAGGCGATGAGGCCGAAGCGGTACAGGGCAAGATGGGCTGAGTTGGGCCGGCTGCTGGGCTGGCGGCGAGCGCGCTGAGAGGCAAGAAGGAGGGAAGAGAATTGGGTTGCGGCCCAGTTAGTGTGCTGGCTCTGTTTTATTTGCAAAAAATGTTTTTCCATTTATATTTTTGTTTTCTCTTTTGCATATTTCAATTGTAATATGTTTTAAATATTTCCAAAATACAAGAGGTTTTGTAAAATATCTGTAAACACTAAGGGACCCTTTATAACCATTTGGGTTTCCAAAATATTTAAAACCATTTGAATTGATTTTTAAAGAGGAAGGGAATTTATTTGTTTAGGGTTTTATTTTCCCTACTTGTTTAACAATTGCACATTTTATTTAGTTCAAAGGGATGCATGCAATGCTCATGATGCACAAATCAATTCCTAATTAACATTTAATGAAACTAGGGTTTTTACACGCACAGAGAGAAAGCAATAGTAATATGGAAACATAACCCAATAGTAAACTATCTAACATGCTATCAAATCCCAACATCGGTGCACTAATTCAATACTTTTATTTGTATTTCATCCATCCATGTACACATGCACAACGACAATCCAATTAGAAAACTTGAGCATAAATACCAATATATCTCGCATTAATGTTAAATTATTGGTTTGCAAAAGCCATGACACCATCAGAAAAAACTTTGCCTAATACAAATATTCGTTTCCGCTACATGGAACTATCCCTAGATCCTCCATATGTTTCCTTTGATTGTTCGGCACCTCCTCCTCGTCTAAAGTTGAAGGGGTGGAAAATAACAGGATACAACTGTCAAGATATATTCACTTAAAGTTGCATGTAATAACCAAAAAGCGCACTATTTTCAGAAGATTCATCATTATCATATACTGTATCGCGAGGATCCCAAGTGTGGTTAGAAACTACAAGTAGTGCACACAAGGAACCAGATATATTCGTATCATCGAGAACATGGAAGGCATGCCAAATGTGGGTAGAAATTATAAGTAGTATAGAGGAGGAGCACTAACCTTGTTGGAAGCCATGTCTAGTCTTCTTGGAGACAACCATGTTGCATCTCACCTTGTTACCGAGCATGGGCATACCAAACTAGGTGGCGAAGAAGGCGTCGATCTCGGATAGCTTCTAGTCCACCATGGCCACCACCACCTCTCCGAGATATTTTTTGCAGGGATCTATCCGAGCTTCATGACATAACCGTAGCTACGGCCTATCAAGCTGGGACCATCTTAGTGTGCTATAAGTTATACATAAACTAACTAACTCAAGTGGGACCATCTCTCCTGCACCCTTTCAAACTAATAGAGACCAGTTGATGCACAACCGAATCCGACATCACACAATTTATCTTGATTTAGGAGCATCAGATTGCAACATTGATAACCATGACATTACATTATACACTAATGAACACATGAAGCAGCAAGGGTAACTTACAAAATAAAAAGGACCTTGCAAATCAGATAAAAATCATATATACCTATCATAACTCCAAACAAGCTAGATGCCATCATTGGCCATAGATGTTTGCGGAGCATGATGAATCAAGTAATAAAAAAGACCAATAATATGCATTGATAAACCAAGATGTTAAAAAAATGTGTTGGTCAGTACAGTACCAAGAACAATTAAAAATGTCCATTATTCAGCTAGAACAATGACCAAAATGTACAACTGCACAACCACTATGATCTAGATGTAGTATGCGAGGCAACAACATGAACAGAGTAAAATCCACATAGATAAAATAATACGGCAATGCATCAACCTTATTACTATTCCTTGACCTCTTGTACCAATCTATAATACTATACTACATCAATCAAATTAAAGGCATCAATAAACACCTAGTGACAGAAAAGTCCAATGATCAATTTTTGGAAAATGATAAACTATATGTCCATTAGACATTTCATCAAGTGGCTGGTCTGCATCAACTCAGAAAAAACATCTTGGCATGCCGCCTTCCTGGACCAAGTACTTGCTCCTGGAAAGATGGAGAGATAAAAAACAAGATCTGAGGGGCGGAGTGGTTAGCATGCCTGGACAGGGATGATGGTGGCATGCCACTTCTGGTACATGACGGCTGTGAATCCTGCTGATATGTCCAATTTGCATCACTATTCTATATCATAACTTGCTGTTATTCATTGATATATTTCATATTAAGAGGTGATCCTTATGTCATTTCATCTGTTTTTGCATGTTGGATGATTTTTGGAGGATGAACTGCCGGAGTCAGGATTCTGATGGAAAAAAGCGGTGTCTAGATGCAATTTTCGCAAATATCAGAAAAATACTAGAAAAATTATGGAAAATCATATTTTCCAGAAGATGAAGGAAGATATAAGGGGAGACGGAGTTGGGCCATAGGGGCCCCACATCCCCCAGGAGCGGGCCACCCTGGGTCACGCCTACAGGGGGTGTGGCCACCCTATCCCACCTCTGGCTCTGCCCTTCACCTATATCTTCCTCCCGAAACCCTAAAGTTCGGGGAGCGACCACAGAAATATTCCGCCGCCTCTGCGGGGCGAAACTATAGAGAGAGAAAGAGCTCTCCGGCAAACATATTTCTGTTGGGGAAATTCCTTCCTAGAAATGGGAGATCATCGCCATCAACACTGTCATCAAGCTAGACTTCATCGGGATCATCATCATCCACACCACCATCTCCACCAGCACCATCATCACCACTCCATCCCGTTGTAACAATTGTGTTGAATCTTACATAGTTCTTAGGGGAAACTTTCCTGGTGTTGATTACTATTGTAATTGATGCTTGTGAGTGGAACCATTGAATTATTGTTTATGTTCAGATTGTTATTTATCATCATATCATATCATCTCTGATCTTGATCCATATGATGTCTCGTGAGTAGTTCGTTTAGTTCTTGAGTACATGGAAGAAGTCATGTTGTTAGTAGTGTAATTGTGTTGAGGTATTATTCAATGGTTTAATATTTAAGTTGTGGTGCTATTCTTCTAGTGGTGTCATGTGAACATCGACTACATGATACTTCACCATTTATGGGTCTAGGGTAATGCATTGTGTATTTGTCTACTAATTATGGGGTTGCCGGAGTGACAGAAACCTGAACCCCTGTTAGGAAACCTTTGCACAAGAGAGTGTAGGATCTCAGAGTTTAAGAATGTGGTTAGGTTTTTATCTTAATTACTTTCTTGTAGTTGCGGATGCTTGCAAGGGGTTTAATCACATGTATGTATTAGTCCTAGTAAGGTCAGTACATTAGCACAGGTTCACCCACACAGCATTTATCAAATCAAAGAAGATTAATCAACACTACTGCAGAATAGGCCACCAGTGACAGGCTCAAAAAGCCCATTAGTGACAGACAAAGCGTCTGTCACTGATAACTAGTCACTGGTACAAGGTTACTAGTGACTGGCAAGTGCCTGTCACTAGTATGAGTACTAGTGACAGACGTTTACATGTGCCCGTCACCAATATGTGTGCGCTGGTGACAGACACAAAGTATGCATGTCACTAGTCACATTCAAACCCCGCAGCTATCTAGGATTTTAGAATGACAAAGCCCGTTATTCTGCCTGTCACTGGTTCAAATTTCAGTAATAAAAAAATAAATTCATTTTCCATAAATATTCCGTATAGCATAATAAGATGTTATAAAAAATTTAATGCATTTCCACTAATATTAGAGATAGCACAGAGTAACCAAATATGACATAATTTTTACACTGACCAAACATATGCGTGCGGTCTCCACCACAAAAAACTAGGGTTACCAACACATGAAAACCCTAACTCCCACATCGTGTAATAACCAAACGACCAAAACACTTTGTCTATATTAAACACGACCAGCCAATCATTGTGCAGAAGACAAACAACAAGTAGCTAGAAGAACATTGCGATTCATGGATCAAGCATCACGTTCCCCACAAGTTATACGCTCCATCTCCTCATTGTTGAACATTCTACGGGTCTTGAGAGCAAAAACCTACAAGTTGTTGAAATTTATTAGGAAGAATAAAAACAAGGCACAACACATAAGCACATGCACATGATACTTAGGTTCCTAACTGAGTAAACAGACCTCCAAGGCTAATCAATATGTAAGGCCACTATGCTACGATACCAACCAGCAAAGATCACTATACCGTAAACAGGGATCCCGAGTCACGCTCAACAATAATATTATTGTTGTGAAGTCCCTTTATTTAGTTGGAACTCATGGCCTGCAAAAAATTAGGCAAAAGGAGAACATGATTTTGCATCAGCCCATTAGACCAACTAATCTCACCACTTTGTCCACTGGTTAAAACAAGAAATCAGTAAACTGTATAAGTATTTCCATAACAGCAGCAAATAGAGCACCTGAATAACTTCCATCTGTCTTTGCTGATTAGTAGGTATCTGTAGCAATTTACCTTCACTAATTCAATACCAAACTAGTTGCTCAGAGAACAACTGTTTGATTTAAATTATAAGCCTAAGATATGTTTTTAGTTCAGGAGCAATTGAACAACAAAACCAATTAAATAAGGTCATGCGCCTCTCCCAAAAATAAAATAGAACACTTTGATATCTTGCATATCTACTTTGATAACAGAGAGAATTGGGAAAATGCAGTCCCGGAGGAACCACTTTTAGAATCATTAAAGCAACAATAAATAAACAAAAACAGAAGATAACTCGGAAATACTAAAGTGACAGATATTAGATGAACCTAAATGCTTAATCATCTTGCTAGATAAGTCCTTGGTCACCAATAGCAGCATCTTTTCTGTTCATAATTGCAGAACAACAAATTAGCTCGTTAACCAAAATAAAGATAGCAACATCTTTTTAGTTCATAATTCGGATAGCAAGATTTAGCATTTTATTAGAACAGATTTAGCCTATTTAAAGTGAACCAAGTGTCTAAAAAAGCATATCTAAAAAAATAGCAACAAGCAATCAGTTAAAATGAACTTAAAACTGAATAAAACGATTAGTCTCTTGCTGTACATTTTCTTAACTACAATGACCAAAATTTTGTACTTGAAAAATAGATATTGAAGTACATCACCATGGATAACAACGGGAGAAAGTTATGTTTTGACACCTAGAATTGAGATTTAGCTATAATAGCGACACGTGTAAGCAACATAAGATTTCTACCTAGAGAAATCAGTGTCCAGATATGAAAATTCTATATTATGTCATGATCCGACATGAATGAAGATAAAAAATAAGCCCGGGTTGTAGCTATTTTTAAAACTACTTGAAGAAATTGTCAACGAGCTAAGTGCACTATAAGCTTTAAAGTGTAGATATTCTTTTGAAAACAAAATCATCATTGTAGTATATGGACTGTTTGTACTTCTTTACAATACAATTATTGGAGCCAATGAAAGTGCCATCTTTTGTAAATTCATGACTGATCTTGTTTCCTTATTATGGATAGGTTGAATGTGAGGAGCTTGCTCGAAGGATAATCCAAGTATATGTATTTCAACTGACATTGCCATGGAAGGTTAGCTATGCATAGTGAAAGTATTTATCAACCATATCAAAGATTACTTCTGAAACATGATCATCTTAAACTTTTATTGAATTATTTTTTGTACAATGATAAATCTGGAATACGAACCTGGGACACGTCGCCTGGCCGTGTAGGGGAGGAAGCAGCGCAGTGTTGGCGGGGGAGCAGTGGACGACGCCGTACAGAAGTTGAAGGGCGACAACATCCTCGCTTCGAGCTGCGGCGTCCTCGTGTAGCGGCTTCCTCGCGTCGGGGGGGAGGGCGGCGCGGCATTTTGATGCAAGGAGGCGTCCCCGGGCATCGGCGTTGGGGATGCAGGGCCGCGCGCTGGAAGTCTGGCGGCGTTGGAGGGGCGCAGCTTCCTATCGTCAGGGGGACGGGCGGCGCGGCTTTGGGATGCAGGGTGGCGTCCCCGGGCGGCGAAGTTGGGGATGCAGGGCCGCGCGTTGGAGGGGCGGCGGCTTCTTCACGTCGGGGGGACGGGCGGCGCGGCGTTGGAATGTAGGGCGGCATCCTCGGATGTCGGTGTTGGGGATGCAGGTTGGAGGATCTGGCGGTGTTGGAGGGCGGCGGCGGTTGTCACTTGGGAACCTGGGACGGGATCGACGATGGGACGGGGAGCAGGGCTACTCATATCACGGTGGCATATGGGCTAGGCCCATTTTTGTTGCTGCGCTGTTTTATTTTGTCGTGCTTCGGTATGGTATAAGCGCTGGCTGTTTCTTTCTCCAAAACGCTTTGGAATGAAACCGGTACTTTGCACCGTCATTTTTGCTACCAAAAATAATGCGTGCACGGCTAGATCGATCAGACTGAGACCCTCCTAGCTTGTTTTTTTTCAGCATACATAGCTTGTTCGTTGGGACCCTTCCCACTTTCAAAAAAAAAGTACATATATCAATCAAGCAATCAAAACACGACAAGAAACAACCATGGAGTCCAAATATGGACCGGCTCATGTTGACATCGCTGTAGGAGACGCAAGTCGGACACGTTGCACAAAGCGCCCTATAGCATCTCCCCTCTGTGTCGACATCGCACAAAAAAGCTAGAGTGAGAGCGATCGAGCAGGTGAGCTGGCGCATCGGAGGAGGTGAGGGACTGGATGGTTCACCAAGCAGAGGAGGCGCGTGGGTGGGCACCTATCTGGTTGGTTGGCACGGGCTAGGAAAAAAAGTTATCACTGTTTCCGATAATAGGTCTTTAGAGATGCCCTTTCACTCGGCCTCTATGAAAGGTACTAGTGACGAGTATATTCTAAGGTTGTCACTAATAATAGTGCTATCAGTGACAGACATTTATATATGTCTGTCGCTAAGTAATTTTTTCATTTATCTGGTTTTCACAAATAATACTAGTGACAGTCGCCTCTATAAGCCTGTCACTAGTGTTTCGTATTAGTGACAGGCTTATCATTGCACGTCGCTAATATACTAACTAGTGACAGGCATAATTTTGCCTGTCACTAACCACCTAGAGGCTATAAGCCTTTCTGCAGTAATGCAACTATATGAAACGAAAGCACTTGACGGTATTCCTATGTGTCCTCGAGAATGTTTGGTCCTCAGAAGTATTACAACCGGCTTGTCCTTTGCTAAGAAAGGATTGGGCCACTTGCTGCATTTATTTGTTATCTTTATTTACTTGTACTTTATTTCCTTGCTTTACCAAAAAAAATTAAAATCTGTTTGCTAAGTATTTACAGAAATTTCCTCCTCTAAACCACTAGTCGACACCTTATGCTCCTCGTTGGGATCGACGCTTCTATTTATCGAAAGTACTACGATACACCCCCTATATGTGAGACCCTGGCGCATGGCTCAATAGGATTGATAGGAAACCTATACCAACAAGTTGCAACTTCTTTTCCGGAAGCTCATTCGAAAAGAACTCTAAGGTTAAGCATGCTTGGCCTAGAGAAATTCTAAGATGGGTGACCGACCGAGAAGTGGGTAACCGGGTGCGTATGAGTGAGGACAAAGTGCGTAGAAAAGACTAGTGTTGGTCTGTGGGCCTAGTCTAGAGATCCTATTGAACTGCCAGAAGTGACATCCGTCGGTCCGAAGTGACCGGGGGTGTTACAAATTGGTATCAGAGCCGACCCTCGCGGTTAAACGGGCGTGTGCGGGTCAGTAGCGGACATGTGGCGCATGGCCCATGTGGCCCGGAGTGGACACGGCATGGCACATGTGCCGGCACTGGACGCACAGACGTGTGCCAAGAGGGGACGTTCCTGGTTTATGGTTGATCGACGAGGACGTCGATCTTCTAAGGGTGGGTGTATGTGAAACCCTGGCGCATGGCTCAATAGGATTGATAGGAAACCCATACCAACAAGTTGCAACTTCTTTTCCGGAAGCTCATTCGAAAAGAACTCTAAGGTTAAGCGTGCTTGGCCTAGAGAAATTCTAGGATGGGTGACCGACTGAGAAGTGGGTAACCGGGTGCGCATGAGTAAGGACAAAGTGCGTAGAAAAGACTAGTGTTGGTCTGTGGGGCTAGTCTATAGATCCTATTGAGCTGCCAGAAGTGACATCCGTCGGTCCGAAGTGACCGGGGGTGTTACACTATACTTGTGGGTCATCAAGACTATTTTCTGGCGCCGTTGCTAGAGAGTGAAGCGCTATTGAAGAGTGGAACTGGTAAAGGAAACTTCTACTGTGAGTATTGCTTTTTATTTCTCTTTGTTACTTTGTTTCCAATATGGATAACCCACTTGGTTTCCTATTTGGGAAAGCTACTACCACTGCTAGGGTAGTAGATGAACCACCACCTCTTGAGATAGATCCTTTTAAGATACGTACAAGAATTGTTGATCGTGTTATGGATAATTATTATTTTGTGGATGGAACTGTCCATCCTGGTGATCACTTGCTTTTTATCCACGAATTATGCGGGTTGTTTAAGTATGAAGGTATCACAACTGAACATGTTAAGAAAAATTTACTCTCTATATCATTGAAAGGAAGAGCTAAAGAATGGTATAAGCTGCTGAAGAATGGACAATCTATGGAATGAGAGGAAATAGTACCTCTCTTTTATTCTAAATTCTATCCTCCTAGTGAGATTCATAAGGATAGGAATCAAATATATAACTTTTGGTCTCGTGATGGAGAGAGTACAACCCAAGCTTGGGGGAGATTGAAGTTACTAATGCTTAAATGTCCTATTCATGAACTCCCTAACTATATTATTATTAATAACTTTTATGCAAGGCTTTCTCTTTATGATAAAGATTTACTAGATGCTTCTTGCGCTGGATCATTCACACGTATGAAAAAAGAAGCTAAATGGGATCTTCTAGACCGTATTCAAGAAAACACTAAAGCATGGGAGAATGAGAAAGAAATAAAGTCAGGTATAAATTATGATTATGAATGTATTAAATCTTTTATGAGAACTGATGACTTTCATGATATTAGTATTGAATATGGTCTTGATTATCAAGTTCCAGCAAATTGCTTTAAATCCTTTACCTCTTATATAGAAATTCCCAAAAAGGAGTGGGACAACTACCATGCACCTTATAAAGATGTTGTTAATCAAGTTCCTGTTAGAAACACTGAAGTTTGTACTGTTGATCCTATTTTGCCTGAACCTTATATTGAGAAAATACCTTTCCCTGCCAAGGTAAAGGAACATTCTGTTATAGATAATGTGGTTAGCAAAAGTACAAAGAAAACTACGGAACCTGATGAACAAATAAATATTGAACCTGTAGTAGCCACTGTGAAAGATCTTGTCACTAAAAATGTAGAAGATGGGCACATTATCTTTTGTGAAGATACTTCTAATATTGTCTCTCATCCTAGTAAGGTAGGAAAGCTAGTGTCCCTGTGCTTTCTGTTAGAATTGTTGATCATTGCTGTTATGGTTTATGTGATATTGGTGCTAGTTCTAGTGCTATTCCTTAAGAGATTTACAAGGAAATTATGCATAAAATTGGTCCTTGTGAACCGGAGGACATTGATGTAGTTATTCACCTTGCTAATAGAGAGACAGTCTGTCCAATTGGCATTGTAAGAGATGTGGAAGTTCTTTGTGGTAAGATTAAATATCCTGCTGATTTTCTAGTGCTTGGTTCAGAAGTTAGTAAAACTTGTCCTATCATTTTTGGTAGACCTTTCTTGAACACTTGTGGATCTATTATAGATTGCAGGAAGGAGAAATTCTTAACTAAGTTTGATGGAGAATATTATGAGTTTAATTTTTCCAAATTTGCTAGAACTCCTTATGAAAATGAATTTCCTAATGATGATTTTAAGGTTGAACAACTTGCTGCCATTTCTCTTGCTCCTAACAATGCCTTGCAGCAATATATGGAAGATCATGAAAGTGGGGTCTTCATGAAGGAAAGAAATGGGATTGACGAGATCTTCCTTCGTCAACCTAAGATGCTTAAGCATAACCTACCTGTGGAAGACTTGGGTACCACACTACCACCAAAAGGGGATCCTGTTTTCGATTTAAAACCTCTACCTGATGATCTTAAATATGCTTATCTAGACAATAAGAAAATATATTCTGTTATTATTAGTTCTAAACTTTCAGGAAAGGAAGAGGAAAGATTATTGGAAGTATTGAAGAAACACCGAGGAGCTATGGGGTATATTCTTGATGATTTAAAAGGGATTTCTCGCACTATATGTCAGCATGCTATTAACATAGAGCCTGATGCAAAACCAGTTGTTGAACACCAATACCGTCTAAACCCCAAGATGAAGGAAGTGGTAAGAAGTGAGGTATTAAAACTTCTTGATGCTGGTATTATTTTTCCTATTGCTGATAGTAGATGGGTTAGTCCTGTTCACTGTGTACCCAAGAAAGGAGGAATAACTGTTGTGCCTAATGAAAATAATGAGCTTATACCTCAAAGAGTAGTGGTTGGTTATAGGATGTGAATTGATTTTAGATAAGTGAATAAAGTCACTAAGAAAGGTCATTATCCTCTGCATTTTATTGATCAAATGCTAGAAAGGTTGTCTAAGAAGACTCACTTTTGTTTTCTTGATGGTTATTCTGAGTTTTCTCAAATTGCTGTGAGAGCTAAAGACCAAGATAAAACCACTTTCACTTGTCCCTATGGAACTTATGCTTATAGGCGTATGCCTTTTGGTTTATGTAATGCTCCTACCACTTTTCAGAGATGTATGTCTGATATCTTTCATGGGTTTTGTGAAGAAATTGTGGAAGTTTTCATGGACGATTTCTCCATCTATGGAACTTATTTTGATAATTGTTTGCACAACCTTGATAAAGTTTTGCAAAGATGTGAAGAAACTAATCTTGTTCTTAATTGGAAGAAATGCCACTTCATGGTTAATGAAGGGATTGTTCTTGGACACAAAATTTCTGAAAGAGGTATTGAAGTGGACAGAGCCAAGGTTGGGGCAATTGAGAAAATTTCAAAATTTCTCCAAAATTTCAAAGCTCCTTACTAATCTTCTCCAAAAATATGTACCTTTTTTATGATGATTGTAAGGAAGCTTTTGAAACTTTGAAGAAAGCTTTAACTACTGCTCCTATTTTCCAACCACCTGATTGGAATTTACCTTTTGAAATTATGTGTGATGCTAGTGATTTTGCTGTGGGTGCTGTTCTTGGGCAACGAGTAGATAAAAAATTGAATGTTATTCATTATGCTAGTATAACGCTTGATGTTGCTCAAAAGAATTATGCTACTAGTGAAAAGGAGTTCTTAGCTGTAATATTTGCTTGTGATAAGTTTAAACCTTACATTGTTTATTCAAAATTTACCATTCATACTGATCATGCTGCTATTAAGTACCTTATGACTAAAAAAGATGCTAAGCCGAGTCTTATTAGATGGGTGTTTCTCTTACAAGAGTTTGATCTACATATTGTAGATAGGAAAGGTGCTGAAAATTCCGTTGCTGATAATTTATCTCGTTTGGAAAATATTTCTTTTGATCCTATGCCTGTTAATGATAGTTTTCCAAATGAACAATTGGCTGCAATAAAGGTAAGCCCGCGAGAGAGTCCTTGGTATGCTGATTATGCTAAATTTATTGTTTCCAAGTATTTTCCTCCGACCTTTATATCCCAGCAAAGAGGAAAATTCTTTTATGATCTGAGGCATTATTTTTGGGATGACCCACATTTATATAAAGAAGGAGTAGATGGTATTATGCGGAGATGTGTTCTAGAATATGAACAACAAGAGATATTGATAAAATGTCATGGCAGTGCTTATGGAGGACATCATGCTGGAGATAGAACAACACAAAAAGTTTTACAATCAGGTTTTTATTGGCATACTCTCTTCAAGGACGCAAGGAAGTTTATTTTATCATGTGATGAATGTCAAAGAGTTGGTAACATTTCTAGACGCAATGAAATGCCTATGAATTATTCTCTTATTATTGAACCTTTTGATTGTTGGGGATTTGACTTTATGGGTCCTTTTCCTCCTTCAAAAGGGTACACTCATATTCTTGTTGCTGTTGATTATGTTACAAAGTGTGTGGAAGCCATACCTATAAATAGTGCTGATGGTAAGACCTCTTTAAAAATGGTTAAAGATGTTATTTTTCCTAGGTTTGGTGTGCCTAGATATCTCATGACTAATGGAGGTTCTCACTTTATTCATGGTGGTTTTAGGAAGACTCTTGCTAAGTATGATGTTAAACATAGAATTGCTTCAGCCTATCACCCCCAAACCAGTGGGCAAGTAGAACTATCAAATAGAGAAATTAAATCTATCTTGCAAAAGACTGTTAATAGATATAGGAAAAATTGGGCTAAAAAGTTGAATGATGCTTTATGGGCTTATAGAACTGCTTATAAAAATCCTATGGAATGTCTCCTTACAAAATGGTTTATGATAAAGCTTGTCACTTGCCTCTAGAATTAGAACACAAAGCTTATTGGGAAGTGAAAGAACTGAATAGAGATTTTAGAATTGTTGGTGAGAAAAGATTGCTTGACTTAAGTACCTTAGATGAGTGGAGAAGTGAAGCTTATGAAAATGCTAGACTCTTTAAATAAAAGGTAAAAAGATGGCATGATAGGAGAATTCTCAAAAGGGAGTTCCATGTTGGTGAGAAAGTTCTATTGTATAGGTCTCGTCTCAGATTTTTTGCAGGAAAACTACTCTCAAAATGGAAAGGACCTTTTGTTATTGAGGAGGTGTATCGTTCAGGAGCTATAAAAATATCTTCTTTGAGGGACAACACTACACAGGTGGTGAATGGTCAAAGGCTAAAACATTATATCTCTGGAGATTCTTATAATGAAGATGTTGATGTTATTCAAATGGTAACTCCGAAAGAATTTATTAGAGACCAAACTTCAAAACCTGCAGAGAGTCCGTCTTTGAATAGGTAAAAGTGCTGAAAACAGAAGGTTCACGAAAAACTTATATCTTTATATTTTTGTTGTTTTTATTCCATATGGAAGGTTACGAGATGAAAAAGATGAGGAAATGCAGCTCGGGTGGGCCACATCCACCAGTGGCGCGGGTCCCAGCTGGCCGCGCCACTAGGGGGTGTGAGCCCCCTAGAGTCCGTCTCCGCCCTGTTTTCGCACCGTACCTTCCTTATGTAGTAAAACTTTGTAATATATAACCCCCCGGATCCCCCGAGGTTCGTATATCGTGTTCTCGTCGTGTTTTTGTTTCGATCTGTTTTTGTCAGAAAATATTCTCAAGTTTAGAGGAACCATAGTCTCCGCCAACGACAAGGGCAAGAAGCCCGTGGAATATGATCTTCAAAACCCCAAGGAGGAGGAGATCTTGGTTGGGGATGAAGAGGACGAGCATCCGGAGACCCACGCTACTGTTGCAAGCATTGGAGTGGTGGCAAACCCTATCAAACTCAGGAGGACAACACAGATGTCTATATGAGGGAAGCCTTCGCGTCATTGCCTTGCTCCATGGTCACTTCCTCCATGTACCAAGAACCCCTTCCATATTCTTATACATGAGCAGCAATTCCAAAAGATACCCAAAGGGAAGTTGCCATCTAGTTGGGATATGCCCCGTTCTAACCATGCAGGGAAGGAACACTCTAAGGAGGAAGAGTGGGGAAAGAATAACAAGGACTGGGATTCTCGGTCCGACATGATCATGAATTGAATTGAGCATAATTCGGAGTTGATTCATACTCTAACCTTCGAGATTGAGGATTTGAGGAAGTTGATTGAAAATCTTATCAAGGCCAACGAAGGAGTAATTCGTCATCAGGTTTTGGCATCCCCTTGGCTTATTCCAAGCTTGGGGGAGTGCCGCGTATCACATCATTATCATTATCTTTTTACCTTTTTAGTAGATCCATATCTTGAATAGAGAAGTTATCATATAGGATGGTTTGCATTGTGGAAGTATCTCTCCTTTAGTTCGTTATTGATGTATCCCTTGGTGTGAGTGCCTTTATGAAATATTAATGAGAAGTTTCATCTTTTACTTTTTGCACTTCTTATTTTAGTTTGCAATCTCTATTATATGATTGATCTTGTTGATTATTATTGGTATCACTTTGGGAGCATCAAGTAAATCTAAATTGGTTTTGGCAAACCGAGCTCTGGTCAGTAGCAACACTTTTGGAGGTTTGAAAGGAAAAGAGAAAAGCACTTACAGGTATTTTGTATCAGTTATTTTCTTTCTTGATTGGCTCATAAGCTTAGTATTATTTAGTTAAGATATTTTGTGTCTTCAAGGAAGATTGCATGTTTGGCATTATCACTTGTATGTTTGCTTGTTTCCTTTAACTCTTTTGCTTGCTACCCAGCCTTACTAGCCAAAAATCTGTACTGAGAGGGAGCGCTTCTCGTGCATCCAATCCTTTAAACCAAAACTTTTGCCATTTGATTCCACCATATCTACCTATTAGCATTATTGCTATTCCAAGTAAATTCTCAAGCTTCATCTATCTTTCAAATTAAAAATTCTTTTGTTATGTGAAAACTAGTTAGTAAAGTTCTCACGAACTTGATGGCACACCTTATTTTCTTGCCCCTAATAAACTTGAACCATTGTGTCATTGAAGTTGTATATGCTTGCACCTATAAGTTGGGATTAGCAGAACCGTGCTATCACGGGAAACACTTTCAACACCTGTAAATATATACCCCGTTGATATCATGCTCTTTTGTTTATGGATGTCGTCGGTGTGAAATAAAAGGGGAGCTTGTAAGTCCATGGAGTTATGTATGTGTGTTAGAGAAATGCCTAGGCCGCTAGCCTAAGCCATGCCCAATCATGGTGGAAACTTGCAGCATCACCATAGGGAGCAATCCATGAAGCTTTCTTCTTATAAAAAAAGAGACATTGAAAAGAGGAAAGAGAGAAAAAAGCACCATTTCCCATGGTAAATAAGAGATTGCTGAGATGTTCATTGTCTGCTTGCATTGTCAGTTTGATGTGGGATAGCTCCTGCATCATGTGCAAGGGGTACCCCATTGGCGGTTCTCTATGATACACATGTACTTATTATGACAAGAACTTACCAGTGACTAAAGTTGAGTATCATGAGGAGTGACCCTCGTACTCAAGGGACATGAGATTGCCAACTAATATTTCATCAAGCATATACTCCATCTTTGTTCACTTTAACCTTAATCACCTCAAGATGCTTATGATAGGGGGAATGAGAGCTCAAAGCTAGTAAATACCATAATCTTTTGAAAGCTCTTTATGAACTTGAAATCCCTGCTTCCCTCTGTGAAGGGCCTTTCTTTTACTTCTAAGTTGAGTCAGTAAACCTATTCCTCTCTATCTCCAGCAAGCATTTGAGTTGTTGTGTTTCAATCATTCATATGGTTATTTATTCAATCATGTTTCTCATATTCCTTGTTTTGCACAAAACTCTTATATGATTGAGTATTACTTTGAAAGCCATCATTGTGAAAAAAGTCTTTTATGTTTGAGCAAAGAGTACTCCTGTTATAAACTTCTTTACAAAAAGTTTTGGTTGAAAAC
The DNA here is from genome assembly GCA_916181665.1 of Avena sativa. Lineage (NCBI taxonomy): Eukaryota > Viridiplantae > Streptophyta > Magnoliopsida > Poales > Poaceae > Avena > Avena sativa. Next base: position 94,220,204 of record OV702294.1, read on the forward strand.
TGTTTGCCAACTATTTTCTAACCAAGAACAAAGTTTTCCATTACCAATTATGATTTGTATTTATGCATCTTTATTGTGACTGTTGGAATTATGCCCTAGAGGCAATAATAAAGATGTTATTATTATAATTCTTGTTCATGATAAAGTTTATATTCCATGCTAGAATTGTATTAAGCGGAAACTTTAATACTTGTGTGGTTTGTGAACAACACCGTGTCCCTAGTATGCCTCTCTGGACTAGTTCATTGATTAATGATGGTTAAGGTTTCCTAACCATAGACATGAGTTGTCGATTAATAATGAGATCATATCATTGGGAGAATGATATGATGGACAGACCCAAACTAAGCAGAGCAATTAGATCGTGTTATCGTGTTCATCTTTGCGAAGCTTTTCTTATGTCAAATATTGTATTCCTTAGACCATGAGATAATACAACTCCCTGGTATCGGAAGAAAGCTTTGAGGTCATCAAACGTCATCCTATGAGAGGGTGATCATAAAGGTGTCTCTCAGGTGATCGGAAAGTACCTGTTGGGTTGTATGTATCGAGATGGGATTTGTCCCTCCCAAGTCGGAGAGATATACTTCGGGCCCACTCGGTAATCGATATCAACACCGCTTGCAAGCATGTGGTTAAGGAGTTAATAACAAAGTGATATCGGATTACGGAACGAGTAAAGTACTTGCTGTGAACGAGATTGAACTAGGTATGACGGTACCGACGATCAAATCTCGGCCAAGTAAAATATCGCGAGACGAAGGGAATATATATATGGTATTGATTCAATCCTGGCATCGTGGTTCATCCGATATGATCATCGATGAATGTGTGGGAGTCAATATGGGTTTCCAGACCCCGCTGTTGATTATTGATAGAAGATCATGTATGTATGTTCACGAACCCAAAGGGTCACACACTTAACGTGTCTCGACGCTAGGATAGATTGGATAATTGGTTTCTGAGTTTTTGTTCGGAGTCTCGGATGGGATCCGGGACATCACGAGAGGTTCCGGAATGGTCCAAAGAATAAGATTCATATAAGGCAATGCAGTTTTTGGAGTTCGGAATTGTTTCGGGTTAATCGGTATTGTACCGGAAGCTTCTAGAACCTTCCGGAGGGGGACCAACGTGGCCCCACCTGCCGGGAGGGGGCATGGGCCTATGAGGGAGTGCCCTGACCGCATTGGGCCAGGGGCACAAGCCCCCATAGGGCCCAGCCGGCCAGACCTAGGGCAAACCCTAGGAAAGCTTCTAGAAGGGGGGAAACTTGCCCCCCACTCCTCCCTCCTTGGCCGCCGGCCTAGGGCTTGGGGGAGGGGCTAGGGCTGGCGCCCACCCCTCTATATATAGAGGTCTGGGGCGCACCCTTCCCACACACCTCCTCCACAACCCTAGCCGCCCTGCTGCCCTCCTCTCTCTCCCTCCCGACTGCACGTAGGTGAAGCCCTGCTGCAGAAACTGTCCACCACTTGCACCGCGCCGTCGCGTTGTAGATCCAATCCGTCTCTCCACCATACTTGCTGGACCAAGGAAGGAGGAGACGTCGAGGTGCCGCACGTGTGCATCTCTCGGAGGCATCGCCACTTGCGGTGTTAGATCGGATCGGATCGCGAGGAGGAGAAGCGAGTACGACTACATCACCCACGTTCCGTCGAACGTTCCGCTGTGCGAATCTTCAAGGGTATGAAGATCTCATCTAATCCCCCTCGTTGTTTGCATCTCCTAGATTAGATCTTGGCTTTCCCGTTCGCATCCGTAGAAATTTTTTGATTTACTATGCTGCGAAACCCATCAGTGGTATCAGAGCTAGATCTATGCGTAGATGTGTTTCACGAGTAGAACACAACATGGTTGTTGCGGGCGTTGATGTTTTCTGTTGCAAGCCTCTTGTTTGTGTTCTTCTTATGACGCAGGATAGTGAGATTGAAGCGGTCCAGGCCAACCTTACGCGACGTCGTTCGCGAGACCGGCTCCGCACTTGACGTGTGGCTTGTTCCACACATGCGGCTGGTGGATGCCAGTTTCTCTCACTATAGTTGTCATGGGATTTACACCGGAGTTTGGCAACCATAATATCACCGTTGTGGCTTTCCATAGATAAGAATCGTTCTTAGCTTGCTACTCCCATAAGCCACGTAAAACATGCAACAACAAAGTAGAGGCGTCTAACTTGTTTTTGCAGGGAGTGTTTTCTGTGATATGGTATGGCCCAAGATGTGATGTGTATGTTGTATGCAATGATCATGTTTTGTAATGTTTCACAACTTGCATGTCGATGAGTACACAACTGGCAGGAGCCATATGGTTGTCTTTATAATTGTGTATGACCTGTGTGTCAACTTCTTATACGCCATGTAATAGTTTCACTTTATCGCTAAGTAGTTAGCAATAGTTGTAGTTGCTATTCGTGGTGGAGGCATTCATGGTGGAGTGATGGAGATCATGCCGGCACGCACAAGATGGAGATCATTGCGCGAAGATTGGCTATACCATGTCACATAAAGTTATATGCATGTGATGTTTATTCTTTTATGTATCTTATTATGCTTACATCGCGATGGTAGCATTATAAGATGATTCCTCACTTAAAGATCAAGATAAAATTGTGTTCTCCCCATGTATGCACCGTTGCGAAAGTTCGTCGTGTCCAAGCATCACGTGATGATCGGGTTCTATAGACTCTATGTTCACATACAACGGGTGCAAGCCAGCTTTGCACACGCGGAAATACTTGGGTTTGACTTGACGATCCTAGCATGTACAGACATGGCCTCGGAACACATGAACCGAAAGGTTAAGCATGAGTCATATGAATGATATGATCGACACTTCGTTGTCCACCATTGAAGCCACATCTCTTCTCGTGAAGATCGGATTAGGTGTGGTGAATTTGGATCGTGTTCACTAAACAACTTGAGGGATGTTGAATTTAGTGGGAGTTCATCTAGTAATTTGATTCAAAGTTGAACTAGTTATCATGAACATAGTCTAATTTGTACTTGCAAATATTGTAGATCAAATGGCTAAGTCCAACTTCAACTTCAACGTTTTTGCTGAGAAGGAAAAGCTTAGAAACAATGGGTCTAACTTCACCAACTGGTTCCGCAATCGGAGAATCATTCTCTCTGGCGGTCAAAAGGACTATGTCCTTGAAAATGCGTTAGGTGACGCCCCTGCTGTAGATGCGCCAGCTGATGAGAAAGCTGTCTATCAGTCGCGCAAAGATGATTAAGGTGTGATTAAGAGCACCATGTTGTCTGCTATGGAATCAGACCTTCAAAATCGTTTTGAAGACTATTCCGGGCCCTTTGAGATTCTTGAGGAGCTGAAAACCATGTTTCAGACTCGGGCCCGTTCTGAGAGATATGAGATCTCTGAGAAATTCTTTAACTTTACTTTAAATAGGGCTCCATCTAAATCCGTTGAGACGACACCGTATGAACTGTGGTTTGGTGCTAAACCTAAGTTGTCGTTTCTTAAAGTTTGGGGATGCGAAGCTTACGTCAAGAAGTTGATGCCGGACAAGCTCGAACCCAAAGAGGAGAAATGCGTCTTCATAGGATACCCTAAGGAAACTATTGGGTATACCTTCTATCACAGAACCGAAGGCAAAGTGTTTGTCGCAAAGAACGGTTCCTTTCTTGAGAAGGAGTTTCTCTCGAAAGAAGTGAGTGGGAGGAAAGTAGAGCTAGACGAGGTTATTGAACCTTCTCTTGAATTGGAGAGTAGCGCAGCACCTGAAATTGTTCTAGTGCCGCCTGCACCAACAATAGAGGAAGCTAATGACAAGGATCATGAAGCTTCGGACGATGCTGCTACTGAACGTCGCAGGTCGACAAGGTCGCGTGCCCCTCCTGAGTGGTACGGCAACCCTGTCTTGACTGTCTTGTTAGTAGAAGACAGCGAACCTACGAACTATGAGGAAGCGATGATGAGCCCAGACTCTGAGAAATGGCTAGAAGCCATGAAATCCGAATTGGGATCCATGAGCGAAAACCAAGTATGGACTTTGGTGGACCCTCCTAGCGACCGAAAGGCCGTTGAGTGCAAATGGATCTTCAAGAAGAAAACAGACGCGGATGGTAATGTTACCGTCTATAAAGCACGGCTTGTTGCGAAAGGTTTTCGACAAGTTCAAGGTGTTGACTACGATGAGACTTTCTCTCCCGTAGCGATGTTTAAGTCCATTCGGATTTTATTAGCAATTGTTGCGTTTCATGATTATGAAATATGGCAAATGGATGTCAAGACTGCTTTCCTCAATGGCAACATTGATGAAGAGTTGTATATGATGCAACCCGAAGGTTTTGTCGATCCTAAGGATGCTGATAAAGTATGCAAACTTCAGCGTTCCATTTATGGACTGAAGCAAGCGTCTCGGAGTTGGAACCTTCGTTTTGATCAAGTGATCAAGAGCTTTGGATTTGTTCCAAATTGCTATGAAGCTTGCATCTACAAGAAAGTGAGTGGGAGCTCGGTAATGTTTCTGGTACTATATGTGGATGACATATTGATTATTGGAAATGACATCAACATGCTTAACGATGTGAAGAGTTATTTGAACAAGTGTTTTTCAATGAAAGACCTAGGTGAAGCTGCTTATATATTGGGCATCAAAATCTATAGAGATAGACAAAGACGCCTGATAGCTTTAAGCCAGAGTACATACCTAGACAAAGTTCTGAAAAGGTTCAGAATGGATAAGGCATTGAAAGGTTCAGTGCCTATGTTGTCAGGTAAGATATTGAGCAAGGCTCAGTGTCCAGCTACGGTAAATGATAGGGAAGCTATGAGCAAAGTGCCTTATGCCTCGGCCATAGGTTCCATCATGTATGCCATGCTGTGTACTAGACCGGATGTGTCCAATGCTCTTAGTTTGACGAGCAGATATCAAAGTGATCCAGGAGTGGAACACTGGACAGCCGTGAAGAACATCCTAAGGTACCTAAATAGGACTAAAGAAATGTTCTTAGTCTATGGGGGTGATGAACAGCTCATCGTAAAAGGTTACGTCGATGCTAGTTTCGACACCGACAAGGATGATGCTAAATCTCAGACAGGATACGTGTATATTTTGAATGGAGGAGCTGTGAGCTGGAGAAGCTGCAAGCAAAGCGTGGTCGCGGGATCTACAGTAGAAGCGGAATACATGGCTGCTGCAGAAGCGTCAAGTGAAGGAGTTTGGATCAGAAACTTCATCACTGAGCTTGGCGTGGTTCCAAGTGCATTGGACCCACTGGAGATATTGTGTGACAACACTGGCGCCATAGCACTCGCTAAGGAACCAAGATATCATCCAAAGACCAAGCATATCAACCGCAAGTTTCATATAATCCGAGATTATATAGCAGATGGAGATCTGAAGATCAGCAAAGTACATACAGATCTGAATGTCGCAGATCCATTGACTAAACCTCTTCCACGTGTAAAACATGATCAACACCTCAGTGCCATGGGTGTGAGATTGTTGCCAAATGTAAACTAGATTATTGACTCTAGTGCAAGTGGGAGACTGTTGGAATTATGCCCTAGAGGCAATAATAAAGATGTTATTATTATAATTCTTGTTCATGATAAAGTTTATATTCCATGCTAGAATTGTATTAAGCGGAAACATTAATACTTGTGTGGTTTGTGAACAACACCGTGTCCCTAGTACGCCTCTATGGACTAGCTCATTGATCAATGATGGTTAAGGTTTCCTAACCATAGACATGAGTTGTCAATTGATAATGAGATCATATCATTGGGAGAATGATATGGTGGACAGACCCAAACTAAGCGAAGCAATTAGATCATGTCATTGTGTTCATCTTTGTGAAGCTTTTTCTATGTCAAATATTGTATTCCTTAGACCATGAGATAATGCAACTCCCTGGTATCGGAAGAAAGCTTTGAGGTCATCAAACGTCATCCTATGAGAGGGTGATCATAAAGGTGTCTCTCAGGTGATCGGAAAGTATCTGTTGGGTTGTATGTATCGAGATGGGATTTGTCCCTCCCAAGTCGGAGAGATATACTTCGGGCCCACTCGGTAATCGATATCAACACCGCTTGCAAGCATGTGGTTAAGGAGTTAATCACAAAGTGATATCGGATTACGGAACGAGTAAAGTACTTGCTGTGAACGAGATTGAACTAGGTATGACGATACCGACGATCGAATCTCGGGCAAGTAAAATATCGCGAGACGAAGGGAATATATATATGGGATTAATTGAATCCTGGCATCGTGGTTCATCCGATATGATCATCGATGAATGTGTGGGAGTCAATATGGGTGCCCAGACCCCGCTGTTGATTATTGATAGAAGATCATGTCTGCATATTCTCGAACCCGCAGGGTCACACACTTAACGTGTCTCGACGCTAGGATAGATTGGATACTTGGTTTATGAATTTTTGTTCGGAGTCTCGGATGGGATCCGGGACATCACGAGAGGTTCCGGAATGGTCCGGAGAATAAGATTCATATAAGGCAGTGCAGTTTTTGGAGTTCGGAATTGTTCCGGATTAATCGGTATTGTACCGGAAGCTTCTAGAACCTTCCGGAAGGGGGCCAACGTGGTCCCACCTTCCGGGAGGGGGCATGGGCCTATGAGGGAGTGTCCTGGCCGCATTGCGCCAGGGGCACAAGGCCCCATAGGGCCCAGCCGATCCTAGATAAGTTTAAATCGTTTAAACTAGAGATAAGATAGGATTTCTAGATAAGGGAGAGTTTAAATCGTTTAAACTAGAGATAGGCTTGGAGGATGGGCAAGGGCTGGCCGCACCCCCCCTCTATATATAGAGGGCTGGTGCGCCCCCTCCCCACCTACACACCTTCCTCCAAACCCTAGTTGCCCTGCTGCCCTTCCTCTCTCTCTCCCGACTGTTTGTAGGCGAAGCCCTGCTGTAGAAATTCTCCACCATATACACCGCGCCGTCGCGTTGTAGATCCAATCTATCTCTCCACCATACTTGCTGGTCCGAGGAAGGAGGAGACGTCGAGGTGCTGCACGTGTGCATCTCACGGAGGCACCGCCACTTGTGGTGCTAGATCGGATCGGATCGCGAGGAGGAGAAGCGAGTACGACTACATCACCCGCGTTCCGACGAACGTTCCGCTGTGCGAATCTTCAAGGGTATGAAGATCTAATCCAATCTCTCTCGTTGTTTGCATCTCCTAGATTAGATCTTGGCTTTCCCTCTGTTCGCTTCCGTAGAAAAATTTGATTTACTATGCTGCGAAACCCTTCAGTGGTATCAGAGCTAGATCTATGCGTAGATGTGTTTCACGAGTAGAACGCAACATGGTTGTTGCGGGCGTTGATGTTTTTTGTTGCAAGCCTCTTGTTTGTGTTCTTCTTATGGCGCGGGATAGTGAGATTGAAGCGGTCCAGGCCAACCTTACGCGACGTCGTTCGCGAGACCGGCTCCGCACTTGACGTGTGGCTTGTACCATACATGCAGCTGGTGGATGTCAGTTTCTCTCACTATAGTTGTCATGGGATTAACACTGGAGTTTGGCAACCATAATATCACCGTTGTGGCTTTCCGTAGGTAAGAATCGTTCTTAGCATCTACTCCCATAAGCCACGTAAAACATGCAACAACAAAGTAGAGGCGTCTAACTTGTTTTTGCAGGGAGTGTTTTCTGTGATATGGTATGGCCCAAGATGTGATGTGTATATTGTATGCGATGATCATGTTTTGTAATGTTTCACGACTTGCATGTCGATGAGTACACAACCGGCAGGAGCCATATGGTTGTCTTTATAATTGTGTATGACCTGCGAGTCAACTTCTTATACGCCATGTAATAGCTTTACTTTATCGCTAAGTAGTTAGCAATAGTTGTAGTGGCTATTCGTGGTGGAGGCAATCATGGTGGAGTGATGGAGATCATGCCGGAACACACAAGATGGAGATCATTGCGCGAAGATTGGCTATACCATGTCACATAAAGTTATATGCATGTGATGTTTATCCTTTTATGTATCTTATCATGCTTAGATCGCGACGGTAGCATTATAAGATGATTCCTCACTTAAAGATCAAGATAAAAACTGTGTTCTCCCCGAGTATGCACCGTTGCGAAAGTTCGTCGTGTCCAAGCATCACGTGATGATCGGGTGCTATAGACTCTACGCTCACATACAACGGGTGCAAGCCAGTTTTGCACACGCGGAAATACTTGGGTCTAACTTGACGAGCCTAGCATGTACAGACATGGCCTCGGAACACATGAACCGAAAGGTTAAGCATGAGTCATATGAATGATATGATCGACACTTCGTTGTCCACCATTGAAACCACATCTCTTCTCGTGAAGATCGGATTAGGTGTGGTGAATTTGGATCATGTTCACTAAACAACTTGAGGGATGTTGAATTTAGTGGGAGTTCATCTAGTAATTTGATTAAAAGTTGAACTAGTTATCATGAACATAGTCTAATTTGTACTTGCGAATATTGTAGATCACATGGCTAAGTCCAACTTCAACTTCAACGTTTTTGCTGAGAAAGAAAAGCTTAAGAACAATGGGTCTAACTTCACCAACTGGTTCCGCAATCTGAGAATCATTCTCTCTGGCGGTCAAAAGGACTATGTCCTTGAGAAAGCGTTAGGTACCCCCCCCCCCTGCTGCAACTGCGCCGGCTGATGAGAAAGTTGTCTATCAGTCGCGCAAAGATAATTATGGTGTGATTAAGAGCACCATGTTGTTTGCTATGGAACCGGAACTTCAAAATCGTTTTGAAAACTATCCCGGGCCCTTTGAGATTCTCGAAGAGCTGAAAACCATGTTCAAGACTCAGGCCCGTTCTGAGAGATATGAGATCTCCGAGAAGTTCTTTAACTGCAAGATGGAGGAAGGGAGTTCCGTTAGTGAGCACGCCATTAAGATGTCGGGCTACACTCAACGCCTTGAGCAACTGGACTGCAAGATTCCAGAGGAGCTCAAGATTGACAGGGTTCTGCAATCACTCCCTCCCAGCTACAAAAGTTTTGTAGTGACTCATAATTAGATTGGTTCCACTGATACGATCACCGAGCTCTTCGCAAAGCTGAAGGCTGCGGAGGTGGACATCAAGAAGGATAATCATGTGTTGATGGTCAACAAGCCCTCCTTTAAGAAAGGTAAGGGTGCAAAGAAGCCCTTCAAGAAAAGCGGCGGCAAGCGCGTTGCCCCTGCTGAGAAGAAGCTCAAGTCTGGTCCTAAGCCGGACACTGAGTGCTTCTATTGCAAGGACAAGGGTCACTGGAAGCGCAACTGTCCGAAGTACTTAGCGGACAAGAAGGCTGGCACCATCAAAGGTATATTTGATATACATGTTATTGATGTTTTCCTTACTAGCCCTCGTTGTAGTGCCTGGGTATTTGATACTGGTTCAGTTGCTAATATTTGTAACTCGAAACAGGAGCTACGGAATAGATGGCGGCTTGCGAGGGATGAGGTGATGATGCGCGTTGGCAACGGATCAAGAGTTGATGTGATGGCCGTTGGCACGCTCTCCTTAGTTTTACCTTCGGGATTAGTTTTAAACCTTAATAAATGTTATTATGTGCCTGCGTTGAGCATGAACATTATTTCTGGATCGTGTTTATTGCAAGACGGTTATTCATTTAAATCGGAGAATAATGGTTGTTCTATTTATATGAGTAACATCTTTTATGGTCATGCACCTCTTGTGAATGGTTTATTTCTTCTAAATCTCGAAAGGGATGAAACACACATCCATAACATTGAGGCTAAGAGATGCAAAGTAGATAGTGATAATACTACTTATTTGTGGCACTGTCGTCTAGGTCATATTGGTGTAAAGCGCATGAAGAAACTCCATTCTGATGGACTTTTGGAGTCTCTTGATTTTGAATCATTTGACACATGCGAACCATGCCTCATGGGCAAGATGATCAAAACCCCGTTCTCCGGTATGATGGAGCGAGCAACGGACTTGTTGGAAATCATACATACCGATGTATGCGGACCGATGAGTGTTTCGACGCGCGGTGGATATCGCTACTTTCTCACTTTTACCGATGACTTAAGTAGATATGGGTATATCTATTTAATGAAACATAAATCTGAAACATTTGAAAAGTTCAAGGAATTTCAGAATGAAGTGGAGAACCATCGTAACAGAAAAATCAAGTTTCTACGATCCGATCGTGGAGGTGAATATTTGAGTTATGATTTTCTTACGCATCTTAAAGCAAGCGGAATCGTTTCGCAACTCACGCCACCCGGAACACCACAGCGCAATGGTGTGTCTAAACGCCGGAATCGAACCCTATTAGATATGGTCCGATCAATGATGTCTCTTACTGATTTGCCGTTATCATTTTGGGGTTATGCATTAGAAACCACTGCATTCACTTTAAATAGGGCACCATCTAAATCCGTTGAGACGACACCGTATGAACTGTGGTTTGGTGCTAAACCTAAGTTGTCGTTTCTTAAAGATTGGGGATGCGAAGCCTACGTCAAGAAGTTGATGCCGGACAAGCTCGAACCCAAAGCGGAGAAATGCGTCTTCATAGGATACCCTAAGGAAACTATTGGGTATACCTTCTATCACAGAACCGAAGGCAAAGTGTTTGTCGCAAAGAACGGTTCCTTTCTTGAGAAGGAGTTTCTCTCGAAAGAAGTGAGTGGGAGGAAAGTAGATCTAGACGAGGTTGTTGAACCTTCTCTTGAGTTGGAGAGTAGCGCAGCACCTGAAATTGTTCCAGTGCCGCCTGCACCAACAATAGAGGAAGCTAATGACAAGGATCATGAAGCTTCGGACGATGCTGCTACTGAACGTCGCAGGTCGACAAGGTCGCGTGCCCCTCCTGAGTGGTACGGCAACCCTGTCTTGACTGTCTTGTTAGTAGAAGACAGCGAACCTACGAACTATGAGGAAGCGATGATGAGCCCAGACTCTGAGAAATGGCTAGAAGCCATGAAATCCGAATTGGGATCCATGAGCGAAAACCAAGTATGGACTTTGGTGGACCCTCCTAGCGACCGAAAGGCCGTTGAGTGCAAATGGATCTTCAAGAAGAAAACAGACGCGGATGGTAATGTTACCGTCTATAAAGCACGGCTTGTTGCGAAAGGTTTTCGACAAGTTCAAGGTGTTGACTACGATGAGACTTTCTCTCCCGTAGCGATGTTTAAGTCCATTCGGATTTTATTAGCAATTGCTGCGTTTCATGATTATGAAATATGGCAAATGGATGTCAAGACTGCTTTCCTCAATGGCAACATTGATGAAGAGTTGTATATGATGCAACCCGAAGGTTTTGTCGATCCTAAGGATGCTGATAAAGTATGCAAACTTCAGCGTTCCATTTATGGACTGAAGCAAGCATCTCGGAGTTGGAACCTTCGTTTTGATCAAGTGATCAAGAGCTTTGGATTTGTTCCAAATTTCTACGAAGCTTGTATCTACAAGAAAGTGAGTGGGAGCTCGGTGACAATTCTGGTACTATATGTGGATGACAAATTGATTATTGGAAATGACATTAACATGCTTAACGATGTGACCAGTTATTTGAACAAGTGTTTTTCAATGAAAGACCTAGGTGAAGCTGCTTATATATTGGGCATCAAAATCTATAGAGATAGACAAAGACGCCTGATAGCTTTAAGCCAGAGTACATACCTAGACAAAGTTCTGAAAAGGTTCAGAATGGATAAGGCAAAGAAAGGTTCGGTGCCTATGTTGTCAGGTAAGATATTGAGCAAGGCTCAGTGTCCAGCTACGGTAAATGATAGAGAAGCTATGAGCAAAGTTCCTTATGCCTCGGTCATAGGTTCTATCATGTATGCCATGCTGTGTACTAGACCGGATGTGTCCAATGCTCTTAGTTTGACGAGCAGATATCAAAGTGATCCAGGAGTGAAACACTGGACAGCCGTGAAGAACATCCTAAAGTACCTAAATAGGACTAAAGAAATGTTCTTAGTCTATGGAGGTGATGAACAGCTCATCGTAAAAGGTTACGTCGACGCTAGTTTCGACACCGACAAGGATGATTCTAAATATCAGACAGGATATGTTTATATTTTGAATGGAGGAGCTGTGAGCTGGAGAAGCTGCAAGCAAAGCATGATCGCGGGATCTACAGTAGAAGAGGAATACATGGCTGCTGCAGAAGCGTCAAGTGAAGGAGTTTGGATTAGGAACTTCATCACTGAGCTTAGCGTGGTTCCAAGTGCATTGGACCCACTGGAGATATTGTGTGACAACACTGGCGCCATAGCACTCGCTAAGGAACCAAGATATCATCCAAAGACCAAGCATATCAACCGCAAGTTTCATATAATCCGAGATTATATAGCAGATGGAGATCTGAAGATCAGCAAAGTACATACAGATATGAATGTCGCAGATCCATTGACTAAACCTCTTCCATGTGCAAAACATGATCAGCACCTTAGTGCCATGGGTGTGAGATTGTTGCCAAATGTAAACTAGATTATTGACTCTAGTGCAAGTGCGAGACTGTTGGAATTATGCCCTAGAGGCAATAATAAAGATGTTATTATTATAATTCTTGTTCATGATAAAGTTTATATTCCATGCTAGAATTGTATTAAGCGGAAACTTTAATACTTGTGTGGTTTGTGAACAACACTGTGTCCCTAGTATGCCTCTATGGCCTAGTTCATTGATTAATGATGGTTAAGGTTTCCTAACCATAGACATGAAATGTCGATTAATAATGAGATCATATCATTGGTAGAATGATATGATGGACAGACCCAAACTAAGCAGAGCAATTAGATCGTGTTATCGTGTTCATCTTTGCGAAGCTTTTCTTATGTCAAATATTGTATTCCTTAGACCATGAGATAATACAACTCCCTGGTATCGGAAGAAAGCTTTGAGGTCATCAAACGTCATCCTATGAGAGGGTGATCATAAAGGTGTCTCTCAGGTGATCGGAAAGTACCTGTTGGGTTGTATGTATCGAGATGGGATTTGTCCCTCCCAAGTCAGAGAGATATACTTCGGGCCCACTCGGTAATCGATATCAACACCGCTTGCAAGCATGTGGTTAAGGAGTTAATAACAAAGTGATATCGGATTACGGAATGAGTAAAGTACTTGCTGTGAACGAGATTGAACTAGGTATGACGGTACCGACGATCAAATCTCGGCCAAGTAAAATATCGCGAGACGAAGGGAATATATATATGGTATTGATTCAATCCTGGCATCGTGGTTCATCCGATATGATCATCGATGAATGTGTGGGAGTCAATATGGGTTTCCAGACCCCGCTGTTGATTATTGATAGAAGATCATGTATGCATGTTCTCGAACCCGAAGGGTCACACACTTAACGTGTCTCGACGCTAGGATAGATTGGATAATTGATTTATGAGTTTTTTTTCGGAGTCTCGGATGGGATCCGGGACATCACGAGAGGTTCCGGAATGGTCCGGAGAATAAGATTCATATAAGGCAATGCAGTTTTTGGAGTTCGGAATTGTTTCGGGTTAATCGGTATTGTACCAGAAGCTTCTAGAACCTTTCGGAGGGGGACCAACGTGGCCCCACCTGCCGGGAGGGGGCATGGGCCTATGAGGGAGTGCCCTGGCCGCATTGGGCCAGGGGCACAAGGCCCCATAGGGCCCAGCCGGCCAGACCTAGGGCAAACCCTAGGAAAGCTTCTAGAAGGGGGGGGGGAACTTGCCCCCACTCCTCCCTCCTTGGCCGCCGGCCTAGGGCTTGGGGGAGGGGCTAGGGCTGGAGCCCACCCCTCTATATATAGAGGGCTGGGGCGCACCCTCCCCACACACCTCCTCCACAACCCTAGCCGCCCTGCTGCCCTCCTCTCTCTCTCCCTCCCGACTGCACGTTGGCGAAGCCCTGCTGCAGAAACTCTCCACCACTTGCACCACGCTGTCGCGCTGTAGATCCAATCCGTCTCTGCACCATACCTGCTGGACCAAGGAAGGAGGAGACGTCGAGGTGCCGCACGTGTGCATCTCTCGGAGGCATCGCCACTTGCGGTGTTAGATCGGATCGGATCGCGAGGAGGAGAAGCGAGTACGACTACATCACCCACGTTCCGTCGAACGTTCCGCTGTGCAAATCTTCAAGGGTATAAAGATCTCATCTAATCCCCCTCATTGTTTGCATCTCCTAGATTAGATCTTGGCTTTCCCGTTCGCATCCGTAGAAATTTTTTGATTTACTATGCTGCGAAACCCATCAGTGACTCCCATACTCGTTTCAAGTTAAGTTATATAATGGTAAGTTGCTTTATATTATGAGTTGTGTATTGGTAAGTGTGATGCTTCTTGTCCGTATTCTTTTTTATCGACACTTCACTCCATAAATCTGTAGACATGTTTACTGAGCTCAGTTTTTGCTTGGGGACAAGCGAGATCTAAGCTTGGGGGAGTTGATACGTCCAATTTGCATCACTATTCTATACCATAACTTGATGTTATTCATTGATATATTTCATATTAAGAGGTGATACTTATGTCATTTCATTTGTTTTTGCATGTTGGATGATTCTTGGCGGATGAACTGCCAGAGTGAGGATTCTGATAGAAAAAGCGGTGTCTAGATGCAATTTTCACGAAGATCAGAAAAATTATGGAAAATCATATTTTTTCAGAAGATGAAGGAAGCCAGAAGGGGAGGCGGAGTTGGGCCACAGGGGGGCACACCCCCTAGGCGCGGTCCACCCTGGGCCGCGCCTATAGGGGTGTGGCCACCTTGGCCCACCTCTGGTTCCGCCCCTTCGCCTATATCTTCTTCCCAAAACCCTAAAGTTCGGGGAGTGACCACAGAAAGATTTCGCTGCCTCTGCGGGGCTAAAACTACAGAGAGAGAAAGAGCTCTCCGACAGACAGATTTCTGCCGGGGAAATTTCTTCCCGAAAAGGGGAGATCGTCGCCATCAACACTGTCATCAAGCTAGACTTCATCGGGATCATCATCATCATCCACACCACCATCTCCACCAGCACCATCATCACCACTCCATCCCGCTGTAACAACTGTGTTGAATCTTGCATAGTTCTTAGGGGAAACTTTCTCGGTGTTGATTACTATTGTAGTTGATGCTTGTGAGTGGAATCATTGAATTATTGTTTATGTTCAGATTGTTATTCATCATCATATCATCTTTTATCTTGATCCATATGATGTCTCGTGAGTAGTTCGTTTAGTTCTTGAGGACATGGGAGAAGTCATCTTGTTAGTAGTGGAATTGTGTTGAGGTATTATTCAATGGTTTAGTATTTAAGTTGTGGTGCTATTCTTCTAGTGGTGTCATGTGAACGTCGACTACATGATACTTCACCATTTATGGGCCTAGGGGAATGCATTGTGTATTTGGCTACTAATTGTGGGGTTGCCGGAGTGGCAGAAACCTGAACCCCCATTAGGAAACCTTTGCATAAGGGAGTGTAGGATCTCAGATTTTAAGGCCGTGGTTCGGTTTTTATCTTAATTACTTTCTTGTAGTTGCGGATGCTTGCAAGGGGTTTAATCACAAGTATGTATTAGTCCCAGTAAGGTCAGTACATTAGCACAGGTTCACCCACACAACACTTATCAAACCAAAGAGAATTAATCAACTATATGAAACGAAAGCACTTGACGGTATTTCTATGTGTCCTCGAAAACGTTTGGTTCTCATAAATATTACAACCGGC
This sequence comes from Avena sativa, assembly GCA_916181665.1. Lineage (NCBI taxonomy): Eukaryota > Viridiplantae > Streptophyta > Magnoliopsida > Poales > Poaceae > Avena > Avena sativa. Next base: position 94,235,861 of record OV702294.1, read on the forward strand.
TTGTCCTTTGCTAAGAAAGTATTAGGCCACTTGTTGCATTTATTTGCTATCTATATTTACTTGCACTTTATTTCCTTGCTTTACCAAAAAAAAACCTAAAAATCTGTTTGTTAAGTATTTACAGAGATTTCCTGCTCCAAACTAGTAGTCAATACCTTTTGCTCCTCGTTGGGATTGACACTCCTATTTATTGAAAGTACTACGATACACCCCCTATACTTGTGGGTCATCACCTGCCAGCGAGAACCCGACCACCACCGTTCCTGCTGTTCATCTCGTTGCGCTCTACGTGATGTTCACCGTCTGCTGCGGTTGTTGCTCCTCGCATGGAGACGTAGGCGAGGATCTGTCGGCCCTTTCCATGGGAGGGGATGCGAGGGGGAGTGTGTGTGTGGGGGGGGGGGAGGGGGCTTGGCACTGGAAGGCCGCTGTCGCCTTCTCTCCAGCATCATCGTCGTTGGGGCGGGCCTGAGCAGCGGAAGGGGCTATGGAGGAGAGGTTAAGACGCGATGCAGCGCCGCCGCCGAGGTCATGCGTCGCCGGGATAGACAACTGTTGTCGGGACGAGATTTGGAAAGTACCGTGGGAGTTTGATTGGGCCTGGCCCATGTGGACGATGAAGCGCGACGACGAAGCGACAAAGCGCGCGGCGTAGTGCTACCAGACAGAAAACGGAACACCCAGATTCTTTTTAGATAGTAGAGATAGAGATATTTATGTGTACTTTATGTTTACATGTGTGAAGAAGAAAACATTAAGATGTCGTGGCAAAGCACGGGCATTCTACTAGTTAATTATTATGAAAGAAATAAAGATGCGGTTAGTGATGAGTAACCTCATCAAGATTGATAACCCCAGATTTTGTTTTGGTAGGTTTGACCATATTATTGGTTTTTCTTTACATTAATGAAATGTCATGTTTGGTAATATACTCACACAAGCAACACACACCTGCTCAAAGTTCGTTGCTTTTTTAAATCTCACGTCAATTGTGACTTGAAAGTTGAAGCTTCAAAGCTTCTTTCCCGGATATAATAATTTTGACCGTTTGTTTTTTCCCGGATAAATGATATTAAAATTGTGTTTCTTCTTTGAACCTCCTTAATAGGAAAAGCAATAGTAGACTAGGGTTAGGAATTAAAATACAATGTAATCAAAATTAGTATTTTTATTCTGCGTGAGAATTAATTCTCAAGAATACACGTAAGGCCTCTTGTTTGGCAGCAGCTTTTTGTTGTGTTTTTTTGTGTATTATCCGGAGGGGATTTGGTAAAAATACACTTCTCACCCAATACACCTCCCCTGTGCAATCCACTTTCTAATAAATCCTCTAGAACTAAAACACGTTGTTTGGCAATTATAAAAAGAATTTTGGTTCGAGCTCAGAAAGGCACTGAAATCAGGCACATCAAAGCTAGCTATTCAGAATTCACAACAAGCAACACAGACGACACTTGCGAATCGATAGATCTAATCAGAATTAGAACCAATCATAATTTTGAAGGCATCTAGCTAGCAGACGAGGAATAGGTGCAGAACTGCAACATCACAAATTAGAAGCAATCAGGAAACCTATTGCATTAGCTTCTAGTCTGGCGTTTGAGAAGGGGGAAGCGGAGACGGCGGCAGAATCGACGGCTAAGAGAATACAGCACAGGAGAAAAGGATATGGAGACGGGGTCGAAAGGCAGCAGGGACGCTCCGCTACGAGAGCTCACCGCGCTGCCACCGCGAGAGCTGGCTGTGACGACGTGCGTGTAAGAAACGCGACCCTTCCTCGCGTCTGCAAAACTCGTCTACCCAACGGGTTTCCAGGAATTTACACGGGTTTATACGATCGCAAACCGGACTGCCAAATGACCGTGAAGGGTATTTTTAAGTAACGTGCTGGGCTGTTAGAATACACGGGAATCTCTTCAAAAACCGGCCTGCCAAACGAGGCCTAAATTGTCGCAACGTGAGCCACCTCGGCTCTGCCAGAGATCAGATCGAATCCCCTTCCTCCCTCGCCTCCTCTCACTCCCCCCAACCCCTCGATCCCCTTTCTCCGGAACCCTCTCTCGCTCTCTCGCGTCCCCCACTCACCGGAGACCCAGCCCAACCCCGCCGGCCACCCTAGCTTCGCTGCTCGCCGGCCCTCAGCCCTGCCGCCTTCTTCTGTTTGATTCCTCTACCTACGCCGCAGTCTCGCGCCCTCAACCGTGCCCCTACGAGCAAACCCGTATTTTTTTTTTGGAGTTTTCCCTAAAAAAACTGAGGAAGATGGAGCTCTCTGGTGTAGAGCACCATGATATGTTCTGCCTCCAAGACATCTGCCCTTTAAAGTACAATTCACCTAGGTCATTAACCGGTAACAATGACCATTAGTTGTTTGCTTTGATGCGTTATCTAGTCAAATGCAACATGATAGGTATGTTACCTTGTTTCTTATGTTTTTTCTTATAGTGGTATATACTCACCGATAATGGGAAAGTTTATATTAAGTGATAATACGTTTTCAATGTCCATTTGCACATGTGAATCCAAGAATGATCAATGTCATATGTATTACTGCTAATTAGTTGTTCATCCTAACAGGTGATGGATCGCCTGGGCTGTTGGATTTGTTCCTGCTCGTCTTGATTGATACACAGTTTGATTACTTGATCATCACTCTGGAGCTATAACCATGAAGATGCTTTGGCAATTTGATTGTGATTTGAAGGTCAGCCATGGAGTCCAAGGTGAACGGCTCCCTGCCCTCCTTGAATTGTGATCTAAAGGTAAATCTTCTACAAGCTTGATGTATATGGTTTGTTCCATGATAGTATATTTTCTGAATTCCAACATCTCAGTAGCATCTAGAGCATAGCCTTTCTGCACTCCATCTTCTTGGTAGCATCCTAGGAACAGGGATAGGGATATTTTATGGTAGTTATACCTAAAATATAATTTCCAATGGCATGCAGCTAAATCCCTCTTATGTGTAACAACATATTAGTACTTGTACATGATCAACCCCTTATTTTCGCTCCTTTGCAAATAGGCGTTGTGCACAGGACTCTCTACTTGCCACCATGCACGCGCATTGGACGGCACCATCCACGCGCACGCCGTCGCTAGATATAACCGCATTGCTATTTTCGGTGCGGGGAATTTACTCGCGCGGAAGACGAAGTCTTGCGGCCGTCCTTAGGTATAACTATGTTGCTATTTTTTAGGACAAGGGAAACCCACCGGAGGGAGGCGCATAATCGGGAGGTTGGTGATACTTACGCACCCCCACGCACCCGTGCCTTGTTCTACGAGGGAAAATTGAAAAACATATGGACGCGTCTAGGGAGCCCTCGGGGGGCTGGTTAGTCCCAACCGGCCCTCGCCCGTCCCGGATACTATTTTTCTAGATTTTAGGAAAGACCGTAATCCCGCGCCGGCCGCGTATCAACAGCAGAAGCTGACCGAATTTGTTTGGCCGGAACAGGCCCGGCTCTACGTTTTTCAGAGCCCTAGACAAAGTCGACGACATGGGCCTCTAAGGCTAATGTATATGTAGACATATTAAAAAAATATCATATATGTATCTGCTAGAACTTTCAAAACAAAAGTTAACATCCAACCATACTTTTTAGTCTCAAAATATAATAAGTAGTATTTGGTACTAGTTTGATTACCTCAAATAAGAAATAATTCCAATGATAATATTACTTCAATGCCTCACAAAAAAGCTTCTTCGGGCATTTCTCGATGCAAAATCATTGAGTACAATCTCAAGATCAATTTTATCCAAGATATCCTTCTCAATACAATACGTAGCCAAACCGTTTAACCTGTCTTATAGCATAGTTGACCTCAAACAATTCTTCAGTATTTTCAGTTTAGAGAAACTTCTTTCAGCAGAGGCTACAGTCACAGGTATAGTCAAAAGGATCCGATAGGCAACTGATACATTTGGATAGCAATCTGCAGCGATAACAAACTGAAGAATCTCAGGCGCTGACATCAAAGCATCTGGCAAGGTTACTTGCAGCACTTTTAACTCAGAGAAAAAATCATCAAGATCAACATCACGCGACTCCTCATGAGTAAAAGCTTCTGCAAAAGTAGTACAAGATTTGCGTAGCTTACTATCATCCAAAGATTTCAGATTATTTGAGTTGAATAAGAAATCAAACACCTTTTCAAATTCCTTTAGCTGCTCAAATCGACTAGATAATGAAGTAATTACGGTGTCAACAATGACAAGAAAGTATGTAACTCTGAAGGACTCAATAGCTGACAGTTGCAGTTCTTCATCATTAGTTTCATCCAAATGCTTCTTCCTTTTACTTTGACGTTTTGTACGGAATTTTGGCTCTATGTCCATATCCAATGCAATGGCTTTGGCACTCTCAATACTTGAATGGAAACCTTCATCTCTAAACTTCTAAAAAAGATGTAATGACCCCTTCAATGTGTTGGAGAGTAGCATCGATGCGCACAATTTTTCTTGCAACTTTTTGCTCACCATATTTATAGAAAATAGTACATCATGCCAAATAATCATACCAACTATAGTCTCAAATTTCCCAAGTGCCTTGAACAAAGATTGAGCACCACTTACTATAGCTAGATCATCACTGGAAGCCTTCTCTAGTTGCTTCAAAGCTAATCTTACTTGGGAAGTTTGGTTCCTTATAGGCTGCACACTTTTTATTCGACTCTCCCAACGAGTATTAGACAAAGGTTTGAGGGTCAGATTTGGAACATTATCAAGCAAAATCTTCCACCTTTTCGTAGAGCGTGCAAACAGTACATATATACGCTGTATAATACCAAAGAATGAAATAGCTTGTTCATAAGATTTTGCCATATCACAAAGAGTGAGATTCAAACTATGACACGCACATGGCATATGTAATGCTTTGGGATTAACTAGAAGCAAACGATTCTGGACACCTTGATGTTTCCCCTTCATGTTGGAACCATTGTCGTAACCTTGCCCTCTCACATCAGCAACGTCCAGGTCAAGGGAGTCCAATGTATCCATCAACACATTAAAAAGCCCCAATCCTGATGTGTCATCAACCTTTAAGAACTCTAGAAAAAACTCCTCAACTCTTGGAATTTTACTTGACATATTGACACAACGCACAATTAACGTTATTTGTTCTTCGTGGCTTACATCTAGGGTACAATCCAATATAAAAGAGAAATACTTAGCATCCTTGATGGTTTTCAAGATAACCTTTTTCACTGCATTAGCAAGAAGTGAGATCAACTCATTCTGAATACCATGGCCAAGATAATGATGATGTATCTCATTATTTTGAATGCGCCTAATATGCTCTTGCATCACGGGATCAAATTCAGCAATCATTTCAACTGTGTCCAAAAAATTACCATTGCTATCTTGATACAACTTCTCATTTGTTCTTCAAAATGCCAAATTACGTTTTGCAAGAAACTTCACTGCAGAAACTATTCTTAGCAATACCTGTCTCCAACGCTCTTTTTCCTTTGCAACCTTCTGCTGCATCTCATCATCAATTGTTTGATTTGTACTGAACCTCAATCGTAGTTCATTTCATGTATTCATGTTGGTAAAGTGCTCAAAACTATTCTCATGTTCTCTGAGTCTTACACTGATACGCCTCCAGTCCTTCAGTCCATCAGATGCTAGCAAAGACCGGTTCTGAGTTGATTTAAATAACTTGCAACAAAAACAATAAACTTTGTCAACCTCTTTAGAGTAAACCAACCACTTCCTGTCAAGAACCTCACGGTTAGCTAAATTCCTGGTGTAGTGAGAATATGAAAAATGTCTACCATCAGCATCCGTAGGGAAATCCAGACCCAATTCTCTCACCGGCCCCTTTTCAATTAAAATATCCCGTTTGCTATTGTCAAGATTATCCCATGTTCTAGGATCAAATAACGATAAAAGAGAATAATCTTGTTCATCATCATTCCGAATATCAGGTGAAGGCTGCAAATTTTTATCCTTCGTGTTGTCGTCAGAAACATCAAGATCTACATTTAAATTCAAGAAACTATAGTTAGTTAGTTACTTGCTTATACATAAATCGAAGCTATTTAGTTACTTACCCACATCCGAGGACTGTTCGTTGATTGGATCATCAGCATTTGAAATATGATCATCATCTTGTCTAGGTTCAAATTCTAGATTTTGGTTATCGTCATTGACATTAACATTACTTGCTGCCGGAAAATACTTTTTTAAAGCACCTTTTTGTGATTGAATAAGTTTAATCTCTCGTTTTGTTTATTCCTTTTTGCAGCTCCATACATCTGTCTTGGCGCCATATATATCACCTAAAATTGCGAAGAAATCGATTACATCATAATCATGTAAAAATTAAAATAGAAATAGAACAATTGAGATTTAATATAACAGTACTAGTACTAGCGGATTGAGATGCTAGAACAGCGGCAGGCACGCAGCAACAACAGCCGAACAACAGCAGCCCAACAGCAGCCGCGCAGGGCCCCGCCCTGGTAGAGATCGTCCCTGCCGACCGATTCCAAAGAGAATTAGAGAAGAGAAGGGAGAATTAGAGAATTAGAGATCAGGGGGAATTGGAGTCAAAAGGATCAGGCCGTACGTACTGTACTGGATTGGTACTGGTCGTAGGAATTTGAGCAGGCTCCGTTGAATCACTATTCGCCGATCGTACTGCTCGCGGCGTGATCGCGTCGGCGTCGCCGCGTCGGACTCCGTAATCGTCGCGACCCCTGGTTTCTCGCGTCCAGGGGTTTCTCGCGAGTCGCGCGTCGGACTAGGGAGTCGGGACTTCGCTCGCGACCCCTCGTTTCTCGGCCGGTCGCTTGTAACCTCGTCGTGTATACACAGGTAATATACGTACCTAGTAAAAAAAATTGGGCCCCCCCCCAGCCAGGGTCGGCCCCCCTTAGAGCCGGGCCTGGGCCGGAAGTAACAACCACTTTATTCAGAGTTCCAGACCCGTTCTCAGGCCCCTCTCCGGAGATCACTTTTCTTTCTCTCCTATGGATTAACTATTTAGTACTTTTACTGAGATCACTAGAATAACTAGCTCGCTACTAAAAAGGTCGAAGCAAATCTTTGAGTGCAAAAACCTAAATTAGGCAGCATGAAAATATCAACTTGGAGTGCAACATGTAAACATTTGATACAAAGTAAAGTTTTGAGTATGCTATGAATCCCATCTTAGTTTAGAAACAAAAGATGACCGTGAAGCAGAATACGGTCATGCAACTCTACATGATCTCTGGTACAACTTAAGCTATAGTGGAAAAACAACTTAGGCTAGAGAGAAAACAACTGAAAAAATGGCGAATAACCTTGTACATCAAATCTTAGGCTACATAAGAAATGCGAGAATTCTTTGCTACATCTTAGGCTACATCACAAGTGCAACTTAGGCTAAAACTGAAGACAACTTAGGCTAAATGCAAGATTTACAATGCGACCTGAGCCTCGCCAAGGTATCTTCGTCCCTTCCACATATATTTCCTGGCCAGAACATGGTTCACTAAAACTAAGCTAGGAAAAATAGTTAAAATTTAGACAGTGCACCAAAATAGTAACAAAGCACCAGCAGTGCACCAAAAAGTAACTAAGCCCCAGCAGTAACTATTGTTGCTTTCAGAAAACAATAGTACATACAAAGACACTGATCAAACGCTGATTAATTTTCCAACTTATCAATTACATGATTACCCAGTCAAGTTAAACAAAAAACATATCCTAGATGCAATGAAACTCAGTTGCTAAAAAAAGATGCAACAACTTAAGAGAGCGTGCCTAAGCAACTTAATTCATGCGTTGACGTAACTTATAAAAGTTCCGTAAAAATGCGTAGTAAAAAGTGAAAAAGCAACAAAAGTACCATCCCACATCTATCTATATATTGATGAGAAACAAACTTAATATGGACATAAATGCGAGTGTTCATGTTCCATCTACAACCAAGTTGGAAAATGGATGCAACGAACCTCTGGTTGGAAAATGGATGCAACAAACCTTACAACTATGCGACTTAATTTAATTGGACGCATCTAGTGAGCAACCAGGGCCTAGTTTGCTAGACTCAGACCTCGCCCAAAAATGAAATACCCCACCGACCAAGATGGAACTTTTTTTTTGGCAAAGTTGAGACACCGTCGGAACCGCGCTACCTAACCCAACTCCCTTGGCATGCTATAATAACCACCCCGGCCTTCTTTTACACATGGATTTGAGGTAGTGAATCAACGAGGGCGATCATAAGAAACCCTCTGGTTCTTGCTTCCTATAGAAGAAAACCACAGGTAATTGCATATCCTTTGACCCTTCTCCCTCATCACTCTAGCACCATCTCCATTAAAATTTCCCCGGCTAGGTCGAAAAACATTAGATGTGCTGCAGATCCCATGAAAGTAAAACAAGAAAATAATGCAAACAAACTATAGCAAACTCCTAGGTACAACTTAAGACATATTTGCAGAAAAAATGCCTCTCCCCCCCTTTTCTCCCCATCTCTCCTCCATCATATCATGATCGTTTCGGTGCCTAGTTTAGATTTCATGAAGGAGAACAACTTAGTTATATGATGGAGCAACTTATGTATGCTGATAGAAGCAACTTAATTAAATTCAATAGTCAACTAAAATCATGATGATGGAAAAGCATTTGTTAACTAGGCACGATGATAAAAAAGACAACTTAAGCTTGTTGAACAAAACAACTCAGTTAAAATCAGTAACCAACTTAAGCAAGCTGTGACATCCAAACTGCCCTCTAAGATGGAAATATCAATCTAAAAAAGGCATGATCTAGAAATCAAACTTACCTATATATATTGCACGACTTAAGCTTGTTGAACAAAGCAACTCATTTAAAAATCAGTAACCAATTTAAGCATGTTGGGACATGAAAAACTGCTCTAGAGGATAAAATGATCTACTAAAAAACCATGATCTGAAAATCGAACTTACCATGTATAGTGCACATATTAAGCTTGTTGAACGAAAAAACTTCGGTCATCAGAAACCAACTTAAAGCATGGTCCATAAAACAACTCGGTTAAAATCGGAAACCAACTGAAATATGTTGAACAAAACAACTCACTTAAATCAGGAACCAACTTAAGCATAATGAGAAAACAACTTTAAATAAGGCCATGATAGACAAGTTGGTAAAATCTTTGCGTCATATGGGACATGAATCAAAGGATTAAATAAAAATTGTACCTTGTTCCCTACACTGTCAGGCAGAAGCAACACCATGAAAATTAAAGTGCCTACGATACAGATAACCCTAAAAAACATGGGGATCTACTCAAAAAGCACCCTAGTGCTATGTACATGTGCTAGCACATTAACGAGTCATATATTCATAAAGTTCACCACGACATTATATTCACCACCATATGAGCACCGTCATGAATTCCTAATTCCCTAATCCCTGTAATATGTCCCCTAAAACTGTCACTATCTGTCAAGTTTGTCTACTACAACTAGAATAATTAGGTAGTGGTGTATTTCGGTTAAAAAAAGACAGGTGAAAACTACACATCAGATGGGATAAATTAAAATGTAGCATGTTTATAAAAACAACTTAGTTAAATACAATAACCAACTTAATCAAAAATCAAGAAACAACTTACTAAAGTACTAAAGTACTCCCTCCGTTTCAAAATATAAGATGTTTTAGGTTTGTAAAGTAAATGAATCTAGACTTCTTTTAGTATGTAGATTCATCCTAAAGTTGAGTGAACCTACATACTAAAACAAGTCTAGATTCATTTTCTTCACAAACCTAAAACATCTTATATTTTGAAACGGAGGGAGTAGTATCCTCCATATAGAAATGTTAGTATGACCATAGTAGTATCCTCCATATAGAAATATAAAATTAGAACTAAAGTAGTGATGTTGGGAAATTTTCTCTTACTTAGAACCGGTGCTAGAGTAATGCTTGATAAGCTTCCCAAATACTAAACGTGACTTCTTAATGCTATTTGCATTTTGCAGTCAATTCCACTTGCAGCTCGAATGGATATGGGGAATGGATGATGGTTAACATTATGTAGGAAACTGAAGGACGTAGTATCAACAAGCACACTGGAAATTAGGTAAGATAAGGGAAATGGGGAATGGATGAAGCAACACACCATGCGGCCTTCGTTGCTGGCTTCAGCGGTAAATAGATCACACGCATCCTCCTTCTCCACCTTTAGGACCCTGGATTTGACCACCTACTGCGCCTGCTGGACCTCCACGTCCATGCCGCCCACCTTTTGGATTCCGCTGGAGGCTCGCGGGTGGTCGAGAAATGACAGGGCGGAGCGGGACAGAGTTGGCGAGCAGGACGGGGGCGTCGGCGAGCAGGACGGGGACACGGTGGGCCGCATCGGCAAGCGGGGCGGGAGGCGCCGACGAGCACGGCGGGGGCGTGGTGGCCGCATCGGCGAGCAGGACGGGGGCGCCGGCGAGCGGGATGGGGGCATGGTGGGACGCATCGGCGAGCAGGATGGTTGGGAGGGGCGCTGGAGGGGCGGGCTGTCGGGGTGGGTCACCGAGGATGTGCATGCCGCCGGACGCCGGTGCGGGAGAAGGTGGAGGGTGGGCGGCGGGGATTACGTTTAGTGTGAGTGACATAAGCGTCGGGACTCAGGTGTTATGTGGTTGGGACACTCCTCCGACGAGACGCACGACCGAGAAATGATCCGGCATCGAACGGTTCACAAACGGAGGCTCGGATTGACTAACCAGCATCCAAACACTTTTTAGCGTTTTGGAAAACATATTACCCTAAAGCTTCGGAACGGATCTATTTTCGAGGACTTACGTAGTTTTTAGATCTCAGGATATATCAGAACAGAGCGGATAGCGTGCTAGCTACATCCATCCATAAATAGTAGGACGGCAGCCGACCTCCTCATTAGCCACAACCGTCATCACTCTTGGAGGTTTCCTACGCATCATCACACGCGCTTTCTGTTGCTCCGCTCCGATCCACCATGGCCAACACAAGCCGTCGGCGCTCCTCCATCTTTGTCTCCATGGCGGCCGATCAACGGCCCACCACCACCAGAGAGTCGTCATGTTGTCGACCCTCCTCAATCTCCATGGCGACGGCTGGAAAAGCCAAGGCTGCCGCTGTCGCGCCATCATAATCTTCATCATGATAATTAAAAGATCATCCGTAGCTAGTACTATATGTCGTCGAGATCGATATATTGTTAGATGTTTTATTTTTTGCTAATTTTCCCTATATATATAGGTCGTCATGGCTCCCGATTACTGTAAACAACGATGGCACATACCCACCACGATGTTCAAGACAAGAATTATACTAGCTATAATAGTACTCCCTCCGGGTCAGTTTACAAGGCACCTTTCAGTTTTCATGCAGTTTCAATATAAGCGCTGGTTTAGGCGCATAATCATTTATTAGCGAATAATTGTGGTGTTTTGCCCTGCAATCTTCACTCTTTCATTTCCCCAGCCGTATGAATCGGTGGATGGGTAACGTGCATGCAAGTGGAACACACATTAGCACTATGCATGCACGGTGAGGAAACAGTTTTCACCGGTGCATGCACGAGTACCAAAGCAGTAATTACGTGCAATTAGACGCTGGGGGTTTTAATGGGCCTAACATTCGATGCTAATTATGGGTCCTAGGCAATCAAAATTTTAGCCAATCACTGTTTCCCTTAGTTCCAGAGAAAGTATATATTATCACTTTTTGATCGGTTCATTAATTAATTACGAGGAGTAGAAATAAGGCCCATGACCAGGACCGGGTTCCAGCATGAGAACACGAAGTCTCGGTTGGGTCCTAAATGGTGGTTCTGTGGCAGCTTAGATAAGTTTGTAGACCTTGCTGTTGCATCGGGATAAGCACCGGTACTCCCTTTGTCCCAATTTATGTTGTGTATATAAGGTTTTTTTAAACTTTATAATGTTTGACAAGTAGTTTGATACAAATATAAATCTATACAATACCAAATTAATTTTATTCTAAAATGTCGTGGACAGCAGGACGCGCGGTATTTATTGAAGCACGAAATGAATTAGGTGGGAAAATGCTTGTATGATAAATTTTCAGTCAAAACAGTAGACTTGATACTCATATGAGTAGGACATGATCTCCAAGCTATTTATGCATGATGGCTTCTTGCTTGTGTCTCAGTGTCTGTCCATAAAATGATGATGTCTCATTTGCATCATGTTATGGTGGACACCGAGAAGTTGACCAAACAAAGGGACAGAAGCCATGGCGTCCTCATGTCTTTTTGTGTAGGCCAACAACTTACCTCTGATCCGGTCAGAGGGCTAGAATCCATTTTTTGTTTTATAAAATAATTATTTTAACTTGCCAAACTATTAACCATTTTGCCAAATTACATCGTAAGCCATTCTAAGGCCTCCTTTGAATTGGAGGAAACTTGGAGGAAATGAGAAGGATTAGGAAATTTCCAAAGATGGAACTGTTCACTCTTTTGATTCATAGGAACGGTGCAAGGGAAAAATAAATGAAATTTTCCTTCATATCTCACTTTGAAGGCAAACCCCGTACAGGATTAGAAAAATTCACTTAGAGCTCATTGTTTGAATCCTATGCACAAGGAACAACAAAAGTATTGCACCTGCCATCCTTTCCTATTCCTATCACTTTCCCAATCATGTGATTTTCCTATCCTAAGAATAAAAAAGGCTCTAAGATATTTTCCACCGCTTTCTGCCAAGTTTTCCCACCCTTTCCCTCTGACCGGAGCTTTTAGTTCAGGTTGTAGCCATTAACCGAGACTGGAGATATTTTACGCCATTTTCCACCGCTTTCTGCCAAGTTTTCCCGCCCTATCCCTCTGACCGAAGCTTTATTCCCGGTTGTAGCCACTAACAGGGACTAAAGATATTTCCCGCCATTTCCCACCGCTTTCTGTCAAGTTTTCCCTCCCTTTCCCTCTGAACGGAGCTTTTAGTCTCGGTTGTAGCCACTAACCGTAACTAAAGATATTTCTCGCCATTTCCACCGCTTTCCGCCATGTTTTCCTGCCCTTTCCATTTATATATAGCCGACCGCGCCATGGCTATCCACACACTCACATTTTCCTCTCTCACAACAATGGACATCGCCTACTGGGCCATTCTGACCCTCGAGGAGACCGAGGCGCTGTGCGCCTCCAGCTACCCTTTGCCCGCCGGGCTACCGGCCGCCCGCCGGCTGGATGCTAAGCGCTGGAGGGGTTCATGTCCCTCCTGTCCCTCAAGGTTTCGCACGTCAGACGACTATCACGAACCACTTCTACCATGAGCTCACGCCGGAGCAATGGATGGATCCCTAGTGGAATCCCGACAACCATGACACCTGGAATGCCTTCTTTGCTAACCGGCAGGAAAGGGAGCTCGCCAGGTATGAGGGTGACGACCCTCCCCGGTGAACCACAACAAAACCTGCCGCCGCCTGTGGTGGGCAAACCGGACTATCATCAGCGTGATGCGCTACATCACCGGGGAGACCATCCTCGCTACGGTACCCGCAGCCGCCACAAAGCCATAAGAAGGGTGGCGGTGGTGAAGGTCGCGGGTGTAGCGGTGTCGTTATCCGGGAGCCCCCTCCCCGCGCGTCGTGAATCCGAGGCTGGAATGGCAGGTTCCCCCATAATATGTCATGGCTGGGCTGAGGATCCAGCCGCGTGCACCTAGCAAAGACCACGATGACGAAGACGAAGACGACCCTGAAGCTATGTACTATAGGGCTAGACTAAAGGAGGGCCTTTAGTCCCTCCTTTAAAGGCCCCCCTTTAGTCTCGATTCCGTAGTCTCGGTTTTTTAATATTAATAAATATATTAAGTGTTAGTCCTGGTTTGTGGCTGGACCGGGACTAAAGGGGGCCTTTAATCCTGATTCCGTAGTCCCAGTTAGGAAATCGGGACCGCATAGTGTTGTTCGCAAACCATCTTGAGTGTTAGTCCCGTTTTGTGGCTGGACCGAGACTAGGGGGGTCCTTTAGTCTCGATTTGTACTACGACTTTCCCAAACTATGAAGATGTTGTCCCGATTCGTACTTACCATGAAGATCCGATCTCCAAACACGCGTGGTCACATATTAGGGAGTGACTCTATGACCAACTTTAGGGACATGCCGAAGGATTGGGCTCCGACGGCATATCCCTAAAGCTGGCCGTAGTGGTGTTCCTGCTCTCGCACACCATCTTGCAACTTATATTTCTCTATCTAGATCAATATGCCTGGGAGCTAATTAATTTCACATATTAGGGAGTTCCTCTATAATCAGTTTGTTGGAGATGCCGGAGGACTGGGCTCAGGTGGCATCTCCCTCAAACTGGCTGTAGTGGTGTCCCTACTCTCGCACACCATTTTGCAGCTTGTAATGTCTCTAACTAGATCAATACGCCTGGGAGCTAACTAATTTCACATATTAGGGAGCGCCTCTATGGCCAGCTTGTTGGAGATGCCGGGGGGCTGGGCTCCGGCGGCATCTCCCTCAAGCTGGCCGTAGTGGTGTCCCTGCTCTCGCAAACCATCTTGGAGATGCGTGAGGACTCACAAGGGTTCCTATTTATAGTACAAGCAGCACGACATAGTGTCGACACTCACGACATAATGTAGACACTCACCCCTACCATTAGTGCTGACCCATGTTTTGTCCCGGTTGGTGTCTCCAACCGGGACTAAAGGTTCATCTTTAGTCCCGGTTGGCGACACCATCCGGGACAAGGTACAAGCCGCACGACATAATATCGACACTCACCCCTATCATTAGTGTTGCATGCTCTAGCCTACAGCAATTCCTTCAGTCTCGGTTGGTTTCTCTAACTGGGACTAAAGATGAACCTTTTCCGTCATGTTTTCCCTTAGGTCCGGGACTAAAGATATTTCCCGTCATGTTGTCCCGCCTCCGCTTTCCGCCATGTTTTCCCGCCCTTTCCTCTATTTATAGGCCAACCGTCATGGTCACCCACACATACACACATTCCTTGCCGCCTACTTTAGGATGCCCATCCCGCATCCTCGTAGTCGACTCTATGGCAATGATTGAGTACTGGGCTCCGCCGGGCATGTCTGAGACTGGGCTTCGCCGGGGCTGGCATTGGATCGTGCTACCTTCCGTGACGCGTAGCTTGGTGAGGAATCCGGGTGTCGTCGTCGACCCAGAGCTTCTTTGGTGGATGTTGCCTGGTCGAGGCAGGATGCAGAGGGAGCTGGCCACCGAGGAGGTGGTACGACGTCATGTCAGGGAGGAGGACGAGCATGTCCGTCGCTATATGGTTGCGTTGGACACTAGGGTCGACGATACCTCGCAGATTCTTCAGGGATCTCACCCAAGTTATGCTCGTGTGGTAGTTCCGTCTCTTTGGGTTTTCACCTCCCGCGGCTCAGGCACCGGGAGTCGTCCTCTAGTTTGATTGAGCAAGATGTATTAGTGTTCATGGCTTTCGGTCAAAATGACCAATGTTGCATGCATGTGGATCTGGGTAAAATGTTTGACTCATAATATGATTCACAATATGATATTACATAAAAGGTTTAATATATTACATAGATCACTAACATCCCTATCTAGTGTTGTGGTTTTTTCTGCACCGTAGCCATGGAGAATCTTCATCATTTAACATGAGGTTTGAGTCAGTTTTCACTTTGAAGGGCGGGATTTCATGAAACTTATTATAATCTTCTGACATAGCTGTCTTGTCATCCACTCCCACGATGTTTCTTTTCCCTGAAAGAACTTTAGTGGGACGACAAGACACATCGTGGGAGTGGATGACAAGATAGATATGTCAGAAGATTATAATAAGTTTCATGAAATCCCGTCCTTCAAAGTGTAAACTGACCCAAGCCTCCTGTTAAATGATGAAGATTCTCCATGGCTACGGCGCAGAAGAAACCACAACACTAGATAGGGATGTTGGTGATCTATGTAATATATTAAACCTTTTATGTAATATCATATTGTAAGTCAAACATTTTACTTAGATCTACATGCATGCAACATTGGTCATTTTGACCGAAATCCATGAAAACTAATACATCTTGCTCAATCAAACTGGACGACGACTCTCGGTGCCTGAGCCGCGGGAGGTGAAAACCCAAAGAGACGGAACCATCACACGAGCATAGCTCGGGTGAGTTCCCTGAAGAGAATCTGCCAGGTATCGTCGACCCTGGGGTCCAACGCAACCATATAGCGACGGACGTGACCGTCCTCCTCCTTAATACGACGTCGTACCACCTTCTCGGTGGCCGGCTCCCTCTGCACCCTGCCTGGACCAGGCGACCTTCACCAAAGAAGCTCCGGGTCGATGACGACACCTGGATTCCTCATCAAGCTACGTGTCCCGGAAGGTAGCACCATCCAGTGCCAGCCCGGCGGAGCCCAGTCTCGGACATGCCTGGCGGAGCCCAGTACTCCATCGTTGCCGCCGAGTCGACTACGAGGATGCGGGATGGGCATCCTAAAGTAGGCGGCAAGGAATCTGTGTATGTGTGGGTGGCCATGATGGTAGGCCTATAAATAGAGGGAAAGGACGGAAAACATGGCGGGAAGCGGAGGCGGGACAACATGACGGGAAATATCTTTAGTCCCGGACTTAAGGAAAACATGGCGGGAAAGGTTCATCTTTAGTCCCAGTTGGAGAAACCAACCAGGACTGAAGGGATTGCTGTAGGATGGGGCATGCAGCACTAATGATAGGGGCGAGTGTTGACATTATGTCATGCGGCTTGTACCTTGTCCCGAATGGTGTCGCCAACCGGGACTAAAGATGAACCTTCAGTCCCGGTTGGAGACACCAACTGGGAGAAAACATGGATCAGCACTAATGATAGGGGTGAGTGTTGCCATTATGTCGTGAGTGTCGACATTATGCCGTGTTGCTTGTACTATAAATATGCATCCTTGTGAGTCCTTAGGCATCTCTAAGATGGTTTGCGAGAGCAGGGACACCACTACGGCCAACTTGAGGGAGATGCCGCCGGAGCCCAGTCCCTCGGCATCTCCAACAAGCTGGCCATAGAGGCACTCCCTAATATGTGAAATTAGTTAGCTCACAGGCGTATTGATCTAGTTAGAGACGTTATAAGCTGCAAGATGGTGTGCGAGAGCAGGGACACAACTACGACCAGTTTGAGGGAGATGTCGCCGGAGCCCAGTCCACCGGCATCTCCAATAAACTGGTCATAGTGGCACTCCCTAATATGTGAAATTAGTTATCTCCCAGGCGTATTGATCTAGATAGAGAAATACAAGCTGCAAGATGGTGTGTGAGAGAAGGGACACCACTACGAATACAGCTTTAGGGATATGCCGCCGGAGCCCAGTCCTCCGGCAATGTTCCTAAAGTTGGTCATAGAGGCACTCCCTAATATGTGATCACGCGCGTTTGGAGATCAGATCTTCATGGTAAGTACGAATCGGGACAACATCTTCATAGTTCGGAAAGTCGTAGTACGGATCGGGGCTAAAGGCGTCTAGTCACAAAATGGAACTAACACTCAAGATGTTTTGCGGACAACACTATGCAGTCCCGGTTTCCTAACTGGGACTACGAAATCGGGACTAAAGGCCCCCTTTAGTCCCGGTCCAGCCATAAACCGGGAGTAACACTCAATACATTTATTAATATTAAAAACCGAGACTACGAAATAGGGACTAAAGGCCCCTTTAGTCATGCTCATATCTAGCCCTATAGTACACAGCTTCAAGGTCGTCTTCGTCTTTAGCATCGTCATTGTGGTCGTTGCTAGGAGCACGCAGCTTGATCCTCAGCCCAGCCATGGCATATTGTGGGGGCACATGCCACTCCGACCTTGGATTCATGACGCGTGGGGGAGGGGGATCCCGGACGACAACGCCGCTACACCCACGACCTTCACCATCACCACCCTTATGGCTCCGTGGCGGCTGCGGGTACCGCAGGTGAGGATGGTCTCCCCCGACGATGTAGCACATCACGTTGATGATAGTCCGGTTCGCCCACCACAGGCGGCGGACGGCTTCGTCGTGGTTCACCAGGGGTGGGCCGTCACCCTCGTATCTGGCGAGCTCCCTTTCCTGTCGATTAGCAAAGAAGGTATGCCAACTGTCATAGTTGTCGGGATCCCACTGGGGATCCATCCGCTACTCCGGCGTGAGATCATGGTAGAAGTGGTTCGTGATGGCCGCCTAGCATTCGGAACCTTGAGGGACAAGAACCCCTCCAGCGCTCAGCATCAAGCCAGCAGGCGGTCGGTACCCCGGCGGACAAGGGTAGCTGGAGGCACACAGCGTTTCGGTCTCCTCGAGGGTCAGAATGGCCTAGTAGGTGTTGTCCATTGTTATGAGAGAGGAAGGTGTGGATGTGTGGATATCCATGGCGCGGTCGGCCTATATATAGATAGAAAGGGCGGGAAAACATGGCGGGAAACGGTGAGAAATGGCATAAAATATCTTTAGTCCTGGTTAGTGGCTACAACCGGGACTAAAAGCTCCGTTCATAGGGAAAGGGCGGGAAAACTTAGTGGGAAGCGGTGGGAAATGGCGGGAAATATCTTTATTCCCTGTTAGTGGCTACAACCGGGACTAAAGCTTCGGTCAGAGGGATAGGGCGGGAAAACTTGGTAGGAAGCGGTGGGAAATGACGTGAAATATCTTCAGTCTCGGTTAGTGGCTACAACCGGGAAATGACGTGAAATATCTTAGGATGGCTTTTGATGTGATTTGGCAAAATGGTTAATAGTTTGACAAGTTAAAATAATTATTTTATAAAACAGAAAATGGGTTTGGATTACTTATTCAAATTCAAGCACTTTTCATTTTGAAAGTTTAATGAGATTCAAAAAATGCAAAATATAATAGTTAATGCATTTTTAAATTGATAATGGCAAAATGGTTAATAGTTTGTCTAGTTAAAATAATTATTTTATAAAATATAAAATGGTTTTGAATTACTTATTCAAATTCAAGCACTTTTCATGTTGAAAGTTTTCTCAAATTAATAAGTATGCCAAAAATGTATAATTTAAATGTTTAAACAATTTATTCAAAGATTTGAAAAAAAAGCTCAGCACTCTGGTTTTGGCCCAGTGCGCGCCCAAATTTGGGCCTTTAGTCCCGGCACGCGTAGGGGTGCCCAGCACGCGTAGCCGAAAAGACCAGCCCCCTCTAGTCACGGTGTGTGGCACCAGCCGGGACTAAAGGCCTCCTTTAGTCCCGTCTGGTGCCACGCACCGGGAGTAGAGGGGGAGATATAAAAGGAGGCCTCCTCTCCCGGTGCGTTCCACGCATTGGGACTTGGTGGCCAAATCACGAAACAACACCGCCAGGTTGCCAATTTATTTCCGCTGGCGATGTCGCACCGCCACCGCACCTCCCCCACCGCATCGGCAGCCTGAGCTTGTCGCCATCGCCGCGCCCGCCTCTCCCATGGCGTCCCGCACCTCCCCCGCCACCAGCGCACCTCTCCCGCCATCGCCTGCTCCGGCGGCACCCTCCTCCTCACATCTAGCTAGTATAGGTATATTAATTAGTATATATAGGATTATTTTTAGGATTATTATTAGTATATGATGATTAATATAGTTATTATTAGTATAGGATTAATATATAGTGTATTTTTATTAGTATATGATGATTAGTATAATATTATTAGAATTTGTATATGATTAGTATAGTATTATTATTAGTTTAGGATTATTATTAGTATAGGATTAATATATAGTGTATTTTTTAGTGTATATATTTTTATTTTTATATAATATTGTAAGTTTTTTAGGGTATGAGGTGTAATAAATTATATTGTAACCGGAGCTAGGGTTAGGGTGGTGGTTCTCGCGGGAAGCCGGAGTCGGTCGCCTCCCCGCGCCTCTATCGCGGCGCCCCGCCACCGCGCGCCACTGCCATTGCCTGCGCCAAATATTTGTATAGAAATAACAGTATATGAATATCCGTGTATAGAAATATTTTGTATGATAATATTTTTTGCTATGTTCAAATAAATATTATGTGCATGTCGCATTTTGCAGAAACTATGGATCCACGCCTAGTCCAATTCGTAGAGACCTAGCTTGAGAACAAATTCTCGAGGATATGATTCACGATGCTGATCCATCCAATGAGGTATCTCCCTCGAGGTATCTGAACTCATCCGGTGAGGGATAGGATATCAACCAAAGAGAGGAAGAAGCCGATAACTCCAATGATGGAGAAGCCCAATGACGTGTAACGAAGACCGACGAGGTATATATATGATGTCCGATGATCACTAGATGTCCGAGAGTAGCTGTATGTACCGAGTTGTATATATATTATATTGACGAATATTTCTTCTCTTAGGCCTCCACATCGAGCAAAAAATCCAAGCGTGGCCCAGCCAAAAAGTTGGATGATCGTACTAATTATCAAATTACGGCGGTCTCGGCACAGAGCAAACCATTGGAACCGAAAAAAGCTCCAAGTGTATTTATACAACAATGCGGAGTTGTTGTTAGAGATCGTGTCCCGATCACCGTTCGAGAGTGGCATAAGCCCAAAGAGGCAAAAGCGAGGAGTGATCTGTATATCGGCGAAAGTTACAAAGAGGGTCTTTTTAATGACCTCAAGGCACATTTCAAGATGCCAGAATGTGAGACTGATACCGAGACAGCTACAATGAGGAAGAAAGTCAAGCAGTTTGCTCTTAAGAAGATGGTCGAACTATTCAAGAACTAGAAGAAAGCATTATGGCTAAAGTATAAGAAGTACAATAAAACTCCAATATTCAAAGGCTATCTAGCGAAGCAGCAATACTAGGGTGAATTTGTGAAGTATAGAGAGTCAGGAATTGCAGAGGAAAAGTTAGAAAAACAAGATAAATGCTGCAAAAAAGAAATATCACCATAACATGGGGCCAGGGGCTACGCGACTGCCATGCCAAAGTGGATGCAAAAGAGAAAGAGCTGTCTGCTAAAGGGATCATTCCAGAACCAATTCGTGAAGAATGGGATTTGAGGGCAAGAAATTGATTCTTTGGGCATGGGAGTGAGTATGACGAACTTATAGGGGACCTTGTTTGTAGTGAAGGGATTAGGGTACCCAGGGATACATGGCTGAAAGTGGTGAAAGAGATTAAAGATGGGATAATAAAGTTCTATCCCGATAGAGATAAAGACTTGCTGACCTTGGTCCTCGGGAATGACGAACACGGAGGACGAGTCCGGGGACTTGACTCTAGTTTTATGTGGGAGACTGGGTTTCCTAAGGACCAAGGTACTTATAGACGAGTAAGAGCAAAGAAGCGACGGAAGGAGGAGGGAGACAAGTTCAACCAGCTGCTAGCAAGAGTTGAGAAGCAGCAACAACAGATCGACGAACTTAGAGGAGTAGTGCGCCTGCAAGATCCTCCACTCGATATTACCACCAACCCATCTCAGTGGAGAAGCAGCGTTGCTGAATCGAAAGTCCCGTCTGACGATGCAAGGATGATAGATGGCGGTACCGGCTACCCCATGAATGGAATCAAGGAGCAAATATCTTGTGAGCTCCATCAAAAGTTGAAGAACATATCCGTAAAGGTGGTGGTCGGATGTGCTTTACCTTGTCCACCTGACGCTCGTTGGCATAGGCGTGAGATTCCACCTGACTATGCTAAAGTCGGGTGGATCAAATCGTAACGGAGTGGGAGTAAATGGAGCTTGACATCCCTGGGCATGAAGGTGAGAGTACACTCGGAGAAGTACTGTGTGGTATTATTCTATGGGACAAGAACAACATCAAGTTTTCAGCCTCAGCCCTAAGGCCAACACCGCCTTCGAGTCATCGCATGTCACCTTCACCTCCATCACCTCCAAGAAGGCCACCCCATGATGACTATGACCACCACATCGCGAGTCCATCTTGATCTCCGCCGAAGGGTCAGTAGTCTCCGCTGCCCCCTAAGGACAATAAGCGGAAGCGTGCTCCGTCAATAAGTACTAAACGAAGCATCAGCCCAAAACGGAAAATGTCCCCCATCCCAACAGTTCCTCATAAGAATCTTCTCATTAAACCTTACTATTGTACTGACGCGGAAAATGCATCGATCACAAAGGCCGAAGTTGCTGCACATTTTGAAAAGAAGAAACCCGAGCCCGCTCCGGTATACATCGAGAAGCAAAAGGCATATGCACTTGATTTTCTAAACACAAAATCGCAATATGAGTTGCACCATAAGCCAAATGACTATCTACGGACACTTTAGAAAGAAGTGACAAAGAGCAAATCAAGTAAAAGTGCAAGCGGAAAAAATAAGCAAGTACACGTGCAAGCGGGAGCAAAACAACAAGGAGTAAAAGATCAGACGTTTCCCTTCTCGGACAACAGGCCATACAATCGATCGCACCCCTCAAGGTGTTTTTCCAAAAACGTTCCCAAGCCACTAGATATGGAAGCAGCTGCGGAGTTGGCGGCCAGTATAAAAGTTGTATTGCTGAATTGTTAGGCTCCCAAGACGACCTTCTACCCAAGGCTGTTATAGTCCGTAGATATGTCAAAGGTGAGGATTTAATCAGCAAAGAGAGGTTGAAAGAACTGCCAATACAAATGTGGAATCTCCATCAATGGTACTCGACGGTCATAAAGCAGGGGAGAGTAATGCTCATAGCCAAAGTCCCACGTGAGTACTACTTCAGACCCAAAGAGGTCCATATTGAGTTTCTAGAACTGTTCCAGTTATACCATCTCGACGCCCTGGACAAATCTATCCTTGGCTGATATTCTCTGTAAGTTATTGAATTTATTGTCTATATGTTCATTACATGTAATCATCCTTATTATATCCTTTTATACTCTATTATTATGCAGAATGAAGATCCAGAAATGTAAAATAAGAAGAATCTATAATGTTGGATTCATTGACCCAGATAAAGTACATATAAACACGCTAATGTCAAACCCCGAGCAAACAGAGGAAAATACTTTAAGGTTTCTAACGGAGCAAAATTTGTGTGACCACATACTGTTTCCTTACAATTTCAAGTGAGGGTCTTACTCTGTTGTACACATTCACTTTGATTACTCGATGCTAAGTGTAACTGATGAGTTATTAATGTATATATAAATGTTTGCAGCTTTCACTGGATTCTTCTAGACATTCAACTTGATAAGGGAAGAGTTGAAGTCATGGACCCATCAAAGAGAAACCTGGAAGATTTCCGCAACACGCAGGACATGCTTTAGAAGTAAGTTTCACGCTATATCAGTCTCTTTCGTTGATTTCCTGAGATATCAGGTAATGAATAACTCATTCATTTTCTTTGTTGGACAGGGTTTGGATCCGGTTCAAGCGCGAGGTTATGGGTGTATTTAGTCAGGAGCTGACGTTTAAGGCGGTCTCGGTAAGTAGCACGTGATATATCCGCGCATCTCTTTACTTCTAGTTTCAATACAATAATGATGCTAGATTATTATTTTGATTAAATTTTATTCTCGTGAAGTGCGCGAGGCAGGCACGGGGTCAAATCTATGTGGATTCTACGTTTGCGAGTTCATTCGCATGTTACCACCGAGCACAAAGATTATAGAGTCATTCACACTATTATTTTATTACCGTCATTTTTTGTTATCATTATTGATATTCATATTGATCTTGTTTTTCTTATATAGTTCGAGAGAATGCGGGATCAACTCCTACAAGAGCAACGCGTACTAGGAATTACGGAGGAGCTGGCAGGATTTATTTTAAAAGAGATCGTAGACGATGCCGGAGAATTTAGTATGAATAGGCGCTACTGATCTCCATGTAATCGAACAAATAGGCTCTAGTCTCGGTAATTGTGATCTCCATGTAACTATCAAAATTGTATATATTTGTATGCTCGATATCATAATATAGGTTATCTTATATATGCACGAACGTGTATGATATGTGGTGGCGTAAAAATATTTAAAAACTATGTTAAAATAAAAAAGAAATAAATAAAACAATACAAAATGAATGCTCTGCCGCGGTAGAGAAAGGATACAAAATGATGTCGTGGCAGAGAACCACTAGTCCCGGTCCTTAACACCAACCAGGACTAGTGAGGGTGCACCCGGAGCGCGTCGTGACGGCCACGTGGACAACCATTTGTCCCGGCTGGTACTGGATCGGGACTAATGTCTGGGCCTCTAGTCCCGTTTGGTTAGTCCTGTTTGGTAGTCTCGGTTTTAAAACCGGGACTAGAGGTCCTTATGGTTCAGGATTAGAGTTCCTGTTTTCACTAGTGTGTAGGGAATGGATGCGCAGAAAG
Organism: Avena sativa; assembly: GCA_916181665.1. Lineage (NCBI taxonomy): Eukaryota > Viridiplantae > Streptophyta > Magnoliopsida > Poales > Poaceae > Avena > Avena sativa. The sequence goes on from OV702294.1 coordinate 94,260,060, forward strand.
AGCTGATATATAAACTCTTCTAAGTCTTAACTATATATGTTCCTCTCTATATTATTTAGAAAAACTACAATTCCGTGGTCCACAATCTGAAACCATACTAGCAGGTTAATCCTCCTTCATAGCATGTCTCAGTGTGTAAACAAGTGCATAATTCCCTTGGAGACAAATCGATGGGTCTAATATATATGGACGGAGGAGAGCACATAGACTCTAAATATTCCTGCAGACGATGTTGTTGGGATATCTCCGTATTGAGTGATGTGGATGAATTTGGCAATGGTTCTGGACCTTATGAAATTATCAATTAATGCCAACATAGATTTGGTAGGTTCTGAAAATTATGGTGTTTTTGTTTCAGCCCATCTCTCCGTGGGCAAAGAATTTCTTACATGAAATTACAAGTTTTAGAGTAGTTGGCATTTTTAATAACCGTCCATAGGCCTCGATCTAATGGTGAAAAAAGTGGCGGAACAAACTCGGCGGAACGAGACGGAAAAAATAGTGGGGGGGGGGGGGGGGGGGGGGGGACGGAACAAAATTAAGGTGGGATTTGAACAAAAAAAGGGTTTTATTTTGGTTGATTAGAGGTCGGTCGTTCTGGTACGCACGGTCTAAAATCTATATTTCTCTCTAAAAAATATCAAATAGCCAACAATCCCTCGCAAGACCCTGCGCCGCTCCTCAGTCTCTCCACCGATCTTGACGCCCTCCGCTCCAATACCGCTCGATCACCTGCCCCCAACAACCGTAGCCGTCGTCCCCCTTAATCTGCACTAGTGCAAACAAGGCCATGTGTCCCGGTTGGCAAGGCGACCCCCGCGGATCGAGACGCGTGTCGTGCGTGCGATCGGATCGATCGACAACTTGTTGTGCCTGCGTGCGTGTGTGCGTGCGATCGATCCTGCGATCGATCCGAAGGATGAAGAAGATGGGGCTGGCTTGGATCGCTTTGATCCCAGATCGATCGAGAACGATGGAGACAATAAGAGGAAGATTTTATTTTGAAATTCAAACATGAAGGCTTAAATTGAAGCGTTTTGAATATTTTTTTGGTCTTTTTTGCAAAAACGAATTTGTACTATCTAAAGGTTAGTTATGCCAACCCCAGATGATTTTTGGACAGTTCATTCATGCCGCTCTACTATCTAAAGGTTAATGTTAAGGCTTCACATTAATTTGCAAGAGATATGGAAAAGGGAAGTGTTAGGCGTCCCCGACTTTCCGTCCCTGGGTCCCCAGCCATCGGATCAGGTGGATCAATGATTCAGATTTCTTTCTTTTGCCTTTCATCCCGTTTTTGCTACATTTGTCTCGTTTCAAATTGTTCCGCTTTTGCTACATGTAGCAAAAAATGGTTCGTCCATGAGATAAAAATAAAAAGACAGATCTCACCGAAAACCTCGCCAGAGTTTCGTCGGAGACCTTGCCGGACACTTTGCAGCAAAAAGTTTGTCCTAATGTAGCAAAACCAACTTTGCCGAAGACATTGTAGCGGAAACTTTGCGCTATTGTAGTAAAACTAGAAAATAGGTGTAGCAAAAGAGTTTAGCATCTGTAGCAAAAAACAACATCGCCGGAGTGTTTATAAAAAGAAGATTTTCTACCGTAGCAAACCGACTTCGCTGGAGACTTTCGTCGGAGACCTCGTAGAGAATACTTTTTACTATTATAGTAGAATCACAAAACGGTTGTAGCAAAAATATTATGCCATTGTAGCATTATTGACATTTTTTCGCAGCACTTCGAGAACAGAAAAATAGCAAACAAAATATGCGTATGTAGCAAAACATATACACAAAAGTAGCAAAAAAATACAAGTAGCGCCCATGGTAGCTCAGTCGCCCCGTCCTTCGCTTTCGTAGCAATGCAATCAGCCGATGGTAGCACCGCCATCGACATATGGTAGCACCGCCGCTCTTCATATGTATCATCGTCAGAATCGGCACCTGCAAATCAGTTGCGGCGTGCAACAACATAAGTGAGCACCTCCACAGGGACGGTCGCCCCCGCACCTCCGCAGGGATAGGACGAGGAGAGAGCTCCGTCTCTGGCTTCGATGACAGCGACAGACGGGCACTAGTGTCGGTGCAGAGGCAGAGCAGCAGGCATCAGCCATGGCGGTCGGGCGTCAAGCGAGGCCCCGGAGGCAAGACCCATGCATCGTCATCGGCGCCGGCCTTTAGGACCCAGGTGGAGGTGGGGCTAGGGGAGCTGACAAAGGAGAGTGCGGGGGCAGGGAAACTAGGCGGCAGTGGTGCTGGGGAAGCCTGCAGTGGACGGGGCTGCAGGATCCGGTGGAGGTGACATTGGAGGAGCCGTGAGTCGCTCCTGTGGGGAAGAAGAGAACGGAGGAGGGGCAGGGAGAGGATAAGGCAGATCGGGCGGTGGTTGCGGTGGGCCCCATGACTGAGGCATCCGTTCGCGTCGCCACACACGCGTGGGAGGAGGCGGGGGATCATAGCGACCGATCTGCCAAGGGATATGTATCATTTTTCTACGGAAAAGCAGATATATCATATTTATGCATTTATATCTCAACCTTGATGAGAACCGATAGAAAAATAGAAAATGGCGTTATCAAAATAGTGCTCCATCTGTTAGGATATCCAATTCCAATGCCAAAGCGTTGAATTGATAGATCAAGAGGTTAATTACTACTCTCTGTCTCAAATTAGATGTTATAGATTTGTTTATATTCACATATATGTATGCGCTAAAACACATTTACATATCTAGGAAAATATGTGAGCGCTTTTTGGGAGGGAGGAAGTATTGTCCACTAATTGCTGCATGCATCAGTTGTTAAGAGCGAGAGAAAACCACAAATGCAATGGGCGTTTCTTAGCTCTATATCTTAGGCATATTGCTTACGTAGCACTATAATTAATAAGGAAAGAGATTGATCTCTTGCATAAAATCATAGGCAAAAAACATTTCTAAACCAATCACATGCTTGCATGTCCTCCAAATCATTAGATATAGACACACCACGTAATAAACAATGCATTGAAGAGGTTGTCTCTTAACCATTTATTTATTTTATGATAACGTGCTAAGATACACTCTATTGTAAAAGGCCTAAAGATGAAAAAAAATATTGTGTACATTGGAAAGGAAAGCGCATGCATCAGGGAAGACAAAGAAAGAGAGAAAACCATATAATTACTAAATTAAAAACAATTAAAGATGCATGCCTTAGATTCCAAACTCTCTAAAAACATGAAAACAGAGAATAGTGAACCCGAGCTGAGAACAAAAGAACGTACTCAATGGAACATCATCACATGTTCTATACTTGTCAGTAACACAATGAAGTAGGAGTAATACTTCTCCAATCCGAGAGTTGTACTGCTATTTTGGTATGCGACAAGCAGGCGGGGAATAATCGGATCTCTGCCTGTGTACTCGAGTCCAGGGAAGAAAGCAACTAGCTGCAGACTTTTCTCCTAGAACATTGTTGCTTTGCTAGTTGCCTATGTCTGGGTTGTTCGATCTGGAGAGCCTCGACAAAAGTACACGCAACTCGAAGGCCAACGTCAACTCTATGCCTAGCTAACCACACGGAAAACTCAATCCAGAGAGCCTTAGAGTAATCCACCTGCTGACAACCACTGGCAATGTGTAACTGAGTAGCGTCGTTGCTACCTACCTCTATGCACGACCAGCTATTTCTTCCCAAACGTCTGCTATTCCCAGAGAGGTATATGACTGCCACACTTCACTAGCGCTTTCTCCTACTCCCTTTTATGTTGTTGTATTCGTGTTGGGCGTCATATTTTCTGCTTCTACACCCTACTCTCTCCTTCTCCTCGGTCAAGCACATATTGTGTGTTGCTTCGAAGCAGTTGGCAAACTAACCACTAACATGCTATTAGGAGCAAGAGAGATTGGTGGTGACTCTTGATACTAGTCAAATATATATTAATGGTAGCTCTGAGGATAGTACCCCGCACACCTTTTATCACTTGGTAGGTAAAACAATACTATGTATAGCATTGATCCATTTCTTTCAAACCCATTTTTTTAAACGCTTCTATGACAAGGACAGCACAACCAATGTATGCAATGGAAGTGTTACCAACCATGTGTTATTTAAGTTATCTCCCAGATCTCGACGGACCCTTGGATTAATTTCATGTTTGCAAATATGTCTTGTTTTCTAAAGCATTATTAGTCTCCAACTTGGATAGAAAATGTTGATCCTGATTGTAATAGTTTGAATATTATTACAACGAAGAAATTTAAAATGCTCATAAATGATTTTGGACCGTTCATTTCTGTTGATGACTAAGGTGATCTATAGACATGTAAAGGGTAAGATAACATTTTTTACCTTCTCAGGGCTAATATGTTTGCACATAATCTACGTCACGTTAGAAAATACTTCACATTAATTAGAGGCGATAGATGCGAATAATTTTATAGGTGAAAGGAAAATGACACTCCCTCCATCCGGTTTTATAGGTCCTGCGTTTTTCCCTAGGTCGTCAATTTGACAAACATAATATAAGGTAGTTATAGAAAATGATATGACATTAGAAACTATAGATGTCGTATTTTATAATGCTATATAACTTTTGTTTATACAATTTATATTTGGTGAGTCAACTTAACGATCTAACAATGCACACACGACCTATAAATCGGGAAGGAGGAAGTGGTGCATAATCAAATCATTAATGATATCAATGTATGGCATGGAGACTATGCACTAGAATGTAACGCCACATTAGTTTTTTGATCTCGTTCAAAATTATTTGGCTGGGACGTATGGATAATAAGACGAAAGCTATGATTCGCACTGGTGTATCGGCTTTGTGTTGGTCCATATGGAGATGTAGAAATGATATAATTTTTAACAAAAAGAGATCTATCAACTTCTTGCAGGTTATTCACATGATGGCGCATTGGGTACAGTTGTGGGTATACCTGTTACCGCTGGAACACCGAGATGCCATGTCTTCCGGATTGCGGACGGCTATTGACGGTCGCTCAGGAGTTCTTCAGTCAGGCTACCTGGCAGCATACTAGTCGTCTTCATGATGCTTAGTCCTTTTTTAAATACTGTTTTTCGCTGGTTGATCTATGCAGCAACTCTAGCTGTATCTTGAATTGGTGACTTGTTACTTTTCATGTTGGCTTAATAAATGGCTATGTGCATCAATTGATGCAGAGGCCGGGGAGTTTTACCCCCATTTCGAAAAAAAAAAAGTAATTGCTTGGGTGACGAATCATCAAACATTTCAAATAGATTTTAAAAAATAAATTAATATGTATTTCTGACATATTTTTAAAATTCAGTTATCATCTTCGTAGAAATCAAGTGTTGGTGGCAAGCCTTCTATTGAAGCTTGTACCTCAGATCAATCTCTCTTCATCGAACTTTTCGAACCTAGCTACTGCTTGTTAGCTACCTTCCCGCAGCAATGATCCGTGGAGTGAGCAACACTAGCGGTTCCCTCTCGTCCATCTGTAGATATCACCCCACCATGACGAGCCCCAAGTAATCGCTAACAAAGTCGAGAACTGCAAGCAGATAATGAGCAGTGAGGTTGATGGAAGCTCTCTACCGACTTAGTTACCTGCTTGATCAGCTGGAGTTGCTTCCCAGCTCTGTGCACCACAATTTATTTCTTTCCCAACGTCTCCTATTCATAGAGCAGATTTAATGGAGTACTTTGCGGGCTCTTTCTCCTCCATTTTTCTATTGCTATACTAGTGGTTGTGCGTTACTTTTTCCCTTCTACACTTTAGTCTCTCTTCTCCTAGTTCAAGCACATATCCGTGGGTTGCTAGGAAAACAAACAAGTAACATGCCGCAAGGGAGACTCCTGGTGACTCTAGATGCTAGTGAAATATATAGTGGTGGCAGCTCTGAGGATGGTATATTGCGATTATTGCCTGGTAGGTGACACAATACTACATGTACATGTATCACTGATCCATTCTGAAACGCTTCTGATGGCAAGAACAACTACGACAAATATTTGCAATCGAAGTGCTATGGCAGAGACCAGTCAAAACCAGCTTCTTGGAGAACTCGAGAGAATCGAATCTTGGTAGTTCTTTACATGACTATAAATTAGGTTTTTTGACGCTCAAAACATCTTTGTTTATAGACAAATGTTTTATTTTCGTGCTCAAAGCTATTATTTATTTATTTATTTGCTCATGCTCAGCTATAGCAACTGTACAATACAAACTGTGCACATGTAGTTTCTCTGGCTCATCTTCCTTTGCAAGTCAATAGAACATTTTCAGCAATTACCTATACATAGGCATGCACGATTCTGTTTTCCCCCACAGGGCGATATCACAACTTACAACAGCAACAGACTGATATAAGGTTATATACAGTGATAAAAAACGTGAAAACACAAAATTATTTTCCATTTTGATGCATTCATAGAAAAATAAGTTGTATTTACATGCCCGAAAGTGGACCAACACCAACGCCATACAACTCAACCCAAGAAAACTAGTCTAAAGGAGTAGTTAATGTAGCCCTATGTGATCCCGCGTCCGCCAAAGATCTCGCCTTGGTTTTGACCATGTCGACTACGAAGGCCACCGAAGGAAGCTCATTGTCGTCGAATCCACGATAGGACCTCATGCCAGATAGTCTACGTAAACGGGCACCCTATGGGAATGTGTGACATAGTCTTCTACGACTAGTCACAGACACGCATCATGCTGCCAGTGAGCCGATGACGTGTGAGCCTGTCACCCATCCAATATCTGTCCTAGCATGCCAACCAGATAAAGAATTTTACCCTAAGTGACGTCCAAGATTTCCAGTTCAGCTTTTAAGACCCTGAGACTAAGGAACCTTGAAAGAGGGCATAATAATACGACATGTAGGAGTACTGTCCATAGGTCATCCACCGCCATACAAGCTTGTCTGGCCCAGCCGTAATATGCACCCATGTAGCCTAGTCCACAGCTGAGTGTACTCCAAAGCGCGAGCGGATTCATAGCCCATGAGATGTACTAGTCAGTTTCACGTGATCTGCACGTTCTAAATCAGTCATGATATGCTCCAAAATTTTCATTCAAAGTAGCATTACACATGTCTTACTAAAACATTGACACGATATTTCTCACATAGAAATGAAATAAGTGTGTTTTGATATACTGGTTGTCTAGTTATAATTTGCACATTTTGCAAAAAAAAAGTTATAGTTTGCACGCCATATTTTTTTTCCTTTTACGTTTTCTGGCTACATGCGAAAGTTGTTCACCACGCATGGGGATATATTGGTTGTCTTTACCGAAACATCCAACACGTTTTTTTTGGCATGGAACATCTACACCTCTTTCACCAAGAAATGTAAAACATTGACACGTCTTCAGTATAGTTGCAAGGACACATATCAACACCGAATGATGCACTGGCCACGGATCACGGACACTTTGTGCGAGCAAAAAAGTTACGCACCACAAGCGGCTAGCATTCGCATGTACACGACGGGCTCAACTCTGACTACACATTAATATGTTGTACTCTACCACCACCCTTATGTTTTATAACAGTACCACCCCAATGATACGGAGATCAAAGGCCTAGCTAAGCCAGTGGTGGCACATAGGCTATGAGTTGAGGTGGCAAGAGCAAGTTCAAGGATGTTTCTGAAACGCTGTAGAGAAAGGTGGCTGACACTGTAGCTATGAATCTCACTTTCCTACACCGTTGGATGTTGTTCAATCAACGGTAGAAAATGCCATATGACGATTAGATTCAAACATTCAAAATTGACACACTAAATAGAAGTATAGATATGATACAGTTGCACTCGATGAGCGCCTATTGCACCGTACGGTGCTTCCTGAGTCATCGTGGGATCAGCGCTAGCAAATCCGGCGTTATTTCCCTTATCGACTTCCTGTCCAACCATCTGACTTCCTACAAAAGGGCGCAGGATACATGGCCCAACACCATTGTGGTGGAGGCTAAGAAGATTTCTCGCTCATTCCTAGTGAACTGCATATCGATCCCGTCCCAAGGTTACATACAGTGATAATATAGATTCTGCTGGACTTAAAAGGGAAGACCTACCTAGAACGGTGTGTGCTTCTTTTTAGACTTGCATGTCGGAAGATCTGCAAATAGGAGATTTTATGATGAGTGCACCCAAGTTCATGTGAATCGGGTCTACTAACCAATGACATACATACTCCATTCAAAAAAAATCAAATGTAGGCACAAAACCGATGTTGCAACTGGCAGGTATCATCGAGCAAAATACTGCTCACCTTCATTTATGTAGAAGGAATTGCAGTCTACTTCCTACCAGAAACTTAGGCAAAGCTCTGCAAGAGGGAAAAGGGTATGCTAATTGCTAACCACCTTATGAGAATGGGGTATTTAGATGCTAACATGAGAAAATATTTCTAAAATTAGAGAGTTGCCACAGTGGCGACATAAGTCCGGCATGGAACAACATAAGTTAGCTTCAGGAAAAGAAAGATCTCAACTCTAGATCACTTCCACTATTAGTTTTGCACTATATCATTTGTTAGAGTTGATGTTTGGGTTTTAGGACCATAGTAAACTAAATTTATGAAATCCTCATATGGCTCATTTATGTATGGCAACATGTGAGACTAAAGATTAGTTCTACATTGTTATTTGAATGGGATTTTCCCTTCGCTGGCTAGACCTCCCCGCTGCCGCCCTCTCTCCATCTGCCTCCCTCCCCACCACCTCCCGGGTCATCCGCGCGTGGGAGACTCCGGAGGCGCCAACCCTAACCTACAAAACTTCCTCTGGCGGTTCTCTCTAGCCCTTGTCGCTGTGGCATCGGCGATGGCGGACATGCCTTGCTTCCGAAGGCAGCGTGCGACCCCCTTTTGTGCATCTTGTCGGCCTTCCATCACGCGGGGAGGTCAAGACCGGGGCGGCGCGGACGGTGGGCGGCCTGCGGGGCGGCAGCGCTCGTCGATGTGGGGGGCTTGCTGCCTCGTGGCTGTGAGGCGAGGAGGCAGATGGATTGGACCCGGCTGCAGGCATGTTACGGTGGCGTGGCCATGGCGGAGGCTAGGCCACCCCTAGGTGGTGGCGCTGCAATTCGGTATCTTGCGGACTCGGATTCGATCTACTAGTTCCGATCGCCGAGAGCCGGCCAATGGTGTGGGGACCGCTCCGTCGGCATCGATAAAGGAGGTGGTTCTAGAGGTTCTTTCATGCGAAGACGAATATATGCTTGATGTCTTTCCTCGTTATTCTGGCCTGGAGAGGCGAGTTTCGGAATGCCCCATCGACGAACTCGCATGAGCGTATCACGCCTGGAGATTACTAGATCGGAAGGTATTCGGTCATGCGTACACATGCTTTTTGCTAACCGTTTGGTTTCAGAGGAAGTGTTGCGAAGCTGCTATCTGTTACCATCATTTGTCATGTCTTAGACGATCCATGGTGAAGTCAGATGCAGATAATTTCATGAAAACAGGAACATGAGGGCTAGCGATGGTGATTTGAATCTTTGTGACGTTCAGGAACTGACTGCATGATCTATGACCTGTAGAAACGACTGTTTGTGAAGGCGACAACACATGAGGAGTTCACAGCCCTACGTTGCAGGGTGAAAATCCAAGGTCTGACCTTAATTGGTTGTGTCTGACAATGACCTTGTTGAAGGCATTGTTCGTTATTCTTATGTTGTCAGTGTCGTTGCTATAAGGAATTGTTCGCTGTAGCGGAACTTTTCTTTTTTGTAATTCGTTTTTCTTTTTTTCTGAGGTGTGTATTCGTAAGGCTTCTAGGACATACGTTGTTGCAGAGGCTAGGTCTAATTGGTATCTCGACGATATTAATATATGCTCTTTATCAAAAAAAATAAAAACAGAAGTATTCTACCACTTAAGGGCCTGTTTATTTGGGTTGTGGCTGGCTGGTTGTGGCTGGCTGTGCAGCTATGCAGGAAAAGCTGATGTCTAGGAAAAGCTACTTCTCTGAGTTTGACTGTTTGGCAACTTGGCTGGCTGTCTAGCTGTATGCTAAGGAATTGTCTATAATGTCCCTGTAATTAATATAACACGTAAACTTTACTATTAAAGTGCATAAACACATATGTTATTATTACATACCATATGTCACATATTGGTTTGTCCAAAATACATATCCAACCATTAAACAAATAAAGATAGTCGCATAATAAACATAGAAACATCCACACCGAACAAACTGATCATCTTCTTCTAGCATTGTATAATGCAGTAGCGATGCGATCACGCGTTGAGTTCATGTCTACTGTGTGTAGTCCACTCGGAGCAGTATCACCGGAAGATGTTACTGATTGCCTTTGGACCTTAAGAATGTAGTCCTCATCTGCATCACACCGATCAAACTGCTTGTCGCGTAAGTTGGAGTCTCTAATAAAATTATGAAGCGCTATGCAAGCCAGAATAATTCTTTTCTGAGTAACCAGACCGTAAGAAGGAATATACTTCAATATATGCCACTTGTTTTTCAATATACCGAAGACACGCTCGATAGCATTCCGGAGTGATGAGTGCAAATAGTTGAAAATCTCTTCCCTATTTGTTGGTCTCCCTTTTCGATGAAAATCTGGTATATGGTATGTGTTCTGCTTGTAAGGATCTAAGAACCCTTTTCTATTTGGATAACCAGAATCAACAATGTAATATGTATCTGCACATGAACGAAAAAAATCAAACATCAATGACAATGCATTTGTAACTATGTGTGTACCATGTAGACAAAGACATAGAAAATTACGACCAGAAGGGATCGGAAACTGTATTGGATACTTCTCAATGGCGCGTTGTAGGATGCGTGTATCATGCGCCGAACCAGGCCATCCAGCAACAACAAAGGTGAATCTCAAATCGAAATCACATATCGCCAGAATATTTTGTGATGTGTAATCATGCCTTCCTGTATGGTTTTCCGTCTCTTCTGCAGGTACTTCAATTGGAATGTGTGACCCATCTATGGCGCCAATGGCATCTTTAAAATGAGGCCAAAAGCGTGCATCTTGAAGTCTTGGATGCACATCCTTGAAATTTCGATCTACTGGCTTTATGTTATCCTTACCCAACTTGTTGAAGCAATTCAAAACCATGTAAAACTTTCTATGAATTATTTCGGTTGAACGACTAAAATGGTTCTCAACTTGGCTAAATGACTGTGGTCCTCCAACCATCCATAGAAACATAGCTGGGCATTCAACAGATGACATGTCTCTAGTTGACACCAACCATATCTAGAAACTAGAAGGTTATGCAATTCATGAAACACATCTGGGTACATTCTAAACATTTTGTAGCATCTTTTCCTATTTCCAAGTTGTTCATTCACCCATTCAAGCCCAGTTTGCTCCGGAATCCTCCTAGGTTCTTTATTCAAGTACTTCTGGCTATAGAGATTACCATAGTATCCCAACACGGCAAGATCATGAGCCACTCCGAGCAACTGTCATGTCCTTTCTAGTTCGTACTCACGATCATCGTCACCATCATCCATCTGCAAAGAGAAAATTATAACATGTCAAAATGCTTCACACATCAATTTACTAGACACGCATCAATCAACAAATGCTTAACACAACAATTTACTAGACACGCATCAATCAACAAATGCTTCACACAATAATTTACTAGACACGCATCAATCAATAAATATTATCACCACAACAATTTACTAGACATGCATCAATCAACAAATATTATCACCACAACATATCCATAGTGGTACAGGAATCGAATAATAAGTAGTAGTTTTACAATCATCACAAATAGTCCCGACCAAATAAAAAGGAAAGGAATAATTCATGGTACACACAAGTTCTGCAATGATAATAAATAAATGGTGCACACACTACTTGTTCATCTCATCGTGTGTCCTCTGGAGCCAATCGAGCCTGTCCTCAGTTGTTGCAAATGCTGCAAACACCTCTCTTTGATCCTTGTTCATAGCAAGCTTGTCCGCAGTGTACATGATATCAGTTCCTTCAAGCACTCCACAATCTCGAACCATCCCTAAAAATTCCTTTATAGTTGGGACCTCATCACCTTTGCTGCAAGAACTGCCCTCGGTGTGCCTTGAAACAGTTGTGTTCAATGCATTGTTGTAAGCCGAGAAAAAATCCTTCTCTACATGCTTGCGCTTCCCTGTTTTTTTGAGCTAGCTTGCTCGCAGGTATCATCATCAAGCATTATTGGAGCTTCGTTGCCAGTTTCTTTTTCCTCACATGCAATGGCAGCTGATTCTCCAGTGACATGAGCTTTCCTAAACATAAACATCCTGTTGTTCCAAGTTGGCAGGTGGACCATTCCTAAATTTTGCATGGTCAGGTCAAAACTGAAAATATTAACATTACGAAGATATCAGTCCAATGATCATAATAACAATATAAAAGAAAATACAAGTAAAGACATGATAACTTATAGCCAGATGATTCTTCCACCAATCATCATCTGCATCCATAGTTTTTGCTATAGGATCCCAACCTAGCCCGGTCGCATTTTGCAATTCCATCCACCCCGTGTAATCCTTCTTCATAGAATCCCATTTGTTCTTGAATTGCTGTTGCGTTCTTCTATCCCCTGTTTTCTCAGCAAATTTATCCCCAAGATTCTTGTAACCCTTCCTACTCAAGCACCCCCCTCCCTATTGTTGCCGTTCACTTCCTCCATACAAATGTCGCAGAAAACTCTAGTGTAGTATGGATTCCAAACCGCCTTCGACATTGCAAATGAATCTCAAGCTATAACAGAAAAATTTACGAAAGATAGCTTTTTATTTCCACCAAACAACATAGCAATACAAGCAATATCATAGCAAGCCACATAATTTCTAGCACATCAGCACATCAACCCTGACCATAGCAGTATCATGTGAACATCAACACATCAACACATCAAAATACAAGTAGTACCATAGCAAGCCTGAACCAAAATACAAGCAGTACCAAAATATAAACTGGGCATGTCTCGTCACATATAAAATTGTGAACCATATCTCATCTACGTAGCTCATGGTCTAATCATATATATTTTCTCCAGTAATATAAGCTACTCTACTCATCTCCAGTAATATAAGTTTTGGACATGCGGATCGTGTCACAATGAAATACGTACGTACCTAATCTGCAATCCGAACTGATCTCCAGTAATATAAGCTACTCTACTAGCAAGATGTATGTTATTATGTCGATTGATCGATCTACAAATTGAAGAACAGGAGTAGACAACCACCTTTACACGCGCGTGCCGGTCAGAATTAATATAAGCTACTCTACTAGCAAGATGTATTTTTTGTTTTCCTTACATAAGATATACTCCTTACTACGGATTTTTGGAGTACGTACAAAGAAGGGGAAGTAAATAAAGAAACGCATGCACGAGGAATCCAAAATTCCAGCCGGAAGCGTCGGTCGCCGGCGCCATTGACTACGATGCGCGGGCATATACTACATCGGTCTAGTAGCCAAATTGGTGGTTCAAAATATGAGTTAATTTCCCCTCAATCATACCTGTGATGACGTTGGCCAGGGAGGAGGTCTGCCGCGGGACGAGCTGGGAGCTCCGGGCGGCGGGGGGCGGCGGCGGGACGAGCTGGGTGCTCCGCGCGGCGGCAGGAAGAAAGTAGCTCAGCGTCGAGGGTATGGAGACGGGGAGGAATAGGAGGAGCTCGGCGGCGGCGGGTGTAGGGCGGCGGCGGGGGTAGGGCGGCGACTGGAGGTAGGGCGGCAGCGGGAGGAGCTCGGCTACAGGGCGGGTAGGGCGGCGGTGGCAGGTAACCTGGTGGCGGTGGCTGCAATCGCCAGGAAGGGGTCGGGGGGACGAACGGGTCGTGACTCGCGTGGGGGGTACGAGGTGCTCCTTTTTTTTCAAGTTTACTGCTGAACGGGTCATCAGTGATCTCCCGACGGCATTTGCTTCGTAATTTTGGAAATACCAGTTCGTTGGCTCGCGGGAAGCCGCGGGAAGCACCTCGGGACGTGCTTCCCGGTATAGCCTATTCTCGCAACCACTTCGGTCGAAGCCTACCGTACAGCTAGTCCGTTTCGTTCGATTTTTTGGCTTTTTCTAGTGGAAAGCCACCAAATACTAAGATAAGATAAGAGGAGTGCCTCAGCCGAGCTGAAACCCATGTACTACATAGTTTGTATTGAGCCGACCTTGCAAATGGCCCTTTAATTTAGCCTTTCCAAGTGATGGGAGTCCCCTGGATTAGCATCGTGCATGAATCGTACGTACATGCAAGTATCGTAATTTTTAATTACTTCCGGCCTGTATTTGTGCTAGCTGTTTGGAAAATTAATCGTGTTTAACTTTTAAATCATCTACGTATGCGTTAAGGAATCATCTGTTTCTGGATTTTGGATTGTGCCTCGCACGTCTTACGGCACCTGCAATTGGGTGCACAATTCATATTCTGCGCCTCCTCCTACCTCGAACCGACCCGCGTGGTCGGCGCTTGACCTGCTCCAGCCCCCGCCGCTTAGCTGCCTCCCTCTCTCAGCTCGCCGCCAGCCGTACGTCCTACCTTGAGCTCCGGTCCTCTACCTCACGCGAGCTAGGCCGGCAGCCTCCAGGCGCCCACATCGGCTAGTACGTACGTACTCGGTCAGGCTCTCTGTGGGCCGGAGTCGACCACGGCTAGGCTGGCCGCTCCATCCGGTGCTGCTTGCGTTGCTGTTGCTGGTGGAGGTAGGGAACTGGCCGGAGGCCACGGGGGAATGCATCGACGGGAATCTCCCGGGGCCGCGGTGAATCCGGCATCCGTCGTGCTTCGATCACGGAATTGGCGAGGTGGTGTGGCAGTGTAGGCACCAAAGCTTCAGTTCAGGCGGTTGGGCTCTCCCACGTTAGTTTTCCTAGTTTTAGCAACGGGAGAGCGCGCGAGTTGCCAAATATGACAAGCTGGACCAAAGTTCTTCTCAGTTTTCTAATTTTTCTTTTGTACAGAACCACTTATACAAGCTCTTGAATATAGTTTTTTTTTTGCTCTAATTATTAAAATGGCAATTTTTAGCAATTGGGAACAATTTTAGGCATGCTATTCCAATTGGAGATGCTCTATTCAAGCCTCAAAACAACTCACAAATCTGTCAACTAGCCTCAATGTGAAACAGAGCAACGCCATTGATGGCGTTGATGCTTAGCTCTGTGCATGAACATTTATTTTCTTCCCTAACGTCTCCTATTCCTGGACTTCGCTACTAGTTCTTTCTCTTACTGTACTTTTTTTTTTCTGATGTTGTATTCCCGTCGGATTATTTTCTGCCCTTCTACGCCTTAGTCTATCTTTCTCCTTCAATCAAGAACATATGTGTGTGTGTGTGTTGTTTCGAGGAGTTGGCAAACTTACTACTAGTAACAAGGAGCATGGGAGATATTGGTGGTGGCTCTTGATACTAGTGAGATATATATTGTGCTAGCTCTCAAGATAGTACTCCCTCCGTTAGGAATTATAAGACCCAAGAGCTTTTTAAAAATATTAAAAATTATAAGTCCTCTCTCATTTATTAGTCTTTATCCTCCAATGCATGTTCTCTCTTTTCTCTATCTTCTCTCATGCATGTGTAACTATTGGTGCATGTAGTAATCAAGAAGATGAGTTATTGATTTTCTTAATCCTATCAAAATGGTCCATAGGCCTTATAATCCCTAACAGAGGGAGTAGTATTTGGCACATGTATTATTGCTTGGTAGTTAATATTTCACTATGTATATCATTGAGCCCGCGTGAAAACGCTAGCTTCTGATGACAAATACTCCCTCCGTCCCGGTTTAAAGGACACAATTTGCAAACTATGCAATTCCAAAATCCTTAGACACAATAGCATTTAATTTCTGTAATTACTCCCGTGTGAAAAGAATAAAATGCTTGCATGCACATGTGTGAACAAATGTGAACGCTTTCCTAACTCTTTTTCTCCTCATGCATGTTCTACTCCATACTATTAAATGGATCAATTAGATGACACCTAGGGCCCAGAGAATTGTAAATTGTGTCCTTTAAATCGGGACGGAGGGAGTAGTATTTCTGACCTAGAAAAAGAGAACACATGATGGTCATAAATTCATCAGTCCATCACATGGTTATAGCAGTAACTACCCTCCTTGATGTGCACTCTTTCACCCTGCGTGAAAGACCGAACTAATTACTCCCTCCGTCCCGGTTTAAAGGACACAATTTACAAACCATGTAATTTCAAAATACTTACTACCTCCTTCACGATTTGCAGGGCGCCTAATCAAATTTGGATTTTTCCAAAACTACAATGTTTCTAGGCGCATAAGAATTAATTGTTAATTAATGTGCTACATTTTCTCCCAACTTCCTATGCATGCAACAGTCTCCCACCAATGCATGCGCCTTAACCGCTCACTAATAGGTCTAATTTTTAGCCAATACGTTCACGCCTAGGTCCGTGAGATTTTTGTAGAGCGTCCTGCAAACCGTGAAGGAGGGAGTAGACACAATAGCATTTAATTTCTGTAATTACTCCCGTGTGAAAAGAACAAAATATTTGCATGCACATGTGTAAACAAATGTGAACGCTTCCCTAATTCTTTTTCTCCTCATGCATGTTCTACTCCATACTATTAAATGGACCAATTAGATGACACCTAGGGCTCAGAGAATTGTAAATTATGTCCTTTAAACCGGGACGGAGGGATTACAACATAACCAATGTATGTATACAATAAAAGTGTGACCAACCGTGTGGTATTCAAGTTATCTTCCTAGATCTCGACCCTAGGATTAATTTAATGTTTTCAAACATGTCTTCTTTTCTATAGAATTATTGGTCCCCAACTCGGACATAAACATGTCAATCTTGATTGTAAATTTGATTAATATTACGACAAGAAATTTTAAGACGCTCTCAAATGATCAGGACCTTTCATTTACCTTGATCTAATGGCTAGGTGATCTATAACCATGTAAAGTGTAAGATGTTGTTTTAACCTTGTGATCTACTTAGAAAATACATCACATTAGTTAGCAAGAGATAAATACAAAATTATATGAGATCTTCTATGATAGGGACTAATTGATATGGACCGTTCGTCCAGGTTTATCCAATGGTTTAGATCCACTAATACTTTTGGATGAGGTGAGTAGTATTTTGTTTGAGGGACAAAATCAGAAATAGATGAAAACAAATCCTGCAATGTGAGGGCATATAGCTCCCATGCGACGTCTTTACATGGAATTGGAAGGAACGTTACATCGTTGCAAAGAATAGCTCGCATGCGACACTTCTGAAGCGGCAAATAGCTCCCGTGCGACACTTCCACTTAACCTCACGAGACCGTCAACGAATTCGAATCAGCTGAGCATAGTAGGACCCACAGCCTCTCCACGTCACGGCGGAACTCACCTGATGTCCACCTCATATCGTGGGACCCACGCTGTGGTTGAAGAGAGCCGTTGGCCCCGATCCGTCCCCGCACCCGAGCACTCCCGCCACCGTTCCAGCATCTCATCCCCTTTCGTTTTCTTCTCCGGCGAGCAAGTGCGGCAACGCCGGCGAGGGATGTCGAGCTCTACTTCAGCCTCCCTCCGCTCATGGCCTCGGTATGGTGCGGTGCCGATGAGGAGGTGCCCCGATTGCCCCCGTACCGTGCCCCTGAAGCGGCTTGTCACATCCACCGACAAGAACGGCAACATTGGTCGGGAATTTGTGAAGTGTGAGAGCAAGCCCGAGCCGAGAAAGGTGATATCTGAGTGTTCCGAGCGCCAATTTCTCGCTTTTCTTTCAAAATTTCATGCATTTCATCGAATTTTGGATTTAGGGTTCATCTCTGCGATTTCAGGAACTGCCAAAATGTGGGCATTTTGAGTGGCTTGATGAGTACATCGAGCGAATTGGGGTGGAGGTAGCATCCCGGGAGCTCGAAAATCTGTCCGTGGTGGAGCAATTGGGATGTGGCAACCCCATTTCCACTGGTACTACGGTGGATGCGGAAGTGAAGGCCGAGCTGAAGAAGATGAACAAGCAGCTAAGGTAAATCATCGAATTGAAGAAGCAGGACAATCTGATGGCCGAGTTTTTTATTTTTGTGTAATTTCTCTCGGATTAGTTTATCTCCTGATCATTAGTCATTAGACAGCGCAATCAGTGTTCGAGTGATGCTTTGTAATGGATGTAATGGTCTATGTCTTTGTCTTGAATAAAATGCAACACAAATTCGGGCTAATTTTGAGCTGCTCTGTTTTCGAAATCAGTGTTCCTTTAGTTTCATCAGTTTTATCAGTGTTCCTTCAGTTTTATCAGTGTGCAGGGGAGGGGGAGGGGTTGAAAAGTTAAAAAAACAATTGACGAGGAGTGATTGAAAAAGGCCAGGCCCAAATAGAACTTAGTCAGGCCAAAATGGTTGTATCTAGGCCCAATAGTAACTACTTGTAGATTGGAAAAAAATGATACTCACGTTACAATCTAACTAGGGACGTGTGGATCTGCAGATACTCGTGCTCAAGTCACAATCTTTTATTTTTTGCGAAATTAAATATATAAATGAAGGTCAAGGGCATCCATTTAACTAACATAATTTGGGCGCCCCTTTAACTTATGTAAATATGTAAATGTGTTGTTTGAAAATGAACCATGTGTTGTTTGAAAATAATCAACCATCATAACGTTAACTTATTTTTTCTTTTGAGCTTTTCTAATTTCACTCATTTTATAAATATTGCACGAGTATTATCTGAGAATTTGTTTTTGTGTCTTTTGTTTTATGCACTTGTTGTTTTGGGTGTTTTGACAAATGACAATACAATAAAATACAAGTCGAGCGATAACAGATTATAAATATTGCGGGCACGAGTAAAACATGGGATAAATAATATATTAGATAACATTTATATTAGATAGCCCGATAACATTACAATAAAAGAAAAGGGGTACAATATAGAAGGGAAGGGCAACTAGGCGCCTAAACCCTTGGCTAAACCCTAACCCTAGCTACTATGTGGGTTTAGCCCGGCTGCCGGTCAACCTCGCCTCCCTACTCCATCGGCGGTGGAGGCGGTGCCGGTGCCGCCGCCCTCTCCCGTTGCTCCCGCCGCCGCTGCTCCTCCTGGAAGGCCCAGCGATTGGCCTCCCGTCGGTCCTCCTCCTCCCATTTGCGCCTTTTCTTCAAGGCGCGCGCGGCCTGCTTCTCCTTCCACTTGGCGTAAGCAGCCAGCTCCGCCTCCTCCTCCTTCTTCGCCGCCTTCCAATACTCTTCGGAGGGGCCGTCGTCGGGGAGGTTGCCGCTGGGGAGGGGGTTGTGGACGATGTGGCCATGGGCCCAGGGGCAGGGCGGGGCTTTGCGTCGCCCCCCCCCCCTTTTGCCACGCCTCGGGCGCGTGGGCGCCTCCTGCTCCCAGACCTGCTTGTGGTCCGGGTGGTTGTCCTCGTCACTTACTTCGGATTCCGAAGGGAAGCGGGGGGGAGGGAGGTCGCCATGGTCGCCGGAGTGTTTTTTGAGGTTTGGGGCTGGGAGGAGGCAAAGGGAAGGGCTCGAGGTTGAAGATGAGGGGAAAGATGAGATGAGGAGGCAAAGGCGTTTTGTCTATTTATTGAGGGTGGGCGTGAAGGGCGGCGTGGGAATCCAGCGTTGGCGCAGCCGCGTGCGCTGCGTTGCGTGTAGGCAGCGGGCGTAGCCGCGTGTATGATTAGTGCGGTCAATGCAAAAAAAATTAGGATGTGACGTGACCCCTGCACCGTCGCCCCCGTCCCTGCATGCATGCATGCATTAATGGGAAAGAGAGAAAAAATGTTTAAGGTAGTTGTTCATTGGCAGTAAAAAATAAAAGAGAAAATAGAATTTGGCCTTAATTTACTCGGTAATAAATGCAGGAATCTAGGACCAAGGTACTCGTTCGTTTTTACACACCGCATGCAACAAACTCGTTCATTTTTACATACCGTATGCAACAAACTCGTTCGTTTTTACACACCGCATGCAAAAAACTCACACATGGAAACTCAACGGGTGAGAAGAAAAATCGGTGGGAGTAATCAGAGGGATGTCAATTGGAGGGAATAGAGGGAGTATAAAACTAAGTTTATAATATCAATTTATAATATAAATTTTATATAATATAAAAGTATGTGTTATGGTGAATCTAATTATATTTATTACATATTTTAGATTTTAATATTTTTTCTTATATACGTACTCAAAGTTTATAAATATTGACTTTTTCTATGACGCATGAATCGGAGGGGAGTAAGTTTGACTGAAAAAACTTGTTAGACGTACACTTATTTAATGCGACGGAGGAAGTAAGCAGCGATGTTGCACGCAAAATAGCTAGACTGCGACGCGAGAGGCAGCTGCATAGCATGCATGCATGGTGCAGCCCGCCCCGCCCAGCTCCCTCGCATGCCACGCTCGGTCCAACGGTCAATGGAGTGTGTCATGTTGTACCTTATATTTATTACATATTTTAGATTTTGATATTTTTTCTTATATACGTAGTCAAAGTTTATAAATATTGACTTTTTCTATGACGCATGAACCGGAGGGAAATAAGTTTGACTGAAGAAAGTTGTTATACGTACACTTATTTAATGCGACGGAGGGAGTAAATACGCTGCAGCGCTGTTGCACTCAAAATAGCTAGACTGTGACGCGAGAGGCAGCTGCATGCATGGTGCAGCCCCCCCGCCCAGCGCTCTCGCATGCCACGCTCGGTCCAACGGTCAATGAAGTGTGCCACGTTGTACCTTATCTGTTCATGGAAAAACGATGCGAGCCAATCAGATTCAAGAATCATCCATCCCACGGATCGCCAAGTGGTAGCCGCGAAATCCTTTTAATAGACGCCAACCAATCAGGTTGCAGAACAAGCCCTTTCACGAATCGCCCAGAGCCACCCGTGAAATCCTTCTAGAAGACGCGATCGGACGGCCACAGTGTCACGCTAGGGTTAGATCTACGTTCCTCATTCGGCCTTAGGGTTAGCTGGATTTAGGATGCAGTCAACGGGGTTTCACAAGTTTGAGCAGACATTCAAATGTGCATAACTAATTCAAAAAAATCAAAAAAATACAAAACCTTCGCATGGTGTCATGTTATGTGACATAGTTGTGAGGAAAAATATCAAACTTGGTCTATTGATCATGTTTCAAAAAACCCTTCACAAAATGACCTATCTCCTCCAAGGTTTTCTGGCTTTCGGGTCAAATGACCAATGATATGGCTAGAATCAAGGTATAGTTTGTGATAATGTGCCCATATTGGGCATGCATGTGTATAATGGGATGACTAACAATGTTGTAGTATAAAATTTTTCTTTTCGACGCATAGAAAATCCATTTTCTATTTTCTGAGTGCCGAAAGAGAGGAGGATTTGTGAAGCAACCACCAAATTGAAGTTTCAAAATGGTAACATCCTATTTTTCAAAAATACTAGACCACCTAGCATGTACAATTTCCCAACTTGAGTTTCTCAAATCTTTTATTCCATCCCTGGTGAAAAAGACAAATCCTGCTGAATCGGTTGGAAGTGGGTAAGGTATGAACTACAGGTACATGATTTCATGCTGATGTTTTTTGTAAAAAACATTTTTAGGTTCACAACATGCTATTTCATCAGAGATCCAATGCTATTTTTGTGAGCCTCAGCCCCTAGCTAAGAATATTTATGAAAACCCTTCAAAAAGTTTGACCAGACATTCAAATGTGCATAACTAATTGAAAAAAAACAAAAAAATACAAAACCTTCGCATGGTGTCATGTTATGTGACATAGTTGTGTGGAAAAATATCAAACTTGGTTTTATAAATGGTCGAAAAAAACTTGCTTAGAAATGGGGTGGTTTACCCTAGCTTTGGAGCCTATTTCTACCATATTTTGGGTGAGGGTGTCACATTCTAAATTTTAGATTTGGTTCTGCATATCATTCATACCATTGCATCATACCTTTTTATGCAAAACCATCGATTGAAAGGATTCGGCAAAACACTATTTTCTAAACCCTACTCTATTTTAGTACGAGACTCCTGCGGGAGGCTTTAGTAGGACTTGTGTTGTCCACCCTTGTAGCCTAGTGGTTTCACCCAACCCTTGACCCTAGGTTGTTCCCCTCGATTTTACAAAACCGTAGAAGCAAGAATCGCCCGATTCAGAGCTCGTATGGAAAAGTTACGGTCGTTTTATTAAATTATCGAAAATCGGCTCGACTTCGCCGTGTTCGCCTCCAACTGCGCGGCCCGTGTTCGCCTCTCCTCTCTCCCCCACGCGCCGCCGCCTCCCTGCCCGTCTCGAGCCCCGCGCCCTGGGCCCCGCACCCCGTCGCGCCGCCTGCCCTAGCCGCCCGCGCCGCCTCGGGATCACCGCCGCCGCCCAGGTACGTCGCCGCCGCACTCGCCGCCCGCTTGCAGCGCGCCACCGCCGCCTGCCGCCTGCACCGCCGTCGCGCGCGCCTCGCCCCGCACCCACCGCCGCTGCTGCTGCCCGCCTCTGCGCCGCCGCCGCTACGCGCCCGCACGCGCGCAGCCGCGCGCCAGCCTCGCCCGCGCCTGCAGCCGCCCGCGCGCGCAGCGACCGCCTGTCGCGCCGCCAGCTCGCGCCGCCGCGCCGCGCTGCTACCGCTCGCCGCTGCTGCTGCTCCGCCGCAGCCGCCTCCCGCCCCGCGCGCCGCCTCGCCCGCGCCGCGCCGCACGTCGCCGCCTCGCGCCGCGTTGACTGTCTCGATCCATGCGCTGACCGTCCCCCTTCCGCGCAGGAAAAACACCGTCGCCGGAACCGATCGCCGCCGCCGTCCCGACCTCGTCGCCGTTCGTCTCCGGTGAGTCCGCAGCCGTCGTTGGATTTCAGATCAGCGGTCCAGATCGGTCGTTGACCGGTCAGCCCCAGGCGTTGACTAGTCAGACGCCCAGTCAGCAGCCACGTTGACCAGTCAACAGACACAGTTGACTGGGTAATTACTTTAATCGATTAGTTGACAGATTTCGGTAGAAACTTGTAAATTGCGTAAAAATTAAACAGCTGGACCAAAAATTGTAAATAAAATATGTGTAGGTTCAGTAAGTCGTGTAGAATCTTGCTGTACCTTTGTTTCACACTTTTGCAGCAAGGTTTAGTACAGTTTAATCAAATTAGTTAATGGCCTTTTTGGAGTAATTAATTCGTAGAAAAAGATCTGTAACTCCAAAAATTGCGTATGATATGTCCCTGGATTCAGTGGAACGAGGGGAATCTCATCGTGAATTAAAAAGATAGGCTTACAGTAAAAACTTCTGCAGAAACTGTCTTGTGGCTTTCTGTAGAGTTTTAATTACTCGGGGAGTTTGATAATTCCTTTTTGAGTAATTCTAGTTGGCACTGTTTCTAATTAGCAATGCCTATGCGGTAGAATTTTCTCAAGATTTTACAAACAGTAAACTATCGGTAGTGAATTATTTGAGTTCTAGCTCTAGTTTTGAGCATTACTTTTCGCGTAATAGTTTTCCTTGCGCTAAAACTATTTTCCATGCATGCAATCAGTAGTATTATTGATTAGAATTATGTGGTGCAGCTGTAGCACCAATTCACTTGCCTTGCATACCTACATGCATCATCTTTGTCCCATATGCTTGTGGATTGTTTGTTTATGATTGCAATTGTATCGTGTAGATTGTGACGAGTGTAACGCTTGCTCATGTGTGGATTGTTTTTCCGAACGCTACAACCAAGACAAGTAGATGCTACTTTGTTCATGATATCGTCCTACTATTTTCAATGCATTGTCGTGTATTTTGTAGTTGCATGTGTAGGATGATACTATCGCTATGATATGTCCTATTATGTGATAGGCCTTCCTTGTAGATGAACCACCGTTGGTAGATGTGCTTAGCCATGCTATGTTGAACGAGGGTTGGGTTACATCATTGAGACTTGTTTCTAAAAGTATTGGTTTGTGAAAACTAAAACAACTTAATCAACGAATCTCCTGGGTGTGATGGTATTGATAATTTTTGGTGGTTTCATTGCGGAAAGGCACCCAGGTATCGAGAGAAATTGATTGGCTTCTTTATTGTGTGGCTTACGTGTACAACCATGTGCCAATAATGAAATGGGCGGTTGGTTGGACTTAGTAGGTTGTGGTAACTCGAACCCGCGTATCCAGAGATGTAGAATTTTGGTAGGTTGGACCGGTGCGCGTCGGGATTGAGGAGCTACTTCCCGAACAGTCTCTTCTTGGACTTATCCCTATCATCACCCAAAATGAGAGTGATGGTACGAGATGGGCTGGCCAAGTCACATGGGTAAAGTGTACTAACCCCTGCAGGGTGTATAATCTAATCGATTAGCCGTGTCCCCGGTAATGGACAACTGAGTTGCTTGATATTGATTCCATGACATGTTTCTCGCTCATTCCAATTTTATAATTGTTTTAATGTTGTTGGGTTAACTTAATTGGGATCTTTTCAAAGAAAATCAAAAACTGTTTACGAAAGTAGGACAAAGGTATTTGCAAATGCAAGCCAGACACAGCTCCACTTGCCAAATATGCATGTAGATGTTAGTACTATTGTCTCTATTACTAGCTCTACTTGCCATACATTCCATGTATTGACCCTTTGGGGCTGCTACGTTTCATGTTGCAGGTTATTCCGATTCTGAGTAATCGATATAGACCACGGTACTCCACTCGGCACTTGTTCACTTGTGGGCAATTTGAAGAATGGAGGATTTACTTTATTTATGTTGATACCTGAATAATTTGAGCTAGCCTTGGGCTAAGCTTTTATTGTAATAATGGTACTCTGGATCTTCGTTATTTATGATACACGGATATTTTGCTATGTTATTCATCTCATTCTATTGTGGGCCAATGAACCGATCCAGGGATTGGCATGTCACATAGAAGCCACGGTCTTTTCAGAACCGCGGTGTTACAAGATGGTATCAGAGCCCGTGTGTCGACTGTAGGATCGTGACCTAGGATTGGATTAGGAAGCCATAGATTGATTAAAGCCTATATTAACTCTGTCTTTCATCTTATGCCTTTCACCCTCGTAAATTCTTACCATATGCTATTCTCACACTTTCCTCTTTTACTTGATAGATGGGAGAAGTCAGGAATGAGTATGCCACCATGGAGTCACCAAGGCCCTTTGCAAGGCAGTTAGCACAGCTCTCGCAGTCATTGGGATTGCCACTGCCCATGTTCAAGGGAAGAAGGCTGTACACCTATGGATATGGTGAGGATGCATGGGAGATCACTACCTTCATCTTCAGGGATGCCACCTTGCCAAACCCTGTGCATTTGATCTACACCAAGACATACTGCAACTGGGGACTTGGAATCAACTTGGCCATACATGAAGCCCTGTCTCGCCAGTGCCATAATGTCCGACACCTACTGCCAGCAGATTCACCCTACCATGACTATGGGAGGTGTGATGAAGATGGGCACATTGTGGTTACCCCGGGCGACAGGAACAACATGCCGCCCCGTCGGAGGCACATAGAGGACATGGAAAGAGAGAATGGAGCTCTAGCTGAGAAAGTGATGATGATAAAGGAGATTGCAGATTTTGCTAGCAATGGTATGGTGGTCCAAGGACAGGAGATTGACACCCTGCATGAAGCTGTCAGAGTTCTGGAGAATGCCCTGATAGCCAGAGATGCAACCATAGCTCATCTTCATGGTATTGTGCAGGAGAACACCCAGAACATACAACAGTTGCAAGGGACCGTCCAGGAAAGGGATCAAACTATTGAGGCTATGACAGCCCAGATTGCCGCTCTCCAAGCACAGCTGAATCCACCCTCTGATGATGACAATGGAGATGATGGCAACAATGGGGATGATGATGACAGTGGGAACGATGATGATGATGAGGACGAGGATGATGATGATGGAGACGATGATGGTGGAGGAGATGAAGCTGTTGCAGTTGCAGCTGAGAGTGAAGAAGAGGAGGATCCAGAAGAGGTGGAGTTTGAGATCTCAAGTGATGGTTCAGGAGAAGTGTACACTCCGCCGCCATGGTTGAACCGTGGACCGAAGCGCCAACGCATGAGTGCAAGGACCTACCGCAACCTCTTCAAGAAGTAGTTAGAAGTCCTCCAATTAGTCCATGTTAGGTAAATTCGTTAGGATTAGTCTCGATCGATGTGAAACTTAGTTGCTGTTAGTTTAAGAGTGTTTATTTGCTTATTTGTGTACTCCAATATCTCAGAAATTATTTGTGCGAATTTTATGAAAGAGTTATGGCAAGTTTGGTTAACATCTGTGTTATTTTCGCTGCAGTTTTCTGCTGATACAGCAGTACTGTACGATTTTTCATATTTTTCTGGTAACTGGGAAAAATCTGAAAAAAATAGGGCTGGTGCGAAACTCTCTGTACTATATGTGCAAAAATCAGCTAAATTTTCTGACTAGTTTAAGTCAGGCGGAAAAATTCACGAACGCTGCTGGACTATTCTGGTAGATTGCTGTTTTTGTTGCTTAGTTGATCAACTGTTTAGTTAACCATTGCCAACTCTTGTAAAACTATTTCAGTAGGTATATACTGCTAGGATAACCCCTGGGATGTTGCTGGATCACTTGTTTGTTGATGTGTTGCTTGCTTGAGATTGTCTGCTATTGTTTGTTGTTGATTGATCATATGCATGGGTAGAATCCTATTATCGTAGTTGATTCTCTCTAAACTTACCTGTGCTGAACCGCAGATGCCTCCCCGCCGTCAACCCACTGAGTTGGAGCAACTCATGGCAGCTCAGGCACAGCTGACCCAAGTGATGACTCAGTTCATGGCAGCTCAGAACAACAACAATGGAAACAATCAGCCTCAGGGAGATGCTCTCACCAGAATTTTGAGGCTAAGGCCAGCTAAGTTCTCTACTGCAACGGAACCAATGGTTGCTCTCGACTGGTTGCGTTCAGTAAACAAGGATCTAGTAACTGTCGGGTGCACTGATGCCGAGAAGGTGAGGTTTGCCGCTCACCTACTGGAGGGACCAGCCGCTTCTTGGTGGGACACTTTTCAGATCACCCACCCGCTGGATACTGTGACTTGGGCAATGTTTGAGGAAGGTTTCAGGACCAACCACGTGTCTTCAGGAGTTCTGAGCCTGAAGAGGAAGGAGTTCCGCAACTTGCGCCAAACCAATCGCACTATGGCTGAGTACATTGAGGAGTTCAACAACCTGTCCCGTTATGCACCTGAGGATGTTGACACTGATGCAAAAAGGAGGGAGAGATTCCTGGATGGACTCAGTGATGAGCTTTCAGTACAGCTACTGGTGGTTTACTGCCCCACTTTCTAGGAGCTTATGGACAAGGCCAGGATCTTGGAAGGGAAGCACAAACAGGTGGAAAACCGCAAGAGAAAGAGCAACAATCATCACTCTGGTTCACATCACAAGTCTCGCACTTCATATGATGGATACTCCAAGCATGGAGGGAGTGACCATGGGAACCATGACCGCCACCACCATGGAGGCGATGGACATCGTCATGACAACCATAGGAGCAACCACCACAGCCACAAGGGAGGACACTCTCACCACTCTGGAGGACACGGTGGACATGACCGCAACCGTGATCGCAGCTTTATGAAGAAGGATTTGAGTGAGGTGACGTGCTTCAAGTGTAAACAGAAGGGACACTATGCTGACAACTGTCCGGAGAGGAAGGGACTAAAGCCAACCAACAACGAGAAGTCCACAGTGAACCACATGAATGTGGAGGAGATCCCAGATGAGCCTGACCTTGTGATTGGCAAGTTTCCAATCAACACCCACCCTGCACTTATACTTTTCGATACTGGTGCATCGCATTCATTCATATCAAGGGCATTCGTGGATAAGTATAAGCTACCTACCGAATCTATGAAAAGGTCTATTAGAGTGAGTTCACCTGAAGAAGATATGATAGCTAGCGCGGGATGCCGCAATTTAACTGTGAGGATTGGAACACACAACTTCAGTGCACATTTGGTAGTGCTGGAATCATAGGGATTAGACGTTATTCTGGGTATGGATTGGATGTCTATGCATGAGGGACACATAGATTGTGCACAGTGAGCCGTTTCACTCAAAACCCCGGATGGTAAGAGGATTAGATTCAAGTCAGCTGTGCGACCGCGAAGTTGTAAGTTGAATTCTCTTAAGGGGGTTAGCATGGATACTGTGCCAGTGATTAGGGATTACCCCGACGTGTTTCCGGAAGAGCTGCCAGGGATGCCACCTGACAGGGAAGTAGAGTTTCTTATCGACCTGATGCCGGGAACATGACCTATAGCAAAGAGACCATATAAGATGGATGTGGATGAGCTGAAAGAATTGAAGAAGCAGTTGAAAGAGCAGCTGGAAAAGGGATTCATTCAGCCGAGTTCGTCGTCATGGGGTGCACCTGTTCTGTTTGTGGAGAAGAAAGACAGCAGCAAGAGATTAGTGGTGGACTATCGCTCACTGAATGAAGTAACCATCAAGAACAAGTACCCTCTGCCGAACATAAATGATTTGTTTGATCAACTGGAAGGAGCAAAGGTGTTTAGCAAGATTGATCTGCGATCAGGCTACTTCCAATTGAAGATCCGGGAGGAGGACGTACCAAAAACCGCCTTCACCACTAGGTATGGTTTATATGAGTATACAGTTATGTCTTTTGGACTAACGAATGCCCCGGCATATTTCATGACCATGATGAACAAGGTATTTATGGAGTACTTGGACAAGTTTGTGGTGGTGTTTATTGATGACATACTGATATATTTCAAGGATGATGCTGAGCATGAGAAGCATCTGCGACTGATTATGGAGAAGATGAGGGAACACAAGCTGTATGCCAAATTCAGCAAGTGTGAATTCTGGCTTAACACCGTTGGGTTTCTTGGACACGTAGTGTCAGGAGAAGGAGTCGCTGTTGATCCAAGCAAAGTGACTGCAGTAACTGAGTGGGAAGCACCCAAGAATGCGGGAGAGATACGGAGCTTTTTGGGACTTGCTGGATATTACAGGAGGTTCATTGAAAACTTTTCCAAGATTGCTAAGCCGATGACTGGACTTCTGAAGAAGGAGAGGAAGTTCGAATGGACGGATGTGTGTGAAGCTAGCTTTCAGGAACTGAAGCGTCGCCTAGTAACCGCACCTGTTCTGTGTCTACCTGGTCTTCAGAAGGATTTCCAAGTGTACTGTGATGCTTCTCGACAGGGACTTGGGAGTGTGCTGATGCAAGATGGGAGAGTGGTGTCATATGCCTCGCGACAACTTAAACACCATGAGCGGAATTACCCCACACACGACTTGGAGTTAGCGTCAGTGGTTCATGCGCTCAAGGTATGGAGGCATTACTTAATGGGAAAACACTATGATGTGTACACCGACCACAAGAGCCTGAAGTACATATTCACGCAGAAGGAACTGAACATGAGGCAACGGAGATGGTTGGAACTTATCAAGGATTACGATATGAATCTGCAATACCACCCAGGAAAGGCCAATGTAGTAGCAGATGCTCTGAGCCGGAAGGTTTATGCCAATGGACTGACAATTGGTGAATTGCCTGAGGATTTGTGCAAGCAATTCAAGGACCTTAGACTGGAGGTAGTATCTGAAGGATACTTGGCAACAATGGAAGTCCAACCAACGCTACAGGACAGGATCAGGAAGGCTCAAGTGGGAGACAAAGAGATGGATGAAATAAGGGAAAAGATGAAGGAGGATCGAGCAAAGGAATTCCGCGAGGATGAGCAAGGAACCTTGTTGTATGGAGATCGTTTGTGCGTCCCCAACGATCCGGAGATAAAGAAGTTGATTCTGCAGGAAGCTCATGACTCGCCATATTCCATACATCCGGGCAATACGAAGATGTATATGGACCTAAAGGACAGATTCTGGTGGAACAACATGAAGGGAGACATCGCAGAGCATATTGCCCTATGTGATGTATGCAGCCGAGTGAAGGCAGAACAACAGAAGCCAGCAGGACTGCTACAGCCATTGCCCGTGCCGGATTGGAAGTGGGATAGAGTGGGAATGGATTTCATCACAGGATTGCCCAGGACCAGGTCAGGATATGACTCCATTTGGGTAGTGGTCGACCATTCGACCAAGGTAGCCCACTTTATTCCGGTAAAGACGACTTACACAAGTGCGAAGTTGGCCAAGATTTACATGGACAGAATTGTGTGCCTACATGGAGTTCCCAAGAGTATTGTATCTGATAGAGGCACCCAGTTTACCTCACACTTCTGGCGCCAGCTGCACGAGTCACTCGGTACTAGATTGGAGTTTAGCACGGCGTTTCACCCGCAGACTGATTGACAGACCGAGAGGGTGAATCAGATTTTGGAGGACATGCTGAGAGCTTGCGCTTTGGCTCATGGTTCTAGTTGGGATGAGAATTTGCCATATGCTGAGTTTTCCTACAACAACAGCTATCAAACCAGCATCAAGACGTCACCGTTCGATGTGCTGTATGGGAAACGGTGTCGAACACCATTGCTATGGGATGGAGTAGGAGAACGTCAGTTGTTTGGACCGGATTTGATCAAGGACGCTGAGGAGAAGGTCGCCTTGATTAGGGACAGGCTGAAGGTAGCACAATCAAGGCAGAAGAGCTACGCTGACGCCAAGCGCAAGGAAGTGGTGTATGAGATAGGTGATAGAGCATACCTCAGAGTGTCGCCACTTCGTGGAATCAAGAGATTTGGAATTAAGGGTAAGCTGGCACCTCGATTTATTGGACCGTATCGGGTCTTAGCACGCAAAGGAGAAGTTGCTTATCAGTTGGAGTTGCCAGAAGCCTTGTCCGCTGTTCACAATGTGTTCCACGTATCCCAGCTGAAGAAGTGCCATCCGGAGATGGTGGATACACCATTGAGAGACACTGTACCTCTAGAGGAGGTTCAGCTTGAGAACAACTTGACCTATGAAGAGAAGCCGGTCAAGATTCTAGAGACAGCAGAGAGGACTACCCGTACCAAGACAATCAAGTTTTGCAAGGTGCAGTGGAGCCACCACACTGAAGAGGAAGCCACTTGGGAGCGTGAGGATGACATTCGAGAGGACTACCCACACCTATTTGCTAGCCGCGCCGAATCTCGGGGACGAGATTCATCTTAAGGGGGTTAGTCTTGTCACATCCCAAATTTTAGATTTGGTTCTGCATATCATTCATACCATTGCATCATACATTTCCATGCAAAACCATCGATTGAAAGGATTCGGCAAAACACTATTTTATAAACCCTACTCTATTTTAGTACGAGGCTCCTACGGGAGGCTTTAGTAGGACTTGTGTTGTCCACCCTTGTAGCCTAGTGGTTTCACCCAACCCTTGACCCTAGGTTGTTCCCCTCGATTTTACAAAACCGTAGGAGCAAGAATCGCCCGATTCGGAGCTCGTATGGAAAAGTTACGGCCGTTTTATTAAATTATCAAAAATCGGCCCGACTTCGTCGTGTTCGCCTCCAACTGCGCGGCCCGTGTCCGCGTAGGACCCCACGAGGGGGGGCCACTTAAGAGGCCCCGCACCGCGCGCCGCCTCTCCTCTCTCCCCCACGCGTCGTCGCCTCCCTGCCTGTCTCGAGCCCCACGCCCTGGGCCCCGCACCCCGCCGCGCCGCCTGCCCTAGCCGCCCGCGCCGCCTCGGGATCACCGCCGCCGCCTAGGTACGTCGCCGCCGCACTCTTCGCCCGCTCGCAGTGCGCCACCGCCGCCTGCCCCGCCGCCTCGCACGCGCGCGTCTGCACCGCCGCCGCGCGCGCCTCGCCCCGCACCCGCCGCCGCTGCTGCCCGCCTCTGCGCCGCCGCCGCTCCGTGCCCGCACGCGCGCAGCCGCGCGCCAGCCTTGCCCGCGCCTGCAGCCGCCCGCGCGCGCGCAGCGACCGCCTGCCGCGCCGCCGCGCCGCGCTGTTGCCGCTCGCCGCTGCTGCTGCTGCTCCGCCGCAGCCGCCTCCCGCCCCGCGCGCCGCCTCGCCCGCGCCGCGCCGCACGTCGCCGCCTCGCGCCGTGTTGACTGTCTCGATCCACGCGCTGACCGTCTCCCTTCCGCGCAGGAAAAACGCCGTCGCCGGAACCGATCGCCGCCGCCGTCCCGACCTCGTCGCCGTTCGTCTCCGGTGAGTCTGCAGCCGTCGTTGGATTTCAGATCAGCGGTCCAGATCGGTCGTTGACCGGTCAGCCCTAGGCGTTGACTAGTCAGACGCCCAGTCAGCGCCCAGTCAGCAGCCGCGTTGACCAGTCAACAGACACAGTTGACTGGATAATTACTTTAATCGATTAGTTGACAGATTTCAGTAGAAACTTGTAAATTGCGTAAAAATTAAACCGCTGCGCCAAAAATTGCAAATAAAATATGTGTAGGTTCAGTAAGTCGTGTAGAATCTTGCTGTACCTTTGTTTCACACTTTTGCAGCAAGGTTTAGTACAGTTTAATCAAATTAGTTAATGGCCTTTTTGGAGTAATTAATTCGTAGAAAAAATCTGTAACTCCAAAAATTGCGTATGATATGTCCCTGGATTCAGTGGAACGAGGGGAATCTCATCGTGAATTAAAAAGATAGGCTTACAGTAAAAACTTCTACAGAAACTGTCTTATGGCTTTCTGCAGTGTTTTAATTACTCGGGGAGTTTTATAATTCCTTTTTGAGTAATTCTAGTTGGTACTGTTTCTAATTAGCAATGCCTATGCGGTAGAATTTTCCCAAGATTTTACAAACAGTAAACTACCGGTAGTAAATTATTTGAGTTCTAGCTCTAGTTTTGAGCATTACTTTTCGCGTAATAGTTTTCCTTACGCTAAAACTATTTTCCATGCATACAATCAGTAGTATTATTGATTAGGATTATGTGGTGCAGCTATAGCACCAATTCACTTGCCTTGCATACCTACATGCATCATCTTTGTCGCATATGCTTGTGGATTGTTTGTTTATGATTACAATTGTATCGTGTAGATTGTGACGAGTGTAACGCTTGCTCGTGTGTGGATTGTTCTTCCGACCGCTACAACCAAGGCAAGTAGATGCTACTTTGTTCATGATATCGTCCTACTATTTTCAATGCATTGTCGTGTATTTTGTAGTTGCATGTGTAGGATGATACTATCGCTATGCTATGTCCTATTATGTGATAGGGCCTTCCTTGTAGATGAACCACCGTTGGTAGATGTGCTTAGCCATGCTATGTTGAACGAGGGCTGGGTTACATCATTGAGACTTGTTTCTAAAAGTATTGGTTTGTGAAAACTAAAACAACTTAATCAACGAATCTCCTGAGTGTGATGGTATTGATAATTTTTGGTGGTTTCATTGCGAAAAGGCACCCAGGTATCGAGAGAAATTGATTGACTTCTTTATTGTGTGGCTTACGTGTACAACCATGTGCCAATAATGAAATGGGCGATTGGTTGGACTTAGTAGGTTGTGGTAACTCGAACCCGCGTATCCAGAGATGTAGAATTTTGGTAGGTTGGACCGGTGCGCGTCGGGATTGAGGAGCTACTTCCCGAACAGTCTCTTCTTGGAATTCTCCCTATTATTACCCAAAATGAGAGTGATGGTACGAGCTGAGCTGGCCAAGTCACATGGGTAAAGTGTACTAACCCCTACAGGGTGTATAATCTAATCGATTAGCCGTGTCCCCGGTTATGGACAACTGAGTTGCTTGATATTGATTCCATGACATGTTTCTCGCTCATTCCAATTTCATAATTATTTTAATGTTGTTGGGTTAACTTAATTGGGATCTTTTCAAAGAAAATCAAAAACTGTTTACGAAAGTAGGACAAAGGTATTTGCAAATGCAAGCCAGACACAGCTCCACTTGCCAAATATGCATGTAGATGTTAGTACTATTGTCTCTATTACTAGCTCTACTTGCCATATATTCCATGTATTGACCCTTCGGGGCTGCTACGTTTCATGTTGCAGGTTATTCCGATTCTGAGTAATCGATATAGGCCACGGTACTCCACTCGGCACTTGTTCACTTGTGGGCAATTTGAAGAATGGAGGATTTACTTTATTTATGTTGCTACCTGAATAATTTGAGCTAGCCTTGGGCTAAGCTTTTATTGTAATAATGGTACTCTGGATCTTCGTTATTTATGATACACGGATATTTTGCTATGTTATTCATCTCATTCTATTGTGGGCCAATGAACCGATCCAGGGATTGGCATGTCACATAGAAGCCACGGTCTTTTCAGAACCGCGGTGTTACAGAGGGTGAGTTGTACTTCACAAAAGAGATCATGGTGAGGATGAGTTGTACTGTACATATGAGAAAAACGTTAGAATCTCATACAAACATAGAAAAGTACACATAGCTACATTTGTTGAAATTCAAATTTACCATCATATTTGAATTTTGTCCAAATTATCAATAAGTGCCAAATTATTATAATAACAAATGTTTACAACAACAACAACTGCCAAATTATTATAATAACAAATGTTTACAACAACAAGTACCAAATTCAAAGTCTATTTCTTTTGGCTCTTCTTACCCCTCGTTTTCTTCTCCTTCACAAGTTTCACACCACACAATAGGTTTATGCTCTTCTTTTTCTTACCATTACCATCTGGCCTCCCCACAGCACGTCCAAGAGTCTCCTTCACCTCCTGCACCTCCTCAAAAACACAATCTGGCACCAGAGCCTCATCAACATGGTCACTTTGCACTAGAGCCTCATCAACATGGTCAGTTTGCACCAGAGCCTCAACAATAGGCTCATTTTGCACCAGAGCCTCAACAACATGCTCATTTTGCACCAGAGTCTCAACAACAGGCTTATTTTGCACTAGAGCCTCAACAACATGCTCATTTTGCCCCTCATTTTGCACCAGAGCTTCCAAATCAGAAACGGTGTGCCCTAAAGCCTCAACAGTTTGCACATCATCCTCCAAAACAAGTTCAGATTGCACCTCAGCAGCACCAAACATGATCTGGTTAGTTCTTTTCTTTCTTTGGCCATTGATTCTTGCCCTTTTCACTGGCCAGCATTCGTCAACAACAAGAGGTGGGCCTTTTTCTCCACGCTTCCTCCTGAAAACAAGCAAGTTAGCTGGGGGAGAAAAATCATCAACAAGAAATGGGATAGATTTTGGATGAACATACTTTGGCTTTTCAGCAGTGTATCTGCACTTGGTAGAGCCAGCTCGGTGTCCAAGTTCTTCATAGAGCTTGCATCTATTCTTGTTACCTTTTTGGGCCCTTTTTGGCTTGGCAACTTTCTTTTCATCTTTCTTTCCCTTCTTGCTGCTCCCACATTTCTCAAACCAAGCCTTGAATCTACTCTGCTTGGGCCTGCCAGCCTTTCTTTTCATCAAAGGAGGACACAGGGAGAACTGAATGTCCACTTTAGGCCACTGAGACTGATCTATAAGTGCTGGAATTCGTGTTCCATATGCAGCCTTGAATTTTGCTACAGAATAATACTCATGCAAATATGGGTGCATATTTAGCTTGTGTTTGGAGGCCAAGAAAAGTATGGCATGATCACAAGGCTTCCTAGTGTGTTGCCACTCAAGGCATGTGCATTCATGCAATTGAGTGTCAAAAACATGCCTCCTGCTAGTCTTTGTATCTCTGACTTCAGCACCCCACAATGAGGATTTATCAACATGCAAATGTGCAAGATTTCTGCTCCTGTTGACCACCTTCTGCACAACATCAAGAAGCTTATCTCCTTGAAGAACATCACCAAGCCTTCTTCTCAATTCCCACAACCCCATGATCATGATCCTGATCTGGTCAACCATGTCATGGACAGGCAAGTCTTTTAACTCCTTCACTTTGTTGTTGAAACTTTCTGCCAAATTATTGTTGATATGATCACATTTGATGGCAGTGTTAAAACCTGACATGTACCATAAAAGAGAATGGTAGGTTTCCAACCATGTACAAAACTTGACCCTATCCTCCTCAGAGCATGTCGCATTAATCTTCTCAAGGTGATATGAATGTGTCTGTCTGGTGTAAGATCTTGTTGCTGGCCACATGCGTCCAAAATCATCTCCTCTGAATTTTTTGATCAAATTCATCCACATAGGGCCGAAGCACTCCCTCTGCTCAGCATGAGGGAAAGCAATCTTCACTGCATTTTCTAAACCTTTACATGCATCTGTGTGCACTGCCAATGGAAAGACTGGCCCTATGCATCTTTTCAACTGCATCATGAACCATGTCCATGATGCCTCTGTCTCAGACTGAAACATGTCAATAGCTACAGGGAACATCCAATTGTGTCCATCTAAAGCATTGCATTCTGCTAGTTGACCATTCCACTTTCCAATCAATAAAGATGAGTCTATACTCAAATATGGACGGCACCCTACTTTGAAGCCATCGATGCAAGGCTTTAAAGCCATGAAGAATTTAGAGAAGAAGACTTTCCCATCAGTTGTTACCTCAGTATCTATCTCCACCAACACTGCCAGGTGACCTCTTCTCTACTTCTGCTTTGAAGTTATAAAGCATTCGAAAGGTATTTGCCCAATCACCATATAGCTCTTTCATTGCCCTTTGCTTTTCCTTCCACACTGTAGTATAATTCAGCTTAATGGGGTACTGCTTTTCCAAGTCTATTTTCAGTCTCTTTGCAGTGTTGTTTGGTGTTGTGGCTAAAATGGGCTTGATCTTTTCTGCAACCCATAATTGTGATGTCATCTTTATAACTGTTTAAGAACTTGTAATGCAAGTATGAGGTTTTGGAATTTGATTCACTCTTATTGTCCTTCCATCAGGTTGGCGTCTAGCAGATATATACCAGTTGCAAGGCTTGACACCACCATCATAACCTACGCATTTTGCATAGAACTTCTTTTTATCAGTCCACATAGTCTTGGTAGCAAACTCACGTTTGACTGCATATGTCCTGAAACACATCCTGAATTCATCCATGCTTGGAAACAATCTCCCAACTTCAATAATTGGGTCCTCTTTGTCATAAATTGTTACTAGCTCATCATCATGTGCATCATCTACATGAACTGCAGCATTTTCCAACAACTCTAGATCTATATCTGCCTCTTCATCTCTTAAATGGTTGTCACTATCATTTGCAGCTTCATCCCTCTTCTTCTCCTTGTCTCTGTTATCTATAGGAATGCCAAAAAGCTTTGCCATTTCAATTTCATCTATTGGTGCAATGACCAAATCAGTCCGGTCATGTATCTAACTGAACTCCAATCAACAGTTACAATTCTTTGTGCATTAGCATCTACAGCCTCCCCTTGTGCATTAGCATCATCCTCCACTGTTAAAACTTCCAACTCAGTAAGTATAGGCATTACTTGCCTTTGTGCAGCCTAATCATCCTCGACCATCTGAGCAGCCAGCTTCGAGGCCACATATCCAACTCTCGAATCAGGTTTCAGATCAATGAGCTCTGCTAAAAACAGAATAGTTTTGCTTGTCCAACCGTTTCGCTTATCGATTTCATCAACTATATGTTCCCCTGTCTCAACCCTAACATAGTCACATTTGCAATCATCAAATCGTAACAAAGAAACTTCTTGCTCTGGCCCCCAAACCACACTATCCCCAATTTTTCCACCATTTTTCATCACCGCCTCCTCTCCCATGTTTATTAGCTCTTGGGGATCAACATGTTATAATTCCACCTTCCATTTAACAACTGTGTCTCTCTCAATGAGTTGCGTGCTGCCAACAACTAAAACAGCCCTAGAGGGAAAGAAATTGATGCGAAATTCGAAGGTTTGGCGCGCAACGTCGTCTCCCCTGTTTTTGGCGGGCACTGTGAGCTAGCGGAAGCGAACAAAGAGCTCAACCTTAGAGAAATTAAGTGCAGAGATACGGGATATACCGATTAGAAGTCCCCTCTCCATGCTCCATCTCGTTCCCCCTCGCCCCGTTCAGCACACCCTCGCCTCCACAATCTAGCATCAATGGGCATGCTCAGATCTTGAATTGAGAAGAATGGGAGAGGAATTAGCTTTCAAATGGCACTCACCACCTTCGCCGTCGAACGAAAGCGCCGCCGCCTAAATGAATTTCCCTGCCGCCGCCGAGAACGATGGGTGAGGTCCGCCGCCGCCATCGGGGAAGCTACAGTCAGTGTGACGCGCGCTCTCGGTCGGAAGCGGTTGGTTTGACTGGTTTGACTGGCTGTCCCAACCGACCGGTTTGGCTTAACCCTAATCTTGGAACAAAGTTAAATGTGTCCTTAATGACCGTTTTATGGCCCGTGTGGCCCTGGGATATTAACTGCCTCACAACCGTCGCATGCGAGCTATTCTTTTCAACGATGTCGTGTTCCTTCCAATTCCGCATAAAGACGTCGCATGGGAGCTATAAGCCTGCAATGTGAGGGGCAAACTTGTAACACATGTGCACACCATACGCAATCAGTTTGTTACCAACTTATACACCCCACAATACCATATACGGCGGCATTATATCTGCGACCGTCGGAGGCATCGCCATTTCCATCTCCAGTTCTTCACTACCATCCCAACTAATGAGTGTTTATGTTCTATCTACTACTCCCTCTGTTCAGAAATATAAGACATTTTAGCTTTATGAAATGAATGTATCTAGACGCTTTTTAGTGTATATGTTCACTCCATTCTCGTTCTTGATATGTTGGGCTTTATTCGTTTTGTGTGTTTTTCCAATATCTTGAATTAGTCTTTGCTTATGAGAAACCTAGTGGGAGCTACATATACAACCAATATATACTCTAAGCTAAGCAAAACAAATTGGGCCCTTGGTCACCCTGGGCCCTGGGCTATCGCACTTCTTTCCCTAGCCTAGGAAAGGCCCTGGCCGCCAACCTCGGTTTATGTTGCCTCTTCCACGATCCGAACCAGCGGAGGAGGGGTGGGAATCATGGCAACTAGCGAGGACACCAAAAGTTAAGCATGTGCATGGTGGCTTGCGCATGTGGGGTGGCAATCTAATGAGCATGCGAGCACTGATAGTGTCATTAGACTATGATGACAAAGTAGGAATGGTGAGGACGTGCCAAGGGATGCGATCTATTGATGCCGGAGTGGGCAGAACCAAGCCATGTACATGAAGACCAAATTACCATTGTAAGAAAAAAAAGTCAAATAATAAAAGGTCTAAAATAGATGAAAAAACGTTTGATCTGTTTCAAACTACAACCATCTAGCAATAGTAAAATGTACCATAAAAATCCAAAAAATATGCTATACAAAGTGCATTTCCAAATCATTAATGATATCAATGTATTATATTGAGATCATGCACTAGAGTGCAACTCCACATTATTATCTATAGGCTTAAGCCTGGTGATGACCTAGCCTGCTGAGGGCACTCCCCCGCGCTCTTTTGTGTTCGTTAGATTTTTGGATAGGAGCATTCTAGGCCGTCTATTGCCATACTTATTTCTTTAATCTTGTTCAAAATTAAATCGCCGCAAGAAAATCGACACAACATTCTTCTATACAAAAAAGGGTTATAATCAGGTACCGCTACTCGGCTAGTTCCTTGCATCTCGGTTGTCCGATCTCAGCGAGTCGCGGCCCGACTATAGGTATTCCAACTCCGACGTCAACTCTGTGCAACCTATTAACTCGATTTAGAGAGCCGGAGAATCTCGCTGTTGCATTGCTCTGTGCACGAACCAGTTGTCAACCATTTTCAGTATGAAACTGAGAAACTCGTTGTTGCATTGCTCTGTGCACGAACAATAATTTTTCCCTGATTTATCCTATTCCTAAACTAGAGAAAATGTATGATTACCATACTTAACTAGCTCTTTCTCCATCATCTTTCAGTTGATGTACTGGTGTCGGGGCGTTATTTTGTTCACTTCTACACTTTCACGTGTTTGTGTGTTGTGTCAAAGATTTAAAAACTAGTACAAGGCACAAGAGAGACGGGTGATAGCTCTCGATGCTAGTCAAATATATAATGGTGGTGCAAGCTTTCATGATAGTATCCTGCACACATATTATTGCTTGGTAGGTAACAATTCAGAACCTCGTTTATTATTGGTCCACTTTGCAAACTATTCTGATTACAGAACTGCAACCAACCGTGTGTTATTCAAGGGTATGTTTGGTTTTGAAATGGCACAGTTCTGCACGTGGCAACTATTCCACCTATTCCTGCTTTGGTTATGGAGGTGGAATGGAACTGAATGGTTTGCCAAAAGAGAATATACCCCTAGCATGTGGAATACACTTGTTACTCCAAATCTGTGGAATCTGATGGAATGGCTGGCTAGCCATCACCTTAGCAAGCCAATCTCTCCTGAAAACGAATTAACCGTATCGTCGCCCGACCACACCCAACCATCGTCTCTCCCTCTCCTCGTCTGACCCAATTGGCAGACCTTGGATTAACTTGATGTTTGCATACCATACATGTACGGTTTTCATACACCACTATTGGTTTAACTTGTGTTTTCATAAAACACTACCAGTTTAACTTGAAGTTATCTTCTTAGATATTAATCGATCAGGCCCTTGGATTAACTTAATGTTTGCATACATGTATTGTTTTCCAAAGCACAATTGGTCTCCAACTTGGCTAGAAACATGTCAATCTAGAATGTAACAATTTGATTATTGTTGCGACGAGAAACTTGAAGGTCCTCCAAAATGATCTCGGCGGTTCATTTACATTGCTCTAAATGGCTAAGGTAATCTATAACCATGTAAAGTGTAATATGTTGTATTTAACTTCTCAAGGATAACATGTTTGTTGCACATGATATACGTCGCGTTAAAAAATACTACTTCTTAAGGAACATGCTATACCCAGTTGATAATCAACCCCTCATGTATCACATGGAGACCATACACCAGAATTCATTGCCACATTATTTCTCGAGCTCATTGTTGCTAGAAACAAACATCTCAAACTTTATTTTCCCAATGATAGTACTAAATTACTACAGATTTATCTGACATATTTTAAAATCTATTTATCACCTTATGGTTCTAATTAAGTGTTGGTTGCAAGCCTTGTTGTTCCTGCTGAAGCTTTTTTACATCGGATCAATCTTTCTTCTTTCCGTGTTCATCTCCTCCTTCTAACTCGTAGAACCTACGCTTATC
The DNA here is from genome assembly GCA_916181665.1 of Avena sativa. Classification (NCBI taxonomy): domain Eukaryota; kingdom Viridiplantae; phylum Streptophyta; class Magnoliopsida; order Poales; family Poaceae; genus Avena; species Avena sativa. Next base: position 94,301,030 of record OV702294.1, read on the forward strand.
AACAAGGCCATCACCGCGTCACGCTTCCCTTTGGCACAAACCATGAGTGGGCAACGCCAACCTCTCGCTTTCATCCACGATGACCACCAAGTCATTGCTGATGAGATCAAGAACTGCGAGCCATCTCCCAGTCTCATACCCTAGCAAAGGACGATCGGTCAGGCTGAGGGAAGCCGTCTCCCAGTCTCATACTTCCATCTTGGTTGCCTGCTCGATGAAGTCAGCAATGTCGCTGCTAGTTCTAAGCATAAAATTGCATTTCTTCCCCAATGTCTCCTATTCGCAGAGCAGATTTACTCATACTTTGTCGGCTCGCTCTTCTCCATTTTCCTATTGCTATACCAGCGATTACTGGTTATGCATTATTTTATCCTCGTTCAGGCACATATTTGTGTGTTGACATGCAAACTAACAAGTAAAAGGGCGCAGATGAGACTCGTGGTAACTCTTGATACTGATGAAATATACAGTGCTGCTAGCTCTAGTAATGGTATCTTGAGCACATATTATTGCTTGGTAGGTGACACATAGTACATATTACGTGTATCACTGATCCATTTTGAAAAGCTTCTGACGACAAGGACAACTACTCCCTATGTCCAGGTTTATAGGTCTTACATGTATCTCTAGATCGTCAATTTTACAAGGAGTTTGAGGGACAAGGAGCTGTCCAATTTCTCTTGATCTGCTCTACTAAATGGAAGGTTCGTGTGCATTGTCGTACAGAACATGTCATGTGTGTAGCAGCGCTCTTCCAACTAAACGAGTTCTCCACACTTGGAAACTTGCTCAACCGTCACTAACTCCGGGTAGTTTTATGCAAAGGTTGTAAACCCGATCCCGGCTGTTAAATAGTACTGGCAAATCCAAGTGTAGCATCAACTATATGCCTACTGACCAAACTAATAACTCGAGCTAGAGAGCTTCAGAATGATATCCACCGGCTGTCAATGATTTTCAGTGTGCGGCCAAGGGATCTAGTTGTCTGCCTTTGTATATGAACGGTTATTTCTTCCCTAACGTCTCCTATTCCTAGAGAAGATGTGTGATTACCACTCCTCACTAGTCTTTGTCCATTTTTTAATTGTCGTGTCGGTTCATTACTTTTTCTCCTACCCCTTACTCTCTCATCCTCGTTCAATCAAGCACAAATGTGTGTGTTGTTTCGAGGAGTTGGCAAACTAACTAGTAACAATGCGCATATGAGATTGGTGGTGGCTCTTCATACTAGTGAAATATATATCGTGCTAGATCTGAATATAGTACTCCATCCGATTATAAATACAAGACCATCATAAAAATATAGTACAATTTGGAGATACGAGGTCACTATCTCTTACCGAGAAGAGTTTATTAGATTTCCACGACGGTGCTCATTGATGCAAACATTGTATGCAGCCATAGAAAAAGAGACACCACATGTAACCTATTTAATTAACCCAGAACACAAGATAATTTCCACATGGTTAATCATGGTATTTATTACTTGGCTGTGTAAACAAGCCCACTGTCTTAATTTTACCTTATCAAGGTTAATACGTTTGCACATAATATACTATATCGAGTAAAAAAAATGAAAGAATGTCTAGGAAAAACCATACACTACTGCTATATAGGAGAAGTGAGGCCCGATGCCTACATGCTATACATAACTAAACCATTATGTATCACATGGAGACCATGCACTAGAATGCGCTGCCACATTATTTCTTTAAGCTTGTTTAGAATTAATAGATAGAATCAAACATTTCAAACTATATTTTCCAAACGACACTAAATCGGTACGGGTTTCTCTGACATTTTATTTTTACCGTCTTATGGTTATATAATCAATTGTTGTTTGCGAACCTTGTGCCCACTGAAGCTGGTACCTCAGATCAATCTCCCTTCATCTCGTCCCTCTAACTCATATAACCTATGTTTGTCAGCTAGGCCATCACCGTGCCGCACTTCACTCTAGCACAAACCATGGAATGGACAATAGCAGCCTCTCACTTTCATCTAGCCTTAGATGACAACACCATGATGAACACCAAGTCATTGTTGACAAGGTCAAGAACTACGAGTCGTTGCATCTCAGACCCAGCCTTCCATCTCAGACCCCTGCTCAATGACATTGTCAAAATCGCTAACTAGCTCTAAGCACAAAAATACATTTCTTCCCGAATGTCTTCTATTCACATAGCAGATTTACTATACTTCGGTAGTTATTTGTCTTCCTACTATTTTGCTATCTTTGTTCTCCATTTTTATTTTGCTCTATTTTACGCGTTATTTTCCCCTTCTACACCTTACTATCCCCTCCTCGTTAAGTCACATATTTGTGTGTTCTAGGCAAACTAACAAGTGACAAGGGGCAAGGGAGACTTGTGGTGACTCTACGTACTAGTACTAGTGACATATATAGTGGTGCTAGCTCTAATTATGGTATCTTGAGCACATATTATTGCTTGGTAGGTGACACCATACTAGACTACTTGTATCACTGATCCATTTTGAAATGTTTCTGATGACAGGGAAAAGTACAACCAACATATGCAACCAAAGTGCTATGCTAGAGATCAATCGAAACCATCTACTACTTGGGAAAATCGAGAGATTTGAATCTCGGGAGTTCTTTACATAGCTATAAATTGGGTTTTTTTTTTGACCCTCCAAACACCTTGCTTATAGACAAATGTTTTACTTTGATGCTCAAAGTTATTATTTATTTATTTGCTCCTGCTCAACTATGGCAATTGTACAATACAAACTGTATATCTAGTTTCTCTATCTCATCTTCCTTGCAAAGCAATAGAACATTTTCACCATTTCACTATACATTGGCTTACACTAGTCTGTTTTTTCCCGGGGCGATATTAGAACTTACAGAAGCAGCAGAACGAAATAAGGTTACATATTGTGATAGTATAGATGGTGCTAGACTGAGAACAGAAGAATCAGGGGGGAATCGATCAATTCAAGAACCAGTGAACCCTGCCTAGAACAGTCGGTGCTTCTTTTTAGACTTGCGTGTCTAAAGTTCTACAGAGAAAAGATTTTATGATGAGTGCAAGCTGATGTGAACTGGGTCTACTAACCAATAACATAATCACTCCATTCGATTTTAAAAAAAAAAATTAAGCAAATTTTTTGCCTACCCCAACTTGATTGGAACAAAAGGCTTGGTTGTTGTTGTAAGCAAAAAGATGATGTTCTTACAACCGGCGGGTATCATCGAGCAAAAAACTGCTCACCTTTAAACATATTTAAAATTTTGTTTATGTCATATCATATGGTTCTATAATCAACCATCGATTGTAGCCTTGTGCCGCCCAAGCTTGTAGCTTAGATCAATCTCCCTTCTTCCTTCATCTCTAACTTGTCGAACCTACGCGTGTCAGCAAGTCCAGCATGCTTCCTTTTGGCACAAACCAAGAAGTGGGCAACGCGGGTCTCTCAGCTTCATCCAGCCGTAGATGGCACCATCACAACGACAAACAAGTCATTGCTGATGAGGTCAAGAACTGCGAGTCATTGCATTCCCTAGCAAAGGATGAGCAGTCAGGCTGAGCGTCTCCTAGTCCCAGACTTCCATCACAGTTGCCTGCTCCATGAAATCATCAAAGTCGTTGCCTATCTATTTTCGAAAAAGAGATTGAGACCCTCAGTCTCTACAAGGTTCAGCTCTCTAGCCTCTGCATCGAAAAGTCGTTGCCCATCTATTTCAAGTCGCTGCCTATCTCTAAGAGCAGAATTGCATTTCTTCCCCAATGTCTCCTATTCACCAGCTCAAAAAAAATAAAACGTCTCCTATTCACAGAGCAGATTTACTTATACGTTGCTGGCTCTTTCTCTTCCATTTTCTATATTGCTATGCTAGTGGTTGTACGTCGTTTTTCCTTTCTACACCTTACCCCTCTCCATGGTAACTCTTTGATGCCAGTGAAATATATAGTGGTGGTGGTGCTAGCTCTGGTTATGGTATCTTGAGCGCATATTATTGCTTGGTAGGTGACAATGTACTACGTGTATCACTAATCCATTTTGAAAGGCTTTTGATGAGAGGGACAACTACAACCAATATATGCAATCAAAGTGCAATGCCAGAGATCAATTGAAACCAGCCTGCTTGGGGAACTCAAGAAACTCTCTGGGAAACCCCAGTGACTAATCTTGGAATTAACTCATGACTTCAACAGCGAAGTATTTTTTTTTTTTTTGCAGGTATCAGTATCACTGTATATAACCTTATTTCATACTCCCAAGGGTATGCTAAGCACCTCATGACTTCAACAGCGAAGTCGAAGGTGAAAACAGAGAGAAGGATCTAAAGAGATTCGAATCTTGGGAGTTCTTTAAGACTATAAATTAGGTTTTGACATTCAAAACACCTTTGCTTATAGATGAATGAATCATTTTGACGCTCAAAGTTATTATTTATTTATTTGCTCCTGCTCAACTATGGCAACTGTACAGTACAAACTGTGTATATCTAGTTTCTATGTCTCATCTTCCTCGCAAAGCAATAGAACATTTTCAGCATTTCACTGTACATAGGCTTACACGAGTCTGTTTTTCCCCAGGGCGATATTACAACTTACAGCAGTAGCAGAATGAAATAAGGTTTACATACAGTGATAGTACAGAGGCTGCTGGACTGAAAACAGAAAAATGGATGGGGGGGTGCGGTGAAACCAAGAACCAGCGAACCCAATCCTACCTAGAACCTAGAACAGCCAGTGCTTCTTTTTAGTCTTGCGTGTCGGAAGGTCTGCAAAGAGGAGATTTTATGATGGGCACATCTATCAACCAATGGCATACAAACTTCATTCGATTTATTTTTTCAAATGTAAGCACAAAAATGATGTTACAACTGGCAGGTAACATCGAGCAAAATACTACTCACCTTCATTTGCATACAAGGAATTGTAGTGTACTTCGCACCAGAAACTTAGCCAAAGCTCTGCAAGAGGGAACAAGGGTATGCTAAGCACCTTACGAGGATGGGGTATTTAGCTGCTAACACTGAGAACATATTTCTAAAGTTGAAGGGTTGCCCCAGTGACGACATAAGTCCAGCATGGAACAGAAATAAGTCAGCTTTGGGAAAAGCAAGATCTCAACTCTAACCTCTTGTAGGAGCGATATCCCTGGGAACTATCTCGATTAGGCATGTGTCTCTAAACGATGTCAGCAGGCAAATTTTGGCACCAAACTGATTGAAGAAATACAACAAATATTAGACGAATTATATAACTGATACATGATGCCTCTTGAAATTGAAACGATTGCGTACTGGCAACTTCGACTTCTCTCATATTAACATAAGAGGGCAGACCATATTATTTGAAAGAATATCTGAATGCACCTGATTAACAGAAGATGTAACTCCAAAATAAAGCTACGAAACATGAATCTGTGAGTGAGAACATGTGTGGTCATCATGAAAACAAAAGCAACTAAGTATAAAGACATGATGTTGCTTGCCAATTTAGACGCACGAAGATGATAGGGATACAACACACTTTGGATAGTCTACCAAACTCAGAATAATAGAAATGACTTTACAGCAATGAATACAAAGTTCTTTCTAGTAGTACTAAAATAAGTAAACAATATACTAGCTTCATGTTTTTTATAGGAGTTCTATTAGGAACATGGAAACATCGGATTCAATCCACAAGTACTAAATGCCACAAGAGATAATGCAAAACCAAATGTGGTACAATGGTTTTTACTCATATAAAAGTAATCAGCCACATGATCTCCCCATATAGAAGTATTATGTTACCCGGTCTGCAGCTGCTTGCAAGGTTACATGATCTCCCCATTCCCCAGATCTACAGCATCACAAATAATATAGCTATGTATAAGGAGATGAACAACAAATTGAACTTTAAACATGATCGGAATCTCAAATCTGCTATGGACTTGAAGTATAGAACCTTTTCATTTTCTTCAAGTAAACCTTGTAGTCCAGTGGTACATAGCCTTCATAGTGTTTCTTGAATTCCTTTAGCTAAAACATAGAGATTGTTATTTCAGCATAACCAGCTAACATTAAAATAGATAGTTATAGATAAAAAGAGAGGGTGGAAAGTTTAAAGCTGATAGTGGAAAGTTTAACTCTCTAGTGATGCTGACTTCCTGGTCAATTTGGTGCGAAAGAAATGCAAGAGTTTTTGAAAAGGTGCACAAGCCAATCAACGAGGTTATAGATCAGATTAAAACTGAAGCTAGGAATTGGTCTTTAGCTAGTGCAGGTCGCCTCTCACTTCCTGGATGATATCTGTTTTCCATCCTTGCTTTGGTTGTAATGGCGGTCGTTTGTTTGTGGTTTTGTAAGGCTGAGTCAGGTCGAGTTCTTTTTCTGTAAGACTTGCACCCACTTCAGTGGGTTTTTTCCCTCTTCTATTTAATACATGCACGACTCTTGCATGGTTCAAAAAAAGAGAGAGGGTGATTTACCTGCTTCACTACTGCCTTCCTCACATGTTTGTGATAGTCAGGATTGCGGAATATCTGGTCTGCCAGAGCTCGAAACTGTAGATAAAACACGCAAGAAAAATTGGGAAAGGTTGAAGGCACAGTAAAAACTCCACCTGGAAGATGAGCTGTAAAATTATATTATAAGATAAGAAGATAACATTTTTTAAGGGAAGAAGATGCGGAAAATTAATAATACCTAAATGTACGATGGATTAGAGGGATGTCATAGAAATGTTTTTTTCTTAACATTTGGCTTTATAAACACAGTATAGTTATTCTGTAACGCATGTAATAAACTAACCTGGCAATTACCATCTCCTTCTATCTGATATTCAGCTAAGCCGTAAGTGCCCAATCTGTCAAAAAGAATCGTACGGTAAATGAACATGGCATATAACAGAGGGGGGAGAGGGGAGCAATAACAAACTGCAACCTTTACCTTTCCAATAATGATTCATGGTCTATTGTTGCATTATTAAAATCGGGAATCTTCCCATTAACTCGAGGAGTGTGCTGCAAATAAGGACGTCATCAGTAACTTGGTATGAAGGAAAGTATTAGAAACATAATGAACTTGGAGCATAATAATTATATATTTAATAATGACTACCCATCCATTGCTACCAATTATGTTTTATTGACTGATAATTATACGAGTTCCATTTCATGCCAAACAAGCCACAGAGAAATAGCTTCTGCCAGTAAATATGGCAGATTTAAAAGATAAATTTAAAGGGATCAGAAGGCAGCAAAACAATGACAGACTCACAGACACACATTCAATAACTGATAGATTAGTACCGGGAGTGAATCTAAGTGGGACAGCCGCTTTCCAAGACTGCGCCCGTTGTTCTTTGCTTCGGTTAAAAGGGTGGCGACGGTCACATCCTCATCACTTCCCTGAGTACTGGTGCTAATACTTGAGCAGGAGCTTTTACTAACATGGTCCTGTTGTTCAGACATGCTATCTCAGAAAGAACATCGAGAATGCGTGGGTTCACTGTAGACTGCAAAGAAACGAAAACAGAGTTTGGTGATAAACGATTCCAAATCTTCCAAGCGCACATCGGCATATCATGCCATCAACATGGACAACAAGGAGAATCGTAAAACAAGTAAATAAAAACTGGTGGCATGTAGCTAAACAAGTTCTTGGTCAGGACACAAGGTTTAATCGTAAAACAAGTAAATAAAAACTGGTGGCTTCTATTCTAGCACTGCACATCAGCCATCTAGATATCAATACCGCAGCATACATATAGTTCCTAGGCGCCCATTTCACGAAGAACAGAGAGTTGAGATACTAAACACACGGTGATAATTTTCAGAAGCAGGAAATCCTTGCAAAACTGGTAGCCAAGACGGAGCGAGTGCTCACCATTACATTCTGCTACTAGCTCTTTTCTGAACTGAAATCTGCTACTAGCTCTCCACTAAAAACTATCCGAAGCATGTGCAGCACAAATAGGGAACCCCCAAACTCATTTGGAGAATGAACTGCTACTACTACACGCAACAAACAAACTGGCAACAGAATGGGCGAATTGGAGGAGCCCTCCATCCCATGGAGAAAATATGTTTGATTTTAGATTGCTCGCGGCAAACAGAAAAACATGAAGAGAACTCCAGGAACAACCAAGCAGGTCAGGGTTAGTTACCGACGGCAGAAATCAGTCCGGGCCCGGGTGGATCTCGACTCCACGCCAGTCCAGCAGCGCGGAGAAGGACGGCCGAGGGCTGTTGGGGAAAATACGTTCGAGGTGGCGTACTCCGGTGGTACGAGGCACGGAGGCGTGTTCGCCGGAGAGGGCTGGAGGATGGTGGCGTGAGGAATTGAGAGAAGCGGGGAGGGGAAGCCAACCGCCGGGAGGGGAAGAGGACGGAAGGAGAAGAGAACAGCGAGTACTCGAGCTCGAGGGGGTATTTTTGTCACTATTTTTTTGTGAACGGCATAGCATTTGTCGACACAATTTTACAATCTCCAAGCCTGTTTTTGACTAGCTTTTTAAACACAAATTTACGATGTAGACACAAAGCATATTGAAGACTTGATCTCTCAAAAAAAAAGAAACTTGATTCACAGAGTTTTAGGATTATCAAAGTCACACATACACCTACAACATCGGCTCCAACTAAAATAACAATATGACTTAATGAGACATGTATCTATGTTTTTTTGTCGCATCTTCTAATACATATGCTATTGTTGCTTATTTCATGTATTATTATGCTTGTAAAATGTTTTGATCTTGTCACCCTGCATATATTGTTTAACAAAATTGTGGTTGTGTGCATGACTAAATGCAGAGTTTTGGAGATATGATCTTCTTTTCAAAAAAGAAAAAAGAAACAAAGACCTAAGGTGTGAACTATAAGATAAGATCTACGGTAGATTGTATCTTTGAGCTCATTGGATGTGTTCGAGAAGTGACCCCGGGACAGTGGATGTAAGAACCCCGTCAGTCAGGTTTGAGTCATTGCGGACACTAGTATATATTCTCAATTTCTCGCTCTTAAAAAAAATCTAAGTCATTATTCTTTCAAACGAAATCGACATGGGGCCTCGCCACCACTTACCTTAGAATCTCAACAAGTTTGTTAGTGTGATACGTGTAATAACTTGTAAATATATTTTCAACAAACACACAGATGCAAACCGTAGATGAAGCAGCGTGGTCCATACTCCATAGTTTTGGCACTTGCAATCCTCCCATCCACACGCTAGTGTACACATTTGTACTTACGTATGCATGCATCATCATGCGTGATCCCTCCATGTGCAACTTGCAACAAGTTTTCCAGTAGCAGGTGACACGGAGCCAGATCTGAATGTAGCTTTGCAGTGAAAATTTAAGGAAAATAGACGCCGGGTCAAAAGTACTATTCAATCTTTTCTACAGGAAAAATGCAGAAGTACACTACAAAAGGGGGTACCAGTTTTTTTTATATAATTTTGTCTGTGAAATTCATAGAGAGTTGCTTTCGAAGAACATGCTTCAGAGTTGGTTGCACTCGTAAAGTAATTTCATTATTAGAGTAATAATATAAAAAAGAATGGCTTAACTATGACAAAGCAATGGATGATCCACCCTTCTCTTATAGAAAAATAGGGACAAAATAATCATAGTCAGAGAGACAAAGGGTGATAAACTTTCATTATTATTTTGAGTAGTAATATAAAAAAACATGGCTTAATAACTATGACAAAGCAATTGATGATGCTGCACCCTTCTCTTATAGAAAAATAAGGACAAACTAATCATAATGAGAGGGAGACAGAGGGTGCTAAACTTCACATGGTATACGCTAAACAGAATCTTAATCATGATTCTCGCAGATCCGCAGAAAGGACGCTGCTAATTTATCTATAGCTAAGGTTGTATCATCAGTCACCATGTGTGATGCTGAAGAAGCTATGATATATACTCAATATTGTGCTTTTCAAAAGCAGCCACTACCAGTCAGTTGACCAAAAATAAATATGAGATTCTGATGTGATCTAAGAAGAAACTGCAGAGGTGGCTGCTACAAGAATGGAATATTCCAAATCATTCGCTTCTGAAAGAATGTATGGAGAGCAACATAATTCACTTGATTACTTTCTATCGCTGTTTTCTCTTGACGCGACACTCAATTAATAAGTCGAGACAATTACATATATTCTTCATAGTAGATTATATTTACAGAGGGACTGCACAGAAGCATGACCAGATTCCAGCTCAGAGCTTCTCTGAGACAGAAGTGTACAGCGCCAACAGATTTCAATTGGGACAGTGACCGGCCTGCATCCTGGGAAAGCACAGCAGTCATGTATGCTGCCTTATGCTGATTAGCTCGATGTCGAAGATGACAGTACCAAGAGTGGAACCCTCGCCATTCGCGAGGCGTGTCGGGTTGAATATAGTAGTAAACAATCTCTGCCGGTCAAAGAACTGCACATGAAACAACAGCCAAATTTAGTACCTCCATGATGTCTTGCCAATTGCATAATTCAGCGTTTCAAGTTGGGATTTTGTTAAGCTAAATACACCATATGCATGAGTGTAAAAAACACCAAATCAATAATAGACTTCTAGGAGAACACATTTCTGAATGCATGACCATGACGCGTGCAACAGATGGGAAGTAGGAATTGCCAAGATTGGAGAAAGTCCAAATGAGCATGAGCAAAATAAGATAATAAGAAAGAACGAAAATTACATTAGGAGGAATTGGTTCTTGTGATGTGTTTTGGTATCCCTGTGATGGTGGAATGACCACACGGCGAAGACCACCGACTCTCATGGACTTCAATGCTGCTTCAATACCAGGTATAACCTGCAGGGTCTCATGTATTAAATAATGGCAAGAGTATCAACCTGAATAATATTCTAAGGACAAGCAACCCAAGATATGTATTGAGTGGCATATCAGCCAACCGAGAGAAGCCCATCAATACAAATGATACTCAATATTTCCCAGGAAATATCCAGAGCCATAACAATAGACACTTGTTTTAAGGTGCATCCAACTTTTCTCAAGGTAATTTTCAGTTAGGGCCTGAATATTTCTTCTTAAAGTTCAGGTATTTGGTTAAAGTTTGAATGAAATATCAAAACTTTACCAAGAAATACCATTCTTTCAAACAGCCGCTTTAAGCTGTGATGATTATGTTAGTTATGCAACTGTGACTGAGTGACTTGTATTGACTTGAGCATAGCTCCTGTGTGTATACTCCACGAAATTGCAAGGGTAGCTGCCATAAAATCAGATATGTGCAAGGAATCGCATAATGTGCTCGCTCCTCGTTATTTAGCCACTGGAACTCACATACAATTTATTACTTAGGAATGCTCGTAATCAAGTACAATAGATTTTTTTTAATAATAAAAGCAATAAATGTAGTAAGTTTCCTCACAAGAAGGAAATAGCAAAGGTCATTAGCTACAGAAACAGAAAAACTATGATATAGTGCAGCCTCAAACTTTCAGCAAACAAACATAAATAACATAATTGTAGTGTACCGTGCAAAGACCGCAAGCATTGGAACACTTTGGTGATCTTTGTTTGGTGGTCGCTGTGGAAAGAACAAAATGCTTGCATTTTCAATCAAAAGTTCTGTTAGGTGGCAGTCATTTGTCACTCAACTGTTGATCCAGCTACCCTCTGGGAGCGTACTCGTGGTCTCGCCAGGGCACCGGAGATGGCTGGCACGGAGGACCCAGGCTGAGCCTGAGATCGGTTCCCCTGTTTTCTTCCTTTTCCTTTTCTTGTTTTACCTCTGCTCTTTGAGCATCTTGTATTTACTCCCTCTTAATATATGAAATGCAACGCTGTTGCATTCATAAAAAGTGATTGTAGTGTACTACCAGCACCCTAAGATGCGCTCATTTATTTCTGCAGAGAGTTCCAATGAAGCTCTCATCTCACCTTCCCGGATCCGATGGTAAAGACAAAAGGTATCGGATCACCGGTCGCGTCCTTGTGATCGTAGGTTGAATCGAAGCGCCATCCTTGCTTTGCGGCCAGTCTCCCGTAGTAGTGAATTGCAACCTTCAGACAAGCAAGGAACCATAAGAAGGTTTCTTTTTAAATGTGGGAACCATAAAAACATTTTTTTTGTATCTTCCAGAATTAACATCAATCAAGCCTTTTCGATTAAAAATATCATTCAAGCCACAAAAAATACTTGCATGTAATAAATCCCTGCACTAATTTGTATACCTTCCTCCATAATAAGCAGGAAGTTAGTCTTGTTTGCATCAATGATAGCTTAGCATGGACAACGGAGTAGTAGACTAGGACAATTTCTAATTTTCAAGGTGTAAACTTGGTCAATGGAGAGAAATGATGCTGGTACAGTGGTACTAAGCAAATTGTGCAGGATACGTAGCGCCTCTACCTGGTCTCCGTCGGCCGGAACCTCTCCAGAACCCACCCGGAGCTCTAGGGCCTTCACGCCGCCGGAGCCGGGGATCTCGGTGAATCGACCAGCTGCGGCGGAGGCGGCCGCCGTGGGGATGGCGGAGACAGCGGAGGCCAGGAGAAGGTGCCTTCTTGTGGGCGTGAGGGGTGGTGCTGTAGCCAGGGTTCCGGTCTTTGTTTTAGGGGGTGGTGACGGCACGGCGCCGGCCACCGGGATGGAGCCAGTGATAACCATGAACGCCGATACTGTTGCTTGTATTATTTGCTCTTTTTCCCTTTGCTTTTGGATTTAGCTTTGATTTCCCACCTCTTTTCCATTTTTCCCAAAATCCTTTTTGTTTCTTGAATGGAAGAAGATAAGAAAAGGAAAAACAAATCGAAATGAAAAAATATGGAAATTAGTCTCTCAGTGGAAAACAAATGGGAGACCGGTATTAGAATTCAGGGGAGGTTAAACTTTGCGTAGTATTTTTAGGGCAACACCCAACTTTTTTTCCTCGAATAGTTTAACAAATCATGATTTTAGTTAACTTGTGGTTTCAAACCCTATATTGGAAAGAGACGCTGGATGATTTTCTTCGGACCAGAATCATTTTGGTGACGGAGTTTTGATAGGTGTCTGTAGAATAGGCGTGGTCGATTGAATGTGATTGAGTTGAATCATTTCGAAAAAAAATGTGATTGAGTTGAATGAATACTTGAAGAGTAAAACATAGAGCATATCTAACAAATCTTTATATTGTGTTGTCCAATAACCGCTCATTTACACTTTTGTGTCGAAAAAATAGCCCGAACAGATAAAGAAAAAAAGTCAAACAAAAAATTTAAGGGGACGGAAAATTCGACGACCCAACCTCTACATGCACGGGTTGTGCGTCCAACTCGTCGATGCCCTCTACTCGCATGGTAAGTTCGGTGTGACATGGATATGCCCTACGGGTACCCGATGTTAGCATACTTGGTCCAGTCCGACGGAAGGCTCACTCGATGACCTGCCAGGGTCCAGGACGCCCAAGACGTTTCGGCTGCACGAAGCACATATGGACACGGACTCCAAAGCGCACAAGACAAGGATACCTCAAGACTAGAGTTTGAATACAACTTGTAACCTACTTGTATCGGCACCCGAGACCTAGCCTCCCCATATATAAAGGCTAGAAGGGTCCAACGAGAAGGGAACGTACACAATAGACAGATCTACAATCTCCACCGCCACAATAGAACTCGACTCATACTTTCGCACACGCATCCACGCCAGATCGAATCTGCGCACCCTGTAACCTTCGGTTCCGCCGTAATCAAAGAGCAGACAAGCAGGAGTAGGGTTTTCCCTCCGGGGGCCTGAACCTGGGTAAATCTCGTGTCCCCTGGTTGTTTGTCTGTTAACCGTGCCACGATCTCCAGCATCCCCATCTTCTCCAAAACCCAAGTCCATAACAATGGGCATTGACGAGATTAAACCTCGTCAATTGGCGCCGTCTGTAGGAAAGATTAAACCTCGTCAATTGGCGCCGACCGTGGGGACTGGGGCCGCTGATTGTGCGATCGTGACGGTTCCAATCTACTCGATCTACTATTCATCGGTTCCAATGGAACGGATCTACTTCGATTCCCGGCTCCAGCGACTTGGGAACTCCATCCGCTCTGGTGACCCACTATGGCCTTCGGCTGCGGTGACCTGCTGCATCTTTCGGATGCGGCGACCCGACGCGATCTTCAATAGCCGCAACTAGCCGCATCGGCTTCAGCGACCACGACTCGGGGGCTCCCTCGGCATCGGCGACCTGATGCGGCTTTCGGCTGAGGTGATCCGATACATCCTTCGGATGCGGTGACCTGCTATGGTCTTCGGCTCCAGCAACCCGCTGTAGTCTTCGACTCCCGCGAGACCCGCTGTGGCCTTCGGCTGCGGTGACCCGCTGCATCCTTCGGATGTGGCGACCTGATGCGATTTTCGATTGCGGTAATCTTCGGATGCGGAACTCGCTGCCGCCATCAACCTCAGAAACCCGTCGCTTCTATGACTGTAGTCCGCTGCGTCGACTACGTCCGTCGCGTGACCCGCTACCATGTCAACTTCGCCATGACTACCAATAAAGCTAAGTTTCCCTCTACTTAGAGCTGATTTCCTTTTTTAACTCGCACTCGAAACACTCGGGGGTTGCGCCCTCTTCGAGTAACCTAATGTGCCATCGGCTCCACGCACTCGAGCACCTCGAACGCGACAGCCCGAGTAGCTGATTCTGCCTGATCGTCGAATCCTTGAACTCCGAGTGCCTCGGCAAGGTACTGAGACTAAGGGTAATCAGGCTAACGAAAAGGCCTAGCATACAGTGCAAAAGTGTCTGACTCGATCGGCACCAGAATCTTGATATACAAGCCGAAAGGCAAATATTTTTTACAAGATACAAGTACTTCACGATTCGTCATGTTTTTCTGCATCTTACAAAGACGCCGACTGTGCCGAGATATTCTATCTAGTCCTCCAATAGGAGTCGACGAAATAACTGGCTACGCCATAAACTCAAGACCCGAGTCGAGTCCCTCCTCGGATGGTTGCATCGCTTGATGCTACAAAGGCACAGTGCTGGTCGCGCACCTCACAGAAGCAACGGCTTCGACTTCATCCGCAACATCGAGTCCTTCCGGCTAAACGCCGCACGACTCCGCCACGACAACTCTGATTGCATCATCGATTCTTGGCTCCTTATGCATGAGACACTGACTCGATGCACTTCCGGGTCAGTGATTTGTCCTCGCATGAGTCTCCACTCGAGTCTGCGACTCGACTAGACACTCGGGGACTACTCCTACCAGGAGCGCTGGTCGCGCACCCGATGTACTTCCGGGTCAGCGGTACGCCCGCGAGATTGTCCACTGCGTCTACAAGATACAAGACTCGAGTCTCTGCCCGAGTCTACGACTCCGCCAGGCACTCGGAGGCTACTCCAAACTGGAGCGCTGTCGCGCACACACAAGATCTTCGAGTCCTACGCCGAGTCTACGACTCCACTACGGACTCGGGGGCTACTCCCATAGGGAGGATTGCTTCAAGCATCCGGAAAAAAAATTGTGTCCTACGGACCTGAAGCAAACAACGGCTGAATTAAAGTCTCTCCTCGAGTCTACGACTCGAACAGACACTCGGGGGCTACTCCCATAGGGAGCGCTGGTCGCGCACCCTATAGTCCATTGTGTTGACTACGTTCATGATGTCGATTCCTTTACAACAGCCGAACAAATTCAGCTGACCCGATGAACTTCCGGGTGAAGTGCTTCGCACTCGATACAACTTTCGACTCCGACATCCAAATACAAGGTTCAGGACAACTAAGTCTCCACCCGAATCTACGTTTCGGATGGACACTCGGGGGCTACTGACATGGATATGCCCTACGGGTACCCGATGTTAGCATACTTGGTCCAGCCCGACGGAAGGCCCACTCGATGACCTGCCAGGGTCCAGGACGCCCAAGACGTTTCGGCTGCACGAAGCACATATGGACACGGACTCCAAAGCGCACAAGACAAGGATACCTCAAGACTAGAGTTTGAATACAACTTGTAACCTACTCGTATCGGCACCCGAGACCTAGCCTCCCCATATATAAAGGCTAGGAGGGTCCAACGAGAAGGGCACGTACACAATAGACAGATCTACGATCTCCACCGCCACAATAGAACTCGACTCATACTTTCGCACACGCATCCACGCCAGATCGAATCTGCGCACCCTGTAACCTTCGGTTCCGCCGTAATCAAAGAGCAGACAAGCAGGAGTAGGGTTTTCCCTCCGGGGGCCTGAACCTGGGTAAATCTCGTGTCCCCTGGTTGCTTGTCTGTTAACCGTGCCACGATCTCCAGCATCCCCATCTTCTCCAAAACCCAAGTCCATAACAATGGGCATTGACGAGATTAAACCTCGTCACGGTGGGAGGGAAGTTTCACCATTGCCCTTTCCCGCTTCCCGGTCGACGCAGTCGCTGCCGGCGCAGATCGGCCTCCCCTGTTTTGTCCCGTCCCGCCACCCGTCCCAAGACCGTGACCGACACCTACACCCCAAGTGTTCGCTGAATCGCCTGCAAGGTACGAATCCACCGATTCCTCTCTGAACCATATCAATTTTGTACATTGACCATGACGAAAGAAGAGCCTGTGCCAACGAGACAAGGGCCCTGCGAAGCTCATTGCATAAAAAAAGACTATTATGATGGATCAAAGTATCAAGGATCCCTTCAAACTTGAGTGGCATGATTTTGCAAGGTCGCAGATCTTGCAATGTAGGAGGGGAGCGATAGCTGCTGGTGGTCCTGCTACCGGTGGTGGCGGTCGAGGTAATGCCACGACTAGTGGTGGTAGCGGTGACGATGCTTGATCTTGCATCACTCGGCCATTGAGTCCTCATTTTTAGCGACACCTACTGTTAGATGTTTGTGAAACTAGCGCAATTGTTGCATGGATTGTTTAAAACTATTGCATACTACTTGTTTGGTTGTTTCCAAAACTAGAAACTTTCAAAATCTATCTTTATAGTCTCAGTTCAAATGTTCTCCTGGTCTACGGCTGGACAGATACTACAAAACCAGCTTGCAAAATAAAATATTCCATTTTGCAGGCCGGTTTTAACGTGATCCGTCCTGCTGAAGACCATGCGAACATTAAAAACGCGAATTCTATGCCATATATCGGCAGTATAAAGGCCCGCCGGATAAGAGGTCTGTTAGGGATGCTCTAAGCAACTTCATGACAACTAAAAAGTGGTGTCTAGATTTTAATGTACTCATTTCTTATAATTAGCGTAACTAAAGAATCTATTGACATTGATGTAATCTTTTGCCGCCAAATAAAAGCATACAATTATTCAGAAATGTATCGTATAATCCACTAACAATAGTTTGGTTGAACCTTAGACACCCTCTCTCTTCAAAGCCATGTGTCGTTTGGAGATGAATATGTAAGAGAATAATGGTTCACCCCATTTCTAAAAAATATTGTGCATTTTGTCTCACCTATAGGTAAATATATCCGGCAAAACAAAGAGGTATTGCAAAATAAAACACTTAGGTCTCTTTGGTTTTATGTAATCTGGAACTTATTCCTTAGTGACCTTTATATTTTTGTTTTGCAGGATTAAAAATCATTGTAATTTTTCCTATCACTCCATGGATTTTTTTTCTTTTGTTTCCACTAACAATCATGGCATGCAACTGTTCTCCCCTGGAAGAAAGACATGCACCCGTTTGTTCAAAAAATTCATGTTTATCCTTGTTGTGCAATAAAACAATTTTCATTACAAGTTTATATTACAAATGATCGATTCATACGAGATATTATCTTATCCCACTTTTTTCTACTCCTACGTTCAAAATCCTATAAATCTGAATCAAAGAAGTCCTTAGCAAGTACTCCCTCTGTTGCAATATATAAGACATTATAGCAAGATGTTGCGAAAACGTCTTATATGTTATAACAGGAGAGTAAAAAATTAACACTTTCAGTGGACATTTGAAAATAAATATCCTCGGTTAAATTTCATCTAATGCTCCCTGCAAAAAGAATATTTGTAATCCTAAATTTGACCTTTTGTACTCCTTCCATCTTAAAATAGATGTCTTAGATTTGTTTAAATTTAAATAAATCTAGACACTATTTTATATAAATGTTTATCCAAATTTAGATAAATTTTCGATATCTATTTTAAGACGGAGGGAGAGTATATCTAAAGATACGCATAAGATTTCAGGGGAAAAGTCACCCAAATTTGGGTGCAAATTTGACCTGCCCCTGAATTAAATGGATCCGAACATATACTATAGTGAAATTACCACACTTTCTTCATGGTCAAACTAAAGGCTAGGAGGAGAAAAGCTGAATTAACCGCAGAAACCTACAAGATCCAATAAACCCCATCTCCCCCTTCTCTACACTGGAGAAGTAGGCCAATCCGGACACAATATCCTCTCCCCCTCATCCATCCCTCTGCTCTCCATAACAGCACAGAATTCTGCTTGCTCCTGTGACCCTGCCCACCTCGCCCCTCCCCCTCTCGCCTCCAGCCCCCCTTCCCCCTGCCCGACCGCCGGAGATGGCGACGATGAGGTGCACCAACCACACCCTCCTCGGCTCGCCGACCTGCGTCGCGCGCCCGCGACGGAGGTGCCCCGCGGTCGTGCGCGCCGCCGTCGCCGTCCAGGCCGAGGCGGGGCCCAAGGTCTCCCTCATCCGGATTGGCACGCGCGGGAGGTGATCAAATTTCGAACCTTCGATTCCCAGTTTCAGTTGTTGGGTGCGAATTATGCAGCTAAGTTGGTACAAAATCGCATCTTTGGGTGCTACTCGGTTGGATTCGAGGGTTCAACAATGCGGCTGAACCGCCTTTGAGATCCTGTTTCGTCTCCCAGGAAACTCCGGATCGGAGATGCGTCTCTGACTGACCCCAATTGCGTTTCTAGGAGGCAGATGTTGCTGAATTCAGATGCGAACTGTCGAGGACGTTTACCAAGATTTGCATTTTAGCTGGGTTTTGGTGGAATCGTGGAATATCACGCCATTGACCTTAATGGTGCTGAATAATGGACTTTTTTCCATCAGCAAAACTGCACCTGTAGATGTTAACAGTCCGGTTCAGGTCAATGCGAGACATTTCGGATATTTTGATTCTAGTGAACTAGCTCTGGATTTCATGTAGATGTATAGTAGAATACGAGATTGGTGTAGCCTTTTGCCGCCTTTTGCTTGTTTTGGCTTGGTGAATCCTGATTTAGACTTGGATCTTGTGGAGTTTGCATCGTTTCGTCTTTCATTTTTAAGGTTGGGGGAAAAACCTCAAGTGGAAAATCACAGTCCTGTCGAATTCTAGCTGTCTCTTTCAATGTTCAGTCAGATGCTTTTTCATTGCTTTCTTCTGTAATAGAGTATATTGCTTACACATGCAAGTCTATAATTCAAACTGTTGACTATGTAGGACAGTCCTCTTGCTCTTGCACAAGCTCATGAAACCCGTGAGAAACTGAAAGCTGCACACACCGAGTTAGCCGAGGATGGTGCCGTTGAGATTATCATCATAAAAACCACTGGGGATATGATCCTGGACAAGCCCCTGGCAGATATAGGAGGCAAGGGTTTATTCACCAAGGAGATCGACGATGCGCTTTTGCAGGGAAGGATTGACATCGCGGTTCACTCGATGAAAGACGTCCCAACATATCTACCAGAAGGCACGATATTGCCCTGCAACCTCCCACGAGAAGATGTCAGAGACGCGTTCATATGCTTGAATGCAAAAACTCTTGCGGAGCTTCCTACTGGTAGTGTTGTCGGAAGTGCTTCCCTGCGGAGGCAATCTCAGATTCTCTATAAATATCCATCACTAAAAGTAAGTCTGGATGTGCGATGACTGCATTAGTGTGACACATGCTTTTCATTATGTTTTTGTTCCTTGTGTTTTTTCATGCTAAAAATAATCACTGCTACCCCATCACTGTTAAAGTCATGTTTTTCTTTTTCATGTGTAGAGCTGCCTAAGAACTTGTATAAGCACATGTATCATGGATTGCTATTTTGAAGGGAAAGTATTTTGCAATTTTCTTTCTGAACTAGAACCCATCAAATCCCAGTCTACTCGGTCTTCTACTTTAATAATATGTTCTGTTTAATTTTACAAACCATTTTTATATAGACACTTCTTGCTTAATGTAGGGCTTAACCATAGTGAACACTTTTCAGGTTGTTAACTTCAGAGGAAATGTTCAGACACGGTTAAGGAAACTTAAAGAAGGAGATGTACATGCTACATTGTTGGCACTAGCTGGACTGAAACGGTTAAACATGGCGGAAACTGCAACATCTGTATTATCAATAGATGAAATGCTTCCAGCAGTTGCTCAAGGTGCTATTGGAATAGCTTGCAGGAGCAATGACGACAAAATGGTAGGTGATCTAATGTCTGAATCTGCTAGCAGTTAAAGAAACATAGATGCTGCATGCATTATCTGAATGGGGATCCTGCTGTGTTATGCCACTAGGTTTTAGTTCTTCAAGTTTGCATGCACCTCTGATAAAAGGGTAAATTCAAGTGTCTATTTTTGTGGTCTTTGTTACATTCTACCACACCATGTTCTTAACACCCAGATAAAATTGCATCCAAGTCTGCGTTGTCAACCAACTATTCACATATTATTCCCTGTTGCCTAGCATATGCCTCCAATCCTTTTATTGTTACTTTTTTCCTGAGCATACGGAACATATTATTTTATTTTAAAGATATTTATTTATGTCAAACTACTCAGAGGATAAGGATCCAGAACATTCTAATTTCCTTGTGCATAAATGCCCTAGAGCTGTGCAGAACACACTGGCCGATCGTCTGAGTTTTCTTTTGTACACCCTCTAGCTAAAGTTGCTGATATCTTCCCTCTCTTTCCATTTCTATTTTGTAGATGGAGTATCTATCCTCTTTGAATCATGAAGATACCAGATTAGCTGTTGCATGTGAAAGAGAGTTCTTGTCTGTTCTTGATGGTAACTGCCGAACGCCAATTGCTGCATATGCTTATCGTGATAGCAATGGGAATTGTTCATTCCGTGGGCTATTGGCTTCACCAGATGGATCCATAGGTACCATTTTCTTCTTCAGTTAAGAGTATACGATATGATATGAACTAGCTGAATTTTGTTAGACAATAATTTTTTCGTCTCTGCGTGATTCTTCTTACAGTATACGAGACATCAAGAAGTGGAACATATTCCTTTGATGACATGGTTGCGATAGGCCAAGATGCCGGCCACGAACTGAAAGCAAAGGCTGGACCTGGTTTCTTTGATGGCTTACAATAGAAACTCAACCACGCCCTGATAGTGTTGATTATTTTTTCTCTTCTTTCCGTAGTTATTATGATAGAAGTTTGTATCACATATTGAGCTGTACCATTCAAGTTTGTATTTGTTCTCTCTTTTTTTAGCGCTGCGGGTTAGAACTTAGAACGCGGTTCAGTTGTTTGTTATGCTTCGATTTTCATCGAATTCTGGAAGAGGCTCCTGCTCGCAGTCATGTTGTAACATTGTAATCTGATGTGATTTTGCAGATATTTTTCTATTTCAAGAAATAATCAATTCCGAACTTGCTGTTTGCCAAGGCTGTTTTGTATTTCAGAATTGATTATTTTCTTTGTGCTACTAAAAACTGACACAAATAATGACTTAAATAGGAAATAGTCTATTTAGTTGCAACATATGGCACAATCCGTCATGCTAGAAACTGTTCCATAATCAAAGCGCCCTTAACAAAAAACAGCTCAAACCAAAATTTGCCGTTTTGTCCTCAGTGGGTAGATTGTGTTTAGGTTTTGTGATTTTTTTTACATGAAAAATTGATTTTTGTGGCACTTTTCTGAGGTTGTGAGCAACTAGAGTACCTTTACAGTAATGAATATGTAAAAATTCCATACAAATTTTAATGTAACTTTACACATCTGACATGACAACTAAAAAATTCATACTAGAACACCATCACAACATTACAATATCTGATAGCCTGGCACAGGACCTGCCTGGTATAGAGAACACGAAATAGAACAAGAGTTCCGAAAAACAACAGCACATTTGATGCAGGAGTTCCCCCTTCCAGAAGAGAACAGGGGGTTAATCGTTCTCCAACAAGGGCACCTGAGGCTGAATCACCTTAACGCAGAGTGCCTGGCACTCACAAGCACGCGCTAATGACTACCACTGTGATTCTGACAAATCCAAGTTCAATTGGGTAGTAGAGTGCCTGTTACATTGGTTGTTGGGATGATTCATCCGCTAGAACTAAATTACAGATACACTATGTAATGGATCTTGGTCAGCTTTTCTGATTCTGCATGGCTGACATGTTAGCCATGTCTTCAGCAGTCACTGGCTTGTGCATCTGCACGAACATGAAGTTCTAGTCAGGACAATCTGGCAGAATTGCATAAGTTCTTTCAGCGGATACGTACTACATATTACTGTGTGTAGCAAAATAAAATGAAGATCGATAAAACAAATAGACATCGTGTTGATCAACTGCTCACAAGTAGGTCCACAAACAAAACACAAAAATGATGTCTATTTTGCAAAGCAGTGTCCAATGAACAGCCGTGAAGAGTAGACTGGCTGCATACTGAGCTACCGGTGGCCCAGTTCTTTTAGTGGAAGCTGCCGCATGCTGAGCTTCTCTCATAAGCCGCCCAGCTTATTAGCTGGAGCTTCCAAACTAGTTATCCAAAACACTGATTTAGAAGCCTCGATTAATAAGCTAGATGGCTTATGGGAGGAGCTGGGGAGGGGGCGGCTTATTTTTTAAGCCACCAAAAGAACTAGGCCAATATTTGAGGATGAAAGCTAAACAGTAAAGAAGCATAACAACCCATCTGCTCAAAATGGATAAACAAAATCAAGTTGAAAAAATACTTACTGCATTCGCAATGGTTAACCAATGGAAGCACCGGGGGAGAGGATCCTCTGCTGATGGCATGGTATCATGATTCCAGTAAGTAATGTTCTGGAATTCTGCACGGGATACAAAATTGCTAACCTCCCCGTCCATGCCCTGAGTATCCTTTTCTCCATTCTTCTTCTCCAATACATAACCTACAGGTAAGTGTCAGACGACCACAGACTATATACATACAAGAAGATGGTGCCCAAGTCAGATATTGTACTGAAATGATGGGCATTCACCAACATCATATCATACCACCACAACAGTCCAGGTACACGATGTTATAGTTGCATACCTACTATTGCCACACTATTTTACATTCTGCCAGGAAAAGACACCTAAGATTTTATTTCCATACGGGTTGGATATAAAGTAACAAAGTAGTACAAGGACATGCCTTAACTCAATGACCATTTCTGTAGTAAACCGAAACAAACTTCAGGTTCCTTGCGAAGGTTTCCATTGTACGCATAATTTGACAAGCACGGGAGGTCAAAATTCAGCTATAAATATTCATATCTCAAGAGAAAGCGTAACTTCAAGCAGTAGCTCATACCTAGAATCAACTGATAAATAGGATATCACAATTCGATAGAGGGAGATACCATGTGCAATTCTTTATACCCATCATTCCATTATTCAGCACACATGCCACAAATCGATCAAAATTTTAAGTCTCCCATCCAGATTCCAGAGCTTCCAAATTGACGATAGCGTCAAAAATCTTATGACAAAGGGGCATTTGATCATCTCATCCTGCCTATCCCTCAACAGCAGGCAGGGTCATAAATTATAAACCTCGTCCAATAGAGCACCCTTTTTGGAACACAGGGTTGCATTGAGAGAAAACTCCACTACTTTTCATCTTGAACTAGGGCTGATAGGATCGTGGTCGTCTGCACACAAAAATAGCTCGTGGAGAATGATTTTTTTTTTGGAAGAAGACCCTCTAAGAGCATGTACAATGCAAGGTGCTTAGGACGGTGCTTAGAAAAATAAACCGGTTTTTCTTTAAGCACCGGTGCTTATTTATACTAGGTAGATGCCTAACTAGGCACCTCTTCTTTAGAAATAAGCACCAATGCTTAGCAAATTGGTTGGTTTATTTTTGTAAGCACTCCTTTAAGCACCTCCCATTGCACATGCTCTAAGGGTATACTCGTTTCAGAGAGGCCCGCCTTAAGAATATCTCAATAAAAGCCTCCCTAAGACCTGGGAACCGAGGGGCTCTTAGATCATTTCATAAATGAATAGTTTTTTTCCTTTTTCAATCCCTGCTTGGGAAATGACTCCAAAGTGCTCAAAAGCGGACCTTGACTTATTGGTGGTTGGGTTTTCATCTTGAGAAAATGGGAAAGAGGATCAGATATCCGTAAAGACCTCTTACAGAGCATCACTACAAGGGTAGTGTTCCTTCATCTCGGGCTCCACCTTTGGTAATCCAATATTATAGGAAGAATTATAGTTCTATAGGTAAGCCACTTCATATGAAGAAGCATACTTATACCAAATCCACTCTCATGTTTTGCCAGGGTCTGCATTGAAGTTAATAGAGCAAAGTTGTAGGTTCGGATCGATGTGGGAAATGAAAGCCTTGGGGAAGAATGTGTCGAATACGAAATTACGAATGGAACTCACCAACCTTTGATAAAATGCCCCTCCTTTTTTCTAGAAATTATTTTTTCATTTTCTCATCAGCCTCTAATTTGCCTTCCCTTTTTGCCTTCTTTTGATTTTCGTATCGTTATTATTTTGGTTTCTGAATAGGGGATGATTCATCGTGTCAAACCAAAGTAACAATCATGATACAAAATCAAAAGGAAAAAAAGGAAAGCAATTCTAGACCGATGAGAATATGGAAAAAACAAAACAAAAAAAGGATGAGACCTTTATCGAAGGTTGGAAAGTTCCATGCGTACTTGACACATTCTTTCTCAATGCTTCCATTTCCGACGCTGATCCAAACCTTCAAAGGCAGCTTCTTTGCTCTATTAACTTCAGTACAAACCCCGCCAAACACGAGAGAGGATTTAGTATGAGTCTGCTTGTCCATATAAGTGGCTTACCTATAGAACTAGCAATTCTTCCTATAATTTTGGATGACCAAAGGTGGATCCCGAGCTCGACCTTACCCTGGCAGGGACACTTTTCAAGAGGTCTTTACGGACATCCATTCCTCTTTCCCATTTTTTTAGGATGAAAATCCGATCACAATAAGCCAAGGTCCTCGTTTGAGTACTTTTGAGTTATTGACGCCGATTAAGAACTGAAAGAGGAAAAGGTCATTCCTTAATGAAATAATCTCAAGAGCCCCGCTGGTTCCCAGATCTTAAGGATTAGTGAGATATTCGAAAGATGGGCCTCTGCAAATAAATAATATACCCTTAGAGGGTCTTCTTCCAACTTATATCGTTTTGCACCAGCTCTCCTTCCGAGCAGACGGCCAATATCTTAACAGACCTAGTTTAAGGTGAAGACTAGAGTTCCTCTCAATGACAGCTCATAGCTCCATTAACAAAAAGGGTGCTCCACTGGACGAGGTTCCTAATATACAACTCTGCTTGCTGTTGAGGGATAGGCAAGAGGAAGATTCCATAGCATCAACTATGGACTTATTATTCTACTGCCCAAAATCCCCAATGCTAATGTAATCAAACAATATAATCCCATATGTCTGATTGATGTGATTTTTAAGATAATCAAAAAAATCTTGACTAGAAGGCTAACTAGGGTGGCTTATAAGTATATTAGTCCAGCAAAGACTGCTTTTGTTCCTGATAAGTATATTTCAGATGAAGTTGTTGTATTCCATGAAATATTGCATGGCCTGATATTGCTCCAAAAAGACTAGGGTCCTTAAGCTTGATTTTGAAAAAGCTTATGACAAAGTCCAGTGAGTTTTTTTAGTGGAAGTACTTAATAGGAAATGTTTCTCTTGGATCAAACAGGCTGTGCTAATTGGGGAGGGTTGGCATCAATTTAAATGGGGAGAATGGGGATACTTTAGAACTTACAAGTATCAAGCCAAGGAAACCCACTTTCTCCTCTCCTCTTTTCCTTTGAAGTATCTAGGTCTTCTGGTGGGCTCTGATAACACTTTAGTGAAGGATCTTATTTTTGTGGCACAGAAACTGGATAAAAACTAGATAAAGGTTTCAACTTTCTTCAGGTGGAGAAACAGTGTTGATCAATTAATGTTTAGATCATATGCCTACGTATGCTATGGGTTCCTATCTAGAGCTTATTTCTTTTGGAAAGAGTAGGGGAGAAAAGAAGTACCACATGGGGAAGTGGGATACTTTGAGTAGGCCTAAGGAGTTTGGCGGTAAGCATTTCACTAATACCAGAACTAGGAACATTTGCTTATTGAGTAAACGGATCTATAAGCTAGAAAATGGAGCCCAAAACCATAGTGTCAAATTCCTAGAAGCAACTATATGGGGGGGATGCTGGCTTCTATCAATCTGATGGTGCTAGAGGGCAACAATTTTGAAAAGGCCTTCATAAGATAAAACACTAGTTCAAGACGAGGTCCGCTTATTGTGTTGGTAATGGCGAACAAATCATGTACTGGCATGATGTGTGGAAATGTTACTATGTTAGTGTCCTAGTTTCCAGCAATCTTAGTTGGCTGTGAACAACAATTGGACACAGTAGCCAGGGTGGTCAGAGAGGATGGTTTGCACACCTCACCTTCAGCAGGTCTTTTGGCCCTGGTGAGGTGAGTGAATGGAATGGCTTGTAAGGGGTACAGGATAAATATTGCATTATTATCAACTGAAGAGGACACTGTTGTGTGGCCTCTTGATGCTTGAATGAAGTTTAGTTCTAAATTCATGTACTCATGAATAACTCTACAGTTACGGATGTCATGATGATGGATATGTGGGATCCAATTTTCCTTTAGAGCAAATTTTTTTCCTCTAGATATGTTTTAGGGGCAGATTCAGTCAGCTATGCAACTCGTTGCCAAAAACTGGCCGGGGTCTGAATTATGCGTTTTCTATGGGGTATCAGAGGATGCTGATCATATCATCTTTCGCTGCCCCATAACACCACGTTTTACTTGGTGCGTGATCAGGGATTGTTTCTCTGTCAACACAGTGCCCTGTTCCTGACTCCTGAGGGGAGTTTATTGAGCTCTTCCTTAAACAGGGTGAAGCCACGAGTAAATCATGTGACATGGTTTTGATTTGCGGCAAATTGCATGGTCACTTTGGTTCACTAGGAATGATAGTGTTCAATCACAGAGTGTTCTACAATACTTTACATCCATTTTACAGACCTTTTTCGCTGATGCTGCAGTGGAAGCAGTTGGTCAGGCATAAGAGTCTGCTGGAGATCGAGGAGACGCTCACGAAGATCGACAGCAAGCTGAAAGATCTGAATTTAGGGACGCTGCATGATAGAAGCGGTGTTGGCTGACTTAGGTTAGATATTTTGTTTTAGTTCCTGTAATGACTGGGGATGATAATGTGAGCCGTGCCCTCACTTGAGCTGGCTGTGTGCTTTCTGTAATATTTGTTTGCTCAGTCAGTTTCAGTTTTACTTTCTTGATGCAAACACTATGAAAGCTTTCAATATGAACTGGTATACAGATCTTTTCTCTCAAAACAATCGAAGATAACGTCACCATCTTCATAGCGCTAGCTTGGTGGCTTGAGCTCATGGTGGTGAGCTTGCCCACCCGGGTTTGAATCACGGTATTCGCGGTTGAACTAAACGGGGTGCTATCGGCGTGAAAAAACGCCTCGAGAGGTCTCATTTCTACCAAACAACGTATAACCGAACAGTAACAGGTTAAAAGATGACACTATCACACATTCACATATCGCCGGAGCTCACCTCGGTAGCCATCGGGGAGCGCGACGGTGGCGCCCTGCAGCTTCCTCCCCCGGAAGAAGGCCTCCTCCACCCTCACCCCGTCCACCTCCACTCCTGCACGCACGCACCAGTTCATCAACCAAACGGACAGAAGGGAGACAGACACAGAGACAGATAGGGGGTTTGGGACGAGCGCACGAGCCTGTGTCCGTCGGCTTGAAGTAGTCGGAGACGGCGGCGGCGCTGTTGTGCCTGATCCCGCAGGGCAGGAGGTGCACCCGGCCGAGGTCGGTGGCCGCCGGGGATAGATCGACGCCGGCGGCGGGAGGAGCGGCTTGCTCCATGGTTCGGTTTGATGTGGGATTTCAGCGCAGCCGCCAAGGGAGCCTTCGGCAAATCAGGTAGCCCTCCACACGCACCCCGCGCGGTTATTGGGCTCGGCCCATGTTATTCGGTTGGCCGTTTTCGGTTTTCTCTCGTTCAATTTCGCGAGCCTTGTGTCTTCGCTCGTTTTTCGTTTGGTCGTTTCTGTCGCGTTAATTTGCCGACCTGTGTTGCATTTTTCACCAAGGAAAATAGTACTGTACTTCCTCTGTTAGGGTTTACTAGTAGAAGGCACGTGTGGCTTTGTGCATCTAAACCAACACCATAGATTGAAGATTATATTTCATGGAAATAAATTGATATAATAAGTGATTATCTCTAAGGAAGACCAAATGAAGAGCAATGCTTTATGAGAAATTATTTTTTATGTATTTGTTAAAAGAGCATAATGAAAAATATTTGTATTGCTCGTGCTTAGAAAATATATAGCTAACTATCTCAAGTTCACGACCCGGATTCATTGTGCTAATCATATGTAAAAAATGCCTTCAGAAAAAATCTAGTATTTGCAAATTACAACATACATAATCTTTAGTATTGCTTTCTGATCCGATTAAACTAACACTGTGTTTGGATGTAGGAATTTTAGCTCAGAATTGAATTAGACAGAGGATTCCAAATTCAGGATGGAAAGGAAATGGACCGCAATTCCATTTCTGTTGTTTGTATGTGCATGGAATCCTAGCTCGGAATCGAAGGGAATCGCCCATTTCCAATTCCTGTTTGGATGTAGGAAACATGAAATTGTCAGTTTTGTTGATTTTGGACAGTCTAACGTATACACACAACGTATGTATATTTCAATGTAATATTCTCAGGATATGCAAATTTCACAAAAAAAATCAAAAACAGGCCATATCCAAACTTCCAGGAAGAGGAACAGGGGGAAGCTCGCGCCGGCCAAGAAGCAGCTCGCGCCAGCCAACGGGGAGCTCGCGGCGAGCCGTTCTCTTCCCGCCTCCGTCGCCCTGGACGCCATCCCCTCCCTCCGCTTCCCTTCCCACCGTGATTTAGGGTTTGGGGCGAAACGATGGATGGGGATGGGCTCCATGGCCGCCGCGGGCTAAGCTCGAAGTAGCTCGGGGAAGGAGGCCATGAGGGCGAGGAAGAGGGAAGGAGGGCAGGAGCGCGGGGAAGGAGAGCACTAACCTCAGCCACCGTCGTCGCCGCCCTGGAGTCGCACGGCGCTGCCTGCCTCGCGCGGGTCAACCTCGACGAAGCGGTCTTTTCGAGCCTTTCCGAGGTCTCTGGCTCGGAAACGGGAGACGCGAAGTTACACGCGCGGCGGGCCGGTGTGGAATTCGGTCCATCTTTCCACGGTTCAATTCCTTAGCCTTCCAAACTAACGAATTTGGCTGGCCCAATTCCAAAAGAGCAATTCCAAGCCCCAATTACTACATCCAAACACAGCGTAAGCTTTCTTTTGCGAAAGTGATTTCCCTTCACAACTAACCTCTAATGTTTCTCAAAGGCATGGCCTATCAATCAATTTCCTATTGTATTCACTTTTCATGAGCTCTATGTATATACCTACGGAATGATACAGCACCTAGATCACTATTTATACTTTTGATGCTTGTAAACACAATATAAAATTTTAAAATGTAATATTATAAATTGCAATGCCAATATGCATGTACCTGTATGTGAATTATGTCAAAACATCATCGAAGACAATATTCTTCGCGCTTTACCTGACTAAAAGAAAAGGGGCAAAAGAAAGAGACATGTCTAAGAACATGTCTAGGCAAGCAATTGGGTGTGAGCGAGTTTACAAACTAAGGTGGATAGTTTATGTGGCTCGTCCCCTACTGAATCATAACTATGAAAGTTAATAAAATATACACTTAGTTATTATGCCAACTAAACCATTAATTTTTCATGCCTTGATTAATATGTATGCAAGCTCAAATTCTAGCAAACCATCACTTTTTTTATCAATGGTAATAAAATGATTTCGCTATCTGTGTTCTGAAGAGGTCACGAAGATAAACAGTAATTATCTTTTCATTCATTAAGTAAGATAAATATGAACAAATAATTTATCAGGAGATAACTAAAAGACATTCAAGAAAAAAATCAAATCACTTGCGTTGGCATACTTTTCCCAATACTCAGGGGATTTACCTCAGGATATGTAACTGGCGCTGGATCGGACAAAATGACAACACTTGTGGGCGAAAAGAGAAACAACAAAGATCACACATAAAGGATGTACAAATGATTCTACTTTCAGGACTAACAAGAACCATCGTATGTGCAGGAATCTAGCGTAAATGAATTGTGCAAACTCATAACCATCGTAAGAAGAAAGTACTAATAAAGAAAGAAAGTAATAATAAAGAAAGGGAGCAACTCACATGTGGCTTCCTAACGCGGTGTTGGCCTTCCACACGAAGAATGTGTCTTGCACACTACAACTTTCTAGTATACAGATCGTATACGTACTTATACGACTGGCGGATGCCGCCGCCGGAGAGAGTAAGGACGTAAAATTCTGGATGTACTATGCTACAGACAGAGAGATGAAAATTCAGCTCAGCCGAGACCTGTGATCTGATGACAACAAGGTCGTCAATGTAAGCACGATGCAAGAGGGAGACGTAATTGAGCCATAGTTTTTTTTTCCAAAAAAATTAGAGCTTTAGTGAGACGTAGGTGATGGTATGGAACAGGATGAAGGGACGGAGTCAATCCAGTGAAAGAGAGTGGACTGTCGGTACTCGGTAATAGGTCCGTTGATATATTAAAATATGCGCTACAGGACGTCGATTATCTGGAAGGGCAGAGGAGCATCCTTGCGCGCGGGAAAGAGTGAAAAGGAGTAGTGGCGAATCCAACTTACAGCAGCCGTCTGATCTGACCGAGCTTGGTATGATGAATGGTGGATATCAATAAATGCAGTGAAATCAACGGTCAAGAGTGATTCTTACTGTCTGGCGGGAATCTAGAGTGAGATTGAAAATCAAGTTTAAAAACTGTTGCATTATAGTAGTAGAGATAAGGCCTATGGACCACTTTAATAGGATTAATAAGAAAATTAATAACGCATCCTCTTGATTACTACATGCATCAATAGTTATACATGCATGAGAGAAGAGAAAGAAAAAGAAGACCATACATTGGATAAGAGATAGTAATAAATAAAAAAAGACTTATAATTTCTAACATTTTAAAAAAGCTCTTAGGCCTTATAATCTCTAACGGAGAGAGTACTGTACTGTACTCCCTCTGTCTTAGGCCTTATAATCCCTAACTAAGAGAGTACTGTACTGTACTCCCTCCGTTAGGGATTAAAAGGTCCAAGAGCTTTTTAAAAATGTTAAAAATTGTAAGTCCTCTCTTATTTATTAGCCTCTCTCACCCAATGCATGTTCTCCTTTTTCTCTATCTTCTTCCATGCATGTGTAACTATTGGTACATGTAGTAATCAAGAGGGTGAGTTATTGATTTTCTTAATCCTATCAAAGTGATCCATAGGCCTTATAATCTCTAACAGAGAGAGTACTGTGGAACCGTCGGAAGGCTCGCAACCTCCACCTCTTGTCCATGACACGTATTTGTATCCATCACAGCAGGCCCACACATGACCGCTCACCCCACCTTATCTTGTCCCAAGCTATACGAATTTAGTCTACTCCTCCGTTTTCTCTCGCTATTCCCCAATCACGGCACGGAGAACTCACGGCACCGCAAAATCCCACGCCCCAGCCGCGCGCCGGTACGCCTTCTCCGCTGCCCATAGGGACGCGTTCCCCACCACCCACCGCATGACTGCTACCGGCATCTCGCCATGCCTTTGCACCTACGGGCTACAGTCCCGACTCCCGTCCTCTTCGCCTACTGCGACGCGAGCGACGTCGATGGTGCCACGCACACGAGGTCAAGGCACCCGAGGAGCAGACCTTATCGCGCTTCTCCGCGTCATTGCTATCAAGGGCGCGAGGGGGTGGTGTGGTGTACATGGTACTACGAGGCGACCACTGAGGTGCTCCAGGCATGATTCTGGTTTGACGCGAGCGCTAGTGGCGATGCTGCAACCGACATGTGATACGTCCAAAATGTATCGACTTTCTCGAACACTTTGCTATTGTTTCTTCTCTAAACTTGTGTGATTTGGATACAACTAACACAGACTGACGCTGTTTTCAGTAGAATTACCTTGGTGTCTTGTTTTTGTGCAGAAAATGAACTATCAGGAAAAATCCCGGAAAATATGCCAAAAATTATATTTCACCAGAAGATCCACGGAGCCAGAAGACGAGCCGGAGAGGAGGCCTCGGGGCCCACTCCCACCCCAGGCACGGGCCCACCACTGGTCGCCCCTGGAGGGGGTGCAGCCACCCCAGGCACCCCCTCGGCCTCCCTCTGCGCCTATAAGTTGCCTTTCGACCTAAAAACCGAGGAGGGTCGATAGTTTTCCAGAAAGAGTTCCGCTCCGTCGCCGCCACCAGAAACCAAGATTCGGATCTAGAAACTCCGTTCTGGCACCCTGTCGGGATGGGGAATTTGGAGAGGATCATCGCCATCGTCATCACCAACGCAGCTCCATCAACCATCGATGTTTTCCTCGTCCATGAGTGAGTAATCCCCCGTTGTAGGCTTGGGGATGGTAGGGATTGGATGAGTTCTATCATGTAATCGAATAAGATCTGTTAGGGCATAGTGTCTAGTATCTCTATTAGTGCTATTTGACTTTATTGCAACTTGTTGTGCTTAATGCTTGTCACTAGGGCCCGAGTGCCATGATCTCAGATCTGAACTTATTATTGAATCATTATGATAGTATTGTTTGTGATCTTATCTGCAAGTTGTGTATACATATCATTGTCCAGATCCAAAGGCCCCAAAGTGACAATAATTGGGAGGACCGGAGGGGATGGTTATGGTGTGAGGATCACATGTGTTCACGGAGTATTAATGCTTTGCTTCGGTGCTCTATTAAAAGGAGCACCTTAATTGCCAGTGGTTCCCAAGAGTCCCCGCTGCCACGGGCTGGCTGGACAGAAGCTGTTGTGGAAGTTCTCATTGCGAGCACGTAATACTATATTTGGAGCACATGCCTAGGATTGTTTAGTACTTGGGTGCTTGTTATTATTTATCTGCAATGCCCTAGATCTTGAAGTTACATGTTTAGACTTCTCCATGCAACGCCCGTCCATCCATACCTATGCCTACCGCACTCGAATCCTACTGTTACCGTTACTGTTACTATTGCTCTTGTTTCACTGTTGTTGTTTTTGCTACTACAAACTGTTACTACTGATAAACTTTTGTGAGCAAGAACTATTTCCAGGTGCAGCTGAACTAACAACTCAGTTGTTAAGGCTTGCAAGTATTCTTTGACTCCCCTTGTGTCGAATAAATAAATTGGGTAATACTACCCGCAAAGACTATTGCGATCCCCTACACTTGGGGGCCATCAAGACTATTTTCTGGCGCCATTGCCAGGGAGCATAGCTTTATTTGTGAGTTCACTTGGATCTATTATTGTTCACTGCTACTTCTTTCATCATGGGTAAGTCTCGTGATGGAAAGTTCCCTATTTTACCATCCACTACAAGAAGAGGTATAGTCCTAAACACCTCTACTGCTCTTGATTCACCGTCTGTTATAAGTAAGCTTGTCACACCATCACCACATACACATGCTACACACACTGTTACTACTGCTGAGTCTGAAACTGCTTTTGATGCTCATGATGTTACTTCTACTGTGCTTGATGCGAGTGATTCACTAGGTCCTTTTCTAGATGCTACTATGGCTATTCTAGGAAATACCGAAACTCCTAGTGAAGACACTGTTACACCTGTTAGCTCACCTAAGTCTAGTGAGAGTTATTATATTAATGATGGTTATATTGAGTTCATTGATGATTTTGTTGAAGAGTGCCGAAACACACATGGTACTAGTGATATTAAGAGTCTCCTTGCTAGACGTACTATCATGCCTAAATTGTCTTCTGATCCTAAGTTTGCCACTTCTCCCATAGATATTAAAGATGAAGACTATGATTTCTCTCTTGATTTATCTTATTTTGATATTGTTGAGAAAGAACCTTTTTGTGGAACTGAAAATGAGAGTGTTGTGGCTCATATGAATGAGATTTCTACTATGAGTGCTTTATTCTCTGATGATTTTAAGATGCGCAAGTACTTTGTTACTAAGATCTTCCCTTTTTCACTAAAAGGAGAATCTAGGGCTTGGTTTAATAGATTACCTCCTGGTTCCATTGGTAGCCCTGATTGCTTCTTTCTTCTAGAAATATTTTCCTCCCGGTGCTAGACATGCTGCTTTGCAGAGACTTTTTGATTTTAAACAGGGAGAAGAAGAGAAATTGCCTGAGTCATGAACAAGGTTCTGTGCCTTGATTCATGCACATCCTGGATGTCCATTACCTAAGAATGAGCTTCTTGATATTTATTATAATGGACTAACTGATGATTCTAGGACATACCTAGATAGCTTTGCTGATTGTGTTTTCAGGAAAAGGACTCCTACAGATGCTGAAGAATTAATGGCTAAAATAAGCAAGAATTATGATGATTGGACTTCAACTGAGCTAAATACACCTGAGCCTATTACTCCTGAACCAGTTATGCATGAACTAGTTCCAACACCAACAACAAAGAAGAGGGGAGTTATTGCATTAAATGATGAAGCGATGAAGGAAGCTAAGAAGTGTCTAAAGGAGAAAGGTATTAGAGCTGAAGATGTGAAGAATCTACCTCCTATAGAAGAATTATGTAAGCCAATTCCTCACTCATCTACTATTGAGGCATA
Source organism: Avena sativa (assembly GCA_916181665.1). Classification (NCBI taxonomy): domain Eukaryota; kingdom Viridiplantae; phylum Streptophyta; class Magnoliopsida; order Poales; family Poaceae; genus Avena; species Avena sativa. The sequence continues at coordinate 94,335,858 of OV702294.1, forward strand.
CTCTCTCCAACACTTTGATGAAGGTGATATTCCTTATGGTAAGCCTCCTGATCAATGTTTAGAGGAACTTGACACATTTATTGTTAAACAAGGGTATTTTAATAAACAAGTTCAGAATCATTTATTGGAAAACTCTAGAGCTATCCATGAGTTGAAAGATATTGTGGAAAGAACTTCTAATGATATTAAAATGCTTTGTAAACACTTTCAAATGGTTCAAACTCTCCCCTTGCGATACCTCCTCCCCCTCGTGTCGCCCCCTCCTGGCGACCGAGGGGGCCAAACCCTACCCCGCCGCCACCTCCTCCCCCTCCATCCCTCTCCCTCCTCGTCGCCCCCGGAGGGCAGCCGGCCTAAGTGCGCGGCGCTGATGATGGGGGCGGCAGGGATCTGGCCTCCCGGCCCCAGTGCAGCGGTAGGGAGGAGATCGCCGGTGCTGGACGGGGCCCCCTCACCATCGATGTATCCGCGGCTCCGGCCGGCGGTTGTTTCGTGGGAGCTTGGATCTGGAGGCGACGACCTCTACCGGAGTGGGACAAGTGGCGATCTGGTGGAGGAGGTTCCGGCGATGGGATTCCGTTGGAAGACCTAGATCGGCTCTTTATCCCTAATTGCCTGCTCGATCCGTTCTCCGGAAACCGGCCGGCGGTGTGGGGATCGCTGTGTCGGATCTAACAAAGGAGGTGGTCCTTTGGTTTCTTTCGCACGAAGACGAAGGTCTGCTTGATGTCTGCCCTTGTTGATCTGGTCTGGAGAGGCGAGTTCCGGAAGGCTCCACCGGCGAACTCCCATGGGCGTATCCTGCCTGGAGATTGCTGGATCGGAAGGTATTCGGTCGTGCGCACCTTGTTTTTCTAGCCATTTGGTTTCAGCGGGAGCGTTGTGAAGCTCTGTTGTTTGTTCCCACCAAGTGCCATTCTTAGAGCCATGGTGAAGTCAGATGCGGAGAATGTCAGGAAAGCGGAAATATGAGGGTAGTGATGGTGATTTTTGTTCTTGTGGCGACGGAGAACTGGCTGCGTGATCTGGGACTCGTTGCAGCGACTGTTGGTGTGGGAAGACAACACAGGGGGAGTTCCCAGTCTTATCTTGCAGGGTGAAAATCCAAGGTCTGGCCTTAACTGGCTGTGCCTGGCAATGACCTTGTTGAAGGCATTGTTTTGTGAGCAAGTACTTTATCCAGAGTGAAAACTTATGATCTTTGCTCGGGCAACGACGGTGCTTGGGCATTGTTTCCTTCTTGAAGGCATTGTCATTGGAGTGGAGGACTACTGGTGTTGTTCTGATGGTGTCAGTGTCGTTGCTTTGAGGATTAGTTCTTTGTAGCGGGACTTTTCTTTTTTGTAATTCTTCTCTCTTTTTTCTGAGCCGTGTGCATCCATAGGGCCGCTAGGGCATGCGTTGTGCAGAGGCTGGGTGTAATTGGTATCCCTGTGCTATTAATATATACTCTTTTCCAAAAAAAAATGGTTCAAACTCAACTTGATCAACTTGCTAAGGTACAAAAGGATATGCTAGTTAATGCTTCAGGAGATAAACATGCTTATGGAATTAAAACTAGGAGTGGTATAGCTACTCAAGATCCTTTATATTCTAAAGGACACCCTAAAAGAATTGAGCAGGATTCTCAACAAGGTGAGAGTAGTGGTAGTCCTCGTAAGAGAAAGAAAAAGAAACATAAAGTAGTTGAGGAACCACTTGAACCTGCTGTAGATACTAATAGTATATTTGTCTCTGATGCTGAAACTGAGAGTGGTAATGATAAAAATGAGTCTCCTGATAAGGAGGAAGGTGAGGAAGAACCTGAGAAGCACACTAAGAACACTAGGTACACAAAGGAAGATTTTATTCCTAATAAACATGGTAAAGAGAGAGAACCTTGGGTGCAGAAACCTATGCCTTTTCCAGGTAAGAAATACAAGTCAAAGGAGGAAGAACACTATAACAAGTTTTGTGAGTGGATGAAACATTTATTCTTGCAAATTCCTTTGACTAGTGCTATTAAATTGCCTCCTTATTCAAAGTATATGAAGGATATTGTCTCTAATTAAAGGAAGATTCCTAATGAGGAGATTTCTACTTTGCTTGCTAATTACTCCTTCAATGGTAAGGTTCCAAAGAAACTTGGTGATCCAGGTATACCAACTATTCCTTGCTCCATTAAGAATAATTATGTTAGAACTGATTTATGTGATTTGGGAGCTGGAGTTAGTGTTATTCTTTTTTTTCTCTACAAGAGACTCCAGCTACAAAAGTTGATACCAACTAATATATCTTTGCAAATGGCTGATAAGTCAACTACTATTCCTGTTGGTATATGTGAGGATGTTCCTGTTCAAGTTGCTCATAATTGCATGGTTTTAACTAATTTTGTTGTGCTTGAAATGCCTGAAGATGATAATATGTCTATTATTTTTGGGAGACCTTTTCTTAATACTGCAGGTGCTGTCATCAATTGCAATCAAGGAAAAGTACATTCAATATTAATGACAAAGAGCATACTATCTATTTCCCCAAGAAGGTTGTTAAGAGCTATTGCCTGAAATTCCATTGAAAATAGTGAGAGCGTCAAGATTGGAGAAATATATTGTCCCATTCCACAAGAAAATTTTGAAACTATTATGATTGGGACCATTGCTATCAAGTATAAGGTAACATAATCACCTTGTGGAATGCAAAGTTTTGTTTCATATAAGATTGTTTTGGTAACAATACTTGATCAGCCTTGTTAACAAAAGGATTTTTATGAACAAAATAATGTTTTCACTGTAGTTATACTTGATTTTTTTTACTTTTCTCCTTTCTAGTCTTTGCTTTAGCTTTAGTTTTGCTAGTTGTTTGCTTGTTTGAGTTTTTAGAGCTCCTGTAGTTTGTCTTTTGGTTTGCTTTTGCTTCTTCTGAAAAAAACTGTTTCTGCGAGAAAATCAATTTTCATACCCTGAAAATTGGCCAAAAATAAAGTTTCCTGAAAAATCCCAGAAAATTCAAAATAAACTTTTCCTCGAAAAAGGGGCAGAGAGGCACCAGAAGTGACCCAGGGGGCCACCCCAGGCCATCACACCCATGGTAGGCGCGGCCTACCAGGGGGTGGCGCCTAGGGGGGGTTGGTCCACCTGGGCCCCTCCAGGCTACCTCCTCAAAGCCACCTTCTTTCTCTCTCCCGAAAAACACCGGAAAACTTTCTCAAGCTCGAGTTCTTGCTGTTCTTGCTCGCAATCTTCGATCTCCTTGTTCGGCCCATCTCAAGTGCTGATTTTTGGAGGGTTTGCCTTGGTATGTGCCTCCTCCACTTGACCAATTAGATTTGTGATTGGTAGATTGTATCTTGAGTATTTTTCTGTTATAAGTGACAGGTTGTTTGAGCTTGCATGCTTGTTCTATGCTTAGAAACTTTGTTTTGATGCATGTGTAGTCCTCTAGCAAGTTCCTATAGTAGTTGCTCATCATTTATCAACTTAGAAATCACTTGGTTTGATGGTTGTTTAAAATTTTAGAAAAGTGAAGTCATGGACCATCATACATTTGGTGATATATTTGAGAGTGATGCACCTAGAAGGGCAAGGCTTCCAATGTCATCTACCAATACTAGACCCTCATACAATGAGGATCTCATCACTCAGCGATTTGGTGACAAGGGAGATGAAGGGGATGCACACCCCTCCACCTTTCCTTGCCAAACCTTCTTGCGAGCTGCTGGGATTCTTAACGGCTTTATGACTTTGGTACAAGGAGCTGGTCTAACAAGTTACATGCAGGATGAGAGTGCACAATATGATTTGCTTACTAAAACATTTGTGGAGAGTTTCTCCTTTACTAACAACATGTTCAAGCCTTCTGTGTCTTTCAAAATTTATGGCAGGGCTCATTCTATGACTTTGAAGAAATTTTGCAAGGCCCTGGGACTTGGTACAACCAGGTCATCAAAGAATATTCTAGCTCTTCCCGCTGATTTGTTGGAGCTTTACCGAGGAATAACCAATGATGATGACCGCAGAGCTCAACGAGGGAAGATAAAGAAAATTCAACTTCCAGCCATCACGTACTTTGCCTACTATCTTGCCACCAGTGTTCTTGGTAGGGAGAACACTAGTAATATCTCCAACTATCAATTGGCCTTCTTAGCTGTTGCGCTCAACAGTGAGGATAAGTATAATCTTGGTTCCCTCATTGCTCGTCGTTTAGCTGCTAAGGGACCCATTTATGGGGGAATTATTGGTACTCGTTTTGTTGTTGCCTTGAACATTGCTGTTGATCCACATGATACAGTTCTGTCTCCTCAGAGGCTTGATCTTGCTGCCATGAAGGCGCACCACTTTGTCACCACTAGCTCTACTCTTGATAACTTGGTTTATAGAATGCTGTTTATTGACGGGGAAGAGAGAGAGATCCCTCTACCCCAAACCACTTTGCTTAGTATTTCTCAGGGACCTTGGTCACGCTCAAAGGCGGATATGGATGACAAGTTGCGCTCTCTTAACTTCCATGGGCGCTATCAGGAGGAAGCGCCCTCATTTGACCCCGCGGTACACTACACAGGGGAGTCCTTGAGCTCGTACAAGGATGAGGAAGCTTCCTCGACATACTACGGAGGTGCATCTACTTGGGCACCATGGGATTGAGCCCCACTTAGGCCAAAAGCCTAAGCTTGGGGGGAGGTATACCGACATCACACTCATATATATATATATATATCATGTTCGGTCGGTTCTTTGTATATCAATTGTTTTGCTTTCTTTTTGGTTTTTGTTGCTTCTTTCTCAGAAACACAAAAATACCAAAAATATTTTCGTTGTTTCTCTTAGTTTGTTTCTTTGCTTTAGTTTGCCTTAAAAGAAAAATCCAAAAAGATTTTGCTTTGTTTTTGTTTGCTTGTTTCTAAAAAATTCGAAAACACCAAAAATATTTGTTCTTCTTCTTTGGTTTTATGAGTTATTTGCAGGGTTCATCCGTCCTTAGTGGATTTTGGTTTCATGTTAATATTCAAGTCACACAAGTGAAGGGCAATAATGAAGATTAAGACAACTTGAGGTGTGGTAAGAGGCTGGTAACGAACTCTATTTGTTTCATTTTTGTACATATACTCATCATTGTGAGCATGCTTAGCCTGTTTGTGTAAGGTGTATGTCATTATGGATGCTTAGTAGTTCTTGCTTGTCTATGATTAACTCTAGCTTGCTAATAGTTTATAGCATGTCATATGAATGTTTGCTTGCATTGTTTTATTCATACTTTGGTATGACATTTTGGTATCCTCCTCTGACTGTTCATGTGAATCGACTTGGCACATGCTCACGCATGCATATGACTAATCAATAGTCAGTAAGCCTCGATGATTTATTTTGCCTCAGAGTTCTTGTATCACTTTCATGCCATAATTAGTCATGTTTTGTTGCAAGCATGATTATGACAGTTATTGCTCTCTCGCTTGTTGCTCCCTCTCTATTGCTAGCCTTCACTTGCATTGAGTATGTGCTCTACCTATGCTTCAAACTCCCCAAAACCAATATTGCTAGTTGTTTCCACCATACCTACCTATCAGCATCATTTGCTACTTCAGTGCATATTTTATATATGCCATGTTTTCTTCCAAAATAAAATGTTTGTCTGTTTTGAGAAAGTTAGTTAGTAAAGCTCTCACGAACTTGATGGCATACTTTATTCTTTGCGTTTAATAATTTTGAACCATTGTGACTAGTCCATGAAATTTATATGCTTGCTAATTATATGCTGGGAGTCAGCAGAACCGTGCTATCATGGGGAACGCTTTCAACACCTTTTGAATATCCTATCCAGATGATACTTTGCTCTTTTGTTTACGGATGTCGACGATGTGAAATAAAAGGGGAGTTTGTGAGTTCATGGAGTTTATACATTGTGTTAGAGAAACGACTGGGCCGCTAGCCTAAGCCATGCCTAATCATGGTGGAAACTTGCAGCATCACCATAATAAGCATTTATGAAGCATCCTCAATAAAAAGCTATGCATATGGTAAATAAAAAGATTCCTGAGATGCTCATTGTCTGCTTGCCTTGTCATTTTGGTTATGGGAAAGCTCCTATACCATGTGCAAGGGGTACCCCGTTGGCAGTTCTTGATGATATCCATGTATTTACAATGACAAGAACTTTCAGGTGACCAAAGTTGAGTAGCATGCAGAGCGACCCTCGTACTCAAGGGACTTGGGATTTCCAGTTTATGGGCTGTCAAGCATATGATTCAGAGTGGACCTCACTTTCACCTTAACCATATGAAGATGCCTATGATAGGGGTAATGAGAGCTCAAAGCTAATGAGTACCTTCCTTTCAGCATTGGGAAGCCTTTCAAACCTTCAGAAAACCATTTTCACAACTTTGTTGAGTCACCACTTATTCTATGAGCACCTTCTTGAGAGCATAGTTTTCATTCTTGTGTTTATTCCAAAATTTGGTTAATTATGTCATAACCTTGATGCTTGTATCTCTGATATCTTTACCTCTAGTATTCACTTGAACTTCAGAGGTGCCTTGGCATTCATATTGTGCTCTTCAAACAAATGCAAGCAAGATACCAGTCTATCATACCTTATTATGAGCATTGCAATGTTGCTTATGTTTATGTTTCATGCTACTGATTATTATTGAGTTGGTTTCTCTTCATAGCTTGCAATGACTATTAAGTAAACTTAGTTGTATACTCTTTATTATGAACTATCTAAGCATCTACTCCCGTGCTGAGAATATATACATCATATGAAGCAAAGTGTTCGTGAAAGTTCTTTTATCGCACTCAGTTTTCAACTGAATTGCTTGAGAACAAGCAATAAGCTAAGCTTGGGGGGAGTTGATACGTCCAAAACGTATCTACTTTCTCGAACACTTTGCTATTGTTTCTTCTCTAAACTTGTGTGATTTGGATACAACTAACACAGACTGACGCTGTTTTCAGCAGAATTACCTTGGTGTCTTGTTTTTGTGCAGAAAATGAACTATCAGGAAAAATCCCAGAAAATATGCCAAAAATTATATTTCACCAGAAGATCCACGAAGCCAGAAGACGAGACAGAGAGGAGGCCTAGGGGGCCCACACCCACCCCAGGCGCGGGCCCACCACTGGTCGTTCCTGGAGGGAGTGCAGCCATCCCAGGCACCCCCTTGGCCTCCCTCTGCGCCTATAAGTTGCCTTTCGACCTAAAAACCGAGGGGATTCGATAGTATTCCAGAAAGAGTTCCGCTCCGCCGCCGCCACCATAAACCAAGATTCGGATCCAAAAACTCCGTTCTGGCACCCTACCGGGACGGGGAATTTGGAGAGGATCATCGCCATCGTCATCACCAACGCATCTCCATCAACCACCGATGTTTCCCTCATCCATGAGTGAGTAATCCCCCGCTGTAGGCTTGGGGATGGTAGGGATTTGATGAGTTCTATCATGTAATCGAATAAGATCTGTTAGGACATAGTGCCTAGTATCTCTATTAGTGCTATTTGACTTTGTTGAAACTTGTTGTGCTTAATGCTTGTCACTAGGGCCCGAGTGCCATGATCTCGGATCTAAATTTATTATTGAATCATTATGATAGTATTGTTTATGATCTTATGTGCAAGTTGTGTACACATATCATTGTCCGGATCCAAAGGCCTCAAAGTGACAATAATTGGGACAACCGGAGGGCATGGCTGTGGTGTGAGGATCACATGTGTTCATGGAGTGTTAATGCTTTGCTCCAGTGCTCTATTAAAAGGAGCATCTTAATTGCCAGTAGTTCCCTAGAGGCCCCGCTGCCACGGGCTGACTGGACAGAAGATGTTGTGCAAGTTCTTATTGCGAGCACGTATGACTACATTTGGAGCACATGCCTAGGATTGTTTAGTACTTGTATGCTTGTTATTATTTATCTGCAATGCCCTAGATCTTGAAGTTACATGTTTAGACTTGTCCATGCAACGCCCGTCCATCCATCCCTATGCCTACCGCACTCGAATCCTACTATTACCGTTACTGTTACTATTGCTCATGTTTCACTGTTGTTGTTGCTGTTGCTTTACTGTTGCTACTACAAACTGTTACTACTGATAAACTTTTATGAGAAAGAACTATTTCTAGGTGTAGCTGAACTGACAACTCAGTTGTTAAGGCTTGCAAGTATTCTTTGTCTCCCCTTGTGTCGAATCAATAAATTGGGTAATACTACCCACGAAGACTTTTGTGATCCCCTACACTTGTGGGTCATCAACATGCGACTTTGCTACCACTAGTCCGTGGCCTTGCTACGATCGGCAGGCTGCTTTCTATGATAGGCAGACGACCTTGCAGCTAGCTATCGGCATGCTCCCTTGCTACCACTCGGTTGGCGACGATGCTGAGACCGACATGCGTCCTTGCTACCACCCGTCGACTGCTTTGCTGCCACAGGCATACCGCCTTGCTACCAAGGGCTAGTGGCTTTGCTACCACGGGCATGTGGCCTTGCTACAATAGGCAAGAAAGCTTGCTACCATCACATTGTCTTCTTTTCCGAAGACGGTGGCGGTGCTACCATGGGGAGTCAGCGCGGCGCTCCTAGAGAGGTACTTCCAAAGGAAGGGGATGATGCTACCATGGGAGGTCGGATGTGCTGCAAGCGCTCCTAGAGTTGCTTCAGTGGGAGCGCACCGGAGGACCTCGCCAGCGGATTTTGCGGCGGTGACATGGTAGTTGCAGCGGAGGTACAGTAGGGAAGGAGAGGGACGGAGGCCGCTCGGTGAATAGGGGTGAGTATGCTCGCGAGAGAGAGAAAGAAAAAGGAGACCACACACATTGGCCCTTTGTTTTACCGCTGCTGCAGGACACTTGTCGTGCGTTCCATCCGGAGGTTTAGGGGTTTTCATCCTTCGAAGGATGCTCACCAGTTTCCTTTTCACCGTGTATAAGAAAACGACGATGATATCGTGTACTCCCTCCGGTCTATATTAATGATCTCAACTTTGTTTAAGATTTAGATGCATCTAGTCTAAATATTTAACTAAATACATATGAATTTAGATAAAATTAAGGTCATTAATATGAACCCGAGGAAGTAGGAAAAGTACCTGTATAGCTACTTTATAGTTTAAATGTTCCTGTATTTATTTGAAATGCACAAATAAAAGAATCTACCATGAAAAATTAAAAGGTAAAAATTAATAATAAATACTCCCTCTGATCTATATTAATTGTTACTGGATTGGATGTATCTAGCACTAAAACATGTCTAGATATATCTATTTTTATGACAAATAATATGTACCGGAGGAAGTAGTACGGTTAAAACATGACTAGGCATTTTGAAATAGATAAATAACTGTGCCTCCACTTTATAATAGTTCACAAATATGGAAATGCGTTGCTATGGATTTATTTTTTACTATTAAATCTGAAGATGTGAATGCCTAGTGTCACACATCTGATAATTACAAGCAATATGCCACCGTGCTAACCACCGGAGACTGCTTTTCTCGTGATAAGTGATCCCTTAGCCATCGTGATTGATTAGCGAATCAAATCCCACATTATTCTCCAAGTACAAAAACAAACTTTACCCTGCATTGCGATCACAATCTACCCATCGTGTGCCTTTTTCTTCGGCCTCGACGACTAACGCAGCACCACCAAGCAGGTCGATCTCTGTTCAAAAAAAAAAAAAAACCAAGCAGGTCGATCGATTGCAGTGCCTGGAGTGGCGGCCAAGTTGACCACCCGCACGTGGGAGAGCGGCGGCTGTGCTGCTAGGCGGGCTATGTTCTACGAACAGAACAATGTTGTGCTCATCGTCCTACACCTGCATTCCTCCTCTCTCCCGGTTCACATTTCTTCAGCCGATTACCCCATATTCATCACCATTCACCAAGCACCGCGTGCAGCCTCAATCCGCCATTGCTGGTAATTAATGGATCCCTACCATTCCTTTTGACCTCCTCTAATCCGGCCGCCATCAAGGGCATCAACTCAACTTGTGCAGCCGCCACTATGCAGGTAATTCTGCACTTCTTTCTCCTTCAATACCGGTGCTCCTCCGACTACCCTTACTCATCTCTTCACTCCTCCCATTACTTCTAATCCAGAATTTGATGGATATTGTGGCAGGGCTAAATAGGTGGAGGCAGTTTCAGGTACGACAGGCATGTTGGGGTCGCAGAAGGTGGCAAGATGCAGCTAGCGCCTCCTAAGCGGAATAGAAGGTGGCCACGCTGAAATACATATATAGATAGATACCTTTATAAAGGCGCGACATCTTAGCAGACTCTCAGTGATCGAGCACACCGGTACTGTAGATGGACTATTTTCTACCAATCACCTAGCGACATGTCTCTTCTTTGTGTTGTTTTAGTCAAAGCCGTTCACGTTACGAGTAGACCACCGCTCAAGGGTTTGAGAAAAAAAGAAAACAGAGTGGTCACGCTTGGTGGTTTCTCGGCTCCTCCATGAGCCACAAATATACTATTGTACACAGATCAATTTTTACCAATCAGCGGCTGCCACATCGGCCTGCTACAGTGCAATTTTTTTCCTTTATATTATCCTTTTTACACTTTTTAATGCTAATTTTTTTGGAACACTTTTCTACCGTAATTTTTTGGCAATAGTTCCGACATAACTTTTTACCGTGTTTTTTTTGCTGATAGTTATCCTTTAGTAATTCTTCCGTCGATAGTTTGTATTTTCTTCTCTCGATTTTTTAAATATTTGACGATAACTTTTTGACACAACTTTTTGTCCGTAATTTTATAATAGTATTTAACTATGTTTACAACGGTATTTTACATCCTTTCTTAACTACGCCACGCTAATTATTCGACGTATCTTCATGTCCATCATTTTCCAACTGCCATTACAACTAAGTTTATGTTAACACTTTTTAATTCCTTTCTTAACTACTCGGCGGTAATTTTTTCAACACAACTTTTCGGCCATGTCCTTTCAGTAGATAATTGCCAGACAACTCATCGATGGTGAATAATTCTATAACCATATTTTATCCGTAGTATTTTTTTTATGTTCATTCTCTATTCTATGGCAATAATTTTTAGTCACGCTTTTCCAGTCGTAATTTCCATAAAGTAACTACCTTTCAGTAAATTTCTGATGATGAGTCATTTTTCGGTCGTCACTCGCCAGTATTTTTTGACACTAATTTCACATCCGTCGCCTCATTTTTTCAAAAAAATAGTACCAATGTTTTTGACGGTAACTTTGGACAACAATAGTATACTAGATAAGTCATAATCTTCGGCAATACTTTCAGCCGATTATTCGACCCCATTGTCCCATCACGGGCACGGCATGTTGCCGCGCTACATTTCCTAGTACACCGATGATATAGCATAAAAAAAACCTGGTGGATCGCGCGCCACGTGGTACGCATCCATTGGTTGTTAGACGTGGCGGTAGCGGTACCCGTCTCGGAGATCGCCTCGCACCGACGAGTCCCGGACTATATAAATTGCAGCCCTCCTCGTGAGATTTCTCCAACCGATCAATCAAACAGTCCAACAGAGAACCAGATCTAATCCCCTCTCGTAACAATATATAATGGCTCGCAGGGTTTGCGGCCTCTCATTCATCCACACTGTTCATCAATTGGATGAACAGTGTATGCGTATGAACAGTATATATAACAATATATAATGGCTCGCAGGGTTTGCGACCTCTCATTCATCCAGACACTGTTCATCAATATATATAACAATATATAATGGCTCGCAGGTTTGCGGCCTCTCATTCATCCAGACACTGTTTATCAATTGGATGAACAGTGTATGCGTATGAACAGTGTATACGGGTCGTTCCCGGTGGTAGATTTTTATCCGACGGTTCATATTCGCGTGTATTCTTTATGAGATTAATGTTTATGTAGACGCAACATAATTTTTGGCTAACATTTTTGTGTCCTATCTGATATTTTTTTCTACATCTTTTGTAACTACTATTTCGCTTAAATGTTTTGATCCACCTTTTCCAGCCGTTTGATTCGCCGGTCCACGTCCGTATATGTACTATTCATCATCTAATATTGTCCAATCATGTGTTTTTGGCTAACATTTTTTACCCTGACCTATATCTTTTGTCTACATCTTTTCTAACTGGTCGGCTTAAATTTTTTTGCCCACCTTTTCTAGCCGTAATTTTTCTTTTTTTTGCGTATATAACTATTCGCCTTAAATTTTTTTGCCCACTTTTTTTCTGCCGTTAGATCCGACAGTCTACGGCCGCACATCTACTATTTATAGTCTAATTTTATCCAAACGCCTGCGACGTCAATAGACGTAACACAACTTTTCGGCTAACATTTTCTTACTTAGCGATATTTTCTTTGCGTACATCTATTCTAACTATTCGGCTTAAATTTTTTAGCCATAATTTTTTTACTTAGGGCACAACTTTTTGGCTTTATTTTTGTAGCGGTAATTATTCTATGTCTACAAAAATATTTTCTGGTTCCATTTTTTATTATTTGAAGGTGCTTTTATGAGATAGCTTTCTTAGTTAACCCATGGTAACTTCTTGCCGGTGTATAATTGTATAGCCTTAGTTCGCTGGCAATATTTCTTTTATGGTTATTCATATTCTTTAGCGGAGGTGTTTTTTTTAGATTATTTTATATTATTTAGTAGTAACTTTATCTCGCACTTTTCCATCTGTAATTTTAATACGGTAGTTACCGTTCAGTACATTTCAAAAGGTGAATAATTTTCCAGCTATAATTAACAAGCATGAATTCAATTTTGTTATACTTTTTCCTTCTTCGACACTAATTGTACCATCCACCATCCTTTTTATTTGCAAATGATAATACTATTTTCTTATGCCGCAACTTTGGACAATAATAATATATTGTATAGGTAACAAGCAGGAATTCAATTTTGTTATACTTTTTCCTTCTTCCACACTAATTGTATCATCCGTCGCCTTTTTTATTTGCAAATATTAATAATGTTTTCTCTTTTGCAACTTCAAACAATAATAATACATTGTATAGGACGTACTCTCCATCGACAATTTTAGCCAATTAATTTACAATATTGCTCCTCATGGACGCAGTACCTATATATTAAACCTTGTGGGATCTCCTGCCTCTCAACATCCCATGCACTGTTCACATGAGCAGTGCCTCTCATTGCCTGGACCGTTGGATTTTAATCAAGTGGCTAAAACAATTCCATGTTCCTCCGATCGTAAGATTTTAATTCAGTGGCCAAAATAACGTCGCGAACAATCTGCTACACTGCGGTAATTTTTAGGGTGCACAGTAGTAAAAGTGCATGCTAAAATATTTTTACTAGCGGTTTGCTAACCCTAATTTTCAGTACACATCTTTAACTTTCATAGTGATTTAAGGTTGTAATTACTCAACAGTGATTGTTCGACAATACGCAATTCTTTAACAGTAATGTCGCAACAGAACTTCTTCAGAAAAACCTTATATTATTTACAACAGTTTCCCAGTACAACATGTGTGGTACGGTACTTTCCACGGCAATTTTCTATCAGTTAATTTTCTGTACGGATCCTGGCTTAGACAATAATAATCGACAATGATTAGCCAACCGTAACTTACAACATGTGTGTGATATTTACAGTACTTTTCACGGCGTATCAATAATTTTTTGGTATAGATCCCCGGCTCTCCGACGATGATTTCGCAACGGTATTTAACTTCCTGGCCCTAATTTTCCACTGGTTGTTACCCCATCGTACCTCCTTGCCGGTAAATATTCTCTAACCGTATTTCATCGATGATATTGCTTTTTAGGTTTTCTTCATATTCTTTGGTATTATTTTGGCATCACACTTTATCGGCTGCAATATTTCCATATGGTAACTATCTTTCAATAATTTTTGGGCCTTAATACGCCATCAATAATTCAGATTCTTTTGATCCTTCTAATTCTTTGGCTGTCCTTCATCTCTTTTATCGGGAAAGATAGTGCAAGTATCTTCTATGGTAACTTGGGACAACAAATTTTACTAAATTACATACCGGATAATCTCTAATATTCTTTTGGACAACTAATTAAAGGCGCCAGACGCGGCGACACGCCGCGACACATTCTCTAGTATAGTACATGGCCAGCAAGGTGTGGGCGTCTATTTCTCAGTTCTTGTATATGTCTTGTTAGCTGTTTTACTCACTCTTCAACACGGCCGGCTCTATATTTTATGGGGCCCTTGTACGAAGTTATGAAATGAGCCCCTAAGGCTAATGTATATGTAGACACATCTAAAAATATATATATATACTTTCGGTCGCAAAATATTAAAACTTAACATCCAACTAGACATTCTTAATCTCAGAGTATATCAAGTACTATTTTCTGCTAGTTTGATTACCTCAAATAAGAAATAATGAATTGACTAACAATAATGCTTCAGAAAAAAGCTTTTTTGGACATTTCTGGATGCAAACTCGTTGAGTACAATCTCAAGATCAATTTTATCCTCGTTTGATCAACATTTGAATTATTATCATCATGTTTTCGGGCTTAGATTCTTGACTTTGAGTATCCTCGTTGACATCAACAGGACTCGCCGCTGGAAAATACCTTTTTAGAGTACCTTTTTTGTGATTCAATAAGTTCATATAACAAGTAAAAGATAGAACCTTAACAATTCTCTAAATCGGTTGACCAAAGAATTAAAGATTAAGGCCGGAAGATTGTACCAGGGTGGGCGGGCGCACCGCTGACGGCCGATTAGGAAATTCTGCGGATTGTAGGCAGGGGAGACGAGATCGATCAAGAAATTGGAATCAAAATACAGCTCGTACGTATCCCATAAGTAGTCCTGTCGTTGTAGCTAGATCAATCGTGTGCCGCCCGGAAATAAAGGGGCGGGGGCGGGGCCTTCGCTGGAGCGGCTGGACGATACTCGATCGCGAGGGAATCGATCGATCTGGGTGTGGTGGCTCGTTTCTCTCGCTAGTAACCGGGAGTGAGATTAGTTGCCGGCTGGACTGAGTTTTTTTTTTCAGAAATTAATATAGCATAGAGAATTATAAATTTATGAGCCCCCGGCATGAGCCCTTGGCCTTTGCCAAGGTCGCCATAGGCCAAAGCGGCCCTGCTCTTCAATGTGCTAAAGTTGTGACCGCTGGTGATGATCAGTTCTGTTGCGTGCATAAAAATACAGATGCTAATTAAATAGCCACGTACATGTTCATTAATAATATCTTCTTTTCCTGTGAATTTACTGGTGTCTACTAATATCTTCTTGCCAAGAGACATGGACTACGAAACGATGTGGAGCTTTCTCTGGCCCATGTTGAACACGAATAAGCAAAAGTTAATGCAATTTTTTTTGTTTCCAGTGGGTAATTTACTCACTCACTCATGGACTCTGGCTTAGAACACGGGAAACAAAAACGTGTGTCGCACCCCAGGGCGACACCGGGGGCACTGCCTCCAGCCTCGCCGCAGTGGCAGCAGGCCCGGCCGCTGAAGGTGGTCCGGGGTGGATGGAGGCCGGAGGTAGCCGCCATGGCTGCCGGGGCAGATGTGGTCGGATCGACGACGGCTGGCAACCAAGGCGGCGTCCCTGGTTGGGATGGTGACGGAGGTCCCTCTCGGCGGCGCCATGACCGACGGTGGAAGTTCAAGGCCAAGCCGGCTGGTGCTGGAAACCCTAGATCTTGTGATCTGGTTCTCCGGCGCCGCCTTTCCGGACCTCTTCGCTGCTGGTAGGGCCAGATCCGATGGGGGTCGCCCCTACTCTGCTTCCATCTCTCTCGGTACTAGCCTAGCCGCGGGGCTGCTGGTAGGGTTTGGTGCGGCGCAACTTGCAGGTTATCGGTGGGTGGCGAGGGGGCTACCAGCTCGATTTGAATAAAGGGGGTGGTCCTTGGATTCCTCTCGCACCAAGACGAAGATCTACTTGATGCGTGTCTCCATTGATTTGGCCGGAGTGGCTGGTTCCGGAAGGCTCCGCCGACGAACTCCCATGGTGCCTGGAGCTTGCTGTATCGGAAGGAATTCGGCCATGCGCACATGTGTTTTTTGCTGGACGTTTTGTTTTAGTGGGAGCGTGGTGAAGCTCTGCTACCTGTTATCATCATGTGACATGTCTTTGACGATACATAGGGTGAAGTCAGATGCGGAGAATGTCATGAAGCTAGAGACATGTGGGCGAGCTATGGTGGATTGAGTCTTTACGGCGATGAGGATCTGGCTTGATTATCTGTGACTCGCAATAGCGTCTATTAGAGGGGCGGCATCACAGGAGGAGTTCACATTCTTACATTGCAGGATGAAAATCCAAGGTCTGGCCTTTATTGGTTATGCCTAGCAATGGTCTTGCAGAAGGCTGATGTCTACGCACTTCTATTCTTGTAGACAGTTGTTGGGTCTCCAAGTGCAGAGGTTTGTAGAACAGCAGCAAGTTTCCCTTAAGTGGATCACCCAAGGTTTATCGAACTCAGGGAAGAACTGGTCAAAGGTATTCCCTCTCAAGCAACCCTGCAATCAAGATACAAGAAGTCTCTTGTGTCCCCAACACACCCAATATAGGTGCACTAGTTCGGTGAAGAGATAGTGAAATACAAGTGGTAGCTGTGCCAGAAAATAGCTGATGGCGTGGAGGACTAAAGCAAACAAACATGCAACAGATCTAGATGCAAACAATGTTTTATGTTGAAGTGTATAAGTGGATTGCACTAGCCCTTTCCATCAGTTCGGACTTTTGGTTGCGTTGGCTAGTGCATGAAGCTTGACATGGTATCAGAGCCTAAGGTCTCGAGTTCGAGTCCTGGCTTTCGCAATTTATCCTAAAATTGCTGTTGACCCCTCTGTGTCTACGTATAGGCCTCTTGAGTCATACGTGAGTTTCGCGCGCCGTCGCTCTCTTCCGGTTGCACGTGCTGACTTCTCTCCGTCACACGTGAGAGGGGTGTTGAAGTGTATAAGTGGATTGCACTAGCCCTTTCCATCAGTTCGGACTTTTGGTTGCGTTGGCTAGTGCATGAAGCTTGACATTTCAATGTTTAGAAACAAGGCCTAGGGATCATCCTTTCACTAGTGAACACTCTCTCATATAAATATCCTCTCTTCATGATACTACTCTTAACTACTCTCCGGTTGGACACTCTAATCATCGGTAGGGCTATAACAACACTCCTCAAAGTCTGCCTTCCCCAATCTAGATAACCCCACACGGTTACCTTAAGCGCTAGATGGTTCCAACAAACACCACAATTTTATAGAGACATCCAACTCCAAATATAACTCATTACAAATATTCAATCTAGCCAAAGTGCCACACACGGTATGCACGCTGTCACTTTCACACACGTGGGGAAAAACATAGATCTACTAAAGCACAAAGAGTATTTATGTAGACTCAAACCTAAGTGCCATCATCGTGTGCATGCTGTCACTTTCACACACATGGGGAGAGCAGATATCTATTGAAGCACTTGAGTAGCAAGGTAGATCTACTTGATTACAAAGCTCATGACCACAACAAGATCATGCATAGAGAGAGATGAACACATAGCTACCGGTAGAGCCCTTAGTCTCAAGGAAGAACTACTCCCTCCTCATCATGGGAATCAGCAACGGTGATGAAGATGGCGATGGAGATCGATGGAGATGGCTCCGGGGGCACTTCCCTGTCCCGGCAGGGTGCCGGAATAGAGACTTTCTGTCCCCTGAATCTCCCTTTCGGTGGCGGCGGCGCTATAGAGGTTTTCGTGGATTTCTTCTGGATGTTGTAGGGTTTTTGGGTCGGAGGCTTCTTATAGGCGTAGGAATCAAGGTCGGTGGGGGCCAGGGGGCCCACACCCCCTGTGGGTGCCTCTAGGGCTTGCTCGTTCCTAGGAGGGGTGCGGCCACCCTATGGCCCCCCTCCGACTCTGCTTCGTGGTTCCGTGTTGCTCCGGGAAAAGTAATGACTTTGGCTTTTGTCCCGTCCAATTTTGAGAATATTGATTTTCTACCTTTCTAGAACCAAAAACAGAAGAAAACAGGCAACTGACACTGTGGCATCTTGTTAATAGGTTAGTTCCGGAAAAGATATAAAAACACCTCAAAGTATAGACAAAGCAAAGTAGATACAAAACAAGCATGGAGCATAAAAATTATAGATATGTTTCCGACGTATCAAGCATCCCTAAGCTTAACTCCTGCTCGTCCTCGAGTAGGTAAGTGATAAAAAGAATAACTTTTGAGGTGACATGCACCCTCACAATAAAGATCAAACCATTTGCAAGCATTGAAAGCTGTGATCAAAGAACTCTAAACATGTGCATGAAAGATGGAGTTCTAACAATAGGACATAGTAACTATGCAAGCAACATATCAAGCTACAAACAAAGATCATGAATAATATGCATTGAAAAACGTTTGTTTATTTCACATACAAAAACATGGCATAGTGGCAATGAGCTTGTCCCTCATAGAGTAGCAAATAGATGCATAGGACACCTTCAAAGTTCACAAGGGTGATTAGAAACAAGTAGCACAAGAACAAGTAATATCACAATATGCATCAATCAATAAGCTTTGGAACACTGCACACAGAATGACAACTATGCTCTCTTAATGGTGCCTAAAGGTAGAAGGTGGAGACTCAATAGTGGTGGAAGAAAGACCTTTTATAAAGGAAGCAGGGATTTCAAGTTTCAAAAAGAGCTTCCAAAAATTATGGTACTTGTTAGCTTTCAGCCCTCATTGCCCCTATCATAAGCATCTTGAATTGATTAAGGTTAAAGTGAACAAAGATGGAGTATATGCTTGACGAAGTATAAGTGGCAATCTCAAGTCCCTTGAATATGAGGGCCACACCTCATGCTACTAAACTTCAGTCACCGGTAAGTTCTTGTCATTGTAAGTATTTGCATATTATAGAGAACCGCCAACGGGGTACCCCTTGCACATGGTACAGGAGCTTTCCCATAACCAAGGCGACGTCCCTGGTTGGGATGGTGGCGGGGGTCCCTCCCGGTGGCGCCATGACCGGAGGTGGAAGTTCAGGGCCAAGCCGGCTGGTGCTGGAAACCCTAGATCTTGAGATCTGGTGCTCCGGCGCCACCTTTCCGGACCTCTTCGCTGCTAGTAGGGCCAGAACTGGTGGGGGTCGACCCTGCTCTGCTGTCATCTCTCTCGGTACTAGCCTAGCCGCGGGGCTGCTGGTAGGATTTGGTGCAGCGCAACTTGCAGGTTGTCGGCGGGTGGCGAGGGGGCTGCCGGCTCGATTTGAATAAATGGGGTGGTCCTTGGATTCCTCTTACACCAAGACGAAGATCTACTTGATGCGTGTCTCCATTGATTTGGCTGGAGTGGCTGGTTTTGGAAGGCTCTGATACGTTGGAAACGTATCTATAATTTTTGATGCTCTATGCTTGTTTAGTATCTACTTTGTTTTAATTGTCTACACTTTGAGGTGCTTTTTACATGTTTTCTGGTACTAACCTATTAACAAGTTGCAACAGTGCCAGATGCCTGTTTTTTGCTATTTTTGGTTTAAGAAAAGTTAGTAAAGAAATATTCTTGGAATTGGACGGGACGAAGGACAAAGTCAATAAATTTCCGTGGGGAACAAGAAGTCTAGAGGAGAGCCCGAGGGGCCGGCCAGGGGGGCCAGACCCACCCTAGGCGCGGGTGGGCCCTACCCCGCGCCTGGGTAGGGTTTGCCTGCCCTGGCGGCCGCCTCGGTCTCCCCCTTAGTCTATAAGAAGCCCCCGATGCAAAAACTCTCAGCACCCGATCAGAAATCCACGAAACCGTTTGTAGCCGCCGCCACCATCGTCCCTAGATCGGGGGGTTTGAAGCTCTTCTCGGCACCCTGTAGGAGGGGAGATCATCCCGGAGGCCCTCTCTACGGTATGATTTGTGAGTAGTTCCACCTTGGACTATGGGTCCATGTAGTAGCTAGATGGTTGTATCTCCTCCTTTGTGCTTTCATGTATAGATCTTGTGAGCTCCGTTTATGATCAAGATCTAATTTATTTGTAATCATGCATGTTGTGTTTGAGGGGATCCGATGGATATTGAGATTATTATGTTGGTTTGATTAATGTTTATATCTTTATGATTCTATCATGTTTGTGTTGTATGTGATCTTGCATGCTCTCCGTTGCTAGTGGTTATCTTGGCCAAGTAGGATCTAGTGACTCCAAGAGGGAGTATTTATGCTCGATAGTGGGTTCATGCCTCTAGTTTCCAAGGGAAGTGACAATAATCTCTTCGGTTGTAGATGTGCTGTTGCTACTAGGGAGAAAACAACGGTCTCTTATTCATGGAACATGTGGACTGTTTACCTTACACACTTTGCTTAAAGCAGTTGTCTATTGCTTGCAACTTAGTACTGGAGGGGGTTCGGATGATAACCTGAAGGTGGACTTCTAGTCATAGATGCAGTTAGATTACGGTCTATGTATATTGTTGTATTGCCCAATCAACCTCATAGGATCTTTCTGGCTAGTAATTGCATTGTTATTCCTTGCTCAGTTCCTGTCGATTGCCCCGCTGTAATTTGTTTACCCTTCATGCCATGTTGTTTATCTAAGGAGAGCACATCTAGTGAACTATGGACCCCGGTCAAATCTTTACCATTGATACATCTTCCACTGTTACTTGTTTACTTGCTGCAAACCATTACCTTCCACACCATACGTTTAATCCTTTGTTACAGCAAACCGGTGAGCTTGACAACCTCACTGATTCGTTGGGACAGAGTCTTGAGTTTGTGTTGTGCAGGTCTCCACGTTGCTTCCAACACCTGTGTGATGTTTCCTTCCTCCTTCTGGTTCGATAACCTTGGTTTCTACTGAAGGAAATCTTGTTGTTGTACTCTTTATACCTTGCTCTTGGGGTTTCCAACAAAGCACTCTTCCTACCTGTTGAGTGTAGCATCAAGTAATTTCTGGCGCCGTTGCCAGGGAAGCTAAGGACGTCTTCACTAGGTGAGTCCTTCACTTCATTTCTCTTTACTTTGTTTTTAGTTTGCTTTGTTTCTTTTGCTTGGTTTTGTTTATCTCTTTCCAAAAAATCCAAAAAAAATTAGTCTAGTTTGGTTTGCTTGCTTTATTCAAAAACATAAAAAAATAGTTCCTGCTCTAGCTGCTGCTGCTGTTTTTGGCTTGCTCACCTTTGCCAAAATGAACTCTTCTGAGAACACCAAGTTGTGTGACTTCACTAGAACCAACAACAATGATTTCCTAAGCACACCTATTGCTCCACCTGCTCCTGATGCTATCTTTTATGAAATTAAGCCTGCTTTGTTGAATCTTGTGATGAGAGAGCAATTTTCTAGTGCTGGTTTTGATGATCCTGCTGCCCATCTTAATAGCTTTGTTGAACTTTGTGAGATGCAAAAGTATAAGGATGTAGATGGAGATATTATTAAGCTCAGGCTTTTTCCTTTCTCCTTGAGGGGAAAAGCTAAATAATGGTTGCTATCTCTGCCTAAAAATAGTATTGATTCTTGGACTAAGTGCAAAGATTCTTTTATTGGAAAGTACTATCCTCCTGCTAAGATTATTGCTATGAAAAGTGACATTATGAAATTTAAATAGCTTGATAGTGAACATGTTGCTCCTGCTTGGGAAAGAATGAAATCTTTGGTTAAAAATTGCCCTACTCATGGACTCACTGCTTGGATGATTATCCAAACTTTTTATGCAGGTTTGAACTTCTCCTCAAGAAACCTGTTGGATTCTGCTGCTGGAGATACTTTTATGGGACTCACCTTGGGTGCTGCAACAAGGCTCCTTGATAATATGATGGTTAACTACTCTGAATGGCATGTTGAGAGAGCTCCACGTGGTAAGAAGGTAAATTCTGTTGAGGAAACTTCCTCTTTGAGTGAAAAGATTGATGTTATTATGGCTATGCTTGTTAATGGGAAAGCTCCTCTAGATCCTAATAGTGTTCCCTTTTCCTCTTTGGTTGCTCAAGAATAGCAAGTTGATGTGAAATTCATTAGAAACAACAATTTCAACAACAATGCCTATAGGAATAATTTTGGTAGCAACAACAATTATAGGCCTTATCCTTCTAATAATGGCAATTCCTATGGAAGCTCTTACAATAATGCTAGAAGTGCCCCTCTGAACTTGAAGTCATGCTCAAGGACTTTATTAGTAAACAAACCACTTTCAATAAGACTATAGAGGAAAATCTTTTAACTGTTGAGAAAAATATATCCGCTTTGTCTGAAGCTCAAACTTTCTTGGTTAATAAAATGGCTGCTAAATCTGAAACTATGGAAAACACCTTTTCTACTGCTCATGCCATACAAGTTACTATTGATGAAAATGTTAGGATTTTAGCTCAACTTCATGCTAGGTGGGAAAGGGAAGCTGAAATTGATAGAAACAATAGTGTGTGCACTATCACCACTAAACCACAAGTAGCCCCTATTCCTCCTCCTACTATGCCTAAGCCTATTGATCCTACTACTAGTGATGCTAAGTTTGGTTTTGATATTGATGGTTGCAATATTTCTGAAGTGATTATGTTCCTACAAAAGCTTGCTAGAAGTCATGATGCTAGTGATATGCTTGTTGCCTTTACCAAACACATTACAGATGCTCTTGTTAAGATTAAGGAAGAGAAGCTAAAACACAAAGCTTCTATTCCTAGGTAAGTAGAAGATAGTTGGAAACCCATTATTAATATGCAAGTGAATAAATTTGATCTCAAAGCTTCATGTGATCTTGGTTCTAGTATCTCTATTATGCCTAGGAAAATTTATGAAATGCTTGATTTACCACCATTAGAAGATTATTATTTGGATGTCCCACTCAATGATAATGCTAAGAAGAAACTCATGGGGAGTATTAATGATGTTCTCATTATGGTTAACAATGCTTATGTCCCTGTGGATTTCTATGTTTTGGATGTTGAATACAATGCTTCTTGTCCTATTACTTTGGGAAGACCTTTTCTTAAAACAGTTGGTTCCATCATTGATATGAAAGAAGGCACCATAAAATATCAATTTACATTCAAGAAAGGTATTGAACACTTCCCTATGAGGAGAGAGAAGTTGATTTTTGCTCCTCCTTTGAAAGCAAGATTTGATGTTAATGCTTCTTCATTTGAAAATACTTGATTCTTCTTGCTTCTTGTGCCTAACTTAAAGGCATTAAAGAAAAGTACTTGTTGGGAGATAATCCAAGAGTTTCCTTGAGTCCTGGAAGTTATTACTACTGTAATGACCTCTCCTTATCCTTTTTGTTTGTTTTTTGTGCCAAGACTGACCTCTAATGAGAGGGAAGTAAGATTTGGGGAGTTGCTGTCCCGAAACAGATTTCTGTCATCCACCAAAAAAATTCGTGAGGAGGCTCTGTAACTCGGATTGATATAAAAATTTACGAATAAATCCCCCAGTATGTTGGATAAATTTCATTAGTTCAACACTTTTTGATTTGAGCAACAGAAGATGTTCGAAAAAATTCAGTTTTACCTGTTGGTCTGTTTTGACAGCTTTTTGCCATTATTTGCATTTGCTTCTTATTGATTCCTTTTTGAGCTCTCTTCAGGTAAATTGAGTTTCTTTGAAGGGGTTACTTCAGTAGCTTGTGTTTTTAGTGAAAATCCTTGCTGTTCCAAAGCTTTGTCAGTGGTCTAATATCTTTTGAATAAGCTAATTTTGCTAATGAAGATTGTGTGAAGTTTTGTATGAAGGAAAAAATTTCAGGTGTAGAGAGAGACTGATGCAATGAGATGAAGGATGGATAAAATCTCAAGCTTGGGGATGACACCATGGTGTCACCCCAAGAAATATCCAAGAGGTACAAGCGTCAAAGCTTGGGGATGCCTTGGGCATCCCCTTCTTCATAAATAAAATGCTCAGGTCTGTCTAGACACTTCACTTTTTATTGTTTCATGCACAGTTGTGTTGTTCTTGGAGCGTCTTAGTTTTCGTTTGCTTTGCTTAGTTTGTTTAGTTTGCTTTAATAGTTTGGACCCCCGTTCTCACTGTGTTGTTTTGCAAATAAGTTTGCTTGGTGTTTGGAAAAGAGTAGTAAGTTCTTGCTTGAAGTGCAAGAGGAGCTTGCATTGACTGTGACTTAGACTTTAGCATGACATGTTAGGTGTTATTTTAGCATTATGCTTAGTAATTATTGTTGTAGCATGTCTTGTTCCAAATAATTGGGATTGCTTAGTGTGCCTTGAAGAAATTATGCATTGTTTTAGCATGCAAAAGCATAGTATTGTGGTATTCTCCTTTAATGTTTTGCTTGGGTTGACTTGGCACATGCTCACCCCGTGTTATGACAATGACAAGTCACCATTAGCCTCTATGATCATTTAGTCATTGACTTGTAGTACCACTCTTTGCTTTGATTAGTTTGCTTTGTTGCATTGCATAATTGTGGCCATTATTGCTCTCTTAGTTGGTTGATCCCACTATTTTGCTAGCCTCCACTTGTATGAGTAAGTTCTAATCATGCTTCCAACTCCCAAGAAACGAAGTTTTTCCAAAGTGTCCACTATAAACTCCTATGCATGGTGTGTTACACCATTCCAAGTATATTCTTGTTTTCAACTATCTTCTAATTAAAAACTATTTTGTTATGTGAAAACTTAGTGATTAAAGCCCTCACGAACTTGATGGCACATTTTATTCTTTGCCCCTAATAAACTTGAACCATTGAGGCAACTTTGTTGTATATGCTTGCACTTATAAGTTGGAATTAGCAGAACCGTGCTGTCACGGGGAACATTTTCAACATTGCACTTGTACTTTTTGTACTCTGTTGATATCATGCTCTTTTGTCTATGGATGTTACCGATGAAATGAAGTGGGAACTTGTAAGTCCATGGAGTTTGTATTCTGTGTTAGAGAAACGCCTGGGCCGCTAGCCTAAGCCATGCCTAATCATGGTGAAAACTTGCAGCATCACCATAGTGACATCTATGAAGCATTCTTCTTATAAAAAAAGAGAGAGACATTGAGAAAAGAGGAAAGAGAGAAAAAACACCATATTCCAATGGTACATAAGAAGAATTGCTAAGATGCTCATTGTCTGCTTGCCTTGTTGAAAATATCGTATGGGCACCTAGAGGGGGGTGAATAGGTGCTACTCAATTTTTAGTTCTTTTTCAATCTTAGGCTTGGCATAAAGTAAATTCTCTAGATATGCAACTACGAGAATTTCCCTATATGCAACCCTAGCTACTAAGCACGTAACGAGAGGATCGAGGGAACCGTAGTGGAGCACGCGGAGACACAGGGATTTGTTTTACCGCAGTTCCTTCCTTGTTAAGGGAAGTACATCTGCGTTGGAGGGGTGGGCAGTTCTAAGACCACCACGCCATAATAGGCCTCACCCTATTCTCCGATGGATCTCGCCACGAAAGGCCTGATCCACCTTCTCCACTATTTGTACCCTTTGAGGCGGGAACCAGTGCCTTTACAACTCTACCGGGGCTCACACCCACAACTGAATTGGGGGCTCCCGTAATGACAACAAGCTGTCACAAGAACAAGGATTATCAATATAATCAAAAGCAAGAATCTAGATATTTGTAAGAAATACTAGATCGAAGATTATCCAAACAAAAGGAGAGGAGATGAAGCACTTGATTTTAGTTGTTGAAGATCGAGTCCTCCTCCTTTGATTCCCCAAGGTACGGGGCCTTTGGGTGGATCTAGGTGGAGATCTCTTGGATGAAGGTTGCAGATCAGATCTTGAATTTTTTGAATGAACCAAGAGATCTGGCAGGAGGGGGAAGGCAGGCTTAAATACCTCCTGCCCAGATCTGGCCGTTGAAGAATTTTAGGGGCGGATTATCCACTCTGGGGAAAAACTCCGCCCCCAGGACAGAAACTCCAGGGGAAAATCCGCCCCCCATACAGAGAGCGATGCAGGTCCAGACTTGGCGAAATTCCTCAAAGGGCGGATTATCCGCCCTCTCCAGGGGCGGACTATCCGGCCTAGGGGAAAACTCCGCCCCCGAGCTGGAAAGTCTAGGGGGGAAATCTGCCCCCATACAGAGAGCGACGCAGGTCCAGACTTGGCGAAAATCCTCGAGGGGCGGATTATCCGCCCCCCTCCAGGGGCGGACTATCCGCCCTTGCCGGAAAGTCCGGCCGATTCTCCGCCCCCTCTCTGGGGGTTGCGCCCTTCTGGATATGGGGTGGGGCGGATTATCCGCCCCCAAAAGCAGTTCCCTTTTCCTTTTTCAATGTAAAGATCTGCAACACTTCAACACACATTAAATAATCCTTGATATTGTTATCTAACACACAAAACACTAGGGATTATAAAATGTTCTTTCAATCTCCCCATTTTTGGTGTTAGATGACAATACCAGGATTTGCAAAGAGACCTACTAACGACACCTTAAACTAAATGAAAGAGGCTCCCCCTAGATGTGTGCATATTTATAATTTGCATTTGAATACAAATGCACACACTAGAGAGTACACAACTTTCATAGCAAAGACAATAAAAACAAGGTGAGTTAGGAAACAAGGTCATACCACCAGGATGTGAATATAGCCAAATAAAATAATGAGATTGTTAGGCTCCAAGCACATCCCACAATATTGATGCATACACTAGATAATCCCATGATTCCATATGCCATCAAATAGACTCCATAGATAAATCCAGAATTCCATGAGAGTAGATCCACAATATAAATCCAGAATTCCATAAGACCATACAGAGTAAAGCACGACAGAGTCTTACATAAACTAAGCACAAATAACAAGTAACTTCACGCTAAAAGGGAACAAGCAAGCAAATAAACAACTGAAAAGAGACAAGTGCTTGCGCCCGACCCATGCAAATCCGCGAGACCTAATAGAACTACTTCTCCCCCTTTGGCATCGAAACGCCAAAAAGGAAGAAGAGCGATGCTAATGCCCCAGAAGATCACGCCTCCTCATCCTCGTCGTATTCATCCTCATCCCCTTCCCCTTCATCATACTCTTCATCATCGTCATCAGCTGGAGGAGTAGGAGCCCTCGGAGGTGGAGGAAACAGGCAACTCTCGAGCTCTCCATAGTTGATACCTGAAGTGTTCCACTGAGCATATGGTTCCGGAGCAGTAGGAGGAGGTGGATTGCTAGTGGCACCAGATACGTGGTGAAGGATGAGCTGCTGAGTGTGTGCCATCTCATGGCTCCTCCGGTATTCCTCATACTGGCCCTTGTGTGTATCTATGCCCATGCAAAGGATGTTCTGTTGGAACCAATTGAGTTGCTTGACCTCGTGTGCCATTGGGGGCACCACGGAACGACGACCACTAGCCCTTGCATCACGCATGAAGGACTTAGGAGCAGAGGATGGGTGATGGGTCTTCTGAGCTTTGTTGTAGATTTTGTTGGGCCTGTGAACACCATCCAAATCAGTGCCAAAGTCCTCAAGGGGCAACATATGCTTGATGAGCATCATAATGAAAGGAGCATATGGGATAGAGAGCCTGTTGATCATAGCATCCGTCATATCATGATATATGTAGTCCATGACATCCGGTTTGTAACCTGTAGCTGAACCAGAATTAGTGGCACACTCGTGAGAAAATGCAAGGAGAGGAACCAGGTGACCACGGATCTTGTCATTGTTGCCCCACTGGGAGATATGCTTTCCCTGAAAAGACTAACGAGGGAGGCATACAAAGGAGAGAGTCCTGAGAAAGTGCCAGCAATACCATCAGATGTTAGACATGGAGCGAGCACAATGTCCTTGGATGACTTGAGTGGAGAAATGATACGATGGCCAGAAGGAGTGTCACGGCCATGGAAAGCATACCCAAGAACCTTCCCAAAAATGCGGAAGTACGACTGAATCATTGTTGTCCCGGTCATCCACTTCATGGTACGGCGCTCATCACCGCAAATCACAAGCACGGAGGAATCATAGTTGTATTGGAGAGTCATAAGGTGGTGAAGCCCCATCTTGTTAGTCACATCCAAAGCTTCAAGGAGCCTTGCCTTGGATTGGGCCTCAGTCATATTGATGGGATGCATTGGGCGAAGCTTGAGAGTGGCATACACATCATCATGAATAGCCCGAAAGTGTGCATTCCAAAACATCGAGTCCTCTGGAGGACCATCACTGTCAGCCTCATCATAGTAATCAGTTTGGCAAATGGAGGCATACTGAATACTATCCATAGCCTTGTAGTTGGTCCGCGACTGTTTTCTCTTGCGAGATGCAGTCCTCTTGGTTTTCTTTGTTGCCTCTGCCATCTGTTCAGCCTCTCTTGCTGCTATGTGAACTTCTGTTTCGTCAATGAACGTCCCTTCAGCAGTGGGCCTAAGATAACGGGCACGGGGACGATGAGTGAAAGTCTTAGTAGCCTTGCAACCACCTGTGAAAAACATGAGAGGGATAGCATGGAGATAAGAACACACACAAGTCCAGGAGGAATGTTAGAAATAGTAGAAAAGTAATCCATGAGTCAAGGATGTGCATTGCGGAAATCAGAACCAAACCAGACCATATTTTAATCTCCAGGACGGATTATCCAGCCCTGGCAGGGGCAGATAATCCCCCCCCCCCCCCCCCCCCCCCCCGTAGAAAAATTCTGGAATGGCCCAGATTTACCAAGGCAAAACAGATCTGGCACTAGGGTTGCAATACTACTAATTCTAACAAGTAAGAGAAACACATAGGATCTTCTACAACGAGATTTCCACCAAAAAAATGAATCCCATACAAAGGTGAGAGATGAGGGAGTTACCATCGCTCATTGGAGGAAAATCGGAGAGGAGAAGATACCCGGAGGCGAGGGGAAGAAGATACGGGAGGGCCCGGAGAATGCAGTGGTCAAATCGACTCCGGGAAGGGGCAGAAGCTCCGGCAGTGGCTGGGGGCAGAGCTAGGGTTGGGGGAGGGCTGGCTGCTCTGTTTGAGCCTGGCCTCCCCGGCCCAGCCCTTAAGAGGCAGAATTTGCCCGGGATAATCCGCCCCCCCTCTGAATTTTCTGTAAAGACAGATTCAGGCCGGAGCATCCTTGCAAAGCCCCTCGATGGTGTATAGAGGACTTGTGTGCAAGAATAGATGGTTCAAGGAGGGAAAGAAGGCTTGGGTTTAGAGCAACAAATTGAGATGGTACTACACACCCAAAGTTTCAAGAACAAATCAAACAAAAGCCAAAGTTGGGTGTGTTTTCCATAAGAACAAGAGGTATGCAAGAAAATCCAAAGAGAGCCATTAGAAACCAACTCTTCTCAAGGAAGAGAGCGGTGGCCGAAGCCACCACGTTGGAGCGCATGGCATGACACCGCGAAGATGTATCTTGAGTTCAAAACCAATGCTCATCAATAACCCACATATCACAAAATGATATTAAGGTAAATGATTTTGTCTTGCTTTCGGCATTATGGGGGAGGGTTAGCCTAATCAATTAGGACCACACTCCCCCTATGTCTATGCCCGCATCTAAACCAAATACATGAAAAAGAGTGAGTGTGCAAGGGTAGTCAAGCCAAGCTCCTTGAATCTATGATATTTAGCTCATTCCTCAAATAACAAAATCTTGCTTCATCAAGAGGCTTCATGAAAATATCACTAAGTTGGTTCTTCGTACTCACAAAGGATAGAGCAATATCGCCATGAGCAACATGATCCCGAATGAAATGATTGTGAATCTCAATATGTTTTGTTCTTGTATGCTTCACTGGATTGTAAGCAATTTTGATAGCACTTTCATTGTCACATAAAAGAGGCACTTTGTCACAATTGACACCATATTCCTTTAAAGTTTGCCTCATCCATAATAATTGTGTACAAGCACTTGCAGCAGCAACATATTCAGCTTCGGCAGTTGAGAGTGATATGCAATTCTGTTTCTTTGATGACCAACACATTAGAGACCTGCCCAAAAATTGGCATGCACCAGAAGTTGATTTGCGATCATCTTTGTCACCAGCCCAGTCTGAATCAGTGTAACCACATAGAGAGAAACTTGAACCTTTGGGATACCATAACCCAAAATTTGGGGAATGAACCAAATATATGAAGATTCGTTTGACCGCCACTAAGTGGATATCTTTAGGAGTGGCTTGGTACCTTGCACACACTCCTACACTTAACACGATATCAGGCCTAGATGCGCAAAGGTAAAGGAGAGAGCCGATCATGGATCGGTATACCTTTTGGTCCACGTCTTTACCCTTGGGATTAAGCTCAAGATGACACTTTGTTTGCATTGGAGTAGCAACACCATTGAGATCTGTCATCTTGAACCTCTTGAGCATGTCTTGGATGTACTTAGCTTGATTAATAAAAGTTCCCTCTCTAAGTTGTTTGATCTCGAATCCAAGAAAGAACCTCATCTCGCCCATCATAGACATCTCAAACCTGTCAGTCATAAGCTTTGAAAATTCATCGTTAAAATCTTGGTTAGTAGAGAAAAAATAATGTCGTCTACATATAGTTGGCATACAAAAAGCTCCCCATTAACCTTCTTAGTAAAAAGAGTGGGATCGATTTGCCCAACTTCGCATCCACGGTCTAACAAAAGATCTTTAAGGTGCTCATACCACGCACGTGGGGCTTGTTTAAGGCAATAGAGCGCCTTATCGAGTTTGTAGACATGGTTCGGAAATTTGGGGTCCTCAAAACCCGAGGGTTTTTTGACGTATACCAATTCATGTAGTGGACCATTAAGAAATGCACTCTTAACATACATTTGCTGTAATTTAAAATTATGATGAGCGGCATATGCAAGAACGATACGGATGGACTCAAGACGTGCCACAGGAGCATAAGTCTTGCCAAAATAAATTCCTTCCACTTGAGAGAATCCTTGAGCCACAAGTCTTGCTTTGTTCCTCACAACAATGCCATTTTCATCTTGTTTGTTCTTGAAAATCCACTTGGTGCCGATAACATTGCGGCAATCTTTTGGTTTCTCAACAAGCTTCCAAACTTTGTTGTGCTCAAAGTTATTTAATTCCTCATGCATTGCAACTACCCGATCGGGATCTTCAAGAGCATCAAAGACCTTCTTTGGTTCAACCATAGAAATGTGAGCTTGATGCACAGAAGCTTGCAAGTTCTCTTCTAGTAGACACCCTTCTTCGTAGATCACCGACAATCTTGTCAATAGTGTGACCCCTTAGATCAAGGTTCCGATCAGCACGAGCCTTGCGACGAGCCTCAATGTCCTTATTGTTTCTAGAAGGAGTTGATTCAACATTTGTATCCATGTCTTGTCCACTACCTTGCCCTTGATCTTGATCTGAGTTAACGACATGAGCTTGCTGCTGAACATGTTCTTCAGGGCCGAATAATCCGCCCCTTGGTGGGGCCGGACTATTCGTCCTAGGAGATGTGGCTACAACTTACTCTTCTTGAGACTGCCTGACAGAGCTGGGAGATCCAGGGCCAGATAATCCGCCCTCGGGGCCGGAGAATCCGGCCTAGAGTCTTGTTGGATGTTCTCTTCTTATGATCCCCTGGGATGAGTTGGAGTGCCAGGGGCGAACTGTCCGCCCCTTGGAGGGGGCGGATAGTCCGTCCTGGGACTACCATTTTGTCCAGGAGACTGGTGAGCTTCAGAAAGTTGTGGTGTTGGTGCAGAGTTTTCTCCAGCAGTAGGAGCTTGTTGATCTTGTGTAGATGAGGGCTCCACTTTAGTGGAGCATTGTCCTTCCCGATCCTCCACAAGGGGTTCCTCAATGGGGCGGAAAAATCACACGCCCATTCTTCTTATGGCATCTTGGGGTATTTCAACATCTGCATCACAAACATCAACTTGCCCCACATAGGAGCCGTTATTTTCATCGAACTCCACACTACAAGATTCTACAACAGTCCCGGTGAGCTTGTTGTAGACTCTATAAGTGTGTGATTCGGCACCGTAACCAATAAAAATACCTTATAAAGCCTTGGAATCAAATTTAGACAAGCGGACACCTTTGATAAGAAAGAAACACTTACACCCGAATACCTAAAGTATGAGATGTTGGGCTTGTTACCGGTAAGTATTTCATACGGAGTCTTGTCCAAGATTTTCCGGAGGTAGAGCCGGTTAGATGAGTGACAAGCGGTGGATATTGCTCCAGCCCAAAAATTGTAAGGAGACTTGAATTCAGCCAACATTGATCTTGCCATATCCATCAAAGTGCGGTTCTTCCTCTCGGCTACACCATTTTGTTGAGGGGTGTACGCAGCGGAATATTGATGTCTTATCCCCTCTTCACTTAGAAACCCATTCAAAGTGTAGTTCTTGAATTCGGAGCCGTTGTCACTTCTTATTGCCAAGATAGGAACATTGTGTTGACGTTGAACTTCATTGGCAAAGTCAATGACCGTTTGTTGAGTCTCACTCTTTAGCTTGAAGAAATAGACCCATGTATATCTTGAGTAATCATCGACAATGACCAAGAAATATTTCTTCCCACCGAGACTGGCATGAGATGGAGGACCAAATAAATCCACATGAAGTAATTCCAAGATTCTCTTTGAAGACACAATAGTCTTCCTCTTGTGGGGAGAGTCATGCATTTTGCCTTCAACACAAGCCCTGCAAACACGATCTTTGGCAAAGGAGACATTGTATTTTAGTCCAAGGATGTGGCCACCCTTGTGGAGACTTTGCAAAGTTCTCATGTTGACATGGGCTAAACGGTGATGCCATAACCAGCCCACGTCGGCCTTTCCTAATAGGCACATCGGACCCGAAGTGGTTTTCCCCGAAAAGTACACCACATACAGGG
The DNA here is from genome assembly GCA_916181665.1 of Avena sativa. Lineage (NCBI taxonomy): Eukaryota > Viridiplantae > Streptophyta > Magnoliopsida > Poales > Poaceae > Avena > Avena sativa. Next base: position 94,368,480 of record OV702294.1, read on the forward strand.
CATTTTCGACGTACCCAACGAAAGCGACCTTTAGAGACTTGCTCCACAAGAGTACCACCAAATCATCATCAATGAAAACAGCAAAACCCATCTTGCCAAGGGCACGAACAGAAAGAAGGTTGTAACCGAGGGTCTCAACAAGCATGACGTCCACGAGAGAGATATTGTGGGCAACCACAACCTTGACAAGACCCAATACCTGAGATTTAGACTTATAACCATAGGAGACTGTAATATTATCATGATTGGGACGCATCTCCGTGATGATCTCCTTGCTTCCGGTCATATGACTAGTGCATCCACTATCCAACACCCATTTCGACCCATCGGAAGCATAGCCCTGCAAGAGAATTACTTCTTGGTTTTAGGTACCCATTTTTCAATGGGTCCTCTCATGTTAGTAACAAGGGTCTTTGGAACCCAAATAGACCAAGTAACATATTCATCAAAAGGACCGACATAATAAGCATAAACATCGCCATAATAATCACAAAAGAGTTCATAATTTGGATTGTGAGACCCTGCAAAACCAATATTGTTAGTTTTGTCTTTTGTGACATTCTTCTCAGCAGTGCTTGTCTTTGTTGTACGTTCTTGGTCTTGTTCTTATTGTTTTTCTTCTTCTTGGACTTGGTGACATACCCAAGTCCCTCTTTACCAAGATTTGACTTTTGCTTGCCAAGAACCTCATCAAGAACACCCTTATCTTTGGGAGTGATGTCCTTGACAAATTCTTCTTCCACACTAGCATTTTCCTTGTGAATATATGTTGACTTGGATGTGCTAGGAACATCATACTTGGCCAATCGAATTTGGAGATGATCATGTGACTCATTGAGAATGAGAAATTGCTTTTCAATGCCTTGTGAGCGATGTCAAGTTTCTCCAATTCCTCGGAGAGTCTATCATGAGCAGCCCCAAAGCCAATATTTTCCTTCTTTAACTTCTTTGCTTTGGCGACTGCATTGTCGTGTTCCTTAACAAGCTTAGCCACTATTTCTTCATGTGACTCCTCAATGGACTCAAGACTCTCTTCAAGAGAAACCCGAGCCTCTTCTTCTTCTAGAGCATTTTTTAAGGATGCAAATTCCATTGCATCCTCCCTTTCAATTATGCCCTTTTCTTCGAGGAGGAGCTTCATTTTGGGACAGCTGGTCCATAAGAGCCTCAAAACGTATTTTGTGCTCACCTTGCAAGTTAGTGAAGAAATAGTCCAAAGCAATAATCTCTTCTTTAACCTTAAAACTAGTAGGATCATCCATGTCAATCATAGCCTTAGGAAAAGAAGAGTTAGAAGTAGTTACCTGGGAACTTATTGCCATGAGACAAGTAGCATTCTTGTTGATGGCGTTTTCATTCGGAGAGTCGAAGAGTGATGTTGATGTAGATGTGGTGACTATAGCAGCCACCTCTTGAGAGCTATCATCCTCGTCTTCACTTCCCAAAGAATATTATTCTTGAGCCACTAGAACAATATTTGGTTGCTTCTTGAAAGGAGCATTCTTCTTTACAAACTGTTTCTTGCGTGGAGCCTTTGACTTGTCTTTGAAAATAAGTCTTCCTCCATTATCTTCCCTACTTTGATATGGACACTCAGCTACAAAGTGCAGCTGATCTCCACAGTTGAAACATGTTCTTAGCTTGGGACCATTTTCCTTTCTTCCATAAGCTCCACTCTTGCGTTCTAGTTCAGCTTTAGCCTTGGCCAGGTCTTTCCAAAATTTTCTAGCATAAAGAGCCAGGTATTGTCCGTGGATCCTTTTTATATCATCGGGACAGTCCATACCTTCTATGGTATATTCATCATGATCAATCACACTAGTCTTCAAGGCCATGTTGACCCCGTTTTACATCCCCATAGCTCGTGCACGAGCATCTTTGGCATTCTTGGCATCCACTTTGAAAGCGGCCATTTCTTTCATTACCTCATTGGATGTCATAAGGTGGTAGTTATGCCTACCTTGGAGACTTTTCAAATCTGTGGGCTCAAATGGCATAAGAGCACTAACATACTTGCGCTTGATCCATGCATCATCAACGTGAGAGGCACCATGATTCCTTAAGGTGGTGGCTATTGCCTTGAGCCTCCTATACATGTCCTCGTGGTTTTCTCCATCCAACATATAAAATACTTCAGCTTCATTGATCAAAGCATCATATCTATTCCTTCTCATACTTTCATTTCCGATGAAGAGCTCGATGAGAGCATCCCAAGCTTCCTTAGCTGTACTAAGATGCTGAATGTGTGGCATGTCTTTGTCACCCACACCAAGATGTATCATGTGTAGAGCTGTAGCGTTGAGTTGACTATCAACAACCTCTCTTCTTGTTAGATTGTTGGGATCTCCAACATGAAGACCATTCTCGATAATTTTCCACAACTCAATGGAGGAACTGCACACATGAGACTTCATAAAAAATTGCCATTGAATGAAAGTAGATGCTGAAAGTTTGGGTGGATCACCCCTATTATGTATATGTGGGTGAGGGATAGGTGGATCAGGAGAATACACATGGGAAACCTCATTGTATCCTTCCTTACCACTATCCTTTTTCCGAGGAGGATCTCTTGCTAGTGCCATCACCAACCACTTCGTTATCTTTGGAATCGGTTTTACCCGTTTCCTTGGATTGCGGAGTGGTAGCCTCAGAGTTAGATGGAGGTGATGCTGCGTATGTGGAGAGACACATTATCAATTGACGCATCTCTTCCATCTTAGCCTCCATTGAACTTACCAAGGTTGTTTCCAACGTCTTGAGATCGTTCATGGTGACTACCTCCGGAGCATCACTCCCATCTCCCTTGGAACCCATACTTCTCTTAGGCGGTTAAGCCCGAATTAAGAGTCGGGGCTCTGATACCAATTGAAATGGATCGTATGGGCACCTAGAGGGGGGTGAATAGGTGCTACTCAATTTTTAGTTCTTTTTCAATTTTAGGCTTGGCATAAAGTAAATTCTCTAGATATGCAACTACGATAATTTCCCTATATGCAACCCTAGCTACTAAGCACGTAAAGAGAGGATTGAGGGAACCGTAGTGGAGCACGCGGAGACACAGGGATTTGTTTTACCGCAGTTCCTTCCTTGTTAAGGGAAGTACATCTGCGTTGGAGGGGTGGGCAGTTCTAAAACCACCACGCCATAATAGGCCTCACCCTATTCTCCGATGGATCTCGCCACGAAAGGCCTGATCCACCTTCTCCACTATTGGTACCCTTCGAGGCGGGAACCGGTGCCTTTACAACTCTATCGGGGCACACACCCACAACTGAATTGGGGGCTCCCGTAATGACAACAAGATGTCACAATAACAAGGATTATCAATATAATCAAAAGCAAGGATCTAGATATTTGTAAGAAATACTAGCTCGGAGATTCTCCAAATGAATGGAGAGGATATGAAGCGCTTGATTGCAGTTGTTGAAGATCGAGTCCTCCTCCTTCGATTCCCCAAGGGACGGGGCCTTTAGGTGGATCTAGGTGGAGTTCTCTTGGATGAAGGTTGCAGATCAGATCTTGACTTCTTCGAATGAACCAAGAGATCTGGCAGGAGGGGGAAGGCGGGCTTAAATACCCCCTGCCCAGATCTGGCCGTTGAAGAATTTTAGGGCGGATTATCCGCCCCCACTAGAAGTGACAATAATCTCTTCGGTTGTAGATATGTTGTTGCTACCAGGGAGAAAACAACGGTCTCTTGTTCATGGAACATGTGGACTATTTACCTTACACACTTTGCTTAAAGCAGTTGTCTGTTGCTTGCAACTTAATACTGGCGGGGGTTCGGATGATAACCTGAAGGTGGACTTCTAGTCATAGATGCAGTTGGATTACGGTCTATGTATATTGTTGTATTGTCCAATCAACCTCATAGGATCTTTCTGGCTAGTAATTGCATTGTTATGTCTTGCTCAGTTCCTGTCAATTGCCCCGCTGTAATTTGTTTATCCTTCATGCCATGTTGTTTATATAAGGAGAGCACCTCTAGTGAACTATAGACCCCGATCCAATCTTTACCATTGATACATCTTCCGCTGTAACTTGTTTAATTGATGCAAACCATTACCTTCTACACCATATGTTTAATCCTTTGTTACAGCAAATCGGTGAGCTTGACAACCTCATTGATTCATTGGGACAGAGTCTTGAGTTTGTGTTGTGCAGGTCTCCACGTTGCTTCCAACACCTGTGTAACGTTTCCTTCCTCCTTCTGGTTCGATAACCTTGGTTTCTACTGAGGGAAATCTTGTTGATGTACTCTTCATACCTTGCTCTTGGGGTTTCCAACGAAGCACTCTTCCTCCCTGTTGAGTGTAGCATCAGGCTCCATCGGCGAACTACCATGGACGCATATGCCTGGAGCTTGCTGTATCGGAAGGAATTTGGTCATGCGCACATGTGTTTTTTGCTAGATGTTTGGTTTCAGTGGGAGCGTGGTGAAGCTCTGCTACCTGTTATCATCATGTGATATGTCTTTGACGATACATATGGTGAAGTCAGATGCGAAAAATGTTATGAGGCTTGAGACATGTGGGCGAGCTATGGTGGATTGAGTCTTTATGACGATGAGGATCTGTCTTGATTATCTGTGACTCGCAGTAGCGTCTATTAGAGGGGGCGGCATCACAGAAGGAGTTCACATTCTTACATTGCAGGATGAAAACCCAAGGTCTGATCTTTATTGGTTATGCTTAGAAATGGTCTTGCAGAAGCATTGTTTTGCGAGTGAGGATCTTCTTCGGGGTGAAAACCTAAGATCTTTGATCGGGTGATGACAGTGCTTGTGCACTATTTTCTTCTTGGAGATGTTGCTTTTGGAGGGGTTGGACTTCTGGTGTTGTTTTTGGTGATGGTAGTGTCGCTGCTGCTAAGGTTTAGATTATTGTAGCAGGACTTTTTTTTGTAATTCTTCTTCTTATTTTTCGGCTGTGTGTATCCGTATTGCTAATAGGGTATGCGTTGTTGCAGATACTGGATGTAATTAGTATTCGTGTGATATTAGTATATGCTATTTTCCAAAAAAAAATTACTCACTCACACTATTATATGGTACTATCTCTTCCATATTATTGAATCGTTTTAGCAACAAAATTAAGTTCTCCCTTCATTCAATAATGTAAGACATCCTATCATTTTTCTAACATACATGTATATAGACATGTTTTAGTGTATAGGTTCACTCGTTTTAGAGTGAATTTAGTCCATTTTAAAATATCTAAAAGGTCTAAGTACTATTTAGTAAACATTAAGTACTATTTAATTATATTTATACGTGTCTTCCTTTGGTTGATCATGCATATACTAAATTGCCGTGCTGCGGTGAAACCAAATCTCCAAGAAACAAAGATCCGCAATCTTTTTGTTGTCTCATTGTGGAACTTGAAATCCAATAGATTAATTTTCTTTCAGGAACTATTACTTATGATATCAAGAACATGATCACCTTCTTTTAGATGCATTCTTAAATGAGAGTTGAGAACCGAGGAGAAGATGCCATTTTGCTACTCCCTCCTGTCTATTTTTTTTTGAGAACCCATTCCATATTATTGATTCACATTTGTCTAGATTTAAATGAATCTAGACACTATTTAGTATATAGGTTCATTTAAATTTTGACAAATTCAAATCAATTAATATGAGTCGGAAGGAGTATGTATTTTCAGTTTTATGCGGTGCAACTTTCATTTGTCATATATTTCCAAAGCCAAATATTTCCACTCCTTTTCCATCCTATTTTCTCGAACAGATTTTGTTCTTACTATAAGATCCAATAGTTTCTTCTTACTAAGATTTGTTCTATTATTGTTTCTATAGTCACATCATTCCTCAATTATACCATTTTTCTTGCACATACCTCATATACATGCCAAAGACGTCGCCACTGTTTTTTTTTTGAACAAGGGAGAGCCCCCGAAGGGGCTGAAAGCCTTTCATTATAATAAGACGGAGGAGTTACAAATTTTCACGCTGAACCCTATAAAAGCTAAAATTGCAACTAGATCCACACGCTTTACAAAAAGGACCCTAAAAATATCTAGAAGAAAGCCATCGGGTCCTTCTTCCAATCCCCCTCTGCATCTGATGGGCCTCGCGATGGAGGTTGAAGAAGCTCCGGGATTCTTCACCGGCGAGCTTGAAGGCCTCGATTTGGCCAGGATAATCGGGTGGCATCTTGCTTCCGATTTGGAACTGCAGCAGAAAGTGGCTCCACTACTCCATGGTCGATCATCACCGCCGCTCCTCAGATCTCCTCCCCTCTTAGACACCACCTCTGTGCTCAAGAAGACAAAAGAGATCGAAGAACAGCGACAACTCACCACCAGGATCCGCCGAATCTGCTCGAGGAAACCGAGCTCCTTCCTCAGAGCTCCTGCCCGAGATGAGGAAGGGAAGCCGAAGAAGATGCAGACGCAGCGAATCCGACGACTAGTACAACACCAACTCCAATCCTCGAGACGCGACTCCGCCACTGTTGTTGAACCATTGAGAAATCTTCATGGTTAAGATCAGCATAAACTTCGTTGATCCCGCCAATGACTCCACCATAACTAGACGGTGCCCTCCTCCTTGCACGAGGACATCATCTCGTACACAGCCAAGACCCCACTGCACCACTTCGTCGAGACCCACCGCCGTCGACGCGGTAGAAGGAACACCCGCTCCACCAGATGACCCCCTCCAGGCATCCCGAGCTCCAAAAACAAAGATCTCGGGAGGGGAGTGGGCGGCGGCGATGATCTAGGGTTCCCTCCCGGCCGCCCGGAGGATACACGACATTTAAATTATGCATGCATTATGTTTACATATATAACAAAGAAATACATTAGAAAGACATCGTAACAATACACGAACATTCAACTAGTATATTTATTAATTTCTATGGAGAATTTCACTATTGGAACCAATAATCCAACATTACTACTCTATCATCTCCCCGATTTGGGAATATTTCCTTATTTGGATATATATCTATAATCTTCTCGGTGGGGCAATGGCTTGGGTTGCGGAGAGGCTCGGTCATGGTGATTGGGGCCTGATGTCCTCCGGTGGAGTGGCGACATGGAGGTGCTGGTGTTCTATCGACAGTTGCGAGGCCCCGATCTGATCTAGGCCTCAAGTCCTGATTTGGGCCAGTGCGGACAGGCGGGACTGCCTTCTCCTCTACACCCGATCCGACAGGTGAAATGCTAATTGCCGCCTAGGTATGCAAGTGGACCATCCGGCGGAAGAGGCGGACAATCCACCGAAGTGCATGTAAGCTTAGAAAATGAATTAGTTTTATTAGCTGTATGTTAAAAAAGATTAGGCGAACAAAATATCATGGCATGGCGGACGTCCGCTTGCATCCCTATTGCCGGCCGCTGTGGCGCGCAGACGGCTAGTGCAGCATAGGGGCACTTCTCTGTTGGGCCGGCCCATTCTGCACAGTAATGGATTTTTGTTCCTTTTTTTTCTTTCATTTTCCTATTTTCTTTTTCGGTTTAATTTATTTTCTACCGAACAATGTTTATTATATTTTAGAAAATTTCGTTTTCTAAAATTGGTTTATGTTTTTTGAAATTGTTCATGGTTTTTAAATTTGGTTCATAATTTTTAAAATTGGTTCATGGTTGATTTTTGAATTTTGGTTCATGATTTTCGAAAAGTGTTCATGATTCTTTACAAATTGTTCATGAGTTTTAAAAATTTGTTCAAGCGGTCATCGTCGCCATGGAAGAACCGGATCTCGCCGAGGATCCGGGCAATCTACTCTCCTGGGAGCAGTTCTCCGCCGACCGGCGACAACTTCGGCATGTAGAAGCGGCGTCCGACATAGGCATCGGCATCGGCCTCGACGACGGCGGCAACCTTTTTATGTTTTTCTAGTTATTTTTATCTAAATGTATTTTAAATTCGAGTGTTCGTCTGAATTCGATGTAATCCGCATGTATTCGCCCTTAATTAATGAAATCCGCCTATATTCGCCCAATTCGACTGAATTTTAGCCGAACACGAAAACTTAGCCTGAGAACGTGAGTGAGAAACTCCGACCTAAATTAGGTCCGGATTTTGGCCTCGAACGGCCAACGAGTGGGATGCTTTTATATCCTTCTAACTCCTATATGACTTTTATATTATATATTAAATTATAAATATACAAACTGTAAAGTGGATATTTATTTTATTTCTCTTTTTAAAAATTACGCATGGTCACTTCTGTATATGTTTTAAAAAAAGAAGTTCTAAATGTTCTTCCTCACAAGACTCTTTACGTCTTTCCAAAATTCCATTTCCGCGAAAAACGGGCCTGCCCACACAAGGCTCGTGTCTTGGCTTCAGTTTATCGGGTACGCGTCTCCCCTCAAACATAGGCTCCACAAACCTCCGCAAATCCCAGAGCCGTCGCGAACCCTAGAAGCCGTACCATGTCGTCTCTGCTGCGCTCGCCAAGCATCCGCCGCGCTCTCTCGGCGGCCTCACCTGGAGGATCACAGGGAGTTTCCTTCCTCCGTGCCCCCTCAGCAGAAGCCGCCGCCATCGGAGGAGAGGGAGGAGCCAACGTCCGCCGTGGTCTTGGGCTCCCCACTGTGCCCCGCCGCCACCTCTGCGCACCTCAGCGGAGCCGCGACCTTACTTCTACTTCCATCGATCAGGTGAAGCGACATCTACATCTCCACGTCTTGCTGTAAATTGACCTTCTTTCACATTGATGTCGCTTAGCACAATCCGATCGAGTGTCTGGTATTAACCGTGACAGGATGCTCAGAAATCGATCGGTTGTCTATCATTAGCCACATTGGGAAGCTCATAAATAATATTAATTAGGACATGGAATCCACATTGCAATATATATAGAATGAGACTCTTGCTGGATAAAATATTGGGGGTTATTCCTGTGAGGTCGCCTTTTCCAGTTACTGATGTTCTGACGGTTTCAATTTGCAAACAGTCTTGTTATACATACCAGTGGCGACGCCAGGACTAAAAGCTTGTAGGGGCGAACTTTTGGTGTTTCTGTAAGGCACGTCGCAAATGTGTACAACATTACTAATGGTTCTAAATAGGCAAAGTTTCTCAGGATTCACAAGATACAAGTTACAGACACTGAACTTTTGTAGAAAAATAACATGTAAGTCTTAAAAACTACTCATTGGCTGCCAAAACGGTTGAAATTTCCAAGATAAACCTACAACATGTGGCATTTTCTTGTGAAATTAAGTCATAGTATAATAATGATAATAGCTTGAAGCTTTTGTATAAGAGAAGGTTTGTATTTTGTACCACAGGAAACTTATTAGGTTTGTCAGTGTACGTGTCACCCGTGTAACTGCACTGTGAAGCGCTGTTGTAGAATGAAATGTCAATATTGGCTTCATCTTTTTACGAAGATCCTACAGCATCAAAGTTTGGAAACGAATTTTAGTACTATGCATCTGTAGTTACTTAAAAACTTAGACAAACATGGCATGAAACTGATGATCTTTTAGAGAGGACAGAGGGCTTAAGGTGGAGAATGCTTGTTGCCGTTGTCACGTGCTCTTAGCTGCTATCCTGTGAATCTGTAGACCTAAGAGCCTAAGAATGGATGCCGTAGAGATGTCAACTAGCATGTCATTGTTGGTACGATCAGATGAACAACATGAAGGTGCAAATTCATTTTTTTTTCATGCCGTACCTTAGCCATATACGGGCCAATAAAAGTTTGTATTGTAGAGCGTTGAATACCAATTCATTGGAGGCCACTGCATTAAACCGTCCTTTATTTGTCGACGCCGTTACTTCCAGCGGAAAAAAGGGTGATTGTCATGCTTCCTGGTATTAATCCTTTTATTTAATTTGAAACATTGATCCTTCTTGTTTTTCCACCCATTTATTGGAGGTGAGCTTGAGATACATAGATGGAACCATATCAGCTCTGCTATGGATTCTCGACTATTCAACTGCTTCTGGCGATATTGTTTCTTCCTAGTTCGTTGTAGGTTTGATCTGCCAGCAGCAAATTAAATTTTATCATTAAATGTTGTCATATATCACCAATTTAAGGACAAACAGTACTCCAAGTATTACTCGCCATTATAAGTCTGTGGGCCTTGCGAGAACTCTTAATGTTTACTGTAAATGCTCATCTTTTTTGAAGACAACTAAGTGTAAGCTAAGCAAGTTTTATTGTCTGATGACCATGCCACCATGAATATGACTCGGAACTTGAAAGTCTTACGGAGCTGGGTCACAATCAAGCAGGGTATGGGGGAGGGGGGATATATGCAGTTAAGCTACTATATAGGACTTGGCGATAGTATGGAATCACTTTTGTTCCCTTGTAATAAGCCGTAAATGATTTGGTTAACAATGAGAGTACCATTTTCTCTTGGACGAAATACCTCCAGTATGCACGGAGGATGTAGATTCTAGTGATAATTTAATGCCAGTGCCATATACTGGCGTGGTAGCATTAGCTATCTATTGTATAGGTATCAGATGGTCACACTGCCACTTACATAACTTCCAAAATTCTTACTTCGTGTGCATATTCTTAATTATCCATAAAGGATAATCTGCTGTAAATGACACATATGATTAAGCATATAAGATGATGGTTACTAGGCCACGCTTCAGCTTATAGTTATCTTAGAACATTTGATGTTTCACTGTTGATCAAACTCTTACACTTCTCCCTGTATAGTGTGATGCGCTGTATGAGGAGGTTCGAGCAACAAAGGTTTCATTACTGGATGAAGACCTCCTTCCGCGCATCATTGAAAGGTAGACACAACATTTTATCATATTTTTTTCCCTTTCTGGGGGAGAAATACTGAACGTGGTATCTTTCTAGCACCTCGAATGCTTGCGATGAGCTTTGCCAAAAGCATATTCAGAGGGCATGGATGGTTGGTGTTGCAACATTTGGTGGTTTCTTTGCTGGATCATGGATGAGAAAGAGGAAGATGGATAACAAGAGAGAGCTCAGGAACGGAACTGATGAGAACCTCCCAGGGAAAGGAACTGATGAGAATCTCCCAGGGAACTGGACTGATGAGAAGCTCTCAGAATAAACAGGATGTGACTTGGTGGTTCATGCCGTGTGGACATGTAGCTTGTTTAATTAAGGAACTCGTCTGCCTTGCAGTTGCAACCAACAGCTTCTAGCATAAATGTACTTGGTAACTTGATGGGTAAGTTCTCCAGACGCTAGGGTATGTTTTGGGTTGTGTCCGGATATCACCATCGAAATGGATCATAACCAAAATCCGACCTTTATTATTGGTATATAATTGCCAAAAAGATGGATATGGTATTCTTAAATCAAACGCTGCCTAGTTATGTGGGCGACGAATGGGGGAATGTCTTGTATTTACTCTCTTTTGCTGTTCTATTGCGCTTGGCAGCATACTTTACTTGGTTTAAAAAGTATTCATGTTACTTCGTCCACTATCAGTCTGTCTGTATACAGAGTTCCAGGTTTTCAACCATGAGGTCCTGTTGGAAATGCTTTCTCGCGGCGGCGGGAGGTTGAATTGCTTAAAAAATTCAATCAGGACGCTCACTTGCTGAAGCAGTAAGTTATCTTGGAATCTTCCAAGTTGGTGACATTTGTCTCTAATAAATCAACGTCAACTGGTATTCATTACTCCTCCCGGCCGGCCGTCTGCCTTCCGTGATCGTATCTGACACGTACGGGTTGTTCCTGACTCCATCCAAGTTGATCAATTGCACTTAACACTAGCTTTGTCGTCCTCGCCTGAAGATCCTGATTATTATTCGTTGAAAGTTGCAAAGGACAGCTTCTCCTACCAGGCGCTATGTGCGAAGAGGATCGTCAAGCTGAACGGGAGGCCCATCAGAAGAAGAAGAAGGCCCATGGGCCGGCTTGACCGGAACGGCTTAGCTATTTATTTATTTAGCTCTGGCTCAGTTCCCTACCTATAAGGGAAAGTTGAAGTAGCAGTAACAAGATCATCTCTGTAAAATCCAATCGCAACGCTAAAGGTTTCTCGCGGAGAGACTTCCAATCGCCAACGCTAAGGTTTTTCACCAAGTTGAGGGCTCTCACCAATCGACTTCCAATCGAGCTCACCAGGTCACCAAGTTGAGGGCACAATGTATTTAGAACAAGTGTGAACCCAACTGATGGGACGAAAATCTCCCACATCGATCCAAAGCGTCCTGTCGTTTCGTCGGAGAAACTCGTTTCCAGGAGTTTCATGGGACTCCTCTTTTTGCTAAGATAAAGAGGGAAAACACCCAGTCTTTTTTCATAACCAGGTTAACAAAAAGTGCCCTTAATTAATACCATCAGAACAAAGTTTTGCTACACCTTAAGTGCGCCCCCAGCAACCTTGTTGTTTCTCAAGCACAAAAAACTAAAACATTCAGGTGCATCTAGATCCTTGAAGCATACCACAGCCATTTTTTCTCAGAATGGCTCCCTCCTTCCAAGTCAAATTACAGTCTGCATACAACAATAAAGTGCCTCGATCAAGATCAGCATGTAATTGTACTCGGTAAAGATTCTCATAAGTAGAAGCCGGTGTATTTTACCACAAAAGAATACCGAATTTATCCTCCCTTCCCTCAACTCATCACTTGTTCGGCATAAGAAAGCAAACAAGTAAGGCCAAGCATCCATGCACACTGGACAAACGGGCCGCGTGGCTTGCCTTCCTCAAGGAGACTGTATTCCGAGGCATCAAATATATAAGGATACGTCAATGACATAGTTAGAAGCACATCTAAGGAAATCTGGGGCTAACACTTACACTCTAATGGTTCCACATACAATAAATCCATTGTCCATAGTAGCTTGCAGTTTCTTCACAGACTCATACGCCAAATTGACCTGCACACCTCCAGAAAATTCAAGTAGTATTGTCAGCTGGCTGTAAGTGAGAAACCGCAAAGTGTCATCATTGTTTCCTAAAACCTTACTAGGGAATATAGTTTCAGGATTTCTACAAGGAGCTCGTTATTTACTCCGCAAATGCTAAAATTTGCACAACATGAATGGAGATGGCAGATCCGGCTGATAGAATAGAATTCAAACAGTATTAAACTTAGTTACAAAAAACTTCAAGGGTCCCAACACAATTTTTTCATAAGAAAATATTCCATGTCGCCAACCCCAAGGTTAAGGGGTATTGGACTTAAGAACCTCGAACATTGTGCATTTTATGCAAATGGTTGAAAATAAATATGACATGTCGAAACAGATTATAAAAAGAAAATATGAAGTGATAGCACTCTCTCAGGGGAAAACATGAAGACAGGAAATTCCTTTTGGTCAGGCCTCATTAAAGTTAAAGATACCTTCTTCACTTGGTGCAAAGAAAAAGTTGAGAGTGGGAACAAACCAGGTTTGGGGAGGACAAATCGACTGATGACAAGCCATGAGTCAAAGGATCAAACCAGGTTTGGGGAGGACAAATCGACTGATGACAAGCCATGAGTCAAAGGATCAAACCAGGTTTTGGGAGGACAAATCGACTGATGAAAAGCCTTATCGCAGGTTGTTCAAAGAATTCAGAACCGTTGGGGAATTGTTTTCAAGGTGGTCAGGCAAGGCGAGGCGCCTAACCCCTGCCTTACGTTTTATAAGCGCTAAAGGCCAGGCCAGGCAACGCCTTAGACATTGCATGTACAGAGCAATCAGCAGTTTAACGCATGTACTGCAAGGAAAATATGGAAGGCTGAGAGATGGGCCACTATGTATGAACTTCCCCGTAGCCCAAAAGTCCGGTTAGTAGACATATACTTGTCCCCATGACCTAATTCCATTATCTTCCCTCACCACAGCTGCCACACACTTTTTGCTCTCTTTCCTCATGGTAGTAGCACACAACCCTAACTCTCCTTCCTTATCCTCATGTCCCCTACTCCCTCACCGCAGCATCCCTTCTTCCTCACAACAACAGCAGTGTGATGTGAAAGCAGACTCATGTCGGGATGCTCACTGAAGTGCTGGGAGGTGGCATTGTTGTCGTCTCCAAGCCCCAGGCACAGCCACAGCAACGATGCAGTTAGGAACAGGCGGTGGCACCTCTAAAGACACCCATATGCTTAATATCTAAGCAAGGCAGATCCCTCACCATCCTGGGGCGCGTCAGCGCTTAAGCATGCTATGACGACGCCTTAAAACAATGCATTGGGGTTTATGTGCTATCTAAGCTTAACAGTTGATTAGACAAATAGATTTCTGAAGGACCCTGTAGGTACACCTTCAACCTGAACAAAAGACGCTACAATTTGGCTACTTAAGGATAGATATTCCACAGTTTGTTGAATTTTCAAAATGCTGAAGATGATAGATCGTAACTTTCCATACAGATGATGATAATTTAGATAATGAATCCTAACAGGGATAATCTGCAAAGTAAATGTACCTCTGTGAATCAAAAATTTCATGATGTTCATTACTAAATAATGAATCCTAACTAGGAATTTGTTGGCTAGAGAAGGTCTGTCTGCAGATAGAAAGTGTCAATTCTGTGATAATCTAGCAACTGTGGATCATTTTTTGTGTGTGTCTGTCCACTTGCAGATCATGCATGGAGCACAGTGAACTGTGCTTCTAATCTAGAATCAACTACATGTAATGTTCAGAGACTCCGCTAGAAGCTTTAGTAAGAAACATAGATAACTATCAACTGTAAAAAATGCACAAAGGAAGTCTACTAAGAAAGACAGAAAGCTAATGTTTGCATCAGAACATGCTTTCAAAACAAGACACAAGATAATCCACACACTAGAACTCCTCCAATGCTCTATTGGATAGGTAATTCCACCATTGGTGAGAGTAGAGCTGAGAACCATCAATTATTTAAGAACACGAGCTCAAAACATTTTTCAAACCATTATAGTCTGTGATAATCAGTTCATATCTTGTAAGTTTGAAGTCAAACATTCTGAGGATAAATAATGGAACCACCTTGCAGACACATGGGTAAACCAACTTTGTAACCGAAAGAAAGATGCTATATGACATACTTGTGGCATTTTTCAAATGAACAATAGGCATCATGATTCATCACCAAGATTAGGGTTTAAGGTTTAAGCTCCAACCCGCTTTTCAGTACCAGTTAACTCAAAACAGCACGAAAAGGAGTATCTAAAAGGAAGGGAATTAACCACAAAGGGTGGTCAGTGTTCTGTCCAACGGGAATTTGGGAATGCAACTTAAGACTGTTGGGGGTCGTGATATGCAAGCAAGACCAGTGGTGCACTAACCGGTAACAATATTTTGTACTAATATAGATAGACTATTCGCAACCGTCACAGACGTCAGAAATTCGATCGAAAAGGACATCTCAGAATAATCCACAAAATATTACTATCCAACAAGACATCGTGGAGCGATTGCTTCACCTGATCGGTTGAAAGAGGAGGAGGCTTGCCGTTCTTCTCTTGTCCGGAGAGGTGGCGGCGCGGCACGGTCGGGAGCCCAAGACCACGGCGGACGGTCGCTACTCCCCCTCCTGCAGCGGCGGGGGCTGCCACTGAGGGGGCACGCACGAAGGGACCTCCCTGCGGTCCTCCCGATGAGGCGGCCGAGAGAGCGCGGCGGATGGCCGGAGAGCGCAGCAGAGACGACATGGTGGAGCTACCAGTACCAGGGTTTGCGTCGGCGCTGGGATTGCCGAGGTTTCTTTTGTTTTCGATGAGATCTGGTTTGCGGGGAGGCCTCAACGTCGAAAATCGGTCCAGTTATATATTCAGGAACCTGTACGTCTTGGGGACGCCGGACGCCACGAAAACGGGCGTGGGCCAGCTCTGTCGCAAGACAGTCCCATTCCCACCACTTCACTCGTCCAGACTGCGGTGAAGAGTTTCCAGCGCCCCCTGTCGCCATGACTTCGTCGGCGGAGCTCCCTCACGCCGAGACATGCACACGCATCTAGATACGCTCGCTGTAGTTGCCGTCCACCTCCACGCCCTCTTGGCCGCTGCTTTCGTCGTCGGAACTTCGCCGTAGCTCTGCTTCGCTGCGTGCTCCCACCACCACGCCCGCCAAGTGTTCGGCATTTGGCTGAATTCGGCCATGGACTCCGACGACG
This sequence comes from Avena sativa, assembly GCA_916181665.1. Classification (NCBI taxonomy): domain Eukaryota; kingdom Viridiplantae; phylum Streptophyta; class Magnoliopsida; order Poales; family Poaceae; genus Avena; species Avena sativa. The sequence goes on from OV702294.1 coordinate 94,384,508, forward strand.
ACGAGATACTCGCCATGGACTCCGACGAGGACAAGATACTCGACATGGACTCCGACGACGAGGAGATGCTCGCCGTACTCCTGGAGGAGGAGAGCGTCGAGGTCGCCGAAGGCGAAGAGCACTTGTAGATCCTCGCATTGCTCGCCCAGCTGTACATGCAGATGGCGAAGCCGAAGCGTGGTGGTTCGGCGCCAGGTCGCCGGAAGTGCAAGGCGAGACAAAGGATAGAGGGCTACTGCATGTTGTACGCCGACTACTTTGCTGACCAGCCACTCCATGGAGAGGACGTGTTTCGCTGCCGTTTCAGGATGAGCCGGAAGCTCTTCCTCAAGATCGTGCATGTCGTCCGGGAGTTCGACCCCTATTTTCTTTGCAAGAAGGACTGCACCGGTTTGGTTGTGTTTTCCTCGCTTCAGAAGTGCACCATGGCGATGAGGTTGCTTGCATATGGAGCGCCGACTGATGCTGCCGATGACTATCTCCGCATCGCCGAGTCCACAGCCATTGATTGCTTGTACAGGTTCTGCAGGGCAGTGATTGCAGTGTTCGGGGAACATTACTTGAGATCACCCACTGTTGAAGACACTGCTCGGATCCTCGCAGTCAATGAAAGTAGGGGATTTTCGGGTATGCTTGGAAGCATAGATTGCATGCATTGGGAGTGGAAGAACTGTCCATTTGCATGGCAAGGAATGTACAAAGGCCATAAAGGAGGTTGCACTGTGATACTTGAGACAGTTGCTACACATGATCTTTGGATCTGACACACTTTCTTTGGCATGGCAGGATCGAACAACGACATCAACGTCCTCAACTCCTCAACTGTCTTTTTCAAGCTTGTTGAGGGTCATGCCCCCTATGGAATTTAAGATCAGAGGGCGCACCACTACAACAAGGGATACTATCTAGTAGATGGCATTTATCCAAGATGGCCAACATTTATGAAGACTATCTCAAACCTAATGCTCCCCAAGCATTCTCACTTTGCCAAGGAACATGAAGCTTGCAGGAAGGACATGGAGCGGGCATTTGGTGTGCTCCAGCAGAGGTTTGCAGTTGTTCGGTTTCCTGCTATGACCTGGTCGAAAGATCAGATGTGGGAAGTGATGAACTGTTGTGTGACCTTGCACGACATGATCATTGAGGATGAGAGGAAGGATCCACTGAGTTTGCTCGAGGAGAACGAGCCATACTACAAACAAGGCCCTCTTGCCGAGCCTGATCATCAGGTGCCTCCAACCTGGGCTGCATTTATCGTCATGCGTCAGGAGATCCGAAATCCGACGATGCATCAACAACTGCAGGATGATCTTATCGAGCACCTATGGATACGCAGGGACAACACGTCGTAGATGCCCAACATGAACTGTCCGAACTTGGCCGAAATATGTTGTATTTTCACTGCAGGCCGAACTATGTTTAAAATTTCGCCGAACTTTGTTTAAAATTTCGCCGAACTTTGGTCGTATTTTGTTTTGTATTCATTATATGCCGAACTATGCCGAAATCTAGACGAATTTGATCAAATTTGAGCCGAATTTGAGCGGAAACGGGCGTCCCAAAAACTCGGCCTGGGTACGCGAGTGAAAAACTGGCGTACCCAGCCGAAATCAAGTTCTGTCCGGCAAAAAAAATTCCGAATTTCTGTCTGAATTCGTCCAACGAATGAAGATGCTCTTAGAGTCAGAGGGAGCGGAGGCCCAAGAAAGTGGAGCCCAGATATAAAAAGCTGTCGAGTAGGCCAGCTTTCAATGTAAGGAAAGCCTTTTCGCAATTTCTCTAGATAAAAAGGCTGCGGCCCATAGGCGCGCGGCACAGGTGGGTTGGCCGGGCCTTGGCGAACGGCGTGCGCATTGCAGTCCCGACAACATATAGTACAATCCCAAGGCGAAGTTTGCGATTAGATCGAAATTCTCCATTCCATCGGGTAGAAACCCTAGCTAGCGAAACGAGCGAGCGAGCGATCGAGCAAGCAATCGACCATGTCGGCGCTGCGATTTCTGGCTCTGCGGTGAAGAAGACGCCTCCCCGGCCCCTCTGCCCCGAGTATCAGGCGGTATTTGCATATCCTGTCCTCCCGCGCCCCCTCTTTCTTTACTGGTGATTCGATCTACCAACGCGGCGCTTGCGACGGGCGCTAGGGAATGAAATCCCGGTAGTTTTGCCTCTATGCGCTGCAATCCCGGTCACTGGGCTGGCGTCGGCGCTTTTGTTGGAGGCGGGCGTCTGCACATGTAGCCGAGTAGTACCAGTCGCGTCGAATTAGTGCGCTCCTGGCGTCCGTCGACTAGTATTTGCAGCTCTTGCAGGAGCGCTCCATTACTTCTTTTCCTCTCTCCCTCTCTCTCTCTGAGCGTCTGTGTAAACAACATCGCATTGTACACGGCCTAAGATTTGTGATACTATACAGATGGTGGAGAAGGTCGAGGGGTTGAAGACGGCCCATGGCCACGTAAACAGTCTCTCCGAGGCTATTCAAGAGTTAGATGCCAGCGCCAAGAGCTATCGCGTGGTTTGGAGGTTCAATGAGAGGTATTGATTACTTCTGCCCGACAAGAATCACTACTCTAGTGCCTGCTATCATCATACCACACATGCTACTAGTTTTTGGGTTAAATTGCCTCAAACTTGTGAAGTATCTTGTTTCTGTGTGTGGAAGTAAAGGGAGTATCAAAGAGAAAGAAACAAGTGCATGTCGTGTTGCACTAGGTGTCAATTGCATATGTTGATTCCTTCATAATAGCTGCTTAACTATAGGCCTGCCGCAGAATGACAACTTGAGTGTTTTTTTAATCAAATTTATTGTCAAACCCTGGTTTCACTATTCAATCCTAACCATAGGAATAGGAATGAGATAGCAGAAAATAGGGTAATGCTGTGTTTGTATTAATTCATTGAGGTATGGAAACTTATACCAGGGTTGTTAATATTGTAATTTGTTTGGAGCGTAACATGAGGATTTAGTAGGAATTTGTTTGGAGATGTACTGAATATAGCGTAACATAGCAAGATGTACTGAACATAAAATTTTGTAGGATCTTTATACAGGTGTATGAACAAAATGAAGCAATTAGAATATTGTCGGAATAGCATCTGTAGATCTTGAACCTTTTTTTTCTGTTCTTTGCTTTTAACTAAATGAATCGTTACACATGTTGCATGAACATATTATTAGCATCTAAGATCTTGGACCTTTTTATCTATTCTTGCTTTTAACAAAATGAATCGTTGACATGGACATATTCTTAGCTGTTGCACACATGTTTGACATGATCTAAGGAACATGTGTTTGGCATCTATATATTTTTATTTATTTCTTATGTAAGGAACATGTGTTTGACATGATCTAAGTAATTTGCTGATCTTACCAAATAATGGTGTGCTACCTAATCTTCTCAACTTACTACTCTGCTCGTAGTAACCAGCCTACTCTGCTCGTAATAATCTTATGGTTCATGTCTGAAATTCAAATACCTAGTTGCCTAGCTCAAGATCATATCCTAGTGAAAACAGTTTGCTCCCAAGGGTTAGAAAATCACCTCCCCTTATTGCATAACTGTTTTGGCTATGACATCAAAATTATTTGCATTGTACTGCTTGTTATATTCTAGTGTGCCAAGTTTTCCTTCACTACAATGTTTTTTAAGTTGAAAAGCGTATTGCTCCGCAGGAAGATAGAGCAGGGATTGCGCCGAGAGGAACCCGCCGCGCGTCGCAGATACCACCTTGCATTTATCAGCACTTCTGTTGTTATGTACCTGGCTCCAAAGGCTGCAAAAATGTTCCGTTAAGTGTCTAAATCCATAACCTGGGATATGAGTGGCTAGACTCCATAGGAAGACTATATCTCGTTGTGTTTGATTGCGCCATGTGAAATTGTTGTAATCCTGTCTATTTATGATGTTTGGTCACCGGGATGGTTTGTTCACTGACGATGCCATGCTGAGTATGGTATGAAAAACGTGGGAGTATGGTATGAAACCTAGTTGTACGTCTGGCAGAATGGTTAAATGACAGCTGCGGTCGTATTTCTGGTTCATGTGTGTTTCTCCTCTTTGAATGAAATGAGCTACTATCAGACGTCTGGATGGAAGTTTTAGTCTGGATGCTCCACTGCCGTTCATTTACTTCTGCCTTTTATTTTGTTTCACCGGTTAGTAGATGCTGTCGTTGAGGCAATCCTAGTATCATGGTGGAGCAAGCAACCAATTGCTTCTGGTAATTAGATTTCGTGTCATGCATTTTTTCAGACTTAAATGCCACTACTAGAGGGCCGGACTGGTCTATTTGTTTTCGGAATCTACTAGTGACAGCATCAGCTCTCTACAAAAATAATAAAGACAGCAATATGGATTTCACAATCACCACAAAAAATCAGCACCTGTATTGATCTCTTATGAATTCAGTTTGGTGTCTCCCAGAAAAATTGCCATTCCATTTTCTACCTCACAAAACAAAATTGACCTAAAAAGTGGCGTATGTATGTGAACATTTAGCCAGCCCCATCCACCGAAACACTCACTTCTTCAGCACCAAGATATGTATGGTACAATTTACTTCAAAAAAAGATAAGTATAGTACAATTCTTTTTGAGTTGATATCTAACATTTACCACCTCTTCTGAAGCTTCACGGAAATACCAAGTTCTTGCTGCCATACTTAGTCCAAGCCAGCGCTACTCTACCCATTTCCTCATTTCTCCATCTGATTCTACCTTGAACAGAAGGTGTTCAGCAGACCAGAGCACGCCTTCTGGCCTCCATAGCTGTTCTCGTGCTGTAGTCCAAACTGACAAGAGAAAATACCAGTTCAAGTTATACAAGTGCTGTGTTGATCTGACATGAGAACGCGAGGAAAAATGGGGAAACCCACTTTGGCTCATAGGTGCACCACCTCCAAATAAACAACCATCCAACATTGTGTGATACCAGTCAAATGCCGAGAGGATAAATGTCTCATATAGAATAGGAGAAGGCTAGGAAAATAAACAGGTAGAGATCAATGCATATCTAGGTATTATACTAGTACTGAAAATTGCTGAACTGATTAGGTTTGTTCGAAACTACTCTACTGGAGTCAAATAGGTTTTACACACCAACCATATGTAATTATGAACTGGCCCATACACAAGAAATAAAGTAGAAACTGTATCGTCAAAATTTAGGATGCATATAGATGTTCTGTTATTTCAATCAAAATGACACATTGTAGCTGCCAGCCTTAATATTAACCATATAATAACCAAACGTGTTTGTGAGACTAAATACTCAAATTCAAATTCGCATCAAACAGGGCCTGGTAAACACCCTCTAAAAATAAATAGGACTATCATGTATATGTGCCAAGGCGGTAATGACTTACTTCCCATGAACAATACAATAGTGTAAAGTGAAACCATTCAGTGATAATATATGGATTGTATAATAAAATGTACTATATGTAAGCAGTTCAATTATCAGCACGCAACAACAAAGAAACACACATTCGAAGTAGACTACATAGTTGTAGGCTTTCTTCCTACCCGGCCACACTCACCCATAAGCTTAACTCAAAATTAGGTAGTACCAATAGGTTAAATTCAACAGATGTGTACTGGATCAAAGTACACTCATATTCACAGTCAATTTGATGCCATTCAATTGAGAATGAGTATATAGAAGAATATGGAGTGCATTACCTCATAATAGACACCAAGTTAAACAGTTAGTGTATTGGAAGAGTGGAGAGTTCCATTCCCACAACTACAAGATGGGCATCAACACTGGATAAGAAAAAATTTAGATCCTGCAAAACAGGGAGAAGACATTCAGAAACCTTAGCACACACAAAGTATCAAATACCTAGAGAGTAATTGTCTGTGAGCAGAGACACTAGTTGTGTGCCATCATTATGCGGTAAAGGGGGAATATGATGGTAAAATATTGAGAACCTGGGTGACAGGGTGAGCATACAATTTGATGCCTGACATAAAAAGAGGAGTCCATGCGCAATATGAATCCATCTAACATGTGGTTCGATAGATAAGGTGAACTCAACTGTTAATAAAATAGAGAATTATGAGGTATAAAATACTGAATATCAATGTTGCAATATAGGTTGATTTTTATTAATGAACCACCGCCCACATGTACTTCGCAACTTAGAACTCTCTGATTCGTAGATTTCTAAAGATGCTGGATTATGAAAACTCAAGATTGAAATGTTGTATCTACTCAAATGTCAAATCAACAAGATGAAGTGTGCAAGGTTTATTTGATTTGCATCATAGGTAAAACTAATGAAGTTTTAAGAGGTTCATGTTGAAGTCTGAGTTAGTGTAGTAGTAGTGTCCTAGGTGAGTCCAGATTATTTTAGTGGAGTATTGAAGTCAGCCGTGGTTGAGGTGAGGCAGCCGTGGTTCTGCGGGAACCAGAGTTGGTGAAGAGGCAATGACGATGCTCAAGCTGATGATGGAAGGCGTGTGGTGCCGCTGTTGTAGGTGCCGGTGTGAGAAGGCGCATGGTTGGAGAGGCAACAATGGACCAACGCGAGAAGGATTGGAGGTGGCCAGCTTGATGCAAAGTTTGTGCATGGTGATGGTGGTGTTGAGGTGGCATGTGGCGGAGCTTGAATGGTCAGTGTTGAATGGGTGCTTGACTGCAGATGGTGAAAGGGCAATGGAGCAAGAGCTAGAGTAAAATGCTCTCATGTATCTTTGTATGCTAGTAAGCTAGATGTGTAGTGGTTGTGGTAAGTGTCGTGGAGTTGTAGCACGATGGCCATGGTGATTAACCCATGCCCATCTTGAGGGGGAGAGTTGAAGTCTGAGTTAGTGTAGTAGTAGTAGTGTCCTAGGAGAGTCCGCAATCTTCCAGTGGAGTGTTGGGGTCTGAGTTAGTGTAGAGTCTAGAGTATTCTAGTGTACAAGTTAGGATGTAATTGAGCTATATATATGAGGATGTGCAGGTCCAAGGGATTACCCATCTAGAAAACTTCCCCCAAAACCTACAGTTAATGTCAAGGAACTTTTTCCCTAAAATGTATTGCAAGAGAATCCTTAGAAAAATCTCACATAGAAATCAATTTGCAAATTCTTTTGTCAAGGGCGGGTGCAGTTGAAAATCAGGATGCGAAAATGAGACCACAACAACACATATGTCGGAACTCACCCAAATACATCCTCAATGCAAACTTGGTATGCCTGAATGAAAGCAGAGGTATGGATTAGAGTTTCAGATGATTCTCCTATAACAAGAAATCGACAATCTATAAGGATTGAATGGTATTTAGACACAACATAAAACTAAATGCTATATTCTGGGTATCCGGGTGTTTATATAGTTGACTTGGAACTCTGCCCGTAAGAATTTAAAAAGAAAAAGGAAATCAAAACAGGACAGCTTGGTGAGTGGTCCAGACCTGCCACTGCATTCAGTTAGACACAAAACTATGGACTGATTTCTCTGCGTCATTGCAATGGACAGCGTACATTGTACAACACCAACCATTCAAAGTTTCATGGTTACTACACATAGCTTATTAGCATGTGACCAAAAAGGCCAGAAGAAATAATCTCCAAACCCTGATTAAGTGCAAGAATGACTTGGAGGGACCTCTTCCAAATGCTGAGCCTGCTGCTACTTGGGAAGATGGGATTCAAATTGGCCTATCGATTGAGGGGAAAAACCTACTTTGAAGTGGCCGTCGTTGGTCTAGTTTAGCACAAACGCGAACGCAAGGCGAAGGCAACTGCATTGATCGCTAGGAGCTTCTTGCCTAAGGACAATTATATCTGCTGCTAACAGAGGGCATCAATATCCTATTTTATGTTGGACTTGATGTGGTGGTGTATTTGTTTCACGTTGCTGCATGGAAGACTGGATTTATATCTAACCAAACTGACTGCATTTTGGCTACAAGCATGCAGTCCTTTAGCATTGATCATATTGAGATGTTCTGGGTAGTATAAACTATCCAGCATGGTGTTCCTGCAACAAACTGCGCCGCAATTCTTTCATGGTCGGATCTGGGACCTTGAATTAGCTCCGAATTCCAACAAAATAGTGCGTGCAGCTGATGTGCATCCCAGAAATAAAAAATCTCGTGCCCTCCCCACGATTTCTCTCATCACATTGCGCAATCATGAAAAGAATCTTGCATCTGCCAACATCGCACCACGGAATTGAGAAGCGCAACGCGTCTATACGTCGATCAGAACCCAAAACTAGGGAAGGGGGGGCAAACCTAGGGTTCTTCCGGGCCTGCCCAAACCCTAGCGAGCGGAGCCAAAGCCCAACCAAAATCCGCGCATTGCAGAGGGGGGTGGGGGGGCGACTCACCCAGTGAATGAGACGGGTCTCCTCGGAATCCGTCGTCCTCGTCGGCGGCGCGGCGCCGGCGCCGCCCGCCGCCGGCATCGCCGGGTCGCGTCTTCTGCGCTGGAGTGGTGGCGCTGGTGCGGGTGGCTCGTTTGGGTGGAAACGACCGCTCGGTCGGAGTCGGTCCAACAGGATCACAATCCTGGGCAAACCTGGCCATCGGGCCGGGCTTTTGCGGGCCGGCCCGCAGCCCGTGAAAAAAAAGCCCGGCACGGCCCGCCGCGTGCCGACCCGTGAAACACCGGGGCCGGGGCCTTAGGCACGCGGGCCGGCCCGACACGGCCCGTTTAGCGTATGTTACTGAGGATTAATCGAAATATATGAAAAAGGGGTTATGCCGGGGGTCGAACTCATGACCTGTGAGTCGCCCGCGCTCCACCTAACCAACTGACCACCGAAAGTTAGCTGAAAAGGAACAGATTTGACGTATATTGAAGGGTAAATTCAACAGGCCGGCGGAAAACAACACCGGGCTGGCATGCTTCGCGTGTCACGGGCCGGCCTGTTAAGCCGACGTGCCGTGCCCGGGCCTGGGAAGCAGGCCCCCGTGCCGGCACGGCCCGGCACGCGAGCTACACGGGCCAGCACGTGCCGTGCCGGGCTAGGCCCGTTTGGCGCGTGCCGGGCCTAGGCTGTGCCGGGCCGGCCCGTTGGCCAGATTTGATCCTGGGCGGTCAGTCGGACGGACCCGACCCGACGCGCCGGTGCCAGGCGGAGACGCACCACACGTCCGCGGACCGTGCCGTCCTGGTGGCCGCCCTTGACGAATGACGAGCCAGAGCCCAAACCGAGTCGAGTGAGTCTAGTGTGTTAGTGGCACGAACAGACCCCCGTCCTAGAATCTCGGCACGGAATTGCGCCACCTCCCACACTTCCCCGGGAATTTTTTCACATCTGCCACACTTTTTATCTGAAATTTGCATATTTGCCACATGACCACCACATGTCAGTGACACAGAAAATGACAAATATGCAAAGTGCAAAGAAAAATGTGGCAAATGTGCACCCATGAGCGGCGTTTCCCTTCGCCTGTGCCCCTTTCGCTTCGTCCTCGACTGGACACACGGTCCTGCCCTCGTCGCCGCCGTCGTCGCTCCTCAGCGGCATCTTGGGCCAAGGCCCGCAGGTTCTTCACGGTCTCTTTGATTGTTTGTTATGTGCAGGCGCTGTGGCAAATTGGGTACGAGGGTTTAACCCGTGTTTTGCAGGGGTATGGGCCGCCTCACGGACATTTGAGGGATGAGAGGATCCATGAATTGCTTGGACTGACGCATATCGACATCTTTGGGCGGTGAGTTTCCTATTTTCATGTTATGGACGAGAAGAAGAGTAGAACTGGAATCTAGTAACAGGCCATTTTTTTTCATATAGCTGATCTACACTGCCATATATGTACAGGGAGATTGGTGGGGCAGGGGGTGGAAACCGCAACGGGAAGTTGAGGGATCTCATTCTTGAGAAGCTGTATCAACATAAAGAAACAACTGCCTATTCATTACCAACAATGGTATAATATTCTGTTCTAAAAATATTTTTACAAGCATTCATCCATCATTATACCTCTGTGTTCTAATTCGTTACTATTTTTCGAATTCAAAGATTGCGGAGAAGCTGATCTTGCATTCATCCCCTGAGACCTGGTCGACGCCTCGACAACAATTGGTAAGATATTTGCTACTCCCTCCGACCCATATTAGTTGACTCCAAGTTGGATGTAGACAAGTTTTTGTGATAGATACATCCAAATTGGAGTCAACTAATATGGGTCGGAGGGAGTACTTCATTTGACACGTACTTCTGTTTTTTGTCAGAAGCTATGGTTATTTAGGATAACACGCTGGACGAATCCCCAGCACCAGCTGTCTTTTACAAACTCCGGAAATTAACTCTCATAATGGCCAACATCCATGATTACACATGCGCGGCTAAAGAGTGCGCATCACCACTACACGCCCTTGGGCAATATAGAACTTTTACATCGTTGAAACCAACACACAATGAAATTTGATCTCTCTAAATATGGCACCTAGACGAGCCAGGTCGTAATCATCAATAGTAACAGCCTGCTTCAGCACAGCTGAGTGGGTTCCAAACATCACACTTTGGCACCCCATCTGCGAAGCGATGATAATTGCCTGTAGTTGTGCTTCAGCATGAAGAGCATCTGAAACACGCTCCAGGTTGCCTGATCCAGCAGCAATCAGATTACCATCTGCGTTGCGGATCCTGAAACCCCATCCTCCTGTATGAGATGTCTCTCTAAAAGAGCCATCTGTGTTGATCTTCATGATGTTGTCTGGGGGAGGAGACCATCTTTAAGTCTTCACACGGCTCGGTTCCTTGCCTTCCTTGGGTTTCTGTATTACCTTCATACAGTTTGATAAATGGAAGTTAATAGAAGAGGAGATGTCATAATAACTTCTAATTACTTCTCCTACGTTTGCCTTGTTCCTCTCTTGCCACCAAAGCCAGAGTAATATGATTACTCTTAGGCAAACTTCCTCATCCAGCATTAGGATTTCTTCTCAGAAGGTTAAAGCATCTCTACACAATAAAATATGCAGCCTGATATAATCTAGTTAGGCTATTCTCCACAACCCTTTAACCGTCTTACATTTCAGAAAACAATGACCGCCATCCTCATCCATTCTGTAACAAACAGGGCAATGCGTATCTAGTTCCATACTTCTACTTTGGAGTTTCATTCTGAGGGGTAGGCTGTAGTTTGTGTTGAAGTGTATAAGTGGATTGCACTAGCCCTTTCCATTAGATCAGTCTTTTGGAATAGTTGGTTAGTGCATGAAGCTTGACAGTTTGCAACTCGCCATAGAAAATGCAGGACTTCATTTGGTAAATGCAACCTCCACACTTTCTTCCAAGTACAGCTTATGCAGCCTCCTTCTGCATAAGATGAAGAGGTTAGTCTAGCAAGAGATTCTGTTCCTTTTTTAGCAACTGCCACCCTTTAAATATTCAAAAATCTTTGTTTTTGATTTACCAACATAGGTAGGGAGGCCCAGTTATTTTTTGGAGAGTCCTTTTGCTGAAATGTTTAGTATAACCTTCATTTCATTGGTGCATTTGTTCTTTGTGTTTTTACTGAAGAGGATTGTTGATCTGTCCCGAGCAAGCTTTGTATTTTTCCAAGATGTGGTTAACCTCCTGAGCACTACTGGCATTTGCTTCTAGTACTCCCTCCGTCTAGGAATAACTGACTTGGGTTTGTCTAGATTTGAATGTATCTAGACACATTTTAGTATATAGATACATTCGAATTTAAACAAACCCAAGTCAGTTATTTCTGGACGGAGGGAGTAATAGTAAAGAATCATCTGCAAAGAATAAGTGGTTAACACTTGGTGCTTCCCTGCAGACTTTGATTCCTTTCAACCTTCCGATCCTCTCTGCATCATATAACATGCCTGAGAATTCTTAGACACATATTAGATGTCATTAATCCATGTATTGAACTCCTCTAATTGTTATATTTACATCTGCAGGCACGCTCCTTTTCCTCGGACTGCAAGTACAACCAGTCTCGCGAATCTGATGAGGACAAGCAAACTGCAGATACTTTGGCTGAGATCTTGCAGGTTAACAAAGAGATCTTGCATGTTAACAAAGAGATCTTCAAGTTTCTCCAGGAAAACCACGCCAACAAGGCTCCAAAGACAGCTCCAAGCAGTGCAGCTAGCACAGCCACTGATTTGGAGACCGTCAAGCCCCCAGGTTCATACACCCATATCCCTTCCAACATCCTCCCTTGTCAGGACCTCACTAGAATTGGAGATTCAGACAGTGGAAATCGGACTGGAACTGCTAGGTACGGTAGTTGCTATGAACGCTAGATCTAGGCAAGGAAAAATAGGTAGTTGCAGGGTAAAATAGCAGGAAGAAGGAAGACAGTAAAAGTACAGGAAGGGGAAATTAGGGTTTTCATTGTCGAGCCACCCAGCCGCCCACTCTCCACGGTTTTATAGACCAACCGTCAGGGTCTCGACAGTTTATAATTCGAATACAAATTATTTGAATAGGTTTAATATGAGCCATTGGATACACCGAAGCGGTACACAAGCATCACAGCCGTCCAGGGCGAAAGGACAAGCTCCAGGTCCTGACAATACTCCCCGGCCAGCTTCAGACTTCAAGGCTGAAAATTTGGGAAGGTTGCTTGAATGAATTTAGCATCCTCCCAGGTAGCTTCTTCAGGTGTGAGGTTCTCCCAGTGAATTAACCATTGAGCAACTGGAATGTCATAAGCTCCTGCGCTTCTCGGGACCTGCCTGTATTAGAGGATAGCCAGGGGGTTAATTTTGATCTTACCATCAGTTGTAACTAAAGGTAATTTTGGGTTGGGAATCGCCTTAGGACCCAAATGTCTCTTCAGTTGGCTGAAATGAAAAACATCATGTATAAGTGTGCCTGCAGGAAGTTGGAGTTTGTAAGCCAGGTTACCAATCTTCTGTAGGATTCTGAAGGGACCATAGTACTTGGAGGAAAGTTTGAGTGCATTCCTTAATCCTAGTGCTGTTTCTCTATAGGGTTGCATTTTAAGGTAGACCATGTCCCCTACAGAGAAGTGCCTTTCAGTTTTCTTCAAATCAGCATACTTTTCCATCCTGTTTTGTGCTTGTAACAGGTTTTGTTGCAGTGCTTGGACAATGTGTTCTTTTTCCAGCAGTGTTACTTCTGTGTTAGCAGGAGCATTGCAAGGAACTGAGATGCCATGCATTTGAGGAGGGGGGTAATTATAGAGTGCCTCAAAGGGGGTAGTCTTGAGGGAAATGTGGTATGAAGTGTTGTACCACCACTCTGCAGCTGGTATCCAATTTGCCCACTTCTTTGGTTCTTTGAAAGCCATAGCTCTGAGGTACTGTTCGAGACACTAATTGACACGTTCAGTCTGTCCATCAGACTCAGGGTGGTATGCAGTGCTAAAGTTGAGTTGGACCTTGTGGGCAGAGAAAATTTCTTGCCAAATCTTTGATGTGAAGATTCTGTCCCTGTCACTTACTATGACACTAGGTGGTCCATGCAGTTTGTATATGTTGTTGATGATTAGGTTTGCAACTTGCTGGGCAGTGAAGGGGTGTGACAAGGTCAAAAAATGAGAGTATTTTGTCAGTCTGTCTACAATCACCAGAATGACATCTTTGCCTCTTGACTTGGGTAGGCCCTCCACAAAATCCATGCTTATTTCAGACCATTTCATCTTTGGAATGTTGAGTGGATCTAATAAGCCAGGATAGTGAACTCTTTCAGTTTTGGATATTTGGCAAGTAGGGCACTCAGCCACCTTAGTAGCAATGTACTGCTTCATGTTTGGCCAATAGAAGAGCTGTTTGATTCTGTAATGAGTAACTCGATGTCCTGAGTGACCACCAAAGATGGAAGAGTGGAAGGCCTGAAATATTTTTTCTTTCAAATCTATGGTTTTGCCAATGACTAGTCTGTTCTTGTACCTCAAGAGACCATATTGTAGCTTGTAGTGTGGATTGCTCTCAGGTTGTATGGCCAGAGCTTGTAAGAGCTGTGTGCACTTATCATCATCAGTGTAGGTGTCAACAATTTCAGTCACCCAAGACGGAATAGCCATAGAGATGGCCTGGCAAGAAGCTTCCACTGGTTGTTCAAATTTCCTTGATAAAGCATCTGCTACATTGTTGTCTTTGCCTTGCTTGTATTCGATGGTGTAATCATGCTCCAGTAACTTAAGCATGAGTTTGTGTTGAATTCCTTCTAGTAACCTTTGACTGGCTAGGTATTTGAGGCTTCTCTGATCAGTCTTGATGACTAGAGAATTTCCCAAGAGGTAATGTCTCCATTTTCTCAGTGCTTCCAAGATTGCTAGGGCTTCTTTCTCATACACTAATAAAGCAGCTGTGGATGGGCCCAAACATTTGCTAAAGAAGGCAATGGGTTTGCTTTGTTGCATCAATACTGCTCCTAGTCCAGTTCCAGAAGCATCTGTTTCCAGCACAAATGGGAGGGAAAAATTTGGAAGTGTGAGCACAGGAGGGGTGGACATGACCACCTTGAGTTGTTCAAAAGCAGATTTTTGAGGTTCCTGCCATGTGAAACTGTTTTTCTTGAGTGCTTCATGGAGAGGTTTGCAAATGGAAGCATAGCCTTAGATAAATCTTCTATAATATCCAGTTAAGCCCAAGAATCTTCTCAATTGGGTGATGTTTTTAGGAGTTTCCCACTCTGGGATTTCAGCAATCTTAGTAGGATCTGTTGCCACCCCTTGCCCAGATAGAACATGGCCTAGATAATCCACTGAGGATGCAACAAAAGTGCATTTGGAGCGTTTTGCTTTCAACTTGTGCAGCCTGAGGATGTGTAGAACCTGAGATAGGTGGATTCTGTGTTGCTTGATGTTGTTGCTATATACTAATATGTCATCAAAGAACACCAGAACAAACTTCCTGAGGAAGGACGAGAAGATGTTGTTCATAAGCTGTTGGAAGGTGGCAGGAGCATTAGTCAAGCCAAAAGGCATAACCAGGTACTCATAGTGACCCAAGTGAGTTGTAAATGCTGTTTTTGGAATGTCGAGAGGGTCCATCCTTATTTGGTGGTAACCAGATCTTAAATCCAATTTAGAGAACACAGATGCTCCTTGTAATTCATCCAAAAGATCTTCGATGACAGGTATAGGGTATTTGTTTTTGATTGTAAGTGCATTGAGTTGCCTATAGTCCACACAGAGTCGCCAGGTTTTGTCTTTCTTCCTAACAAGGATAGCTGGAGAAGAATAAGGACTTGTATTAGGTCTGATTTCAGAATTTTTCAGCATGTTCTGAACCAATTCTTCCACTATGTTCTTCTGCTTGTGTGGCATTCTATATGGCCTGACATTAGGTGGGATAGCTCCCTCCTTCAAGGGAATTGAGTGGTCACAGTTCCTGTATGGGGGAAGGCCAACTGGATCCTCAAAGATATCAGCATATTCTAAGAGAATGTCATCTACAGGTGATTGTGCCTGTTTATCCGCCAAGTGCTTCTGTGTAACCTCCTCTGAATGGTTTGCTCTAATGAGATAAGCTTGGGCCCCTGTTCTCAGCAATTTGGAACATGCTTTAGCAGAAATGATGGAATTCTGTAGTGGTACTGCTCTGTCTTTGATGGTGAACCAATTGCCTTGTACTGTGATGGATATGCTCCTTTGTTCCCAATCAGTGTAGTTAGGACTGTGGTGACTAAGCCAATTTGCTCCCAGTATCATGTCATATCCTTTTAGAGGAAGGAGTTTGCAATCATGTTGGAATTCTGTTTTCTGAATGGAGAATTTGCAATCCTGAATATACCCAGCAGATATGAGTTCTCCACCACCAGCAACTTTCACTCTGCTAGTTGGGGTTGGTTTCACTGGCAGTTTGGCCTTGGTGGCAAATTCAGTGTCCACAAATGTGTTTGTGCTTCCACTATCTATGAGTGTCGTGGCTTGGTAGTTGCCCACCTTAACCATTACAGATAAAGTGGTGTCACCTGGCATGCCATGCACAGCCTCAGCTGATATTTGCATCAGTTGTTCCTTTGCTTCTTTCTCTTGTACTGGATCAGCAGTTTGATGTACTACTGTAGGAGGCGGTGGAAGTACTGCTTGAGCATCTTGGAAATATTCAGGTGATTACAGGCTTTCATCCTCCTCATCACTATGTCCCTGCATTTGAATTGCATGCACAATATTTTTGACACTGGTGCACTTGTGACCATACGACCATTGTTCAGGGCAATACCAGCATCTACCTTTTTCTCTTGGTCTTTCCATGGTGACTCTCGGCTTGTTGTCTGTGACAGAGTTATTCAACCTGAAATTCTGACCTGTGTTTATTCTGCTAGGAGTGGTGCTTGGTGCAGGTCGTCTGCTGGTGGAAAGGTAAGCTTGTTCCTGTTGGCGGGCGTGCCAATAAGCTGAGCGAAGGGTGGGAGGGTTATGACTTTTGACAGCATGTTTAATTGTATCCTTCAGCCCACTTAAGAAGCGAAGCAAGAAGAAGTTGTCAGTCAAGTATGGGTGATCACGACACATGTGAATCATATACTCCTCGAATGAGTCAATATACTGATTGACTGTTGTTAGCTGCTTGAGATTCTGAAATTGCTCCATAGACTCATGTTCGCCAACAGAGGGAAACCTTTCACAGAGCAGTTCACAGAATTGTTCCCAGTTCATCAAGTAAATATTCAGGTTGCTGCTGGCTAGCCATGTCTTTGCTTTGCCTCTTATGTGAGCATTAGCCCATTTGATCTTGGCTTCGTTTTGGATTCCCAATAGAGTGAATATGCTTTCGCATTCTTCAATCCAGCACTTAGCATTGTCTCCAAAGAAGAGGGGCAATTCCATATTGGGGGTTCTGAGGTAGGGGTCTTGTATGTTATTGTGATGAGGAGTAGGAGGTGGTGGTTCTGTAGGAGGTGCATGTGCTCTGTGGTATGGTGTAGGGGTATGTTGCTGGCGTTGAACCTAGTGAGAAAAACGGTTGTGTTGGTTTGGTGGGAAAATCGTTGTGGAATTGGTGATGGGAGCTGTATAAGAATAGGTTGGTTGGTATGTTGGTGGGTGTAAGAGGAAGAGTGGTGACCCTGTGATAAAGCAGGTATATTGGAGTTATAAGAATTGGTGATGTTCTGGTGAGGGTAAAAGGTTTGACTGGTGTTTGTAGTATGGCAAGGTGGGTATGGTTGATAATTGTACTGGTATTGAGGTTGTTGGTAGTATTGGGGCTGACTGTAAGGGTTGGAATTTTGATGGAATTGAGGTGGTTTGTGTGCAGGTGGTATGTAGGATGAGGTTGGTGGGGGTAAAGGAGAGGAATTTGGTGGAGTGAAGGTAGAAGATGGAAATTGGGCAGAGCATGGTTGGATAATGTTGGGAGAGCAGTATGTGACCTGAGCCGAAGGGAAGGGGTAGGAAGTGTTACCAAAGTGAAGGGGGCGAGCAGTGGTGTTCATCGGTGTTGACTGGGTCGAGCTCTGTGGAGTTGGCGCTTCCGGAATCGGGCTCAGATGCGACGGAAGTTGCGGCGGTGTTGAGAAATTCGCTAAGGTCGGGGCCGAGTCACTCGGGGTAGGAGCTCGCTCCGGTGGTCTGCTCAGCGAGGCGTTGATCTGGCTGACCATGGTCATGAGGTTGGCCATGTCTCCCTGCATCTTGTCCATCGATTCCTGGTGTTTATCCAGTCGCGACGAGAGGTTGAGGACCTCGCGAGGCAGGCGTTGACTGATTTCTGCCTCAGCCCTTTGCTGTTCCTGCTCTGCCAGGACTCGGGCTGCTTCCTCCGCTTCCTTGTCCATGCGTTCCTGGGATCTGGTACGGATAATCGACATCCGTTCCCACCTCGCAGATCTTGCTTGCAGAGCCACGGAGAACTCGAGGGGAATTTTACCTCTGGATCAATGTGACCAGAGAACCCGGGGAAAAAAAAAATTCTTGCAGATCTTGATGCTCTGATACCACTTTGTCAGGACCTCACTAGAATTGGAGATTCAGACAGTGGAAATCGGACTGGAACTGCTAGGTAGTTGCTATGAACGCTAGATCTAGGCAAGGAAAAATAGGTAGTTGCAGGGTAAAATAGCAGGAAGAAGGAAGACAGTAAAAGTACAGGAAGGGGAAATTAGGGTTTTTATTGTCGAGCCACCCAGCCGCCCACTCTCCACGGTTTTATAGACCAATCGTCAGAGCCTCGACAGTTTATAATTCAAATACAAATTATTTGAATAGATTTAATATGAGCCATTGGATACACCGAAGCGGTACACAAGCATCACAGCCGTCCAGGACGAAAGGACAAGCTCCAGGTCCTGACATCCCTGCTGGTCTACTAGGAAGCATTATGACTGTAGCGCTTTCTGCGATTGAGGCAATTATAAAGGTATTTCAAGAGTGGATCCAGAAGGACAGTCTTGTACAAGTGTGGTTGGTGATGCTGGCGCAGAGTATTAACTTGGCGAAGGATCCAGCAGCCAAGGCTGCTTTGAACAACCTGATGGGAAAGAGGAAAATTTGGGACATTATTTTTGTGAAGGGAATGAAGAAAGTGAAGGCATGAGAGGATAAGAGCACGGAGACCATCATATCCGCTGAGTGCAAATCCAAGAAACTGCAGCAGCTGTGGCGCATCTTAGAAGACTGGCTGTGCATGGTAGAGAGACATCAGGTTCCTCTCGCCATTGCAATGATTCTAGCAATTGTTGTTTACCATTTAGCACAAGTGACATGGTAGGATACTGGGTAACTGTGTTCTGAGTTTGTAATAGGCTCTTTGGAGATTATGTATTGTTGTGCACTTGAACTTCTTAAAGCATATTAGGACCTGGAGGTTATCTAGCCCGATGCAATATTTATTGCTATGGAAGTATTTTTTTCTCTGTATTCGAAGTTGTTGGCGATCTACATCTTGCATATTTAGAGAAATGTGACCGTATATTTTACATGTACTGTTAGTTTCCTTCTAGGTAAGACAAGAATTGCTAAGTCTAGCTGATTGCAAGAGGAACATGATATATATTAATGCTGCAGATCCAAATCAAATGGAGAACCATATCTTCCCTTTTCCCATGACTTGCGATATATCTCTATCAAACAGAATTTATTAAGAGACGGATATAAAGTAGGATGCTCCAGTACTTAGTTGTATGCAGTTACCTTGCATGTGTAAGCACCGCGATGTGTTTTCATTGCTAAAAATATGGTAAAGTATATAAGTTGCTGATACATGCTCCCGCAAAAAAAAAGTTGCTGATACATGCATATTATTTATATGGATATGGAAACGAGAAATGTATAGGTGTGATAATACGGCAAGAATTGTCTTGTACGCTGGCATACCATGGCATAGACATTCACTAAATGCATGTCGTGATTGAAATTGTTGGCCTCTGAACATTGGTGTCCTCTTGTCATCTGGCAAATTCTGCTAACGATGTCCTCTTGTCATCCGTCATTCACTAAATGCATAGACATCGTCGGTTGTTGGTATTATTCTGCTAACGGTGTCCTCTTGTCATCCGACAAATTCTGCTAAGAATAGGTCATAGGAGATGTCCTTTGTTCTTTCACTTGTGTCTTAGACACCACCCTCACATCATTGTGATTTTCATTTATGTCTTAAACACTATCATCACATCGTTGTGGTTTTTGACATGTGTCCTAGATACCATAGTCACATGTTTTGTGATTTCTAGAGGGTGCACTCGATACCACGTATATTTGTGTTCATGGCTTGTCCGACCAACTGGCCTTGTTATTTTTCCGCGCTTTCTTTCCTCCATTCCCGCGAAAGCTGCATGGCACTACATATAGGCACCAAGTGAATATGGGGTACCAAAAAAAACTCACAAACACCACGCATGCACCATTGCTCACGACTATAAAAGTGTAGAAACCTGCGAAGGGTTTATGAACAACCTTCCATCCCGCGTTGACTCCTTCCTGGGCGCCGTTTGATTAATAAATGTTTCAAAAAAGGTGAAAAGACGAAACCATAAAGAGTGAAATCTTAAAGACATAGGAAGAGAGGTGTAACGGAAGTACCTATCGTACACACTCTCGTGCGGAATCTCTACAGGCTGTCGCTATTTTATTTGGTCGATGATTATATATACATCGTATTTTATGTGCAAAAAAAATTATATAGCCCACGTAGCCACCAAAGTCAAACTGCTAGAAATAAAAAAAATACGAGTACAACTAAGTTCCTTTTGCTATTATTATTGCGGCCGCGCATGAACACCAGCTTGATGGTAAATGGCATTTGTCATCCCTGTTTTCCTCAAAACAATATTACGTCTCTTTCCACAGATCGCATCGGGTGAATTTGGGCAATAAAAGATGCACGTAGTTTCTAAAAGACTGTCATAGTTAGTATATGGTAACAAAGACGTATTGATGAACAAACAACTATTGATAAAAGTAGTGATGCTTTTTATTACATCCGAAGAATATTAAGAGGTGCTTGTCTATGCTGGATGGTGTCATGTGGACGACGACTAACAAGCGATACTAAACGACGGGCTATAATGGAAAGCGAAATAGACAAGCGGGCATGATTCCCTTAGTAGCACATGCTGCTAGGATTCATGGTTCGTCATCGTCAGAGATGTCGATGATGACAATGTTCTTCCTTTGCTGCCGCTTTCATGTTTGTTGCTGATGTCTACGCATTTCTATTCTTGTAGACAGTTATTGGGCCTCCAAGTGCAGAGGTTTGTAGAACAGCAGCAAGTTTTCCTTAAGTGGATCACCTAAGGTTTATCGAACTCAGGGATGAAGTGGTCAAAGGTATCCCTCTTAATAAACCCTGCAATCAAGATACAAGAAGTCTCTTGTGTCCCCAGCACACCAAATACACTTGTCATGTGTATAGGTGCACTAGTTCAACAAAGAGATAGTAAAATACAAGTGGTAACGGTGCTAGAAAAGAGCTATCCTATAACCAAAATGACAAGGCAAGCAGACAATGAGCATCTCAACAATATTCTTATTTACCATGGGAAAATGGTGCTTTTTTATCTCTTTCCTCTTTTCAATATGTCTCTTTTTTTATAAGAAGAAAGCTTCATAGATTTGTCACTATGGTGATGTTGCAAGTTTCCACCATGATTAGGCATGGCTTAGGCTAGCGGCCCAGACGTTTCTCTAACACACATACATAACTCCATGGACTTACAATCTCCCCTTTTATTTCACACCGACGACATCCGCAAACAATGTACAGGTAACATGTACAGGTGCAATGTTGAAAGCGTTCCTCGTGACAGCACGGTTCTGCTAATTCCCAACTTATAAGTGCAAGCATATACAACATAGACGACACAATGGTTCAAGTTTATTAGGGGCAAGAAAAATAAAGTGTACCATCAAGTTTGTGAGAGCTTTAATCATTAAGTTTTCACATAACAGGATATTTTTTAATTGGAAGATAGATGAAAACAAGAATATACTTGGAATGGTGTAACACGCCATGCATAGGAATTTATAGTGGACACTTTGGAATAACTTGGTTTCTTAAGAGTTGGAAGCATGAGTATAGCTTACTCATACAAGTGGAGGCTAGCAAAATACTGGGAGCGATCAACTAAGAGAGCAATAATGGCCATAATCATGCAGAGCGACAAAATATTACTAATCAAAGCATAAAGTGGTACTACAAGTCAAATACTAAATGATCATAGAGGCTATGGTGACTTGTTCATAGTCATAACATGGTGTGAGCATGTGCCAAGTCAACCCAAACAAAGCATCAAAGGAGAATACCACATACTATGCTTTTGTATGCTAAAACAACACATGATTCTTTCAAGGCACATTAAGCAATCCTAATTGTTTGGAACAAGTCATGCTACAACAATAATCACTAAGCATAATGTCAAAACAACATCTAGCATGACATGTTAAAGTCTAAGTCATAGTCAAAGCAAGCTCCTCTTGTACTACTCAAGCAAGAACTTTCTATTCCTTTCCCAACACCAATCAATTTATTTGAAACAACTCATAAAGATAATAATCAATAAAGATCAGTGAGCTTGTATCACAAATCTACAAGGAAGAACTAAAAAGTTCTAAGCATAAAGCAGAAGAAAACTAAATCTAAACGTAGTGCTAGCAAAAGTGAACACTCACCGAACAATAAGAGTGAAAACTAGAGTGTTCTAGGCAATGAAAACAGAGTGTGTCTCTCTCCAAAAGAAGTGTGTTGTGATCAAACCAACTTACTCAAGCAAACTAAGCAAACGAAAACCAAAACAAAAACTAAGATGCTCCAATAACAACACAACTATGCATGAAACAATAAAAACAAAGTGTCTAGAAAGACCTGAGATTTTTATTGATGAAGAAGGGGATGCCTTGGGCATCCCCAAGCTTTGACGCTTGTACCTCTTGAATATTTATTGGGGTGACACGGTGTGGCATCCTCAAGCTTGAGCTTTTGTCCATTCTTCATCTCATTACATCATTCTTCCCCTA
Organism: Avena sativa; assembly: GCA_916181665.1. Taxonomy (NCBI): domain Eukaryota; kingdom Viridiplantae; phylum Streptophyta; class Magnoliopsida; order Poales; family Poaceae; genus Avena; species Avena sativa. The sequence goes on from OV702294.1 coordinate 94,406,840, forward strand.
CAACTGAAATTTTTCCTTCATACAAAACTTCACACAATCTTCATTAGCAACATTATTGTATTCAAAAGATAATAGACCTTTGGGTTTTAGTTTTGGAACAACAAAACTTTCACTAAATACACAAGCTATTGTAGCAATTCCTTCAAAAATCTCAATTTACAAAAGAGAACTAAAAATAAATAAATAAGAAGCAAATGCAAATAATGACAGAAATCTGTCAAAACAGACCAGCAGGTAGAAACTGATTTTTTCGAAGACCTTCTGTTGCTCAAATCAAAACGTTTTGAACTAATTAAAGTTATATAACATAATGGGGGATTTATTCGCAAATTATCAGCTCAATCCGACTTACATAGATTCCTCACGAATTTTTACGGTGGAGCATAAAAATCTGTTTCGGGACAACAACTTTCCAAATCTTACTTCCCTCTCACTAGAGGTTATTCTTGGCACAAAAAGCAAACAAAAAGGATAAGGAGAGGTCATTACTAAATTAATAACTTCCAAGACTCAAGAAAACTCTTAGGTTATCTCCCAACAAGTACTTTTCTTTAACAACTTTAAGTTAGGCTTGATAGTTTGAGAAGATGCTCATATAAGAAATATGAATTGAAGTAAAAGAGAGCATCAAGAAGCAAATTCAAAACACAATTAAGTATAACCCACTTCCTATCCATAGGAATCCTGTAAAGAAACAAGTCATGAAAGCACAAAGCAACAAGCATAGGAAAGCTAAACAAGTGCAACTTCAAGATTTTCAACATAAAGAGGGGAAACTTAATATTTGTGAGATGCATAAAACCATGTTTCCCTCTCTCATAATAACTTTCAGTAGATTCATGAATAAAATTAACAATATAACTATCATATAAAACATTCTTATCATGATCCACATGCATAAAATTATAATTCCTCTCCACATAAGCATAGTCATTCTTATTAATTATAGTGGGAGCAAATTCAACAAAATAGCTATCATTACTATTCTCATCACCATAATCATCAAATATAGGAGGCATATTGTAATCAAAATTAACTTTCTCCTCAATAGTAGGTGGACTGAAAATATCATAATCATCATTGTAATCATCATATATTGGAGGTTTGGTATCATCATAAGCAATAGAATAGCTATCTTCCAAAGCTGGGGAACTAAAAAGATCATTTTCATCAAAACTAGCTTCCCCAAGCTTAGACATTTCCATAGCATTAGCAATAATGGTGTCCAAAGAATTCATACTAATAACATTGCTATTAGCATGCAAATAAAGTTCCATAGGTTTTTAATTTTCTCTTCAAACACTTGATGTCCTAACTCAAGATTAATACTATAAAGCTCTCTAATTTTTTGTTGTTTTCCATTAAGCCTAACTAGTGAAAACAAGAAACAAAAAGAAAAAATTGCAGAATCTAAAGGAAATAACTTCGAGCACTCACACACTAAGAGGATGTGAGTACCTTTTACCTCACCTCTCCGGCAACGGCGCCAGAAATGAGCTTGATATCTACGCACTTCTATTCTTGTAGACAGTTGTTGGGCCTCCAAGTGTAGAGGTTTGTAGAACAACAACAAGTTTCCCTAAAGTGGATCACCCAAGGTTTATCGAACTCAGAGAGGAAGTGGTCAAAGGTATCCCTCTCAAGCAACCCTGCAATCAAGATACAAGAAGTCTCTTGTGTCCCCAACACACCCAATACACTTGCCAGGTGTATAGGTGCACTAGTTCTGCGAAGAGTGATGTGTATGCACTTCTATTCTTGTAGACAGTTGTTGGGCCTCCAAGTGGAGAGGTTTGTAGAATAGCAACAAGTTTCCCTTAAGTGGATTACCCAAGGTTTATCGAACTCAGGGAGGAAGTGGTCAAAGGTATCCCTCTCAAGCAACCCTGCAATCAAGATACAAGAAGTCTCTTGTGTCCCCAACACACTCAATACACTTGTTAGGTGTATAGGTGCACTAGTTCGGCAAAGAGATAGTGAAATACAAGTGATAACGATGCCAGAAAATAGCTTCTGACTTGTTGACGTGGGGTAACGTGTGTGAGTGCCATAAAATAGCTTGACGGTGAGGTAAAGACTAAAGGAAAAAGGATGGAAGCAATCAAACATGCAACAGATCTAGGTGCAAACGGTGTTTCAATGTTTAGAAACAAGTCCTAGGGATCATACTTTCACTAGTGAACACTCTCTCATAATAAATATCCTCTCTTCATGATACTACTCTTAACTACTCTCCGGTTGAACACTCTAATCCATGGTAGGACCTTCCCAAATCTAGATAACCCCACACTGTCACCTTGAGCGCTAGATGGTTCCAACAAACACCACAATTTCATAGAGACATCCAACTCCAAATATACTCATAACAAATATATATGTAGTCTAGCTTAAGTGCCACACATGGTGTGCACGTTGTCACTTTCACACACGTGGGGAAAAACATAGATCTATTAAAGCACGATGAGTATTTAGGTAGACTCTAGCCTAAGTGCCACCATGGTGTGCATGCTGTCACTTCCACACACATGGGGAGAGCAGAGATCTATTGAAGCACTTGAGTAGGAAAGTAGATCTACTTGATTATAAAGCTCATGACCACAACAAGATCATGCATAGAGAGAGACAGATGAACACATAGCTACCGGTAGATCCCTTAGCCTTGAGGAAGAATTACTCCCTCCTCATCATGGGAATCAGCAACGACGATGAAAATGGTGATGGAGATCGATGGAGATGGCTCCGGGGGCACTTCCCCGTCCCGGCAGGGTGCCGGAATAGAGACTTTTTGTCCTCAGAATCTCCCCTTCGGTGGCCGGTGGCGCTATAGAGGTTTTCGTGGATTTCTTCTGGATGATTTAGGGTTTTCTTCCCAGGGGCTTCTTATAGGCGCAGGAGGCAAGGTCGGTGAAGGTCCAGGGGGCCCACACCCCCTGTGGGCGCACCCAGGGCTGGCTCGCGCCTAGGGGGTGCGGCCACCCTGGTGTCCTCCTCCAACTCTGCTTCGTGGTTCCGTGTTGCTCCAGGAAAAATAATGACTTTGGCTTTTGTCCCGTCCAATTCCAGGAATATTAATTTTCTACCTTTCTGGAACCAAAAACAGAAGAAAACAGGCAACTGGCACTGTGGCATCTTGTTAATAGGTTAGTACCAGAAAACATATAAAAACACCTCAAAGTGTAGACAAAACAAAGTAAAGTAGATACTAAACAAGCATGGACCATCAAAAATTATAGATACGTTTTCAACGTATCAAGCATCCCCAAGCTTAACTCCTGCTCGTCCTCGAGTAGGTAAGTGATAAAAAGAATAATTTTTGAGGTGACATGCACCATCAAAATCAAGATTAAACCATTTGCAAGCATTGAAAGCTGGGATAAAAAACCCTAAACATGAGCTTGAAAGATAGAGTTCTAACACTAAGACAAAGTAACTACGCATGTAACATGAAAGGTTACAAACAAAGATCATGAATAACATGCATTGAAAAATATTTGTTTGTTTTACATACAGAAAACATGGCATAGTGGCATTCAACTTGTCCCTCATAGAGTAGCAAATAGATGCATAGGATACCTTCAAAGTTCATGAGAGTGACTAGATACAAATAGCACAAGAACAAGTAATATCAACAGTATGCATCAATCAATAAGTTTTGAGACAATGCACATAGAACTAAGAATGGAAACTATGCTATTAACTGGTGCCTAAAGGTAGAAGGTGGAGACTGAATATAATAGTGGAAGAAAGGCCCTTCATAAAGGGAAGCAGGGATTTCAAGTTTCAAAAAGAGCTTCCAAAAATTATGGTACTTGTTAGCTTTCAACCCTCATTGCCCCTATCATAAGCATCTTGAAGTGATTAAGGTTAAAGTGAACAAACTATGGAGTATATGCTTGACAAAGTATAAGTTGGCAATTTTATGTCCCTTGAATACGAGGGCCGCACCTCATGCTACTCAACTTTAGTCACCTGTAAGTTCTTGTCATAGTAAGTACATGTGTATCATAGAGAACCGCCAACGGGGTACCCCTTGCACATGGTACATGAGCTATCCCATAACCAAAATGACAAGGCAAGCAGAAAATGAGCATCTCAGCGATCTTTTTATTTGCTATTTGCATAGGTTTTTATTGAGGATGTTCACATATTGCTAATTATGGTGGTGCTGCAAGTTTCCACCATGATTAGGCATGGCTTAGGCTAGTGGCCCAGGTATTTCTCTAACACAAAATACATAACTCCATGGACTTACAAGCTCCCTTTTTATTTCACACCGGCGACATCCATATACAAAAGAGCATGGTATACAAAGTACAAGTGTATTGTTGAAAACGTTCCCCATGACAGCATGGTTCTGCTAATTCCAACGTATAAGTGCAAGCATATACAACATAGATGACACAATGGTTCAAGTTTATTAGGGACAAGGAATATAAAGTGTGCCATCAAGTTCGTGAGAGCTTTAATCACTAAGTTTTCACATAACAAAATACTTTTTAATTGGAAGATAGCTGAAAACAAGAATATACTTGGAATGGTGTAACACACCATGCATAGGAATTTATAGTGGACACTTTGGAGTAACTTGGTTTCTTGGGAGTTGGAAGCATGAGTAGAGCTTACTCATACAAGTGGAGGCTATCAAAGACTGGGAGCGACAAACTAAGAGAGCAATAATGGCCATAATCATGCAAAGCGATAAAACATTACTAATCAAAGCATAAAGTGGTAGTGCAAGTCAAGGACTAAATGATCATAGAGGCTATGGTGACTTGTTTATAGTCATAACATGGTGTGAGCATGTGTGAAGTCAACCCAAACAAAGCATCAAAGGATAATACCACAATAATATGCTTTTATATGCTAAAACAGCGCATGATTCCTTCAAGGCACATTAAGAAATCCTAATTTTTTAGAACAAGTCATGCTACAACAATAATCACTAAGCATTAGATAAAAAAACATCTAGCATGACAGGATAAAGTCTAAGTCACAGTCAAAACAAACTCCCTTTGTACCACTATAAGCATGAAACTTCCTACTCTTTTCCAACACCAATCAACTTATTTGAAACAACTCACAAAGATAATAATCAATAAAGACCAGTGAGCTTGTCTCACAAATCCACAAGGAAGAACTAAAAAGTTCTAAGCAATAAGCACAAGAAAACTAAGGCTAAACACAGTGTTAGCAAAAGTGAACACTCATAGAACAATAAGAGTGAGAACTAGAGTGTTCTAAGCAATGAAAATAGAGTGTGTCTCTCTCCAAAAGAAGTGTGTTGTGATCCAACCAACTTACTCACGAAAACTAAGCAAACGAAAACTAAAAACAAAAAACAAATACGCTCCAAGAACAACACAACAGTGCATGAAACAATAAAAAACAAAGTGTCTAGAAAGACCTAAGATTTTTATTGATGAAGAAGGGGATGCCTTAGGCATTCCCAAGCTTTGACGCTTGTACCTCTTGGATATTTCTTGGGGTTACACCGGGGTGGCATCCCCAAGCTTAAGCTTTTGTCCATTCTTCATCTCATTACATCATTCTCTCTCTACACATGAAATTTTTCCTTCATACAAAACTTCACACAATCTTCATTAGCAACATTAGTGTATTCAAAAGATAATAGACCCTTGGGTTTAGGTTTAGAACAGCAAAACTTTTAACTAAAAACACAAGATATTGTAGCAACTCCTTCAAAAATCTCAATTTCCCAAAAAGGAATCAATAAGAAGCAAATGCAAATAATGGCAAAAATCTGTCAAAACATACCACCAGGTAGAAACCGATATTTTCGAAGACCTTATGTTGCTCAAATCAAAAAGTGTTGAACTAACGAAAGTTAGATAACATACTGGGGGATTTATTCATAAATTTTCAGCTCAATCCGACTTACATAGAATCCTCACGAATATTTATGGTGGACGGAAATCTGTTTTGGGACAACAACTCTCCAAATCTTACTTCCCTCTCATTAGAGGTTATTCTTGGCAAAAAAATCAAACAAAAAGGATAAAGAGAGGTCACTACTGAAGTAATAACTTCCAAGACTCAAGAAAACTCTTGGGTTATCTCTCAACAAGTACTTTTATTTAACGCCTTTAAGTTAGGCTTGATAGTTTGAGAAGATGATCACATAACAAATATGAATTGAAGTAAAAGAGAGCATCAAGAAGAAAATTCAAAACACATTTAAGTCTAACCCATTTCCTATGCATAGGAATCTGGTAAAGAAATAGGTCATAAAAGCACAAAGCAACAAGCATCGGAAATCAAAACAAGTGCAACTTCAAGACTTTCAACATAAAGAGGGGAAACTTAATATTGTTGAGATACATAAAACCATGTTTCCCTCTCTCATAATAACTTTCAGTAGAACATGAATAAAATTAAAAATAAAACTATAACATAAAACATTCTTATCATGAGCCACATGCATATAATAATTATTACTCTCCACATAAGCATAGTCACTCTTATTAATTGTAGTGGGAGAAAATTCAACAAAATAGCTATCATTACTATTCTCATCACCATAATCATCAAATATAGGAGGCATATTGTAATCACAATCAATTTTCTCCTCAATAGTAGGTGGATTGAAAATATCATAACCATCATTGCAATCATCATACATTGGAGGTATAGTATCACCATAAGCAATATAATAGCTATCTTCCCAAGTGTGTTCATTTGTAAACATATCATCATTGGAAGGAACATGGATAGCACTAATAGCACAAAAATATTAATATTATCATTTTTAGAATTGGTGCCAAAGAGACTTTCAACATCAAAAGTAGTGTGGTTTTCCCAATCATGATCACTAATATAGGTGACAGGCATAGGAACATCATCTAGTTCAGACTCGTCAGCAAAAACTATGATAGGAGTAACATGCTTAAGGGAAGATACCGTTTCCTCTCTCCTTCTACTCCTCCTCTTCTTCTTCTTCTTCTTCTTCTTATTCTTCTTCTCCTCTTTAGGAGGGAGAGTCTTAAAAGGAAGCTTCTCCACATACCCTGGTTTATTGTCAGAGACAATAGAAGAAACTTTGGAGGATTCCTCCTTTTCATTAATAAGAACAAAACCCATATTAGTCCTGTCATATTTTGGTAAAATATCATCTTTTATAAGATTTTGTATGTAAGTATTCGCGTGGCAATTATCAACACAATAAATATGACACCCATGCAGGACACAATTCATACCAAAAGCACTCATGTCTACCAAAGAAGTTTTTCTTGATAACTCTTCACACCCCCAAAACAATGTAAGTTCATCATGTTGATTATCAGTGATCGCGTTATCACAATACAAGCTTGCAGTAGTCATTGGATTAGAAAGGTTATTATTATGGCCTGAGCATTGAAAATTGAAATGACCCACTTCATAGCAGAGTTCACAAATAAAAGGGTAGAGGGCACAATTTTTTTACCAATATCATTTAGAGCCTTATACCATGTTATGGTTTTTTCATTCCAGTGGGTGATACCATATTCTTCTTCTATTTGATTATTCTCACAAGGTCTATGCATACCACAAAAATTAACATGCTTATAAGAAATAGTACTTTCAGAAGTTTGAGCATGTTTATTGCAATCATTAATAACATTTCCATTTTCCATGCAAGTGTCTTTAAAAGTTTCATGATACATGTCCCATTTTTCTTTAGGAGCATTAATATGGGAAGCAAAGGCTCTATAATATCTAACAAGAATTTGAGGATCAAGACCATATTTGGCACTAAGCTCTTGAAAATCAGCAGTTTCAGCGAAAGATATATGCAATCATACTCATAGTTTATACCTGGTTCTTTAACTTTGTCATTATACCAATCTTCAGTATTGCTTTGAATTGTTTCAAGAAGATCCCACTTAGCTTTGACCCCCTTACTTGTGAAGGATCCCTCTAAACAGGCATCTAGATAGTCCTTGTAATGTCCTGAAAGCCTTGCATAAAAATTATTGATAATAATATTACTATGGAGCTCATGAATGGGACATTTGAGCATTAGTGACTTCAATCTCCCCCAAGCTTGGGCAATACTTTCTCCCTCATAAGGATGAAAATTATAAATAGAATTCGTATCTTTATGAATTTTAGGAGGAGGGTAAAATTTAGAGTAAAAGAGAGATTCAAGTTCCTTCCACTCCAAATGATGAGGATCATCTAGTAGCTCATACCACTCCCTTGCTTTGTCCCTAAGTGAGAAAGGGAATAGCTTCCTCTTAACTCGGTCCATTGAAATACGTGCACGCTTGAACAACTCGCATAATTCATGTATAAAGAGTAAATGATCACTAGGATGGATAGTTCCATCTCCAAAATAGCAGTTATTCATAACACGTTCAACAATTTCAATAGGTATTTTAAAAGGGACACTTTCAATATGTGGATTTAAAATATCACAAGTACCATTAGAATTACCACATATGGGAGATAAAGTATCATAAGAGCAAATTTTCTTCCCTAAAGCTGGGGAACTAAAAAGATCTTTCTCATAAAAACTAGCTTCCCCAAGCTTAGATGTTTCCATACCATTAGTAACAATGGTGTTCAAACAATTCATACTAATAACATTGCTATTAGCATGCAAATAAAGCTCCATAGGTTTTTTAATTTTCTCTTCAAACACTTCATGTCCTAACTCAAGATAGATACTATAAAGCTCTCTAATTTTGTTGTTGTTTTCCATTAAGCCTAACTAGTGAAAACATGAAACAAAAAGATAAAACTGCAGAATCTAAAGGAAATAACTTCGAGCACTCACACCGGAGGATGTGAGTACCTTTTACCTTACCTCCCCGGCAATGGCGCCAGAAAATAGCTTGATGTCTACGCACTTCTATTCTTGTAGACATTTGTTGGGACTCCAAGTGGAGAGGTTTGTAGAACAGCAACAAGTTTCCCTTAAGTGGATTACCCAAGGTTTATCGAACTCAGGGAGGAAGTGGTCAAAGGTATCCCTCTCAAGCAACCCTACAATCAAGATACAAGAAGTCTCTTGTGTCCCCAACACACTCAATATACTTGTTAGGTGTATATGTGCACTAGTTCGGCGAAGAGATAGTGAAATACGAGTGGTAACGGTGCCAGAAAATAGCTTCTGACTTGTTTTTGACGTGGGGTAACGTGTGTGAGTGCCAGAAAATAGCTTGACGGTGAGGTAAAGACTAAAGGCAAAAGGATGGAAGCAAGCAAACATGCAACGTATCTAGGTTGAAACGGTATTTCAATGTTTAGAAACAAGGCCTAGGGATCATACTTTCACTAGTGAACACTCTCTCATAATAAATATCCTATCTTCATGATACTACTCTTAACTACTCTCCGGTTGAACAGTCTAATCCATGGTAGTACCTTCCCCAATCTAGATAACCCCACACTGTCACCTTGAGCGCTAGATGGTTCCAACAAACACCACAATTTCATAGAGACATCCAACTCCAAATATACTCATAACAAATATATATGTAGTCTAGCTTAAGTGCCACACACGGTGTGCATGCTGTCACTTTCACACGCGTGGGGAAAAACATAGATCTATTAAAGCACGATGAGTATTTATGTAGACTCTAGTCTAAGTGCCACCATGGTGTGCACGCTGTCACTTTCACACACATGGGGAGAGCAGAGATCTATTGAAGCACTTGAGTAGCAAAGTAGATCTACTTGATTACAAAGCTCATGACCACAACAAGATCATGCATAGAGAGAGATATGAACACATAGCTACTAGTAGAGCCCTTAGCCTCGAGGAAGAACTACTCCCTCCTCATCATGGGAATCAGCAACAACGATGAAGATGGTGATGGAGATCGATGGAGATGGCTCCGAGGGCACTTCCCCGTCTCGGCAGGGTGCCGAAACAGAGACTTTATGTCCCCCGAATCTCCCCTTCGGTGGCGACGGCGCTATAGAGGTTTTCGTGGATTTCTTCTAGATGATTTAGGGTTTTCTCCCCGGGGGCTTCTTATAGGCGAAGGAGGCAAGGTCGGTGGAGGTCCATGGGGGCCCACACACCCCGTGGGTGCGCCCAGGGCTGGCCCGCGCCTAGGGGGTGCGGCCACCCTGGTGTCCTCCTCCAACTCTGCTTCGTGGTTCCGTGTTGCTCTGGGAAAATAATGACTTTGACTTTTGTCCCGTCCAATTCCAAGAATATTGATTTTCTGCCTTTCTGGAACCAAAAACAGAAGAAAACATGCAACTGGCACTGTGGAATCTTGTTAATAGGTTAGTACCAGAAAACATATAAAAACACCTCAAAGTGTAGACAAAACAAAGAAAAGTAGATACTAAACAAGCATGGAACATAAAAAATTATAGATACGTTTTCAACATATCAAAGAGATAGTAAAATGAAAGTGGTAACAGTGCCAGAAAAGAGCTTTTGACTTGTTGTTGACATGGGAGAGACTAAAGGCAAACTGAAATAAAGATGAAAGCAAGCAAACATGCAAGAGATCTAGATGCAAATGGTGTTTCAATGCTTAGAAACAAGGCCTAGGGATCATACTTTCACTAGTGAACACTCTCTCATATAAATATATTCTCTTCATTATACTAATCTTAACAACTCTCTGGTTGGAATCTCTATTCCACGGCAGGGCTACAAAGGCACACCTCAAAGTCCGCCTTTCCCAATCTAGATAACCCCATACTGTCACCTTGAGCGCTAAATGGTTCCAACAAACACCACAATTTCATAGAGACAACCAAGTAAAAATATACTCATGATATATATATATATATATGTAACCTAGCTTAAGTTCTACACACGGTGTGCACGCTGTCACTTCCACACACGTGGGGAAAAGCATAGATCTATTAAAGCACGATGAGTATTTATGTAGACTCTAGCCTAAGTGCCATGATACGTTGGAAATGTATCTATAATTTTTGATGCTCCATGCTTGTTTAGTATCTACTTTGCTTTACTTGTCCACACTTTGAGGTGCTTTTTACATGTTTTCTGGTACTAACCTACTAACAAGTTGCAACAGTGCCAGATGCCTATTTTCTGCTGTTTTTGGTTTCAGAAAAGTTAGTAAAGAAATATTTTTGGAATTGGACGGGACAAAGGATAAAGTCAATTACTTTCTGTGGGGAACAAGAAGTCCAGAGGAGAGCCGCAGGGGCCGGCCAGGGGGGCCAGACGCACCCTAGGCGCGGGTGGGCCCTAGCCCACGCCTGGATAGGGTTTGCCTGCCCTGGAGGCCGCCTCGGTCTCCCCCTTCGCCTATAAGAAGCCCTGAGTACCCGATCAGAAATCCACGAAACCGTCTGTAGCCGCCGCCACCATCGTCCCTAGATTGAGGGGTGGGGGATCTGAAGTTCTTCCTGGCACTCTGCCAGAGGGGAGATCATCCCGGAGGCCTTCTCTCCGATATGATGCGTGAGTAGTTCCACCTTGGACTATGGGTCCATGCAGTAGCTAGATGGTTGTATCTCCTCCTTTGTGCTTTCATGTATAGATCTTGTTATCTCCGTTCATGATCAAGATCTAATCTATTTGTAATCATGCATGTTATGTTTGCGAGGATTCAATGGATATTGAGATTATTATGTTGGTTGGATTAATGGTTTTATCTTTATGATTCTATCATGTCTGTGTCGTTTGTGATCTTGCATTCTCTCTGTTGTTAGTAGATATCTTGGCCAAGTAGTTGCTAGTGACTCCAAGAGGGGGTATTTATGCTCGATAGTGGGTTCATGCCTCTAGTTTCCAAGGGAAGTGACAGAAATCTCTTCGGTTGTAGATGTGCTGTTGCTACTAGGGAGAAAACAACGGTCTCTTGTTCATGGAACATGTGGACTGTTTACCTTACACACTTTGCTTAAAGCAGTTGTCTGTTGCTTGCAACTTAATACTGGAGGGGGTTCAGATGATAACCTGAAGGTGGACTTCTAGTCATATATGAAGTTGGATGGCGGTCTATGTATCTTGTTGTATTGCCCAATCAACCTCATAGGATCTTTCTGACTAGTAATTGCATTGTTATGCCTTGCTCAGTTCCTGTCAATTGCCTCGATGTAATTTACCCTTCATGCCATGTCGTTTATTTAAGGAGAGCACCTCTAGTGAACTATGGACCCCGGTCCAATCTTTACCATTGATACATCTTCCACTGTTACTTGTTTACTTGATGCAAACCACCATTACCTTCCACACCATACGTTTAATCCTTTGTTACAACAAACAGGTGTGTTTGACAACCTCACTGATTTGTTGGGGAAAAGTCTTGAGTTTGTGGTGTGCAGGTCTCCGCGTTGCTTGCAACACCTGTGTGACATTTCCTTTCTCCTACTGGTTCGATACCCTCGGTTTCTTACTGAGGGAAAACTTGCTGCTGTGCTACTTCACACCTTGCTCTTGGGGTTCCCAACGAAGCGCTCCGACATCAACTCAGCGCAGCCAACATGCCACCATGGCATGCACGCTGGCACTTTCACACACATGGGGAGAGCAGAGATCTAATGAAGCACTTGAGTAGCAAAGCAGATCTACTTGATTACAAAGCTCATGGCCACAATATGATCATGCATAGAGAGAGATATGAACACATAGCTACCGATAGGGCCCTTAGCCTCGAGGAAGAACTACTCCTGTGAAGGTTTTAATCCCACTATTTTTGAGCTTGATAGAGATTATGTATTTTTAGATTATGAAAAGCATGCTTTATGTGATAGCTATATTGTTGAGTTTATTCATGCTGCTACTGAAAATTATTATGAGAGAGGAAAGTATGGTTGTAGAATTTTTCATGGTACTGAAACACCTCTCTATGTGCTGAAAGTTTTAAAGTTACTCTTTTTTTATCTTCCTATGCTTGTCACTTGGTTTTTTGTGAATTTATTTGTGTACAAGATTCCTATGCATAGGAAGAGGGTTAGACTTAAATGTGTTTTGAATTTGCTTCTTGGTGCTCTCTTTGACTTCAATTCATAATTCTTATATGAGCATCTTCTCAAGCTTTCAAGCCTAACTTAAAGGCGTTAAAGAAAACTACTTGTTAAGAGATAATCCAAGAGTTTCCTTGAGTATTGGAAGGTATTACTTCTGTAATGACCTCTCCTTATCCTTTTTGTTTGATTTTTGTGCCAAGAATGACCTCTAATGAGAGGAAAGTAAGATTTAGGGAGTTGCTGTCCCGAAACAGATTTCTGTCCTCCACCAAAAACATTAGTGAGGAGGCTCTGTAACTCGGATTGGGCTCAAAATTTACGAATAAATCCCCCAGTATGTTATCTAACTTTCGTTAGTTCAGCACTTTTTGATTTGAGCAACAGAAGATGTTCGAAAAAATCAGTTTCTAACTGTTGGTATGTTTTGACAGATTTCTGCCATTATTTGCATTTGCTTCTTATTGATTCCTTTTTGAGTTCTCTTCGGGTAAATTGAGATTTTTGAAGGAGTTACTACAGTAGCTTGTGTTTTTAGTGAAAAGCCTTGCTGTTCCAAAGCTTTGCCAGTGGTCTAATATCTTTTGAATAAGCTAATGTTGCTAATGAAGATTGTGTGAAGTTCTGTATGAAGGAAAATTTTTAGGTATAGAGAGAGAATGATGCAATGAGATGAAGAATGGACAAAAGTTCAAGCTTGGGGATGCCACCATGGTGTATCCCCCAGAAATAACCAAAAGGTACAAGCGTCAAAGCTTGGGGATGCCCAAGGCATCCCCTGCTTCATCAATAAAAAGCTCAGGTCTGTCTAGACACTTCATTTTTATTGTTTCATGCACAGTTGTGTTGTTCTTGGAGCGTCTTAGTTTTCGTTTGCTTTGCTTAGTTTGTTTAGTTTGCTAAAGTAGTTTGGACCCCCGTTCTCGCTGTGTTGTTTTGCAAATAAGGTTGCTTGGTGTTTGGAAAGGAGTAATAAGTTCTTGCTTGAAGTGCAAGAGGAGCTTGCATTGACTGTGACTTAGACTTTAGCATGACATGCTAGGTGTTGTTTTAGCATTATGCTTAGTGATTATTGTTGTAGCATGTCTTGTTCCAAACAATTGGGATTGCTTAGTGTGCCTTGAAGAAATTATGCGTTGTTTTAGCATGCAAAAGCATAGTATTGTGGTATTCTCCTTTAATGCTTTGATTGGGTTGACTTGGCACATGCTCACACCATGTTATGACTCTCACAAGTCACCATTAGACTCTATGATCATTTAGTCCTTGACTTGTAGTACCACTCTTTGCTTTGATTAGTATGCTTTGTTGCACTGCATGCTTTTTCCATTATTGCTCTCTTAGTTGGTTGCTCCCAGTCTTTTGCTAGCCTCCACTTGTATGAGTAAGTTATACTCATGCCTCCAACTTCCAAGAAACCAAGTTTTTCCAAAGTGTACACTATAAAGTCCTATGCATGGTGTGTTACACCATGCCAAGTATATTCTTGTTTTCAACTATCTTCCAATTAAAAACTATTTTGTTACGTGAAAACTTAGTGATTAAAGCCCTCACGAACTTGATGGCACACTTAATTCTTTGCCCCTAATAAACTTGAACCATTGTGACAACTTTGTTGTATATGCTTGCACTTATAAGTTGGAATTAGCAGAACCGTGCTGTCACGGGGAACATTTTCAACATTGCAGTTGTACCTTGTTGTACTCAGTTGATATCATGTTCTTTTGTCTATGGATGTCACTGGTGTGAAATAAATAAGGAACTTGTAAGTCCATGGAGTTTGTATCGCGTGTTGGAGAAACGCCTGGGCCGCTAGCCTAAGCCATGCCTAATCATGGTGGAAACTTGCAACATCACCATAGTGAGCTATCTATGAAGCATCCTCAATAAAAAGCTATGCATATGGTAAATAAAAAGATTGCTGAGATGCTCATTGTCTACTTGCCTTGTCATTTTGGTTATGGGAAAGCTCCTGAACCATGTGCAAGGGGTACCCCTTTGGCGGTTCTCAATGATATGCAAATACTTACAGTGACAAGAACTTACCTGGACCCAAAGTTGAGTATGCATGAGGTGTGGCACTCGTATTCAAGGGGCAAGGGATTGCCAACTTATACTTCGTCAAGCATATACTCCAGCTTTTCCACTTTAACCTTAACCACTTCAAGATGCTTATGATAGGGGCAATGAGGGCTGAAAGCTAACAAGTACCATAATTTTTGGAAGCCCTTTTTGAAACTTGTAATCTCCGCTTACTTTACAAAAAGGCCTTTCTTCCACCACTATTGAGTCTCCACCTTCTACCTTTAGGCACCATTAAGAGAGCATAGTTGTCATTCTGTGTGCAGTGTTCCAAAGCTTATTAATTGATGCATATTGTGTTATTACTTGCTCTTGTACTACTTGTTTCTAGTCACCCTTGTGAACTTTGCAGGTGTCCTATGCAACTATATTGCTACTCTATGAGGGACAAGCTGATTGCCACTATGCTATGTTTTTTGCATGTGAAACAAACAAACGTTTTTCAATGCATGTTATTCATGATCTTTCATGTTGCATGCACAGTTACTATGTCCTATTGTTAGAACTCCATGTTTCATGCACATGTTTAGAGTTCTTTGATCCCATCTTTCGATGCTTGCAAATGGTTGGATCTTTATTGTGAGGGTGCATGTCGCCTCAAAAATTATTCTGTTTATCACTTACCTACTCGAGGACGAGCAGGAGTTAAGCTTGGGGATGTTGATACGTTGGAAACGTATCTATAATTTTTGATGCTCCATGCTTGTTTAGTATCTACTTTGCTTTACTTTTCCACACTTTGAGGTGCTTTTTACATGTTTTCTGGTACTAACCTACTAACAAGTTGCAACAGTGCCATATGCCTGTTTTCTGCTGTTTTTTGGTTTTAGAAAAGTTAGTAAAGAAATATTCTCGGAATTGGACGGGACAAAGGACAAAGTCAATTACTTTCCATGGGGAACAAGTAGTCCAGAGGAGAGCCGGAGGGGCCGGCCAGGGGGGCAGACCCACCCTAGGCGCGGTGGGCCCTAGCCCGCGCCTAGCTAGGGTTTGCCTTCCCTGGCGGCCGCCTCGGTCTCCCCTTCGCCTATAAGAAGCCCCCAATGCATAAACCGTGAGTACCCGATCAGAAATCCACGAAACCGTCTGTAGCCGCTGCCACCATCGTCCCTAGATCGGGGGGAAGGGGGGAGGGGGATCTGAAGTTCTTCCCGTCACCCTGCCGGAGGGGAGATCATCCCGGAGGCCTTCTCTCCGGTATTATGCGTGAGTAGTTCCACCTTGGACTATGGGTCCATGTAGTAGCTAGATGGTTGTATCTCCTTCTTTGTGCTTTCATGTATAGATCTTGTGAGCTCCGTTCATGATCAAGATCTAATCTATTTGTAATGATGCATGTTATGTTTGCGAGGATTCAATGGATATTGAGATTATTATGTTGGTTGGATTAATGGTTTTATCTTTATGATTCTATCATGTCTGTGTCGTTTGTGATCTTGCATTCTCTCTGTTGTTAGTAGATATCTTGGCCAAGTAGTTGCTAGTGACTCCAAGAGGGGGTATTTATGCTCGATAGTGGGTTCATGCCTCTAGTTTCCAAGGGAAGTGACAGAAATCTCTTCGGTTGTAGATGTGCTGTTGCTACTAGGGAGAAAACAACGGTCTCTTGTTCATGGAACATGTGGACTGTTTACCTTACACACTTTGCTTAAAGCAGTTGTCTGTTGCTTGCAACTTAATACTGGAGGGGGTTCAGATGATAACCTGAAGGTGGACTTCTAGTCATATATGAAGTTGGATGGCGGTCTATGTATCTTGTTGTATTGCCCAATCAACCTCATAGGATCTTTCTGACTAGTAATTGCATTGTTATGCCTTGCTCAGTTCCTGTCAATTGCCTCGATGTAATTTACCCTTCATGCCATGTCGTTTATTTAAGGAGAGCACCTCTAGTGAACTATGGACCCCGGTCCAATCTTTACCATTGATACATCTTCCACTGTTACTTGTTTACTTGATGCAAACCACCATTACCTTCCACACCATACGTTTAATCCTTTGTTACAACAAACAGGTGTGTTTGACAACCTCACTGATTTGTTGGGGAAAAGTCTTGAGTTTGTGGTGTGCAGGTCTCCGCGTTGCTTGCAACACCTGTGTGACATTTCCTTTCTCCTACTGGTTCGATACCCTCGGTTTCTTACTGAGGGAAAACTTGCTGCTGTGCTACTTCACACCTTGCTCTTGGGGTTCCCAACGAAGCGCTCCGACATCAACTCAGCGCAGCCAACATGCCACCATGGCATGCACGCTGGCACTTTCACACACATGGGGAGAGCAGAGATCTAATGAAGCACTTGAGTAGCAAAGCAGATCTACTCATGACCACAATATGATCATGCATAGAGAGGGAGATGAACACATAGCTACCGGTAGGGCCCTTAGCCTCGAGGAAGAACTACTCCCTCCTCATCATGGGAATCAGCAATGGTGATGGAGATGGCTCCGGGGGCACTTCCCTGTCCCGGCAGAGTGCCGGAATAGACTTTCTGTCCCCCGAATATCCCCTTCGGTGGCGGCGGTGCTGCGGAATTTTCGTGGCTTTTTGGTTGATGATTTAGGGTTTTTGGGTCAGAGGCTTCTTATAGGCGAAGGAGGCAAGATCGGTGGAGGGACAGGGGTCCCACACCCCCTGTGGGCGTGGCCAGGGTGGGCCTCGTTCCCACCTAGGGTGTGGCCTCCCTGGTTTCCTCCTCCGTCTCGTCTTCGATTTTCTGTATTGTTCAGGAAAAAATATGAATTTTGGCTTTTGTCCCGTCCAATTCCGAGATTTTTAGCTTTCTAAAACTAAAAACAGCAGAAAACAGGCAACTGACACTATGACATCTTGTTAATAGGTTAGTTTCAGAAAGTGTATAAAAATACTTCAAAGTGGAGAAAAAACAAAGCAAAGTGGATACTAAACAAGCATGGAACATCAAAAATTATAGATACGTTATGACGTATCAGTTGCTAGCTTGCTCCACTTTTATAGACGGCCCTTCCACATCGTCGTATGTGACTTTGCGGATGGCTCAAGCCAATCGTCGACCGTCTCATTCTCCTTCATGTTTTCTTTTTGAGTAGCCTGTCTTGCTTCCGCTTCCATCTCTGTATGGCGCGAGTCATGTACAACGATCTGGTAGTCTTCATCATCCGTGTTGGAGTTGGTGACGGAGTCGGTGTCACTCGGTAAGTAGTCCTTGATGTCGTTGGAGTCGGAGGGGAGCACCGAGTTGACACCGTTAGCGTTGCTGAGCATGGAGTGGTACCAAGGCGTCTCTTCATTTGAGAGTGTGGCATGTGTCCTGTGACAAATTGGCTCGCCCCGGCGATGCCCTCTCAATTCTCTGGTGGTGGCGCCTGAGATGCTGGCGAATTGATGCATATGGATGGAAAATCACATATATAAAATATCAAAAAATTGGTACCTTCTTGACGCTTTAATGGACATGTGCCGACTGAACAAGAGAACGCCCTATTTCATTTTGAAGAAAAGCGTATGTTCTTGGTTCGTGGGAAGACGCATGTTCTTGGCTCTATGTCCTAGCATGCATGACATGACACATGTTCTGGGCCGTGTGCCCTAGCATGTGTTACATGCAATAGAAAAGCATGTTATCATGGTAAATTTTAAAGCCATGTGGAGAGAACTTCTGTGTGTGGATGGGTAAGACCATGGGAAGACCTCATGTGTGTGGATGGCATGCGTAACACCGTGGTAAGAACTCATGCATGTGGATGACATGAGTAATACCGTGATAAGAACTCATGTGTGTGGATGTCATGCGTCATTTACTATTGAAATCAACCTCATGCTCCCGATACAACGGCCGTTAGTTTTTCTAATAGATTTATATCACACCCGTTAATTAGATTGTGCTCTCGCCTTTTAATCCTATGGCGTTACGGGCATGCACAGCTAGCCGGGTGAGTAGCCCACTACTTCCTATATATATAGCGTGATTGAGCTTCAGAGTCCCGGGGCATCCCAAAGTTATGGGCACCTGTTATGTCATCTCAGTGTGCACATGAGACAGGGTGAGATCGAGAGAGCAAATTAAAAAATTTCACTAACTTTTTTCTTCAAAAACCTAATTTATTGAGCAAGCAGACAAAGTACATCAAAACCACAAACTAAAGAATCACAAACAATAAAAGAGTGATGAAAAAACCTAAGATTTACATCGAGATTCTTCGTTCTGTTGTTGATAATTACTAATAGAACACTGGAATTTTTCGCAAAAAATGTGTCTCAAGCTTCGAAATTTTCCTTTTAGATGCGAGAAGAAACAACATAGGACTAAACCTTCACTAAAATTGGAACAACCTTTTTTTTTTTTGAAAAGACACAAACTGCCACCTCAATAGGAGATTACACCATTGCGAGGCCGTGTGTTAAACTGTTGCTTCGTCACCATTCATAGAGAAAATCAAGAACACAAGAGAATGGATAAGAAAATAAAACTTAGTAGTACCATCGTCGTCGCCGAGCCGCCATCGCTAGGATGTGAAGAAGTTTCGAGCAACAATTCTAGGGCCATAAGTCGTCGATCGGTGGGATCAAAACAACACATGATTTTTGATGCCAGCCCCGTCGACAGATGATCACACCAATATGTACTCCTTGAACTTTTACTCCATGCGACATGTCTCTACCTTTGAGAAGCCGCTGCGAAGGTGAGAAACCTATTATGGAAGAACTTAAACAATAATCAAAAATTGATTCATGGTTCTCTCTGTCTACGCCATGAACATGAGGGTACCACTAGCATGCCTGTCGACAGCTAGATTTTATTTTTCTTCGCATCTCCGAACTCGAGATTAGATCTTGCATCATGTTAATTTTTGTTTTTCCTATCGACATAGAACCGTTCTATGTCTCATTTACTACCACAACTTATGTTGGTGGCTTGGTGCTCACTAAGCCCATCAGATGCAAAAACCAAGGGATTCCAACCACAAAGAATTTAAAAAAATGGGGGATGATCATCCCGGCCCTTGCATCCAAAAGATGCACACAGACTTTTAATTAGATTACTCACAACATCTTACAAGTAGAATTACAAAGATTAAACTAAAACCACCAAACTAGCGACAACTTGCTACTCTCACAACCATGATGAATAGGGTGTCTGATGAAGGTATAATATAGCTTCCATATCGTTCTTTCCACAAGGATTTAAGTACAGGCTAAACCATCGAATTATAGCTGAATCAAATCAGAATTTAATGAAAACTATTTATTTAATCTCAGGTGTGCATTCAACAGACTAGTGCAGAAACTGCCGAGACAGGGAAGAGACAAACCCTTGTGATCATATTGCTTGTGTACAACCAAATTACCTGGGCCAACTACCCTAGATAAACAACAAAGAGGCTTAACTAAAGATAAAGGCAGATAACTCAGTTGCTTATGCTCATATCCAAGGTTGAAACAGTGGTATTACAAGAGATCAAGGAAGAATCGTAGCGTGAGTTCACGGGTTTCACTGATGTATAACAGCACCTTAAGAATGCATAAAAGTCAACAAGGAACAGAAGTAGATCAGGGAATAAGGGGAGAGTCGGATTGTCACTACAGGCTGGTCACCATGTTCATCTTCAGGATGCCACGTTCATCCATGAGTTGACGAATTCAGCCATGGGCCACCAGGTCGAAGGGGTGGGGACTCAGATCAAGATTCAGATTAGCCTCGCCCTCCAACACATCCCTCCTCCCTATTCTTTTCTCTCCTATGATTTCTTTCCGTGGATTGCGATTGCGCGTCTCTGTCCCCCCTCTTGATTCGCGTGCTTCTATTTCTGTCCCGGTCGAGTGACGCTTGACTCTTTTGCACTTCCCCCCTGCGCTCATATATCGTGACACAAGATGGTCCCAGATGTTATCCTTCCTTATTTCACTTAAATCCCGCATGTTGCATTGTAGAATGTTTAAAGTGCCTTTTCGCACTAATCACTTTGTAATATCTGTAAAGTTGTATCAATATAATGAGATTATGCTTGAAGAGAAATGGTATAATGATCTATATATTCAAGTGAAAACTATGCCAAAATGTGTATATGTTGCCATTTTATTAGTGTCCATGAACAAGGCCAAGCCCCTGACATCACACCAACCCACATTATCTAAAAACCTAAGGCCTCGACAAGCCGCTCAATGGAGAGCAAGTGGCACAACCAGTCAGCGCGTACCAGCACACACACACACACACGCTATAGTAGTCCTTGCCGTCGCTGTTTTTCACATACCCATATTAGAAATCAATGTAGTGACCTTGCAAAGGCCGCCGTCAACGCCACCATGCTGCCAAATAGCTCCACCACCCTGCAGGGGTCCAACACGCACGCGTGGTTGATTGTAGTTGATCTGTCAAAAGACTAGGACTGCTAGCCTTATGTGCATATTTTCTCAGAGATTCAAGGTTTAGCTAGAGGTATTAGAAAGTGCAGTTTGGTAAAAGTAGACTACAGTCAAGTAAGAATTAACCACTGTCTTGCTAATTGGGCAAGAGCTGAGAACAAAACTAAGCAATGGTTAAGGTCGGTTCCTGAAGTTCTTTTTTGGGAGATCGGTGCTAAACTTCCTGTAATTCTTGCCGATTAATAAAGGTTTGTTTTACCCAGAGAAAAAGTATTGGGTTGAGTTCTTAAACCTTCTAAGGAAAGATCAACAGTGACCTAAGTGGTTACATCCAGGTTTCTCTTCCTCCCCTCCCCTCCTGTCTTCTTGAGAGGCCATGGGCCAAACCGAAGCCGCCCTTTCTGGTTTCACCGGTGAGAGATGGTGGAGGGGCAGCATTGTCGGTAGTAGAGTGAGTAGGATCAGTGGCGGTCTACCAATAGTGGGATTCTTGCTCGGTAGGGGTTTCCTCTCTATATTCCTCTATGATGATGGTCAAAGCAGGGTGAGGCGAGGAAAAACACCGTCTCCTCCAATAAATTTGAATCTCGCGCCTCTTTGCTGATTGTTATAGCATCTCTGCCGTTTTTCCTTCTCCCGGCTGACTGGGGTAGTGAGGGGGAGAAGAGAAACGGCGGCAAGGCTGATGGATCTGGAAGGCAGCGAGGGTGTTGTTCCATGATGGCGGTTTGGTGCGCCGCTGGTCAGTTGTATGCTCAAAGTTTTTATGCTTCCTCGATGTGGTAGTTGGTAGCGGTCCACTGCAGGCAAACCCCTCTTCGTTGTGGTGCCGTTGTTGTCCTTCCGACGGCTCTTGTGTTGCCCCATCTCTCTTGGCCGGCCATGGTGGCAAGGAAGAGAGAGGGACGGGCCTTTTGCTGCTCATTAAGGAAAATGGCTTTGGCGGGTGTATCTGGAGCTAGTCCGCTTTGTAGCATCTCTTGAGCAACATCAATGGTGCACCACCACTATTTGTGTCCACAGGAGTGACCTTGCTGTGCTCGATCTTTGCGGCCTAAGCATCTTCTTCCTCCTTAAGTGTAGGATCATCTTCGACCTCGCTGCAGCGTGCTCTGCTGCTACCTTCGCAAGTGGCATCGTCCCTGGTTAAGGCTTCGGTGGCTACGGCTTGAATTCGGCGCCGTTCGATGGACGAGGTTCCTCGGGACTTGATTGCTTTTTATCTCTAGTACTAGGGTCCTTTTTCATATATGGAGGTCTTATCCTAAAATTTGTGGTTTCTTCATACAAGAATTATAATGGTCCTCTTTGTAATTTTGCACCCGCCTGGTTAATTCAGCTCCGTGGCATGTTATGGCCTTTTACCATGCAAAAATGGAAAGATCAACAGTGGATTGGATCGAGTGAACAGTGCAGGGTAATATTATTTCTTGTTTGGGTTGCTTTTTGTCTTGGCCCGTTAGGTTATACTCTGTCTAGGCTTAGGAGCAAGAGTTTAGGGAAACTCCAACGACCCCCCCCTATTTTGGAAACCGAATTAGCCTGATTCGGTCCATTTGCAAGGGAGGACAGGCGGTTTGGGGCCGGCCTATTTTGTGGGGTGTAGTGCACCCAACGGCCGCCCCCGCAAAAAGAGAAGAAGGAATAGTAGCAACATACTACAAATTAATTATACATGTGAATATTAATAAGTCCACGTCCAAAATACATCGAAAATAAATAAAAAAAACACCTTATATACTACTGGGTGCATCACAGAGGCTAGATGGGGGCTAGGAGCTGAGGGACTACGGTGGCGGCGGGCGACCTCCACGCTGTGGCGGCCTAGTCATCATCCTCGATCTTGATGAAGGTCGGGAGAGATGGCTGAAATGGATCGTATGGGCACCTAGAGGGGGGGGGGGGGGGGTGAATAGGTGCTACTCAGTTTTTAGTTCTTTTTCAATTTTAGGCTTGACACAAAGTAAATTATTTAGATATGCAACTACGAGAATTTCCCTATATACAACCCTAGCTACTAAGCACGTAAAGTGAGGAGCGAGGAAACCGTAGTGGAGCACGTGGAGACACATGGATTTGTTTTACCGCAATTCCTTCCTTATTAAGGGAAGTACATCTGCGTTAGAGGGGTGGGCAGTTCTAAGACAACTACACCACAATAGGCCTCACCCTATTCTTTGATGGATCTTGCCACGAAAGGCCTGATCCACCTTCTCCACTATTGGTACCCTTCGAGGCGAGAACCGATGCCTTTACAACTCTAGCGGGGCACACATCCACAGCCGAATTAGAGGCTCCCGTAATGACAACAAGCTATCACAAGAACAAGGATTATCAAAATAATCAACACGAGGATCTAGATATTTGCAAGAAATACTAGATCGAAGATTCTCCAAATGAATGGAGAGGAGATGAAGCGCTTGATTGCAGTTGGTGAAGATTGAGCCCTCCTCCTTCGATTCCCCAAAGAATGGGGCCTTTGGGTGGGTGAAGGTGGATATCTATTGGATGAAACTTGAGGAGCCGATCTTGTCTTTTTTGAATGAACCAAGAGTTACAAAACAAGGGAGATGGCTAGTTTAAATACCCCCTGTACAGATCTAGCCATTGGTAAAGTTTGGGGGCGAATTATCCACCCCCGCTAGGGGCGGAATATCCGCCCTAGGGGGGAAAATCCGCCCCCTGGACGGAAAGTCCGCCCCCACATAGTGGGTCACGCCGAGCTTGACTTGGTGAAAATCCTCGAGGGGCGCATTATCCGCCTTCCTCAAGGGGCGGACTATCTGCTCCTGGGGGAAAATCTGCCCCAGAGACGGAAAGTACGGGGGAAACTCCGCCCCCTCTCTGAGTGATGTGTCGTGGCAATCCTTGAAGCAGATCCTGGGGGCGGACTATCCGGCCCCTTGGAGGGGCGAATTATCCGGCCTGGGCAAAAACTCCAGCCCTGGCCAGAAAATCCGGGAGATATTCCGCCCCCATTCTGAGGGTTGCACCCTTGCGCCCTTTTTAAATAGGGGAGGGGCGGATTATCCGGCCCCTGGCAGGGGCGAATTATCCGCCCCCAAAATCACTTTAGAATCTCCTTTTCAAGTTAAGATCTGCAGCACTTTAACACACATTAAAAGATCCTTGGTATTGTTATCTAACACACAAAACACTAGGGATCATGAAATGTTCTTTCAATATCCCCCTTTTTGGTGTTTGATGACAATACTAGGATTTTCAATGAAACCTACTAACATCATCTTCAAGAAATGAAAGAGGCTCCCCCTAAATGTGTGCATATTAATAATTTGCATTTGAATACAAATGCACACACTAAAGAGCAAGCCAATTTCATAACATTGACGACTATAAAAAAGATGAGTTAGGGAACATAGTCATACCACCAGGATGTGAAATAGCCAAGGTTAACAAAGAGAATATTAGGCCTCGAACACATCCCACCATATTGATGCAATCAATAGATAATTCCATAACTCCATATGACATCGACATAATTCCATACTCCATAGATAAATCTAGAATTCCATACGAGTAGTTCCACAAGATAAATCCAGAATTCTAGAATTCCACACAAGTGAACAAATAGTACCACACGACATAGTCTCGTACAAACCAAGCACAAATAAGTTCAACGCTAAAAGGGCACAAGCAAGCAAATGAAGAAAACGAATGATGAAGAGGAAAATGCTTGCGCCCGACCCATGCAAATCCGAGACCTAATAGAATTACTTCTCCCCCTTTGGCATAAAAACACCAAAAAGGAAGAAGAGAGATGATAGCACACAAGAAGATCACTCCTCCTTGTCCTCGTCCTCATCCTTGTTGTAGTCATCCCCGTCCCCTTCCTCTTCATCATACTCATCATCATCATCATCAACTAGAGGAGTAGGCGCCCTCGGTGGTGGAGGAAACAAGTGACTTTCGAGCTCTCCATAGTTGATCCCTGAGGTGTTCCACTGAGCATACGGTTCCGGAGCTGTAGGAGGTGGTGGATGGCCAGTCGCCCCAAACACATGATGGAGAATGAGCTGCTGGGTGTGGGCCATCTCATGGCTCCTCCTGTAGGCATCATACTGGCCCTTGTGAGTGTCGATGCCCATGCATAGGATATGCCGCTGAAACCAGTTGAGCTGCTTGACCTCACGTGCCATTGGGGACACCGCGGGCCAACGACCACTAGCCCTTGCATCACGCATGAAGGACTCGGGGGAAGTGGAAGGGTGAGAGATCTTCTGAGCCTTGTTGTAGATCTTCTTGGGCTTGTGAACGCCATCCAAACCAGTACCGAAATCCTCATGTGGCAGCATGTGCTTGACGAGCATCATAATGTAGGGAGCATATGGGATGGAAAGTTGGTTGAACATAGCATCAGTCATCTCATGATAGATATAATCCATAACATCCAACTTGTAACCTGTAGATGAACCAGCATTGATGGCACACTCATGTGCAAAAGAAAGCAAAGGAACCAGGTGACCACGGATCTTATCATTGTTGCCCCCACTTGGAGAGATGTGGTCCCGAAGCAAGCCAACAAGAGCGGCATACAAAGGAGAAATACCAGCAAAGGTACCAACAATACCATCAGACATCAGGCACGGAGCAAGAACAGTGTCCTTGGATGGCTTGAGAGGAGAAATGATGCGGTGGCCAGAAGCTGTGTCATGCCCATGAAAGGAATACCCAAGGACCTGACCAAAAATACAAAAGTCTGACTGAATCATAGTTGTCCCGGTCATCCACTTCATGGTGCAAAGCTCATCTCCACAGATCACAAGGGTAGAGAAAAACTACTTCACAATAGAGGAGTCATAGTGGCACTGAAGAGTCATAAGGTGATGCGGCCCCATCTTATTAGTCACATCCAAGACCTCACGAAGTCTTGCCTTGCTTTGAGCCTCAGTCATATTCAGAGGATGCATAGGGCAAATCTTGAGAGTAGCATACACATCATCATGACTGGACCGAAAGTGAGAGCACCAAAACATGGGGTCCTCCGGAGGACCATCACTGTCAGCCTCGACATAATAATCAATGTGGCGAATGGAGGAGTATTCAATGCTGTCCATGGCCTTGTAGTTGGGACGGGACTTCTTTCCCTTGCCCTTGCCCCTGCGAGATGCAATGCTCTTGGCTTTCCTTGCCTCCTCGGCCATCTGTTCAAACTCTCTAGCCAACATGCTGACTTCAGTTTCGTCAACGAGCTTACCCTCTGCGTTGGGCCTGAGATAACGGGCACGGGGACGACGCTTGTAGGTCTTAGGGGCATGGAACCACCTGTGAAAAGCATGGGATAGGTAGCATGGGGATAAGCACACACACAAGTCCAAGAGGAATATTAGAAACAACAGGAAAACAATCCACTGTCCAAAGATGTGCATTGTGAAAATCCGAGACAAACCAAAACAGGCAGTGAACCTCCAGGCCGGATTATCCGGCCCTAGAAGGGACGGATAATCCCCCCCCCCCCCCCCCCCCGCAAAAATTCTCTGGTTCGGCCCAGATTCACCATGGCAACACAGATCGGGCACTAGGTGTCACGACCCGAGATTAGGGCTAGACAAATACCAGATCTTCATTTGACATAAGCCTAACCTAAATTCCAAAGCGCGCAGGTAAAGATCGGTAACATTACAGAACATACAAACCATTCATTAATAAGGTAAACTCTTAAGAGAGTTACAAACCAGTCATACAAGCCAGGGGTCACAGGCCCATCATTACAACAAACAACGGAAGCAAACAAGTTGTTCTAAACAACAAACTCAGCAAAGGGACTAAGAGGCCATAAACAGAAGTAGCGACCCTTCCATAGATCCTAGGCTGTTGCCTGGGAACCCCGACTACTCGTCGACTTTGACGTAGAAACCACCTTCAGTTGGAGTAGCTTCATCTGTAGAAAAACATCAACGAAGCAAGGCTGAGTACAGGGTGTACTCCGCAAGACTTATGGCTAGTGGAGTTATTTTGCATAAAGCCATCTTTTGTTTTCAAACAAGAAGGAAAAGAAGCTCGTCTAGTCAGATCATTTTCAAAGGGGATAAGAAGACAACAACTCTAGCTCTTAGTATCATCTTGATATCCACCAAGTACCACCATCAAGTGAACCTCTCTTCCCGGACTACCCCCTCAAACAACCCCGAGGAAGTATTCTAGATCTCACATTAGTTGGCCAAGTTTTATCATTCAGTTATAGTTCTCTATGATCTTCACGTCCGTTCCCAAGTTGTCCATAACCGTGGACACAGCTTTTCGAAAAGATTATTAACCCTGCAGGGGGTGCACAACTTTACCCACACGTACCAACCGAATCTTAATTCCAAATTATTAGCCCTCTTCCTTGGAAGGCCGGCAGAGAGTGTTTGACCACGACCTTTACCTTGCTTTCGTCGAGACCATGAGTCACGCACTAGGGAGATGCCGCCATAACGGGACAAGTCTCGAAGCCGGTCCCTAATGATGTGTGCAGGGTTCAAGATTACGGATGTCGGGCATCTATTGTTCCCGGCCATGCTTACCTACCTGTTATGAATGCACCTCCTTCACCTCCATTCAAGAACAATCAAGATGCGTATGTCGAATGGAAAGCCCGAACTATGTGACTCATGGAATCTACTAGGCAAGTTAGTTGGTCGAGGGGGTTTCCAGGCCCCCGTGTGGTTGTACGCTCGTCTTGGTTCAAGAGGCAAGAACATCGGGTCCTAGGGGTGACAAGTATGGGACTGCAAAAACCACAACCCACGTGGCCTCCCATATAAGCCTTAGCATGTTTAGTATTCATCTCTGATCACATCACATCATCCTACCATACTAGGTTCATTCGCATCTCTAGTGCATCATCTGAATGATCAGCATCGGACCACTAAGCATGGCTAAGCTTGACTGAACTGTGGCAGTAGCCATGCTCATAAGCCAAACCCTAGTTATGCTAGGAGCAGTGGATCAGGTATTTAGTTCACAAAGGGAAACATGCATCAGCTATGATTTCTCTATCTATTGATAAAATACTATTGAACCAAATGCATATTGCGAGAATAAAATACTTTGTAAACATAGGATTCATATGTATGAGTGGGGCTTTGCTTGCCTTGTCCGTTGTTGGACTGGTACTGCTCTTCGGTGGCATTGACTTCAGCCTCGGGTTCGATTCCTATTCACAAGAACCAATCACCAAAAAAAAGGACAAGCAACATTCAACACATGGCATGTGCAATGCTCATACAATATGTATGATACGACAAGTTAAATAGTGTTGGAATGAACCCTAGAACATGCTTGGTCATTTTAAACGGGATCCGAGAGGTCCAAACCCTAGAACAGGGGGATCCTCGAAATCACCTATGAGGTTCAATTGGTTCTTCTAATTAAACTTGCCATAAAAGTATGATTATAGCTTAGTTAGATAGAACTCATTTTTCTGATCATTTTGGAATATTATTTGTATTTTTCTGATTTAAAATGAATTAGTTATGAGTTTCTCCAATTTTTAATTCATTTTAAACCATTTTGGAATATTTAAATAATTTCCAACTTGGGCCCACATGTCAGATATTTAACAATTTTAGAAAACATTTAAGAAAAGATTAAATGTCTTATAGGTATGGCCCACCTATCAGGGATTTATTAATTACAGAAAATATTTAC
Organism: Avena sativa; assembly: GCA_916181665.1. NCBI lineage: Eukaryota > Viridiplantae > Streptophyta > Magnoliopsida > Poales > Poaceae > Avena > Avena sativa. The sequence continues at coordinate 94,435,824 of OV702294.1, forward strand.
AGAAATTATTAAAAGAAAAAGAAAAAGAAATATGACACCAGCATGACATCATGCTGATGTCATCAATGGAGATGCTCCTAGGTCGAGCTCGTGTTAGGTTCCCAACCTTTAATAAGGTAGAGATCCCCGTGTTTACAATGCTAGTCCCTGGATCAATAGCTAGCATCCACGGTTAAGATGTAATATCAAGAAACAAAGGTCATAATATAACTTTATAACTAGGAATAAGATAATTTATTACATCTTACATAGCTCATTTGGCTATCTCATTACAATGCAGCAGAATATAACAATAGCATGGGGTCCTTCATCTTCAAAGTGCCACAGGCAGACATGTTGGTTGTATACTTGTAATCCTAATCAATAAACTTCTCTAACATCAAACAAACCTGCAACATCATAAGTTACAGCCATAAGGGTCAATACATTTGAATTGTATTGGCAAGTGATACTATGGTAGTATAGTGGAGTCTATCATCTATATGCATTTGGCTAAGTGGAGCTTAGGCTTGCTTTGCTCAAAATAGATTTTCCTTATCATTTGAAAACACTAAGTTTTTGTTTGTCAAATCACCCAAGGCATCTCCCAATAGAAATTGGTGATCCTTTATCCCTTGTTCAACCACAAGATTTTAACTTAGAAATTGGGATGAGGAGATTCTTGATAGCTTCCATGTCTTGATGCTCAAATTGTCCTTTACCGGGGACATGTCTAAGTACTTAGATTTTTCACTCTGCACAGGTGGTGCACTTTCCCCACAAGACTTGGTTTACCAAGACAAGATCTTTCAGAAGCCTTCCCTTATACCAGAATGGACGCGCTCCAACCTATCAAACCCCTACCACCAACTGTCCATTTGGCTAAGTTATTGCAACCTATATGATCCAGGCAGAGCCCATAATGCCAAGTGGCTGCACTTGAAGCTTCTCAACATTTGACATCTCAAATCTCTTTGTTCCTGGGTGGCCATCCACAAGTGAGATACACAAGGTAAACCATAGAAATGGGCCTTGTGAACCACTCAACACAAACCATTCCTTCCATTCCACCCAGGTGATTCATTCACTTAGTTGTTTTATTAAACAAAACACAAGTTCTTGACTTAGAAATAATCCATAGTGTGAATATAATCCACCCTTGTTTTCTACTAGCTAAGCTAAGCATGATAGTAGTAGGAATCTTCACTTAGGAAATTTCTACTAAGGTTTCATCTACTAGGATTTCCCATGGCATAGTTTATACTTAGCAAAAATTCCATGCAAGTCCTACTTAGAAAGATCACTAATGCATAGTGAAAATAATGGGACAAAAGTATGAAGCATCACTTGCCTTTTTGGTAGAGAATATAAGTTCACTCCTTGATATTTGCAATGTTCACACACTTCAAATCACTACAATTCAATCAAGCAAGGCACAATTTCAATCTACCATTCAAGCATTTCATCACATAAAATGATAGAAACAAAACAATGCATGCAAACATGCAAAAGATTGTTTTATTTGAAAAAGTGGTTTCTAATGGTTCATAAACATTTGAAAACACCTAATGGTCATTTTATAAAGTGGCAAAATCATTTGCAAAAGATTTCACTTTATAAATCATTTTTAAACCAAGTCATTATTTTATGTGGTTGAAAATGTCTTTAGCAAAGTAATGGTTTTATAGGGTTCACCAAATACATTTTCAAATCATAAAACTTGGTGTTTGGGGTCATAGAGTTTATTCCAAAACATTTTCCAAAGGTTTTCCTCCAAAACCATTTTTAACTAATAAACAATATTTTGATTTGACTAGAAATGGTTTAAATCAAAGATTTACTCTTTTGCTTCACCAAATACATTTTTGAAACCACAAATTTATTTCTATGGTCAGTAGGTTCAAAACAAACCATTTTCCAAAGATTTTATCCCCAAAATCATTTTAGAACAAATTTTATATTCTAAACATGCATACACAAGTTTCTGCAAAAACAATCAATTTAACAGAAGCAATTTACTAAACAAAGGGTATCGTCAGAAAATACTTGTCTTGCTGATTCCATTTATATAAAATTTGCAAAATTTGGACGTGTGGTTTGAAAGTTATGAATTTTTCAAATTGGAACAACACATAGATCATTTCTGGTTTTTAAAACAGACCCTGGGCCACGTGGAGCAATTTGATTGGCTGAAAACGTTTCGCGTGGATCGACAGACACAGACGGCAGGATCCAACTTGATCGCACGACACAGATCGCATACCCCTTCATTTATAAGTGATTCGATCGTATCCAATCGATCAATATCTAACGGTCCTCAATGCTTTGACCATTAAGCAGCGGCGCTGGCGGCGACGACTGGCGGCGGAGCGGCCTGGCGGTGGCGTTGCCGGTGATGCAGGAAACAAGAGAGGGAAAGGAGATGCTCACCGAGTTCGTGGAGTGATGCTGAAGCTCAACGTGCTTGCAGTTTGTCAAGGGGCGCACGGGATCAGTCGGAATTCCTCGCCGGAGTCAGTGACGGCGTCGGTCTCGCTCAGACGTCGTTGGTGGCGAAGCTACAGAGCATGCTAAGATGAGTGGAAGGCATAGTCAGATGCGGAAGGATGTGGCGAGGATGTGTGCGTGAAAGAGAAAGAGAGAGGCGGTCAGATTCTTACCAGTGGCTTCGCCGGAGAGAAAGCAGACGGTGGCGGTGATGGTCGTCGTCGTTGCCGAGGTTCTGGGGCGCGCGGGGACGAGCTAGCGCTATGGGGAGGATCACCAGGAGGTGGGGATCATGTGAGCTTGGTTGAGGAGGCAAGGGGCGGAGGAGGCTGGCCGGAATTGCTGGTGGAGCTCGCCGGAGCAGAGGGCGGTGCAGGGGGAAATTGAGCAGCCTGGGGGCGCGCTTGGGTGGGGCGACGGAGGGGAAAGAGAGAGAGAGGGCATGCGCTTATGTACGCGTGATCGCGGGGCGGTTAAATGGCGTCGTTACTGTGTATTAACTCGAGGAAACGGCGACAGAACGGTCGGGGAGGTGGTGGAGGCGTGGTCAGCGCGCAGGGAGGAAGAAGGTGAGGTGGCTGTGGGATCGTCTGGCAGCGAGAGAGAGAGGGGGAGTGGGGCCTCAGCGTGAGTGACTGGGTGGGTGTGTTCGCGCGTAAGAAAACGTTTCGGTGAGGGTATGCCGGGTGGGCTCTTGCTGGGCTTAGTGGGCCTGCTTAGTGGGTTGAGTCTGTTTCATTTTTTTATACTGTAAGCTTTTCCTTTTTCTATTTGGAATTCTGTTTTGATTTTATTCAAACAATTCAAACCCCTAAATGAATTCAAACTTTTGCCAAACTTTGTGTAGTTTTTAATTCTGTTTAACAACACAATCCAAGTCCAAAACAAAATAATTTTATTCTTTTTAGGATCTATTTAATAATTAAAATAAAAAGACTTTAGTCTTTATTTTCAAAATAGGGTTTAATTTATTTTAAAACTCTATTTGAAATCTAAACCAAACCAAAATCATTTCAGTAGGTTTTATTTGAATATATAAAACACTTGGAAAATAAAATAACAAGTTTTAGTGTTTATTTAAACGGAAAAGCCTTTACTTTAATAAAATTGGATATTAATAAATCCTTATTATTTTATTTAAATAAACATTTACTCTTTTTATCAAATAGAAATGTTTTATTTCAAAATCTTGGCCAAGATTTAATTTGGCTCTATAAAATAATCCTTAATTAATAATTCTACCTTTTCTTTTGAAAATCCAAATCTTTTTATTAAAAGATCCAAAATAGTAATTCCAATTATTAAAACTTTCTTTATTAATTGTTTATCTTTTTAAATCCCTTTACGATTTATTTGATCAAAATAGGTTTGGATGTTTCCAATTGGAATCAAAAAGTTTCTTCTCACCCTAAATTTCAACAAAATTTTATTTTGTTTATTTATTTTTCACATAACAAGATTTGGAAAATCTTGGGATGTGACAGGCTACCACCCTTAAAATAAATCTTGTCCCGAGATTTGGGAAGGCTAGGGGTTACAAGTTGGCTTAAAGTAGCTAGGGTACTACCACCCTTAAAAAATTTCCAGCTAGATTACATCTTGGCTTTCTTGGGATCTTGTTGAAACTTCTCTGGGCAAACATCTGTATAGTGTCCTTTGTTTCCACACTTGAAACATGTGACAAAGTTGAGATCCTTCATAGGCTTGTTTATCTTGTGCTTCATCTTTTCTGGACAATTGCTTGCATAATGTCCTGGTTCTTTGCAATTGAAACACATCACTTGGCTGATATCTTTCTTTTCCTTTGGTATCATTGCCTTTTGTTTGTTTCCTTGGTTCTTCTTCTTCTTCTTCTTGGGTCTCTCCAAAGCTAGGAGTTCTTCTAGTTCATGCTCTTCATATTTCACCACAAAGGTGGGAAATCTTTCCCTCTTCTTGGGGCAGTTACTAGAGATATGACCTTCTTCTTCACAAGAGTAGCAACACTTTGTGATCACTTTGGATTTAGCCTTATGTGGCATGGTTCTGATTTTGCCTTCATCCATCTTGGTAGAAGTTTTTCCCTTATGGAGGTTTCCAAACATTTGATGTATTCCATCTTGCTTCATTTGTTGAACTATAGGATAAATGGGGCATTGGATAGGGACATGATTATTTCCTTCACATAGGAAACAAGTAGCTTGATAGGTGGGGCATTGATTAGTTGGATGTTTCTATTCACAATTGGGGCATTGATCTTCATGCTCTTTGGAAGTGTGATCCTTGTCTCCACAAATTTTGCAAGCTTGGATTCCTTCTAGAATATCATCCTTGACATCCTTGTTGTCATAAACTCCTTGGGAAGAGTTGTCTCCCATGTTGATCATTTGATCTGTAACCTTATGCAACAATTTGGTTTGGGTTTCCAAAAACCTTTGCATGGTTGGATCTACCTCACTGGTGTTGGCTAAAAATTGAGTTGTCACTTGGTTCAACTGGGTTTGGGTTACTATGAGTTCTCTCATGTTGGTCTCTTGGTTATTGTTGTTGTCACCATCCTTGATGTTGGAGTTCCTTGGAGTAGTCATCTGTTTGGGTTGCATTGGGATTAGAATAGGCAAAAGATTTCTTAAGGAAATAGTTCTAATCACACACACATAATTCACACAAGCAATGTGCAAGAAATCACAAACAAACATTCCACTCAAACAACAAGTTTCAAGCACACTTATAGGCAACAAAATATTTTGTTACACCACATAAGTTGGTGTGTTTGATCTATACTTAATATGGTGGTCCATCTATATGGTTCACTTTAGATCTTTCCTTCCTTCTTGGTTGATTCTTCTTGAACAAGATCTTTGTATCCTTGGAGAATTTCTTGAATCTTGGTCACAAAACTTCAAAGTGATGATGGTTCTTTCTAAGCTGTATTCCCTTAGTCTTCAAGTCTTGAGCAATATTTCTTGTCTCACTTGTAGTCCTTAGTGATTTCCAAGTTGAAGTCCTTGTTGAGAATAAGGTTGAAATCACTTGAATATGTTGAAGTCATTAGAGTTGATGAAGTCCTTTCCTCATGGTGAAGTCTTTGGCCATGGGGTAGGCTTTATCCATCAAGTTTGAAATAGAAGAGATGTAGGGTCAAAACCAAAAATGGTTGAGGGAAGAGTTTACAAGATTGTTTGTAAATAAGTTTTGGAACAAATACAACTCCTATTTTTCTAAGGGGGTTTGTCCAATCCTAGGGTTACAATCCTACATGCAACACAATGCTCTGATACCATCTGTAAGGTTCCCAACCTTTAATAAGGTAGAGATCCCTGTGTTTACAATGCTAGTCCCTGGATCAATAGCTAGCATCCACAGTTAAGATGTAATATCAAGAAACAAAGGTCATAATATAACTTTATAACCAGGAATAAGATAATTTATTACATCTTACATAGCTCATTTGGCTATCTCATTACAATGCAGCAGAATATAACAATAGCATGGGGTCCTTCATCTTCAAAGTGCCACAGGCAGACATGTTGGTTGTAGACTTGTAATCCTAATCAATAAACTTCTCTAACATCAAACAAACCTGCAACATCATAAGTTACAGCCATAAGGGTCAATACATTTGAATTGTATTGGCAAGTGATACTATGGTAGTATAGTGGAGTCTATCATCTATATGCATTTGGCTAAGTGGAGCTTAGGCTTGCTTTGCTCAAAATAGATTTTCCTTATCATTTGAAAACACTAAGTTTTTGTTTGTCAAATCACCCAAGGCATCTCCCAATAGAAATTGGTGATCCTTTATCCCTTGTTCAACCACAAGATTTTAACTTAGAAATTGGGATGAGGAGATTCTTGATAGCTTCCATGTCTTGATGCTCAAATTGTCCTTTACCAGGGACATGTCTAAGTACTTAGATTTTTCACTCTGCACAGGTGGTGCACTTTCCCCACAAGACTTGGTTTCCCAAGACAAGATCTTTCAGAAGCCTTCCCTTATACCAGAATGGACGCGCTCCAACCTATCAAACCCCTACCACCAACTGTCCATTTGGCTAAGTTATTGCAACCTATATGATCCAGGCAGAGCCCATAATGCCAAGTGGCTGCACTTGAAGCTTCTCAACATTTGACATCTCAAATCTCTTTGTTCCTGGGTGGCCATCCACAAGTGAGATACACAAGGTAAACCATAGAAATGGGCCTTGTGAACCACTCAACACAAACCATTCCTTCCATTCCACCCAGGTGATTCATTCACTTAGTTGTTTTATTAAACAAAACACAAGTCCTTGACTTAGAAATAATCCATAGTGTGAATACAATCCACCCTTGTTTTCTACTAGCTAAGCCAAGCATGATAGTAGTAGGAATCTTCACTTAGGAAATTTCTACTAAGGTTTCATCTACTAGGATTTCCCATGGCATAGTTTATACTTAGCAAAAATTCCATGCAAGTCCTACTTAGAAAGATCACTAATGCATAGTGAAAATAATGGGACAAAAGTATGAAGCATCACTTGCCTTTTTGGTAGAGAATATAAGTTCACTCCTTGATCTTTGCAATGTTCACACACTTCAAATCACTACAATTCAATCAAGCAAGGCACAATTTCAATCTACCATTCAAGCATTTCATCACATAAAATGATAGAAACAAAACAATGCATGCAAACATGCAAAAGATTGTTTTATTTGAAAAAGTGGTTTCTAATGGTTCATAAACATTTGAAAACACCTAATGGTCATTTTATAAAGTGGCAAAATCATTTGCAAAAGATTTCACTTTATAAACCATTTTTAAACCAAGTCATTATTTTATGTGGTTGAAAATGTCTTTAGCAAAGTAATGGTTTTATAGGGTTCACCAAATACATTTTCAAATCATAAAACTTGGTGTTTGGGGTCAGAGAGTTTATTCCAAAACATTTTCCAAAGGTTTTCCTCCAAAACCATTTTTAACAAATAAACAATATTTGATTTGACTAGAAATGGTTTAAATCAAAGATTTACTCTTTTGCTTCACCAAATACATTTTTGAAACCACAAATTGATTTCTATGGTCAGTAGGTTCAAAACAAACCATTTTCCAAAGATTTTATCCCCAAAATCATTTTAGAACAAATTTTATATTCTAAACATGCATACACAAGTTTCTGCAAAAACAATCAATTTAACAGAAGCAATTTACTAAACAAAGGGTATGGTAAGAAAGTAGATGCTCACCGAGTTCGTGGAGTGATGCTGAAGCTCAACGTGCTTGCAGTTTGTCAAGGGGCGCACGGGATCAGTCGGAATTCCTCGCTGGAGTCAGTGACGGCGTCGGTCTCGCTCAGACGTCGTTGGTGGCGAAGCTACAGAGCGTGCTAAGATGAGTGGAAGGCACGGTTAGATGCGCAAGGATGTGGCGAGGATGCGTGCGTGAAAGAGAAAGAGAGGGGCAGTCAGATTCTTACCAGTGGCTTCGCCAGAGAGAAAGCAGACGGTGGCGGTGATGGTCGTCGTCGTTGCCGAGGTTCTGGGGCGCGCGAGGAAGAGCTGGCGCTACGGGGAGGATCGCCAGGAGGTGGGGATCATGTGAAATTGGTTGAGGAGGCAAGGGGCGGAGGAGGCTGGCCGGAATTGCTGGTGGAGCTCGCCGGAGCAGAGGGCGGTGCAGGGGGTGAAGGGTTTCGCGGCATAGTAAATCAAAATTTTCTACAGATGCGAACAAGAGAAAGCCAAGATCTAATCTAGGAGATGCAAACAACGAGAGGGATTAGATGAGATCTTCATACCCTTGAAGATTCGCACAACGGAACGTTCGTCGGAACGTGGGTGATGTAGTCGTACTCGCTTCTCCTCCTCGCGATCCGATCCGATCTAACACCGCAAGTGGCGATGCCTCCGTGAGATGCACACGTGCGGCACCTCGATGTCTCCTCCTTCCTCGGTCCAGAAAGTATGGTGGAGAGACGGATTGGATCTACAACGCGATGGCGCGGTGCAATTGGTGGAGAGTTTCTGCAGCAGGGCTTCGCCTACACGCAGTCGGGAGGGAGAGAGAGAGGAGGGCAGCAGGGCAACTAGGGTTGGAGGAGGAGGTGTGTGGAGGGTGTGCCCCCAGCCCTCTTTATATAGAGTGGTGGGCGGCCAGCCCTTGCCCCTCCCCCAAGCCCTAGGCCGGCGGCCAAGGGAGGGAGGAGTGGGGGGCAATTCCCCCTTCTAGAAGCTCCACTTAGGGTTTGGCCCTTGGCTGGCCGGCTGGGCCCTATGGGGCCTTGTGCCCCTGGACCAATGCGTCCAGGGCACTCCCTCATAGGCCCATGCCCCCTCCCGACAGGTGGGACCACGTTGGTCCCCCTCCGGAAGGTTCTAGAAGCTTCCAGTACAATACCGATTAACCCGGAACAATTGCAAACTCCAAAAACTGCACTGCCTTATATGAATCTTATTCTCTGGACCATTCCGGAACCTCTCGTGATGTCCTGGATCCCATATGAGACTCCGAACAAAAACTCATAAACCAATTATCCAATCTATCCTAGCGTCGAGACACGTTAAGTGTGTGACCCTTCGGGTTCGAGAATATGCAGACATGATCTTCTATCAATAATCAACAACGGGGTCTGGAAACCCATATTGACTCCCACACATTCATCGATGATCATATCGGATGAACCACGATGCCAGGATTCAATTAATCCCATATATATATTCCCTTCGTCTCGCGATATTTTACTTGCCCGAGATTCGATCGTCGGTACCGGCATACCTAGTTCAATCTCGTTCACAGCAAGTACTTTACTCGTTCCATAATCCGATATCACTTTGTGATTAACTCCTTAACCACATGCTTGCAAGCGGTGTTGATATAGATTACCGAGTGGGCCCGAAGTATATCTCTCTGACTTGGGAGGGACAAATCCCATCTCGATACATACAACCCAACAGGTACTTTCCGATCACCTGAGAGACACCTTTATGATCACCCTCTCATAGGATGACGTTTGATGACCTCAAAGCTTTCTTCCGATACCAGGAAGTTGTATTATCTCATGGTCTAAGGAATACAATATTTGACATAAGAAAAGCTTCGCAAAGATGAACACAATGACACGATCTAATTGCTCCGCTTAGTTTGGGTCTGTCCATCATATCATTCTCCCAATGATATGATCTCATTATCAATCGACAACTCATGTCTATGGTCAGGAAACCTTAACCATCATTAATTAATGAGCTAGTCCATAGAGGCGTACTAGGGACACGGTGTTGTTCACAAACCACACAAGTATTAAAGTTTCCGCTTAATACAATTCTAGCATGGAATATAAACTTTATCATGAACAAGAATTATAATAATAACATCTTTATTATTGCCTCTAGGGCATAATTCCAACAGTCTCCCACTTGCACTAGAGTCAATAATCTAGTTTACATTTGGCAACAATCTCACACCCATGGCACTGAGGTGCTGATCATGTTTTACACGTGGAAGAGGTTTAGTCAATGGATCTGCGACATTCAGATCTGTATGTACTTTGCTGATCTTCAGATCTCCATCTGCTATATAATCTCGGATTATATGAAACTTGTGGTTGATATGCTTGGTCTTTGGATGATATCTTGGTTCCTTAGCGAGTGCTATGGCGCCAGTGTTGTCACACAATATCTCCAGTGGGTCCAATGCACTTGGAACCACGCCAAGCTCAGTGATGAAGTTTCTGATCCAAACTCCTTCACTTGACGCTTCTGCAGCAGCCATGTATTCCGCTTCTACTGTAGATCCCGCGACCACGCTTTGCTTGCAGCTTCTCCAGCTCACAGCTCCTCCATTCAAAATATACACATATCCTGTCTGAGATTTAGCATCATCCTTGTCGGTGTCGAAACTAGCATCGACGTAACCTTTTACGATGAGCTGTTCATCACCCCCATAGACTAAGAACATTTCTTTAGTCCTATTTAGGTACCTTAGGATGTTCTTCACGGCTGTCCAGTGTTCCACTCCTGGATCACTTTGATATCTGCTCGTCAAACTAAGAGCATTGGACACATCCGGTCTAGTACACAGCATGGCATACATGATGGAACCTATGGCCGAGGCATAAGGCACTTTGCTCATAGCTTCCCTATCATTTACCGTAGCTGGACACAGAGCCTTGCTCAATATCTTACCTGACAACATAGGCACTGAACCTTTCAATGCCTTATCCATTCTGAACCTTTTCAGAACTTTGTCTAGGTATGTACTCTGGCTTAAAGCTATCAGGCGTCTTTGTCTATCTCTATAGATTTTGATGCCCAATATATAAGCAGCTTCACCTAGGTCTTTCATTGAAAAACACTTGTTCAAATAACTCTTCACATCGTTAAGCATGTTGATGTCATTTCCAATAATCAATATGTCATCCACATATAGTACCAGAAACATTACCGAGCTCCCACTCACTTTCTTGTAGATGCAAGCTTCGTAGCAATTTGGAACAAATCCAAAGCTCTTGATCACTTGATCAAAACGAAGGTTCCAACTCCGAGACGCTTGCTTCAGTCCATAAATGGAACGCTGAAGTTTGCATACTTTATCAGCATCCTTAGGATCGACAAAACCTTCGGGTTGCATCATATACAACTCTTCATCAATGTTGCCATTGAGGAAAGCAGTCTTGACATCCATTTGCCATATTTCATAATCATGAAACACAACAATTGCTAATAAAATCTGAATGGACTTAAACATCGCTACGGGAGAGAAAGTCTCATCGTAGTCAACACCTTGAACTTGTCAAAAACCTTTTGCGACAAGCCGCGCTTTATAGATGGTAACATTACCATCCGCGTCCGTTTTCTTCTTGAAAATCCATTTGCACTCAACGACCTTTCGGTCGCTAGGAGGGTCCACCAAAGTCCATACTTGGTTTTCGCTCATGGATCCCAATTCGGATTTCATGGCCTCTAGCCATTTCTCAGAGTCTGGCCTCATCATCGCTTCCTCATAGTTCGCAGGCTCACTGTCATCTACTAACAAGACATTTAAGACAGGGTTGCCGTACCACTCAGGAGGGGCACGCGACCTTGTCGACCTGCGACGTTCAGTAGCAGCATCGTCCGAAGCTTCATGATCCTTGTCATTAGCTTCCTCTATTGTTGGTGCAGGCGGCACCGGAACAATTTCAGGTGCTGTGCTACTCTCCAATTCAAGAGAAGGTTCAATAACCTCGTCTAGCTCTACTTTCCTCCCACTCACTTCTTTCAAGAGAAACTCCTTCTCAAGAAAGGAACCGTTCTTTGCGACAAACACTTTGCCTTCGGTTCTGTGATAGAAGGTATGCCCAATAGTTTCCTTAGGGTATCCTATGAAGATGCATTTCTCCGCTTCGGTTTGAGCTTGTCCGGCATCAACTTCTTGACGTAAGCTTCGCATCCCCAAACTTTAAGAAACGACAACTTAGGTTTAGCACCAAACCACAGTTCATATGGTGTCGTCTGAACGGATTTAGATGGTTCCCTATTTAAAGTGAATGCAGCGGTTTCTAATGCATAACCCCAAAATGATAACGGCAAATCAGTAAGAGACATCATTGATCGGACCATATCTAATAGGGTTCGATTCCGGCGTTCAGACACACCATTGCGCTGTGGTGTTCCGGGTGGCGTGAGTTGCGAAACGATTCCGCTTGCTTTGAGATGCGTGAGAAAATCATAACTCAAATATTCACCACCACGATCGGATCGTAGAAACTTAACCTTTCTGTTACGATGATTCTCCACTTCATTCTGAAATTCCTTGAACTTTTCAAATGTTTCAGATTTATGTTTCATTAAATAGATATACCCATATCTACTTAAGTCATCGGTAAAAGTGAGAAAATAGCGATATCCACCGCGCGTCGAAACACTCATCGGTCCGCATACATCGGTATGTATGATTTCCAACAAGTCCGTTGCTCGCTCCATCATTCCGGAGAACGAGGTTTTGATCATCTTGCCCATGAGGCATGGTTCGCATGTGTCAAATGATTCAAAATCAAGAGACTCCAAAAGTCCATCAGAATGGAGTTTCTTCATGCGCTTTACACCAATATGACCTAGACGACAGTGCCACAAATAAGTAGTATTATCACTATCTACTTTGCATCTCTTAGCCTCAATGTTATGGATGTGTGTTTCATCCCTTTCGAGATTCAGAAGAAATAAACCATTCATAGCAGGTGCATGACCATAAAAGATGTTACTCATATAAATAGAACAACCATTATTCTCCGATTTAAATGAATAACCGTCTTGCAATAAACACGATCCAGAAATAATGTTCATGCTCAACGCAGGCACATAATAACATTTATTAAGGTTTAAACTAATCCCGAAGGTAAACCTAAGGAGAGCGTGCCGACAGCCATCACATCAACTCTTGATCCGTTGCCAACGCGCATCGTCACCTCATCCCTCGCAAGCCGCCATCTATTCCATAGCTCCTGTTTCGAGTTACAAATATTAGCAACTGAACCAGTATCAAATACCCAGGCACTACAACGAGGCCTAGTAAGGAAAACGTCAATAACATGTATATCAAATATACCTTTGATGGTGACAGCCTTCTTGTCTGCTAAGTACTTCGGACAGTTGCGCTTCCAGCGACCCTTGTCCTTGCAATAGAAGCACTCAGTGTCTGGCTTGGGTCCAGACTTGAGCTTCTTCTCAGCAGGGGCAACGCGCTTGCCGCCGCCTTTCTTGAAGGGCTTCTTTGCACCCTTACCTTTCTTGAAGGTGGGCTTGTTAACCATCAACACATGATTATCCTTTTTGATGTCCACCTCCGCAGCCTTCAGCTTTGCGAAGAGCTCGGTGATCGTATCAGTGGAACCAATCTGATTATGAGTCACTACAAAACTTTTGTAGCTGGGAGAGAGTGATTGCAGAACCCTGTCAATCTTGAGCTCCTCTGGAATCTTGCAGTCCAGTTGCTCAAGGCGTTGAGTGTAGCCCGACATCTTTATGGCGTGCTCACTAACGGAACTCCCTTCCTCCATCTTGCAGTTAAATAACTTCTCAGAGATCTCATATCTCTCAGAACGGGCCTGAGTCTGAAACATGGTTTTCAGCTCCTCAAGAATCTCAAAGGGCCCGGGATAGTCTTCAAAACGATTTTGAAGGTCCGATTCCATAGAAAACAACATGGTGCTCTTAATCACACCATAATCATCTTTGCGCGACTGATAAACAACTTTCTCATCAGCCGGCGCATTTATAGCAGGGGCGTCACCTAGCGCACTTTCAAGGACATAGTCCTTTTGACCGCCAGAGAGAATGATTCTCAGATTGCGGAACCAGTTGGTGAAGTTAGACCCATTGTTCTTAAGCTTTTCTTTCTCAGCAAAAACGTTGAAGTTGAAGTTGGACTTAGCCATTTGATCTACAATATTTGCAAGTACAAATTAGACTATGTTCATGATAACTAGTTCAACTTAATCAAATTACTAGATGAACTCCCACTAAATTCAACATCCCTCAAGTTGTTTAGTGAACACGATCCAAATTCACCACACCTAATCCGATCTTCACGAGAAGAGATGTGGTTTCAATGGTGGACAACAAAGTGTCGATCATATCATTCATATGACTCATGTTTAACCTTTCGGTTCTTGTGTTCCGAGGCCATGTCTGTACATGCTAGGCTCGTCAAGTCAAACCCAAGTATTTCCGCGTGTGCAAAACTGGCTTGCACCCGTTGTATGTGAGCGTAGAGTCTATAGCACCTGATCATCACGTGATGCTTGGACACGACGAACTTTCGCAACGGTGCATACATGGGGAGAACACAGTTTTATCTTGATCTTTAAGTGAGGAATCATCTTATAATGCTACCGTCGCGATCTAAGCATAATAAGATACATAAAAAGGATAAACATCACATGCATATAACTTTATGTGACATGGTATAGCCAATCTTCGCACAATGATCTCCATCTTGTGCGTGCCGGCATGATCTCCATCACTCCACCATGATTGCCTCCACCACGAATAGCAACTACAACTATTGCTAACTACTTAGCAATAAAGTGAAACTATTACATGGCGTATAAGAAGTTGACACACAGGTCATACACAATTATAAAGACAACCATATGGCTCCTGCCGGTTGTGTACTCATCGACATGCAAGTCGTGAAACATTACAAAACATGATCATTGCATACAACATACACATCACATCTTGGGCCATACCATATCACAGAAAACACTCCCTGCAAAAACAAGTTAGACGCCTCTACTTTGTTGTTGCATGTTTTACGTGGCTTATGGGAGTAGCATGCTAAGAACGATTCTTACCTACGGAAAGCCGCAACGGTGATATTATGGTTGCCAAACTCCGTGTAAATCCCATGACAACTATAGTGAGAGAAACTGGCATCCACCAGCCGCATGTGTGGAACAAGCCACACGTCAAGTGCGGAGCCGGTCTCGCGAACGACGTCGCGTAAGGTTGGCCTGGACCGCTTCGATCTCACTATCCCGCGTCATAAGAAGAACACAAACAAGAGGCTTGCAATAGAAAACATCAACGCCCGCAACAACCATGTTGCGTTCTACTCGTGAAACACATCTACGCATAGATCTAGCTCTGATACCACTGAAGGGTTTCGCGGCATAGTAAATCAAAAAAATTCTACGGATGCGAACAAGAGAAAGCCAAGATCTAATCTAGGAGATGCAAACAACAAGAGGGATTAGAGGAGATGTTCATACCCTTGAAGATTCGCACAGTGGAACGTTCGTCGGAACGTGGGTGATGTAGTCGTACTCGCTTCTCCTCCTCGCGATCCGATCCGATCTAACACCGCAAGTGGCGATGCCTCCGAGAGATGCACACGTGCGGCACCTCGACGTCTCCTCCTTCCTCGGTCCAGCAAGTATGGTGTAGAGACGGATTGGATCTACAACACGACGGCGCGGTGCAATTGGTGGAGAGTTTCTGCAGCAGGGCTTCGCCTACACGCAGTCGGGAGGGAGAGAGAGAGGAGGGCAGCAGGGCAACTAGGGTTAGAGGAGGAGGTGTGTCGAGGGTGCGCCCCCATCCCTCTTTATATAGAGGGGTGGGCGGCCAGCCCTTTCGCCTCCCCCAAGCCCTAGGCCGGCGGCCAAGGGAGGGAGGAGTGGGGGGCAAGTTCCCCCCCTTCTAGAAGCTCCACTTAGGGTTTGGCCCTTGGCTGGCCGGCTGGGCCCTATGGGGCCTTGTGCCCCTGGCCCAATGCGGCCAGGGCACTCCCTCATAGGCCCATGCCCCCTCCCGACAGGTGGGACCACGTTGGTCCCCCTCCGGAAGGTTCTAGAAGCTTCCGGTACAATACTGATTAACCCGGAACAATTCCAAACTCCAAAAACTGCACTGCCTTATATGAATCTTATTCTCCGGACCATTCAGGAACCTCTCGTGATGTCCCGGATCCCATCCGAGACTCCGAACAAAAACTCATAAACCAATTATCCAATCTATCCTAGCGTCAAGACACGTTAAGTGTGTGACCCTTTGGGTTCGAGAATATGCAGACATGATCTTCTATCAATAATCAACAGCGGGGTTTAGAAACCCATATTGACTCCCACACATTCATCGATGATCATATTGGATGAACCATGATGCCAGGATTCAATTAATCCCATATATATATTCCCTTCGTCTCGTGATATTTTACTTGCCCGAGATTCGATCGTCGGTACCGTCATACCTAGTTCAATCTCGTTCACAGCAAGTACTTTACTCGTTCCGTAATCCGATATCACTTTGTGATTAACTCCTTAACCACATGCTTGCAAGCGGTGTTGATATCGATTACCGAGTGGGCCCGAAGTATATCTCTCCGACTTAGGAGGGACAAATCCCATCTCGATACATACAACCCAATAGGTATTTTCCGATCACCTGAGAGACACCTTTATGATCACCCCCTCATAGGATGACGTTTGATGACCTCAAAGCTTATACCAGGAAGTTGTATTATCTCATGGTCTAAGGAATACAATATTTGACATAAGAAAAGCTTCGCAAAGATGAACACGATGACACGATCTAATTGCTCCGCTTAGTTTGGGTATGTCCATCATATCATTCTCCCAATGATATGATCTCATTATCAATCGACAACTCATGTCTATGGTTAGGAAACCTTAACCATCATTAATTAATGAGCTAGTCCATAGAGGCGTACGAGGGACACAGTGTTGTTCACAAACCACACAAGTATTAAAGTTTCTGCTTAATACAATTCTAGCATGGAATATAAACTTTATCATGAACAAGAATTATAATAATAACATCTTTATTATTGCCTGTAGGGCATAATTCCAACAGGGGGAAATTGAGAAGCCTGGGGGCGCGCTTGGGTGGGGAGACAGAGGGGAGAGAGAGAGAGGGTAGGCGCTTATGTACGCGTGATCGCGGGGCGGTTAAATGGCGTCGTTACTGCGTATTAACTCGAGGAAACGGCGACGGAACGGCTGGGGAGGTGGTGGAGGCGTGGTCAGCGCGCGGGGAGGAAGAAGGTGAGTTGGCTGTGGGGTCGTCTGGCAGCAAGAGAGAGAGAGAGGGAGAGTGGGGCCTCAGCGTTAGTGACTGGGTGGGTGTGTTCGCGCGTAAGAAAACGTTTCGGTGAGGGTATGCCGGGTGGGCTCTTGCTGGGCTTAGTGGGCCTGCTTAGTGGGTTGAGTCTGTTTCATTTTTTTTATACTGTAAGCTTTTCCTTTTTCTATTTGGAATTCTGTTTTGATTTTATTCAAACAATTCAAACCCCCAAATGAATTCAAACTTTTGCCAAACTTTGTGTAGTTTTTAATTCTGTTTAACAACACAATCCAAGTCCAAAACAAAATAATTTTATTCTTTTTAGAATCTATTTAATAATTAAAATAAAAAGACTTTAGTCTTTATTTTCAAAATAGGGTTTAATTTATTTTAAAACTCTATTTGAAACCTAAACCAAACCAAAATCATTTCAGTAGGTTTTATTTGAATATATAAAACACTTGGAAAATAAAATAACAAGTTTTAGTGTTTATTTAAAAGGAAAAGCCTTTACTTTAATAAAATTGGATATTAATAAATCCTTATTATTTTATTTAAATAAACCTTTACTCTTTTTATCAAATAGAAATGTTTTATTTCAAAAGCTTGGCCAATATTTAATTTGGCTCTATAAAATAATCCTTAATTAATAATTCTACCTTTTCTTTTGAAAATCCAAATCTTTTTATTAAAAGATCCAAAATAGTAATTCCAATTATTAAAACTTTCTTTATTAATTGTTTATATTTTTAAATCCCTTTAGGATTTATTTGATCAAAATAGGTTTGGATGTTTCCAATTGGAATCAAAAAGTTTCTTCTCACCCTAAATTTCAACAAAATTTTATTTTGTTTATTTATTTTTCACATAACAAGATTTGGAAAATCTTGGGATGTGACAGCTCGAATCCAGCGATTCCGAGCGCACCTGCACGCGTGCATGGTGGCCTTGGAAAGAGGGCATTGCGGGCGACTAGAAAGTGGCGGTGCTGCTAGCGAGAGGTCACCGGAGCAGCGTGCACGACAACGGCAAGCGGCGGCGGTGACGGCGCTTCGGGGTCGATTCCGGCGAGAGGAGGACATCCCAGCACGCGTGCTTCAAGGGGAAGTACGAGGGAGATGAGGCGCGTCCAATGGTGGCCTCGGCGCGGTACGGGGTGGCCGGAGACGACGGGAGGAGGAGGATCTGACGATCTAGGGTTCGGCCATGGCGCTACCGCGAGAGAGGAGATGAAGAGGAGAAGTGGGGGACGCTAGGGTTCGTCGGCGACGGTTAGGGGTACTTGTAGACACTCGGGGGCGGCGGCATGGATCTTGGCGCCGGCGACGGCGGCACTGGCGATAGCGAGCTGCTTCGCTGCATCCACCGGCGAGGAGGAAGACGATAATACGACAACGAAGGGGTATGGGCCGGTTGGGCTGCGCGTGGCCCGGGGTGGGTCGGCTGCTAGCTTCTGCACGCTGCGCTGGCGGCAGAGAGAGGGGAGGAGAGGTGGGTTGCGACCCAGTAGAGCTAGGTTCACTATTTTTTCCAGAAAAACTGTTTTCTTTTCTATTTTCTAATTTCCTTTTGTATTTGAATTTCAAACCTGTTTTGAATGGTTTAAAAATACCAAAACTTTTATAAAGTGCATAAAATAGTGTGGGGCCCTTTTATTCATTTTGGGTTCCTCTTATTTGGGGTAATTTTAAAATATAAAAAACCACTTGAATGGTTTTGAGAGGGAAGAATTTTAGTGGTTTGTTTGTCATTATTTGATTAGATCAAGGTGCAAGTGTAATGGATGCATGCAATGCTCAAACATGTCCTTATTTATATTACATGAAAGAGTGGTATGTTACATAGGGTTGCAATACTACCGAATCTAACAAGCAAGGGAAACACATAGTAGCTTCTACAACAATATTTCCACCAAAAACAATGAATTCCATACAAAGAAGATGGATGAGGGAGTTACCCTCACTCAATGGAGGAAAATCTTAGAGGAGAAGGTACCCGGAGGCGTGGGGAAGAAGATCTAGGGAGAGCCCAGAGAATCCGGTGGTTAAATCGACTCCGGGGAGGGGCGGAGGTCCGGCGGCGGCTTGGGGCAGGGCACAGGTTGGGGGAGGACTGGCTGCTTGATGTCTACGCACTTCTATTCTTGTAGACAATTGTTGGACCTCCAAGTGCAGAGGTTTGTAGAACAGCAACACGTTTCCCTTAAGTGGATTACCCAAGGTTTATCGAACTCAGGGAGGAAGTGGTCAAAGGTATCCCTCTCAAGCAACCCTGCAATCAAGATACAAGAAGTCTCTCGTGTCCCCAACACACCCAATACACTAGTTCGGCGAAGATATAGTGAAATACAAGTGGTAACGGTGCCAGAAAATAGCTTGATAGTGAGATAAAGACTAAAGGCAAAAGGATGGAAGCAAGCAAACATGCAACATATCTAGATGCAAACGGTGTTTCAATGCTTAGAAACAAGGCCTAGGGATCATACTTTCACTTATGAACACTCTCTCATATAAATATCCTCTCTTTATGATACTACTCTTAACTACTCTCCGGTTGAACACTCTAATCATTGGTAGGGCTATAACAGCACACCTCAAAGTCCGCCTTCCCCAATCTAGATAACCCCACACTGTCACCTTGAGAGCTAGATGGTTCCAACAAACACCACAATTTCATAGAGACATCCAACTCCAAATATAACTCATAACAAATATTCAATCTAGCCAAAGTGCCACACACGGTATGCCCGCTGTCACTTTCACACACGTGGGGAAAAGCATAGATCTATTAAAGCACCAAGAGTATTTATGTAGACTCAAGCCTAAGTGCCACCATGGCGTGCACGCTGTCACTTTCACACACATGGGGAGAGCAGAGATCTAATGAAGCACTTGAGTAGCAAGGTAGATCTACTTGATTACAAAGCTCATGACCACAAGATCATGCATAGAGAGAGAGATGAACACATAGCTACCGGTAGAGCCCTTAGCCTTGAGGAAGAACTACTCCCTCCTCATCATGGGAATCAACAACGGTGATGGAGATGGTGGTGGAGATCGATGGAGATGGCTCCGGGGGCACTTCCCCGTCCCGGCAGGGTGCCGGAACAAAGACTTTCTGTCCCCCGAATCTCCCCTTCAGTGGCGGCAGTGTTGCAGAACTTTTCGTGGATTTTTGGTCGATGATTTAGGATTTCTAGGTCGGGGGCTTCTTATAGGCGAAGAGGCGAGGCTAGGAGGCGGCCAGGGGGCCCACACCGTACACAGGCATGGGGTGGGCCCACCCGTGCCTGGGGGTGGGGTGGCCCTGGTTCGCCTCTCCGTCTCCCCTCTGGACTTCGTGTCGCCCATGGTGAAATATTGACTTTGGCTTTTGTCCCGTCCAATTTCGAGAATATTGATTTTCTTCCTTTCTGGAACCAAAAACAGAAGAAAACAGGCAACTGGCACTGTGGCAACTTTTTAATAGGTTAGTTCAAGAAAAGATATAAAAACACCTCAAAGCGTAGACAAAGCAAATCAAAGTAGATACTAAACAAGCATGGAACATCAAAAATTATAGATACATTTCCGACGTATCACGCATCCCCAAGCTTAACTCTTGCTCGTC
Organism: Avena sativa; assembly: GCA_916181665.1. Lineage (NCBI taxonomy): Eukaryota > Viridiplantae > Streptophyta > Magnoliopsida > Poales > Poaceae > Avena > Avena sativa. The sequence goes on from OV702294.1 coordinate 94,456,419, forward strand.
CTCGAGTAGGTAAGTGATAAAAAGAATAATTTTTGAGGTGACATGCACCCTCAAAACCAAGATCAAACCATTTGCAAGCATTGAAAGCAGGGATCAAAGAACTCTAAACATGTGCTTGAAAGATGGAGTTCTAACAATAAGACAAAGTAACTATGCATGCAACATGAAAGGCTACAAACAAAGATCATGAATAATATGCATTGAAAAATGTTTGCTTGTTTTACATACAAAAAACATGGCATAGTGGCAATCAGCTTGTCCCTCGTAGAGTAGCAAATAGATGCATATGACACCTTCAAAGTTCACAAGGGTGACTAGATACAAATAGCACAAGAACAAGTAATAACACAATATGCATCAATCAATAAGCTTTGGGACACTGCACATAGAACTAAGAATGGCAACTATGCTCTCTTAATGGTGCCTAAAGGTAGAAGGTGGAGACTCAATAATAGTGGAAGAAAGGCCCTTCATAAAGAGAAGCAGGGATTTCAAGTTTCAAAAAGAGCTTCCAAAAATTATGGTACTTGTTAGCTTTCATCCCTCATTGCCCCTATCATAAGAATCTTGAAGTGATTAAGGTTAAAGTGAACAAACTATGGATTATATGCTTGACAAAGTATAAGATGGCAATCTCAAGTTCCTTAAATATGAGGGCCACACCTCATGCTACTCAACTTCAGCCACCTGTAAGTTCTTGTCATTGTAAGTACATGCATATCATAGAGAACGGCCAACGGGGTACCCCTTGCACATGGTACATGAGCTATCCCATAACCAAAATGACAAGGCAAGCAGACAATGAGCATCTCAGCAATCTTTTTATTTACTATGTGCATAGCTTTTTATTGAGGATGCTTCATAGATAGCTCAATATGGTGATGCTGCAAGTTTCCACCATGATTAGGCATGGCTTAGGCTAGCGGCCCAGGCGTTTCTCTAACACAGAATACAAACTCCATGGACATACAAGTTCTCTCTTTATTTCACACCGGTGACATCCATAGACAAAAGAGCATGATATCAACTGAGTACAAAGTACAAGTGCAATGTTGAAAACGTTCCCCATGACAACATGGTTTTGCTAATTCCAACATATAAGTGCAAGCATATACAACATAGACGACAAAATGGTTCGAGTTTATTAGGGACAAGGAATATAAAGTTTGCCATCAAGTTCGTGAGAGCTTTAATCACTAAGTTTTCACATAACAAAATACTTTTTAATTGGAAGATAGATGAAAACAAGAATATATTTGGAATGGTGTATCACACCATGCATAGGAATTTATAGTGGACACTTTGGAATAACTTGGTTTCTTGGGAGTTGGAATCATGAGTAGAGCTTACTCATACAAGTGGAGGCTATCAAAAGGTTGGGAGCAACCAACTAAGAGAGCAATAGTGGCCATAATCATGTAGAGCGACAAAACATTACTAATCAAAGCATAGAGTGGTACTACAAGTCAAGGACTAAATGATCATGGAGGCTATGGTGACTTGTCATAGTCATAACATGGTGTGAGCATGTGCCAAGTCAACCCAAACAAAGCATCAAAGGAGAATACCATAATACTATGCTTTTGCATGCTAAAACAACGCATGATTCCTTCAAGGCACATTAAGTAATCCCAATTGTTTGGAACAAGTCATGCTACAGCTATAATCACTAAGCATAAGGTCAAAACAACATCTAGCATGACAAGATAAAGTCTAGGCCACAGGCAAAACAAGCTCACTTTTGTACCACTTAAGCAAGAAACTTTATACTCTTTTCCAACACCAATCAACTTATTTGAAACAACTCACAAAGATAATAATCAATAAAAATAGTGAGGATGTCTCACAAATCCACAAAGAAGAACTAAAAAGTTCTAAGCTGAAAGCACAAGAAAACTAAGGCTGAACGCAGTGCTAGCAAAAGTGAACACTCACAAAACAATAATAGTGAAAACTAGAGTGATATAGGCAATGGAAACAAAGTGTGTCTCTCTCCAAAAGAACTGTGCTGAGCTCCAACCAACTTACTCAAGCAAACTAAGCAAAAAAAACCAAAAAACGAAAACTAAGACGCTCCAAGAACAACACAACAGTGCATGAAACAATAAAAACGAAGTGTCTAGAAAGACCTGAGCTTTTTATTGATGAAGAAGGGGATGCCTTGGGAATCCCCAAGCTTTGACGCTTATACCTCTTGGATATTTCTTGGTGTGACACCATGGTGGAGTCCCCAAGCTTGAGCTTTTGTCCATTCTTCATCTCATTACATCATTCTCTCTCTACACCTGAAATTTTCCTTCATATAAAACTTCACACAATCTTTATTAGCAACATTAGTGTATTCAAAAGATAATAGACCCTTGGGTTTAGCTTTGGAACAACAAAACTTTCACTAAAAACACAATCTACTGTAGTAACTCCTTCAAAAAGCTCAAATCCCCAAAAGTGAACCCAAAAAGGAATCAATAAGAAGCAAATACAAATAATGGCAGAAATCTGTCAAAACAGACCAGCAGGTAGAAACCGATTTTTTCGAAAATATTATGTTGCTCAAATGAAAAAGTGTTGAACTAACTAAAGTTATCTAACATACTGGGGGACGTATTCACAAAATATCAGCTCATTCCAAGTAACAGATACTCCTAACGAATTTTTATGGTGGAGGATAGAAATCTGTTTCGGGACAGCAACTCCCCAAATCTGACTTCCCTCTCATTAGAGGTCATTGTTGGCACAAAAAGCAAACAAAAAGGATAAGGAGAGGTAATTACTGAAGTAATAACTTCCAAGACTCAAGAAAACTCTTGGGTTATCTCCCAACAAGTACTTTTCTTTAAGGCCTTTAAGTTAGGCTTGATAGTTTGAGAAGATGCTCACATAAGAAATATCAATTGAAGTAAAAGAGAGCATCAAGAAGAAAATTTAAAACACATTTAAGTCTAACCCACTTCCTATGCATAGGAATCTTGTAAAGAAACAAGTTATGAAAGCACAAATCAACAAGCATAGGAAAGGAAAACAAGTGCAACTTCAAGACTTTCAACATAAAGAGGGGAAACTTAATATTTTTGAGATGCATAAGACCATGTTTCCCTCTCTCATAATAACTTTTAGTAGCAACATGAATAAAATTAACAATATATCTAACACATAAAACATTCTTATCATGAGCCACATGCATAAAATGATTACTACTCTCAACATAAGCATAGTCATTCTTATTAATTGTAGTGGGAGCAAATTCAACAAAATAGCTATCACTGTTATTCTCATCACCATAATCATCAAATATAGGAGGCATATTGTAATCACAATAATTTTTCTCCTCAATAGTAGGTGGACTGAAAATATCATACTCATCATTGCAATCATCACATATTGGAGGTTTGGTATCATCAAAGAAAATTTTCTCCTCTATGCTTGGGGGACTAAAAATATCATGCTCATCAAAACCAGCTTCCCCAATCTTAGACTTTTCCATAGCATTAGCAACAATGGTGTCCAAAGAATTCATACTAATAACATTGCTATTAGAATGCAAATAAAGTTCCATAGGTTTTTTAATTTTCTCTTCAAACACTTCATGTCCTAACTCAAGATAAACACTATAAATCTCTCTAATTTTGTTGTTGTTTTCCATTAAGCCTAACTAGTGAAAACAATAAAAAAAGAGAAAAAAAAAGACAAAAAAAGTCCTAGCTGGCTGCTTGATGTCTACGCACTTCTATTCTTGTAGAGAGTTGTTGGGCCTCCAAGTGCAGAGGTTTGTAGAACAACAGCAAGTTTCCCTTAAGTGGATTACCCAAGGTTTATCGAACTCAGGGAGGAAGTGGTCAAAGGTATCCCGCTCAAGTAACCCTGCAATCAAGATACAAGAAGTATCTTGTGTCCCCAACACACCCAATACACTTTTTAGGTGTATAGGTGCACTAGTTCGGCGAAGAGATAGTGAAATACAAGTGGTAACGGTGCCAGAAAATAGCTTGATGGTGAGGTAAAGACTAAAGGCAAAAGGATGGAAGCAAGCAAACATGCAACAGATCTAGATGCAAACGGTGTTTCAATGCTTAGAAACAAGGCCTAGGGATCATACTTTCACTAGTGAACACTCTCTCATATAAATATCCTCTCTTCATGATACTACTGTTAACTACTCTCCGGTTGAACACTCTAATCATTGGTAGGGCTATAACATCACACCTCAAAATCCGCCTTCCCCAATCTAGATAACCCCACACTGTCACCTTGAGCGCTAGATGGTTCCAACAAACACCACAATTTCATAGAGACATACAACTCCAAATATAACTCATAACAAATATTCAATCTAGCCAAAGTGCCACACACGGTATGCCCGATTTCACTTTCACACACATGGGGAAAAGCATAGATCTATTAAAGCACAAAGAGTATTTATGTAGACTCAAGCCTAAGTGCCACCATGGCATGCACGCTGTCACTTTCACACACATGGGGAGAGCAGAGATCTAATGAAGCACTTGAGTAGCAAGGTAGATCTACTTGATTACAAAGCTCATGACCACAAGATCATGCATAGAGAGAGAGAGAGAGAGAGAGAGAGAGATGAACACATAGCTACCAGTAGAGCCCTTAGCCTTGAGGAAGAACTACTCCCTCCTTATCATGGGAATCAGCAACAGTGATGGAGATGGTGGTGCAGATCGATGGAGATGGCTCCGGGGGCACTTCCCCATCCCGGCAGGGTGCCGGAACAGAGACTTTCTGTTCCCCGAATCTACCCTTCAATGGCGGCGGCACTGCGGAAATTTTCGTGGCTTTTTGGTCGATGATTTAGGGTTTTTGAGTCGGGGGCTTCTTATATGCGAAGATGCGAGGCTGGGAGGCGGCCAGGGGGCCCACACCCTACCCAGGCGTGGGGTGGTCCCACCCGCGCCTAGGGGGGTGTGGTGGCCCTGGTTCACCTCTCCATGTCCCCTCTGGACTTCGTGTCGCCCATGGTAAAATATTGACTTTGGCTTTTGTCTCGTCCAATTCCGAGAATATTGATTTTCTGCCTTTCTGGAACCAAAAACAGAAGAAAACAGGCAACTGGCACTGTGGCAACTTGTTAATAGGTTAGTTCTAGAAAAGATATAAAAACACCTCAAAGTGTAGACAAAGAAAAGCAAAGTAGATTCTAAACAAGCATGGAACATCAAAAATTATAGATACGTTTCTGACGTATCACTGCTCTGTTTGAGCCCTTCCTCCCCGAGCCCAGCCCTTAAAGGGCAGATTTGCCCGGGGCGGATTATCCGGCCCCCACTTGGGGCAGATAGTCCGCCCCCTCTGAATTTTCTGTTAGCACAGATTCAGGCTGGAGCACCCCTTGCAAAACCCCTCCCAAGTATACAAAGGACTTGTTTACAAGAATAGATGGTTCAAGGAGGGAAAAAGTCTTGGGTTTAGAGTAACAAACTGAGAAGGTACTACACACCCAAAATTGCGAAAACAAATCAACTAAAAGCCAAAATTGGGTGTGTTTTCCATAAGAACAAGAGCTATGCAAGAAAATACGAAGAGAGCCAATAGAAACCAACTCTTGTCAAGGAAGAGGGAGGTGGCCGAAGCCACCATGTTGGAGCGCATGGCATGACACCACAAAGATGTATCTTGAGTTCAAAACCAATGCTCATCGATGGCCCACATATCACAAAATGATATTAAGGGAAATGATTTTTCTTGCTTTCGGCATTATGGGGGGAGGGTTAGCCCAATCAATTAGGACCACACTCCCCCTATGTCTATTCCTGCATCTAGACCAAATACATGAAGAAGTGTAAGTGAGTATGTGTAGAGGTCCCAACCTTTAATAAGGTAGAGATCCCTGTGTTTACAATGCTAGTACCTGGATCAATAGCTAGCATCCACAGTTAAGATGTAATATAAAGAAACAAAGGTCATAATACAAATTTATAACCAGGAATAAAAATAATTCATTACATCTTTCATAGCTCATTTGGTTATCTCATTACAATGCAGCAGAAATAACTATAGCATGGAGTCCTTCATCTTCAAAGTGCCACATGCAATCATGTTGGTTGTAGACTTGTAATCCTAATCAACACACTTCACTAACATCAAACAAACCTGCAACATAATAAGTTATAGCCACAAGGGTCAATACATTTGATTTGTATTGGCAAGTGATACTATGGTAGTATAGTGGTAACTATCATCTATATGCATTTGGCTAAGTGGAGCTTAGGCTTGCTTTGCTCAAAATAGGTTTTTACCTATCAGTTGAAAACACTAAGTTTTTGTTTGGCAAAAACTCCCAAGGAACCACCAATAGAAATTTGTGAACCTTCACCCTTGTTCAACCACAAGTTTTAACTTAGAAATTGGGATGAGGAGATTCTTGATAGCTTCCATGTCTTGATGCTCAAATTGTCCATTACCGGGGACACGGCTAAGTACTTAGTTTCTTCCTTCTACAGAGGTGGTGCACTTTCCCCACAAGACTTGATTTTCACCAAGACGGGACCTTTCAGAAGCCTTCCCTTAGACCAAAATGGACGCGCTCCAATCCAATCAATCCCCTACCACCAACTGTCCATTTGGCTAAGTTATTGCAACCTATATGATCCAGGCAGAGCCCATAATGCCATGTGGCTGCACTAGAAGCTTCTTAACATTTGGCATCTCAAATCCCTTTGTTCCTGGGTGGCATTCCACAAGTGAGATACCAAGTTTTCCCCAATATACTGGACTTGGTGATGCCCAAGTTTTCCCCAGTATACTGGACTTGTGCAACCACTCAACACAAACCTTTCTTTCCATTCCACCCAGGTGATTCATTCACTTAGTTGTTTTATTAAACAAAACACAAGTCCTTGACTTAGAAATATTCCATATCATGAATATAATCCACCCTTGTTTTCTACTAGCTAGACTAAGCATGATAGTAGTAGGAATCTTAACTTAGAAAAATTCTACTAAGTTTTCATCTACTAGGATTTCCCATGGCATAGTTTATACTTAGCAAAAATTCCATGCAAGTCCTACTTAGAAATATCACTAATGCATAGTGAAAATAATGGGACAAAAGTATGGAGCACCACTTGCCTTTTTGGTAGAGAATATAAGTTCACTCCTTTATCTTGCAATAGTCACACTCTTCAAATTACACTACAATTCAATCAAGCAAGCAAATATTCAATCTACCATTCAAGCATTCATTACATAGAATAATAAAAACAAAGCAATGCATACAAGCATGCCAAAGATTGTTTTATTTGGAAAAGTGGTTTCCATTAGGCCATAAACATTTTAAACATCTATTGGTCATTTGGTAAAAGTGGAAAAAACCATTTGATATTAAGTTAGTGAAAAATGGCCATTTTAAATCATTCTTGTTTTGCTAGAAATGGTTCAAACCAAAGTAATATTTTCTAGTGTTTGACAAAGACAGTTTAAACACAAATGTTAGTGTTTTATGGTCAAGTGTTTAATATTAAAACCATTTGCAAAAGGTTTCACCTATAAACCATTTTTATACCAAAACAATATTTTATGTTGTTGGAAATGCCTTTTAGCAAAGTAATAATTTTATAGTGTTCATCAAATATATTTTGAAATCTCAAATCTTGGTGTTTAGGGTCAGGGATTTTAAATCTAATCATTTTCCAAAGGTTTTACTCAAAGAGCATTTTTAACACATAAACAATATTTTTATTTGACTAGAAATGTTCTAATTCAAAGATTTATTCTTTGGCTTCACCAAATATGTTTTTAAATCCAAAAGTTGGTTTATATGGTCAGTAGGTTCAAAACATTCCATTTACCAAAGATTTTACCTTAAAAATATTTCTAGAATATTTTTTATATTCAAATTATGCCTACACAAGTTTTTGTAAAAACAACCAATTTAAAAGAATAAATTTACTAAACAAAGTGCATGGTTGGAAATTAATTGTTTTGCTGATTCCATTGATATAAAATTTGTAAAATTTGGACGTGTGGATCAAAAGTTATGAATTTTGCAAAATCAAGCACTAAATAGACAAGTCTCTGTTTTTAATTTAAAAGGGTGGCCACGTGGTGTGTTCTGATTCATCCATACCGCTTCGCACGGATCGGCCTATGCGGTGTGTTGGATCTAAAGTGGATCGCATGGATCAGATCAGCGCATACCTCTTCGGGTTAGGTTCTATCGTATGCGTCCGATCAAAATCCTACGGTCTAAATCGACTAACCCTAAACGGGCGGCGCTGGCGGCGGTGGTTGGCAGCGACGCGGTCAGACGGTGACGGAGCCAGCGATACAGGAAGCAAAAGAGACAGGGGAGAGGCTCACCGAGGTCGCCGTGGCGAGGGGATGCTCGACGTGTGCTCGGTTGTTGAAGGGATGCTCAGAGTTGATCTTAATAGCTCGCCGGAGTTGCCTTCGGGCTCGGCTGCGCTCAGACGTCGTTGAAGGCGAGGCTACGGATCATGCCACGACAAGCAAACGGTGTCGTTGGATGCGCAGGAGAACGTTGAGTGCTCTAGTGTAAACGAGGGGGAGAGGCGCGGTCAGAATTTACCCGGGGAACTCGCTGGAGTGGAGGCAGTGGACGGCGACGCTCGGCTATCGTCGTTGCCGAGGTTCTGGGGCACACATGAGTGAGATGAGGGTGCTGGCAGGTGCGCACGGGAGAGGCGAGCAGGCTCGAGTGGTCGAAGGGGTAAGGCACGGTCTGGGCTCGCCGGAATTCGTCGGTGAGCTCGTCGAAGGCAGTGACGGTGCAGGTGGAAATTTTCGCAGCCTAGGGGCTCCGATGGCGTGGCGTCTGGGGGGAAAGAGAGGGAAGAGAGGGGCGATTAAGAGGGTGTGGCCGCGGACAGGATTTACTAACGCATTCAAGGGAATTTAATCGGATTCATCAACGGCAGAAACGGCGAGGACGGGGGCGAGGTCAGCGCGCGAGGAAGAAGATGACTCAGAGGCGGGGTCGCTTCGTCGTCGAGAGAGAGGGGGAAGGTGGGGTCCAGACGTCAGGGACGGTGCGGTTGTGTGTCTGGGTAGAATACATTTCGAGGAAGAAAAAGAAGGTGGTCTCCGTGTTGGGCTGGACTAGGCCAGATGGGCTAGTTAGCTGCCTTTCCATTTTTTTGTTCTGTTTCATTTTTTCTTTTTCTGTTTTCATTTTTCTGTTTTGATTTTGTTTAAATGATTTCAAACAACCATTTGAATTCAAAACCTTCCAAACTTTTTAGTAAGTTTTTAATATGTTTTAAACATGTATTTAAAGTCCTTTTTAGGAATAATTCCTTTATTTATTTATGGTTTATATTTTATTTAAAAAAGGGCACATTCTTCTATTAAATAAGTTTTAATTAAATTCTCAAACCCTTATTTGAAATCAAATTTCACCAAACCTTTTTAGTAGGTTTTATTTATTTAATAGGGGATTAAATAATTCACTTTGAATTATTATTTAAAGTATTTTAATATGATTATTAATCATTTAATTTGGGCAAATGTCTTTATTCCAATGAAATAAAATATGATTTTAATTCCATAAATTTTATTTAGATGATTTCTTTGACTCCATTTAAGTTAATTAAATAACTTTTATTCCACTTGGGTAAATTCCAATTATTATTTTCCCATGACTTAATTAATCTTTCTTATTAGGGATTTTGTCTTTAGTCAAATGGAATAGAATTTAGTTAATGCCATATTATTTTATTTCAATATTCTTTATCCTTTTATTTTGGACTTGGATTATATTTATTCCATTTGCTTATGGATTTGGCCAAGATTTAATTTGGCTTTTAAATATTCCTTATTTATTTATTTCTTTCGTTATCTTATAAAATCCATATATTTTTATTTAAAGATCCAAACTTGGTGATTCCAATTTGTAAAATCTTATTTAATATTTGTTTATCCTTTTATATCTCTTTAGGATTAATTTGCTCACAAATTGGTATGGATTTTAGATAGGAGATTTGTTAGCTTTGGAAATTATTTCCTTTATCTTATTAACTTCATAAGGTTTTATCTATGGATCCAACTTGAATGAAATCAATTTCTATGGTTTCATAATACTTTTATTTATCAATCTTGATCATTTATAAATGTTTTTTGGTAAATTTTTATATGGATCAAATCCTTAGTCTTTGAGAGATCTTGGAATGATTTTCTTCTATTATGGTTTTACAGTTTGGTTTATTTTCCAAGTGTTTAAATTTCGAGATGCATTTATGAAGAATGCATTTCACTCGATTTGAATTTAGTTGGATTCACTTTTCATTCAAAGTTTGTTCAAGATGGGTTTTAATGTTTCCATTTGGAATCAAAAAGTTTCTTTTCACCCTAAATTTCAACAATTATTTATTTATTTTATTTATTTTCCACATTACAAAATATGGAAAATTATGGGATGTGACAGTATGCAAGGGTAGTCAAGCCAAGCTCCTTGAATCTATGATATTTAGCTCATTCCTCAAATAACAAAATCTTGCTTCATCAAGAGGCTTCATGAAGATATCAGCAAGTTGGTTCTTCGTGCTCACAAAAGATAGTGCAATATCGCCACGAGCAACATGATCCCGAATGAAATGATTGCGAATATCAATATGTTTTGTTCGTGTATGCTGCATCGGATTGTAAGCAATTTTAATAGAACTTTCATCGTCACATAAAAGAGGCACTTTGTCAAAATTGACACCATATTCCTTTAAATTTTGCCTCATCCATAATAATTGTGTACAAGCACTTGCAGCAGCAACATATTCAGCTTCGGTGGTAGAGAGTGATATGCAATTTTGTTTCTTCGAAGACCAACACACTAGAGACCTGCCCAAGAATGGACATGCACCAGAAGTTGATTTTCGATCATCCTTGTCACCAGCCCAATCTGAATCAGTGTAACCACATAGCGAGAAACTAGATCCTTTGGGATACCATAAACCAAAATTTGGGAAATTGATGACCCACAAGTATAGGGGATCACAACAGTCTTTGCTGGTAGTATTACCCAATTTATTGATTCGACACAAGGGGAGCCAAAGAATACTTGCAAGCCTTAACAACTGAGTTGTCAATTCAGCTACACCTGAAAATAGTTCTTGCTCACAGAAGTTTATCAGTAGCAACAGTTTGTAGTAGCAACAACAAAGAAACAACAGCAATAAAACATGAGCAATAGTAACAGTAGCAGCAAACAGTAGGATATGAGCGCGGTAGGCATAGGGATGGATGGACGGGCATTGCATGGACGAGTCTAAATATGTAACTTCAAGATCTAGGGCATTGCAGATAAATAAGAACAAGCTTCCAAGTACTAAACAATCATAGGCATGTGCTCCATATATAGTCATGCGTGCTTGCAATGAGAACTTGCACAGTATCTTTTGTCCAACCAGCCCGTGGCAGCGGGGCCTCTAGGGAACTACTGGCAATTAAGGTGCTCCTTTTAATAAAGCACTGGAGCAAAGCATTAACACTCCGTGAACACATGTGATCCTCACACCACAGCCATCCCCTCTGGTTATCCCAATTTCTGTCACTTCGGGGCCTTTGGATCCGGACAATGATATGTGTACACAACTTGCAGATAAGATCACAAACAATACTATCATAATGATTCAATAATAAGTTTAGATCTGAGATCATGGCACTCGGGCCCTAGTGACAAGCATTAAGCACAACAAGTTGCAACAAAGTCAAATAGCACTAATAGAGATACTAGGCACTATTCCCTAACAATCTTATTCGATTACATGATAGAACTCATCCAATCCCTACCATCCCCATAGCCTACAGCGGGGGATTACTCACTCATGGATGAGGGAAACATCGATGGTTGATGGAGAGGCGTTGGTGATGATGATGGTGATGATCCTCTCCAAATTCCGCGTCCCGGCAGGGTGCCAAAACGGAGTTTCTGGATCCGAATTGCGGTTTCTCGTGGTGGCGGCACATCGGAACTCTTTCTAAAAAAACGTCGAACCCCCCCTGAGTTTTTCGGTCAGAAGGCAACTTATAGGCGAAGAGGGAGGCCGAGGGGGTGCCTGGGGTGGACGCACCCCCTAGGTGCGGCCATGCCTGGCCCGCGCCTAGTAGGGGTGTGGGCCCCCCAGGCCTCCACTCCGTCTCGTACTCTGGCTCCGTGGATCTTCTGGTGAAATACAATTTTTGGCATATTTTCGAGGATTTTTCCTGATAGTTGATTTTCTGCACAAAAACTAGACACCAAAGTAATTCTGCTGAAAACAACTTCAGTCTGTGTTAGTTGTATCTAAATCACACAAGTTTAGAGGAGAAACAATAGCAAAAGTGTTCGGGAAAGTAGATACGTTTTGGATGTATCAACTCCCCCAATCTTAGCTTATTGCTTGTCCTCAAGCAATTCAGTTGAAAACTGAGTGCGATAAAAGAACTTTCACGAACACATTTGCTTCACATGATGTATATATTCTCAGCACAGGAGTAGATACTTAAACCATTCATAATAAGAAGTATGCAACTAAGTCTACTCAATAGTCATTGCAAGCTATGAAGAGAAACCAACTCAATAATAATAAGTAGCATGAAACATAAACATAAGCAACATTGCAATGCTCATAAGAAGGTATGATAGAGTGGTATCTCGCTTGCCTTTGTTTATAGAGCACAATATAAATGCCAAGGCACCTCTGAAGTTCAAGTGAAGACTAGAAGTAAAAATATCAGAGATACAAGCATCAAAGTCATGACATAATTAACCAAGTTTTGAGACAAACACAAGAATGACAACTATGCTCTCAAGAAGGTGCTCATAGAATAAGTGGTGACTCAACAAGGAAGTGAAAAGGTTTTGAAAAGTTTGAAAGGCTTCCAAATGCCAAAGGTAAGGTACTCATTAGCTTTGAACTCTCATTGCCCCTATCATAGGCATCTTTATGTGGTTAAGGTGAAAGTGAGGTCCAATATGAGTTATATGCTTGATAGACCATAAACTGGAAATCCTAAGTCCCTTGAGTACGAGGGCCGCTTCGCATGCTACTCAACTTTGGTTACCTGTAAGTTCTTGTCATTGTAAATACATGCATATCATAGAGAACCGCCAACGGGGTACCCCTTGCACATGATACATGAGTTATCCGTGATCAAAATGACAAGGCAAGCAGACAATGAGCATCTCAGCGATCTTTTTATTTACTATGTGCATAGCTTTTTATTGAGGATGCTTCACAGATGCTCACTATGGTAATTGCTACAAGTTTCCACCATGATTAGGCATGGCTTAGGCTAGCGGCCCAGGCGTTTCTCTAACACATATGTATACTCCATGAACTCACAAGATCCCCTTTTATTTCACACCGACGACATCCGCACACAAAAGAGCAAGGTATCAACTGGATATGTATCCATAAGTGTTGAAAGCGTTCCCCATGACAGCACGGTTCTGCTAACTCCCATACTATAATTTGCAAGCATATAACTTTCATGGACATGTCACAATGGTTCATGATTATTAAGTGCAAGAAATAAAGTGTGCCATCAAGTTCGTCAGAGCTTACTAACTAACTTTCTCAAAACAGACAAATATTTTATTTGGAAGAAAAACAAGGCATATAGAATATGCACAGAAATAGAAAATGATGCTAATAGGTAGGTATGGTGGACACTGTTGGCAATATTGGCTTTGGGGAGTTGGATGCCCAAGTATAGCTCATACTCAGCGCAAGTGAAGGCTAGCAATAGAGAGGGAGCGACAAGTGAGAGAGCAATAATTGTCATAATCATGCTTGCAAAAAAACATGACTAATTATGGCATGAAGGTGATATAAGAACTCTGAGGCAAAATAAATCATTGAGTCTTACTGACTATTGTTTAGTCATATGCATGCGTGAGCATGTGCCAAGTCGATTCAAATGAAACATTCAGAGGAAGATACCACAATATCATACCAAAATATGAATAAAACAATGCAAGCAAACATTCATATGACATGCTACAAACTATTAGCAAGCCGGAGCTAATCACAAGCAAGCAAGAACTACTAAGCATCCATCAGTAACATACACCTTACATGAACAGACTAAGCATGCTCACAATGATGAGTATATGTACAAAAATGAAAACAAATAGAGTTCGTTACAAACCTATTACCACACCTCAAGTTGTATTAATCTTCATTATTGCCTTTCACTTGTGCGAATTGAATAATAACATGAAACCAAATCCACTGAGGACGGTTGAACCCTGCAAAGAACTCACAAAACCAAAGAAGAACAACAAATATTTTTGGTGTTTTCGGTTTTTTCAAACAAGCAAACAAAGCCAAAACAAACAAAGCAAAATCTTTTTGGATTTTTATTTAAGGCAAACCAAAGATAAAAAGCAAAGAAACAAACCAAGAGAAACAACGAAAATATTTTTGGTATTTTTGTGCTTTTGAGAAAGCGGCAACAAGAACTACAAATAAAGCGAAACTATGGATATACAAAGAACCGACCGAAACATGATATATAGATGAGTGTGATGTCGGTATACCTCCCCCCAAGCTTAGGCTTTTGGCCTATGTGGGGCTCAACTCCATGGTGCCCAAGTAGGTGCACCTCCGTAGCACGACGAGGAGGCCCCTTCGTCCTGGTACGAACTCGAGGACTCGCCTGTGTAGTACACAGAGGGGTCGTATGGGGGCGCGTACCCCTGATAGTGTCCATGGAAGCCAAGAATGCGCAACTTGTCATCCATCTCCTCCTTGGAGCGCGACAAAGGTCCCTGAGAAATACTGAACAAAGTGGTTTGGGGGAGAGGGATCTCTCTCTCTTCCCCGTCAATAAACATCATTGTATAAACCAAACTCTCAAGGGTAGAGCCAGTAGTGACAAAGTGATCCGCCTTCATGGCAGCAAGATCAAGCCTCTGAGGAGCCAAAAATGTATCATTTGGATCAACAACAAGGTTCAAGGCAGCAACAACACATGCAACAATAATTCCCCCATAAATGGGTCCCTTAGCATCTAAGCGATGAGCAATGAGAGAACCAAGATTGTACTTAGTTTCAGTATTGAGCGCAGCAGCTATGAAGGACAAATGATAGTTGGAAATATTACTGGTGTTCTCCCTACCAAAGTACCTGATGGCTGGGAGTTGAATATTTCTTATCTTTCCCCATTGGGCTCTACGGTCATCATCATTGGTTATCCCGCGGTAGAGCTCCAACAAATCAGCGGGTTGAGCTGGAATCTTTTTCGCCGACCCAGCTGTACCAAGTCCCAGGGCCTCACAAAATTTCTTCAATGTCATGGTGTAAGGCCTGCCATAAATTTTGAAAGACACATCTGGCTTGAACAAGTTGTTAGTAAAAGAAAAGCTCTCCACAAATGTTTTAGTGAGCGTTGAATATTGCGCGCTCTCATCCTGCATATAACTTGTTAGTCCAACCCTCCGAACCAAGGTTGTAAAATCATCAAGAATCCCAGCAGCCCGCAAAAAGGTTAGGCAAGGAAAGGTGGAAGGGTGAGCATCCCCCTCATCTCCCTCGTCGCCAAATCGCGGTGTAATGAGATCCTCATTGTATGAAGGCCTAGCTCGAGAGGATAATCTTGAAGGCCTTTCCCTCCTAGGTGCATCACCCTCAAATATTTCACCAAATGTGTGGTTGTCCATGACCTCTTTTTCTGAAATTTTTAGACAAACATCAAACCAAGTGATTTCCAAGTTGATAAATGATGCGAAACTACTATAGGAACTTGCTAGAGGGCTACACATGAATCAAAATGAAATCTCTAAGCATATAACAAGCATGCAAGATCACACAACCTGTCACCTATAGCATCAAAATACTCAAGATACAATCTACCAATCACAAATCTAATTGGACAAGCGGAGGAGGCACATACCAAGGAGTCCTCCAAAAATCAGCAACAAAGATGGGCTGACCAAGGAGATCGAAATTCGCGAGCACGAACAGCAGGAACTCGAGCTTGAGAAAGTTTTTCGGTCTTTTTTGGGAGAGAGAAAGAAGATGGCTGGGAGGAGGCACCATGGAGGGGCCTAGGTGGGTCACACCCCAGCCAGGCGCCACCTGGGGGGTGGCTGTGCCCACCAGGGGTGTGCTGGCCTGGGGTGTCCCCTGGGTCACTCCAGGTGTCTCTCTACCCCTTTTTTCAAGGAAAAATTTATTTTGAATTTTCTGGGATTTTTCGGAAAACTTTATTTTTGGCCAATTTTCAGGGTATGAAAATTGGTTTTCTCGCAGAAACAGTTTTTTAGAAGAAGCAAAAGCAAACCAAAAACCAAACTATAGAAGTTCTAAGACACTCTAACAAGAAAACAACTAACAAAACCAAAGCTAGCAAAAGAAAAGGGCAAAGACTAGGAATGATAAAAGTAAAACAAAACAAGTATAACCACAGTGAAAACATTGTTTTGTTCATTAAAATCCTTTTGTTAACAAGGTTGATCAAGTATTGTTACCAAAACAATCTTATATGAAACAAAACTTTGCAATTCACAAGGTGATTATGTTACCTCATACTTGATAGCAATGGTCCCAATCATAATAGTTTCAAAATTTTCTTGTGGAATGGGACAATATATTTCTCCAACCTTGATGCTCTCAATATTTTCAATGGAATTCAGGCAATAGCTTTTAGCAACCTTCTTGGGGAAATAGACAGTATGCTCTTTGTCACTAATATCGAATGTTACTTTTCCTTGATTACAATTGATGACATCACCTGCTATATTAAGAAAAGGTCTCCCAAGAATAATAGACATATTATCATCTTCAGGCATTTCAAGCACAACAAAATCAGTTAAAACCAAGCAATTATGAGCCACTTGAACAGGAACATCCTCACATATACCAACAGGAATAGTAGTTGACTTATCAGCCATTTGCAAAGATATATCAGTTGGTATCAACTTTTCTAGCTGGAGTCTATTATAGAGAGAAAAAGGCATAACACTAACTCCAGCTCCCAAATCACATAAATCAGTTCTAACATAATTATTCTTAATAGAGCAAGAAATAGTTGGTATACCTAGATCACCAAGTTTCCTTGGAACCTTACCATTGAAGGAATAATTAGCAAGCAAAGTAGAAATCTCCTCATTATGAATCTTCCTTTTATTAGAGACAATATCCTTCATATAGTTTGAATAAGGAGGCAACTTAATAGCATAAGTCAAAGGAATTTGCAAAAATAAAGGCTTCATCCACTCACAAAACTTGTTGTAGTGTTCTTCCTCCTTTGACTTGTGTTTCTTACTTGGAAAAGGCATAGGTTTCTACACCCAAGGTTCTCTCTCACTACCATGTTTCTTAGCAATAAAATCTTCCTTAGTGTACCTAGTGTTCTTAGTGTGCTTCTCAGGTTCTTCCTCAACTTCCTCCTTATCAGGAGCATCATTTTTATCACCACTTTCAGTTTTAGCATCAGAGACAAATATACTATTAGGATCTACAGCAGGTTCAAGTGGTTCCTCAACTACTTTGTGTTTCTTTTTCTTTCTCTTACGAGGACTACCACTACTTTCACCTTGTAGAGAATCCTGCTCAATTCTTTTAGGGTGTCCTTCAGGATATAAAGGATCTTGAGTAGCTATACCACTCCTAGTTCTAATTCCATAAGCATGTTTATCTCTTGAGGCATTAACTAGCATATCCTTTTGTACCTTAGCAAGTTGATCAAGTTGGGTTTGAACCATTTGAAAGTGTTTACAAAGCATCTTAATATCATTAGAAGTTCTTTCCACAATATCTTTCAACTCTTTAATAGCTCTAGAGTTTTCCAATAAATGATTCTGAACTTGTTATTAAAATTACCTTGTTTAACAATAAAAATGTCAAGTTCCTCTAAACATTGATCAGGAGGCTTACCATAAGGAATATCACCTTCATCAAAGTGTTGGAGAGAGTGTACCTCAAAGTGGATGAGTGCAGAATTGGCTTACATAATTCTTCTATAGGAGGTAGATTCTTCACATCTTCATCTCTAAAACCTTTCTCCTTTAGACATTTCTTAGCTTCTTTCATCACTTCATCATTTAATGCAATAACTCCCCTCTTCTTTGGTGTTGGTGTTGGAACTGGTTCAGGCACAACTGGTTCAGGAGTAATAGGCTCAGGTATATTTATCTCAGTTGAAGTCCAATCATCATAATTCTTGCTTATCTTAGCCATTAATTCTTTAGCATCTGTAGGAGTTCTTTTCCTGGAAACACAATCATCAAAGCTATCTAGGTATGTACTAGAATCATCAGTTAGTCCATTATAATAAATATCAAGAAGCTCATTTTTAGGTAATGGACATCCAGGATGTGCATGAATCAAGGCACAGAACCTTGTCCATGACTCAGGCAATTTCTCTTCTTCTCCCTGTTTAAAATCAAAAAGTTTCTGCAAAGCAGCATGTCTAGCACTGGGAGGAAAATATTTCTGGAAGAAAGAAGCAATCAAGCAATCAGGGCTATCAATGGAACCAGGAGGTAATCTATTAAACCAAGCCCTATCTTCTCCTTTTAGTGAAAAAGGGAAGATCTTAGTAACAAAGTACTTGCGCATCTTAAAATCATCAGAGAATAAAGCACTCATAGTGGAAAGCTCATTCATATGAGCCACATCACTCTCATTTTCAGTCCCAAAAAAGGTACTTTCTCAACAATATCTAAATAGGATAAATCAAGAGAGAAATCATAATCTTTATCTTTGATATCTATGGGAGAGGTGGCAAAATTAGGATCAGAGGACAGTTTAGGAATAATGGTACGTCTAGCAAGGAGACTCTTAATAGCACTAGTACCATGTGTGTTTCGGCACTCTTCAACAAATTCATCAGTGAACTCAATGTAACCATCATTAATATCATAACTCTCTCTAGACTTAGGTGAGCTAACATGTGTAACAATGTCTTCACAAGGAGTTTCAGTATTTCCTAGACCAGCCATTATAGCATCTAGGAAAGGACCTAATGAACCACTCGCATCAAGCACAGTAGAAGTAACATCATGAGTATCAAAAATAGTTTCAGATTCAGCAGTAGTAGCAGTGTGTGTAGCATGAGTATGTGGTGGTGGTGTAACAAGCTTACTTATAATAGACGGTGAATCAAGAGAAGCAGAGGTGTTTAGGACTGTACCTCTTCTTGTAGTGGATGGTAAAATAGGAAACTTTCCATCACGAGACTTTCCCATGATGAAAGGAGTAGCAGTGAACAATAGTAGATCCAAGTGAACTTACAAATAAAGCTATGCTTCCCCGACAACGGCGCCAGAAAATAGTCTTGATGATCCACAAGTATAGGGGATCGCAACAGTCTTCGCGAGTAGTATTACCCAATTTATTGATTCGGCATAAGGGGAGCCAAAGAATACTTGCAAGCCTTAACAACTGAGTTGTCAATTCAGCTGCACAGTAAATAGTTCTTGCTCACAGAAGTTTATCAGTAGCAATAGTTTGTAGTAGCAACAGCAAAGCAACACCAGCAGTAAAACAAGAGCAATAGTAACAGTAGCAGAAAACAGTAGGATATGAGCGCGGTAGGCATAGGGATGGATGGATGGGCGTTGCATGGACGAGTCTAAACATGTAACTTCAAGATATAGGGCATTGCAGATAAATAAGAACAAGGATCCAAGTACTAAACAATCATAGGCATGTGCTCCATATATAGTCATGCGTGCTCGCAGTGAGAACTTGCACAACATCTTTTGTCCAGCCAGCCCGTGGTAGCGAGGCCTCTAGGGAACTGCTGGCAATTAAGGTGATCCTTTTAATAAAGCACCGGAGCAAAGCATTAACACTCTGTGAACACATGTGATCCTCACACCACAGCCATCCCCTCCGGTTGTCACTTCGGGGCCTTTGGATCCGGACAATGATATGTGTACACAACTTGCAGATAAGATCACAAACAATACTATCATAATGATTTAATAATAAGTTCAGATCTGAGATCATGGCACTCGGGCCCTAGTGACAAGCATTAAGCACAACAAGTTGCAACAAACTCAAATAGCACTAATATAGATACTAGGCACTATGCCCTAACAATATTATTCGATTACATGATAGAACTCATCCAACCCCTACCATCCCCATAGCCTACAGCGGAGGATTACTCACTCATGGATGAGGGAAACATCGATGGTTGATGGAGAGGCGTTGGTGATGACGATGGCGATGATCCTCTCCAAATTCCCCGTCCCGACAGGGTGCCAGAACGGAGTTTTTGGATCCGAATCGCGGTTTATGGTGGTGGCGGTGCAGCGGAACTCTTTCTGGAAAAACGTCGAACCCCCCTGAGTTTTCAGGTCAGAAGGCAACTTATAGGCGAAGAGGAAGGCCGAGGGGGTGCCTGGGGTGGCCGCACCCCCTAGGCACGGCCAGGCCTGGACCGCGCCTGGCTGGGGTGTGGGCCCCCCAGGCCTCCACCCCGTCTCGTACTCTGGCTCCGTGGATCTTCTGGTGAAATATGATTTTTGGCATATTTTCTGGGATTTTTCCTAGTAGTTGATTTTCTGCACAAAAACTAGACACCAAAGTAATTCTGCTAAAAACAGCGTCAATCCGTGTTAGTTGTATCCAAATCACACAATTTTAGAGGAGAAACAATAGCAGAAGTGTTCGGGAAAGTAGATACGTTTTGGACGTATCAGGAATGAACCAAATATCTAAAGATTCTCTTGACCGCCACTAAGTGGCTTTCTTTAGGAGCGGCTTGGTACCTTACACACACTCCTACACTTAACACGATATCGGTTCTATATGCGCAAAGGTAAAGGAGAGAGCCGATAATGGATCAGTATAACTTTTGGTCCATGTATTTACCCTTTGGATTAAGCTCAAGATGACATTTAGTTTACATTGGAGTAGCAACGCCATTGAGATCTGTCTTCTTGAACCTCTTGAGCATGTCTTGGATGTATTTAGCTTGATTAATGAAAGTTTCCTCTCTAAGTTGCTTGATCTCGAATCCAAGAAAGAACCTTAATTCTCCCATCATAGACATCTCAAACCTGTCAGTAATAAGCTTTGAAAATTTATCATTAAAAGCTTGGTTAGTAGAGACAAAAATAATGTCATCTACATATAGTTGGCATACAAAAAGCTCCCCATTAACTTTCTTAGTAAAAAGAGTGGATCGATTTTCCCAACTTCGAGTCCACGGTCTAACAAAAGCTCTTTAAGATGCTCATACCATGCACTTGGGGCTTGTTTAAGGCCATAGAGCGCCTTGTCAAGTTTGTAGACATGGTTTGGAAATTTAGGACCCTCAAATCCCGGGGATTGCTTGACGTATACCAACTCATGTAGTGGACCATTAAGAAAAGCACCCTTAATGTCCATTTGCTGTAATTTAAAATTATGATGAGCTGCATAAGCAAGAATGACACGGATGGAATCAAGGCGAGCCACAGGAGAATAAGTTTCGCCGAAATCAATGCCTTCCACTTGAGAGAATCCTTGAGCCACTAGCCTTGCTTTATTCCTTACAACAATGCCATTTTCATCTTGTTTGTTCTTGAAAATCCACTTGGTGCCGATAACATTGCGGCATTCTTTGGGTTTCTCTACGAGCTTCCAAACCTTGTTACGCTCAAACTTATTTAGTTCTTCGTGCATTGCAACCACCCAATCGGGATCTTCAAGAGCATCAAAGACCTTATTTGGTTCAACCATTGAAATATGTGCTTCATGATCACAGAAGCTAGCAAGTTCTCTTCTAGTAGAAACTCTTCTTCTTAGATCACCTACAAACTTGTTAAGAGTGTGGCCCCTTAACTCAAGGTTCCGATCAGTGCGAGCTTTGCGACGAGCCTCAATTTCCTTATTGTTTCTAGAAGGAGTTGATTCAGCATTTGGATCCTTGTCTTGGCCACTACCTTGCCCTTGATTTTGATCTGAGCTTAAAACAGGAGACTATTGCTGATCTGGTTCTTTAGGGCCGGATAATTTGCCCCTGGGTGGGGATCGACTATTCGGCCTGGGAGATGCGGCCACAATTTCTTCTTCCTGAGTGTTCCGCCCCTAGGTGCCGGAGAAACCGGCCTGGGATTTTTTGGACTTGCTTGCTCTTCTTGATTTCTACAGGAATGAGTTGGAGTGCTAGGGGAAGACATTCCACCCCTTGGAGGGGGCGGATAGTCTGGCCTGGGACTACCATCTTGCCTAGAAGACAGATGATCTTCAGGAGGTTGTGGAGTTGGTACAGAGGTTTCTCCAGCAGTAGGGGCTTGTTGATCTTGTGTAGATGAGGACTCCACTTGAATGGAGCATTGTCCTTCCCGATCCGCCACAAGGGGTTCCTCAATGGGGCGGAAAAATCCCACGCCCATTCTTCTTATGGCATCTTGGGGTATTTCAACATCTGCATCACAAACATCACCTTGCCCCACATGGGAGCCATCATTTTCATCGAATTCCACACTACAAGATTCTACAACAATTCCAGAGAGCTTGTTGTAGACTCTATAAGTGTGAGATTCGGCACCGTAACCAAAAAAAATACCTTCTAAAGCCTTAGACTCAAATTTAGACAAGTGAACTCCTTTGATGAGTAAGAAACACTTACAACCGAATACCCGGAACTACGAAATGTTGGGCTTGTTACTGGTAAGTATTTCATATGGTGTTTTGTCCAAGATCTTGCGGAGGTAGAGCCGATTTGATGAGTGACAAGCAGTAGATATGGCTTCAGCCCAAAAGTTTTAAGGAGACTTGAATTCAGCCAACATTGATCTAGCCATATCCATCAAAGTTTGGTTCTTCCTCTCGGCTACACCATTTTGTTGAGGGGTGTGCGCAGCGGGATATTGATGTCTTATCCCCTCTTCACTTAGAAATTCATTTAATGTGTAGTTCTTGAAATCGGAGCCATTGTCACTTCTTATTGCCAATATGTGGACATTGTGTTGATGCTGAACTTCATTGGTGAAATCAATGACAGTTTGTTGAGTCTCACTCTTTAGCTTGAATAAATATACCCAAGTGTATCTTGAGTAATCATTGATTATCACCAAGCAATATTTCTTCCCACTGAGGCTATCATGAGATGGAGGACCAAATAAGTCCACATGAAGTAATTCCAAGATCCCCTCTTTGAGGAAACAATAGTCTCTTGTGGGGAGAGTCATGCATATTGCCTTCAACACAAGCCCTGCAAACACGATCTTTGGCAAAGGAAACATTGTCCTTTAGTCCAAGGATGTGGCTACCCTTGTGAAGACTTTGCAAAGTTCTCATGTTGATATGGGCTAAACGGCGATGCCATTACCAGCCCACGTCGGCCTTTCTGAATAAGCACATCGGACCCGAAGTGGTTTTCCTCGAAAAGTCCACCACATACAGGTCATTTTCGATGTATCCAACGAAAGCGACCTTTAGAGAGTACCACTAAATCACCATCAATGAAAACAGCAAAGCCCATCTCACCAAGGGCATGAACAGAAAGTAAATTGTAACCGAGGGTCTCAACAATCATGACGTCCACGAGAGAGATATCGTGGGCAACCACAACCTTTCCAAGACCCAATACCTCAGATTTAGATTTATCACCATATGAGACAGTAATATGATCATGATTGGGTCGCATCTCCGTGATGATCTCTTTGCTTCCGGTCATATGACTAGTGCACCAACTGTCTAGCACCCATTTAGACCCACCGGAAGCATAGCCCTGCAAGAGAATTACTTGTTAGTTTTAGGTACCCATTTTTCAATGGGTCCTCTCATGTTAGTAACAAGTATCTTTGGAACCCAAATAGACCAAGCAACATATTCATCAAAAGGACCAACATAATATGCATATACATCACCATGGTAATCACAAAAAAGTTCATAATTTAGATTATGAGACCCTGCAAAACCAATATGGTCAGTTTTGTCTTTTGTGACATTATTCTCAATGGTGTTTGTCTTTGCTTGTTCACTCTTGGCCTTCTTATTCTTGTTCTTCTTCTTCTTGGACTTGGATACATATCCAAGTCCCTCTTTTCCAAGATTTGATCTTTGCTTGCCAAGAATATCATCAAGTACACTCTTACCTTTGGGAGTGGTGTCATTGACAAGCTCATCTTCCACCCTAGCATTTTCCTTGTGAATATATGTTGATTTAGATGTGCTAGGAACATCATACTTGTTCAATCGAATTTGGAGCTGATCATGTGACTCATTGAGAATGGAGAATTCACTTTTCAAGGCCTTGTGAGCGATATCAAGTTTCTCCAATTCCCCGGAGAGTCTAGCATGAGCAGCCCCAAAGTCAACCTTTTTTTCTTTAGATTCTTTGATTTGGCTATTGCATTGTCACGTTCCTTAACAAGCTTTGTCATCATTTCTTCATGTGACTCCTCAATAGACTCAAGCCTCTCTTCAAGAGAAACACGAGCCTCTTCCTCTTCTTCTAGAGCATTTTTTAAGGATGCAATTTCCATTGCATCCTCCCTTTCAATCCTGCCCTTTTCTTCAAGAAGCACTTCATTTTGGGCCAGCTGGTCCATAAGAGCCTCAAAATGTACTTTGTGCTCACCTTGCAAGTTAATGATAAAATAGTCCAAAGCAATAATTTCTTCTTTAACCTTAAGACTAGTAGGATCATCCATGTCAATAATAGCCTTAGGAAAACAAGTGTTAGAAGATGATACCTCGGAACTTTTGCCATGAGACAAGTAGCATTCTTGTTGATGACGTTTTCGTTCGGAGAGTCGAAGAGAGATGTTGGTGTATATGTGGTTAATATAGCAGCCACCTCTCGAGAGCTATCATCCTCATCTTCATCTTCACTTCCCGAGGTATACTCGTCTTGAGCCATTAAGACTATCTTTGGTTGCTTCTTGAATGGAGCATTCTTCTTCACAAATTGCTTCTTTCGTGGAGCCTTTGACTTTTCTTTAAGAATGAGTCTTACTCCATTATCTTCTCTACTTTGATAAGGACACTCAGCTACAAAGTGCAACCGGTCTCCACAATTGAAGCACGTTCTTAGCTTGGGACCGTTCTCCCTTCTTCCATTTGCTCCATTCTTGCGTTCTAGTTCAGATTTGGCTTTGGCTAGATCCTTCCAAAAGTTTCTAGCATAGAAGGTCATGTATTGTCCATGAGATCTTTTTACATCTTCGGGACAATCCATATCTTCTATGTCATCTTCGTCTTGATCAGCCACACTTGTCTTCAAGGCCATGTTGACCCCCTTTTGCATCCCAATGGCTCGTGCACGTGCATCTTCGGCATTCTTGGCAGCCACTTTGAAAGCTGCCATTTCTTGCATAACTTCATTGGATGTCATTAGGTGGTAATTATGCCTTCCTTGAAGGCTCTTCACATCTATGGGCTCAAAAGGCATAAGAGCACTAACATACTTGCGCTTGATCCAAGCATCATCAACATGAGAGGCACCATGATTTCTGAAAGTGGTGACTATTGAGTTGAGCCTCCTATACATGTCCTCGTGATCTTCTCCATCCAACATATAGAACCCTTCAGCTTGATTACTCAAAGCATCATATCTATTTCTTCTCATGCTTTCATTTCCGATGAAGAGCTCGGTGAGGGCATCCCAAGCTTCCTTAGCTGTGTTGAGATGCTCAATGTGTGGCATGTCTTTGGTACCTACACCAAGTTGAATCATGTGTAGAGTCGTTGCATTGAGTTGACTGTCCACAACCTCTCTTCTTGTTAAGTTGTTGGGATCTCCAATATGAAGACCATTCTCTATGATTTTCCACAACTCAATGGAGGAGCTGAACACATGAGACTTCATCAAAAATTGCCATTGATTAAAAGTAGATGCTGAAAGTTTGGGTGGATCACCCCTATTATGTATATGAGGGTGTGGGATAGGTGGATCAGGCGAATACACATGGGAAACCTCATTGTATCCTTCCTTACCACTATCCTTTTTAGAGGAGGAGATCTTGCTAGTGCCATCACCAGCCACTTCGTTCTCTTTGGAATCGGTTTTACCCATTTCCTTGGATTGCGGAGTGGTATCCTCAGAAGCAGATGGAGGTGATGCTGCGGATGGGGAGAGACGCATAATCATTTGACGCATCTCTTCCATCTTATCCTCCATGGAACTAATCAAGGTTGTTTCCAACATCTTGAGATCGTTCATGGTGACTACCTCCGGAGCATCATTCCCATCTCCCTTGGAGCCCATGCTTCTCTTAGGCGGTTAAGCCCGAATTTAAGAGTCGGGGCTCTGATACCAATTGAAATGGATCGTATGGGCACCTAGAGGGGGGATGACTAGGTGCTACTCAATTTTTAGTTCTTTTTCAATTTTAGGCTTGACACAAAGTAAATTCTCTAGATATGCAACTACGAGAATTTCCCTATATGCAACCCTAGCTACTAAGCACGTAAAGTGAGGAGCGAGGAAACTGTAGTGGAGCACGCGGAGACACATGGATTTGTTTTACCGCAGTTCCTTCCTTGTTAAGAGAAGTACATCTGCGTTGGAGGGGTGGGCAGTTCTAAGATCACCACGCTACAATAGTCCTCACCCTATTCTCCGATGGATCTCGCCACGAAAGGCCTGATCAACTATTGGTACCCTTCGAGGCGGGAACCAGTGCCTTTACAACTCTAGCGGGACACACATCCACAACCGAATTGGAGGCTCCCGTAATGACAACAAGTTGTCACAAGAACAAGGATTATCAAAATAATCAACACAAGGATCTAGATATTTGCAAGAAATGCTAGACCGAAGATTCTCCAAATGAATGGAGAGGAGATGAAGCGCTTGATTGCAGTTGGTGAAGATCGAGCCCTCCTCCCTCGATTCCCCAAAGAATGGGGCCTTTGGGTGGATGAAGGTGGAGATCTCTTGGATGAAACATGATGAGCAGATCTTGTCTTTTTCGAATAAACCAAGAGTTCTGGCAGGAGGGAGACGGATGGTTTAAATACCCCCTGCACAGATCTGGCCGTTGGTGAAGTTTGGGGGCGGATTATCCGCCCCCTACTAGGGGCGGACTATCCGTCCTGGGAGAAAAATCTGCCCCTGGACGGAAAGTCCGCCCCCCCCCCCCCCCACACAGTGGGTCACGCCGAGCTTGACTTGGTGAAAATCCTTGAGGGGACGGATTATCTGCCTCCCTCAAGGGGCGGACTATCCGCCCCTAGGGGAAAATCCACCCCAGAGACGGAAAGTCCGGGGGAAACTCCGCCCCCTCTCCGAGTGATGCGCCGTGGCAATCCTTGAAGCAGATCCTAGGGGGCGGACTATCCGGCCCCCTGGAGGGGCGGATTATCCGGCCTGGGCAAAAACTCCGGCCCTGGCCGAAAAATCCGGGAGATATTCCGCCCTCCATTCTGAGGGTTGCGCCCTTGCGCCCTTTTTAAATAGGTGAGGGGCGAATTATCCGGTCCCTGGTAGGGGCGGATTATCCGCCCCCAAAATCACTTTAGAAGCTCCTTTTCAAGTTAAGATCTGCAGCACTTCAACACACATTAAAAGATCCTTGGTATTGTTATCTAACACACAAAGCACTAGGGATCATGAAATGTTCTTTCAACGGCCACACCACTGCGGGAGCGGGCAATGCAGGCGCGGGCAGTGGAGGCGGAGGCAAGGCCAGATGCAGCGGGGGAGCACCGGTGCCCTGCTGCGCCACGAGGCAGGACTCATGGAGGGCCTGCGCGGTGTCGTCCCACCGGCTCTCCTCCTCTAACTAGGACGCGAGGATGGCGGCCTGGAGCTCCTCCTTCTCAGTCATCCTGATGCGGTCCTTATGCGGCCGCTCGTCGGCCTACTCTTTGTCCCCCTCTTGTCGCCCGCTGACGCGTGGACCCGATGGTAGCTTCCGGAGGACACGCGAGTCTCAAACACGTCCCAAGTTTGGGCCGTGGATGCGCTGAAACGGACCGGTCCATGGGTCCGGATGCGTTTGCGGGTGGCTGTTGGGCCGCGACATCAGACCGCTTCAGACCCGCACAGTCTGTTTGCGGGGGATTGTTGGAGTTTCCCTTGGCCCCCAAGAGTCATTTATCTTCCTGTGATCGAAAATAGCAGGAGCTCACAGAAACAAAGGAGGTGGTATATTCAAAAAAGTGGGCCGAAGAAATTCACGTGCATGGTTCGTAGGGACCAGAGACCGACGATTCTAGCATGCATGGTAAATAATGCGCAAGCCCCACATTCTCTCACCCGTAATTTTAGCATAATTGTGTCAGCTTTTTTCTCCCTCCTCTCTCACTTCAGAGGATCAAATTCTCAACTTGAAACTTGTGTAGATCTTAAACACCAATCTAATTTTAAAACCGTTTGAATATTTGGATTCCTAATAAAAAAAGATTCAAACAATACCAGTATTGAATATATTTTTACAATATTTGAAAATCTACCTTTTGAATCCTAGTGAAACTTTGGAAAGCATTTTTGAAACCTAGCGAAAGTATTTTTCTGAAACAATTTATTTCATCGTGTTTCAAACTAGGTTCTCCAGAGTTGAAAAAAATGACAATTTTTATTTGCAAAAATCCACCAATCTATTAATAATCATCAACGGTTGTACAAAGAGACCCAAAAATAATAGAAATTACAAATAGGTCAATTGACTTGGAGTTTAGACCACAAAATATTGATGAGAAACAAGATATTTTTTCATTTGGTTTCATTATCAGTTATAACATTTCATTGTGTTTTGGAATTTAGTTTTGAATTTCATTAATTTTAGGCTTGTTTAAAATATTCAATCAAAATAAATCATATATTCAAACAGATTGTTAATTTGACAATTATTCTTATTTACATGACTCATTTATATCTAGGTTTGAAAACTAAATGAATGAGAGAGAGTAATATGGATGTGTCATAAGTTGTATCACACACATGCAAAAGATTATCTGGTTGTGCAAATCATCATCATAAAGTAAATAGCTGAAATGTAGGACTCTACCATGAATACAATCTAGCGCGCAAGCTGGAGTTGCCTTTTCTGGGTGGTCTACTCACAGGGGAGAGCAGCGATTCTACAGTGGCACCACATCTGCCTTCCACTGGCTGCTTTGAGAGTGGTGAACCTTTTGGCATTGTCTAATATAAATCTAATAATTGGAACATAATTGAAACTTTTGTGAAACCAACCTGAAACATGGGTATAACTGTGAAACATTTTTTGAAAAAAAAATGAAACTTGTGAAACTAGATTGGGAAGTTTCACCAAAGTAACCGTGTTTCAGTTATTTTTCACTTCTGTTTCACAAATTGTCTAATGAACTGAAGCAAACTTAAAACTTTGAAGCAAACTACTCCTTCTGATTACCCAATCCAAAGTTCCAAACTAGTCACAACAATACGGCATCAGTCCAAGCAGACATAAACAGTTCACGAGCGAACAAACATTATTGGGATGAGACACATGACTTGGGCGCGCTTGGTTAGCACGAGCCTCAGAGCACCACGAAGGGGGTCGTGACCCGGTACCTGCCGCTGTCGTCGGCCCAAACTACAGCACCGAAGGCCGGCTCGCCGCCGGTGGGCGCGTTCAGCTTGATCTGCACCTCGAACATGGCTATCTGGCCCACGCCGCCGAACTCCATCGTCCACGGCGTCACAGACACGGCGACGTTGCTCGGCGAAGACCACGACGCACGGTACGTCGCCGGGCCCTCCCCGACGCTGGTCACTGTCCTCTTGAAGCGCATCTCCCCGGACGTGGCGTTGGCGCCGAAGGTGGCGATGAACGACGGGTAGTTCACGTCGCTGGACGTGGCAGAGGAGCAGTTGAACGACGACCTCGTGATCGCGGCGATCTGGGCCTCCGTGTAATTGGCGGCGCAGAGGAGGGCGACGAAGTCCGCGGGACCGGCGTCGAACACAAGGCCTGGATCCATATCCGAGTTCGGATCGACATGCCGGAGCCCATGGCGAGCGGGCTCGCGATGCCGTTGCCGTTGGCGCCGGTGATCGGCTGGAGCGTGTTGTCGACTCTGCTCGCCGTGGTCATCATGGCGGACTTGATCATCGCGGGGCTCTACTCCGGGTGCGCCGCCCGCAGCAACGCCGCCACGCCGCTGGCGTGCGGGCACGCCATGGACGTCCCGGAAGCGACCATGAAGTCACCGACCAGAGCGGTCCGGCCTATGTGTGCCATCGGAGAGGCGAGTGTCCACGACGCCAGGATGCTGTCCCCCGGTGCCAGTATATCGGGCTTGAGCACGCCGGCGTAGCTCCGTGACGGCCCTCGAGCAGAGTATCCCGCGACCACCGGCGCCAGCGGTACCCCGAGGACCGTCTGCTGGAACGTGATGGTGGCACTCGGGTGCGAGCTGGAAGCGATGTAATTCAGCAGCGCCGGTGCATCCTTCGGGCTGATCAGGATCGCCGGCATGGGGAACTCCACGAATTTTCCATCATTGTTGGTGATGAAGACGGCAGCATCGAGGCCGGCCTTGAAGACGGTGTTCATCTGCCTGAAAATACCGATGCCAATGTCACGGCACACGATGATACCGCGCTCCATGGCGGCGAACGAGGCTAGGGCCACTGGGTCCGCGTACAACGGCTCTTCGAAGCCCGTGGAGATGGAGATGATGTCCACGCCGTCGGCCGTCCGCGATCGCGGCGTCCATGGCGGCCAGCACGTCGGACATCTGCCATTCGATGCGCCAACCGACCTTGTACCCCGCGACATGGGCGCGGGGAGCAGCTCCACGCGCCGTTCCACGTCCGTAGCCGAAGTAGGACGCGCACTTGATGGGGCTTCCCGCGGCGGTGGACGCCGTATGCGTGCCGTGGCCTTCCGTGTCGCGTGTCGAGTTCATGGAGATGGTGGCGGCGGTGTGCTTCGCCACGTAGCCCTTGTTGAAGTAGCGCGCTCCGATGAGCTTCCGGTTGCACGTGGTGGCGGGAAACGCTTCGCCAGGCTCGCATGCGCCGCGCCACCGGGATGGCACCGGAGGCATGCCTGCGTCGTCGAAGCTCTTACTCTCGGTCCACACCCCAGTGTCCACGACGCCGATGATGACGCCCTCGCCGAGCTTCGCCGCTGGCCACAGCCCACTGGACGGGCTTAGACCGAGGAACTCCTGGGAGCGCGTGGTGTCGTGGGCGACGGTGGCGCGGCGGTCTGGGTGCGCCAACACGAATCCCGGCGTGCGGCGGAGCACGCGGAGCTCTGAGCGGGAGAGCGTGGCCGCGAAGCCGTGCAGCGCATCCGTGTACGTGTAGAGATGCTGCGGGGAACCATGGGCGCCGTGCGGCGATGCGGCCTCCAGGGACCCCAGGATGGCAGTCGCAGAACGTTGATTGTAACTTGGTCATATATATATAAGAGGAAACACGCCGGACCTATTGTGCCGTGCAACTCATACTTATTTTCCCTAAATTCTATTATGGTATCAAAGCCTAGCTCCTGACCTAGATCGCGATTCCGTCGCCGTCTAGCGATCTCTACGCCGCCGCCATCGTCTTCTGCCTTCAGCTCCACGATGGCCACGGAATCTGCAGCCTCTTCCGCCTTGATCGATGCGTCGAGCTCTACACCAACTCTGCCGCTCGACGTATCGACATCCCTGCCGCTCGGCGTGGCGTCGTCCTTGTCGCTCGGCACGGCGCTGTCCCTGCCGCTAGGTGCGGCACCGTCCCTGCCCTTGCCGCTTCAATCTACACCGCCCCGCTAGTCGCCACGTCCAGTGGTGGCTCGGGCCAATTTCCGGCAGCCCCGTTTGGGTATCATATGTACCCGTACGCGGCGCCCGCTGGTGCATACTCTAGGTACCAGATGTACCCATCAATGGCAAGCTTTTCACCCAACGCTTCTCCACCAGCTCGGGCCTCCAAGGAAATTCCCATCAAACTCATGCAATTGCTCCTGGACCCCAAGGCATGACACCAATTGTTCCTGGACCCCAAGGCATGACGCCGTTGACACCGTTCGCGGGTCTGCCTCCAGTTCTCAATATCAGCTCGTCCATCACCATCCGGTTGACAAGCGCCAACTACCTGATATGGAGGGATCAGGTCGGTCCTCTCCTTCGGAGTCAACTGCTGATGGGGTACGTAGACGGCTCGTTCGCGTGTCCGCCTGCTCACACCGTCGTCGAGCGTGGCGGAGTCCTGGCACAGCAGCCTAACCCTCTACATCAACACTGGGTTCAACAGGATCAGGCCATCCTCTCGGCCTTCGTGTCATCCATGACTGAGGGGGTGGTTGGCATGGTGATGTTTGCCGCCACTGCGCAGGAGGAGTGGGAGACTCTTTATGGCGCGTTCGCCGCCACCACAGTGGCACGCTCCTTCGGCATCCGCCAACAGATGACTGAACTCAAAAAGGAGGGCAACATGCCCGTGACAGTTTACTTCAACAAGATGAAGGCTCTCGCTGATGAGCTTACTAGCATCGGCCAGCCTCTTCGAGATATGGAGCTGATCTCCTATCTTCTGGCCGGTCTCGGACACGAGTACGACGCGCTCTACGAGGTCGTCAATGCCCGCACCACACCCATGCCCGTACGAGACTTATACACGCAACTTCTGGCAACGGAGCACCGCCAGTCTTCGCGCCGCTCTCAATCTGGTCTGCACTATCCGGCGACTCACCTCGCTCCGGCTCAAAGGGAGCTCATATGGGGCAGCGGCCCATGTTGCCGCTTACACCGCGCCTCGCGGGGGCAGCTTTCGCCCTAACTTCCGCCCGGATGCGCGGCCGCAGCAACTCACAACGCCAAAGCCTTCGTCCCAGAACGTGCCTGGAAAGCCCAATTACAGCCGAGGTACAGTAGTGTGTCAACTGTGCGGCATACATCGCCATACAGCGGCCAAATGCTACAAGCGCTTCAACAAGGATTTTCTTGGTATCGGCAATGACGGGAGCAACACCGAACGCCAGATTGCTATGGCGGCCAACGCCGTATCACATGGCGTTCATGGTGGTCAGGTGACGACCGTAGACCCGGCATGGTATGCGGACTCGGGCGCCACCCACCATGTCACACATGAGCTTAACAAGCTCACCACCAGTGAAGCCTACTACGGCAACGAGCATGTCCACACGGCAAACGGAGCAGGTATGCGTATTTATAATATTGGTCATGCTCTTTTACCCACTCCGTCCTCTAAACCACTTAATCTAAAACATGTTCTTCATGTCCCTGATGCTCATCATAATCTTTTGTCCATGAGTAAACTTTCATATGACAATAATGTTTTCATTGAGCTTCATCCTCATGATCTTTTTGTAAAGGATCGGGACACGAGGGAAACCATTCTTAGAGGTCGTTGCCATGGTGGTTTATACGAGATTAAAGCCCCCGTCATCAAGCAAGCGCTCATCAGTGTCAAGGTGTCGCACGATATGTGGCACAATCATCTAGGTCATCCAGCCTTACAAGTCGTTCAACATGTTCTTCATAGCCATGATTTACCGTCTATCATAGAGTCAAATAAAAATAAGAGAGTTTGTGATACTTGTCAACAAGGGAAGAGTCATCAATTGCCCTTTTCTTTGTCCACTCGTGTAACAAAATCTCCATTAGAGATTATTTATTCTGATGTGTGGGGTCCTGCCCAAACTTCTGTTAGTGGACACCGTTTTTATGTAAGTTTTGTTGATGCTTATAATCGTTTTACTTGGATCTATCTGCTTAAACATAAATCTGATGTCTATGATGTGTTCCTTCAGTTTCAAAAGCACGTTGAGCGCCTCCTTAATTGTAAAATTATTCATGTCCAAACTGATTGGGGTGGAGAGTATGAGAAACTTCATCCCTTCTTCCATAACCTAGGCATCTCTCATCGAGTTTCATGTCCACACACTCATCAACAAAATGGCACTGCTGAGCGTAAACACCATCACATCGTTGAAACTGGTCTTACTTTGCTTGCACATGCCTCTATTCCTCTGTGTTATTGGAATGATGCTTTTGCTACAGCTTGTTTCCTCATAAATAGGCTTCCTAGTCGAACTATTGATATGAAAACCCCTCTTGAGCGACTTCTCAAAGAAACTACTGACTACACTTTTTCAAGGTGTTCGGCTGCGCCTGTTGGCCTCATCTTCGACCATACAACAATCATAAACTTGAGTTCCGTTCTAAAAAGTGTGTTTTTCTGAGATATAGCTCGTACATAAAGGATACAAATGTCTCCATGTTCCTTCCAATCGAGTTTATATCTCTAGGGATGTGATCTTTGATGAGAACATTTTTCCCTTTACCAACATGCCCTCTCCTCAAACACCCACATTCACGGAATCCTCTTTACTTTCTGCTGACCAATTTATGGATACTGTATATGATCCGTCTTTGCTTGTTAACCATGGTGCAGGAACAGGCCGGGGTGCACGTCTGGAACTTCTTACTCCAGAAAATCAAGAGGCTGCTCCTACTACTATACAGATGCAACGTCATGTTGATGAGCAGCCCATTCTGCATGGTCCTGCCTTGCTGCCCATGCATGGCTCGTCCGGCTCCACTCTTGGATCTGCTGTGTCATCCCAGCATATGGAGGAGCCGGCCTCTCCTGCCTCGGTCCCTGCTTCCAGACCAGGCGATGTCATGCCTGCACCTGACCGCCGCGATGCTCCCTCACCCCAATCAACTCTAGTGTCGCCCAACTGCTCCTCTGACCGGGCTGCCTCCCTGTCTCCTGTCCCCTTCGATCCAACAGGATCAGACGAGGAGGCCCCAGCTGCGTCGCTGCCTTCTTCCACACCAGCTGCTCCGAGTACAACACCGGTACAATCGGTGCCTCTTGGACCCATTACGCGTCGACGTCAAGGGATCGTGCAGCCCAAAGTACGCACTGACGGTACAGTGGCCTGGAGTAGTATTCTGAAGGCACGAGAAGCCTCAAAAGATACAGCTGAACCATGTGATTACCGTGAGGCACTCCGCATTACTCCTCGGCGTGCCGCCATGGAGACAGAGTTTTCGGCCCTTCAGGCTAATGGTTACCTCCTGTTTCTGGTGTTAATTTAATTGACTCCAAGTGGGTGTTCAAGGTGAAATTGCATGCGGATGGTTCCATTGAACGTTATAAAGCCCGATTAGTTGCCAAGGGATTCAAGCATGGTATGGTCTGGATTATGAAGAAACATTCAGCTCTGTGGTCAAGCCAGCAACTATCAGATTGTTGCTCTCTATGGCTCTTTCTCGCAAGTGGCACCTCCGTCAGCTTGATGTCCAGAATGCTTTTCTTAATGGCTTTCTTGATGAGCAAGTATACATGAGACAGCCTCCTGGTTTTGCTGATCCTACTAAACCTGATCATTACTGTCACCTTGTCAAATCACTATATGGCCTGAAGCAGGCTCCTCGGGCTTGGCATGCTCGGCTCAGTTCAGTACTTGGTTCACTGGGTTTCTCACCATCAGCTACCGATACATCTCTTTTCATTCTTTAGCGATCAGATGTCACTATTTATCTGTTGGTATATGTTGATGATATCATTGTTGTGAGCTCGACTGCCTCAGCTATTCCCAGATTAATTGCTCAGCTCAGGTCTGAATTCTCTGTCAAGGATCTTGGTGTCCTACATTATTTCCTGGGTATTGAGGTGCATTCACCTTCGTCTGGTAGTTTGCTTCTTCGCCAACAAAAGTATGCTCTTGAGCTTTTGGCACGTGCTGGTATGTTGAAGTGTAGTCCTGTTACTACTCCTATGGCGTCATCTGAACGTCTATGCAGTACTGATGGTGTTATTCTCTCTGCCGAGGAGGCGACTCGGTATCGCAGTCTTGTTGGTGGTCTTTAGTATCTTACAGTGACACGACCAGACTTGTCGTTTGTTGTCAATAAGGTCTGTCAGTACCTTCATGAGCCTCGTGCTCCTCATATGTCCGCAATCAAGCGCATTCTTCGTTATGTGCGCTTCACCCTTGATAGTCGTCTGTTGTTCCGATCCTCTACCTCTACACTGCTCTCAGCATTCTCAGATGCCGACTGGGCTGGCAGTACGGATGATCGGCGATCCACGAGGGGATATGCGATATTTTATGGAGGTAATTTGATCGCCTGGAGTGCTCGTAAGCAGTCTACAATTTCCAGGTCGAGCACCGAGTCTGAGTATAAAGCTCTTGCTAATGCTACAGCAGAGCTTGTCTGGGTCAGTCTTTGTTACATGAGCTTGGAGTTACCCAAGCGCGACCTCCGGTGTTACGGTGTGACAACATTGGAGCAATATACCCGTCTTCAAACCCAGTATTTCATGCAAGGACAAAGCATATTGAGGTGGATTTTCACTTTGTCCGTGAGCGTGTTACTCAGAAGCAACTTCAGATTCGGTTCATCTCCTCTAAAGACCAAGTTGCCGATATCTTCACGAAACCACTCCCGTTGCCTTTGTATGAGCATTGTAGACGTAATCTCAATCTTTTTTTCCGTGTTAGATCGAGGAAGGGTGATAGACTTGTATTGTATACGTGTTAGGGTTTGTTAATATACCAACACGTTGTAACGTTGATTGTAACTTGGTCATATATATATAAGAGGAAACACGCCGGACCTATTGTGCCGTGCAACCCATACTTATTTTCCCTAAATTCTATTAGCGAGGAGGAGGGCGCAGAGGAGTAGCGTGGCAGGGGATGGAGGTGCCATTTCGGCCATGGATAGTGTTAGCCACAAAAGGAGTTCGTGCTGGTTTTATAGATGCGATGTGCCTCTACGTGTCGCGCCCACAGTACTGGTTGTTGTGAACTTTTTCTTTTGCACATGGAAGAGGCCCGAGGGCCAGAAGCTCTATTTAGCGCCAGTTATAAGACCATCCCACTAGATGGCCGATTCTAGGCCGAAATCCGGATTAACTTTTGGCCAGACGAAATTTGATTTTGGAGAACACCAAGTTTCCCACTCATGTTTGAGGCCGACTTTTCGCGCTCGGCTAAATTTCAGACAAGTTTAGCAAATTCAGGCGGATT
The DNA here is from genome assembly GCA_916181665.1 of Avena sativa. Taxonomy (NCBI): domain Eukaryota; kingdom Viridiplantae; phylum Streptophyta; class Magnoliopsida; order Poales; family Poaceae; genus Avena; species Avena sativa. Next base: position 94,493,239 of record OV702294.1, read on the forward strand.
TCATTAAACATAGGCGAATATAGGCGGATTACATCGAATTTAAACTACATTACTAGATAATAAACTAAAAACATTAAAAAAAAGAACGTCGCCGTCGCCTTCGCCAATGCCGTCGCCGCTTCTACATGCCGAAGTTGCCGCAGAAGGACGTGTACCCGGGATCGGCCCTGCCATCGTCCTCGCCGCCGTCGTCGTAGTCGCTCGGCGGCTGTGGCAGGCGGGAGCTCCCCTGGCCGGCGTCGCCGCACCTCCAGGGCTGGTAGGAGGGGACGACTTCGTCGTCGTCGTAGAGGACGACGAGCGGCGGGCCCTGGTAGGCGATAACCCGGCCAGACCAGGCCTGGCGTTCGGCCTCCTGCTGCAGGCGCTGGACGCGCCGCCGCTCCGTCTCCTCCCAGTCCGTCCTGGACCATTCGAGTATGTCCGGCGAGGATGGCTCCACCGGCGCCTGCGGCGCCGCCTCCCGGAGGGACTCCTCCATCGCCATCTTGACGGCGAATGCATCCTCGTCGACGGGCACCGCCCAGTCCTGCGGCTCCGGCTTTGGCCTGCGAATGTGGAGATGGCCGGTGGGCGGCGTCGGAGCGCGCGGCTCGTTGATGACGATGTCGCGTGACCTGGTCCTCGGTGGCGATCGGACCGGCGTCGTCGGCTCCCGCTTAACGGGCCGGAGCTGCGGCGAAGGCACCGGCGCGGAGCCCTACGAGTGGGAGGCCAAAGCGGAGGACAGAGAGGAGAGGCTGGACATCTTTCTCGGCGACCAGTTGGCCAGAGGATGGCGCCTCGCCCTTGCCGATGGCGTGGGGTTGCGGGGGAAGCTAAGGCGGGTATCGTTGCCGGCATGGATGTGCTCCAGCACGGCGGCGAGGGTGCACCCGGGAGCGCTCCACCAGCGGCGGCACCAAGCCACGTTGTTCATCTTCGGCGGCGAGCCCGGCGGCCCCTCGTGGCGGGCGAGCGCTTGCTGCCGCCGGTCGGTGAGGTACTGTTCCCAGAACACGCGGTTGCCTGGATCCTCGGCGAGGTCCAGGTCATCCATGGCGGCGATGGCCGCCTGAATCTCGTCGTCGAGCTCCTCGGGCTTCGGCTCTGGCGGAATCGGGATCCCACTGGCGCTGAGCCTCCAGCCGGACGGGAGGCGGATGTCTGGTGGCGCCATGGAGCCTGCCTCGTACAACATGCGGGCTTCCCACGGCTAGAGGGTGCGGCGGCCGAAGCCATTCGCCGCCGCGCCGTCGCCGGGGTACCTTTCGCCCATGGTGTGAAGTGTGGTAGTGCCAGAATTGGGGAGTTGTGGAGGGGGAAGTGAGGAGCGTTAGAAGTGAGTGAAATGAGACGGTAAGGTCACCGAATTATATAGGCTGAAGGGGCGGCGAGGGCGGGAAAATCGTAAATGGCGGGAAGTTAGTGCCCGCCAGTCTATCGCGGGAGCCGAGGGGGCAGCGGTGGCACGACATTACGGCGACGAGTGGCTGAAGCGATGGGCAATTATTGCCCAGTGGTCGCCGCGTGGTTCCGAGGAGGACGATGACTCGACTTTTGTTGCTGACTGGGCGGGTCCACACGCCGCTTCGCTTCGTCCGGCGTTCCCATGGCATTTCCGGGATCCTGGGAACCCCGGACCAAAGTTGGCCCAAATCCGGACAAAAAGAGGTTCCTGGGAACGCGACTGGGCCGAATTTCGGCGTCCTGGGAATTCTAGTGGAGATGCTCTAATTACAAAGTGGACCCTGATCCACACACACAGGGTACATACACAGGGTACACCTAGGGGTTTAAGGAGGGAGAGGCGCGCCCCAACGCCCCCCCCCCCCCCCCGCAAATGGACGTCGCGCGTCCGATCTCGTCCTTCCGTACCGAGCCCAAGGCCCAATGCCCCCCCCCCCCCCCGCAAATGGTCCGGACAGAGCGGCGGGTCCGATTCGGCGCATACCGGACCAAAACCTGCGGCTGGTTTGCGAGGGCTCGGACGCCGGCCTCGTCCGACGCGGTCCAGCCGAGTCTTCCTCAGGCCCTACCTGGCGGTTTCCCAGAGAGAGGGGCCGCATCCTTTTTAATGGGACCATGTCGTACCCATCCACATCCACTCCCCCACTCCACTCCCACTTCCAGTCCCCACTTCCAAACCCCAAAATCCTAGCCGCTCCCTCCCCACCGACAAGCTCCTCTTCGCCGGCCCTCGCCGCCGCGATGACCAAGCACAGCTGGAAGTCCTGGTTCCGGCGCTGCTGGAACGACCACCAACCGGCTCCTCCATGGGCGGCAGAGGGCCGTCATTTCGTCTCCCGCTCGCTACCCCGGTGCAACTCCTCCTCCTTCTTCCGCGGCCTGCCACCGCGCCTGCCGCTGCGCCCGCGCAACAAGCGGCGCGTGTACGTGAGCCTCGAGGCCGCACGCACACTCGCCGAGGCAGGCATGCCCTGGCCATGGCCCAACGTCCACCTGCCGGCGGGGTGGCACCTCAACAGTGCACGCGTGCCGGTGCCGGCCATCCCCACCTTGGGCCCTGCACGTCGCTGCGAGATCTGCCGACGCCGGGCCTTCCTTCCTTCAGATCTGCGGTGAGATCCGACCCACGCCATCGACTCCTCGGTCTGGGATCGGTGGTTCGAGGCGGAGCACGTGGCCCGACGCGAGGCCATTGAGGCCGACCACGAGAACCTCGATGACACCGACGAGGACTACTGGGAGGGGTCCCAGGAGGACTCTGGCGTGGATGACGACGACGGCCTCCATTTCCCGATGCTGCATCCCGGCGTCCCGAACTGATCGCGCTACTGATACGTCAGAAACGTATCTATAATTTTTGATGTTCCATGCTTGTTTAGTATCTACTTTTCTTTGATTTGTCTACACTTTGAGGTGTTTTTATATGTTTTCTGGTACTAACCTATTAACAAGATGCCATAGTGCCAGTTGCCTGTTTTCTTCTGTTTTTGGTTTCAGAAAGGCAGAAAATCAATATTCTCGGAATTGGACGGGACAAAAGCCAAAGTCAATATTTTACCATTGCGAACACGGAGCCAAAGTACGAGACGGAGGGGAGGCACCAGGGGGCCACACCCCCTGGCGGAACGGGCTAGGATTAGCCGCGCCCGGGGGGTGTGACCACCCTGGCCGCCCCCTGCCTCGCCTCTTCGCCTATAAAGACCCCTCGATGCCAAAACCCTAAGTACCCGATCAATATTCTACGAAACCGTCTATAGCCGCCGCCACCATCATCCCTAGATCAGGGGGATATGAAGCTCTTCCCGGCACCCCGCCAGAGGGGAGATCGTCCTGGAGGCCTTCTTCTTCATCATGCCAGCCTCCGGTATGAAGCGTGAGTAGTTCCACCTTGGACTACGGGTCCATGTAGTAGCTAGATGGTTGTATCTCCTCCTTTGTGCTACCATGTTTAGATCTTGTGAGCTCCATTCATGATCAAGATCATCTATTTGTAATCATGCATGTTGTGTTTGCGGGGATCCGATGGATATTGAGATGACTATGTCAGATTGATTAATTGTTTTGTCTTATTGATTCTATCATGTCTGTGTTGTTTGTGATCTTGCATGCTCTCTGTTTCTAGTAGCTATCTTGGCCAAGTAGATGCTAGTGACTCCAAGAGGGGGTATTTATGCTAGATAATGGGTTCATTCCCCTATTTAATCTAAGGGAAGTGACAGAAATTTCTAAGGTTGTAGATGTGCTTTTGCCACTAGGGAGAAAATAACGGTCTCTTGTTCATGGAACAAGTGGATTGTTTCCCTTACACACTTTGCTTAAAGCAGTTATCTGTTGCTTGCAACTTAATACCGGAGGGGGTTCGGATGATAACCTGAAGGTGGATTTCTAGTCATAGATACAGTTGGATGGCGGTCTATGTATCTTGTTGTATTGCCCAATCGAATCTCATAGGATCATGAATGTCTAGTATTGAATTGTTATGCCTTGCTTAGTCCTGTCAATTGCCCCGCTGTAATTTGTTTACCCAGCATGCCATGTTTGTTTATCTTAAGGAGAACACCTCTAGTGAACTATGGATCCTGGTCTAATCTTTACCATTGATACATTTTCCACTATTATTGTTTACTTGTTGCAAACCACTATTACCTTCCACACCATACAGTTAATCCTTTGTTACATCAACTAGTGAGATTGACAACCTCACTGTTCGTTGGGGCAAAGTCTTGAGTTTGTGTTGTGCAGGTCTCCAAGTTGCTAGCAACACCTTTGAGTCGTTTCCTTCCTACTACTGGTTCGATAACCTCGGTTTCTTACTGAGGGAAAACTTGCTGTTGTGCTCATCACACCTTTCTCTTGGGGTCTCCCAACGAGGCGTAAATAACACGCCAACAAGATTTCTGGTGCCATTGCCGGGGAGGCTAAGGACGTCTTCACAAGGGGAGTCCTTCACAACCTTTCTCTTTACTTTGTTTTTGTTTTGCTTACTTTCTTTTGCTTGGTTTTGTTTGCCTCTTTTTATCAAAAACTCCAAAAAAATTAGTTTAGTTTGGTTTGCTTTCTCTTATAAAAAACACAAAAAAATAGTTCTTCCTCTAGTTGCTGGTATGTCGTTGCCTTGCTTTGTCATGCTTTCTATCAATGGATGGTTACTTTGAAACTAGTTCTTATTGGCAAGGTGGGTTCACGGAAGAACAAAAGTACTATTATAAGGAACACCATTTGTCACAAAAAGGGAAACACTTATGGGCACAAATTGATAAATTGAATACTATTGCTAGAGAGGTGTGCTCTACTTATAATGTTACTTATTGCTTTGATAAAGCTTGTTGCTATAGGAGGTATAAACACCTCCCTTTTCAATGTGATTATAATGATAATGTTACCATATCCTCTTATGTTAAAGGAAATTATGAACTTTATGATATTGAACAAATTGAAGAATTTATTGCTTTCAAGGGTGCATTTGAACTTGCTAGTTTGCTTGAAAATACTGATGATGCACCTTATGAATACGAGGTTTATGAGATACTTAAATTTTTCTTTGATAATTACAAGGAAGAAAATGGCTATATTCTTGAATATTTTAATAAGTGCTTTCCACAAACAGAAGAGACTAATGCCTTGCAGGAGCCTATGGAAGAAGAAATTGCTGAAACAGGAAGCTCATTAGATGAAAAAGAGGAGGATGAATGTTATGCTCCTGTGGATTCTTTTGAAATATCTACTATGGGTAAAACTTGTGATGATGTTCCTATGCCTATTACTTATAGTAGTTATCATGATTGGGAAAAGCACACTACTTTTGATATTGAAAATCTCTTTGGTACCAGTTCTGAAAATTCTATTGCCTATTATGATACTTTACCTTCAATTTATGATGATTAAAATGATGATTATGATATTTTCAATCCACCTACTATTGAGGAGAAAATTAATTGTGATTACAATATGCCTCCTATATTTGATGATTATGGTGATAATAGTGATAGCTATTTTGTTGAATTTGCTCCCACTACAATTAATAAGAATGACTATGCTTATGTGGAGAGTAATAATTCTTATATGTATGTGGCTCATGATAAGAATGTTTTATGTGATAGTTATATTGTTAATTTCATTCATGATGCATAGGAGTTTATAGTGGACACTTTGGAATAACTTGGTTTCTTGGGAGTTGGAAGCATGAGTAGAGCTTACTCATAAAATTGGAGGCTAGCAAAAGACTGGGAGCAACCAACTAAGAGAGCAATAATGGCCATAATCATGCAGAGCAACAAAACATTACTAATCAAAGCATAGAGTGGTACTACAAGTCAAGGACCAAATGATCATAGAGGCTATGGTGACTTGTCATAGTCATAACATGGTGTGAGCATGTGCTAAGTCAACCCAAATAAAGCATCAAAGGAGAATACCACAATATTATGCTTTTGCATGCTAAAACAACGCATAATTTTTTTCAAGTCACACTAAGCAATCCCAATTGTTTGGAGCAATACATGCTACAACAATAATCACTAAGCATGAGGTCAAAACAACACATAGCATGTCATGCTAAAGTCTAAGGCACAGTCAATGCAAGCTCCTCTTGCACTTTCAAGCAGGAACTTCCTACTCCTTTCCAACACCAAGCAACTTATTTGCAACAACACAGCGAGAACGGGGGTCCAAACTACTTTATTAAAGCAAACTAAGCAAACCAAAAGAAAACTAAGACGCTCCAAGAACAATACAACAGTGCATGAAACAATAAAAACGAAGTGTCTAGACAGACTTGAGCTTTTTATTGATGAAGGGGATGCCTTGGGCATCCCCAAGCTTTGACGCTTGTACCTCTTGGATATTTCTTGGGGTGACACCGGGGTGGCATCCCCAAGATTGAGCTTTTGTCCATTCTTCATCTCATTACATCATTCTCTCTCTACACCTGAAAATTTTCCTTCATACAAAACTTCACACAATCTTCATTAGCAACATTAGTGTATTCAAAAGATAATAGACCCTTAGATAAATCTTTGGAACAACAAGAATTTTCACTAAAAACACATTATACTGTAGTAACAAGAATTTTCACTCAAAACAGACCAGAAGGTAGAAACTAATTTTTTCGAAGACCTTCTGTTGCTCAAATCAAAAAGTGTTAAACTAACGAAAGTTATCTAACATTCGGTGGATTTATTCGTTAATTTTCAGCTCAATCTGAGTTACATAGACTCCTCACGAAATTTTTTGGTGGAGGAAAGAAATCTGTTTCGGAACAACAACTCCCCAAATCTCACTTCCCTCTCATTAGAGGTCATTCTTGGCACAAAAAGCAAACAAAAAGGATAAGAAGAGGTCATTACTGAAGTAATAACCTCCAAGACTCAAGAAAACTCTTGGGTTATCTCCCAACAAGTACTTTTATTTAACTCCTTTAAGGGTGACTTCTTTGGGGCTTCTAACATGGCTTCTAGGTCCCCCACCGCATAAGCAGAAAACAAGTCTCTAGATTCTCCCCACCGAAAATGACTCAGAAGCCAAGTTACATGCAGTGGGGAGAAACTAATCGTGACCAGTTTCCCGAGCTTCTCCTCCAGCCCGCGAACCGTTTTTTAAGAATAGACATGTCCTTATCGAAAAGTATAGCAGAATGCCACCGCAAGAAACCAATCAATTAAAAAAAACTCAGCGCTGCCCGTCCTGCCCGACACCCCCCCCCCCCCGCGAACCGTCCCAGCGCTCGACCCTTTCTCCCAGCGTTGGCGCTCGAAGCCATCGAGCCACTGCCTCCCCCCAGCCCGTCGATGCTCCAGCACCGCCGCCTCCCAACTCCGCCGCGACCAGATCCCGGCCGCCAGCGGCCGGATCCCACCCGCCGCCCTATCTTCTAGGCCGGATCCCACCTGCCTGAGGCCCCATCTTCTCCGCCCGAAGCTCCAGGCCGGTGAGGAGATACTTGCCCGGCCGCCCGAAGCTAGTCAGGCCGAATTCCGTCGCGGCCTGTTGTTCCCTCCACACTGCGGTCAGCTTCAAGGCCAGGCTAGTCAGCCTCGTCCCCTGCAGCATGTCGTTCGAGGCAGCTAAGGTAGCATTCTTCAATTTTTCCTTTCACTCACAGTTCTTGGTAGATGCTAGATACGATTCTTGCTATGTGATGCGTCTAATTTTTAAATTTCTGCTGCTTGTCAAAGCCCTCTTGTTCTTATCTGCCGTGGCTAGGTCTGGAATTGTACTGTCCGGAATTGTTCTTATCTGTCGTGGCTTGTTCTTATCTGCGGCTTGTTCTTTTTCCTAATATATGCTTGCTAGTAGATGTTAAGCGTAGTGATTGTACTGTCCCAAAAATCATGTCATGTTAAAAGATGATACATGTGTACCGATAGTGGGGTGTGTGTGTGATAGTGTGACATAAAAATGGTGGATAATATTTTTTGTTGTATATCTAGATCGTCAAGACGAAACAGGTGAAAGCTAGTTGGGATGCTGTAGCTTATCGTGTATTTCTTGACGTGTGCATCGAAGAGATTAATGCAAATAATCGTTCGGTGCATGTTTTGACCAAACATGGTTACTCAAATTTGGTTACGAAGTTCAACGAACGCACGAAGAGAAACTATGACCAGAAACAAATGAAAAATAGGTGGGAAACACTCAAGAAGGATTACACTGTTTGGAAAGGATTGATCCAATATGCATCCGGTTTGGGTGTATATCCTGTCACTCATACCATTGATGCTAGCGACGATTGGTGGGCACATGAGATACAGGTAATGACGATAACTTGGTTGGCAATTGTTGTTGTTCAATGCATATGTTTGGCAATTGCTGTTATTCTAATACCATTTTGTGACACGCAGATGTGTCCGGAGGCTGCCAAGTTTCGGATAGCTCTACTGCAGGATGAGGAGGACCTAAAGATACTGTTTGACAAAAATGTTGTGACCAATGTGGCTGCTAGGGTGCCTCCAACTTCTCAGGCTCGAGTGGACATCTAAGTGGATGGTGAAGATTCAGGTTGTGAGGCTGATGACCCTCTTGTTATACCTGTGCGTACACATGGCAAGAAGAACAAAGGATGCCCCTACTCACCTACTCCCACAGCCACGCCAAAGATGAGTGCTACAACTAGCAGTGCTTCTAGGTTGGATCGTATGATGGAGCTCATGGAAAAGAGGGAGAAATACAAGGAGAGGATTAGGATGATGGAGGAAGACAAGAGTAAGAATTATGTGACATCTCCGGACAAGAGTAAGGAATCTTCTAGGGATGAGATTAGACGGTTGGTTTCCTTGGTATATCAGGATGGAGCTAAGCCTGGGAGTTTGGAGTACTTCTATGCGACATAACTTTTCATTTTACAGGAGTATCATGAGATGTTTGCTTGTTTGGTGGAGGATGCAACGCCTGCCCAGAGGATAGAATGGATTAAAATGACATGGGAGCATCATAGCAAGAAGTAGTGTTTGCAACTTGTATCTGTAATGAACTATGTTATTTGCTAGGAACTTGTATCCGTACTGAGATGTGTTATTTTCTAGGAACTTGTATCTGTACTGAGATGTGTTATTTACATCTTACCGTGAACTATGTTTGTTCAGTATAACTTCAATTTGTCTTGCTCCCTAGTTATTTGGTTTCTTCTTACAATCGTTTGTTTTTGTACAATTACAGATGAACTCAAATGATGACTCTGATGAAGAATTTGATATGATGTTTATGCTTGCGGCTTGTATTGCCGACAATGAGAAGGTTCCTTATGCTGCTAGAAGACCCCCACCTTTGGTGTCAGGGATACAATGGGTTGAGGACAGGATGAATGACCCAAAGAGATTCTACAAGGCTTTTAGAATGAGGAGGTCAGTCTTTCAAATGTTGCATGCCATTCTTGTTGCTGACTATGGCCTCCTTTCGACTGCTCAGATGCCGAGTGTAGAATCACTATCTATGTTTCTTTGGATGTTGGGGGGCCTGCAACCAATAGTCAAGCTGCAGATCGTTTTGAGCGTAGTGTTTCTACTGTGAGCAACAAATTTCATCATGTTTTAGACTCTGTAGACGTATGGCGGGTGATTATATTAGACCTAATGATCCTTCTTTCACCCAAGTTCATGATAAACTTAGACAACCTAGATTCTGGCCCCATTTTAAAGATGCCATTGGAGCAATTGATGGAACACACATTCCTGTGATAGTTGCTGAGCAAGACAAGCAAAAATATACTAACAGGAAAGGTTATACAAGTCAGAATGTGTTGGCAATATGTGATTTTGATATGAGGTTTACATTTGTTGTTGCTGGATGGCCTGGATCTGTTCATGATACACGTGTATGGACTGATGATCGGCCCCATTTCTCCAACTATCCGCACCCTCCTACTGGTAATCTTCTCGCATATGTAGCACATACAAAAAAATATGCTGATAAATATTATATATTTATGTTCCGCTTTGTTTGCTACTTTCAGGAAAATACTATCTTGTTGACTCTGGATATCCAAATAGAATTGGTTATCTCACCCCATTCAAAGAACAACGCTACCATGTTCCGGAATTTCAAGGGGCACCTCCACAAAACATGATGGAGATATTCAACCATCTTAATTCCTGTCTACGAAATGTCGTCGAAAGAGCATTTGGCGTTCTGAATAAGAAGTGGCGCATTCTACAAGGATTACTACATTTTCACGATCCTCTGACGCAAACGAAGATCATCACTGCGTGCATGTGTTTGCATAACTTCATCCACGACAGTAAGATATATGATCAACATTTTCACAACTTTGAGCGAGGCCCATATATTCACGAGGACAGCGCATCGTATACTGGGGCAACCGCTCCCTCTTCATCTGATATTGTCATGGGTACACTACGACAAAGCATCGCTGAAGGAATAGTAGCTTGAGATGTTATTTTTATTGTAATTTCAGAATCGTATGACACTTTCTATTATTTTGGCATGTCCTGAATTATACTACAACATCATGTTTTTTATTTTATTTCTAGCTCTATTTCTACTTATAACTAGCATACGTATACAATATATCGTTTTGTTAAAAGTGGCCAGGGGCATAACAGACATATCACAGCTCATCGCATCAAATAAGTCAAAATAGATAAGCCCAAAAGAAGTCTCCCGAGAGTTTCTACAAGCTTCTGCCCACCGCAGTTTCTTCCCACCGGAATCTATAAGCAGGCTTATGCATAAGCAGAAGCCCAAAAGAAGTCACCCTAACTTAGGCACAAGAATCAAGAAGAATCAAGTATTTTCAAATGAAGAAGCATTAACATCAAACCTTGTTTTCAAAGGAGGAGAAAAAAGCAACTTCTCTCTCCTCATGGGGAAGTGTTCAATACCTTTCTTGAATGGAAATTGATATTTAATGGTGTCTTCTTTCATATTAATGATGGCACCAACAATTCTAAGAAAAGGTCTTCCCAAAGTAATAGGACAAGAAGCATTGTATTCAACATCCAAAATATAGAAATCCATAGGGATATAAGCATTGTTAACCATAATGAGAACATCATTAATACTCCCCATGAGTTTCTTTTTAGCATTATCATTGAGTGGGACATCCAAATAACAATCTTCCAAAGGTGGCAAATCAAGCATTTCATAAATCTTCCTAGGCATAATAGAGACACTAGAACCAAGATCACATGAAGCTTTGAGATCAAAGTCATTCACTTGTATATTAATAATGGGTTCCCAACTATCTTCTACTTTCCTAGGAATAGAAGCTTTGTGTTTTAGCTTCTCTTCCTTAATCTTAACAAGAGCATCTGTAATGTGTTTGGTGAAAGAAACATGCATATCACTAGCATCAGGACTTCTAGCAAGCTTTTGCAAGAACAGAATCACTTCAGAAACATTGCAACCATCTACATCAAAATCAAACTTAGCATCACTAGTAGTAGACTCATTAGGCTTAGGCATTGTAGGAGGAGGAGGAATAGGGCTTCTTGTGGTTTAATGGTATCCATTCTAGTGATGGTGCACACACTATTGTTTCTATCAATTTCAGCTTCCCTTTCCCACTTAGCATGTAGTTGAGATAACATCCTAACATTTTCATCAATAGTAACTTGTATGGCATGAGCAGTAGCAAAGGTATTTTCCATGGTTTCAGGTTTAGCAGCCATTTTATTAATCAAGGAGGATTGTGCTTTAGACAAAGAGGATATATTTTTCTCAATAGTTAAAAGTTTCTCCTCCATAGTCTTGTTGAAAGCAGTTTGTTTACTAATAAAGTATTTGAGCATGACTTCAAGTTCAGAGGGGGCACTTCTAGCATTGTTGCAGGAGTTTCCATAGGAATTTCCATTATTAGGAGGATAAGGCATATAATTGTTGTTGCTACCAAAATTATTCTTATAGGCATTGTTGTTGAAATTGTTGTTTCTAATGAAGTTCACATCAACTTTCTCTTCTTGAGCAACCAAAGAGGCTAAGGGAACACTATTAGGATCTAGAGGAGCTTTCCCATTAACAAGAATAACCATAATAACATCAATCTTATCACTCAAGGAGGAGGTTTCTTCAACAGAATTTACCTTCTTACCATGTGGAGCTCTCTCAGTGTGCCATTCAGAGTAGTTAACCATCATATTTTCAAGGAGCTTTGTTCCAGCACCCAAAGTTAGGCCCATGAAAGTACCTCCAGCAGCTGAATCCAACAGGTTTCTTGAAGAGAAGTTCAAACCTACATAAAAAGTCTGGATAATCATCCAAGCAGTGAGTCCATGAGTGGGACAATTCTTAACCAAAGACTTCATTCTTTCCCAAGCTTGAGCAACATGTTCATTCTCAAGTTGTTTAAATTTCATAATGTCACTTCTCATAGATATAATCTTAGCAGGAGGATAGTACTTTCCAATAAAAGCATCTTTGCACTTAGTCCAAGAATCAATACTATTTCTAGGCAAGGATAGCAACCATTCTTTAGCTTTCCCTCTCAAGGAGAAAGGAAACATCTTAAGATTAATAATATCTCCATCTACATCCTTATAATTTTGCATCTCACAAAGTTCAACAAAGTTATTGAGATGGGCAGCAGCATCATCAGAACTAGTACCAGAAAATTGCTCTCTCATCACAAGATTCAACAAAGCAGGCTTAATTTCATAAAAGGTAGCATCAGGAGTAGGTGGAGCAATAGGAGTTCTAAGGAAATCATTGTTGTTTGTGCTAGTGAAGTCACACAACTTGGTGTTCTCAGCAGAGTTCATTTTGGCAAAGGTGGGCAAGCCAAAAACAGCAGCAGCAGCTAGAGCAGGAACTATTTTTTTGTGTTTTTGAATAAAGAAAGCAAACCAAACTAAACTATTTTTTTTTTGGAGTTTTTGAAAAGAGTCAAACAAAGCCAAGCAAAAGAAACTAAGCAAACTAAAAACAAAGTAAATAGAAAGGAAGTGGAGGACTCCCCTTGTGAAGACATCCTTAGCCTCCCCGGCAACGGCGCCAGAAAAAGCTTGATGACGCCCAACACTGTCGTGGGACGCTTCGTTGGAAACCCCAAGAGCAAGGTGTGATGAGAACAGTAGCAAGTTTTCCCTCAGTAAGAAACCGAGGTTATCGAACCATTAGGAGGAAGGAAACGTCTCAAAGGTGTTGCAAGAAACGTGGAAACATGCACAACACAAACTCAAGACTTTTCCCCAACAAATCAGTGAGGTTAACAAGGTCACCGGTTTGCTGTAACAAAGGATTAAATGTATGGTGTGGAAGGTAATGGTTTGCAGCAAGTAAACAAGTAAAAGTGGAGGATGTATCAATGGTAAAGATTGGACCGGGTCCATAGTTCACTAGAGGTGCTCTCCTTAGATAAACAACATGGCATGAAGGGTAAACAAATTACAGCAGGGCAATTGATAGGAACTGAGCAAGGCATAACAATGCAATACCAGACAAAAAGATCCTATGAGATTCGATTGGGCAATACAACAATATACATAGACCACCATCCAACTGCATCTATGACTAGAATGCACCTTTGGGTTATCATCTGAACCCCCTCCAGTATTAAGTTGCAAGCAACAAACAACTGCTTTAAGCAAAGTGTGTAAGGTAAACAATCCACTTGTTCCATGAACAAGAGACCGTTGTTTTCTCCCTAGTAGCAACAGCACATCTACAACCAAAGAGATTTCTGTCACTTCCCTTGGAAACTAGAGGCATGAACCCACTATCGAGCATAAATACCCCCTCTTGGAGTCACTAGCAACTACTTGGCCAAGATAGCTACTAACAACGGAGAGCACGCAAGATCACAAACAACACAGACATGATAGAATCATAAAGAAAAAATCATTAATCAATCTGACATAGTAATCTCAATATCCATCAGATCCCCGCAAACACAACATGCATGATTACAAATAGATTAGATCTTGATCATGAACGGAGCTCACAAGATCTATACATGAAATCACAAGGAGGAGATACAACCATCTAGATACTACATGGACCCATAGTCCAAGGTGGAACTACTCACGCATCATACCGGAGAAGAAGGCCTCCGGGATGATCTCCCCTCCGAGAGGGTGCCAGGAAGAACTTCAGATCCCCCCGATCTAGGGACAACGGTGACAGCAGCTACAGAAGGTTTCATGGAGTTCTGATCGGGTGCCTAGGGTTTCTGCATCGGGGGCTTCTTATAGGCGAAGAGGCGAGGCTAGGAGGCATCCAGGGGCCCCACACCCTACACAGGCGCCGGATGGGCCCACCCGTGCCTAGGGGGGTCTGGCTGCCCTGATTCGCTTCTCCGTCTCTCCTATGGACTTCGTGTGCCCCACGGTAAAATATTGACTTTGGCTTTTGTGCCGTCCAATTCCGAGAATATTGATTTTCCGCCTTTTTTGGAACCAAAAAACAGAAGAAACAGGCAACTGACACTGTGGCAACTTGTTAATAGGTTAGTTCCAGAAAAGATATAAAAACTACTCAAAGTGTAGACAAGGAAAAGCAAAGTAGATACTAAACAAGCATGGAGCATCAAAAATTATAGATACGTTTCCGACGTATCAATAACCCAAGAGTTTTCTTGAGTCTTGTAAGTTATTACTTCAGTAATGACCTCTCCTTATCCTTTTTGTTTGCTTTTTGTGCCAAGAATGACCTCTAATGAGAGGGAAGTAAGATTTGGGGAGTTGTTGTCCCGAAACATATTTTTGTGCTCCACCGTAAAAATTCGTGAGGAATCTCTGTAATTCGGATTGAGATGATGTTTTGTGAATAAATCCCCCAGTATGTTAGATAACTTTAGTTAGTTCAACACTTTTTGATTTGACCAATAGAAGTTCTTCGAAAAAATCGGTTCTACTTGCTGGTCTGTTTTGATAGATTTCTGCCATTATTTGCATTTGCTTCCTATTGATTCCTTTTTGGGTTCTTTTTGGGAAATTGAGATTTTTGAGGGAATTGCTATAGTAGCTTGTGTTTTAGTGAAATTTTTTCTGTTCTAAAGATAAACCCAAGGGTCTATTATCTTTTGAACACACTAATGTTGCTAATGAAGATTGTGTGAAGGAAAAAATTTAGGTGTAGAGAGAGAATGATGTAATGAGATGAAGAATGGACAAAATCTTAAGCTTGGGGATGCCACCCCGTGTCACCCTAAGAAATATTCAAGAGGTACAAGCTTCAAAGCTTGGGGATTCCCAAGGCATCCCCTTCTTCATCAATAAAAAGCTCAGGTCTTTCTAGACACTTCGTTTTTATTGTTTCATGTACAAGTTGTGTTGTTCTTGGAGCGGCTTAGTTTTCGTTTAGTTTGCTTAGTTTGCTTGAATCAAGTAGTTTGGACCCCCGTTCTTGCTGTGTTGTTTCAAATAAGTTGATTGGTGTTAGAGAAGAGTAGAAAGTTCTTGCTTAAGTAGTACAAGAGGAGCTTGCTTTGACTGTGACTTAGACTTTATCATGTCATGCTAGGTGTTGTTTTGACCTTATGCTTAGTGATTATTGCTGTAGCATGACTTGTTCCAAACAATTAGGATTGCTTAGTGTGCCTTGAAGGAATCATGCGTTGTTTTAGCATACAAAAGCATAGTATTGTGGTATTCTCCTTTGATGTTTTGTTTGGGTTGATTTGGCACATGCTCACACCATGTTATGACTATGAACAAGTCACCATAGCCTCTATGATCATTTAGTACTTGACTTGTAGTACCACTTTATGCTTTGATTAGTAATGTTTTGTCGCTCTTCATGACTATGGCCATTATTGCTCTCTTAGTTGGTCGCTCCTACTCTTTTGCTAGCCTCCACTTGTATGAGTAAGATCTACTCATGTATCCAACTCCAAAGAAACCAAGTTATTCCAAAGTGTCCAATATAAATTACTATGAATGGTGTGTTACACCATTCCAAGTATATTCTTGTTTTCATCTATCTTCCAATTAAAAAGTATTTTGTTATGTGAAAACTTAGTGATTAAATCTCCCACAAACTTGATGGCGCACTTTATTTTTCTTGCCCCTAATAAACCTGAACCATTGTGTCATCTATGTTGTATATGCTTGCACTTATACGTTGGAATTAGCAGAACCGTGCTGTCACAGGGAACGCTTTCAACATTGCACTTGTACTTTGTTCACAGTTGATATCATGCTCTTTTATCTATGGATGTCGCCGGTGTGAAATAAAGAGGGAGCTTGTAAGTCCATGGAGTTATGTATGTGTGTTAGAGAAATGCCTAGGCCGCTAGCCTAAGCCATGCCTAATCATGGTGGAAACTTGCAGCATCACCATAATGACATCTATGAAGCTTTCTTCTTATAAAAAAGAGACACACTGAAAAGAGGAAAGAGAGAAAAAAGCACCATATTCCCATGGTAAATAAGAAGATTGCTGAGATGCTCATTGTCTGCTTGCCTTGTCATTTTGATTATGGGATAGCTCCTGTATCATGTGCAAGGGGTACCCCGTTGGTGGTTCTCTATGATACACATGTACTTACTATGACAAGAACTTACAGGTGACCAAAGTTGAGTAGCATGAGGTGTGGCCCTTGTATTCAAGGGACATGAGAGTGCCAACTTATACTTTGTCAAGCATATACTCCATAGTTTGTTCACTTTAACCTTAATCACTTCAAGATGCTTATGATAGGGGCAATGAGAGCTGAAAGCTAACAAGTACCATAATTTTTGGAAGCTCTTTTTGAGACTTGAAATCCCTGCTTCCCTTATGAAGGGACTTTCTTCCACTATTATATTGAGTCTCAACCTTCTACCTTTAGGCACTAGTTAAGAGAGCATAGTTGCCATTCTTAGTTCTATGTGCATTGTCCCAAAACTTATTGATTGATGCATATTGTTGATATTGCTTGTTATTGTGCTATTTGTATCTAGTCACTCTTATGAACTTTGAAGGTGTCCTATGCATCTATTTTCTACTACATGAGGGACAAGCTGAATGCCACTATGCCATGTTTTCTGTATGTGAAAGAAACAAACGTTTTTCAATGCATGTTATTCATGATCTTTATTTGTAACCTTTCATGTTGCATGCATAGTTACTTTGTCTTACTGTTAGAACTCCATCTTTCATGCTCATGTTTAGAGTTCTTTGATCCCAGCTTTCAATGCTTTCAAATGGTTTGATCTTGATTTTGATGGTGATTGTCACCTTAAAAATTATTCTTTTTATCACTTACCTACTCGAGGACGAGCAGGAGTTAAGCTTGGGGATGCTTGATACGTTAGAAACGTATCTATAATTTTTGATGTTCCATGCTTGTTTAGTATCTACTTTGCGTTGCTTTATCTACACTTTGAGGTGTTTTTATATGTTTTTTGGTACTAACCTATTAACAAGATGCCATAGTGCCTGATGACCCACAAGTGTAGGGGATCACAACAGTCTTCGCGGGTAGTATTACCCAATTTATTGATTTGACACAAAGGGAGCGAAAGAATACTTGCAAGCCTTAACAACTGAGTTGTCAGTTCAGCTGCACCTGGAAATAGTTCTTGCTCATAGGAGTTTATGAGTAGCAACAGTTTGGTAGTAGCAACAGCATAGCAACAACAACAGTGAAACATGAGCAATAGTAACAGTAACGGTAACAGTAGGATTCGAGTGCGGTAGGTATAGGGATGGATGGACGGGCGTTGCATGGACGAGTCTAAACATGTAACTTCAAGATATAGGGCATTGCAGATAAATAATAACAAGCATTCAAGTACTAAACAATCCTAGGCATGTGCTCCATATATAGTCATACGTGCTCGCAATGAGAACTTGCACAACATATTCTGTCCATCCAGCTCGTGGCAGCGAGGCCTCTAGGGAACTACTGTCAATTAAGGTGCTCCTTTTCATAGAGCACGGGAGCAAAGCATTAACACTCCATGAACACATGTGATCCTCACACCACAGCCATCCCCTCCGGTTGTCCCAATTATTGTCACTTCGGGGCCTTTGGATCCATACGATGATATGTGTACACAACTTGCAGATAAGATCATAAACAATACTATCATAATGATTCAATAATAAGTTCAGATCTGAGATCATGGCACTCAGGCCCTAGTGACAAGCATTAAGCACAACAAGTTGCAACAAAGTCAAATAGCACTAACAGAGATACTAGGCATTATGCCCTAACAACTTATTCGATTACATGATAGAACTCATCCAATCCCTACCATCCCCAAGCCTACAGCAGGGGTGTGGCACCCCGAATTTACGGTCCAAGAATACCCGTTATGCATACAATTCACGTTTGATCAGTGAGCCGTGAGCATAACCGACTTGTATCATTACAACATCCATACAGTAACGAGTACAAAACTTACAAAGTGGCCATTATGGCAATTACAACACAAGTAGCGGAAGTCTTCAAGCGCAGAGCCCATGTCATGCCTTAACCTACAGGCAACTGACTGGGAAGACGGCCTGGCTCGCATAGACGTCAGCACCTTCCTTACTTCTCAACATCTGCAATCTGGCCAAGTAAATAGCCAGGGACAATGTCGGTGAGTACTTTGAATGTACTCGCAAACCACCTTAAGAAGATAACAATAACGGATATGCAATATGGCTGTGGTAGGATGGTTCCATAAGAGGTTCTTTTGTAAATTAGTTTCTCTTGTAGATATAGCATGTCCCTATATATTTGTTGAAAAACTTCTGTAAAACATTTTGGAAACCCTTTTGAAAAGTTTTTGAGAAAACACTAGGATTTGGGTCACCCATTTGTTTTTCCTTCCGGTCATCTCATGACCAAACTCCTTCCTCCTTTTTCCCGACCATCTCATGGTCAAAACATTTCCAAGCCATTTCTTTTCTATAGTCCTTTTTGAAAACACAACCAGCATGTCACATCCCAAGATTTTCCAAATCTTGTAATGTGAAAGATAAATAAACAAAGTAAATATTTCTTGAAAATCAGGGTGAAAAGAAACTTTTGTTTCTAAAAGGAAACTTAAAATCCCATCTTGACCAAACTTTGGTTAAAGTCTGAATTCAACAAAATCCAAATCAAGGGAAGTGCATTCCTCAATGAATGTATCTGGAAAATTTGAACATTTGGAAAGTAAATCCAAAACCCTAAGATCCTAACGGAAGAAAATCATTCCAAAGTTATCTCCAAATCCATGGATTTGATCCATATCAAAATTGATCAACAAATATTCACAAAGGATCAAGAAAGACAAATAGAAGTATTATAAGACCATAGAAATTGGTTTCACTCAAATTGGAACCATAAATAAAATCTTATGAATATAATAAGATAAAGAAATTGAATTTCCAAAGCTAATAAAGCCCTTACCAAAAATCCATACCAAATGGTGAGCAAATAATCCTAAAGGGATTTAAAAAGATAATCAATTAATAAAGAAAGATTTTATAATTGGAATTACTATTTTGGATCTTTAAAATAAAAAGATTTGGATTTCAAAAGCAAATATAGATTTATAAATAAAGATTATTTTAAAGAGCCAAATTAATCTTGGCCAAGCTTTTGAAATAAAATATTTTGTTTTGATAAAAAGAGTAAAGGTTTATTTAAATAAAATAATAAGGATTTAAATATCCAATTTTATTTAAGTAAAGGCTTTTGCTTTTATTAACTAAACACTAAAACTTGTTAATTTATTTTAAATAAGTTTTCCAAGTGTTTTTGTTTTTCAAATAAAACCTACTGAAAAGATTTGGAAGGTTTTATAAATTCAAATGGTGTTTGAAATTATTATTAAAACTTATTTGATTTAAACTAGGGCCTTTTTATTAATTAAAAGACCCCAAAAATAAATGTGGTTTTATTCAAAATTTGACTTTAGGATGTTTTACAAATCAGTATTTAAACCTACCCAAATTTTGGCAAAGGTTTGAATTCAAATTGAGGTTTGAATTGGTTAAACAAAATCAAAACAGAAAAACCAAATGAGAAAAAGAAAAGAATCAGGAACAAAAAAAATGGAACCAGACAGCAAGCCCACTAGGCCCAGTTAGCCCAGCTCCTCTCCTCCCCGCAGAAAACGAATCGAACCAACAAACCTACCTGCAGCGTCGCTGACAGAAAGACCCCACTCCCCCCTGTCTCTCCTCACAGACGAAAGGACCCCACTGCCACGCAGTCTTCTTCCCCGCGTGCGACCTGTTCTTCCCCCCAAACCTCGCCGTTCCTGCCGTTGATTCCGCGGGCTTAATTCGCCTTAATGATGCGTCCATTACTCGCTGTGATCACGCTCACTTAAACGCCCACGTCTCCTCTCCATTTCCCCTCTGCCGCCCCACCCTATCACGCCCCCAGGCCACAGAATTTCGCCCGACACTGCCACTGCCCCGACGACCTTCCCCAGACAATTCCGACGAAGCCAGACCACCCCTCACCTCCTCGAGCATGCTAACATCTTCCCCAGACCTCTGCGCTCTCCCAGTAGTCTCCGCTTGCTCGCGATTGAACCACAACGTCGGCAACGACATCAGCTAAGCCTCGCCGCCGTCTGCCTCGACTCCGGCGAACCCTCCTGGTAAGCACAGACCCTCCCTTGCCCTCCTTTTGATGCACGCATGTCCGTGACTTGCGTACAAAACTAACCGTGTCTTCCGTTTGTCCCCTCGTGTCCCATAGCGTCGACTTCATCCTCACCTGAGCGCCACCGTCTGTTTGCTACTCCGGCGACTCTTCTGGTAAGCACATGACCGCCCCTCTCCTTCCCAATGACGCTCCTACACTCGCCACAGTCGACCGCATCTAACCGTGCCCTTGTTTTCCCTCGGGGTGAACCACAGCGTCGCCTCGATGACCCCCAGAGCCGCCCGACGCCGCCCCCTACTCCGACGAGGAATCCCCGTCGCGTCTGAACGCCCCTTGCCAAGCCGACCACACGTTGAGCATCCCCGTGCCTCGGCGATCACTGTGAGCCACTCCTCCCTCTCTCTCTCGCTTCCTGTGTTAGCCGGAACTCCACCGCCAGAGCGCCGCCGCCGTCTGCCGCCGCGCAGCGCCGCCACTAGTTGGCAAGTGTGCTCAGCATCGTCCGATCTAGATCTAACGATTAGCATAGAATCACTTAACGCCGAAGAGGTACGCAACCTGTGCCGCTCGATCTAACTTGATCCAACGCACCAGAGAGCGTGATCCGAGCGAAGCGGTATCAGCGAATAGGATTAAGACGCATGGCTCAGCTCGTTTGAATTAGAACAGATTTGATCTATTAGATATGTGATTTTGTAAATTCCATAACTTTAGATCCACACGTCTAAATTTTGCAAACTTTATATCAATGTAATCAGCAAGACAAACCCTAGCCAACCATGCACTTAGTTTAGTAAAAAGCCTCTGTTAAATTGTTTGTTTTTGCAGAAACTTGTGTATGCTTGTTTAGGTTATAAAAATTATTCCAAAATGATTTTGAGGATAAAATCTTTGGCAAATGGTTTGTTTTGAACCTACTGACCATATAAATCAATTTGTGGTTTCAAAAATGTATTTGGTTAAACAAAAGAATGAATCTTTGATTTAAAACCATTTCTAGTCAAATAAAAATAATGTTTGTTATTAAAAATTGGTTTTGGAGGAAAACCTTTGGAAAATATTTTGGAAATAAACTCTCTGTCCCTAAACACCAAGTTTTATGTTTTGAAAACATATTTTGTGAACCATATAAAATCATTGCTTGGTTAAAGACAAATTCAACCATATAAAATATTGATTTGTTTTAAAAATGGTTTATAAAGTAAAACCTTTTGCAAAATGATTTTGACACTTTATAAAATGACCATTAGGTGTTTTCAAATGTTTGTGAACCTTTAGAAACCACTTTTACAGATAAAACAATCTTTTGCATGCTTGCATGCATTGCTTGTTTTTATTATTTTTATGTGATGTTTTGCTTGAATGGTAGATTGAAATATTTTTTGCTTGATTGAATTGTAGTGATTTGAAGTGAGTGAACATTGCAAAGATCAAGGAGTGAACTTATACTCTCTACCAAAAAGGCAAGTGATGCTTCATACTTTGTCCCATTATTTTCACTATGCATTAGTGATATTTCTAAGCAGGACTTGCATGGAATTTTTGCTAAGTATAAACTATGCCATGGGAAATCCTAGTAGATGAAACCTTAGTAGAAATTTCCTAAGTTAAGATTCCTACTACTATCATGCTTAGCTTAGCTAATAGAAAACAAGGGTGGAATATATATTCACACTATGGAAAAATTTCTAAGTCTGAGGACTTGTGTTTTGTTTAATAAAACAACTAAGTGAATGAATCACCTGGGTGGAATGGAAGGAATGGTTTGTTTGAGTGGTTCACAAGGCCCATTTTTATGGTTTACCTTGTGTATCTCACTTGTGGATGGCCACCCAGGAACAAAGAGATTTGAGATGTCAAATGTTGAGAAGCTTCAAGTGCAACCACTTGGCAATATGGGCTCTGCCTGGATCACATAGGTTGCAATAACTTAGCCAAATGGACAGTTGGTGGTAGGGGTTTGATAGGTTGGGAACACGTCCATTCTGGTCTAAGGGAAGGCTTCTGAAAGATCTTGTCTTGGGAAACCAAGTCTTGTGGGGAAAGTGCACCACCTCTGCAGAGTGAAAAATCTAAGTACTTAGCCATGTCCCTGGTAAAGGACAATTTGAGCATCAAGACATGGAAGCTATCAAAAATCTCATCATCCCAATTTCTAAGTTAAAATCTTATGGTTGAACAAGGGTTAAAGGATCTTCAATCTTTGATTGATAGATGCCTTGGGTGATTTTTGTCAAGCAAAAACTTAGTGTTTTCAAATGATAAGGAAAATCTATTTTGAGCAATGCAAGCCTAAGCTCCACTTAGCCAAATGCATATAGATGATAGAGTCCACTATACTACCATAGTATCACTTGCCAATACAATTCAAATGTATTGACCCTTGTGGCTGTAACTTGTTATGTTGCAGGTTTGTTTGAAATTAGTGAAGTTTAATGATTAGGATTACAAGTCTACAACCAACATGTCTGCCTGTGGCACTTTGAAGATGAAGGACTCCATGCTTATAGATATTCTGCTGCAATGTAATGTAATAGCCAAATGAGTTATGTAAGATGTAATAAATTATTTCATTCCTTGTTATAAAGTTGTATTATGACCTTTGTTTCTTGATATTACATCTTAACTGTGGATGCTAGCTATTGATCCAGGGACTAGCATTGTAAACACAGGGATCTCTACCTTATCAAAGGTTGGGAACCTTACACAGCACCACTCTACAGCAACCTTCCCAACCATCCATGACTGTGGACACGACTATTCGAATAGATTTACACTCTGCAGAGGTTGTACACTTTACCCACACCATCCGATTACCCGTTCCTGATCTACACCGATCGTGGGTCGAATAACCGGTCAAGACCTTCTGGATGCCCTCTCCGGTACAGGTTCCTACCCTATGAGGTTAATCCCCTCAAAACCGGGACGCCCTATATAGTCATAAGACAACCGGAGCGCGTTTTGCACCCCACAGGGTGGGCGCTTTCAATGAGGGTCTCATAGTATCGTCTGGCCGCCATTTAGACGGTATCTACCTTCCCCAGACCGAGGTTTCACATGGGCCTTTACAGGGGAAATCCCAGCCTCCGGGAATTTGTTCTTCCCCGTAGTAGTTTGAGACACCTATACCGGATTAGACAATCTTCCAGCCCAGCCCCATCCCATTCCAGAGTAATGTGGTCGCACGGGTTAATTGTTCTAGCAAAACTGCAAAGAACCTCGTGCGTTTTCGTAAACATTTTTCCTCCATCATGTGTCCAACCATTTTGTAAACCAAAAACCTTTCTCATTTTAAACATCACCTGGTAGGCCAAGGCTCACCAAGGTTTTCTCATAAAACATTTTTGTAACCTTTTTCCGGGGTCTTCCCATCCTATACTTTTGCTTTGGCTAAAACAGGGTCTCCAAGGGGTTATGGTGTTAAGTCACCATCTAATGCTAGGGGCAGGTAGGTATCATAAAAATGGGTTGTACCTAATGGTACAGAAGGGGTATGGTTTGGAGGAGCCAAACATTCCCCATATAAAGTATACTATAGTAAAACAAATGCACTTTGCATAATTGAGTGGATAAAACATGCATAGATAAAATAATAGGACAAGGTGTATGAGTAAGAAGGTGGCTTTCCTGTGACCAACAGTATATCCCTTGACTTTATTAGAATACCAGAAAACCAAGTACAATAATAATAAGAGAAACCCGATGCTTCCTTCTCCTCGGCGTCACACAATCGCAACTATCGTCGTTATCGAGTATACATGCAAACAAACAACACCACAATCAATACAAGGCATACAAGCATCAAACCATACATCAAGCAAAGGATAAATACATGATATACATCAGTAGGATGTTGGATGGTTGGTTGATAAGATTAGAGCAAAGAGTTGGAGGCATTATGGAAAAGATCCCTTTGGATTTCTAGTCTTGGAAATACCTAAGAGAGGGGTTTTCGACCCAGGGCTTGATCTGTATGATACCATTGTATAAAAATGATACCATCAGATAGGTACTGATAAAATGAATCCAACAAAAGTGGTTTCACTATTTTATCAATTTCCCTTGATTTATACTAATTTTTATAGTGGGTAACACCCTAGTTTTAGGAAATAATTCACCAGACATAATCTGGAGCTCCAAAAATTATTTAATTGGGTGATTATGTAGTACTTAGTGGCCTGATTCAAGAGGAGTTGGAATCACCTCAAAACAGTCATCAGAATGCCCTTAAGAAATTCCCAAATACAATACTGGCTGGGATTTTTCGTTTTCACCAGATTTAATCCACGGAATATTTCTAGGTGATTCCAAGGACACATATTAGGTACTGAGAATACCTTTCTATAGAAACTAGAATCAACCTTTTTGGACTTATAGAGCTACTGTAGTGATTTTATTAGTGAATAAACCATGCACAAAAGAGTTTAATTCACTAAAATTTAAAAGTTGATCATAAAATTATTAGATGATGGATTCTAAAAAATATGTTTATGTGTGATAAAGGGCAGTTGGAATTAGGTCAAAACCTCACTTGGTTTGACCTAGGGAATTTTCTAAAGGCAGAAAGTCTCTGTTTTTGATATTTTTGCTAACTGAAAACTAGGAAGCAAAATAAGTTGGAGCTAGTGGGACAGGGAAGGTATGGATGGTACCTTCCTGTAGAAATTGGATTTACTCTATTTGGAGGAGGGAAACTATCTAGAGAATTTATTTAGTGATCTGGAAAGATCCTAGTAGATGATTTATCATATTTGTTTTAAACATTGTTTTAGTACATCACCAAGTTTGCATGATAGAAAAGAGGCATGAGTACCTGGGAAAAATACTATCTAAATTTTTTTGGGTCTTTTACAAAAAAAATACATTTAAACCATACTACATACTGCAGATCTGGAATAAAATAGAAAAGAAAAAGGGGCAATGGGTTGGGGGCTGCTGGCTACTGGGCCGCGCCCGCGAGATTCGGCCCACCCGAGCTATTACACGTGCCGGAGTCGGGGTTCGAACGACTGACAGCGCAAGCCCGCCAGTCAGCGAGAGGACGGGGACGAAGGGGTATGGGAGATTTAGGGCCGCCCGATTAAGAGGGATCTGGCGGCTCTCGTTTGTCTTCTCCGGCGGAACAGGTCCGGCGGCGGAACCCTAGGGATACAGGGTAGGCTCAAGGGCTCACCTGAGGGCACGGAGAGGCGATGGGGAGAGGCGGAGGTGACGCGATGATTAACGGCGGTCAGAACGAGGGGCGGCATCACGGGGTTTGACGCCGGGACCTTGCTCGCGCGAAGACGACCATGGGGCACTTTCGGGAGCTTGCCGGAGGGGCTTCTTGGGGTGTCCCTGCGCACGGGAATACACGGGAGCGGGTCAGAGGGGGTAGAGAGGTGCCAGAGAGTGGCATGCAGCAGGAGAAACGGGGGGAGGAGGAGGTGTTCTTGCAAGGGGATGGGAGGCCGAAGCTCCTTGGATTCTCCTCTCTAGGGCACGGCAGAGCAAGGGGAGAGGGAAGGGGTGCTCTGGGAGGCTCTTTGGTGGTCAGGGGGAGAAATGAGGGAGCATGAATGAGGGAGGGGGCCTCTAGCCTATTTATCCCGAGATCGATCGGTTCAGGGTGAACCAAGTTTATTTGGGGAGCTAGGGCATGGTCCAGGGGCATCTCATTGGTGGCCATGGGCGGTGGAGAGGGTGTGTGGAGGACCTGTGGTCGGGTATAGGGCAGAGAGGCAGTAATGAGAAAAGAAATGGCTAGACAAGACCTTGCCTTTGTCTCCCTTTTCAAACAAGCACAAGGGTATAAGTGGTCAAGTGATGCTACAGTGCAAGTGCTACATGGATCACGACCAGGGGGGAGTGATGATGCTGTGGAGGAGTGCTTCGAAAGATTGGGGCTGGTTTGGTTTTGTTTTGAATCAAGTTTTTCTTGGTTTAGCAAAATTGATCAAGTGGGTGCTTGTGAAGGAAGTTGATAAATTTACATTGGAAAAGGTGTGGAAATGGTACTGGTGGATAGGGAAGGTCAAATAATCTCTTCAAGATTTAAATGGGATTTTTCTAGGGATTATATCCTCATTTAAATGCACTTCTTCAAAAAGTGCTGAAGTAGATTATGGAAGCTAAGATGATATTTTTACATTGAGAAAACTTGGTTTTTGATTTGATATGGTCCTAAATACCATAACACACATTGGAGAATTTTATTGGGATTTATTGAGGTGGAAAGGTATTTTTAGGGAATTATTTCTTATTTCTAGCATTTAAGAAAAAGTGGCAAAATAGATAATAAAGAATCTCAAAAATATTTATTTTTGAGTTTTAAAGATGGGATATGATATATAGGCATCAATTGTGCCTTGAGTTGGCAAGGTGATTAGGAGAAAAGCAAACTTGCCTTAAAAGACAAGGTTGTTGAGAAATTGGTAAGTAGAGGAAATAAAATAGTTTAATAATCGAAATAATTTTGGGAATTAATTGGGGATGCTTACATCCAAGGAATATGATGTACACTTGATATATGCATCAAAGTCAACCTTGAGTTTTGAATAAAGGTGGTGAAAAGGATGGAAACTAGATATGGGAGGATCTAGGGTTTGGTTATTCTGATGCCACCTAAACAGGGTCGGATTAGGGAGCTCAGAGCTCACCTTGGTACAAGGAACATATGGATGGATATACCAAGTCATATATATTATCATGGAAACAAGAGTTGGGCTTGGTTGAATTTGTGGTGGTGTAGAGGAGATGGCAAACTTTGTTGAAAATAAGGCTGCCATAGCAGATACATCAGGTAGCCTCCTAAACCATGTGGGTTTAAGGATCACAAGGTTCCAATGGAAACAAGTGAAGTGGGTATTGATATGACATGATAATTATATCATAACCAAGCAAGTAGTTGGTCAAGGGGAGGTAGAATATAGAAGTGAGCTTCTGCCAAAGTAGGCAAGATGATAAGATTTGCAGAAAAGATTATTGTCTTGACTACAAAACCATCATGGATGAGTGGGAATTAGAATGGCTTAACCAAGGTAAAGAGTAGTCTTTGGTAGAACTAAAGATGTACTAAAATATGTTTCAATTACATTCTCAAGAATGCACATAGGTTGGAAGAGGTAGACCTCCAAAAACTGAATCTAGATAAGAATTCCAGACTAAGCCATTTTGGCAGTTTTAGAGTTTTAGGCTTGAGTGCAAGTGTAGATGATTTTGAGAGGATGCTCAGTTCCAAACCCATGATCAAGGATATGATGTTGAAGTGTTAAATAAGTATATGGGATCCATACTTAGATTGGGTCTTCACCGAGTTGGAACAATTAGAAGGGATTATCCCTAGATTGATCTGATTAGGAGGAGAGATGATCACCTTAGTGGCTTAGGATAGATCCAGACTTGGATGCTTGATATGACATTGATGATCACAATCATAGATTGGGTCCTAAGGTATGAGAACAAGATTATCTCACTCTAGTTCCTAAGCAAACAATGCAATTAGCAAATCAAGGCAATTCATCAGACAGCAGATCAAGGCAATTCATCTTATCAACTTATCCAACTACTACTAGGGTTACCATCAAGCCTAGCTTGAGGTAGGGATGTGTATTTTGAATTGGTTATGTCTTGAAGTAAGATAAGTACCTCTTGGTATTTCTACCAAGATTGGAATGAAGAGGTTTTGGAAAAACCTAGGGGTCAGAGTAGTTGAGATTTATATCTTGAAAACATAAGGAGATTGTATTTTTAGTTCTCCATAGTTTTGTAAATAGAACTAGTAAAATATTTTTGTTTTGTCAAAGTCATCTTGGCTCAGGTTTTGAATTGTCAGAACATTTGAGAATATGAAAGATGAGCCAGGACATAACTTCTGTAAGCTTTTGTCAACTAGGGTTGAGATGAGAAGTAAAGCTACTAAAGCACATTTAGTTGCAAGAACACAATGAACCAAGTAAACAAACATTGCACATGTAATAGGAAAAAGTTTTTGTTCCCCCTGATTTTTGCCTTTTGGACAACAATTCAGGGTTGCTGAAATTGGGATGTTACAGACCTTTCCCCCTTAAAATAATCTTGTCCCGAGATTAGGGAGGAATAGGGTTGGGTGATAACATCCGCTTAACCATTTCAGCGATGGCATTATTATATGTTAATAGGTTTTCCAACAAATAAGCGTGGTCAGTTACATGTCCGAGCTGAGGGACTTCTCATCGGGTGGTTTAGATTAAGTGAGTGGAAAAGACACAGTCTTTTCCCCTTAGGAAAATTCTAGGTAGGATTAGCATCGACGGGGTACTTCCTTGTTGGGGCGAGACGGCGAGTTGAGTCTTCTTTATTCTTTCGCCATGTGGTCGACGTCTCTCTCTTCAAGGTCTTGATACACCGGGGTGTTGGCTAGACGGTCGACCTTGGAGTGGGGAATTTCCTAAAGTACCTTCTGATTCTGGAGGAGTGCCGATGGTCGTCCTTCTTGCAGGGTCGCCGATTTAGATTTGGAGAGGTGGTCATCGCTTAACGCTAACTAGTGGTCGACTCCAGGGGTCTATCGGATTTTGGGCGGGAAGGACGCAGTCTTTCCCCCTTAGAGCGACATTAGTGGTTCTTGGTGAAGTCGCCGACTTTCTTGATTGGAGTCTTATGCTAATGTTGGGGAATGGCACTACACCTTTCCTTCAGGGTGGTCAACTCTGTCGACATCATTGGAACAGCCTTAGGAGTGAGAAGGTTTACCAGAAAGGCGTCTACTAGCTTTCGGGTAGTTAGTTCTGAGCAGGTTACGGGTCTGACGGCTTGGAGGATGCCATTGGGGTTTGGTAGTGTAGGTAACGAGGTCCTTTGAAATGGGGTCATTCCGGGTTTAGTCTGATGCAACGTCGTGGGTAAAACATGCAAAGAAGGATATCATATTTGCATATCATCCATACATTTAGCAAGTTCAAGCCGGTCGGTAAAGGAGGTACTTAAGGGGTTACAAAACATGTATGTGTCGTAGGGCGACAAGGCACTTAGAATCTTACAAAACAGGTCTTGGGGCGATACATGACTCTACCCAGGTTGGGGATAGGAGAGTACTCGGGTGAGAAACTACTTCGGGGGAACGTCCAGAGTCTTGTCGCCTTCTAGGGTGAAAGGTTTCTCCTCAGATAATGCTTTCTCGGGGGAAGAGGTGGTTCTGGGGATAGTGGCCTCCTGATTCTTCTGGCCAAAGGGGCTCGGGGTTTCTTGCCCTTTTTTGGTGCTAGAGATTCTTGCTTCGAGGCTGTCGCGTATTTTTCTGGACATTCGCGGGAGAAGTAGCCCGAAACTCCACAGGTGTAACAACCGGTTTGCTTAGCTTCAGATCCTCCTTGGGTTTGTCTTGGGATCTTCATGGGGGCAGTGGATGTCTTGGACTTCGCCTTAGTAGGAGTGTTGTCAAGATCACGTTGGGGGCACTCTCGGCTGAAATGACCCGGTTCATCACAGGAGAAGCAGGTACCTTTCTTTGAACGTCCTTCTCTTGATTTCTTCCCAATATTGACGTAGGGAAGTTAACGAGCCTTGCCAATCAGGAGATAAAGGGGGCAGTTGGTCGGGACATGGTCTTGGCCTTCACAGAGGAAGCATGTGAGCAGTTGGGTGGGGCAATCCATAGGAGAGTGGAGAGCTCCACAATTTGGGCAGTTGCCTAAGCACTGGCTGCCTTGATGTCCTTCTTCACCGCAGCGGCTGCATCCTTTCTTCGGGGTTCCGATCTTCATGTCCATACTCAGGGTTTTCTGGTGGGGATGAAATCCCGGGCTATAGAAGGAAATGGTGTGATGGATTTAATCTCCCGAGTTCGAGGGTAGAGGAAGGAGTGAGGTATAATATTGGGTGGAAAGCTATGGTTGATGACGATAGGTCAACTAGGGTTTATTGGAGTTGAGTGGAAAGACGTAGTCTTTCCACCTTAGGGCTTTACTTGAGGGTGGTCGAGGTTTTCTTAGGTGGCCATCCTGCTAAGGAGAGGTTTCTGGCTATGAGGTTCTGAGGGTTAGTGTCGGGATACGCCAATGAGGTGGCCAAAACTTTAGGATTCGGATGATCCAGGGCAGACAATCAACACATTCCAAGCATCAGACACGCACATGATAAGCAAACAAGGCATACCATAGGTACTAAGGAGGTGACTACACTCCATAATGGGAATCCTATTTTAGGGATGCTAATCCCAAGTACGGACGTCACAGGGGTCTTATCTTCTGTCCTGCCGTCTTTTGTTGTCGGTGCCGTACTTGATTGATTTGGGGGCGATGAAGGACTCCGTTGGTAGGGCGATATTGTAGTGTCTTCCGTCGTTGGTAGCTCCTTGGTTTTTCTTGTCCAGTTGTCTCTTCATTCCGAGATCTCCTTCTTCATAGCCTCCAAGTCGTACTTGGTTTGTGAAAACAGATTAGTTGAAGTAGACGAGATATAGAGTAGTCCATTTTCAAATAGTTTAAGTTAGAGAGGATGAGATAAGAAATCTTTCGAAAAGCTTTTTGATAAAATAGTTTGTGAAAACCGGTGTTTTCATAAATAGAGGTTGTCCTGTCTAACGTCCATGCTAACTAAGGTCTGCTACAGTCAGGATGGCTCTGATACAAAGTCTGTGGCAGCCCGGATTTATGGTCCGAGAATACCTGTTATACATACAATTCACATTCCCGTGATCAGTGAGCCGTGAGCATAACCAACTAGTATCATTGCAACATCCATACAGTAACGAGTATAGAACTTACAAAGTGGCCATTATGGCAATTACAACACAAGTAGCGGAAGTCTTCAAGCGTAGAGCCCATGTCATGCCTTAACCTATAGGCAACTGACTAGGAAGATGGCCTAGCTCGCATTGACGTCAGCACCTTCATTACTTCTCAACATCTACAATCTGGCCAAGTAAATAGCCAGGGACAATGACAGTGAGTACTTTGAATGTACTCGCAAACCACCTTAAGAAGATAAGAATAACGGATATGCAATATGGCTGTGGTAGGATGGTTCCATAAGAGGTTCTTTTGTAAATTAGTTTCTCTTGTAGATATAGCATGTCCCTATATCTTTGTTGAAAAACTTCTATAAAACATTTTGGAAACCATTTTGAAAAGTTTTTGAGAAAACACTAGGATTTGGGTCACCCATTTGTTTTTCCTTCCGGTCACCTCATGACCAAACTCCTTCCTCCTTTTTCCCGACCATCTCATGGTCAAAACATTTCCAAGTCATTTCTTTTCTAAAGTCCTTTTTGAAACCAAAACCAGCACCGCTCTACAGCAACCTTCCCAACCGTCCATGACCATGGACACGGCTATTCGAATAGATTTACACTCTCCAGAGGTTGTACACCTTACCCACACCATCCGATTACCCGTCCCTGATCTACACCGATCGTGGGTCAAATAACCGGTCAATACCTTCTGGATGCCCTCTCCAATACAGGTGCCTACCCTATGAGGTTAATCCCCTGAAAACCGGGACGCCCTATATAGTCAAAAGCCAACCGGAGCGCGTTTTGCACCCCACAGGGTGGGCGCTTTCAATGAGGGGCTCATAGTATCGTCTGGCCGCCATTTAGACGGTATCTACCTTCCCAGACCGATGTTTCACATGGGCCTTTACAGGGGAAAGCCCAGCCTCCGGGAATTTTTTCTTCCCCGTAGTAGTTTGAGACACCTTTACCGGATTAGACAAACTTCTAGCCCAGCCCCATCCCATTCCAGAGTAATGTGGTTGCACGGGTTAATTGTTCTAGCAAAACTTCAAAGAACCTGGTGCGTTTTCGTAAACATTTTTCCTCCATCATGTGTCCAACCATTTTATAAACCAAAAACCTTTCTCATTTTAAACATCACCTGGTAGGCCAAGCCTCACTAAGGTTTTCTCATAAAACATTTTTGTAACCTTTTTCCGGGGTCTTCCCATCCTATACTTTTGCTTTGGCTAAAACAGGGTCTCTAAGGGGTTATGGTGTTAAGTCACCATCTAATGCTAGGGGCAGGTAGGTATCATAAAAATGGGTTGTACCTAATGGTACAAAAGGGGTATGGTTTGGAGGAGCCAAACATTCCCCATATAAAGTATACTATAGTAAAACAAATGCACTTTGCATAATTGAGTGGATAAAACATGCATAGATAAAATAATAGGACAAGGTGTATGAGCAAGAAGGTGGCTTTCCTGTGACCAGCGGGATATCCCTTGACTTCTTTAGAATACCAGAAAACCAAGTACAATAATAATAAGAGAAACCCAATGCTTCCTTCTCCTCGGCGTCACACAATCGCAACTATCGCCGTTATCGAGTATACATGCAAACAAACAACACCACAATCAATACAAGGCATACAAGCATCAAACCATACATCAAGAAAATCATAAATACATGATATACATCAGTAGGATGTTGGATGGTTGGTTGATAAAATTAGCAAAAAGAGTTGGAGGCATTATGGAAAAGATCCCTTTGGATTTCTAGTCTTGGAACTATCTAAGAGAGGGTTTTTTGACCCAGGGCTTGATATGTATGATACCATTATATAAAAATGATACCATCAGATAGGTACTAATAAAATGAATCCAACAAAAGTAGTTTCACTATTTTATCAACTTCCCTTGATTTATAATAATTTTTATAGTGGGTAATGCCCTAGTTTTAGGAAATAATTCACCAAACATAATCTGGAGCTCCAAAAATTATTTACTTGGGTGATTAGGTATTACTTAGTGGACTGATTTAAGAGGAGTTGGAATCACCTCAAAACAATCATCAGAATGCCCTTGAGAAATTCTCAAAGACAGTACTGGATGGGATTTGTCTTTTTCACCAGATTTAATCCACGGAATATTTATAGGTGATTCCAAGGACACATATTAGGTACTGAGAATACCTTTCTGTATAAATTGGAATCAACCTTTTTGGACTTACAGAGCTATTGTAGTGATTTTATTAGTGAATAAACCATGCACAAAAGAGTTTAATTCACTAAAATTTAAAAGTTGCTCATAAAATTATTAGCTATTGGATTCTGAAAGATATGTTTATGTGTGATCAAAGGGAGTTGGAATTAGGTCAAAGCCTCACTTGGTTTGACTTAGGAAATTTTCTAAAGGCGGAAAGTCTCCGTTTTTGATATTTTTGCTAACTGAAAACTAGGAAGCAAAATAAGGTGAGGCCAGTGGTAAAGGGAAGGTATGGATGGCACCTTCCTGTAGCAATTGTATTTACTCTATTTGGAGGAGTAAAAACATCTGGAGAATTTATTTAGTGATCTGGACAGATCCTAGTACATGATTTATCATATTTGTTTTAAACATTCTTTTGGTACATCACCAAGTTTGCATGATAGAAAAGAGGCATGAGTACCTGGGAAAATACTATATAAATTTGTTTAAGGATCACACGGTTCCAATGGAAAAAAGTGAAGTGGGTATTGATATGTCATGATAATTAGATCATAACGAAGCATGGAGTTGGTCAAGGGGAGGTAGAATATAGAAGTGAGCTTCTGCCAAAGTAGGCAAGATGATAATATTTGCAGAAAATATTATTGTCTTGACAACAAAACCATCATGGATGAGTGGGAATTATAATGGCTTAACCAAGGGCAAGAGTAGGCTTTGGTAGTACTAAAGTTGTACTAAAAGATGGTTCAAGTACATTCTCAAGAA
Organism: Avena sativa; assembly: GCA_916181665.1. Taxonomy (NCBI): domain Eukaryota; kingdom Viridiplantae; phylum Streptophyta; class Magnoliopsida; order Poales; family Poaceae; genus Avena; species Avena sativa. Next base: position 94,527,308 of record OV702294.1, read on the forward strand.
TGCACATAGGTTGTAAGAGGTAGAGCTCCAAAAATTGAATCTAGATAAGAATTCCAGACTTAGCTATTTTGGCAGTTTTAGAGTTTTAGGCTTGAGTGCAAGTGTAGAAGATTTTGAGAGGATGCTTAGTTCCAAACCCATGATCAAGGATATGATGTTGAAGTGTTAAATAAGTATATGGGATCCATACTTAGATTGGGTCTTCACTGAGTTGGAACAATTAGAAGGGATTATCCCTAGATTGATCTGATTAGGAGGAGAGATGATCACCTTAGTGGCTTAGGATAGGTCCAGACTTGGATGCTTGATATGAGACTGATGATCACGAGCATAGATTGGGTCCTAAGGGATGAGCTACTAGATTAGCTCACTCTAGTTCCTAAGCAAACAATGCAATCAGGAGATCAAGGCAATTCATCAGACAACAGATCAAGGAAATCCATCTTATCAACTTATCCAACTACTACTAGGGTTACCATCAAGCCTAGCTTGAGGTAGGGATGGGTATTTTGAATTGGTTATGTTTTGAAGTAAGATAAGTACCTCTTGGTATTTCTACCAAGATTGGAATGAAGAGGTTTTGAATAGAGGTTTTGGAAAAACCTAGGGGTAAGAGTAGTTGAGATTTCTGTCTTGGAAACATAAGGAGATTGTATTTTTTAGTTCTCCATAGTTTTGTAAATAGAACTAGTAAAATATTTTTGTTTTGTCAAAGTCATCTTGGCTCAGGTTTTGAATTGTCAGAACATTTGAGAATATGAAAGATGAGCCAGGACATAAATTTTGTAAGCTTTTGTCAACTAGGGTTGAGATGAGAAGTATAGCTACTAAAGCACAATTAGTTGCAAGAACACAAGAAACCAAGTAAATAAACATTGCACATGTAACAGGAAAAAGTTTTTGTTCCCCCTAATTTTTGCCTTTTGGACAATAATTCAGGGTTGTTGAAATTGGGATGTTATAGGGGGATTACTCACTCATGGATGAGGGAAACATCGATGGTTGATGGAGAGGCGTTGGTGATGACGATGGCGATGAACCTCTCCAAATTCCTCGTCCCGACAGGGTGCCAGAACGGAGTTTCTGAATCCGAATCATGGTTTATGGTGGCGGCAGCGTAGCGGAACTCTTTCTAGAAAACTATCGAACCCCCTCTGTTTTTAGGTTGAGAGGCAACTTATAGGCGTAGAGGGAGGCCGAGGGGGGTGCCTGGGGTGGCTGCACCCCCCTAGGCGCAACCAGAGGTGGGCCCGCGCCTGGTAGGGTTGTGGGCCCCCCAGGCCCCTTCTCCGTCTCGTACTCTGGCTCGGTGGATCTTCTGGTGAAATAGTATTTTTGGCATATTTTCCGGGATTTTTCCTGATAGTGCACAAATACAAGACACCAAGGTAATTCTGCTGAAAACAGCATCAGTCCGTGTTATTTGTATCGAAATCACACAAGTTTAGAGGAGAAACAATAGCAAAAGTGTTCGGGAAAGTAGATACGTTTTTGACGTATCAACTCCCCCAAGCTTTGCTTATTGCTTGTCCTCAAGCAATTCAGTTGAAAACTGAGTGCGATAAAAGAACTTTCACAAACACATTTGCTTCATATGATGTATATATTCTCAGCACAGGAGTAGATACTTAAACCATTCATAATAAGAAGTATGTAACTCGGTCTACTCAATAGTCATTGCAAGATATGAAGAAAACCAACTCAATAATAATAAGTAGCATGGAACATAAACATAAGCAACATTGCAATGCTCATAGTAAGGTATGATAGAGTGGTATCTCGCTTGCCTTTGTTTGTAGAGCACAATATAAATGCCAAGGCACCTCTGAAGTTCAAGTGAATACTAGGGGTAAAAATATCAGAGATACAAGCATCAAAGTCATGACATAATTAACCAAGTTTTGGAACAAACACAAGAATGACAACTATTCTCTCAAAAAGGTGCTCATAGAATAAGTGGTGACTCAACATGGAATTGAAAAGGTTTTAAAACGTTTGAAAGGCTTCCAAATGCTGAAAGGAAGGTACTAACTAGCTTTGAGCTCTCATTGCCCCTATCATAGGCATCTTCATGAGGTTAAGGTGAAAGTGAGGTCCAATCTGAGTTATATGCTTGACACACCTTAAACTGGAAATCCCAAGTCCCTTGAGTATGAGGGTCGCATCGCATGCTACTCAACTTTGGTTACCTGTAAGTTCTTGTCATTGTAAATACATGCATATCATAGAGAACCACCAACAGGGTACCCCTTGCCCATGATACAGGAGCTATCCCATGATCAAAATGACAAGGCAAGCAGACAATGAGCATCTCAGCGATATTTTTATTTACTATATGCATAGCTTTTATTGAGGATGCTTCACAGAATGCTCATTATGGTGATGCTGCAAGTTTCCACCATGATTAGGCATGGCTTAGGATAGCGGCCCAGGCGTTTATCTAACACAATGTATAGACTCCATGAACTCACAAGCTCCCCTTTTATTTCACACCAACGACATCCGCAAACAAAAGAGCAAGGTATCAACTGGATAGGATATCAAAAAGTGTTGAAAGCGTTCCCCGTGACATCACGGTTCTGCTGACTCCCAACATATAATTTGCAAGCATATAACTTTCATGGACAGGTCACAATGGTTCAGGATTATTAAGTGGAAGGAATAAAGTGTGCCATCAAGTTCATGAGAGCTTTACTAACTAACTTTCTCAAAACAGACAAACATTTTATTTGGAAGAAAACAAGGCATATAGAATATGCACTGAAATAGCAAATGATGCTAATAGGTAGGTATGGTGGACATAGTTGGCAATATTGGTTTTGGGGAATTGGAAGCACAAGTAGAGCTCATACTCAGTGCAAGTGGATGCTAGTAAAAAGAGAGGGAGTGACAAACGAGAGAGCAATAATTGTCATAAACATGCTTGCAACAAAACATGACTAATTATGGCCTGAAAGTGATACTAGAACTTTGAAGAAAAATAAATCATCGAGTCTTACTGACTATTGTTTAGTCATATGCATGAGTGAGCATGTGCCAAGTCGATTCACATGAAACTTCCAGAGGAGGATACCACAATTTCATACCAAAATATGAATAAAAGAATGCAAACATTCATATGACATGCTACAGACTATTAGCAAGATGGAGCTAATCATAGACAAGCAAGAACTACTAAGCATCCATCAGTAACATACACCTTACAATGAATAGACTAAGCATGCTCACAATGATGAGTATATGTACAAAAATGAAACAAACAGAGTTCGTTACCAGCCTCTTACCACTCCGCAAGTTGTCTTAATCTTCATCATTTCCCTTGACTTGTGTGACCTGAATAATAATGTGAAACCAAAATCCACTGAGATGGCTGAACCCTGCAAAGAACTCACAAAAACAGAGAAGAACAACAAATATTTTTGGTGTTTTCGATTTTTTCAAACAAGCAAACAAAGCCAAAACAAACAAAGCAAAAACAAACCAAACAAAGCAAAATATTTTTGGATTTTTCTTTTAAGGCAAACCAAAGCAAAGAAACAAAGAAACAAACCAAGAGAAACAACGAAAATATTTTTGGTATTTTTGAGTTTTTGAGAAAGCAGCAACAAAAACCAAAAAGAAAGCGAAACAATGGATATACAAAGAACCGACCGAACATGATATATAAATGAATATGATGTCGGTACACCTCCCCCCAAGCTTAGGCTTTTGGCCTAAGTGGGGCTCAATCCCATGGTGCCCAAGTAGGTTCACCTCCGTAGTACGACGAGGAGGCTCCCTCGTCCTGGTACGAGCTCAAAGACTCCCCTGTGTAGTGTACAACGGGGTCATATGAGGGCACTTCCTCCTGATAGTGCCCATGGAAGGTAAGAGAGCGCAGCTTGTCATCCATCTCCTCCTTGGAGCGTGACAAAGGTCCCTGAGAAATACTGAACAAAGTGGTTTGGGATCGAGGGATCTCTCTCTCTCTTCCCCGTCAAGAAACAACATTTTATAGACCAAGTTCTCAAGGGTAGAGCTAGTGGTGACAAAGTTGTGCGCCTTCATGGCAGAAAGATCAAGCCTCTAAGGAGCCAAAATTGTATCATTTGGATCAACAGCAATGTCCAAGGAAGTAGCAACAAACATAGCAATAATTCCCCCATAAATGGGTCCCTTAGCAGTTAAGCGACGAGCAATGAGAGAACCAAAATTGTACTTAGTATCATTGTTGAGCGCAGCAGCTAAGAAGGCCAAATGATAGCTGGAAATATTACTAGTGTTCTCCCTACCAAGAACACTAGTGGCAAGATAGTAAGTGAAGTACCTAATGGCCGGAAGCTGAATGTTTCTTATCTTTCCCCGTTGAGCTCTGCGGTTATCATCATTGGTTATTCCGCAGTAGAGCTCCAACAATTGAGCGGGTTGAGATAGAATCTTCTTTGCTGACCCAGTTGTACCAAGTCCCAGAGCCTCACAAAATTTCTTCAATGTCATATGGTAAGACCTGCCATAAATTTTGAAAGAAACATCTGGACTGAACATGTTGTTAGTAAAGGAGAAGCTCTCCACAAATGTTTTAGTGAGCGTAGCATATTGCACGCTCTCATCCTGCATAAGGCTTGTTAGACCAGCCCTCCGAACCAAGGTCATAAAATCATCAAGAATCCCAGCAGCCCGCAAGAAGGTTTGGCAAGGAAAAGCAAAGGGGTGCGCATCCCCCTCATCTCCCTCGTCGTCGAATCGCGGAGTGATGAGATCCTCATTGTATGAGGGCCTAGCACGGGAGGATGATCTTGAAGGCCTTGCCCTTCTAGGTGCATCAATCTCAAATATCTCTCCAAATGTGTGGTTGTCCATGACCACCTTATTTCTGAAATTTTTAGACAAACATCAAACCAAGTGATTTCCAAGTTGATAAATGATGAGCAACTACTATAGGAACTTGCTAGAAGGCTACACATGCATCAAAATGAAATCTCTAAGCATATGTAGAGGTCCCAACCTAATAAGGTAGAGATCCCTGTGTTTACAATGCTAGTCCCTAGATCAATAGCTAGCATCCATAGTTTAAGATGTAATATCAAGAAACAAAGGTCATAATATAACTTTATAACCAGGAATAAAATAATACATTACATCTTACATAGCTCATTTGGCTATCTCATTACAATGCAGTAGAAATATCTATATAGCATGGAGTCCTTCATCTTCAGAGTGCCACAGGCAATCATGTTGGTTGTAGACTTGTAATCCTATTCAACACACTTCACTAACATCAAACAAACCTGCAACATAATAAGTTACAGCCACAAGGATCAATACATCTGAATTGTATTGGCAAGTTATACTATGGTAGAGTATTGGTATCTATCATCTATATGCATTTGGCTAAGTGTAGCTGAGGCTTGCTTTGCTCAAAATAAGTTTTTCCTTATAAGTTGAAAACACTAAGTTTTTGTTTGACAAATCACCCAAGGCATCTACCAATAAATGTTGGTGATCCTTTAACCCTTGTTCAACCACAAGCTTTTAACTTAGAAATTGGAATGAGGAGATCCTTGATAGCTTACATGTCTTGATGCTCAAATTGTCCATTGCTGGGGACACGGCTAAGTACTTAGATTTTTACTCTCTCGAGAGGTGGTGCACTTTCCCCACAAGACTCGAAATGCATCGAGACAAGATCTTTCAGAAGCCTTCCCTTAGACCAAATGGACGCGTTCCCAACCTATCACCCCCTACCACCTTCTATCCATCTGGCTAAGTTATTTCAACCTATATGATCCTGGTAGAGCCCATATACCATGTGGTTGCACTAGAAGCTTCTCAACATTTGACATCTCAAATCTCTTTGTTCCTGGGTGGCTTTCCACAAGTGAGATACACTAGGGTAGTCCATAAATATGGGGCCCTGTGTAACCACTCAACATAACCCATTCACACCATTCCACCCAGGTGATTCATTCACATAGTTGTTTTATTAAACAAAACACAAGTCATAGACTTAAAAATATTTCATAGCAAGAATATAATCCACCCTTGTTTTCTACTAGCTAAGCTAAGCATAATAGTAGCAAGAATCTTAACTTAGGGAAAATCTACTAAGGCATCATCTACTAGGATTTCCCCAAGGCATAGCATACTTAGTAAAAATTCCATGCAAGTCCTACTCAAAATATCACTAATGCATAGTGAAAATAATAGGACAAAATGTATGAAGCACCACTTGCCTTTTTGGTAGAGAAACTAGGTTCACTCCTTGATCTTTAAATGGTCACACTCTTCAAAATTCAATACAATTCAATTCAATCAAGGCACAAATTCAAACTAGCATTTAAAAAATTCACCACATAAAATAATAAAAACAAAGCAATGCATGCACGCATGCAAAAGATTGTTTTATTTGGAAAGGTGGTTTATAATAAGGTTTTAATCATTTAAAAACACCTAATGGTCATTTATAAAAGTGGCAAAACCATTTAAATTCAAGTTGGTGAAAATAGGCCATTTAAATCATTTTTGTTTTGCTAGAAATGATTTAAATCAAAGTAATAATTTCTAGTGTTAGCCAAATATATTTTTAAACACAAATGTTAGTGTTTAGGGTCAAAGTGTTTAAAACTAATCCATTTTTAAAAGGTTTCACTCAAAAACCATTTTTAAATCAAAGCAACATTTTTGTTTTACTAGAAATGCTTTTTATTCAAAGGAATAATTTTCTAGGGTTAGTCAAATATATTTTTAAATCCAAAAGTTAGTGTTTAGGGTCAGAGAGTTCAAATCAAAACATTTTCAAAAGGTTTAACTCAAAAGGCATTTTTAAATCATAGCAAACATTTTTGTTTTACTAGAAATGCCTTTATTCAAGGAATAATTCCTTGTTTTTAACAAAATATATTTCTAAACCCAAAATTTTGTGTTTCTGGTCAGTATGTTCAAAACAAATCATTTGCAAAAGATTTTACCCAAAAGTCATTTTTAGAATAAATTTTATACTCAAAATAGGCCTAGAAATGTTTCTGCAAATACACCTAATTTTCCAGAAGCAAATTACTAAAATAAGGGCATGGTTGCAAAGTTCACATTTTTGTGAATCCATTGATATAAAATTTGTAAAATTTGGCCAAGCAGAACAAAAGTTATTAATTTTACCAAATCATTCATCTAATAGAAATGTTTCTGTTTTTAAAACAAAAGACATGACATGTGGTTTTTTCTTACTGGACGGTACCGGTTCGCACGGATCAAGCAACGTAGACCATAGGATTTTATTAGATTTGTGCGGCTAAGATCGAGTGTACCGATTCGTTTAAGTCATCTATTCCTAGCCATGCGATCAAGATGTAACGGCCCTGAGCAAGCTAACCATAGATGGGCGGCACTGGCTCGACGATGCACGGCGGTGACGCTCTGGCGATGTCGTTCCGAAGAGAATAGGAAGCGAGGAAGAGAACGGATATGTGCACCGAGTTCGTCGTGGCGTGGGGATGCTCGAGGTGGTTGTTGCAGGGCAGGGGCACACGAGGCTGCTGGCGATTGCTCGCCGGAGAAGCTCTGTCATCGGGCACATTCTGTTGTCGACGGGGGCAAGGCTACAAGGCACCAGGAGGCAAAAGAGATGTGGAATTAGACACGCAAGAGTGAGGCGAGCACGTGAGTGTCATCAAGGGGGAAGGGGGCGGTCAGGGAATACCGTGGGAGGTTGCCGGAGTTGCAGGAGACAGCGGCGACGCTCAGTCGTCGTCGTTGCCGAGGTTGTGGGGCACGCGCGGGCGAGCTAGGGTTACTGGTAGATGCGTAAGGAGATGGGGAGCGTGCTCGTGGAAACCAGGGGCAGTGGGGGTGGCTATGTTGGCCGAAATTGGCCGGAGTAGCTCGTTGGAGCAGTGAGGTTTCGAGCGAGATTGTGGGTAGCCTGGGGGCGGAAAGGGAGTGGGGTTTGAGGGGAAAGATAGAGGGGGAGGAAGCTCTTATGAGGGCGTGGTCACGGACAGGAATTACTCGTGCATAAATCATGAATTCAAGCCGCGAAATCAAAGGCAGAAACAGCGAGGAATTGGGGAAGAACGGGTCTAGCGGGGATGACGATGACGTGGTCGGTGGGACCATTTAGTCAGCGAGGTGAGGGGGTTACGCGTGGGGTCTCGAGGTCAGTGGCTGTGCGGGTTTGTTCATGAGTGATAAAGAACGGTTCGGGGGAGAGACGTGGGCTGCGCTGGGCCAGATTGGGCCAGTGGGTTGGGCTAGGTTTAGCTGGGCTGGTTCTTTTTCATTTTTTCTTTCTGTTTCTTTTTATATTTCTGATTTCTGTTTTCAAATTCAAACACTCATTTGAATTCAGATTTATTTATCAAACCTTTTCCATACTTTTCAGTAGGTTTTACACTGTTTATATGGTCTGTTTAAATAATCCATTTTAGAATATTTTCTTATGGTTTATTATTTATTTAAATTCGACATTTGTTTTTATTCAAACCTTGATTCAAGCCTCTATTTGATTTCAAATTTCACCAAACCTTTTCAGTAGATTTTAAATCATTTAGGAGTTGACTAGTTGGCCCACTTTGGAAAATATTCAAATATTTTCTCATGATTTATTATTTATTTTAATTAGGCCTTTAGTCTTTATTTGCATAATTTGAATATCGTTCCAAACCATATAATTCTATTTAATTAATCCTTTATTCTTTTTAAGTTAATTGGATAACTTTTAATCCACTTTGGCTATTTTGAATTATTTTTCCCATGATTTAATTAATCATTTAAATTAGGGATTTTGTCTTCTTTTAAATCAAATATGATTCAAGTCCATATAAGTTTTTATTCAAATAATCTTTATTCCCTTATTTTATTTGGATTATCTTTATTCCATTTGCTTATGGATTTAATTCAAGTTTTAAATTGTCTTCTAAATAATTTTATTGGGATTTATTATTTATTTTAGGAAATTTGTCTTTATTTAAATAAAATTGGATATTGTTCAATCTTTTACTCCTTTTTATTATTCAATAAACTTTCATTCCATTTGTTTATGGATTTGGCCAAGATTTAATTTGTCTTTTAAATATTCCTTATTTATTATTTCTTTCTTTGTCTTATAAAATCCATATCTTTTTATTTATAGATCCAAAATTGGTGATTCCAATTTGTATGATTTTATTTAATATTTGTTTATCCTTTTAAATCCCTTTAGGATTATTTTGCTCACAATTTGGTATGGATTTTAGCTAGGAGCTTTATTAGCTTTGAAATTTATTTTATTTATCTTATTAAATTCATAAACTTTTATCCATGGCACCAAATTAAGTGAAACCAATTTCTATGGTTTTATAATATTTTTGTTTATCATTTTTGATCATTTAAAAATGTTTGTTGCTAGATTTTTATATGGATCAAATCCATAGTCTTAGGGAGATCTTGGAAATTATTTTCTTTCATTAAGATTTGGGGTTTTGGTTTAACTTTTCCAAATGTTTAAATTTCAAGTTACATGCATTGATGAATGCATTTCACTTGATTAAAATTTTGTTGGATGCCCTTTTCATTCAAATTTTGTTCAAGAAGGGTTTTGATGTTTCCATTTAAAAGCAAAAAGTTTCTTTTCACCCTAAATTTCAACAATTGTTTCTTTGTTTATTTATTTTTCACATTTCATAATTTGGAACATTTTGGGATGTGACAGCATAGAACAAGCATGCAAGCTCACACAACCTGTCAGCTATAGCAGCAAAATACTCAAGCTACAATCTACCAATCACAAATCTAATTAGACAAGTGGCGGAGGCACATACCAAGGAGCAATCCCTCCAAAAATCAGCAGCAAAGATGGGCTGAGCAAGGAGATCGAAAATCGCGAGCAAGAACAGCAAGAACTTGAGCTTGAGCAAGAAGATGGCTGTGAGGGGGCACCTTGAAGGGACCCAGGTGGGCCAGACCACCCTAGGCGCCACCCACTGGTAGGCCGCGCCTACCATGGGTGTGGTGGCCTAGGGTGGCCCCATGGGTCATTCCAGGTGTCCCTCTGCCCATTTTTTCGAGAAAAATTTTATTTTGAATTTTCTAGTATTTTTCGGGAAACTTTATTTTTGGCCAATTTTCAGGGTATGGAAATTTATTTTCTCGCTGAAACAGTTTTTTCAGAAGAAGCAAAAGCAAACCAAAAGCCAAACTACATAAGTTCTAAGACAAACTAACAAGCAAACAACTAACAAAACCAAAGCTAGAAAAAGAAAAGAAAAGACTAGGAAGGAGAAGAGTAAAAGAAAACAAGTATAACCATAGTGGAAACATTTATTTTGTTCATTAAAATCCTTTTGTTAACAAGGTTGATCAAGTCTTGTTACCAAAACAATCTTATATGAAACAAAACTTTGCAATCCACAAGGTGATTATGTTACCTCATACTTGATAGCAATGGTCCCAATCATAATAGTTTCAAAAATTTCTTGTGGAATGGGACAATATATTTCTCCAACCTTGATGCTCTCAATATTTTCAATGGAATTCAAGCAATAGCTTTTAGCAACTTTCTTGGGGAATAGATAGTATGCTCTTTGTCATTAATATTGAATATTACTTTTCCTTGATTACAATTGATGACAGCACCTGCAGTATTAAGAAAAGGTTGCCCAAGAATAATAGACATATTATCATCTTCAGGCATTTCAAGCACAACAAAATCAGTTAAAACCAAGCAATTATGAGCCACTTGAACAGGAACATCCTCACATATACCAACAGGAATAGTAGTTGATTTATCAGCCATTTGCAAAGATATATCAGTTGGTATCAACTTTTCTAGCTAGAGTCTCTTGTAGAGAGAAAAAGGCATAACACTAACTCCAGCTCCCAAATCACATAAAGGAGTTCTAACATAATTATTCTTAATAGAGTAAGGAATAATTGGTATACCTGGATCACCAAGTTTTTTTGGAACATAACCATTGAAGGAATAATTGGCAAGCAAAGTAGAAATCTCCTCATTAGGAATCTTCCTTTTATTAGAGACAATATCCTTCATATACTTTGAATAAGGAGGAAACTTAATAGCACCAATCAAAGGAATTTGAAAAAATAAAGGTTTCATCCACTCACAAAACTTGTTGTAGTGTTCTTCCTCCTTTGACTTGTGTTTCTTACCTCGAAAAGGCATAGGTTTCTGCACCCAAGGTTCTCTCTCTTTACCATGTTTATTAGCAATAAAATCTTCCTTTGTGTACCTAGTGTTCTTAGTGTGCTTCTCAGGTTCTTCCTCATCTTCCTACTTATCAGGAGACTCATTTTTATCATTACCACTCTCAGTTTCAGCATCAGAGACAGATATACTATTAGGATCTACAGCAGGTTCAAGTGGTTCCTCAACTACTTAATGTTTCTTTTTCTTTCTCTTACGAGGACTACCACTACTTTCACCTTGTTGAGAATCCTGCTCAATTCTTTTAGGGTGTCCTTCAGGATATAAAGGATCTTGAGTAGCTATACCACTCCTAGTTCTAATTCCGTAAGCATGTTTCTCCTGAGGCATTAACTAGCATATCCTTTTGTACCTTAGCAAGTTGATCAAGTTGGGTTTGAACCATTTGAAAGTGTTTACAAAGCATTTTAATATCATTAGATGTTCTTTCCACAATATCTTTGAACTCATTAATAGCTCTAGAGTTTTCCAATGAATGATTCTGAACTTGTTTATTAAAATTACCTTGTTTAACAATAAATGTGTCAAGTTCCTCTAAGCATTGATCAGGAGGCTTACCATAAGGAATATCACCTTCATTAAAGTGGAGAGAGTGTACCTCAATGGTGGATGAGTGGGGAATTGGCTTACATAATTCTTCTATATGAGTTAGATTCTTCACATCTTCAGCTCTAATACCTTTCTCCTTTATACATTTCTTAGCTTCCTTCATCACTTCATCATTTAATGCAATAACTCCCCACTTATTTGGTGTTGGTGTTGGAACTAGTTCATGCACAAGTGGTTTTGGAATAATAGTCTCAGGTGTATTTAGCTCAATTGAAGTCCAATCATCATAATTCTTGCTTATCTTAGCCATTAATTCTTCAGCATCTGTATTAGTTCTTTTCCTGAAAACACAATCAGCAAAGCTATCTAGGTATGTCCTAGAATCATCAGTTAGTCCATTATAATAAATATCAAGAAGCTCATTCTTAGGCAATGGACATCCAGGATTTGCATGAATCAAGGCAAAGAACCTTGTCCATGACTCAGGAGATTTCTCTTCTTCTCCCTGTTTAAAATTAAAAAGTCTCTACAAAGCAGCAGGTCTAGCACTGGGAGTAAAATATTTCTGGAAGAAAGAAGCAATCAAGCAATCAGGGCTATCAATGGAACCAGGAGGTAATCTATTAAACCAAGCCCTAGCTTCTCCTTTTAGTGAAAAAGGGAAGATCTTAGTAACAAAGTACTTGCGCATCTTAAAATCATCAAAGAATAAAGCACTCTTAGTAGAAAGCTCATTCATATGAGCCACAACACTCTCACTTTCAGTCCCACAAAAAGGTTCTTTCTCAACAATATCTAAACAGGATAAATCAAGAGAGAAATCATAATCCTTATCTTTAATATCTATGGGAGAGGTGGCAAACTTAGGATCAGAGGACAGTTTAGGAATAATGGTGCATCTAGCAAGGAGACTCTTAATAGCACTAGTACCATGTGTGTTTCGGCACTCTTCAACAAATTCATCAGTGAATGATGACCCACAAGTATTGGGGATCGCAACAGTCTTCGTGGGTAGTATTACCCAGTTTATTGATTCGACACAAGGGGAGACAAAGAATACTTGCAAGCCTTAACAACTGAGTTGTCAATTCAACTACACCTGGAAATAGTTCTTGCTCACAGAAGTTTATCAGTAGCAACAGCAAAGCAACAACAACAGCAAAACATGAGCAATAGTAACAGTAACAATGAACAGTGGGATTCGAGTGCGGTAGGCATATGGATGGATGGACGGGCGTTGCATGGACGAGTCTAAACATGTAACTTCAAGATCTAGGGCATTGCAGATAAATAATAACAAGCATCCAAGTACTAAACAATACTAGGCATGTGCTCCAAATATAGTCATACGTGCTCGCAATGAGAACTTGCACAACATCTTCTGTCCAGCCAACCGTGGCAGCAGGGCCTTTAGGGAACTACTGGCAATTAAGGTCTCCTTTTAATAGAGAACCGAAGCAAAGCATTAACACTCCGTGAACACATGTGATCCTCACACCACAGCCATCCCCTCCGGTTGTCCCAATTATTGTCATTTTGGGGCCTTTGGATCCGGACAATGATATATGTACACAACTTGGATATAAGATCACAAACAATACTATCATAATGATTCAATAATAAGTTCAGATCTGAGATCATGGCACTCGGTCCGTAGTGACAAGCATTAAGCACAACAAGCTGCAACAAAGTCAAATAGCACTAATAGAGATAGTAGGCACTATGCCCTAACAGATCTTATTCGATTACATGATAGAACTCATCCAATCCCTACCATCCCCAAGCCTACAGCGGGGGATTACTCACTCATGTATGAGGGGAACATCGGTGGTTGATGGAGATGCGTTGGTGATGACGATGGTGATGATCCTATCCAAATTCCCTGTCCCGGCAGGGTGCCACAACGAAGTTTCTGGATCCGAATATTGGTTTCTAGTGGCGGCGGCAGAGCGGAACTCTTTCTGAAAAACTATCTAACCCCCCTCGGTTTTTAGGTCGAAAGGCAACTTTTAGGCGCAGAGGGAGGCTGAGGGGTGCCTGGGGTGGCCGCACCCTCCTAGGCAAGGGGCAGGGCCCACCCGCGCCTGGCAGGGGTGTGGGCCCCCTAGTACCTTTCTCCGTCTCGTCTTCTGGCTCCGTGAGTCTTCTGGTGAAATATAATTTTTGGCATATTTTCCGGGATTTTTCCTGATATTTGATTTTCTGCACAAATACAAGACACCAAGGTAATTCTGCTGAAAACAGCGTTAGTCCGTGTTAGTTGTATCCAAAACACACAAGTTTAGAGGATAAACAATAGCAAAAGTGTTCACGAAAGTAGATACGTTTTGGACGTATCAACTCCCCCCAAGCTTAGCTTATTGCTTGTCCTCAAGCAATTCAGTTGAAAACTAAGTGGGATAAAAGAAATTTCACGAACACATTTGCTTCATATGATGTAAATATTCTCAGCACAGGAGTAGATGCTTAAACCATTCATAATAATAAGTATGCAACTAAGTCTACTCAATAGTCATTGCAAGCTATGAAGAGAAACCAACTCAATAATAGTAAGTAGCATGAAACATAAACATAAGCAACATTGCAATGCTCATAGTAAGGTATGATAGAGTGGTATCTCGATTGCCTTTGTTTGAAGAGCACAATATAAATGCCAAGGCACCTCTGAAGTTCAAGTGAAGACTAGAGGTAAAGATATCAGAGATACAAGCATCAAAGTCATGACATAATTAACCAAGTTTTGGAACAAACACAAGAATGATAACTATGCTCTCAAGAAGGTGCTCATAGAATAAGTGGTGACTCAACAAGGTTGTGAAAACGGTTTTGAAAAGTTTGAAAGGCTTCCTAATGCTGAAAGGAAGATACTCATTAGCTTTGAGCTCTCATTGACCCTATCATAGGCATCTTCATATGGTTAAGGTGAAAGTGAGGTCCACTCTGAATCATATGCTTGACAAACCATAGACTGGAAATCCCAAGTCCCTTGAATATGAGGTCCGCTCCGCATGCTACTCAACTTTAGTCACCTAAAAGTTCTTGTCATTGTAAATACATGCATATCATAGAGAACCGCCAATGAGGTACCCCTTGCACATGGTACAGGAGCTTTCCCATAACCAAAATGACAAGGCAAGCAGACAATGAGCATCTCAGCAATCTTTTTATTTACCATATGCGTAGCTTTTTATTGAGGATGCTTCATAGATGCTCATTATGGTGATGCTGCAAGTTACCACCACGATTAGGCATGGCTTAGGCTAGCGGCCCAGGCGTTTCTCTAACACAATGTATAAACTCCATGAACTCACAAGCTCCCCTTTTATTTCACATTGTCGACATCCGTAAACAAAAGAGCAAAGTATCAACTAGATAGGATATCCAAAAGGTGTTGAAAGCGTTTCTCGTGATAGCACGGTTCTGCTGACTCCCAGCATATAATTTGTAAGCATATAACTTCCATGGACTAGTCACAATGGTTCAAGATTATTAAGTGCAAGGAATAAAGTGTGCCATCAAGTTCGTGAGAGCTTTACTAACTAACTTTCTCAAAACAGACAAACATTTTATTTGGAAGAAAACAAGGCATATAGAATATGCACTGAAATAGCAAACGATGCTGATAGGTAGGTATGGTGGAAACAGCTAGCAATATTGGTTTTGGGGAGTTTGAAGCATAGGTAGACCACATACTCAATGCAAGTGAAGGCTAGCAATAGAGAGGGAGCGACAAGCGAGAGAGCAATAACTGTCATAATCATGCTTGCAACAAAACATGACTAATTATGGCATGAAAGTGATACAAGAACTCTGAGGCAAAATAAATCATCGAGGCTTACTGACTATTGATTAGTCATATGCATGCGTGAGCATGTGCCAAGTCGATTCACATGAACAGTCAGAGGAGGATACCAAAATGTCATACCAAAGTATGAATAAAACAATGCAAGCAAACATTCATATGACATGCTATAAACTATTAGCAAGCTGGAGCTAATCATAAACAAGCAAGAACTACTAAGCATCCATAATGACATACACCTTACACAAACAGGCTAAGCATGCTCACAATGATGAGTATATGTACAAAAATGAAACAAATACAGTTCGTTACCAGCCTCTTACCACACTTTGAGTTATCTTAATCTTCATTATTGCCCTTCACTTGTGCGACTTGAATATTAACATGAAACCAAAATCCACTGAGGACAGCTGAACCCTACAAAGAACTCACAAAACCAAAGAAGAACAGCAAATATTTTTGGTGTTTTCCAGTTTTAAAGAAAGCAAACAAAGAAAAACCAAGCAAAGCAAAAACAAACCAAACAAAGAAAAATCTTTATAGATTTTTCTTTTAAGGCAAACGAAAGCAAAGAAACAAAGAAAGAGAAACAAAGAAAATATTTTTGGTATTTTTGGGTTTTAAGAAAGAAGCAACAACAACCAAAAAGAAAGCGAAACAACAGATATACAAAGAACCGACTGAACATGATATATAGATGAGTGTGATGTCGGTATACCTCCCCCCAAGCTTAGGCTTTTGGCCTAAGTGGGGCTCAATAGCGCGGGTAGTAACCCCATGCTGGTGGGTCATCATAGGAATCATCATAGTCAGACGCTTGCGATGAAGAAGAAGACGCGACCCAATCAAATGAGGGCTGCTGGTATGAAGACTCTCCCAAGTTGGAGGGTTGAACCGAATTTTCTTCGGCATCCTCTTCAACATTCTCCTCTTGCTTGGAGAGCTCTGCCACATATGTGTCAACCTCCTCCTCTGTAAGAGACCATTCTTGCCTGTTATCAAAGTTAAACAAAGCAGGTACACGCAAATAAACTATTTTCTCAGTCCTACCCTTTCTCCGACCTTGCTGGGCAAAAGATAATTCATACGGTAAACTTCTCACATTCGCCCCCAAGGAAACAAAACCATGTTGAATCATGGATTCAAGATCAAGCCTCTCTATGGGGAACTGATAATCTGAATAGTGAGGCTCTAAACCATGGAAATCTAGCAACCTAGAAGCAATGAGACCTCCACAAATTCCACCCTTCTCGCGGTTGGTGGTGAGATGGTGAGCTATCAAAGCACCCATGCTATAAGGTCTATTTCTATCCAGAGCAGATGCGATAAAAGTTAGATCAAATGAAGACAACTTTATAGCAATCTTTCTAGCAAGAACACATTTGGTAATGAAATAGGCAAAGCATCTAATAGCTGGGAACTAAATGTTCTGTATTTTACCACTTTCCTTTGAGAAGTCGAAACCTTGGCAACTCTCAGCATATAAATCCATAAGTGACTTGGGACTTTCCTTGATCTTCTCACAAGATCCCCACTGAGGTACTCTAATTGCTGCACATAAATCAGCAAAAGGCAGGTCAATAGGTATATTATATATTTTGTAATGGACCATGGGATTAGATGTAGACCAAGTGAACCAGAAGTCCTGCACAAAAGCCATGGTTAGCTTAACAAATTAAAATGCCATGAACAAAGTGTTCCAATCCTGCATTGGTAATCAAGGTTTAGAAATCCTGGGAGATTCCCGCGGTTCTCATAAATTCATGGCATGGGTATACGGAAGGAAAAACTGCCTCCTCACGATGAACCCTCATTAGCTCAGACACCATCAAGTCATATTGATTCAGTGGATAGGTACTCATATTCCTTGCTGAAATTTTTAGATAAACATCAAACCAAGTGATTTCTAAGTTGATAAATGATGAGTAACTACTATAGGATCTTGCTAGAGGACTACACATGATTCAACATGAAATTTCTAAGCATAGAACAAGCATGCAAGCTCAAACAACCTGTCACCTATAGCAGAAAAATACTCAAGATACAATCTACCAATCACAAATCTAATTGGACAAGTGGAGGAGGCACATACCAAGGAAGAATCTCTCCAAAAATCAGTAGCAAAGATGGACTGAGCAAGGAGATCGAAAATCACGAGCAAGAACAGCAAGAACTCGAGCTTGAGCAAGTTTTCCGGTGTTTTCGAGAGAGAGAAATAAGATGGCTTCGAGGAGGCATCCTGGAGGGCCCCAGGTGGGCTAGACCCCCTAGGCGCCGCCCACTGGTAGGCCACGCCTACCATGGGTGTGGTGGCCTGGGGTGGCCCCCTGGGTCACTTAAGGTGTCCCTATGCCCCTTTTTCGAGGAAAAATTTATTTTGAATTTTCTGGGATTTTTAGGGAAACTTTATTTTTTGCCAATTTTCAGTGTATGAAAATTGATTTTCTCGCAGAAACAATTTTTCAGAAGAAGCAAAAGCAAACCAAAAGCCAAACTACAGGAGCCCTAAGACAAACTAACAAGCAAACACCTAGCAAAACCAAAGCTAGCAAAAGAAAGGCAAAGACTAGGAAAGAGAAAAGTAAAAGAAAGCAAGTATAATCATGGTGAAAACATTATTTTGTTCATAAAAATCCTTTTGTTAACAAGGTTGATCAAGTCTTGTTACCAAAACAATCTTATATGAAACAAAACTTTGCATTCCACAAGGTGATTATGTTACCTCATACTTGATAGCAATGGTTCCAATCATAATAGTTTCAAAATTTTCTTGTAGAATGGGACAATATAGTTCTCCAACCTTGATGCTCTCAATATTTTCAATGGAATTCAGGCAATAGCTTCTAACAACGTTCTTGGGGAAATAAACAGTATGATCTTTGTCATCAATATCGAATGTTACTTTTCCTTGATTACAATTAATGGTAGCACCTGCAGTATTAAGAAAAGGTCTCCCAAGAATAATAGACATATTATCATCTTTAGGCATTTCAAGCACAACAAAATTAGTTAAAACCAAGCAATTATGAGCCACTTGAATAGGAACATCCTCACATATACCAACAGGAATAGTAGTTGACTTATCAGACATTTGCAAAGATATATCAGTTGGTATCAACTTTTCTAGATGGAGTCTCTTGTAGAGAGAAAATGGCATAACACTAACTCCAGCTCCCAAATCACATAAAGCAGTTCTAACATAATTGTTCTTAATAGAGCAAGGAATAGTTGGTATACCTGAATCACCAAGTTTCTTTGGAACCTTACCATTGAAGGAATAATTAGCAAGCATAGTAGAAATCTCCTCATTAGGAATCTTCCTTTTATTAGAGACAATATCCTTCATATACTTTGAATAAGGAGGCAATTTAATAGCATTAGTCAAAGGAATTTGCAAAAATAAAGGTTTCATCCACTCACAAAACTTGTTGTAGCGTTCTTCCTCCTTTGACTTGTGTTGCTTACCTGGAAAAGGCATAGGTTTCTGCACCCAAGGTTCTCTCTCTTTACCATGTTTATTAGCAATAAAATCTTCCTTTGTGTACCTAGTGTTCTTAGTGTGCTTCTCAGGTTCTTCCTCACCTTCCTCCTTATCAGGAGCATCATTATTATCATTACCACTCTCAGTTTCAACATCAGAGACAGATATACTATTAGGATCTACAGCAGGTTCAAGTGGTTCCTCAACTATTTTCTTTTTCTTTTTCTTTCTCTTACGAGGACTACCACTATTCTCACCTTGTTGAGAATCCTTCTCAATTCTTTTAGGGTGTCCTTCAGGATATAAAGGATCTTGAGTAGCTATACCACTCGTAGTTCTAATTCCATAAGCATGTTTATCTCCTGAGGCATCAACTAGCATATCCTTTTGTACCTTAGCAAGTTGATCAAGTTGGGTTTGAACCATTTGAAAGTGTTTACAAAGCATTTTAATATCATTAGAAGTTCTTTCCACAATATCTTTCAACTCATGGATAGCTCTAGGGTTTTCCAATAAATGATTTTGAACTTGTTTATTAAAATTACCTTGTTTAACAATAAATGTGTCAAGTTCCACTAAGCATTGATCAGGAGGCTTACCATAGGGAATATCCCCTTCATTAAAGTGGAGAGAGTGTACCTCAATAGTAGATGAGTGAGGAATTGGCTTGCATAATTCTTCTATAGGAGGTAGATTCTTCACATCTTCATCTCTAATACCTTTCTCCTTTAGACATTTCTTAGCTTCCTTCATCAGTTCATCATTTAATGCAATAACTCCCTTCTTCTTTGGTGTTAGTGTTGGAACTGGTTCAGGCACAATTGGTTCAGGTGTATTTAGCTTAGTTGAAGTCCAATCATCATAATTCTTGCTTATTTTAGCCATTAATTCTTCAGCATCTGTAGGAGTTATTTTCCTGAAAACATAATCAGCAAAGCTATCTAGGTAGGTCCTAGAATCATCAGTTAGTCCATTATAATAAATATCAAGAAGCTCATTTTTAGGTAATTGACATCCAGGATCTGCATGAATCAAGGCATAGAACCTTGTCCATGACTCGGGAAATTTCTCTTCTTCTCCCTGTTTAAAATCAAAAAGTCTCTGCAAAGCAGCATGTCTAGCACTGAGAGGAAAATATTTCTGGAAGAAAAAAGCAATCAAACAATCAGGGCTATCAATGGAACCAGGAGGTAATCTATTAAACCAAGCCCTAGCTTCTCCTTTTAGTGAAAAAGGTAAGATCTTAGTAACAAAGTACTTGTGCATCTTAAAATCACCAGAGAATAAAGCACTCATAGTACAAAGCTCATTCATATGAGCCACAACACTCTCATTTTTAGTCCCACAGAAAGGTTCTTTCTCAACAATATCTAAATAGGACAAATCAAGAGAGAAATCATAATCTTCATCTTTAATATCTATGGGAGAGGTGGAAATCTTAGGATCAGAGGACAGTTCGGGCATAATGGTACGTCTAGCAAGGAGACTCTTAATAGCACTAGTACCATGTGTGTTTCAGCACTCTTCAACAAATTCATCAGTAAACTCAATGTAACCATCATTAATATCATAACTCTCACTAGACTCAGGTGAGATAACAGGTGTAACAGTGTCTTCACTAGGAGTTTCGGTATTTCCTAGACTGGCCATAGTAGCATCTAGGAAAGGACCTAATGAACCACTCGCATCAAGCACAGTAGAAGTAACATCATGAGCATCAAAAGCAGTTTCAGACAAAGCAGTAGTAGTAGTGTGTGTAGCATGAGTATGTGGTGGTGGTGTGACAAACTTACTTATAACAGACGGTGAATCAAGAGGAACAGAGGTGTTTAGGTCTGTACCTCTTCTTGTAGTGGATGGTAAAATAGGGAACACTCCATCACGAGACTTCCCCCTGATGAAAGGAGTAGCAGTGAACAATAATAGATCCAAGTGAACTTACAAATAAAGCTATGCTCCCCGGCAACGGCGCCATAAAATAGTCTTGATGACCCACAAGTATAGGGGATCGCAACAGTCCTCGCGGGTAGTATTACCCAATTTATTGATTCGACACAAGGGGAGCCAAAGAATAATTGCAAGCCTTAACAACTAAGTTGTCAATTCAGCTGCACCTGGAAATAGTTCTTGCTCACAGAAGTTTATCAGTAGCAACAATTTGTAGTAGCAACAGCAAAGCAACAGTGAAACAGGAGCAGTAGTAATAGTAACGGTAACAGTGGGATTCGAGTGCGGTAGGCATAGGGATGAATGGACGGGCGTTGCATGGACGAGTCTAAACATGTAACTAGGGCATTGCAGATAAATAATAACAAGCATCCAAGTACTAAAAAATCCTAGGCATGTGCTCCAAATATAGTCATACGTGCTCGCAATGAGAACTTGCACAACATCTTCTGTCCAGCCAGCCCGTGGCAGCGGCGCCTCTAGGGAACTACTGGCAATTAAGGTGCTCCTTTTAATAGAGCACCGGAGCAAAGCATTAACACTCCATGAACACATGTGATCCTCACACCACAGCCATCCCCTTCGGTTGTCCCAATTATTGTCACTTTGGGGCCTTTTGGATCCGGACAATGATATGTGTACACAATTTGTAGATAAGATCACAAACAATATTATCATAATGATTCAATAATAAGCTCAGATCTGAGATCATGGCACTCGGGTCCTAGTGACAAGCATTAAGCACAACAAGCTGCAACAAAGTCAAATAGCACTAATAGAGATACTAGGCACTATGCCCTAACAGATCTTATTCGATTACATGATAGAACTCATCCAATCCCTACCATCCCCAAGCCTACAGTGGGGGATTACTCACTCATGGATGAGGGAAACATCGGTGGTTGATGGAGATGCGTTGGTGATGACGATGGCGATGATCCTGTCCAAATTCCCCGTCCCGGCAAGGTGCCAGAACAGAGTTTCTGGATCCAAATCTTGGTTTCTGGTGGCGGCGGCGGAGCGGAACTCTTTCTAGAAAACTATCGAACCCCCCTCGGTTTTAGGTCGAAAGGCAACTTATAGGCGCAAAGGGAGGCCGAGGGGGTGCCTGGGGTGGCCGTACCCCCTAGGCGCGGGGCAGGGCCCACCCGCGCCTGGCAGAGGTGTGGCCCCCCTAGGCCCCTTCTCCATCTCGTCTTCTGGCTCCATGAGTCTTCTGGTGAAATATAATATTTGGCATATTTTCCGGGATTTTTCCTGATAGTTGATTTTCTGCACAAAAACAAGACACCAAGGTAATTCTGCTGAAAACAGCATCAGTCCGTGTTAGTTGTATCCAAATCACATAAGTTTAGAGCAGAAACAATAACAAAAGTGTTTGGGAAAGTAGTTATGTTTTGGACGTCCAGTGAACTCAATGTAATCATCATTAATATCATAACTCTCTCTAGACTCAGGTGAGCTAATAGGTGTAATAGTGTCTTCACTAGGAGTTTCGGTATTTCCTAGACTAGCCATAGTAGCATCTAGAAAAGGACCTAATGGACCACTCGCATGAAGCACAGTAGAAGTAACATCATGAGCATCAAAAGCAGTTTCAGATTCAACAGTAGTAGCAGTGTGTGTGTAGCATAAGTATGTGGTGGTAGTGTAACAAGCTTACTTATAACAGACGGTGAATCAAGAGCAACAGAGGTGTTTAGGACTGTACCTCTTCTTGTAGTGGATGGTAAAATAGGGAACTTTCCATCACGAGACTTCCGCATGATGAACGAAGTAGCAGTGAACAATAATAGATCCAAGTGAACTTACAAATAAAGATATGCTCCCCGGTAACGGCGCCAAAAAATAGTCTTGATGACCCACAAGTGTAGGGGATCGTAACAGTCTTCGCGGGTAGTATTTCCCAATTTATTGATTCGACACAAGGGGAGCCAAAGAATACTTGCAAGCCGTAACAATTGAGTTGTCAATTCAGCTGCACCTGGAAATAGTTGTTGCTCACAGAAGTTTATCAGTAGCAACAATTTGATAGTAGCAACAGCAAAGCAACAGCAACAGCAACAGCAAAACAAGAGCAATAGTAATAGTAACCATGAACAGTGGGATTTTAGTGTGGTAGGCATAGGGATGGATGGACGGGCGTTGCATGGACGAGTCTAAACATGTAACTTGAAGATCTAGGGCATTGCAAATAAATAAGAATAAGCATCCAAGTACTAAAAAATCATAGGCATGTGCTCCATATATAGTCATACGTGCTCGCAATGAGAACTTGCACAACATCTTTTGTCCAGCCAGCCCATGGCAGCGGGGCCTCTAGGGAACTACTGGCAATTAAGGGGCTCCTTTTAATAGAGCATCGAAGAAAAGCATTAACACTCCATGAACACATGTGATCCTCACACCACAGCCATCCCCTCCGGTTGTCCCAATTTCTGTCACTTTGGGGCCTTTGGATCAGGACAATGATATGTGTACACAACTTGCAGATAAGATCACAAACAATACTATCATAATGATTCAATAATAAGTTCAGATCTGAGATCATGGCACTCAGGTCCTAGTGACAAGCATTAAGCACAAGAAGTTGCAACAAAGTCAAATAGCACTAATAGATATACTAGGCACTATGCCCTAACAATATTATTCGATTACATGATAGAACTCATCCAATCCCTACCATCCCCAAGCCTATAGCGGGGGATTACTCACTCATGGATAAGGGAAACATCGATGGTTGATGGAGAGGCGTTGGTGATGACGATGGTGATGATCCTCTCCAAATTCCTTGTCCCGACAGGGTGATAGAACCGAGTTTCTGGATCCGAATCTTGGTTTCTGGTGGCAGCGGCGTAGCGGAACTCTTTCTAGAAAACTATTGACCCCCTCCCTCTGTTTTTAGGTCGAGAGGCAACTTATAGGCGCAGAGGGAGGCCGAGGGGGTGCCTGGGGTGGTTGCACCCCCCTAGGCGCGGCCAGAGGTGGGCACGTGCCTGGCAGGGGTGTGGGCCCCCCAGGCCCCTTCTCTGTCTCGTACTCTGGCTCCGTGGATCTTCTAGTGAAATAGGATTTTTGGCATATTTTCCAGGATTTTTCCTGATAGTTGATTTTTTGCACAAAAAACTAGACACCAAGGTAATTTTGCTGAAAACATCGTCAGTCCATGTTAGTTGTATCCAAATCACACAAGTTTAGAGGAGAAACAATAGGTGTTCGGGAAAGTAGATACGTTTTGGACGAGTTGCCTGTTTTCTTCTGTTTTTGGTTCTAGAAATGCAGAAAATCAACATTCTCGGAATTGGACGGGAGAAAAGCCAAAGTCAATATTTTACCATGGGGAACACGGAGCCAGAGTACGAGACGGAGGGGAGGCACCAGGGGGCCACACACCCTGGCGGCACGGGCTAGGGTTAGTGATACGTCCAATTTGCATCACCATTCTATATCATAATTTGCCTCTATTCATTGATATATTTCATAATAAGAGGTGTTACTTATGTCTTTTCATCTGTTTTTGCATGTTGGATGATTCTTGGAGGATGAACTTCCGGAGTCAGGTTTCTGATGGAAAAATAGGTGTTTTGATGCAATTTCGTGAAGATCAGAAAAATAACAGAAAAACTACGGAAAATCATATTTTTCCAGAAGACGAAGAATGCCAGAAGAGGAGGTGGAGATGGGCCACAGGGGGCCCACACCCCCCAAGCACGGGCCACCCTTAGGCCATGCCTACAGGGGGTGTGGCCCACCTTTGGCTCCGCCCTCTCGCCTATATCTTCTCCTCGAAACCCTAAAACACGGGGAGCAACCACAGAAAGATTCCGCCGCCTCTGCTGGGCGGAAAACACCGAGAGAGAAAGAGCTCTCCGACAGACAGATTTCTGCCATGGAAATTCCTTCCCGGAGAGGGGAGATCGTCGCCATCAACACCATCATCAAGCTAGACTTTATTGGGATCATCATCATCATCCACACCATCATCTCCACCAGCACCATCATCACCACTCCATCCCGCTGTAACAATTGTGTTGAATACTTGCATAGTTCTTAGGGGAAACTTTCTTGGTGTTGATTACTATTGTAGTTGATGCTTGTGAGTGGAACCATTGGATTATTGTTTATGTTCATATTGTTATCCATCACCATATCATCTTTGATCTTGATCCATATGATGTCTTGTGAGTAGTTCGTTTAGTTCTTGAGGACATGGGAGAAGTCATGTTGTTAGTAGTGGATTTGTGTTGAGATATTATTCAATGGTTTAGTATTTAATTTGTGGTGCTATTCTTCTAGTGGTGTCATGTGAACGTCGACTACATGATATTTCACCATTTATGGGCCTAGGGGAATGCATTGTGTATTTGGCTACTAATTGTGGGGTTGCCGGAGTGACAGAAACCTGAACCACCGTTAGGACACCATTGCACAAGGGAGCGTAGGATCTCAGAGTTTAAGGTTGTGGTTACGTTTATACCTTAATTGCTTTCCTGTAGTTGCGGATGCTTGCAGGGGGTTTAATCACAAGTATGAATTAGCCCAAGCAAGGTCGGTACATTAGCACAGGTTCACCCGCACAACACTTACAAAACCAAAGAATACTACTCAGCTATTTGAAGCGAAAGCACTTGACAGTATTCCCATGTGTCCTCGAGAACATTTGGTCCTTATAAGTATTTCCACCGGCTTGTCCTTTGTTGAGAAAGGATTGGGGAACTTTCTGCAATTGTTCGTTGTCTTTATTACTTGCACTTTATTTCTTTGCTTTATCAGAAAACCCCTAAAAATCCGTTTGCTAAGTATTTACAGAGATTTCCTGCTCCATACCACTAGTCAACACCTTCTGCTTCTCGTTGGGATCGACACTCCTATTTATCGAAAGTACTACGATACACCCCCTATACTTGTGGGTCATCAGTTAGCCGTGCCTAGGGGGTGTGACCACCCTGGCCGCCCATGCCTCGCCTCTTCGCCTATAAAGACCCCCCGATGCCAAAACCCTAAGTACCCGATCAATATTCCACAAAACCGTCTATAGCCGCCGCCACCATCGTCCCTAGATCGGGGGGATCTGAAGCTCTTCTCGGCACCCTGCCGGAGGGGAGATCATCCCGGAGGCCTTCTTCTTTCTCATGCCAGCCTTCGGTATGAAGCGTCAGTAGTTCCACCTTGGTCTACGGGGCCATGTAGTAGCTAGATGGTTGTATCTCCTCCTTTGTGCTACCATGTTTAGATCTTGTGAGCTCTGTTCATGATCAAGATCATATATTTCTAATCATGCATGTTGTGTTTGCGCGGATCCGATGGATATTGAGATTACTATGTCAGATTGATTAATGGTTTTGTCTTATTGATTCTATCATGTCTGTGTTGTTTTTGATCTTGCATGCTCTCCGTTTCTAGTATCTATCTTGACCAAGTAGATGCTAGTGACTCCAAGAGGGGGTATTTATACTAGATAGTGGGTGCCTCTATTTGATCTAAGAGAAGTGACAGAAATCTCCAAGGTTGTATATATGCTGTTGCCACTAGGGAGAAAACAACGGTCTCTTGTTCATGGAACAAGTGGATTGTTTAAGTTACACACTTTGCTTAAAGCAGTTATCTGTTGCTTGCAACTTAATACTGGAGGGGGTTCGGATGATAATCTGAAGGTGAATTTCTAGTCATAGATGCAGTTGGATGACGGTCTATGTATCTTGTTGTATTGCCCAATCGAATCTCATAGGATCATGAATGTCTAGTATTGCATTGTTATGCCTTGCTCAGTCCTGTTAATTGCCCCGCTATAATTTGTTTACCCAGCATGCCTGACATGGTTATACCCTATGGGTACACGATATTAGTATACCTGGTCCAGTCCAAGGAAGGCCCACAAGAACATATGCGGCATGCGGAGACTTTCGGGTGGCCCAAGCCCATGACACCTTCGGATCCTTGGAGTACAAGACTAGAATAGATAGAATTTCAAAGGGGCAATCCCTAATCTGTAACCGACTCGACCTATGCCCAGGACCTGCCTATCTATTTAAAGGCTAGGAGGGCACGGCGAGGAGGGCACCTCAACTCACCTCATACACACCTCACGCCAGATTGCATCTGCGCACCCCTGTAACTTTCGGTTCCACCGTAATCAAGAGCAGACAAGCAGGAGTAGGATTTTCCCTCTGGGGGCCTGAACCTGGTTAAACTTCATGTCCCTGTGTTGCTTGTTTGCTAACCGTTTCGCGATCTCCAGCATCTCCATCTTCTCCAAAACCCAAGTCTATAACAATGAGCATTGACGAGATCGAACCTCGTCAATGCCATGTTTGTTTATCTTAAGGAGAACACCTCTAGTGAACTATGGACCCCGGTCCAATCTTTACCATTGATACATCTTCCACTGTTACTGTTTACTTGTTGCAAACTACTATTACCTTTCACACCATACAGTTAATCTTTTGTTACAGCAACCGGTGAGATTAACAACCTCACTGTTCGTTGGGGCAAAGTCTTGAGTTTGTGTTGTGCAGGTCTCCAAGTTGCTAGCAACACCTTTGAGTCCTTTCCTTCCTCCTACTGGTTCAATAAACTCGGTTTCTTACTGAAGGAATACTTGTTGTTGTGCTCATCACACCTTGCTCTTGGGGTCTCCCAACGAGGCGTCAATAACACGCCAACAACTACCGTGGCGAGGACACCGTGGCATCCGAGGTGTGGCCATGGCCGGAGCCAGAGGAGGACCCAAAGCCGCCCCGGCTGGTGGCGGTCAAGATGGAGGAGGAGGGCCGGAGCGACAGCACCGGCCAATGACGGAGGAGGAGGAGCTCTAGGCCGTCATTCTCGCCTCCCAGCTGGAGGAGAAGAAGTGGGACGACACCGCCTAGGCGTTGTACGAGTCCTGGGTGGTCGCGCAGGCCCAGATGCCGCCCGTGCTCCCAGCTCGGCTTTCGCCTCCCGCTCCGGCCCAGGCCGCAGGACCAAGACGCTGGCCGGCCAGCAGCAACGCACGCCGCCTCGCCTCCCTTCCACGCCAAGGCACCCCAAATATTGGGGCTTCTTTTTTTTGTATATGTTGTGACCGGAGGACACAGGACAAGGACCATTTTATGTAATATGTTAATTATTTTCGTTCGTTTTTTTTTGCACCTTTTTTTGCGGGTGAGATGCCGTTGGGGGCACATGCCACCGCAAACCTGGTTGAACCCGGACGGCCTATCTTCCACCCGCAAACGGACCAATTTGGCTAACTGCTGTCTGAAATGCGGGACCGTTGGGATGACCACCTGAAGCTTATTTTTTGGTATTAAATAAACGGGTTATTCGTTTTACAAACGTGTGTAACTTGTACACATAGTGTACACGCAGACGCAGGGGACTACAAAGCAGGGAGACTGGGAGTCTGGGAGAGGCGCGCCCCAGGCGGCGATTAGGCGATTAGGGGGCTACAGTCTACAGGGTACACGTAGGGATTTGTCCTCTTTTTTTTTCCCAGATAGTAATGTATCCACCAAGTGCCCGCGTAGCTTCGCGGTGCCAAGGCCAAGCAGAACGTCTAGGCGATCGCGGGCCAAGCTCGATCAGGACTTGGTGCCTCAGTTTTCGCCGTCGCCGTCGCCGTCATGTCATGGTAGAGGGGTCAAGCCTCTTCGTGCACGACCAAATAGCAAACCACGCGGTGGCGGCAGACCAAATATCAAACCACGCGCGCCCAGAAATCGCCCAACGTTCCCGTCCACGACCGCTCGGAGGAGGACGATCGAGGCTCCGGCCGGCCTCCCTGCAGTCCTGCGTCGCGTCGTCGCCTGGTGGTGGCGGGGCCTGGCGGCTCGACGCGCCCTAGTCGCGTCGGATCAGATGATGGACGTAGTACTACGCGCGCTCATGGTCATGGAGATGATGGGGCAGACGCCCGCCACGCATCACGCATGCGGTCGTCGCTTTCGGTCGTGATTCTCTCCCTGTGACCGGCGATCCGGATGGCGCAAGTTTTTGACCTGGGTACGCTCAGTTTTCTACTCGTGTACCCAGGCCGAGTTCCCGGGTCGTCCGTTTCCGCTAGAATTCGGCTTAAATCCAGTTAAACTTCGTCCAAATTTCGGCATAGTTCGTTATACGATGAACACAGAACACTTTAAGACCAAAGTTCGGCGAAATTTTTAAACAGAGTTCGGCATACTGTAAACATAGTTCGATCTGCAATAAAATTACAACACATTTCAGCCAAGTTCGGTCAGTTCATGCTCAGCATCTACGTCGTGTTGCCCCTGCGTATCCATAGGTGCTCGACAAGATCATCCTGCAGCTGTTGATGCATCGCCGGATCTCGGATCTCCTGACGCATTGCGATGAATGCAGCCTATGTTGGAGGCACCTGATGATCAGACTCGGCAAGAGGACCCTGTAGATGGTATGGCTCGTCCTCCTCGAGCAAACTCATTGGATCCTTCTTCTCATCCTTAATGATCATATTGTGCAAGGTCGCACAACAGTTCATCACTTCCCACATCTGATCTTTCGACCAGGTCATAGCAGGGAACTGGACAACTGCAAACCTTTGCTGGAGCACACCAAATGCCCACTCCACGTCCTTCCTGCAAGCTTCCTGTTTTTCTTGGCAAAGTGAGAATGCTTGGGGAGCATTGGGCCTGAGATAGTCTTCACAAATGTTGGCCATCTTGGATAGATGCCATCTGCTAGATAGTATCCTTTGCTGTAGTGATGCCCGTTGATCTCAAATTCCACAGGGGGAGCATGACCCTCAACAAGATTGGAAAAGACAGTTGAGGAATTGAGGACGTTGATGTCGTTGTTCGATCCTGCCATGTCAAAGAAGTAGTGCCAGATCCAAAGATCATGTGTAGCAACTGCCTCAAGTATCACAGTGCATCCTTCTTTGTGGCCTTTGTACATTCCTTGCCATTCAAATGGACAGTTCTTCCACTCTCAATGCATGCAATCTATGTTTCTAAGCATACTAGGAAATCCTCTACTTTCATTGACTGCGAGGATCCGAGCAGTGTCTTCAGCAGTGGGTGATCTCAAGTACTGTTTCCCGAACACTGCAATCACTGCCCTGCAGAACCTGTACAAGCAATCAAGGGCGGTGGACTCGGCGATGCGGAGATAGTCATCAGCAGCATCAGCCGGCGCTCCATATGCAAGCAACCTCATCGCCACGGTGCACTTCTGAAGCGACGAAAACCCAACCAAACCGGTGCAGTCCTTCTTGCAAAGGAAATATGGGTCGAACTCCCGGATGGCATGCACGATTTTGAGGAAGAGCTTCCGGCTCATCCTGAAACGGCGGCGAAACACGTCCTCTCCATGGAGTGGCTGGTCGGCGAAGTAGTCGGCGTACAACATGCAATAGCCCTCTATCCTCTGTCTCGCCTTGCACTTCATGCGACCTGGCGCCGAACCACCGCGCTTCGGCTTCGCCATCTGCATGTACAGCTGGGCGAGCGATGCAAGAATCTGCAAGTGCTCTTCACTTTCGGCGACCTCGGCGCTCTCCTCCTCCAGGAGTTCGGCGAGCAACTCCTCGTCGTCGGAATCCATGGCGAGTATCTCGCCCTCGTCAGAGTCAGTGGACAATACCTCGTCGCCGTCGGAGTCCATGGCCGAATTCGGCCAAATGTCGAACACCTGGCGGGCGTGGTGGTGGGCGCACGGAGACGAAGCACAGCTACGGCAAGGATAGGTCGGCGAAAGCGGCGGCGACGAAGGCGTGGAGCTGGGCGGCAACGACGGCGAGCATAGCTAGAGGCGTGGGCATGTCTCCGCGCGGGGGAGCTCCGACGGCGAAGTCATGGCAACAGAGCTCTCGCGGCAGTCTGGGCGAGTGGAGTGGGTGGAAATGGAACTGTCTCGCTGACAGAGCTAGCCCACGCCCTTTTTTGCGGCGTCCGGCGTCCCCAGGGCGTACCCGGGAACCTGGATTCGGCCTGGATAGGCCGGACCAAAACACGCCGAAATCCGGACGAAAACAGGTCCCTGGGTACGCGACTGGGCCGATTTTCGGCGTCCGGACTGAATTTCGGCGTCCGGACCGGTGTCCTGGGTAGGCGAGTGGAGATGCTCTAAGAGCATCTTCACTCGCCTACACAGGAGGCCGATTCGGACGCCGAAATTACGTCCGGACGCCGAAAATCGGTCCAGTCGCGTACCCAGGGACCTGTTTTCGGTCGGATTTGGGCCAACTTTGGTCCGGACTACCCAAGCCGAACCCAGGATCCCGGGTACTTCCCGGGGACGCCGGACGACGAGAATTCGGCGAGTGGACCATCCTGTCAGCGACAGAAGCCGACTCGCCGCCATCCTTCCCGTCGTTTTCCTTTTCCTGCCCTCGCCGCTACACCCCTTCCGCCATTCTTCCGGCCTATAAAAGCTGTACATCTCGCCGTCTCTCTTCACAGCCCCTCACACCACCACAAGTCCGGTGAACTTCGGACG
Organism: Avena sativa; assembly: GCA_916181665.1. Classification (NCBI taxonomy): domain Eukaryota; kingdom Viridiplantae; phylum Streptophyta; class Magnoliopsida; order Poales; family Poaceae; genus Avena; species Avena sativa. Next base: position 94,558,700 of record OV702294.1, read on the forward strand.
TTCGCACCTTTCTTCCTCCCCAACTCCGCCGAGAAGCCATGGCCGGCCGACGCACGCTGTCGCCGTGGGAAGCCCAGCTGCTCCGCGGGGCGCGCTATACGGCCCCGCCGGACACTCGTCTCCCCCTAGGCTGGAAACTCAGCGCCAGCGGGATCCCCGTTCCGCCGGTGCCGGACGGGCAGGACCTCGCCGGAGAGATCCAGGTGGCTATCGCCGCCATGGAAGACCCAGAACTCGCCGGAGAGATCCAGGCCGCTATCGCCGCCATGCAAGACCTGGCACTCGCTGAGGATCAGGACAACCTGGTCTTCTGGAGGCAGTTTTTCGTCGGCAGGCGCCTCGAGGAACTCGCCCGACACGACGGACCGTCGGGTTCGCCGCTGCCGCCGCGTAACAATATGGCTTACCGCCGCCGCTGGTGGAGCGTTCCAGGGCGGACTCTCGCCGGAGTCATGGCGCACATCGAGGCCGGCAACAACCCCCGCCTCGGCTTGTAGTTGCGGCGTACTGCGTCGACCACAGCGGCATCTTTTCCTAGTTAAAACCAATCTACTATGTGCCCCGTCGCCTACTTTAATAAAATTTCGTCTATATTCGTCCATATTTCGCCGAGTTTAAGTGAATTTAGCTAAACTTGGGAACGCGGCCTATGTACGCGAGTGGGCGACTGGACGTACCCAGGCCGAAAACTCGTCCGGCCAAAAATCGGTCTAGTTTTTGGCCTGAGTACGTCCAACGAGTGGAGATATTCTAAGCTGTAGGCATCGCGATCGTGTCCGAGCAGGCCTCACAGTTTCCTACTTCTCGCTAGCTATGAGAAGCGGCGTGGGCGTACGCACGCAGCTAGAGAAAGCTGGGTGTGTGTTGGTGTGAGACCTCGTTTAAAATTCATATTTTGAAGTTTCAGAAAATTTCTACGATGCATATACACATTATGAATACCCATGGCAAGTTTCGGTAGAAATCTCGTTTTGTTTTAGTAGGTTATATATAAAGAACAAAAATTTTGTGATATATAGGGGAAAAAAGGGGTGCTATTTCTGTCAGAATTTCTCTTTTTTGTATTTCCCAACATGCAAAGTACTTTTTTTTTCCAAATTTTTAACAGCTCTTAGTAATACTAGCTAAATGTCCGTGTGTTGCTACGGGAAAAAATCTCCCTATACCATGAATGCATCATCCACGTTGTTTTCAAGTGTCTGAAATAGGGTACAAACTAAGCACACTGCATGGAAATGAAGGAAAACCAAAGAAAATGAAGTGAAACAATTTTGTTTAGCCGATAACCTATGTACAATACCAGATAAGACATGCTTTGTCACAAAAGAGACGGTCAATCAGGCTGGTGTAGCAATTATTTTTTATTTTTATATGTGAAATATTGATGTAATGTTAGGTTCCGAAAGAGTAAAAAATCTCTAGAAAAGCCTCATATCTATTTCCTCCGTCCAAAAATAATTAATTTAGGTTTGTCCAAATTCACGTATATCTAGACACGTTTATAAGTACATGCAAATGTAAACAAACTCAGGTCACTCATTTTAGGACAGAGGGAGTAGAAGACTAAAATTATATCTATCTTACTTTTGTATTGAACTATAAATGTTGTATCTGAAGCAAAAACAAATCAACTTTTTTAAATTCGTGTTGAACTTATTTCTGTAAATAAGCACCGTAAATAAGCACCAGGAACGCTAGCTAATTATTTTTTAAGAGTCCAACACCAAAGGACCTCTCATTTGACTACTACCTTCACGGATGGACATGGCCAAGTCTCGCTTATACAGTCATCACCTATCGACGCCATGCATTGTTTCCATTTTTTTCTCTATATCATCCAGCCTATCATCTCTCCTTGGTTCGAGTGACCTGGGGTCCCCTTTTACTGACCCTCGTACCTTCACAGATGGACATGACGATCTATTTTATCAACAACTCATCAGCTGGGGCATGCCAGGATTTTTGAGTCAAATGATGGCACTGAATGGAGACAGCGTATCCAAGCTAGGGGCAGAGTAAGTCGATGTGTCTGCCATGACATCAGATGTGATCGCCAAATAATAAACCAAGACAAAATACAAATTAATCAATCTTAATGGGTACACACAGGTAATGCCTAGAATTATTCTTTTCATAGTCAGCTATCTTCACTCTTATGCTCACATCTGTCCAGTGACAAGCTCATGCTATTACTCTGATTTTTGCCTTTACTTATATTTACATGCGTTATATATATTTGTATTGGGCATATGCTACTCACAGATGTTTTTCTTGACACATATGCAATACCCATACAGATATATAAGCATATGTTATTAGCATATTCAAATACGCGAATATTCACAGATGTTGCCCTGAAACATGAGCTTGTTGGACACGGATATTAACAGACATGAATATTTACGGCACTTCTTGAGGCACTAAACTAAAAAAGCCCCAATAACGAACTATGCATATGATACAGATTCATAATTGATCAGAGATCACAATTTTCAGTCATAGGTAATGCATTTAACAGAATATAATGGCACTTCTGATAGTATAATGGTAATCTGTATAATGGCAACTACACCTCATCTTTTGGTAGTAAATCTGAAATGGGTGATAAATAGCTAATTAACTACAAGGCACAATATAGTATATCTGCTAGAACCCATAAATCTCTTGGTACCACCAAAACTTGCACTGCACTTGGTGATTATGTTTATTCCAGTAAAACACTTTGTTCCAGTAACATCACTACCCCAAGGAATGATTTCACTGCTTCTTGGTCATTAGCTGGGTTCTTCTTTCCCTGCACTTCAAGTAAAATGAATATAAAAAACTTAAGTTCTTGGTGAACTGAGAAACAAGGGATACAAAATCAGGTAAAAAGGAACATGTCCCATTGTTCTACTAACTGACAAATTTACATGAAATATTAGTGCAAATAGACATATGACACTTGATGGTTACACATATCTAGGAGTGTTCCAACCGATACATTTTAAAAAAAACAAGCCGCAGCTCACAAACTACAGGACTTACCTTTATGATTTGAGATATTATGATATCTGCCAACGAGGCGTCTGGGCAGGATGGCGTTCAAACTTTGAATCTCGCCGGCGGCGTGCTCTCTCCGGGCCGGCCGGTGCGCCGGTCCCTCCCCCCTCCCGCTCCATGCCGGCCGCCGGTCCCCTCTCCCTGGACCTTCCTCCGCTACGGTGGCGGGCGTCGTCGGCCTCGGTGTTCGCCGGCTGCCGGCCGGGCTGGTCGGCGGCGACGCTAGTTCTTCGGTCGGCCGAGGGCCGCCTGGTCCTCCTCAACGCCGCTGGCGTCGTCATCGACGCCCGGGACCGCCGCCGCGGGGAGTTCATGCGGCAAGGGGCCTCTGTCGCCTTCCCTGCCCACTCGGTGAAGGTCGGGGCGCGCGTGGTGGATGATCCCTCGTCGGGGGCTCGCCACGGTCGGCACCCGCCGCTGCCACCCCCCAACCCGCTCCCGCCGGAGCAGGTGTCCGCGCTTGCCGACCTCCACGGGCTCGCGTGGGGGGACGTCAAAGAGGAGGCGGCGGCACTCGCCGCGGCGGAGTCCGCGTCGGAGGAGACGCCGGGTCCGGTGCTCGGCGTGCGCTTGGCCGGGGAGCTCTCGGACGGCGAACGCGGCGTCCCTCGGCCCCGATGCCTGTCCTCCCTCCTTCCACCATCCCTGGGCGACTTCCTCCCCTTGGCCAGGGCTGCCGCTCGGCGGCCTCGCCGGCGGGGAGGGTCCCCAGCCAGGGCTGTCTTGGCGGCGCCCCAGCAGGGGTTCGGTGGATTGGGGCGGGGGCTGCGTCGCAACGCTGCTGGGCTGGCCGACTGGACCGCCAGTGGGCCGCGGCCTGCGGATGGTTTGGCCTAGTCGGCCCAGGGACACGTGGAGGGCCCGTTGGGGATTCCCGGGGGTCGTCGGCCCCTTAGGCCCACCCCGGCCCAGGCGGAGGGGACGCCCTCACTTGCCCTAAACTGCCCGAGCGCCACCTGCTCTGTCTCCCCTTCCCCCGACCCTCCGCCGCCGCCTCTCCCTCTTCCCGTGCCCCGCCGCTCCTACCTCGCCGCCTTGATGGCGCCGCGCCCCCGAAGCCCGCCGGCGGCGCCACGCTCGTCCTCCCCGCGTCGGTCTCCCCCCCCCCCCTCCCCCCCCGTTGCGTCGCTCCCCTTCCCCCGCGCGTGACCGTCGGCCGCCGCCCATGCGGGGCCAGCACGGCTCCTACCGCCACCCCGCCTGCCGCTCGCCGCCGCCGGTGTGGGCCCCGGCCGACCGCCGCCCCTCTCGCTCTCCCCCCCCTCCCCCCCCCCCCCCGCGCCAGAAGCCGCCTAGACGAGCCTCGCCGCTCGCCCCCGCGACCGTCTGCAGCGGACAGGGACCGGGAGGCGCGCCTCCGGTCCGCGGCCTTGCAGTCTCGGGACGGGGCGGCTCAAGCCCGGCAGGGCGCTGGCCGCGCGGATGCTGGCCCTTGGCGCGAGGAGGCTCTCCCGGCCGCGCCCGCGAGCGTGGTGCCGATGCGCCGCGAGGTTGGGGTGGATGCATCGGCGGCCCCTAAGAAGAAGAAGAAGAAGAAGAAGAAGAAGAAGAAGAAGAAGAGCAAGAAGAAGAAGAAGGGCTCGTCCTCGGCCGCTGCGGGCACCTCGGGGACCTCGGCTCCCGCCCCCATCCCCGTGGCGCCTCGGGGGGGTGGCAGCGTGCCGGCGGCCGCCATCCCGCGGCCCAGGGAGACTCTGGAGTATTATGGTCACGGTGTCGACGGTGGCTTTTACTACATTGACCTGGGGGTGTTCAGATGACGGTCCCGGAGACTCTGGCGAGGGTGTCGATCCTCCTGGACCAGGTGCCCCCTCTCTCGGTGGCGGTGACGGAGTCCCTTCTCCAGAAGGAGCTCAGCGCGGTGCTGCCAGGCCACGAGTGGCCGGTCCGCCGCATCTCTGACTCGGAGTTTGTGGTCTCCTTCCCCTCGGTGGCGGTCCTGCGCATGTGCGCCCTCGGCTCCTCCTTCACGCTCCCCATCCACCAGTTGAAGGTTGCCATCCAGCCCTCCTCGGCGGCCCAGGAGACGGTTGCCACCCTCTCGGAGGTCTGGGTTCGCCTCCACGGGGTCCCGTTTGAGGCCCGGTCCGCGGAGGTGGTGGCGCTTATCTCTCAGGCGGTTGGCAAGCTGACGGAGGTGGACTTGGGGTCGCTGGCGGGTCACGGGGCGATCAGGATGCGCATTCTCTGTCCGACCGCCTCTGTGTTCCCTGTCTCGCTTCCCTGATTCTTCTTCGACCGCGTGGGTCGGGACCTCTTGGTGGATCTCGACGAGGAGGTGGTTGCCCCGGGGGTCAGCCCCCCGCCCAGCCTCCCTCCCCCGGCCGGTGACGACCCGGGAGCGAGACGCGGGACGGAGCGCTCCGACGATAGTGACTCGGGCTCCGACCCCGAGTCACCTCTCACCACCGACGCGTCGCTGCCTCCGCCGCTTCCCCCTCAGGGGGCCACTGGAGGAGGTCCGGCCCCCATGCTGTCGGCGGGTCTCTCCGGTGGGGGTCTCTTCTTCCCCGGAAGGCGGCCCCTGTCTCTGAGCGCTCCGGCCAAGCTGGCTCCTGTGGACCTCCCTCGCTGCTACCGCCCCGACCCTCCCGTCTCCATCGACCTCGACATCGCGCAGTACGGCTCCAACCTCCCCCGGGGCTCGTCACCCCGCACGGGCCCCCCGGTCGCCCCCCTCCCCCTTGGAGATCGAGTCCTCGGGGAGTGAGGGGATGGTCGTGTGTGCCAGCCTGTCCCCGCGGTCTCCCGGGGTGGTGTGCTACACCCTCGCTCCGGACACCCCTGACCCGCTGGGACTCGCGCCGGCCACCGGTGATCCCGCCACTCCTGCGGCGGCATCCAAGTTGCGCTGGTCCAGGGCCCCTAGGACCCCCCTCCCGCCACAGTGTTCGTCTCGCAGACTCCCGACAGGCTTGTCCGGGCCTGAGCCGACGGTGGCTGGGAGGGCCGCGCGTCGGGTGGCGGCGCGTGATGAGTTCTGAGGTACCTCCTCCGACCCATTAGTTCCTTCCCCTGTCCCGGGTCCCTCGGGTTTGCGTGGCTCTCCGTTCTTTGTGCTTTCAGAGGTATCGCTGGCTCACCTAGGCGAGGTAGCTGATGACTGCGGGATTGTGTTCCGGGGTGAGAGGGGCCCGCGTCTCGAGCAGCTCGCGGCAATTAAGGCGCGGGAGGGGTATGCGGGGGCGATCGCTGCTGCCCGGACGCGTGACGCCCGGGAGCGGGAACGCTCCCGGGTCCTTACCGAGGACAGGCCCGTTGGGCCTGGCCCTAGTGGGGATCCCCCTCCTGCCCCTGATGTGCAGGAGATCACCCATGAGCTTACCCCCTCGGGTAGGCCACGTGGGAGACCTCCCAAGGCGGCTGCGTCTCGCCCCCTCCCCCCCGTGCCCATTCGGTCCCCACTAAGGGGACCACCCCGGCCTGAGGGTCCTGATGGACATCCCTAGGGCCTTCCGATGTTCATTTGGAACATCCGGGGGTTCGGGCACGAGGGCCGGCGTCGCCAAATCAAGGATTACATCCGCCAGGAGTCGCCGGATATTGTCGGCTTTCAGGAGACGATTCGCCAAGATTTCACCATCGCCGAGTTGGAGGCCCTTAGCCGCTGCAAGTTCTCCTGGTCCTGGCTCCCTGCTTCTGGCCACTCCGGGGGGATCCTCCTGGGGTGAACGAGGATACCTTTGAGATAGATGATATGGACCGCGGGGAATTTTTTGTGAGCATGGCCCTCACGCATAGGCAGACTCGCTTCCGCTGGGAGGTGATTATTGTCTATGGCCCCGCAGACCATCGGAGGTCCACCGAGTTTTTGCTTGAGCTCAAGTCGAAGGTGGAACGGACTGATATCCCGGTGGTGATAGCCAGTGATTTAAATCTGATCCGCTCTGTACAAGACAAGAGCTCGGCGAATGTGGACCTCCCTAGGATGCGTATGTTTAACGACTGCATCGCTGATCTCGCCCTCCGCGAGATTGTGCGGGTGGGCGCTAGATATACGTGGACAAATAAGCAGCTCCAACCCATCCGCAGCGTCCTCGACCGTGTCTTTGTTTCTGTTGAGTGGGAAGTTGCTTTCCCCTGTGTGCGTTGAAGGCGGTCACTAGGATTGGGTCCGATCATACCTCGCTCCTCTTCTCCTCCGGAGGGGGACGCCCCCAAGACTGAACCGCTTCCACTTTGAGTCCTTCTGGCTTCAGAAACGGGGCTTTGTGGAGGCGGTGCGGTCTAGGTGGCTAGCTGCGGTTTCCTCGACCCCTTGAGTTTACTGTGCGGTTGATATCTGGCACCATTGTGCCAAGATATCTCGCCAGTTCATGAGGGGTTGGGGAGCTAACTTGGGGGCGGACCTCCGTGCCCAGAAGGCGGCCATTCTGGGGGAGATCCAGACCTTGGATCGGGAGGCTGACCTCCACGGCCTCTCGGCCGAGGCGTGGCCCCATAGGTACTCCCTTGATACCTCCATTATGGAGATCTACAAGGGAGAAGAGGCGTTCTGGCGGCAGCGGAGCTGCCAGAACTGGACGGTCCAAGGGGAATCAAACACGGCCTACTTCCATGCCGTTGCGAATGGTAGGAGGAGGAAGTGCTCGATCCCCTGCCTCTGGGCGGGCGAGAACCTGTTGGAATCCCCACAGGCCCTCTCCGCCCATATTTATACCTTCTACCGGGACCTTTTCTCGGCGTCGCAGCCCTCGGGTCTCTCGCTTGCTCCGGACTTCTGGTCTGCTGACGCGCTGGTCTCCCAGGTGGAGAATGAGGACCTCACTCGTCCTTTTCTCCCGGAGGAGGTGTCGGCTGCCCTTAATACCATGAAGGCCGGTTCGGCCCCGGGTCCTGATGGGCTGCCCGTGGGCTTCTTCCAGACTTTCTGGCCCCAGCTTTAGTCGGTGGTTCTCCAGATGTTTCAGGAGTTCTATGTAGGAACCCTGGTGATGTCTCGCCTAAACCTTGGCGTGATTACCCTGATCCCCAAAGTAGTGGGGGCCACGGACATCCGCCAATTCCGCCCGATCACCGTGATTAACGTCATCCAGCGCCTGTTTGCCAAGGTTTGTGCTCTCCATCTCGCTCCGGTGTTGGAGCGGCTTACCCACGCACTTCAGTTCGCCTTCTTGAAGGGACGCCTCATTCACGACGATGTCCTGGCCTTCCATGAAATTATTCATGAAGTCAAGGCTCAACGTCAACGAGGGGTGTTTCTCAAGCTGGACTTCCAGAAGGCCTATGACCGCTTGGACTGGGCCTTCTTGAGGTTGGTGCTGGAGAGGCGGGGTTTCGATGACCGTGTGATCCGCTGGATTATGCAATTCGTGATGAGCGGGCAGACGGCGATCAACATCAATGGGGAGGTTGGCCCATACTTTCGTCCATCCTGCGGGGTTAGGCAGGGGGATCCTATATTCCCCCTCCTGTTCAACGCGGCGGTGAACGCCCTGGCGGAGATTTTGGATAGGGCCAGAGTAGCTGGCCACATCTCGGGGGTGGTGGGCCACCTAATCCCCGGGGGTGGAATCTCCCACCTCCAGTACGCGGATGACACCATGATCATGGTGTAGGGCTCGGACCTTGACATCGTTAACTTGAAGTTTCTGCTCATGTGCTTCGAATACTTGTCCAGGCTGACGATCCACTTCGACAAGAGCGAGGTGATGATTCTGGGTTACTCCAAGGAGGAGCGCCAGAGGATTGCTGACAACTTGAATTGTAAGCTGGCTGACTTCCCCATTACCTATCTGGGGATGCCCATCCGGGAGACTAGAGTTTTGATCAGGGACTTGGCCCCCTTGGTCTCGAGGGTTCGCTCGAGAGCGGAACCTTGGAGAACGCGCCTTACGACCAAGGGGAGCAAGTCCATTCTGATTAACTCGTGTCTCTCGAGCCTGCCCATGTACCAGATGGGCATGTACCTTCTTCCTGAAGAGACCCATGCCGACTTCGCCAAGGAGTTGTCTAGGTTATTTTGGGCGGCAAGGGATGGCCATCAGAAATATCATATGGTCAAATGGGCGGACATTGGCGCCCCCAAATCTCTTGGGGGTTTGGGGATCCTTGGCTCTCGGCGCTTTAATGTGGCGCTGATGCTGAAGTGGGTTTGGCGCATCCTTAGGGATGACGGTGGGCTCTGGTTGCAGCTTATCAAGGCCAAGTACCTCCGGGGTCGCCCCCTCTTGGCCTGTGAGCGGCGGGAGGGTTCTCAGTTCTGGAGAGCCATCCAGGAGATTAAACACTTCATTAGCTTGTGTGTGTCCTTTGTGGTGGGGGTGGCCATGGGGTGCGGTTCTGGCTCGACCCGTGGCTACTCCAAATCCCGCTGGGGGTCCAGTTCCCCGGTCTCTTCGCCATCTCTTCCTCCCCTGCGGCGCTGGTGGCGGAGGTCTTTAGTGACGGCCGCTGGAACATCTTGTTCCGTCGCTACCTCAGCGTGGCGGAAGCCGCGGACCTTCTGCAGCTCCGGGGCTCCCTCCCGGCATCCTTAGCGACTTCCCCGGATTCGGCCACGTGGCTGCTGCAGCCTTCGGGCGAGTTCTCGGTGAGCTCGGCTTACCGGGCCCTGTTCCAGGGCCCGGAGCTGACCTGGACCACCCCATTGTGGAAGGCCCCCCTTCCGCTTAGTATTCGGATCTTCGTGCGGCAGCTGCTTTAGGACAGGCTCCTTCGGGGGTCGAGGTGGCCAAGCGCCATGGCCCGGGCAATGGCTGTGTCCCCTATGTGGGACTCCGGAGTCCTGTGCCCATATTATGTCCTCATGTGTGGCTGCGCGTGCGCTTTGGTCCTTTGTCCAGGAGGCATTGGGGCCTGCATGGTAGGCGCAGGAGCTCGGGGAGTTCCTGCAAACCCAGGCAAACAGGGCCGGAGGAGGGTGCCGCCTCTTCTGGCTCGTGTTTGCAGGCATCTATTGGACCTTGTGGAATGTGCGTAATAAGATGGTGATTGAGAAGGTCTTCCCTTCCCGCGTGACTGACCCAGTTTTTTCCTTTCTGGCCTTCCTACAGCAGTGGTCTCCCCTGGTGCGGAAGCGTGACCGGGCGTCCTTCGACGACACTCTCCGGACCTTGAGGGCAGCGGCGCTCCCCCTCTCGACCCCTGCATCGTCGGCTTCTTCGGTGGCATGAGTGCTCCTCCGGTCGCCTCGTCGTGCTTTTTTTTCTTTTCCTTTGGGCTTGCTTGTGCCGTGGCCCCAGCGGACCGTTGTACCTTTTTCTTTTTGCTTGGCTCCGGCCGGATTGGTTGTTCTGTGAACCTTGTTTGTGGATGTTGCTTTATTTATAAAGCGAGGCGAAAGCCTATTTCGAGAGATCTGCCAACATTGCAGCGAGCATTGTTTGATAGAAACTAAGCTCAATCAATTGATCACTTGAGGCTTTACTTCATTTGTAAGAAAACTGAAGCCCCTCTCTACACAAGCTAGAAGCTTCGCCCACAAGAGCTCTTGCAATAGCCGAGCAGCCTGCAGAAGCTAATAGTTGTTGCCTTGCCTAAAAGTAAACTGAAGTTTAAGTCACCGAACCATTAGCATGGAAGTTTAAGTTCTGAACCTGGCGCAGTCGGCGGCGGAGGGGACCCTGCAGAGCATGGTGCCGATGATCTCAGAGAACAATCCCGACCAGGAGGGCGCTTGTGGCCGTGGCAGCACCCTGCAAGCGGACCCAGTTTAGTAAACGACATTCTACTGAGCACCAAGACCACAAGAAACACAACCACCGCGGAGAACACTGCAGCGGAAGAAGCGAAGAGAGGAGGGGAGGGATTTAGATGAGCCCGCGCCTGTAGCCATGGCAGTCTTCAGGGACAAGCCCAAGATCCACGCCCCTTCCAGAAGCTTCAAGAATCTCCCGCTTGGAATGTCGATTCCGCGGGTCCTGGCTCTGCCCAAGCGACTCCGCCAGCAGGTCGCCACTTTCATACAGATCTAGCTCGTGGAGGTGAGACCTTCTCGTACCTCAAGGGAGAATGGGACCGGCGATGGCCTCGAGAGGCGGACGTATCGCGGCGCCGGTATCTCGAGGATTTGGGGGGATTTGCGCGGATGCCTTCCTCTTTGCTCTCACTTGTAGCCCTCCTCCTCCCGGACGCCTCGCCGACCTCCAAGACGGACCTGTACGGCGACGCTGGGATCTGGCAGCTCCTTCCCCTTGTAGACCTCCTCCTCCTCCTAGTAGACGGCCTCCTCGTCGCTCTCCGGAACGGTTCTGGTCGGCGGCGGCGGCGGCGGCGGCGGCGTAGCTTGGGGCCGAAGAGGTTACCTGCGACATCGTTGCCAAGGTCTATCCACCGCAGTCCCCTCCTTTGTGTCGCCCTCCAGCCGCCGTTCTGCTCCGGCCCGTCGATCTAGTGGGGCTGCTGGAGAAGAGGGACGTTCGAGGGAGGAGAAGGCCGGTGGAGCTTGGCGACGGGGACACGAGGCAGAAGGGGATCGCGGGATAAGAGCTCGGAGCAGCTAGGCTGGTTGACTTGGCGGTGGCACTACTGGTAAAAACACCAAACAGTCAGGGGCAACGTCGTCTTTTGATGACAGACGGAAATTGGGGGCGACGAAAGGTCCGAATCTTTTTAATAGTATAGAATAGATGTGTGTGTTTTCACGTATTTATTTTCAGATTTTTGTGAGCACCGGAATTCTATTTTTTAAAAATTTCAAATGCCGGGACCCATGGAGCTCAGGATCTGCTGGCACTTTTCGCGTCAGCTTCTTGTAAATAGCATTGTGCTTTCTAGAAAACCAAGGAGGTATATATACTTTTAGTCCAATGTTAGGAACGTTTTAGTCTCACATCTTGTAAATTGAACAAGATTAGTCCCGCAACTTGTATCTTAAGAGCATTTTAGCCCAACTCAATCGAATTTCAACAAGTCTAATTAAATTCGTCCACCTACGAGGTTGTAATTTTTTCAAAATCACCCAGTGTCCTACGAACTGATAGACAGATCATATGTACAAATAAAATAAAATAAAATAAATCACCAGCACAACCACTGCCCAACAGAATCTACTGTTTAATTACGAATACATATGTCTTTTATATAAAATGAAAGCACACGCGCACACGCTAAAAATACAATTCAAAAAATATATACGTATGTACAATGATGTAAGCATTTTTATTATGCAAAATTTTAACCCTGACTGATTTGTATAGGAACTAAAAAGAGATAACTTTTACAGAATTTCAAGCTGCACAGTTTGTAAACCCGGATTTTTACATTTGTATTTCTTATGTAGCACAGAACACAAATTATTTTGAATTAAACGTATTGTTGAATGTCCAAAATAAAGACTTACATGTATGGAGGCGACTAAAGCGGCGCCCAAGCCCTAGCTCCCCGTTTTTGCCCCTCCCCACCCTCTCCCCTTCCACCGTCGCCGGCGTTGGCCACCGGGAAAAGCCCGCGCTATGCCGGTGGTGACGGGTCCTCCTTCGCCCGGCGCTAGCTTCCTAGGTAGGACGCTTGACACGCAGTGCTCCTCGACAGAGGTTGGCGAGGCCTGGTCTGGCGCGGCGGGCGGCGCTGGGGCGGCCTTCTACATCAGCGGCAGGTGGTGGCGCTCGCGGCTACTGCGTCCGCGGTGGCGGCAGGGGTTGAGCTCGCCACATAGATCTCGGATGGCGTCGCTGTGGCCTCTCCTCACCGACGGCGGTGCTTCAAGGAAGTTGAAGGTTCGACATGTTGCGGTATTTCGAGAATGTATCCTAGTTGTATACACTCAATCAATTAAGCTTCGGTTCACCGTGCTCTCTTTCCGTGTTTCATCATTGAGCCAACAAGATAGCTAACTTGTTGATTGACATATGTGCTTATAGCCAAGCTAGGACGCATCACCCCGGATATAATATATAACAAACAACTGCGCTTGAAATAACATATCCTCCTTGTGCTGTAGTGGCAAGCATCTATTGTATTAGCACCACTCTAGTCGTGAGTTCAACTTCGATTTCTCATTGTTATTTTCTTATTTATTTTCTTATATATAGTTATACAATTACTGACAGGTGGAGCCGTCACAAAGTTGCAAGCGGCGGAGAAAAATATGCAGGGGCCATTTTATAGAAAATACGCCACACAACTTCGACTTCTCATTGTTATTTTCTTATTTATTTTCTTATATATAGTTGTACAATTACTGACAGGTGGAGCCGTCTCAAAATTGCAAACGGCGGAGAAAAATATACAGCGGCCATTTTATAGAAAATACGATGTCACATGTTAGCTCTAGAATATGTTTCGATCCACTAGTGAACGAATTCGGTTAAACTCGTAGAAATTCGATTGAATTGAACTAAAATACTCTTAGGATACAAGTTGTGGGACTAATCTTATTTAGTTTACAAGATGTGGGACTAAAATGCTCCTAGAGTGCAAGATATGGAACTAAAAGTGTATATATCTCAAAACTAAGTTATGTTGTTGATATTTTATTTTTTTAAGCGATATTCCACATCGGTCAATCACTCGGTTAATGTTTCACAAAACGTCAACACATAGGTTGACTTTGACAAAAACAAATCCTTACCAAAATTCTGAAACCACTTTTATATACTAGAAATCCGTGTTCTATTAGGAAAACGAGCAAAAAAATAGGTTCATACCCCTTAAATCACCATGGGTGCAAAGCTACACGTGCGGTTATCGGGTCTATTTTGCAGGACCATATGCCTCAAACTTCTTGCGGAAGCGGAAGCAGAACTCGCCGCCCGACTCCTCCCGAGTCGCCTCGCGCGGGGCGGCTCCGGAGGCCCCCAAAACCCTAGAAAAAGCGGCACCGCCACTTCCTCTCCCCCGGCCACTGCCGGCGCTGGCGCCGGCGGTGGCGGCCGCGCCTGGCCGTCGAAGGCGGCGGGCGAGGGAGGCGCTCTCCCGACGGGGCCCCTTCGCGAGAGGCGGGTCGTCACAGGGGGGGTGAGGGTGGAGCTTGGGAGGTGGCGAACCTTGGAAGGGATGGCCGTTGTGGTGCGGGGAAGGTGGCTCGGCAGCGCGAGGCAGCATGGAGGGCGGCGAGGTCCGCCCGGAGTGCTGGCGCGCAGCGGCCGCCCGTCCCCCGTGTGGCTTGTTCTTTCCTCCAGGGCGACGGAGTGGGGCGATCCAGTGGAAGAGGTACCGACGATTGGATTCCGGTGGAAGACCTAGTTCGGCTCTCTAACCCTAATTTCCTGCTCGATCCGTTCTCCGAAAACCAGCCGGCGGTGTGGGGATCGTTGTGTCGGCTCTAATAATGGTGGTGGTCCTTTGGTTTCTGTTGCACGAATACGAAGATCTGCTTGATGTCTGCCCTTGTTGATCCGATCTGGAGAGACGGGTTCTGGAAGGCTCCGCCGACGAACTCCCATGGACGTATCATGCTTGGAGATTGCTGGATCGGAAGGTATTCGGTCGTATGCACCTTGTTTTTTTGGCTGTTTGGTTTCAGCGGGAGCACTGCGAAGTTCTGTTGTTTGTTCTCACCAAGTGCCATTCTTAGAGCCATGGTGAATTCAGATGCGGAGAATGTCAGTAAAGCGGAAAATTGAGGGTAGCGATGGTGATTTTTGTTCCTGTGGCGACAGAGATCTGGCTGCGTGATCTGGGACTCGTTGCAGCGGTTGTTGGTGTGGGAAGACAACACAGGGGAGTTTCCAGTCTTATCTTGCAGGGTGAAAATTCAAGGTCTGGCCTTAGCTGGTTGTGCCTGGCAATGACCTTGTTGAAGGCATTGTTTTGTAAGCAAGGACTTTCTCCAGGATAAAAACCTATGACCTTTGGTCGGGCAACGACGACGCTTGGGCACTATTTCCTTTTTGAAGGCGTTGTTATTGGAGTGGAGGACTACTGGTATTGTTCTAATGGTGTCAGTGTCGTTTCTTTGAGGATTAGTTCTGTAGCGGGACTTTTCTTTTTTGTAATTTCTCCTTTTTTTCTTTGATCTGTGTGCATCCGTAAAGCCGCTAAAGCATGCGTTGTTGCAGAGGCTGGATATAATTGGTGTTCTTGTGATATTAATATATACTCTTTTCCAAACAAAAAAAAAGCAGAACTCGCCAGCCTTTTCTGTTTGAAGTTTTGTGCCATTTGGATTTTGGAGAAATTTGATTGAAGTGGATATGCTTGCTGCTGTCAGCGGCCACAATGAAATTGTTGGTCAACGGTGTTCCTGGGCACAACGTTCAGTTTGTCTTTCCCCTAGTTGTTTGTTTTGGGCATGGAGGTGATGAGCTTGTTAGTTGTTAAGGTAGCGGAGGCAGGGCTGCTGGCTAATCTACCTGGATGTGCTATGAAACCAAGGATTTCGGTGTATTGCTGATGATGCGGCTTCATTTCTGATGCCTTTAGTGCAGGATTTGACAGTAGTAAGAGAAATCCTTGGAATGTTTGGAGCTGCTTCAGGCCTGCAAGTTAATTATCCCAAGTCGTTCTCAAAAAAAAAAAAACTATCACAAGTCGCGAGCAACCATAGTTAGGGGGAGGCAGTGGATCGTATGACAATGAAGCATATCTTGCAATGTGAGATTGGGAAATTTCCATGCAAGTACCTAGCAGGGCCGTAGCTCTCCACGGGACAATTCTCTAAAGCTGATTAGCAGCCAATCTTGGATCAGGTGCTAAGTTGCCTTCCAGCTTGGTGGTTAAAAATATTCCTTAGAGACAATAGTAATAATGATTATTATTTATTTTCATATTAATTATTAATGTTTATTATTCTATGCTATAACTCCCACGTGTCTTGGTTGTAAGAATCAAAAGAAAACTTATATGCATGTGTAGAAAGATAAACACTAGTTTGTTCCTAGTCATGCCTCTAGAACTAGCTTGTGCGATGATCCAGTTTCCTGATTTAGGGTATAACTATTATAGTAACAAAGGATAGATACAACAATAGGAGTACATTGTTGGCAAGTACAATAATGGTACTAAACTGGTTCATTGAATGATTTACTATGAGATGTAGTTGTAATGACCCGAAGATTAAGAACGCTTTAGGACTGGTTTGTAATATGTGAAATTGCATTGCACGTATTTGTGGAAGTGTGAAAATTTTCAAACGTTTATGTAATATATGTAATATTTATCCCTGAGCATGCGACCTAACCTAGCCTCCGCCGCCAAGTTTCTCGCCTCCACCGAAGGGGCCAAGGGCAAAGCCCGTAGCCCCAAGGAAGGTGGCGGCGGGGACCCCTTGCTGGCGCGCGGCGCGGAGCGGGACCGTGGCCGTTGGGAGTGCAGGCAGTCGCCGGAGCGGCCGCCGTAGGTGGGGCTGGTGGCAGGCGTCATGGAGGACGGTGGTGCTAGGGAGATGACCGGCATAGAGTTCCCGGTGGTGGCACGGTCATCGGCATCTGCCCCTGCAAGATCTCTACCGGTCGGATTTCCTCGATCTCAACCTGTTGGAATTTAGCAGGTGCGTGGTTGGTCCTGGCCCTTGTGGCCAGATGTGTCCGCTCCTGCCATCGATCTCTATAGGTCACCGTCCATGCTCCAGGTTGCGGTCATGGCGGCCTGGCTGTCTACTCCTATGTCGGGCATGTCGGTGGGGAATCAGGCAGCCGGTCCCGTTGGGTGTTGGCGGGCGGCCGACGAGGGGGCTACTGATCTGCCTAATAAATCCATGATGATTTTCTTCTTGTCGCATGTCGTCAATGATCTGGATGGAGTGTCGAGTTTCGGAGTGTAGTGTCGACGATGATACATTCTTGTCGCAAATGAATGTTGGATCCTCTTTCGCACACACAAATGAATCAATAAAATAGCGAGGAAGAAGCAAAGAAGAGGATTTTGTAGTGGATGAGCATGTTGAGGGTTTGATTGAACCGCCGAGAGGTAGGTCGACCAACTACACCATGGATGAGGATCGCTTGCTTTGCCAAACATGGTTGCAAATTGGCATGGACCTGGTGGTTGGCATGGACCAAACAAAAGACACATATTGGGTGAGAATGGAGGAGTACTTTGATTCACACAACACAAGTGGCAATGAGCGCACCGAGTGTTCTCTTTGGTCCCGTTGGTCGATCATTAACACCGATTGCGGAAAGTGGTCGGCGGCTTTGGCCGATGTTGATAGGATCAATCCAAGTGGTACGGGAAACGTGGATAGGGTAATTTATTATCTTATGTGCATATGTTTGTTGTTATCCATGTGCATATGTTTGTTGTTATCCATGACCGAGTTCTCTTATGTTCACAATGTAGTTGACCATTGCACAAAATTTGTTCAAAGATGAGGGAAGAAGGACCAAGAAGGGCAAGAAAATTCTTGGCAACTCTGCACCATTTCCATGAATACATAAGTAATGAGCAGAAGTGGAAAAGTCGTGATCGGTTGGATGTGCACAAAATAGGGATGAATGCAACCGTCGATGCCACTATCATAGATAGTGATGCATCAAGTGATTACAACATAAAGAGAAGATCCACTTCACACTCGGTTGCCAACACAAGAAGGCCCTTGCTTGGAAAGAAGTCCGCCAAACACATGAGGCGGAGGAAGGCTGGAGATGATGACATAGCAAAAGCTATGGAAAGAATGGTCAATGCAAGGTTGGAATACAACGAGGATAGGAAGTTGGCAAGAAACTTGGAGGCCGAGGTGCGGAGGGTGGCGTTGGGGATAGGATGGCGGCCGCCGAGAAGAGGAGGTTAGCGTTGGAGGAGAAGAAGTTGGCCAATAAAGAGCAAAAACACCTAGCAGAAGAAGAGAGGAAGCTCTTTTACATGGACACTTCCAACATGGATGCAAGACAAAAGGAATACGTAAATCTTTCTCGCGATGAAGTATTGGCCAAACAAATAATGATGGAAAGCTTTGGAGCCATAAGAGGGATGAATGCACCACCGATGAGCGGGTTTGGAGGCATGGGTGGCTATGGAGACATGGGAGCACCACCGGGTGCATTTGAAGGCATGGGAGCACCACGTGGAGGCTATGGAGGAATGGGAGGGATGAGTGCACCGATGGATCAAGTTGGAGGCATGGGAGCACCGCACCACGGCATGGGTGGCATGGGAGCACCGCTGGGGGGGGGTATCCATGGCCTCTTTGATGGATCCAACACCTTCTACCAAGACCATCGTCCAAGACTCCGAAAAAGACGAAGCACAAAATGAAGATGGCAACAACAATTGCAATGACTATGAATATGTTGACAAATGATGTGTTTGTGTTTATTTGTGACAAATTTGTGTTGAACTTGGTTGTGTGAAACTATGCTTTGAATTGAACTATACTATATAGGTTGAGATTTGGAGATTTTAGAGCCATTTATTGTTGAATTATTTTAATTTGTTTGATCTTGTTAATTGTATTGTTGCTTGTGTATGTTGTTTGCGCCGGCGCCGCGCGCTGCATTTTAGCGCGCCTGGTGGCGGTGGTGTGTGTGTGGGGCGGGGGGTGGGGGGCGTTTTTACCCTGTTGCCCTGCGCTGCATTTTAGCGCGCCCAGTGGAGGAAAAGCCGGCGCCACGCGCCGTGGCGGTATGGGTCGCGCTGCAAAGCGATTTTAGCTTGCTGCGCGATAGCGCAACTGCTTGAGTTGTTCTAATTAAGCTATCGTGAAGCAGTAACTTTTTCAGGGGGTGCCAAGTGAAGAAAGTGCATCAAGTCATGGCAGCAGCCATAGTTTTTCAGGAGATTTTTTTGCGCCGGTTCCAAGTCCTTACCGAAGAACAGTTTTTTCTGTCTGTTCCCTGTAGAGCATGTTTGTTCAGAGGATGTTAATCAGGGCATAGACTTCTGTTTTGGGGAGTTTGGGCCCAAGTGGTTCAAGGGGGCAAGAAGTAATCTGGTTCCATTTGCTTTGGGAGTCCCTGGATGTACCTTTGATGTATTTATGGCATTGGGTGTGCCCCTGTTTTCTGTATGTAGTTTCGCTTACTGCTGTGTAATTTTCCAGAACTACTATGGAAGTACTGTAATTATTAATGGGAAATCACAAGGATCCAATGACTCTCAACGTATATACCATAATTAATTAAACCAATTTTTAATTTATGTGTGCAAAAGAATCAGACATCTCCACTCGTTGGGCGTACCCAGACCGAAAACCGGACCGATTTTAGGCCGGACGAATCACGTTTTCGGTCTAGGTACGCTCAGTCGCCCAGTCGCGTACCTAGGCCGCGTTCCCAAGTTTGGCTAAATTCACTCAAACTCGGCGAAATATGGACGAATATAGGCGGAATTTCATTAAAACAGGCGAGGGGTACACAGTACATCGGTTTTATAACTAGGAAAGGACGCCGACGTGGTGACGCCGACGTGGTCGACGCAGGACGCCGCAACTACAGGCCGAGGCGGGGGTTGTTGCCGGCCTCGATGTGCGTCATGACTCCGGCGAGAGTCTGCCCAGGAACGCTCCACCAGCGGCGGCGGTAAGCCGCATTGTTACGCGGCGGCGGAAGCGAGCCCGGCGGTCCGTCGTGTCGGGCGAGTTCCTCGAGGCGCTTGCCGGCGAAAAACTGCCTCCAGAAGACCAGGTTGTCCTGATCCTCGGTGAGTGTCAGGCCTTGCATGGCGGCGATAGCGGCCTGGATCTCTTCGGCGAGTTCTGGGTCTTCCATGGCGGCGATAGCCACCTGGATCTCTCCGGCGAGGTCCTGCCCGTCCGGCACCGGCGGAACGGGGATCCTGCCGGCGCTGAGTTTCCAGCCTAGGGGAAGACGCGTGTTCGGCGGGGCCGTATAGCGCGCCTCGCGGAGCAGCCGGGCTTCCCACGGCGACAGCGTGCGTCGGCCGGCCATGGCTTCTCGGCGGAGTTGGGAAAGAAAGGTGCGGCGTCCGAAGTTCGCCGGAGTTGTGGTGGTGTGAGGGGATGTGAAGAGAGACGGCGAGATGTACGTCTTTTATAGGCCGGAAGAATGGCGGGAGGGGTGTAGCGGCGAGGGTGGGAAAAGTGGAAATGGCGGGAGCCGAATCAGTGACCGCCGGTCCGTCGCGGCAGCCGAGGCGGCGACGATGGCGCCGTAAATCGGCGACGTGTGGCCGACACGACGGGCAGTTATTGCCCGGCGGTCGCCGCGTGGTTTCGAGGATGCGGACGACTCGGCTTCCGTCACTGACTCGGTGGGTCCAAGCGCCGCTTTGATTTTTTTGCCGATTTCGCTGAGTCCGGCGTCCCCAGGGCGTACCCGGAAACCTGGGTTCGGCCTGGATAGTCCGGACCAAAAATGACCCAAATCCGGCCGAAAACAGATGCTTGGGTCACACGCTGCGTTTCATTTTTAGAGAAAACAAAAGGGATTTTTGCGTTTCATTTCAGTGAAAAGATAGACTTTGTTACATGCATCCTAGGAGGTACACTTCAGAATTACAACCTTAAATGATCTAATGATCCCAGGTCACCCGTACGCCGTACTACATCTCTAAGTCCTTCCGCATCATACCCAAGCTGCTGCTTCATCTTTTATTTTGGCAAACAGGTCACACGCTGATGGCTGCACTCTCGAATATGCAGGCATTGCAGTGTTTCCAGATCATCCATGACACAAAGTAGTGTCGCTGAAGCGAGTCCTTTGTGCATTGACTTCGGTGTATTCTGTCTCGCAGCTAACCACCGGTCGAAGAGGGTTGCCTCGTCAGAAGGAGCAACCAGGAGAGGGTGTCAGTGCCAGATTTGCCTTGAAAAGGGACAGCTGATGACGAGATGTTGCATTGTCTCAGGCGCTTGGTCGTAGAGAAGGCGTCTGGGATGGTGTTGCAGGCGATGGATGCCCTGTATATCTTGGGCCCAAGTGTTTGCCGTCAGTTCGTGGGCGACTGTCCTCAGCTTGCGCCGGCAGGCGTTTGGGGATGCAGGAGTACAACTGTGGTGCGATCTCACGAACAGAGTGCCCCTGTATCCACCTGTCTTCCCAGAATTTCACCGTCTGTCCATCTCCAAGGGACGTGGTGGCGGAGGCAAAGAAGAAGGCTCGCTCCTTTGCCATGAATTGGGGATCGAGGCCACTCCAAGCTTGGTGTTCCTCTGTCCTGTCAAGCCATTACCAGCGTAGGTGCAGTGCCATGCCTGTGTGTTCAAGATCATGGACGCCGAGGCCGCCGAGCGAGGTGGGGCGGCTCACGCTGCGCCAATTGACATGGCAGCTTCCTCCATTGGCGGTCTTTTGACCCTCCCAAAGGAACCCCCTCTCGATTTTCCCCATTGCCTTGATGGTTTTCTTGGAGGGTGCTAAGACACGCAGATGGTGAATTGGGATTGCCGCAAGCACAGATTTAACCAAGGCCTAGACTTCCATGTTGGGAGCCGGTTTGCCATCTTGTTGACCAGCGGCTGCTGGCTGTAGGTCTGCTCATTGTGAGCGGGATCCCCAGCTAAGACAGGGGGCAACTATACAACTGGGAAATCTAGGTGAGGCTTGCCAGTGATCACATCGTCTGCATAGAGCGAGATTGCTGGGGTCACGCATTTAGGGTGTAGCTGCTGTAGGATGCCGAGCTCGACAGTGCGCCAGACAAATCTGCCAAGCACATCCATGGCTAGGACGAACAGCAGAAACAGAACTTCAAATAGAAACGAACAGCGAGTTGGGAAGACAAATAGAGTAGTACTAATAGTAGTCTGAATTATTACTACGATAGTTGCAGTGAAGAATGCCAAAGTACACACATTCGGTCAAAAGTACATACAGCTAAGCCAGTTAATTAACTACTACTACTCCGTCTCTTCTCACAGCCTTTTACCATGCAGGTTTACTCAGATTTCAGGTAACCGAACACGCAAGACCCAGCAAATACAGTTCCAAGTTGGCAGCTCCAAACGAAACGATCACGAGATGGGCTTTTGGGCACCCCGCTGTAACTCAAAAGCCTGCAAATGCACACATATAGTTGATATATGAGGCCACAACTTTGAAGAACAAACCTTGCATACGGACTCCCTACTCTACAAGAGTTGTCTACCTCTCCAAATAGCCATGGTCCCCAGTGCGCATTTCTCTGTACAGCGCCAGAAATCTATCGACGTCCTTCTGAACTAGTTCCTCCACTTCCTGAACTTGCTCTAGCAACTGGCCAACCTGCTCAGTGATGGTTTGAATTTAATACGGCATTAAACTGAAATAACAATGCTGACTTCAATAGTTAAAAGTAAATTATAAAAACAGATCGGCTTAAGTGGATCGTAGATGTTACTCTACTGGAAGATTCATGATTAATTAGTTCACCAATAACACCGATCATGTCACATAGCTAATAAAACTGTCTGTCTAAACAATGAACTTTTTCCATTGTGCATATACCACCCTTTTTAAATTTATGTGCAGTGGGATACTCTCCCACTACATTCCTGAAAATCTATAACACCAACTGGCAAAGCCCTGAACCTGTCCTCTTTGGCTAGATACAAACAGAGCACAATCCGAAGTTTGGTGGACTACAAAGCATTTGTTTCCCCATGACACAGAAAAGCAACTGAAATTTGAGAGTCTATAAAACATTCATATTTTCTACTTATGCCCCCTATGCTGAAAACCCCAAACTGAAAAATACAGAAACTGGAAATCTAGGATTTATATTGCAAAAATCTTGAAAAAGTCACTGGAATATCTTAGGAAAAAAGTAAGATGACTAATTTAGTGACTGAAAAAAATGACATTATGTTGCCTCTACAAAAAACTTAACTCAAATGTTTTTTATGGAGTCCATATAAAAAGTCGAATGATGTTACAGAACTTTTGTGTATTTTTCAGAACTTGTACACCATTGAATCATTTAACAGTGCCACAGCAAGCATATAAACAAAACATAGCAAAAAGGAACATCTTATAACCAGGTGTAGTTGAAAAAGATACATACTACCTGAGTGGTGTTATACTCTCACATTACCTAGACATTCAACATTGTGGGAAATGGTATGTGGGTGTAACTCTAACTACACCTGGCTTTACGATATAAACTTCCTGACTGTATGCAACAAAAAGTTTTGGTAGACATAGTTCTTGCAACAAATCGTTTTTATCCCTGACCCTCAGAATCTGAAGAATGTGAAAAGGCGTCCAAGAACAGTGTATAGACATTTCATGCAGGAGATGTTACCCTAAAGAACAAGTGAACTCTAGGCCTTGACTGACTGTAGGTGACCTCAAGATCATCTACAGTGACAATGATATGAAGAAGAATGACTGACAACTTTAAGTCTCCTGGAAAACTATGGAGCAGCCCACACTGAATGGGAGATTCACGAGATCAATCTGTCCTTATGCAGATGCATGTAGAGCAATGACAGAGAGAAGTCCACCATAGTGAGAGTAGAGACCACAGCCCTCAATTATAGAAGAATGGGCGTTCAGAAAAAGTACAGACCATGATTATGCGGAAATCAGTTCATCTCTTATACTAAAGTTTGTAGCAAAACATTCTTGGGAGAAATAATGAAAGCACCTCGCAGATATTTAGGTAAACCAACTTTGTCGCTAAATGAACTGTACCTTCACTCTCCTATAGGCTATAAGCAAGATGTCTCAATGGAGTCCTGGAGAGAAAAATATGTTTTCTTACATATATATATGGGATTATGGGGCATCTCACATGAACTACATGCCTCATGATCCATGACCAAGTTTAAAGTTTAAGCTTCAACATGCTTTCCAGTACCAAACTACCAATTAATTCGAAACGGCACACAACAGGAGTACATCTGTGCACTAGTATTACTGTATAAAAGACTTGACCCACAGTGGTGAAACTGGGAATGCAAGTTAATACCGCAGGCTGGTACGGAGTACATGCGATTGTTATATGTAGGCAATGTCCAAACTGTAATGTGGTGCACTAACCCGTGACAACATGTGTGATGCAACAGTAACAGACATCAGTAATTGGAAAAGGCTAATACCCAATATTTTAACCAACAAGAAATCGCGGAGAGATGTAGGGCATTTCTTCACCTCAACGGGGGGAGGAGTAGGCTGGCCGTTCTGCGGTTGTCCGGAAAGGTGGCGGCGCGGCACGGTCAGGAGCCCAGGACCGCGGCGGACGGTGGCTCCTCCTCCTCCAAAGGCGGGGGCGGCCTCTGAGGCGGCACGGAGGAAGGAGACTCCCTGAGGTCTTCCCGATGAGGCGGCCGAGAGAGCGCGGCGGATTGCCGGCGAGCGCATCACAGACGACATGGTACGGCTACTAGGGTTCGCGACGGCGCAGGGATATCCCGACCTCGAGGAGCCTATGCTTGCGGGAAGGCCCTTTATTTACGCGGCCTATTGTGGGCTGTAACGCAAGAAACTGAAGCAAGACTGAGCATCAGGGCCGGCCCACAGGCCGGGCAAACAGTGCGCCCGCACTGGGCCCCCGCGAGCCAGGGGCCCCGGCCCAGGTAATAATTCTAGTAGTAGTAGCTGAAATATCTGGTTTTTAGGTGTTAAAAAAAATAAAAGGCCCATGTGCAGGTGTAGCACACCCAGATAATCACGTACAAAGGTCAAGGGACCGACCCGATCTTGCTACTTCTCCAGTTCTGGTACAGGAGCGACCTGGGCATCCTCTTCTTCTTCTCGTCTCCTCGTCTTCTTCCCCAAATTTCTAAAATGCCGCCGCTGCTTGTCTTTCCAAGGTTGCCGCCCATTAATGGAGGACAACACCGCACATCCCTCCTTCCCCAAATTTTTGCCTTTTAATTCACAACGGTTCTACCATTTCCCAATCAAATAGTTGTTTGGAACTAGATTCTAGAGAGAGGTAAATTTGTGTTTGCCTTACCGTTGCTACTAAGACCTCAATCCAATGATATATTATAAATAGTTCCGCTCTTCTGTTCTTCAGTTCAAGCAGTTGGGTGTGGTCTTGATTGGATCTGAGCAGGGCTCGAAATCTGGATCTGAGAGACCGAGATTGCTCTCTGCTCAAGAGGAACGGGAAGATCGCCCAGTTCATGCAACAGCTAACAGATCAAGTCTACATCCAAGTGCCAGGTGTTTCCATTCCCTCTCTTGACCATTTTATACAATTTGTATTATTTGTCTGGTGATATGTCTTCTAGAAGGAAGAAAAGAAAAAATTGTGATGCGTTTGTAGAATCCCAAAAAGGATCCATTCACAAGTTTCTTAGAAATGGTAGTTCTTCGAGGGACCCAGACTCTCTGCAATTGGCCTTAGTAACTGTTGAAGAACACCAAACTGAGAATGTAGATGTGGATGATGACATCAATGAGGGTGATAATAATATTATAATCATGTTTATGTTGTTAGACTAATACATGCAATGGTCCTAAACAGCTATTCTAACAATCCTCACCTTATCAATCGTGTATGACAAGTACAATAACAAAGTGGATCAGAAATTGGCGAGGACTAGAAACAAATGTAAGTCAATGTAACTTTATACCATAACACAAAAGCTTCAAAGCATCAATTTTGACAAACTTATTCCTTTTGCAGAAAAAAGACGAGTTCTCCCTTGTGAGTTGTGATGACCAGCAAAGCGTCTTTGTGGAACCGTTATTAGAGTCAAAATATTAGTATGTTATGTCATTTTGAGAGTCAAAATATTAGTATGTTATGTCATTTTGAGAGTTAAAAGATCATGGATCTATGCTATGTTCTGAACATTACTTCTTTAATGAAATATGGTATATTTTTTTAGCTTGAAGTATATTTTTTTCAATGTTTGTGTGTGAATAAGGGCCCCTTCATGTCATTTTGCACCTGGGCCCCGCATGACAATGGGCCGGCCCTGCTAAGCATCTCCACTCGATGGCCGAACCGAGACCGAAAATCGGTCCGTTTTTCGGTCGGACGGAACTAGTTTTCGGTCTGTATACGTCAATTTTCTCACTCGCGTATCCAGACAGATTTCCTAAGTTCGGCTAAAATTTATTAAAAATGGGCGAATTTTATTAAGTTATGCGAATATAGACGGATTACATCAAATTTAAACTAAACTAAACACATAGTAAACTTAAAAAGGCCGCCGCCGATGTCTTCACCGTCCTACATGCCAAAGTTGCTGTAGAACGCCGTGTAGCCGGGGTCGGCACGGCCGTCATCCTCGCCGCCGACGTCGTCGTCGTCGTTCGGTGGCTGGTTTTGGCGGGAGCTCCCTTGGCCAGGGTCGCCACACCTCCAGGGCTGATAGTACGGGCCTTCGTCCTCGTCGTCGTCCAGGACGTAGAGTGGGGCGCCCTGGTAGGCGAGCTCACGCCCAGACAACGCCCAACGCCGGGCGGCCTGCTCCTCGGCCTGCTGCTGCAGGCCGAGGATGCGCTGCCGCTCCTCCTTCTCCCAGTCCATCCTGGACCACGCCAGGATGTCCGGCGAGGATGGATCCACCGACGGCGGCTGCGGCGCCGTGTCGCGGAGCGACTGCTCCAGCGCTATCTTCAAGGCGACGTCTCCGGCCGGCGCCGAGTCTTCTGTCGTGGGGCGGCGGAGACGCAGGTTGCCGGTTGGCGTTGTCCGGCTCGCCGATGACGATGCTGCGCGAGCGCACAGGCGAGACCGCTTCGCGCTTGACTGCCGTCGGCGTGCGCAGCGGCGCCGAGCCGGAGGAGTGGGAGACCGACGCGAAGGAGGAAGAGCTAATGCTCGCCATCCTCCTCGGCGTACAGTTCGCCGGAGGCCGCCGACCAGACTTGGCCGCCGGCGTCAGTGTGCGCGGAAAGCTGAGCCGCGGCGTGTTCCCGCGGTTGATGTGCTCCATCACCGCCGCGAGCCTCCGGCCTGGCGCGCTCCACCAACGCCGGCGGCCAGCCGAGTTGTTGCGCTTCGGCGGCGACTCGTTGGGCGGCCCCTCTTGGCGGGCGAGCTCCTGTTCGCGTCGGTCGGCGAAGAACTGCTCCTAGTATAGGAGGTTACCGGCGCTCTCGGCTTCGGAAGGGTCGTCCATGCCGCCGATGTACTCTTGCACGTCGTACGTCAGCTCGTCGGGCGTCGGCGCCGGCGGGATAGGGATGCCGCCGACGCTCAGCTTCCACCCCGGAGGCATCCGCGTGTCCGGCGGGGGTACGGCTTATAAAGGCCGAGGTAGGCGGCGAGGGCGAGAGGGGGTGTAGCAGCGAGGGCGGGGAAAAGGGGAAACGGCGGGAAGTTAGTGCCCGCCGGTCCGTCGCGGGAGCCGAGGCGGCGACGGTGGCGCCGTAAATCGATGACGCGTGGCCGACGCGACGGGCAGTTAATGTCCGGCGGTCGACGCGTGGTTCCGAGGATGACGACGACTCGGTTTCCGTCACTGACTCGGCGGGTCCACGCGCCACTTTGTTTTTTTCGCCGAATTCGCTGAGTCCGGCGTTCCCAGGGCGTACCCGGAAACCTGGGTTCGGCCTGGGTAGTCCGGACCAAAATTGGCCTAAATCCAGCCGAAAACAGGTCCTTGGATACGTAACTGGGCCAATTTTCGGCGTCCGGACCGAAATTCGTCGTCCGGATCGGCCTCCTGGATAGGCGAGTGGAGATGCTCTAAAGCTGGTGGACAGGCCCATTTTCCTTATAGGTTTTTCTCTAAAACTGAATTTGGGAACATTTTGTTAGGGTCGTGTTTGAACTTTGAAGTCCTCTAGCTTTCCATCTAAAAAAAGTCATCTAGCTTCCAGCTACCCTCGCGGGAGCATCGCCGAACAGTCTAACTTCACAGAGCTAGATCCCAGAAGCTAAGCCCAGTTTGTTGTACAAAACTCGGAGCACCACCACCGCTATGAGGAATTCGCGGATCGGCATTATTATAGAACAGTCGGATATTATAAACATGGGAACGCCTACGTCTCAGGCGAACTATTTCTCAGTCGGCTGACGTGGTTGGCTCAATCGAATGGAAACATGCATGGTTTACAAACAAAAAACTATAACCAGATGGCTCAATCGAATCATGGAACCAAAATCCAACGGTAAACAAGATGACTGTATTTCTCAGACGCCTGAGAAATAGCAAAACCGTATAAACATATGACACCGCCAAGTGAGGACGGTTCGACTCCATTCTATTTCCCCTGCTTCATTACTACCCTTGTTCGCTCGTCCGGTCACGTTTGTCCATGACCGTCCACATCCCCTGAGAAGTCGAGCAACGCCCTGCATCCCCCCTAGAGTCATGCACCACCTCGAGCCTCGCTCTCCTCCTCCTCCTCCAGCTGGCCACCGCCGGTGGTAGACCTACTTTAGGCGCTGCTCCTGCCAGAACTGCCCTGCATCTATTGGCCAACACTCGAACCAATAACCTACAAGCCGGGAGGTCCTTCCCCGCCACCACCCCGATCATGGCTCCATCCACTCCCCAGTCGTGACCAAGATGTCGTTTTCATCATGTTCCCGACGATAGCTTTGGCCTTACACGACCCGATCCACGTGCGCTAGCCGACGAGGCGCATCAACTTTATATGTCACTCTTTCAGAGGCCACGACAAACAACGAAGGTGTCCATCAATACGAGGTTTTGGTAGGCCGAGGGCGGTAGGGAGGGCGACTGACGAGAGGAATTGGGGAATTGGGATGTGGGGAATTGAAGAGGGGCGTTGTGGAAGACAACCAGAGAAAAAAAAGGAGTGCACGTGGGGCTAAGGATGGAAGTGTGTAAACTTTAGAGCATCCTCTACGCTCTTTAATAAAAAAAAACTACATTTTTACAAATCATCATTTTTTGATAAAATTATTTTAGTTACTTATTAAAAATAGACTAAAATACAGAGTATTCTAAATATTCCAAACTGTCATCTCTACATGTGACTCAATTCCATCACATTCAGACGGGCCAGTTTTCGCAAAAAAAAAAACATTCAGACGGGCCAGAAGCAGGCTGACTCGGCACACATAGGCTTCTAGCCCAGCCAAACGGAGTTATTTTGTGAAGTTGGCCGTTTACCGAAACACGCCATAAGTGGCACCTTTCCAAACAAGAGGAAAAAAACAAGTGACACCTTGCACTAAATAAAGTTTTTTTAAAATCATAGTACAATCGATTTGGCGTTCATAATATGCACATGCATCCATTCATATGAAAGTACACACGTACGTCCTACCCTATGCGAACTATGAGAACGTCGTCCCCACGAAAAATATATTCCGTCTCTTATGCAACACACAGTGTTAAACTTGGATCTAAACTCTGATAGACTGGTAGTACATCACGCTCCTAGCCATCCAATCACAAATTGATTTGCAGCGCTAAATAAAGTTAACGAGCACTGTGGATGAATATAGTCTCGTTTTGGTAGAAATATGTGTAAATGTTAGATTTTTGTATCCACTATGACATGACCCATACAATACAAACAACACTTATCAATTGTATGATTACTGTTGTCCTTTTACACTTGCTGCAAAAAGTGTTTCACTTCTGCGAAACTTTGCGTGTGAATATAAAATATTCCGGTATAAGCTTGAAAATTTTATTTTAGAATTTTTTGAGTTTTTAATTCATTTTTTTTGTAGTGGATGCCTGATGCCTTTCCGTATATCTACTACTCCCTCTGTTTCAAATTACTCCGCGCGCACGCTTACCTAGGTGGCCTAGTATTCTCTTATTTTTCATCAAAAAATTCTTAGAATTTTTGGTATACATAGTACATATTTCATACTATCTATTTCAAAAATTCGAGGATTTTTTTGAATGAAAAATGAGGGAGTACTAGTTCACCTACATAAGCGCGCCGGCGGAGTAATTTGAAACAGAGGGAGTACAACAAACTCTTTTAGAACAAGATTTGGTGGTTCCGTGTTGAAGGGCGAGGACGGCAGCCTTCGGCTTATGCTAGTGTTTGTATTTGTCCACAAACCTATTTGTAATTTTTATTACTCCACCCGATTTATATTAGTTGATTCTTTTTTATCTAGATTCATATGTATCTAATTAAGTATCTAGTCTAGATGCATCCAAATTGAGTCAACTAATAGGGTTAATTGGATAAATGCCACTACAGTTTCCAGCTATTTGAGAAATGCCATTGTAACTTTTAACTTTGGACAAATGCCACTACAATTATGTGTACATCTTACATATGCCATTGCACCCACTTAAACACATATAGCAGGCAATATACACTTGTATTTCCATCGTATATACATATAAACGGTGAGGCCCACCAGAATTGGGTATAAATTTAGAGAAAGCATGAGAAAATTGTCCTAGAATATAAATGTATCACAGAATATAATTGGAGAAATGAAAATCAGGCTTCAACTGAGATGTGGAGGACTCAATCGCTTGAGCAAGCAGAGGAAGCAACGGACCGGTAGCAACTACACTTTCCACCCAAAGTTAGTTGTGCATCCTGGTCTAGATAATGTACCTAGTCTTTCTCAAATTGTTCGCTCCCGTTGCAACCACCAAACATCAGTAGATACAGCAAGAATGGGAGGGCTAGAGAATCGAATTCCATATGTACTGAAAACATAATCAATTCGGGACAGAGAGAGAATTTGGGGCTGTGGTCGTTGCCGTTGGGTCCTGTCCGCCGCCATGCTCGCAAGTCGCAACCATCCGTCGCGACTGCCTTCCACCACCAAGGGAAGAGGGGCTTGGGGGAAGCTACCATCAGCTGGGAGAAGATGGGACGGAATGCGAGAAGCAGGTACTCGCCGGCCCCATGCTCGCCGCCTCCCATCGGCACCACCGCCGCCATGCTCGCCACATTCGGCCACCAAAGGGAAGGAGAATTCCGGGGGGCTTCTGTTATGTCTGTCCGGTGAGGAGGGAATACACGAACCATGTGCTCCTCTCCTCTAGGATCACCGGCGTCCACCGCCGCCATTCCCTTTCTCGCCGGCATCCGCCGTCTGGGTCACGATTGGGGAACCAAAGGGAAACGCGATGCGTTTTTTGTTCAAGCGAGCAGGTCGCGCTTCTCTGTTTCCACTTGACTAGTCAAGCGAGCCAGTCGCCCACTACTTTGTGATTCAGGTGGGTCCCACCATATATACGTATCTAACACCGAATACAAAGTGTATATTGCCTATTATATGTGTCTAAGTAGGTGTAATGGCATATGTAGGGTGTACACAGAACTGTAGTGGCATTTTTTTAAAGTTCAAAGTTTTGATGGCGTTTTTGAAATAGCTGAAAATTATAGTGGCATCTATCTAATTAACCCCAACTAATATGGGTGGGAGGGAGTACTTTTATGATCTCTCTTTCTACTACGGTCCACGATTATTTAGTGGAATCTTTGCAAAAGAAAAATTATATTTCCAGGATTTATGTAAAATAAAAACTAAATTATATACGTTAATGGGCCGTGAAAAAATGCCTGCGATATACGGGCCGTGTAATATAGCTACATGCTACACGAGGTCACGAGCTCCCGCCTTCTCTGTCGTTCAAAACCAGAGCAATTGCCGACAGAAACAGGTACTAGCTGCGTTCAGAAAAATGTGGGAACATAAGAAAGGCCACTGGTTTGGAGAGTGGTCTACTTCACCGGAGTTGGAGCGGAAGTGGCGTGACTATGGCGGGAAAATTGGTGGCGCAGGTTCAACTGGGGGCTAACGGGGTGCCAAGAGACGGTGCGGGGAAACAACTTAAATCACAGATTCAAACATGACAGAAACAACTTAAATCTTGAAACAAGCTAGTAGTAGCAACACATCCTCAGATAAACCTCAAGTCAAACTCATCATCTCTCCAAGCCAGCATTATTCGGACGAGGCGCTCGGTCAGGGTTCAGAGAACCACGAAGGGGGTAGTGACCCGGTACCTGCCGCTGTCGTCAGCCCAAACGAGTGCGCCGAAAGCCGGCTCGCTGCCGGTTGGCGCGTTCAGCTTCAGCTTCAGCTCGAAAGTCGCCTTCTGTCCCGCTCCGCCGAGTTTCAGCGTCTGCGGCGTCACGGACACGCCGACGCTGCTCGGCGACGACCACGACACGCGGTACGTCGCCGGGCCCTCCCCGACGCTCGTCACGGTCCTCTTGAAGCGCGCCTCCCCGGAGGTGGCGTTCGCGCCGAAGGTGGCGATGTAGGACGGATAGTTGACGTCGCTGGACGAGCCGGCGGAACAGTTGAATGACGATCTCGTGATCACGGCGATCTGGGCCTCCGTGTACTCGGCGGCGCAGAGAAGCGCTACGAAGTCTGTCGGGCCCACGTCGAACACCAGCCCGGGGTCTATCGCCGAGTTCGGGTCGATGTGGCCGGACCCCATGGCGAGCGGGCTCGCGACGCCATTACCGTTGCCGTCGGTGATCGGACCAAGGGTGTTGTCGAGGGAGCTCGCCGTCGTCATGATGGCAGACTTGATCATGGCCGGGCTCCAGTCCGGGTGCGCTGCCCGCAGCAATGCCACCACGCCGTTGGCGTGCGGGCACGCCATCGACGTCCCGGAGTCGACGCGGAAGTCGCCGACCAGAGCAGTCTCGCCGATGCGTGCCGTCGGGGTGTTGGAAATTGGCCCGATATGCGACGCCTTTCGTCGAGTACTTTCCGACAACAGACGACGCGATAGCGGCAAGATCACTCGATCAACTCCGGCAAGACGCGCAAGTACACACAGCCAAACTGGCTAGCTTTGATTGATTATTGATCAAGCTAGTACCAACACAACTCACTCACGTGAAAAACAATAAGCTTTGATGGCCACAGGTGCATATCGCACCTCATAGTTACTTTCGTATTGATTCTCACGATGTGGTGTTACACGGCCAGGGTACTTGCATATATATATGCAAGGAATAAGCTAACCGACTAGTCTAGCTAGTATGACTCGGTTTCAAACTCCTAGTCCTACTCTATTACATGTATGCATACCGGACAGACCATGTACTCGTCAGAACCTATACGTATACGAACCGCATACAACGGACCAAGCGCACGGTTCCGTGCCGGAACGTGACGTGCTTATTCCCAACAATCACCCCCTAAGCACGACATGCGCTCACTTCCACCTAGATCCCAAATACGCCAGCTACTTCGCTTAGGTGTTACTGTTGGCTTTACTTTCGCCACTTCAGCAATTATCTTCGACATTGCTTTCGTCGTCTCTTGTGGCACCCATGTCGCCGTCTTTGCTCTTGTCGTCTTCTCCATGGCTTCACGCCGACAGTTCTTTTTGTCCACGCCCTTCTCCATGTTTGTGTCTTGACACATTATACTTGGTTCAATGAAGTACTTTCTCATCGATGCCTCGCATATTGGATCTATTGCTTGTCGGTGCTCTTGGATGCAATAGAACAAATATGTAGGAGGTAGCTTAAATTGGTTTTCTTCTAGCTTCTCTATACCACGTGAAAAGCCTTTTGATGGATCTGCACCTCCTATTGTTGGGTATCCTTTATCTGTCTGGCCACCAGTCCACACTCTTGGACCATCGCCTTCTGCCCTTGCTGGCCTGTTTGCTGGGCTCGCTTCAGCTCCCCCTCATTTTCTTATAATTGCTGGGCAAACAAGTACAGGTATCGCTACGCATGCATATGTGCACCCTTCCAGTTCCGTATCTTCTGGGCACAGACTAGCCTTTTCTTCAAACTCTTTGTCTTCTGGGAGAATCCCTAGTGCTTCTGGCCTGGTGTCCACGCTTGGAGCTGCCCCTAGGCCTTCAATGTCTTCTGGGCCCGAACTTGCTGACAAGGATAAGCTCGATTGATCCATATTTTCTTCATACTCAAGATCCCACGTGACGTGAAAAGTTGAATATTCCGGTTCGTTGTAGCCCCAATTCCATGGCTTGCCTTTCTCAAAGATTACGTCTCCCTTGAAAACCACCTTATTGGTATAAGGATTGCACAAGCGGTATGTCTTTGAGCCTTCATAGCCTGTCATGATCATCGGAATACGTTGCTCCGTAAATTCCGCCTTTACATGCGCCACACATCCAAAAGTACGAAGATGATCAACCGAGGGCTTCCATCTGTACCATGCTTCGTATGGTGTTATACCAACTCCACTTAGTAGATTCCATGTTCAGCAAATACACAGCCATATTGACTGCCTCACCCCAGAATTTTCCTGGCAAGCCTTTACTCTTCATCATGCTCCATGCCATGGTCAACACGGTTTGATGCAGCTCACCCCCCTCATCAATGCGTAGGGCTCTTATCTTTGCCTCCACCTTAAACTCTTCGGCTTCCTTGATCTTCTCGAATGCTTGTTGAGCTTGATCCTTATTTTTTAGCAACACAATCCACATGTATTTATTATGATCATCCACCACAAGCATAAAGAACTTATTGCCAGACGGAGTTGCGGGTGAGATTCCAACGCATAGATCGCCATGAACAAGTTCCGAGGCTTCACTTGCCTCAAACGTGGTTTCACACGGGAACGGGGCACTCTGTTCCTCATGATGCACACACGGTAGATCGTGATCCACTTGCGCCACAATCTCCATAGCCGGTGATGGAGGATCCTCCTCATCCTTCAACTCAGTTACTTCGAGCATCAGCATCATCGGTCCATCATCTCCTTCCTGGGCGATGAGAGCCCTCTCCTTTTCCTTTGGTGCTTTCCGGCAATCAGCCTTGAAGTGACCGAGCTCGCCTCAATTATGACACCTTACTTTCTTTATGTCAAACTTCCTCCGCGGCGGGGCGTCATCTTCATCCTCCTGCCCCACAATGTACTTTTTCGCTGGGCGTTGCTTATCCTTGCCGCTCGTGGAGCCTCCTTGCTTTTCTTTTGAAAGAGTCATCCACTGCTGCTTTCTAAGCATCAGGTGCTCAACCTGTTCTGGATCACCGAAGCTGATCCGGATTCTCTCATCGTGTGCCTTGAATCTTCCGACGAGATCCTCAACCGTCAATGTATTCAGGTCGAGACATTGTTCGATCGATGTAACGATCTGCATGTAGCGCGCCGGCGCCGCACGCAGGAACCTTCTGACGTTCTTGATCTCATCCAATTTCTCGCCATATCCCCTGATTGCGTTGACAAGGGTAACGAAACGGGCGGCAAACTGATCAACCGTCTCGCTCTCCTCCATCTTCAGATCTTCATAGCTTTTTGTCAAAGTTTGAAGATGCGCTTCCTTCACGCGGGCATGACCTTGGTGCAAGATCTTGATCGTCTCCCATGCATCCTTCGCCGATTTCTTTCCGACGAGGTGCTGCATCACGTCCTTCGGCACGACGGAGTAGAACGCCGTTAACGCTTGGCGATCCTTCCGGTACTTCGCGCCTCCCTTGACGTACTCGTTGCCTCCTGGATCGACGGCCTCCCAAACCTCCTGAGCCTCCATGGCCACCTCCATGTTGAGTGCCCATAGCCGTAGTCCTTGCGATCGAGGCGCGGATACAAAGCCACCCCCACCGTCTCTGTCATCGGTGCCGTGCCGAGCTCTCGCCAAACTTCACCATCGCCATGATCTCCTAGTACTTTCAGTAGATCACGAACGACGACCTTGACTCTGATACCAATTGTTGGAAATTGGCCCGATATGCGACGCCTTTCGTCGAGTACTTTCCGACAATAGACGACGCGATAGCGGCCAGATCACTCGATCAACTCCGGTAAAACGCGCAAGTACACACAGCCAAACTGGCTAGCTTTGATTGATTATTGATCAAGCTAGTACCAACACAACTCACTCACGTGAAAAACAATAAGCTTTGATGGCCACATGTGCATATCGCACCTCATAGTTACTTTCGTATTGATTCTCATGATGTGGTGTTACACGGCCAGGGTACTTGCATATATATATATATGCAAGGAATAAGCTAACCGACTAGTCTAGCTAGTACGACTCGGTTTCAAACTTTTAGTCCTACTCTATTACATGTATGGTTCCGTGCCGGAACGTGTACGTGCTTATTCCCAACACGGGGAGGCAGGTATCCACGACGCCACGATGCTGTCTCCCGGCGCCATGATGTCCGGCTTGAGCACGCCGGCGTAGCTCCGCGATGGCCCTCGAGAAGAGTACGGCGCGACCACAGGCGCCGGCCGTACCTCGAGGAACGTCTCCTGGAATCTCATGGTGGCCGTCGGGTTCGAGCTGGTGGCGATGTACTTGAGCAGGCCCGTCGCGTCGTCCGGCTTGATCAGGATCGCCGGCAGAGGGTACTCAAGGAACACAGGTACTTGGCTCGTGATGAAGATCGCAGCAGCGGGGCCAGCCTCGAAGACGGTGTCCATTTGCGTTGCGACGGAGGTCCCAGTGTCACGGCAGACGAGGATGGAGCTTCTTCTTGCCGTCAGCAGAGTACCAAGGAGACTGGACGAGTTGCACGCGGACAAGGCTTCGTCGTACACCAGCTTCGTTGCTGAAATCAAAGCGCTTGCCGGGTACGCTGTGATCCCGGCGATCGTCTTGCTCCCTCGCGTCGTGTTGCCACCGCCGTAGAGCACAGTACCAGCAAAAATCTGCCGGTCCACCGTGCCGTCCGCGACGGTGAGCAGCCACGGCACGCCGTTGTGCAACGTGCGGAGGCCGTTCCCGCCGTGATTCCCCGCCGACGCAGACACGATGATGCCGCGCTCCATCGCGGAAAACGAGGCGACGGCCACTGGGTCCGTGTGCAGGGGCTCCCCGTCGAAGCCAATGGAGACGGAGATCACGTCGACGCCGTCCGCGATCGCCGCGTCCATGCCGGCGAGGACGTCGGACATCACCGGGTCCATGCTGGAGCTGGCGACCTTGTAGGCGGCGATGTGGGCGCGCGGAGCAGCTCCACGCGCCGTGCCGCGGCCGTACCCGAAGAAGGACGCGCACGGCACAGCGCTGCCCGCCGCGGTGGACGCCGTGTGCGTGCCGTGGCCTTCCGTGTCGCGCGTCGAATTCATGTCTATGGCGACGCCGGGATAGTTCGCCACGAAACCCCTGTTGAAGTAGCGCGCCCCGATCAGCTTCCGGTTGCACGTGTCGGCGGGGAACTCTTGGCCTGGCTCGCATACCCCGCGCCACCGGGACGGCACCGGAGGCATGTCGGCGTCGTCGAAGCTCCTGCTCTCGGGCGAGATGCCGCTGTCCACCATGCCTATGATCATGCCCTCTCCGAGCTTCGCCGCCGGCCACAGCCCGCTGGACAGGCTGAGGCCGAGAAAATGCTGCGATCGGGTGGTGTCGTGGGCGACGGCGGCGCGGCGGTCCCGATGTGCCGAGACGAAGCCCGGTGTTCGCCGCAGTGCCCGGAGCTCGGCGCCGGAAAGCGTCGCCGCGAAGCCGTGGAGCGCGGCCGTGTATGTGTACAAATTCTCCGGGAAATCACGGGAGCCGTGCGGCGACGCGTCCGCGACGGAAGCCAGGATGGCCGCGAACCACATATGGCTGTCGCCCTGGTGCTGCGGCGGCGCGGCCGACTTGTCCATGTGGACAATGTACGCCGCGCGCCCGCGCTCACCGGCGGCCGTGAGAGCAAGGAGGAGGGAACACAGGAGGAGGAGGAGTGTGGCTGGGGGTCGGAGCGCCATTCCGGCCATGGCAAGTGCTGGCGAGTAGAGAACAGAGGAGTGACGGAACAGAGGGCAAGAATTTATCAGCGCAGTTTTTCCACTAGCGCGTGGTGTCTCGGGTGTTGGCCTTATCTCTACCGTCCGTCACATTGTAGAGATTCGTGTTGTACATTTTGTAAATTCCGCCCTGCATCTCTCCCGTATCGTATTTTTTCTTGAACTCTATCTCTCTCGTATCGTATGCACAGGTAATATGGGCGCATGCGTGGAGTCATAAGCAAAAAATACCTAGCAATTGGTAACTAAAAATATCTAAGAATACATTAGACTGGTTTCTCTGAATAGACATTTTGGTTGTGTTTTATTCTAAAATTCAAATGCAGGACATCTAAAGAACTTTTATCGAATATTCTACCATGGATTTTAGTCACTAGTCATGAGGATCTGCACACCCAGACTCTCTAGATTAGATTTTTTTTATTAATCTTGAGAAATTTTCCATTTCATTGTTAAATGTTGGAATGATCAAGATACAAGTTGTAATGCTGTATGTTTGCTAAATGTGTGGATGGTCATGAGTTGTAAATATAAAACATTGTGTCCAAATCAGAATATACACTTTGTTTGTCCATGAACACGCTAGAGACTATAAACATTTGTGTAACATGAATGGAATGGGGTATACTATTTTGAAAAAAAACGGGACAATAAGCTTATGGCAAATGTTAGAAGGGCAAGAGTGCATATTTGCCACCGAAAAGAGTGGGCTAGATGAGAGAAAGGAAGTGGAATTTGGAGATGTATTTTCTTCCGGACGGTTCATACCGTAAGTCGCTTTGGGCTGTGCTCTCTTGTTCTGGACATTCGAACTTGGGAGTTGGGAGGATAAATCCCAGACCATAGGCTAAGCGGTTTTTATTTATGCGAGATATAGCATATATAGCCGGTTTTGCCAAAGTTAAGCATCGGTCCTAGTTTACGGTTTTGATGACAAACGTTAAGCACCGTAGCCTGGAGGTTAATACAACCGTATACATCAATGTTGATCCACCAATCCACTTGAGTACTTGACCACACCTCCTTTTCCACATTCCGAACGCTCCTCCGACCATTGCCACATCTCGACCTTGTCTTGTGCAGTCGAGTTAATTGCCAACAACCAAAACAATTACGTGAGAAGTTCAAAAATTCACCTACTTTTAAAGTATTTGCAAACTATCACGTACATTACGCTAGTGCGTTGCAATGTGCATTGGCGCTGAGATTTAGACGCGCTTAACTAAACTCCTGACAAGTGGAGCCCACTGTTAGGTTCACATGGCACGACAATTAGGACGAGGGTGGTAGAAGTGAGACGGATTTTAAAATGGGTGTTTGTGTAATTTTTGCATGGACCCTACTTATCATCTCCTTCTCAACTCTTTTACAATTCATATTTTTTCTATTTTTCTGTTAGTCAAACGTAAAAAAAGTCCAAAAATTTCTTATCCTGGCCACTCGTGTTGCATCTCTGCGCCCCGGCCGCCACCTCGTCGTCCCCACCCTCGGCGCTGCGCACATGGCCGTGCCCCCGAGCAGCTCCGTCCAGTGGTCTTCGTACCCCTGCATGGCCATGGGAGAGCGGCGGAGGGGTGCGTACCCTCGTCGCTGTCATGCTACGCGCGAAGGCCGAGACCACTGCAGAGCATGAGAGGGCGGCGGGGGGCTGCGTGCCCCTGTCTCTGCCCCGCCACACAACAAAGGTCGAGACCACTGCGGACCATGAGAGGGCGGCGGCAGGCCGCATGCTCCCGTCTTTTCCGCGCCGAGCAGCGAAGGTCGAGACCACGACAGGGCATGATAGGGCGCCAGCAGCGGGGCATGGGAGGCCGCGACAACGGGATTCCTGGCGGCGGCAGTGATTTGACAGAGAGGGGAGAGACACGATGTTGGAGAGATGGCTGACAACTGGGCGCCACATAACTTTACAAAAAAAAGTCGATGTTAATCAAAGCTTTGTCCTCCTCCACCGCTACCGTGGTGCCACATATGCCTAACAATGGGTCCCGCCGTTAGAATTGTCGCTAGCGGTTCTTTATCTCACAATCAGTGCACATTGCAAGTTTGTAGCCCATGAGGGAAATTTACGTGGATTTTTGTAAATCTACTGAAAATAGGTGGATTTTTTTACTTTCTCACGTAATTATCATGGTCTTGCGATAAACTCTATGCAATCAGATTGTTGGTACACGAGCTTAACTCACGTCAACTATTGAAAATATTAAGATATACAACCACCAAATTACACGCAAGACTGTCTCATGCATCAGTTTGATTTGAGCACAACTAGTTTAGAAATGTTAGCTGATTTAATCGCATTGGTGCATGTTTGGGTTTCTATTAGAGAATCTGTTGACCCTTTCCTCAAGGCTGGTACCTGTCCCAGCTAAAGGAAATTGTTCTTGGGCGTCAGTTGATGGATGGTATTATGTTTGCTACTGGTACTACGGAGTTTACTGTTGAACTTCTTTCTCTTATCACTTCTGAGTTGGGTCTGAACTGTTTCTATGTTAGTTGACTTCCCGATGAATATCCCGAGATGGAATGTGCGGGGATTGAACGATTCTGACCGTCGCGATACGGTGCATGAGGCGACGGCGTCGTCGACTTGCCACATCGTTTGCCTTCAAGAAACGAAACTGCAACCTGTTTCATCCTTTGATGCGTCTTACATAGGGGAAATCGACTCAAATGCTTTGCCAAAAGACCGGTTGTGGGAACGAGGGCTGGCATGCTTGTGATTTGGGATAATTCAGTACTACACATATCAAACTTGCAAGCCTCAAAGTTTTGTTTATCTGGATACATCCACATTCTAAACACTAGCAGAGAGAAAAATCACTTCAGTTCGGCTTCCGACCGCAAAGGTGATTTTCTCGGGGAGCTTTTGAACTGTAAACCACCTATTGACGAGAAGTGGTTGGTGTAGGGTTCACAGCATAGAAAACAAAAAATTTCCTACGATGGGAACAACTATGTACCAAGATCTATCTACTAGATACAAGCAACGGGCGGATGTATATCCGTAGAGAACATATTCTTGAAGACCGACAAAGCTTAACGAGTTCAAACTCGTGGTTGATGTAGACTATCTCTTGCCGATCTCAAGATCGAGAGGAAGTCCTTAGCACCGCAACTTAGCGGCGTATTCGTGCTGGCACACACGTCCGAGGCACCGAGCAACCTCCGCCTCCTCGCTCGAGCGATGCAGCGGAAGCA
This sequence comes from Avena sativa, assembly GCA_916181665.1. NCBI lineage: Eukaryota > Viridiplantae > Streptophyta > Magnoliopsida > Poales > Poaceae > Avena > Avena sativa. Next base: position 94,599,206 of record OV702294.1, read on the forward strand.
CAACTCTTTCTTGCCGAAAAGCCACCAGAAACATGTATCTCGCTAGTCCGAGACCATGAGAGATAAATACTAGAGGGGGAGAGAGATCCTTCACGAGGATGTGTGAGTTGAGAGGATGAGAGGGTGGCCTTTTATATGGGAGATGGGGAGCATCCAAGGGGCATGGCACCCAGCCATGGGGGCTGCCCCCACCTCTTCCACATTTATGTGGGTGGACACTCCACTCACTCAAATGCCTTTCAATTTTCTCCACTCAAAATCCCACTCAAATTCCCATTAAATTTCCACCAAATTTAACACAAACGCTCATTAAATAAAACTCCTTTTATTTATTCAGAATTTTATTAATTACTTTAATGACAAACATTCACATATAACCCCTTGCTAGAATTTTATTTCACATGCAAAAACACTTTCTGCAATTTCACCCGAAAACCTGTTTCGGTATCTAGTGAAATAAATTCCTGCGCTTGTTATTCTTTCCTTCATAAAACTTTTGTTCCAAATGGATGTCGGTGTCTCTTAAGTGTGTCACCCTACGGTTCGCGAATAATACGGACATGATCAAGACCCCTCTCGAATCAATAATCAGAAGCGGGATCTGGAGACCCATACTGACTCCCACACATTCAGCGATGACTTTCTTGTGATCGTCAGAACCTTTTACGCTAGTATCTTAATCCCTTTGTTTCGCGATATATTACATGTACGAGATTCGATCATCGGTATCTCCATACCTAGTTTGATCTTGTTACTAACATGCACTCTTTTCTCGTTCCCGTGATAAAACATTCTAGTGATCAAATCACTTGCTTGCAAGCTAACCAATGTGATATCACCAAGAGGGCCCAGAGCATATCTATCCGTCATCGGGATGAACAAATTCCACTCTCGATCCATGGGCCTCAACATAACACTTTAGTAGTTCTGAACCCATCTTTATAATCACCCTGTTACAGTGTGACGTTTGATGTTATCAAGAAACTTTTCCGGTGTTAGTGATTGACATGACCTCATGGTCTAAGGATTAGGATCACTTTGTAAGTTGTTATAGCAATATAAACTCAATGACTTTGATCGTAATGCTATACTTTGGATAAATGTTCATCACACCATTACACTAATGTTGTGACCTTGTTATGAACAACATCTAATATCCATGATCAGAAAACCTTGATCATCTTGTTAATCAACGGGCAAGTTTATGAGAGAGGCATAACTCGGAACTTTCTGTTTGTTTATTAAACACACATGTATTAAAGTTTCCTTATTAATACAATTATAACATGTAAAATAAACATTTATCATAAATAAGGAATACGATAATAACCACTTTATTATTGCCTCTCGGACATATTCCCTTCAGTCTCCCACTTGCACTAGAGACAGTAATCTAGTTTGAAAACTTTGCGTATTGAACACCTATGGCTTTCTGGTGTTCCATATACGCGATTGCAAGTGGTTAACATAATCACGCTTTAGGTCCGTGTGTATTTGCATGTCTTTGTGTCTTCACGCATCACTCATTCTCCAATGCGATGGCATTGTATAAATTTGATCTTTTGGTGAGACCTTTAGTTCCTTGGGGTTAAATCATGTCGATACTATTGTCGTACAATATATATTTAGTGTTAGCCCCTTGTGAACCACACCTTAGTTTGATAACAAACTACTTGACACAAATGCCCTTCTTTGCTGCTACCATAGCAGTCATATACTTATCCTTTTGTTGTAGTATCCGTCACAATGTCTTAACTTTGGAATCCATCCAAATCCATCATGGAAACTTTCTTTCCATTTTATTGTTTCACCCTTAGTTTAAATTGAGATAAACTTAATTTGTATCTTGTGACAAAACTAGTATCAATATAACGCTTTACAATGAACTATTTGTAATTGTTTGTCACCTCTACACAAATATATTCTTAGTTCTTCCAAAAGATCATAAGAATATCCTTACTATCGTCCATTGATCATTTTATGATTCATTCTGATATATGCTCATAACACTTAGAGCATAGGACATATCTGGATGTGTACATATCATGGTACGATTGATCAAAACATTCTTGTGATTTCACTCATCAAGTGTCAAAGCACTTGAATCTTGTTTCACTTATCAAGTGTCGATACACTTGAATCTTGATTCAATTCTTTTCCATGCGACAAGAAACTTTTCTTGTCGTTTCTATATTGAACTCCTTCAATATCTCATATATGTACGATTGGCACAATCATATTAGCGTCACAGTCTATCCATGTAGACATTCATGCTAAATATTCGGGTTTTGCCTAAGTATTTCATTGAAATGAAATTCTTAACCTTTGTCAATAAAAGATACATCATTTCCAATCAACAAGATGTCCTACACATAATGTATTAGAAATATGTCTCAGCGCTCCCACTTAATTTTTTGCAAATGCAAGCATCTTCATTGTCTCCTGATGAAAACTCATTTTTCATCACGGTGAAGATTCCAACTCCGCGATGCTTACTTCAACCATTAAAGTTTGCATGCCCTTTTAGCATCCTTTGAATTTAACAAAAACCCATTGGACCATGTCTTGTACACGTCCTAGGTAACCATTCTATTAAAAGAATTTTGTTTTGTTTATTCATCTACCATATACCAAATTATATGTAGTGGTTGCTACTTTAATCCGTCTAGACTAAATATCGCTATGAAAGATCAAATATCGCTATTCATCTATCGATAGGGTTTTACACCTTTCCGGAGGGTCTTCCAAGTTCAAAACCATATTTCTCGTGTATGGAACTATCACGGATTTTATGGCTTCAAGCCATTTGATGGAGTCAGGGCCCATCATTGCTTCTTTGAATGTATTCGGTTCATCATTGTCAAACAACAATGATTTACTCTCAAATCTTAGCATTTGTTTGTTTATCCGACCTACTTGGTTCAATAAGAACTTAGATCTCCGTGACCACAACCTTTGAGGCACATAAGCTATGAGCATTATGGCTGCCTCCGGAACGATTTCTGGCGCTGCGCCACTCAGCACATTTAGCTAAGGTTCGTTAACCTTATCAAAGTTTTATTGTCCTCCCACTTAACTTTTGCGAAAAAATCCTTTTTCAAGAAACTTCACATTTCAAGCGACAAACCCTTTTGTCCTCGGTGTTATGGAGGAATATCCAATGGTTATTCAAAATAACCTACAAAGACATGTTCATCCGACTTTGGTTGTAAACATCTTACTTATGCTTAGCATACCAAAAATTAAGAAATGAAAATTTGATAAAAGCGGTAGTCTCCAAAGCTTTTAATCTTTTTAAAACATAATGACAGTTTTATAAATAACACCTTTGATCTAACCATGTCAAAAAAGGTTTCATTACAAATCTCAAACACTCCATACTCCTATGGTGTTTCGGGAGATGTAAATCTAGGTGTTTTGCTAAACTTGCAACTCAAATAAATCCCTTTATGATAAAATCATAATTCATTTATTTTCTTGTTACACTTGTAACTCAAATAAATCCCTTTATGATAAAATCACAAATCATGTATCTTCTTGTTACAATGATTTTCCACTTCATCTTGAAAGTCTTTGAAACGTTTTCAAATATTTCATACTTCTTTCTCATTAAGTGAATATTCACTCAAATTTCCGGAGAAAGCATATGAAGGTGAAGTCTATCGCTTACGACTACACATAATGGACTACATACATCGATATGTATAAATTCCAATAATTTAGTCGTTCATTCTTCTTTGGCCTTTGAACGAAGTTTTAATTATCCCGAGGAAAGTCTCACAAGCGTCACTTGATCAAATCAAAGACTCCAAAAATCCATGCATATGGAGTTTCTTCATATTTTCTTTCCAATATAATTTAAACGGCGATGTCACTTCGTAAGTGATCTTCCAATCATTTGTCTTGCGACATTTTAGCATTAGCTTTATGGATGTGATTTATCCAACTAGATTTGTAAATTATCCATCTTATATGGAAAACGGTAAATATTTGAACAACCTTTGTTCTCATAATACCTAATTTAAATAACAATTATGAAAAAAATCTTGAAGTCAAGCTTCGATGTCAACGAGAAATACAAACAACGGTTTGTTTGTTTTCGATAAACATCATCACATATTATCTTGCTAGTTACTTAGGCCATTGTGGTTCATAAATTGCGTCGTTACGTATGAAATTCTATACCAACCAATTCGGTATCCAATACCCAAGAACCACATTGTTTAACAAGCAAAGAATACAACCATAACATGTATATCATCCATATACCTAAATTGGATATTTCCAATCTTTTCTTTTCTGCCAAATATATTTTATAGATTCTCTTTCAGCATGTCCTTTTCCTTTTAAAAGAATCTATCAACATCAAAAGTGGCGCCATATACATGACACATAGTCCAAAGCGTGTATATTCAAATAATAATACCTTTGGACTTGCACTTTGAAGTAGATCACCATCATCAAAATGATCGACATTCTTTCAAAATCCATTCTTTAGTAATCTTTTAGTGTAGTAAACACATTACATACATCTTCTATTCATCCTTATCATGGCGACTTTCATGATCAAGCTAATGTAGCTTATAAAGACGAATCGTGAGTATAACGTTACTTTCCAAAACCTTTTTGGATGATTAGGATGTCTAGAATCTCTAACCTTTGTAAATTCTCATCTAATATAAGAACATACATTATATTCTATCATATTGCAACCAAAATATTATTTCAGATATCGTTATATCTGTCACACATGATGGTTTCTGAAACAATTCTTTCGGCTCCTAGATAACCTTGATATTTAAAAAACAATCAAGAATCATGGAGGCAAACATGATACTTAAGATACTAACACTGGAATTGTTACTCTCGATTTAATACCAATTATTAAATTTTACGAAGTAAACAGAGTTTGCTGAAAATTTACAATAGGACTTTATACTTTAGATTGACACTCAACACAATACTATACCAGTTCGTAAAGTAAATATCTAGAATTCTATAATTCTATTATCTCAATTATAACTAAGCATAAGGTGGTGAACGAATGCCAATGACTACAACAAATTATGAAAATTCACTTTGATTTAATTTATGATAAATTGAGTTCTACTAATCCAAATTAGAAATAAACTCCCACTCAAAAACAACATCCCTCGTGTCTTTTTGGTGATTACATGAACCAAATCCACTATACCAAGTTCGATTATCACGTGAGTCGGTGTAGCTTCAAAGGCGAGCATCAAATGGTCATCATATCAAAACATATGACTCATGCTTAACCTTTCGGTCCGTGTTCCGAGGCCATGTCTGTACATGCTAGGCTCGCCAAGTAAGAACCTTACTAGTCGCGTGTGTAACTGTCTTACACCCGATCATCACGTGATGTCTTGAAGCGACAAAACATTGTCGGTGCATACTTAAGGAAGAACACATTTTATCTTGATATCTAAATGAGGGATCATCTTATTATGCTAATAAAACGCCAAACAAGCAATATAAGATGCAATCAAACATCACATGTTAATAAGTGAAATGATATGGTTCTTGCACTTGATCTCCATCATGTGCATCATGGTATGATCACTATCATACCTCTATGTGTAAGGCCAAGATCTATGGAACTTACACTTTATGTGTGTTGTAAGAGTATAATCTCATACTTCTACTTACAACATCACCATACCATAACACTAGCCTAGCAACAATCTAAACTAGACGCCTCTAATTTATCCATTGCAAGTTTTACGTGGCTTAGGGCTTTCAAAGATAGAACCGTTCTTACCTACGAACATGAACCACAACGAGGATAACCAAATTGTTGACAACTCATTGCAAATTAGATATTGACTATAGTAGGAGAGACAGACACCCGCTAGCCACTTATGCAAAACTAGTTGCATGTCAAGCGTGGAACAAGTCTCATGCGCGAGGACATGTAAAGTTTGTCTGGGCCGTTTCATCCCACTATGCCAACAATATCCAAAGTACAACTAAGAAGCAATAAAATGATCATCATCGCCCACATACTCATATGTGTACTACCCGTGCAAAGCATCTACGCATATATCCGGCTCTGATACCACTATAGGGTTTGCAGCATAGAAAAAAAAATTTCCTACGATGGGAACAACTATGTACCAAGATCTATCTACTAGATACAAGCAACAGGCGGATGTATATCCATAGATAACATACCCTTGAAGATCGACAAAGCTTAACGAGTTCAAACCCGTGGTTGATGTAGACGATCTCTTGCCGATCTCAAGATCGAGAGGAAGTCCTTAGCACCGCAACTTAGCGACGCATCTGTGCTCGCACACATGTCCGTGGCACGGAGAAACCTCCACCTCCTCGCTCTAGCGATGCAGCGGAAGCACAACTATTTCTTGCCTAAAAGCCATCGAGAACATGTATCTCTCTAGTCCGAGACCATGGGGGATAAATACTAGAGGGGGAGAGAGATCCTTCACGAGGAGGTGTGAGTTGAGAGGATGAGAGGGGGGCCTTTTATAGGGGAGAGGGGGGGACCCAAGGGGCATGGCGCCCAGCCATGGGGGCTGCCCCCACCTCTTCCACATTCATGTGGGTGGACACTCCACTCACTCAAATGCCTTTCAATTTCCTCCACTCAAAATCCCACTCAAATTCCCATTAAATTTCCACCAAATTTAATGCAAACTCTCATTAAATAAAACTCCTTTTATTTATTCAGAATTTTGTCAATTACTTTAATGACAAACATTCACATATAACCCCTTGCTAGTATTTCATTTCACATGCAAAAGAACTTTCTGCAATTTCACCCAAAAACCTGTTTTGGTATCTAGTGAAATAAATTCCTGCGCTTGTTATTCTTTTTGGCATGAAACTTTTGCTCCAAATGGATGTCGGTGTCTCTTAAGTGTGTCACCCTACAGTTCGTGAATAATGTGGACATGATCGAGACCCCTCTCAGATCAATAATCAGAAGCGGGATCTGGAGACCCATACTGACTCCCACACATTCAGCGATGACTTTCTTGTGATCGTCAGAACCTTTTACGCTAGTATCTTAATCCCTTTGTTTCGCGATATATCACATGTACGAGATTTGATCATCGGTATCTCCATACCTAGTTTGATCTTGTTACTAACATGCACTCTTTTCTCGTTCCCGTGATAAAACATTCTAGTGATCAAATCACTTGCTTGCAAGCTAACCAATGTGATATCACCAAGAGGGCCTAGAGCATATCTATCCGTCATCGGGATGAACAAATTCCACTCTCGATCCATGGGCCTCAACATAACACTTTAGTAGTTCTGAACCCATCTTTATAATCACCATGTTACAGTGTGACGTTTGATGTTATCAAGAAACTTTTCCGGTGTTAGTGATTGACATGACCTCATGGTCTAAGGATTAGGATCACTTTGTAAGTTGTTATAGCAATATAAACTCAATGACTTTGATCGTAATGCTATACTTCGGATGAATGTTCATCACACGATTACACTAATGTTGTGACCTTGTTATTAACAACATCCATTGTCCATGATCAGGAAACCTTGATCATCTTGTTAATCAACGAGCAAGTTTATGAGAGAGGCATAACTAGGAACTTTCTGTTTGTTTATTAAACACACATGTATTAACGTTTCCGTATTAATACAATTATAGCATGTAAATAAACATTTATCATAAATAAGTAATACGATAATAACCCCCACTTTATTATTGCCTCTCGGGCATATTCCCTTCAGTTGGTCCTTAGTGACTTTAATCAAATTCAGATGGCAAGTGACAAGAACAACCGTAACGTGAATAGAAGCCGCATCAATGGCTTCCGTGCAACCCTCCATGCTTTTGAGCTAAAAGAAATACACCTCAAAACCGCTGTTTCATTTGGAGCAATGAACAAGCAAGCCCTACTCTATGCAAGCTTGATGCCTTCTATTGTAACTCGGAATGGGACTTGTGCTTTGCACCCATGTTCTCCATGCTTTCTCTTCATCTCTATCGGACCATTGCCCTCTTTGGCTCGCTAATGATAGGGGTCCTCGGCGGCCTAGATCCTTCAAGTTTGAATTTTTTTGGCTTCGTTTGCCCAGCTTTAGTGACATTGTTCGGGGCGCTTGGAATGAGCCCACAAACCATGTTGAACCTTGCCAAGTTCTTTTCCACAAAATGCATAACACGGCCAAGAAGTTAACCAAGTGGAGTTGCGGGATATTCTCCAATACTAAGGTCATGATCCACGTGGCATTGCTCATCATTCTTCACTTCGACATTGTGCAAGAAAGTAGAACCCTCACGACCACCGAATTTGATCTTCGTGCTAGGTTAAAAAAGTTTATCTCCTTGTGCATTGTGGAAAGGGCCCGAAAAAAATCAAAGTGCATGAATTTGAAGCATTAAGGAATGTGATGCAAACACCAAGTTCTTCCACATGAGGGTCAATGCGAGGAGGCAAAAATGCCATATTCTTAGAATCAAGCACAATCATGGGTGGGTCACCGACCATCAAGCCAAAGAGGAAGTTATCTTTAGTCAATTCAAGTCGGTCATTGGGCATGGACAACCTAGGACTATGATTTCAATTAGGATGAACTCCATTTTGAAAATCCGGACTTGTAGCAGCTTCAGGAATCATTCACCGAGGAAGAGGTTTGGAATGAAAACAAGCAAATGTCGGGAGACAAAGCCCCCAGACCCGATGGCTTCACGGGGGACCTTTTCAAGAAATGTTGGGGCACCATCAAGGTTGATGTTATGAGAGTGATTAATCTTTTTGGAAATCGTCACATCGAGAACATCCATTGGCTCAACTCCGCAATATAGCTCTTTCCCCAAAAAAGGAGGGGTCGAGGCGAAAGTGTCCGATTTTAGGCCTATTAGTCTTATTCATGCTATTGCAAAAATCATAGCCAAGATACTCTTGCTAAGACTTGTCCTGCTTATGAATGATCTCGTGTCCAATGCCCAAAGTGCATTCATAAAAAAGCATTCATGTTAAAAACCTTGCAAAGAGATTCCACAAAGGCAAGATACCGACACTTCTCTTCAAGTTTTACATCTGTAAAGCTTTTGATTCTATTTGTTGGGAGTATATTCTCGATCTACTTCAACGCCGTGGTTTCCCAAGTCACTTCCACAATTGGATCACCACTTTTGTAACACCCTCGGATCGGCCCTATGCAAGGTTTAGCGATTCCCGTCAAACCCGCATAGAAACAATTCAAAGGTGTCCACCAGGCACTTGCGTGCGGGTGGAAAACGAAGTAATATTATTGCACTGTAGTCCATGATGGAACCCACAGAACATATATATACAACAATGACTCCAAGAGTCACGAATACAGATATATAGTACATATCCAAATCACCTTGAAAACAATCCAACATCCGAGTACGGGCAAGAAGCAAATGGGGCTAAGAGCCCTGAAGAATAACCAATGGCGTCCATAACCCTGCCCAGGCCAAGCCGGAAGGGTAACCTTGCTAACGACGTCGATCCCAAACATACTAAACAAAAGGGGTGCCGGTAAAGGCAAAGGAAAAGAGAGAGCAGTCAGTACTGAGGCCAGTACACGGCGAGGCTTAAAATTCGGTGGCTCTCGCCTACATAGGTATGGTGGACTGAAACGGCAGCGCTGCATGCACTAAATAACCTATAGTAGACTCGATATAACTATCGGCTATCAGAGAGAGGTAAGAAATACCTATGCGGAACCAACCTGATACTACCACCAACCATACCCATCCTGGTATTTCCCCCCTCGAGACCAATCGAGGAAGTCCTGCCGAGGAAACTCACGCGTTTGGTAGTTTTATTCATTCTTTCCATGGTGGTTATCCAACTTACTAGTCATATTAGGTACAAGTCAAATTATAGAAGTAAACTTTAGTTATAGTTGTCTATGATCAAGAAACTTTGCTCCAAGTCATCCATAACCGTGGACACGACTTTTCGAAAAGATTTTTCGATGGCCAATGGGAGGACACGGGAGGACGCGCGTGCTGTCCGAAATGATGCAACCATGACCCAAATTTGGTGGATGGATAGGCCGGTCTGCATGAGTCAATCCATTTGTGTCACACCGCTATAGCATGCATGTCCTGGTCTCCTGCCCGCGTGGACCATTTCGGACGGGCCAGGACTAGATGGGTCGTGCCGCTAGAGATACCCCTTAGAAGTTCCTCGGAGCAGCCGACCAAGCCCTACTGAGGCATAATTTGAACCGGAGAACTAATTCTAAGGATTAGCAATTGCTAAGGAGGAAGATGACTAGGGTTTTCCTTCTTTGGACTATATTTCCTTTTCTACTATATTTCTTTCGCTACCCACCCGACGTCTGGATCGGAATCCCTCGTTTCATTGGGATCATTCTTTTCTGGTTTTGACGAACAGGTCTACGGTCAGAGATAGACCTGAGTTTGCAAGTTATAGCATCTCTAATGGATGTCCTATAATAGTCCGTGTGGCCAAAAATTGTTTTACAGGGCACATTAGCCCAAAAAACTGTTTCATAGGGATCAACTAGGAAACTAGTGCCCACGATGCTCTCTAGGGGCGGCTCGAGCAGAAACCCTAGCCACGGCCGCTCTTAGCATCTCCTCTCTAGTCTCCTCCGCTGTCGTCGGAGGATGCTGTCATTCAAAGGCCTTCAGTCAACATCGGATGCGATGCGGTCTCCTCGCGTGGAGGCCTCTCCCCTGCAGGGATCCCTTCGATCGTATTAGTGCAGTGCCCCGAAAGACGCGCTCATGATGGCAAAAGTTGGGATCCGGGGTGGCGACTCTAGGAGGCGGTGTTGGTCCTCCCAAGCAGATGGCGGTGGGGGTCGCGTATGCCTACCAGGACGTGATGCTTGGCGAGTGACATGGCGAACAGATGCATGGCCCTGCATCGACGACATGTTGGTGGCTTGCTTCCGACATGCTCAAAATCGTTAGGCCTTATGGCAGAGCCTTTAGGCAGCGCATGTCGTCTTCACTACCGGCCGTGCCTTCAGGACGTCGGTGGGGTTTGTGGGGCTAGTACTAGTGGAGTCCTACGAGCGGTATGGGGGGTGCCTGCTTTGATATAATAAATGTGGTGGTCCTGTTCCTCTCATGTCAATACATTGATTTGCCTGATGCCTCTCTTTATTAATCTATCTGAATTATCGAGTTCTAGAAGGCTTCGCCGGTGAAATTCACAAGGCGAATCATGCCTGGAGATTTCTGAATGGGATGGGATTCTATTGCACGCAACTCCGGTTTTTTAGACCATCTGGTTTCAGTGGGAGCAATGCAAAATTGTTCAGTTTGTTGTCATCGTGGGACATGTCTTTAGTTCCATGGTGAAGTCAGTGTGCGGAGAATGTCATTGAAGTCGAGATTTGAGGACTAGTAATGGTGATTCGAAACCTAGTGGCGATGAGGAATTGGTTTGGTGATTCTTGACTTATAGAAGTGGGATCAGAAAGTGGGGGGAAATAGCACATTAGAAATTTAGTGTCTAAGCTTTCAAGGTGAAAACCCAAGGTTCGTCCTTAATTGGAGAGCGGATTTTTCTCGAGAGTGAAAACCTATGATCTATGATCTTGCGATGACGGTGCTTCTGCACTGTTTCTTTCTTGGAGGCGTCACTTTTGGAAAAGTTGGATTTCTGGTGTTGTCTTGGCGGTGTTTGATCTGTTGTTACAAAGAACGGATCATTGTGGCGGGACTTTTCTTTCTTTGGTAATTCCTATTTATATTTTGGTTGTGTGAATCCGTATTGTCATTAGAGCATTGTGTTGTTGCAGAGGCTAGATGTAATTGATATCTTTATGATATTAACATATTTACTTTTTCGACAAAAGGAGGACAAAAAAGTGTTCTGTTGGGGATATACTTTCCGGGTATACCCATCGGACTCACTAGCCAGGGTGGCCCACCAACGGGTTAGAGCTTTGCTTCACGGTTGGACCAGTCAGAGGAAGAGGAGGAGCCACTTTCGGCTATGACAAGGCCCAGAAGAGTTACCGACTTAGGCCTACAGTATTACTTATAGTCCAAGTTGTATCTATTTTCCGACTCTGTAATGTAGTCAGATAGGTCTCTCCTGTAACCCTAGGTCCTGGTGACTATATAAACCGGCCCTATGGGAGCCTTTAGGGCACCAGATCATAGATCAACCACAACCTACTCGCACAGGCGAACCTCTCTTGTAATCCGTTGTAACATCCGGCTCTCGCCGATATATTACTGGGTTGCTAGCAGGATTAGGCTCCGATCACCGCAGTAGGATCTGAACCTGGGTAACTTTGTGCTCACCGCTCCCGGAACATCCGACGTCTCACACCCACTCTTCTCAACACCGTCAGGACCCCCTATGGCGTACTTGTCGACAATCTGACGACAGCTGGCTCCCACCGTGGGGCAGGTGACTTTTGGAGCTTTGTTCCAGGCGGAATCTGCGCGTGCACGAATTGGCAAAACAATCACCATGGGTTGCATGGTCTACGCCAGTGATGTCCCTCTCATTCTTCTCGACGAGACTTGGATTCCGGCTAAGGAGCCCATGACAACCTACACAATCATGTCCATCGGCGAGATCGACATCTACCTCGGCTTCGCTGAACCCGCCCAACCCACCGTTGAGGTGATGACCATGGCGGAAGAAAAATCTGAATCTGCCCTATCTGCAGAGGCGGAAGAGTTTAAGATTCCGGAAAAACCTGAACCCATCCAGCCCACTCCTGTAGTGGAAGAAGTGGTGGAAGAAAAATCCGGATCTAATCTCCTAGTGGAGATCAGATACACGGATGAGGAATATACTCGCTTCGGATATGGTTCTACCGATGCCGGAGCAAAAAAACACTCTTGAGGCACAGGATAAAGCAGATGATGAAGCGCCCCTACATCAATTACAAAGCAATCGAAGATATGAATCAAATCTTTGAGATGGCAGAGGTGGAAACCCACCTATGCCGCTACCTTTAGACCATGAACAAGAAAGAAGCATTGCTTCGTATACCACGTGAGCTTTGGATCTGACTCTGTCGATGCTGGAGCTGGAAACGATTCAGTTCTTGACGCAATCGAGGAAAGTGTTGACTTACCTGATTCCCCTCAGGAGTCAATAACATTGCAGGAACTTCGAGACTAAGAGAAAGAGATGGAGGCATACAAAGAAGAATACGCCTCCAAACCAGCACAATGTGAGCCGGAGAACCCTCCAAGTCCATATGATAGCATGGACGAAGATTACACCTCGCATGATGACATGAACAACGGAGATTCGTCTGAGGTACAGAAGATAACTACTACAAAAAGTGCCGATGGAAGTTTATCTCCCGGTACCGGACCTAAAGCCGACTTTGCCACCGGTATGCATGTTAAGGCTACTGCGAGGTCAAAGAAGAAGAACAAGAATCCAACATCGACAGAGCTGGAGGTCGAGGAAACCAACAAAGAAAAAGTTGATGAAGAGATCAAGATGGAGAATCAGGACGGAGATCCGATTAATCCCACACTGATTGATCCTCTTATGGATGGGCATGTTTTCACCAAGGGTGCACGTGAAATTTACGGAGATGCTCTCACGATACCAATCCCAACTGCTTCAGATCTTACTCCAGATGCACTGGATAAAATGGCTGAGGACCTGGAAAAACACTGTTTGTTTTTGCTCAAGGAGGTTGCGCGCATCATCGAGATCAGACAACAGTTAGACAACAATCCTGCCCAGTATCAGTCAGAATTCAAGAGACTACCAAACAAGACAAGGGGAGGTCCGGTTCTTGCTAATAGGAACCCAGATGTCCACAGAGATCTATTTGACGGTAAATCTGGAGAGAAGATCTGAGTCTACAACACGCCAGTGGAGAACACACTACTAGGAAACGACACATCTTTGGCGCACCTGTAAAGCACATCCGTGGCACACTAGGGGTGCACCATGACCCCTGCGCTGCGGCTAAAACATACCCGTAGCGCACCAGGCTGTAGCACACATGCTAGTGCGCCACGGCTACGAAGCAAAGTGCGCTTCCAGTATGTTCCATGTGGCGCACATGGCAGTGTGCCACTGAAGGTAGGAATGTGCGCTTCAGGGCAAGTGTGCCACTAAAGCATGGCCATGTGCGCCACAGGCAACTTTTTTTTAATTCTGAGCTAGATGATATACAATACAGATTATATACAATATACAAGACATATATACACACAAATATAAGATAAACGGGTATATATATGAATATACAATTTGCAAAATAAGATTGAAACAAATACATATAGATAAGTCACATACATGAATACATAGTATAAGTTACATAGTTTCGATCAAGGTACAAAGTAGTTGGTGACATGAATACATGTGTCTCGAACAAGCTAGAGCTCGGAAGCTCGCCTAGACATCTAAACTAGAAACACGCACGGGATAAACAACCAAGGACGATAAGCATCACCGTGACGAAGGTGTAGGTCTTCATCTGATTCCTCGTCCTAACTCCCACTAGATAGCTCATGTATCTAGCTTCCGCCTCCGCCATAGTGTTGTACCCTTTGTAGCTATTGCCGCTGAAACGGTGCACCTGTCTCCGGAAGTCTTCCCAATCATCATAGACTCCGGGAACCCGTCCCTTGTACACGACGTACCACGTCATCTATAAGTTGGCAATAATAATTAACCGGTGATTGAAAAAACATGTATAATTAAAGTCGCATATGAAGATACACTTATAGAAAGTAGTCCCAACTCAAAAAGACCAAAGTAACTCCCTCGAAATAGCTTTTGCCCAGCTTTATAAATAAAGCAACGACCATCCAGAGTACAGACAAGACACCGACGCCCAGGCGTCAAAGAAAAATAAAAATAAGTCTGCTGGGCCACAACACAACAAGCCCAAAAAAGGAAAACACCAACAGGTGGGAAGAGCCGGGAGTTAGATCCTCCTATGAAGCCGCCGACACACTAGCAGGCACCACGAAGTGCTGCACCGACGCCCTGAGCGCCTGCAAGATGTTGTCCACATGCTCCCAATCACGCTGCCTGGACAGGGGGAACCACTGCTGGAGATGGTCAAGCAAGGAAAAAACAGAGTCAGAAGCTCGGCGTGGGAAAATCCGCTCGATCACCATCTTATTTATAATCTTACAAAGGGTCCACGTAATGGCCACAAACACCAACCAGAAGAGGTGGTGCCTCCTCCCGGTATGAGTTGCCTCGGTCTCGAGGAACTCACCGAGGAGACCGAAGTAACTCAAAACGCATGCCTTATATAACTAGGTCGTTGGACACATGAATATGCTACGATGGAACAGTACGCCAAGTAGGATGCATAACACCTGGACTTGTGCATAGCACAAGGTGCACTATCCCGTCGCAACACATTCTCATATATAGTGTGCCACGACGTTTCAATCATCGCATTCTCAAAAAATACCAAAGTAACTCAAAAAGAATGCCTCATATATAACTAGGTAGTTGGACACAGGAATATGCTATGATGGAACTATGAGCCTAGTAATATGCACAAGAGACTTGGACTTGGGCATAACACAAAGCTCACAATCCCATCATTACACATTCACACATATATATCATGTGCCACGGCATTTCAATCATCGGCTTCTCGAAAAAAGACCAAAGTGACTCAAAAAGAATGCCTCATATATACATAGGTCGTTGGACACAGGAATATGCTGTGACGGAACCGTGAGCCAAGTAGGATGCACAACACCTAGACTTGTGCATAGCACAAGGCTCACTATACCGTCGCAACACATTCACATATATATATATATATAGTGTACCACGACATTTCAATCATCGACATTCTCGAAAGAAGGACCAAAGTAAGCTAAAGGACCAAAGAGTAAGCAAAAAACTAAGCATTGATTCATATATAATAATAATAAGCAAAAGAAGTAAGCGATGATTCATAACCATAATAATAAGCTAAGTAGTAGCATGTACTTTTCGACACACACAAGTACTTGTGGGGATAAAGTTTACATATGGCACAAGTTCATCTATAGTTTGGAACTACAACTAGGCCAACATCAAGACTTCTGGCTCGACTCAGGGAACAGGAGGATGCCTTGTGTCGTCATGAACTTTCTATAGTCACCCTGCATCGCTAGGCGATCTTCTATGTCACGGTTATTCAGGAGATTGCCTCCATAGAAGATCCCCCCCGGAAGTCATGACATCACGAAAGATGATTGCCCCAAACTTCTACTGGATGCGATACATCTCTTATCTAATATCTGAATCAGTGATCTTGGCCTTGGCTTTGGCCCACTATTTGAGATGATTTGGCAGCATAGAATTCTGTTGCTCTAGTAGGAACGCCCTCGTGTGATGGAGTGCGTAGTAGGCTTCCTTCTGATTGCCTCCTGGCAGCTTCACGCAGGGGAACTCCGTTACGTGGGTGAAGACGTGCCTACTGAACTTGACCTTCTTACGCACAAAGGTGGTGCCTTCCACCGAGGCATATCCAGCGAGAGCATCATCCAGAACTTCCTTGATCTTGTAGTAGTTTTTCTTCCTTTCTAAACTCCTCGAGTCGAAATACGTGGCCTGCGAATGCTTAGGCGATAAGGAGATGAGTGTGTAGTGTTGATCTCTACGCAAAAAATCAAATGGAATGTGTTGGAAAAAGAATGATGATAAGGCATGAGAATGGTGGCGAGTGAATAATGACTTACTCCGGAAAGTAAGGCACAAGAATGTATTACTTTGTCTTGTTCGCCACGAAGATGCCTTTTAGGTACGAGGCCATGAATCATCGTTCACTGGCGCTTCCCAAGCAGCTGTGACGCATGTAGTAGGGTTCCACTACCGCGATGCCCAGGGTGTTCTCTCTAATGATCTGCATGGCCAGGCTGAGAGAAAACAGGCAGACCATGGTATAGTGCAGTTGGTACAGGTGGAACATAGTGAAGATGTTGTCAAACCGTAGGAAGAATAGATTCGCGGGGACATTGTCGACGAAGCCCAAGCCTGGTGGCACCTTAACCACGAATACCGGTTGCGAGGGATCTTTCTCCACCAGAAGGCATCTCTCTACCGTCAGCACACCTTCATGCACACTCTTCATTTTCGAACTGGCAAGCCTCCACAATTTCTTAGTTAGCATGGGCTCACTCGCCCCATCGGGTCTTGGTGGCCCGTCCCGAAACCTGATCGGATTCGCAGTTGACGCCACCGGCTGGCTCGAGTTGCTAGATTTTCTTTTCCTGGCCTTTTTGCCTTTTGGAGAGCGGGAAGGCAGCACAATCTGAGCACCGACCACCCTATGTAGTGTGTTAGGTCTTAGAATAAAGGTCCGGTTGGTTGTATCAGCTGGCTCGATGAAGGCGCAAGATAGAGGCATCTCCTGAGAACCAAACAGATGCTTGGTGATAGTGGCTTTCTCTATGGGGCCACCAGTTGGATCTTCATTTGGGTCGTCGTTGCAAAACTGAGTGTTGGAGTACTGATCGACGTACTCGTCATCCTCATTCGGATCCTGCGCCATGTGCATATCATCAACATGATCATCCGACCCACCGCGTGGAGGTGACGGTGGGGGCAGTAAGGGGGACTTGCCATGGCTTGGCGCTGGCATGACAGGCGGTGTTGTTGTGTGTGGGGTGATGGCCCTGGAAGTCCCCAAACGAATCATGGTCTTTGTCCATTGAAAGAATAAGCCAAAGCAACTTCTGAGGACAGCCGACTCTTCTTCATCCGCTCCTGGGGGTTGAATGGGAGGTTACAGGTCGTCGGAGCCCCTTAGCACCCGACTAATTTTAACCCTGTGCACGCTATCTAGCATCGGCCTTGAGTGGAACATGCGCTGGAAGGGTTGAATGATGGTACCCTTGGCAACATCCCTCATCTCGTTGTTCACGTAGCTTAATAGAGTGCAAGGAACATCCGTCTGCAAAATGTACAACGTCAAAGAGATGCCATAAGAGTAATAGATGGGAAGGCGGTAAAGTAATTTATTTACCGTGATGGCGTCAACCTCGGCTAATGTCGAGGCACCGCATATGATGATGGGCGTGCAAGAGATGGAGGGGATGCTTGATGGCGCGGTGCCGGCCGCCGGTGTATTCTCCCTACCGTTGGCATGGAGCTCCGGTGCCGCCGTGATGATGGCAGGCGGAGTCACCAACGTGTCCGACGCCGCGGTGATGGCAGGGGAGTCACCAACACTTCTGGTGCCGTGGTGCTAGCGGGCGGAGTCACGAACACATAATTTGCCTGATTCGTCGGCGCCACGTTGTTCGAGTGGCTGATGACCATGCTTGGAATCGGGCGTGTCCCTTGTCGACCACCCATAGTACAGTTCGCTATTGACTCCGCCAAGGTAGGCGGGATGGACGTGAGGGTGATTGCCAGGTTGTTTTGGACGATCTGCGGGATCCGTGTCACTTGTTCCTTAAGTTCTTAAACCTCGCAGTTTTCCTCCTCGCTCCTTCTCGGCACACGCATCCTCGACAGTGGACAAAAATGATCCACCCAATTCTTCGCCCTAAAGCCGGCCAGCCGACGGCGGTTTCTTTGTAATCGGCGTGATTTTCTTGGCCCGGTTCATCGCCCTGTTTAAAGGGTTATTCCACCGGGTGGCCACCGTCGACCCCTGGGATGAGGAACCCTAGGATCCATGACTAGCAATTTCCTTCTCCTGCAGAAGAAGTAGGAGTGAACCGTTTAGAAATTCGACTTCATTGATTAGAATGCAATCGACTTGATCCACGGTAATTAAATTACTTACCACAATAACCTCGAAGTCCTTCACCGCAAGATCCACGGTGAGTTTTTTGGTTTTTGGGTCCACATGGTAACGGGCCCTGATAAAGTTTCGAAGCTGCATGTTTTTGAATTTCGCAAAGGGGTTATCTATCCCCTTAGCTATATACTTGTCGTCATCCTTATCCCATTTGGGCTCTACAGTTCCGTATCCACCAGATCCGAGATGGTGGTGACCTATATTCATCGCCTGCAACACCTTTCCCCGCCTACTCGATGCCTGGGCTCTTTTCGATTCGCACCTATCCTTGAACTCCCGATACTGATCTTCGGTGATCTGCGGGTCAATCTTCTAGATCTCCTCGAGACTTTTGCCTTCATTATAGATCTTCTTCTTTATCCGGGTTCTCCGGCTGGCCAGGGCGGTGCTCATCCTTGTGAGGGCAGATTTTTTTACTTCATTCCCATGATAATTTGTGTTCCGATACTCAGTGGGGAACTTGTATCTTGCGTGCAGCTTCTTGAAGAGGAGTGTGCACAAATAGCCATTATCTTTATGCCGGAGATTCTCGATGTTGATCGAGATGGTGGTACGGGTGATAGCCGCCACTTGCACACCGTACCCTCTAACGACAAGGTCGGGAGCCAAAGGAACCCCAGTTGGGCTCACTTCGGTAATTTCCTCTCTGACGGTGTCGACCGTGTTCGGGCGCCGTTCCTTCTTTTTCTTCTTAGGAGGATTGCTATCACTCGCTGTGCCCTTGCCGCCACCAGTTGTTTCGTCATCCTCCGTTCCTTCGGCTTCTTCTTCCTCCGTGTCTTCTATCTCATCATCGTCGCTCTCCGAAGGATGGTATTCTTCATCTCGTTCTAGCCGCTGGGCCTCCTCCCAGAATGATAATTGTTTATTCTGAGGTCTGACTTCTCCTTCAATGTTGATGCGCTTAGAACAGCCAACCTCGTCGTTGTCACACATGTTTTCACTAATAAAAAGCAAATAATGGTTAGTAATTAAGTGCTTGGAAAAATCCGGCATGACCTTTGATAATTTTCTTAAACTAGGAGTGCCCGATTTCTGCCGAAACGGAAGTTAATCAACATTCCGGCAAAAATCAGGACTCATTTCATACAAGAACCTGCATACACGGCATAAGAAAGTGCTTCATACAAGAACAAGCACAATTTCAAGGTGTTATTGTCCCAACACAGATAGTAGTAGAAGAATAGTAGCACCACAAATAGTAGTAGCAACACAGATAGTAGTAGCAACACAGTAATTTTTTGCTATTGAATTAGATCTATAACTAGTAGTAGCGGTACATATAGTAGTAGCAGCACTACTTTAACTAGACAGATGCCTAGCATTACTACCAAACAAACATGACACTATAATGGGCCAAGAAAATCAAGCACCCCACTGCTGATACCACCAAACTAAGGAAAATGCACAATCCACCAAAACAAAGGGAAAATAATCCTGAAGGACAGAAAGTGAAGGTCACCAATAAAGATTGAAAGCATCATGTATTGAATCACAATGACCTTCACTTTTTGTCCTTTATGGTTATTTCATACAAGAAACAGAATGACTAATGGTTGTAACCCAGGTGGTTGGAATTAGAGATGAACTGCTTCCCTAATACTAGTAACCAGAGACAAATCTCAAAAAATGTAACCAGAGACAAGACTATCTCGGAAAAGACAATCCCTTGGTCAGGCTTTGTGTTTATGAATCCCTTGGTAAGAAATTCAAGAAATGCCTTAGTCATAATGTGCCAAATGGCTTCCAGCAATATGCAGCCTAATCAGTGTGACCTAACCTTAGTTGCCAGCACATCACGAGATGCACAAAGTGGCCAGTTTAGATTATTTCAAAATTATTCTATCTCCACTCTGTATGTGGTACTATATCTCCAATTCCATATTACTAGGCAATAATGTTAAGTAAAAAATTGCTATGGTATTTTGCAGCAAAACAGGCCATTGAATTCTCAGAATGTATCTAATGCACTATAGAAGTTCAATCTTAAGAAGACTACAGTGCAAAAAGCACTAGATGCATTGGCTGACAGTAGTCAAATATCCTTCAAGGAGTATGGCAAGAAGAAAATCTACCTTGCTCATCAAGATCAGTTTGACATTCCAAATGGGGAAGAACTTGAGGAGATGAACAAAGCAAAGAGCAAGCTACATGAAGAACTCGTAGATCAAAAGAAAATTACTAGGCCATATTTCATTTTCACACTATGATTTGCTCACTATGATCAACCAAAGGTCACTATGATTTGGTCGACACATGACATACAGAGAAGGTGCTATATTCATTAAAAAAAGCTAAGAGAAAAAATCCAGTTAGACTGTTAACTAGGTGTTTCTAAGAGAAAAAAAGCTATATTTGTGTGTATGTATGGTGCCTGATTTATAAGGTGCCAATCACTGAAACTAAGTTAGACTATTAACTAGGTGTTTCTAAGAGAAACAAACTGTTTGTGCCTGATTTATAAGGTGCCCATCACTGAATCATACACCCATAACATACAAATCACTGAAAACAGAGCTGGTTCTAGTTTTCTCCGTCAGATTCTTTTAGTTGGACATGATTTTCGGTATCCAATAGCTATACTATCTTGATAGAAGAAACACATCAGCGCAGAGTTCATCTATCTTGATCTACTAGACCCTAACATCGCTGTCGAACCCTAACGTCGCCATCAAACCATACTCTGAACCCTAATTAGAATGGATGCAGAGAGAGGGGAGAGAAGGAGAGAGGGAGGGGGCGATGCTCACCTCTGAGACGAGGACGACGACGACGGGCTCCTCCTCCAGGGCCTCGTCCTCCTCGAGCATCGACGACCTCCTCCTCCTCGAGCGATGGTGGCCTCCTCCTCCAGGGATCGAGCGGCGCATGCACGGTCTCCTCCTCCATGACCTCCTCCTCCTCGAGCGGCGGCGGCTAGCGGGGCTAGTGAGGCGGCGGATCGAGAGTGGCGGCGGGGCTCGGGCTCGAAATGGGTGCACGTGTCTGATGGGGATGAGAGGGACGTGCCCGTGCACGAGGATAAGGCACCTATAAGCGTAGCGCACTCCAGCCTAGTGCGCTACGAATATCTGTAGCGCACTCCACCCTAGTGCGCTACACCTATCTTTTCAAGAACTTGTATAAGAAAATATCCACCCTACTCTCTAACAGATACACTACCCTATCCCACTGGTTCCTCCCGCTGCTCTGTTTCAACCTGTGAGCACCTAGGTTCGAATCCTGGTTCCCACCTTTTTTTTTATTTTAAAAATACTTTTAAATGTTCCAAAAATGCCCAAAAGTGGTGATATATGCCATAAAAGTTTTTGTTTTTATTTAAAAAATACTTTTAAATGTTCCAAAAATGCCCAAAAGTGATAATATATGTCATAAAAGTGGTACAAATATGATTCAAAGTAGAACTAAATTAAATAATAATTTGTCCTTGAATATTACAATCTTTTTTGACCATGCGTTTTACAATATTTTTTGAGCTAGCTTTTTACAATCTTTTTTCCCTTCTTTGTCGTGGTTGAATAATTTAGCCCCGACACTTTAATGTTTCTTCTTTTGAACGGGCTACCTTTTTGGGTAGGGTTGTCCCTTTTCTTCTTATGATGTATGTTGCTGCAACGTAGTCGTCATCATCTTCAATCTTTGGATCGCCGTACAAGTCGAAGTCTTGCTCATTGGCGACTCCATCCATTCCGAAGATGTTTTTTTCCTCTCCTCACGACAACACGACTAGGCTTTGTCGGGTCGGTAATAAAAAAAGATTGGTCCACTTTGATAGCTAGTACCCACGATTCATTTTTCGCGTCCATGTTCGCACCGGTGGCCTTGGATTTGGCTGCTTCGGGTATAACCATGGTTATGAAATACCGGTCTTATATTTTGACGCTCTTGGCCCACCTGACACGGAACATCGACACCTTTTCTCCATAGTAGTCAAGCTCCAAGATCTCCTTGATCATTTCGTAGAATCTTTCCTTCACATTGTCATCGGCGTAGAATTCTGACATTACGCCTGAGTTCTGATAGTCACACTTGTTGTCCTTTTCCTCCGTGTGGAATGTGTAGCCGTTGAATATCATACGCCGGATAGGTCACCAGGTTTTGCATGGGTCCCTGCGACAAGGTGAATATGATCTTTTCCATGTTAGAAGAATGCGATTGCGGGGGATTATCTAGGAGCGTCTGGCTAAACCAACGCGTGAAATCTATGTTGTGCTCTTTGATTATTTTTCCCTGCGTTCTCTGTATGCCCTGGTTATTGTACTTCTTCTCGATTAACCTTTTGTGCTTCTGTACCCAAGGATTGACCAGTTCTAAATGTTGTAGCGCGACGAGGTTTGCTCGATCAAAGTCTAAGCATCGACAATCGAAGTCTGAATGCAGTACGCGACGACCCTCTCGGTGACCAGATCCGTCGAGCTTGCCAAGGTGCCTGTTGACGGGAAGACCGACAGGGTTCTCGATGTCTAGATAATTCATGCAGAAAGAGATGCACTCTTCGGCCAGAAAGCCCTTGGCTATGCTTCCATCTGGACGTGACCTGTTGCGAACGTATCCTTTGATGTGTCCGTTCATTTTTTCGAACGCCATCATGCTGCGGAGGAACATCGGCCCGAGTTGGATGATGTCCTCCACGGCATGGACCAGCAGATGCACCATAATGTCGAAGAATGCGGGCGGGAAGTAGACCTCAAGCTCGCATAGTATCACCACGATCTCCTCATGTAGCCTCCCGAGCTGATTCACGCCAATCGACTTTCGAGAGATGACATGGAAAAACTTGTAGAGCCCAAACAACATTTCATGGACGTGCTCGCCCATTATCCCTCTTAGTGCAACCGGAAGTATCTGCGTCATTAGCACACCACAGTCTTGAGACTTCATGCCATTGAACCTCTGCTTCGCCTCGCCTAGGTATCTGCTTATCTTGCCCGCGTAGCCGTAAGGAAACTTGACTCCTAGAAGACACTTGAAAAACTGTTTGATCTCATCCTGGATTAGAGTGAAGCAAGAATGAGGGCAGTAATATTTGTTCTTCTTGACCTTTTTACCCTTCCGACGACCTTGTGTCGCCTCCCACTCATGATCATCGTCATCTTCCTGATCATCAGGAGTAGTGCCTCCTCCGTGAAGCTCCTTCCGAATGCCCATGAATATCAGGTCGTGCCTTGCTTTCGGACCATCTTTCGTCCTATCCGGCATGTTGATTATGGTGGCGACCAGACTCTCGCACACGTTCTTCGTGATATGCATGATGTCAAGGCTATGAGGCGTGCAGAGAAACTTCCAATATGGCAACTCCTAGAAAACAGACATTGTTTTCCATACCTTCGGCAGTGGCTTGTCTTGCTGCCTCTTTCGCTTCTTTCCAGGCTTAGGACAATCTTTCCAGTTTTTCAGCAATTTTCTACTTCTTCGCTACTCCTCCGCTCTGGGATTCCTCGGGTCTCGGATTTGCCATTGAATAGATCTCCATGTTTTCTCTATGGATCATTCTTGCCGAGCCACCTCCAGTGCGCCATGAACACGATTTTCGAAGACCCTGGATCTTTCTCTAGTTGGAGATAGCTTGTGTTATCCATGCACCTAACACATGCACGGAATCCTTGGATAAACTGCATCGAGATATACCCGCAACCTGGATAGTCTTGCACCGTAGTGACCAACGCGGCTCTCATAGTGAAATAATCTTGTGCGACAACGTCGTACGTATTGGCTCCAGATTCCCATAATGTGGCTAGGTCCTCTTTCAACAGCCCGAGATACATATTGATGTCGATACCAGGTTGTTTCAGCCCTTGAATTAGCATACTCATTTGTATGTACTTCTTCTTCATGCACAACCATGGAGGGAGGTTGTACATCCATACAAACACGGGCCAAGTGTTGTGCGTGCTTCTCTGGCTACCTAACGTATTGAGTCCATCGGTGCTCGCACCAAGCGTGATGTTCCTCGAATCTCCATTGAATTCTGGGAATTCGAGGTCCAATGTTTTCCACTGGCTAGCATCTAAAGGGTGCATCGGTAGCTCGTCCTTTCTGGGGTCATCGTCATCTCCTGGCTTCTTCCTTTCCGCATGCCATCGCATGAGCTTTGCTTCCTTAGGGTCCGCGAAATAGCACTACAGACGAGGAGTGATAGGAAAGTACCATACCACTTTTCGAGGAGCTTTCTTCCCTTTCTTGTATCGACTCACGCAGCACACCAGACATGTGGTTTTCTCCGTGTCCTCGCCCCGATAAATGATGCAATCATTTATGCATATGTGGTATCTAATATGCGGTAGATTGAGAGGATAGACGATTTTCTTGGCGTCCTCGATACTAGTTGGACACATGTTCCCCTCCGGTAGACGATTGTGCCAAAATGTCATCATATCGTCGAAGCTTGCGTCGGTCAATTTGTGTTTTGCCTTCATCTCCATAGCCTTGAGCGTTACATTCAACCGGGTAACATCGGGCCTGCATCCTTCATACAATGGAGTAACCGTGTCTTTCTCAAGTTGCGCAAGCTTGGCTTTCTCTCTAGCGGTAGCCCTGGCATTACTTGTCTGCTTGAGAAGCAGTTCTTGCACATAAGGGTCTGATACGTCCATTTTGCATCACCGTTTTATATCATAATTTACTGTTATTTATTGATATATTTCATATTTAGAGATGATACTTATGATATTTCATCTATTTTGCATGTTTGATGATTTTTGGTGAATTAACTGCCGGAGTCGGAATTCTGCTAGAAAAAGCGTTGTCCAGATGCAATATTTCCGAAGATCAGAAAATCCCAGAAAATATACAGAAATTCCTGTTTTTCTAGAAGACGAAGATAGCCATAAGAGGGAGTGGATATGGGCCACAGGAGGCCCACACCACCCCTAGGCGCGGGTCCCTCCTGGGCCGCACGGCCAGGTGGTGTGGCCACCCTGGTCCACCTCTAGCGTCGCCCTTTCGCATATATCTTCCTCCCGAAAACCTAAGACTCAGGGAGCGATCACAGAAATATTCTGATGCCTCTGCGGGGCGGAAACCATAGAGAGGGAAAGATATCTCCAGCAAGGAGAAATCTGCCAGGGAAATCCCTCCCCGGAGAGGGGAGATCATCACCATCGACACCGTCATTGAGCTAGGCTTCATCGAGATCATCATCATCATCCTCATCATCATCACCACCCACACCATCACCACCACGCCATACCGCTGTAACAATTGGGTTGAATCTTGTGTAGTTCATAGGGGAAACTTTCCCGGTGTTGATTACTTGTTGTAGTTGATGCTACTGAGTGAAACCATTAGATTATTGTTCATGTTCAGATTGTTACTTATCATTATTTCATCTCTGATCTTGATCCATATGGTATCTCGTGAGTAGTTCGTTTAGTTCTTGAGGACATGGGAGAATTCATGTTGATAGTAGTGGAATTATGTTGAGTAAAATTTAATGGTTTCATATTTATGTTGTGGTGCTATTCTTCTAGTGGTGTCATGTGAACGTCGACTACATGATACTTCACCTTTATAGGCCTAGGAGAATGCATTGTGTATTTAGCTACTAATTGTGGGGTTGCCAGAGTGACAAAAACCTAAACCGCCGTTAGGAAACCATTGCATAAGGGAGTTTAGGATCTCAGAGTTTAATGTTGTGGTTAGATTCTATCTTAATTACTTTCTTGTAGTTGCGGATGCTTGCAAGGGGTATAATCACAAGTATGTATTAGTCCAAGTTGGGGTAATACATTAGAATAGGTTCACCCACATAACAATTATCCATCCAATGAAGATTAATCGACTATATGAAGCGAAAGCACTTGACAATATTCTCATGTGTCCTCGAGAATGTTTTGTCATCTTAAGTAAATCAACCGGCTTGTCCTTTGCTGAAGAAAGGATTAGGCCACTCACTGCAATTATTATTATTGTATTTTATTTAATCGCACTTTATTTATCTGCATTACCAAAAACCCCTAAAAATCCTTTTGCTAGTATTTACAGTGAATCCTTGATCCGAACCGCTTGTCAACACCTTTTGCTCCTCGTTGGGTTCGACACTCTTATTTATCAAAAGTACTATGATACACCCCCATACTTGTGGGTCATCAACACTATTTTTTGGCGCTGTTGCCGAGGAGTGAAGCGCTATTGAAGAGTGGAAATTGGTAAAGGAAATTCTACTGTGTGTATTGTTTTTTTTGGCTGTTATTTTATTTCATTATGGATAACACACTTGGTTTCCTATTTGGGAAAACTACTATCACTGCTAAGGTAGTAGATGAACCACCACCTGTTGAATTAGATCCTTTTAAAATACCTACGAAAATTGTTGATCGTGTTATGAATAACTACTATTTTGGAGATGGAACTGTCCATCCTGGTGATCATTTGCTCTTTATACATGAATTATGCGAGTTGTTCAAGTGTGTAGGTATTACAATGGATCAAGTTAAGATAAATATATTCTTTATATCATTGAAAGGCAGAGCTGCGGAATGGTATAAGCTGGTGAAGAATGGCCGATCTATTGAACGGGAGGAAATTATACCTCTCTTTTATTCTAAATTCTATCCTCCTAGTGAGATTCATAAAGATCGGAATCAAATATATAATTTTTGGCCTCGTGATGGAGAGAGTATTGCCCAAGCTTGGGGGAGATTGAAGTCACTAATGCTCAAATGTCCCATTCATGAGCTCCCCAATAATATTATTATTAATAACTTCTATGCAAGGCTTCCTTTTCATGATAAGGATTTATTGGATGCTTCTTGTGCTGGATCATTTAGACGTACGAAAGAAGAAGCTAAATGGGATCTTATCGACCGTATTCAAGAAAATACTAAAGCATGGGTGAATGACAAAGGAAGAAAGTCAGGTATAAATTATGATTATGAATGCATTAAATCTTTTATGGGAACTGATGATTTTCATAATATTAGTGCTGTTTATGCTCTTGATTCTCAAATTCTTGCAAAAATTTTTAAGGCCTTTGCCTATTATCTTGATATTCCAAAAAAGGAATGGAACAAGTATCATGTGCCATATAAATATATTGTTAATTATGTTCCAGCTAGAAATATTGAAGTTTGTACTATTGATCGTATTTTGTCTGAACCTTAGATTGAGAAAATACCTTTCCCCGCTAAGGTAAAGGAACATTCTATGATAACTAGTGTGGTTAACAAAAGTACAAAGAAAGCTGTAGAACCTGATGAACAAATAAATGTTGAACCTGCAGTAGCAATTGTGAAAGACCTTGTCGCTAAAAATGTAGAATATGGACACATTATCTTTTGTGAAGATGCTTCTAATATTGTTTCACATCCTAGTAGAACTAGGAAAGCTAGTGTCCCCGTGCTCTCTATCAGAATAGATGATCATTGCTATTATGGTTTATGTGATATTGATGCAAGTTCAAGTGCTATTCCTTATGAGCTTTACGGAGAAATTATGCATGAAATTGGTCCTTGTGAACTTTAAGAAATTGATGTGGTTATTCATCTTGCTAATAGAGAGACCATCTCTCCAATTGCTATTGTAAGAGATGTGGAAGTTCTTTGCGGTAAGACTAAATATCCTGCTGATTTTCTAGTATTAGGTTCAGCTGCTAGTAAAACCTGTCCTATCAATTTTGGTAGACCTTTCTTGAACACTTGTGGAGCTATTAAAGATTGTAAGAAGGAGAAAATTTTAACTAACTTTGAAGGAGAATATTACGAGTTTAATTTTTCTAAATTTGCTAAAGCTCCTTATGAAAATGAAATGCCTAATGAGGAGTTTAGAGTTGAACAACTTGCTTCTATTGCTCTTGCTCCTAACAATGCTTTGCAGCAATATATGGAAGATCACAAAAGAGAGATCTTCATGGTAGAAAGAAATGAGATTGACGAGGTTCTTCTTCGTCAACCTGAGATGCTTAAGCATAATCTACCTGTGGAAGATTTGGGTACCACATTACCACCAAAAGAGGATCCTGTTTTCGATCTAAAACCTCTACCCAATGATCTTAAATATACTTATCTTGATGATAAGAAATATATCTTGTTATTATTAGTTCTAGACTTTTAGGAAAGGAAGAGGAAAGATTATTGGAAGTACTGAAGAAACACCGAGGAGCTATGGGTTATACTCTTGATGATTTAAAGGGATTTCTCCTACTATATGTCAGCATGTTATTAATATGGAATCTGATGCAAAACCAGCTGTTGAACATCAACGTCGTTTAATTCGTAAGATGAAGGAAGTGGTAAGAAATGAGGTATTAAAACTTCTTGATGCTGGTATTATTTATCTATTGCTGATAGTAAATGGGTTAGTCATGTTCATTATGTCCCTAAGAAAGGAGGAATTACTGTTGTGCCTAATGAAAATAATGAGCTTATTCCTCAAAGAGTAGTAGTTGGTTATAGGATGTGCATTGATTTTAAAAAAGGTTAACAAAGTTACTAAGAAAGATCATTATCCTTTACCTTTTATTGATCAAATGTTAGAAAGGTTGTCTAAGAAGACTCATTTTTGTTTTCTTGATGTTTATTCTGGGTTCTCTCAAATTGCTATTAGAAAACAAGATCAAGAGAAAACCACTTTTACGTGTCCTTATGGAACTTATGCTTATAGGCGTATGCCTTTTGGTTTGTGTAATGCTCCTACTACTTTTCAAATATGTATGTCTGCTACCTTTCATGGTTTTTGTGAAGAAATTGTTGAAGTATTCATGGACGATTTCTCCGTCTATGGAACTTCTTTTGATAATTGTTTGCACAATATTGATAAAGTTTTGCAAGTTTTGTAGAGATGTGAAGAAACTTATCTTTTTCTTAATTGGGAGAAATGCCACTTTATGGTTAATGAAGGAATTGTCCTTGGACATAAAATTTCTGAAAGAGGTATTGAAGTTGACAGAGCCAAAGTTGAAGCAATTGAGAAAATGCCCTGTCCTAGGGATGTTAAAGGTATTCGTAGTGTCCTTGGTCATGCTGGTTTCTGTAGGAGTTTTATTAAAGATTTCTCCAAGATATCAAAGCCTCTTACTAATCTTCTCCAAAAAGATGTACCTTTTGTTTTTGATGATGATGTAAGGAAGCTTTTGAAACTCTAAATAAAGCTTTAACTACTGCTCCTATTGTCCAACCACCTGATTGGAATTTACCCTTTGAAATTATGTGTGATGCTAGTGATTTTGATGTAGGTGCTGTTCTTGGACAGCGAATAGATAAAAAGTTGAATGTTATTCATTATGCTAGTAAGACTCTTGATGCTTCTCAAAAGAATTATGCTACTACTGAAAAAGTGTTCTTAGCTGTAGTCTTTGCTTGTGATAAGTTTAGACCTCATATTGTTGATTCAAAAGTTATTATTCATACTGATCATGCTTCTATTAAATACCTTATGACAAAGAAAGATGCTAAGCCTAGGCTTATTAGATGGGTGTTGCTTTTACAAGAGTCCGATCTACATATTGTAGATAGGAAAGGTGCTGAAAATCCCGTTGCTGATAATTTATCTTGATTGGAAAACATTTCTTTTGATCCTATGTCTGTTAATGATAGTTTTCCAAATGAACAGTTGGCTGCATTAATGGTAAGCTCGCGAGAGTCCTTGGTATGCCGATTATGCTAACTTTATTGTTTCCAAGTATTTGCCTCCAACCTTTACAGCTCATAAAGAAGGAAATTCTTTTATGATTTGAGGCATTATTTTTGGGATGACCCACACTTATATAAAGAAGGAGTGGATGATATTATGCAAATATGTGTTCCAGAATATGAACAACGAGAGATATTGAGAAAATGTCATGGTAGTGCTTATGGAGGACATCACGCTGGAGATAGAACCGCACAAAAGGTTCTACAATCAGGTTTTTATTAGCCTACTCTTTT
Source organism: Avena sativa (assembly GCA_916181665.1). Taxonomy (NCBI): domain Eukaryota; kingdom Viridiplantae; phylum Streptophyta; class Magnoliopsida; order Poales; family Poaceae; genus Avena; species Avena sativa. Next base: position 94,629,799 of record OV702294.1, read on the forward strand.
TAAAGATGCAAGAAAGTTTATTTTATCATGTGATGAATGTCAAAGAGTTTGTAATATTTCTAGACGCAATGAAATGCCTATGAATTATTCTCTTGTTATTAAACCATTTGACTATTGGGGATTTGACTTTATGGGTCATTTTCCTCCTTCAGAAAGTTATACTCATATTCTTGTTGTAGTTGATTATGTTACTACGTGGGTAGAAGCCATACCTACAAAAAGTGTTGATGGTGAGACCTTTTTAAAAATGCTTAAGGATGTTATTTTTCCTATGTTTGGTGTGCCTAGATATCTTATGACTGATGGAGGTTCTCATTTTATTCATGGCGGTTTTAGGAAGACCCTTTCTAAATATGATGTTAATCATAGAATTGCTTCATCTTATCATCCCCAAACAAGTGGGAAAGTAGAATTATCAAATAGAGAAATTAAATCTATCTTGCAAAAGACTGTTAATAGATCTAGAAAAAATTGGGCTAGAAAGTTGAATGATGCTTTATGGGCTTATAGAACTGCTTATAAAAATCCTATGTGAATGTCTCCTTACAAAATGGTTTATGGAAAATCTTGTCACTTGCCTTTAGAATTAGAACACAAAGCTTATTGGGAAGTGAAAGAACTTAATAGAGATTTTAAACTTTCTGGTAAGAAAAGATTGCTTGACTTGAGTTCTTTAGATGAGTGGAGAAGTGAAGCTTATGAAAATGCTAGACTCTTTAAAGAAAAAGTTAAAAAATGGCATGATAGGAGAATTCTTAAGAGAGAGTTCCATGTTGGTGAGAAAGTTCTATTGTCTAGGTCTCGTCTCAGATTTTTTGCAGGAAAATTACTCTCAAAATGGTAAGGACCCTTTATTATTGAAGAGGTGTATCGTTCGGGTGCAATAAAAATTTCTTCATTCAGAGACAACAGTATGCAAGTGGTGAATGGTCAAAGGCTCAAACATTATATTTCTAGAGATTCTTATAATGAAGATATTGATATTATTCAAGTGGTGACTCCGGAAGAATTTATTAAAGACCAAATTCAGGGATCTGCAGAGTCCGTTTTTGAATAGGTAACAATTTTTGTAAGAAAAAGTTTGCGAAAAACTTTCCAACTTATATTTTTGTAGTTTTTATTTAACATGGAAGATCATGAGTTTAAAAAGGGATGGAAACGGAGTCTGGGGGGCTCTGATGAGCTCAGATCACTGTAGATCTTCGTTGGGAAACCCCAAGAGGAAGGTATGATGAGCACAACAATAAGTTTTCCCTCAGTGATGAAACCAAGGTTATCGAACCATTAGGAGGAAGGAAACAACCCCAAAGGTGTTTCTAGAAACTTGGAATCCTGCACAACACAAACTCAAGACTTTGCCCCAACTTACAATGAGGTTGTCAATCTCACTGGTTTGCTAAAAACAAAGGATTAAACATAAAGTGTGGAAGGTAATGGTGGCTTGCAGAAAGTAAGAGTAATAGTGGAAGATGTAACAATTGTAAAGATTGGAACGGGGTCCACAGTTCACTAGCGGTGTTTTCCTTAAGATAGATAACATAAGATGCTGGGTAAACAAATTACAACGGGGCAATTGACAGGATAGAGAAAGGCATAAAAATGCAATACTAAACATTCATGATCCTATGATACTTGATTGGGCATTACAACAATATACATAGACCGCCATCCAACTGCATCTATGACTAGTAATCCACCTTCAGGTTATCATCCGAACCCCTCCAGTATTAAGTTGCAAGCAACAGATTACTGCTTTAAGCAAAGTGTGTAAGCTAAACAATACAATTGTTCCATGAACAAAAGATCATTGTGTTCTCCCTAGTAGAAACAACACATCTACAACCTTAGAGAATTCTGTCACTTCCCTAGATTCAATAGAGGCATGAAGCCACTATCGATCATAAATACTCCCTCTTGGAGTCACTAGCATCTACTTGGCAAAGATAGCTACTAGAAACAGAGAGCATGCAAGATCTCAAACAACACAGACATGATAGAATTGAAGGGATACGGGTAGGCTACACTAGCGCAAATAAAAAAATTCTACCGCGTATACCAGGATTACTGTTGTCATAGATCACGAGATTACCACTAGACGCGCAGTTGCGGAATTGATGAAGCACGTCGAGGCAGTGCAGACGTTCCACGTCTCCTCCTTGTTCTCATCCCACGAGCAGCTCTCCTTGCACGGCTCGTCCAAGCGCTACAGATGCAGCGCCTCCGAGGTATCCACACGTACAGAGTGGAAGCGTCAGACGCCGGACTGCTAGGTCCGCACGTGCAACACAGGCGTGAGGAGTGGCGGCTGGGAATGATTTAAGGTCTAACCGTGGTCAGCTCGCCCCACCCTCTCTTATATAGGCGTCTCTAGTGGGCTTCTACATTAGCAGCCCATTAGTAGCCTAAGCCTGGTCTAATTCGGATCCAATCCTCATTAGGCTTTGAGCCCCTTAAGTGTGTGACCCTATAGGTTCATATGCGTATAGACATGACACGAATACACTTATTCTGTCAATAGTTGGTAGCGGCCTCTAGCAAGACGTGCCAACTCCTAAACGCATACAAAGATCATATCGGACAAACCATCACAAGGTTTAGTACATGTCTTTCCCTTTGCCTCACGATATTTGGTCTAGCTCCAAGCTGACCTCCCTTTCTCGATACCGTGATTCGGAATCCCTTTAATAGGTTAACTCTTAACCATAGGTAGCACGACCATGCATTTCTGGATTCGATCACTCGAGGGGCCCAGAGATATCTCTCTCAGGTAGAGAGGGGCAAATCCCATCTTGATTGACCATGCCTTGCAGCATGCTTTAGGACAAACCCGAAAGCTACCTTTATAACTACCCTGTTACGATGCAGCGTTTGATAGCCCCAAAGTAGGTCGATCCACATCTCAAGTACATGCGACAATCTCAGGTCTAAGGACAAAACGTACACGATGTGTAGAGAGAGAGAGCTGCAACTAATTGCCAGTCTCAGGTTGGGTCAGTCCAACCCCATGTTCATAACATGTGTCCACATCATTGGTTTGACATCTCCATGTCTATGACTTGCAAGACATAGTCATCAACCAATCGATGTGCTAGTCTAATATTCACATGTGTCCTCACATGAACTCCGACTAGGGACAACTCTAAAATAACCATACAAGTAAAGAGTTTCACAAACAATTCACATAATTGCCAATCAATACAAGTTGCCTGACATGGATATTCAAGGAACATTACAATAACTCATGGATACATATGAAATATCATCATCTCTATGATTGCCTCTAGGGCATATTTCCTTCAAGAATCAATAAGATAGAACCATTAATCAATCTGACATAGTAATCTCAATATCCATCAGATCCCCACAAACATAACATGTACGGTTACAAAAAGATGATCTTGATCATGAATGGAGCTCACACGATCTAAACATGATAGCACAAAGGAGGAGAAACAACCATCTAGCTACTGTATGGACCCATAGTCAAGGTGGAACTACTCACGCATCATACCGGAGGATGGCATGGTGATGAAGAAGGCCTCCAGGATGATCTCTCCCCTCCGGCAGGGTGCCGGGAAGAGCTTCAGATCCCCCCGATCTAGGGACGATGGTGGCGGCTGCTACAGACTATCTCGTGGAATATTGATCGAGTGCTTAGAGTTTAGGTATCAAGGGCTTCTTATAGGCGAAGGGGGATACCGAGGGGGTGCCCGAGGCGGCTACACCCCCCAGGCGCAGGCCAAGCCTGGCCACGCAGCCAGGGGTGTGGCCCCTTCGAGTCTCTCCTCCGTCTCATCTTCTGGCTTCGTGTTCCCCTTGGTGAAATATTGACTTTGGCTTTTGTCCCGTCCAATTCCGAGAATATTCATTTTCTAGATTTTCTGGAACCAAAAACAGAAGAAAATAGGAAACTGGCACTATGGCATCTTGTTAATAGGTTAGTCCCAGAAAACATATAAAAATACCTCAAAGTGTAGATAAAACATAGCAAAGTTGATACTAAACAAGCATGGATCATCAAAAATTATAGATACGTTTATGACCATCAAGCATCCCCAAGCTTAACTCCTGCTCGTCCTCGAGTAGGTAAGTGATAAAAAGAATAATTTTTGAGGTGACATGCACCATCAAAATCAAGATCAAACCATTTGCAAGCATTGAAAGCTAGGATCAAATTACTCTAAACATGAGCATGAAAGATGAAGTTCTAACAATAAGACAAAGCAACTATGTTGCAACATGAAAGGATACAAACAAATATCATTAATAATAATGTATTGATAGATGTTTGTTTGTTTCACATATAGAAAACATAGCATTGTGGCATTCAGATTGTCCCTCATGGAGTAGCAAAACATAAATGCATAGGACACCTTCAAAGTTCATAAGGGAGACTAGATAGAAATAGTTCAAGAACAAGCAATATCAACAATATGAATCAATCAATAATATTTGGGACAATGCACATAGAACTAAGAATGGAAACTATGCTCTCTTAATTGGTGCCTAAGGTAGAAGGTGGAGACTCAATATAAAAGTGGAAGAAACGCCCTTCAAAGGGAAGCAGGGATTTCAAGTTTCAAAAAGAGCTTCCAAAAATTATGGTACTTGTTAGCCTTCAGCTCTCATTGCCCCTATCATAAGCATCTTGAAGTGGTTAAGTTTAAAGTGAACAAACTATGGAGTATATGTTGACAAAGTATAAGTTGGCAATATCATGTCCCTTGAGTACGAGGGCCGATCCTCATGCTTTTCAACTTTAGTTGCCGGTAAGTTCTTGTCATAGTAAATACATATGTATCATAGAGAACCGCCAACGAGGTACCCCTTGCACATGACACAGGAGCTATCCCATATCGCAGTGACAAGGCATGCAGACAATGAGCATCTCAGCAATCTTCTTATTTACCATGGGAATATGGTGCTTTTTTCTCTATTTCCTCTTTTTTATTTTTTCTACATCTCGTATCTCTTTTTTTATAAGAAGAATGTTTCATAGATTGCTCACTATGGTGATGTTGCAAGTTTCCACCATGATTATGCATGGCTTAGGCTAACAGCCTAGGCGTTTGTCTAACACATATACATAACTCCATGCACTTACAAGCTCCCCTTTTATTTCACACCGACGACATCCATTAACAAAAGAGCATGATATCAACTGGGTAGATATTTACAGGTGTTGAAAGCGTTCCCCATGACAACACGGTTCTGCTAATCCCAACGTATAAGTGCAAGCATATACAACATAGATGACACAATGGTTCAAGTTTATTAGGGCCAAGAAAAATAAAGTGTGCCATCAAGTTTGTGAGAGTTTTAATCACTAATTTTTCACATAACAAAATACTTTTTAATTGGAAGGTAGATAAAATAAGAATTTACTTGAAATGGTGTAGAATACCATGCATAGGAATTTGTAGTGGACACTTTGGAATAACTTGGTTTCTTGGGAATTGGATGCATGAGTAGAGCTTACTCAATAAAAGTGGAGGCTAGCAAAAGACTGGGAGCGACCAACTAAGAGAGCAATAATGGCCATAATCATGCAGAGCAACAAAACATTATCAACTAAAGCATAAAGTGGTATCACCAGTAAAAAACTAAATGATCGTAGAGGCTAATGTGACTGGTTCATAGTCATAACATGGTGTGAGCATGTGCCAAGTCAACCCAAACAAAGCATCAAAGGAGAATACCACAATACTATGTTTTTGTATGCTAAAACGACGCATGATTCCTTCAGGGCACACTAAGAAATCTCAATTGTTTGGAACAATTCATGCTACAACAATAATCACTAAGAATAAGGTCAAAACAACATCTAGCATGACATGATAAAGTCTAAGCCATAGTCAAAGCAAGCTTACTTTTGTACCACTATAAGCATGAAACTTTCTACTCTTTTCCAACACCAATCAACTTATTTGAAACATCACAGTGAAAGAGGGGGGTCCAACTACTTTATTCAAGCAAACTAAACAAACAAAACCAAGAATGAAAACTAAGACGCTCCAAGAACAACACAACTGTGCATGAAACAATAAAAACAAAGTGTCTAGAAAGAGACCTGAACTTTTTATTGATGAAGAAGGGGATGCCTTGGGCATCCCCAAGCTTTGACGCTTGTACCTCTTGAATATTTATTGGGGTGACACGGAGTGGCATCCCCAATCTTGATCTTTTGTCCATTCTTCATCTCATTACATCATTCTTTCCTTACACCTATTTTTTTCCTTCATACAAAACTTCACACAATCTTCATTAGCAACATTAGTGCATTCAAAAGATAATAAAACCGTTGGGGTTTAGTTAAAAACAGAAAAAATTCCAATAATAGCACAAGATACTGTAGCAACTTCCTTTAAAAATTTCAATTTCCCAAAAAGAAATCAATAAGAAGCAAATGCAAATAATGGCAGAAATCTATCAAAACAGACCAGCAGGTGAAAACCGATATTTTCGAAGACCTTCTGTTTCTGAAATCAAAAAGTTCTAAACTAATGAAAGTTAGCTAACAACCCGTGGGATTTACTCAGAAAATTACAGCTCAACCTGACTTACAGAGATTTTTCATGAATCTTTACACTAAAGCACGAAAATCTGTTTCGGGACATCAACTTCCCCAAATCTTACTTCCCTCCCATTAGAGGTTATTATTGGCACAAAAATGAAATAAAAAGGATAAGGAGATGTTATTACATAAGTAATAACTTCCAAGACCCAACTAAAACTTTTGGGTTATCTCCCAATAAGTACTTTTATTTAATGCCTTTAAGTTAGGCACAAGAAGCAAGAATCAAGTATTTTCAAATGAAGAAGCATTAAAATCAAACTTTGATTTCAAAGGAGGAGAAAAAGGTAACTTTTATATCCTCATAGGGATGTGTTCAATACCTTTCTTGAATGGAAATTGATATTTAATGGTGCCTTCTTTCATATCAATAATTGCACCAACAGTTCTAAAAAAGGTCTTCCCAAAGTAATAGGACAAGAAGCATTGTATTCAACATCCAAAACATAGAAGTAAGCAGGGACATAAGAATTATTAACCATAATAATAACATCATTAATACTCCCCATAAGTTTCTTCTTAGCATTATCATTAAGTGGGACATCTAAATAGCAATCTTCCAAAGGTGGAAAATCAAGCATTTCATAAATCTTTCTAGGCATAATAGAGACACTAGAACCAAGGTCACATGAAGCTTTGAGATCAAAGTCATTCACTTGCATATTAATTATGGGTTCCCAACTATCTTCTACTTTCCTAGGAATAGAAGCCTTGTGTTTCAATTTTTCTTCCTTAGTTTTAATGAGAGCATCTGTAATGTGTTTTGTGAAAGCCAAATTCGTATCACTAGCATTATGACTTCTAGCAAGCTTTTGTAGGAACATAATCACTTCAGAAATATTGCAACCATCAAGATCAAAATCAAACTTAGCATCACAGGTGTAGACTTAGGCATTGTTGTAGGAGGAATGGGGACTTCTTTTAGTTTGGTAGCATCCATATTGGTGGTGGTAATAGTACAAACACTGTTGTTTCTAGCAATTTCAGCTTCTCTTTCCCACTTAGCATGTAGTTTAGCTAACAGTCTAACATTTTCATAAATAGTAACTTGTATGGCATGAGTAGCAGCAGAGGTACTTTCCAAGGTTTTAGGTTTAGCAGCCATCTTATTAATCAAAGAGGATTGAGCTTCAAACAAAGATGGAATATTTTTATCAACATTCAAAAGCTTTTCTTCCACAGTCTTGTTGAAAGTGGTTTGTTTACTAATAAAGTCTTTAAGCATGACTTCAAGTTCAGAGGGAGCACTTCTATTGTTGTTGTAGGAATTTCCATAAGTATTACCATTATTGGGAGGATAAGGCCTATAATTATTACTACCAAAATTGTTCCTATAGGAATTGTTGTTGAAATTGTTATTTCTAATGAAGTTCACATCAACTTGCTCTTCTTGAGCAACCAAAGAAGCTAAAGGAACATTATTTGGATCTATATGAGTTTTTCCATTAACAAGCATAGCCATAATAACATCAATTTTATCACTCAAAGAGGAGGTTTATTCAACAGAATTTACCTTCTTACCATGTGGAGCTCTTTTAGTGTGCCATTCAGAATAATTAACCATCATATTATCAAGGGGCTTTGTTGCAACACCCAAAGTAATGGTCATAAAGGTACGTCCATGTCACATCCCAAGATTTTGGAAATTGGAACTAGAAAAAAATTGTATTTGCATGACATTCATCAACATTGCATTGCATATTTGCATCAAGAAAAAATTCTAAATCGAAATAAAGGACTAAAACCCTAAATAGTATATGCCACTTTGTTCCTAAAGGGAATTAAATTGGTTTTATAAAACCCACTATTGCTAAATTATAGCCTAAAAAGATCCAATTAATATTACAAAATTTTAGAAACAAAATTGAGCTCATTTGAAGCTATTATGAAAAAGTTATGGAATAAATACAAACACATAAAGATATAAATAAAATGAAATATACAAGAATTTATAAATCCACTACTTGTAAACTAGTAAAAATATTACAAATATGATCCTATAATGATCTATTCGATTTTAGAAAATTTTAGAAACAAGAATCATGTCATTTGGAGTTCGTATACAAAAGATATGAGGGAGACAAATAAATAAAAAAGAAAAAGAAAAAAAACTAATGGGCCAGCCCACCGGACCGAACCAGCCAGGACGTGCCTATAGGAAGAAGGGATCGATCCTATGTAGCTTTAATTTCCGTGCAAATCAGTTTTTCTCAAACCTATCTCTATTCAAACTCTTATAACTTTTAATCTACAACTCCAAATCGACTTCCATTTGTTTCTACTTGTTTCATACTCCAAGACCTATCTCTCCACCGTCCTAAACCTCCATATAAACACGTGGCGCCACAGCTCTATGAGTTCCCCTTCTCAAAATCCCGAATCTACACATGCCCAAATCTTATTTCGCTTATTAACCCATCTAGACTTCGTCGTTTGCCTTCGGACAAAAAACGAAAGTTGTAGATCTCGTCGAAATCTTTCAATCCTGACAAACCTCACCTCTTTTCATCCACCACAGCCGGAGAATTTCGCATCGCAATATTTCAGATATGGCGGTGTAAATCCAAGATCTACTCGCGCTCGTTTTTTCAAATCCAAATTCCTTTGGTGAGAAGGTAAGACTAATGATTCCTCACAACATTCATGTTGTAAGTTTTTCAATTTGACCTACGGATTTGTCTCTCTAATACAGATCTATTTCTTGTCTATTCTGAGCCAAAATCGGGTCAATCTCCTCTCCTAGCCACTGGATCTCATCCTGATGGTCAAGATTAGAGCTTATCAACGAAGGGGTACGAGCCAACCAGATCTCGCCACGTGTCAAGTCAGGTCAGCCCCGCGTCCCACTCAGCATAGAATATTCCCAGGGAATATTCCCTGTAGATTTGAAATTGAATTTAAATTGCAGAAAATTGTGTAAACTTGCAAAAATCATATAAAAATATTCGTAGATCCAAAAATAGCAAATTATATAATTATATATCGGCGGATTCATAAAAATGTGTAGAATATTAATATGAAATTAGATATAACCTTTATAGTACGCGTTTACTATAGTAATTTAATTAGTTTTAATGGTCTTTTAGGTTAATAAATTCATAGGAAATTATCTGTAACTCCGAAAAATATGAACAATATATCAAATTGAAGCTACTATAATGTAGATTAATAATATCTGGTTGGATCCAGCCTTTGCGGATAATTTACCCCGTATCAATTTAATTAGTTTTAATGTATTTAGAAATCATTAAATTCATAGTAAATTATTTGCATATCACAAAAATATAAATAATATACGGATGGAAAGCTGGTTCCATGTAGATCATCAATATGCAAATGGTTCAGGAAAATACTATAAGGTTTCACAGCAATTAAATAAAAAGTTTAATGGCTTATTTAGAGTATTAAAATCATAGTAATTCGAGTACTGCTCAAAAAAATTACAAATAATATGTCGCTGGAATCACAATTCCGTGGAGATTACAGATATAATTTTATTTTGATTTTTATGTAACAGAAACTATATAAATGATTTAAAACCCATTAAACACTGTTTAAATCATATAAAAAGATCTATTACCTCGATTAGGGTGAATCCAACGCCTAGTGGTTCTTATTAACGTCCTCTATCTATTAAACCCAAGAAACAAATTTAATTTGACAGTTAGAACAGGCGTTACGACAGAACTATTAAAAACCCTATATTGGCAAGTAATTATTAATAACAAGTACTCCATTGCATTAATTGGCCTCTTGCATGCATCATATACTTCAGTATTGTTTAGAGAACTAAAGTAACAACCATTGTGACTTATTAAATTGTCATGCATGCATTTGTTGCATTTGTTTGATCTCTATGTGCTATTGTTTATGTTGTATGCAATTGTTTGATAGATAGATTACGAGGAGTGCAATGTGTGTGATTGCAACGAGTGGTTAAACGACTTCACCAACTATCAAGGCAAGTAGATGCTACTTTGTTCATGATGTTGTCCTACTATTTTTAATGCATTGTCGTGTATTTTGTAGATGCATGTGTAGGAAAGTACTATCGCTATGCTATGTCCTACTATGTGGTAGGGATTTCCTGTAGATGAGCCACCGTTGGTAGATGTGCTTAGCCATTCTATGATGAACGAGGCCTGGGTTACATCACTTAAAAGGTGTTTCTAAAGTATTGGTTTGCGAAAACTTAAAACAACATAATCAATGAACCTCCTGGGTGTGATGGGATTGACATTTTTTGGTGGTATCATTGCGGAAAGGCACCCAGGTATCAAGAGAAAATGATTGGCTTCTTTATTTGGTAGCTTACGTGTACAACCATGTGCCAATAATGAAATGGACGGTTGGTTGGACTCAGTAAGTTGTGGTAACTCGAACCTACGTATCCAGAGATGTAGAATTTTGGTAGGTTGGACCGGTGCGTGTCGGGTTTGGGCAGCTACTTCCCGAACGGTCCCTTCTTGGACTTCTCCCTATCATCACCCAATATGAGAGTGGTGGTACGAGCTGGGCTGGCCAAGTCACATGGGTAAAATAAACTAACCCCTGCAGGGTGTATAAACTAATCGATTAGCCCCCGGTTATGGACATCTGAGTTGCTTCATATTGATTTCATGACATGTTTCTCGCTCATTCCAATTTCCTAATTGCTGTAATGTTGATGGGTTAACCTAATTGGGATATTTTCAAAGAAAATCAAAAACTGTTTATGAAGGTAGGACAAAGGTGTTTGCAAATGCAAGCTAGCCACAACCCCACTTGCCAAATATGCATGTAGATGCTAGGATTATTGTCTCCTTACTTAGCTCTACTTGCCATACATTCCGAGTATTGACCCTTCGGGGATGCTACGTTTTATGTTGCAAGTTATGATTCCGATTATGAGTGATCGACTAGGTTGCGATACTCCACTCAACAGTTGTTCGCCTATGGCACAATTGAAGATGGAGCCTATAAATTGTTTATGCTTTCGTATGCTACTTGATATTGAGCTAGCCTTGAGCTAAGCACTATTGTAATAATTGCAAATTCTGGATCAATTCGTTAGTTATGATGCACTGTTAAATTCTTTGGTATTCATCTGTACTGTGTGTGTCAGTGAATCGATCTAGGGATTGGCACTATACACATGAACTCAGCCTTATCAGGCGAGGGTGTAACAAGATGGTATCAGAGTAGTGTGTTGACTGTAGGATCATGATCTTAGAAATGGATTAGTAATAGAAGACCTCTATTAGGAGAACAATCATATTTTCTACTTATTAGAGTTCTTATATTCCTTATCTATCTTTTCTAGAACCTCTTCCTATTCAAACATTTATAGTTGTCCATTCTTATGATACCTATATGAGAGTTAGCTAAGTAAAAGAACAAATAGTATGACATAAATAAACATCTCATCAAGTTTGGTTAGGTCTAGACCACCATGTTCTATCTCTTTAGGAGATCATCGCTATCGTGTTAGCATATTGTTCTTACCAACTTATGTGGTATGACAATATAGGATGCTTGCTTGTTTATACCGAACCATATCGTGTGATGTCTTGTTCAGGATCTTTTGTTTTGAAACTCTAAAGTTGCTGGAGTTTTCGTGTGGTTTTAAAATTATTTTAATGGTGTGAATTGATTGAAATTCGTGGAATTACTGCTGTAGTTTTCTGCCTGACATGTTGTACCGCGCGATTTTTAATATTTTTTGGTCACTCAGAAAAATCTAAACAAATAAGATCTGGAGCGTAATTACCTGTAGTATATGCACAAAAATTGGCTAAAATTCCTGACTAGTTTAAGTCGGTCAGAGAAATTCGTGAAGTCCGCTGTACCGTTTTGACAGATTTTGTTTATTCCTTATATGTTGCTATGTTTTACTCTAGTATTGTTCCCAATGCTTTCAAACTATTTTGTGGTTATATACTGCTACATTTAGACCCCTGTAATTTTATTATACAAGTGTTTGATTGTGTGTTGATCGCCTATGATTGTTTCCTTGTTTGTGACATTGATTGCTTCATATAGTTATGGGTAGGATTATTTTCTTAGTCGTTTCTTTCCTATAGAATCTATTCTTCCCTATCTTGAACCCTTGGAGATATAATGATATGTTAAGTGGAAGGTTTGACAACACAATGCATTTAGGAAGGAGAATGCTTTATCTAATGGAAAAAAAAGAGATGTGGGGTATGAATTGTTGAAATGATGTTATGTAGTAGATTACGCAACCTGAAAGTTGAAGTATCGATAGTTTAGTTTTAGTAGTAGCTTTGTTGATTGAATACATGGGAGTCTACATAGAGCATTAGTTCGTGCCCATGGAAACATTCTTCAAGGCAAGTGAGGATGACCGAGTGATAGAAAAACGTGATTCACCTATCCTCATACACGGTAATGATTTGGGTGCAGGATGGATTGATCACCATTCCTACTACTCTTGTTATTCACTCTCGTACTGTTGGCTTTCCGAATCTCGAGTGCCTTTCAACCATAGCAAAGAGCCGGCATTGAGCTTAAACCATAGAGATTGGAGCACATAAAAATTTCCCACTAGCTTAATTATATTGGATTCACATGACATAGTAGTAATAGTAGACATTGACTGGATGGTTAAATAAGACGCTTGAATTGTTGGTGCACAACTTGATACTACACTCACAATCCTAGAGGGAGGAAGAACAAGATATAGTTTATCAACTAGCCTTAGAGATGCAAGTTTATTTTTCTTAAGGGGGTTAGCCTCGACAACACCACCTAAACCTTGCTAGCCATTCTGAATCTCGGGACGAGATTCATCTTAAGGGGGTTAGTCTGTCACATCCCAAGATTTTGGAAATTGGGACTAGAAAAAAAATTGTATTTGCATGACATTCATCAACATTGCATTGCATATTTGCATCAAGAAAAATTTCTAAATCGAAATAAAGGACTAAAACCCTAAATAGTATATGACACTTTGTTCCTAAAGGGAATTAAATTGGTTTTATAAAAACCCACTATTGCTAAGGCAGCGATTATTGCTAAATTATAGCCTACAAAGATCCAATTAATATTACAAAATTTTAGAAACAAAATTGAGCTCATTTGAAGCTATTATGAAAAAGTTATGGAATAAATACAAACACATAAAGATATAAATAAAATGAAATATACAAGGATTTATAAATCCACTACTTGTAAACTAGTAAAAATATTACAAATATGATCATGTAATGATTTATTCAATTTTAGAAATTTTTAGAAACAAGAATCATGTCATTTGGAGTTCGTATACAAAAGATATAAGGGAAACAAATAAATAAAAAAAGAAAAAGAAAAAAACTAATGGGCCAGCCCACCGGACCGAACCAGCCAGGACGCGTGTACAGGAAGAAGGGATCGATCCTATGTATGCTTTAATTTCCGTGCAAATCAGTTTTTCTCAAACCTATCTCTATTCAAACTCTTATAACTTTTATTCTACAACTCCAAATCGACTTCCGTTTGTTTCCGCTTGTTTCATACTCCAAGACCTATCTCTCCACCGTCTTAAACCTCCATATAAACCCGTGGACCCACAGTTCTATGAGTTTCCCTTCCCGAAATCCCGAATCTGCACATGCTCAAATCTTATTTCGCTTATTAACCCATCTAGACTTTGTCGTTTGCCTTCGGCCAAAAAAAGGAAGTTGTAGATCTCATCGAAATCTTTCAATATCGACAAACCTCACCTCTTTTCATCCACCACAGCTGGAGAATTTCGCATCGCAATATTTCAGATATGACGGTGTAAATCCAAGATCTGCTCGTGCTCATTTCTTCAAATCCAAATTCGTTTGGTGAGAAGGTAGGACTAATGATTCCTCACAACTTTCATGTTGTAAGTTTTTCAATTTGACCTACGGATTTGTCTCTCTAACACAGATCTATTTCTTGTCTATTCTGAGCCAAAATCGGGTCAATCTCCTCTCCTAGCCACTGGATCTCATCCTGACGGTCAAGATTAGAGCTTATCAACGAAGGGGTATGAGCCAACCAGATCTCGCCACGTGTCAAGTCAGGTCAGCCCCGCGTCCCAGTCAGCATAGAATATTCCCTGTAGTTTTGAAATTGATTTTAAATTGTAGAAAATTGTGTAAACTTGCAAAAATCATATAAAAAGACTCGTAGATCAAAAAATAGCAAATTATATATAAATGGATTAATAAAAACGTGTAGAATATTAATATGACATTAGATCTAACCTTTACAGTATGCGTTTACTGTAGTAATTTAATTAGTTTTAATAGTCTTTTGGGTTAATAAATTCATAGGAATTTATCTGTAACTCCGAAAAATATGAACAATATATCAAATTGAAGCTACTATAATGTAGATTAATAATATCTGGTTGGATCCAGCCTTTGCGGATTATTTACCCCGTATCAATTTAATTAGTTTTAATGGATTTAGAAATCATTAAATTCATAGTAAATTATTTGCATATCACAAAAATATAAATAATATACTGATGGAAAGCTGGTTCCATGTAGATCATCAATATGCAAATGGTTCAGGAAAATACTGTAAGGTTTCGCAGCAATTAAATAAATAATTTAATGGCTTATTTAGAGTATTAAAATCATAGTAATTCGAGTACTGCTCAAAAAAATTACAAATAATATGTCCCTGGAATCACAATTCCGTGGAGATTACAGATATAATTTTAGTTTGATTTTTAGGCAACCGAAACTATATAAATGATTTAAAACCCTAAACACTGTTTAAATCATATAAAAAGATCTATAACTCCGATTAGGGTGAATCCAATGCTTACTGGTTTGTATTAACGTCCTTTATCCAGTAAACCCAAGAAACAAATTTAATTCGATAGTTAGAACAGGCGTTATGATAGAACTATTAAAAACCCTATATTGGCAAGTAATTATTAATAACAAGTACTCCATTGCATTAATTGGCCTCTTGCATGCATCATATACTTCAGTATTGTTTAGAGAACTAAAGTAACAACCATTGTGACTTATTAAATTGTCATGCATGCATTTGTTGCATTTGTTTGATCTCTATGTGCTATTGTTTATGTTGTATGCAATTGTTTGATAGATAGATTGCGAGGAGTGCAATGTGTGTGATTGCAACGAGTGGTTAAACGACTTCACCAACTATCAAGGCAAGTAGATGCTACTTTGTTCATGATGTTGTCCTACTATTTTTAATGCATTGTCGTGTATTTTGTAGATGCATGTGTAGGAAAGTACTATCGCTATGCTATGTCCTACTATGTGGTAGGGATTTCCTGTAGATGAGCCACCGTTGGTAGATGTGCTTAGCCATGCTATGATGAACGAGGGCTGGGTTACATCTCTTGAAAGTTGTTTCTAAAGTATTGGTTTGCAAAAACTTAAAACAACTTAATCAATGAACCTCCTGGGTGTGATGGGATTGACATTTTTTGGTGGTATCATTGCGGAAAGGCACCCAGGTATCAAGAGAAAATGATTGGCTTCTTTATTTGGTAGCTTACGTGTATAACCATGTGCCAATAATGAAATGGGCGGTTGGTTGGACTCAGTAGGTTGTGGTAAGTCGAACCCATGTATCTAGAGATATAGAATTTTGGTAGGTTGGACCGGTTCGTGTCGGGTTTGGGGAGCTACTTCCCGAACGGTCCATTCTTGGACTTTTCCCTATCATCACCCAATATGAGAGTGGTGGTACGAGCTGGGCTGGCCAAGTCACATGGGTAAAGTGTACTAAACCCTGCAGGGTGTATAAACTAATCGATTATCCGTGTCCCCGGTTATGGACATCTGAGTTGCTTGATATTGATTTCATGACATGTTTCTCGCTCATTCCAATTTCCTAATTGCTTTAATATTGATGGGTTAACCTAATTGGGATATTTTCAAAGAAAATCAAAAACTGTTTATGAAGGTAGGACAAAGGTGTTTGCAAATGCAAGCCAGCCATAGCCCCACTTGCCAAATATGCATGTAGATGCTAGGATTATTGTCTCCTTACTTAGCTCTACTTGCCATACATTCCAAGTATTGACCCTTCGGGGCTGCTACGTTTTATGTTGCAGGTTATGATTCCGATTATGAGTGATCGACTAGGTTGCGATACTGCACTCAACAGTTGTTCGCCCGTGGCACAATTGAAGATGGAGCCTATCAATTGTTTATGCTTCCGTATGCTACTTGATATTGAGCTAGCCTTGAGCTAAGCACTATTGTAGTAATTGCAAATTCTGGATCAATTCGTTATTTATGATGCACTTTAAATTCTTTGGTATTCATTTGTACTGTGTGTGCCAGTGAACCGATCCAGGGATTGGCACTATACACATGAACTCAGCCTTATCAGGCGAGGGTGTTACACTCTAGTAGCAGAATCCATCAGATTTCTTGAAGAGAAGTTTAACCCTGCATAAAAAGTCTGGATAATCATCCAAGCAGTCTGTCCATGAGTGGGACAATTCTTTACCAAAGATTTCATTCTTTCCCAAGCTTGAGCGACATGTTCATTATCAAGTTGTTTAAATTTCATTATTTCACTTCTCATAGATATAATCTTCGCAGGAGGATAATTTTTTCCAATAAAAGCATCTTTGCATTTAATCCAAGAATCAATACTATTTCTAGGCAAAGATAGTAACCATTCTTTAGCTTTTCCTCTCAAGGAAAAAGAAACAACTTGATCTTAATAATATCTCCATCTACATCTTTATACTTGTGCATCTCACAAAGTTCGACAAAGCTATTAAGGTGGGCAGCAGCAGCATCAGAACTAACACTAGAAAATTGCTCTTTCATCGCAAGATTCAACAAAGCAGGATTAATTTCATAAAAGGTAGCATCAGGAGTAGGTGGAGCAATAGGTGTGCTCAGGAAATCATTGTTTTTGGTGCTAGTGAAGTCACACAACTTGGTGTTCTCAGCAGAATTCATTTTTGCAAAGGTGGAGCAAGCAAACAACAGCAACTAGAGTAGGAACTATTTTTTTTGTGTTTTTGAAAGTAAAAGGCAAAACAAAGGAAACTATTTTTTTTGGAATTTTTGATAAAACAAAGCAAAAGAAACTAAGCAAAACAAAAAAAAAGTAAAGAGAGTGGTTGTAAAAGACTCCCCTTGTGAAGTTGTCCTTACTCCCCGGCAACGGCGCCAAAAAAATCCTTGATGAGCTCAGATCACTGTAGAGCTTTGTTGGGAAACCCCAAGAGGAAGGTATGATGAGCACATCAATAAGTTTTCCCTCGGTGATGAAACCAAGGTTATCGAACCAGTAAGAGGAAGGAAACAACCCCAAAGGTGTTGCTAGCAACTTGGAATCCTGCACAACACAAACTCAAGACTTTGCCCTAACTTACAATGAGGTTGTTAATCTCACTGGTTTGCTGAAAAAAAAGGATTAAACGTAAAGTGTGGAAGGTAATGGTGGCTTGCAGAAAGTAAGAGTAACAGTGGAAGATGTAACGATGAAAAATATTGGACCGGGGTCCATAGTTCACTAGAGGTGTTCTCCTTAAGATAGATAACATAACATGCTGGGTAAACAAATTACAGCGGGGCAATTGACAGGACAGAGAAATGCATAACAATGCAATACTAGACATTCATGATCCTATGAGACTTGATTGGGAATTACAACAATATACATAGACCGCCATCCAACTGCATCTATGACTAGTAATCCACTTTCAGGTTATCATCCGAACCCCCTCTAGTATTAAGTTACAAGCAACAGATTACTGCTTTAAGCAAAGTGTGTAAGGTAAACAATACAATTTTTCCATGAACAAAAGATCATTGTTTCTCCCTAGTAGCAACATAACATCTACAACCTTAGATATTTCTGTCACTTCCCTAGATTCAATAGAGGCATGAAACCACTATCGAGCATAAATACTCCCTCTTGGAGTCACTCTAGCATCTACTTGGCCAAGATAACTACTAGAAACGGAGAGCATGCAAGATCTCAAATAACATAGACATGATAGAGTCAATAAGATAGAACCATTAATCAATTTGACATAGTAATCAGAATATCGATCGGATCCCCGCAAACACAACATGTATGATTACAAAAAGATGATCTTGATCATGAACGGAGCTCACAAGATCTAAACATGATAGCACAAAGGAGGAGAAACAACCATCTAGCTACTGTATGGACCCATAGTCCAAGGTGGAACTACTCACACATCATACCAGAGGCTGGCATGGTGATGAAGAAGGCCTCCAGGATGATCTCTTCCCTCCGGCAGGGTGCCGGGAAGAGCTTTAGATCCCCCCCGATCTAGGGACGATGGTGGCGGCGTCTACAGACTGTTTCGTGGAATATTGATCGGGTGCTTAGGGTTTAGGTATCAGGGGCTTCTTATAGGCGAAGGGGGAGACCGAGGGGGTGCCCGAGGCGGCTGCACCCCCCAGGCGCGGGCCAAGCCTGGCTGCACGGCCAGGGGGTGTGGCCCCTTCGAGGCCCTCCTCTGTCTCATCTTCTGGCTCCGTGTTCCCCTCGGTGAAATATTGACTTTGGCGTTTGTCCCGTCAAATTCCAAGAATATTCATTTTCTGGCTTTTCTGGAACCAAAAACAGAAGAAAACAAGCAACTGGCACTATGGCATCTTGTTAATAGGTTAGTCCCATAAAACATATAAAAATACCTCAAAGTGTAGACAAAGCAAAGCAAAGTGGATACTAAGCAGGCATGGAACATCAAAAATTATAGATATGTTTACGACGTATCATACTCACACCACCCCTGGGTGCGGGCCAACCTAGCTGCGCCACCAGGTGGTGTGGTCGCCTCAGAGTTCGTCTCCGACTCGTTTTCTCCAAGTACCTTACTTTTGTCGTTAAACTTTGTGATATATAATCCCCCGGATCCCCCGAGGTCCGTATTTCGTTTTCTTATCGTGTTTTCGTTTCGATCTGTTTTTGTCAGGCAAAGTTCTCAGTTTTGGAGCCTCCATGTATTCCTCTGGATCACCCAAGGAGAATTCCTCCGCGGACATCCTCAGCCCGTACATGGATGAGCTGAAGATCCATCCCAAGGAGTTTTTGCTCAAGGATTTGAAGGTACAGATAAAAGAGGTTCGGGGCCCTAAAGGAGAAGGCAGTCTGGAGGATAGGATGGAAGCATTGTAGCAAGAAGTCTTTAGGAACAAGAAGATGGCAGAACGTGAAGTGGACATCATGCATAAGGTAAGTTCAGAACTCATCGCCGAGCACAAGAAGGAGACCGCCAAGGTTTGGTATGATGTTCTCTCGCTCCATCGGACCACCAACCAATTACAAACACAACTCCATGACATGCAAAATCAAAACTGTGAGTATGGGGCTAGGTTTAAACACATAAGTTCTGCTGCTAGTTTCAGGATATTGGTAACCAAGTCGTCCTTTGTTGATGGGAGCCTTTACCTTAGAAATCTAATGATGATAAGGATTCGCCACCAGCACCGAAGGAGCAATTCGTCATCAGGTTTTGGCATCCCCTTGGTTTGTTCCAAGCTTGGGGGAGTGCCGCGGTATCACATCAATCTTTTATCTTTTTACCTTTTTAGTAGAGTCATATCATGAGTAGAGAAGTGATCATATATGATGGTTTGTAATGTGGAAGTATCTTTCCTCTAGTTGGTTATCTATGTATCCCTTGGTGTGAGTGCCATTATGGAATATTAATGAGAAGTTTTATCATTTACTTTTTGCACATCTTATTTTAGTTTGCAATTTTTGTTATATGATTGATCTTGTTGTTAGTATTGGTATCACTTTGGGAGCATCAAGTAAATTTAGTTGGTTTTGGCAAACTTAGCTTTGGTCAATAGCAACAATATTTTGAGGTTTGAGTAGAAAAGAGAAAAAGTACTTGTAGCTATATTATTTCATTATTTTTCTTTTTTGATTGGCTC
Source organism: Avena sativa (assembly GCA_916181665.1). Taxonomy (NCBI): domain Eukaryota; kingdom Viridiplantae; phylum Streptophyta; class Magnoliopsida; order Poales; family Poaceae; genus Avena; species Avena sativa. The sequence goes on from OV702294.1 coordinate 94,650,262, forward strand.
ATAAGCTTAGTATTCTCAAGTTAAAATCGGTTGTGCTTCCAAGGAAGATTGCATGATTGTTTCTATCACATGTATGTTTGCTTGTTTCACTCAACTCTTATGCTTGCTACCCAGCCTTGCTAGCCAAAAAACCTGTACTGAGAGGGAATGCTTCTGTGCATCCAAACCTTGAACCAAAACTTATGCCATTTGTGTCCACCATGTCCACCTACTAGCATCGTTGCTATTCCAAGTAAATTCTCGAGTTTTATCTATCCACCAAATTAAAAAAAATGTTATGAGAAAATTAGTTAGTAAATCTCTCACGAACTTGATGGCACACTTTATTTTCTTGCACTTCATAAATTTGAACCATTGTGACCATCTATGATGATTATATGCTTGCAAATTGTAAGTTGGGAGTTAGCAAAACCATGTTGTCATGGGGCACACTTTCAACATTGCACTTATTCCTATTTAGTTGATATCATGTTCTTTTGTTATGGATGCCGTCAGTGTGAAATAAGATGGGATCTTGTAAGTCCATGGAGTTTGTATATGTGTTAGAGAAATGCCTGGGCGGGCAGCCTAAGCCATGCCTAATCATGGTGGAAACTTGTAGCAAAACCATAGTGGGAATTCTATGAAGCATCCTCAATAAAAAATCTATGCAAATAGCAAATAAAAAGATCGCTGAGATGCCCACTGTCTGTTGCCTTGTCATTTTGGTATGGGATAGCCCATGTGTCATGGGGCAAGGGGTACCCCGTTGGCGGTGCTCTATGATACACATATACTTACAATGATAAGAACTTACCTGGGACCAAATTTGAGTAGCATGAGGCCTTGATACTCGTATTCAAGGGGCATGAGATTTTCAACTTGTGATTTGTCAAGCATATAACTCATATTTTCCCTCACATTAAACTTAATAATTTCAAGATGCTTATGATAGGGGTAATGAGAGATCAAGGCTAATGAGTACCATAATTTTTGGAAGCTTTATAAAACTTGTTAATCCCTGTTTCCCTCTGCGAAGGGCCTATCTTTTACTTTTATGTTCAGTCAGTAAGCCTATTCCTCTCTATTTCAAGAAAGCATTTGAGTTGTTGTGATTCAGTCATATATATGTTGATTTATTCAATGTTGTTTCTTATGTTCCTTGTTTTGCACAATGCTCTTAACCGAATGAATATAACCTTGAAATTTATCATTGTTAGTGAAGATACCGTTATGTTTGAGCAAGAGACTCCTGCAATATAAGCTTCATTGTAAAAGCTTTGCTAAAAAATAAGTATGATTTGTTAATTGTTCTCTGACCAAGAACAAAGTTTGCCATCACCAATTATGATTTTCTTTGTGCACCTTTATTGTTACTCCCTTACTCATTGCAAGTTAAGTTATATAAGAGTGAGTTGCTTTCTATTATGTTTTGCGTATTGATTAATGTGATGCTTCTTGTCTGTATTCTCTTTATCGACACTTCACTCCATAAACCTGTGGTCATGTTTACTGAGTTCAGTTTTTGCTTGGGGACAAGCTGTCGGGGTTCGTAGCATGGAAAAGAAAAAATTATACCGCTGTAACACACACAAGCTAAGATCTATCTACTAGAATGTAGCAACAAGTCGATAGATTACTCACCCTCGAAGATTCCAAAGCGGTTAACGAGATTGGATTCTCGTGGGTGATGTAGTCGTTCACTTTGCCGATCTCAAGATCGTGTAGACGATCCTTCCGGCGCTACGTTCTGGCAGTGCTTCCGTAGTCGGTCACACATTCGGTACTCGATGAAGACCTTCCTCTCCCTTGTTCCAGCAGTCAGCGGTGGTTATAGCTCTCTCCTCGCAAATCCGGCAGCACAACAGCGTGGTGTCGGAGATTAGAGGGAGATCCTGCAGGGCTTCGCCTTAAGCCAGAGTGGGTAGGTGGAGTAGAAGGGTTCCTTGGCGTCTAGGGTTTAGAGGCCGAAGAGGATGAGGTGGGGCCGGCGGCAGCGCAGCGGGTAGGGGCTAGGGTTTTGGTGTTGTCTGGAGGGGCAGCCCCTCCCCTATATTTATGAGAGGGGTGCGGCTAGGGGAGGGGGAGGTTGAATTCTCCCCCAACTCCATCTCCTTGGTGCGTGGTGGAGGGAGAGGAGGTTTCCTCTCCTCCTCCACCAGGAAACATTGTCCCAGTTTGACTTTTCAAACTTGCCTTTTGACTTTCAATTTTGGAGTTTGATTTCTCTCTTTTATTTGCACATCCCTTTGACCTAGGACATGATGCAACCATTCCACTTTGTCATGACACATTCATGTACCCTTCCCCTTCCGGTTCGGTGAACCCGCTAGACTCTTCTAGATCATTCCGGTGAAAACACCGGAATCATTCCCGAATTCTGAAATTGGACTTTCCTTATATGAATCTTATTCTCCGGACTATTACGAATGTCCTCATGATATCCCATATCCCATCCGAGACTCTTAACAACATTCGGTCTTCTTACTCACATTCCATATCTACTAAACAACATCGAATCCTTAAGTGTGTCTCCCAACGGTTCGTGAATTATATAGACATGACCGAGACACTTCTTCGATCAATAACCAATAGAGGAATCTGGAAATTCATATGGATCCCACATATTTCTACGATTACTTCATGATCGAGTGAACCAATTACATACGATACCAATTTCCCTTTGTCTCGCGATATAATACTTATCCAAGGTATGATCGTCGGTATCTCTGCATACCTAGTTCAACCTCGTTATCGATAAGTACTCTTTTCTCGTTCTCGTGATATGTGATCCCTTGTGAGCCAGTAACATGCTTGCAAGCCAATTGGATGAAATTCCACCAAAAGGGCCCAGAGTATATCTATCTGTCATATGGATGGACAAATCCCACTCTTGATCCATGTGCCTCAACACATACCTTCTGAACACTCAATGTCACCTTTATAACCACCCAGTTATGAAGTGGTGTTTGATGTCATAAAAATATCCATCCAGTGATGGTGATTAGCATGATATCATGGTCGAAGGACTTAGGTTACTATGTGTCTGAAAGCTTATAGCTACTAAACTATATTTAAAAATTACTTGATCTTTATGCTACGCTTAATTATTAAGAGTATGTCCATCACATAATTCTCTTAATGACGTGACCTTGTTGTTTACTAACATATCAATGTTCATGATCAGGAAACCATGATCATCCTTTCAACCAACATGCTAGTTAAACAAGAGGCTTTACTAGGGACTCTTATGTTTACAAATCACACAAGTATTATTGTTTCCGGTTAATACAGTTATAGCATGAGATATAAACTTATATCATAAACATGAAGATATAATAATAACTACTTTTATTATTGCCCCTTGGGCATATCTCCAACAGTCTCCCACTTGCAGTAGAGACAATAATCTAGATTACATGGTAATATACCAAACACCCATGGCGGTTTGGTGCTGGTCATGTTTTGCCCTCGGGAGAGGTTTAGTCAACGGATCCGCCACATTCAGATCTGTGTGTACTTTGCAAATCTTTATGTCACCATCTTGGACATGGTCTCGAATAGCGTGAAAACGCAGCTTGATATGCTTTAGCTTCTTGTGTGACCTTGGCTCTTGCGCATTGGCTATGGCACCCATGTTATCACAGTAGATAGCCATTGGGTCCAGCGCACTGGGAACCACACTGAGATTTGTAATGAACTCCTTCATCCATATTGTCACATGTGAAGCCTCCGAAGCAGCTATGTATTCTGATTCAGTTGAAGATCTCGCCACAGCGCTTTTCTTTGCACTCCTCCAGCTCACTGCTACACCATTCGAACTAAATACGTATCCAGATTGAGATTTAGAATCATCTGGATCGGTGTTCCAACTAGCACCGGTGTAAACATTAACAACGAGTTGTTCATCACCTCCATAAGAAAGAACCATATCCTTAGTTCTTCTCAAGTACTTAAGGATGTTTTTGACCGTTGTCCAATGATCCACCCCTAGATCACTTTGATATCTGCTAGTCAAACTAACAACATATGCAATGTAGGGTCTAGTACATAGCATGGCATACATGATAGATCCTATGGTAAGGCATATGGAGTCTTACTCATCCTCTCTCTATCTTCTGCAGTAGCAGAACTTTGAGTTTTACTCAAGGTCGTATTGGGCAACATGGGAAAGAACCCTTTCTTGCTATCTTCCATTCCAAACCTCTTTAGAACTTTGTCCAAATATGTACTCTGTGAAAGCGATATCAAACATCTTGATCTATCTCTATAAATCTTGATGCCTAATATGTAAGTAGCTTCGCCAAGATCTTTCATTGAAAAACTATTATTCAAATAATCCTTGACACTTTTAAGAAGTTCTATATCATTCCCAATCAACAATATGTCATCCACATATAGTACTAGGAATGCTATAGAGCTCCCACTCACTTTCTTGTAAATACAAGCTTCTCCATAAGTTTGTATAAAACCAAAACTTTTGATCACCTTATAAAAATGTTGATTCCAACTTCGGGATACTTGCTTTAATCCATATATGGATCGTTGAAGCTTGCACACCTTGTTAGCATCCTTAGGATCGACAAAACCTTTGGGTTGTACCATATACAACTCTCCATCAATGTCTCCATTGAGGAATGCCATTTTGACATCCATCTTCCATATCTCATAATCATAATATGCAGCAATTGCTAACAAAATCCTCATAGACTTTAGCTACGCCACCAGTGAGAAAGTTTTATCCTAGTCAACACCTTGAATTTGTCGGAACCCTTTCGCGACAAGTCGATCTTTATAGACGGTTACGGGACTATCATCATTTGTTTTCTTATTGAAAATCCATTTGTTCTCGACAGCCTTCCGGCCATCCGGTAAGTCCAGCAAAGTCCATACTTGGTTTTCGTACATGGATCCAATCTCGGATTTAATAGCTTCTTGCCATTTATTGGAATTTGGGCTCATCATCGCTTCCTCATATGTCGCAGGGTCATCGGTGTTGTCCACCAACATGACACTCATAACGGGATCATACCAATCGGGAGTGGTACAAGTTCTCGTCGACCTGCGAGGTTCATTAGTATCTTCGATCAAAGTTTCATCATCACCATCATTAACTTCCTCTCTTATTGGTGTAGGCGCCACAAGAAGTTCTTCTGGTGTTGCGCTACTCTCAAATCCAAGAGAAGGTTTGACAACCTCGTCGAGTTCTACTTTCCTTCCAGTCACTTCTTTCAAGAGATACTCCTTCTCTAGAAAGGATCCATTCTTGGCAACGAAGATTTTGCCTTCGGATCTATGATATAAGGTACACCCAATAGTTTCCTTCGGGTATCCTATGAAGATGCATTTTTCCGCTTTGGGTTCAACCTTGTCGGGCTGTAACTTCTTTACATAAGCTTCAAAACCCCAAACTTTAAGGAAATTTAGGTTTCTTCCCAAACCATAATTCATACGACGTCGTTTCAACGAATTTAGATGGTGCCCTATTTAAAGTGAATGTGGCTGTTTCTAATGAATAACCCCAAAATGATAATGGTAAATCTATAAGTGACATCATAGAACGAACCATATCTAAGAGAGTTCGATTACGATGTTCGGACACACCATTACGTTGTGGTGTATCCGGCAGTGTCAATCGTGAAAGTATTCCGCATTTATTCAAATGCTCACCAAACTCATAACTTAGATACTCACCTCCATGTTCAGATCGTATAAATTCAATCTTCTTGTTACGTTGATTCTCTACTTCACTTTGAAATTCCTTAAACTTCTCAAAAGTTTCAGACTTATGTTTCATGAAATAGATATACCCATATCTACTCAAGTCATCCATGAAAGTAAGAACATAACGATAACCACCGCGCGATGCCACACTCATCGGGCCACAAACATCGGTATGTATGATTTACAATAAGTCCGTAGCTCGCTCCCTCATACCAGAAAATGAGTCTTAGTCACTTTCCCATCAGACATGATTCACATCTTTCAAGTGATTCAAAATCAAGTGATTCAAGAAGTCCATCAGAATGGAGTTTCTTCATACGCTTCACTCCAATGTGAACAAGATGACAGTGCCACGTGTATGTAGAATTATAATTCAATTTCAAACGTTTATCTTCTATATTATGAACATGTGTATCACTACAATTGAGATTCAATAAAAATAGACCATATATCAAAGGTGCATGACCATAAGATATATTACTCATATAAATTGAACAACCATTATTCTCAGACTTAAACAAGTAACTATCTCGCAATAAACATGATCCTAATATAATGTTCATTCTCAACGCAGGCACCAAATAACAATTATTTAAGTATAAAAATAATCACTATGGTAGATGAAGAGGGAGCGTGCCGACCGCGACCACATCAACCTTTGATCTGTTTCCAACGCGTATCGTCACCTCGTCTTTTGCTAGTCTCCGTTTGTTCTGCAGCACCTGTTTCGAGTTACAAATATGAGCAACCGAACCAGTATCAAATACCCAGGCACTACTACAATTACTAGAAAGATACACATCAATAACATGTATATCAGATATACCTTTCTTCTTGATGTTGTCGTTCTTCATATCCGCCAAGTACTTGGGGCAATTCTGCTTCCAATGACCTTCTCCCTTGCAGTAAAAGCATTCAGTATCAGGCTTAGGACCAGCCTCGATTTTATTCTTTGTAGGCGCGGCAGCTTTCTTGCCGCCCTTCTTGAAGTTACCCTTTTTCTTAGGCTTGCCTTGCTTCTTGAAATTGGTGGTCTTATTGACCATCAACACTTGGTGCTCTTTCTTTATCTCCACTTCTGCATACTTCAACATGGAGAAGAGTTCAGGTAACGACTTGTCCATGCATTACATGTTGTAGTTCATCACAAAGTTCTTGTAACTTGGTGGTAGTGATTGGAGGAAACGGTGTATCCCCAAAGCATTAGGAATCACTATCCCCAAGCTTTGGAGTTTATTATCGTGCCTGGACATCTTAAGCACATGCTCAGTAATGAAGCTGCCCTCTTCCATCTTGCAGTTAAAGAACTTTTCAGAAGCCTCATAACTCTCAACTGCCGCATGAGCCTCAAATATGATTTTGAGTTCACGGACAATATCATGTGGGTCAAAGTTCTCAAACCTTTTCTGAAGCTCCGATTCCAAACCATACAAGATAGCACATTGAACTGTGGAGTACTGATTCTTCAGAGTAAGGTAAACATTTTTCACCTCATCGGTAGCATTAGCTGCAGGTGGGTCACCTAGCGGTGCATCCAGCACATAGGTCAACTAACCAGCATTAAGGACAATCCTAAAATTGCGGAACCAATCCGCGAAGTTGCTTCCATTGTTTTTAATTTTTTTCTTTCTCTAGGAATGCATTAAAGATGATGGTAGGGGCCGCCATTGATCTTCAACATATTTGCAATAGTTTAGACTAAGTTTATGACAAATTGAGTTCTAATTAATACTTAAATTAATCTAGGTGAACTCCCACTCAAAACAATACCCCTCACGTTGTTCTAGTGATCACACGAACCAAATCCACTACATCAAGACCAATCATCACGAGAGATGACGTAGTTTCAAAGGCGAACAATCAACATGTTCATCATATCTACTATATGACTCATGCTTTACCTTTCGGTGATCCGTGTTCCGAGACCATGTCTATACATGCTAGGCTCGTCAAGATTAACCTTAGTTTCTGCATGAGCAAATATGGCTTGCTCTCGTTGTATGCACACGTTGATTCTATCACACCCGGTCATCACCTGGTGCTTAGAAACGACGAGTCTTGGTTGTGGTCCTAACTAAGGGTGAACACTTTACTTGATAATTTTGTGAGAGGGATCATCTTATAATGCTATCGTTGCGTTCTAAGAAATACAAGATGCATAAAAGGATTAACATCACATGCAATTCAAAATATGTGATATGATATGGCCTTTCTTCTTGTGCTTTTAATCTCCATCTTCAAGAACGGACATGATCTCCATCATCACCTGCGTGGCGTCAAGGTCAATGGCACCGCTCCATGGTTGTCATCCACCAGCATCAACTATTACAACTACTTTGAATAATAGACACTGATATGTTGGAAATGTATCTATAATTTTTGATGCTCCATGCTTGTTTAGTATCTACTTTGCTTTGCTTTGTCTACACTTTGAGGTGCTTTTTACATGTTTTCTGGTACTAACCTACTAACATGTTGCAACAGTGTCAGATGCCTATTTTCTGCTGTTTTTGGTTTCAGAAAAGTTAGTAAAGAAATATTCTTGGAATTGGATGGGGCAAAGGACAAAGTAAATTACTTTCCATGGGGAACAAGAAGTACAGAGGAGAGCTGGAGGGGCCATCCAGGGGGGCCAGACCCACCCTAGGAATGGGTGGGCCCAGCCCCGTGCCTGGCTAGGGTTTGCCAGCCATGGCCGCCTCCTCGGTCTCCCCCTTCGCCTATAAGAAGCCCCCGATGCAGAAGCCCTGAGTACCCGATCAGAAATCCACGAAACCGTCTGTAGCCGCCGCCACCATCATCCCTAGATTGGGGGATCTGAAGTTCTTCCTAACACCCTTCCGGAGGGGAGATCATCCCAAAGGCCTTCTCTCCGGTATGATGCGCGAGTAGTTCCACCTTGGACTATGGGTCCATGTAGTAGCTAGATGGTTGTATCTCCTCCTTTGTACTTTCATGTATAGATCTTGTGAGCTCCATGATCAAGATCTAATCTATTTGTAATCATGCATGTTGTGTTTGCGGGGATCCGATGGATATTGAGATTATTATGTTGGTTTGATTAATGGTTTTGTCTTTATGATTATATCATGTCTGTGTTGTTTGTGATCTTGCATGCTCTCCGTTGTTAGTAGCTATCATGGCCAAGTAGTTTCTAGTGACTCCAAGAGGGGGTATTTATGCTCGATAGTGGGTTCATGCCTCTAATTTCCAAGGGAAGTGACAATAATCTCTTCGGTTGTATATGTGTTGTTGCTACTAGGGAGAAAACAACGGTCTCTTGTTCATGGAACATGTGGACTGTTTACCTTACACACTTTGCTTAAAGCAGTTGTCTGTTGCTTGCAACTTAATACTGGAGGGGGTTCGGATGATAACCTGAAGGTGGACTTCTAGTCATAGATGAAGTTGGATGGAGGTCTATGTATCTTGTTGTATTGCCCAATCAACCTCATAGGATCTTTCTGACTAGTAATTGCATTGTTATGCCTTGCTCAGTTCTTGTCAATTGCCCTACTGTAATTTGTTTACCCTTCATGCCATGTTGTTTATCTAAGGAGAGCACCTCTAGTGAACTATGGACCCCGGTCCAGTCTTTACCACTGATACATCTTCCATTGTTACTTGTTTACTTGCTGCAAACCACCATTACCTTCCACACCATACGTTTAATCCTTTGTTACAGCAAACTGGTGAGCTTGACAACCTCACTGATTCGTTGGGACAAAGTCTTGAGTTTGTGTTGTGCAGGTCTCCACGTTGTTTGCAACACCTGTGTGACGTTTCCTTCCTCCTTCTGGTTCGATAACCTCGGTCTCAACTGAGGGAAAACTTGTTGCTGTTCTCTTTACACCCTGCGCTTGGGGTTACCAACAAAGTGCCACGTCGAGCACCATCAAGTCTTTCTGGCGCCGTTGCCGGGGAGACTAAGGACGTCTTCACTAGGGGAGTCCTTCACTTCCTTTCTCTTTACTTTTTTTTAGTTTGCTTTTTTTTTCTTTTGTTTGGTTTTGTTTGCCTCTTTCCAAAACCCCCAAAAAAATAGTCTAGTTTGGTTTGCTTTCTTTATTCAAAAACACAAAAAAAAATAGTTCTTGCTCTAGCTGCTGCTGCTATTTTTGGCTTGCCCACCTTTGCCAAAATGAACTCTACTGAGAACACCAAGTTCTGTGACTTCACTAGCACCAACAACAATGATTTCCTAAGCACTCCTATTGCTCCACCAGATCCTGATGCTATCTTTTATGAAATTAAGCCCGCTTTGTTGAATCTTGTGATGAGAGAGCAATTTTCTGGTGCTGGTTCTGATGATCCTGCAGCCCATCTCAATAGCTTTGTTAAACTTTGTGAGATGCAGAAGTATAAGGATGTAGATGGATATATTATTAAGCTCAAGCTTTTTCCTTTCTCCTTGAGGGGAAAAGCTAAAGAATGGTTGCTTTCTTTGCCTAAAAATAGTATTGATTCTTGGACTAAGTGCAAAGATGCTTTAATTGGAAAGTACTATCCTCCTGCTAAGATTATATCTATGAGAAGTGACATTATGAAATTTAAACAACTTGATAGTGAACATGTTGCTCCATCTTGGGAAAGAATGAAATCTTTGGTTAAGAATTTCCCTACTCATGGACTCACTGCTTGGATGATTATCCAGACTTTTTATGCAAGTTTGAACTTCTCCTCAAGAAATCTGTTAGATTTGGCTGCTGGAGGTACTTTTATGGGCCTCACTTTGGGTGCTGCAACAAGGCTCCTTGATAATATGATGGTTAACTAGTCTGAATGGCATGTTGAGAAAGCTCCACATGGTAAGAAGGTAAATTCTGTTGAGGAAACTTCCTCTTTGAGTGAAAAGATTGATGTTATTATGGCTATGCTTGTTAATAGGAAAACTCCTCTAGATCCTAATAGTGTTCCCTTAGCCTCCTTGGTTGCTCAAGAAGAGCAAGTTGATGTGAACTTCATTAGAAACAACAATTTCAACAACAATGCTTATGGTAATTATAGGCCTTATCCTCCTAGTGGGAATTCTTATCACGGTAGATCTGGAATGCCCAGTGAAGAAAGGATTCTAGAAGTAGAGAGATCTACTAAGAATTTTATGCAGATGCAATATGAGCAAAATAAGATTTTCACTAAAACTATGGAGGAACAGTCTATCATCTTGAAAAACATTAGCCATCAGCTCGAGAATTTGAATAGAGAAATTTCTAGTTTACAGTCAAAAATTTTGAGTGCTGAGAAAAATATATCCTCTTTGTCTGAAGCTCAGTCTTCCTTGATTAATAAAATGGCTGCTAAACCTGAAACTATGGAAAACAACTTTGCTACTGCTCATGCCATACAAGTTACTATTGATGAAAATGTTAGGTTGTTAGCTCAACTTCATGCTAAGTGGGAAATGGAAGCTCAAATTGATAGAAACAATAGTGTGTGCACCATCACCACTAAACCATAAGTAGTCCCTATTCCTACTCCTACTATGCCTAAGCCTATTGAGCCTACTACTAGTGATGCAAAGTTTGAATTTGATATTGATGGTTGCAATATTTCTTAAGTGATTATGTTCTTACAAAAGCTTGCTATAAGTCCTGATGCTAGTGATATGCATGTTGCTTTCACCAAACACATTACAGATACTCTTATGAAAATTAAGGAAGAGAAGCTAAAACACAAAGATTCTATTCCTAGGAAAGTAGAAGATAGTTGGGAACCCATTATTAATATGCAAGTGAATGACTTTGATCTCAAAGCTTCATGTGATATTGGTTCTAGTGTCTCTATTATGCCTAGGAAGATTTATGAAATGCTTGATTTACCACCTTTGGAAGATTGTTATTTGGATGTCCCACTCAATGATAATGCTAAGAAGAAACTCATGGGGAGTATTAATGATGTTCTCATCATAGTTAATAATGATTATGTCCATGTGGATTTCTATGTTTTGGATGTTGAATACAATGCTTCTTGTCCTATTACTTTGGGAAGACCTTTTCTTAGAACAGTTGGTGCCATCATTGATATCAAATAAGGCACCATTAAATATAGTTTTCCATTCAAGAAAGGTATTGAACACTTCCCTATGAGGAGAGATAAGTTGCTTTCTTCTCCTCCTTTGAAAGCAAGATTTGATGTTAATGCTTCTTCATTTGAAAATACTTGATTCTTCTTGCTTCTTGTGCCTAACTTAAAGGCGTTAAAGAAAAGTACTTGTTGGGAGATAACCCAAGAGTTTCCTTGAGTCTTGGAAGTTATTACTTCAGTAATTACCTCTGATTATCCTTTTTGTTTTCTTTTTGTGCCAAGAATGACCTATAATGAGAGGGAAGTAAGATTTGGGGAGTTGCTGTCCCGAAACAGATTTCTGTCCTCCACGAAAAATATTCGTGAGGAGACTCTGTAACTCGGATTGAGCTCAACATTTAGGAATAAATCCCTCAGTATGTTAGCTAACTTTCGTTAGTTCAACACTTTTTGATTTGAGCAACATAATATGTTCGAAAAAATCGGTTTCTACCTTCTGGTCTATTTTGACAGATTTCTGCCATTATTTGCATTTGCTTCTTATTGATTCCTTTTTGAGTTCTCTTCAGGTAAATTGAGCTTTTTGAAGGAGTTACAGTAGCTTGTGTTTTTAGTGAAAATACTTGTTGTTCCAAAGCTTTGCCAGTGGTCTAATATCTTTTGAATACACTAATGTTGTTAATGAAGATTGTGTGAAGTTTTGTATAAAGGAAAAATTTCAGGTGTAGAGAAAGAATGATGCAATGAGATGAAGAATGGAGAAAATCTCAAGCTTGGGGATGTCACCATGGTGTCACCCCAAGAAATATCCAAGAGATACAAGCGCCAAAGCTTGGGTATGCCCAAGGCATCCCCTTCTTTATCAATAAAAAGCTTAGGTTTGTCTAGACACTTTGTTTTTATTGTTTCATGCACAGTTGTGTTGTTCTTGGAGCATCTTAGTTTTCATTTGCTTTGCTTAGTTTTTTTTAGTTTTCTAAGGTAGTTTGGAACCCCGTTCTCGCTGTGTTGTTTTGCAAATAAGTTTGCTTGGTGTTGGAAAGGAGTAGTAAGTTCTTGCTTGAAGTGCAAGAGGAGCTTGCATTGACTATGACTTAGACTTTAGCATGACATTCTAGGTGTTGTTTTAGCATTATGATTAGTGATTATTGTTGTAGCATGTCTTGTTCCAAACAATTGGGATTGCTTAGTGTGCCTTGAAGAAATTATGCGTTGTTTTAGCATGCAAAAGCATAGTATTGTGGTATTCTCCTTTAATGTTTTGCTTGGGTTTACTTGGCACATGCTCACACCATGTTATGACTCTCACAAGTCACCATTAGCCTCTATGATCATTTAGTCCTTGACTTGTAGTACCACTCTTTGCTTTGATTAGTATGCTTTGTTGCACTTCATGATTATGGCCATTATTGCTCTCTTAGTTGGTTGCTCCCAGTCTTTTGCTAGCCTCCACTTGTATGAGTAAGTTCTACTCATGCCTCCAACTCTCAAGAAACAAGTTATTCCAAAGTGTCCACTATAAACTCCTATGCATGATGTGTTACACCATTCCAAGTATATTCTTGTTTTCAACTATCTTCCAATTAAAACTATTTTGTTATGTGAAAATTGAGTGATTAAAGCCCTCACAAACTTGATGGCACACTTTATTCTTTGCCCCTAATAAACTTGAACTATTGTTACAACTTTGTTGTATATGCTTGCACTTATAAGTTGGAATTAGCAGAACCATGCTGTCACGGGGAACGTTTTCAACATTGCACTTGTACCTTGTTATACTCAGTTGATATCATGTTCTTTTGTCTATGGATGTCACCGGTGTGAAATAAGGAGGTGACTTGTAAGTCCATGGAGTTTGTATTCTGTGTTAGAGAAACGCCTGGGCCGCTAGCCTAAGCCATGCCTAATCATGGTGGAAACTTGCAACATCACCATAATGAGCTATCTATGAAGCATCCTCAACAAAAAACTATGCATATGGTAAATAAAAAGATTGCTGAGATGCTCATTGTCTACTTGCCTTATCATTTTGGTTGTGGGAAAGCTCATGTACCATGTGCAAGGGGTACCCCGTTGGCGGTTCTCAATGATATGCAAATTCTTACAGTGACAAGAATTACCTGGACCCAAAGTTGAGTATACATGAGGTGTGGCCCTCGTATTCAAGGGACTTGAGATTGCCAACTTATACTTCGCCAAGCATATACTCCAGCTTTGCCACTTTAACCTTAACCACTTCAAGATGCTTATGATAGGGGCAATGAGGGTTGAAAGCTAACAAGTACCATAATTTTTGGAAGCTCATTTTGAAACTTGTAATCCCTGCTTCCTTTACAAAAGGCCTTTCTTCCACCAGTATTGAGTCTCCACCTTCTACCTTCAGGCACCATTAAGAGAGCAAAGTTGTCATTCTGTGTGCAGTGTTCCAAAGCTTATTAATTGATGCATATTCTGTTATTACTTGCTCTTGTGCTATTTGTTTCTAGTCACCCTTGTGAACTTTGCAGGTGTCCTATGCATCTATTTGCTACACTATGAGGGACAAGCTGATTGCCACTATTCTATGTTTTCTGCATGTGAGACAAACAAACGTTTTTCAGTGCATATTATTCATGATATTTGTTTGTAGCTTGCCATGTTGCATGCATAGTTACTTTGTCTTACTGTTAGAACTACATCTTTAATGCACATGTTTAGAGTTATTTGATGCCAACTTTCAATGTTTGCAAATGGTTGGATCTTTATTGTGAAGGTGCATGTCACCTCAAAAATTATTCTTTTTATCACTTACCTACTCGAGGACGAGCAGGAGTTAATCTTGGGGATGTTGATATGTTGGAAACGTATCAATATTTTTTGATGCTTCATGCTTGTTTAGTATCTACTTTGCTTTGCTTTGTCTACAATTTGAGGTGTTTTTTACATGTTTTCTGGTACTAACCTACTAACAAGTTGCAACAGTGCTAGATGCCTGTTTTTTGCTGTTTTTGGTTTCAGAAAATGTTAGTAAAGAAATATTCTCGGAATTGGACGGGACAAAGGACAAAGTCAATTACTTTCCATGGGGAACAAGAAGTTCAGAGGAGAGCCAGAGGGGCCATCCAGGGGGGCCAGACCCACCCCAGGTGCGGGTGGGCCCAGCCCCGCGCCTGGCTAGGGTTTGCCAGCCCTGGCTGCCTCCTCGGTCTCCCCCTTCTCCTATAAGAAGCCCCCGATGCAGAAGCCATGAGTACCCGATCAGAAATCCAAGAAACCGTCTGTAGCCGCCGCCACCATCGTCCCTAGATCGGGGGGATCTAAAGTTCTTCCCGGCACCCTGCCGGAGGGGAGATCATCCCGGAGGCCTTCTCTCCGGTATGATGCGTGAGTAGTTCCACCTTGGACTATGGGTCCATGTAGTAGCTAGATGGTTGTATCTCCTCCTTTGTGTTTTCATGTATAGATCTTGTGAGCTCCGTTCATGATCAAGATCTAATCTATTTGTAATCATGCATGTTGTGTTTGCAGGGATCTGATGGATATTCAGATTATTATGTTGGTTTGATTAATGGTTTTGTATTTATGATTCTATTATGTCTGTGTTGTTTGTGATCTTGCATGCTCTTTGTTGTTAGTAGCTATCCTGGCCAAGTAGTTGCTAGTGACTCCAAGAGGGGGTATTTATGCTCGATAGTGGGTTCATGCCTCTAGTTTCCAAGGGAAGTGACAATAATCTCTTCGGTTGTAGATGTGTTGTTGCTACTAGGGAGAAACAACGGTCTCTTGTTCATGGAACATGTGGACTATTTACCTTACACACTTTGCTTAAAGCAGTTGTCTGTTGCTTGCTACTTAATACTGGAGGGGGTTCGGATGATAACCTGAAGGTGGACTTCTAGTTATAGATGAAGTTGGATGGCGGTCTATGTATCTTGTTGTATTGCCCAATCAACCTCATAGGATCTTTCTGACTAGTAATTGCATTGTTCTGCCTTGCTCAGTTCCTCTCAGTTGCCCTGCTGTAATTTGTTTACCCTTAATGCCATGTTGTTTATCTAAGGAGAGCACCTCTAGTGAACTATGGACCACGGTCCAATCTTTACCATTGATACATCTTCCACTATTACTTGTTTACTTGATGTAAACCATTACCTTCCACACTATATGTTTAATCCTTTGTTACAGCAAACCGGTGAGCTTGACAACCTCACTGATTCGTTGGGAGAAAGGATTGAGTTTGTGTTGTGCAGGTATCCATGTTGTTTGCAACACCTGTGTGACGTTTCCTTCCTCCTTCTGGTTCGATAACCTCAGTCTCAACTGAGGGAAAACTTGGTGATGTGCTCTTCACACCCTGCGCTTGGGGTTACCAACAAAGTGCCACGTCTAGCACCATCAGACGCACATGTCTTTAACGAAATTAAAAGACAACCATAAGGATCATGTCGGTTGCCAACTTACAATAAGGATCATTGCATACGTCATATATTAACACAATCATGGCCATATCACATCACATCACACCCCTGCAAAACAAAGTTAGACGCCTCTAATTTTCTTTGCATGTTTTACGTGGTTTGAGGCTTTCAATAAGTGTCGTTCTAACTTACGAACAAGAACCACAACGTTGATACTAGTATTCTCAATCACCTATTGTAAATTGAATCTTCACTATGTTGGGAGAGACATACACCCGCAAAGACACTTATGCAATACAAGTTGAATGTAGAGCATGGAGCAAGTCTCATGAATGATGTCATGTAAGGTTATCCCGGGCTGCTTCATCCCACCATTCCGCGAGATGCAAAGTACACAAAAAGCAATCGACAACAAAAGCATCAACTCCCATGGTGACCATTGTGTTCCACTCGGCAACAGATCTACATATATACACGACTCTGATACCATTGTAGGGGTTCGTAGCATGGAAAACAAAAAATTTCTACCGCGCATGAGCAAACACAAGCCAAGATCTATCTACTAGATTGTAGCAATGAGTCGATAGAGTACTCACCCTCGAAGATTCCAAAGCTGTTAACAAGATCGGATTCTCGTGGGTGATGTAGTCGTTCACTTTGTTGATCTCAAGATCATGTAGACGATCCTTCCTACGGCGCGTTTCGGTAGAGCTTCCGCAGTCGGTCACACGTTTGGTACTCGATGAAGACCTTCCTATCCCTTGTTCCAGCAGGCAGTGGAGGTTGTAGCTATCTCCTCGCGAATCCGGCAGCATGACGGCGTGGTGTTAGAGATTAGAGGGGAGATCCCACAAGGCTTCGCCCTAAGCAGGAGCGGGTAGGTGGAATAGAAGGGTTACCGGTGTCTAGGGTTTAGAGGACAAGGAGGAGGAGGTGGGGACGGTGGAAGCTAGGGCAGCTTGGCGGCGGGTAGCGCAGCGGGTAGGGGATAGGGTTTTGGTGTTATGTGGAGGTGCGGCCCCCTCCCCTCTATTTATGAGAGGGGGTGCGGCTAGGGGAGGGGGGGGGGTCGAATCCTCCCCGAACTCCCTCTCCTTGGCGCGTGGTGGAGGGAGAGGAGGTTTCCTGTCCTCCCTCCACCAGGAAACATTGTCCCAGTTTGACTTTTCAAACTTGCCTTTTGACTTTCAATTTTGGAGTTTGATTTCTCTCTTTTATTTGTAGAGCCCTTTGACCTAGGACATGATGCAACCATTCCACTTTTTCATGACACATTCATGTACCCTTCCCCTTCCGGTTCGGTGAACCTTCTAGACCCTTCTAGATCATTCCGATGAAAACACTGGAATCATTCTCGAACTCCGAAATTGGACTTTCCTTATATGAATCTTATTCTCCAGACCAATTCGGATCTCCTCGTGATATGCCGGATCCAATCTAAGACCTCAAATCCTTAAGTGTGTCTACTAAACAACATTGAATCCTTAAGTCACATTCCATATCCCGGATCCAACATTCGATCTTCTTAGTCACATTCCATATCTACTAAACAACATCGAATCCTTAAATGTGTCTCCCTACGGTTTGTGAATTATACAGACATGACCGATACACTTCTTTGATCAATAACCAATAGAGGAATCTGGAAATTCATATGGCTCCCACATATTTCTACGATTACTTCATGATCGAATGAACCAATTACATACGATACCAATTTCCCTTTGTCTCGCGATATAATACTTATCCGAGGTATGATCATTGGTATCTCTGCATGCCTAGTTCAGCCTCGTTATCGATAAGTACTCTTTTATCGTTCTCGTGATATGTGATCCCTCGTGAGACAGTCACATGCTTGCAAGCCAACTAGATGACATTCCACCGAGAGGGCCCAGAGTATATCTATATGTCATATGGATGGACAAATCCCACTCTTGATCCATGTGCCTCAACACATACCTTCTGAACACTCAATGTCACCTTTATAACCACCCAGTCACGAAGTGGTGTTTGATGTCCTCAAAGAATCCATCCGATGATGGTTATTAGCATGATCTCATGGTCAAAGGATTTAGGTTACTATGTGTCTGAAAGCTTATAGGAACTGAACTATATTTAAAAATGACTTGATCTTTATGCTACGCTTAATTATTAGGAGTATGTCCATCACATCATTCTCCTAATGACATGACCTTGTTGTTTACTAACATCTTAATGTTCATGATAGCAAACCATGATCATCCTTTTAACCAACAAGCTAGTTAAACAAGAGGCTTTATAAGGGACTCTTATGTTTACAAATCACACAAGTATTAATGTTTTCGGTTAATACAATTATAGCATGAGATATAAACTTTTATCATAAACACGAAGATATAATAATAACTACTTTTATTATTGCCTCTTAGGCATATCTCCAACACAAGCGAGGTTTAAGCTTGGGGGAGTTGATACGTCCATTTTGCATCACTATTTTATATCATAATTTACTGTTGTTCATTGATATATTTCATATTTAGAGACGATACTTATGTTATTTCATCTATTTTGCATGTTTGATGATTTTTGGAGAATTAACCGCTAGAGTCAGAATTCTTCTGGAAAAGCGCTGTCCAGATGCAATATTTTTGAAGATCAGAAAATCCCAGAAAATATACAGAAATTCCTATTTTTCCAGAAAACGAAGATAGCCAAAAGAGGGATTGGTGATGGGCCAAATGGGACCCACACCACCCTAGGCGCGGGTACCCCTAGGTCGCGTGACCAGGTGGTGTGGTGGTGTCTACGCACTTCTATTCGTGTAAACAGTTGTTGGGCCTCCAAGTGCAGAGGTTTGTGGAACAACAACAAGTTTCCCTTAAGTGGATTACCCAAGGTTTATCGAACTCAGGTAGGAAGTGGTCAAAGGTATTCCCTCTCAAGCAACCCCGCAATCAAGATACAAGAAGTCTCTTGTGTCCCCAACACACCCAATACACTTGTCAGGTGTATAGGTGCACTAGTTCAGCTAAGAGATAGTGAAATACAAGCGGTAACGGTGCCGGAAAATAGCTTGACGATGAGGTAAAGACTAAAGCAAGCAAACATGCAAATGATGTTTCAATGTTTAGAAACAAGGCCTAGGGATCATACTTTCACTAGTGAACACTCTCTCATATAAATATCCTCTCTTCATGATACTACTCTTAACTACTCTCCGGTTGAACACTCTAATCATTGGTAGGGCTATAACAGCACTCCTCAAAGTCCGCCTTCCCCAATCTAGATAACCCCACACTGTCACCTTGAGCGCTAGATGGTTCCAACGAACACAACAATTTCATAGAGACATCCAACTCCAAATATAACTCATAACAAATATTCAATCTAGCCAAAGTGCCACACACGGTATGCCCGTTGTCACTTTAACACATGTGGGGAAAAGCATAGATCTATTAAAGCACAAAGAGTATTTATGTAGACTCAAGCCTAAGTGCCACCATGTCATGCACGCTGTCACTTTCACACACATGGGGAGAGCAGAGATCTAATGAAGCACTTGAGTAGCAAGGTAGATCTACTTGATTACAAAGCTCCTGACCGCAACAAAATCATGCATATATATATATATATATAGAGAGAGAGAGATGAACACATAGCTACCGGTAGATCCCTTATCCTCGAGGAAGAACTACTCTCTCCTCATCATGAGAATCCGCAACGGTGATGGATATGGTGGTGGAGATCCATGGAGATGGCTCCGGGGGCACTTCCCCGTCCCGGCAGGTGATACGTTGGAAACGTATCTATAATTTTTGATGCTTCATGCTTGTTTAGTATCTACTTTGCTTTACTTGTCCACACTTTGAGGTGCTTTTTACATGTTTTCTAGTACTAACCTACTACTAAGTTGCAATAGTGCCAGATGCATGTTTTCTGTTGTTTTTGGTTTCAGAAAAGTTAGTAAAGAAATATTCTCGGAATTGGACGGGACAAACGTCAAAGTCAATTATTTTCCGTGGGGAACAAGAAGTCCAGAGGGGAGCCGGGGAGGCGAGCCAGAGGGGCCACACCCTCCAGGCGCGACCATAGGTGAGCCCGCGCCTGGCTAGGGTTTGGGGCCCCTGGCCACCGCCTCGATCTCCCCCTTCGCCTATAAGAAGCCCCTGATGCAGAAACCCTGAGTACCCGATCAAATCTCCATGAAACCGTCTGTAGCCGCCGCCACCATCGTCCCTAGGTCGGGGGGATCTGAAGTTCTTCCTGGCACCCTGCCGGAGGGGAGATCATCCCGGAGGCCTTCTCTCCAGTATGATGCGTGAGTAGTGTTGGAATTATGCCCTAGAGGCAATAATAAAGATGTTATTATTATAATTCTTGTTCATGATAAAGTTTATATTCCATGCTAGAATTGTATTAAGCGGAAACTTTAATACTTGTGTGGTTTATGAACAACACCGTGTCCCTAGTATGCCTCTATGGACTAGTTCATTGATCAATGATGGTTAAGGTTTCCTAACCATAGACATGAGTTGTCAATTGATAATGAGATCATATCGTTAGGAGAATGATATGATGGACAAACCCAAACTAAGCGGAGCAATTAGATCGTGTCATCGTGTTCATCTTTGCGAAGCTTTTCCTATGTCAAATATTGTATTCCTTAGACCATGAGATAATACAACTCCCTGGTATCGGAAGAAAGCTTTGAGGTCATCAAATGTCATCCTATGAGAGGGTGATCATAAAGGTGTCTCTCAGGTGATCGGAAAGTATCTGTTGGGTTGTATGTATCGAGATGGGATTTGTCCCTCCCAAGTCGGAGAGATATACTTCGGGCCCACTCGGTAATCGATATCAACACTGCTTGCAAGCATGTGGTTAAGGAGTTAATCACAAAGTGATATCGGATTACGGAACGAGTAAAGTACTTGCTGTGAACGAGATTGAACTAGGTATGACGGTACCGACGATCGAATCTCGGGCAAGTAAAATATCGCGAGACGAAGGGAATATATATATGGGATTGATTGAATCCTGGCATCGTGGTTCATCCGATATGATCATCGATGAATGTGTGGGAGTCAATATGGGTTTCCAGACCCCGCTATTGATTATTGATATAAGATCATGTCTGCATATTCTCGAACCCGAAGGGTCACACACTTAACGTGTCTCGACGCTAGGATAGATTGGATAATTGGTTTATGAGTTTTTGTTCGGAGTCTCGGATGGGATCCGGGAAATCATGAGAGGTTCCGGAATGGTCCGGAGAATAAGATTCATATAAGGCAGTGCAGTTTTTGGAGTTCGGAATTGTTCCGGGTTAATCGGTATTGTACCAGAAGCTTCTAGAACCTTCCGGAAGGGGACCAACGTGGCCCCACCTTCCGGGAGGGGGCATGGGCCTATGACGGAGTGCCCTGGCCGCATTGGGCCAGGGGCACAAGGCCCCATAGGGCCCAGCCGGCCAAGAGAGGTTTAAACTCTAGATAGAGCTTCTAGAAGGGGGGGTTTCTTGCCCCCACTCTTCCTCCTTGGGGCCGCCGGCCCTGGCTTGGGGGAGGGGCTAGGGCTGCGACCACCCCTCTATATATAGAGGGCTGGGGGCGCACCAACCCCCTACACCTTCCCCTCCAACCCTAGCCGCCCTGCTGCCCTTCCTCTCTCCCTCCCGACTGTTTGTAGGCGAAGCCCTGCTGCAGATATTCTCCACCATATACACCATGCCGTCGTGTTGTAGATCCAATCCGTCTCTCCACCATACTTGATGGACCGAGGAAGGAGGAGACGTCGAGGTGCTGCACGTGTGCATCTCACGGAGGCACCGCCACTTGTGGTGCTAGATCGGATCGGATCGCGAGGAGGAGAAGCGAGTACGACTACATCACCCACGTTCCAACGAACGTTCCGCTGTGCGAATCTTCAAGGGTATGAAGATCTAATCCAATCTCTCTTGTTGTTTGCATCTCCTAGATTAGATCTTGGTTTTCCCTCTGTTCGCATCCGTAGAAAATTTTGATTTACTATTCCGCGAAACCCTTCAGTGGTATCAGAGCTAGATCTATGCGTAGATGTGTTTCACGAGTAGAACGCAACATGGTTGTTGCGGGCGTTGATGTTTTCTGTTGCAAGCCTCTTGTTTGTGTTCTTCTTATGACGCAGGATAGTGAGATTGAAGCGGTCCGGGCCAACCTTACGCGACGTCGTTCGCGAGACCGGCTCCGCACTTGACGTGTGGCTTGTTCCACACATGCGGTTGGTGGATGCCTGTTTCTCTCACTATAGTTGTCATGGGATTAACACCGGAGTTTGGCAACCATAATATCACCGTTGTGGCTTTCCGTAGGTAAGAACCGTTCTTAGCATGCTACTCCCATAAGCCACGTAAAACATGCAACAACAAAGTAGAAGCGTCTAACTTGTTTTTGCAGGGAGTGTTTTCTGTGATATGGTATGGCCCAAGATGTGATGTGTGTATTGTATGCGATGATCATGTTTTGTAATGTTTCACGACTTGCATGTCGATGAGTACACAACCGGCAGGAGCCATATGGTTGTCTTTATAATTGTGTATGACCTGCGTGTCAACTTCTTATACGCCATGTAATAGTTTCACTTCATCGCTAAGTAGTTAGCAATAGTTGTAGTTGCTATTCGTGGTGGAGGCAATCATGGTGGAGTGATGGAGATCATGCCGGCACGCACAAGATGGAGATCATTGTGTGAAGATTGGCTATACCATGTCACATAAAGTTATATGCATGTGATGTTTATCCTTTTATGTATCTTATTATGCTTAGATCGCGACGGTAGCATTATAAGATGATTCCTCACTTAAAGATCAAGATAAAAACTGTGTTCTCCCCATGTATGCACCATTGCGAAAGTTCGTCATGTCCAAGCATCACGTGATGATCGGGTTCTATAGACTGTACGCTCACATACAACGGGTGCAAGCCAGTTTTGCACACGCGGAAATACTTGGGTTTTACTTGACGAGCCTAGCATGTACAGACATGGCCTCGGAACACATGAACCGAAAGGTTAAGCACGAGTCATATGAATGATATGATCGACACTTCGTTGTCCACCATTGAAACCACATCTCTTCTCGTGAAGATCGGATTAGGTGTGGTGAATTTGGATCGTGTTCACTAAACAACTTGAGGGATGTTGAATTTAGTGGGAGTTCATCTAGTAATTTGATTAAAAGTTGAACTAGTTATCATGAACATAGTATAATTTGTACTTGCAAATATTGTAGATCACATGGCTAAGTCCAACTTCAACTTCAACGTTTTTGCTGAGAAAGAAAAGCTTAGAAACAATGGGTCTAACTTCACCAACTGGTTCCGCAATCTGAGAATCATTCTCTCTGGCGGTCAAAAGGACTATGTCCTTGAAAGTGTGCTAGGTGACGCCCCTGCTGTCAATGCGCCGGCTGATGAGAAAGTTGTCTATCAGTCGCGCAAAGATGATTATGGTGTGATTAAGAGCACCATGTTGTTTGCTATGGAACCGGACCTTCAAAATCGTTTTGAAGACTAGCCCGGGCCCTATGAGATTCTTGAGGAACTGAAAACTATGTTCCAGACTCAGGCCCGTTCTGAGAGATATGAGATATCTGAGAAGTTCTTTAACTGCAAGATGGAGGAAGGGAGTTCCGTTAGTGAGCACGCCATAAAGATGTCGGGCTACACTCAACGCCTTGAGCAACTGGACTGCAAGATTCCAGAGGAGCTCAAGATTGACAGGGTTCTGCAATCACTCCCTCCCAGCTACAAAAGTTTTGTAGTGACTCATAATCAGATTGGTTCCACTGATACGATCACCGAGCTCTTCGCAAAGCTGAAGGCTGCGGAGGTGGACATCAAAAAGGATAATCATGTGTTGATGGTCAACAAGCCCACCTTCAAGAAAGGTAAGGGTGCAAAGAAGCCCTTCAAGAAAGGCGCCGGCAAGCGCGTTGCCCCTGCTGAGAAGAAGCTCAAGTCTGGACCTAAGCCGGACACTGATGCTTCTATTGCAAGGACAAGGGTCACTGGAAGCGCAACTGTCCGAAGTACTTAGCGGACAAGAAGGCTGGCACCATCAAAGGTATATTTGATATACATGTTATTGATGTTTTCCTTACTAGCCCTCGTTGTAGTGCCTGGGTATTTGATACTGGTTCAGTTGCTAATATTTGTAACTCGAAACAGGAGCTACGGAATAGACGGCGGCTTGCGAGGGATGAGGTGACGATGCGCGTTGGCAATGGATCAAGAGTTGATGTGATGGCCGTCGGCACGCTCTCCTTAGTTTTACCTTCGGGATTAGTTTTAAACCTTAATAAATGTTATTATGTGCCTGCGTTGAGCATGAACATTATTTCTGGATCGTGTTTATTGCAAGACGGTTATTCATTTAAATCGGAGAATAATGGTTGTTCTATTTATATGAGTAACATCTTTTATGGTCATGCACCTGCTATGAATGGTTTATTTCTTCTGAATCTCGAAAGGGATGAAACACACATCCATAACATTGAGGCTAAGAGATGCAAAGTAGATAGTGATAATACTACTTATTTGTGGCACTGTCGTCTAGGTCATATTGGTGTAAAGCGCATGAAGAAACTCCATTCTGATGGACTTTTAGAGTCTCTTGATTTTGAATCATTTGACACATGCGAACCATGCCTCATGGGCAAGATGATCAAAACCCCGTTCTCCGGAATGATGGAGCGAGCAACGGACTTGTTGGAAATCATACATACCGATGTATGCGGACCGATGAGTGTTTCAACGTGCGGTGGATATCGCTATTTTCTCACTTTTACCGATGACTTAAGTAGATATGGGTATATCTATTTAATGAAACATAAATCTGAAACATTTGAAAAGTTCAAAGAATTTCAGAATGAAGTGGAGAACCATCGTAACAGAAAAATTAAGTTCCTACGATCTGATCGTGGGGGTGAATATTTGAGTTATGATTTTCTCACGCATCTTAAAGCAAGCGGAATCGTTTCGCAACTCACGCCACCCGGAACACCACAGCGCAATGGTGTGTCTGAACGCCGGAATCGAACTCTATTAGATATGGTCCGATCAATGATGTCTCTTACTGATTTGCCGTTATCATTTTGGGGTTATGCATTAGAAACCGCTGCATTCACTTTAAATAGGGCACCATCTAAATCCGTTGAGACGACACCGTATGAACTGTGGTTTGGTGCTAAACCTAAGTTGTCGTTTCTTAAAGTTTGGGGATGCGAAGCTTACGTCAAGAAGTTGATGCCGGACAAGCTCGAACCCAAAGCGGAGAAATGCGTCTTCATAGGATACCCTAAGGAAACCATTGGGTATACCTTCTATCACAGAACCGAAGGCAAAGTGTTTGTTGCAAAGAACGGTTCCTTTCTTGAGAAGGAGTTTCTCTCGGAAGAAGTGAGTGGGAGGAAAGTAGAGCTAGACGAGGTTGTTGAACCTTCTCTTGAGTTAGAGAGTAGCACAGCACCTGAAATTGTTCCAGTGCCGCCTGCACCAACAATAGAGGAAGCTAATGATAATGATCATGAAGCTTCGGACGATGCTACTACTGAACGTCGCAGGTCGACAAGGTCGCGTGCCCCTCCTGAGTGGTACGGCAACCCTGTCTTAACTGTCTTGTTAGTAGATGACAGTGAACCTGCGAACTATGAGGAAGCGATGATGAGCCCAGACTCTGAGAAATGGCTAGAGGCCCTGAAATCCGAATTGGGATCCATGAGCGAAAACCAAGTATGGACTTTGGTGGACCCTCCTAGCGACCGAAAGGCCGTTGAGTGCAAATGGATTTTCAAGAAGAAAACGGACGCGGATGGTAATGTTACCGTTTATAAAACATGGCTTGTCGCGAAAGGTTTTCGACAAGTTCAAGGTGTTGACTACGATGAGACTTTCTCTCCTGTAGCGATGTTTAAGTCCATTCGGATTTTATTAGCAATTGTTGCGTTTCATGATTATGAAATATGGCAGATGGATGTCAAGACCACGTTCCTCAATGGCAACATTGATTAAGAGTTGTATATGATGCAACCCGAAGGTTTTGTCGATCCTAAGGATGCTGATAAAGTATGCAAGCTTGAGCGTTCCATTTATGGACTGAAGCAAGCATCTCGGAGTTGGAACCTTCGTTTTGATCAAGTGATCAAGAACTTTGGATTTGTTCCAAATTGCTACGAAGCTTGTATCTACAAGAAAGTGAGTGGGAGCTCGGTGACATTTCTGGTACTATATGTGGATGACATATTGATTATTGGAAATGACATTAATATGCTTAACGATGTGAAGAGTTATTTGAACAAATGTTTTTCAATGAAAGACCTAGGTGAAGCTGCTTATATATTGGGCATCAAAATCTATAGAGATAGACAAAGACGCCTGATAGCTTTAAGCCAGAGTACATATCTAGACAAAGTTCTGAAAAGGTTCAGAATGGATAAGGCAAAGAAAGGTTCAGTGCCTATGTTGTCAGGTAAGACATTGAGCAAGGCTCAGTGTCCAGCTACGGTAAATGATAGAGAAGCTATGAGCAAAGTGCCTTATGCCTCGGCCATAGGTTCTATCATGTATGCCATGCTGTGTACTAGACCGGATGTGTCCAATGCTCTTAGTTTGACGAGCAGGTACCAAAGTGATCCAGGAGTGGAACACTGGACAGCCGTGAAGAACATCCTAAAGTACCTTAATAGGACTAAAGAAATGTTCTTAGTCTATGGAGGTGATGAACAGCTTGTCGTAAAGGGTTACGTCGACGCTAGTTTCGACACCGATAAGGATGATTCTAAATCTCAGACAGGATACGTTTATATTTTGAATGGAGGAGCTGTGAGCTGGAGAAGCTGCAAGCAAAGCGTGATCGCGAGATCTACAGTAGAAGCGGAATACATGGCTGCTACAGAAGCGTCAAGTGAAGGAGTTTGGATTAGGAACTTCATCACTGAGCTTGGCGTGGTTCCAAGTGCATTGGACCCACTGGAGATATTGTGTGACAACACTGGCGCCATAGCACTCGCTAAGGAACCAAGATATCATCCAAAGACCAAGCATATCAACCGCAAGTTTCATATAATCCGAGATTATATAGCAGATGGAGATCTGAAGATTAGCAAAGTACATACAGATTTGAATGTCGCAGATCCATTGACTAAACCTCTTCCACGTGTAAAACATGATCAGCACCTCAGTGCCATGGGTGTGAGATTGTTGCCAAATGTAAACTAGATTATTGACTCTAGTGCAAGTGGGAGACTGTTGGAATTATGCCCTAGAGGCAATAATAAAGATGTTATTATTATAATTCTTGTTCATGATAAAGTTTATATTCCATGCTAGAATTGTATTAAGCGGAAACTTTAATACTTGTGTGGTTTATGAACAACACCGTGTCCCTAGTATGCCTCTATGGACTAGTTCATTGATCAATGATGGTTAAGGTTTCCTAACCATAGACATGAGTTGTCAATTGATAATGAGATCATATCATTAGGAGAATGATATGATGGACAGACCCAAACTAAGCGGAGCAATTAGATCGTGTCATCGTGTTCATCTTTGCGAAGCTTTTCCTATGTCAAATATTGTATTCCTTAGACCATGAGATAATACAACTCCCTGGTATCGGAAGAAAGCTTTGAGGTCATCAAACGTCATCCTATGAGAGGGTGATCATAAAGGTGTCTCTCAGGTGATCGGAAAGTATCTGTTGGGTTGTATGTATCGAGATGGGATTTGTCCCTCCCAAGTCGGAGAGATATACTTCGGGCCCACACGGTAATCGATATCAACACCGCTTGCAAGCATGTGGTTAAGGAGTTAATCACAAAGTGATATCGGATTACGGAACGAGTAAAGTACTTGCTGTGAATGAGATTGAACTAGGTATGACGGTACCGACGATCGAATCTCGGGCAAGTAAAATATCGCGAGACGAAGGGAATATATATGGGATTGATTGAATCCTAGCATCGTGGTTCATCCGATATGATCATCGATGAATGTGTGGGAGTCAATATGGGTTTCCAGACCCCGCTATTGATTATTGATATAAGATCATGTCTGCATATTCTCGAACCCAAAGGGTCACACACTTAACGTGTCTCGACGCTAGGATAGATTGGATAATTGGTTTATGAGTTTTTGTTCGGAGTCTCGGATGGGATCCGGGACATCATGAGAGGTTCCGGAATGGTCCGGAGAATAAGATTCATATAAGGCAGTGCAGTTTTTGGAGTTCGGAATTGTTCCGGGTTAATCGGTATTGTACCAGAAGCTTCTAGAACCTTCCGGAAGGGGACCAACGTGGCCCCACCTTCCGGGAGGGGGCATGGGCCTATGACGGAGTGCCCTGGCCGCATTGGGCCAGGGGCACAAGGCCCCATAGGGCCCAGCCGGCCAAGAGAGGTTTAAACTCTAGATAGAGCTTCTAGAAGGGGGGGTTTCTTGCCCCCACTCTTCCTCCTTGGGGCCGCCGGCCCTGGCTTGGGGGAGGGGCTAGGGCTGCGCCCACCCCTCTATATATAGAGGGCTGGGGGCACACCAACCCCTACACCTTCCCCTCCAACCCTAGCCGCCCTGCTGCCCTTCCTCTCTCCCTCCCGAATGTTGTAGGCGAAGCCCTGCTGCAGAAATTCTCCACCATATACACCACGCCGTCGTGTTGTAGATCCAATCCGTCTCTCCACCATACTTGCTGGACCGAGGAAGGAGGAGACGTCGAGGTGCTGCACGTGTGCATCTCACGGAGGCACCGCCACTTGTGGTGCTAGATCGGATCGGATCGCGAGGAGGAGAAGCGAGTACGACTACATCACCCACGTTCTAACGAACGTTCCGCTATGCGAATCTTCAAGGGTATGAAGATCTAATCCAATCTCTCTTGTTGTTTGCATCTCCTAGATTAGATCTTGGCTTTCCCTCTGTTCGCATCCGTAGAAAATTTTGATTTACTATGCCGCGAAACCCTTCAAGTAGTTCCACCTTGGACTATGGGTCCATGTAGTAGCTAGATGGTTGTATCTCCTCCTTTGTGCGTTCATGTATAGCTCTTGTGAGATCCGTTCATGATCAAGATCTAATCTATCTGTAATCATGCATGTTGTGTTTGCGGGGTTCCGATGGATATTGAGATTATTATGTTGGTTTAATTAATGGTTTTGTCTTTATGATTCTATCATGTCTGTGTTGTTTGTGATCTTGCATGCTCTTCGTTGTTAGTATCTATCTTGGCCAAGTAGTTGCTAGTGACTCCAAGAGGGGGTATTTATGCTCGATAGTGGGTTCATGCCTCTAGTTTCCAAGGGAAGTGACAGAAATCTCTTCGGTTGTAGATAGTTTTCAGGTAAGGTCATATCATCTTATTAAATAGATATCTGAAAGAAAGAAAAGGAATGAATCATTTTTCCAATTACCTTCTCTCGAAAACCATAGATCTTCTGGTTACCATTGACTATCCGGCACTTTCGTCTGTAGAGCGAAGCAAGAAATTGCATGGAAGGGCTTGCCCTGCTAATATCAGCCTTGTTTGGAATGGAACAGTGCTGTTGCCACTAGGGACAAAACAACGGTCTCTTGTTCATGGAACATGTGGACTGTTTACCTTACACACTTTGCTTAAAGTAGTTGTCTATTGCTTGCAACTTAATAGTGGAGGGGGTTCGGATGATAACCTGAAGGTGGACTTCTAGTCATAGATGAAGTTGGATGGAGGTCTATGTATCTTGTTGTATGGCCCAATTGAATCTCACAGGATCTTGCTGACTAGTAATTGCATTGTTATGTGTTGCTCAGTTCCTATCAATTGCCCTGCTGTAATTTGTTTACCCTTCATGTCATGTTATTTATCTAAGGAGAGCACCTCTAGTGAACTATGGACCCCGGTCCAATCTTTACCATTGATACATCTTCCACTATTACTTGTTTACTTGCTGCAAACCACCATTACCTTCCACACCATACGTTTAATCCTTTGTTATAGCAAACCGGTGAGCTTGACAACCTCACTGATTCGTTGGGGCAAAGTCTTGAGTTTGTTTTGTGCAGGTCTCCGCGTTGCTTGCAACACGTGTGTGACGTTTCCTTCCTCCTACTGGTTTGATAACCTCGGTTTCTTATCGAGGGGAAACTTGCTGCTGTGCTGCTTCACACCTTGCTCTTGGGGTTCCCAACGAAGCGCTCCTACATCAACTCAGCGTTGCATCAGCAGGGTGCCGGAATAGAGACTTTCTGTCCCCCGAATCTCCCCTTCGGTGGCGGCGGCGCAGCGGAAGTTTTTCTGGAAGTATGATTGACGACCTAGGGTTTTCTCATCGGGGGGATCTTATAGGCGAAGGGGGAGGCCGAGGAGGCGGCCAGAGGGCCCACACCCTCCCCAGGCGCGGGCCAGGCTTGGCCGCGCCCAGGGGGTCTGGCCACCCTCTGGTGCCTCTCCGTCTCCCCTCTGGACTTCTTGTTCCCCATGGAAAGTTATTGACTTTGGCTTTTGTCCCATCCAATTCCGAGAATATTGATTTTCTGCCTTTCTAGAACCAAAAACAGAAAAAAAAACATGCAACTGGCACTATGGCGACTTGTTAATAGGCTAGTTCTAGAAAATGTATAAAAATACCTCAAAGTGTGGACAAAGCAAAGCAATGTAGATACTAAACAAGCATGGAACATCAAAAATTATAGACCGACGTATCAAGCATCCCCAAGCTTAACTCCTGCTCGTCCTCAAGTAGGTAAGTGATAAAAAGAATAATTTTTTAGGTGACATGCACCATCAAAACCAAGATCAAACCATTTGCAAGCATTGAAAGCTGGGATCAAAGAGCTCTAAACATGTGCATGAAAGATGGAGTTCTAACAATAAGACAAAGTAACTATGCATGCAACATGAAAGGCTACAAACAAAGATCATGAATAACAATGCAATGAAAAACATTTATTTGTTTCACATACAGAAAACATAGCATAGTGGAAATCAACTTGTCCCTCATAGAAGGTAGGGTGACAACTTCAAAGTTCATAAGAGTGACTAGATACAAATAGCACAAGAACAAGTAATATCACAATATGCATCAATCAATAAGTTTTGGGACAATGCACATAGAACTAAGAATGGCAACTATGCTCTCTTAATGGTGCCTAAAGGTAGAAGGTCGAGACTCAATAATGTGGGAAGAAAGGCCCTTTGTAAAGGGAAGCAGGGATTTCAAGTGTCAAAAAGAGCTTCCAAAAATTATGGTACTTGTTATCTTTTAGCCCTCATTGCCCCTATCATAAGCATCTTGAAGTGATTAAGGTTAAAGTGAACAAACTATGGAGTATATGCTTGACAAAGTATAAGTTGGCAATCTCAAGTCCCTTGAATACGAGGGCCACACCTCATGCTACTCAACTTCAGTCACCTGTAAGTTCTTGTCATTGTAAGTACATGCATATCATAGAGAACCGCCAATGGGGTACCCCTTGCACATGGCATAGGAGCTTTCCCATAACCAAAATGACAAGGCAGGCAAACAATGAGCATCTCAGCGATCTTTTTATTTACTATATGCATAGCTTTTTTTATTGAGGATGCTTCATATATAGCTCACTATGGTGATGCTGCAAGTTTCCACCATGATTAGGCATGGCTTGGTCTAGCGGCCCAGGCGTTTCTCTAACACGGAATACAAACTCCATGGACTTACAAGTTCCCTCTTTATTTCACACTGGTGACATTCATAGACAAAAGAGCATGATATCAATTGAGTACAAAGTACAAGTGCAATGTTGAAAACGTTCCCCATGACAACACAGTTCTGCTAATTCCAACTTATAAGTGCAAGAATATACAACAAAGTTGTCACAATGGTTCAAGTTTATTAGGGGCAAAGAATATAAAGTGTGCCATCAAGTTCGTGAGGGCTTTAATCACTAAGTTTTCAAGTAACAAAATATTTTTTAATTGGAAGATAGATGAAAACAAGAATATACTTGGAATGGTGTAGCACACCATTCATAGGAGTTTATAGTGGACACTTTGGAATAACTTGGTTTCTTGGGAGTTGGAAGCATGAGTAGATCTTACTCATACAAGTGGAGGCTAGCAAAAGACTGGGAGCAACCAACTAAGAGAGCAATAATGGCCATACTC
Organism: Avena sativa; assembly: GCA_916181665.1. NCBI lineage: Eukaryota > Viridiplantae > Streptophyta > Magnoliopsida > Poales > Poaceae > Avena > Avena sativa. The sequence goes on from OV702294.1 coordinate 94,682,514, forward strand.
ATGCAGAGCAACAAAACATTAATAATCAAAGCATAAAATGGTACCACAAGGCAAGGACTAAATGATCATAGAGGCTATGGTGACTTGTTCATAGTCATAACATGGTGTGAGCATGCGCCAAGTCAACCCGAAACAAAGCATCAAAGGAGAATACCACAATACTATGCTTTTGTATGCTAAAACAACGCATGATTCTTTCAAGGCACACTAATCACTCTCAATGATTTGGAGAAAGTCATGCTACATCAATAATCACTAAGCATAAGGTCAAAACAACATCTAGCATGACATGATAAAGTTTAAGTCACAGTCAGAACAAGCTCCCTTTTGTACCACTTAAGCATGAAGCTTCCTACTCTTTTCCAACACCAAACAACTTATTTGAAACAACTCACAAAGATAATAATCAATAAATATCAGTGATCTTGTCTCACAAATCCACAAAGAAGAACTAAAAAGTCCTAAGCTCAAAGCACAAGAAAACTAAGGCTGAACGCAGTGCTAGCAAAAGTGAACACTCACAAAACAATAAGAGTGAAAACTAGAGTGCTCTAGGCAATGGAAACGGAGTGTCTCTCTCTCCAAAAGAAGTGTGGTGCAACCAACCAACTTACTCAAGAAAACTAAGCACACAAAAACCAAAAACAAAAACTAAGACGCTCCAAGAACAACACAACAATGCATGAAACAATAAAAACGAAGTGTCTAGACAGACCTGAGCTTTTTATTGATAAAGAAGGGGGTGCCTTGGGCATCCCCAAACTTTGACGCTTGTACCTCTTGGATATTTCTTGGGGTGAAACTGGGGTGGCATCCCCAAGCTTGAGCTTTTGTCCATTCTTCATCTCCTTACATCATTCTCTCTCTACACCTGAATTTTTTTCTTCATACAGAACTTCACACAATCTTCATTAGCAACATTAGTGTATTCAAAGGATATTAGACCCTTAGGAAAAGCTTTGGAACAGCAAAAAATTTCACTAAAAACACAAGCTACTGTAGCAACTCCTTCAAAAAGCTTAATTCCCCAAAATAGAACTCAAAAAGGAATCAATAAGAAGCAAATGCAAATAATGGCAGAAATCTGTCAAAACAGACCAGCAGGTAGAAACCGATTTTTTAGAAAATCTTATGTTGCTCAAATCAAAAAGTGCTGAACTAACGAAAGTTAGCTAACATACTGCGGGATTTATTTGTAAATTTGGAGCTCAATCCAAGTCACAGAGACTCCTCAAGAATGTTTATGGTGGAGGACAGAAATCTGTTTTGGGACAGCAACTCCCCAAATCTTACTTCCCTCTCATTAGAGGTCATTCTTGGCACAAAAACAAACAAAAAGGACAAGGAGAGGTTATCACTGAAGTAATAACTTCCAATACTCAAGAAAACTCTTGGGTTATCTCCCAACAAGTACTTTTCTTTAATGCCTTTAAGTTAGGCATGATAGTTTCAAAGATGCTCACATCGGAAATATGAATTGATTTAGAAGAGAGCATCAAGAAGCAAATTCAAAGAACATTTAAGTCTAACCCACTTCCTATGCATAGGAATCTTGTAAAGAAACAAGTCATGAAAGCACAAAGCAACAAGCATAGGAAAGCAAAACAAATGCAACTTCAAAACTTTCAACATAAAGAGGGGAAACTTAATATTTTTGAGATGCATAAGACCATGTTTCCCTCTCTCATAATAACTTTCAGTAGCATCATGAATAAAATTAACAATATAACTATCACATAAAGCATTCTTATCATGAGCCACATGCATAAAATGATTATTACTCTCCACATAAGCATAGCCATTCTTATTCATTGTAGTGGGAGAAAATTCAACAAAATAGCTATCATTACTATTCTCATCACCATAATCATCAAATATAGGAGGCATATTGTAATCACAATCAATTTTCTCCTCAATAGTAGGTGGACTGAAAATATCATACTCATCATTGTAATCATCATATATTTGAGGTAAAGTATCATCAAAGTAAAAAAAATCCTCCGTGCTTGGGGGACTAAAAAGATCATTTTCATCAAAACTAGCTTCCCAAAGCTTAGACTTTTCCATAGCATTAGCAATAATGGTGTCCAAAGAATTCATACTAATAACATTGCTATTAGCATGCAAATAAATTTCCATAGGTTTTTTAATTTTCTCTTCAAACACTTCATGTCCTAACTCAAGATAAATGCTATAGAGCTCTCTAATTTTGTTGTTGTTTTCCATTAAGCCTAACTAGTGAAAACAAGAAACAAAAAGACAAAATTGCAGAATCTAAAGGAAATAACTTCGAGCACTCACACCGGAGGATGTGAGTACCTTTTACCTTACCTCCCCTGCAACGCCGCCAGAAAAGAGCTTGATGTCTACGCACTTCTATTCTTGTAGACAGTTGTTGGGACTCCAAGTGCAGAGGTTTGTAGAACAGCAGCAAGTTTCCCTTAAGTGGATTACCCAAGGTTTATCGAACTTAGTTAGGAAGTGGTTAAAGGTATTCCCTCTCAAGCAACCCTGCAATCAAGATACAAGAAGTCTCTTGTGTCCCCAACACACCCAATACACTTGTCAGGTCTATAGGTGCACTAGTTCGGCGAAGAGATAGTGAAATACAAGCGGTAACGGTGCCGGAAAATAGCTTGACGGTGAGGTAAATACTAAAGAAAGAAAACATGCAACAGATCTAGATGCAAACGGTGTTTTAATGTTTAGAAACAAGGCCTAGGGATCATACTTCCACTAGTGAACACTCTCTCATATAAATATCCTCTCTTCATGATACTACTCTTAACTACTCTCTGGTTGAACACTCTAATCATTGGTAGGGCTATAACAACACTCCTCAAAGTCCGTCTTCCCCAATCTAGATAACCCCACATTGTCACCTTGAGCACTAGATGGTTCCAACAAACACTACAATTTCATAGAGACATCCAACTCCAAATATAACTCATAACAAATATTCAATCTAGCCAAAGTGCCACACACGGTATGCCCGTTGTCACTTTCACACACGTGGGGAAAAGCATAGATCTATTTAAGCACAAAGACTATTTATGTAGACTCAAGCCTAAGTGCCACCATGGCGTGCATGTTGTCACTTTCACACACATGGGGAGAGCAGAGATCTAATGAAGCACTTGAGTAGCAAGGTAGATCTACTTGATTACAAAGCTCATGACCACAACAAGATCATGCATAGAGAGAGATGAACACATAGATACCGGTAGAGCCCTTAGCCTCGAGGAATAACTACTCTATCCTCATCATGAGAATCCGCAACGGTGATGGAGATGGTGGTGGAGATCGATGGATATGGTTCCAGGGGCACTTCCCCGTCCCGGCAGGGTGCCGGAACAAAGACTTTCTGTCCCCCGAATCTCCCCTTCGGTGGCGGCGACACAACCGAACATTTTCTAGAAGTATGATTGACGACCTAGGGTTTTCTCATCGAGGGGATCTTATAGGTGAAGGGGGAGGCCGAGGACGCGGCCAGAGGGCCCACACCCTCCCCAGGCGTGGGCCAGGCTTGGCCGCGCCTAGGGGGTCTGGCCACCCTCTGGTGCCTCTCTGTCTTCCCTCTGGACTTCTTGTTCCCCACGGAAAGTTATTGACTTTGGCTTTTGTCCCATCCAATTCCGAGTGATTTTCTGCCTTTCTGGAACCAAAAACAGAAGAAAACAGGCAACTGGCACTGTGGCGACTTGTTAATAGGTTAGTTCCATAAAATGTATAAAATACCTCAAAGTATGGACAAAGCAAAGCAAAGTAGATACTAAACAAGCATGGAACATCAAAAATTACAGATACGTTTCCGATGTATCATGTGGCCACCCTGGTCCACCTCTAGCATCGCCCTTTTGCATATATCTCCCTCCCGAAAACCTAAGATTCGGGGAGCGATCACAGAAATATTCCGCCGCCTCTGCAAGGCGGAAACCTCAGAGAGAGATAGAGCTCTCCGGCAGGGAGAAATCTTCCAAGGAAATCCCTCCCCAGAGAGGGGAGATCATCACCATCGACACCATCATCGAGTTAGGCTTCATCGGGATCATCAGGGTCCCGCACCAGCTTGTTGTTCCATCGTCGTCTGCTCCTACGGCATCTAGATCATCATCATCCCGGTCTGGTTCCGCACCTTCACCATCTCCAGCAGACTCTTCTTCATCTCACCCCTCCTTGCTGTGATCATCATCATGTTGACCACCTTCCAAATTTCCCGCCGCCCCATTTACGTCCCCATCGTCTTCGTCATCGCTTATCCACTGAGTGTATCCATCCATGAAACCATAGCGGAGAAGGTGCGCCTGCAGATGCCCGGAATCTGGGTTGATTAACCAGTTGAGTTTGCATCTTCTGCATGGACATCTTATCTCCATCATGTTATTTCGTATCATGTCGGCCGTCGCACATTTCAAAAATCTATCCACAATGCCTTCGCTCACTATGCGAACCATGGTTGCATGCGTGGTGTACATGGTAGAATTAGAACTTTATTAGAACCACATAATCAATGCATGCATGCAATGGTCGATAGAAATTTCGGCACGACATATCCTAAAATTAGGACCTTTGTGAAATGCCAAAGTCTTGCCAAAATGGAAATGAATCAACATTTTGGCAAAACAATGGCAACTCATTCATACACAAAAACAAGAGAGAGATATCATATGCATGCTCCAAACACACATGAGCATAATCATGTACATACACCTTACTGAGATGAGAGACCGATCGAGAAGATGGAAGGAGAGGTGCGAGACCGAGAGGATGGCGTGCCCGAAAGGAGAGCTTCCTCTATTATGTATATAGCATCCAAGGTAAGTTCTACATGCTACAAATGTTGAAAGAGTGGAGAAATTGAGGTGGGAAGGAGGAGGATCATGGCTAGATCCAAGGAGGAAGAAGGAGGGGAAAGTGAAGTGGGGGTGTGGTGTGGATAGCCACATGTGCAAAAAGGGGGCTGCCAAAAAGTGACAGAACATCTGTCGCGCACATGGACCTAGTGCGCCAGAGGAGTTAATCACATCCATGGCGCACATGGCCCAGGTGCGCCACGTATGTGTTTGGCCATTTAGGGAGCAGAGGGGCCTGAGGTTAGGCATAGCGAACGGGCCACATGTGCGCTACGGCTACCCCTCAGAACCGTAGCGCACTGCCCAGGGTGCGCTACGGGTATGTGGCCTGCGGTCGGCAGGCCCCTGGCCCACACATAGCCATGGCGCACTACCCACATGTGCGCCACAGTTGCTATAGTTAGTAGTAGGGCACATCATGGGAGTGTGCCACGCCTGTTTTACCCGTGGGGCACTCCGACCACGTGCGCCACAGATGTGCGGATTACCTATAGACATTTTCCTAGTAGTGACGCTGCAGCTGCTCGGGCTATCCTCGCTAATAATCCGTCTCCAGAGAAAGTCTGACAGTGCATAGCATTGCTGGACAAAGGATTAAAACAGCAGAAGAAGGTCGTGTCATTCAGTGGCAGGCTAGCCTCAAAGTTAGAATTTTGCCATACTAGTGTAGACCAAAGTGCTGATGAGAAACCCTGCAGGGATACAGATCAGTGTTATCGTCCCCGGGGAGAAGAAGAAAATTCAAGGACCGGTTCAAACGGTCATCATCGCAGGCCCACGCACGACTGGTCGAGAGTTATTCCGGCTGTGTATGAAGATGCCATTAGGGCATTGGTGCCTCATCAGGGCCATCGTCGGCAGAACAATCGTCACAGATAAGACCCAGAGGTGCGCCGCCAGCAAGAACAAGATCGGCTAAGAATGCCACCCCCAAGCCGTCCGGCTGGTAACACTGGACGAAGAGATGATCCGGACCGTCCTGAATCGAGTAGGGACAGGGCCCGAAGAAATCAACCTCGGAGTTAGCATAATGACGCTCCACACCACCACGTCATCCAGCCGGAAGTAACCCACCAAGACCACCATTGCCTCCGTACAGCGGCCATGAGGGATCTCATCGCAGCCATGGAAGCCGCAGAGGTAGAGGTGGCAATGGTGAAAGAAGAAGCAGGAACCGAATCTGCCGCGCAGAAGCCGCGAGCCTCCAAGGAGCAGATATCTCTCGCTAAATGACACTCGTCATCGCATTGAGTCAAACATAGAGGCGCGACGGTACGAAGAAGAAGACGTATACGTGGGACCTAAGTGCTTTGGCCTGCGTATCCGTTGAACCAAATATCCGGTTGACTTTGGTATTGCCAAGCACATTCAACCCTACGACAGCGCAGCTCGGCCAGATACTTGGCTTCAAGATTTTTCCCGGCTTGCTGCATTGCTAAAGGAGGAAACAAACTGGTTACAGTCTGATATCTCCCACTTATGTTGCGGAAGACGGCTCGATCATGGCTCAATGAGCTACTAGAGAATTCAATTCACAACTGGTATGATATGCAAAATGAGTTCTTTTCAAACTTCGAGGGAACATACAGGAGGCCCTACACAATCGGAGACTTGCAGTGTTGCACTCAGAGACCCGGAGAAACCTGCCAGTATTACCTCGGACGCTGGATCGACACAAAAAACTCTTGTGAGGGAATAAACGAACAAACTGCGATTGAAGCTTTCATTTCAGGACCCCCAGTCGGACTTTTGCGTGACAGTATGAAGTGTGACCATGTCACAGATTTGGGAGAGATGATAGAAACGACGAGAAAATATACCGACACCGATGACGATTTAGAAGGACTGTTGAATATTTTGTCTAATCCAAATGCGGACAAGCAGCAGAAGTAACAAACTCAGAAGCACAAGAATACCTCGGAAGATAAACTGGCTCCGAACAATGCAGTGGTTAACGCAATGTTCGGATCCAGAGGACGAGGTGGGCGCAGAGGCAGCCGGGGACAAGGCCGCGGAACTTCCCGAGTCTAGGGCAGGGGAGATCAGCAACCTGGAAGAACCTATACCTGGGCCGACATTGCCAACAATCCCTGTGTTCATCACCTAGATAGTAACATAGACTCTACCCACACAAATTCTAAGTGTCATTTCAATGACGACATCGAAAATACGAATCCGTTGGCTACAGGGCCAAGCGACAAAAAGGAAAGAAAAATTCCGAGAAAGGCAAGGAGCCCAAGGAAGATTCCGACATAGAAGAAGCGGACGCCGCACATTAAGTCAGATGGAAAGAAGGACTATCCCACAAAGAAAGACACATACGTCTGCTTCCTTGGAACTCAGCCGGCTAAGGTCAAAAAGGCGGTTCTCCGTGAGCTCAATGCCACAGTTTCGGCTGTCCCCCAATTCCTAGATTGGTCGGATGTAACCATCACCTTTGACCGCTCAGATCACCCGAGGAAAACACATCATCGGGGAAAGTACCCTCTGGTCGTCAATCCTCTTATTGATGGCTATGAGTTCTCTAAAACTCTCATGGACGGTGGCAGCAGCACCAACATCCTCTACATCGAAACGCTCCACCGCATGAAGATCCACAAAAGCCAGTTGAGTTACAACAGTGTAACTTTTCATGGCATTATACCAAGGAGATATGCGGATTCTCTTGGTGATATCACACTGGACGTGACATTCGGAACCCGAGATAATTATCGGACCGATCCACTCTCTTTTGAGGTGGTACCGTTAAAAAGTGCTTACCACACCATCTTTGGGCGTCCGTCTTACCAGGCGTTCATGGCTCGTCCCTGTTACATTTACAACATGATAAAGCTTCCAGGTCCAAAGGGCATCATCACCATCCGGGGAAATCCAAATAAAACGCGAGATTTTGAGGAAGGATCTGCCGCCTTTGCTGAAGCCGTGCTCCACAACCAGGAGTACCAGGAGATCAAGAAGACCATTGAACCATCTGAGATGCCCACCACGAAGAACGAGGTGCTGAAGTCAAGCATGCAGTTCAAGGCGTCGAAAGATACGAAGAAGACGTCGCTGAAGGAAGACGATCCCTCCAAGACGATGAACGTAGTGGTAGGCTTAGACCGCACATAGGAAAGCGCGCTCGTCGAGTTCCTCAAAGCTAATAGTGATATCTTTGCATGGCAGCCTTCTGACATGACTAGAGTACCTAGGGAACTTGCCGAGCACTCTCTTAATGTGTACCCTGACGCTAAACCCATCAAACAGTCCTTATGACGGTTTGGTGATGAAAAGCGCAAAGCTATAGCCAAGGAATTAGCCCGACTAGATTTAGCCGGATTCTTAACAGAGGCCATCCATATATATTGGGTGGAAAATCCTGTACTCGTCTCTAAAAAGGACATTATTGAATTAAGGATGTGTGTTGATTATACCGCTTTGAACAAAACTTGTCCAAAAGACCCGTTCCCTTTGCCAAGAATCGATCAAGTTATTGAATGAACGGCAGGGTCGGAATTACTCTATTTTCTCCATGTATATTCCGGATATCACCAAATACAGATAAAAAAATCGGATCAAATCAAGATGTCTTTCTTCACTCCTTTTGAATCATTCTGCTACAAAACTATGCCTTTTGGATTAAAGAATGCAGGAGAAACTTATCAACATACTATGCAACGTTGTCTCAACGATCAAATCGGACGCAACATCCATGTATACGTAGATGACATAGCAGTTATGTCCATAAAGAAGAAAACTTAAATTTATGACTTGGAGGAAACATTTGCTAACCTACGAAAATTTAATATGATGCTAAATTCGACGAAATGCTTCTTTGGAATATCAGCCAAAAAATTGCTCGGTTTCAGTGTGTCTGAAAGAGGCATAGGGGTGAACCGGGTTAAAATTAAGGCTATACTAAACATTACGAGGCCGACTCGCCTAAAGGACGTCTAGCGACTCACTGGCTGTATCGCAGTAGTAAGTCGGTTCATCAGCCGGCTTGGAGAAAGAGCTACACCTTTATAGAAACTCTTGAAGAAAACTGACAAATTTGTCTAGACTAAGGAAGCTAACACGACCTGCAAAGTTTGAAAGATTTACTTTCAAACCCACCAATTCTTGCGGCACCAAAGCCTCAGGGACCTATGTTACTTTACATCGCAGTGACTAACAAAGTCATAAGTGTGGTAACAACAGTGGAGCACGAGGAAGAAGGCTATGAGCATAAGGTGCAGCGTCCAACATACTACCTAAGCGAGGTCCTGAAAGAATCAAAACAACGGTATCCACACCATAAAAAGCTATCCTATGGAGTTTTCTTCGCCTCTGGAAAGATACGACACTACTTTCAAGAGCACAAGATCATAGTGGTGAGTACTGCTCCCCTGTGAGATATAATCAACAACCGCGACGCCACGGGACATGTCGCAAAGTGGGGAATAGAGCTTGCAGCTTTCGACATCGAGTACAAGCCACGAACAACAATCAAATCTCAAATACTTGCCGATTTCATCGCTGATTGGACAGAGACGGCAGAAAATACAAGTCCTCTAGACTCAGAATTTTGGACCCTACATTTTGACAGGTCAAAAGCACGAGGAGGCTTGGGGGCTGGCGTGGTACTCAAGTCACCCCAAGGAGACAAGTTATTCTATGTCTTACAAATACACTTCACGGCAACCAATAATATTTCCGAGTATGAAGAATTGTTACATGGAATATGCATGGCCAAAAATATTGGCGTAACTAGACTCATGTTTACGGAGACTCGGATTTAGTTGCTCAGCAAGTATCCGATATCTACAAAGAAAACAAGCACATGGCAGCCTACAAAGCTGTTGTGGATGAATTATCTAAATCCTTCGAGGGCTTTGAGGTTCAACACATCCCTCGAGCAGAAAATGAGCAAGCAGATGCTTTATCAAGGATAGGCTCTGCGCGGAAACAAGTCCTAGATGGCGCTTTTCTAGAGCACCTAAATGTCCCCTCCATCACAGGAGTTGATGAGGACTATCCGACGAAATACGACTCACCTCTAGTAGCAGTTCTGGCGGTAATACCCAGCTAGAAAAAACCCTATCTGGATTCCTGGTAGATGGAAAATTACCCGAAGATGAAGTTCTGAGCCGGCAGATCGTCCGACGAGCAAAATCCTATACAATAATAAATGGTGAGCTCTATAAGCAGAGTGTTTCTAGGGTTTTTTAGCGCTGTATTTCTCCGGAAGGAGTGGAAATCTTACAACAAATCCATGAAGGCGAGTGTGGTCACCACGCTGCAGCCAAATCTTTAGTGGCAAAAGCTTTTAGACACGGATTTTTTTGGCTCACAGCTAAGGTGGATGCCGAGAAACTGGTCAAAACGTGCAAAGGCTGCCAAAAGTACATCTGTCAGGCACACGTTCTGGTTGATCAGCTGCGAGCAATCCCTATTACATGGCCATTTGCGGTCTGCGGGCTTGATATGGTAGGGCTATTTCGCACGGCGAAATGTGGATTTACTCACCTACTAGTGATGGTGGATAAATTTACAAAATGGATCGAGGCCAGACCCATAATAAGTTGCGATGAAGCCACAGTCAGAAAGTCCGTTGAGGACGTAATCATCCGATTCGGATATCCGCACAGTATAATTACTAACAACGGGAGCAACTTTTCCATGGGAGAACTAGCCGAATTCTGCGAGGAACTAGGGATCTGACTTGATATTGCATCAGTTGCGCATCCACAAGCTAATGGACAAGTCGAAAGAGCTAACAGTCTTATTTTACAAGGACTCCGACCTCGTCTTGAGGAACCACTTCGTCGTGCTGTGGGGGCTTGGGCGGAATAATTACTGTCTGTGATATGGAGCTTATGTACAACTCCTAATAAATCAACTGGATACACTCTTTTCTTCTTGGTCTATGGTGCAGAAGCAGTTCTTCCAAGTGATTTAATTCACCTGTCTCCTTGAGTCAAAGCTTATATCAAAGAAGATGCAAAAGTTTCTCGACAAGATGATCACGACATAGTTGAAGAAGTTCGTATCATTGCTGAGCAGAGATCTACAACCTATCAGTATAAGTTACGCAAGTATCATAGTCAGGGAGTGCAAAACCGTTCTGTCAGAAAAAACGATTTAGTTCTTCGACTCGTGCAAAAGAGAAAGAACAAAGTTTCCCCGATTTGGGAAGGACCTTTTATGATCAGTAGAGTTCTGCATAATAGGTCATATTATTTAACCGTTATGAGACCAATCAAGGAAAGACTGGATACTCGGAAGAGAAAGAGAGCTGGCGGTAGTACAAACCCGGATGAAATAGACCGTCCATGGAATATTGCACAGCTACGTCCCTTCTATTCATAGTTATATTTCCTTGTAATCATATATGTACATGTTCAAAGTGAAATAAAGTATTGGTTTCCTCATATATTATTCTTGATAAGTTTTCTGCCATCTTATTTCCAAAAGAGAATGTCATTTTCTGTAGAGGTCCCAACCTTTAATAAGGTAGAGATCCCTATGTTTACAATGCTAGTCCCTGGATCAATAGCTAGCATCCACAGTTAAGATGTAATATCAAGAAACAAAGGTCATAATACAACTTTATAACCAGGAATAAAATAATTCATTACATCTTACATAGCTCATTTGGCTATCTCATTACAATGCAGCAGAAATAACTATAGCATGGAGTCCTTCATCTTCAAAGTGCCACAGGCAATCATGTTGGTTGTAGACTTGTAATCCTAATCAACACACTTCACTAACATCAAACAAACCCGCAACATAATAAGTTGCAGCCACAAGGGTCAATAGATTTGAATTGTATTGGCAAGTTTCACTACTATGTAGAAATAAGTGGATCCTATCATTACATGCATATTTGGCTAAGTAGGGTTTAGGCTCATTTGCAAAAAGCAATATAGTTTTATCCTATCATTTCAAATAGTTTTGATCTTTTGACAATCTTTCTGAACTTCTTGGAAAACTCCAAGTGCTTCTAATCCCTTGTTGTCACCATCAAGTTTTACTTTGAGAAACTGGAATGTCGAGATCTTCCATAGCTTCAGGCCTTAGTTGCTCAGAGTTGTCCGTAACCGGGGACACGGCTAAGTACTTAGAATTTGATCTTCTGTAGAAGTTATACACTTTACCCACATGACACAATCTCGTCTTGACGCCACCAGTGGCCGCTGGATAAGTACTCACCAAATGGAGTACCGGCAGATCGAGAATGTGACAAAGTATTTCCATAGAAGTCATCCCAATACACAATGCTAGCTTGTCTACCAGGCACCAATGTAGGGATATATTTCCATACACAATTCTAGTTAACCTGAAGATGCCAATGCATGGGTCTTCCACTATGTAGTTGACTAAGCCAATGCCCATTTAGCATGTGGCTGTACACGGAAGCCCATGTACGAGAAACATGTTCAATCTCTAAGTCCCTAGGTGGTTTTCTTCTAGTGCACATACAAAAAGATAGCCATATAAACATGGTTCCCTTTGTTGCCACCTTGTCCAAAAGTGAGTATCCTCTTTCCACCCAGGTAGTTCATTGAGTACTTGTTTTATTATATAAAACATATATTTTTTCAACACTTCATATAATCATGATATGATATTCCACCCCAAGTCTATAGCAGGGCTAAGCATACTACAACTATGATGTTTTCACTAAGGAAGATGGATTTCCTAATAGGACATAGCATAGAAATATAGTAGCCCTATCATGCATACTACAAAAATCCACTAAGTGTAATGAAAATAGTAGGACATGGATGATAGTGTCACTTGCCTTTTTAGTAGGGAATATTGGTTCACTCCTTGATCTTGCAAATATCACACTCTTCTAACTTCACTACAATTCAATCAAGCAAACATATATCCAACTAGCATTCAAACAATTCACCACATAAAATAACAAAAAACAAGGCAATGCATGCAAGCATGCAAAAGATGGTTTTATTTGGAAAAGTTGTTTCTAGTAGGCTCTAAACATTTTAAAGCTCCCATTGGTCATTTACAAAAGTGGTAAAACCATTTAAATTCAAGTTGGTGAAAATGGCCATTTAAATCATTTTGTTTTGCTAAAATGATTTATATCAAAGTAATAATTTGTAGGCTTAGCCAAATATATTCTTCAAACACATATGTTAGTGTTTATGGTTAAATGGTTTAATATTAACCCATTTGCAAAAGGTTTCATCTAAATCCCATTTTTAAATCAAACAATATTTTTATTTGCTAGAAATGCCTTTAACTAAGTAATAATTTACTAAGGTTCATCAAATATGTTTTCAAATATCAAAACTTGGTGTTTAGGGTCAGAAGGTTTGAATCACATCATTTTCCAAAAGGTTTTACTTTAAAACAATTTTTAAACCATAATCAATATTTTTATTTAGCTAGAATTGCTTTTATTCAAAGATTTAATTCCTAAGTGTCACCAAATATATTTTTAAATCTACAAGTTGGTTCCTAGGGTCAGTAGGTTCAAAACAATCCATTTACAAAAGATTTTACTCTAAAAACATTTTTAGAATATATTTTATATCCAAAATAAGCCTGAATATGTTTATGCATAAACAACCAATTTTATAGAAGAAAAATACTAAACAAATAGCATGGTTGGAAAGGTTTTGTTCTCCTGATTCCAATGATATAAAATTTGCAAAATTTGGACGTGTGGATTAAAAGTTATAAATTTTGCAAGTTTGCATATCTAATAGATCAAAATTTATGTTTTAAATCAAACTCTGGACACGTGGCTCTTTCTTACTGGCGCATACCGGTTCGCACAGATCGCTCTCCGTGGGTCGTTGGATTTAAGTTAGATCGTGCGGCACTGATCAAAACTTACCCCTTCGTCTAAATCTAATCTTAGCCAGACGATAAGCATCCTACGGCTACCAGCGCATCTGCCAAGAACTGGCGGCGCTCGCGGCGGCGGACGGCGGTGCATGCTCGGCCTGTGAGGTTGCCGGCTATTTAGGTCGTGCGCGAGAGAGAGAAGATGCTCACCAGACTCGCCGGGAAGCGCTGATGCTCGAGGTGGGGTCAGTTCGTCGAGGGGCGCTCGGGGGTAGCGGCGATTGCTCGTCGGAGACGGCGTCGGTGTCGGGCACTCTCTGTTGTTGACGGGGGCGAGGCTGCAGACCATGAGAAGGGGATTGGGAGGGGGAGTTAGAATTGCGTGGCAACAGGGAACATCTGAGCGTCATCTAGAGAGCGAGGGGGGTCAGGGTTCACCTGGAGAGGTCGTCAGAGCGATGGCAGACACGGCGGCGCTCGGGTGTCGAAGTTGTCGACGTTGTGGAGCGAGCGCGGCCAAGCGAGCAGCACTGGGAGATGCAGGAGATTATGGCGAGCAATCTCGTATGCACTGGGAGGCAAGGGGTGGAACGGCGTCGCCGGATTCGCCGGAGTTGCTCGTCATAGACAGTGGGTTTGAGCTTGCGATTGGGGCGGCCCGGTGGCCGAGAGAAGATGGCGCCTGGGGGAAAAGAGAGAGGAGGGCAAGGAGTTTAAGGGTGCATGGTCTCTGGAGGAATTAACCTAGCCAATAACTCGAATTAACGAGGATTAAATCTTTACAGAAACGGCGAGGTGTGATGAGGGGGAACGGTCGCGAGGTTGATGATGACTGACAGCGTGGGGTCACGTTGACAGCGAGAGAGAGGGAGTGGGTGTGGGGTCCTCCTATCAGCGACTGCGCGGGTAAGTCATTGGGTGTGAAACGTTTTCTGCGGGTGAGAGATGAGTTGGGCTCGCTGGGCTTGACTAGGCCAGATTTCTGGGCTGGCTTTGTTTCATTTTTTTATATAAAATCTTTTTATTTTTCTATTTCTATTATTCTGTTTTGATTTTTACTTTAAATAATTCAAACACACCATTTGAATTCAAACCTTTGTCAAACTTTGAATATATCTTAATATTGTTTATTAACATATTCTAAAGTCAAATTTAGAATATTTATTTTATTATTTTTAGGGTCTATTATTTATTTAAAAATAGACATTTGTTTTTATTTCAAATAAGAATTTAATTTGTTTTCAAACTCCATTTGAAATCTAAATTTTACCAAACCCTTTCAGTGGGTTTTATTTATTTAAAATAATTTCCCTTTGAATTAATAATTAAAATACTTTAATATGTTTTAATGTTCATTTAAAATGGGAAATGTCTTTACTTAAATAAAATTGGATATAATAAATCCTTATGATTTTATTTAAATAATCCCTTACTCTTTTTATTAAACCAAAATCTTTCATTTCATTTGTTTGGCCAAGATTTAATTTGGATTTTTTTTAAATAGTCCTTATTTATTTCTTCCTTCATTTGCTCATAAAATCCATATCTTTTTATTTAAAGATTCAAAAATGGTAATTCCAACTTGTATAATTTTATTTATTATTTGTTTATCTTTTTAAAATCCCTTTAGGATTTTATTTGTTAAAAATAGGTTTTGATGTTTCCCTTTGGAATCAAAAAGTTTCTTTTCACCTTAAATTTCAACAATTATTTATTTTGTTTATTTATTTTTCACATTTGAAAATTTGGAAAATTTTGGGATGTGACATTTTCAAAAGTCCCAGAATGCTTGGAAGTACTTTATGCTCATATTCGTTCAGGTTATAATTTTTGAATATCTAAAAAATGTTACCTTAGGGTGTAAATCTAATGTGTTGTTTATACTTTGGTTTTTTATCTGATTGCTTAGACGCGGGCATTTTTCGAGTAATGAATTTTTGGTACTAGAAGCCGGCTTTGTTTCCGAGTTTAAACATGTTTTGCAATTGAGCTCCGTTGCTCAGCAAAATTTTCGTGCTAAAGGTTGGCCGGCTCATGAAAGGGACGAGGCAGAGAGCCAGATAAAACAATAAGTGCAAACACAAAAAATTGCTTAAGAATTTTTCAGGCACACGCATAAAAATATATACAAAAAGTGCAAAATAGTAAAGGATTAGTTCTTATAGACCAGCACATATTTAAACAAACTATTGTTCCCATCATTACATGCCAAATAAAAAGTTTAGAATAACGCATCAAAGATGTTTATGCTACAGATTCAGGCGGTGAAGGAGAACTTGGTGCGCTGGAGTCGACATTGTCGTCACCTTGATCCTGAGACTTGGAAGCTCCTTCAATGAGGCTGTCTTTGGGATCTTGGGGCGAAGTAGGCACAACGACGGATTCAAAGAATGGCGTCGCATAGTTCTTCATCTCCACCACGCGACAAGCATAACCCGCGCAAGATTCTAGGATAGCCTTGATGTATTGCGGGTTACCCTCATCGTCCTCATCGGCGATGCCCTTGCTGACATTCCAGATCACCATGTCACTGTGGTGGCTCATCACCATGGTGAGGGCGGTCTGTGTAGCAATCCGAGCATATGAAATCTTCCAGCCTTTGATGAGATTCGGAATCTCCTTGGCCTTGTCCCTCACCAAAAGAACTGGCATTTTATGCAAGTCGGAAAGTCTGACCGACTTGCCAGCCTCTTCAAGAGTCTGGCGGAAGTCGAAAAGAACATCTCCGACAAGCTTTATGCGCTTGAGGTAAGGTTTAGAGGAAGAAGAGTCGGAAATATGCAGAGGATCTGGGAAAGAACCAAAAATCAAAATCTTACTCAAAGAAATTCGAAAATCAATAGAAGAGTGAAAGTCAGAAATCTTACCTAGAACATAGTGGTTCCACTGAGAATGCTCCTCTCGGAGACTCTTCAGTTCTTTTTCTACGGCATGGGCTAGATCTCTCTGGCTCTCGAAATCCTTCTTAAGATTATCTAATTGTTTATCTCGGAGGGCCACAAGCCTCTCGAGCCTCTCGGTCTCCATGCTGCTTGATTCCAAGATAGCGCCCACGGATTTTTCCGATTCAACCTTTAACTTCTCAAGCTCGTCCCGGAGTTCAGCATTTTCCATTTTCAGGACTTTGAAGTTCTCGGCTTCCTCCATCATCTTGCTGGATTCACTAAGCAATTCTGCAAAGGAAAAATTATAAGTTGACTGAACAGTTTTGACTATGGCAATCACTAATGAAAAAAGGAGTCGGAAAAGATTACCTTCCGCCTCATATTTCTCCACATTCAAGTTGGAATTTTCAAGGCGTAGAGCCTTAATCTCCTTGCGCTTGTTGCATATGTTCTTGAGCAATTCCTGGTTGGAAGATGCAATTTTATGTCAGTTTAAAAGACGGAATACCATCAGACAACTACTAAGACTCGGGCTGCAACTTTAACCAAGTCAAAATACAACACGAGCCTTGGGGATACACTATATCGTTCTTTTGCATCCTATAAGCATCAACTCGAATTTAATACTATGATTTTTATCCAACTTTATGCTTGGGGGCTAGAGGTTATGATAATAAATGCTACAAACGAGATTCGAAAACATACAATGTGCTCCAAGTGCAGCTTCTCGAATCCGGGTTTCGTGTTGTGGAATACTTTCTCAGCAAGGGAGAGGGAAGGAACGTTTGTTGCTGGGAGATCGCCAGACTCGATTTTTGCATCCCGGACCAAAATTTGGTCCAGGAGATTCACCAGCTTCACGTCTTCCGTCTCTTTGCTCGCCGCGTCTGGAGTGAGGGTTTGTTTCTCGAGACTGGACTGAGCCAGTTTGAGAATTTCTTCCTTCTTTTTCCGCTTCAGACCGAAGGCAGCAGAGCTGGCCATTTTATCCACCTCCCCTGTTGATATCACCATGGGATCATTACCCTTGACAGGTTCACCCTTGTCAGTTGCCTAGCTACAAACGGTAACCAGGGGTTTCGAGGTGGTGATGGCATTGGGGATGGTATAACCAACATTAGGAGAGGCAGAAGCCTCCGGTGCTAATGTCTGGGTACTTCTAGAAGTCGGAGGAGGCATGACTAGAGAAACGGCAAGCTTCTGCTGGCGCGGTTGCTTACCTGGCTTGCTTTCTGGCTTCAGCTTGCTCTTCAAAACAGTTTTAGCTCTGAAACACATAAAACCAAACATCAAGTATGCTTCGGAAAGAAAGAAATTTACAAGGTACTACAATATTGACAAGGTGCTTACCTTTTAACTACTGGCAACACTTGGGTGCTAGCAGTAACAACATCCTTGGCCTTGCGCTTCTTGGCAGCAGAGGCAGGAACTTCCTGTACCTCGTCATCCTCTGTCACTTCTGAATCGTCTGAAATATAGCCCTCTAGTGGAGCTAGCTCAGACATGGGGAGCTTCTCGAGCTGATAAGTCGAAAAAAGCGTTGGTAAAAATAGAGTCGAAGGAAAAGACAGAAAAGAGTGACAAAATGCAAGAGCAAAGTAGAAATATTTACCGGAGTCAGGGGACGGTCGGCTGTAAACATCTTCATGGAGACTTCGAGGAGCCTCCTCTCTACTCTCTCCTTGATTAAAAATTGCATCCGGGTCTTGTAGTCCTTCACAGGAATGCGATTCAAACTGACCCTCAGGCTGTCTTTCCGGTCTCTGATGACCGTGTGCATGAGGCGATCTTCGTGATACTGCAGAGGTTGAAGTCAGCAGTGGATCAAGTCGGATACGCGGAAGCCCTTGTGCTTCATCAAGAACTCTATCCGCCTTTTGGCAAGGATTAAGACCTCAGAAAGTTCCGGCGCCTCCAGGTCCCACGATTCCTGGTAGGGAGCAACACCATCGATGAAGGACGGAAGACCTTCCGCCTTTCCAGGAGCCGAAATATCCTTATTGTAAAAGAATGTTCTGGCCCATCTTTTAAATGACTCGCTAGCGTTAATCCTAGGATAGACTCGGTTACTCCTAAGGATTAAGATGAGAGTGCTAGTGGTGTAAGGAACACCGGCACTGATAGAGTTCTTCCGAGTACCATAGTAGTACTGGAAAAGAGTAAGATTTGGATTAATGCCGAGAAACCCGTCGCTGAGAGCTGCATGAGCGTTATGCTCAAGCAAGGAGTTGGGGGTATATTATGAAGTTGCACACCGTAGTTTTGGAGGACTTCAATGAAGAAATCCGATGGTGGGAGACTGAGGCCACGGTCGACGTGTGTGCCGAAGAGTACTCGCTCGGTGTCATGCGGTGCGGGAATGGCGTCTCCAGCGGCGCTCTGCCACGTGCCGGCGATGAGGTAGCCCTCGTCCTCCATGACATGGAGCTCGGCGTTGTCCATAACGCTCGGGACCCAGAGGCCCCGCATCTTCCTCTCGTCCGCCACCGTCGCACCTGCTGTCGCCCTAGAGCTAGATGGCACTTCCATCTTGCCGGAGTAGACCCGAAAGTGGCAGCCCTGGGAGTTTTTTTGGTGTGTGGATGGGAATAGATGCGGAGCGCTCGAGGAGTACGAGGAGACAATGAATGAAGCGGTGAAGAATGAATCTAGGAGAAAGGGATTTCTCCTCTCTTAAAAACTTATGCGCCAAGATTTGCATTCAAACTGCGCGATTTGGGCCACACGTATATGAGAGAGAAAGGTAGCTTCCTCGCGACTCCTCCGCCCCCTCGATTCTCGCGCGGACATTGAAACGGTGTTCTATTCCGTAAAATACGGGCCCACCAACGATCGTGCTGATGGGACCCTTATCAGTGACAAGACTTGGTCTGGAAAAGTTGTCAGACAGCACGCCATTGTTTAAAATCCAGCTCATGTTTTGAATCGAGCAAGGAAAAGACTGAAGTCAAAGAAAATATATCTGACTTAGATGACTCAGAATCCTACATTATTGAAAGAAGTTTTCAGGAACCCTTCAAGATTCTCAAGACGAAGAAACCATCAAGCTAGACGATTTATCCGACTTTGGATCTTCGAGACTTTTGAGGGCTACTGTTGGGGATATACTTTCCAGGTATACCGACGGGACTCACTGACTAGGGTGGCCCACCAATGGGTTAGAGCTTTGTTTCACGAACGGTACAGTCAGAGGAAGAGGAGGAGCCACTTCCGGCTACAACAAGGCCTAGAAGAGTTACCGACTTAGGATTGTAGTATTACTTATAGTCCAAGTTGTATCTAGTTATTGACTCTGTAACATTGCTGGATAGGCCTCTCCTGTAACCCTAAGTCCCGGTGACTATATAAACCGGCCCTATGGGAGCCTTTAGGGCACCAGATCATAGTTCAACCACAACCTACTCGCACAGGCGAACCTTTCTTGTAATCCGCTATAACATCCGGCTCTCGCCGATATATTACTGGGTTGCTAGCAGGAGTAGGATCCGATCACCGCAGTCGGATCTGAACCTGGGTAAACTTGTGCTCACCGCTCTCGGAACATCCGACATCTCACATCCCATCATGTCAACGCCGCCAGGACCCCCTATGGCGTACTTATCGATAATCCGACGACATGTTCTCCAATGAGTGCCCTATAGCAACTCTCCTCTTCTTTTGGCATGTCGTAAAAAAGGCCCCAGCTGTTGTAAATATGCGGCAACCGCCCACTTCCGCATATCCATTTACACGTGCGCGTGTACCAACTTCCATGCCTTTCCCCTCCCACATCTCTATCGATGCCACGCCACGCTGCCGCGTCCCGCCGATTTTGCATCCACTGCATAACCAGATCTGGCCGTTGTGACCTTCGTTTTGCCGTCACCCCCACCGGATCGACACGCCACTACACCGCCGCTGCGCTGTCGATCACGAAGCTTCACTGGCTACCACGGCGTGAGGCAGCGACCGACGGCCACTTCTCCACGGAGTTCACTGTCGACGGCTTCCGCGACTAGATCAGTACCTTTAAGATGAAGGAGGAGGAGGCCGCATGCGTGCGTTCGACCTTGCTGTGTGGCAGCGCAGCCTCCTGTAGTCGATGCTCAACTTCAAAGACATCGCCAACCTACAGGAGACACGCATTTTCACCTGCATGGACGAGTAGGAACAGCGTCGTGCGCTACTGCCAGCTCGCTGCCTGCAAGTTTGACGACGCGCCGATGAAGCATTTGCGGAGGCGTATCCCGAGCATGTGTGGAGGAGGAGGATTTATACGCCGCGAAGGCAGAGTGGAGGCAGAGAATAATAATAATAATAATTAAAAATAATAATAAGAAGAAGACTTCCGCGGACGAGGCCGGCTGGTCGACGACGAAGTACTCCCCCAACTTGGATTTCACCTGGTCCAGCGACGAGGATGACTATGACTAGTTGCAGTTTAGTAGTATCTCAAGTGTAGTGTTGTCTGTTGCTATGTAGTGTTTAAAATTGATGTTTCAACTAAGTTTAAAATTGAAGTTTGAATGTGAATTTCTTTTATAAGGGAATGTGAATTTCTTTTATAAGGGAATGTGAATTTTATTTGTTTTGATCATCTGCTAGATAGTTGCTGCCCTATAATACATCTCTGCAGCCCTATAAGTTTTTTGGCATGCCCTATATTAGGGCATACATTAGAGATGCTCGTCCACTCCAAGGACTCAGAAAAAACAACCCTTTTGATTCCACCCACCCCTCTCCCTCATCTCCTCCTCGGTCAGAGTTAGTTGGCCCCTCCCCTCTCTCCTCAGGTGGTGGCCGATAGCGAGTAGGGCAAGGGTCCCCTCCTTGTATAGCAGTAGTTTAGGTCCTAGTCTTGGTGTGGTGCCAGTAGTGGGTTCCATCCCGTAGAGAGGAGTGTGTTGGAGAACACTCTACGGAAAACAAAAAAATTCTAGTGCATAACCAAGATCCAATGCAAGGGTGAGGTAACGGAACATACCCTCGTTGATCGAACTAGAGAAAGTTTGTCGATGAAGAGGTTGATCGTGCATCGATCCCTGAAACAAGTCTTAGAGAATTGCGAGGAGATCTATTATCCCATGGACGGATCCGAAGAACTAGTTCTCCAAGTGTCACACCTCCATCGATATACACACGTGCAATGATGATGGCACCGCGTCGAGGCGAGATCAAGAATGACAAAGTGGGAACATGTCC
The DNA here is from genome assembly GCA_916181665.1 of Avena sativa. Classification (NCBI taxonomy): domain Eukaryota; kingdom Viridiplantae; phylum Streptophyta; class Magnoliopsida; order Poales; family Poaceae; genus Avena; species Avena sativa. The sequence continues at coordinate 94,704,217 of OV702294.1, forward strand.
ATAAAGATCCGGTAGCACTCTATCGTCTATCAAGGTTATATCTAGACAGGGTAGAAGAAGGAGCTACTACGGGCGTTGGTGAAGATCTCCTCCATGCGACAAAGACGATGACGCGATGACCGAGATGAGGTGGTAGCGGCAGGCCGACAGTGGTGGCGGTGGCTTGGGGCTACAACGTGATTAGTTTTTCTTTCCTTTGGCCCTCTCCCCTCTTTATATAGGCGGATTCCCTCCTCCATAGAGGAGAGTAGGACTAGGATTTGTATCCTACAAGGACTCCTCATTTTCCTTTCTTGCACCAATATGAGAGAGAGGAAATCCATATCCAATACGGAGTCCGCATCAAATACAGAGTTCACCCTAAACAAACTTGGAGGGAAAGTTTGAGACCGGGGAGGACTCCTCCCCCCCCCACAACGCCTCGCCCCCACCTCTCCTCCTCTACTCATCGGCCTAGGGCAGGGCCTGGCCGATTCGGCCAGGGTTCCCTCCACCCCGCGCACGTGTGGCCCAGTGGACCCATGGGACCTAGTGGGATATTAATAAATAATAATCTCTTATTTATTATATATTTATTCCGAAGCTTTCTGAATTAACTTTTGGACACTTGAGAATTAATTCGAAACCTTCCTAAAATATTCCTAACGTCCTCTTTAATGTACGGAACCATTCCGTTCACTCTTGGCGATATCCCGGACTCCTCCGGAATATTCCGAGATGCTCCGAAACATGTTTTCGAAATTACTTCATCCAACTATCTCATTCGCGCTCACATTCTAAAATGTCGTAAACATCTTAAGTGTGTGACCCGATAGGTTCGGATATTTGCGGACATGTCCAGAAATCATTCCAATGACAATGATTAATATTAGTGTCTTGATACAAGTAGCAACCCCCGCAAATAACACGAATTTCTTTATTGTGTGAATCGCAGTATTGAGTATGATACATATCATATTGATTCGTTGATACTTTATATTGCCCGAGATGAAACACTATGTTATTATTGTTTCCCGACATGTACTCTTTATTCATCTCGTACTATCTATGTTCCTGTGTTCAACAATTTGATCATGTGTCTGGCCAGCCGATGATGAACATTGATACGTCCATTTTGCATCACTATTTTATATCATAATTTACTATTATTCATTGATATATTTCGTATTAAGAGGTGATACTTATGTTATTTCAATCTATTTTGCATGTTTGATGATTCTTGAAGGATGAACTGCTGGAGTCAGGATTCTGATGAACAAAGCGCTGTCCAGATGCAATATTTCAGAAGATCAAAAAATTCCAGGAAATATATGGAAAATCCTATTTTTCCAGAAGACTAAGGAAGCCAGAATGGGAAGCGGAGATGGGCCATAGGGGGCCCACACCACACCCTGGCGTAGGCCCCCCTAGGCCGTGCCACCAGGTGGTGTGGCCATCCTGGCCCACCTCTGGCATCGCCCTTTGGCGGACTTAACCCCTCGAAACCCTAATACTCGGAGAGCAACCACAGAAAGATTTTGCCGCCTCTGTGGGGCGGAAACTACAGAGAGAGAAAGAGCTCTCTGGCAGGCAGAAATCTGCCAGGGAAATTCCTTCTTGGAGAGGGGTGACATGGTTATACCCTACGGGTACGTAACTTCAGCATACCTAGTCCAGCCCAAGGAAGGCCCACGGCAGACATACGCTGGCCCATGAAGATTTTCGGGTGGCCAAGGCCCATGACGCCTTCGATCCTTGGAGAGCAAGACTAGCGGAGATAGGAAATTCAAAGGGGTAAAACCCTAGAACTTGTAACCGACTAGGACTATGCCCGGGACCCGCCTAAGTCTATATAAAGGCCAGGAGGGCACGTCCTAGATCGACCAGACTCATACTTTCGCACACGCATCCACGCCAGATCGAATCTGCGCACCCTGTAACCTTCGGTTCCGCCGTAATCAAAGAGCAGACAAGCAGGAGTAGGGTTTTCCCTCCGGGGGCCTGAACCTGGGTAAATCTCGTGTCCCCTGGTTGCTTGTCTGTTAACCGTGCCACGATCTCCAGCATCCCCACCTTCCCCAAAACCCAAGTCCATAACAATGGGCATTGACAAGATTAAACCTCGTCAATTGGCGCCGTCTGTGGGAATTGGGGATGCTGATTGTGCGGTCGTGACGGTTCTGACCCGATCGATCCACAACTCCGCGGCGACGGAGAATCACCTCCTGTTCGGCGCTTTCGACTTCACCGCCCACTCGCCGGATACCATGAAGGATTTCGAGCCCGTAGGCGACGGACTCGAAATTCTGTTCGGGAGCTTCTGCTTCCAGGTGGGACAAACTGGCACCCTCCGCCTCCCTGAGCGGGTGCCCGTGCCGTCAATCAGGCCCGCTTCATGGGCTCCACACCCCGTGCTACGCACGTCACCATCAACAGATGAGTTCTACAGCAGCAGCAGCTGCAACTCCGATCTATGCGATCCACCTTCGGATGAAGGGACCTACGGTTCCGGATCCGAAAGCTGCGGCAGCAGCCAACCAATCTGCAGGCGCTATCTGTGCGCCGCAGTCATCCAAACCGACGAGGAAACGCCTAACCCGCCGCCCAACCCCAACCCGCAGGACAGAAACGGCGAAAACGATGGAAACGGCGAAAACAGGGAAAACAGGGCCACCTCATCCAACTTAGCAAAGAAGGATGGGTCGAAGCACGCCGCGCCGTCGCAGGCGAAATAGTCCTACCTATGGACTCCTCACGTGACCTACTGATGGCATACCACTACCTCCTCATCGAGGAGCACAAGAAGCAAGTCAAGATGCAGGAGACGCTCGACAAACACAAGCAAGCAGCCTCTGAGTCCAGTGCGCGACGAGCTGCGCTCTCTGCCAAAGGACCCGGCTCTAGCACAAACGGAAACCAGGGAAACAAGCACCACTCTCGGGTGGAAAACATGGACCCGAAGGAGCGGCGTGACATGACCCGAACGCTCCACACATCGTTCATGGATATGGACGCTGACGGCAACATCACCCCGAAGATGCCACAAGCTGCGATCATGGCAGCCACTGCGTATCTCGCGGCTCACCCACCTCCGGAGGGGGACCCGAAAAGGGCCATGCATAGGTCCGCACTCACCGGACTAGGACTAATCGGAGATGCGCTCCACGAAGACGCTCCTACGGAGCCGAAAAAGAAAGCTCCGGCCAGGCGCGACCGGAGCCCCACTCCCTCATCCGAAGATGAAGAGGAACACGATCTTCCTCGAAGGAAGAAGAGCTCGCACCGCCATAAACGCGACTATGACGCCAGAGACAAGCTTACACAGCGCAAGATCGACAAAGCACGCGCCAAACGCGCATGCTCGTCTGAATCTGAGATGGATGAAGACGAAGGAGAACTCTGCGGGGCTCGATGCTTCAGCAGATCCGTCCGGCGAACACAGATGCCACGCAACTTCAAGCTTCCTTCGGACACTCCGAAGTTCAACGGCACGCAAGATCCAAAGTCCTGGCTCAGTGACCATCTGTCATCCGTCAAGCTTCACGGAGGCAACAAAGAAACCGCCATGCAATGCCTTCAGCTGCAGCTGACAGGCGCGACGCGGGTCTGGCTTAGTAGCCTATCATCAGGATCCATCTGAAGCTGGGAGGAGCTCGCTTATAGCTTCATCCGAAATTTCAAAGGCACCAGCAAGAGGCCCGCCTCAATCGAAGAGTTGCGAGCCTGCACTCAGAGAACGGGTGAATCTATTCGCTCGTACATACTACGCTGGTCTACAACCAAGAACTCCGCAGCACACATCTCCGAAGAAAGGGCCATCGATGCCTTCAGGGACGGCGTCAAGCGCCCAGACTTCAAGGAGGAACTTGGGCGTGTAAAGCCCAAGACACTCGACCACCTCATGGAAATCGCCAACAGTTGGGCAGACGGCGAAGATTGCATCCAGCGGGCGCAATCAGATGAAGAGGACGACTACGGCCGAAGACGCGAACGCCGCAGCAAGAGGAGATCGCGCGTCTACGAGGACCGCGACGGACCCGACATGGTCGCAGCCGGCTACGCCGACCGCCGTAAAGACAACAGCCGCAACAGCGGAGGATACCGCAGCGGAAACTTCCGCGACAACGGACGACCAACGCAGTCGTGGCAACGCCGCGACCGCGACAACGGACCCTCAGCATTCGACAAACTTTCGGGTCCATGCACCATCCACTTCTACATCGACAAACAAGATGGCAAAAAGAAAGCTAGCCACATGCTCAAGGACTGCCGTGAGTTCTAGAAACTCAGCGAAGGCATGATGCAGATGAGGCAACAAGCTCCAATTCCTGTGTTCGGAAACACACCTGCGCCAGGTGAAATAGCACACGGAGCTCCTCCACCGCCGCCTATTGGAGGCCCAAATCAACCAATCGCACCAGTGCAAAACAACGCCGGGGTCGCATACCCCCCACCAAAGGGAGCGCTAAATATGATCCAGAAGGGACGCCCCACCAACAGGGTGCAGAAGAAAATCACCCGACAAATCAACTTGGCCGTGGCAACTCCGCCTGCAATCCCTAAGTACCTCAGCGGATCAGAGTCCTGCATCACATTCACTCGCGCGGATCACCCTTGCCAGATCCCTCGCCCAGGTCATGCTGCCCTGGTGCTGGAGGCGCAGATCGGAGGCTTCGAGATGAGTCGCGTCTTCATGGACAGCGGCAGCGGCATCAACCTAATGTTCGCAAGCACTCTAGCAGCTATGCGGATCCCGCAATGCAGCCTGGAACAATCAGACACAACGTTCCACGGCATTGTCCCAGGGAAGGGCATCTCCCCCTGGGAAAAATAGGGCTCGACGTCATCTTCGGGAAGCCGGACAACTTTCGGCAGGAGCGCCTAGAATTCGAAGTGGTGGACTGGCCGTCGCAATACCACGCCATACTGGGACGTGTAGCATTCGCAAGGTTCCTGGCCGTACCACACTACGCATACCTACTACTCAAGATGCCAGGACCAAGGGGCGTCATCACAGTCCACGGGAGCTTCACCCGTTTGGACCAATGCGACAGGGATTTCAACAAAATCTCCCAGTCTTTTGGCATGCAAGAAGAGCTTGTAAGGCTCCGCGAGGTGACGGACAATGGGCTACCCCCAGTCACAAAGCAGAACGCACCTGACATGTCTTTCGACTCCACCATCAACACCAAGAAAGTGCAGGTCCATCCAACGGATGCCTCCAAGACGGCGTTGATCGCCAACAACCTCAGCACCGCATAGGAAGGCGCGCTCGTCGAATTCCTCCGTGAGCGCTGGGAAATCTTCGCCTGGTGTCCTGCGGACATGCCAGGAGTTCCCAGGGAATTCGCCGAGCACGCACTCAATGTCTTCCCAGACACCAAGCCAGTCAAGCAGTCCATCCGAAGACTGTCGGAGCCACGAGCCGAAGCTATCGGCAAGGAGATCAACAGATTGCTCGCAACAGACTTCATCCGGGAAATCAAGGAAAGCGAGTGGCTGGCAAACACGGTGATGGTCCCGAAGAAGGACAATGGAAAACCAAGGAGTATACTGCTTCGGAGTATACTGCTACAACACAATGCCCTTCGGGCTAAAGAACGCGGGTGCCACGTACCAGCGATGCATGCAGGCCTGCCTCAAAGACCAGATCGGTCGCAACGTCCAAGTCTATGTCGACGACATAGTCATAAAAACCAAGGAGGCAAGAACACTTATCGACGATCTCCGCGAGACGTTCGACAACCTTGATCGCTACAGGATCAAGCTCAATCCAGAAAAGTGCGCCTTCGGCGTCCCCTCAGGTCAGCTGCTTGGGTACTTCATCTCTCAACGAGGGATCGAAGCGAACCCGAAGAAAATCAAAGCTATCATGACAATGGAGAAGCCGAAAAACCTCAAGGGCGTTCAGCAGCTCGCAGGGCGAGTAGCGGCACTAAGCAGGTTCATCAGCCGCATGGGCGAGAAGGCCCTACCATTTTACCAGCTGTTGCGCAAGGCAGACAAGTTCGAGTGGACACCAGAAGCCAACGACGCATTCGAAAGCCTCAAGCGACTCCTCTCCACCTCGCCAGTTTTGGTCACGCCAAAAGAGCGCGAGCCCCTGTTGCTGTACATAGCAGCCACACACCAGGTGGTCAGCACAGTACTCGTGGTCGAATGACCCGAAGAAGGCAAGACCCACGGGGTACAACGCCCAATTTACTACCTCAGCGAGGTTCTCACTCCAACAAAACAGCGGTACCCGCACTACCAGAAGCTGGCCTATGGCGTGTTCATGACGGCTCGACGACTGAGCCACTACTTCCAGGAGCATCAGGTGATGGTCGTCAATGAGGTACCCCTAAACAGCATCCTGAATAACCCAGAGGCCACAGGGCGCGTGGCCCTGTGGGACATTGAACTATCACCCCTGGACATCATCTACGAGAAGCGACACGCAATCAAATCTCAAGTCCTTCCGGACTTCCTGGTGCACTGGATGGAGCTGCAGCTGCCTGACACCCCAGACATGTCGCAGTCCTGGACAATGCATTTTGACGGCTCCAAACGCGAAGCCGGAGCAGGGGCAGGAGTCATACTGACCTCCCCGCAAGGTGACAAGATGAAGTACGTCCTTCGGATGAAATTCAGAGCCTCCAACAACGAGGCCGAATACGAAGCCCTCATCCATGGCATGAAGATGGCAAAAATATGCGGCGCAACGCGCCTGGTCATCTACGGTGACTCCAACCTTGTCGTACAGCAGACGATGAATGAGTGCGACGCACATGCCGAAAACATGATCGCGTACCGCGCGCTATACAATGCACTCGAAGGAGAATTCGACGACTGCGAACTTCGGCATGTTGGAAGAGAAAGCAACGAGGAAGCCGATAGACTCGCCAACATCGGCTCCACTTGTGCAAAGGTCCCACCAGGTGTGTTCCTCGAACAGATCTGCGTGCCATCCATCAAGCGGAAATTCCCCAAGGGATCACCCGAAGAAGCAGAACACTCGGGGGCTACGCTACCCGAAGGTCAGGAAGGACCCAAAAAGTTGGATACCGAAGTTTCCATGGTCAACCTGATGCAGGTCATGGCAGTCGAAGAAACCTGGACACGTCCATACCTCCAGTTCCTGGTAAACGAAGAATTGCCAGACAGCCCGACAGACGCCCGGCGCGTATCTCGTCGGTCAAAAGCCTTCACCATCATCAACGGCGAGCTGTACAAACGCAGCATTACGGGCGTACTACAACGGTGCGTCACCATCAATGACGGCAAGGCCATACTCCAAGATATCCACGAGGGCATCTGCGGCCACCACGCAGGTAGCCGCTCCCTCGTCGCCAAAGCTCTGCGAGCAGGATTCTACTGGCCAACGGCCATGACCGACGCGAAGGACATCGTCCGAAGATGCAACGGGTGCCAACGGTTCGCCGACAAACCGCACGCACCTGGGTCCGAACTTCGACCCATACCCATAGCCTGGCCTTTTGCCCAATGGGGCCTTGACATGATCGGCAAACTGCCAAAATCCTCGAAGGGAGGACACGTCTTCCTCCTGGTCGCAGTCGACAAATTCACCAAGTGGATCGAAGCCATGCCAGTCACCAACCAGAAGGGCAAAACTGCCATCAAATTCTTCGAATCCATTGTCTACAGGTTCGGCGTACCACACAGCATCATCACCGACAACGGATCGAACTTTATCTCCGAAGAATTCCAGGACTTCTGCGAAGACCTCGGGATCAACATCACGTATGCCTCAGTGGCACACCCGCAAACAAACGGGCAAGTGGAAAAGGCCAACGGTCTAATCGGCGCCGGCATCAAGAAGCGCCTCATGAGCTCACTCGAGCACAAAACCGGAAACTGGACGAAAGAGCTATCGTCTGTCCTGTGGAGCTTACGGACTATGCCAAACAGCTCCACCGGCTACACACCGTTCTTCATGGTGCACGGAGCTGAGGCCGTGCTACCATCCAAATTACGCCACCAGGCTCCACGAGTCGTCGCTTACAGTGAAGCCGAATCCACGGCTGCACTCGAAGATGCCGTCAACACACTCGACGAAGCACGGGATATAGCAGCAGCTAGATCAGCGGTGTACCAGCAAAGTCTCCGCAACTACCACAGCCGCCAGCTGCGCCCAAGGTCCTTCGTCGAAGGAGACCTCGTCTTGCGACTTAAGCAAAAGCGACCGAACAAACTCGAGTCACCATGGGAAGGACCCTGTGCCATCACCGAGGTCATCCCAGGTGGCGCCTATCGCCTCAAGCACGTGGAGTCTGGAGTCGCATACTCCAACCCGTGGAACGTCTCGCACCTGCGACGATTCTACCCGTAGCAACCTACCCCCATTTTTTACTATCAATAAGGCTTTCAGCCAAGGCTACTCAGCCGAATCATGTACCTCCTCCATTACGATATAAATAAAGCTAAGTACCTCGCCCCCAACCCTCGGTTGACTATTTTCTGCAACTTTACTACATGTTACATACGCACTCGGGGGCTCCCCCCACCTCACGATTTCATCGACTGAGGACAAAATGTGTACACCTGAGTAGCTGACCACGTCAGGCAAACAAAAAGGGCACGTACTAAATCAAAGCACTGCGTGCTCGCCAACAGGCAAACCTTTACAACAAAGGGCACATACACGCCCAGCCGCAATATACAAATTTTACATCTATCTGTTTATTTTCAGGTCCTACCTATTCTGAAGAATAACCTGAGCACGCTGCTCAAACAAATCTACAATCTGTTTGGCATACTGCCTTACAGCCGCGTAATGCGGACGCATATTCTACTCGCCACCATCTAGTCGAGGAGGTGGCCCAGTCGCCACAGAAGCCAAATCTACATTAGGGCGATGCACCCTCACAAGAGACAAGGCAGCCTTCACCCCTGCGACGAGCTGCTGCCGCACCAGCTCCTTGACATTGCTGGCACTCCGAAACTTCGTCAGAAGACCTGCAAGGGTCGTTGGCACGGCATCCAATGGAAACATGACGTGCAGCACCGAGGAAAGCGATGTCTGCACCTGGCGGAGCACCCGCGAAACCTGGTAGACACGATCCTGCACCGTCGCCAGAACTATGGCGCGATCAAGATCCATCCAGAAGAAGCCGCCGGCCTCCATGTCCTGTTGAGTCAAGCAATTGACTCGAACAGCAATACGCTCCTTTTCTTCCCTCGGAGCAAGATTCGCACCTGCGACAATCACACAAAACAAGAGTAAGGCCAGCAGGCTCACCCGAAGAACTGAGCTACAGCCCGAAAGAAGGATCAACTTACATTGCAGCTGCTCGGACAGCCGACCCAGCTCCGCCATCAAATACTCCTCTCTGGATGCACCACGGTCTGCTTTGGATTTCCAAACGTCAGCGCGACCGCGTAACCCAAGCAAATCTCTCTCCAAGCTGCACACACGATCTCGAAGAAACGCGAGCTGCGAGGAATCATCCAATGATGCTCGCAAGGGCCTTTCGGATGAAGTGTCAACCGGGTCAGCACCCGAAGGAACCTATAGTAGCAGAAAAAAGAAGGCACACAGACATTCAGCCAAGAATAGAGCACAACTCGGAGGAATTCATTAAAGTATATAAGGCCACTACGTGGCACAAGGAGGATACTACAAAAGATATTTACAACAAAATAGACTACATGCTACCCTACGTATACTACGCCTAAGGCGGAGGGCACTGAGTCGCCTCAGAACCAGACTGCCTAGCTTTGGCCTCGCCCTGCTGCCGCAATGCATACTCAGACAGCAAGTCAATGAGCTTGGGCCCATATCGTCTGCAGCGAGCGGAGTAAGCGGCAAAGGCTACCTCGGATCCATCCGCAGTCGTAGGCATCCGAGAAGTAATCTGGGGCAGGTCCAGCTCCGCCCCAGCCGCCATGGCCATCGCCAGCCCGACGGACGCGCCGATGCCCTTCTGCTTGCGCTTGTACGCTGCAGGCGCTTCGGCTGACAGAGCCTCTGCCAGGGCACCCACGTCTTCAAGGGATGCACCCTTCGGGAAGAGCCTCTGCCAGGTCACCCACGCCTTGGCAAGGGAGTTGACGATGGTGCTGCAGCGGTCTTCGACCGCTACAGTGGCATCATCTAGAGCACTCCCGTGCTCCAGAGCACCGCGGTCAAACTCGATGCCTGCGGCATCTGAGACAAAAAAGAAGAAAACATGAAGAAAGGCAACATAGAAGAAGATCCGTAGAAAAAGAAGCAAGTACAAAAGCTAGCGCTCACCCGAAATAGCCTTGGCAGCAGCCATGAGCTTCTCCGCCACCCCTTTTTCACGAGCAGCCGCAACGGTGGCTAGCTGCTCCTCACGATCTGCGGCCTCCTGCTGCAGACGCTCTTTCGCTTCGGCTGCCTTCATTAGCTCCAGCTCAAGGCGCTCTCTTGCCCCAGCGGCAGCTTCGGCCTTCTGCTCCGATTGGCCAAGGCTCTTCTTCAGAGCATCGACCTCACGGAGAGAGTCGTTATGCTCCTCTGCATTTACAACAAGCAAGCGTCAAAGAACAGGACCATGATAAGCAAGAGAAGTACTACAAGGCAGACGATTACCTTGAAGCTGCCGCAGTTTCGCCTCCAGCGTCAGGCGTTCCTCCACCAGCCGCTTGGCCTCTTGGACAAAAGGCTGCAGCAACAGGCAATAGTAGTAAGAGCAGGACTTGGGGCTACGCCCAACACAAAGAAGCATAAACAACATCAGCATACGAAGACACTCGGGGGCTCCCCCCGTAACATCAAGCAGAAAAACTTACGTGCTCCGAAGGCGAACCTGCAGGCCCGCCTGCGAAATCCTGAGGTGCAACCACCAGCCTCTCCTGCACAGGAGGAACTGGCGCAGCGTCACCCGAAGTCGCCACCGTCTGAGGAGGAGGCGACGCAATGTTCGACTCCCCCATCATCTCCCCCGCACCATCACTGGAGCCGTCGGAGGATTGCCTGCATACGAAGCCAATCAGCACAGGCGCAAACATCATAAAAAGAAAAGGACAACAGTGGCAACAAGAAAACTTACGAGCCCAACGCGCTCAGGTCGAAGATAGGAGAATCCCTTCGGGCCCTCTTCTCCTCCTTCTTTTCTTCCTTCTTCTCCTCCTTCTTCTCTTCCTTCTTCTGCTTTGCCGGCGGGTGCGGAGCAACAGCCCGCACAGGAATGGCAGGAAGGGGAGAGGAAGAACCCCCATGAACATCATCATGACGCTCAAGGCCCAGAGGATTTCTGGGAGTCGGAGGAGTTGAAGCATCCGAAGACTCGCTCGAGCTCCGTGATCGCTTGCGCGAATGGTCCTCACTCGATTCGTCGGCATCCTCCGCTGGGGATCGCACTGACGGCAGCTCGGACGGAATCCACCACTTCATTATCTGGGGCATTCGGATACCTTTCGGGCAATGGTGGTGCCATGCCCGGCACTTTGAAGCTCTACAAGATGAGAAGAAACTTTGTTAGCAAACAAAGGACACAAATAAACACCCAACAAAAAAGGGGAGCACTACGTGCATAAATCTACACCTTTGGCACAGCCAACGTCGAAGAAAAGGGAGGAGTCAGCGACTTCTCCGGGAGTCCCTCGTCGGCCTTAAACTTCAACAGTGCGCGAAGAGCCTTGTCAAGTTCCACCTCGGAGATTTTCTCACTCGAAACCCTCGTCGGATCACGGCGCCCAGAGTAAAGAAACATCGGATGCGCCCTCGCTTGGAGAGGCTGCACCCGACGCTCAAGAAACGTCCGGATGATGTCGACACCGTTCACCTCCTTCTCAGGAATCAATTGGAGATCCCCTACCCGACGATACAGGGCCTCTATCTCCGCCACCTCACCATCCAAGATTTGGTTTTTCCAGGATCTTTTCTTCTCAATCAACTGGGAGGGGTCAAAAGGAACGAGACCAAAATCTTGCCCAGGCAGTACGGAGTCACGAATGTAAAACCATTTCCTCCGCCAGTACTGGACAGATTCGGACATGGAAAAGGAAAAGAATTGCACATTGGGACTGAGGGAGATGATGAAACCCCCAATGGGATACACCCCATCCGAACCAGACTGCCTCTTCACGGAATAAAGCTTCCGGAAGATGCCAAAGTGCGGCTCAATGCCAAGCCAACACTCGCAAAGCATAATAAAACACGCAATGTGAAGAAGGGAGTTGGGAGACAGATGATGGAGTTGAACCCCATAGAAAAAGAGCAGTCCACGAAGGAAGTCATGGACCGGAAAAGAAAACCCGCGAATCATGAAGGCAACAAACATAACCCGATACCCAGATGGGGGACGGGGGATTACTTCATTGCCGGGGAGTCTCACGGCCGTCGTATCTTGCGAGATCAGGCTCCGCTCGCGCAGTTTGCGGAGATTGCTCTCCCGCGTTTCTGATTGCCGCCAGCCACCGTCGGTGACGCGAGCAGTGGCGGTGCCTTTCTTGCCTCCGGCGGCGCTGGTCCCAACTGCAGATGAGGACTTCTTTGGTTTCCCCATGGCGCTATGACGGTGGTGGCGTTGCCAACAAAGAAAGACAAAGGAAATGTGGAGGAAACTCTCAGCGCGCAGCAAGAATAGCTCAAGAACGAGGGGGCAGTGAATAGATGAACTGCTGCGATGAAAAACAAACCACGATTTCACCAGGGATTATAACAGCGAAGACGACGCACGCTGGCCGTCCATCGAAAAGACCTAACGCCAACGGTAGATCTGGCCGTACACGTGTCAGCACCAAAACAAACCGTCGTTACCACGCCGTCCACTACATGCGGAAATCGAGGAGACGCCGTAATCATCTCCACGCCGCGCGTGACCGGTCAATTCAAAGTCAGCAAGTGGGACCCACGCTTCGTCCAGTCAAGTCATCTCTGGCGTAGCAAACGCTTGAGGTCATCGATCGTAAGCACTGACGTCATCAAAAGCTATACTAGCACCACTTCGGCTCCACAGCTAAAAGTACTCACTTGAATATACGATTCGACTAAATACTTGGGGGATACTCCTATCAGGAGCGCTGGCCGCGCACCCGACAGACAAATGAGGACAAAATTATTTCTCTGAGTCCTACGTCGAGCTATTCTATCGGGTCCTCCAACAGGAGTCGACGACACAACTGGCTACGCCATAAACTCAAGGCCCGAGTCGAAACCCTCCTCGGATGGTTGCATCACTTGATGCTACACAGTCGCGACGCTGACCCGATGTACTTCCGGGTCAACGGTACGCTCATGAGATTGTCGACTATAACTGCACAATACAAGACTCGAGTCTCTGCCCGAGTCTACGACTCCGCCAGACACTCGGGGGCTACTCCAAACTGGAGCGCTGGTCGCGCACACAAAAGATCTTCGAGTGGCATGCCAATGAACTACGCCATGGAGCAATTCTTCGAGTCCGACGTCGAGTCTGCGACTCCACTACGGACTCGGGGGCTACTCCCATAGGGAGGATGGATTTAAGCATCCGAAAAATTTCGAGTCCTGCGGACCTAATGATTGAAACATGCTTGAAGTAAAAGTCTCCGTTCGAGTCTACGACTCGAACAGACACTTGGGGGCTACTCCCATAGGGAGCGCTGGTCGCACCCTATGAAATCTCCGACTGCGATCTTTTGGATCAGCACGCAAAACTTTTCGGCAACTCTACCCCAATTAATGCTAAGTGAGTAACATCCTCCTTGGCCACCCGAAACACCTCTGCGGTGATAAACATTCGGATGCTGCGTCTGCGACGCAAAGATAAGACCTACAGATATCATCTGATGGCCTGGCAACGCACCTGACCGCGCTCTGCTAGTATGAATCCGTACCAGCAGGTAAGATGAAAAATCCTGACGGACGCGTTGGGTACACCAATTAAAATCACTGGAATTCCACTCCTGTAAGTCCTCCGCGGCCTGAGTCGAATTACGCCAGCATATGTTCTAGGTCCGGGTTGAGGGACCCGAACCTGAAGAAGATCGTGTTGTTTCGTCCTAAGACAGTTAACTGACCCTGATCCGTCGGGTGAGTCAGGCACACGCATCAACAATCCCTACACACATATACTATTAACATATAACTGCTCCCGAAGGATGGAAGAGTCCTCAGCCGAATCTACGATTCGACTGATCACTCGGGGGCTACTAACATGGTTATACCCTACGGGTACGTAACTTCATCATACCTAGTCCAGCCCAAGGAAGGCCCACGGCAGACATACGCTGGCCCATGAAGATTTTCGGGTGGCCAAGGCCCATGACGCCTTCGATCCTTGGAGAGCAAGACTAGCGGAGATAGGAAATTCAAAGGGGTAAAACCCTAGAACTTGTAACCGACTAGGACTATGCCCGGGACCCGCCTAAGTCTATATAAAGGCCAGGAGGGCACGTCCTAGATCGACCAGACTCATACTTTCGCACACGCATCCACGCCAGATCGAATCTGCGCACCCTGTAACCTTCGGTTCCGCCGTAATCAAAGAGCAGACAAGCAGGAGTAGGGTTTTCCCTCCGGGGGCCTGAACCTGGGTAAATCTCGTGTCCCCTGGTTGCTTGTCTGTTAACCGTGCCACGATCTCCAGCATCCCCACCTTCTCCAAAACCCAAGTCCATAACAATGTGCATTGACGAGATTAAACCTCGTCAAGGGGAGATCGTCGCCATAAACACCGTCATCGAGCTAGATTTCATCAGGATCATCATCTCGGCCAGCACCATCACCACCACTCCATACCACTGTAACAATTGGGTTGAATCTTGCATAGTTCTTGGGGGAACTTTCCCAGTGTTGATTACTTGTTTTAGTTGATGCTATTGAGTGGAACCATTGAATTATTGTTCATGTTCAGATTGTTACTTATCATTATTTCATCTCTGATCTTGATCCATATGATGTCTCGTGAGTAGTTTGTTTAGTTCTTGAGGACATGGGAGACGTCTTATTGTTAGTAGTGGAATCATGTTGAGTAATATTTGATGGTTTGATATCTAAGTTGTGGTGCTATTCTTCTAGTGGTGTCATGTGAACGTCGACTACATGATACTTCACCTTTATGGGCCTAGGGGAATGCATTGTGTATTTGGATACTAATTATGGGGTTGCCGGAGCGACAGAAACCTTAACCCCCATGAGGAAACCATTGCACAAGGGAGCGTAGGATCTTAGAGTTTAATGTTGTGGTTAGGTTTTTATCTTAATTAATTTCTTGTAGTTGTGGATGCTTGCAAGGGGTATAATCACAAGTATGTATTAGTCCAAGAAGGTCGGTACATTAGCATAGGTTCACCCACACAACACTTGTCCAACCAAAGAATATTAATCAACTAGATGAAGCGAAAGCACTTGACAGTATTCCCATGTGTCCTTAAGAACGTTTGGTCCTCCTAAGTAATATGCCCGACTTGTCCTTTGATGAAGAAAGGATTGGGCCACTTGCTTTAATTATTATTATTGTATTTTATTTACTCGCACTTTATTTATCTGCATTATCAAAAACCCCTAAAAATCCGTTTGCTGGTATTTAGAGTGAATCCTTGATCCATACCACTTGTCAACACTTTCTGCTCCTTGTTGGTTTCGACACTCTTATCTACCAAAAGTACTACGATACACCCCTTACACTTGTGGTTCATCAAGACTATTTTCTGGCGCCGTTGCCGGGGAGTGAAGCGTTATTCAAGAGTGGAACTGGTAAAGGAAACTCTACTATGAGTATTGTTTTTATTTCTGTTTGTTATTTTATTTCATTATGGATAACACACTTGATTTCCTATTTGGGAAAACTACTACCCCTTCTAAGGTAGTAGATGAACCACCACCTGCTGAATTAGATCCTTTTAAAATACCTACGAAAATTGTTGATCATGTTATGGATAACTACTATTTTGGAGATGGAACTGTCCATCCTGGTGATCATTTGCTCTTTATACACGAATTATACGGGTTGTTTAAGTGTGCAGGTATTACAACGGATCAAGTTAAGAAAAATCTGTTCTCTTTATCATTGAAAGGCAGAGCTGAGGAATGGTATAAGCTGCTGAAGAATGGCCAATCTATTGAATGGGAGGAAATTGTACCTCTCTTTAATTCTAAATTCTATCATCCTAGTGAGATTCATAAAGATCGGAATCAAATATATAACTTTTGTCCATGTGATGGAGAGAGTACTACCCAAGCTTGGGGGAGATTGAAGTTACTAATGCTCAAATGTCCCATTCATGAGCTCCCAATAATATTATTATTAATAACTTTTATGCAAGGCTTTCTCTTCATGATAATGACTTATTGGATGATTCTTGTGCTGGATCATTTACACGTCTGAAAGAAGAAGCTAAATGGGATCTTGTAGACCGTATTCAAGAAAATACTAAAGCATGGGAGAATGAAAAAGGAAGAAAGTCAGGTATAAATTATGATTATGAATGCATTAAATCTTTTATGGGAACTGGTGACTTTCATAATATTAGTACTGCTTATGGTCTTGATTCCCAAGTTCTTGCAAATTGTTTTAAGGCCTTTGCCTCCTATATTTAACTTCCCCAAAATGAGTGGAACAAGTATCATGCACCATATAAAGATATTGTTAATTGTGTTCCTGCTATAAATACTGATGTTTGTACTGTTGATCGCATTTTGCCTAAACCTTACATTGAGAAAATACCTTTTCCTACTAAAGTGAAGGAGCATTCTATGATAACTAGTGTGGTTAACAAAAGTACAAAGAAAACTGTAGAACCCGATGAACAAATAAACATTGAACCTGCAGTAGCAATTGTGAAATACCTTGTCACTAAAAATGTAGAAGATGGACACATCATATTTTGTGAGGATGCTTCTAATATTGTTTCACATCCTAGTAGAGCTAGGAAAACAAGTGTCCATGTGATTTCTGTTATAATTGGTGATCATTGCTATTATGCTTTATGTGATATTGGTGCAAGTTCTAGTGATATTCCTTATGAGCTTTACAAAGAAATTATGCATGAAATTGGTCCTTGTGAACTTGAAGACGTTGATGTGGTTATTCACCTTGATAATAGAGAGACCATCTCTCCAATTGGTATTGTAAGAGATGTGGTAGTTCCTTGTGGTAAGATTAAATATCCTGCTGATTTTCTAGTACTTGGTTCCGCTGCTAGTAAAACTTGTCCTATAATTTTTGGTAGACCTTTATTAAACACTTGTGGAGCTATTATAGACTGTAGGAAGGAGAAAAATTTAACTAGATTTAATGGAGAGTCTTATGAGTTTAATTTTTCCAAATTTGCTAAAGCTCCTTATGAAAATGAATTGTCTAATGAGGATTTTAGAGTTGAACAACTAGCTTCTATTTCTCTTGGTCCTGATAATGCTTTGCAACAATACATGGAAGACCACGAAAGTGAGATCTTCATGGAAGAAAAAATGAGATTGATGAGATTCTCCTTCGCCAACCCCAGATGCTTAAACATGATCTACCTGTGGAGGATTTGGGTACCACATTACCACCTAAAAAGGATCCGGTTTTTTATCTAAAACCTTTTCCTGATAATCTTAAATATGCTTACATTGATGATAATAAAATATATCCTGTTATTATTAGTTCTAAACTTTTAGGAAATGAAGAGAAACGATTATTAGAGGTATTGAAGAAACACCAAGGAGCTATAGGATATACTCTTGATGATTTAAAAGGGATTTCTCCTACTATATGTCAGCATGCTATTAATATAGAACCTGGTGAAAAACCAGTTATTGAACATCAATTTCATTTAAATCCTAAGATGAAGGAAGTGGTAAGAAATGAGGTATTAAAACTCCTTGATGTTGGTATTATTTATCCTATTGTTGATAGTCAATGGGTTAGTCCTGTTCATTATGTCCCTAAGAAAGGAGGAATTACTATTGTGCCTAATGAAAATAATGAGCTTATTCCTCAAAGAGTAGTAGTTGGTTATAGGATGTGCATTGATTTCAGAAAGGTAAACAAAGTTACTAAGAAAGATCATTATCTGTTACCTTTTATTGATCAAATGTTAGAAAGGTTGTCTAAGAAGACTCACTTCTGTTTCCTTGATGGGTATTCTAGATTCTATCAAATTTCTGTTAAACAGCAAGATCAAGAGAAACCACTTTTACGTGTCCTTATGGAACTTATGTTTATAGAAGTATGCCTTTTGGTTTGTGTAATGCTCCTGCTGCTTTTCAAAGATGTATGTCTGCTATCTTTCATGGTTTTTGTGAAGAAATTGTGGAAGTATTCATGGACGATTTTTCCGTCTATAGAACTTCTTTTGATAATTGTCTGCACAACCTTGATAAAGTTTTGCAGAGAAGCGAGGAAACTAGTCTTGTTCTTAATTGGGAGAAATGTCACTTCATGGTTAATGAAGGAATTTTCATTGGACATAAAATTTCTGAAAGAGGTATTGAAGTTGACAGAGCCAAAGTTGAAGCAATTGAGAAAATGCCCTGTCCTAGGGATGTTAAAGGTATTCATAGTATCCTTGGTTGTGCTGGTTTTTATAGGAGGTTTATTAAAGATTTCTCCAAAAAGATGTACCTTTTGTTTTTGATGATGATTGTAAGGAAGATTTTGAAACTCTAAAGAAAGCTTTAATCACTGCCCCTATTGTCCAACCACCTGATTGGAATCTACCCTTTGAAATTATGTGTGATGCTAGTGATTTTGCTGTAGGTACTGTTCTTGGACAACGAATAGATAAAAAGTTGAATGTTATCCATTATGCTAGTAAGACTCTTGATGCTGCTCAAAAGAATTACGCTACTACTGAAAAAGAGTTCTTAGTTGTAGTCTTTGCTTGTGATAAGTTTAGACCTTATATTGTTGATTCAAAAGTTACTATTCATACTGATCATGCTGCTATTAAATACCTTATGACAAAGAAAGATGCCAAGCCTAGACTTATTAGATGGGTGTTGCTTTTACAAGATTCGATCTACATATTATAGATAGGAAAGGTGCTGAAAATCATGTTGCTGATAAGTTGTCTCGTTTGGAAAATATTTCTTTTGATCCAATGCCTGTTAATGATAGTTTTCCAAATGAATAGTTGGCTATAATAAAGGTAAGCTCGCGAGAGATTCCTTGGTATATTGATTATGCTAACTTTATTGTTTCCAAGTATTTGCCTCCAACCTTTACAGCTCAGCAAAGAAGGAAATTCTTTTATGATTTGAGGCATTATTTCTGGGATGACCCACACTTATATAAAGAAGGAGTGGATGGTATTATGCGAAGTTGTGTTCCAGAATATGAACAAAAAGAGATGTTGAGAAAATGCCATGGTAGTGCTTATGGAGGACATCATGCTGGAGATAGAACCACACAAAAGGTTCTACAATCAGGTTTCTATTGACCCACTATTTTTAAAGATGAAAGAAAGTTTATTCTATCATGTGATGAATGTCAAAGAGTTGGTAATATTTCTAGACGCAATGAAATGCCTATGAATTATTCTCTTGTTACTGAACCATTTGAATGTTGGGGATTTGACTTTATGGGTCCTTTTCCTCCTTCAAAAGGTTATACTCATATTATTGTTGATGTTGATTATGTTACTAAGTGGGTAGAAGCCATACCTACAAAAAGTGCTGATGGTGAGGCCTCTTTAAAAATGCTTAAAGATGTTATTTTTCCTAGGTTTGGTGTGCCTTGATATCTTATGACTGATGGAAGTTCTCATTTTATTCATGGTGGTTTTAGGAAGACCCTTGCTAAATATTATGTTAATCGTAGAATTGCTTCAGCTTATCATCCCCAAATAAGTTGGCAAGTAGAATTATCAAATATAGAAATTGAAACTATCTTGGAAAATACTGTTAATATATCTAGAAAAATTGGGCTAAAAAGTTGAACGATGCTTTATGGGCTTATAGAACTGCTTATAAAAATCCTATGGGAATGTCTCCTTACAAAATGGTTTATGGAAAAGCTTGTCACTTGCCTTTAGAATTAGAACACAAAGCTTATTGGGTAGTGAAAGAATTGAATAGAGATTTTAAGCTTGCTGGTAAGAAAATATTGCTTGACTTGAGTTCTTTGGATGAGTGGAGAAGTGAAGCTTATGAAAATGCTAGACTCTTCAAATAAAAAGTAAAAAAGTGGCATGATATTAGAATTCTGAAGAGAGAGTTCCATGTTGGTGAGAAAGTTCTTTTGTATAGGTCCCGTCTCAAATTTTTTGCAGGAAAATTACTCTCAAAATGGGAAGGGCCCTTTATCATTGAAGAGGTGTATCGTTCGGGGGCCATTAAAATTTCCTCATTGAGAGACAACACTACGCAAGTAGTGAATGGTCAAAGACTCAAACATTATATTTGTAGAGATTCTTATAATGAAGATATTGATATTATTCAATGCTAACTCCAGAAGAATTTATTAAATACCAAATTCCGGAATCTACAGAATCCGTTTTCGAATAGGTAACAGTTCTGGTAAGAAAAGGTTCACGAAAAATTTTCCAATTGATATTTTTGAAGTTTTTATTTAATATGGAAGCTAATGAGTCAAAAGAGGGACGGAGACGGAGTCCGGGGGGCTCACACCACCCCGTGGCACGGGCCCACCTGGCCGCGCCACCAAGGGGTGTGGCCACCCCGGAGCTCGTATCCGACCCGTTTTCTCCTAGTACCTTCCTTTTGTTGTTAAACTTCGTGATATATAATCCCCCGGATCCCCCGAGGTTCATGTATTGTTTTATCGTCGTGTTTTCATTTTGATCTGTTTCTTTCAGGCAGAGTTCTCAGTTTTGGAGCCTCCATGTCTTCCTCTGGATCACCCAAGGAGAATTCCTCCGCAGACATCCTCAACCCGTACATGTATGAGCTGAAGATCCATCCCAAGGAGTTGTTGCTCAAGGATGGGAAGGTATAGATAGAAGAGGTTCGGGGCCCTAATGGAGAAGGCAGTCTGGAAGATAGGATGGAAGCATTGGAGCAAGAGGTCTTTAGGTACAAGAAGATGGTGGAACGCAAAGTGGACATCATTCATAAGATGAGTTCATAACTCGTCGCCGAGAATAAGAAGGAGACTGCCAAGCTTTGGGATGATATCCTCTCGCTCCATCAGACCACCAACCAATTACAAGTGCAACTCTATGACATGCAAAATCAAAACTATGAGTATGAGGCTAGGTTTAAACGCATAAGTTCTTCTACTAGTTTCAGGATATTGGAAACCAAGTCGTCCTTTGTTGATGGGGAGCCTTTACCTTGGAAGTCTGATGATGATGAGAGAACACCACCACCACCAACGGAGTAATTCGTCACAAGGTTTTGGCATCCCTTGGGCTTGTTCCAAGCTTGGGGAGTGTCGCGGTATCACGTCATTATCTTCTATCTTTTTAGCTTTTTAGTAGAGTCATATCATGAATAGAGAAGTTATTATATAGGATGGTTTTCATTGTGGAAGTATCTCTCCTTTATTTGGTTATCTATGTATCCCTTGGTGTGAGTGTCGTTATGTAATATTAATGAGAAGTTTCATCATTTACTTTTTGCACATCTTATTTTAGTTTGAAATTCCTGTTATATGATTGATCTTGTTGTTAGTATTGGTATCACTTTGGGAACATCAAGTAATCTAGTTGGTTTTGGCAAACCTAGCTTTGGTCAGTAGCAACACTACTTTGAGGATTGAATGGAAAAGAGAAAAGTACTTATAGATACATCATTTAATTTTCTTTCTTTCTTGATTGGCTCATAACCTTAGTATTCCCAAGTTAAGATCTTTTGTGTTTCCAAGGAAGATTGCATGATTGTTTCTATCAATTGTATGTTTGCTTGTTTCCTTTAAATCTTATGCTTGCTACTCAGCCTTGCTAGTTAAAAACCCGTACTGAGAGAGAATGCTTCTCGTGCATCCATACCTTTAACTAAAACCTATTCCATTTGTGTCCACCATATCTACCTATTAGCATTATTGCTATTCCAGGTAAATTCTCAAGTTTTATCTATCTTCCAAATTAAAAAAATTGTTATGTGAAAATTATTTAGTAAAGCTCTCACGAACTTGATGGCACACTTTATTTTCTTGCACTTAATAAATTTGAACCATTGTGCCAACTATGTTGCTTATATGCTTACAAGTTATAGATTGGGAGTTAACAAAACCATGTTGTCATGGGGAACATTTTCAACACCTATAAATATCTATATAGTTGATATCATGATATTTTGTTTACGGATGTCGACTGTGTGAAATAAAAGGGGAGCTTGTAAGTTCATGGAGTATTATATATGTGTTAGAGAAATGTATGGGTGGCTAGCCTAAGACATGCCTAATCATGGTGGAAACTTGCAGCATAACCATAGTGAGAAATCTATGAAGCATATCCAGAGAAAAAAAATATAAAAAAAGAGAAGAGAAAAAGAAAGCACCATACTCATGGTAAATAAGAAGATTGTTGAGATGCTCATTGTCTATTGCCTTGTCATTTTGATATGGGATAGCTCCTGTATCATAGGGAAAGGGGTACCCTGTTGGTGGTTTTCTATGATACACATATACTTACAATGACAAGAACTTACTTGTGACTAAAGTTGATTAGCATGAGGAACGACCCTCGTACTCAAGGGACATGAGATTTTCGACCTATGACTTGTCAAGATTATACTTCATATTTGTCTCACTTTAACCTTAATCACTTCAAGATGCTTATGATAGGGGCAATGAGAGCTCAAAGCTAATAAGTACCATAAGTTTTTGGAAGCTCTTTATGAAACTTGAAATCCCTGCTTCCCTCTACGAAGGGCTTATCTTTTACCTTTATGTTGAGTCAGTAAACCTTTTCCTTTCTATCTTAAGCAAGCATTTGAGTTGTTGTGATTCAATCATCCATATGTTGATTTATTCAATCTTGTTTCTTATGTTCCTTGTTTTGCACAATGCTCTTATCTGACTGAATATAACTTTGAAAGCTATCTTTGTAGGTGAAAAGACCATTATGTTTGCGCAAGAGACTCTTTCATATAAACTCCATTATAAAAGCTAGGCTCAAAACTAAGTATGATTTGTTAATTGTTCTCTGACCAAGAACAAAGTTTGCCATCACCAATTATGATTTTCTTTGTGCATCTTTATTATGACTCCCATACTCATTGCAAGTTGAGTTATATAAGAGTGAGTTATTTTCTATTATTATTTGTGCATTGATAAATGTGATGCTTCTTGTCTGTATTCTCTTTATCAACACTTCACTCCATAAACCTGTGGACATGTTTACTGCGTTCAGTTTTTGCTTGGGGGCAAGCGAGGTCTAAGCTTGGGGGGAGTTGATACGTCCATTTTGCATCACTATGTTATATCATAATTTATTGTTATTCATTGATATATTTCGTATTAAGAGGTGATACTTATGTTATTTCAATCTATTTTGCATGTTTGATGATTCTTGGAGGATGAACCACCGGAGTCAGGATTCTGATGAAAAAAGCGTTGTCCAGATGCAATAATTCAGAAGATCAAAAAATTCCAGAAAATATATGGAAAATCCTATTTTTCCAGAAGACGAAGGAAGCCAGAAGGGGAAGCGGAGATGGGGCACAGGGGGCCCACACCACCCCTTGTCGTGGGCCCCTCTGGGCCGCGCCACCAGGTGGTATGGCCACCCTAGCCCACCTCTGGCATTGCCCTTTGGCGTACTTCCCCCCCCCCCCCCCCCCCCCCAAAACCCTAATACTCGGGGAGCGACCACAAAAAGATTCCGCCGCCTCTATGGGGCGGAAACTACAGAGAGAGAAAGAGCTCTCCGGCAGGCAGAAATTTGCCGGGGAAATTCCTTCCAGGAGAGGGGAGATCGTCACCATCAACACCATCATTGAGCTGGACTTCATTGGGATCATCATCACCATCATATTCATCATCATCTCCACCAGCAACATCACCACCACTACATACCGCTGTAACAATTGGGTTGAATCTTGCATAATTTTTGGGGGAAACTTTCCCGGTGTTGATTACTTGTTGTAGTTGATGCTATTGAGTGGAAGCATTGAATTATTGTTCATGTTTAGATTGTTACTTATCATTATTTCATCTCTTATCTTGATCCATATGATGTCTCGTGAGTAGTTCGATTAGTTCTTGAGGACATGGGAGAAGTCTTGTTGTTAGTAGTGGAATCATGTTGAGTAATATTTGATGGTTTGATATTTAAGTTGTGGTGCTATTCTTCTAGTGGTGTCATGTGAACGTCAACCACATGATACTTCACCTTTATGGGCCTAGGGGAATGCATTGTATATTTGGCTACTAATTGTGGGGTTGTGGGAGTGATAGAAACCTGAACCGCCGTTAGAAAACCATTGCACAAGGGAGTGTAGGATCTCAGAGTTTAATGTTGTGGTTAGGTTTTTATCTTAATTAATTTCTTGCAGTTGCGGATGCTTGCAAGGGGTATAATCACAAGTATGTATTACTACAAGTAAGGTCGGTACATTAGCATAGGTTCACCCACACAACACTTGTCCAACCAAAGAAGATTAATCAACTAGATGAAGCGAAAGCACTTGACAGTATTCCCATATGTCCTCGAGAACGTTTGGTCCTCCTAAGTAATACACCCGGCTTGTCCTTTGCTGAAGAAAGGATTGGGCCACTTGCTAAAATTATTATTATTGTCTTTTATTTACTCGTACTTTATTTATCTGCATTATCAAAAAACCCTAAAAATTCATTTACTAGTATTTATAGTGAATCCTTGATCCATACCACTTGTCAACACCTTCTGCTCCTCGTTGGGTTCAACACTCTTATTTATCGAAAGTAATATGATACACCCCCTATACTTGTGGGTCATCAAACATCATAGTACATGAGCGGGCCTAGAGTGTATCTCTCCATCGCAAGGAGTATCAATTCCCACAAGCATACCATGTGAATGATTGACGAACCATCCGGTACGAACAAGCGTCAACTTTATAATTAATCCGTTCAGAGCAACCTTTCGAGAATCTTGCCATGGCCATATTGTTCCCAAGTTCACATATATCTCGTGGTCAAAAAAAATTTAGAAAATGAAATACAAAGTCTTATGAGATTAAACCGATAACTATATTGACGATGCGTTTCACGGTATCTCATGTTTGATTCTATCCATCATAGTTGTTCTCTAACAACTCCAATCACATATGTCATTTACAACACCACAATCACATTGTCACCTTGCACATAGTTAGGAAACCGAAACTATCGTTGACGTACATACCTGTCACAGAAGCATGACCAGGGATATGTTTATATGGTGGTTATCATCCCACACATGTATTAGGGTTTTCCTCCAAATACACATTAGTCAAAACGAATACAATTATAGCACAGAACGATAAACTTAGTTATGAAATAGAAATATGAATAATAACACATTTATTATTGCCTCTAGGGCATATTTCCATCAGAGTGGAGATCCAAATCTGGGCCATTAGGTTTCGTTTGATCCAGACCTTCTTCTTCTTGCTCTCTTTTCCTTTGGTCGGGGCTGGGAGAGGACGGAGAGGCCACCAACTCCTTGAATAAGACCGTCGTACGGCGCCGTCCCCTGAAGTGGAGTTGTGGTGCTAGGAATCTTCCTTTGGCCAGCCCTTGTGGCGAGGAGGGGAGGGGCCCTGGTGCTTCGATTTGTGTAGAGGGCGGAAGGCAGGGAAGGCTTCTGCTACGCCTTAGAGACAAGTTCTCTGGGAGTCAATCCTCAGCGGCATTACTTCGACGGCAAGCGACCGTCCAACGGCTGAACTTCATGGCCGTGAGACAGCCACTCCCTCCCTTCTCGTCGGCAAGCTGGCGAAAGGTGCTCAACCTCTAGGCCGGTGTGCCTCATCGGAGGCTCTTATGCATCGAGATGGTGTGCTCCCGTCACTCCACCCCAAGTGGTTTTGTCCCCGGCGGTGGTGCTGACGACTATTCTCGGCTGCGTTGTCATCGGTTTGGTGGAGAAGGAGAAAGACGAAGATCTAGGCTTGATTGCTTTTTTTAGTTTTAGTTCTAGGGTCTTCCGTGCAAAATTCATGGGCCAGGTTGTACCTTCCTATGTTTTTGAGGGCCTCTCTGTAATACTTGCTCCACCGATTATAATATAATGCGTTAGTCGGGGTCCTTCGAGGCCCCTCGTCCTGTGCAAAAAAAGGACTCAAAAAGTTTAGGTTCGGTTGCGACCAAGTCCATGGGTCCAAGGTTTAAAACATACATTGCCGGAAAAAAGAGAGTAGTGGAACGGAAATTGCGCCTAATTTTTTTGGAAAGGAGCATATATTAATATCAAGAGATACCAATTACACCCGGCCTCTGCAACAACGCAATACCCTATTAGCATTACGGATACACACATCCAATAAAAGATTAAAAAAACTAAGAAAATAAAAGACCTGCTACAGTGTTCCGGTCCTATCAGCAACAGTACAACCACCACCAATACAACACCTGAACTCCAGGCTCTTCAAAAGCGACGCCTCTAAGAAGGAAACAGTGCACAAGCGCCATCATCGCCCGATCAAAGGTCTAGATTTTCACCCTAAAGATAATCCTCACTCTCAAAACAATGCCTTCAACAAGACCATTGCCTGGCACAACCAGCTAAGGCCAGACCTTGGGTTTTCACCCTGAAAGGTAAGATTCTGAAATTCACCTGTGTTGCCGCCCCCACTTACATACGGCTGCTTTTTAGCCCAGAACACCAAGCAAGTCCCTCAATTGTACGGCGACTCAAACCTCCATAGATAGATCTCCAAACCTGGTCTTCATGAATTCTCCACCTCTGACTTCACCATGGATCGATAGTCGCCTGGTGGCAACAAAAGACAGAGCTTCGCAGCGCTCCCTCCTGAACCAAACGGTCGGAATAAAATATGGGTGCACACGACCGAATACCATCTGATCCAGCGAACTGCAGGCATAGAAGCGCTGGTACATTCGTCGGCGGAGCCTTCCGGAACTCCCCACTCCGGCCAAATCAAGAACCATCCTCAGGGAGGTGATCATCTCCACACAAGAGGGACCCTAGGCCGAACCACCTTTATTCGACCGGCCGACCAACTCTGACGGGGGAGAAAGGCCACCACCACCATGTCCGGACGAACCCAGAAGCCATCCCGCTGCCAGCTGGGAAATTGCGCCTAATGGATATGCATATCTTGATAGTATCTGAGATATTAATGATATTAATACGTGTGACCAGGTGCCAAAAAATTATAAGGAACTATTAATATCGAAAATCAAGGCATTTATTTTTAGGTGCAATCTTACCTCTATAAATAGACACCTCGGCCTCTTGTTCCTCACCCAAGTAAAAACTCATCATCACATCTAAAAAGAGAGAGAGTAGATTCCATCCACCTTGATTCAGGTCTGCCAATCATGGCGCACTTTAAGATCGCAGCGACTGCCATGTGCTTCTTCCTCCTCTTGACCGTTGGTTTTGGTGAGTCGTCCCTTCTCCATTAACGTGTAATATATTCTTAAGCATGACAATAGGTACTAGTTGAGGTGATCGATACTAAGTAAGAAACGTTGGTTGAGCAGGTAAGAAGCAAACGAAATGCGAAGGGCCCAGCCAGACCTTCAAATTACCCCTGTGCGAGTTCGCCCCGTGCAACGCGGCCTGCATCTCCGAGGACTACAAAGGTGGGTACTGCAAGGAAGTCCACGACGTTGGATGCCTGTGTACCAATTATTGTTTCGACGGCGAGGCGCCCAGGAATGAGATCTCGATGAACTGAAACCAGCCAAGTGGCGCTCCGATGTAGGGTAGTAGTACTAGTATATGTGTTTTAATTACCAGCTGGGACTTTCAGTTTGTGGTGATGTAATGGGATGTGGTTGGTAATAAGAAAATCTTCAGTTTAAAAAATCCTCAGGTGAAAAGTTTGGGCGAACTGAAAACGGTGCGTCCAATTTGATGATTTTTTTCCGATAAAGGGCGCTTTGTCTAATTTGATGATGTCTTAAATTGGTCTGTAGAACTTGATCGATGGACACCACCCGTCTGATGGACGCGGATGGACATGGACACCACCTTGTTTTGTCCAGCTACGCGGATGGACATGGATCAGTGGTTTGCCTTGCATCCAATCCAATCCAATTTTACATGTGTGACCATGTCCTTGATTGGTGATGCTCGCTCAATATAGGCAAATGCATATTGAGAAAAGATGAGAATAAAAGCTGAGGGGACAGGGGCTTGGAAAGGGTTTATCAGTTCTTGGAATTAAGCAGTGAGTCAGTGAGTGTGACGGCCAACTGCAGCCCCACGAATTCAGGCAAATCTATATTTGAGAAAAAGACGAGGAAGAAGAAGAAAGGTGGGAGGGAATATGCGTTTCAGTTTACCAGTCTAACAGTGTGGAAAAGATTTACATCTCTGGCATACAAATAAAATACTACTGCCTGCTAAAAAGTCTTATATTGTGGAACAGAGTGAGTATTTCGTATGTTCATAAACTACCTGGGGCTTTTTAATGAAAAGCACCGCGGTCCTCCTCTCCTCATGATGGACATGGATGAATGGGCGCCTAGTTTGGGCAAGCACCGCGGCCCTGTTGTCTGCCTCTTGTTGCCTGATCTAATTGCATGTGCGATGACGTCCTTAATTGGTGGTGCTCGCTCAGGCTCAGTACAGGCAAATTATGCATATTGAGAAAAGATGAACATAGGACAGGCCGGTGCTTGGAATTAAGCAATGAGTGCGACGGCCAACTGGAAACTTTCATCAATGAGTTGTGATGTCCATTGCTGTAGCCCGATCGACGAACTCAGAGGGTGACAGTCTATTGCTTGCTAGAGCCTGACGAATTCAGAGCCAACTGGAAACTTTCGTCAAATAACCTGCCTGATGAGTTCCATTGCTACAGACCGACGAATACATGCAAATCTATATATATTGGAGAAAAGACGAGGAATAAAAAGGGGCTCACCATCTCACATGCAATAATTATGTTTGTACGATGAACTGAACACAGCATGGCCGTCTGGCGGAGAATCTCTTCCGAAAACATATGTACTAGCATTTAAGTTCTTGGAAATTTTGGCACTGCAATTTGATAGCCATTTCTATTGTACATTTCTTTATATTCGTGAAGGGTATAGAAACCTCACTAATTTTTTATGTATCTCCTCGTATGCATGTACATTTATCAAAGCTCCAAGGGAACCGATCTGACTACATATACATCATGTGATTTGTCCTCCTTTACCCAGATCGAGGGATCAATGGATCGTCAACTATGTTTCTAATTTCGAGGAAGAGAAGTTCGCATTCCCAGGTTAATTCTAACAGTTCTCAAGAATCAATATGTACAACAATTTTTGTGCGTGTCATCTTCTTTGCATTGCTCAGAGCTGTCAGGAAACCTTAATTGGCAGGAACATGCGTGAGAGAGCAATATCTCCTCCAGCTATCTGCTGTCGGAAGAGATCGCTTCTTCCATCCTCCTAATGACGACGCTGAGACTATGTCCACTCTCGAGTGCTTTGACGGCAGCTCTATGTGCTTTCTTGTGCCACAGAAGGTTGTAAGATTGCATCACTGACCAACGAGCTCTATTTGCCATATGAAAAGCAACCACCAAGTGATTATTTTAAAATGCTACCATTACATTTTTCAAAAATACTAAATCATCTTACATGGATAATGTCTAACAGGGGATCTAAAATCTTTCCATCCATCCCTGACGAAAAAAACAAATTCCTGTCGAATCGGTAGGAGGTGGATAAGATATGAATTACAGGTATATAGGTATATGATCTGATGCTCATGATTTTCTACAAAAATCATTTTTAGGTCCATAATATGCTATTTCATCAGAGATCCACTTAAAATTTAGCGAGGCTCAGCCCCGAGCTAAGAATTTTTATGTCCGTCATTCGACAAAGTTTGACGATAGTTTTAAACGGGCATAAGAAATTTAAAAATGATCCAAACAATGTGAAACCTTCGCATGGTGTCATATTATGTGACATAGTTACAAGGAAAAATATTAAACTTGGTATATTGATTATGTTTTAAAAAAACTTCACAAAATGACCTATCTCATTCGAGGTTTCCTAACTTTTGAGTCAAATAACCAAAGTTATGGCAAAAATCAAGGCATGATTTGTGATAATGTGTCTATATTGTGTATACATGTATATTATGTGATGACGAACAATGTTGCAGGAGGAACTTTTCCTTTTCGTCTCACTAAAAAGCCATTTTTTATTTTCTGAGTGCAAAACACGAGCGGTTTTATGAAGCAACCACCAAATGACTATTTCAAAATGCTATCACCATATTTTTCCAAAATACTAGACCACCTTACATGAACAATGTCCTAATAAGAGGATCTCAAACCTTTTCGTCCATCCCTGATAAAAAAGATAAATTCCTGCTGAATCGGTAAGAAGTGGGTCAGATATGAATTACAGGTACATGATATGATGCTCATGATTTTTTACAATAATCATTTTTAGGTTCACAATATGCTATTTCATCAGAGATCCACTTCAATTTTAGCGAGGCTCAGCCTCGAGCTAAGAATTTTCATGCCCGCCATTCGACAAAGTTTGACGATAGTTTCAGACGGGCATAAGAAATTCAAAAATGATCCAAATAATGTGAAACCTTCGGATGGTGTCATATTATGTGACATAGTTAGAAGGGAAAATATCAAACTTGATATATTTATTATGTTTCAAAAAAACCTTCGCAAAATGACCTATTTCAT
Source organism: Avena sativa (assembly GCA_916181665.1). NCBI lineage: Eukaryota > Viridiplantae > Streptophyta > Magnoliopsida > Poales > Poaceae > Avena > Avena sativa. The sequence goes on from OV702294.1 coordinate 94,734,848, forward strand.
TCGAGGTTTCTTGATTTTTAGTCAAATGACTAATGTTATGGCTAGAATTAAGGCATAGTTTGCGATAATGTGTCCATATTGTGCATACATGTGTATTATGGGACGGTGAACAATGTTGAAGGAGGAATTTTTCCTTTTTGTCGCACCAAAAATCCATTTTTTACTTTCCGAGTACAAAAGACGAGCGGTTTTGTGAAGCAACCACCAAATGGCTATTTTAAAATGCTACCACCACATTTTTCAAAAATACTAGACCACCTTATATGGATAATATCCTAACGGGGGGATCTCAAACCTTTTCGTCCATCCCTGATGAAAAAGATAAATTTCTGCCGAATCGGTAGGAAGTGGATCAGATATAAACTACAGATACATGATCTGATGCTCATGATTTTTTTAAAAAAATCATTTTTAGGTTCACAGTATGCTATTTCACCAGAGATCCACTTCAATTTTAGCGAGGCTCAGTCCCGAGCTAAGAATCTTCATGACTGTCGTTCGACAAAGTTTGACGATAGTTTCAAACAGGCATAAAAAATTCAAAAACGATCCAAACAATGCGAAACCTTCGCGTGGTGTCATATTATATGACATAGTTGAAAGAAAAAATATCAAACTTGGTATAGTAATTATGTCTAAAAAACCTTCATAAAATGACCTATCTAATTCGAGGTTTTCTGACTTTCGAGTCTAATAACTAATATTATGGCTAGAATCACGACATAGTTTATGATAATGTGTCCATACGTCCGTTGACCAACAATTTCATTGTGGCCGCTGACAGCAGCAAGCACATCCACTTCAATCAAATTTCTCCAAAACCCAAATGGCACAAAACTTCAAACAAAAAAGGCTGGCGAGTTCTGCTTCTGCTTCCGCAAGAAGTTTGAGGCATATGGTCTTGCAAAATAGACCCGGTAACCGCACGTGTAGCTTTGCACCCACGGTGATTTAAGAGGTATGAACCTATTTTTTTGCTTGTTTTTCTAATAGAACATGGATTTCTGGTACTTCCTCCCATCCATATTAATTAATTTTGATTTGTTAAAATTTGAATGAACCTACATACTAAATAGTATTTAGATTCATTAAAATCTAGACAAATTTGAGTCAATTAATATGGGCCGGAGGGAGTATATAAAAGTGGTTTCAGAATTTTGGTAAGGATTTGTTTTTGTCGCAGTCAACCTATGTGTTGAAGTTTTGGGAAACATTACTAACCGAGTGATCACCGATGTGGAATGCCACTTTTTTTCGAGAATACGTCAACAATATAGCTTAGTTTTCTAGAAAGCACAATGTTATTTACAAGAAGCTGACACGAAAAGTGCCAGCAGTCCTGAGCTCCATGACGCGAAAAGCCCACGCCGCTTCTCATAGCTAGCGAGAAGTAGGAAACTGCGAGGCCTGCTCGGACACGATCGCGAAGCCTGTATGCGTGAAATTTCAGGCCGGATCGCCGGTCACAGCAGGGAGAGAATCACGACCGAAAGCGACGACCGCATGCGTGATGCGTGGCGGGCGTCTGCCCCATCATCTCCATGACCATGAGCGCGCGTAGTACTACGTCCATCATCTGATCCGACGCGACGAGGGCGCGTCGAGCCGCCAGGCCCCGCGCGCCACCACCAGGCGAAGACGCGACGCAGGACTGCAGGGAGGCCGGCCGGAGCCTCGATCGTCCTCCTCCGAGCGGTCGTGGACGGGAACTTTGGGCGATTTCTGGGCGCGCGTGGTTTGATATTTGGTGTATGTGCCGCCACCGCCACCGGCCATGGCTATGCTGTGTGCTTTCGTCCTTGTTCTTTCACCTCGGAAGGGATAAACACGTACGACCATGACGGCTTGACCCCTCTAGGCCTCCACCATTACGGCGACGGCGAAAACTGAGGCACCAAGTCCTGATCGAGCTTGGCCCGCGATCGCCTAGACGTTCTGCTTGGCCTTGGCACCGCGAAGCTACGCGGGCACTTGGTCGATGTATATACCTATACATTGCTCTCTGGAAAAAAAAAAGGAGGACAATAGCCCCCTAATCGCCTGGGGCGCGTCTCTCCCTCCTTAAACCCCTGCGTCTACCCTGTGTGTACAAGTTACACACGTTTATAAAACGAATAACCCGTTTATTTAATACTTCGTCTGTTTTAAAATATAAAATGTTTTTGCTTTGTGAAGCAAATGTATCTAGACTTTTTTTAGTATATAGGTTTATTCAAGTTAGGTGTGAATCTATGTACTAAAACAAGTCTAGATATTTTTTTTTATAAACCTAAAACATCTTATATTTTGAAACGGAGGGAGTACAAAAAGACGTTTCAAGTAGCCTGTTCGCCCTCCTTTCGCTTCCCTAAAAAAATCATGGGAAAACGTTTGAGATATTTTATCAACTTTCTTCGTCTCAAAAAAGATATCGCAGATTTGGATAAATCTAAACACTCCCTCCATCTCAAAATAGATGTCTTAAGTTTCTCAAAATTTGAATGAATCTATATGCTAAATAGTGTCTAGATTCATCTAAATTTTAATAAATCTAAGACATCTATTGGGACGGAGGGAGTACTATTTAGTATATAGGTTCATCCAAATTTTAAAAAACCTAAGACATCTAGTTTGAGACGGAGGGAGTAACGTAAACGAATAACTAGTAACGTTTGAGAGTCTTCTCGAGGATTCCGGGCTGACCCGAGGTCTTCCCCGACGGTGGTGGCGGCTGAGGCAAGGCGCCGGTGTGAATAGTTTAGGGTTTAAGTTTAGGTGGTGTTGTGCCTTTGTGTCGTATAGGACTAGGTGGTCGGAGCGTCTCGACTAGCTCCGACGCGGCCTTGGCTGGGCGGTGCTCACTATGGTGCTATGGTGACTAGAGTTCTCGCAGGCGGGCGCCCACACCTTAGGGATCTCTGTCAATATATTTGAGTTATGGAGCTCAGCCGCTTCGTCGGTCGTGCACGCCGTCGGGTTGTTGTCTCACACATTGTGGAAGACGAGGGATGAGTTTGGGGCGAGCTCTCTCAATAAGTGCAACCTTCTTCTGCGGGGTGACCTTGAAGATGGGGTTTTCCTATCGGCCGGCCGTGGAGGCAAGGGAGAGCATGAGCTCGAATTCGAGATTTTCAGCGTTAGAAGAAGGGGAAGTCTGTACTTGTGCGTGCTCTTGCGCTTGTCCAAAGCCGTGGACCTGCGGAGTTCATCTACAACAACCAAGTTAGCCAGTGTGGCTCGGGCTAGCAGCGGCCACTCCGTGTTGTGATGTGTGGGAGGCACCACGACTCTTTCTTCCTCTAGGCCAGTGAGCCGATCCGGAGGATCTTTGATCTGAGCGATGTGTTCCACGCTGATGGCAGCCCAAGTGGCGTGCTCCCTGACGTCATCGACGGCGGTCTTGGCTCAAGATCTTGCAGTGGCGGGGAGAAAGGACCTGATTGCGCTTTAAGTTTTCCTTTCCCAGTCTTTCTTGTAAAATCTAAGGACTCCTTAGTTAATCCTGTTTGGATCACGGTCCTCTTTGTAATTATACCTAGCGCTAAATAGAGCTTCTCGGCCTTCTGGCCTCTTCCATGTGCAAAAAAAAGTTCACAACAACCAGCACTGTAAGTGATCGCATCTACAAAAACCGCACGAACTCCTCTTCTAGCTAGCACTATCCATGGCCGAAATGGCACCTCCATCCCTTGCCACGCTACTCCTCTGCGCCCTCCTCCTCGCTCCATTGGCAGCTGGCGAGCGCGAGCGTACGTCCTACATTGTCCACATGGACACACTAGTACATGGTATGTTTTTAGGGGCACTTTGGCTAAGGACACTTCTGAAAATGCCTCTAAATGTGTTAATTTGGGGCATTTTGCAACTTCGAAGAGTTTTGACTCGCGCATAGCTCTTTTTTCCAACAGTAGAAACCGTGATTTATCAAAGGGTTTGGCAAAGCAATTCATAGATTCAGTTGAACTCGTGCAAAGCGATTCATGTCGTCGTTGAGCCGAGAAGCAAACGCTCCTATACCGTCGTGGTCGCCGGAGCTGAGGAGCGGACGCCCACGCTGCGGCGGCCGGCGAAGAACGCTCATCGACCTTCGTGGCCGCTGTCGACAGAGACGGGCCGCAGGTCAACTACTCGAGGTAGAGGATGGATTAGGCGGCGCCCACACCGTTGAGCGACACGCAAGGGAATAGAGCAAAACTGGACTTGCAACCACTCTAACAACCGGTTGAAAACCACAGGTTAGACCCTGTTTAGATCCGGAACCATAGCCAAACCTTTTTTTTAGTGGAACCAAACCATTTTCTAGAGCAACCGAACTAAGAGCATCTCCACTCGTTGGTCGAACTCAGGCCGAAATCCGGACCTTTTTCCGGCCGGACGGCGCAAGTTTTCGGCCTGAGTACGCCCAGTTTCCCACTCGGCTACCCAGGCCGAGTACCCAGACAGATACAAAACGGCTATATATTTGAATCTACATAGTTCCCGCCGGCGAGTTCGACAGATGCGCCTACATGTTCGGCGACATATTTTTATTACATAACAGGGGAAACAACGATCAGTCTTCGATTGGATGGGCTCCTGAGGCGTGGCCGATGCGGCGTTGTCGTCCGTCTCGCCGGCGAAGGCCCCCGGGTTGGAGGAAGCCGAAGCAGAGCTCGGCGTGGGAGCGTTCGGCGCTGGCACGTTCGGCGCAGAGGAAGAGGAAGGGGAAGCCGTGGTCATGCCCTCCAGGATGGCCTGACGTTGCGCCATGTACCAGGCCTTGACCAGCGAGCTCATCTTTGACATGTCCTCGCCGCCCATGAGGAACTTGAGGCCCGTGTGGCGCTTCTTGGCGGCGTAGTTGGCCTTCTTCTCGGCGAGGCTGGATTTCTTCTCGGCGAGGCTGGCCTTGATGAGGGCCACATTTTCCCCTTGTGTCTCCATCAGCTTCTTCCAACGCTCCTCGCTCTTCTCAGCCCTCTTCTCGGCCTGCGCCCTCGTGTCGGCGAGGCATTTCTCGATCGAAGCCTGGAGACGCTCGGCGGGAGGTCCGGCGGCCTTGAGCATCTTCGCCTTCTTCTGGCCGAGCTCAGGTCTTCCTTCGCTGGCAGCAGCAGCCGGGGCCTCGGGGTTGTAGACGCCATCCTTGCTCTTGGAGAGACTCAGCCGAGTGTCCCGCCACTTCTCGCAATGCTCGATTTTCTCGAAGACATGATGGAACATGAACTCCATCTTCATGTCCTCTCGAAACAGAAGAAGTGCACGGCGCAGCTACAAAATGGAAGTGTGTCAAGTTGTCCATGTTCGCGAGTGTGTCAAGAGAGTGCACGATAAAGTTAATGTTCGCGAGTACCTTGTTGTCCATGTTCTCCCCACTGGCTTGTGTGCGGTCGAATTCTTTCACGCAACTGTGCCACTTGCTGAACGCTGTTTGGATGATCGCCCAGTGGTTCGTTATTGCCTTCTCCCCTCGCTCCATGTGGATCTTGCGATACTTTGGGTCGCACATGATTCGCTCGTCGAATGCTGCCTTCAGGCGCCGCCAATAATTGTCGGAATTTTGGTTCACACCCGTTATCGGATCCATGCTCACCGACTTCCAAGCCTCGGCGAGGCAGGTGTCCTCGGCCACGGTCCATTTGAGCCGAGTGTCCGCCGTCTTCTTCCCCTTCTTTCCTTTCGCCTCAGTCTCGGCGTCCTCTGGCTGCGTCTGCTCGGCCTGGGTCTCCTCGGCATCGATATCGACGAGGTCCTGGGACTCGATGCCGCGCTCGGCGTCGGCATGGGTCTGCTCTTCCGTGAAGAAGGAGGGGTGGTTGGAGGCCGAGCCTGTCGCGATCAGGTCCTCCATGTAGGCCTCGGGCATCATGCCGGCCGGAAGTGCGCCCGGCATTCCGCCGAACAGGTTGCGCACGTCGGCCTCGCCGAAGGTTGCCGAGCTTCCGCCGAAAGGCAGCCGTCCGCGGCGCAGAGCAGGGCTTGCGTACGCCGGAGAGGTCGAGTAGGGGACGTTGATGTCCACGCCGAATGGCGAAGGGTGGCACGGCGCCGGGCAGAGGAAGAGCACGTTCGGGCTGAACCCGCCGTCGAACTCCAGCGACGGGGAGTACCGCTGCCGAGCAGCCGCCTGGCTCTCCTGGAAGTTGGCCGGAGAGATCGGCGAGAAGCCGGCGGGTGAGCCGACGCTAGCCTGGCTCCCCCAGTGTGGTGGGTGCGGCGCGGCCATCAACACCGAACGCGTCGCCGCCGCCTGCTTCGCCTTCACCATCGCCTGTTCTTCCGTCGCCGCCTTCACCATCGCCTTCTCCTCCTCCGCTTGCTGCTGCCGGAGCTTCGCCCTCTCCTTCCTGTCCTTCCGCTCGGCCGACGAGATCTGCCTGACCTGCTCCCTCTTCTCCTACTCCGCCGAGGACATGCCCTCCGGCTTGGTCGGCGGCGCTCTCGGCTTCCTCGCTTTCTTCTCCGCCGGACCCTCACCGAGGATCGATCTGGGTTGGACGAAACTCTTGGGCGGCATGGCGGGTGCGGTGATCGGTGGAGCTTCGGCGTGGGGAATGGGGGGAGAAAGGCAGGAGGGGGAAGAAAAGGGCGGGGAGCTCGGCGAATTGGCGGGGTGGTGCCTTCTCTCGCCGACAGAGCTGGCCCACGCCCGTTTTCGCTGAGTCCGGCGTTCCCAGGGCGTATCTGGGATCCTGGGTACGGCCTGGGTAGGCCGGACCAAAACATGCCGAAATCCGGATGAAAACAGGTCCTTGGGTACGCGACTGGGCCGATTTTCGGCGTCCGGACCAAAATTCGGCGTTCGGATCGGCCTCCTGGGTAGGCGAGTGGAGATGCTCTAAATCAAACTTGTTTTAGAGCCAGCCCATTAGAACCCAAACTGAACGCAATAATGCTAGAGCTACGAAATATTTGTTACGAAAAGCATTTACGGACTAAGGCGGAACCACCGGGTTGGTTTAAATTTGTTGTCTTCCATGAAAATAGGATCTAATCCCTAATGTGCTCCCTCCACGTAATCCTGTAGCTTGATTCCGTAAGGATTTAGTCCATAAAAATAGCATTACTGGACTGAACGAGCCCATGTAGAGAAACGAGAAACCAAACTAATGCACCCGGTTAAATAATAACCATTCCCAGATTTAGCTTAGATAGAACCGCGACTGGTGCGTTCATGTTACAAGCCCGAGTAGCATATGCGTTTCAGTTTACCGGTCTAACAGCAGTGTGGGAAAGATTTATATATCTGGCATACAAATAAAATAACTACTCCGTATTACCTATATGTGTTCATAAATTACCTGCGACTTAGGGATGTAATAGTATTTCTATCTTGCCTTGAGTAGTGCAGTGGTTGAAGTTCTCCTCTGCTTTCTCTTCGTAGTAGTCTTCTTCCTCTTCGTATCCTTGGTCGGTACTAGCGTCTATAAATAAATACGAGATACACAATCACCAAACAATACTTAACTATTTTTATTTGGCACACAAAGGTTCAGACTAGATGATATAGTATCATCACAATTATCACATGAAATAATGACCTAGTTTTATTTATTTTATTTTAGAAAAGTAATTTCTACTTATTGAAAACTACTTAAGATTTAATATTCTCCAGTTAAAATATGGGATCATGTTGACACATGTCATTACCATATATTTTAATACTTGGTAATGTGATTTAAAGTGGTGTCACAATTTAATAAGGTTTAACCTTATTATTTTAATTAATTAAAGTGACTAGAAATGCCTATGGGGCATTCTTTTATTACTTGTCCATTATTACTGCAAGTAAACCTAGATATTTTTATATATTCATAAAGGTCTTATCAAATGTGATTTTTGAGAGTTGGAATCAACTCAAAAGCATTTATGGTTGATTTTTGAAAAATGTTTGAATACAGAAAAGTCTATGCCTTGTTATTTTTACCATAGGTGATCTATAATTTCAAATGGTTTGAATCCAACGGGCTTGGATTAACAATTTCCATACCTTTCTAACATGATTAGTTTCATGTAATTTGGTTTAGTAAAACTCTCTGAATTGATTTTTGAATCTACTGCCAGAACTAGGTTTTGAATTAAAATAGAAAATATCTATTTGAATCTACTGGGCTGAGCGCGGGAACTAAACTGGGCCGGCCCACTATGCACAGCGTACGCGCGTGGGCTGGTTTAAGTCATGTTACCACTCGTCAGTGAGACAGGGGGTGCCGAAGGGGTATGTGATGGTTTTGACCGTAGGATTAGATTCAAGATCAACGGCTCACGACCATCGTCCTCATCAAAACAGGACACAACGGGGACTAACCCTAGCACGGCCAGTGAGGGTCGGGGGAGGCTCACCAGAGCTCTGGCGAGGGTCAGCGACGGGGGCGAATGGGGTTGTCGACGATGGAGGTTCTCCTGGTACTGGCGGCTTCTCCTGCGGTGGCAAGAATCGACGGCGCCCTTCTCCTCCAGTAGCGGCGGGCTCCGGCCAAATTCCGGCAAGGGAGAGCTCGCCTTGCTCCGAGAATAAGTAGGGGAGGATCAGTGAGGAGTGGTGAGTGTTGGAGTGTGGAGAAATGGTGCGGGGGAGCTCCCTTTTTATAGCGGGGCGAGAGGGGCAGCGCGGCGTGGGCAGAGGTAGACGGAGGCGATGGCATAGCGAGCTAACGGCATGGTCCGGGGGCTAGGACGGTGGGTAGTCGCCTGGCGGTCATCACGGGCAGCATGGCTCAGTCAATGGTGGTCTGCAGCGGTCGGAACAGTGCAGTGCTCTGCGTGGTACTGACGGCAAACTTCGCGGCGTGCGGCGGCTACGGGGCACGGTCGAGGGAACGGACATGTCCTTTGGTCTCCTAGGACGGTGGTGATCGTGTTGGCGGGCGGCGAGAGCTCGAGGTGGTCGGGTTGAGTGGGAACGAAGTGTGAACTGCGGTGCACATCGGCATGGTCGACAGCGGCGCGGGCACGGAGTTTCTGGCGTCTCCTCTCTCTGTCCTCGAGCTAGGGCTGGTCTGGAGGGGGCAGTGAGGCACGGGCAGCATGCCAGAAATGGTTGGCGAGGCTAGCAACGCTTGCATCATGCTATCGACGTTGAGGTGGACAAGGGGGTGGTCGGCCATGCATGGCATGGTGCAAGGTTATGGTTCTAGGCTGTTCAATGCAGGTGTGCTCACTGGGGGGATAAGGGTGAGAAAAGGGAGACAATGTTTGAATGATCACTTCTCAAAACAGTGAAAGTTTGGCCAATTTGATTTGTGTATACCAAGTGTTTGATGAAATGGCCGAAAGAAATTTATATTTAAATTTTTGGATAAAACTTGGTGAGTGTACTGGGCACATACTTGGTAGTCTCTGGTTGCTTGGATTTGTCAATGTGAACTGGTTTGGTTGGGTTTTGAGAAATGGTGATCTTACCATATGAACTAGATTCAATTTTGAATTGTAATTGGCATAGATTTACAAAATGTTTCTGTGGGTTTGCAAGGTGGGCTTGGGTTCAACTTTACTTGGTCTAGCAAAGGGTGAAAAGAATTGGATTTGTTTATGTTAGAAATCTTGGACTAGAAACACTCAAAGTGGTCTAGTGGTTAACTTTGGTCAAGATGACCATTAGCTCATATTGTTTATATTTGAATTTCTATTGACTTGATTCTGCTTGGAAAGGATTTAGATGATGTTTTTTTCATCTTTAAACCATTCCTTGCCATTCATAACAATCAAACAAGTCATTGCAAGCATTCATGCATTCATCACATACACACATACATTCATATTGATTTTAATTAACAAAAGTTTTTGTTAGCCCTAAACTTGGGTGATTAGAACTTGATAATCTTGATTAATATTTTTGGGATGTTACAAATCTTCCCTCCTTAAACAAAATCTCATCCCGAGATTTGAGAAAAAAATAAAACTAGGATTTAAAGAGATCTGGAAACTCAGTCCTAATGTAGTCTTCTCGCTCCCAGGTAGCTTCTTCTTCAGTGTGGTTACTCCACTGGATCTTGAGAAACTTGATAATCCGGGTTCTGGTGATCCTGAAAGCTTCTTCCAAAATATGAATGGGTAATTCAGGATAGGTCAAGTCATCGTTGATCTCTATGGTTCTATGATCGATATTCTTGAAAACTTCGGTCTTCTCCGAGACTTCTAGGCATTTGCGAAGTAACGAGATATGGAACACATCATGCATGGCTGACATCTCCTCCGATAGTTCCAGTTGATATGATACTTCTCCTCGGTGATTCAAAATCTTAAAGGGTCCGATATATCTGGGAGCAAGCTTTCCTTTGAGTTGGAAACGTTGCATTCCCTTCAAAGGTGATACTTTGAGATACACAAAATCTTCGATGTTGAAGGCTAGGTCTCGACGTCTCTTGTCGGCATAACTCTTCTGTCTGGATTTGGTGGTCTTGAGGTGCTCGCGGATCTTGTGAACTTTCTCTTTGGCTTCTCTTAGGATGTCGGGTCCGAAAATCTGACTCTCTCCTACTTCCGACCAATTCAAAGGGGTACGACATTTTCTTCCATACATGAACTCAAATGGGGCCATTTGCAAACTGGTTTGGTAACTGTTGTTGTATGAAAATCCTGTGAAAGACAGACAGTCTTCCCATTTAGATCCATATTTTAACACATAAGATCTCAACATATCTTCGAGTATCTGATTTACTCGCTCCGTTTGTCCATCAGTCTGAGGGTAATAAGCTGTGCTGAAATCCAGTCTTGTTCCTAATCCTTCTTGGACTTTCTTCCAAAACCTCAAGGTAAACTGGGTTCCCCGATCTGACACGATGTTCTTGGGGACTCCATGCAAACTGACTATCCTAGCAATGTACAACTCTGGTAGCTTCGAACTCTGGTAAGTGGTCTTGACTGGTAAGAAGTGAGCGACTTTGGACAGTCTATCCACTATGACCCAAATAGAGTCATTTCCCCTACTAGATGTAGGAAAACCGGTGATAAAATCCATTCCGACTGAATCCCATTTCCATTCCGGAATCTGCAATGGTTGCAACAGTCCTGCGGGTCTCTAATGTCCCTCCTTGACTCTTTGACAGATATCACATTTGGCTATGTAGCTTCTGATTTCTCTCTTCATCTTATGCCATTCTTAGCAGGAGGATAGTATTTTCCAATAAAAGCATCTTTGCACTTAATCCAAGAATCAATACTATTTCTAGGTAAGGATAGCAACCATTCTTTAGCTTTTCCTTTTAAGGAGAAAGGAAACAACTTGAGCTTAATAATATCTCCATCTACATCCTTATATTTTTGCATCTCACAAAGTTCAACAAAGTTATTAAGGTGGGCAGCAGCATCATGAGAACTAGCACCAGAAAATTGCTCTCTCATCACAAGATTCAATAAAGCAGGCTTAATTTCATAAAAGGTAGCATCAGGAGCAGGTGGAGCAATATGAGTACTTATGAAATTATTGTTGTTTGTGCTAGTGATCACACAACTTGGTGTTCTCAGCAGAGTTCATTTTGGCAAAAGTGGAGCAAGCCAACAACAGCAGCAACTAGAGCATGAACTAATTTTTTTGTGTTTTTTGATAAGAGAAAGCACACCAAACTAAACTAATTTTTTTGAGTTTTTTGATAAAAAGAGGCAAACAAAACCAAGAAAAAGAAAAACAAAGTAAAGAGAAAGGTTGTGAAGGACTCTCCTTGTGACGACATCCTTAGCCTCCCCGGCAACGGTGCCAGAAAACATGTTGATGGCGTGTGATAGCGCTTCGTTGGGAGACCCCAAGAGCAAGGTGTGATGAGCACAGCAGCAAGTCTTCTCTCAGTAAGAAACCGAGGTTATCGAACCAATAGGAGGAATGAAATGACTCAAAGGTGTTGCTAGCAACTTGGAGACCTGCACAACACAAACTCAAGACTTTGCCCTAACGAACAGTGAGGTTGTCAATCTCACTGGTTGCTGTAACAAAGGATTAACTATATGGTGTAGAAGGTAATAGTGGCTTACAGAAAGTAAACAGTGACAGTGGAAGATGTATCAATGGTAAAGATTGGACCGGGTCCATAGTTCACTAGAGGTGTTCTCCTTAGATAAACAAACATGGCATGCTGGGTAAACAATTTACATCAGGGCAATTTATAGGACTGAGCAAGGCATAACAATGCAATACTATACATTCATGATCCTATGAGATTCGATTGGGCAATACAACAAGATACATAGACCGTCATCCAACTACATCTTTGACTATAAATCCACCTTTAGGTTATCATCCGAACCCCCTCTAATATTAAGTTGCAAGCAATAGATAACTGCTTTAAGCAAAATGTGTAAGGTAAACAATCCACTTGTTCCATGAACAAGAGACCGTAGTTTTCTCCCTAGTGGCAACAACACATCTACAACCTTAGAGATTTCTGTCACTTCCCTTGGATTAAATAGAGGCATAAACCCACTATCTAGCATAAATACCCCCTCTTAGAGTCACTAGCATCTACTTGGCCAAGATAGCTACTAGAAATGGAGAGCATGCAAGATCACAAACAACACAGACATGATAGAATCAATAAGACAAAATCATTAATCAATCTAACATAGTAATCTCAATATCCATCGGATCCCCGCAAACACAACATGCATGATTAAAAATAGATGATCTTAATCATGAACGGAGCTCATAAGATCTAAATATGGTAGCACAAAGGAGGAGATACAACCATCTAGCTACTACATGGACCCGTAGTCCAAGGTGGAACTACTCACGTTTCATACTGGAGGCTGACATGATGAAGAAGAAGGCCTCTGGGATGATCTCCCCTCCGGCAGGGTGCTGGGAAGAGTTTAAGATCCCCCCCCCCCCGATCTAGGGACGATGGTGGCGGCGGCTATAGACGGTTTTGTGGAATATTGATCGGGTACTTAGGGTTTTGGCATCGGGGGGTCTTTATAGGCGAAGAGGCGAGGCAGGGGGCGGCCAGGGTGGTCACATCCCCCCAAGGCGTGGCTAGGGCTAGCCCGCGCCGCCAGGGGGTGTGGCCCCCTGGTGCCTCCCCTCCGTCTCGTACTCTCGCTGCGTGTTCCCCACGGTAAAATATTGACTTTGGCTCTTGTCCCATCCAATTCTGAGAATATTGATTTTCTGCCTTTCTGAAACCAAAAACAGAAGAAAACATGCAATTGGCACTATGGCATCTTGTTAATAGGTTAATACCAGAAAACATATAAAAACACCTCAAAGTGTAGACATAGCAAAGCAAAGTAGATACTAAACAAGCATGGAATATAAAAAATTATAGATACGTTTCCAACGTATCAGACTTCATATCGTTGAACCTCTTCTTCACTACGTCGAGATATCTGCTTATATTTCCCGAGTAACCGTGAGGAACTTTGACTCCTAGGAGGCACCTGAAAAAATGCTCGATCTCCTCCTAACACAGAGTGAAGCAGGAAGCGTGAAGCACAACCATCTCATTCTTATTAACCCTTTTGCGGCGACCTTGAGTCCCTTCCGTCTGATCATCATCATCATCACTATCAGGGTACTGAAGATCCTTCTTGATGCCAAGTAATTTCAGGTCGTTTCTTGCTTTCGGCTCATCCTTGGTCCTCTCCGGCATGTTGAGTAGAGTGCCAAGCAGACTCTCGGTAATGTTCTTCGTGATGTGCATTACATCAAGGCTATGGGGCGTGTGGAGGACCTTCCAGTATGGCAGGTCCTAGAAAATAGACCTCGCTTTCCATACACCCAGAAGCGGCTCTGTCATCGGTCGCTTCTTTCCTGGCGCAGGGCACTCTTCCTGTCGTGGCGGTGGCACGGCAGATGCCATGGGTAGGCTAAAGTTTGGGGCCAATGGATGCTAGAGGGATCCGGGGAGGGAAGATGTAGTGATTTCTACACTCAGATGACTAACAAGTAGCTCTTTATTCCTCCTCTCAAGGGCTACAAATGCTCCTTGAGCTGTATCAAAGGGAGGCAGAGAACTACTACGTGAGCCCTTTGGCCTTGTATGAATCGATCCCCCTCTCTGGAGCCCGTGCCCCTCCTTATAAAGGGGTTCCTTGACTCCTTCTAGGGCTGACATGGCAAGCATCTTCTTGGAATATGCTTGTCCCGAAATGGTAACTCGGCGGGCTCCTTTCCATGTCCCCCTTTTATCGATGGAAATGTTACAGAGACCCTCACATGTGCGCCTTGGGCTTCCTCACTGTCACCTCAGTGACGCTTGTCTGCCCCTCTGCAGCTCTGCTCTTTGCCCTTAGCGCTTGGCTCTGTCTAGATTCCTCCTAGCCAGAGACTAGGGTTTGACTATAGGCTTCTCCTTCTCCTGCAAGTCTCACATTACTTAGCCTCATCTTGCATAACTCGGCTCGGCCTTCACCTGCATACAAGTCGATCATCCTCATTCAGCCGACATAGCTCATACGTCGGCCGAGTAAGGTGTTAGTCATTCTATATTTGCCAAGGCTCAACTTATCTCGGCCGGATCTTACATGATTTGGCCGACACGGTCAGTAATTCGGTTTGAGGTAAGGGAGACTCCTTTCTTATTTCCCCTATCTTGACCGTATCCGGGGTCACACCCCCCCCCCCCCCCCCCCCCACACACACACACACAACATTAGTCCCGGAAGCTGGTGTCGTCCTGCCGGAAACCTCGGCCGGGCCACATCAGTTTCCAGACATTTATCTTCTTCCTTTCTTTCCGAGGTATTTCTTAGCCGATGTTCTTTTTCCGTTATCCTCTTCCTCATTTCATCCTTTTCCCGCTGTGGGCTACGCTCCGAGTTATCTCCTTTTGTTCGAGATATTTGCTTGGCTTCCTGGGTAAGCCTCGTCCTACGTGTCCCAATCATAATTGTTCTCTAGTTTTTTGTTCCTCTACAGTGTCCATTGACAAGCTACAGTGATTACTGCGCCCGTCGCGTCGGCGTAGTGATGCCTCGAGTACCGCATCAGTCAGAAGGCCCGATCCCCTCCTGCGCCATGTAGTCTTCGGTGTGTCTCCACTACCTGCGAGCGGTTAAGCCATACACGCGATTATGCGGTTATCGTGGCACAGCCACGATCCCACTACGGTTAACCCTACGCGGTTATAAAGAGGGGAGCAGGGTTGGATAATTCACTTTCCCACTTTCTTTTCCCTTCATCTTCTTCCTTGCGCCGCCTCCTCTGTTCGTGTTTCAGTGGCCGCGCCATCGTCGTCCCCCTCGACGGTCACGCTGCGGTTCTCCGGGTCCCGTGACCTCGCCGCAGTGCCTCCACTTTGGCGTTCTTGCCGGTGAGTTTTTCTACAGCGCCACCGCTAGGTCCCTGCGCGAGGCATTTTTCTAGTTTTCGAAGACTCCCTGCGGCAGTTCTGTTTCTGTTCCGCCGACGTGCTCGTCACCATCGCGACGGGCCCCTGCACCTCTAGGCCTCTCCCCGCCGCCAGTTTTTCCTCTGTCGATTCCTCCGACGAGCCTATGTCTAGCTACGCTAGCGGTGATCTCGTCGGGGAAGATGACCTTGCGGTCGTTCCAGAGCGTGGCTCCTGGCAGGGTTCCACGGTTACTCGCCGGAAGATAGAGTGGTTAATCAAAACACGCCGAATTCCCGCCGAGGTGAGTTGTCGCTTACCCGGCAAAGAATCCTCCCCAGTACTCAATGAGGGCGAGTACGTAGTTTTTATGTCCCACTTCGCTCCTGGATTTGGCCTCCCTCTTAGCGACTTCGCTAGGGGATTCCTCGATTATTTCGGCCTTCAGCCGCATCACCTGCCGGCTAACGCCGTTGCCTCTCTGTCGGCCTTTATCTCGGCTTCGGAGGGGTATTTCGGCCTCTGGCCTTCCGTAGATATTTGGTCCAAGTTCTTTCAGATCCGATCCAACGTAGTGCCGGACAAATCTCTTCATCCTTCTGAGAAATCTCTCACCCAATTTGCGGCTGCATCCATTACACCTCAGAAAAACTTTGTGTTCCCCCGTGTCGTCGGCCTCGAATCTTGTAAGAAGTGGCATAGATCATTTTTCTATGTCAAGAATACTGGGAAATAGGATAAGATTCGGCTCCACGCTTTCTCTATCAGTCCTCCCTCCAAGAAGAATTGGATCTACAATCCTAGGAAAAGCCATGCTCTTGCCGAGGCATTTGAGATCCAGCTTAAAGAACTGATTCTAGCTGGGCTCTGAGGTGAAGATTTGATGATTGCATTCGTCAGCAACCGAATCTACCCTTTTCAGCTTCGCTCTCATAAGCTCTGTTATATGAGTGGTCCTCTGGATCCCAATCGAGTATCTACGGTTGAGCTTGATGATTATCAGATCTATAAGCGCATCCAGGCTATTTTCAAGACCGAGATTCCCGAGGAATGGAAATTGGGATTGAAGCCATTTTCTCGCGGGAATCCTCCTCCTCAGGTAAGTTACACACTGGTGTTTTCTTCTGAGTTGCTTTTTCAAATATTCTTTTGCTAACTCTTATTTGCTTCTCTCGCAGAGGTTTACGGAGCAGAAGACAGAAGATGCCGAGGTCTTGGCTCTTCCCTGGACTGCTAATCACAATACCCCGGACAATGGGGAACCTGACTCGGAGGAGTTTGTCCCTAAGTAGGATGTTGCTCCTGTTCGTACCCGGAGCAATACCTCGGCCCGTGCGGATGAAGGTGACTCGGACGACGTCCAAATTCTTGAGGTAGTTGCTGAAAGAACATTTTTTAATCCCTAGTGTTTTGTGTGTTAGATAACAATATCAGGGATTATTTAACGTGTGTTGAAGTGTTGCAGCTCTCTCTAAGAAAAAGGGAAAAGTATCTGCCTTTGTGGGCGGATAATCCGCCCCTCCCTCTTCCCAAGAGTGCGCGACCCCCAGAGAGGGTGCGGAGTTTGTGGCCGGTTTTTCCGGCCCTGCCGGATAGTCTGCCCCTTGGGGGCGGACAGTCTGCCCCCCTCGAGGATTTCCTTCAAGCCAAGGCTGTGTCGCTCCCTGTATAGGGGGCAGAGTTTTCCCCGGAGTTTCCGTCCTGGGGGCGGATTTTCTCCCCAGGGCGGATAGTCCGCCCCTGGCGGGAGCGGATAATCCGCCCCCTCTGGAAATTTCTTCAAGTCAAGGCTGCATCGCTCTCTGTTTAGGGGGCGGAGTTTTCCCCGGAGTTTCCGTCCTGGGAGGGGCGGATTTTCTCCCCAGGGCGGATAGTCCACCCCAAAGGGGGCGGATAATCTGCCCCCAAACATTTCCAACGGCTTGTTCTAGGCAGGGGGTATTTAAGCCTGTCTTCCCTCTTTGGCCAGAACTCTTGATTCATCCGAAAAAGAAAAGACCTGATCTGCAACCTTCATCCAAGAGAACTCCACCTAGATCCACCCAAAGGCCCCGTTCCTTGGGGAATCGAAGGAGGAGAACTCGATCTTCATCATCAGCAATCAAGCGCTTCATCTCCTCTCCATTCATTTGGAGAATCACCGATCTAGTATTTCTTGCAAATACCTAGATCCTTGTTTTTGTTTATATTCATAAACCTTGTTCTTGTGACATCTTGTTGTCATCTCGGGATCCCCCAATTCAGTTGTGGGTGTGTGCCCCGGTAGGCGTTGTAAAGGCACCGGTTCCCGCCTCGAAGGGACCCAATAGTGGAGAAGGTGGATCAGGCCTCTCGTGGCGAGATCCATCGGAGAACAGGGTGAGGCCTATTGTGGCGTGGTGGTCTTAGAACCGCCCACCCCTCCAACGCATATGTACTTCCCTTAACAAGGAAGGAACTACGGTAAAACAAATCCATGTGTCTCCGTGTGCTCCACTACGGTTTCCTCGCTCCTCTCTTTACGTGCTTAGTAGTTAGGGTTGCATATAGGGAAATTCTCGTAGTTACATATCTAGAGAATTTACTTTGTGCCAAGCCTAAAATTGAAAAAGTATTAAAAATTGGTTAGCACCTATTCACCCCCCCCCCCCTCTAGGTGCCCATACAATCCTTTTCAATTGGTATCAAAGCCCCGGCTCTTATTTCGGGCTTAACCGCCTAAGAGAAGTATGGGTTCCAAGGTAGATGGGAGTGATGCTCCGGATGTAGTCACCATGAACGATCTCAAGACATTGGAAACAACCTTGGTGAGTTCAATGGAGGCTAAGATGGAAGATATGCGTCAATTGATAATGCGTCTCTCCCCATCCACAGCATCACCTCCATCTAACTCTGAGGCTACCACTCCGCAATCCAAGGAAACGGGTAAAACCGATTCCAAAGAGAACGAAGTGGTTGGTGATGACACTAGCAAGAGCTCCTCCTCGAAAAAGGATAGTGGTAAGGATGGATACAATGAGGTTTCTCATGTGTATTCTCCTGATCCACCTATCCCTCACCCACATATACATAATAGGGGTGATCCACCCAAACTTTCTGCATCTACTTTTTCTCAATGGCAATTTTTGATGAAGTCTCATGTGTGCAGTTCCTCCATTGAGTTGTGGAAAATCATAGAAAATGGTCTTCATGTTGGAAACCCCAACAATCTCACAAGAAGAGAAGTTGTTGATAGCCAACTCAACGCTACAGCTCTACACATGATATATCTTGGTGTGGGAGACAAATACATGCCACACATTCAGCATCTTAGCACAGCTAAGGAAGCTTGGGATGCCCTCACCGAGCTCTTCATCGGAAATGAAAGTATAAGAAGGAATAGATATGATGCCTTGAGCAACGAAGCTGAAGGATTCTATATGTTGGATGGAGAAGACCACGAGGACAATAGCTCTCAAGAGGTGGCTGCTATAGCCACCACATCTACATCTACATCTCTCTTCGACTCTCCAAATGAAAACATCATCAACAAGAATGCTACTTGTCTCATGGCAAGAAGCTCCGAGGTAACGACTTCTAACTCTTCTTTTCCTAAGGCTATGATTGACATGGATGATCCTACAAGTCTTAAGGTTAAAGAAGACATTATTGCTTTGGATTACTTCTACACTAACTTGCAAGGTGAGCACAAAGTTCGTTCTGAAGCTCTTATGGATCAGCTGGCCCAAAACGAAGCTCTCCTCGAAGAAAAGGGCAGAATTGAAAGGGAGGATGCAATGGAAATTGTTGTTGGAGATATGCCCTAGAGGCAATAATAAATGTAGTTATTATTATATCTTTGTGTTTAAGATAACTGTTTACATTCATGCTATAATAGTATTAACAAGGAAACATTAATACTTGTGTGATTTGTAAACTTAAATTGAAGTCCCTAGTAAAGCCTCTTCATAATACTAGCTTGTTGGTTAATAAATGATTGTGGTTTCCATATCATGAACATTGAGATGTTATTAACAACAAGATCATATCGTTAGGAGAATGATATGATGGACATACTCCTATAGACAAGCATAGCATAAAGATCAAGTCATTTTAATAGTTCAATTGCTATATGCTTTCTGATACATAGTAACCTAATTCCTTCGACCATGATATCATGCTTATCACCATCACCAGAAGGATGCTTTGATGACATCAAACACCACACCGTAACTGGGTGGCTATAAAGGTGGCATTGAGTGTTCGGAAAGTATGGGTTGAGACACATGGATCAAGAGTGGGATTTGTCCATCCATATGACGGATAGATATACTCTGGGCCCTCTCGATGGAATGTCATCCAATTGGATTGCAAGCGTGTGACTGGCTCACAAGGGATCACATATCATGGGAACGAGAAAAGAGTACTTATCAGTAACGAGGTTGAACTAGGTATGCAGAGATACCGACGATCAAAACGTCGAATAAGTAAACTATCGTGAGACAAAGGGAAATTGGTATCATATGTAAGTGGTTCATTCGATCGCAAAGTAATCGTTGAAATATGTGGGAGCCATATGAATTTCCAGATTCCTCTATTGGTTATTGTTCGGAGAAGTGTCTCGATCATGTTTGCATAATTCACGAACCATAGGGAGACACACTTAAGGATTCGGTGTTGTTGAGTAGTTATGGAATGATGAGTAAGAGACCGTCGGAGTCTCGGATGGGATCCGGGGTATCACGAGGAGATCCGGAATGGTCCGGAGAATAAGATTCATATAAGGAAAGTCCTGTTTCGGGGTTGGAGAATGGTTCCGGTGTTTTCATCTGGAATGTTCTAGAAGGTTCTGGAATGTCCGACACTCCGGAGGGGAAGGGTACATGAATGTGTCATAACAAGTTGGAATAGTTGCATCATGTACTAGGTGTCATCGCTGAGCAAAATAAAGGGATAAATCAAATCCTAGTTTGAAAAGTCAAATGCCAATTTGAAAAAGTCAAACGGCTATTTTGCTTGGTGGAGGGAGAGTAGGAAACCTACTTGGGGAGGAAGTCCCTCTCCCTCCACCGCCGGCCAAGGAGGCCGAGTTGGGGAGGGACTCCCCTCCCCTTGGCCGCGCCCTCCCACCTATATAAGGAGGGGCAGAGCTGCCCCTCCAAGACACAGACCTTGCCTTCTCCAAACCCTAGCCCTAAGCCGCCGGCACCACCACCTCCTGCTGCCGCCGCCGCCTAGGGAAAACCCTAGCCGCCGACTTGGGCTTCCCCAAGCCCTAGCCGCCGGCCTAGCCCCTATCCTTGGTGTGTCTAAACCCTAGATCACCGAGGCCTCTCTCATAGTCCACCATACTCGCTCCGGCTTAAGGCGAAGCCCTACGAGATCTCCCCTCTACTTCCGGTACCACGCCGTCGTGCTGCCGGAATCGCGAGGAGAGTGCTACAACCTCCGCTGCCTGCTGGAACAAGGGAGAGGAAGGTCTTCGTCGAGTACCGAACGTGTGACCGACTGCGGGAGCGCTGCCGGAACACAGCGCCAGAAGGATCGTCTACGCGATCTTGAGATCGGCAAGAGTACGACTACATCACCCACGAGAATCCGCTCTCATTAAACACTTTGGAATCTTCGAGGGTGAGTTATTCCATTGACTCGTGGCTACAATCCAGTAGATAGATATTGGCTTGTTTGTTTGTATGCGGTAGAAAATTTTTGTGTTCCATGCTACGAACCCCTACAGTGGTATCAGAGCCGTGTCTATATGTAGATCTGTTGCACGAGTAGAACACAATGGTCATTGTGGGCGATGGTGCTTTTATTATCAATTGATTCTTATGTACTTTGCATCTTGCGGTACGATGGGATGAAGCGGCCTAGGCTAACCTTACATGACATCGTTCATGAGACTTGCTCCGTGCTCAACATGCAACTTGTATTGCATAAGTGGCTTTGCGGGTGTCTGTCTCTCCCATTATAGTATAGATCCAATTTACAACGGGCACTTGATAGTTCAAACATCAACGTTGTGGTTCTTGTTCGTAAGTTAGATCGACACTTATTGAAAGCCCCAAACCACGTAAAATATGCAAAGAAATTAGAGGCGTCTAACTTTGTTTTGCAGGGGTGTGTTGTGATGTGATATGGCCATGATTGTGATTATATTTGATGTATGCAATGTTCTTTATTGTAAGTTGGCAACCGGCAGGAGCCATATGGTTGTCTTTAATTTCTGTTAAGACCTACATGTCTATTCAAAGAGGCTGTAATAGTTGAAGCTGGTGGACGACAACCATGGAGCAGCGTCATTGACCTTGATGCAATGCCGGTGATGATGGAGATCATGTTCGTGCTTGAAGATGGAGATCGGAAGCACAAAGAAGAAAGTCCATATCATGTCACATATTATGAATTGCATGTGATGTTAATCCTTTATGCATCTTGTATTGCTTAGTTAACGATGGTAGCATTATAAGATGATCCCTCATGCACACAAATTTCAAGTTCTAAAGTGTTCATCCTTAGTAAGCACCGTTGCTAAAGCTTGTTGTTTTGAAGCACCACATGATGATCGGGTGTGTTAGATTCTGCAAGTGTATACAACATGAGCAAGCCAGATTTGCTCATGCGGAAGCTAAGGTTTGATCTTGACGAGCCTAGCATGTACAGACATGGTCTCAGAACACGGATCACCGAAAGGTAAAGCATGAATCATATAGTAGATATGATGAACATGTCGATTGTTCACCATTGAAGCTACATCAACTCTCGTGATGATCGGTTTTGATGTGGTGGATTTGGTTCGTATGATCACTAAAATAATGTGAGGGATATTGTTTTGAGTGGGAGTTCACCTAGATTAATTTAACTATTAATTAGAACTCAATTTGTCATAAACTTAGTCTAAACTATTGCAAATATGTTGGAGATATGCCCTAGAGGCAATAATAAATATAGTTATTATTATATATCTTCGTGTTTATGATAAATGTTTGCATTCATGCTATAATAGTATTAACAAGGAAACCATTAATACTTGTGTGATTTGTAAACTTAATTTGAAGTCCCTAGTATAGCCTCTATACTTCACTAGCTTGTTGGTTGATTGATGATGTGGTTTCTTTGTCATGAACATTGAGATGTTATTAACAACAAGATCATATCGTTAGGAGAATGATATGGTGGACATACTCCTATAGACAAGCGTAGCATAAAGATCAAGTCATTTCAATAGTTCAATTGCTATATGCTTTCTGATACATAGTAACCTAATTCCTTCGACCATGAGATCATGCATATCACCTTTACTGGATGGATGCTTTGATGTCATCAAACACCACACCGTAACAGGGTGGCTATAAAGGTGGCATTGAGTGTTCGGAGAGTATTGGTTGAAACACATGGATCAAGAGTGGGATTTGTCCATCCACATGACGGATAGATATTCTCTGGGCCCTCTCGGTGAAATGTCATTCAATTAGCTTGCAAGCATGTGACTTGGTCACAAGGGATCACATATCACGGGAACGAGAAAAGAGTACTTATCAGTAACGAGGATGAACTAGGTATGCAGAGATACCGACGATCATAACCTCGGATAAGTAACATATCGTGAGACAAAGGGAAATTGGTATCGTATGTAAGTGGTTCATTCGATCGCAAAGTATCGTAGAAATATGTGGGAGCCATATGAATTTCCAGATTCCTCTATTGGTTATTGTTCGGAGAAGTGTCTCGATCATGTCCGCATAATTCACGAACCGTAGGGAGACACACTTAAGGATTCGACGTTGTTTGAGTAGTTATGGTATTATGAGAAAGAGACCGAATGTTGTTCGGAGTCTCGGATGGGATCCGGGATATCACGAGGTGATCCGGAATGGTCCGGAGAATAAGATTCATATAAGGAAAGACCCGTTTCGGAGTTCGGGAATGATTCCGGTGTTTTCATCGGGGATATTCTAGAAGGTTCCGGATTGTCCGGCACTCCGGGGGGGAAGGGGTACATGAATGTGTCATTACATATTGGAATGATTGCATCATGTACTAAGTGTTCTTGCTGTCCCAAATATAGGATTAAATTGAATCCTAAAACAGAAAAGTCAAATGTCCAGTTTGAAAGTCAAACTGCCAAAAACAAGAAACTGTGGGAAACAAGCAAGAGGAGTTGGAACCAACCTGGAGGAGGAGTTGGACTCCTCCAGGCCGGCGCCCAGCCCAAGGCCGAGTTGGGGAGGGACTCCCTCCCTCCCCTGGCGCGCCCACCCCCTCCCACCTATATAAGGAGGGGCAGGGCTCCCCTCCTACACACACAAGTTTCCTATCCTCTAAACTAAACCCTAGATCTAGACCCCGGTTTAGAGCTATTCGGTTTAGAGCCTTCTAATTGGTTTAGAGCCTTCTAATTGGTGTGTCTAATTACTAGACCACTAATAGCCTCTCTCATAAGCTCCACCATACTCGCACCGGCTTAAGGCGAAGCCCTGCGGGATTTCCCCTCTACCTCCGGTACCACGCCGTTGTGCTGCCGGAATCGCGAGGAGAGTGCTACAACCTCCGCTGCCTGCTGGAACAAGGGAGAGGAAGGTCTTCGTCGAGTACCGAACGTGTGACCGACTGCGGGAGCGCTGCGGGAACGCGGCGCCGGAAGGATCGTCTACGCGATCTTGAGATCGGAAAGAGTACGACTACATCACCCACGAGAATCTGCTCTCGTTAAACACTTTGGAATCTTCGAGGGTGAGTTATTCCATCGACTCGTTGCTACAATCTAGTAGATAGATCTTGGCTTGTTTGTTTGTATGCGATAGAAAATTTTTGTTTTCCATGCTACGAACCCCTACAGTGGTATCAGAGCCGTGTCTATATGTAGATCTGTTGCACGAGTAGAACACAATGGTCATTGTGGGCGTTGATGCTTTTATTGTAGATTGCTTTTTGTGTACTTTGCATCTTGCGGTATGTTGGGATGAAGCGGCCCGGGCTAACCTTACATGACATCGTTCATGAGACTTGCTCCACGCTTGACATGCAACTCGTTTTGCATAAGTGGCTTTGCGGGTGCCTGTTTCTCCTAGCATAGTAAAGATCCAATTTACAACGGGTGATCAACAATGCTAGTATCAATGTTGTGGTTCTTGTTCGTAAGTTAGAACGACACTTATGGAAAGCCCCAAACCACGTAAAATATGCAAAGAAAGTAGAAGCGTCTAACTTTGTTTTGCAGGGGTGTGCAGTGATGTGATATGGCCATGATTGTGATTATATTTGATGTATGCAATGTTCCTTATTGTAAGTTGGCAACCGGCAGGAGCCATATGGTTGTCTTTAATTTCTGTTAAGACCTGCGTGTCTATTCAAAATAGTTGTAATAGTTGAAGCTGGTGGACGACAACCATGAAGAAGCGTCATTGACCTTGATGCTATGCCGGTGATGATGGAGATCATATTCGTGCTTGAAGATGGAGATCGGAAGTACAAAGAAGAAAGGCCATATCATATCACATATTATGAATTGCATGTGATGTTAATCCTTTATGCATCTTGTATTGCTTAGTAGACGACGGTAGCATTATAAGATGATCCCTCATGCACATAAATTTCAAGTTCTAAAGTGTTCACCCTTAGTATGCACCGTTGCCAAAGCTTGCTGCTTCGAAGCACCACGTGATGATCGGGTGTCTTTGATTCCGCGGGTGAATACAACGTAAGCAAGCCAGATTTGCTTATGCGGAAGCTAAGGTTTGATCTTGACGAGCCTAGCATGTACAGACATGGCCTCAGGAACACGGATCGCCGAAAGGCAAAGCATGAATCATATAGTAGATATGATGAACATGATGATTGTTCGCCATTAAAACTATATCAGCTCTCGTGATGATCGGTGTTGATGTAGTGGATTTGGTTCGTGTGATCACTAAAACAATGTGAGGGATGTTGTTTTGAGTGGGAGTTCACCTAGTTTAATTTCATTAATTAATTTGAACTCAATTTGTCATAAACTTAGTCTAAACTATTGCAAATATGTTGTAGATCAATGGCAGCCCCTACCATCAATTTTAATGCGTTCCTAGAGAAAGAAAAGTTGAAAAACAATGGAAGCAACTTCGCGGATTGGTTCCGCAATTTGAGGATTGTCCTCACAGCTGGTAATTTGACCTATGTGCTGGATGCACCGCTAGGTGACCCACCTACAGCTGATGCTACCGATGAAGTAAAGAATGTTTACCTTGCTCGGAAGAATCAGTACTCCATAGTTCAGTGTGCTATCTTGTATGGTTTAGAATCGGAGCTTCAGAAAAGGTTTGAAGAGTCAGATCCATATGATATTGTCGAGGATCTCAAATTAATCTTTGAGACTCATTCGGCAATTGAAAGTTATGAAGCTTCTGAAAAGTTCTTTAACTGCAAGATGGAAGAGGGTAGCTCCGTCAGTGAGCATGTGCTTAAGATGTCTGGGCACGCAAATAAACTTCAAAGTTTGGGTATAGTGATTCCTAATACTTTGGGAGTTTACCGCATCCTCCAATCACTACCACCAAGTTACAAGAACTTTGTGATGAACTACAACATGCAGAACATGAACAAAGAGTTGCCAGAACTATTTGCTATGTTAAAATCTGCAGAAGTGGAGATCAAGAAAGAGCACCAAGTGTTGATGGTCAATAAGACCACCAAATTCAAGAAAGGCAAGTCTAAGCAAAAGGGACACTTCAAGAAGGGTGGTAAGAAAGTTACCACGCCGACGAAGAAGACCAAGGCTAGACCTAAACCTGAAACTGAGTGCTTTTACTGCAAGGGAGAAGGTCACTGGAAGCGGAATTGCCCAAGGTACTTGGCGGATTTGAAGAACGGCAACATCAAGAAGAAAGGTATATCTGATATACATGTTATTGATGTGTATCTCACTAGTACTCGTAGTAGTGCCTGGGTATTTGATACTGGTTCGGTTGCTCATATTTGTAACTCGAAACAGGAGCTGCAGAATAAACGGAAGCTAGTGAAGAACGAGGTGACGATGCGCGTAGGAAACGGATCAAAGGTTGATGTGATCGCGGTCGGCACGCTACCTCTTTATCTACCATCGGGATTAGTTTTGTACTTAAATAATTGTTATTTGGTGCCTGCATTAAGCATGAACATTATATCAGGATCTTGTTTATTGCGAGACAGTTACTTGTTTAAATCCGAGAATAATGGTTGTTCGATTTATATGAGTAATGTGTTTTATGCACATGCACCTTTGATAGATGGTCTATTCATATTGAATCTCGATAGTAGAAATACACATATTAATAACATTGAGGCTAAACGTTTGAAATCAAGCGATAATTTGACCTATATGTGGCACTGTCGTCTTGGTCACATTGGAGTGAAACGTATGAAGAAACTCCATTCCGATGGACTTCTTGAATCACTTGATTTTGAATCACTTGAAAGATGCGAAGCATGTCTGATGGGTAAAATGACTAAGACTCCATTTTCTGGTATAATGGAGCGAGCTACGGACTTACTGGAAATCATACATACCGATGTGTGTGGTCCAATGAGTGTAGCATCGCGCAGTGGTTATCGTTATGTTCTTACCTTCACGGATGACTTGAGTAGATATGGGTATATCTATTTCATGAAACATAAGTCCGAAACTTTCGAGAAGTTTAAGGAGTTTCAAAGTGAGGTAGAGAATCAACGTAACAAGAAGATTAAATTTCTACGTTCTGATCGTGGAGGTGAATATCTAAGTTACGAGTTTGGCGAGCATTTAAAGAAGTGCGGAATACTTTCACAATTGACATCGCCGGGAACACCACAGCGTAATGGTGTGTCTGAACGTCGTAATCGAACTCTCTTAGATATGGTTCGTTCTATGATGTCACTTACAGATTTACCGCTATCATTTTGGGGTTATGCATTAGAAACAGCCGCATTCACTTTAAATAGGGCACCATCTAAATCCGTTGAAACGACACCGTATGAATTATGGTTTGGGAAGAAACCTAAATTGTCGTTCCTTAAAGTTTGGGGATGCGAAGCCTATGTAAAAAGGTTACAGCCGGACAAGCTTGAACCCAAAGCGGAAAAATGCGTCTTCATAGGATACCCGAAGGAAACTATTGGGTATACCTTCTATCATAGATCCGAAGGCAAAATCTTTGTTGCCAAGAATGGATCCTTTCTAGAGAAGGAATTTCTCTCGAAAGAAGTGACTGGAAGGAAAGTAGAACTCGACGAGGTTGTCGAACCTTCTCTCGAAATTGCGAGTAGCGCAGCACCGGAAGAAGTTCCTGTGGTGCCTGCACCAATAAGAGAGGAAGCTAATGATAGTGATCATGAAACTTCGGTTGAAGTTGCTACAGAGCCTCGGAGGTCAACGAGAACTCGTACCACTCCAGATTGGTATGATTCCGTTATGAATGTCATGTTGGTGGACAACACCGATGACCCCGAGACATATGAGGAAGCGATGATGAGCCCAGATTCCAATAAATGGCAAGAAGCCATGAAATCCGAGATTGGATCCATGTACGAAAACCAAGTATGGACTTTGGTGGACTTACCGGATGGCCGGAAGGCTGTCGAGAACAAATGGATTTTCAAGAAGAAAACAGATGCTGATGGTAATGTTACTGTCTATAAAGCTCGACTTGTCGCAAAAGGGTTTCGACAAATTCAAGGAGTTGACTACGATGAGACTTTCTCACCGGTAGCGAAGCTAAAGTCTGTGAGGATTATGTTAGCAATCGCTGCATATTATGATTATGAGATATGGCAGATGGATGTCAAAACAGCATTCCTCAATGGAGACATTGATGAAGAGTTGTATATGATACAACCCAAAGGTTTTGTCGATCCTAAAGATGCTAACAAGGTATGCAAGCTTCAACGGTCCATCTATGGATTGAAGCAAGCATCCCGAAGTTGGAATCAACGTTTTGATAAGGTAATCAAAAGTTTTGGTTTTATACAAACTTATGGAGAAGCTTGTATTTACAAGAAAGTGAGTGGGAGCTCTGTAGCATTCTTAATACTGTATGTGGATGACATATTGTTGATTGGGAATGATGTAGACCTTCTTAAAAGTGTCAAAGAGTATTTGAATAATAGTTTTTCAATGAAGGATCTTGGCGAAGCAGCTTACATATTAGGCATAAAGATTTATAGAGATAGATCGAAACGCCAAATATCATTGTCACAAAGTACATATTTGGACAAAGTTCTAAAGAAGTTTGGAATGGAAGAAAGCAAGAAAGGGTTCTTGCCCATGTTGCCCAATACGACCTTGAGTAAAACTCAAAGTCCGACATCGGCAGAAGATAGAGAAAGGATGAGTAAGACTCCCTATGCCTCAGCCATAGGATCTCTAATGTATGCCATGCTATGTACTAGACCCGACATCGCATATGCTGTTAGTTTAACTAGCAGATATCAAAGTGATCCAGGAGTGGATCATTGGACAGCGGTCAAAAACATCCTTAAGTACTTGAGAAGAACTAAGGATATGGTTCTTTCTTATGGAGGTGATGAACAGCTCGTTGTTAATGGTTACACCGATGCTAGTTGGAACACCGATCCAGATGATTCTAAATCACAATCTGGATACGTATTTATTTTGAATGGTGCAGCAGTTAGCTGGAGGAGTGCAAAGCAAAGCGTTGTGGCGAGATCTTCAACTGAATCGGAATACATGGCTGCTTCGGAGGCTTCACAAGAAGCGATATGGATGAAAGAGTTCATTACAGAGCTGGGTGTGGTTCCTAGTGCGCTGGACCCAATGTCTATCTACTGTGATAACATGGGCGCCATAGCCAATGCGCAAGAACCAAGGTCACACAAGAAGCTGAAGCATATCAAGCTACGTTTTCACGCTATTCGAGAACATATCCAGGATGGGGATATAAAGATTTGCAAAGTACACACAGATCTGAATGTGGCGGATCCGTTGACTAAACCTCTCCCGAGGGCAAAACATGACCAACACCAAACTGCCATGGGTGTTCGGTATATTACCATGTAATCTAGATTAGATGACTCTAGTGCAAGTGGGAGACTGTTGGAGATATGCCCTAGAGGCAATAATAAATATAGTTATTATTATATATCTTTGTGTTTATGATAAATGTTTGCATTCATGCTATAATAGTATTAACAAGGAAACCATTAATACTTGTGTGATTTGTAAACTTAATTTGAAGTCCCTAGTATAGCCTCTATACTTCACTAGCTTGTTGGTTGATTGATGATGTGGTTTCTTTGTCATGAACATTGAGATGTTATTAACAACAAGATCATATCGTTAGGAGAATGATATGGTGGACATACTCCTATAGACAAGCGTAGCATAAAGATCAAGTCATTTCAATAGTTCAATTGCTATATGCTTTCTGATACATAGTAACCTAATTCCTTCGACCATGAGATCATGCATATCACCTTTACTGGATGGATGCTTTGATGTCATCAAACACCACACCGTAACAGGGTGGCTATAAAGGTGGCATTGAGTGTTCGGAGAGTATTGGTTGAAACACATGGATCAAGAGTGGGATTTGTCCATCCACATGACGGATAGATATTCTCTGGGCCCTCTCGGTGAAATGTCATTCAATTAGCTTGCAAGCATGTGACTTGGTCACAAGGGATCACATATCACGGGAACGAGAAAAGAGTACTTATCAGTAACGAGGATGAACTAGGTATGCAGAGATACCGACGATCATAACCTCGGATAAGTAACATATCGTGAGACAAAGGGAAATTGGTATCGTATGTAAGTGGTTCATTCGATCGCAAAGTAATCGTAGAAATATGTGGGAGCCATATGAATTTCCAGATTCCTCTATTGGTTATTGTTCGGAGAAGTGTCTCGATCATGTCCGCATAATTCACGAACCGTAGGGAGACACACTTAAGGATTCGACGTTGTTTGAGTAGTTATGGTATTATGAGAAAGAGACCGAATGTTGTTCGGAGTCTCGGATGGGATCCGGGATATCACGAGGTGATCCGGAATGGTCCGGAGAATAAGATTCATATAAGGAAAGACCCGTTTCGGAGTTCGGGAATGATTCCGGTGTTTTCATCGGGGATATTCTAGAAGGTTCCGGATTGTCCGGCACTCCGGGGGGGAAGGGGTACATGAATGTGTCATTACATATTGGAATGATTGCATCATGTACTAAGTGTTCTTGCTGTCCCAAATATAGGATTAAATTGAATCCTAAAACAGAAAAGTCAAATGTCCAGTTTGAAAGTCAAACTGCCAAAAACAAGAAACTGTGGGAAACAAGCAAGAGGAGTTGGAACCAACCTGGAGGAGGAGTTGGACTCCTCCAGGCCGGCGCCCAGCCCAAGGCCGAGTTGGGGAGGGACTCCCTCCCTCCCCTGGCACGCCCACCCCCTCCCACCTATATAAGGAGGGGCAGGGCTCCCCTCCTACACACACAAGTTTCCTATCCTCTAAACTAAACCCTAGATCTAGACCCCGGTTTAGAGCTATTCGGTTTAGAGCCTTCTAATTGGTTTAGAGCCTTCTAATTGGTGTGTCTAATTACTAGACCACTAATAGCCTCTCTCATAAGCTCCACCATACTCGCACCGGCTTAAGGCGAAGCCCTGCGGGATTTCCCCTCTACCTCCGGTACCACGCCGTTGTGCTGCCGGAATCGCGAGGAGAGTGCTACAACCTCCGCTGCCTGCTGGAACAAGGGAGAGGAAGGTCTTCGTCGAGTACCGAACGTGTGACCGACTGCGGGAGCGCTGCGGGAACGCGGCGCCGGAAGGATCGTCTACGCGATCTTGAGATCGGAAAGAGTACGACTACATCACCCACGAGAATCTGCTCTCGTTAAACACTTTGGAATCTTCGAGGGTGAGTTATTCCATCGACTCGTTGCTACAATCTAGTAGATAGATCTTGGCTTGTTTGTTTGTATGCGATAGAAAATTTTTGTTTTCCATGCTACGAACCCCTACAAAATATGTTGTAGATCAATGGCGGCCCCTACCATCAATTTTAATGCGTTCCTAGAGAAAGAAAAGTTGAAAACAATGGAAGCAACTTCGCGGATTGGTTCCACAATTTGAGGATTGTCCTCAATGCTGGTAATTTGACCTATGTGCTGGATGCACCGCTGGGTGACCCGCCTACAGCTACTGCTACCGATGAAGTAAAGAATGTTTACCTTGCTCGGAAGACTCAGTACTCCACAGTTCAGTGTGCTATCTTGTATGGTTTAGAATCGGAGCTTCAGAAAAGGTTTGAGAATTCAGACCCACATGATATTGTCCGTGAACTCAAATTGATTTTTGAGACTCACGCGGCAGTTGAGAGCTATGAGGCTTCTGAAAAGTTCTTTAACTGCAAGATGGAAGAGGGCAGCTCCGTCAGTGAGCATGTGCTTAAGATGTCTGGGCACGCAAACAAACTCCAAAGCTTTGGTATAGTGATTCCTAATGCTTTGGGGATTTACCGTGTCCTCCAATCACTACCACCAAGTTACAAGAACTTTGTGATGAACTACAATATGCAAAGCATGAACAAGCAGTTGCCAGAACTCTTCTCCATGTTAAAATCTGCAGAGGTGGAGATCAAGAAAGAGCACCAAGTGTTGATGGTCAATAAGACCACCAAATTCAAGAAAGGCAAGTCTAAGCAAAAGGGACACTTCAAGAAGGGTGGTAAGAAAGTTACCGCACCGACGAAGAAGACCAAGGCTGGACCTAAGCCTGATACTGAGTGCTTTTACTACAAGGGAGAAGGTCACTGGAAGCGGAATTGCCCAAAGTACTTGGCGGATTTGAAGAATGGCAACATCAAGAAGAAAGGTATATCCGATATACATGTTATTGATGTGTATCTCACTAGTACTCGTAGTAGTGCCTGGGTATTTGATACTGGTTCGGTTGCTCATATTTGTAACTCGAAACAGGTGCTGCAGAATAAACGGAAGCTAGCGAAGAACAAGGTGACGATGCGCGTGGGAAATGGATCAAAGGTTGATGTGATCGCGGTCGGCATGCTACCTCTTCATCTACCATCGGGATTAGTTTTATACTTAAATAATTGTTATTTGGTGCCTGCGTTAAGAATGAACATTATATCGGGATCTTGTTTATTGCGAGACGGTTACTTGTTTAAGTCCGAGAATAATGGTTGTTCGATTTATATGAGTAATATGTTTTATGCACATGCACCTTTGATAGATGGTCTATTCTTATTGAATCTCGATAGTGGAAATACACATATTAGTAACATTGAAGCTAAACATTTGAAATCAAGCGATAACTCGACCTATATGTGGCACTGTCGTCTTGGTCACATTGGAGTGAAGCGTATGAAGAAACTCCATTCCGATGGACTTCTTGAATCACTTGATTTTGAATCACTTGAAAGATGCGAAGCATGTCTGATGGGTAAAATGACTAAGACTCCATTTTCTGGTATGATGGAGCGAGCTACGGACTTATTGGAAATCATACATACCGATGTGTGTGGTCCAATGAGTGTAGCATCGCGCGGTGGTTATCGTTATGTTCTTACCTTCACGGATGACTTGAGTAGATATGGGTATATCTATTTCATGAAACATAAGTCCGAAACTTTCGAGAAGTTTAAGGAATTTCAAAGTGAGGTTGAGAATCAACGTAACAAGAAGATTAAATTTCTACGTTCTGATCGTGGAGGTGAATATCTAAGTTACGAGTTTGGCGAGCATTTGAAGAAATGCGGAATACTTTCACAATTGACACCGCCGGGAACACCACAGCGTAATGGTGTGTCCGAACGTCATAATCGAACTCTCTTAGATATGGTTCGTTCTATGATGTCACTTACAGATTTACCGCTATCATTTTGGGGTTATGCATTAGCAACAGCCGCATTCACTTTAAATAGGGCACCATCTAAATCCGTTGAAACGACACCGTATGAATTATGGTTTGGGAAGAAACCTAAATTGTCGTTCCTTAAAGTGTGGGGTTGCGAAGCCTATGTAAAGAAGTTACAGCCGGACAAGCTTGAACCCAAAGCGGAAAAATGCGTCTTCATAGGATACCCAAAGGAAACTATTGGGCATACCTTCTATCATAGATCCGAAGGCAAAATCTTCGTTGCCAAGAATGGATCCTTTCTAGAGAAGGAATTTCTCTCGAAAGAAGTGACTGGAAGGAAAGTAGAACTCGACGAGGTTGTTGAACCTTCTCTCGAACTTGCGAGTAGCGTAGCACCGGAAGAAGTTCATGTGGTGCCTGAACCAATAAGAGAGGAAGCTAATGATGATGATCATGAAACTTAGGTTGTAGTTGCTACAGAACCTCGCAGGTCAACGACAACTCGTACCACTCCTGATTGGTATGATCCCGTTATGAGCGTCATGTTGGTGGACAACACCGATGACCCTGCGACATATGAGGAAGCGATGATGAGCCCAGATTCCAATAAATGGAAAGATGCCATGAAATCCGAAATTGGATCCATGTACGAAAACCAAGTATGGACTTTGGTGGACTTACCGGATGGCCGGAAGGCTGTCGAGAACAAATGGATTTTCAAGAAGAAAACAGATGCTGATGGTAATGTTACTGTCTATAAAGCTCGACTTGTCGCAAAAGGGTTTCGACAAATTCAAGGAGTTGACTATGATGAGACTTTCTCACCTGTAGCGAAGCTAAAGTCTGTAAGGATTATGTTAGCAATCGCTGCATATTATGATTATGAGATATGGCAGATGGATGTCAAAACAGTGTTCCTCAATGGAGACATTGATGAAGAGTTGTATATGATGCAACCCAAAGGTTTTGTCGATCCTAAGGATGCTAACAAGGTATGCAAACTTCAACGGTCCATTTATGGATTGAAGCAAGCATCCCGAAGTTGGAATCAATGTTTTGATAAGGTGATCAAAAGTTTTGGGTTTATACAAACTTATGGAGAAGCTTGTATTTACAAGAAAGTGAGTGGGAGCTCTGTAGCATTATTAATACTGTATGTAGATGACATATTGTTGATTGGGAATGATGTAGACCTTCTTAATAGTGTCAAGGAATATTTGAATAATAGTTTTTCAATGAAAGATCTTGGCGAAGCAGCTTACATATTGGGCATAAAAATTTATAGAGATAGATCGAGACGCCTAATATCATTGTCACAAAGTACATATTTGGACAAAGTTCTAAATAGGTTTGGAATGGAAGAAAGCAAGAAAGGGTGCTTGCCATGTTGCCCAATACGACGTTGAGTAAAACTCAAAGTCCAACAACGGCAGAAGATAGAGAAAGGATGAGTAAAACTCCCTATGCCTCAGCCATAGGATCTCTAATGTATGCCATGCTATGTACTAGACCCGACATTGCATATGCTGTTAGTTTGACTAGCAGATATCAAAGTGATCCAGGAGTGGATCATTGGACAGCGGTCAAAAACATCCTTAAGTACTTGAGAAGAACTAAGGATATGGTTCTTTCTTATGGAGGTGATGAACAGCTCGTTGTTAATGGTTACACCGATGCTAGTTGGAACACCGATCCGGATGATTCTAAATCACAATCTCGATACGTATTTACTTTCAATGGTGCAGCAGGTAGCTGGAGGAGTGCAAAGCAAAGCGTTGTGGCGAGATCTTCAACTGAATCGGAATACATGGCTGCTTCGGAGGCTTCACAAGAAGCGATATGGATGAAAGAGTTCATTACAGAGCTCGGTGTGGTTCCAAGTGCACTGGACCCAATGTCTATCTACTGTGATAACATGGGCGCCATAGCCAATGCGCAAGAACCAAGGTCACACAAGAAGCTGAAGCACATCAAGCTACGTTTTCACGCTATTCGAGAACATGTCCAAGATGGTGACATAAAGATTTGCAAAGTACACACAGATCTGAATGTGGCGGATCCATTGACTAAACCTCTCCCGAGGGCAAAACATGACCAACACCAAACTGCCATGGGTGTTCGGTATATTACCATGTAATCTAGATTAGTTGACTCTAGTGCAAGTGGGAGACTATTGGAGATATGCCCTAGAGGCAATAATAAATGTAGTTATTATTATATCTTTGTGTTTATGATAAATGTTTACATTAATGCTATAATAGTATTAACAAGGAAACATTAATACTTGTGTGATTTGTAAACTTAAATTGAAGTCCCTAGTAAAGCCTCTTCATAATACTAGCTTGTTGGTTAATAAATGACTGTGGTTTCCCTATCATGAACATTGAGATGTTATTAACAACAAGATCATATCGTTAGGAGAATGATATGATGGACATACTCCTATAGACAAGCGTAGCATAAAGATCAAGTCATTTTAATAGTTCAATTGCTATATGCTTTCTGATACATAGTAACCTAATTCCTTCGACCATGAGATCATGCTTATCACCATCACCGAAAGGATGCTTTGATGACATCAAACACCACACTGTAACTGGGTGGCTATAAAGGTGGAATTGAGTGTTCGGAAAGTATGGGTTGAGACACATGGATCAAGAGTGGGATTTGTCCATCCATATGACGGATAGATATACTCTGGGCCCTCTCGGTGGAATGTCATCCAATTGGCTTGCAAGCGTGTGACTGGCTCATAAGGGATCACATATCACGGGAATGAGAAAAGAGTACTTATCAGTAACGAGGTTGAACTAGGTATGCAGAGATACCGACGATCAAAACCTCGGATAAGTAAACTATCGTGAGACAAAGGGAAATTGGTATCATATGTAAGTGGTTCATTCGATCGCAAAGTAATCGTTGAAATATGTGGGAGCCATATGAATTTCCAGATTCCTCTATTGGTTATTGTTCGGATAAGTGTCTCGATCATGTCCGCATAATTCACAAACCATAGGGAGACACACTTAAGGATTCGATGTTGTTGAGTAGTTATGGAATGATGAGTAAGAGACTGAATGTTGTTCGGAGTCTCGGATGGGATCCGGGGTATCACGAGGAGATCCGGAATGGTCCGGACAATAAGATTCATATAAGGAAAGTCCTGTTTCGGGGTTGGAGAATGGTTCCGGTGTTTTCATCAGGAATGTTCTAGAAGGTTCCGGAATGTCCGACACTCCGGAGGGAAAGGGTACATGAATGTGTCATAACAAGTTGGAATGGTTGCATCATGTACTAGGTGTCATCGCTGAGCAAAATAAAGGGATAAATCAAATCCTAGTTTGAAAAGTCAAACGCCAATTTGAAAAAGTCAAACGGCTATTTTGCTTGGTGGAGGGAGAGTAGGAAACCTACTTGGGGAGGAAGTCCCTCTACCTCCACCGCCGGCCAAGGAGGCCGAGTTGGGGAGGGACTCCCCTTCCCTTGGCCGCGCCCTCCCACCTATATAAGGAGGGGCAGGGCTGCCCCTCCAAGACACAGACCTTGCCTTCTCCAAACCCTAGCCCTAAGCCGCCGGCGCCACCACCTCCTGCTGTTGCCGCCGCCGCCTAGGGCAAACCCTAGCCGCCGACTTGGGCTTCCCCAAGCCCTATCCTCCGGCCTAGCCCCTCTCCTTGGTGTGTCTAAACCCTAGATCACCGAGGCCTCTCTCATAGTCCACCATGCTCGCTCCGGCTTAAGGCGAAGCCCTGCGAGATCTCCCCTCTACTTCCGGTACCATGCCATCGTGCTGCCAGAATCGCGAGGAGAGTGCTACAACCTCCGCTGCCTGCTGGAACAAGGGAGAGGAAGGTCTTCATCGAGTACCGAACGTGTGACCGACTGCGGGAGCGCTGCCGGAACGCAGCGCCGGAAGGATCGTCTACGCGATCTTGAGATCGGCAAGAGTACGACTACATCACCCACGAGAATCCACTCTCGTTAAACACTTTGGAATCTTCGAGGGTGAGTTATTCCATCGACTCGTTGCTACAATCTAGTAGATAGATCTTGGCTTGTTTGTTTGTATGCGGTAGAAAAATTTTGTTTTCCATGCTACGAACCCCTACAATTGCATCCTTAAAAATGCTCTTGAGGAAGAAGAAGAATCTCGGGTCTCTCTTGAAGAGAGGCTTGAGTCCATTGAAGAGTCACATGAAGATTGTGGCTAAACTTGTTAAGGAACGTGACAATGTTGTCACCAAAGCAAAGAAGTTAAAGAAAGAAAAGATTGACTTTGGGGCTGCTCATGATAGACTCTCCGAGGAATTGGAGAAACTTGACAATGCTCACAAGGCGTTGAAAAACGATTTCTCTATTCTCAATGAGTCACATGATCAACTTCAAAGTCGATTGGCCAAATATGATGTTCCTAGCTCATCCAACTCAACATATAGTCACAAGGAAAATGCTAGTGTGGAAAAAGAAGTGGTCAAGGACATCACTCCCAAGTATAAGGGTGTGCTTGATGAAGTTCTTGGCAAGCAAAGGTCAAATCATGGTAAAGAGGGACTTGGTTATGTCAGCAAGTCCAAGAAAAATAAAAACAAGAAGAACAAGACCAAGAATGTGCAATCAAAGACAAGCACTGCTGAGAAGAATGTCACAAAAGACAAGACTAACAATATTGGTTTTGCAGGGTCTCACAATCCAAATTATGAACTCTTTTGTGATGATTATGGTGATGTTTATGCTTATTATGTCGGTCCCTTTGATGAATATATTGCTTGGTCTATTTGGGTCCCAAAGACCCTTGTTACTAACATGAAAGGACCCATTGAAAAATGGGTACCTAAAACCAAGAAGTAATTCTCTTGCAGGGCTATGCTTCCGGTGGGTCAAAATGGGTGCTGGATAGTGGATGCACTAGTCATATGACCGGAAGCAAGGATATCATCATGGAGATGCGTCCAAATCATGATAATATCACAGTCTCCTATGGTGATAAGTCTAAATCTCAGGTATTGGGTCTTGGCAAGGTTGTGGTTGCCCACGATATCTCTCTCGTGGACGTCATGCTTGTTGGGACCCTCGGTTACAACCTTCTTTATGTTCGTGCCATTGGCAAGATGGGCTTTGCTGTTTTTATCGATGATGATTTGGTGGTACTCTTGTTAGGGATGTAAATGGCAGCTAAACGGCAGCCGCGAGTCCCGTTTATTCAACTTGTTAGTTCATTTTTTCAAAAAAAACAAATTTTATTGAACTAGAGTATTAATAAATGGTACTATGCGGGATTAAATGGTGCGCCACTTACATCCCTAACTCTTGTGGAGCAAGTCTCTAAAGGTCGCTTTCGTTGGATACGTCGAAAATGACCTGTATGTGGTGGACTTTTCGGGGAAAACCACTTCGGGTCCGATGTGTCTATTCGGAAAGGCCGACGTGGGCTGGCTATGGCATCACCGTTTAGCCCATGTAAACATGAGAACTTTGCAAAGTATCCACAAGGGTGGCCACATCCTTGTACTAAAAGACAATGTCTCCTTTGCCAAAGATCGTGTTTGCAGGGCTTGTGTTGAAGTCAAAATGCACGATTCTCCCCACAAGAGGAAGACTATTGTGTCCTCAAAGAGGATCTTGGAATTACTTCATGTGGATTTATTTGGTCCTCCTTCTCATGCAAGTCTTGGTGGGAAGAAGTATTGCTTGGTCATTGTCGATGATTACTCAAGATATACATGGGTTTATTTCTTCAAACTAAAGAGTGAGACTCAACAAAATGTCATTGACTTTGCCAATGAAGTTCAACGTCAACACAGTGTCCCTATCTTGGCAATAAGAAGTGACAATGGCTCCGAATTCAAGAACTACACTTTGAATGAGTTTCTAAGCGAAGAGGGGATTAGACATCAATATTCCGCTGCGTACACCCCTCAACAAAATGGTGTAGCCGAGAGGAAGAACCGGACTTTGATGGATATGGCAAGATCAATGTTGGCTGAATTCAAGTCTCCTTACAATTTCTGGGATGAAGCCATATCCACTGCTTGTCACTCATCAAACCGCCTCTACCTCCAAAAGATTTTGGACAAGACTCCATATGAAATACTTACCGGTAACAAGCCCAACATCTCATACTTCAGGGTATTCGGGTGTAAGTGTTTCTTTCTTATTAAAGGTGTCCGCTTGTCTAAATTTGAGTCCAAGGATTTAGAAGGTATTTTTGTTGGTTATGGTGCCGAATCCCACACTTACAGAGTCTACAACAAGCTCACTGGGATTGTTGTAGAATCTTGTAGTGTGGAGTTCGATGAAAATAACGGCTCCTTTGTAGGGCAAGTTGATGTTTGTGATGCAGATGTTGAAATACCCCAAGATGCCATAAGAAGAATGGGCGTGGGATTTTTTCCGCCCCATTGAGGAACCCCTTGTGGAGGATCGGGAAGGACAATGCTCCACTCAAGTGGAGCCCTCATCTACACAAGATCAACAAGCTCCTACTGTCGGAAAAAACTCTACACCAACACCGCAACCTGCTGAAGATCATCTGTCTCCTGGACAAGTTGGTAGTCCCAGGCCGGACTATCCGCCCCCTCCAAGGGGCGGACAATCCGCCCCTGGCACTCCAACTCGTTCCAGGGGATCCGAAGGAGAAGACAACAGCCAAGAAGCTCCCAGGCCGGATTATCCGGCCCCCGACGGCGGATTATCCGGCTCTGGTTCTCCAAGTCCTGTCAGGCATTCTCAGGAAGAAGGCTCTGGTGCTTCACCTCCCAGGCCGGATAGTCCGACCCCTCTAAGGGGTGGATTATCCGGCCCTGAATAACAAACTCTGCAGCAACCTCCTGGTGTTAACTCAGATCAAGATCAAGGGCAAGGCAGTGGTCAAGACAAGGATACAAATACTGAATCAACTCCTTCTAGAAACAATAAGGACATTGAGGCTCGTCGCAAGGCTCGTGCTAATCGGAACCTTGAACTATGGGGTCACACTCTTGACAAGGTTGTTGGTGATCTACGAAGAAGGGTATCTACTAGAAGAGAACTTGCAAGCTTCTGTGATCATCAAGCTCACATTTCCATGGTTGAACCGAAGAAGGTCTTTGATGCTCTTTAAGACCCCGATTGGGTTTTTGCAATGCATGAAGAATTAAATAACTTCAAACTCAACAAAGTTTGGAAGCTCGTAGAGAAACCCAAGGACTGTCGCAATGTTATCGGTACCAAGTGGATCTTCAAGAACAAACAAGATGAAAATGGCATTGTTGTTTGGAATAAAGCAAGACTCGTGGCTCAAGGATTCTCTCAAGTGGAAGGAATTGATTTTGGCGAGACTTATGCTCCTGTGGATCGTCTTGAGTCCATCTGTATCCTTCTTGCCTATGCAGCCCATCATAATTTTAAATTATAGCAAATGGATGTTAAGAGTGCATTTCTTAATGGTCCTCTCCATGAGTTAGTATACGTCAAGCAGCCCCCGGGTTTTGAGGACCCCAAATTTCCGAACCATGTCTACAAACTCGATAAGGCGCTCTATGGCCTTAAACAAGCCCCACGTGCGTGGTATGAGCACCTTAAAGAGATTTTGCTAGACCGTGGATTCGAAGTTGGGAAAATCGATCCCACTCATTTTACTAAGAAGGTTAATGGGGAGATTTTTGTATGCCAACTTTATGTAGATGACATTATTTTTGTCTCTACTCACCAAGCTTTTAACGATGAATTTTCAAAGCTTATGACTGACAGGTTTGAGATGTCCATGATGGGTGAGTTGAGGTTCTTTCTTGGATTTGAGATCAAACAACTTAGAGAGGGAACCTTTATTAATCAAGCTAAGTACATCCAATACATGCTCAAAAGGTTCAAGATGACGGATCTCAATGGTGTGGCTACTCCAATGCAAACAAAGTGTCATCTTGAGCTCAATCCCAAGGGTAAATACGTGGACCAAAAGGTATACCGATCCATGATCGGCTCTCTCCTTTACCTTTGCGCATCTAGGCCTGATATCGTGTTAAGTGTAGGAGTGTGTGAAAGGTACCAAGCCGCTCCTAAAGAAAGCCACTTAGTGGCGGTCAAAAGAATCTTCAGATATTCGGTTCATTCCCCAAATTTTGGGTTATGGTATCCCAAGGGTTCAAGTTTCTCTCTATGTGGTTACACTGATTCAGATTGGGCCGGTGACAAAGATGATAGGAAATCAACCTATGGTGCATGTCAATTCTTGGGCAGGTCTCTAGTGTGTTGGTCTTCAAAGAAACAGAATTGTATTTCACTCTCAACAGCCGAAGCTGAATATGTTGCTGCTGCAAGTGCTTGTACACAATTGTTATGGATGAGGCAAACTTTAAAGGAATATGGTGTCAATTGTGACAAAGTGCCTCTATTATGTGACAATGAAAGTGCTATCAAGATTGCTTACAATCCCGTGCAACATACAAGAACAAAACATATAGAGATTCGCAACCACTTCATTCGGGATCATGTTGCTCGTGGTGATATTTCCCTATCCTTTGTGAGCACAAAGAACCAACTTGCTGATATGTTCACGAAGCCCCTTGATGAAGCAAGATTTTGTTATTTGAGGAATGAGCTAAATATCATAGATTTAAGGAGCTTGGCTTGACTACCCTTGCACACTCACTTGCTCTTATTCATGTATTTGGTTTAGATGCGGGCATAGACATAGGGGGAATGTGGTCCTAATTGATTGGGCTAACCCTCCCCCCATAATGCCGAAAGCAAGTAAAATCATTTCCCTTAATATCATTTTGTGATATGTGGGTCATCGATGAGCATTGGTTTTGAACTCAAGATACATCTTCGCGGTGTCATGCCATGCGCTCGAACATGGTGGATTTGGCCACCGCCCTCTTCCTTGAGAAGAGTTGGTTTCTAATTGTTCTCTTTGGATTTTCTTGCATATCTCTTGTTCTTATGGAAAACACACTCAACTTTGGCTTTTGTTTGATTTGATTCTTGCAAATTTGGGTGTGTAGTACCATCTCAGTTTGTCGCCCTAAACCCTACCTTCAGGGGCGTTAGCATCGCTCTTCTTCCTTTTTGGCGTTTCGATGCCAAAGGGGGAGAAGTAGTTCTATTAGGTCTCATGGATTTGCAAGGGTCGGGCGCAAGCACTTATCTTTCCGTTGTTTTTATTTGCTTGCTTGTGCTCTTTTTAGCGTGAACATATTTGCTATTTGTGCTTGGATTATGTAAGACTATGTCGTGCTCAACTATGTTTGGTACTATGTTTGGTATTCATGGAAGTCTGGATTTATCTATTGTGGATCTCATGGAATTCTGGATTTATCTATGGAGCATATTTGATGGCATATGGAATCATGGGATTATCTAATGTATGCATCAATATTGTTGAGATGTGCTTGGAGGCTATCAAGCTAATTATTTTCTTTGGCTATAATCACATCCCGGTGGTATGACCTTGTTTCCCAACCCACCTTGTTTCAATTATCTTTGCTATGAAAGTTGTGTTCTCTCTAGCGTGTGTGTTTGTATTCAAATGCAAATTTTAAATATACACACATCTAGGGGGAGCGTCTTTCATTTTTAAGGTGGCGTTAGCCGGTTTCATTGCAAATCCTAGTATTGTCATCTAACACCAAAAAGGGGGAGATTGAAAGAACATTTCTTAATCCCTAGTGTTTTGTGTGTTAGATAACAATATCAAGGATTATTTAACGTGTGTTGAAGTGTTGCAGCTCTCTCTAAGAAAAAGGGAAAAGTATCTGCCTTTGGGGGGCGGATAATCCGCCCCCACCAGGGGCGTATAATCCGCCCCTCCCTCTTCCCAAGAGTGCGCGACCCCCAGAGAGGGGGACGGAGTTTGTGGCCGGTTTTTCCGGCCCTGCCGGATAGTCCGCCCCTTGGGGGCAGACAGTCCGCCCCCCCTCGAGGATTTCCTTCAAGCCAAGGTTGCATCGCTCTCTGTATAGGGGGCGCAGTTTTCCCCGGAGCTTCCGTCCTGGGGGAGGATTTTCTCCCCAGGGCGGATAGTCCGCCCCTGGCGGGGGCGGATAATCCGCCCCCTCTGGAAATTTCTTCAAG
The DNA here is from genome assembly GCA_916181665.1 of Avena sativa. Classification (NCBI taxonomy): domain Eukaryota; kingdom Viridiplantae; phylum Streptophyta; class Magnoliopsida; order Poales; family Poaceae; genus Avena; species Avena sativa. The sequence goes on from OV702294.1 coordinate 94,777,897, forward strand.
TTAAGGCTGCATCGCTCTCTGTATCGGGGGCGGAGTTTTCCCTGGAGTTTCCGTCCTGGGGGGCGGATTTTCTCCCCAGGGCGGATAGTCCGCCCCCAAACATTTCCAACGGCTTGTTCTGGGCAGGGGTATTTAAGCCTGTCTTCCCCCTTTGGCTAGAACTCTTGATTCATCCGAAAAAGAAAAGACCTGATCTGCAACCTTCATCCAAGAGAACTCCACCTAGATCCACCCAAAGGCCTCGTTCCTTGGGGAATCGAAGGAGGAGAACTCGATCTTCATCATCAGCAATCAAGCGCTTCATCTCCTCTCCATTCATTTGGAGAATCACCAATCTAGTATTTCTTGCAAATACCTAGATCCTTGTTTTTGTTTATATTGATAAACCTTGTTCTTGTGACGGCTTGTTGTCATCTCGGGAGCCCCCAATTCAGTTGTGGGTGTGTGCCCCGGTAGCGTTGTAAAAGGCACCGGTTCCCGCCTCGAAGGGACCCAATAGTGGAGAAGGTGGATCGGGCCTCTCGTAGCGAGATCCATCGGAGAATAGGGTGAGGCCTATTGTGGCATGGTGGTCTTAGAACCGCCCACCCCTCCAACACAGATGTACTTCCCTTAACAAGGAAGGAACTACGGTAAAACAAATCTCTGTGTCTCCGCGTGCTCCACTACGGTTTCCTCGCTCCTCTCTTTACGTGCTTAGTAGTTAGGGTTGCATATAGAGAAATTCTCGTAGTTACATATCTAGATAATTTACTTTGTGCCAAGCCTAAAATTGAAAAAGTATTAAAAATTGGTTAGCACCTATTCACCCCCCCCCCCTCTAGGTGCCCATACGATCCATTTCAGTTGCCGCGGTGCCTATCTCTTACGCATTTTCGGCTCCTTCTTTCCCAGCTAATCAAGCTGGTCAGGTGCACGACGCCGAACCTCTTGCTTCCGAGGCTCCTGTTGCTTCGAAGAAGCGCACCGCTTCGACGGATCCCTCCGGTGCTGCCCCCAAGAAGCGAGTCAAGAAGTCTGACCAGCATATCCCGAGGCGTAAGGCCATGCCTGGGGTTACTGGGTGAGTTTATTTTTATTTGTATTTCTTGTTTCTCTCTCTCTGTTTCTGACTCAGCTTTTACTTCCTTGTAGATCTCCTCTTTCCGCAAAGCCAAGCGGTCCGAGTATGACAACCCATGGTACTCGGCCGTCTTCTCCCCCACCTCCGGAGGATACTCGGGTTTCCAGTCCCTCTCGTGTTGATTCTCCTCTTGCGCCGACTAACATATCGCCCCAATAAGATGAGCCTATCGCTCCCACCGTTATTGCCGACATAACCCCCACACTGGATCACCTGGCTGAGCCTGTTGTCCCTCTTAAGACCCCCGAGGTTTCCCCCAATGATCCTTTGATCACCGTAGTTCCAGCTCCTACTCCAACTCCTACCGAGGATACCACCACCTCGGCCCCTTTGGAAACTATAGTTCCTCCTGCCGCCAAGGACGTGGTTCCCAGTGTTGAAGTTGTTTCCCCTGCCGAAGTCTCTACTAAGAGCAAGAAAGTTGTTGTCACTAAACCCTCGGCATCTCAGAAGGGGCCAACAAGCTCTTCTCAGCCCAGAATTGCTGATGCACTTCGCAAAGGAGGTTCTACTGCTAAACCCGGTGTCGCCCTTGCCGCCGACACTCAGCTTATTCTTCATACGAGTCCGGCTGCAGTTACTCAGCAGGCCCGAGGTAAAGTGCTGACCCGTACTGAGAGCGGGCATAGCCTCGGCTCACTAGTGGAATACGCGAACAACTGGAATGCCGCCGATCAACTTGAGGGCAATCCAAGTAGCCAACCATTTCAACTTTCCGACATTAGCAGTCGTTTGCATATGGCTGCTAAGATTGTTCTCGAAAGTGATAAGATGAACGAGGTAAGCGTCTTCATTGATACTTTGTTTATTATTCATACGATATTATATATACACTAGTCCTCGAAGCTTGCAACCGGATAATTTGTTGCTCGTTTGGAAGCTTCATCTTGTTTTAAATGCATTACATGATTTACTTGATCTGGATCTATTTTACGTTTGAATATATAACCATATGGATCTGAGTCAAGTTTTACTTGATTCAGATTTGCATTATTTTTGAATATCTAGCCACCTAGATCCGAGTCAAGTTTTGCTTGATTTAGATCTGCCTTACTTTTGAATATCTAGCCACCTAGATCCGAGTCAAGTTTTGCTTGATTCGGATCTGTCTTACTTTTGAATATCTAGCCACCTAGATCCGAGTCAAGTTTTACTTGATTCGGATCTACCTTAGTTTTGAATATCTAGCCGCCTAGATCCGAGTCAAGTTTTACTTGATTCGGATCTGCCTTAGTTTTGAATATCTAGCCACCTAGATCCGAGTCAAGTTTTACTTGATTCGGATCTGCCTTAGTTTTGAATATCTAGCCACCTAGATCCGAGTCAATTTTTATTTGATTTGATCTGTCTTACTTTTGAATATCCAGCCATCTAGATCCGAGTCCAGTTTACTTGATTCGGATCTGCCTTAGTTTTGAATATCTAGCCACCTAGATTCGAGTCAAATTTTATTTGATTTGGATCTGTCTTGCTTTTGAATATCCAGCCATCTAGATCCGAGTCCAGTTTACTTGATTCGGATATGTCTATTCTTTGTGTAACTTGTTTCCTTTTTTAGGTTGCCCATGATCGGCGGACAGCTGAATTTCAAAGGTTGCTTTCTGCGCACAAGAAACTCCAAGATAAATATGAGCAGATTGTTCCTGTTGTGAAGAAAACTCGTAAATCAACTGGTCCGTGTAATTTCTCTTATCTTTCTAATAGATTTAGTTTTTCGTGCTAATTAGTTTGTTGCTGGTGCGCAGCTGGTATCAACAACCTGAATGCTCGCCTTACCAAGAAAGTTGGCTTTCTTGAAGGTTAGTTACTCCTTTTGCCTTTTAATTTGTCAACTTTTTATTCGAGGTAAATCTTGAGTCCCTTACAACCTTCCGGCTTTGGTATAGCCGAGTTACAAACACTTGCAACGTCGCATCAAGAATGCATATCTATGCCTGATATGATGCTGCATTTTTTAGAACAAGTTGCCGCTCATTCGGCGCAACTCAAGGAAAAAGACAACGAGATAACCCGGTTGCGCGCCGAGGTTGAAGCTCTCAAGCTTTCCCAGAAGTCTGAGTTGGAAAAAGTTAATCAAGAGTTCTCTGAAGAAAAGAACCGACTCGGTCTGCAGTTGCAGAAAGAAAAGGAACTTCTTGATGCTGCCGAATTAAAGAACCGGGCGATGAGAGAGGAAATCATTCGCTTTGAGAAGAGTAGGACCGAATGGTCCCAGGATCTCCATAAAAAGCTGAATTACATCCATCGTAAGTTTTTGTCTTTCATCGAGTTATCCTTCCTCTTTTCCTATTCTAACCCATATGTCGTTCTTTCATGCAGATCATTTTCCAGAAGCTAAACCTGTGAGCTCCAAGGCTGTGATTTCTGCTCGCGAGCACCGAGGTGTTCCCGTTGCTTCGAATCCAGAGTATTCCATAGAAGATTTCCTGATTGCCGTCGGCGCTGCTATTGGACCAATGAAGATTATGGGAAGAGATCTGGTGCAAGCAGCTATCCGAGCCTACCATGTTCTCTGGCGAATTTGCCGGATATTGATGAAGTTGAAGTGCTTGTGGCGAGGCTAATGGCATCTCAAACTCAACTTAACCTCTGGAGGGAATCTGCTGGAAGGGCTGGTGCTGATATGGCACTTACGGCCGTTTTGTATTGGTACGAGGATATCTCCCTCGATATTCTGATGAATCTGCGCACCGGCTCTCCTTGGGTTGAGAATCCGGAGTTCGTTGCTCGCCGTCAAGCCCGTGCCTTCCAGCTTATCGAGTATGCCGATTTGCATCATTGGATCGAGGGGCCGAGTTTTCTTCCCAACCCGGCTGATCACGCTGAAGCTGAAGACGCATCGGGCAGTGACTCGGCCGATCAAGATGAATCGGAGGATGGTTCAGATAATTCCAATGATTCCAATGACACCTCAGATGAGGATGACGACGCGCAATTTTCTTCCAAAGGAACTGAAACCTCTCGAGCCCAAGTTGGCGCCTCCCAACAACCAGAGCTTTCCCCGGAGGTTACTATGGCCCCCGTTGATGCCGAGGTAACCTCTGCTGAGGCCCACACAACCTTGGAGCGCCCAATTCCGAAAGATACCCTTTTGAAGGAGACCAAGGTCATTCCGCCTGCGTCCGAGACACCCACGTCTGATGCTCCTGATACTGCTATGTTGGAATTATGCCCTAGAGGCAATAATAAAGATGTTATTATTATAATTCTTGTTCATGATAAAGTTTATATTCCATGCTAGAATTGTATTAAGCGGAAACTTTGATACTTGTGTGGTTTATGAACAACACCGTGTCCCTAGTACGCCTCTATGGACTAGCTCATTGATTAATGATGGTTAAGGTTTCCTAACCATAGACATGAGTTGTCGATTAATAATGAGATCATATCATTGGGAGAATGATATGATGGACAGACCCAAATCAAGCAGAGCAATTAGATCGTGTTCATCTTTGCGAAGCTTTTTCTTATGTCAAATATTGTATTCCTTAGACCATGAGATAATGCAACTCCCTGGTATCGGAAGAAAGCTTTGAGGTCATCAAACGTCATCCTATGAGAGGGTGATCATAAAGGTATCTCTCAGGTGATCGGAAAGTATCTGTTGGGTTGTATGTATCGAGATGGGATTTGTCCCTCCCAAGTCGGAGAGATATACTTCGGGCCCACTCGGTAATTGATATCAACACCACTTGCAAGCACGTGGTTAAGGAGTTAATCACAAAGTGATATAGGATTACGGAACGAGTAAAGTACTTGCTGTGAACGAGATTGAACTAGGTACCCGATGCCGACGATCGAATCTCGGGCAAGTAAAATATCGCGTGACGAAGGGAATATATATATGGGATTAATTGAATCCTGGCATCGTGGTTCATCTTATATGATCATCGATGAATATGTGGGAGTCAATATGGGTTTCCAGACCCCGCTGTTGATTATTGATAGAAGATCATGTCTGCATATTCTCGAACCCGTAGGGTCACACACTTAACGTGTCTTGACGCTAGGATAGAATGGATAATTGGTTTATGAGTTTTTGTTCGGAGTCTCGGATGAGATCCAGGACATCACGAGAGGTTCCGGAATGGTCCGGAGAATAAGATTCATATAAGGGAAAGCAGTTTTTGGATTTCGAAATTGTTTCGGATTGTTCGGTATTGTACCGGAAGGTTCTAGAAGCCTCCGGAGTGGGACCAACGTGGCCCCACTTGTCGGGAGGGGGCGTGGGCCTAAGAGGGAGTTCCCTGGCCGCATTGGGCCAGGGGCACAAGTCCCCATAGGCCCAGCCGGCCAAGCCCCAGGGGAAACCCTAGGGAGAGCTTCTAGAAAGGGGGGAAACTTGCCCCCCACTCCTCCCATGTGGCCGCCGCCCTAGGCTTGGAGGAGGGGCAAGGGGGAAGCCATCCAGCCCTCTATATAAAGAGGGCAGGGGCGCACCCTCCCCCCACACCTCCTCAAACCCTAGCCGCCTAGTTGCTGCCCTCCTCTCTCTCTCTCCCGACTACGCGTAGGCGAAGCCCTGCCGCAGAAACTCTCCACCTTTGCACCACGCCGTCGTGTTGTAGATCCAATCTATCTCTCCACCCCACTTGCTGGACCAAGTAAGGAGTAGACGTTGAGGTGCCATACGTGTGCATCTCTCGGAGGCATCGCCACTTGCGGTGTTGGATCGGATCGGATCGCGAGGAGGAGAAGGCTAGTACGACTACATCAACCACGTTCCGTCGAACGTTCCGCTGTGCGATTTCTTCAAGGGTATGAAGATCTCATCTATCCCCCCTCGTTGTTTGCATCTCCTAGATTAGATCTTGGCTTTTCCCGTTCGCATCCGTAGAAAATTTTGATTTACTATGCTGCAAAACCCTTCAGTGGTATCAGACCTAGATCTATGCGTAGATGTGTTTCACGAGTAGAACGCAACATGCTTGTTGCGGGCGTTGATGTTTTCTGTTGCAAGCCTCTTGTTGTGTAATTATTATGGCGCGGGATAGTGAGATCGAAGCGGTCCAGGCCAACTTTACGCAACCTCGTTCGCGAGACCGGATCCGCACTTGACGTGTGGCTTGTTCCACACATGCGGCCGGTGGATGCCAGTTTCTCTCACTATAGTTTTCATGGGATTTACACCGGATGTTGGCAACCATAATATCACCGTTGTGGCTTTCCGTAGGTAAGAATCGTTCTTAGCTTGTTACTCCCATAAGCCACGTAAAACATGCAACAACAAAGTAGAGGCGTCTAACTTGTTTTTGCAGGGAGTGTTTCTGTGATATGGTATGGCCCAAGATGTGATGTGTATGTTGTATGCAATGATCATGTTTTGTAATGTTTCACGACTTGCATGTCAATGAGTACACAACCGGCAGGAGCCATATGGCATCCAACTTATTATACGCCATGTAATAGCTTTACTTTATCGCTAAGTAGTTAGCAATAGTTGTAGTTGCTATTCGTGGTGAAGACAATCATGGTGGAGTGATGGAGATCATGCTGGCACACACAAGATGGAGATCATTGCACGGAAATTGGCTATACCATGTCACATAAAATTATATGCATGTGATGTTTATCCTTTTATGTATCTTATTATGCTTAGATCGCGACGGTAGCATTATAAGATGATTCCTCACTTAAAGATCAAGATAAAACTGTGTTCTCCCCATGTATGCACCGTTGCGAAAGTTCGTCGTGTTCAAGCATCATGTGATGATCGGGTGCTATAAACTCTACGTTCACATACAACGGGTGCAAGCCAGTTTTGCACACACACGGAAATACTTGGGTTTGACTTGATGAGCCTAGCATGTACAGACATGGCCTCGGAACACACGAACCGAAAGGTTAAGCATGAGTCATATGAATGATATGGTCGACACTTTGTTGTCCACCATTGAAACCACATCTCTTCTCGTGAAGATCAGATTAGGTGTGGTGAATTTGGATCATGTTCACTAAACAACTTGAGGGATGTTGAATTTAGTGGGATTTCATCTAGTAATTTGATTAAGTTGAACTAGTTATCATGAACATAGTCTAAATTGTACTTGCAAATTTTGTAGATCAAATGGCTAAGTCCAACTTCAACTTCAACGTTTTTTGCTGAGAAAGAAAAGCTTAAGAACAATGGGTCTAACTTCACCAACTGGTTCTGCAATCTGAGAATCATTCTCTCTGGCGTACAAAAGGACTATGTCCTTGAGAAAGCGCTAGGTGACGCCCCTGCTGTAGATGCGCCGGCTAATGAGAAAGTTGTTTATCAGTCGCGCAAGGATGATTATGGTGTGATTAAGAGCACCATGTTGTTTGCTATGGAGTCGGACCATCAAAACCGTTTTGAGGAGTTCCCCGGGCCCTTTGAGATTCTTGAGGAACTGAAAACTATGTTTCAGACTCACGCCCGTTCTGAGAGATATGAGATCTCTGAGAAATTATTTAACTGCAAGATGGAGGAAGGGAGTTCCGTTAGTGAGCACGCCATTAAGATGTCGGGCTACACTCAACTCCTTGAGCAACTGGACTACAAGATTTCAGAGGAGCTCAAGATTGACAGAGTTCTGCAATCACTCCCTCCTGGCTATAAAGGTTTTGTAGTTACTCATAATCAGATTGGTTCCACTGATACGATCACTGAGCTCTTCGCTAAGCTGAAAGCTGCGGAGGTGGACATCAAGAAAGATAATCATGTGTTGATGGTCAACAAGCCCCCCAGCTTTAAGAAAGGTAAGGGTGCAAAGAAGCCCTTCAAGAAAGGCAGCGGCAAGCGCGTTGCCCCTGCTGAGAAGAAGCTCAACTCTGGACCTAAGCCGGACACTGAGTGCTTCTATTGCAAGTACAAGGGTCACTGGAAGCGCAACTGTCTGAAGTACTTAGCGGACAAGAAGGCTGGCACCATCAAAGGTATATTTGATATACATGTTATTGATGTTTTCCTTACTAGCCCTCGTTGTAGTGCCTGGGTATTTGATACTGGTTCAGTTGCTAATATTTGTAACTCGAAACAGGAGCTACCGAAAAGACGGCGGCTAGCGAGGGATGAGGTGATGATGCGCGTTGGCAACGGATCAAGAGTTTATGTGATGGCCGTCGGCACGCTCTCCTTAGTTTTACCTTCGGGATTAAGTTTAAACCTCAATGAATGTTATTATGTGCCTGCGTTGAGCATGAACATCATATCTGGATCATGTTTATTGCAATACGGTTATTCATTTAAATCGGAGAATAATGGTTGTTCTGTTTATATGAGTAACATCTTTTATGGTCATGCACCTGCTATGAATGGTTTATTTCTTCTGAATCTCGAAAACAATGAAACACACATCCATAACATTGAGGCTAAGAGATGCAAGGTAGATAGTGATAATACGACTTATTTGTGGCACTGCCGTCTAGGTCATATTGGTGTAAAACGCATGAAGAAACTCCATTCTGATGGACTTTTGGAGTCTCTTGATTTTGAATCATTTGACACGTGCGAACCATGCCTCATGGGCAATATGATCAAAACCCCGTTCTCCGGAATAATGGAGCGAGCAACAGACTTGTTGGAATCATACATACCGATGTATGCGGACCAATGAGTGTTTCGACGCGCGGTGGTTATCGTTATTTTATCACTTTTACTGATGACTTAAGTAGATATGGGTATATCTATTTAATGAAACATAAATCTGAAACATTTGAAAAGTTCAAAGAATTTCATAACGAAGTAGAAAACCATCATAACAGAAAAATTAAATTTCTACGATCCGATCGTGGAGGTGAATATTTGAGTTATGATTTTCTCACGCATCTTAAAGCAAGCGGAATTGTTTCGCAACTCACGCCACCCGGAACGCCACGGCGCAATGGTGTGTCTGAACGCCGAAATCGAACTTTATTGGATATGGTGCGATCGATGATATCTCTTACAGATTTGCCATTATCATTTTGGGGTTATGCATTATAAACCGCTGCATTCACTTTAAATAGGGCACCATCTAAATCCGTTGAGACGACACCGTATGAACTGTGGTTTGGTGCTAAACCTAAGTTGTCGTTTCTTAAAGTTTAGGGATGCGAAGCTTACGTCAAGAAGTTGATGCCGGACAAGCTCGAACCCAAAGCGGAGAAATGCGTCTTCATAGGATACCCTAAGGAAACGATTGGGTATACCTTCTATCACAGATCCGAAGGCAAAGTGTTTGTCGCAAAGAATGGATCCTTTCTTGAGAAGGAGTTTCTCTCGAAAGAAGTGAGTGGGAGGAAAGTAGAGCTAGACGAGGTTATTGAACCTTCTCTTGAGTTGGAGAGTAGCGCAGCACCTGAAATTGTTCTAGTGTCGTCTGCACCAACAATAGAGGAAGCTAATGACAAGGATCATGAAGCTTCAGACGATGCTACTACTGAACGTCGCAGGTCGACAAGGTCACGTGCCCCTCCTGAGTGGTACGGCAACCCTGTCTTAACTGTCTTGTTAGTAGACAATAGTGAACCTGCGAACTATGAGAAATGGCTAGAGGCCATGAAATCCGAATTGGGATCCATGAGCGAAAACCAAGTATGGACTTTGGTGGACCCTCCTAGCGACCGAAAGGCCGTTGAGTGCAAATGGATTTTCAAGAAGAAAACGGACGCGGATGGTAATGTTACTGTCTATAAAGCACGGCTTGTCGCGAAAGGTTTTCGACAAGTTCAAGGTGTTGACTACGATGAGACTTTCTCTCCCGTAGCGATGTTTAAGTCCATTCGGATTTTATTAGCAATTGCTGCGTTTCATGATTATGAAATATGGCAGATGGATGTCAAGACTGTGTTCCTCAATGGCAACATTGATGAAGAGTTGTATATGATGCAACCCGAAGGTTTTGTCGATCCTAAGGATGTTGATAAGGTGTGCAAACTTCAGCGTTCCATTTATGGACTGAAGCAAGCATCTCGGAGTTGGAACCTTCGTTTTGATCAAGTGATCAAGAGCTTTGGATTTGTTCCAAATTGCTACGAAGCTTGTATCTACAAGAAAGTGAGTGGGAGCTCAGTGACATTTTTAGTACTATATGTGGATGACATATTGATTATTGGAAATGACATTGACATGCTTAACGATGTGAAGAGTTATTTGAACAAATGTTTTTCAATGGAAGACCTAGGGGAAGTTGCTTATATATTGGGCATCAAAATCTATAGAGATGGACAAAGACGCCTAATAGCTTTAAGCCAAAGTACATACCTAGACAAAGTTCTGAAAAGGTTCAGAATGGATAAGGCAAAGAAAGGTTCAGTGCCTATGTTGTCAGGTAAGATATTGAGCAAGGCTCAGTGTCCAGCTATGGTAAACGATAGAGAAACCATGAGGAAAGTGCCTTATGCCTCGGCCATAGGTTCTATCATGTATGCCATGCTGTGTACTAGACCGGATGTGTCCAATGCTCTTAGTTTGACGAGCAGATACCAAAGTGATCCAGGAGTGGAACACTGGACAGCCGTAAAGAACATCCTAGAGTATTTAAATAGGACTAAAGAAATGTTCTTGGTCTATGGAGGTGATGAGCAGCTCGTCGTAAAAGGTTACGTCGACGCTAATTTCGACACCGACCCGGATGATTCTAAATCTCAGACAGGATACGTTTATATTTTGAATGGAGGAGCTGTGAGCTGGAGAAGCTGCAAGCAAAGCGTGATCGCGGGATCTACAGTAGAATCAGAATACATGGCTGCTGCGGAAGCGTCAAGTGAAGGAGTTTGGATCAGGAACTTCATCACTGAGCTTGGTGTGGTTCCAAGTGCCTTGGACCCACTGGAGATATTGTGCGACAACACTGGCGCCATAGCATTGGCTAAGGAACCAAGATATCATCCAAAGACCAAGCACATCAACCGCCGATTTCATATAATTCGAGATTATATAACAGATGGAGATCTGAAGATTAGCAAAGTACATACGGATCTGAATGTCGCAGATCCGTTGACTAAACCTCTTCCACGAGCAAAACATGATCAGCACCTTAATGCCATGGGTGTTAGATTGTTACCAGATGTAAACTAGATTATTGACTCTAGTGCAAGTGGGAGACTGTTGGAATTATGCCCTAGAGGCAATAATAAAGATGTTATTATTATAATTCTTGTTCATGATAAAGTTTATATTCCATGCTAGAATTGTATTAAGCGGAAACTTTGATACTTGTGTGGTTTATGAACAACACTGTGTCCCTAGTACGCCTCTATGGACTAGCTCATTGATTAATGATGGTTAAGGTTCCTAACCATAGACATGAGTTGTCGATTAATAATGAGATCATATCATTGGGAGAATGATATGATGGACAGACCCAAATCAAGCAGAGCAATTAGATCGTGTCATCGTGTTCATCTTTGCGAAGCTTTTTCTTATGTTAAATATTGTATTCCTCAGACCATGAGATAATGCAACTCCCTGGTATCGGAAGAAAGCTTTGAGGTCATCAAACGTCATCCTATGAGAGGGTGATCATAAAGGTGTCTCTCAGGTGATCGGAAAGTATCTGTTGGGTTGTATGTATCGAGATGGGATTTGTCCCTCCCAAGTCGGAGAGATATACTTCGGGCTCACTCGGTAATCGATATCAACACCGCTTGCAAGCACGTGGTTAAGGAGTTAATCACAAAGTGATATCGGATTACGGAACAAGTAAAGTACTTGCTGTGAACGAGATTGAACTAGGTATGCCGATACCGACGATCGAATATCGGGCAAGTAAAATATCACGTGACGAAGGGAATATATATATGGGATTAATTGAATCCTGGCATCGTGGTTCATCCGATATGATCATCGATGAATATGTGGGAGTCAATATGGGTTTTCAGACCCCGCTGTTGATTATTGATAGAAGATCATGTCTGCATATTCTCGAACCCGTAGGGTCACACACTTAACGTGTCTCGACGCTAGGATAGAATGGATAATTGGTTTATGAGTTTTTGTTCAGAGTCTTTGATGAGATCCAGGACATCACGAGAGGTTCCGGAATGGTCCGGAGAATAAGATTCATATAAGGGAAAGCAGTTTTTGGATTTCGGAATTGTTTCGGATTGTTCGGTATTATACCGGAAGGTTCTAGAAGCCTCCGGAGTGGGACCAACGTGGCCCCACTTGTCGGGAGGGGGCGTGGGCCTACGAGGGAGTGCCCTGGCCGCATTGGGCCAGGGGCACAAGGCCCCATAGGCCCAGCCGGTCAAGCCCTAGGGGAAACCCTAGGGAGAGCTTCTAGAAGGGGGGAAACTTGCCCCCCACTCCTCCCATGTGGCTGCCGGCCCTAGGCTTGGAGGAGGGGCAAGGGGCAGCCGGCCAGCCCTCTATATAAAGAGGGCAGGGGCGCACCCTCCCCCCACACCTCCTCAAACCCTAGCCGCCTAGTTGCTGCCCTCCTCTCTCTCTCTCCCGACTGCGTGTAGGTGAAGACCTGCCGCAGAAACTCTCCACCTTCGCACCATGCCGTCGTGTTGTAGATCCAATCTATCTCTCCACCCCACTTGCTGGACCGAGTAAGGAGGATATGTCGAGGTGTCGTACATGTGCATCTCTCGGAGGCATTGCCACTTGCGGTGTTGGATTGGATCGGATCGCGAGGAGGAGAAGGCTAGTACGACTACATCAACCATGTTCCGTCGAACGTTCCACTGTGCGATTTCTTCAAGGGTATGAAGATCTCATCTATCCCCCCTCGTTGTTTACATCTCCTAGATTAGATCTTGGCTTTTACCGTTCGCATCCGTAGAAAATTTTGATTTACTATGCTGCGAAACCCTTCATGCTACTGCCCCTCCTACGGGTGATTCGGCCTCTGCCGGTGTCTAGGTTCGAAAAACTCTTAGTTGCTTAAGTCCCCGGTATGCCGGGCGTATGATGTCTTTGAAACAATTGTCCGCCTTTTGGTTTAGTGTGAACCCTTTTGCCTTGTGCCTCTGATGCACTGGTAATGGTAATTGTTGTTAGTTTATCTAACTGACTCTATCGTATCTTTGCTTTGCCAAATTTTATCTTCGTAGATCCGGATCATATTTTCCCATATGACTAATTTTCGTTCGGCATCTAACTTGTGTTCCTTATGTAAACTTGGTTGTATAGTTGTCATTTTCGCAACTTCTCCTTGAAGTACTATGTTATAAGCCCAAAAATTGGCTTACCACCCTCTCCGAGGTACTCATTGGTAAAATCATATAGATAGGGTACGTCCTTCATTATACCTCGACTTGCTGGGGTTGTCATTCTTGTTACTATGATTTTTAGAAATCATTGGTTGTTTCCTCCTTGTTATTACTTCGATGGCCGAGGCAAGCTTATATCGCATCTTGCGATTTATGATTGACAAGTCGGGGAAGTCCCCGAGTTTCTGCTTTAGTTATTGAACTCTTATGTGTATGACAAAAATCAACGGGCAGTATAAGTCAGTCCCCGAGTTATCGCTCGGGTTACTGAAGTTTCACACATGCTCAAAAACTATCAAACAACATGAAGCAGTCCCCAAGTTATTACTCGGGTTGTCGAAATGTAATTCATAATTCAACACAAAGAACATCATGGGGAAGTCCCCGAGTCACTGCTCGGGGTGCCGAAGTTTAATACATAGTTCAAAATAAGAAATAACATGGGGCAGTCCCCGAGTCACTGCTCGTGGTGCCGAAGTTTGATATATAGTTCAAAATAAGAAATAACATGGGGCAGTCCCCGAGTCACTGCTCGGGGTGCCGAAGTTTGATATATAGTTCAAAACAAGAAATAATATGGGGCAGTCCCCGAGTCACTGCTCGGGGTGCCGAAGTTTGATGCACGCTTGACATCCTGACTTGGTGCATCACGTCACAATATGCAATATAGGGCTTCTAAGTGTAGAACGGGCAGAGTAAGGCTATGTTCCATGTCTTTTTGATTCATCTCCGGTCTTGTTTGCCATGTTATTGTCTGTTGACTGAGCGTCGATCAGGTAGTATGCATCATTGTGCAATGCTTTACTCATGATAAATGGTCCTTCCCATGGGGGTGAGAGCTTGTGCATGCCGGCTATGCGTTGCACTAGCCGAAGAACTAAATCTCCTTCTTTAAAAACTCTTGGACTGACTTTTTTGCTATGATACCGTCTGAGCTCTTGCTGATAAATAGCTGATCTTGATAATGCCAATTCCCTTGCTTCCTCCAGCAGATCCACATCGTCTTGCCGCGATATTTCATTTACCTCGGCACTTGTGTACTGGACCACTCTTGGCGAGTCATGCATTATGTCGGCTGGAAGTACAGCTTCTGCCCCGTATACTAGAAAGAATGGGGTATACCCCGTCGATCTATTTGGGGTGGTCCTGAGGCTCCACAGTACCGCTGGAAGTTCCTCAATCCAGCATCCTGCTGACCTTTGCAGTGGTTCGATTAGCCAAGGTTTTATTCCTGACAATACCAGTCCATTTGATCTTTCTACTTGCCCATTCGATGTCGGGTGAGCCACCGAGGCAACATCTAGTCTTATGTGTTTCTCTTAGCAGAATATAGCAAAAGCTCCTTCAGCGAAGTTTGTGCCATTATCCGTGATAATACTGTGTGGGTATCCATATCTCAAGATAATATCTTTGAGGAATTTCACTATTGTGGGTCCGTCACATTTTCTTATTGGTTTCACTTCTATCCACTTTGTGAATTTGTCCACCATGACCATAATGGGAGTCATTCCGCCGCGGGCAGGCTTGAATGGACCTACCATATCGAAACACCATACAGAAAAGGCCCAAGTGATTGGTATTGTTTTTAACTCGGACGAAGGCAGATGTATCTTACTGGCGTATCTCTGGCAACCATTACACCTTTCTACCAATTCCTTTGCTTCCTTCAGCGCAGTCGGCCAATAAAATCCATGCCTAAATGCTTTGGCCACTAGGGCTCTGGATGAGGCGTGATGCCCACATTCTCCCCGATGTATATCCAAAAGTATTTCCTGCCCTTCTGCCGAGTCAACACATCGTTGCAGTACGTTCGTGACACTTCTCTTATACAGCTCATTGTTTATGATCGTGTAGGCCTTTGATCTTCTCACTATCTGTCTAGCTAGGACCTCATCACCCGGGAAGATTTCTTCTTTAAGGAACGAGAATATGGGTTGTGCCCATGCCGGCGTAACTTTCTCCGGGGAAATTATATTGTCAATTTCCATAATTTCTGCCGACATAACCTCTTTGGGCTTTTCCGTGTTCACTCGTGGGTCGGCCGAATTAACCCCTAAATAATTCGGGTCATATTCTTTGTCGATTTCCATTGGGACATTTCCTTCTATCAGTTCTGCTGAGATACGAATTGACTCGGATTCTGGCGAAGGTGTAATTGATGGTTTTCTCAGGTGCTCCAGTGCTATGACCGGGGGAATTGACTGCCTAGTTGATCCGAGTTTTGACAGTGTATCTGCAGCGTCATTTTCCGCCCAAGGTATGTGATGAAACTCGCACCCGTCAAAATAACCACTGATTTTTTGCACATGAAACTATACAGGGCCATATTCGCATCTAGCGCGTCCCAATTCCCTAATACTTGTTGTACTACCAGGTCTGAATCCCCGTAGAACAGAATCCAATGTATGCCAATCTCTTTGGCCATTTTTAATCCATGGACGAGCGCTTCATACTCGGCCACATTGTTTGATGCAGCGAAATGTATCTGCAGCACGTATTTCAGCTGATCTTTTTTCGGTGAAGTCAGTACTATTCCTGCCCCTAGCCCATTTCTTAGCTTGGACTCGTCAAAATGCATTGTCCAATAGTTCGGATCTGGCAATGGGGGCTCATACTGTACCTCAGCCCAATCCACAAAGAAGTCGGCCACTGCCTGAGATTTGATTGCATCTCGCCTATCAAATTGCGGAGCATAAGGTGATAACTCGATTGCCCATTTTGCTATTCGGCCACTTGCATCTTTGTTGCTTAATATCTCGGCTATGGGTGCTTCACAAATCACTTTTATCGGATGTTCTTCGAAGTAGTGTTTGAGTTTTTTCGCCGACATGTATACTCCATAAGCCATCTTCTGGTAGTGCGGGTAGTTCTGCTTCGAGGCTGATAATACCTCACTAAGGTAATATACCGGCCTTTGTATTGATTTATCCCCTTCATTCCGCTCCACGACAACTACCGCACTTACCACTTTGTTAGTAGCTGCCACATAGAGTAGCATAGGCTCTTTTGATAATGGAGAAGCCAAAATCGGTGCTGTGACCAACATCTTTTTTAACTCATGAAATGCATTATCGGTCTGCGGTGTCTAGATGAACTTGTCAGATTTTTTCATCAATTGGTATAGAGGTAATGCTTTTTCCCCTAGCCTACATACGAATTGACTCAGAGAAGCCATACATCCTATAAATTTTTGTACATCGTTCAGACATCTCGGCAGTTCCATTCTTTCAACTGCTTGGATCTTAGTTGGATTTGCTTCTATACCTCGGCTGGACACGAGGAAACCGAGTAATTTTCCAGTCGGCACACCGAAGGTACACTTTTTCGGGTTAAGTTTCATTCGGAACCTTCTCAGGTTTACGAATGTCTGCCGAATATCTTCAAGGAGCGTTTTGCTCTCTTTGGTTTTTATAACCACATCGTCTACATACACTTGCATATTTTTTCCTCTCTGGTCATGTAGACATTTTTGCATGCATCTTTGGTATGTTGCTCCTGCATTACGCGGGCCGAATGGCATGGTGCGATAGCAATAAGCCCCGTACGGGGTAATAAATGCAGGTTTTATTTGATCAGCCTGGTTTAACGGTATCTGGTGGAAACCAGAATACGCGTCTACAAATGATAATAGCTCACAACCTGCGGTTGAATCAATGACTTGGTCTATCCTAGATAAAGGAAAGGATCTTTGGGACACGCCTTATTGAGGTTCGTGTAATCGATGCACATTCGCCATACGACGGCTACAATTGGGTCATCTTTTTTATTTTCTACTAACACCGGATTTGATAGCCAATCCGGGTGAAGCACTTCCATGATGAACCCGGCTGCAAGGAGCCGAGCTATCTCATCCCCTATTATCTTTCTCCTTTCTTCGGCGAAGCGGCGGAGAGGTTGCTTCACCGGTATTGCCCCTGGTCTTACATGCAAAGAGTGTTCAGCCAACTTCCTCGGCACACCTTGCAGGTCCTGAGTTGACCACGCAAAGATATCCTGATTATCATGGAGGAAGTTGGTGAGCTCGCTTTCCTATTTGGCATCTAGGCTAGCACCAATCGTGATGGTGCGCTCTGGGAACTGATCATCAATCTGGATCTTTTTCATCTCTTTAGTCGGATGGAAAGATACACTCCCATGTGGGTTGGCCAATGCCGGCATATTAAGCTGTGCCGACTGAGCCAGAGCTGCTACTTCCTGAATTCTTCTTTTCTCCCTTGCAATTACCAGTGATTCGGCCAGGTTCGACCCGGCTGAAGCACATTCCATTGATTTTCTGTAATCCCCAGCCACTGTTATTACCCCCTGAGGCCCTGGCAACTTCATCTTCAGGTAGGTAATATGATAGCTGCTCATGAATTTAGCCAGTGTTGGCCGTCCGAGTAAAGCATGATAGCAACTTTCCAAGTCCACCACCTCAAACTCCAGATTCTCCGCTCTGCAATTCTCCCTCGTGCCAAATAATACATCTACTCGGACTTTCCCAATGGGCTCGCACGAGAGCCCCGGCACTATCCCATGGAACGTGGTCCTTGTGGGCTGCAGCATATTCTGTGCTATTCCGAGTTTGTGCATTGTGTCCTTGTACATAATGTTGATGCTACTTCCATTATCTACGAGTGCCTTTGATAATTTCACATTAATGTTAGGCCCAACAAATGTTGGATCCAGTACAAATGCATACGACCCTAGGTTCGGCATTATCTTCGGGTGATCCTTTATTCTCCAGGTCATCTCTTGATCAGACCATGGCACGTATCTTGGTACTGTCGGCATAACTGCATTCACTTCCATATGCCGGTGTTGTACACTATGTCTATCTTGTTGTTCTGTTGTGAACACACAATACGATTGATGATGTTCCCTGTAATCATTACGCCCATTGTTCCCGGGGTTTGCCCTTCCATCTTGATTTTGATTTACTACTTGATGTACTGCATCCCTCTGGTCCGAGTTATCATACCTTGGAGGGGGCGGTGGTAACATTAGCTGCTGCGCATTTGCCCCTGTTAGCAGTGGCTGCTGCTGTTGATGTGCTTGATGAGAAGGTGTCGGCATGCCCGCCGGATTTCCCATTGCAATTTTCATCCAAGCACATTGGCGAGTGGTGTGATTAGCCGGCTTTGGAGTGTGGAACTTACACGGTTGATCCAGCATGGATTCAAATGTGTACTTTGGCCTTTCCAGTCATTGCTTCTTCTGTTCTGGTGTCCACTGTATTTTCCCTTCATTCCTCGGCTTCCACTGCTGAGGACCGTTCTGTTGTCGCTGATTGTTCCCATGACTCGGTTGATCCTGTGTAACCGTTGCCACTTGATTGGAAGCATATCTGTAATTAATTCGGCCTCTCTTCCCTTATTCTACCTCGGTATTCATTGCACCGCGATGATCTGACTGCATCCCTAGCATACTGATCTTGGTGCTCCCGATGCTCTGCCGACATTAACTCTGGTTGAGTCGGATCCCCTAAGGCATATGAATCTGCTATCCTGATGGTTTCTGCCAACGTTGTTGGCATATCTCTTTGCAACCTTTGCCATAATACACTTCCATATCGACAGCCCTGAGCAAACCAAGCTATCGCTTGAGATTCTATGACCCCTTCGCATGAGTTCCTGAGATTGCACCATCGAGTCAAGAATTCTCCATTTGTTTCATTCAGCTTCTGCTTGCACATTGCGAGCTGTTGCGGCCTATTTGGTCTCTTATAGGTACTTGTAAAATTACTGACAAACGTTTCTTCAAAATCTAGCCAGCAATTGATACTTCTTGCTGGTAAATTATTCAACCATACTCTGGTCGGCCCTTCCAACATTTGTGGGACGTATCTTACCGCCCATCTTAAATTTCCGCTTGCTATCTTCACCGTCGTGGCATAGTCGATCAACCAATCTTGTGGTTTCGTCCTTCCATTGTACGTTTTCGTGCCCCTTGCTAACTAGAAGTTCGGTACGGGTGGTTCACCCATGATCCGAGTTCCAAAACACGCCGGACCAGGTGGACCCTGTTCTTCCAATAGCTCGGACCGATACAACCTGTACAGGTTTAACCTTGCGTCAGTTGACGGCAGGTTTCTATAAACAACCCTTTCCTGTACCCCATAGTGGTTGTGCCCACCATGCTCTGCATACTCCATGTCCGTGTATCTATCATTTGCTTGATTATGCTGAGTTGGTCGAGTTTCTCGCTCTTGCCGAGGATCATACCTCGGCTGAGGATCCAGTGGAGGGTTCCTCCTCCCTTCCACCGGGTCATTGTTCTCATGATTTCCCCTTCCGAGGTTTCCATGCTCTCTGTTTGCACGGCCGGGGTTTCTATATCCACTGTTACCTCGGCTTCCATTGCCTCTATTCTCATTGACCTTCCCGGCCATCGCCGGATCATATGGGACAATTTGCTTATTTCTTTTTCCCGAAGTCACAGCTCTGTCTTTTCGCGCATTGTTTTAGGGTGAGGATGTTGCTGCCGCAGATAGTGCGGGGGCTGCTCCTGCCAAATGAACCATGCGCGAAGCTCCTGGACTTGCCGGGTCAGCCCTAAGCATTTCCTCATTCTGCTGGTTCGCGATGCGCACCAGCTCATTTACTCTTTCTTGTTGTTTTTGTCGGCTTCCCCGCTTAATCCTTCCAACTCCTAGGCTGCGGCATTTGCCGCTCTGAGGTTCTTTGCCGGGGTACTGTACCTCGGCAAGCCTGGATCGACCGAATCACCTGGACAAGCCTCGTTCTCTTTGTTGATATCATTCATGAGGTTCTTTCCTCTTAATCTCAATTCATCTACTCGGTCAGGGGCCACATCTAGTTTGTTTGCCCTAGCATATTCTCGCAGGGTCCTGTTTAAGGATTCCCGCAAGGCCGATACCTTTTTTGCCTCTACTAGCACTTTCTGTCTAGTTTCTTCTAACTCCGCCTGTGCATTTGCTGGGTCAAGTATCGGCGCCACAGGCGTAGTTAGATTATCTATAGTTGCCTAAAGGATATTCTCTGGCCTCTCTAGAGGTGGCCATATTACCCTTGCCGCCTTGGGAGTCACCTCCTGCACCTCAGTTGTCTTGGTCGTTGGTGGATCTACCTCGGTGGGCTGTGGAGCTGCCTGCTTCGTGGCTACTTGTCCTCCTGTTGCCGGGTCCCTGCTTGGTCCGGCGCCTGCCCCTGCTGCTGGTGCCGGGGCCGTAATCATTACCTCGACGCTGCCAACGGGGCGAACTCCATGCGGACCGCTAGCAGCACGCAGGGGAGGTTCTCCTGCTTCAATGACTCGGTGCGGGTAGAAGCAGGATGTGTCGATGCTGACGTAGACCTTGTGAGCGCCCAGGTTGATGAAGATGTCGTTGCGGAGGTGCTTTCCTCCTGAAGCTGTCGGCATTATCGCTGACATAGTCCTAGATATCAAATCTTTGGACTAAGCCAGAGACAACCCGCTCGCTGGTGTGGATGAAGTTTCCCATCCGGATCTTGACTCCAGCTAGCACCGCTGCTGGCCCCACGGTGGGCGCCAACTGTCGTGGTGGTGGCACGGCAGATGCCATGGGTAGGCTAAAGTTTGGGGGCAATGGATGCTAGAGGGATCCAGGGAGGGAAGATGTAGTGATTTCTACACTCAGATGACTAACAAGTAGCTCTTTATTCCTCCTCTCAAGGGCTACAAATGCTCCTTGAGCTGTATCAAAGGGAAGCAGAGAACTACTATGCGAGCCCTTTGGCCTTGTATGAATCGATCCCCCTCTCTAGAGCCCGTGCCCCTCCTTATAAAGGGGTTCCTTGACTCCTTCTAGGGCTGACGTGGCAAGCATATTCTTGGAATATGCTTGTCCCAAAATGGTAACTCGGCGGGCTCCTTTCCATGTCCCCCTTCTATCGATGGCAATGTTCCAAAGACCCTCACATGTGCGCCTCGGGCTTTCTCACTGTCACCTCCGTGACGCTTGTGTGCACCTCTGCAGCTCTGCTCTTTGTCCTTAGCGCTTGGCCCTGTCTAGATTCCTCCTAGCCAGAGACTAGGGTTTGACTATAGGCTTCTCCTTCTCCTGCAAGTCTCACATTACTCGGCCTCATCTTGCATAACTCGGCTCGGCCTTCACCTGCATACAAGTCGATCAGCCTCATTCGGCCGACATAGCTCATACGTCGGCCGAGTAAGGTGTTACTCATTCTATATTTGCCAAGGCTCAACTTATCTCGGCCGAATCTTACATGATTCGGCCGACACGGTCAGTAATTCGGTTTAAGGTAAGGGAGACTCATTTCTTATTTCCCCTATCTTGACCCTATCCAGGGTCACACACCCCCCAACACTTCCCAATTATTCAGAAGCTCCTCGAGTTTTTCGCGTGGCTCGTTCTACACGGGAAGATACTCACCGCTGACAACCTGGCGATGAGAGGATGGCCCCATGATTCGGTCTGTAAGCTTTGCATGCTTCACCCCGAGACAATTCAACACCTCCTTCTCGACCGCTCCTTCTCCTCCGCTGTGAGAGAGCAATTTTTTGCTTGGAATGGCACGATAGGGGTGTCTACGCCTCCGGCTGGGCGAAGCCTAAATCAATGGTGGGAGAAAACCATTGTGGCCTTGCCTAAGGTAAAGAGAAGAGAAGCTAGTGTCGCCTTCATCTACACCATGTGGGGCGCTTGGAAGGAGCGGAATAGGCGCGTGTTTCAAAACACGGCTATCTTGCCGGACGCTATGGCTAAGCTGGTCCTTGAATAGATCGCGCAAAGGGCATACGCCCACACTCAGGACCCTGGAGATGTACATGAGAGGATGGCCCCATGATCCGGTCTGCAAGCTTTGCATGCTTCACCCCGAGACAATTCAACACCTCCTTCTCGACTGCTCCTTCTCCTCCGCTGTGAGAGAGCAAATTTTCGCTTGGAATGGCACGATAGGGGTGTCCACGCCTCCGGCTGGGCGAAGCCTAAATCAATGGTGGGAGAAAACCATTTTGGCCTTGCCTAAGGTAAAGAGAAGAGAAGCTAGTGACGCCTTCATCTACACCATGTGGGACGCTTGGAAGGAGCGGAATAGGCGCGTGTTTCAAAACACGGCTATCTTGCCGGACGCTATGGCTAAGCTGGTCCTTGAATAGATCGCGCAAAGGGCATACGTCCACACTCAGGACCCTGGAGATGTACATGCTGCGGTCTACGTGTTGCCCAGTGGCTCACATGCAACAATTATGTTTATACGATGAACTGACCACAGCATGGCCGTCTGGCGGAGAATCTCTTCCGAAAACATATACTAGCATTTCAGTTCTTGGAAAATTTGGCACTGCAATTTGATAGCCATTTCCATTGTACATATCTTTATATTCATGAAGGGCATAAAAACCTCACTAATTTTTTTATGTATCTCCTCTTATGCATGTACTGGCAACAACATTAACCTCATACATAGCTGTTCCCCGGCTTGCAAAGCTCCAACGGAACTGATCTGACTACATATACATCATGTGATTTGTCCTCCTTTACCCAGATCGAGGGATCAATGGATCATCATCTATGCTTCTAATTTCGAGGAAGAGAAGTTCGCATTCCCAGGTTAATTCTATAGTTCTCAAGACTCAGTATGTACAACGATTTGTATGTGTGTCATCTTCTTTGCACTGCTCAGAGCTGTCAGGAAACCTTAATTGGCAGGAACATGCGTGAGAGAGCAATGTCTCCTCCAGCTATCTGTCAGAAGAGATCGCTTCTTCTATCCTCCTAATGACGACGCTGAGACTATGTCCACCTTCGAGTGCTTTGACGGCAGCTCTATGTGCTTTCTTGTGCCACTTCAGAAGGTTGTAAGATTGCATCACTGACCAACGAGCTCTATTTGCCATCTGAAAAGCAACGGACAAATATTCATCAACTATTCTGGTTTCTTTAGACGTAGATAAAAGAGTATATGGCAATAGAATGGACCTGTGCAACAGAGAGCGGAGGATTTAGCAGAATACACAAACTCCTGAATAAATTCTCGTCATTTTCTCCTCCTTCTGCCTCCCCATATACAAGTGCTTCTGCAGCGATCCCAGCAAATAGAATCATGCAGTATCTGAAATCAAGATATTGCTTGAGAAACAACAAGCAGAAATGCCATCCAAGGCCTCAAGGGGTCAACTTTCAAACATAATAGTCTACACACCTGTCAAATGCTGTACTAGATAGATGACCCTCACCAAGTTCTGTCTCCATTTTCTCATCCCAGAACTGTGTCCCTGCCTGCAGAGGTATGAGATAAATGAATAAATCCTTGAGATCTCTAAGGAAACTTGAAAAGTATATCTCAGATTCTTTAGGATTTTATTTTGCAGGAACGTGCCACAATCTGTACATTGCAAAGCAACAAAGTTTAATCATATATTCTTGCAAGACATAATTCTGAAGCCTTAGATACGAAATACTAGTCCAGTGAGGTGTATAAGCTTCTAATTACTTCTAAAACTGCAACAAAGCCTACCTGATGACAAAAAACTTGTTCTTTGTTTCTTAATATAGTGTGCAGGATAATGAGGAGATTGAACTAAGTTGCACCAGGTGCTAGCAATGGCAGTAGCACAGTTGTAATTGGAAGTAAAATTAAGTCAAATTTTTGAGAAGGCAAGGTGATGTTCATAAACGACAGAAATTGGACTATTTCATCGGATTAATAGAAATAAAACATACTAGGCACAGTATATATACAATATAACATGAAAATTAGAAACAGTTTTGCACCTGGCCTTGAATGCCCATTCGCAATGCCACAAATGGATCCAAGATGACTCCTCGTACGGGGCAACCCATTAGATAAGCTAGACACAGGTATGTGGAAGCAAGTAAGGTTAGGGCAACAAACTAGTCTCAGAAGGCAAATGTTATACAAACTGCAGAAATGCAAAACTAACAAGTAAAAGCTACAATCCCAAAGTTGCATTGGCTGCAAGCAGGGACAGGCTCACGTTGGGGGCAAGGGTGTACATGCACACCCAAATTTTGGACATAAAATTAGTAATTAGATAGCTGTACTAGTCATACACATACATACTGATAAGTCGTTACAATGAAAACAGTGTCTTCCCCTGTTAGCCACAAAGGAGTCTTTATCCTATTTGGTGATATCTGTGCATCTCCAGAATCAACAAACCACAAGTTCAATCCATGATTATAGTAGAAAGTTTGAATTTCTTAGTCCCTAAATCCAATCTACTGTGAGACCCCAATAGAAAATTCTACTCAATGGCCATAACTAGTGATTGATATTTTTCCTACAATAAATTTCCTGAATAATAAATCAAGAAGTGGAAAAAGAGATCAATGCTTGAATATTGTCATAAAAATATAAATTGTCTTCTACAATTGTAAAGTTTGCAGTTACAGTAGAATCTTTTTAATTTTAAACACCCATTCGTAACGTGTTGGGCCTCTGGTTACAAGAACTTGAGACCACAAAAAAGCAGGAGAAATTGAAGAAAAGCAATACCAGTAAGAAGATGGCCTGCTTCATGTACAAGGATTCTGCGCTTGTACGGAGGCCAGAAGCATGAGATTTGTGCGGCACAAGTACCACCAAGAAAAAGCGCATCTGCTGTTGCTAACCCCAATATGGCAGCCAAGTTAGGCCGTACATCAACTCCTTGAGTCAGTAGAAAAGATACACCTCCCAGAAATGTAGCCAGAACATATGGAGAATTTCCTGAGAGACCCCACTTCTTTGGTGCAAGCTTCTCAGCTGACAAAAGTAAAACATAAAGAAAATAAGAGCTACAGAAAAAAGAGAGGCCTTCTGAAATGGTGTATCAACCTATTTCACATATCCATTGCTAGGGCACGGTCTACTGCAGTATGAGTTCAAAAAAAGTGCAGACCCACTCCAATATTTGAATAAGGAACAACACAGATGAAACAAAGGGAATGTTGCCTCAGTTATCACCTTCTAGGCCTGTCATCTCCCTTAAAATTGTGGGCGTAACTTCTCTTGGTCCCTCCAGAACTGCAGCAAAAGGCATGCATATACACTGGTCAATGGGGCTTGAATACACACAAGTATCAGTGCGTTGCTGTTAAATACAGTACTACAATGTAAGCCAAGTACGTAACAATTTTAAGGGCATTCCTTGACTAAATCAGTACAGTACACTGAATCATCACTTGTGAACACTTTTGTATCCCAGTACTATACAATTTCAGTTCGCAGCTTTGGATTCCTACAGATAGCTAACTACCTCATGCCTGCTAGAATGCTGGATTTTATCACGAACCCTGCAGAGATCATGGACCTCACTACAAAAGATAACATACTGACCTGCACACCAGGCACAATTTTGAAATGCAATTCAGCATTTGGGATAGTAATTTTGCATACCAAGACCCTCAGGAGGAACTGACTGTTACACTAAAAAGCGACAGTTAAAGAGAGATCACAATTTACCTATGTTCTTGCACTTTCCGAAGTTGGCGAGCACCCCGCGGTCGGAGAGGAACTGGTACGCCCGGCCGACGAGCCGCATGTCGTCGGCATCGATGCAGGCGTCCAGCACCTCCCAGTCCCGCCCCGGCGGCACGGGGAGCGCCACCTGAGTACCCGCAGACGTCGACGCCTCCGGATAAGAGGCGGGCTCCACCGACTGCAGGAAGCGGAGCGCGCGCGAGAGGTCCTTGCTCTCGACGGCGTCCTCGAACTCGCGCCACTCCCTGAGGGAGCCCGCGCGGAGCTGGGGCCCCGACCGCGGTGGGCGGGAAGAGAAAGGGAG
This sequence comes from Avena sativa, assembly GCA_916181665.1. NCBI lineage: Eukaryota > Viridiplantae > Streptophyta > Magnoliopsida > Poales > Poaceae > Avena > Avena sativa. The sequence goes on from OV702294.1 coordinate 94,803,905, forward strand.
GAAGCGCTTGGAGAAGGTAAGGCTGCGGCGGACGGGCGACTGGGAGGCGGAGATGGTCGTGGTGGAGGCGAGCGGCGGGGAGGTCGCCATTGGTGCGCCGGTCACGGAGGTGGGTCTGTCGTGGCGTCGTCCACTGCCGGTCGTCAGGCCCGCTCGAGTGTTCCCGAGCAGGCCTTTTATTCATTTTGGCCCAGCACCGCTAGATGTTGCTAGACGAAAAATAAAATTTTCCTACAGAAAAAGAAAAATGATAGGACTCCCGGGGATCGATCCTGAGTCCTCGACTGGCCCGCTTTGTCACATACACTGTAGCCCTTATTTTTTTATATATCTGTACTTGCAACAAGCAGCTTTGTCACGTACGCTGCAGCCTGTAGCTTGCACGCGCCTGCAGATCGCGTATCCATGCCGTGCCGCAGGCCCACCTCTTGCTTGCGCCGCCTTGTCTGCTGGCCGAGCCGCCACAGGAGCAGCACATGGCCAAATGGCTAAAGAAAAAGCGCTTGGTGGACGAGCGTCCACATCTGTTCCTTAACTCTATGTATCTGCCCTTTTTTTATCAACATTCTGAATTGAGCTCTACTATCGGAGCCTTTCGATAGGAAGGAATAGAATCTTATCTTACAGGAGAGGCCTCTTTCCAACCCCTCCATGCAATCTGAATAGGATTCGGAGTCTCCTATACTGCCTTCATTCACTATCAAGCTCTAGTAAATTTCTCAGTGAGTAAGTTATGGATCATGGGTTTTTCCATCTCCTGCTTACGCCAATATCTGCTTCCTGCCAGCCGCGCCGCCCCGCCTGTAGGTCGCGCAACTACGTGCCCTTAGCCGCTACAGCCCGCGTCGCGCGCCGCCTTAGCTCTCGCCGTCACGTTCCCCAGTGGCTCTAGGGAGATGGAGCCACCCGCCATAGCTGCCGTCCTAGGAAGCCTCGTTGCTGCGCCTTCTTGAAAATCCTGCCCCGCCCCGTGTTGCTACGCACGGCGTCAAGACTTGCTACATATGGTCGAGAGTGGTGCTCCAAGCGACATGGAGGTTTGCTACCAGACGGCAATGAAGGGTCATGATGCGATGTGTCTTTGAGATTTTGCTACAGGGCGATGCTACAATAGTAGCAAATTTTTGCTATTTCTATTCTCTGTTTTTGCTATAATAGCACAAAATATTTGCTATAATATTTTCGACGAGAGTGCTAGCAAAATCGGTTTTGCTACAGCAGCCACCGGCGATATCGTTTTTTTTTTTTACATTAGCATATTTTTTTTGCTACCACAGTTTTGCGGTTTTGCTACAATAACATAAAGTTTTTGCTACACGTTCGGCGAGTCTCCGGCGAATACCTCCGGCGAGTCTCCGGCAAGGTCAGATATGCTATATTAGCATAATTTTTTTTGCTACACGGTCGCTGGTGAAGTCTCCGGCGAGGTCCAGTCTGTTTTTCTATTTTTGTAGATTGAACCGTTTTCTGCTACATGTAGCAAAAATGGACTATTTATAGTAAAAACAAGTATGTTTATAGCAAAATAGGATTTGAGGATTTTTTAAGGGACACGTGTCGTCAGGAGGACCCGGAAGATTTTGGAGAATTATCTCCCGGGAACGCGTAGTACGATCCACAGAAAAAAGGGGGGGAAAAAGCTAAATATTTAATAAAGAACATCCATAGTTCATAAAACATAATACATCGCTTACGGCTAAAACGATGCAAGAAAAAAAGTACATTGCCGAATCTTCATATCGTGTGAGAGGTAGGGACGCCTACAACAAGAGATCATGTTCAGACGTTCCTTCCCTCGTGTAAATGGACCAAGGGAACAAAGACTCATGCGATGGTTGCAAGGATAGTAGAGAGCTTCGAGACACGGAGATAAGTGACAAGGAGCCTTATAGCATCTCTACTCGTCTATCGAGGAGGCTGATCCGGACGCCGAATTTTGGTCCGGACACTGAAAACTGGTCCAGTCGCGTATCCGAGGACCTGTTTTCGGCCGGATTTCGGCCATTTTTGGTCCGGGCTACCCAGGCCGAACCCAGGTTTCCGGGTACGCCCTGGTAACGCCGGACTCAGCGATTTCGGCGGAAAAAAAACAAAGCGGCGCGTGGACCCGCCGAGTCAGTGACCGAGTCGTTGTCATCCTCGGAACCACGCGGCGACCGCCGGGCAATAACTGCCCGTCGCGTCGGCCACGCGTCGCCGATTTATGGCGCCACCGTCGCCGCCTCGGCTCCCGCGACGGACCGGCGGTCACTAACTTCCCGCCGTTTCCACTTTTCCCGCCCTCGCCGCTACACCCCTCCCGCCCTCGCCGCGCACCTCGTCATTTATAAGCTGTACTCCTCGCCGGAGATCTTTGCACTCTCTCACAGCTTCCCCCACCCACAAGCCCAACTCGGGCGAGCTCTCCCCTTCTCTCACCATGGGCGAACGCTACCCCGGCGACGGCGTTGCGGCGAACGGCTTCGGCCGGCGCACCCTCCAAACTTGGGAGGCGCCCATGATGTACGAGGCGGGGTACATGGCGCCGCCGGACACGCGGATGCCGTCGGGGTGGACGCTGAGCGCCGGCGGCATCCCAATCCCGTCGGGGCCGACGCCGGAGGAGTTGTCGTACGATGTACAGGAGTACATCGCCGACATGGACAACCCCGACGAAGCCGTGAGCGCAGACGACCTCGGCTACTGGGCGCACTTCTTCGAGGAGCGGCGCCAGCAGGAGCTCGCCCGCCACGAGGGCGCGGCGAGCGAGTCCCCGTCGGCGCGCAAGAACTCGGCGGGGCGCCGGCGTTGGTGGAGCGCACCGGGGCGGACGCTCGCTGCCGTGCTGGAGCACATCAACCGCGGGAACACGCCGCGGCTCGGCTTCCCGCGCAACCCGACGCCGGCGACCAGGACGGGAAGGCGTGCTCCTTCGGCGAACTGGGCACCGAGGAGGATGGCGAGCATGAGCTCGTCCTCCTCCGCTTCGGCGTTGCACTCATCCGGCAGCGCGCCGTTGTGCACGCCAACGGCGGTGAAGCGCGAAGCTGTCTCGCCGGTGCGCTCACCGCCGCGGACACGCGCGCGCGGTATCGTCATCCGCGAGCCGTCTGCGCCCACGCCGGCAACATGCCACCTGCGCCTACGTCGCCCCAAGACAGAAGGGTCGGCGCTGGTCGAGGACGCCACCCTGAAGATGGCGCTGGAGCAGTCGCTCCGCGAAGCGCCGCCGCTGTCGCCAACACTGCCGCCCGTCGAGCCCTCCTCGCCGGACATCCTGGAATGGTCCAGGAGGGACTGGGAGAGGGCGGAGCATCAGCGCATCCTCGGCTTGCAGCAGCAGGTCGAGGAGAAGGCCGCACGACGTCGGGCGCTGGCTGGGCGTCAGCTCGCCTACCAGGGCGTCCCGCTGTACGTCCTGGACGACGACGACGAGGATGCAGGCCCCTCCTACCAGCCATAGAGGTGCGGCGACCTTGGCCAGGGCAGCTCCCGCCAGAACCAGCCGCCGAGCGACGACGACGACGTCGGCGAGGATGACGGCCGAGCCGATCCCGACTACACGTCGTTCTACGGCAACTTAGGCATGTAGGACGGCGAAGGCACCGGCGGCGGCCTTTTTTAGTTTATTTATGTACTAGTTTAGTTTAAATTTGATGTAATCCGCCTATATTCGCCCAACTTAATGTAAATCGTCTAAATTTGATGAATTTTAGCCGAACTTGGGGACTCGGCATAGGTACGCGGATGAGTGAATGGATGTACCCAGACCAAAAACAAGTTTAGTCTAGCCGAAAAACCGACCAAATTTCGTCTAGGTTCGAGCAACGAGTGGAGATGTTCTTAGTAAAACGACGAAGTATCATTAACTGCAGGCCGGGCCCTGAGCCTGTGCAGCCGGTGCACATGCACAGGCCCCGAGCATAGGGGGGCCAGCACATGTACTCCCTCCGTGTCATAATATAAGACGTTTTAGATTTCCTACTAGTCAAAAAAAAATTACGTTGCGCTATTTCTCGAGTTTCATGTTTTACCCCTCTGTCGTGGCATCCCGTCCTCCACTCGCTCGCGTCGCTCACTTCTCGCGCTCAGTAGCTCCACCGACCGCGCCGCCTGCTCCCCACACGACGCGCCCTACGCTGCCGCCTGGCTCCTCACACGCCGCGCCTCAGGCCGCCGACTGGTTCCCAAACGCCGCCTCGCTCAATCTCCAGCGGTGGTCCAAGATCTGTGAGCGGCGGGGTACTCCAAGATGAGATTTTTCTGGGCTAGAAACCGGCTCCAAGGTCGCCGCCATGGACGGCTTCACCGTCGGCGAGGTAACCACCTGCACTTCTCCTCAGTCAAGTACCTCCTCCCCCTCTCCCTCCATTGCTTCTCTGGTCTGCTCATCCCGTTGTGCTTTGATTCTAAGCAGCGCCTCGGGGATGAGGGGGAACACATGGGCACCAGTCCCAGCTCGGTTTGATTCGGTTGAGGAACCTAGACGGCAATGAGGAAGACGACCTGACATGAGGGACACCACCTCGGTGCCCCAACCTCGAGCTCCCATCTCGACATCAAGGTCCAGCCCGACCACCATGACGCCCTGCTAAAGGTCCTTGGATTTCGAGTTCCTGGTCGCCGCGCATTTCACAAGTAATCTGACGATGAGCTATTGCTCAAGTATTCTGTGTTGCGTTCTCTTTCCTTGGACAAGAGCTGTAAGATATTCAGGGACTTCCTTATTGCTGCTACTGCAAAGGACTGCAATCTCATGATGTGCTTTTGGCCAAGAGAGTGTGAAACGACAAATCGGAGTATGATTCAGTATTTCTCAAGTCAGTTAACCGAACCTATGATTACAAGGTATGCTACTATGAAGTGTATTCCTGTTACCTTCGTCATTTATTTGTTCAGCACGTGTATGACGCTAAACTGTATATTCCATCTGTAGGCGTATTTTGTTGATTAAAAGACACCAAATTCTTTCAAACTGGACCAAAAGATACTCCAAAGGGAGGTGACACCAGCGATGATATTGAGGATCTCCTTCAAGGCTCTGGGCTGGAAAGGGCACATGAGATTGGTCCCCTGTTGTTTCTTGCATTGTTCGTTGAAACCTTGTAAGTACAGCTCCAATGCCGAGGAGCTCTTCTTCCCTTTTCTCAGTTTCAGCTCAAATTATCTTGTGATGAATTATGACCAAATTGCACGTTGCCTGTTGACAGTCAAAATAACTGGCAAGATGACACAGTATTCTCAAAGGGGCATGATGAACAGGAGCCATTTGAATTTAAGACTGATGAAGGTGCCTTTTCTCTTGCTTTTCTCTATGCAATATAAATAGTTTTAGTGTAAATATTTGTTCTAAAATGTATGGAGTATATTCTAATCTTACCACCTGTTAATGTAAATTTTGTAGTTTTTGGTGTTTAGATAATCCATTGTCGAAATATTTGAGCTGAAACTGATTGCATGTTTTTGAATAAACATTTGCATGTTTAACTAGCTAGTTCTGGTAAAATACAGAGAAAAGCACTATGTGTTCTGGTAAAACAATTGTTTGCAGGTTTAACTAGCTAGGCAAGTTCTCCTGAATGTACTGACGTTAGGGAGATCCACTTCATGGAGAAATAATTGGCTCCTAGTCTGGATTGGCATAGTAGCTCAATAATATCATAGAGTCGTGCCATAAAAGAGTACTTGTTCTTGGCTGGAGTACTTGGCCCATGTAAATGCTATTGGATGCTAAAATTTCTTTTCTACTTGCAGCATTATTGTGTAAATCAGTTGTTCTGATAACAATGCTGCCATTATTGTGCTGATAACAACGTTTGAGTAACAATACTCCATTACTATTTTCATTAGCTGTGCTAATTGTGCTGATAACACTGCTGGAGTAGCTGATAGCTGTTGGATGCCTGATAACAAACTTAATTTGCTTTCTCTCTATTATTTTTCATGAATATTGTGGAGTACATATGAGCAATTGATTTGGTACGTACCAGATACTCAATTTCCTGGAGTATTTTTTAAAGCTAGCACAACATCAAGTTTTTTCATCTATTCTAGCACAACACAGAGTAGACATTATGAAATTGTTATTTTGACTATGATCAATTTTGAACCACCAATGGTGCATCATGGAGTACTTGTTTTACCACAGCAGAGTAGACATTATACTCGTAGCACCATCTCTTGCATCCATTTCTTTCTCTACTCGAATTGTTGCAGGGCCGGAGGAGAAGAGCACAATCACAGCGATCTAGGCGTTGGTGACTTGCCGGAGGAGAAGAGCAGAATTACATTGAGGCGCATGTTCTGGGCTAGGTGTCCTGCTGGAGGAGATCTGGGCTGCCTGGTCGCTAGAGAAAATTTGGGCGACCTGATGGCTAGCGCGGAGGTGCTGGACGGGGGTGCTAGTTGGGGTGGATGTACTGGACGGGGCCGGAGGACTATTGAGGACGACGACGCTGGGAACGCGATCGCGATTCAATACAAGGGTAGCGAAGTAAATTTGATCGTTTTTTACCTGGTCTGAAAAGGTGTAAAACGTCTTATATTTTGACACGGAGGGAGTATAAGTTAAGCCCTTTTAGGCCTCGTTTGGCAGCCCGGTTTTTAGGTGCATTCGCGTGTATATTACCAGCCCAGTCCGTTACTCGAAAATACACTTCGCGGCCTATTTGGCAGCCTGGTATTGAGAAGTATAAGCCCGAGAGAAACCCCAGATACACGTCGGGTCGATGGGGTTTTCCAGACGCGAGGAGGGTCAAGCGTTTCTTCCACTTGCGCGGCGCCGGCGGCCGAATGAGCTCGCGGTGGAGACCAACGTGACGAAGACGACCCTCACCACCACCTCCTCACAAAGCAAGATCCCGCCACCACCTCTCCCCACGGCCACCACCTCTCCCCACAGCCGCCAGATCCCGTTGCCGCCTCCTCGCGGTTTCGTCGGCCGCCAGATCTCGGCGCCGCCTCCTCGCTGTCCTTCCCAACGCCATCTCCCACAGCCGCCAGCAGTTCGTTGATGTTGGAATGCTGGCTTTCACTCCGGTGTGTTCTCTTTCAACCCTACTACTTGTAGCTCGTAGGTTCTTGATTGGTGGTTGTGCCATGGATTAGGGTTCTTCCACCAGAGAGAGAGAGAGAGAGAGAGAGAGGGAGACCGGTGAGAAACTTGTTCACATCTCGTCGTGATCGGTCAGTCCACCGATCGATCGTGCGTGCACTGTGGTGGGAATGGGAAACCACGGTCAATCTTGTTGGTGATGGTCCGATAATCCAAGGAGTATTTTGCTGTTTTTTTAGGGAAGGAGTATTTTGCTGTTCTTCGCTACGTAGCTCCTGCTACTACCTCAATGGCATGGCTCCACGAGTCTTTTTGCACTCATGTGTCAAACCATGGATTGTGGATGGGATGTGTAGAGTACTCTTTTTTTCAATGAAGGGCACTGGCGTTGTAGCCTGTGATAAAGACACCCTAAAAGTTTAAAAATAGAGGCACAATGGCTCTGAATAGTTATCATTAATTCTCAACAGTTGCCTCTCAATAGCATTTTAGTTTAGTTTTGCAATATTTTTGTTGATTCTTTACTGCAAGAAATAGTCAAGTGCTATGAGAAATAATCATGTAATATTTCTGTTAATCCATGTAACTGATAGCATGACATCAAAATGGAAGGCACTCGGAAAAGTTTCAGAGGTGTTGGTGCAAGAACAGCTGGACAACTCCAGTCACGAATAGCAGCACATCAAAATATAGCACCGTCCAGAGTAGTGACAGTTCTTATAAAATCTGAATTAGTTCAGGGCCACCACGGACTTCAGTCACAAATATGGATCGTTAATGTAATTCATACATCTTTCTGTTTTTGCATCGTCACTTGGCAGATACATGTAATGCTTATTGACCTCTATTTTCAGCGTTAGTGCTTATTGGCACTTTTCTGAACCATGCATATTTCTGTTGATGTCTATTGAATTCCAAGTTCAATATCATCGCTTGACAGATACATGTAATGCTTATGCTTCTATTTATTCATTGATATATATAGTTTATGCCTCTGTTTAGTGACCATCTATGCCTCTGTTTATCCAGTAAGATATACAGTTTATGCCTCTGTTTATGTAGGGCGAATTACTGTTTACCGACAGTTTATGCCTCGATTTATGCCGTAACACATATGCAGTTTATGCCTCTTTTTCAGGAACCTAAGCCTTACTGGATATCAGGAATCGAAGGGGAGGCTTCACCAGGATGGGACTGAAGAGGAACCTATCTAGTATCTAAAGAGATGATTCTTAATCTTAGCATAGTTTTGTAGGTCAGAGGAAGATATTGAATAACATGCTCATGCAACTCATAGGAACACCTTTAACCTTCAAGAACAATGCTTATAGCTAGCCTGCATGGATGGCAGACACTGAAATGCAATCTGTTGTTACATATTTGTAGGTATAAACAGTTTGAACTTGCATTTATTCTGGAACACAACAACAATATTAGCATAGTTCTATGTTTTCAACTTGACTCCTTACATTCGTCACTATATATTTTTTATTTGAACTGACTTCACAGTTCTTACACATGTTCATTACTGAATTTTCAATGTCCTTCCATGTATGGTTCTTACCTATCCCACCTATGGAAGATTGTCTTGAGAAGGACTGATTTTTTATGCAATGTACGTAAAGAGGCCGAAGCTTGTCTTAACTGTTGGTTGTTAAGATAGGGACATGTTTAGCCTGTTTCATTGTGTCGAGACCTTTTTGCTGGATGTGTTTGCACCGGTATCATGTGTCCGGAAATCTTATTTCGCAACCATTCACTTCAAAGCTCCTGTGTGCTTCAGGACACAATTTTACAAGGGATTGTTGTTAATGTAATCTGATCATAACTTGTACTTGTCTTGCTTGCAATGTTACCTAAAAACTAATGTTGAAACTTGGGTTACTTTTGATACCGAGCAGTTGATGAACAAAATGGCATAAAGTTTTGATTTTTATTACTTCATTCTATAACCTGTCATTTGCTACAGGTTTTGTTTCTAAATGCAATCAAATCAAAACATGTGTGCCAAACAATGGGGTTGGGTGGAGTGTATTGTGGTGTAGAGAGTATTGGGTGGGAGAAGGGGATTGGGTGACGGGAGTATATTCACCCAATACTCTTGAGAAAACACTTCCAAATAATCTAGGATACACTCTTGCCAAACAATGCCTTAGTTGGGAAAATATGCAAATAGCCTGAATCAACGTCGAGCCTTGTGTGTAGGCAGAACCAAAGCGCTAGCGACTCGCCTCCCTCAATTTCTCCTTGTTTCTCTCGCGAAATCAGTGATGGGGCCCACCCTGACGTTGCATAATACTCGCCAACGTCAATTTTTCGGAATTATGGAGGAGGGGATCAAGATCTGCTGATTCTAAACACATTCGTCAATTTTCGACGGCTGTACAATCACTCATGTTCATCTATTTCTTTCATTCCGGTTCAATTCCACCAAATCATCAAATCTCCGTAGGCTGGAGTTCTCTCTCCAATATCAAGGGGATTACCGACAGCGAGTGCTCATCTGGGCTGACGGCTGACCAAGGACAAGTCGACAACACGATTGCTGCTGGTGCGCCGACAACACAGTACAACTACAGGCAGCAAGCAAGTCAATCTTCGATCCTCCACTTCCAGGTGCTTCTGTTTCAACTTGATAGCCTATTTTGTATACCGTTTGTGCGCTAAGATTTTCCTGTAATGTACAATGCCAGTTTAGATGCCATTTTTAGGGTTTAGGGTACGGTACGGATCGTCGAAGACCTAGGTTTCCACCGATATATAAACCCCTTGTAAACCGTCGGTTGGAATGAGTTGCATCTGTGAAATCCCTGACGTTTGTAAACACTCCTCGATATAGTGAAGTTTCGCTGGCTGGCGTCCGTGTTTTTTCCTCTCTTTGTTGGAGAGGTTTTTCCACGTTAAATCTATGTCCCTTTGCTGTGTTTTCGTTTTTTATTCTTCGTTATCTTCTTGCCGCAATTGTAACAAGGTCAACGAGAATAATTGAGCTTGTTGCAGAAAATGACACGATAGAAAACATAAATACAATGGAACGATGGAAGATCAAGAGCTTAGTGTTTTTGATAGAGTTGTCTAGTTTTCTTTGTGAAATAGAGTTGTTAGCTTTATTAGTTTATTAAATGTCACATCACTAGAGACTCTACTATAATTTATGTTAAGGTGGTTTTCGTCGTGGGGGATTCTCGTCCGTCGTCGTTCTTTTACGTTTTAGCCCCTCCAAAATTGAGTAATCAACCCGCGGTCTGAGGATACGACCCGATCTTGGATGGGAGGCCCCGGTGGACGTCAAGGCGTCAGGTCTATACGGGCAGAGCTCGGACGTCGAGGCGCCAGTAGGGGGTGGACGTCGAGGCGCCAGGTCGATACAGCTGGAGCTCGGACGTCGAGGCGCCAGTAGGGGGTGGACGTCGAGGCTCCAGGTCGATACAGCTGGAGCTCGGACGTCGAGGCGCCAGTAGGGGGTGGACGTCGAGGCGCCAGGTTGCTACGGCCAGAGCTCGGACATCGAGGAACCAGTCGGGGAACGGGAAGCAGGTCTTGCAGACGCGTGGCCGGTGCTAGATGAATGGCGACGCAGCCGTGGATGGAGGCGAGGGAACACGGATGGCGGTCCTCGGTACCAAGCGGAGCAGGAGGGCGGTGGGCGACGGGTGAGGAAGAGGGGCATCAGTTTATAATGAATTCGATTTTCTACTGAATCAAAGAAATCGGCCTGTGTAGACCCTCATCTCAGGAGTCAGGACACGATTCCCAAAGAAATCGCAGAAAAATTCCATTGGAATCGATTGATTATGATGCCGCTGGATTTGTCCGAATTAAGCCCCCGCTGCTTATGGAAAGCTGCACCGGTGAAATAAAACGGCGAGCTGCGCCGGCCAGGGATGTGCTATGGTGGTGGCGCTTTAGGGCGGCGACGGCTTGACACCAAAAGGGCAAGGACGACTCGACCCGACTCGTTAGTCAATGTGCAGGCACCGCTGTCCGAAGCTCAGAAACCGCCATCCCTGTAGAACCGTGGAATCACCGTCTTCCCCAGCCTGGTGATGGATCATCTGTTATATATATGTATGTGCAGCTGGGTATAGATTCCGGCCTCAGTTGCATACATAGCCCCTAATATTACCTATATGTTGATATTTTCAAAACAAGCATATCATCACTGAGTGGATATTAGACATCACACTTCTGGTGTTGTAACTCTTACAGTCTTACTTTTTTTTTTGGAAAGGATTACAGTCTTACTTATTGTGGTGATGTTCCCCGGTAGATTTTGAAGCACTCCAGTTGAGCATGCTCGTGAATTGTACCGCTACCTGTTTATTTCCATGTGTACAACTCTGAAAAACTGTATTGTACTGCGAGATGAAACGATTGCATGACCCTTTTCCGATCAACTTTTTACATGGACAACATGTTATTGGGCATATCTGATATCTCAAAGAGATGATGGGTTCAGAAACAAAGGTACCTTGGATACGCTATAGCTAGCAACAAGGAGTATTCATTGAACTATAAACAAAAGAGATTGTATCTTAGTCTTACATCCTAAAGGAAAATTTATCAGTCATAAGATCATTTAGGGCTTATTCAGTTACTATATATAACTAGCAACAAGGAGCTTATAGTCCATTTTGGTATAATTAATTCGACCTTGCCTAAAAGGAGTATTCATCAATTTTCTTACACTAATTGGTTTCTGGTCGCATGGGCAAGATATGAGATTGTAGTCTCGATTATAAATTTAGAAGATCTGGGTTAGTTTTGATGTTGGTCAGTGTTGCTGCGGTCTGACACTCACATAACCTTATGCAAAATTATACAAGTCTTCAAATGTGGCGCCAAAGTTTTTTTATTCCAAATTTGCCTAATAAAAGTATAATGAGTATTTCTTCTACTTGCTTCCAAATTCGCCTAATAAAATTATAATGAGTTTTTCTTCTACTCATTTTTTATGCAATCTATAGACATGGCATGCAAGAAGTTATGCATGTTTTGCTTACAAATGACATGGTGAAATTGATCACATTTTCACTACTTGGCAGCTTAGTGAGGCTTAGCCATGCATGATAGGAGACATCGAGGTAGGTGAATATTGTGCTCAATTTGAGGCTGACTTTGAGGAAAGGTTAAAGAAATATTCATTGTTAATCATTATTTTTTTGTTCATGGGGTTAGGGGGCATATTGGTCCCCTATGATTTTATTTCATATGGTATGGGTGTTCTGACTTCAGATACCAAGATAATTGGAGATTTGTTTTTCAAAATGAAGGTTGAAACTCTTCCCTATGAGTCAAAATGATTCACACAGCCTTGGAAAAACGTCTTGTGAAAGGGAAAGGAGGGAGAACTAATTAATGGTCGACTTTATCAGAAAAAAAGCTTATTGTTTATGAATACTATATGGCTATTTCTTATTTATATATGTGACAATAAAATTAACGACCCGTAGCAGCGCACGGGCATTTAACTAGTTATATATAGTAGTAGTAGAAAGTGTTTTATATGTGTTATCTTGAATTTGATTCTCCCATGTCTATTTTTCAGTAGCAAGTCACTCTTTGCTGCCAATGATAAACAACAACTGAATTAATTTTCTCCAGAAATCAATATGCGTTTTTCCTTCAGAGTCGAAGTTGAGTTTGGTGTCCAATCTTCTATATCTAAATAGCAACCCCCCACTACCTGATTTTGCAGCCTTCTCATGCCTCCACGTCACCCTTAATTCCCAGGCATTAGGCTCTCGAGTCTCGGCCTCGTCGCTCGCTCCCTCTCCTCGTAATTTCCTCCACACGGGATGGGCGTCAATATGTCCTTTATCCTCTTTTATGGTTCAGCCCACTCCTCCATCCGATCATCTTCCTTCCTACTCACGTGATGGACGGCCCATGGCTATTTGTCCATCGACATAGTCAGCCACGGAGCGAACCCAGAATGATTATAGGCAATGATTATCTTCGTTTGTTCTTCCTCTTCCCCACAATCTTATCCAGAATCGGAAACTGATGGTGGCATCCGAGGAGTTGCCGCATAATTTATCCTCTTTAAATTCTGGGCTCTCCCACATGGCCAACGTCATCTTGCGAGTTTGAATCCCCCGGGATTAAACCAGCAAGCACCTTCCACTAGCACCAGCCTGCCTAGGCGGGGTTGGTTCCGGAGCCCCCTTGCGCCCGTCGTCCTCCACAAGCGCAACCCCGAAATCTTCTACGGCCAATGGTTCTATATTTGGCCACCTATTCCGTTTGGAGATATGGTTAGCCTGACGCACGCGTGCTGTGTTGCCTTTGCAGGGCACTGGCGTTCTCGCAATGGAGACTCTGACCGGCTTGGTCTTTATGGCCGCTCCCGCCCAGCTTGGTTTACTTCCAGTAGCGAATCGATCGATTCAGTACATCATGATAGCCCTGGCTAATTCCTTGCTTACTTCGTGTGCTTTTGCTACTATCCAAAATTGTATTGGTCTGTGCTGCGCAGGAAGGTGATTTGGTCGATGATAACCATAATTCCAGGTTAGTGCCAGTATTCCCGGTTCCCAGATTTTTCCCATAGTGTATCTTATTATTTGTTTTATAGATCGTATTATATTGCACACGTGAAGCCTAGAAATTTGTAGTTTTCCTTCCAATTGTTGCAGACCTCCTTAGGTTCCCTTATTTTGGTGTGTTTTCACATGCTAATTTGTAATGCTCGCTGTACTTATCTCTTTATTTGTTCATTATATGTTACTTGACTATGCAAAGAAAGGGAATAAAAATCTCCATGCTAAACAATTCTCTTGGGGCATGTGTGGGTAAAGTGAGCAAGTATCTTTCGAATTTGATCAGAGGAAGAATCTTGGATCCATTCAGAGGCTTTATGAATGATTCATAAATAAATAAAAGTAGTATTTCTTTCAGATTAAAATAACTTCCTTTTTCAACTATGCAGGTTAGGAAGAAAAGACCGCATGCAATGTTGGTGACTTCTTTCTACCACTCCCTCACCCGAGTCTTTTTTACTTGAGTGCCCAAATTAGAGAGGAGAAAACCAATTTAAAGATTGACATGATAACTTAATTTAAACCTTAGACAAGTATGGTTTCATGTTGTATATTCCTTGGGCTTCTTTAAATATGTCTGCTTGCTTTGTTGTATACAGCACGGTTAGATATTCCCGGTTGGCCCAACTGCAACTGAAGTATCATCTATATTGGTATGAGAAAATTAGATAGGAAACTAGATCAAGAGATTTTGGTGTATAAAAGGTATTGTGTCACATATTTGGGTACTGCTTCCCCTTCATTTGAGAGATTAAATAGTTGTGGTTCGGTGTGAACTATTTTATGTATTTGACTTCTGTAACGAATTACGTTTGTAATCTGTATTCTTTCTTCTACTAAATATCTTATTCTTTTAGGTCCTAATTAAGCAATCAATTGGGATGACCATATACGCCAACTTCATCGGGGGATGTAACATGGGTTGTTGAAGATTGTATACTCACTGTCTCCTTATGTTCACATCTCAATAGTAAACAATATTATCTCAAACAGTGGTGTTCATAGAAAAAAAGAAGAAAAGGTGACAATAGTATTTTCCATTGTTTGAACTTTGAAGTAGTATGCATGTTCAGTTCTCTGTTATTTCTTAGAACAATCACGATATTTTGTTAATCCTTGCAAAAATCAGTTCATTAACACATTTTAATTAACATGATCTTTTGCCGCAACGCGCGGGGTATCATCTAGTTTATAAAGGCACCGAACCGCGATCATCGGCTCATCGCCCGTGCATCCAAAGGTCACGCTGACGGTCAGGGTCAGGGCACACGAAGCCGAGCCGCCCGTGCCAGCATTTCCACGCACCAAGCTTTCCAGAACCTTCCCCTTCCTTTCCACCATTCCAAAACCATCAGATCCTGATCTAAAAAAAACGAATCAGATCCAGGCCGTCCGTCGGCAATCTGTGGGCCTAGAATCCGTGGGCGCCTCGCCATTCTTACCCCCGCTCCAAGCCACACCCAGACAGCGCCCCCCAAAACGAGCATCTCTCGCTGCCACCCTGTCCCACCTCCCTCGACCCCACATGTCACCGACACACCGCCTCCACAAATCCCCCGAATATTCGCTCCCATCGCGAGCCACGCCGTCGCCCTCTATAAAGAAAACCGGAGCGCCCGGCCTGCGTCGCCACATCCGTCCATCCATCCGTCCGACCAAAGCTGCGTATTCTTTCCTCACTCCCTCGTCCAGATCGCCGCCGATCCGATCCACGGTGAGCCCCATCCTCCTCCTCCTCCGATCGCGATCCGCTGCTTCCTCCCCTCGCGGGCTGCTGTCTGACGCTCGCGTCGTCCGGTGGTGTTGTTTTTGGGTGCAGAGATGGCGACCAAGAAGAGCGTGGGCACCCTCGGGGAGGCGGATCTCAAGGGGAAGAAGGTGTTCGTGCGCGCCGACCTCAACGTGCCGCTCGACGACGCCCAGAAGATCACCGACGACACCCGCATCCGTGCATCGATCCCGACCATCAAGTTCCTCCAGGAGAAGGGCGCCAAGGTCATCCTGGCCAGCCATCTGGTGAGCGCCTCAATCCCACCCCCACCCCACGCTTACTGATCGATCCGGGACATACTGCGTACTATAGCCAATAAGGTTTGCTCATAGGGATTGGATGCGTGATTTCTGTGAGGATTGGATGCCGGTCTCTATGATCGCGTGGTGTGTGAATTTAAGAGTTACCTCGGTATTTAGATCAGTAGCTATAAACTGTTTGCATATTACTTGCTCTTACATTAGATTAGTCGCTTTCTTGCCCTTTTATGCCAGTTCCTGCCTGTAAGTAGGTTAGTGTTACCCCTCTACTTTACAGATACATCGCCAAGTCTATCTGAACCAACTAACGCCTTATGCACAGACGTGGTTCTCTTCAATAGATCGGCTACTCCTCATTTTGGAGTTGAGTGCAAATGTGTAATTTAACATATGCAGTTGCATTGTAGCTAGTTGTTCCTCAATTGGGAGGTGAACTAAATTCAGGAATACCTGCTCAACTTGTGCATCAATATCTTTTTTTTTTCTCTTTTGACAGATTGGTTGTTTATTATCTTTCTTTTCTGTTTGATTGGATAAGATGTTTCGAGTTGGTGCAGTTACTGATCTGACCACTATTCAGGCCATACAGTGGTGCTTTCAGCTTGATTATATGTAACCAACATCCTACTTTACGCTGTGGTTTTTGGATCAGTATCGTTATGTTAATTAGATTGCTTGATATTACCAGGAACGAAACAAGAAGTTACTGCCAAATGTAGTAAATTGTGATTATTACTTTTCCTCTTTCTAATGTGATCCATTGTTGTATTTTCAGGGACGCCCAAAAGGTGTTACCCCCAAGTTCAGCTTGAAGCCTCTTGTTCCACGCCTGTCTGAGCTCCTTGGAGTTAATGTATGTTATGGGACTATATATATAAGCTCACGATTACTTCTGTTGTCTCTTTGAACTGTATTAAGAGGACTTGTATTTCCACAATGTTTTACTTCTGTCAATAGGTTGTGATGGCCAATGACTGCGTTGGTGAGGAAGTTGAGAAATTGGCTGCTGCTTTGCCAGAGGGTGGTGTTCTACTCCTAGAGAATGTTAGATTCTACAAGGAGGAAGAGAAGAACGACCCTGAGTTTGCTAAGAAGCTTGCATCAGTTGCTGACCTTTACGTGAATGATGCATTCGGCACAGCACACAGGGCTCATGCCTCAACAGAGGGTGTAACCAAGTTTTTGAGGCCATCTGTTGCTGGCTTCCTCATGCAGAAGGTATAGCTGAAATGAATCTCATTCCTGCAGATTATTTCCTTACAATCCTAAATAGATCTTTAATTCTCATTACATGCTGCTGTTATTGGATTATGGTAATTTGCCTCATTGATTGACATGGCTTATTAGGATTTTAAAGTTCAAGCTAGTACTTAAATCCTTTGCTATCTGTTCCATTTTGCAACCTTAGGCTGACAGTTAAGATGCTTACCTAGGTTTTTTATTAAGCTTTGGTAAAAATATGTTAGAACAAAATAGCAGGGTGCCTAACTATTTAAATCATCCCAGGAACTTGACTATCTTGTTGGAGCTGTTGCCAACCCAAAGAAGCCATTTGCTGCCATTGTTGGTGGATCCAAGGTCTCATCTAAGATTGGTGTGATTGAGTCTCTCCTCGCCAAGGTTGATATCCTCATCCTTGGTGGTGGTATGATCTTCACATTCTACAAAGCCCAGGGAAAATCTGTTGGAAAGTCTCTTGTGGAGGAAGACAAGCTTGAGCTAGCAACTTCACTAATTGAAACAGCAAAGGCCAAGGGTGTTCAGCTCTTGCTTCCAACCGATGTCGTTGTAGCTGACAAGTTTGCAGCAGATGCCGAAAGCAAGGTTTGTTAACGGCTGGATGGTCCTTAGTTTCAAATGTTCTTTCTGTAATTCAACTGATTGTGCACCAAAGCATGCTTCGGTGTTTGCCTGCTGATGCCCACTCTCTTTAACACTATTTACAGATTGTTTCTGCCGATGCTATCCCTGATGGTTGGATGGGTCTTGACGTTGGCCCAGATTCCATCAAGACTTTCAGTGAAGCCTTGGCCACCAGCAAGACTGTTATCTGGAATGGTCCTATGGGAGTGTTTGAGTTTGAGAAGTTCGCAGCAGGAACTGATGTTAGTAATAAACTCTTGCATTGCATCCCTTTGTCAATCTGTTGCCATCTTTTTGTTGCTAAGCACAGTTGTGTTTCCTCAGGCTATTGCGAAGCAGTTGGCTGAACTAACTGGCACTGGCGTCACCACCATCATCGGTGGCGGTGACTCCGTTGCTGCTGTTGAGAAGGCTGGGCTGGCCGACAAGATGAGCCACATCTCGACTGGTGGTGGTGCTAGCTTGGAGCTGCTGGAAGGCAAGCCCCTCCCAGGTGTTCTTGCCCTTGACGAGGCTTAAGTGAATTGGGCTGCGCCTATATAAGCTTTGCATGCCCTTTTGTTTGGGATATCGGTGTAACCTTGCAACCTTATGTTTAAGGAACCTTGAGATAGGCTTGTCACCAATTTTTGCTAGGTGAGTCGTGAATAATGATCGACTTCCTCTATGTGAGTGAAGTGGTTTGGAACTGACATACTCCTGTGGATGTGTATGGCTATCTGTTTCACGCCTTGCATTTTTGCATACTGTTTCCTGTGTTGCTTGCTTTGCTGGTGTGGTGAATTGTGATGTTAGTTTCAAATTACACCATGTCGTCTACAGTCATTGTTTACAAGAACCTGAGTATGGCAGGCCGATTAAAAGGTGAAAGGGAAAGGCCTGGAATCTGTTGTGTTTAGTCCTCGATCATAGTTTAGCAGGACCATACAAGATGCTTATAGATTGGAATCTTCTTGTCAACTTTGATGAGTGAAAGCTCATGGCTTTAAATTTAACCCTTGACGCAGCACGTTACAAGTATTGGACATGTTTCTGGTGAACTGTTTGAGAAAATTGCATGTAACACCAATGATGTAACATAGTTACACAGAACAGCAACTTTTGCAGATGACCTTAACTTTTGGTGTAATATGTTGCAACTTGCCCAAGATGTTTTAGGACCCTTAACGGCATATCTGACAGGTGGGTCCAGATCTTTATATGTTATACTCACAATTTAAAAAAATGCATCATAACTGAACACAACATAGCCATTATGCACATCCACATACAATATATATATATATATATATATATATATATATATATATATATATATTTTTTTTTATTAATGGTCTCAACTTTGTCTAGATACAAAAACATTTAGTCTAAATATTTAACTCGGTATATATGAATCTAGATAAAGTTGATGTCACTAATATGGACCGGAGGAAGTACTATTATACTGTTGTTTAATTTTTTTTCAAATCTTTCTATCACATACTAGATACAATATAAAGGTGTTGTACTGTTGATATTAAGGAGTATAATATAAGGTATTTTCTGAGGCACCACTTTAAAGGAAAAAGGAGCAGTCGATCATGGACATCTAAAAGAATAGTCTTAGAGCATCTCCGCTCGTTGGACGAACACAGGCCGAAATCAGGACCTTTTCTTGGCCGGACGAAACAAATTTTTGGCCTGGGTACGCTGAGTTTTCCACTCGCGTACTCAGGCGAGTTCCCGCGTTTGGCTAAAATTTAACAAATTTCGATAAACTTTAGGCAAACTTTGGGCGAATATAAGCGGTTTTGGGTGAATATGGTCAATATGGACGAACTTCGGGCGAATATGGGCGATATGGACGGACTATGGGCGAATATGGGCGATATGGACGAACTTTGTGCGAATATGCCTGAATTTTGGGCGAACTTTGGGCGATACGGACGAACTTTCGGCGAATATGCCCGAATTTGGGCGAATATGGTCTATATGGACGAATTTTGAGGCGAAATTTGGACGAATATGAACGATACAGACGAACTTTGGGCGAATATGCCCGAATTTTGGGCGAACTTTGGACGAATATGGTCTATATGGACGAACTTTGGGCGAAATTTGGACGAATATGGCGATACAGACGAACTTTGGGCGAATATGCCCGAATTTTGGGCGAACTTTGGGCGAATATGGTTTATATGGACGAACTTTGGGCGAATATGGGCGAACTTTGGATGAATATGGGCGAATATATGCTGAATGGGCGGGTCCACTCGCCGAATTCGCTTCATCCGACGTTCCCAGGGCGTACCCAGGATCCTGGTTATGGCCTGGGTAGTCCGGACCAAAATTGGCCCAAATTCGGACGAAAACAGGTTCTTGGGTACGCGACTGGGCGAAATTTCGGCGTCCGGACCTATTTTCGGCGTCCGGATCAGCGTCCTAGGTAGCCTAGTGGAGATGCTCTTAGCACATCGAAATGTTAGATAGTTTGTGTAGGCAAGATATGTTGTTAGGGACCTAAAGCATCTATCTGGTTTATACAAAATGTATTACACCAAAAGTTGGGGGTCGGCTGAAGAAGTTGTCTTGATTATGTGTATCGTACAACTTTATTATTTTCTCCGATCCATATTAATTGTCGCAGAATCGGATGTACCTAATTGAATCGGAGGGAGTACCAAATATTGCTGTTATGTGCAGTTTTCTCAACTGCATAAGACGCAAACTAATAATGTAGGCTATATCAATTGTAATCAATAACCATATATGTGGCAACTATTTTTTGGGACAGCTAGACAAATCATCGGAGTATTTCAGATCACACTTGCATGATTTGGATAGCCAACATGAACCTCTTATGAATCAGTGTGCCTGTTACTGTGACTGAACAGGGAGCCTAGAGGAGTAGCATGATGCTATGTCGCTGTTATGCACAAACACAAATCTTATTATATGTTTATTAGTGAATGAAGTGTATGAGTTGCATGGCCTTTTGGGGGCAAGGAATCTAATTGCACATCTCATCATATTTTTGTTGATTTGCACCTTATTGTAGTTTTCTCTTACATTATTATTCTGCTTTTACACAGCATTTACCGACAATTCAATGAGCAAACACTTCTATAATTGGTGTGACAATTGCATTGCCTGTACTATTCATGCATATGTCACAAATGTTATAGTTTCAGCATTTCTTTCTCCTGGAGTACAATGAAAGGAATGTTAAATGGTACTACCTCCCTTCCAAATTATAAAACATTTTGGTAGGCTATAGAAAGTATAATTAACTATCACGGGGTTTTCTTGGAGGAGGTAACAATTTACACAACAATGCTGCATATCTAGTACTCCCTCTGATCCATAATAAGTGTCGCTCATCTAGTACAAAGTTTGTACTAGCTTAATACAAAATGAACGACACTTATTATGGATCGGAGAGAGTACTTTTTTTAGAAATGGTGCATATCTAGTACAGAATGCGTAAAGGTTTTCATCTAAAAGTATGGACATACAAGCATTGGGGATAATGCGGGGACAGAACTGCAAATTTTGAATTTCTAGAATTAAAGAAAATTCAGGAAGAAGTAATGCAAAAGATTTGTACGCAAAGTGGTCTCGTTTAGATATGACCAAGTCAAAAGTAAAGTATGCCTAGCTCAGTTGGATCGGGCTTGAAGTCATCATGAACTCAGAATTTGGGTTTCTAATTACTAGACTGGTTCCTCCTACAATTTTCCTTCGAAAAGAAAAAACCTGAATAAAAAAGAAGGGGGACAGGTTTATTTCCTTACCTTTCCCTAAGAATGAGCCGCCTTAATTTGATGGTATACACAAGAGGATAAATCTAATGCAAGTGAAGACCATCACCTATATACTAGTTCATAATACAATATTCATAAGAGGCCGGGAATGGTTTTAAGAGAATTTGTATGACAGAAGGAGAATCAGCTAGCAAGTGTACCTTCCTAGCTATATCGTCAGAGAAAGCAGAGAAAAACCACCCACAATTTTGCGTTATCTCTTGGTGGTGGTGAGAAAATGAAGCTGCAACATGATCTGATGGAGCCAAAATTCCAAGATAATCGGACAGTCGAACCCATTTCCCGGTCCTTGCTGGACGAGCAGATCATGCTGACAGCTTCAGTTTCTCACACCAGCAAAGCCTGTCCGTCCATGCCGTTGTTGCAAGAGCAAGGAGGGGGAGGGTGGAGAAGTGGTTACTGGCATCACCACCGAGGGGGTGGGGAGTGTGTCCATGGTGGTTGGTTGGTGCAAGCATGGTCCCTTTCTTGCCGCCCTCACCTCGTGACACTGCCGTTTTGCTCTCAGCGAGTCGCCATCACCACCGCTGCTTGTTGTATGTGCACTGTCCTTGCCCCCTTGGGGCCTCGTTTCTGAAATTTTCTTTTCAAATCCAGATTTCTTCTTTATAAGATAATGTTGTCCATAATTTTATCATAAGGCTTTAATGACTCTAAAAGTCATAAGCAATGCTCTACCATATTTTTGAAATTTTTCCATAATTTTAATTTTATCAATCAAAACATTTGAATATATATCGCTCGATGTAGAAAATCACCGAGTCATCAAGAAGTCGTCGGAAATATCTTGTTGCACAACTCAGTCTCGATATAATTTTGTCGATGAGAAAACCTTTTTTTACTGAAAACAGTAGGAAAGGCTCCTATTGTGATATTATATTAATAACACAGATATTTACTTCAGAAAACCCTTTCAATTGTTGTCGTCGTCACCGATAAAAGCAATGTCATCTCAATGAGACGATAAACCATCGGAAACATGCTATGATTTTCAAATATCAAGACAACCTCTAAACTCTATATTTATATGTGTATGATTAATAAGTAGCTCAAGGCTATGTTGTATATTCTCATGCTCATAGTGAAGGAAATCTCAATGATAAATGCCTATAAGACTAACAATATTATTCATGTTCAACCTAGAAAACGAGTCTCTTGAGTAAGACAAGAGAAGTTCCGAAGCAACTTTGGAGATAGCTCATTTAAACGATGGTCAAAATTAGTCAACAAAATCATTAAGCAGAGCCATCTAAACTAATACGATGAAAATTGATGATCAATGAAATTTACAAAACCAAAGTAGAACCTTAAAACATAATTTATCACATATTCCTAAATTTTATTTCAGACACAACCATATGCTGCCAAAATACCCTCAAATCATCTTTAAATAACACACCTAGGACATCTTTTGGAGTTACATTTTATTAAATTGAGAATTATATATTTCAAATAGAAAGAGTTTCGTTTGGTTGTGAGACAAGTCTCTATTTTTGGTTTGAAATCAGTTTTGCCCAGTGTTCAGTAAAATATGCATAATTTTCATATACGGAGTCCGTTTTCAATGTATGACCAGTCAAATTATTCAGAAAAATAGATACATATAAATTGTTTCTCAAATAGTCAAGTTAGGACGGCTGCCCTAACTTGCCATTGTTGAAATTATAATATAATAGCCATGATCATCAGTTTGGACTTTTGGTTAATTTGGCTAGTGCATCAATTTAATATGGTATTAGAGCAAGAGTTCTCAAGTTTAAGACCATACTCACAAAGTATTAAAAAATATCCGTTGGCCTGCACCAAATCCACGCTAAAGACTAAAATAGCCTAAACGTGAAAAAGAGTGTTGATCATCAATTTAATAGCGGTAGTGGGAGCTTATTTCCTAAATGTAAAATTAACAAGCATGTGGCCAATTGCTTTGAAGAGACTAACAACAAAATTCAGAGAATTCTCTATGCAAGGAGGTATATATTTACCTATTTTGCTAAAAAAAACTAATACTTATACCCATGCGTTGTAACGAGAGATAATAAATAACATGGTGGAGGCTCATAAAATTCTTGGTACAGCAGCATCATGCAGAAATAACCCGGTTTTGGCGGGCAAACAAAGCCATGTTTCGCCACCACCACCTCACCTTGCTTTTACGAATGTCTTCACAAACAAAGCCATGTTTCGACACCGCCACTTCACCTCGCTTTTACGAATGTCTTCGCCTCTCTTGGGATCAAGGAGTAGAGGAAGATGGATAAATTATTTTTAGATAAAAATGGATAAATTTTGGGTCATGGCCGACTATTGTCATGTCTAACATGCGGTGCAGTTTTCCTAACTAGTTTGACTAGTATAAATTTACACTAGAATTTATACTAGTCTTTTTGGCTCTAGTACTCCCTCCATCCCATATTAATTTTACGTGTAAGTCAAACTTTGCAAAGTTTAACCATGAATACACAAAATAATATGAATATATGTGATATAAAATGTATATATTATAAAAATATATTTTAAAACAATTCTAATAATATTAATTTGGCACAGTATAAATTTATAGTTGTATCAAACTACTTGGCCGAACATTGTACGGTTTGGCTCTGATAAAACCTTATATGCAACCTAATTTGGGACGGAGGGAGTATAAACTATTAGGGGCCTTTATATGCACTAAAATGAAATGAAAATCCATTCCGGCTCACGAGTATATATAGAACCATTGTTTGAAAACATATTGTGAAATATCAAAAAAACTTAGAAAAATCATTTAAGCGTACATCGCTACGCACACAATTGATTTTTATGTTCCGTCTAAAAGAACATTCATGTGCTTCAAAATGAATGTTATTAGACAACTTTTTTTGCCCATTTACGTAAGTCACCTAAAAATATTATTTTTCCAAAAACTTGCGTTCATGATGAGCATGCGAAATAAATTTTAAATTCTTATTACATTTTAAAATTTGTTTATTTTTTATAGTATGTATATTTGTACCCACGAGTCAAAACATCACCTATTAAAATAAATGGATATTGGTACCACAAAAGAACTCGTGCATATGTGCGTAGGCACTATGCAACTCTTTTTTGGTTGGGTTGAAAATTGGTAAAAAAAACATTCCGTTCTTTTCGTAGAAAAAGGAAACAGAGAGCTAAAAATAAAATAATATTTTACAAAAAAAGGAAATGGATATTTAAGAAAAATGAAAAAGGAGGGAGAGCTATTTTCGACAGAAAAGAAAATAGTAAAATAATTCCGGATAAACAATACTACACGAGAACTGCCCATGTATGGAATAGTATAAATAGTTGTCCGACCATAAAATATATGCTATGGGACAATAGAATATATATGGAATCTATACAATACATGCAACCGGTCCTAGCTATATACTAATCAATTGAGTTCTTAGCATTTATGTAAAATCTATTTATGTGAACTTATATGTTTTATTAAAATCTTGAATTATGTGTGTTACGACGTTCACTTGTCACTTGTTGAAGTTAGTATTTATGCGATCTTATGTGTTTGTTAAAATGTTGAATTATGTATGTTACAACGTTCAATTGTCACTTGTTGAAGTTAGTATTTATGTGAACTTATGTGTTTGTTAAAATGTTGAATTATGTATGTTACAACATTCAATTGTCACTTGTTGAAGTTGGGAGTTATCTTTTGTATATTGAAGTTGGGCGATGTCTTTTGTCTGTTATACTACCCACCTCCGTCCTAAGGCATAAGGTATATAACTTTTTTTAAGTCAAATCAACTAAAATTTGACCAAATTTTTAGAAAAAATTATTAATATTTATAATAAGTAATTCATACTTTTTTATACATCTTGAAACATATTTTTATATGATATCTATATAATATAATAGTTATTGATAGTTTTTTTAAAAAGTTTGGTCAAACTTTATATGGCTTGACTTAAGCCTTGGGATGAAGAGAGTATTTCCTTTTGATGCCTTAAGCTTTAGGATGGAGGGAGTATTTTCCTTTTGGTGTACACGCTTATATTTTCCTAAGTCAGGAGTTCCTTTGTCTGTTATATTTTCCTTCCTTTTGGTGTACACGGTTATATTTTCCTTTTAGTGTACACGCTACAATATTATTATGCCACCACTAGTAGAAAACGGACCTTTGGTACAGAGCATTAGTCTCGGTTCTGGTACAAACCGGGACTAATGCCCTGGTCCCAACGGCTAGAAACGGCCGCAGGGACCAGAAGACATTAGCCCCGGTTCATATGGAAACTTTAGCCCCGGTTCGTTTAACAAACCGGAGCTAAAGGGTCTAGCGCTGGAAAAGAGCAGATGCGTGGACCTTTAGCCCCGGTTTGTCTCAAACCGGGACTAAAGTCCCCGACTATATCTTCTTCCCCTTTCTATCCCGAGCCATTTCAAGCTCACACAATCATCCCTCTGAAATTTCTCCCCTCAAGCTCGAGGTCTTCCCCATTTTTCTCAAGATTTATCAAGATTTTTGGCTCCACATCTATCAAGGGTCCTAAGAGGTTAGCAACTTCATCATTTCAGCTCTCATTGCTTGTTTTAGCTCATTTCATGCTCTAGAAATGGATAGATTTTGTGTGGGTTCTATCTCTGTATATCTGGTTATTTTGGCACATATAGTTCTCGAAATTCATTTGATTCATCGAAGCACATAGATACATGAGTTCATCCTATATACATATCTTGGTTTGACACGTTGTCTTGAAATCCGGTCGGTTCACAGTGCATCATGTCACCGTCGAGTAACAAAATATTCTTCTTTCTTCTACCTGTCGTCACAAAATCCATTGAAACAAAAATAAGTACCAAAACTATGAAGGCACACAAATATATAGTGACGCCCTAGCATTTTAGTTAATCATCGGCCAGTTAAACAAAAAATTAAGAACAAAAACATGAACACGCCAAGGAGCTACCAAATTAAATTAGGGAGTGCCTCTATGGCGAGCTCCTCGAAGATGTCTGAGGCTAAGACATCTTCGAGAAGCTCTGCCATAGTGGTGTCTCACTACAAGAAAACCCCTCATATAGAATACATATTCTGCAACTATGTAAATATTGGTTGCAAAAAATTATCATAGATCTGTTGTCTTTTTTTAGCGGAAGCCTGATCTGTTGTCTAGTATACGTATTGCTCATACAGGAAAATTAGCCCGGCCCACTAAGCACGATTACCCTCCCTTAACCCACCAACCACGATTAGTCTGGAGCGCACGCCCGCACCTACAATCCCACTCCTTGCTTCCCCAGACCTAGCCGCCTCCTCCGCTTCCCAAAATCTCCAAGGCGTCTCTCGGTCGTTGGGTAGCAGGGCTTCCTTCGCCGGCGACTAGTGGCGGCCGGTGATGCAGGTCGTCTCCTACCATGAGATCCCTAACTCTAGGAAACGCTTGTTCTGCCAAGATTGATCTGGGAGGCTATTACGCGGAGGTTTGTCGACGTTGAAGGGCCATGGCGGAGAGTCGGAGCACAATGGGGTTCCGTGGCGCAAGGGCATGATAGAGGTTCATGCTGTAGGTACAATTTCCCTTAGCTTAACCCGTGTCCTCAGTTTTTTTTAGGAATTTTGTGATCCTTGACAAGTCAGATGACCTAGATGCATAGGCAACAGGGCAGGCGGCAGTTGCAAGATAAGTCGCACCAAGAAGCCTTAAGCGGGCATGCATCAGCAGCAACAACCAGCAGCCGGACAACTTGCAGGTGTTAATCCCCTAGTTTTGTTGTTTTTATGTATCACACATCTAATACTTCTCCAGATCATGCGTTTTGAGTTTGCAATGTTCAGTTTGTTGTTTCTGCAGAGTCTTAATATTTTACAGCTCATTGTAAAAGTGCCAAGAATAATTACCTGCTGAACGGGTATGAGTTTAATCCATGCCATGAAGCTCAAGGAATGCCTACTAAACAGATGTATGATAAAACTAATTTGCTTTATTGTAACCTTTGAAAGGAAATATGCAAATAAAATTCAGTTCCTTGTATCTGATTCGAGAGGACCAGAGAAGATCTATCACATATTCAGATATATGTGCATTGTTTCTGCTAATTCCGTATTTCTCTTTTCTGTCATCTCTAGAACGTACCACTATCCATTTTGTTTCTCATTTCTTTTCTAAAAATTCGTTTATTTGGCCCCACATCATTATGGTCTCCAGTCGTGTACCTAATACTGAATTTTCTTGGCATAGAATCTGGCATAACAAAAGAGCGAGCTGAGAAAGTTTCGAAGGCCTGTGCTAATGTTATATTTACATCCAAGGGAATTTATTATATCTCACTGAAGGTAGGGCTTTCATTATTCAAGCAGAACCTTTTCCTATTCCTATTTTAAATTTTATTTTGGAGGTAGTTTCAGAGTGCTTTTGGACAAACTATTTATGTAATCTTGTACCGACTAATTATGTACTCTAGCACAGACTATTTATGTAATCTAGTACTGACTAATTATGTACTCTAGCATAGACTATTTTGTACTGAAATATTCTGACTAGCTGTTGGTGGTTTAATTTGGTGGATGCCACATACAACATCTGTCGTATGACACAATATATTTTAAATTGTAGTTAGTTCTTTCCCTCCGGTTAGTTGTACAACGACTTACTATAAGCTACTATTCACCAAAAAAGGACCTATTGTTATTAATTATTCCCTCGTGTTACTTGTACAACAACTTATTTTTTGCGGGTACTTGTACAACAACTTACTGTAAGCTACGACTATAATCACATTAGTGATGAGATTTAATTCATTTCTTTTTTTTTTGCTTTCCATGATATATGTCTGTCTCAGAATTAGAATCACACCGTATGGCAACCAATAAATTTTCAAGCGACAGGAGTGTACATGTTAATAGTTTCTTTGTTTTGTTAAATACGCGTATTTCTGTCTTAAAAGAATTTATACTTTATTAGATGTCCGTCCCTTCCAAACTTTGGTATCCTGCCAGTGTATTTTAATTTTTCTAATACCTGTATGATTAATTTTTTATCTTTGTGATATACTATGATTGACCATTCTTTTGATTCGTTCGTGCACTATACCCTACACTATGTTTTGCCACTTTGACACTAAAAATATTTTTTTGTATTTGCAGGTCCCATACAGCCGGAACACTTGATACGTTTGGTTATCAGCTCTAAACATGTTGGGAAAATATTGGAATAGATATATAGGACTTAGTAGATTATCATGTTTTGATGCAAGATTGTAATTGTCCCTCTTCTATATATATAGCACTAGTAAATCTGATATTGGTGCACGTTTGTAAAGTGTTTACTCTTCGAATAATATTCATGCATGAGATGGTGGTCCCACCTAATAAATATCGAGTTCTTTGGTGTACAATACATTCATATTCTACAACTTCTGCTCTGTGGTACAACACATTTTAACTATGTTCTCTCGCTGTGAAGAAAATCTACCACATGTTATAAGTCAAACAATCTTGTCATGAATATAGTATTTTTAAATAGAAATTTCAATCCGTGTAGGATCTCTCTACCAACGCATACAGTTGTTGCTTGAAATATGTAGCTATTTTGCAACGATTATCCCGATGGTTACCAACGCAGGGATATCCGTTGCATTATGTCCTTGCAACGCCCAGAAACGCAATGCACTTTAATCCGTTGGTATTGTCGCTTGCAACGCTTATATGAGCAATTAGATACGCACAAATGCGTTGCTGTAGGGGTGGTCCTCTTGTAGTGTCCCTGCTCTCGCAAACCATTTCAGTTCATATCTTTTTTAGCTAAATTAGTATGCTGGTGGAGCTAACTAATCTCACATATTAGGGAGTGCCTCTACGGCGAGCTCCTCGAAGATGTCTAAGGACGAGGTCCTAAGACATCTTCGAGAAGCTCCGCCGTAGTAGTGTCCCTGGTCTCGCACACGATCTTCCTTGCAGTTGATAGTTCACAAGAAAGCCTATTTATAGATTAAGCAGCACAACATAGTGTCGACACTCACCCCTGTCATAGTGTCGCCACCCACTGAAACAGTGTCGCCACTCACTGGCATAGTGTCCACTCACGACATATAGTGTCGTCACCCACTTTTAATCCCGATTGGAGACACCATTCGGGACTAAACGGGCTCATGTCGGCCCTAGCCTGCCGCAACCCCTTTAGTTCCGGTTGATGTGTCCAACCGGGACTAAAGATGTAGTAAAAAGTTTTTAAATCAGTGCTTGTTTGATGTATACGATGTGTTCTTTTATTTTTAGACTAGTACTACTCTTAGCATCGTGATTTTGTTTGATGAACTTATAAAATGCAGATGAGATGACAATGGATGTACGCTGACCGAATCTCTGATGAGTTCATTAAAGGCGTGCGTTCTTTTCTCATTGTGGCAGAGGCAAACAAGCGGAATGGTTTTATGTGTTGTCCATATGGTGAGTGTCGGAATCAGAAGGAATACTCTTCCTAAAGAGTCCTTCATGGCCATTTGTTCCGGTTCGGTTTCATGTCTGGCTATAATTGTTGGACCAAGCACGGAGAAAGAGGGGTTATGATGGAAGACAACGAAGATGAAGAGAATGATGACAGCTATCCTATGTCCCCTGAATACGGTGATACTACAATGGAAGACAATGATGAAGAAGAAGCAGAAGAACATGCATCGTATGAGCCAGATGATGATCTTCGTCGGGCCATTGCTGATGCAAAGGGAGAATGTGATAGCGAAAGGGAGAGGTTAAAATTTGAGCAGATGTTAGATGATCACAACAAATTGTTGTACCCGAATTCCAAAGATGGCCACAAAAAGCTAGGAAGCACACTGGAATTGCTGCAATGGAAGGCAGAGGTCGGTGTGCCTGACAAGGGATTTGAAAAGTTGTTGAAGATAATGAAGAAGCTGCTTCCAAAGGATAACGAACTGCCCGCCAGTACTTACGAAGCAAAGAAGGTTGTCTGCCCTCTAGGATTAGAGGTACAGAAGATACATGCATGCATTAATGACTGCATCCTCTATCGCGGTGAGCAGTACGAGAATATGGATGCATGCCCGGTATGTACTGCATTGCGGTATAAGATCCGACGAGATGACCCTGGTGATGTTGAGGGGGAGCGCACGAGGAAGAGGGTTCCCGCCAAGGTGATGTGGTATGCTCCTATAATACCACGGCTGAAACGTTTGTTCAGAAATGAAGAGCATACCAAATTGTTGCGATGGCACAAAGAAGACCGTAAGAAAGACGAGATGTTGAGACACCCCACTGATGGGTCGCAGTGGAGAAAAATTGAGAAAAAGTACCCGGACTTTGCAGGTGACGCGAGAAACTTATGGTTTGGTCTAAGTACGGATGGCATGAATCCCTTTGGGGAGCAGAGCTGCAGTCATAACACATGGCCTGTGACTTTGTGTATGTATAACCTTCCTCCTTGGTTGTTCATGAAGCGGAAGTTTATTATCATGCCAGTGCTCATCCAAGGCCCGAAGCAACCCGACAACGACATTGATGTATACCTAAGGCCATTAGTTGAAGAACTTTTACAGCTGTAGCACGAACAAGGTGTACTGTGTGTGTGGGATGAGCACAAACGTGAGGAATTTAACCTACGAGCATTGTTGTTCGTAACCATCAATGATTGGCCTGCTCTTAGTAACATTTCAGGACAGACAAACAAGGGATACAATGCATGCACACACTATTTAGATGACACTGAAAGTATTTATTTGGATAAGTGCAAGAAGAATGTGTACCTAGGGAATCGTCGTTTTCTTCCGCCCACGCATTCCCTAAGAAGGAAAGGCAAGCATTTCAATGATCAAGCAGATCACCAGAGTAAGCCTGTCCGTCGTACTGGTGATGTTGTATTTGATATGGTGAAGGATTTAAAAGTAATCTTTGGAAAGGGTCCTGGCGGACAGTCAGTTCCGAAGGACGCTGGCGGACACGCACCCATGTGGAAGAAGAAATCTATATTTTTGGAGCTACCCTATTGGAAAGTCTTAGAGGTCCGCTCTGCAATCGACGTGATGCACCTGACGAAGAATGTTTGTGCGATACTGCTAGGATTCTTGGGCGTGTATGGAAAGAATAAAGATACACCAGAAGCACGACAAGACCAACAACGTATGAAAGACCGAGAAGGCAGGCATCCAGAGTTGTTCCAAGGTACTGCCAGCTACGCTCTTACCAAGGAAGAGAAGGAAATCTTTTTTGAATTCCTGAGTAGTATCAAGGTTCCTTCTGGCTTCTCGTCCAATATAAAGGGAATAATAAATATGGCAGAGAAAAAATTCCAGAACCTGAAGTCTCATGACTGCCACGTGCTTATGATGCAGTTGCTTCCCGTTGCTTTGAGGGGGCTTCTGCCAAAAAATGTTAGAGTACCCATTGTGAAGCTATTTTCGTTCCTCAATGCAATTTCTCAGAAGGTAATCGATCCAGAAAGTCTACCAGGGTTACAGAAAGATGTGGTCCAGTGTCTTGTCAGTTTTGAGTTGGTGTTCCCACCATCCTTCTTCAACATAATGATGCACCTTCTAGTTCACCTAGTCGAAGAGATTACCATTCTCGGTCCTGTATTTCTACACAATATGTTTCCCTTTGAGAGATTCATGGGAGTCTTAAAGAAATATGTCCATAACCGTGCGAGGCCAGAAGGAAGCATCTCCAAGGGATATGGAACAGAGGAGGTCATTGAGTTTTGTGTTGACTTTATTCCTGACCTTAAGCCGATCGGTGTACCTGAATCACGGCATGAAGGGAGACTTAGTGGAAAAGGCACGCTAGGAAAGAAAGCAAAGATATGTATGGACGGACATTTTTTCACTAAAGCACATTATACAATTCTACAAAGTTCCACCTTGGTGGCTCCATATATCGAGGTACACAAGAATATTGTACGCTCAGACTACTAGGGGCAGTCTGACAGGTTGATTAGAGATGAACACATGAAGACTTTTGGCGGTTGG
The DNA here is from genome assembly GCA_916181665.1 of Avena sativa. Classification (NCBI taxonomy): domain Eukaryota; kingdom Viridiplantae; phylum Streptophyta; class Magnoliopsida; order Poales; family Poaceae; genus Avena; species Avena sativa. The sequence continues at coordinate 94,836,118 of OV702294.1, forward strand.
TTGCAGACACATCTCATGACTGACACCACTGTTGGAGATCAGTTGTACTTGTTGGCCAGGTCTCCATCTTCAACTATATTGACTTTCCAAGGCTACGATATCAATGGGAATATATTTTACACGCACGCCCAAGATAAAAAGAGCACCAACCAAAACAGTGGTGTCCGATTTGATGCAACGAACGAGAATGGGAAAAAGGACACATATTATGGTTACATAGAGGACATATGGGAACTTGACTATGGTCCTAGTTTCAAGGTCCCATTGTTTCGATGCAAATGAGTCAAGATGACAGGAGGTGGGGTAACGATAGACCAGCTGTACGGAAGGACAACGGTGGATCTCAATAATCTTGCGTACGGAGACGAACCATTCGTCCTTGCCAATGATGTGGCTCAAGTTTTCTATGTGAAGTACATGTCTACTAGATCAAGAAAAAGGAAATGTAAGCAAAAGAATATAATATCATACGATAAGCCAAAGCGCCACATAGTTCTTTCAGGAAAAAAAACATGGTGGGAGTTGAGGACAGGACAGACATGTCAGAAGATTATGATAAATTTCATGAAATTCCGCCATTCAAAGTGAAAACTGACCCAAGCATATCGCTAAATAAGGAAGATGCTCCATGGTTACGGACAAGAAGAGAACCAAAACACTAGATGTGGATGTTGGTGATGTAATGTATTAAACCTTTTGTGAATTAATCCTACTTTTCATTTATTAAAGGAAGATGCTCCATGGTTAATAAAGGAATTTCTGAGATTGCTGTAGGCAGGTACCAAAACTGTAGACTAGGTAACACTTAGACATTTATTAATATTAAAAACCGGGACTAGCTAACACTGAGGACTAAATCCACCCCTTTAGTCATAATCATGTCTAGTCCTATAGTACACAGCTTCAGGGTCTTCTTCGCCATCGTCATCGTCATCTTCATCGTCACCTGCCACTCCAGAGATCCTCAGCCTAGCCATGGCATATACCGGGGGCACCTGCCACTCCGGCCTCGGATTTACGACGGGCGGGAGAGGAGTCTCCTAGAAGACGATGCCACTACCGCCGGGCGGGGGAGGGGCCTTCTTGTGGCTCTATGGCGGGTAGACTTGTGGGCACCGCAGGCGAGGATGGTCTCCCCCGGCGATGTAGCGCATCACGCCGATGATAGTACGGTTCGCCCACCACAGACGCCGACCGGCTTCATTGTGGTTCACCGGGGGCGGGCCATCACCCTCGTACCTGGCGAGCTCCCTTTCCCGTCGGTTAGCGAAGAAGGCATTCTAGGTGTGATAGTTGTCGGGATCCCACTGGGGATCCATCCGCTGCTCCGGCATGAGCTCGTGGTAGAAGTGGTTCGTGATGGCCGCCTGTCGGGCGGAGCCTTGAGGCACAGGAGGGACAGGAACCCCTCCAGCGCTCAGCATCCAGACGGCGGGCGGCCGGTAGCCCGGCGGGCAAGGATAGTTGGAGGCCCACAATGCCTGGGTCTCCTCGAGGGTCAGAATGGCCCAGTAGGCACTGTCCATAGTTGTGAGAGAGGAAGGTGTGGATGTATGGATAGCCATGGCGTGGTAGGCCTATATATAGATGGAAAGTGCTGGAAAACATGGCGGGAATAAGTGGGATATGGCGGGAAATATCTTTAGTCCCGGTTACTGGCTACAACCGGGACTAAAAGCATCGCTCAGAGGGAAAGGGCGAGAAAACATGGCGGGAAGCGGTGGGATATGGCGGGAAATATCTTTAGTCCCGGTTAGTGGCTACAACCGGGACTAAAAGCATCGTTCAGAGGGAAAGGGCGGGAAAACATGGCGGGAAGCGGTGGGATATGGCGGGAAATATCTTTAGTCCCGGTTAGTGGCTACAACCGGGACTAAAAGCACCGTTTTTTTTGAAAAAATCATTTTTAGACTCACAATATGTCGTTTTTTCAGAGATCCAATGCAAGTTCTAACATTCTCATCCCCTATCTTCACGCACGCCGTTTTGACCTAAGTTCAAAACGGTAAAAAATTCAAAACAGGCATAATAAATTCAAAAAAGGTCCGAACAATGTAAATGCTTCGCGTGGTGTGATATTATGTGACATAGTTGCAAGGAAAAATATCAAACTTGGTATACTGATTATGTCTCCAAAAAACCTTCACAAAATGACCTATCATGTTCGAGGTTTCATGTCTTTCGGTCCAAGAGACGGATGTTATGTGTTGAATCACGGCGTAGTTTGTGATACAGTGCCTATATTGTGCATGCATGTGTATATTGGGATGGAGAACAATGTTGCAGGAGGAAGTTTTCCTTTTCGTCGCTCGGAAAATCCATTTTCCATTTTTCGATCGCAAAAAGACAGGTCGTTTTGTGAAGCAGCCACCAAAATGCAGTTACATAATGCTACCATCCCATTTTTTTAAATAAGTAGACCACCTTACGTGAACTATATCCCAACCGGGGGATCTCAAACCTTTTTGTCCTTCCCGGGTGAAAAAGACAAATGTCTGTCAAATCGGTAGGAAGTGGGTCCGGTTTGAACTACAGGTACATGATCTAACGTCCGTAATTTTTTGAAAAAATCATTTTTAGACTCACAACATGTCGTTTTTTCAGATATCTAATGCAAGTTCTAACATTCTCATCCCCTATCTTCACGCACGCCGTTTTGACCTAAGTTCGAAACGGCAAAAAATTCAAAACGTGCATAAAAAATTCAAAAAAGGTCCGAACAATGTAAATCCTTCGCGTGGTGTGATATTATGTGACATAGTTGCAAGGAAAAATATCAAACTCGGTATACTGATTATGTCTCCAAAAAACATTCACAAAATGACATATCATGTTCGAGGTTTCATGGTTTTCGGTCCAAGAGACGGATGTTATATATTGAATCGCGGCATAGTTTGTGATACGGTGCTCATATTGTGCATGCATGTGTATATTGGGATGGAGAACAATGTTGCAGGAGGAAGCTTTCCTTTTCGTCGCTCGGAAAGCCATTTTCCATTTTCCGATCGCAAAGAGACGGGTCGTTTTGTGAAGCAACCACCAAAATGCAGTTATAGAATGTTACCATTCCATTTTTATAAAATAGTAGACCACCTTACGTGAACTATATTCCAAACAGGGGATCTCAAACCTTTCTGTCCTTTCCGGGTAAAAAATACAAATGTCTGCCAAATCGGTAGGAAGTGGGCCCGGTTTAAACTACAGGTACATGGTCTAACGTCCGTGATTTTTTCAAAAAAAATATTTTTAGACTCACAATATGTTGTTTTTTTAGAGATCCAATGCAAGTTTTAACATTATCATCCCCTATCTTCACGTACGCTGTTTTGACCTAAGTTCGAAACGGCAAAAAATTCAAAACGGGCATAAAAAATTCAAAAAAGGTCCGAACAATGTAAATCCTTCGCGTGGTGTGATATTATGTGACATAGTTGCAAGAAAAAATACCAAACTTGGTATACTGATTATGTCTCCAAAAAACATTCACAAAATGACATATCATGTTCGAGGTTTCATGGTTTTCGGTCCAAGAGACGGATGTTATATATTGAATCGCGACATAGTTTGTGATACGGTGCCCATATTGTGCATGCATGTGTATATTGGGATGGAGAACAATGTTGCAGGAGGAAGCTTTCCTTTTCGTCGCTCGGAAAGCCATTTTCCATTTTCCGATCGCAAAGAGACGGGTCGTTTTGTGAAGCAACCACCAAAATGCAGTTATAGAATGTTACCATTTCATTTTTATAAAATAGTAGACCACCTTACGTGAACTATATTCCAAACAGGGGATCTCAAACCTTTCTGTCCTTCCCGGGTAAAAAATACAAATGTCTGCCGAATCGGTAGGAAGTGGGTTCGGTTTGAACTACAGGTACATGATCTAACGTCCGTGATTTTTAGAAAAAATCATTTTTAGACTCACAATATGTCATTTTTTCAGCGATCCAATGCAACTTCTAACTTCTCATCCCCTATCTTCACGCACGCCGTTTTGACCTAGGTTCAAAACAGCAAAAAATTCAAAACGGGGATTAAAAAATCAAAAAAGGTCCGAACAATGTAAATCCTTCGCGTGGTGTGATATTATATGACATAGTTGCAAGGAAAAATATCAAACTTGGTATACTGATTATGTCTCCAAAAAACCTTCACAAAATGACCTATCATGTTCGAGGTTTCATGGCTTTCGGTCCAAGAGACGGATATTATGTGTTGAATTACGGCGTAGTTTGTGATACAGTGCCTATATTGTGCATGCATGTGTATATTGGGATGGAGAACAATGTTGCAGGAGGAAGTTTTCCTTTTCGTCGCTCGGAAAAGCCATTTTCCATTTTCCGATCGCAAAAAGACGGGTCGTTTTGTAAAGCAGCCACCAAAATGCAGTTACAGAATGCTACCATCCCATTTTTCTAAATAAGTAGACCACCTTATGTGAACTATATTCCAACCGGGGGATCTCAAACCTTTTTGTCCTTCCCGGGTGAAAAAGACAAATGTCTGTCGAATCGTTAGGAAGTGGGTCCGGTTTGAACTACAGGTACATGATCTAATGTCCGTAATTTTTTAAAAAAATCATTTTTAGACTCACAATATGTCATTTTTTCAGAGATCCAATGCAAGTTCTAACATTCTCATCCCCTATCTTCACGCACGCCGTTTTGACCTAAATTCGAAACGGCAAAAAAATCAAAATGGGCATAAAAAATTCAAAAAAGGTTTTTAAAAAAGGTTTTGAAAAAGGTTTTAAAAAAGGTTTTTAAAAAAGGTTTTGAAAAAGGTTTTTTGTTTTTAATAAGGTTTTAAACATGCATATAATAATTAATTTTAAAAAAGGGTTTTAAAAGAGGTTTTGAAAAAGCTTTTAAAAAAGGACATTTAGTCCCGGTTTATAGTACAAACCGGGGCTAAAGGGGTGCAGGGCTGCGCGTGAAACGCGGCGCGCCGAAAACCCTTTAGCCCCGGTTTGTGCTACCAACCGGGGCTAAAGGTACCCCTTTAGTCCCGGTTTGTGCTACCAACCGGGACTAAAGGGGACCCCGTGCGCCCCGGTTCGTGCACCGAACAGGAGCACACAAAGCCTCCCACTGCCGCGCCGTAACGTCTTCCTCCTCGTATCCGTCGTCGCATCGTCCGTCCCCGCGCCGCGCCGTCCGAGCCCTCACCGCGCCGCCCGAGCCCTCCCCGCGCCGCCTGCGCCGCCCGAGCCCGCACGCCGCCGGCCTTCTCCGCGCCTCCCTCCCCGCGCCGCGCCTGTGCCGTCCACCACCACCGGAGCCGGCGCCGCCCCTCCCTGCGGTGAGTTAGTTAATTTTAGTGTTAATTTTGTTATTTTGTTGTTAAATTATTTAGTGTTAATTAGTTAGTGTAATTTTAGTGTATTTTAGGATTTTAGTTAGTGAATTTAGGATTTTCTTAGCTAGTGAATTTTAGGATTTTAGTTAGTGAATTTAGTTAGTGAATTTTAGTGTAATTTTTCTTAGTTAGTGAATTTTAGGATTTTAGTTAGTGAATTTTAGTGTAATTTTTCTTAGTTAGTGAATTTTAGGATTTTAGTTAGTGAATTTTAGTGTAATTTTTCTTAGTTAGTGAATTGTAGGATTTTAGTTAGTGTTTGATATAGTTTATTTTAGTTAGTGAATTTAGTTAGTGTTTAATATAGTTTATTTTAGTTGATACTATTTATTTTCATCTTGGTTAAAGTATATAGGTTTAATTTAGTGTTTAGGAATATGCCGATTCCTCACCCTCGTTCACTCGGCGTGACCCCCGGAGCGCTACTAGACAGTGTCGCCGGGCATCCACGGGGCTGGGCTCTGCCGGGCTGGCACTGAGAGGTGCTACCAGCCGGGGGACGTCGTGTCGTGAGGAATCCGGGTGTCGTCGTCGACCCGGATCTTCTGTGGTGGCGGCCGAGTGGTCCAGGTGCGATGTAGAGGGAGTCGGCCCCCGACGAGGTGGTACATCGTCGTGTCAAGGAGGAGGACGAGCATGTTCGGCACTACATGCACATTTTAGGAGTTTGGGACGCCAATACCTGGCAGCTTCTTCAGGCACCTTACCCGAGATATTCTCCGGTGATGGTTCCTACACTTTGGGTGCACACCTCCCGTGGCTCAGTAGCCGGGGCTCGACGTCTTCGCTGAGCTAGCTAGATGTGTAATAGGGTTGTATTTTTGTTTAATTGGTACTTTATTGTTGTACTAGCTGGATTATTCGAGATGTATTGTTGTTTAATTGGTATTTATCTTTCTTTATCGCATTGTTTAAGCTTGATTACTTTATCTTCCTTTATTTTATCGCATTAAGCAAAATGGTTTTATCTTTCTTCTGTATTAGTTAAGTTATGGACGGTAGAGACAATGAAGAGCACATCATGTACAACATGATAGATGAGGGTATAGGAGGTTACCATTACGATGGAGCAGACGATAATGGAGATGATGATGGCTCCCAATACCTCAACTTGGATGAAGCCGACGGAAGAGACGACTATGACGAATTCTTTGGTGGAGACGACGGTGGAACTGACGCTGGAGACACCATAGCAAAGACCGGCGAGGTATATAAAGCCTCTGCTGATCACGAGCTAGTATATGCATTAGTTGATTCATATATATATATGTACTAACGACTGTTTCTTCTCTTAGACCTCCGCATCGGGCGAATCTTCTGCAAGGATATGCGATTCACTATTGATCTAGTGTCTCAGTTCGGCGAACCTTTGGAGCCGAAAGAGGTCGCAAGTGTATTTGTATACCAATGCCGAGCAATAGTCAGGGACGCCATCCCGATCACTACTCAGAAGTGGAATAAGCCAGGAAAGAAAAGTGATCGAGTTGGAGAAACTTTTGTCGATGACAGAGCCAAAGACGGTCTTTGGAATTCACTCATGGCACACTTCTCTCTGCCTGAATTGTACACTCCTGAACTTACTGAGGCATTGAGGTTGCAAGTTAGAAAGTGGGCCCTTAAGAAGATGGGCGGACAGTTCAAGCACTGGAAGGAAAGATTGTACAATAACTATGCCAAGAAGGGGTTGACTCCGCCATTCACTGGCCCGCTGGAGAAGTAGCGGGATAACTGGACCCCATTTGTGAAATACAAGGAATCAGAAGCAGCTACGGCCAAGTCAGAAAAGAATAAGATAAATGCGGCCAAAAAGAAATATCACCATACTATGGGGACAGGTGGCTACAACACGGCCGCGCCGAAGTGGGAAAAAACCGAGGAAGAAATGCGTAAAAAAGGGGTCACGCCAGCTACAAATCAGTGGCCCGTGAGGTCAAAAAATTGGCTCCTTGGGCATGGGGGTTCGTATGACACTAAAACCGGGGAGATTATTGTTACAAAGAAGGCCATTACTAAACCCAAATATGAACTTGTTAAAGTGATACAACTGAGAAAAATGGAAAGTTCATTTCCAACAGAGAGAACGATGAGCTGACATATGCCCTCGGGAATCCTGAAAAAGTCGGACGAACACGAGGCTTTGGTCCATCTAATCCATGGAAGACAGGGTTTCCCGGCTGACATCAACACTTATAGAAGACGATCTAGAAAAACGAACCGACAGAAGGCGGAGGAGGCAGCACGAGGCGGTTGAAAAAAGGAACAAGGAATTTCAAGCCATGTTCAAGCTGCAGCAGGAGCAAATTAATGAACTTAGAGTACTGGCCCGATAGCAAGATCCTGCGTTAGACAGTCCGGTGGGCCCATCTCAGCGGAGAAGCAGCGTGGCTTCCACGGAGGTACAAGCTAATAATCTAATGCTAATGGACAATAATGCACCGATGATAGATGATACGACCGGTGCAATGATGGTTCACTACCCCGTGGATGAAGTCGAGGCAAGGACAGCTTGCGAGCTACATGTCACAGTGAAGAAAATTTCTATGAAGGTGGCGCTCGGCTTTGCTTTACCTTGTCCACCGGAAGCGACTTACCATGAAAGTCAGATTCTAGCTAGCTATGCTCATGTCGGTGTGGATGAAGTTGAACTGACATGTCGAACACTTGAGCTTGGCATCCCTGCAGGCGAAGGGGAGAAAACACTTGGAGAAGTCGAGGGTGAGATCATTCTTTGGAAAAAACAACACATCGTGTTTCCAGGCTGAGCGCCAAGGCAATCTTCTCCTCCGAGAAGCAATCCATCACCTCCAAGGCCACCATCACCTCCGAGTCCACCGTCTCCACCAAGAAACAATAGTCCACCCCTTCCTGAGAGGGATCGCGGCGCGACTGCATCTCCATCTCTGGCGCCTCCGCCCACTGAATCAAAAGGAAGAAAGCGAAAGAATAACACCGCTACGTCGAGGGAGACCCGACGCCGAAAACGACAAGATCCCCTCCCAAGAGTACCGCCGTCTTCTCCCAAGTTAGCTTATCACCGGACTGATGAGGAAAGCGCGGTGATCTCCCGGACCGAAGTGAAGGCCCATTTTGCACCAAAACAACCCGAGCCACCGGTGCTAGTTGATCCAAAAGTCAAGAAGCACTTCAAGGCATTCCTTGAGCAACCACCCCAACATGTGTTAAATAGGAAAGATGACTATACACGCTGTCTTACGAAGACACTAAAAGAGAAGTCATCAAACAGTACTGCAAGTGGGAGAAAATCAAAAGAAGTTGTCCAGCTCGGCAAACAGGCAGAACAATCCGTCGCCCCGCTCAAGGTGTTACCCTAGCCCACACAAGGTGGAATAGATATGGAATTAGCTATTAAATTATCCAAGGAGTGTAACGTGCCGGTCGAAGCACTTCTAGCCGGCGGAGATAATGTCGCCAAGGGACCAATAGCACGAAAATTTGTCTACGGGGAGCCTCTGGCCAGCGATGAGGTATTCGATGATCTGCCAACACATATGCGACTGTTGCATATCTGGTACTTGAAAGTCACAAAGGAAGGGGGACAATTTCTCCTATGTAAAGTTGGAGAGGAGTACTTCCGTCCAGACGAGATCTCCATTGAACTTTGTGAACTATTTCAGTTATTCAACCTAGACGCCCTCGACAAATCCCTCCTCAGCTGCTATTGTCTGTAAGTAATTAAGTCACTAACTCAGCTCGTTCAATTTATTTCCTGTCGTTATCCTCACTATAGCTCCTTCTGTATGCTATTATATATGCAGAATGAAGATTTAAGAATGAAGAAGAAAGTCAATCTATAACATTGGGTTCGTTGACCCAAACAGAGTTAATGGACATACGCTAACAAATAACCTCGAGGAAACGGAGGATAACTTGCTAATGTTTTTAATGGAGCAACATTACAAGACGCAAATACTATTTCCTTACAACTATGGGTAAGAGTCTTACTGTCTTGTACACATTCAATTTTTGTTTACTCGATGTTAAGTGTATATAAACGCGCAGCTTCTACTGGATTCTTCTAAATATTGACGTTGATCGTGCAAAAGTTGAAATCTCGGACTCGTTAAAAAAGCCGATGGAAAACTACCGCAGCATAATTGATTGCCTCAAAAAGTAATTTCAATCACTATATCTGTCTCTTTCGTTCATTCTTTGAGATGTAAACTAATTAATAACTCATTCATTTCTTTTTTGCCGGACAGGGTTTGGAAAAGGTTCACGAAGGAGGTTCAGGGTGAATGGCATGAGGCGCTCACTTTTCGTACGGTCCCGGTAAGCAATACCAGAGCTAGGGGACTAATTTATGTGGATATTACAATTATCATTCTTACAATTATCATGCTTGATTATTATCTGATTGAATTATATTCTCGATCGAAAAGTGTGCGACGCAGCCACAAGGGACTAATTTATATGGATATTAGGTATGCGAGTTCATTCGTAGGTGTATGGAGCAGGACACAACTTTTTTCAAGTATGTTAACAATATATTCGCAATTTATTTTATACCATAGTTTTTGTTAAGTTCCATTTATAATGATCTACTTCTTTATATATAGTTGGATGCGATGTGGGATAAGCTCCTACCACATGAACGCCTACTAGCAATTCAAGAGGAGTTGTCGGGATTTTTGCTCAGGGACATCATCAACACAAAAGGAGAGTACAACGTGGATAGACCTTCGTGTAATCGTGGATAGACCTTCGTGTAATCGTGGATAGATATAAAAGGACAGTATCTGTTGTAATGATCTTGGTGTAAATCAGTTAGACGAGCTCTAGTCTTGGTTGTGTATATATTTATATGTATTTATATTATCGTGAGTGAAATTATATTATATATGCATCAATGTATACAACATGTAGTAGCGTAGAATAATATGTATATGAAAACACAAAATAAAAATAATTAAATAAAAAAAACCCTAAAACCGCACCTTGTGCCGCGCTAGCAGTTTGATGCAAAACGCTGACACGGCAGAAGAACCGGGACTAAATATCCTCCGACCTAGCGCGCAGCGGGTGGACACAATCTAGTCCCGATTTGTAACAGAACCGGGACTAAAGGCCTAAACTTTAGTCTCGGATTACAATCTAAGACGAGCCTCTTACAAATCAAACCGGAACTAGTGTCCTGTTTCCTAGTCCCGGTTTGTAACCGGACCGAACCCTAGTCCCGGTTTGTAACCGGACCGAACCTTAGTCCCGGATTGCACTAAAGCCTCTTATAAACCGGGACTAGTGTCCTATTTTCTAGGAGTGCACTGTTCCAAAATTGTCTTAATGATTTCAGATTCCGTGTTTGTTTTTGCAATTTTCTGTTTTGTTTTTTATTTCTGTTCCATATTTGTCTCAATGATTTTAAATTCTGTGTTTGTTTTTGCAATTTTCTGTTTCGTTTCCGATTTCGATGACACACCGGAGAAAAAAACGATAGCGTATATTTCCGCCCGTTTCCGTTCGTTCTGGACCTTACTTTTTGTCAAACCAAGTAGAGAACAATCCCACGCACAGTAAACACAAACACGTTCGTACGGAGCTTGGCCGCACGTAGTACTCAAAGTAAGTAAAGAGGAAACTGCAAGCTTAATTAGCTAGCTAGTCACACACACACGCGCATGTAGACATGCATCTAGATGTCCAGCCGGCAGTCGTCCGACTAGCTACTCGATCAGTAGTGGCCACCAGTGCCGGCGGAAGGAGGGTAGTACGCCGCCTCTGTAGTTGGCGGCGCGGCGGCGACGCCATGCTTGTGAATCCCGTGCTTGTGGACGCGGTGCTCGATGGCCTCCTCGCGGTGGAGCGCCTTGTCCTGGTGCAGCTCCATCTTGGCGGCGGCGACCTTGGCCTTGCCGCGCTCGTGTGCCAGCTCGCGCTCGGCGTGCGACCTCGCCGTCGCCGTCTCCGCCTTCTCCTCCGCCTTGGCCTGCGCCACCTTCGTCTTGGCCTTCGCCGCGCTCACGCCGTCCTTCACCTTCCCCTTTGCGTGCTGCATCTTCGGTAGTACTGCTAGTTTTGCTCCGATTAATTCCCTTCGATTCTCCGGCGAGCTTCCTCTTCATTCGATCTGCTTGACTTGTTTGGATGCGCTGGAATGCTCGCTCGAACGAGTGCATTTTATAAGGGGCGGGCGACACCGTACCGCGTGGACGAATCAGCGATCGACGCGTCGTGGGTACGTGGATTGCATGCATGCTTCTGGACGGAAACGGCAGACGGCTAGGTGGACATGCAGTCGGGACAGATGCTTCCAGAGAGAAGGGGATAAAGAAAGTATACACGTACGTGAAGGAATCCATGAATGAACAACCCAGCTTGGGCCACGCATGCACGTGTGCTACCATGGCGAGACCGAATTGGAGGAGGTAATCAAGTTCCACTCCGGCGCAAAAGAGGCGGCGGCGATGCGGAGTCGTACGCATGGTCACAGACATCAAACTTAGGTTTTGTTTCGTGACATCTATAGAGGGCTAGAAAAAGTTGTACTCTCTTTAAAAGAAAATTGGGCAGCAGCTCCCGATCACCAGTACTCTCTTTAAAAAAAAAAACAACTTTCAAAACTTCAAAAAGCTTATAAAAAATGCGCGCAGACATATAAATATTCTGAAGGCACGATAGAAATTTCGGGAAAAAATATGTTGTATTTTAGAAAATACAAAAACAACAAATTTATGATATAAATTGCTAGAGGTCATTTTAAGATTGGATATGGTGCTAGTACTAGGTCTTGAAAGGATACGCAGACGAGAAGTACTCACTCTTTCTAGAAATATAAAACATTTTAGCTTTATGAAACGAATGTATTTAAAAATATAAACGGAGGAAGTACACCTTTAGCACAACAATATCCATCTCTATAAATATTGTACACATAAAAAAAATGTTACCATAGGTTTTAGCTTAAGTACCAATAGACATTGGTTCCAAGAGAGTACTTAGTGGTAATAAGTAGACGTCTTGGTTACACTTATCCGAAAGACTTAGGATGGTGCAGCTATTCAAGGATCGAGATAAGTTTGCGTGAAACTTAACTTTATTTAAGATCTTCTCACCATGTGCGAAGATCTTATGAATGATCATACATTCTTTCAAATATCTTTGAAAATTAAAGATGGCACTGAAGATTAAATTTTTATATGGTTCCTACATAATAAAGTGTTACTTACTACGGATAATTTGATCAAAATAAATTGGATAAGATGTACCAAGTGTTACTTTTGTGGGTCACAGAAAATCATAGAGCATTTGCTTATATCTTGCACTTTTGCTTCCCTTTTGAGTTTTGTGATATATCGTGAATATTACTTATGACCTGCTTTCTCCAACTATTTGGCAATTGGTTGAATGGAGTAGACAAAATATCTAAGACTGGAATTCACATTGATCAGACTTATGTTGGTCTATTTGAATGTATCTAGGTACACATTTAAGAGTTTCTACAACAGCAAGACCGACGAAATATTATGTCTAATGGGTCCAACCGTTTGATGATGGTAGCTCGGAATATTTCCTGACATGCTGGGTTGCAGCGTATTAGTCGACTACATGATGTTTAGTGGTCGCATGCTTCATATTTTCCATTGATTGATTCATGTATCAACTTTAAAAGATACATGATTTTTAATATTTTTGGATGATACTTCTTAATAAAAGGCTATGTGCATTAATAGTTGCAGAGGCTGGAGTTTTGACTCCCCTTTAAAGAAAGAATATTTAAGTTGCTCTAATTTTTTTAACCGGTACACACGTGTGATACAGGACAGGAGAGAGGCGGCGACATTGTAACCCCATCAAGGGTTTCATCCCTCTGGCCAGTGACATCGTCAGTACGCTCTGCCACTGGTGGCTTTGGTGTCTCGGAGGTGTGGCAGACCAAAGCCTCTTGCCTGCGGGAAGGTTCATGATCCTTGTTTAGACTTTTTTTAGTGTCATCTTAAGAATATTGAGGCGACGACTATGTCCTGAAGTCAGAAAAAGATCCTCACTGTCTATTTTTGTTTTAGTGGTGCATCTAGCATCAGCGGAGGGCGCATGGTGTGCCCAACGGATCTTCTGGGATCCGATCATTTTTTTGGTGTGGTTAGAGGTCAGTTTCTTCTGATCTATGATTGTCATCTTCGGTGATGCATAGGTGGAGCTAGATGGGGACATGGGTGTACATTATTTTTGACAAAAGCTTTAATAGATATGTATAGTTCATATATATAGAGCAATCTACAACAAAGATTGACTAAAACTATACCTTTTAGAGTACTATGTACACCCATTATTTGGATGCTCCCTCCGCCCATGCAGTGATGGTTGCTTCTCTTGTGTGCTGGTCATTAAAGGGCCTTAGCACGTCGATTTTTTGTTCGTCTACAACAACAAATTTTAATACGATAAGCTTTGTCCGACTCCAGTGATAGAGTAGCAAGGACGGTGATGCGTCTTTGGCTCGTCCTAGTATTTGTAGTGATAGCTAGGTGATCAAATATCTATTTATAATTTTTATTACTTTAGACTCTTTTGTGGTGTTCGTTGATAATTATTAATAGATCGACGAAAAAAGTTGCTCTAATGTTTTAAATTAATTTAATTTGCACTAGTAACCGGCGTCTTTTGTAGACCCATGTTAGTACGAGTTTTTTTTTTTTTGGTTACAGTTGTTAGACTAGGGACCAGTTCGTCGGAGAGAATATTCAGCCGCATCAAAATTGGTCAGTGGATAACTACAAAAATTGCAAGTCTCCGACTTGTCTATCTCAAAAGAAAAGTTAAGGGTCCACGTCATCGATCCGCGCCACCACTCCTCAGCCCACTGCCCTCCATCCATCTCCTATCTGACGGCTCAGCCCCCGCATCACGCGGATCGCCCCCTCTCCTGTTCCCCAAACCCCGCGGCTACAAAATCCCACCCCGCCCCACTCGCCTCCACCATCCATTCCACCTGCAGCAACCACCACCACCCAGAAAGTCAGAAGTCAACCCAACCTCGTCGGCGGCGATGTCTGGGAGGGGCAAGGGCGGGAAGGGCCTGGGCAAGGGCGGCGCGAAGCGCCACCGGAAGGTGCTGCGGGACAACATCCAGGGCATCACGAAGCCCGCGATCCGGCGGCTGGCGCGGCGGGGCGGCGTGAAGCGCATCTCGGGGCTCATCTACGAGGAGACCCGCGGCGTGCTCAAGATCTTCCTCGAGAACGTCATCCGCGACGCCGTCACCTACACCGAGCACGCCCGCCGCAAGACCGTCACCGCCATGGACGTCGTCTACGCCCTCAAGCGCCAGGGACGCACCCTCTACGGCTTCGGCGGATAGGATAGGCCTCTCGCTTGCTCTCTGCCACCAGATTAGAAAGCTATGCCTAGCAGGTGTTTAGGGTTCGTGGTCCTTGTGTACTCGTAGGGTCTCGCTGTCGTTTCGTTCTGTTCTTGAATGTTTGGATGTACTCCGAGCTGTTGGCTGCTGGTTCGACACAATGGAATGGAAAGTAACTGATGTACTCCAACAGATATGTTGTAGTGGTATTCGCCTGCAGTTTCTTCTGTTGATTTTGATTTGTAGCCGATGATAAAAATCTCACCATTGTATTTGCGTGCTGTATTTCCCCATTCTTTTTCTCTGAATCTAATCAGTACCAAAATCTTACTCGGAGGACCTTTTCCACCGTGGTAATCTGTCGGCTCGAATGTACGACTGGAACCATTTTCTGTTGTTTAATCTGGACTTCTAAAAGCCTGTTCAAAATTGGATTCAGAATTCCTCGGAGGGCCAACCATCGCAGGGACTGATCCACATGCTGAGGGACAAAGAGGGAGGGGAATGCAGCGGTTGGTAGGCGTTGCCATAGTGGTGGCGCCCAGGTATTACTCCCCTGAACACATGTTGATTTAGCGATTTCGGCAAGCACCTGAGGTTCATTCCCATGCCTCTTTGCTTCTGTGGAGTAGGACACAGGAGAGTGCTGATCGTGTCAGGAGCTGCGGCGTGTTTGGAGCCTTGGAATGTGGTCATGGCCTCTATTCTGCTTTGCTGCGTGTTTTTGATACGAGGTGGTACATCTAGCAATCAGGTATGTACATACTTCTGTCGTGATACATATGTCATCCACAACCTCTACACTGAATGTGATCTTTGCTCACTTTGTATCGGTTTAGCTGTGTGGCTTTATTTATAAAGCGGAGCGAAATCCTGTTTCTAGAAGACGAAAAAAGCAGTCGTTTGTGTCCATGAGGAAAAATGCTTGGGTTTACTTGCTGAACCTTGAGGAGTTTTTGTAGTTTTTGTTGTCTAGTAGTTTGGATAGCAGTCTTCTGCTGGTTTTCTGGAGTTGCATCTTTTGTAATAGTAGTAGGCAACGTGCTATCTAGATGCTGCTCTAAAAGGTTGCTTGCTGAGCCTGAAGGAGTTTTTGTAGTTCCTGCTGGCTGTAAGAAGTTTGGATATCAGTTTACTGGTGTTTTATCTGGAGTTGCATCTTCTCTAGGAAGAGACGCAACGATGTGAGGTTCTGTGTTCTTGTTTACCTGCAAGACAGACTCCAATTTCTCAATGAAATTGGGAGCCGTGTGGCTCCTTTGATCCAATAAACAAATAAAATATGTTTAGTTGATTTTAAAATATTACTACTTCCATCATTATTTTTCTGATATGTTTCCTTGGTATTTTATAACAACAGAATAAATAACTAATGCTTTTTGGATGTCTTGTTTTAATCCCCAAAAGAGAACTCGCTATCATATTATTTTCTGATTTTTCTCACTGACTTGCTTACATCTTTTGAAAGGACTTGCAAAGAAGATAGTGCCGATGCAACTCTCACATGATCCTATGTCGAGGACGCAGATTTTCCACAAACGTATTTGTACCAAGGTAAATCAATTTGAAATCATTTTGTAGAGTACTATATGTTTTGGTACTAAATAGGTGTATGTTTTCTGTTTTGACCTTTACGCTATTGAACTCTGTAGAGTTGGTAGCCGGGTGGTCTTGACTTGTACTCCCTCCGTTTAGAAATATAAGACGTTTTAGGTTTGTGAAGGAGACTACACTAAAAGGTGTCTAGATACATCTCCTTCACAAACCTAAAACGTCTTATATTTCTAAACGGAGGGAGTACAACGGAGGGAGTACTATTCGATTGTTTGGAGAATGGTACTCCCTCCGTTTGGAAATATAAGATGTTTTAGGTTTGTGATTAAGATGTATCTAGACATCTTTTAGTGTCTAGATTCATTTGAACCTATACACTAAAACATGTCTGGATACATCTTCTTCACAAACCTAAAACATCTTATATTTCTAAACGAAGGGAGTACATTCTAACTTATCGTACTCATGGTGCAAGCCAGTATCATTGCAGGAAACGTATTATTTTTCACCAATGCATGATGTGTGTATTTGATGAAGTGAAAACAAATAGATAATGGGAAATTGGACTTCTGTGTTTTATTATTTTCTTATTACTTATCAGTTAGGTTTTTAATAAGGGGGAGAAGCAACACAATCTTGATTTTTTTGCATAGTCCATGTACATCGAAGTTGTGCAATCCGAAGGTAAAATACAAGATTCCTTTCTCTAGGTTGATCATAAAGTATCATGTGCTCCTCTGTTTTTTCTGAAAAAAGGTGTATACATTTTCTCAGAAGTCAAACCGTTGTTGATAATTGTTTCTAGTATAAACTTGGTCATGCTTTACATTGTTTGACATTTCTGAAAATTTATACGCGTTGTTTCCAGGAACGGAGGTTGTAGTACTTACTTTCCTGTTGCCCTTTAGTCTGTTGGCGCGGAAGAACACGAATAACAGTTGTCGACTACAAGGACCAGATATCTCAAATCTGGAGAGCTTGTAAATGTTGCAGGCTTGAACTTGCTGCCAAGTCCTGCTATGCTGCTATCCGAGTAACTTGTAAATGTAATGACTGTTCTACTTCAGAAGGCTCCTCATCTACCCCTTCTGAATTCCGCATAGCCATCATGGTACAGAACAAACCATTCTTCAGTGTTCTCACCCAAAATTTATGATGGGAGCTTGCATGGCAAATGCTCGGTTCGGCAGTTGGTTTTTCTTTGCATGAACTAGTGAAATATTAGTATGTCTAGTTCTCATATTATGTTAGTATGACTCCAAAAATAAAGAAATGAAAGTCATGTAAAAGGGTTCACTAGTTGAAGTTGTTCCTCCCCATAAATCACATTTTTGTAGTAAATCATTCGGTTTTGTTGGCTGATGTCCTTTCTCTCCTTGATCCACTTTGCGTTTTGTGATTTCTTTCAGGGTATGATGTGATGTCATTGTTCCACATGTCTATTGTCACGATCTTGCTCGATCCCCTCCTCATCTTATTGGCGCCGCCTTCCTTGTTTTCTGTCCTGTCGAAGGCAACCAAGGCGTCATGGTTATGATCGTTGGCCGGTTCTCATGACCATCCATCGAAGATGGTACCCGCCGTAGAGGTGAGTCACCGCAATTTCTCCTTTTGCTCACGTAGGCTAGCCATCAAAATTTGAACGTACCTTCCTGACTTGATCATGGCATGCGTGCTGGCTGTAGAACCTAGGCATGGGTGGTACCGACTGACAATACAATTCAGATAAACCGGACTTCAGAGTTGAGGCTTTAAGTTAATGGTCAGCACCATTAACTTAGAAACTGCAACCCTTCTTCAGTAAACGCTAGCTGCTGCAGCCGTTCGCTTTAAGACTGAGAAACTGCAACCCTTCTTCAGTTTCGTATACCATATGACAACATCAGCATACTTTCCTGATAAATTTTGTTCACCTAATGATCAGGGTAGTAGTATCATTCAACAGATTTGCCTTTGGAACAAGGGCAACTAACTGACCACCAAGCAAGCAAGTGAGAACCGAAATATGAGGAAGAATTCTTTCAGTCCAGACTGGCGTCCTGGCGATGGAAGGCATGCGGCTGCTGGCTGCTTTATGTACGCCGTGCCAAGCCAGCAATGTCCGGCAGGCAGAGCGGGGTTAGGGGGATAATTAGGTGGTTCAACTAGTTTTAGGGGAAGGAGATACAAGGCGAGAGCGATCCAACGGCCTCAAGAGACCCTTCCCTCTGTGCATAAAGGTCCCAGCCCAGGTAATAACCGTCTCCGCCGCCGCGCACAAACCCTCCGCCCTAGGCTATGGCTTCCATCGTGTCCAGGCTCGCGCGGGCAGCCTTCGCAACCCGCGCCTTTCCCTTGGCCGGTCTAGGCGTTGCTGTTGGCGGTCGCCCTGCAGCTGCCATCCGTGTCTCCCCTGCAGGTAATCCCTAGCTAGCTAAGGGCATCTTTCGGAATTTGGGTACGAATCCTGATTACCGGAATTCCAGAAGGACTACTTTTTTATTTCGATCTGAATGCTTCAGATAGCTGAAATGCACGTATTATTTCTTATTACTCCTCCCGTTTCATATTGTTGGTCTCAACTTTATCTAGATTCGTAGGTATCTAATTAAGTTTTTCGACTAGATGTATTTGTATTTAGCCAAAGTTGAGGCCATTAATATGGACCAGAAAAAGTATCAAATATCAGTAGATATATCTGAATAAACAAGAAGAGATCATTTGTTGCCATACATTAGTGTTGTTCTAATAAGCACACACTTTGAACAAGCATGTTCTGATAATTTGCTGCCACATCATGCTAAATGAAACAAATTAGCCTTGCTGAGAGAAATAGTGTTATGATCACAAACTAAACTCTAACTCTATGCCTACTGAACTACAGGAGGCCCCAAGTCAGAAGAAGAAGAGAAAGCCAAGTCAGAAGTAGCTCCAAACGCCGCAACTGTAAGTTACAATCCACATCTCCCTGTTGATGAGAATGCACTTAAGTCGGATGAAGCCATGTGGGCCTTCTATGAGTACTGGTGCAAGTATCATGGCATATCACGGGACCGTCGTGAGATGGTCCGCCGGTTCAAGATATTTAGCGATATGGCAAGGTCTGTCCATGAATTCAATAGTGCTGGTGGTGGAACTGGAAAGGCGTCAATGACCAGATTTGCGGATATGACCAACAAGGAGAAATCTCGTCGAAGGGCTAGACCTAGAAGAAAATGAATTTCTCATGTACTCTTGTGTGACCCTTAAGGCCTAAGCTATGCTTCTGTATGCCAAGACATGTCTCTAAGTTATCTATCAGTAATGTGTGTCGATTTGTTGTTGAACTCGTTTTAGCTTTAAAATGTATATTGGACAAGTATATATCTGTAGCTTTGTTGTATGAGACCAGTTAGCTTTAATAAATACCTTTGTTGTGCTTTGTGTATCTGCTCCGTTTTTGCCTTTTGTTGGTTCAACTTAGCAAACCATTCGCAAGGGCAGATAGGGTGCAATCCAGATTATAATTAGGACTAGTGTGATTATGATTTTGGGATGTTGCCTTTCAATGTAAAATACCTCTGTAATTGTTTTCCACAACAAGGGTGTGATATGAATTGAATTAAGCACAAGAAAAGATAAAAGAGGGATTCGTCATTCAAATTAAAAGAGGGATTCTACTATCCAAAGCAGCCTTAACATTCAGACATCGCTCCTTATGGTGGCTGTCCCTTGTGACAACTCAGACATGGCCTTGTTTTCGGACTGCACCAACATCCATCTTGGCAACCGAGAACATGCAGAATTTTGGTCCTAGAGGATGTCGATCATCTTTTTTTGCAATGCCCTTTCTCCAAGGAGGACTGGACTCTGTTGGAGAATTCTGAGCCCATTCTTACGCAAATGTCAGGATTCTCCTTTGATTTAAATTCCTGGTGGAACGAGTTGCAGAGAAGATCAAGATTCAAGAGGAGTAAAGAGAAAAGAAAACATGACGCTGGTTTCGTATGCTTTGTGGAATCTGAGGACTTTTCGACACAAAAGTTTGTTGCCCAGATCGGTGGTAGCGAAGATTCTGGAGGAGGTGCAGCAGCTAGGTTGGCATATTCTGTATGAGTTTTGAGAGTGTTTTCTTTCCTCTTTTTGTAGACGGCTAAAAGCCGGAGAACTTTTTGTTAGGATGTTGTTGACCGGTGAGTCTACACGAAGTTTAGTCCCACCTCGTCTACGGAAGGAGGCCACACCCAGCTTATAAGGGAGAGATTCTTTCCTCTCTTCAGTTCGGGCTTTTGGGATGAAGTGAGCTCTCTTTTTATTGCTGGGCTGTGAGCGCATGAACGTTCAAAACGTAGGCTGAGTGCTGGGCTGGCCAAGTGGACACTAACATCTGGTATCAGAGCTAGCGATCGCCATGCCTTCCTGAGAGGCTTCTCAGGGGGATGGGATGTTAGGCTGCTGTTGACCGGTGAGGCTACACGAAGTTTAGTCCCACATCGCCTACAGGAGGAGGCCACACCCAGCTTATAAGAGAGAGATTTCTTCCTCTCTTCAGTCCGGGCTTTTGGGATGTAGTGGACTCTCTTCTTAGAGCATCTCCACTCGTTGGGCGTACCCAGGCCAAAAATCGGTCGGCCGGACGAATCGCGTTTTCGGCCTGGATACGCCCAGTCGCCCACTCGCGTACCCAGGCCGCGTTCCCAGATTCGGCTAAATTCACTTAAACTCGGCGAATATGGGTGAATATAGATGGAATTTAATTAAATTAGGCGAGGGGAACATAGTACATCAGTTTAACTAGAAAAGGACGCCGCCGTGGTCGCCGCCGGACGCCGCAACTACAGGCCGAGGCGGGGGTTGTTACCGGCCTCGATGTGCGCCATGACTCCGGCGAGAGTCCGCCCTGGAACGCTCCACCAGCGGCGCCGGTAAGTCATATTGTTACGTGGCGGCGGCGGCGAGCCCGACGGTCCATCGTGTCGGGCGAGTTCCTCGAGGCGCCTGTCGGCGAAAAACTGCTTCCAGAAGACCAAGTTGCCCTGATCCTCGGCGAGATCCGGGTCTTGCATGGCAGCGATAACTGCCTGGATCTCTCCGGCGAGGTCTGGGTCTTCCATGGCGGCGATAGTCGCCTGGATCTCTCCGGCGAGGTCCTGCCCGTCAGGTGCCGGCGGAACAGGGATCCCGCCGGCGCTGAGTGTCCAGCCTCGGGGGAGGCGAGTGTCCGGCGGGGCCGTATAGCGTGCCTCCCGGAGGAGCCAGGATTCCCACGGCGACAGCGTGCGGCGGCCGGCCATGGCTTCTCGGCGGAGTTGGGGAGGAAGCAAGGTGCGAACGCCCGAAGTTCGCCGGAGTTGTGGTGGTGTGAGGAACTATGAAGAGAGACGACGAGATGTACGACTTTTATAGGCCGGAAGAATGGCGGGAGGGGTGTAGCGGCGAGGGCGGGAAAAGGAAAACGGCGGGAAGGATGGCGGCGAGTCGGCTTCTGTCGCCGACAGAGCTGGCCCACGCCCGTTTTCGCTGAGTCCGGCGTCCCCAGGGCGTACCCGGGATCCTGGGTTCGGCCTGAGTAGTCCGGACTCAAAGTTGACCCAAATCCGGCCGAAAACAGGTCCCCGGGTACGCGACTGGGCCGATTTTCGGCGTACGGACGTAATTTTGGCATCCGGATCGGCCGCCTGGATAGGCGAGTGGAGATGCTCTTATTGCTAGGCTGTGAGCGCATGAACGTCCAGAACGTAGGCTAAGTGCTGGACTGGCCAAGTGGACGCTAACATTTTTACTGGTAAATTCTCACCGGTACAAATCCTAAACAACGTAGTATTGTACGTAATTTGTAAGTAGTAGCGGATTAGTGCAGCAACAATATATATGAGCCAACCTACCATAAGATTGTAAATGTTAATAAATGTTAACAAGAAAGACAACTGCAAAGCTTACGTGAACATCCAATCGTGATGAGATTATAGAAAACATATGGAAATAATGTAGCACTTATGAATTGCACTTATCAATTTTGACACTTTTGTCACTTAAAAGAAGGTTCATCACGTGTTCAAAAATAGGAGTAAAAACAGAACAAAAACGAAAGGAATAAAAGTACTCTCTCCCTCCGTTCCAAATTAATTAGCGTATCTAGACAAAGTTGTGTAAATTAATTTGAAATAAATGGGATATGTCATTATCAACAAAGTAGACATCAGAGAATTTTTGGTAGTATGATTTGCTGAAATAACAATGATGGACATTGTATAACTCATCAAGCAAACAAAAACGCTAATGGAGGGAGAAGGCACTACCGGAATTCATTTCTTTGCCGTGTGACAATCAAAACATGGCAAAGCCCCGAATATACATGATAAACCCCTTGTTGTGTACAATTACACAACAAAGTATATACGACAAAGATTGCGACGGCAGAGCAGCCTTTGTCGTGCGCTTGGCCATGAATGCACGGCAAAGGCTTTGCCGTGTACAAAACTGCGATGCACGATAAGAAAAAGTAACTTGACGATGCCTAGACCGGAACGATGCCATGACAGTGGGCCCCATCCATTGCCGTGTGCGTGTGGTGTGGCTATACCGTGTGTTTTCCATGGCATGTTTGTCGTATGCTAGGAGAAAAACTATACGGCAAAGACTCGTTGGTACAAATTAAAAAATGTCGTCGCTGCCGCCGGTCTGCACGCCATTTGCGTCGTCGAGGGAGGGAAAGGGGGCGGCCAAGCGCCGTGGTGGCTACAGCCAAGGACGATGTGGCGGCTGCGGCCCGGGACGTCGGAGAGGGAAGGGAAGGGGACGGCCAAGCGCCATGGCGGCTGCGACCAGGGTCGCCGGCGAGGGAGGGTAAGGGGACGGCCAAGCGATGGTGTTGGGGACAGAGCACCAGGGGACGACGACCAGGTGGCGGGGACGAGGTGCGTGGGCAGTGCCGACCAGGAAGCGGCAGCACGCGTATGTGGCCATGGAGCGGGCCATGGCGACGGCGCCTGTGGCCTAGGGGGTGTGGCGGCTGTGTCCAGGGACGTCGGCAAGGGAGAGAGAGGGGAGGGGACGGTCAAGCGGCAGCGGAGGTCACGTCCGGGAGGATTGGGTGCCGGCGTCACCGAAGCGGGTGGACGCCGCCCCTGACGGTGCTCGGGCGAAAGGTCGATGCTCCACTCGCCGGAGCTTCTTTCGGCCCACCAGATTTTGGGGAGGAGGAGAGGGCGGCGGTGGGCGATGGAGACAGCGCATCGGGAGGCGTCGGTGGCGTGTGTGGTGCAGGGGAGAGATAAGGAGAGAGAAAAGTGGATAAGGAGAGAGACGGGTGGTTTAGGAGAGAGATAGGCGATTGGATCTTTACGGAATGGAAGGCTGAGATCAATTCGAAGGGGTGATCCGTGGGTAGTTTTTTCCCCTTCTCTTATTGGCTTGATTTGTGTTTCTTTGGTGTGGTTTTGACCACAGAACCAGAAACGCCGCAACTTTCTCAGACAAACTCGGAATAAAATGAAACCAATTTTGTTGGAAATCTAACGACAAATATTAACAATCTGCACATGAGAAAATACCAAGAAGAAAATACCAAGTAGAGAGGCTTTCGGGTCAAATGCCATTTTCCATTTTCCGAGCGCAAAAAACAGGGAGATTTATGAAACAACCACCAAATGTCTAATTCAAAATTCTACCACCCTATTTTTCAAAAATACTAGACCATCTTACATGAACAATATCCCAACAGAGGGATCTTAAACCTTTATGTCCACCCTGGTGAAAAAGACAAATTCCTGTCGAATCGGTAGAAAGTGGGTCAGATATGAACTACACATACATGATTTAATGCTAATGATTTTTTTGCAAAAATAATTTTTAGATTCACAATTCTTCAGAGATAGAATGCAAGTTTAGCGATGCTCAACCCTGATCTAAGAATCTTCATGCCCGCCGTTCGAGAAAGTTTGATGATAGTTTGAAACGGGCATAAAAAATTTAAAAATGATCCAAACAATGTAAAACCTTCACGTGGAGTCATAATATGTGAAATAGTTGATAGGAAAAATATCAAACTTGGTATATTGATTATGTCTCAAAAAACCTTCACAAAAATGATCTATCTCATTCGAGGTTTCGTGGCTTTCGGGTCAAATGACCAATGTTATGGCTAGAATTAAGGAATAGTTTGTTATAATGTGTCCATATTGTGCATGCATGTACATCATGGGACGACGAGCAACGTTGTAGGAGGAATTTTTCCTTTTCATCGCACCAAAATAGCATTTTCCATTTTCCGAGCACAAAAAACGGGGAGATTTGTGAAGCAACCACCAAATATCTAATTCAAAATGCTACCACCCCATTTATTAAAAATACTAGACCAACTTACATGGACAATGTCCCAACAGGGGATCTCAAACCTTTCTGTCTACTCCTGGTAAAAAAGACAAATTAATGCCTAATCGGTAGGAAGTGGGTCAGATATGAACTGCATGTACATGATCTAATGTTCATGATATTTTGCAAAAATCATTTTTAGGTTTACAATATGATGTTTCTTCAGAGATACAATGCAAATTTAGCGAGGCTCAGCCCCGATCTAAGAATCTTCATGACCGTCGTTCGAGAAAGTTTGACGATAGTTTGAAACAAGCATAAAAAATTCAAAAACGATCCAAACAATACAAAACTTTCGTGTGGTGTCATTTTATGTGGCATAGTTGGTAGGAAAATATTAAACTTGGTATATTGATTATGTCTTAAAAAACCTTTACAAAATAACTTATCTCATTCGAGGATTCTTGGCTTTCAAGGTCAAAAGACCAATGTTATGGCTAGAACCAAGGTATAGTTTATGATAATGTGTTCATATTATGTATGCATGTGTATAATGGGATGGCGAACAATGTTGTAGGAGGAAGTTTTCTTTTTCGTCGCACCAAAATGATATTTTCCATTTTTCGAGCGCAAAAAACGGGGGATTTGTGAAGCAACCACCAAATGGCTAATTCAACCATATTTTTCAAAAATACTAGATCACCTTACATGAACAATGTCCCAATAGGAGGATCTCAAACCTTTCTATCCATCCCTAGTGAAAAAGACAAATTCCTGCCGAATCGGTAGGAAGTGAGTTATATATGAACTATAGGTGATAAATTTTTTGCAAAAATCATTTTTAGATTCACAATATGATATTTCTTCAGAGATCCAATGCAAATTTAGCGAGGCTCAACACTTAGCTAAGAAATCTAAAGACTAGGGTTTCACTGAGAAACGGCCATCGAAGCGTCGGAATCGTACGAAAACTCCAAACCACATAATTATATTGTGGTGGACAACCACATAATTAAAGTTTTCATAGATGCAATATAGGTGATATTTGAGATAAAACATGTGCTAAAAGAAAATGATGGCAAAAAGAGGGAGAAAAAATGGGGAAAAAGGGCTTTGTCGTGGCAAAAAATATTTGACAATTTTTATACATTTCCGCTTGTTGAATAATTCCGGCGGGCTATTTTTGGGCATTATAAAAATAAATGGCTGGAATATTTCACGTGGAAAAAAGATTTAGCAATTTTAAAAAAAATCGTGCCTGGCAGTGAGGCACACGGCAAAGTCCTGCCGTCACCACGGCCCGTCGACTGCACCGAAATGGTGGGGCCCTCGAGATAGTGTGTCAAGCGATTTCTTTGCCAAATGGGCCTTTTTGGCCTTTGCCGCGAGGATTTTGGCGGTGTGTTTTTTCTAGACTTTGTCGTGTCATTTCTCACTGCTTTATATTTTGAATCATGCTGCCGTGCAATCCTTCTTTACCATGCATTTTTCTATAGCCTCGCACGGTAAAATGATCTTTGCCGTGCATTTTCGCATGGCAAAGCCACAGTGCACGAGTTTTCCGGTAGCGAGGTGTCCTCCATCATGAATGCCTGGTTCTACTATAAATTACTAGGTAGGAAGGCCCGGCAAGCCGTGCGCTTGCCCGCAAGCAGGCAAGCACAAGCAAATATAAACAAACATTATAAAATATATTAAGAGAAACATGAATGTATATCTAATGACATAGAGGATCATAGTTTACATTATTGGGTCGGGAGAAGATTGAAGGTAAATACAATATAAAAATGATACTGAAATTCTGATCTCAGAATGTTTGCCCTTTAAAAAAAAATCCAGAGAGGAAGGTCATAACTAATTAAGCTTGTTTGAAGCAATAACAACAGTTTACAACATCAATTCTCGTTAATCAAGCTAGGCAGTGAACAATTGTCAACGCACCTAGAGATCTCCCTGAGAATACGACCAACTGTAATTGGAATTTAAAAGAAAGCAAACTAAATACACAATAGGTTAGTAGATAGCACTTTGCAAGCAAACTGAATTGTTGTGTGCACTGCTTCTCAGTAGCATGGACATTACTATGTGCATAGCTTTCTCACCAATATGGTCCGAAGTTCTGATGCAGGCTTTTTGTTGATGGAAAGAACACTATAGTGACAATGACGGTGCCATGTGTGTTGATAACAATCTGGGATGTTGACTTTGGTAGTTGTAGCTCATCTAGCATTGCATCGATTATAACTTAGCATCGAATTACAATGGCCTCCCTGGTGCGCACCTAGTAAAAAGAGAGCCAAATAGCAGATAAGGTGAGACGAATCATCACTGGACATAAGGTATATGTAAACACCTACCACCGACAGCTGCATGAACTAAATAGCTAATCTAGTTAGGACTCCTTTGTCATGTGAATCGACTAAATTACATAATAATAATACCATCCTATAGTGAAAGACAGAGTTTATAGAAGATCAAGTATAACAAGCGACTGTAAATTAACACCAGACATACTACACAATCTGCCTAGTCTAAATCTAACAAAGCCATGTAAACTTGGTCTATAATTTGAAAGGTTACATAGGCTCTATTACTTAACAAGATACATATCTTATTGAATTTAAGCAATGCTTTTGAGTCCAGCGGAATACTAAGACCTATTCAATCCAACAAAACATTTCTTGGCCGCACATACTTTTCAACATGTGTAGCTAGGGAAACAAAAACATGTTTTCTCTACCAAAGATTGACAAAAGAACTTTATGACAACGCCGTGCAACACACCATGGAGTGACTGCACCGGATAAATGTTTACTCACTGAATTTAAACAAATAGAAAGCCTAGGGATAATCTATATTTCTTCTGATAATGTCATATGGTAAGACAACTAAACTTTTATTGATCAATGTAAGGATGATAGGTATTAACTAACCACTAAAACTAAAGTTATATGGATCACTGTAAGAAAGAATGATACACATTAAGTAAATTCCAAGCCTAAAGGAAGCTTAGAAAAAGGAAACGAATCTGGGATGATGTTTTGGACCTAATGTTGACTACAAACTGGAGCTAATCTAAGAAGAGAAATGTGTAGTCAATAACACATACATGCCTATATATACCAAGTTATGTGTTATGGACTACACATTTCAAACAAAGTTTTGGGAACTGGGCTAATAAACTGGAGTAAATTTAAACGACAACGAACCAAAAACTACCCATGTGCAAACACACGGTTAGAGGAAAGTTCATAGTATACATGCACGTAAAATATGCTAGGGGACATGAACATAAACACAATGGCTAGAAGTGTGAATTTTCTTCTTAGCTTCTACCACAGATAGAACACATGACAAAACCTGTATTGAGATGATCTAGGACAGAAGATGGGCAACTGCTGATTGCATCTTGCGGTATATAAATTACCATACATGCTTGTTACTATCAAAAAAACCTTCAGAGTATATTTGATAGGTATATTCATAGGTGGGTACAGAGCAGAGCAGATACGAAAATAATTGTACTGTCGTGCTTCACATCTTAAAAGTTAACCTAGTTCATGTCTGATCGGAAATATATGTACAATTACACGGACAATGTACTGGTGCAAAAATGACTGATACTATAGATTATGACTAACTTGCATGCTGAACCTTCTTGAAGAAATGCAGCGGAACTTCACAAACTCTCTTTGTTGCTATTAAAGAACCATCAAGGAAATGCTCTTTATTTCCATTAAAATAACCAGGAAGGCTGCTACCAACGACCGTTCAATGTCAACAAAGAACATCCGTGACCGTAAACAATGGAGCGGCCTCACCTAAAGCAAATCGTGTTGAATACAAATACCATGGGCAGTCGTTGGTGGCGCTTGTCAAACCATTGTCTCGAGCCTCCAAGGTGGTCTATGGAGAAAGGTCAGCCATACAGGAAAATAGTCTTTGTACCACCAATTGGAGTTCCCTTTCCAATGGTAAACTCCACCATTTACGAATGATTATGTAAATCCTTGAAGTCACGCAACAAAAATATTGTCCCATGGCATATTGTACTACATTGAAGGGCACAATTCCCTTACCATAATCATAGCAAGTAGCCAAATGTAGGTTCCCAAGAAGATAAAATACATAAAACACAATTGTAGTGAACACCAAGGGTATTTAATGATTTAATCTGTAGCAAACAAGCAAACACTCTAAAGTAAAGCCTTTTGGGCAAGAACAATACCGTCTCTGAACCAACAGCCCTATTATGTATCTCTTCTCACCAAGCCACTTGCAACAATGATAATCATAAGATTTAGTTCTTTTTGCAGGCCAAAATATTCAGGATAGAGCAGCTGAATTCGACGCAGTAAGAGTTAAAAGATTCTACCAAAAAATCATCAGTATGCTTATGCGATAAACATGTACAATGGAATTTCAACTATGAAAAGCAGTTTATATGGAGACAATGCGTTGGTATTATGAACAATTTAAGATCTCCATATTGCCGTCGGTGCAAACTAACAAAGTAGATTTGAGTCAGAGCTGATGTACTCACAAAAGGAGAGGGGAAAAGTAGACGCAACCACATGTTTCAAAGAAATGACTTTTACGATCAAAAGCCCATGTTTTGTAAGACAATCGGATGAAAAAAAAGATATCACGACAGACAACACAACAAGCAGCAAACAATTAGCAAAGAAAAGAGAGATATTACATTTGAAAAGTACCTAACCACACTACTTACATAGTCACATTATCATATGTGGTTGAAGGGAGTTCAGAATAATGAAAATACAACTAAACCAAAATGTTTGTAAATATTACTATTTAGAATGTCTTGTGGAATATTTTACAGTGTCAAGTAAACAGAAACTACCTTACAAAGTTCACCGTACTGAGATCGGCGCATGTGGCAGAATCTAGAATATTTGTGCATGAGTCTTATGGAAAACCTCTCGTGCAACCCTGATATGGATAAAAAAACTCATTAGCTCTCCAAATTATATTACCAAAATACGAATGAGATCATCACTCGCATGCTACGATACGAATGTTGCTATATCATGAGATATGAATCGGGAAGGGAAAAAAGAAGTTCAGTGTTGAAGGGCAGGATTACCTAGGAATTCATATGTTGACCAGATAACAATTAATCGCAAGCCTTAAACAAATGAAGAAATAGTAAATTGTGTGTCTACCTGAACTCATTGTTGTATCCATCTCTTTGTTGCTGGCGAGAACGTCGACCAAAACTGCAAGTACTCGATAACTGACTCGCTGCTATAGCCATTATCTTCAATGCTTGTTGACCAAAAACTGCAAGCACTCGGTCGCCATAGCCAGCACATGCCAAGCATGCTGCCCTGAATGGAACATGACAAAGACCAACATCTGAACCTATAATAACAGATTTACTAAATTCCTCGATAGATACACCACTAATCAGACTGTGAGACAAATAAAGGGGAAACACACGTAGAGAAGCACACTCACCCGGCCATGCCCTCCTCCACCGTGAAATCCACGTCAGCCACTCCTCTTCACTACACGCACCCTTTCTAGCTTTTGGGGACACTCTAGCATGTCACAACCATGCGCTCCAAGCAAATCAGCATGGTTACCCACTCGCCGATCATGAACTGGTGCCTGCAAGCCTTGCCGGTTTGCCCATTATTTGTGCATCCTACTCAAAAAACTTTGGAAATTCTACTTTCTACTTTCTACTTTCTAGTACTCTTAGCATCATAAGTGTGGAAAAAACAAAAGCAATTTTCGTACATCATAAGGAAACTTTAGAAATTAAACTTTTCTTTTTAGAGTACTGAAGCAAATCGCTTCTGTTTCTGGAACAGGGAAGTACACAACTACTACGAGAATGATACGTAGATGCAGATTGACAACTTATAAATACATACACCAGTACACCATGAGTGTTTCAGATGTTCAGTTATATCTGAGAAAACTAAAGCGTGTGATTAAATAGAAAATGAGAAAAGAATCTCACCTCATAGAAACGAAACGTATTGTTATCGGTAAACATAGTGAAGTTCTCTGAATTCACTTGTTCAGATCTCAAAAGGGCTTTTTTATCTGAGAATTTAGTGGAAAACCTGCAATGCACCGAAAGTGATCAATTTTTAGCAAAGCTATCATTTGTTCTGAAGCTAAATCGATAAGAAAGAAATCTTCAGCAAAAATAAATCGGTAAGAAAAATATCTTCAGAAAAAACAAGATAAAACTATTTGTTCTGTTTGCAAAGAGCATGCATCGCACAACATCAAATAACATTAAATCTAAACAAAAAAGATGCAGAAAAATCCAAAAGAAGTCAGACGTTAGAGTAACCACTGCCTGCAAAAGGAAATGCTTCAAATTTACATTGTCCATAAATTCTCACTTATTACCTTTTGTATAGTGGTGTCCTGACCAAAGATCTCGTACGAAGAACAGAACTGAGATCAAAACCTGCAAAACAATTTATAGTACTTCCAATAATACAAAATCTATTACTCCCTTCCCTCCGATCCAAATTAAAGGGCAACACCCATTCTCTATATGCACTTATTTCAGATCCACACACAAAAAAGAGAGAGATAGGATAGCCTGTTATTTTAGATCCACACAAAACTAAAAAGGGGTAGGAGACAACAGCGATATCACCTAGTTTCAGATGAGGACAAGGAGGAGGTCGAGCTCCCCGCGTGAGCCACCTCTGCATCGCTGCCGCTGGCGCCACCTCTGCATCGTCACCGCCGGCTGCTAGAGGGAGGAGGAGGCGAGACAGGGGAGACAACAGAGACGGGGAGGGAGAGCTAGGAGGCGTACATGGGGCGAGCGTTGCCGCTACCGTTCGCGAGAGACAGGGGATATGGGAGGAGGAGCTCGTGGTAGGGGTAGAGGCCGCCGCCACGCTCCCCCATGGCCGAAAGCTGTTGTCGCTCCCGTACCTCTACCTCCTCCTGACACAGCACTTCCCTGGTCAATGCTGCTGCGCTCGGTCGTCGGCGATACCCCCTTTGGCCTCTCTGCGCTTCCTCACGTGGTCGAGGCCGCCGCCCAGGGGCATGGCCATATGCGGCGTCACTCGCCACCCCTTGCCACGGACGTCTGGTCCTCAGGCTTAAGAGAGATAAGAGGATGTGAGATGGGAGAGAGAAAGAGATTTAAGACGGGATAGGGGGAGGTCAAGAGGCGTATCTGCGGGCGAGCACCACCGCTGCTGGTCCCATGGAGTCAGGAACGGGCCGGTGGAGGTCAAGCTCCTCGGATCTAGTCCTCCTTGAGAAGAACAAGGGAGGAGAAGAAGGACCGGCGTGGGGATGGAGGACTCGTGAGCGGCGCTGCTCCTCCGATTCAACTCCTCCCGGAGGAGAAAGCCGCAACGGCGATGACCGATGGGGAGGTCGGCTGAGAGAGAAAGGGAGGGGTGAGACGGGAGAGAAAGTGGAAAGAGGTAGAAGAGACGGGGTGGGAGAGGAGTACCTATGGGTGAGCTGTTGCCGGTCACCACGGAGCCGGGGACACGCCGGCGGAGGTCGAGCCCGTCGAGCCCCTCGAGCCCTCCGGATCAGCTCCTCCTTGAGAACCTGGGCAACGACCGATGGCGGCGGCTAGGGTTTTTAGACGGGGAGGGGAGGAAGGAAGCACGAGAGCGGGTGGCCTCTAGGGCCGACCCTGCCCCTCTCTCTGAACGACGGGGAGGGCCAGGAATGACGGGTGTGCCCCTGTTCGTAGCACCAATTCACGAGCGGAACCACCGCGCAGAGGGCGGGAAGCGAGCCCACACATACCTCCACGTACCACCAACCGCTGACAAGCGGGACCTGCGAAATACAGGCCCCCACCGTCAGTGGTGGTAGCTAGCATTCGTGGTAGTGCGAGTATGAACAGGATCCTCACACGCACTCAGATGGACGGCCAGGATTCACCCAATCTAACGGTGCGGACCACCAGTGGGAAAATACACGGCCAAGATTTGTTTGGAAGGCCAATCTGACGGCTGGAACCTCAAGTGGACTCTATATTCTCGGGAGGGGGTAGAAATATCTTCTTTAGATGGGCCCAGCCGCCCAGTCAACGACCGGCCCTGAGCTGACGCTCCCTGTATAAACCCTAAAACAAAGAAAAACCCTAAATAAATTCAGATCCTGCCCCCTCCGATCTGACCTAGGCTATGCATGCATCGTGTCCAAGATCGCGCGGGCAGCTTTCGCAACCCACGCCTTTCCCTGCACTGGGAGAGATCTCCCTGCAGCCTCCATCCACGTCTCCCCTGCAGGTAAACCCTAGCTAAGGCGCCTCTTTCGAAATTTGGGTATGACTCCCGAATCCTGATTACCAGAATTCCCAAAGGAGTTCTTATTTGGATCCGAACGCTTCAGAATTTAATAGTACCTGAAATTCACGTATAATTTCTTCTTATCAGTAGGTGCATTTGGATTAGCGGGCACCTGTTCATTACGAGATCACCACAGTTCTAACAAGGAAAAGGATACGATACCCCATCCCCCGGGTCATCGCTAGCAGCACGCACGGTTCAGGCCCACCCACGCGGTGTTCTTATCCTTTCGCGACGGACTCCGTCTCTCTCGCGTGCGCCCTCCGCTAAAGCTTGCTTCGCCGGCAGCCGCGCGCCCTCTGCTGCAGCTTGCTCCTCCGGCAGCCGCGCGCTCCCAGCTGCAGCTTGCTTCGCCAGCAGCCGCACGCGTCCCTCTGTCAGACTAGCTACTCGCCACCGCCGGACTAGGTACTGCGGCTCGTCGAGCTGGACGCAGGGATGAGGAACGCCGCGCCGAGGACGCCCCCGGCCACCTCGATCTGCCGCCCTCGCCTCCTCCGGTATGCTGTCGATCTGCGATATAGCGCTTGATTGGGCTGGACTGCGTGGAATTTGTGTTCTGCTAATACTGGATTGCTCTTCGGTAGTCGGCTGGAATGCTGAATGTGAAGTGACACACCGGCGTGAAGTGCTGCTATAGGGGCA
Organism: Avena sativa; assembly: GCA_916181665.1. NCBI lineage: Eukaryota > Viridiplantae > Streptophyta > Magnoliopsida > Poales > Poaceae > Avena > Avena sativa. The sequence continues at coordinate 94,869,589 of OV702294.1, forward strand.
CAACAGCCTTGCTACAGAGGCACGCGACGTCTTCTCCGGCGATACTGTGTTTTCCGTCGACAAAGCCTTTTTCTACATTAGTTTATTTTTGTTGCTATTTCTGTTCTATGTTTTTGCTATAATAGCACAAAATATTTACTACGATATTTTCGACGAAAGTGCTCAGCAAAATTGTTTTGCTACAACAGCCACCGGCGATATCTCCGGTGAGGTCGTTCTTTTTTGCTACATTAGAACAATTTTCTTGCTACCACCGTTTTGCGGTTTTGCTACAATAGCGTAAAGTTTTTACTACACGCTTTCCGGTGAGGTCTACCGGCAAAAACCTCCGGCGATATCGGATATGCTACATTAACACACTTTTTTTGCTACAGGTCGCCACCGAGGTCTCCGGCGAAATCTCCGGCGAGGTTTAGTCCGTTTTTCTATTTTTTGACCGAACCGTTTTCTGTTACGTGTAGCAAAAGCGCGACTATTTGTAGCAAAAATGTGCAAGTTTATAGCAAAAACGGGATTTTGAGTCCAAAAAGAGAACATGTGGTTGGTTGGGAATCCGGGGGATAAAAAACACAAATCCCCCGAAGACGCCTAGTACTGTCCTTCTAACAAGCATGTTGTTTCATTTAGCAATACCTACTGATAATTTGCTAAATTAGCTCTGCCTTGCCAGGCTAATTCAATCAAATTAACTCTGCCGGGAGCAATAGTACAAACGATCGTATTCTCCACAAATCAAACTGTAACTCTCCATGCCTCCTGAAACGACAGGGGCTCCCAGTTCAGAAGAAGAGGCAGCCAGCGCCAAGTCAGAAGGAGCTCCACATGCCTCGGCCGAACATCCACATCCACATGTCGACGAGAACGTACTAAGTCGAAGGAATCCATGCGGGCCTTCTACGAGCACTGGTGCGAGTGGCACGGCATATCGCGTGACCGCCGTGACATGGGCCGCCGCTTCAAGATATTCAGTGATAACGCGAGGCTCGTGCACAAGATCAACAATTATAGTTCCGGTTGCAGGCTTGGAATGACCAAATTCGCGGATATGACCAAGGAGGAGATGTATGGTCCATATAAGCGTGCAAGAGAAAGAGCTCGAGTTGAAAGATTGGAACGATCAAATTAGCAGATATGACCAATTAATTAAGGAGGAGATGCATGGTAGGTAGATATAAGCGTGCAAGAAAGGGATTTTCTGCCCTTTCTGATGTACTCTTGTGTGAGCTCTATAAGTTGTGCTTTTTGTACGCCACGTCATGGCTCTTAAGTTCTAGCAGTACCCCTTGTCTGAACATTTTAGCTTTAATAAAACTTGTATCAATTGTATCTGTTTGATTGGACAAATACCTTCTTATAGCAGAAATTCTGCACACAACATCTGTAAACACTTAGATTCGCCAGGGGCAGATAAGCTGGAATATGTATTATAATTAGAACAACAAGGGTATGATATAAATTCAATTAGGTACAAGATAATATAGAAGAGGGATTCACCGTTCAAAAAAAGAGAGATTCTACTATCCGAAGCAGCCATAACATTCGGAGACATCTCTCCTTATGGTCTCCATCCTCACTGCTGATTAGTGTAGCAACAATATATATGAGCAAACCTTATCATAAGATTGTAAGTGCTAGCAAGATAAACAACTGCAAAGCGTATATGCTTGTGATAGCATCAACTAGAAATAAAAAATTATAGAAGATAGTCAAACATAGGTAAATCAAAGGAATGGAATCCTTAGTTGCTTACACGTAATTGTAGTATCATAGACAAACTCTTCAAACTTGAAAAATACATGAACATCCATCCGATGTGAGATTATGGAGGAAGTAATACAGGAACCATTTAGTTGCTTACACGTAATACAAGAACCATTTAGTTAGTGTAGCACCTATATGAATAGCATTATCAATTTGATGCCCTTCTAAGATTATGGAGGAAGTAGTGACGCCACAGGCGCAGACGCGACACGCATATAGGATTCCCCCGAGCATCCAAAAGATCCCTAGCCATGAATAAGAGGTGAGGTAGCGTGCCTAGAGCGGTCTATGTCTAAGATCGAGGGTGTAGACGGTAACAAAACAATGAGCACAAGGACGATGACTATATCGTGTCACCTTGAAGTGGCGCGACGCACAAACTAACATGTATTCATGCTTATCGGCCATGACCCGCAAAGCTTAGATGGAGCCCAGATATGCTCGTGTAAACGCCGCTAGATCTAGGATCACTTGAGCCTAGATCTAGACCGCACGAGCATGGCGTTGCTGTCGCCTCATTGTTATATGTCCTTGCCTGTCTTGCGCACCACTGCACTCTAACAACATTGTCACTATCTGAGCCGCTACCACCTGGGAGGCCAGCTCCAAGCAGATCCATCTCCGGCAGGCCAAGCAACATCCATCCCCTGCGGCGACCGAGCACTAGTTCCCTATATCTTTGTTCTTAGCCCTCGATGGAACATGTGCCACTACAAGAATCGGGTTCTATGAAGAGAGTGCCTAAATAGTCGGCAAAGGGCACAATGCCATTGGCATACATCTATGTCGATGGTTTCCCTCGACATCTGCTTCGTCGGCCGCTAGAGCGTGGCCCTCGGCATGCACAAAGTCATCGGAATATGAGTGTATGTCAAGGGCTTTCAGCAAAAGAAAACCCTCAACAAAAATAAAGTGATGATACCGTTTGTTTGACGACGCCGAAGTATATGCTGACGGGTAGACCTTTGTATGCTGATGGCTACCCTTGGCATACTCCTTACACCATTACTTCCCTGTTAACGATAGCTCGTCAGCGCCACGTGGTAGTTCCATCTCGGCATACTTACTTATATGCCGCCGGCTTTTATTTGGCGCTCAGCAAGTGGCTCTCTATGCGGACCGACAAAAATGCATTTTCCACTAGCGTGCCACCGATCGAAAATCAACAACCACGATTCCATCCATCCAGCTTTTTGTCCGAAAACCAGGATTTGAAAATCGTACCCTAGTAAATAGCAAAGTCTCTGTAATGTACAAATTGCAGCATGCATTAACTTAGTATAGGTGCTGACGATAGATCTTAATGAGCTGGAATGCAAGGAAGGTAGAATAGCTCAGAGACCCATTTTGGTTTTTCCGTTTCCGTTTCAGTACGTGGATTATGGCCGGCGGGCCCAGGCAGGCCTGACGTTCAGTGTATAAACCCTAAATAAATCCAGATCTTTCCCCTCCGACCTAGGCTATGGCCTCCATCGTCTCCAAGCTCGCGCGGGCAGCCTTCGCAACCCGCGCCTCTCCCTCAGCCGTTGGAGGTATTGCTCGTCGCGGTCGCGGTCGCCATGCAGCGGCCATCTGCGTCTCCCCTTCAGACGCCACCCCCCTGGACGCTGCAGGTAATCCCTAGCTAAAGGCCTCTTTCTGAATTTGGCTATGACGACTCCTCATTACGGGAATTCCCAAAGGAGTTCTTATTTCGATCTGAATGCTTCGGAATTTACTACTACTAGCTGAAATTCACAAATAATTTCTTACTGTCAGTAGATATATTTGCATAAACAGGCAGGGATTGGACCCTATATTAGTTAGGAGTTGTTCTAATCACCACACTTCTAACAAGCATGTTGTTTGATCTGGTAATACCAACTGATAATTTGTTACAACAATAGCACTCTGCCTTGCAAGGCAAATCCATCAAATTAACTCTGCTGGGAGCAATAATAGTACAAATGGTCGTATTTTCCACAGATCAAATTGTAACTATGCTTGCTGAAGCTGAACGACAGGATGCTTCCGTCTCTATGAAGAACGGATACTCGGATCGTTGGTAGCACTTCCAGAGGTTGATGAGAGTGTGCTCGAGTCCGATGAAGGCATGTGGGCCTTCTACGAGCACTGGTGCGAGTTCCATGGCGTATCGCGAGACCGTCGTCAGATGGCCCGCCGGTTCAAGATATTCAGTAAAGCAAGGGAAGTGTACAAATTCAACAATTCTGTTCATGGGGATAGCAGGGTCGGAATGACCCAATTTGCAGATTGGACCAAGCAGGAGATTAGGGGTCTACGAGGATGTCAGGGTGAAAAAAATGGCCTCAGATTTTATGGATGTCCTCTTGCGTGACCCTTGAGAGCTAAGTTATGCTTCTATACACCAAGACATTAGACATGCCTCTTTAAGTTCTAGCAGTACTTGTTATATGTTGATCCAAATTCTACAAAGTATAGGCCAACTTCTGACGAGTGGAGCGAGACCCGTCGCCGGAGGTACGGTACGGATCGTCGAAGACCTAGGTTTCCACCGATATATAAACCCCTTGTAAGCCGCCGGTTGGGATGAGTTGTATCTGTGAAATCCCCGGTGTTTGTAAACACTCCTCGATATAGTGAAGTTTCGCTGGCTGGCGTCCGTGGTTTTTTTCTCTCTTTGTTGGAGAGGTTTTTCCACGTTAAATCTGTGTCCCCTTGCTGTGTTTTTCGTTTTCGTTCTTCGTTATCTTCTTGTCGCAATTGTAACAGTACTGTGTTCTGCTTTGTTGTATGAACATTTTATAGCTTTAATAAAATCCCTGTATTTGCATGTATATATATTGCCTTTAATAAAAGTGCGTGTTTCTACTCTGCTTGCCCTTTCTGCTTTGTTGATGGATTGATAATTATGCCTTTCCTTCAAAGCTAGCGACTGCCACCTCCGGTGATCCAAGGCCAAGAGTAGAATAGGCTGCTTTCTGTACTGCTATGGTCAAAAAACTGTAACGCCGACAGTTAAATTCTTGCATTTCTTGAATCTCTCTCCATTCTTCAGCTCTTCTCTGCATTTACATGGCATTTTTGTTCTCCTTTTCTAAGTTACTGCTGTGTCACTTTGCAATATGACGAATATTTTAATATGGGATGCTAGAGGTCTCGGTGACGACTCGAGGAACACCCATAAATTCAAAACTTTGCTTGCAGGACACAAATCTGCATACAGAAAACTAAACTGCAGGTCAGTTCAAAATGAAGAAATTCTTGCAGTCTGCATACACCGGTCTGATCTATGAGCCCTCCGACTCCAACTGGGAATCAACTGGGAACTTCAGACAACACTTCCTTTCAGCTCTCCAAGTGACCACGGGGCCACGGGTACTGAATTATCTGAAGATATCGAACTGTTGAAAATGTGACATCAGGGCCACGGGTGATAGCGGGCGTTTGTAACATATCATCAGGGCCATGGGCTATGGGTGATAGCTGAAGAAAAGGATATTTATTGCAAATATAAACTGGGACGTGAAGGGGGAGTTCTCCTCGACAAATAACAGGAGAGGCCCTAATCATGTGCAATCTGAAGGCAACGTGAACTGGAGACAACACTTTGTGCAATCTGAAGGCAAGGCACTGACAATGTCTACGTTGGATTACACACCGATCGTACTTGTAGAAGGCCAATAAACAAAGTTTTCAGGTATGAAAATCATTGGTTCGGTCAGCAGGAATATATTCAGTTAACCAAGAACGAACACACCATGCAGATGGGCCAAAGCAATTCCAATTGCCACTAAACTAAGCCACGGGATTAGAGCATCTCTAGTAGACCTCTTAAAACGACCAAACCATAAAAATAACCACTAGTTTCTGGTTTCGGCCGAGAAAAGTGGTCAGAGCAGAAACCACAAACCACACGGAGCCGATTTTTTTAAGGGGGCCGAGAAAAGCACCCCTAGGCCCGTAGATATCCAAGTTTCGCCTTTGAACCGAGCATGACCCGTAGCCGACCCGTGTCGATGAAAACCCTTGGCGAGACGGACATTTCAGCTTGTTCCCCTCCCTTCGGCGTCTAACTGTCGTCGCCACCGCCGGGCGCCGCCGTCGATTCAGGCCTCGACAGACAAATTCCTCCCGCCGCGAAGGCTGCCGCCACTCGACGGCCACGTTCCAACCCGTGTTCTGACAGAAAGTGATTCGCGACGGAGATCTAGCTCGAGGCGGAAAAAATAGCCATGGATACAAACTTTTAAACTCCATTGATTCAAGAACGAGTTAAAGATCCTAGAACAAGCTACGATACATAATTCCTAGTCCACTATTTCACTTCCGCCCTCGCATCGCCGACATCCTCCTCCTCATCGGACTCCATGATTTCGGCATTGTTTGCCGCACGGTGGAGCTCTTCGCAGCGAGCCGCATCGATGACGGTGTACTTGGTGTGGCCAGGGATGGCCCGGAATCGCTCCCTTCCTTCCCGGTTGCGGAGATCCGGTGCACCCTCCGCCCGCGAACGACGCGCAATCCTTGCTCCGCCTTCCGCTCCTTCTTGAACAGCTCCGGCCAATACGCGCTCGTAGGTGCGTACCGGGACATCACCTTCTTTCGCTCCGGCAGCTGGCGGCGGCGCGCTTCGATGTTTCTCGCCAACTCGAATCCGGTAGGAAGCGGCGCCACCGGCACCCCCGCATAGCTGATTCGCCAGCTGGAGGAACCGTCGCGCGCGGCGGCGTGACGATGTCAAAGTGCGCGAACATCACCACCTCATAGAAGTTGAGCGTCGACACCTTCATGGCGGCGTGGTGGAGAGTGGAGAGGGAGGGGATGGATGGGGAAGGAGGTCCGGTCCATGGTTGGTGGAATAAAAAATGAATATTCTATTTTATGGATAAGCGATACGATGTCTGTTCCGCCTCGGCCCGCGCGGAGGGGAAAATCTCGTTTTTTTCGGCCCGTATACATGTTTTCTGGGCCGGAGATATAAGGGATCTGCTAGAGATGCTCTTCGTGAATGAGAGGAGAGGCCTTTGGAGTTAGCTGGACCAAAACAAAGGTTTAGGGGAGAAGTGTCTCAGTGCTGATAGGTTAATGGGTCGAACAAACTAATCTGCGATGGAGATAGAAGGCGAGAGAGATCCAACGGCTTGCTCTATATATATAAAGGGGGTAACGAGCGCTGCCCATAAACCCACCAGGGCCAGGCTATGGCTTCCATCGTGTCCAGGCTCGCGCGGGCAGCCGTCGCAACCCGCCGCGCCTCTCCCTCGGCCGGTCTAGGCGTTGCTATTGGTGGTCGCCCTATGTCCCTGTGTCCACCCCGGCGCTACCAGACAGGCGGAGACATCCGTGTTTCCCCTACAGGTGATTCCTCTTTTAATAGTTAAGGATATCTTTTGGAATTTGTGGATGAATCCTGGATCCGATGTTTCAGGCCTGCAATTCACATTTTATTTTATTATTATGAGTATAAATACATCTGAATAAGCAGGCAGTGGTATTCATTAGGAGTTGTTCTAATCACCACACTTGTAACCGGCTCATTGTTTGCTTTAGTAATACCAACTGATAACAATTGCTCTGCCTTGCAAGGCTAAACCAATCAGATTAACTCTGCTGAAACAATAGTACTTTCTCCGTTCCAAAATAAGTGACTTGAGTTTGTCTAGATTCAAATATATTTATATGCTAAAACATGTCTAGATACATACGAATCTAGCACTTATTTTGAGAACGAGGGAGTACTATAAACAACCGTATTTTCCACAATTCCGATTGTAACTCTATATATGCCTACTGGACGACAAGAGCAGGAGGCCCCAAGTCAGAGGAAGAAGAGAAAGCCAGCTCCAAGTCACAAATAGCTCCACATGCCGCAGTCGTACATCCCAAACCACCTCTCCATGTTGATGAGAATGTGTTTAAGTCGAAGGAAGCCATGTGGACCTTCTACGAGTACTGGTGCAAGTACTATGGCAGATCGTGTGACCGCCGCGAGATGGAGCGCCGGTTCAAGACATTTAGTAAAAGCGCAAGGATTGTGTACGAGATCAACAGTTCTGGCGTGGAGGCGTCAATGAACAAATTTGCAGATATGACCAAGAAGGAGATGACTCCACCATCATATCGGCCTAGTGTAAGGAGAAAAAGAAGAGAAAGCCAAAACTCAAATCAGAAGTAGCCTCACATGCCGCAACCATTAGGTTGCAAACCACATCTCGCCGTTGATGAGAATGCACTTATGTCGGAGGAAGCCATGTGGTTTAATGAGTACTGGTGCAAGTATCATGGAATATCGCGTGACCGACCTTCGTGAGATGGCCGTGGGTTCAAGATATTATTTAGTGATAATGCAAGGTTTGTGCACAAATTCAACAGTTCTAGTTTGCATGGCAAGAAGTCAATGACCAAATTTTCAGATTGGACCATGAAGGAAACATCTCTTCTGCTAGGATATAGACCTAGTAAAAATGAATTTCTGATGTACTCTTGTGTGACCCTTAAACCCTAAGTTATGCTTATGTTAGTTCTATATCAAGGCATGCCTCTAAGTTCTAGCAGTACTGTGCATTGTATGGACTCATTTTAGCTTTAATAAAAGTCAGATTTCCTGTATCTGTGTGTATATTTGGACAAATATCTTACCCTTTACTATATGAGCTCGTTTAGCTTTAAGTTACAATGTATTACTCTGTTATTTTCCTTGTAAATCTATGAATGCAGCGCTGCTGCTGCTTTCGTCACAAAAAAAGCTATATTTCCTGTATTTTATGCCTTTTGGTGCAGATTATAAATTGCAGTCCTGGTCAACTTGGCAGAAGGTTTTTCTTTTTCAGGTTAAATACAGATCATTCTTAATACTAGACAAAGTTCTATCACCACCAAAACCCGTTAAGTAATAAAAAGTTAGCAAGTTTTGAGCATTCAATATGAAAATGAGAGCCTTTTAGCAGCCATTCTGCACACAACATCCGTAAAAGGCTTAGGGTGTGTTTGCTTCAGATTCTAGGACCAGATTCGCGGTGGGGAAGTAGAAATCTGAACCAAAGGCATCACCGGGCCGACGCAGATTTGCGAACGCACCGGATTTTCGTAGTGTAAAAGTGAAAGCTCCTTCGACCCTGATTCCACTGCGTTGCGTTGGAGCAAAAACCTGTAAATTACCCACCATGCCACTAGTGAGTGAAACTGACCGGTTCAATTTACTTCTGTTCTCCTCCAAATCCTCCTCCCTCCTCTGGTCATCTTATTTTTTTACAGGACACGCACCAGGAAGGTAAGAGGCCAGGCTAGACTGAGGTTCCCCTCGCCAGCCTATTCTGGCGAACTCCGGCGGAGAACCGGCCGGGAATTGATCCCCCAAGCCCTCAGCTCCTAATCCCCTACTCCTACTAGACCGTCCAGATTGTTGACCTGCCGCCTCTTCCGTAGCACAGTCTGTCTCGCCGCTACCTCCACGAACGACGCCCGACGCTGGCCGGCCTGAGAACAACTGTACCTACTCGAGGAATGGTTCTTCCCTCCTCTCCCTCCTTCACATCTACTTCCTCCTCCCTCCGTACCAACGGTATGGCCTTTTCTTCTTTCTTTAAGTTTTTTCTTTTGCCACTGATTCCTTGCAACCGATTTGTGCGAATAGTATGTTAAATTGGCCGGTCCAATATACACGTGATTATTGTGTAATTGGTACGTGCAATCCTCCGTATATAATATTACTTAGGTACGCGTGCAAACTGTTTGTGAAAATGCTTCTAGGAAGTTAAATGTTCGATGTACATAAATATGAAACCGTGATGTTATATTTTGGAGAATATTATATTGTACTAGAGGAACCAAGGTTAGTTGTCATCGACGGTGAATATCATGTTGTGAACCAGGTCTTCTGTGTAATACATATGTTCTACGATCATCTTATCGTATCACTTTCTACAAAAAAAACTAGATGTTCCTTTCTAAAATGGTCATTTTCATAAGTATCAATGTATAAATCATTATTCTACTATCAATTATCATATAAATGATCTCTCGGTGCCTTAGTGGCATATACATATTTCTTGCAAATCCACGGTTCAAAGTTGTTCCAACCAAACAACTTCCACATTTTTCACAGCTGTTGGCTCACAACAGCTTTTGGACAGCAGATTTTTCGCAGCTAATTTTTAGGAATCTACAGCTCAACCAAACACACCCTTAGATTCGTACGGGAAACACTGCAGGCAGAGGATAAGATAAAAGCGGGATTCATCGGGTCATCTTTTATGGTTTGTGAATCTCTGCAATTTTTTGTTTGCACTTTCTGACTCATAGGTCCAACCTGTTTCATGCAGAAGCTGGTATTGCTCTCTATATATACTTGCATTCTAGCCGTCCTTTGACTGACTCCATTTATTTGCCGGGCCTAGTTAGAGGCAAGTGCATAAATCTCCATTATTTGTACTCTGCTTGCCTCTTATGCTTTGTTGATTGGATTGATAAGTATGGGTTGTATGTAATTGCGTGTATCTCCCCTGTTATGTGTGCAGTCAAGTTATAGAGTATGACGGATCCACTTAGTATTCTTCCTTTATATTTAAGGGGACTTAAATTGTAACGAGACCTAATATGCAGAGTAAAAAACCCCGGATGGAGTAATTAGTTGATCAGCAGATTCAGTTTGCCCTGTCTTGGCACTGGAACTAATACAAAGTAGTACTACCTTTTTTTCTAGCTTAGAATCTACCCTGGGCATGTTCCTGTGTATTAACTCCTTGAGCCTGTCCACCAACAAAAGATCAGGCTTATTTGGTATACAGTCATATACTGTAAGGGTGACATTTCGGTCAGGAGGGGGGAAAACTCCTCGTCTCGCGTCGCCCCCCACGAGGGCGACCGAGGCGAAAACCTAGCTCCTCGCCGCCCCCACCTCCTCTTCCCCCTCTCCCCCTGCCGCCGCCGGCGTGGGCCGCCCGGCAAAATCCGAGCGGTGCCGGCGGTGGCGGGACTTTCTCTACCCGGCGCTGGGGCCTCTTCGTGGGAGGGCGCTGCTGGCGGAGGTGCGCTCTGGAGGTAGCGATGGACTCGAACGGCGGCGACGGCGTGTGAGGTGCGCGGCCTCCCGAGCGGCGCAGCACCGGGGCTCCCCCTGCCGGTGGCGCGGGCTATGGTTGGCGCCGGGCTCGGGAATCCCTGTGGTGGCGGCGCGGCTGAAAGCTTCCGGCGGCAGGGCATGGCGGCGACAGCGGTGGGTAGACCCTGGTCGCAGATCTCCGGCAGCATGGTGGCCTGGCTGCTGCAACGCGGTGGCGGAGCCGATGGGCTAGATCTGGGCTGATTTGGGCCTGGCCGGGCCGAATCTGGGCCTAGCCGGACCTGATCTGGGCCTGATCTTGGCCTTGTTGGCACTGCTGCCCGTCCGGACGGCACTCGCCGCAGGGTGACGGAGGGCAGATCCCCTCCCCTAGGCTGTCGTGCGGCTTGATGACTGCAAGACTAAGTTTTGCCCTACTCCGTCCTTCTCGGCCGTGGTGCGTTGTGGCGGTGGCTGGATCCTTTGGCTCGAGTTCATGGAAGCCGGGGCGGCGGCCCCGGAAGGTGGTCTGCGCGGGCATCTCTTCGGCGGGCGACGTGGCGGCGGTGGTGGTTCCGTTCTTTGGTCATGTGGGTGACGAGGAGCGGACGTTGAGAGACTTTGGTGTTGGCGGCATCTCGGCTCCGGTAGCGCCTAGATCGTGTGTCGGAGGCCTCTCTCGAAGACAATGGGTGCGAGCGGTCACCGGGGAGCGGCTCGAAGGTTTTTCCGGGCGAAAGCTCAGTGCTTCGGCACCATCGGCGGCGATGCCTGCGGGTACCGTTACCCTCTTGGGGGCGCCGTTGTGGCTACCTTATCCGCTAGGGCTCCGGGTGAAAACCCTTGACCTTCGGTCTCGACGGCGGCGGCGTAGTGTGTCGTTACCCTCTTGGGGGCGTCGTCGTGGAGCCCCGGTTCGCCCCGGTCTCGGTTTGTTGTCTTCGGTGGCAAGTGATGGCCTTTCGCGTTTTTCTTGTTTATCCTGATCTGCTTTGTAAGTAGTTTCCCCATCACCTTGTATCGTGTTCGGCCGATGTGGCTTTATTTATAAAGCGGGGCGAAATCCTGATTCGAGACCAACAAAAGATCAAGCTACAAGAAACACACATCATTTACTTGAGCCTGTTTGCTAAGAAGTAACACAGGCCGTGAGACCAAAATCACTTGTAGCCAGGTTTTGGATGACCAAGAGGAACATATTCATACCCATCATCAGCCTTTGCGTCACTTTCCTAGGACTCAGTAGTCAAAAATCAGGGAAAGAATTCGAATACATGGTGAATACTTGAGTTGCCACTACAACCGCAAGCAAGCGCTAGCGATTTTAGACGCCGAGAATTATGCCTAAAATCGGTGGTTGCACTCTTGTGGCACTTAAAAGCTGCCAAGAAGAACATTTTCATACCCATCACCAGCCTCTATGTCAGGTGCCTAGGACTCATAGTCGAAATCAGGGAAAAAATCGGGGAAAAGAACTTGAAGAGAAGAGCACGGTGTCCGCCCACCCCCACACAGACGCTGCCACAGAACCGGACCTGCTGGCAGGGAGCCCGGGGCAGCTGGAGCCTGCTCCTCTCCGAAGCATCTCAGACACTCCATCTCGAGGGCCATGCCGACGTAAACACCTGCGGGGCAGAAGGCCACACACGGAGGCACATGTCGCGTCCTGATTCGCGTATGCCAGGATACGACAACTGCGACTATCACTTTCTTAGTTCGGCAGGGACGCAACACGCAGCAAGCTCAATTGATCAACACGAACACGAGACCAAGCACACGGTCTTTTTTATCTAGGTTCATTAAGCATTGTGCGAAACCCTATATCCTACAACTATGATGTACTATATGATACGTACTTCTCTATTACAACTCTTTTCTCCGATGATGAGCCTCGAGCTGGCTTCTATGTTAAGCCTTCTCCTTATCTGGTCCCCTACCTCGATCTAGGACCGGGCCTCCTTTTATAAGTGCAAAGGGACAATCACATGCAGCCGGTTGACAGATTCCCTATACCCGATGTGTGGTGGGAACGTGGCGAGGTGATTCTTACACTCACGACGCCTCTTGGGTCTTCGCGGGGAGGTGGCAGCGGGCCCATCTAGGCGGATCCATGGTACCCCTTTTTATGGAGACGACAGCACACAAGGCCACATTGGTGGCGTGAGACTCTGCAATCTCGCCGACGAGCTGCGTGTGCACATAAGATGTTAGGGCTCTCCAAAGATATCTCTATAGCGCCTTGTCGGGCGCCCTTTGGCCACTCTCCGGCCTGGGCCAGGTTTTGGTGGGGGTGCCCCTAGCGGTTCGACCCATTTCGACCGGACACGCCCAGTCTGGCTAGCCTTTTTCCATTTCTACCAAATTTGCAACATATATAGATGAATATGACAATAAAAATAGGGAAAGTGGTAAATAAATAACCAAGTTCACATGACATAGTACAAAATCATAGTGCAAATAAACACAAGTTTCACAGGAAATGCACAAAAGAGATGGATCATCGATGTGATCACGTTTAGTGGTCGTGGATGTCGTTTTGCCTCTTCTCAAATTAAGCCATTTGAACCAGATCCAAGATGGTCAAGTCCATCATCATAAGCTTGTCCTCGGCCTCAATGGCTCTTGACCGGGGATTGGCCTATTCCCTCTTTGCATTTGCTTCCCGCTTCTCCATAATCGTCCCTTTTAATATCTTGCAATGCAAGTGTTGTGGCTTGACGGTTGAGATCTTGCATGGGTGGCCTTGTGGCCCTTTGGCGAACGGCACAACAATTGTGCGAGCTACTCGTGCTTGGTCTATCATCCTCAAGATTGATGACCGATCTATCGCTCGCACACTTCTTTGAACCATCGGCACTCTTTTGAAAGAGGGCAAAGTTCTTGTCCCACTTTGGACATTTCTTGATCATCATCCAACAATAGGGCAACATGAATGGATTGTTTTCGTACTTATTTTTGAAGTACTCCATTTCTTGGGTAACCTATACCAAAAGGATGACCAAAACGGACAAGCTATATATGTGAACCAAAATGAACAAGACATGTATGTGAACCAAAATGGACAAGACATTTACCATGTCTCCTATGCCAATTCCGCTCACAAGCCTCTTGTTTAATGAGGAGAAGGGCTTGGGAGGTGAGCCTTTTGGCGGTGATGGCCTTGCCTCTAGGGCGGAGACGAGGTCGGCTTGTTTGGCTTCTTCCATGGAGGATTTCGCCTCCAAAAGTTGCGCCTCTCCGGGCGGTGCGCTTCCTGCTCTCCTCCGACCACTCCACGTCCGTTAGTTCCTTCTTTAGCTTCGTGTCCTTGGCCTTGGTGGCAGCTTGGGTGGTTGAGGCGAAGGCGGCTTCTTCCTCCATCGCGGGCTAGGGGTTTGGTGCTGGCGATTTTGATTTTGGTGAGAAGTGGAAGGGGGTGGTGTGTTTTTCATCCACTGGCTGGCGGGCGGGTCAGGGGTAGAAAAGAGGAGGAAAGGAGCATGTCACGCCCGGACACGCGTCGTCGAGGTTGACACAAAGTCAGACCAAATTTGGACTCGAAATGGGTCATCGCAGATCGGTCACGAACGCTACGTACATTAGGATCATCCTGCTAAGCCGCATCCCATGTACGATATGGGTAGTTCGGATAGACGCTGCTCGAATGGATCGGCTCGCTGGATATGCCCTAAATCAAGGACGAGCTACAAGCGATTTTGTGTGGGTGGTGGTGGTGGGGTGGGGTGGGGGTTGGGGGTGTGTGTGGTGAAAATGGTTCGGGTATAAGAGCATCTCCACTAGAATTCCCAGGACACCGATCCAGATACCGAAATTAGGTCCGGACACCGAAATTCGGTCTAGTCGCGTTTCTCGAAACCTCTTTTCGTCCGGATTTGGGCCAACTTTGGTTCGGACTTCCCAGGCCATTCCCTGGATCCCGGGAACGCCCTGGGAACGCCGGACGAAGCGAACTCGGCGAAAAAAAGGAAGCGGCGTGTGGACCCGCAGAGTCAGCGATGGAAGTCGAGTCGTCGTCATCCTCGGAACCACGCGGCGACCACTAGAATATAACTGTCTGTCGCGTCGGCCACGTGTCGCCGTAGTGTCGCGCCACCGCCACCCCCTCAGCTCCCGTGGCGGATCGACAGGCACTAACTTCCCGCTGTTTCCCCTTTTCCCGCCCTCGCCGCTACACCCCTTCCGCCCTCGCTGCCCATCTCGGCCTATAAAAGCCGTACCCCTCGCCGGAGCTCCTCGCACTCTCTCACAGCTCCCCAACCCCCAACTCCGGTGAACCAAACACTCCGGCGACCTCAACGCTCTCCCTCCCCACTTTCCCATGGCCGAGCGCTTTCCCGGCGATGGTGCGGCACCGAACGGCTTCGGACGTCGCACGCTCCAGCCGTGGGAGGCGTGAATGCTTTACGAAGCCGGCTACATGGCATCGCCGGACACGCGGAACCCGCCGTGCTAGAAGCTTAGCGCCGGCGGCATCCCAATCACGCTGGCGCCTGATGACCCACAAGTATAGGGGATCACAACAGTCTTCGCGGGTAGTATTACCCAATTTATTTGATTTGACACAAGGGGAGCCAAAGAATACTTGCAAGCCTTAACAACTGAGTTGTCAGTTCAGCTGCACCTGAAAATAGTTCTTGCTCACAGAAGTTTATCAGTAGCAACAGTTTGTAGTAGCAACAGCAACAGTGAAACGGGAGCAATAGTAACCATAACGGTAACAGTAGGATTCGAGTGTGGTAGGCATAGGATGGATGGACGGGAGTTGCATGGACGAGTCTAAACATGTAACTTCAAAACCTAGGGCATTGCAGATAAATAATAACAAGCATCCAAGTACTAAACAATCCTAGGCATGTGCTCCAAATATAGTCATACGTGCTCGCAATGAGAACTTGCACAACATCTTCTGTCCAGTCAGCCCGTGGCAGCGGGGCCTCTAGGGAACTACTAGCAATTAAGGTGCTTCTTTTAATAGAGCACCGGAGCAAAGCATTAACACTTCGTGAACAGATGTGATCCTCACACCACAGCCATCCCATCCGGTTGTCCCATTTATTGTCGCTTTGGGGCCTTTGGATCCGGACAATAATATGTATACACAACTTGCAGATAAGATCACAAACAATACTATCATAATGATTCAATAATAAGTTCAGATCTGAGATCATGACACTCGGGCCTTAGTGACAAGCATTAAGCACAACAAGTTGCAACAAAGTCAAATAGCACTAATAGAGATACTAGGCACTATGCCCTAACAGATCTTATTCGATTACATGATAGAACTCATCCAATCCCTACCATCCCCAAGCTAACAGCGGGGGATTACTCTCTCATGGATGAGGGAAACATCGGTGGTTGATGGAGATGCATTGGTGATGATGATGGCGATGATCCTCTCCAAATTTCCTGTCCCGGCAGGGTGCCAGAATAGAGTTTCTGGATCCGAATCTTGGTTTCTGGTGGTGGCGGCGGAGCGGAACTCTTTCTGGCAAACTATCGAACCCCCCTCGGTTTTTAGATCGAAAGGCAACTTATAGGCGCAGAGGGAGGCCGAGGGGGTGCCTGGGGTGGGTGTGGGCCCCCCAGGCCTCCTCTCCGTCTCTTTTTCTGGCTCTGTGGATCTTCTGGTGAAATATAATTTTTGGTATATTTTCCGGTATTTTTCCTGATAGTTCATTTTCTACACAAAAACAAGACACCAAGGTAATTCTGCTGAAAACAGCGTCAGTCCGTGTTAGTTGTATCCAAATCACACAAGTTTAGAGGGGAAACAATAGCAAAGTGTTCGAGAAAGTAGATATGTTTTGGACGTATGTAACATCCCTAAAATCATGTTTCAAAACTCATGCATATCATACATGCATCCATGATCATGTAGAATTTCATTTCAAAAATCAATTAAAAAACATGAGCATATGAGCTCATTATTTTATGTGATCAGCATTAAGTCAAATGCTACTCTCCAATGAGAGATTGTTGTTCCTGAATCAAACCTTGTTACTCTCATATTGTATTGCTTGATTCCTAGTGCCTAACCAAATATTTACAAAACAAAAATGGATTTTAAAAACCATTTTCAAAACTTGATCAAACCAAGTGCTTTGTCACTATTTATTTTGTTTGATCAAAAGAACCAAGCTTGTACAGAGAAACCACATGTTTTTGTGCCCAGAAATATGAATGTTGCAATCTACAAAATCCTGAAAAGGTTTGAATTCAAACAACTTTTGAAATCATTTGAAAATGAATTCTGAAAATGCAAACAGAAATAGAAAAGGAATAAAGAAAAGTAAAAAGGTCGGCGCCAATTATCTAGCCCAACAGCAGAATCAGCCCATTTAGCCCACCCGGGTTCCCCTTCTCTCTTTCTCACTCGCGGACAAACCCATTGGGTCGCTGACAGCCTGGACCCATCCCCACACCTTTTCTCTCGCTGACGACTGGGCCTCACTGCCGCGTCACCTTCGTCCTCAATCAGCGTCGACGACCACCTCGCCGCTGCCGTTTCCCCGCACTGATGCCGCGCTTAATTGCATTGATACGGTGAGAGATTTCCGCCCCCGTTCTGGCTGCATAAACCCCTCCCCTCGCCGCTCATTTCCCCTCACCTAGCACATACGCCACGCCACCAGGCTGCCCATATTTCGCCGAACTCTGTCGCGGTACCGATGAACTCCGGCAGCAAATTCCGGAGAGCTCCCCGCGCCCCTTGACTTCTAATCTTGCCAGTACAATCACTGCAATCTTGCGCATCTCTTAACCCCTCTGGTGCATGCTAGGATCATTCAGAGCATCGACAACATCGATGACAGCACGAGTCCGACGAGACCATCAACTCCGGCAAGCTTTCCTGGTTAGTTCTGACCGCGCCTTGCCCTCTCCTTGACACTCGCATGACCAGCACCACTTTGCGCATCTGACGCACTGTTTATTTTGCCCTGGCATGATCTGTACCTTTGCCAACGTCAACGAGCAGCCGTACCCGACGCCTTCGCGAACTCCGGCGAGGAATCACTGACGACTCTGAGCGCCCCTTCGCCAGCCAAGGACACGTCGAGCTTCTCCTCGTCACTGCGGTTCTGGTGAGCATCCTCCCACCTCCCCGGGCGACCTAGTTCACCGGCTCCGCCACTGACAGAGAGCGCCACCGCCTGTCGCCGCCGCTAGCACCGCCACTGGATGGTCAGGTTGCTTAGGATCGTTAGATCTAGATCCAGTGGATACGATAGATCCTAGGCAAAACGGTAAGATTAGATCTGGGTCGCGCGTTTTAGTAAGATCTGACGGCTCACAGGCGCGATCCAGCGCGAAATGGTACCAGCCAATTAGATGCCGCCGCGTGTCAGAGAGTTAGATTTAAAATCAGATTTTGAATCTATTAGATGTTTGATTTTGTTTTAATCATAACTTTTGATGCCCACGTCCAAATTTGATGAATTTTATATCAATGGAATCAGGAGAGAAAGCCCTTTCCATATATGCAATGTGTTTAATGTTTTGTTTCTGTTAAAATGGTTATTTTTACAGAAACATGTGTAGGCCTCTTTTGTGTATATTAATTATTTGAGAAATGTTTTAAGGTTCAAATAAAGGTTGTTTGGCAAGTTTTGAACTTGTGCATGATTCAGTACCGTGCACTTGTATTGTTTTGAGTAGAAAATCATCACATGTCATATTGCATGCATCCATATATTTTTGCTTGTATTTATTTGGTATGTGATTTGGTGTTATCATTTTATGTGTAGATTTTGGTGCAAATAGTGATTGTGATTGTGAGGATTGTAGCTACTCTCCAAACTACCAAGGCAAGTGGTGCTTCATGATTTTATCCCTATGTTTTTCTACTATGCATTAAAATATTTTTGTTAGTCTTGCATGGATATATTTTGCTTATATGCTATGCCTGGGAAATTCTAGTAGTTGTAGAATTGCTAGAAATTTCTAAGTAAGATGTTTATCTATGCCATGCTTAGCCTAGCTAGTAGCAACCAAGGGTGGTGAAATATTCATGCTATGATAAAATATTTCTAAGTATTTGGACTTGTGCTTTACTTAATAAAACAACTAAGTGAATGAAACACCTGGGTGGAATGGAAGGAATGGTTTATGTTGAGTGGTTACACAAGGCCCATTTCTACGGTTTACCTTGTGTATTTCACTTGTGGAAAGCCACCCAGGAACAAAGGGATTTGAGAGGCCAAATGTTAAGAAGCTTCTAGTGCAGCCACTTGGCAATATGGGCTCTGCCTGGATCATATAAGTTGCAATAACTTAGCCATTTGGACAGTTGGTGGTAGTGGGATGATAGGTTGGAGCGCGTCCATTTGGTCTAAGGGAAGGCTTCTGAAAGGTCCTGTCTTGGTGAAAATTAAGTCTGGTGGGGAAAGTGCACAACCTCTGCAGATGGAAGAATCTAAGTACTTAGCCATGTCCCTGGTATTGGACAACTTGAGCATCAAGACATGGAAGCTATCAAGAACCTCCTCATCCCAATTTCTAAGTAAAACTTGTGGTTGAACAAGGGTGAAGGACCCCAATATCTATTGGTGGTTCCTTGGGAAAAGTTTTGACAAAGAAAAACTTAGTGTTTTCAACTGGTAGGCAAAACCTATTTTTGAGCAAAGCAAGCCTAAGCTACACTTAGACAAATTGCATATAGTATCTAGTCCACCAATATTCTACTAAGGTATCACTTGCCAATACTATTCCAATGTATTGACCCACTGTGGCTGTAACTTGTGATGTTGCAGGTTATTCTGATGATGATTAGGAGTCATGAGTCTACACTCAACATGCTTGCCTGTGGCACATGAAGATGAAGACTTATTTATCTATTTACTTATTTAAAATCTTGTAATAGGCCCGTGGCCATGGAGTTGTAAAGACTATGTTTGTCTCTGGAATGACTGTAATAATGACCTTTGTTTCTGTGTACTTCATCTTAAACTGTGGATGCTAGCATTGATCCAGGGACTAGCATTGCAATCACGGGAATCCTTTTTCCTTTATAAAGGAGGGATCTTACAACGTATCAACTCCCCCCAAGATTAGCTTATTGCTTGTCCTCGGGCAATTCAGTTGAAAACTGAGTGCGATTAAAGAACTTTCACGAACACTTTGCTTCATATGATGTAAATATTCTCAGCACATGAGTATATGCTTAGACAATTCATAATAAGGAGTATGCAACTAAGTCTACTCAATAGTCATTGCAAGCTATGAAGAGAAACCAACTCAATAATAATAAGTAGCATGAAACATAAACATAAGCGACATTGCAATGCTCATAATAAGGTATGATAGAGTGGTATCTCGCTTGCCTTTGTTTGAAGAGCACAATATAAATGCCAAGGCACCTCTGAAGTTCACATGAAGACTAGAGATAAAGATATCAGAGATACAAGCATCAAAGTCATGACATAATTAACCAAGTTTTGGAACAAACACAAAAATGACAACTATGCTCTCAAGAAGGTGCTCATAGAATAAGTGGTGACTCAACAAAGCTGTGAAAATGGTTTTGTGAAGGTTTTAAAGGCTTCCCAATGCTGAAAGGAAGGTACTCATTAGCTTTGAGCTCTCATAGCCCCTATCATAGGCATCTTCATGTGGTTAAGGTGAAAGTGAGGTCCACTCTCAAGATGGCAATTTTCCCCGTGGAGCCGGGTATCCGCGGGCATATACCCGCCAAGAACCGGGGATGGGGAACAGATTGGCCCCATGGGGATAGCGGGGTGGGTACCCGATAAGCTGGCGGGGCGGGTATGTGGCGAAAATTCCCTCCGTGGAGGCTCCATGGATACCAAACCCCACTTGTCAGTCTAATAAAAACTTAGCAGAATAGTCCACCATCGGCCCACCAACCACCATCGGCCCACCAACCACCATTCTTTTCCCCTCCTCTCTCCACTCCCATCCCGCACGAGCCGACGCCGCCAGTTCGCCATCGCCAACCTCCTGTCCACATTGGCACCATCACCGGCACCTAACCCCTCCTTCCTCCACTCGGGATTCACACCGGCGGCAGCCGATGCAAGGAGGAGCTAGTCGCCCGCGTCTTGCATCTCCTCGTCACGGGCGTCCCCTACATCTCCTTGTCGCCCGCATCGTGGGATTCCCTGCATCTGCCTGCTCGCACCATCCCGTCGCTGGTGTCCTCCTGCATCAGCTCGCCGCGTTGGGCGCATCCCCGTGGAGTCCTCGGCGGGTATCGGGTACCCGTTGTTGGCGGGCACGGGGGACGTTTCCCCCCGATAGTCTAGCAGGGATTCACGGGTACGGGGATTTGCGGGGATCGGGGCGGGTACGGTGGAGCCATACCCGGCCATACCCGGCCCCGTTGCCATCTTGAGTCCACTCTGAATCATATGCTTGACAGACCGTAGACTAGAAATCCCAAGTCCCTTGAGTACGAGGTTCGCTCTGCATGCTACTCACCTTTGGTCACCTGAAAGTTCTTGTCATTGTAAATACATGCATATCATCAAGAACCGCCAACGGGGTACCCCTTGCACATGGTACAGGAGCTTTCCCATAACCAAAATGACAAGGCAAGCAGACAATGAGCATCTCAACAATCTTTTTATTTACCATATGCATAGCTTTTTATTGAGGACGCTTCATAGATGCTCGTTATAGTGATGCTGCAAGTTTTCACTATGATTAGGCATGACTTAGGCTAGCGGCCCAGGCGTTTCTCTAACACAATGTATAAACTCTATGAACTCACAACCTCCCCTTTTATTTCACATCGTCGACATCCATAAACAAAAGAGCAAGGAATCAACTGGATGAGATATCCAAAAAATGTTGAAAGCGTTCCCCGTGACAGCACGGTTCTGCTGACTCCCAATATATAATTAGCAAGCATATAACTTTCATGGACTAGTCACAATGGTTCAGAATTTTTAAGCGCAAGGAATAAAGTGTGCCATCAAGTTTGTGAGAGCTTTACTAACTAACTTTCTCAAATCAGACAAACGTTTTATTTTGGAAGAAAACACGGCATGTATAAAATATGCACTAAAGTAGCAAATGATGCTAATAGGTAGGTATGGTGGACACAACTGGCAATATTGATTTTAGGGAGTTGGAAGCACAGGTAGAGCACATACTCAGTGCAAGTGAAGGCTAGCAATGGAGAGGAAGCGACAAACGAGAGAGCAATAGTTGTCATAATCATGCTTGCAACAAAATAGGACTAACTATGACATGAAAGTGATACAAGATCTCTGGGGCAAAATAAATCATCGAGGCTTACTGACTATTGATTAGTCATATGCATACGTGAGCATGTGCCAAGTCGATTCACATGAACATTTAGAGGAGGATGCCACAATATCATACCAAAGTATGAATAAAACAATGCAAGCAAACATTCATATGACATGCTACAAACTATTAGCAAGATGGAGCTAATCATAAACAAGCAAGAACTACTAAGCATCCATAATGACATACACCTTACACAAACAGGCTAAGCATGCTCACAATGATGAGTATATGTACAAAAATAAAACAAATAGAGTTCGTTACCAGCCTCTTACCACACCTCGAGTTGTCTTAATCTTCATTATTGCCCTTCACTTGTGTGACTTGAATAATTAACATGAAACCAAAATCCACTGAGGACGGCTGAACCCTGCAAAGAACTCACAAAACCAAAGAAGAACAACAAATATTTTTGGTGTTTTCGATTTTTTAGAAACAAGCTAACAAATAAAAACCAAACAAAAATAAAGCAAAATCTTTTTGGATTTTTCTTTTAAGACAAACCAAAGCAAAGAAACAAATAAACAAACCAAGAGAAACAACGAAAATATTTTTTGGTATTTTTGGGTTTTTAGAAAGAAGCAACAAAAACCAAAAAGAAAGCAAAAAACAATGGATATACAAAGAACCGACCGAACATGATATATATATATATATATATATGAGTGTGTGATGTCGGTGTACCTCCCCCCAAGCTTAGGCTTTTGGCCTAAGTGGGGCTCAATCCCATGGTGTCCAAGAGGATGAACCTCCGTAGTATGTCGAGGAATCTCCCTCGTCCTGGTACGAGCTCGAGGCCTCCCCTGTGTAATACGCGGGGGGTCGTATGATGGTGCTTCCTCCTGATAGTGCCCATGGAAGTTAAGAGAACGCAGGTTGTCATCCATCTCCGCCTTCGAGCGTGACCAAGGTCCCTGAGAAATACTGAACAAAGTGGTTTGGGATAGAGGGATCTCTCTCTCTCTACCCCGTCAGTAAACAACATTCTAGAAACCAAGTTCTCAAGAGTAGAGCTAGTGGTGACAAAGTGGTGCGCCTTCATGGCAGTAAGATCAAGCCTCTGAGGAGCCAAAATGTATCATGTGGATCAACAACAATCTTCAAGGCAGCAGCAACACGAGTAGCAATAATTTCCCCATAAATGGGTCCCTTAGCAGCTAGACGACGAGCAATGAGAGAACCAAGATTATACTTATCCTCATTGTTGAGCGCAACAGCTAAGAAGGCCAATTGATAGTTGGAAATATTACTAGTGTTCTCCCTACCAAGAACACTGGTGGCAAGATAGTAGGCAAAATACCTGATGGTTGGAAGTTGAATGTTCTTTATCTTCCCTCGCTGAGCTCTACGGTCATCATCATTGGTTATTCCTCGGAAAAGCTCTAACAAATCAGCGGGTAGAGCTTGAATCTTCTTTGATGACCCAGTTGTACCAAGTCCAAGGGCCTTGCAAAATTTCTTCAAAGTCATAGAATGAGCCCTGCCATAAATTTTGAAAGACATAGAAGGCTTGAACACACTATTAGTAAAGGAGAAACTCTCCACAAATGTTTTAGTAAGCAAAGCATATTGTGCACTCTCATCCTGCATGTAACTTGTTAGTCCAGCCCTTTGCACCAAAGTCATAAAATCATTAAGAATCCCAGTAGCTTGCAAGAAAGTTTGGCAAGGAAAGGTGGAGAGGTGCGCATCCCCTTTATCTCCCTCGTCACCAAATCGCGGAGTGATGAGATTCTCATTGTATGAGGTTCTAGTACTAGTAGATGACCTTGGAAGCCTTGCCCTTCTAGGTTCATCACTCTCAAATATGTCACCAAAGGTGTGGTGGTCCATGACTTCCCTATTATGAAATTTTAAACGACCATCAAACCAAGTGATTTCTAAGTTGATAAATGATGAGCAACTACTATAGGAACTTGCTAGAGGACTACACATGCATCAAAACAAAGTTTCTAAGTATAGAACAAGCATGCAAGCTCAAACAACCTGTCACCTATAGCATCAAAATACTCAAGATACAATCTACCAATCACAAATCTAATTAGACAAGTGGAGGAGGCACATACCAAGGAGCAATCCCTCCAAAAATCAGCACTTGAGATGGATTGAACAAGGAGATCAAAAATCGCGAGCAAGAACAGCAAGAACTCGAGCTTGAGAAAATTTTCCGGTGTTTTTCGGGAGAGAGAAAGAAGGTGGCTTTGAGGAGGCAGCCTGGAGGGGCCCATGTGGGCCAGACCCCCCCTCCCAAGGCGCCGCCACCTGGTAGGTCGCGCGCTACCAGGGGTGTGGTGGCCTGGGGTAGCCCCCGGGTCACCTCAGGTGCCACTCTGCCCTTTTTTCGAGGAAAAATTTATTTTGAATTTTCTGGGATTTTTCAGGAAACTTTATTTTTGGCCAATTTTCAGGGTATGAAAATTGTTTTTCTCGCAGAAACAGTTTTTTCAGAAGAGAAAAAGCAAACCAAAAGCCACACTACAGGAGCTCTAAGAAACTCAAACAAGCAACAACTAACAAAACTAAAGCTAAAGCAAAGACTAGGGAGGAGAAAGGAAAAAGAAAGCAAGTATAACCACAGTGGAAACATTATTTTGTTCATTAAAATCCTTTTGTTAATAAGGTTGATCAAGTCTTGTTACCAAAACAATCTTATATGAAACAAAAATTTGCAATCCACAAGGTGATTATGTTACCTCATACTTGATAGCAATGGTCCCAATCATAATAGTTTCAAAATTTTCTTGTAGAATGGGACAATATATTTCTCCAACCTTAATGCCTTCAATATTTTCAATGGAATTCAGGCAATAACTCTTAGCAACCTTCTTGGGGAAATAGACAGTGTGCTCTTTGTTATTAATATTGAATGTTACTTTTCCTTGATTGCAATTGACAACAACACCTAAAGTATTAAGAAAAGGTCTTCCAAGAATAATAGACATATTATCATCTTCAGGCATTTGAAGCACCACAAAATCAGTTAAGACCATGCAATTCTGAGCAACTTGAACAGGAACACCCTCACATATACCAACATGAATAGTAGTTGACTTATCAGCCATTTATAAAGATATATCAGTTGGTATTAACTTTTCTAGCTAGAGTCTCTTATAGAGAGAAAAAAGCATAACACTAACTCCAGCTCCCAAATCACATAAAGCAGTTCTAACATAACTATTCTTAATGGAGCAAGGAATAGTTGGTATACCTGGATCACCAAGTTTCTTTGAAACCTTACCATTGAAGGAGTAATTAGCAAGCAAAGTAGAAATCTCCTCATTAGGAATCTTCCTTTTATTAGAGACAATATCCTTCATATACTTAGAATAAGGAGGCAACTTAATAGCATCAGTCAAAGGAATTTGCAAGAATAAAGGTTTCATCCACTCACAAAACTTGTTGTAGTGTTCCTCCTCCTTTGACTTGTGTTTCTTACCTAGAAAAGTCATAGGTTTCTGCACCCAAGGTTCTCTCTCTTTACCATGTTTATTAGCCATAAAATCTTCCTTTGTGTACCTAGTGTTCTTAGTGTGCTTCTCAGGTTCTTCCTCACCTTCCTCCTTATCAGGAGACTCATTTTTATCATTACCACTCTTAGTTTCAGCATCAGAGACAGATATACTATTAGGATCTACAGCAGGTTCAAGTGGTTCCTCAACTATCTTATGTTTCTTTTTCTTTCTCTCACGAGGACTACCACTATCTTCATCTTGTTGAGAGTCCTACGCAATTCTTTTAGGGTATCCTTCAGGATATAAAGGATCTTGAGTAGCTATATGACTCCTAGTTCTAATTCCATAAGCATGTTTATCTCCTGAAGCATTAACTAGCATATCCTTTTGTACCTTAGCAAGTTGATCAAGTTGGGTTTGAACCATTTGAAAGTGTTTACAAAGCATTTTAATATCATTATAAGTTCTTTCCACAATATCCTTCAACTCATGGATAGCTCTAGAGTTTTCCAATAAATGATTCTGAACTTGTTTATTAAAATGACCTTGTTTAACAATAAAAATTTCAAGTTCCTCTAAACATTGATCAGGAGGCTTACCATAAGGAATATCACCTTCATCAAAGTGTTGGAGAGAGTGTACCTCAATAGTAGATGAGTAGGGAATTGGCTTACATAATTATTCTATAAGAGGTAGATTCTTCACATCTTCAGCTCTAATACATTTCTCCTTTAGACACTTCTTATCTTTCTTCATCACTTCATCATTTAATGCAATAACTCCCCTGTTCTTTGTTGTTGGTGTTGGAACTGGTTCAGGAACAACTGGTTCAAGAGTAATAGGCTCAGGTGTATTTAGCTCAGTTGAAGTCCAATCATCATAATTCTTGCTTATCTTAGCCATTAATTCTTCAGCATCTGTAGGAGTCCTTTTCCTGAAAACACAATCAGCAAAGCTATCTAGGTAGGTCCTAGAATCATCAGTTAGTCCATTATAATAAATATCAAGAAGCTCATTCTTAGGTAATGGACATCCAGGATGTGCATGAATCAAGGCATAGAACCTTGTCCATGACTCAGGCAATTTATCTTCTTCTCCCTATTTAAAGTCAAAAAGTCTCTGCAAAGCAGCATGTCTAGCACTAGGAGGAAAATATTTCTGGAAGAAAGAAGCAATCATGCAATCAAGGCTATCAATGGAACCAAGAGGTAATCTAGTAAACCAAGCCCTAACTTCTCCTTTTAGAGAAAAAGGGAAGATCTTAGCAACAAAGTACTTCCGCATCTTAAAATCATCAGAGAACAAAGCACTCATAGTAGAAAGCTCATTCATATGAGCCACAACACTCTCCTTTTTAGTTCCACAAAAAGGTTCTTTCTCAACAATATCTAAATAAGATAAATCAAGAGAGAAATCATAATCTTCATCTTTAATATCTATGGGAGAAGTGGCAAACTTAGGATCAGAGGGCAACTTAGGCATAATAGTACGTCTAGCAAGGAGACTCTTAATAGCACTAGTACCATGTGTGTTTCGGCACTCTTCAACAAAATCATCAGTGAACTCAATGTAACCATCGTTAATATCATAACTCTCACTATCCTCAGGTGAGCTAACAGGTGTAACAGTGTTTTCACTAGGAGTTTAGGTATTTCCTAGATCAGCCATAGTAGCATCTAGAAAAGGACCTAATGAACCACTCGCATCAAGCATAGTAGAAATAACATCATGAGCATCAAAAGCAGTTTCAGACTCAGCAGTAGTAGCAGTGTGTGTAGCATGTGTATGTGGTGGTGGTGTAATGCAGTGACCCATCATACCACTGCATGATGTAGTACACTATAGTCGTTGACATAACACCAATGAAACACCGTTCACTAGTATTACATCTCTCAGAGTGGTACAACAGAAACACAGCAGGTCGAAGACATGACTATAGGTTACAACTCAACTCTTTACACAAGATCTAGAGAACACTCTAGGTTAAAGAGAGAGAAATAAACTTCTTACAAAGAAGAATCAGAAATAAACAACTCAAAACTATCATACTAATAAGACTAGTATTTGAACTATTGGTCTAGCATTGCTGCTATTGCAATACACTACAGAAATAGGTTCTATGTCTAGAGATTATATTCCTATCTAATCGGTAACTTCGTCTCCACTTGAGTTGATGTATATGTTGACTTTCTTGACTTCATTGAAGAGCTTTAGCTTTTGATGATGATTCCTAGAGCATAACTTGATGTAGACGTTGTCTGTACTGATTTTAGAACCTAGCAAGGGTTAAGAAGATACATTGAGTACGAGCGTACTCAGTAAGTTCACTAGAAAAGGAGTGTTTGATGCACTATATCTACAGCCACAGACCATAGGTCGTAGGCAATGCAGGTTTTTGTAAACATTTCTTCAAAGGTTGCTTTTATTCTGAAAAGCTATGTCCGTCAGCCTTCACGGGTGAAAGGACATGTGGGCCCCCATGTGTGGTTTTGGTAATTAATGACAATCTCTATGGACTAATGCTTGTATCAAGTTGTACGTGTAGGAATTGTCCATAGGTAATGCTTGAACCATTTGTTGGCTTCAAGGTTTGGAGAAGAAGTGAAGAGGATCATGTGGTGACCAAGGTGTTCAAAGAATGATCCACAGATTGGTCATGCATCAACATAATGAAGAAAAGAAGAAATGAGGTGCAAGATAAAGATGTGCAATATCTAGAAGATCTCATGGTTGAAGCTTTCCATCCTCGGTGATCATGGATCGATGAAGACAAGGTCAAAGTAAAGGTTTCCCCATGTCGTATGGGGGAGTAACTTGCAAGTCTTCATCAAGAAAGTGCGTACAAGAGCAATCAAGAAAGGTGTTCCATATTGAGAAGGACAAGACCGTCTACATCATAATCAAGTGGAATATGTGCAAGGCAAAGGTATGATCTTGATAGGGTTTCTCTCTTACCGGTCTCAGGATGTTAGTTGGGGAGACCGGTTTATAGGATAGACAACCGTACTATCAAGAGGGGCTCTCAAGTGAGTAACTCGATCATATCCTTCAGAGAGAGCTCAAACCTTTGCATACTTTGCATCATCCATTCTCGGTTGTTATTTGGATCTTATCCATGTGAGGTTCTAAAGCTTGTGGCAATATTCATAACAAGCCCTAGTTCATCAAAAACGGATTTCCCCTTTATATCTTATTGCGTTTTTGATCTTTGAGGTTTTCCAGTTTCTCACCAAGAGAGGTATCTCACTTTATAATACATGAAATGTTCTCTCTTGGTGGTATCCAATATTTCCACTTTTTGTTGGATAGCCCTTGTTGTCCTGTTTCCAACAAAATTGGTTTCGGGTCAATCGGAGTTTCCAAACTCTAGATATCGCCATTTGAAGTTTGCCTCTTATTTGGTCCAGACCGGAGTCTCCGGTCTGCCAAGACCGGAGTCTCCGGTGTGGTCCGGATTTTCCGGTTCTGGCTCCGGTGGTGCCTCCCAGGATCTGGCTGGGACATTCTGACTAGGGGTCCGGAGGCTGCACCGGAGGTTACTCCGGAGTCTCCGGACTTTGTTCAGTCCGGAGTCTCCGGTGTTGGAAGACCGGAGTCTCCGGTGTTGCTAGGAGAGAATTGGTCTGGGTCAGTCTGAAGGGCAGTCCGGAGTCTGGTCCGGAGATTGGCCGGAGTCTCCGGTCTGACTTTTCCCCAACGGGCAGAAAACGGTCAGAAATCCGTGGGCCTATAAAAAGGGGCCCTTCTTCCCCAATGGAACTGCTCGAGTTTTACAGGCTTTCTCCTCCATTCTTGACCCTCTTGAGCTTTCTCCCCCTTCAATCCCTCCCTTGATTCTTGCATATACTTTAGGGATTTGAAAGAGATCTAGATCTACAATCTCACCAATCCATCTCTCCTCTAAGTGAGGGGAACATCTTGGGATCTAGATCTTGGAGTCTTTTGTGGATTTCCTCCATTGTTCTTCCTCTCTCATCCCCCCACAAGCTTTTGTAGCTTTGGTGGAATTTGGGAGAGAAGGATTTGAGCACTTCTTGTGTTCTTGCCATTGCATTTGTTGCATCGGTTTGAGTTCTCCTCGGAGGATTTGGTTTGAATTGCTCATTGGAGCTTGTACCTCTTGGGTTCTTGGAACCCTAGACGGCTTGTGGCCTTGGTGGCATTGTGGCCTTTTGTGGCATTTGTTGGGAGCCTCCAATTAAGTTGTGGAGTTGTGCCCCAACCTTGTGAGAGGTTCCGGTTGCCACCGACAAGTGCACCGATAGTGGAAGCGTGGATCGATCCCATTGGGGTGAGATTCACTGGAGAATAAGGGAGGCCTTTTGTGGCGTTGGTGGTTTGATACCACCCCCTCTCCAAACGAGACGTACTCCATGTTGGGAGGAACTCGGTAAAATATCGGTGTCCCCGCGTGCCTCGGTTATCTCTATACCCGAGCTCTTTACTTATGCACTTTACATTGTGATAGCCTTCGTGCTTGAAGTAATATATATCTTGCTATCACCTTGTTGCTTGTATTGCCTAGCATAAGTTGTTGGTGCACATAGGTAAACCTTAGTTGTTTCTAGGTTGTGCTTTACAAAGTAAACTCTAGTTTTATTCCGCCTTTGTTGAGCCACCCTAGGAAAAGTTTTAATCGCCTGTTCACCCCCTCTAGGCGACATCCGTATCCTTTCAACGTGTTTACCAAAACTTTCATGGAGTTCCTTTCCCGCCGCGTTCGCAGCTCCTTCCCGGAACAGGGAGTAACAAGTTACAGTTCTTACACTCTACAGAGGTGCGTTACTTTACCCATGAGAGACCTTAGCCTTGTTGCACAACCAAGTCATGACCTTGTCCATACTTCCTTGGTATGGGGCCTAGTCTAAGATCCAAGACAATCACTGCCCTCTCCGCGACCTCATATGTCTGCACGATCCTTCGGGGTCGGCTCACCACTGTTAAGCCCCCTTTCGGGCAGGCTAAAACCCTGATGAGTTCTCGGAGGCTCTATGACCTGGTGTTGCCCTGGCAAGTGCTATATTAAATGGTCCATCCACTAAAAAGCATCCATAGATAATCTAGACACCAAAAGTGTGGGGCGTAAGGGTGCCCACCCATATGTTGGATCCGCACAACGAATCACAACGTCATGTTAAGGTCGTCTTGCCTCCATACGAGAGGAAAAAGATACAGCTGACTTCTCCGTCCCATTCCAAATCTCATGGTTAACACGTTATATACGGCGCAAGAATCACTGACGACATTGGTTGTTAAGTCCTAGATAATATGTTCCTTTACCACCAGAATTTTCATAGTAGGTTATTACCTCATGGTAAATAACCTATAATCATATTATTATGAAAATAGTGTTTTCTGACCTTTTTCAAATGCAGGTGATGACAACACTGGATTTGCCAAATACTTTACAGAAAATAATCAAAGGACATGGGCAAGTGTGAACTTGCCTTTTGTGATTGCATGATTATGCACTCACGGTCTTCGAGACAGTATAAGATCCAGTATCTGAAATCAGCATCATTGGTTTGGTAAGGACTAATGTTTAAAGAAGCAAGTAGCTTTTATGCATAAGTAATATAATGCAAGTTGATAAACTCGAATCCCGGGGATAACATTGATCTAGGGTTTGGATACTGGAAATGGTTTCTTTGGAATGTGTTGCCCTTTTATATTAAGTTTCACACTTGTGCTTCTTATTAAGGCTTGTAAGTATGTGTGAAACAATATGTAATTACAATATCATAAAACAATGAGATACATACAAATGTGAAATGCTACTCAAGATTGTTTACACTATAATTGTTTATCTTCAAATTTTACTTTACAAGTAATATCACTTGTAAAGAACTTAAGTGTTAACCATCCTAGGTAGACAAGTAAAGTATAAAGTAATGTGATTACGATTAATTGTCATCTGTTGACTTAAGTGGCAAAACGAATAACTTTTGAAGAAAAGATTTCTTTATTAAGGTTTAAACAATCTTTGTGGTTAACCAATGGTGGTCAATGTTGTTTGTGCTTGCTTGGATAGTTTGGACTTGAGATGCTTTATGACTTAACTATAACAGACCAAAGTTAACTATAAAGCATATAATAAAGTCTTTAGCATTATATTCAAAGTCTTGTAGACTAAAGTTAACTTTAAGAACATGGATGGATTTAAGATGTAATGCTTATGATAGTTATACTTTTAGATCACTTCATAATGTTTCCCTAAGGATACTTTAAGAGTGGTAACACTTCTATTTGAATAGTGGTTTCCTAACACTAAAATGGAATAGAATCATTTACCTTTTTATAGATGAGGGGTTATAGTTTATAAACAAGGAAGTAATATTACTTAACTACTTATGGATTCACTATAGTGTTTTGATATGTTTATATCTTGTGGTTGGAGTAAGTAAAAAGGTTTTATTTAATCCCAAAATATTCTTGAAGATTTTATACTTTATATAGATCTTTTTAGCACATATGGTTGAATGATAATTCAATAAAATTGTATTTCAAATGTGTTAAACCATTTTGACTTTATAATATCAATATTTAAGACTAATACTATTTATTAGACTCAATTGACTAATTTTAGAAATATTAGCAATTTTTATTTACCCTTATCTTAATTATCAATTAAGGAAATAGGTTTAAATTCAAGTTGTTAAAGTGTTTTAAATTTTTATTTACCTCAAAAGTGGAATGTGATATTTTTAACATGTAAGTATTATTTTTGTGATCAATTTGGTATATTACATTTATTTTTATGATTTATAAATAATAAGATATGATTTTTATAAGATTTATTACTTTATAAACACTTAATAAATAATAAAGATTTAATTAAGTGAAATAATAATGCATGATTATAGTTTTAAATTATAGTTCTTATTTTTCTAAGATTTTTGGTATTTTATTTATATTTTTATAATTACCACTTTTAAAATATGAATTATCCAAGTTTTATTACTTATAAAATCTTTATTAAATAATAATTATTTAAGTAACTAACATAATAATGTTTGATAATAGTTTAATGTTATAGATTTTATTTTTCTAAAAAAATTCATATATTATACACATTTTCTGAATTATAAAACAAAAGTTATTAATTAAACAAGATTTAATCATTTTATTACATTTCAGGAAACATTTATATTTGATCTTATAATGTTTTATCTAATTCCTAAACAGAAAATACTTTTTGTACCTAAGCTAAAACTACCCAGGTTACTGACTGGTGGGCCTGTGGCCACGTCATCTGCCACGCGAGCAAGAGACTGAGTCAAAATGTTGAACTGGTCAAGGATGACATCACCCTGACGTCATCCCGCCGGATCCTCTCAGATCGATGATCAATCCGTCGATTGGGAGAGCATGGGCATGCGAGGATGGTTGCGTTCAAAAGAGCGAGATGCAGGGATACGAATAGTGGCGGCGTGGCTGGTTTTTTGGTCGCCGGAGCAT
Organism: Avena sativa; assembly: GCA_916181665.1. NCBI lineage: Eukaryota > Viridiplantae > Streptophyta > Magnoliopsida > Poales > Poaceae > Avena > Avena sativa. Next base: position 94,902,538 of record OV702294.1, read on the forward strand.
CAGCTCCGACGAGCTCCGACGGTGACACGCTCAGGTCTTCGGGGACAAGGCAATAGAGAGGGCTAAGAGCGAATCGAAGAAGATAGCGAGATGCGCAAGCTCACCAGGAACACGAAGAAGGTGATGGGGAGGCGAATCGTGACCGGAGTTGATGGCGAGAGCGGTGGCCGGACTTCGGGAAGACAGAATCGGGACGGAGGATTACGGCCTCCCGGCTCGATTCCTTCACCTGGAAGATGCAGCACACCCTGGTGAAGCTCAGAGCACACGCGTCTAGTCCTGGGGCGGCCTCTAGCGGCGATGCCGGCGAGCTAGGTTTTTAGACAGAGGAAGAAATGGGGAAAAGGGGAAAGGATAAGGATTGCCGGTGCGGCAGGGTTCTTCTTATAGGCAATGAACAGCGGCGGCTCGAATCTTGGCGGAGCGATCATCGTGACGACGGCGAACGGCCGACGTGGTGCTAGGCAGCTGCTTTGTCGGCGTGCTTTCTGGCGAGAGGAAGAAGAAAGGAGGAAAAAGATCGAAGGGGTACGTGGGCTGGCTTTGGGCCGATGTGGGCTGCTGCGGAGCGAGCGGAAAGGTTTGGTTGTGGCTCGCGAGCGACGAATAGAGCGAAGAGGAAATGGGTCGTGGGCCAGATCTGATCTCTTTCTGTTTTTTCCCGGTTCTTTCCCTTTTCTATATTCTGTTTTGTTTTCATATTTGAATTTGCACAATTGATTTGAGTTTTCTTTATAGAATTTATTTGCTGGATAATTGTAGTAATACTAAAATATATTTAGTATCACTCTGTGAATTTTTATAGTATAATGCTATTATTTCTTTATTTTCTTATATATATACCTTTCCTTTTAGTATTTGTAAGGGCCTTTGTTATTAATTTTCTTTATATAATAACCCATTGATTTATTATATGATATTTCTTTATTTAATGATAGAACTTAATCCTAGTTAAACTATAGTTTGGAGAGAAATATATATATGGTCCTATATCATTATTTGTTGTATGATATACAGAAGAATTAATATGGTTAATATTACTCCCATGAATCTAGGGAATAACAAGTTATATATATTTTATTATAACTAATATAAGAATTAGGGTTTGAATTGTAAATACTTACCCTAGGGTTTAGGGTTCTTAATATACTTATATTCTTTTGTTGATGTGAGTAAAGATTTAATAGCTAAACATATTGTCTTTATGTTTGTGATCTTTAATGATATCACCTTTTAAAATAGAAAGTTATTATCTGGAATGTCTTATGAAAAAGAATTAATAAAAATAACTCTTAAGCACAAATGGTTATGATAATTGGAAATGACAAAGATGTGCTTAAGTGATTTGCTATAGGGAAATATTCCTATAAAGCATTGTGAAGATAAAATGATTTATCCAATAGATGAGCTGGATGTTAAGCTTAATCATAGATTTAGGGTTTAGTGTTTACTAAGAGTTCCTATCATCCATAATTCATAATTCTGGACTTCTGTTTAAGGAATTCCTTTCCTAGATATACTACTTGTTCCTATCCATCATCATGTGTTAACATGATGAGCTTTGCTTCACAGGAATATTCTTATCCACCTTTTATTCTTCTAAATCCATTTGTAAATCCAATGAGCTTGGCACTAAAGCCTTTCATAATCTTCTCATATCTATACTTGGTTATATCAACTACTCTACTGTTGATAACCTCCAATCCAACAAGTAGTTATTTTTAACTTCATTCATATACTTCCTTTATCACTCTTTACTAATATTACTTCAATAGATGACATCAAATCTTACTTCACCTCAATTTCTTGGTATTTCCAAAGAGGAAAATACTACTTCTTTAATCCAATGCTGCCCTAACATCATCTTAATCATACTATCTTATATTTACTTTACTCCAGTAACTAATACTCCAACCTCACATTATAGTAATGTGACCTGTCATGGCTAACCTAGAATAACATATCTATACTAGGGTTCAATCATGTTCTATCCACCAATGTCACGTGTACATGATATAAGCATTCAATCTTGGTGACTAAAGCATGATAATTATAATCCTTTGATCCTTTATGGTTTAGGTTTCTAGTTGGCTAATCAAGGCTTTCATTCATACAACACTATAGTTGTATTATAATTATCTTCTGTTTATCTCTATTGGACTAAGAGATATTATTTATTGATTATACCTACTGGATCCAATAGGATTACTCCTAGTAACTTTATTCAAGATTCATCCTTGTAATCTTCTTTATTACCATATAATTATATATTCCAAGTAACTCTTCTATCATTTCAGAAGTGAGTTAACTCCATCAATTATCACAATGATCATATTTTCTTCCAACAACTCTCATCCTATAGATGATATCTAAATCTAGCATTACTATTTACCCCTTCTTAGTTGTTTCTTTATAGGCACTTAAGTGAATGCTATGATATGGTCAAGAGTTGATATATTAAGAATTGGTGAATCAATATTTGATTACTCAACATTGATGAACAACATATATTGTGATAGGATTCCATAAGGATTGATATGAAAAGAAAGATATATGATGAATGATCTTGACTTGGTTTCTTTCCTACTCAATCTCACTAAAGAGTTAGGGTTGGATATTACCATGATACTCATGGTAGAGATAAATAAGAATAAAGTGGGTCAAGAGTTAGTTATTATATTCTTGTTACTTGAATTATATTCAAAGCTTGGTATTCATGGGTTGTTGTAATGGATACTATGATATGAGCACCTAAGTATCAAATATAAATCATTAACAAATGTACTAGGGCTTAATTTTATTACATTTGATCTACCCTTAGATCAAATCATGTTTACCGAAAATAAGGTTTTAGTAAAGGTCATATTGAAACTTATCGCAGTCAACTTGATGATCTACTTCAATTCCAGCAAGTTGAGAGAAGCTTCAATCACTTTTGACAAGTTTTGTTCAAAAGCGCGAAACTTATTTGGATTTTCTATGCATGAATGCAGTGCACACATCTGGGTTCAACTTATTTCTAAGCTCTAATGCTGGGATGTTACATGTAACAAGCTTACTTATAACAGACGGCGAATCAAGAGCATCAGAGGTGTTTAGGAATGTACCTCTTCTTGTAGTGGATGGTAAAATAGGAAACTTTCCATCACGAGACTTCCCCATTATGAAAGGAGTAGAAGTGAACAATAATACATACAAATAAAGCTTTGCTCCCCGGCAACAGCGCCAAAAAATAGTCTTGATGACCCACAAGTATAGGGAATCACAACAGTCTTCGCGGGTAGTATTACCCAATTTATTGATTCGACATAAGGGGAGCCAACAAATACTTGCAAGCCTTAACAACTGAGTTGTCAGTTCAGCTGCACATGGAAATATTTCGTGCTCACAGAAGTTTATCAGTAGCAACAGTTTGTAGTGGCAACAGCAAAGCAACAGCAACAGTGAAACATGAGCAATAGTAACAGTAACGGTAACAGTAGGATTCGAGTGCGGTAGGCATATGCATGGATGGACGGGCGTTGCATGGACGAGTCTAAACATGTAACTTCAAAACCTAGGGCATTGCAGATAAATAATAACAAGCATCCAAGTACTAAACAATCCTAGGCATGTGCTCCAAATATAGTCATACGTGCTCGCAATGAGAACTTACACAACATCTTCTGTCCAGCCAGCCCGTGGCAGCGGGGACTCTAGGGAACTACTGGCAATTAAGGTGCTCCTTTTAATAGAGCACCGGAGCAAAGCATTAACACTCCGTGAACACATGTGATCCTCACACACAGCCATCCCCTCCGGTTGTCCTAATTATTGTCACTTTGGGGCCTTTGGATCCTGACAATGATATGTGTACACAACTTTGCAGATAAGATTACAAATAATACTATCATAATGATTCAATAATAAGTTAAGATCTGAGATCATGGCACTCGGGCCCTAGTTACAAGCATTAAGCACAACAAGTTGCAACAAAGTCAAATAGCACTAATAGAGATACTAGGCACTATGCCCTAACAGATCTTATTCGATTACATGATAGAACTCATCCAATCCCTACCATACCCAATCCTATAGCGGGGGATTACTCACTCATGGATGAGGGAAACATCGGTGGTTGATGGAGATGTGTTGGTGATGACGATGGCGATGATCCTCTCCAAATTCCCCGTCCCGGCAGGGTGCCAGAACAGATTTTCTGGATCCGAATCTTGGTTTCTGGTGGCGGCAGCGGAGCGGAACTCTTTCTGGAAAACTATCGAACCCCCCTCGGTTTTTAGGTCGAAAGGCAACTTATAGGCGCAGAGGGAGGCCGAGGGGGTGCCTGGGGTGGCTGCACCCCTTCAGGCGCGACCAGTGGTGGGTGTGGGCCCCCAGGCCACCTCTTCGTCTCTTCTTCTGGCTCTGTGGATCTTCTGGTGAAATATAATTTGTTGGCATATTTTCCGGGATTTTTTCTGATAGTTCATTTTCTGCACAAAAACAAGAAACCAAGGTAATTCTGCTAAAAACAGCGTCAGTCCGTGTTAGTTGTATCCAAATCACACAAGTTTAGAGGAGAAACAATAGCAAAGTGTTTGAGAAAGTAGATACGTTTTGGACGTATCACCGCCGACGCCCAACAAGCTCACCGACAAGATCCAGGCCTTCATCATGGCCATGGACGATCCCTCCGACACCGAGAGCCCTGACAAACTCCTCTATTGGGAGACCTTCTTCGCCGACCGCCGCGCCCAGGAACTCGCCCGCCATGAGGGGCCGCCCGACTCGCCGCTGAAGCGCAACAATACGGCGGGTCATCGGCGTTTTTGGAGCGCGGCAGGCCGGACGCTTGCGGCGGTGCTACAACACATCCATGCCGGGAACACTCCGCGTCTCGGCTTCCCACGCACATCCACGCCGGCGTCCAGGTCGGGGCGGCGCCCTCCGGCGAACTGGCTGCCGAGGAGGATGGCCAGCCTGAGTTCCTCCTCCTCTGCCTTGGCCTCCCACTCCTCGGGCTCCACGCCGCTCCCTATGCCGACGCTGCGCCCAGTCAAGCGCGAGGCGGTCTCGCCGGTCCGCTCGCCACCGCGGACACGCTCGCGGGGCATCGTAATCATCGAGCCACGCGTGCCGGTGCAGTCGGCGCCCATTGGTAGCCTTCACCTTCGCCGACCGAAGCCCGAGCCGGCGGACTGGTCGGCACCGGCCGGCGAGGATACCTCCGCCATAAGGATGGCGATGGAGCAGTCACTCCGTGACTCGGCGCCGCAGCCGCTGGTGGAGCCTTTTTTTAGGGCAAAACATTAGGGTAAAACCCCACTGCAATTTTTATAAATCATAATGAGTTACAAGTAGTAGATATTTACAAGTTCAAGGCCACCTCGATGAGGGAAAAACACCATGGCTAACTATCTCCTATCTAAGTTGTTGCTGATCCAGGCTTTGAGGTCCTGGTAATACTTTTTATTAATTCTACACAGGACCCATCTTAATTCGTGAGAAACAATAGCCCTCCATTCATCAAGGGAAGCACGCTTGTTGTTGAAGTTTTCATTGTTTCTGCACATCCATATGCCCCAAGCCCCAAGAATAATGATTTCCATTGCAAAGGGGACTTTTAGCCTGCTTTTAATACTAGTCAACGCCTCGAAGAGATTTAAGACATTGTCTCAAACATGGCAAATTTCATCCCAGCATGCTTTTGCAAAAGCTCAGTGCCAAAATAAGTGAAGTAACTTTTCCTCACTGGTGCAACCATGGAACACACAATCATATGTGGTCAGAGAGAATCTTTTCCTCTTTAGAAGATTTCTGGTGTTTAGCCTATCAAGGAGCAAAAGCCAGAAGAAGAACTTGTGTTTTTGCTGGCAAGAATACTTCCATAACCAGGAAAAATGGGGTTGAACTGTCTGATATCCAGATAATGAAGAATAGGCCTTTTTGACTGAGAAAAGAGCACTTCCCCAAATGTAGCCCCAACTGTCTGTTTCTCCCTGCATTCCATCACTAATAATTTTCTCAAGGCATTGATATTCAAAGTAAGCTTGCCGAGACAGAGGAAGAAAGAAGTGATCTTGCATGTTGGGTGCCTGCAAGAACTCACAGACAGAAATGAGTGGTTTTTTTTGCATAAGATAGTAGATGGGGAAGCTTGTGCTGTAAGCATTCATCTTTCCACATATCAGTCCAGAGGAGGGTGGATTTTCCATCTCCCACCGAGCACTTTACAATTCCTTTAAATATGTCAACTAATTTCAGATGAGCCTTCCACCAAAAGGATCCCTCCAAACTTCTTCCAGGCAATTTGCCATTGCAGTAGTAAGTGTTCCAGACAAGGTGAACCCATGGAATATCTTTGTGATTGTAGAATTTATCCAATTTTTTCAAAAGAAGAGCTGAGTTTTGAATGTTAAGATCAAGAACACCCAAACCTCCATGATTCTTTGGTCTACAAACTTTATTCCAGGCAACTAGAGCTTGTCCTCTAGCTTGGACATCAGTGGTTTTCTTCCTCCACAAGCATTGCCTCATATACTTAATCAGCTGATCTTTAAGAGACAGGAAGCTCAAAGCAACTCATATAATAAATAGGAAGAGAGGATAAGAAAGATTTAACCAACTATAATTTTCCCCCATAGTTTAGGAAATCAGCAATCCCACATAATCTTCTCTCCACTCTCTGGACAAAAGACAGAAAATGTTCCACTGCAGGCTTGTTGATGCTTAAAGGCAATCCAAGATAAGTGAAGGGTAGTGAACTAGTGAGGCAGGAGAGTGTACTAGCAAAATGTCTTAGCCTCTCAGAATCCATGTTGATTGGCATCACACTAGATTTAGAATAATTAACCTTGAGTCCAGTGGAAAGGGCAAAAGTATGAAGGAGAGCTTTAAGGCACATTAATTGCTTTGAGTCAGCCTTAAGGATTAATAAGGTGTCATCTACATACTGTACTACAGGGAAATCTGGACAAAACACACCTTCAAGAGGAAGGGAGAGAAGCCCAAGGCTCATTGCTTTGTTGAGAATGCATTGGAGAAGATCAGCAGCAAGGACAAACAGGAGTGGGGATAAAGGATCCCCTTGCCTTACACCTCTTCTGCAATAGAATTTTTTCCCAGGCACTCCATTTAACAAAACAGAGGATGAAGCAGATTCAAAGATCAATTGAATCCAATTAATCCATTTTTCACCAAAACCTTTGGCTTTGAGAATATTGATGATTGTGGAATGCTCAATTCTATCAAAAGCCTTTTCAAAATCAAGCTTCAGAATTAAAAATTCTTCCTTGGACTTGTGACATTGATCAAGGAATTCAAAACCCCATCCTAAGCAGTCTTGGATAGATCTTTGTTTTAGGAATCCATATTGGTTTTTATGGACAAGTTTAAGAATAATTTTTTGAAGTCTGTTATCCAGGAGCTTGGTTATAATCTTGAAGACACTGTTAAGCAGTGAAATAGGCTTGAAATCAGCAGGTGTCAAAGGGGCCTCATTTTTTGGAATGAGGGTGATAAAAGATGCATTAATGCTTTCCAAAGAAGTCCTGCCTTCATAGAAATCCACATTGCTTAATGAATTCATTATTAAAACCATCAGGACCAGGAGACTTGTCATTAGGAAGTTCTTTGATTACACCTTCCATTTCCTTATCAGAGAATGACTCTTATAAAACATCTCTTTCCTCCTGACTCAAGCACTCCCCTGCCAACTCACTAAGGTTAAAGTGCATTTCAGGCTTATCAGAGGTGCCCATTCTATCTTTGAAAGCATGCCAGAGTAGATCAAGTTTACTAGAGTGAGCATGAATCTCTTCATTAGAGTCATCTTTGAGCATGGAGATGTAGTTATGCCTGAAGCTCATGGTGGCTTTTGAATGAAAGAATTTTGTGTTCTCATCACCCAACTTGACCCATTTGACTTTTCCTCTTTGCTTCCAATAAGCATTTTGATCTTGAAGAAGTGAGATTACAAGATTTTTCAGTAAGTCCCTGGCCGGTGGAGCCTTCGTCGCCGGATATCCGGTCCAGAACGGATTGGGAGGAGCAGGAGCGCCTCCGCGTCCAGCGCTTGCATCAGGCAACCGAGAGGCAGGCGTGGTCCGGGCGCACGCTCGCCTATCAGGACGCCCCGCTCTTCGTCCTTGACGACGACGAGGAGGACGGACCCTCCTACCAGCTCTGGAGGTGCGGCAACGCCGGCCAGGGGAGCTCCCGCCCACCACAGCCGCCGAGCGACGATGATGACAACGGCGTCGAGGACGATGGCAGGGCCGATCCGGCATGGGCGAACCCAAGTAGTGCTGAGCGGGGGCCAAGGCCCCCACTCAAAATTTCGAATATCTATACTATTTGTTCATATTTGACATCAAAACAATTAAATTTTGCAAAGTTTATGTATGGAATGCCGCCACTCATTTGATTTGCCCCCACTCGTAAGATTCTCTGGGTCCGCCCCTGCGATCCGGGCTACACGTCCTTATACGGCAACTTCGGCATGTAGAAGCGGCGAAGGCCACGGAGAAGGCCTTTTTTAATGTGTTTAGTTTAATATCTAGTAATTGTAGTCCGCTAATATGCGCCCATATTTAATGAAATCCGCAAGAATTTGCCAAACTCGTCTAAGTTTTAGCCGAACGCGAGAACTCGGCCTAGAAACGCGAGTGGAAACTCGACGTTTTCAGGCCGAAATCAAGTTTCGTCCGGCCAAAACTTGATCCAGATTTCGGCCTGGAATCACCCAACGAGTGAGATACTCTAAGTATACAGATGAGAAAAAACAAATCTATCTAACTTATGTCACAAGTTCAGTGTAAAATGTGGCATACTAAAATACGGGGTAAGAGCATCTCCACTAGTTGGCCGAACCCAGGCCCAAAAACGGACCGATTTTCGGTCGGAGGAATAAGTTTTCGGCCTGGGTACGCCTAGTCGCCCACTCGCGTACCCAGGTCGAGTTCCCAGTTCGGCTAAAATTCGTTAAATATGGGCGAATTTCATTAAGTTGGGCAAATATAGGTGGATTATATCGAATTTAAACGAAACTAGTACATAAATAAACTTAAAAAGGCCGCCGCCGGTGCCTTCGCCGTCCTACATGTCGAAGTTGTCGTAGAACGACGTGTAGTCGGGGTCGGCCCGGCCGTCATCCTCGCCGCCGTCGTCGCTCGGCGGCTGGTTCTGGCGGGAGCTGCCCTGGCCATGATCGTCGTGCCTCCATGGCTAGTAGGACGGGCCTGCGTCCTCGTCGTCGTCGCTAGGACGTAGAGCGGTGCGCCTTGGTAGGCGAGCTCATGCCCAGACAGCGCCCGGCGCCGGGCGGCCTGCTCCTCGGCCTGCTGCTGCAGGCCGAGGATGCGCTGATGCTCCGCCTTCTCCCAGTCCCTCCTGAACCATTCCAGGATGTCCGACGAGGAGGGCTCGACGAGCGGCAGCGTCGACGACAGCGGCGGGGTAGCTTTCGCCCATGGTGAGAGAAGGGGAAAGGTGAGAGAAAGTTCGCCGGAGTTGGGCTTGTGGGCGGGAGGAGCTGTGAGAGAGTGCGAAGATCTCCGGCGAGGAGTACGGCTTATAAAGGCCGAGGTGGGCGGCGAGCGCGGGATGGGTGTAGCGGCGAGGGCGGGAAAAGTGGAAACGGCGGAAACTTAATGACCGCCGGTCCGTCGCGGGAGCCGAGACGACGACGATGGCGCCGTAAATCGGCGACGCGTGGCCGACGCGATGGGAAGTTATTGCCCGGCGGTCGCCGCGTGGTTCCGAAGATGACGACGGCTCGGCTTTCGTCATTGACTCGGCGGGTCCACGCGCCGCTTTGATTTTTTTCGCCGATTTCGCTGAGTCCGACGTTCCCAGGGCGTACCCGAAAACCTGGGTTCGGCCTGAATAGTCCGGACCAAAAGTGGCCCAAATCCAGCCGAAAACAAGTCCTTAGGTACACGACTGGGTCAGTTTTCGCGGGCTGAAATTCGGCGTCCGGATCGGCTTAGTGGGTACGCGAGTGAGATGCTCTAAACATTGTCACAAAGCGGCATTCACTCCAAGTGCGCTTCTCTGTTTTTGTCAACTTGGTAGTACAGAATAACCTGAAGGGACACACACACGAAGTGCAGCGGGAGGAAAAAAACAGAGAAGCATCAGACCCTTTCTCTCAGCACCAATGGCACGGTATCTTCTCCCTTCCACCACCACCACCGCCTCTTCGCTCCCGAGGCACGCCAAGACTTCGCCGGCGCCGATCCTCGCCCTGCGGGCGCTCTCCTCCAGGTCCAAGCAGGCGCGCCCTATCATGGCGGTGGCGTCGGAGCAGCCCGCCGCGCCCAGCAAGTTCCCCAAGGTGGCCGCCCCCACGACCGGCCCGATTCCCGCCGACGAGCTTCTCGGCGTCATCCAGGACGCCGCCAAGGCCGGCGCAGAGGTGCGGTTGAGGTTTTCTCTTTAATCTCCAGCGCTCCTTCCCTTGTGTGCTGGGTTCGGTTAGAAGATTGCTGGTTCTGTCCGGGGCAAGGTGCGTGGATTGAATTGATTGTTTCGATTTGTGGTGACGATTGCGCGGAACACATGTCTATCGTGAGCAGCAGCAGGAACCAGTTTCGTCTCGAGGAATGCCAGTTGTTTAGTTGAATTCGCTGGTGCTGGTCAAAGCTCTATGGTGCCAACTACTGGTTTCATTGGTTTCCGGGGATAGATATATTTGACTGAATCCACTATTTTGACTATTTAGAGAGCCTATATTGGTTCACCTGCTAACAAAGAGAGGGTGAATGTAGGGGATACAACACAATGCTGCATGGGTTTGCATAGTTCATAGCGTTTAAGCTGCTCAATTCCTCATTTTTGTAAGATGTAGTGTGGTACTTCCATGCCCTTATGCAAGTTCCTCATATTCTGTTCTTATCTGTATAAATAAATTATCAAGTCAATTTTCCTTGTCTTCCATTCATTTTAGGTTGTAATGGAAGCTGTTAATAAGCCGCGGAATATCCAATATAAGGGGACTGCAGACTTGGTGACAGAGTAAGAATGTTTCTCATGCATATTCTTATTTCTGCATACGAACATGGGAAGCTGGGCCTATATTTTCACTTGGCACTTCATGTGAATTTATTATTCTATACTTCTGTTCAGCACAGACAAACTGAGCGAGTCAGTCATTCTTGAAGTTGTGACAAAGAACTTTAAAGACCACCTCATACTTGGGGAGGAAGGTGGCCTTATTGGAGATTCCTTGTCAGAGTATCTCTGGTGCATTGATCCCTTAGGTTTGGCTCCTTAACTCCTACATATAATACAATGAGCAATTGTTCCTGTTGTGGGGTTAATTGGATTTTTCTCGCAAACCATCATCCTTTGTAGCGTTGGAGGATTCCTGTAGTATTTCTTATTCTGAGGATTATTTGATTTTCTGGATGTAATCTATGCACTTGTATGAGTTAGGCCGGTTCACTGATTTGGAAGATGACAATTCTACGTAGATTACTAAGTGATAGAATCATTTTTGGATTTACACTTCCTATCTAATTTTGAGGCATTCTAACTTTGTTCTTTGAGCCAGTTTGATTAGAAAATATGCAAAACAACCTTTAAATTTCATACAAGATTCAATTCTTCTTCATGTTCTTCTTCATAAACGATCTAATAGAATGATTTTCTCTTCTTTAGATGGAACAACAAACTTTGCACATGGTTACCCCAGCTTTTCTGTATCCATTGGGGTTCTGTTCCGAGGAAAGCCTGCTGCTGCCACTGTGGTATGTATATGCATGTAATATTCTTGAACCATGTGATTATGGAATATTGGTGTGGAAAAAGTTATTTGTCTTAGAAATAGACGCTCTCTCTGTTTTACTTAAATATTATTGCCATCTCCATAGGTGGAATTTTGTGGCGGGCCTATGTGCTGGAGCACTCGTACAATTTCTGCATCTTCTGGTTGGATCTTTATCAACAACTGGTGTGCTTCAATAGACTAGTTCTAGAATACTGTGAAAATAGTTTTTAAAGATTTGTTTGCTCCTTGAACAGGCAATGGTGCTTATTGTAATGGGCAGAAGATTCATGTCAGTCCAACAGACAAGGTAGCCTATTTTCTCTTATGCAACTGTACAAGTAATGGTATGTGCACACTTGTGTGTGTACCTGCCATGAAAATCTTCCAGCCATCATGGACTCAATGTATCTCATTTAAGTATTCAGGATGCAATCATAATTCATGAAACATTGATAGTTCATGCCAGCAGACATGAACATATAATCTATTATCTCTAATTGATTCTCTAGGTGGAACAATCTCTTCTGGTAACTGGGTTTGGATATGAACATGATGATCCATGGCTGACCAATATAAATTTGTTAAAGGAATTTACTGATGTTAGTAGGGTAAGTGAATCTTCCCCTGATGATATCACTGTGGGTTTAGTAACAACAGAACAAAACACGGCGCACCCACATTTTGTCCTTATGTTGTTTGTCTTGTATTTCCTTGTTAACATACTTTTTTTCAGGGAGTACGAAGGCTGGGCTCTGCTGCTGCTGACATGTCCCATGTCGGTCTTGGCATTACAGAAGCCTACTGGGAATATCGCCTTAAGCCGTGGGACATGGCTGCTGGCGTTCTGGTAATCCTTTTAACTCCATGGGAACGCCCGTGATTAACAATTGGAATCTGAATTGCTAAACAATCATCAGTTTTGCAGAAAGTTGGACTGGCTCATTTGCTTATTTTCAAATCTTGCTACCTTTTCATTCAGATGATACTTTTTTCATGTTTATGATGGTTCTTATATTGCCAAATTCTCATAATTTGGGTTGAAAATTTTATATGGAGCAGTTTTGAACTAAAGGTAATCTTAAAGGTATCATCGAGCAGTTTTGAACTAATTGCTGAAAGCAATTGATGTCATTTTCTGTAATCGAATGTAGAATTTGCATATTAAAAGGTATCACAATGTTGTGTATATTCTGAAATGTATCATCTAGCATAGTCTTGATTTCAGTTAGATGAATTTCTGCTCATTGATCCTGACTAGGATGGCTTCTACGTTTTTTCATGATCTATGCAACTCTTACTATGTGGAGTTTGTCAGTATAATTACTTGATGAATTTGGTTATGTTTTCAACAGATAGTTGAAGAAGCTGGTGGGGTAGTGTCGCGCATGGATGGTGGAGAGTATACCGTCTTTGATCGTTCTGTTCTTGTTTCCAATGGTGCTGTTCACGAACAGGTCAGTTTAAAAAAGTAGTTTGTTTTCTTATTAGCTAAAAAGCACCTTCTCTAATGCTATTATTATGATACTAATATCTCAAGGATTGACTCTCATATCCCCAAAGGGTCAACCATACGAATTTCAGAGTCCTCATTAAATGATTCATCATGCTAGGGTTTCTTCAGATTTAGGGTGTTTGTGTTGTTTGGTTTATGCTGTATAGCTTACCTATAATAACGATAATTCTGATGTGTTGTTTCTTAGAGAGTTTGTATGGGGGTGGTTGACAAATCCTGTTATTCATTGCAGCTTTTGAATCGGATCCGGCCTGCTACTGAAGATCTTAAGAAAAAAGGAATTGATTTCTCCTTGTGGTTTAAGCCCGACGAGTACCCTACCGACTTTTGAGATATGCTGCACTTCAGCCACTTCTCTTTCAAGCAAAAAATAAGAATGTTTTTGCTCAACAACGATGTACGTAGACCGACAATACATTTCAAAGCCATTTGACTGAAGCGACAGATACAAAAGTCATACTTTACAGAAAAAAAGTGTAGAGCTTTAACGAGCTTCGATCAATTTCATTTTGCTTAGATCAAATTCAAATGTATCAGACATTAATGTCTGCAAAAGAGTGATGCATGCATGGCATGTGCCTGTTGTATTTGGAAAAAATATCACTGTCAGTTTTGCCAATCATGGATAGTAGCAAAGATTTCTCAAGAACACGATTTTGCCACTACTGAAGAAGAACTTGCTGGCATGGGCGATGTTACAATTATGTAAACACAACCTGAATTCCACTGTGCTGGCACTTTACTTCCATGTTCATTGAACACGACTGGTTTCTTCCTTCTACAGTTCTAGGAAGTGAGTCTTGTGACCACAGTCGGCCCGCAAATGCGCGATATAACCATGAATTTACCTCCAATAAACCCCTCGGTAATTTTTTTTGGAGGGAAATAAACCCCTCGATATTGTGTTGGGCATATTAACATTTTTATCAGAATTCAGAAGCAGTGCAGTGTGCAGCTAACAGAGTACTGCCACTGCCCAGTGCAGCCCATCACGACAGCCAGGCTCTATTTGCCTTCTGGATAAGAAAACCTGGATGATAGATCTTGTGAGGCTCAAAACGCACACTGGATAGAACAGCCCAAAGGGGAAAATGTTGGAAGATGTTTCAGTTTTTTCCTCTTGCAAGTCCAACCCCTGCCCCTTCACTCTTCATCCACTGTCAGAAACGACCACAAGCTCAAGGACATTTGTCCCTTGTCAGAGCTCACTCTTCCACAACTATCAGAAGATCTTCACCTTGAGCTCATGTAAGCGACTCTCTACCTTCCTGAATTCTTCTTACAATACCTTTTTTTTAATTTCCATTTCATGTAGTTTTGGCCAATTCAGGCAACTGCTGCTGTATTTGATCTGTGTTCTCTGGATGACACATCAGTGGCAAACCATGTAACTGTTCTCCTTTCTGAATGTTCTAACTGGAAGTTCTCAAAGAACAGATACATTCTAATTCTTTTGGTGAACTTGGTTTGCAGTTGTGCTGAGAATTCATTCCCCGCTACATTGCAGGTTAAGGATAGAGGCTCGGTTGTATTATCCTCCGGTTGCAGGACCAAGATGGCGAATCTGTGCTTGTGGAAACATGCAACAAGGGACTTCCCTACATGATGCAGAGGTGAATTCATATAGCTACGGTGAAAGGAAGAAGAAATACGATGGCGCCTACATTGACAAAGATGGTGCAGCGAGGACCTTCGACCGAAAGAAGCTATCACGGAAAAGAGGTAGGTGTCCTTCCTTTTGCTTGATTTACACTTGTGTTAAAGTTCAGAAACGGAGGGGCATTTGCTTTGCTTAGTGTCATCGTTCTCTTGTCATTGAAGTTCTGCAATTCTCATGCAGGGGGTGCAATGAGAGGCCGTGGTTGGAAGTACGGCTCTGGATTTGTGGACGGGGTCTTCCCCGTGCTCAGTCCAATGGCACAGGACATCCTACACCTTGTTCAGAAAGGAACAGACGTTGCCAAGATATGGGAATCGCTGGACAACATCCCTCCTACGCACAGTCTGTGGGACGACATCCTCAACGTCGCCGTCCAACTCCGCCTGAACCGGCAATGGGATCCGATCATATCAGTAGGTCCTGAAACCAGCACACCGCGATCATTTGCCATGTCTGTCTTGGCATTTCAGTTAAAGCTCTGATCAACATTTTGATGTGTGATTTCTCAGAACTGTCTGTAGGTCTGCGAGTGGATCGTGTACCGGAGCTCCTTTCGTCCCGACGTCATCTACTACAACCTGCTGATAGACGCGTATGGCCGAAAACGTAAGCTGGACAAGGCGGAGTCTATGTACGCGGCTCTGCTGGAAGCTCAGTGTGTGCCGACAGAGGACACCTACGCCCTCCTCCTTCGAGCCTACTGCAATGCCGGCTCGCTGCACCGGGCAGAAGGCGTGATCTCGGAGATGCGGGAGCATGGGATTCCTCCAAGTAGGCAGCTCCAATTCTCGTCTGAACTTTTTCTGTCACGAGAGGAAAGTTTCAGGTTGGTTAAGAAAAGGCTTACAGCTCACACGAAGAAATGGTGTTCTGTTTTCCAGGCGCAACCGTGTACAACGCGTACCTCGATGGGTTGCTGAAGGCGAGGTGCACCGAGAAGGCGGTGGAGGTGTACCAGAGGATGAAGAGGGACCGGTGCCGAACGAACACAGAGACATACACCCTGATGATCAATGTGTACGGCAAGGTCAGGCAATTCTGCTAGGAAATCACCTGAAAATGTTCTTTTAGACAGTGGCTTGAGCTCACCGATCTTCTTTGGGATTTCGGTTTACAGTCGAAGCAACCGATGTCGGCGATGAAGGTGTTCAACGAGATGCAGTCGATCGGGTGCAAGGCCAACATCTGCACCTACACGGCACTGGTGAACGCGTTCGCGAGGGAAGGGCTGTGCGAAAAGGCGGAGGAGGTGTTTGAGGAGATGCAGCAGGCCGGTCACGAGCCTGACGTCTACGCCTACAATGCCCTCATGGAGGCCTACAGGTGATTCCGTCCATAATTCGACTGGAATTTGTTTGTGTTGCTTTGAATTCGAAGCCCAGTAAAATGCAGGATTGTGAAATTTCTGTCGATGTACCGCAGCCGCGCAGGGTTCCCGCAGGGCGCGTCGGAGATCTTCTCGCTGATGCAGCACATGGGTTGCGAGCCTGACAGAGCTTCCTACAACATCCTGGTGGACGCCTATGGAAGAGCCGGTCTCCATCGAGGTAAACTAGATTACTTGCAGGCTTCCAGCCAGTGACAGTGTTGATGCAACAATGAACTCAAAAACACTAATTGCAGTTGCTCTTAATCTCTGACAAACTGAAGAGAGTGAAAGACCGGATGCTGACTTGTTGATGGGTGCAGACGCGGAGGCTGTGTTCGAGTCGCTCAAGCAGCAGGGGATGGCGCCGACGATGAAGTCGCACATGCTGCTGCTGTCGGCGCACGCCAGGTCGGGCAACGTGGCGCGGTGCGAGGAGGTGATGGCGCAGCTGCACAAGTCCGGCCTCACGCCGGACACCTTCGCCCTCAACGCCATGCTCAACGCCTACGGCCGCGCGGGGCGCCTCGGCGACATGGAGCGCCTCCTCGCCGCCATGGAGCACCGAGGGTCCTGCGACGTGAGCACGTACAACGTGGTGGTGAACGCGTACGGCCGCGCGGGGTACCTGGAGAGGATGGAGGCGGCGTTCGCGTCGATACAAGGGAAGAGGGGGCTCGCCGCCGACGTGGTGACTTGGACGTCCCGCATGGGCGCGTACGCGAGGAAGAAGGAGTACCGGAGGTGCCTGGAGATCTTCGAGGAGATGGTGGACGCAGGGTGCTACCCGGACGGAGGGACGGCCAAGGTGCTCGTGGCCGCGTGCTCTGATGAGCGGCAGGTGGAGCAGGTGACGGCCATCGTCAGGTCCATGCACAAGGAGGCCAAGACATTGTTCACCATATGACAAAAACGAGGAAAATGTTGTTACTAGTATTAATTTGTTAGTGTATATTGAAACTACAAGCAGAGTGACATGTGCGTTTGCGCAACTATATTTTTTACTGATAATATTTTTGAAAAACATATTCTCCAACATGTAGAATTATTTACATTGTCAGGATATTTTCTTTGTGCAATGAATTCTTACGAGATTAGTAATACAGTGGACAAGGATATTAGAAATAAACATGAAATTAAAAATACATATGTATCACTCCATTTGTTCTACTAGTTGAAGGCTAGAGGATTTAAATATTGTCACAATCCATGGTTTTAGGATTGTACTGTAGTTATATATTAGTTAATCCTGGTGCACGGTGATGCTTCAGCTTAGTGGCGGATCCAAGGCGGGACGAGCAGGGCTCAGACCCCGCCATGGACCGGTGGCCAGTGCTAAATGCTAATATGTATTTTGTATACTCGTATAGTTCAGCATAATCCTGGTTACTTTGGTTCATTAGACGAAGGCCTAATTGCACGCGTGTCCAAGTCCAACAAACACATGAATTAGTAGATGGCCCAACTACTGCTTAGCATCGGCCAGTTTGATTCGTGCAAATTGAAAGAACGCCCGCACTAGGGCATCGTGCCGTCCATTGTCGATCACCATGACGGTGCTGTGTAAAACGTTTCGATGCAGAGGCCGGGGTTTTGTTTCCCTTTTTGAAAAAAAAAACCATGACGGTGCGGCTGTGGCTTGTGATTATCCTCCTCCTAAACCTGTTCCAACTAGCACACTTAGAGATGATCCAATGACCGTCACTAATTCATGTTGCTTGATGGACTCATGTACTCCCATATGGTGACTTCCGCAAATCATATAAGGTAATGTATACTGCTAATCCCATCTGTCTTAGAAGAGATTAAATTGCTTCAGTTTAGCTATATAACTCTAATTTTATGTGACGTGAAAGAATAGAGCATATTGTTTTTATCAAGCCATTTACATCATAAACCATGTGCTATCAAGACAAATAGATGCAACATTATTCAAAAACATGGAAGATTTAAAATCCTGGATCTGGGAAGAAATCAACCTACTTGCACATAGTACCCTAGCCTTAATTTTGTTAATATGTACCAATAAAAAGAGCTAGTAAACAATTTCACACTAAACTACAATGGAAAACACAATACCAAATATTATTTTTGTTACCAGACACTATTGTGTTGTGGTATTATTTTTGTGTGGACGGAACATCTCTTCTTCGCCCCCCTATGGTCAAATCCTGGATGCGCCCCTGCTTCAGCTAGTGGTGGAGATGGCGTGGGGGGGGGGGGGGGGGAGTTGTAGCTAACACCAGTCTTTGCGGCATTTATTGCATTCAGAGCTTATCAATTGGTCCCACGCATCTAAGCCTCACAATTTTTAGTTTTATGCTTACACTTAAGGGAAGAACTAATGCAAAACCGTCTGAAAAAGGAAGAGTGATCAACTTCATTCCACTAGTGTCAAATTTATGCCTTCTTTACAAAACACCGAAACACCATCTTTTTTGCACCTAGTATATTTTATGGCTTAATTTTTTGCACCTAGTCCAAATGAACAACTTAACCTTGTTAACATCGTACCTAGCTGGTTGGATCCGCTGTTTTGCTCGCAGCATAATATTCAAAACGTAAATATTTGAAAATAAACATATTACCAAAAGGTCCTTTTGGCACACAGGCACGAGTGACCCCTTTTACAAAAAAATCGATTTTTTGCTGCTTAAAAACATACAAATACGTATACATGTGTAGTATGTATGGCCAAATTTGCATCAAAATATATTTTCATACACGACATACACAAAAGAAAGGCTGAAACAAAATGAGATCTTTTTTGTCTTCTGAGATACACAATTTTGTGATATTTTTGTGTAGGCTATAATGCAACTTATTATGTACCAAGACGACGTGGGTATGTAGATGACATGTGATGTATCAATGTCAATTTTTTATAGTTTGTTTAAAATTTGAATACCATTATATATTTATTTTTAAAATTTAGTTGTAGTCTTAATGGCAACAAATTTAGCAAAATCTAGTAAAAAATGCATCCCCTTTCTAAATTTATTTTATTAACATGTTAATGGTTAAGTTGTTCATTCGGACTAGGTGAAACAAATTAAGCTACAAGTTGTGCTACCTGCAAAAAAGAACTTGTTTTCGTGTTTTGTGCAACAAATATCAGACAAGACTGATGTTAGCCGCAATTTTCTCTGCGGGCGAGCTAGGAAGAGCGGTGTTGCTTGATTTGGTCACGTATGGTAGTGTCTGATTGCGTGTTGTTTTGTTCTTGGTTGATTGCATACCTTTTTTTGTGAACAAGACTCTAGCATTAAAACAAACATCAAACGATACAAAACGGCTCAACAAAACGAAAATTACATCAAAATCCTTAAGAAATATAAACTATTGTAAAGTCAAATTGCCCTGAGTGGTACTATTGTCTAGTTAAACGATTGACAAGTTATTTGATACTTACTTTATGACACCATTGTTTTTTATAATCCATTTACAAATGCATACTGGTGCAGACTTGGACGAAACAGATCCCATAAACTAGCACCAGTAAAGGTTTATTGTTCTAATTTATGTGATCTGTTGTGCCTAAGCACAAGATCCCGTAAACATTTTTCGGCTCCCCTTATATGTCTTTAAGATATAGAAAAACCTTTTAGAGCTTGAGATACATGGAGTTTTTTCTCAAAATTTTGAATTTTTTCTGTTTTTTAAGAAATATGGTAGGAAAAGCCTCTACAGTTTTTTTTAAATAATAAGAATCCAAATCTGCGTCTGTGAGGACTTGAACCAGGTGGCTGGGTTATACATCTAGTTTTTTTTAAAAAACTGACTTTTTTCTACATGTAGATAATAATATACTCTACAACTTGAAAAACTCACAATCTGAAATAGCTTATATTCTAGGCGTAACAAGAATGACAAAATTTAACAGAATTTGGAGGATTGAATTTGTGCACTATTCACTATTTTAGATATCAGATTTTGTGCGTGAGTTTTTCAAGTTGGTGGAGTACATTATTTACTACATCTAGATTTTTTGTCGAATGAATGGTTCAAAAAATAGGCTACATGGAGCCCGAGTTACAAATATCCGCATTTTTCGGTATTTCAATCAAGTATTGTATATATGCTAATGGAGAGCTTAGGGGGGAGATGATCAAGCCACCATCAGCTCAAACTCCATCTAAGATAGAAGAACAAATTCCGATGGTTCCCATATTTCAAGGTGAGCAACTACACATTGTACTCCATGGGGGGATTGTATTGCACCGAGGCCTAACATTTTCTTCATGTTAGGATTGTATTGGAGGAATTGATGGTACTCATGTGACTGCTAGAGTGCCGAAAGCCGGAGCATCTACATACAGGAGAGAAAAACACTTCACCGGTCAGAATGTGCTTGGCACTATTGATTTGGACATGAAGTTCACAGATGCGCTTGCCGGATGGGAAGGATCAGCCCATGATGCCACGATTTTGAATGACAGCCTTGAGAGAGCTGATGGCCTAAAGATCCCTAAAGATAAGTTCTACCTAACAAATGTCGGATATGCTTGTTAGCCTAGAATTCTTTCACCCTTGAGGTGAACAAGATACCACCTCAATAAATTCTCTGTTAAGCACTATCCTAGAACATCAGAGAAACTTTTCAATCTCAGACACTCCAGCATTAGAGTCACGGTTGAAAAGGTTTTTGCTTTTCTGAAGAACGAATTTAAGATCCTTGATCAGAAGCCATTCCATTCTTTCCCCACCCAAAGTTAAGCTTGTTCTCGTTGTTGCACTCTGCATAACTAGATCTTGCAATTTGGCACAGATGACTTCTTCCCGAAGGAGGAAGATGTGACGCTTGGCGAAAATGATGATGTTAGCTATGGCGTCTTGTTACACTATTGCTATGCTTGGAAGAACAAGAGAAACAATGGGCTAGCGTCATGTGGTCGGCTAGAGGCAACACCATGATCTAAAGAGGAAGAAGTGAAGCATAAGATGTGAAGAGGTGAGAAAGTGATGAACTGGTGTCATCTTGTTCTACAAACAACCCCAATTTGTGTGTATAACTTCAATTCATAGTAGTTAGGTAATATCACGAAGAACTATCATTTTCTAGTAGCTAGATAATATCTTGATGAACTCTTATTTGTTGTCTATTATTTCATATTCGGTTACAAAGTGCGTGGTAAGATAAAATACTCACCTGGTCTAAATACTTTCAAGAGGGGCTATATTTGGAGAGTAGGCAATGGAGAGAAAATTAATATTTGGATGGATCCTTGGATCCCATCAAGCCCGGATAGGAAAGTTACTTCATAGAGGGGAGCTATGATCTACACTAAAGTAAGCGATTTGATAAGTCCATTGACAAGGAACTGGGACGAGCAATTGCTTGAGGAGTTATTCAACAGTGTAGATAAGGGGCGGATCCTTCAAATCCCATTAAATAACCAGGGCTTTGATGACTTTATTGCTTGGAGCATTACAAGCCATGGAAGATACACTGTTCGGTCAGGGTATTATATTCAATGAAAACATCAATTTGGAGCTAGAGCAAATCAACTAGCACTACTAGGTACTTCGGCGATTAACCCGGTATGGAAATATCTATGGCGATTAAAACTACCAAGTAAAGTGAAAATATTCATCGGGAGAGCTTTACATGGCATTCTTCCTCTGAAGTGTATCCTGGTCAACCGACATATTGGAACAAGCGGGGCTTTCCCTATTCGTAATCAAGGAGCAGAGGATGACGTACATCATCTTTTATTCGAATACCAGGCAACAAGAGATATGTGGAAGGTATTGGGACTGAATAATTTTATCAATGATATTACCTAATTGGACAGCTCGGTTTAGTTATCCTTGGGTGCATTATCCGAAGTGATGACATTACAATGCCAGGATTTCAAGTTATCAATCAAAAGGAATTAGTGTTGACTACATGCTAGTACTTGTGGTGGACTCGTCGACGACTTACTCATGATGAAAGTATCCCTCCATTGTCCAAACACAAGTTTTCTATATTGGCTATGGTAGAAAACGCATAGAAGTCATATGGTAAACAAACACAGAGGACTGATTCAAGATGGACCAGGCCAGAACCGAGGCAACTTAAACTAAATGTTGATGCATCTTTCTATGATGATTCCAAAACAGGCTCAGTTGGTACTATCCTTTGGGACTATATGGGGAATTTTGTGGCGGCTTCTGTCAAATATTATACCAAATGTCGCATCGGCCACTAGCAGAAGCTTATGCTATAAAGGAGGGATTGGCATTGAAAAGAGACTTGGGATGCAATAGGATCATAGCAGAATCAGACTCGACAAATGTTATAGAAGCTTGCAAAGGGGGAAGTACATGGTGGAATGAACTTTCAACTATATATACAGATTGCACAAATATTGTTGTCTCGATTGGAAGCGTTTCTTTCAGCCATATCATGAGGGAGGCAAATGAAGTGGCATAGTTGTTCTAATAGAGTCTCTTGTAATTGGGCTGGTGACCCTCCTAGCTTTATCCTTGATAGGATTGTAAACGATGTAGCTGTACTATGATCGGAGCAGCAAGTTTTAGATGCACTCTTTTCCTTACCAGGGTATCTAAGGGGGCTGGAAGATTTTTAATGAGACGACTTGCTAGCTTAATATATTATCGTTTGGTAATATCGTGATGAACTCTTATTTGCTAGTCGCTAGGGTTTACAACGACAATAATTTTAGTTTAATTTGTTGTCTATTAGTTTCATATTCGGTTACAAAGTGCGTGGTAAGATCATCACCTATGAAATGTAATGACCACAAGACTAGCACATGTGCAACCAAACAAGCTGATTTTTGCATCCAACCAGCCATAATTCGTTTTATTGCCAACCAAACAACTGACTAAAGTTGCATCAAAGATAAATGTGAACAACCAAACAATATGTCAAACTTGACCCAGACCAAATCTGACCGCACATAGCACTCAGCGGACCAAATAGCAAAAACAAAAAATATTGACCCGAGTAACCAAACACGTCCTACAATTACACTTCCCCCATCTTCTTCCCCATGAGCGCCACACTCTCGCGTGTCCCCTTCAATGATATCCCCTCTAGCCAGCACTAGGCTATGTTGAAAAGCCCATATATTTTCATACTATAAAATAGCGTAGACAGATGACGCTAATCGGAGGTTTGACATATAGGCGGTGATTTTTCTTCCTTTTTTGTTATTCTCGTATGCTCGAGTAAATGCTTAGCACTTTGACAAGGCGAGAGTTGAGAGTGTTTCTTTCCATGTTACGTAAAGTGGACGTTAGTTCCACACGAAAAAATTAATGACCGCTTGCGCTAGCTTTCCTTGACATGAGACCACAACCATTTCCAACGGCTGGGTATGAACACAACGAGAAACCCAGAGGAGGAACGGATTAACAATTCCAACATATTTTTTCTACGCCGCGTAGAAAAGAGGACAAGTGTGACAATGGTCTGGTGTGGAGAAGAATATTGGTAGTATCCTCGATTTTAAAATATAAGACGTCTAAAAATTAGATAAAAGTCAATATTTTTTAAATTTGACTAAGCTTATATAGAAAAATCTAAACATTTACAATACCGAATCAATGTTAGTAGATTAACTATAAAGTATATCTATTAATGTGTCCATTTAATATTGTAGATGTAGATATTTTTTCCTAAATATTTTTAAAAACTAATAAGATTTAACATTTAACTAATCTTTAAATGTCTTATATTTTAGGACAGAGTGAGTAACACTTGGGAGTTGAGTTGCGAGGAATGCATACCTAGCTAGCACAATCTAGTGACGCTTTGAACGGAAAGTGGTAGCAGTTCCCGAGCACCATGGCTCCCAGTATTAGAAATTTTTGAGGAACACATTTTCGGTGCATAAAAAAATCTGATAATAAATACATAAATACATACACACATTCCAGAAGGTCCAACAAAAATTTCGACAAAAATACGTTTTACTTTTAGAAATACAAAACAAGAAATTTCTGACAGAAGTGACGCCCTTTTTCTTTAGAAATTTGTTTTTTTCTATAGCCCAAACAAAACAGATTTCAACTGAAACTTGCCATGGGCATTCGAAATGTGTATATGTATCCTGAGAAAAATTGCACTTTTTTTGAAACTTCAAAATGTTCAAATATAGAGAGCACTGGAGCTGCAAATCTACATTCCGTTTTGAAGACATATATTGACAACCAGATATATTTCCATGTTGGTCGTGTAGACATCTCGCCATCGTGGTTAAGAACCAGCCAATACATATGGGGTACCAATGACTGATAATACTTTCCTTACAAGGCACCGGTACGCGTACACACATGGTAGACACCAACCCTCTTTCTCCTCCCCTCTTCCTCCCGGTGGCCCTATTTAAAACCACGAACAACCCCGAGGCCCCTCCTCGCAAAGCAGTCACAACTCCCAAAACCCTAGAGCTAGCAAGCAAATTCTCCCACTCGCAGGCCTCCCATGGACGTCGCTGGAAAGTTCCCTTCTTCGACCCATGATGAGCTGCTCCGACCCTACTCCGCCCCTATGCTGGCGTACGATGACTTAAGGTGGTACAAGTGTCAGGAGTGTGGCAATTCGTTTGAGAATAGGTACGCACTCATGGGGCACATGAATGCGCATCGCAAGCCGCCGCCGCCAGCCATCCGCTACATCCGCCTCTTTGGCGTCGACATCTTCATTGAAGCTAGCCCCGAAGGAGTAGCCGAATAGATGTCACTTGTGCCACAACTCCCAAGTAGTAGCATGATGGTCCCAAATCAGCGTATCTTTGCTTTTATTATTTACCTTTTCTAGATCGAGGAGAATATTCACTTTGGAGAATGCTTTGATTAAGATTTACACATTTGGTACCGGAGCTAGCGTGTAGCCCTCGGGCTTAATTTTCAATTGAATCCATCGGTTGTATGGAGTATGAATAAATCCAGTTTAGATTTTAGAGATTTCATCATAGTGCTTGCAGCTTCAACTTCAAGCCTGCGGGGTAGTTTCGAGATGAACACATCAGTTGTATGCTTTTTTTTTTATGGGATAAAGAAGTTACTACGGTCGTTTGAATCATGCACGGAGTAGATACTAATGATGTATGAGTATGAACTGATAGTAAAACAGGGAATTTGTTGCAAAATACCACAATTTCTTTAGAAATTTTCCTTATTTTCAAACTTCAAACAAGTTTTTTCTCTGTTAATTAAAGAAAGAAATACTCCCTCTGAATTTTTTTGAGGGCTAATGCTCCTGGAAATCGTGTTCGAGGCCCATCGCATACGGGGAGCCCATCGTGCCATGAAAGTTAACGATGGAGGCCCATCTCTACGTACTATCTCTGTACCCTGACCCATATCCTTCTTCTCCCTTCTTCTCCCTCCTCCACCTACCCCATCTCCCCTCTACACCGACTGCTCTCAGCGGCGGCCGCTGCCTTGTCAGGCCCCGCGTTCACCGTCGAGCAGTACCTCGTCAACACCTGCGGCCTCCACCAAGCTCACCCACCTCAAGTCCCCCACCAAGCCCAACGCCGTCCTGGCCTTCCTCGCCGGCCTCGGCGTCTCCAGTTCCATTGTCGCGTCGCCAAGACCCAGAGTTCCTCTACGCCGGGGTGGAGAGAATCATGGACCCCTTCGTCGTCGGGTTCACCGGCCACGGCCTCTCACATACTGAGATCGCGCGCCTTGTCTCGCACGGTCGCGTCATCTTCCGCTGTAGATCCGTCGTCTCCAAACTACCGTACTACCAATCGCTCTTGCGTCTTGGGCTCCTACGAGAACCTCCTTAGGTTACTCAAGCAGAGCTCCTGTCTCCTCGGATACAGCCTCGATAAGTTTTCTTCAAGTACTCCACTTTGGCGGTGAGGAACTCCACTTGGGCAATGAGGACAAAATCACCACCAAAGTTGGAGTACTTGAAGAAAACTTTTAGCTGGTCCGATGCTGAGGTGGGTACTGCTGTTTGTAAGAAAAAAAATGGTGCTGACGAGGTGTAAGGACAGGTTGCAGCGAGTTCCTTAACTCCGAGTTGGGGTTGGAACCGGCGTACATTGCTCATCATTTGGTAATGCTCACTCTTAGAGGGCTGACTCAATCCCCGGTACTATGGCCCAAATTTTCTAAAGGAATATGGATTGTTTAAGTGTGATCAGTTTTATCCTCTATTGCATGTTATCATGGTGTACCTCGGTACCATGATGTAAACTAAATTTGACGCTGGTTTTATCCTCTATTGTATGTTATCATGGAGATAACATGTGTGGGTGGACCAATTTTTCGCCGAAACCAGGATCCATTGAAAATGTTATGGTCTTGCTTTCATGCCAAATTTTATTTAGCTGTTCCATTTTCATTCTGTCATCCTTTTTTCTTCTCTGAATAGTGTGAATAGAACATGCCACACCAACAGCGTATTGCATTGGTTTATGATATATCTGTTGAATATTACACTCCACCTATCGAGGTGGGGATATAAATGATCAGCCCTTTTCCGCATATTTGAAACAGACGGATGCCTGCAGCTAGGCATTTTATGTTCAGTTGGGAGGAAGGTTACACTGCTGACTGTTGTGTTGTTGGACTGATCAGGTATAGAGTTTCTTCCAATACATTTGTTGGACTGCTTTGCTATTGTAACGATTTAATTTGTCGCAAGCTCTGGTTCTTGTAACCTGAAAATCTTCGCTCTTGCTGCAGTATGTTTGTTTGCAGATATTAAATCCTGTAAAAGTAATTCGTGATGTACTAGTTTGTATCAGTTTTTTTCCTTTATTTTTCTTTTGTATTTCAGAATGTCCTACTGGCTGATGATTTGAGTTCTAGGCACAACTGATATCTAAACTGAAAATGCAGTAGTATAATTTCTATATAGGACCTACTATCGCCTCCAAATACTATGGCTGGTAAAGACTAAGCCTCCTCCAGTTTGCACCAATCAAGGGGTTACATGTGTTTTTCTATGCCCAGCAAGGTAACAGGTATGAATGAAGCTATGTTGTTAATTTGTTATATGTTAGCCCAGCAAAAGTTAGAATGTTTACCCTCAGTTTAGTGTCGTATCCAATATGCCTAGATTGATCTTAGATGTTACATTTGCAGGCTATGCTTTATGCAAACAGAGTTAGGCACTAACAGATGCAAGCTGGCTCCTCTAGATGTCATTTAATCTATTTTTCAGTGTTGTAAAAATATACATTCAGCTTTTACTGCTGCCATTTGAACAAAATCTTGTTGATGTTGGACGTGATACTGGATGATGTGAATTATCAGCTATCTAGGATTTTTCTGTCTGGAGAACAGATCGCTAAATCTTTCTGTATATATAACAGTTTTTGTCCACATTATCTCTTGCTTCTGAACTCTTGTTTTCATTTAGGCATGAATATGTTTCACAACTGAATATTTTCTTATGCTGCTTGTCCGCTTATGAGAATGGTAACAAAATTACATCTTACTGGTTGTTCTCTGTAAAATCCAGTGTCTTCATAGGTGGTTTTGATTGATCCACTATAATGTTGAGGCCTTTGGGTAGTGGTACACTGGTTCAATAGGTAATCATCCAGTTGTGCTACTAAAAATCATCTAGGAGTCCTACTTCCAGAGATATGTTGTAGGCAACTAAGAACAGTTGATTATCATCTACATTTCCCATCACATGACACTGTGGTTGTCTTGCAAGATAATCCTTCCTTTCTATATTATCACTCACTAATCTGCAGGATTTTTGGGACCTGCAAGCATGCACTTTGATTCCTGATGGCAAGTTATCACCCCTTTGGCTACGCACTGGTATTTTACATATGTACATTTCCAAGTGTGCATTGATTTTCTGCCCTTTTTATGCGATTGTCAGGCTGCATATACCTTTTGAAATCGTGAGCACTTGTTGCAGTACCTGATAGCTCTAATAATCCATGTCTGCTATCAATTCTATCTCCTTGTTGTACTAGGTACATATTTGATCTTTTCCTTCAATCTTTGAAGTACTACTAGAGAAAGTTAACCTCCACTGGGTTTGAGCGGGTTGCAAATAAATTCTCAGGGCTACAGGAAGACGCGAGCGAGGAAGGCATGCATGCAAGAGGGCAGGGTGTAGACTGAAGACGTATAACGGAGCTAGGAAATGTGGCTGCCGTGGGCTGCCTTGGCTCTGGTGATGGGCTGCCGTCGCTTGGCAGTCTGGGAGATTGACCAGAGCATGAAAGCCAGGTAAGAGTTAGGACTAAGCGGCAAAGTTCTTTTTTTTTGTCTGTGATGGATTACTTTGATGATTTGAAACAAGGACACTTTGCTCTATTCCAGCTTTGTTTAGTTCACTATCAAAGTCTAATACTACTAAAATATGCAAACATGTCATTTCATCAATTATAATGTAAGTGTGTTAGTTTAGGAAGTGACAAATTGCATCATGTTATTTTATCTGAACACATTTTTTTGTGTGGTGTTCTCTAATTGTCCCTCTGTTTCCTGAAATTAACTCAGTGCTGTTATTTAACTTACAAGGCTGGTGACCCTCACCATGTGGAAAGAAGGAACCAAAGGCTGGCTGCAGGATGGAGACCATTTAATTTCTTCGTATATAAAAATGGATCTTGGTAAGTAGTTCCCCTCATGTTTGAAGAGGTTCCATGTGGCTAATGCCAGCAAACTGTTGTTACCTCAACCAAGATATTTTAGATAAGCCATTCAGATTAATTTAGAGACTTAACTTGATATATGTTACAGTATAATTCTACTTGAAAAGATGAATAAGCTAAGCCATTCAAGGAGTTGCAAGTCCAAACCGTGGTGTGAGTTGACATAACTATCATGTTTGTTGCAGCCTAAGCTAAAAAAAAATATGTTAGTTGCAGCCAAATCAGGGGCATGCCTAGCAAGGCAGCAAATGGGGTTTAACATGCCACCATATTGAGCCAAATACAGAACAGTGAACAATTGGGAGATTTATTCAAAAAGGCTACGTGGTGTTAATTTTTGCTACCTAATACTTGCATGGCAACTCACTTTCACACTGCAGCAAAAATAACATCTTTTCCACCGACTCTGGGACACAAACTCATGCTCTCACCAATTTTTGATAAAACTTGAGCATCTCATCCATTTTGTCCAGTTCGTCATTCACCATAGGAATGCTAACGCTAAGATCCTTCTTATGTTCCCCAGGCAGAGTTAGGGAAGCAGTACTAGTTTTACTACGATGAAAAGCTGAAGAAACGATGGGTAGAGGAAGGTGCAGAGATTCAGATGGACGAGCCTCCAATCCGTCCAAATCAAACAAAATCCTCCTCATACCAGAATGGCATGCCAGATTTGTAACCAGGAAGTAACAGCAGCTCATTCACATCAAGGTTACTAGCTGTGGAGTGGAACATACTCTGACCAATTTAGTTCCGTGTCAGTGTCATATATTTATCTTCAGTTAGTGGGAGCTGACTGCAAGCATTAGATCACCTGAAAAACCCTTGCATAGTCTCTCCAACAGTAATTCATCTGTGCAGTTCAACGTTTTTGAGAGATGATCTTCACGAGGTTGAGCTCTGACAGGTGACAGCTCAGCATGATCCACGATCCGGAGAACCATGGTAAACTGTGATTTCTTCAGGAAACTCCGATTTAAAAAGAGCTGTTCACAGTAAATCAAGCGATGTCCACCAACAAATTCAGAGTTTGAAAGCATAAACAAATTCACTCTTTGTTTCACCTTTCAGTTTCCAGGAGAAGAGTATAGACGGACAGATACTCTGCTGTTCTACTCCCTCCGTTTCAAAATATAAGATGTTTTAGCTTTGTGAAGCAAATGTATCTAGACTTGTTTTAGTGTCTAGATTCACTCCAAACATGAATGAACTTACATACTAAAACAAGTCTAGATACATTCTCTTCACAAACCTAAAACATCTTATAGAAACGGAGGGAGTAGTGTGTAAGAAAGGAAATCTTGACTATCTTGTTGAGAGTGAGTTCACTGCTCCCCCATTGTATACTTGGTAATTGATGTGATTTGTGGACCATTGGATCCAGATCCAGTGGGCCATCTCTTTCTTATTTTCAAAGTTTCTAAAAAAAATATGTAAAGATTAACGAATGGCCAAATTTTACAAAAAATATACTCTCTTCGTTCGGAAATAAGTGATTGCATCTGTCTAGATTCGTATGTATCTATACACAAAACATGTTTAGTTATATTCGGATCTAAATAAATGCAAGTTACTTATTTTTGGACGGAGAGAGTACATGTAAGTTTCTATCCAAAACATGTTTAGTTATATTCGAATCTAAATAAATGCAAGTTATTTATTTTTGGACGGAGAGAGTACATGTAAGTTTCTATCCAGTAACTAGATGCATGTATTTGGAGCGTAATTTCCTCAAACTAAAAAATGCGAACTTTTCAAGGGTTCACAAAACGAGTCCATATGTACTACTTGTGGTCAGAAAATAGCATTTTGTATGCAGAGCTTCTTCTAAATTGTGTCGTTGCTCTATTGGCCAAAAGAAGATGGTGATGTAGTTGTTGCATAATAGTCATGTCACCAAATTTCAAATCACGGTGCTACCACAGAGACAGACAGGGGCATGTTCCACAAGATACCAATGCAAACTATTGCAATTTCTGACTTACGCTCAAAACCAGAGGACGCAAAACTAATGTCTTATGATCAACACTTATTCTAGCGCGTGACTAAGGCGACAACTTTTTTTTCTTTTTGAGGGGAAACGTGAAATATATTGGTTTAGGTAACATCATTCATATGCATTCACACTGTGCGGATACGCAGGAAGGCACTGAGTCGTGCAAAACACCACACACACCATGCTTTACCTAGCTGAGCAAAGCCATACGCCACGCCATACATAACTTTTCAAATTTCTGTAATTTAAAAGTCATCTTGAAGTTCATTTTATACTATGGCAAAACATAATGTGAGCACTTAGTTCACTTTACTAAGAGGTGGAAAATTGATAGAGATAATATAATAGATTGACTCTAAAGTCTTTGTCACCTACTCGTTTGGGCAGTCATGTTGATAGTGTTAAGGTTGTAAGGTTTCAGGTGGTAGGACTATGAGAGGCTTTGCTATAAGTTGAAAGTGACTAGGATCCATCGACAAGTAGTCAAGCTAAATCATTGGCAAGAAACTAAATTTAGTGACATTTGAAATTTTAGTGCCAATAATCATCTGGTATGAAATAATGTACGCTATAAGTTATATCAGGGAGCAGCTACAATCATAGGATATGCTTATTTTATATCGCATTTGAGTCTATACATGAGCTGGTTTATTTTTCATGAAGTATACAAAATTTTGAAAAGCCTTGGAAACTGCAAAAGAAATTGCAATGAGATGGATAGTAAAATCAAGAGAAAAGGGCAATTTTACGAGGATGCAAAATATGCATCTACCTAATCACAATCAGTAGAGGAGTCATTTAGGGTCAATTATTGTTGATCTAGCTATATTTTCACTAACCAAGAAATTTGAACACCGTGGTTTCTTGCTTAGTTCAGATAGGCTCGATCCTTGGATGATAATAGTTTGATAGTGGTTTGTGTTAATCTTGAGGATGCGCTTAAAACTGGAGAACATAAAGATATTGACAGTGAAAGATGTGTAACGGGTTATGAATGATTCACATCATAGAAAACAAAAAATTCCTTACGATAAGCACGAAAGGTGCCAAGATCTAGTCTAGAAGATGCATGTAACGAGTAGTTGGTCGTCCAAAAAAACTTACCCTCGATGACCGAAAGTTTTAACAAGATCTGATCTCGTGGATGATGTAGGCGATCACTTGCTGATCTCAAGATCGAGTAAACGAGCGCTGCAATCCGGAAGCCCTTCCGTTCTCGGTCACATGTACAACTCAAAGACGACTCCCATACCCTCGATCCAGCGGGGCAGCGAAAGTAATAGATATGCCGTAGAAAAATATTTAGCCATGGCTCGCGCTAATTTGAAAGCCAATGGAAGGAGGGAGAGAGGTTCTTGTATTAGAATGTGAGGGAGAGGAGAGCTCACACACCACCTTATACAGGGGAGGGGCAGCCCCCAAGGGGTGTCCGTCGGCCACCATGGGTGCCCCCACCTCTCCCTCCATCATGTGGGTTGAAGCTCCACTCACTCCCACTCATCTCTCATTTATTCAAGTGGACTGTCCACTCAAAATTCCCATTAAATGAATAAAAACAATTTCTATTTCTTTATTTTAATATTTGTCAATTCTATTAATTAACAAACATTAACATATACCCCTTGTACTATTTTGATATCCCCGAAACAATCCGGTGTTTCTCAAAACAGTCCTCGAAACAATTCTGGTGATTGCCAAACTTTTCTCTGACATACTATATCTACTCAAAAGAGTCGACGAACCTTAAGTGTGTCACCCTACTGTTCATGAATAATGCAGACATGATCGAGACACCTCTTCGATCAATAGTCAACAGCGGGATCTAGAGATCTGTAATGAGTCCCACACGTTCAACGATGAATCTTGTGATTGTGCGAACCATTAATGCCGTAACCAATTCCTTTGTCTCGCGATATTTTACTTTTTCGAGATCCGATTATCATATCAACTATACCTAGTTCAATCTCGTTATAAAAAAGTACTCTTTACTCATTTCATGACATGTCATCCTTGTGACCTAGTCACATACTTGCAAGATGTATCGATGTGATATCACCAGGAGGGCCCAGAGTATACCTCTCTGTCATTTGGATGGACAAATCTCACTCTTGATCCACATGAGACTCAATCAATACTTTCAGAGTACCCAACTACACCTTTATAGTTACCCTATTATGGTGTGGCATTTGATGCCATCTAAGCACTCCTCCGGTGTTAGTGATTGGCATTATCTCATGGTCTGAGGATTAGGGTTACTTCGTATGTGTATGATACACCGATGTAAACTTAATGATTTGATTGTATTGCTATACTTACTTAGGGTGTATGTTTATCACATCATTCTCCTAATGACATGATCCCATTATTAACAATAGCCAATGTTCATGATCAGGAAACCTTGATATTCGGTTAATTAACAAGCTAGTTAAATGAGAAGCATTACTAGACACTCTTGTTTGTTTATTAGAAACACATGTATTAATGTTTTTTATTAATATAATTATAGCACGAGAAATAAACATATATCATAAACATGGAATAAGATAATAACTATTTTATTATTGCCTCTTGGGCATATTTCCTCCAGTCTCCCACTTGTATTAGAGTCAATAATCTAGATTACATTGTGACGAGTCTAATGATGTCTACGCACTTCTATTCTTGTAGACAGTTGTTGGGCCTCCAAGTGCAGAGGTTTGTAGAACATCAGCAAGTTTCCCTTAAGTGGATTGCCCAAGGTTTATCGAACTCAGGGAGGAAGTGGTGAAAGGTATTCCCTCTCAAGCAACCCTGCAATCAAGATACAAGAAGTCTCTTGTGTCCCCAACACACCCAATACACTTTTCAGGTGTATAGGTGCACTAGTTCGGCGAAGATATAGTGAAATACAAGTGGTAACAGTGCCAGGAAAGAGCTTGACGGTGAGGCAAAGACTAAAGGCAACAAGAAGGAAGCAAGCAAACATGCAACAGATCTAGTAGTAAACGGTGTTTCAATGTTTATAAACAAGGCCTAGGGATCATACTTTCACTAGTGAACACTCTCTCATATAAATATCCTCTCTTCATGATACTACTCTTAACTACTCTCCGGTTGGACACTCTAATCCATGGTAGGACCTTCCCCAATCTAGATAACCCCACACTGTCACCTTGATCGCTAGATGGTTCCAACAAACACCACAATTTCATAGAGACATCCAACTCCAAATATAACTCATAACAAATATTCAATATATCCAAAGTGCCACACACGGTATGCACGCTGTCACTTTCACACACGTGGGTAAAAGCATATATCAATTAAAGCACAATTATGTAGACTCAAACCTAAGTGCCACCATGGCGTGCACACTGTCACTTTCACACACATGGGGAGAGCAGAGATCTATTGAAGCACTTGAGTAGAAAGGTAGATCTACTTGATTACATAGCTCATGACCACAACAATATCATGCATAGAGAGAGATGGACACATAGCTACCAGTAGAGCCCTTAGCCTCGAGGAAGAACTACTCCCTCCTCATCATGGGAATCAGCAACAGTGGTGAAGATGGTGGTGGAGATGGCTCCGGGGGCACTTCCCCGTCCCGGAAGGGTGCCGGAACAGAGACTTTCTGTCCCCCGAATCTCCTTTTTGGTGGCGGCAGCGCTACAGAGGTTTTCGTGGATTTCTTCTGGATGCCCTAGGGTTTTTGGGTCAGAGGCTTCTTATAGAGGCATGAATAAAGGTCGGTGGGGGTCTAGGGGCCCACACCCCTGTGGGCGCCTCTAGGGCTTGCCCGCGCCTAGGGGGGCTGCGGCCACCCCGTGGCCCCCCTCCGGCTCTACTTCATGGTTCCGTGTTGCTCCGTGAAAAATAATGACTTCGGATTTTGTCCCGTCCAATTCCGAAAATATTGATTTTCTGCCTGTCTGGAACCAAAAATAGAAGAAAACAGACAACTGGCACTATGGCATCTTGTTAATAGGTTAGTTCCAGAAAAGATATAAAAACACCTCAAAGTGTAGACAAATCAAAGTAAAGTAGATACAAAACAAGCATGGAGCATCAAAAATTATAGATACGTTTCCGACGTATCAAGCATCCCCAAGCTTAACTCCTGCTCGTCCTCAAGTAGTAAGTGATAAAAAGAATAATTTTTGAGGTGACATGCACCCTCACAATAAAGGTCAAACCATTTGCAAGCATTGAAAGCTGGGATCAAAGAACTCTAAACATGTGCATGAAAGATAAAGTTCTAACAATAAGACAAAGTAACTATGCATGCAACACGAAAGGCTACAAACAAAGATCATGAATAACATGCATTGAAAAAAGTTTGTTTGTTTCACATACAGAAAACATAGCATAGTGGTAATCAACTTGTCCCTCATAGAGTAGCAAATAGATGTATAGGACACCTTCAAAGTTCACAAGGGTGACTAGAAACAAATAGCACAAGAACAAGTAATATCACAATATGCATCAATCAATAAGCTTTGGAACACTACACACAGGATGACAACTATGCTCTCTTAATGGTGCCTAAAGATAGAAGGCGGAGACTCAATAATGGTGGAAGAAAAGCCTTTTATAAAGAAAGCAGGGTTTCAAGTTTCAAAAAGAGCTTCCAAAAATTATGGTACTTGTTAGCTTTTAGCCCTCATTGCCCCTATCATAAGCATCTTGAAGTGATTAAGGTTAAAGTGAACAAAGATGGAGTATATGCTTGACGAAGTATAAGTTGGCAATCTCAAGTCCCTTGAATACGAGGGCCACACCTCATGCTACTCAACTTTAGTCACTTGTAAGTTCTTGTCATTGTAAGTATTTGCATATCATAGAGAACCGCTAACGGGGTACCCCCTTGCACATGGTACATGAGCTATCCCATAACCAAAATGACAAGGCAAGCAGACAATGAGCATCTCAACAATCTTCTTATTTACCATGGGAATTTGGTGCTTTTTTCCTCTCTTTCCTCTTTTCAATGTGTCTCTTTTTTTATAAGAAGAATGCTTCATAGATGTCACTATGGTGATGCTGCAAGTTTCCACCATGATTAGGCATGGCTTAGGCTAGCGGCCCATGCGTTTCTCTAACGCCGGATACAAACTCCATGGACTTACAAGTTCCCTCTTTATTTCACACCGATGACATCCATAGACAAAAGAGCATCATATCAACTGAGTACAAAGTACAAGTGTAATGTTGAAAACGCTCCCCGTGACAGCACGGTTCTGCTAACTCCAACGTATAAGTGCAAGCATATACAACATAGATGACACAATGGTTCAAGTCTATTAGGAGCAAAGAATATAAAGTGTGCCATCAAGTTTGTGAGGGCTTTAATCACTAAGTTTTCACATAACAAAATACTTTTTAATTGGAAGATAGCTGAAAACAAGAATATACTTGGAATGGTGTAACACACCATGCATAGGAGTTTATAGTGGACACTTTGGAATAACTTGGTTTCTTGGGAGTTGGAAGCATGAGTAGAGCTTACTCATACAAGTGGAGGCTAGCAAAAGACTAGGAGCAACCAACTAAGAGAGCATAATGACCATAATCATGCAGAGCAACAAAACATTACTAATCAAAGCATAGTGGTACTACAAGTCAAGGACTAAATGATCATAGATGCTATGGTGACTTATTCATAGTCATAACATGGTGTGAGCATGTGCCAAGTAAACCCAAACAAAGCATCAAAGGAGAATACCACAATACTATGCTTTTGCATGCTAAAACAACGCATGATTCTTTCAAGGCACATTAAGCAATCCTAATTGTTTGGAACAAGTCATGCTACAGCAATAATCACTAATCATAAGGTCAAAACAACATCTATCATGACAAGATAAAGTCTAAGTCACAGTCAAAACAAGCTCCCTTTTGTACCACTTAAGCATGAAGCTTTCTACTCTTTCCAACACCAAACAACTTATTTGAAACAACTCACAAAGATAATAATCAATAAAGATAAGTGAGCTTGTCTCACAAATCCACAAAGAAGAACTAAAAAGTTCTAAGATGGAAGCACAAGAAAACTAAGGCTAAACGCAATGCTAGAAAAAGTGAACACTCACAAAACAATAAGAGTGAAAACTAGAGTGTTCTAGGAAATGAAAACAGAGTGTGTCTCTCTCCAAAAGAAGTGTGGTGTAACCAACCAACTTACTCAAGAAAACTAAGCAAACGAAAACCAAAAACTAAAACTAAGACGCTCCAAGAACAACACAACAATGCATGAAACAATAAAAACAAAGTGTCTAAAAAGACCTGAGATTTTTATTGATGAAGAAGGGGATGCCTTGGGCATCCCCAAGCTTTGACGCTTGTACCTCTTGAATATTTCTTGGGGTGACACGGGGTGGAATCCCCAAGATTGAGATTTTGTCCATTCTTCATCTCATTACATCATTCTTTCTCTACATCTGTAAATTTTCCTTCATACAAAACTTCACACAATTTTCATTAGCAACATTAGTGTATTCAAAAGATAATAGACCTTTGGGTAAAGTTTTGGAACAACAAGACTTTTCAATAAAAACACATGCTACTGTAGCAACTCCTTCAAAAAGCTCAATTTCCCAAAAAGAACCCAAAAAGGAATCAATAATAAGCAAATGCAAATAATGGCAGAAATCTGTCAAAACAGACCAGAAGGTATAAAACAATTTTTTCGAAGACCTTCTGTTGCTCAAATCAAAAAGTGTTGAACTAATAAAAGTTAGATAATATACTGGGGGATTTATGCGTAAATTTTCAGCTTAATACGACTTACATATACTCCTAAAGTATTTTTATGGTGGAGGACAGAAATCTGTTTCGGGACAGCAACTCCCCAAATCTTACTTCCCTCTCATTAGAGGTCATTCTTGGCACAAAAAACAAACAAAAAGGATAAGGAGAGTTTATTACAGAAGTAATAACTTCTAGGACTCAAGAAAACTCTTGGGTTATCTCCCAACAAGTACTTTTCTTTAACGCCTTTAAGTTAGGCATGATAGTTTGAGAAGATGCTCACATAAGAAATATGAATTGATTTAAAAGAGAGCATCAAGAAGCAAATTCAAAACACATTTAATTCTAACCCACTTCCTATGCATAGGAATATTTTAAAGAAACAAATCATGAAAGCACAAAGCAACAAGCATAGGAAAGCAAAACATGTGCAACTTGAAGATTTGCAACATAAAGAGGGAAAACTTAATATTGTTGAGATACATAAAACCATGTTTCCCTCTCTCATAATAACTTTCAGTAGAAACATGAATAAAATTAACAATATAACTATCACATAAAACATTCTTATCATGAGCCACATGCATATAATAATTATTACTATCCACATAAGCATATTCATTCTTATTAATTGTAGTGAGAGCAAATTCAGCAAAATAACTATCATTAGTATTCTCATCACCATAATCATCAAATATAGGAGGCATATTGTAATCACAATTAATTTTCTCCTCAATAGTAGGTGGACTGAAAATATCATATTCATCATTGTAATCATCATAAATTGGAGGTTTGCTATCATCATAAGCAATAGAATAACTATCTTCCCAAGTGTGTTCATTTGTAAACATATCATCATTGGAAGGAACATGGACAATACTAATAGCACAACAATTATTAATATCATCATTTTCAGAATTGGTACCAAAGAGATTTTCAATATCAAAAGTAGTGTGCTTTTACCAATCATGATCACTAATATAGGTAACAGGCATAGGAACATCATCTAGTTTAGACTCATCAGCAAAAACTATGATAGGAGTAACATGCTTAGGGGAAGATACTGTTTCGTCTCTCCTTTTACTCCTCTTCTTCTCCTTATCCTCTTTAGGAGGGAGAGGCTTGAAAGGAAGCTTGTCCACATACCCTGGTTTATTGTTAGAGACAATAGAAGAAACTTTGGAGGATTCCTCCTTTTCATTAACAAGATCAAAACACATATCAGTCCTATCATAATTTGGTAAAATATCATATTTTATAAGATTTTGTATGTAAGTATTTGCGTGGCAGTTTTCAACACAATAAAGATGACAACCATGCAGGACGCTATTCATATCAAAAGTACTCATGTCTATCAAAGAGGTTTTTCTTGATAACTCTTCACACCCCCAAAATAATGTAAGTTCATCATGTTGATTATCAGTGATCACGTTATCACAATACAAACTTGCAGTATTATTATGGCCTGAGCATTGAAAATTGAAATGACCCACTTCAAAGCAAAGTTCACAAATAAAAGGATAGAGGGCACACACTTTTTTACCAAGATTATCTAGAGCCTTATACTACTTTCTAGTTTTTTCATTCCAGTGGGTGATACAATATTCTTCTTCTGTTTGATTCTTCTCACAAGGTCTATGCATACCACAAAAATTATTGCAATCATTAATAACATTTTCATTTTCCATGCAAGTGTCTTTAAAAGGTTCATGATACATGTCCCACTTTTCTTTAGGAGCATTAATATGGGAATCAAAGGCTCCATAATATTTAACAAGAATTTGATGATGAATACCATATCTAGCACTAAGCTCTTGAAAATTAGCAGTTTCAGCGAAAGACTTAATGCAATCATACTCATAGTTTATACCTGGTTTTTTACCTTTGTCGTTATCCCAACCTTCAGTATTGCTTTGAATTGTTTCAAGAAGATCCCACTTAGCCTTGACTTCCTTACTTGTGAAGGATCCCTCAAAACAGGTATCCAAATAGTCCTTGTAATGTCTTGAAAGCCTTGCATAAAAATTATTGATAACAACATTACTGGCGAGCTCATGAATGGGACATTTGAGCATTAGTGACTTCAATCTCCCCCAAGCTTGGGCAATACTTTCTCCCTCATGATTATGAAAATTATAAATATAATTCCTATCTTTATGAATTTCATGAGGAGGATAAAATTTAGAATAAAAGAGAGATTCAAGTTCCTTCCACTCCAAATGATGAGGATCATCTAGTAGCTCATACCACTCCCTTGATTTGTCCCTAAGTGAGAAAGGGAATATCTTCCTCTTAACTTGGTCCATTGAAATACCTGCACACTTGAACAACTCGCATAATTCATGTATAAAGAGTAAATGATCACTAGGATGGACAGTTCCATCTCCAAAATAGCAGTTATTCATAACATGTTTAACAATTTCAATAGGTATTTTAAAAGGGACACTTTCAGTATGTGGATTTAAAATATCACAAGTATCATTAGAATTACCACATATGGGAGATAAAGTATCATCAGATAAAATTTTCTTCCCTAAAGCTGGGGGAGCTAAAAAGATCTTTCTCATAAAAACTAGCTTCCCCAAGCTTAGACGTTTCCATACCATTAGTAACAATGGTGTTCAAAAAATTCATACTAATAACATTGCTATTAGCATGCAAATAAAGCTCCATAGGTTTTTTAATTTTCTCTTCAAACACTTCATGTCCTAACTCAAGATAAATACTATAGAGCTATCTAATTTTGTTGTTGTTTTCCATTAATCCTAACTAGTGAAAACAAGAAACAAAAAGAAAAAATTGCAGAATCTAAAGGAAATAACTTTGAGAACTCACACCGGAGGATGTGAGTACCTTCTACCTTACCTCCCCGACAACGGCACCAGAAAAGAGCTTGATGTCTACGCATTTCTATTCTTGTAGAAAGTTGTTGGGATTCCAAGTGCAGAGGTTTGTAGAACATCAGCAAGTTTCCCTTAAGTGGATTACCCAAGGTTTATCGAACTCAGGGAGGAAGTGGTCAAAGGTATTCCCTCTCAAGCAACCCTGCAATCAAGATACAAGAAGTCTCTTGTGTCCCCAACACACCCAATACACTTGTCAGGTGTATAGGTGCACTAGTTCGGCGAAGAGATAGTGAAATACAAGTGGTAACGGTGCCAGAAAAGAGCTTGACGGTGAGGTAAATACTAAAGGCAACAAGAAGGAAGCAAGCAAACATGAAACAGATCTAGTAGCAAATGGTGTTTCAATGTTTAGAAACAAGGCCTAGGGATCATACTTTCAGTAGTGAACACTCTCTCATATAAATATCCTCTCTTCATGATACTACTCCTAACTACTCTCCGGTTGGACACTCTAATCCATGGTAGGGCCTTCCCCAATCTAGATAACCCCACACTGTCAACTTGAGCGCCAGATGGTTCCAACAAACACCACAATTTCATAGAGACATCCAAATCCAAATATAACTCATAACAAATATTCAATCTAGCCAAAGTGCCACACACGGTATGCACGCTTTCACTTTCACACACGTGGGGAAAAGCATAGATCTATTAAAGCACAAAGAGTATTTATGTAGACTCAAACCTAAGTGCCACCATGGCATGCACGCTGTTACTTTCACACACATGGGGAGAGCAGAGATCTATTGAAGCACTTGAGTAGCAAGGTAGATCTACTTGATTACATAGCTCATGACCACAACAAGATCATGCATAGAGAGAGAGTTGAACACATAGCTACCGGTAGATCCCTTAGCCTCGAGGAAGAACTACTCCCTCCTTATCATGGGAATCAGCAACAGTGATGAAGATGGTGGTGGAGATCGACGGAGATGGCTCCCGGGGAACTTCTCCGTCCCGGCAGGGTGCCGGAACAGAGACTTTCTGACCCCGAATCTCCCTTTTGGTGGCGGCGGCACTACAGAGGTTTTCATGGATTTCTTCTGGTTGCCCTAGGGTTTTTGGGCCGGAGGCTTCTTATAGGCGCAGGAATCAAGGTCGGTGGGGGTTCAGGGGGCCCACACCCCCTGTGGGCGCCTCCAGGGCTTGCCCGCGCCTAGGGGGTGCGGCCACCCTGTGGCCCCCCTCCGGCTCTGCTTTGTGGCTCCGTGTTGCTCCGGTAAAAATAATGACTTTGGCTTTTGTCCCGTCCAATTCCGAGAATATTGATTTTCTGCCTTTCTGGAACCAAAAACAGAAGAAAACAGGCAACTGGCACTGTGGCATCTTGTTAATAGGTTAGTTCTAGAAAATATATAAAAATACCTCAAAGTGTAGACAAAGCAAAGCAAAGTAGATACAAAACAAGCATGGAGCATAAAAAAAACATTGATACGTTTCCGACGTATCATCTAACACCCATTGAATTCTATCGCTGAGCATGTTTCTCCCTTGGGAGAGTTTTAGTTAATGTGTTTGCCACATTTAGATCCGTGTGTACTTTGCGAATATTTATATCACCATCTTGAGATGGTCATGGATGTAGTGAAATCAGCGCTTGATATGCTTGAAATTCTTGCGAGACCTTGTTCCTTAGCATTGGTAATGCAACCATTGTTGTCACAATATATAACCATTGGATTCAACGTACTAAGAACCACCCGTATTTTATTTATAAACTCCTTCATCCAAACCGCTTCCGAAGAAGCAACATATTTCGCCTCTATTGATGATCCCGTCACCACGGGTTGCTTGGAACTCCTCCAACTCACTGTTGTTCCATTCATGAGAAACACATACCCTAATTATGACTTAGAGTCACCCAGATCGGTGTCGAAGCTTGCATCGACATAACACTTTGCGACGAGCTCTTATTCACCGCCATACATGAGAAACATTTCTTTGGTACTTCTTAAGTACTTTAAGATATTCTTGACCATCGTCCAGTGTTCCAAACCTGGATCAAATTGGACCTGCTATTCAAGCTAATAGCATGTGCCACAT
Source organism: Avena sativa (assembly GCA_916181665.1). Lineage (NCBI taxonomy): Eukaryota > Viridiplantae > Streptophyta > Magnoliopsida > Poales > Poaceae > Avena > Avena sativa. The sequence continues at coordinate 94,945,102 of OV702294.1, forward strand.
CAGGTCTTGTACACAACATGACATATATGATAAAGCCTATGGCTGAGGCATAGGGGATCTTATTCATCACTTTTATATCTTCTGCCATAGCTATACTAGTATTTCTCAATGTATTGCCTTTCAGTATAGGTAAGAACCCTTTCTTACTTTTGTCCATTCTGAACTTCTTTAGAATCTTGTCAAGGTATGTACTTTGCGATAGACTAATTAAGCTTTCGATCTATTTCTATAGATTTTAATTCCTAATATATGTGCAGCTTCACAAAGGCCCTTCTTTGAAAAAACTACTGTTCAAATAATATTTTATACCTTCTAAAAGTTCCATATCATTTCCAATCAATAATATGTCATCCATGTATAATATTAGAAATGCTACAGATCTCCCACTCACTTTCTTGTAGATACAAGATTCTCCATAAGTTTGGACAAATCCAAACCCCTTTGATCACCTCATCAAAGTGGAGATTCCAACTTTGGATCACTTGATTTAGTCCATAAATGAATCACGAAAGTTTGCATACCTTGTCAACATCCTTAGGATTGACAAAAACTCTGGGTTGCACCATGTATAACTCTTCCTCAATGTTTCCATTTAAGGAATGTGGTTTTGATATCCATCTGCAAGATTTCATAGTCGAAAAATACAACAATTGCTAACAATCCTAACAGACTTTAGCATTGCTATGGGTGAGAAAGTATCATCGTAGTCAACTCCTTAAATTTATCAAACCCCTTTGCAACAAGTCAAGCTTTATAGACGGTCACATTACCATCAGCGTTAGTTTTTTTCTTGAAAATCCATTTGTTTCCAACGGCCTTGCGGTCACAAGGTAAGTCCACCAAAGTCCATACATGGTTTTCGTACATGGATACCATTTAGGATTTCATAGCTTCTAGCCATTTGTTGGAATCCAGGATCATCATCGCCTCTTCATATGTCACAGGGTCATCGTTTCCATCTACCATAAAATTCATGACAGGATCACCGTACAGTTTAGTAGTTGCACGTGTCCTTATTGACCTGTGAGGTTCAATAGTGTCCTCTTTTAAAGTTTATGATCTTTATCATTAGTTCCCTCTTTAATTGTTGAATTCAATACAGGAACAGTTTCCGACATTGCGCCACTCACCATTTCAAGAAGAGAGGGTTCAATAACCGCATCGAGTTCTACCTTCCTACTACTCACACCTTTCGAGAGAAACTCCTCCAAAAAGGATCCATTCTTGTCCATGAAAACCTTTCCTTCGGATGTGTGATAGAAGGTATACACAATTATTTCTTTAGGGTATCCTATGAAGACACATTTTTTCGCTTTCAGTTCGAGTTTATCGGGTTGAAGTGTTTTCACATAAACATCGCATCCCCAAACTTTTAGAAACAATAGCGTAGGTTTGTTGCCAAACCATAATGTATATGGCGTCATTTTGTTTAGATGGAGACCTATTTAAAGTGAATACGGTGTATCTAGTGCGTGTCCCCAAACGACACTGGAAAATCTGTAAGAGACATCATAGATCGAACCAAATCCAATAGAGTATGATTATGACGCTTAAACACACCAATACGTTGTGGTGTTCTGGCAGGTGTGTGTTGTTAAACTACTCCATATTATTTCATATGTGTGCGAAACTCATAACTTAGATACTCACCTCCACGATCGGATCATAGAAATTTAATTTTTCTGTTACGATGGTTTTCCACTTCACTTTGAAATTCTTTGAACTTTTCGAACATTTCAGACTTGTGTTTTATTAAGTAAATATACTCATATCTACTTAAGTCATCCATGAAAGTAACTAAAGAATGGAAACCACCACGCACTAACGCACTCATTTGACCGCACACATCGGTATGTATGATTTTTGATAAGTTAGTCGCCCGCTCCATTGTACTGGAAAACGGGGTTCTAGTCATCTTTTCCATAAGGCATGGTTCAAATGTTTCAAATGATTCACAATCAAGTGATTTCAGGAGTCCATTAGAATGGAGATTTTTCATGCATTTAACACCAATATGACCTAAGCGATAATGTGTATGCATCATTATCATCATTCAACTTAATTCTTTTGGCATCTATATTATGAATATGTGTATTGCTAATATCAAGATCCAAGAGAAATAAACCATTCTTCTCAGGCACATGACCATAAAATATATCATTCATATAAATCGAACAACCATTGTTCTCATATTTAAATGAATAACCTCTTTGCATTAAACAAGATATGAGTATGATATTCATGCTCAACGCAGGCACGAGATAACAATTATTTAGGTTCATAACTAATCTTGATGGTAAAAGAAGAGGCAGCGTCCCGACGACGATCACATCAACCTTTGATCCATTGTCGGCAAGCTTTGTCACCTCATCCTTCGCTAGTTGACGCTTATTCCGTAGCTCCTATTTTCGGGTTACATATGTTAGCAATTAAACCAATATCAAATACCCAGATGCTACTGCGAGTACTAGTAAGGTACACATAAATAATGTGTATATCATATATATCTTTGTTCACTTTGCTTTGTTTCTTATCAGCCAGATATTTGGGGCAGTTGCACTTCCAGTGTCCAGTGTTCTTGTAATAAAAGAACGCAGTATCAGGCTTGGGGCCAGCCTTGGTGTTCTTCTCAGGCGCGACCACAATTTTTATGCCTTCTTGAAGTTACCCTTTTACTTTCCTTTTTTGAAACTAGTGGTTTTATTGACCATCAACACTTGATGATTCTTCTTGATCTCCACTCTAGCAGTTTTAAGCATCGACAAGAATCTCGGGGAGAGAATTATTCATGCCTTACATATTATAGTTTATCACAAAGTTCTTGTAACTTGGTGGAAGTGACTGGAGAACACGATGAATTCCTAGCTCGTTGGGATCGTTATTCCCAGATCTATGAGTTTATTGGCGTACTGTGTATGTGCTCACTAACAGAGTTGTTCTCTTCCATCATGCATGTAAAGAACTGTTTTGAAGCTTCTTAACTTTCTACGGAAACATGGGTATAGAAAATCATTTTAGATTTTCCCATTGTATCAGAGTTATTGTTGTTCTCGAAACGATTTCGCAGAGCCAACTCTAATCCATACATAATTCCACAATGAACTAGGTTGTGGTCCTCCTTGTGAGTCAGAATTTTTTCTCTTCATCGGGAGTGTCATCGGATTTTGAGCAGCACTGAGGAGAATCCTCAGATTAAGGGCCTAGTTGGTAAATTTGCTACCATTGGTTGTCAGTTTCTCTTTCTCCATGGACATATTGAAATTGAAAGCAGGTGGTGCCATGATCTACAACATATTTGCAAATACTATTTAGACTAAATTTATGAAAGATTAAGTTCAAGCTAATTCAAAATTACCATGAGAACTCCCACTAAAAAAATCCCTGTAGTTGTTTTGGTGATTACATAAACCAAATTCACGACACCAAAACCGATCATCACATGAGATGGTGTAGCTGCAAAGCCGAATATTGATATGTTCATCATATCATCCATATGACCTATGCTTTACCGTTCAGTTACATGTTCCGAGGCCATGTTTGTACATGCTAGGCTCGCCAAGTACAACTGTAGTATTTGCGTGTGTAAATCTGGGTTACACCCATAGTATGTGAACGTTGATTCTATCACACCTGATCATCACGTGGTGCTTCAAAATGATGAAGTTTTTAGCAGTGCATACTAAGGAAGAACATATTATTATATTTATATTAAGTGTGAGGGATCATCTTATAATGCTACCCTCATGATCTAAACAAGATCTAAGCAAAATAAAAAACATAAAAGGATAAACATCATATGCATGGATACTGTGATATGATATGGTCCTTCTCGCACTTGGTATCCATCTTGTGCATAAGGATATGATCTTCATCATTCCACCAGCGTGGTGATACACACAATTTGCATCACCTTTCTATATCATAATTTACCTCTATTCATTGATGTTTGTCTTATTATGATGTATTACTTATGGCTTTTTCATCTGTTTATGCATGTTGGATGATTCTTGGAGGATGGACTGCCGAAGTCTGGATTATGATGGAAAAGAAGGCGTTTCGGTGCAATTTCGCAAAGATCATAAAAATACCAGAAAAGTACGAAAACATATTATTTTACCAGAAGAAGAAGGAAGCCAGAAGGAGGGACGAAGTGGGGCCTTAGGGGGCCCACACCCCCTAGGCGTGGGCCCACCTGACCCCGTGCCTAGGGCAGGTGTGGCCCACATGCCCGGCCTCCAACTCTGCCCCTTCGCCTATATATTCCCTACGGAACCCTAATACCAGGGGAGATACCAAAAATAGATTTTCGCCGCCTCTAGGGGGCGGAAAACACCGAGAGAGAAAGATCTCTCCGGTAGACAGATTTTTGCCGGAGGAATTCCTTCCCGGAGAGGGGAGACCATCGCCATCAACACCGTCATCAAGCTAGGCTTCATCGGGATCATCATCATTATCCACACCATCATCTCCACCAGCACCATCATCACCACTCCGTCCCGCTGTAACAATTGTGTTGGATATTGCTTTAGTTCTTAGGGGAAACTTTCCCGGTGTTGATTACTATTGTAGCTGATGCTTGTGAGTGGAACCATTGGATTATTGTTTATGTTCAGATTGTTATCCATTATCATATCATCTTTGATCTTGATCCATATGATGTCTTGTGAGTAGTTCGTCTAGTTCTTGAGGACATGGGAGAAGTCATGTTGTTAGTAGTGAATCTGTGATGAGTTACTATTCAATGGTTTAGTATTTAAATTGTGGTGCTATTCTTCTAGTGGTGTCATGTGAACGTCGAATACATGACACTTCACCATTTATGGGCCTAGGGGGATGCATTGTGTATTTGGCTATGATACGTTGGAAACATATCTATAATTTTTGATGTTCCATGCTTGTTTAGTATCTACTTTGCTTTACTTGTCCACACTTTGAGGTGATTTTTACATATTTTCTGGTACTAACCTATTAACAAGTTGCAACAGTGCCAGTTGTCTGTTTTCTGCTGTTTTTGGTTTCAGAAAAGTTAGTAAATAAATATTCTTGGAATTGTACGGGACGAAGGACAAAGTCAATAACTTTCCGTGGGGAACAAGAAGTCCAGAGGGGAGCCCGGAAGGCCAGCCAGGGGGCAGACCCACTCTAGGCATGGGTGGGCCCTAGCCCGCGCCTAGCTAGGGTTTGGGCACCCTGTCCGCCTCCCGGTCTCGCCCCTTCGCCTATAAGAAGCCCCCGATGTAGAAACCCTGAGTACCCAATCAGAAATCCAAGAAACCGTCTGTAGCCGCCGCCACCATCGTCCCTAGATCGGGGGGATCTGAAGTTCTTCCCGGCACCCTGCCGGAGGGGAGATCATCCCGGAGGCCTTCTCTCCGGTATGATTCGTGAGTAGTTCCACCCTGGACTATGGGTCCATGTAGTAGCTAGATGGTTGTATCTCCTCCTTTGTGCTTTCATGAATAGATCTTGTGAGCTCCGTTCATGATCAAGATCTAATCTATTTGTAATCATGCATGTTGTGTTTGCGGGGATCCGATGGATATTGAGATTATTATGTTGGTTTGATTAATGGTTTTATCTTTATGATTCTATCATGTCTGTGTTGTTTGTGATCTTGCATGCTCTCCGTTGCTAGTGGTTATCTTGGCCAAGTAGTTGCTAGTGACTCCAAGAGGAAGTATTTATGCTCGATAGTGGGTTCATGCCTCTAGTTTCCAAGGGAAGTGACAATAATATCTTCGGTTGTAGATGTGTTGTTGCTACTAGGGAGAAAACAACGGTCTCTTGTTCATGGAACATGTGGACTGTTTACCTTACACACTTTGATTGAAGCAGTTGTCTGTTGCTTGCAACTTAATACTGGAGGGGGTTTGGATGATAACCTGAAGGTGGACTTCTAGTCATAGATGCAGTTGGATGACGGTCTATGTATATTGTTGTATTGCCCAATCAACCTCATAGGATCTTTCTGGCTAGTAATTGCATTGTTATGCCTTGCTTAGTTCCCGTCAATTGCCCCGCTATAATTTGTTTACCCTTCATGCCATGTTGTTTATCTAAGGAGAGCACCTCTAGTGAACTATGGACCCCGGTCCAATATTTACCATTGATACATCTTCCACTGTTACTTGTTTACTTGCTGCAAACCATTACCTTCCACACCATACGTTTAATCCTTTGTTACAGCAAACTGGTGAGCTTGACAACCTCACTGATTCATTGGGACAAAGTCTTGAGTTTGTGTTGTGCAGGTCTCCGCGTTGCTTTCAACACCTGTGTGATGTTTCCTTCCTCCTACTAGTTCGATAACCTTGGTTTCTTACTGAGGGAAAACTTGCTACTGTGCTGCTTCATACCTTGCTCTTGGGGTTCCCAACGAAGCGCTCTTACATCAACTCAGTGTTGCATCAAGATTTTTATGGCGCCATTGCCGGGGAGGCTAAGGACGTCTTCACTAGGGGAGTCCTTCACTTCCTTTATCTTTACTTTGATTTTATTTTGCTTTGTTTCTTTTGCTTGGTTTGTTTGCCTCTTTTCAAAAAACCCGAAAAAAATTAGTTCCTGCTCTAGCTGCTGCTGCTGTTGTTTTTGGCTTGCCCACCTTTGCCAAAATGAACTCTGCTGAGAACACCAAGTTGTGTGACTTCACTAGCACCAACAACAATGATTTCCTTAGCACTCCTATTGCTCCACCTGCTCCTGATGCTAGCTTTTATGAAATTAAGCCTGCTTTGTTGAATCTTGTGATGAGAGAGCAATTTTCTGGTGCTGGTTCTGATGATCCTGCTGCCCATCTTAATAGCTTTGTTGAACTTTGTGAGAGTATAAGGATGTAGATGGAGATATTATTAAGCTCAACCTTTTTCCTTTCTCCTTGAGGGGAAAAGCTAAAGAATGGTTGCTATCTTTGCCTAAAAATAGTATTGATTCTTGGACTAAGTGCAAATATGCTTTTATTGGAAAGTACCATCCTCCTGATAAGATTATTGCTATGAGAAGTGACATTATGAAATTTAAATAGCTTGATAGTGAACATGTTGCTCCTGCTTGGGAAAGAATGAAATCTTTGGTTTGAACTTCTCAAGAAACCTGTTGGATTCTGCTGCTGGAGGCACCTTCATGGGCCTTAACTTGGGTGCTACAACAAGGCTCCTTGATAATATGATGGTTAACTACTCTGAATGGCATGTTGAGAGAGCTCCACAAGATAAGAAGGTAAATTCTATTGAGGAAACTTCCTCTTTGAGTGAAAAGATTGATGTTATTATGGCTATGCTTGTTAATAGGAAATCTCCTCTAGATCCTAATAGTGTTCCCTTAGCCTCTTTGGTTGCTCAATAAGATCAAGTTGATGTGAACCTCATTAGAAACAACAATTTAAACAATAATGCCTATAGGAATAATTTTGGTAGCAACAACAATTATAGGCGTTATCCTCCTAATAATGGAAACTCCTATGGAAGCTCTTACAATAATGCTAGAAGTGCCCCCCTGAACTTGAAGTAATGCTTAAGGACTTTATTAGTAAACAAACCACTTTCAATAAGACTATAGAGGAAAAGCTTTTAACTGTTGAGAAAAATATATCCTCTTTGTCTGAAGCTCAGACTTCCTTGGTTAATAAAATGGCTGCTAAACCTGAAACTATGGAAAACACCTTTGCTACTGCTCATGCCATACAAGTTACTATTTATGAAAATGTTAGGCTGTTATCTCAACTTCATGCTAGGTGGGAAAGGGAAGCTGAAATTGATAGAAACAATAGTGTGTGCACTATCACCACTAAACCACAAGTAGTGTCAACACCCGGATTTTTAATCCCAGATGCCTGTTATGCCATACATCGCAATCCCAGGATTACCATTTTTGCGAGACATAACAAAATTGGATACCATATTACATCATCCATTACAAACCATACATAAGGTCTTACACAAATAAGGATCTCATGATCCAGTTCTTAATACAACTCAAGCAGCGGAATACGTAATAATAACGGTAGTGTAGGCGAAGCTCCATCTTCGGGTTCACAGGCAATGCTGGCGATGGGAGATGATCCTAGTTGTCGTAACCTTCCTGGGGTCTATCCTCCAGGTACTCCTCTTCATAGTCTGGCCATGGGAATAGCCAGGGACAAAGCCATGAGTACTCTTTAAGTACTCGCAAGTAATACTAACAAGTGAAGGGGGGTTTTGTAGTAGGACACTAAGCTCTAGGGTTGTTTTGCAAAAAGCCAGATTTACCTCTACTAAGTTCAGAAGCAAAGAATGCTAGTTGAAGTTTTATAACACCTAAGTGGGAAATTGTATTTCATATCACAACTCTGTTGTGGTCAAGTCAAAATCTCAATTCATTTCACAACTCTGTTTTGAAAACATCTGAACGGGGAACAGTATGGCCACTCCAACTGTCCATAACCGCGGACACGGCTATTCGAATAGTTTGACACTCTGCAGAGATTGTACACTTTCACCACAACATTTGATACATCCGTCAGGAACAAATCCTGAATTCACCATACTCAGTATGCGGATAATCAATCCTAACCTTTCAATTACACTCCCTAGTATAAGCACCTCTCCTCTGAGTTTGGCCTCCCAACCATGACCAACTGTCATCTTGGGTACTGCACAGGTGGACAATCTTCACAAGGTAGCCTCAGCTCAGACCTTGGCCCTGAGGGAACCAATACTAAGGTATATAAGTTTCCAGTCAAGCCCTACCCAATTCTCGGGTATTGTGGTTGTACGGTAAAATTGGAACGGTATCGCATCCAGACAACCATCAGTTTTATAAAGGGCTAAGGCTCATGCCTCAACATTTTCATCACCAAAATCATCTGGTGTTCGGAAACACATGTCAAAACATCTTCAATAGAATGATCCATCATTCCAAGGTTTTCATAACCATTTTTCCACCAAGTATTCCCATCTAATGTTGATCAAGTTTTATGCTTAGCACTAGCATCTACAAGTGGGGGTAAGTACTAATGAGGGGTGGTAAACTAGTGGAGTTTAACTAAGTTCAATCTCATGCCTTAGGATGACATGAAGATTATCTAGCTTAGGCCAAGTTTTATGCTCTTTATGCAACCTTCAATTATCTCTCTAGAATCTACAATTCACTTAAGTAAGCTCTAAGTACTAGCTTTGATAAAGAAATAAAGTATAAAGCTTGTAAGTAAAACTAGGAATGGGGTTATCAAATGGGTATGATCACATATGCTTAAGGCATATAGTTGGCATGGTAACAAGCAAGTATTTGCTTGCATATGTCAACTTGATTAGTAAGGCTTGCTAAATTGGAGTATCTTGCAAGTGTTAGCTTGCCTTGTGCAGAGCAGTGGTTAAAGTTCTCCTCGGCTTCTTCTTCGTAGTATCCTCCTTCTTCCTCGTATCCTTGGTCGATACTAGCGTCTATAAATAAATACGAGGTACACAATCACCAAACAATACTTAACTATTTTCAATGATCACACAAAAGGGTCCTATAGATGATCTAGCATCATCACTAACATTACAAGATTAAAGCTTGGTTTAATTTCTTTTATTTTTAGAAAAGTAATTTCTACTCATTGAAAAACTACTTAAGATTTAATATTCTCCAAACCAAACATGGGATCATGTTGACACATGTCATCACCACACATTTCAGTACATGGGAATGTGATTTAAAGTGGTGTCACAATTTAATAAGATTTATCCTTTTATTTTAAATAAAAATAGATGACTAGAAATGCCTATGTGGCATCCTTTTGTTACTTGAACATTATTTCTGTAAGTAAACCCATATGTTTTTATATATTCTGAAAGGTATGATCAAATGTGATTTTTGAGAGTTGGAATCAACTCAAAAGCTATTATAGTTTAAATTTGAAAAATGTTTGAATGCAGAAAAGCTTCTGCCTTGTTATTTTTACGAAGGTTGATCTATAGATTCAAATGATTTGAATCCAGCAGGATTGGATTAAGCATTTCAAAACCTTTCTAACAAAATTGGTTTCATTCAATTTGGTTCACTGAATCGAGCTGGGTTGATTTTTTAAACTAGGTACAGAACTGTGTTTGAATTAAAATGGAAAAAGTTAAATTCAAACGACTGGGCTGCGCGGGAACTGCTAATGGGCCGGCCTAGTGTCACTCCGCGGTGCGGGGCTCAACTGACAGGGGGTTCCACCAGTCAGTGGCTCTTTAAACGCGAAGCGGTACGAGGCAATCTCATCCGCACGATCTAAGTCTAATCGAACGGCTACTACTCATCGTCCACGTCGGGCGCCGCCGGCAGACAGAAACCTAACGCGGTAGTTGGGGGTTGTCGGGGGCTCACCGGGGCTCAGGCGAGGGTCGGCGAGGCGGGCGAACGACGAAGTCGACGACGGCGAACCTCCTGGTACCGGCAGCTTCCCCTGGGGTGGCTCCAATCGCTGGCTCCCTTCTTCTCCAGCTGCGGTGGGCTCCGGCCAAATTCCGGCGATGCGCTGCTCGCCTTGCTCCGGGAACAGGGTGGAACGATCAGTGAGGAGAGGGGAGTGAGATGGTATGCTCAATTCGGCTGGGGGTCGTCTCCTTTTATAGGCTCGACGGTGAGACCGAACGGGATGGGCAGGCGATGGTGGCGACATGGCTACGGGCTGCTAGAGGCATGGCCGAGGGTGGTGATCTATCGGTGGTCTCCTGGTGATGCTCTATGGCTTTAATGCGTGTGTAGGGGCGGTGGCAAACGGTCGAGAACGCTCGATGCTCTACTAGGCAGAGGCGGCGTCTTCGACGGCGAGCGGTGGCTACGGGACATGGGCGGTGAAATGGGCATGTCTGGCAGTCTCCTGGGACGGTGGGGAGCATGTTGGCGGGCGGCGAGGGCTCGAGGTGGTCGGGTTGCATGGGAACAGTGCATGCTCTGCGGCGCACATCGGCATGGTTGACAGCGGCACGGGCACGGTGTTCTTGGCAGTTCTGGGCATTGTATGCGAGGCGGGGCTGGTCGAGAGGGGGCGGTGAGGCATGGGCTACCTCCCAAACATGCTGGCTGGGCTTGGTGCTTCTCCAAGCTTGTTGTCGACATGTGGGTGGCAAGGGTGCACTCGGCCTGCTCACCATTGATGACAATGGCTAGCTTACAGTGGTGCTAGAGATTAGTTTAGGTTGTTAGATGATCTACTAAGGCTAGTGGTGTCCAGAGAGGGAACAAGTTAGGCCAGAATCACTGCTCAAAATAGTGTTTGTGATTTTGTTGATTTGAATCTGCAAGGTGTTTGATGAAATGGCAGCATGAATTCAAGTTTTGAATTTTGAAAAGATTTTTGGTGAGTGTGATAGGCGTGTGCTGGTGAGTCTGTGGATGCTTGAGTTTTGAAATTTGAGCTTGTTTGAGTGGTTTTTGAAAAAGTGGGATCTTCCCATATGATATAGATTCAATTTTAAACTGTCATTTAAACTATGCATTTGAATGTTTCTGGATGATCACAAGGTGGTACTTGATACTTTGTTACGAGTACTATCAAGGGGTGCAAAGATCCAAACAAGTTTCTGTTAAGTTCTGAAAGTTAGAGACAGCCAAAGTAGGCATGGGAGTTAATTTGGCAAAAGTGACCATTCCTTTATTTTGTTTGTTTTGATTTATTTGTCTTTGGGAAAAGTGTGGGGATTGTTTAGATGATGTTTATTTCACCTAAGAATCCTTTTACAAGCAAAGAAACACACAATCATGACAATTCAAAAGAATTCAAAATGGGATGCATACACACATGCATGCTTTCATATTTTTATTTAGAAAAGTTTTTGTTAATCCTAATTTTGGTGATTAGAGTTTGATGATTCTAGTTTAATATTTTTGGGATGTTACAAACCTTCCCCCCTTAAACAAAATCTTGTCCCGAGATTTGAAAAAGGACGAAAAATATTACCTAGGATTTGAAGAGATCGGGAAACTCCGTCCTGATGTGATCTTCGCGCTCCCAGGTAGCTTCCTCTTCCGTGTGGTTGCTCCACTTAATTTTGAGAAACTTGATGCTTCGGGTTCTGGTAGTTCGGAAAGCTTCTTCCAAAATACGGATGGGTACTTCGGGATAGGTCAGGTCATCATTGATCTCTATGGTCTGGTGGTCGATATTCTTTAATACTCCAGTCTTCTCCAGGACTTCGAGACACTTGCGAAGTAATGAGATATGGAACACATTGTGCACGACTGACATCTCTTCGGGTAGTTCCAATTGATACGACACTTCTCCTCGATGGTTTAGAATTTTGAAAGGTCCGATATATCTGGGGGCTAACTTTCCTTTCAGCTGGAAACGTTGCATTCCCTTCAATGGCGACACTTTCAGATATACAAAATCTCCTATGTTAAAGGCGAGGTCTCGACGTCTCTTGTCGGTGTAACTATTCTGTCTTGACTGGGCTATCTTGAGGTGCTCACGAATCTTGTGAACCTTCTCTTCTGCTTCTCGTAGGATATCGGGTCCGAAAATCTGACTCTCTCCTACTTCCGACCAGTTCAAAGGGGTGCGACACTTCCTTCCGTACATGAATTCAAATGGGGCCATTTGCAAACTAGCTTGATAACTACTGTTGTAAGAAAGTTCTGCGAACAGCGGACAGTCTTCCCACTTAGATCCATATTCTAACACACATGCTCTCAACATATCTTTGAGTATTTGATTTACTCGCTCCGTTTGTCCATCGGTCTGAGGGTGATACGCGGTGCTGAAATCGAGGCGAGTTCCTAAACCTTCTTGGACTTTCTTCCAGAATCTTGAGGTAAATTGAGTTCCTCGATCAGATACGATGTTCTTGGGGACTCCATGCAAACTGACGATTCTAGCGATGTATAACTCCGCTAGCTTCGAACTCTGATATGTGGTTTTGATGGGTAAGAAATGGGCGACTTTGGACAATCTGTCCACTATGACCCAGATAGAGTCATTTCCCCTACTAGAAGTAGGCAATCCGGTGATGAAGTCCATTCCAACGGTATCCCATTTCCATTCCAGAATCTGCAATGGTTGCAACAATCTAGCGGGTCTTTGATGTCCGGCCTTGACTCGCTGACATATATCACACTTGGCGATATAGCTTTTGATTTCTCTCTTCATCTTGTGCCACCAAAATTGCTCTTTCAAATCTTGATACATCTTAGTTCCTCCGGGGTGGATAGAATAAAGAGTATCATGAGCTTCCTTCAAAATAAATTCTTTCAACTCAGAATCTGCTGGTACACAAAGGTGTCCTTTGTACCACAGAACTCCTTCTTCGTCTTCGGTGAATCCAGGTACTTTGCCTATACCGATACGATGCTTGATTCCATCGATACCAGCATTTCCTTTTGGCGCCTCTTTGATCTGGCTGATCAAAGTGGGTTGAAGTTCTATGCTATCCAAAAATCCTTCACTCACTAATTCCATTCGAAAATCTTCCATCTCTTTGTGCAAACTTTGTTGCTCCTTCAAAATCATGGAGTTCAAGCGGCACAGCAATCTGCTAAGGGCATCTGCTACCACATTGGCTTTACCAGGGTGATAGTGAATGTCCAGATCATAATCCTTGATTAACTCAATCCATCTTCTCTGCCTCATATTCAGCTCCTTCTGAGTGAATATATACTTCAGGCTCTTGTGATCCGAATAAATCTCACAACGATTTCCCATCAGGTAATGCCTCCATGTCTTCAGGGCCAGAACTACGGCTGCGAGTTCAAGGTCATGGGTTGGGTAATTTTGCTCATGTTGTTTCAATTGTCGAGATAGATAAGAGATAACTTTGCCTTCTTGCATTAGCACGCATCCGAGACCGATCTTGGATGCGTCACAATACACGTCGAAGGGCTTTGTGATATCCGGCATGATTAAGATTGGGGCTGAAATCAATCTCCTCTTGAGTTCTTGAAAACTTGCTTCACATTTGTCGGTCCATTCAAACTTCTTGTCCTTCTTCAGCAATTGGGTCATGGGTCTGGCGATACTCGAGAATCCTTCTACGAACTTGCGGTGGTATGCCGCCAATCCGAGAAATGCACGAACTTGGGTTTGAGTGGTTGGGGCTTGCCAATCTTCGACATCTTTCACCTTTGCAGGGTCAACGGCAATTCCTCCGGCTGATACAATGTGGCCGAGGAATCCTACCTCCTGTAACCAGAATTCACATTTGCTAAACTTGGCATACAACTGATGCTCTCTAAGGGTTCCAAGAATGGTCCTTAGGTGTATCTCATGTTCTTCTTCTGATTTGGAATAAATCAGAATGTCATCGATAAAGACAACAACAAACTTATCCAGGAAGTCCATAAAAATCTTATTCATGAGATTCATGAAATAAGCGGGGGAATTGGTTAATCCAAAAGACATGACGGTATACTCGTAAAATCCATATCTGGTGGTAAAGGCAGTCTTGGGAATATCCTCTACGCGAATCTTGAGTTGATGATAGCCTGTTCTAAAATTAATCTTAGAAAACACTTTGGCACCGGTCAACTGATCAACAAATCTTCTATCTTGGGCAAGGGGTACTTGTTCTTGATGGTGACATCATTCAGCTTCCGATAATCCGTACACAAACGGTTACCTCCATCCTTCTTGTCCACAAATAAGACAGGTGATCTCCATGGTGACGCACTTGGTTGAATTAATCCAATTTCCAACATGGAATCCAGTTGCTTCTTCAGTTCTGCTAGTTCAGACGGGTTCATACTATAGGGTCTCTAGGCTATGGGTCCTATTCCGGGGATTAGTTCAATGATAAACTCGATATCCCGATCTGGGGGCATACCGGGCAAAACATCTGGAAATACATCGGGGTATTCACAGACTATCCGGACTTGGTCAATGGTAGGTTGGGCTATACTCTTGTTGCACTTGAATTGACGAGGTAAGGTTTCAGATATATGCTCGACTGATATTCCGGTTGTACTGGTCATGGTGATGGATTTCTTGGCACAGTCAATCAATCCTTTATGTTTGGACATCCAATCCATTCCTAGTACTACTTCCAAACCTTTAGTTCCAAGTACTATCAGATTAGCATAAAAATCTATGCCATGGATTCGGATAGGGACGACTTTGAAAATTTGCCTAGCCTTGGTGGTTGAATCGTGAATTTGAATGATCATAACATGCTTCAGTTTGGTTGGTTGAATTTTACTAGTGCATGCAAATTCTTCGGTGACAAATGAGTGCGATGCACCAGAATCAAACAACACTCAAGCAAGTACTGAATTAACAGAAAACATACCCAGTACGACGTCTGGTGCTTCCTGAGCTTTTTCAGCATGCATGAGAAAAAGACGGCCGCTGCGGTTGAGTGAATTCCCTGGGGCAAATCTTCTTCCAGGCTGAACACGACGCTGCTGCTGAGCTGGGGCATTTGCATTGGGGGCTGCGGCATTATTCTTGTTGGGGCACTCGTTGGAGTAGTGACCCTTATTTCCACAGTCATAACAGGTCACTTGTGAATTGTCCTTTGCTGCAACAGGCACAACATTGCTTCCAGTCCTCGGGGCAGTGTTGGTGTTGGTGGTAGCATTGTTGTTGTTGAACTTGGGTGGTGCACGGTTGAAATTGTTAGAGTTGTGGGGGTTGTTGTGATTTCCTCCGGGCCTAGGGTTTCCACGGTTGGGATAGGTCGAACGGTTCATCGGGAGTCTGTTGGTTCTCGGGGCAAATCCTGGAGATGGGTTAGGGCGGTACTTCGGGGTCTGATGGGTTCCTGGCTGATGCATCATGCGACGCTTGCGGTTCTCGTTGGCTTGGTTGATCTTTCCTTCCATCTGGATGGCAGAGTCGACAAGGGATTCAATATCAGCAAAGGGGATATTGACTAACACAGTCCGCATCTCATCGTGTAGACCATTCAAGAATCTCTCCTTCTTCTTGGATTCGGTGTCGATCTCATCCGGGGCATACCTAGCTAATGACAAGAATTTGTCACGGTATTCCACTACAGTCATCCATCCTTGCTTCAGTTCTCTGAACTCATCTCTCATTCTCTTGATCAAACCCGGTGGTACATGGGTTCTGCTAAACTTGACCTTGAATTCCTCCGAGGTCATCATCTGTCCTCCGATCATTGCACGAACACTGTTCCACCATGCTCTGGCATCTCCGGCTAGATAGTGGGTGGCGAACAGAACTTTCTCGTTAGCTTCCACTCTGGCGACTTCTAGGTTGTTTTCCATGGTCTGCAGCCAATCGTCGGCATCTAGGGGCTCTTCCGACTTAGTGAAAACAGGTGGGTTGGTGTTCTGGAAATTCTTGAGCTTAGATCCATGGTTGTCCTGATTTCCGTGCCTTTGATTGTTGTGGGCTAGCTGAGCTATCTGCTGAAGGGTGGCTAGGTTGGCTTGACGTTCTGCTCTTTCAGCTTCGCAGTCAGAAACCAACATTTGCAGTATCTGCAACATCCAGTCCGGGGATGAACCACTTCCTCCGCGAGGCATCTGAAGATTGAGGTAGATCATGAGAAAAGAGGGACATTTCTAAGGTTTTGGGGCTTTAAAAAGTTTTTAAAGTTTGACTCAGATTTTTCTAGCAACTTGCTTTTCATTCATTCATTCATAGCACATGATACAAACACACACCACAAAACAAGAAAAACAAATGATTTTAAGAACCATTCTGGAAACTACGATACAATGGGACCGAATACTACTCACTACACTAGTGCTCACGTGCTACTACTCCTCGGAGTCGGTGTAGTCATCATCCTCATCATCCTCATCGTCATTGATGAAGGCGAAATCCTCCTCATCGGTGAAGAAGTCCATAGCCTGATCCTCCAGAAAATCATCATCATCGCTGAGATAGGAGTAGGGGTCTCCACGAAGATCCTCTCCGGCATTCTCCCTTTCCTCCAACTGCATGTCTCTCTCATGGATGGTCTCCTCCAAAGACGAGATACGGTGGCGAAGACGGGCAATGATGCACTCCTTCTTATCGAGCTGACGACGACAAGACTTGCGATCTTTTGCTAGCATGGCGATGGTCTGATCCTTCGTCTTGATGATGGCAGACTTGTGGTTGGAGTAGTCACGAAAATTATCCAACTCCTGCTGACGATCGTACATCATGAAGCTAAGGTGGTCCAACTGAGTCTTCAGCTCGTGGTGGTATGGGGCTTCCAGTGGCTGTCCATTAGCATCACGCCTTGGGCAAAACTCAAAGCGAGTACCCTTGATCTGGTTGATACTCTGCCCACACAGACGGGCAAGAGCTTCCTGCATGGCCCTGGCAAGTCCATCGAGCCAGTTGTTCTCTCTTAAGGTAAACTGAATTCCCTCAGCAGTGGGAGGTTCAATCTTTCCTCGGAGACTTGCAACAATTAGCCACTTCAGATCTTATCCTCCTTGATCATTGAGCTGAGCTCCAAAGAACTCGGGGTGCGGACGCTTCAGAAGTTCTGAAAACTGGTCCAAATCCCTCTCAAAGATAAGGTCTCTGCCATTTCCCAACTGGTAAAACTTGATGTACTTCACGTCCATCTATAAGAATATAGGATGAGTAAGTTAGTAGAGTGATCAAGTGTGTCAAATTTTATGTATTTTGCAAGAGTTTTTGAGGAACATGAATTTTTTTAATGAAAGAATCAAGGTGATAAGAATGGGAATAAGTTTTTGAAAATATTTGTTTTCTTTGGTTTTGAAACTAAGTTTTTGATTCAAACGGCCAGTCTAACTAGGGTCTCCTATGGTCAGGATGGCTCTGATACCAACTTGTCAACACCCGGATTTTTAATCCCAGATGCCTGTTATGCCATACATCGCAATCCCAAGATTACCATTTTTGCGAGACATAATAGAATTGGATACCATAGTACATCATAAATTACAAACCATACATAAGGTATTACACAAAAAAGGATCTCATGATCCAGTTCTTAATACAACTCAAGCAGCGGAATACGTAATAATAACGGTAGCGAAGGCGAAGCTCCATCTTCGGGTTCACAGGAAATGCTGGCGATGGGAGATGATCCTAGTTGTCGTAACCTTCCTGGGGTCCATCCTCCAGGTACTCCTCTTCATAGCTGGCCATGGGAATAGCCAGGGACAAAGCCATGAGTACTCTTTAAGTACTCACAAGTAATACTAACAAGTGAAGGGGGGGGGGGGGTTTGTAGTAGGACACTAAGCTCTAGGGTTGTTTTGCAAAAAGCCAGATTTACCTCTACTAAGTTCAGAAGCAAAGAATGCTAGTTGAAGTTTTATAACACCTAAGTGGGAAATTGTATTTCATATCACAACTCTGTTGTGGTCAAGTCAAAATCTCAATTCATTTCACAACTCTGTTTTGAAAACATCTGACGGGGGAACAGTATGGCCACTCCAACTGTCCATAACCGCGGACGCGGCTATTCGAATAGTTTGACACTCTGCAGAGATTGTACACTTTCACCACAACATTCGATACATCCGTCAGGAACAAATCCTGAATTCACCATACTCAGTATGCGGATAATCAATCCTAACCTTTCAATTACACTCTCTAGTATAAGCACCTCTCCTCTGAGTTTGGCCTCCCAACCATGACCAACTGTCATCTTGGGTACTGCACAGGTGGACAATCTTCACAAGGTAGCCTCAGCTCAGACCTTGGCCGTGAGGGAACCAATACTAAGGTATATAAGTTTCCAGTCAAGCCCGACCCAATTCTCGGGTATTGTGGTTGTACGGTAAAATTGGAACGGTATGGCATCCAGACAACCATCAGTTTTATAAAGGACTAAGGCTCATGCCTCAACATTTTCATCACCAAAATCATCTGGTGTTCGGAAACACATGTCAAAACATCTTCAATAGAATGATCCATCATTCCAAGGTTTTCATAACCATTTTTCCACCAAGTATTCCCATCTAATGTTGATCAAGTTTTATGCTTAGCACTAGCATCTACAAGTGGGGGTAAGTACTAATGAGGGGTGGTAAACTAGTGGAGTTTAACTAAGTTCAATCTCATGCCTTAGGATGACATGAAGATTATCTAGCTTAGGCCAAGTTTTATGCTCTTTATGCAACCTTCAATTATCTCTCTAGAATCTACAATTCACTTAAGTAAGC
Organism: Avena sativa; assembly: GCA_916181665.1. Classification (NCBI taxonomy): domain Eukaryota; kingdom Viridiplantae; phylum Streptophyta; class Magnoliopsida; order Poales; family Poaceae; genus Avena; species Avena sativa. The sequence continues at coordinate 94,964,143 of OV702294.1, forward strand.
TCTAAGTACTAGCTTTGATAAAGAAATAAAGTATAAAGCTTGTAAGTAAAACTAGGAATGGGGTTATCAAATGGGTATGATCACATATGCTTAAGGCATATAGTTGGCATGGTAACAAGCAAGTATTTGCTTGCATATGTCAACTTGATTAGTAAGGCTTGCTAAATTGGAGTATCTTGCAAGTGTTAGCTTGCCTTGTGCAGAGCAGTGGTTAAAGTTCTCCTCGGCTTCTTCTTCGTAGTATCCTCCTTCTTCCTCGTATCCTTGGTCGATACTAGCGTCTATAAATAAATACGAGGTACACAATCACCAAACAATACTTAACTATTTTCAATGATCACACAAAAGGGTCCTATAGATGATCTAGCATCATCACTAACATTACAAGATTAAAGCTTGGTTTAATTTCTTTTATTTTTAGAAAAGTAATTTCTACTCATTGAAAAACTACTTAAGATTTAATATTCTCCAAACCAAACATGGGATCATGTTGACACATGTCATCACCACACATTTCAGTACATGGGAATGTGATTTAAAGTGGTGTCACAATTTAATAAGATTTATCCTTTTATTTTAAATAAAAATAAATGACTAGAAATGCCTATGTGGCATCCTTTTGTTACTTGAACATTATTTCTGTAAGTAAACCCATATGTTTTTATATATTCTGAAAGGTATGATAAAATGTGATTTTTGAGAGTTGGAATCAACTCAAAAGCTATTATAGTTTAAATTTGAAAAATGTTTGAATGCAGAAAAGCTTCTGCCTTGTTATTTTTACGAAGGTTGATCTATAGATTCAAATGATTTGAATCCAGCGGGATTGGATTAAGCATTTCAAAACCTTTCTAACAAAATTGGTTTCATTCAATTTGGTTCACTGAATCGAGCTGGGTTGATTTTTGAAACTAGGTACAGAACTGTGTTTGAATTAAAATGGAAAAAGTTAAATTCAAACGACTGGGCTGCGCGGGAACTGCTAATGGGCCGGCCTAGTGTCACTCCGCAGTGCGGGGCTCAACTGACAGGGGGTTCCACCAGTCAGTGGCTCTTTAAACGCGAAGCGGTACGAGGCAATCTCATCCGCACGATCTAAGTCTAATCGAACGGCTACTACTCATCGTCCACGTCGGGCGCCGCCGGCAGACAGAAACCTAACGCGGTAGTTGGGGGTTGTCGGGGGCTCACCGGGGCTCAGGCGAGGGTCGGCGAGGCGGGCGAACGACGAAGTCGACGACGGCGAACCTCCTGGTACCGGCAGCTTCCCCTGGGGTGGCTCCAATCGCTGGCTCCCTTCTTCTCCAGCTGCGGTGGGCTCCGGCCAAATTCCGGCGATGCGCTGCTCGCCTTGCTCCGGAAACAGGGTGGAACGATCAGTGAGGAGAGGGGAGTGAGATGGTGTGCTCAATTCGGCTGGGGGTCGTCTCCTTTTATAGGCTCGACGGTGAGACCGAACGGGATGGGCAGGCGATGGTGGCGACATGGCTACAGGCTGCTAGAGGCATGGCCGAGGGTGGCGATCGATCGGTGGTTTCCTGGCGATGCTCTATGGCTTTAATGCGTGTGTAGGGGCGGTGGCAAACAGTCGGGAACGCTCGATGCTTTGCGAGGCAGAGGCGGCGTCTTTGACGTCGAGCGGTGGCTACGGGGCACATGCGGTTAAATGGGCATGTCTGGCGGTCTCCGGGGACGGTGGGGAGCATGTTGGCGGGCGGCGAGGGCTCAAGGTGGTCGGGTTGCGTGGGAACGGTGCGTGCTCTGCGGCGCACGTCGGCATGGTTGACAGCGGCACGGGCGCGACGTTCCTGGCGGTTCTGGACATTTTCTGCGAGGCAGGGCTGGTCGAGAGGGGGCGGTGAGGCATGGGCTACCTCCCATACATGCTGGCTGGGCTTGGTGCTTCTCCTAGCTTACTGTCGACATGTGGGTGACAAGGGTGCACTCGGCCTGCTCTCCATTGATGACAATGGCTAGCTTATAGTGGTGCTAGAGATTAGTTTAGGTTGTTAGATGATCTACTAAGGCTAGTGGTGTCCAGAGAGGGAACAAGTTAGGCCAGAATCACTGCTCAAAATAGTGTTTGTGATTTTGTTGATTTGAATCTGCAAGGTGTTTGATGAAATGGCCGCATGAATTCAAGTTTTGAATTTTGAAAAGATTTTTGGTGGGTGTGCTAGGCATGTGCTGGTGAGTCTGTAGATGCTTGGGTTTTGAAATTTGAGCTTGTTTGAGTGGTTTTTGAAAAAGTGGGATCTTCCCATATGATATAGATTCAATTTTAAATTGTCATTTAAACTATGCATTTGAATGTTTCTGGATGATCACAAGGTGGGACTTGATACTTTGTTATGAGTACTATCAATGGGTGCAAAGATCCAAACAAGTTTCTGTTAAGTTCTGAAAGTTAGAGACAGCCAAAGTAGGCATGGGAGTTAATTTGGCAAAAGTGACCATTCCTTTATTTTGTTTGTTTTGATTTATTTGTCTTTGGGAAAAGTGTGGTGATTGTTTAGATGATGTTTATTTCACCTAAGAATCCTTTTACAAGCAAAGAAACACACAATCATGGCAATTCAAAAGAATTCAAAATGGGATGCATACACACATGCATGCTTTCATATTTTTATTTAGAAAAGTTTTTGTTAATCCTAATTTTGGTGATTAGAGTTTGATGATTCTAGTTTAATATTTTTGGGATGTTACAAGTAGCCTCTATTCCTCCTCGTACTAGGCCTAAGCCTAGTGAGCCTACTACTAGTGATGCTAAGTTTGACTTTGATATTGATGGTTGCAATATTTCTGAAGTGATTATGTTCCTGCAAAAGCTTGCTAGAAGTCCCGATGCTAGTGATATGCATGATGCCTTTACCAAACACATTACAGATGCTCTTGTTAAGATTAAGCAAGAGAAGCTAAAACATAAAGCTTCTATTCCTAGGAAAGTAGAATATAGTTGGGAACCATTATTAATATGCAAGTGAATGACTTTGATCTCAAAGCTTCATGTGATCTTGGTTCTAGTGTCTCTATTATTCCTAGGAAGATTTATGAAATGCTTGATTTGCCACCATTAGAAGATTGTTATTTAAATGTCCCACTCAATGATAATGCTAAGAAGAAACTCATGGGGAGTATTAATGATATTCTCATTATGGTTAACAATGCTTATGTCCCTGTTGATTTCTATGTTTTGGATGTTGAATACAATGCTTCTTGTCCTATTACTTTGGGAAGACCTTTTCTTAGAACAGTTGGTGCCGTCATTGATATGAAAGAAGGCACCATCAAATATAATTTTCCATTCAAGAAATGTATTGAACACTTCCCTATGAGGAGAGAGAATTTGCTTTTTTCTCCTCCTTTGAAAGCAAGATTTGATGTTAATGCTTCCTCATTTGAAAATACTTGATTCTTCTTGCTTCTTGTGCCTAACTTAAAGGCGTTAAAGAAAAGTACTTGTTGGGAGATAACCAAGAGTTTCCTTGAGTCTTGGAAGTTATTAATTCTGTAATGACCTCTCCTTATCTTTTTTGTTTGCTTTTTGTGCCAAGAATGACCTCTAATAAGAGGGAAGTAAGATTTGGGGAGTTGCTGTCCCGAAACAGATTTCTGTCCTCCACCAAAATAATTCGTGAGGAGGCTCTATAACTCGGATTGAGCTCAAAAGTTATGAATAAATCCCCCAGTATGTTGTCTAACTTTCGTTAGTTCAACACTTTTTTATTTGAGCAACATAAGATGTTCGAAAAAAATCGTTTCTACCTGCTGGTCTGTTTTGACAGATTTCTGCCATTATTTGCATTTGCTTCTTATTGATTCCTTTTTGAGCTCTCTTCAGGTAAATTGAGTTTCTTTGAAGGAGTTACTACAGTAGCTTGTGTTTTTAGTGAAAAGCCTTGCTGTTCCAAAGCTTTGCCAGTGGTCTAATATCTTGTGAATAATCTAATGTTGCTAATAAAGATTGTGTGAACTTTTGTATGAAGGAAAAATTTCAGGTGTAGAGAGAGAATGATGCAATGAGATGAAGAATGGAAAAAATCTCAAGATTGGGGATGCCACCATGGTGTCACCCCAAGAAATATACAAGAGGTACAAGCGTCAAAGCTTGGGGATGCCCAAGACATCCTCTTCTTCATCAATAAAAAGCTCAGGTCTGTCTAGACACTTTGTTTTTATTGTTTCATGCACAGTTGTGTTGTTCTTGGAGCGTCTTAGTTTTAGTTTGCTTTGCTTAGTTTGTTTAGTTTGCTTTAATAGTTTGGTCTCCCGCTCTCGTTGTGTTATTTTGCAAATAAGTTTCCTTGGTGTTTGGAAAGGAGTAGTAAGTTCTTGCTTGAAGTGCAAGAGGAGCTTGCATTGACTATGACTTAGACTTTAGCCTGACATGCTAGGTGTTATTTTAGCATTATGCTTAGTAATTATTGTTGTAGCATGTCTTGTTCCAACAATTGGGATTGCTTAGTGTGCCTTGAAGAAATTATGTGTTGTTTTAGCATGCAAAAGCATAGTATTGTGGTATTCTCCTTTGATGTTTTGCTTGGGTTGACTTGCACATGATCACACCATGTTATGACAATGACAAGTCACCATTAGCCTCTATGATCATTTAGTACTTGACTTGTAGTACCACTCTTTGCTTTGATTAGTTTGCTTTGTTGCCTTGCATAATTATGGCCATTATTGCTCTCTTAGTTGGTTGCTCCCAGTCTTTTGCTAGCCTCCACTTGTATGAGTAAGTTCTACTCATGCTTCCAACTCTCAAGAAACCAAGTTATTCCAAAGTGTCCACTATAAATTCCTATGCATGGTGTGTTACACCATTCCAAAGTATATTCTTGTTTTCATCTATCTTCCAATTAAAAACTATTTTATTATGTGAAAACTTAGTAATTAAAGCCCCCACGAACTTTATGGCACACTTTATTCTTTGCCCCTAATAAACTTGAACCATTGTGACAACTTTGTTGTATATTCTTGCACTTATAAGTTAGAATTGGCATAACCGTGTTGTCACGGGGAACGTTTTCAACATTGCACTTGTACCTTGTTATACTTAGTTGATATCATGTTCTTTTGTCTATGGATGTCACCGGTGTGAAATAAAGAGGGAACTTGTAAGTCCATGGAGTTTGTATCATGTGTTAGAGAAACACCTGTGCCGCTAGCCTAAGCCATGCCTAATCATGGTGGAAACTTGCAGCATCACCATAGTGACATCTATGAAGCATTCTTCTTCTAAAAAAGAGACACATTGAGAAAATAGGAAAGAGAGAAAAAAGCACCATATTCCCATGGTACATAAGAAGAATTGCTGAGATGCTCATTGTCTGCTTGCCTTGTCATTTTGGTTATGGGAAAGCTCTAGTACCATGTGCAAGGGGTACCCGTTGGCGGTTCTCAATGATATGCAAATACTTACAGTGACAAGAACTTACCTGGACCCAAAGTTGAGTATGCATGAGGTGTGGCCCTCGTATTCAAGGGGCATGGCATTGCCAACTTATACTTCGTCAAGCATATACTCCAGCTTTGCCACTTTAACCTTAACCACTTCAAGATGCTTATGATAGGGGCAATGAGGGCTGAAAGCTAACTACTATCATAATTTTTGGAAGCTCTTTTTGAAACTTGTAATCCCTGCTTCCTTTACAAAAAGGCCTTTCTTCCACCATTATTGAGTCTCCACCTTCTACCTTTAGGCACCATTAAGAGAGCATAGTTGTAATTCTGTGTGTAATGTTCCAAAGCTTATTAATTAATGCATATTGTGTTATTACTTGTTCATGTGCTATCTGTTTCTAGTCACCCTTGTGAACTTTGCAGGTGTCCTATGCATTATAGTGCTACTCTATGAGGGACAAGCTGATTGCCACTATGCTATGTTTTCTGCATGCGAAACAAACAAACGTTTTTCAATACATATTATTCATGATCTTTGTTTGTAGCTTGACATGTTGCATGCATAGTTACTATGTACTATTGTTAGAACTCCATCTTTCATGCACACGTTTAGAGTTCTTTGATCCCAGCTTTCAATGTTTGCAAATGGTTGGATCTTTATTGTGAGGGTGCATGTCACCTCAAAAATTATTCTTTTATCACTTACCTACTCGAGGACGAGCATGAGTTAAGCTTGGGGATGCTGATACGTTGGAAACGTATCTATAATTTTTGATGTTCCATGCTTGTTTAGTATCTCCTTTGCTTTACTTTTCCATACTTTGAGGTGCTTTTTACATGTTTTCTAGTACTAACCTATTAACAAGTTGCAACAGTGCCAGATGCCTATTTTCTGCTGTTTTTGGTTTTAGAAAAGTTAGTAAAGAAATATTTTCGGAATTGGACGGGACGAAGGACAAAGTCACTAACTTTCTGTGGGGAACAAGAAGTCCAGAGGGGAGCCCGGAAGGCCAGCCAGGGGGGCCAGACCCACCCTAGGCGCGGGTGGGCCCTAGTCCGAGCCTGGCTAGGGTTTGGGCACCCTGGCCGCCTCCCGGTCTTGCCCCTTCGCCTATAAGAAGCCCCCGATGCAGAAACCCTGAGTACCCGATCAGAAATCTACGAAACCGTTTGTAGCTGCCGCCACCATCGTCCCTAGATCGGGGGGGGGGGGACCTGAAGTTCTTCCCAGCACCCTGCCGGAGGGGAGATCATCCCGGAGGCCTTCTCTCCGGTATGATTCGCGAGTAGTTCCACCCTGGACTATGGGTCCATGTAGTAGCTAGATGGTTGTATCTCCTCCTTTGTGCTTTCATGAATATATCTTGTGAGCTCCGTTCATGATCAAGATCTAATCTATTTGTAATCATGCATGTTGTGTTTGCGGGGATCAGATGGATATTGAGATTATTATGTTGGTTTGATTAATGGTTTTATCTTTATGATTCTATCATGTCTATGTTGTTTGTGATCTTGCATGCTCTCCGTTGCTAGTGGTTATCTTGGCCAAGTAGTTGCTAGTAACTCCAAAAGGGAGTATTTATGCTCGATAGTGGGTTCATGCCTCTAGTTTCCAAGGGAAGTGACAATAATCTCTTCGGTTGTAGATGTGCTGTTGCTACTAGGGAGAAAACAATGGTCTCTTGTTCATGGAACACGTGGACTGTTTACCTTACACACTTTGCTTAAATCAGTTGTCTGTTGCTTGCAACTTAATACTGGAGGGGGTTCGGATGATAACCTGAAGGTGGACTTCTAGTCATAGATGCAGTTGGATGACGGTCTATGTATATTGTTGTATTGCCCAATCAACCTCATAGGATCTTTCTGGCTAGTAATTGCATTGTTATGCCTTGCTCAGTTCCTGTCAATTGCCCCGCTGTAATCTGTTTACCCTTCATACCATTTTTTTTATCTAAGGAGAGCACCTCTAGTGAACTATGGACCCCGGTCCAATCTTTACCATTGATACATCTTCCACTGTTACTTGTTTACTTGCTGCAAACCATTACCTTCCACACCATACGTTTAATACTTTGTTACAGTAAACCGGTGAGCTTGACAACCTCACTGATTCGTTGGGGCAAATTCTTGAGTTTGTGTTGTGCAGGTCTCCGCGTTGCTTTCAACACCTGTGTGACGTTTCCTTCCTCCTACTGGTTCGATAACCTCGGTTTCTTACTGAGGGAAAACTTGCTACTGTGCTGCTTCATACCTTGCTCTTGGGGTTCCCAACGAAGCGCTCCTACATCAACTCAGCGCTGCATCAGGCTACTAATCGTGGGGTTGCCGGAGTGACAGAAACCTGAACCCGCATTAGGACACCTTTGCACAAGGGAGTGTAGGATCTCAGAGTTTAAGGATGTGGTTAGATTTATATCTTAATTACTTTCCTGTAGTTACGGATGTTTGCAGGGGGTTTAATCACAAGTATGTATTAGTCCTAGGAAGGGCGGTATGTTAGCACATGTTCACCCACACAACACTTACAAACACCAAAAAAGAGTACTCAGCTATTTGAAGCGAAAGCACTTGACAGAATTCCCATGTGTCCTCGAGAACGCGGTCCTTATAAGTATTTCCACCGGCTTGTCCTTTGCTAAGAAAGGATTGGGCCACTTGCTCCGTTTGTTCATTACCTTTGTTACTTGCTCCTTGTTTTTTTGCCTTGTCAAAAAACCACTAAAAATTCGTTTGCTAAGTATTTACAGGGATTTCCTGCTCCATACCACTGTTCAGCACCTTCTGCTCCTCGTTGGGATCGACACTTCTATTTATCGAAAGTACTATGATACACCCCCTATACTTGTGGGTCATCAAGACTATTTTCTGGCGTCGTTGTCGGGGAGTGAAGCTCTATTGAAGAGTGAACTGGTAAGGGAAACTTTTACTGTGAGTATTGCTTTTGTTACTGCTTGTTACTTTGTTTCCAATATGGATAACCCGCTTGGTTTTCTGTTTGGGAAAACTACTACCGCTGCTAGGGTAGTAGATGAACCACCTCCTGTTGGAAGTAGATCCTTTTAAGATACCTACAAGTATTGTTAATCGTGTTATAGATAATTATTATTTTGGGGATGGAGTTGTCCATCCTGGTGATCACTTGCTTTTTATCCATGAATTATGCAGGTTGTTTAAGTGTGCAGGTATCACAACTGAACAGGTGAAGAAGAAGTTACTCTCCATATCCTTGAAAGGGAGAGATGAAGAATGGTATAAGCTGCTAAAGAATGGACAATCCATGGAATGGGAGGAGATGTCATCTCTCTTTTAGTCTAAATTTTATCCTCCCAGTGAAATACATAAGGATATAAATCTTATATATAACTTTTGGCCTCTTGATGGAGAGAGTACAACTCAAGCTTGGGGGAGATTGAAGTTACTCATGCTTAAATGTCCTATTCATAAACTCCCTAACAATATTATTCTCAACAACTTTTATGATAGGCTTTCTCTTCATGATAAAGATTTACTAGATGCTTCTTGTGCTGGATCATTCACAAGTATGAAGGAAGATGCTAAATGGGATCTCTTAGACCGTATTCATGATAACACTGAGGCTTGGGAGAATGACAAAGGAAGAAAGTCAGGTATAAACTATGATTATGAATGCATTAAATCTTTTATGGGAATTGATAACTTCCGTGATATTAGCAATGAGTTTTGTCTTGATTCCCAAAGTATTGCCAACTATTTTAAGGCCTTTGGCTCTTACATAGAAATTCCCAAGAAGAAGTGGAATAAGTACCATGCTCCGTATAAAGATGTTGTTAGTCATGTTCCAGTTAGAAGTACTCAAGTTTGTACTACTAATCATATTGTGCCTGAACCTCATGTTGAGAAAATGCCTTTCCCAGCTAAGGTAAAGGAGTATTCTATGATTATTAGTGCAAATAACAAAGGTACAATGAAAACGGTGGAGCCTGGTAAGCAATTGAATGTTGAACCTGTGGTAGTTATTGTGAAAGATCCTGTCACTAGAAATAGAGAGGATGAGCACATTGTCTTCTGTGAAGACGCTTCTAATATTATCTCTCATCCTAGTAAGTCTAGAAAAGCTAGTGTTCCTGTTCTTTCTGTTAAAATTGGTGATCATTGCTACTATGGTTTATGCGATATTGGTGCTAGTTCTAGTGCTATTCCTTATGAGCTTTACAGGGAAATTATGAATGAGATTGGTCCTTGTGATCTTGAGGACATTGATGTGGTTATTCATCTTGCTAATAAGGATACCATTTGCCCCATTGGTATTGGAAGAGATTTGGAGGTTCTTTGTGGTAAGATTAAGTATCTTGCTAATTCTCTAGTGCTTAAATCAGCAGCTAGCAAAACTTGTCCTACATTTTTGGTAGACCTTTCTTAAACACTTGTGGAGCTATTATTAATTGTAAGAAGGAAAAAGTTTTAACTAAGTTTGATGGAGATTCTTATGAGTTTAACTTTTCCAAATTTGCTAAAGCTCCTTGTGAAAATAGCTTGCCTAATAAAGATTTCAGGATGGAACAACTTGCTTCTATTGATCCATTTTATGACCTTGGACCTCTTTTTAATGACAGTAAGTATTCTTAATCTAATGATAAAGTTGTTACCAGTGATAGTTATATTGTCAACTTTATTCAAAGTGCTACTTAAAGTTATTTTGAGAGAGGGAAACGTGGTTTTATGCTGAAGGGAATATGCCCTGAGAGGCAATAATAAAGTGTTTATTATGTGTATTCCAAGTATATGATAGATGTTTATTTTACATGCTATAATTGTATTAATACGGAAACATTAATACATGTGTGTTTAATAAACAAACAGAAAGTTCCTAGTTATGCCTCTCTCATAAACTAGCTCGTTGATTAACAAGATGATCAAGGTTTCCTGATCATGGACATTGGATGTTATTAATAACGGGATCACAACATTAGTGTAATGGTGTGATGAACATTCATCCGAAGTATAGCATTGCGATCAAAGTCATTGAGTTTATATTGCTATAACAACTTACGAAGTGATCCTAATCCTTAGACCATGAGATCATGTCAATCACTAACACCGGAAGAGTTTCTTGATAACATCAAACGTCACACCGTAACAGGGTGATTATAAAGATGGATTCAGAACTAATAAAGTGTTATGTTGAGGCTCATGGACCGAGAGTGGAATTTGTTCATCCCGATGAGGGATAGATATACTCTGGGCCCTCTCGGTGATATCACATTGATTAGCTTGCAAGCAAGTGATTTGATCACTAGAATGTTATATCACGGGAACGAGAAAAGAGTGCATGTCAGTAACGAGATCAAACTAGGTATGGAGATACCGATGATCGAATCTCGGACATGTAATATATCGTGAAACAAAGGGATTAAGATACTAGCGTAAAAGATTCCGACGATCACAAGAAAGTCATCGTTGAATGTGTGGGAGTCAGTGTGGGTCTCCAGATCCCGCTTCTGATTATTGATCCGAGAGGGGTCTCGATCATGTCCGCATTATTCATGAACCGAAGGGTGACACACTTAAGAGACACCGACATACAATTGGAGCAAAGGTTTCATGCCAAAAGAATGAACAAGCGTAGGAATTTATTTCACTAGATACCGAAACAGGTTTTAGGGTGAAATTTCATAAAGTGGTTATGCATGTGAAATGGAATTCTAGCAAGGGGTTATTTGTGAATGTTTGTCATTAAAGTAATTGACAAAATTCTGAATAAAATAAAAGAGTTTTATTTAATGAGAGTTTGCATTAAATTTGGTGGAAATTTAATGGGAATTTGAGTGGACTTTTGAGTGGAGGGAATTTAAAGGACATTTTGTGAGTGGAGTGTCCACCCACATGAATGAAGGAGGGGAGGGGGCAGCCCCCATGGCCGGCGGCCACCCCCTTGGGTGCCCCCCTCCTCCTATAAAAGGAGCCCCCCTCCTCACTTGTCTCTTACACCTCCTCGTGAAGGATCTCTCTCCCCCTCTAGAATTTATCCCCCAAGGTCTCGGACTAGCGAGATACATGTTCCCGGTGGCTATTCGGCAAGAAAGAGTTGTGCTTCCGCTGCATCGCTGGAGCGAGGAGGCGGAGGTTGCTCGGTGCCTCGAACGTGTGTGCGAGCACGGATGCGCTGCTGATTTGCGGCGCTAGGACTTCCTCTCGATCTTGAGATCGGCAAGATATCGTCTACATCAATCACGAGTTGAACTCGTTAAGCTTTGTCGGTCTTCAAGGGTATGTTCTCTACGGATATACATCCGCCCGTTGTTTGTATCTAGTAGATATATCTTGGTATGTAGTTCCCATCGTAGGAATTTTTTTGTTTTCTATGCTGCGAACCCTACAGTGGTATTAGTGCCGGATCTATGCGTAGATACTTTACACGGGTAGTACACATATGAGTATGTGGGCGATGATGATCATTTTGTTGCTCCGTTGTTGTAATTTTGGATATTGGTGGCATAGTGGGATGAAGCGGCCCAGACAAACTTTACATGTCCTCGCACATGAGACCTGTTCCACGCTTACATGCAACTAGTTTGCATAAGTGGCTAGCGGGTGTCTGTCTCTCCTACTATAGTCAATATCTATTTTGCAAGCGAGTTGTCAACAATTTGGTTATCCTCGTTGTGGTTCATGTTCGTAGGTAAGAACGGTTCTATCTCAAAAGCCCTAAGCCACGTAAAATTTGCAATGGATAAATTAGAGGCGTCTAGTTAGATTGTTGCTGGGCTAGTGTTATGATATGGTAGTGTTGTAAGTAGAAGTATGAGATGATACTCTTACAACACACATAGCGTGTAAACTCCATAGACCTTGGATTTACACATATAGGTATGATAGTGATCATACCACGATGCACATGATAGAGATCATCTGCGGGAACCATATCATTTCACTAATAAACATGTGATGTTTGATAGCATCTTATATTGCTTGTTTAGCGCTTTGTTAGCATAATAAGATGATCCCTCATTTAAATATCAAGATAAAAATGTGTTCTTCCTTTAGTATGCACCGATTATGTCTTCGTCGCTCCAAGACATCACGTGATGATCAGGTGTTCTTGGATCCACGACCATATTTCGGGTGTAAAACAGTTACACACGCGAATACTAAGGTTCTAACTTGGCGAGCCTAGCATGTACAGACATGGCCTCGGAACACGGACCGAAAGGTTAAGCATGAGTCATATAGTTGATATGATGCCCATTTGATGCTCGCCTTTGAAGCTACACCGACTCACGTGATGATCGGACTTGGTGTAGTGGATTTGGTTCATGTAATCACCAAAAAGGCACGAGGGATGTCGTTTTTGAGTGGGAGTTCATTCGTAATATGGATTAGTTGAACTCAATCTATCATACACTTAGTCTAAACTTTACAAATTCTGTTGTAGGTGGCACCACCTGCTTTTAATTTCAATGTGTTCATGGAGAAAGAGAAACTAGCAATGAACGGTAGCAACTTTACCGAATGGGCCATGAATTTGAGGATTCTCCTCTCTGCTGCACAAAAGCAATATGTGCTAGAAGCGCCGTTAGGCCCCCCACCTTTAGATGATGCCCCTGACGAGGAGAAGAATGTCTATCAGACTCGTCAGGAGGACCACAACTTAGTTCATTGCGGCATATTGTATGGGCTAGAGCCGGAACTTCGAAAGCATTTCGAAAATGGCAATGCTTTTGATACAATGGGTGAGTTGAAAATGATTTTCGACACACATGCTGCTGTAGAGAGCTACAACGCTTCAGAAAGGTTCTTTAGCTGCATGATGGAAGAGCACAACTCCGTTAGTGAGCATGTACTCAAGATGTCGGGTTACGCCGATAAGCTTGTGTCCTTGGGAATATCGATTCCCATTGACTTAGGCATCCATCGTGTTCTGCAGTCTCTGCCACCTAGCTATAAGAGCTTCGTGATGAACTATAATATGCAAGGCATGAAGAAGTCTCTCCCCGAGCTTCTGTCAATGCTTAAAACTGTAGAAGTGGAGATCAAAAAGGAACACTGGTTTCAAAAAAGACAAGAAGGGAAAACGGAAGGGAAGTAAGGGCGGCAAGACTGTTGCCGTGCCTGAAAAGAAACCCCGAGTTGGACCTAAGTCTGATACCGAGTGCTACTATTGTAAAGGGACTGGCCACTGGAAGCGCAACTGCCCCAAGTATCTGGCAGACAAGAAGGCCGGCAAGGCAAACAAAGGTATATATGATATACATGTTATTGATGTGTACTTGACTAGTGCTCGCAGTAGCACCTGGGTATTTGATACCGGTTTAGTTGCTAATATTTGTAACTCGAATCAGGGGCTGCGGAACAAGCGACCGCTAGCAAGGGGTGAGGTCAAGATGCGTGTCGGCAATGTATCAAGAGTTGATGTGATCGCCGTCGGAACGCTGCCTCTCCACTTGCCGTCGGGATTAGTTATAAACTTGAATAATTGTTATCTGGGGCCTGCACTGAGCATGAACATTGTATCTGGATCGTGTTTGATGCGAAGTGGTTATTCATTTAAATCCGAGAACAATGGTTGTTGCATTTATATGAATGAAATCTTTTATGGTCATGCACCGATGATGAATGGTTTATTTCTATTAGATCTCGATGATAATGTTACACATATTCATAATGTTGATGCTAAAAGGATTAAACTTAATGATGATATATCCGCATATATGTGGCACTGCCGTCTAGGTCATATTGGCGTTAAACGCATGAAGAAGCTCCATTCGGATGGACTTTTGGAATCACTTGATTTTGAATCATTTGATACATGTGAGCCATGCCTTATGGGCAAGATGACTAGAACGCTGTTTTCCGGTTCAATGGAACGGGCGACAGATTTATTGGAAATCATACATTCTGATGTATGTGGTCCAATGAGTGTGTCGGCGCGAGGTGGATATCGTTATTTTGTTACTTTCACGGATGATTTGAGTAGATACGGTTATATCTAATTGATGAAACACAAGTCTAAAACCTTTGAAAAGTTCAAGGAATTTCAGAATGAAGTGGAAAATCATCGTAATAGAAGGATCAAATTTCTACGGTCCGACCGTGGAGGTGAGTATCTAAGTTACGAGTTTAGCACTCACATGAAAGAGTGTGGAATTTTTTCACAACTCACACCTGCCGGAACACCACAGCAAAATGGTGTGTCGGAACGTCGTAATCGTACTTTATTAGATATGGTTCGATCTATGATGTCTCTGATGGACTTGCCGTTGTCATTTTGGGGTTATGCACTAGAAACTGCTGCATTCACTTTAAATCGGGCACCATCTAAATCCGTTGAAAAGACGCCGTATGAATTGTGGTTTGGAAACAAACCTAAGTTGTATTTTCTTAAAGTTTGGGGATGCGATGTTTATGTGAAGAAACTTCAACCGGATAAACCGAACCCAAAGCGGAAAAATGCGTCTTCATAGGATACCCTAAGGAAACTATTGGGTATTCCTTCTATCACAGATCCGAGGGCAAGGTTTTTGTTACCAAGAATGGATCCTTTCTAGAGAAAGAGTTTCTCGCGAAAGGTGTGAGTAGTCGGAAGGTAGAATTCGAAGAGGTTATTGAACCATCTCTTCAAAGTATGGCGAGTAGCACAGCACCGGAAGTTGTTCCGGAGTTGGCTCCACCTGTTGAAGAGGGAACTAATGATAATGATCATGAAACTCCAAAAGATAGTACTACCGAACCTCGCAGGTCAAGCAGGACGCGTGCAGCTCCCGAGTTGTATGGAAATCCTATCATGAATTTCATGGTTGATGAAAATGATGACCCTGCGACGTATGAAGAAGCGATGATGAGCCCGGATTCCAATAAATAGTTAGAAGCCATGAAATCCGAGATGGAATCCATGTATGAAAATCAAGTTTGGAACTTGGTGGACTTACCTCACGACCGAAAGGCCGTGGAGAACAAATGGATTTTCAAAAGGAAAACTGATGCTGATGGTAATGTGACCGTCTATAAAGCTCGACTTGTCGCAAAGGGGTTTCGAAAAATTCAAGGAGTTGACTACGATGAGACATTCTCTCTCGTAGAGATGCTAAAGTCAGTTAGGATTATGTTAGCAATTGCTACATATTTCGATTATGAGATATGGCAGATGGATGTCAAAACCGCGTTTCTCAATGGTAATATTGAAGAAGAGTTGTATATGATACAACCAAAGGGTTTTGTCGATCCTAAGGATGCTAACAAGGTGTGCAAGCTTCAGCGATCCATCTATGGATTGAAGCAAGCATCACGAAGTTGGAATCTCCGCTTTGATTAGGTGATCAAAGAGTTTGGATTTGTCCAAACTTATGGAGAAGCTTGTATTTACAAGAAAGTGAGTGGGAGCAATGTGGCATTTCTGATATTATATGTGGATGACATATTATTGATCAAAAATGATATAGATCTTTTAAACAGTGTTAAAAGTTATCTAAACAGCAAATTTTCAATGAAGGACCTAGGTGAAGCGTCATACATATTAGGCATAAAGATCTATAGAGATAGATCTAGGCGCCTAATAGGGCTATCACAAAGTACATACCTTGATAAGATTTTAAAGAAGTTTAAAATGGACGGAAGTAAGAAGGGGTTCTTACCTATGTTGCAAGGCAAGACATTGAGTAAGACTCAAAGTCCGGCTTCGGCGGAAGAAAGAGAGATAATGGACAAAGTCCCCTATGCTTCAGCCATAGGCTCTATAATGTACGCCATGCTATGTACAAGACCGGATGTGGCACATGCTATTAGTTTGACTAGTAGGTACCAATCGGATCCAGGTTCGGAACACTGGATAGCAGTCAAGAATATCCTTAAGTACTTACGAAGAACTAAGGATATGTTTCTTGTATACGGAGGTGAAGAAGAGCTCGTTTCTAAGTGTTATGTTGACGCTAGCTTTGACACCGATTCGGATGACTCTAAGTCTCAATCCGGATACGTATTTCTCATGAATGGCAGAGCGGTTAGTTGGAGGAGCTCCAAACAACCTGTGGTAGCGGGATCAACAACGGAGGCCGAATATGTTGCTGCTTCAGAAGCGGCTCAGGAAGCAGTTTGGATGAAGGAGTTCATATCCGAACTAGGAGTGGTTGCAAACGCGTTGGACCCAATGGTGATCTATTGTGACAACAATGGTGCCATTGCCAATGCCAAAGAACCAAGGTCTCACAAGCATTCCAAGCATATTAAGCGTCGGTTTCACTCCATCCGCGAGCATGTCAAGGATGGAGATATAAAGATTTGTAAAGTACATACGGATCTCAATGTAGCAGATCCGTTGACTAAAACTCTCCCTAGAGCAAAACATGATCAACACCACAACTCAATGGGTGTTAGATTTATCACTATGTAACTAGATTATTGTCTCTAGTGCAAGTGGGAGACTGAAGGGAATATGCCCTGAGAGGCAATAATAAAGTGTTTATTATGTGTATTCCAAGTATATTATAGATGTTTATTTTACATGCTATAATTGTATTAATACGGAAACATTAATACATGTGTGTTTAATAAACAAACAGAAAGTTCCTAGTTATGCCTCTATCATAAACTAGCTCGTTGATTAACAAGATGATCAAGGTTTCCTGATCATGGACATTGGATGTTGTTAATAACGGGATCACAACATTAGTGTAATGGTGTGATGAAAATTCATTCGAAGTATAGCATTGCGATCAGAGTCATTGAGTTTATATTGCTATAACAACTTACGAAGTGATCCTAATCCTTAGACCATGAGATCATGTCAATCACTAACACCGGAAGAGTTTCTTGATAACATCAAACGTCACACCGTAACAGGGTGATTATAAAGATGGATTCGGAACTAATAAAGTGTTATGTTGAGGCTCATGGATCGAGACTAGAATTTGTTCATCCCGATGACGGATAGATATACTCTGGGCCCTCTCGGTGATATCACATTGATTAGCTTGCAAGCAAGTGATTTGATCACTAGAATGTCATATCACGGGAACGAGAAAATAGTGCATGTCAGTAACGAGATCAAACTAGGTATGGAGATACCGATGATCGAATCTCGGACATGTAATATATCGTGAAACAAAGGGATTAAGATACTAGCATAAAAGGTTCCGACGATCACAAGAAAGTCATCGTTGAATATGTGGGAGTCAGTATGGGTCTCCAGATCCCGCTTCTGATTATTGATCCGAGAGGGGTCTCGATCATGTCCGCATTATTCACGAACCGAAGGGTGACACACTTAAGAAAAACCGACATCCAATTGGAGCAAAAGTTTCATGTCGAAAGAATGAACAAGCGCATGAATTTATTTCACTAGATACCGAAACAGGTTTTCGGGTGAAATTGCATAAAGTGGTTATGCATGTGAAATGGAATTCTAGCAAGGGGTTATTTGTGAATGTTTGTCATTAAAGTAATTGACAAAATTCTGAATAAAATAAAAGAGTTTTATTTAATGAGAGTTTGCATTAAATTTGGTGGAAATTTAATGGGAATTTGAGTGGACTTTTGAGTGGAGGGAATTTAAAGGACATTTTGTGAGTGGAGTGTCCACCCACATGAATGAAGGAGGGGAGGGGGCAGCCCCCATGGCCGGCGGCCACCCCCTTGGGTGCCCCCTCCTCCTATAAAAGGAGCCCCCCTCCTCACTTGTCTCTTACACCTCCTCGTGAAGGATCTCTCTCCCCCTCTAGAATTTATCCCCCATGGTCTCGGACTAGCGAGATACATGTTCCTGGTGGCTATTCGGCAAGAAAGAGTTGTGCTTCCGCTGCATCGCTGGAGCGAGGAGGCAGAGGTTGCTCGGTGCCTCGAACGTGTGTGCGAGCACGGATGCGCTGCTGATTTGCGGCGCTAGGACTTCCTCTCGATCTTGAGATCGGCTTGAGATCGTCTACATCAACCACGAGTTGAACTCGTTAAGCTTTGTCGGTCTTCAAGGGTATGTTCTCTACGGATATACATCCGCCCGTTGTTTGTATCTAGTAGATAGATCTTGGTATGTAGTTCCCATCGTAGGAATTTTTTGTTTTCTATGTTGTGAACCCTACATATGCATCTCAATGATGTTAAGTTTCCCCGTTTTATGTTGAAAGCTTTGAAGTTGCATCTGTTTTGTCTTCCTATGCTAGTGGTTTTTTGCTTCAACAATTCATTTTCTCATGATACCCCCATGCATAGGAAGTGGGTTAGACTCAAGTGTGTTGGTTATTTGCTTCTTAATGCTCTCTTTCATTCCAGATATATATCTCCTCTGTGAGCATTTTTGGAAGTTTCAAGCCTAACTTAAAGGCATCAAAGAAAAGTACTTGTTGGGAGATAACCCAAAAGTTTTGTCGAGTCTTGGAAGTTATTACCTATGTAATAACCGCTCCTTATCCTTTTTGTTTTGGTTTTCTGTCAAGTTCAACTACTTTTGTGAAGTAGAGGAGTTGTGAAAAGTGGCTGTCCTGGGACAGATTTTTATGCTGCACCATAAAAATTCGTGAGGGATCTCAGTATGTCGGATGAAGCTATATTTTTTTACCTTGTTATCCAAGTTGTTACCCAACTTTCATTAGTTCTGCACTTTTTGATTTGAGCAACAGAAGATCTTCGAAAAAAACAATCTTTACCTGCTGGTCTGTTTTGACAGATTTCTGGCATCATTTGCATTTGCCTCTTACAGAAGCTTTTGTTTTGGTGGGTTTTCAGTTGAAGTGTTTACCAAAGGTTTATTGTTTTTTCTTACACTAATGTTGCCATTGATTTTGTGCAAGGGTTTTGTAAGAAAGAAATTTTTAGGAAAAAGATAAAAGGAATCTGCAGAGTTCGTCTTTGAATAGTTAAAAGTGGTGAAAACATAAGGTTTGTGAAACCCCAATCTTTTTATATTTTTGGCATTTTCAATACATAAGGGAAGTTACGAGACGAAACTGAAGAGGAACCAGAGTCCGGGGTGGACAAACCCACCCCATGAGCGGGCCCAGCCTGGCCGCGCCTGGAGGGGGTTTGACACCCTCGAACTCCATCTCCACTTTGTTTCCGTATCAAAACCTTCCTTATGCATTAAAACTTCGTAATATATAACCCCCCCGGATCCCCCGAGGTTCGTGCATCGTGTTCTCGTCGTGTTTTCGTTTCGATCTGTTTCTATCAGGAAATCTTCTCAAGTTTAGAGCACCATGGCCTCCGCCAACGACAAAGGCAAGAAGCCCGAAGAAGAAGAGCCTCAAGTCCCCAAGGAGGAGGAGATTTCGGTAGGGTATGAAGGTGACATGGAGGAGGATAAGCAACCGAACAATCGCGCTACCGTCGCAAGCATTGGTTTTGTGGCAAGACCTACCAAGCTTAAGAGGACGGCACAGATGTCCATAGGAGGGAAACCTCCACATCTCTTCTACAATCCACAGTCATATCCTCCACGTAAAAAGAGACCCTTCCATGCACTTATACATGAATATCAATATCGATACATCGGAAACGTATCTATAATTTTTGATGCTCCATGCTTGTTTTGTATCTACTTTGCTTTGCTTTATCTATACTTTGAGGTGTTTTTATATATTTTCTAGAACTAACCTATTAACAAGTTGTCACAGTGCCAGTTGCATGTTTTATTCTGTTTTTGGTTCTAGAAAGGCAGAAAATCAATATTCTCGGAATTGGACGGGACAAAAGCCAAATTCAATAACTTTCCGTGAGGGACACGAATCTAGAAGGAGGGACGGAGAGGCACCAGAGGGTGGCCAAACCCCCTGGGCACGGCCAAGCCTGGCCCGCGCCTAGGGAGGGTATGGGCCCTCTGGCGGCCTCCTCGGCCTCCCTCTTCGCCTATAAGAAGATCCCGATGGGAAAACCCTAGGGCATCCATAATAAATCCACGAAAACCTCTATAGTGCCGCCGCCACCGAAGGGGAGATTCGGGGGATAGAAAATCTCTGTTCCGGCACCCTGCCGAGACGGGGTAGTGCCCCCGGAGCCATATCCATCTATCTCCAGCACCATCTCCATCACCGTTGTTGATTCCCATGATGAGGAGGGAGTAGTTCTTCCTCGAGGCTAAGGGCTCTACCGGTAGCTATGTGTTCATCTCTCTCTCTATGCATGATCATGTTGTGGTCATGAGCTTTGTAATTAAGTAGATCTACCTTGCTACTCAAGTGCTTCAATAGATCTATATTCTCCCCATGTGTGTGAAATTGACAGCATGCACACCATGGTGGCAGTTAGGCTTGAGTCTACATAAATACTCTTTGTGCTTTAATAGATCTATGATTTTCCCCACGTGTGTGAAAGTGACAGCGTGCATACCGTGTTTGGCACTTTGGATAGATTGAATATTTGTTATGAGTTATATGTGGAGTTGGATGTCTCTATGAAATTATGGTGTTTGTTGGAACCATCTAGCGCTCAAGGTGACACTGTGGGGTTATCTAGATTGGGGATGGCCCTACCATGGATTAGAGTGTTCAACCGGAGAGTAGTTAAGAGTAGTATCATGAAGAGAGGATATTTATATTAGGGAGTGTTCACTAGTGAAAGTATAATCCCTAGGCCTTGTTTCTAAACATTGAAACACCGTTTGCATCTAGATCTGTTGCATGTTTGCTTGCTTTAGTCTTTACCTCATCGTCAAGCTATTTTCTGGCACCGTTACCACTTGTATTTCACTATCTCTTCGCCGAACTAGTGCACCTATATTGGGTGTGTTGGGGACACAAGAGACTTCTTGTATCTTGATTGAAGTATTGCTTGAGAGGGAATACCTTTGACCACTTCCTCCCTGAGTTCGATAAACCTTGGGTAATCCACTTAAGGGAAACTTGTTGTTGTTCTACAAACCTCTGCACTTGGAGGCCCAACAACTGTCTACAAGAATAGAAGTGCGTAGACATCAAATATCAACATGTGCCCAAAGGGAATTTGCCCTCGGCTTGGGATTTGCCTCGTTCTAACAATGCAGAGAAGGATCATGCTAAGGACGAAGAGTGGGGGAAGAATAACAAGAACTGGGATTCTCGGACTGACATGATCATGAACCGTATAGAGCAAAATTCGGAGCTAATCCTTACTCTTACTTTTGATTTCGAGGATTTGAAGAAACTCATTGAGGAGCTTATCAAGAGAACACCACCACCACCGAAGGATTAATTCGTCATCAGGTTTGGCATCCCCTTGGCTTGTTCCAAGCTTGGGGGAGTGCCGCGGTATCACCACCATCATCTTTTATCATTTACCTTTTTAGTGGATTCTTATATATGGTAGAGGGGTTATCTTATAGTTTGGTTTGCATGTGGAAGTATCTCTCCTGTAGTTGGTTATCTATGTATCCCTTGGTGTGAGTGCCTTTATTGGAATATTAATGAGAAGTCTCATCTTTTACTTTTTGCACTTCTTATTTTAGTTTGCAATCTCTATTGTATGATGGATCTTGTTGATTAGTATTGGCACCACTTTGGGATCATCAAGTGGATCTAAATTGGTTTTGGCAAACCGATTTCTGGTCAGTAGCATTACTATGAAAGAGAAAAGGAAAGAAAAATCTTACATGTATTTTGTATCATTTGTTTTCTTTCTTGTTGGATCATAAACTCAGTATTCTTTATTTAAGATTCTTTTGTGTCTTCAAGGAATATTGCATGTTTGGCTTTATTACTTGTATGTTTGCTTGTTTCTTTCAACTCTCTTGCTTGCTACCCAACCTTGCTAGCCAAAAACCTGTTTTGAAAAGGCATACTTCTCATGTTTCCAAAACCCTTTGAACCAAAAACCTTTGCCACTTCTGTCCACCATATCTACCTAGTAGTTGTTGCTATTCCTAGCAGATTCTCAAGATTCATCTACCTTTCGAATTAAAAAGTATTTTGTTATGTGAAAACTAGTTAGTAAAGCTCTCACAAACTTGATGGCACACTTTATTTCTTTGCCCCTAATAAACTTGAACCATTGTGAACATCGAAGTTGTATATGCTTGCATCTATACGTTGGAATTAGCAGAACCGTGCTGTCACGGGGAACGTTTTCAACATTGCACTTGTACTCTGTACACAATTGATATCGTGCTCTTTTGTCTATGGATGTCAACGGTATGAAATAAAGAGGGAACTTGTAAGTCCATGGAGTTTGTATTCTGTGTTAGAGAAACGCCTGGGCCGCTAGCCTAAGCCATGCTTAATCATGGTGGAAACTTGCAGCATCACCATAGTGAGTCATCTATGAAGCATCCTCAATAAAAATCTATGCATATGGTAAATAAAAAGATTGCTGAGATGCTTATTGTCTGCTTGCCTTGTCATTTTGGTTATGGGAAAGCTCCTGTGCCAGGTGCAAGGGGTACCCCGTTGGCAGTTCTCAATGATATGCAAATACTTACAATGATAAGAACTTACCTGGGCCCAAAGTTGAGTATGCATGAGGAGTGGCCCTCATATTCAAGGGGCATGAGATTGCCAACTTATATTTCATCAAGCATATACTCCATATTTTTTCACTTTAACCTTAATCATCTGAAGATGCTTATGATAGGGGCAATGAGAGCTCAAAGCTAGTAAGTACCATAATATTTTGGAAGATCTTTATGACTTGAAATCCCTGCTACCCTCTATAAAGGGACCTTTCTCCTAGTTACCAGTTGAGTCAGTAAACCTACTTCCTCTCTATCTCCAACAAGCATTTGAGTTGTTGTGTTTCAAGCTTTCATATGGTGATTTATTCAATCATGTTCTATATCTTCCTTGTTTGCACAAAACTCTTATCTATTGAGTATTAATTTGAAAGCCTTCACTTGTGAAAAATCCTTTTTGAGCAAAGAGTGCTCCTGTTTTGAAACTTCTACAAAAAGCTTTTGTGAAACTGTTTGCCAGGAGTTCTCTGACCAAGAACAAGTTTGCCAATTTGTAACATCCCAGTATACAGGATCTATCGAAGGGTAGATTTGGGACTATGAATTGTTGCATGCCTTCATTTGTGAAAATGTGGGTAAAATTTTCGCCAAATAAAAACCTTGAGTGATCAATGTTTATTTCTTACTTTGAGAATAGGTTTAGTCTTAAAGGAAGATTGCTATAAACTTTGATATGATCTTAAAGGAACCATGCGTGTTTTGAAATGAGTTTGGATTCTAACACTTAAGTATTTTATAATTTAAAAGATTTGGATATAAGATTTGAATATTAAATTAATTAAGAGAAAAGTATTATAACTTAAATCTTATCTAAAAACAATATTGTATATGAAATTCATTTCATATACATAAAAAAGATACAAAGAATGAACTTACTGAAGTTATTCCAAACTTCACAATTTACACAAGGGTAAAGAATAAGAAAATTCTTTATTAATAAATATATAAACTTTATTACAAATGAACCAAATAAAGATTACAAGAATTATAAAAGTAAAATTACAAAAGAATAAGAAAAATACATTTGTTTATCCACTAAGTATCCTATATCTAAAACTACACTAAATCTTCATATTTATCTTTGTACCTGCAAAACAAAGATTTCTCTCAGATATGTCAGTGAGGTGCACTTGACAATCTCATCATTGAGAATTGTGGTAAAAGGGGCAAGTTTCACCAATCTGAAAGATTTCATCCTTCATAAATTCAAAGCCAGAATTCAAATGACAGCCAAAAGGGACCAATTCACCAGCCAGGTAAAAGTAGATTGGTAATAGTAAGTTCAAACTTTCTAAACTATGTGCATAGCAGGCACACAAGCTGCAAACACATAAGCATGCAAAGGGTGTGTTGTCGACCTCACAAGCACATCCAATATCACAAAACCACAGCACAGCCATGGAGGAGCACTTCAGTGCATCTCTTCACTACACAACACACCAGCACAGCCAGGGTAAACAACAGCTAAACCAAGAACAGTAGCCAACCCCAACCACCCAGATCAACCTAAACATCACCAGAATGGTGACATAAGGAGGGGGATGGATCTGGTGGACAACAAGGTCAAGCCCAGGAGCTAGGAGGATCAGGCAAGCTCAAGAGCACAGCAAAAGCAGATCAAGATCCAGATCAAGATCAAGATCATCATTAATCTACTACATCCACATCAGAATCTATGGTGAGCCTCATAAAACCATCACATGATTTCATCATATTATCTAAATAAAAGCATGTGTTGTTTTATGAGATAATCTCTCAATAAACACCCAAGAGGAGTGCATCTATCCTAGAGATTTCAAGTATAAGGATAAGAAATCAAGCTCAACCACAAACACTAGACCCTCAGACCAGCATCACTGGGTTCAGTGTTATTTTTGCAACTTAGATCATTTTCATTTGATCTTATCAGAACAGGGCACATCTCTCAGAGAGAGTAGCACCTCAAAATCTATAAGTTTCAAACAAACTATTGTCCAACCAACTAGGAATTACATCCTAGAGCCTCAGACCAACATCATAGGCAGGAAAGTTAATAAAAGCTTCCATATCATCTTATCAGTTTTAATCACAAGCATAATCAAGCTAAGCCCAGAAATAAAAACCAAATCACTTGTGTGCCAGAATACAATGGTATCACAAGGACAAGTTCTTAATGAGATAAAACTAATCTTTACTTAGCTTTCACAGATAAAAGGGGACAAATCAATGAATATCATTTTCCTGAATCCAAGTGCCAGGAATCAATCTTAAAATGAATCTATACATCCACAGAAAATCATTACATGTAATGATTTGATTCAGAGTGTATAATCTCAAACAAGCCCACATTATAATTGCAGTAAGCAAATACTGAGAGAAATCTATTGTCAGTACAAGCATTCTGACGGTAGAGTAAACTTCTCAGACCAACAATATAATCCAATCAAGGATTTCATTGAAACACTAGCATGGATCATGGTGGATTACCACCAGAATTAATCTGACAGGCAACTAGTATCATCAAAGCCACTATCAATCGTTAACCACAGCAGACAATCATTTCCCATGGTCAGATATGAACAATACTAGATCTAAAGCATCATAGATATGATCAATAGGGGGGTTATGAACCCTAATCAGAGCAAGAACCCAAATCCAGAGATGAAGTCAACCAGCACATAGCCACTCGGCATGAAAGCCACTAGATACACATAGAGAATCATGGCAGTAGCATGGACAAGCACCACAGAGACAACTTACCCGAGGTCCTCGCCGATGAATCGAAGAGGAAGCAGAGGGGCCGACGAACCGTGGTGGCACAGGGAGCACCCAGAAGGGTGCTGCAACCTGCACCTGCCACGGTGGCGGCCGTAGCAGCGCACGAGCCCAGCACATCACCGCGGGCCGAATCGCGGCGGCGACGACAACACCTTTTCCGAACCCTAGGTTTCGGGAATGGGGTGGAACTGACCACGGGGAAGCCCCGGAGTCAAATCCAAGTGAATAGAACGAACGAGCGTCATCGACAACCCCAACTCGCACCACGGCGGCCAGAACAGCCGACGACGACAGGAATCGACGGTGGCGGCATCGCCAGCCACAGGGTTGAGACAGAGGAGCAGGGGATAAGGTCGAGGAAGAGAGAGAGGCAGAGTGGGCTGGGTGGGCCAAAACCCTTCGGGGTAATCTTTTGACCCTGCCCTATTAGGCCACCCTGGCCCAATAAGCCCAAGGGGCCAGCCCAAGTTATTTAATAAAATTTTGATCAATTATAAAAGACCAAAATACCCCTGACCTCAATAAAATTATAGAAAATAAATTAAAAGTCCAAAAATTATAAATAAAATATTTTTGGATTCACAATAATCCACTCTGTTCAAATAAAATAAAATATAAAGTTTTGAACACTTAAACTTTTATAAGAATTTTGTAATTTATATATTCCTTATGGAATTTTACAAAATTATTGAAAAGTGATAAAAATAAATAAAAATCACTTTCATTATTTATTAATATTATAGTATTTTTGAAAAATACTACATAAATATTTACTAATAAAAATAATTCATATTCCTATAAGGATAAATGTTTATAATATAAGTAAAATACCAAAAATCTTGGAAAAAATAAGAATTCTAATTTAAAATATAATCATGTATTATTATATCACTTAATTAAATATTTATTATTTATTAAATAATTACAGAGTAATAAGCATTATAAAAATTATATCTTGTTATTTATAAATCACAAAAATAACATTTACATATTAAAAAGCTAATATTCTACTTTTGAGTTAAATAAAAATTCAAATATTTTAACAACTCAAATATAAACTTATTAATAATTCATATAAAGATAAATAAAACTTATTAATATTCCTAAAATGAGTTAAATAAGTTTAATAAATAGTATTAGTCTCAAATATTAATAATCTAATGCCATAATGATTTAAAACATTATAAATGTTTTTATTTTAGAAAGATCTACAACCTTAAATGAAGATTATCTCTAAAAAGAATTCCATTAATAATAAAGTCCTTAAAGAACAACTTGTGAACAATCAAATCTTCTCTAAACCATATTAATCACCAAATTACAAAAACTACTACGACACTATATAAATCCATAAGTAGTTAAGTAATATTATGTTGGGTTTTTAAACTATACTCACTCATCTATAAAGGGTAAATGATACTACTCTATTATAGAATTAAGAAACCATTATCCCAAGTAAAAGAATAACCATTTTTAAATAACTTAAAGAACACTTTTCAGATATACAAGATACTAATGTATAAGTATTATACTTTCAAAATTATCTATATTTTAAAGTTAACTTTAGTCTCCAAGAATCTAAATATAATACCATACACATTACTACATGTTTTATAGTTAACTTTGGTCTGAAGTAGTTAATCTATAAAGAAACTCAAGCCAAACCATTTGATCAAAACAAATAACATCAACCACCACTAATTAACCACAAAAGTTTGTTTAGACTTCGGAAGAGAAACCTTTTCTTCGAAGGTTATCCTTTTTGCCACTTTAAATAAGAAATCTTGTATAAGTAGTCCTAACTAGTATGTCATAAGAATGTATATTTTACTCCTACAAATATGATGTCTATAGCTACTCCTAAACTCTAATAAAAGTACAACTATGAAACTTATTTAAAAGGACCACACATTCCAAAGTAACCACTTTCGGAATTTAAACCCTAGAACAACGCTATTCCTAGGATCTGCGCTTAGAACGTGCATCACATTACTTATGCATAAAAGCATACTGCTTCTTTAAAACATTAGTCCTTACCAGACCAATGATGCTGATTTCAGATTTTGGATCTTATACATTGACTCGAAGACCGTGAGTGCATAATCTTGCCATCACAAAAGGCAAGTTCACACTTGCTCATGTCCTTTGTTTATTTTCTGTAAAGTATTTTACAAATCCAGTGTTGTCTTCACCTGCATTTGAAAAAGGTCCAAAAACACTATTTTCAATTATAATGAGGACTATTTATTACTGATCCAGGGTGATCAGCTAATCTATTAAACCTGACAGTTGGACTACCACAGTTCAGAACTATAACACCTAGGACTTAACAACCAATGTCGCCAATGATTCTTGCGCTGTATAATACGCGTTGACCATGAGATTTGGAATGGGACGGAGAAGTCAGCTGTATCTTCTTCCTCTTGCATGAAGCCGAATGTGCAGGTCGTGTCTGTTATCCTCGTAGCGTGCATATTAATTGGTAATTCGTAGAGGATATGCAGCATATGGGTGGGAACCCTCAACGTCCCACGATAGTTCTGACATCTAACGGTTTGTACAAACCATTGCCGTAATTCTTTATGTGGGCATGGTGTACACAAAGGAGACATGCGGGGTCGCGAAGGGGGCAGTGATTGGCTTGGATCATCTTCTGGGCCCCACATCATGGAATTGTGGACGGGAATAAGCTGCCCCCTTGTGCAACAAAGAGTTGATCTCTCATGGGTAAAGTGACGCACCTCTGCAGAGTGAAAGAACTGTAACTTGTTACTCCCTGTTCCGGGAAGGAGCGGCGAACGCGGCGGGAAAGGAACCCCATGAAGGTTCTAGTAAACCCGTGAAGGCTGACGGACATAGTTTTTTAGAATAAAAGCAACCTTTGAAGAAATGGTTTTGAAAACTTGCATTGCCTACGACCTATGGTCTGTGGCTATAGTTATAGTGCATCAAACACTCCTTTTCTAGTGAATTTGCTGAGTACGCTCGTACTCAAAGTATCTTCTTAACCCTTGCTAGATTCCGAAGCCATTAAAACGATGACTACATCAAGATATGCTCCAGGACTTATCAAGACCAGCTAAAGCTCTTCAAAAAGAAAAGGAAGTCAACATATACCTCAACTCAAGTGAAGACGAAAGTTACCGATTAGATAGGAATATTATCTCTAGCCAAAGAACCTATTTCTGTAGAGCGTTGCAATAGCAACAATGCCAACCTCTTGGACTGAATATTAGGCTTAACAGTATAATCGTTCTTGCATTGTTTAACTTCGATTCTTCTCCGTAAGAAGTTCTTTCTCTCTCTTAAATCTAGAGTGTTCTCTGGATCTCATGTAAAGAGTGAGTTGTAACCTTTAGCCATGTATTGGACCCGCTGTGTTTCTGTTGTGCCATTCTGAGGGATGTAATACTAGTGAACGGTGTTTCATTGGTGTTTTGGTGTTATGTCAATGACTATAGTATACTACATCATGCAGTGGTATGTTGGATCACCGCAGTTGGTATCAGAGCATATGCTTTGACCTTAGGTTGGAAACCTAGTAAATGGGTAGAACCTGTAGGACACATTCTAGCAATAATGAAGAGTTCTCTAGTGATATGAGGGATATTCACTTAAGAATAATCCTGTTATGTTACTAGTGCGATAACTCTTTTATATGATTGCAATTCCAATCATTTCCCAAGAGTTTTAACTCTATGTGACTGATGATAATTTCTTATCCATAGTTCCACATGGCACCTCGGTATCCACCCCGGAATGTTCAAGTGATGAACAAGACGTTGGATGACTACGGAGGGGATTGGACAGACAATCTCCGACAACTTTTATGGAGTTTGGAATGTGAATCAAGACTTTTGGTCAAGATTTACACTTACTATGATTGGCAGGTATTAGCTAAATACCGTGTCATGATCATGTTACCCAAGAAGTTAGGACTGAAGGGAGAAATACCAGCAGGAGAGGCAAGGTGCATGGCATCTGCATATCAGATTGTCGTAGCAGCAGCCATAACCATGATCCGAGAACATAAATCCCAAGCTCTAGAAGGTAGTACTCACACCATTATACCACATGAAACCTCAAACTCAGAGCATGAGTTAGATCACTCTACCTTAGTCCAAGCTGAACCTACTCTAGCTGTAGAGTATATGGATCTTTATCGATCTTTGCTAAACACTTATCATAACACTCACCATGTCTTAGTTCAGGAGATGGATACGTTCATTGAGGATTTTACTAATCCTGATAAAGCAATGGCTCGTAGGAAGAAGTTAGATAAATAAGCTAGGCATCACAAATACATACCTTCTGGAGAGGTGTTTGAGGAAACTGAGTTTGATGACCCAAACTCAAAAAATTATGCCTATAAACAGAATGACTTCAAGCCACCTGAAGACCTATGGACCAAGTACAATTCCGAACAGCAGGAATGGAATAAAGTTATTCCAAATAAACCTGACAAGTATGGATGGGAAATAGAATCTCAAGGTAAAACCATAGGAAATCCTATACCGTGTGATACGGGTATTGAAGAAGAGACCAATTATAACCATAGAGAGCCTTATGGACCATATGGGGGTAATACGAATCCAATCAACTTAGAAGAGTACTCCAATAGCTACTATACCAATATATATGACTGGATCCAAGAAAAAGCTAAGGAACCAACTTACTATGAGGAAGCGTTGCCAAAAAACCCGAACTATTCGGTGGAAGATTGCGCCAACTCTAGTCATTTTTCAATGACTAATCTCGGTCTCGGTACTTCTAATCAAGATTACGCACCTCCTGGATGCTCCTATGCTCCATAAGGCAGTCGTAGGACTTCACGTCATCATGGACGGATCTCCAAGAAGCACTAGACGAAGATGAAAGTGAGAGAGAAACAACATCCCAAGGGATGCGGGCTTGAATAATGTACATATAGGGTAATGTGTATTGTAGTTTGAAGGGTTTGCGGAAATAAGTGAGGATATATCCACAAGAACAAGAAGTTCTTGTAAGATAGTTGTGTAAATAGGTATGGAGCAAACCGTTGGAACATCTAGTACATTTGTAAATTAGTTAAAACCTATGTGTAATACAGGGTATATGTTTTATTGTTTATCGACATTTGGATCTTATTGAATTTTCCTGATTGACTAGATCTGTACATGAAGTTTAATTAGGTGTGCAAATGCATGATGTAACACCCAGTTATTACTTGATGTTATAGAACTAGATAGGAATGGGAATTCATGTAAGGGAGTGATGATTTCAAAAAAAAACTTACTGGAAGGAAGAAACAAGATATAAGGAGTGTTAACACCACTTGGAGAAATGGTGGAGCATAGATTATTCCTAGCCAAACTCAAGAAAGAAGTTGGGTACAGAAGTGAGTAAAATTACTAAGAAGTAATGGAGAAATTGTACCAAGTTCATGGAAGTATCATGAATAAGTATAAATAGTTAGCTTTGGAACCAAAATTATATTCAAACTCTGACAGTTCTGAGAGAATGTGAGAGGTACGTGAGAAACCATAGGGTAATACACACACCCTAGGACGGTTCGCAGCTGGTAATAATCCGCAATTGGTATTTGATCCATAGCTAGTAACTAATCCACAGTTGGTATTTTGTCTGCAGCCGGTATTTGGTTGAAATAGTTAACCAAATCTTATTAGAAGTTGCATAAAGAGCATTAAATTTGGCCTAAGTTAAGTAAGACATAAGAAAGTTTAACAGATCTGAAGACGATCGCTTGGCAAGGTGCTTTGCAAAATCCAGTTATTTCAGCAAGAATGTCCAATAGTAAGTACGACATTTAGTACTGAAAGAATTGCTTCGGAGATCCACAACTATGTGGATGCACCGTATAATATTTCATTGGACCTTAAACCAGTAAAATATAAACTGAACAGGAACCAACATTTTAGTTCAAGAATCAATAGCTTCTATTCATGGAGTTTCAAAACTATTAGTAAAACTTAATGGGGAAGAGTAAACATTTGGAATGATAGTTGAAGAAAATACTATAGGTAATAAAGAAAAGTTATTTGAAAATCTTAAGAAGGTACAAACTTGAGGGTGATGAAGGATACATTTAAACAATCAAATTTAAAAAGAAACAACTGTTAAGTAATCCTTAAGAAGTAATATAGAACCCTAATTCAACAAGTGTCGAGAATGAAAAATTCCCAGGGGTATGGACAAATTGAGTTTAAATTCAATCTTGGAAGGAATACCAGTATCAACTATATAATGACAAGAATAGTAAGATAGTCTGTTGACCATTAATATGCGTATATAGAAACTTAAAAAAAACTTATAGTAATGAGAACTTCCAAATTGTAATTAATATAGTAACGAAGTTGTTAATTCAAGAAAAAGAATTGAATGAGGATATCTAATCAGGTTATGGAATATTCCAATTAATTCCATTGAAGATCATCATGGAGCGGAGAGTATAGCAACCATTACAAACTTTAGAAATTCCTGAATGGAAATGGGAGGAAATAGGTATGGACTTCATCATAGGATTACCTATGACACCAAAAAGGAAAGATATGATATGGGTAATTGTGGACAGACTCACTAGGAGTGCACATTTTATTCCAGTAAATCAAAAGGATAATGCTGAGAAGTTAATTGAAGTATATGTCAAGGAGATAGTAAGTAAGCATGGAGTACCCAAAAAGATCATAACTGATCAGGGATCAGTGTTTACTTTAGCATTTTGGAAGCAATTGCATGAATCACTTGGTTAAAATTTAGATTTTAGCACGGCATATCATCCTGAGACAGGAGGTCAAACTGAAAGAATAAATCAAATACTAGAAGACATGTTAAGAGTTTGTGCACTAGATTTTGGAGGAACATGGGAAGATCATCTACCATTGGCAGAATTTTCTTATAACAATAGCTATCAGAGTAGTCTGAAGGCAGCCCCATATGAGATTCTGTATGAAAGAAAGTGTAGACCACCAATATATTGGTATGAACCTGGAAACAGCAAAGAATTTGCGCCAGATTATAACAAGGAAAGACAAGACATCATTGATAAGATCATGGCATCCAGAAGTAGGAGAGATGGTCTATTTGAAAGTAAGTCCAATGAAAGGAGTAAAAAGATTTGGAGTTAAAGGGAAATTGAGTCCAAGATATATCGGACCATTCAAGATACTGAGTCAAAATAGAACTATAGCTTGTGCTTTAGAGTTACCATCAAGATTGGCTCGGGTGCATAATGTTTTTCATGTGTCACAACTTCGCAAATGTTTGAAAGTTCCAGAGGATGCAATAACACATCAAGAGTTAGAACTCCAAGCAGACCTAACTTATATTGGAAAGCCCTGTAAGATTCGGGAAGAAAATTGGAAAAGATTGAGGAACAGAGCAATTGAATATTGCAAGGTACAGTGGGAACATCACCCTGAGAGAGAAGCCACATGGGAGAAGAAAGAGGATGTAAGAAAAGTTTATCCAAAACTATTCAAGTACATCTCCACAAACTTCGGGACGAAGTTTAATTTAAGGGGGGAAGTCTGTAACATCCCAGTATATAGGATCTATCGAAGGGTAGATTTGGTAATATGAATTGTTGCATGCATTCATTTGTGAAAATGTGGGTAAATTTTTCGCTAAATAAAAACCTTGAGTGATCAATGTTTCTTTCTTACTTTGAGAATAAGTTTAGTCTTAAAGGAAGATTGCTATAAACTTTGATATTATCTTAAAGGAATCATGTGTGTTTTGAAATGAGTTTGGATTCTAAAACTTAAGTATTTTATAATTTAAAAGATTTGGATATAAGATTTGAATCTTAAATTAATTAAGAGAAAAGTATTATAACTTAAATCTGATCTAAAAACAATATTGTATATGAAATTCATTTCATGTACATAAACAAGATACAAAGAATGAACTTACTGAAGTTATTCCAAACTTCAAAATTTACACAAGGGTAAAGAATAAGAAAATTCTTTATTAATAAATATATAAACTTTATTACAAATGAACCAAATAAAGATTACAAGAATTATAAAAGAAAAATTACAAAAGAATAAGAAAAATACATTTGTTTATCCACTAACTATCCTATATCTAAAACTACACTAAATCTTCATCTTTATCTTTGTACCTGCAAAACAAAGATTAAATAGAAAACAAAACAGGATCAGTGTTAGTAGATTTCTCTCATATATGTCAGTGAGGTGCACTTGACAATCTCATCATTGAGAATTATGGTAAAAGGGGAAAGTTTCACCAATCTGAAAGATTTCATCCTTCATAAATTCAAAGCCAGAATTCAAATGACAGCCAAAAGGGACCAATTCACCAGCTAGGTAAAAGTAGATTGTTAATAGTAAGTTCAAACTTTCTGAACTTATCCACATGTGCATAGCAGCCACACAAGCTGCACACACACAAGCATGCAAAGGGTGTGCTGTCGAACTCACAAGCACAACCAATATCACAAAACCACAACACAGCCATGGAGGAGCACTTTAGTGCATCTCTTCACTACACAACACACCAGCATAGCCAGGGTAAACAGCAGCTAAACCAAGAACAACAGCCAAACCCAACCACCCAGATCAACCCAAACATCACCAGAATGGTGACATAAGGAGGGGGATGGATCTGGTGGATAGCAAGGTCAATCCCAGGAGCTAGGAGGAGCAGGGAAGCTCAAGATCAAGCTCAGGAGCACAGCAAAAGCAGATCAAGATCCAGATCAAGATCCAGATCAAGATCAAGATCAAGATCAAGATCATCATCAATCTACTACATCCACATCAGAATCTGCGGTGAGCCTCATAAAACCATCACATGATTTCATCATATTATCTAAATAAAAGCATGTGTTGTTTTATGAGATAATCTCTCAATAAACACCCAAGAGGAGTGCATCTATCCTAGAGATTTCAAGTATAAGGATAAGAAATCAAGATCAACCATAAACACTAGACCCTCAGACCAGCATCACTGGGTTCAGTGTTATTTTTGCAACTTAGATCATTTTCATTTGATCTTATCATAATAGGGCACATCTCTCAGAGAGAGTAGCACCTCAAAATCTATAAGTTTCAAACAAACTATTGTCCAACCAACTAGGAATTACATCCTAGAGCCTCAAACCAACATCATAGGCAGGAAAGTTAATAAAAGCTTCCATATCATCTTATCAGTTTTAATCACAAGCATAATCAAGCTAAGCCCAGAAATAAAAACAAAATCTCTTGTGTGCCAGAATACAATGGTATCACAAGGACAAGTTCTTAATGAGCTAAAACCAATCTTTACTTATCTTTCACAGATAAAAGGGGACAAATCAATGAATATCATTTTCCTGAAGCCAAGTGCCAGGAATCAATCTTAAAATGAATCTATACATCCACAGAATATCATTACATGTAATGATTTGATTCAGAGTGTATAATCTCAAACAAGCCCACATTATAATTGCAGTAAGCAACTACTGAGAGAAATATATTGTCAGTACAAGCATTCTGACAGTAGAGTAAACTTCTCAGACCAACAACATAATCCAATCAAGGATTTCGTTGAAACACTAGCATGGATCATGGTGGATTACCACCAGAATTAATCTGACAGGCAACTAGTATCATCAAAGCCACTATCAATCGTTAACCATAGCAGACAATCATTTCCCATGGTCAGATAGGAACAATACTAGATCTAAAGCATCATAGATATGATCAACAGGGGGGTTATGAACCCTAATCCAGAGATGAACTCAACCAGCACATAGCCACTCGGCATGAAAGCCACTAGATACACAGAGAGAATCATGGCAGTAGCATGGACAAGCACCACAAAGACAACTTACCCGAGGTCCTCGCCGATGAATCGAAGAGGAAGCAGAGGGGCCGACAAACTGCGGCGACACAGGGAGCACCCAGAAGGGCGCTGCAACCTGCACCTGCCACGGCGGCGGCCGTAGCAGCGCACGAGCCCAGCACATCACCGCGGGTGGAATCGCGGCGGCGGCGACAACACCTTTTCCGAACCCTAGGTTTCGGGAATGGGGTGGAACTGACCACGGGAAAGCCCCGGAGTCAAATCCAAGTGAATAGAAGGAACGAGCGTCATCGACAACCCCAACTCGCACCACGACGGCGGCCAGAACGGCCGACGAAGGCAGGAATCGACGATGGCGGCATCGCCGGCCACGAGGTCGATACAGAGGAGGAGGGGATAAGGTCGAGGAAGAGAGAGAGGCAGAGTGGGCTGGGTGGGCCAAAACCCTTTGAGGTAATCTTTTGACCCTGCCCTATTGGGCCACCTTGGCCCAATAAGCCCAAGGGACCAGCCCAAGTTATTTAATAAAATTTTGATTAATTAGAAAAGACCAAAATACCCTTGACCTCAATAAAATTATTGAAAATAAAATAAAATTCCAAAAATTATAAATAAAATATTTTTGGACAATACACTCTGTTCAAATAAAATAAATATAAAGTTTTGAACACTTAAACTTTTATAAGAATTTTGTAATTTATATATTCCTTATGGAATTTTACAAAATTACTAAAAAGTGATAAAAATAAATAAAAATCACTTTCATTATTTATTAATATTATATTATTTTTGAAAAATACTAAATAAATATTTAGTAACAAAAATAATTCATATTCCTATAATAATAAATGTTTATAATATAAGTAAAATACCAAAAATCTTGGAAACAAATAAGAATTCTAATTTAAAATATAATCATGTATTATTATAAGAAATAAGTCTAGCTCACTTGGTTAGGGAAGTGGATGTACAACCCAGCCACCCAGGTTCAAGTCCCTAGAGACGCAGATTTGGGGTCTTATTATTTCAAAAAAACACGCTGTAGGGGCTTCCCCTGCCGCATTCCTTTCAAAAAAAATCATGTATTATTATATCACTTAATTAAATATTTATTATTTATTAAATAATTACACAGTAATAAGCATTATAAAAATTATATCTTGTTATTTATAAATCACGAAAATAACATTTACATATTAAAAAGCTAATATTCTACTTTTGAGTTAAATAAAAATTCAAATATTTTAACAACTCAAATATAAACTTATTAATAATTCATATAAAGATAAATAAAACTTATTAATATTCCTAAAATGAGTTAAATAAGTTTAATAAATAGTATTAGTCTCAAATATTAATAATCTAATGCCATAATGATTTAAAACATTATAAATGTTTTTATTTTAGAAAGATCTACAACCTTAAATGAAGATTATCTCTAAAAAGAATTCCATTAATAATAAAGTCCTTAAAGAACAACTTGTGAACAATCAAATCTTCTCTAAACCATATTAATAACCAAATTACAAAAGCTACTACAACACTATATAAATCCATAAGTAGTTAAGTAATATTATGTTGGGTTTATAAACTATACTCACTCATCTATAAAGGGTAAATGATACCACTCTATCATAGAATTAAGAAACCATTATCCCAAGTAAAAGAATAACCATTTTTAAATAACTTAAAGAACACTTTTCAGATATACAAGATACTAATGTATAAGTACTATACTTTCAAAATTATCTATATTTTAAAGTTAACTTTAGTCTCCAAGAATCTAAATATAATACCATACACATTACTACATGTTTTATAGTTAACTTTAGTCTGAAGTAGTTAATCTATAAAGCAACTCAAGCCAAACCATTTGATCAAAACAAATAACATCAACCACCACTAATTAACCACAAAAGTTTGTTTAGACTTCGGAAGAGAAACCTTTTCTTCGAAGGTTATCCTTTTTGTCACTTTAAATAAGAAATCTTGTATAAGTAGTCCTAACTAGTATGTCATAAGAATATATATTTTACTCCTACAAATATGATGTCTACTACTACTCCTAAACTCTAATAAAAGTACAACTATGAAACTTATTTAAAAGGACCACACATTCCAAAGTAACCACTTTCAGAATTTAAACCCTAGAACAACGCTATTCCTAGGATTTGCGCTTAGAACGTGCATCACATTACTTATGCATAAAAGCATACTGCTTCTTTAAAACATTAGTCCTTACCGGACCAATGATGCTGATTTCAGATTTTGGATCTTATACATTGACTCGAAGACCGTGAGTGCATAATCTTGCCATCACAAAAGGCAAGTTCACACTTGCTCATGTCCTTTGTTTATTTTCTGTGAAGTATTTTACAAATCCAGTGTTGTCTTCATCTGCATTTGAAAAAGGTCCGAAAACACTAATTTCAATAATAATGAGGACTATTGATTACTGATCCAGGGTGATCAGCTAATCTATTAAACCTGATAGTTGTACTACCACTGTTCAGAACTATAACACCTAGGACTTAACAACCAATGTCGCCAGTGATTCTTGTGTCGTATAATACGCGTTGACCATGAGATTTGGAATGGGACAGAGAAGTCAGCTGTATCTTCTTCCTCTCGCATGAATCCGGATGTGCAGGTCGTGGCTGTTATTCTTGTAGCGTGCATATTAATTGGTAATTCGTAGAGGATATGCAGCATATGGGTGGGAACCCTCAACGTCCCACGATAGTTCTGACATTTAACGGTTTGTACAAACCATTGCCGTAATTCTTTATGTGGGCATGGTGTACACCAAGGAGGCATGCGGGGTCGCGAAGGGGGCAGTGATTGGCTTGGATCATCTTCTGGGCCCCACATCATGGAATTGTGGACGGGAATAAGCTGCCCGGTGGTGCAACAAAGAGTTTATCTCTCATGGGTAAAGTGATGCACCTCTGCAGAGTGAAAGAACTGTAACTTGTTACTCCCTGTTCCGGGAAGGAGTTGCGAACACGGCGGGAAAGGAACTCCATGAAGGTTCTGGTAAACCCGTGAAGGCTGACGGACATAGTTTTTCAGAATAAAAGCAACTTTTGAAGAAATGATTTTGAAAACTTGCATTGCCTACGACCTATGATCTGTGGCTATAGTTATAGTGCATCAAACACTCCTTTCTAGTGAATTTGCTGAGTACGCTCGTACTCAAAGTATCTTCTTAACCCTTGCTAGATTCTGAAGCCATTAAAACGATGACTACATCAAGATATGTTCCAGGACTTATCAAGACCAGCTAAAGCTCTTCAATGAAGAAAAGGAAGTCAACATATACCTCAACTCAAGTGAAGACGAAAGTTACCGATTAGATAGGAATATTATCTCTAGCCAAAGAACCTATTTCTATAGAGCGTTGCAATAGCAGCAATGCCAACCTCTTGGACTGAATATTAGGCTTAATAGTATAATCGTTCTTGCATTGTTTAACTTCGATTCTTCTCCGTAAGAAGTTCTTTCTCTCTCTTAAATCTAGAGTGTTCTCTGGATCTCATGTAAAGATTGAGTTGTAACCTTTAGCCATGTATTGGACCCACTGTGTTTCTGTTGTGCCATTCTGAGGGATGTAATACTAGTGAACGGTGTTTCATTGGTGTTATGTCAACGAATATAGTATACTACATCATGCAGTGGTATGCTGGGTCATCGCACAATTCCAATTATGATATATCTTTATGGATCTCTATTGTGACTGATGTACTTGGTTGCAAGCTAAGTTATATAATGGTGAGTTGCTTTCTTCTATGAGTTGTGCAATGGTAAGTGTGATGCTTCTTGTTCGTATTATTTTATCGAGACTTCACTCCATAAACCTGTGGGCATGTTTACTGAGCTCAGTATTCGCTTGGGGACAAGCGAAGTCTAAGCTTGGGGGAGTTGATACGCCCAATTTGCATCACCTTTCTATATCATAATTTACCTCTATTCATTGATGTTTGTCTATTATGGGGTATTACTTATGGCTTTTTCATCTGTTTATGCATGTTGGATGATTCTTGGAGGATGGACTGCCTGAGTCTGGATTCTGATGGAAAAGAAGGTGTTTCGGTGCAATTTCGCAAAGATCAGAAAATACCAGAAAAATATGGAAACATATTATTTTACCAGAAGATGAAGGAAGCCAGAAGGAGGGACGAAGTGGGGCCTCAGGGGGCCCACACCCCCTAGGCATGGGCCCACCTGACCCCGCGCCTAGGGCAGTTGTGGCCCACCTGTCCGGCCTCCGACTCCGCCCCTTCGCCTATATCTTCCCTACGGAACCCTAATACCAGGGGACCGATCACAGATAGATTTCCGCTGCCTCTGGGGGGCGGAAAACACCGAGAGAGAAAGATCTCTCCGGCAGACAGATTTCTGCCGGAGGAATTCCTTCCCAGAGAGGGGAGACCATCGCCATCAACACCGTCATCAAGCTAGACTTCATCAGGATCATCATCATCATCCACACCATCATCTCCACCAGCACCATCATCACCACTCCGTCCTGCTGTAACAATTGTGTTGGATATTGCTTTAGTTCTTAGGGGAAACTTTCCCGGTGTTGATTACTATTGTAGTTGATGCTTGTGAGTGGAACCATTGGATTATTGTTTATGTTCAGATTGTTATCATTATAATATCATCTTTGATCTTGATTCGTATGATGTCTTGTGAGTAGTTCGTCTAGTTCTTGAGGACATGGGAGAAGTCATGTTGTTAGTTGATGAGTTACTATTCAATGGTTTAGTATTTAAGTTATGGTTCTATTCTTCTAGTGGTGTCATGTGAACATCGACTACATGACACTTCACCATTTATGGGCCTAGGGGGATGCATTGTGTATTTGGCTACTAATCGTGGGGTTGCCGGAGTGACAGAAACCTGAACCCCTGTTAGGACACCTTTGCACAAGGGAGTGTAGGATCTCAGAGTTTAAGGTTGTGGTTAGATTTATATCTTAATTACTTTCCTGTAGATACATATGTTTGTAGGGGGTTTAATCACAAGTATGTATTAGTCCTAGGAAGGGCGGTATGTTAGCACAGCTTCACCCACACAACACTTACAAACAACAAAGAAGAGTACTCGGCTATTTGAAGCGAAAGCACTTGATAGAATTCCCATGTGTCCTCGATAACGTTTGGTCCTTATCAGTATTTCCACCGGCTTGTCCTTTGCTAAGAAAGGATTGGTCCACTTGCTCCATTTGTTCGTTACCTTTGTAACACTGACCATACCACATCACATGCCATGCAAAAACAAGTTAGACGCCTCTAATTTATCTTTGCATGTTTTATCTGGCTTAGGCATTTAGAATATAGAACCTTTCATATATATGAACATCAAACCACAATAGTGGTAAATAAATTATTAGCAACCCATTGTAGATTAGATCTTAACTATAGTGGAGAGACAGAGACCCGCAAGCCACTTATGCAAAACTAGTTGCATGTCAAGCGTGGAACAAGTCTCATATGCGAGTACATGTAAGGTTAGTCCATACCGCTTCATCCCACGGAAGCAATAATATGATCATCAATGCCTACATACCATATGTGTTCTACTCGTACATAACATCTACACATAGATATGTCTCTGATACTACTGAAGGGTTTGTAGTACGGAAAACAAAAAATTCCTATGATAAGAACGCTAAAGGTGCCAATATCTAATCTGGAATATGCATTTAACAAGTAGTTGGTCATCTAGAAAAAATTACCATCTAAGAACGAAAGTTTTAACGAGATCTGATCTCATGGATGATGTAGATGAAGGAAATATGCCCTAGAGGCAATCATAGAGATGATTATATTTCTTATGTATCCATGAGTTATTGTATTGTTCCTTGAATATCCATATCAGGAAACTTGTATTGATTGGCAATTATGTGAACTGTTTGTAAAACTCTTTACTTGTATGGTTATTTAATAGTTGTCCCTAGTCGGAGTTCGTGTGAGGACACATATGAATATTAGACTAGCACATCGATTGGTTGATGACTATGTTTCGCAAGTCATAGACATGGAGATGTCAAACCAATGATGTGGACACATGTTATGAACATGGGGTTGGACTGGCCCAACTTGAGACTGGCAATTAGTTGCAACTCTCTCTACACATCGTGCACGTTTTTTCCTTAGACCTGAGATTCTCGCATGTACTTGAGATGTGGATCGACATACTTTGGGGCTATCAGACGCTACTCTGTAACGGGGTAGTTATAAAGGTAGCTTTCGGGTTTGTCGTGAAGCATGCTGCAAGGCATGGTCAATCAAGATGGGATTTGCCCCTCTCTACTTGAGAGAGATATCTCTGGGCCCCTCGAGTGATCGGATCCAGAAATGCATGGCCGTGCTACATATGGTTAAGAGTTAACCTAGTAAAGGAATTCCGAATCACAGTATCGAGAAAGGGAGGTCAGCTTAGAGCTAGACCAAATATCGTGAGGCAAAGGGAAAGACATGTACTAAACCTTGTGATGGTTCGTCCGATATGATCTTTGTATGCGTTTAGGAGTTGGCACGTCTTGCTAGAGGCCGCTACCAACTATTGACAGAATAAGTGTATTCGTGTCATGTCTATACGTATATGAACCTATAGGGTCACACACTTAAGGGGCTGGAAGCCTAATGAGGATTAGATCCGACTTGGACCAGGCTTAGGGTTCTAGTGGGATGCTAATGTAGAAACCCACTAGGGACGCCTATATAAGAGAGGGTGGGGCGAGCTGACCAGGGTTAGACCATTCCACCTAGCCGCCACTCCTCATGCCTGTGTTGCACGCGCGGACCTAGCAGTCCAGCATCTGACGCTTCCACCCTGTACGTGTGGGTACCTTGGAGGCACTGCATCTGTAGTGCTTGGACGAGTCGCGCAAGGGGAGCTGCTCGTGGGATGAGAAGGAGGAGGAGACGTAGATCGTCTACACTGCATCGACGCGCTTCATCAAGTTCCGCAACTGCGCGTCCAGTGGTAATCCCGTGATCTATGACAATAGTAATCCTGGTTTACGCGGTAGAAAATTTTGATTTGCGCTAGTGTAGCCTACCCGTATCCCTTCAGTGGTATCAGAGCCGATG
The DNA here is from genome assembly GCA_916181665.1 of Avena sativa. Lineage (NCBI taxonomy): Eukaryota > Viridiplantae > Streptophyta > Magnoliopsida > Poales > Poaceae > Avena > Avena sativa. Next base: position 95,006,596 of record OV702294.1, read on the forward strand.
CTGTTCAGTTATAGATTCGGGATGGTTGCATATGGTGATATGCAGATTGATATGAATGGTGTGATCGTTTGTATTGCGGTGGTTCAGGATTGATCTATGATCTTGATTTCCATGATCGTGATTCTGAGGTCGTCGAACGACTTACCCCTACCGGCCGGCTTCCGCCATCGGGGTATACAGTGACACATAAATCTTGTTGAATCACGCGAAGATCAATATGATTGATCGAATCAGAACCTAGATCTAAAATCAATGTACCATGATCAAAGGAGTTTGATTTAATCGGAACAAGAGTCGGTTTATGGTAAATTTGATTTGCCGATCAAAATCCTTAAAGAAAATTATGTAGATACCGCGAGGGGCGCTGCCCCTTCGAACCCCGCAGGGGGAGACCCCCTAGAGCCCCCCTAGTCGTAGCACATTTTTTGTATCCCGTTAAGGTAACTAGGTGCTACGAGGTCACATGATCTGATAGAATGCGATTCTATGCATAACTTATTTTTGCAGGATGTATGTGATCAATATGGCCCATATATGTATGTGATGCATGTATGAAATTTATCATGACATGTGTGTCGTGAGTAGGGCAACACGGCTGTAGCCATGTGTGTTGTCAATTATTGTAATGGCCTGCGTGCCAACTTGTGATGATCCCAATTCTATGTAATTTTGATTACTAGCTGTTAGGGATAATAGCTTGTATTAGTTCTTAGAGTACTCATCACTTGGAGGATGGCTCACATGGAACATGAAGATGGAGATCATCATGGTGGACAGGTTCTATGGCGATAGAGATCACCATGAGAAAATGGGCCATACTGTGTCACAACTATGTGAATGCTATTCTTGTGCGTTTTACTCTATGCATGCTTAGATGATAGTAGTAGAACGATCCCTCACAAAGTTTAAGTTAAACCATGCCCTCCCAACCAAACCTTGCACCATCCTATGTCATGTACAATCGTTGGTGGGCCTATGAAATTAGGGTGCCGTGGTTTTCCTTGGCTGGATGGGTTTGTATCGGATACCTACACGCATAAGGGTTGGTGAGCTTGACAAGGTCATCTTAACAGTTAAGGACCTTGGGGCATAAAGGTTGGGCGCCTAGTTTTGACATAGAGATGTCACCCAACAACAAGAGTCATATGTTATATGATTAGCAAGTGTTGCTTACCGATTTACCTTGTCTTCTAGCAGTGATGCTAAAGCTCACTAGTTGACTTGTTAATTTTGGATCTTGAATCACTTAGTATCAATAGAGGGATATTGATTTAAGTGGGAGTATATGCTATTAAATTGTTTAATAGTATGTTTTACTCTTTCATGGTTACATGGCTTAGTATTTTGCATGTTTTCTGTTGTAGATCAATGGCACCGAACACTACATCACCTTTTTATTTGTGTTCGATTCTTGAAAAAGATAAACTAAATGGAACAAACTATACGGACTGGGACCGTAACCTGAGAATTGTTCTCAAGTATGATAAAAAGGAAACGGTTCTGGATACCCCAATCCCCGATGAACCTACTGATACTGCATCTGCTGCCCTAAAGAATGCCTACAAGAGAGCATGTGATGATTCTCTTGAGGTTAGCTGTCTTATGCTTGCATGCATGGAACCTGAACTTCAAAAGAAGTTTGAGGATCAGGATGCGTATGATATGATCGTTGCGCTTTAGGACATGTTCCAAGATCAGGCAAGGACTGAGAGGTACAATGTTGCCAAGTCCTTTGTTGAATGCAAGCTAGCAAAGGGAGCAGCTATAGGCCCCCATGTGATCAAAATGGTTGGTTACAGACAGACTTTGGAAAATCTTGGTTTTCCACTAGGCCAAGAGTTGGCTACTGACTTCATTTTGGCGTCTCTTCCATCCAGCTATGGGCAGTTCATTTCTAACTACCATATGCATGGGGTGGAGAAGGGCCTTAATGAGTTATGCGGGATGCTAAAACAGCAGAAAGTGATATGAAGAAGTGTGCAGGGCATAGCCATGTGATGGCTATGCAGAACAAGCCTAGTTTCAAGAAAAAGGGTACTTCTTGGAAGAAGAAGGGCAAGGCTAAGGATACGATCTCTAAGCCTGCACGCAAGCAAAAGGCTGGACCTGTAGAAGACACTGAGTGCTTCTTTTGTCATGAACATGGCCACTGGAAGAGAAATTGCAGCAAGTACCAAGCTTCTTTGAAGAAGAGTGGAAGTAAGAGTACTTCTCACTCAGGTACGCTTGTTGTAAATGTTGTGGACATTCTTCTCGTTGATTCCTATGTTAACTCTTGGGTATTTGATACCGGATTGGTTGATCATATTTGCAATTTGATGCAGGGTCTAATAAGGACTAGAGAAGTGCAGAAAGGCGAAGTGGATTTTCGCGTCGGAAATAACGCAAGGGTTGCTGTATTGTTCGTCGGCGTCATGCAACTTCACCTTCTGTCAAGATTTATTATGGAGTTGAATAATTGTTATTACATTCCTGGTATGGGTCGAAACATTTTATCACCTTCATGTTTGATGAGGGATGGTTATTCATTCACGAGGGCAAACAATGGTTGTGTAATCTCTAAGAATGATATGTTTATGGCTAATGCTCCCATTGTGAATGGGTTATTTATTTTAAATCTTTATGATGCATATGTTTACAATGTTAGCGCTAAAAGGCTTCAGCCTAATGATTTGGGTCCTATCTATTTATGGCATTGTCGTTTGGGGCATATAAGTGAAAAGCGCATGAAGAAGCTCCATGGTGATGGTCTTCTAACTTTGTTTGATTTTGAATCATACGAGACATGTCAGGCTTGTTTACTTGGAAAGATGACCAAATCACCTTTTTTGGGTTTACCCGAGAGAGCGACAGACTTGTTGGAACTCATACATATTGATGTATGTGGACCAATGAGCACGACAGCCAGAGGAGGATATCACTACTTCATTACTTCCACTGATGATTTCAGTAGATATGGTTATGTCTACTTGATGAAGCATAAGTCTGAAACTTTTGAAAGGTTCAAGGAGTTTCAGATGAGGTAGAGAATCAACATGGCAAGAAAATAAAGGCCTTGCGATCTGATCATGGAGGAGAATATTTGAGTCACGAATTTAGCAATCATCTGAAGAGTTGCGGAATTGTTCCACAGCTCACGCCGCCCGGAACACCTCAAAGAAACGGGGTCTCCGAACAGCGCAATCAAACTTTGTTGGACATGGTTCGATCGATGATGAGCCAGTCGGATTTACCATTATCATTTTGGGGTTACGCTCTAGAAACGACAGCTTTCACACTTAACAGGGTACCATCTAAATCCGTAGTTAAGACACCATATGAGATGTGGACTAGAAAGAATCCCAGTTTGTCTTTTCTAAAGATTTGGGGTTGTGATGCATTTGTCAAGCGACTTAGTCGGACTAGCTAACACCCAAATCGGATAAGTGCATTTTCATGGGATATCCGAGGGAAACCTTAGGGTATTACTTCTACAACCGAGAAGAGGGCAAAGTGTTTGTCGCTCGTAGCGGTATTGTCCTAGAGAAAGAGTTTCTCACAAAGGGAGCGAGTGGAAGGTCGGTGCGACTTGAAGAAGTTCAAGATGATCCAGTTGGGGATGCTTCTACAAGTGATGCTATTGTAGCAGAACAAGTTGACGAACCCATGGCAATAGAAGCACCACAACCACGAAGGTCGGCGAGGCTTCGCGAAACGCGGGAATTATTATTGTTAGATAATGATGAGCCTGCGACCTATGCAGAAGCGATGGTGGACCCAGACTCTGAGAAATGGCTGATCGCCATGAGATCTGATATAGAGTCCATGGGTGACAATCAAGTTTGGAACTTGGTTGACCTGCCTGATAGTTTTAAAGCCATCGAGTGCAAATGGATCTATAAGAAGAAGATTGATATGGATGGAAATGTTCACATCCATAAAGCTCGACTTATTGCAAAAGGTTTTCGACAAGTTCAAGGAGTTGACTACGACGAGACTTTCTCTCCTGTAGCGATGCTTAAGTCTATATGGATCATTCTAGACATTGCTGCACATTTCGACTATGAAATATGGAAGATGGATGTCAAGACGGCTTTCCTAAATGGAATCCTAACTCAGGACGTGTATATGATGCATCCCGAAGGTTTTGTCGATCCAAACAATGCTGGAAAGGTATGCAAACTTCTGAAGTCCATTTATGGGTTGAAGCAAGCATCTCGGAGTTGGAACATTCGATTTGATGAAGTTGTAAAGGAGTTTGGCTTCATCAAAAACGAACAAGAACCTTGTGTTTACAAGAAGGAAAGTGGGAGAGCGCTGGTATTTCTAATCTTATATGTAGATGACATATTACTGATTGGAAATGACATTCCTATGCTCGAGTCTGTTAAGACCTTGTTGAAAAATAGTTTTTTGATGAAGGACTTAGGAGAAGCGGCATATATTCTGGGCATCAAGATCTATAGAGATAGATCAAGGAGGCTAATTGGATTAAGCCAGGTTACATACATTGACAAAGTGTTGAAACGGTTCAGCATGGAAGAGGCTAAGAAGGGATTATTGCCCATGTCTCACGGCACAAAACTCAGCAAGACTCAGTGTCCTTTGACTGCTGATGAGCGTGAGCGCATGAGTAGGGTTCCATATGCTTTAGCTATTGGATCCATCATGTATGCAATGATATGTACTCACCCAGATGTTTCCTATGCTCTAAGTGTTACGAGCAGATATCAGGCTGATCCAGGTGAAGGTCATTGGACAGCGGTAAAGAATATCCTTAAGTACTTGAGAAGGACTAAGTATGTGTTCCTAGTTTATAGAGGTGAGGATGAACTCAGTGTAAGGGGTTACACAGATGCGAGTTACCTTAACGACTCAGATGATTCCAGATCACAATCTGGTCATGTGTTTGTAATGAATGGTGGTGCTGTGAGTTGGAAAAGTTCCAAGCAAGATACGGTGGCCTCCTCTTCAACAGAAGCTGAATATATTGCTGCCTCGGAGGCTGCAAAGGAAGCTGTTTGGATTAGGAATTTCCTGATTGCTCTTGGTGTGGTTCAGGGCGCGTCCAATCTCATGGACGTTTATTGTGACAACAATGGTGCTATTGCACAAGCCAAGGAACCTAGACAGCACCAGAAGAACAAACATATTCGCATGCGTTACCATCAGATTCGTGAGTTCGTTGAAGATGGTAGTGTCATGATATGCAAAATACATACGGACTCAAATGTTGCTGATCCTTTTACAAAGCCACTCCCGCAGCCTACACATGAGGCGCACGAAAGAGCAATAGGTATTAGATGAAATCTAGATTGACTCTAGTGCAAGTGGGAGACTGAAGGAAATATGCCCTAGAGGAAATCATAGAGATGATTATATTTCTTATGTATCCATGAGTTATTGTATTGTTCCTTGAATATCCATATCAGGCAACTTGAATTGATTGGCAATTATGTGAATTGTTTGTGAAACTCTTTACTTGTATGGTTATTTAATAGTTGTCCCTAGTCGGAGTTCATGTGAAGACACATATGAATATTAGACTAGCACATCGATTGGTTGATGACTATGTTTCGCAAGTCATAGACATGGAGATGTCAAAACAATGATGTGGACACATGTTATGAACATGGGGTTGGACTGACCCAACTTGAGACTGGCAATTAGTTGCAGCTCTCTCTCTACAAATCGTGTATGTTTTGTCCTTAGACCTGAGATTGTCGCATGTACTTGAGATGTGGATCGACATACTTTGGGGATATCAGACGCTACTCCGTAACTGGATAGTTATAAAGGTAGCTTTCGGGTTTGTCGTGAAGCATGCTGCAAGGGATGGTCAATCAAGATGGGATTTTCCCCTCTCTACTTGAGAGAGATATCTCTGGGCCCCTCGAGTGATCGGATCCAAAAATGCATGGCCGTGCTACATATGGTTAAGAGTTAACCTAGTAAAGGAATTCCGAATCACAGTATCGAGAAAGGGAGGTCAGCTTAGAGCTAGACCAAATATCGTGAGGCAAAGGGAAAGACATGTACTAAACCTTATGATGGTTCGTCCGATATGATCTTTGTATGTGTTTAGGAGTTGGCACGTCTTGCTAGAGGCCGCTACCAACTATTGACAGAATAAGTGTATTCGTGTCATGTCTATACGTATATGAACCTATAGGGTCACACACTTAAGGGGCTGGAAGCCTAATGAGGATTAGATCCGAATTGGACCAGGCTTAGGGTTCTAGTGGGCTGCTAATGTAGAAACCCACTAGGGACACCTATATAAGAGAGGGTGGGGCGAGCTGACCAGGGTTAGACCATTTCACCCAGCTGCCACTCCTCACGCCTGTGTTGCACGCGCGGACCTAGCAGTCCGGCGTCTGACGCTTCCACCCTGTACGTGTGGATACCTTGGAGGCACTGCATCTGTAGCCCTTGGATGAGCCGCGCAAGGGGAGGTGCTCGTGGAACGAGAAGGAGGAGGATATGTAGATCGTCTACACTACATCGATGTGCGTCATCAAGTTACGCAACTACGCGTCTAGTGGTATTCCCGTGATCTATGACAACAGTAATCCTGGTTTATGCGATAGAAAATTTTGATTTGCGCTAGTGTAACCCATATCCCTTCAGTAGACGATCACTTGCCGATCTCAAAATCGAGTAGACGAGCGCTGCAATCCAACAACGCCTCCATACTCGGTCACACGTACTGATCGAAGGCGACCCATACCCTCGATCCAGCGGGGCAGCGGAAGTAGTAGATCCTCGGGAGAAAACTATTTAGCCATGGATCACGCTAATCCGAAAGCCAGTGGGAGGAGGCGAGGGAGAGGAGAGCTCCCACCCCACCTTATATAGGGGAGGTGGAAGCCCCCAAGGGGTGGCCATCGGCCACCTTGGGTGCCCCCTCCTCTCCCTCCATCATGTGGGTGGAGGCTTTACTCACTCCCACTAATCTCTCATTTATTCAAGTGGACTCTCCACTCAAAATTCCCATCGAACGAATATATTTTCTATTTATTTATTTTAATATTTTTAAGTTCTATTAATTAATAAACATTAACATATACCCCCTTGTACTATTTCAATATCCCCAAAACAATTCCGATGTTTTCCGAAATAGTCCTTGAAATAATTCCAGTGCTGGCCAAACTTTTCTCCGACATACTATATTTACTCAAAAACGTCAATGAACCTTAAGTGTGTCACCCTATGCGTTATGAATAATGCAGACATGATCAAGACACCTCTCTTATCAATAGTCAACAACGGGATCTGGAGATCCGTAATGACTCCCGCATACTCAACGATAAATCTTGTGACCATGTGAACCATTAACTATCACATTGTCTCGCGATATTTTACTTGTATCAGATCCAATCATCACCATCAACCATACGTAGTTCAATCTCGTAACCAACAAGTACTCTTTACTCGTTCTATGATATGACATTCTTATGACCTAGTCACATGCTTGCAAGCTGTATCGATGTGATATCACCGAGAGAGCCCAGAGTATATCTCTTTGTCATTTGGATGGTTAAATCCCACTCTTGATCCATGAGCCTCAACTGATACTTTTAGAGTATCCAACGATACCTTTATAGTCATCATTTTACGGTGTGACGTTTGATGCCATCTAAGCACTCCTCCGATGTTAGTGATTGACATGATCTCATGGTCTGAGGATTAGGGTTACTTCATATGTGTATAATATAACAATGTAAACTTAATGACTTGATCGTATTGCTATACTTAATTTGGGTGTAGGTTCATCATATCATTCTCCTAATGAAATGATCATGTTATTAACAATATCCAATGTTCATGATCAGGAAACCTTGACCATCGTCTAATTAACGAGCTAGTTAAATGAGAGGCATTACAAGGAACTCTTGTTTGTTTATTAGACACACATGTATTAATATTTTTGGTTAATACAATTCTAACATGAAAAATAAACATCTATTATAAACATGAAATAAGATAATAACCATTTTATTATTGTCTCTCGGGCATATACACTTCATGTCAATCTTCATCAAGGATTTTATTGAGAAATCTATTGGCCCTCTTGACCGAAGTTTTTGAAAAAAACATGCCTCTTTTATCATAATATTGCTACTATTGCATACCGAATTTTGTTAACCATTCTTTTTACTGTTGCATATAGAGAAAGTATTTTTTTTCTAAATTCAAGTTATTAAAATCCTCCTTGCATTCTTCAATGAAACATGAAACACTCAGTGGATTGGCGACAATAACAAATGAGATTGATGTATTGAAGAAGATTAATTATGAAGATATAATGGAAGATTTTATTTTAAGAAAGTTGTCGCCTTGTGACTAGGAGGTCACGGGTTTGAGCTCTGGAAACAATCTCTTCTAGAAAATATATGGAAATGATGCGTACAAAGACCCCCAAGTGGGTCCGACCCTTCTCTTGACCCACGCAAGCGGGAGCTTCATCCACCTGTCCCTATATTTTACCGGAGTACATACGATACTTTTTGGAAGAATATGCGGTTCTTCCGTAGTGTTAGTATTTTTATATTTATGAATATTGTATGAAATAGCACATTCTAAAGTTATATAATTATTAAGTAAAAATATGTTTTCATTCTATTAGTTATACGATTTTAAAAATCTTTGGACATCAAATTGCAAATCGCACTAGGTCCCCAGATTACTAGAAATTCCCCTTCCGAGATACTCGTAGATAGGGTTGTAAACGGATAGGATAACTTCCGCACTGAATCCTGCTTCGGATCCTATTTAAGGTACCCATATTCAATTTTAAACAAATCCAACGGATTAGGATATCCAGTTCCGAAGTGGCATTCCGAACACGGTGTAAGATACAATATGGCAAATAGCATGCGGATATGGATTATCTGAAAAAAGATTAGGATAATCTGAGTGTTTCAAATTGTATAGTCCGATTTTTAAGTCAAATGTCAAGTTCAGTTTGACAAATCTAGCAATATTTAGTTACCGAGCTCATTTCTAGCTCTGAATTTTATTACCATGTCTCTAGTTTATTAACTAGCTGATTCCTGCGAGGCTAAAAGATCAAATTTCTATTGGAGTTTTGCTAGAAATATAATTATTAGCCATGATAGTATTTGTCCAACTACTTTTACTTTTGGTCCGACACTAGTGGAAAAAGGGCTATCCGTTCGCGAGCCCTCAGAGCATTTGTCCCGGTTGCGCCACCAACCGGGACTAATCCTGCCACGCGTCCCGGTTGGAGCGGGCACGGGGCCAGGGGGCATGCGTCCCGGTTGGTAAGGGGAAATACGTCCCGGTTGGAGCCACCAACCGGGACTAAAGGTTTGGCCACAGCCACATGGCGTGGCACGCACCTTTAGTCCCGGTTGCTGGCTCCAACCGGGACTAAAGACCCCCTGCCCTCTATAAATGCAACGCCCCAGCCCCCTCTGCCTCCACTCTGTTTTTTCGAATGGTGGAAGGTGTGAGGGGGTGTGCTAGTTTTTTCTCATGCATGCATTGAAGGTGTTTGTTGAAATGTTTGAGTGAATAATCCCGTTGAATTTCTCATAGAACAAAAATATAGAAGGTGTCCGAGACGCACTTGAGCTTTCTCCTCTTTATTTCCCTCGATCGAGGTTAGCAATCTTATCTTTTCTAGGTCATTGATACAATTCATGTGTCGGTGTGAATTGGTTATTTCACTATTTATGATGTCCTGTTTTTTGATAAACTTACTTATATGATGCAGATGAACGGTCGGGAATGGATGTACGGTGACCGGCGCGTAGCCGGGTATATCAAAGGCGTAGATAAATTTATCGATGTAGCTACGGCAAACAAAGAGAATGGATTTATACGTTGTCCATGTGTTCAATGTCGGAACAACAAGGAGTACTCTTCCTCGAAAATCATTCGCGGCCACCTGATTATGAAAGGTTTCATGCCCAACTATAATTGCTGGACCAAGCACGGGGAAAGAGGGGTTATGATGGAAGATGGTGAAGAAGAAGATGATGATAACAACTATCATCATATGTTTCCTAAATACAGTGATACTGCAATGGAAGACAATGGAGAGGAAAGAGGTGAAGAACAGGCATCAGATGAGCTGGCTAATGAACTTGGTAGGGTCATTTCTGATGCAAAGCGAGACTGTGAAACAGAAAATGAGAAGTTGAAGTTAGAGGGCATGTTAGAAGATCACAAGAAATTGTTGTACCCAAATTGTGAAGATGGCAGCACAAAGCTCAGTACCACACTGGAATTGTTGCGATGGAAGGCAGAGTGTGGTCTAACTGACTCCTCATTTGAAAAGATGCTGAAAATAATGAAGCCGAAGTTTCCAAAACATAACGAACTTCCCGAGAGTACCTACGAAGCAAAGAAGACTCTCTGTCCTCTGGGGTTAGATGTGCAAAAGATACATGCATGCATTAATGACTACATCCTCTACCGCGGTAAGGAGTATGAGAATTTAGATAAATGCCCGGTATGCAATGCGTTGCGGTATAAGATCAGACGAGATGGCCCTGGTGATGTTGAGGGAGAGCCCCTCCGGAAGAGGGTTCCTGCTAAGATTATGTGGTATTCTCCTATAATACCAAGGTTGAAACGCATGTTCAGAAACAAAGAGCATGCCAGGTTGTTGCGATGGCACAGAAAAATCGAGAGAGACTTCCCAGACTTTGCAGGTGACGCAAGGAACTTATGGTTTGGTCTAAGTACGGATGGCATGAATCCTTTTGGGGAGCAGAGTTGCAGTCACAGCACCTGGCCCGTGACTCTATGTATCTACAACCTGCCTCCTTGGTTGTGCATGAAGCATAAATTCATTATGATGCCAGTGCTCATCCAAGGCCCGAAGCAACCGGGCAACGACATTGATGTGTACCTTAGGCCATTAGTTGAAAAACTCTTACAGTTGCGGGGCAAACCAGGTGTACGTGCGTGGGATGAGAACAAACAGGAGCCATTTGATCTACAAGGGTTGTTATTCATAATCATCAATGATTGGCCTGCTCTTAGTAACCTTTCAGGACAGACAAACAAGGGATATAAGGCATGCACCCACTGTTTAGATAAGACCGAAGGTACATATTTGCATAAATGCAAGAAGGTTGTGTACCTGGCGAATCGACAATTTCTTTCGACCAATCATCCCGTAAGAAAGAAAGGCAAGCATTTCAAAGGTGAGGCAGATCACCGGAAGAAGCCTGAACTCCCTGCTGGTGATGATGTATTTGGTATGGTCAAGGACATAGAAGTAATCTTTGGAAAGGGTCCCGACGGTCAATCAGTTCCGAACGACGTCGCTACAGGACACGCACCCATGTGGAAGAAGAAATCTATATTTTGGGAGCTGCCATATTGGTAAGTCCTGCGTGTCCGCTCTTCAATCGACGTGATGCACGTGACGAAGAATCTCTGCGTGAACCTACTAGGATTCCTAGGCGTGTATGGGAAGACAAAAGATACACCTGAAGCACGGGAGGACCAACAAATTATGAAAGACCCAAAGAACATGCATACACATAACAAGACGGATAAAGGGCGTCACTTAAGTCGTGCCAGCTATGCTCTTACCAAAGCAGAGAAGGAAATCTTTTTTGAAGTCCTTTACAGTATCAAGGTGCCGTCGGGCTTCTCATCTAATATAAAGGGGATAATAAATATGGCAGAGAAAAAGTTCCAAAACCTGAAGTCTCATGACTGTCACGTGATTATGACGCAGTTGCTTCCGATTGCATTGAGGGGGCTTCTACCGGAAAATGTTCGAGTACCCATTGTGAAGCTGTGTTCATTCCTCAATGCAATATCTCAGAAGGTAATCAATCCAGATATTCTGCCAAGGTTACAGAAGGATGTGGTACAATGTCTTGTTAGTTTTGAATTGGTGTTCCCACCATCCTTCTTCAATATTATGACGCATCTCCTGGTTCATCTAGTGGAAGAGATTGCCATTCTCGGTCCGGTATTTCTGCACAATATGTTCCCCTTTGAGAGGTTCATGGGAGTCTTAAAGAAATATGTTCATAACCGTGCTAGACCAGAAGGAAGCATCTCCAAGGGATATGGAACAGAGGAGGTCATTGAGTTTTGTGTTGACTTTATTCCTGACCTTAAGCCGATTGGTGTTTCTGACTCGCGGCATGAGGGAAGACTAAGTGGAAAAGGCACACTGGAAAAGAAAGCAATGATATGTAGGGACGGGGATTCTTTCACTAAAGCACACTACACAGTTCTACATAATTCCACCTTGGCTGCTCCGTATATCGAGGAACACAAGAATATTGTACGCTCCAAAAACCCAGGGAAGCCTGAATCATGGATTACAGATGAACACATGAAGTCTTTCGGTGGTTGGATGCGGACACATCTCTTGAATGACACCACTGTTGGAGATCAGCTATACTTGTTGGCCGCGTCACCATCTTCTACTGTATTGAATTTCCAAGGGTACGAAATAAATGGGAATACATTCTACACGATCGCCCAAGATAAAAAGAGCACCAACCAAAATAGTGGTGTCCGCTTTGATGCAATAGACAAGAATGGACAAAAGGACACATATTATGGTTACATAGAGGAGATATGGGAACTAGATTATGGAGTCTCTTTTAAGGTCCCTTTGTTTCACTGCAAATGGGTCAACCTGAATGGGGAAGGGGTAAAGATAGACCAGTTCTACGGAATGACAACAGTGGATCTCAACAATCTTGGTTATAGAGATGAACCATTCGTCCTAGCCAATGATCTGTCTCAGGTTTTCTATGTGAAGGACATGTCCTCCAGACCGAAAAAAAGAAAAAATATGCAAACGAATACATCATATGATGAGACAAAGCGTCACATAGTTCTTTCAGGGAAAAGAAACATCGTGGGAATCGAGGACAAGACAGACATGTCAGAAGATTATAATAAGTTTGATGAAATTCCGCCCTTCACAGTGAAAACTGACCCAAGCATTCTGTTAAGTAAAGAAGATGCTCCATGGTTACGTCTGAAGCGGTCATAAGGAATGACATATGCCAAGAAGTTCATGCTCATATTATGTAACTCTAGTTCATGTCTTTCGCGGTTTGTGGCTTGACCTAAGGATATCTTTCGCGGTTTGTGGCCTTTAGTCCCGGTTTTGTAGTCTTAGTTTTTAATATTAATAAATGTCTTGAGTGTTAGTCCTGTTTTGTGGCTGGACCGGGAGTGCCTCTATGACCAGTTTCTTGGAGATGCCGGAGGACTGGGATCTGGCGGCATCTCCCTGAAACTGGTCGTAGTGGTGTCCTTGCTCTCGAAAACCATCTTGCAGCTTGTAACTTCTCTAACTAGATCAATACGCCTGGGAGCTAACTAATTTCACATATTAGGGAGTGCCTCTATGACCAGTTTCTCGGAGATGCCGGAGGACTGGGCTCCGTCGGCATCTCCCTGAAACTGGCCGCAGTGGTGTTCCTGCTCTCGAAAACCATCTTGCAGCTTGTAACTTCACTAACTAGATCAATACGCCTCGGAGCTAACTAATTTCACATATTAGGGAGTGCCTCTATGACCAGTTTCTCGGAGATGCCGGAGGACTGGGCTCCGTCGGCATCTCCCTGAAACTGGCCGTAGTGGTGTCCCTGCTCTCTAAAACCATCTTGGAGATGCCTCAAACTGGCTGGAGGACTGGACTCACAAGGATGCCTATTTATAGTACAAGCAGCTCGGCATAATGTCGACACTCACGACATAATGTCGACACTCACGACATAATGTCGACACTCACCCCTATTATTAGTGCTGACTCATCTTTAGTCCCGGTTGGTGTCTCCAACCGGGACTAAAGGTTCATCTTTAGTCCCGGTTGGTGACACCATCCGGGACAAGGTACAAGCCGCACGACATAATGTCGACACTCACCCCTATTATTAGTGTTGCCTGGCCCACTCTGCCGCAATCCCTTCAGTCGCGGTTGGTTTCTCCAACCAGGACTAAAGATGAACCCTCTCTTTATATAGGCATTTCCCTCTATTTATTAGGTAACACTCAAGACATTTATTAATATTAAAAACCGGGACAAACCGGGACTAGCTAACACTCAGGACTAAAGCCGCCCCCTTTAGTCATAATCATGCCTAGTCCTATAGTACGCAGCTTCAGGGTCTTCGTCGTCGTCGTCATCATCATCGTCATCGTCACCTGCCACTCCGGGGATCCTCAGCCCATCCATGGCATATACCAGGGGCCATTCCAGCCTCGGATTCACGGCAGGCGGGAGAGGGGTCTCCTGGAAGACGATGCCGCTACCGCCGGGACAGTGTGGGGCCTGTGGCGGGTGGACTCGTGGGCACCATAGGCGAGGATGGTCTCCCCCGGCGATGTAGCGCATCACTCTGATGATAGTACGGTTCGCCCACCACAGACGACGGCCGGCTTCGTTGTGGTTCACCGGTGGCGGGCCATCACCCTCGTACCTGGCGAGCTCCCTTTCCCGCCTATTAGCGAAGAAGGCATTCCAGGTGTCGTAGTTGTCGGGATCCCACTGGGGATCCATCCGCTGCTCCGGCATGAGCTCGTGGTAGAAGTGGTTTGTGATGGCCGCCTGGCATGCGGAACCTTGAGGGACAGGAGGGACAAGAACCCCTCCAGCGCTCAGCATCCAGCCGGCAGGCGGCCGGTAGCCCGGCGGACAAGGGTAGTTGGAGGCGCACAGCGCCTCGGTCTCCTCGAGGGTCAGAATGGCCCAGTAGGCGTTGTCCATTGTTCTAAGAGAGGAATGTGTGGATGTGTGGATAGCCATGACACGATCACCCTAAATATAGAGGGAAAGGGCGGGAAAACTTGGCGTGAAGCTTTGGGAAATGGCGGGAAATATCTTTAGTCCTGGTTAGTGACTACATCCGGGACTAAAAGCTCTAGTAGAAAGGAAAGGGCGGGAAAACTTGGCGGGAAGAGGTGGGAAATGGCGGAAAATATTTTTAGTCCCGGTTTGTGACTACATCCGGGACTAAATGTCTGTCGAACAATGAAAATCCTTCGCGTGGTAGTCCATAGTTAGAAATTCAGATAATTCAAAACAGGCATAATAAATTCAAAAAAAATCCGAACAATGAAAATCCTTAGCGTGGTGTCATATTTTGTTACATAGTTGAAAGGAAAAATACCAGACTTGGTATATTGATCATGTTTCGAAAAAACCTTCACAAAATGACCTATCATGTTCGAGGTTTCATGGCTTTCGGTCCAAATGACCGATGTTATGTGCTGAATCACGGCATAGTTTGTGATGTTGTGCCCATATTATGCATGTGTGTGGACATTGGTATGGAGAACAATGTTGCAGGAGGAAGTTTTCCTTTTTTGTCGCACGGAAAAGCCCTTTTCCATTTTCCGAGCGCAAAAAACGGGTCGTTTTGTGAAGTAACCACCAAAATGCCGTTTCAGAATGCTACCGTCCCATTTTTCTAAAATACTAGACCACCTTACATGGACTATCTCCCAACCAGTACATCTCAAACCTTTTCGTCCATCCCGGGTAAAAAGGACAAATGTCGCCGAATCGGCAGGAAGTGGGTCCGGTTTGTACTACAGGTACATGATCTATCGCCCGTGATTTTTTGAAAAAATCATTTTTAGACTCGCAATATGTGGTTTCTTCAGAGATCCAATGCAAGTTCTAACGATTCTCGTCCCCTATCTTCATGCACACCGGTTCGACCATAGTTAGAAATTCAGATAATTCAAAACGGGCATAATAAATTCAAAAAAAATCCGAACAATGAAAATCCTTCGCGTGGTGTCATATTTTGTTACATAGTTGAACAATGAAAATCCTTCGCGTGGGAGGCGGAGGCGCTTTGCGCCTCGAACTACCCCTGCCCGCCGGGCTACTGTGTCCCTGTCGGCTGGATGCTGAGCGCCGGAGGCGTGCCGGTTCCCCCTGTCCCTCTAGGTGTGGCGCGTCGGATGGCCATCACGAACCACTACTACTTCGAGCTCACGCCGGAGCAGCGGAGGAATCCCAGATGGCATCCCGACTATTTCCTGACTTGGGAAGCCTTCTTCGTGGATCGGCGTGAGAGGGCACTCGCCAGGCACGAGGAGGAGGGCCCACCTCCTCCGAACTTCAACGAGGCCGGCCGTCGGCTGTGGTGGCGCGACCGGACTCTCCAAAGCGTCATGGCCTACGACACGGCAGCCGACTCTAGCCCCCGCCTGCGCTACCCTCAAGTCCAGCCCACTCGTACTCAACCTTCAAGGTTCAACTACGGTGACCCCGACGACGATAGCGACGACGGCCGCGGCGAGTACGACGACTACAGTGGCGAGTATTACAGGTGTAGGCAGGAGCATGACTGAATTATTCCAACATTGCAAAACAAGATCGGCCGATTGTGGCTTAATCTGGCCATGTATCTTAATTTTCAGTTCTTCTATGTAACTTTGTGTTAGTTGCGTTATATACTTTAATTCCAGTTCTATCCTAATAAAATTTTCTTTCCGCCCATTAAAAACAGAAAATGGTTTTGAATTACTTATTCAAATACAAATATTTTTTATGTTTAAAGTTTTTCTAAATTCCAAATTGATATTAAAAAAATATAAGTTAATTCATTTTAAATTGTAAATGGTTACATTAATTATTTTTTAAAACAGAAAATGGTTTTGAATTATTTATTCAAATCCAAACACTTTTTATGTTTAAAGTTTTTCAAAATTCCAAATTAATATTCAAAAATATAAGTTAATTCATTTTAAAAGGTTACATTAATTATTTTTTAAAAATAAAAAATGGTTTTGGATTATTTATTCAAATCCATACACTTTTTATGTTTAAAGTTTTTCTAAATTCCAAATTGATATTAAAAAAATATAGTTAATTCATTTTAAATTGTAAATGGTTCATATTTTAAATGGTTACATTAATTATTTTTTAAAACAAAAAATGGTTTTGAATTATTTATTTAAATCCAAACACTTTTTATGTTTAAAGTTTTTCTAAATTCCAAATTAATATTCAAAAATATAAGTTAATTCATTTTAAAAGGTTACATTAATTATTTTTTAAAAATAGAAAATGGTTTTGGATTATTTATTCAAATCCATACACTTTTTATGTTTAAAGTTTTTCTAAATTCCAAATTGATATTAAAAAAATATAGTTAATTCATTTTAAATTGTAAATGGTTCATATTTTAAATGGTTACATTAATTATTTTTTAAAACAAAAAATGGTTTTGAATTATTTATTTAAATCCAAGCACTTTTTATGTTTAAAGTTTTTCTAAATTCCAAATTAATATTCAAAAATATAAGTTAATTCATTTTAAAAGGTTACATTAATTATTTTTTAAAATAGAAAATGGTTTTGGATTATTTATTCAAATCCATACACTTCTTATGTTTAAAGTTTTTCTAAATTCCAAATTGATATTAAAAAAATATAAGTTAATTCATTTTTAATTGTAAATGGTTCATATTTTAAATGGTTACATTAATTATTTTTTAAAACAGAAAATGGTTTTGAATTATTTATTCAAATCCAAACACTTTTTATGTTTAAAGTTTTTCTAAATTCCAAATTAATTATTATTTAAAAAACAATACAAATTTAAACCCCAAAATAAAAAATAAGGCGGGAACAGAGAGAAAATACCTGAAATTTTTTGAAAACAGGGGAATATGTCCCGGTTGAAACCACCAACTGGGACTAAAGACCCCCTGCGCGCCAACCCTTGGTCTGCTGAAAATATTGGAGTATACGTCCTGGTTGGTGGCTCCAACCGGGACGTATAACCCTTTAGTCCCGGTTGGAGCCACCAACCGGGACTAAAGGTCCTTCCATTATAACTGTGCGCACCTCTTCTTCTTCTTCCCTTCTCCATTTCACTTCTCTGCTTCACCGACGCGCGCACAACCGCCCCCGACGCCGGCAGGCTGCCCGAGCTCGCCGCCCCCGACGCCGTCAGGCTGCCCGAGCCCGCGCGTTCCATCCGCCAGCACCGCCGCCTCCGTCCGTGCGTGCACCAGTCGTCGCCCACGACTCCATCTTCCTCGACCCCGACCGTGCTCGCCGGCGTCGATTCGCTCAACCTCGACCTCCCGCGCTCTCTCCGACCAACCTCACGCGCTCAGCGTGAGCAAGCAAACCTTGTGGATGCCTCCTTCCTTCCCCTCTCGCTGTAGTTCATGCCTGCGCCGTTAGATCCCGTTCGCCGCCGTCGGCCGTCGTTGTACCACCTGCTCCGGCAACCAACAGAGGGCGGCGCCGCCAATTTTGAGTCTGTCTGGATGCGCTGATTCCAGCACACCAAGTCCCGCAGCCCCGCTTGCTCTCCTCCGCTGCCTACCATCGCCGTCTGACGTGTCTCCGGCGAGCCCAACGTGGCGTCTAGGTGGCATCCGCGTGGCCCTGGTCCCACCAGTCAGCCTCTAGGGCTAGCTCCTTCTCTGGTGACAGATGACCCTGTTTCCCCTTTGCTTGCGTGGCTGCTGAGGTGGCTCCGGGCCCCTCCTGTCAGCCACTATGGCTAGTTGTTACTATGGTGTAAAAGGTTTAAACATTTGATTTAATAATTTCAGAATTTGAATAAAACTTGTAAATTCAATAACTTTTAATCTGTAATTCAGAAAAATACAAATAATATACCAAAATGTTCAGAAAAATGAGAACTATCTATCTATGCTATAATCATGCATTGTTCAACAACTTAAATGACAAGTTTAATTAGAACACCCTAGTAACCCTAACAGGTGATTCCGGAGTTCCTTGAGTTAGGATTTGCGCCCCTCGGAACCCCGATTAACTTGTCGAGCATGCTTTAGGGTTACATTCCAATGCACATTAACTTGTCGTATCATCATCATTGCTTGAGCATTGCATAGATGCCATGTGTTGATTGTTTCCCTTTCTTTCCGGTGATTTGGTTCTTCTCGGTAGAATACGATATCGAGATCGAGATCGAAGACCGAGATCAAGACCATAGAAGATCGACGAACAATACTTGACCAACTATAATCAAGTCAAGTAGAAGGCTTCCGAAGATCTATTTATCTTCTATCAACAGGCAAAGGTAAGCATAGCCCCACCATGATATAATCCTATGATTTCGAAAGCATTTCAATTCTTGCCATGATGCATACGATTCTACTGTGGTCTTTATCGATAGATAGAGTATCCTATCTATTGCATACTCCCTTGAGCTTATATTACCTGATCCATTGCTCCTAGCATAACTAGGTTTGGCTTGTGTACACTGCTAGAGCTTGTATCTGTGTCTGCTTAGCCATGCATAGCTGTCAGTTCTCGTCCATCCAGATGATATATCAGATGCAGAGAATCTAGTATGACAGGAGAACGTGATGAGATGAGATCAGATGTGGGTAGCCCCAGACCCGATTCACATTGTCAAGCAACTTAAAAGCCCTATCTTAGATAAGGAATCATTAATACCCCTTAGGTGCATGTGGGTTCGACGATGTGCCTTCGCCAGGGCATTCCGAACCCTCTTAAATCGATTCCAATATGGTATTTTGTTAGTATCTAGTGTTACCTATCTGCTGGATAGTTTCCCTTTTGTAGCCTTATACTCATGTTCCCCTCTCATATGCATCCGAGGTTTCTCCGAACTAGGTTTTACACCCCTCGGAACTCCGGAATATTGATTTTAGTTGATTTTAGCTAGAGTTACCTATCTACTACACGGTTTCCTTTTTGTAGCTAGGTTTAGGGTTTCTCTTCATTTTTATTATTGTGTATGTATATATTAGGGTTTCTCTGAATTAGGGTTTATATCTCTCAACACCGTACTTAACTTTCTCCTTTAGCCGCTTTTACTTATTCGTTTTTCCACCTATGCAAAAATATGGACCCACACGTCAGAGACGAAGAAAAGGAAGAGTTGATCCAAGGTGTGATCCGTGGGGAAGATAATTTAGACGTATCAACGTTTCTGAACAACTCCGGTGAGGGTGATCCTCTTTTTACCGGAATAGACAACTTGTTTGAGGTTGAAGGTGTTGCCTTCTGCGAGGGAGAAGGCGATGCCTTGTGTAATCGAGAAGACGACCGCTCTGGCGAGGTGCATGTAATATAAATCAATTTATTAATTAATCATCTGCTATCTATATAGAAATAGTAACGATGATCTTTCTTCTTTTAGCCCTCCGGATCGAAGGAATCTATTGAAAAGAGCGGACGAGGCCCAACCAAAAAGTTGCAAGACCATGAGAGGTTCAGGATCGAAGATGTCGCTGAAGACGGCAAACCGACGGCTCCCGAAGTTGTCGCAACCAAATTTGTGGCACAATGCGGAGTAATCGTTAGGGACTTAATCCCGATCACCATTAGAAATTGGAATAGGCCTGCTAATGCGGATGAAGAGGGAACATGTTTATTTGTCCCTAACCACGCCAAAGATTTACTGTGGAAGAGGCTCATGGTTAATTTCAAACTACCGAAGATAGATCTGGATCCAAATGCGGAGGATCCAGTTGAGGACGCCTTACAACATGGGAGAGCCATGGAGGCTAAGGTCAGGGAGTAGGCTTTGAAGAAGATGGCCCAGTGTTTCACCAACTGGAAGAAAATATTGCACCTTGACTATGTCGTGAAAAAGAAGACTCCCGATTTCAAGAATATTCAGTTTGAGAAGATAAAACCATTCTGGGCTGAGTTTGTGGAATACAAGAAATCAGAAAAAGCTAAGAAAATGTCTGAAACGAATAAGCTGAATGCTGCTAACAAGAAGTATCAACATACTATGGGGCAAGGTGGCTACAGGGCTGGCATTCCTAAGTGGGCGAAACTTGAGAATGAACTGCGTGATAAAAAGATCACCCCAGAGACAGACGATTGGGTAGAACGTGCAAGGAATTGGTTTTACGGGCATGGGGGCACGTTGGACTCGGAAGGGAGGTGTATATATAACATACGACATAAAGAAGACCCCTTGCCAATCGAGAGGATGAGAAAAGCAGTATAGGCTGTTAAAGATGGGGACTTCATTCCCGATAGAGAGAATGATGAGCTCACACTCGCCCTTGGAAATAAGGAACATGATGGACAAACACGAGGCACAAGAGGCTCCCAACCATGGAGGACTGGGTTTCCCGAAGAGAGGAAGAAATATCCTGATAGAAGCCGTCAGAGGAGAAAGGACAGGGCGGAAGTTGAAGCAGATAGTCAGAAAGAGCGAATGTGTTTAATTGAAGAACGATTAAAGCAACAACAAGATGAAATTAACGCACTTAAAGAGCAAAGTACTACCGGCCCATCTCAGCAGCATACTGCATTCGATGCTACCGGCCTATCAAATAATCGAAAAAGCAGTGTGGCTTCCACCGAGGTCCCGGGTGATGACAATGGCGATGACGATGATGCACCGACGATGGCTCCTGTTGGCTACCCAGTGGATGATATCACAGAGATGACACACTGCGAGCTACATGTCAAAGTTGTGAACATATCAATGAAGGTGGCGGTCGGCTATGCCTTACCAATTGGACCCACACCAACTTACCACTGTCGTCCGGTTCCAGAGGGCTACGCTGTTGTCAGCGTGGATGAAATCATGCCCACCTTTGAGGTTTTGGATCTTCACTACCCTGCAGGTGAAGGGGATGTGACTGTGCTGGGAGACGCAAAAAACGTCACCATTCTATGGCCGAAGGAATGTATCGTGCTTCGAAATCACACGCCAAGGCCATCTTCGCCGCCGCCTCACCCGTCTCCAGCGAGGTCGCCGCCGCCGCGGCAGCCGTCTTCGTCGCCTCACTCGGCTCCATCGCCTCACCAATCTCCGGTGCAGCCATCGCCACGGGAGCCATCGCCGGCGCCTCAGGATAAAAAGCGTAAGCGTACCGCTACTGTGCGTCGTAAGCAATCGCCGAAACGTAAACAAGAGCCTCTTCCAAAAGTACCAAAGGTTCCTCCCAAGAGAGCTTATGATTGTACTGAAGAGGAGACTGTGGCGATCGTTGATGCGGAAACGACAGCGTTTTTCGCTAAGCTGAGGCGGCCGAAAGAGCCAGAGTTCCCCAGCACCAAAGAAGAAAAAGCCAAAGTGTTGAAAATGCTAAAGACTCTTCATCAACCCGAGCCAAAACTGTCATCAGACTATGAGCGTTCTATTCTCAAGTCACATGCGGCACAAAAAGCCTCGAAGAGCAGTACTGATGCAAGCGAGAAATCTGTTGCCCAGCTCGGAGAACAAGCAAAACAGACTTGCGCCCCTCTCAAGGTGATTTCTCAAACCAATGTGGGGTCGAGCAAATATGGGGCCGAAGAGCAGTATGATCCAGAGGTAGTTGCACAATACGGAGAAGCTGCCGCTGCTCAAGGTATGAGTATTGCCCAGTACTTATCCCAGTTAGAGTTTTTCCCCGTGAGTGAAGTAGCATACAAATACCAGTACGGCAAACCTCTCGTCAAACCTGAGGAGGTAAACAATCTTCCAACAAAAATGTGAAGATTGCATAACTGGTACATGCATGCCACAAGGACCGGGGCTAACTGGATAGTGCTGAGGGTTACAAAAAAGCATCATGGGAAAGAAAAGGATGACATGATATCCATTGAATTTGATGAACTATTTCAATTATTCAATCAAGACGCCTTGGACAAATCGATCATCAGGGCCTATTGTCTGTAAGTACTAATTCTGTAATTAATTTAGTCTCCAGCTATATTATTTTGTTTATTGCATGTATATAATCATACTGTAATATACAGAATGAAGATTCTCGAATGCAGTAGAGGACAAATCTATGACATTGGCTTCATTGACCCATATTGGGTTCATGAAGCTAATCTCAAAATAAGCCCCCAGGATACGGAGGATAATATAGTACACGCGTTAAGGTTTCAAGAAACCAAAAGGAAATACTATTTCCTTACAACTTCGAGTGAGTGTTATTGTCTTGTATACACTTTCTATTTCGCTTACTCGATGTTAAGTATATAATTGATTAGTTATGCATTTGCATCTTTCACTATATTCTGTTAATCATTCAACTTGACAAAGGGCGTGTACTAGTCATGGACTCGAAACATAAACCCCTTGAGACGTGGAAGGACAATGCAGATACTTCTCCAGCGGTAATTCTAATCATTACGACACTATATCGGCAATGTTCGTGAATTTTATGATATCAAGTACTTAATAACTTATTTTATTCATTTTCTACGCCGGGCGGCACTTGGAAACGGTTCACCAACAAGGCTAGGGGTGTTTGGAAAGAGGAGCTTACATTTCAACCACTAGATGTAAGCACCACTAGCTATATCCGCGCATCTCTTTGATTCTAGTTTTGATATAGTTATTATCATGCTTGATTATTATTTTGATTGAACTCTGTTCTCGTAAAGTGCCTAACGCAGGGACCAGGTAACAATCTATGTGGATACTATGTTTGCGAGTTCATCCGGCAGACGTGCGGTGAGAAGAGCAGAAATTTAGAGCAACTCCACGTACGTAAACAATTTCTATAGTTTTTAATTACAATCAAATTGTGTTTAGTTTCATTCATATAGGCTGACTCCTTTTTTAAATCACATCGAACGTCTACGGGACGGTCTTCTGCCAAAGGATCGCGTACGAGCAATTCAGGAGTAATTAGCGTGATTCTTGGATGCAGAAGTCCTAGACCCAAAAGGGGAATACTACTCGGCTGTGTATAGACAGGGATTGTAAAAATAACAACTTTGAAGGAATTGGCCGGTAGCATCGAATAGCAACTTTTGTATGTAGTGCATGAACTCGATCCGTGTATTGAATGTAATATTGTCATGATATTCATGATGTAATATAAGGTTCCTTAAGTGCAAATCACTAAATAAACAATAAAACAATCTAAATGAATTCTCTGCCGCGGCACAAAAAGTGACGAAAATGTTGCCGCGGCAACAAAATGTGCCAAAATGAATTTTCTGCCGCGGCAGAGAAATGGACCAAATCTCTGCCGCAGCAGAAGGTTATTAGTCCCGGTTCCTGTTACGAACCGGGACTAATGCTCCACCCCCTCGCCCTCTGCCGCTGCCACGTGTGTACCCTTTAGTCCCGGTTGGTGGGGCAACCGGGACTAAATGTTAGAGCTTTAGTCCCGATTGCCCCGTCCCGGTTGGGCAACCGGGACTAAAGCCCCGTACCAACCGGGACCTATAGGGTTGTTTCCACCGGTGCGAGACCGCTCTGTTTCTGATACAAATCTGTGGTTAGAAATATCCGCATTTGAATCCGCAATCGATGATTATGTGCTCGGCTCCGAATCTAGAAAAATAATATGGTAGAGGATATGGTACAAGTAAATTCTGATCCAATCCGATTCGATCCCCTACTCGTAGAGGAAGGTTTA
Organism: Avena sativa; assembly: GCA_916181665.1. Lineage (NCBI taxonomy): Eukaryota > Viridiplantae > Streptophyta > Magnoliopsida > Poales > Poaceae > Avena > Avena sativa. Next base: position 95,030,899 of record OV702294.1, read on the forward strand.
TTGCCAACATATTTGTTTAAGCTTAACAACTCCAAACACCACAACGTTTATGTGAAGGATTGTTTCAGTTGTATTTTAGAATCTATGCGTCCTTTGAGCTTTGATACGTCCTAAGTTAGAGCAACAAATCTTCACCATTCTTTTTCAAACATTTAAATAATATGATATAGATCGATGACCTTGAACTGTATGAAAATGAAATGGCGCCACATGACGTTGTCACCAAGCGGTAATCTTGTTCGCAGTGGCAGCGCTTCTATCGCGCGCGCCTATCGTCGCTTCGTCTCCGCAGCTACTCATTTAGGAAAGCCGTTCGCGCTTCCCATCACGGTTCAGAACTCGAAGCGTGCTGCGTGCCCATACAGCCTCCATCGCCATTATCTCCCTACTTGGGAGTTGGGACTCCAAACGTTCAACCTTCAGTGCCTCTTTCTCTGTGCTTATTTACCCCCAGTTATCAATACCCAGAAACCTAACAGCGCTAGTTCGTCGCCCTTCTGCATCAGCGATTCAGCGGTTATATATGTAGACTGACATGCTCCAACTAAAATATCGAAGTAGTAGTATCCACTGGCCACTGCCATTCTGCCAAGATGTTCGATTCCTGCTTCATGCCGTTCAAGCTTCACTATTCGGAAACAAGTAGCCTTGCCGTCGGCGACTTTGTGTACGCTGAGCCTGAGGTCATCTTCGCCGGGGGATACCGCTGGAAGTTTTACTGCTATCCGCGTGGGGACGATTCGGAGGAAACCAAGGCGGGCGACTACCTCTCGATCTACCTCGAGCTCCTGAGCAATGCCACCGGCGTCAAGGCCATCTTTGAAGCTTTCGTCCTGGACAAGGACGGTGCACGGTCTTCGCTTGCAAACAGGTCCTTGCATTCTTATCCAGACGAAGGTTTCTACTCACGGGGGTGGCCACTGTTCGCGAAGCGAAGCGACCTCGAGTCTCAGTGCATGACAGATGGGTGGATCACGATTGTGTGCGGAGTCATAGTTGTGGACGAGGGCGATGACCCCCTGAGTGTGCCGTCCTCTGACATCGGGGATCACCTGGGCCGACTCCTGGACCAAGCCGACGGTTCCGATGTTTCATTCGTCGTCGATGGCGAGGAGTTCACCGCTCACCGAGCTGTGCTAGCCGCCCGCTCGCCGGTCTTCAAGGCGGAGCTCCTCGGCTCCATGGCGGAAGCTACCATGTCGCGCATCACGTTGGAAGCCATTGAGCCTGCGACCTTCAAAGTTTTCCTCCGTTTTATGTACACGGACATTCTGCCCGGAGTTGACGAGCTGGGAGACTCGGCAATTGAGATGTATCAGGAGTTGCTCGCCGTCGCGGACCGGTATGCCATGGATAGGTTGAAGCTGATGTGTGCCAGAAAGCTGTGGGACAATGTCACTGCGGACACCGTTGCTGCAACTTTATGTCATGCTGAAACATACAACTGCCCGGAGCTGAAAAAAAAGTGCATTGGTTTCTTTGCGGACGAGAAGAACTTTAGGGAGGCCGTGTTAACTGATGGATTCGTGGAGTTGGTTCAGAAGTTCCCATCGATTATTGCTGAGCTGAGGGAGTAAGAAGTAGAGAGATTTATGTCTAGTGGTTAATGTATTTCAAATTTCACTTGACGTTCCCAATGTCGGGTTTAATTATGGATTCAAGGTTTTGGTTCAGAAATTCCCATCTGTTATTGTTGAGCTGAGCTAAGGGAAGAGGCAAAAGAACTAGAGAGAGATATGTCTAAGCGTTCATGTATTTCAAATTTCAGTTCAGGGCCATATATTTCAAATTTTCAGTGTGATCTTCATATCTAGTTGAGGTGGAGTACTCATACGGTTATCTAGATATCCTTGGAGATAAAGCGGACCATGCCCCTCGCCGGTGGAATTTTTTTAGTTCTTCCCTTTTTAGGTATTTTCAGTCTTCTTTGGAATGATAAGCCCTGCCCTAGTACTTGAAAATGACGAACAAATAATAATATACAAGTAAAACATATAATGTCCATTTTGTGAGAATGAATAATGATGAAAAAAATATACAAGTGAAACATATAATGTCCATTTTGTGAGCCAAGAGATTGTTTCCGGTGGTTGTCTGGATATAAAAGGTTACGAGAGAGCTGACGGAAAATAGTATAGTGGATGATTCTTCTCGCATCACGTCTTGGAGTGAAATCTTTATCGATTAAATGCTTACATTCACCGTAGGGAAAAAACCTTGAAGCTGAATATATTAATAACATGATATAGGTGGAACATATATGCCTACTATTTGCTTGAAACATAGGATCAATACATATAATGTCTATTTCCTTAAAACTGTGCCTTCAGGAAGGCCGTCTTTACTGATAGATTCGTGGAGTTGGTTCCGAAATTCCCATTGTGATATGAGAGAGGACTAAGAACTAGAGATGTGTATGTCTAATTGTTTATGTCTAGTTTTATTGTGTTAAACCCTTTTTTGTTATCAATTATATGCGGTATCCATGTACTATATATTTAATAATTTTTGATCCGTCGATCTTCAAGGAGACGGTGGACACAGGGTGCTACCCGACGCCGGGACAACCAAGGTGCTCATGTGGCAATGCTCCGACGAGCGACATGTGGAGCATGTGACGGAAATCCTCAGGTCCATGCACAAGGAAGGCATGGCATTGTTCACCATACAATGATTTGACGCAAACAAAAAAATTCTTGGTAAATAGTTAGTGTAAACCATGTTTTGGGTATTGGTAAGAAATAAATATAGGAGGGGGCCCAGAACCACGGTTACCAAGATATAACTGATCAAAAACCATACGAGATTCTCAAGCGAAACTTGAATTTTAAACTCGATAACATCCAAACATTTCAAATATAAATTTTGGAGGAGTAGAAATTAAAAGTTCGGGACAAATGAGTTTAGGCAGAGGGTTACATCGGAAGAGAGACCCATAGAATTTACGTTGAACCAACAAACCAGTCTAAATTCAAACATTTTTTTGAACGGAACTCATTTAGCGGAGGGGCTGAGAATTCTGGTACGCGGTATCACCTGGTAACCAAATCCCTGGTGTAAACTGGAATAAAGATTATTACTCGTGGATGTTCATCTATAACAAGTTTGATTGAGCAAATTGTTTGTACCATGGATGTGCTGAGCCAAATTCTTGTGAACTAGCCACAAAGTTACATGCTTCGGCGGGAGATAAAGCGTGACAATAAAATGTTAGATTGATCTCCTCCGCGTGGGACCAACGGTCCACCGGGCCCTTTGACTCGCGCCCTAATCGGGGGCGCCCAACCCAATATGGTTGGTGGGGGACCAAGAGATAATGAAATACAAGTGGTATGGATATAAGACAATGGGTAGTGAAACACACCTAAACCGATTTTTCCGAAGACCTTCTGTTGTTCAAATCAAAAAGTGTTGAACTAACGAAAGTTATATAACAACCTGGGAGATTTACTCAGAAAATAACAGCTCAATCTGACATAGAGATATTTTTCACGAATTTTTACACCGAAACACAAAAATCTGTTTCGGGACAACACTTCCCCAAATCTTACTTCCCTCTCATTAGAGGTTATTCTTGGCAGAAAAATCAAATAAAAAGGATAAGGAGAGGTTATTACAAGTAATAACTTCCAAGACTCAAGAAAACTATTGGGTTATCTCCCAAGAAGTACTTTTCTTTAACGCCTTTAAGTTACGCATGATAGTTTGAGAAGATGCTCACAAAAGAAATATGAATTGAATAAAAAGAGAGCATCAAGAAGCGAATTTAAAACACATTTAAGTCTAACCCACTTACTATGCATACGAATCTTGTAAAGAAACAAGTCATGAAAGCACAAAGCAACAAGCATAGGAAAGCAAAACAAGTGCAACTTCAAAAAATTTAACATAAAGAGGGGAAACTTAATATTGTTGAGATATAGAAAACAATGTTTCCCTCTCTCATAATAACTTCCAGTAGAAACGTGAATAAAATTAACAATATAACTATCACATAAAACATTCTTATCATGAGCTACATGTATATAATAATTTTTACTCTCCACATAAGCATAGTCATTCTTATTAATTATAGTGGGAGCAAATTCAACAAAATAGCTATCATCATTATTATCATCACCATAATCATCAAATATAGGAGGCATATTGTAATCACAATTAATTTTCTCCTCAATAGTAGGTGGACTGAAAATATCATACTCATCATTGTAATCATCATATATTGAAGGTTTGGTATCATCATAAGCAATAGAATAGCTATCTTCCAAAGCGGGGGGGGGGGGGGGGGACTAAAAAGATCATTTTCATCAAAACTAGCTTTCCCAAGCTTAGACTTTTCCATAGCATTAGCAATAATGGTGTTCAAAGAATTCATACCAATAACATTTCTATTAGCATGCAAATAAAGCTCCATAGGTTTTTCAATTTTCTCTTCAAACACTTCATGTACTAACTCAAGATAAATGCTATAGAGCTCTCTAATTTTGTTGTTGTTTTCCATTAAGCCTAACTAGTGAAAACAAGAAACAAAAAGACAAAATTGCAGAATCTAAAGGAAATAACTTCGAGCACTCACACCGGAGGATGTGAGTACCTTTTACCTTAACTCCCTGGTAACGGCGCCAGAAAAGAGCTTGATGTCTACGCACTTCTATTCTTGTAGAAAGTTGTTGGGCCTCCAAGTGCAGAGGTTTGTAGAACAGCAGCAAGTTTCCCTTAAGTGGATTACCCAAGGTTTATCGAACTCAGGGAGGAAGTGGTCAGAGGTATCCCTCTCAAAAAACACTGCAATCAAGATACAAGAAGTCTCTTGTGTCCCCAACACACCCAATACACTTGTCAGGTGTATAGGTGCACTAGTTCGGCAAAGAGATAGTGAAATACAAGTGGTATGGATATAAGACAACGGTGCCAGAAAAGAGCTTTTGATGGGGAGGAACAGGTTGAAGTGTCCTATAGATCCCCGGCAACGACCATAGAAAAGACTTTGATGGCGTGGAAGAGATTAAAGGCAAACTGAAATAAATATGGAAGCAAGAAAACATGTAACAGATCTAGATGCAAACAGTGTTTCAATGTTTAGAAACAAGGCCTAGGGGTCATACTTTCACTAGTGAACACTCACAATAAATATATTCTCTTCATGATACTACCCTGAACTACTCTCCGATTGGACACTCTAATCCATGGAAGAGCTATAACAACACTCCTCAAAGTCCGCCTTCCCCATCTAGATAACCCCACACTGTCACCTTGAGCGCTAGATGGTTCCAACAAAGACCACAATTTCATAGAGACAACCAACTCAAAATATACTCATGATAAGTATTTATAAACTCTAGCCTAAGTGCCACCACGGCGTGCACACTGTCACTTTCACACACGTGGGGAGAGCAGAGATCTATTAAAGCACTTGAGTAGCAAAGTAGATCTACTTGATTACAAAGCTCATGATCACAATAAGATCACGCATAGAGAGAAAGAGAGAGAGAGATGAACACATAGCTACCGGTAGAGCTCTTAGCCTCGAGGAAGAACTACTCCCTCCTCATCATGGGAATCAGCGACGGCGATGGAGATGGTGGTGGAGATTGATTGAGATGGCTCCAGGGCAGTTCCCCGTCCCGGCAGGGTGCCGGAATAGAGATTTATGTCCCCTGAATCTTCCCTTCGGTGGCTGAGGTGCTGCGGAAGTTTTTGTGGATGTATGATGGATGATCTAGGGTTTTCTCCCCGGGGCTTCTTATAGGCGAAGGGGCAAGGCGAGGAGGCGGCCAGGGGGGCCACGCCCCTGGTGGCGCAGCCTAGGTGGGCTCGCGCCACCTAGGTTGTGCCTACCCTGGTGCCCTACTCCGTCTCTGCTTCGACTTTCCGTATCATTTCGGGGAAAATAGTAACTTGGGCTTTTGTCCCGTCCAATTCCGAGAATATTCATTTTTTAGCTTTTCTGAAACGAAAAATAGCAGCAAAAAGGCAACTAGCACTGTGCATCTTGTCAATAGGTTAGTTCCAGAAAGTGTATAAAAATACCTCAAAGTGTATACAAAACATAAGACAAATGATATAAAACAAGCATGGAGCATCAAAAATTATAGATACATTTACAACGTATCAAGCATCCCCAAGCTTAACTCCTGCTCGTCCTCGAGTAGGTAAGTGATAAAAAGAATAATTTTTGAGGTGACATGCACCATCACAATCAAGATCAAACCATTTGCAAAGCATTGAAAGCTGGGATCAAAGTACTCTAAACATGAGCATGAAAGATGAAGTTAAGACATAGTAACTATGTTGTAACATGAAAGGATACAAACAAAGATCATGAGTAACAATGCATTGAAATACGCTTGTTTGTTTCACATATAGAAGACATAGCATAGTGGCATTCATCTTGTCCCTCGTGGAGTAGCAACACATAAATGCAAAGGACACCTTCAAAGTTCATAAGGGTGACTAGATACAAATAGTTCAAGAACAAGCAATATCAACATTATGAATCAATCAATATGTTTAGGGACAATGCACATAGAACTAAGAACTACAACTATGTTCCCTTAATTGGTTCCTAAGGATAGAAAGTGGAGACTCAATATAAAAGTGGAAGAAAGGCCCTTCAAAGGGAAGCAGGGATTTCAAGTTTCATAAAGAGCTTCCAAAAATTATGGCACTTGTCAGCTTTAAGCTCCCATTGCCCCTATCATAAGCATCTTGAAGTGATTAAGGTTAATGTGAACAAAATATGGAGTATATGCTTGATAAAGTATAAGTTGGCAATCTCATGTCCCTTGAGTACGAGGGCCGCTCCTCATGCTACTCGACTTTTGTTACCGGTAAGTTCTTGTCATAGTAAGTACATGTGTACCATAGAGAACCGCCAACAGGATACCCCTTGCCCCATGATACAGGAGCTATCCCATATCAAAATGACAAGGCAAGCAGACAATGAGCATCTCAGCAATCTTATTATTTACCATGGGAAAATGGTGCTTTTATCTCTTTCCTATTTTCTCATCTCTTTTTTTCTTTTTCTTAATCTCTTTTTGTCTATCTCTCTTTTTTTATAAGAAGAATGCTTCATAGATTGCTCACTATGGTGATGCTGCAAGTTTCCACCATGATTAGGCATGGCTTAGGCTAGCGGCCCAAGCGTTTTTCTAACACACATACATAACTCCATGGACTTACAAGCTCCCCTTTTATTTCACACCGACGACATCCATAAACAAAAGAGCATGATAACAACTGGGTAGATATTTACAAGTGTTGAAAGCGTTCCCCATGATAGCACGGTTCTGCTAATTCCCAATGTATAAGTGCAAGCATATACAACATAGATGACACAATGGTTCAAGTTTATTAGGGGCAAGAATAATAAAGTGTGCCATCAAGTTTGTGAGAGCTTTAATCACTAATTTTCACATAACAAGTTTAATTTGGAAGATAGATAAAACAAGAATATACTTGGAATGGTGTAACACACCATGCATAGGAATTTATAGTGGACACTTTGGAATAACTTGGTTTCTTGGGAGTTGGATGCATGAGTAGAGCTTACTCAATACAAGTGGAGGCTATCAAAAGACTGAGAGCGACCAACTAAGAGAGCAATAATGGCCATAATCATGTAGAGCGACAAAACATTATCAATCAAAGCATAAATTGGTACCACAAGACAGAAACTAAATGATCATAGAGGCTAAGGTGACTAGTTTATAGTCATAACATGGTGTGAGCATGTGCCAAGTCAACCCAAACCAAGCATCAAAGGAGAATACCACAATATTATGTTTTTGTATGCTAAAACAACGCATGATTCTTTCAAGGCACACTAAGCAATCTCAATTTTTTGGAACAAGTCATGCTATAGCAATAATCACTAAGAATATGGTCAAAGCAACATCTAACATGACATGATAAAGTCTAAGTCATAGTCAAAAACAAGCTCTCTTTTGTACCACTATAAGCATGAAGCTTCCTACTCTTTTCCAACACCAATCAACTTATTTAAAGCAACTCACAAAGATAATAATCAATAAAGATCAGTGAGCATGTCTCACAAATCCACAAAGAAGAACTAAAAAGTTCTAAGCTGAAAGCACAAGAAAACTAAGGCTAAACACAGTGCTAGCAAAAGTGAACACTCACAGAATAATAAGAATGAAAACTAGAGTGTTCTCGGCAATGAAAACAAAGTGTTTCTCTCACCTAAAGAAGTGTGTTGGGATCCAACCAGCTTATTACAGCAAACAAAGCAAAATAAAACTAAAAACAAAAACTAAGACGCTCCAAGTGAAGGGTTTTCGCAGCATAGTAAATCAAAATTTTCTACGGAAGCGAACAGAGGGAAAGCCAAGATCTAATCTAGGAGATGCAAACAACGAGAGAGATTGGATTAGATCTTCATACCCTTGAAGATTCGCACAGCGGAATGTTCGTCGGAACGTGGGTGATGTAGTCGTACTCGCTTCTCCTCCTCGCGATCCGATTCGATCTAGCACCACAAGTGGCGGTGCCTCCGTGAGATGCACACGTGCAGCACCTCGACGTCTCCTCCTTCCTCGGACCAGCAAGTATGGTGGAGAGATGGATTGGATCTACAACACGACGGCGTGGTGTATATGGTGGAGAATTTCTGCCGCAGGGCTTCGCCTACAAACAGTCGGGAGGGAGAGAGGAGGGCAGTAGGGCTACTAGGGTTTGGAGGAAGGTGTGTGTGGGAGGGGGCGCACCAGCCCTCTATATATAGAGGAGGGGGGTGCGTCCAGCCCTTGCCCATCCTCCAAGCCTATCTCTAGTTTAAACGATTTAAACTTTCCCTTATCTAGAAACCCTATCTCTAGTTTAAACGAGTTTAAACTTATCTAGGATCGGCTGGGCCCTATGGGGCCTTGTGCCCCTGGCCCAATGCGGCCAGGACACTCCCTCATAGGCCCATGCCCCCTCCCGGAAGGTGGGACCACGTTGGCCCCCTTCCGAAAGGTTCTAGAAGCTTCCGGTACAATACCGATTAACCCGGAACAATTCCGAACTCCAAAAAACTGCACTGCCTTATATGAATCTTATTCTCCGGACCACTCCGGAACCTCTCGTGATGTCCCGGATCCCATCCGAGACTCCGAAAAAAAATTCATAAACCAAGTATCCAATCTATCCTAGCGTCGAGATACGTTAAGTGTGTGACCCTGCGGGTTCGAGAATATGCAGACATGATCTTCTATCAATAATCAACAGCGGGGTCTGGGCACCCATATTGACTCCCACACATTCATCGATGATCATATCGGATGAACCACGATGCCAGGATTCAATCAATCCCATATATATATTCCCTTCGTCTCGCGATATTTTACTTGCCCGAGATTCGATCGTCGGTACCGTCATACCTAGTTCAATCTCGTTCACAGCAAGTACTTTACTCGTTCCGTAATCCGATATCACTTTGTGATTAACTCCTTAACCACATGCTTGCAAGCGGTGTTGATATCGATTACCGAGTGGGCCCGAAGTATATCTCTTCGACTTGGGAGGGACAAATTCCATCTCGATACATACAACCCAACAGATACTTTCCGATCACCTGAGAGACACCTTTATGATCACCCTCTCATAGGATGACGTTTGATGACCTCAAAGCTTTCTTCCGGTACCAGGGAGTTGCATTATCTCATGGTCTAAGGAATACAATATTTGACATAGGAAAAGCTTCGCAAAGATGAACATGATGAAACGATCTAATTGCTTTGCTTAGTTTGGGTCTATCCACCATATCATTCTCCAATGATATGATCTCATTATCAATTGACAACTCATGTCTATGGTTAGGAAACCTTAACCATCATTGATCAATGAGCTAGTCCATAGAGGCGTACTAGGGACACGGTGTTGTTCACAAACCACACAAGTATTAATGTTTCCGCTTAATACAATTCTAGCATGGAATATAAACTTTATCATGAACAAGAATTGTAATAATAACATCTTTATTATTGCCTCTAGGGCATAATTCCAACAGTCTCCCACTTGCACTAGAGTCAATAATCTAGTTTACATCTGGCAACAATCTCACACCCATGGCACTGAGGTGCTGATCATGTTTTACATGTGGAAGAGGTTTAGTCAATGGATCTGCGACATTCAGATCTGTATGTACTTTGCTAATCTTCAGATCTCCATCTGCTATATAATCTCGGATTATATGAAACTTGCGGTTGATATGCTTGGTCTTTGGATGATATCTTGGTTCCTTAGCGAGTGCTATGGCGCCAGTGTTGTCACACAATATCTCTAGTGGGTCCAATGCACTTGGAACCACGCCAAGCTCAGTGATGAAGTTCCTGATCCAAACTCCTTCACTTGACGCTTCTGCAGCAGCCATGTATTCCGCTTCTACTGTAGATCCCGCGATCACGCTTTGCTTGCAGCTTCTCCAGCTCACAGCTCCTCCATTCAAAATATACACGTATCCTGTCTGAGATTTACAATCATCCTTGTCGGTGTCGAAACTAGCATCGACGTAACCTTTTACGACGAGCTGTTCATCACCCCCATAGACTAAGAACATTTCTTTAGTCCTATTTAGGTACCTTAGGATGTTCTTCACGGCTGTCCAGTGTTCCACTCCTGGATCACTTTGATATCTGCTCGTCAAACTAAGAGCATTGGACACATCCGGTCTAGTACACAGCATGGCATACATGATGGAACCTATGGCCGAGGCATAAGGCACTTTGCTCATAGCTTCCCTATCATTTACCGTAGCTGGACACTGAGCCTTGCTCAATATCTTACCTGACAACATAGGCACTGAACCTTTCAATGCCTTATCCATTCTGAACCTTTTCAGAACTTTGTCTAGGTATGTACTCTGGCTTAAAGCTATCAGGCGTCTTTGTCTATCTCTATAGATTTTGATGCCCAATATATAAGCAGCTTCACCTAGGTCTTTCATTGAAAAACACTTGTTCAAATAACTCTTCACATCGTTAAGCATGTTGATGTCATTTCCAATAATCAATATGTCATCCACATATAGTACCAGAAACGTCACCGAGCTCCCACTCACTTTCTTGTAGATGCAAGCTTCGTAGCAATTTGGAACAAATCCAAAGCTCTTGATCACTTGATCAAAACAAAGGTTCCAACTCCGAGATGCTTGCTTCAGTCCATAAATGGAACGCTGAAGTTTGCATACTTTATCAGCATCCTTAGGATCGACAAAACCTTCGGGTTGCATCATATACAACTCTTCATCAATGTTGCCATTGAGGAAAGCAGTCTTGACATCCATCTGCCATATTTCATAATCATGAAACGCAGCAATTGCTAATAAAATCCGAATGGACTTAAACATCGCTACGGGAGAGAAAGTCTCATCGTAGTCAACACCTTGAACTTGTCGAAAACCTTTCGCAACAAGCCGTGCTTTATAGACGGTAACATTACCATCCGCGTCCGTTTTCTTCTTGAAGATCCATTTGCACTCAACGGCCTTTCGGTCGCTAGGAGGGTCCACCAAAGTCCATACTTGGTTTTCGCTCATGGATCCCAATTCGGATTTCATGGCTTCTAGCCATTTCTCAGAGTCTGGGCTCATCATCGCTTCCTCATAGTTCGTAGGTTCGCTGTCTTCCACTAACAAGACAGTCAAGACAGGGTTGCCGTACCACTCAGGAGGGGCACGCGACCTTGTCGACCTGCGACGTTCAGTAGCAGCATCGTCCGAAGCTTCATGATCCTTGTCATTAGCTTCCTCTATTGTTGGTGCAGGCGGCATTGGAACAATTTCAGGTGCTGCGCTACTGTCCAATTCAAGAGAAGGTTCAATAACCTCGTCAAGCTCTACTTTCCTCCCACTCACTTCTTTTGAGAGAAACTCCTTCTCAAGAAAGGAACCGTTCTTTGCGACAAACACTTTGCCTTCGGTTCTGTGATAGAAGGTATACCCAATAGTTTCCTTAGGGTATCCTATGAAGACACATTTCTCCGCTTTGGGTTCGAGCTTGTCCGGCATCAACTTCTTGACGTAAGCTTCGCATCCCCAAACTTTAAGAAACGACAACTTAGGTTTAGCACCAAACCATATTTCATACGGTGTCGTCTCAACGGATTTAGATGGAGCCCTATTTAAAGTGAATGCAGCGGTTTCTAATGCATAACCCCAAAATGATAACGGCAAATCAGTAAGAGACATCATCGATCGGACCATATCTAATAGGGTTCAATTCCGGCGTTCAGACACACCATTGCGCTGTGGTGTTCCGGGTGGCGTGAGTTGTGAAACGATTCCACTTGCTTTAAGATGCGTGAGAAAATCATAACTCAGATACTCGCCCCCACGATCGGATCGTAGAAACTTAATCTTTTTGTTACGATGGTTCTCCACTTCATTCTGAAATTCTTTAAACTTTTCAAACGTTTCAGATTTATGTTTCATTAAATAGATATACCCATATCTACTTAAGTCATCGGTAAAAGTGAGAAAATAGCGATATCCACCGTGCGTCGAAACACTCATCGGTCCGCATACATCGGTATGTATGATTTCCAACAAGTCCGTTGCTCGCTCCATCATACCGGAGAACGGGGTTTTGATCATCTTGCCCATGAGGCATGGTTCGCATGTGTCAAATGATTCAAAATCAAGAGACTCCAAAAGTCCATCAGAATGGAGTTTCTTCATGCGCTTTACACCAATATGACCTAGACGACAGTGCCACAAATAAGTAGTATTATCACTATCTACTTTGCATCTCTTAGCCTCAATGTTATGGATGTGTGTTTCATCCCTTTCGAGATTTAGAAGAAATAAACCACTCACAAGAGGTGCATGACCATAAAAGATGTTACTCATATAAATAGAACAACCATTATTCTCCGATTTAAATGAATAACCGTCTTGCAATAAACACGATCCAGAAATAATGTTCATGCTCAACGCAGGCACATAATAACATTTATTAAGGTTTAAAACTAATCCCGAAGGTAAAACTAAGGAGAGCGTGCCGACGGCCATCACATCAACTCTTGATCCGTTGCCAACGCGTATCGTCACCTCATCCCTCGCAAGCCGCCGTCTATTCCACAGCTCCTGTTTCGAGTTACAAATATTAGCAACTGAACCGGTATCAAATACCCAGGCACTACAACGAGGGCTAGTAAGGAAAACATCAATAACATGTATATCAAATATACCTTTGATGGTGCCAGCCTTCTTGTCCGCTAAGTACTTCGGACAGTTGCGCTTCCAGTGACCCTTGTCCTTGCAATAGAAGCACTCAGTTTCCGGCTTGGGACCAGCCCTGAGCTTCTTCTCAGCAGGGGCATTGCGCTTGCCGCCGCCCTTCTTGAAGGGCTTCTTTGCACCTTTACCTTTCTTAAAGGAGGGCTTGTTGACCATCAACACATGATTATCCTTCTTGATGTCCACCTCCGCAGCCTTCAGCTTTGCGAAGAGCTCGGTGATCGTATCAGTGGAACCAACTGATTGTGAGTCACTACAAAACTTTTGTAGCTGGGAGGGAGTGATTGCAGAACCCTGTCAATCTTGAGCTCCTCTGGAATCTTGCAGTCCAGTTGCTCAAGGCGTTGAGTGTAGCCCGACATCTTAATGGCGTGCTCACTAACGGAACTCCCTTCCTCCATCTTGCAGTTAAAGAACTTCTCGGAGATCTCATATCTCTCAGAACGGGCCTGAGTCTGAAACATGGTTTTCAACTCTTCGAGAATCTCAAAGGGCCCGGGATAGTATTCAAAACGATTTTGAAGTTCCGGTTCCATAGCAAACAACATGGTGCTCTTAATCACACCATAATCATCTTTGCGCGACTGATAGACAGCTTTCTCATCAGCCGGCGCAGTTGCAGCGGGGGGGGGGTTACCTAACGCTTTCTCAAGGACATAGTCCTTTTGTCCTCCAGACAGAATGATTCTTAGATTGCGGAACCAGTTGGTGAAGTTAGACCCATTGTTTCTAAGCTTTTCTTTCTCAGCAAAAACGTTGAAGTTGAAGTTGGACTTAGCCATGTGATCTACAATATTTGCAAGTACAAATTAGACTATGTTCATGATAACTAGTTCAACTTTTAATCAAATTACTAGATGAACTCCCACTAAATTCAACATCCCTCAAGTTGTTTAGTGAACACGATCCAAATTCACCACACCTAATCCGATCTTCACGAGAAGAGATGTGGTTTCAATGGTGGACAACGAAGTGTCGATCATATCATTCATATGACTCATGCTTAACCTTTCGGTTCTTGTGTTCCGAGGCCATGTCTGTACATGCTAGGCTCGTCAAGCTAGACCCAAGTATTTCCGCGTGTGCAAAACTGGCTTGCACCCGTTGTATGTGAGCGTAGAGTCTATAGCACCCGATCATCACGTGATGCTTGGACACGACGAACTTTCGCAACGGTGCATACTTGGGGAGAACACAGTTTTTATCTTGATCTTTAAGTGAGGAATCATCTTATAATGCTACCGTCGCGATCTAAGCATAATAAGATACATAAAAGGATAAACATCACATGCATATAACTTTATGTGACATGGTATAGCCAATCTTCGCGCAATGATCTCCATCTTGTGCGTTCCGGCATGATCTCCATCACTTCACCATGATTGCCTCCACCACGAATAGCAACTACAACTATTGCTAACTACTTAGCGATAAAGTAAAGCTATTACATGGCGTATAAGAAGTTGACTCGCAGGTCATACACAATTATAAAGACAACCATATGGCTCCTGCCGGTTGTGTACTCATCGACATGCAAGTCGTGAAACATTACAAAACATGATCATTGCATACATTATACACATCACATCTTGGGCCATACCATATCACAGAAAACACTCCCTGCAAAAACAAGTTAGACGCCTCTACTTTGTTGTTGCATGTTTTACGTGGCTTATGGGAGTAGATGCTAAGAACGATTCTTACCGACGGAAAGCCACAACGGTGATATTATGGTTGCCAAACTCCGGTGTTAATCCCATGACAACTATAGTGAGAGAAACTGACATCCACCAGCCGCATGTATGGTACAAGCCACACGTCAAGTGCGGAGCCGGTCTCGCGAACGACGTCGCGTAAGGTTGGCCTGGACCGCTTCAATCTCACTATCCCACGTCATAAGAAGAACACAAACAAGAGGCTTGCAACAGAAAACATCAACGCCCGCAACAACCATGTTGCGTTCTACTCGTGAATCACATCTACGCATAGATCTAGCTCTGATACCACTGAAGGGTTTTCGCAGCATAGTAAATCAAAATTTTCTACGGAAGCGAACAGAGGGAAAGCCAAGATCTAATCTAGGAGATGCAAACAACGAGAGAGATTGGATTAGATCTTCATACCCTTGAAGATTCGCACAGCGGAACGTTCGTCGGAACGTGGGTGATGTAGTCGTACTCGCTTCTCCTTCTCGCGATCCGATCCGATCTAGCACCACAAGTGGCGGTGCCTCCGTGAGATGCACACGTGCAGCACCTCGACTTCTCCTCCTTCCTCGGACCAGCAAGTATGGTGGAGAGATGGATTGGATCTACAACACGACGGCGTGGTGTATATGGTGGAGAATTTCTGCCGCAGGGCTTCGCCTACAAACAGTCGGGAGGGAGAGAGGAGGGCAGCAGGGCTACTAGGGTTTGGAGGAAGGTGTGTGTGGGAGGGGGCGCACCAGCCCTCTATATATAGAGGGGGGGTGCGGCCAGCCCTTGCCCATCCTCCAAGCCTATCTCTAGTTTAAACGATTTAAACTTTCCCTTATCTAGAAACCCTATCTCTAGTTTAAACGAGTTTAAACTTATCTAGGATCGGCTGGGCCCTATGGGGCCTTGTGCCCCTGGCCCAATGCGGCCAGGACACTCCCTCATATGCCCATGCCCCCTCCCGGAAGGTGGGACCACGTTGGCCCCCTTCCGGAAGGTTCTAGAAGCTTCCGGTACAATACCGATTAACCCGGAACAATTCCGAACTCCAAAAAACTGCACTGCCTTATATGAATCTTATTCTCCGGACCACTCCGGAACCTCTCGTGATGTCCCGGATCCCATCCGAGACTCCGAACAAAAATTCATAAACCAAGTATCCAATCTATCCTAGCGTCGAGATACATTAAGTGTGTGACCCTGCGGGTTCGAGAATATGCAGACATGATCTTCTATCAATAATCAACAGCGGGGTCTGGGCACACATATTGACTCCCACACATTCATCGATGATCATATCGGATGAACCACGATGCCAGGATTCAATCAATCCCATATATATATTCCCTTCGTCTCGCGATATTTTACTTTCCCGAGATTCGATCGTCGGTACCGTCATACCTAGTTCAATCTCGTTCACAGCAAGTACTTTACTCGTTCCGTAATCCGATATCACTTTGTGATTAACTCCTTAACCACATGCTTGCAAGCGGTGTTGATATCGATTACCGAGTGGGCCCGAAGTATATCTCTCCGACTTGGGAGGGACAAATTCCATCTCGATACATACAACCCAACAGATACTTTCCGATCACCTGAGAGACACCTTTATGATCACCCTCTCATAGGATGACGTTTGATGACCTCAAAGCTTTCTTCCGGTACCAGGGAGTTGCATTATCTCATGGTCTAAGGAATACAATATTTGACATAGGAAAAGCTTCGCAAAGATGAACACGATGAAACGATCTAATTGCTTTGCTTAGTTTGGGTCTATCCACCATATCATTCTCCAATGATATCATCTCATTATCAATTGACAACTCATGTCTATGGTTAGGAAACCTTAACCATCATTGATCAATGAGCTAGTCCATAGAGGCGTACTAGGGACACGGTGTTGTTCACAAACCACACAAGTATTAATGTTTCCGCTTAATACAATTCTAGCATGGAATATAAACTTTATCATGAACAAGAATTATAATAATAACATCTTTATTATTGCCTCTAGGGCATAATTCCAACACCAAGAACAACACAACAGTGAATGAAACAAAAAAAACGAAGTGTCTAGAAAGAGACCTGAGATTTTTATTGATGAAGAAGGGGATGCCTTAGGCATCCCCAAGCTTTGACGCTTGTACCTCTTAAATATTTATTGGGGTAACACGGGGTGGCATCCCCAAGCTTGAGATTTTGTCCATTCTTCATCTCATTCAATCATTCTTTCCTTACACCTGAAATTTTTCCTTCATACAAAACTTCACACAATTCTTCATTAGCAACATTAGTGTATTCAAAAGATAACAAACCTTTGGGGTTTAGTTTCAAAACAGAAAAACTTTCATTAAAAATACAAGATATTGTAGCAATTCCTTTAAAAAGCCCAATTCACCAAAAAGAACTTAAAAAGAAATCGATAAGAGGCAAATGCAAATAATGGCAGAAATCTGTCAAAACAGACCAGCAGGTAAAAACCGATTTTTCCGAAGATCTTCTGTTGCTCAAATCAAAAAGTGTTGAACTAACGAAAGTTAGCTAACAACCTGGGGTTTTAGTTAGAAAATAACAGCTCAATCCGACATAGAGATAGTTTTCACGAATTTTTACACCGAAACACAAAAATCTGTTTCGGGACAACACTTCCCCAAATCTTACTTCCCTCTCATTAGAGGTTATTCTTGACAGAAAAATGAAACAAAAAGGATAAGGAGAGGTTATTACAAGTAATAACTTCCAAGACTCAAGAAAACTATTGGGTTATCTCCCAAGAAGTACTTTTCTTTAACGCCTTTAAGTTACGCATGATAGTTTGAGAAGATGCTCACATAAGAAATATGAATTGAATAAAAAGAGAGCATCAAGAAGCGAATTCAAAACACATTTAAGTCTAACCCACTTACTATGCATACGAATCTTGTAAAGAAACAAGTCATGAAAGCACAAAGCAACAAGCATAGGAAAGCAAAACAAGTGCAACTTCAAAAAATTTAACATAAAGAGGGGAAACTTAATATTGTTGAGATATAGAAAACAATGTTTCCCTCTCTCATAATAACTTCCAGTAGAAACGTGAATAAAATTAACAATATAACTATCACATAAAACATTCTTATCATGAGCTACATGTATATAATAATTTTTACTCTCCACATAAGCATAGTCATTCTTATTAATTATAGTGGGAGCAAATTCAACAAAATAGCTATCATCATTATTATCATCACCATAATCATCAAATATAGGAGGCATATTGTAATCACAATTAATTTTCTCCTCAATAGTAGGTGGACTGAAAATATCATACTCATCATTGTAATCATCATATATTGGAGGTTTGGTATCATCATAAGCAATAGAATAGCTATCTTCCAAAGCGGGGGGGGGGGGGGACTAAAAAGATCATTTTCATCAAAACTAGCTTTCCCAAGCTTAGACTTTTCCATAGCATTAGCAATAATGGTGTTCAAAGAATTCATACCAATAACATTTCTATTAGCATGCAAATAAAGCTCCATAGGTTTTTCAATTTTCTCTTCAAACACTTCATGTACTAACTCAAGATAAATGCTATAGAGCTCTCTAATTTTGTTGTTGTTTTTCCGTTAAGCCTAACTAGTGAAAACAAGAAACAAAAAGACAAAATTGCAGAATCTAAAGGAAATAACTTCGAGCACTCACACCGGAGGATGTGAGTACCTTTTACCTTAACTCCCCGGTAACAGCGCCAGAAAAGATCTTGATGTCTACGCACTTCTATTCTTGTAGACAGTTGTTGGGCCTCCAAGTGCAGAGGTTTGTAGAATAGCAGAAAGTTTCCCTTAAGTGGATTACCCAAGGGGTATCGAACTCGGGGAGGAAGTGGTCAGAGGTATCCCTCTAAAAAAAACCTGCAATCAAGATACAAGAAGTCTCTTGTGTCCCCAACACACCCAATACACTTGTTAGGTGTATAGGTGCACTAGTTCGACAAAGAGATAGTGAAATACAAGTGGTATGGATATAAGACAACGGTGCCAGAAAAGAGCTTTTGACGGGGAGGAACATGTAAGTGTCCTGTAGATCCCCGACAACGACCATAGAAAAGACTTTGATGGCGTGGAAGAGATTAAAGGCAAACTGAAATAAAGATGGAAGCAAGCAAACATGTAACAGATCTAGATGCAAACAGTGTTTCAATGTTTAGAAACAAGGCCTAGGGATCATACTTTCACTAGTGAACACTCTCAATAAATATATTCTCTTCATGATACTACGCTAAACTAGTCTCCGATTGGACACTCTAATCCATGGAAGAGCTATAACAGCACACCTCAAAGTCCGCCTTCCCCATCTAGATAACACCACACCGTCACCTTGAGCTCTAGATGGTTCCAACAAAGACCACAATTTCATAGAGACAACCAACTCAAAATATACTCATGATAAGTATTTATAAACTCTAGCCTAAGTGCCACCACGGCATGCACATTGTCACTTTCACACACGTGGGGAGAGCAGAGTTCTATTGAAGCACTTGAGTAGCAAAGTAGATCCACTTTATTACAAAGCTCATGATCACAATATGATCACGCATAGAGAGAGAGAGAGAGATGAACACATAGCTACCGGTAGAGCTCTTAGCCTCGAGGAAGAACTACTCCCTCCTCATCATGGGAATCAGCGACGGCGATGGAGATTGATTGAGATGGCTCCGGGGGCAGTTCCCCGTCCCGGCAGGGTGCCGGAATAGAGATTTCTGTCCCCCGAATCTCCCCTTCGATGGCGGCGGTGCTGTGGAAGTTTTCGTGGATGTATGATGGATGGTCTAGGGTTTTCTCGCCGGGGCTTCTTATAGGCGAAGGGGCAAGGCGAGGAGGCAGCCAGGGGGGCCACGCCCCCTGGTGGCGCAGCCTAGGTGGGCTCGCGCCACCCTAGGTTGTGCCCACCCTGGTGCCCTACTCCGTCTCTGCTTCGACTTTCGGTATCGTTCCGAGGAAAATAGTAACTTGGGCTTTTGTCCCGTCCAATTCCGAGAATATTCATTTTTTAGCTTTTCTGAAACCAAAAACAACAGCAAAAAGGCAACTAGCATTGTGCATCTTGTCAATAGTTCGGCAAATAGATAGTGAAATACAAGTGGTATGGATATAAGACAACGGTGCCAGAAAAGAGCTTTTGACAGGGAGGAACAAGTTGAAGTGTCATGTAGATCCCCGGCAACGACCACAGAAAAACTTTGATGGCGTGGAAGAGACTAAAGGCAAACTAAAATAAAGATGGAAGCAAGCAAACATGTAAGAAATATAGATGCAATTGGTGTTTCAATGTTTAGAAACAAGGCCTAGGGATCATACTTTCACTAGTGAACATTGTCAATAAATATATTGTCTTCATGATACTACCCTAAACTACTCTTCGATTGGACACTCTAATCCATGGTAGAGCTATAACAGCACTCCTCAAAGTCCGCCTTCCCCATCTAGATAACCCCACACTGTCACCTTGAGCGCTAGATGGATCCAAAAAACACCACAATTTCATAGAGACAACCAACTCAAAATATACTCATGATAAGTATTTATAAACTCTAGCCTAAGTGCCACCACGGCATGCACGCTGTCACTTTCACACACGTGGGGAGAGAAGAGATCTATTGAAGCACTTGATGACCCACAAGTATAGGGGATCGCAACAGTCTTCGCGAGTAGTATTACCCAATTTATTGATTTGACACAAGGGGAGCCAAAGAATACTTGCAAGCCTTAACAACTGAGTTGTCAATTCAGCTGCACCTGGAAATAGTTCTTGCTCATAGAAGTTTACCAGTAGCAATAGTTTGGTAGTAGCAACAGCAAAGTAACAACAACAGTAAAACATGAGCAATAGTAATAGTAACGGTAACAGTAGGATTCGAGTGCGGTAGGCATAGGGATGGATGAACGGGCGTTGCATGGACGAGTCTAAACATGTAACTTCAAGATCTAGGGCATTGCAGATAAATAATAATAAGCATCCGAGTACTAAACAATCCTAGAAATCTGCTCATAATATAGTCATACGTGCTCACAATGAGAACTTGCACAACATCTTCTGTACAGCCATCCCGTGGCAGCGGGGCCTCTAGGGAACTACTGGCAATTAAGGTTCTCCTTTTAATATAGAACCAGAGCAAAGCATTAACACTCCGTGAACACATGTGATCCTCACACCACAGCCATCCCCTCCGGTTGTCCCAATTATTGTCACTTTGGGGCCTTTGGATCCGGACAATGATATGTGTACACAACTTGCAAATAAGACCACAAACCTTTCGCCACTTGTGTCCACCATATCTACCTAATAAATATTGTTATTCCTAGTAAATTCTCAAGCTTCATTTACCTTCCAAATTAAAAAGTATTTTGTTATGTGAAAGCTAGTTAGTAAAGCTCTCACGAACTTGATGGCACACTTTATTTACTTGCCCCTAATAAACTTGAACCATTGTGGACATCGAAGTTGTATATGCTTGCATCTATATGTTGGGATTAGCCGAACCGTGCTGTCACGGGTAACGTTTTCAACATAGCACTTGTACTCTGTACATCGTTGATATCGTGCTCTTTTATCTATGGATGTTACCGGTGTGAAATGAAGTGGGAACTTGTAAGTCCATGGAGTTTGTATTCTGTGTTAGAGAAACGCCTAGGCCGCTAGCCTAAGCCATGCCTAATCATGATGGAAACTTGCAGCATCACCATAGTGAGCTATCTATGAAGCATCCTCAATAAAAAATATACATATAGTAAATAAAAAGATTGCTGAGGTGCTCACTGTCTGCTTGCCTTGTCATTTTGGTTATGGGAAAGCTCCTGTACCATGTGCAAGGGGTACCCTATTGGCGGTTCTCAATGATATGCAAATACTTACAGTGACAAGAACTTGCCTGGGCCCTAAGTTGAGTATCCATGAGGAGTGGCCCTCATATTCAAGGGACATGAGATTTCCAATTTATATTTCGTCAAGCATATACTTCATCTTTGTTCACTTTAACCTTAACCATCTCAAGATGCTTATGATAGGGGCAATGAGGGCTAAAAGCTAGTAAGTACCATAATCTTTTCGAAGCTCTTTATGACTTGTAATCCCTGCTACCCTCTAAGAAGGGACCTTTATTCTAGTTACCAGTTGAGTCAGTAAACCTACTTCCTCTCTATCTCCAGCAAGCTTTTGAGTTGTTGTGTTTCAAGCATTCATATGGTGATTTATTCAATCATGTTCTTTATCTTCCTTGTTTGCACAAAACTCTTATCTATTGAGTACTACTTTGAAAGCCTTCACTTGTGAAAAACCTTTTTTTAGCAAAGAGTGCTCCTGTTTTGAAACTTCTACAAAAAGCTTTTGTGAAACTATTTATCAGGTGTTCTCTGACCAAGAACAAGCTTGCCAATTCCAATTATGATTTATCTTTATGTATCTCTATTGTGACTGTTGTACTTGGTTGCAAGCTAAGTTATATAATGGTGAGTTGCTTTCTTCTATGAGTTGTGCAAAGGTAAGTGTGATGCTTCTTGTTCGTATTATTTTTATCGACACTTCACTCCATAAACCCGTGGACATGATTACTGAGCTCAGTGTTCGCTTGGGGACAAGCGAAGTCTAAGCTTGGGGGAGTTGATACGCCCAATTTGCATCACCTTTCTATATCATAATTTACCTCTATTCATTGATATTTGTCTTATTATGAGGTATTACTTATGGCTTTTCATCTGTTTATGCATATTGGATGATTCCTGGAAGATGGACTGCCGGAGTCTAGATTCTGCTGGAAAAGAAGGCGTTTCGGTGCAATTTCGCGAAGGTCGGAAAAATACCAGAAAAATATGGAAACATATTATTTCACCGGAGGATAACTGGAGCCAGAAGGAGGAGCGAAGGGGGGCCTCAGGGGCCCCACATCCCCTAGGTGTGGGCCCACCTGACCCCGCGCCTAGGGTGGGTTTGGCCCACCTGTTCGGCCTCCGACTCCGCCCCTTCGCCTATATCTTCCCTACGGAACCCTAACACCAGGGGGCAGCCACAGATAGATTTCCGCCGCCTCTGGGAGGCAGAAAACATCGAGAGAGAAAGATCTCTCTGGCAGACAGATTTCTGCTGGGGGAATTCCTTCCCGGAGAGGGGAGACCGTCGCCATCAACACCATCATCAAGCTAGGCTTCATTGGGATCATCATCATCATCATCCACACCATCATCTTCACCAGCACCATCATCACCACTCCATCCCGCTGTAACAATTGTGTTGGATATTGCTTTAGTTCTTAGGGGAAACTTTCCCGGTGTTAATTACTATTGTAGTTGATGCTTGTGAGTGGAACCATTGGATTATTGTTTATGTTCAGATTGTTATCCATTATCATATCATCTTTGATTTTGATCCATATGATGTCTTGTGAGTAGTTCGTTTAGTTCTTGAGGACATGGGAGAAGTCATGTTGTTAGTAGTGAATCTTTGATGAGTTATTATTCAATGGTTTAGTATTTAAGTTGTGGTGCTATTCTTCTAGTGGTGTCATGTGAACGTCGACTACATGACACTTCACCATTTATGGGCCTAGGGGGATGCATTGTGTATTTGTCTACTAATTGTGGGGTTGCCGGAGTGACAGAAACCTGAACCTCCGTTAGGACACCTTTGCACAAGGGAGTGTAGGATCTCAGAGTTTAAGGTTGTGGTTAGATTTATATCTTAATTACTTTCCTATAGTTATGGATGTTTGCAGGGGGTTTAATCACAAGTATGTATTAGTCCTAGGAAGGGCAGTATGTTAGCACAGGTTCACCCACACAACACTTACAACACCAGAGAAGAGTACTCAGCTATTTGAAGCGAAAGCACTTGATAGAATTCCCATGTGTCCTCGAGAACGTTTGGTCCTTATAAGTATTTCCACCGGCTTGTCCTTTGATAAGAAAGGATTGGGCCACTTGATCCGTTTGTTTGTTACTTCTATTACTTGCTCTTTGTTCTGTTGCTTTGTTAAAAACACTAAAAATCTGTTTGCTAAGTATTCACAGGGATTTCCTGCTCCATACCACTGTTCAGCACCTTCTGTTCCTCGTTGGGATCGACACTCCTATTTATCGAAAGTACTACGATACACCCCCTATACTTGTGGGTCATCACCACGGTCCTCCTTTTATAGCTAAAGGGGTTACCACAATGGATTAGGATTCCTACGCCGCTTACAACTATCTACCCCTCGATTACACTTGGGTCTGACCTAAGACAGGATGGCACCAGCGTCTCGTTCTGTCCCTTGGTCTTGGTCTTCGGGATTTTTAACGCCTTTCTGTTCTCGGTTTTCGTCTTCTTCCACATTGTCATTCCGCTAGGGGGCACCCGTACCAGCCTAGCTAGAGAGTCGCTCCAATTATAATTAGGATACAATTGGGTCTTCCTCTTCCCACCATCCTGGTGCAGCACCGTCTAGTCTTGTCATGGCCGATCCAAGCTATAAAGCAGGCGTGTGATGACCCACAAGTGTAGGGGATTGCAACAGTCTTCGCGGGTAGTATTACCCAATTTATTGATTCGACACAAGGGGAGCCAAAGAATACTTGCAAGACTTAACAACTGAGTTGTCAATTCAGCTGCACCTGGATAGTTTTTGCTCACAGAAGTTTATCAGTGGCAACAATTTGTAGTAGCAACAGCAACAGTGAAACATGAGCAATAGTAACAGTAATAGTAAACAGTAGAATTCGAGTGTGGTAGGCATAGGGATGGATGAACGGGCGTTGCATGGACGAGTCTAAACATGTAAATTCAATATCTAGGGCATCAGATAAATAATAACAAGCATCCAGGCACTAAAAAATCCTAGGCATGTGCTCCAAATATAGTCATACGTGCTCGCAATGAGAACTTGCACAACATCTTCTGTCCAGCCAGCCCATGGTAGCGGGGCCTCTAGGGAACTACTGGAAATTAAGGTGCTCCTTTTAATAGAGCACTAGAGCAAAGCATTAACACTCCGTGAACACATGTGATCCTCACACCACAGCCATCCCCTCCAGATGTCCCAATTATTGTCACTTTGGGGCCTTTGGATCCGGACAATGATATGTGTACACAACTTGCAGATAAGATCACAAAAATACTATCATAATGATTCAATAATAAGTTCAGATTTGAGATCATGGCACTCGGGCCCTAGTGACAAGCATTAAGCACAACAAGTTGCAACAAAGTCAAATAGCACTAATAGAGATACTAGGCACTATGCCCTAACAGATCTTATTCGATTACATGATAGAACTCATCCAATCCCTACCATCCCCAAGCCTATAGCGGGGAATTCCTCACTCATGGATGAGGGAAACATCGGTGGTTGATGGAGATGCGTTGGTGATGATGATGGCGATGATCCTCTCCAAATCCCTCGTCCCGGAAGGGTGCCAGAACGGAGTTTCTGGATCCGAATCTTGGTTTCTGGTGGTGGCGGCGGAGCAGAACTCTTTCGGGAAAACTATTGACCCCCCCCCCCCCCCGGTTTTTAGGTCTTTAGGTCGAGAGGCAACTTATATGCACAGAGGGAGGCCGAGGGGGTGCCTGGGGTGGCTGCACCCCTAGGTGCGGCCAGAGGTGGGACCGCACCTGGCAGGCGTGTGGGCCCTCTAGGCCCCTTCTCCATATCGTCTTCTGGCTCCGTGGATCTTCTAGCGAAATATATTTTTTGGCATATTTTCCGGGATTTTTCTTGATAGTTGATTTTCTACGCAAAAACAAGACACCAAGGTAATTCTGCTGAAAACAGCGTCAGTCCGTGTTAGTTGTATCCAAATCACACAAGTTTAGAGGAGAAACAATAGCAAAAGTGTTCGGGAAAGGAGATACGTTTTATACGTATCAACTCCCCCAAGCTTAGCTTATTGCTTGTCCTCAAGCAATTCAGTTAAAAACTGAGTGTGATAAAAGAACTTTCACGAACACATTTGCTTCATATGATGTATATATTCTCAGCACATGAGTAGATGCTTAAACCATTCATAATAAGAAATATGCAACTAAATCTACTCAATAGTCATTGCAAGCTATGAAGAGAAACCAACTCAATAATAATAAGTAGCATGAAACATAAACATAAGCAACATTGCAATGCTCATAGTAAGGTATGATAGAGTGGTATCTCGCTTGCCTTTGTTTGTAGAGCACAATATAAATGCCAAGGCACCTCTGAAGTTCAAGTAAAGACTAGAAGTAAAGATATCAGAGATACAAGCATCAAAGTCATGACATAATTAATCAAGTTTTGGAACAAACACAAGAATGACAACTATGCTCTCAAGAAGGTGCTCATAGAATAAGTGGTGACTCAACAAGGTTGTGAAAATGATTTTGAAAAGTTTGAAAGGCTTCCTAATGCAGAAAGGAAGGTACTCATTAGCTTTGAGCTCTCGTTGCCCCTATCATAGGCATCTTCATGTGGTTAAGGTGAAAGTGAGGTCCACTCTGAATTATATGCTTGACAGACCATAAACTGGAAATCCCAAGTCCCTTGAGTACGAGGGCCGCTCCGCATGCTACTCAACTTTGGTTACCTGTAAGTTCTTGTCATTGTAAATACATGCATATCACAGAGAACCACCAACGGGGTACCCCTTGCACATGATACAGGAGCTATCCCATGATCAAAATGACAAGGCAAGTAGACAATGAGCATCTTAGCGATCTTTTTATTTACTATGTGCATAGCTTTTTATTGAGGATTCTTCATAGAATGCTCATTATGGTGATGCTGCAAGTTTCCACCATGATTAGGCATGGCTTAGGCTAGCGGCCCAGGCGTTTCTCTAACACAATGTATAAACTCCATGAACTCACAAGCTCCCCTTTTATTTCACATCGTTGACACTCGTAAACAAAAGAGCAAAGTATCAACTGGATAAGGTATCCAAAAGAGTGTTGAAAGTGTTCCCCGTGACAGCACGGTTCTGCTGACTCCCAGCATATAATTTGCAAGCATATAACTTTCATGGACAAGTCACAGTGGTCCAGGATCATTAAGTGCAAGGAATAAATTGTGCCATCAAGTTCATGAGAGCTTTACTAACTAAGTTTCTCAAAACAGACAAACATTTTATTTGGAAGAAAACAAGGCATATTGAATATGCACTGGAATAGCAAACTATGCTAATAGGTAGGTATGATGGACACAACTGGAAATATTGGTTTTGAGGAGTTGGAAGCACAGGTATAGCTCATACTCAGTGCAAGTGAAGGCTAGCAAATAGAGAGGGAGCGACAAATGAGAGAGCGATAATTGTCATAATCATGCTTGCAACAAAACAAGACTAATTATGGCATGAAAATGATACAAGAACTCTGAGGCAAAATAAATCATCGAGGCTTACTGACTATTGATTAGTTGTATGCATGCGTGAGCATGTGCCATGTCGATTCACATGAAACTTTCAGAGGAGGATACCATAATTTCATACCAAAATATGAATAAAGCAATGCAAGCAAATATTCATATGACATGCTACAAACTATTAGCAAGCTGGAGCCAATCATAGACAAGCAAGAACTACTAAGCATCCATAATGACATACACCTTACACAAATAGGCTAATCATGCTCACAATGATGAGTATATGTACAAAAATGAAACAAATAGAGTTCGTTACCAGCCTCTTACCCCTCCTCAAGTTGTCTTAATCTTCATTATTGCCCTTCACTTGTGTGACTTGAATAATAACATGAAACCAAAATCCACTGAGGATGGCTGAACCCTGCAAAGAACTCACAAAACTAGAGAAGACCAACAAATATTTTTGGAATTTTTGATTTTTTTAGAAACAAGCCAACAAAGCAAAAAAAAACCAAGCAAAGCAAAATCTTTTTGGATTTTTTCTTTTAAGGCAAACCAAACAAGAAGCAAACAAAGAAAGAGAAACAACGAAAATATTTTTGGTATTTTTGTGTTTTTGATAATGAAGCAACAAGAACCAAAAAGAAAGCGAAACAATGGATATACAAAGAATCGACCAAACATGATATATATATGAGTGTGATGTCGGTATACCTCCCCCCAAGCTTAGGCTTTTGTCCTAAGTGGGGCTCAATAGCGTGGGTAGTAACCCCAAGCTGGTGGGTCATCATAGGAATGATCATAGTCAGGTGCTTGCGATGAAGAAGAAGACGCGCCCCAATCAAATGAGGGCTGCTGGTATGAAGACTCTCCCAAATTGGAGGGCTAAACCGAATTGTCTTCGGTATCCTCTTCAACATTCTCCTCTTGTTGGGAGAGCTCCGCCACATATGTGTCAACCTCCTCCTTCGTAAGCGACAATCCTTGCCTGTTATCAAAGTTAAACAAAGCAGGTGCTGGCAAATAAACTATTTTCTCAGTCCTACCCTTTCTCTGACCTTGCTGGGCAAAAGATAATTCATACGGTAAACTTCTCACATTAGCCCCCAGGGACACAAAACTATGTTGAACAATGGATTCAAGATCCAGCCTCTCTATGGGGAACTGATAATCTGAATAGTGAGGCTCTAAACCATGGAAAGCTAGCAACCTATAAGCAATGAGAGCTCCACAAATTCCACCCTTCTCGTGGTTGGTGGTGAGACGGTGAGCTATCAAAGCACCCAGGCTATAAGATCTATTCCTATTCAGAGCAGTTGCGATAAAAGCTAGATCAAAAGAAGACAAATTTTTAGCAATCTTTCTAGCAAGAACACACTTGGTAATGAAATAGGCAAAGTATCTAATAGTTGGGAACTGAATGTTCCAAAATTTACCACTTTCCTTTGAGAAGTCGAAACCTTGGCAAATCTCAGCATATAAATCCATAAGCGACTTGGGCCTTTCCTTGATCTTCTCACAAGATCCCCACTGAGGTACTCTAATTGCTGCACAGAAATCAGCAAAAGGGAGGTCGACAGGTATATTATATATTTTGTAATGGACCATGGGATTAGATGTAGACCAAGTGAACCTGAAGTCCTGCACAAAAGCCATGGTTAGCTTAACAAATTGAAATGGTTCACCTTCAACAAAGTGTTCCAATCCTGCATTGGCAATCAAGGTTTGGAAATCCTGGGAGATTCCTGCTGTTCTCATAAATTCATGGCATGGATATATGGAAGGAAAAACTGCCTCCTCACGATGAACCTTCATTGGTTCAGACACCATCAAGTCATATTGATTCAGTGGATAGGTACTCATCTTACTTGCTGGAATTTTTAGACAAACATCAAACCAAGTGATTTCAAAGTTGATAAATGATGAGCAACTACTATAGGAACTTGCTAGAGGGCTACACATGCATTAAAATAAAGTTTCTAAGCATAGAACAAGTATGCAAGCTCAAACAACCTGTCACATATAGCAGCAAAATACTCAAGATACAATCTACCAATCACAAATCTAATTGGACAAGTGGAGGAGGCACATACCAAGGAGCAATCTCTCAAAAAATCAGCAGCAAAGATGGGCTGAGCAAGGAGATCAAAAATCGCGAGCAACAACAGCAAGAACTCGAGCTTGAGCAAGTTTTTCGGTGTTTTTCGAGAGAGAGAAAGAAGATGGCTATGAGGGGGCACCTTGAAGGGGCCTAGGTAGGCCAGACCCCCCTAGGCGCCACCCACGGGTAGGCCACGCCTACCATGGGTGTGGTGGACCTTTGGGTCACTTCAGGTGTCCCTCTGCCCCTTTTTCGAGGAAAAATTTATTTTAAATTTTCTGGGATTTTTCGGGAAACTTTATTTTTGGCCAATTTCCAGGGTATGAAAATTGATTTTCTCGCAAAAACAGTTTTTTCAGAAGAAGCAAAAGCAAACCAAAAGCCAAACTACAGGAGCTCTAAGACAAACAAAGAAGCAAACAACTAACAAAACCAAAGCTAGCAAAAGAAAGGCAAAGACTAGGAAGGAGAAAAGTAAAATAAAGCAAGTATAACCATAGTGGAAACATTATTTTGTTCATTAAAATCCTTTTGTTAACAAGGTTGATCAAGTCTTGCTACCAAAACAATCTTATATGAAACAAAACTTTTTAATCCACAAGGTGATTATGTTACCTCATACTTGATAGCAATGGTCCCAATCATTGTAGTTTCAAAATTTTCTTGTGGAATGGGACAATATATTTCTCCAACTTTATGCTCTCAACGTTTTCAATGGAATTCACGCAATATCTTCTAGAAACC
Organism: Avena sativa; assembly: GCA_916181665.1. Lineage (NCBI taxonomy): Eukaryota > Viridiplantae > Streptophyta > Magnoliopsida > Poales > Poaceae > Avena > Avena sativa. Next base: position 95,061,021 of record OV702294.1, read on the forward strand.
TTCTTGGGGAAATAAACAGTGTGCTCTTTGTCATCAATATTGAATGTCACTTTGCCTTGATTACAATTAATGACAGCACCTGCAGTATTAAGAAAAGGTCTCCCAAGAATAATAGACATATTATCATCTTCAGGCATTTCAAGCACCACAAAATCAGTTAAAACCAAGAAATTATGAGCCACCTAAACAGGAACATCCTCACATATACCAACAGGAATAGTAGTTGACTTATCAGCCATTTGCAAAGATATATCAGTTGGTATCAACTTTTCTAGCTGGAGTCTCTTGTAGAGAGAAAAATGCATAACACTAACTCCAGCTCCCAAATCACATAAAGCAGTTCTAACATAATTATTCTTAATAGAGCAAGGAATAGTTGGTATACCTGGATCACCAAGTTTCTTTGGAACTTACCATTGAAGGAATAATTAGCAAGCAAAGTAGAAATCTCCTCATTAGGAATCTTCCTTTTATTAGAGACAATATCCTTCATATACTTTGAATAAGGAGGCAATTTAATAGCATCAGTCAAAGGAATTTGCAAAAATAAAGGTTTCATCCACTCACAAAACTTGTTGTAGTGTTTTTCCTCCTTTGACTTGTGTTTATTACCTGGAAAAGGAATAGGTTTCTGCACCCAAGGTTCTCTCTCTTTACCATGCTTATTAGCAATAAAATCTTCCTTTGTGTACCTAGTGTTCTTAGTGTGCTTCTCAGGTTCTTCCTCAACTTTCTCCTTATCAGGAGCATCATTTTTATCATTACCATTCTCAGTTTCGACATCAGAGACAGATATACTATTAGGATCTATAGCAGGTTCAAGTGATTCCTCAACTATCTTATGTTTCTTTTTCTCTCTTATGAGGACTACCACTATTCTCACCTTGTTGAGAGTCCTGCTCAATTCTTTTAGGGTGTCCTTCAGGATATAAAGGATCTTGAGTAGCTATACCACTCCTAGTTCTAATTCCATAAGCATGTTTATTTCCTAAAGCATTGACTAGCATATCCTTTTGTACCTTAGCAAGTTGATCAAGTTGGGTTTGAACCATTTGAAAGTGTTTACAAAGCATTTTAATATCATTAGAAGTTCATTCCACAATATATTTCAACTCATGGATAGCTATAGAGTTTTCCAATAAATGATTCTGAACTTGTTTATTAAAATTACCTTGTTTAACAATAAATGTGTCAAGTTTCTCTAAGCATTGATCAGGAGGCTTACCATAGGGAATATCACCTTCATCAAAGTGTTGGAGAGAGTGTACCTCAATAGTAGATGAGTGGGGAATTGGCTTACATAATTCTTCTATAGGAGGTAGATTCTTCACATCTTCAGCTCTAATACCTTTCTCCTTTAGACACTTCTTAGCTTCATTCATCACTTCATCATTTAATGCAATAATTCCCCTCTTCTTTGGTGTTGGTGTTGGAACTGGTTCAGGAACATCTGGTTCAGGAATAATAGTCTCAGGTGTATTTAGCTCAATTGAAGTCCAATCATCATAATTCTTTCTTACCTTAGCCATTAATTCTTGAGCATCTATAGGAGTCATTTTCCTGAAAACACAATCAGCAAAGCTATCTAGGTATGTCCTAAAATCATCAGTTAGTCCATTATAATAAATATCAAGAAGTTCATTCTTAGGTAATGGACATCCAGGATGTGCATGAATCAAGGCACAGAACCTTGTCCATGACTCAGGCAATTTCTCTTCTCCCTGTTTAAAATCAAAAAGTCTCTGCAAAGCAGCATGTCTAGCACCGGGAGGAAAATATTTCTGGAAGAAAGAAGCAATCAAGCAATCAGGACTATCAATGAAACCAGGAGGTAATCTATTAAACCAAGCCCTAGCTTCTCCTTTTAGTGAAAAAGGGAAGATCTTAGTAACAAAGTATTTGCGCATCTTAAAATCATCAGAGATTAAAGCAATCATAGTAGAAAGCTCATTCATATGAGCCACAACACTCTCATTGATGGGGATATGCCTACCGGGGTATACCCAGCAGGACGTTTCCTACTGGCCCAGGTGCCAGCGAGTGGGCCGGCAGGACGGCGACTGGATCAAGATCTGGCGTGGACTCAAGCGACTGGAAGCTAAAGGCCTAGAAGCGTAGATAGGCCCAGTCGGATTAGGTTAAAGAATCGCTGAAACCTTAACTGATTCGGTTGAGATCTGTAAACCCTAGGGAGGTGAGTCTATATAAACCTCCCTAGAGGACGCATAGAGGATACGTTCCATCATACACCCTAGCAACTCGCCGCCTAGCCGTCGAGCTCGCCCCATTGTACTATCACCATAATACAATCTAGCAGGAGTAGGTCTTTACCCTCCGGGGGCGAACCTGGGTAAACCCTTGTGTCTCAGCCCTCATCTCGCACCGCAGATGGCTGGCCGCCCTTGCCCCATGTTCTACTACTCGCTGCCGATTACAGCATCTGCCGTGGTCATTCCCACGACAGTGTCGCCCACCGTGGGGACTGGCCGGTCAGGCCAGTGTTCTGCGGCGAGATCCAATTTGCCCATCAACGAGACGATCGCCACCGGCCGCATGATCGCGATCGGCGAGATGCTCTAGATATTGCCAAGCAGCTACGTCCCGGTGGCGCGACCCATCACGCATAGCATGATCCTGCCGATTGGCACGATCAGCCTCTTCGTCGCCCTCACCGAGTGTCATCGTCTCGGAGGACTCGGCTCGCATCCGCGAGTCGCCGCCACGCGACCGGCTCTTTGAGAGCCAGGTCCGCACGATCCACCGCCTCGCCTCCGAGTACGACTCGGCCCACAACAACGTGGCCAAAACCACCGCGGCCGCGGAAGACGCAGCCCTCAACGACGACGCCGATTCGGCGACCCCGGCGTCACTCGCCGGGTCCATTGTTGCCGCGTCACCCGCGGGCTCCATCACCCAGGTCTCCAACGTCGGAGACTTCGAGGATCCCTCTATCCTTGGGATCTTCGACTTTGACTCCGGGTCGGAAAACTCCGCCGACCTCCGCGACGGAACCGGCCGCCACGCAGTGACCTACATGGCGACTGGCGCCAAGCCGCCGGAAGATCCATTCTCCACACCGATCCCTCCCAACATGACGGCAACGGAGGTCGAGGAACTCCGCCTAAAGCTGGCGGAAGCAGTCCGCAAGGAACAAGCCGAGCGCGAAAAATTTCGCCTCGAGCAGGTGACAGCGCAGGAGCTGTCGCGCTACCACCAGCTCCGAATCAGGTCGCGCCTGAACCCCACTGTCCAGGGGCGCGCCCTGAATTTCGACGACGAGAACGACCCGACCCGCGTGGCTGAGCGCGCGATTTGCGAGAATGCGCCACCAGGAGGAAGCACTCGGCCCCCACCAGGGTCAACGGCCAATGGCGCCCCGCCACCACCCAACCGCGCACCCCCCAGGGACCAGCCGAGGATCGTGGTCTCCTCACGGGAGCGAGACGTGAACGGCCTACCGCTGTTCTCCACCCCAATATACAACCTCGTCGCAGGCCGAGCAGCAGTTGACCACATCGCAGCCACTGGTGAAGGTGCCCTGCAGATCCAGTACGCCAAGGCCCTGCTCACAAAAGCGGTCGAGCAACAAAATGCAGGCGTCGACTCATAGGGTCGGATGTACTCGCGTTCATCGGGCAGCAGAGCGGCCTCAAGCGGCCGCCCCATGGCGGCAAACACCCTCAACTGCCCGCCACCCGAACCACTACAGCTCCAACACCGACCCGTGAACGCGGAACTCTCCACCAACGACCCTCGGCCAGCGACCAACTTCGTCGCCGCCAACGGTTAACCTGTCGATGCCCGTACCCACATCATCAACAACCAGAGCTGGCGCGCATGCCGACGACCTGCGGCATACCCTCACCAACCGCCGCGATTGTGAGCCGAGGGGGTCGCTAAGCCGACTCGGGCCCCGGTGCTTCGGACCGATGATCCGAGGCGAGAGATACCCTGCGAATTTCAAAGCGCCGAAGGAAATAGAGAAGTATGACCCCTCGTACGATCCCTCCGTGTGGCTGGATACCTACCTCATGGCAATGGGGATCGCTGGCCACACCGATCTACTAGCCGCCCGCTACCTTCCCCTGATGATGGAGGGGGCGTGCAGGCAGTGGATTAACACTCTTCCCGCGGATAGCATCGACTCCTGGGAAGAGATGCGCGACGCCTTCGTCAGGCACTTCGAGGGTTCATACTCCCGCGCCACCACCATCGAGGACCTGGAACGGTGCGTCCAAGGACCTCGCGAGTCGACCCACAGCTGGGTCCAATGGTGGCAAGACCTGTGGTACAACGCGGTCGGCATCCACCCAGACACCGCGATCCACTGCTTCAAGACCTCATGCCGCTTCGAGCCCCTGGTCGCCAAGCTCAAACGAGCGTACCGCACACTCGACAACATACCGGATCTCCTGGAGATCGCAAAAAGGTACGCGAAGGAGGACCCAAACCAAGAAACCGACGACGAGTCGGGGGGACAATGCCGCACGAGCGGCCACGACAACGGGAGACGACCCGATCTACGCTACAACAACACTCGCCTCACCGGCAAGCGCCGCAGTGATGGGCGAGTCGACTTCGTCGCCAACGCTGGATACGCGCAGCGCGAGCCCAAGAGCTTCCGCCGTGACGGGGGACAACGCCGCGACGGTGGCAACTACAAGGCGAAGCCGAGGTTCGACCCCGCGGCCCTTCTTAACCAACCTTGTGTATTTCACAGTAGGGAAGGAAAGCCCGCTACGCACACGACCGCCGACTGCCACTCTCTTAAGGAGATCGAGAAGGCACGGCGCGCGCGGGAAGACCCCGACAACAACCCGCCAAACGGCGGAAAATTCGGCAGCGTCGCTGTCTCGCTCCACACCTTCATTGGCTTCAACACGAAGCGCGAGAAGAAGGTCATCGCCCACGCCGTCGCCGTCAACGCGGTGGCCCAAGTGGAAATCCCCCAGTTCCTCAACTGTTCTGAGCAACCAATCAATTGGAGCCGCCAGGACCACTCACCACGGATCGAGTACCCAGGCCGAGTCGCCCTGGTGGTCAAGCCCAAGGTGGGAGACTACTGGCTCCCCAAGACATTGATGGACGGCGGCAGCTCCATCAACATCCTGTACCTGGACACCTTCAGGCGACTGCGGCTCCCGCAGTCGATGATCGAGACGACCTACACCATGTTCCACGACATCGTCCCCGGTCGGAAGGCGTACCGATCGGCAAGGTGATGCTGCCAGTCACCTTCGGCACACCGGCAAACTTCCGCACTGAGCGGATCGTCTTCGAACTGGTGCCCTTCGACATCCCCTACCACTGCGTCCTGGGGCGCCAGGCGTTCGCCAAGTTCATAGCAGCGCCCCACTACACGTACAACGCGATGAAGCTACCCGGGCCGCGCGGCGTCATCACCATCCATGGCGACCCCGACATGGCCGCCGAATGCGAGGCCAAAGGATCTGAACTCGCCGACGCCGTCATCACGGCAGAGGCCAACCACGCCGACGAGCTCGCAAGTACGCGAGCGGGGTCAACAACGACGACCCCACCATACTCAAGAAGCCAAACTCGGAGGGCGGCAACCCCTCAGCCTTCGAGGCAACGACGCATACCCGCACCGTCGAGCTGGTCCCAGGCGACTCCAGCCAGACGGTGACGATCGGGACGGGCATGAGCCCAGCATAGGAAGGCGTGCTCATCGAGTTCCTCCGTGAGAACAGGGACATCTTCGCATGGAAGCCCTCTGACATGCCCGGTGTCCCTAGGGAACTCGCTGAGCACAAACTCAACGCCGACCCCAAAGTGTGACCTGTCAAGCAGTCGCTGCGGCCCTTCAATGAAGAGCGCCGCCGATCCATCGCCGAGGAAGTGCAGCGTCTACTCGCTGCAGGCTTCATCCGGCCAATCAAGTACTCAAGGTGGCTGGCAAACCCAGTCCTGGTCGAGAAGAAAAACGGGACCTGGAGGATGTGTAGCGATTACACAAACTTAAACAGCGCCTGCCCGAAGGAGCAATTCGTCCTCCCGCGGATCAACCAAATCATCGATTCCACCGCGGGCTTGGAGTCGCTATGCTTCCTCGACGCCTACTCTGGGTACAACCAGATCAAAATGGCCGTTAAGGATGAAGAAAAGACGGCGTTCATCACGCCATTCGGAGCCTTCTGCTACACTGCCATGACCTTCGGCCTCAAGAACGCCGGGGCAACCTACCAGCGGTGCATGCAGGAGTGCCTTGCGAGCCAAATTGGCTGCAATATCCACGTCTACATCGACGACGTGGTGGTAAAGTCCGCTCGCCAGAGCGACCTACTCACTGACCTGGCAGAAACATTCGCTAACCTGCGGAAATACAAGATAAAGCTAAACCTAGGAAAATGCACCTTCGGTGTACCAGCTGGGCAGCTACTGGGATACGTTGTCTCCAAGCGCGGGATCGAGGCGAACCCCACCAAGATCGACACGATCACTCGACTCGGCAAACCCGAGTGCCTGCGCGACGTCCAGAAGCTGGCCGGGCGAGTCGCGGCTCTCAGCCGCTTCATCCCCTGGTTGGGCGAAAAGGCGATGCCCCTCTACCGCCTGATGCGCAAGAACCCCACCTTCCAGTGGGATAAGGAGGCAGATGATGCGCTCCGCGACCTCAAGAAGGTGCTACTCGCAGCATCGCTACTCGTCGCCCCCGTCGACAAGGAACCCATGCTGGTCTACGTCGCGGCTTCTGAGCGTGTCGTCAGCGCCGTCATGGTTGTCGAACGACCAGAGGAAGGAAAGGAGCGCTCGGTGCAGCGACCAGTGTACTACATCAGCGAAGTCCTCACCGAATCGCGCCAGCGCTACCCGCAATACCAGAAACTGGTATGTGCGGTCTTCAGAGCACAGGGGCGACTGCCACACTACTTCCAGGAGCACCCGATAACGGTCGTCTCCTCAGCACCGTTGCAGGACATCATCCGCAACCGTGAGGCGACCGGGCGAGTCGCCAAGTGGGCCATCGAGATCGGCGTCCACAACATCAAATACGAGCCGCGCAAGGCGATCAAGTCGTAGGCTCTCGCGGACTTCATCGCCGACTGGGAGGAGGCCTAGCAGCCAGAAAAGCTGCCAAACCTCCATTACTGGAGCTTACACTTCGACGGCTCCAAGAACGCGGACGGCGCAGGAGCAGGGATCATGCTAACTTCTCCAAAGGGCGACAAGCTCCGCTACTTCCTCTGCCTCGACTTCACCCCCTGCACCAACAACATGGCCGAGTACGAGGCGCTACTCCACGGCATGCGAGCTGCCAAGGAGATGAACGTCAACTGCCTGCGCTGCTACGGAGACTCCGACCTCGTCGTCGGGCAAGTCGCTGGCACCTGCGACGCCGTCTCCCCCACCATGGCGGCATACCGCCAAGCAGTGGACAAGCTGGGTGGACACTTCGCATGCTACTCCGTCGAGTGGATTGACAGGCGGAAGAACGAGGAGGCCGACGCACTCTCTCGCATCGGCTCGACTCGACTCGCACCACCTGCCGGCGTCTTCCTCGACACCATCACCAAGCCTTCCATCTCTCCCCCAAGGGAGATCGACATTGAAATCCCGCTGCAACCAGAGGCAGCCTTGGTCGCACTTATCGCCGAGCCAGACGACTGGACCGCGCTGTACACTGCCTACTTGGAGGGAGGCACCCTGCCAGCGGACGAAACGGACGCCCGGAAGATAGCACGCCGCTGCAAATCCTTTGTCATCATCAACGGCGAGCTCCACAAGCGCAACATGACCGGCGTGTTCCAACGCTGCGTTCAACCCGCTGAAGGACGCAAAATCCTCCAAGACATTCACTCTGGCGACTGCGGCCACCACGCCGGCGCCCGCTCCCTGGTCGCAAACGCTATGCGACACGGCTTCTACTGGCCCACCGCACACGCAGACATTGTCGACATTGTCCAGCGGTGCGTTGGATGCCAGAAATACGCCAACCAGACCCACGTGCCGAGGTCGGCGCTCAAGACAATCCCCATCACCTGGCCGTTCGCCGTGTGGGGCATGGACATGGTAGGCCCTTTCAAGAAGGCCCCCTCCGGCTTCACCCACCTCCTGGTCACAGTCGACAAATTCACAAAATGGGTGGAGGCCAAGCCAGTCTGCAAATGCGACGGGAAGACCGCCACCAAGTTCCTACGCGAGCTCATTTATCGCTACGGGTTCCCAAACAGCATCATCACGGACAACGGCACCAACTTAGCCAAAGGAGTCATGGCCGAGTTCTGCGAGGAACACCACATCCGACTCGACCTCGCCTCAGTCGCCCACCCGGAGTCCAACATCCAGGCGGAACGAGCCAACCAGAGCATCCTCCATGGCCTGAAGCCACGGCTCCAAGTACCACTCGAGCGCACCGCCAGGTGCTGGGTCGAGGAGCTACCCTCCGTCATTTGGGGCATTCGCACCTCCGTCAACAGGTCGACAGGATTTACACCCTTCTTCATGGTTGTAACACCCTCAGAATCGGCCCGATGCAAGTTTCAGCGATTCCCGCCAAACCCGCATAGAAACGATTCAAAGGTGCCCACCAGGCACTTGCGTGCGGGTGGAAAACGAAGTAATACCATTACACAATAGTCCACGATGGAACACACAGAACAGATATATACAACAATGACTCAAGGAGTCAAGAACACAGATATACAATACAAAGATCCAAATCACCTTTAAAATGATACAGCGTCCTAGTACGGACAAGATGCAAATGGAGCTAAGAGCCCTGAAGAATAACAATGGCGTCCAGAACCCTGCCCAGGCCAAGCCGGAAGGGTAACCCTGCTAACGACGTCGATCTCAAAACCTGCTTAAACAAAAGGGGCGCCGACAAAGGGCAAAGGAAAAAAAAGAGCGGTCAGTACTGAGGCCAGTACACGGCGAGACTAGAATTCGGCGGTCCTCGCCTACATAGGTATGGTGGACTGAAGCGGCAGCGCAGCATGCACTAAACAACCTATAGAGACTCGATATAACTGTCGGCTATCAGAGGGGGATAAGAAAGACCTATTCGGAACCAACCTGATACTACCACCAAACATACACATCCTGTTATAACCCCCTCGAGACCAAACGAGGAATTCAACCGAGGAACTCACATAGTTGGCAGTTTTATTCATTCCGTTATAGTTGCGGCAATTACTAATCAGATATAGATAGCATTAGTCATCCTGATATAATAAGCAGTGGGCAGTTTTAGTCAACCATTCCGTTGTAGTTGTAGTACTTACTAGACAGTTATATATAGCATGAGGCATCCCAAAACCCAGCAGTTGTTGGTACTTTTATTTAGCCATTCCGTTGTAGTTTCAATACTTACTAGTCAGATATAATGGTAACAGGTGACAACCCAAACCAGCAATTGTTGGCACTTTTATTTAGCCATTCCATTATAGTAAAGCTGATTACTAGTCATTATAAAGTCAAATTTATAGCACTACTTTAGTTATAGTTGTCTATGATCGAGATACTGTGCTCCAAGTCGTCCATAACCGCGGACACGGCTTTCAGAAAGTTTTACCCTGCAGGGGGGCACAAATAGCAACACACGCACGATCAACCTCGGGAAAAACCAAATAAAAACCCAATGAGGCATCACGACAGAACATTCGCAAGATTCATATTTGATTTTAGGGGGCCACCCCACTATGCTACCCGCGACGAAGTTGGCCGGCTCCGAGACGGACCCAGAGGTTTGTGATAATGGCTGTAAACGACTGGGAACCCGAAAGTGTGACTGGGCTTGTCGATACCGCGAAAACATTCCACGTTGGTTCCAAAACAGTACAGGCGCTCCACGCGCAATCGTAAATAAAGCAGTAAAGCATGGCATAAGTACATGATAGTAATAAAGCCCCAAACTACTTGTGGCCCCAAGGAATTAAATATGACTCAAGCTAGGGTTAGGGGGATTCATGGTCCCACATGCGGATAGTGCGAATATTCAAAGAACATGTATCAAGTACTCGGGATCCTACGGGACACAAGTGGACGGTTAAAAACCAAATAACATCTATTGCCCACCTGTGCCTCTGCATTATTTACCTACTTCAATTTTAGTTATTAAATGGTAATTAAAGCCATGATCATCTCCAACGTTAAACATGTGGCATTACTCCAACAACCGTGGAAGATCGACGGCGCGACACGTCACCTGCGCAAGCAACTACGACTCGCAAGGCCGACTATCTACCAAACAACAGGTAATAGGATGTGTCCATGGCAATATGAGGGCTGCAGGGAAATATAACGGGGTACGAAATCTACAGCATCGCAACACAGGTAGCAATAGATCAACAGGAAGAAGTAAAGACTAGAAATGTAAAATAGATAGAAAGGGGGAGAATGCTCACCTGAAAAACATTGTCGAAGGTTCATCCGAAGATCGGGTCGACACTCGCATCAACTCATCGGTCTAATCCGTGAAGAAACAAAGCACTAACAGAAACACCGGATGCAATATTTAATACTACGGCAGAAGATCGGGCACGATGCATGTATGATGTATGACATGTCAAAGGTGCGATGCAATTAGGCCATATTAAGTGGAACCGGGGTCCCGACAATTATTTAATAGGTTAAGTTGTTTAGATACCCCGCAATTTAAATGTTGTCTTAACAAGACAAAATTATATCACCGTTTCGATGCACAAATTTAAATGGGGCCAATATAAGACTAGATTTGCCCGCATAGTGCCCCATATTTTAATTTAGTTGAATTATGATTTAACCCGAACCACATAATATGCAATGCACACATGGATTATTTAATGCATACAAGATATATACATATATATAAATTTATAAAATAGGGAAATCAAACAGACAGTCTTGGGATTGAAGGTTGAAGTAGCTGAAATGGTGAACGCCGGGAGGGTCTTGTCGAAGAGGTCACGGGACGGTGGAATTGGGCGGCGCATGAAACGTCACCAGACTTGATGACACGAGCATGTTGAAGTAGAATAAAACCATGCCAAAACTCTAGTGGGCATTTTATCAAACACGTAGCGGGGAATGGAAACATAACAGAATTGGAGAGGCTCCCTGATGAAACAAATAGTAGGAGCAAGACCAAACCATGGCGATCTGTAGGCATATAACTGTATAAGAATTTGTGGCAAAACGATCAGACAGATCAACCAGCAAGCAGAGAAAAAGCGCAACGTACTACCTGAAAAGCGCAACGTACTACCTGGTACCGAAAACGAGGCGGACAGGATGAAGCCGTTCTTGTACCGTCGGCGGGAGGAACAGGCACAGGGATCTGGGTGCGCTCAGCTGCGCCCAGACAAGGAGAGATGATCGGGAGTGATCCCCTGTGAACTAGTGGAGAATTGGCGATTTGATGATGCCGTGCAGAAAATTAATTGGATCAACGCGAGCAGTTTGTTGTCCTTGCACGTGCGGCCGATCATGGGGATCTGCTGTTGCGCATGGGGACCAAGGCGGGGACATGACTTGATGTGGAGATGCTCCTCTCGCAGAAGCCATCGCTGCATAGAAAAGAATTTGGAGAGGTGGGAGTTTGAGTGGAGATGGACATCCAGGAAACAAGTACGGACAAATAAAATGGCACGGCGGCCGAGACACACACATGCGTTCTGATATTTACTTGCCTAAATGAATTGATTTAGCCTGAATTAAATCAAGCATAAGACGGGCACGCGAATAGCTGCAGGAAGTTGTCCACCATAGCAACTGCGACAAAGAAAAATTTCCGGACGGCGGCCGAGAAGGTAAGAAGGAAGGATGAGGGAATTTAGATCTCAGATTTGGGGATTTGGGGCTAGGGTTTGAGAAGGAAGAAGGAAAAGGGGTATTTATATAAGCCAAGATAGACCGGATAAGTCTAGTTTTGGACTAAAATTTTAGACGGGCTTTTGTCTTTTTTTTTTAGTATAATAAGAAAAAAATACGGTCTTATAATTGACCAGAAAATATTGTTTGCTTAAATTTAAAATAAGACAAAGGTAGGATGGCTTGGTACATATCAAACCGTATGGATATTTTAGCAAATGAAAATTGTATTTAATAGGAAATAATTTTTAGGAACAAAAATATGCATGATGATTTCATGGCGATGCATAAAATAAAAACAATAACGTTTTCTAGTAGTGGTTTTACCCGGGGTGCTACAATGGTGTACGGCGCCGAGGCAGTCATGCCCACCGACCTCGAGCACGACTCGCCAAGGGTGGTCAACTACACGGAGGCTGCAAACGAACTCGTACGACAAGACGGAGTCGACCAGCTCGACGAGGCACGCGACCTAGCTCGCTCCCGCACCGCCATCTACCAGCAAGGGCTCCGCCGCTACCATAGCCGGCAAGTAAGGACTCGCACTTTCCAGGAAGACGACCTGGTACTACGCCTCATCCAGGACAAGAAGGGCATGCACAAGCTCTCCCCCCCTTGGGAGGGACCATTCGTCATCGGGCGAGTCCTAGGCAACGACGCCTACTACCTCACCGACGTCCGAGGAGACGGGAAACTCGACATCAAGCGACCGTGGAATGTAAACCTCCTACGGAAGTTTTACTCCTAGAACTCCATACATGTACCTTCCACCTGCTATGAAATAAAATAAATCGGTTACCGCAAATTGCGTCTATTCTCCGTGTCTTGTGCCACTCGCACTCGTAATAACAGCGTTAAGCTATTCGCAGAAGTCAACTTTTGGTAAAGTGACCGGCATGGCCAAGTAGTGCGGTACAAGGGCACTGGGAGACCCCAGGCCTTGTAACGTCCACAAAAAACGCCAACCCGGAGCCCCACTAGAGTCGCCTAGCCCGACTGGCTTACCGAGCCAAGACAACTACCCTCGCTTCTCACAGCGACCAAGGTCACCCGCATCCTCGGCACAGCGACTCGAACGGCCAAGTACCATGCTCGGGGACTGACGACCAGTCAAATACGAGCGGCTAGGGAAAAACGCCCAGTATGAGAGCGTGCCCAGGACTCGCCATGCGACCGATCCTTCGGGTCAGGCAGGAGTGACGCGCTTAATCTAACGCGCTTAGTCCTCACCTACCTTGGAGCTGCGACTAGAACCATCAAGTACCACGCTCGGGGACTCGGCTACCCGACCTCGTCCGCGCACGGGAAAACGGTCAAGTAAAGAGCACCCATGGGAGTCACCCTGCGACTGGCTCTCCGAGCTCTAGCGAGTCGACCTCAATCTATTAAAAATTCACAAACACATAACAAACGAGGTAAACCCCATAAAAAGGGCGGACGCGCTCGGGGACTCGTCCAATCAACATTCAAAAACGTTAAACAATTGACAAAACAACACGAATTTCCATTACAGCAGAACAAAGTCGTTCCAAAATACAAGAAAAGTTCAATGGATATTTGTTACTAACGCCCCAGGGCACAATGCTTCTACTCTGCAGGCTTCGACGTCGACTTGCCGCCACCCCTGCGGTTGCGAATGAAGGGCACATACGGGTTCGACGGGTACGTCGTCAACTCACCCGCCATCGCCGCACGGAACGACTGCTCGACTTTGAAGTCCAGATGCTTCGGTTCGGGATCGTTGGGGGCGACAATCGTCTCCTGATAGGGGAGGAGGTCACCCATCGCCCAAACGCGATCGGAATACACCGCGGCCCGGTCCGTCAGCTTCAGCACCTCGGCAATCTCCACAGAGCCCGTCGACGAGGGGTAGCCACTCGTCACATCATCAAGGTCGAAGTCCTCCGAGAAATGGGCAAGCCCAAGGCTGAGCGCCGTCGTCGCCCCGCGCCGGAAGGCCGACCGCGTCAGAATTCGACGAATGACGGAGCCTTCTCCAGATAACGCCATACCTCGACGAGGTCGCTGGGAATCACTTCCGTGGGCGATATCTCCTGAAGATATGCTCGAATGCAATGTTGGAATTATGCCCTAGAGGCAATAATAAAGATGTTATTATTATAATTCTTGTTCATGATAATGTTTATATTCCATGCTAGAATTGTATTAAGCGGAAACTTTAATACTTGTGTGGTTTGTGAACAACACCGTGTCCCTAGTATGCCTCTATGGACTAGCTCATTGATTAATGATGGTTAAGGTTTCCTAACCATAGACATGAGTTGTCGATTAATAATGAGATCATATCATTGGGAGAATGATATGATGGACAGACCCAAACTAAGCGGAGCAATTAGATCGTGTCATCGTGTTCATCTTTGCGAAGCTTTTCTTATGTCAAATATTGTATTCCTTAGACCATGAGATAATACAACTCCCTGGTATCGGAAGAAAGCTTTGAGGTCATCAAACGTCATCCTATGAGAGGGTGATCATAAAGGTGTCTCTCAGGTGATCGGAAAGTACCTGTTGGGTTGTATGTATCGAGATGGGATTTGTCCCTCCCAAGTCGGAGAGATATACTTCGGGCCCACTCGGTAATCGATATCAACACCGCTTGCAAGCATGTGGTTAAGGAGTTAATCACAAATTGATATCAGATTACGGAACGAGTAAAGTACTTGCTGTGAACGAGATTGAACTAGGTATGACGGTACCGACGATCAAATCTCGGGCAAGTAAAATATCGCGAGACAAAGGGAATATAAATATGGGATTGATTGAATCCTGGCATCGTGGTTCATCCGATATGATCATCGATGAATGTGTGGGAGTCAATATGGGTTTCTAGACCCCGTTGTTGATTATTGATAGAAGATTATGTCTGCATGTTCTCGAACCCGAAGGGTCACACACTTAACGTGTCTCGACGCTAGGATAGATTGGATAATTGGTTTATGAGTTTTTGTTCGGAGTCTCGGATGGGATCCGGGACATCATGAGAGGTTCCGGAATGGTCCGGAGAATAAGATTCATATAAGGCAATGCAGTTTTTGGAGTTCGGAATTGTTTCGGGTTAATCGGTATTGTACCGGAAGCTTCTAGAACCTTCCGAAGGGGGACCAACGTGGCCCCACCTGCCGGGAGGGGGCATGGGCCTATGAGGGAGTGCCCTGGCCGCATTGGGCCAGGGGCACAAGGCCCCATAGGGCCCAGCCAGCCAAACAAGGGGAAAACCCTAATGGAGCTTCTAGAAGGAGGAGGGGGGGGGGGGGAAACTTGCCACTAGTGCAGAGCCCCCCCTTTAACTCCGGTTGGGAGGGCCCTCTAACAGCGGTTCCTCAACCGCTGTTAAGGGTTCGGTGTTAGAGGGGGGGCCCTTTAACACCGGTTCTTATACGAACCGGTGTTAAAGGGTGGCGCACGTGGGGCTGCCGCAGGCCTCAGGCCCCCCCTTTAACATCGGTTCGGGGCTGGAACCGGTGTTAAATGTTATTCTGCCGCGGCAGAGATTTAGGCCGTTTTCCTGCCGCGGCAGAACTCTGCCGCGGCAGGAAAACGGCCTAAATCTCTGCCACGGTAGACTTCTGCCTCTGCCCCGTTCTGGGCGTATTTCTGCGGGAGGGGGATGGGGAATCGATCGGGAGCGGTATACACATAAATTGTCATCGGTACATACGAGTACATGAATAATTAAGCAACTAATATTATACACAAACATCGTCATCGGCACATACATCGTCATCGTTCATTTTGGTGGATATCTAAAGAGTTCTCCGCCAGGCGTGAGGACCTCATCAAGTATGAACCCCACCAATTCCTCTTGAATGGCTCGTATGCGTTCAAATGGTAGGAGTTGGTCCCGCATCCGTTCGATCTGAATATATATGAAGAATGGGCCGTCAATATATATATAAGAATAAAACTCAACACAATTGATGGTAATAAAATAATGTTGTGGACTTTGTTTACTTACTCTAAGTTGTTCTAGTGCGGCTTGGCCCGTCGCACATATCGTGTTGCGAATGAACTCGCAAACATAGTACCCACATAAGTTATTGCCGTGTCCCTGATGCGCGCACTTTACGAGAATAGAGAGTTCAATCAAAATAATAATCAATAAAGCATGATATAATGGAATTGGAAGCAGAATCAAAGAGATACGCAGACCTAGCTAGCTAGTATTACTTACATTTTGGTCTACAAATTTTAGTTCTTCTGACCATTCACCCACGGCCCTGCCCGTGAACCTTTTCCAAACCCTGTCCGGCAAAGAAAATGGATAAATGAGTAATTAATTACTTGCTGTCACGAAAGTTGCCGATCTAGTGCGATAATATGATTGAAATTACCTCTGGAGCATCTCTCTAAAGTCTTCCCATATCTCTTTTTCTTTTCGTAACGAGTCCATGACAAGGACTTTTCCTGAGTCGGGTTGAATGACTATCAGAATAAAGTGGAACCTACGCATGCATAACTCATCATCAGTTACACTTAACATCGAGTAAGCCGAAATAGAATGTGTACAAGAGAGAGGGTAACAATACTCACGAGAAGTTGTAAGGCAATAGTATTTCCCTTTTGGTTTGTTGTCTCAGTAAAGACCTTAGCAAGTAATCTTCTGTTTGCCCGGGTTTGGTTCTTACCACTTCTTCATGAACTCTATTTGGGTCAACGAACCCAATGTCAAAAGGGCCTCCTTTCCTGCATTCCATAACCTTTTTCCTGCATAATAGTATATACATATATGGTGAGCATATATATATACATGCAATTAATGAAGTGAATGAGATGAGATATAAATTATAGAAATAGTACTTACACACAATAAAGGCTGATGGCAGCTTTGTCGAGTTCCTTCTGATTGAATAGAAAATGCAAGTCTTGAATGTTGAAGTCGATCCCGTCGTCTCCGCACAAGAAAATCTCATCTCTTATATGCGCCGTGATCCATTCTTATTTTCTCGTCTTGCAGAAATCAAGGTACCACTTGTGCAATTTTCGCATCTTTGTTGGTAGATTCTTGAGCTCCTCTTTCTTGACGAAATTCTTCCCATACTTCCATGGCTGTATGGGGTTGGCATCGCATTTGGGCAAGTTGTCTCCCATGACGTTCAAGTATGCAATGTAAGTCATACCCATCTCATTGACCTTTCTTTGTAGCTCTGCCTCGTAATCATTTACGGGAGGAGCGTCCCGTGTGTCGAACATTTGGAGCGGGGCGCATGATTGGTTTTCCTGCTCTCCGAGCATGGGAACTGTTTTCTGGGGTGCCTCACGACTGCTACTTTCAGTCTCCCTACGGCGCCTTGCATCCGCCTTCAAAATCTGGCGCTCGTAGTCCGACACAAGTGGGGTTTCAGGTTTCAAAAGATTTTTGTAAAACTTCTCCACCACCGCCGGATCTATTTTCTCCTTTGGCTCGGCCCGTCTAGGTGCAAAGAATTTCTTGACCTGTTCTTCTGAGATCCTATTGGTCTCCTCGTCGCTGCGATTCCACGGTAAAACCGGCAATGGCTTGGCGGAAGGCTGCGGGACGTAGTTTTTTGAACTCTTTGGCGTACGGTTTCCTGCGGATTTCTTTGTGGCAGTGCTACTGATGCTCTTCGTGGCAGTGCTCTTCCGCTTACGCTGAGGAGATGGCTGAAGCACCGGAGATGGCTGACGGGCCGGAGATGGCTGCCGCGCAGGAGATGGCTGAAGCGCCGGAGATGGCTGCCGCGCAGGATATAGCTGAAGCGGCTCAGACTGCTGACGCTGCGGAGACGGCGGGGGTGCCAGTGACCTCCAATTTGGAAGCACGATGTGTTCCTTCTTCCAAAGAATGGTTGTTTTCACTGCAAATTTGAGTTGAGTTTCCCCTTCACCTGTAGCATGGTCAAGCTGTGCTTCCTCATATTCCTTCACAACCTCATCCACCCCGACAATAGCATAGCCATCTGGAATCGGTCGGCAGTGGTAAGTTCCACCAGCTACAGGAGGTAAGGCATAGCCGACAGCCACCTTAATGGATAAGCCCATTAATCTCACATGCAGCTCAGCGTGTTCGCTCTCCGTGATCTCATCCACGGGGTATCGAGGACCCGCCATTTCAAGCGTGGGCTGCATGTTCTCCGTGGAAGCCACACTGCTTTTCCGCGCAGAGTCTGGGCTGCCGGCAGCTTCCAATGCAGGTTCTTCGTGCCGCTGAGATGGGTCGGTAGCTTGATGGCTCTGTTGTGCATTCACTTGCGCCTGCAGCGCCGCAAGTGCATGTTCTATCTGTGTCATCCGCTCTGTACGCTCTTTTTCTTTTCTGCCTGCTTCATCTGTAAGAGTCGCTCCACTCGAAAAACCCATCCTTCCACGTCATACCCCCTGTGCCTCGTGCATGTCTAGGGTGTTATTTTTTACCGATGGCGCGTGTGAGCTGGTCATTCTCTCTGTCGGGATGGAAGGTCCTGGCGGATGTCTCCTCGTATGCCGTGATGAGTTTAGTGACGGGTTTGGCAAGGAGGGTTGGGAAGATACACAATCATGTTTCTGGGTCTAACCTTGCCCCGATTCCGTAGAACCAAGTCTTTGCACGTAGGTCCTACCCATCTGTCTGGGGTGTGATCCCTCTAGCGCGCAGGGCCTTCTCAGCTTCCTCCCACTTAGGCCTCTGAGATATGTAGCCACCTGAACCCGTCCTCTGGTGATATTCCTTCTTCTGGGCATTAAGCGTATTGGTTTCTGACCTCTTTTTAGCTATAGCACTTTTTTTATATGTCTCAAATTCGGGCCAGTGAGGTCTTATCTTTGCATAATATGCGTCTTCGAAATTTGGAGTCTCGCCAGCTTTGACAAATTTGTTCAATTTTGTCTTCCAGTTGCGGAAAGCGTCAGCCATCTTCTTTAGAGTCCACTCTTTGACCTTTTCCTTTATAACCTGGTTGTTTTCATCCTCCTCTGGCGGAAGGGTGAAATTTACCAACAACGAATTCCAAAGCGTTTTTTTGGATCTTTCATCGACAAAGGTATCGTCGCCCTTCTTTGGCTTATTCCAATTTTCAATTATGATTGGGATTTGGTCCCTAACAAGAACTCTAGCCTGACGTACAAATTTGTCTGCGGCCTTCTTGGGCTCCATCGGCCTGCCATCAACACGTACTGCTTCGATCGTGAACTTTGCACGATCTTTCAACCACTGGCTCGCGCCTCGCTTGCTCTTTTTCGTAGAAGAAGATGGTTGCTGGCTGGTCGATCCAGAGGGCTAAAAGAAGAAAGAAGCGTTAATTAATACATGTAGAAGAAGATTGTTGGTGGAAGTCAGCAGAGGCTTAATCAATGCATATACCTCGCCGGACTTTGTAACCACTAAATTGCGTTCACCGGAGTCTTCATCTTCTCCATGACTAGTACTTGAGCTGTCGTCATCATGTCCCTCCAAGTTCAGATATTGTGAGGTGTCCTCATCAATAATGTTCTCTATTATTTCTTCTTCTTCAAGGTTTCTACTAAGTGGATCCATAGTTTCTAAAACAATAATATTATCTAGAGTAAGAGTGTAAACATTCAAGTGGACTTGGATTCATACACAAATATACATATTATTCATACAAAAATACACAAATAAATACACAAATGAAATTAAAACCCTAAGGATGCTTGATCATTTTAAACAAGTTCCGAGGGGTCGAAACCCTAATCAGGATGAGTCAGAGGTCCAATTTGTATACAAGTTTTAGTCTATGAATGTAGTACAATTTATATTAGCCGGTGAAACTATGTTGCCCGCAAACCCGCCCCGCTTGACACCCTATCTATACTACTACTCCCTCCATAATTACATGCCATCTTAGTTTCGAGTTTCCCGATTTTGACCATCAAGTTCACCACCAACACTAAGTAAACAATATTATCGATGTTACAACATCAGAAACTTTACTCAAATATGAATACACGACTACATCTTTTATACATCACACATATTCCCCACATTGTTCACAGAGGACGACTGCCGGACGCAGAGGCGTGGACGGCTGCCGCATTGACACATTGTTCACATTGTGCCGCCAGCTTTGACACATTGTTCACATTGTGCCGCCGACGACTGCCGGACGCAGAGGCGTGGACCGCGGCTCCGACGGCAAGGGCGAGGGCGGCGGATCCGACGGCGATGGCTGGACGCGGCGCCGGCGCGGCTGCTCTCTGCTCTCTGCGCGCGGGTGCATTATAAAATAATTGCATTTTAAATTATTTCATTTTAAATTTTTTTTTGGAATATTATAAAACCATTTGCATTTTTGGAATTTACATAAACAATTTCTTAATTAGAAAACATTTATGGAAATGTTTTTATCGCTTACAGATAGGGCCCACATGTCAGGTATTTTCTTCACTGAAATAATTACAGAAATAATAAAAGAAAAAGAAAACGATTATTGCATCACGCTGACGTCAGCAATGGAGCTCCTCTCAGGTCGAACTTGCTCCCGTCGATCTGCTACACGCGGGGACTTGTGGTTGGGCTGGTTGGAAAGAGGAGGTCGAGGCGGACCTAGTAGTGGCGGCGCCTCCCCTTTTTGGTCGCCGGAGAACAGAGAACGAGGAGGAACTGCGGCGGTCGGCGGCGGTTACACGATGCGGAGGCGATATAGACCGTGAGGGAGGAAGAGAAGATGTGCCTGAGCACCAGAGGCTCACCAGGAAGCCGATGGTGGGGTCGACGAGGCCGGGGAAGGTCGGGGTTGCCGGCAGTGTCGATGGCGAGGGGCGGATAGAGGTGGAGGTGACAGGGCCGACGATTCAGGGCACCCACGGATGATTCCTCCCTCACTCTCCGAGGGCGGCGGTGGCCGGCGGTGGCTTCTCTCTGCTCCGATGGGCGATGGCGGCGCTTCTCTCTGCTCTGATGGCGTGCGCGCGGTGGCGGTACGGTGGCGGTGGCGGTTCGATCTGGCTCTGGGGGGAAGAAAGGAAGGGGAAGGCGAATTTAATACCCCCCTTTAACACCGGTTCGTGGCTGGAACCGGTGTTAAAGGGGGGATTCCGTTTCGCGCGCGTATTTATTACCCCCCCATTAACACCGGTTCCAGCCACGAACCGGTGTTAAAGGGGGGGTGTGCACGCGAAACGAAATAAATGCGCCCCCCCTTTAACACCGGTTCGTGTCTGGAATCGGTGTTAAAGGGGGGGCATTTATTTCATGCATTAAAGGGGCATTTTTAATTCAAAAAATAGGATATGAATTTAGAAAATTCATATCTTTTTCATTTCAACTCAGAAAAATATGAATAATATATCATAATTTTCAGAAAAATAATATCTATCCATTCATGTAAATCATTTTATATTTACTTTACATGAAAATTTTCAAAATGATTAAAACACTTACATATAAATTTTGATTATTCAATTCAAACAAAAATAAATTGTTAAATCCTAAAACTTTGAAAATAAGAAATATTAAGCATCTAAAAATAAATCTAACCCTATTTTATTAGAGCAAATCATATTTTAATGCCGCATCTTTTGTATTAACATTTTTGAATTGATTGGATATTTAAATGTCGCATCTTTTGTATACACTTGAATCTCACCAAGCCTCGCTCAACTTGCATTGTTTTTTTGATAAAATAGCATATTGTGAATCTAAAAATGATTTTTGTAAAAAATCATGAGCATCGTATCATGTACCTGTAGTTCATATCTGACCCACTTCCTACCGATTCGGTAGGAATTTGTCTTTTTCATCAGAGGTGGACGGAAAGGTTTCAGATCCCCCTGTTGGTACATTGTGCATATAAGGTGGTCTAGTATTTTTGTAAAATGTGTTGGTGGTTTTTTGAATTAGCCATTTGGTGGTTGCTTCACAAAACCGTCCGTTTTTTATGCTCGGAAAATGGAAAATGCCTTTTTGGTGCGATAAAAAGGAAAACTTCCTCTTGCAACATTGTTTGCCATGCCATGATGCACATGTATGCACAATATGGCCATATTATCACAAACTATGCCTTGATTCTAGCCATAACATTGGTCATTTGACCCGAAAGCCAAGAAACCTCGAATGAGATAGGTCATTTTGTGAAGGTTTTTTTGAGACATAATCAATATACCAAGTTTGAGATTTTTCCTTCTAACTATGTCACATAATATAACACCAGGCGAATGTTTCGCACTGTTTCGATGTTTTTTTATTTTTTATCCCCGTTTTAAACTATCGACAAACTTTGTCGAACAACAGGCATGATGATTCTTAGCTCGGGGCCAAGCCTCGCTCAACTTGCATTTTTTTTTGATAAAATAGCATATTGTCAACCTAAAAATGATTTTTGTAAAAAATCATGAGCATCGTATCATGTACCTGTAGTTCATATCTGACCCACTTCCTACCGATTCGGTAGGAATTTGTCTTTTTCACCAGAGGTGGACGGAAAGGTTTCAGATCCCCCTGTTGGTACATTGTGCATATAAGGTGGTCTATTATTTTTGTAAAATGTGTTGGTGGTTTTTTGAATTAGCCATTTGGTGGTTGCTTCACAAAACCGTCCGTTTTTTATGCTCGGAAAATGGAAAATGCCTTTTTGGTGCGATAAAAAGGAAAACTTCCTTTTGCAACATTGTTTGCCATGCCATGATGCACATGTATGCACAATATGGCCATATTATCACAAACTATGCCTTGATTCTAGCCATAACATTGGTCATTTGACCCGAAAGCCAAGAAACCTCGAATGAGATAGGTCATTTTGTGAAGGTTTTTTCGAGACATAATCAATATACCAAGTTTGAGATTTTTCCTTCTAACTATGTCACATAATATAACACCACGCGAAGGTTTCGCACTGTTTTGATCTTTTTTTTATTTTTATCCCCGTTTTAAACTATCGACAAACTTTGTCGAACAACGGGCATGATGATTCTTAGCTCGGGGCCAAGCCTCGCTCAACTTGCATTGTTTTTTTGATAAAATAGCATATTGTCAATCTAAAAATGATTTTTGTAAAAAATCATGAGCATCGTATCATGTACCTGTAGTTCATATCTGACCCACTTCCTGCCGATTCGGTAGGAATTTGTCTTTTTCACCAGAGGTGGACGGAAAGGTTTCAGATCCCCCTGTTGGTACATTGTGCATATAAGGTGGTCTAGTATTTTTGTAAAATGTGTTGGTGGTTTTTTGAATTAGCCATTTGGTGGTTGCTTCACAAAACCGTCCGTTTTTTATGCTCGGAAAATGGAAAATGCCTTTTTGGTGCGATAAAAAGGAAAACTTCCTCTTGCAACATTGTTTGCCATGCCATGATGCACATGTATGCACAATATGGCCATATTATCACAAACTATGCCTTGATTCTAGCCATAACATTGGTCATTTGACCCGAAAGCCAAGAAACCTCGAATGAGATAGGTCATTTTGTGAAGGTTTTTTCGAGACATAATCAATATACCAAGTTTGAGATTTTTCCTTCTAACTATGTCACATAATATAACACCACGCGAAGGTTTCGCACTGTTTCGATCTTTTTTTATTTTTTATCCCCGTTTTAAACTATCGACAAACTTTGTCGAACAACGGGCATGATGATTCTTAGCTCGGGGCCAAGCCTCGCTCAACTTGCATTGTTTTTTTGATAAAATAGCATATTGTCAATCTAAAAATGATTTTTGTAAAAAATCATGAGCATCGTATCATGTACCTGTAGTTCATATCTGACCCACTTCCTACCGATTCGGTAGGAATTTGTCTTTTTCACCAGAGGTGGACGGAAAGGTTTCAGATCCCCCTGTTGGTACATTGTGCATATAAGGTGGTCTATTATTTTTGTAAAATGTGTTGGTGGTTTTTTGAATTAGCCATTTGGTGGTTGCTTCACAAAACCGTCCGTTTTTTATGCTCGGAAAATGGAAAATGCCTTTTTGGTGCGATAAAAAGGAAAACTTCCTTTTGCAACATTGTTTGCCATGCCATGATGCACATGTATGCACAATATGGCCATATTATCACAAACTATGCCTTGATTCTAGCCATAACATTGGCCATTTGACCCGAAAGCCAAGAAACCTCGAATGAGATAGGTCATTTTGTGAAGGTTTTTTCGAGACATAATCAATATACCAAGTTTGAGATTTTTCCTTCTAACTATGTCACATAATATAACACCACGCGAAGGTTTCGCACTGTTTTGATCTTTTTTTTTATTTTTATCCCTGTTTTAAACTATCGACAAACTTTGTCGAACAACGGGCATGATGGTTCTTAGCTCGGGGCCAAGCCTCGCTCAACTTGCATTGTTTTTTTTTGATAAAATAGCATATTGTCAACCTAAAAATGATTTTTGTAAAAAATCATGAGCATCGTATCATGTACCTGTAGTTCATATCTGACCCACTTCCTGCCGATTCGGTAGGAATTTGTCTTTTTCACCAGAGGTGGACGGAAAGGTTTCAGATCCCCCTGTTGGTACATTGTGCATATAAGGTGGTCTAGTATTTTTGTAAAATGTGTTGGTGGTTTTTTGAATTAGCCATTTGGTGGTTGCTTCACAAAACCGTCCGTTTTTTATGCTCGGAAAATGGAAAATGCCTTTTTGGTGCGATAAAAAGGAAAACTTCCTCTTGCAACATTGTTTGCCATGCCATGATGCACATGTATGCACAATATGGCCATATTATCACAAACTATGCCTTGATTCTAGCCATAACATTGGTCATTTGACCCGAAAGCCAAGAAACCTCGAATGAGATAGGTCATTTTGTGAAGGTTTTTTCGAGACATAATCAATATACCAAGTTTGAGATTTTTCCTTCTAACTATGTACATAATATAACACCACGCGAAGGTTTCGCACTGTTTCGATCTTTTTTTATTTTTTATCCCCGTTTTAAACTATCGACAAACTTTGTCGAACAACGGGCATGATGATTCTTAGCTCGGGGCCAAGCCTCGCTCAACTTGCATTGTTTTTTTGATAAAATAGCATATTGTCAACCTAAAAATTAATTTTGTAAAAAATCATGAGCATCGTATCATGTACCTGTAGTTCATATCTGACCCACTTCCTACCGATTCGGTAGGAATTTGTCTTTTTCACCAGAGGTGGACGGAAAGGTTTCAGATCCCCCTGTTGGTACATTGTGCATATAAGGTGGTCTATTATTTTTGTAAAATGTGTTTGTGGTTTTTTGAATTAGCCATTTGGTGGTTGCTTCACAAAACCGTCCGTTTTTTATGCTCGGAAAATGGAAAATGCCTTTTTGGTGCGATAAAAAGGAAAACTTCCTCTTGCAACATTGTTTGCCATGCCATGATGCACATGTATGCACAATATGGCCATATTATCACAAACTATGCCTTGATTCTAGCCATAACATTGGTCATTTGACCCGAAAGCCAAGAAACCTCGAATGAGATAGGTCATTTTGTGAAGGTTTTTTCGAGACATAATCAATATACCAAGTTTGAGATTTTTCCTTCTAACTATGTCACATAATATAACACCAGTGAAGGTTTCGCACTGTTTCGATCTTTTTTTATTTTTTTATCCCCGTTTTAAACTATCGACAAACTTTGTCGAACAATGGGCATGATGATTCTTAGCTCGGGGCCAAGCCTCGCTCAACTTGCATTGTTTTTTTTGATAAAATAGCATATTGTAAACCTCGAATGAGAATGCAACTAATAGTAAGTTACATAAATCCGAACTGGAACTGAAAATTAAGATACATAAAAGAACTGAAAATTAAGATACATGGCCAGATTAAGTAACAATCGGCCGAACTTGTTTCGGATGTTGGAGTGATTCAGTCATGCTCCTGTCTACACCTGTAATACTCGCCACTGTAGTCACCGTACTCGCCGCCGCCGTCATCGCTGTCGTTGTCGGGGTCGCCGTAATTGAACCTCTGGAGAGTACGCGTGGGCTGGACTTGAGAGTAGCGCGTGGGCTGGACTTGAGGGTAGCGCAGACGGGGGTTAGAGTCGGCGGTAGTGTCATAGGCCATGACGCTCTGGAGAGTCCGACCGCGCCACCATAGCCGACGGCCGGCCTCGTTGAAGTTAGGAGGAGGTGGGCCGTCCTCCTCGTGCCTGGCGAGCGCCCTCTCACGCCGATCCACGAAGAAGGCTTCCCAAGTAGGGAAATAGTCGGGATGCCATCTGGGATTCCTCCGCTGCTCCGGCGTGAGCTCGAAGTAGTAGTGGTTCGTGATGGCCATCCGGGGCCCCACACCTATAGGGACAGGAGGAACCGGCACGCCTCCGATGCTCAGCATCCAGCCGACGGGGACACAGTAGCCCGACGGGCAGGGGTAGTTCGAGGCGCAAAGCGCCTCCGCCTCCCTGGGGGTTAGTGCTATGGTGGAAGCCATGGGAAAGAGTGATGAGGTTGCAGATATGAGTCTAGAGATGTGCAATGATAATGGAGGCCAACCCTACATATATATATAGTGAACTAGCGGGAAGAACTGGAGGGAAGAACTGGCGGGAAGAAAAATGGCGGGAAGAAAAATGGCGGGAAGAAGAACTGGCGGGAAGAAAAATGGCGGGAAAAATGGCGGGATGAACCTTTAGTCCCGGTTGGAGACACCAACCGGGACAAAACACGAGTCAGCACTAATAATAGGGGTGAGTGTCGACATTATGTCGTGCGGCGTGTACCTTGTCCCAGATGGTGTCACCAACCAGGACTAAAGATGAACCTTTAGTCCCGGTTGGAGACACCAACCGGGACTAAAGATGAACCTTTAGTCCCGGTTGGAGACACCAACCGGGACAAAACACGAGTCAGCACTAATAATAGGGGTGAGTGTCGACATTATGTCGTGCGGCGTGTACCTTGTCCCGGATGGTGTCACCAACCGGGACTAAAGATGAACCTTTAGTCCCGGTTGGAGACACCAACCGGGACTAAAGATGAACCTTTACTCCCGGTTGGAGACACCAACCGGGACAAAACACGAGTCAGCACTAATAATAGGGGTGAGTGTCCACATTATTTCGTAAGTGTCGACACTATGTCGAGCTGCTTGTACTATAAATAGGCATCCTTGTGAGTCCAGTCCTCCAGCCAGTTTGAGGCTATGCCTTACCTCCTTTCGAGAGCAGGGACACCACTACGGCCAGTTTCAGGGAGATGCCGACGGAGCCCAGTCCTCCGGCATCTCCGAGAAACTGGTCATAGAGGCACTCCCTAATATGTGAAATTAGTTAGCTCCCAGGTGTATTGATCTAGTTAGAGAAGTTACAAAGCTGCAAGATGGTTTTCGAGAGCAGGGACACCACTACGGCCAGTTTCAGGGAGATGTCGACGGAGCCTAGTCCTCCGGCATCTCCAAGAAACTGGTCATAGAGGCACTCCCTAATATGTGATCGCGCGCGTTTGGAGATCAGATCTTAATGGTAAGTACGAATCGGGACAACTTCTTCTCATAGTCCCGGTCCATCCACAAAACATGACTAACACTCAAGACATGTATTAATATTAAAAACATGAACTAGAGTTACATAATATGAGCATGAACTTCTTGGCATATGTCCTTCCTTATGATCGCTTCAGACGTAACCATGGAGCATCTTCTTTACTTAACGGAATGCTTGGGTCAGTTTTCACTGTGAAGGGCGGAATTTCATCAAACTTATTATAATCTTCTGACATGTCTGTCTTGTCCTCGATTCCCATGATGTTTCTTTTCCCTGAAAGAACTATGTGATGCTTTGGCTCATCATATGATGTATTCGTTTGCATATTTTTCTTTTTTTTGGTCTGGAGGACATGTCCTTCACATAGAAAACCTGAGCCACATCATTGGCTAGGACGAATGGTTCGTCTAAGTTCTTGTCTACCTTCATAAGATTGTTGAGATCCACCGTTGTCATTCCGTACTTCTTGTCTACCTCAACCCCTCCTCCTGTTAGCTTGACCCATTTGCATCGAAACAAGGGGACCTTAAAATTAGGTCCATAGTCAAGTTCCAATATCTCCTCTATGAACCCATAATACGTGGTCTTCTGCCCATTGTCTTCTGCTGCATCGAAGCGGACACCACTATTTTGGTTGGTGCTCTTTTTATCTTGGCCTATCGTGTAAAATGTATTCCCATTTATCTCGTACCCTTGGAAAGTACATACAGTCGAAGATGGTGTCCTGGCCAACAAGTACAGCTGATCCCCAACAGTGGTGTTATTCGTGAGAAGTCTTTGCAGCCAGCCGCCAAAACTCGCCATGTGTTCACTTATAATCCATTCATCAGACTGCCCCGGGTGTTTGAGGCGTATTAAATTCTTGTGTTCATTGATATACGGGGCAACCAAGATAGATCTTTGTAAAACCATGTAGTGTGCTTGATTGAGAGAATGCCCGTCCCTACATATCATTGCTTTACATCCTAGGGTGCCTTTTCCATGTAGTCTCCCCTCATGTCGTGATTCTGGAACACCAATCGCCTTAAGGTCAGGAATAAAATCAACACAGAACTCAATGACCTCCTCTGTTACATAGCCCTTGGAGATGCTTCCTTCTGGCCTAGCACGATTATGAACATATTTCTTTAAGACTCCCATGTACCTCTCAAAGGGGAACATATTGTGTAGAAATACAGGACCGAGAATGGCAATCTCTTCTACTAGGTGAACCAGGAGATGCGTCATAATATTGAAGAAGGATGTGGGAACACCAACTCAAAGCTGACAAGACATTGGGCCACATCTGTTTGTAACCCTGGTAGGCTTTCTGGATCGATTACCTTCTGAGATATTGCATTGAGGAATGCACATAGCTTCACAATGGGTACTCGAACATTTTCAGGTAGAATCCCCCTCAATGCAATCGGAAGCAATTGTGTCATAATCACGTGGCAGTCATGAGACTTCAGGTTTTGGAATTTTTTCTCTGCCATATTTATTATTCCCTTTATATTCGACGAGAAGCCATACGGGACCTTGATACTGCTCAGACATTCAAAAAAGATTTCCTTCTCTGCTTTGGTAAGAGCGTAGCTGGCAGGAGTTAAGTGGCATCGTTTACCCTTCTCGTTCTCAGGATGCATAGGCTCTTCAGGGGCTTTTAGACGTTGCTGGTCCTGCCGTGCTTCCGGTGTATCTTTTGTCTTCCCATACACTCCTAGAAAGCCTAGCAGGTTCATGCAAACATTCTTCGTCACGTGCATCACGTCGATTGAAGAGCGGACCTCTAAGAATTTCCAATAGGGTAGGTCCCAAAATATAGATTGCTTCCTCCACATGGGCGCGTGTCCGGCATCGTCATTCGGAACAGATAGACTGCCAGGACCTTTTCCAAATATTACTTCTAGGTCCTTGACCATACCAAATACCTCCTCACCGGTACGGAGGACAGGCTTCCTCCGGGGTTCTGCCAGACGTTTGAAATGCTTGCCTTTCTTTCTTACTGGATGCAAGTTCGAAAGAAATCGGCGATACCCTAGGTACACAACCTTCTTACATTTATCCAAATATACACTTTAAGTCTCATCTAAACAGTGTGTGCATGCATTGTATCCCTTGTTTGTCTGCCCTGAAATGTTACTAAGAGCAGGCCAATCATTGATGGTTACGAAAAGCAATGCTCGTAGGTCAAATGGCTCCCCTTTGTGCTCATCCCACATACGTACACCTGGTTTGGCCCACAGCTATAAAAGTTCTTCAACTAATGGCCTTAGGTACACATCAATGTCGTTGCCGGGTTGCCTCGGACCTTGGATGAGCACTGGCATCATAATGAACTTCCTCTTCATACACAACCAAGGAGGAAGGTTATAGATACATAGGGTCACAGGCCAGGTGCTGTGACTACAGCTCTGCTCACCAAAAGGATTCATGCCGTCTGTACTTAGACCAAACCTTAAGTTCCTTGTGTCACGTGCAAAGTCTGGGTACTCTCGCTCGACTTTTCTCCACTGTGACCCATCAGCGGGGTGTCTCAACATCGCGTCTTTCTTACGGTCTTCCATGTGCCATCACAACAACTTGGCATGCTCTTTATTTCTGAAGAGACGTTTTAACCGTGGTATTATAGGAGCATACCACATAACCTTGGCGGGAACCTTCTTCCTAGGGGCCTCGCCCTCAACATCGCCAGGATCGTCTTGTCTGATCTAATACCGCAGTGCAGTGCATACCGGGCATGCATCCAAATTCTCGTACTTCTCACCGTGGTAGAGGATGCAGTCATTAATGCAGGCATGTATCTTCTGCACGTCTAATCCTAGAGGGCAGACAACCTTCTTTGCTTGGTATGTACAGTCGGGCAACTCATTATTTCTTGGAAGAAGATTCTTCATTTTTACCAACAACTTTGAAAATGCGCTGTCAGTCACACCATTCTCTGCCTTCCATTGCAGCAAATCCAGTGTGGCACCTAGCTTTTTGTGGCCATCTTCGCAAGTTGGATACAACAATTTTTTGTGATCCTTTAACATCTGCTCTACCTTCTCCTTCTCCTTTTTAGTTTCACATTCTTCCTTTGCATCAGTAATGGCCCGACCAAGATCGTCATCAGCGGGCCCATCTGCTCCCTCTTGATCTTCATTATCTACCCCCGTTGCATTATCATCATATTCAGGATACATATTATGATAGTTGTCATCATCCTCTTCTTCTTTGTTGTCTTCCATCACAACCCCTTTTTCTCCGTGCTTGGTCCAACAATTATAGCTGGGCATGAAACCGGATCGAAACAGGTGGGCGTGAATGGTTCTGGTATTTGAGTAGTCTTTCTTGTTCTAACAGTGAACACACGGACAGCACATAAAACCATTGTGACCATGGTTTGCATTAGCCACAACGATGAAATTTTGGAGGCCCGTAATGTACTCGGAAGTGCGGCGGTCACCGTACATCCATTGCCGGTTCATCTGCATTAATATGTAGTATATATCAAAAAATAATAGGGAGATGACCATTTATATATATAGTACATCAATGACACATGAAAGGATAGTTGCCGACCTCGACCGAGACAGAAAGAGCAACAAGAAAACTTATTTTGAGCTCTCGGGCATTTCACCGAACACCTCTTGTGCATATGAAAAAAAACTAGCACTCTTCACACCCTCTTGCTAGGCTCCAAAATGAGATAGTGAAAGAATGGAAGAGTGGGGTGTGTGTGGGCTGGGGTGGTGTCTTATATAGCCCCCCCCTTTAACACCGGTTCATGCCACGAACCGGTGTTAAAGGGGGGGGCTGCGCGGGCCACTGTTGCAGGGTCCTTTAACACCGGTTCGTGGCATGAACCGGTGTTAAAGGGGGGGCTCCTTTTTTGCCGCAGGGGCCACGCTGGTACGGCCCCCCTTTAACACCGGTTCGTAGAAGAACCGGTGTTAAATCCCTTTTTTGGGATCAACAAAAGGCCTCGTTTCCACTAGTGTGCCCCCCACTCTTCCCTCCTTGGCCGCCGGCCTAGGCTTGGGGGAGGGGCTAGGTTTGGCGCCAACCCCTCTATATAAAGAGGGCTGGGGGTGCACCACCCGAACATACATTCCCCTCAAGCCTAGCCGCCCTGCTGCCCTCCTCTCTCTCTCCCTCCCGACTGCGTGTAGGCGAAGCCCTGCTGCAGAAACTCTCCACCACTTGCACCGCGCCGTCGCGTTGTAGATCCAATCCGTCTCTCCACCATACTTGCTGGACCGAGGAAGGAGGAGACGTCGAGGTGCCGCACGTGTGCATCTCTCGGAGGCATCGCCACTTGCGGTGTTAGATCGGAGCGGATTGCGAGGAGGAGAAGCGAGTACGACTACATCACCCACGTTCCGACGAACGTTCCGCTGTGCGAATCTTCAAGGGTATGAAGATCTCATCTAATCTCTCTCATTGTTTGCATCTCCTAGATTAGATCTTGGCTTTCCCGTTCGCATCCGTAGAAAAACTTTGATTTACTATGCTGTGAAACCCTTCAGTGGTATCAGAGCTAGATCTATGCTTAGATGTGTTTCACGAGTAGAACGCAACATGGTCGTTGCGGGCGTTGATGTTTTCTGTTGCAAGCCTCTTGTTTGTGTTCTTATGACGCGGGATAGTGAGATTGAAGCGGTCCAGGCCAACCTTACACGACGTCGTTCGCGAGACCGGCTCCGCACTTGACGTGTGGCTTGTTCCACACATGCGGCTGGTGGATGCCAGTTTCTCTCACTATAGTTGTCATGGGATTAACACCGGAGTTTGGGAACCATAATATCACCGTTGTGGCTTTCCGTAGGTAAGAATCGTTCTTAGCTTGCTACTCCCATAAGCCACGTAAAACATGCAACAACAAAGTAGAGGCGTCTAACTTGGTTTTGCAGGGAGTATTTTCTGTGATATGGTATGGCCCAAGATATGATGTGTGTATTGTATGCAATGATCATGTTTTGTAATGTTTCACGACTTGCATGTCGATGAGTACACAACCAGCAGGAGCCATATGGTTGTCTTTATAATTGTGTATGACCTGTGTGTCAACTTCTTATACGCCATGTAATAGTTTCACTTTATTGCTAAGTAGTTAGCAATAGTTGTAGTTGCTATTCGTGGTGGAGGCAATCATGGTGGAGTGATGGAGATCATGCTGGCACACACAAGATGGAGATCATTGCGCGAAGATTGGCTATACCATGTCACATAAAGTTATATGCATGTGATGTTTATCCCTTTTATGTATCTTATTATGCTTAGATCGCGACGGTAGCATTATAAGATGATTCCTCACTTAAAGATCAAGATAAAACTGTGTTCTCCCCATGTATGCACCGTTGCGAAAGTTCGTTGTGTCCAAGCATCATGTGATGATCGGGTGCTATAGACTCTACGTTCACATACAACGGGTGCAAGCCAGTTTTGCACACGCGGAAATACTTGGGTTTGACTTGACGAGCCTAGCATGTACACACATGGCCTCGGAACACATGAACCGAAAGGTTAGGCATGAGTCATATGAATGATATGATCGAGACTTCGTTGTCCACCATTGAAGCCACATCTCTTCTCGTGAAGATCGGATTAGGTGTGGTGAATTTGGATCATGTTCACTAAACAACTTGAGGGATGTTGAATTTAGTGGGAGTTCATCTAGTAATTTGATTAAAAGTTGAACTAGTTATCATGAACATAATCTAATTTGTACTTGCAAATATTGTAGATCAAATGGCTAAGTCCAACTTCAACTTCAACGTTTTTGCTGAGAAAGAAAAGCTTAGAAACAATGGGTCTAACTTCACCAACTGGTTCTGCAATCTGAGAATCATTCTCTCTGGCGGTCAAAAGGACTATGTCCTTGAGAATGCGCTAGGTGACACCCCTGCTGTAGATGCGCCGGCTGATGAGAAAGCTGTCTATCAGTCGCGCAAAGATGATTATGGTGTGATTAAGAGCACCATGTTGTTTGCTATGGAATCGGACCTTCAAAATCGTTTTGAAGACTATCCCGGGACCTTTGAGATTCTTGAGGAGCTGAAAACTATGTTTCAGACTCAGGCCCGTTCTGAGAGATATGAGATCTCTGAGAAATTCTTTAACTGCAAGATAGAGGAAGGGAGTTCCGTTAGTGACCACGCCATTAAGATGTCGGGCTACACTCAACGCCTTGAGCAACTGGACTGCAAGATTCCAGAGGAGCTCAAGATTGATAGGGTTCTGCAATCACTCCCTCCCAGCTACAAATTTTTTGTAGTGACTCATAATCAGATTGGTTCCACTGATACGATCACCGAGCTCTTCGCAAAGCTGAAGGCTGCGGAGGTGGACATCAAAAAGGATAATCATGTGTTGATGGTCAACAAGCCCCCCACCTTCAAGAAAGGTAAGGGTGCAAAGAAGCCCTTCAAGAAAGGCGGCGGCAAGCGCGTTGCCCCTGCTGAGAAGAAGCTCAAGTCTGGACCCAAGCCGGACACTGGGTGCTTCTATTGCAAGGACAAGGGTCAGTGGAAGCGCAACTGTCCGAAGTACTTAGCGGACAAGAAGGCTGGAACCATCAAAGGTATATTTGATATACATGTTATTGATGTTTTCCTTACTAGCCCTCGTTGTAGTGCCTGGGTATTTGATACTGGTTTAGTTACTAATATTTGTAACTCGAAACAGGAGCTACGGAATAGACGGCGGCTTGCGAGGGATGAGGTGACGATGCGCGTTGGCAACGGATCAAGAGTTGATGTGATGGTCGTCGGCACGCTCTCCTTAGTTTTACCTTCGGGATTAGTTTTAAACCTTAATAAGTGTTATTATGTGCCTGCGTTGAGCATGAACATCATTTCTGGATCGTGTTTATTGCAAGACGGTTATTCATTTAAATCGGAGAATAATGGTTGTTCTATTTATATGAGTAACATCTTTTATGGTCATGCACCTGTTGTGAATGGTTTATTTCTTCTAAATCTCGAAAGGGATGAAACACACATCCATAACATTGAGGCTAAGAGATGCAAAGTAGATAGTGATAATACTACTTATTTGTGGCACTGTCGTCTAGGTCATATTGGTGTAAAGCGCATGAAGAAACTCCATTCTGATGGACTTTTGGAGTCTCTTGATTTTGAATCATTTGAAACATGCGAACCATGCCTCATGGGAAAGATGATCAAAACTCCGTTCTTCGGTTTGATGGAACGAGCAACGGACTTGTTGGAAATCATACATACCGATGTATGCGGATCGATGAGTGTTTTGACGCGCGGTGGATATCGCTATTTTCTCAATTTTACCGATGACTTAAGTAGATATGGGTATATCTATTTAATGAAACATAAATCTGAAACATTTGAAAAGTTCAAGGAATTTCAGAATGAAGTGGAGAACCATCGTAACAGAAAGATTAAGTTTCTACGATCCGATCGTGGAGGTGAATATTTGAGTTATGATTTTCTCACGCATCTTAAAGCAAGCGGAATCGTTTCGCAACTCACGCCACCCGGAACACCACAGCGCAATGGTGTGTCTGAACGCCGGAATCGAACTCTATTAGATATGGTCCGGTTAATGATGTCTCTTAATGATTTGCCGTTATCATTTTGGGGTTATGCATTAGAAACCGCTGCATTCACTTTAAATAGGGCTCCATCTAAATCCGTTGAGACGACACCGTATGAAATATGGTTTGGTGCTAAACCTAAGTTGTCGTTTCTTAAAGTTTGGGGATGCGAAGCTTACGTCAAGAAGTTGATGCCGGACAAGCTCGAACCCAAAGCGGAGAAATGTGTCTTCATAGGATACCCTAAGGAAACTATTGGGTATACCTTCTATCACAGAACCGAAGGCAAAGTGTTTGTCGCAAAGAACGGTTCCTTTCTTAAGAAGGAGTTTCTCTCGAAAGAAGTGAGTGGGAGGAAATTAGAGCTAGACGAGGTTGTTGAACCTTCTCTTGAATTGGAGAGTAGCGCAGCACCTGAAATTGTTCCAGTGCCGCCTGCACCAACAATAGAGGAAGCTAATGACAAGGATCATGAAGCTTCGGACGATGCTGCTACTGAACGTCGCAGGTCGACAAGGTCGCGTGCCCCTCCTGAGTGGTACGACAACCCTGTCTTGACTGTCTTGTTAGTAGAAGACAGTGAACCTACGAACTATGAGGAAGCGATGATGAGCCCAGACTCTGAGAAATGGCTAGAGGCCATGAAATCCGAATTGGGATCCATGAGCGAAAAACAAGTATGGACTTTGCTGGACCCTCCTAGCGACCGAAAGCCGTTGAGTGCAAATGGGTCTTCAAGAAGAAAACGGACGCGGATGGTAATGTTACCGTCTATAAAGCACGGCTTGTCGCGAAAGGTTTTCGACAAGTTCAAGGTGTTGACTATGATGAGACTTTCTCTCCCGTAGCGATGTTTAAGTCCATTCGGATTTTATTAGCAATTGCTGTGTTTCATGATTATGAAATATGGCAGATGGATGTCAAGACTGCGTTCCTCAATGGCAACATTGATGAAGAGTTGAATATGATGCAACCCGAAGGTTTTGTCGATCCTAAGGATGCTGATAAAGTGTGCAAACTTCAACGTTCCATTTATGGACTGAAGCAAGCATCTCGGAGTTGGAACCTTCGTTTTGATCAAGTGATCAAGAACTTTGGATTTGTTCCAAATTGCTACGAAGCTTGTATCTACAAGAAAGTGAGTGGAAGCTTGGTGACATTTCTGGTACTATATGTGGATGACATATTGATTATTGGAAATGACATTAACATGCTTAACGATGTGAAGAGTTATTTGAACAAGTGTTTTTCAATGAAAGACCTAGGTGAAGCTGCTTATATATTGCGCATCAAAATCTATAGAGATAGACAAAGACGCCTGATAGCTTTAAGCCAGAGTACATACCTAGACAAAGTTCTGAAAAGGTTCAGAATGGATAAGGCAAAGAAAGGTTCAATGCCTATGTTGTCAGGTAAGATATTGAGCAAGGCTCAGTGTCCAGCTACGGTAAATTATAGAGAAGCTATGAGCAAAGTGCCTTATGCCTCGGCCATAGGGTCTATCATGTATGCCATGCTATGTACTAGACCGGATGTGTCCAATGCTCTTAGTTTGACGAGCAGATATCAAAGTGATCCAGGAGTGGAACACTGGACAGCCGTGAAGAACATCCTAAAGTACCTAAATAGGACTAAAGAAATGTTCTTAGTCTATGGGGGTGATGAACAGCTCGTCGTAAACGGTTACGTCGATGCTAGCTTCGACACCGACAAGGATGATTCTAAATCTCAGACAGGATACGTTTATATTTTGAATGGAGGAGCTGTGAGTTGGAGAAGCTGCAAGCAAAGCGTGATCGCAGGATGTACAGTAGAAGCGGAATACATGGCTGCTGCAGAAGCGTCAAGTGAAGGAGTTTGGATCAGGAACTTCATCACTGAGCTTGGCGTGGTTCCAAGTGCATTGGACCCACTTGAGATATTGTGTGACAACACTGGCGCCATAGCACTCGCTAAGGAACCAAGATATCATCCAAAGACCAAGCATATCAACCGCAAGTTTCATATAATCCGAGATTATATAGCAGATGGAGATCTGAAGATTAGCAAAGTACATACAGATCTGAATGTCGCAGATCCATTGACTAAACCTCTTCCACGTGTAAAACATGATCAGCACCTTAGTGCCATGGGTGTGAGATTGTTGCCAAATGTAAACTAGATTATTGACTCTAGTGCAAGTGGAAGACTGTTGGAATTATGCCCTAGAGGCAATAATAAAGATGTTATTATTATAATTCTTGTTCATGATAATGTTTATATTCCATGCTAGAATTGTATTAAGCGGAAACTTTAATACTTGTGTGGTTTGTGAACAACACCGTGTCCCTAGTATGCCTCTATGGACTAGCTCATTGATTAATGATGGTTAAGGTTTCCTAACCATAGACATGAGTTGTCGATTAATAATGAGATCATATCATTGGGAGAATGATATGATGGACAGACCCAAACTAAGCGGAGCAATTAGATCGTGTCATCGTGTTCATCTTTGCGAAGCTTTTCTTATGTCAAATATTGTATTCCTTAGACCATGAGATAATACAACTCCCTGGTATCGGAAGAAAGCTTTGAGGTCTTCAAACGTCATCCGATGAGAGGGTGATCATACAGGTGTCTCTCAGGTGATCGGAAAGTACCTGTTGGGTTGTATGTATCGAGATGGGATTTGTCCCTCCCAAGTTGGAGAGATATACTTCGGGCCCACTCGGTAATCGATATCAACACCGCTTGCAAGCATGTGGTTAAGGAGTTAATCACAAAGTGATATCGGATTACGGAACGAGTAAAGTACTTGCTCTGAACGAGATTGAACTAGGTATGACGGTACCGACGATCAAATCTCGGGCAAGTAAAATATCGCGAGACAAAGGGAATATAAATGTGGGATTGATTGAATCCTGGCATCATGGTTCATCCGATATGATCATCGATGAATGTGTGGGAGTCAATATGGGTTTCCAGACCCCGCTGTTGATTATTGATAGAAGATCATGTCTGCATGTTCTCGAACCCGAAGGGTCACACACTTAACGTGTCTCGACGCTAGGAAAGATTGGATAATTGGTTTATGAGTTTTTGTTCGGAGTCTCGGATGGGATCCGGGACATCACGAGAGGTTCCGGAATGGTCCGGAGAATAAGATTCATATAAGGCAATGCAGTTTTTGGAGTTCGGAATTGTTTCGGGTTAATCGGTATTGTACCGGAAGCTTCTAAAACCTTCCGGAGGGGGACCAACGTGGCCCCACCTGCCGGGAGGGGGCATGGGCCTATGAGGGAGTGCCCTGGCCGCATTGGGCTAGGGGCACAAGGCCCCATAGGGCCCAGCCGACCAAACAAGGGGAAAACCCTAATGGAGCTTCTAGAAGGAGGGGGGGGGGGGAACTTGCCCCCCACTCTTCCCTCCTTGGCCGCCGGCCTAGGCTTGGGGGAGGGGCTAGGGTTGGCGCCCACCCCTCTATATAAAGAGGGCTGGGGGCACACCACCCGAACATACCTTCCCCTCAAGCCTAGCCGCCCTGCTGCCCTCCTCTCTCTCTCCCTCCCGACTGCGTGTAGGCGAAGCCCTGCTGCCGAAACTCTCCACCACTTGCACCACGCTGTCGCGTTGTAGATCCAATCCGTCTCTCCACCATACTTGCTGGACCGAGGAAGGAGGAGACGTCGAGGTGCCGCACATGTGCATCTCTCGGAGGCATCGCCACTTGCGGTGTTAGATCAGAGCGGATCGCGAGGAGGAGAAGCGAGTACGACTACATCACCCACGTTCCGACGAACGTTCCGCTATGCGAATCTTCAAGGGTATGAAGATCTCATCTAATCTCTCTCGTTGTTTGCATCTCCTAGATTAGATCTTGGCTTTCCCGTTCGCATCCGTAGAAAAACTTTGATTTACTATGCTGCGAAACCCTTCATGCAAGTCGCGGACAATGCGGCCGAGTCGACCAGAGTGGTCACACACTGCCGCGCGTCGTATGACTACGCCTCCTCCGAGCTATCAATAATCCGGCATGTGGAGAGAAGCGGGCAGTGAGTACGCCAACACAGCCGTTGCAGGCAGAGGAAAGAGGAAGAAAGGTTTACCAATTAGCGGACGGCAGAGGCCCGTGATGAAGCTTTAAAGCGAGGAGAAGTCGTTCTGCAGCCCAACAACGAGTGCGTCAGACACTTTCCGCTCTTCAGCGGCAGACGTAACAGCAACTTTCGCTCGCCCCTCCGCCGAGCTCGCCTCCGCCTTCGCCTCCTTGAGCTCACGCTCCAGATTAGCGATTCGCTTCTCGGCCGTACTCAAAGCAGATTGAGCCGCCGTCAGGTCACCCGTCGGGACAAGGCCCCGGCGGACCTCCTCCACCTCAGTTGCAATTGCTTGGAGTCCCTTGTTCGTCTCCTGGATGGCAGCGAGTTCCTTCTCCATGCGACACTTTGCTGCAAGCCAATCTGCCGATTCGCGCTTCAGGCCCTGCACACAAACTAAACCGTTAACGACATTGAAAATCCTAGGTGCCCACCCGCTGAAATTCAGCGACTAGGCACTCAGGGACTGGACATTGAAAATCCTAAGTGCCCATCCGCTGAAATTCAGCGACTAGGCACTCGGGGACTGGACATTGAAAATCCTAAGTGCCCACCCGCTGAAATTGAGCGACTAGGCACTCGAGGACTGGACGCTACAAAAACATTAAGAATCCGACCACTGAAATTCGGTGGCCCGATCCTCGGGGACTGGACATACCTGGATGGCAGCGCCCAACATGCCATGAAGTTGCAGCGCGTCCACAGACGCAAGCACGACTGAAGTGTGGCCGCGATGCTGCTCGACCTCCGTCTCGGCGACCCCAGGCGTCCGGCTCGTTGGCGCCGTGCCACTCGCTGCGGCCGCCTTGGCCATGAAGCGAGGGAAAGTTGCAGCGGATGCCGCGGCGCCACTAGGAGCCGGCTCGGCCACTTCGGGCGAGGCAACAGCCTCCTTGGTCTTCGAGGCCACTTTCGCCACAGTCGGAGGTTCGCTCGGAGCAACCGCCGTGTCATCAGAGACCGTGACGATGTCGTCTCCTTTCGCCCTCTTGGCACCGTCGGCGGGAGCAGCGACTTCGTCGGTTTTCCTCTTCCGTGAGGGGTCCTCCTCGGTGACGATAGGCGGAACCTTGGCCACGGAAGGATGGCCGATATTTTTCACTCTAGTTTTGTGAAACAACGATATGAATAAGACTGTCTGACTACAACGGAAGACAAGCAGATGAACAGGACTTACTTGGCGACTGGTATAAACCGCAGACCGGTGCGGATGCTGGCCGAACTTTCCAGCTCGGGCCCCAACTTTCGACTAAGGCCCGTCTCGAACACACCGTGTGCCCAAGACACAGAGGGCTTCTTCGAAGACGAGGCCGCGGCAGGAGCCTCCGTGACGACAGCTGCGGGGGCTTTCCTGGGAGGCGAAGCTGCTGCGGCTGGAGTAGCCCCCAACCCAGAGACCGGGGCGAATGGAGGTGGAAGCGATGCTAGAGGCACCTCGTCCAGGGGAGCGGCAGCATCCGGTGCTACGGTCGTGCGCGCCGCCTCGCCCTTAGCCGAGCTGGTGGCGTCAGAACTGGTCGCAGATCGGGGCGGAGACGTCTGCTTTACCGGCTTCGTCTTCTTCCTCGGCGGAGCCTTCACCTCTTTCTTCTTCTTCTTCTTCGACGGCGTGGCCTCATGATGTGAGGTGTGCTCGGGAAGTTCGTCGTCATCATCATCGTGAGGCTCGAGGCTTCTACTCGCCTCGAGCTCGCGCTGATGTTGCCTGCAAGTCTTGCGAACCCCCGGGGCAGCGTCTTCCACGGGCTCGTCTTTGTCGTCGTCGTCATCATCACCCTCGTTGCTCCCGACGTCGCCTTTGGTGGGTGGCGACTCGCTCCCGTCCTGGACGGACGAGCTCGAGTTCTCGTCGTCTGCGGGTGGGAGCCACCCTTCCACCACTTGGAACAACTACAATAAGCATGAGACAACGTCAGCACAACCGCGAATGCATCATCTGCGACTACGAGTGGTGGTGAAATGGTGACTTACCGTCGGAGCTGGGTGCCTTGCGGTATAGGGGGCGACCCCGGCCTTTGCGTCCAGGTACACCGCCTGGGTAATTTTCTTCAGGGCCAGGGTGTAGTCGTCAAGATGCCATTCGGCGAATGAAGACTTCGTCGGATCGTCCTTACCCGTATACTCGTACATGTAATGGTCGCGGCGGGCTAAGGGAACGAGCCGCTGCCCGAACCAGCAGTTGTAGAGGTTAATGGTCTGGAGGCCCTTCTTCTTCAGACCGCGGATGGTTTGCAACATTTCGTCGACAACCATCCGCTGATCCAGCGGGAGCTTGCCGACCTGGAGCCGACGCGGTTCGGGCCGGTCGGCAGAGTACCTTGGAAGCGCCACCTCGCCGTCTGGAGTCGACTCGGTGACATAGAACCAGGATTTCTTCCATTCGTTTGCCGCCTTGGCGGGCAGCATCAGGTCGAAGAACGACGCCTTCGACTTCAGCTGGAATGTTAGGCCACCCGCAGCCAGCATCGGGCCGCCTGATTCTTCGCGGCTGATCCTCCCATGGAACAGATCTTGCCACAAGGGGAAGTAGGGCCTGCAGTCCAGATAGCACTCGCAGAATGCCACGAAAATGGCGAGCTGCTCGATGCTATGCGGGCCTAGGTCCGACGGTTGGATCCTGTAGTAGGTGCAGAAACGCCGGAAGAAGAGGGAAGTGGGAAACCCCAGCCCCCGCTCTAGGTGGCTGGTGAAGCAGATGAATTCTCCCTCGTGCGGGTCCGGAGTCACTTCTCCGGCCGCAGGGATGTGCCATCTACCGGCGCGCAGGATCCCGGCCTCTTCGAAGGACGCCAGTAGCGCCCTGGTACACTTGGATCTGCCCCATGGTTCGGTGGAGGGGGCCATTGGTTGGAAGTTCGCGGAGGTCGGGCCTCTCTGGATTGTTTAGATCGCGATGCGAAGTGGAAAACGGAGATGGGCGAGATCGGAGGAAGGACGAAGGAGTGTTTCCCCGTTCGCCTGTCATTCTCCTTATATAGCGGTTGCTACCCGCCAATTTCGGGAGCCGTTACTACGCGGTAATTACACCGAAGTTACCGTTGGATTACCCCAACGGCTAGTTTGACCCTAGTTGACGGTCCAACTTCATCAATTCGACTCATTGCTCAGCGCGACTCGACGATTCGCTGACCCGATCACTATAACAGTGACTGAGTATTCGCCGACCCGTTCACCGAGCTGCGACCCGATTGGTCGCCGTTATTGCGACTAGAATAACTAGTTTTTCCTTTATTCAGGAGTCCGCCGCCGATTCGACTGGGCGTCTGCATTGGACCCATATACTCTGACCGCGAGCGAACGCCTGCGACCAATCAACGACGGCCTCGGGGACTACTGATAGGGATATGCCTACCGGGGTATACCCAGCAGGATGTTTCCTACTGGCCCAGGTGCCAGCGAGTGGGCCTGCAGGACGGCGACTGGATCAAGATCTGGCGTGGACTCAAGCGACTGGAAGCTGAAGGCCCAGAAGCGTAGATAGGCCCAGTCGGATTAGGTTAAAGAATCGCCGAAACCTTAACTGATTCGGTTGAGATCTGTAAACCCTAGGGAGGTGAGTCTATATAAACCTCCCTAGAGGACGCATAGAGGATACGTTCCATCATACACCCCAGCGACTCGCCGCCTAGCCGTCGAGCTCGCCCCATTGTACTCTCACCATAATACAATCTAGCAGGAGTAGGTCTTTACCCTCCGGGGGCCGAACCTGGGTAAACCCTTGTGTCTCAGCCCTCATCTCGCACCGCAGATGGCTGGCCGCCCTTGCCCCATGTTCTACTACTCGCTGCCGATTGCAGCATCTGCCGTGGTCATTCCCACGACACTCATTTTCAGTCCCACAAAAAGGTTCTTTCTCAACAATATCTAAATAAGATAAATCAAGAGAGAAATCATAATATTTATCTTTAATATCTATGGGAGAGGTGGCAAACTTAGGATCAGAGGACAGTTTAGGCATAATAGTATGTCTAGCAAGGAGACTCTTAATAGCACTAGTACCATGTGTGTTTCGACACTCTTCAACAAATTCATCAGTGAACTCAATGTAAACATCATTAATATCATAACTCTCACTAGACTCAGGTGAGCTAACAGGTGTAACAGTGTCTTCACTAGGAGTTCTGGTATTTCCTAGACTAGCCATAGTAGCATCTAGAAAAGAACCTAATGAACCACTCAAATCAAGCACAATAGAAGTAACTGAAGGGAATATGCCCTGACAGGCAATAATAAAGTATTTATTATGTGTATTCCAAGTATATGATAGATGTTTATTTTGCATGCTATAATTGTATTAATACGGAAACGTTAATACATGTGTGTTTAATAAACAAACAGAAAGTTTCTAGTTATGCCTCTCTCATAAACTAGCTCGTTGATTAACAAGATGATCAAGGTTTCCTGATCATGGACATTGGATGTTGTTAATAACGGGATCACAACATTAGTGTAATGGTGTGATAAACATTCATCCGAAGTATAGCATTACGATAAAAGTCATTGAGTTTATATTGCTATCACAACTTACGAAGTGATCCTAATCCTTAGACCATGAGATCATGTCAATCACTAACACCGGAAGAGTTTCTTGATAACATCAAACGTCACACCATAACAGGGTGATTATAAAGATGGATTCAGAACTAATAAAGTGTTATGTTGAGGCCCATGGATCGAGAGTGTAATTTGTTCATCCCGATGACGGATAGATATACTCTGGGCCCTCTCGGTGATATCACATTGGTTAGCTTGCAAGCAAGTGATTTGATCACTAGAATGTTATATCACGGGGACGAGAAAAGAGTGCATGTCAGTAACGAGATCAAACTAGGTATGGAGATACCGATGATCAAATCTCGGACATGTAATATATCGTGAAACAAAGGGATTAAGATACTAGCATAAAAGGTTCCGACGATCACAAGAAAGTTATCGTTGAATGTGTGGGAGTCAGTATGGGTCTCCAGATCCCGCTTCTGATTATTGATCCGAGAGGGGTCTCGATTATGTCCGCATTATTCACTAACCGTAGGGTGACACACTTAAGAGACACCGACATCCAATTGGAGCAAAAGTTTCATGCCGAAAGAATGAACAAGCACATGAATTTATTTCACTAGATACCAAAACAGGTTTTCGGGTGAAATTGCATAAAGTGGTTATGCATGTGAAATAGAATTCTAGCAAGGGGTTATTTGTGAATGTTTGTCATTAAAGTAATTGACAAAATTCTGAATAAAATAAAAGAGTTTTATTTAATGAGAGTTTGCATTAAATTTGGTGGAAATTTAATGGCATGTTTGAGTAGGATTTTGAGTGGAAGGATTTGAATGGATTTTTGTGAGTGGAGTGTCCACCCACATGAATGAAGGAGGGGAGGGGGCAGCCCCCATGGCTGGTGGCCACCCCCTTGGGTGCCCCCCTCCTCCTATAAAAGGCACCCCCTCTCCTCTCTCTCACTCACACCTCCTCGTGAAGGATCTCTCTCCCCCTCTAGAATTTATCCCCCATGGTCTCGGACTAGCGAGATACATGTTCCCGGTGGCTATTCGGCAAGAAAGAGTTGTGCTTCCGCTGCATCGCTGGAGCAAGGAGGTGGAGGTTGCTCGGTGCCTCGAACGTGTGTGCGAGCACGGGCGCGCTGCTGATTTGCGGCGCTAGGACTTCCTCTCGATCTTGAGATCGGCAAGAGATCGTCTACATCAACCATGAGTCGAACTCGTTAAGCTTTGTTGGTCTTCAAGGGTATGTTCTCTACGGATATACATCTGCCCGTTGTTTGTATCTAGTAGATAGATCTTGGTACATAGTTCCCATCGTATGAATTTTTTTGTTTTCTATGCTGCGAACCCTACAGTGGTATCAGAGCCGGATCTGTGCGTAGATGCTTTACACGGGTAGTACACATATGAGTATGTGGGCGATGATGATCATGTTGTTTCTCCTTAGTTGTAATTTTGGATATTGGTGGCATAGTGGGATGAAGCGGCCCGGACAAACTTTACATGTCCTCGCACATGAGACCTGTTCCACGCTTGACATGCAACTAGTTTGCATAAGTGGCTAGCGGGTGTCTGTCTCTCCTACTATAGTCAATATCTATTTTGCAACGAGTTGTCAACAATTTGGTTATCCTCGTTGTGGT
Organism: Avena sativa; assembly: GCA_916181665.1. Lineage (NCBI taxonomy): Eukaryota > Viridiplantae > Streptophyta > Magnoliopsida > Poales > Poaceae > Avena > Avena sativa. The sequence continues at coordinate 95,105,972 of OV702294.1, forward strand.
TCATGTTCGTAGGTAAGAATGGTTCTATCTCGAAAGCCCTAAGCCACGTAAAACTTGCAATGGATAAATTAGAGGCGTCTAGTTTAGATTGTTGCTGGGCTAGTGTTATGATATGGTGATGTTGTAAATAGAAGTATGAGATGATACTCTTACAACACACATAGCGTGTAAACTCCATAGACCTTGGATTTATACATAAAGGTATGATAGTGATCATACCACGATGCACATGGTAGAGATCATATGCGGGAACCATATCATTCCACTAATAAACATGTGATATTTGATAGCATCTTATATTGCTTGTTTAGCGCTTTGTTAGCATAATAAGATGATCCCTCATATAAATATCAAGATAAGAATGTGTTCTTCCTTTAGTATGCACCGATTATGTTTTCGTCGCTCCAAGACATCACGTGATGATCGGGTGTTCTTGGATCCACGACCATATTTTGGGTGTAAAACAGTTACACACGCGAATACTAAGGTTCTTACTTGGCGAGCCTAGCATGTACAGACATGGCCTCGGAACACGGACCGAAAGGTTAAGCATGAGTCATATAGTAGATATGATGCCCATTTGATGCTCGCCTTTGAAGCTATACCGACTCACGTGATGATCGGACTTGGTGTAGTGGATTTGGTTCATGTAATCACCAAAATGGCACGAGGGATGTCGTTTTTGAGTGGGAGTTCATTCTTAATATGGATTAGTTGAACTCAATCTATCATAAACTTTGTCTAAACTTTACAAATTCTGTTATAGATGGCACCACCTGCTTTTAATTTCAATGTGTTCATGGAGAAAGAGAAACTTGCAATGAACGGTAGCAACTTTACCAAATGGACCATGAATTTGAGGATTCTCCTCTCTGCTGCACAAAAGAAATATGTGCTAGAAGCGCCGCTAGGCCCCCCACCTTTTGAGGATGCCCCTGACAAGGAGAAGAATGTCTATCAGACTCGTCAGGAGGACCACAACTTAGTTCATTGCGGCATATTGTATGGGCTAGAGCCGGAACTTCGAAAGCGTTTCGAAAACGACAATGCATTTGATACAATGGGTGAGTTGAAAATGATTTTCGACACACATGCTGCTGTAGAGAGCTACAATGCTTCAGAAAAGTTATTTAGCTGCATGATGGAAGAGCACAACTCCGTTAGTGAGCATGTACTCAAGATGTCGGGTTACGCCGATAAGCTTGTGTCCTTGGGAATATCGATTCACATTGACTTAGGCATCCATCGTGTTCTGCAGTCTCTGCCACCTAGCTATAAGAGCTTTATGATGAACTATAATATGCAAGGCATGAAGAAGTCTCTCCCTGAGCTTCTGTCAATGCTTAAAACTGTAGAAGTGGAGATCAAAAAGGAACATCAAGTGTTGATGATCTATAGGAACACTGGTTTCAAGAAAGACAAGAAGAGAAAACGGAAGGGAAGTAAGGGCGACAAGCCGGTTTCCGTGCCAGAAAAGAAACCCCAAGTTGGACCTAAGTCTGATATCGAGTGCTACTATTGCAAGGGGACTGGCCACTGGAAGCGCAACTGCCCCAAGTATTTGGCAGACAAGAAGGCCGGCAAGGCAAACAAAGGTATATATGATATACATGTTATTGATGTGTACTTGACTAGTGCTTGCAGTAGCACCTGGGTATTTGATACCGGTTCAGTTGCTAATATTTGTAACTCGAATCTGGGGCTGCGGAACAAGCAACCGCTAGCAAGGGGTGAGGTCAAGATGCGTGTCGGCAATGGATCAATCGTTGATGTGATCGCCGTCGGAACGCTACCTCTCCATTTGCCGTCGGGATTAGTTATAAACTTGAATAATTGTTATCTGGTGCCTGCACTGAGCATGAACATTGTATCTGGATCGTGTTTGATGCGAAGTGGTTATTCATTTAAATCCGAGAACAATGGTTGTTCTATTTATACGAATGAAATCTTTTATGGTCATGCACCGATGATGAATGGTTTATTTCTATTAGATCTCGATGATAATGTTACACATATTCATAATGTTGATGCTAAAAGGATTAAACTTAATGATGATATATCCGCATATATGTGGCACTGCCGTCTAGGTCATATTGGCGTTAAGCGCATGAAGAAGCTCCATTCGGATGGACTTTTGGAATCACTTGATTTTGAATCATTTGATACATGTGAGCCATGTCTTATGGGCAAGATGACTAGAACGCCGTTTTCCGGTTCAATGGAACGGGCGACAGATTTATTGGAAATCATACATTCTGATGTATGTGGTCCAATGAGTGTGTCGGCGCGAGGTGGATATTGTTATTTTGTTACTTTCACGGATGATTTGAGTAGATATGGTTATATCTACTTGATGAAACACAAGTCTGAAACCTTTGAAAAGTTCAAGGAATTTCAGAATGAAGTGGAAAATCATCGTAATAGAAAGATCAAATTTCTACGGTCCGACCGTGGAGGTGAGTATCTAAGTTACGAGTTTAGCACTCACATGAAAGAGTGTGGAATTGTTTCACAACTCACACCTGCCGGAACACCATAGCAAAATGGTGTGTCGGAACGTCGTAATCGTACTTTATTAGATATGGTTCGATCTATGATGTCTCTGACGGACTTGCCATTGTCATTTTGGGGTTATGCACTAGAAACTGCTGCATTCACTTTAAATCGGGCACCATCTAAATCCGTTGAAAAGACACCGTATGAATTGTGGTTTGGAAACAAACCTAAGCTATCATTTCTTAAAGTTTGGGGATGCGATGTTTATGTGAAGAAACTTCAACCGGATAAACTCGAACCCAAAGCGGAAAAATGCGTCTTCATAGGATACCCAAAGGAAACTATTGGGTATTCCTTCTATCACAGATCCGAGGTCAAAGTTTTTGTTGCCAAGAATGGATCCTTTCTAGAGAAAGATTTTCTGGCGAAAGGTGTGCATAGTCGAAAGGTAGAACTCGAAGACGTTATTGAACCTTCTCTTCAAAGTATGGCGAGTAGCGTAGCAACGGAAGTCGTTCCGGAGTTGGCTCCACCAGTTGAAGAGGGAACTAATGATAATGATCATGAAACTCCAAAAGAGAATACTACCGAACCTCGCGGGTCTAGCAGGACGCGTGCAGCTCCCGAGATGTACGGAAATCATGTCATGAATTTCATGGTTGATGAAAATGATGACCCTGCGACGTATGAAGAAGCGATGATGAGCCCGGATTCCAACAAATGGTTAGAAGCCATGAAATCCGAGATGGAATCCATGTATGAAAATCAAGTTTGGAACTTGGTGGAATTACCTCACGACCGAAAGGCCATGGAAAACAAATGGATTTTCAAAAGGAAAACTGATGCTTGTGGTAATGTGACCATCTATAAAGCTCGACTTGTCGCAAAGGGGTTTCGACAAATTCAAGGAGTTGACTACAATGAGACATTCTCTCCCGCAGCGATGCTAAAGTCAGTTAAGATTATGTTAGCAATTGCTGCATATTTCGATTATGAGATATGGCAGATGGATGTAAAAACCGCGTTTCTCAATGGTAATATTGAGGAAGAGTTGTATATGATACAACCAAAGGGTTTTGTCGATCCTAAGGATGCTAAAAAGGTGTGCAAGATTCAGCGATCCATCTATGGATTGAAGCAAGCATCACGAAGTTGGAATCTCCGCTTTGTTGAGGTGATCAAAGAGTTTGGATTTGTCCAAACTTATGGAGAATCTTGTATTTACAAGAAAGTGAGTGGGAGCAATGTGGCATTTATGATATTATATGTGGATGACATATTATTGATCGGAAATGATATAGATCTTTTAAACAGTGTTAAAAGTTATCTAAACTGCAAATTTTCAATGAAGTACCTAGGTGAAGCGTCATACATATTAGGCATAAAGATCTATAGAGATAGATCTAGGCGCCTAATAGGGCTATTGTCGGAGATATGCCCTAGAGGCAATAATAAATGTAGTTATTATTATATCTTTGTGTTTATGATAAATGTTTACATTCATGCTATAATAGTATTAACAAGGAAACATTAATACTTGTGTGATTTGTAAACGAAATTAGAGTCCCTGGTAAAGCCTCTTCATAATACTAGCTTGTTGGTTAATAAATGATTGTGGTTTCCCTATCATGAACATTGAGATGTTATTAACAACAAGATCATATCGTTAGGAGAATGGTATGATGGACATACTCCTATAGATAAGCGTAGCATAAAGATCAAGTCATTTTAATAGTTCAATTGCTATATGCTTTCTGATACATAGTAACCTAATTCCTTCGACCATGAGATCATGCTTATCACCATCACCGGAAGAATGCTTTGATGACATCAAACACCACACCGTAACTGTGTGGCTATAAAGGTGGCATTGAGTGTTCAGAAAGTATGGGTTGAGACACATGGATCAAGAGTGGGATTTGTCCATCCATATGATGGATAGATATACTCTGGGCCCTCTCGGTGGAATGTCATCCAATTAGCTTGCAAGCATGTGACTGGCTCACAAGGGATCACATATCACGGGAACGAGAAAAGAGTACTTATCGGTAACGAGGTTGAACTAGGTATGCAGAGATACCGACGATCAAAACCTCGGATAAGTAAACTATCGTGAGACAAAGGGAAATTGGTATCGTATGTAAGTGGTTCATTCGATCGCAAAGTAATCGTAGAAATATGTGGGAGCCATATGAATTTCCAGATTCCTCTATTGGTTATTGTTCGGAGAAGTGTCTCGATCATGTCCGCATAATTCACGAACCGTAGGGAGACACACTTAAGGATTCGATGTTGTTGAGTAGTTATGGAATGATGAGTAAGAGCCCTAATGTTGTTCGGAGTCTCAGATGGGATCCGGGATATCACAAGGAGATCCGGAATGGTCCGGAGAATAATATTCATATAAGGAAAGTCCTGTTTCGGAGTTGGAGAATGATTCCGGTGTTTTCATCAGGAATGTTCTAGAAGGTTCTGGAAGGTCCGACACTCCGGAGGGGAAGGGTACATGAATGTGTCATAAAAAGTTGGAATGTTTGCATCATGTACTAGGTGTCATCGCTGGGCAAAATAAAGGGATAAATCAAATCCTAGTTTGAAAAGTCAAACGCCAATTTGAAAAGTCAAACGGCAGTTTTGCTTGGTGGAGGGAGAGTAGGAAACCTACTTGGGGAGGAGTTCCTCTCCCTCCACCCGCCGGCCAAGGAGGCCGACTTGGAGGAGGACTCTCCTCCCCTGGCCGGCGCCCTCCCACCTATAAAAGGAGGGGCAGGGGTGCCCCTCTAGACCTACACCTTGCTCCACAAAAACCCTAACCCTAGCCGCTGGCCCTCCTGCAGCCGCCGCCGCCCTAGGGTTTGCCCTAGCCGGCGACTTGGGGCTCTCCCCTTGCCCTAGCCACCGGCCTAGCCCTCTATCCTTGGTTCCTCTAAACCCTAGATCACTAAGGTCTCTCTCATAGTCCACCATACTCGCTCCGGCTTAAGGCGAAGCCCTCCGAGATCTCCCCTCTACTTCCGGTACCACGCCGTCGTGCTGCCAGAATCGCGAGGAGAGTGCTACAACCTCCGCTGCCTGCTGGAACAAGGGAGAGGGAGGTCTTCATCGAGTACCGAATGTGTGACCGACTGCGGGAGCGCTGCCGGAACGCAGCGCGGAAGGATCGTCTACACGATCTTGAGATCGGCAAGAGTACGACTACATCACCCACGAAAATCTGCTCCCGTTAAACACTTTGGAATCTTCGAGGGTGAGTTATTCTATCGACTCGTTGCTACAATCTAGTAGATAGATCTTAGCTTGTTTGTTTGTATGCGGTAGAAATTTTTTGTTTTCCATGCTACGAACCCCTACAATGGTATCAGAGCCAGGTTTATATGTAGATCTGTTGCACGAGTAGAACACAATGGTCATTGTGGGCGGTGGTGCTTTTATTATCAATTGCTTCTTGTGTACTTTGCATCTTGCGGTATGATGGGATGAAGCGGCCCGGGCTAACCTTACATGACATCGTTCATGAGACTTGCTCCACGCTAGACATGCAACTTGTATTGCATAAGTGGCTTTGCGGGTGTCTGTCTCTCCCATTATAGTATAGATCCAATTTACAACGGGCACTTGATAGTTCAAACATCAACATTGTGGTTCTTGTTCGTAAGTTAGATCGACACTTATTGAAAGCCCCAAACCACGTAAAACATGCAAATAAAATTAGAGGCATCTAACTTTGTTTTGCAGGGGTGTGCTGTGATGTGATATGGCCATGATTGTGATTATATTTGATGTATGCAATGTTCCTTATTGTAAGTTGGCAACCGGCAGGAGCCATATGGTTGTCTTTAATTTCTGTTAAGACCCGCGTGTCTATTCAAAGTAGTTGTAATACTTGGAGCTGGTGGACGGCAACCATGAAACGGCACCATTGACCTTGACGCTATGCCGGTGATGATGGACATCATGTTCGTGCTTGAAGATGGAGATTGGAAGCACAAGAAGATAGGCCATATTGTATCACATATTATGAATTGCATGTGATGTTAATCCTTTATGCATCTTGTATTGCTTAGTTAACGACGGTAGCATTATAAGATGATCCCTCATGCACATAAATTTCAAGTTTTAAAGTGTTCATCCTTAGTAAGCACCGTTGCTAAAGCTTGTTGTTTCGAAGCACCACGTGATGATCGGGTGTGTTAGATTCTGCATGTGTATACAACGTGAGAAAGCCAGATTTGCTCACGCGGAAGCTAAGGTTTGATCTTGAAGAGCCTAGCATGTACAGACATGGTCTCGGAACACAGATCACCGAAAGGTAAAACATAAATCATATAGAAGATATGATGAACATGTCGATTGTTCGCCATTGAAGCTACATCAACTCTCGTGATGATCGGTTTTTGGTGGGGATATGCCTACCGGGGTATATCCAGCAGGACGTTTCCGACTGGCCCAGAGACTGGCGAGTGGGCCTGCAAGACGGCGACTAGATCAAGGCCTGGTGTAGATCCAAGCGACTGGAAGCTGATGGCCCAGGCGAGTAGATAGGCCCAGTCGGATTAGGTTAAACAAGAACCGAAGCCTTAACTTATTCGGTTGAGATATGTAAACCCTAGGGGAGGTGAGCCTATATAAACCTCCCTGTGGAGCGTGTAGAGAGACGTTCCATCATACACGCAAGCGACTCGCCGCCTAGCCGCCGAGCTCACCCATTGTACCACCTTCATAATACAATCTAGCAGGAGTAGGTCTTTACGCTCCGGGGGGGGTGAACCTGGGTAAAACCATGTGTCTCCGCCCTCATCTCGCACCGCAGATGGCTGGCCGCCCTTGCCCCTCGTTCTACTACTCGTTGCCGATTGCAGCATCTGCCGTGACCAATTCCCACGACAGTGGCGCCCACCGTGGGGCCTGGCCGGTCTGGCCGGTGTTCTGCGGCGAGATCCAATCTGCCCATCAACGAGACGGTCGCCACCGGCCGCATGATAGCGATCAGCGAGATGCTCCAAATCTTGCCGAGAAGCTACGTCCCGGCGGAGCGACCCGTCACGCACAGCGTGATCCTGCCGGTCGGCACGATCAGCCTCTTCGTCGGCCTCACCGACGTCATCGTCTCGGAGGACTCGGCTCGCATCCGCGAGTCTCCGCCACGCGATCGGCTCTCTGAGAGCCAGATCCGCACGATCCATCGCCTCGCCTCCGAGTACAACTCGGCCCACAGCAACGTGGCCGAAAACTCAGCGGCCGCAGAAGACGCGACCCTCAATGACGACGCCGACTCGGCGACCCCGGCGTCACTCGCCGGATCCATCACCGTGGCTTCACCCGCGGGCTCCATCACCCAGGTGTCCAACGTGGGAGACTTTGAGGACCCCTCCATCCTCGGGATCTTCGACTTCGACTCCGGGTTGGAAAACTCCGCCGACCTCCGCGACGGCACCGGTCGCCATGCCGCAACCTACATGGCGACTAGCACCGAGCCGCCGGAGGACCCCTTCTCCACCCCAATCCCTCCTAACGCCACGGCGATGGAGGTCAAGGAACTCCGCCTGAAACTGGCAGAAGCAGTGCGCAAGGAGCAAGCCGAGCGCGAAAAATTTCGCCTCGAGCAGGTGACGGCGCAGGAGCTATCGCGCTACCACCAGCAGCGGATCAGGTCGCGCCTGAACCCCACCGTTCAGGGGCGCGCCCTGAACTTCGAGGACGAAAACGACCCGGCCCGCGTGGCCGAGCGCGCGATCTGCGAGAACGCACCACCAGGAGGAAGCGCCCGCCCCCCGCCAGGGTCGACGGTGATGGGCGCCCCACCTCCACCCAACCGCACACCCCCCCAGGGACCAGCCGCGGATAGTAGTCTCCTCACGGGAGCGAGACGCAAACGGCCTCCCACTGTTCTCCACCCCGATGGACAACCTCGTGGCAGGCCGAGCAGCAGCCGACAACATCATGGCCACCGGTGACGGCGCCCTACAGATCCAGTACGTCAGGGCCCTGCTCGCAAAGGCCGTCGAGCAGCAAAACGCGGGCGCCGACTCGCAGGGTCGAGTATACTCGCGTTCTTCGGGAAGCAGAGCGGCCTCAAGCGGCCGCCCAATGGCGGCAAACACCCTCAACTGCCCGCCACCAGAGCCACTGCAGCTCCAACACCGACCCGCGAACGCAGCACTCTCCACCAATGACCCCAGGCCAGCGACCAACTTCGTCGCCGCAAACGGTCAACCCATCGACGCCCGCACCCACATCATCAACAACCAAAGCTGGCGCGCACGCCAGCCCGACGACCTGCGACACACCCTAACCAATCGCCGCGACGGCGAGCCCATGGGGTCGCTCAGTCGACTCGGCCCCAAGTGCTTCGGACCAATGATCCGAGGCGAGAAGTACCCGCCAAACTTCAAAGCGCCAAAGGATATAGAAAAGTACGACCCCTCGTACGACCCTGCCGTCTGGCTCGATACATACCTCATGGCAATGGGGATCGCAGGCCACACTGACCTGCTTGCCGCCTGCTACCTCCCTTTGATGATGGAGGGGACGTGCAGGCAGTGGATCAACACCCTCCCCCAGGATAGTATCGACTCCTGGGAGGAGATGCGCGACGCCTTCGTCAGGCACTTCGAGTGCTCCTACACCCGCGCCACCACCATCGAGGACCTGGAGCGATGCGTCTAGGGACCCCGCGAGTCGACCCGCAACTGGGTCCAACGGTGGCAGGAACTCTGGTACAACGCGGTCGGCATCCACCCGGACACCGCGATCCATTGCTTCAAGACCTCATTCCGCTACGAGCCGCTGGTCGCCAAGCTCAAGCGACACTCTCGCACACTCGACAACATACCGGACCTCACCGGGAAACCGACGACGAGTCAGGGGGTCAACGCCGCACGAGCGGCAACGACGGCGGACGACGGTCCGACCTACGCTACAACAACACTCGCCTCACCGGCAAGCGCCGCAGTGACGGGCGAGTCGACTTCGTCGGCAACGCCGGGCACGCACAACGCGAGCCCAAGAGCTTCCGCCGCGACGGAGGACAACGCCGGGACGGCGGCAACTACAAGGCCAAGCCAAGGTTCGACCCCGCGGCCCTCCTTAACCAACCTTGTGCGTTTCATAGCAGGGAAGGGAAGCCCGCAACACACACAACCGCCGACTGCCACACCCTCAGGGAAATCGAGAAGGCACGGCGAGCACGGGAGGACCCCGACAACGACCCGCCAAACGGCGGAAAGTTCGGCAAAGTGGTTGGCTCGCTCCATACCTTCACAGGCTTCAACACGAAGCGCGAGAAGAAGGTCATCGCCCGTGCCGTCGCCGTCAACGCGGTGGCTCAGGTGGACGTTCCCCAGTTCCTCAACTGGTCGGAGCATCCCATCACCTGGAGCCGCCAGGACCACTCGCCGCGCATCGAGTACCCAGGCCGAGTCGCCCTCGTGGTCAAGCCAAAGGTGGGCGACTACTGGCTCCCCAAGACATTGATGGACGACGGCAGCTCCATCAACATCCTGTACCTGGACACCTTCAGGCGGCTGCGGCTCCCGCAGTCGATGATCGAGACAACCCACACCACGTTCCACGGCATCGTCCCCAGTCGGAAGGCGTACCCGATCGGCAAGGTCACGCTGCCAGTCACCTTCGGCACGCCAGCAAACTTCCGCACCGAGCGGATCATCTTCGAGCTGGTGCCCTTCGACAGCCCCTAACACTGCGTCCTGGGGCGCCAGGCGTTCACCAAGTTCATGGCAGCGCCACACTACGCGTACAATGCGATGAAGCTCCCTGGGCCGTGCGGCGTCATCACCATCAACGGCGACCCCGACATGGCCGCCGAGTGCGAGGCCAAAGGAGCCGAACTCGCCGATGCCATTATCGCGGCAGAAACCAATCACGCCGATGAGCTCGCCAAGTACGCGAGCGGGGTCAACAACGACGACCCCACCATACTCAAGAAGCCCAACTCAGAGGGCGCAAACACCTCAACCTTCGAGGCAACGACGCACACCCGCACCGTTGAGCTGGTCCCAGGCGACTCCAGGCAGACGGTGACGATTGGGACGGGCATGAGCCCAGCCTAGGAAGGCACGCTCATCGAGTTCCTCCGTGAGAACAGGGACATCTTTGCATGGAAGCCCTCTGACATGCCTGGTGTCCCTAGGGAGCTCGCTGAGCACAAGCTAAACGCCGACCCCAAAGTGCGACCCATCAAGCAGTCGCTGTGGCCCTTCAATGAAGAGCGCCGCCGAGCCATCGCTGAGGAGGTGCAGGGTCTACTCGCTGCAGGCTTCATCCGGCCAATCAAGTACTCCAAGTGGCTGGCAAACCCAGTCCTGGTCGAGAAGAAGAACGGGACCTGGAGGATGTGTATCGACTACACAAACTTGAACAGCGCCTGCCCAAAGGAGCAGTTCGTCCTCCCGCGGATCGACCAAATAATCGACTCCACCGCGGGCTCGGAGTCGCTATGCTTCCTCGACGCCTACTCTGGATACAACCAGATCAAAATGGCTGTCGAGGACGAGGAGAAGACGGCGTTCATCACGCCATTCGGAGTCTTCTGCTACACCGCCATGACCTTCGGCCTCAAGAACGCCGGGGCGACCTACCAGCGGTGCATGCAGGAGTGCCTCGCGAGCCAAATTGGCCGCAACATCCACGTCTATATCGACGACGTGGTCGTAAAATCCGCTCGCCAGGGTGATCTCCTCGCCGACCTGGCGGAAACGTTCGCCAACTTGCGAAAATACAAGATAAAGCTTAACCCAGGCAAATGCACCTTCGGTGTACCAGCAGGGCAACTACTGGGTTACGTCGTCTCCAAGCGTGGGATCGAGGCGAACCCCACCAAGATCGACACGATCGCCCGACTCGGCAAACCCGAGTGCCTCCGTGACGTCCAGAAGCTGGCCGGGCGAGTAGCGGCTCTCAGTCGCTTCATCCCCCGCCTGGGCGAAAAGGCGATGCCCCTATACCGTCTGATGCGCAAGAACCCCACCTTCCAGTGGGACAAGGAGGCGGACGACGCACTCCGCGACCTCAAGAAGGTGCTACTCGCCGCACCGCTACTCGCCGCCCCTGCCGACAAAGAACCCATGTTGGTCTACGTCGCGGCTTCCGAGCGCGTCGTCAGCGCCGTCATGGTCGTCGAATGGCCGGAGGAAGGAAAGGAGCGCCCAGTACAGCGACCGGTGTACTACATCAGCGAGGTCCTCATCGAGTCGCACCAGCGATACCCGCAGTACCAGAAACTGGTATATGCGGTCTTCAGAGCGCAGCGGCACCTGCCGCACTACTTCCAGGAGCACCCGATCACGGTCGTCTCCTCAGCACCGTTGCAGGACATCATCCGCAACCGTGAGGCGACCGGGCGAGTCGCTAAGTGGGCCGTCGAGATCGGCGTCCACAATGTCAAGTATGAGCCACGAAAAGCGATCAAGTCGCAAGCCCTAGCGGACTTCATCGCCGACTGGGAGGAGGCCCAGCAGCCAGAGAAGCTGCCATACCTCCATTACTGGAGCCTGCACTTCGACGGCTCCAAGAACGCAGACGGCGCAGGAGCAGGGATCGTGTTGACTTCCCCGAAGGGCGACAAGCTCCGCTACGTCCTCTGCCTCGACTTCACATCCTGCACCAACAACATGGCCGAGTACGAGGCCTTACTCCACGGCATGCGAGCTGCCAGGGAGATGAATGTCAACCGCCTACGCTGCTACGTAGACTCCGACCTCGTCGCTGGGCAAGTCGCTGGCACCTGCGACGCTGCCTCCCCCACCATGGCGGCTTACCGCCAAGCAGTGGACAAGCTGGGCGGACACTTCGCAGGCTACTCCGTCGAGTGTATCGACAGGTGGAAGAACGAGGAGGCCGACGCACTCTCTCGCATTGGGTCGGCTCAACTCGCACCACCCGCCGGTGTCTTCCTCGACACGATCACCAAGCCATCAGTCTCTCCCCCGAGGGAGATCGACATCGGAGTCCCGTTATAACCGGAGGCAGCCCTGGTCGCACTCGTCAACGAGCCAGACGACTGGACCAAGCCCTACGTTGCCTACCTGGAGACCGGCACCTTGCCGGCAGACGAGACGGACGCTCGGATGATCGCACGCCGATGCAAGTCCTACACCATCATCGACGGCGAGCTCCACAAGCGCAGCGTCACCGGCGTATTCCAACGCTGCGTCCAACCCGCCGAAGGACGCAAGATCCTCCACGACATCCACTCCGGCGACTGCGGCCACCACGCCAGCGCCCGCTCTCTGGTCGCCAAGGCTATGCGGCATGGTTTCTACTGGCCTACCGCACACGCCGATGCCGTCGACATTGTCCAGCAGTGCGCCGGGTGCCAGAAGTACGCCAACCAGACGCACATGCCGAGCTCAGCGCTCAAAACAATCCCCATCACCTAGCCATTCGCCGTATGGGGCATGGACATGGTAGGCCCCTTCAAGAAGGCTCCCTCCAGTTACACCCACCTCCTGGTCGCGGTTGACAAATTCACAAAGTGGGTGGAGGCCAAGCCAGTCCGGAAGTGCGACGGGAAGACCGCCACCAAATTCCTACGCGAGCTCATATATCGCTACGGGTTCCCAAACAGCATCATCACGGACAACGACACCAACTTCGCCAAAGGAGCCATGGCCGAATTCTGCGAATAGCACCACATCCGGCTCGACCTCGCGTCGGTCGCCCACCCGGAATCCAACGGCCAGGTGGAACGGTCCAATCAAAGCATCCTCCACAGCCTGAAGCCGCGACTCCAAGTACCACTCGAGCGCACCGCCGGGTGTTGGGTCAAGGAGCTGCCCTCCGTCATCTGGGGGATCCGCACCTCGGTTATGGTGTACGGCGCCGAGGCAGTCATGCCCACCGACCTCGAGCATGACTCGCTGCGGGTCGTCCACTACACGAAGGATGCAAACGAACTCGCCCGCCAGGACGGAATCGATCAACTCGACGAGGCACGTGACCTCGCTCGGTCACGCACCGCCATCTACCAGCAGGGACTCCGCCGCTACCACAGCCGGCGGGTGAAAACTCGCACCTTCCAAGAAGGCGACCTGGTGTTGCGCCTCATCCAGGACAAGAAGGGCATGCACAAGCTCTCCCCTCCGTGGGAGGGACCATTCGCCATCGGGCGAGTACTCGGCAACGACGCCTACTACCTTATCGACGTCCGCGGGGACGGCGAACTCAACGTCAAGCGACCATGGAATGTAAACCTCCTACGGAAGTTCTACCCCTAGAACCCCACATATGTACTCTCCAGTCGCTATGAAATAAAAAGAATTGGTTACCGCAAATTGCGCCTACTCTCCGTATCTTGTGCCACTCGCACTCGTGGTAACAGCGTCAAGCTAACCGCAGAAGTCAACCTTTGGTACAGCGATCGGCACAGCTAAGTAGTGCGGTGCAAGAGCACTGAGTCACCTCAGGTCTTGCACCGTCCACGAAAAACGCCTACCTGGAGCCCCATTGGAGTCGCCCAGCCCGACTGGCTCTACGAGCCAAGACAACTGCCTTCGCTTCTTACAGAGACCATGATCCTCCGCATCCTCGACATAGCGACTCAAACGGCCAAGTACCACGCTCGGGGACTGACGACCAGTTCAGCACGAACGGCTCGGGAAAACGCTAAGTATGAGAGCATGTCCAGGACTCGCCACGCGACTGACCCAACGGGCCAGGCTGGAGTGACGCGCCAGAACCAACGCGCCAAGTCCTCACCCACCCTCGAGTCGCGCCTAGAACAACCAAGTACCACGCTCGGGGACTCGGCCACCCGACCCCGTTCGCGCAAGGGAAAACGGTGAAGTACAGAGCATTCAAGGGAGTTGCCCTGCGACTGGCTCTTCGAGTCCGGGCGAGTAGACCACAATAACAAAACATTCAAAAACCACAAACAAATCACACATGAGGTAAACCCCACAAAAGGGCGGACGCGCTCGGGGACTCGTTCAAACCTCAATCACAAAACACATGAAAAATCCCAAAACAGACACGACGTCTCATTCAATAGCATGTAGCATTGTCTCACATTACAAAATATGCCTAAATGGCAGACCTGCTACTAATGCCCCAGGGCAAACTATCCTATTCTGCAGGCTTCGACGACAACTCGCCAGCACCTCGGCGATTGCGGATGAATGGCGTGTACGGGTTTGACGGGTACATCGTCAGTTCACCCGCCATCGCCGTGCGGAAGGGCTGCTCGACCTTGAAGTCCCGATGCTGCGGCTCGGGGTCGTTGGGCGCGACGACCGTCTCCTGGTACGGAAGGAGGTCGCCCATTGCCCAGACACGCTCGGAGTACATCGCGGCGCGGTCCGTCAACTTGAGCACCTCGGATAGCTCCACTGCGCCAGTCGACGATGGGTAGCCACTCGTCACGTCGTCGATGTCAAAATCCTCCGGGAAGTGAGCAAGTCCAAGGCTAAGAGCCGTCGCTGCTCCGCGCCGAAACGCCGATCGCGTCATGAACTCAACGACCGAGGGCGCCTTCTCCAAGTACTTCCACACCTCGACGAGGTCGCTCGGAATTACTTCCGTGGGTGATATCTCCTGGAGGTAGGCTCGGATGCACGTTGCCGACAACGTCGCCGAGTCGACGAGCGTGGACACACACTGCCGCACGTCGAACGAGCTCGCCTCTTCCGCGCTATCAAGGATGCGACCTGCGAATGGAAGATAACAATGAGTACATCGGGCACCACAACAGACCACATGTTATTGGCAGAGGCAGATACACTTACCAATCAAGGGGCGGGAGAGATCCGTGATGAAGCATTGAAGCGAAGTATAATCATCCTGAAGCCCAGCAACAAGGGCGTCGGACACTTTACGATCCTCTGCGGCGGCGGTAATAGCGGCCTTGGCTCGCCCATCCGCCGAGTTCGCTTCCTCCTTCGCCTCCCTCAGCTCGCGCTCGAGTTCGGCGATCCGCTTCTCAGCCGAGCATAGTGCTGATTGAGCCACCGCCAACTCACCCGCTGGGACAAGCCCCTGGCGAGCTTCCTCCGCCTTCGTGGCAACCGCCTGAAGCCCCTTGTTCGCCTCCTGGACGGTGGCCAGCTCCTCCTCCGCGCGGCGTTTCGCTGCCAATCGGTCAGCTGATTCACGTTGCAGACCCTGCACATCATTCAAACAGTTAATCAAAGCAACATCCTAAGTGCCCACCCGCTGAAATTCAGCGAGTGCGCACTCGGGGACTGGCAATCAAAAAACTCCTAAGTGCCCACCCGCTGAAATTCAGCGAGTGCGCACTCGGGGACTGGCAATCAAAAAACTCCTAAGTGCCCACCCGCTGCAATTCAGCGAGTGCGCACTCGGGGACTGGACGCGAAAAATAACAACTATACACTAAAAGAATCAGACCGCTGCAACACACCGACCTGATCCTCGGGGACTGGACATACCTGGATGGCTGCGCCAAGCATGCCATGAAGTTGTATCGCGTCCACGGACGCGAGGAGAGCTGGCATGTGCCCACGACGCTGCTCGACTTCCGCATCGGTGACCCCAGGTGCACGGCTCGAGGGCGAAGTCCCACTCGCTGTGGCCGCTTTGGCCATGAAGCGCGGGAATGTCGCGATGGAGGCACCCACACCAAAGGAGGTCGGCTCGGCCGCTCCAGGCAAGGGAGCACCCTCCTTCGTGGATGCGGTCGCCTCTGGTGCAGGTTCGGTCAGCGCGACCGCCGTGTCGTCAGAGATCGTGACGACATCGTCGCCCTTGGCCTTCTTGCCACCATCCGCAGGGACGACGACCTCGTCCGCCTTCCTCTTACAGGAAGGATCCTCCTCGCTGACGACGGATGGCACCTTAGCCACGGTTGGGTGGCCCATCTTCTTCACTCCGGTCCTATAAATCAATCACGTAAGCAAGATAATCCAAACTACTATGGAAGACAAAGGTAGGTGAGCAAACTCACTTGGCGACTAGAATGAAGTGCGCCCCGTGCGGAGGCTGGCCGGCTTCTCCAGTTCAGGGCCCAGTTGGCGGCTGAGCCCCATCTCCAGGACGTCGCGTGCCCAAGACACGGACGGCTTCTTCGTCGTCGAGGCCACAACGGGAGCCTCTGGGACATCTTCGGTAGGAGCTTCCCTGCGAGGCGAAGCCGCCGCAGCCGGAGCATCCCCCAGCCCAGAGACTGGGGCGAATGGTGGAGGCATCGAAGCCAGTGGCACCTTGACAGTGGCTGTGTCCAGCGCGGCTGTCATCGGTGGTGCCTCGTCCTTGGCCGGGCTGGGGGCGTCGGAGCTGCTCGCCGAGTGCGCTGGCGAGGCCGGCCTCATCGGCTTCGTCTTCTTCTTCGGAGGGGCCTTTGCCTCCTTCTCTTTCTTCTTCTTCTTCTTCTTCGACGGAGTAGCCTGGCGACGCGAGGTGGTCTCTGGAAGTTCTTCATCGTCATCATGACGCTCAAGGCTTTTGCTCGCCTCAAGCTCACGTTGACGTTGCTCGCAGGTCTTGCGGACCAGCGGGGCGACCTCCTCCTCGGACTCGTCATCGCTGTTACTCTTGTTGCTCCTGGCGTCGCCCTTGGCGGGAGGCGACTCGCCCATGTCTTGGACGGACGAGCTTGAATTCTCGTTGTCCGAAGGCGGGAGCCATCCTTCCACCACTTGGAATAGCTTCAATGAACGCAAGATGAAATTAGAATGACCGCGACTGCAAAAACTGCGACTGCGAATAATGCGAGGTAATTACCGTTGGGGCTGGACGCTTTGCGGTGTAGGGGCGACCCCAGCCTATGCGTCCAGGTACACCGCCTGGGTGATCTTCTTCAGTGCTGCGGTGTAGTCCTCGAGCTTCCACTCGGCTAGGCTGGACTTCGTCGAGTCCTCCCGGCCCATGTATTGGTACATGTAGTGGTCGCGCGGAGCCAAAGGGACGAGCCGCTGCCCGAGCCAGCAGTTATATAGGTTGATCGATTGGAGGCCCTTCTTCTTCAAACCGCGGATGGTTTGGAGCATTTCGTCCACGACCATCCGCTGGTCGCTGGGGAGCTTGCTGACTTGAAGACGGCGCGGCTCGGACCGGTTGGCGGAGTACCGTGGGATCCCCGTCTTGCCCTCCGGGGTCGCCTCGGCAACATAGAACCAAGACTTCTTCTAGTCGCTCGTTGCCTTGGCGGGCAGCATCAAGTCAAAGAATGAAGCCTTCGACTTCAGTTGGAAGGTTAGGCCGCCCGCGGCAAGCATTGGGCCGCCCGCTTCCTCACGGCTAATCCGTCCGTGGAACAGATCTTGCCACAGAGGGAAGTAGGGCCGGCAGCCCAAGTAGCACTCGCAGAACGCCACGAAGATGGCGAGCTGCTCGATGCTGTGAGGACCCAGGTCCGACGGCTGGATCCCGTAGTAGGCGCAGAAGTGCCGGAAGAACAACGACGTAGGGAATCCTAACCCCCGTTCCAGGTGGCTGGTGAAGCAGATGAATTCCCCCTCGCGTGGGTTTTGGGTCACATCTCCGGCCGCGGGGATGCGCCAACAGCCGGCGCGCAGGATCTCGGCCTCCTCGAAGGACGCCAGCTACGCCCTCGTACACTTAGATCTACCCCAAGGCTCGGTGGAGAGGGCCATGGCGGAAGGATTTGTGGGGGGTCGGAAGATTTCGGGTCGGCTGGATCGCAATGCGAAGGAAGGCGAGAGAGCGTGCCATTCCCCCTTATATAGCAGTTGTTACCCGCCAAATCCGGAGGCCGTTACTACGCGGTGATTACGCCAAAAATTACCGTTGGATGACCCCAACGGCTAGTTTGACCATGCCTAACGGTCCAACTTCAGCCACTCGGCTCGCCGACCCGATCACTATGATAGTGTTTCGCCAACTCGACTCGCCAAAGCTGCGATCAGGATGACTAGTTTTCTCCTTTATACAGGAGCCCGCCCGACGATTCGACTGGACGTCTTCTCTGAAGCCGTATACTCCGACTGCCAGCATCCACCTACGCCAATCGACGACGGCCTCGGGGACTACTGATGGGGATATGCCTACCGGAGTATACCCAGCAGGACGTTTCCGACTGACCTAGAGACTGGCGAGTGGGCCTGCAAGACGGCGACTGGATCAAGGCCTGGTGTAGATCCAAGCGACTGGAAGCTGAAGGCCCAGGCGAGTAGATAGGCCCAGTCGGATTAGGTTAAACGAGAACCGAAGCCTTAACTGATTCGGTTGAGATATGTAAACCCTAGGGGAGGTGAGCCTATATAAACCTCCCTGCGGGGCGTGTAGAGAGACGTTCCATCATACACCCAAGCGACTCGCCGCCTAGCCGCCGAGCTCACCCATTGTACCACCTTCATAATACAATCTAGCAGGAGTAGGTCTTTACCCTCCGGGGGGCCGAACCTGGGTAAAACCCTGTGTCTCCGCCCTCATCTCGCACCACAGATGGCTGGCCGCCCTTGCCCCTCGTTCTACTACTCGCTGCCGATTGCAGCATCTACCGTGACCATTCCCACGACAGTTTTGATGTGGTGGATTTGGTTCGTGTGATCACTAAAACAATGTGAGGGGTATTGTTTTGAGTGGGAGTTCACCTAGATTAATTTAACTATTAATTAGAACTCAATTTGTCATAAACTTAGTCTAAACTATTGCAAATATGTTGTAGATCAATGGCGGCCCCTACCATCCATTTTAATGCTCTCCTAGAGAAAGAAAAGTTGAAAAACAATGGAAGAAACTTCGCGGATTGGTTCCGCAATTTGAGGATTGTCCTCAATGCTGGTAATTTGACCTATGTTCTGGATGCACCGTTGGGTGACCCACCTGCAGCTGATGCTACCGATGAAGTAAAGAATGTTTACCTCGCTCGGAAGAATCAGTACTCCACAGTTCAGTGTGCTATCTTATATGGTTTGGAATCGGAGCTTCAGAAAAGGTTTGAGAACCATGACCCACATGATATTGTCCGTGAACTCAAATTGATATTTGAGACTCACGCGACAGTTGAGAGTTATGAGGCTTCTGAAAAGTTCTTTAACTGCAAGATGGAAGAGGGCAGCTCCATCAGTGAGCATGTGCTTAAGATGTCTGGGCACACAAACAAACTCCAAAGCTTGGGTATAGTGATTCCTAATGCTTTGGGGATTTACCGTGTCCTCCAATCACTGCCACCAAGTTACAAGAACTTTGTGATGAACTACAATATGCAAAGCATGAACAAGCAGTTGCTAGAACTCTTCTCCATGTTGAAATCTGCAGAAGTGGAGATCAATAAAGAGCACCAAGTGTTGATGGTCAATAAGACCACCAAATTCAAGAAAGGCAAGTCTAAGCAAAAGGGAAACTTCAAGAAGGACGGTAAGAAAGTTGCCGCACCGGCGAATAAGACCAAGGCTGGACCTAAGCCTGATACTGAGTGCTTTTACTGCAAGGGAGAGGGTCACTGGAAGCGGAATTGCCCAAAGTACTTAGCGGATTTGAAGAACGGCAACATCAAGAAGAATGGTATATCCGATATACATGTTATTGATGTGTATCTCACTAGTACTCATAGTAGTGCCTGGGTATTTGATACTGGTTCGGTTGCTCATATTTGTAACTCGAAACAGGTGCTGCAGAATAAACGGAAGCTAGCGAAGAACGAGGTGACGATGCGCGTTGGAAATGGATCAAAGGTTGATGTGATCGCTGTCGGCATGCTACCTCTTCATCTACCATCGGGATTAGTTTTATACTTAAATAATTGTTATTTGGTGCCTGCGTTAAGCATGAACATTATATCGGGATCTTGTTTATTGCGAGACGGTTACTTGTTTAAGTCCGAGAATAATAGTTGTTCGATTTATATGAGTAATATGTTTTATGCACATGCACCTTTGATAGATGGTCTATTCTTATTGAATCTGGATAGTGGAAATACACATATTAATAACATTGAAGCTAAACGTTTGAAATTGAGCGATAACTCGACCTGTATGTGGCACTGTCGTCTTGGTCACATTGGAGTGAAGCGTATGAAGAAACTCCATTCTGATGGACTTCTTGAATCACTTGATTTCGAATCACTTGAAATATGCGAAGCATGTCTGATGGGTAAAATGACTAAGACTCCATTTTCTGGTATGATGGAGCGAGCTACGGACTTATTGGAAATCATACATACCGATGTGTGTGGTCCAATGAGTGTAGCATCGCGCGGTGGTTATCGTTATGTTCTTACCTTCACGGATGACTTGAGTAGATATGGGTATATCTATTTCATGAAACATAAGTCCGAAACTTTCGAGAAGTTTAAGGAATTTCAAAGTGAGGTGGAGAATCAACGTAACAAGAAGATTAAATTTCTATGTTCTGATCGTGGAGGTGAATATCTAAGTTACGAGTTTGGCGAGCATTTAAAGAAATGCAGAATACTTTCACAATTGACACCGCCAGGAACACCACAGCATAATGGTGTGTCCGAACGTCGTAATCGAACTCTCTTAGATATGGTTCGTTCTATGATGTCACTTACAGATTTACCGCTATCATTTTGGGGTTATGCATTAGAAACAGCCGCATTCACTTTAAATAGGGCACCATCTAAATCCGTTGAAACGACACCGTATGAATTATGGTTTGGGAAGAAACCTAAATTGTCGTTCCTTAAAGTTTGGGGTTGTGAAGCCTATGTAAAGAAGTTACAGCCGGACAAGCTTGAACCCAAAGCGGAAAAATGCGTCTTCATAGGATACCCAAAGGAAACTATTGGGTATACCTTCTATCATAGATCCGAAGGCAAAATCTTCATTGCCAAGAATGGATCCTTTCTAGAGAAGGAATTTCTCTCGAAAGAAGTGACTGGAAGGAAAGTAGAACTCGATGAGGTTGTTGAACCTTCTCTCGAACTTGCGAGTAGCGCAGCACCGGAAGAAGTTCCTGTGGTGCCTGCACCAATAAGAGAGGAAGCTAATGATGATGATCATGAAACTTCGGTTGAAGTTGCTACAGAGCCTCGCAGGTCAACGAGAACTTGTACCACTCCTGATTGGTATGATCCTGTTATGAGTGTCATGTTGGTGGACAACACCGATGACCCTGCGACATATAAGGAAGCGATGATGAGCCCAGATTCTAATAAATGGCAAGAAGCCATGAAAGTCTGTGAGGATTTTGTTAGCAATCGTTGCATATTACGATTATGAGATATGACAGATGGATGTCAAAACATCGTTCCTCAATGGAGACATTGATGAAGAGTTGTATATGATGCAACCCAAAGGTTTTGTCGATCCTAAAGATGCTAACAAGGTATGCAAACTTCAACGGTCCATATATGGATTGAAGCAAGCATCCCGAAGTTGGAATCAACGTTTTGATAAGGTAATCAAAAGTTTTGGTTTTATACAAACTTATGGAGAAGCCTGTATTTACAAGAAAGTGAGTGGGAGCTCTGTAGCATTCTTAATACTATATGTAGATGACATATTGTTTATTGGGAATGATGTAGACCTTCTTAATAGTGTCAAGGAATATTTGAATAATAGTTTTTCAATGAAAGATCTTGGCGAAGCAGCTTACATATTAGGCATAAAGATTTATAGAGATAGATCGAGACGCATAATATCATTGTCACAAAGTACATATTTGGACAAAGTTCTAAAGATATTTGGAATGGAAGATAGCAAGAAAGGGTTCTTGCCCATGTTGCCCAATACGACCTTGAGTAAAACTCAAAGTCCAGCAACGGCAGAAGATAGAGAATGGATGAGTAAGACTCCCTATGCCTCAGCCATAGGATCTCTAATGTATGCGATGCTATGTACTAGACCCGACATTGCATATGCTGTTAGTTTAACTAGCAGATATCAAAGTGATCCAGGAGTGGATCATTGGACAGCGGTCAAAAACATCCTTAAGTACTTGAGAAGAACTAAGGATATGGTTATTTCTTATGGAGGTGATGAACAGCTCGTTGTTAATGGTTACACCGATGCTAGTTGGAACACTGATCCAGATGATTCTAAATCACAATCTGGATACGTATTTACTTTGAATGGTGCAGTAGTTAGCTGGAGGAGTGCAAAGCAAAGCGTTGTGGCGAGATCTTCAACTGAATCGGAATACATAGCTGCTTCGGAGGCTTCACAAGAAGCGATATGGATGAAGGAGTTCATTACAGAGCTCGGTGTGGTTCCAAGTGCGTTGGACCCAATGTCTATCTACTATGATAACATGGGCGCCATAGCCAATGCGCAAGAACCAAGGTCACACAAGAAGCTGAAGCACATCAAGCTACGTTTTCACGCTATTCGAGAACATGTCCAAGATGGTGACATAAATATTTGCAAAGTACACACAGATCTGAATGTGGCGGATCCGTTGACTAAACCTCTCCCGAGGGCAAAACATGACCAACACCAAACTTCCATGGGTGTTCGGTATATTACCATGTAATCTAGATTAGTTGACTCTAGTGCAAGTGGGAGACTGTTGGAGATATGCCCTAGAGGCAATAATAAATGTAGTTATTATTATATCTTTGTGTTTATGATAAATGTTTACATTCATGCTATAATAGTATTAACAAGGAAACATTAATACTTGTGTGATTTGTAAATGAAATTAGAGTCCCTGGTAAAGCCTCTTCATAATACTAGCTTGTTGGTTAATAAATGATTGTGGTTTCCCTATCATGAACATTGAGATGTTATTAACAACAAGATCATATCGTTAGGAGAATGGTATGATGGACATACTCCTATAGATAGGCGTAGCATAAAGATCAAGTCATTTTAATAGTTCAATTGCTATATGCTTTCTGATACATAGTAACCTAATTCCTTCGACCATGAGATCATGCTTATCACCATCACCGGAAGAATGCATTAATGACATCAAACACCACACTGTAACTGGGTGGCTATAAAGGTGGCATTGAGTGTTCGGAAAGTATGGGTTGAGACACATGGATCAAGAGTGGGATTTGTCCATCCATATGACGGATAGATATACTCTGGGCCCTCTCGGTGGAATGTCATCCAATTAGCTTGCAAGCATGTGACTGGCTCACAAGGGATCACATATCACGGGAATGAGAAAAGAGGACTTATCGGTAACGAGGTTGAACTAGGTATGCAGAGATACCGACGATCAAAACCTCGGATAAGTAAACTATCGTGAGACAAAGGGTTGGTATCGTATGTAAGTGGTTCATTCGATCGCAAAGTAATCGTAGAAATATGTGGGAGCCATATGAATTTCCAGATTCCTCTATTGGTTATTGTTCGGAGAAGTGTCTCGATCATGTCCGCATAATTCACGAACCGTAGGGAGACACACTTAAGGATTCGATGTTGTTGAGTAGTTATGGAATGATGAGTAAGAGACCGAATGTTGTTCGGAGTCTCGGATGGGATCCGGGATATCACAAGGAGATCCGGAATGGTCCGGAGAATAAGATTCATATAAGGAAAGTCCTGTTTCGGAGTTGGAGAATGATTCCGGTGTTTTCATCGGGAATGTTCTAGAAGGTTCCGGAAGGTCCGGCACTCCGGAGGGGAAGGGTACATGAATGTGTCATAACAAGTTGGAATGGTTGCATCATGTACTAGGTGTCATCGCTGGGCAAAATAAAGGGATAAATCAAATCCTAGTTTGAAAAGTCAAACGCCAATTTGAAAAGTCAAACGGCAGTTTTGCTTGGTGGAGGGAGAGTAGGAAACCTACTTGGGGAGGAGTTCCTCTCCCTCCACCCGCCGGCCAAGGAGGCCGACTTGGGGGAGGACTCTCCTCCCCTGGCCGGCACCCTCCCACCTATAAAAGGAGGGGCAGGGGTGCCCCTCTAGACCTACACCTTGCTCCACAAAAACCCTAACCCTAGACGCCATCCCTCCTGGAGCCGCCGCCGCCCTAGGGTTTGCCCTAGCCGCCGACTTGGGTCTCTCCCCTTGCCCTAGCCGCCGGCCTAGCCCTCTCTCCTTGGTGCCTCTAAACCCTAGATCACCAAGATCTCTCTCATAGTCCACCATACTCGCTCCGGCTTAAGGCGAAGCCCTGCGAGATCTCCCCTCTACTTCCGGTACCACGCCGTCGTGCTGCCGGAATCGCGAGGAGAGTGCTACAACCTCTGCTGCCTGCTGGAACAAGGGAGAGGGAGGTCTTCATCGAGTACCGAACGTGTGATCGACTGCGGGAGCGCTGCTGGAACGCAGCGCCGGAAGGATCGTCTACACGATCTTGAGATCGGCAAGAGTACGACTACATCACCCACGAGAATATGCTCTCGTTAAACACTTTGGAATCTTCGAGGGTGAGTTATTCTATCGACTTGTTGCTACAATCTAGTAGATAGATCTTGGCTTGTTTGTTTGTATGCGGTAGAAAATTTTTGTTTTCCATGCTACGAACCCCTACAGCTATCGCAAAGTACATACCTTGATAAGATTTTAAAGAAGTTTAAAACGGACGGAAGTAAGAAGGGGTTCTTACCTATGTTGAAAGGCAAGACATTGAGTAAGACTCAAAGTCCGGCTTCGGCGGAAGAAAGAGAGATAATGGACAAAGTCCCCTATGCTTCGGCCATAGGCTCTATAATGTACGCCATGCTATGTACAAGACCGGATGTGGCACATGCTATTAGTTTGACTAATAGGTACCAATCGGATCCAGGTTCGAAACACTGGATAGCGGTCAAGAATATCCTTAAGTACTTACGAAGAACTAAGGATATGTTTCTTGTATACGGAGGTGAAGAAGAGCTCGTCGCTAAGTGTTATGTTGACGCTATCTTTGACACCGATCCGGATGACTCTAAGTCTCAATCCAGATACGTATTTCTCATGAATGGCGGAGCGGTTAGTTGGAGGAGCTCCAAACAACCTGTGGTGGCGGGATCAACAACGGAGGCCGAATATGTTGCTGCTTCGGGAGCGGCTCATGAAGCAGTTTGGATGAAGGAGTTCATATCTGAACTAGGAGTGGTTGCAAATGCGTTGGACCCAATGGTGATCTATTGTGACAACAATGGTGCCATTGCCAATGCCAAAGAGCCAAGGTCTCACAAGCATTCCAAGCATATTAAGCGCCGGTTTCACTCCATCAGCGAGCATGTCAAGGATGGAGATATAAAGATTGTAAAGTACACACGGATCTCAATGTAGCATATCCGTTGACTAAAACTCTCCCTAGAGCAAAACATGATCAACACCAAAACTCAATGGGTGTTAGATTTATCACTATATAACTAGATTATTATCTCTAGTGCAAGTGGGAGACTGAAGGGAATATGCCCTGAGAGGCAATAATAAAGTGTTTATTATGTGTATTCCAAGTATATGATAGATGTTTATTTTGCATGCTATAATTGTATTAATACGGAAACATTACTACATGTGTGTTTAATAAACAAACAAAAAGTTCCTAGTTATGCCTCTCTCATAAACTAGCTTGTTGATTAATAAGATGATCAAGGTTTCCTGATCATGGACATTGGATGTTGTTAATAACGGGATCACAACATTAGTGTAATGGTTTGATGAACATTCATCCGAAGTATAGCATTACGATCAAAGTCATTGAGTTTATATTGCTATAACAACTTACGAAGTGATCCTAATCCTTAGACCATGAGATCATGTTAATCACTAACACCGGAAGAGTTTCTTGATAACATCAAACGTCACACCGTAACAGGGTGATTATAAAGATGGATTCAGAACTAATAAAGTGTTATGTTGAGGCCCATGGATCGAGAGTGGAATTTGTTCATCCCGATGACGGATAGATATACTCTGGGCCCTCTCGGTGATATCACATTGGTTAGCTTGCAAGCAAGTGATTTGATCACTAGAATGTTATATCACGGGAACGAGAAAAGAGTGCATGTCTGTAATGAGATCAAACTAGGTATGGAGATACCCATGATCTAATCTCGGACATGTAATATATTGTGAAACAAAGGGATTAAGATACTAGCGTAAAAGGTTCCGACGATCACAAGAAAGTCATCGCTGAATGTGTGGGAGTCAGTATGGGTCTCCAGATCCCGCTTCTGATTATTGATCCGAGAGGAGTATCGATCATGTCCGCATTATTCACGAACCGTAGGGTGACACACTTAAGAGACACCGACATCCAATTGGAGCAAAAGTTTCATGCCGAAAGAATGAACAAGCGCAGGAATTTATTTCACTAGATACCAAAACAGGTTTTCGGGTGAAATTGCATAAAGTGGTTATGCATGTGAAATAGAATTCTAGCAAGGGGTTATTTGTGAATGTTTGTCATTAAAGTAATTGACAAAATTCTGAATAAAATAAAAGAGTTTTATTTAATGAGAGTTTGCATTAAATTTGGTGGAAATTTAATGGCATGTTTGAGTGGGATTTTGAGTGGAGGGATTTGAATGGCTTTTTGTGAGTGGAGTGTCCACCCACATGAATGAAGGAGGGGAGGGGGCAGCCCCCATGGCCGGCGTCCACCCCCTTGGGTGCCCCCCTCCTCCTATAAAAGGCACCCCCTCTCCTCTCTCTCACTCACACCTCCTCGTAAAGGATCTCTCTCCCCCTATAGAATTTATCCCCCATGGTCTTGGACTAGCGAGATACATGTTCCCGGTGGCTATTCGGCAAGAAAGAGTTGTGCTTCCGCTGCATCACTGGAGCGAGGAGGCGAAGGTTGCTCGGTGCCTCGAACGTGTGTGCGAGCACGGATGCGCTACTGATTTGCGGCGCTAGGACTTCCTCTCGATCTTGAGATCGGCAAGAGATCGTCTACATCAACCACGAGTCGAACTCGTTAAGATTTGTCGGTCTTCAAGGGTATGTTCTCTACGGATATACATCCGCCCGTTGTTTGTATCTAGTAGATAGATCTTGGTACATAGTTCCCATCGTAGGAATTTTTTTGTTTTCTATGCTTTGAACCCTACAGTAACATCATGAGCATCAAAACCAGTTTCAGATTCAGCAGTAGTAGCAGTGTGGGTAGCATGAGTATGTGGTGTTGGTGTGACAAGCTTACTTATAACAGACGGTGAATCAAGAGCAACAGAGGTGTTTAGGACTGTACCTCTTCTTGTAGTGGATGGTAAAATAGGGAAATTTCCATCACGAGACTTCCCCATGATGAAAGGAGTAGCAGTGAACAATAGTAGATCCAAGTGAACTTACAAATAAAGCTATGCTCCCAGGAAATGGCGCTAGAAAATAGTCTTGATGACCCACAAGTATAGGGGATCGCAACAGTCTTCGTGGGTAGTATTACCCAATTTATTGATTCGACACAAGGGGAGCCAAAGAATACTTGCAAGCCTTCACAACTGAGTTGTGAATTCAGCTGCACCTGGAAATAGTTCTTGCTCACAGAAGTTTATCAATAGCAACAGTTTGGTAGTAGCAGCAGCTAAGCAATAGCAACAGTAAAACATGAGCAATAGTAACAGTAATGATAAAAGTAGGATTTGAGTGTGGTAGGCATAGGGATGGATGGACGGGTGTTGCATGGACGAGTCTAAACATGTAACTTCAAGATCTAGGGCATTACAGATAAATAATAATAATCATCCAAGTACTAAACAATCCTAGGCATGTGCTCTAGTCATATGTGCTTGCAATGAGAACTTGCACAACATCTTCTGTCCAGCCAGCCCGTGGCAGCGGGGCCTCTAGGGAACTACTGGCAATTAAGGTGCTCCTTTTAATAGAGCACAGGAGCAAAGCATTAACACTCCATGAACACAGGGGATCCTCACACCACAGCCATCCCCTCCGGTTGTCCCAATTATTGTCACTTTGGGGCCTTTAGATCCGGACAATGATATGTGTACACAACTTGCAGATAAGACCACAAACAATACTATCATAATGATTCAATAATGTAACATCCCAGTATATAGGATCCGTCGAAGGGTAGATTTAGGAATATGAATTTTTGCATGCATTCATTTATGAAATTGTGGGTAAAATTTTCGCCAAATAAAAACCTTGAGTGATCAAAGTTTCTTTCTTACTTTGAGAATAGTTTTAGTCTTAAAGGACGATTGCTATAAACTTTGATATGATCTTAAAGGAATTAGGTGTGTTTTGAAATGAGTTTGGATTTTTAAAACTTAAGTGTTTTATAATTTAAAAGATTTTGATATAAGATTTGAATCTTAATATAATTAAGAGAAAAATTTTGTAACTTAAATCTTATCAAAAGAATATTGTATATGAAATTCATTTCTAATACATAAACAACTACAAAGAATGAACTTATTCAAATTATTCCAAACTTCACAATTTACACAAGAGTAAAGAATAAGAATATTCCTTATTAATAAATATATAATCTTTATTACAAATGAACCAAATAAAGATTACAAGAATTATATAAGAAAAATTACAAAGGAATAAGAAAATTACAATTGTTTATCTACTAACAATCCTATATCTAAAATCTTCATCCTTATCTTTGTACCTGCAAAACAAAGATTAAATAGAAAACAAAATAAGAATAGTGTTAGTAAATTTCTCTCAGATATGTCAGTGAGGTGCACATGACAAACTCATCATTGAGAAATATCAAAAAGGGGCAAGTTTCACCAATATGAAAGATTTCATATTTCATAAATTCAAAGCCAGAATTCAAATGACAGCCGAAAGGGACCAATTCACCAGCCAGGTAAAAGTAGTTTAGTAATAGTAAGTTCAAACTTTCTGAACGTATCCACATGTGCATAGCAGGCACACAAGCTGCACACACACAAGCATGCAAAGGGTGTGCTGTCGATCCCACAAGCACAGCCATATACCACAAAACCACAGCACAACCATGGGGAAAGCACTAGTGCATCTCTCCACTACACAACACACCAGCACAGCCAGGGTGAACACCAGCCAAACCAAGAACAACAGCCAAAACCAATCACCCAGATCAACCCAAACATCACCAGGATGGTGACATAAGGAGGGGGATGGATCTGGTGGACAGCAAGGTCAAGCTCAGGAGCTAGGAGGAACAAGCAAGCTCAGGAGCCCAGCAACAACAGATCAAGATCAAGATCAAGATCATCATCAATCTACTACATCCACATCAGAATCTGTGGTGAGCCTCATAAAACCATCACATGATTTCATCATATTATCTAAATAAAAGCATGTGTTGTTTTATGAGATAATCTCTCAATAATCACCCAATAGGAGTGCATCTATCCTAGAGATTTCAAGTATAAGAATAAGAAATCAAGCTCAAACCACAAACACTAAACCCTCAGACCAGCCTCACTAGGTTCAGTGTTATTTTTGCAACTGAGATCATTTTCATTTGATCTTATCAGATCAGGGCACATCTCTCAGAGAGAGTAGCACCTCTAAACCTATAAGCTTCAAACAAATTATTGCCCAGCTAACTAGGAATTACATCCTAGAGCCTCAGACCAACATCATAGGCAGGAAAGTTAATAAAAACTTCCATGTCATCTTATCAGTTTTAATCACAAGCATAATCAAGCTAAGTCAGAAATAAAAACCAAATCACTTGTGTGCCAGAATACAATGGCATCACAAGGACAAGTTCTTAATGGGCTAAAACCAATCTTTACTTAGCCTTCACAGATAAAAGGGGACAAATCAATGGATATCATTTTCCTAAAGCCAAGTGCCAGGAATCAACCTTAAATTCATCTATACATCCACAGAAATCATTACAGGTAATTATTTGATTCAGTAAGTATAATCTCATACAAGCCAGTATTATAATTGTAGTAAGCAACTACTGAGAGAAGCTACTGCCAGCATAATCATTCTGACAGTAGAGTAAACTTCTCAAACCAACAACATAATGAAATCAAGGATTTCATTGAAACACTAGCATAGATCATGGTGGATTACCACTAGAATTATTCTGACAAGCAATTAGCATTAACAAAACTACTATCAATCATCAACCACAGCAGACAATCCTTTTCCATGATCAAATATGATCAACACTAGATCTAAAGCATCATAGATATGACCAACAAGGGGTTATGAATCTTAATCAGAGCAAGAACCCTAATCCAGAGATGAACTCAACTAGCACATAGTCACTCGGCAGGAAAGCCACTAGATACACACAGAAAGAATCATGGCAGAAGTAGGGACAAACACCACCACGACAACTTACCCGAGGTCCTCGCTGACGAATCGAAGAGAAAGCAGAGGGGCCGATGAACCGCGGCGGCACAGGGAGCACCCATAGGGGCGCTGCAACCTACACCTGCCACGGCGGCGGCCGCAGCAGCGCACGAGACCAGCACACCACCGCAGGCGGGATCGCAGCGGCGGCGACAACACCTTTCCGAACCCTAGGGTTCGGGAATAGGGTGGACCTGACCACGGGGAAGCCTCGGAGTCAAATCCAAGTGGATAGAATGAACAAGCATCGTCGACAACCCCAACTCGCACCACGGCGGCGGCCAGAACGGCCAACGGCGGCAGGAATCGACGGTGGCGGCATCGCCGGCCACGGAGTCAAGGCAGGGGAGGAGGAGATAAGGTCGAGAGAGAGAGGGAGACAGAGTGGGCTTGATGGGCCAAAACCCTTCGGGGTACTCATTTGACTTTGCCCTATTGGGCCACCCTGGCCCAATAAGTCCAAGGGGCCAGCCCAAGTTATTTAATAAAAAAATTTATCAATTAAAAAAGACCAAAATACCCCTGGCATCAATAGATTATAGAAAATAAAATAAAAAGTCCAAAAAATTATAAATAAAATATTTTTGGATTCACAATAATCCACTCTGTTCTAATAAAATAAAATATAAAGTTTTGAACACTTAAACTTCAATAAGAATTTTGTAATTTATATATTCCATATGGAATTTTACAAAATTATTGAAAAGTGATAAAAATAAATAAAAATCACTTCCACTATTTATTAATATTATAGTATTTTTAAAAAATACTAAATAAATATTTAGTAATAAAAAATAATTCATATTTCTATAAGGATAAATGTTTATAATATAAATAAAATACCAAAAATCTTAGAAAAATAAGAATTCTAATTTAAAATATAATCATGTATTATTATTTCATTTAATTAAATATTTATCATTTATTAAATAATTATTGAGTAATAAGCATTATAAAAATCATATCTTGTTATTTATAAATCACCAAAAATACATGTAATATACCAAAATGATCACAAAAATAACATTTACATATTAAGAATCCAATATTCTACTTTTGAGTTAAATAAAAATTCAAATATTTTAACAACTCAAATAAAAACTTATTAATAATTCATATAAAGATAAATAAAACTTATTAATATTTCTAAAAGAGTAAAATAAATCTAACAAATAGCATTAGTCTCAAATATTAATAATCTAATGTCATAATGATTTAAACATTATAAATGTTCCTATTTTAGAAAGATCTACAACCTTAAATAAAGATTATCTCTAAAAAGAATTCCATTAATAATAAAGTCCTTAAAGAACAACTTGTGAACAATCAAATCTTCTCTAAACCATATTAATCACCAAATTATAAAAACTACTACAACACTATATAAATCCACAAGTAGTCAAGTAATACTATGTTGGGTTTATAAACTATACCCACTCATCTATAAAGGGTAAATGATACTACTCAATCATAGAAATAATAAACCATTATCCCAAGTAAAAGAATAACCATTCTTAAATAACTCAGAGAACACTTTTTAGATATATAAGATACTAATGTATAAGTACTATACTTTCAAAACTATCTGTATTTTAAAGTTAACTTTAGTTCCCAAGAATCTAAATATAATACCATACACCTTACTACATGTTTTATAGTTAACTTTGGTCTGAAGTAGTTAATCTATAAAGCAACTCAAGCCCAACCATTTGATCAAAACAAATAACATCAACCACCACTAATTAACTACAAGAGTTTGTTTAGACTTCAAAAGAGAAACCTTTTCTTCAAAGGTTATCCTTTTTGCCACTTTAAATAAGAAATCTTGTATAAGTAGTCCTAACTAGTATGTCATAAGAATGTATATTTTACTTCTACAAATGTGTTGTCTACAACCACTCCTAAACTCTAATAAAAATACAACTATGAAACCTATTTAAAAGGACCACACATTCCAAAGTAACCACTTTCGGAATATAAACCCTAGAACAACGCTATTCCCAGGATCTGTGCTTAGAACGTGCATCACATTACTTATGCATAAAAGCATACTGCTTCTTTAAACATTAGTCCTTACCGGACCAATGATGCTGATTTCAGATTTTGGATCTCATACATTGACTCGAAGATCATGAGTGCATAATCTTGCAATCACAAAAGGCAAGTTCACACTTGCTCATGTCCTTTGTTTATTTTCCGTAAAGTATTTTACAAATCCAGTGTTAATTTCACCTGCATTTGAAAAGGGTCCGAAAACACTATTTTCAATAATAACAAGAACTATTGATTACTGATCCAGGGTGATCAGCTAATCTATTAAATCTGACAGTTGGGATACCACTGTTCAGAACTATATCACCTAGGACTTAACAACCAATGTCGCCAGTGATTCTTGCGCCGTATATTACGCATTGACCATGAGATTTGGAATGGGACGGAGAAGTCAGCTGTATCTTCTTCCTCTCGCATGAAGCCAGATGTGCAGGTCGTGGCTGTTATCCTCGTAGCGTGCATTTTAATTGGTAATTCGTAGAGGATATGCAGCATATGGGTGGGAACCCTCAACGTCCCACGATAGTTCTGACATCTAACGGTTTGTACAAACCATTGTCATAATTCATTATGTGGGCATGGTGTACACCAAGGAGGCACGCGGGGTCGCGAAGGGGGCAGTGATTGGCTTGGATCATCTTCTGGGCCCCACATCATGGAATTGTGGACAGGAATAAGCTGCCCGGTTGTGCAACAAAGAGATGATCTCTCATGGGTAAAGTGACGCACCTCTTCAGAGTGTAAGAACTGTAACTTGTTACTCCCTGTTCCGGGAAGGAGCCGCGAACGCGGCGGGAAAGGAACCCCATGAAGGTTCTGGTAAACCCGTGAAGGCTGATGGACATAGATTTTCAGAATAAAAGCAACCTTTGAAGAAATGTTTATGAAAAATTGCATTGCCTACGACCTACGGTCTGTGGCTGTAGATATAGTGCATCAAACACTCCTTTTCTAGTGAATTTGCTGAGTACGCTCGTACTCAAAGTATATTCTTAACCCTTGCTAGATTCTGAAGCCATTAGAACGATATCTACATCAAGATATGCTCCGGGACTTATCAAGACCAGCTAAAGCTCTTCAATGAAGAAATGGAAGTCAACATATATCTCAACTTAAGTGAAGACGAAAGTTACCAATTAGATAGGAATATTATCTCTGGACAAAGAACCTATTTCTGTAGAGCGTTGCAATAGCAGCAATGCCAACCTCTTAGTCTAAATATTAGCTTAATAGTATAATCGTTTTGGCGTTGTTTAACTTTGATTCTTCTCTGTAAGAAGTTCTTTCTCTCTCTTTAACCTAGAATGTTCTTTGGATCTTATGTAAAGAGTGAGTTGTAACCTTTAAGCCATGTATTGGACCCGCTATGTTTCTATTGTGCCATTCTGAGGGATATAATACTAGTGAACGGTGTTTCATTGGTGTTATGTCAACGACTATAGTATACTACATCATGCAGTGGTATGATGGGTCACCGCAAATAATAAGTTCAGATCTGAGATCATGGCACTCGGGCCCTAGTGACAAGCATTAAGCACAACAAGTTGCAACAAAGTCAAATAGCGCTAACAGATACTAGGCACTACGCCCTAACAGATCTTATTCGATTACATGATAGAACTCATCCAATCCCTACCATCCCCAAGCCTACAGCGGGGGATTACTCACTCATGGATGAGGGGAACATCGGTGGTTGATGGAGATGTGTTGGTGATGACGATGGCGATGATCCTCTCCAAATCCCACATCCCGGCAGGGTGCCAGAACGGAGTTTCTAGATCCGAATCTTGGTTTCTGGTGGCGGCGGCGGAGCGGAACTCTTTATGAAAAACTATCGACCCCCCTCCCCCTGGTTTTTAGGTCGAGAGGCAACTTATAGGCGCAGAGGGAGGCCGAGGGGGTGCCTAGGGTGGTTGCACGGCCAGAGGTGGGCCCGCGCCTGGCAGGGGTGTGGTGTCAACATCCGGATTTTTAATCCCAGATGTCTGTTATGCCATACATCGCAATCCCAGGATTACCATTTTTGCGAGACATAACAGATTTGGATATGACAGTACATCATCCATTACAAACCATACATAAGGTCTTACACAAATAAGGATCTTCTGATCCAGTTCTTAATACAACTCAAATAGCGGAATAACGTAATAGTAACGATAGCGTAGGCGAAGCTCCATCATCGGGGTCACAGGCAATGCTGACGATGGGAGATGATCCTAGTTGTCATATCCTTCCTGCGGTCCATCATCCTGGTACTCCTCTTCATAGTCTGGCCACGGGAATAGCCAGGGACAAAGCCATGAGTACTCTTTAAGTACTCGCAAACTAATACTAACAGTTAAGGGGGTTTTGTAGTAGGACACTAAGTGTAACACCCCGTCCACTCCTGGGCCCGGGGGGTGTCACTCCTGGCAGCTTAATAGGATATCTAGACTAGCCCCACAGACCAACACTAGTCTTTTCTGCGCACTTTGTCCTCACTCGTGCGCACCCAGTTACCCACTTCCCGGTCGGTCACCCATCCTAGAATTGCTCTAGGCCAAGCACGCTTAACCTTAGAGTTTTTTTTCGAATGAGCTTCCGAAAAAGAAGTTGCAACTTGTTGATATGGGTATCCTATCAATCCTATTAAGCCATGTGCCTAGATCTCACATACACCCACCCTTTAGAAGATCGATGCCCTCATCGATCAAGCACACCCCAGGAACGTTCCCTCTTGGCACGCGTCTGTGCGTCCAATGCCGGCACATGTGCCATGCCGTGTCCACTCCGGGCCACACGCGCCATGCTCCACATGTCTCGCCACTGACCCGCACACACCTGTGTAATCGCAAGGGTCGGCTCTGATACCACTTGTAACACCCCGTCCACTCCTGGGCCCGGGGGGTGTCACTCCTGGCAGCTTAATAGGATATCTAGACTAGCCCCACAGACCAACACTAGTATTTTCTGCGCACTTTGTCCTCACTCGTGCGCACCCGGTTACCCACTTCCCGGTCGGTCACCCATCCTAGAATTGCTCTAGGCCAAGCACGCTTAACCTTAGAGTTTTTTTTCGAATGAGCTTCCGGAAAAGAAGTTGTAACTTGTTGATATGGGTATCCTATCAATCCTATTAAGCCATGTGCCTAGATCTCACACTAAGCTCTAGGGTTATTTTGCAAAAAGCCAGATTTACCTCCACTAAGTTTAGAAGCAAAGAAAGCTAGTTGAAGTTTTATAACACCTAAATGGGAACTTGAATTTCATATCACAACCCTGCTGTGGTCAAGTCAAAGTCTCAATTCATTTCATAAGTCATTTTGAAAACATCTGACGGGGGAACAGTATGGCCACTCCAACTGTCCATAACCGCGGACGTGGCTATTCGAATAGTTTGACACTCTGCAAAGATTGTACACTTTCACCACAACATTCGATACATCCGTCAGGAACAAATCCTAAATTCACCATACTCAGCATGCGGATAATCAATCCTAACCTTTCCATTACATGCCCTAGTATAGGCACCTCTTTTGTGAGTTTGGCCTCCCAACCATGACCAACTGTCATCTTGGGTACTACACAGGTGGACAATCTTCACAAGGTAGCCTCAGCTGAGACCTTGGCCGTGAGGGAACCCATACTAAGGTATATAAATTTCCAGTCAAGCCCTACCCAATTTTCGGGTATTGTGGTTGTACGGTAAAATTGGAATGGTATCGCATCCAGACAACCATCAGTTTTATAAAGGGCTAAGGCTCATGCCTCAACATTTCCATCATCAAAATCATCTGGTGTTCGAGAACACATGTCAAAACATCTCAGTAGAATGACTCATCATTCTAAGGTTTTCATAACCAGTTTCACCAAGTATTCCCATCTAAAGTTGATCAAATTTTATGCTTAGCACTAGCATCTACAATTGGTGGTAAGTACTAATGAGGGGTAGTAAACAAGTGGGGAGTTGCTAAGTTCAATCTCATGCCTTAGGATGACATCAAGATTATCTATCTTAGGCCAAATTTAATGCTCTTTATGCAACCTTCCATTATCTCCCTAGTATCTACAAGTCACTTAAGTAAACTCTAAGAGATAGCTTGGATAAAGAAATAAAGTATAAAGCTTGCAAGTAAAACTAGGATTGGGTTATCGAGTGGGTATGATCACATATGCTTAAGGCATATAGTTGGCATGGTAACAAGCAAGTATTAGCTTGCATAAGTAGGGTATCTTTCAAGGGTTAACTTGCTAAGTTAATAGCTTGCACATCCAACTAGTAGTATTAGGCTTGCCTTGTGCAGAGTAGTGGTTGAAGTTCTCCTCAGCTTCTTCCTCGTAGTATCCTCCTTCCTCCTCGTATCCTTGGTCGGTACTAGCGTCTATAAATAAATACGAGGTACACAATCACCAAACAATACTTAACTATTTTCAATCATCACACAAAAGTGTACTATAGATGATCTAGCATCATCACTAACATTACAAGATTAAAGCTTTTGTCTTATTTATTTTATTTTTAGAAAAGTAATTTCTACTCATTGAAAAACTACTTAAGGTTTAATATTCTCTAACTCAAACATGGGATGATGTTGACACATGTCATCACCACATATTTCAGTACATGGGAATGTGATTTAAAGTGGTGTCACAATTTAATAAGGGTTAACCTTTTTATATTAAATAAATAAAATGACTAGAAATGCCTATGTGGCATCCTTTTATTACTTGAACATTATTTCTGTAGTGAAACCCATATGTTTTTATATATTCTGAAAGGTATGATCAAATGTGATTTTTGAGAGTTGGAATCAACTCAAAATCTCTTATGGTTGAAATTTGAAAAATGTTTGAATGCAGAAAAGCTTCTGACTTGTTATTTTTACCAAGGTTGATCTACAGATCCAAATGATTTGAATCCAACGGTCTTGGATTAAGCTTTTCAGTACCTTTCTAACAAAATTGGTTTCATGCAATTTGGTTCATTAAATCGAGCTAGGTTGATTTTTGAAACTAGGTACAGAACTGGGTTTGAATTAAAAAGGAAAAGTCTAAATTCAAACTGTTGGGTCGCGCGGGAGAGGTTAATGGGCCGGCCCAGTGTCACTCCGCAGCGCGGGGCGCAGCTGACAGGGGGTTCCACCAGTCAGTGGCTCATAACGCATGAAGCGGTACGGGGCGGTGTGGTTCGTTGGATTAGAAGGGCGATCGACGGCTGAGGGTCGTCGTCGACGATGAACATGTCACCGGTGAGCTCGAACCCTAGCGGCTCAGTGGGCGTGCATAGGGGGCATACCAGGGCTCCAGTGATGACGGCGAGGCGGGCAAACGAACGAGTGGTCGACGACGATCTCAGGGATGGTCGAGCCAGCTCCGTGGGTGGTCGAAATCAACGCCCCCTTCTTCTCCAGGGGCGGCCTGCTCCGGCGCAATTCCGGCGAGCTGCTGCTCCTCGTGCTCCAGCTAGAGGGTGGAACGATCAGTGAGGTGAGGGGACTGGAATTGTGTGCTTCAAATGGCTGGGGGTGGCCTCCTTTTATAGGCTCGACGGCGAGACCGAGAGGGATAGGCAGGCGACGGTGACGACATGGCTACGGGCGGCTAGCGGCATGGCTGAGGTTGGTGCTCGACGGGCGGTCTCCTGGCGATGCTCTAGACCTTAAATGCGTGCATAGGGGCGGTGGCAATCGGTCGGGGACGTGCGGTGCTCTGCGCGGCAGAGGCGGCAAACTCCGCGGCGAGCGGTGGCTACGGGGTACGGGGCGGTGAACAGGGGTGTCTGGCGTGTTCCTGGGATCATGGCGAAGCGGTGGGCACGAGCTGCGGTCGAGGGGCGGCGTGTTCACGCGTGCCGGGTGCGGCGCTCTGGGGCGGGCTCGGCATGTTGTAGTGGCACTGGGCGCGCAGCATTCCTGGTAGTCCACGGCTTGCACTGGCTTGGGGAGGGGACAGTGGGCGGCGGTGAGGTGCTGGCTACCTCCCAGACAAGGTGCGCAAGGCTAGGGTGGCTGCTATCTGGCCGGCGACAATGGGGTGGCATGGTGAGGCTCGGCCTGCTCACCATTGATGGCAAGGCAAGCTCACAGTGGTGCTTGATGATTACAATTGAGCTAGATGATCTACTAAAGACTAGTTGCAACCAAAGAGGGAACAAGTTAGGCCAAATTTACTGCACACTATAGTGTTTGTGATTTGTTTGATTTGAATCTGCAAGGTGTTTGATGAAATGGCCGCAAGAACTTGAATTTTGAATTTTGAAAAGATTTTTGGTGGGTGTGTTAGGCATGTGCTGGGGATTCTGTGGGTGCTTGGGTTTTGAAAATTGAGCTTGTTTGAGTGGTTTTTGAAATATGGGGATCTTCCCATATGAGATAGATTCAATTTAAACTGTCCTTTAAACTTAGCATTTGAATGTTTTTGGAAGACCACAAAGTGGGCCTTGGTACCTCA
This sequence comes from Avena sativa, assembly GCA_916181665.1. Taxonomy (NCBI): domain Eukaryota; kingdom Viridiplantae; phylum Streptophyta; class Magnoliopsida; order Poales; family Poaceae; genus Avena; species Avena sativa. The sequence continues at coordinate 95,145,019 of OV702294.1, forward strand.
TTATGAGTACTAACAAGGGGTGCAAAGATCCACAAGTATTTTTGTTAAGTTTTGAGTGCTTGGAATAGCCAAAGTAGGCATGATAGTTAATTTGGCCAAAGTGACCATTCACTTCATTTGTTTATTTTGAGTTGTTTGTCTTTGGGAAAAGTTTGAGAATTGTTTAGATGATGTTTATTTCACCTAAGAATCCTTTTACAAGCAAGGAAACACAGAATCATGGCAATTCAAAAGAATCCAAATTTTGAATACACACACATATGAATGCTTTCATATTTTTAGTTGGGAAAGTTTTTGTTAACCCTAATTTTGATGACTAGAGTTTGATGATCCAAGCTTAATATTTTTGGGATGTTACAAACCTTCCCCCCTTAAACAAAATCTCGTCCCGAGATTTGAGAAAGGACGAAAAAAGATTACCTAGGATTTGAAGAGATCGGGAAACTCTGTCTTGATGTGATCTTCGCTCCCAGGTAGCTTCTTCTTCCGTGTGGTTGCTCCACTGAATCTTGAGAAACTTGATGCTTCGGGTTATGGTAGTTCTGAAAGCTTCTTCCAAAATACAGATGGGTACTTCGGGATAGGTCAGGTCATCGTTGATCTCTATGGTCTGATGATCAATGTTCTTGAACACTTCAGTCTTCTCCGGAACTTCGAGGCACTTGCGAAGTAATGAGATATGGAACACATTGTGCACAACTGACATCTCTTCAGGCAGTTCCAATTGATACGGAACTTCTCCTCGACAGTTTAGAATCTTGAAGGGTCCGATATATCTAGGGGCTAACTTTCCCTTGAGCTCGAAACGCTGCATTCCTTTCAATGGCGACACTTTCAAATACACAAAATATCCGATGTTAAAAGCGAGGTCTCGACGTCTCTTATCGGCGTAACTCTTCTGTCTTGACTGAGCGGTCTTGAGGTGCTCACGAATCTTGTGAACTTTCTCTTCTGCTTCTCGTAGGATGTCGGGTCCGAAAATCTTACTCTCTCCTACTTCCGACCAGTTCAAAGGGGTGTGACACTTCCTTCCATACATGAATTCAAATGGGTCCATTTGCAAACTAGCTTGATAATTGTTGTCTTCCCATTTGGATCCATACTCTAACACGCATGCTCTCAACATGTCTTTGAGTATTTGATTTACTCGCTCTGTTTGTCCATCGGTCTGAGGGTGATAAGCTGTGCTGAAATCTAGTCGGGTTCCTAAACCTTCTTGGACTTTCTTCCAGAATCTCGAGGTAAACTGGGTTCCTCGATCAGATACATTGTTCTTGGGTACTCCGTGCAAACTGACAATTCTAGCGATGTATAACTCCGCTAGTTTCGAACTCTGATATGTGGTCTTGACTGGTAAGAAATGGGCTACTTTGGACAATCTGTCATATCCCAAAATTTTCCAAATTTTGTAATGTGAAAAAAATAAATAAACAAAATAAATAATTGTTGAAATTTAGGGTGAAAAGAAACTTTTTGTTTCTAAATGCAAACTTAAAATCCCATCTTGAACAAACTTGAGTAAAGTTTGAATCCAACTAAATTCAAATCAAGTGAAATGCATTCTTCATAAATGCATCTTGGAATTTAAACATTTGGAAAATAAACCAAAACCCTAAAACCTATGGATTTGATCCATATAAAACTTTTTCAACAAACATTTACAAATGATTAAGAATGACAAATAGAAATATTATGAAACCATAGAAATTGATTTCAATCAATTTGGAACCAAAGATAAAATCTTATGAAATTAATAAGATAAGGAAATTGAATTTCCAAAGCTAATAAAGCAACTATCAAGAAATCTACATCAAATGGTGAGCAATTAATCCTAAATACATTTAAAATATAAATAAATATTAAATAAGATTTTACAAATTGGAATCACCAATGTTTGGATGTCTAAATAAAAATATATGGATTTTATAAGTTAAAGAAAGAAATATTAAATGAGGAACATTAAAAGACCAAATTAAAACTTGGCCAAGACCATAATCAAATGGAATGAATATAATCCAAATCCAAATAAAACAATGGTTAAGGAATTTTCAAATTAATTAAGAGGGCATTAACCAAATCCTATTTTATTTTGAATAAAGACAAAATCCCTAATGGAATTGATTAATTAAATCAGGGAAAAATAATTGGAATATACCCAAGAGGGATAAAAGTTATTTAATTAACTTAAATAAAAGAATCATTTAAATAAAGTTTTATGGAATTGAAACCCAAATTTAATTTAAGTGGAATAAAGACAAATACCCCAATTTTAAATGATTAATAAATCATATTAAAAATATTCCAAATAATTCAAGGTGAATTATTTGACACCCAAAATAAACAAATAAAACCTACTGAAAAGATTTGGAAAGATTTAGATTTCAAATGGAGTTTGAAAAACATTATTAAATCTTATTTGAATTAATACAAGGGCCTATCTTAATTAATTAATATTCCCTAAAAATAATAAATATATTATTCTAAATTTTACTTTAGAATGTATTATTAATCAGTATTAAAATCTACACAAAGTTTGGCAAAGGTTTGAATTCAAATGAGTATTTGAATTGTTTAAACAAAATCAAAACAGATAAATAGGAAAAGAAAAAGAAAAACAATCAGTACAAAAAAATGAAACAAAGCCAACTAGCCCAGCAGGCCCAACCCAGCCCAGCACCAGCCCATCTCCCCCTCCCACGAGAAAACGGTTCGCACCAGAGTTTCAACCCGCGGAGCCGCTGACATCTGGACCCCACTGCCCCTTTTCCTTTCTCGCTGACGAAGCAGTCCCGCTTGTCAGTCGTCTTCTCCACCCCGCGCGCTGACCTCGCCCCTCTCCCCGGCCGTTTCTGGCCGATTTCAATCGCGTTAACGTGGCAATCAACCTCTCCTGCGACCACGCATACTTAATCACCTACTCCCCCTCTCTGTTTCCCCCCAGGAACCACCTACTCCCTGCCCCTAGGATGCTTCTATTTTGGCTCGCACCGCCGCGGACTCCGACGAGCTCTTCGAGCAATTTCGGCCACACCTCGCCGTGCCTCGCCCCCTCGACCACACAAGCGTGTTCCCTAGACCCCTGCGCACCTTCCGGTACTCTCAGCTTGCTCGTGCTCGCTTTGCAACCTCGACTGCGTCTTCGACAAAGCAGCGTCGCCGTCTGTCTTCTCTCCGACGAGCTCCCTCGGTATGTACTGACCGTCCCCTTCCCTCTAGTTGACACACGAAGGATCCCCAGCACCGTGCGCATATAACTACACCTCAGTTTTGTCTTAGCGCGCATCGTGGCATCGTCTCCAACAAACGACTGACGCACCCGACGACAGACACATCTCCGGCGAGGAATTCCGACTGACCCCGTGCGCCCCTCGACAAACAGCAAGCACGTTGAGCTTCAGCATCACTCCGCGAACCTGGTGAGCCACCTCATCCTCTCCCTTGCTTCCTGTAGCCGCCGCAGCGCCGCTAGCAGAGCGCCGTCGTCGCGCCGCCAGTTATTGGCAAAGCAGTGGGAGCCGTCCGATCTAGATCCGAGTGACGCGATAGAACCTAAGCGAAGACGTATCCTACGATCTATGCCATGCGATTAAGTTAGATCCTGCGGCCAGAGCTGATCGATCCACGCGAACCGTTTTTGTCCAATAGGAAGCAGCCACGTGGCTCAGAGTTTGTTATAAAAACAGAAATTGATCTATTAGATGTTCAATTTTGTAAAATTCATAACTTTCAAACCACACATCCAAATTTTGCAAATTTTATATCAATGGAATCAGCAAGACAAGTACTTTCCAACCATGCACTTTGTTTAGTAAATTGCTTCTGATAAAATAGTTGTTTTTGCAGAAACTTGTGTAGGCTTATTTAGAACATAAAACTATTCTAAAATTGTTTTTGTGATAAAACCTTTGGGCAAATGGATTGTTTGAACCTACTGACCATCTAAACCAACTTGTGGTTTCAAAAACATATTTTGTGAAGCAAAAGAATAAATCTTTGATTTAGAACATTTCTAGTCAAATAAAGAAAATGTTTATTTATTAAAAATACTTTTTGGAGAAAACCTTTGGGAAATGTTTTGGAATAAACTCTCTGACCCCAAACACCAAGTTTTAGAATTAAAAATGTATTTGGTGAACCCTATAAAGATTATTACTTTGCTAAAGGCAATTTCAACCACATAAAATATTGATTTGGTTTAAAAATGATTTATAAGTAAAATCTTTTGCAAATGGTTTTGCCACTTATATAAAATGACCTATAGGTGTTTTAGAATGTTTATAACCTATTAGAAACCACTTTTCCAAATAAAACAATCTTTGGCATACTTGCATGTATTGCTTTGTTTTTATTATTTTATGTGATGTTTGCTTGAATGGTAGATTGAAATATTGCTTGCTTGATTGAATTGTAGTGGAATTTGAAGAGTGTGATCATTGCAAGATCAAGGAGTGAACTTATATTCTCTACCAAAAAGGCAAGTGATGCTCCATACTTTTGTCCCATTATTTTCACTATGCATTAGTGATATTTCTAAGTAGGACTTGCATGGAATTTTTGCTAAGTGTAAACTATGCCATGGGAAATCCTAGTAGATGAAACCTTAGTGAAATTTCCTAAGTTAAGATTCCTATAACTATCCTGCTTAGCTTAGCTAGTAGAAAACAAGGGTGGAATATATTCACACTATGGAATATTTCTAAGTCAAGGACTTATGTTTTGTTTAATAAAACAACTAAGTGAATGAATCACCTGGGTGGAATGGAAGGAATGGTTTGTGTTGAGTGGTTATACAAGGCCCATGTCTATGGTTTACCTTGTGTATCTCACTTGTGAATGGCCACCCAGGAACAAAGAGATTTGAGATGTCAAATGTTGAGAAGCTTCAAGTGTAGCCACTTGGCATTATGGGCTCTGCCTGGATCATATAGGTTGCAATAACTAAGCCAAATGGACAGTTGGTGGTAGGGGTTTGATAGGTTGGAGCGCGTCCATTCTGGTCTAAGGGAAGGCTTCTGAAAGATCTTGTCTTGCTGAAACCAAGTCTTGTGGGGAAAGTGCACCACCTCTGCAGAGTGTAAAATCTAAGTACTTAGCCATGTCCCTGGTAAAGGACAATTTGAGCATCAATACATGGAAGCTATCAAGAATCTCCTCATCCCAATTTCTAAGTTAAAACTTTGTGGTTGAACAAGGGTTAAAGGATCACCAATTTCTATTGGGAGATGCCTTGGGTGATTTTTGACAAACAAAAACTTAGTGTTTTTCAAAAGATAAGGAAAATCTATTTTGAGCAAAGCAAGCCTAAGCTCCACTTATCCAAATGCATATAGATGATAGACTCCACTATACTACCATAGTATCACTTGCCAATACAATTCAAATGTATTGACCCTTGTGGCTGTAACTTATTATGTTGCAGGTTTGTTTGATGTTAGTGAAGTTTATTGATTAGGATTACAAGTCTACAACCAACATGACTGCCTGTTGCACTTTTAAGATGAAGGACCACATGCTATAGTTATATTCTGCTGCATTATAATGAGATAGCCACATGACCTATGTAAGATGTAATAAATTATTTTATTCCTGGTTATAAAGTTGTATTATGACCTTTGTTTCTTGATATTACATCTTAACTGTGGATGCTAGCTATTGATCCAGGGACTAGCATTGTAAACACAGGGATCTCTACCTTATTGAAGGTTGGGACCTCTACACAATCTGTCAACTATGACCCAGATAGAGTCATTTCCCCTACTAGAAGTAGGCAATCCGGTGATAAAGTCCATTCCAACGGAATCCCATTTCCATTCCGGAATTTGCAGGGGTTGCAAAAATCCTGCGAGTCTTTCATGTCCTACCTTGACTCGCTGACATATATCACACTTGGCGATATAGCTTCCGATTTCTCTCTTCATCTTATGCCACCAAAACTGTTCTTTCAAATCCTGATACATCTTCGTTCCTCCGGGGTGGATAGAATAAAGAGTATCATGAGCTTCCTTCAGAATAAGTTCTTTCAACTTTGAATCTGCTGGTACACAAAGGCGTCATTTGTACCACAGAACTCCTTCTTTGTCTTCCGTGAATTCGGGTACCTTGCCTGTACCGATACGACGTTTGATTCCTTCGATACTAGCATTTCCTTTCTGCGCCTCTTTGATCTGAATGATCAAAGTGGGTTGAAGTTCTATGCTAGCCAAAAATCCTTCACTCACTAATTCCATTCGGAAATCCTCCATCTCTTTGTGCAGGCTTGGTTGCTCCCTCAAAATCATGGAGTTCAAGCGGCATGGCAATATGCTAAGGGCATCTGCTACCATGTTGTCTTTAGCGGGGTGATAGTGAATGTCCAGGTCGTAATCCTTGATTAGCTCAATCCATCTTCTCTGCCTCATATTCAGTTCCTTCTGAGTGAATATATACTTCAGGCTCTTGTGATCTGAATAAATCTCACAACGGTTTCCCATCAGGTAATGCCTCCATGTCTTTGGGGCTAGAACTACGGCTGCGAGTTCGAGGTCATGGGTTGGATAGTTTTGTTCATGCTATTTCAGTTGTCGAGATAGATAAGATATAACTTTGCCTTCTTGCATTAGCACACATCCGAGACCGATCTTGGATGCATCACAATATACGTCAAAGGGCTTCGTGATATCCGGCATGATCAAGATTGGGGCTGAAATCAATCTTCTCTTGAGTTCTTGAAAACTCGCTTCACATTTGTCCGTCCATTCAAAATTCTTGTCCTTCTTCCGCAATTGGGTCATGGGTCTGGCAATACTCGAGAATCCTTCTACGAACTTGCGGTAGTATCTTGCCAATCTGAGAAATGCACGAACTTGGGTTTGAGTGGTTGGGGCTTGCCAATCTTTGACATCTTTCACTTTTGCAGGGTCAACGGCAATTCCTCCGACTGATACAATGTGGCCGAGGAATCCTACCTCCTGTAACCGGAATTCACATTTGCTAAACTTGGCATACAACTGATGCTCTCTAAGGTTTCCAAGAATGGTCCTTAGGTGTAGCTCATGTTCTTCTTCTAATTTGGAATAAATCAGAATGTCGTCGATGAAAACAACGACAAACTTATCCAGGAAGTCCATAAAAATCTTATTCATGAGATTCTTGAAATAAGAGGGGGCATTGGTTAATCCAAAAGACATGACAGTATACTCGTATAATCCATATCTGGTGGTAAAGGCAGTCTTTGGAATATCCTCTGCGCGAATCTTGAGTCGATGATAGCTAGTTCTAAGATCAATCTTAGAAAACACTTTGGCACCAGTCAACTGGTCAAACAGGTCTTCTATCTTGGGCAATGGGTATTTGTTCTTGATAGTGACATCATTCAATTTCCGATAATCCATACACAGACGGTTACCTCCATCTTTCTTGTCCATGAACAAGACAGGTGATCTCCATGGTGATGCACTTGGTTGAATCAATCCAATTTCCAACATGGCATCCAGTTGCTTCTTTAGTTCTGCTAATTCAGACGGGTTCATACTATATGGTGTCACATCCCAAGATTTTCCAAATCTTGTTATGTGAAAGATAAATGAATAAAATAAAACTTTGTTGATTTTCAGGGTGAGAAGAAACTTTTTGATTCCAATTGGAAACCTTCAAATCTATTTGATCAAACAAAACCTAAAGGGATTTAATAAACAATTAATAAAGAAAATTTTAAATAAGTAGAATTACTATTTTTGGATCTTTTAATAAAAAGATTTGTTTACAAATGAAAAGGTAGAAATATAAATAAGGACTATTTTTATAGAGCCAAATTAAACCTTGGCCAAGTTTTTTTTTGAAATAAAATATTTTGTTTTGATTAAAAGAGTAAAGGCTTATTTAAATAAAATAATGAGGATTTATTAATATCCAAATTTATTAAAGTAAAGGCTTTGCCATTTTAAATAAACATCAAAACTTGTTAGATTATTTTAAACAAGTTTTCCAAGTATCTTATATTTTCAAATAAAACCTACTGATTTGGTTTTGATAATATTTAGATTTCAAATGAAGATTTTAAATAAATCAAAACCTATTTGAATTAATAACTAAGGACTATTTTATTTAATAGATCCTAAAAAGAATAAAAATATTATTCTATTTTGGACTTTGATTTGTGTTGATAAACAGAACTAAAATCAATGCAAAGTTTGGCAAAGTTTTGAAATCATTTGGGTGTTTGATTTTGTTGTTAGAATTTCAAAACAGAAAATCAATTAGAAAAGGAAAAAGATTACTGAATAAAAAAAGGGGAGAAACAAACAGCCCGACCCACCTGGCCCAACAGCCCAGCTCCAGCCCAACTTCCCCCCCCCCCCACGCGTGAATCATTTTCCACTCAGACATGCACCCACTCAGCGACTGATAGAAGGACCCCACCGCGCCCTTCTCTCCTTCGCTGACGCCCAGACCCCACTGCCATCTCATCGTCGTTCTCACCCGCGGTGACCGCGCCTTTCCTCCTCGCCGTTTCTGACTTGATTGTCGTGAATCAATTCGCATCAATGGAGGCGTTAATCTCTCCAACGTCTACGCCCTGTTAATCACCTGACACTCCTCGCCATTTCACCTCAGATCCCACTCGGCCGGAGCCACTAGGCTGCCCAAATTTTAGCCTCAACGGCCGCTGTCTCTGACGAGCTTCCCCCTCGATTCCGGCCGTACCCTGCCACCCCTTGCCTCCCCGACCAAGCTCACTTGCTCCCCAGACCTAGACGAACCTCCCAGTGGCCTCAGCTCGGCCGCGCTCGCCCCAGAGCGTCGGCAAGGACAACCACCGCCCGTCGCTGTCGACTGCACCAGCTCCGGCGAGCTACTGACGCCAAATTCGTGCGCCCCTCGTGTTTTGGTGAGTACCTCTACAACCCCTGAGATAGTGCGCATCCTCCTGATACTTCTCCTTGCTTGCTTGCATCCCAGGAGCTCGTCCTCGACCACGACCGTGCGCACCCGATGATAGGAAGAACTCCGGTGAGCAATAGCCGTGAACTCCGCGCGGCCCTTGCCATCTCGCGAGTACCTCGAGCATCACCGCAACTCTGCGAAACTGGTAAGCATCTCCCCCACTCCTCTCGCTTCATGTAGCCACCGCAGCACCGCTAGCAGAGCGCCGCCGCCGCGCGCCACCGTCGTCGCGCCGCCAGTTCTTGGCAAGGTGATAGGAGCCGTCCGATCCAGATCATAGTGACGCAATAGAGTCACTTAACGACGAAGGGGTACGCAACCTGTGCCGCTCGATCCAACTTGATCCAACGCACCAGAGAGCGTGATCCGAGCGAAGCGGTATCAGCGAATTAAAACACGCCACGTGTCTCTGTCGATTTGAGTTAAAACAGATTTGATCTATTAGTTGTTCCATTTTGTAAATTCCATAACTTTAGATCTACACGTCCAAATTTTGCAAACTTTATATCAATGGATTCATAAAAACCAGCCCTAGCCAACCATGCACTTTGTTTAGTAAAAAATTTCTGGTAAAATGGTTGCAGAAACTTGTGTATGCTTGTTTAAGATATAAAATTTATTCCAAAATGATTTTGAGGATGAAATCTTTGAAAAATGGTTTGTTGTGAACCTACTGACCCTAGGAACCAACTTATGGATTTAAAATGTATTTTGTGAAGATTAGGACTGGATAATTGAATTAGCTCATTTCTAGACAAATAAAAATATTGAATTTGATATGGAAATGTTTTTTTTGAGAAAAACCTTTGGAAAATGTTTTGTTTCAAACCTACTGACCCTAAACACCAAGTTTTGTAAATTAACAACTTATTTGTTGAACAATATAAAATTGTTGCTTTACTAAAAACATTTTCCACCACATGAAATAATGATTTGATTTAAAAATGGTTTATAGATAAAACCCTTTTGCAAATGGTTTTGACACTTTAGCAAATGACCACTTTGAACCTTACAACGTATAGAGCCTAGTAGAAACCACCTTTGCAAATAAAACTATCTTTTGCATGCTTGCATGCATGATTTAGTTTCTATTATTATGTGTGATGAATTGTTTGAATAATAGTTGGAATGCTAGTTGAATCTATGTTTGCTTGATTGATTGTAGTGAAGTTAGAAGAGTGTGATATTAGCAAGCTCAAGAAGTGAACCAACATCCTCTACCAAAAAGGCAAGTGACACTATCATCCAAGTCCTACTATTTTCATTACACTTAGTGGATTTTGAAACATGCATGATGAGGTCTACTATATTTTGCTATGCTAAATCCTAATAGGATACCCTTATACATTCCTTAGTGAAAACAATGTAGTTGTAATAAGCTTAGCCCTGCTATATATATTAAGATGAGATACATGTTGAGATTATATGAAGTTGGGAAAAGACTTGAGTTTTATATAATAAAACAAGTACTCAATGAACTACCTGGGTGGACAAGGATACTCAAGTTTTGGACAAGGTGGCAACAAAAGGAACCATGTTTATATGGCAATCTCTTTTTGTATGTGCACCAAAAGAAAACCACCCAGGGACTTAGAGATTGAACATTTTTCTCGTACAGTGGCTTCCGTGTACAGCCACATGCTAAATGGGCACTGGCTTAGTCAACTACATAGTGGAATACCCATGCATTGGCCTCTTCAGGTTAACTGGAATGAGGGAACTAGGAACCCTACATCGGTGCCTGAAGACCAGCTAGCATTGTGTATTGGGAGGACCCTATGGAAAGACTTCGTCACATTCTCAATCTGCCAGTACTCCATCTTGGTGAGTACTTATCCAGCGGCCACTGGTGGCAACAAGATGAGAATGTGTCATGTGGGTAAAGTGTACAACTTCTGCAGAAGATAAAAATCTAAGTACTTAGCCGTGTCCCGGTTATGGACAATATTGAGCAACTAAGGCCTGAAGCTATGGGAAATCTCTACATTCCAATTTCTAAAAGTAAAACTTGAAAGTGACAACAAGAGACTTGAAGCACTTGGTGGATTCCAAGGAGTTCAGAAAGATTTGACAAAAGATCAAAACTATTTTGAAAAGATAGGATAAAACTATATTGCTTTCTGCAAATGAGCCTAAACCCACTTAGCCAAATATGCATGTATTGATAGGATCCACTTATATTCTACATAGTAGTGAAACTTGCCAATACAATTCAAATGTATTGACCCTTGTCGCTGTAACTTGTTATGTTGCAGGTTTATTTGATCTTAGTGACGTTGATTGATTAGGATTACAAGTCTACAACCAACATGTTTGCCTGTGGCACTTTGAAGATGAAGGACCCCATGCTTATAGATATTCTGCTGCAATGTAATGTAATAGCCAAATGAGCTATGTAAGATGTAATAAAATTATGTTATTCCTGGTTATAAAGTTGTATTATGACCTTTGTTTCTTGATATTACATCTTAACTGTGGATGCTAGCTATTGATCCAGGGACTAGCATTGCAATCACAGGGATCCTTTTCCTTTATAAAGGAGGGATCTTTCATATGGTCTCTGGGCTATGGGTCCTGTTCCAGGAATTTGTTCAATGATAAACTCGATATCCCGATCTGGGGGCATACCAGGCAAAACATCTGGAAATACATCCAGGTATTCACAGACTATCAGGACTTGGTCAATGGTATGTTGGGCTATACTCTTGTTGCACTTGAATTGACGAGGTAAGGTTTCAGATATATGCTCGACTGATATTCCTGCTATACTGGTCATGGTTATGGCTTTCTTGGCACAGTCAATTAATCCTTTATGTTTGGACATCAAATCCATTCCTAGTACTACTTCCAAACCTTTAGTTTCGAGTACTATCAGATTAGCATAAAAATCTATGCCATGGATTCGGATAGGGACGGCTTTGCAAATTTGCCTAGCCTTGGTGGTTGAACCGGGGATTTGAACAATCATAACATGCTTAAGTTTGGTTGGTTGAATCTTACTAGTGCATGCAAATTCTTCGGTGACAAATGAGTGCGATGCACCAGAATCAAACAACACTCTTGCAAGTACTGAGTTAACAGAAAACATACCCAGCACGACATCGGGTGCTTCCTAGGCTTCTTCAGCATGCATGAGAAAAATACGGCCATTGCGGTTGAGAGAGTTCCCTGGGGAAAACCTTCTTCCGGGCTGAACACGACGTTGCTGCTGAGCTGGGGCATTTGCATTGGGGGTTGCGGCATTCTTCTTGGGGCACTCATTGGAGTAGTGACCCTTATTTCCACAGTCATAACAAGTCACTTGCGACTTGTCCTTTGCTGCAACAGGCACAACATTGCTTCCAGTCCTTGGGGCAGTGTTGTGTTGGTGGTAGCATTGTTGTTGTTGAACTTGGGTGGTGCACGGTTGAAATTGCCAGAGTTGTCGGGGTTGTTGTGACTTCCTCCGGGCCTTGGGTTTCCACGGTTGGGATAGGTCGGACGGTTCATCGGGGGTCTGTTGGTTCTCGGGGCAAATCCTGGAGATGGGTTAGGGCGATACTTTGGTGTATGATGGGTTCCTAGCTGATGCATCATGCGGCGCTTGCGGTTCTCATTGGCTTGGTTGATCTTTCCTTCCATCTGAATGGCAGAGTCGACGAGAGCTTCAATATCAGCAAAGGGAATATTGACCAACACCTTCTGCATCTTATCGTGTAGACCATTCAGGAATCTTTCTTTCTTCTTGGCTTCAGTGTCGATCTCATCCGGGGCATACCTAGCTAATGACAAGAATTTGTCACAGTATTCCACTACGGTCATCCTTCCTTGCTTCAGTTCTCTGAACTCATCTCTCATTCTCTTGATCAAACCCGGTGACACATGGGTTCTGCTGAACTTGACCTTGAATTCCTCCCAGGTCATCATCTGTCCTCCGGTCATTGCACGAACGTTGTTCCACCATGCTCTTGCATCTCCGGCTAGATAGTGGGTGGCGAACAGAACTTCCTTGTTAGCTTCCACTCCGGTGACTTCCAGGTTGTTCTCCATGGTTTGAAGCCAATCATATGCATCTAGGGGCTCTTTCGACTTAGTGAAAACAGGTGGGTTGGTATTATGGAAATTCTTGATCTTAGATCCATGGTTGTCCTGATTTCCTTGGCCTTGGTTGTTGTTGGCCATATGAGCTATCTGCTGAAGGGTGACTAGGTTGGCCCAACGTTCTGCTCTTTCAGCTTCGCGGTCAGAAACCAACATTTGCAGGATCTGCAACATCGGGTCCGGGGATGACCCACTTCCTCCGCGAGGCATCTGAAGATTGAGATAGATCATGAGAAAAGAGGGAAATTTCTAAGGTTGGGGGTTTTGTAAAGTTTTTGAAGTTTGACTCATATTTTTCTAGCAACTTGCTTTTCATTCATTCATTCATAGCACACAAGACAACACACACCACCAGAAAGGAAAACAGATGGTTTTAAGAACCATTCTTGAAACTACGATACAGTGGGACCGGATACGACTCACTAACGCTAGTGCTCAAGTGCTACTACTCCTTGGAGTCGGTGTAATCATCATTCTCATCATCGTCATCGATGAAGGCGAAGTCATCCTCATCGGTGAAGAAGTCCATGGCCTGATCCTTCAGAAAATCATCATCATCGCTGAGATAGGAGTAGGGGTCTCCACGAAGATCTTCTCCAGCATTCTCCCTTTCCTCCAACTGCATGTCTCTCTCGTGGATGGTCTCCTCCAAATCCGAGATATGGTGGCGAACACAGGCAATGATGCGCTCCTTCTTGTCGAGCTGACGGCGACGAGACTTGCGATCCTTCGCTAGCATGGTGATGGTATGATCCTTCGTCTTGATGATGGCGGACTTGTGGTTGGAGTAATCACGGGCATTGTCCAGTTCCTGCTGACGATCATACATCATGAAGCTAAGGTGGTCCAACTGAGTCTTCAGCTCGGGGTAATGTGGGGCTTCCAGTGGCTGTCCCATAGCATCACACCTTGGGTAAAACTCAAAGCGGGTACCCTTGATCTGATTGATACTCTGCCCACACAGACGGGCAAGAGCTTCCAGCATGGCCCTGGCAAGTCCATCAAGCCAGTTGTTCTCTCTTAAGGTAAACTGAATTCCCTCTGCAGTGGGAGGTTCAATCTTTCCTCTAAGACTTGCAACAACTAGCCGCTGCATATCTTCTCCTCCTTGGTCATTGAGCTGGGCTCCGAAGAACTAGGGGTGCGGGTGCTCTAGAAGTTCCGAAAGCTGGTCTAGGTCATGCTCAAAGATGAGTTCTCCTCCATTCCCCAACTGATAAAACTTGTTGTACTTCACGTCCATCTATAAGAAGGTAGGATGAGTAAGTTAGTAGAGTGATCAAGTGTGTCAAGTTTTATGTATTTTGTAAGAGTTATTGAGGAATATGAATTTTCATGAAAGAACCAAAGTGATAAGAATGGGAATAAGTTTTTGTAAATACTCACTTCTTTTGGTTTTGAAACTAAGTTTTTGATTCGAACGTCCATTCTATCTAGGGTCTCCTATGGTCAGGATGGCTCTGATACCAACTTGTCAACACCCGGATTTTTAATCCCAGATGCCTGTTATGCCATACATCGCAATCCCAGGATTACCATTTTTGCGAGACATAACAGATTTGGATATCACAGTACATCATCCATTATAAACCATACATAAGGTCTTACACAAATAAGGATCTCCTGATCCAGTTCTTAATACAACTCAAATAGCGGAATAATGTAATAGTAACAATAGCATAGGTGAAGCTCCATCTTCGGGGTCACATGAAATGCTGACGATGGAAGATGATCCTAGTTGTCATATCCTTCCTGCAGTCCATCATCCTAGTACTCCTCTTCATAGTCTGGCCACGGGAATAGCCAGGGACAAAGCCATGAGTACTCTTTAAGTACTCGCAAACTAATACTAACAGTTAAGGGGGGGTTTGTAGTAGGACACTAAGCTCTAGGGTTGTTTTGCAAAAAGCCAGATTCACCTCTACTAAGTTTAGAAGCAAAGAAAGCTAGTTGAAGTTTTATAAAACCTAAATGGGAACTTGAATTTCATATCACAACCCTGTTGTGGTCAAGTCAAAGTCTCAATTCATTTCACAAGTGATTTTGAAAACATCTGACGGGGGAATAGTATGGCCACTCCAACTGTCCATAACCGCGGACGCGGCTATTCGAATAGTTTGACACTCTGCAGAGATTGTACACTTTCACCACAACATTCGATACATCCGTCAGGAACAATCCTGAATTCACCATACTCAGTATGCGGATAATCAATCCTAACCTTTCCATTACACGCCCTAGTATAGGCACCTCTCCTGTGAGTTTGGCCTCCCAACCATGACCAACTATCATCTTGGGTACTGCACAGGTGGACAATCTTCACAAGGTAGCCTCAGCTCAGACCTTGGCCATGAGGGAACCCATACTAAGGTATATAAATTTCCAGTCAAGCCCTACCCAATTTTCGGGTATTGTGGTTGTACGATAAAATTGGAATGGTATCGCATCCAGACAACCATCAGTTTTATAAAGGGCTAAGGCTCATGCCTCAACATTTCCATCATCAAAATCATCTGGTGTTCGAGAACACATGTCAAAACATCTCGGTAGAATGACTCATCATTCTAAGGTTTTCATAACCAGTTTCACCAAGTATTCCCATCTAAAGTTGATCAAATTTTATTCTTAGCACTAGCATCTACAAGTTGTGGTAAGTACTAATGAGGGGTGGTAAACAAGTGGGGAGTTGCTAAGTTCAATCTCATGCCTTAGGATGACATCAAGATTATCTATCTTAGGCCAAATTTAATGCTCTTTATGCAACCTTCCATTATCTCCCTAGTATCTACAAGTCACTTAAGTAAACTCTAAGAGATAGCTTGGATAAAGAAATAAAGTATAAAGCTTGCAAGTAAAACTAGGATTGGGTTATCGAGTGGGTATGATCACATATGCTTAAGGCATATAGTTGGCATGGTAACAAGCAAGTATTAGCTTGCATAAGTAGGGTATCTTGCAAGGGTTAACTTGCTAAGTTAATAGCTTGCACATCCAACTAGTAGTATTAGGCTTGCCTTGTGCAGAGCAGTGGTTGAAGTTCTCCTCGGCTTCTTCCTCGTAGTATCCTCCTTCCTCCTCGTATCCTTGGTCGGTACTAGCGTCTATAAATAAATACGAGGTACACAATCACCAAACAATACTTAACTATTTTCAATCATCACACAAAAGTGTACTATAGATGATCTAGCATCATCACTAACATTACAAGATTAAAGCTTTTGTCTTATTTATTTTATTTTTAGAAAAGTAATTTCTACTCATTGAAAAACTACTTAAGGTTTAATATTCTCCAACTCAAACATGGGATCATGTTGACACATGTCATCACCACATATTTCAGTACATGGGAATGTGATTTAAAGTGGTGTCACAATTTAATAAGGTTTAACCTTTTTATTTTAAATAAATAAAATGACTAGAAATTCCTATGTGGCACCCTTTTATTACTTGAACATTATTTCTGTAGTGAAACCCATATGTTTTTATATATTATGAAAGGTATGATCAAATGTGATTTCTGAGAGATGGAATGAACTCAAAAGCTCTTATGATTGAAATTTGAAAAATGTTTGAATGCAGAAAAGCTTCTGACTTGTTATTTTTACCAAGGTTGATCTACAGATCCAAATGATTTAAATCCAACGGGCTTGGATTAAGCTTTTTAGTACCTTTCTAACAAAATTGGTTTCATGCAATTTGGTTCATTAAATCGAGCTGGGTTGATTTTTGAAACTAGGTACAGAACTGGGTTTGAATTAAAAAGGAAAAGTCTAAATTCAAACAGTTGAGTCGCGCGGGAGAGGTTAATGGGCCGGCCTAGTGTCACTCCGCAACGCGGAGCACAGCTGACAGGGGGGGTTCCACCGGTCACTGGCTCATAACGCGCGAAGCGGTACGGGGCGGTGTGGTTCTTTGGATTAGAAGGGCGATCGACGGCTGAGGGTCGTCGTCGACGATGAACATGTCACCAGCGAGCTCGAACCCTAGCGGCTCAATGGGGGTGCATAGGGGGCATACCAGGGCTCCAGCAACGACGGCGAGGCGAGCAAACGAACGAGTGGTCGACGGCGATCTCAGGGATGGTCGAGGCAGCTCCGGGGGTGGTCGAAATCAACGGCCCCCTTCTTCTCCACGGGCGGCCTCCTCCGGTGCAATTCCGGCAAGCTGCTGCTCCTCGTGCTCCAGCTTGAGGGTGGAACGATCAGTGAGGTGAGGGGAGTGGAATGGTGTGCTTCAAATGGCTGGGGGTGGCCTCCTTTTATAGGCTCGACGGCGAGACTGAGAGGGATGGGCAGGCGACGGTGGCAACATGGCTATGGGCGGCTAGCAGCATGGCTGAGGTTGGCGATCGATGGGTGGTCTCCTGGCGATGCTCTAGATCTTAAATGCGTGCGTAGGGGAGGTGGCAATCGGTCGGGAACATGCGGTGCTCTGCGCGACAGAGGCGGCGAGCGGTGGATACGGGGTACGGGGCAGTGAACGGGGGTGTCTGGCGTGTTCCTGGGATCATGGCCAAGCGGTGGGCACGGGCTGCGGTCGAGGGGCAGTGTGTGCATGCGTGCCGGGTGCGGCGCTCTAGGGCGGGCTCGACATGTCACAGTGGCACTGGGCGCGCGGCGTTCCTGGTGGTCCACGGCTTGCACTGGCTTGGGGAGGGGACAGTGGGCGGCGGTGAGGTGTTGGCTACCTCCCAGACAAGGTGCGCAAGTCTAGGGTGGCTGCTATCTGGCCGGCGACAATGGGGTGGCATGGTGAGGCTCGGCCTGCTCACGATTGATGGCAAGGCAAGCTCACAGTGGTGCTAGATGTTTACAATTGAGCTAGATGATCTACTAAAGACTAGTTGCAACCAGAGAGGGAACTAGTTAGGCCAAATTTACTGCATACTATAGTGTTTGTGATTTGTTTGATTTGAATCTGCAAGCTGTTTGATGAAATGGCCGCAAGAACTTGAATTTTGAATTTTGAAAAGATTTTTGGTGGGTGTGCTAGGCATGTGCTGGGGATTCTGTGGGTGCTTGGGTTTTGAAAATTGAGCTTGTTCGAGTGGTTTTTGAAATATGGGGATCTTCCCATATGAGATAGATTCAATTTAAACTGTCCTTTAAACTTAGCATTTGAATGTTTTTGGAAAATCACAAAGTGGGCCTTGGTACCTCATTATGAGTACTAACAAGGGGTGCAAAGATCCACAAATGTTTCTATTAAGTTTTGAGTGCTTGGAATAGCCAAAGTAGGCATGATAGTTAATTTGGCCAAAGTGACCATTCACTTCATTTGTTTATTTTGAGTTGTTTGTCTTTGGGAAAAGTTTGGGAATTGTTTAGATGATGTTTATTTCACCTAAGAATCCTTTTACAAGCAAGGAAACACAGAATCATGGCAATTCAAAAGAATCCAAATTCTGAATACACACACATATGAATGCTTTCATATTTTTAGTTGGGAAAGTTTTTGTTAACCCTAATTTTGATGACTAGAGTTTGATGATCCAAGCTTAATATTTTTGGGATGTTACATGTGGGCCCCCCAGGCCCCTTCTTCGTCTCGTCTTC
Source organism: Avena sativa (assembly GCA_916181665.1). Classification (NCBI taxonomy): domain Eukaryota; kingdom Viridiplantae; phylum Streptophyta; class Magnoliopsida; order Poales; family Poaceae; genus Avena; species Avena sativa. The sequence goes on from OV702294.1 coordinate 95,163,576, forward strand.
TGGCTCCGTGGATCTTCTGGTGAAATATAATTTTTGGCATATTTCCGGGATTTTTCCTGATAGTTGATTTTCTGCACAAAAATAAGACACCAAGGTAATTCTGCTGAAAACAGCGTCAGTCCGTTTTAGTTGTATCCAAATCACATAAGTTTAGATCAGAAACAATAGCAAAAGTGTTCAGGAAAGTAGATATGTTTTAGACGTATCTGAACTTGAGTAGCAAAGTAGATCTACTTGATTACAAAGCTCATAATCACAATATGATCACGCATAGAGAGAGAGATGAACACATAGCTACTGTTAGAGCTCTTAGCCTCGAGGAAGAACTACTCCCTCCTCATCATGGGAATCAGCGACGGCGATGGAGATGGTGGTGGAGATGGATGGAGATGGCTCTGGGGCACTTCCTCGTCCCAGCAGGGTGCCAGAACAGATACTTCTGTCCCTCGAATCTCCCCTTTGGTGGCGGCGGTGCTGTGGAAGTTTTCGTGGATGTATGATGGATGATCTAGGGTTTTCTCCCCGGGGGCTTCTTATAGGCAAAGGGGCAAGGCGAGGAGGCAGCCAGGGGGCCACACCCCCTGGTGGCGCAGCCTAGGTGGGCCCGCGCCTCCCTAGGGTGTGCCCACCCTAGTGCCCTACTCCGTCTTTGCTTCGATTTTCTGTATCGTTCCGGGGAAATAGTAACTTTGGCTTTTGTCCCGTCCAATTCCGAGAATATTCATTTTTTAGCTTTTCTGAAACCAAAAATAGCAGAAAGCAAGCAACTGGCACTGTGGCATCTTGTCAATAGGTTAGTTCCGGAAAGTGTATAAAATACCTCAAAGTATAGACAAAACATAAGACAAATGATATAAAACAAGCATGGAGCATCAAAAATTATAGATACGTTTATGACGTATTAGAGTGCTTGGTGGCCTCCAGCTACCGCCACGAGCGAAACAGAGATGGGCGCTAGGGAAATGAGGCTTAGGGTTTCCAGGGGCTGCGGGTCAGACGTTTTGATCCCGTGAAAAGTTCTCCCACCGTCGGATGGTGGTGGACGGCCAGGATGGAGTGCGCGGGGGCGGAGCTGGGCCGTTTTGGACCGCTGGTGGGTTTTCGTAGCCAGGCCACCAGCACAGCGAGCGAGTAGGCCTTGGGCCACTACTGGGCGAGCCGGCAGTGCGATGTTCTCCGCGAGCGCGCGACACAGACTCGTGGGCCGCTTACAGAAGGGCGTTAAACATCATCATTTTATTTTTATTTTTATTTTTACAGAAGCTGTTTTACAGTTTTAATTATCTGTTTTTGATCATTTTTGCAAAAACAATTCTACACAAAATTATCCAACAAAATTTTGTCTAGAAAATAGAAAAGTGATAGTAAAGTTTCTGTAAAAATGTAAAGTTGATGAATTTTTAATACATTCTTCCACTGCAAAGGGTTAAAGGGCTCTTTTAAAATTTAATAAAGATAAAAGATATTATTAAATTTTTGAGACCATGTTAAAGTTATATTCGGGTCATATTCATGTTATTTTTCTAACCAACATTGTAAATAGCATGATTGTGATTAGTGTTTTACTTCAAAGTAACTAAAGTTATGTGCCTTTGATTTTATTTTCAGCCCAACGGTGATATAGAATTAATTGCATGAACATTTGTATGTCTCAATTTTGACCAACGTTGAATTAATACATGCAATTGTTAGTCTTCTCACTTCTTCATGGTTTTCAGGAGAATATTACTTGATAAGCTGTATCAAATATGTCCCCACACTGAGAGGTGACAATTACTTCGAGTGGGTAAAGAAGGTGGATTTGGCCTTCATATGCGCTGAGGTGGATTGGGTCCTTGAGACCAAGCCCCCCCCCTAAGCCAACAGAGCTAGTCCGAGAGGCTGCTGATGATGATGTTGCTGCATGGGCAAGAAAGCAAAGGGACTATGCTCTGCTAGAGCTGTCATATACATTAGAGAACAGAAAGTGGCAGACTGCCAACAAGAAATGCATGGCATTTATAAAGAACACGATCGAGCAAGCCATTGTTGGCTCCATCGTAGAGTGTACTTCCATTGTGGAGTACTTGGAAAATATAAAGAGCCAGTTCACTGGCTCTTCAAAGACATATGCAACCCAGCTGCTGAAGCAGTTGGTGACAGAAAAGTACACCGGCGGTGGACACGACATCAGGGAGCATATCCTCCAGATGAGCAACATGGATGCCAAACTAAAGCCCATGGATGCTGATCTGGAGCTAAAGCCTCCTCTTCTTGTTCACTTGGTGATGGCATCACTTCCTCAACAATTTGACAACTTCGTTGTCAATTACAACATGGCACCTAAAAAATGGGACATAGAAAAGACCATCACCATGTGTGCTCAAGAAGAGGAGAGGATCAAAGCCTAGAATGGTGGTTCATTGAACCTAGTGAAGGACAACAATAAAAGTACCTTCAGTCATAGCAACCATGGCTCCCCTTCTAAGCCACATGGAAAACCTCCCATGCACTATCGGCCTCAGCATAGGCCGGCCCTCCCAGTGGACAGAGATGCTTGTCTTTGATGCGCTCAGATCAATGTAGAGCTTCGTTGGGAAACCCCGAGAGGAAGGTATGATGAGCACCACAGCAAGTCTTCCCTCGGAACGAAACCAAGGTTATCGAACCAGTAGGAGGAAAGAAATGACTCAAAGGTGTTGCTAGCAACTTGGAAACCTGCACAACACAAACTCAAGACTTTTCCCCAACGAACAGTGAGGTTGTCAATCTCACCAGTTTGCTGAAAACAAAGGGTTAACTATATGGTGCGGAAGGTAATGGTGGTGGGCAGAAAGTAAACAGGAACAGTGGAAAATGTATCAATGGTAAAGATTGGACCGGGGTCCATAGTACACTAGAGGTGTTCTCCTTAATATAAACAAACATGGCATGCTGGGTAAACAAATTACAGCAGGGCAATTGACAGGACAGAGTAAGGCATAACAATGCAATACTAGACATTCATGATCCTATGAGATTTGATTGGGCAATACAACAAGATACATAGACCACCATCCAACTGCATCTATGACCAGTAATCCACCTTTAGGTTATCATCCGAACCCCCTCCAGTATTAAGTTGCAAGCAACGGATAACTGCTTTAAGCAAAGTGTGTAAGGTAAACAATCCACTTGTTCCATGAATAAGAGACTGTTGTTTTCTCCCTAGTAGCAATAACACATCTACAACCTTAGAGATTTCTATCACTTCCCTAGATTAAATAGAGGCATGAACCCACTATCGAGCATAAATACTCCCTCTTGGAGTCACTGGCATCTACTTGGCCAAGATAGCTACTAGAAACGGAGAGCATGCAAGATCTCAAACAACACAAACATGATAGAATCAATAAGATAGAATCATTAACCAATCTGGCATAGTAATCGCAATATCCATCGGATCCCTGCAAACACAACATGCATGATTACAAATAGATGATCTTGATCATGAACGGAGCTCACAAGATCTAAGCATGGTAGCACAAAGGAGGAGAAACAACCATCTAGGTACTACATGGACCCGTAGTCCAAGGTGGAACTACCCACACATCATACCGGAGGCTGGCATGGTGATGAAGAAGGCCTCCGAGATGATCTCTCCCCTCTAGCAGGGTGCCGGGAAGAGCTTCAGATCACGCCCCCCCCCCCCCCCCCGGATCTAGGGACGATGGTGGAGGCGGCTATAGACTATTTCGTGGAAGATTGATCGGGTACTTCGGGTTTTGGTATCAGGGGCTTCTTATAGGCGAAGAGGCGAGGCAGGGGACACCTGGGGTGGCCGCACCCCCCCCCCAGGTGCGGACCAGGCCTGGCCATGCGGCCAGGGGGTGTGGCCCCCTGGTGGCTCTCCTCCGTCTCGTATTTTGGCTCCGTGTTCCCCACGGTAAAATATTGACTTTGGCTTTTGTCCCGTCCAATTCCGAGAATATTGATTTTCTGCCTTTTCTGGAACCAAAAGCAGAAGAAAACATGCAACTGACACTATGGCATCTTGTTAATAGGTTAGTCCCAGAAAACATATAAAAATACCTCAAAGTATAGACAAAGCAAAGTAGATACTAAACAAGCATAGAACATAAAAAATTATAGATACGTTTTTGACGTATCAAGCATCCCCAAGCTTAACTCCTCCTCGTCCTCGAGTAGTTAAGTGATAAAAAGAATAATTTTTGACGTGACATGCACCACCAAAATCAAGATCAAACCATTTGCAAGCATTGAAAGCTGGGATCAAAGAACTCTAAACATGAGCATGAAATAAGAAGTTCTAACAGTAAGACAAAGTAACTATGCATGCAACATGAAAGGTTACAAACAAAGATCATGAATAACAATGCATTGAAAGACTTTTGTTTGTTTCACATATAGAAAACATAGCATAGTGGCATTCAGCTTGTCCCTCATGTAGTAGCAAATAAATGCATAGGACATCTTCAAAGTTCATAAGAGTGACTAGATACAAATAGTTCATGAGTAAGCAATGTCAACAATATGAATCAATTAATAAGTTTTGGGACAATGCACATAGAACTAAGAATGGCAACTATGCTCTCTTAATTGGTGCCTAAGGATAGAAGGTGAAGACTCAATATAATGGTGGAAGAAAGGCCCTTCATAAAGGGAAGCAGGGATTTCAAGTCTCATAAAGAGCTTCCAAAAATTATGGTACTTGTTAGCTTTCTGCTCTCATTGCCCCTATCATAAGCATCTTGAAGTGATTAAGGTTAAAGTGAACAAACTATGGAGTATATGCTTGACAAAGTATAAGTTGGCAATCTCATGTCCCTTGAATACGAGGGCCGCTCCTCATGCTACTCAAGTTTAGTTACCGGTAAGTTCTTGTCATAGTAAGTACATGTGTACCATAGAGAACCGCCAGCGGGGTACCCCTTGCACATGATACAGGAGCTATCCCATAATCAAAATGACAAGGAAAGCAGACAATGAGCATCTCAGTAATCTTCTTATTTACCATGGGAAAATGTCGCTTTTTATCTCTTTCTCTCTTTCCTCTTTTCTCATTTTTTTCTTTTTCTCAATCTCTATCTTTTTTTATAAGAAGAATGCTTCATAGATTGCTCACTATGGTGATGCTGCAAGTTTCCACCATGATTAGGCATGGCTTAGGCTAGCAGCCCAAGTGTTTCTCTAACACAAATACATAACTCCATGGACTTACAAGCTCCCCTTTCATTTTACACCGACGACATCCATAAACAAAAGAGCATGATATCAACTGAGTAGATATTTACAAGTGTTGAAAGCGTTGCCCGTGACAACACGGTTCTGCTAATTCCAATGTATAAGTGCAAGCATATACAACATAGATGACAAAATGGTTCAAGTTTATTAGGGGCAAAAAAATAAAGTGTGCCATCAAGTTTGTGAGAGCTTTAATCACTAAGTTTTAACATAACAACGTCACTTTTTAATTGGAAGGTAGATGAAAACAAGAATATACTTGGAATGGTGTAACACACCGTGCATAGGAATTTATAGTGGACACTTTGGAATAACTTGGTTTCTTGGGAGTTGGATGCATGAGTAGAGTTTACTCATACAAGTGGAGGCTAGCAAAAGACTGGGAGCGACCAACTAAGAGATCAATAATGGCCATAATCATGCAGAGCGACAAAACATTACTAATCAAAGCATAAAGTGGTACTGCAAGTCAAAACTAAATGATCATAGAGGCTATGGTGACTGGTTCATAGTCATAACATGGTGTGAGAATGTGCCAAGTCAACCCAAACAAAGCATCAAAGGAGAATACCACAATACTATGCTTTTGTATGCTAAAACAACTCACGATTCATTCAAGGCACATTAAGCAATCCTAATTGTTTGGAACAAGTCATGCTACAACAATAATCACTAAGCATAAGGTCAAAACAACATCTAGCATGACATGATAAAGTCTAAGTCATAGTCAAAGCAAGCTCCTCTTGTACTACTAAAGCAAGAACTTCCTACTCCTTTCCAACACCAATCAACTTATTCGAAACAACACAGCGATAACGAGGGTCCAAACTACTTTATTCAAGCAAACTAAGCAAACAAAAACCAAAAACGAAAACTAAGACGCTCCAAAAACAACACAACAGTGCATGAAACAATACAAACGAAGTGTCTAGAAAGACCTGAGATTTTTATTGATGAAGAAGGGGATGCCTTGGGCATCCCCAAGCTTTGACGCTTGTACCTCTTGAATATTTCTTGGGGTGACACGGGGTGGCATCCCCAAGCTTGAGCTTTTGTCCATTCTTCATATCATTACATCATTCTTTCCTTACACCTGAAATTTTTCCTTCATACAAAACTTCACACATTCTTCATTAGCAACATTAGTGTAGTCAAAATATAATAGACCTTGGGGTTTAGTTTTAAAACAGAAAAACTGTCACTAAAGACACAAGCTACTGTAGTAATTCCCTCAAATTCCCAAAAAGAACCCAAAAAGGAATCAATAAGAAGCAAATGCAAATAATGGCAGAAATCTGTCAAAACAAACCAACACGTAGAAAACTGATGTCTACACACTTCTATTCTTGTAGATAGTTATTGGGCCTCCAAGTGCATAGGTTTGTAGAACAGCAGAAAGTTCCCCTTAAGTGGATTACCCAAGGTTTATCGAACTCAGGGAGAAAGTGGTCAAAGGTATCCCTCTCAAGCAACCCACAAGAAGTCTCTTGTGTCCCCAACACACCCAATACACTTTTCAGGTGTATAGGTGCACTAGTTCGGCGAAGAGACAGTGAAATACAAGTGGTATGGATGATTATAAGTGGTAACAGTGCCAGAAAAGAGATTCTAACGGGGAGGAAAAGACTAAAGGCAAAAATATGGAAGCAAGCAAACATGTAACAGATCTAGATGCAAACAGTGTTTCAATGTTTAGAAACAAGGCCTAGGGATCATACTTTCACTAGTGAACACTCACTCATATAAATATCTTCTCTTAATGATACTACCCTGACTACTCTCCGGTTGGACACTCTAATCCATGGTAGGGCTATAACAGCACACCTCAAAGTCTTCCTTCCCCAATCTAGATAACCCCACACTGTCACCTTGAGCGCTAGATGGTTCCAACAAACACCACAATTTCATAGAGACATCCAACTCCAAATATACTCATGGTAAATATATATGTAATATATCTTAAGTGCCACACACGGCGCGCATGCTATCATGTTCACACACGTGGGGAAAAGCATAGATCTATTAAAGCACGATGAGTATTTATGTAGACTCTAGCCTAAGTGCCACCATGGCGTGCACGCTGTCACTTTCACACACATGGGGAGAGCAGAGATATATTGAAGCACTTGAGTAACAGAGTAGATCTACTTGATTACAAAGCTCATGACCACAACATGATCATGCATAGAGAGACGGATGAACACATAGCTACCGGTAGAGCCCTTAGCCTCGAGGAAGAACTACTCCCTCCTCATCATGGGAATCAACAACGGTGATGGAGATGATGGTGGAGATCGATGGAGATGGCTCTGGGGCCACTTCCCCGTCCTAGCAGGGTGCTGGAACAGAGACTTTTTGTCCCTCGAATCTCCCCTTCGGTGGCAGCGGCTCTATAGAGGTTTTCGTGGATTTCTTCTGGATTCTTTAGGGTTTTCGGGTCGGAGGCTTCTTATAGGTGAAGGAGGCAAGGTCGATGGAGGGCTAGGGGGCCCACACCCCCTCTGGGCGCAACCAGGGTTGGCCCGCGCCTAGGGGTTGCGGCCACCCTGGTGTCCTCCTCCAACTCTGCTTCGTGGTTCTGTGTTGCTTCGGGAAAATAATGACTTTGGCTTTTGTCCCATCCAATTCCGAGAATATTGATTTTCTGCATTTTTGGAACCAAAAATAGAAGAATAGGCAACTGGGACTATGGCATCTTGTTAATAGGTTAGTACCAGAAAACATATGAAAACACCTCAAAGTGTAGACAAAGCAAAGCAAAGTAGATACTAAACAAGCATGGAACATCAAAAATTATAGATACGTTTATGACGTATCAGAAACCCATTTGTTCGGAGACCTTTTGTTGCTCAAATAAAAAAGTATTGAACTAACGAAAGTTAGCTAATAACCCGAGGGATTTATTCAGAAAATTACAGCTCAATTCGACTTACATAGATTTTACATGAATTTTTACAGTGAAGCACAAAAATCTGTTTAGGGACAACAACTCCCCAAATCTTACTTCCCTCTCATTAGAGGTTATTCTTGGCACAAAAAGCAAATAAAAAGGATAATGAGAGGTTATTACAGAAGTAATAACTTCCAAGACTCAATAAAACTATTGGGTTATCTCCCAAGAAGTACTTTTCTTTAACGCCTTTAAGTTAGGCACAAGCAAGAATCAAGTATTTTCAAATGAAAAAGCATTAACATCAAACCTTGCTTTCAAAGGAGGAGCAAAAAGCAACTTATCTCTCCTCATAGGAAGTGTTCAATACCTTTCTTGAATGGAAATTGATATGTAATGGTGCCTACTTTCATATCAATGATGGCACCAACAGTTCTAAGAAAAGGTCTTCCCAAAGTAATAGGAGAATAAGCATTGTATTCAACATCCAAAACATAGAAATCAACAGGGACATAAGCATTGTTAACCATAATAAGAACATCATTAACACTCGCCATGAGCCATTAAGTGGGACATCCAAATAGCAATCTTCCAAAGGTGGCAAATCAAGCATTTCATAAATCTTTCTAGACACAATAGAGACACGAGAACCAAGGTCACATGAAGCTTTGATATCAAAGTCATTCACTTGCATATTAATGATGTGTTCCCAACTATCTTCTACTTTCCTAGGAATAGAGGCTTTGTGTTTCAACTTTTCTTCCATAATTTTAATGAGAGCATCTGTAATGTGCTTGGTGAAAGACACATTCATATCACTAGCATTAGGACTTGTAGCAAGTTTTTGTAGGAACAAAATCACTTCAGAGATATTGCAACCATCAAGATCAAAATCAAACTTAGCATCACTGGTAGTAGACTCATTGGGTTTAGGCATTGTGGTAGGAGGAATAGGGACTTCTTGTGGTTTAGTGGCATCCATATTGGTGATGGTAATAGTACAAACACTATTGTTTCTAGCAATTTCAGCTTCTCTTTCCCACTTAGCATGTAGTTGAGCTAACAGTCTAACATTTTCATCAATAATGACTTGTATGGCATGAGTAGCAGCAAAGGTACTTTCCAAAGTTTCAGGTTTAGCAGCCATTTTATTAATCAAAGAGGACTATGCTTCAGATAAAGATGAAATATTTTTCTCAGCACTCAAATTTTTTGACTGTAAACTAGGAATTTCTCTATTCAAATTCTCAAGATGATGACTAATATTTTTCAAGATAGCAGATTGTTCTTCCATAGTTTTAGTGAATATCTTGCTTTGCTCATATTGCATTTGCATAAAGTTTTTAGTGGATCTTTCAACTTCTAGAATCCTATCTTCACTATGCATTCCAGATCTACCATGATAAGTATTGCCATTATTAGGAGGATAAGGCCTATAGTTATTACCATAAGCATTGTTGCCAAAATTATTATTCCTAATGAAGTTCACATCAACTTGCTCTTGTTGAGCAACCAAAGAGGCTAAGGGAACATTATTTGGATCTATATGATATTTTCCATTAACAAGAATATCCATGATAACATCAATTTTATCACTCAAAGAGGAGGTTTCTTCAACAGAATTTACCTTCTTACCATGTGGAGCTCTCTCAGTGTGCCATTCAGAATAGTTGACCATCATATTATCAAGGAGCTTTGTTGCAGCACGCAAAGTAATGGTCATAAAGGTACCTCCAACAGCTAAATCCAATAGGTTTCTTGAAGAGAAGTTTAAACCTTCATAAAAAGTCTGGATAATCATCCAAGCAGTAAGTCCATCAGTGGGACAATTCTTTACCAAAGATTTCATTCTTTCCCAAGCTTGAGCAACATGTTCATTATCAAGTTGTTTAAATTTCATTATTTCACTTCTCATAGATATAATATTAGCAGGAGGATAGTATTTTCCAATAAAAGCATTTTTGCACTTAATGCAAGAATCAATACTATTTCTAGGCAAGGATAGCAACCATTCTTTAGCTTTTCCTCTCAGGAAGAAAGGGAACAACTTCAGATTAATAATATCTCCATCTACATCCTTATATTTTTGCATCTCACAAAGTTCAACAAAGTTATTGAGGTGTAACATCCCAAAAATATTAATCAAGATTATCAAGTTCCAATCACCCAAGTTTAGGGTTAACAAAAACTTTTGTTATTAAAATCAATATGAATGCATGTGTGTATGTGATGAATGCTTGTATTGCCATGATTGATTGCTATGAATGGCAAGGATTAATTTAAAGATGAAAACAACATCATCTAAATCATTTCCAAGCAGAATCAAATCAAGAAGAATTCAAATATAAACAATATAAGCAAATGGTCATTTTGACCAAAGTTAACCACTGGACCATTTTGAGTGTTTCTAGTCCAAGTTTTCTAACAGAAACAAATCCAATTATTTTCACCCCTTGCTAGATCAAGTAAAAGTGAACCCAAGACCAATTTGAAAACCAACAGAAACATTTTGCAAACCTATTCAAATGACAATTCAAAATTGAATCCTTAATAGGTACTAAGATCACCATTTCTCAAAAACCACTCAAACCAGTTCACCTTGACAAACCCAAGCAGCCAGAGACTACCAAGCATGTGACCATAGCACTCAACAAAATTCATCCAAAAATTCAAATGTAAACTTCATGCGGCCATTTCATCTAACACTTGGTGAGCACAGTAATCACTGCCTAACTTCTATTGTTTGTGATCAAAGCTTTGTCCAATTCTTGTCTCCAGTTCTCAACCTTTGTCTCCCCCAGTGACTACAATTGCATTGATCAACCTATCACCCCTACCATTGCACCAGTGACATGCCACCCGAGCTCCCCCTTGCCAGACGACCATGGCCAGCACGCTGGAGCGAACACCGCGCCCGTCCACCATGTCCAGGAGGCAGCACACTGTCCACCGCCACCCCCTGTCCAGCCCTTGCATGCAGCCAGGCCCTGGACCACGAAGAACATGCCGTGCCACTGTCTCTACGCTATGCCAAGAACACGCCAGAGCGCCACGCCCGACACGCACGTACACGCCACGCCTCGCGTTCGCCGCCCATGCCTGCAATAACCACGACACCCGCAACCCCCCAGACATCCTCGTTCGCTGCTGCGCGACCCGTAGCCACTGTGCGTCGTCGAAATTGCCGTCGGTGCCGCTCAGAGCTACATCTCGTTCCGACCAACCTCAACCGCCCCTTGCCATGCCATTAAGTCCTTGAGCATCACCAGGAGACCGCGCACTGTCCTATAGCCTCCGCCATGCCATTAGCTCGCTGTACCGTTGACCCTGACGAGCTCTGCCCATGTCGCACTGCCTCTCTCGCTCGGCTATAAAATGAGGCCTCCCCAGCCTCAATTCACCACACCACCTCACTCCCCACCTCTCACAGAACACCACTGGCCCTTCCCCGGAGCAAGGCGAGCTCTGCATCGCGGGAATTTCACTGGAATCCGCCGCTGTAGAAAGAGAAGGGAGCCGTTGATTGGAGCCACCACAGGAGCCGCCGCGACCACCGTTCGAACTGCCGTCGTTTACAACGTTGTTCGCCCCCAACGCCGACCCTAGCTGGATCCCTGGTGATCCTCACACGACCCCCACCACCGCGTTAGGTTTCAGTCTCGCCGGCGCTGCCCGACGGAGACGACACATCCCAGCCGTAGGATCTAATCTAATCGCATGGCCCAGGTTGAAACTTACCGCTTCGCCTAGCTAGAGCCGCTGACGCGTGGGACCTCTCTGGTAGCAGCACGTTGCACGCGCGCTTTGCAGCTGGGCTGGCCCAAGTTCTCCCGCGCAACCCAGTAGTTCAAATATAGAATTTTCCATTTTAGTTCAAACCTAGTTCTGTCAGTAGATTCAAGAATCAATTCAGAGAGTTTTACTGAACCAAATTGCATGAAACTAATTTTTGTAGAAAGGTATTGAAATTTTTAATCCAATCTCGTTGGATTCAAACCATTTGAAGTTATAGATCATCTATAGTAAAAATAAGGCAGAGACTTTTTTGCATTCAAACATTTTTCAAAAATCAACCATAAATGCTTTTGAGTTGATTCCAACTCTCAAAAATCACATTTGACAAGATCTTTCTGAATATGTAAAAATATCTAGGTTTACTTGCAGTAATAATGGATAAGTATTAAAAGAATGCCCCATAGGCATTTCTAGTCACTTTAATTATTAAAATAATAATTATTAAATTGTGACACCAATTTAAATCACATTTCCAAGTATTAAAATATGTGGTGATGACATGGTCAATACGATCCCATATTTTCATTGGAGAATATTAAATCTTAAGTAGTTTTTCAACGAGTAGAAATTACTTTTCCAAAATAAAAAAAAATAAATAAGACTAAGGCTTTAATCCTTGTGATGATTGTGATGATGATAGATCATCTAGTGTGAACCTTTGTGTGCCAAATAGAAGTAGTTAAGTATTGTATGGTGATTGTGTACCTCGTATTTATTTATAGATGCTAGTACCGACCAAGCATACGAGGAGGAAGGGGACTACAAAGAAGAAGAAGCAGAGGAGAACTTCAACCACTGTACTACTCAAGGCAAGCTAAGCTAAACCATGCAAGCCATCTTAGCAAGCTACACTATGCAAGCTAATACTTGCAAGCCCCACAAACCAATTAACCTATGCAATGCCTTACGTATATTTGGTTATACCCCTTTATTATACCAAATCCCAGTTTTACTTGCAAGCTTTATTCTTTTTATTTCTTTATCAAAGTTCTTTATTACTTCTAGTTAGTATTTAGTGAGTTTTGGAAAGATATTATTGAAGGGGTTCGTAGCATGGAAAAACAAAAAAATTCTACCCCATACAAACAAACAAGCCAAGATCTATCTACTAGATTGTAGCAACGAGTTGATAGAATAACTCACCCTCGAAGATTCCAAAGTGTTTAACGAGAGCGTATTCTCGTGGGTGATGTAGTCGTACTCTTGCCGATCTCAAGATCGTGTAGACGATCCTTCCGACGCTGCGTTCCGTCAGCGCTTCCGCAGTCGGTCACACGTTCGGTACTCGATGAAGACCTTCCTCTCCCTTGTTCCAGCAGGCAGCGGAGGTTGTAGCACTCTCCTCGCAATTCCGGCAGCACGACGGCGTGGTATCGGAAGTAGAGGGGAGATCTCGCAGGGCTTCGCCTTAAGCCGGAGCGAGTATGGTGGACTATGAGAGAGGCCTTGGCGATCTAGGGTTTAGAGGCACCAAGGATAGAGCCTAGCCGGCGGCTAGGGTTAGGGTTTCACCCCAACTCGGCGAGTTGGTGGTGCCCTAGGCGGCGGCAGTAGGGGGTGGTGGCGCCGGCGGCTTAGGGCTAGGGTTTGGGTGGTGAGAGGTGTGTGCTAGAGGGGCACCCCTGCCCCTCCTTATATAGGTGGGAGGGCGCCGGTTGGGAGGAGGGAGTCCTCCCCCAACTCGGCCTCCTTGGCCGGCGGTGGAGGGAGGAGGACTTCCTCCCCAAGTAGGTTTCCTACTCTCCCTCCACCAAGCAAACTTGTCGTTTGACTTTTCAAATTGGCGTTTGACTTTTCAAACTAGGATTTGATTTATCCATTTATTTTGCTCAGCGATGACACCTAGTACATGATGCAACCATTCCAACTTGTTATGACACATTCATGTACCCTTCCCCTCCGGAGTGCCGGACCTTTCGGACCCTTCTAGAACATTCCCAATGAAAACACCGGAATCATTCTCCAACTCTGAAACAGGACTTTCCTTATATGAATCTTATTCTCCGGACCATTCCGGATCTCCTCGTGATATCCCGGATCCCATCCGAGACTCCGAACAACATTCAGTCTCTTACTCATCATTCCATAACTACTCAACAACATCGAATCCTTAAGTGTGTCTCCCTACGGTTCGTGAATTATGCGGACATGATCGAGACACTTCTCCGAACAATAACCAATAGAGAAATCTGGAAATTCATATGGCTCCCACATATTTCTATGCTTACTTTGCGATCGAATGAACCACTTACATACGATACCAATTTCCCTTTGTCTCATGATAGTTTACTTATCCGAGGTTTTGATCGTCGGTATCTCTGCATACCTAGTTCAACCTCGTTACTGATAAGTACTCTTTTCTCGTTCCCATGATATGTGATCCCTTGTGAGCCAGTCACATGCTTGCAAGCCAATTGGATGACATTCCACCGAGAGGGCCCAGAGTATATCTATCCGTCATATGGATGGACAAATCCCATACTTGATCCATGTATCTCAACCCATACTTTCCGAACACTCAATGCCACCTTTATAACCACCCAGTTACGGTGTGGTGTTTGATGTCATCAAAGCATCCTTCCGGTGATGGTGATAAGCATGATCTCATGGTCGAAGGAATTAGGTTACTATGTATCAGAAAGCATATAGCAATTGAACTATTAAATGACTTGATCTTTATGCTATGCTTATCTATAGGAGTATGTCCATCATACCATTCTCCTAACGATATGATCTTGTTGTTAATAACATCTCAATGTTCATGATAGGGAAACCACAATCATTTATTAACCAACAATCTAGTATTATGAAGAGGCTTTACTAGGGACTCTAATTTAGTTTACAAATCACACAAGTATTAATGTTTCCTTGTTAATACTGTTATAGCATGAATGTAAACATTTATCATAAACACAAAGATATAATAATAACTACATTTATTATTGCCTCTAGGGCATATCTCCAACAGTCTCCCACTTGCACTAGAGTCAACTAATCTAGATTACATGGTAATATACCGAACACCCATGGCAGTTTGGTGTTGGTCATGTTTTGCCCTCGGGAGAGGTTTAGTCAACGGATCCGCCACATTCAGATCTGTGTGTACTTTGCAAATCTTTATGTCACCATCTTGGACATGTTCTCGAATAGCGTGAAAACATAGCTTGATGTGCTTCAGCTTCTTGTGTGACCTTGGTTCTTGCGCATTGGCTATGGCTCCCATGTTATCACAGTAGATAGACATTGGGTCCAGCGCACTTGGAACCACACCGAGCTCTGTAATGAACTCCTTCATCCATATCGCTTCTTGTGAAGCCTCTGAAGCAGCTATGTATTCCGATTCAGTTGAAGATCTCGCCACAACGCTTTGCTTTGCACTCCTCCAGCTAACTGCTGCACCATTCAAAGTAAATACGTATCCAGATTGAGATTTAGAATCATCCGGATCGGTGTTCCAACTAGCATCGGTGTAACCATTAACAACGAGTTGTTCATCACCTCCATAAGAAAGAACCATATCCTTAGTTCTTCTCAGGTACTTAAGGATGTTTTTGACCACTGTCCAATGATCCACTCCTGGATCACTTTGATATCTGCTAGTTAAACTAACAGCATATGCAATGTCGGGTCTAGTACATAGCATAGCATACATTAGAGATCCTATGGCTGAGGCATAGGGAGTCTTACTCATCCTTTCTCTATCTTCTGTCGTTACTGGACTTTGAGTTTTACTCAAGGTCGTATTGGGCAACATGGGCAAGAACCCTTTCTTGCTATCTTCCATTCCAAACCTCTTTATAACTTTGTCCAAATATGTACTTTGTGACAATGATATTAGGCGTCTCGATCTATCTCTATAAATCTTTATGCCTAATATGTAAGCTGCTTCGCCAAGATCTTTCATTGAAAAACTATTATTCAAATATTCCTTGACACTATTAAGAAGGTCTACATCATTCCCAATCAACAATATGTCATCTACATATAGTATTAAGAATGCTACAGAGCTCCCACTCACTTTCTTGTAAATACAAGCTTTTCCATAAGTTTGTATAAAACCAAAACTTTTGATTACCTTATCAAACGTTGATTCCAACTTTGGGATGCTTGCTTCAATCCATATATGGACCGTTGAAGTTTGCATACCTTGTTAGCATCTTTAGGATCGACAAAACCTTTGGGTTGCATCATATACAACTCTTCATCAATGTCTCCATTGAGGAACGCTGTTTTGACATCCATCTGCCATATCTCATAATCATAATATGCAGCGATTGCTAACAAAATCCTCAAAGACTTTAGCTTCGCTACTGGTGAGAAAGTCTCATCGTAGTCAACTCCTTGAATTTGTCGAAACCCTTTTGTGACAAGTCGAGCTTTATAGACAGTAACATTACCATCAGCATCTGTTTTCTTCTTGAAAATCCATTTGTTCTCGATAGACTTTCAGCCATCCGGTAAGTCCACCAAAGTCCATACTTGGTTTTCGTACATGGATCCAATCTCGGATTTCATGGCTTCTTGCCATTTATTGGAATCTGGGCTCATCATCGCTTCCTCATACGTCGCAAGGTCATCGGTGTTGTCCACCAACATGACACTCATAACGGGATCATACCAATCAGGAGTGGTACGAGTTCTCGTTGACCTGCGAGGTTGTGTAGCAACTTCAACCGAAGTTTCATGATCATCATCATTAGCTTCCTCTCTTATTGGTGCAGGAACCACAGGAACTTCTTCTGGTGCAGCGCTACTCGCAAGTTCGAGAGAAGGTTCGATAACCTCGTCGAGTTCTACTTTCCTTCCAGTCACTTCTTTCGAGATAAATTCCTTCTCTAGAAAGGATCCATTCTTGGCAACAAAGATTTTGCCTTCGGATCTATGATAGAAGGTATACCCAATAGTTTCCTTTGGGTATCCTATGAAGACGCATTTTTCCGCTTTAGGTTCAAGCTTGTCCGGCTGTAACTTCTTTACATAGGCTTCGCAACCCCAAACTTTAAGGAACGACAATTTAGGTTTCTTCCCAAACCATAATTCATATGTTGTCGTTTCAACGGATTTAGATAGTGCCCTATTTAAAGTGAATGCGGCTGTTTCTAATGCATAACCCCAAAATGATAGCGGTAAATCTGTAAGTGACATCATAGAACGAACCATATCTAAGAGAGTTCGATTACGACGTTCGGACACACCATTACGCCGTGGTGTTCCCGGCGGTGTCAATTGTGAAAGTATTCCGCATTTCTTCAAATGCTCGCCAAACTCGTAACTTAGATATTCATCTCCACGATCAGAACGTAGAAATTTAATCTTCTTGTTACGTTGATTCTCTACCTCACTTTGAAATTCCTTAAACTTCTCGAAAGTTTTAGACTTATGTTTCATGAAATAGATATACCCATATCTACTCAAGTCATCCGTGAAGGTAAGAACATAACGATAACCACCGCACGATGATACACTCATCGGACCACACACATCGGTATGTATGATTTCCAATAAGTCCGTAGCTCGCTCCATCATACCAGAAAATGGAGTCTTAGTCATTTTACCCATTAGACATGCTTCGCATCTTTCAAGTGATTCGAAATCAAGTGATTCAAGAAGTCCATTGGAATGGAGTTTCTTCATATGCTTCACTCCAATGTGACCAAGACGGCAGTGCCACATATAGGTCGAGTTATCGCTCAATTTCAAACGTTTAGCTTCAATGTTATTAATATGTGTATTTCCACTATCGAGATTCAATAAGAATAGACCATCTATCAAAGGTGCATGTGCATAAAACATATTACTCATATAAATCGAACAACCATTATTCTCGGACTTAAACAAGTAACCGTCTCGCAATAAACAAGATCCCGATATAATGTTCATGCTTAACGCAGGCACCAAATAACAATTATTTAAGTATAAAACTAATCCCGATGGTAGATAAAGAGGTAGCGTGCCGACCGCGATCACATCAACCTTTGATCCATTTCCTACGCGCATCGTCACCTTGTTCTTCGCTAGCTTCCGTTTATTCTACATCACCTGTTTCGAGTTACAAATATGAGCAACTGAACCAGTATCAAATACCTAGGCACTACTACGAGTACTAGTGAGATACACATCAATAACATGTATATCGGATATACCTTTCTTCTTGATGTTGTCGTTCTTCAAATCCGCCAAGTACTTTGGGCAATTCCGCTTCCAGTGACCTTCTCCCTTGCAGTAAAAGCACTCAGTATCAGGATTAGGTCCAGCATTGGTCTTCTTCGTCGGTGCGGCAACTTTCTTACCACCCTTCTTGAAGTGTCCCTTTTGCTTAGACTTGCCTTTCTTGAATTTGGTGGTCTTATTGACCATCCACACTTGGTGCTCTTTCTTGATCTCCACTTCTGCAGATTTTAACATGGAGAAGAGTTCTGGCAACTGCTTGTTCATGCTTTGCATATTGTAGTTCATCACAAAGTTCTTGTAACTTGGTGGTAGTGATTGGAGGATACGGTAAATCCCCAAAGCATTAGGAATCACTATACCCAAGCTTTGGAGTTTGTTTGCATGCCTAGACATCTTAAGCACATGCTCACTGACGGAGCTGCCCTCTTCCATCTTATAGTTAAAGAACTTTTCAGAAGCCTCATAGCTCTCAACTGCCGCGTGAGTCTCAAATATCAATTTGAGTTCATGGACAATATCATGTGGGTCTGAATCCTCAAACCTTTTCTGAAGCTCCGATTCCAAACCATACAAGATAGCACACTGAACTATGGAGTACTGATTCTTACGAGCGAGGTAAACATTCTTTACTTCATCGGTAGCATCAGCTGTAGGCGGGTCACCTAGCGGTGCATCCAGCACATAGGTCAAATTACCAGCATTGAGGACAATCCTCAAATTGCGGAACCAATCCGCGAAGTTGCTTCCATTGTTTTTCAAATTTTCTTTCTCTAGGAACGCATTAAAATTGATGGTAGGGGCCGCCATTGATCTACAACATATTTGCAATAATTTAGACTAAGTTTATGATAAATTGAGTTCTAATTAAT
Organism: Avena sativa; assembly: GCA_916181665.1. Taxonomy (NCBI): domain Eukaryota; kingdom Viridiplantae; phylum Streptophyta; class Magnoliopsida; order Poales; family Poaceae; genus Avena; species Avena sativa. The sequence goes on from OV702294.1 coordinate 95,182,524, forward strand.
AGTTAAATTAATCTAGGTGAACTCCCACTCAAAACAATATCCCTCACATTGTTTTAGTGATCACACGAACCAAATCTGCCACATCAAAACCGATCATCACGAGAGTTGATGTAGCTTCAATGGCGAACAATCGACATGTTCATCATATCTACTATATGATTCATGCTTTACCTTTCAGTGATCCGTGTTCCGAGACCATGTCTGTACATGCTAGGCTCATCAAGATCAAACCTTAGCTTCCGCAAAAGCAAATCTGGCTTGCTCACGTTGTATACACTTGAAGAATCTAACACACTCGATCATCACATGGTGCTTCGAAACAACAAGATTTAGGAACGGTGCTTACTAAGGATGAACACTTTAGAACTTGAAATTTATGTGCATGAGGGATCATCTTATAATGCTACCGTCGTTAACTAAGCAATACAAGATGCATAAAGGATTAACATCACATGCAATTCATAATATGTGATATGATATGGCCTTTCTTCTTTTGTGCTTCCGATCTCCATCTTCAAGCACGAACATGATCTCCATCATCACTGGCATTGCATCAAGGTCAATGACGCTGCTCCATGGTTGTCGTCCACCAGGTTCAACTATTACAACTACTTTGAATAGACACGCGGGTCTTAACAGAAATTAAAGACAACCATATGGCTCCTGCCGGTTGCCAACTTACAATAAGGAACATTGCATACATCAAATATAATCACAATCATGGCCATACCACATCACAGCACACCCCTGCAAAACAAAGTTAGACGCCTCTAATTTCTTTGCATATTTTACGTGGTTTGGGGCTTTTAATAAGTGTCGATCTAACTTACGAACAAGAACCACAACGTTGATGTTTGAACTATCAAGTGCCCGTTGTAAATTGGATATATACTATAATGGGAGAGACAGACACCCGCAAAGCCACTTATGCAATACAAGTTGCATGTTGAGCGTGGAGCAAGTCTCATGAACGATGTCATGTAAGGTTAGCCCGGGCCGCTTCATCCCATCATACCGCAAGATGCAAAGTACACAAGAAGCATTTGATAATAAAAGCACCACCGCCCACAATGAACATTGTGTTCTACTCGTGCAACAGATCTACATATAGACACGGCTCTGATACCACTGAAGGGGTTCGTAGCATGGAAAAACAAAAAAATTCCACCGCATACAAACAAACAAGCCAAGATCTATCTACTAGATTGTAGCAATGAGTCGATAGAATAACTCATCCTCGAAGATTCCAAAGTGTTTAATGAGAGCGGATTCTCATGGGTGATGTAGTCGTACTCTTGCCGATCTCAAGATCATGTAGACGATCCTTCCGGCGCTGCGTTCCGGCAGCGCTTCCGCAGTCGGTCACACGTTCGGTACTCGATGAAGACCTTCCTCTCCCTTGTTCCAGCAGGCAGCGTAGGTTGTAGCACTCTCCTCGCGATTCCGGCAGCACGACGGCGTGGTACCGGAAGTAGAGGGGAGATATCGCAGGGCTTCGCCTTAAGCCAGAGCGAGTATGGTGGACTATGAGAGAGGCCTTGGAGATCTACGGTTTAGAGGCACCAAGGAGAGAGCCTAGCTGGCGTCTAGGGTTAGGGTTTCACCCTAACTCGGCGAGTTGGTGGTGCCCTGGGCGGCGGTAGCAGGGGGTGGTGGCGCCGGCGGCTTAGGGCTAGGGTTTGGGTGGTGAGAGGTGTGTGCTAGAGGGGCACCCCTGCCCCTCCTTATATAGGTGGGAGGGCGCCGGTTGGGAGGAGGGAGTCCTCCCCCAACTCGGCCTCCTTGGCCGGCGGTGGAGGGAGGAGGACTTCCTCCCCAAGTAGGTTTCCTACTCTCCCTCCACCAAGCAAACTTGTCGTTTGACTTTTCAAATTGGCGTTTGACTTTTCAAACTAGGATTTGATTTATCCCTTTATTTTGCTCAGCGATGACACCTAGTACATGATGCAACCATTCCAACTTGTTATGACACATTCATGTACCCTTCCCCTCCGGAGTGCCAGACCTTCCGGACCCTTCTAGAACATTCCCAATGAAAACACCGGAATCATTCTCCAACTCCGAAACAGGACTTTCCTTATATGAATCTTATTCTCTGGACCATTCCGGATCTCCTCGTGATATCCCGGATCCCATCCGAGACTCCGAACAACATTCGGTCTCTTACTCGTCATTCCATAACTACTCAACAACATCGAATCCTTAAGTGTGTCTCCCTACGGTTCGTGAATTATGCGGACATGATCGAGACACTTCTCCGAACAATAACCAATAGAGAAATCTGGAAATTCATATGGCTCCCACATATTTCTACGATTACTTTGTGATCGAATGAACCACTTTCATACGATACCAATTTCCCTTTGTCTCACGATAGTTTACTTATTCGAGGTTTTGATCGTCGGTATCTCTGCATACCTAGTTCAACCTCGTTACTGATAAGTACTCTTTTCTTGTTCCCTTGATATGTGATCCCTTGTGAGCCAGTCACATGCTTGCAAGCCAATTGGATGACATTCCACCGAGAGGGCCCAGAGTATATCTATCCGTCATATGGATGGACAAATCCCATTCTTGATCCATGTGCCTCAACCCATACTTTCCGAACACTTAATGCCACCTTTATAACCACCCAGTTACGGTGTGGTGTTTGATGCCATCAAAGCATCCTTTCGGTGATGGTGATAAGCATGATCTCATGGTCGAAGGAATTAGGTTACTATGTATCAGAAAGCATATAGCAATTGAACTATTAAAATGACTTGATCTTTATGCTATGCTTATCTATAGGAGTATGTCCATCATACCATTCTCCTAACGATATGATCTTGTTGTTAATAACATCTCAATGTTCATGATAGGGAAACCACAATCATTTATTTAACCAACAAGTATTATGAAGAAGCTTTACTAGGGACTCTAATTTAGTTTACAAATCACACAAGTATTAATGTTTCCTTGTTAATACTGTTATAGCATGAATGTAAACATTTATCATAAACACAAAGATATAATAATAACTATATTTATTATTGCCTCTAGGGCATATCTCCAACAATTATAGGTGGCATAAAGAGCATAAAACTTGGCCTAAGTTAGTTAGAACTAGATGTCATACTGAGGCATGAGATTAGATTTGGATAAGTCACACTTGATTAGCACCCCTCATTAGTGATTAACCTCAATTTTAGTGGCTAGTGCTAAGCATAAAACTTGATCACTTTAGATGGGAATACTTGGTGAAAATGATTATGAAAACCTTAGAATGATGAGTCATTCTAATGAAATGTTTTGACATGTGTTATGAACACCAGATGATTTGATGATGAAAATGTTGAGGCATGAGCCTTAGCCCTTTATAAAACTGATGGTTGGGTTTGGATGTAATACCATTCCAATTTTAACGTATAACCACAATACCCGAAATTGGGTAGGGCTTGACTGTAAGTTTATATATCTTAGTATGGGTTCCCTTGCGGAAGAGGTTTGAGCTGAGGCTACCTCGTGATGATTGTCCACCTATGCAGTTCCCAAGATGACAGATGGTCATGGTTGGGAGGCCAAACTCATAGGGGAGGTGCCTATACTAGAATGTGTAATTGAAAGGTTAGGATTGATTATCCGCATACTAAGTATGGTGATTCAGGATTGTTCCTGACGGATGTATCGAATGTTTTGGTGAAAGTGTACAATCTCTGCAGAGTGTCAAACTATTCGAATAGCCGCGTCCGCGGTTATGGACAGTTGGAGTGGCCATACTGTTTCGTCGTTAGATGTTTTCAAAATGACATGTGAAATGGATCATGACTTTGACTTGACCACAACAGGGTTGTGGACATGAAAAATAAGTTCCCACTTAGGTATTGTATAACATTAAACTAGTTTTCTTTACTTCTAAACTCAGCTAGAGATAAACCTGGCTTTTTGCAAATAAACCTAGAGCTTAGGATTCCTACTTGAACCACTTTACTTGTTAGTGATAGTTTGCGAGTACTTAAAGAGTACTCATGGCTTTGTCCCTGGCTATTCCTATGGCCAGACTATGAGGAGGACTACCAGGATGATGGACATCAGGAAGTCTATGACAACTAGGATCATCTCCCATCGTCAGCGTTGCATGTGATCCTAAATATGAAGCTTCGACCATGCTATCGTTATTATATTATTCCGCTGTGTTGATTGTATTAAGACTGGATCATGAGATCCTTTATTTGTAAGACCTTTATTATGGTTTGTAATGGATGAAGAACTATGGTACCAATCTGTTATGTCTCACAAAAATGGTAATCCTGGGATTGCGATGTATGGAATAACAGGCATCTGGGATTAAAAATTCGGGTGTTGACATGAGGTGGGCAGCAACATCATTAGAACTAGCACCAGAAAATTGCTCTTTCATTACAAGATTCAACAAAGCAGGCTTAATTTCATAAAAGGTAGCATCAGGAGCAGGTGGAGCAATAGGTTACTTAGGAAATCGTTGTTGTTTGTGCTAGTGAAGTCACACAACTTGGTATTCTCAGCAGAGTTCATTTTTGCAAAGGTGGAGCAAACCAACAGCAGTAGCAACTAGAGCAGGAACTAGTTTTTTGTGTTTTTGATAAGAGGAAGCAAACCAAACTAAACTATTTTTTTGGAGTTCTTGATAAAAAGAGGCAAACAAAACAATGCAAAATAAACTAAGCAAAACAAAAACAAAGTAAAGAGAAAGGTTGTGGAGGACTCCCCTTGTGAAGCCGTCCTTAGCCTCCCCGGCAACGGTGCCAGAAAACAGCTTAATGCGCTCATATCAATGTAGAGCTTCGTTAGGAACCCCAAGAGGAACGTATGATGAGCATAGAAGCAAGTCTTCCCTCAGAAAGAAACCAAGGTTATCGAACTAGTAGGAGGAAGGAAACGACTCAAAGGTGTTGCTAGCAACTTGGAAACCTGCACAACACAAACTCAATACTTTGCCCCAACAAATAGTGAGGTTGTCAATCTCACCGGTTTGCTGAAAACAAAGGGTTAACTGTATGGTATGGAAGGTAATGGTGGTTTGCAAAAAGTAAACAGGAACATTGGAAAATGTATCAATGGAAAAGATTGGACCAGGTTCCATAGTTTACTAGAGGTGTTCTCCTTAAGATAAACAAACATGGCATGCTGGGTAAACAAATTACAGCAGGGCAATTGACACGACAGGGCAAGGCATAACAATGCAATACTAGACATTCATGATCCTATGAGATTTGATTGGGCAATACAACAAGATATATAGACCGCCATCCAACTGCATCTATGACTAGTAATCCACCTTCAGGTTATCATCCGAACCCCCTCCAGTATTAAGTTGCAAGCAACGGATAACTGCTTTAAGCAAAGTGTGTAAGGTAAACAATCCACTTGTTCCATGAACAAGAGATCGTTGTTTTCTCCCTAGTAGCAACATCACATCTACAACCTTAGAGATTTCTGTCACTTCCCCAGATTAAATAGAGGCATGAACCCACTATCGAGCATAAATACTCCCTCTTGGAGTCACTAGCATCTACTTGGCCAAGATAGCTATTAGAAACGGAGAGCATGCAAGATCACAAACAACACAGACATGATAGAATCAATAAGATAGAACTATTAACCAATCTGACATAGTAATCTCAATATCCATCGGATCCCCACAAACACAACATGCATGATTACAAATAGATGATATTGATCATGAACGGAGATCACAAGATCTAAACATGGTAGCACAAAGGAGGAGAAACAACCATCTAGCTACTACATGGACCCGTAGTCCAAGGTGGTACTACTCACGCTTCATACCGGAGGCTGGCATGATGATGAAGAAGGCCTCCGGGATGATCTCCCCTCCGGCAGGGTGCTGGGAAGAGCTTCAGGTCCCCCCCCCCCATCTAGGGACGATGGTGGCGGTGGCTACAGACTGTTTCGTGGAAGATTGATCGGGTACTTAGGGTTTTGATATCAGGGGCTTCTTATAGGCGAAGAGGCGAGGCAGGGGGCACCCGGGGTGGTTGCACCCCAACCCCCAGGCGCAGGCCAGGGGGTGTGGCCCCCAGGTGGATCTCCTCTGTCTTGTATTCTGGCTCCGTGTTCCGGACGGTAAAATATTGAGTTTGGCTTTTGTCCCGTCCAATTCCGAGAATATTGATTTTCTGCCTTTTCTAGAACCAAAAAAGAACAAAACAAGCAACTGGCACTGTGGCATCTTGTTAATAGGTTAGTCCTAGAAAACATATAAAAATAACTCAAAGTGTAGACAAAGCAAAGCAAAGTAGATACTGAATAAGCATGGAACATCAAAAATTATAGATACGTTTTTGACGTATCAGTCTTCACTACGAGAAGAAAGGGCACTTCAAGAAAGATTGCTCCGTTTTTCTAAAGGAGCTAATGGCAAGGAAAGGTAACAATATTGTTTCATTTGTAAATGAATCCCTTTATACATAGTTTTCAAAATCTACTTGGTGGATTGACTCAGGGGCAACTGTTCATGTTGCAAATTATTTACAAGGATTCCATTCAACGAGGACTATGGAAAGAAACGAAGGATGAGTTGAAGTCGCAAATGGAGTCCTAGCGGACGTTGAGGCCATTGGTGACATCTCCTTGGAGCTTGCTGATGGATCGACGATCTTCCTTATGAATGTCCTCTGTGTTCCTTCTTTTGCATAGAAATTTAATAAATGTATCGTGTTTGGACAAAGTAAACTATCAGTGTCATTTTGGACATGGCTAGTGTGCCATTTATTGTAATAAAGATTGTGTGGGTGTTGCTTTACTTCACAATGAGCTCTATTTATTATCCACTCATGAAAGAGTTAATTCTGTATGTAAAGTGAAAGACCATGTTTCCTCGTCGGATAAAGAACCAAAGAAAATAAAGAGAAATCAGGACTCGTCAAAATTGTGGCACTGTCATTTAGGCCATATTTCGAGGGGGGAATAGAAAGACTAGTTAAAAACGATATTCTTCCTCCTTTAGAGTTCTCCGACATAGAGCAATGCATCGATTGCATTAAAGGAAATTATGTAAAGCAAATCAAAAAGGGTGCAAATCGAAGCACCGAAACACTTGAAATTATTCACACTGAGTGAAAAGTGTGGATGGTTATGACTCGTTCATAACATTCACAGATGATTACTCCCGATATGGTTATATTTATCCAATTAAAGAAAGATCGAAAGTGTTGGATAACTATAAGATATTCAAAGCCGAAGTTGAGAACCAACATAGTAAAACAATAAAGATAGTAAGGTCTGACCATGGAGGGGAGTACTACGGTCGACACACCCCATATGGCCAAGTCCCTGGACCTTTTGCAAGGTTCTTATAGAAGACTGGCATAGTGGCCCAGTATTCGATGTCGGGCGATCCTCAGCAAAATGGAATAGCTGAAAGGCGCAATCGTACCCTTATGGATATGATGTGCAGCACGATGGGTTACTCCATATTGCCATTGAGTTTATGGATGGAGGCGTTAAAAACCGTCATTCATATTCTCAATAGAGTACCAAGCAAGTCGGTTCCCAAAACATCGTATGAGTTACAACACCTAAGGGTGTGGGGGATCCCGGCTGAGGCTAAAGTGTTCAATCCAAATATTGCAAAGCTAGACCCCAAAATAGTCAGTTGCCATTTCATTGGCTATCCTAAAAAGTCAAAAAGTTTTTGTTTCTACTGCCTATACAGATGCACAAAGTTTGTAGAAACGAGACACGTTGTCTTCTTAGAGGACGAAATGATGAGGGGGGGCATGGTAGTGCGGAAAATTGATCTTGAGGAGAAGAGGATGCATGCACCCAATCCGATGATTTAGGAGCCATTATTCTTGATACATGTTGTTCCTGCATGGAAAAACCCATAGGTTGTGGTGCAAACACCTGTTACGACTCCACCCATGACAACAATGAGTGAGGATCCGGAACCTGTCCGTCAGGAGCCGACCGAACCCACTGTTGAGTGTGAGAGGGAGCATCAACATCCACGTCTAGAAGATGCGCCACATGTTGAGACACATGATGAGCCAGTTCATGAGGCCCCTAGGAGGTCTTAAAGAGTTAAGAAGTCAGCAATTTATAAAGATATAAAATTTATAACATAGAAAGAGTTGGACTTGGGGAAGCTTCATATGTTTCGGGCATAGAAATTCACCGAGATAGAAATGGGGTTCTAGGTCTATCGCAAAAGGCATACCTAGAAAAGATTATAAAGAAATATAGTATGCATGCATAGAATACCACACCTTCTCCAATAGTCAAGGGCGACGGTTTTGGGAAGTTTCAATGTCCCAAAATTCAATATGAGATCGATAAAATGAAGTCAGTACCATATGCTTCGGCCGTTGGAAGCTTACAGTGTGCACAAGTATGCACTCGCACTGACTTAGATTTTATCACCGGGGTACTCGGTAGATATCAAGAGAATCCAGGCATAGAGCACTAAAAAATGGTAAACAAAGATTTGCGTTATGCGCAAGACACAAAAGACCTCATGCTAACATATAGAAGGTCCGATTACCTAGAAATAAGAGGGTATTTAGATGCTGATTTTGCGGGAGACAAAGACGATCGAAAGTCCATGACTGGATATGTCTTCACTCTTGAAGAAGGGGATATTTTGTAGAGAAGCTCCAAACAGTCAATAGTTGCATCATGCACAATGTATATAGAATTTATAGCATGTTATGAGGCCACGGGGCAGGCAATATGGTTAAAGAAATTTATACCCGACTTGAAAGTGGTAGATTGCATAAGCAAGCCACTAAAGATGTACCATGACAGCGAGCCCGCGGTATTTTATGCTCACAACAAAAAGTCGAGTAATGCTTCTAAACCAATAGAGATAAAGTATTATATTGTGAAAGATAAGTTCCAGGATCACACTATAAGACTCGAGCATTTAAGGACAAAGGAAATGCTTGCGGATCCGCTAACGAAAGGCTTACCACCCAATGTGTTCAAGGAGCACTTAGCCGACATGGGTTTAAGGGAAAGTCTATAATTCTTGGATCATAAGAGGCCCAAAAGAAAAGAGTTTCTTGTTTCAAAACAAGAGGTATATTGTAGCTGTCTGATTCTATCAGCAATTGAGTTGTGACGATGAAACATGCTCTATGTACCGAACCGTGATGAAATAAGTAAAGTATAAAGTAAAAGGTAAAGTTGAGATCAAGGGGGAGACTGTTAGATTGATCTCCTCCGTGTGGGCCCAACGGCCCACTAGGCCCTTTGACTCACGCCCTGCTCGGGCGTGCCCAACCCAATATGGTTGGCGGGCCCCTGTCACACTACGTATATAAAGAGGTGGGGTCCGGTGGCTCGGATCACGAGGTTCATCGCGAGTCGTACTCCCACCAACATACCCTACCAAACTAGGTTAAGTAGGAGTGACGGGAAGCACCCCACCGCCGCTGCCTAGGTCACCCCAAGCTAATTGTCATTGTTCATCACCATGGCCACATCGAACTCCTCCTCTAGCCAAGGAGAAGGTATGTGCCCCTCTCTGATCTCTCTCTCCTTGTCTCGATCTAGTACCTATACCCATCAAGTGCAAAGGTTCTACCAGAATTACTATACCTAGTCGATCTAGCAGGGCTAACATTAGGTGGGGGAGCAGCGACAGCATTGAACCTCGTAACATGTGCCCCAGCCCCCACCTCCTCTTTATAGCGCTGCCACGGGAAGCACCGCCGCCGCTAAGGACCTCTAGCCCTGCTCTCGCCGTCGACCAAGATGGCCAACGGCTCATCGAGCTCTAGCACCGGAGAAGGTATCCTTCTCCCTCTCTCTGTCTCTGTCAAGATCCAAAACCCTAGATCAAAGCATCTACCGAACCGATCTAGTGCTAGCCGAGTCTATCACAAAAATCCAACGATTCTTGAATAATAGAAGTTCTAGGTACACCGTAAGTCAAGTTTATCTAAGTTTGAACAGATTTAAAGAAAAATACTCCAGAAAAATCTGTATAGTATGGAAACATATTGTGTGCTATATTTAATAAAACTAAATTAATGTCATAAATACTGATACAATTTTTGTATTCTACAACACAAAGTTTGTGTAGTATGGAAACACATTGTTTGCTATATTTAATATAACTAAATTGATGTCGTAAATATTGATACATCTTTTGCAAACTTGGCCGAATAAAAATAATTTAGTTTAAGATACTATAGAAAATTAATCTTTGAATAGAGAGAGTGTGTGGATGAGTTCTACTACATGTTGTGGATTTTGTACCTCCAGCAATGTTGCACTTTGTTGATAACCGAAAGTGTTAGCCACAAACCCACCACATACTAGATCTCGGGTTACTTGGGAAAAAATATTCTTAACCCACCGACATCACAAATAGCTAGTTTTTAATGGACTTTTTTGGGATTATAAAGTAGGAAAAACACATCAATATTATTTTCTTAGAAAAAATGTTATAGACATGATGTGGGTTGAACACCTGGAGTGGACTGATCTTCACAGATTCATGGGAGATTTGAGGGAGGAGAAAAATAACACGATAAAATTAACAAAGAACACGATACAAACGCATATCACACCTGGTAGAATACAATTTGCTCTCATTAGCCTGAACCACCAACCCAATAGAACCACAAGAGATGGACCTAGAAGCAGGTGCGGAGCCAGGATTTAGATATAGGGGGGCGAAGCCATGATGGCCACATGTAGTCGAGAAAATGGCATATAAATATATGTTTAGTGATGCAAGTGGGTTAATATTAGATATCATTTACCCTACTTAGTTCAACAAAATAAACTAACTTGTATGATAACATCATGATTCTGAAAAGATTAGTTCATTTTTTGGGTCTAAAGAGGGTAAAGAGTATCCTAATGGTGATCTACATGTATCTTTATATATTGGCAATAGCACTACATGAATATAAATTATCTCAAACATTAACATTTACAAAACTAGGAAAAACAGACAAAAAATCTTAGCTTTTCGTGATTTCAGATCCTGCTCTACTAGTACCAACGTTGGATCTGAATTTTCAGCACAGTGCCAGATTCGAGATCTAATTGGTGTGGAAACGCGATCCACTGTATTCTTTCTCTTTGTTTTTGGCTAACTATAGGAAAGCTGAAACAAAATAAGAGTTATACTAGATGAGCGGTACCTATATAGTGCCGAGCCATGTACCTCACATCCGGTGGTGAATTTGTGGGACTATGGTGCCGATGTACGGCAAGAGGACGATGACGGTCGGCAGAGGCCGACATATTGGCCGCATCCTGGCTGCCTGTGGAAGCCATCCAGGGCCGGCGGCAAGCGAGGGGGCGCAGCAGTGCAGCACTAGGGCAGCGGGGTCGATCGTCTGAGTCTTGACCGAGATGCGAGTGCAGACGGCGAACAGCAACAAGGCACGATCTATCATCCATGGATTGCTGCTAGTTTTGGGCTTAATTAAACAGTAGCAATCGCTAACTATACGGCCATTACTGACTACACTTGGTATATATACGCTTACTAACTGATGCATATGTTGGGGGGCTGCCCAGAGGTAGAATACCTTGTGAGAGATTAGCAAGACCTTGGTAGAATGTAGGAAGGGGAAGAGATTGCTCCAAGTAGAGTCCAAAGGGAAGACTAGGTAGAAATAGAGTTCCAATCCATAGAAATACACATGACTTAAAGAGATCTTGTACAACTCATATATGTAATCTAGAGAGGGGGTTCTCATTTGGGAGATAGGCACATGCCTAGTCTTATTTCATATCCATTCTAGGGTTCACATATGAGGGTGAGGACATATATATAGCCAGCCACGAGCTAGGGTAATTTAGGAATAAAAGGGAGATACATGGGCCTTGGCCCAACATCCATGCACGCAGGTAATCAGTTAGCCTAGAGACTCCAGGGTAGTGGGGAGAGACTCTGGTCTAGGCATCTTGGGCCGAAGACTCCGGTCAACGGGTCGGAGACTCCAGATATGCTCCAGGAGCTTGCACCACTTGGTCGGGGGCGATTGGTTGGGGCTCTGGTCTGGTAGGGGGGTAGATTCTGAGGTAGAGGGCCAGACAATCTGGGGTTGCGTATGGCTGGAGACTACGGTGCAACTACCGCTTCTTCTCTTTCTCTTCCAAGCTTACATGACATCAACCTTGGGTTCTTGTGCGCTTGCATCTTTCTCACATATGCTCCCGTACTCCTCGTTATCAACCTATCATATTTATGGGGTGGGGTATGAGTATTATACCATTCGCAAAGGGAGGAATTGGACTTCGCTATAAGATAGAATTTATCTTTGATGTCCATGATGACTTGGCCTATGTCAGAGAGCTTGATAACGTGTGATGTGGTGACAACCGTGAGTCAGGATACATCAAGACATGCATGCGTAAAATAAATTATCCCACAAACATATGGATTTCGGATTTATAACTCATTGAAACATGAAACAAACAAAATATATTAAGCATTATTAAATCAAGCAAAAAGTCAGGGCTTATCTGATCCATAGAAGGACAAATCAAAATAGAATAAATCATTGTATGAATATAACACTTAAATGGAAAACACATAAAACCTGATAAGCATAGCCAAATCAAATTCTAAAATAAAATAAAATTAGTATATAAGGCGTTTTCCGTGCATATGTATGCTAGAACAAGGTCGAAATCCCCTTAGTCAGAAGATGATTTCCTTTCACTTTCCCGTCTCGAATAAAAACTAAAGAAGTCGCCCCTAGTGTACTGAATCTAAACCCTTGTTGCTTGAAATTTCTACTTATTGAGTAAATCAACCCATCTCATGATGTGATATCTCTTCCGCCTGTGGATTTCGACTTTCAATCATGCTTCGATGGGTCGGCGTGAGAATTCCGAAAATTCATCCCTGACAGGGATTGAACTCCGGTCGCTGAAATGCGCCAACTGTGACCTAGTAATCACTAGTCTACTGCTCCGTTCTCAGCTTTGAACCTTATAATTAGTACTAAAATCAGGTGGAGCATCCGAAGCCAATTCCCATGCCCAATGGCACCACCAAGTCCACCAACCTTGACAAGATCATAATTTTCTCTCAAAAAATAAAGTCTCAAATTCATCAAAGAACACGATTGCATCTTGATCGGGACCCAGCGAGGCCACTCCAGTAGGCAGTGTATTGCTAGATCCCCTCACCAACTGCGTGTGCCGTTTGTTTGTCCGCATCGGCCACCAATCGCCGCCGCTCACGGCGAGTCTGATCAGAGTCAGAGAGCATGTTCTGGCTTGGCGATTGTTTACGCATACCGATGCCCCAACTAAACCCATCCACCACCACCATCAATCAACCATCCCAAAGCAAGGATCCCACCCGCGAATCCGTGATCGCAAGCAGAGCGGTGAGAATCTTTCCGTGCGTTGGCTGGAAAGCCTCCAGGCTCCACTTTGGTGATTACATTATGAGGGATCAATAATTAATTTGGTGGTTACACATTAGTACTAGTATATCAGGGATCATCGAGAATTAAGCATCACATTGCCGCTTCGATATTATTTAGCATAAAAAACCATAGTGGCCAGGCACTCACTAATTAAGCAAAATGTGATCTTTCATTTCCACCCCTATCCAAGTCGATATTTGGCAAACTTGTTGCAGTACCTGCTTTTTTTATATGCTGTCTATCTGCTCCATTTTCTTCCCTTTTAGATTGCCATTGTATCGAAATATTTCTCTTAATCATGCAAAATGCAAATGGAAAAACTTTAATTCATAGGGATTTTTCTTGTTTTTGATACTACTAATCTAAAACCTCTCCCGAATAACACCAGCAATTTATTTCAGTTTACTCCAGGTGCATTTCACATAAATGTGGAAGTACAAGAAGGCCCGCGGAGGCCCAAAATCCCACCACAATTTTTTTCTTCCGGTCCAGCACCACCAACTTCCTTTCTCCCCGTCCTACTTTTGCGAAAGAGAGAGAAGAGAAACCACCACCAAACCCCAAGGAGAACTTCGGTGCGAGAGAGGTGGGGCGGCGCCGAGCGAGCGAGCGATCCCTCCTCCTCCTCCCTCGTCGTCGCGTGATCATGGCCATGGCCACCTCCAGATTGCTCTGGGCCTCCTGCGCCGCCTCCTACCTCAAGATCTCCACCTTCCCCAGGGCCTTCTCCACCGGTACATCTCCACTCGCCACCTTGCCCGCACCGTTTACTGTTCGCGCGTGTACCCCGTGCGCTGTGCCGCGTGTGCCCCGGGATCACGGGTCGTTGGGGTTGGGGCGGCGCGATCTCGTCCTCTACGACCCGCTAAGGCCCGATTTGGGGAGATTTACTGGTGATTTCAGGAGATACGTGGGCTCGTCAGGGTTATTATTTAGGGAGATGCGATAGTGTGTGTAATGCCACCGCTTTTTGTTCTGCCTGTTTTAGTCTTTCATCTGGTGGCGGATTCTATCTTTTCCGCAGAAGGATCTCTGTTGCCGTTCTGCTTTTACCTGATTCGGTGGTAAAGTTCCAAGTTTCTGTCTCCGGATTTGTATCTTTGTGCTAATTTTGGTAGAGGGACAATTCCTGAGATTCAGGATACCCCGTCTGGTTTTTGTTGATGTGGGTTTGGTTTGATGCATTTGAAAACCACATACGGGGAAAATTGTTGAATAAGCTGTGCGTAGTTTAGGTTGAATGATAATTAATCTGAGTGGTTATGGATGCCACAAAATGTTTAACATGCTTTGTGCCATCTTCTTTGTTTTCTCCTTTTCCAGTGCTCAAGGATCTCAAGTATGCGGAAACTCATGAGTGGGTCAAGGTTGAGGGTGATTCGGCTACCGTTGGGATTACAGACCATGCCCAGGTTGATATACTAATGCATTTGACTACTATGAATAAATTTCCATGTTAGAGATATGTTCGATTTTCAAATGCTTCAGTCAGCACATATGCATAACTGTCAGTTAGCATATGCTTATGCTGATAGCGACTTGTTTGGGCTTCCAGGACCATTTGGGTGATGTTGTGTATGTGGAGCTGCCAGAAGTTGGCGCCTGTGTAACTCAGGGAAACAACTTCGGAGCCGTCGAAAGTGTCAAGGCAACCAGTGACATCAACTCGCCGGTATCTGGAGAGGTCGTTGCAGTGAATGAAGAACTTCATGAGAAACCAGCATTGGTAAGTTTCAGCTCATGATAATCTGACACTCTACCAGGAATTTCCTTCCGTAGGGATTGAACTGTGGTATAACCTGTATGCTGGCTGTTCCTTTTTTTTCAACACAGGTCAATGGAAGCCCATACGAGGGCGGCTGGATAATCAAGGTCAAGGTCAAGGATGCAGGTGAGCTCAACTCACTGATGGATGACGAGAAATACTCGAAATTCTGCGAGGAAGAGGATGGCAAGCATTGAGCAATAGTGGTGGCTTCTGAACATCGAGAATCTGTGCTTCCACCCTTGTAGACTGCTGGCTCAACCCAGAAAGGAGCAAAACATGGAATAAATGGCATTTGCCTACCCTGCAAGGGCTTGCAAGATCCAAAATCTGTATATGACTTGAGTTCCTTTGTTTCGTTGCCATGATTTCATCCCTAATTGTAGCTCTGTTTGTTTTATTGGTATTCAAATTTCTTTGTGCATGCTGGTGATGGTATTTAGTGTTCTACTGATCTCTGGCTGCAGTATGCCTGTGAAGAAATACTGCCTAAACAGAATATAATGCTGCCAAAGTGGTAAAGCGGACTAATTCATAACACAGTCAAATTCTTCAAAGTCAGTTTACATGCTACCAAAAGGGTGATGCTGAGATAACGTGTAATAATTCGTATGGTATCAAACTCTTCAAAATCAGTTTACAGCAGCAACCGTGAAGGCATCATAAGTCTGCAGTTCTAGCCCTGAAGTATTCAGATTAGGCAGACAAGCATATGAATCAGTCTGTCGTGCTAATCACTACTGATGAATAATAAGGCACAGCTCAGCTCAAAATAAATAAATAAGGCACAGCTAAAATATCAAAATCTTTTTCGAAGACCTAGTCATTTACCAAATTCATGGCATATAACTTTGTTTAGAAAGTATAAATAGTAAGATGAAGAATTGGGAGGCATACATCATTTGTACATAAGATTTCTTTCACTGAATATTCAACATAAAAGATAAGAAGAACATGGACATATGGTGGTGGGCCTAGTCACCTGAATACCAGGATTTGTCCACACAGCAACAAGTTCGCCAGAATCTTCAGTAAACATAAGGAACAAAACTAACATCAAATGCTAAACAGAGCAATACTGAACTAATTTAATACAGGTTTAGATCTGAAACCTAAAAGATGAAAAAAATAAAGAGTGGTACTGGTGTTTGGTATGGCAGTTTTTTCAAAAACTGCACAACGCAAAGCACCCAACCTAAAGGCCACAAGGAAAAAGAGTCTTTCTCACGCCTTGATGTTCCACTTGTGCGCTGATCGTGGGCCGGTTGTAATGCCCTGGTAGTATTGTGATGGCAGCTTTCCCTTGTTCCATTGTTTCACAAACTTCAGGAAGATATCACGAGCAGACTCTGAAGAAAGGTCGGAAAAATATTTGCCCTTCTCTTCCTTCAACCAGGTTGCGAACTCGTTGCTCTTTGCAAAGTAGTCGTCTTTGGATATTTCTTTGAAATCCTGTTTTAGGAGAAACAAAAATGAAATTCATGTCAATCGTTTCTGCTTTGGCAAGGATATATGTACCTAACAGGCACATTCAAATACATCTGCCACACTTTTTCTTAACAGCCTACTACTTTTGAAGAATTAGAGTAAAGTGAGATGCAACTAACATCATACTCTAGGTGCATAAATACCTTTCATCACGGACATAAAATAGCAGGGTATAAGGCACAAATCATTAAAAATAGCTAAAGCAACTAAATTAGGATTTGCGTTCAGTGCCCGTAATAGATCTTGCGCTGCTATACAACCTTCAGATGCAAAATTCCCCCTGGCAAGTTTTCATGGAACTCCATTGTCCAGGACAATACAACAGACTTGCATGTTAGTTATGAAAATTGTACTCCCTCCGTCCAGAAGTGACTTCCATTTGTCGAGATTCCAGTGTATCTATACACTAAACTATGTCTAGATACATTCGAATCTAGACAAATGGAAGTCAGTTATTTTCGGACGGAGGGAGTAGAAAATTAGCAATATCGTAGCCCAGAATATTAAGCTGCAAGGGGCCAGTTCAGTTCTAGGAATTGTTCGATGACACCTTACAAAATATAGTTTGGACATATTTTCCAGGTAGGTTGTACGCATCCATTGTTTTGGGGGTGATTCTCTTATTTAATTCAGCCAACTAGCTGTACTTTAATGGTTTTACCAAACCATATTTGTTCACCCCTACTTCATGTGGTTCTATTTAGGACTATTGTCTATTCCATTATCAGACCTTTGCACAAGCTCGAGCTTCTACAACAATTCAACTAAGAAAAAGGACTATCGTAAAACTAACAGGTCCAGACACTTTAATTAATCACAAGAGAACTATTTTGTTTGATACTGTTATACAACAACCATTTAGAGAACTCACAGGATCCTTGTCTTTTCGCTTGCTCTTCTCCTTCTCTTTGGAGCGCTTCTCCTTCGAATCCCTCTCTGTCAAGACAAAGAAATATGAGTCACATACACATCACCATCAAATGAATCTAACACCATATGTATATGATCAAGATCAAACAAATACACGCCTATTTCAGCACTACTAAAAGAGTAGCATTTTCTGAGTTCGCAGTGCATATAATCTTGGTTTACAACATCGTTCGTTACATATTCCCAAGAGTTAATCCAGTAGTGGTTTGGGCGGAAATAGGAAAATCTGGAGCCTATCTGGAGCGCAAAAGAAAACAAAATTTTTGCTCAATGGAGAAGGAATAGGTGACCCAACTTGAAATTTTTGTGGTTTGGGAGCGAGAGCAGTTATCATCTGTGCTGTTCGGTTTGCTCTTAGGACGGTTTGGAAATTACCACTTGAAGGAAATTCTGTGAATAGTGGTCTGGGCTGGTTCGTTTTTCTCCTGGCCAAATGGGTAATCATACACACAGCAAGATTTATTCCTCCTATTTTCCGTGATGGCAAAGCAGTTATTTTGATTTTAAATACTTTTTGTACAAAATTATGTTGCCTCCTTCGACTGCCATGACGCTTCTTCTTCCAAGTTATAATCCAAAAGGTAAATCTCCTATCCACCACCACTGCTGGCCTGAGCAGAAGGCCATCACTGAATCACTTGATGAGGTCTGGAGCTCACCTCCGTTTGGCCGGGCAAAAATAAATGTCAATGCTGGCTTGTTAGAGATCATGCAAGTGTGACAATACTGTCAGCTTGGAAATTCTTGGGTCGCTGTCTGAGTGTTGATGGCTTCATGGCTTGTGTTCATGGTATCAAGGTGGGTATGGTTCCTTTCTTTCAGGAGATAAAGTTTGTCAAGATCAAAAGGTCGCTTAAGGGCGAGGCAGCTCCTCACAGCGTGTCAGAGTTAACCATGAGTGATAGCAATAACATGCTACCATAAGATATCATTGAGTTTTTTCTAAGTGCACAACACCAGACAGAAATCACACGCTATACACACATTAAGATATCGCAGGCGGAACCAACTTAAGCATGGTTTTTTCACTGTAAATAAACTTAAGCATGGTTTTCACTAAGTTACAGAGAATATGAAGAAATGCGTGCCCTAGAGGCAAAAGGAACCCTACCTTTGTCTTTCCCCCTGTCGCCGTGCTTCTTCTTCCTCCTCCGCTTCTCTTCCTCCTCGTCGCTGACTCGACTGCTCCTCCTGCTCTCCTTCTTTTCCCGCCTCTTCTTCCGCTCCCTCTCCTCTTCCTCCCCTGAGCCAGAGCCAGCGAATCAACAAGCAGACCAAGGAAGGGAATCAAGCACGCGCGCGGGAACAGGGGAACAGGCGGGTCGAATGGAGCGAGAAAGAAATCGGAAACCTGAGGAGGCAGAAGAGCGGCGCTTCCTCGACTTGCCCTCGCCGCCGCCCATCGTCGCCGCCGGGGCCAGCCTTCTCGTCCGCCTCCGAGCGAAGGGAAAGAACACAACACACACCGCTTCCTGGGGGCTGGCCGGCTGGGGAGATGGAGAGATATGAGTGTCAAGACCTGAACCTGTCAAGCCAACAGTGTTTCCTTCTTCAGTTATCGGACGGCTCAAGACGACGCACAACGATTCACTTAAGATCAACGGACCAGACGTGTCCCTACTGTTTACCTAGTTAATTCCAGTTATTACTGCTGTAATATTACACTTATGAACCAGCTGTACTGAACGATATATTCCGGCCTTGCCGTGATGAAGGAGTAAGAAAAGAAGAACTAAATTTAGTGTATCCTAGTCTAGGGTTCTTCCTTCTTCCCGTCCTGACGGAATTATCCCCTTTCACCTAGTACGATTTACCTACCAATTCATCTCGTAATTCCTCCCATCGCTCCTCAAAGTCGATCGGGGCGTTACAATGGTATCAGATCCACTTCGATTCTTGGCCAAATCGGAGGCGATTCGGGTCTGAGAGGCGGGAAGGTTGGGATCTCTCGTAGAATCCCTTCCCACCCTCCCAGATTCACGGCGGCGGCGTGGATTCGGTGTTTACGGTGGCGAGAAGAAATTGGGCGACGGGGAAGCAACCGATCTGAGGTAGTAAGGGTTGGGACTTCGTGTCTTTGTAAAATTCCTCAACTACTAGTCGGATTCGGCTGCTTCGGAGGCGATCGAGCTTCGCGTGCTGGTTGGGTTGGGCTTACTGTAAAATCCCAAATTCCAGCGCAACGAGTTCAAGGCGGCGGTGTGCGCACAGGTGTATTGGCCAGCTTTGAGCGACCTGGTGCTCAGCTGTACAGATCCTGACGCAAGGATGGCGCCAACTAGGGGACAAACGGCGGCGGCAGGAGCGTCTGATGCCCAATCGGCAGTCGAACGTCTCGAAGCTGAGATGATTGAGATCCGTGGCGATATTGCGGAACTGAAACAGTGTTCGGCAGGAATCCAAGAAATTCAGCAGAAAATGGTTACAGCAGACGCCCTCGATGCCATGATGCAAAAGTATCTGTCAATTCCTCTAGCATCAACTGTGACAATGGGCCAAGACACGGAAGGTACATCTCATGCACAGTTCCATAAATCTGCAATATCACACGCTATGGTTCCTACAGTTACAAGTGCAATTCCGGTTCCTATCATGAGTTCTAGAGCGACTACTGTACACTCACAAGGACATATTTCTATGGGCACATCTACGATTCTGACTGACAGTACAAAATGCACAACTACTCGACAGAACATTCCTGCTTCATCCTACTACGCCACTCATTCCACTAGTCTCAATATTCCACAGCATTTCCAAATTCCAACTATACACCATCCACCTCCATATACGTTTGAACAACAGCCAATGCCACCACATCCAGGTATTTGGCCTCCCAACACATCCGCACCTCCATCACAGATGCCTCCATCGAACTTTAACACTGTGACTGGCCAGTACTTGCCAATACCCAACACTACACAGAACAATAACCAGCAGTCTAGATTACAGCAGGCTGAAGTGGACAGAAATGAAGTAGTACAACAATTTGGAGGGATATCTTACTATGCTGATGCTGTTCTCAAAGGGCCAAGGCTAGAGATTCCTTTATTTGCAGGCGATGACCCTATTGGCTGGCTTCAACAATGTGAAAAATTCTTCGATATGTCAGGTACACCTTATGAACAATGGGTCAACATCGCATCGGGTCATTTCTATGGAAAAGCAAATGTCTGACTTAAAAACATCTGCATTCCCTGGCAAATGGTGAACTGGCAACAATTTTGCCAAATGATTGCTGACCGGTTTACACAAGCAAATGCTCATGAGGCAGTAGAAAGGTTGAAAAATATTCAACAAACTGCTTCAGTACAAGAGTACATTGATAACTTTGAAGAATGTGTGCAACTCGTCCGAAGAGATCATCCTTACCTGCAGGAACCTTTCCTTATGAGTTGTTTCATAGGTGGCCTAAGAGCTGATATTAAACATGATGTGAGTGGCCAACGGCCAAGAGGAATTCTCGAGGCTTATTGGTACGCAAAAGTATATGAGAATGCAGCAACTGCTAAAAAAGCCTATTACCAAGCTGCAGTTCCGAGGCCCAGAGGACAATTCCATACAAACTTCAAATTTCCACCAAAACCTATCCAGATTCCACAACATGACAAGAGTCACAACACCATGGGTAATCAAGAAAGACCAACGAGGCAATGCTGGTACTGTAAGGAGCCTTGGAATAGGGAACATCGATGCAAACAAGGGAGAACTCTGCACATTATGCAAGAACTGGATGACGAAGCAAATGAGCAGGATACATATGAAACGGCTCAAACTCCTGAACCTACTTTTCATACAGCACCAAATACACCTGACAATGCCCCTCCCAATGGTGAATTGATGCAATTATCCTCCCATGCAGCAGAAGGCACCATAGGAATTAATACGTTCTCCCTGATATTAATTATTAATGGACAAAGAGCAGTGCCACTGGTGGATAGTGGAAGCTCACACACTTTTATGGATTACAACTTTGCCATTAAAAGTAATTGTACATTACAGCCTGCTGCTACAAAAAAAATAACAGTTGCGCGTGGGAGTTACTTGATGTCAAATGCCACAGTGCACAAACTGACATACAGCATACAGGGTACACAATTCTCATCCACATTTCACACCATTTGTCTACGAACTTATGATGTGATCTTGGGAATTGATTGGATGTACAAATATAGCCCAGTTACCCTCGACCTACCATTGAGGTTATTGACAGTACACACGCAAGGAAAGGCAATCGCTCTCACAGATCATACACAACCACCACAAAACTGTATTATTCAGGCAGAAGAAATGCAGAAGTTAATGACCAAATCAGTTCTGGGCTACCTGATACAGATTCATGCCATGGAAACAGAGAACAATACAGTGGCAGCGCTTATTCCACCTGAGATTGCCCCCTTGCTGGACAAGTTTCAGTCACTCTTCCATGAACCTGCTACACTACCCCCAGCAAGAGATTGTGACCACACAATCAAATTAATTCCAGGTGCTCAACCACCTAACTTGAGACCATACAGAGTACCGCATAAGCAAAAGGAAGCCATGGAAGAAATTATCATGAAACTACTGAAGAACAAGGAAATAAGAGAAAGTCTCAGCCCTTTCTCTTCTCCTGCAGTCATGGTAAGGAAAAGAGATGGGAGTTGGCGCCTCTGTATTGATTACAGATTACTAAATTCGCTCACTATCAAAAATAGATTTCCCATGCCAGTTATTGAAGATTTACTTGATGAACTACATGGTGCCACAATTTTTACCAAGCTAGACCTAAGATCAGGTTATCATCAGATTAGGATGCAAGCGGCTGATATACCAAAAACGGCCTTCAAGACACATATGGGACATTATGAGTACACTGTCATGCCGTTTGGCCTAACAAACGCACCTGCCACATTCCAAAATCTGATGAACACAATCTTTAAGCCTCATCTCAGATCCTCTGTACTTGTTTTCTTCGATGACATACTGGTATTCAACAAGAACATGGCAGAACACGTGCAACATCTGGATACAGTTCTATCTATCCTCAAGCAGAACTCTCTCTGTGTGAAAATGAACAAATGCTCTTTTGGCACTAACCAGGTTGAGTACTTGGGCCATGTTATATCGGGACAAGGAGTGGCAACAAAACCCCAGAACATCACTGCAATTCAGACCTGGCCGAAACCACAAAATGTGTCCAAGCTGAGAGGGTTCTTGGGTCTAACAGGATATTACAGGCGCTTTGTTAAAAATTATGGACAGTTGTGTCGGCCATTACATGATCTTCTCAAGAAAGATGCCTTCCAATGGTCAACTGAACATGATTTGGCTTTCTCTCAATTGAAACATGCTATGACAACTTGCCCAGTCTTGGCTTTGCCAGATTTTACCCAGCCATTTATATTGGAAACAGACGCTTGTGGTACTGGCCTAGGAGCTGTACTGATGCAGAGAGGCAGGCCTATTGCATATTACAGCAAATGCCTCAGTCCAAGAGCGGCTACACAATCAATATACGAGAAAGAAGCCCTAGCAATACTTGAAGCGCTTAAAAAGTGGAGACACTACCTGTTGGGCAACCCTTTAGTGATCAAAACTGACCAACAAAGTCTCAGGTTTATGACCACACAGAGATTGACAGAGGGTATTCAGCACAAGCTACTTCTAAAGCTGCTGGAATTTGACTACACCATCGAATATAAGAAGGTCAAAGAAAACATAGCAGCTGATGCACTGTCAAGACGAGATGCCCAGTGTCATTCCCTCACTGTTTGTGTTCCTGAGTGGCTGGAAGATGTCAAACTGAGCTACGTACAGGACAAGGACAGTGGCAAGTTGCTACAAAAAATAGCAAAAGATGTGGCAGACCTCCCACAGTACAGCATAAAAAATGACATCATCAAACATGGTAACAAGATCTATGTGGGAGCTTCAACTAACATGAGATTATCATTGCTAGAAACATTCCACCAATCTGCATTGGGAGGTCACTCTGGAACCAAAGCAACATATCAAAGAATTAAAAGGGTTTTCTGTTGGCCACACTTGAAACAAATGGTGGAGAAGTTTGTGGCAGAATGCCCTGTTTGCCAATTGGTAAAAGTGGAACATACTCATCCGGCAGGTTTGCTTAAACCCCTCCCAGTTCCTGATAAACCTTGGTCCTGCATCACACTTGATTTCATTGAAGCACTACCAAATTCACATGGCAAGGAGGTGATTCTTGTGGTGGTCGACAGACTGACGAAATACGCCCACTTCATAGCTCTCTCTCACCCGTACACAGTGGAGCAAATTGCAGCCACAATCTTAGACAACATTGTCAGATTACATGGGCCTCCCCAAGAAATTATCTCTGACCGTGACAGGATATTTACAAGTAATCTGTACCAGCAAATATTCAAGGCATTCAAAATTTCACTCAAGTTCAGCACGGCATACCACCCACAAACGGACGGCCAGACTGAGCGCGTCAACCAGTGCCTCGAGTCATACTTGCGCAGTATGGTGTTTCAAGAACCAAAGCAGTGGTCATCTTGGCTTCCTATGGCTGAATGGTGGTATAACACCTCCTACCACTCCTCGTTGAAAATGACTCCGTTTGAAGCACTCTACCAGTATACTCCACCAATGATCGGTGAGCCGGATCTCTCAGCTGGAATATGCCCGGCCGCACACCTTACAGTCACTGACAGAGATGACCGCCTGAAGAAGCTAAAGGAAAACCTCCAGCTCGCTCAAAATCGTATGAAGCTATATGCAGACAAACGACGGACGGAGCGCCAGTATCAAGCTGGGACAATGGTGTACTTGAAGATCCAGCCTTACAGGCAAAATGCATTTGGTCTTCGCGGATCCTTGAAGCTACGATCCAAATATTATGGACCATTCAAGATACTAGAGCGTGTTGGCGAGTTGGCATACAAATTACAACTGCCTGACACCGCTACGATCCACCCAGTATTCCACGTGAGTCAACTCAAAGCTCATGTGGGGAAACATGCAATTCCTCTACCCAATGTCCAATTGGTGACTGAAGATGGAAAGATCAAGACATCGCCTTTAGCAGTTCTGGATGAACGCCTAATTCAGCGCAAGAAGACGCTAGTGAAACAACTCCTGATACATTGGGAAAGCTTGGGTCCTGAAGACGCAACCTGGGAAGATCTCCGCTTCATCGAAACGACGTTTCCTCAATTTCAGCGTTGAGGACAAGCGCTGTTTCAAGGCGGCGGCAATGTCAAGACCTGAACCTGTCAAGCCAACAGTGTTTCCTTCTTCAGTTATCGGACGGCTCAAGACGACGCACAACGATTCACTCAAGATCAACGGACCAGACGTGCCCCTACTGTTTAGCTAGTTAATTCCAGTTATTACTGCTGTAATATTACACTTATGAACCAGATGTACTGAACGATATATTCCGGCCTTGCCGTGATGAAGGAGTAAGAAAAGAAGAACTAAATTTAGTGTATCCTAGTCTAGGGTTCTTCCTTCTGCCCGTCCTGACGGAATTATCCCCTTTCACCTAGTACGATTTACCTACCAATTCATCTCGTAATTCCTCCCATCGCTCCTCAAAGTCGATCGGGGCGTTACAATGAGGCCTGTGTATCAAAGCCCATATTCGTTAAATCTTGGCCCATTAATTACCAGTTGGATCGTCTTATAGAAGTTAAATCTAGCATGTTTTTTTAAATGGAAATGAAATTTTATTATCCAGAGTGCACAGCAGATCCGCTGGCCACTAAATCAGAAACAAAGTTTGGCGGAACATGAGCCCAAACATTCCCCCTTCTTCGGAGGTGGTGTTTTTGGTTCATAGGTGTAAATGTGTCTATTATAAAAAAATACATAAAAACACATTTTAAGATGTCAAATATTTCGAACGAAAATTCCATGTATACATCCCAATATTATTCTATGTTGACGCACAAAGTTTCACAAAGAAAGAACATTTTTTGTGACTTAGTGCAAAAAAGTCAAAAAAAAAATGTCTTGTGAATAGTCATATTGGAGCACTGAAAATTGTCTTTTTCCCTAAGCCACAAAAAATGTTCTTTTGCGCTGGAACTTTGTGTGGAAACATGAAATATCCGAATGTATACAGAGACTTTTTTTGAATTTTTTGATATTTTAAAATAGGTACACCTACAAGCCAAAGTGAACTTCCCCTTTTCCTCACTCTATTCTTGTTCTCCTCCTACCTTCACGAGTTTGGGAGTCTTCTTACTTACTTTCCCGAGTCTTAGAATCCCATGTGGGTTGGACGATCTACTTGCCTTTTATCCGAATAAGTTCGTTCGATGGATGGATCTCGAGGGACATAAGAACCTCTTGCTAGTGGTGTCGACCCGGTCAATCTGGAGCAAGGACTTCTTGTTAGTGGTGTCGAGAAGATCAACATTACATAAGAAGATAGTTTACCCAACTCTCACTTATGATTATATTGTATATTACCATAATCAGGAGTATATGCTTATTCCCAATTCATGCATGTATAAACTGGTTTATGATATATAATTATATATTTAATAAAGAAATTAAAAATAAAGAGTTCTTCTCAAGATATATCAATCTCTGTATTCTTAACTGAAAATAGATAGCAATTTCAAGGTGACAAAAAACGGCAAAACCACACATGGACATGTTGTTTTCTTTGATACAGAGAGGCTGGACGATAATTTCCCTAAAAAAAGTGGATGGAGGATAAATAAATTTTGTTCAATTCTGATGAATTTTCTAAGCCTTCATTTTTTAGCCCCTGTATGTCAACAAGGTTTTTTACATCATTGTTACGAAGTTTTTTTTAAAACCATGCAAGAGAATCACATGTAATAGAGGCCAAAGAAGACCAGAAGTACAAACTGATTACAAAGTTAGAAACAAAATAAACGACCCTGCTGAGAACCTACGACCATCATCTTACAGGAAGATAGCAAGAAAAAATTACATTGGGAGAGGAAAACAACCGACCGAGACTACGCGTGGCACCTTTCTGCTAGGCTTATCGATCCTCCGCAAAAGCATATAAAATCAGGTTTAATGTTGTGAATCTAGAAGTCCACAAGCTGGGGAATGGAGGCCTTTCTTTCCTTGATAATAGAGATATTTCAAATTATTGCTCCTCTCCTTCAAGTACATGTCAAGGTTCAAGATCAACTTCAACAAGTCGAGGAGGACCAAAGCCCAGGAGCAAATCCGGATTTCCCTATGTCAAATCTTGGCTGTCGATTGGGGGGAGCTTGAAGAAAGTGACAGCTCTGCAAGGAATTCCAGTCGTCCAACAGAGTAATAGAATGCGAAACTGAAGCATCACCAATTCCCCATTACCAAAGATAGTGCTCCACTGACTGGTTATGAGGAAAACTGAACAATGCATCCAGTGCGTTCCTCCATGCACCGATGCATTTCAAGCTTCAAGGGAGAAGGCCCATAAGTCCTAGCAAGGGGAAGGTAAAACTTGGCGTCCCAAGCTATCAGCTAAAAAATTTGGTGATTATTAGACTGGTCTGCATTACGGCAGTAGTACATGTAAACAGGATGCCAGCTTTAAACTGGTCTGGGGATGTTTTAGGAGCCCAGCACATGACAACTCACTTATCTCCCTTGTTGTGTGAGACTATTAGTGAATCAAAAGTACGTATGAGAGGTCTGCGGAACAGGGGAGTTCTGGAGCTAGATATAAGCTTGGTCACAATTAATTTTGTTCTATCAGAGATATATAACAATTATCAGAAGCACCAGGTCACAATTATGACCAGAGAAGCTTCATTAAAGATACAATTTACAAAATGCTGTTAATGCTTCTAATAAAGTACATAAAAAGAGCAGCGTTATTTGAATAATGCGCTAATGCTCCTCCATTCAGGTATACAAGACCTATAGATTTTGTCAAAGTCAAAATGTTTCAAGTCTGACCAAAATTATACAAAAAATTATCACCAGCTGAGGTGAACATATACCCTTGAAAAAAAAGGATAAGGCCTTATTACTTATTAGTGAACTTTCAGATTATGCCTTTAATTTTTCATTTTCCCATAGACATCCAAAATACTCAAATAATATAGATGCAAAGCAAAAAAAAAAATGAGGCGACCTTTTGCGCACGTTGGTGCAACCAATGTTAGTACTCCAAAAAGAAAGAACATGAATTCCTGCAAAATTCATCCAAAAAAAATAGTATCAATTGTATTCCAACATAAGTAAAGGAGAAAGGGGATGGGGGTGGAAAACCTGAATCCGCATCTCCACTGCCAACCCCTCCTCTCAACACGACCTATCTGACCCTTTAAAGCTCAGAAAGGGGGAACAGAAGCTAGTAATGATACATCAACTGTGTTACCATAATACTTCCTACCCAAAACGTCTTATAATACAGAACAGAGTAGTACATCTCATTGTTTACGTGTATATTTAACAGTTTGACCAAGAGCAATTGTGCGCAACAAAATGGAATATAACTACATTGCGTAGTCCCATTACTTGGAACTAAGTTAGGCAACTGCAAACTCTATGGACAACCAATAAGAACATGAGAGCCTTAAAAGCTAGCTACAAAATTAATAATCGCCTCACAATGTTAGTAAATCACACTGAAAGCAAGTTAGTTTTCAGTGAATACTTCTGTCCAGGATTTATGTACATGATTATCTGTAAACCTATGATGTTACTCAACTATCATTCAATGTACAACTCAATCACACATGTAACTTGTCAATGCGAGGAGTTTGTCAACATATCAGTTGTCTTTGGTATATAAATATTAGTTAACACAGTGAAATAAATTTACAATTTAGAGTGACTGAAAAATACATAAAGTACACAACATGAAAGTATAACACATTGATCTTTCCTACAAGCCATACAAATAGTTCTATGGCCATCATGACCTGCAGGCACTACTTACGAATTTCCATTTGAGGGCTAACAATACGCACACATACACGCATGAGCGCTGGAAGACACTGTCCTGACGTCTATTCCAGTTCACAATAAACCTGAAATGCCCATTAAACTCTTAAGCATGGTGCTTTAGACAATGCAAATCAAGTTAATTATAGCCCTCATACTCCACCCATTTTATCTCGGTTACAGTACTAGAATAGGAAACACAATACTATCAATCACAAATGAATGGATACAATCTAGACTGGTAGCATTTATATATGAAGGTGGTTCTAAAGGAAGATTATGCGAGTCAACAGCTGCAAATTTTGTTGCACAATTAAAAAAAATATTGAGATACAAATATGATTGGATGATCTACAGATTTAAGGATATCATTGAATAAAAAACTCGAGAATTTCAACTTGAAGGAAACATCATCCAAATGATATCATTAGAAAAGCACCACAAGCACCACTATAGCATTTGCATGTAAAATAGGTAATAACTAAACTTAAGCATGAACAAGAAAAATGGCAGGGAGCATATAGTCCAACAAACGTCATTATCCTCAAGGACATAAGTAAGGCAAAAATATTGTGTCACTAATTTCATAAAATCTCGTAAATACCCAGACATTTACCGGCTATCCAAATGCCTCTTTCAAGGGCCAGCTTGGGAACTAATTCAGTACCGTTTTGTACACTGGAATTGGACAAAAAGTAGCCATCCAAGCAGGACATACTGTTTGTAGGCAATGTCTACTTGTCTAGCTATGCTTGTTGGAGGTTGAAACAAAAACAAAAGCCATAACCTATGCCAAGTCCATATCATCCCCTTCAGGCCTTCACCCTCACTTTGTTGCACTTGGGTATTCTGCAGCTTCTGTACAGCTGAGCTCCCATATCTGGTCAAAGCGATCGGAGGCAGGAGCTTCTTTCAAGAGAATGCTTCATGTCACAACATCACTGATCTTTACATGTTAACCTTTGTAAGAGCTGGAGTGAGATACTTGGAGATGGTAGAAGGCATGTATGTGAACTCCATGCTGTACCTACAGCGTGGTGCGAACTCGGTCACTCCTTGCAGCACCTTCTTCTTTGTGTTCACAGCAATCACCCATGCCTCCTCCTCCATCTCATCGATCTTGGCCATGAAGTAGACAATGTCACTGTCATCACCCAAGCTGATTGTGGGATGACCAACATGGAGCCTCTCCAAGGTTGACGTGCCTTTATCAATGTCCTCTGGCAACGTAGGCAGCAACACTGCCATGTCCGCAGGGACGGTGATATCAGAAGAACTGAGCTTAGAGTCCATCTGCCAGCCGGAACTGCCAGCCGCCACCGTCGTGCTCCACCTGACAACCGTCCAGCCAGCTGAAAAGTAGGTGCCATGAAGCCGCCTCGGGCGTGGGCCTGGCCTGACATGGATCTGCACCTCGACATACTCGATGCGACCATGGACTGCTGCAACACTCCGATAACGCCGTGAATGGCCACGCAGAATGTTTTTCTTCTTAACTGGCCCTGCATCCGGCAGCGGGACATAGTGAATCAGCCGACTGGTGGGGCTGTCCTCCTTGCCTCCTAACAAATCGCAGAGGATGATGCCTTGCTCAAGGTCAACCCAGCCCATGGTGCCAACATCTCCTCCGATGTTCATCACCATATAGCAATGATGTCCTGCAACTTGGTCCTCATACTGCTGGTCCGCCAAGACAGCAACCTTGCGGTCCCAAGTCTTGCTCTGAGAGTCATACGTGTAGAGATTACACCGACTCATTCGGGGATTCAGATCATCAGTACGAAGTGTGGCGATCTTATATGCGTCCAGATCATCAGGACGGTTGGCGCGGAAGCGCAGGAGGCCAACCTGGTCGTCGTGGAAGTAGTACGAGCCATGGTGAAGGAACAGGTTTGGCTCGGGATGACTGACCATCTCGAGCATCGGCGGCACCCCGTCGGCAGCCCGGTAGACGTAGTAGTCGTGCTGGGAGCGGTGAGAGCCGCGAGGCAAGAGAAACAGGGCGAGGTTCCCCTCCGTCGCGACCAGCTTAGGATCCGAACTGAACTCGGTGGGAGCCCCGTTGGTGCAGGATACGCAGAAATAGGAGACGCGCGGCGGCCGGGCGAGGAAGAAGCTCACCTGCACCTTCCTGCCGTCGCTGGTCAGGGAATAGGCGGTGGTGTGGTTTTGCTCGTCGACGGTGTAGGCGGATGCGTCGACGAGGGCTTCTTCCAGGGCGCAAACATCGTTGCGTTCGAGGGCCGGAGCCGGCAGCCGCAGGGAGGCGGCGCCTTCCGAATAGCGCTTCCTGGACATGGATCCTTTCGTCCTCAATCGAAATTTTGCCTCTGAATCAAGAGGCAGTCGGGAGAAATGGAATTTCTGCTTACTGTCGATCTATGTGATGTTCAAAAAGGCGAGCTGGACCGTACTGGAGTTGGACCTGGAGAATCGATCGGGAGGGCGGAGCTCTAGTTGGATAAAATCAGGGTGGACGAAGCAGGAGATAAAATCAGGCTGAGGCGGGGGCGGGGGCGGCGGGCGGGGGGCGGCGCTTGATGCAGAGACGAATTGCGATAGCTAGAGGAGGACGATGAGCGTTATTAGTGGGTTGGGCCTTTTGTTTTGCTTGGGCCGCCTATTCAAAGCTGTGTTGTGATGTAAGACAGCTGGTTTGCTTGATGAAATCGGAGGGCCTCGAACCCCGACACAAAAGACTGGTGTTCTGAAAAATGCGATACCACCTGTCCCCTAAAAAGAACTGTCCACTTCCATTCCAATTTATCCTAAAAAAAACCTCCATCCCAATTTGTCTGGAAAGAGAAAAACCTCCATTCCAATGTGCAATGCACGCATGTTTTTCAAGTTTTGTTTTTAACCAATAATTAATTTCTCTAAAAAATAATGATTAATCCATTATATAAAGAACATTTGATATATAATTGTTATTATTAAAAAGTTTTTGAATACGAATCTAATAATACTCCCTCTGTCCAGAAATACCCTGCATTCTGGGTTTAGTCAAGGTCAAACTTTGTGAAGTTTAACCAAACATACAAAAAAAAATATATACATGTATAATAGTACAACATAAGTACCAGTAGAATCTTCATAAGATATATTTTTATATTATATACATTCAGTGTTATAGATGTTTATAGTTTTTTTTGTATGTTTTACTAAAGTTTACAAAGTTTGATTTTGACTAAACCTAAAACGCAGGGTAATTATTGACAGAGGAAGTATTAATATGTACTCCCTCCGTTTTAAAATATAAGATGTTTTAGGTTTGTGAAGAGAATGTATCTAGACTTGTTTTAGTGTGTAGATTCACTCTAAACATGAGTGAACCTATATACTAAAAGTAGTCTAACTACATTTACTTCACAAAGCTAAAACATCTTATATTTTGAAACGGAGGGAGTACTATATAATCAAGATATTGTTACTCAATTCGTATGGTCAAACTTCTCTAAATGTGTGTGCACCTTATTTATAGGGATAGATGGAGTATTAATCAGCCGGAGGTCGCATCCTATGTGTTGCGCGCCATCGACACTTTTTGGTCGTGCATTCCACTCCACCATTCACCGCGGTTCCTATGAGTTTCCTCACCCTCCTCCACCTCCATGTTTCTAGCTCTCATGTCACCTCCGCATGAATCCTAGTGCTACTTCCTGTATAGGGAGAAATTTTTGATGGGAAATCGCCACCGGCCACCGCTCCGACAGGAAATGAGCGTCTCTTCTAGGCAACCATGGTTGTGGGGGAGAAATTTCCAGGGAAGCGTCACCGGCCACCGCTGCACCGGGAAAGGAGCATATGCTCTAGGCAACCATGGTTGTGAGTTCCTCACTCCTTTCAACCCCTAGGGTTCTAGTTGTGTAGTGGATTTTGTTACTCCTGCCTACATGTGTGTTTTCTAATAGTTGATGTGTCATTCTAGTTGTGCTTTGTGCTAGTTTTGCTCATGATTATGGCCAATTTTCAGGAGATTCATTGCTAGTTACACATGATACTGCCGGCTAGCCAAGGTCGGCAGAATGATCAGCACGCTTCGATGGGCGCGTAGGAAGTGGATCAAAGAAACTAGGAATCTCATTATAGTGTTGTAAACCAAAAATAGCAATCACACTGAATACAATGTTCATGTAAACTTTGAATTCCACAACAATTGTTGTGTGGCAAGCATGAATTTGTCAGGAACATGACGGCCTTCTTAACAACATAAACTAAAAGTTAGTCCTAGAAAGACTTCCAAACGATGCATTCACCACCCAAGGGCTACATATCTACTTTCACTAGTATCATAAACCGTTTTAGACCCAAGGGCTACATATCTACTTTCACTAGTATCATAAACCGTTTCCTAAAACCCTTCCACCAGCTAGCAACTCAGCTCCCATCACCATGTACAGTTGTCCTACAACACGAATACATCCCTTTTTAGTAAAAGGAACTCAAGATATAGTTTAAGTCTCAGTACCCAAGTGACTCTAAAAGAATTAAAACCAGACTTAAAACAAGTTGATGTGGTTTGGGGAGGGGGGGACCACATCCCAAGACCAAATCCGGATTTCCGAGTTAAGTATTTCGGATTCAGGAAACCTTGGCTGTTGAGTGGGGCGAGCTCGTCAACGAGGTTGACCCTTGTGATGGAGGAACCTACCGAATAACACTTCTGGGCACAATCTGATAACCGCCTAGGTGCACAAAAGGATCACCCTCACATTTCTTCCCTTTTGCATCATTAGTAGACTGAACAAAGTGACATGCCCTGCAAGGAATTCCAGTAGTTGTCAAATAAAGTGCTAACAAAATGTGAAACTGAAGCATTCCCGTTATGGAAGATAGATTGCTCCACTGTACACCTGACTTCAACAACCTATCATTCAAAAAAATGGAAGTACAATTCAAGTGGATACTACATCCAATGCATTCCTCCATTTAAAGTTAAGGGAGATGACCTACCGATCGATTAGAGGACAATTTAAACTTTACAGTCAAAGATATCAGCCCAAATTTTGGTGTTCCTAAGACAGATGTGCATTGCAGAAGTATTACAAGTAAACATGATGCAAGCATGTCAGCTCTAAACTGGCCTGGGAATCTTGTGAGAGGCCGGTGCATGAAAGAACGCTTATCTCCCTTGTTCTATCTTGTATGAAACAGTGAGTTAATCAAAAGTAAGTGTGTGACCAGTTTGTCGAACAGGAAGCTTTGGAGCTAGATATAACCTAGGTCATAATAAATTTTGTTCTATCAGGGATATTTAATCATTACCAGAAGTGCCAGATCGTAATTATGGCCATAGAAGCTTCACTAGAGCTGATAATTTGCATATGCCATAATCACATAGGCCCATAAATGTTGTAGGTTTTCTTTCATATGCTAGTCAATTTCACAAAATGATGTTAGTGATTCTAATTCTAAATATTAAAAAGGAGATTTTTTTTAGTAATACTCCCTTCATTATAGCTTAGAAGGCCTCTAGATACATGTGTCTCTTTTAAGTTCGACCAAACCAAAAAGTTCAATATCTACAATACCTGTTGAGGTGAACATATATACCCTTGAAAAAAAAGGAAAAGGTGTTATTTGTAACCTTCCAGATTATGTCTTTAATTTTTCATTTCCTCATATACATGCAAAATGCTCAAATATTGGCTGCAAAGCGGAAAAATTGACTCGGGCTTTTTTTTCACCTTGGTGCAGCCAATGTTAGCATCTCCAAACAGACTGGAGGACATGCATTCCTGCAATATTCATACAATAAAATTAGCGCAGATTGTACTCCAATAGTTCAAGGAGAAAGGGGGCATTAGTGGAAAACGTGAATCCGTATGTCACATCCCAAAATTCTCCTAATTTTGGAATGTGAAAAAAATAAATAAGTTTGATTGATTGTTTGACTATGTTGAAAATTCTCAAAGAGAAGAAACTTTTTGAATAGAAAATCCTCTCAACCTTGAATTCAAAATCTTATATTCTTTTGTTATGACCTAAGTAGCCATATAGGCAAAAGGGCATGGATTGATTATGGATTGTAGAATTGGTGTGCAAGATTTCAAAATGAAAATCACGAAGCATTCGTAAGCATTTCATTACATCCATGCAAAGTTCTCACAAACTGAATCTAAATCCTGGTATCTAAATCCTACAGTTGATTCGTCCAAATATTTCTAAAGGTAATTAAATTGACTTTATAAAACCCACTGTTGCTAAGGCAGCGATTATTGCTAAATTATAGCCTAAAAAGATCCAATTAATATTATAAAATTTTAGAAACAAAATTGAGCTTATTTAAAGCTAGTATGAAAAAGTTATGGAATAAATACAAACAAATAAAGATATAAATAAAATGGAATATACAAGGATTTATAAATCCACTACTTACAAACTAGTAAAAAGATTATAAATTTGATCCTATAATGATCTATTCGATTTTAGAAAAATTTAGAAACAAGAATCATGTAATTTGGAGTTCGTATGCAAAAGATATAAGGAAAAATAGTAAATAGAAAAGAAAGAATTTTTTTTCTAACAGGCCGGCCCACCCGAACCGAGCCAGCCGGCCAGGCCACGCGTACATGAGGGATCGATCGGTTTGCTTTAAAATCCGTGCAAAATCTATTTTGTCAAACCTATCTCTACTCAAACTCTCATAACTTTTTATCTACAACTCCGAATCGACTTCCGTTCGTTTCTACTTGTTCCCTACTCCAAAACCTATCTCCCCACCGTCCTAAACCTACATATAAACTCGTGGAGCCACAGCTGTATGAGTTTCTCTTCTCGAAATTCCAAATCTACATATGCCCGAATCTTATTTCGCTTTTTAACCCATCTAGACTTTGTCGTTTGCCTTCGGTCAAAAAACGAAAGTTGTAGAACTCGTCGAAATCTTTCAACTCCGATAAACCTCACCTCTTTTCATCCACCACAGCCGGAGAATTTCGCATCACAATATTTCAGATCTGACGGTGTAAATCCAAGATGTACTCGCGCTCGTTCCTTCAAATACAAATTCCTTTGGTGAGAAGGTAGGAATAATGATTCCCCACAACTTTCATGTTGTAAGTTTTTCAATTTGACCTACGGATTTGTCTCTCTAAGACAGATCTGTTTCTTGTCTATTCTGAGCCAAAATTGGGTCAATCTCTTCTTCTAGCCACCGGATCCTATCGAGACGGTCGAGATCCAATCAAACCGGTGCGTGCCATGTCGTCAACCCGGTCAGCATCCTCATCAACGCCACGTCAACGTCAGGTCAACATCTAGTTCCAGTCAGCATGCAAAGTCAACCTGTCCAGTCAGCGGAATATTCTTTAGAATATTCCATTCGAATTTAAAATTGTATATTTATTATAGATCTAACTTGTAAAATTCATTAGAAATTCATACCATGTCCAAAAATTGCGTATAATATATCAAATTGAAGATAATTTTATGTAGAATCATCTTATCAGAATATATCCAACTTTTACTGTATGTGATTACTGCAGTAATTTAATTAGTTTTAATGATCTTTTAGGTTAATAAATTCATAAGAAATTATCTGTAACTCCAAAAATATGAACAATATATCAAATTGAAGCTACTGTAATGTACATTAATAATATCTAGTTGGATCTAGCCTTTGCCTACTATTTAACCTGTAGCAATTTAATTAGTTTTAATGGCTTTATAAATCATTAAATTCATAGTAAATTAATTGCTTGTCACAAAAATATAAATGATATACCGATGGAAAGCTGGTTCCATATAGATCATCAATATGCAAATTGTTCAGTTAAATACTGTAAGGTTTTGCAGTAATTGAATAAATGGTTTAATGGCTTATTTAGAGTAATAAATTCATAAGAAAATAAATACTATTCAGAAAATTACAAATAATATGTCCCTGGAATCACAATTCCGTGGAGATTACAGATATAATTTTAGTCTGATTTTTAGGCAACAGAAACTATATGAATCATTTAAAACCCATTAAACACTATTTAAATCATACAAAAAGATCTATAATTCCGATTAGGGTGAATCCAACGCCTACTGGTTCGTATTAACGTCCTATATCCAGTAAACCCAAGAAACAAATTTAATTCGATAGTTAGAACAGACGTTACAACAGAACTACTAAAAACCCTATATTTGCAAGTAATTATTAATAACAAGTACTCCATTGCATTAATTGGCCTCTTGCATGCATCATATACTTCAATATTGTTTAGAGAACTAAAGTATCAACCATTGTGACTTATTAAATTGTCATGCATGCATTTTTTGCATTTGTTTGATCTCTATGTGCTATTGTTTATGATTGTATGCAATTGTTTGCTCGATAGATTGCGAGGAGTGCAACGTGAGTGATTGCAACTACTATGATTGCAAGTATTGTGGTTATGACGAGTGCAACCATTATATCTATGAGGATTTTGAGGATTATCTAATCTACTACATCTACAACAAAGGCAAGTGGTGCTATCTTGGTCATAAATGTCCTACTGTTTTCCTATGCATTGTAGATGTTTTTGTAGAATTGCATATGTAGGAATTGATGTGTATATGCTATGCTATGTCCCATATTATTCTCTAGTATTCCTTGTTTATGAGCCATCGTATTGGTAGATTGCTTAGCTATGCTATTTAGACGAGGAAGGGAATCACATCATGAAAAGTTATATGTTTTGAAAGGCTTATGTTTTCCTAAATGACAAACCAATATGTTTTAATGAACCACCTGGGCGGAATGGCATTGATTGGGTCATCGAGTGTGGATTTATGGTGGGGAATGTCGCCCAGGACACTGAGAAAGGATTGGTTTCTTTGTTTGGTAGCTTCCGTGTGCAACCATGTGCCAATAATAAAATGGGCGGTTGGTTGAACTCAGTAGGTTGTGGTAACTCGAACTCACGTATCCAGAGATGTAGAATAGTGTAGGTTGGACCGGTGCGTGTCGGGTTTGGGGAGCTACTTCCCGAACGGTTCCTTCTTGGACTTCTCCCTATCATCACCCAATATGAGAGTGGTGGTACGAGCTGGGCTGGCCAAGTCACATGGGTAAAGTGTACAAACCCCTGCAGGGGTGTCTAAACTAAGTGCTTAGCCGTGTCCCCGGTTATGGACAATTTGAGCGACCTGATACTGATGCTATGATATTTGTCACTCATCCTTATTTCTTAATTACTTAAAACTTGTTGGGTGAACATAATTGGGTAGGAGCACCTGGGAGTGAACCAGAGTATCCTATTTATCGTATTGGAAAACTACTTTGTTACAAATGTTAGGATAAAATTGTTGTTTTATGCAAATGAGGCTGAACTCCACTTGGCCAAATAAGCATGTAGTTGATAGATCTGTTGTTAACCACTTTAGCCTACTTGCCATACATTCAATGTATTGACCATTCGTGGCTGCAACGTTGCATGTTGCAGGTTATATCGTATCTGAGTGATCGTTCATAGGTCGCGAGACTCCACTCAACAATTGTTCGTCTGTGGCACATTTGAAGGATGGAGATCTACCTTGTATTCGTTTTCCGCTGTGTACTTGAATAAATAATATAAATTCTGGATCATATTCGTTGTATTTATGATGCACGGGATTGACACTATACACATGAACTCAACCTTATCAGGCGAGGGTGTTACACCGCATCTCCACTCCTAAGTTCTAACCCCTCCTCTTCCAACACGACCTATTCGATCTTTCAAAGCTCAAAAGCGGGAACATATGCTGGTAATCAAACATCAACAATGCATATATAATACATGACATTGTCGATGTGCATATTTCACAACTTGAGCAATAGCAATTACGACAACAAAATGGAAATTGAAGTATACTGGATAATACCATTATGTCGAACTAAGTTAACTGACTCGACATTGTATGGACAGCAGAGAGGCAATTCTAGCATGCTACCATGCATGCCCCACTTTCTTTCACCTTCCATTTTTCGGTCAGATTGTGTCAGTTTACTCTCTCTCCGTCCTATTTTTACAGGCTGTGTAAGTTTCCTAGTTGTCAAACATTAAACTTCTGGAGCTCATAAAGTACAATTCCAATTTAAAAACCATTTAAATATTTAGATTTGTCATTAAGAGAGTTTCATAACAAGACCAATATTGAATATATTTTAACAATATTTGAAAATCGTCTTTTAAAATTTGATAAAACTTTTAAGAGCTTGATGAAACCTCGTGAAGAATATTTTTTGAAACAATGTATTTAGATGTGTTTCAAACTTGGTTCATCAAAGTTAGAAAATAATTGGCAATATTTTGTTTCTACCAATTCATTGGGGTTTTCCGAAAAAATTATTCTGCATGTATATAGAGAGCTTCACTAAGTTTCATTCTGTTTCTTCATGTTTCAAAAATCAAAATTTAAAATTTGTTAGAACATATTCAAATTGGTATTGTTTCAAAGTCCTCGTTGTTTGGAACATAAATATGTAATTATAATATAAATCGAACACTTCATTCAAAAGATAAAATATAAATAAAATTTAAGATATTGTGAAAAAACTTGGGTGCATGAGAGGACAGGGGATGCATGTCCATTAGAAAGGTGCGAAGAGATGTCACTATTAGGGGCTCCACAAATTGGAAGGAAAAATATACAACGAGAATAAGCTTACTAGTTTCCCAATCTCAAACTGGATGGTAGCTAGGTGCACGCCGTGCAAGCTAGAAGTGCTTTTCTCATGGACAACCCACAAGAACATGAGAGCATCTCACAATGTTATAAATCCGTCTGAAAGCAAACTAATTTTCAGCAAATACTTCAGTAATTAGACCAAAAACCAGCAAATACTTCAGCATTACTAGCCAAGTCTATACCATCCCCTTCACGGTCACCTCGTTCACACTTTGGCATATGTGGTCAAAGGGGTTGCAGGAAGTAGCTGATGCATGGCTCAACAACATCACTGATCTTTACATGCCAACCTTTGTAAGAGCTGGAGTAAGATACTTGGAGATGGTAGTGGGCATGTAGGTGAACTCCATGCTGTAAATACACCGTGGTGTGAATTCGGTCACTCCTAGCAGTAACTTCGTCTTTGTGTTCACAGCGATCACCCATGCATCCTTCTCTAGCTCATCGATCTTGGCCATGAAGTAGACAACGTCACTGTCATCACCCAAGCTGATTGTGGGATGACCAACGTGGAGCCTCTCCAAGGTTGTCACATCATCATCAATGTCCTTTGGCAACGTCGGCAGCAATGCTGCCATGTCCGCAGGGACGGTGATATCAGAAGAACTGAGCTTACAGTCCATCTGCCAGCCGGAACTGCCAACTGCTGCCGCCGTCGTGCTCCACCTGACAACCGTCCATCCAGCAGAAAAGTAGGTGCCATGAAGCCGCCTCGGGCGTCGGCCTGGCCTGACATGGATCTGCACCTCGACGTACTCGATGCGACCATGGACCGCCGCAACGCTCCGATAACGCCGTGAAGGGCCACGCGTAACATTTTCGTCCTCGACAGGCCCCTCGTCCGGCAGCGGGACGAAGCGAATCAGCCGGCTGGTGGGAGTGTCCTCCTTCCCTCCTAACACGTCGCAGAGGATGATGCCGTGCTCAAGGTCGACCCAGCCCATGGTGCCGGCCTCTCCTCCGATGTTTATCACCATATAGCAATGATGTCCTAGGACGCGGTTCTCATACTGCTGGTCCGCCAAGACAGCGGCCTTGCGCTCCCAGGTCCTGGTCAGAGGAGCTCTTTTGTGGTACCCTCAGTTTAACAGCAGCCATCTATTTAGGCTAATCCAATGGACCACAACCGTTCTTCACTGTTTATACTGGTGCCGAAAATGAGCAGCAGTACGAGTCGCACTGGTCGTAAAATCCCGCACGTTCGGAAGAAAGGGCCGGCCCAATAGAGCCCATTGTACTTCTAACCCTAACTTTTTATTCGGTAAGAAAAAAAATTGAGCTAATTCCCACCCCCTTCCCCCTGCCCCTTCCCCCTCGCCGGCGGAGAGCCGCCCTTCCCCCTCGCCGGTGTTCCCTTCACCTCTCCTTGGCCGCCACTCCACCAACCCTACACCTCGCCGCCGCTACCCGTTGTGCGCTTGAGTCGCTGGGCGGCGGCTGTCGGAGCCGATGTAGGCCGCCGACCTGAATCCCGCGAGGCGCGCGCGGCTAGTCTTTCTCGTCCGTGCTGGGGTCGCGGTGGACCACCCGGCGCCGGTGGCACAGGGCGAGCGCGTACGGGCTCGGGCGCCTGGGCGACCTGCGCATCCTCGTCTCCGGCGAGGGAGCTGGATGGCCGGGACGAAGGGTACACGCTGCTGCGGCGGCCTGACGAAAGTCCTTCGGCGCCGGCGCCTTGGACTTGGCCTGTGCTGGTCTTCCTCCCTTGGCCGCGCCGGCCCCTGGGACGTGTGGCAGGCGAACATGGCGAGCCTGCCGTGGTCGCTGTCTGGTTCCAGTGTGGCGACGCCGTCTCTCTCATAAGCGGGCAGCGGGGAATCCGTGGCGCCATGGGCGGCCACTGCCACAGCTCCCACCCTCAGGACGTCAAAGTAGCCACCGTGGTGTCATTTGCGGCCTGGACGTCGGTGAGGCGGGGAATGGAGGATGGCATCGAAGTAGGAGGTACGAATGAATGAAGCTGCCATGATGGACTGATCGTGAGGAGGTGTTCAGCATTGCACGGTGATGTTATGCCGTTGTTGCGGTTAGTTGTTTTTATACTCAAGTGTGTTATTTATGCAATTGAGGCAACATTGATCTGACAAGCAGAATAGTCTGTTTGTAACACTAGTATATTGCTGATCACATATGCTAGAATCCTTCTCTTTGCTTAGTCCAGATCCATGATAGGGACTGCACTGAATAAGAGCACATCCGTTACTCAAGTATAGCTAGTTCGAGATGATGGCACAAGCAGTAACAATGCATGGATTTGTATTTATGATCTAAGATCCGTAAAGAGATAAAACAAGATAGGTACGTCCAACTCCAATTTACATTATTCTAATGGCAATCTGAAAACTCAAACAAATAATAATGGTTTCATCTTAATAGAAAGATACTATAATTGTACTGATTATTACATCCAATCACATTGAAGATAAGAAAATGTTGCAAGAAACTAATTGGCTGGCAAATGGTGGATCATTTGCCATCATCATCCTTCTTGGAGTTCTTGGAGTTGTTCTTCTTGAGTCCTTTAGCTAGCTTGTTGTATGGCGACTTGTAGAGTGTCACCGCCAACCTTGGTCGAAATCTATCGATTATGGCCTGGCAGATATAAAGTTAATATGGTTGTAGCTGAAAACATAAAAGTTAACATTAACTTCTAACAAGCTTACAATTACCTGGTCAAAGTTTTCTGCAAGCTCTCTGCCCGTCCAATTAATCATATTCATTATCAAAAATAGACCGCAAGATGTTCTGGAAAACAAATTAAGTGTTAAATAGATTATAATTTACTTACAATTGTTAAGCCATTAGTTTTCCATCCACATACCCATCGGTCTGTCGTGGTACGCCTGCAATCACATCCACGGGCCATGATCCCACATTATAGTTTCTTTCTGGGTGTGTCCAGACGCATATTTCATCGCCATGCTGTTCTCGGGCAAACCTGATGTGGTTCTCCATACCTCTTAGTTGTAAGGTGGAATTGCATAATTAGGTGGGATGTAAATATAATCCAAGGGAGAAAATTCAGTCAGTACCAAAGAAATGATAGAAACTCACGGTGTTGGCTAGATATGTGTGCAAGTTGTCATTTTCTATCTGCCAGTGAGGGATGGAGTTAATGATCTGGATAAACTGGATGGTGGTATTAACCACCAACAGGAACCAGTGGTCCGGGTTTTCCATACGGATTGGTAAAAAGATCTACATAACAAGTAATTAATAATTATTCAAAGAATGAATACGTAAGAACACACACTATTTGGTATACTGAAGTAAATAATATTTACCAAATGATTACGTAAGTAATCGACTACATGTCTTGTGCGACCCATCCTGACCTTCACTTGAGCATTCAATTTGCCATCATTTTCTAGCACAAAAGTGTTAATCGCCTTCTCAATAAATACAGACCCATCCTCTCTCATGTCCTTAGGGGTGGTGCGTCTGTGATGCTCTATGTAGGCATCGATAAGCTGAAAATTGAAATATTTAGTAAACTGTAACAATATGATTCAGGATAACTGCGTATTAAATAGTAAATGTTATAAAAAATGTTTAATACGTACCTCATCACCTAAGTACTTATCCTTGACTAGTGCATCGGGATTTGTTAGGCATTGCAAATGACGCTGTGCTATAAAAAGGCTGTCGATCTGAACCAAGTTTTCATTCTCGTAGGTGGTGTTAATATAGTTCCTAATTTTCTGCACCTCAGCTTGATCAGGCTCTTCTACTATTATTTCTTGGGTCTTTCCCATCCACAACCTGCGGCGGTGCCGCTCGGACATGGTTTCGTCCAGTTCATACTCGAATGTTTCGGACTCTTTGGCTTGGGACTGCACCTTCCCTGTGTCGGACTGCACCTTCCCTGTGTCGGACTGCACTTTCTGTATGTTCTCCTTTCTAGTACTAGTATACACATAATCAGATTTCTGGCTGGGTGCCGGCTTCCGTCCCGAAGGCCCCCTCAAACGCTTGCCAATTGTTTCATTGTCATCTTTTTTTGATTTGGACTGGCCATCTGTCTTTCTCTTTTTTAGGCTTGTCTGAACCTGTACGTAACAGTAGCAGGATGGTTACATTCTACTGGTATTCTGATCAAATAAGAGCAAGCACAGCCAACATGTGGGTCATATATTTTTGACCAAAATAATAGTACCAAGTATGTTTACCTCGTCGAAGTGTTGTTGTAGGTTCAGACGGTCGCCATATTTGTTCATGTTGGTTTCCTTATCGACTGATGAATGAGTTGGCAGTTCCATACCCATGTGTAGCATCATAGCATATACATCTAGCTGCACCCTGTTGATTAAAATATTGTTATTATCAATCCTAACACGGTTGTCCGAGATCGACCTCACTAGCTGGTCATGCTCAATCTTCGCATGGCCTCTATTGTCTATGACGTTGATAGATATATCTTCCAGGAAGTCCATGACCTGCATAGCATGAATGAATAATGAGATGTGTATTTAGTATGGTGTTAGATAATAATTATAAATAAAATTACCCGCTAATTATATGTTGATATTTTTTCAGATGATTTTGGTATTGGGTTAGACGCCTTGTTCTTTCTAGCTGGAGGTGGCTTCATATAGTCTTCAACCATCTGTAGCAAAAATATAATAATATGTTAGCATTTATGAATATATGAAATGAACGCACATCACATTGTTGATCATGTGAAGTACCGTTCCAGCTCCGAAGTTTCGGAGCTGGTCAATTTTGTCAGCTTTTCGTGCTTTCTCCTCTGATCCAGTATTGCATCAGAGGTATTCCACGTTGAGTATAATCCAACGTGGAGTCTATATCACATAGACGGAATTTCTCCCAGTAAAATAGCTGCAGAAGGTAAAAGTGAGAAAGAAATATAGTATATATGAAAAAAGGTAAAC
This sequence comes from Avena sativa, assembly GCA_916181665.1. Taxonomy (NCBI): domain Eukaryota; kingdom Viridiplantae; phylum Streptophyta; class Magnoliopsida; order Poales; family Poaceae; genus Avena; species Avena sativa. The sequence continues at coordinate 95,226,527 of OV702294.1, forward strand.
AGATGGGTCAAATTAGAATAACCTGGAGTAGGGGGAGGTTTCCCCCAAGATTCAATTTTCCATTTTTAAATTCCACAATGCTGGCTATTAAATGGTCAAGCGTAAGCTTGGCCCAGTTAATTGATCTAATCTTCTGCACGCTCTCAACAAGACTCAAGTACTTTGAGCTGATATATTGAGATGTGGATGGACAGAAGACTGTCCCTATTGCGTACAGCACAAAACATTGCAAGAACTCATCAAGTGGCAAGTCCTTTTGGTTCATTCTTTCAGATAGTGATTTCAAAGATATGCCACTGCTATTTTTCTCCTTAAGATCAACATATAGTTGAGTACTTCTCGTGGATGAGATGGGATGGAACGCCTGGCCCTTGGAAGGTAATCCCATCAGATTGACAACATCCATCTCTGTAATTCTTGTCTGCTTACCATTAACGATGAATACCTTTGCGCGCTCGTCATATTGATTTGCTAACCACCATATGACGTCTGATGTTTACTTGCTTCAGTTATAATAAATGCCCTAGGTCGGCGGCGATGATGCATGTACGACGATCTGGGGTAAGGTTGTCAATGATCTTAAACAGAGCTTGCTGCGAGGCTGACTGAGTGGGCTACAGTTTGGACAAGAAAGATATTAGCTGTAGGTAAATAGTAGCTGAAAATTACAGATCTATTTTTAAATACAGTAATTAGTACTCCCTACGTCCTAAAAAGGATGTTTTAGTTCAAATTTAAATACAATAATTACTTGCAAATTTGTCCAAATTTGGATGAATCTAGACTGGTTTTAGTTTGTACATGCATCGAAATTTGAACAAATCTAAGTGTACTAATTAGGAGAAAACAGAAGTGATGCACGAGAGATAGATTTAGCGACTGATCTAAAATTTGTATATAATAGTAGAGTACTTTAGTATCTGCGTGGATTCGTTTTTTCCTTCTGTTGTGGCTCATACATAGGTTGTACATCCTATTTGAAAGAACATTAAGAAAATTGTGTAGTACGAGATCAGATTGCTTCATGACTAAAAAAAAGGAAGATTTGTATAGAAGAGTAGAGTACCTGAGTATTATATGGCTTGCGTGAATTCGCTTTTTCCTTCTCTGCTGGCTCATACGTCTCACGTATTGTAGATGGTACATCCTTTTCGAAAGAACATTGTGTAGAACATGATTAGATTGCTTCATCATTAAAAAATAAACTTTACAGCATATCGACATAATCAAATCCTGCTTACCTTGTTGTTTTTTGACCGCAGGCGAGATTTCTTGGATTTCTTCTGGCTAGATGCGCACTGAGATTCGAGTCTCGACGGGGAGTCCATCGATCACGGTGGCAGCAGCAAAAGTTTATGAGATACCGTGGTCTCGCGGTCGTATTATATTGGCCTTGGAGTCGGCAGAACAGGAGTCCTGTTGGTTTACGTATACAGAGTTCTATTTAATGTTGACAAAGTAATTTTTGTAACTAGGCAAGTATTCGACCGGATACGAGTTGACGTGACCTTGATTAGCTCCAAATACAGAGTTCTATTTAAACTCAAAAGGTTATTATCACCAAATTTCTTACGTGTTGACAAAGTAATTTTTGTACTAGGCAAGTCTTCGATCGAATATGAGTTGACGTGACCTTGATTAGCTCCAAATACAGAGTTCTATTTAAACTGACTTAGGTTTGTCTAAATTCGCATGTATCTAAACACATTTTAGTGTATAGGTGTATTCGTATCTAGACAAACTCAAGTCAGTTATTTCTGGACGGAGGGAGTAGACCATTCAAATTTACCCAAGTTTTATCATTCAAAAACTTTGACAGGAAGAAAAACCACACCAAACTACGGTTTTCACACAATTTTGAGGACGTTGATCTTTCGGCCTTGGTTCTAGAGGAGGCAAACGAGAAACAGTAACATGAGAACACGACAAACGACATACAGAGACATTTTTTATAGGAATTCAAACATTGATCGAGAAACAGAAGCACAAATAAGATGGAAGTCACGTACATCCAGAGACATTGTTTTACAGATTAACTCATCAGCACAAGGCATGAGTTATTGCTATCTCAAAATGTGTGTACTTGAAATACAATCGTTGCTTCATTTATATTAAACATGCGTGACAGTACCAAGTATCTCAGATCATCTGTTTTCGAAAGAATCATGAAACAACTATGGAGAAGGCGCAAAGTTGTTTCCTCATATCACACACCTCTATCCCTAGAATTGAATCTCTCGTGGAATGCCTTAGGCCTCTTCTTGCTCGGAGCACCTCTCGGTTTTATCGGTAATGGATCCAATACTTTGCCATGAAAAGCTTTGCTCGATGATGAAAAATATGCAGGCAAAGGACCAAATTTTGTCGCCTCATTATTCTCGCCATTATTGCTGGCATCATCATTCTCGGCATTGTCGGCTTCGTCATCCGAAATACTATCAAAAAAATCCAACACTCTGTTTGATTTCTCTGTGCTCAATGAAACTCTGAATAAGACTGAATTAGCCTTGTTGCGGAGTTGACGGTATCGATCCATCTGATCAGACCAAACCTGTGTACTGCCATTCCTCTCAGGTACTAAACCAAATTTAGCTTGCATCGTCCATCTGACAGCAACACAACAACGAGGAATGTCGTGCAGGCCGAGGTACTTCAAAACACAGAATGCGTGTGCACATGGGATTTCCTCACGCTCCATCTTCCGACAGTGGCAATTCACACTCTGTAGCAACGCCTCATGTAAGACACAAGTGACATCATGCTCACCATAGTCACTGGATACAACAAACCTGACCAAAGAGGAATCTTCCTGGGTCATCTGACGAATCTCCCATCCACCTGATTTCACAAACTGCTCCTTTACCCACTTGAATATTTCTGGAGTATATATACGGGCTGCACTCTTCAAAAGTGGGTGATCGGATATTCTTGTGAAAGGTACAGACTGTGAAGCTTTGGCATCCAACTCGCCTTCATTTCTTCGGATACGTGACATAAAATACTGGGAGTGCTCAAGCAAATCGACCATTGACATCATCCTATCTAGATGGTTATGAAGACCTGAGTTCAGACTTTCACTCCTTTGGTTGCTACTCATTCGCAGGAAGTACCCACCCTTCGTGTACGCCGCCGCCCATTTCCCTCTCAGCTCATACATCCTCGAAAACCAAGCGTCCTGTTCACTAACACCATACAGCAGCAGAAACGCGGCCCATCGCTCCTCAAACTCATCAGGTTCCATCCTCTCATAAATGAATTTCTTGAAGTCTTTCAGCTTTTGTTTTCGGATGTGTTTTATCATATTCTGCTCTATGTGCCAGCTGCATAACCGATGAAATGCATCAGGCATTACGACGTAAATTGCTCTAGCCATTGCATTATCCCCATCCGTGATCAATGACCTAGGACGCTTCTGGTGCATCGCCAATAGAAATGTATGAAGCAACCATATATACGATTTAGTGGTCTCATCTGATAGGACCGCACAGCCAAACACAGTTGTGCTACGATGGTGGTTCACCCCAACGAACGGAACAAATGGCAGATTATAGCGGTTCACACGATACGTGCTGTCAAATACCAAGACACCACCAAAGGCATCATAGTCCAAACGCGACTGTGCATCTGCCCAAAAAATGTTTCTCAGATGGCCTTCACTGTCAGTAGTATGTTTGTAGAAAAAGTCTGCATCCCTGTCTTTCTGTGACGCCATATAGTTCAACATATATTCAGCATCTCTACCTTCAATTTTTTTCTTCTTGTACTCTGCAACAAAGTTATACAAATCTCTGGGTATAAACCCGACCTTGTCGGGACCACCAGCCTGATGTTCCATGACATCCATTATCTTGTGTGTCCGGAGGCCACCAATCCCATAACCAACTACATCAGCCTTCTGTCCATCTGTCATCTTACGGTGAGAGTACAAGTAAGCAAACTCGCCTTCCTTAGCGAGTGGATGATTATGCTCATCCTCAAACTTCTTCACGAACCATTCACCAGTAGCCGCACTCAGCTCAATCTCAAAATGAGCTTTACATCCACACCGAGTAAGAGCCTTTGGAGTTCTTTTTGGGTCAGTTCTTTCAAAGTTCGCCAATGTACGGTGCCCTTCCTTAAAGCACGTGTAAAGCCGCCTGAAACGCGTCCTAGTGCCTGACAAGTATTTCACCTCTTCCTTTCTAACACTGAACCCTTTCACCTTTGCATATTCATTATAAAACTGGTATCCTTCATCCTCACTCTTGAAGGTCTTGCTAACAATGCGGTGATACTCATCGCGCTCTTCCAAGGTATCGCCTTCACCATCCATGTCTGAAAATTGACATCATCAGAGTAAGATTCATGCAACTATCAATTAAATTATCAGAGTATAATTGTCATCTCAGTACCAATTTATACTAGCAAATTCTGGTTTTTTTCACCTTAAAAAAAGCAGTGCCATATTGTTAATATTGAGTTTTTTACTAGAAAATAATGTCTACAATACAGAAGAATAAAACACCCTGCTATAGGCCTACAGAGCTTGGTTCATGTAATCAGTACATCGATTGTACTGTACTACAACTTTCTGTCTAAATATGTGAGTTCACTCGGTGAATCTAATTAGCTTATACCAATACTCCAGTGTTGCTGGACTACTCTTGCCCAAACCATGGCCGTCGATTTCGCTACCCTCTGCTACTACTACATCTATCAGAATGAAAACTAGATAAGTTCAACATGATGAAAGAAGACCAGAAACAAATAAATGGATAACAAAAGGAGGTCGCATAATGGGTCATCTAAAGGAGCTCCAAGACATATGGATGAAGTAGCACGCTCCCAAGTTCACTCGGTAAATCTAATTAGTTGTTCTTACTCAACAATTAGCCAAACAATTAGCCAAAAATTACGCTCCAATCACTGTGGTACTACTTGAATTTAACCAGAAAAATGTTTTACAGAGAGATAAAACTACAGTTGCTCTTACTCAACAATTAGCCAAACAGCTAGAATCGTAGGGGGGCTGGTAGATGTGGGAGGTGGCGGCGGCGGCCCTGGTAGATGTGGGAGGCGGCGGCGGCCCTCCTGTAGCGGCGGCAGGGGGTGGTGGGAGGCGGTGGGGGCGGACCTGGTAGATGTGGGAGGCGGCGGCGGCCCTCCTGTAGCGGCGGCAGTGGGTGGGGGTCGAGAGGCGGCGGCGGCCGCCCTCCTACAGCGGCGGCAGGGGGTGGGGGTCGAGAAGGGTCGGACGAGGCGGCGGGCGTTGACGAGGCGGCGGCGGGTGTTTTTTCCTGGATGTTTTTTCCTCTCTATTGTGTTTAATGGGCTAGTTGGGCCGAATCTAGCGGAGCCGTCCGATGAATTTGTACTGGTGCCCTCGACCTGAGCAGTAAAAGGTACGTTAAAACTAGCCGGTCAGAGAGTCATACGTGTAGAGATTACATCGGCTCTCGGCGATTCAGATCATGAGTACGGAGCGTGGCGATCTTGTATGCATCAAAGCCACCGCGGCGGTAGCGCAGGAAGCCAACCTCGTCGTCATGGAAGTAGTACTGAGAGACATGGTGGAGGAACACGTCTGGCTCGGGATGGCTGACCTTGTCGAGCATCGGCGGCACCCCGTCGGCGGCGACGGGGGCCCGGTAGACGTAGTATTCGTGCTTGGCGCGGTAGGGGCCGTGCTTCACGAGGAACAGGGCGAGGTTCCCCTCCGTCGCGACCAGCTTAGGCTCCTTGCTGAACTCGGTGGGAGCCCCGTTGGTGCAGGATACGCAGAAATAGGAGACGCGCGGCGGCCGGGCGAGGAAGAAGCTCACCTGCACCTTCCTGCCGTCGCTGGTCAGGGAATAGGCGGTGGTGTGGTTTTGCTCGTCGGCGATGTAGGCGGACGTGTCGACGAGGGCTTCTTCCAGGGTGCAAGCATCGCCGAGTTGGAGAGCCGGAGCCGGCGGCTGCAGGGAGGCTTCCAGATAGCGCTTTTTTATTGGACATGGATCCTTTCGTCCACAATCAAACTTTGCCTAATAAATTCTAAAAAGATAATATATATTGAATTTTGCTTGTGGATCGATCTAGGCAGTCGAGAGAAGAGGATATCTGCTTCCCGCCGATCTAGGTACTATTTAAAAGGCGGGATGGATCAGAGTGGAATTGGACTCGGAGAATTAGTCGGGAGGGCGGAGTTCTAGTCGGATTGAATCACGGTGGATAGGGAGTGAGCGAGGAGGGGAATGGAACGACGAAGCAAGTTTGTAGGGAATAGGCCACCGTCCCGACCCCGCCCCTCGCGCCACCCCCGCTCGCGCTCGACCCGGCAGGAGCTTCACCTCCTCGTTGTGCGCCCGGCCAGGCTGAAATCTGATGCTCTTCTTCTCTGCCTTCTCCGGCCAGCGGGAGCTCAGCCGCCGGTGCTCCTCCCGATTAATTCGCCGGACTTTGGGCAGATTTGGCGGAACTCCGGCCGCGAGTAGCACTGTTTCTAGCTGAAATTTCCCTCCCAATCTGGCATATACAGGCCACACTAGGTTCGCCCGCGCTACTCTCGAATGTAGACCGGGCCGATAGTTTAAAAAAATTACTCCCTTCAATTGCAAATAAGTATACTTCTAGGATTGTTTTAAGTTAAAGATTTTAAAATTTAACTAACTTTATTATAAATAATAGCAACATATATGACATCAAATTGATATATTATAAAACTTCACTTCAAAAGTGTTGCTTTGTTTTTCAAAATAATTGGTCAAACTTTTAAAAAGCTTACCAAAACAGAGATAGAAGTATACTTATTTGCGGACGAAGGGCACTCGCTTTTACTGTGTCTGCTCGGGTTTTTTTGGTCCAAAACTAAAAACAAACCGCTATTTTACAGTTTTGGGGCTTTTACACTATTTGCTAGAGATAGTCTAACCCGATATTCCACCAAAGTGTAGTGAATATTAAGGGTTTTTATCAAAATAGGCTTTCACCCCGTTATATTAACTAGATGATTCCCCGCGCGATTGCTGCGGGACATCTCCTAATAGGTGGATGTAAATACTTGTTTAACATGATAAAGTTGAATAACTGAAATTAATAATTTTCTTATTTTAAGGAATTCGTTAAGCTAAAGTCTAAGTCTCTTTAGGAAATGAACTCTGTATTCCTAGAAATGATATAATGATGGGTGCTAGACAAGACATAACTCACTACAAAAAAAAAATATCAACATGTTGTTATGATCTTGCCAAAAAGTTACTATGTTCTCTAAGAAAGCACACCAAGAAAAATATGCATGCTTCCACCGATGACTTGTACTTACAATATGTACAAATCAAGGTGTAATAGTAAAATAGAGGATACTCCCTCCATACCGGTTTATTGGGCTAACGCGAAAACCAAGAAATATGTTTGACTATAAATTTGACCAACGATATATGAATCATATGTCACAAAAATTATATCACTGGAAAGAGCTTTTAAATATCAATTCAATGGCATAATTTTTATGACATATAACTCATATTTTATTGATAAATTTTATGGTTAAACTTTTTTTTAACTCCGTGTTAGCTCAATAAACCGGTATGGAGGTAGTAGTAACAATTGTAGCTCTTCATTTACTTGGTTGCATTAATTATTTTGTTACAAAATGATTTTTTTTTATGAGAAAGCTATGTAGATATTCATCGCCTTTATTAGCTAATGGCGGAACCAAACATTATTTAGTAGCACGGTAAATTATGTCTCAAGAGTTGCTGGCTAAAATTAATCATCACATCATGAAGTATCAGCAGAAAATTGCAAATGTAACCGAGAAACGATTACCATGTGGATTGTTGATTTGAACTGACAAATATTTCAGGATGCATGTTGTCCTTGAAATCTGAGTAAATATATTCAAGATTACTAACACATGCCCATGGTAAAAACTCATAGGAAGCAGTCCATTGCACGCAGCTTCTGCAGAAAGAAGAAAGATTAATGTAAATAAATAAAACGCGAGCTGAGAAGGATATATGGTTGGTACGGTGGTACCTATTGTCCGTGGACAACAGCAACAGTGAAAATTTCAGCACATTATATTTTCAAGTGGCAACCAAGGATTAAACAGATCAATCACTATGCATACATAGCCGAGCGGAACTGCCAAGCAAACAACAGGAGACGAAAAAACTCTGCATGCATAGCCGAGCAGAACTGCCACTTCGAAGAAAAATCCAAGAAGATCAGTTTACCAGGCATCTGATATACCCATTCCCACCTGAAATGGAGGTGAAGGAACACGTATGTACAGATTAGAGGGCCTTCATCTCTTGACCAGGAGAAGGCCATCGAAGAAAGAAAGCGCTTTTTTCGCTCAGCTCGATCAGGGACCGAGCAGGAACTGGCGAGTTCATGCAGGACCCATGAAGCAGAGAAATGGTGAAGCATCGGTGCTACGGAGATGCCGAGGTAAGGTAGTGGAATGGTAAATATAAGGAGGAAATCAATCAATCCGTGGTGAGGCAACACGTTGCTGCTCATAATGCTTGATTTACCAATTGCTAGCTCGCTAGGAGGGAAATAATAAATGAGGAATAGGGAGCTTAGGACACAAACCGAAGAGTTAGAGCATCTTCACTCGTTGGCCGAACCTAGGGTGAAATTTGGTCCGTTATTCGGTCCATTCTCCCACTCGCGTACCCAGGCCGAGTCCCCAAGTTCGGCTAAAATTCATCAAATTTAGGCGTTTTTTATTAAGTTGGGCGAAATATAGACGGATTACATCAAATTTAAACGAAACTAGTGCATAAATAAACTTAAAACGGCCGCCGCCGATGCCTTCACCGTCCTACATGCCGAAGTTGTCGTAGAACGACGTGTAGCGGGGGTCGGCTCGGCCGTCATCCTAGCCGCCGTCGTCGTCGTCGCTCGGCGGCTGGTTCTGGCGGGAGCTGCCCTGGCCGGGGTCGCCGTACCTCCATGGCTGGTAGGACGGGCCTGCGTCCTCGTCGTCGTCGTCCAGGACGTAGAGTGGGACGCCTTGGTAGGCGAGCTCACGCCCAGACAGCGCCCGACGCCGTGCGGCCTGCTCCTCGGCCTGCTGCTGCAGGACGAGGATACGCTGATGCTCCGCCTTCTCCCAGTCCCTCCTGGACCATTCGAGGATGTCCGGCGAGGAGGGCTCGACCAGCGGCATCGTCGGCATCAGCGGCAGCGGCGGCGTAAGCGGCGGCGCTTCGCGGAGCGACTGCTCCAGCTGACGAGGTTTAATCTCATCAATGCCCATTGTTATGGACTTGGGTTTTGGAGAAGATGGGGATGCTGGAGATCGTGGAACGGTTAACAGACAAGCAACTAGGGGACACGAGATTTACCCAGGTTCAGGCCCCCGGAGGGAAAACCCTACTCCTGCTTGTCTGGTCTTGATTACGGCGGAACCGAAGGTTACAGGGTGCGCAGATTCGATCTGGCGTGAGGTGCGTATGCGAGAGTATGAGTCGAGAGATCTAGGACGTGTCCTCCTGGCCTTTATATAGACTTAGTCAGGTCCCAGGCATAGTCCTAGTCGGTTACAGGTTCTAGGGTTTTACCCCTTTAAATTTCCTATCTATGCTAGTCTTGCTCTCCAAGGATCCGAAGGCGTCATGGGCCTTGGCCATCCGAAAATCTTCATGGGCCAGCGTATGTCTGTTGTGGGCCTTCCTTGGGCTGGATCAGGTATGCTGAAGTCACGTACCCGTAGGGTATAACCATGTCAGTAGCCCTCGAGTGATCAGTCGAATCGTAGATTCGGCTGAGGACTCTTCAATCCTTCGGGTGCAACTAGGTGTTAACAATATATGTGTGTAGGGATTGTTGATACATGTGCCTGACTCACCTGACGGATCAGGGTCAGTTAACTGTCTTAGGACGAAACAACATGATCTTCATCAGGTTCGAGTCCCTTAGCTTGAACCCGGAACATATGCTGGCGTAATTCAACTCAGGCCATGGGGGACTTACAGGAGTGGAATTCCAGTGATTTTAATTGATGTACCCAACGCGTCCGTCGGGATTTTTCATCATGCATGTTGGCATGGATTTATACTAGCAGAGCGCAGTCATGTACGTTGCCAGGCCATCAGATGATATCTGCAGGTCTTATCTTTACGTCGCAGACGCAGCATCCGAACATTTGTCACCACGGAGGTGCTTCAGGTGGCCAAGGAGATTGTCGCTCACTCAGCGTTTTGTTGGGGCAGAGTTGCCAAAAAGTTTTTGCGTGCTAATCCGAAAGATCGCAGTCGAAGATTTCATAGGGTGCGCGACCAGCGCTCCCTATGAGAGTAGCCCCCGAGTGTCTGTTCGAGTCGTAGACTCGAGCAGAGACTTTAGTTCAAGCATTGTTCAGTCGTTAAGTCCGTAGGACACGAAAATTTTCGGATGCTTAAATTCATCCTCCTAAGGGAGTAGCCCCCGAGTCCGTAGTGGAGTCGTAGACTCGACGTAGGACTCGAAGAAATACTTTGGCTTTATTCATCTTCCGGATGCGTGGCCAGCGCTCCTGATAGGAGTAGCCCCCGAGTATTTAGTCGAATCGAAGATTCGAGTGAGTACTCTTAGCTGTGGAGCCAAAGAATTGTAGATGGTGCTAGTATAGCTTTTGATGACATCAGTGCTGACGATCAATGACCTCAAGCGTCTGCTATGCCAGAGATGACTTGACTGGACGAACGTGGGTCCCACTTGCTGACTTTGAATTGACCGGTCACGCGCGGCGTGGAGATAATTACGGCGTCTCCTCGATTTCCGCGCGTAGTGGACGGCGTGGTAACGACGGTTCGTTGTGATGTTGACACGTGTACGGTCAGATCTGCCGTTGGCGTTAGGTCTTCTGGATGGACGGCTGCCGTGCATCGTCTTCGCTGTTATAATCATTGGGGAAAGCCGCGGTTTGTTTTCACCGCATCAGTTCTTGTTTTCACTGCCTCCTTGTGCTCTAGCGATTGTTGCTACGCGCTGGGATTTCCTTCCACATTTTCGTCGTCGTTTCTGCGCTTTCACCGCCGGCACCGCCGTAGCGCAATGGGGAAACCAAAGAAATCGTCATCTGCGGTTGGGACCAGCGCCGCCGGAGGAAAAAAGGGCACCACCGCTACCCGTGTCACCGATGGTGGCTGGCGGCGATCAGAGACGCGGGAGAGCAATCTCCGCAAGCTTCACGAGCGGGGCCTGATCCCACAGGATAGGGAGGCCGTCAAACTCCCCGGCAATGAGGTAATCCCCCGTCCCCCATCTGGGTATCGGTTTATGTTTCTCGCCTTCGTTATGCGTGGGTTTTCTTTTCCAGTCCACAACTTCCTCCGTGGACTGCTCTTCTTCTATGGGATTCAGCTTCATCATCTGTCTCCCAATTCTCTTCTCCACATTGCTTGTTTTATCACTTTTTGCGAGTGCTGGCTTGGCATTGAGCCGCACTTTGGCCTCTTCCGGAAGCTCTATTCCGTGAAGAGGCAATCTGGTTCGGATGGTGTGTATCCCATTGGGGGTTGCATCATCTCCCTTAGTCCCAATCTTCTCTTCTTTTCTTTTTCCATGTCCGAATCTGTCCAGTACTGGCGGAGGTGATGGTTTTATATCCGCGACTCCGTAGTGCCCGGGCAAGATTTTGGTCTTGTTCCCTTTGACCCCTCCCAAACGATTGAGAAGAAAAGGTCTTGGAAAAACCAAATCTTGGATGGTAAGGTGGCGGAGATAGAGGCCCTTTACCGTCGGGTGGACGATCTCCAGCTGATTCCGGAGAAGGAAGTGAACGGCGTGGACATCATCCGAACGTTTCTTGAGCGTCGGGTGCAGCCTCTCCAAGCGAGGGCGCACCCGATGTTTCTTTATTCTGGGCGTCGTGATCCGACAAGGGTTTCGACTGAGAAAATCTCCGAGGGGGATCTTGACAGGGCCCTTCGCGCGCTACTGAAGTTCAAGTCCGGAGAAGAAATCCCGGGGAAGTCGCTAACTCCTCCATTTTCTTCGGTGTTGGTCGTACCGCAGGTGTAGATTTGTGCACGTAGTGCTTTTTTGTCGGCTGTGTATTTATTTCCTTTGTTTGCTAACAAATTTCCTTCTGATTTTGCAGAGCTTCAAAGTGCCAGGCATGGTACCGCCATTGCCCGAAAAGTATCTGAATGCCCCGGATAATGAAGTGGTTGAGTCCGTGTCCGAGCTGCCGTCGGCGCGATCTCCGGCGGAGGATGCTGACGAGTCAAGTGAAGACCATACGCGCAAACGATCACGGAGCTCCAGCGAGTCTTCGGATGTCTCGACTCCTCCGACTCCCAGAAACCCTCTCGGCCTTGAGCGTCATAGTGACGGTCATGGAGGTTCTTCCTCTCCCCTTCCTGCCATTCCTGTGCGGGCTATAGCGCCACACCCGCCAGCGAAGCGGAAGAAGGAAGAAAAGAAGGAGGAGAAGAAGGAAGAGAATAAAGAGGAGAAGAGAGCCCGAAGGACTCCTCCTGTCTTCGACCTGAGCTCACTGGGCTCGTAAGTTTCTTGTTGTACTATTGTCCTTTTGCCTTCATGATTTTTGCACTTGTACTGATTTGTTCGTATGCAGGCATTCTTCCCACGATTCCTCCAGTGATGGTGCGCGGGAGATGATGGGGGAGTCAAAAATTGCGTCTCCTCCGCCTCAGACGGTGGCGACTTCGGGTGGCGCGGCTCCGGATCCTCCGTTGCAAGAGGTACAGGTGGTTGCGCCTCAGAATTTCGCAGGCGGTCCTTCGGAGTCGCCATCAGAGCATGTAAGTTTTCTGCTTCATGTCACGGGGGGAGCCCCCAGGTGTCTTCGTGTGCGAATTTTGTTTTTACTCCTTTGTGTTGGGCGTAGCCCCCAAGTCCTTTTCTGATTGCTATTTCTTTTTCTTCAGCCTTTTGTGCAGGAGGCCAAGCGGCTGGTGCAGGAGCGCTTGGCGCTGGAAGCGAACCTTCGGCAGCTTCAAGGTACCTATCTGCCTTTTAGTGCCTCTCTTATTTATCCTGGTCCTATTCTTTAACACTTGCTTGTCTTGAATGCAGAGGAGCATAACACTTCTCTCTGTGAGGTCGACGCCCTCAAGAAGAGCCTTGGTCAATCGGAGCAGAAGGCCGAGGCCGCTGTTGGTGCGAAGGAACGCCTCGAGCTAGAGCTGACTAAAGCATCCGAAGCTAAAGAGCGTCTGCAGCAGGAGGCCGCGGACCGTGAGGAGCAGCTGGCCACTGTTGCGGCTGCGCGTGAGAGAGAGGTGGCGGCGAAGCTCATGGCTGCTGCCAAGGCTATTTCGGGTAAGTGCTAGATTTGTGCTTGTTTCTTCATGCCTCGTGTCTTCTTCTGTGCTGCTTTTCTTCATGTCTTCCTTCTTATTTTTTGTCTCAGATGCCGCAGGCATCGAGTTTGATCGCGGTGCTCTAGAGCACGAGAGTGCTCTAGATGATGCTACTGTGGCGGTCGAAGACCGCTGCAGTACCGTCGTCAGCTCCCTTGCCAAGGCGAAAGAGGTTCTTGGTCGCTTCTACAAGGAGCTTGTCCCTAAGGGCGCAGCCCTCGATGATGTGGATGCTCTGGCGGAGGCTCTGTTAGCCGAAGCGCCTGCGGCGTACAAGCGCAAGCAGAAGGGCATCGGCGCGTTCGTCAGGCTGGCGATGGCCTTGGCGGCTGGAGCGGAGCTGGATCTGCCCCAGATCACCTCCCGAATGTCGACGACCGCAGATGGATCCGAGGTAGCCTTTGCTGCCTACTCTGCTCGCTGCAAGCGATATGGGCCCAAGCTCATTGATTTGCTGTCTGAGTATGCCCTGCGGCAGCAGGGCGGGGCCAAAGCTAGGCAATCCGGCTCCGAGGCGACTCAGGGTGCCGCATCTTAGGCGTTGTAGACGTAGGGTAGTTTGCAGTCTGCTTTTGTTGTAAATATCTTGAAGAACACCATCCTTGTGCCACGTAGTGGCCTTATATGTTTAATGAATTCTTCTGAGTTATGCTCTATCATTATCTGAATGTCTGTGTTCCTTTCTTTTTCTGCTGCTATAGGTTCCTTCGGGTGCTGACCCTGTTGACACCCCGTCCGCAATGCCGCTGCGACCATCTTTAGATGATTCCTCGCAACTCACTTTTCTTCGGGATCGTGTGCGTAGTCTGGAGAGGGAGTGCTCGGGTTACGCGGTCATGCCGATGTTTGGAAGTCCAAGGCAGATCGTGGTGCAGCCAGAGAGGAGTACTTGATGGCGGAGCTGGTTCGGCTGTCCGAGGAGCTGCAATGTAAGTTGTTCTTTGGTTCGAGCTGTAGCTCAGTTCTTCGGATGGGCCTGTTGGCCTTACTCTTATTTTGTGCGATTATCGCAGGTGCCAACCTTGCTCCGAGGGAAGAAAAGGAGTGTGTCGCTGTTCGGGTCAATTGCTTGACTCAACAGGACATGGAGGCTAGCGGCTTCTTCTGGATGGATCGTGACCGTGCCGTAGCTCTGGCGACGGTGCAGGATCGTGTGCACCAGGTTTCTCGAGTGCTTCGCCAAGTGCAAACGTCGCTTGCCTCGGTGCTGCACGTCATGTTCCCTTTGGATGCCGTACCGACAAGCCTTGCGGGTCTTCTGTCGAAGTTTCGGAACGTGAGCAATGTCAAGGAGTTGGTGCGGCAACAGCTCGTCGCTAGAGTCAAGGCTGCGTTGTCTCTTGTGAGGCTACACCGGCCTGATGTAGATTTGGCTGTTGTGGCAGCCGGGCCGCCTCTTCGGCCGGATGGTGGTGAGTGGGACATGCGGCCACATTACGCGGCTATAAGGCAGTATGCCGAACAGGTCGTAAATTTGTTTGAGCAGCGTGCCCAGGTTATTCTTCAACATAGGTAGTACCTGTAAAAAGAGATAGATGTAAAATTTGTATATTTCGGCTAGGCGTGTTGTGCCCTTTGTTGTAAAGGTTTGTTTGTTGTGAGCACGCAGTGCTTTGATTGAGTATGTGTCCTTTTCATTTGCCTGACGTTGTCAGCTACTCAAGTGTACACGTTTGATCCTCAGTCGATGAAATCGTGAGGTGGGGGGAGCCCTCGAGTGCGTATGTAGCATGTAGTAAAGTTGCAAAATAGCGAACTGAAGTTTTGGGGCGAGACACTTAGCTTTATTTATATCGTAATGGAGGAGGTACATTGTTCGGCTGAATAGCCTTGACTGAAAGCCTTATTGAAAGTAAAGGGGGTAGGTTGCTACGGACAGAATCGTCGCAGGTGAGCGATGTTCCATGGGTTGGAGTATGCGACTCCAGACTCCACGTGCTTGAGGCGATAGGCGCCACCTGGGATGACTTCGGTGATGACGTAGGGTCCTTCCCATGGTGACTCGAATTTATTCGGTCGCTTTTGCTTGAGTCGCAAGACGATGTCTCCTTCGACGAAGGACCTTGGGCACAGCCGGCGGCTGTGGTAGTTGCGGAGACTCTGCTGGTACACCGCTGATCGAGCTGCTGCTATATCCCGTGCTTCGTCGAGTGTGTCGACAGCGTCTTCGAGTGCAGTCGTGGATTCGGCTTCGCTGAAAGTAACGACCCGTGGGGCCTGGTGGCGTACTTCGGCTGGTAGCACGGCCTCGGCTCCGTGTACCATGAAGAACGGTGTGTAGCCGGTGGAGCTGTTTGGCGTAGTCCGTAAGCTCCACAGGACAGATGGTAGCTCTTTCGTCCAGGCTCCAGCTTTTTGTTCGAGTGAAGTCATGAGGCGCTTCTTGATGCCGGCGCCGATTAGGCCGTTGGCCTTTTCCACTTGCCCGTTCGTTTGCGGGTGTGCCACTGAGGCGTACGTGATGTTGATCCCAAGGCCTTCGCAGAAGTCCTGGAATTCCTCGGAGATGAAGTTCGATCCGTTGTCGGTGATGATGCTGTGCGGTACGCCGAACCTGTATACAATGGACTCGAAGAACTTGACGGCAGTTTTGCCTTTCTGGTTGGTGACCGGCATGGCCTCGATCCACTTGGTGAATTTGTCGACTGCAACCAGGAGGAAAACGTGTCCCCCTTTCGAGGATTTTGGCAGTTTGCCGATCATGTCGAGGCCCCATTGAGCGAAAGGCCAGGCTATGGGTATGGGTCTGAGCTCGGACCCAGGTGCGTGCGGTTTGTCGGCGAACCGTTGGCATCCGTTGCATCTTCGGACGATGTCCTTTGCGTCGCTCATGGCCGTTGGCCAGTAGAATCTTGCTCGTAGAGCTTTGGCGACAAGGGAGCGGCTGCCTGCGTGATGGACGCAGATGCCCTCGTGGATGTCTTGGAGGATGGCTTTCCCGTCATCGATGGTGACACACCTTTGTAGTACACCGGTAATACTGCGCTTGTACAACTCGCCGTTGATGATGGTGAAGGCTTTTGACCGACGAGATATGCGCCGGGCGTCTGTCGGGCTGTCAGGCAGTTCTCCATTTAACAAGAACTGGAGGTATGGGCGCGTCCATGTTTCTTCGACTGCCATGACGTGCATTAGGTTGACCATGGCTACCTCTGTGTCCAGTTTTTTGGGTCCTTCGGGTAGCGTAGCTCCCGAGTGTTCTGCTTCTTCGGGTGATCCCTTGGGGAATTTCCGCTTGATGGATGGCACGCAGATCTGTTCGAGGAACACACCTGGTGGCACCTTTGCGCAAGTGGAGCCGATGTTGGCGAGTCTGTCGTCTTCCTCATTGCTTTCTCTTCCAACGTGTCGAAGCTCGCAGCCGTCGAACTCTCCTTCGAGTGCGTTGTAGAGCGCGCGGTACGCGATCATGTTTTCGGCGTGTGCGTCGCACTCATTCATCGTCTGCTGGATGACGAGGTTGGAGTCACCGTAGATGACCAGGCGCGTTGCGCCGCATATCTTTGCCATCCTCATGCCATGGATGAGGGCTTCGTATTCGGCCTCGTTGTTGGAGGCTCGGAATTTCATCCGGAGGACGTACTTCATCTTGTCGCCTTGCGGGGAGGTCAGTATGACCCCTGCTCCCGCTCCAGCTTCTCTCTTGGAGCCATCGAAGTGCATCGTCCATGACTGCGACATATCTGGGGTGTCTGGCAGCTGCATCTCCATCCAATGTACCAGGAAGTCCGGAAGGACTTGAGATTTGATTGCAAGTCGCTTCTCGTAGACGATGTCCAAGGGTGACAGCTCGATGCCCCACAGGGCTACCCGTCCTGTGGCCTCTGGATTATTCAGGATGCTGTTCAGGGGTGCCTCGTTGACGACCATCACTTGGTGCTCCTGGAAGTAATGGCTCAGCCGTCGAGCCGTCATGAACACGCCGTAGGCTAGCTTCTGGTAGTGAGGGTACCTCTGCTTTGTTGGTGTCAGTACCTCGCTGAGGTAGTAAATTGGGCGCTGGACCCCGTGGGTCTTGCCTTCTTCGGGTCGTTCGACAACGAGTACGGTGCTGACCACCTGGTGTGTGGCTGCTATGTACAGCAGCAGGGGCTCGCGCTTCTTTGGTGTGACCAGGACAGGCGAGGTGGAGAGAAGCCTCTTGAGGCTTTCGAATGCGTCGTTGGCTTCCGGCGTCCACTCGAACTTGTCTACCTTGCGTAGCAGCTGGTAGAATGGCAGGGCCTTCTCGCCCATGCGGCTGATGAACCTGCTTAGCGCCGCTACTCGTCCTGCGAGCTGCTGGACGCCTTTGAGGTTTTTCGGCTTCTCCATCATCATGATGGCTCTGATTTTCTTCGGGTTCGCCTCGATCCCTCGTTGAGAGATGAAGTACCCGAGCAGCTGACCCGATGGGACGCCGAAGGCGCACTTTTCGGGATTGAGCTTGATCCTGTAGCGATCAAGGTTGTCGAACGTCTCGCGGAGATCGTCGATAAGTGCCCTTGCCTCCTTGGTTTTTATTACTATGTCATCGACATAGACTTGGACGTTGCGACCGATCTGGTCCTTGAGGCAGGCCTGCATGCATCGCTGGTACGTGGCACCCGTGTTCTTTAGACCGAAGGGCATTGTGTTGTAACAGAATACTCCGGACTGTGTGATAAACGTCGTTTTCTCCTGATCTTCGACCTTGAGTCGAATCTGGTTATAGCCTGAGTAGGCGTCGAGGAAGGAGAGTTTCTCGCAACCTGCAGTCGAATCGATGATCTGGTCGATCCGAGGAAGAGGGAAGTGGTCCTTTGGGCAGTGCTTGTTTAGTGACGTGAAATCCACGCACATCCGCAGGATGTCCGTGTCCTTTTTTGGGACCATCACTGTGTTTGCCAGCCACTCACTTTCCTTGATTTCCCTGATAAAGTCTGCAGCAAGCAGTCTATTGATTTCCTTGTCGATAGCTTCGGCTCGTGGCTCCGACAGTCTCCGGATGGACTGCTTGACTGGCTTAGTGTCTGGAAAGACATTAAGTGCGTGCTTGGCGAATTCCCTGGGAACTCCTGGCATGTCCGCAGGACACCAGGCGAAGATTTCCCAGCGCTCACGCAGGAATTCGACGAGCGCGCCTTGCTATATGGAGCTGAGGTCGTTGGCGATCAAGGCCGTTTTGGAGGCATCCGTCGGATGGACCTGTACTTTCTTGGTGTTGACGGTGGAATCGAAGGACATGTCAGGGGCGTTCTGCCTTGTGACTGGGGGTGCCCCATTATCCGTCACCTCACGGAGCCTTACAAGCTCGTCTTGCATGCCGAAAGACTGGGAGATTTTGTTGAAATCCCTGTCGCATTGGTCCGATCGGGTGAAGCTCCCGTGTACTGTGATGACGCCCCTTGGTCCTGGCATCTTGAGTAGTAGGTATGCGTAGTGTGGGACGGCCAGGAACCTTGCGAATGCTACACGCCCCAGGATGGCGTGGTATTGCGACGGCCAGTCCACCACTTCAAATTCGAGTCGCTCCTGCCAGAAGTTGTCCGGCTTCCCGAAGATGACGTCGAGCCCTATTTTGCCCAGGGGGAATATGCCCTTCTCTGGGACGATGCCGTGGAACGTTGTGTCTGATTGTTCCAGGCTGCATTGCAGGATTCGCATTGCTGCTAGAGTGCTTGCAAGCATTAGGTTGATGCCGCTGCCGCCGTCCATGAAGACGCGACTCATCTCGAAGCCTCCGATCTGCGCCTCCAGCACCAGGGCAGCATGACCTGGGCGAGGGATCTGGCAAGGGTGATCCGCGCGAGTGAATGTGATGCAGGACTCCGATCCGCTGAGGTACTCAGGGATTGCAGGCGGAGTTGCCATGGCCAAGTTGATTTGTCGGGTGATTTTCTTCTGCACCCTATTCGTGGGGCGTCCCTTCTGGATCATATTTAGTGCTCCTTTCGGTGGGGGGTACCCGATCCCGGCGTTGTTCTGTGCTGGTGCGACTGGTTGGTTTGGGCCTCCAATAGGCGGCGGTGGAGGAGCTCCGTGTGCTACTTCACCTGGCGCAGGTGCGTTTCCGAACACAGGGATTGGGGCTTGTTGCCTCATCTGCACCATGCTTTCGCTGAGTTTCTGGAACTCGCGGCAGTCCTTGAGCATGTGGCTGGCTTTCTTTTTGCCATCCTGTTTATCGATGTAGAAGTGGATGGTGCATGGACCCGAAAGTTTGTCGAATGCTGAGGGTCCATTGTCGCGGTCGCGGCGTTGCCACGACTGTGCTGGTCGTCCACTGTCGTGAAAGTTTCCTCCGCGGTATCCTCCACTGTTGCGGCTGTTGTCGTTGCGACGGTCGGCGTAGCCGGCCGCGACCATGTCGGGTCCGTCGCGGTCCTCGTAGACGCGCGATCTCCTCTTGCTGCGGCGTTCCCGTCTTCGGCCGTAGTCGTCCTCTTCATCCGATTGTGCTCGGTGAATGCAATCTTCGTCGTCAGCCCACCTGTTGGCGATGTCCATGAGGTGGTCGAGTGTTTTGGGCTTGACGCGCCCAAGTTCCTCCTTGAAATCTTGGCGTTTAACGCCATTCCTGAAGGCGTCGATGGCTCTCTCTTCGGAGATGTGTGCTGTGGAGTTTTTGGCGGTAGACCAGCGTAGTATGTACGAGCGAATAGACTCACCCGTTCTCTGAGTGCAGGCTCGCAACTCTTCGATTGAGGCGGGCCTCTTGCTGGTGCCCTTGAAATTTCGGATGAAGCTGTAAGCTAGCTCCTCCCAACTTCGGATGGATCCTGATGATAGGCTGCTGAGCCAGACCCGTGCCGCGCCTGTCAGCTACAGCTGGAGGCATTGCATGGCGGTTTCTTTGTTGCCGCCGTGAAGCTTGACGGATGACAGATGGTCACTGAGCTAGGATTTTGGATCTTGCGTGCCGTTGAACTTCGGAGTATCCGAAGGAAGCTTGAAATTGCGTGGCATCTGCGTTCGCCGAACAGATCTGCTGAAGCATCGGGCTCCACAGAGTTCTCCTTCGTCTTCGTTTTCTCGGATTCAGACGAACATGCATGTTTTGCTCGTGCTTTGTCGATTTTGCGCTGTGTAAGCGCGTCTCTGGCGTCGTAGTCGCGTTTATGGCGATGCGAGCTCTTCTTCCTTCGAGGAAGGTCGTGTTCCTCTTCCTCTTCGGATGAGGGGGTGGGGCTCCGGTCGCGCCTGGCCGGAGCTTTCTTCTTCGGCTCCGCAGGAGCGTCTTCGTGGAGCGCAGCTCCGACAAGTCCGAGTCTGGTGAGTGCGGACTTATGCATGGCTCTTTTCGGGTCCCCCTCCGGAGGTGGGTGGGCCGCGAGATACGCAGTGGCTGCCATGATCGCAGCTTGCGGTGTCTTCGGGATGATGTTGCCGTCGGCATCCATATCCATGAACGATGTGTGGAGAGTTCGGGTCACATCACGGCGTTCCATGGGATCCATGTTCTCCACCCGAGAGCGGTGTTTGTTTCCCTGGTTTCCGTTTGTGCTAGAGCCGGGTGCCATGGCGGAGAGCGCAGCTCGTCGCGCGCTGGACTCAGAGGCTGCTTGCTTGCATTTGTCGAGCGTCTCCTGCATCTTGACTTGCTTCTTGTGCTCCTCGATGAGGAGGTAGTGGTATGCCATCAGTAGATCACGTGGGGAGTCCACAGGCAGGACTATGTCGCCTGCGACGGCACGGCGTGCCTGGACCCATCCTTCTTTGCTAAGTTGGATGAGGTGGTCGTTGTTTTCCCCGTTGGGTGGGGGGACTGGCTTCTTCTGTTCCCGCCGTTTTCGCCGTTTCTGTCCTGCGGGTTGGGGTTCGTGTTGGGCGGCGGGTTAGGCGTTTGCTGCTCCTGGATGACTGCGGCGCATTGGTAGCGCTCGTAGATCGGTCCGCTGCTGCCGCAGCTTTCGGATCCGGAACCGTAGGTCCCTTCATCCGAAGGTGGATCGCACAGATCGGAGTTGCAGTTGTTGCTGTCGTAGAACTCATCTGTCGATGGTGATGTGCACAGCACGGGGTGTGGAGCCCACGAGGCGGGCCTGATTGATGGCACGGGCACCCGCTCAGGAAGGCGGAGGGTGCCAGTTTGTCCCACCTGGAAGCAGAAGCTCCCGAACAAAATTTCGAGTCCGTCGCCTACGGGCTCGAAATCCTTCATGGTGTCCGGCGAGTGGGCGGTAAAGTCGAAAGCGCCAAAGAGGAGGTGATTCTCCATCGCCGCGGAGTTGTAGATCGATCGGGTCGGGACCGTCACGATCGCACAATCAGCAGCCCCGATTCCCACAGACGGCGCCAATTGACGAGGTTTAATCTCATCAATGCCCATTGTTATGGACTTGGGTTTTGGAGAAGATGGGGATGCTGGAGATCGTGGAACGGTTAACAGACAAGCAACTAGGGGACACGAGATTTACCCAGGTTCAGGCCCCCGGAGGGAAAACCCTACTCCTGCTTGTCTGCTCTTGATTACAGCGGAACCGAAGGTTACAGGGTGCGCAGATTCGATCTGGCGTGAGGTGCGTATGCGAGAGTATGAGTCGAGAGATCTAGGACGTGCCCTCCTGGCCTTTATATAGACTTAGGCAGGTAACGGGCATAGTCCTAGTCGGTTACAGGTTCTAGGGTTTTACCCCTTTAAATTTCCTATCTATGCTAGTCTTGCTCTCCAAGGATCCGAAGACGTCATGGGCCTTGGCCACCCGAAAATCTTCATGGGCCAGCGTATGTCTGCCGTGGGCCTTCCTTGGGCTGGACCAGGTATGCTGAAGTCACGTACCCGTAGGGTATAACCATGTCACCAGTGCCATCTTCAAGGCGGCGTTCTCGACCGGCGCCGAGCCTTCTGTCTTGGGGTGGCGTAGGCGCAGGTGGCCTCTTGGCGGCGTGGGCGCAGACGACTCGGTGATGACGATACCGCGTGCGCATGTGCGCGGCGGTGAGCGCGCCGGCGAGACAGCTTCGCGCTTCACGGCCATCGGCGTGCGAAGCGGCGCACTGCCGGAAGAGTGGGACGCCGAAGCGGAGGAGGACGAGCTCATGCTCGCCATCCTCCTCGACGCCCAGTTCGCCGGAGCACGCCGACCCGTCCTGGCCGCCGGCGTCGGGTTGCGCGGTAAGCCGAGCCGCGGAGTGTTCCCACGGTTGATGTGCTCCAGCACGGCGGCGAGCGTCCGCCCTGGTGCGCTCCACCAACGCCGGCGCCCCGCCGAGTTTTTGCGCGCCGGCGGGGACTCGTTCGACGGCCCCTCGTGGCGGGCGAGCTCCTGTTGGCGCCGCTCCTCGAAGAAGTGCGCCCAGTAGACGAGGTCGTCAGCGCTCACCGCTTCGGCGGGGTTGTCCATGCCGGCGATGTACTCTTGTACATCGTACGGCAACTCCTCCGGCGTCGGCCCCGGCAGGATTGGGATGCCGCTGGCGCTCAACGTCCAGCCCGGAGGCATCCGCGTGTCCGGCGGCGCCATGTACCCTGCCTCGTACAGCATGCGCGCCTCCCAAGTTTGGAAGGTGCGCCGGCCAAAGCCGTTCGCCGCAGCGCCGTCGCCGGGGTAGCGTTCGCCCATGGTGAGAGAAGGGGGAAAGGGGAGAGCTCGCGGGAGTTGGACTTGTGGGTGGGGGGAGCTATGAGAGAGTGTGAAGATCTCCGGCGAGGGGTACGGCTTATAAAGGCCGAGGTGGGCGGCGAGGGCGGGAGGGGTGTAGCGGCGAGGGCGGGAAAAGTGGAAACGGCGGGAACTTAGTGACCGCCGATCCGTCGCGGGAGCCGAGGCGGCGACGGTGGCGCCGTAAATCAGCGACGCGTGGTCGACGCGACGGGCAGTTATTGCCCGACAGTCGCCGCGTGGTTCCGAGAATGACGACGACTCGGCTTTCTTCACTGACTCGGCGCGTCCACGCGCCGCTATGTTTTTTTTCCGCCGATATCGCTGAGTCCGGCGTTCCCAGGGCGTACCCGGAAACCTGGGTTCGGCCTGGGTAGTCCGGACCAAAAATGGCCGAAATCCGGCCGAAAACAAGTCCTTGGTACGCGACTGGACCGATTTTCGGCGTCCGAACCAAAATTCGGCGTCCGAATCGGCCTCCTGGGTAAGCGAGTGAAGATGCTCTTATCAATTTTGACTTCTCGGCTGCCTTGGTGTAGTGCTATGATGAATTGATTACAAATCATAATTGCAATAAACAGGACTGAAAGAATGGAGGGAGACAATAACAATGCGCATATGCTGAAGCCAATGTCGCGGCATAATTTCCGGAAGGATGACGTGGCTTCACCACTCAACGTAAATAATACTCCGGTTGGAATACTATTTAAATATAGAAAATAATAAGTTTGCTGATGTGGCATATTGCTGAGGTGGATAGGCTGCATGTCAAGAGAATTAGTTAGTGGGGTTGATCTCCTTAGTTATATAGGATATAGCAACCAATTAATACAACTCTAGCACCACAACCGGGGCAAGACAACACAAACGAAGCCCAAAAGAAGCAGAAAGGGAAACGAGAAAAAACAATGACGACATCGGCGGTTCAATGAAAACAGAGATGACTCGTAACCGCTGCGCCCTCCGAAGAATTTCCACTATAGTCCTAGCACTCCGAAGAGCCACAAACCAAGCAACACCTCCAAGAAGGGAAGCGATGAAGACGATGTTGCTACCCGGACCGTTTCTAGAGTTTCCCCCGGTACGCACCCTAGGGTTTTCCTCGGTACGCTAGGGGGTGGGAAGATGTACCCCCGACGCCTTTCAGGATGGAAGGCGACACCCTCGGGCATCACCGCTTCGGTGTCGAGACGATAGGGATTTTCCCGACCCCAAACCACACCCCGGACGCTCTATATCTCTCCGCCAAGTTTTCCATCCACCAGCACACTCATCACGGTCTTGCAATCACCACCATCGTCTCACCATGGCTTACGTTGCGAGTCCGATGAGACCAAGAAGCAGAAAACTCCGGCGAGGTCCAAGGGTACAACGACACGCGGGAGGGATCTACCTCCACCACCGGGAGGAAATAACCGACCGAATGCAGCAATAGGACAAACCATGTCCTTACCGGCCAGGTCGAGCCCGAGAGGGTACGTGAAGTCCCTTCACCGCATTGCAGCAGGGGCACCACTGACACCACCAACCCATCACCAGACCCCTGCTCCACGTCCACCGGAGGAGACGACACCGTTCCTGTTGTGGCCTGCCCAGGCTTATATGGGGCCCAAAGGGCCCAGATCTAGGCTATTAGGGTGTCGTCGGCCGCACTCCGGCGACCGGCCGTTCGCGCGCAGGTCACCACGCCACTCAACGACCAACTGTCATGCCGCCACTTCGCATACCACTGGGCGCCACGTTGGACCGCCGTCAGCCGAGCTACACCGCCGCCATCAGGAGGCCCCTCCCCTTCACGCGTGCGGGAATAAGTTGTCCTACCGTCGCCAGCCCGCACGGGAGAGGCCCGACGGTCCATGCCGGCGACGACAGGGGTGAGGGAGGAGGAGGGAGCCGAAGGAGGAGGAGGAGAGAGATTAGGGTTCACCCATCGTGTGTGTGTGTGGGGGGAGGGGGGGGGGGGGTGGGAGGGGGGAGGGGGGAGGGGGTGGCAAGTGAGCAACGAGACAAGCCCCACTTCGTCACTTTCGCTGGATGCCAATTTAGGTTATGCCTAGGTTTGCTGATTGCCCTTCTCTAACAGTTTTTAAACATTGCTATTTTTATATGTAAATATTTATGTGGATTTTATGTTTACCTGTACTATATGTGCGAGGAAATATAAGAAATTACGGCAACGAGCATTCAACTATAGTACTCCCTCCGATCCATATTAGTTGACTTGGATTTGCCTAGATTTGGATAAATCTAGACACTATTTAGTATATAAGTTTATTCAAATTTTAATACATCCACGTCAACTAATATGGATAGAAGGGAGTAATATTTTTTCTTATAGTAACCGGACTATTTTTCACAGAAAATTGTTTTCGCCTGACGCAGCCGGCCACCTGTCCAACTGCAGCACACCGGTATCCAAAACCAATTTACAAAGCCATGGCGTCGACCTACCTACTACCATATCCTCTCCCATTGACTCCACCCCCAGCGTCCGCATCCCGCTGCCGCGTCCCGATGGCCTCCGCCGCCCCCCTCGGTACGTGCCCAATTCCAGAGCGGTTCCCGTGTTTTCTCGCAAATACTTAATTTGTCCTCGCCAAAATTGGGTCGCAACTGCGAATCGCATGCCATACTAGATCAGGCAGAGTCGTTGAAATTGGGCAGGGCTGATTAGGCAGAAATGTGCTCAATTCAGTTAATTCGGCAGGAAGTAGTTCTGAATTCCACACAGGGAAGATCAGCATCAGTTGGAACTTCTCAGGCGCGAAACAGTGCAATGTGATGAGGGATTCCGTGTTTAGGGGTCCATCCATGCAATTTACATGATAAACATTGACTAGGTGCTTATTTTAATGGCTCTTTAGGCTCTGTTCTGATTTACTTTAAGGGGAAAGCCTTCTTTTGACGCTTATTATAGTCAGCACCTTTGTTTGGTTCTGTTCCACATGACCTCTCTCCACATGCGCCCCTATTTGACAGGGCGCCTGTTTTAATATATCCTCTTCATTTTCTATCTTTGATGACACAGGGGTCACGGTGTCCACATCCGAGAGTGTTGGTCAGAATGATTTGCTGATTGTTGGGCCAGGTGTGCTTGGTCGAATCGTAGCTGAGAAATGGCAGCAGGTAGGAGAAGTATCTTCTTGGCAGAGTAGCTTGGCTGTTGTTCTGAAATATCAAGTACTCCCTCCGTTTCAAAATATAAGATGTTTTAGGTTTGTGAAGAAGATGAATCTAGACTTGTTTTAGTATATAGGTTCACTCAATTTTGGGATGAATCTACACACTAAAAGAAGTCTAGATTCATTTTCTTTACAAACCTAGAACATCTTATATTTTGAAACGGAGGGAGTACTTCCTTACACCATGTTGGACTGATGGATTGATTATCTTGATGAGAGATTTGAATTTCCCAAGCTAATGAAACATTATTTTTTTCATGTTCAAAATAGTCTTGTTTCTAGTTAAGAGGAGTTTTGGTCCTCACAGCATGTTATCAATTTTCTTCCGTGACATAGGAACTAGTAAATATGACCCTGAAGATCTTTTCCTTTGAAACTTGATTAATTTTTTTATATTGACCATATGGACGTTTCTGTCTGTAAAACATGAGAATTGTATCCTTTGGTTTTATCTTCTGCTTTGTAGATATTGTAACGAATTCAAATATAGCCTTAATATATCTTACAGGAGCATCCAGGTTGCCAAATTTTTGGCCAGACTGCAACCACAGATCATCACAGTGAACTAACTAAAATTGGGATAATTCCCTCCCTGAAGGGACCCAGAGTTGGTCAGAAAGTCCCATACGTTATTTTCTGTGCTCCTCCATATCGTACGGATGATTACCCTGGAGATCTTAGGTAACTAAGGTGTATGATCTTTTTTGCCTTAGAGAATAAACTAGATGTTTTTTCCCAAGTTAATTTAATATTGCATTTCATCTGTTTTGTGTATATGATGGTAATCATGGCTGGATTTGTCCTGATAGAAAAAGAAAATATTCAAATTTGCATGCTTATAATGTATGATTAACGTTTGCCGGCATGCATCTAGAAAATAGTTGTGTGCAACAGGCATGACAAATGTTATGGAAATAGAAAGTGCATGGTTGCATTTGAATGCAGTTTTTTGGGATTTATCTTCACATGCCTTGAACATACGGAACTAATTCTTGGTAAAAACACTGTTGAGGTTTTTCTTACATTCATCTATTTTGGTATAGTGAAACTTTGGTTCTGAGTTTTCCCAGAAATTCATGAAAACTGAAGCTTGTGCTGCGAACTTCATAAGCACCTTTGAATGATCAAGACGGTGAAAACATTGAAGTCACATACATAAAGGAAGTTCATTAAAAACTGATCGTGTGGGGGCTTTAGCTGAAATATAAGGCATCATTATTACCCTCTTAATTTGCAGGAATCATGGTAATGATCAATAATATGTGTATATATTATTTGTACACCCTTGAGAAAGTATTGACATGGAAAATAATAATACCGTTACATTAAAAAAACATGATATGCATCTTTCTTGGGCACAACAGTGTATCAAGGAAGGACATGTAGTACAACTTATTTGAGAAAACATTTGCAGAGTTGCAGCATCAAACTGGAGTGGGGAAGGCTCTTTCCTTTTTACATCAAGTACTGCCGTGTATGACTGCAATGACAATGGGTTATGCAGTGAGGTATAGGTTTAAATGTAATCTGAACTGCTTATTGTACAGAATCAAAGTTTTCTCAGCCATTTAGTTATCTTCTCCTTTTGGTAAGGAAAATGTAGTAGTAAATGATAAGTCAATTGTTACGTTGGCCAGAAAATGCAGTCTTCCGAAAGCTTTTAGTCTTTGGCAATGCTTTGGTATTACCTCCAACTACCTTAGTTTTATTTAACCTTGATTTTCCATTTTATTTCTGTAGGATTCTGCTTGTGTGCCGATTGGTAGGAGTCCTCGTACTGACGTCCTTCTAAAAGCAGAAAATGTTGTCCTCGAGTCAGGAGGCTGTGTTGTCAGGCTAGCAGGACTTTATATATCCTTACCAAGAGGCTAATTTTTTATTCCAAATATCAAACATTGTTAAACATTATTTTTTCAAAATTTTATACATTAGAGTGGAGACAACCAGTACACATTTTTTTCCTTGACTTGAAACACAAAATGGATCAGGGTCCTCATGTTTACTGGTTGTCAAAAGGAATTGTAGATGCACGACCAGATCTCGTGATCAATCTCATCCATTATGAAGTAAGATATTCTACTTATTTATTACTCCGTATATGATAGGATAGGGTGTTTTGCAGTTAGGATGTTTTAGAGTCAAGAAAGAACTTACTTATCCAGTTACAGTACACAGTTTATACGATATATGCTAACCTAACCCAGAGTTGATCAAACGTCATCCTAGGCCCTAGCTCTATTTTATTCCTCTTCACAATGCAAATGCTCACAATATTATATGGTACCCAGCCCTATTTATCTTTTCTGTTGATATAATCAAATTCTGTCAGTATGTTTAGCCCCGCTGATTACATGTGGGTGAAATGATTTATCAGGGCATATTTACTATGCAGTCTTCATGTTAGTTATCATCTATTTATGCTATTTGCAGGATGCTGCTTCTCTTGGGATTGCCATCATGAAGAGTAGACTTCGCGGTCGTGTCTTTGTGGGCTGTGAAGACCAGCCTCTGTCCAGGTCACTGCAACCTTCATCCTTTTCAGCTCACCACCTGCCCAACTAACTTCGGTTTTGTTCTGCATTACAAGTATATTAATATGAGCGTTTGCAGGCAAGAAATAATGGACCGTGTTAACAGGAGTGGAAAATTTGACGGCAAGTTTGAGGGCTTCACAGGTAAGTAGTCTAGTCTATCTATCTATTTGGTTATTTATTTAATTTATTGTACAAAAGGTTACAAAGCCTTACAGAGTTTGCATCTTCACTCCAGGGACGGATGGTCCATTAGGGAAGAGGATGGATAATTCCAAAACTCGGGCTGAGATCGGATGGCAGCCCAAACATCCTAGCTTCACAGAATTTCTTGGCCTCAGCAATTGACATCTTGCCAACAGAAACACTCCTCTGATTCCAGATATAAATTAACACAGCCGATTTGATAGGATACAACCTGAACTATGAGTTTCTTGGACGATTCATTTCTTTCATTCTTCTTATGTTATGTTAATGTAAGAAACCGTATTATATACTCCATCCGGTCCAGTTTATTAAGCTCTAGTGACAATCAGATAATTCCAATAATTAAGCGCAATTAGAATTTACCGGGACAATTATTTCCCCTGCTTTCACTACTCAGTTTTGCCCATGATGTATAGCTTTCCTTACTTCTGCCACTTTGGCAACATGTGCTGAGTTCACCTGTGGTTCAACCGGTCTAGGGGCTAGGGCTAACGGACATCGCTTAATCGCTTCATGTTCTAACTGCTACGGTTGCTATTTTCTTTTGATGTCCTTTGAATCTTCGTGTGCTGATCTAGATGATTCTTCCAGTGCTTTGACCTCCTCTGTATGGGGTACTCTAGAAAACATGATCAGGATCGTGGAAAGGAAATGAAAAATAATCATTGTTTCTGAAAATTATTGGGGAAAGTACAGCTAGATCATATTCTTTTGGGAGCAAAGATCAACATTGAATTGTTCATGGCCCTTTTTTATATAAATTGACACATCAGGTCTCAAAGTAAAGTGATTTGTCTAAAAGAAGCCCTGCCAGTGTGCACAAGTTAGTGCCACTTGATTTATATTTCTCCTTCTGGTGATGCAAAACGGCCATGGGGACTTGAACTCCAGATGTCTGACTTGAGCATGTCACGTGCATTCACTGATCAGTATAATGCAAGTTTTCTTTACCTTAACAACAATGCTTCAACTGAGCGCACATGAACCTTGCGGGGAGATGTGGTCCATCTTTTTTTTTTGCGAGTAAAAAAAAAAGAAAAAAAACGCACGAAGATGACAATATGGCCAAGGTGGGAGCGGAAAGAGAAAATGGTGCAAAAGAAATATGCCATTTTGTCGGGCAACGGGTCAGGGTGATACGGGTCACGGAGAAGACTCAAATGGGTGCACAATGATAGAGATAGATGGATGGAGGAGGGGAGGAGGGAGAGTTAGAAGAAGATAGAAGGAGAAAGATATAGTACACAAAATAAAATAACCCACATACTCCAATACATATATTATTTAGCATTCCGTCGCAATTATATAGGAGGTTGCATTGATATGTTGAGCACAACGACATGCATCAATCCAATCTTGGCAAAATTGTGTTTGATGTGTAGCCATATATAGCCTCAAAGGTGGAGTATGCGAGCATGATGCAGATCTTGATTGTTTGAGAAGCAAATATGTATGCATAATTCAGTGTGATGGGTTATATACTTTCTTATTTTCTTTTTATTTAGCAAAGTCCATATTCGTGGTCAAGGGAGGCAAGGGTCGCAGTTGTTATATCATCTACAATTGTTTGCTGCAACAAACAGGCCATTATGTCGACATGAGAACAATTGCATGATCATTTAATGTGTCACGGTTTATAGTGGAGGGAAACTAAACCGAAGAAAGTATCCTTTGAAACACAAGAATACATCGATCTTAGGATAGAGACGGAAGCTATTAAAGAGAGGGAAACAAGAAAGCATTATCATGCCACCTTACAAAAGGATATAAAGGGCTCGTTTGGAAGCCATCATTTCATTTCATTTAGCGGAAATGAAATCACATTGTTGTCATCATTTCATTTGCACAATTTAAAAATCCAATCTTAGAATCATGTTTGGCGGCCGCACGGAATTATGAAATGAAATAATTTCTAGACAAATGACTGTGCTAGGAACAATAATTGACTTAACATATCATACACATTTGTTGGAATTTCGAATTGAAATGATGGTATCAATTTTGCTACAACCAAACACGTTTTACGTTAGATGTTGGATAACTGTTAGAGATACCTATTGGATGTCTACTGTGCCTTCTTTAAGTTTTATGTGGCCCATCTAGCCCAGCCCATTGCCTAACCTATATAAGGTCCCTTTTCTCAGTGCTCTTTGACCTTACTAGCAGAGGGAGTTCCTCCCATCCGCCATAGCATATGTAGCTCAGTTCCCTTCTCTGTGTACATGGTGGTATCAAAGCAAGGGGCAGAGAGGGGGACTGCAGCAAGAGTGGTGGATTTGGAAGTCTAAGCTGCTACGGCATCTAGGAGGAGAAGGAGTGAGCAGTCTGCTGCGGCGGCAAGGAGTCGGAAGATGTATCAAGCAAGGAGAAGAAGAGGGCATTATGCAGGTGAGTCCTTGGTGCTCTCAGAGGTAGTTTTGGTGCCAAGCTGGGTGGAGGTACAAAAGGCAGCAAGGAGGTGAAGACATGCATGGGGGACAGCGAGAACTTGGCCAAAGCTCTAGAGAATTTGGCAGAACTTCTGACTAGCAAAAGTGATGGAGGAACTCCTGGAGGGGGAGCTATTGTTCCTCATACCGAATTAGTTCAGAAACTTGAACTAATGCAAAATGACATCAAGTTGGAAGGAGTGACCAACTATCTCTGAATACAAAATGGTTGGATGACCGTGTGTGTGGTGAAGCTGCAGAACCCGAACCAAGAGACAAGAACAGTTCTGGAAAAAGTGGAGTGCCACAAATTCTCGGATTGTGGCATGGATGCTGAACTCTTTGGTCCCTGACATTGCTGCTTCAGTAGAGGCACTCATAAAGGCTTCAGAGGTATGAGATACTCTCTCAAATCTCTACTCTGAAAAGGGGAACATTATGTTGATTGCTGAGATTGAGGATAAGGTGCATGATTTGCAACACAGATATAAAACTGTGATGGCATACGTGGCTGAGCTGCAACATCTATGGGGAGATTTGGACCATATTGATCCTCTTGAACTTGCCCATAGTGAACGTGTGACTGCTGCTGCAAGCTGGATTGAGCACCGGCGTGTCATAAAGTTTATGAAAGGTCTTAATCGAGAGTTTAAGGGTAGACGGACTGCACTACTGCATCAAACCACTACCCCGTCACTCAACAGGGCCATCGTTGCTATGTTTGGAGAAGAAGTACGGTTGAAGATGACAAAAGGAAGTGATTCAGTCCCTCGTCCTACCTTCTACAAAAGTGAGAGAAGGGAGATGAGAGACTCCTACACGAGTGGAGTGAAGGGGCACTTGAAGCATCAGTGTACCTCCTTTGTAACACTCGTCAGGGGGAGAGGAGGATACTCACAGGGAAGAGGCAACTATAGAGGAAGAGGTGATGGTAGAGGTGGTGGACA
Organism: Avena sativa; assembly: GCA_916181665.1. NCBI lineage: Eukaryota > Viridiplantae > Streptophyta > Magnoliopsida > Poales > Poaceae > Avena > Avena sativa. The sequence goes on from OV702294.1 coordinate 95,258,672, forward strand.
TCAGTATGGGCATCAATATGGTAGATGTGGTGGACATCAATATGGGCAACAATATGGTAGAGGTGGTGGACATCACTATGGACAACAATACGAACAACAACACACTACATCTTCCAAAGCACATATGGTAGCAACTATAGAGATCAAGACTAGTCCCTCAGAGGGACAGTCAAAGGAAGAAGAACAAAAGGAGGCAATTTGGGAACTTTGCTCACTATGTCCATGCAAATGAAGGTAATATTGAACGAGTGTCTATAGCCACTCATAATGTTGATTCAGAATGGATTCTAGATTCTGGAGCATCCAAACATGTCACTGGGAGTATTAGTGAGTTTGATTCTTATAGTCCATATCCTCCCACACATAGAGGCACTATAAAAATAGCTGATGGCACATCTCAACATGTAAGAGGGGTGGGGTCAGTTCAATGTACACCCAATATAAAATTGTCATTAGTACTGATTGTTCCTGCTTTTCCAGTAAATCTAGTGTCTCTAAGTGTCCTAATTGATCAGCAAGACTGTAATATAATGGTTAATAAATATATGTGTTTAATTCAGGAGAGGACAACGGGCAAGAAGATTGGGAGTAGAACCAGGCATAGAGGTCTTTGGCGCATGGATCATAACAAGATGGGACATCAGGCAGGTTCTATGTTGGCTGCGATTGTAGGAGAAAAGGAGACTATGGCACTAGTGCATCATTGTCGGATGGGCCACAGAGCTTTTGATAAAATGTTTGAAGCTTTTCCTGGTGTAATGAATGGAGTGGACCAAACCAAATTAAGCTGTGATGCATGTGAGTATGCCAAGCATACAAGAACGTCTTATGTTAGTAGAGGGATGAGAAGTGTATCCCCATTTATGCTAGTGCACTCTGATGTATGGACATGTCGTGTTGTGTCAGTCAGTGGCATGAAGTACTTTGTGACTGTTATTGATTGCTATTCCAGAATGACTTAGATTTACCTTATGCGTCATAAAGATGAAGTGTTCACATGCTTTCAGAATTTTTGTGCCTATGTGAAAAACCAGTTTGATGTGCAGGTGCAAGTGATTCGCACTGATAATGGCACTGAATATGTCAACAAAGCATTTGCTAGTTTCTTATCTTCACAGGGTATTCTACACCAGACATCATGTCCTGACACACCTCATAATGGAGTGGCTGAAAGAAAGAATAGGCACATTCTTGAAGTTGCAAGATCTCTCATGTTTACCATGAATGTACCCAAGTTTCTCTAGAGTGAGGCAGTTCTTATAGCTACTTATTTGATCAACCGGACTCCTTCAAAGATATTGGGTAAAAATCTCCATGCCAACTCCTTCTAAATAAAAGTGATTTCATTGTTCCACCCAAACTCTTTGGTTGTACATGATTTGTTAGGGATCACATGCCATTTGTGGGGAAATTAGATCTCTATGCTATCAAATGCACTTTTATTGGTTATTCCTCTGGACATAAGGGGTACAAATGTTGGAGCCCTATAGAGAGAAGGACATTTGTGAGCATGGATGTCACGTTTCATGAATCAGAACCATTTTATGGTGACACAAGTGATCTTACTGACTTGTTCCAGGTTCTTGATCAACCACAACTTGTTAATGCTCAAGAGGGGGAGAGAACAGAAAATGGGAACACTCAGCAAGATGACCATCAACAGCAACAACAAATTCCCATTGTTGCGGAGATCCCTACAATCCTTGATAGGCATGTTTCTCAAGAGCATGTTGAGATATCTACACCACCACAAAGATGGCAGCAAAATCCTCTTGTTTACTCCAAGATAAATGTGCCAAGGGAACAATAAGATCTGAGTCAGGGGGAGCAAGCCAATGAGCATGAACAACAAGATTTGGGTTAGGGGGAGAAGCCTATTGAAGTACAGCATGAACAACAAAAGAGCACAAGTGTGGATTCATCTGAAGGGGGTCAATCTTAGACCGCATCAAACAATACGCTGGACTTGCCAATTTCTATAAGAAAAGGAGTACGAAAAGTTAATCCAATAAAAATACATAGTTACGATGGCCATAACATAGGAAATTATATTTCCTACAAGGCTTTGTCTTCCTCGTTTCGAGCGTTTGTTGCCTCGCTGAAAGCTGTACATGTTCCTAAATACTAGAAGGAAACTAAGCTAGAACCAAGATGGAAGAACTAGAGGCGTTTAAGAAAAAAATGGGAGTTGGCACATCTCCCGAAAGGAAAAAAGGCAGTGGGTTGTAAGTGGATTTACGTAGTAAAACAAAACCCAGAAGGGAAAGTTGAGAGATATAAGGCAAGACTTGTGGAAAGAGGATATAGTCAAACATATGGCATTGATTATGATGAGACCTTTGCACCGGTGGCAAAAATGAATACTGTTCGAATATAAATATCTTGTGCAACAAATTTTGGATGGACACCACATTAACTTGATGTAAACAATGCCTTCTTGCATGGTGATTTATAGGAAGAAGTGTATATGGAGTTACCACCAAGATTTGTCATAGCTGAAACTACAGGGAAGGCATGCAGGCTGAAGAAATCCCTATATGGTCTAAAACAATCCCTGTGGGCCTGGTTTGATAGGTTTAGGCAAGTTGTGTGTGGAATAGGATATGGCCAATGCAATGGAGACCATACTTTATTTTACAAACATTCTGAACATAAAATCACCATTCTGGCAGTGTATGTTGATGATATTATCATCACATGAGATGATGAGGGAGAAATACAAGATTGAAGAAATGCCTAAGTCAAGCCTTTGAGGTGAAAGATCTAGGAAAACTAAAATATTTCCTAGGAATTGAAGTTGCTAGATATTCAAAAGTAATAGCACTATCTCAAAGAGAGTATACCTTGGATCTCTTAAATGATATGGGTATGATGGGATGTCGAGCATGTAGGGGTTCGTAGCATGGAAAACAAAAATTTTCTATCGCATACAAACAAACAAGCCAAGATCTATCTACTAGATTGTAGCAACGAGTCGATGGAATAACTCACCCTCGAAGATTCCAAAGTGTTTAACGAGAGCAGATTCTCGTGGGTGATGTAGTCGTACTCTTTCCGATCTCAAGATCGCGTAGACGATCCTTCCGGCGCCACGTTCCGGCAGCGCTCCCGCAGTCGGTCACACGTTCGGTACTTGACGAAGACCTTCCTCTCCCTTGTTCCAGCAGGCAGCGGAGGTTGTAGCACTCTCCTCGCGATTCCGGCAGCACAACGGCGTGGTACCGGAAGTAGAGGGGAAATCCCGCAGGGCTTCGCCTTAAGCCGGTGCGAGTATGGTGGAGCTTATGAGAGAGGCTATTAGTGGTCTAGTAATTAGACACACCAATTAGAGGGCTCTAAACCAATTAGAAGGCTCTAAACCGAAATAGCTCTAAACCGGGGTTTAGATCTAGGGTTTAGTTTAGAGGATAGGAACTTGTGTGTCTAGAGAGGGGAGCCCTGCCCCTCCCTTTATAGGTGGGAGGGCCGGCGGCCAAGGGGAGGGAGTGGAGTCCCTCCCCAACTCGGCTTGGGGTGGGGCGCCGGCTTGGGGAGAAGGGAATCCCTCCCCAACTCGGTTTCCTCTTCTCCTCCTCTTTTCCTCTTTCCGAAAACTGGCAGTTTGACTTTTCAAACTAGCCGTTTGACTTTTCAAATTAGGATTTGAATTAACCCTTTATTTCGGACAGCGAGAACACTTAGTACATGATGCAACCATTCCAACATGCAATGACACATTCATGTACCCCTTCCCCCTTCCGGAGTGCCGGACATTCCGGGACCTTCTAGAATGTTCCCGATGAAAACACCGGAACCATTCCCCAACTCCGAAACGGGACTTTCCTTATATGAATCTTATTCTCCGGACCATTCCGGATCACCTCGTGATATCCCGGATCCCATCCGAGACTCCGAACAACATTCGGTCTCTTTCTCATAATACCATAACTACTCAAACAACGTCGAATCCTTAAGTGTGTCTCCCTACGGTTCGTGAATTATGCGGACATGATCGAGACACTTCTCCGAACAATAACCAATAGAGGAATCTAGAAATTCATATGGCTCCCACATATTTCTACGATTACTTTGCGATCGAATGAACCACTTACATACGATACCAATTTCCCTTTGTCTCACGATATGTTACTTATCCGAGGTTATGATCATCGGTATCTCTGCATACCTAGTTCAACCTCGTTACTGATAAGTACTCTTTTCTCGTTCCCGTGATATGTGATCCCTTGTGACCCAGTCACATGCTTGCAAGCTAATTGGATGACATTTCACCGAGAGGGCCCAGAGAATATCTATCCGTCATATGGATGGACAAATCCCACTCTTGATCCATGTGTTTCAACCAATACCTTCCGAACACTCAATGCCACCTTTATAGCCACCCTGTTACGGTGTGGTGTTTGATGATATCAAAGCATCCATCTGGTAAAGGTGATATGCATGATCTCATGGTCGAAGGAATTAGATAACTATGCATCAGAAAGCATATAGCAATTGAACTATTGAAATGACTTGATCTTTATGCTACGCTTATCTATAGGAGTATGTCCACCATATCATTCTCCTAACGATATGATCTTGTTGTTAATAACATCTCAATGTTCATGATAGGGAAACCACAATCATCTATTAACCAACAAGCTAGTATTATATAGAGGCTTTACTAGGGACTTCAAATTAAGTTTACAAATCACACAAGTATTAATGTTTCCTTGTTAATACTATTATAGCATGAATGCAAACATTTATCATAAACACAAAGATATAATAATAACTACATTTATTATTGCCTCTAGGGCATATCTCCAACAGTCTCCCACTTGCACTAGAGTCATCTAATCTAGATTACATGGTAATATACCGAACACCCATGGCAGTTTGGTGTTGGTCATGTTTTGCCCTCGGGAGAGGTTTGGTCAACGGATCCGCCACATTCAGATCTGTGTGTACTTTGCAAATCTTTATATCCCCATCCTGGATATGTTCTCGAATAGCGTGAAAACGCAGCTTGATATGCTTCAGCTTCTTGTGTGACCTTGGTTCTTGCGCATTGGCTATGGCGCCCATGTTATCACAGTAGATAGACATTGGGTCCAGTGCACTAGGAACCACACCCAGCTCTGTAATGAACTCTTTCATCCATATCGCTTCTTGTGAAGCCTCCGAAGCAGCCATGTATTCCGATTCAGTTGAAGATCTCGCCACAACGCTTTGCTTTGCACTCCTCCAGCTAACTGCTGCACCATTCAAAATAAATACGTATCCAGATTGTGATTTAGAATCATCCGGATCGGTGTTCCAACTAGCATCGGTGTAACCATTAACAACGAGCTGTTCATCACCTCCATAAGAAAGAACCATATCCTTAGTTCTTCTCAAGTACTTAAGGATGTTTTTGACCGCTGTCCAATGATCCACTCCTGGATCACTTTGATATCTGCTAGTTAAACTAACAGCATATGCAATGTCGGGTCTAGTACATAGCATGGCATACATTAGAGATCCTATGGCTGAGGCATAGGGAGTCTTACTCATCCTTTCTCTATCTTCTGCCGATGTCGGACTTTGAATTTTACTCAAGGTCGTATTGGGCAACATGGGCAAGAACCCTTTCTTGCTTTCTTCCATTCCAAACTTCTTTAGAACTTTGTCCAAATATGTACTCTGTGACAATGATATTTGGCGTTTCGATCTATCTCTATAAATCTTTATGCCTAATATGTAAGCTGCTTCGCCAAGATCCTTCATTGAAAAACTATTATTCAAATATTCTTTGACACTATTAAGAAGGTCTACATCATTCCCAATCAACAATATGTCATCCACATACAGTATTAAGAATGCTACAGAGCTCCCACTCACTTTCTTGTAAATACAAGCTTCTCCATAAGTTTGTATAAAACCAAAACTTTTGATTACCTTATCAAAACGTTGATTCCAACTTCGGGATGCTTGCTTCAATCCATAGATGGACCGTTGAAGTTTGCATACCTTGTTAGCATCTTTAGGATTGACAAAACCTTTGGGTTGCATCATATACAACTCTTCATCAATGTCTCCATTGAGGAATGCTGTTTTGACATCCATCTGCCATATCTCATAATCATAATATGCAGCGATTGCTAACAAAATCCTCACAGACTTTAGCTTCGCTACCGGTGAGAAAGTCTCATCGTAGTCAACTCCTTGAATTTGTCGAAACCCTTTTGCGACAAGTCGAGCTTTATAGACAGTAACATTACCATCAGCATCTGTTTTCTTCTTGAAAATCCATTTGTTCTCGACAGCCTTTCGGCCATCCGGTAAGTCCATCAAAGTCCATACTTGATTTTCGTACATGGATCCAATCTCGGATTTCATGGCTTCTTGCCATTTATTGGAATCTGGGCTCATCATTGCTTCCTCATATGTCTCGGGGTCATCGGTGTTGTCCACCAACATGACATTCATAACGGAATCATACCAATCTGGAGTGGTACGAGTTCTCGTTGACCTCCGAGGCTCTGTAGCAACTTCGACCGAAGTTTCATGATCATCATCATTAGCTTCCTCTCTAATTTGTGCAGGCATCACAGGAACTTCTTCCGGTGCTGCGCTACTCGTAATTTTGAGAGAAGGTTCGACAACCTCGTCGAGTTCTACTTTCCTTCCAGTTACTTCTTTCGAGAGAAATTCCTTCTCTAGAAAGGATCCATTCTTGGCAACGAAGATTTTGCCTTCGGATCTATGATAGAAGGTATACCCAATAGTTTCCTTTGGGTATCCTATGAAGACGCATTTCTCCGCTTTGGGTTCAAGCTTGTCCGGCTGTAACTTCTTTACATAGGCTTCGCATCCCCAAACTTTGAGGAACGACAATTTAGGTTTCTTCCCAAACCATAATTCATACGGTGTCGTTTCAACGGATTTAGACGGTGCCCTATTTAAAGTGAATGCGGCTGTTTCTAATGCATAACCCCAAAATGATAGCGGTAAATCTGTAAGTGACATCATAGAACGAACCATATCTAAGAGAGTTCGATTACGACGTTCGGACACACCATTACGCTGTGGTGTTCCCGGCGGTGTCAACTGCGAAAGTATTCCGCATTTCTTCAAATGCTCGCCAAACTCGTAACTTAGATATTCACCTCCACGATCAGAACGTAGAAATTTAATCTTCTTGTTACGTTGATTCTCTACCTCACTTTGAAATTCCTTAAACTTCTCGAAAGTTTTGGACTTATGTTTCATGAAATAGATATACCCATATCTACTCAAGTCATCCGTGAAGGTAAGAACATAACGATAACCACTGCGCGATGCTACACTCATTGGACCACACACATCGGTATGTATGATTTCCAATAAGTCCGTAGCTCGCTCCATCATACCAGAAAATGGAGTCTTAGTCATTTTACCCATCAGACATGCTTCGCATCTTTCAAGTGATTCAAAATCAAGTGATTCAAGAAGTCCATCGGAATGGAGTTTCTTCATACGCTTCACTCCAATGTGACCAAGACGACAGTGCCACATATAGGTCGAGTTATCGCTTGATTTCAATCGTTTAGCTTCAATGTTATTAATATGTGTATTTCTACTATTGAGATTCAATAAGAATAGACCATCTATCAAAGGTGCATGTGCATAAAACATATTACTCATATAAATCGAACAACCATTATTCTCGGATTTAAACAAGTAACCGTCTCGCAATAAACAAGATCCCGATATAATGTTCATGCTCAACGCAGGCACCAAATAACAATTATTTAAGTATAAAACTAATCCCGATGGTAGATGAAGAGGTAGCGTGCCGACCGCGATCACATCAACCTTTGATCCGTTTCCCACGCGCATCGTCACCTCGTTCTTTGCTAGCTTTCGTTTATTCTGCAGCTCCTGTTTCGAGTTACAAATATGAGCAACCGAACCAGTATCAAATACCCAGGCACTACTACGAATACTAGTGAAATACACATCAATAACATGTATATCAGATATACCTTTCTTCTTGATGTTGCCGTTCTTCAAATCCGCCAAGTACTTTGGGCAATTCCGCTTCCAGTGACCTTCTCCTTTGCAGTAAAAGCACTCAGTATCAGGCTTGGGTCCAGCCTTGGTCTTCTTCATCGGTGTGGTAACTTTCTTACCACCCTTCTTGAAGTGTCCCTTCTGCTTAGACTTGCCTTTCTTGAATTTGGTGGTCTTATTGACCATCAACACTTGGTGCTCTTTCTTGATCTCCACTTCTGCAGATTTTAACATAGCAAATAGTTCTGGCAACTCTTTGTTCATGTTCTGCATGTTGTAGTTCATCACAAAGTTCTTGTAACTTGGTGGTAGTGATTGGAGGATGCGGTAAACCCCCAAAGTATTAGGAATCACTATACCCAAGCTTTGAAGTTTGTTTGCGTGCCCAGACATCTTAAGCACATGCTCACTGACGGAGCTTCCCTCTTCCATCTTGCAGTTAAAGAACTTTTCAGAAGCTTCATAACTTTCAATTGCGGCATGAGTCTCAAAAATTAATTTGAGATCCTCGACAATATCATATGGGTCTGACTCTTCAAACCTTTTCTGAAGCTCCGATTCTAAACCATACAAGATAGCACACTGAACTATGGAGTACTGATTCTTCCGAGCGAGGTAAACATTCTTTACTTCATCGGTAGCATCAGCTGCAGGTGGGTCACCTAGCGGTGCATCCAGCACATAGGTCAAATTACCAGCTGTGAGGACAATCCTCAAATTGCGGAACCAATCCGCGAAGTTGCTTCCATTGTTTTTCAACTTTTCTTTCTCTAGGAACGCATTAAAATTGATGGTAGGGGCTGCCATTGATCTACAACATATTTGCAATAGTTTAGACTAAGTTTATGACAAATTGAGTTCTAATTAATAAATTTTAATCTAGGTGAACTCCCACTCAAAACAACATCCCTCACATTGTTTTAGTGATCACACAAACCAAATCCACTACATCAACACCGATCATCACGAGAGTTGATATAGTTTCAATGGCGAACAATCGACATGTTCATCATATCTGCTATATGATTCATGCTTTACCTTTCGGCGATCCGTGTTCCTGAGGCCATGTCTGTACATGCTAGGCTCGTCAAGATCAAACCTTAGCTACCGCATAAGCAAATCTGGCTTGCTTACGTTGTATTCACCCGTGGAATCAAAGACACCCGATCATCACGTGGTGCTTCGAAGCAACAAGCTTTAGCAACGGTGCTAACTAAGGGCGAACACTTTAGAACTTGAAATTTATGTGCATGAGGGATCATCTTATAATGCTACCGTCGTCTACTAAGCAATACAAGATGCATAAAGGATTAACATCACATGCAATTCATAATATGTGATATGATATGGCCTTTCTTCTTTGTGCTTCCGATCTCCATCTTCAAGCACGAACATGATCTCCATCATCACCGGCATAGCATCAAGGTCAATGACGCTTCTTCATGGTTGTCGTCCACCAGCTTCAACTATTACAACTATTTTGAATAGACACGCAGGTCTTAACAGAAATTAAAGACAACCATATGGCTCCTGCCGGTTGCCAACTTACAATAAGGAACATTGCATACATCAAATATAATCACAATCATGGCCATATCACATCACTGCACACCCCTGCAAAACAAAGTTAGACGCTTCTACTTTCTTTGCATATTTTACGTGGTTTGGGGCTTTCCATAAGTGTCGTTCTAACCTACGAACAAGAACCACAACATTGATACTAGCATTGTTGATTACCCGTTGTAAATTGGATCTTTACTATGCTAGGAGAAACAGGCACCCGCAAAGCCACTTATGCAATACAAGTTGCATGTCAAGCGTGGAGCAAGTCTCATGAACGATGTCATGTAAGGTTAGCCCGGGCCGCTTCATCCCAACATACCGCAAGATGCAAAGTACACAAAAAGCAATCTACAATAAAAGCATCAACGCCCACAATGACCATTGTGTTCTACTCGTGCAACAGATCTACATATAGACACGGCTCTGATACCACTGTAGGGGTTCGTAGCATGGAAAACAAAAATTTTCTATCGCATACAAACAAACAAGCCAAGATCTATCTACTAGATTGTAGCAACGAGTCGATGGAATAACTCACCCTCGAAGATTCCAAAGTGTTTAACGAGAGCAGATTCTCGTGGGTGATGTAGTCGTACTCTTTCCGATCTCAAGATCGCGTAGACGATCCTTCCGGCGCCACGTTCCGGCAGCGCTCCCGCAGTCGGTCACACGTTCGGTACTCGACGAAGACCTTCCTCTCCCTTGTTCCAGCAGGCAGCGGAGGTTGTAGCACTCTCCTCGCGATTCCGGCAGCACAACGGCGTGGTACCGGAAGTAGAGGGGAAATCCCGCAGGGCTTCGCCTTAAGCCGGTGCGAGTATGGTGGAGCTTATGAGAGAGGCTATTAGTGGTCTAGTAATTAGACACACCAATTAGAGGGCTCTAAACCAATTAGGAGGCTCTAAACCGAAATAGCTCTAAACCGGGGTTTAGATCTAGGGTTTAGTTTAGAGGATAGGAACTTGTGTGTCTAGAGAGGGGAGCCCTGCCCCTTCCTTTATAGGTGGGAGGGCCGGCGGCCAAGGGGAGGGAGTGGAGTCCCTCCCCAACTCGGCTTGGGGTGGGGCGCCGGCTTGGGGAGAAGGGAATCCCTCCCCAACTCGGTTTCCTCTTCTCCTCCTCTATTCCTCTTTCCGAAAACTGGCAGTTTGACTTTTCAAACTAGCCGTTTGACTTTTCAAATTAGGATTTGAATTAACCCTTTATTTCGGACAGCGAGAACACTTAGTACATGATGCAACCATTCCAACATGCAATGACACATTCATGTACCCCTTCCCCCTTCCGGAGTGCCGGACATTCCGGGACCTTCTAGAATGTTCCCGATGAAAACACCGGAACCATTCCCCAACTCCGAAACGGGACTTTCCTTATATGAATCTTATTCTCCGGACCATTCCGGATCACCTCGTGATATCCCGGATCCCATCCGAGACTCCGAACAACATTCGGTCTCTTTCTCATAATACCATAACTACTCAAACAACGTCGAATCCTTAAGTGTGTCTCCCTACGGTTCGTGAATTATGCGGACATGATCGAGACACTTCTCCGAACAATAACCAATAGAGGAATCTGGAAATTCATATGGCTCCCACATATTTCTACGATTACTTTGCGATCGAATGAACCACTTACATACGATACCAATTTCCCTTTGTCTCACGATATGTTACTTATCCGAGGTTATGATCATCGGTATCTCTGCATACCTAGTTCAACCTCGTTACTGATAAGTACTCTTTTCTCGTTCCCGTGATATGTGATCCCTTGTGACCCAGTCACATGCTTGCAAGCTAATTGGATGACATTTCACCGAGAGGGCCCAGAGAATATCTATCCGTCATATGGATGGACAAATCCCACTCTTGATCCATGTGTTTCAACCAATACCTTCCGAACACTCAATGCCACCTTTATAGCCACCCTGTTACGGTGTGGTGTTTGATGATATCAAAGCATCCATCTGGTAAAGGTGATATGCATGATCTCATGGTCGAAGGAATTAGATAACTATGCATCAGAAAGCATATAGCAATTGAACTATTGAAATGACTTGATCTTTATGCTACGCTTATCTATAGGAGTATGTCCACCATATCATTCTCCTAACGATATGATCTTGTTGTTAATAACATCTCAATGTTCATGATAGGGAAACCACAATCATCTATTAACCAACAAGCTAGTATTATATAGAGGCTTTACTAGGGACTTCAAATTAAGTTTACAAATCACACAAGTATTAATGTTTCCTTGTTAATACTATTATAGCATGAATGCAAACATTTATCATAAACACAAAGATATAATAATAACTACATTTATTATTGCCTCTAGGGCATATCTCCAACAGAGCAACCTCAACTCCTATTGATCAAAACAATAAAGTAACAGCAGAGTCTGACGAATCTATGGACAAGGAGAAATATCAAAGACTTGTTGTAAGACTAATCTACTTATGCCACACACGACGAGATATATCATATGTAGTGGGTGTAGTGAGTCGCTATATGCATGATTCCAGGGATGGACACTTGGAAGCAGCTCAAAGAATCTTGAGGTACTTAAAGGGCACTCCAAGAAATGGACTATGGTTCAAAAGTAATGGACATCTGAATGTAGATGGCTATTTTGATGCAGGTTGCTTGGATGATAGAAGATCCACCTCAGGATATTGTGTTTTTGTTGGAGGGAACTTGGTGTCATGGAGAAGCAAGAAACAATCTGTCGTCTCGAAATCCACAACTGAAGCAGAGTATAGGGCTTTGTCACGAGGCTTGAGTGAAATGTTATGGGTAAGGAACCTCTTAAGTGAACTGAAAGTGTTAAGGCAGGAAAGCTTGAAGTTGTGGTGTGATAATATGTTTGCAATAAACATAACGAATAATCATGTCCAACATGATTGATCCAATCATGTGGTCATAGACATGTTCTTTATTAAAGAAAAGATTGATGCAGGCATTGTATCTTTGGCGTATGTGAGATCAGGACAAGTGGCTGACTGTTTGACAAAAGGACTGGGCACAAAAGAGTGTAATCTTGATTGTCCCAAGATGGGAATGATTGACATTTATCACCCATCTTAAGGAGGAGTGTTGGATGTTGGATAACTATTGGAGATACCTGTTTGATGCCTACTAGGCCTTCTTTAAGTTTTATGTGGCCCATCAATCTCAGCCCAGTGCCTGGCCTATATAAGGTCTCTTTTCCTAATGCTATTTGACCTAACTAGCAGAGGAAGTTCCTCTTAGCCGCCACATCCTATGCAGGTCAGTTTCCTTCTGTGTCTACATTTTATATGGAATCTCGATTGAATTCCAAGTGCCCACTATCTAGAATTTCCAATTGAAATGATCGATCCAATCCCGGAACAACCAAACAAGTCTTCCATGGAATTGTCAAATAAATTATATGTTTTTGGTCCCAAATGATGGGAACCAAATGAGCCCTTAGAGAAAGCAAGAAGATGGTACGGGTGTTTGTGGTGACACGGTTTGTATGGCATCGACGACACCTAATTTTGGAGTAAAAATACACTTGATTTTTTTAAATTTCGTAGCAATGCACAGCCATGCACTATGCTAGATGGCATAACACATAGACATAACAACATGTGTATTAACGAAATAATTTAGTGAGGTTTCTTCGGACGGTCCACTAGAATCGAATAAGCGTGCGTATTTCTTTGTTAGTTCATTATATACAAGTGTGGCCTCGCTTTTTTTGTCATTATAAATATACATCAATTAAAAAGACTCTAATCTTGATATATGCAGTTTAAGCTCAAGTATCACATTTTTAAAATGTGAACCACTCGGTTGACCGTTAGATGTTTAAAAACTTTTTTTTTGCAGCGCAGATGTTTAAAAACTTGATTTACCATTAAAAATTATTAACATCCAAGATCATCAATTTAGGAAAACCCCTTTTTAAAATGCAAGTCATATTTATTTTATCTTAAAATAGACTTTTCAGAGTTTGATCAAATTTTTAACATGAAACATCAAAATCTATAATACCAAATCAATATCGGTAGATATATTATGAAATATATTTTCAGGGTGTGTCTACTTGGTATTACAAGTATTAATATGAATTTCCGCAAACTCGGAAAGTTTGACTTATGACAAAACAAACGGGAAAGAAGGGAGTAGCAATTTCCCGATCGTATTAATATTAAATGTTCCCCTCTTTTTCCCTTAAAAAATGTTCCCTGGTAAATGAATTTTATTATTAACCATGCGTGCATGCATAACCATGCATTGAAGTAGTAATATAATCGTACTAGAAATACTACGCCACGTGATAAACAGACTGTCACACAATGGACACACACTGCTCGAATCTTACATATAGTAGCTCGCTCCCAAATTAACCAGTCCTCCTCGTGCATGCATCATAACCAACGGCCAATCTTCCATCCACTGCGATCTTCTTCTTCCACCATCCAGCACCAGTCCATCACCACGCAGCTAGCCAGCATGATGATCGAATCATTCTCTGCAAACAAAATAAGTAGTACAAGTTTCACAAGATCAGACGATTCTGCATATCTGACGATGATTGAGTTAACAGATGTGATTCTTGATCAGTTACCAGAGGTGGAGGCCGTGGCCGGCGTGGAGGCTGCTGCAGGCCGGGTCCTGCAGGTTGGGCTGCGTCGGCTGCAGCCGGAACCCGGCGGCTTCGGCGGCGTGGAGCTGTAGCAGCGGCGACGTCAGCTGCAGTGCGGTGCTCGACGACTCTTCGCCACCGTAGTAGGGCGTCGGCGGGAAGGCCGGCGGCAGCATCGACAGCACCGGCGGCATCCCCGCCATCGTCTTCCCGTCACCGCCCACGCCATGCTGGTTCTCGCTGATCTATACAACAAAAACCAGATTAAAAATGCAGCACAAAGGACACGTGTATATAATCATTGCAATTCACACATGCATGCAGATGTTAAGCAGGATTAATTGATTCATTACCATGCGACACAGGAAACTGTTCTGGTCTTCCAAGACATGCTCCTGTTATTAATTGATCGATAAGCAACACAATTTCATACACCAGAATAGCAGATGCGAAATGGGCTAGAAGTGATTCTTCACCTTGCGACGTAAGTTGTCGAGCTGCTGGTTCAGGAGCTGATGCTGCAAGCAGAAGCCAAGGACACAGGCAGTTGAATACATGAATTAATGGGGCAATTAGTACATCAATGGTAGAACTAGTTCTTAATAGTAGTTCATGTGCTGCAAGGATGTAGAAGTAACTACACAAACATCATATCCTGGTATGTTTCTTTTTACCTTTCTTGCGCGAACTTTGGCGACAGAGAATTCGAGCTGCTGCTCGATTTCGTTGACGTCGGCGAGGGAGAGAGAGGAAAGGTCATCGCCAGTGTACCTCCGGATGCCGCCTTCCAGCTTCTCCATCTCGTTCCTCATCCGTGTCATCTCCACAAATATTTGCTGCATCCATGATTACATGATGATAATAAATCTCCCAGTGAAATCAGTTTAGTAGAGCGCTAGTAAATACTGAACATAATAATCAACAATACTAATAAGTAGTATATATTCATGTGTTTTTCGATGAAGAGAATGTGTTAATATGAAGAAGGTAGTGGTACTGGTATATATATATATATGCATGTCTCCCTTACCTGATCGTGGTTAATCTCCCCGAATTGACTGTTGGTGGCATTCTGGTACTGCTCAATGAGATCCCTCAAGCTACATCATCAGATTTATATAATGTTAATTACTTAATAATTTATTTAACTAGTTTACTGATGAGGAAAAACATATATCATGTGACTGGATAATGTGCTAGTTCATGCAAATCAGGAGGTAATTGTTGATGAACAGATTATCTAGAAACTTAGTTAATTTTTGTGCATTTTCTGGATGCATACCATTGCATATATATTCATTAAATCTAGTTGAGACTTCATCTGTTAGAGGCACTGAGTTTACAACCACACTAACTTCAACCAAAAAAAAAGTCCCAGAAGGCCAGAATCACAGTCACATAATGTTTTTTTAGATTCACTATAAATTGTGTGGAGTATTGTAAGGTATGAACTTTATGATCATATATACTTCTTCATGTCCAATTACACTTTTGGTTTTGGCTTGTCTGTTGAATATAAAGCACCCTGACACTCATGTTCATGCATGTTGTTATCAACAATTCAGCACCGATGGAATCGAAATAATGTGCCGGAATCTAATTTCGAAAATAAGAACACACAAAGAGAGTTTTGAACCCATGGTATCTTGACAGATTAACACATAACCTTGATCCAGAGTCACTGTCTTACGGACCAACAAATCAATATATCCCAGATTCGAGATGAAGCTCTACTCATAGCTAGACAAAACACACTAGAAAAAGAAGATACTACTACAATCTTAGTTCTCAGCGCACACCCAATCAAAGAATGAACAAATTAACAACGTTAACCATAGCTAGCAGATCCGGTACTCCTCGGAAGCCCAGAAAAAGAAAGAAGGGAGGACGTGGTTAATTCGATCGATCACGGCAGAACGTATGTACCTGGAGGTGGGGCTGGAGTACTCGAACATCCTGCCGGTGCTGGAGAAGATGACGACGCCGACGCGGGCGTCGCAGAGCACGGCCAGCTCGTTGGCCTTCTTCAGCAGCCCTCCCCGGCGCTTGGAGAAGGTCACCTGCCGGTTCGTGGCGTTCTCGATCCGCTTGATCTCGATCTTCCCGCGACCCATGGCGATCGACCCAAAGAGGAACGACCAAGCTGCAGTTGCTTCCTGCGTCTCCAGCGCCTTGGTCTCTCTCTCTCTCCCCCCCTGGGCTACACGAACAACAGGATCGAACAAAGAAGAAGAACAAGGGTTAATCTTCTTCATTTTCTGCGAGGATAGAACAAGGGTTCATCAAATTAACTGGATCTAGCTAGCTAGGGCGCATTAATTCTAGCTCTTGTCACACAAGGAAATCGCTCAAACAAACTATAATAATAGAAGTATACAGTCACAAGCAGATCGAAATTGGAACAAGCCAGATGCGGCCCTCTTAATTTGCCAAGAACCAAAGAACCAGCTAATTATAAAAGAGCAAGATCAGAAGTAGAAATTTTTCACTGAATCTGCAAAGAACAAAGGAGCTAGCACATTCTTTTTCGATCGTACTGATCATAAGGACGGAGAGACAGGAGGGGAGTATAGCCAGTAGCAGTGGTGATGTGCACACATATTACCTTGTGTAGCGCTTGCTTCAAAGGCTAAGGCAGGAGGTGCAGAAGGAGGGACATATATAGAAGGAGAGTAAGGTGCAGTACTTGCTGGCTGGATGGCTGTGCTAGCTAGATGGCTAGGTGTGTCTGCCTGCCTAGGTCTACACTCCCTCCTCATGACGTCCTGCCACTGCCAGTCCAACAGTAGTCCAAGTAAACGAAAAGGTAAAATGGTCAGCAGTCAGCGGTAATAATTCGCTAGCTGACTGCTTTAACATGCTGTGAGTACGTACCGCTAGTTTTGCATTATTTTTGTGTGTTTTCTTGCTTGGTTTTGTACTTGTGATCTTGCTCACGCTTTGACTAATTTTTTTCCTTCGTGGAAATTACACAAAATAATGCTTAATTTTACACCTGTTCCACTTTTGCTTTGTTTCGTTGACTACACCCTAGCCTTCTGACCAAAATCTCTGCAAACAATATGTGTAACTACTACATAAGTAGGAGAGGATCCAGTGGGGGTGCCCCTCCAAAAAATGCAAAATGATTTTCATGATATATTAACCATTTTTGCAGGTAATTATTTCCATTAACCTAGTTTTTTTTGAGATCCCATTAACCTAGTTGTGGTAATGCCCAAAAGACAAAAATATCTAACCCATGGTTGAAACATGGGTCCAGCACCGTACCCAGCCAATAATTCTAACTCCAAGGCTCATTGCACGTGTTGAAGTGTATAAGTGGATTACACTAGCTCTTTCCATTAGTTCGGACTTTTGATTGCGTTGGCTAGTGCATGAAGCTTAACATGGTATCAGAGCCTAAGGTCTCGAGTTCGAGTCCTAACTTTCGCAATTTATCCTAAAATTGTTGTAGACCCCTCTGTGTCCACGTATAGGCCTCTTGAGTCATACGTGAGTTTCGCGCGCCGTCGCTCTCTTCCGGTTGCACGTGCTGACTTCTCCCCGTCACACGTGAGAGGGCGTGTTGAAGTGTATAAGTGGATTACACTAGCTCTTTCCATTAGTTCGGACTTTTGGTTGCGTTGGTTAGTGCATGAAGCTTAACAGCACGTACTAGTTGTGCCTCTTAGGTTGGTCATAGTGAAAAGTATCGTCAGAGCATCAATTTGAAGGAGGGCTCCATGTGTAACATCCCAGCATTAGAGCCTAGAAATAAGCTGGACCCAGATGTGTGCATTGCATTCATGCATAGAAAATCCGAATAATTTTCGCGCTTTTGAACAAAACTTGTCAAAGTGATTAAAGCTTCTCTTAACTTGATGGAATAAGAAGTAGATCATCAAGTTGACTGCGATAAGTTTTAATATGACCTTTGCTAAAACCCTATTTTGGGAAAAGGGAGATTTGATCTAAGGGTAGATCAAATGTAATAAAAGTTAAACTCTAATACATTATATTTGATCCTTAGGTGATCATATCATAGTATTCCTTATAATCACTCCTGAGTATTAGGTTAAGGATTTAACACCAATAATAAGAAAGTAACAACTATATCTTAATATCATCTGCATATACCATGAGTATCATGGTAATACCTAACCCTATTTCTTAAGTAAGATTGAGTAGGAAAGAGACCAAGTCAAATATCATCCACTATATATCTTTCTTTCCACATCAATTTTTATGGAACTTATTTTAATATCAATTGTTCATCAATGTTGAGTAATTCCCCATTGATTCACAAATTCCTTAACTATCAATCCTGGATCTACTATCTCTTGATCTTATCATAACATCTACTTAAATCTTTTAAAGAGGGCATAGTCCATGAATAACCTTAATTCAATATGAAATACTAAGAAGATAATTTCAATACAATTAAAAGGTAGGATTGATAAAACCTTGTTTAGCTAACTAAGTACTTAAACAATAAATGATTAAAGGATTATAATGGAGATGCTTTAGCCACCAATATTGAATGCTTATATTTAGTATAAGTGATATTGGTGGGTAGAACATGATTGAAACCCTAGTAGAGATAAGTTATCCTAGAATAGTCATTACAAGCCACATAAATATAATTTAGGGTTGGAGTGTGAGTTATTGGAGTAAAGTAAATATAGGATGATATTAATCAATTAAAGCTAGTGTAGCATAGAGTTATAGAAGTTGTGTTATTCATCTTAAAGGATAGTCAACTTTAGAGAAAGGTAGTTGGATGCATACAACTATTAGAGATATATTAGTGATGAATGATTAAGGAAGATTATGAGTACGGTTTGAAGGAACTACTTGTTGGATGGAAGGCTATCAACAGTAGAGTAGTAGATACAACCTAGCAAGGATATGAGGAAGTTATGAAATACTTTAGTATCAAACTCATTGGATTCATCCATGAGTTTAGAAGGTTAATCAGTGAATAAGAATATTTTTATGAAGTAAAATTCATCATGTTAATCATGATGATAGATAGGAAAAGGTAATATATCTAGGAAAGGAATTCCTTAATTAGAAGTTTAGAATTATGAATTATGGAAGATAGTAATTCTTGGTAAACAATCAACTTTAAATATTAAAACCAAGTATAATATCTATTTCATATTAAGAATTCCTCATCTTATATCTATATTACTTGATAGGAACATTTTCCTATAGCAAATCAAATAAACACATATTTTCCAATTCCAACCATCATAATTATATGTGCTTAGGAGTGTCTTTATCAATTCCTTTCTATAAATCATTCAAGATATAACTTTCTAGTGTTAAAGGTGATGTCATCAAATATTCCAAACAGAAAACAATATGCTTAGTTATTAAATCTTTAACCACATCCATAAAGGAGTCTAAGTATATAAAAAACCCTAAACCCTAGGGTAAATAATCATAATCCAAAATCCTAAACCTCTTTGTTTATCATAATAGAAGATATACATTGCCATTTTAAAAAAAAATAATGGGAGTAGTAATAACCATATTAATTTCTTTTATATTTCATGCACCAAATAATGATATAGGATCATTATACATATAAAAATTTATATTCAAACTATGAGCCAACTAGAGTAAGTTTTATAAACAAATAAGAATATATCATTTAATAAATTCATGATTAAAAGTGGAGAGAAAAATAATAAGAAAAAACTTCTACAAAATTATAAAAGGGGGTTCATATTGAGAAAAGAAAAGAAATATAAAAGAATTATATAATAAAAGTTTACAAATGATACTAAATATATTTTAGTATTATTGCAATTATCCAGCAAATAAATCCTATAAAGAAAAGTTCAAAATATAAATCAAATTCAAATCTGAAAAGGAAAACAGAAAATAGAAAAAGGTAAAGCAAATAAAAAACATTACCTGGCCATGGCCCAACACCTCTGTGCTTATCTAACGACCATGTGCAGCCACAAGAGCCCAACAACCAGCCCAACTCTATCGCATCTGTGACTGACGAGTGGGCCAGGGAAGGACTGCGGGTTGAGAGGAAAGAAACGCCAGGGGTTATCCGCAAAACAGCACGTCGCCATCATCCTCACGCACACAGACAACTCGCTGGAGGAGCTCGCCATCGCCCGATGCCGTCATCGTCGTCCTTGCGCCAAGATCAATGCCGCCGTCGCCAGGAGAGGATAAGGAGGCCATCGCGACGTCTCTGCTCGTCCTCATCCTCAATTTCCCCCTCTGAAAATCCTCTCTGCCTCTTTTCCCCAACCATGCCGAGAACCCTAGCTCGGAGGTGAGCCGGAGCCAGCGATTCCGTGCTCGCCTCGGCCAGATAAGACCACGGTGGAGAACGTCGTGCTCTTCTCGTTCGATTGCCCCAACTTGCGACTGCGGAGGAGACGTGAATCGACCTAATCGCACCCTCGGTTCCCGACGCTGTTCGTCGACTCTGACCGCGCCTCGCCAAACCAAGCACACCATCGTGTTCCTGGTGAGTCACTGAGTCTCCTAGCATGCGCCGATGCTTTGTTTGCTTCCTAAATCCACGCCACCGTGATCAACCGCAAGCACCGCCGCATAAGCTCATCATCGGTTGCCCTCTGATGACCATTAGATAGCGGCGCCACCACCAATAGGTTCGCCTTGATCTCCTCTGTCCAACGCACCTAGCCACAGCCCCGCGCGCGCACCAGATCGATCGATCGATCCTCAACCAGTGAGGATCAACCCAGGTGACGTCATGCCTACATCAGGTTCGAACCACGTTAGCTAGTTTGACCAGTCTTTGCTAGCGTGGCGTGTGACGTGGCCCATGTGTCATCATCTGGGAGTAGAGAGAGGGTCAGTAACAAAATATTCCAATAATTCATATTCCAATAATGGTAAATATTAAAAATATGAATATAATACCAATTTTTTTAGAAAAATAAAGGCTATAATTTACAACTATAATCATGCATTATTATTTGAATTACTTAAATATTTATTATTTATTAAGTTTTAAAAAATATTAAATCTTATAAAAATCATATCTTATTATTTATAAATCATAAAAATAAATATAATATACCAAAATGATCACAAAAAGAATATCTACATGTTAAAAATATAATATTCCACTTTTGAGTTAATTAAAAATTCAAATATTTTAATAAATCAAATTTAAACTTATTTACTTAGTTTAAAAAAATTCATATAAGGATAAATAACAATTATTAATATTTCTAAATTAGTCAATTAAGTTTAATAAATATTATTAGTCTTGAGTATTAATAATATAAGCCATAATGGTTTAAAATACTACACATACCTTATTATTAAATTATCTTCAACCTTAAGTGAAGATTATATTCTAAAAAAATCCCATTCATAATAAAACTCAAAGCACAACTTGTGAATAAATCAAATCCTTTCTATATACTTTACCCACCAGATTACAAAAACTACCACAACATTATAGTAAGTCCATAAGTGGTGAAGTAATATTATATCTTGGTTTATAAACTATAACCCCTCATTTATAAAAGGTAAATGATACTACTCCATTATAAAATCAAGAAACCACCACACCAAGTAAAAGTATAACCATTTTTAAGTAACCTTAAGGAAACATTACCAGGTACACAAGATACAAATATTATAAACATTATACTTTTAAACTATCTTTGTTTTAAAGTTAACTTTAGTCTATAAGAATATAAATATAACACTATAAACATTGTTATACATTTTATAGTTAACTGTGGTCTGAAGTAGTTAAGTTATAAAAAACACCTCAAACTCAAACCATTCGAGCAAGCATAAATAACATCAACCAAACTCTATTAACCACAAAGCTTGTTTAGACCTTAGAAGAGAAACCTTTTCTTCGAAGGTTATTCTTTTTGCCATTTCAAACAAGAACTCTTATATGAACAATCTTAAGTAGCATTTCACCTTTTGTGTGTGCCCCATTGCTTATGATATTGTAATTATATGATTGTTCCACACATATTCACAAGCCTTAATAAGAAGCATAAGTATGAAATCTATCTAAAAGGGACAACACATTCCCAAAGTGACCATTTCCGGAATCCAAACCCTAGAACAACGTTATCCCTGAGATTCGTGTTTATAACGTGCATCACATTACTTATGCATAAAAGCATATTGCTTCTTTAAACATTAGTCCTTACCGGACCAATGATGCTGATTTCAGATTTTGGATCTTATACTGACTCGAAGACCGTGAGTTCATAATCTTGCAATCACAAAAGGCAAGTTTACACTTGCTCATGTCCTTTGGTTATTTTCTGTAAAGTATTTTACAAATCTAATGTGGACATCACCTGCAGTTGAAAAAGGTCCGAAAACACTATTTTCATAATAATGTGATTATAGGTTATTACCATGAGGTAATAACTTACTATAAAAGTTCCGGTGGTAAAGGAACATAATATCTAGGACTTAACAACCAATGTCGCCAGTGATTCTTGCGCCGTATATTACGCGTTAACCATGAGATTTGGAATGGGACGGAGAAGTCAGCTGTATCCTTTTCCTCTTGTATGGAGGCAAGACGACCTTAACGTGATGTTGTGATTCCTTGTGCGGATCCAACATATGGGTGGGAACCCTTACGCCCCACACTTTTGGTGTCTAGATTATCTATGGATGGTGTTTAGGGATGGACCATTTAATATGGCCCTTGCCAGGGCAACACCAGGTCATAGAGTCTTTGGAAACTCATCAGGGTTATAGCCTGCCCGAAAAGGAGGCTTAATGAAGATGAGCCAGCCTGAAGGATCGTGCAGACATATGAGGTTGCGGAGAGGGCAGTGATTGGCTTGGATCATCTACTGGGCCCCACAACATGGAATTGTGGACGGGTAAGCTGCCCAGTTGTGCAACAAGGAGTTGATCTCTCATGGAAAAAGTAACGCACCTCTGCAGAGTGTAAGTACTGTAACTTGTTACTCCCTGTTCCGGGAAGGAGCTGCGAATGCTGCGGGAAAGGAACTCCATGAAAGTTCTGGTAAACCCGTGAAGGCTGACGGACATAGCTTTTCAGAATAAAAGCAACCTTTGAAGAAATGTTTATGAAAACTTTCATTGGCCTACGACCTACGGTCGGTGTCTGTAGCTATAGTGCATCAAACACTCCTTTTCTAGTGAACTTGTTGAGTACGCTCGTACTTAAAGTATCTTCTTAACCCTTGCTAGATTCTAAAGTCATTGAGACGATGTCTACACCAAGTTATGCTCCAGGAAGCATCATCCAAAGCTAAAGCTCTTCAACAAAGACAAGGAAGTCAACAAATACCTCAACTCAAGGGAAGACGAAGTTACTGAATAGATAGGAATATAATCTCTAGCCAAAGAACATATTTTTGTAGTGTATTGCAATAGCAGCAATGCCAATCCCTTAGTTAAAATACTAGTATTAGTAGTATATTAGTTCTTGCGTTGTTTATCTTTAATTCTGCTCCGTAAGAAGTTCTTTCTCTCTCTAACCTAGAGTGATCTCTGGATCTTGTGTAAAGAGTGAGTTGTAACCTTTAGCCATGTATTGGACCCGCTGTGTTTCTGTTGTGCCATTCTGAGGGATGTAATACTAATGAATGGGGTTTCATTGATGTTATGTCAACGACTATAGTATACTACATCATGCAGTGGTATGCTGGGTCACCGCACCATGAAACCCTTTTTTAAACTTTTTGAAAAACGATATTTAAAAGTTCTGAAAAAATATGAAAAAATATCTTAGATGTAGATGATCATGAATTCTAACTATGTTGGAAAAACAAATACAGAATACTCCGTATTTTAGCGGTGAACAGTGCAAAATTCAAAAAACTTCAGATTTGTCAGAATTTATCATGTTTGTGTAGGTCGAGAACTCAGGATACAAACTATTTCATGCTGAAATTTTGCAAAGCTCTAGAACAAGTCATTGTCAACATCTAGGATTTTATTACAATTTTTTGAATCAGAAAAATGATTGTCAAAAAATTCAAAAATGGACTTCATGGAATCCGTCCTCCAAAATCATACTCGGAAGCATCATAAACTAGTATAATGCATATGATACATGTATATGAGTATATAATAGTACCCCTATAGTACTTAGTATCACACTAGTGTAAAATGATTTTTTGGTGGGTGTTCTGGTCATTACCGAGTGTTTGTCGTGTAAAGCACTCAACAAAGATTCAACACATGGCAAAGATGGCCAAGACACATGACAAACATATCACACTCGGAAAACCCCGGAAATTTCACAAAACTAAAAATAATTCTCGTCAAAGAACAGAAAATACACACGGAAAAAAACATACACCACAAAAAACCCAAAATACACATGGCAAAAAAATGACTCGGAAAAATACCGAGGACACGTGGCTTTTCTCACGCATTTAAATGTGTTGTGCTGGAGTGAAACTTTGCCGAGTGCTTTCTAATGGACACTCGAGAAAGATTTTCCCGCCTCCGGTCATCTGGTAATATCAGCATGTCATCGTATTTAAAAATTTATAGAATATCAATGCAATTTTTTTATAGAATTTGCCATTAAATTATCTTGTTTCACGTGTGATGATACAATATCATATTATGATACTCCCTTTGTCTCGGTTTAAATGACACAATTTGGAAACCATGCAACCCCAAAATATTTAGACACACAAGCATTTAATCTTTGTAATTACTCCGGTGTGAAAAGAATACAATGCTTGCATGCACATGTGTGAACAAATGTGAATGCTTTGCTAGCTCTTCTTTTTCTCATGCATGTTCTTCTCCACACTATAAAATGGACCAATCAGAGGACACCTAGGGTTAGGGGCGGGCGTTTTGTCATGACCTAAAATTCGGTCTTTGCATATCGGTCTATTTTGAAATTGATCTTCAAAAAATAAAAACCAAATTTACTTGTTATTTTTACTAACTGACAAATTCGGTTACCCGATAATTCGGGTTCGGGTTCGGTCGTGATCTAATTGTGTGGTAGATATTATCAAATACAAAAGTTGGATAATATTTGGTAAACCATTCGGTACTATTTAGTTGTAATTTGAATATAAACTACACTTCATATAGGCATATTAATTGGCGCAAACTAACATTTAATAATACTAAATTTGGCTTAGACAAGGAAGATAAATCCATAGTTATGGGCAACTAGGGCTTTGGAACTAGGCCACTCTCACCTAAAGTTCGGTCAGTCCGGTCCATTCGGTTACCAAGAACTTATGACCGAATTAATCGAACGAAATTCGGTCTACAAAATTTGCTACCCAGTTTTTTGATCGGTCCTTTTGGTCTCGGTCTATTCATTTTCGGTCTCGATCTTTTCGGGTTTGGTTTTCGGTTTTTCTGCCCACCCTTACCCAGAATTATAAATTATGTTCTTTAAATTATGTTTTTCTGCCCACCCTCAGGACGGAGGGAGTACCACTAACATATCTCTCTTCATTAATTATAGTGTCACATCAAAAAATTCAAGGTGGCATGTATGATACTCGTTATGATACTAGCACTATGTCTAGGCTTAGCTACTGGCACCACAAACAATGATGCTCTATGATTTTTCACTCACTAACTCAGCTCTAGAGCAATTGCGGAGAAACTTAAAAGTCAGTACAAAAAGTATCATAAATGCAGGTGATCCTTGTTGTATACCAGAATTCTGTATCTCTAAATTTAGACCAAATATTTTTTTGTCCAAACACATCAAATTATGATTTAAAAATCTAAAATAATCCAGTTGACAAGGAACATAGCTAGTATTTCCATCTTACATGAATATTGAACTCCTTGTAATGGAAATTTTGAAATTATATAAAAATTTAATGTACATATTGTATTTTGTGTGTTCGAGTGGTACATATTCTCCATGCAATATGTGGCACTCCTAACGGTGAAATTCTAGACCTGCAGCCAGTGCTGGAGCCCGGAATTGAGACGGGGGCTGACCTATACTACAAAACAAAACAAATAGCCCACCATATGATCTCAATATTCCATGAGATACTTACAACATGTGACGAATTTATGCATGAGTGTAAATCTTAGCACAAAAGAAAGCCTACAAAACAAAACAAATAGCCCACACCATATGATTTCAACATTCCATGATATACTTACAACATGTGACGAATTTATGCATAAGTGTAAATCTTATCACAAAAGAAAGCCTACAAAACAAAACAAATAGCCCACACCATATGATTTCAATATTCCATGAGACACTTACAACATGTGACGAATTTATGCATGAGTGTAAATCTTAGCACAAGTATAATAATAGTTCCAACTTTTGATAATAAGATAGTACCATACCATTAAGTTGTATTTATGCCAGGAAGTCAAAAAAAGTGTCGAGGTAGATGACCTCGAAGGTTCTTGTAGGAATGAAAAAAGTAGCATAATTTTCTTATTGTCAATTTTTACAAATATCTCTTTCTCAACATAGCAAATCATCAAATCATTTGAGCTAATCATCATCACCTATCTTATTTCGAATGTCTGTCTTATAATATTCATGATCAAGAAAACCCTCTCAAAACCGATGGCGAGGTCCGAGAATAATGGCAGGTTATGACCGGAGTTATTTACCCGGGGGGTCATATCATGTCCACATGAGCATGCATATATTACACCATAGGGGCTCCTCGGTCGCTCCCGTGCGACCCGGGGACGGAACCCTAATCCCCCCCGCCTCCTTCCTCCCTCCTCCCTTCCTTCCCGGCCGCCGCCGGCGTGCGCCGCCGGGCGAAGCTCGCGCGGTGCCGGCGGCGGCTGGATCTCCTCTCCCCGGCGCACGGAGGCCCGTGTGGGACGGCGTCCTCCCTGGCGACGGTGCTCATCGCCAGGGGCGGTCGGGATCTGACGCAGCGGTGGCCGGCTTACTGCGTCGGGGTCGTCCCTTGCACATGGAGGCGGTGGCGGTATCTGGTGCTTGCGGCGACGGTAGTTCCCCGGCAGTTCTTAGCAGCGGCGGCGCGGACCGTGGTGGCTGGGAGGCGGGTTTCGCCGGAGTAGAGGGGATGGCCCAGCTGGGGTGGCCTCTCCTCTCGCCTGCGGGGACGGCCTGGGCGGTGCGAGCTCCGGGCGAGCTCGGCCAGGGCTTCGGGGGCGGCCATGGGGGTCTGCGGGCGGCGGTGGCGGGTCTGGTTTCTCTCGTGGTGCAGGTGCCCGCTGGTGATGACGGCGCGGCTGCAGCAGCGTTGCGGCAGAGCTGATGGGGTCGATCGGGCCTTGAACTAGGCTTGGCCGGCGGGCCAGGCCTGATCCGGGCTGGATCCAGCCCTAATTGGATCTGCTGCGGCGTCCGGACGGCACTCACCGCTGGTGATGGAGGGAAGTTCCCCTCCCCCATGCTGGCGGGTGCCTTGGGGCCTGCTAGTCTGTGATACCTAACCGTCCCCCTCTCCGGCGATGCGATGTGTCGTTGTTCGGAGCGATGGCTAGAGCTCGAGGATGCCGGGGTGGCGGCCCCGGAAGGTGGACTGCGCGGGCGGCTCTTCGGCGAGCGTCGTGGCAGTGGGTGTGGCTTGTCCCCTCGGTCATGTGGATGGCGAGGAGAGGGCATCGGGTGGCTTTGGTGTTGGCGGCGCTTCGGCTTCGACAGGCCCCATATCGTGTGCCGGAGGCCTAACTTCGGGACAACGGGCGTGGCGGAAGACGGGGAGCGATTCGAAGGTTTTTTCGGGCGAAAGCCCTGTGCTTCGGCACCATCGACGGCGATGCCTGCGAGTACCGTTACCCTCCTGGGGGCGCCGATGCGGCTACCTCCCTCGCGACATGGCTCCGGGTGAAAACCCTTGACCGTTGGTCTCGGCGGCGGCGCGGTGTATCGTTACCCTCTTGGGGGCGTTGTCGTGGAGCCCTGGCTCATCTCGGTCTTGGCTCATTGTCTCCGGTGGCAAGTTTAGGTTCTTTGCGGTTGTCTTGCTTATTTTGATCTGTTTTGTAAAAGGGTCTCCCGTCCACCTTGTATCTGTTTGGCCGACGTGGCTTTATTCTATAAGCCTATTTCGAGAGTATAGAGTCGTATAGCGTGATGCAATGATGCGCCCTGCAATACGCACGAGCCTTGCGAATATATACGCTGCAAGTTGAGAGGCTGCACAACAACTAATTTTGCTCCTTGCATATGCACTGTGCAGGAGGGAGAGAGAGACTGAGAGTGCCATGAATACACATGCGAGTGCGTGAGGACTGGGAAGATCGCTGTGTAGCAAAGCTAGCTAGCTAGGCAAGGAACGATCTGCATGGCCCTCACAAGGCACACCGCACACCACGGAAAGCAACGTTTTTCGAGCTATGGACGTGTAACCGCCCTCTGACCGCTGTGGCCCCTCCTCCCGGTCCGAGATTGGCAGGGGTTCCTGTCCTGACTCCTGAGGTGGCCATCATGGCCGGCCGGGCCAAGAGACGGCGACACTTCACACTTGCCACACAGTACTGGCCCCAAGAAACAAACCCTAGGTTAGCACCGCGTATTGACCATAGCGGCCGCGTTGCCTGCCTTGATGGGGGTCGCCACCATGGTTCCACATGGGGTGCTAGCTGGGGCGCGCTCCCCGTTTGGGAAATGTATGTGGGAATAAAATTTGGGGCACAGGTTTTCTCCGGGTCTCTTTTGATCCATCCATGATGCACCTTGGATATGATTCATTTTCATACACTCACTCGCTCCGTTCCATAACTCTTATCCTGGTTTTAGTCCAAATTTGAACTATAATCATGACAAGAATTATCAAACAGAGGGAGCAGATGCATGACACTAGCGGAGCATAATGTAGTGAACAATTTTTTTCTACAAGATATAAATTAGGAAATTTAGAGCATTTTGTCCTCCCCTCCCAATTTTTTTGTCACGCTCCGCCACCGATGATGTGTTCTATGTGAGGATCGATATAGACTAATGCATACATGATATTTTGTCAAGTTTGCGATTTTTTTGTATGAATTCCATACTTGAGGTTTTTTTGACAAAGATATAGCCAATATGAGTTCAGAATCAGATGTTATTTATCGAATCATATGATCGACGAAATGCATAGTTGTCATGTGGATGAAGTTTGCCAGGGGAGAGTGGTGATGCGATCGTTTTTTTCAGGATAACGGTAATTGTTCCTTTTCAAATGTTCGTTTCGCATCAAATGTAAATTTGCAACATTGTGTCCCATACAACACACTTAACAAAAACTTAGTCCATAGCTATTACATATGTATTTAGTTTAGTTACATCCGGTGAAAATTAGTGTGGTGAGAAGCCTAGTTCGTATAGACTCTAAGAAGGTACGATACTTCCTTTAATTAACACCCAGTGTTAGAAATTTCTTGTGAAATCATCGGCCTTTGCATCAAAATAATGCACCCAATACTTTTTTATCATATTATTCAACAAAGACCAACAAAAGAAATACATCGATCAACCTGAAGGCACCTTCCTCGCGATAAATGTCGCTACACCTACAAGCTTTATGATGGGGGTAGCAATGATCAGGGCCGTGTGCCTTGACCTCACACCGATGTACATCATCTAGATTCGGAGAACTCATAAAGCCGCCAAACGGCGAGCTGGTAGCACACAGTCTAGCAGACCCTCGACATGAACTGTATGCACTCTCCATAAGTCAATGCAAAGCCCTCGCGAGGCCTACCATTGACAACAACACCACCCTATGCACGCCATCACCACACGTCCATCCCCGAGACTACGCTACACCAGGCCATCGACCCTCGCACCATCCTCGATGCGGTAGATATCACACTACACCACCAGCCGATCCCTACAACCAGTATCTGCTCCAAAACGATGCCCTCAAGAGGGAGGACGGCATTGCTAGCCTGTCACCTTCGATCCGAGAGACTCAGGTCTAGCATTTCCACCTGAGAAGCCTAAGCGAGGATACGGTGACCGGAACAAGGATGCCTTCAACAAGGTAATGACGCATAAACGTCGCCATGATCGAAGGTGGAGCTCGGTTTTCACCATCTGTCCCACCTCTCCAACTCGCAACCGACAAAATCACTATCGACTCATGCATATCAGCTACGCGCGAGCCCGCAACCGCGCCGCCAAACGGCCACAGGCTGCGTCGACGACGAGTCTTGCCTCCGTGCTTAGCCATCTCCGCTCGCGCCGCCACGACATCCCCAGGTAGTTTTCATCGCATCCTACGTATCCCTGACACCATCGGTGCCGGGCCCACAACCACCGTAGCCCACGATGGTGGGAGTAGCGACAGAGTAGACGTCGAGGTTGCTCTCTTGGAGGCGGCTATGGTTTTTCCCGGTGTCACCCTTGGGGACAACATGGGAGAGAGTTAAAAGCTAATGCCTCCTTATTCCACCATAGTAGATCTGTAAAAATCCTCCGTAGGCTAATAGTCAATATCGGAGAAGCAAAGAGGAATACATTATCCCTAGACATCCTGAATTCTTCAGACTCGCTAGTTACTATTGTAGGCGGCATATGTCTCAAAACTAATGGCTATGCATAAGCCAATTATACTCATGCTCATGCAAAACAAACTTTCATGTTTCATGTTAAAAAAATGTTATTTTTCAAACAGTCATGTTGGTATTGACATGTTAACAGTGCCGTTTCTGACCATATGATCTGCATGGGAAAAACTTAGATTCAAAACTGTGTAAGCATGCTAGTTAATTTTTAGATCGTTGCACGTCCAGAAGTAAATGTTAGTAAACGAGCATTCTCGCCCACATTCACACACGACACAAGATCAAAAGTAATTTTTTTCCATCGACACATCACACACCTATCCCTCGAGTGCTGTCTATATAGAGAAGGATACGTTTCCATTTATAATGCACTGATAGAGAAAAGAAACAGCCTCCATGCGTCATGGGATGGACTGCAAGTGTAGAGCAGTTCACAATAATTATGACTTCTTTCCTGCCACTGATTAAGCTTACTAGTACTCCCTCTGTTTCAAAATATAAGATATTTTAGATTTGTGAATAAAATGTATCTAGACTTTTTTTAGTAGTAAGTTCATTCCAAACTTGAGTGAACCTATACACTAAAACAAGTCTGGATATATTTCATTCACAAAGCTAAAACATCTTATATTTTGAAACGGAGGGAGTACGTGAGATCAAACAAGCATCAGAAATGGAAAAAAGGTTGTGGTGAGGAGGTTTAGCAGGATAGCTTATGCTACAAAAATGTTGCGACAGCCAACACTGCTTTACAGCAATGACATGGTCATCGATGTCCCAACTGCCAAGAAGTAAATCAGGAAAGAAGTTTTTTTTTTTTTTGCAGAGTAGATATTGTGATGGAAAAAAAAGTAAGAGCATGTTGCTTAATTTTGAGTCCAAATGGTTGTCATAAATTGAGTCTGAATAGTAGTTCCAACAGTTCAAGAGATAAGAGGCATCAGCTTGTCTCTGTTAGGTGTACTGGTCAGGCTATGAGTACACATAATTTGCCTTCCATTTACAGATAGCCCATTTTGCTCAGGTTGTAGCTTGACACCTTCAGCAGTGTATGATCCATATCTTGACGTGTACCATGTGAACTCAGGGTGCAAAACCTCGCAAACTCAAGATACAAAACTCAGGAATCAGGGTATGCACTGCCATGTACGGCTGTAAAACCTACCGTCTCACTATTTCTACTTCTTGGAATCTTAAGGGTTGATTACCACTGACAACTAAATATAACAGTAGATGAAGTTGCTATGCTTGTGGACATGAATCTGAATTTGTAAAGGTAATCTTGTATGGAACATATTGCACACATTCATTTCAGGACTAAATGAAATAAGATGCAAAACGGAAATGCACATACTAAAACAGCTCATCGATTCAACGTCCACACTGTAAACAACAATAATTTATGTCCCCCAGTATTCCCCAAACAGGGGGTAGACAGGCAGTTCTATCTTTTACACACAGGCATAGAATCCACTACGAAGAAAGGAACCAACCTGTTTTCCATGCTTCAAGAGTAGTCTTCACGCTCTGGTGACTACCAGATCAGGAAGGCAGGATTCTTGCAAAGCAGGCAGCATGATGATTGGCAAATGAGGCAAGCCAGCAGAGGCATGCATGACATCAACCTCTACCAATCAATTCTTCCTTACAGGGCTCTCCATAGGAATATTGGATTAGAGACTTGGGGGAAAGAAAGTACTTTTTGCTAAATCAGTTGCAAATCACCTAACAAATCACAATCATTTTCCTACCGCTGCCATACCAGCATCCAAACTACCATCATCAATAACCCTAAGACCTAATCAGAAGTAACTGTTCCAGCCAACAATGATGGGCATAAATTAACAGAAGCCTGAATTTAGAGGCCTTCAGTTCAGGATCATGTCATGACTTCATTGTACCATCTACTGAGACTGCTGCTGATCTTCAGGGGTCTCGACCTGTTGCCCTTGAGGCTGTTGCCACGCATACGTCCCTGGGTGACCCTGCTGACCACCATACATCATTCCTACTCCGGGTACCTGTTGTGCTGGCACGTAGTAATAAGGATATGTCTCAGCTGGTGCCCCTACAGCAGCAGGTGGCAAGCCCACCCTCGGAAGCCCAAGGCCCTCCTCCTTCATATCATCCCTAGGGATGATGTCCACCAAGAAGTCATAGATGTCAGTCCTCGTAATGGCAGCTGCAATGTCATTCTTCTGCAAGGTCCGGCGCTTGTTCTCCTCAGTGTGCATCCATGATCTGAGTGTCAACTCTAAGATGAACACCTCGCATGCCTTTGCAAATACAACAGGAGCTTCTGCAGAGATCATTCGGACATCCTCATCAGCCTTCATTATCTTCTTTATCCTTGCTAGTGGTAAGGTGTGGTTCTTGAAGTCAGCTGCCTGCTCGATCTCTTCCATTTGGGTAGCCCAGAACTCGCGGAGTTGCTGCTGCTGTTGTTGCTGCAGTTGCTGGTGGAATTGCTGGGCTTGTTGGTAAACCAGTTGGTGCTGAGCGCTGAGTTGAGCTGGATTAGTGGGAAATGGCACTGTTGACTGTGAGCCAGGAGGAATGGCGGCCGGAGCTCCAGCTACCATGGCTGGAGGTGGATAGGCAGCAGCAGGAGGATATGCTTGTGACCCAGCAGTAGCAACACCAATCACAGGCTCAGGTTGCGAGGATGGCTCCATGTGCGTTCTTGTTCGCCCAAAATCAAATATCTTCCAAGCTCTGCAGAAAACAGTTACAGGTATTGATCAACTGATTTTTCATCCAGATTAATCAGAAAGATCAGAAAAAATAGATACACTGCTGGAATTTTGTCAAATATATTGTAGATGAAAGGGAATTCTTTCTTATATGACTGAAGCTCTGTCTTAAACTACAGGACAGATATGAGCTCAAGATTTAATCTTGATAGGTCCATCCCAGTATTCCAAACATAAAAGAAATTAGCATTACACAAGCAGAAGCGGAAATAAATCAAACAGACACTGTAAATTGTAATCACAACTCCCATTAATATTGTCCCAATTATGTATGGTCCGGAGGTAAATTTTCCTTCATACTCAACTATCAATTATTTGAAAGTGGGTTACACAATCCCTGCCAATATTTCTCAAATACTAAGGAGTACGGACAAACGCAGAAGAGTCCAATTTCTGAACTACTTTAGCAAAGCAAGTTACATGGACCGGCATGAACCATACATAGAGTTCAGAGCCTCAGATCATCCATGTAAAGCATACACCAAATGTCTGGGGATTTTTAGTGCAAACAGGTCCCATAGGTAACACACAAAAGGCATATAAATGTACACCTTCAGTTAAAACTTGTGAGTCTATCGAAAGGGTATGCCTGGTAGCTACATATGCTAAATTAGTGATGAGGTGTCATGCATTTACATTAACCAGGAGGAGCTGTGAATTAAGTCGGATGCCAAACCTTGTAAAGCTTAAAACAAAGTCAAAGTGAAGTGACATGTAAAAGGACTTCTTTATTTCCTGATGGCACAGCTTATGTAAACAAACTTTGATGACGAAAAGGACAAAGTTTGTTTAATTAGACCTACTACATCATCAAGTTTGTCACGCATTACCAAGACGCCAAATGATTTACGCTGTCTTCTTATCCCCACTTTTAGTTGTGTACTTCAAGTAAGCTAAAGGCAGATAGCAACTACTTTAAATAGGATTCTTAAGAAAATAGCAATTGGGCAGCTTCAGATGATTCAAAAGCATTTGGCGTGGTGCAAAGGATAGCTGGCGTGTGTCGTGTCGCCATGACACGCGGACACAGCTGGGCACCATTCAATACCTTCCAAAAATCAGACTGATAAAAGCGTGCAACCAAAAATGTGGTATACAGTACCTTGGTCCAATTAATGCTTAGGAAAGGGGATGGATCCACACGAACGGCCATTCGTCAAAGGTGGAGCTACTACGGAGCCAATCCCAACTAAGCATACATCCCACGGTGTAGTTTCTCTAATTCTCAATCTTACTGAATTGGGACTGAAGAGTACACACTGTAATTTTCTCAACTCTTATTTGCGTGGATAGAAATCGCTATAGAAAACTGAATACACTATGTACGTCCAGTTTCTTAGCTCTTATTAGGGCACGTGACAACGCTAGCCTTTTATACAGGTGCTTGAGTAGCCAAAATTTATTAGTTACCGTAGAAAATAAAAGCTTAGTTTGATGCTCCAACGCAAGACGCTAGTTTGATGCGCTAGAACAGTTCTATTTTCTACGTCTGGGTATCGTCTGTCCCTGGCCCAATCATTTTGTGCGAGCGGAAAACCCGGAGCACCTGGCGACTGATCTCGTGCCGACGCTAAGCCTAATCCTGGGATAGGATGGGAATTAGGCAAAAACATTCAGGATTTCTACCCAAGCACCCCTGATACCGCCTCCGCTGTGCATGTGTTTATATATCTACTAGGATCAAGTCCGCCTCACAATTTAGTTACCTGGACAGAAAGCTGCCATGCAATACATTACAATTGCACAGAACAGGCTGCCCACAGCTAAAAAGTCTAGAGAAAAAAGGCATAGATCAAGAGAAAACATGGCTAGACGCATAACTGAACCTAGATCAGTAGGGTGCATGCCCTGGAACAGTGCCAAACGGTTGGCCAGGGTGACGGACTGATGGCTACCGACGAGTTAACCCCACCTCCCTCGAAGACTACCCGCAATTTTCATACGAACACTGCCGATGTCAAAAACTGAAACCACCTCCAAATCGCCCTAATTCTAGGATTCAGCAAGCACGGAAGCTACTAGCAGACAGCAACCAAACATAAGAGAGAACTCCGACTGATCTAAGCACGCATGCATGCAGGAACCGAACGGGATCACGCTCGGACTAAACAAACGAGCAATTGGGGGGGAAAGTGGAGCGGGGAGCGGAGTCGTTACCCAGAACCGCCGGATCTCCGGCACGGGAGGCAGGGGGAAGGGCGGCGGCGTGGGGTGGGCGGGCGGCGGTGGCGGAAGGGGGTCCTCTCTCCGCGCCTCGCCGGTGGATTCTCTGAAGCCCTCAGCGGAGGCGGAGAGGGAGATGGAGAGAGAAGAGAGAGACGGGGTCGGCCTTGGTCAAGAACGAGGAGGAGAAGAGTCAAGCGAGAGATACAGTGGGGTTATTATGGTAATGGGCTTAGATTAGAAGCGAGATGACCCTTGGGTGGTGATGTCGTGACGATGAAGCGGGGTTAAGCCGGCCCGTGTGTTAGGGTTCTATGGACCGGAGGTTAGGTAGAGGAAACGCCGTGGGTCTGCAGTTTCGTACAGTTTGGGCCTTTATAATGTTTTGTTATGTTTTTATTTGTGACTAGCTGAAGTGCGTTGCAACATTGAACTAACACATGTGTAAAGAAGTAAAAAAAAATTCTACTTTTAAAGTATTATATTCCATTGTTTCATTTGTGCTAAATCACATAAACGACAAGTTCAGAAAAATTACCTCCCTAGTAGAAAAATATAATCAAAATATGCATAGAAAGCGCAATGTGTTCTCCTGTTTGCAGCAAAAGAATTGAGCAAAGCAAACATGATCATAGCCGAGGACTGCAACATGGTTCTCTAAACTTTTTTTAGTATATATAGTTCAGAGGTGCATAAATTTCAAATAATCTGAAACTTCCAACTATGCATAGACACAAAGTAGTCTGCTAGTTTGAACACAACATATTTCATGCATCACACCAACTACAAGTTTTTTTTTGTTGTGCACATCCACAATAGCGATGCAAAACACATTTGTCAGTATAACATTGAATACACGCATGAATCCCAACATGAACATGAGCACGTCTATCTGGGTTCTTTTTATCCTTCTTTTTATCCTCAAATCTATGATTAAGCCAGATAAGGCATATTTTTTTTGAAAATGGGCGCATTTATTAACAAAAATGTTTGATGCTTACACCCGGTCTCTACATAACCATAACCAAGATGCACACAGCCACACGAACGACAGAACTAATGCAAAAAATAGACAAGCATTACAAAAAGGCACTATCGAAATAAATGTCTAGAATCTAAGGTAGATCAATCCTCAGATCACGCGGCCATCCATGTCGGGAGGAAATATCCCTCGTCGTGTCCTCCAATCGCGTACATCTCTCCACAAATAAATCGCGAAACTCTATGCGTTGGAGAATATTCCATGATCGATGGATAGATGTGGCTCGATAAATAACCTGTAGAGGAGAAGACATAATGTTATTAAAAATCTTGTCATTTTTACAAAGCCATAGCGACCATATAATGGCAAGCGCTCCCACCCTAAACAAAGTTCTGTACTTATCAACAATTTCATGCAACCAATTATCAAAAACATTGGTTACAGAACGTGACGGAGATAAACCATAAGCTATTTGGATGAATGACCATATAGAGCGAGCAAATTTGCAATGGAAGAATAAATGGCGAATTGTCTCAACTTGATGACAAAAAACACATTGTGTATTTCCATGCCAATCCCTCTTCACAAGATTATCTTTGTTAGAATTACCCATTTCCGTAGATACCATGCAAATATCTTCGTCTTAAGGGGTATTTTCATTTTCCAAATTTTACTATTATCATCGACCGGGATATCAGGTTGGACCAAAGCTTTATATAGTGAGCCAACAGAAAATTTACCATTTTCTAGTAATTTCCATTTGAACACGTCAACACCGTCCGACAATTATATCATGGATAATCGTAATAATAGATTGTTCCAAGATAACAGTCTAGGTCCGATGAGACTTCTTCTGAAAGACACATTAGAAGGATATTCTTTCATCACTGTGGAAATTGTATCCCCTTTATGTCTAACAATCGAATATAGAGCTGGATATTGTTCGCGAAGAGTAGTTTGACCAAGCCACTTATCTTCCCAAAACCTAATCTGTGATTCATCCTTAATCTCGAAAGCACCAAAACGAAAAAAATGTTTCTTGGTGGCCATAAGACCCGCCCAAAAATGTGAATCTCCGGGTTTCCAAACCACTTGAGACACAGCTTTGGACCCCACATATTTCCTCCATAACATGGTTTGCCAAACACCATCTTCTGTAAGTAGTTTAAAAAGCCATTTGCCCAGAAGCGCGGTGTTTTTGACTTGCAAATCGTGTATGCCCAGTCCACCAAACTCCTTCGGGCGGCAAACCACATTCCATCTGGCCAGTCGATATTTCTTTTTCTCACTATCCCTTGCCAAAAGAATCTTGAACAGAAATAATCCGCTTTGTTCAAGACCCCTTTTGGTAATTGGAAAAACGAGATCATATAGTAGGTACTGAATTTATGAGTACTAGTCTTCTATCAATGGATAACAATTTACCTTTCCAACTATTAAGACGTTTTTGTAGACTTTCCTCAACATGTTTCTATTCAGCAATTATGAGACGCCGATAATGAATCGGTATCCCCAAATAATTGATTGGAAACTGACCCTGACCACAGCCGAAAAGTTCAGCATATAGGTGGGCCTCGTTTTGGGCCTTGCCAAAACAATACAAATCACTCTTATGAAAGTTTATTTTAAGCCTAGATAGCTGCTCGAATGCTGATAATATTAATTTTAGATTCTTAGCCTTCTCTAGATAATGTTCCATAAAAAGAATTGTGTCATCGGCGTATTGAAGAATAGAAAGTCCACCATCAATAAGATGTGGAACTACTCCTTCAATTTGACCATCAGCCTTTGCTCTCTCAATAAGGATAGCCAACATATCAGTCATTATATTAAATAGTAAAGGCGATAATGGATCCCCTTGTCTCAGTCCTTTCTTGGTCTCGAAGTATTTGTCAGTATCTTCGTTTACTTTAATGGCAACACTGCCCCCAGACACAAACGACTGAATAAAAGCGCGCCACTTCTCAGAAAAACCTTTTATGCGGAGTGTTTGCTGGAGGAAAGACCAATTAACTTTGTCGTATACCCGATGAGGGGCGGCGGTCAAGGGGGCATGCAGGTCAAGCGGTGCACAGTGATCTGCTTGATGGGAGCGCGCGGACGAAAGATGGCGTGTGCGAACGAAAGAGGAGTTTGTGGAAGACGTCGGTCGTAGCACCTCTGGGAGTCGAGCACCACCAGGAGACCACCGGTGTGAGCGCCTCGTCTGCTGGGATCTGCTGGATGCCACCGCGAGAGGCCTCAGTTATGGCTGCTGCTCTCGTCTGGGTCATCGCCGCCAACTGTGTGAGGCCCTAGGCTGCAGCTGTCGTCGCTGCTCAGGTCCGGCACGCTGCTCGAGGCCCTAGTTTGGGGTGGTCTTCACGTCGGAGAAAGGGGCGGAGGGGATCGAGCAGAGATGAAAGAACCGTCAGGTTTTGATTTCTGACTTGCCGGTGGCAGTACGGGTAATATCACCAAACAGGCGAGGGCAAAACCGAAAATAAAATGTCGGACGACAAACTGAACATACGAAAACCAGTTTAAGACAAATTATATAGTAGAGAGAGATAGAGATAGAGATAGAGATTATTAATTGGAAGTTTGGCCTCTCTCTCAGAAAAACACAGTAAAGTTTAGCCTGAACATTAAGATCCGTACCTCGTGGACAATTCTTTTGAGGAAAAAAACTATTGTTCAAAAAACAGAACATGAAAGGTAGCTCTTGAATCTGCAACAGACTAGAGGGAATGCTCTGAGCACTACTCCTCAGCCTAGAGGGAGTACATGTCAGTGCCGGAACGATGCAAAGCTGAATGCAGCATTGGCAAGGTAAATTCCTCACGGGCCACGACGACGATGCCGTTGCAGGTCGATGTCATGGTTATCGTTGGCAAAGGCAGGCATCTTCCCCTCCGCCCCCACTGCCCAAACCGGTGCGCTGGCGGTGAGGTGACACTGAAAGATCGTACTAGCAGTAGTACCACAGACGTGACCGCAGAGGCGAATTCATCCGATTCAGAGGCAATAATTGCAGCACCACCACCCCCGACCGTCACTTATTCGCTTCCCATGGCGTCACCGTCACCGCCGGGTACCACCACGGCGCGCATTCATGGCGTCGACCGCGGTACTCGTGCCGTCGTACGTTCGTCTCGCTGTCTTGTCAGACCCTATCATCTGCGTTTCTGCAGCTCGGGAATCAGACGATGCTGCAGGTATGTATCCGATCGAGTATGTATGTATGAGACAGTACGCGTCACAGCTCGGATCGATCCAGCAACAGCAAGCAATGGCGTTCTAATTCTCATACGGTATTAATTTACAATCACCTTGATTCTGATTCCCCGGCCTTCTCCTCTGAACCGGAAAAGTTTTTCTGAACTAAAAAGAGGTACTTTTCCGGAGGTTGAGGACCCAAAGCAAGAGAAAAGGGAGCTAGCACTAGCAGTGGATGGAGCACGGGCTATCTGATCTGCTAGTGGCTAGCGGCTGTTGGCCGGCTGGCGACGACGAGGCCGGCGGGCGCGGCCACGGTCGCCGTGACGGAGGAGGAGGTTGAGGTGGTGGTGCTCGGCGCGAGCACGAAGCGGGAGGAGAAGGTGTAGCTGTAGTAGAGGCTGCTGCTGGCCGCGTCGGCGTCGGGGTCCGGGTCGCCGAATCCCGTGTGGTCGAAGTTGCGCGCGTAGCTCAGCGGGTCGTACTGGCACACGCGGAGCGCCGCCGCGGACGAGGACGACGACGCCGATGGCCTCGCGGCCGCGCACAGCGCCTGCCTCCCCTGCCGCCGCAGCCGCCGCACCAGGCGCCCGAGCCCGCACCCGCAGCACCGCCGCGCCGCCGGACCGACCACACTGCGGCAGGATGGAGCGCCGGCGCCGCTGCCGCCTTCTACCATCGCCGCGGCCGGCGGTTCTCGTTGCTTGATTTGCTTTCCGGGCGCGGCGTCGTGCGCGCGACCGTGTGCAGTGCAGTGCAGCGCAGCTTGGGGACTTGTGCCGGGCGCGTGGGGGTGGTTGGTAGGTAGGCGTGTCCGTGACCGTCATTTATATAGGAAGGAGCCAACTGTGAGCGCGGCGAAACCGTTTGCACAGCCACAGAGCAAGAATGGTCTGAGACGAGCCATCCATCGGACGGTCACAAATCAGCTCAAATTATGCATGGAATTCACCGTTATGCACCTACACTAGATGATGGCAAACCATGAAATTTGTACCAACTTTTTTTTTGAACAACAAATTTGTACCAACTGGGTCGATTACTTCCGTTTTCTGTGGATCTGGAGCGACGAGTGTGGTGTGGAGTGGAGGGGGAAGGGAACAAAACGGTGGGCAGTACGGTTGGCAGTGGAACCCACGCAGGTCCGCATGGGCCTTCCTTGTCGCAGAGCCAAGCGTGACAGGCAACCACGTCGTCCCTACTGCATGCCCCGCCCCGATCTGATCCACTCTCTGCGCTCGCTCATTCGGCAGTGGCACACAGTTCACACTTGTACGCTCTCAGCGTAGCCTACACTGCACACACACACTTGCCAGGTTGTCAGCGAGGTCGGGTCTTGATTTCCAAAGTCCGATTTACTATTTTCTTCTCTAAAATATGTGATACCAATTACACTCGCCCTATGCAATTATAAAATGTCTTACAAATATTACAAACATACAACTTTTTTAAAACATCTCGACACAGTGATCAAAACATTGTACCTACAACATAAACCCCTGACAAGACGACCGAAGTCTCAATTTTTCCAAAAACGACACCTTTAGGAAGGAAATAACGCACACGCACCGTCACCGTCCGATCATCACCCTAGAGAAAGTCCGCACTCTCAAAACAACGCCTCTGACAATGTGATGCCGCCCACGCTTGCCGATCATGCTGCTACAAGTTAAGAAACACCAAGCAAAGCCTTCATCGCCTCAAAGATTCGGTCTGTCATTACTACATCTCAGACCACAGCCGCCTTGGCATTCTCCGACACTGTCGACTGGTCCCATGATGACAATAGACAATGAATCTTCCATCACACCCTCTTGAAGCCGCACTGCCAGAAACAGGGGTGCACACGACCAAATCCGAATCACATCCAATTCAGTAATCTACATGCATGAAGCGCCCAATGGAGATATCTGGCGGAGCCTTCCGAAACGCGTCACCGGCTAGATCAACAATGAGGCTAGGCAGCAAGCAGAACACCGTCTTGACACGAGAAGAACCCTACAATCGCCTCCTTTATTAGGAAGACCCCATGTCGTCGGCTTCCAACAACATGTCGGAGATCTTAGTGGGCGCCGCCACCACCACCCATACCACGCGAAGATGAGAGGCTAAGCCGCACCAAGCCCCCTCCCCCACACACACACAACCGTCGTGCCACCCTGATGGCCAAGACGACCTCCAAGGTCGCCGAAGAAGTTCGAGGTCGCCTCCTAGGCATCCATATCCGCTGAAAGAGCCACGTCGTCTAGGGACACAGCGATTCTTCGACCGGAGATCCTGCCACATGAGGAGGATGGGGACCTCGCCGCGCTGGATAGGAGATGAGAGCCCGCCACTGCCATCAACGCCGCATGGCCTTTGACCAACAACAGCATTAGGCAGTGGCGGGGAGATCGGGGTGGAGGGGAAGGGGACAACGGCGGTGACGGCTAGGTTTGCGCCCGAGTCGCTCCTCTTGGAAGCAACCGCGGGTGTGAAACCTACCCAAAGTATGTTTCTCATCTTTTTATAATAACTTATGATCCCATCTAGTATTTGAGCACAACAAACTCCAAAGACATTTTTGTCTTGGTCCGTCTCGACGGGTCTGTCCAAACTCCAAAGGCATTTTTCTCAATGCAGTAGCTAGAATATGCTCGATTTTTACCTAAAAAGGGAAAATAATATTCCCTCCGTTCCAAAATAGATGTCTTAGAATTGTCAAAATTTGGATGAATCTAGACGCTATTTAATATATAGGTTCATCCAAATTTTGATAAATCTAAGACATCTATTTTGGGTATCTCCTAAGATGCTTTGTCACATTAAAAATCGATCCTAAAAACAGTACTCACCTTTTCTTTATGTCCCATATGCAGGGGCGGATTCAGGAAGGGGCGAGGGGTGGCCAGACCCTCCTATGGCTCGGCCCCCTCAAGGATATGTAGCAGGGTGTAACACCCCAGTTTTAGTAAATCTATATTTAGGGTTTGTTTGTGCATCATGAGCATCATGTTTTAAATTGTGCATTAAAGCAAAATAAATCAAACCCTAAAACCCTAATATCTCCCCTCTCTTTGAAATTCCTTCCAAAGTGATTTAAAAAAAATTGAAAAATCCAAAATAATGGAGCCCAAATGGTCTACAAGGGCCCCTGATTATTTTATATATTCTAAAAAAACTCTGGTAACTTTGAATGGTTCAAAACAGATTTGAATTTGAAATTACAAACAGAAAACAAAAAACAGAAAGAGAAAAATGTTTGTTTGCTAAATAAAATAGCAGCCAGTAGCAACCTAGGTCGGCCCAGCTTGCCCCTCCCTTCCTCTTTCCTCTCCCTGCCGCCACGTGCGCAAGTCAGAAGCCCACCCCAGCCCAGCACGGCCCATCCCAGGCCCGTACCGCTTCAGCCTTCTTTCCGTCGTCGTCTTCGTCAACGACGCGTCGACGCCAAGCTGCTGCGTGCCGGCGCCCTCGCCGTCGATCGGTGCCGCGCCAAGATCCTCGCCCCGCCGCCCTGAAGCTGAAGATAAGGTCGCCGAGGTGCCCTGCTTCGGCCTCATCTCCTCTTTCCCCTCCCAGCGACCTCCGTCCCCTCTGGTTCTTCAAAATCTGAAACACTAGCTCCGGCTCGTCGCCGTTCTGGCCACCCCCGAGCTCGGCCGAGCATGCAACGAGCTCCGCCTTGTCTTTCTCCCCCCTCCCCTCTCAAGCATGCTTGCTGGGATGCCCTCTGTCGCCGGAATCGAACACGTCTTCACCGACACTGACGTTGCTCGTCGCTGCCATCGTCGCCGACTCCGACCTCCTCCGGCCAAATCGACATCGCCAACGTACCCAGGGTGAGCCTTCGATGCTCAAGGCACCTTCAGTTTTCCGTCTCGCTTGCTGTATGCTCCGCGCGCCGTCCACCTGCAAGCCCCACCGTTGCCGCCGCTCGCCACTGTGCTCTGGTGACCATCCCGTAGCAGCGCCACTCGTTTTTAGCTCAACGTGAAGCGCTGATTCGAACGCGCTGCCTCGCTAGCTCGACCGCACCCTCCTGCACCGTCTTCCGCTGCCGTCTGGCCGTTCTCCGACGAGGCCCGCGTGGCGCCTGCGTGGTTTGCCAACGTGGCCCAGACCCCACCTGGCAGCCGCAGCGGCTAGCTACTGCCTTGGTGAGAAACACCCCAACCGCCCCCTGTCCCACTTTGCCTGCGTGGCTTGCCTATGTGGCCTCTGGCCCACATGTCAGCCATAGTGGCTAGCCCCAGTGAGAAACCACCCATTGCCCCTACTGATGTCATCTTTCTGTCATGCTGACGCAGTAATTCAATTTTAAATGATTTAATAATTTCAGAAATTGTTTTGAATATTGTAAATTCAATAACTTTTAATCTGTAATTCAGAAAAATACAAATAATATATCAAAAGGTTCAGAAAAATGAAACATAGTTATTTAACCTATAATCATGCATTGTTAAGCAACTAAAATGACAAGTTTAATTAGAGAACAAAATCAACCCCTCTCATATGTTCCAGAGTTTCTTCGAATTAGGGTTTTCACCCCTCGGAACCCCGATTAAATTGCCGAGCATGTTTTAGGGTTTCAATTCAATACAATTAAACTTGTCATATCATCATCCTTGCTCGAGAATTGCATCGATGCCATGTGTTGATTGTTTCCCCTTTCTTTCCGGTGATTTGGTTCTTTCCAATAGAATACGATATCGAGATCGAGATCGAAGACCGAGGTCAACACCGATGAAGATCGAAGGACGATACCTGACCAACTATAATCAAGTCAAGTACAAGGCTCTCGAAGATCTGCTTAT
This sequence comes from Avena sativa, assembly GCA_916181665.1. Classification (NCBI taxonomy): domain Eukaryota; kingdom Viridiplantae; phylum Streptophyta; class Magnoliopsida; order Poales; family Poaceae; genus Avena; species Avena sativa. The sequence goes on from OV702294.1 coordinate 95,303,206, forward strand.
CGTTATCAACTGGCAAAGGCAAGCATAGCCCCACCATGATATAATCCTACGATTTCGAAAGCATTTCAATTCCTGCCATGATGCATACGATTCTACTGTGGTCTTTTATCGATAGATAGAGTATCCTATCCACTGCATTACTCCCTTTGAGCTTATATTACCCGATCCACTGCTCCTAGCATAACTAGGTGTGGCCTGTGTGCACTGCTAGAGCTATTATATGTGTCTGCTTAGCCATGCATAGCTATCAGTTCTAGTCCATCCAGATGATATATCAAATGCAGAGAATCTAGTATGATAGGAGAACGTGATGAGATGAGATCAGATGTGATATGAGTTAAACATGCTAAGGCTTGTATGGGAGGCCACGATGAGATGTGGTTTTTCTAGTCCCATGCTCGCCACCACTAGGACCTGAGTTCTTGCCTTTGGAACCAAGACGAGCGTGCAACCACACGGGGCCTGGACAACCTCACGAGCAACTAACTTGCCTAGTAGATTCCATGAGTCGCATAGTTAGGACGTTCCATTCGACATATGCATAGAAAATCTGTTGAAAGATTTGCCGGGTGAAGTTGGTGCATTCATAACATGTGGGTAAGCGTGGACCGGGTTGCTTGGGGTCGATGGAGCCCCTGTTAACCAACCTCGCCTCACATCTTTAAGTACCGGCTTCGGGATTTGACCCGTTACGGTGGAACCATACTTATTGCGTAACTCATGGTCTCGGTGAAAGCAAGGTAAAGGTCGTGTCTAACCATCCTCTGCCGGCCTTCCAAGGAAGAGGGCTAATCATGTTGCATTAAGAGAAGGTTAGTACGTGTGGGTAAAGTTGTACACCCCTGCAGGGTAATAATCTTTTCGAAAAGCCGTGTTCACGGTTATGAACGACTTGGCGACCGAACTCAAGATCATAGAGAACTTTAACCTAATCATAAAATTTGGTAGATCAACATGTGCTTAAGGATGCTTTCTCATGGGTACGAGGGGGTGATCCTAGTTGGTAGATGATGATGATTGGTGGATATCAAAAGATGATGATCAATACCTTGGAGATGTCGCTCTCTTTTCCCCTTTTAAAATACTCTGACTAGACGAGCTTCTTCTCCCTCTTGTTTTATAAACAAAAGTGGCTTTATGCAAAACAACTCCACCAGCCATAAGTCTTGCGGAGTACACCCTGTACTCACCCTTGCTTTGTTGATACTTTTGGCAGAGTAAGTGTTCCCTGAAGATCAGTTTGGTACTACATCGACATCGACGAGTAGCTTGGGGTTCTCGGCCGGCATCCTGGAATCTATAGGCTGGGACGTCATCGTTATGCTTCAGGCCTCTTAGGCCATTTGTTAAGTTTGCTATACTTAATAGCATAATTTGCCTTCCGTTGTTTGATGTTTGTGCTCAGTGACCTCTGCTTGTAATATTTTAGTTCTCTGCTCAGTTATTTCACTGCTGTGTCGTAGGGTCACTGCTGTGTTACCGATTCTTCACTGGATATTCTCGAGCTCAAGGTTAAGCTTATTTCAGACGGAGGTCTGGGATTTGTTTAGCCCTGATCCCGGGGGTGTCACAGTTCTTGGTATCAGAGAAGTACCGACCGTAGGAAAACCTTGCTATTGGTCGATGTTGAGTCTAGTGTTTGTGAAAACTATTTTAAAAGCTGAAAAGTATGTGCAAAAACTCTAGTATGCTTCTTTTACTCCTTATCCAGTTTCGCTCTAACTCTGGTCTATCTTATCTGGTGTTGATTTTGGAGAAGTTTTGATACCTCTTCTAGTCTTTCAAAACTTAGGTGCCTTCTTGGCATGTCGTTTCTAAGCCAGATGACCTAGTGTTGAGTTCTCTAGAGTTGTGTGTGTTGTAAATTTCTTGTTCCCCTTTGCTCCTGTTCACATGAGAGATTCCTTTCTACGATGATCTCTCTGTCTTTTGGACTCACAATATTATATTGTTGATCCATAGTGTTTTATTCCAGGCTTCGAGGTTTCCTTTCGCCTCGTGTGCCTCCTTTTCGTTTGTTGGGTACTTTAGAAGTCATTTCTTCTCTTGGAAGCTACCTTGTGATTACTACCTTAAGTGTAAGTTATGTCACTCAAGTAGTAGTTACTCCTTTCTTTGGGTTTTAACCCTCGGACTTGAACCTAAGATCCCTGATTGTGCTGGAATCTGGTGTTGTGAATCTTGTACATGAAGCTGACCTTTAACCCAAGATCCGTTCCTTTGACCCCTGTTGCTAATGTTCATCCATTACCTCAGGATGGCTGGTACTACAATTCTAGTATATCCTTCAAGCTTGTGGTCATTTTCGTGATTGAATTGTGACAATGAAGGACTTCTCCAACCACATGCCATGGCAGATGTTCTTTAATGGAACCAAAAAGATCACGACAAGAGTACTCCTCGAGAGTCTCGCATCTATAGTTGTGACTCTGCCACACCTCTCCCTTCTTTGCATTGGTTTTCGGAAGGTTGTTGACTTATGCATCCACATCTTGGGATTCCATCCTGAGCGTGTTCTTCTCCCCTTGTTGTTTTCTGACCTTTGTCTACCAGTTGGTAGCCAAGTAGTTATCTGCATTGGTGTTTTCTGATGCAAGATACTCTTGTGGTCTGTCATGACAAACCATTTTGGTATGTCTAGGAGAAACAAACTCCAGTACCTCGTCATATCTAGGACCAGGTCAAAGTGTTGTAATCCGCAGATCAAGAGGCATTGATTGTCTTTCATCTATTCTACCTTAAAGTATCACGCTCTTTTATACTAAGAGGTCGTGCTGAGTTTCATGACCCCTTAATGTAGTGATGCTCTTACACATCTTTACCCACCCTCCCTCAAGCTTTCGCGCTCGTGAGTGATGCGTGTGCTTAATAATGTAGCCATCTGAGATTCTAGCAATTCTTATTGTCTTGATCTCTAAGGACATTTTCGTCATTCTTAGTGTGATTGGTTAATCCTATCACTAAGCGAAGTTTGATTGTGCTACCAAGTCCGCTATTCTGGTGCACTCTCTTTGGTCAAAGAGTTAGGCTCATGCCAAAGCTCTGAGACTATGTCTTCTTGCCTTACCAAGCAAGTTTCCTCTCGAACTAAGTGACATATCGGTGGTTCGTGATATTCTATATGTCTACTAAAAGTATCGCCATGTTGCCACATGTAGTGACCTTGGATCAATAAAGATCCTAAGTCCCTATGATTTACATGCTAGTCCCTGGATCAATAGCTAGCACTCACAGTCAATGAATATCATGTAAAACACAAAGTCATTATTACACGGAGAATCCAGAGTATGAATTTATTACAAATTTGCTTAGCATTAAGCTAGCTCAAATAACAACGGAAACATAAAGTAGCTTGAGTCCATCAACGCCCCAGGCTTGTCGAGTGTAGACTCGCGATCCCTACGCACCTTTCAATCTTCGGATTCTGCACATAAGACGTGCAACCAACAAGTTGGGTCAATACTTTGAATGTATTGGCAAATTACACCAAGGAAAGAAAAAACTAACCCTATATGCAAGGCTAGTTTAGGCTGTAGAGTTTATTTGCTCAAAGCTAGTTTTCTTAAGTATGGAGAAGAATGTAAACTTTTGTTTAAGTAATATATGGTCGAATGTCACACGAGGATATTACTCACCAAGTGTCCAAACAACCTAACACTTGGATATTACTCACCAAGTTCCCAAAACCCTCCCAATAGCGATATGAATCACGCCTTGGGTTTTAGAAAAAAAAACTTTAAGTTTTGAAAGAGAGAGAGGAAGATCCTTCAAAGGCTCCATCCTTCAGATGCAAGTGTTCTTTTCCATGAACTCGGCTGATCGATCAGTTTTCAATACTCTTGAGAGTTTGTGCACTTTACCCACAATCCACGATCAAGTCCTTTTACAGACAAGACCATGGCGAGGCTTTCCCTTAGTAGCCCCTCTACCTTCTGGATCCAACCGTGCCAAGAACCTCCAAATGTTGGTACCAAGGTGAGGTTTCCCACTAGTACTAGGCCAAGACAGAGCCCATATGTATTGTGGTTGCACTGGAAGCTTCTGAATTCTGAAAACATGGCAGACTTCTTTGATTCCTGGGCGGCCGTCCTCCACCAAAATCTCACTCGTTGACCCGACAACCATTCCGCCCAGAATAAAACTTAGTTTTATTTTGAAGTGGATTTGAGAAGAAAAGATCGCTCAAAAGAGCCTTTATACTTAGAAAAATTTCTTGTCTTTCGAACCCCCCCCCAACGGTACTTTATATATACATAGCATAGCAAGTACTTAGAAAAACATGGGTAACCTATTAGGAGGGAAATCCTAAGTATAAAGCTACTCATGGCATACTACAAAAATCATCGCACTTGCAAAATAATACTAAGGAAAAATTCTACTAGAACATCCTACACATGCATGCTACAGAATTTTGAAGATCACATGCATAGAATCAAAACTGGGACAAAAGTTATGAACAAGTGGTGTAACTTGCCTTGATCCGAGCAGCACTCTACGCAATAGTACTCCTCAGCGCACTCCGAACAATCTAACGAAACACAAACATAGATCTAATCACAACTTGCACAAAATATGCCACAGAGATAATATGCATGCATGCAACATGGTAATTATGCAAGATTTGTTTTCTAAATTGACCAAGGTAGTCTAATTGGAATGCAATTGTATTAGGGATGTTATTAGTATTGATTTCCCACAGTTTTAAATTAATTTAGGTCATTATTCTAATTCATAGGCTCATAAGGAGATCCATCCATCTAATTAGCCCCGAATTAGATCTAATGTTCTTAAGCAAGGTTTTCTAATTTTGTTCAGTAGGTATTGTAAAAACAAAGTCAAGGCAACAAGAATCAACTGAAATGTGGTTTTAATTATTTTTCTATGGATTAAACACTCTAATATAGAGGTTAAATTCTACACAGAAAAACCTACTACAAACTCGTAATATTATTATAGATATATGTTCTACTCAATTTTGTGAATCCAACGATATATTATATGCAAAATTTTGCCAAACGTTTGAATTTATATGAATTTTGCAAGATTAAAAAACAATCTGCCAATTTAAATCTAACCCTAACCCATCCACGACAAATGGCGGCTTCTGATTGGTCCAGATAGACGACGCGGTGCTGACGCGGCGCTGATGCGGCACTGACGCGGACTTGACACATGCGCAACGTCACTCGCCGGTACCCTTTCGATTGTGCATCTAATCTGAGCCGTAGCTCGTCGATCCAACGGACGGGAGGAGGGGGCGGCGACGATGGCGAGGGAAGGCAGACGGCGGCGGCGCTGTCGGACGTGGTCCTCGGCAGCGGTACGGTGGCTCCTCGAGGCAGCAGAGCAGGCGACGGTGTGCAGCTCCTCCTCGCGGTCCCGTTCGCGAGATCGGTTTCGACCCTCTCTTCCTCGTCCAGTCGCACTGCTTCGCCAGTCCCCGCGAACTCTGGCGATGCGTCGGTGAGAAATTCCCGTTGATTGGCTGCGATTGAGAGAGGGAAAAACATACGCGGCGAATCAGTAGAGAACGGGGGAAGGCTCTAGAGGAAGAAAAGGGCAAGGGGAAGCTCCGAACCATCTCGGCGAGATCAACCCGACGGCGGCCGGCGCGGTAGATCGATTGAGCTAGGGTTTTAGGAAAAAGAGAAGAGGGAGTCGATGCGGGGCTATTTAAGGAGGGTAAGGCGTGGATAAGGGGCCAAGGCGCGAGGAAATTGCGGAGTTCGGCTCGGGGTCGATCCCGTGTTCGCCAGGGACTCACCGTCGTCATGGGGGAGACGACTGACGTGTGGGTCCCGCGTGTTAGTGAGCGGAGGGGCGGGAGCGGGCTGGGCCAGACGCGGTGCGGGCTGCGGCAGCTGGCGCTGGCAGGTTAGGCGCCGCGCGGGCGCGGGTGGGCTGGCGCAGCCGGCCCAGCTTATTTAGGCCTCCCTTTCTCTTTTTTTATTTACTCTTTTCATTTTCTGTTTTACTAATACCTTAATAACTTTTGCATAGCAAATTCAAACTTAGTGAAACTTGTTTCTAAATTCTTGTAAAAATGAGGCGGTCATCTTAGAGCCAGAGAATTTTATTTTGGCATTTTTTTAGAAGGGTCAACCAAGATTGCTTCATTCTTGCTCAGAGAAGGATTTTGTTATTAGTGTTTTGTTAGGGTTTGATGGTAGGGTTTTGATGCAACTTAAATTTGTAGGATGCAATGATGCAAGGATGATGCATGCTTCTAGTAACATCTAATATAAAAATTTAGTATATTACACCACATGATCGTGTTGTCAAGTTCTTGAGCAAGCAAGTTCTGTGAACTGATCTTTTCTCCAAGGAACCGTACTGGATACCCCTGAACTAGTTTGTTGAGTTTAAACAACAACTTGGAGAGTTGTAAGACAAAAGTTATATCTGACTACGTTCTATATAACAGGGATGTTTAATTTTGTTCGTGTTGAAGAAAGATAGCATTTCCTTCGTGGACATGTTATCTTCCCCTATCTTTGATTTGATTTGGGTTATCGTCAAATCAAACTCAGTTCCAAGGACTATCTTGATAATGTCTCTTCTTGTGATGTTTCATTGGGATACATCTTCATGTCCTTTGATCTGACCAGTATTTTTGTCTTGTTCACGCAACATATGGGTCCATCTTCTTGGAGTGTCTCGATAAGTTTGTTGTTGAGCCCATCGATGACATCCTTATCTTCTCCATGCTAGATTTGATTCATATGGAACATTTGGCATTAATGTTGGAAACATTCGAGAACCATCTTCGAGTCATCTCGAAGTATGTGTTCTGGATGTTAGAAGTAACCTTCTCTGATTCACGTACAATTGTTGGAAGATGTCGTCGTGGATTCGAGTAGAGTTAACTCATTTCCTTAAGGATACATGTGTGTCTTATTGTTAGCACTTTATATGTATGCAGCCGTCTTCCGACAAGTTGCTAACACATAGGTCTAGCAATTTAGCTCAACTTCTGGAGCTTTACACTGTAGTCCGTATCTTGAGAATCTAGTGACTTTACCTTTGTGGTAAATGTTGCAAAATTTCTATTCGGACATGCTGAGTCTGAAATATCATACCACCTAACCAGATCTAAATCTCAAGCAGATATGATGGTTGGTGTTCCTCAAGGTTATGACATAGATTTCTTTGTAAGTTTGGCAAGATTGATGCAATGGTTGACATACTTATCCAGAAAGACCTTTTGCCATATTCTCTTGACTCCGCAATATCAACCACTCTACATGAGGCATCTTCTATGATTTATTATAGGAGTTGTGTTCATGGTTTCCTTTGTATCCGAAGTCCGACCTTTACTTGATGTTTGATTTCTCGAACATCAAGGAGAACATTTAAAGTAGTGTTGTAAATGTCTCTCGGTCAATCCTCCAGACCATTTTATGTTGGCAAGCGTTTGGTTGTGCCAAGAAATTGAAGTCTGAGAATGAAGTTTCTTTCTTCTCATGTCATTAGGAATCTTCTTACATATTCATCTTAGTGGTTCAAAGTAATATCATGATCTTGGCAAAGATTTTGGTAAATCTAGATGAATAAAGAGTTTCCTTCGTATTCGCATCCATGTTCTAGGAGAGACTATGATTTTGGTAATCAGAAGTTCCTCTTGTTACATGTTCCTTGTGACTCTTACGAGTCCTCTCCACAAAACACCTTTCTGTCTTGGCCTTCCGTTGAATGAAAAAGTTACCCTTCTATGTCAAAAGTACTTCAACAACTTGGTTTTGTTGATCCATATCTCTGCAACCTGAAATCTCTAGTCAATTCGTTTAGTAGAGGTTCATCTATCGAAGTCTATGGTCATGTTCTTTCTATTGGAACCTTCCTTTCCGGAAGCTTCAAAACCTTCTATAAGTTCCATGGTCTCAATCCTTATGAAGACCATCAACTCAACAACTTGAAACCATCTCCTCTTGTTTCCTCCTTTACCTTGACGTGTTTCATGTTTGTCATCTCAGAGTTGTTTCTGAACGCTCCATCCATGAGTTAACCATGAGATACTCTATGTGTTGTTCAGTGTGTTTCCCTCTTATCTCTAGAGTGACCTTGTTTCTTTCTCTCTCTGTCTCTTTTCCTATCTTTGGAATCTCGGGTCGAGATTCTAGTAAGGGGGATAGAGCTGTAACACCCCAGTTTTAGTAAATCTATATTTAGGGTTTGTTTTTGCATCATGAGCATCATGTTTTAAATTGTGCATTAAAGCAAAATAAATCAAACCCTAAAACCCTAATATCTCCCCTCTCTTTGAAATTCCTTCCAAAGTGATTTTGAAAAAAATATTTGAAAAATCCAAAATAATGGAGCCCAAAGGTCTACAAGGGCCCCTGATTATTTTATATATTCTACAAAAACTCTGGTAACTTTGAATGGTTCAAAACAGATTTGAATTTGAAATTATAAACAGAAAAAGAAAAATGTTTGTTTGCTAAAAAAATAGCAGCCAGCAGCAACCCAGGCCGGCCCAGCTTGCCCCTCCCTTCCTCTTTCCTCTCCCTGCCGCCACGTGCACAAGTCAGAAGCCCACCCCAGCCCAGCACGGCCCATCCCAGGCCCATACCGCTTCAGCCTTCTTTCCGTCGTCGTCTTCATCAACGACGCGTCGACACCAAGCTGCTGCGTGCCGCCGTGCCGGTGCCCTCGCCGTCGATCGGTGCCGCGCCAAGATCCTCGCCCTGCCGCCCTAAAGCTGAAGATAAGGTCGCCGAGGTGCCCTGCTTCGGCCTCATCTCCTCTTTCCCCTCCCAGCGACCTCCCTCCCCTCTGGTTCATGAAAATCTGAAACCCTAGCTCCGGCTCGTCGCCGTTCTGGCCACCCCCGAGCTCGGCCGAGCATGCAACGAGCTCCGCCTTGTCTTTCTCCCCCTCCCCTCTCAAGCGTGCTTGCTGGGATGCCCTCTATCGCTGGAATCGAACCCGTCTTCAGCGACTCCGACCTCCTCCGACCAAATCGACACCGCCAACGTCCCCAGGGTGAGCCTCTGGTGCTCAATGCACCTTCAGTTTTCCGTCTCGCTTGCTGTATGCGCCACGCACCGTCCACCTGCAAGCCCCACCGTCGCCGCCGCTCGCCGCTGTGCTCCAGTGACCATCCCGTAGCGGCGCCGCCCGTTTTTAGCTCAACGTGAAGCGCTGATTCGAACGCGCTGCCTCGCTAGGTCGACCGCACCGTCTTCCGCCGCCGTCTGGCCGTTCTACGGCGAGGCCCACGTGGCGCCTGCGTGGTTTGCCAACGTGGCCCAGACCCCACCTGGCAGCCGCAGCGGCTAGCTACTGCCTTGGTGAGAAACACCCCAACCGCCCCCCTGTCCCACTTTGCCTGCGTGGCTTGCCTATGTGGCCTGTGGCCCACATGTCAGCCATAGTGGCTAGCCCTAGCCCCAATGAGAAACCACCCATTGCCCCTGCTGATGTCATCTTTCTGTCATGCTGACGCAGTAATTCAATTTTAAATGATTTAATAATTTCAGAAATTGTTTTGAATATTGTAAATTCAATAACTTTTAATTTGTAATTCAGAAAAATACAAATAATATATCAAAATGTTCAGAAAAATGAAACCTAGCTATTTAACCTATAATCATGCATTGTTAAGCAACTAAAATGACAAGTTTAATTATAGAACAAAATCAACCCCTCTCATATGTTCCAGAGTTTCTCCGAATTAGGGTTTTCACCACTCGGAACCCCGATTAAATTGCCGAGCATGTTTTAGGGTTTCAATTCAATACAATTCAACTTATCATATCATCATCCTTGCTTGAGCATTGCATCAATGCCATGTGTTGATTGTTTTCCCTTTCTTTCCGGTGATTTGGTTCTTTCCGGTAGAATACGATATCAAGATCGAGATCGAAGACCGAGGTCAACACCGATGAAGATCGAAGGACGATACCTGACCAACTATAATCAAGTCAAGTACAAGGCTCTCGAAGATCTGCTTATCGTTATCAACTGGCAAAGGCAAGCATAGCCCCACCATGATATAATCCTACGATTTCGAAAGCATTTCAATTCCTGCCATGATGCATACGATTCTACTGTGGTCTTTTATCGATAGATAGAGTATCCTATCCACTGCATTACTCCCTTTGAGCTTATATTACCCGATCCACTGCTCCTAGCATAACTAGGTGTGGCCTGTGTGCACTGCTAGAGCTATTATATGTGTCTGCTTAGCCATGCATAGCTATCAGTTCTAGTCCATCCAGATGATATATCAAATGCAGAGAATCTAGTATGATAGGAGAACGTGATGAGATGAGATCAGATGTGATATGAGTTAAACATGCTAAGGCTTGTATGGGAGGCCACAGTGAGATGTGGTTTTTCTAGTCCCATGCTCGCCACCACTAGGACCTGAGTTCTTGCCTTTGGAACCAAGACGAGCGTGCAACCACACGGGGCCTAGACAACCTCACGAGCAACTAACTTGCCTAGTAGATTCCATGAGTAACATAGTTCGGGCGTTCCATTCGACATATGCATAGAAAATATTTTGAAAGATTTGCCGGGTGAAGTTGGTGCATTCATAACAGGTAGGTAAGCGTGGACCGGGTTGCTTGGGGTCGATGGAGCCCCTGTTAACCAACCTCGCCTCACATCTTTAAGTACCGGCTTCGGGATTTGACCCGTTACGGCGGAACCATAGTTATTGCGTGACTCATGGTCTCGGCGAAAGCAAGATAAAGGTCGTGTCTAACCACCCTCTGCCGGTCTTCCAAGGAAGAGGGATAATCATGTACCATTAAGAGAAGGTTACTATGTGTGGGTAAAGTTGTACACCCCTGCAGGTTAATAATCTTTTCGAAAAGCCGTGTTCACGGTTATAAACGACTTAGCGTTCGGACTCAAGATCATAGAGAACTTTAACCTAATCATAAAATTTGGTAGATCAACGTGTGCTTAAGGATGCTTCCTCATGGGTACGAGGGGGTGATCCTAGTTGGTAGATGATGATGATTGGTGGATATCAAAAGATGATGATCAATACCTTGGAGATGTCGCTCTCTTTTCCCCTTTTAAAATACTCTGACTATACGAGCTTCTTCTTCCTCTTGTTTTATAAACAAAAGTGGCTTTATGCAAAACAACTCCACCAGCCATAAGTCTTGCGGAGTACACCCTGTACTCACCCTTGCTTTCTTGATACTTTTGGCAGAGTAAGTGTTCCCTGAAGATCAGTTTGGTACTACATCGACATCGACGAGTAGCTTGGGGTTCCCCGCCGGCAGCCTGGAATCTATGGGCTAGGACGTCATCGTTATGCTTCAGGCCTCTTAGGCCATTTGTTAAGTTTGCTATACTTAATAGCATAATTTGCCTTCCGTTGTTTGATGTTTGTGCTCAGTGACCTCTGCTTATAATATTTTGGTTCTCTGCTCAGTTATGAGCTTGCTGTAATAAATTTTGTGTCGTAGGGTCACTGCCGTGTTACCGATTCTTCACTGGATATTCTCGAGCTCAAGGTTAAGCTTATTTCATACGGAGGTCTGAGATTTGTTTAGCCCTAATCCCGGGGGTGTCACACAGGGCTAGCACTAGTTTTGATGCTATACTCCTAATTGTAATACTATGTCTAACCTAGACCAATGTGTGCAATGTGTGGATTGTTAAAACTATATGGGACACGCCCAAAAAATTAACAATCAAGGGATAATGTATACCTATTAAAGCATCTATTAAAGCATCGACAATACCAAAGATTGATCAACTAATCCATGGAACTCATCTGAATTTATGCTCTACTCGGTTTCCCTTGACGATCTAGTTCTCTTATTTCTCCCTTCTCTGCCTCCGCCGTGCTGGTGCCTACCCAGGGCCAGGGCGTTTTTGGTTGAGTGTCGTCACCAGGATCAGGATTTTGTATTCAGGTGTCGTCGTGTCTGTGATTACCGATTAGCAAAGACACAAAACACAGCTCTCGTACATCTAGGAACTATCAAATAGGGCATTGCCGCCACCACGTCATGCCTAATTCATGAATTGATCTCCCTAAGGTATAATTCCAAATATATTGCATGTTAGCTACTAGAATTGCTAGTTTGATTATCCCATTTAATAGAAATTGTTTCGTCAGATCAATTGCGGATTATACACACGTATATTTTTTTACAAATTATTTAGTGATTATGTAATTATTGAGTTATTGATTTATTTGATAGGTCTGAGCATAGATCTACACTCAAACTAAGAATGTAACTTGTTTTATCGCAAAACATATAATGTCATATTTTGATATCCATGGTATACACTAGAAAACGTGATATATTTTGATGTTTATCTCTTTTATGGTAAATTTCTTCTTTGCCACACATGCTCATATACTAGATCCGTCCCTTGATTTATTTAGTATTCTTATACAACTTTATATAGTTATTCGTATTTATAAAGAAAAATTTTATAAATTTTACCGTCCATGAGATCATAGATTTGTTTGATGGATTTGTAGTCGTAAAGCAAATAAATTGAAGATTTTACTATAGGAAATGCATTCGGATTACAAAACTACATACATTTAAGATTCGATTTAGTTTTGTTATACATCTATTTTATGATCAATTCATCTTGGTCCCCCTATGGTCAAATACTGGATCCATCCCTGCCCATATGGTAGTACTTTTTTTTTTGCGAATCCCATATGGTAGTACTGATTAGTATTACTGAACTGAACTGGATTAGCTTCAGCTACCTAGAAAAAACAAACATTGCTTAGAGGGAACGGCTTCATGATTAGGTGTTTTTATAAGGTCAGAGGGAAAAAAGGTCCGGCACTTTAATCCAAAATCCTCCGAGGCATCCGACAAGACGGCCGTGGAGCCTATCATCCCAAGTACGCTGATGAGTCACCCTAAGATTTTTTTTACATAGAAATCGGAAATTATTCTTCCCCCATCCCCAAGAAGCATGTTAATCTGATCTGATTTGCTTTGGATGCTTTGGTGTGGGCGGTAGTCGCTTCATGCCGCCATGTTCACGTGCCTGTGCAGTTTTCTTGTTTATTGTTTAGGACCAAACCAGTGAACAATACGTACAAGCTAACGGCTAGGACCCAGATTGATTGGCAGGAAGGCCTGTTACGGCCAGAATCCGATGAGTGAGTCTGCACAGCAAGCACAAGCACACGGGAAGGGGCCCTAACGTTCTCCGCTTCCCCGTCCTTATCCTCACCGGCCCTCTCCACCGGAATAGCCGGTTGGAGTGGGGTTTGGAGGGGCGCCGGAGCTAGATGTAGGTTTGTTAGGAGTAGTTTGCAGCCTGGTGCCGCGGTTGGCGTTTTGCCGGGAGAGGGAGGAAGTTGCTTTGAGCGGAGCTTCTTCCGTTCCTGCTGACCCTTCTCCTTGTACTCCGGCGGTCGGAGTTGCGGGCGGAGGCTGGCTATGGCGGCTCCATGAATAAAGCCTAGGCTCCTCCTCCTCTTGGTGTTTCCTCTTCCTCCCTCCCTTGTCAGTCGGCCGTGGCGACGAGGGACTCGGGGATGGAAGAGGGTTGGCACATCGGCGGAGTGGAGGCGGCATCTGGGGCCTTTCCTCGCTGGTAGTGGCGCATGCTACTGTGAGGTCGTCAGCATGCGTGCTTCGGTGGCTTCCAGGGCGGAAGGCGCCGGCGTGCTCGGGCCCCATGAATAAGCGTGTGGCCCGGCGGATCTACAGTGCTCCTGATTCGATCTCTCTCCTGGCCGGCTGTGGTGGCAAGGGGGAGTGGGGTCTTGGCGGTGCGTTGTTTGACTCTGGCCGGGGTGAGGGTCATCTATTGCTGCCTCTTCGAGCATATCACATGGTGCCCAGAGTTGCCACCATGATCTTCGGCCGACAAGGCGGTCTTCTTCAACCTCCGTTCTAGAGGCCTTCTTCGAAGCTCTGTGCCGGAGCTCGGCAACTCGTTCTCGCCAAGTGGTTCATCCCTGGAGAGGGCGAGATGGCCGGCGGCAGTGCTTCATCTCCGGCTTTGGGAGTGTCACGAGCAAGAATCCTCCACGATCTCGGTGTGTTAATCGCCTTGAGGTTGCCGGCGATTGGTGGCAGAGGTGTCCAAGGACTTGATTGTTTTCTTTGTTTTTGTTCTAGGATGCCTTTTGTAAATAGGAAGCCTTTTATCTTCAAATACTAGGTTTCTTAGTGCGAGTGTTGTTAAGGGCTTTTTTGTAAACTTGTACCTGCCAGGTGGTTTCTAATGCAGCAACTAGGGTCTTCTAGACCCCTCTCTCATTCAAAAAAAAAGGACTCTTTCTAAAAAGGAAAAACAATTTCTGTATAGCAAAAGTACACTAAGGGCCGACTCTATCAATGAAACTTGACACGTGGCACAGATTAAAGAATCTATATGAGCGTATATGCCATGTATCTCAAGAATTTCGATGAAAGTGCGTCGCTTGTCAACGTCGAATCCTTGGGGATGAAATCTGAAATTCGGCAGAGCACCGATAAGCTTTTGTATATATGATGCCAGAGCAGAAGCCTCGCTAACGTTGCCTTTCTCAGTGTAACAGAGAAACAAAATAGTTTGTTTAATAGTACAATCACGCGAGGACCAGCCAGGAGGTCAGCAAAATTTATAACTGCAAGTGATTACTCCTACTGTAGATGAATTGTTTCAGTTCAAGTTACCTTCAATTACAAGATCAGTGAAACGAGGCTTTTGCTAGTTTCTGCCCGCAGTCTGCATTGCACAAAAAAGAAAGGGAAGTTATCTGCTTTGCTACTACGATTTATTGCTCTTGCTGAAATCTTATGTATACAAGGGAGAATAACGGTACAGTGGTCTTATTCACTATTGGTCTCACACTCATCGATCAACTCGGTAGAAAATGAGAATCTATAAGAAAGTGCAATGATGTGATTCCACTGCTGCTTATCTAGCAGCTTTTAGAGGAACAGGGCTAGCAGTTCGGGAGTACAGGTATGCTACAGAGTGCTGGTGGGCTGGTAATGACATCCAGACTGATGACATCTATGCTGAATTGGTAGGGAACCCGGTAGGTACATCTGTGTCTCATGATGCCCACTTGTTCTCCAACTACCCAGCAAGGAAACAAACTGTTGTCTCGAAAAGTGGATATTCTGGATGGACAATCACGTGGATACATTGCCAGTTAGTTTAGCAGCATCCCTGTTCTAGCTTTTAGGCCAAGGTGTAGTTCGTATGTTGTTTAGACTTTTGTTTTTTCAGTTGTAATGTTACCCTGTAAGACTCAATCGAACTAAAAAAAGAGATGTTGTCTTTCAAAAAAAAAACATACAAGGCTATTTATGAACTAGACAAAAATACACAAGCCGGACATTTGTGGGGTAAATGCATGAAGTGGTAGACAGTACAGGAAAACAATATTAAATTACTACGAGATCCTTCATACTGTAACCAAATTTTGAACTTTAAGTAAAGAGTAGACCACAAATACAACCATAAACATCTGTTTCTGACAAAGATCTGAAGTAGCAAAACAGATTAGACAGAAAGGCTTTGGAAAGAATAAATACCTTCAGTAAAGAGAACAATTTGAACACATCAGACAACTTCACAAGATGCCACAGCTCGAATGGTCCCTGAAAAGGTAAAATTAGCTAGTTTGATTAGGACTGCGAGTCATATTCAAATCAAATCCAGTCAAGATGATGCCCATTTCAAAATTTTGTAGCTTTTGCAGTTAACAACAGATGTTACATATGTTATAAATCACTTCTCTGCATGTCTGAATATGTTAGCGACTTAGCAGAGTGTTGGTTGCCATGGTTGGCACTTGGATAGCCAAGTTCTGATGGGAAAACGAAACCAACTTCATAAATCCGAATTCAAATTGAGTTAAACAACAAGAATAGTCATACTTCTTTGGATCTTCATAATGTCTTAAAGCATCCAGAAATTTCTTCCAATACGGGCCAGTCTCCTGAAGGTTAACCTTTTCAGGTCCCCCAAGATAAGCTTGAACAATGAACTCATGACTCCTCTCCCTGAACAGATGATCATAGGATGTGTAAATTTGTCATTTTTATTACTGCACTAAGATGACATATATTGTGCTTGATCATTTTAGACCGACCTTCCTTCATACTGCGACAACCATCCTAAGTAAGCTGATCCAAAGTACATAGATGCAAAAGGATTGTAGAGATCATCCACCGAGTTGACTGTGTATGTCGTATGGCCACAATCTCTGCATACTCAGGTGAAAACTCAGTGAGGGCAACTACATGGAAACTGTAATGGCAAAGTTGAACAACAGAAGTGCCAATGTAGCTTCTGATAGCCTACGTAAGCAACTCGACACAGTTAGATTCCACATTATATGGTCAATATTTTCTCTACAGTATGATTTGCTGACTCTGAAGTAGCAGACGAAAACATTTTATGTACAACCTCCGTGCCTAAACCTGCGACAATTAAATCGGATCAGAGGGAGTATTATATTTGTACTTGGATCGCCATATACGTATGTATGAAACAGTATATACCAAAGAAGTAGTTCAGCTATCATTTGTAAGGACGTCATAATTAGTAAAGCAACGATACCTGGTAAAACAAAGAGTTCCAGGTTCATCTGGACTAACAGTAGTACAGTACCATTTTAAATGTTAAGTTCCAGCTCAGATTTCACAATCACCTCACCAGAATTGTTTCGATAAAATGTACAGACAGATTACTAGCGAAAGAAGAATGGTAAACATACTGCCACACTCACCTGTAAAGCCATGCAGCAGTAGGATAATCTATTCCCATCAATCCTGTCCGAGAACGCACTCCATGGACAAAGCGCATACTGCACACCTCTGCAAGAGCAGCTAGAGCTCCCTGTGTAGATTTCAACCAGAACAGAGGGTTCCAGAAATGTTTAGGATGAAGGGGCTCATAGAATTGGCTACATGAAATTAAAAAAATATGTATATTGTTACTGTCACAGCCCCACAGGCACCTATATTATAGGCAATACCACTGGCAATTTACAAGGAGATCGACGTTACATATTTTTTCCAATATTTACAGAAAGAGAGAAATAACGAAACTGATTAATACACTGTGACCTGAAAGAGCCAAAATAGGATAAGCATAGTATGTGATGATCTCTCATGCTAGAGTACTATATGTGACTAAATAAAGCTTTATTTAGAAATGCAACCAACTGCATTCAACAAAATAAAGCATTAAGAGAAAAATGATTCTACATGCACAGGTATTGGCATTTCACCACATTACAGATTTGCAGTAGAGAAGTCCCAATTGATGACTATATAACAGCGTGTTTAAGCAGGTTTGGAAGATAGGAAATAAGAGAAATTAATTGATGACTAGATACAAGAGCAACATGAATAAGAAAGTCAGAACATAACATCATTACACATTGACACATTATGATGATATCATGTTCACTCGAGTAGGATGCACCGATTTATCAACCCAAAACTTACCGGCTTTACTCCTCTTGAGTTCAAATGGCGAGATATGATTATTTCAGCAACAGCCTGAGATCAAATTCAGAATCACATGAGTCTATGATGAATGGAAACTGCACATTGGTAGCTAAATTTCACCATTACATGGAACCATTACAAGACTGTACTGATGATATGATACATAGTCAGGGCAATCGTATCAAATAAGGTGTGAGCTAATGGTTCTCTGAACAATGACAGCTATACGGAAAGATGGGCTATGTGAGCCCATACTATTCTTGTTACATCACATCTACATGATCGGTTCTTTTGATGAAATCAAAGTCAGAATCTTAGCAGTACAAGAATGTGCAGATGTTTAAATGTAGCTTTACTTACAGACATATGTTAATCAAGTTTTAGCATGGATAAGAGGAGAGCCTACTCAGTAAAGGAAATGTGAAGTAACTGCACTTGTATTCATGATCAGCATACCTTCACCTCTACTCGAGAGAGATAAGGTCTCTTCTTCGCATCATGAGAAAATCGGACATTTCCACGCCTCTCGCCAGAATTTGTCCACTCCTTAATCACGTCAGGCTGACTCCACATTGCACCCATATCTTCCTCTGATACTTTGGAATCCCAATACATGAGCTGTGTTCCTGACGCAAAGATGATAACAAGATAGCATATTGAATGTTGTAAGAAGCTTCTGTGGAATAAAAATAGGGATAAGCATTTGGATTACATTATTTTATATTTATACTTCAACACTCTGTGGATCTAAAAATAAAAAATTAAAAACAAAGTAAAATGTAACCTGCACTTGAGGAATTTTCTAGGAGATCAGGAGTCAGCTCATTGAAACTGTCTGGTTCTCTGCCCACAAAATAGTGAGAAACAGTTCGTCAACAAATTTAAACCTGGATCTAAGGTAGAAAAGAAGGGAATATCTTTTGTGCAAAAACATAAGTTGTGAATCTTAGTTCAGTGAATAATTTCTGCACTTCTATCCTAATGGATGTTTGATTGGTTATAAGGAGTTGAACATGCAATCCATATATAGTCTAAGGGCATGTACAGTCACTGGAAGATGCTTAATTGGGTGCTTAAAGAGAGAATATATCCCACATCATTAAGCATGCATGCAAGAGTTACCCTCATCCTCTCGAATACAGGCACATATACTACAATATTAGCACCTTATGAGTTTAATAAACTTCCCTTGATCGGGCAAAAAAAGTCATAAGTTGCAAGAAAACAGCTTTCTTTCATTAAGCACCTCTCTAAGCAGTAAGCATTTGCATTGTACATGCCCTGACGATACAATCATCAAGGAACATCCTTTTATGTCGTGAAACCAAAAAAATGGGTTATTTCATTAGCTTGATACTGATATGTAGGTCAACATAAATGATTAAGTAACCAAATGTTAGCAGTGTCCAGTGTAACTTACTACAGTCTACGCTCTACAGGCCACTATAATTGTAGGCTAATACATGGTACTTCTCTGGCCCCATTTGTAGGCGTTAAACTTAAGGTTAAAGCTACTTTAAACTTACTATATCATGTCAAACAAATCAAGTTTTGGCTTATGGTCCAGTTGTTTCCAGGAACTCAAAGCCTCAAGCAGTGGTACCCAAATAGGGTGTCAAGTGGGATCCCACCAAAGTCCCACTTCTAGTTCATTTGCCAAAATACAGTTCAAATTTTGGGCTCAGAATTTGAACTAGATTTTGGCAAATGAACTAGAAGTGAGACTTTGGCAAGATCCCACTTGACACCCTATGCCCAAACTTGAGGGCTTAATAGGTTTACATATATAAGCTCAACACCTTAAAACATGATCTAAATAACAGAACACAGAAGCAAATTTATCGAAGGCAAAATATTGAATATTGAACAGCCTAAGAAAGTTAAAAGCTGAATATGGATAGAAATTATTAAAAAACGAAACCTCATAGACAGCAGTGTCTCTTTCACATAAAGATAACGTTGGAAAATGGGTGCAGATGATTTGTGAGTAGCTTTCTTTTTGCCTCCCTTGTAAGCTCTAGCGACAAATTCTTCAGTTCTTTCTCTGCAGCATTTTACCAAATAGTTGTGTTTAGCGGTAGAAAAGATATGAGGTGATAATTTCAAATAAATTTAACAAACATAATATACTAACAAAAATACTTACTTTTCATCACATGAGAAGAGCCACTTTGCGTAAGCAGCACCAAAGTAGACATTTACAAAAGGCCAGTAGAGCAAATTAATATCGTCTTCAAGTTCAATGTCATAATTCTTGTAACCCAGTTCCCTTATCAGAAGTGATGAAAACAAGAAGTTCAGTGTAAGAACACAGATGAGAAAGGAAGATACTAAAGTTAAGTTAACCAGGCATGTTGATTACCTGCCAAGCCATTGAGCAAGCTCAGGTGTCACCTGCATTATGCCCATCTTAGTCTCCTTAGTCTTGGGATCATAGTTATCCACAAAGAGTCTCCTTCCACTCTCAATTTCCGCTAGGGATCCTATCATATACTGTGCAAAAAAAGTAACATACTTAACAAAGTCCACCAGGATAGTTATCAGTAACAAGATAGCTGAACTCTATCATAGTCACATCAATTGTTACTCTTCTACCACAGGCTATGTGTCGCGAAACATATGTTAGCATACAGCTGTACCACAGCAGTGATTTTCCCAATTATATATACAGGTGCAAACAATGGTAAAACATAGAGTGATGGAATGATTACCGGGTCTAGCTGTGATTTGAAATGCCTGTGAACAGTAATTGCAGATACTGCCTGAAAGAGTCAGTGAATGTATGTAAGAGTAATTCAACACCTACTAATAACAGGTTGCAGAAATAGATATTAGTACTCTAGCGAACAGCACAAGTGATTCAACACCTACTAATAACAGAGGTTTACAGATTTAGGCTGATAACCCACCATCATTTCAGTTTGTGTGAGATATGCCTCGCCATCAGGATCCCGTGACAGGTGCACCTTCTGTCCCTGATCTTCCCCGGCGTCGATCCACTCTTTACTTACATGGGGATCTGCCCACATTAATCGCATGTCATCTGGATCCAAGCAGTCGTCCCAATATTTAAAGCTCACGACCATTTTTGTACCAATCAATAGTTGTTTCTGTCGATCTACATTGAAACCATTAAGCAAGTGAAAATCTGATGCAACATGCTAATACCTTTCTCAGAGTACAGACGATCCCAACGACCCAATTGGCCGTTTGTTCTGGAGAAAGTACTGGGTGAGACAGTTTTGACTTGATAACAGGTCAGCAAATACACTGGAAATAATACTTTCACAAAATGCAATCACATAATAAGAGGACAGGGTATGCATTGACTGATTGCATGAGGATAGTTGTGAGGGTGAGATGAAAAATCGTCCTATCGTGTACATGTATGCATCGTACCACAGCATATATAACAAACACAACAAAGTAAACGTGACATGAACTGATCACTGAAAATGAACAGAAGTATGGTGAACAAACACAGCAAATATCTATTAAGTGCAGGTGGAAGTCATCGCCAAAATAAGTAGAGAGGATTCAGCAAGTCACACCACAACCAGGCCAACTACCAAGCCAGCGCCTACTCAAAATGAACAATTCAGTCAAAAGGAGTTTAAAAAAATAGCTCACGGAATTGTACAACTCCCACAAAAATCTCATGTGACGATCAAATCGCAAAAAACTACTCCCTCCGATTCATAATAAATGCAGCCCATCTAATACAAAGTTTACACTAGCTTAGTACAAAATGAACGACACTTAGGGAGTACCTCTAACAGGCACAAAAGACCTCGTGGTCACTGTTTCCACGGCGGTATGCCTTAAGTTCATAAGCTGAGCAGAGTCTCCAACTAAATAAGCACTAGAAGTTCAGTCAGAATTTGAAAAGCAATATAGATGGCTAAATTTTCAACTCGGACCCAAATCCTGAGAGGGAACGACCAACCGACCAGCCAGCCAGCAGCAGCAGCATTTCCATTGCGTGATCGTACCACTCACTCCATAGCTGTACGCACGCACGCTAAGATCACCAACACAGCAACCGCATTGGCCTCATCGGCCCGCCACCGAACAGAACGAACGCGCCGAGCATCCCACGCAACAACAGCCAAAAAAACAATCTCACCTCGACACCTCGTGGTATTAACCGGAACCTCCGCGCACGACACAGCAAAAAAAAAAAATCGGTAAACGAAATCGCTAGACGGTACGAAACACCTCTCTCCGACACTCGAGCACCGAAGGGAACGGCGGGAAGAGGAGGCTGAGGCGGGACGGACGGACGGCAAAGGGAGCTCACCAGGGCGCGCGGGGTCAGGCAGGAGAGGAACCGAGGGCTTCCCGCAGCTGGGTCCTTCCGATCCGAAGGGGATTTTGGGGACGAACGGGGGTGGTGGCGGAATGGGGAATTGGAGAGAGGGAGAGGGGCGCGTAAAGTGGGAAGAAGGGAGAGGAGAGGAGGGTGGTGGCAATGGGTTGCAGGCGCGAGTGCGCTACAGTTTAAACGTGGGCCCGCGGCGACACGTGTCGGGTAGTTGGGTCTCTGATTTGGTTTGTTGGGGAGATCAGATCATGAAATGATAATACAGTACAGTGTCGATTTTCTTGCGAACGAAGCGACTGTGTTTGGTCGCTCCGGTGATTTCCATTTTTTCTCGGTTACTTTGTGGCGTTTTCTTGCCATCTAATCGAATGGTTTTCTGTATCTTCAGCACATCACAAACCATGGTTTTGGCAAATTGGAGTGGAAATATTCTTCTTCTTCTTCTTCTTCGAATCAAGCTTTTGTCCCGACAGCTGCTGGGCCAGACAACACAACGTCCAAAGATAGACACCACTCAATACAAGATATTAGGACAGCAGCACACACACGCCCGAACTAAAAAAAGAAAACAAAATGGAGACAGAGGCGGATCAACTAAATGAAGACGACCCGTAACCGTTGCGTCCGCCGGAGAAGTACCACCACACTCCTAGCATCGGCGCGTCAAGCACCAAGCAGCACCTTTAAGAAAGAAAGCAAACGCTGCTGCCCGGACCATAGCTGGTCCTAGGGTTTCCCCCAGCACATAGAGGGCAATGGTAGGGTAGCCACGACGCCCTCCAGGAAGGAATGGTGCCACCCGAGGGTGGCACCGCGTCGGTGTCGAACGAGCCAATAAAGATTTCTCCCGAGAACCCTATCCGTCACCCCCGGGCGATCCTTTGCGTAGAAGCACCGCAAGGACGAAGCCTCGCCACCACCAAACTTGCCGTCCATGAGCATGCGCCACTCCGATCACGAAGTCGTCATCATCTTCTCACCAAGAACACCATTGCGAGGTCTGCGCGACAGAGGCAGAAGGTAGCTCGAATCGGGACTAGCAGAACCGCGACCGGCGGGAGGGAACTACCTCCACTGCCAATGGCAATAGTCGACCAGACGCAATTGCAGGCATACCAGTCCCCGTCAAAACTGGCCGGGCCCAACAGGCCCGTAAAGCCCGCATCTACGTTGCAAGAAGGCGGACATGGTCGCCGCCGGTCCCTGCCCAAGGTGCATACGCCAAAACCTGCAGAACAGGCCAACGATGGGGCAAACCGACCCGCCCCAACCCAAGATCTGGCCCGATCTAGACCCTAAGGGCCCGAGCTGGGCTGGTCGGGCCTGCAGGTTGCCCCTCCGCTGCCTGCCGCCAGCTGCAGCCACACCACCGCTCTGGAGTCTCCCCGCCGAAGCTGGGACCGTCGCCGCCCAAGGAGCACCGCCACCGGAGGAAACGGGTCCCCGACCCTGCCTCCAAGCTACGGGGAGAGGCCAACCGCCATCGCTGGCTCCACACGGGCTAGGCCCGGCGGATCCTGCCGACGGCGGCGACAAGAGGAGAGGAGGGGAGGGGTCGCGATCGGGGAAGGGGGTGGCGGCGCCCCCCGTCACCCATCGGGGGGAGGGGGGAGGGGAGGGAGGGGAGAGGGGCGGACGGGTGCGAGGGGGTATGTGGAGTCGCGGAAACGAGTACACCAGGTGGAAATATTCTTACATTGTGGTTTTGTTTTAAACCCAGCAATTCCAGTCTTTAGTATAGCAATTTTACTCGTGTGGAGAGGGCACACGGCACACCGCGTATAAGACAATTCCTAAATGTCCTCTTCTCTATAGCAACCACGTACTTCATCGTTGTGGCACATGTTTGCAACTTGCTTTTCCAAAAACTAATGTTTGCAATTTCTCGTGTATAGTTTTGTTTTTTAGCCGTAGTAGATCGAATAGGATTGACAGTAAATAAAATCCGCAGTTCACTTTTATTCTAGACCCCTTAAAACATCAAAAGCATGGCCTTGGTGCTCTTAGCACGCAAGGCATTTGCAAAAGTCATGACGTTCTCATGTATCCAGAGCCAGCTGGCATTAGTTTCTCCAAATGTTTTATTGACATCGGCCTCTATATTTTGCTTATATTATCATGAACAACAAAAGGTTTTCTTACCTATAATATAGTTTTGTATGATCCGCTTTCTAAAATATATATCCTAGCCCAAATTCGAGCTACCAATGTCCTAACTTGAGAATATCCAAACATATTATTTTATAGAAGCACCCGTTACATCATTGCCACACATATGTACCTCCTTTCCTACAAGAACCGGAGTTATGGAGCTTTGAGATCGACGAAGTAGCCACATGTGTGTTACTCTCGATCGGAATGTCGCCTTCATTGAATGAAAGAATATTCCTCTTTAGTTAGACACACAAAACACCAAACCTCACTTTGATCCCTTGTGGGTTAACCCTATACTCTAACCCACATATTCTTTTTTGGATGGAACACATGTACCTCAACAAGGCTCCATGGACTTACTATAAATGTGATTTGATTTTAATCATGGACGGATGTTGTTAATTTATGCACACGATACTTGCTTAATCGCTCTCTCATAAGACTCATCTAAGTAATTGAGATGGTGGCCTACGAGGAGCTCAGGGCTAGCCTACCAACTTCGTTATCGGCATCAACTGACATAGTTACCTGGCGGTTGACCCCTTCAGGGGTCTTCTCAGTTAGCTCGACATACATGGCCTTATTTAGAGGGCCAATCTTAACCTGGATCGAATCTTTATGGAAAGCACCACTCTCCCTAAAGATGAAGATCTTCGTGTGGCAATTTCTACGTGATCATCTTGCATCTGTGGTGGATGTGACGAAGCAACATGGGACGGGTGATGGGTTATATCCATTATGTGCCGTCCTGGAGTCGGGATCCACATAATATTCACCTGTCCTACAGCTTAGTTTTTATGGAACTTTGACCGAGAAGCCTTGGGACCCTATTAGGATGCCCAAGATCTCAGAGAGTTCCTAGAAACCCGCGCGGATGCCACTGGTAAGAGGCGTCGCCTCTCCCGGTTGGTATTTGTTGCGTTGTCATGGACCCTTTGGACCATTCACAATAAAATGGTGATTGAGAAAGTTTTTCTCTGCCACGACATTGACTCGGTTTTCAAATTTCTCGCATTTTTGCAGCAGTGGTACCTCCTCTGTAGACCGCATGATAGGGAGAAGCTAGACGCTATGCTTCGATACCTACTGGAGGAGGCGCGACGCATCCCGCATCCAGTTGTTTAGCTCCGCCATTCTATGATGTTCGCCTGGCGCTGCCATAGGCTTTCTTGTTGTTGCTCTAGTTTTTTCTTGGGCTGGTTTGTACCGTGGCCCGGCAAACATTGTTTTCTTTTCATCACTTGTGAGAACGTTGTATATATGGTTGCTCTATTAAAATGGGGCAAAGTCCTGTTTCAAGAGAGACTCATCTAAGTATGTTGCGAGCTTGATGTAGTTGAGTGACAAGAATAAAGGCTCAACACTCCAATTCCACACATATGCTACCTATGTTTCAAAATTTAAGCCTTTATGGTAATAGCATAAACTATTTTGCATTTTAGAACGGAGGGAGTAGCTCTTGGGGAAGAAGGCTTTGATATCGTTTGCCATAGTAACTGCTAGCTAGCTAATTGCGGTAGGTTGCCGTGAATTGATCAGCTATCGTATATATCCTACTACATACATTGTTTAGGTGAGTCGAATGTAGCACGAGTCCTGACGAGGGTCCGACTCATCAATGCCTATTGTTATGGACTTGGGTTTTAGAGAAGATGGGGATACTGGAAGTCGCGAGACGGTTAACAGGCAAGCAACACAAGGACACAGGTTTACCCAGGTTCAGCCGCCCGGAGGGAAAACCCTACTCCTACTTATCTGTTCTTGATTACGACGGAACCGAAGGTTATAGGGGTGCGCAGATGCGATCTGGCGTGAGGTGTGTGTATGAGGTGAGTTGGTCCTTCTCGCCGTGCCCTCCTGGCCTTTATATAGATAGGCCAGGTCCCAGGATAGGTCGAGTCGGTTACAAATTAGGGTTGAACCCTTTGAAATTCTATTTATAGCTAGACTTGTCCTCCGAGGAGTCGAACTTGTAGTGGGCTTGGCCTGCCCAGAATCTTCTTGGGCAGCGAGTCTTTCCGTGGGCCTTCCCTGGGCTGGACCGAGTATACCAATGTAAGACACCCGTAGGGTATATCCTTGTTAGTAGCCCTCGGGTGTTCAGTCGAATCGTAGATTCAACTAGAGACTCTATAATCTTTCGGATGCTTTGCATTTGAACCTATATTTAGGAATAAACATGTTAGTTCATAGGGATTGTTGATGCGTGTGCCTGACTCTCCTGACGGATCAGGGCCAGTTAACTGTCATAGGACAAAACAACACGATCTTCTTTAGATTTGAGTCCTCGGACTCTAATCCGGAACAAATGATGGTGTAATTTGACCCAGGCCGTTGAGGTATTATAGGAGTCGAATCCCGGTGTTTTTCAAGTGATGTACCCAACGCGTCCGTCAGGATTTTCATCGTGCATGTTGACTGATGGCACTGCGTCAACATGCAGTGCTTCGTCGGGAAACCCCAAGAGCAAGGTGTGATCCAGCACAACAACAAGTTTTCCCTCAGTAAGAAACCGAGGTTATCAAACTAGTAGGAGGAAGAAAGTGTCACACAGGTGTTGGAAGCAACGTGGAAACCTGCACAACACAAACTCAAGACTTTGCCCCAACGAATCAGTGAGGTTGTCAAGCTCATTGGTTTGCTTTAACAAAGGATTAAACGTATGGTGTGGAAGGTGATGATGGTTTGTAGCAAGTAAACAAGTAACAGTGGAAGATGTATCAATGGTAAAGATTGGACCGGGGTCCATAGTTCACTAGAGGTGCTCTCCTTAGCTAAACAACATGGCATGAAGGGTAAACAAATTACAGCAGGGAAATTGACAGGAACTGAGCAAGGCATAACAATGTAATACTAGACAAAAAGATCTTATGAGATTCGATTGGGCAATACAACAATATACATAGACCGCCATCCAACTGCATCTATAACTAGAAGTCCACCTTTAAGTTATCATCTGAACCCCCTCCAGTATTAAGTTGCAAGCAACAGACAACTGCTTTAAGCAAAGTGTGTAAGGTAAACAATCTACTTGTTCTATGAACAAGAGACCGTTGTTTTCTCCCTAGTAGCAATAACACATCTACAACCGAAGAGATTTCTGTCACTTTCCTTGGAAACTAGAGGCATGAACCCATTATCAAGCATAAATACCCCCTCTTGGAGTCACTAGCAACTACTTGGCCAAGATAGCTACTAACAACGAAGAGCATGCAAGATCACAAACAACACAGACATGATAGTATCAAATAGACAAAACCATTAATCAATCTGATATAGTAATCTCAATATCCATCGGATCCCCGCAAACACAACATGCATGATTACAAATATATTAGATCTTGATCATGAACGGAGCTCACAAAATCTATACATGAAAGCACAAGGAGGAGATACAACCATCTAGCTACTACATGGACCCGTAGTCCAAGGTGGAACTACTCACGCTTCATACCGGAGAAGAAGGCCTCTGGGATGATCTCCCCTCCGACAGGGTGCCGGGAAGAGCTTCAGATCCCCCCGATCTAGGGACGATGGTGGCGGTGGAGATGAAAGGTTTCATGGAGTTTTGATCGGGTGCCTAGGCTTTCTGCATCGGGGGCTTCTTATAGGCGAAGAGGCGAGGCTGGGAGGCGGCCGGAGGGCCCACACCCTACCCAGGCGTGGGATGGGCCCACCCATGCCTAGGGGGGTGTGGTGGCCCTGGCTCGCCTCTCCGTCTCTCCTTTAGACTTTGTGACACCCACGATAAAATATCGACTTTGGCTTTTGTCCCGTCGAATTCCGAGAATATTGATTTTTTGCCTTTCTGGAACCAAAAACAGAAGGAAACAGGCAACTGGCACTATGGCAACTTGTTAATAGGTTAGTTCCAGAAAATATATAAAAACACCTCAAAGTGTAGACAAAGCAAAGCAAAGTAGATACTAAACAAGCATGGATCATCAAAAATTATAGATACGTTTCCAATGTATCAAGCATCCCCAAGCTTAACACCTGCTCGTCCTCGAGTAGGTAAGTGATAAAATAATAATTTTTAAGGTGACTGTCACATCCCAAAATTTTCCAAATTTTGAAATGCAAAAAATAAATGAACAAAATAAATAATTGTTGAAATTTAGGGCGAAAAGAAACTTTTTGTTTCAAATTGGAAACATCAAAACCCTTCTTGAAATTTTTTGAATAAAATGGAATCCAAAAAATTTCAATCAAATGAAATGCATTCATCAAAGAATGTATCTTGAATTTTAAACACTTGGAAAAGTTAAACCAAAAACCCTAAAAACCCTAATAGAAGAAAATCATATTCAAGATCTCTCAAAGACTATGGATTTGATCCATATAAAAAGTCAAAAACAAACATTTATAAATGATCAAAAATATAAACAAAATTATTATAAAACCATGAAATTGGTTTCATTCAAGTTGGAGCCATGGATAAAATCTTATGAATTTAATAAGATAAAGAAATTAAATTTCAAGGCTAATAAAGCTTCTAGCTAAAATCCATACCAAATTGTGAGCAAATTAATCCTAAAAGGATTTAAAAGGATAAACAAATATTAAATGAATTATACAAATTGGAATCACAAAGATTGGATCTTTAAATAAAAAGATATGGATTTTATAAGGCAAAGAAAGAAATAGTAAATAAGGAATATTTAAAAGCCAAATTAAATCTTGGCCAAATCCATAAGCAAATGAAATAAAGATAATCTAAATAAAATAAAGGGATAAAGATTATTCCAATAAAATTATATGGATAAAACCATATTCTAAATTATATTTAAATAGGGACAAATCCCTAAAGTAAATGATTAATTAAATCATAAGAAAATAATAAATTAGAATTTGATTAACTTAAATGGAATAAAAGAATCAATTGAATAAAATTTATATGGAATTAAAACCATATTTGATTTTATTTGAATAAAGACAAATGCCTAATTTAAATGAACATTAAAAAAATATATTTTAAATAATAATTCAAAGTGAATATTTTACACTAACAAATAAATAAAACCTACTGAAAAAGTATTGGTGAAAATTAGAATTCAAATAAGAGTTTGAAATTAAAATTAAAATCTTATTTAAGATAAGTGCCTATTTTTAAATAAATAACAAACCATAAAGAGAATAAAATAAATATTCTAAAATGGATTGTTTAATTACATAAATGAACAGATTAAAAACCTACTGAAAGTTTGGAAGAAATTTGATAAAAATCTGAAATCAATTTGAGATTGAAATCATTTGAATAAATTTAAAACAGAAAAAGAAATCAGAAAAAGAAAAGGAAACAGAATAAAAAAAGGGAAACAACCCAGCCCATCTAACCCTAGCCCAACTAGCCCAGCGAGCCCACCTCCCACTCTCTCCCCCGAACCATTTTTCACTCGCAAACAAACCCGCGCAGACGCTGACCACCGGACCCCCTTCTCCCTCACTGACAGCACAAACCCACCTGCCGCGTCATCATCTTCCTCCTCCCGCGACGACCACGCCCTCACCTCGTTGTCGTTCTCATACATGAATGCCTCGCGTTAATTCGCTTCAATGCGTGAGTAAATCTCGCCCGCATCCATGCTCTCTTAATCACCCAGTCCCCTCTCCATTTCCCCTCGTTCGCCATCCTCCCTTTGCCCCTAGGTTGTCCGAATTGCGATCTCAAACTCCCTCTGTCTGACGACACTCCGGCCACAATTCTGGCCAAGCCTCACCTTCCCTCTACCTCTAACCTCCACGAGGACATTCCCCACCTCCCTACGGATCTCCCAGTACCACCCACTAGCCCGCGCAAGCCCCATAGGCTCGGCAACCTCGTCGACAGAGCATCACCACCGTCTGCCATTCCTCCGACAAGCTCCCCTGGTAAAGTCTGACCGCGCCTCTCCCTCTCTTTCACATGCGTGTACTCTCCTCTCCCGTGCGCATCTAATGCCACCTGTTTCGTGTCCTAGCACGCCCTGTAGGTTCGTCTTCGACAACGCACAGACGCACCCGTCACTAGAAGATCCTCCGATGAGCAATCCCCGACGCCACTCTGTGCCCCTGCCCCTGCAACGACCACCTCGAGCTCCAGCACGTCACGGCAATAATGCTCTTCTCCCTCGCCCGCGCTTCCTGTATCGCCAGCAACATCACCGCCCAAGCGCGCCGCCGCCAGCCACCGTCGCAGCGCTGCCTATTTATGGTTAATTCGATTAGGGCCGTTAGATTTCGATCTTACGGATGCGATAGATTAACTTATCAAATAGGTAAGGATCAATCTGAGCCATGCGATACGCTTTAGATCTAACAGCCCACGTTAGTCAATCCATGCGAACCGGTACGCTCCAATGAAAACAAGACACGTGGCCCTAGCTGTTGTTTTAAAAAACAGAAATGTTCTATTAGATGTTTGATTTTATAAAATTCATAACTTTTAATCTACACGTCCAAATTTTGCAAAATTTATATCATTGGAATTAGGAAAAAGAACAACCATACCCTTTGTTTAGTGAATTGCTTCTGTAAAAATGGTTGTTTTTGCAGAAACATATGTAGGCCTATTTTGGTTATAAAATTGTCACATCCCAAAATTTTCCAAATTTTGAAATGTGAAAAATAAATAAACAAAATAATCAATTGTTGAAATTTAGGGTGAGAAGAAACTTTTTGATTCCAATTGGAAACTGCAAAACCTATTTTGATCAAATAGAATCCTAAAGGGATTTAAAAAGATAAGCAAATAATAGATAAAGTTATAAAAGTTGGAATCGCCATTTTTGGATCTTTAAATAAAAAGATATGGTTTTTATAAGCAAAGGTAGAAATAATGAATAAGGACTATTTTTAAAGAGTCAAATTTAATCTTGGCCAAGCAAATGAAATAAAATATTTCCATTTGATAAAAAGAGTAAAGGATTATTTAAATAAAATAATAAGGATTTATTAATACCCAATTTTATTTAAGTAAAGGCTTTTTCCATTTTAAATAAACATTAAAACTTATCAAAGTGTTTTAAATAAAATTTCAAAGTGTTTATATTTTCAATTAAAACCTACTGAAAAGGTTTTGGAAGAATTTAGAAAGTCAAATAGAGCTTTAAGCATATTTGAATCCTATTTGAAATAAAGACTAAAGTCTATTTGTTTATTTTTAAATAAATAATAAACCCTAAAAATAATTGTTCTATTTTGGACTTGTAATATATTGATAAACAGAATTAAAATATACCCAAAGTTTGGTGGTGGTTTGAATTGAAAAAGAGTTTTAATTATTTGAATGAAAATAAAAACAGAAATTCCAAATAGAAAAAGGAAAAACATTCAGTACAAAAAAATGAATCAAACCCAACCCAGCAGGCCCAGCAGCTGTCGTGGTGGTGGCACGACAGATGCCATGGGTAGGATAAAGTATGGGGCCAATGGATGCTAGAGGGATCTGGGAAGGGAAGATGTAGTTGATTCTACACACAAAAGACTAAGGTAAAGATCTTTATTTCTCCTTCCTTGGGATACAAGTGCTCCTTGAGTTGTGTACAAGTAGAGAGGGAGAACTTTACCAGCCTAACGGTACTAAATGAGCCGATGCCCTTCTCAGAGTCCAAGCCTCCCCTTATAAAGGAGAACCTTGGGCTCCTCTAGGGCTGACGTGGCAAGCATATTCGAGGAATATGCTTGTCCCAATATAGTAACTCGGCGGCCTCCTTTCCATGTCGCCCTTCTAATGGCGGCAAGGTTCCAGAGAACCCCACCTGCATGCCTCGGGCTTCAGGACTATCACCTCCGTGACCTTCTTCTGCCCCTCTGTCGCTCTGTGCCTTGTCCTTTGTGCTTGGCTCTGCCCAGATTCTCCCTAGCCTGCGACTAGAGTTTGACTGTTGGCATCTCCTTCTCATGCAAGCTTCATATCATTCGGCCCTGTCTCGCATAACTCGGCTCGGCCTTCACCTGTATTAAGATTATTCGGGCTGACCCGGCCGACTTACGCAGTATCCCGGCCGGGTAATGCCTTGCTATTATCATAAGAGTCCTACTCTTTCACACCTCGGCCGATCTTTACAGGATTCGTCCGATTTAGAGTGTAACTCGGAAACTGGACGGGGAATCTCCTTTCGTCTTTCCCCCGTCCTTACCCTATCCGGGGTCATCTCCCCAACATTAGTCCCCGAAGCTGGTACGGTCCTGCCTATAACTTCGGCCGGCCGTATCAGTTTCACGATATTCGTTTTCCATTGTTTCCGAGTTATCTTTCTCTCGTTCGAGGTATCTGCATATCTTCTCGCGTACGCCTCGTCCTACGTGTCATACTCATCATTGTTTTTCTAGTTTTTTGTTCCTCTACAGTGTCCACTGATAGGCTACAGTAATTACTGCGCCTGTCGTGTCGGCGCTGCGACGCCTCGCGTACCGTTTCCGTCAGGGATCTTGACCTTTTCTATCATCGTGTGGTCGTTGGTGCGGTTCCACTTAGCGGCGTGCGATCGTGCCGCGTACACGATCTACACAGATAACTGCCACACCCACGATCCCACTACTTCTCAGGCGGCGCGGTTATAAAGAGGGGCACGGGTCTAGGGGATTCACTTTCCCCCTCCGCTCACTGGTGCCCTTCTTCTTCCTCTCGCCTCCACGCTTGTTCGTGCTTCCGCCGCCGTGCGCCCATCTGGGTCTTCGACGGCAAGGCTTCCGCCGCACTGCTCCGTCGACCCCGTCCCTTTTCGCTTGCTCCGACGTCGCCGCCGATAAGTTTATCTGGTCTTAACGCCCATGGTTTCCTCTAGACATCTCTGCTTTTTTTAGTTCTGGCGCGGTGGTTTCTTCTCTGCTCCGCCGCCGTTTTCGCGTAGAACCACGACGGGGCTTTGCAGTTCTAGGCTTACCTCCGCCGCTATTTCTTCCTCTGTAAGTTCTTCCGGCAACCTCATGTCGAGCTCCGTCAGCGGTGCGCTCATTGAGGACGACGATGCTGCGTCTGGGCCCGAGCGGGGCTCGTGGCAGGGCTCTTCCGTCACTCGCCGAGAGGTTGAGTGGCTAATCCGAACTCGCCGGATTCCTGCCGAGGTAGCCTGTCGCTTACCCGACAGCGAATCGTCTCCAGTCCTTAGGGAGGGCGAGTACGTCGTCTTCATGTCACATTTCGCTCGCGGGTTTGGTCTCCCCCTCAGTGATTTCTCTAGGGAGTTCCTTGATTACTTCGGCCTGCAGCCGCATCATCTTCCTGCTAATGCCATTGCCTCTCTTTCTGCCTTCATCTCTGCCTCGGAGGGATACTTCAGCCTATGGCCGTCTGTGCACGTTTGGTCAAAGTTTTTCCAGATTCGATCCAACGTCGTCCCAGACAAATCTCTTCAACCCTCCGAGAAGTTGCTTACGCAATGTGGTGCCGCGTCAATCACACCTCAGAGGAAATCTGAATTTCCTCGCGTTGCAGGTTTAGAATTATGCAAGAAGTGGCATAAGTCGTTCTTTTATGTCAAGAACTCTGGGAATGAGGATAGGATTCGGCTCCCTGCTTTTTCCATTGGCACTCCTTCCAAGAAGAACTGGACCTATAATCCGAGGAAGAGTCATTCTCTGGCCGAGGCTTTTGAGATTCGGCTGAAGGAACTGATCCGCTCCGGGCTGCGCGGCGAGGATCTGATGACTACCTTCGTCAGCAGCCGGATCTGCCCATTCCAGAAACGCACACACAAGCTCTGCTATATGAGCGGTCCTCTCGATCCCAACCGAGTCTCAATGGTTGAGCTCGATAGTTATCTCATTTTCAAACGTGTCCGAGCTATCTTCAAGACAGATATGCCGGAGGACTGGACCTGGGGACTGAAGCCATTCACCCGCGGGAATCCTCCTCTCGAGGTAAGTTTACGCATTTACGTTTTGTCCCCTAATTGCGTTTGTGATTCCTTTTGCTAATTTCTCTGCGTATCTTTTCTCGCAGAAATTTGCGGAACAGAAGATCAAGGACGTCGAAGTTCTGGCCCTCCCGTGGCCCACGGATCCGAATACCCCAGACAGCGGGGAACCCGATTCGGAGGAGTTTGTCCCCAAGTCCGACCTTGCTCCTGCTCGCGCCCATGGCAAGACCCCGACCCACGAGGAGGAAGGTGATTCGGATGAGGTCCAAGTTCTTGAGGTAGTTCCCGCCATGCCAATTTCTTATGCATTTACGGCCTCTACTTTCTCAGCTAATCCGGTCGGTCAGGTTCACAATGCCGAGCCTCTCGCCTCTCGACCTCTTGTTACTTCGGGGAAACGTAGCGCTCCAGCTGGTGCCTCGGAATCCGCTCCTAGGAAACGGATAAAGGGATCTGCCCCGCACCCCCCTAAGCGAAAAACTATGCCCGGGGTTACTGGGTGGGTTGCTTTTTTATTTGTATTTCTTGTTTCTCTCTTTCTGCCTTTTGACCTGATCTTTTTGCCTCTGCAGGGCTCCTCTTTCTGTTAAACCTAGTGGCCCCAGTATGACGAGTCACACGACTCGGCCGCCTTCTCCTTCGCCTCCTGAAGACACTAGAGTTCCTAGTCCTGCTCACGTTGATTCTCCCCCTGCTCCGAATCAGATGCCATCTCGCCAGGATGCGCCTGAGATCTCTCCCGTTGATGCTGGTATAACTCAGCCCATAGATATTTCCACTAATCCTGCTGTCTCCTCCGCGAATCCTGAAATTTCCCCTGAGGTCCTTTTGACTCCCACAACTCTTACTGCGACTCCAATTCCAGCCGAGGATACCAATATCTCGGCGCCTTCGGAGACAGTAATCCCTTCGGCCCCTAAAGACGTCATCCCAAGTGCCGAGGTAACGGCTCCCGCCGATGCTTCTTCTAAGGCGAGAAAGGTTGTTGTCACCAAGCCTCCCTCATCTCAAAAAGGACCTGCCAGCTCTTCTCAGCCTACAATTGCTGATGCACTGCGCAAGGGGGTTTCATCTGCCAAGAGTACTATTACCCCGGTTGCTGATACACAACTCGCTCTCCACAAGAGTCCCGCGGCGGCGGTGGCTACCCAACACGTCCGAGGTAAAGTTCTGACTCGCACGGAGAGTGGGAACAGCCTCGGCTCATTGGTCGAGTATGCCAACAATTGGAACGCTGCTGATCATCTCGAGGGCAATCCAAGCAGCCAGCTGTTTCAACTCTCCGACATCAGCAGTCTCCTACATCTGGCTGCCAAGATCGTTCTTGACAGCGACAAGATGAATGAGGTAATTGTCTTTATAGACATTTGATTAGTCATCCGAATGCCATTATATATACTCTAGTCCCCGAAGCTTGTAACCAAATAACTTGTTATTCGTTTGGAAGTTTTATTATGCTTTACTTGGTTCAGTTTTTGTCTTAGTGTTTGAATAATCGTCCACCTGGATCCGAGTTAAGTTCTGCTTGACTAGGACCTGTTTTAGTTTGAATATCCAGCCACCTAGATCCGAGTTAAGTTTTGCTTGACTTGGATCTGTCTTAGTTTCGAATATCCAGCCACCTAGATCCGAGTTAAGTTTCGCTTGACTCGGATCTGTCTTAGTTTCAAATATCCAGCCACCTAGATCCGAGTTAAATTTCGCTTGACTCGGATCTGTCTTAGTTTCGAATATCCAGCCACCTAGATCCGAGTTAAATTTCGCTTGACTCGGATCTGTCTTAGTTTCGAATATCCAGCCACCTAGATCCGAGTTAAATTTCACTTGACTCGGATCTGTCTTAGTTTCGAATATCCAGCCACCTAGATCCGAGTTAAATTTCGCTTGACTCGGATCTGTCTTAGTTTCGAATATCCAGCCACCTAGATCCGAGTTAAGTTTCGCTTGACTCAGATCTGTCTTAGTTTCGAATATCTTATTGCTATTTGTTTTGTTGCTTAGGTTGCGCATGACCGGCGGACCGCCGAATTCCCAAGGCTGCTCTTTGCGCATAAAAAATTGCAAGATAAATATGAAAGGGTCATTCCTGTGGCGAAGAAAGCTGGTAAGTTAACAACCTTTCGTATTATCCCTAAAGTTCTTATTGTTTTGGATGTGAGGTGCTAACTCATTTTGCTGGTGAACAGGTAATATCAACAATCTTAATATCCGTCTTGAGAAAAAGGTCAAGGCCTTGGAAGGTTCGTTACTCTTCTTTATTCTACAGATATCAATTTGAAATGTGCACCGGGTTTCTTTTAACCCTTTTGGCTTCGGTATAGCCGAGTTACAAACTTTTGCAGCGTCACACCAAGAATGCATACCCATGCCTGATATGATGCTGCATTTTTTAGAACAATCCGCCACTCACTCGGCGCAGCTGAAAGATAAAGATGACGAAATAGCTCGCTTGCGCGCCGAGGTGGAGTCCCTCAAGCTGTCTCAGAAATCTGAGTTGGAAAAATTTGACCAGGAGTTCTCCGAGGAGAAGAATCGGCTAGCTCTGCAATTGCAGAAAAATAAAGAGCTCCTCGAGGATGCCGAACTGAAAACCCGGGGGATGAGCGAGGAGATCACTCGCTTTGAGAAAACCAAGGGTGACTAGGCTAAAGATCTTCAGATAATGTTGAGCTATATTCACCGTAAGCTTCTGACCGTGGCCGAGTTATCATTTTTTCCCTTGCTTATTGTTGACCGACGCTCTTTCGTTCTGCGCAGACCATTTTCCAGAAGCTAAGCCTGTGAGCTCGAAAGCAGTGATTAATGCTCGTGTGCGCCGAGGTGTTCCTGCCGATGCAAGCCTAGAATACTCGATGGAGGACTTCTTGGTTGCCGTTGGCGCTGCCGTCGGTCCGATGAAGATTATGGGCAGGGACTTGGTGCAAGCAGCCATTCGGGC
Organism: Avena sativa; assembly: GCA_916181665.1. NCBI lineage: Eukaryota > Viridiplantae > Streptophyta > Magnoliopsida > Poales > Poaceae > Avena > Avena sativa. The sequence continues at coordinate 95,339,878 of OV702294.1, forward strand.
CTACCATGTTCTCTGGCCGAATACTTCTGGGACTCCTGATATTGATGAAATTTACACGAATTTCTCAGGTTGCCCCACGGTGGGTGCCAACTGTCGTGGTGGTGGCACGACAGATGCCATGGGTAGGCTAAAGTATGGGGCCAATGGATGCTAGAGGGATCTGGGGAGGGAAGATGTAGTTGATTCTACACACAAAAGACTAAGGTAAAGATCTTTATTTCTCCTTCCTTGGGCTACAAGTGCTCCTTGAGCTGTGTACAAGTAGAGAGGGAGAACTTTACCAGCCTAACGGTACTAAATGAGCCGATGCCCTTCTCAGAGTCCAAGCCTCCCCTTATAAAGGAGAACCTTGGGCTCCTCTAGGGCTGACATGGCAAGCATATTCGAGGAATATGCTTGTCCCAATATAGTAACTCGGTGGCCTACTTTCCGTGTCGCCCTTCTAATGGCGGAAAGGTTCCAGAGAACCCCACCTGCATGCCTCGGGCTTCAGGACTGTCACCTCCGTGACCTCCTTCTGCCCCTCTGTTGCTCTACGCCTTGTCCTTTGTGCTTGGCTCTGCCCAGATTCTTCCTAGCCTGCGACTAGAGTTTGACTATTGGCATCTCCTTCTCCTGCAAGCTTCATATCATTCGGCCCCGTCTCGCATAACTCGGCTCGGCCTTCACCTGTATTACGATTATTCAGGCTGAAACGACCGACTTATGCAGTATCCCGGCCGGGTAATGCCTTGCTATTATCATAAGAGTCCTACTCTTTCACACCTCGGCCGATCTTTACAGGATTTGGCCGATTTAGAGTGTAACTCGGAAACTGGACGGGGAATCTCCTTTCGTCTTTCCCCCGTCCTTACCCTATCTGGGGTCATCTCCCCAACAGTAGCGCAGCCCAACTAAACCCCCTCTGCCGAATCGTTTTTCACTCAACTGCGCACCCGCTTAGTCACCGACGCTTGGCCCCCACTCTCTCCCCCTCTCTCTTGCTGTCAACGGGACCCACCGCCACCTCATCGTCGTCTTCACCCGCGTCGACCGTTTCCCCCATGCTCGTCGCCGTTCTGCCTCGATTCATTTCGCATAAATTCGAGTTATTGTCTGCGTTAATCTCTCCAGTAACCACGCACACATAAACGCCTACGCCCCCTCTTACATTCCCCGAAGCCACGTCTCCTCTTGGCCACCAGGCTGCCACAATCGTTTGCTCGAACTCACTGTCCCCGACGAGCTTCTCTGGAAAATTTCGGCGCTGTCCAACCGCCCCTCGCCTCCCACTGCACGCGAGCCTACTCCCCATCTCCTGGTGCACCTCCCAGTGCCGCTCATTAGCCCGCGTGAGCACTGTAGCCTCGACAACCTCGACACCCGAGCGCCACCGTCGTTTCCCATTGCTCCGGCAAGCCTCCCTGGTAAGTACAGACCGCCCCGAACCCTACCGATGATGCTCCTGTAATCCCCACACTCGCCCGCGTCTAACCGTACCCTCCTCATGCCTTCTGGTGACCTGCAGCCTCGCCCCCGACGATGAACCGAAGCACCCGACGCCGCCACTGACTCCGACGAGCAATCGTCGCTGCTCCGGTGCGCCCCTCGACAAGCTGACCACGCCTTGAGCTTCACCGCAACCGCGCGAGCACGGTGAGCATCCTCACACCCTCCCTCGCTTCCTGAATCGTCGCCAACGCCACCGTCTGAGCGCTCCGCCGCTCGCCGCCGCGCCAGCGCCGCCCATTCCTGGTCGAGCTGCTGAGAGCCGTTGGATGATGATCCGATGGACGCGATAGAACAACTTAATCGAACCGTTACGCTGCTTCTGTGTCGCACGATTCCACTTAAATCCCGCGGTCCACAGAGCTCAATCCGCGTGAAACGGTATCAGCCAGTTAGATTGAGCCACGTGGCCAGAGTCTGTTTAAAACAGAAATTTTGTTCTATTAGATTTGCAAACTTGCAAAATTCATAACTTTAATTCTACACGTCCAAATTTTGCAAATTTTATATCAATGGAATCAGAAGAACCAGTACTTTGCAACCATGCGCTTTGTTTAAAGTTTTTCTTCTGGAAAATTGGTTTGAATTGGCAGAAACATGTGTAGGCATAATTTGAATATAAAAATTGTTCTGGATATATTTTTAAGGTCAAATCTTTGCTAAATGGATTGTTTTGAACCTACTGACCATAGGAACCAACTTATGGATTTAAAAATGTATTTTGTGAAGTTGAGGAATAAATATTTGAATTAGCACATTTCTAGTCAAATAAAAAATATTATTTATGGTTTAGAATTGAGTTTTGAGTAAAGCCTTTGGGAAATGATGTGATTCAAACCTTCTGACCCTAAACACCAAGTTTTGTGATTTAAGAACATATTTGATGAACCATATAAAGTTATTACTTTGCTAAAAGATATTTTCAACAACATAAAATATCACCTTAGCATAATATTTGGTTTATGAGATGAAACCTTTTACAAATGGTTTTACCACTTTAGTAAATGACCACTTTGAACTTTAAAATGTTTAGAGCCTAATAGAAACCACTTTTCTAAATAAAACCATCTTTTGCATGCTAGCATGCATTGCCTTGTTTCTATTATTTTATGTGTGATAAATTGTTTGAATGCTAGTTGAATATGTGTTTGCTTGATTGAATTGTAGTAAAGATTGAAGAGTGTGATATTTGCAAGATCAAGAAGTGAACCAATATTCTCTACTAAAAAGGCAAGTGACACTATCATCCATGTCCTACTATTTTCATTACACTTAGTGGATTTTTGTAGGATGCATGATAGGACTACTATATTTCTATGCTATGCTATATCCTATTAGGATATCCTTATATCTTCCTTAGTGAAAACATTGTAGTTGTAGTATGCTTATCCCTGATATATATTTGGGATGGGATACATGATATGATTATATAAAGTGTTGGAAAAATATATGTTTTATATAATAAAACAAGTACTCAATGAACCACCTGGGTGGAAAGAGGATACTCAATTTTGGACAAGGTGGCAACAAAGGGAACCATGTTTATTTGGCTATTTTTTTGTATGTGCACTAGAAGAAAACCACCCAGGGACTTAGAGATTGAACATGTTTCTCGTACAGTGGCTTCCGTGTACAGCTACATGCTAAATGGGCTCTGGCTTAGTCAACTACATAGTGGGAGACCCTTGCATTGGCTTCTTCAGGTTAACTAGAATTGTGTATTGGAAATATATCCTTACATTGGTGCCTGGTAGACAAGCTAGCATTGTGTATTGGGAGGACTTCTATGGAAAGACTTTGTCACATTCTCGATCTGCCGGTACTCATTTGGTGTGTACTTATCCAGCGGCCAGTGGTGGCGTCAAGACGAGATTGTGTCATGTGGGTAAAGTGTACAACTTCTGCAGAAGATCAAATTCTAAGTACTTAGCCGTGTCCCCGGTTATGGACAACTCTGAGCAACTAAGGCCTGAAGCTATGGAAGATCTCGACATTCCAATTTCTCAAAGTAAAACTTGAGGGTGACAACAAGGGAATTGAAGCACTTGGAGTTTTCCAAGGAGTTCAGAAAGATTTGTCAAAAGATCAAAACTATTTTGAAAAGATAGGATAAAACTATATTGCTTTCTGCAAATGAGCCTAAACCCCAGTTAGCCAAATATGCATGTAATGATTGGATCCACTTACTTCTACATAATAGTGAAACTTGCCAATACAATTCAAATGTATTGACCCTTGTGGCTGCAACTTATTATGTTGCAGGTTTGTTTGATATTAGTGAAGTGTGTTGATTAGGATTACAAGTCTACAACCAACATGATTGCTTGTGGCACTTTGAAGATGAAGGACTCCATGCTATATAGATATTCTGCTGCATTGTAATGTGATAGCCAAATGAACTATGTAAGATGTAATGAATTATTTTATTCCTGGTTATAAGTTTTATTATGAGCTTTATTTCTTGATATTACATCTTAACTGTGGATGCTAGCTATTGATCCAGGGACTAGCATTGTAAACACAGGGATCTCTACCTTATTAAAGGTTGGGAACCTTACAAAAATTTATTCTAAAAATGTTTTTAGAGTAAAATCTTTTGTAAATGTTTTGTTTTGAACCTACTGACCATAAAAACCAACTTGTAGATTTAAAATTATATTTTGTGATACTAAAGAATAAATCTTTGAATAAAAGCATTTCTAGTTAAATAAAAATATTGATTATGGTTTAAAAATGCTTCTTGAGCGAAACCTTTTGAAAATGGTTTGAATTAAACTCTCTGACCCTAAACACAAAGTTTTGGATTTTAAAATATATTTGGTGAACCCTAGAAAATTATTACTTTGTTTAAAGGCATTTCCAACAAAATAAAATATTTCTTTGATTTAAAAATGGTTTTTGGGTGAAACCTTTTGCAAATGGTTTAACATTAAACACTTGACCTTAAAACACTAACATTTGTGTTTTAATAATATATTTTTCAAACACTAGAAATTATTAGTTTGATTTAAATCATTTCTAGCAAAACAAAAATGATTTAAATGGCCATTTTCACTAACTTGTTATTAAATGGTTTTTCCACTTTTATAAATGACCAATAGGTGTTTTAAAATGTTTATAACCTATTAGAAATGGCCTTTACAAATAAAACAATCTTTTGAATGCTTACATGCATTGTTTTGTTTTCCTTATTTCATGTGGTGAGTTGTTTGAATGCTAGATTGAATTTGTGCCTTGATTGAATTGTAGTGAAATTTGAAGAGTGTGACTATTGCAAGATCAAGGGGTGAACTTATATTCTCTACCAAAAAGGCAAGTGGTGCTTCATACTTTTGTCCTATTATTTTCACTATGCATTAGTGATATTTCTAAGTAGGACTTGCATGGAATTTTCTATGTGTTAACTATGCCATGGGAAATCCTAGTAGATGATGCCTTAGTAGAATTTTCCCTAATTTAAGATCCGTACTACTATCATGCTTAGCTTAGCTAGTAGAAAACAAGGGTGGATTATATTCATGCTATGAAATATTTCTAAGTCATTGACTTGTGTTTTGTTTAATAAAACAACTATGTTAATGAATCACCTGGGTGGAATGGTTGTGAATGGGTTATGTTGAGTGGTTACACAGGGCCCCATATTTATGGCCTACCCTAGTGTATCTCACTTGTGGAAAGCCACCCAGGAACAAAGGGATTTGAGATGCCATATGTTAAGAAGCTTCTAGTGCAACCACATGGCATTATGGGCTCTGACTCGATCATATCGGTTGCAATAACTTAGCCAGATGGACAGTTGGTGGTAGGGGTGATAGGTTTGGGAACGCGTCCATTTTGGTCTAAGGGAAGGCTTCTGAAAGATCTTATCTCGATGCATGTCGAGTCTTGTGGGGAAAGTGCAGCACCTCTCGAGAGAGTAAAATCTAAGTACTTAGCCGTGTCCCCGGCAATGGACAATTTGAGCATCAAGACATGGAAGCTATCAAGGATCTCCTCATCCCAATTTCTAAGTTAAAAACTTGTGGTTGAACAAGGGTTAAAGGATCACCAATTTCTATTGGTAGATGCCTTGGGTGATTTTGACAAACAAAAACTTAGTGTTTTCAAATGATAAGGAAAATCTATTTTGAGAAAAGCAAGCCTAAACTCCACTTAGCCAAATGCATATAGATAATAGATACCACTATTCTACCATAGTATCACTTGCCAATACAATTCAAATGTATTGACCCTTGTGGCTGTAACTTATTATGTTGCAGGTTTGTTTGATGTTAGTGAATTGTGTTGATTAGGATTACAAGTCTACAACCAACATGATTGCCTGTGGCACTTTGAAGATGAAGGACTCCATGCTATATAGTTATTTCTGCTTCATTGTAATAAGATAGCCAAATGAGTTATGTAAGATGTAATGTATTATTTTATTCCTGGTTATAAAGTTGTATTATGACCTTTGTTTCTTGATATTACATCTTAAACTGTGGATGCTAGCTATTGATCCAGGGACTAGCATTGTAAGCACAGGGATCTCTACCTTATTAAAGGTTGGGACCTCTACAGATGGTATCAGAGCACTATGTTGCCTATAGGATTGTAACCCTAGGATTGGACAAAACCCATTAGAAAAATAGGAGTTGTATTTGTTCTAAAACTTATTTACAAACACTCTTGTAAACTCTTTCCTCAACCTTTTTGGTTTGATTATACATCTCTCCCTTTTCAAACTTGATGGATCAGATAATTCCTCCAAGAGACTCCAACAACAAGAATGGTGACAACAACAACCAATAGATGCACATGAGAGAACAACTTCTAGCAACCCAAGCCTAGTTGAATCAAGTGACAACTCAGGTTTTAGCCAACAACAATGAGTTAGACCCAACCATGCAAAAGTTTTTGGAAATCCAATCCCAATTTTTGCAAAGGATGACCAATCAAATGATCAACATGATAAGCAACTCTTCCCAAGGAGATTGTGACAACAATGATATCAAGGATGATATTATAGAAGGAAACCAAGCTTGCAATATTTGTGGAGATATGGAACACACTTCTAAGGAGCATGTGGACCAATGCCATAATTGTGAAGAGAAACATCCAACTAATCAATGCCCCACATCTCAAGTGACTTGTTTCCTATGTGAAGGAAATGATCATGTCCCTATCCAATGCCCCATCTATCCTATAGTTCAACTAATGAAACAAGATGGAATGCATCAAATGTTTGGAAACCTCCATAAGGGAACAACTTCTACCAAGAAGGGTAAATACAAAGTCAGAACCATACCTCATAATCCCACATCCAAAGTGACCACAAAGTGTTGCTACTCTTGTGGAGAAGAAGGTCATATCTCTAGTAACTTCCCCAAGAAGAGAGAAAGATTTCCCCACCTTTGTGGTGAGATATGAAGAGCATGAACTAGAAGAACTCCTAGCTTTGGAGAGACCCAAGAAGAAGAAGAAGGAATTCCCCAACCCTAGCAAGAATGATATTACCCAAGAGCAATGTTACAATTGCAAAGAGATGGGACACTATGCCAATGAATGTCCAGAAAAGAAGAATAAACAAGGAAACAAACAAGAGGCAATGATACCAAAGAAAAAAAGGATATTAGCCAAGTAATGTGTTTCAAATGCAAAGAGCTAGGCCATTATGCCAACAAGTGTCCAGAGAAGATACATCAAGATCCCAAGTAATCCAAGATGTAATCTAGTTGAAAACCTTTTTAAGGGTGGTAGTACCCTAGTTATCTTGAAGCCAACTTGTAACCTCTAGCCTTCCCAAATCTCGGGACGAGATTTCTTTTAAGGGTGGTAGACTATCACATCCCAAAATTTTCCAAATTTTGAAATGTGAAAAATAAATAAACAAAATAAATAATTTTTAAAATTTAGGGCGAAAAGAAACTTTTTGTTTCAAATTGGAAACATCAAAACCATCCTTGTAAAAATTTGAATAAAATGGAATCCAATAAATTTCAATCAAGTGAAATGCATTCATCAAAGAATGTATCTTGAATTTTAAACACTTGGAAAAGTTAAACCAAAAAACCTAAAAACCCTAATAGAAGAAAATCATATTCAAGATCTATCAAAGACTATGGATTTGATCCATATAAAAAGTTAGAAACAAACATTTATAAATGATCAAAAATATAAACAAAATTATTATAAAACCATAGAAATTGGTTTCATTCAATTTGGAGCCATGGATAAAATCTTATGAATTTAATAAGATAAAGAAATTAAATTTCAAGGCTAATAAAGCTTCTAGCTAAAATCCATACCAAATTGTGAGCAAATTAATCCTAAAAGGATTTAAAAGGATAAACAAATATTAAATGAATTATACAAATTGGAATCACAAAGATTGGATCTTTAAATAAAAAGATATGGATTTTATAAGGCAAAGAAAGAAATAATAAATAAGGAATATTTAAAAGCCAAATTAAATCTTGGCCAAATCCATAAGCAAATGAAATAAAGATAATCTAAATAAAATAAAGGGATAAAGATTATTCCAATAAAATTATATGGATAAAACCATATTCTAAGTAGGGACAAATCCCTAAAGTAAATGATTAATTAAATCATAAGAAAATAATAAATTAGAATTTTCCCAAGTTGAATAAAAGTTATTTAATTAACTTAAATGGAATAAAAGAATCAATTGAATAAAATTTATATGGAATTAAAACCATATTTGATTTTATTCGAATAAAGACAAATGCCTAATTTAAATGAACATTAAAAAATATATTTTAAATAATAATTCAAAGTGAATATTTTACACTAACAAATAAATAAAACCTACTGAAAAAGGGTTGGTGAAAATTAGAATTCAAATAAGAGTTTGAAATTAGAATTAAAATCTTATTTAAATAAAGATAAGTGCCTATTTTTAAATAAATAACAAACCATAAAGAGAATGAAATAAATATTATAAAACGGATTGTTTAATTACATAAATGAACAGATTAAAAACCTACTGAAAGTTTAGAAGAAATTTGATAAAAATCTGAAATCAATTTGAGATTAAAATCATTTGAATAAATTCAAAACAGAAAAAGAAATTAGAAAAAGAAAAGGAAACAGAATAAAAAAGGGAAACAACCCAGCCCATCTAACCCTAGCCCAACTGGCCCAGCGAGCCCACCTCCCACTCTCTCCCTCGAACCGTTTTTCACTCGCAAGCAAAACCGCGCAGACGCTGACCACCGGACTCCACCGTACCCCCTTCTCCCTCGCTGACAGCATAACCCCACCTGCCGCGTCATCATCTTCCTCCTCCTGCGACGACCTCGCCCCTCACCTCGTTGCTGTTCTCAGACATGAATGCCTCGCGTTAATTCGCTTCAATGCGTGAGTAAATCTCGCCCGCGTCCATGCTATCTTAATCACCCAGTCCCCCTCTCCATTTCCCCTCGCTCGCCATCCTCCCTCTGCCCCTAGGCTGTCCGAATTGCAAGCTCAAACTCCCTCTATCCGACGATACTCCGGCCATAATTCTGGCCAAGCCTCACCTCCCCTCTGCCTCTAACCTCCACGAGGACATTCCCCACCTCCCTACGCATCTCCCAGTACCACCCACTCGCCCGCGCAAGCCCTAGAGGCTCGACAACCTCGACGACAGAGCATCGCCACCGTCTGCCGTTCCTCCAACGAGCTCCCCTGGTAAAGTCCGACCGCACCTCTCCCTCTCTTTCACACGCGTGTACTCTCCTCTCCCGTGCGCATATAATGCCACCTGTTTCGTGTCCTAGCGCGCCCTGTAGGTTCGTCTTCGACAACGCACAGACGCACCCGTCGCCAGAAGCTCCTCCGATGAGCAATCCTCGACGCCACCGTGTGCCCCTGCCCCTGCAACGACCACCTCGAGCTCCAGCACGTCACTGCGAGTTCGGTAATGCTCTCCTCCCTCGCCCGCGCTTCCTGTATCACCAGCAACATCACTGCCCGAGCACGCCGCCGCCAGCCACCGTCGCAGCGCTGCCCGTTTATGGTTAATTCGATTATGGCCGTTAGATTTCGATCTTACGGATGCGATAGATTAACTTATCGAACATGTAAGGATCAATCTGAGCTGTTCGATATGCTTTAGATCTAACAGCCAACGTTAGTCAATCCGTGTGAACTGGTACGCTCCAATGAAAACAAGACACGTGGCCCTAGCTGTTGTTTTAAAAAACAGAAATGTTCTATTAGATGTTTGATTTTATAAACTTCATAACTTTTAATATACATGTCAAAAATTTTCAAACTTTATATCATTGGAATCAGGAAAAAGAATACTCTCCAACCATACCCTTTGTTTAGTGAATTGCTTGTGTAAAAATGTTTTTTTTTGCAGAAACATGTATAGACCTATTTTGGTTATAAAATTTATTCTAAAAATGTGTTTAGAGTAAAATCTTTTGTAAATGTTTTGTTTTGAACCTACTAACCATAAAAACCAACTTGTAGATTTAAAAGTATATTTTGTGATACTAAGGAATAAATCTATGAATAAAAGCATTTCTAGTTAAATAAAAATATTGATTATGGTTTAAAAATGCTTCTTGAGTGAAACCTTTTGAAAATGGTTTGAATTAAACTCTCTGACCCTAAACACAAAGTTTTGGATTTAAAAATATATTTGGTTAAACCTAGAAAATTATTACTTTGTTTAAAGGCATTTCCAACAAAATAAAATATTGCTTTGATTTAAAAATGGTTTTTAGGTGAAACCTTTTGCAAATGGTTTAATATTAAACACTTGACCTTAAAACACTAAAATTTGTGTTTTAAAAATATATTTGTCAAACACTAGAAATTATTACTTTGATTTAAATCATTTCTAGCAAAACAAAAATGATTTAAATGGCCATTTTCACTAACTTGTTATTAAATGGGTTTTCCACTTTTATAAACGACCAATAGGTGTTTTAAAATGTTTATAACCTATTAGAAACCACCTTTCCAAATAAAACAATCTTTTGAATGCTTACATGCATTGTTTTGTTTTCTTTATTTCATGTGGTGAATTGTTTGAATGCTAGATTGAATTTGTGCCTTGATTGAATTGTAGTGAAATTTGAAGAGTGTGACTATTGCAAGATCAAGGGGTGAACTTATATTCTCTACCAAAAAGGCAAGTGGTGCTTCATACTTTTGTCCTATTATTTTCACTATGCATTAGTGATAGTTCTAAGTAGGACTTGCATGGAATTTTCTATGTGTTAACTATGCCATGGGAAATCCCAGTAGATGATGGCTTAGTAAAATGACCCTAAGTTAAGATCCCTACTACTATCATGCTTAGCTTAGCTAGTAGAAAACAAGGGTGGATTATATTCATGCTATGAAATATTTCTAAGTCATTGACTTGTGTTTTGTTTAATAAAACAACTATGTTAATGAATCACCTGGGTGGAATGGTTGTGAATGGGTTATGTTGAGTGGTTACACATGGCCCCATATTTATGGCCTACCCTAGTGTATCTCACTTGTGGAAAGCCACCCAGGAACAAAGGGATTTGAGATGCCATATGTTAAGAAGCTTCTAGTGCAGCCAAATGGCATTATGGGCTCTGCCTGGATCATATAGGTTGCAATAACTTAGCCAGATGGACAGTTGGTGGTAGGGGGTGATAGGTTTGGGAACACGTCCATTTTGGTCTAAGGGAAGGCTTCTGAAAGATCTTGTCTTGATGCATGTCGAGTCTTGTGGGGAAAGTGCACCACCTCTTGAGAGAGTAAAATCTAAGTACTTAGCCGTGTCCCCGGCAATGGACAATTTGAGCATCAAGACATGAAATCTATCAAGGATATCCTCATCCCAATTTCTAAGTTAAAAACTTGTGGTTGAACAAGGGTTAAAGGATCACCAATTTCTATTGGTAGATGCCTTAGGTGATTTTGACAAACAAAAACTTAGTGTTTTCAAATGATAAGGAAAATCTATTTTGAGCAAAGCAAGCCTAAACTCCACTTAGCCAAATGCATATAGATAATAGATACCACTATTCTACCATAGTATCACTTGCCAATACAATTCAAATGTATTGACCCTTGTGGCTGTAACTTATTATGTTGCAGGTTTGTTTGATGTTAGTGAAGTGTTTTGATTAGGATTACAAGTCTACAACCAACATGATTGCATGTGGCACTTTGAAGATGAAAGACTCCATGCTATATAGTTATTTCCGCTGCATTGTAATAAGATAGCCAAATGAGCTATGCAAGATGTAATGTATTATTTTATTCCCTGTTATAAAGTTGTATTATGACCTTTGTTTCTTGATATTACATCTTAAACTGTGGATGATAGCTATTGATCCAGGGACTAGCATTGTAAACACAGGGATCTCTACCTTATTAAAGGTTGGGACCTCTAAAGTGACATGCACCATCAAAACTAAGATGAAACCATTTGCATGCATTGAAAGCTGGGATCAAAGAACTCTAAACATGTGCATTAAAGATGGAGTTCTAACAATAAGACAAAGTAACTATGCATGTAACATGAAAGGCTACAAACAAAGATCATGAATAACATGCATTGAAAAATGTTTGTTTGTTTCACATACAGAAAACATGGCATAGTGGCATTCATCTTGTCCCTCATAGAGTAGCAAATAGATGCATAGGACACCTTCAAAGTTCATAAGAGTGACTAGATACAAATAACACAAGAACAAGTAATATCACAATATGCATCAATCAATAAGTTTTGGGACACTGCACAAAGAATGGAAACTATGCTCTCTTAATGGTGCCTAAAGGATAGAAGGCGTAGACTCAATATAATAGTGGAAGAAAGGCCTTTCATAAAGGAAACAGGGATTTCAAGTTTCAAAAAGAGCTTCCAAAAATTATGGTACTTGTTAGATTTCAGCCCTCATTGCCCCTATCATAAGCATCTTGAAGTGATTAAGGTTAAAGTGAACAAACTATGGAGTATATGCTTGACAAAGTATAAGTTGGCAATCTCAAGTCCCTTGAATACGAGGGCCACACCTCATGCTACTCAACTTCAGTCACCTATAAGTTCTTGTCATAGTAAGTACATGCGTATCATAGAGAACCGCCAACGGGGTACCCCTTGCACATGGTACAGGAGCTATCCCATAACCAAAATGACAAGGAAAGCAGACAATGAGCATCTCAGCGATCTTTTTATTTACTATGTGCATAGCTTTTTATTGAGGATGCTTCATAGATAGATCATTATGGTGATGCTACAAGTTCCACCATGATTAGGCATGGCTTAGGCTAGCGCCCCAGGCGTTTCTCTAACACAAAATACATAACTCCATAGACTTACAAGTTCCCTCTTTATTTCACACCGGTGACATCCATAGACAAAAGAGCATGATATCAACTGTGTACAAAGTACAAGTGCAATGTTGAAAATGTTCCCCATGACAACACGGTTCTGCTAATTCCAACGTATAAGTGCAAGAATATACAACATAGACGATACAATGGTTCAAGTTTATTAGGGGCAGAGAATATAAAGTGTGCCATCAAGTTTGTGAGGGCTTTAATCACTAAGTTTTCACATAACAAAATACTTTTAATTGGAAGATAGCTGAAAACAAGAATATACTTGGAATGGTGTAACACACCATGCATAGGAGTTTATAGTTGACACTTTGGAATAACTTGGTTTCTTGGGAGTTGGAAGCATGAGTAGAGATTACTCATACACGTGGAGGCTAGCAAAAGACTCGGAGCAACCAACTACGAGAGCAATAATGGCCATAATCATGCAGAGCAAGAAAACATTACTAATCAAAGAATAGAGTGGTACTACAAGTCAAGGACTAAATGATCATAGAGGCTATGGTGACTTGTTCATAGTCATAACATGGTGTGAGCATGTGCCAAGTCAACCCAAACAAAGCATCAAAGGAGAATACCACAATACTATGCTTTTGCATGCTTATACAACGCATAATTCTTTCAAGGCACACTAAGTAATCCCAATTGTTTGTAACAAGACATGCTACAACAATAATCACTAAGCATAAGGTCAAAACAACACCTAGCATGTCATGCTAAAGTATAAGTCATAGTCAATGCAAGCTCCTCTTACACTTTCAAGCAGGAACTTTCTACTCCTTTCCAACACCAACCAACTTATTTGAAAACAACATAGCGAGAACGGGGGTACAAACTACTTTATTCAAGCAAACTAAACAAACTAAGCAAACCAAACGAAAACTAAGACGCTCCAAGGACAACACAACAGTGCATGAAACAATAAAAACGAAGTGTCTAGACAGACCTGAGCTTTTTATTGATGAAGAAGGGGATGACTTGGGCATCCCCAAGCTTTGACGCTTGTACCTCTTGGATATTTCTTGGGGTGACACCAGGGTGGCATCCCCAAGCTTGAGCTTTTGTCCATTCTTCATCTCATTACAACCTTCTTTCTCTACACCTGGAAATTTTCCTGCATACAAAACTTCACACAATCTTCATTAGCAACATTAGTGTATTCAAAAGAGAATAGACCTTTGGGTTTAGCTTTGGAACAGCAAAACTTTTCACTAAAAACACAATATATTGTATCAACTCCTTCAAAAAGCTCAATTACCAAAATAGAACTCAAAAAGGAATCAATAAGAAGCAAATGTAAATAATGGCAGAAATCTGTCAAAACAGACCAGCAGGTAAAAACCTATTTTTTTCGAAAATATTATGTTGCTCAAATCACAAACTGTTGAACTAACTAAAGTTATCTAACATACTGGGGGATTTATTCATAAATTTTCAGCTCAATCCGACTTACAAAGACTCCTCACAAATTTTTATGGTGGAGGACATAAATCTGTTTCGGGACAACAACTCTCCAAATTTTACTTCCCTCTCATTAGAGGTCATTCTTGGCACAAAAAGCAAACAAAAAGGATAAAGAGAGGTCAGTACTGAAGTAATAACTTCCAAGACTCAAGGAAACTCTTGGGTTATCTCCCAATAAGTACTTTTCTTTAACGCCTTTAAGTTAGGCACAAGAAGCAAGAAATCAAGTATTTTCAAATGAGGAATTGAGATCAATACTTGCAAAATCTTCAACTATGAGAGGTATCTCATACAAATGAGTATTGGAGGATCCCTTCTCATTTCTCTTTGGTTTACTACTTTCATCAAAAGGATTTTCAGGAACAATCCAATTAAAATTCTTTTCAAAGGCCTCATGCATCCCAACAAGCTTAAAGGGCATGGGTATCTCAAATTCATCTTTATGCTTGGTTTTATCTGAAGTACCCACAACATATACACATGAGCCTAGCATATTAAAACGCTCAAAGACCTTTTTGTCTTCCTTAGCAACATCATGGAACTCTTTGAGTAGAGTTTCAAGAATAAACTCTCTCTTTTCAGCATTCTTTTCTTCTTTTAGTTTTAGGAACAAAATTTGCATCATGGGGTTAATGCTAACAAACCTAGCCTCCAACATATGAACTAAAGAAGCTGCAGCAATTTCATAATTAGGAGCAAGTTTTTCTATAGATTTATCCTCAATATCCTCATGCTTGCTAACATGATTAAAGAATTCTTCAATATTGTCTTTCCCAATTATGGAGCCACTACCTATAGAAAAGTCCTTCCGGGTGAACTTGGGGAGCAACATGGTGAGCTAGAAAAAGGTGGCAAATAGAGTAGGAACTATTTTTTGTGTGTTTTTGAATAAAGAAAGCAAACCAAACTAAACTAATTTTTTTTGGAGTTTTTGGTAAAAAGAGGCAAACAAAACCAAGCAAAAGAAACTAAGCAAACTAAAAACAAATTAAAGAGAAAGGTTGAGGAGGACTCCCCTTGTGAAGACGTCCTTAGCCTCCCCGGCAACAGCGCCAGAAAGAGCTTGATGGCACTGCGTCAACATGTAGTGCTTCATCGAGAAACCCCAACAACAACGTGTGATGCAGCACAGCAGCAAGTTTTCCCCCAGTAAGAAATCGAGGTTATCGAACTAGTAGGAGGAAGGAAACGTCACACAGGTGTTGCAAGCAACGTGGAAACTCAAGACTTTGCCCCAATGAATTAGTGAGGTTGTCAAGCTCACCGGTTTGCTGTAACAAAGGATTAAACGTATGGTGTTGAAGGTGATGATGGTTTGCAACAAGTTAACAAGTAACAGTGGGAGATGTATCAATGGTAAAGATTGGACCGGGGTCCATAGTTCACTAGAGATGCTCTCCTTAGATAAACAACATGGGATGAAGGGTAAAGAAATTATAGCAGGGCAATTGACAGGAACTGAGCAAGGCATAACAATGCAATACTAGACAAAAAGATCCTATGAGATTCGATTGGGCAATACAACAATATACATAGACCGCCATCTAACTGCATCTATGACTAGAAGTCCACCTTCAGGTTATCATCCGAACCCCCTCTAGTATTAAGTTGCAAGCAACAGACAACTACTTTAAACAAAGTGTGTAAGGTAAGCAATCCACTTGTTATATGAACAAGAGACCGTTGTTTTCTCCCTAGTAGCAACAACACATCTACAACCAAAGAGATTTCTGTCACTTCCCTTGGAAACTAGAGGCATGAACCCACTATCAAGCATAAATACCCCCTCTTCGAGTCACTAGCAACTACTTGGCCAAGATAGCTACTAACAACGGAGAGCATGCAAGATCACAAACAACATAGACATGATAGTATCAAATAGACAAAACCATTAATCAATTTGACATAGTAATCTCAATATCCATCGGATCCCCACAAACACAACATGCATGATTACAAATAGATTAGATCTTGATCATGAACGGAGCTCACAAGATCTATACATGAAATCACAAGGAGGAGATACAACCATCTAGCTACTACATGGACCCATAGTCCAAGGTGGAACTACTCACGCTTCATACCAGAGAAGAAGGCCTCCGGGATGATCTCCCCTCTGGCAGGGTGCTAGGAAGAGCTTCAGATCCCCCCGATCTAGGGACGATGGTGGCGGCGGCTATAGAAGGTTTCGTGGAGTTTTGATCAGGTGCCTAGGGTTTCTGCATCGGGGCTTTCTTATAGGCAAAGAAGCGAGGCTGGGAGGCGGACGGAGGGCCCACACCCTACCTAGGCGCGGGGTGGGCCCACCCGCGCCTAGGGGTGTGGTGGCCCTGGCTCGCCTCTCCGTCTCTCCTCTGGAATTCGTGATGCCCACTGTAAAATATTGACTTTGGCTTTTGTCCCGTCCAATTCCAAGAATATTGATTTTCTGCCTTTCTGGAACCAAAAACATAAGAAAATAGGCAACTGGCACTATGGCAACTTGTTAATAGGTTAGTTCCAGAAAAGATATAAAAACACCTCAAAGTGTAGACAAAGCAAAGCAAAGTAGATACTAAACAAGCATGAAGCATAAAAAATTATAGATACGTTTCCGACGTATCATTGACACAGGATTTTACCGGCAGAGCACAGTCTGGTGCGTTACCAGGCCATCAGATAATATCTATATGGATTATCTTTGCGTTGTAAACACAACATCCGAAGTTTTATCACCGCGAAGGTGTTTCAGGTGACCAAGGAGACTGTTTCTCACTTAGCGTTAGTTTGGGAAAAGTTGCCAAAAAGATTTTTGTTGTACTTGATCCGAAGGATCTCACTCGAATAGTTCATAGGGTGCACGACCAGCGCTCCCTATGGTATTAGCCCCCCGAGTGTCTGTTCGAGTCGTAGACTCGAGCAGAGACTTTAGTTCAATCATTTGCGTTTGCTTCGATTATCTGTCCGAAGGACACATTTTTTTTGAATGCATGCGGTGACCCAGCATACCACTACATGATGTAGTACACTATAGTCGTTGACATAACACCAACGAAACACCGTTCACTAGTATTACATTCCTCAGAGTGGTACAACAGAAACACAACAGGTCCAAGACATGACTATAGGTTACAACTCGACTCTTTACAAAAGATCTAGAGAACACTCTAGGTTAAAGAGAGAGAAATAAACTTCTTATAAAGAAGAATCAGAAATAATCAACTCATAACTATTATGCTAATAAGATTAGCATCTAACTATTTGGCTTGTATTGTTGCTATTGCAATACTCTACAGAAGTAGGTTCTATGTCTAGATATTATATTTCTATCTAATCAGCAACTTTGTCTTCACTTTAGTTGATGTATATGTTGACTTCCTTTACTTTATTGAAGATCTTGAGCTTTTGATGATGATTCCTGGAACATAACTTGATGTAGACGTCGTCTTAATGGCTTCAGAATCTAGCAAGGGTTAAGAAGATACGTTGAGTACGAGCGTACTCAGCAAGTTCACAAGAAAGGATTGTTTGATGCACTATATCTACAGCCACAAACCATAGGTCGTAGGCAATGCAGGTTTTCATAAACATTTCTTCAAAGGTTTTTTTATTATGAAAAGCTATGTCCGTCAGCCTTCACAGGTTTACCAGAACTTTCATGGAGTTCCTTTCGTGCCACATTCGTAGCTCCTTCCCGGAACAGGGAGTAACAAGTTACAGTTCTTACACTCCGCAGAGGTGCGTTACTTTTCCCATGAGAGATCTTAGCTTTGTTGCACATCCGAGTTGCAGGCTCGTTCACACTTCTTGGTGTGAGGCCTAGACTAAGATCCAAGCCTATCACTGCCCTTTCTCGCGACACCACATAGAACACGACCCCACAAGCAGAACGACCTCTGTTAATCCGCATAGCAGATAAATATGGTTGAATCCTTGTGGACTCCAGTAAGGAGACAGGAACCTGGTCGCCCCCATCGATATGAGGACATACCTACGACGGGCTCTCTCAGGGATAGTCTAGACACCAATATTGCGGGGAACTAAGGGGTCCCACCCATGCCGAGTCTCTTATTTACATCAGTGTCACGAGATGGACATCTTGTTCATGTGAAAGGAGGAAGATCCAGCTGACTTCTTCATCCCATTCCAAATCTCATGGTTAATGTGTGATATACGGCACAAGAATCACTGACGACATTGGTTATTAAGTCCTAGATAATATGATCCTTTACCACCGAAACTTTCATAGTAGGTTATTACCTCATGGTAAATAGCCTATAATCATATTATTATGAAAATAGTGTTTTCTGACCTTTTTTATGCAGGTGATGACAACACTGGATTTGCAAAATACTTTACAGAAAATAATCAAAGGACATGAGCAAGTGTGAACTTGCCTTTTGTGATTGCAAGATTATGCACTCACGGTCTTCGAGACAATATAAGATCCAATATCTGAAATCAGCATCATTGGTCCGGTAAGACTAATGTTTAAAGAAGAAAGATGCTATTGTGCATAGTACTGTAATGCAATTTGATAAACTCGAATCCTCGAAATAAGTGTTAGTCTAGGGTTTGGATGCTGGAAATGGTTCCTTTAGAATGGTTTGTACTTTTAGATAAGCTTCACACTTGTGATTCTTATTAAGGCTTGTGAGTGTGTGTGAAACAACATGTAAGTATAATAAATAGTATACAGCAATAAGATACACAATTGAGGAATGCTACTCAAAGACTGCTTATATAAGGATTGCCTTATCTTCAAATTTTACTTTACAAGTAATGGCATTTATAAGGAACTTAAGTCTTAACAATCCTATGTATACAAGTAAAGTATAAAGTAATGTGATTATTATTAATTTTCATCTGTTGTTTGAAGTGGCAAAAAGGATAACCTTCGAAGAAAAGGTTTCTTTTCTAAGGTTTAAACAATATTTATGGTTAATAGAATGTGGTCGATGTCTTTTGGTGTTTACTCGACTAGTTTGGTCTTGATATGCATTAGGTATTAATTGAAACAGACCAAAGTGAACTATAAATCACATAATAAAGCCTTTAATATGATGTTTATAGTCTTATAGACTAAATCTTAACTTTAAGGACATAGATGGACTTAAGATGTAATGCTTATGGTATTGGTACTTTGTTCTCCTCATAATGTTTCTTTAAAGCTCACTAAGATTGGTAATACTTCTATTTGATTAGTGGTTTCTTAATATTATAATTGAATAGAATCATTTATCTCTTTATAAATGTGTGGTTATGGTTTGTGAATAACTAAACAATATTATTTACTACTTATAGATGAATGATAGTTCTTCAAAATTGTAATTAAGATGTTTTGGATTATATTAATTTCATACTATCAATATTTAAGTCAAATACTATTATTAGGCCTTAGATGTATAATTTTAGAAATATTAGCAAATTCTATTTACCCTTATATGAGTTTTCAATTAAGGAATTAGATTTAAATTCAAGTTATTAGAGTATTAAACTTTTACTTACTTCAAAAGTGGGATGTTATATTGTTAACATGTAGGTATTATGTTTGTGATAATTTTGGTATATTATATGTATTTTTATGAATTTTAAGTAATAAGATATGATTTTTATAAGATTTATTACTTTATAAATACTTAATAAATAATAAATATTTAATTAGGTGAAATAATAATACATGATTATAGTTTTAAATTATAGTTATTATTTTTCTAAGAATTTTGATATATTATTTATATTTTTTGCATTTACCATTATTAAATTATGAATTATCAAAGTTTTATTACTTATTAAAACCTTTATTAAATACTAGTTAACATAATAATTTTTGATTATAAAGTTAAATTATAGATTTTTTTTTAAACATTTCCATATATTAAACATATTTTTCTGAATTATAAAACAAAAGTTATTGAATTTACAAGGTTTATTCATTTTATTTCATTTATGGAAATACTTATATTTGAATTAGTACCGTTTTATCTATTTCCTAAACAGGGAATACCTTTTTACACCAAACCCAGACATACCCTCGGTCACTGACCCATGGGGTCAAGACCATGTCAATTGCCACCTAGGCGTAGACTGGTCAACTGGGTGGACCAGGTCAAGGTGACCCAAGCACGACGTCATCAAGACGTCAACATGGCCCCATTTCGCCGGCCACCCCCAGATGGTCACCGAAATCAGTGTTTTGTGAGCGTGCGCGGCCAAGTTGAACTACGCGTTCGAACGAGTAGAGCACGGGGATTTTATTAGTGGTCACGCCGCCCTCTATTGGTCATCGGAATAGCTACAACGGTGACGGCCGACGATGGTGGACGGTGGCGCTACGGTGCGAGCCTGCCTGAGAGCGTGATAGAGATATAGGAAAGATTCCTGAGCATCAGTGACTCACCCAGGTTGCAGTGGTGGTGTCGGTGAGGACAGACGCGGTCGGAGACGAGCTCTCTGATGATAATTCCGACGAACCACCGCGGAAGGGAACGACAAAATTCGCCCTCCCCAATGCTCCCCTTGATGCTGAACTCCACCCAGAGGATCTACGGAGCATAGTGCTTCTCCAGGGCTACTTGGAAAGGAGAGGAGAGGTGTGCAACGATGGTGATTCATCGGCGAGGTCAGTTAGGGTTTCAACCCCATGGGAAAATCGAGTGAGAGGGATTCAGAGGAGGAGAATGGGGATAAGGATGATGGAGAGCAGAGCTCCACGGCATTCTTACCCTACCCAGGTGTCGGCGGCATGAATCTGGACGGAGGAGGACATCATGGCACGGCGGCGGACGGCGGTGATGTTGATAGGCAGCCGATTATTACGTTGAGAGGAAGACGATGATACACATTTTTGCAGAAAACCCCCTAGCATAATCTTACCCTCAACCCGCGGTCCCTCGGTCCTACCAGTCAGCCAGAGAGAAAGGCAAGGAGCTGTCCTTGCTGGGCCGTTACTGGGCTGATGTGTGCTGCGCGTGAGTAGCAGTTAGATAAGATAGTAAATGGGCCTCGGGCAGATACTGTTTAACATTTTTCCTTTTCCTTTTACCATTTTGAATTCTGTTTTCACAATTCCTTTTTAAATAGGAATATATTAAGTTTTAAAACATATCCAAAATTTATGTAACTTTATAAAATTACTGCAAGGATTATTGTGGTTATTTGTTTTAATATACTTTTAGGTATTTGTATGAATCCTATCTATTTGTGAGATGTAAATGAGAAACTTATTATTATCTTTTAGGGTTTAAGATTTTGTTTCTTATTTAGGAACTTTCTTTAATTTTTCCTTAATTGTCTATTGATATTTGTGGTTTTAAGATACCTACAAAATCATTAGAGAGGCTTTATATATATAATTATTATGTATAGTTAATGCCTTAATTTGGTGGTGAATAATGTTTTAATAATATTGGTTATGACATTAAATATACATTGATATTTATGATTGAAATAGAAGCTAGGGTTTTGAATTGTAACTGTTTACCATGAGTTTTAGGAGTTTTAATATTCATATATCCTTTTATAAATGTGAATAAAGGTGAATGGTTAAGACATATTTTCTTTATGTTTGTGATCATGAATGATATCACCATCTAAGGTAAAATAGTGGGGTTGTTTTCTAGGCTAACTTATGAGAAAGAATTGAGACATATAGCTCCTAAGCACATATGATTATGTTAGTTGGAAATTACAAAGATGTGCTTAAGTGATTTGCTATAGATAACATTCCTACAAGGCATTGGGAAATAATATGATTGATCCAACATATGAGATAGATATTATGTTTGGTTATAGAATTAAGTTTGAGTGTTTACCAAGAATTCCTATCTTCCATACTTCACAATTCTTGACTTCTAACTAAGGAATTCCTTTCCTAGATAACCTACTTCTTCATATCCATCATCATGTGTTAACATGATGAGCTTTACTTCATAGGAATATTCTTGTCAATAATTTCTCCTCCAAAATCCATTTGTAAATCCAATGAGCTTGACACTAAAGCTCTAAATACTTTCCTCATATGAATATCTCCCACTTCTAGAATGCTTCTAATAACTCCAAATCCATTTGAATGATTACTCTCTTACTTCATAAATTACTTTGTAATCTCACTTATAAATCTCATAAGTTTGTCACTGAAGCTTTTCATAATCTTCTCATATCTATACTTGGTTATATCCACTGCTCCACTAATGATAACCTCTAATCCATTAAATAGTTACTTTTAACTCTATTCTTACACATCCTTCATTATCCATCACTAATATTACTCTAATAGATTTATATATCCAATTCTACTTTCCTCAAAAGCTTACTATCCTTTAAGAGTAATAATACTACTCCAATAACTCCATGCTACTCTAGCTTCAGCTTAATCATACTATCTTATCCTACCTATCTCCAGTAACTCATACACCAACTTCTCATTATACCATTATGACTTATCATAACTAACCTAGGATAACATATCTAAACTAGGGTTTAATCATGTTATATCCACCAATGTCACTTATACATGATATAATCATTCACTCTTAGTGACTTGAGCATGATCATAATAATCCTTTGATCATTTATGGCTTAGGTTTTTAGTTGGCTAATCAAGGCTTCATCAATACAACATTACAGTTGTATTATAATTATCTTCTCAGTATCTCTTACCGAATAGAAGATATTATTCATTGACTATACCTACTTGATCCAATAGGATTACTCCTGGTAACTATCTTCAGAATTCATCCTTGTAATCTTCTTTGTTACCACATATATCTTTATCTCAGATAACTGTTCTATCCATTCGGGAGTGAGTTAATTCCCTCAATTATCATATTGATTTGATTCTCTTCAAAATCTCCCATCCTATAGATGATATCTAAATCTAGCATTACCATCTACCTCTTCTTACTTCTTTCTCTAAGGGCTTTAAAGTGAATGCTATGATAAGGACAAGAGTTAATAGGCTAAGAATTAATAAATCAATAGTTGATCACTCAACATTGATTAACAACAGATATAAGGATGTGGTTCAATAGAGATGATAAAGATTGTTATGGAAAGAAATATATATGGTGAATGGTCTTGACTTGATTTCCTTCCCACTCAACAAGCGATAAGGAATTAGTGGTTAAGAACTACCATGATGCTCATGGTAGGAAATGGATAAGAATAAGATAGATCAAGATTTGGTTATTGGATTCTTGTTACTTGAATTATATTCATAGCTTAGTATTCATGAGTTATTGTAATGAATATTATGATATTATCTCTAGAGGACATGATATTAATTATTAATCAGTGTATTATGTTTTAATTTATTATATTGGATCAACCCTTAGATCAAATTACCTTTACCCAAAATCACGTTTTTAGAAAAGTTCATATTGAAACTTCTCGCAGTCAACTTGATGATCTACTTAAATTCCATCAAGTTGAGAGAAGCTTCAATCACTTTGACAAGTTTTGTTCAAAAGCGCGAAAATTATTCGGATTTTCTATGCATGAATGCAATGCACACATCTGAGTTCAGCTTATTTCTAAGCTCTAATGTTGGAATGTTACAATGCACGACCAGCGCTCCCTATGGGAGTATCCCCCGAGTCCGTAGTGGAGTCGCGGACTCGACGTAGGACTCGAAGATCTTTTCGAGGTGATGTTACCATTGTAATTTCTCAGGTGCGTGGCCAGCGCTCCTTATAGGAGTAGCCCCCCGAGTAGTTGGTTGAGTCGTACACTCGAGGAAGTACTTTATGCTCAGTCGAAATCTTCGAGCCGTTGCTGGCTTTGTTTTGATGATGTCATTGCTGACGATTGGTGAGCTCAACCATCTGCGGCAGCAGAGACGATGCGACGGGCTGATCGTTTTCAGGGGGATGGTCCTCGGGTACCCCAAAGACGCCCCAAAGAAGCACTCCTGGACAAGCAAAAATGTCAAAACAGGCAAAAGAATAAAGAGAAGGCAGCTAAGTCGCAGCCTGGGCCGCTGGAGCCTCACAGCCGGCCCGCCATTGCGCCGACATCATCACCATCCGCCTGGGCCAAATGCACCCTCGCCCGGGAGGGCCGCTGCTGTCCCGATCCAGCTGGGTGCAGCCGGATCGATCGCTGCACCCGAGGCAGGTCCTAACCCTTCGATCGGTACCAGATAAATCCACCAGACAAGGAGAAAAGCAACGAGAAGACCCAGATCATGCTGCTAGTGTAGCAAATAGTAGACACTATGTGAGAAACTATGCACTATACACTATACCGGACACTGTAGGGAATAGCGTTTACTTTATCAGACACTATAACACATAATAGAATTAGGCCATGCGGGCTCGTTGTGTTCCCTGGGCAGCCTTTATAATGCACCAGGGAGGGCTCTCGTTATCTCAAGTTCACTTGGAGACACGCACAGGCACTAGCACATGCATGCTCACACGCCATACTCCACAGGCATGAGTACTTGGTCATTCTGATCAGCTCACTAGTTAGCTCGCCCTCTCATACGAGCACACATACACTCTCAGATACAGTTCCAGGAGCACCCTTTGTAGCCCGATTATACCCGATATACTGTCAGACATGCAGGAGTAGGAGTTTTACCTCACCACGAGGGCTTCGAACCTAGGTACTTCCTGTGTCTCATCGCACTTGCTTGTACCCAATCGCGCCTGCGGACGCCGTCGCAGTCGCCCTGCTCACTCCCACACCTCTATCTAGCCTCATTAGGCAATGTCGTTTCCATATCGACGACAATCATGGGTCCCACCGCCTGACTTGAATTTGACTAGTCACGCGTAATCATGGTGAAAGTTACGGTGCCTCCTCGATTTCCGTGCGTAGTGGACGGCGTGCTTGCGACGGTTCAGTTTGGTGCTGACACGTGGACTGTGAGATCTGGGGCACGTGTTAGGGCTTCTGCATCGACGGTTCTACTTCATCGTCCTCGCCCCTTTTATACCATGGGGAAACAGAGAAAATTTACCCCTTCGCCATTTGCCTCTATTTTCCACCATTGCTGCCATTTCCTAAGCTCTTACGCATTGGACATTCTCCATGTCTTCCCTTCCTCTTTTCTCCGTTCGCACCGCCGCGCTCACTGCTCTACAATGGGAAAACCGAAGAGAAGCTCATCCGCCGTGGCGGGGTCAAGCGCCGCCGGCGCCGCCAAGAAAGCTGCTGCTCCGAGCCGGACCACTGATGGCAGGTGACGGCGCACGGAGATGCGCGAGTCGGATTTGCACAAATTGCGTGAGGTCGGCTTGATTTCGAAGAACAAGGATGACGCCATCCTACCGGGCCAAGAGGTAATCCCGTGCCCACCCGAAGGGTTTTAGGTTATGTTCTTCGCCATTGTCATCCGTGGTCTTTCTTTGCACGCCCACGAATTTCTTCATGGGATCCTCTTTCTTTATGGGGTTCAGTTGCATCATCTGTCTCCCAATTCTTTTCTCCACATCGCCTACTTCATTACCCTCTGCAAGTGTTGGCTCGGTATCGAGCCTCACTTTGGCCTCTTCCGGAGACTTTACTCTGTGAAGCGGCAATCTGGCACCGGTGGTGTTTATCCACTGGGAGGCTGTGGAATTTCTATCTACTCCTCTGTCTAGTTCTTTTCTTTATACCTTTGCAAGCTCGTCCAGTAGTGGCGGAGGAAGTGGTTCTACATCCGTGATGTAAAGCTGGACAGTCAGCATTACAGGCTCGCCCCTTTTGACTCCACCGGGGAAGATCATCCGAAAGAGGTCATGGTCGAATGACATTTTGGAGGGTGAATCCGAAGAGATGGAGAAGCTCTACAAGCGGGTGGAGGCTCTTTAGCTGGTGGCAGGCAAAGAGGTCAATGGTGTCGACATCATTCGCACATTCCTCCAACGTCGGGTGCAGTCGCTCCAAGCGAGGGTGCACCCGATGTTCCTTTATGCTGGTGCCAGCGACCCGACAAGGGTATTGCCGTAGGAGATGTCTTCGGCAGACCTTGATAGGGTGCTTCGGCCTCTACTGAAGTACAAGGCTGACGAGGACCTCCCAGGGAAGTCCTTGACTGCCCCTTTCAACACCAAGAAAGCAGTCCCCCAGGTGAAACCTGTAGTTGCGCATAACACTTTTTCGAGTGCTTGTTGCTTGTTATTATTACTTATCTTGTTTCATCTCTTATCTTCAATTTGCAGGGCTACAAGGTAGCAGGGATGGTGTCCCCTCTATCTGAGAAGTATACGGATGCACCGGACAACAAGGAGGCGGAGTCCGATTCCGAGCTCCCTCCGGCGTAGTCTCCTTCCCTAGAAGCCCCCGAGCCGAACAAAGGGCGGACTCGAAAGAGATCCCGGAGCGAAAGTTCGGATGGGGCAACGCCACCAACAATGAAGGGTCCCTCCTTCCTCGAGAACCACGACGGGGATGAGGGTGCGAACTCTGCCCCTATCGCGGCTGTGCCTGTTCGGGCGATGGCCCCGCAGCTGCCGGCCAAGAAGAAGAAGGAGAAGAAGGAGGTTCCTGTCTTCAACCTGTTAGACATACCATCGTAAGTTGCTCTGGTCGAATCTTGTTATTTTTTTGATGTGCTAAGTATTAGCTTGTTGTTGATTTGGCTCTTTGTAAGTTCTAGTAGCAATCATTCAGAGGAGTCCCTCCATGAGGAGCCGAAAGAAATGTTTGCGGAATCAAAGCCTACGTCTTCGTTTCCCAAGATGGTGGCTAACTCCGACGATGATCATTCGAGCTCCCTGAGGGAAGGGGCTCGTGCACTCGTTGCTCGGAACATTCAAACGAAACCTTCGGAGTCCACAACTGATCACGTAAGTGTCGTTCTTCTTTGCGTGGGGTATCCCCCGAGCCCTATATTCATCAAGTTTGTTGTTTTCTTCGAAGCCCTTTGTGTGTGACGCCAACCGCCTAATCGAGCAACACGACTCTCCTGAAGGAAACCTCAAGAAGCTCCAAGGTGCATTTTTCTTCCTGCTTGATTTCGAGTGCTTCTAGAATAATTTATTGTGTTCATCCTTTATTGCCCAATTCTGCAGATGAGAACAACGATGCCCTCCATAAGATGAACGCACTCGAAAAGAGTCTCGGCAAAGCGGAGAAGGATGACAAGGATGCTGCAGAGGCCCTCCAGCGTCAACAGAAGGAGGCTGAAGACCGTGAGAAGAATCTCGCGACCGTCACAACGACTTGGGAGAAAGCCATGGCTAAAAAGCTTATGGCTGCTGCCAAGGCTATATCCGGTAAGACACCATGATCTCCCCTTGAGTCTTAGATGCTGCCTGTGTGATTCCTTGTTCCTCATCCAAAAGTTTTGCCGTTTACCTTCTGCAGATGCCTTAGGTCTAATCTTGTTATGAAAGTTTTGCCCACCTTAATAACATTCTTACACCATGATAGAATCAATAATCATAAGACATGATAGAATCAATAATCAATCTGACATAGTATCTCAATATCCATCGGATCCCGCAAACACAACATGCATGATTACAAATAGATGATATTGATCATGAACAGAGCTCACAAGATCTAAACATGAAGGCACAAAGGAGGAGAAACAACCATCTAGCTAATGTATGGACCCATAGACCAAGGTGGAACTACTCACGCATCATACCGGAGGCTGGCATGGTGATGAAGAAGGCCTCCGGGATGATCTCTCCCCTCCGATAGGTTGCTGGGAAAAGCTTCAAATCCTCCCGATCTAGGGACGATGGTGTCGCAAGCTACAGACTGTTTCGTGGATATCTGATCGGGTACTTAGGGTTTTGGCATCAGGGGGTTTATATAGGCTAATAGGCAAGGAAGGAGGGAAGCCAGGGGGCCCACACCCTGCCCAGGCGCGGCCTAGGGTGGGCCCATGTCTGGAGGGGGTGCGGCCACCCTGTGGCTCCCCTCTGTTTATCCTCTGGAATCCGTGTTCTCCTCGGTGAAATATTTACTTTAGCTTTTGTCCTGTCCAATTACGAGAATATTTCCATATTTAGCTTTTCTGAAACCAAAAATAGTAGAAAACATGCAACTGGCACCACGGCATCTTGTTAATACGTTAGTCCCAGAAAATGTATAAAAATACCTCAAAGTGTAGACAAAGCATAGCAAAGTGGATACTAAACAAGCATGGAACATAAAAAATTATAGATACGTTTACGACGTATCAGGTTCTAGTGGTTACACCTTCTCCTGCACCTGTCTCTCGCCCGTCGTTGAGCAAGTCGTCGTAGTTGCCATTTTTGCGTGATCGCGTCCGAAGCTTGGAGAAGGACATCCTCAGCATCCGTGGTCACGCGGACGTGTGGAAGTCCAAAGCCGAGCGAGCCATTGTCATAGAAGAGTTTCTGCTGGAGGAATTGCGGCAAATGGACGAGCAACTCCAATGTAAGTCATCTTGACCCTTTACCTTCTTCGAGTGTGTTGGTTGTTTTTATGTTAGCTAACACATTATATTGTGCAGTTGTGAATCTTCTTCTAAAGGAAGAGAAGGAGCGTGTTGCAATTCGAATGAATTGTCTGACGCAACAAGATTTGGAGGCTGGCAGCTTCTTCTAGATGGACCGTATCGAGCGATCGTCCTTGCGATGGTGCAAGAACGCGTCCATCAAGTACTTCGAGTGCTGAGGTGAGAAAGGTCGTCGCTCGCAGCGATTTGGGCCACCATGTTTCCCTTAGAATCTGCACCTTCTAGCTTTCTAGGCTTGCTTGGGAAGTTTCGAGATGCAGGTCACGTGAAGGAGCTGATCCGCCATCAACTAGTTGTGGGCATGAAGGCAGCCATGTCTCTTGTTCGACTGCATCACCGCGATGTCAATCTGGCAGAGATAGTGGCTGGGTCACCTCCTCCTCCAGATGGTATGTCGTGGGATACGCGACCACACTATGCGGCTGTGGCGCAATATGCTGAAGAGATTGTAGATGTGTTTGTGGAGCGAACAAACGTTCTGCTCAAACATAGTTGAGTCCTGCAAACGAAAAACGAGAAAATGTAAAGCCTTTATATTTTCAAGTGGGCTATAATGCCCTTGTAAAGTTGAATGTATTGGCACGTAGTGCGTTGTATGATTATAGAGCATCCATGTCCTTTCCGTTAGCCTTGCGTGGTTAGCTACTCAGGTTATATACGTTGTTATCAATCGACGAAGTCGTGAGGTGGGGCGCAGCCCCCGAGCATGTTTTAGCGGTAAATAATATAAGGGATAAAGATTTGGGCCAATGCACTTAGATTTTATTCATCGTAATGTAGGAGGTACAGTGTTCGGCTAAATAGCCTTATTGAAAGTAAAAAAGGTAACTAGGGGTAGAAGCATCGCAGTCTTGCGACGTTCCAGGGGTTGGAGTATTCGACTCCTGATTCGACGTCCATGAGGCGGTAGGAGCCACCTGGGATGACTTCAGTGAAGATGTAGGGTCCTTCCCAAGGCGACTCAAGCTTCTTGTGTCCTTCCTGCTTGAGTTTCAGAACAAGGTCTCCTTTGACGAAGAACCTTGGACACAGCCGACGACTGTGGTAGTTGTGGAGGCTCTATTGATACACTGCTGAGCGAGCAGCGGCGATGTCTCCTCATCCAGCGTGTCAACAGCGTCTTTGAGTGCGGCCGATGATTGAACTTTGCTGTAGGCGATGACCCGTGGGGCCTTATGGTGTACCTCAGCAGGTAGCATAGCTTCGGCTCCGTGCACCATGAAGAAGGGCGTGTAGCTAGTTGAGCTGTTTGGCATTGTGCGTAGGCTCCATAGAACAAAGGGTAGCTCGTCCGCCCAGGCTCCCGCAGGCCTTTCGAGTGGGCGTAGCCGACGCTTCTTGATGCCATTGCCGATGAGTCAGTTGGCCTTTTTGACCTATCCATTGGTCTGTGGATGCGCCACAGAGGCGTATGACAGGTTGATTCCGAGGTTTTCGCAGAAGCCTCAGAACTCCTTCAAGATGAAGTTCAAGCCGTTGTCCATTATGATGCTATGGGGTACTCCGAACCTGTAGATAATGGACTCAAAAAACTTGACGGCAGTGGTGCTACTTTGATTGGTAACAGGAATGGCCTCGATCCACTTCGAGAATTTGTCGACTTCCACCAGGAGGAAGACATGCCCTCCTGGAGAGGACTTTAGCAGTTTGCCGATCATGTCGATCCCCCATTAGGCGAAAGTCCATGCCAGTGGTGTGGGTCGCAGCTCTGATCCGGGCACATGTGGCTTGTTTGCGTACCGCTGACAGGTGTTGCACCTCTGGACTATCTCGTTTGCGTCGTTCATTGCAGTTGGCCAGTAGAAGCCAACGCGTAGAGCTTTGGCGACCAGAGCGCGACTGCCTGCATGGTGGCCGCAGATACCCTCATGGATGTCTAGGAGGATGCTTTTGCCGTCGCTGATGGTGACGCATCGTTGGAGCACACCCAAAACACTATGCTTGTACAGCTCACCATTGATGATGGTGAAGGCCTTTGATCGGCGAGATATGCGTCGGGTGTCTGTCGGTTCCTCAGGTAGCTGCTTGCTCATAAGGTAGCGAAGGTACGGTTGGGTCCATGTTTCCTCAACGGCCATGACATGCATAAGGCTTACTAGCTCGACCTCCGTGTCGAGCTTTTCGGGTCCTTCTTGTCCTTCAGGTGGCGCATCCCCCGAGTGTTCTACAACTTAGGTTGTACCCTTTGGAAATTTCTGCTTGATGGAGGGTATGTAGATTTGTTCGAGTAACACTCCTAGTGGCACTCGGGCATAGGTGGAGCCGATGTTGGCGAGCTTGTCGGCTTCTTCGTTGCTTTCTCTACCAACATGCCAAAGTTCGCAACCGTCAAAGTCCCCTTCAAGTGAGTTATAGAGCGCACGGTATGCGATCATGTTGGTGCTATGGGCGTCGTACTCGTTCATGGTCTGCTGGACAACGAGGTTGGAGTCGCCGTATATGACGAGGCACGTTGCGTCGCATAACTTGGCTATCCTCATGCCGAGTATGAGTGCCTCATATTCGACCTCGTTGTTGGATTCACGGAATTTCATCCGAAGGACATACTTCACCTTGTCCCCTTGGTGGGACGTCAGTATTACACCGGCACCTGCTCCAGACACGTGGTTGGATCCGTCGAAGTGCATTGTCCAGGACTGTGACATGTCCGGAGTGTCCGGCAGCTGGAGATCCATCCAGTGGACAAGGAAATCAGGTAGGACCTGAGACTTGATGGAGGTGTGCCGCTTGTAGATGATGTCTCGAGGAGACAGCTCGATTCCCCACAGGGCTACTCGCTCCATGGTTTCGGGGTTGTTCAGGATGTTCGACAGCGGGGCGTCATTGACGACCACGATCTGGTGCTCCTGGAAGTAATGGCTCAACCGACGCACCGTCATGAATATGCCGTAGGTGAGCTTCTGGTAATGGGGGCACCTATGCTTTGTTGGAGTCAGTACCTCGCTGAGGTAGTAGATTGGGCGTTGGACCCCATGGGTCTTGCCATCTTCGGGTCGCTCGACCACGAGTGCAGTGCTGACCACCTGATGCGTGGCTGCTATGTATAGTAGCAAAGTCTCCCTCTCCTGCGGCGTCACCAGGACAGGTGATGTGGAGATAAGACGTTTGAGGTCCTCGAATGCGTCGTATGCCTCGGCCGTCCACTCGAATTTGTCAGCCTTGCGCAGCAGCTGATAGAAGAGGAGAGCCTTCTCACCATGCGGCTGATGAACCTGTGGAGTGCCGTGATTCGCCCAGCGAGCTGCTAGACTCCTTTAAGGTTCTTGGGCTTCTCCATGGCTAGTATAGCCCTGATTTTCTTCAGGTCTGCCTCGATGCCATGTTGAGAGATGAAGTACCCGAGTAATTTGCCAGACGGGACGCCTAAAGCGCACTTGTCTGGGTTCAGCTTGATCTTGTAGCGATCAAGGTTGTCGAATGTCTCGCAAAGGTCGATGATGAGCTTCCTGGCCTCCTTGGTATTGATCACTATGTCGTCGACATAGACCTGGATGTTGCGACCAATATGGTTCTTCAGACATGCCTGCATGCATCTATGGTAAGTGGCACATGAGTTCTTCAGCCTGAAGGGCATTGTGTTGTAGTAGAACACCCCGAACGACATGATGAACGCCGTTTTCTCCTAAACTTAGGCCTTCAGCTGAATTTGGTTGTAGCTTGAGTAGGCGTCGAGGAAAGAGAGTTTCTCGCATCCTGCAGTGGAGTCGATGCTTTGATCGATCCGTGGGAGAGGAAAGTGGTCCTTGGGACAGTGCTTGTTAAGCAATGTTAAGTCCATGCACATCCGCAGGATGTCCGTGTCCTTCTTGGGGACCAGCACGGGGTTGGCCAGCCACTCGCTTTCCTTTATCTCCTGGATGAAGTTGGCGTCGAGGATTCTATTGAATTTGATACCAACGGCTTCGGCTCTTGGCTCGGACAGTCGACGCATCAATTACTTGACTTGCTTCGTATCTGGAAACACATTGAGTGCATGCTCGGCGAATTCCCTAGGAACTCCTGGCATATCCACAGGACACCAGGCAAAAATTTCCCAGCGCTCATGGAGGAATTCGACGAGTGTGCTTTCCTATGCGGGACTCGGGTCATTGGCGATCAACGCAGTCTTGGAGGCATCCGTCAGGGGAACCTGCACCTTCTTTGTCTTGACTGTGGAGTCGAACGACATATTAGATGCGTTTTGCCTGGTGAATGGGGGTGCCCCGTTGTTTGTGACCTCCTTGAGCCTTGTGAGCTCCTCCTGCATGCCAAATGACTAGGAGATTCTGTTGAAGTCTCTGTCACAGTTGTCCGACCTGGTGAAGCTTCCTGGGACGGTGATGACTCCCCTGGGTCCTGGCATCTTCAGTAGAAGGTACGCGTAGTGCGGTACTGCCAGGAATCTTGCGAATTCCACACGCCCGAGGATGGCGTGGTACTGTGAGGGCTAGTCCACCACTTCGAACTCCAGCCTCTCACGCCTGAAGTTTTCGGGCTTGTCGAAGATGACGTCGAGCCATATCTTGCCTAGGGGATATATACCCTTCCCTAGGACGATGTCGTGAACGTCGTGTCCGACGACTCTAGGCTGTAGAGTGGGATCCGCATGGCTGCGAGTGTGCCAGCGAACATAAGGTTGATGCCGCTACCGCCTTCCATGAAGACGTGGCTCATCTCGAATCCTCCAATCTGGGACTCGAGCACCAGGACAGAGTGACCTGGGGGAGGTATCTGGTGCGGGTGATCCAAACGGTCGAACGTGATGCAGGACTCCGAGCCGCTAAGGTACTTAGGTATGGCTGGTGGGGAGGTCACGGCCAGGTTGACTTGGCAGGTGATCTTCTTCTGCACCCTATTGGTTGGGCGCCCCTTCTGTATCATCATGGACCCTATTGGTGGCGGGTATCCGTCCACACTGTTATTCTGCGCTGGTGCAGCCGCAGGTTGCGAGGGTCCTCTAGGTGGTGGTGGCGGAGCCCCGTGCGCTACGGCTCCTGGAGTTGGTGCGAATATTGGGTTCACCGCTTGGCGTCGCATCTGGATGAAGGCCTCGCTGAGTTTTTGGAACTCCCGACAGTCCTTGAGCATATGGCTGGCCTTCTTCTTACCATCTTTCTTGTCGATGTAGAAGTGGATGGTGCAGGTACTTGATAGCTTGTCATATGCCGAAGGCTCGTCGTCGCGGTTGCGATGTTGCCATGTTTGGGTAGGTTGTTGATACGGCATAAACATATCTATAAATTTTAATGTTCCATGCTTGTTTAGTATCAACTTTGATATGCTTTGTCTACACTTTGAGGTATTTTTATATATTTTCTAGGACTAACCTATTAAAAGATGCCGCAGTGCCAGTTGCCTATTTTCTGCTGTTTTTGGTTTCAGAAAAGCTAGTAAGGAAATATTCTTGGAATTGGACGGGACAAAAGCCAAAGTAAATATTTCACCAAGGAGAACACAAAGTACAAAGGAGAGACGAAGGGGCGCCATAGGACGGCCGCATGCCCCCATGCGCGGGCCCACCCTAGGTTGCGCCAGGGAAGGGTGTGGGCCCCTTGGACGCCCTCCTGCCTCGCCTCTTTGCCTATATAAGCCCGCCGATGCCAAAACCCTAAACACCCAATCAGATACCCACGAAACAATCCGTATCCACCACCACCATCGTCCCTAGATTATGGGGATCTTAAGCTCTTCCCGGCATCCTGCCGGAGGGGAGAGATCATCACGGAGGCCTTCTTCATCACCATGCCAGCCTCCGGTATGATGCGTGAGTAGTTCACCCTTGGACTATGGGTCCATACAGTAGCTAGATGGTTGTTTCTCCTCCTTTGTGCCATCATGTTTAGATCTTGTGAGCTCCGTTCATGATCAAGATCATCTATTTGGAATCATACCTGTTGTGTTTGCGAGGTTCCGATGGATATTGAGATACAATGTCATATTGATTATTGTCTATCATGTCTTATGATTATTGATTCTATCATGTCTGTGTTGTTTGTGATCTTGCATGCTCTCCATTTCTAGTAGCTATCTTGTCCAAGTAGATGCTAGTGACTCCAAGAGGGAGTATTTATGCTCGATAGAGGGTTCATGCCTCTATTGCATCTGGGGAAATGATAGGAATCTCTAAGGTTATAGATGTGTTGTTGCTACTAGGGAGAAAACAACAATATTTTATTGATGGAACAATTATATTGTTTACTTTACACACATTGGTTAATGTAGTTATCCATTGCTTGCAACTTAATACTGGAGGGGTTCGGATGATAACCTGAAGGTGGATTACTAGTCATAGATGCAGTTGGATGGTGGTCTATGTATATTGTTGTAATGCCCAATCAAATCTCATAGGAATCATGAATGTCTATTATTGCATTGTTATGCCTGCTCGGTCCTGTCAATTGCCCCGCTACAATTTGTTTACCCAGCATGTTATGTTATTTATCTTAAGGAGGACACCTCTAGTGAACTGTGGACCTCGGTCCAATCTTTACCATTGATACATCATCTACTGTTACTGTTTACTTTCTACAAGCAATCATTACCTTCCACACTATACGTTTAATTCTTTGTTTTTAGCAAACCAGTGAGATTGACAACCTCACTATAAGTTGGGGCAAAGTCTTGAGTTTGTGTTATGCAGGATTCCAAGTTGCTAGCAACAACTTGGAGTTGTTTCCTTGCTCCTACTGGTTCGATAACCTTGGTTTCATAACTAAGGGAAAATTTTCCGCTGTGCTCATCATACCTTCCTCTTGGGGTCTCCCAACGAAGCTCTACAACTGAGCCGCGTCAAGATATTTTCTAGCATTGTTGCCAGGGAGTTAAGGACAGCTTCACAAGGTGAGTCTTTCACAACCATTCTCTTTACTTTGTTTTTGTTTTGCTTTGTTTTCCTTGTTTCCTTTTACCAAAAATTACAAAAAGAAATTAGTTTCATTTGGTTTGCTTTTTCTTATCAAAAACACAAAAAATTAGTTCCTACTCTAGGTGCTGCTGCTGTTGGCTTGCTACACTTTTGGAAAAATTTAATTCTAATGAGAACACCAAGTTGCGTGACTTAACTAGCACAAACAACAATGATTTCTTGAGTACACCTATTGCTCCACCTGCTCCTGATGCTACCATTTATGAAATCAAGCCCGCTTTGTTGAATCTTGTTATGAAAGAGCAATTTTCTGGTGCTAGTTCTAATGATGCTACTGCCCACCTTAATAACTTTGTTGAACTTTGTGAGATGCAAAAATATAAGGATATAGATGGAGATATTATTAAGCTGAAATTGTTTCCTTTCTCCCTGATAGGAAAATCTAAAGAATGGTTGCTATCCTTGCCTACAAATAGTATTGATTCTTGGATTAAATGCAAAGATGCTTTTATTGGAAAATACTATCCTCCTGCTAAGATTACATCTATGAGAAGTCAAATAATGAAATTTAAACAACTTGATAACGAACATGTTGCTCAAGCTTGGGAAAGAATGAAATGTTTGGTAAAGAATTGTCCTACTCATGGACTGACTACTTGGATGATTATCCAAACTTTTTATGCAGGGTTAAACTTCTCTTCAAGAAATTTGTTGGATTCTGCTGTTGGAGGTACCTTTATGACCATTACTTTGGGTGCTGCAACAAAGCTTCTTGATAATATGATGGTTAATTATTCTGAATGGCACACTGAGAGAGCTCCACATGGTAAGAAGGTAAATTATGTTGAAGAAACCTCCTGCTTGAGTGATAAAATTGATATTATCATGTATATGCTTGTTAATGGAAAAGCTCATATTGATCCAAATAATGTTCCTTTAGCCTCTTTGATTGCTCAACAAGAGCAAGTTGATGTGAACTTCATAAGAAATAATAATTTTGGCAATAATGCTTATGGTAATAATAACTATAGGCCTTATCCTCCTAATAATGGCAATACTTATCATGGTAGATCTGGAATGCCTAGTGAAGATAGGATTCTAGAATTTGAAATATCCACTAAAAACTTCATGCAAATGCAATATGATCAAAACAAAATATTCACTAAAACTATGGAAGAACAATCTGCTATTTTGAAAAATATTAGTCATCAACTTGAGAATTTGAATAGGGAAATTCCTAGTTTACGGTCCAAAATTTTGAGTGCTGAGAAAAATATTTCATATTTGTCTAAAGCTCAATCCTCTGTGATTAATAAGATGGCTGCTAAACCGGAAATATTGGAAAGTACCTTTGCTGCTACTCATGCCATAAAAGTTACTATTGATGAAAATGTTAGACTGTTAGCTAAATTACATGCTAAGTGGGAAAGAGAAGAAGAAATTGCTAGAAAAAATAGTATTTGTACTATTACCACCACCAATATTGATGCTAGCAAACCACAAGAAGTCCCCATTCCTCCTACAACAATGCCTAAACCTAATAAGTCTACTACATGTGATGCTAAGTTTGATTTTGATCTTGATGGATGCAATATTTCTGAAGTGATTATGTTCCTACAAAAGCTTGCTAGAAGTCCTAATGCTAGTGCTATGAATATGGCTTTCACCAAACACATTACAGATTCTCTCATTAAAATTAAGGAAGAAAAATTGAAACAAAGCTTCTATTCCTAGGAAAGTAGAAGATAGTTGGGAACCCATCATTAATATGCAAGTGAATGACTTTGATCTCAAAGCTTCATGTGACCTTGGTTCTAGTGTCTCTATTATGCCTAGAAAGATTTATGAAATGCTTGATTTGCCACCTTTGGAAGATTGCTATTTAGATGTCCCACTTGATGATAATGCTAAGAAGAAACTTATGAGGAGTGTTAATGATGTTATTACTATGGTTAATAATGCCAATGTCCCTGTTGATTTCTATGTTTTGGATGTTGAATGCAATGCTTCTTGTCCTATTACTTTGGGAAGACCTTTTATTAGAACTGTTGTGCCATCATTGATATGATAGAAGACACCATTAAATATCAATTCCCATTCAAGAAAGGTTTGAACACTTCCCTATGAGGAGAGAGAAGTTACCTTTTTTCTCCTCCTTTTAAAGCATAATGTGATCTTAATGCTTCTTCATTTGAAAATACTTGATTCTTGATTCTTGCTTCTTGTGCCTATCTTAAGGAGAACACCTCTAGTGAACTGTGGACCCCGGTCCAATCTTTATCATTGATACATCATCTACTGTTACTGTTTACTTTTTGTAAGAAAATCACTATCTTCCACACTATACATTTAATCCTTTGTTTTCAGCAAACCGGTGAGATTGACAACCTCACTGTAAGTTGGGGAAAAGTTTTGAGTTTGTGTTGTGCAGGTTCCAAGTTGTTAGAAACACCTTGGAGTTTTTTCCTTACTCCTACTGGTTCGATAACCTAGGTTTCATAACTGAGGGAAAACTTGCTGATGTGCTCATCACACCTTGCTCTTGGGGTCTCCCAACAGACTCTACATCAACCGAGCCACATCACTCATGCGAGTGTTTGCACTGTTGGTACTACCATACACGTCATCACACAAGGTTCAAGTCCCTTTGAAAATAACACACAAAATAAAAGACATTGGTTTGGTGTACGAACGAAGTTTTTTCACCCAACCGACAAAAAGAAAGTAAAAAGAAAACATGAACTTCTTTAGAGAATTACAGTCTAGGAGGTTTTTGAGGTAGAACTTTATTGCTGACATATGCTCGGCTTCTCTAGAACATGGGAGAAGCTCCCAGGTGGTGTTTCGAGGTTTTTAGAAGAAGAAGGAAGAAGAAAGAATAAAATTTTGAGCAATGGTTACCTTCCAGTTGGCGTTTGAGGGGTTTTTCCAACTATACAGGCGCAACTATACGGCCGGACCAAAAAGGTCCCGCCGTATAGTTGGTCATTGAACTTACTGTACCTTGGAAAAGAAATTTGACGAAGGCATCGATAACTATATGACCGCAACTATACGGACATAATTTGTATTCCCGCCGTATAGTTGGTCATTAAATCTTCTGTATCCTTCGAAAACTGAATGAGTGATGTCGAAAAAACTATACAGCCGGAATTGTTATTCCTGCCCTATAGTAGGTCGTTAAACCTTCCGGAGTCGCCAAACTTTACCTGTTTCTTCGAAAATTCTTTCTTAACCTGAAACTTAGCGAAACACCATGTTTTGACAGTAAAATAATAATTTTAATTTTCGACCAACATTAGCATGTATAAAACGGGATTTAAGTACAACTGAGTTATGCAACACATAGTAACAATAAATTCTACCTTTTGAAAACTACAACAAGATAGCTCTAATAGAAATCATGCAAAGAATAAAAATGCAAATGCAACATGAATGCATCAAGACTCAAGACACAAAACTAAGAAAGACACCTAATGGCTTCCGGGTTGCCTCTCGGGAAGCGCTTTCTTATAACCAAGTAGCCAGACTTTTCTCCAGTATTATTTCAATAGATAGGAGCCAAAGAATTATTTATTCTTACCTCCAAAAGAGGTTTGGAGCACTTACTATTATAGCCTGGTCGAAGTCTCACCCGCTTGCGGTGCATTGGAGTCATGTAGATAAATGTGTTATTGCTCACAAGTGATGATTGATGCGCCATGTGTGGTGAGCATGCCTCCCTAGATAGCTTCAACAAAAGGATTAGATATTTACATGTAAATTCAAACATTTTACCTTTAATAGAATCACCGGGATACAATTCATAGTACACTTCTTGGGCTACACTATCACGAGGGAACACTTCATAATACTCATCTTTAGCAGAAGGGAAAAATTTGAAAGTGTCTCTATTCTCTAGTTGATCACCATTGCTAACAAGTTTATTAGTTCTAGAGTTATCAATCCACTCACAAAAATAATCATCATCAACAAATATTTCATGAAAGTTGTGCCCTCCCAAAACCTGCTCTTTAATACTACAAGGATTTATCTCCAGTTCATCATTATTAGTGTTCTCGAAATGAGTATCTAGGCATAAAGCCTCTGTAGATAAATTATCTTCAGTTTCAACACAATAAGAATCATTACTAGAGACTGAGGCATCATAAACAGACTTATTATTAGTAGAATGATGTTTGTCTTCAACCTCACATTTTTGGTGTTCCTCCTCGTTATCCAGTGGTTCCTGCAAAATGTTTGTTTCAGGAACTATTGTTTTACATAGCTCCTTACTCTTTATCACAAGTGCATTCCCACTAAAATGTTGTTGACAACAATTGACAATATAATCCATAATATTATGATACCTTGCTAAATCCTCATTATCACTATTTTCATAATAATACCAATTTTTCTAAGCAGCTCATGATACCCTTCATAAACTATGTATTCCAAGAGTTTTACATTATTACCGTTTATGTGAGTATTGGTTGATAAAAATACTTTAAAGAGAGGAATGCATTCATAATCATAAATCTTCAGGCTTACCATTATACTGCCTCATCCCTTCGAATAAATTTGAAAAATTACCACAACAGTAATCCACCTGCTCCCACATGTCCAGTAGTTGCATATCCTTAAGGATTAACAATTCTTCTTCGTGTTCATCCTCTTCTTGGGAAGGAACTTAATACTTTTCTAATGGGATTTCTAGCAAACAATTAACATCAGGCACTATGTCTCTACTCCTAGCCTTACTCCTCATAATAAGTGCATTCTCACTAAAATGTTCGTGACAATAGCAAGAGATATGTTGCAGGGTTTTATAAGCCATTTTTATGACAATACTATCTTCACTATTAATATGTGATATGACATGTATTATCACCTCATGGGCACCCTCAAAGATAATATACTCTAATACTTGACTAGTGGTATCACCATTATTGTAAGACACTAAAGATTGATTAAAGGTATCAGAGCATTGAAAACGAAAGTAGTTCCCAAGTTTCAGACATTGAGGACATATTATTGGATCGTCTAATAGAAAATCAACAATAAATTCTACCTTTTGAAAACTACAACAAGATAACTCTAATAGAAAATCATGCAAAGAATAAATATGCCAATTCAGCATGAATGCATCAAGACTCAAGACACAAAACTAAGAAAGACAACTAATGACTTTTCGGTTGCCTCCCGGGAAGCGCTTTCTTATAACCAAGTAGCCAGGCTTTTCTCCATTATTATTTCAATAGATAGGAGCCAGAGAATTATTTATTCTTACCTCCAAAAGAGGTTTGGAGCACTTACTATTATAGCCTAGTTGATGGGGAAATGACTGACGGGGTATACCCACCAGGAAGTTTCCTACTAGATCAAACGCCCAGCGAGTGGGCCTGAAGGATGGCGACTGGATCGCGACCCAAGGAGGGACCTGGCGACTAGAAGCTGGAGACCCAGAACCGTAGCTAGGCCCAGTCGGATTAGGTTAAGTCTTCTGAGTCCCTAACTGACTCAGTTGTATATCTGTAAACCCTAGCGAGGTACCCCTATATAAACCTCCCTAGGGTACTCTCTGTACTCACATTCCATCATACACCCCATCGACTCGCTGCCTAGCCGTCGAGATCACCACCCTTGTAACCACTCGATAATACAATCTAGCAGGAGTAGGTCTTTACCCTCCGTGGGGACGAACCTGGGTAAATCATTGGGTCTCCGCCCTCATCTCGCACCGCATATGGCTGGCCGCCCTTGCCCCTCTTCCTACTACTCGCTGCCAATCGTAGCATCTACCGTGGCCATTCCCACGATAGTGGCGCCCACCATGGGTCCTGGCCAGTCCGGCCTGAGTTCTGTAGTGAGACCCTACTTGCCAAGGAACCGGTCGATCGCCACCGGCCGCATTATGGCGTGCGGCGATATCCTCCAGATCTTTCCCAGAAGCTACGTCCCGGCGTCACACCCGGTCACACACAACGCCATAATGCCGGTCGGCACCATCAACATCTTTGTCGGATTCATGGACATCACCGCCTCTGAGGATACGGCGATCATTGGCGAGTCGCCGCTGCGCGATCGACTCTCTGAGAGTCAGATCCGCACCATCCACCGCCTCGCCTCCGAGTACGACTCGGTCAACAGCAACGTGGCCGAAACCGACGCAGCCGCAGACGAAGCGGCCCTCCACGACGACGTTGACTCGGTGATGTAGAGGCCTGAACCCAATAAGGTACAAGTCCCTATGTTTACAGTGCTAGTCCCTG
Organism: Avena sativa; assembly: GCA_916181665.1. Taxonomy (NCBI): domain Eukaryota; kingdom Viridiplantae; phylum Streptophyta; class Magnoliopsida; order Poales; family Poaceae; genus Avena; species Avena sativa. Next base: position 95,381,657 of record OV702294.1, read on the forward strand.
GATCGAATAGCTAGCACCCACAGTTTAAGATGTACTATCAAGAAACAAAGGTCATATTACAACTCATAACCAGGAATAAAATAGTTCATTACAACTTACATAGCTCATATGGCTATCTTATTACAGAGAAGCAGATATAACTATAAGCATGGAGTCCTTCATCTTCATGTGCCACAGGAAAACATGTTGGTTGTACACTTGTAATCCCTACTCAACAAACTTCACTAACATAAAACAAACCTGCAACATGATAACTTACATCCACAAGGGTCAATATATTTGAATTGTGTTGGCAAGTGATATCATATTGATATGGAGAATCTAACATCTACATGAGTATATGGCTAAGTGGAGTTTTGGCTAGCCTTTGCATAAAGTAAGTTTTCCCTATCCTTTGTAAAATAGTTTTTTTCTCTTTTTCAGAACACTTCATCAAACATGGCACACTAGATACACACCAGGTGCTACCCTTGTTCACCCAACAAGTTTTAGCTTAGAAATTAGAATGATGAGATTCTTGAACTGCTTCACTGTCTTGATGCTCAAAATTGTCCATAACCGGGGACATGGCTAAGTACTTAGTTTTACCCTCTCGAGAGGTGGTGCACTTTCCCCACAAGACTTGACATTCATCGAGACGTGACTTTTCAGAAGCAATCCCTCAGACCACCATGGATGCGTTCCATCCTATCATCACTACCAACTTCTGTCCATCTGGCTGAGTTCCTGCGACTTAGTTGGTCAACGCAGAACCCATATGCCATGTAGCTGCACTGGAAGCTTTCGCGACAAGAATGTATCCAATATCTTTGTTCCTGTGTGGCCATCCACAAGTGAGATACACCAAGGTAAACCATAGAATGGGACCTAGGTAACCACTGAACAAAAATCCATCCATACAAGTCCCATTTCCACCCAGGTGTTTCATTAATATCAGTTGTTTTCATTAGTCCAACAATACTTGTATTTTCATAAGACATCATATCATGATTTCCACCCACAAATCTATATAGCTAGACTAAGCATTCTCAACTTACCATGTCTCCTATCTTTAGCAAATACTACCAAGGTAGATACTATAGGATTTGCATAGCATAGAAATATTTAAAATAGTCCTATCATGCATACTACAAAAATATCACTAATGCAATATTGAAAAGATAGGACTTGTGATGACCAAAGTATCACTTGCATTTTTAGTATATAATCTAGGTACTCTCCTTGATCTTGCAAATGTCACACTCCTCAAAGTTCACTACATCAGAATCAAGCAAAGGACACATTCAAAACTAGCATCACAAAACAATCACAAGAATACAAAGAAATGCATGCAAGCATGCAAAAGTTCATTTTATTTTAGAAATTGTTTTAGCAAAGTTTTGAACACTACAAACATATATTGTTCCTTCTAAAAAGGTGGAATTCCAATTGGAATCAAGTTAGTGCAATTTGGTTAATTAAATCATTTTTCTTTTTACTAGAAAAGCTTTTATTCAAAGGAATAATTTCTAGTGTCAACAAAACATATCTTTAATTTCAAATGTTAGTGTTTATGGTCAGAGGGTTTAAAACAAAACCATTTGCAAAAGGATTTACTCAAAAATAATTTTTAGAACAATTTTTATACTCAAAATAGTCCTAAACAGGTCTCTGCATAAAACTATAACTTTTCAGAAGCAAATTACCAAAGTAAGGCCATAGATTCAAAGTTCACATTTTTTGAATCCATATACACCAAATTTGTATTTTTCTGATTTGTATATTAAAAGTTATGAATTTTACAAGTTTAATCGTCTAATAGACAAAATCTGGATTTTAAATCGAAAACACTAACACGCGGCGCTTCCTGATTGATTGGTACCAGTTCACGTGGATCACACGCGTGTACTGTTGGATCTAAATGAGATCATGCAGCTCAGATATAATGATACCCCTTCGACTAACGAATCTATCTTAACCCTACGATCTAGATCAAGTGGACCTGAGCTCTCTAGCCAGGAATTAGCGGCACGAGTGGCGAGTGCGGCGGCGTGTCTGGCGAAGGCGGTCCGGCGATGCTAGGGGGTAAGGGGATGGTGTGAGGGGGTTACCGTGGTCGCGGGGACGAGGTGGTCATGGTGATGGTAATCGTTGACGAAGGGGCGCACAGGGTCGACGGGAATCCCTCGCCGGAGTTACGCTGGCGTCGGGTGCTTGCAGATGTCGTCGAAGGCGAGCCTACAGGGCATGATAAAACACATGGGGAGCGTCAGTGCATGCACCAGAGGATGGCGAGAAAGGTCTTTTGAACGAGAGGGCGAGGGGAGGTCAGGGTTCACCGGAATCGGCGCCGGAGTATGTCGGGGTCAGCGGCGGTGTGGGCTTGAATTGGAGCAGCCTGTGGGATATCTGATGCTGGGAAGTGAGGGGAAACAGAGAGGAGGGAGAGGGGGTTAAGAGGGCAAGGTCAGGGCAGAGAATTACTGCGTGATTCAAGCGCAATTACACGAATCAATTTGATCAATAACGGCGGGGAGGGGAACGCGGCTTGGTCGTGGGGTTGATGACGATGCTAACGAGGCAGGTGGGACCAAGGAGTCAGTTAGGAGGTACGGGTGTGCGCGGGTGAGAAAAGAATCCCGCGGGGATAGAGGGAGTGGCCCGGGTGGGCTGGTGGGCTGTGTTAGTTCAGGGGTGTTGGGCTGGACTGGCTTTCCCTTTTTTCAAATCTTTTCCTTTTCTTTTTCTGTTTTCTGTTTTTATTCCAAACAGTTGATTCAAACATTTATTTGATTTCAAAATTCCTCCAAATCTTTTCAGTAGGTTTTATACAAAAACCAAGTTGGTTGTTTATGAAGGGTTTTGCAACATAGTAAATCAAAAATTTCCTACGGATGCGAACGGGAAAGCCAAGATCTAATCTAGGAGATGCAATCAACGAGAGGGATAGATGAGATCTTCACACCCTTGAAGAAATCGCACAGCGGAAACGTTCAACAAAACATGGTTCGTTTAGGCGTACTCGCCTTCTCCTCCTCGCGATCCAATCCGATCCAACGCCGCAAGTGGCGGCGCCTCCGAGAGATGCACCCGTACGATGCCGCGACGTCTCCTGATTACTCGATCCAGCAAGTGGGGTGGATATATAGATTGTATCTACAACACGACGACATGGTGCTATGGTGGAGACACACACAGACACTAGCACATGCATGCTCACACGCCATAGTCCACATGCATGAGTACTTGGTCATTCTGATCAGCTCACTAGTTAGCTCGTCCTCTCATACGAGCACACATACACTCTCAGATACAGCTCCAGGAGCACCCTTTATAGCCCGATTATACCCGATATACTGTCAGACATGCAGGAGTAGGAGTTTTACCTCACCATGAGGGCTTCGAACCTAGGTACTTCCGGTGTCTCATCGCACTTGCTTGTACCCAATCCCGCCTGCGGACGCCATCGCAGTCACCCTGCTCACTCCCACACCTCTATCTAGCCTCATTAGGCAATGTCGTTTCCATATCGACGACAATCATGGGTCCCACCGCCTGACTTGAATTTGACTAGTCACGCGTAATCATGGTGAAAGTTACGGCGCCTCCTCGATTTCCGTGCGTAGTGGACGGCGTGCTTGTGACGGTTCAGTTTGGTGCTGACACGTGGACTGTGAGATCTGGGGCACGTGTTAGGTCTTCTGCATCGACGGTTCTGCTTCATCGTCCTCGCCCCTTTTATACCATGGGGAAACAGAGAAAATTTACCCCTTCGCCATTTGCCTTTGTTTTCCACCATTGCTACCATTTCCTAAGCTCTTACGCATTGGACATTCTCCATGTCTTCCCTTCCTCTTTTCTCCGTTCGCACCGCCGCGCTCACTGCTCTACAATGGGAAAACCAAAGAGAAGATCATCCGCCATGGCGGGGTCAAGCGCCGCAGGTGCCGCCAAGAAAGCTGCTGCTCCGAGCCGGACCACCGATGGCAGGTGACGGCGCACGGAGATGCGCGAGTCAGATTTGCACAAATTGCGTGAGGTCGGCTTGATTTCGAAGAACAAGGATGACGCCATCCTACCGGGCCAAGAGGTAATCCCGCGCCCACCCGAAGGGTTTTAGGTTATGTTCTTCGCCTTTGTCATCCGCGGTCTTTCTTTTCCCGCCCACGAATTTCTTCATGGGATCCTCTTTCTTTATGGGGTTCAGTTGCATCATCTGTCTCCCAATTCTTTTCTCCACATCGCCTACTTCATTACCCTCTGCGAGTGTTGGCTCGGTATCGAGCCTCACTTTGGCCTCTTCCGGAGACTTTACTCTGTGAAGCGGCAATCTGGCACCGGTGGTGTTTATCCACTGGGAGGCTGTGGAATTTCTATCTACTCCTCAGTCAAGTTCTTTTCTTTATACCTTTGCGAGCCCGTCCAGTAGTGGCGGAGGAAGTGGTTCTACATCCGTGATGTAAAGCTAGACAGTCAGCATTACAGGCTCGCCCCTTTTGACTCCACCCGAGAAGATCATCCGAAAGAGGTCATGGTCGAATGACATTTTGGAGGGTGAATCCGAAGAGATGGAGAAGCTCTACAAGCAGGTGGAGGCTCTTTAGCTGGTGGCAGGCAAAGAGGTCAATGGTGTCGACATCATTTGCACATTCCTCCAACGTCGGGTGCAGTCGCTCCAAGCGAGGGTGCACCCGATGTTCCTTTATGCTGGCGCCAGCGACCCGACAAGGGTATTGCCGTAGGAGATGTCTTCGGCAGACCTTCATAGGGTGCTTCGGCCTCTACTGAAGTACAAGGCTGACGAGGACCTCCCAGGGAAGTCCTTGACTGCCCCTTTCAACACCAAGAAAGCAGTCCCCCAGGTGAAACCTGTAGTTGCGCATAACACTTTTTCGAGTGCTTGTTGCTTGTTATTATTACTTATCTTGTTTCATCTCTTATCTTCAATTTGCAGGGCTACAAGGTAGCAGGGATGGTGTCCCCTCTATCTGAGAAGTATACGGATGCACCGGACAACAAGGAGGCGGAGTCCGATTCCGAGCTCCCTCCGGCGCAGTCTCCTTCCCTAGAAGCCCCCGAGCCGAACAAAGGGCAGACTCGAAAGAGATCCCGGAGCGAAACTTCGGATGGGGCAACGCCACCAACAATGAAGGGTCCCTCCTTCCTCGAGAACCACGACGGGGATGAGGGTGCAAACTCTGCCCCTATCGCGGCTGTGCCTGTTTGGGCGATGGCCCCCAGCTGCCAGCCAAGAAGAAGAAGGAGAAGAAGGAGGTTCCTGTCTTCAACCTGTTAGACATACCATCGTAAGTTGCTCTGGTCGAATCTTGTTATTTTTTTGATGTGCTAAGTATTAGCTTGTTGTTGATTTGGCTCTTTGTAAGTTCTAGTAGCAATCATTCAGAGGAGTCCCTCCATGAGGAGCCGAAAGAAATGTTTGCGGAATCGAAGCCTACGTCTTCGTTTCCCAAGATGGTGGCTAACTCTGACGATGATCATTCGAGCTCCCTGAGGGAAGGGGCTCGTGCACTCGTTGCTCGGAACATTCAAACGAAACCTTCGGAGTCCACAACTGATCACGCAAGTGTCGTTCTTCTTTGCTTGGGGTATCCCCCGAGCCTTGTATTCATCAAGTTTGTTGTTTTCTTCGAAGCCCTTTGTGTGTGACGCCAACCGCCTAATCGAGCAACACCACTCTCTTGAAGGCAACCTCAAGAAGCTCCAAGGTGCATTTTTCTTCCTGCTTGATTTCGAGTGCTTCTAGAATAATTTATTGTGTTCATCCTTTATTGCCCAATTCTGCAGATGAGAACAACGATGCCCTCCATAAGATGAACACACTCGAAAAGAGTCTCGGCAAAGCGGAGAAGGATGACAAGGATGCTACAGAGGCCCTCCAGCATCAACAGAAGGAGGCTGAAGACCGTGAGAAGAATCTCGCGACCGTCACAACGACCTAGGAGAAAGCCATGGCTGAAAAGCTTATGGCTGCTGCCAAGGCTATATCCGATAAGACACCATGATCTCCCCTTAAGTCTTAGATGCTGCCTGTGTGATTCCTTGTTCCTCATCCGAAAGTTTTGCCGTTTACCTTTTGCAGATGCCTTAGGTTTAATCTTGTTATGAAAGTTTTGCCCACCTTAATAACATTCTTACACCATGATAGAATCAATAATCATAAGACATGATAGAATCAATAATCAATCTGACATAGTATCTCAATATCCATCGGATCCCGCAAACACAACATGCATGATTACAAATAGATGATATTGATCATGAACGGAGCTCACAAGATCTAAACATGAAGGCACAAAGGAGGAGAAACAACCATCTAGCTACTGTATGGACCCATAGTCCAAGGTGGAACTACTCACGCATCATACCGGAGGCTGGCATGGTGATGAAGAAGGCATCCGGGATGATCTCTCCCCTCCGATAGGTTGCTGGGAAAAGCTTCAAATCCTCCCGATCTAGGGACGATGGTGTCGCAAGCTACAGACTGTTTCATGGATATCTGATCGGGTACTTAGAGTTTTGGCATCATGGGGTTTATATAGGCGAAGAGGCAAGGAAGGAGGGCAGCCAGGGGGGCCACACCCTGCCCAGGCGCGGCCTAGGGTGGGCCCACGTCTGGAGGGGGTGCGGCCACCCTGTGGCTCCCCTCTGTTTCTCCTCTGGAATCCGTGTTCTCCTCGGTGAAATATTTACTTTAGCTTTTGTCCCGTCCAATTCCAAGAATATTTCCTTATTAGCTTTTCTGAAACCAAAAACAGTAGAAAACATGCAACTGGCACTACGACATCTTGTTAATATGTTAGTACCAGAAAATTTATAAAAATACCTCAAAGTGTAGACAAAGCATAGCAAAGTGGATACTAAACAAGCATGGAACATAAAAAATTATAGATACGTTTACGACGTATCAGGTTCTAGTGGTTACACCTTCTCCTGCACCTGTCTCTCGCCCGTCGTTGAGCAAGTCGTCGTAGTTGCCATTTTTGCGTGATCGCGTCCGAAGCTTGGAGAAGGACATCCTCAGCATCCGTGGTCACGCGGACATGTGGAAGTCCAAGGCCGAGCGAGCCATTGCCATAGAAGAGTTTCTGCTGGAGGAATTGCGGCAAATAGGCGGGGAACTCCAGTGTAAGTCATCTTGACCCTTTATCTTCTTCGAGTGTGTTGGTTGTTTTTATGTTAGCTAACCCATTATATTGTGCAGTTGTGAATCTTCTTCTAAAGGAAGAGAAGGAGCGTGTTGCAATTCGAATGAATTGTCTGACACAACAAGATTTGGAGGCTGGCAGCTTCTTCTGGATGGACCGTATCGAGCGATCATTCTTGCGACGGTGCAAGACCGCGTCCATCAAGTACTTCGAGTGCTGAGGTGAGAAAGGTCGTCGCTCGCAGTGATTTGGGCCACCATGTTTCCCTTAGAATCTGCACCTTCTAGCTTTCTAGGCTTGCTTGGGAAGTTTCGAGATGCAGGTCACGTGAAGGAGCTGATGCGCCATCAACATGTTGCGGGCATGAAGGCAGCCATGTCTCTTGTTCGATTGCATCACCGCGATGTCAATTTGGCGGAGATAGCGGCTGGGTCACCTCCTCCAGATGGTATGGCGTGGGATATGCGACCACACTATGCGGCTGTGGCACAATATGCTGAAGAGATTGTAGATGTGTTTGTGGAGCGAACAAACGTTCTGCTCCAACATAGTTGAGTCCTGCAAACGAAAAACAAGAAAATGTAAAGCCTTTATATTTTCAAGTGGGCTATAATGCCCTTGTAAAGTTGTATGTATTGGCACGTAGTGCGTTGTATGATTATAGAGCATCCATGTCCTTTCCGTTAGCCTTGCGTGGTTAGCTACTTAGGTTATATACGTTGTTATCAATCGACGAAGTCCTGAGGTGGGGCGCAGCCCCCGAGCATGTTTTAGCGGTAAATAATATAAGGGATAAAGATTTGGGCCAATGCACTTAGCTTTTATTCATCGTAATGTAGGAGGTACAGTGTTCGGCTAAATAGCCTTTGTTGAAAGTAAAAAAGGTAACTAGGGGTAGAAGCATCGCAGTCTTGCGATGTTCCAGGGGTTAGAGTATTCGACTCCTGATTCGACGTCCATGAGGCGGTAGGAGCCACCTGGGATGACTTCAGTGACGATGTAGGGTCCTTCCCAAGGTGACTCAAGCTTCTTGTGCCCTTCCTGCTTGAGTTTCAAAACGAGGTCTCCTTTGACGAAGAACCTTGGACACAGCCGACGACTGTGGTAGTTGCAGAGGCTCTATTGATACACTGCTGAGCGAGCAGCGGCGATGTCGCGTTCCTCATCCAGTGTGTCAACAGCGTCTTTGAGTGCGGCCGATGATTGAACTTCGATGTAGGCGACGACCCGTGGGGCCTTGTGGTGTACCTCAGCAGGTAGCATAGCTTCGGCTCCGTGCACCATGAAGAAGGGCGTGTAGCCAGTTGAGCTGTTTGGCATTGTGCGTAGGCTCCATAGAACAAAGGGTAGCTCGTCCGCCCAGGCTCCCGCAGACCTTTCGAGTGGGCGTAGACGACGCTTCTTGATGCCATTGCCGATGAGTCCGTTGGCCTTTTTGACCTATCCATTGGTCTGTGGATGCGCCACAGAGGCGTATGACAGGTTGATTCCGAGGTTTTTGCAGAAGCCTCAGAACTCCTTCAAGATGAAGTTCGAGCCGTTGTCCATTATGATGCTATGGGGTACTCCGAACCTGTAGATAATGGACTCGAAAAACTTGACGGCAGTGGTGCTACTTTGATTGGTAATAGGAATGGCCTCGATCCACTTCGAGAATTTGTCGACTTCCACTAGGAGGAAGACATGCCCTCCTGGAGAGGACTTTGGCAGTTTTCCGATCATGTCGGTCCCCCATTAGGCGAAATTCCATGCCAGCGGTGTGGGTCGCAGCTCTGATTCGGGCACATGTGGCTTGTTTGCGTACCGCTGACAGGTGTTGCACCTCTGGACTATCTCGTTTGCGTCGTTCATTGCAGTTGGTCAGTAGAAGCCAACGCGTAGAGCTTTGGCGACCAGAGCGCGACTGCCTGCATGGTGGCTGCAGATACCCTCATGGATGTCTAGGAGGATGCTTTTGCCGTTGCTGATGGTGACGCATCGTTGGAGCACACCCAAAACGCTGTGCTTGTACAGCTCACCATTGATGATGGTGAAGGCCTTTGATCGGCGAGATATGCGTCGGGTGTCTGTCGGGTCCTCAGGTAGCTGCTTGCTCATCAGATAGCGAAGGTACGGTTGGGTCCATGTTTCCTCAACGGCCATGACATGCATAAGGCTTACTAGCTCGACCTCCGTGTCGAGCTTTTCGGGTCCTTCTTGTCCTTCAGGTGGCGCATCCCCCGAGTGTTCTACAACTTAGGTTGTACCCTTTGGAAATTTCTGCTTGATGGAGGGTATGCAGATTTGTTCGAGTAACACTCCTAGTGGCACTCGGGCATAGGTGGAGCCGATGTTGGCAAGCTTGTCGGCTTCTTCGTTGCTTTCTCTACCAACATGCCAAAGTTCGCAGCCGTCAAAGTCCCCTTCAAGTGAGTTATAGAGCGCACGGTATGCGATCATGTTGGTGCTATGGGCGTCGTACTCGTTCATGGTCTGCTGGACGACGAGGTTGGAGTCGCCGTATATGACGAGGCACGCTGCGTCGCATAACTTGGCTATCCTCATGCCGTGTATGAGTGCCTCATATTCGGCCTCGTTGTTGGATGCACGGAATTTCATCCGAAGGACATACTTCATCTTGTCCCCTTGGTGGGACGTCAGTATTACGCCGGCACCTGCTCCAGACTCGTGGTTGGATCCGTCGAAGTGCATTGTCCAGGACTGTGACATGTCCGGAGTGTCCGGCAGCTAGAGATCCATCCATTGGACAAGGAAATCAGGTAGGACCTGAGACTTGATGGAGGTGTGCCGCTTGTAGATGATGTCTCGAGGAGACAGCTCGATTCCCCACAGGGCTACTCGCTCCGTGGTTTCAGGGTTGTTCAGGATGTTCGACAGCGGGGCGTCATTGACGACCATGATCTGGTGCTCCTGGAAGTAATGGCTCAACCGACGCACCGTCATGAATACGCCGTAGGCGAACTTCTGGTAATGGGGGCACCTACGCTTTGTTGGAGTCAGTACCTCGCTGAGGTAGTAGATTGGGAGTTGGACCCCGTGGGTCTTGCCATCTTCGGGTTGCTCGACCACGAGTGCAGTGCTGACCACCTGATGCGTGGCTGCTATGTATAGTAGCAAAGTTTCCCTCTCCTTCGGCGTCACCAGGATAGGTGATGTGGAGATAAGACGTTTGAGGTCCTCGAATGAGTCATATGCCTCGGCCGTCCAGTCGAATTTGTCAGCCTTGCGCAGCAGCTGATAGAAGGAGAGAGCCTTCTCACCATGCGGCTGATGAACCTGCTGAGTGCCGTGATTCGCCCAGCGAGCTGCTAGACTCCTTTAAGGTTCTTGGGCTTCTCCATGGCTAGTATAGCCCTGATTTTCTTCAGGTTTGCCTCGATGACATGTTGAGAGATGAAGTACCCGAGTAATTTGCCAGACGGGACACCTAAAGCCCACTTGTCTGGGTTCAGCTTGATCTTGTAGCGATCAAGGTTGTCGAATGTCTCGCAAAGGTCGACGATGAGCGTCCTGGCCTCCTTGGTATTGATCACTATGTCGTCGACATAGACCTGGATGTTGCGACCAATCTGGTTCTTCAGACATGCCTGCATGCATCTATGGTAAGTGGCACATTAGTTCTTCAGCCTGAAGGGCATTGTGTTGTAGCAGAACACCCCGAACGACATGATGAACGCCGTTTTCTCCTAATTTTCGGCCTTCAGCTGAATTTGGTTGTAGCCTGAGATGGCGTCGAGGAAAGAGAGTTTCTCGCATCCTGCAGTGGAGTCTATGATTTGATCGATCCGTGGGAGAGGAAAGTGGTCCTTGGGACAGTGCTTGTTAAGCGATGTGAAGTCCACGCACATCTGCAGGATGTCCGTGTCCTTGGGGAACAGCACGGGGTTTTCCTTGATCTCCTGGATGAAGTTGGCGTCGAGGATTCTATTGAATTTGATACCATCGGCTTCGTCTCTTGGCTCGGACAGTCGACGCATCGATTGCTTCGTATCTGGAAACACATTGAGTGCATGCTCAGCGAATTCCCTGGGAACTCCTGGCATATCCACAGGACACCAGGCAAAAATTTCCCAGCGCTCATGGAGGAATTCGACGAGCGTGCTTTCCTATGCGGGACTCGGGTCATTGGCGATCAACACAGTCTTGGAGGCATCCGTCGGGGGAACCTGCACCTTGTTTATCTTGACTGTGGAGTCGAACGACATATTAGATGCGTTTTGCCTGGTGAATGGGGGTGCCCCGTTGTTTGTGACCTCCTTGAGCCTTGTGAGCTCCTCCTGCATGCCAAATGACTAGGAGATTCTGTTGAAGTCTCTGTCACAGTTGTCCGACCTGGTGAAGCTTCCTGGGACGGTGATGACTCCCCTGGGTCCTGGCATCTTCAGTAGAAGGTACGCGTAGTGCGGTACTGCCAGGAATCTTGCGAATTCCACACGCCCGAGGATGGCGTGGTACTGTGAGGGCTAGTCCACCACTTCGAACTCCAGCCTCTCATGCCTGAAGTTTTCAGGCTTGTCGAAGATGACGTCAAGCCATATCTTGCCTAGGGGATATATACCCTTCCCTAGGACGATGTCGTGAATGTCGTGTCCGACGACTCTAGGCTGTAGAGTGGGATCCGCATGGCTGCGAGTGTGCCGGCGAACATCAGGTTGATGCCGCTACCGCCGTCCATGAAGACGTGGCTCATCTCGAATCCTCCAATCTGGGACTCGAGCACTAGGACAGAGTGACCTGGGGGAGGTATCTGGTGCGGGTGATCCAAACGGTCGAACGTGATGCAGGACTCCGAGCCGCTAAGGTACTTAGGTATGGCTGGTGGGAAGGTCACGGCCAGGTTGACTTGGCAGGTGATCTTCTTCTGCACCCTATTGGTTGGGCGCCCCTTCTGTATCATCATGGACCCTATTGGTGGCGGGTATCCGTCCACACTGTTATTCTGTGCTGGTGCAGCCGCAGGTTGTGAGGGTCCTCTAGCTGGTGGTGGCGGAGCCCCGTGCGCTACGGCTCCTGGAGTTGGTGCGAATCTTGGGTTCACCGCTTGGCGTCTCATCTGGATGAGGGCCTCGCTGAGTTTTTGGAACTCCCGACAGTCCTTGAGCATATGGCTGGCCTTCTTCTTACCGTCTTTCTTGTCGATGTATAAGTGGATGGAGCAGGGACTTGATAGCTTGTCATATGCCGAAGGCTCGTCGTCGCGGTTGCGATGTTGCCATGTTTGGGTAGGTCGTTGATACGACACAAACATATCTATAACTTTTGATGTTCCATGCTTGTTTAGTATCAACTTTTATATGCTTTGTCTACACTTTGAGGTATTTTTATATATTTTCTGGGACTAAACTATTAAAAGATGCCGCAGTGCCAGTTGCCTATTTTCTGTTGTTTTTGGTTTCAGAAAGCTAGTAAGGAAATATTCTTGGAATTGGACGGGACAAAAGCCAAAGTAAATATTTCACCAAGGAGAACACAGAGTACAAAGGAGAGACGGAGGGGCGCCATAGGACGGCCGCATGCCCCCATGCGCGGGCCCACCCTAGGTCGCTCCAGGGAAGGATGTGGGCCCCTTGGACGCCCTCCTGCCTCGCCTCTTCGCCTATATAAGCCCGCCGATGCCAAAACCCTAAACACCCAATCAGATACCCACGAAACAATCCGTATCCACCGCCACCATCGTCTCTAGATTATGGGGATCTTAAGCTCTTCCCGGCATCCTGCCAGAGGGGAGAGATCATCACGGAGGCCTTCTTCATCACCATGCCAGCCTCCGGTATGATGCGTGAGTAGTTCACCCTTGGACTATGGGTCCATACAGTAGCTAGATGGTTGTTTCTCCTCCTTTGTGCCATCATGTTTAGATCTTGTGAGCTCCGTTCATGATCAAGATCATCTATTTGGAATCATACCTGTTGTGTTTGCGAGGTTCCGACGGATATTGAGATACAATGTCATATTGATTATTGTCTATCATGTCTTATGATTATTGATTCTATCATGTCTGTGTTGTTTGTGATCTTGCATGCTCTCCGTTTCTAGTAGCTATCTTGTCCAAGTAGATGCTAGTGACTCCAAGAGGGAGTATTTATGCTCGATAGAGGGTTCATGCCTCTATTGCATCTGGGGAAATGATAGGAATCTCTAAGGTTATAGATGTGTTGTTGCTACTAGGGAGAAAACAACAATATTTTATTGATGGAACAATTATATTGTTTACTTTACACACATTGGTTAATGTAGTTATCCATTGCTTGCAACTTAATACTGGAGGGGTTCGGATGATAACCTGAAGGTGGATTACTAGTCATAGATGCAGTTGGATGGTGGTCTATGTATATTGTTGTAATGCCCAATCAAATCTCATAGGAATCATGAATGTCTATTATTGCATTGTTATGCCTGCTCGGTCCTGTCAATTGCCCCGCTACAATTTGTTTACCCAGCATGTTATGTTATTTATCTTAAGGAGGACACCGCCAGTGAACTGTGGACCCCGGTCCAATCTTTACCATTGATACATCATCTACTGTTACTGTTTACTTTCTGGAAGCAATCATTACCTTCCACACTATACGTTTAATTCTTTGTTTTCAGCAAACCAGTGAGATTGACAACCTCACTATAAGTTGGGGCAAAGTCTTGAGTTTGTGTTGTGCAGGATTCCAAGTTGCTAGCAACAACTTGGAGTTGTTTCCTTGCTCCTACTGGTTCGATAACCTTGGTTTCATAACTAAGGGAAAATTTTCCGCTGTGCTCATCATACCTTCCTCTTGGGGTCTCCCAACGAAGCTCTACAACTGAGCCGCGTCAAGATATTTTCTGGCGCCGTTTCCAGGGAGTTAAGGACAGCTTCACAAGGTGAGTCTTTCACAACCATTCTCTTTACTTTGTTTTTGTTTTGCTTTGTTTTGCTTGTTTCCTTTTACCAAAAATTACAAAAAGAAATTAGTTTCATTTGGTTTGCTTTTTCTTATCAAAAACACAAAAAAATAGTTCCTACTCTAGGTGCTGCTGCTGTTGGCTTGCTACACTTTTGGAAAAATTTAATTCTGATGAGAACACCAAGTTGTGTGACTTAACTAGCACAAACAACAATGATTTCCTGAGTACACCTATTGCTCCACCTGCTCCTGATGCTACCATTTATGAAATCAAGCCCGCTTTGTTGAATCTTGTTATGAAAGGGCAATTTTCTGGTGCTAGTTCTAATGATGCTACTGCCCACCTTAATAACTTTGTTGAACTTTGTGAGATGCAAAAATATAAGGATATAGATGGAGATATTATTAAGCTGAAATTGTTTCCTTTCTCCCTGATAGGAAAATCTAAAGAATGGTTGCTATCCTTGCCTACAAATAGTATTGATTCTTGGATTAAATGCAAAGATGCTTTTATTGGAAAATACTATCCTCCAGCTAAGATTATATCTATGAGAAGTCAAATAATGAAATTTAAACAACTTGATAACGAACATGTTGCTCAAGCTTGGGAAAGAATGAAATGTTTGGTAAAGAATTGTCCTACTCATGGACTGACTACTTGGATGATTATCCAAACTTTTTATGCAGGGTTAAACTTCTCTTCAAGAAATTTGTTGGATTATGCTATTGGAGGTACCTTTATGACCATTACTTTGGGTGCTGCAACAAAGCTTCTTGATAATATGATGGTTAATTATTCTGAATGGCACACTGAGAGAGCTCCACATGGTAAGAAGGTAAATTATGTTGAAGAAACCTCCTGCTTGAGTGATAAAATTGATATTATCATGTATATGCTTGTTAATGGAAAAGCTCATATTGATCCAAATAATGTTCCTTTAGCCTCTTTGATTGCTCAACAAGAGCAAGTTGATGTGAACTTCATAAGAAATAATAATTTTGGCAATAATGCTTATGGTAATAATAACTATATGCCTTATCCTCCTAATAATGGCAATACTTATCATGGTAGATCTGGAATGCCTAGTGAAGATAGGATTCTAGAATTTGAAAGATCCACTAAAAACTTCATGCAAATGCAATATGATCAAAACAAAATATTCACTAAAACTATGGAAGAACAATCTGCTATTTTGAAAAATATTAGTCATCAACTTGAGAATTTGAATAGGGAAATTCCTAGTTTACGGTCCAAAATTTTGAGTCTGAGAAAAATATTTCATATTTGTCTGAAGCTCAATCCTCTTTGATTAATAAGATGGCTGCTAAACCGGAAATATTGGAAAGTACCTTTGCTGCTACTCATGCCATAAAAGTTACTATTGATGAAAATGTTAGACTGTTAGCTAAATTACATGCTAAGTGGGAAAGAGAAGAAGAAATTGCTAGAAACAATAGTATTTGTACTATTACCACCACCAATATTGATGCTAGAAAACCACAAGAAGTCCCCATTCCTCCTACAACAATGCCTAAACCTAATAAGTCTACTACATGTGATGCTAAGTTTGATTTTGATCTTGATGGATGCAATATTTCTGAAGTGATTATGTTCCTACAAAAGCTTGCTAGAAGTCCTAATGCTAGTGCTATGAATATGGCTTTCACCAAACACATTACAGATGCTCTCATTAAAATTAAGGAAGAAAAATTGAAACAAAGCTTCTATTCCTAGGAAAGTAGAAGATATTTGGGAACCCATCATTAATATGCAAGTGAATGACTTTGATCAAAAAAGCTTCATGTGACCTTGGTTCTAGTGTCTCTATTATGCCTAGAAAGATTTATGAAATGCTTGATTTGCCACCTTTGGAAGATTTCTATTTAGATGTCCCACTTGATGATAATGCTAAGAAGAAACTTATGAGGAGTGTTAATGATGTTATTACTGTGGTTAATAATGCCAATGTCCCTGTTGATTTCTATGTTTTGGATGTTGAATGCAATGCTTCTTGTCCTATTACTTTGGGAAGACCTTTTATTAGAACTGTTGTGCCATCATTGATATGATAGAAGACACCATTAAATATCAATTCCCATTCAAGAAAGGTTTGAACACTTCCCTATGAGGAGAGAGAAGTTACCTTTTTTCTCCTCCTTTTAAAGCAAAATGTGATCTTAATGCTTCTTCATTTGAAAATACTTGATTCTTGATTCTTGCTTCTTGTGCCTATCTTAAGGAGAACACCTCTAGTGAACTGTCGACCCCGGTCCAATATTTATCATTGATACATCATCTACTGTTACTGTTTACTTTTTGTAAGAAAATCACTAGCTTCCACACTATATGTTTAATCCTTTGTTTTCAGCAAACCGGTGAGATTGACAACCTCACTGTAAGTTGGGGAAAAGTTTTGAGTTTGTGTTGTGCAGGTTCCAAGTTGTTAGAAACACCTTGGAGTTTTTTCCTTACTCCTACTGGTTCGATAACCTTGGTTTCATAACTGAGGGAAAACTTGCTGCTGTGCTCATCACACCTTGCTCTTGGGGTCTCCCAACAGACTCTACATCAACCGAGCCACATCACTCATGCGAGTTTTTGCACCGTTGGTACTACCATACACGTCGTCACACAAGGTTCAAGTCCCTTTGAAAACAACACACAAAATAAAAGACATTGGTTTGGTGTACGAACGAAGTTTTTCACCCAACCGGCAAAAAGAAAGTAAAAAGAAAACATGAACTTCTTTAGAGAATTACAGTCTAGGAGGTTTTTGAGGTAGAACTTTATTGCTGACATATGCTCGGCTTCTCTAGAACATGGGAGAAGCTCCCAGGTGGTGTTTCGAGGTTTTTAGAAGAAGAAGGAAGAAGAAAGAATAAAATTTTGAGCAATGGTTACCTTCCAGTTGGCGTTTGAGGGGTTTTTCCAACTATACAGGCGCAACTATACGACCGGACCAAAAAGGTCCCGCCGTATAGTTGGTCATTGAACTTACTGTACCTTGGAAAAGAAATTTGACGAAGGCATCGATAACTATATGACCGTAACTATACGGACATAATTTTTATTCCCGCCGTATAGTTGGTCATTAAATCTTCTGTATCCTTCGAAAACTGAATGAGTGATGTCGAAAAAACTATACGGCCGGAATTGTTATTCCTGCCCTATAGTTGGTCGTTAAACCTTCCGGAGTCGCCAAACTTTACCTGTTTCTTCGAAAATTCATTCTTAACCTGAAACTTAGCGAAACACCATGTTTTGACAGTAAAATAACAATTTTAATTTTCGACCAACATTAGCATGTATAAAATGGGATTTAAAGTATAGCTGAGTTATGCAACACATAGTAACAATAAATTCTACCTTTTGAAAACTACAACAAGATAACTCTAATAGAAATCATGCAAAGAATAAAAATGAAAATGCAACATGAATGCATCAAGACTCAAGACACAAAACTAAGAAAGACACCTAATGGCTTCCGGGTTGCCTCTCGGGAAGCGCTTTCTTATAACCAAGTAGCCAGACTTTTCTCCAGTATTATCTCAATAGATAGGAGCCAAAGAATTTTTTATTATTACCTCCAAAAGAGGTTTGGAGGACTTACTATTATAGCCTGGTCGAAGTCTCACCCGCTTGCGGTGCATTGGAGTCATGTAGATAAATGTGTTATTGCTCACAAGTGATGATTGATGCGCCATGTGTGGTGAGCATGACTCCCTAGATAGCTTCAAAGAAAGGATTAGATATTTACATGTAAATTCAAACATTTTACCTTTAATAGAATCACCGGGATACAATTCATAGTACACTTCTTGGGCTACACTATCACGAGGGAACACTTCATAATACTCATCTTTAACAGAAGGGAAAAATTTGAAAGTGTCTCTATTCTCTAGTTGATCACCATTGCTAACAAGTTCATTAGTTCTAGAGTTATCAATCCACTCACAAAAATAATCATCATCAACAAATATTTCATGAAAGTTGTGCCCTCCCAAAACCTGCTCATTAATACTACAAGGATTTATCTCCAGTTCATCATTATTAGTGTTCCCCAAATGAGTATCTAGGCATAAAGCCTCTGTAGATAAATTATCTTCAGTTTCAACACAATAAGAATCATTACTAGAGACTGAGGCATCATAAACAGACTTATTATTAGTAGAATGATGTTTGTCTTCAACCTCACCTTTTTGGTGTTCCTCCTCGTTATCCAGTGGTTCCTGCAAAATGTTAGTTTCAGGAACTATTGTTTTACATAGCTCCTTACTCTTTATCACAAGTGCATTCCCACTAAAATGTTGTTGACAACAATTGACAATATAATCCATAATATTATGATACCTTGCTAAATCCTCATTATCACTACTTTTCATAATAATACCAATTTTTCTAAGCATCTCATGATACCCTTCATAAACTATGTATTCCGAGAGTTTTACATTATTACCGTTTATGTGAGTATTGGTTGATAAAAATACTTTAAAGAGAGGAATGCATTCATAATCATAAATCTTCAGGCTTACCGTTATATTGCCTCATCCCTTCGAATAAACTTGAAAAATTACCAGACCAGTAATCCACCTGCTCCCACATGTCCAGTAGTTGCATATCCTTAAGGATTAACAGTTCTTCTTCGTGTTCATCCTCTTCTTGGGAAGTAACTTCATCCTTCTCCAATGGGATTTCTAGCAAACGATTAACATCAGGCACTATTTCTCTACTCCTAGCCTTACTCCTCATAATAAGTGCATTCTCACTAAAATGTTCGTGACAATAGCAAGAAATATGTTGCAGGGTTTTATAAGCCATTTTTATGACAATACTATCTTCACTATTAATATGTGATATGACATGTATTATCACCTCATGGGCACCCTCAAAGATAATATACTCTAATACTTGACTAGTGGTATCACCATTATTGTAAGACACTAAAGATTGATTAAAGGTATCAGAGCATTGAAAACAAAAGTAGTTCCCAAGTTTCAGACATTGAGGACATATTATTGGATCGTCTAATAGAAAATCAACAATAAATTCTACCTTTTGAAAACTACAACAAGATAACTCTAATAGAAAATCATGCAAAGAATAAATATGCCAATGCAGCATGAATGCATCAAGACTCAAGACACAAAACTAAGAAAGACAACTAATGACTTTTCGGTTGCCTCCCGGGAAGCGCTTTCTTATAACCAAGTAGCCAGGCTTTTCTCCATTATTATTTCAATAGATAGGAGCCAGAGAATTATTTATTCTTACCTCCAAAAGAGGTTTGGAGCACTTACTATTATAGCCTGGTTGATGGGGAAATGCCTGACGGGGTATACCCACCAGGAAGTTTCCTACTAGATCAAACATCCAGCGAGTGGGCCTGAAGGATGGCGACTGGATAGCGACCCAAGGAGGGACCTGGCGACTAGAAGCTGGAGACCCAGAACCATAGCTAGGCCCAGTCGGATTAGGTCAAGTCCTCTGAGTCCCTAACTGACTCAGTTGTATATCTGTAAACCCTAGCGAGGTACCCCTATATAAACCTCCCTAGGGTACTCTCTGTACTCACATTCCATCATACACCCCATCGACTCGCTGCCTAGCCGTCAAGATCACCACCCTTGTAACCACTCGATAATACAATCTAGCAGGAGTAGGTCTTTACCCTCCGTGGGGACGAACCTGGGTAAATCATTGGGTCTCCGCCCTCATCTCGCACCGCATATGGCTGGCCGCCCTTGCCCCTCTTCCTACTACTCGCTGCCAATCGTAGCATCTACCGTGGCCATTCCCACGATAGTGGCGCCCACCATGGGTCCTGGCCGGTCCGGCCTGAGTTCTGTAGTGAGACCCTACTTGCCAAGGAACCGGTCGATCGCCACCGGCCGCATTATCGCGTGCGGCGATATCCTCCAGATCTTTCCCAGAAGCTACGTCCCGGCGTCACACCCGGTCACACACAACGCCATAATGCCGGTCGGCACCATCAACATCTTTGTCGGATTCATGGACGTCACCGCCTCTGAGGATACGGCGATCATCGGCGAGTCGCCGCTGCGCGATCGACTCTCTGAGAGTCAGATCCGCACCATCCACCGCCTCGCCTCCGAGTACGACTCGGCCAACAGCAACGTGGCCGAAACCGACGCAGCCGCAGACGAAGCGGCCCTCCACGACGACGTTGACTCGGTGATGTAGAGGCCTGAACCCAATAAGGTACAAGTCCCTATGTTTACAGTGCTAGTCCCTGGATCGAATAGCTAGCACCCACAGTTTAAGATGTACTATCAAGAAACAAAGGTCATATTACAACTCATAACCAGGAATAAAATAGTTCATTACAACTTACATAGCTCATATGGCTATCTTATTACAGAGAAGCAGATATAACTATAAGCATGGAGTCCTTCATCTTCATATGCCACAGGCAAACATGTTGGTTGTACACTTGTAATCCCTACTCAACAAACTTCACTAACATAAAACAAACCTGCAACATGATAACTTACATCCACAAGGGTCAATATATTTGAATTGTGTTGGCAAGTGATATCATATTGATATGGAGAATCTAACATCTACATGAGTATATGGCTAAGTGGAGTTTTGGCTAGCCTTTGCATAAAATAAGTTTTCCCTATCCTTTGTAAAATAGGTTTTTTCTCTTTTTCAGAACACTTCATCAAACATGGCACACTAGATACACACCAGGTGCTACCCTTGTTCACCCAACAAGTTTTAACTTATAAATTAGAATGATGAGATTCTTGAACTGCTTCGCTGTCTTGATGCTCAAAATTGTCCATAACCGGGGACATGGCTAAGTACTTAGTTTTACCCTCTCGAGAGGTGGTGCACTTTCCCCACAAGACTTGACATTCATCGAGACGTGACTTTTCAGAAGCAATCCCTCAGACCACCATGGATGCGTTCCATCCTATCATCACTACCACCTTCTATCCATCTGGCTGAGTTCTTGCGACTTAGTTGGTCAACGCAGAACCCATATGCCATGTAGCTGCACTGGAAGCTTTCGCGACAAGAATGTATCCAATATCTTTGTTCCTGTGTGGCCATCCACAAGTGAGATACACCAAGGTAAACCATATAATGGGACCTAGGTAGCCACTGAACAAAAATCCATCCATACAAGTCCCATTTCCACCCAGGTGTTTCATTAATATCAGTTGTTTTCATTAGTCCAAAAATAATACTTGTATTTTCATAAGACATCATATCATGATTTCCAAACAATTGATTCACCAGAGGATGGCGAGAAAGGTCTTTTGAACGAGAGGGCGAGGGGAGGTCAGGGTTCACCGGAATCGGCGCCGGAGTCTGTCGGGGTCAGCGGCGATGCGGTCTTGAATTGAAGCAGCCTGGGGGCTATCTGATGCTGGGAAGTGAGGGGAAACAGAGAGGAGGGAGAGGGGGTTAAGAGGGCAGGGTCGGGGCAGAGAATTACTGCGTGATTCAAGCGCAATTACACGAATCAATTTGATCAATAACGGCGGGGAGGGGTATGCGGCTTGGTCATGGGGTTGATGACGATGCTAATGAGGCAGGTGGGACCAAGGAGTCAGTGAGGGGGTACGGGTGTGCGCGGGTGAGAAAAGAATCCCGCGGGGATAGAGGGAGTGGCCCGGGTGGGCTGGTGGGCTGTGTTAGGTCAGGGGTGTTGGGCTGGACTGGGTTTCCCTTTTTTTCAAATCTTTTCCTTTTCTTTTTCTGTTTTCTATTTTTATTCCAAACAATTGATTCAAACATTTATTTGATTTCAAATTTCCTCCAAATCTTTTCAGTAGGTTTTATACAAAAACCTAGTTGGTTGTTTATGAAGGGTTTCTGTAAGATCCCTCCTTTGTAAAGGAAAAAGGATCCCTGTGATTGCAATGCTAGTCCCTGGATCATTGCTAGCATCCACAGTTTAAGATGAAGTACACAAATACAAAGGTCATTTATTACATCCATTCCAGAGATAAAACATAGTCTTTTACAACTCAAGGCCACAGGCCTAATACAAGAGTTTTGGAATAAGGAAATAAACATAAGTCTTCATCTTCATGTGCCACAGGCAACATGTTGAGTGTAGACTCATGACACCTAATCATCATCGGAGTAACCTGCAACATCACAAGTTACAGCCACAGTGGGTCAATACTTTGGAATAGTATTGGCAAGTGATACCTTAGTAAATTTTAAGTGGACTATATTACTATATGCATTTTGGCTAAGTGTAGTTTGGCTTGCTTTGCTCAAAATAGGTTTTTCATATTAGTTGAAATCACTAAGTTTTTCTTTGTCAAAACATTCCCAAGAAACCATCAATAGACATTGAGGTCCTTCACCCTTGTTCACCCACAAGTTTTTACTTAGAAGTTGGAGTGATGAGATTCTTGATAGCTTCCATGTCTTGATGCTCAAGTTGTCCATTGCCATGGACTTGGCTAAGTACTTAGATTTTTCCATCTGCAGAGGTTGTGCACTTTCCCCACCGGACTTGGTTTCCCAAGACATGACCTTTCAGAAGCCTTTCCTTAGACCAAATGGACGCGCTCCAACCTATCATTCCCACTACCACCAACTGTCCAAATGGCTAAGTTCTAGCAACTTATGTGATCCAGGCAGAGCCCATATTGCCAAGTGGCTGCACTATAAGCTTCTCAACACTTGGCCTCTAAAATCCCTTTGTGCCTGGGTGGCATACCACAAGTGAGATACACAAGGTAAACCATGTCCATGGGCCTTGTGTAACCACTCAACCAAAAACCACCATTCAAGTCCCATTCCACCAAGGAGATTCATTGACTTAGTTGTTTTATTAAGAAAAACATAAGTCCAAAGACTTAGAAATATTTTCATCATAGCATGTATATACTTTACCAACCCTTGTTTGCTACTAGCTAGGCTAAGCATGGCATAGTAACTTAACTTAGGAAAATTCCTAGCAATTCTACAACTACTTAGGATTTCCCAACATAGCATTTGGCAAAATAATAACATGCAAGACTTAGCAAAATATTTCTATTGCTTGTACAAAATATAGGGATGGAAATATTCATGAAGTACCACTTGCCTTGGTAATGGGGAGAGTAGCACTCTTCACAATCACAGTCACTAGCAAAGTCTACACAAAATGGTAGCACAAAATTACACACAATTCATATACAAACATAAACATATATGCATGCAATGCAAAAATGCTAAGTGATGATTTTTTAAAACTCCACCAAGCAAGTGCATGATACTGAAACATAACCAAGTCAAAAACTTGCTAAACCAAACTTATTTAGCACTAAAACAAATTACTAAACAAATTCTATATTCAAAATAGTCCTAAACAAGTTTCTGCATCTAAAGTCATTTTAACAGAAACTTTTCACTAAACACATTGCATAAACAGAAAGGGCTTGTCTCCCTGATTCCAACGATATAAAATTTGCAAAAATCTAACGTGGGAATCAAAAGTTATAGCCATTTCAATTTTTGATCTAAATCTGATTTCAAATCTGTTTTTGAATCAAACCCTAGCCACGCGTCTTAATCCTATTGGTTGATACCGTTTCGCTCAGGATCACCCTCCCGCGCCGTTGGATCTATTTAAAACACATGGCCCAGATCTACCCATAACGATTCGCTAAATGATCTAATTCTATGCGTTGGATCCAGATCTGACGGCTCTGGATCAAGCGACCAAAACGGGGCGGCGCTGGCGGCGGCTACTGGCGGCGACAAGTTCTGTCTGCGGCGGCGTGGCGCTACAGGTCGTCCGGAGAGGCAGGAGGATGCTTACCAGGTTCGCAGTGTCGAGGATAAGCTCAACCTAGCAGTGGCTTGACGAGGGGCGCACGAGCACGGTCGCTGGGGCTCGTCGGAGTTGCGGCGGCGTCTGTCGCTTGCAGTCGAGGTCGCTGGCGAGGCTCCGCATCGTCCTAGTACAAGGCAGAGGGTTCAGAAGATGCGCAAGTGACTGGCGAACCAGTTGGTATCAAAGGGAAGGCAAGGGGCGCTCGGGACTTACCGCTATTGCTCGCCGGAGTCGAGCGACGGCGCAGGTGGTTACGGGCGTGAACAGAAACATCGACCTGGGTCACGAGCAAGCAAACCAGAGGCATCAGCAGATGCACAAGATCATGCTGGACACGATAGTTTGAACCAGAGAGAGGGGGGCGGTCGAGGCTCACCGGAATTAGTCGCCGGAGTCGTCGGTACTGTGGGGCTTCGAGGTCAAATGCGCGCAGCCTGGTGGCGGAGTGAGCGAGGGGAGTGGGGGAAAATGACCGCGGTGCAGAGGGGATTATGTAGGCGAGAGGGGAGCGGCGATTAAGCGCGGTATCAAGGCAATTGAACGAAGAATCAATCGCCGCGGTGATGGGCGGAGGAAACGGCCGGCGACGGGGTCGGGCGCGATTTGGGGAAGACGAGGGTGAGCTGGCGTGGTCCACCAGTCAGCGAGTGAGACGGAGAGGGGGTGGGGTCCGTGTGTCAGCGTCTGTGTGGGTGTGTCTGCACGTGCGAGCGAGCGAGAGAGTGGCCGGGTGGGCTAGTTGGGCCGGTTCTGCTGCTGGGCTAGAATAGGAGCGCCTGGCCCTTTTCTTTTGTTTTATTCCTTTTCTTTTTCTGTTTTGATTTTCAGGAATGGTTTTTAAATGAATTCAAACTCTTTTTGAATTCAAATCTTTCTGGGGTTTTTGTAGTGTGCAACAGTCTCAAATCTAGGCATAAAACCGTATGGTTGCTTTGTAAAGGCTTGGTCATTTTTGGAGAAACAAAATAACAGGGACTTTGCACTTGATTTGCAAATGTTTGAAAAATGATTTTTGAAACCATTTCCATTTTGTAAGGCTTGGTTCAAATTCCACACTCGATCCATCCAACATGGGAGACAACAATCTAGGTTTAAAACATTAAAACTCTCAAATTGGGATGGCCATTTGATTTAAATTTGCTCACATAAAATGATAGCACTATGTTCTTTTGTTTTTTTAAATGAGTTTGAAATTAATCTCAATTCTATATGCATGCATGAATGATATGCAATCTTTGAAAATCATGATTTTAGGGATGTTACAAATCTAACCCCCTTAAGGTGAATCTCGCCCTCGAGATTTGGATTGGCTAGCAAATAGGTGAGGGTGGTCTTTCCGAAGATCATCTTCCCTTTCCCATGTTGCTTCCTCTTCGGAATGATGATTCCACTGCACTTTGCAAAACTTGATAGTCTTTGTCCTTGTGACTCTTTCTGCAGTCTCAAGAATTTTGATAGTTTCTCTTCATAAGTGAGATCACTTTCTAGTTGAACCTCCTCCAAAGGTATAATATCCTTCAAAGAAGTTTCTTCCATTTCTAGGTGACATTTCTTAAGCTGACTCACATGAAACACATTATGGACAGCTGATAGAGATTCTGGCAGTTCAATTTCATAAGCAACTTCTCCTTTGCGACTCAGAATCTTGAATGGCCCAACATATCTTGGTGCCAACTTTCCTTTGACTCCGAATCTTTTCACTCCACAAAGTGGTGATACTCTAAGATAGGCTCTATCACCAACTTCGTAAGTGACTTCTCTATGTTTAGGGTCTGCGTAGCTTTTCTGTCGGGACTGTGCTATCTTTAACCTGTCCTTAACCAGTTTGACCTTCTCTTCGGCTTCTTTGATAAGATATGGCCCGAATAAACTTCTTTCTCCCACACCATTCCATAACAATGGGGTGGTACACTTTCTTCCATAGAGAAACTCAAACGGTGCCATCTCAATGCTGGCTTGATAGCTGTTGTTATAAGAAAATTCTGCGTAAGGCAGACTTTCATCCCAACTTGCTCCATAGTCTAGGGCACATGCCCTCAACATGTCTTCCAGAATTTGATTAGTCCTTTCTGTTTGTCCATCGGTTTGAGGATGAAAAGCAGTACTGAATTCCAACCTCGTTCCCAATGACTCATGTAGCTGTCTCCAAAAATGGGAAGTGAATTGAGTTCCCCTATCAGATACAATACTCTTGGGCACCCCATGTAGACATACAATTCTACTCATGTAGATTTTGGCTAACTTGGCACTTGTATAAGTTGTCTTCACGGGTATGAAATGAGCCACTTTAGTTAGGCAATCTACTACTACCCATATTGAATCATATCCTGACCTGGTCCTTGGTAATCCGGTAATGAAATCCATACCGATCTTGTCCCACTTCCAATCAGGAATAGGTAGTGGTTGAAGCAAACCTGCTGGTTTTTGATGCTCCGCTTTTACACTACTACATACATCACACAAAGCAATATGCTCGGCGATGTCCCTCTTGAGATTGTTCCACCAAAATCTTTCTTTCATGTCCATGTACATTTTGGTGTTACCCGGGTGGATAGAATACGGAGAGTTGTGTGCTTCCTGTAAAATCAGTTTCCGCAACTCCGGATCTTGTGGAACACAGATACGTTTCCCATGCCATAAAGTACCCTGTTCATATTCATGGAAATTTTTAGCTTTCCCTTGGCTAATATTTTCCTTAATCTCTTCAATTTCTTTATCAGTCTTTTGAGCTTCTCGAATCTTGTCCAACAAAGTGGGTTGAACATCTAAAGACATGAGATGTCCTTCGGGCACAATCTCCAATCTGAGTTCTCTGAATTGGGTACACAATTCATCTGGCAATTCTCCTTTGGTAAGGCCATTTACAAATACCTTACGACTTAGAGCATCTGCTACAACATTTACTTTACCGGGGTGGTATTGCAAACTTAAGTCATAATCCTTGATAATATCTAACCATCTTCTTTGTCTCATATTGATTTCCTTTTGGGTAAAAATATACTTCAAACTTTTGTGATCCGTGAACACTTCACAACGCTTTCCCAAAAGGTATTGTGTAACTACCTCGGTGAATTACGCTCCTAGTTACAAGCCTGGATGAGCAGAAATGGTTGAAATAGTACGGTGGGGCCCAAATGCCACTCACAGGTAGACCTTTCGGCCGTCGCAACCATTACCAAACATCGGGACAAGAACGGGCGGCGTAATCGGCAGGCGAAGGGATCAACTACATACACAAATGAGTATGTATGCAAGCCACCACACAATAGTAGATCAGAGCCATTCCATCTAAAAAGAAAGGAAATATAGCAACGCCATACGGCAAGATCCAAATATCCTAGATAGATATAATAGTTTAGGATATCTCCTCATACATCAAACATCAGAGTATCAGGCGGAAGCGGAAGACAAAATCCGAGTACGGATAAGAAGCAAATCGGCATAAGATGCCCCGTAAATACACACATCCCGCCCACAGGTCTCACGGATCCCCGTTCCCGGAATCTCTACACCAAATGATCGTTGCCCACATCGTCCGTCTCTTCCACCCAGTATCCATCTTGCGAGTGTACCTGTTCATCTAAACCAATAATTTATCGTGTGAGACCCTAGGGGTACTCAACAAGTCTTTATGCCGCTAAAGGGGACACAACCTGGGGTGACGCAATTGCAGCAAAAGATAAACCCTAGCAATTCTATAGATACTCGCTAACCATCCGCCTAACTAGAGATAGACGGATGTCCGTGAATTAATAACAATAGTTGTAACAGTTATAACGGTAATATCCACAGATCCATCCTCCTCCTCGCTTACCGACGGGGAAGCAGACGAACAACCCCCCATCCGTTGGCCGTTTTATTATCCATTCCATGAGTGTTGCACTATTTACTAGTCAGATACTTAGTCAAATTAAAAGCGGTACTTTAGTTATTCTTGTCTATGATCGAGAAACTGTGCTCCAAGTCGTCCATAACCGCGGACACGGCTTTCAGAAAGTTTTACCCTGCAGGGGTGCACAAATAGCAACACACACTCGATATGCCTCGGAAAAACCGAATCAAAACCCAACGAGGCAGTCACGACAAAGCAATTACAGGATTCAGAAATATTTCAGGGGGCCACCCCATTAAGCTACCCGCGACGAAGTTGGCCGACTTCGAGACGGACTCAAGGTTTGCGTCAATGGCTGTGAACGACTGGGAACCCGAAAATGTGACTGGGCTTGTCGACACCGCGAAAACACTCCGCTTTCCTAAACAGTACAGTGTGCAGTACCTCGCACAATTTAAATAAAGCAGTAAAGCATGGCATAAGTACAGGATAGTAAATAAAACCTCAAACTAGTTTGTGGCCCCAAGAAATAAGAATGAATCAAGCTCTGGCTCAGGGGGGTTCATAAGCCTCCCGGATGTGGATAGCGCGAATATTCAAGGAACAGGAATCAAGTACTCGGGGTCCTACGGGACACAAGTGAGCCTGAAAAACCAAATAGCAAATATGGCTCACCGATGCCACTTTCATTAGTTATCCCATTACTACTCAGGTTAAGTTGTATAGGTACCTCGTTATCCATCAGACACTCACATACCCTACACATGCTGTTCTACGACTCGCATGTCTCAAACAACTCCTGTAGTAATGGCTCATGGGATGGAGGAACAAGCTTCGGTGGGGTTTAAAAGTAAAGGCTATGCAATACTTGGGATTCAATTTAATGCAATCGCGACTCAATGATGCAAGAATAAGATAGAGGCAATAGGTACTATATGTATGCAAGCATGTGGTAGTGCTTGCCTGGCAGCTCAGTTGAAGCGAGAGAAGGATCTGGGTAGTGCTCCTGGTCCTCTTGGTATATCCCCTGCTCAGCGTCTATTCGGAGAAGAACCAAACAAACAAGGGCCAACATAAATAAAGTGCGCAAGCATATGAATAAAATGCGACAAGCAAACAATCATGCCATGATGAATGATGCACAATTTGCATGGCAATAAGGTAGCATGGCATGGGTGAGGTGTGGAATACGAGAATAAACATTTTTATTGGGTTTTAACCACATTTTATCCTCATATTAGTTGCTGTACCCATTATATTTATATGATGCATGCTTCAAATCAAACCATGGAATGCATAAACAGAAAGGTCTCGTCGAGTAATCATTTTAGACATATCATTTGTCAAATTTGGAATTGTAAATGAAAAGTTATTAATTAATTAAGGTAGAAGGGCATTTTATTGTAATTTTAATCAACTTGGAAAATAAAGTGTCCAAAATATATTTTGAAGGCTATATTTGGGTTCCTCACATTTTTCTGATTTGAAATCATATATTATATGCATTATTTGGGTTTATAAATTAAATGTTATCATAAAACAGATTTGAATTTGAATTTGAAAAAGATTTTAAAAGATTTGAATTAAAAACAGAAATAGGCAGGGACTTTTTGCACTCAGGCAGAGCTAACCCAAGTCACCGACGGGTGGGACCCGTGCTGACTGGGCGACACGGAGCGTGCCGGGGCTTTTCTCACTGCGCAGATAGATAACCCAGGAGGCAGACAGGTGGGACCAACGGCCTCGCAGGCCCACGTGTCAGCGGGCGAATCGTGCCCAACCACGTGGCCCAGCTGGGGATCGCGGGTTGAGGTTTACGAAACTACGGGATCCTTTTTGCAAAACGCCACGGGAGGCTGACGGTGGGCCACGCGGGAGCGCGGGTTGATGCAGAAAAAGGTGTGGGGGTTACCTGCAAAAAGGCGTCGCGATGCACTGTTTCTCTTCCTCTCTCTCTGACGAAACTGACAGCGGCAGCGCGTGCGGCACGGGGGGGGGGGGGGCTCGATCCCGTGACCTAGGCTCGGGCGCGGAGGTGGTGGCCACTGGGCTATGCGGGGGTAGCTGTCAGGGAGGTGGGCGAGGACTAGCTGGGGCTTGGCGCTACGCGGGAGCGAGCAGACAGAAGCGAGCTACGGCGCGCGGAGGGCGCTCGACGAAACTAACGGCGAGCACAGGCGACGATGGGGGAAACGGAGGTGTCAGGGAGGTTAGTCAGCTCACCGAGAGTGCGTCGGTGTAGGTGTATCGGCTTGGGGCGCTGGCGATCGACGATGAAGCAGACAGACCGAGGATTTAGGGTTCCGGCGAGACGCGTCGGTGTTCAGCGGCCTGGGGCTCCTCCTCCTCGCTGCTGTGTACAGAGGCGACGCCGGGGGATCTCCTGTCCTTCCTCGATGACCACAACACCACGCCCGTCTCCTCGTACTGCAGGTGGACGCCGAAGCCGACGGTGGCCGGCGATGGTTAGCTGGCGGCGATGGAGAAGAGAGGGGAGCGGGCAGGGCGCCTCGGCCAGATCTGG
This sequence comes from Avena sativa, assembly GCA_916181665.1. Taxonomy (NCBI): domain Eukaryota; kingdom Viridiplantae; phylum Streptophyta; class Magnoliopsida; order Poales; family Poaceae; genus Avena; species Avena sativa. The sequence goes on from OV702294.1 coordinate 95,411,848, forward strand.
AGATGCAGGAGGAACGTGAGGTGGTGGTAAAGCAGAGGAGGGAGAGGGGGTGCCGTGGGGAGATGGGGTAGATGGGAAAAGGTGGCCTCGGTGCCACCTTTCTCTCCTCCCCTCCTCACGTGCTTGGGTCGGCCAGGACAGGTGCATGGGGCTTCCAGGTGGGACCAGAGGACGAGGCCAGGAGGCAGGGGCAGGCTCGGGCTAGGGGGCCACAAGGCAGGGAGAGAAGAGAGGGAGAGAGGGTAGTCTCGGGTTGGGTGGTGGTAGCCTCGGGCTAGGGTTGGCATTAGGGTTGGGGTAGCTAGGTGGGGCCAGGGAGAGAGGGTAGCCAGGTGGGGCCAGCTAGGTAGAGAGAAGAGAGAGAGGCCGAGAGAGAGGGGTGGTACTTAGGGTTTGGAGGGAGGGGTATGGTGATTAGGGTAGAAGGGTTTAGGGTTACTCTTGTCAAGCTCAAGCCAAGCTCAAACAAAGCTAGCCCAAAGAGAGAAAAAGATCAGAGGTGGTGAAGGGGTTCAAGCAAGATCAACTAGATCAAGCCAAAAGAGAGGGAGGAATAGATTAGAGATGAACCACTCAAGAATCAAATAAAATCCAAATGACAAGAAAAAGATGGTACTTGCATGGCCCATGCAAACTAATTTAATGCCATGCTATTCTTGTGAGAACAATAATATTAACATGGCATTAATCTTAGGCATCCCCACAAGTGGAATAAAGCCAAGCAAGAATTTAAAGGAAATTCCCAAGTGGAATAGATGGAGATGATCATATTTGGTTAGAATTGGGACTTGCTAGTTGTATATACCACTAGATGATTACTAGTCCCAAAAATATCCCAACATGAGCATAATTCCCTAATAATCCATATGGAAGCTAGGAGAAAAGGTCCCACTCACAAGGCATGCAAAGGTGGCCATGTGGCTCTCATATATCACTAATGTGAAAACATCATGATGCCAAGATGAGAGCAGGTGGAAAAGAATTGGATCCATCCCAACCCACATGAGCTAGAGGTAAAACCCAAATAAAGTGCAAAGCTCACATTTAGTTGGATGGTGGAATTATAAGGTGGTGAAAGAAAGGTGGTGGAGTTGATTAAAAGATATGCCCCAACTCAACTTGGGCATTTAAACAATATATCAAGAACCAAATACAATATCAAGAGGAAAATACAATTTACAATGCATATGAGAGAAGATCCAAAACAAAAAGGGTTTTATATGATGCTCAAATGCAAGGTGGCATGATGACATGAGCATGATATAATTATGATGCAACAATTATATGTAGGAAGTAGCATCTATATAGACTAGGCTAGTAGCATTGCAATTGTTAGACAATTGGGATGCTACATAATGCCTCCATGTTTTGAGTGCATGGACGACAGAGGCTAACTCCAAATCATGAGTAGGATAGTTTACTTCATGAGTTTTGAGTTGTCTCGAGGCATAGGCTACAACTTTACCGTCTTGCATAAGTACGGCACCCAAACCTTGATGAGATGCATCACAATACACTTGGAAATGTTTTTCCAAGTCAGGCAGACATAGAACTGGTGCTGTCACAAGTCTCTTCTTCAACTCCTGAAAGCTGACTTCACAACCTTCAGACCAAGCAAACTTCTTGTCTTTCTTTAACAATTCAGTCATTGGCTTATCAACCTTTGAGAAATTTTCAATGAACCTTCTGTAGTAACCTGCTAAGCCAAGGAAACTACGAACTTCTTTCACGTTCTTGGGAGATTCCCATTCTGTCACAGCTGAAACCTTAGCAGGATCAACTGCTACACCATCCTTTGTCATAACATGACCAAGAAAACCAACTTCCTCTAACCAGAACTCACACTTGCTGAATTTGGCATAAAGTTTATGCTCTCTTAACTTCTCAAGTATCAAGCGTAAATGTCCTTCATATTATTCTTTGCTCTTGGAGTAGACTAAGATGTCATCGATGAAAACGACAACAAATTTGTCAAGGAATTCCATGAATACTTTGTTCATCATATTCATGAAGTATGCTGGAGCATTCGTCAAGCCAAAAGGCATTACGGTATACTCATATAATCCATACCTTGTGGTGAATGCTGTTTTGGGTATGTCTTGCTCTCTTATCTTGAGTTGAAAATAGCCTAACCTTAGATCAATCTTTGAGAACACACATGCTCCTTCAAGCTGATCAAATAAGTCATTGATTCTGGGCAATGGATATTTGTTCTTGATAGTTACCTCGTTGAGTGAACGGTAATCTATGCATAGCCTTTGGCTTCTATCCTTCTTCTCCACGAACAAAACTGGGGCTCCCCAAGATGAAGAACCTTGTTGAATGAATCCTTTCTGCAGCTGTTCTCCTAGTTGCTTCTTGAGCTCTTTCAATTCATCAACTGACATTTTATATGGTCTCTTTGCTATTGGTCCAGAACCTGGTACCAAATCTATCAGAAACTCCACGTCTCTATCCGGTGGCATTCCTGGCAATTCTTCCGGAAACACATCCGGATACTCACACACAATTGGCACACTGTCCATGCTAACCCCCTTAAGAGAATTTAGCTTACTTCCTTTGGATTCAAAGTTTGACTTGAATTTAATTCTTTTTCTTTCCGGGGTTGTGAGTGCAACAGTACGATTAGCACAATCTAGTACTCCTTCATACTTAGCCATCCAATCCATTCCCAATATTACGTCCAGTCCTTGGGAATCTAGGATTATAAGACTCACTGGAAACTTATGTTTTCCAAATTCTATTACTAGATCCCGACATCCAAGACTTACTATCATTTCTCCACCTGGAGAACTAACTTTTATTGGACACCCAATGTTTTCAGATGGAAACCCATTTCTATCAACAAAAGCCTTTGATATGAATGAATGCGATGCTCCAGTATCAAAAAGAACAAATGCTGGAATAGAATTGAGTCTGAACTTACCAGCAACAGCATCAGGCTCCTCATAGACCTCCTCCACACTGATGTGGTTCACCTGACCTTTCTAGAAAGGATTGGGCTTGACAGGTCCTTCAACTTTCTTTTCGGGGCACTCATTTGCATAGTGTCCCATCTTCTTACATTTGAAGCATTCAACCTGACTGATGTCTCTCTTAGCAGGATGACTTCCACTCCCACTACCGTTACCATTGTGGTGGCTCTTGTGTCCACTCTTGTGGTTCTTGTATTTGTCATTGTCATGACTGCGATGATGCTTGTTGTCATGACGGTTGTGGTTGTGGTGCTTGTTGAATTTCCCATGCTTGTGGGATCCTGAGCTTCCACTGTCATCATAGTGAGATCGTTTGTGAGACGATCTCGAGCTGTGCTTGTTGGAGTGCTTCCTCTTTCTACTCTCGACTTGCTTCATTTTGTTCTCCAATATAGCAGCCTTGTCACAGAGCGACTGATAAGTGGGAACATATGCCACAGCCAGCTGCAGATTCAGCTCATCATTTAAGCCTTCCAGAAATTTTTCCTTTCTTTTGGCATCTGTGTCAACTTCATTCGGTGCATAACGTGCCAGATTGTTGAACTCTTCAATGTATTCAGCCACGCTGCGGTGGCACTGCTTCAGGTTGTGGAACTCCTTCTTTTTCAGACTCATTATTCCTGATGAGATATGAGCAGTGCGAAAGCCATCCTCAAAGATAGCCCAAGTCACCTCATCTATAGGAGTGGTGATTTGGAAGTTGTCCCACCAAGTGGCGGCTGGCCCTTCCAGCAGATGTGTTGCAAATCTGACCTTTTCAGCGTCTGTGCAACCCACGGTCACTAAGTCCTTGTTTACAGAACGTAGCCAATCATTGGCCACCATGGGATCAGTCGTCCTTGAGAACTTAGCTGGCCTCAATCTCAAGAATCGGGTAAGCATATCAAAGCCCGGAGGGTTGTTGTTGTTGTTGTTATTGGGGTTGTTGTTGTTATTATTCTGGTTCTGGATGAATGTTGTCATCATCTGCATTAGCTGTGTTTGAGCAGTCATCATTTGCTGCATTTCTGGAGTGATGTTGTTGTTGTTGTTGGGGTTGGGGTTTGCGCGACGGGGAGGCATCTGTGGTTTGTTCAAATAGAGATAAGAATGAGATACCCATAGATGTTTTCATGCACATTACATCACATAAGAAAACACATAGCATGCAACACAAAGGTAAAAGTTCAACAACAAGATAACAAGTTCACAAAGTAAAACACACAAGTAGCAAGCCATCCACATGTCGGATGGTCCAATAACAAGTTCACAAATAACAAGTACGATAGTAAAAGATAAACGAGTAGTCAAGTCTACTCATCAGCATCAATCTCCTCCTCGACAAAGGTAAGACCTGCATTCTCCATCGCGGTCTTGTTCTCCTCAATGGTAGTGTTCAAGGACTCAACCTTGGCCTTGAGAGCCCTCTTCTGGGAACGAAGTCTCTCTATCACCGTCTGCTGCTGCTCTAGCTCGAAGTCCTTGGACTGCAGTTCTTCAGTCATGTCCCGGATCTTCTTGTTCCTATCCTGGACACGCTTCTCCTGACTCTTGAACTTCCTGTCCTGGGTCTCGAACTTTGCCTCCATTTCCTTGACTATCTCGTCCTGCTGCGCGAAGAGCTTGTCCTTCTCGCGTAGCTGCACCTGGAGCTCGTCATTGCGGAGCATGACATTGGTCCTGTCCATGTCCACGTGCCTAATGAGAGACTCTAAGTCCTGGAGATACAGACGTATCGGCTCTGCCACGTCCCTCGAGTCGTCCTCGAAGTCGATGGACTCTCCATCCTCATCACGCCTTCCGAAGACGTGGAAGTGGGTGCCTCTCACCTGTCAGGAGTGTCGTCCTAGCAGACGTCCTATCAGGTCCTGCATAACTACCTCCATGCCTCTCTCCCTGTCATCGTGCATAAGCTTGAAGACGATGGCCTCCGTAGTAGGCTCTGTCTGGCATCCGGGCTGGTTCACCTTGAAGCCCTAGAGGTCCTTCCTCTCGAACTTGGTGAGTGGATGCACCATGATGGTGGGAAGAGGGAGATTGAGCAAAGTGGTAAGCTCAATGATACGAGGACCAAAGCGGGTAACCTGGAACTCCTCAACAGTGCTGATGGTAATAGGCATCTATTTATAAGATAGAAAAGTTAGAACAACACAATTTAAGATAAACAAGAGTCATAACACACATTCTCATCCTTGGAAAGCAAAATCACACAAGTCATGCATACATGAATCCATTACAGCAACCAAGGTCCAATCTTATTTTAAGATAACAATTTGTAAAATAAGGTGATAGGTGGTGGTCCAACTAACGAAGTACGTTTACAATCCTATCTCACTGGATCTGTTGGCTAACACAATGTTCCTAGAGGCAATCAGCCTATCTTGCTCACATGATTCCATCACTAAGTCTATAATATCTCCTCTTAGGGTTTGGTTGGTAGCTTCCAACTCTTGGGTATGTTCCTTCTCTTTCTTTAGATCATTTTGGAGGATGAGCATTCTGCATTTGACTCTAGCACTAAGCTCTTTGATAGTCCTCCAAGCTGATTCTCTTGCTGACTCAAAGAATGTGGTGTGCACCACTGTGTTGGTGTACATGCAGAATCCTTTTTCTTTCTGGTTGTCTTCCTTGTTTTTGTACAAGTGAAGTTGCACCCACCAGTACTCAACTCCTTCATCCATCACTGGAAAGCCATTGTACACAGCTGCACCATGTATTTCCATTGCCACCATGAGGTCCTTGAGAATTTTGGGGAACTCAGTCTCACACTCCAAGGTCATGGTCATGAGTGGTCCTTTCCTTACGGCTTCGTTGATGGAGTTCATCTACAAATAGAGATGAGAATGAGAAGATTAGAAAAGTTTACGAGAAGAATAGACAAGTGTAGAAGTAGTTGAAAATTTTTCCTTAGTGGTTTCCAATCCTAGGGTCATAATCCTACAGGCAACACAGTGCTCTCATACCATCTGTAAGATCCCTCCTTTGTAAAGGAAAAAGGATCCCTGTGATTGCAATGCTAGTCCCTGGATCATTGCTAGCATCCACAGTTTAAGATGAAGTACACAGATACAAAGGTCATTTATTACATCCATTCCAGAGATAAAACATAGTCTTTTACAACTCAAGGCCACAGGCCTAATACAAGAGTTTTGGAATAAGTAAATAAACATAAGTCTTCATCTTCATGTGCCACAGGCAAGCATGTTGAGTGTAGACACATGACACCTAATCATCATCGGAGTAACCTGCAACATCACAAGTTATAGCCACAGTGGGTCAATACTTTGGAATAGTATTGGCAAGTGATACCTTAGTAAATTTTAAGTGGACTATATTACTATATGCATTTTGGCTAAGTGTAGTTTGGCTTGCTTTGCTCAAAATAGGTTTTTCCTATTAGTTGAAATCACTAAGTTTTCTTTGTCAAAACATTCCCAAGAAACCATCAATAGACATTGAGGTCCTTCACCCTTGTTCACCCACAAGTTTTTACTTAGAAGTTGGAGTGATGAGATTCTTGATAGCTTCCATGTCTTGATGCTCAAGTTGTCCATTGCCATGGACTTGGCTAAGTACTTAGATTTTTCCATCTGCAGAGGTTGTGCACTTTCCCAACCAGACTTGGTTTCCCAAGACAGGACCTTTCAGAAGCCTTTCCTTAGACCAAATGGACGCGCTCCAACCTATCATTCCCACTACCACCAACTGTCCAAATGGCTAAGTTCTAGCAACTTATGTGATCCAGGCAGAGCCCATATTGCCAAGTGGCTGCACTATAAGCTTCTCAACACTTGGCCTCTAAAATCCCTTTGTGCCTGGGTGGCATACCACAAGTGAGATACACAAGGTAAACCATGTCCATGGGCCTTGTGTAACCACTCAACCAAAAACCACCATTCAAGTCCCATTCCACCCAGGAGATTCATTGACTTAGTTGTTTTATTAAGAAAAACATAAGTCCAAAGACTTAGAAGTATTTTCATCATAGCATGTATATACTTTACCAACCCTTGTTTGCTACTAGCTAGGATAAGCATGGCATAGTAACTTAACTTAGGAAAATTCCTAGCAGTTCTACAACTACTTAGGATTTCCCAACATAGCATTTGGCAAAATAATAACATGCAAGACTTAGCAAAATATTTCTAATGCTTGTACAAAATATAGGGATGGAAATATTCATGAAGTACCACTTGCCTTGGTAATGGGGAGAGTAGCACTCTTCACAATCACAGTCACTAGCAAAGTCTACACAAAATGGTAGCACAAAATTACACACATTTCATATACAAACATAAACATATATGCATGCAATGCAAAAATGCTAAGTGATGATTTTTTTAAACTCCACCAAGCAAGTGCATGATACTGAAACATAACCAAGTCAAAAACTTGCTAAACCAAACTTATTTAGCACTAAAACAAATTACTAAACAAATTCTATATTCAAAATAGTCCTAAACAAGTTTCTGCATCTAAAGTCATTTTAACAGAAACTTTTCACTAAACACATTGCATAAACAGAAAGGGCTTGTCTCCCTGATTCCAACGATATAAAATTTGCAAAAATCTAACGTGGGAACCAAAAGTTATGGCCATTTAAATTTTTAAACTAAATCTGATTTCAAATCTGTTTTTGAATCAAACCCTAGCCACGCGTCCTAATCCTATTGGTTGATACCGTTTCGCTCAGGATCACCCTCCCGCGCCGTTGGATCTATTTAAAACACACGGCCCAGATCTACCCATAACGATTCGCTAAATGATCTAATTCTATGCGTTGGATCCAGATCAGACGGCTCTGGATCAAGCGACCAAAACGGGGCGGCGCTGGCGGCGGCTACTGGTGGCGGCGAGTTCTGTCTGCGGTGGCGCGGCGCTACAGGTCGTCCGGAGAGGCAGGAGGATGCTTACCAGGTTCGCAGCGTCGAGGAGAAGCTCAACCTAGCAGTGGCTTGACGAGGGGCGCACGGGCACGGTCGCTGGGGCTCGTCGGAGTTGCGGCAGCGTCTGACGCTTGTAGTCGAGGTCGCTGGCGAGGCTCCATGTCGTCCTAGTACAAGGCAGTGGGTTCAGAAGATGCGCAAGTGACTAGCGAACCAGTTGGTATCAAAGGGAAGGCAAGGGGCGCTCGGGACTTACCGCTATTGCTCGCCGGAGTCGAGCGACGACGCAGGTGGTTGCGGGCGTGAACGGAAACGTCGACCTGGGTCACGAGTAAGCAAACCAGAGGTGTCAACAGATGCACAAGATCATGCTAGACACGATAGTTTGAACCAGAGAGAGGGGGGCGGTCGAGGCTCACCGGAATTAGTCGCCGGAGTCGTCGGTACTGCGGGGCTTCGAGGTCAAATGCACGCAGCCGGGTGGCGGAGTGAGCGAGGGGAGTGGGGGAAAATGACCGCGGTACAGAGGGGATTATGTAGGCGAGAGGGGAGCGGCGATTAAGCGCGGAATCAAGGCAATTAAACGAAGAATCAATCGCGGCAGTGATGGGCAGAGGAAATGGCCGGCGACGGGGTCGGGCGCGATTTGGGGAAGACGAGGGTGAGCTGGCATGGTCCACCAGTCAGCGAGTGAGACGGAGAGGGGGTGGGGTCCGTGTGTCAGCGTCTGTGTGGGTGTGTCTGCGCGTGCGAGCGAGCGAGAGAGTGGCCGGGTGGGCTAGTTGGGCCGGTTCTGCTGCTGGGCTAGAATAGGAGCGCCTGGCCTTTTTCTTTTGTTTATTCCTTTTCTTTTTCTGTTTTGATTTCCAGGAATGGTTTTTAAATGAATTCAAACTCGTTTTGAATTCAAATCTTTCTGGGGTTTTTGTAGTGTGCAACAGTCTCAAATCTAGGCATAAAACCATATGGTTGCTTTGTAAAGGCTTGGTCATTTTTGGAGAAACAAAATAACAGGGACTTTGCACTTGATTTGCAAATGTTTGAAAAATGATTTTTGAAACCATTTCCATTTTGTAAGGCTTGGTTCAAATTCCACACTCAATCCATCCAACATGGGAGACAACAATCTAGGTTTAAAACATTAAAACTCTCAAATGGGGATGGCCATTTGATTTAAATTTGCTCACATAAAATGATAGCACTATGTGCTTCTGTTTTTTTTAATGAGTTTGAAATTAATCTCAATTCTATATGCATGCATGAATGATATGCAATCTTTGAAAATCATGATTTTAGGGATGTTACAGTTTCGCAACATAGTAAATCAAAAATTTCCTACAGATGCGAACGGGAAAGCCAAGATCTAATCTAGGAGATGCAATCAACGAGAGGGATAGATGAGATCTTCATACCCTTGAAGAAATCGCACAGCGGAAACGTTCAACAAAACATGGTTGGTGTAGTCGTACTCGCCTTCTCCTCCTCGCGATCCAATCCGATCCAACGCCGCAAGTGGCGGCGCCTCCGAGAGATGCACCCGTACGATGCCGCGACGTCTCCTTCTTCCTCGGTCCAGCAAGTGGGTGGATATATAGATTGTATCTACAACACGAATGCATGGTGCTATGGTGGAGACACACACAGGCACTAGCACATGCATGATCACACGCCATACTCCATAGGCATGAGTACTTGGTCATTTTGATCAGTTCAGTAGTTAGCTCGCCCTCTCATACGAGCACACATACACTCTCAGATACAGCTCCAGGAGCACCCTTTGTAGCCCGATTATACCCGATATACTGTTAGACATGCAGGAGTAGGTGTTTTACCTCACCACGAGGGCTTCGAACCTAGGTACTTCCTGTGTCTCATCGCACTTGCTTGTACCCAATCCCGCCTGCGGATGCCGTCGCAGTCGCCCTGCTCACTCCCACACCTCTATCTAGCCTCATTAGGCAATGTCGTTTCCATATCGACGACAATCATGGGTCCCACCGCCTGACTTGAATTTGACTAGTCACGCGTAATCATGGTGAAAGTTACGGCGCCTCCTCGATTTCCGTGCGTAGTGGACGGTGTGCTTGCGACGGTTCAGTTTGGTGCTGACATGTGGACTATGAGGGGCACGTGTTAGGGCTTCTGCATCGACGGTTCTGCTTCATCGTCCTCGCCCCTTTTATACCATGGGGAAACAGAGAAAATTTACCCCTTCGCCATTTGCCTCTGTTTTCCACCATTGCTGCCATTTCCTAATCTCTTACGCATTGGACATTCTCCATGTCTTCCCTTCCTCTTTTCTCTGTTCGCACCGCCGCGCTCACTGCTCTACAATGGGAAAACCGAAGAGAAGCTCATCCGCCGTGGCGGGGTCAAGCGCCGCCGGCGCCGCCAAGAAAGCTACTGCTCCGAGCCGGACCACTGATGGCAGGTGACGGCGCACGGAGATGCACGAGTCGGATTTGCACAAATTGCGTGAGGTCGGCTTGATTTCGAAGAACAAGGATGACGCCATCCTACCTGGCCAAGAGGTAATCCCGCGCCCACCCGAAGGGTTTTAGGTTATGTTCTTCGCCTTTGTCATCCGCGGTCTTTCTTTGCCCGCCCACGAATTTATTCATGGGATCCTCTTTCTTTATGGGGTTCAGTTGCATCATCTGTCTCCCAATTATTTTCTCCACATCGCCTACTTCATTACCCTCTGTGAGTGTTGGCTCGGTATCGAGCCTCACTTTGGCCTCTTCCGGAGACTTTACTCTGTGAAGCGGCAATCTGGCACCGGTGGTGTTTATCCACTGGGAGGCTGTGGAATTTCTATCTACTCCTCTGTCCAGTTCTTTTCTTTATACCTTTGCGAGCCCGTCCAGTAGTGGTGGAGGAAGTGGTTCTACATCCGCGATGTAAAGCTGGACAGTCAGCATTACAGGCTCTCCCCTTTTGACTCCACCCGGGAAGATCATCCGAAAGAGGTCATGGTCGAATGACATTTTGGAGGGTGAATCCGAAGAGATGGAGAAGCTCTACAAGCGGGTGGAGGCTCTTTAGCTGGTGGCAGGCAAAGAGGTCAATGGTGTCGACATCATTCACACATTCCTCCAACGTCGGGTGCAGTCGCTCCAAGCGAGGGTGCACCCGATGTTCCTTTATGCTGGCGCTAGCGACCCGACAAGGGTATTGCCATAGGAGATGTCTTCGGTAGACCTTGATAGGGCGCTTTGGCCTCTACTGAAATACAAGGTTGACGAGGACCTCCCAGGGAAGTCCTTGACTGCCCCTTTCAACACCAAGAAAGCAGTCCCCCAGGTGAAACCTGTAGTTGCGCATAACACTTTTTTGAGTGCTTGTTGCTTGTTATTATTACTTATCTTGTTTCATCTCTTATCTTCAATTTGCAGGGCTACAAGGTAGCAGGGATGGTGTCCCCTCTATCTGAGAAGTATACGGATGCACCGGACAACAAGGAGGCGGAGTCCGATTCCGAGCTCCCTCCGGCGCAATCTCCTTCCCTAGAAGCCCCCGAGCCGAACAAAGGGCAAACTCGAAAGAGATCCCGGAGCGAAACTTCGGATGGGGCAACGCCACCAACAATGAAGGGTCCCTCCTTCCTCGAGAACCACGGCGGGGATGAGGGTGCGAACTCCGCCCCTATCGCGGATGTGCCTGTTCGGGCGATGGCCCCGTAGCTGCAGGCCAAGAAGAAGAAGGAGAAGAAGGAGGTTCCTGTCTTCAACCTGTTAGACATACCATCGTAAGTTGCTCTGGTCGAATCTTGTTATTTTTTTGATGTGCTAAGTATTAGCTTGTTGTTGATTTGGCTCTTTGTAAGTTCTAGTAGCAATCATTCGAAGGAGTCCCTCCATGAGGAGCGGAAAGAAATGTTTGCGGAATCGAAGCCTACGTCTTCGTTTCCCAAGATTGTGGCTAACTCCAACGATGATCATTCGAGCTCCCTGAGGGAAGGGGCTCGTGCACTCGTTGCTCGGAACATTCAAACGAAACCTTCGGAGTCCACAACTGATCACGTAAGTGTCGTTCTTCTTTGCGTGGGGTATCCCCCGAGCCCTGTATTCATCAAGTTTGTTGTTTTTTTTGAAGCCCTTTGTGTGTGACGCCAACCGCCTAATCGAGCAACACCACTCTCTTGAAGGCAACCTCAAGAAGCTCCAAGGTGCATTTTTCTTCCTGCTTGATTTCGAGTGCTTCTAGAATAATTTATTGTGTTCATCCTTTATTGCCCAATTCTGCAGATGAGAACAACGATGCCCTCCATAAGATGAACGCACTCGAAAAGAGTCTCGGCAAAGCGGAGAAGGATGACAAGGATGCTGCAGAGGCCCTCTAGCATCAACAGAAGGAGGCTGAAGACCGTGAGAAGAATCTCGCGACCATCACAACGACCTGGGAGAAAGCCATGGCTGAAAAGCTTATGGCTGCTGCCAAGGCTATATCCGGTAAGACACCATGATCTCCCCTTGAGTCTTAGATGCTGCATGTGTGATTCCTTGTTCCTCATCCGAAAGTTTTGCCGTAAAACTTTTGTAGATGCCTTAGGTTTAATCTTGTTATGAAAGTTTTGCCCACCTTAATAACATTCTTACACCATGATAGAATCAATAATCATAAGACATGATAGAATCAATAATCAATCTGACATAGTATCTCAATATCCATCGGATCCCGCAAACACAACATGCATGATTACAAATAGATGATATTGATCATGAACGGAGCTCACAAGATCTAAACATGAAGGCACAAAGGAGGAGAAACAACCATCTAGCTACTGTATGGACCCATAGTCCAAGGTGGAACTACTCACGCATCATACCGGAGGCTGGCATGGTGATGAAGAAGGCCTCCGGGATGATCTCTCCCCTCCGATAGGTTGCTGGGAAAAGCTTCAAATCCTCCCAATCTAGGGACGATGGTGTCGCAAGCTACAGACTGTTTCGTGGATATTTGATCGGGTACTTAGGGTTTTGGCATCAGGGGGTTTATATAGGCGAAGAGGCAAGGAAGGAGGGCAGCCAGGGGGCCCACACCCTGCCTAGGCACGGCCTAGGGTGGGCCCACGTCTGGAGGGGGTGCAGCCACCCTATGGCTACCCTCTGTTTCTCCTCTGGAATCCGTGTTCTCCTCGGTGAAATATTTACTTTAGCTTTTGTCCCGTCCAATTCCGAGAATATTTCCTTATTAGCTTTTCTGAAACCAAAAACAGTAGAAAACATGCAACTGGCACTACGGCATCTTGTTAATACGTTAGTCCCAGAAAATTTATAAAAATACCTCAAAGTGTAGTCAAAGCATAGCAAAGTGGATACTAAACAAGCATGGAACATAAAAAATTATAGATACGTTTACGACGTATCAGATTCTAGTGGTTACACCTTCTCCTGCACCTGTCTCTCGCCTGTCGTTGAGCAAGTCGTCGTAGTTGCCATTTTTGCGTGATCGCGTCCAAAGCTTGGAGAAGGACATCCTCAGCATCCGTGGTCACGCGGACGTTGGAAGTCCAAGGCCGAGCGAGTCATTGCCATAGAAGAGTTTCTGCTGGAGGAATTGCGGCAAATGGGCGAGCAACTCCAATGTAAGTCATCTTGACCCTTTATCTTCTTTGAGTGTGTTGGTTGTTTTTATGTTAGCTAACCCATTATATTGTGCAGTTGTGAATCTTCTTCTAAAGGAAGAGAAGGAGCATGTTGCAATTCGAATGAATTGTCTGACGCAACAAGATTTGGAGGCTGGCCGCTTCTTCTGGATGGACCGTATCGAGCGATCGTCCTTGCGACGGTGCAAGATCGCGTCCATCAAGTACTTCGAGTGCTGAGGTGAGAAAGGTCGTCGCTCGCAGTGATTTGGGCCACCATGTTTCCCGTAGAATCTGCACCTTCTAGCTTTCTAGGCTTGCTTGGGAAGTTTCGAGATGCAGGTCACGTGAAGGAGCTGATGCGCCATCAACTAGTTGCGGGCATGAAGGCAGCCATGTCTCTTGTTCGACTGCATCACCGCGATGTCAATCTGGCAGAGATAGCGGCTGGGTCACCTCCTCCTCCAGATGGTATGGCGTGGGATATGCGACCACACTATGCGGCCGTGGCGCAATATGCTGAAGAGATTGTAGATGTGTTTGTGGAGCGAACAAATGTTCTGCCCCAACATAGTTGAGTCCTGCAAACGAAAAACGAGAAAATGTAAAGCCTTTATATTTTCAAGTGGACTATAATGCCCTTGTAAAGTAGTATGTATTGGCACGTAGTGCGTTGTATGATTATAGAGAATCCATGTCCTTTCCGTTAGCCTTGCGTGGTTAGCTACTCAGGTTATATACGTTGTTATCAATCGACGAAGTCGTGAGGTGGGCGCAGCCCCCGAGCATGTTTTAGCGGTAAATAATATAAGGGATAAAGATTTGGGACAATGCACTTAGCTTTTATTCATCGTAATGTAGGAGGTACAGTGTTCGGCTAAATAGCCTTATTGAAAGTAAAAAAGGTAACTAGGGGTAGAAGCATCGTAGTCTTGCGACGTTCCAGGGGTTGGAGTATTCGACTCCTGATTCGACGTCCATGAGGCGGTAGGAGCCACCTGGGATGACTTCAGTGACGATGTAGGGTCCTTCCCAAGGTGACTCAAGCTTCTTGTTCCCTTCCTGCTTGAGTTGCAGAATGAGGTCTCCTTTGACGAAGAACCTTGGACACAGCCGACGACTGTGGTAGTTGCGGAGGCTCTATTGATACACTGCTGAGCGAGCAGCGGCGATGTCGCGTTCCTCATCCAGTGTGTCAACAACGTCTTTGAGTGCGGCCGATGATTGAACTTCGCTGTAGGCGACGACCCGTGGGGCCTTGTGGTGTACCACAGCAGGTAGCATAGCTTCGGCTCCGTGCACCATGAAGAAGGGCGTGTAGCCAGTTGAGCTGTTTGGCATTGTGCGTAGGCTCCATAGAACAAAGGGTAGCTCGTCCGCCCAGGCTCCCGCAGGCCTTTCGAGTGGGCGTAGACGACGCTTCTTGATGCCATTGCCGATGAGTCCGTTGGCCTTTTTGACCTATCCATTGGTTTGTGGATGCGCCACAGAGGCGTATGACAGGTTGATTCCGAGGTTTTCGCAGAAGCCTCAGAACTCCTTCAAGATGAAGTTCGAGCCGTTGTCCATTATGATGCTATGGGGTACTCCGAACGAGTAGATAATGGACTCAAAAAACTTGACGGCAGTGGTGATACTTTGATTGGTAACAGGAATGGCCTCGATCCACTTCGAGAATTTGTCGACTTCCACCAGGAGGAAGACATGCCCTCCTGGAGAGGACTTTGGCAGTTTGCCGATCATGTCGATCCCCCATTAGGCGAAAGTCCATGCCAGCAGTGCGGGTCGCAGCTCTGATCCGGGCACATGTGGCTTGTTTGCGTACCGCTAACAGGTGTTGCACCTCTGGACTATCTCGTTTGCGTCGTTCATTGCAGTTGGCCAGTAGAAGCCAACGCATAGAGCTTTGGCGACCAGAGCGCGACTGCCCGCGTGGTGGCCGCAGATACCCTCATGGATGTCTAGGAGGATGCTTTTGCCGTCGCTGATGGTGACACATCGTTGGAGCACACCCAAAACGCTGTGCTTGTACAGCTCACCATTGATGATGGTGAAGGCCTTCGTGTAGGGTTTCGTAGCATGGAAAACAAAAAATTTCTACCGCATACAAACAAACAAGCCAAGATCTATCTACTAGATTGTAACAACGAGTCGATAGAATCACTCACCCTCGAAGATTCCAAAGTGTTTAACGAGAGCGGATTCTCGTGGGTGATGTAGTCGTACTCTTCCCGATCTCAAGATCGCGTAGACGATCCTTCCGGCGCTGCGTTCCGGCAACGCTCCCGCAGTCGGTCACACGTTCGATACTCGACGAAGACCTTCCTCTCCCTTGTTCCAGCAGGCAGCGGAGGTTGTAGCACTCTCCTCGCGATTCCGGCAGCACAACGGCGTGGTACCGGAAGTAGAGGGGAGATCTCGCAGGGCTTCGCCTTAAGCCGGAGCGAGTATGGTGGAGTATGAGAGAGTCCCTGGACGATCTAGAGTTTAGACACGCCGAGGAGGGGCAAGCCGGTGGCTAGGGTTTAGCTAGGCGGCGGCGGTTTGCCCTAGGGCCGGCGGCGGCTATGGAGGCGGCGGCGGCTTGGTGCTAGGGTTTGGAGGAGAGGATCTTGTGTGTCTCTAGGAGGGAGCCCTGCCCCTCCTTATATAGGTGGAGGGGCCGGCCGGCCAAGGGGAGGGAGAGGAGTCCCTCCCCAACTCGGCTTGGAGGTGGGCCGCCGGTTGGAGGAGGGAACTCCTCCCCAACTCGGTTTCCCACTCCTCCTCCTCTTTCCAAAAACTGCCGTTTGACTTTCAAACTAGCCGTTTGACTTTTCAAACTAGGATTTGAATAAACCCTCTATTTTGTTCAGCGATGACACCGAGTACATGATGCAATCATACCAACTTGATATAACACATTCATGTACCCTTCCCCCCCGGAGTGCCGGACATTCCGGAACCTTCTAGAACATTCCCGATGAAAACACCGGAACCATTCCCCAACTCCGAAACGGGACTTTCCTTATATGAATCTTATTCTCCGGACCATTTCGGATCTCCTCGTGATATCCCGAATCCCATTCGAGACTCCGAACAACATTCGGTCTCTTTCTCATCATTCCATAACTACTCAAACAACGTCGAATCCTTAAGTGTGTCTCCCTACGGTTCGTGAATTATGCGGACATGATCGAGACACTTCTCCGATCAATAACCAATAGAGGAATCTGGAAATTCATATGGCTCCCACATATTTCTACGATTACTTTGCGATCGAATGAACCACTTACATACGACATCAATTTCCCTTTGTCTCACGATAGTTTACTTATCCGAGGTTATGATCGTCGGTATCTCTGCATACCTAGTTCAACCTTGTTACTGATAAGTACTCTTTTCTCGTTCCCGTGATATGTGATCCCTTGTGAGCCAGTCACATGCTTGCAAGCTAATTGGATGACATTTCACCGAGAGGGCCCAGAGCATATCTATCCGTCATATGGATGGACAAATCCCACTCTTGATCCATGTGTTTCAACCAATACTTTCCGAACACTCAATGCCATCTTTATAGCCACCCAGTTACGGTGTGGTGTTTGATGTCATCAAAGCATCCATCCGGTAAAGGTGATATGCATGATCTCATGGTCGAAGGAATTAGATTACTATGTATCAGAAAGCATATAGCAATTGAACTATTAAAATGACTTGATCTTTATGCTACGCTTATCTATAGGAGTATGTCCATCATATCATTCTCCTAACGATATGATCTTGTTGTTAATAACATCTCTATGTTCATGATAGGGAAACCACAATCATGTTATTAACCAACAAGCTAGTATTATATAGAGGCTTTACCAGGGACTTCAAATTAAGTTTACAAATCAGACAAGTATCAATGTTTCCTTGTTAATACTATTATAGCATGAATGTAAACATTTATCATAAACACAAAGATATAATAATAACCACATTTATTATTGCCTCTAGGGCATATCTCCAACAGTCTCCCACTTGCACTAGAGTCATCTAATCTAGATTACATGGTAATATACCGAACACCCATGGCAGTTTGGTGCTGGTCATGTTTTGCCCTCGGGAGAGGTTTAGTCAACGGATCCGCCACATTCAGATCTATGTGTACTTTGCCAATCTTTATAACCCCATCTTGTATATGTTCTCGAATAGCGTGAAAACGTAGCTTGATGTGCTTCAGCTTCTTGTGTGACCTTGGTTCTTGCGCATTGGCTATGGCGCCCATGTTATCACAGTAGATAGACATTGGGTCCAGCGCACTAGGAACCACACCCAGCTCTGTAATGAACTCTTTCATCCATATCGCTTCTTGTGAAGCCTCCGAAGCATCCATGTATTCCGATTCAGTTGAAGATCTCGCCACAACGCTTTGCTTTGCACTCCTCCAGCTAACTGTTGCACCATTCAAAATAAATACGTATCCATATTGTGATTTAGAATCATCCGGATCGGTGTTCCAACTAGCATCGGTGTAACCATTAACAACGAGCTGTTCATCACCTCCATAAGAAAGAACCATATCCTTAGTTCTTCTCAAGTACTTAAGGATGTTTTTGACCGCTGTCCAATGATCCACTCCTGGATCACTTTGGTATCTGCTAGTTAAACTAACAGCATATGCAATGTCGGGTCTAGTACATAGCATGGCATACATTAGAGATCCTATGGCTGAGGCATAGGGAGTCTTACTCATCCTCTCTCTATCTTCTGCCGATGTCGGACTTTGAGTTTTACTCAAGGTCGTATTGGGCAACATGGGCAAGAACCCTTTCTTGCTATCTTCCATTCCAAACCTCTTTAGAACTTTGTCCAAATATGTACTTTGTGACAATGATATTTGGAGTTCGTGCGAATCTTGGGTTCACCGCTTGGCGTCGCATCTGGATGAGGGCCTCGCTGAGTTTTTGGAACTCCCGACAGTCCTTGAGCATATGGCTAGCCTTCTTCTTACCATCTTTCTTGTCGATGTAGAAGTGGATGGTGCAGGGACTTGATAGCTTGTCATATGCCGAAGGCTCGTCCTCGCGGTTGCGATGTTGCCATGTTTGGGTAGGTCATTGATACGACATAAACATATCTATAACTTTTGATGTTCCATGCTTGTTTAGTATCAACTTTGATATGCTTTGTCTACACTTTGAGGTATTTTTATATATTTTCTGGGACTAACCTATTAAAAAATGCCGCAGTGCCAGTTGCCTATTTTTTGCTATTCTTGGTTTCAGAAAAGCTAGTAAGGAAATATTCTTGGAATTGGACGGTACAAAAGCCAAAGTAAATATTTCACCAAGGAGAACACAGAGTACAAAGGAGAGACGGAGGGGCGCCATAGGACGGCCGCATGCCCCCATGCGCGGGCCCACCGTAGGTCGCGCCAGGGAAGGGTGTGGGCCCCTTGGACGCCCTCCTGCCTCGCCTCTTCGCCTATATAAGCCCGCCGATGCCAAAACCCTAAACACCCAATCAGATATCCACGAAACAATCCGTATCCACCGCCACCATCGTCCCTAGATTAGGGGGATCTTAAGCTCTTCCCGGCATCCTGCCGAAGGGGAGAGATCATCACGGAGGCCTTCTTCATCACCATGCCAGCCTCCGGTATGATGCGTGAGTAGTTCACCCTTGGACTATGGGTCCATACAGTAGCTAGATGGTTGTTTCTCCTCCTTTGTGCCATCATGTTTAGATCTTGTGAGATCCGTTCATGATCGAGATCATCTATTTGGAATAATACCTGTTGTGTTTGCGGGGATCCGACGGATATTGAGATACAATGTTATATTGATTATTGTCTATCATGTCTTATGATTATTGATTCTATCATGTTTGTGTTGTTTGTGATCTTGCATGCTCTCCGTTTCTAGTAGCTATCTTGTCCAAGTAGATGCTAGTGACTCCAATAGGGAGTATTTATGCTCGATAGAGGGTTCATGCCTCTATTGCATCTGGGGAAATGATAGGAATTTCTAAGGTTATAGATGTGTTGTTGCTACTAGGGAGAAAACAACAATATTTTATTGATGGAACAATTATATTGTTTACTTTACACACATTGCTTAATGCAGTTATCCGTTGCTTGCAACTTAATACTGGAGGGGTTCGGATGATAACCTGAAGGTGGATTACTAGTCATAGATGCAGTTGGATGGTGGTCTATGTATATTGTTGTAATGCCCAATCAAATCTCATAGGAATCATGAATGTCTATTATTGCATTGTTATGCCTGCTCGGTCCTGTCAATTGCCCCGCTACAATTTGTTTACCCAGCATGTTATGTTATTTATCTTAAGGAGGACACCTCCAGTGAACTGTGGACCCCGGTCCAATCTTTACCATTGATACATCATCTACTGTTACTGTTTACTTTCTGGAAGCAATCATTACCTTCCACACTATACGTTTAATTCTTTGTTTTCAGCAAACCAGTGAGATTGACAACCTCACTATAAGTTGGGGCAAAGTCTTGAGTTTGTGTTGTGCAGGATTCCAAGTTGCTAGCAACAACTTGGAGTTGTTTCCTTGGTCCTACTGGTTCGATAACCTTGGTTTCATAACTAAGGGAAAATTTTCCGCTGTGCTCATCATACCTTCCTCTTGGGGTCTCCCAACGAAGCTCTACAACTAAGCCGCGTCAAGATATTTTCTGGCGCCGTTGCTAGGGAGTTAAGGACAGCTTTACAAGGTGAGTCTTTCACAACCATTCTCTTTACTTTGTTTTTGTTTTGCTTGTTTCCTTTTACCAAAAATTACAAAAAGAAATTAGTTTCATTTGGTTTGCTTTTTCTTATCAAAAACACAAAAAAAATAGTTCCTACTCTAGGTGCTGGTGCTGTTGGCTTGCTACACTTTTGGAAAAATTTAATTCTGATGAGAACACCAAGTTGTGTGACTTAACTAGCACAAACAACAATGATTTCCTGAGTACACCTATTGCTCCACCTGCTCCTAATGCTACCATTTATGAAATCAAGCCCGCTTTGTTGAATCTTGTTATGAAAGAGCAATTTTCTAGTGCTAGTTCTAATGATGCTACTGCCCACCTTAATAAATTTGTTGAACTTTGTGAGATGCAAAAATATAAGGATATAGATGGAGATATTATTAAGCTGAAATTGTTTCCTTTCTCCCTGATAGGAAAATCTAAAGAATGGTTGCTATCCTTGCCTACAAATAGTATTGATTCTTGGATTAAATGCAAAGATGCTTTTATTGGAAAATACTATCTTCCTGCTAAGA
This sequence comes from Avena sativa, assembly GCA_916181665.1. Lineage (NCBI taxonomy): Eukaryota > Viridiplantae > Streptophyta > Magnoliopsida > Poales > Poaceae > Avena > Avena sativa. Next base: position 95,432,536 of record OV702294.1, read on the forward strand.
TTATATCTATGAGAAGTCAAATAATGAAATTTAAACAACTTGATAACGAACATGTTGTTCAAGCTTGGGAAAGAATGAAATGTTTGGTAAAGAATTGTCCTACTCATGGACTGACTACTTGGATGATTATCCAAACTTTTTATGTAGGGTTAAACTTCTCTTCAAGAAATTTGTTGGATTCTGCTGTTGGAGGTACCTTTATGACCATTACTTTGGGTGCTGCAACAAAGCTTCTTGATAATATGATGGTTAATTATTCTGAATGGCACACTGAGAGAGCTCCACATGGTAAGAAGGTAAATTATGTTGAAGAAACCTCCTGCTTGAGTGATAAAATTGATATTATCATGTATATGCTTGTTAATGGAAAAGCTCATATTGATCCAAATAATGTTCCTTTAGCCTCTTTGATTGCTCAACAAGAGCAAGTTGATGTGAACTTCATAAGAAATAATAATTTTGGCAATAATGCTTATGGTAATAATAATTATAGGCCTTATCCTCCTAATAATGGCAATACTTATCATGGTAGATCTGGAATGCCTAGTGAAGATAGGATTCTAGAATTTGAAAGATCCACTAAAAACTTCATGCAAATGCAATATGATCAAAACAAAATATTCACTAAAACTATGGAAGAACAATCTGCTATTTTGAAAAATATTAGTCATCAACTTGAGAATTTGAATAGGGAAATTCCTAGTTTACGGTCCAAAATTTTGAGTGCTAAGAAAAATATTTCATATTTGTCTGAAGCTCAATCCTCTTTGATTAATAAGATGGCTGCTAAACTGGAAATATTGGAAAGTACCTTTGCTGCTACTCATGCCATAAAAGTTACTATTGATGAAAATGTTAGACTGTTAGCTAAATTACATGCTAAGTGGGAAAGAGAAGAAGAAATTGCTAGAAACAATAGTATTTGTACTATTACCACCACCAATATTGATGCTAGAAAACCACAAGAAGTCCCCATTCCTCCTACAACAATGCCTAAACCTAATAAGTCTACTACATGTGATGCTAAGTTTGATTTTGATCTTGATGGATGCAATATTTCTGAAGTGATTATGTTCCTACAAAAGCTTGCTAGAAGTCCTAATGCTAGTGCTATGAATATGGCTTTCACCAAACACATTACAGATGCTCTCATTAAAATTAAGGAAGAAAAATTGAAACAAAGCTTCTATTCCTAGGAAAGTAGAAGATAGTTGGGAACCCATCATTAATATGCAAGTGAATGACTTTGATCTCAAAGCTTCATGTGACCTTGGTTCTAGTGTCTCTATTATGCCTAGAAAGATTTATGAAATGCTTGATTTGCCACCTTTGGAAGATTGCTATTTAGATGTCCCACTTGATGATAATGCTAAGAAGAAACTTATGAGGAGTGTTAATTATGTTATTACTGTGGTTAATAATGCCAATGTCCCTGTTGATTTCTATGTTTTGGATGTTGAATGCAATGCTTCTTGTCCTATTACTTTGGGAAGACCTTTTATTAGAACTGTTGTGCCATCATTGATATGATAGAAGACACCATTAAATATCAATTCCCATTCAAGAAAGGTTTGAACACTTCCCTATGAGGAGAGAGAAGTTACCCTTTTCTCCTCCTTTTAAAGCAAAATGTGATCTTAATGCTTCTTCATTTGAAAATACTTGATTCTTGATTCTTGCTTCTTGTGCCTATCTTAAGGAGAACACCTCTAGTGAACTGTGGACCCCGGTCCAATCTTTATCATTGATACATCATCTACTGTTACTGTTTACTTTTTGTAAGCAAATCACTATCTTCCACACTATACATTTAATCCTTTGTTTTCAGCAAACCGGTGAGATTGACAACCTCACTGTAAGTTGGGGAAAAGTTTTGAGTTTGTGTTGTGCAGGTTCCAAGTTGTTAGAAACACCTTGGAGTTTTTTCCTTACTCCTACTGGTTCGATAACCTTGGTTTCATAACTGAGGGAAAACTTGCTGCTGTGCTCATCACACCTTGCTCTTGGGGTCTCCCAACAGACTCTACATCAACCGAGCCACATCACTCATGCGAGTGTTTGCACCGTTGGTACTACCATACACGTCATCACACAAGGTTCAAGTCCCTTTGAAAATAGCACACAAAATAAAAGACATTGGTTTGGTCTACGAACGAAGTTTTTTCACCCAACCGACAAAAAGAAAGTAAAAAGAAAACATGAACTTCTTTAGAGAATTACAGTCTAGGAGGTTTTTGAGGTAGAACTTTATTGCTGACATATGATCGGCTTCTCTAGAACATGGGAGAAGCTCCCAGGTTGTGTTTCGAGGTTTTTAGAAGAACAAGGAGGAAGAAAGAATAAAATTTTGAGCAATGGTTACCTTCCAGTTGGCGTTTGAGGGGTTTTTCCAACTATACAGGCGCAACTATACGGCCGGACCAAAAAGGTCCCGCCATATAGTTGGTCATTGAACTTACTGTACCTTGGAAAAGAAATTTGACGAAGGCATCGATAACTATATGACCGCAACTATACGGACATAATTTTTATTCCCGCCGTATAGTTGGTCATTAAATCTTCTGTATCCTTCGAAAACTGAATGAGTGATGTCAAAAAAACTATACGGCCGGAATTGTTATTCCTGCCCAATAGTTGGCCGTTAAACCTTCCGGAGTCGCCAAACTTTACCCGTTTCTTCGAAAATTCTTTCTTAACCTGAAACTTAGCGAAACACCATGTTTTGACAGTAAAATAACAATTTTAATTTTCGACCAACATTAGCATGTATAAAACGGGATTTAAGTATAGCTGAGTTATGCAACACATAGTAATAATAAATTCTACCTTTTGAAAACTACAACAAGATAACTCTAATAGAAATCATGCAAAGAATAAAAATGCAAATGCAACATGAATGCATCAAGACTCAAGACACAAAACTAAGAAAGACACCTAATGGCTTCCGGGTTGCCTCTCGGGAAGCGCTTTCTTATAACCAAGTAGCCAGACTTTTCTCCAGTATTATTTCAATAGATAGGATCCAAAGAATTATTTATTCTTACCTCCAAAAGAGGTTTGGATCACTTACTATTATAGCCTGGTCGAAGTCTCACCCGCTTGCGGTGCATTGGAGTCATGTAGATAAATGTGTTATTGCTCACAAGTGATGATTGATGCGCCATGTGTGGTGAGCATGCCTCCCTAGATAGCTTCAACAAAAGGATTAGATATTTACATGTAAATTCAAACATTTTACCTTTAATAGAATCACCGGGATACAATTCATAGTACACTTCTTGGGCTAAACTATCACGAGGGAACACTTCATAATACTTATCTTTAGCAGCAGGGAAAAATTTGAAAGTGTCTCTATTCTCTAGTTGATCACCATTGCTAACAAGTTCATTAGTTCTAGAGTTATCAATCCACTCACAAAAATAATCATCATCAACAAATATTTCATGAAAGTTGTGCCCTCCCAAAACCTGTTCATTAATACTACAAGGATTTATCTCTAGTTCATCATTATTAGTGTTCTCCAAATGAGTATCTAGGCATAAAGCCTCTGTAGATAAATTATCTTCAGTTTCAACACAATAAGAATCATTACTAGACACTGAGGCATCATAAACAGACTTATTATTAGTAGAATGATGTTTGTCTTCAACCTCACCTTTTTGGTGTTCCTCCTCGTTATCCAGTGGTTCCTGTAAAATGTTAGTTTCAGGAACTATTGTTTTACATAGCTCCTTACTCTTTATCACAAGTGCATTCCCACTAAAATGTTGTTGAAAACAATTGACAATATAATCCATAATATTATGATACCTTGCTAAATCCTCATTATCACTACTTTTCAGAATAATACCAATTTTTCTAAGTAGCTCATGATACCCTTCGTAAACTATGTATTCCGAGAGTTTTACATTATTACCGTTTACGTGAGTATTGGTTGATAAAAATACTTTAAAGAGAGGAATTCATTCATAATCATAAATCTTCAGGCTTACCATTATATTGCCTCATCCCTTCGAATAAACTTGAAAAATTACCAGAACAGTAATCCACCTGCTCCCACATGTCCAGTAGTTGCATATCCTTAAGGATTAACAGTTCTTCTTCGTGTTCATCCTCTTCTTGAGAAGGAACTTCATCCTTCTCCAATGGTATTTCTAGCAAACTATTAACATCAGGCACTATGTCTCTAGTCCTAGCCTTACTCCTCATAATAAGTGCATTCTCACTAAAATGTTCGTGACAATAGCAAGAAATATGTTGCAGGGTTTTATAAGCCATTTTTATGACAATACTATCTTCACTATTAATATGTGATATGACATGTCTTATCACCTCATGGGCACCCTCAAAGATAATATACTCTAATACTTCACTAGTGGTATCACCATTATTGTAATACACTAAAGATTGATTAAAGGTATCAGAGCATTGAAAACGAAAGTAGTTCCCAAGTTTCAGACATTGAGGACATATTATTGGATCATCTAATAGAAAATCAACAATAAATTCTACCTTTTGAAAACTACAACAAGATAACTCTAATAGAAAATCATGCAAAGAATAAATATGCCAATGCAGCATGAATGCATCAAGACTCAAGACACAAAACTAAGAAAGACAACTAATGACTTTTCGGTTGCCTCCCGGGAAGCGCTTTCTTATAACCAAGTAGCCAGGCTTTTCTCCATTATTATTTCAATAGATAGGAGCCAGAGAATTATTTATTCTTACCTCCAAAAGAGGTTTGGAGCACTTACTATTATAGCCTGGTTGATGGGGAAATGCCTGACGGGGTATACCCACCAGGAAGTTTCCTACTAGATCAAACGCCCAGCGAGTGGGCCTGAAGGATGGCGATTGGATCGCGACCCAAGGAGGGACCTGGCGACTGGAAGCTGGAGACCCAGAACCGTAGCTAGGCCCAGTCGGATTAGGTTAAGTCCTCTGAGTCCCTAACTGACTCAGTTGTATATCTGTAAACCCTAGCGAGGTACCCCTATATAAACCTCCCTAGGGTACTCTCTGTACTCACATTCCATCATACACCCCATCGACTCGCTGCCTAGCCATCGAGATCACCACCCTTGTAACCACTCGATAATACAATCTAGCAGGAGTAGGTCTTTACCCTCCGTGGGGACGAACCTGGGTAAATCATTGGGTCTCCGCCCTCATCTCGCACCGCATATGGATGGCCGCCCTTGCCCCTCTTCCTACTACTCGCTGCCAATCGTAGCATCTACCGTGACCATTCCCACGATAGTGGCACCCACCATGGGTCCTGGCCGGTCCGGCCTGAGTTCTGTAGTGAGACCCTACTTGCCAAGGAACCAGTCGATCACCACCGGCCGCATTATCGCGTGTGGCGATATCCTCCAGATCTTTCCCAGAAGCTACGTCCCAGCGTCACACCCGGTCACACACACCGCCATAATGCCGGTCGGCACCATCAACATCTTTGTCAGATTCATGGACGTCACCGCCTCTGAGGATACGGCGATCATCGGCGAGTCGCCGCTGCGCGATCGACTCTCTGAGAGTCAGATCCGCACCATCCACCGCCTCGCCTCCGAGTACGACTCGGCCAACAGCAACGTGGCCGAAACCGACGCAGCCACAGACGAAGCGGCCCTCCACGACGACGTTGACTCGGTGATGTAGAGGCCTAAACCCAATAAGGTACAAGTCCCTATGTTTACAGTGCTAGTCCCTGGATCGAATAGCTAGCACCCACAGTTTAAGATGTAATATCAAGAAACAAAGGTCATATTACAACTCATAACCAGGAATAAAATAGTTCATTACAACTTACATAGCTCATATGGCTATCTTATTATAGAGAAGCAGATATAACTATAAGCATGGAGTCCTTCATCTTCATATGCCACAGGAAAACATGTTGGTTGTACACTTGTAATACCTACTCAACAAACTTCACTAACATAAAACAAACCTGCAACATGATAACTTACATCCACAAGGGTCAATATATTTGAATTGTGTTGGCAAGTGATATCATATTGATATGGAGAATCTAACATCTACATGAGTATATGGCTAAGTGGAGTTTTGGCTGGCCTTTGCATAAAATAAGTTTTCCCTATCTTTTGTAAAATAGTTTTTTTCTCTTTTTCAGAACACTTCATCAAACATGGCACACTAGATACACACCAGGTGCTACCCTTGTTCACCCAACAAGTTTTAACTTAGAAATTAGAATGATGAGATTCTTGAACTGCTTCACTGTCTTGATGCTCAAAATTGTCCATAACCGGGGACATGGCTAAGTACTTAGTTTTACCCTCTCGAGAGGTGGTGCACTTTCCCCACAAGACTTGACATTCATCGAGACGTGACTTTTCAGAAGCAATCCCTCAGACCCCCATGGATGCATTCCATCCTATCATCACTACCACCTTCTGTTCATCTGGCTGAGTTCTTGCGACTTAGTTGGTCAAGGCAGAACCCATATGCCATGTGGCTGCACTGGAAGCTTTTGTGACAAGAATGTATCCAATCTCTTTGTTCCTGTGTGGCCATCCACAAGTGAGATACACCAAGGTAAACCATAGAAATGGGCCCTAGGTAACCACTGAACAAAAATCCATCCATACAAGTCCCATTTCCACCCAGGTGTTTCATTAATATCAGTTGTTTTCATTAGTCCAAAACAATACTTGTATTTTCATAAGACATCATATCATGATTTCCACCCACAAATCTATATAGCTAGACTAAGCATTCTAAACTTACCATATCTCCTATCTTTAGCAAATACTACCAAGGTAGATACTATAGGATTTGCATAGCATAGAAATATTTAAAATAGTCCTATCATGCATACTACAAAAAAATCACTAATGCAATATTGAAAAGATAGAACTTTTGATGACCAAAGTATCACTTGCATTTTTAGTATAAAATCTAGGTACTCTCCTTGATCTTGCAAATGTCACACTCCTCAAAGTTCACTACATCACAATCAAGCAAAGGACACATTCAAAACTAGCATCACAAAACAATCACAAGAATACAAAGAAATGCATGCAAGCATGCAAAAGGTCATTTTATTTTAGAAATTGTTTTAGCAAAGCTTTGAACACTACAAACATATATTGTTCCTTCTAAAAAGGTGGAATTCCAATTGGAATCAAGTTAGTGCAATTTGGTTAATTAAATCATTTTTCTTTTAACTAGAAAAGCTTTTATTCAAAGGAATAATTTCTAGTGTCAACAAAACATATCTTTAATTTCAAATGTTAGTGTTTATGGTCAGAGGGTTTAAAACAAAACCATTTGCAAAAGGATTTACTCAAAAATAATTTTTAGAACAATTTTTATACTCAAAATAGTCCTAAACAGGTCTGTGCATAAAACTATAACTTTTCAGAAGCAAATTACCAAAGTAAGGCCATAGATTCAAAGTTCACATTTTTTGAATCCATATACACCAAATTTGTATTTTTATGATTTGTATATTAAAAGTTATGGATTTTACAAGTTTAATCGTCTAATAGACAAAATCTGGATTTTAAATCGAAAACACTAACACACGGCGCTTCCTGATTGGTTGGTACCAGTTCACGCGGATCACACGCGTGTACCGTTGGATCTAAACGAGATCATGCAGCTCAGATCTAATGATACCCCTTCAACAAACGAATCTATCTTAACCCTATGATCTAGATCCAGTGGACCTGAGCTCTCTAGAAAGGAACTAGCGGCACGAGTGGCGAGTGCGGCGGCGTGTCTGGCGAAGGCAGTCCGGCGATGCTAGGGGGTAAGGGGATGGTGTGAGGGGGTTACCGTGGTCGCGGGGATGAGGTGTTCATGGTGATGGTCGTCGTTGACGAAGGGGCGCACATGGTCGACGGGAATCCCTCGCCGGAGTTACGCTGGCGTCGGGTGCTTGCAGATGTCGTCGAAGGGGAGCCTACAGGGCATGAGAAAACACACGGGGAGCGTCAGTGCATGCACCAGAGGATGGCGAGAAAGGTCTTTTGAACGAGAGGGCGAGGGGAGGTCAGGGTTCACCGGAATCGGCGTCGGAGTCTGTCGGGGTCAGCGGCGGTGCGGGCTTGAATTGGAGGAGCCTGGGGGCTATCTGATGCTGGGAAGTGAGGGGAAACAGAGAGGAGGGAGAGGGGGTTAAGAGGGCAGGGTCGGGGCAGAGATTTACTGCGTGATTCAAGCGCAATTACACGAATCAATTTGATCAATAACGGCGGGGAGGGGAACGCGGCTTGGTCGTGGGGTTGATGACGATGCTAACGAGGCAGGTGGGACCAGGGAGTCAGTGAGGGGGTACGGGTGTGCGCGGGTGAGAAAAGAATCCCGCGGGGATAGAGGGAGTGGCCCGGGTGGGCTGGTGGGCTGTGTTAGGTCAGGGGTGTTGGGCTGGACTGGGTTTCCCTTTTTTTCAAATCTTTTGCTTTTCTTTTTCTATTTTCTGTTTTTATTCCAAACAATTAATTCAAACATTTTTTTGATTTAAAAATTCCTCCAAATCTTTTCAGTAGGTTTTATACAAAAACCTAGTTGGTTGTTTATGAAGGGTTTCGCAGCATAGTAAATCAAAAAATTCCTACGGATGCGAACGGGAAAGCCAAGATCTAATCTAGGAGATGCAATCAACGAGAGGGATAGATGAGATCTTCATACCCTTGAAGAAATCGCACAGCGGAAACATTCAACAAAACATGGTTGGTGTAGTCGTACTCGCCTTCTCCTCCTCGCGATCCAATCCGATCCAACGCCGCAAGTGGCGGCGCCTCCGAGAGATGCACCCGTACGATGCCGTGACGTCTCCTCCTTCCTCGGTCCAGAAAGTGGAGTGGATATATAGATTGTATCTACAACACGACGGCATGGTGCTATGGTGGAGAGTTTCTACAGCAGGGCTTCGCCTACACGCAGTCGGGAGAGAGAGAGGTAGGGTAGCAGTTGGCTGCTAGGGTTTAGGGTGAGGGGAGGGTGCATCCCCCTTGCCCCCTCCTCCAAGCCCTAGGGCGGCGGCCCCAAGGGTGGAGTGGGGGGCAAGTCTCCCCCTTCTAGAAGGTTTCCTAGGGTATCCCCTAGGGTTTTGGCCGGCTGGGCCTATGGGGCCTTGTGCCCCCTGGCCCAATGCGGCCAGGGCACTCCCTCATAGGCCCACGCACCCCTCCGACAAGTGGGGCCACGTTGGTCCACTTCGGAAGCTTCTAGAACCTTTCGGTACAATACCGAACATTCCGAAATGATTCCAAAATCCAAAAACTGCTTTACTTTATATGAATCTTATTCTCTGGACCATTCCGGAACCTCTCGTGATGTCCTGGATCTCATCCGAGACTCCGAACAAAAACTCACAAACCAATTATCCATTCTATCCTAGCGTCGAAGCACGTTAAGTGTGTGACCTTACGGGTTCGAGAATATGCAGACATGATCTTCTATCAATAATCAACAGCGGGATCTGGAAACCCATATTGACTCCCACATATTCATCGATGATCATATCGGATGAACCACAATGCTAGGATTCAATTAATCCCATATATATATATTCCCTTCGTCATGCGATATTTTACTTGCCCGAGATTCGATCGTCGGTATCGGCATACCTAGTTCAATCTCGTTCACGGCAAGTACTTTACTCGTTCCGTAATCCGATATCACTTTGTGATGAACTCCTTAACCACGTGCTTGCAAGCGGTGTTGATATCGATTACCGAGTAGGCCTGAAGTATATCTCTCCGACTCGGGAGGGACAAATTCCATCTCGATACATACAACCCAACAAGTACTTTCCGATCACCTGAGAGACACCTTTATGATCACCCTCACATAGGATGACGTTTGATGACCTCAAATCTTTCTTCCGATATGTAAGATCCCTCCTTTATAAAGGAAAAGGATCCCTGTGATTGCAATGATAGTCCCTGGATCAATGCTAGCATCCACAGTTTAAGATGAAGTACACAGAAACAAAGGTCATTATTACAGTCATTCCAGAGACAAACATAGTCTTTTACAACTGCATGGCCACAGGCCTAGTACAAGAGTTTAAATGAGTAAATAGATAAATAAGTCTTCATCTTCATGTGCCATAGGCAAGCATGTTGAGTGTAGACTCATGACTCCTAATCATCATCAGAATAACCTGCAACATCACAAGTTACAACCACAGTGGGTCAATACATTGGAATAGTATTGGCAAGTGATACCTTAGTAGAATATTGGTGGACTATATTCTATATGCATTTTGGCTAAGTGTAGCTTAGGCTTGCTTTGCTCAAAATAGGATTTGCCTATCAGTTGAAAACACTAAGTTTTTCTTTGTCAAAACTTTTCCCAAGGAACCACCAATAGACATTGGGGTCCTTCACCCTTGTTCAACCACAAGTTTTACTTAGAAATTGGGATGAGAAGATTCTTGATAGCTTCCATGTCTTGATGCTCAAATTGTCCAATACCAGGGACATGGCTAAGTACTTAGATTCTTCCATCTGCAGAGGTTGTGCATTTTCCCCACAAGACTTGATTTTCACCAAGACAGGACCTTTCAGAAGCCTTCCCTTAGACCAAATGGACGCGGTCCCACCTATCATCCCACTACCACCAACTGTCCAAATGGCTAAGTTATTGCAACCTATATGATCCAGGCAGAGCCCATATTGCCAAGTGGCTGCACTAGAAGCTTCTTAACATTTGGCCTCTCAAATCCCTTTGTTCCTGGGTGTCTTTCCACAAGTGAGATACATAGGGTAAACCATAGAAATGGGCCTTGTGTAACCACTCAACATAACCCATTCACAACCATTCCACCCAGGTGATTCATTCACTTAGTTGTTTTATTAAGCAAAAACATAGTCCAAAGACTTAGAAATATTTATTCATAGCATGAACATATAACCACCCTTGGTTGCTACTAGCTAGGCTAAGCATGGCATAGATAAGCATCTTAACTTAGAGATTTCTAGCAATTCTACAACTACTAGGATTTCCCAAGCATAGCATATAAAGACCAAAATTTGTCCATGCAAGTCTAGCAAAATATTTCTAATGCATATTTGAAAAACATAGGAATAAAATCATGAAGCACCACTTGCCTTGGTAGTTTGGAGAGTAGTTACAATCCTCACAATCACAATCACTATTTGCACCAAAATCTACACATAAAATGATAACACCAAATCACAAACAAAATATATACAAGCAAAAATATATGAATGCATGCAATATGATATGTGATGATTTTCTATACCAAACATGACAAGTGCACAGTACTGATTCATAAACAAGTTCAAATCTTGCCAAACAAACCTTATTTGAACATTAAAACATTTCTCAAATAATTTATATACACAAAATAGGCCTACACATGTTTCTGTAAAAATAATCATTTTAACAGAATCAAAACTTTAAACACATTGCATATATGGAAAGGTCTTTCTCTCCTGATTCCATTGATATAAAATTCATCAAATTTGGACGTGGGAATCAAAAGTTATGATTAAAACAAAATCAAACATCTAATAGATTCAAATCAGAAATTTAAAACGAAATATGTGCCACGTGGCGGCTTCTAACTGGTTGGTACCGCTTCGCGCCGGATCACGCTTCTGAGCCGTTGGATCTAACTTAATCGCGTGGCTCTGATTGAAACATACCGCTTCTCCTAAGATCTATCGTGACCACTAGATCTAAATCTAACGGCGCTCAGCACTTGACCATCAACTGGCGGCGCTGGCGGCGGCGACAGGCGGCGGCGCGCTCTGACAGTGGCGGAGCCGGCGATCTAGGTCGCCCGGGGAGGTGGGAGGATGCTCACCAGAACTGCAGTGACGAGGAGAAGCTCGACGTATCCTTGGTTGGCGAAGGGGCGCTCGGAGTCGTCGCGGATTGCTCGTCGGAGTAGTCCCTAGCGGCTGTGGCTTCTGTTCGTCGACGTTGGCGACGTTCTGGGCCGCGCTAAGACAATAGGAGGGTACCGTTAGATGCGCAGGACGCTGGGGATCTTACGCGTATCAAACAGAGGGCGAGGGTAGGCTGGGACTTACAGGGAAAAGGTCGTCGGAGTTCGAGCAGAAGCGGCGAAGCTCAGTCGTTGACGTTGTCGAGGCTACAGACCATGCGCGAGCAAACGGAAAGTGTCAGTAGATGCGCACGGAGATGTAGAGCAAGCCAGCATGAACCATAGACAGAGGGGCGTGCGATGCTCACCGGAATTCAACGATGAACTCGTCGGAGCAGCGGGGTTGTGGCGAGGAATTCTCGCAGCCTGGGGGCGCTCTGTGCTCGGGGTTTGGGGGAAAATGGAGAGGGGGCAGAGGGGGTTTAAGTAGGCGAGATGGGGGCGTGAATCACTCTGGCATTGAACGGGAATTGACGACGCGAATTAAACAGGAAACGCTCGGCGTGATTTGGGGATGAACCAGTCGCTGGGTGGAGACGACGATAGTCGCGTGGGCCGTGGCTGTCCGTGAGAGGAAAGGAGAGGGAGTGGGTCTAGATAGTCAGCGACTCGGTGGGTGCGGGTGTGCGTGAAAGAAAATGGTTCGCGGGAGAGGATGCTGGGCTAGCTGGGCTGGGTTGGGCCAGATTGGCTTGCTGCTTATTTTTTTCCTCTTTATTCCTTTTCTTTTTCTGTTTGATTTTCTAAAATGATTTTCAAACTCTATTTCAAATCAGTTTGATTTCAAACTTTCTCTGGACTTTTGTATAGTGAATTTTGTATTCAAATAAGTGTCAAACCTTCTGTTTACTCAAACACTCTTGGTCCTTTGAAGAATAAAATAAAACCAAGCCTTTTATGATATATAAAATAGGCATAGATTTGGTTTTAAATTTATACTTTTTTTTGAAACTTTGCTCAAGCTTTTGGAAGGATTTAAGTTTGAATACAAAACATTAATGAATACAATAAGTGCCCTTCTCATTAGAAAGTAGCACTATGGCTAGGGTATACTCACACAAAATAATGAGCACATTTTCTCCTGTTTTTGGAATGGTTTAGAAAATGAAACTCTATATGATCATGGATGCATGGATGATATGCATGAGTTTTAAAACATGATTTTAGGGATGTTACAAATCTAACCCCCTTAAGGTGAATCTCTCCCTCGAGATTCGGATGGGCTAGCAAATAGGTGAGGGTGGTCTTTCCGAAGATCATCTTCTCTTTCCCATGTTGCTTCTTCTTCAGAATGATGGTTCCATTGAACTTTGCAGAATTTGATAGTCTTAGTCCGGGTAACTCTTTCTGCAGTCTCAAGAATCTTGATAGGTTTCTCTTCATAAGTGAGATCACTTTCCAATTGGACCTCTTCCAAAGGTATAGTATCCTTCAAAGAAGTCTCTTCCATTTCTAGATGGCATTTCTTATGCTGACTCACATGGAACACATTATGAACTGCTGACAAAGACTCTGGCAATTCAATCTCATAAGCAACTTCTCCTTTACGACTCAGAATCTTGAATGGACCAACATATCTTGGGGCCAATTTACCTTTGACACAAAATATTTTCACTCCATGGAGTGGTGACACTCTAAGATAAGCTCTATCACCTACTTCATAGGTGACTTCTCTACGCTTAGGATCTGCATAGCTCTTTTGCCGGGACTGTGCTATTTTCAATCTGTCTTTAACCAACTTGACTTTTTCTTCAGCTTCTTTGATTAGTTCTGGTCCGAATAAACTTCTTTCTCCCACACAATTCCATAGCAATGGGGTGGTACATTTCTCCCATAGAGAAACTCAAATGGTGTCATCTCAATACTGGCTTGATAGCTGTTATTGCAAGGAAATTCTGCATAAGGCAGACTTTCATCCCAACTGGCTCCATAGTCTAGAGCACATGCTCTCAACATATCTTCAAGAATCTGATTAGTCCTTTCTGTTTGTCCATCAGTTTAAGGATGAAATGCAGTGCTGAATTCCAACCTCGTTCCCAATGACTCATGTAATTGTCTCCAAAAATGAGAAGTGAATTGGGTTCCCCTATCAGACACAATACTCTTGGGTACTCCATGTAGACACACAATTCTGTTCATATAGATCTTGGCTAACTTAGCACTTGGATAAGTTGTCTTCACAGGTATAAAATGAGCCACTTTAGTTAGGCGATCCACTACTACCCAAATAGAATCATATCCTGACCTGGTCCTTGGTAATCCGGTAATGAAATCCATACCAATCTTGTCCCACTTCCAATCAGGAATAGGTAGTGGTTGAAGCAATCCTGCTGGTTTCTGGTGTTCCGCCTTCACTCTACTACATACATCACAAAAAGAAATATGTTCGGTGATGTCCTTCTTGAGATTATTCCACCAAAATCTTTCCTTCATATCCATGTACATTTTGGTGTTACCCGGGTGGATGGAATACGGTGAGTTGTGTGCTTCTTGTAAAATCAGTTTCCGAAGCTCCGGATCTTGTGGAACACAGATACGTTTTCCATGCCATAAAGTACCCTGTTCATCTTCATGGAATCCTTTGGCTTTTCCTTTGCCAATCTTTTCCTTAATATCTTCAATTTCCTTATCAGTCTTCTGGGCTTCTTTAATCTTGTCCAACAGAGTAGGTTGAACATCCAAGGTCATGAGATGTCCTTCAGGCACAATCTCCAATCTGAGGTCTCTAAATTGGGCACACAGATCATCTGGCAATTCTCCCTTAGTAAGGCCATTCACAAAAACCTTACGGCTTAGAGCATCCGCTACAACATTTGCTTTACCAGGATGGTATTGCAAACTCAAGTCATAGTCCTTGATGAGTTCTAGCCATCTTCTTTGTCTCATATTAATTTCTTTTTGGGTGAAGATATACTTCAAACTTTTGTGATCTGTGAACACTTCACATCTCTTTCCCAAAAGGTAATGTCTCCATGTTTTGAGTGCATGGACAACAGAGGCTAACTCTAAATCATGAGTAGGGTGGTTCACTTCATGGGTTTTGAGTTGTCTCGAGGCATATGCCACAACTTTTCCTTCTTGCATAAGTACTGCACCCAATCCATGATGAGATGCATCACAATACACTTGGAAATCCTTCTCCAAATCTGGCAGACATAAGACTGGTGCTGTCACTAGTCTCTTCTTCAATTCTTGAAAGCTGAGTTCACAACCTTCTGACCAAACAAATTTCTTGTCTTTCTTTAGCAATTATGTCATAGGTTTTGCTACCTTGGAGAAATTTTATATGAACCTTCTGTAGTAACCTGCCAAGCCAAGGAAACTACGAACTTCTTTTACTGATTTAGGTGATTCCCATTTAGTCACATCTGAAACTTTAGCAGGATCAACAGCTACACCATCTCCTGACACAACGTGTCCAAGAAATCCAACTTCATTTAACCAAAATTCACACTTGCTGAATTTGGCATATAACTTATGCTCTCTAAGCTTCTCTAGTATCAAACGTAGATGTCCTTCATGCTCTTCTTTGCTCTTGGAGTAGATCAAAATGTCATCAATGAAAATGACAACAAACTTATCAAGAAATTCCATGAACACCTTGTTCATCATACTCATGAAGTATGCTGGTGCATTGGTCAAACCAAATGGCATCACGGTATACTCATACAACCCATACCTTGTGGTGAAAGCTGTCTTAGGTATGTCTTGTTCCCTTATCTTAAGCTGGAAATAACCTGACCGGAGATCAATTTTTGAGAACACACAAGCTCCTTCTAGCTGATCAAACAAGTCATTGATTCTGGGCAAAGGGTATTTGTTCTTGATAGTCACCTCATTGAGTGAACGGTAATCTATGCATAACCTTTGACTTCTATCTTTCTTTTCTACAAACAAAACTGGTGCTCCCCAAGATGAGGAACTTGGTTGGATAAAACCTTTCTGCAACTGTTCTCCAAGCTGCTTCTTGAGTTCTTTCAACTCATCAACTGACATCTTGTATGGTCTTTTTGCTATTGGTCCAGATCATGGTAGCAAATCAATAAGAAACTCCACATCTCTATTTGGTGGCATTCCCGGCAATTCTTCTGGAAACACATTTGGATACTCACTCACAATAGGCATGCTGTCTATGCTAACCCCCTTAAGAGAATTTAGCTTACTCCCTTTTGATTCAAAGTTAGACTTGAATCTAATCTGTTTTTTTTTTCTGGGGTTGTGAGTGCAACAGTACGATTAGCACAATCTAGTACTCCTTCATACTTAGCCATCCAATCCATTCCCAATATTACATCCAGTCCTTGAGAATCTAGGATTATCAGACTCATTGGAAACTTATGCTTTCCAAACTCTATCACTAGATCCCGGCATCCAAGACTTACTATCATATCTCCACCTGGAGAACTAACTTTTATTGGACACCCAATGTTTTCAGTTGGAAACCCATTTCTATCAGCAAATGCTTTTGATATGAATGAATGCGATGCTCCAGTATCAAAAAGAACAAGTGCTGGAATAGAATTGAGTTTGAACTTACCAGCAACAGCATCTGGCTCCTCATAGATTTCCTCCACATTGATGTGGTTCACTTGTCCCTTCTGAAAAGGGTTGGGCTTGTTGGGTCCTTCAACTTTCTTTTCTAGGCATTCATTTGCATAATGCCCCATATTCTTGCACTTGAAACACTCAACCTGACTAAGATCCTTCTTACAGCCTGGCTTCCACTGCCACTTCCACTACCACTGTGGTGGCTCTTGTATCCACCCTTGTGATTCTTGTACTTGTCATTGTCATGACTTCGGTGATGCTTGTTGTCATGATGACGGTTGTGGTTGTGGTGCTTGTTGAATTTCCCATGCTTGTGGGATCCTGAACTCCCACTATCATCATAATGGAAACGCTTGTGAGACGATCCCGAGCTGTGCTTGTCAGAGTGCTTTCTCTTCCTACTTTCAACTTGCTTCATCTTGTTCTCCAAAATAGCAGCCTTGTCACAAAGAGACTGGTATGTGGGAACATAGGCCACAGCTAACTGCAGGTTCAGTTCATCATTCAACCCTTCAAGGAACTTTTCCTTCCTCTTAGCATCAGTGTCAACTTCATCCGGTGCATAACACGCCAGATTGTTGAACTCTTCAATATATTCAGCCACGCTGCGGTGGTGCTGCTTCAGGTTATGGAACTCTTTCTTCTTCAAACTCATCACTCCGGATGAGATGTGGGCAGTACGGAAACCATCTTCAAAGATAGCCCATGTCACATCCTCAATGGGAGTGGTGATTTGGAAGTTATCCCACCAAGTAGCTGCTGGTCCTTCCAACAAATGTGTGCTGCAAATATGACTTTCTCTTCATCAGTACAGCCAACTGTTACCAAGTCCTTGTTCACTGAGCGTAGCCAATCATTGGCCACCATAGGATCAGTTGTTCCTGAGCACTTTGCTGGCCTCAATCTCAAGAACCTGGTAAGCATGTCAAAACCCGGTGGGTTGTTCTGATTGTTGTTGTTGTTATTGTTGTTGTTGTTGTTGTTCTGATTCTGGATGAACGTAGTCATCATCTGCATCAGCTGAGTCTGAGCTGTCATCATTTGCTGCATCTCAGAAGTGATGTTGTTGTTGTTGGGGTTGGGATTGGCACGTCGGGGAGGCATCTGTGGTTTGTTCAATAGAGATAAGAATGAGATACCCATAGATGCTAACATGCACAATACATCACATAATCAATCACCAAACATGCATCATAATAGTAATAGTTCAACAACATAAACGACAAGTTTGCAAAGTAAACACACCAATAGCAAGCCATCCACATGTTGGATGGTCATTGCGACTCAATAAAAAGCATGATAAATAAATGATAAATGAGTAGTCATCACTACTCCTCGGCATCAACCTCCTCCTCAACAAATGTAAGACCTGCATTCTCCATAGCGGTCTTGTATTCCTCGACATTGGTGGTCAAGGTCTCTACTTTGGCTTTGAGAGCCCTCTTCTGAGAGCGAAGCCTCTCAATCACAGTCTGATGATGCTCGAGTTCGAAGTCCTTGGCCTCCAGTTCTGCAGTCATGTCTCGAATCCTCTTGTTCCTGTCTTGGACTCACTTCTCTTGACTCTTGAACTTTCTGTTCTGACTCTCGAACTTGGCCTCCATCTCCTTGACTATCTCATCTTGCTCCGCGAAGAGCTTGTCCTTCTCACGAAGCTGCACCTGGAGTTCGTCATTGCTGAGCATGACGTTGGTCCTATCAGTGTCCACGTGCCTAAGAAGAACCTCTAAGTCTTGGAGGTATAGACGAACCGGCTCTGCTGTCTCCCTCGAAGTGTCCTCGAAGTCAATGGCCTCACCATCCTCATCACGTCTACCGAAGGTGTGGAAGTGAGTACCTCTAACCTGTCGAGAGTGTCTCCCTAACAGACGTCCAATCAAGTCCTGCATGACTACCTCTAGGCCTCTCTCCTTGTCATCGTGCATGAGCTTGAAGATGATAGCCTCCGTGGTAGGCTCAGTCTAGCGTCCGGGCTGATTGACCTTGAAGCCCCAAAGGTCTTTCCTCTCAAACTTGGTGAGGGGAAGCACCATGATGGTAGGAAGAGGGAGATTGAGCAAACTAGTGAGCTCAATAATGCGAGGGACAAAACGAGTTCCCTGGAACTCTTCAACAGTGCTGATGGTAACATTAGGCATCTATTTAATAAGATAGGAAAAGTTAGAATCAACACAATTTAAGACAAATCACAAGACAAGGCATCACATGCATAACTTTGAAATCAAACACACAAGTCATGGCATACATGGATCCATTACAAACAACCAAGGTTAACAACATTTTGGAAAATAAAATGATAAGTGTGGTGGTCCAACTAACAAAGTACGCTTACAATCCCATCTCACTTGCCAAGTTGGCTAACAAGGCATCCCTAGAGGCAATCTGTTTATCTTGATCACATGACTCCATTGCTAAGTCTATGATGTCCTTCCTTAGGCTTTGATTGGTAGCCTCTAACTCTTGGGTATGTTTCTTCTCTTCCTTAAGATCATTCTGCGTGTTAAGCATTCTGCACTTGATTCTATCACCAAGTTCTTTGATGGCCCTCCAAGCTGCATCCCTTGCTGAATCAAAGAATGTGGTGTGCATCATTGTGTTGGTGACCATGCAGAATCCCGAGTCCTTGTGGTTGTCTTACTTGTTTTTATACAAGTGAAGTTGCACCCACCAGTACTCAACTCCTTCATACATCACAGGAAAACCTTTGTACACAGTTGCACCATGTATTCCCATGGCAACCATGAGGTCCTTGAGAGCCTTGGGGAACTCTGTCTCACATTCCAAAGTCATAGTCATGAGTGGTCCCTTCTTCATGGCTTCGTTGATGGAGTTCATCTACAAATAGAGATGAGAAAGAAGATTAGAAAAGTTTACGAGAAGAAGAGACAAGTGTGGAAGTTGTTGAATTTTTTTTCCTTAGTGGTTTCCAATCCTAGGGTCATAATCCTACAGGCAACACAGTGCTCTGATACCATCTGTAAGATCCCTCCTTTATAAAGAAAAAGGATCCCTGTGATTGCAATGCTAGTCCCTGGATCAATGCTAGCATCTACAGTTTAAGATGAAGTACATAGAAAGAAAGGTCATTATTATAGTCATTCCAGAGACAAACATAGTCTTTTACAACTCCATGGCCACAGGCCTAGTACAAGAGTTTAAATGAGTAAATAGATAAATAAGTCTTCATCTTCATGTGCCACAGGCAAGCATGTTGAGTGTAGACTCATGACTCCTAATCATTATCAGAATAACCTGCAACATCACAAGTTACAGCCACAGTGGTCAATACATTGGAATAGTATTGGCAAGTGATACCTTAGTAGAATATTGGTGGACTATATTCTATATGCATTTTGGCTAAGTGTAGCTTAGGCTTGCTTTGCTCAAAATAGGATTTGCCTATCAGTTGAAAACACTAAGTTTTTCTTTGTCAAAACTTTTCCCAAGGAACCACCAATAGACATTGGGGTCCTTCACCCTTGTTCAACCACAAGTTTTACTTAGAAATTGGGATGAGGAGATTCTTGATAGCTTCCATGTCTTAATGCTCAAATTGTCCAATACCAGGGACATGGCTAAGTACTTAGATTCTTCCATCTGCAGAGGTTGTGCACTTTCCCCACAAGACTTGATTTTCACCAAGACAGGACCTTTCAGAAGCCTTCCCTTAGACCAAATGGACGCGCTCCAACCTATCATCCCACTACCACCAACTGCCCAAATGGCTAAGTTATTGCAACCTATATGATCCAGGCAGAGCCCATATTGCCGAGTGGCTGCACTAGAAGCTTCTTAACATTTGGCCCCTCAAATCCCTTTGTTCCTGGGTGGCTTTCCACAAGTGAGATACACAAGGTAAACCATAGAAATGGGCCTTGTGTAACCACTCAACATAACCCATTCACAACCATTCCACCCAGGTGATTCATTCACTTAGTTGTTTTATTAAGCAAAAACATAGTCCAAAGACTTAGAAATATTTATTCATAGCATGAACATATAACCACCCTTGGTTGCTACTGGCTAGGCTAAGCATGGCATAGATAAGCATCTTAACTTAGAGATTTCTAGCAATTCTACAACTACTAGGATTTCCCAAGCATAGCATATAAAGACCAAAATTTATCCATGCAAGTCTAGCAAAATATTTCTAATGCATATTTGAAAAACATAGGAATAAAATCATGAATCACCACTTGCCTTGGTAGTTTGGAGAGTAGTTACAATCCTCACAATCACAATCACTATTTGCACCAAAATCTACACATAAAATGATAACACCAAATCACAAACAAAATATATACAAGCAAAAATATATGAATGCATGCAATATGATATGTGATGATTTTCTATACCAAACATGACAAGTGCACAATACTGATTCATAAACAAATTCAAATCTTGCCAAACAAACCTTATTTGAACATTAAAACATTTCTCAAATAATACGGGGAAAAGGTCGCCGGAGTTCTCAAGAGGGAGAGGGGAGGCTGGGACTTACGGGGAAAAGGTCGCCGGAGTTCGAGCAGAAGCGGCAAAGCTTAGTCGTTGACGTTGCCGAGGCTACAGACCATGCGCGAGCAAACAGAAAGTGTCAGTAGATGCCTACGGAGATGTAGAGCAAGCCAACATGAACTATAGACAGAGGGGCGTGCGGTGCTCACCGGAATTCGACGATGAACTCGTCGGAGCAGCGGGGTTGCGGCGAGGAATTCTCACAGCCTGGGGGCGCTCTGTGCTCGGGGTTTGAGGGAAAATGGAGAGGGGGCAGAGGGGGTTTAAGTAGGCGAGATGGGGGCGTGAATCACTCCGGCATTGAACGGGAATTGACGACGCGAATTAAACAGGAAACGCTCGGCGTGATTTGGGGATGAACCAGTCGCTGGGTGGAGACGACGATAGTCGTGTGGGCCGTGGATGTCAGCGAGAGGAAAGGAGAGGGAGTGGGTCCAGAAAGTTAGCGACTCGGTGGGTGCGGGTGTGCGTGAAAGAAAACGGTTCGCGGGAGAGGCTTCTGGGCTAGCTGGGCTGGGTTGGGCCAGATTGGCTTGCTGCTTATTTTTTTCCTCTTTATTCCTTTTCTTTTTCTGTTTGATTTTCTAAAATAATTTTCAAACTCTATTTCAATTCAGTTTGATTTCAAACTTTCTCTGGACTTTTGTATAGTGAATTTTGTATTCAAATAAGTGTCAAACCTTCTATTTCCTCAAACACTCTTGGTCCTTTGAAGAATAAAATAAAACCAAGCCTTTTATGAGATATAAAATAGGCATAGATTTGGTTTTAAATTTATACTTTGTTTTGAAACTTTGCTCAAGCTTTTGGAAGCATTTAAGTTTGAATACAAAACATTACTGAATACAATAAGTGCCCTTCTCATTAGAAAGTAGCACTATGGCTAGGGTATACTCACACAAAATAATGAGCACATTTGCTCCTATTTTTGGAATGGTTTAGAAAATGAAACTCTATATGATCATGGATGCATGGATGATATGCATGAGTTTTAAAACATGATTTTAGGGATGTTACACGATACTAGGGAGTTTCATTATCTCATGGTCCAAGGAATACAATATTTGACATAAGAAAAAGCTTCGCAAAGATGAACACGATGACACGATCTAATTGCTCTGCTTAATTTGGGTCTGTCCACCATATCATTCTCCTAATGACATGATCTCATTATTAATCGACAACTGATGTCTATGGTTAGGAAACCTTAACCATCATTAATCAATGAGCTAGTCCATAGAGGCGTACTAGGGACACGGTGTTGTTCATAAACCACACAAGTATCAAAGTTTCCGCTTAATACAATTCTAGCATGGAATATAAACTTTATCATGAACAAGAATTATAACAATAACATCTTTATTATTGCCTCTAGGGCATAATTCCAACAGTCTCCCACTTGCACTAGAGTCAATAATCTAGTTTACATCTGGCAACAATCTAACACCCATGGCATTAAGGTGCTAATCATGTTTTGCTCGTGGAAGAGGTTTAGTCAACGGATCTGCGACATTCAGATCCGTATGTACTTTGCTAATCTTCAGATCTCCATCTGTTATATAATCTCGAATAATATGAAACCGGCGGTTGATGTGCTTGGTCTTTGGATGATATCTTGGTTCCTTAGCCAGTGCTATGGCGCCAGTGTTGTCGCGCAATATCTCCAGTGGGTCCAAGGCACTTGGAACCACACCAAGCTGAGTGATGAAGTTCCTGATCCAAACTCCTTCACTTGACGCTTCTGCAACAGCCATGTATTCCGATTCTACTGTAGACCCCGCGATCATGCTTTGCTTGCAGCTTCTCCAGCTCACAGCTCCTCCATTCAAAATATAAACGTATCCTGTCTGAGATTTAGAATCATCCGGGTCGGTGTCGAAACTAGCATCGACGTAACCTTTTACGACGAGCTGCTCATCACCTACATAGACCAAGAACATTTCTTTAGTCCTATTTAAATACTTTAGGATGTTCTTTACGACTGTCTAGTGTTCCACTCCTGGATCACTTTGGTATCTGCTCGTCAAACTAAGAGCATTGGACACATCCGGTCTAGTACACATCATGGCATACATGATAGAACCTATGGCCGAGGCATAAGGAACTTTTCTCATGGTTTCTCTATCGTTTACCGTAGCTGGACACTGAGCCTTGCTCAATATCTTACCTGACAACATGGGCACTGAACCTTTCTTTGCCATATCCATTCTAAACCTTTTCAGAACTTTGTCTAGGTATGTACTTTGGCTTAAAGCTATTAGGCGTCTTTGTCTATCTCTATAGATTTTGATGCCTAATATATAAGAAGCTTCTCCTAGGTCTTTCATTGAAAAACATTTATTCAAATAACTCTTCACTTCGTTAAGCATACCAATGTCATTTCCAATAATCAATATGTCATCCACATATAGTACTGAAAATGTCACTGAGCCCCCACTCACTTTCTTGTAGATACAAGCTTCGTAGAAATTTGGAACAAATCCAAAGCTCTTGATCACTTGGTCAAAACGAAGGTTCCAACTCCGAGATGCTTGCTTCAGTCCATAAATGGAACGCTGAAGTTTGCACACCTTATCAGCATCCTTAGGATTGACAAAACCTTCGGGCTGCATCATATATAACTCTTCATCAATGTTGCCATTGAGGAACGCAGTCTTGACATCCATCTGCCATATTTCATAATCATGAAACGCAGCAATTGCTAATAAAACATCGCTAGGGGAGAGAAAGTCTCATCATAGTCAACACCTTGAACTTACCGAAACCCTTTTGCGACAAGCCGTGCTTTATAGAAAGTAACATTACCATCCGCGTCCGTTTTCTTCTTGAAAATCCATTTGCACTCAACGGCCTTAAGGTCGCTAGGAGGGTCCACCAAAGTCCATACTTGGTTTTCGCTCATGGATCCCAATTCGGATTTCATGGCCTCTAGCCATTTCTCAGAGTCTGGGCTCATCATTGCTTCCTCATAGTTCGCAGGTTCACTATTGTCTACCAACAAGACAGTTAAGACTGGGTTGCCGTACCATTCAGGAGTGGTATGCAACCTTGTCGACCTACGATGTTCAGCAGTAGCATCGTTCGAAGTTTCATGATCCTCGTCATTAGCTTCCTCTCTTGTTGGTGCAGATGGCACTGGAACAATTTCAGGTGCTGCGCTACTCTCCAACTCGAGAGAAGGTTCAATAACCTCGTCTAGCTCTACCTTCCTCCCACTCACTTCTTTCGAGAGAAACTCCTTCTCAAGAAAGGATTCGTTCTTTGCAACAAACACTTTGCCTTCGGATCTGTGGTAGAAGGTATACCCAATTGTTTCCTTAGGGTATCCTATGAAGATGAATTTCTCCGCTTTGGGTTCGAGCTTGTCCGGCATCAACTTCTTGACGTAAGCTTCGCATCCCCAAACTTTAAGAAACGACAACTTAGGTTTATCACCAAACCACAGTTCATACGGTGTCGTCTCAACGGATTTAGATGGTGACCTATTTAAAGTGAATGCAGCGGTTTCTAATGCATAACCCCAAAATGATAACGGCAAATCTATAAGAGACATCATCGATCGCACCATATCTAATAGAGTTCGATTCTGGCGTTCAGACATACAATTGCGCTGTGGTGTTCCGGGTGGCTGAGTTGCGAAATGATTCCGCTTGCTTTAAGATGCGTGAGAAAATCATAACTCAAATATTCACCTCCACAATCGGATCGTAGAAATTTAATTTTCCTGTTATGATGGTTTTCCACTTCATTCTGAAATTCTTTGAACTTTTCAAATGTTTCAGATTTATGTTTCATTAAATAGATATACCCATATCTACTTAAGTCATCAGTAAAAGTGAGAAAATAGCGATATCCACCGCGCGTCGAAACACTCATTGGTCCGCATACATTGGTATGTATGATTTCCAACAAGTCCGTTGCTCGCTCCATTATTCCAGAGAACAGGTTTTGATCATCTTGCCCATGAGGCACGGCTCGCATGTGTCAAATGATTCAAAATCAAGAGACTCCAAAAGTCTATCAGAATGGAGTTTCATCATGCGTTTTACACCAATATGACCTAGACGGCAGTGCCACAAATAAGTCGAATTATCACTATCTACTTTGCATCTCTTAGCCTCAATGTTATGGATGTGTGTTTCATTGCTTTCGAGATTCAGAGGAAATAAACCATTCATAGCAGGTGCATGACCATAAAAGATGTTACTCATATAAATAGAACAACCATTATTCTCCGATTTAAATGAATAACCGTCTTGCAATAAACACGATCTAGATATAATGTTCATGCTCAACGCAGACACATAATAACACTTATCAAGGTTTAAAACTAATCCCGAAGGTAAAACTAAGGAGAGCGTGCCGATGGCCATCATATCAACTTTTGATCCATTGCCAACGCGCATCGTCACCTCATCCCTTGCTAGCCGCCGTCTATTCCGTAGCTCCTGTTTCGAGTTACAAATATTAGCAACTGAACCAGTATCATATACCTAGGCACTACAACGAGCGCTAGTAAGGTAAACATCAATAACATGTATATCAAATATACCTTTAATGGTGCCAGCCTTCTTGTCCGCTAAGTACTTCGGACAGTTGCGCTTCCAGTGACCCTTGTCCTTGTAATAGAAGCACTCAGTGTCCGGCTTAGGTCCAGACTTGAGCTTCTTCTCAGCAGGGGCAACGCGCTTGCCGCTGCCTTCCTTGAAGGACTTCTTTGCACCCTTACCTTTCTTGAAGCTAGGGGTCTTGTTGACCATCAACACATGATTATCTTTCTTGATATCCACATCCGCAGCTTTTAGCTTAGCGAAGAGCTCAGTGATCGTATCAGTGGAACCAATCTGATTGTGAGTAACTACAAAACCTTTGTATCTAGGAGGGAGTGATTGCAGAACTCTGTCAATCTTGAGCTCTTCTGGAATCTTGCAGTCCAGTTGCCTCAAGACGTTGAGTGTAGCCCGACATCTTAATGGCGTGCTCACTAATGGAACTCCCTTCCTCCATCTTGCAGTTAAAGAACTTCTCAGAGATCTCATATCTCTCAGAACGGGCCTGAGTCTAAAACATGGTTTTCAGTTCCTCAAGTATCTCAAAGGGCCCAGCGAACTCCTCAAAACGATTTTGAAGGTCTGATTCCATAGCAAACAACATGGTACTCTTAATCACTCCATAATCATCTTTGCGCGGCTGATAAACAACTTTTTCATCAGCCAGCGCATCAACAGCAGGGGCGTCACCTAGCGCTTTCTCAAGGACATAGTCCTTTTGTCCGCCAGCGAGAATGATTCTCAGATTGCGGAACCAGTTGGTGAAGTTAGACCCATTGTTCTTAAGCTTTTCTTTCTCAGCAAAAACATTGAAGATGAAGTTGGACTTAGCCATTTGATCTACAAAAATTGCAAGTACAATTTAGACTATGTTCATGATAACTAGTTCAACTTAATCAAATTACAAGATGAACTCCCACTAAATTCAACATCCCTCAAGTTGTTTAGTGAACACGATCCAAATTTACCACACCTAATCCGTTCTTCACGAGAAGAGATGTGGTTTCAATGGTGGACACCAAGTGTCGATCATATCATTCATATGACTCATGCTTAACCTTTTGGTTCGTGTGTTCCGAGGCCATGTCTGTACATGCTAGGCTCATCAAGTCAAACCCAAGTATTTCCGCGTGTGCAAAACTGGTTTGCACCCGTTGTATGTGAACGTAGAGTTTATAGCACCCGATCATCACGAGGTGCTTGAACACGACGAACTTTCACAACAGTGCATACATGGGGAGAACACAATTTTTATCTTGATCTTTAAGTGAGGAATCATCTTATAATGCTACCGTCGCGATCTAAGCATAATAAGATACATAAAAGGATAAAAATCACATGCATATAATTTTATGTGACATGGTATAGCCAATCTTCGCGCAATGATCTCCATCTTGTGCGCGCCCGCATGATCTCCATCACTCCATCATGATTGCCTCCACCACGAATAGCAACTACATCTATTGCTAACTACTTAGCAATAAGGTGAAGCTATTACATGGCGTATAAGAAGTTGATGCACAGGTCATACACAATTATAAAGACAACCATATGGCTCCTGCCGGTTGTGTACTCATCGACATGCAAGTCGTGAAATATTACAAAACATGATCATTGCATACAACATACACATCACATCTTGGGCCATACCATATCACAAAACACTCCCTGCAAGAACAAGTTAGACGCCTCTACTTTGTTGTTGCATGTTTTACGTGGCTTATGGGAGTAACAAGCTAAGAACGATTCTTACCTACGGAAAGCCACAATGGTGATATTATGGTTGCCAACATCCGGTGTAAATCCCATGACAACTATAGTGAGAGAAACTAGCATCCACTAGCCGCATGTATGGAACAAGCCACACGTCAAGTGCGGAGCCGGTCTCGCGAACGAGGTCGCGTAAAGTTGGCCTGGACCGCTTCGATCTCACTATCCCGCGTCATAAGAAGTACACAACAAGAGGCTTGCAACAGAAAAAATCAACGCTCGCAACAAGCATGTTGCGTTCTACTCGTGAAATACATCTACGCATAGATCTAGCTCTGATACCATTGAAAGGTTTCGCAGCATAGTAAATCAAAAAATTTCTACGGATGCGAACAGGAAAGCCAAGATCTAATCTAGGAGATGCAATCAACAAGGAGATGCAATCAACGAGATGCAATCAGTGGAAACGTTCAACAGAACGTGGTTGGTGTAGTCGTACTCGCCTTCTCCTCCTCGCGATTCGATCCGATCCAACGCCGCAAGTGGCGGCGCCTCCGAGATATGCACACGTATGGTGCCGCGACGTATCCTCCTTCCTCGGTCCAGCAAGTGGGGTGGAGAGATAGATTGGATCTACAACATGACAGCGTGGTGCTATGGTGGAGAGTTTTTGCAGCAGGGCTTCGCCTACACGCGGTCGGGAGAGAGAGCGGTAGGGCAGCAGCTGGCGGCTAGGGTTTAGGTGAGGGGAGGGTGCGCCCCTGCCCACCTTATATAGGCGGCTGTCCGACCCCCTTGCCCCCTCCTCCAAGCCCTAGGGCGGCGACCCCAAGGGTGGAGTGGGGGCAAGTCTTCCCCCCTTCTAGAAGGTTTCCTAGGGTTTCCCCTAGGGTTTTGGTCGGCTGGGCCTATGGGGCCTTGTGCCCCTGGCCCAATGCGGCCAGGGCACTCCCTCGTAGGCCCACGCACCCCTCCGACAAGTGGGGACACGTTGGTCCCACTCCAGAAGCTTCTAGAATCTTCCGGTACAATACCGAACATTCCGAAACGATTCTGAAATCCAAATACTGCTTTCCTTTATATGAATCTTATTCTCCGGAACCTCTCGTGATGTCCTGGATCTCATCCGAGACTCCAAACAAAAACTCACAAACCAATTATCCATTCTATCCTAGCGTCGAAGCACGTTAAGTGTGTGACCTTACGGGTTGGAGAATATGCAGACATGATCTTCTATCAATAATCAACAGCGGGATCTGGAAACCCATATTGACTCCCACATATTCATCGATGATCATATCGGATGAACCACGATGCTAGGATTCAATTAATCCCATATATATATATTCCCTTCGTCATGCGATATTTTACTTGCCCGAGATTCGATCGTCGGTATCGGCATACCTAGTTCAATCTCGTTCACGGCAAGTACTTTACTCGTTCCGTAATCCGATATCACTTTGTGATCAACTCCTTAACCACGTGCTTGCAAGCGGTGTTGACATAGATTACCGAGTGGGCCCGAAGTATATCTCTCCGACTCGGGAGGGACAAATTCCATCTCGATACATACAACCCAACAAGTACTTTCCGATCACCCGAGAGACACCTTTATGATCACCCTCACATAGGATGACATTTGATGGCCTCAAAGCTTTCTTCCGATACTAGGGAGTTGCATTATCTCATGGTCCAAGGAATACAATATTTTACATAAGAAAAAGCTTCGCAAAGATGAACACGATGACACGATCTAATTGCTCTGCTTAATTTGGGTCTGTCCACCATATCATTCTCCTAATGACATGATCTCATTATTAATCGACAACTGATGTCTATGGTTAGGAAACCTTAACCATCATTAATCAATGAGCTAGTCCATAGAGGTGTACTAGGGACACGGTGCTGTTCATAAACCACACAAGTATCAAAGTTTCCGCTTAATACAATTCTAGCATGGAATATAAACTTTATCATGAACAAGAATTATAACAATAACATCTTTATGATTGCCTCTAGGGCATAATTACAACAGTTTAGTCCAATTTGAGGATTCCAAAAATATTTTTATTAATCATTTAAATTGAACGGGGCACAAAGGAATTTTTTTAAATAAAATTTGAATATGGTTCATAAGCCCATATAATTTTATTTAAATAAACTTTTATCCTTTTAATTTATTTAAATTACTTTTATTCCATTTGCTTATGGATTTTAGCCATGGTTTAAATTGTCTTTGCAATAATTCTTATTTATTTCTTTCTTTCTTTGTCTTATAAAATTCATATCTTTTTATTTAAAGCTCCAAAAATAGTGATTCCAATTTGTATAATTTTATTTAATAATTATTTATATTTTTAAATCCTTTTAGGATTACTTTGTCACAATTAAGTATTGATTTTAGCTATGAGCTTTATTATCCTTGGAATACTTTCATTTATCTTATAAAAATCATAAGTTTTTATCCATGGCTCCAAATGGAGTGAAAACATATCCCATGGTTTTGTAATATTTTTGTTTACCATTATTGTTTATTTAGGAATTTTTTTTGCTAAATTTTTGTATGGAACAAAGCCATAGTCTTAGACTGATCTTGATGATGATTTCTTTTATTTGGGTTTAGGGTTTAGGTTTATCCTTTCCAAGTGTTCAAAATCAAGATACATTCCATGCATGAATGCATTTGATCTCTTTGAAAATTTGTTTGTTGCTTTTTCATTCAAGTTTTGTTCAAGTAAGGTTTTGATGTTTCCATTTAGAAACAAAAAGTTTCTTTTCCCCCTAAATTTCATCATTTGTTTCTTTTGTTTGTTTATTTTTCACATTTCAAAATTTGCAAAATTTTGGGATGTGACACGCGACCCCTGCCTCAGCCGCCTGGTCCATCATTGCCACGTCGCGTGAGTATTCAACGCGGGGGATTTCTAGGAGTCCTCCATCCTCGAGATCTTCGACTCCGACTCCGGGTCAAAGAATTCTGGCGATCTCCATGCTGGATCCAGTCGCTTCAACGCGACCTACATGGCGGGAAGCACGAGCGCCCCGTCGGACCCCTTCTCCATGCTGATCCCACCAACCGCAAAGGCGGTGGAGGTCGAAGAAGTCCGCCTTCAACTGGAGGAGGTGACTCGCAAGGAGCAGGCCGAGCGCGAGAAATTCTGCCTCGAGCAGGCAGCGGCGCAGGAGCTATCGCTCTACCACCAGCGCCGCATCAGGACGCGCCTGAACCCAAGCGTTCAGGGCCGCGCCCTGAACTTTGACAAGGACAACGATCCCACCCGCGTGGCCGAACGCCTAATCTGCGAGAACACACCGCCTGGCTTCAGGCCCGCCCACCACCATGAGCACTAGCGAGCGGAGCTCCCCACCGCCACCCGGCTGCACGCCTCCTCCCAACCAGCAGAGAGTCCTCATCTCTCTATAAGAGCGCAACACGAACGGCCTCCCGCTGTATTCCACCCCGATGGACAATGTCATTGTAGGGCAGGCAGCGGTCGCCAACCTCCACATCACGGGGGAAGGCACCCTACAAGTCAAGTATGCCTAGGCCCTACTCGCCAGGGGCGTCGAGCAACAAGCCGCGGGAGCCGACTCGTGGGGGTAGATGTACTCCCGCTCCTCCGGGAGAAGGGCAGCCTCGAGTTGTCGCCCAACGGTTGCCAACACTCGCAACTGACCGCCACTCGATCCCCTGCAGCCTCAACCACGGGCCGCGCACCCAATGCTTTCCACCACGATCCGCGATCGGCGAACAACATGGTCGCTGCCAATGGGCAACAAATCGACGCGCGGACCCACATCATCAACAACCAAACCTGGTGAGCATGCCAGCCCAGCGATCTGAAGCGCTCCGTCACCAACCATGGAGACTACGAGCTAAGGGGATCCCTCAGTCGAGTCGGACCCAGTGCTTCGGACCCATGATCCGAGGCGAAAAGTATTTGACCAACATCAAAGCCCCAAAGGAGATTGAGAAATACGACCCTACGCACGACCCAGCCGTGTGGCTGGACACATACCTCATGGCAATGGGAATCGCCAGCCACACCGACCTCCTTTCCGCACGTTACCTCCCCCTGATGATGGAGGGAGCGACTCAGCAATGGATCAACACCCTCCTCCAGACAGCATCGACTCATGGGAGGACACGCGCGAGGCCTTTGTCAGGCACTTCGAGGGCTCCTACACCTGCGCCACCACCATCGAGTACCTGGAGCGATGCATCCAGGGACCGCGCGAGTCGACCCGCCAATAGGTCCAGCGATGGCAGGACCTGTGGATCAACGCCTCCGGCATCCACCCGGATACAGCGATCCACCGCTTAAAGAACTCCTGTCGGTACGAGCCTCTGGTCGCCAAGATCAAGAGGGTCTATCAAACACTCGACAACATCCCTGACCTCCTCGAGATCGCCACGCGCTACGCGAGGAAGGCCCGAACCAAGAAAACAATGACGAGTGGGGCGGAAACCGCCGCATAAGCGGCCAGGACAACGTAATACAACGCGAACTACGCTACAACAACACTCTCCTCACCGACAAGCGCCGCGGTGACGAGCGAGTCGAATTTGTCGCCAAAACCAGCTACGCGCCACGCGAGCCTACGAACTTCCGCCGCGACGGAGGAAATTACCGCGACAGCAGAAACTACCGTGCGAGACCGAAATTCAACCCCACGGCTCAAATCAACCAGCCTTGTGTCTATCACAGTAGGGAGGGAAAGCCCACCACTTACACCACCGCCGACTGCCACTCCCTAAAGGATACAGATAAGGAAAGGCGAGCAAGGGAAGACCCCAACAACAACCCGCCAAGGGACCACGGCAATCCTGGTGCCTTTGGCAATGACGTCGGCTCGCTGCACACCTTCACTAGGCTCGGCACCAAGCGTGATAAGAAGGTCCTCGTCCGTGCAGTCGCCGTCAACATGGTGTCCCAGGTCGATGTTCCCCGCTTCCTCAACTGGTCCGAGCAGCGCATCACGTGGAGCCACGAGGACCACTCTCCATGGATCGAGTACCCAGGACAAGTCGCCCTAGTAGGTAAGCCCAAAGTGGGTGACTACTGGCTCCCCAAGACATTGATGGACGGCGGGAGCTCCATCAACATCCTCTACCTGGACATGTTCAGGAGACTGCAGATCCCGCAGTCGATGGTCGAATCGACCCTCACCACCTTATATGGCATCGTCCCTGGTCGGAAGGTGTACCCGATCGGTAAGGTGACGCTACCAGTCACCTTCAGCATACCCTGCTAATTTCTGCACCGAGCGGATTATCTTCGAGTTGGTCAACTTCCACAACCCCTACCATTGCGTCCTGCAGCGAAAAGCGTTCGCCAAATTCATGGCGGCACCGCAGTATGCGTACAACATGATGAAGCTCCGAGGACAATGCGACATCATCACCGTCCACGGCGACCCCGATATGGCCGTGAAATGCGAGGAAAAAGGCGTCAAACTCATGGACGCCGTCATCGCCGCAAATACCAACCATGCCAACGAGCTGGCCAGGTACGCGAGTGGAGTCGACAAGGACGACCCCATGATCTTGAAGAAGCCCAATGCAGAGAACGTCGGGTCGATAGCGTTCGAAGCCGCCACGCACATCCGCACTATCAGGTCCCGGGCGACTCCAGCCAGACAGTGACCATCGGGGCACGCATGAGCCCCGCATAGGAAAGCGTGCTCATCGATTTCCTCTATGAGAATCATGACATCTTCTCATGGAAGCCATCCGACATGCCAGGTGTCCCGAGGGAATTCGCCTAGCACAAACTCAATACCGACCCCAAAGCGCGACCGGTCAAGATGTAGCTGCGGCCCTTCAATGAACAGCGCCGCCAAGCAATTGTCGAGGAAGTGAAGTGTAACATCCCAAAAATATAAAACAAGGATCATCAAACTATAATCACTAAAATTAGCGTTAACAAAAACTTTGATTAATTAAAATCATATGAATGCATATGTGTATGTGATGATTTGGTAAATGCATGAATGGACTTGTGTGATTAACCTAAATAGCAAGAAATGGTTTAAAGATGAAAATAACCTCATCTAAAACAATTCCATGCAGAAACAAATCAAGATAAAATAAAAAACAAATCATATAAGGCAAATGGTCATTTTTGCCAATCTTGCTCACTAGGTCACTTTGAGTGTTTCTAGTCCAAGATTTCAAACAGAAACTGATCCAATTATTTTCACCCCTTGCTAGACCAAGTAAAACTGAATCAAAGCCCACCTTTCAAACTTGCAGAAACATTTGGCAACCTCATTCAAATCACAAGTGAAAATTTAATCTTTATCATATGTGAAGATCACTCCTTTTCAAAACCCAACCAAACCAGTGCCCCTTGACTAATCCAACTAACCAGATACTCCCTAGTATGTTCCTAGCAAACCCACCAAGTTTGAATCCAAAATTCAAATTTGAATTTCTTTTGGCCATTTCATCAAACACCTTGTGATCAGCAAACAAACAAACAACAAACACTATAGTGTGCAGTGATATTGGCCAACCTTGTTCCCTCTCTAGCTCACTCTATACTCTCAGTAGATGAACTAGCCAAATTAACAAGCCTTAGCACCACTGTGAGATTGGCATAGCCATTAATGTTGACCATGCCGAGCCCATTTGCCACCCCCAATGTGGACAGCAAGCTACATGCCTCTCTAGCCTCGCCAACCTTGTCTCACAGACGCAGCACCGTCCACCGCCACTCCCTGTCCCAGCCCCGAGCGCAGCCAGCCCCTGGACCACCCGCCAAGCACGCGCCTAGTTTCTCTGCGGCCATGCCAAGAGCGCGCCAGAGCGCCCCGCTTGACACGCTCGCACAGAACGCGCGCCGCCCTCGCCGCTTGCAGCGATGATCACCAGCACCCTAGCACCCCACTAGACATGCTCGTTCGCCGCCGCGCGGACCGTCGGCGCTGTGCGCCATTAAAATCGCTGTCGGACCCGCCTAGAGCATTGACGTGTTCCAACCGATCAGCACTGCCCCACGCCTCGCGACCATGCCATTGAGATTTGCTAGGGAGCACAGCACCACCCCTATCGTCGCCCATGCCATTAGCCCTCTGTGCCGTCGAGCACGACGACCTCAGCCCGCGCATGTCGGTTCCCTTCAGCCACTATAAAAGGAGGCCTCCCCGCTTGTTTTCTTCACACCAGTTCACTCCCCACCTCTCACTAATCACACCCACTTACCCCCGGAGCACGGCGAGCACCAGGTGGCCGGAATTTCACCAGAGTTCGCCGCTGCAGAGGAGGAGAGGCGCCGTCGATTGGAGCCGCCCCAGGATAAGTTGCCGGTTCCAGGACGAACGCCGTCGTCGACTTCGTCATTCGCCCCCGTCGCCGACCATCGCTTGAGCCCCGGTGAGCCTCCCACGACCGCCAATGATCGTGCTAGGGTTCGTGCTTGTCGCGTCCTGTTCAGGCGTGGATGATGAACTCGAGCTGTTCGATTAGAATCAGATCCTACGGCCTATATCACCATGTACCGCTTCGCCCCTCACTGTCTCACTGACGCGCGTGGACAACCACTTAACCAGCCCGCGCGTGCGCTGTGCGTAGTGGGCCGGCCCAGTTAAACCTCCCGCGTGACCCAACAATTCAAATTTAGTTTTATTCATTTAATTTCAAACCCAGTTATGTACCTAGATTCAAAAATCAACCCAGCTCGATTCACTGAACCAAAATGCATGAAACCAATTTTGTTAGAAAGGTACTGGAAATCGTAATCCGACCCCGTTGGACTCAAACCATTTATAATTGTAGATCACCCATGGTAAAAATAACAAGGTAGAAGCTTTTCTACATTCAAACATTTTTCAAAATTCAACCATAAAAGCTTTTGAGTTGATTCCAACTCTCAAAAATCATATTTGACCATACCTTTCAGAATATATAAAAATATATAGGTTTACTTACAAAAATAATGATCAAGTAATGAAAGAATGCCACATAGGCATTTCTAGTCACTTTAATTAAATAAAATAAAAGGTTAAACCTTATTAAATTGTGACACCACTTTAAATCACATTCTCATGTACTGAAATATGTGGTGATGACATGTGTCAACATGATCCCATGTTTGAGTTGGAGAATATTAAATCTTAAGTAGTTTTTCAATGAGTAGAGATTACTTTTCTTAAATAAAATAAATAAGACAAGTGTTTTAATCCTTGTAATGTTAGTGATGATAATAGATCATCTAGTATGAACCTTTGTATGATGATTAGAAATAGTTAAGTATTGTTTGGTGATTGTGTACTTCGTATTTACTTATAGACGCTAGTACCGACCAAGGATACGAGGAGGAAGGAGGATACCACGAGGAAGAAGCCGAGGAGAACTTCAACCACTGCTCTGCATAAGGCAAGCTAACACTTGCAAGATACCCTACTTATGCAAGCTACTACTTTCTTGTTACTATGCCAACTATATGCCTTAAGAATATGTGATTATACCCACTTGACACACCATCCTTGTTTTACTTGCAAGCTTAGTATTTTATTTTCTTTATTAAAAGATTTCTATCAAAAGTTTACTTAGTGACTTGTAGATTCTAGAAACATATTTGAAGGTAGCATAAAGAGCATAAAATTTGGCCTAAGTTAGATAATCTTGATGTCATCCTATGGCATGCGATTGAACTTAGCTAATCCCCACCTGTTTATTACCCATCATTAGTATTTACCCCCACTTGTAGATGCTAGTGCTAAGCATAAAAATTGATCAACTTTAGACCAGAATACTTGGTGAAAATGGTTATGAAATACTTGGTAAAATATAAAACAAGGATCATCAAACTCTAATCACTAAAATTAGGGTTAACAAAAACTTTGATTAATTAAAATCATATGAATGCATATGTGTATGTGATGATTTGGTAAATGCATTAATGGACTTGTGTGATTAACCTAAATAGCAAGAAATGGTTTAAAGATGAAAATAACCTCATCTAAAACAATTCCATGCAGAAACAAATCAAGAGAAAGTCAAAAACAAATCATATAAGGCAAATGGTCATTTTTGCCAATCTTGCTCACTAGGTCACTTTGAGTGTTTCTAGTCCAAGATTTCAAACAGAAACTGATCCAATTATTTTCACCCCTTGCTAGACCAAGTAAAACTGAATCAAAGACCACCTTTCAAACTTGCAGAAACATTTGGCAACCTCATTCAAATCACAAGTGAAAATTGAATCTTTATCATATGTGAAGATCACTCCTTTTCAAAACCCAACCAAACCAGTGCCCCTTGACTAATCCAACTAACCAGATACTCCCTAGTATGTTCCTAGCAAACCCACCAAGTTTGAATCCAAAATTCAAATTTGAATTTCTTTCGGCCATTTCATCAAACACCTTGTGATCAGCAAACAAACAAACAACAAACACTATAGTGTGCAGTGATATTGGCCAACCTTGTTCCCTCTCTAGCTCACTCTATACTCTCAGTAGATGAACTAGACAAATTAACAAGCCTTAGCACCACCGTGAGCTTGGCATAGCCATTAATGTTGACCATGTCGAGCCCCTTTGCCACCCCCAATGTGGACAGCAAGCTACATGCCTCTCTAGCCTCGCCAACATTGTCTCACAGACGCAGCACCGTCCACTGCTACTCCCTGTCCCAGCCCCGAGCGCAGTCAGCCCCTGGACAACCCACCAAGCACGCGTCCAGTTTCTCTGTGGCCATGCCGAGAGCGCGCCAGAGCGCCCCGCTCGACATGCTCGCATAGACCATGCGTCGTCCTCGCCGCTTGCAGATATGATCACCAGCACCCTAGCACACCGCCAGACATGCTCATTCGCTGCCGCGCGGACCGTAGACACTATGCGCCATTAAAATCACCGTCGGTCCCGCCTAGAGCGTCGACGTGTTCCGACCGATCAGCACCGCCCCACGCCTCGCGACCACGCCGTTGAGATTCGCCAGGGAGCACAGCACCACCCCCTATCGTCGCCCATGCCATTAGCCCTCTATGTCGTCAACCACAACGAGCTCAGCCCGCGCCCGTCGGTTCCCTTCAGCCACTATAAAAGGAGGTCTCCCCGCTTGTTTTCTTGACACCAGTTCACTCCCCACCTCTGACTAATCACACCCACTCACCCCCGGAGCACGGCGAGCACCAGGTGGCCGAAATTTCATCATAGTTCGCCGCTGCAGAGGAGGAGAGGCATCATCGATTAGAGCCGCCCCAGGAGTAGTTGCCGGTTCCAGGACGATCGTCGTCGTCGACTTCATCATTCGCCCCCATCACCGACCATCGCTTGAGCCCCGGTGATCCTCCCACGACCCCCACTGACCGTGCTAGGATTCGTGATCGTCGTGTCCTATTCAGGCGTGGATGATGAACTCGAGCTGTTCGATTAGAATTAGATCCTATGGCCTATATCACCCTGTACCGCTTCGCCCCTCACTGTCTCACTGACGCGCGGGGACAGCCACTTAACCAGCCCGCGCGTGCTCTGTGCATAGTGGGCCGGCCCAGTTAAACCTCCCGCGCCACCCAACAATTCAAATTTAGTTTTATTCATTTAATTTCAAACCCAGTTTTGTACCTAGATTCAAAAATCAACCCAGCTCGATTCACTAAACCAAAATGCATGAAACCAATTTTGTTAAAAAGGTACTGGAAAGCTTAATCCAAGCCTGTTGGATTCAAACCATTTAGAATTGTAGATCACCCAAGGTAAAAATAACAAGCAAGAAGGTTTTCTGCATTCAGACATTTTTCAAAATTCAACCATAAAAGCTTTTGAGTTGATTCCAACTCTCAAAAATCACATTTGACCATACCTTTCAGAGTATATAAAAATATGTAGGTTTACTTACATAAATAATGACCAAGTAATGAATGAATGCCACATAGGCATTTCGAGTCACTTTAATTAAATAAAATAAAAAAGTTAAACCTTATTAAACTGTGACACCACTTTAAATCACATTCTCATGTACTGAAATATGTGGTGATGACATGTGTCAACATGATCCCATGTTTGAGTTGGAGAATATTAAATCTTAAGTAGTTTTTCAATGAGTAGAAATTACTTTTCTTAAATAAAATAAATAAGACAAGTGTTTTAATCCGTGTAATGTTAGTGATGATAATACATCATCTAGTATGAACCTTTGTGTGATGATTAGAAATAGTTAAGTATTGTTTGGTGATTGTGTACTTCGTATTTACTTATAGACGCTAGTACCGACCAAGGATACGAGGAGGAAGGAGGATACTACGAGGAAGAAGCCGAGGAGAACTTCAACCACTGCTCTACACAAGGCAAGCTATTAACTGAGCAAGCTAACACTTGCAAGATACCCTACTTATGCAAGCTAGTACTTGCTTGTTACTATGCCAACTATATGCCTTAAGCATATGTGATTATACCCACTTGACACACCATCCTAGTTTTACTTGCAAGATTAGTATTTTATTTTCTTTATTAAAAGCTTTCTATCAAAAGTTTACTTAGTGACTTGTAGATTCTAGAAACATATTTGAAGGTAGCGTAAAGAGCATAAAATTTGGCCTAAGTTAGATAATCTTGATGTCATCCTAAGGCATGAGATTGAACTTAGCTAATCCCCACCTGTTTATTACCCATCATTAGTATTTACCCCCACTTGTAGATGCTAGTGCTAAGCATAAAACTTGATCAACTTTAGATGGGAATACTTGGTCAAAATGGTTATGAAAACCTTAGAATGATGAGTCATTCTACTGAAATGTTTTGACATGTGTTCGTGAACACCAGATGATTTTGATGATGAAA
This sequence comes from Avena sativa, assembly GCA_916181665.1. Taxonomy (NCBI): domain Eukaryota; kingdom Viridiplantae; phylum Streptophyta; class Magnoliopsida; order Poales; family Poaceae; genus Avena; species Avena sativa. The sequence continues at coordinate 95,471,542 of OV702294.1, forward strand.
ATGTTGAGGCATGAGCCTTAGCCCTTTATAAAACTAATAGTTGTCTGGATGCGATACCATTCCAATTTTATCATACAACCACAATACCCGAAAATTGGGTAGGGCTTGACTGGAAATTTATATATCTTAGTATGGGTTCCCTTGCGGCCAAGGTCTGAGCTGAGGCTACCTTGTGAAGATTGTACACCTGTGCAGTACCCAAGATGACAGTTGGTCATGGTTGGGAGGCCAAACTCACAGGAGAGGTGCCTATACTAGGGCGTGTAATTGAAAGGTTAGGATTGATTATCCGCATACTGAGTATGGTGATTTCAGGATTGTTCCTGACGGATGTATCGAATGTTGTGGTGAAAGTGTACAATCTCTGTAGAGTGTCAAACTATTCAAATAGCCGCGTCCGCGGTTATGGACTGTTCGAGTGGCCATACTGTTCCCCCGTCAGATGTTTTCAAAACAACTTGTGAAATGATTTGTGACTTTGACTTTACGACAACAGAGTTGTGATATGAAACTCAAGTTCCCACTTAGGTGTTATAAAACTTTGAACTAGTTTTCTTTGGTTCTGAACTTAGTAGAGGTAAATCTGGCTTTTTGCAAAACAACCCTAGAGCTTAGTATCCTACTACAAAAACCCCTTAACTTGTTAGTACTAGTTTGCGAGTACTTAAAGAGTACTCATGGCTTTGTCCCTGGCTATTCCCGTGGCCAGACTATGAAGAGGAGTATCAGGATGACGGACCGCAGGAAGGTTACGACAACTAGGATCATCTCCCATCGTCAGCATTGCCTGTGACCCTGAAGATGGAGCTTCGCCTATGCTGTCGTTACTATTACGTTATTCCACTGCTTGAATTGTATTAAGAACTGGATCATGAGATCCTTATTTGTGTAAGACCTTATGTATGGTTTGTAATGGATGATGTACTGTGATATCCAAATCTGTTATGTCTCACAAAAATGGTAATCCTGGGATTGCGGTGTATGGCATAACAGGCATCTGGTATTAAAAATCTTAGTGTTGACAAGTTGGTATCAGAGGCATCCTGACCATAGGAGACCCTAGTTAGAATGGAAGTTTGAATCAAAAACTTAGTTTTAAAACCAAAGGAAGTGAGTATTTACAAAAACTATTCACATTCTTATCACTTGGATTCTTTCATGAAAATTCATGTTCCTCAAAAATTCTTGCAAACTTACATAAAATTTGACACACTTGATCACTCTACTAACTTACTCATCCTATATTCTTATAGATGGACGTGAAGTACAACAAGTTTTATCAATTGGGGAATGGAGGAGACCTCATCTTTGAGCGTGACTTGGACCAGCTGTCGGAGATGCTGGAGCATCCGCACCCCGAGTTCTTAGGAGCTCAGCTTAATGATCAGGAAGGAGAAGATCTGCAGTGGTTAGTTATTGCAAGTCTCCGAGAAAAGATTGAACCTCCAACTGCAGAGGGAATCCAGTTCACCTTAAGAGAGAAAAACTGGCTCGATGGACTGGCCAGGGCAATGCAGGAAGCTCTTGCCCGACTGTGTGGGCAGAGTATCAATCAAATCAAGGGTACCCGTTTTGATTTCTACCCAAGGCGTGATGCTATGGGACAGCCACTGGAGGCCCCATATCACCATGAGCTGAAGAGTCAATTGGACCATCTCAGCTTCATGATGTATGACCGTCAGAAGGAGTTGGACAATGCCCGTTCCTACGCCAAACACAAGTATGCCATCGCTGCCAAGATGGATCAGACCATCGCCATGCTAGTAAAAGATCGCAAGTCTTGTTGCGGTCAGCTCGACAAGAAGGAGCGCATCATTGCCCGTCTTCGCCACCGGATCATGGATTTGGAGGAGACCATCCACGAGAGAGACATGCGGTTGGAGGAGAGGGAGAATGCAGGGGAATACCTTCATGGAGACCCCTACTCCTATCTCAGCGATGATGATGACTTTCTAGAGGATCAGGCTATGGACTTCTTCACTGATGAGGATGACTTCGCCTTCATCGATGATGATGATGAGGAGGAGGATGATGAGGACACTGACTCCAAGGAGTAGTAGCACTTGAGCACTAGCATTAGTGAGTTGTATTCGGTCCCACTGTATCGTAGTTTCCCAGAATGGTTCTTAAAACCATATGTTTTCCTTTGTTGTTGTGTGTGTTTGTATCGTGTGCTATGAATGAATAAACGAAAAGCAAGTTGCTAGAAAAATCTGAGTTAAACTTCAAAAACTTTTCAAAATCCCAGAACCTTAGAAATTTCCCTCTTTTCTCATGATCTATCTCAATCTTGAGATGCCTTGCGGAGGAAGCAACTCAGCCCCGGACCCGATGTTGCAACTCTTGCAAATGTTGTTTTCTGACCACGAAGCCGAGAGAGCCGAACATCAAGCCAACTTAGCCACCCTTCAACAGATAGCTCAGATGGCCAACAACAATCAAGGCCATGGAAATCAGGACAACCATGGATCTAAGCTCAAGAATTTCCAGAACACCAATCCACCTGTTTTCACTAAGTCAGAAGAGCCCCTAGATGTAGATGATTGGTTGCAAACCTTGGAGAACAATCTGGAAGTTGCAGGAGTGGAAGCTAACGAGAAAGTATTGCTTGCTACCCACTATCTGGCAGGAGATGCAAGGGCATGGTGGAACAACGTTCGCGCAATGACAGGAGGTCAGCTGATGACCTAGGAAGAGTTCAAAGTCAAGTTCAGCAAAACCCATGTGCCACCGAGTTTAATCAAGAGGATGAGAGATGAATTCAGATAATTGAAGCAAGGAAGGATGACAATAGTGGAATACCATGACAAATTCTTGTCATTGGCTAGGTATGCACCGGATGAGATAGATACTGAAGCCAAGAAGAAGGAGAGATTCTTGAATGGTCTGCACGATGAGATGCAGACAATGTTAGTCAATATCCCCTTTGCTGATATTGAAGCCTTAGTTGACTCTACCATTCAGATGGAAGGAAATATCAATCAAGCTAATGAGAACCGCAAGCGTCGCATGATGCATCAGCCAGGAACCCACCATACACCAAAGTATCGCCCCAACCCATCTCCCGGATTTGACCCGAGAACCAACAGACCCCCAATGAATCGTCCGACCTATCCCAACAGTGGAAACCCAAGGCCTGGAGGAAACCACAACAACCCCGGCAACTCCAACAATTTCAACTGTGCACCACCCAAGTTCAAGAACAACAATGCTGCCACCAACACCAACACTGCCCCGAGGACTGGAAGCAATGTTGTGCCTGTTGCAGCGAAGGAGAGTCGCAAGTGACTTGTTATGAATGTGGAACCAAGGGTCACTATTCCAATGAGTTCCCCAAGAAGATTGCCACATCCCCCAATGCAAATGCCCTAGCTCAGCAGCAGCGTCGTGTTCATCCTGGAAGAAGGGTTTCCCTAGGGAATTCGCTCAACCGCAATGGCCGTCTCTTTCTCATGCATGCTGAAGAAGCCCAAGAAGCGCCAGATGTCGTGCTGGGTATGTTTTCTGTTAACTCAGTATTTGCAAAAGTGTTGTTTGATTCTGGAGCATCTCACTCATTTGTTACTGAAGAATTTGCATGCACTAGTAAGATTCAACCAACCAAATTGAAGCATGTTATGATTGTTCAAATACCTGGTTCAACCACCAAAGCTAGGCAAATTTGCAAAGTCGTCCCTATCCGAATCCATGGCATATATTTTTATGCTAATCTAATAGTACTCGGAACTAAAGGTTTGGAAGTAGTACTAGGAATGGATTGGATGTCCGAACACAAAGGATTAATTGACTATGCCAAGAAAGCCATAACCATCACCAGTACAGCCGGAATATCATTCGAGCATGTATCTGAAACCTTTCCCCGTCAATTCAAGTGCAACAAGAGTATAGCCCAGCCAACCATTGACCTAGTCCGGATAGTCTGTGAATACCCCGATGTATTTCCGGATGTTTTGCCCGGTATGCCCCCAGATCAGGATATCGAGTTTATCATTGAACTAATACCTGGAATCGGACCCATAGCCTAGAGACCATATAGTATGAACCCGTCTGAACTAGCAAAACTGAAGAAACAACTTGATGCCATGCTGGAAATTGGATGGATTAAACCAAGTGCGTCACCTTGGAGATCACCTGTTTAGTTCGTGGATAAGAAATATGGAGGTACCGTTTGCGTACGGATTATCGGAAGTTGAATGATGTCACCATCAAGAACAAGTACCCGTTGCTGATGATAGAAGACCTGTTTGACCAGTTGACTGGTGCCAAAGTGTTTTCTAAGATTGATCTTAGAACTGGCTGTCATCAACTCAAAATTCGCGCAGAGGATATTCCAAAGACTGCCTTCACCACTAGATATGGATTATATGAGTATACTGCCATGTCTTTTGGATTAACCAATGCCCCCGCTTATTTCATGAACCTCATGAATAAGATTTTTATGGACTTCCTGGATAAGTTTGTCGTTGTTTTCATCGACGACATTCTGATTTATTCCAAATCAGAAGAAGAACATGAGCTAAACCTAAGGACCATTCTTGGAACCCTTAGAGAGCATCAGCTATATGCCAAGTTTAGCAAATGTGAATTCTGGTTACAGGAGGTAGGATTTCTTGGACACATTGTATCAGCCGGAGGAATTGCCGTTGACCCTATGAAGGTGAAGGATGTTGAAGATTGGCAAGCCCCAACCACTCAAACCCAAGTTCGTGCATTTCTCGGATTAGCGGGATACTACCGCAAGTTTGTAGAAGAATTCTCGAGTATCGCCAGACCCATGACCCAATTGCTGAAGAAGGACAAGAAGTTTGAATGGACGGACAAATGTGAAGCGAGTTTTCAAGAACTCAAGAGGAGATTGGTTTCAGCCCCAATCTTGATCATGCCGGATATCACGAAGCCCTTTGATGTGTATTGTGACGCATCCAAGATCAGTCTCGGATGTGTGCTAATGCAAGAAGGCAAAGTTATATCTTATCTATCCCGACAACTGAAACAGCATGAATAGAATTATCCAACCCATGACCTTGAACTAGTAGCCATAGTTCTAGCCCTGAATACATGGAGGCATTACCTGATGGGAAACCGTTGTGAGATTTATTCGGATCACAAGAGCCTAAAGTATATATTCACTCAGAAGGAGCTGAATATGAGGCAGAGAAGATGGATTGAGCTAATCAAGGACTATGATCTGGACATTCACTATCACCTCGGTAAAGCCAATGTGGTAGAAGATGCCCTTAGCAGATTGCCGTGCCTCTTGAACTCCATGATTTTGAAGGAGCAACCAAGTTTACATAAAGAGATGGAAGATTTCCGAATGGAATTAGTAAGTGAAGGATTTTTGGATAGCATAGAACTTCAACCCACTTTGATCAGTCAGATCAAAGAGGCGCAGAAAGGAAATGCTAGTATCGACGGAATCAAACGTCGTATCGGTATAGGCAAAGTACCCGGATTCACCGAAGATGGAGAAGGAGTTATGTGGTACAAAGGACGTCTTTGTGTACCAGCAAATTCGGAATTGAAAGAAGTTATTTTGAAAGAGGCCCATGAAACTCTTTATTCTATCCACCCTAGAGGAACGAAGATGTATCAGGATTTGAAGGAACAATTTTGGTGGCATAAGATGAAGAGAGAAATCGGAAGCTATATCGCCAAGTGTGATATATGTCAGAGAGTCAAGGCGGGACATCAAAGACCCACAGGACTGTTGCAACTGTTACAGATTTCGGGATGGAAATGGGATTCCGTTGGAATGGACTTTATCACCGGATTGCCTACTTCTAATAGGGGAAATGACTCTATCTGGGTCATAGTTGACAGGTTGTCCAAAGTAGCCCATTTCTTACCAGTCAAGAGCACATACCAGAGTTCGAAGCTAGCGGAGTTATACATCGCTAGAATCGTCAGTTTGCACAGAGTCCCCAAGAACATCGTGTCGAATCGAGGAACTCACTTTACCTCGAGATTCTGGAAGAAAGTCCAAGAAGGTTTAGGAACTCGAGTGGATTTTAGCACAGCTTACCACCCTCAGACCGATGGACAAATGGAGCGAGTAATTCAAATACTCGAAGATATGTTGAGAGCATGTGTGTTGGAGTATGGATCTAAATGGGAAGACTGTCTGCCTTTCACAGAATTTTCATACAGCAACAGTTATCAAGCTAGTCTGCAAATGGCCCCATTTGAGTTCATGTACGGAAGGAAGTGTCGCACCCCTTTGAATTGGTCGGAAGTAGGAGAGAGTCAGATTTTCGGACCCGACATCCTACGAGAAGCAGAAGAGAAATTTCACAAGATCCGTGAGCACCTCAAGACCGCCCAGTCAAGACAAAAGAGTTACACCGACAAGAGACGTCGAGACCTCACTTTCAATATCGGAGATTTCGTGTATCTTAAAGTGTCGCCTTTGAAGGGAATGCAGTGTTTCCAGCTCAAAGGAAAGTTAGCCCCCGGATATATCGGACCCATCAAGATTCTGAATCGTCGAGGAGAAGTATCATATCAATTGGAACTGCTAGAGGAAATGTCAGCAGTGCACAATGTGTTCCATATATCGTTACTTCGCAAATGCCTTGAAGTTCCGGAGAAGACTGAAGTTTTCAAGAACATTGATCATCATACCATAGAGATCAACGATGACCTGACCTATCTCGAAGTACCCATCCGTATTTTGGAAGAAGCTTTCAGAACCACCAGAACCCGAAGCATCAAGTTTCTCAAGATTCAGTGGAGCAACCACACCGAAGAAGAAGCTACATGGGAGCGAGAAGATCACATCAGGACGCGGTTTCTCGATCTCTTTAAATCCTAGGTAATCTTTTTTTTCTTATTTATCAAATCTCGGGACGAGATTTTGTTTAAGGGGGGAAGGTTTGTAACATCCCAAAAATATAAAACAAGGATCATCAAACTCTAATCACTAAAATTAGGGTTAACAAAAACTTTGATTAATTCAAATCATATGAATGCATATGTGTATGTGATGATTTGGTAAATGAATGAATGGACTTGTGTGATTAACCTAAATAGCAAGAAATGGTTTAAAGATGAAAATAACATCATCTAAAACAATTCCATGCAGAAACAAATCAAGAGAAAATCAAAAACAAATCATATAAGGCAAATGGTCATTTTTGCCAATCTTGCTCACTAGGTCACTTTGAGTGTTTCTAGTCCAAGATTTCAAACAGAAACTGATCCAATTATTTTCACCCCTTGCTAGACCAAGTAAAACTGAATCAAAGCCCACCTTTCAAACTTGCAGAAACATTTGGCAACCTCATTCAAATCACAAGTGAAAATTGAATCTTTATCATATGTGAAGATCACTCCTTTTCAAAACCCAACCAAACCAATTCCCCTTGACTAATCCAACTAACCAGATACTCCCTAGTATGTTCCTAGCAAACCCACCAAGTTTGAATCCAAAATTCAAATTTGAATTTCTTTCGGCCATTTCATCAAACACCTTGTGATCAGCAAACAAACAAACAACAAACACTATAGTGTGCAGTGATTTTGGCCAACCTTGTTCCCTCTCTAGCTCACTGTATACTCTCAGTAGATGAACTAGCCAAATTAACAAGCCTTAGCACCACTGTGAGCTTGGCATAGCCATTAATAGTGACCATGCGAGCCCCTTTGCCACCCCCAATGTGGACATCAAGCTACATACCTCTCTAGAATCGCCACCCTTGTCTCACAGACGCAGCACCGTCCACCGCCACTCCATGTCCCAGCCCCGAGCGCAGCCAGCCCCTGGACCACCCGCCAAGCACGCGCCCAGTTTCTCTATGGCCATGCCAAGAGCGCGCCAGATCTCCCCGCTCGACACGCTCGTACAGAATGCGTGCCGCCCTCGCCGCTTGCAGAGATGATCACCAGCACCCTAGCACCCGGCCAGACATGCTCGTTCACCGCCGCACGGACCGTAGATGCTATGCGCCATTAAAATCGTCGTCGGACCCGCCTAGAGCATCGACGTGTTCCAACTGATCAGCACCGCCCCACGCCTCGCGACCATGCCGTTGAGATTCGCCAGGGAGCACAGCACCACCCCATATCGTCGCCCATGCCATTAGCCCTCTGTGCCGTCGACCACGACGACCTCAGCCCGCGCCGATCGATTCCCTTCAGCCACTATAAAAGGAGGCCTCCCCGCTTGTTTTCTTCACACCAGTTCACTCCCCACCTCTCACTAATCACACCCACTCACCCCCGGAGCACGGCGAGCACCAGGTGGCCGCAATTTCACTAGAGTTCGCCGCTGCAGAGGAGGAGAGGCGCCATCGATTGGAGCTGCCCCAGGAGAAGTTGTCGGTTCTAGGACGATCGCCGTCGTCGACTTCGTCATTCGCCCCCGTCGTCGACCATCGCTTGAGCCCCGGTGAGCCTCCCACGACCCCCACTGATCGCGCTAGGGTTCATGCTCGTCGCGTCCTGTTCAGGCGTGGATGATGAACTTGAGCTGTTCGATTAGAATTAGATCCTACGGCCTATATCACCCTGTACCGCTTCGCCCCTCATTGTCTCACTGACGCGCGTGGACAACCACTTAACCAGCCCGCGCGTGCGCTGTGCGTAGTGGGCCGGCCCAGTTAAACCTCCAGCGTGACCCAACAATTCAAATTTAGTTTTATTCATTTAATTTCAAACCCAGTTATGTACCTAGATTCAAAAATCAAACCCAGCTCGATTCCCTGAACCAAAATGCATGAAACTAATTTTGTTAGAAAGGTACTGGAAATGTAATCCAACCCCGTTGGATCCAAAACATTTATAATTGTATATCACCCATGGTAAAAATAACAAGGTAGAAGCTTTTCTGCATTCAAATTTTTTTCAAAATTCAACCATAAAAGCTTTTGAGTTTATTCCAACTCTCAAAAATCATATTTGACCATACCTTTCAGAATATATAAAAATATATAGGTTTACTTACAGAAATAATGATCAAGTAATGAAAGAATGCCACATAGGCATTTCTAGTCACTTTAATTAAATAAAATAAAAGGTTAAACCTTATTAAATTGTGATACCACTTTAAATCACATTCTCATGTACTAAAATATGTGGTGATGACATGTGTCAACATGATCTTATGTTTGAGTTGGAGAATATTAAATCTTAAGTAGTTTTTCAATGAGTATAGATTACTTTTCTTAAATAAAATAAATAAGACAAGTGTTTTAATCCTTGTAATGTTAGTGATGATAATAGATCATCTAGTATCAACCTTTGTGTGATGATTAGAAATAGTTAAGTATTGTTTGGTGATTGTGTACTTCGTATTTACTTATAGACGCTAGTATCGACCAAGGATATGAGGAGGAAGGAGGATACCACGAGGAAGAATCCGAGGAGAACTTCAACCACTTCTCTGCACAAGGCAAGCTATTGACTAAGCAAGCTAACACTTGGAAGATACCCTACTTATGCAAGCTACTACTTTCTTGTTAATATGCCAACTATATGCCTTAAGAATATGTGATTATACCCACTTGACACACCATCCTTGTTTTACTTGCAAGCTTAGTATTTTATTTTCTTTATTAAAAGCTTTTCTATCAAAAGTTTACTTAGTGACTTGTAGATTCTATAAACATATTTGAAGGTAGCATAAAGAGCATAAAATTTGGCCTAAGTTAGATAATCTTGATGTCATCCTATGGCATGTGATTGAACTTAGCTAATCCCCACCTGTTTATTACCCATCATTAGTATTTACCCCCACTTGTAGATGCTAGTGCTAAGCATAAAACTTGATCAACTTTAGATGGGAATACTTGGTGAAAATGGTTATGAAAACCTTAGAATGATGAGTCATTCTACTGAAATGTTTTGACATGTGTTCTTGAACACCTGATGATTTTGATGATGAAAATGTTGAGGCATGAGCCTTAGCCCTTTATAAAACTGATGGTTGTCTGGATTCGATACCATTCCAATTTTAGCGTACAACCACAATACCCGAAAATTGGGTAGGGCTTGACTGGAAATTTATATACCTTAGTATGGGTTCCCTTGCGGCCAAGGTCTGAGCTGAGGCTACCTTGTGAAGATTGTCCACCTGTGCAGTACCCAAGATGACAGTTGGTCATGGTTGGGAGGCCAAACTAACAGGAGAGGTGCCTATACTGGGGCGTGTAATTGAAAGGTTAGGATTGATTGTCCGCATACTGAGTATGGTGATTTCAGGATTGTTCCTGACGGATGTATTGAATGTTGTGGTGAAAGTGTACAATTTCTGCAGAGTGTCAAACTATTCGAATAGCCACGCCCGTGGTTATGGACAGTTTGAGTGGCCATACCGTTCCCCCGTCAGATGTTTTCAAAACAACCTGTGAAATGATTTGTGACTTTGACTTGACTACATCAGAGTTGTTATATGAAACTCAAGTTCCCACTTAGGTTTTGTAAAACTTTCAACTAGTTTTCTTTGCTTCTGAAATTAGTAGAGGTAAATCTGGCTTTTTGCAAAACAACCCTAGAGCTTAGTATCCTACTACAAAAACCCCCTTAACTTGTTAGTATTAGTTTGCGAGTACTTAAAGAGTACTCATGGCTTTGTCCCTGGCTATTCCCATGGCCAGACTATGAAGAGGAGTATCAGGATGATGGACCGTAGGAAGGTTACGACAACTAGGATGATCTCCCATCGTCAGCATTGCCTGTGACCCTGAAGATGGAGCTTCGCCTACGCTATCGTTACTATTACGTTATTCCGCTGCTTGAATTGTATTAAGAACTGGATCATGAGATACTTATTTGTGTAAGACCTTATGTATGGTTTGTAATGGATGATGTACTGTGATATCCAAATCTGTTATGTCTCGCAAAAATGGTAATCCTGGGATTACGGTGTATGGCATAACAGGCATCTGGGATTAAAAATCCGGGTGTTGACATGCAGTGCCTACTCACTGCAGGCTTCATCCAGCCCATCAATTACTCCAAGTGGTTGGCAAACCCAGTCCTGGTCATGAAGAAGAACGAGACCTAGAGAATGTGTATCGACTACACCAACCTCAATAGCGCCTGCCCAAAGGAGCAGTTCGTCCTACCGTGCATCGACCATATCATATATTTGACTGCAGGGTCAGAGTCGTTGTGCTTCCTCGACGCGTACTCTGGTTACAACCAGATCAAGATGGTGCTCGTGGACGAGGAGAAGACGATGTTCATCACGCCATTCGGTGCCTAATGTTACAATGCCATGGCGTTCGACCTCTAAAATGCCAACGCGACCTACCAGCGGTGGATGCAGGAGTGCCTCGCGAGCCAAATTGGCTGTAACATTCACGTCTACATCGACGACATGGTGGTCAAGTCCAATCGCTAGAGCGACCTACTCGCCGACCTGGCCGAAACCTTCACAAATCTGCGGAGGTACAAGATCAAGGTCAACCTGGGGAAGTGCACCTTCGGTGTGCCCACTGGACAGATCCTCGGGTACGTGTTCTCCAAGCGGGGCATCAAAGAGAACCCCACCAAGATTGACACAATCACATGACTCGGGAAACCCAAGTGCTTCCGCGATGTCCAGAAGCTGGCCGGTCGAGTCATGGCTCTCATTTGCTTCATCCCCCGTCTAGGCGAGAAGGCAATGCCTCTCTACCGCCTGATGCGCAAAAACCCCACGTTCAAATGGGGAAAAGAGGCGGACGACACGGTCAAATCACTCAAAGAAGTGCTACTCGTGGCACCCCTACTCGCTGGCCCCATAGACAAGGAGATGATGCTCGTCTACATCGCGGCCTCCACACGAGTCGTCAACACTGTGATGGTCGTCGAGCGACCAGAAGAGGGAAAGGAGCGCCCCGTACAGCTCCCGTCTACTACATCAGCGAGGTCCTCACGGACTCACGACAGCGCTACCCGCAGTACCAGAAACTGGTATATGTGGTCTTCCGAGCCTAGCGGCGTCTCCCGCACTACTTCCAGGTGCACCCCATCACGGTCGTCTCCTCCGCACCACTGCAGGGCACCCTCCGCAACCGCGAGGTGACTGGTCGAGTCGCCAAGTGGTCCGTCAAAATCGGCGTCCACAACATCAAGTACGAGCCACGCAAGGCGATCAAATCACGGGCCCTAGCAGACTTCCTTGCCGACTGGGAAGAGGCGCAGCAGCTAGATAAGCTGTCATACCTCCATTACTGGTCGCTCCACTTCGATGGGTCCAAGAACACGGACGACGCAGGGGCCGGGGTCATACTCACCTCCCCTAAAGGTGACAAGCTCCGCTACGTGTTACACCTCAACTTCACGCCCTACACCAACAACATGGCCAAATAATAGGCCCTCCTCCACGGCATGCGAGCCGCCAAGGAGATGAACATCAATCGCCTACGGTGCTACGACGACTCCGACCTTGTCGCCGCATAAGTCACTGGCACTTGCGACGCCGTCTCCCCCACCATGGCAGCATACCGCCAAGCGGTGGACCAGCTAGGGGGCACTTTGCTGGCTACTCCATCGAGTGGATCGACAGGTGCAAGAACGAGGAGGCTGATGATGGCTGTGAAATATAGCCATCCACGTCCGCATTTAAACTACATATTATTTATATATTTGATGAAATATCTTTCTAAAACCTGCCACTAATGCCTAATGATCAAAGGGGTATGCAATCCTTTCTTGCTATTTTTGCCTGCGCAGATAATGACGTATTATGATGGGAATCACTATATAAATGCCAAAGATACGAGATTTCCAACATGCCAAAGAAACCAGGAGCCGTGAGGAGGCTACTGCAAGCTTAACGACCAATTATACGGCCCGCCGCCATATAGTTTGCACCGACCTCCTTGGGTCAAACAGAACAACTTTCATGAAGGCACCCATATATAAAGAGGCTTCAAGCAAAGAGAAACAAGCCCCCGACTCCACAACATCGCTTCTTTTACCCTAAACTCTCCATGCCGCCACGCCAGAGGAATAGATCTAGATCTAAACCTCTAAGCCCTTCTCCACCACCATAGCCATCTTCCACCACTTGTAATAGTAGATCTCATCTCCAATTGGCGACATTGTAAGACTATATGATATTAACTCTATGATATCTATTACAATGTTTACGATTGTCGATTTCATCTCTATGTGTGAGTAATTCTCCTTGTGATAAGGGCTTCGGCCTAGCCATGTAGCTTTTGTGCATGTTATTTATCATAGATGGGATCATGTATTAGTTTGTATGACATGATGATTGTAGTACCCTCTCTTGCCTCAATCTAAGGACTTATCAGGTACCCAAGACCCTGAGGATTGATCCAAGTAAAGGGAGTGTGAGTAACGACTGATCTACAGGATAGGAACCCTAGTGACAGAAAGGGTAGTACGACTATATGTGAGGAACTTACCTGGGATTAACGGTGACATCACTATGCATATCATTAGTTATCTTTCTTCTATGGATGAGACTAGTAGGTTATTACCATAAGCGGTTGCGGAGGCGATAACATTTATGGATGCATTGCCCATATATAATTAGCTTGCTCTAATAATTACATGAGTACTTTATTATTATCTGTTATTCCCATCAGATATTTTTGCACATCTACTGGTGAAAACCGAAGACCCTAGGTGTCGTGGTGGTGGCACGGCAGATGCCATGGGTAGGCCTAAGTTGGGGGCCGAATGGGTGCTTGTGGTCACCAGGGAGGGAGTACATGGTCGAGCCATGCACGAAGAACAAGAAGAACTCTCCAGACTTGACAATTCGATTGATTCCCCAAAGATTACAAGTGCTCCTTGAGCCGTTTAGGCTAGAGTTCACAGCACTAGTTCCCTACTTGGTCCAACCTCCTACTTCTGATATGCCCTGCCTTATATAGGCAGCGCTAGCTAGCTAATACCCCTTTGGGTTCTAGGGTTTACTATTTGTATCTTGGTCCCTATAATGTGGGCCGGGTCATGGGATTTCCCTAAGCCCAGAGGCCCGGTCCATAAAGCTTGACATCTAACGGTCTTATGGTACGCTGCTTCTTGTTCTTTTTGGCGTCATGTTGTTACTTTGTACGTCAGCGCATGCTTTGGGCATCACCCGGCTCCTTTTGTGTCACCCGGCGTCGCCCTTCTCTTTTGACCATGCTTTACCATGGTCCCTCCTGAACCTTACTCGGAAAGGTGCCACGTGTCCTTCTTGACTCGGCCCTTCCTCGGTTGACTCGGCTCGTTGGTTCCTGCAAGGGTTACAACTTTGTCCTATGCGGGCCGACATAGTTTGTATGTCGGCTTTCATGCTTATCTTACCCGGCCTAGTTCTTTCTTTACTCGGAGCCAACCCAGTTGTGCTATGTTTCCCCTCTTGTGACCCTACCGGGGGTTATCCCCCCGACATTAGTCCCCGAAGCTGGTGAGGTCTAGCAGTTCAAGCTGTTAGGCTTCTCCAGGTTCCTTTTGTGTGAATGGAACTTAGTTTTTGTCTTTATCTGTCACAACTTCGCACCTTGTCGGGTTAGTCTGACAATTTCGGGTAGACTCTTTGACTTCTTGGCTCATTTTTGCCTCGAGCCGAGTTACTTTGTCCAATTTAGAGTCATTTTCGGTGCGCTTAAGTCACTGACAGTTGGTAATCATGATTACTTGCCTCAATTTTTGTTCCAAGCTCTGGCGGCATAGTGATGGATGCGCAGTTATTCCCCATCACTGTGGCAGTCCCATCGACCTGCGCCTCTTGTCCTTCTAGTCATGACGTGGCACGGGATTTTTCGTGTGTCCTTGGCTACATGGCGCTTGCTGACTGGCTTTCCCGGCCTGGTACATGGCCACACGCTGGCCACACGGCACAGATAGATCCCACGACCAGGGTTTTTACTACCCTTAAGTAGGGTTTGGGGGTTTCCACTTCCCCCACGCCCGTTCAGTTTTCCCTTTGCCTTTCTTCTTCCTCGTGCCCGCAAAATCGAACTGCCCCCTTTGCGGTTCCTTCTTCCTCCTGCTCTTGTGTTGCGATTGCCCCTGTCTTCTTTCCATTCCAGCACGGGTCCACGCTGTACCAAGCATGTTCCTACCGCGGAGGAGACGAACTCTGCTGATCTCATGGACGCTCGCGACGACGCTGATGGTGCTGAGGAGCAGGAGATTCCCGCCGACGAGCGCGGCGGCTGGGAAGGCTCGGAGGTCTCCATCAAGGAGGTGGAGTGGCTCCGCTCCACCAAATGCATTCCGCTGCAAGTGGATTGCCGTCTCCCCTCCGGTGAGATCTCTCCCAAACCTCAAGCTGGCGAGCGGGTGGTTTTCCTTTCCCAATTTGAACGCGGCTTCGCTCTTCCTGTGAGCACCTTCTTCTTGTTATTTCTTTCTACCTTCCATCTACAGACCCACCATCTTCCTGCCAACGCGATTGGCTCTCTTTCTTGTTTCATCTCCGCTTGCGAGGCCTACCTTAGAATTTGGCCTACAGTTCCTTTGTGGGCCAAATATTTCGGCTTTAAGGTTCAGGTTGTTCCCTAGCCTGATGCTCCTCGATCCGAGAAGAGGCCGACCCGGTGCGATGCTTCTAGCATCACGCCTAGGAGAGATTCTATCTTTCCTCGGGTTACTGGTATTGACTCCTACAAGAAGTGGCATAGAACCTTTTTCTATGTCAAAAACAACGGGTCCACTGATAACATCCGGCTTACCCCTTTCTCGGATGAGGTCCCCAACAAGAAGCATTGGCATCTTGACCCGCGCGACCAAGACGCTGCGGTAAACGAGGCTAACGCAATCTTGGAAAGGTTGCTGTCGCCGGATGAAACCTTTCATCTCGCCGACTCTAACCTCATGTGCACCTTCATCTCACGCCGGGTTAGACCCATCCAAGCGAGGAGCCACAAGATGTGCTTCATGAGTGGCTCTCACGATCCCACTCAGCACTCCACTAAGGAGCTCACCCATGACTCCATTGCCCGCCGAGTAAGCTCAATCTTTAAATTGAACTTGGCGGATGATTGGGCTTGGAGCTGCCCACCATTTAGCCGGGTCAGGCCTATCCCCTGGGTAAGTTTTCTGAATTACTTTCTCGCCGAGTAGGCTTTAGCTCTTTTGCCACTCTTAGTTTAGTTTTCAGTTTCTCATTCTGCTTGTCCTCCGCAGAATCTCCTTCACCAGGTTGATGACAGTACTGTCCCTCCTGCTAGTTATCATGGGGACCGCTCCGACTCGGATGAGGTCGAGTATGACCTGGAGTGCTTCATGCCCATCCCGCACGCTGCGGCTACTTCAGCTTCGGGTAAGAGTCAATCTCGCAATCCCTTACAAGATTGGTCTGACGATGATGAGGATGATGATTGTACGCTTTTGGAGGTATATGCCTTGTGACCTTAATCTCCTTGCTTATCCGAGTAAGCCCGTTATTTACTTATGCAGCGAGCCAGGTACATGACACTCCTCCTCTCGCCGTGGGTGGAGTCGGCAAGATCCCCGTCGCCAAGCCGAAGAGCCTCCTCCAGCACTCAGCCGGCCAAGAAGAACAAGCCCACTCCAGCAGCTCCTGCTGCCCCTGCTGCTGCCAGCCTAGGTGAGACTCGCCAAGCTGCTGGGTGCCGAGTCACACGCCGAGTCATCCGTGACCCGGTTATCATCGAGTAAGATTTTTGTACTCTCCTTGCTCCGTTCTTTTCTTTTTCATCACTGATGTTCTCTTATATATTTCTCGTTGTCTTCAGCGCTGCACCTTGGTCGGCAAGCCAGGCTGCGTCTAGCATTGCCTCGCCGCTAAGGCCTGGGCCTCCTCCAACTGACTCGGCAGTACCGAGCCCCGTCCGGGTCGAAGCTCCCACTGTTGAGGCTCACGCCTCTCAGTGTCAATCAGACCTGGTGGGTCATACGGCTGACGCCCCTGGCGCTGGCCAGGAGAAACTTCCTGATCTTGGTGCCCACGAATCTGGCACCGAGAAAGATTCTACCACCAGTTCCTCTGGCATCCGCCTTCAAGATGATGCGAATGAACAACTTCCTGATCTTGGAGCCAGCAAAACTATCGAGCCTAGTCAGGCGGCTCCGCGTTCTTCTCCAAATCCTTCTGCTCGCTCTCTAATTCTATCAAAGGGCCAGACCCAGCCCAAGGCTTCTGGCTCTACTCGCCCCTCATCTGGCAAATCCACCTCTTCCAAGCAAACAACACTAGTCTGCGCTCCGGGTTCTGCTCCTCAGATCGGGCCTCCGACGTCAGCGACAATGATCGCTTCAACGGGTAAGGGGGACGAATCCGCGGCTGCCGGGTCAGGTGATGGCTCCAGGGCTGTTACCCTCCATACTTCTGCTGGTGCGACCCATGCCACTATGGGAACCGCCCTGAAAACGGGTCAAGTTCTCACTCGGACGCTTAGTGGCAAGAGCCTAGGTTCGGACGAGCCTTACGCTGTGGCATGGAATGCAGCAGGCGAGCAGGAGGTTAGCACTCGTGCCGGCAAGAAGCTGAAGCTGGGACCCAAGGCCGTCTCCGACATGACCCAGCAGGCCATTACTCTGATGGCCCGCGCCGACAAAGTAAACGAGGTAAAGTAACTTCTTACTCTTTTGTACTGTTGAGTATTTCCTTTATACATATCACCTAGTCCCTGAGGTTATGATTGAGTAAGGCACTTACTCGGCCGTAAGCTCTCACCAATCACTTTAATCTTTGAATCCCAAGCTTGCATGTTAGAGCTTCGATCCCTAGCCCTCGAGGTTACTGTCGAGTAAGGAACTTACTCGGCTATAAGCTCTTAAGATCTTTGATTTCTTTATGCCAAACTCATGTTAGAGATTCAATCCCTAGCCCTCGAGGTTACTGTCGAGTGCACCAAAGTTAGAACTTACTCGGCTGTAAACTCTTAAGCTTTTTTATTCGGCAGGTTGCCTGACTTGACTCTTCCTTATTGTCTGTCTTCTTTGATTAGCTCACGCATAAAGAGTGCACCAAAGTGCACCAAGCTCTCGTCCTGGCGCATCGCAAGCTCGAACTTGCGTATGAGAAGCTACAGACTGACACCCACGGCCAAGGTAATATCTTTTCTCTTCCTTTTTTCTATTCGGTGTAATTTTCCTTGATTCATCTTCTCATTTTTTCTCTCGCTCTTGTTCCACAGCCACTGCTCAGTCTACCATCAATGATCTTCACTCGCAAATTAGCGAGGCCGAGAGTAAATTTCTTGTCTCCCTAAGCCAATAGCTGAAAGTTTTCTGTTGGTACTGACAAATATTTGTCCTGAATAAGCAGAGAAGCACCAAGCCGAACTCCAAAAGGAGCTCGATGAGGTGACTCGGCTGAAGAAACTGATGGCCAAGACGGAGCAGAAGCACTTGGCCGACATGAAAGGGCTGAAGGAAGAACTTGCTGATAAGAATGAGCAGCAGGCCGCCAGCACCGAGAAGACCAAGAGGCTGCTCGACGAGGCCGAATCATCGGTCGAGTCGGCAAATCTGAATTTGGATGCCCTTCAAGCCAATGCCAAGACTTGGCATAGAAAACTCACCGCCATCAACTTCTTTCTCGGTAGTGAGCTCTTACTCTTTTCGCACCATATAAGTCCTTCTAGACTTCTTCCATATGCCCTTATTATTTGCTAACTTTCTCGTTTTGCTTGCAGAGAATTTTCCTGAGGCCAACCTGTTTGCCATCCGAGCCATGAAGAAAGTGAGAGCCGAAGCTGGTGCTCCTGCTGACGGCGAGGTGTCCATGGAGGAGCTTCTCGCAGCGGTGTCTGAACGGGTCAAGACCCTCAGGTCTTGCGGTGTGGACTTCCTCAAGTCGGCTATCCATGCGTTTCGATGCTCTGGCCGGATGAAGACCCACCCGAACTCATCGAGCCACTTGCCGACAGATTACTCCTTACTGAAGACCGGCTGGATCAATAGCGTGAGTCGGCCGGCCGAGCTGCAGCGGACAAGGCTCTCTCCTTCGTGCTTTCATGGTACGAGGACATCAACCTCGATGTTCTTGCTCGCATAAGGGGGGATGGCAAATGGCTGAATGAATCGGAGCTGATCAAGAAGCGCCAAGAGCGTGCTTATGCCATGATCGAGTACACCATGGTGCATGCTTGGTGTGAAGGGCCCAGCTTCCTCGACCTTGGCGACCCGCTCGTCGAAGTTGCTGATGAAGAGGGTGGAGACAGCGAAGCAACCGAGTCAGATGATCCAGATGACCTGGCCACAGATGCCCCTCACCCGGCCGATGCTCCAAGCACCACTCCTGGCTCCGAGAATGCTCCTCCGAGTTATTCCGCTCCCTAGGCTAACCAACACTCGAACTTTGATCAGATCCCCGGTATGCCGGGTACATATGTAACATACATTGCACTTTTAAGTTTGATTATGTGCCTTTTGATAAGCTTTATATGTTTGTGTTATGTTCTAAGAGAAAATCATTCAAGGGCAAGTCCCCGAGTTTCATTTTGTCGTGTCACCTTTCCTTGCCTTTGGCCCTTGTCTACCTTTTTCGGTGTTCGACATTAGAGTCTCAAAGTACTAAGGATATAGTTAGCGGGTATGAAACTTGGATAACTTGGCCGAGATTACTCGACACGTAGTATAACGCGACCTACAGAGAGTTAGGAAAAAACTAAATCTGACTCGCGTTTCTCCTTTGTCTTTATCTGGCGTTCGTGTTTACCCGTCTTACATCTTTTTCTCTTACTTGCCATGAAGCTGTGTTTTCGAACAACAGCATAGTCGAAGAGTTTATTTCTTCCGAGTAAACACTACTTGTTCCGAGATAAATTTCGGGTATCACGCCAGCCGACGTAAGATAATTGAAATGGAAAACTTAAGGGGTAGTTCCCGAGTCAGTTTTTTGAATCAAACCATTTTATTATTAGCACATAGCCGGCAAACATGTCCGACATATGAGAGTTCGAGTGATACATGCACTGCTTCTCCTAAGTATAGAAGGGACGAAGCAGTGCCACATTCCATGGCCTTTTGGTTTCATCTTCTGACCTGTCCGCCTTGTTCTTTTGCGCTTCACAAATGTCTATGAGATAGTAGGAATCATTGTGCAATGCTTTGCTTACAATGAATGGAACTTCCCATGGAGGTGATAATTTATGCATTCCTGCTGTGCGCTGCACCAGCCTTAGCACCATATCTCCTTCTCGAAAAACAGGAGGTTGCACTTTCCGGCTATGGTAGCATCGGAGATTTTGTTGATATATAGCGGATCTGGAGAATGCTAGTTCCCTTGCTTCTTCGAGTAAGTCTACTCCATCTTCTCGGGCCTCTTTTACCTCGGCTTCCGAGTATTGCCTTATCCTCGGTGAGTCATATTCTATGTCGGCAGGCAAAACCGCTTCCGCCCCATATACGAGGAAAAATGGCGTATAACCAGTTGACCGATACGGAGTTGTTCTTAGGCTCCACAGTACTGAGGGTAGTTCCTCTATCCAACAACCAGGTGATCTCTGGAATGATTCCATTAAGCGGGGTTTTATCTCGGACAGAACTAAGCCATTAGCACGTTCAACTTGTCCATTTGATTCTGGATGGGCGACTGATGCTACATCGAGTCTTATTCGGTGTTTCCCATAGAAGCGATCAAAAGCTCCTTCGGCAAAGTTTGTGCCATTGTCAGTGATCACACTGTGTGGGTAACCGTATCTAAGGATTATATCCCTTAAGAATGTGACAGCTGTTTTACCGTCCAATTTCTTGATTGGTTTCACTTCTATCCACTTGGTGAACTTATCAATCATGACCAAGATATGAGTCATACCTCCTCTTGCTGGTTTGAATGGTCCTACCATATCTAGGCACCATACTGCAAAAGGCCAAGTAATTGGTATAGTCTTCAATTCAGACGCTGGTAATTGCGACTTGGACGCATAGTGTTGACAACCACTGCATCTACCGACTAACTCTTGCGCTTGTGCCAATGCGCTTGGCCAGTAGAATCCCGGAATGCCTTGGCTACCAATGCTCTTGATGACGCATGGTGCCCGCACTCTCCTTGATGGATATCCAATAAGATCTCCTGGCCTTTCTCTGAGCTGATACAACGCTGCAGTACACTTGTCACACTTCACTTGTAGAGTTCCTTGTTGATTATGGTGTACGCTTTTGCTCTTCGTGTTGTTTTCCTTGCCAATGTTTCATCACTCGGCAAGGTCCCATCTTTCAAATAGCTAAATATTGGATGTGCCCACGTTGGTATTAGTGGTTCCGGGTCTGCTTCAACATCAATGTCCATTGGTTCCGCCGACATATGCTCTGCCGACATAACCTGAGGAGTCCCCGAGTGTGATTCGGCGATCCCTGAATTGAATGGATCAATCCCCGATTGACTCGAACCTACCCCTGAGTCGATGTCCATTGGCACTGCCTCTGATTCCTGACTCGCCGGGATGACTCTGATTGATTCGGACTCCGGTGACGGCTTGATCGATGGCTTCCTGAGATGCTCCAACGCTACCCCTGGTGGTATTGCTTGCCTAGATGATCCTAGTTTGGATAGTACATCTGCTGCCTCATTTTCTGCTCTAGGAATGTGATAAAATTCACAACCGTCAAAATATCCCGAAATTTGTTGTACGTGGAAACGATATAATGCCATGTTTGCGTCTAGCGCATCCCAATGTCCAGACACTTGCTGAATCACCAAATCCGAATCGCCAAAGCACATGATCCTTTTGATACCAATTTCCTTGGCTACTTTAATGCCATGGACAAGTGCTTCATACTCGGCAACGTTGTTAGAAGCAGCAAAATGAATCTTCAACACATACCTCAGTTGATCGCTCTTTGGAGATGTGAGCACTATCCTGGCGCCCAGACCCATTTTCATCTTGGACCCGTCAAAATGCATTTTCCAGTAATTCGGATCTGGCAGTGGTGGATCGTACTACATTTCCATCCATTCTACAAATAAATCTGCAACAGCTTGAGATTTTATTGCATCTCGCCTATCATATTGTAGAGTGTATGGTGCCAGTTCGATGGCCCATTTGGCGACTCGGCCGCTGGCATCTTTGCTACCCAATATATCCGAGATAGGTGCCTCGCATATTACCCGGATTGGGTGTTCCTGAAAATAATGTTTCAGCTTCTTTGCTTCCATATATACCCCATATGTCATCTTCTGATAATGCGGGTAATTCTATTTCAAGACAGAGAGCACTTCGCTCAAGTAATACACCGGTCTTTGGACTGATTTGCCCCCTTCTTCACGTTCAACCACTATTACTGCACTTACAACTCTGTTGGTTGCGGTGACATAGAGCAACATTGGCTCCTTGGATAATGGTGACGCTAATATTTGTGTTGTTGCCAACATTTTCTTTAATTCATGGAAAGCGCTATCAACTTGCTGTGTCCATGTGAATTTGTCTGATTTCTTCATCAGCTGATATAGTGGTAGGGCTTTTTCACCTAGCCGACTAACAAACCTTCTCAACGAGGCCATGCATCCAGTAAACTTCTGGACATCATTGAGGGTTTTTGGCAATTCCATTCTTTCGATGGACCTGACCTTTGTCGGGTTAGCTTTGATTCCTCGGCTGGATACGAGGAATCCGATTAACTTGCCAGTCGGGACACCAAATGTACATTTTTCTGGGTTAAGCTTCATCCGGAATCTTCTCAAGTTTGCGAATGTTTGACGCAAGTCCTCAATTAGAGTATGACTTTGTTTGGTTTTTATTACCACGTCATCGACGTATACTTCAACATTTTTGTCCAATTGATCTTGCAAGCATTTTTGCATGCATCTTTGATATGTTGCGCCTGCATTTCTCAATCCGAATGGCATGGTGCGATAGAAATAAGCCCCGTACGGGGTGATAAAATCTGTCTTTATTTGATCATTTGGATTCAGTGGTATCTGATGGAATCCTGAATACGCATCCACAAACGACAACAACTCACACCCAATAGTAAAATCTATGACTTGATCGATCCGAGGCAGAGGAAATGGATCTTTTGGACACGCCTTATTGAGGTTCGTGTAATCAATACACATGCGCCATACTACTGCCACGTTTGGGTCGTCTTTTTTATTTTCGACCAAGACTGGATTTGACAACCAGTCTGTGTGCAGTACTTCCATGATGAATCCAGCAGCTAAAAGTCTTGCAATCTCGGCAGCTATTACTTTCCTCCTATCTTCGGCAAAGCGGCGTAGGGGTTGCTTCACCGGCTTTGCATCTGGTCTTACATGAAGAGAGTGCTCAGCCAGATCCCTCGGAACTCCTTGCAGATCTTGAGTGGACCATGCAAAGATGTCCCGATTCTCACGGAGGAAGCTGGTGAGCTCGCTTTCCTATTTGTCTGTAAGGATAGCCCCAATGGTAACTGTGCGCTCTGGGAAAGTTTCATCCACCTGCACCTTCTTGGTTTCCTTGGTAGCTTGAAATGACACACTGCCATGCGGGTTGGTGAGTGTCGGCATGGACATTTGTGCTGCTTTGGCCAATGCTGCCACTTCCAAAAACTGACTTTTCTCTTGTGCTATGACGAGTGACTCGGCCAGTGAAGATCCGACTGAGGCACAAGCAATAGATCTTTTGTAGTCTCCTTCAACTGTGATCACCCCACATGGGCCTGGCAGCTTCATCTTCAAGTAAGCGATGTGAGGAGTAGCCATGAACTTTGCCATAGCCGGCCTGCCGAGTAAGGCATGATATGAGCTGACCAAATCTACCACCTCGAACTCTATAGCTTCAGTGCGACAATTTTCTCTGTTGCCGAATAAGACGTCGACCTAGATCTTGCCAATTGGCTCACAGGACAGTCCCGACACGATACCATGGAAAGTTGTCTTAGTTGGCTCCAACATGTTCATGGTAATGCCTAACTTGAGCATGATATCCTTGTACATGATGTTGATGCTACTGCCATCATTGATCAATACCTTTGAAAATTTCACGTTGATATCTGGGTCCATGAATGTTGGATCCAAAACCAGAGCGTATCCTCCAGGGGTTGGCATGATCTTGGGGTGATATTTTATACTCCAAGTTATCTCTTGCTCAGACCAATGCATGTACTTGCGAATTGCCGGCATCGTGGCATTCACTTCCATCATTCGTCGCTGCTGGCTCTTCTTGTCATTTGGCCCTATGACAAAGACAACATAGCTCTGGTGATGTTCTCTGTACTCATTTCTGGTTCCGTGGCTGACATGAGCGTCGTCACCTCTTGGATTGTGCACCTGGTGCACAACTTCTCTTCTTTCTTGATTCTGATACCTTGGCTGCCTGTTTTCATATATGTTATCTGCTCCTACTACTTGAGCATTTCCTCCTGTAAGTGGTGGAGGGGGAGGTGGTGGAAGCTGCTTATTTGGCGAGTCCACTCTATCTCCCTTCTGAAACCAAGTGCATTGCCTTGTCGTGTGATTGGCTGGTTTAGTCGGACTAGGCGTGTGAAACTTACATGGATGATCCATCATCATCTCATAGGTGTATTTTTGTCGGTCCTGATACTGCTTCCTCTGATCGTATGGCCTTTTGACGTCATTCTTTGGCACCCATTGTTGTTGACCATTTTTCCTTTGACGCTGACTGCTTCCAACATCTGGATGATCCTAACTCACAGCCGCAACTTGAGTCGAACTATATCTGTAATCTGGTCTTTCGTCTTTTCTCTTGCTTCTGTATTCGGATCTTTACTGGCGCCTTTGCGACCCGGCAGCATCATAGATCTGAGTCTCGGTCATCCCATCTGCCGACATGAGCAGCGGCTGAGTCGGATCTCCTAACGCATACGAGTCGGCGATTCTTATCGTCCCTGCCAGGCTTGCCGGCATATCTCTTTGTAACCTTTGCCACAACACACTTCCATGTCTACATCCTTGTGCAAACCATGCGATTGCTTGTGACTCGATTACCCCTTCACAAGAGTTACGCATCATACACCACCTTGTGAGGAATTCTCTGTCTGTCTCATTCGGTCTTTGCTTGCACATTGCTAGTTGTTGTGGGCGATTCGGCCTCTTGTAAGTGCTCGTGAAATTGCTCACGAAAGCGTCGTGAAAATCGATCCAACTGTTGATGCTTCCGGGTGGAAAATTGTTCAACCACACCCTAGCTGGTCCTTCCAGCATCTACGGCACATAACATACTGCCCATCTCAAGTTTCCCTGCGCGATCTTCACAGCGGTTCCATAATCTATGAGCTAGTCCTCTGGCTTTGTGCTTCCATCCTACGTTTTTGTCCCTCTAGCCAGCTGGAAATTTGGCACCGGCGGCTCCTTCATGATCCTTGGGCCAAAGCACGGTGGACCCTGCGGGCCATGCGATTCAATTATCTCTGCCATTTTTATGCGGTCAAGCTTCAGCCTTGCATCATCTGGGTGAAGGTTCCTGCCTCCAAATCTTGCTCCCATTGCTTGATATGCATGATCCGGCAGTTCATACCCGTCATTTACCATAGACGAGTAACCATCATTATACTTATTCGTGTTTGGGTCAGCAGGCTGTTGAACTGCTTTTCCCGCGGTTTGTTGTCTTCTTTCCGGCTGAGTTGGTGCATTATTCAGAGCTGGATTTCCTCCTCCTGCCGAGTGAGTTCCGCGCCTAGTATGAGGCGCAAAATTTTGCCCTTCGTTGTCATTTCTCTGCCCAATTTTTTCCCGGTTTTGATTTTCTTGGGGATTATTTCTTTTTGCCCCTTGCGCATGCGCCGGGTTTCCTTGAACCACTGCCGGATCATAGGCGACCATCTGCTTGTTTCTTCCAGAATCCACACTTTTTTTCTCGGCCTAGGCGCCGCTCCGGGTGAGGATACTGTGTGCCCAACCGATCTTGCCGAGACAGGAGTTGCCGAGTGAACCAGCTGTGACCTCCCTGCTATACCCGGATTTGCTCTGTAATACGCCTCATTCAGCATGCTGGCTGCTTTTACTAACTCATTGCCTCGTTCTTGCTACCTTTTCTTTGCTTCCCCCTCCAAGTGGGGTAATTCTACCATTGCTGCTTCTGCTGCTCGCAGATTAGCTGTTGCTATGTTGTACGTTGGACGCATGGCCGTCTCATTGTTGTTCTCCGGTGTTATCTTCGATGTCACATCTGCCAGCTCTTTGTTGAGGTTCCTTCCTCTCAATCTCGTTGCATCAAGCCGGGTCTTTGCGCCCTTGACTCGATTTGCCGACTTAAGATCTCGGATGGTGATATCCACGTCCTGCTGTAACTGTGCTAGCTCTTTGGCTTTCTCCATGACTTTTATCCTGGCTTCCTCCAACTCGGCTTGCACACGCGCCGGGTCAGTTGCATGTGCCACTGGCTCTGCCAACTTTTCTATCGCTTCCTGCAGCTCCTTAGCCCTCTTGCTCCTAGTTATGTTCTCTGGTTTTTCCAGTGGCACCTTTTCTGTTCTTGCAGCCCTTGGCGTTTCCTCATGATTTCCTCCCTCTGCGTTCTCATTCACCACTAGAACTACTGGAGGAGCTGTGGGGTTTGTGGTTGTCATCATTACCTCCATGGAGACAAGTTGATGTGGTTTTCCCGCGACAGGAGCCGTTGGAGGATCCGGCGCCAGGACGACGTGCTCAGGATATGCGCGCTCCATGCGCACTGCGACATAGACCTGGTGCTCGCCGAACTTGATGAAGCGACCACCCCTAAGGAACGGCTTGGTCCTGAAGCAGCCCGCGTTGTCGCTAACGAAGTTGAGCGCTCCAAACCTCTGGATGAGGCTGGAGTAGATGCGCTCGCCGGTTTTGGCGATGTTGTTTCCCGTCTGGATGAAGACTCCATCAAGCACCTGCTTCTGCCCCACGGTGGCGCCAACTATCGTGGTGGTGGCATGGCAGATGCCATGGGTAGGCTTAAGTTGGGGGCCGAATGGGTGCTTGTGGTCACCGGGGAGGGAGTACATGGTCGAGCCATGCACGAAGAACTCTCCAGACTTGACAATTTGATTGATTCCCCAAAGATTACAGGTGCTCCTTGAGCTGTTTAGGATAGAGTTCACAGCACTAGTTCCCTACATGGTCCAACCTCCTTCTACTTCTGTTATGCCCTGCCTTATATAGGCAGTGCTAGATAGCTAATACCCCTTTGGGTTCTAGGGTTTACTGTTTGGAACTTGGTCCCTACAATGTGGGCCGGGTCATGGGCTTGCCCTAAGCCCAGAGGCCTGGTCCATAAAGCTTGACAGCTAACGGTCTTCTGGTACGCTGCTTCTTGTTCTTTTTGGCGTCATGTTGTTACTTTGTACGTTAGCGCATGCTTTGGGCGTCACCCGGCTCCTTTTATGTCACCCGGCGTCGCCCTTCTCTTTTGACCATGCTTTACCATGGTCCCTCCTTAACCTTACTCGGAAAGGTGCCACGTGTCCTTCTTGACTCGGCCCTTCCTCGGTTGACTCGGCTCGTTGGTTCCTGCAAGGGTTACAACTTTGTCCTATGCGGGCCGACATAGTTTGTATGTCGGCTTTCATGCTTATCTTACCTGGCCGTTCTTACCTGGTCTGGTTCTTTCTTTACTCGGAGCCAACCCAGCTGCGCTATGTTTCCCCTCTCGTGACCCTACCGGGAGTTATCCCCCCGACACTAGGCCCCCTCTCTCCCCATCGTCCACAACAACAACAAGATCGCAAACTCTTGGTCTGGTGAAAACGCAGTAGGAATTCTAAAACTCTCGAAGGTATGTTTAAGTAACCTCACTTTGCTTTTTGCTTCCCGAGGATTCGATAAACCTAGGTCTACTAGGGAAAAGAGCTATACTACATCCGTAATCCGGATCGAAGGTATCAACCCTTTTTATGGCGCCATTGCTAGGGAAGCAATAGCTACCCTAGTGAGGTTAATAGGAACATTGCTAGTTTTAAATTCTCATTTTTAATTCTGTTAGTTTGCTTTCAGTTTTTATTTGAAAAACCAAAAAATTAGTTAGTCTTTATAATTCTTGCTTTATCATCATTAGTAATTGTTTACGAAAATAAAAAAACATAGGAAGTATGGCTGAAAAGAAGCTTGGGGAGTTTGCAACTCCTAACAATGATTATTTGCATGCTCCTATCACTCAGCCAGCAATTGCTGCTGAAGATGCAGGCATGCACTTAAATACTTTCACTAAAATATGTGATATGATGTGTATTAAAGATGTTGACCCTGATGCGTTCAAGTTGTGCTTATTCCCTTTTCTCTCTTAGAGGAAGAGCAAAAGAATGGTTGCTATCTTTTCCTAGAAATACTATTGCATCATGGGTGGAATGTACTTCTTTATTCATGACTAAATTCTTTCCACCTACAAAGACTATGCAACCCAGATCTAATATTAATGGTTTTAGACAGGAAGAGTATGAGCCACTAGCGCTTGCATGGGAGAGAACGAAAGAATGCATGAGAAACTGTCCTAGCCATGGGATGGAAGATTGGTTAATTCTCCATTTATTTTATAATGCTCTTAACCTTGTTTCTAAGTCTATGCTAGACACTGAAGCTGGAGGAACATTTATGGGTAAGAAAATTACTGAAGCAAAGCAGCTGCTAGACAATATGCAAGACAACCATGCCCAATGGCATGCAGAAAGAACAAATAAAAAGAAGGTGAACTCCGTTACACGTCAAGAGAATGAAGAACTCAATGATAAGTTGGATGATCTCATATTAGCCATTAAAGGTAAGGAAACCCCGGTAAGAGCTACTCCTGAACCCACTATTGAAGAAGTAGACTTCATAGCTCGTAGTGATTATAACCCTTCTTGGAAGAAGAATTACAATCCAAACTTTCAGAAACATTTCTCTAGTCCAGCAGGCAACTCTAATAATAATATGGCATTAAGCAATACTAGTCTCCAAGAAACTCTTAAAGCTTTTATGGACTCACAAAATGAGCAAAACAATATTCTAGTCAAAGTTATGGAGAATCATGATGCTATGCTTGGTAAATTATCTAACCAAGTTGTTAGTTTGAGAAATAATTTGCAGGCCCTCCAAGAAAGAACAAGGATCATTGAGGCATAGCTAGGTAAGATAACCAAGAGTCAAACTCTCATTCTAGCTAAATTTGTAGGTGAAGCTGAGCCCAATCCAGTAGAAGACCTCAATATGATAAGAATCCAAAGGGAGGAGCCTGGAGAACTTGATTATAGCACCTTCACCAAACTACATAGTTGAAGATCTTGTAAAAAGGATCAATGTCAAGATTCCGGTAAGTGAAGGAAATGAGGAAGCCATGTATCAACACTGCATTAATCAGGTAGCAATAAAGGTACGTGAGTTTGAAGAAGAATATAAGAAAATTGCTGAAAAATTGCCTGTTAAGCTAGATGATATATTTGAGCCCACTATTAAGATTAAAATTGGGACTAATGAAATAGCTGGACTATGTGATCTAGGTGCAACTGTTTCAACAATTCCAAAGAGTCTTTTTAACAAGTTGAATCTTGGCTCTTTTGAAATCACCGAACTAAAATTACATCTAGTAGATTCTACCTATAAACAAGCAGTAGGCATAAAGGAAAACAGTTTAGTTTACATTAAAGGCTATCCTGCTCTTTTGATTTTGTTATTATTGACATGCCTGAAGATGCTACTGCTCCTATTATATTAGGCCGTACTTTTTTAAGAACTATTAAGGCTTTAATAAATTTGCATGAAGGGAACGTGAAGCTTCAATTGCCTTCGCGAGACCCTTTTGTTATTCATTTCCCCAGGAAAAAGAAATCCAAGCAAGATGATAAGGAGGCCATCACTTTGAAGGCCAATTACTTTGGAGTGGTGTTCCACTCGTATGGCCTAAGTGAGCAATATCAAGGTCAAGCTATTGACCATAAAAGAGCGTTTCATGAGAGGCAACCTATGTGAAATAAAGGTTTGAGTTAAGTTTTAAGTTTTAGTTTAAATTTTATAAAGAATAAAGAGTGCTAGAAAACTCCAGTGAGAGTAAGAGATTCAGTGGTACTAAAAAATCATGTTTTATATATGTCATAGTTGGTCGAAATTTTAATCTATCATTTTTCTGTCAAAACAAGGTGTTTTGCTAAGTTTCGATCTAAAAAGTAATCCTTAAAGAAATAGAATTTTTTTGATGTGTACAGAAAGGTTAACGACCAACTATACGGCGGGAATAAAAATTCCTGTCGTATAGTTTCCGCCGTATAGTTATGTTACCCATCGACAATTTTTCATCCCAGAGTACAGAAGGTTTGATGACCAACTATACGGCGGGAACAAAAGTTTTGGCCGTTTAGTTATCACCGTATAGTTATAGCTACCAGGCAGAAACCCTAGGAAACCCTAAAATTTTGCCGTCAAACCAACTATACGGCCGAAACATCTTGTTTCCGCTGTATAGTTGCCACCGTATAGTTGCATCCGACCACTTAAACGCTCGGGGAGGTACCCAAAACATCAAAAACACAATCCTTTTTCTCTCTTCTACTTCCAAACTCTCTCAAAACCTCAAGGGATCTTCACCCCTGCTTAATTTTGTTTGAATTCCTCGCACACAAGTGATCTACGGTATGTTTCTCCTTCGATCCTCCAATTAATTTTTGCAAATTCATCTCTGAAATACTGTCATTATCAATCTAGGGTGAGACTTTTATTTGAACCATTGCCATGATTATCTTGCCTAGATTAATATGTTGAGGAGATTCTTTAGTGTGCTATGATGAGGATTATGCTATGACTATTACTGTTGGATCAAAAAGTTTTATAATTGTCTCTTTTATTTTTTTAGAAGATGAACACGAGGAGCTAGACACGTGATCTTGCCGCAGCTAGTTCTTCTTGGGCTGCAGCTCAGGAACACATGGGGATTCAATTCAAGAATGAAGCCCACCATGATCGTTTCGACAAGATCAAAAACCAAGAAGTCAAGGCAACCAAGTGGGCTTGCCTCGTCACTTTGAACCAACTCGGTGTTTCTGATGATTTTAATTTACTTTGCAATAGAGTTGGCCTGCAAAACTTTGTATTCCATGATGCACCAACCTATCGCCCATTAACCATTGAATTTCTTAGCTCTTTGGAAAGCACCGTTAAGGCATGGCATGGGGAGGATAAGATTTCTTTTTGACTCATAAACAATAATTATTCTCTAACACTTGATGAATGGTGCAATTGTTTTGCTTTACCCAACAATGATCCTAATGCTCTGCATGCAACTTTTACCAACATGGAACCTTCCCCTAAACACTGCTATTATAGAATGATATTTACTTCTAGAGTCAGCAGAGGGAAGAATATTCAACATCCTGCTATTTGCTATTTGTTCTATGTTATTGCTAACACCTTGCAAGCGCACAATGAGTTTACAAGACTCAATGAGGAGGACATATTAGTCCTTGCAAAATCTGCTTTCAACTATGACAACTTGTCACTTCACTTGGGCGCAATACTTGTGCGCTACTTGGAGTACCAATCCCACCAAAGCCAAGGAACAATCACTTGTGGATGCGTCATCACCATGCTCGCCAATGTTCTAGGCATCGACCTAGGTGAGTTACATCCGGTGCTAGGTGAGCGACGTGTTGGTTTCTCTACTTTGATGGCTTGTGGAATGCTTACTAGGAGAGGTGGTGTTTATTATATCCATATTTTTGGAGTTGGGCGTATCTACCCCGCTCCTTTGCCTAATTATATTTTCTCTATCAAAAGAGGACGTGTGCTTTATGACTTGCAGGTTGAGCAACACCAACCCGAGGAGGAGATTCTGGAGGAGGATGAGGACCAAGAGGAGGAGCAAGAAGTCCCTCATCAGGTGCATCAGCTACCAAACCGGTTCGCTACATGTCAAGATTTCCAAGAACTTGGAGGAACTGTGGAGGGAATGCACAATCTCGCCCTGAACCTCCGAGAAACAACAAGTAACCTTTCAACTCAATTTGCGGAGAAGAGTTACAACTTTTTTCTCCGACCACAGTGATTTAAAGGGCTTGAGCCTAAGCTTGAGGAGGTTTTATCTATTTCGGTTTTCATTTGCTTTATCTTATTTTCGAGGTTATGCTTTTATTTGAGTTTATAAGCACTCGTGTTGGTTTCCCCAACACTTTATCTTAGTTGTTTTATTTTGTTTGAGATTTTCAAGACGAGCTTTGCCGCCAATTTTCTATTCTTTAATTCCCCTTCTCAAAAACCACAAAAAAATTCCTCCGTTTATCTTTATTTTCTCTCTCTCGTTTTCTTTCCGCATCAAAGTTATCGTTAATATGCAGGAGAGTGATTTAATTCGAGTTTCCAAGAAACAAATAAAAGGGGGAGAGAAGTGGAACCAAACATGAAAGGTATGCCTTATGACTCCCCACTTTTGAAGTTTGAAAAACCCATGCTAGTTAGTATAGTTAGTAGTAATGTTGAGATGTTATATCGGTGGAGTAAGTATCTATACTATAGTAAAATTTTGTTTGCATGAGTATTTAATTGGGTACGTTTTGTTCCAGCTCTTATAGTTAACGAAGTCTTGCCTAAAAATTTGCTAAACAATTGAAATAAGAAAAAGTCTCACAAATTGAAGACTTGGGTGTTGTAGTGTTTAGTCTTGACAGCTTATTCTTAAAGACACTCAACACCACAGAAAATAATGATCGACTTGATAGCTCTTTTTGAAAAGATTTGTTTAATTGAATTAATGTTTAACGGTTTTTGTGAGTGATGGGGGAATACCAATCGGGGTACACCTATGAAGAGGAATCGCCAGCTGGATTGCCAGTCCCAGAGCGGGTTGACTCGCCGGATACGGCGACTAGCGCATACTGGACCCAGGCGACTCGACGACTGAAGGCCTAAGATAGCGACTCCAAAAGAAAGCCCACCAAAGTACTTGTAAACCCTAATTGGCTGCATATATAAAGCCACCAAGAACACCCGAGGGGTACATCATATTAGACGTAGTCTCTCCCACTGCCTCCAGCGACTCCATTATAATCCAATATGTGAATATATACTGAATTGACAGCAGGACATAGTGATCCTTCATCAAGGAGACGTGAACCTGGATACATCGTGTGTCAATCTCGCTCCCGAATTCTCCTACATCGTCTTACTCCCTCTACGTAAGCTACCCTCAATAGCATCTGACGTGCTAATACCACGACAGTTAACGTCCAACGTGAGACAAACGATGCTTGAAGATGATAATCCAGACGGGATCCCTCGTCTTCACCGGTGGTCAGATCGCACTTGGTGTAATGTCTAAGTATGTAGAGTTGAGGACGTATGGTTTGGAAGCTGATCAATCTGCTCCGCCTGCGTACAACGCGGCCGCTACGAACACGTACATGGACATATACAATCCGCCATGCATAACCCATGATTTCCTTAATCCAATCTCACCTCTATTATTAATTATTTTATTTGCTGATTATTTAATTTGGCCTGACGTTGCTTTCATGTTGTTGGTAATATGTTCCTACAATTATTCAGAGATGCAAGACCGGATTGATCGAAGCAATCCGTTTGATTGGCCATGGCAGAGATTGCACTGGACACCCTAGACTGCCTCGACCACGCACCTTGAAATCAATGACTCATGTAGCTACAAATTGATTCCCAGCGGTTCGACTCCCATTAGAGATGTTTTGAAAGCCTCGCCTATGCAATCAGGCTCGACCCGGCAGCGCGTAGGAACGGCGGCACACCGGCATACTGTTACATGGGATACATACGGTCGGATCAGTACATCGCGCGGTGTCTCTACAGATCACCTTTCGCATCGGCACTGAATTGATTTTACATCCAGACAAATATTTCTGATTACTATGTCGATTGATTATTTTACCTAAATCTAATCCGTTTCCTGCTTATTTTGGCAATACATGTACAATCTGAATCGGCGAGTTTGCCTTTGTCTTGGATGAAAGCGAGCGGTGTCATCGAGGATTACCTCTATCACACCTTCGATATCAGGTGCTATTTTTCAATTATTCAACTCGGTCTGTGGATCTTAATCTATAATATATCGGTTTATACTACATCTTAGATGCAGATTTATATATCAAGATATCTCGAAAAATCTGTATAAAATGCAATACGGAAGATGTGAAGACTACTCTGAACGCCCCCAACGGGTCCGACTCCAACTCGCATCGCCTGTCGCGACTCGTCCTTGTGGACTCACCCGCCGCGAACTCGTCACGGTCGCAAACTCGCCACGTACGGCGACTCGTCTATCACGGACTCGCCATGCTTCGGACCTCGCCTAAACACGGACATGCTTAAATGCGGACTCGCTAGGCTCGGGG
Organism: Avena sativa; assembly: GCA_916181665.1. Taxonomy (NCBI): domain Eukaryota; kingdom Viridiplantae; phylum Streptophyta; class Magnoliopsida; order Poales; family Poaceae; genus Avena; species Avena sativa. The sequence goes on from OV702294.1 coordinate 95,505,634, forward strand.
ACTCGCCCGTTGCGGACTTGCCTTCCGCATCGACATCGACATCGCCATAGCGCGACATCTGTCTGCCGTGTCGACCCCGTGTCCACCGTGTCGACTTTGCTATAGCGCGACCTCCTCCGCCGCGTCAACCCCGTGTCCGCCGCGTCGACTTCGCCTTAGCGCGACCCCCGTCCGCCGCGTCGACTTCGCCATAGCGCGACCTCCATCCGCCGCGTCGACTTTGCCATAGCGTGACCCCCGTCCGCCGCGTCGACCCCGTGTTCGCCGCGTCGACTTCGCCATAGCACGACCTCCGTCTGCCGCGTCGACCCCATGTCCGCCGCGTCGACATCGCCATAGCGCGACCCCATGTCCGCCGCGTCGACCCCGTGTCCGCCGCGTCGACTTCGCCATAGCGCGACCATACGTACGTCGCGTCGACTTTTTCCAGCTAAACACCGTGCGACCCCGTCCGCTATGTCGAATATGTACGCCGGGCCTATTAAGAGACCTTCATCGTCCGAGTCACCTGAGAGGGCTGCATGCCACGCTGCATGAACTCACCACTGGGCTTCTCTTCCCTCAGGGAAAAATCAATTTGCCTTTGTCAACCTTTGATAGAGCTGACTCAAAATGGCCAACTAGTGCAGACGAGGACTCACAAACCGAGCCTCAGATCGTCCACGAAAAACCCTAATCGAGAGCCATCGTTGGAGTCTCCTTGCTCGACTGGCCTTCCGGGCCAATACAAATGGTTGTGCTACACAAACAGCACCATGTCCTCCTCAAGCTTAGATAACGCGACTCGCACGGCCAAGTACTGCGGACGAGGACTCACAAACCGAGCCTCGGATAGTCCAGGAAGAACGCCAAGCCGAGAGACATCTTTGGAGTCGCCATGCGACTGGCCCCCCGGACCAAGACGAGAGACTCGCTAACAAAAACAGCGTAATCAATCCTTACCAACGCAGACTCGCTCCCCTCGTGGACTCGCTACACTCGGGGACTCTCCCCTCGCGGACTCGCAATCATCGCGGACTCGCTACCCTCGTGGACTCGCTACACTCAGGGACTCTCCCCTCACGTACTCGCAATCATCGCGGACTCGCTCCCCTCGTGGACTCGCCACACTCGGGGACTCTCCCCTTGTGGACTCGCAATCCTAGCGGACTCGTCACACTCGAGGACTCTCCCTTCACCAACTTGTTAAATGTGGACTGGCCGCCTGCCACGCTCGAGAACTACCACTACTATTTTTAGAATATGCATCTATAAAGAGCCTCAAGTCGCCTCTACAAGCCAACTCGAGCCTCGGGGACTACTCCTAGGCATACTGCGTCTACGCTTGGTTCCACGATCGTGGCTCGCCACGCTCGGGAACTCGTCATCGGGGAATCTCCACCGTGGACTCACCCTCACGTACTCAACACGCTCGAGGACCCTCCATGATGGACTCGCCCTCGCGTACTTGACACGCTCAGGGACTCGCCACCGCGGACTCGCCCTCGCGTACTCCACACGCTCGGGGACTCGCCCTTGCGTACTCGCTCTCACGTAATCGACACGCTCGGCGACTCTCCACCGCGGACTCGCCCTCGCATACTTGACACGCTCGGGGGCTCGCCACTGCATACTCGCCCTCGCGTACTCGACACGCTCGGAGACTCTCCACCGCGTACTCGATACGCTTGGCGACTCGCTACCATGGACTCTCCCTCGCGTACTCGACACGCTCGGGGACTCGCCACCGCGGACTCGCCCTCGCGTACTCCACACGCTCGGGGATTCCCCACCGCGGACTCGCCCTCGCGTACTCGCCACGCTCGGGAATTTGCCTCGCCCCTCACGAACTCGCTCTTGCGCAATCGCCTACGCCGACTTGGTGACTTCATCATTAACAATTTGGTGTCCTCCACGTCCTCTACGATAGCAAGTTGACAGGGCGCCAGCCAAACTTCTCCAAGGGGCGACTCCGTCCAATGGTGACTCGCCTGACGCGTCGACTCGCCCTGGCGAATGAAATACTTTATGAGCTATTTCTCTGTTTCAGGACCTCGCCAACGACTCACCATCGACTCCACCCTGGAATCGCCTGCGCCGATTCGACGTCTTGAAGTCATTGCCAAGTCCCTGACGCGCTCAGGTACTGTCAACACTCGGATTTTTAATCCCAGATACCTGTTATGCCATACATCGCAATCCCAGGATTACCATTTTTGTGAGACATAACAGAATTGGATACCATAGTACATCATCCATTACAACCGTACATAAGTTCTTACACAAATAGGGATCTCATGATCCAGTTCTTAATACAACTTCAAGCAGCGGAATACGTAATAATAACGCTAGCGTAGGCGAAGCTCCATCTTCTGGGTCACAGGCAATGCTGACGATGGGAGATGATCCTAGTTGTCGTAACCTTCCTGGGGTCCATCCTCCAGGTACTCCTCTTCATAGTCTGGCCATGGGAATAGCCAGGGACAAAGCCATGAGTACTCTTTAAGTACTCGCAAACTAATACTAACAAATGAAAGGGGTTTTTGATAATAGGACACTATGCTCTAGGGTTGTTTTGCAAAAGCCAGATTTATCTCTACTAAGTTTAGAAGCAACGAATGCTAGTTGAAGTTTTATAACACCTAAGTGGGAACTTGTATCTCATGCCACAACCCTGTTGTGGTCAAGTCAAAGTCTCACTTCATTTCACAAGTCATTTTGAAAAGTCTGACGGGGGAATAGTATGGCCACTCCAACTGTCCATAACTGCGGACGCGGCTATTCGAATAGTTTGACACTCTGCAGAGATTGTACACTTTCACCACAACATTCGATACATCCATCAGGAACAAATCCTGAATTCACCATTACTCAGTATACGGATAATCAATCCTAACCTTTCAATTACACGCCCTAGTATAAGCACCTCTCCTGTGAGTTTGGCCTCCCAACCATGACCAACTGTCATCTTGGGTACTGCACAGGTGGACAATCTTCACAAGGTATCCTCAGCTCAGACCTTGGCCGTGAGGGAACTAATACTAAGGTATATAAGTTTCCAGTCAAGCCCTACCCAATCTTCGGGTATTGTGGTTGTACGATAAAATTGGAATGGTATCGCATCCAGACAACCATCGGTTTTAAAAAGGTCTAAGGCTCATGCCTCAACATTTTCATCACCAAAATCATCAGGTGTTCGGAAACACATGTCCAAAACATTTCAATAGAATGATCCATCATTCCAAGGTTTTCATAACCATTTTTCCACCAAGTATTCCCATCTAAAGTTGATCAAGTTTTATGCTTAGCACTAGCATCTATGGGTGAGGGTAAGCACTGATGAGGGGTGGTAAACTAGTGGAGTTTTAACTAATTTCAATCTCATGCCTTAGGATGACATCAAGATTATCTAGCTTAGGCCAAATTTTATGCTCTTTATGCAACCTTCACATATCTTTCTAGTATCTACCATTCACTTAGGTAAAATCTAGGTAAGAGCTTTGATAAAGAAATAAAATAAGAAGCTTGCAAGTAAAACTAGGATGGGTTTATCAAGTGGGGATGTTCACATATGCTTAAGGCATATAGTGGTCATGGTAACAAGTAGTGGTTTGTTTGCATCAGTAGAGTATCTTGCAAGTGTTAGCTTGCACATTCAACTGGTAGTATTAGGCTGGCATTAGTGTCAATATAAGCTTGCCTTGTGCAGAGCAGTGGTTGAAGTTCTCCTCGGCTTCTTCTTCGTAGAATCCTCCTTCCTCCTCGTATCCTTGGTCGGTACTAGCGTCTATAAATAAATATGATATACACAATCACCAAACAATACTTAACTATTTGCAATCATCACACACAAGGGTCCTATAGATAATCTAACATCATCTCTAACATTACAAGATTAAGGCTTGGTTTAATTCCTTTTATTTTTAGAAAAGTAATTTCTACTCATTGAAAAACGACTTAAGATTTAATATTCTCCAAACCAAACATGGGATCATGTTGACACATGTCATCACCACATATTTTAGTCCATGGGAATATGATTTAAAGTGGTGTCATAATTTAATAAGGTTTTACCCTTTTATTTTAATTAAATAAAGTGACTAGAAATGCCTATGTAGCATTCATTTATTACTTGAACATTATTTCTGCAAGTAACCCTATATATTTTTATATATTCTGAAAGGTATGGTTAAATGTGATTTTTGAGAGTTGGAATCAACTCATAATCTATTATGGTTTAAATTTGAAAAATGTTTGAATGCAGAAAAGCTTCTGCCTTGTTATTTTTACCATGGGTGATCTATAGATCCAAATGACTTGAATCCAACGGGCTTGGATTCAGCATTCCTAGACCTTTCTAACAAAATTAGTTTCATTCAATTTGGTGCACTGAATCGACCTGGGTTGATTTTTGAAACTGGGTACAGAAGTGTGTTTGAAATAAAATGGAAAAGGTTTAATTCAAATAACTGGGCTGCGCGGGAAAGGTTAACGGGCCGGCCTGCTAAGCATAGCGCTTCTGCGGGCTGTTTAAGTGGCTGTCCTCACTCGTCAGTGAGACAGGGGGTGCAAAGCGGTATGGGGCGATGTGGGACGTTCGATCTAGTTCTAATCCAACGGCTAGGAGTCATCGTCGATGTTGGGCAACGCCGGCGAGACAGAAACCTAGCGCGGCCAGTTGGGGTTGCTGGGGGCTCATCGGGGTGCAGGAGAGGGTCGGCGAGATGGGCGAACGACGAAGTCGATGACGGCGAATCTCCTGGTACCGGTGGCTCCTCCTAGGGCGGCTCCAATCGCTGGCTCCCTTCTTCTCCAGAGGCGGCGGGCTCCGGTGAAATTCCGGCGAAGTGTTGCTCGCCTTGCTTCGGGAACGGTGCGGCACAATCAGTGAGGAGAGGGGAGTAGAATGGTGTGATCAATTCGGCTGGGGTGGCCTCTATTTATAGTCGAGCGAGGGGACCGACGGGGCACACGGTGACCTCGTTGGGGGCGATGGTACAGATGGCTATTGGCATGGGCGAAGGTAGAGGGCGGTGCGGTGTTCCCTGGCGATGCTCAACGATACGGTGGTGCGAGACGTGGGGCGGTGCGGTTTGGTCTGGAACACGCGACGCTCTGCGTGGCAGAGGCGGTGTCTCCTGGGTCGGTGGTGATCGTGTATGCACGCGGCGAGGGCGGCGCGCGGTCTGTGGGCTTCCGTCGAGGGTGGCGCTCTGACGCATGCTCAGAACGGTTGGCAGAGGCACGGGCGCGGCATTCCTGGGTGCTCTGGTCGGTGTCTTCGAGGCAGGGCTGGTCGAGAGGGGGCGGTGAGGCATGGGTGATCTCCCAAACAAGGTTGGCATGGCTAGTTTCCTTCCTAGCTTGCTGTCTACACTGGGGTGGCAAGGGTGGCTTCGGCTGTTCACCATTGATGGTTTTGGCAAGCTCACAGTGGTGCTAGTGATTAGTTAAGATTGTTAGATGATCTACTAAGGCTAGTGGTGTCCATAGAGGGAACAAGTTAGGCTCAATTCATTGCTCAAAACAGTGTTTTGATTTTGTTAGATTTGTATCTGCCAAGTGTTTGATGAAATTGCCACATGAATTCAAGTTTTGAATTTTGACAAGATTTTTGGTGGGTGTGCTAGATTGGTGCTAGTGAGTCTGGAGATGCTTGGGTTTTGAAAGTTGATCTTGTTCGAGTGGTTTTTGAAAAAGTGGGATCTTCTCCTATGATAAAGATTCAATTTTGAATTGTCATTTAAACTATGCATTTGAAAGTTTATGGATGATCACAAAGTGGGCCTTGATACTTTGTTATGAGTACAATCAAGGGATGCAAATATCCAGAAAAGTTTATGTTAGGTTCTGAAAGTTTGAGACAACCAAAGAAGGCATGGAAGTTAAATTGGTCAAAATGACCATTCCTTTATTTTATTTGTTTTGCTTTATTTGTCTTTGGGAAAAGTGTGGGAAATGTTTTAGATGATGTTTATTTTACCTAAGAAACATTTTACAAGCAAGGAAACACACAAACAAGGTGGTTCAAAAGAATTTCAAATTCAATGCATACTCATATGCATACTTTCATAATTTTATTTAGAAAAGTTTTTGTTAACCCTAATTTTGATGATTAGAGTTTGATGATCCAAGTTCAATATTTTTGGGATGTTACAAACCTTCCCACCTTAAACAAAATCTCGTCCCGAGATTTGAAATAGGACGAAAAGATTACCTAGGATTTGAAGAGATCGGAAAGTCTGTCCTGAGGTGATCTTCGCGCTCCCAGGTAGCTTCCTCTTCTGTGTGGTTGCTCCACTGAATCTTGAGAAACTTGATGCTTCGGGTTTAGGTAGTTCGAAAAGCTTCTTCCAAAATACGGATGGGTACTTCGGGATAGGTCAGGTCATTGTTGATCTCTATGGTCCAATGGTCGATATTTTAGAACACTTCGGTCTTCTCGGGGACTTCGAGACACTTGCGAAGTAATGAGATATGGAACACATTGTGCACGGCTGACATCTCTTCGGGTAGTTCCAATTGATACGACACTTCTCCTCGATGGTTCAGAATCTTGAAAGGTCCGATATATCTGGGGGCTAACTTTCCTTTGAGTTGGAAACGCTGCATTCCCTTCAATGGCGACACTTTCAGATAAACAAAATCTCCTATGTTGAAGGCGAGGTCTCTACGTCTCTTGTCGGCGTAACTCTTTTGTCTGGATTGGGTTGTCTTGAGGTGCTCACGAATCTTGTGAACCTTCTCTTCTGCTTCTCGTAGGTTGTCGGGTCCGAAGATCTGACTCTCTCCTACTTCCGACCAGTTCAAAGGGGTGTGACACTTCCTTCCGTACATGAATTCAAATGGGGCCATTTGCAAACTGGCTTGATAACTGTTATTGTATGAAAATTCTGCAAACGGCAGACAGTCTTCCCACTTGGATCCATATTATAACACACATGCTCTAAGCATATCTTCGAGTATTTGATTTACTCGCTCCGTTTGTCCATCGGTCTGAGGGTGATACGCGGTGCTGAAATCTAGACGGGTTCCTAAACCTTCTTGGACTTTCTTCCAGAATCTCGAGGTAAACTGAGTTCCTCGATCCGATACGATGTTCTTGGGGACTCCATGCAAACTAACGATTCTAGCGATGTATAACTCTTCTAGTTTCGAACTCTGATATGTGGTCTTGATGGGTAAGAAATGGGCGACTTTGGACAATCTGTCCACTATGACCCAGATAGAGTCATTTCCCCTACTAGAAGTAGGCAGTCCAGTGATAAAGTCCATTCCAACAGAATCCCATTTCCATTCCGGAATCTGCAAGGGTTGCAACAATCCAGCGGGTCTTTGATGTCCTGCCTTGACTCGCTGACATATATCACACTTGGCGATATAGCTTCCGATTTCTCTCTTCATCTTATGCCACCAAAATTGCTCTTTCAAATCTTGATACATCTTAGTTCCTCCGGGATGGATAGAATAAAGAGTATCATGAGACTCCTTCAGAATAACTTCTTTCAACTCAGAATCTACTGGTACACAAAGGCGTCCTTTGTACCACAAAACTCCTTCTTCGTCCTCGGTGAATCCAGGTACTTTGCCTGTACCGATACGACGCTTGATTCCGTCAATACTAGCATTTCCCTTCTGCGCCTCTTTAATCTGACTGATCAAAGTGGGCTGGAGTTCTATGCTAGCCAAAAATCCTTCACTCACTAATTCTATTCGAAAATATTCCATCTCTTTGTGCAAACTTGGTTGCTCCTTCAAAATCATGGAGTTCAAGCGGCACGGTAATCTGCTAAGGGCATCGGCTACTACATTGGCTTTACCAGGGTGATAGTGAATGTCCAGATCGTAATCCTTGATTAGCTCTATCCATCTTCTCTGCCTCATATTCAGCTCCTTCTGAGTGAATATATACTTTAGGCTCTTGTGATCCGTATAGATCTCACAACGGTTTCCCATGAGGTAATGTCTCCATGTTTTCAGGGCTAGAACTACGGCTGCGAGTTCGAGGTCATGGGTTGGGTAGTTTTGCTCATGTTGCTTCAGTTGTCGAGATAGATAAGATATAACTTTGCCTTCTTGCATTAGCACACATCCGAGACCGATCTTGGATGCATCACAATACACATCGAAGGGCTTCGTGATATCTGGCATGATCAAGATTGGGGCTGAAATCAATCTCCTCTTGAGTTCTTGAAAACTTGCTTCACATTTATCGGTCCATTCAAACTTCTTGTCCTTCTTCAGCAATTGGGTCCTGGGCCTGGCGATACTAGAGAATCCTTCTACGAATTTGCGGTAATATCCCGCCAATCCGAGAAATGCACGAACTTGGGTTTGAGTGGTTGGGGCTTGCCAATCTTCTACATCTTTCACTTTGGCAGGGTCAACGGCAATTCCTCTGGCTGATACAATGTGACCGAGGAATCCTACCTCCTATAACCAGAATTCACATTTGCTAAACTTTGCATACAGCTGATGCTCTCTAAGGGTTCCAAGAATGGTCCTTAGGTGTAGCTCATGTTCTTCTTCTAATTTGGAATAAATCAGAATGTCATCGATGAAAACAACGACAAACTTATCCAGGAAGTCCATAAAAATCTTATTCATGAGATTCATGAAATAAGCAGGGGCATTGGTTAGTCTGAAAGACATGACTGTATACTCATACAATCCATATCTGGTGGTAAAGGCAGTCTTTGGAATATCCTCTGCACGAATTTTGAGTTGATGATAGCCAGTTCTAAGATCAATCTTAGAGAACACTTTGGCACCGGTCAACTGATCAAACAAATCTTCTATCTTGGGAAAGGGGTACTTGTTCTTGATGGTGACATCATTCAACTTCCGATAATCCATACACAAACGGTTACCTCCATCCTTCTTGTCCACGAACAAGACAGGTGATCTCCAAGGTGACGCACTTGGTTGAATCAATCCAATTTCTAGCATGGAATCCAGTTGCTTCTTCAATTCGGCTAGCTCTGACGGGTTCATACTATATGGTCTCTGGGCTATGGGTCATGTTCCAGGAATTAGTTCGATGATAAACTCGATATCCCGATCTGGGGACATACCGGGCAAAACATCTGGAAATACATCGGGGTATTCACAGACTATCCGGACTTGGTCAATGGTAGGTTGGGCTATACTCTTGTTGCATTTGAATTGGCGAGGTAAGGTTTTAGATATATGCTCGACTGATATTGCGGCAGTACTGGTCATGGTTATGGCTTTCTTGGCACAATCAATCAATCCTTTATGTTTGGACATCCAATCCATTCCTAGTACTACTTCCAAACCTTTAGTTCCGAGTACTATCAGATTAGCATAAAAATCTATGCCATGGATTCGGATAGGGACGGCTTTGCAAATTTGCCTAGCCTTAGTGGTTGATCCGGGAATTTGAACAATCATAACATGCTTCAGTTTGGTTGGTTTAATTTTACTAGTGCATGCAAATTCTTCGGTGACAAATGAATGCGATGCACCAGAATCAAACAACACTCTTGCAAGTACTGAATTAACTGAAAACATACCCAGCACGACGTCTGGCGCTTCCTGAGCTTCTTCAGCATGCATGAGAAAAAGACGGCCATTGCAGTTGAGTGAATTCCCTGGGGCAAATCTTCTTCCTGGCTAAACACGACGCTGCTGCTGAGCTGGGACATTGGCATTGGGGGCTGTAGCATTCTTCTTGTTGGGGCACTCGTTGGAATAGTGGCCTTTATTTCCACAGTCATAACAAGTCACTTGCGACTTGTCCTTGGCTGCTATAGGCACAGCATTGCTTCCAGTCCTAGGGGCAGTGTTGGTGTTGGCGGTAGCATTGTTGTTGAACTTGGGTGGGGCACGATTGAAATTGCTAGCGTTGCCGGGGTTGTTGTGATTTCCTCCGGGCCTAGGGTTTACACGGTTGGGATAGGTCGGACGGTTCATCGGGGGTCTGTTGGTTCTTGGGGCAAATCCTGGAGATGGGTTGGGGAGATACTTTGGGGTCTGATGGGTTCCTGGTTGATGCATCATACGACGCTTGCGGTTCTCATTGGCTTGGTTGATATTTCCTTCCATCTGGATAGCTGAGTCCACAAGGGCTTCAATATCAGCAAAGGGGATATTGACTAACACTGTCTGCATCTCGTCATGCATACCATTCAGGAATCTTTCTTTCTTCTTGGCTTTGGTGTCGATCTCATCCGGGGCAGCTAATGACAAAAATTTGTCACGGTATTCCACTACAGTCATCCTTCCCTGCTTCAGCTCTCTGAACTCGTCTCTCATTCTCTTGATCAAACCTGGTGGCACATGGGTTCTGCTAAACTTGACCTTGAATTCTTCCCAGGTCATCATCTGGCCTCCGATCATTGCGCGAACACTGTTCCACCATGCCCTGGCATCTCCGGCTAGATAGTGGGTGGCGAACAGAACTTTCTCGTTGGCTTCAACTCTGGCGAATTCTAGGTTATTTTGCATGGTTTGCAGCCAATCATCGGCGTCTAGGGGTTCTTCTGACTTAGTGAAAACAGGTGGGTTGGTATTCTGGAAATTCTTGAGCCTGGATCCATGGTTGTCCTGATTTCCGTGGCCTTGGTTGTTGTGGGCAAGCTGGGCTATCTGTTGCAGTGTGTCTAGGTTGGCTTGACGTTCTGCTCTTTCAGCTTCGCGGTCAGAAGTCAACATTTGCAGAATCTTCAACATCGGGTCTGGGGATGAACCACTTCCTCCACGTGGCATCTGAAGATTGAGATAGATCATGAGAAAAGAGGGAAATTTCTAAAGTTTTTGGGTCTTTGAAAAAAAATTAAAGTTTGACTCAGATTTTCCAGCAACTTGCTTTTTCATTCATTCATTCATTCATAGCACACGATACAACACACACCACAACAAAGACAAACAGATGGTTTTAAGAACCATCCTGCAAACTACGATGCAGTGGGACCGCATACTACTCACTACGCTATTGCTCAAGTGCTACTACTCCTCAGAATATGTGGCTTCTTCATCCTCATCCTCATCGATGAAGGAGAAATCATCCTCATCGGTGAAGAAGTCCATAGCCTGATCCTCCAGAAAATCATCATCATCGCTGAGATAGGAGTAGGGGTCTCCACGAAGATCCTCTCTGGCATTCTCCCTTTCCTCCAACTGCATGTCTCTCTCGTGGATGGTCTCCTCCAAAGATGAGATGCAGTGGAGAAGACGGGCAATGATGCGCTCCTTGTTGTCGATCTGACGGCGGCAAGACTTGCGATCCTTTGCTAGCATGGCGATGGTTTGGTCCTTCGTCTTGATGATGGCAGACTTGTGGTTGGAGTAGTCACGGCAGTTGTCTAACTCCTGCTGACGATCGTACATCATGAAGCTAAGGTGGTCCAATTGAGTCTTTAGCTCGGGGTGATATGGAGCTTCCAGTGGTTGTCCATTTGCATCACGCCTTGGGCAAAACTCAAAGCGAGTATCCTTGATATGATTGATGCTCTGCCCACACAGACGGGAAAGAGCTTCCTGCATGGCCCTGGCAAGTCCATCCAGCCAGTTGTTCTCTCTTAAGGTAAATTGAATTCCTTCCGCAGTGGGAGGTTCAATCTTTCCTCTGAGACTTGCAACAATTAGCCACTACAGATCTTCTCCTCCTTGATCATTGAGCTAAGCTCCGAAGAACTCGGGGTGCGAACGCTCCAGAAGTTCCGAAAGCTGGTCCAAATCCCTCTCAAAGATAAGGTCTCCTCCATTCCCCAACTGATAAAACTTGTTGTACCTCACGTCCATCTATAAGAATATAGGATGAGTAAGTTAGTAGAGTGATCAAGTGTGTCAAAAATTTATGTATTTTGCAAGAGTTTTTTGAGGAACATGAATTTTCATGAAGAATCAAAGGGATAAGAATGAGAATAAGTTTTTGTAAATATTTGTTTTCTTTGGTTTTGAAACTAAGTTTTTGATTCAAACGTCCTGTCTAACTAGGGTCTCCTATGGTCAGGATGGCTCTGATACCAACTTGTCAACACCCGGATTTTTAATCCCAGATGCCTGTTATGCCATACATCGCAATCCCAGGATTACCATTTTTGCGAGACATAACAGAATTGGATACCATAGTACATCATCCATTACAACCGTACATAAGTTCTTACACAAATTGGGATCTCATGATCCAGTTCTTAATACAACTTCAAGCAGCGGAATACGTAATAATAACGGTAGCGTAGGCGAAGCTCCATCTTCTGGGTCACAGGAAATGCTGACGATGGGAGATGATCCTAGTTGTCGTAACCTTCCTGGGGTCCATCCTCCAGGTACTCCTCTTCATAGTCTGGCCATGGGAATAGCCAGGGACAAAGCCATGAGTACTCTTTAAGTACTCGCAAACTAATACTAACAAATGAAAGGGGTTTTTGATAATAGGACACTAGGCTCTAGGGTTGTTTTGCAAAAGCCAGATTTATCTCTACTAAGTTTAGAAGCAACGAATGCTATTTGAAGTTTTATAACACCTAAGTGGGAACTTGTATCTCATGCCACAACCCTGTTGTGGTCAAGTCAAAGTCTCACTTCATTTCACAAGTCATTTTGAAAAGTCTGACGGGGGAACAGTATGGCCACTCCAACTGTCCATAACCGCGGACGCGGCTATTCGAATAGTTTGACACTCTGCAGAGATTGTACACTTTCACCACAACATTCAATACATCCGTCAGGAACAAATCCTGAATTCACCATACTCAGTATGCGGATAATCAATCCTAACCTTTCAATTACACGCCCTAGTATAAGCACCTCTCCTATGAGTTTGGCCTCCCAACCATGACCAACTGTCATCTTGGGTACTGCACAGGTGGACAATCTTCACAAGGTAGCCTCAGCTCAGACCTTGGTCGTGAGGGAACTAATACTAAGGTATATAAGTTTCCAGTCAAGCCCTAGCCAATCTTCGGGTATTATGGTTGTACGATAAAATTGGAATGGTATCGCATCCAGACAACCATCAGTTTTAAAAAGCGCTAAGGCTCATGCCTCAACATTTTCATCACCAAAATCATCAGGTGTTCAGAAACACATGTCCAAAACATTTCAATAGAATGATCCATCATTCCAAGGTTTTCATAACCATTTTTCCACCAAGTATTCCCATCTAAAGTTGATCAAGTTTTATGCTTAGCACTAGCATCTATGGGTGGGGGTAAGCACTGATGAGGGGTGGTAAACTAGTGGAGTTTTAACTAAGTTTAATCTCATGCCTTACGATGACATCAAGATTATCTAGCTTAGGCCAAATTTTATGCTCTTTATGCAACCTTCACATATCTTTCTAGTATCTACCATTCACTTAGGTAAAATCTAGGTAAGAGCTTTGATAAAGAAATAAAATAAGAAGCTTGCAACTAAAACTAGGATGGGTTTATCAAGTGGGGATGTTCACATATGCTTAAGGCATATAGTGGTCATGGTAATAAGTAGTGGTTTGTTTGCATCAATAGAGTATCTTGCAAGTTTTAGCTTGCACATTCAACTGGTAGTATTAGGCTGGCATTAGTGTCAATATAAGCTTGCCTTGTGCAGAGCAGTGGTTGAAGTTCTCCTTGGCTTCTTCTTCGTAGAATCCTCCTTCCTCCTCGTATCCTTGGTCGGTACTAGCGTCTATAAATAAATACGATGTACACAATCACCAAACAATACTTAACTACTTGCAATCATCACACACAAGGGTCCTATAGATGATCTAACATCATCTCTAATATTACAAGATTAAGGCTTGGTTTAATTCCTTTTATTTTTAGAAAAGTAATTTCTACTCATTGAAAAACTACTTAAGATTTAATATTCTCCAAACCAAACATGGGATCATGTTGACACATGTCATCACCACATATTTTAGTCCATGGGAATATGATTTAAAGTGGTGTCACAATTTAATAAGGTTTTACCCTTTTATTTTAATTAAATAAAGTGACTAGAAATGCCTATATAGCATACTTTTATTACTTGAACATTATTTCTGCAAGTAAACCTATATATTTTTATATATTCTGAAAGGTATGGTTAAATGTGATTTTTGAGAGTTGGAATCAACTCAAAAGTTATTATGGTTTAAATTTTAAAAATGTTTGAATGCAGAAAAGCTTCTGCCTTGTTGTTTTTACCATAGGTGATATATAGATCCAAATGACTTGAATCCAACGGGCTTGGATTCAACATTCCCAGACCTTTCTAACAAAATTAGTTTCATTCAATTTTGTGCACTGAATCGACCTGGGTTGATTTTTGAAACTGGGTACAGAAGTGTGTTTGAAATAAAATGGAAAAGGTTTAATTCAAATAACTGGGCTGCGCGGGAAAGGTTAACGGGTCGGCCTGCTAAGCATAGCGCTTCCGTGGGATGTTTAAGTGGCTGTCCCAACTCGTCAGTGAGACAGGGGGGTGCGAAGCGGTATGGGGCGATGTGGGACATTCGATCTAGTTCTAATCCAACGGTTGGGAGTCATCGTCGACGTTGGGCAACGCCGGCGAGACAGAAACCTAGCGCGGCCAGTGGGGGTTGCTGGGGGCTCACTGGGGTGCAGGCGAGGGTCAGCGAGGCGGGCGAACGATGAAGTCGACGACGGCAAATCTCCTGGTACCGGTGGCTCCTCCTGGGGTGGCTCCAATCGCTGGCTCCCTTCTTCTCCAGAGGCGGTGGGCTCCGGTGAAATTCCGGCGAAGTGTTGCTCGCCTTGCTCCGGGAACGGTGTGGCACGATCAGTGAGGAGAGGGGAGTAGAATGGTGTGCTCAATTCGGCTGGGGGTGGCCTCTATTTATAGTCTAGCGAGGGGACCGACGGGGCGCACGGTGAGCTCGTCGGGGGTGATGGTACATACGGCTATTGGCATGGGCGAAGGTAGGGGCGGTGCGGTGTTCCCTGGCGATGCTCAACGATACGGTGGCGAGACGTGGGGCGGTGTGGTTTGGTCTGGAACACGCGACGCTCTAGGCGGCAGAGGCGGCGTCTTCCACGGCGAGCGGTGGCTGTGCGGCATGGGGTGGCTAACAGGGATGTCTGGCGGTCTCCTGGGTCGGTGGTGATCGTATATGCACGCGGCGAGGGCGGCGCGCGGTCTGTGGGCTTCGGTCGAGGGTGGCGCTCTGGCGCATGCTCGGCACGGTTGGCAGAGGCATGGGCGCGGCATTCCTGGGTGCTCTGGTCGGTGTCTTCGAGGAAGGGCTGGTCGAGAGGGGGCGGTGAGGCATGGGTGATCTCCCAGACAAGGTTGGCATGGCTAGTTTCCTTCCTAGCTTGTTGTCTACACTGGGGTGGCAAGGGTGGCTTCGGCTGTTCACCATTGATGGTTTTGGCAAGCTCATAGTGGTGCTAGTGATTAGTTAAGATTGTTAGATGATCTACTAAGGCTAGTGGTGTCCAGAGAGGGAACAAGTTAGGCTCAATTCACTGCTCAAAACAGTGTTTTGATTTTGTTAGATTTGTATCTGCCAAGTGTTTGATGAAATGGCCGCATGAATTCAAGTTTTGAATTTTGAAAAGATTTTTGGTGGGTGTGCTAGATTGGTGCTGGTGAGTCTGCAGATGCTTGGGTTTTGAAAGTTGAGCTTGTTTGAGTGGTTTTTGAAAAAGTGTGATCTTCTCCTATGATAAAGATTCAATTTTGAATTGTCATTTAAACTATGCATTTGAAAGTTTCTGGATGATCACAAAGTGGGCCTTGATACTTTGTTATGAGTACAATCAAGGGATGCAAAGATCCAGAAAAGTTTCTGTTAGGTTCTGAAAGTTTGAGACAGCCAAAGTAGGCATGGGAGTTAAATTTGTCAAAATGACCATTCCTTTATTTTATTTGTTTTGCTTTATTTGTCTTTGGGAAAAGTGTGGGAAATGTTTTAGATGATGTTTATTTTACCTAAGAAACATTTTACAAGCAAGGAAACACACAAACAAGGTGGTTCAAAAGAATTTCAAATTCAATGCATACTCATATGCATGCTTTCATAATTTTATTTAGAAACGTTTTTGTTAACCCTAATTTTGATGATTAGAGTTTGATGATCCAAGTTCAATATTTTTGGGATGTTATAGGTACTACTGATGGGGGAATACCAATCGGGGTACACCCATGAAGAGGAATCGCTAGCTGGATCGCCAGTCCCAGAGCGGGTCGACTCGCCGGATACGGTGACTGGCGCATACTGGACCCAGGCGACTCGATGACTGGAGGCCCAAGATAGCGACTCCAATAGAAAGCCCACCAAAGTACTTGTAAACCCTAACTGGATGCATATATAAATCCACAAAGGGCACCCCCAAGGGGTACGTCATATTAGACCTAGTCTCTCCCACCGCCTTCGGCGACTCCATTGTAATCCAATCTATGAACATATACTAGATTGACAACAGTACATAGCGATCCTCCATCAAGGGGATGTCAACTTGCGTACATCATGTGCAAATCTAGCTCCTGGATTCTCCTACATCGCCTTGCTCCCTCTACGTAAGCTACCCTCAGTAGCATCTGCCGTGCCAATACCACAACAGTGAGCATGCGAAAGTTTGACTTGTAGATCATAAGAATGATATAGTTTTATGCGTGTCAAACTTCCTGGGATGCCAACAACTCCGTTGGCCTACGAACGATCTTCATGGAGGAAACTCCTAGATTTCGGCTATGAGTTGATTAAACATATGTAGCATCAATGCTATAATAGGTATGATTCTTGGCACTTCCGGGTAGCTGTAACATGATAGAATACTCCTCTGGATGATATGAGTAATAATTATACAAAAGGAACAAAAACCTTAGTGATGCCATGAGTGTCCATCTCAGCCCGATAAACTAATGAATTTTTTTGGCATGCTCTCAATTACTTAAGAACTGAAATTCTTGAAGGACAATGAATAGAAAAGTAGTGCTTGAAAAGTCTTGATTTATTGATGTGGGAAGGACTTGTCAGGTACCCAAGACCCTGAGGATTGGTCCAAGTAAAGGAAATGTGAGTAACGACTGAAATGCAGGATAGGAACCCTAGTGACAGAAAGGGTAGTACGGCTGTATGTGAGGAACTTACTTGGGATTAACGGTGAAATCACTATGCATATCATTATTTCTCTTTCTTCTATGCATGAGACTAGTAGGTTATTGCCATAACATTTATGGATGCACTGCCCACATATAATTATCTTTCTCTAACAATTACATGAGTACTTTATTATTATCTGTTATTCCCATCAGATCTTTTTGCATAGCTACTGGTGAAAACCGAAGACCCTAGGACCTCTCTCTCTCCATCATCAACAACAACAACAACAACAAGATCGCAAACTCTTGGTCCGGTGAAAATGCAATAGGAATTCTAAAAGTCTCGAAGGTCCGTTTAAGTAATCTCACTTTGCTTTCTGCTTCCCGAGGATTCGATAAACCTAGGTCTACTAGGGAAAAAGAGCGATACCACATCTGTAATCCGGATCGAAGGTATCAGACAATGCCCTCTCCCGCATCGGATCGGCTTGGCAAACTCCACCCACGGACATCTTCCTCGACACAATCCACAAGCCTTCGGTCTCCCCGCCGAAGGAGATCATCATTGGGATACCTCTACAACCAGAGCCCGCCCTGGTCGATAGGGTCAATGAGCCTAGCAAATGGAACGCACCATACCTCGTATACCTAGAGAGCGGGATGCTGCCTTCGGACGAAACGGAGGCACGCATGATATTGCGACGCTGCAAATCCTTCGTCATCATCAATGGAGATCTCTACAAGAACATCGTAACCGGTGTGTTCCAACGCTGCGTCCAATCAAGGGAAGGACGCAAGATCCTCTAGGACATTCATGCCGACGACTGCGGTCACCACGTCGGCACTCGGTCTCTAGTCGCTAATGACATGCGACATGGCTTCTACTGGCTCACTATGCACGCCGACGCTGTCGACATTGTCCAACGCTGCGCCGAATGTCAGAAGTATGCCAACCAGACGCACATCCCGAGCTCGGCGCTCAAGACGATCCCCATCACCTGTCCATTCGCCGTGTGGGGCATGGACATGGTGGGCCCCGTCAAAAAGGATCCTTCCGGCTACACCCACCTCTCAGTCGTAGTCGACAAATTCACCAAGTGGGTCGAAGCCAAGCCAGTCCGGAAGTGCGACGGGAAGACCGCTGCCAAATTCCTTCGCAAGCTCATCTACCGCTACGGATCCCCGCATAGCATCATCACGTAAAACGGCACCAACTTCGCAAAGGGTGCCATGGCCGAATTCTGTGAGGAGCACAACATACGACTCGACCTCGCCTCAGTCACCCACCGGAGTCAAACGGCCAGGCGGAACGCACAAATCAAAGCATCCTCCATGGCCTCAAGCCGCGACTGCAAGTTCCCCTCGAGCGAACTCTAGGGTGTTGTGTCAAAGAACTCCCCTCCATCCTATGGGGCATCCGCACCTCCATCAACCGGTCAACAGGATTTATGCCCTTCTTCATGGTGTACGGCGCCGAGACCGTCATGCCAACTGACCTGGAAAACGACTTGCCTCGGGTCGTCAACTACGCGGAGGCCGACAACGAGCTCGCACGCCAAGACAGGGTCTACCATCTCGACAAAGCACGCGACCTAGATCGCTCCCGCACCGCCATCTACCAGCAGGGACTCCGCCGCTACCACAGTCGCCGAGTCCAGACTCGCACCTTCTAGGAAGGCGACCTGGTCATGCGACTGATCTAGGACAAGAAGGGAATGCACAAGCTCTCTCCCCCGTGGGAGGGACCATTCTCCATAGGGAGAGTCCTTGGCAACGACACCTACTACCTCATCTACGTACGAGGTGACGGTCAACGACGCCTACTACCTCATCGACGTACAAGGTTTACATTCCACGGCCACCTCAAGCGGCCATGGAATGTAAACCTCCTAAGGAAGTTCTACATGTAGAACTCCGACTTGTACTCCCCCCGCCATGTAATAAACTTCACTCGCACAAATTGTGTCTACTCACCAAGTCCTTGAGCCAATCGTACTCGTAATTTCATCAATACGCTATCTACGGAAGTCAACCCTTGGCTAAGCGATCGGCACGGCTAACTAGTGCGGCACAAGGGCACCGAAAGTATTTGGTCCTTGCGTCGTCCACAAAAACGCCAACTGGAGCCCCCATTGGAGTCGCCTCGCCTGACTGGCCCACCGGGCCAAGACAACCGTACACTCTTCATACAACGACTGGTCCTCCACATCCCCGGCACAGCGACTCGAACGGTTAAGTACCACGCTCGGGGACTCGCCTAAGTCTAAACCCATGCGGCTCGGGAACACACCAAGTATGAGAGCGTGCCCCAGACTCGCCATGCGACTGGCTTTCCGAGCCAGGTGGAGCGACGCATTACAAAAAGCACGCTATGTCCTCACCTACCTTGGGCATGTGACTAGAATGGCTAACCACCACACTCGGGGACTCTCCTAACCGACCCCGCTTGCGTCCGGGAAAACAGCCAAGTATAGAGCACCCCTTGGGATCACCAAGCGACTGGATCCACGAGCCACGGCGAGTCGACTCTAACTAACTAATAGTCTTAAACAAACGGAACTGACAGACATGCAAGATAAACCCCATTAAAGGGCAGATGTGGTCAGGGACTCGCACAACAAACAAAATCGCAAAGTAACTCGAATTGATTAAACACTTCTCCATTCCCTTAGCAAAAAATACTTTGTTCGCGGTGAAGGATTCATTCAAAAGATTTACTCGCTATCACTAATATAACAAGCCCCAAGGCACTTTCTTATTATGTAGGCTTCGAAGACGACGCACCGCCATCACCCCTGACCTGGATGAAGGGTTCCCACGGGTTCGCTAGGTAGGTCTCGCCATGGCCGACCAGAAGGGCTGCTCCGACTTCAAGTCGTGGTGTTGTGGCTCGGCGCTGTTCGGCGCCACCACCTTATCCTGGTACGGCAGCAGGTCGCCCATCACCAGCACCCGATCGGCATAAGTGGCCGCCCTAGCGGTTAGCTTTAGCACCTCCGAAATCTCCACTGAGTCACTCGTCGACGGGTACCCTCTAGTGACGCCGTCGAGGTCAAAATTGTCGGGGAAGTGCGTGAGCCCGAGACTTAGCGTAGTCGTGGCCCCACGGCGAAAGGCTGACCGTGTCATCCATTTGACCATAACCGGTGCCTCTTTGAGGTAGCGCCACACCTCGTCAGCCTGCTAGGGATCACTTCGGTGGGCGAGATCCCCTGGAGAATGGCTTGGATGCACGCCACCAAGAGGGTGGACGAGTCCACCAACATGGACATGCATCTTTTCGCATCATACGACTGCACTTCAGGATCTCCGTCGTATATCTTCCCTACAACAATATAAAGTCATAATGAAAGGGCACGCACCCTCAACTTCACCAACCCAGGGACCCGCCGGCATGGCGACTCGCACGCTCAGGGACTCACCCGCCACTACAAAACAAGACTCGAAGAAATGCTTACCAAGAAGCAGACGGCAGAGCCCCGTGGTGAAGTCCTGCAGGGTCGTCAACTGGTCTTGCAGACCAGCAACAAGCGCGTCGGAGACCTTCCACTCTCCCTCCACCGCGACGATAGTAGCCTTGTCCCTCTCTTTAGAGGAGGTGGCTTCCATTATTTTGGCCTCTAGCTCCTTCTCCAACACGGCGATCTGCTCTTCCGTGGCGACCAACGTCGACCCCCCAGTCACTAGGTCATAGGCTGGAATGTAACCCTCACGGGCCATGGAAATCGTGGCGGAGCGGTGCTCTTCAAAGAAGACTCAAAATAAGACCCCGGAAGACAAACAAGTAAATCACCTAAGGCTCGAATACTCACCTGCAGTCGCCTATGGCTGGTTAACCTCCTGCACAACTCGTAGGTCGCGCTCCAATCGCTCCTTCGCGGCATGTCGCTCCGATGATTCCCGCTAAAGGCCCTGCGAATGGAAATTACATATAAGCAAACAGCAAAAGTTCTTAAGTGCCTAGCCGCTGAAATTCAGCGACTAGCCACTCGGGGACTGGACAGCAAAAGTTCCTAAGTGCCTAGCCGCTGAAATTCAGCGACTAGCCACTCAGGGACTGGACAGCAAAAGTTCTTAAGTGCCTAGCCGCTGAAATTCAGCGACTAGCCACTCAGGGACTGGACAGCAAAAGAAATTAGAATCTATCTACTGAAATTCAGTGACTAGATCCTCGGGGACTGGACATACCTGGATGGCTGCGCCTAGCATGC
This sequence comes from Avena sativa, assembly GCA_916181665.1. Taxonomy (NCBI): domain Eukaryota; kingdom Viridiplantae; phylum Streptophyta; class Magnoliopsida; order Poales; family Poaceae; genus Avena; species Avena sativa. The sequence continues at coordinate 95,526,825 of OV702294.1, forward strand.
TGTGCAGCTCGATCGCGTCCACCGACGGCAGCACAAATGACGTCTGCTCGCATCGCTGCCCAGCATCTCCGTCCACGACCTCAGGCACCTGAGGTGACCACGGCAGAGGTTTTTGCCATAAAGCGAGGAAAACTCGCGGCCACCACTGTCGGGGCGCTAGTTGCAGGCACCAACACCCTAGCCAGCACAGTCGGCTCGCCTAGATGCGACCCCGCGACCACGTCAGTCTCCATGGATGTGGCGACATCGACCGATGCTTCAATCTACGCGTCGATTGGCCCTTCAGTAGCTGCCATGGAATCAGCGTCGCCCTCCTTCATCTTCTTCGCGCCCTCGGTCGGCGCCTTGACCTCGTCACCCTTCCTCTTCTTGGAAGGGTCGGCCTCCCCTCCAGCGACGACTGGCGGTACCTTGTCCACCGAAGGGTGACCAATCTTCTTAACATCGGTCCTACGAAACGGCATGATCAGTATCCCTGCTAACAACCCCCAAAATCACCTTGGATGACTCGACACGTACTTACCTGGCGACCGAGATGAAGCGCAGAGTGGTGCGGATGTGCGCCGGCTTCTCCAACTCCGGGCCCAGCTTGCGCGTGAGACCCGTCTCGAACATGCTCGAGGCCCATGACACCATGGGATTCTTTGACGAAGAGTCTGACAACCTCCACAACTTCATATTCGTCTTCGGAAGACTCGCTCAAATCCTCCTCGAACTCCCTAGAGGAGTGATCATTCACCAGAGGAATCCAATTCTCCAAATCCACCAGAAGACTTCGTATGTGGACCAATGAGCACGATAGCCAGGGGTGGTTATGAGTACTTCATTACCTTCACTGATGATTTGAGTCGATATGTATATATCTACTTGATGAAACATAAGTTGGAAGCCTTTGAAACATTCAAAGAATTCCGAAATGAAGTACAGAATCAACTCGGCAAGAAAATAAAGTTTCTTCGGTCGGACCGAGGAGGTGAGTACATGAGACATGAGTTTGGTGACCATCTGAAAAGTTGTGGAATAGTTCCCCAACTTACTCCGCTACGATCGCCGCAGAGGAACGGTGTGTCGGAAAGGCGGAATCGGACCTTGTTGGACATGGTACAATCGATGATGAGTCAGACAGATCTACCTTTATCATTTTGGGGTTATTGTCTAGAAACAGTGGCATTCACACTAAACAGAGTACCATCAAATTTGATAGAGAAGACACCGCATGAGATGTGGACAGGCAAAAAGCCGAGCTTGTATTTTCTTAAGATTTGGGGTTATGAAGCATTTGTCAAGCGACTTCAGTCGGAAAATCTTACGGCCAAGTTAGATAAATGTATTTTCGTAGGGTATCCAAGGGAAACCTTGGGTTACTACATCTACAACTGAGAAGAGGGCAAAGTATTTGTCACTCGGAATGGTGTCTTCCTTGAGGAAGAGTTTCTTAGTCGGGGAGTCAGTGGGAGCACGATGCAGCTCCAATAAATTCGAGAGGAACCAGATAGTAGAGAGTTGGCAAAAACCTTGGAGGTTGAGACAATCGTGGTAGCTAAGCCGGCAGCATCACCTGTACTACGAAGATCGGCAAGATTACGAAATGTCCGTGATGTATTACTGTTAGATAGTGATGAGCCGGCAACTTATTTAGAAGCGATGGTGGGATCTGATTCCGAGTTATGGCTTGGAGCCATGAGATCCGTGTTAAAGTCCATGGATGAAAATCAAGTTTGGAACTCGGTGTAAGACCCGTCGAGTGCAAATGGGTCTTTAAGAAGAAAACTGAGATGGATAGAAATTTTTCCGTCTATAAAGTATGGCTTGTCGCGAAGGGGTTCCGACAAGTTCAAGGAGTTGATTACGATGAGACTTTCTCGCCCGTAGCGATGCTTAAATCAGTCCGGATCATATTAGCTATAGCACCCTATTTTGACTATGAGATATGGCAGATGGATGTCAAAACGGCTTTCCTGAACGGAAATTTAACCGAGGACATGTATATGATACAGCCCAAGGGTTTTTATGATCTAGCTAACGCTGACAAGGTTTGCAAACTTCAGAAATCCATTTATGGTTTGAAGCAAGCATCTCGGAGTTGGAATATTCGCTTTGATGAGGTAGTCAAATTGTTTGGCTTCATCAAGAGTGCTCATGATTCTTGTTTATATAAGAAGTTTAGAGGGAGCAAAGTAAACTTTCTGATCTTATATGTGGATGACATAGTACTGATTGGAAATGATGTCCAAATATTGCAAGAAACCAAGGAATCATTGGAAATGAGTTTCTCAATGAAAGACTTGGGTCAGGCAACATATATTCTCGGAATCCGGATCTATAGAGATAGATCAAGATGACTCATTTGATTGTCATAGTAATATTTGGACAAAGTGTTGAAGAAATTCAACATGGAATCGTCTAAGAACGGGTTCTTACCGATGTCCCATGTTGTAAAACTTAGCAAGACTCAATGTCCTTCGACAACTGATGAGCGAAGTCGGATGAGTGTGATTGCGTATGCTTCTACAGTCGGGTCCATCATGTATGCCATGATTTGTACTAGGTCGGATGTTTCCTATGCTCTAAGTGTTGTGAGCAGATACCAGGCTGATCCTGGAGAAATCCACTTGACATCGGCTAAAAATATCCTAAAGTACTTGAGAAGGACTAAAGATATGTTTTTGGTTTATGGGGGTGAAGATGAACTCAGTGTAAAGGGTTACATGATACGTCGGAAACGTATCTATAATTTTTGATGCTCCATGCTTGTTTAGTATCCACTTTGCTTTGCTTTGTCTACACTTTGAGGTGTTTTTATATCTTTTCTGGAACTAACCTATTAACAAGTTGCCACAGTGCCAGTTTCCTGTTTTATTCTGTTTTTGGTTCCAGAAAGGCATAAAATCAATATTCTCGGAATTGGACGGGACAAAAACCAAAGTCAATATTTTACCAGGGGCGACACGAAGTCCAGAGGAGAGATGGCGAGGCGAACCAGGGCCGCCACACCCCCCTAGGTGCGGGTGGGCCCTGCCCCGCGGTTGGGTAGGGTGTGGGCCCCCTGGCCGCCTCCCAGTCTCACCTCTTCGCCTATAAGAAGCCCCCGATGCAGAAACCCTAGGCACCCAATAAAAACTCCACGAAACCTTCTGTAGCCGCCGCCACCATCATCCCTAGATCGGGGGGATATGAAGCTCTTCCCGGCACCCTGCCGGAGGAGAGATCATCCCGAAGGCCTTCTTCTCCGGTATGATGCGTGAGTAGTTCCACCTTGGACTATGGGTCCATGTAGTAGCTAGATGGTTGTATCTCCTCCTTGTGCTTTCATGTATAGATCTTGTGAGCTCCGTTCATGATCAAGATCTAATATATTTGTAATCATGCATGTTGTGTTTGCGGGGATCTGATGGATATTGAGATTACTATGTCAGATTGATTAATGGTTTTTCTATTTGATACTGTCATGTCTGTGTTGTTTGTGATCTTTCATGCTCTCCGTTGTTAGTATCTATCTTGGCCAAATAGTTGCTAGTGACTCGAACAGGGGTATTTATGCTCGATAGTGGGTTCATGCCTCTAGTTTCCAAGGGAAGTGACAGAAATCTCTTCGGTTGTAGATGTGTTGTTGCTACTAGGGAGAAAACAACGGTCTCTTGTTCATGGAATAAGTGGATTGTTTACCTTACACACTTTGCTTAAAGCAGTTGTCTGTTGCTTGCAACTAATACTGGAGGGGGGTCGGATGATAACCTGAAGGTGGAATTCTAGTCATAGATGCAGTTGGATGGCGGTCTATGTATATTGTTGTATTTCCCAATTGAATCTCATAGGATCTTTTTGTCTAGTATTGCATTGTTATGTCTTGCTCAGTTCCTGTCAATTGCCCTGCTGTAATTTGTTTGCCCTTCATGCCATGTTGTTTATCTAAGGAGAGCACCTCTAGTGAACTATGGACCCCGGTGCAATCTTTACCATTGATACATCTTCCACTGTTACTTGTCTACTTACTGCAAACCACCATCTTCCACACCATACGTTTAGTCCTTTGTTACAACAAACCGGTGAGCTTGACAACCTCACTGATTTGTTGGGGCAAAGTCTTGAGTTTGTGTTGTGCAGGTTTCCACGTTGCTTGCAACACCTTTGAGACGTTTCCTTCCTCCTACTGGTTCAATAACCTCGGTTTCTTACTGAGGGAAAACTTGTTGATGTGCTCATCACACCTTGCTCTTGGGGTTTCCAACGAAGCGTCCCACGATAGTGCTGGGTGTCATCGAGCTTTTCTGGCGCTGTTGCCGGGGAGGCTAAGGACGTCTTCACAAGGGGAGTCCTCCACTTTCTTTCTCTTTACTTTGTTTTTGGTTTGCTTAGTTTCTTTTGCTTGGTTTTTTTTGCCTCTTTTCAAAAACTCCAAAAAAAATAGTTTAGTTTGGTTTGCTTTCTTTATTCAAACACACAAAAAATTAGTTCCTGCTCTAGTTGATGGTCCGTTGTTGCCTTGCTTGGTCATGCTTTCTATCAATGGATGGTTTCTTTGAAACTAGTGCTTATTGGAAAGGTGGATTCACGGAAGAACAAAAGTATTATTATAAGGAACACCGTTTGTCACAAAAAGGGAAACACTTATGGGAACAAATTGATAAATTGAATACTATTGCTAGAGACGTGTGCTCTACTTGTAATGTTACTTATTGCTTTGATAAAGCTTGTTGCTGTAGGAGGTATAAACACCTCCCTTTTCAATGTGAGTATAATGATAATGTTACCATATCCTCTTATGTTAAAGGAAACTATGACTTTTATGATCTGGAACAAATTGAAGAATTTTTTGCCTTCAAGGGTGCATTTGAACTTGCCAGTTTGTTTGAAAATACTGATGATGCACCTTATGAATGTGAGGTTTTTGACATACTTAAATTTTGCTTTGATAATTATAAGGAAGAAAATGGCTATATCTTGAATATTTTAATAGGCGTTTTCCACAAATGGAAGATACTAATGCCTTGCAGGAGCCTATGGAAGAAGAAATTGTTGAAAGTAGAAGCTCATTAGATGAAAAAGAGGGGGAGAGTGATGAACAAAAGGAGGAAGAATGGATCTACCCATGCCTACCTTCTAATGAGAGTAACTCTTTATCCCTTACATTATTTGATTGTCCCCCATGCTTATCAAAGGAGGAAAAAATGTTATCTTCCTGTGGATCCTTTTGAAATATCTACTTTGGATAAAACCTATGGAGGATTTAATCCCACTGTTTTTGAGCTTGATAGAAATTATGTGTTTGTAGATCATGAAAAGCATGCTTTATGTGATAGCTATATTGTTGAGTTTATTCATGATGCTACTGAAAATTATTATGAGAGAGGAAAGTATGGTTGTAGAAGTTTTCATGGTACTAAAACACCTCTCTATGTGCTGAAAGTTTTGAAGTTTCTCTTGTTTCATCTTCCTATGCCTGTCACTTTGTTCTTTGTGAATTTATTTGCATACAAGATTCCTATGCATAGGAAGTGGGTTATACTTAAATGTGTTTTGAATTTGCTTATTGATGCTCTCTTTGACTTCAATTCATAATTCTTATGAGAGCATCTTCTCAAGCTATCAAGCCTAACTTAAAGGCGTTAAAGAAAAGTACTTTTTGGGAGATAACCCAAGATTTTCCTTGAGTCTTGAAAGTTATTATTTCAGTAATGACCTCTCCTTATCCTTTTTGTTTGCTTTTTGTGCCAAGAATGACCTTTAATGAGAGGGAAGTAAGATTTGGGGAGTTGCTGTCCCAAAACAGATTTCTATCCTCCACCATAAAAATTCGTGAGGAGTCTCTGTAACTCGGATTGAGATGAAAATTTACGAATAAATCCCCCAGTAAATTAGCTAACTTTCATTCGTTCAACACTTTTTGATTTGAGCAACATAAGATTTTAGAAAAAATCGGTTTCTACCCGCTGGTCTGTTTTGAAAGATTTCTGCCATTATTTGCATTTGCTTCTTATTGATTCCTTTTTGAGTTGTCTTTAGGTGAATTGAGATTTTTTAAGGAGTTGCTAAAGTAGCTTGTGTTTTTAGTAAAAAGTCTTGCTGTTCAAAAGCTTTGCCTAAAGGTCTATTTTCTTTTGAATACACTAATGTTGCTAATGAATATTGTGTGAACTTTTGTATGAAGGAAAATTTTCAGGTGTAGAGAGAGAATGATGTAATGAGATGAATAATGGACAAAAGCTCAAGCTTGGGTATGCCACCCCGGTGTCACCCCAAGTAATATCCAAGAGGTACAAGCGTCAAAGCTTGGGGATGCCCAAGGCATCCCCTTCTTCATCAATAAAAAGCTCAGGTCTATCTAGACACTTCGTTTTTATTGTTTCATGCACAAGTTGTGTTGTTCTTGGAGCGTCTTAGTTTTCTTTTGGTTTGCTTAGTTGTTTAGTTTGCTTGAATAAAGTAGTTTGGACCCCCGTTCTCGCTGTGTTGTTTCAAATAAGTTGCTTGGTGTTGGAAAGGAGTAGGAAGTTCCTGCTTGAAAGTACAAGAGGAGCTTGCATTGACTGTGATTTAGACTTTAGCATGACATGCTAGGTGTTGTTTTGACCTTATGCTTAGTGATTATTTATGTAGCACGTCTTGTTCCAAACAATTGGGATTGCTTAGTGTGCCTTGAAAGAATTATGCGTTGTTTTAGCATGCAAAAGCATAGTATTGTGGTATTCTCCTTTGATGCTTTGTTTGGGTTGAATTTGCACATGCTCACACCATGTTATGACTATGAACAAGACACCATATCCTCTATGATCATTTAGTCCTTGACTTGTAGTACCACTCTATGCTTTGATTAGTAATGTTTTGTTGCTCTTCATGATTATGGCCATTATTGCTCTCTTAGTTGGTTGCTCCCAGCCTTTTGCTAGCCTCCACTTGCATGAGTAAGCTCTACTCATGCTTCCAACTCCCAAGAAACCAAGTTATTCCAAAGTGTCCACTATAAACTCCTATGCATGGTGTGTTACACCATTCCAAGTATATTCTTGTTTTCAGCTATCTTCCAGTTAAAAAGTCTCTTTGTTATGTGAAAACTTAGTGATTAAAGCCCTCACAAACTTGATGGCACACTTTATATTTTTTGCCCCTAATAAACTTGAATCATTGTGTCGTCTATGTTGTATATGTTTTCACTTATACGTTGGAATTAGCAGAACCGTGCTGTCACGGGGAACATTTTCAACGTTGCACTTGTACTTTGTACTCAGTTGATATCATGCTCTTTTGTTTATGGATGTCACCGGTGTGAAATAAAGAGGGAACTTGTAAGCCCATGGAGTATGTATTTTGTGTTAGAGAAACACATGGGCCGCTAGTCTAAGCCATGCCTAATCATGGTCGAAACTTGCACCATCACCATAATGAGCTATCTACAAAACATCCTCAATAAAAAGCTATGCACATAGAAAATAAAAAGATCGCTGAGATGCTCATTGGCTGCTTGCCTTGTCATTTTGGTTATGTGATAGCTCTTGTACCATGTGCAAGGGGTACCCCGTTGGCGGTTCTCTATGATATGCATGTACTTACAATGACAAGAACTTACAGGTGACCGAAGTTGAGTAGCATGAGGTGTGGCCCTCGTATTCAAGGGACTTGAGATTTCCAACTTATACTTTGTCAAGCATATACTCCATAGTTTGTTCACTTTAACCTTAACCACTTCAAGATGCTTATGATAGGGGCAATGAGGGCTGAAAGCTAACAAGTACCATAATTTTTGGAAGCTCTTTTTGAAACTTGAAATCCCTGCTTCCCTTTGTGAAGGGCCTTTCTTCCACCATTATTTGAGTCTCCACCTTCTACCTTTAGGCACCATTAAGACAGCATAGTTGCCATTCTTTGTGCAGTGTCCCAAAACTTATTGATTGATGCATATTGTGATATTACTTGTTCTTGTGCTACATGTTTCTAGTCACCCTTGTGAACTTTGAAGGTGTCCTATGCATCTATTTGCTACTCTATGAGGGAAAAGCTGAATGCCACTATGCCATGTTTTCTGTATGTGAAACAAACAAACGTTTTTCAATGCATGTTATTCATGATCTTTGTTTGTAGTATTTCATGTTGCATGCATAGTTACTTTGTCCTATTGTTAGAACTCAATTGTTCATGCACATGTTTAGAGTTCTTTGATCCCAGCTTTCAATTCTTGAAAATGGTTTGATCTTGGTTTTGATGGTGCATGTCACATCAAAAATTATTCTTTTATCACTTACCTACTCGAGGACGAGCAGGAATTAAGCTTGGGGATGCTTGATACGTCGGAAACGTATCTATAATTTTTTATGCTCCATGCTTGTTTAGTATCTACTTTGCTTTGCTTTGTCTACAATTTGAGGTGTTTTTATATCTTTTCTGGAACTAACCTATTAACAAGTTGCCACAGTGCCAGTTGCCTGTTTTCTTCAGTTTTTGGTTCCATAAAGGCAGAAAATCAATATTTTGGAATTGGACGGGACAAAAGCCAAAGTCAATATATCGTGGGCGACACTAAGTCCAGAGGAGAGATGGAGAGGCGAACCAGAGCCGCCACACACCCCTAGGCGCGGGTGGGCCCTGCCCCGCGCCTGGGTAGGGTGTGGGCCCCTGGCCGCCTCCTAGCCTCGCCTCTTCGCCTATAAGAAGCCCCCGATGCAGAAGCCCTAGGCACCCGATAAAAACTCCACGAAACATTCTATAGCCGCCGCCACCGTCATCCCTAGATCGCGGGGGATCTGAAGCTCTTCCTGGCACCCTGCCGGAGGGGAGATCATCCCAGAGGCCTTATTATCCGGTATGAAGCGTGAGTAGTTCCACCTTGGACTATGGGTCCATGTAGTAGCTAGATGGTTGTATCTCCTCCTTGTGCTTTCATGTATATATCTTGTGAGCTCCGTTCATGATCAAGATCTAATCTATTTGTAATCATGCATGTTGTGTTTGCGAGGATCCGATGGATACTGAGATTACTATGTCAGATTGATTAGTGGTTTTGTCTTATGATTCTATCATGTCTTTGTTGTTTGTGATCTTGCATGCTCTCTGTTGTTAGTAGCTATCTTGGCCAAGTAGTTGCTAGTGACTCGAAGAGGGGGTATTTATGCTCGATAGTGGGTTCATGCCTCTAGTTTCCAAGGGAAGTGACAGAAATCCCTTCGGTTGTAGATGTGCTGTTGCCACTAGGGAGAAAAAAGGTCTCTTGTTCATGGAACAAGTGGATTGTTTAGCTTACACACTTTGCTTAAAGCAGTTGTCTGTTGCTTGCAACTTAATACTGGAGGGGGTTCGGATGATAAACTGAAGGTGGACTTCTAGTCATAGATGCAGTTGGATGGCGGTCTATGTATATTGTTGTATTGCCCAATCGAATCTCATAGGATCTTTTTGTCTGGTATTGCATTGTTATGCCTCTGTTGGGGTTCGTAGCTTGGAAAACAAAAAATTTCTACCGCATGCACATAAACAAGCCAAGATCTATCTACTAGATTGAAGCAACAAGTCGATAGAGGAACTCACCCTCGAAGATTCCAAAGCGGTTAACGAGAGCAGATTCTCGTGGGTGATGTAGTTGTACTCTTGCCGATCTCAAGATCACGTAGATGATCCTTCCGGCGCTGCGTTCCGACAGCGCTGCTGCAGTCGGTCACACATTCGGTACTCGATGAAGACCTTCCTCTCCCTTGTTCCAGCAGGCAGTGGAGGTTGTAGCACTCTCCTCATGATTCCGGCAGTACGACGGCGTGGTGTCGGAAGTAGAGGGGAGATCTCGCAGGGCTTCGCCTTAAGCCGGAGCGAGTATGGTGGAGTATGAGAGAGGCCTTGGTGATCTAGGGTTTAGAGGGCACCAAGGGGAGGGCTAGGCCAGCGGCTAGGGTTTGGGGAAGCCCCAAGTCGCCGAGTTGGAGGGGAAACCCTAGGCGGCGGCTGCACTTGGAGGTGGAGGCGCGCAGGAGCTAGGGTTTTAGGTGTGTAGTAGAGGGGCAGCCCTACCCCTCCTTATATAGGTGGGAGGGTGCGTCTTGGGAGGAGGGAGTCCTTCCCCAAGTCGGCCTCCTTGGCCGGCGGGTGGAGGGAGGAGACTTCCTCCCCAAGTAGGTTTCCTACTCTCCCTCCACCAAGCAAACTTGTCGTTTGACTTTTTCAAATTGGCGTTTGACTTTCAAACTAGGATTTGATTTCTCCCTTTATTTTTCCCAGCCAAGTGACCTAGTACATGATGCAACCATTCCATATTGTCATGACACATTCATGTACCCTTCCCCTCCGGAGTGCCGGACCTTCCGGACCCTTCTAGAACATTCCTGGTGAAAACACCGGAATCATTCCTCAACTCCGAAACATGACTTTCCTTATATGAATCTTATTCTCCGGACCATTCCGGATCTCCTCGTGATATCCCGGATCCCATACTAGACTCCGAACAACATTCGGTCTCTTACTCATCATTCCATAACTACTCAACAACATTGAATCCTTAAGTGTGTCTCCCTACGGTTCGTGAATTATGCGGACATGATCAAGACACTTCTCCGATCAATAACCAATAGAGGAATCTGGAAATTCATATGGCTCCCACATATTTCTATGATTACTTTGCGATCAAATGAACCACTTACATATGATACCAATTTCCCTTTGTCTCACGATAGTTTACTTATCCGAGGTTTTGATCGTCGGTATCTCTGCATACCTAGTTCAACCTCGTTACTGATAAGTACTCTTTTCTCGTTCACATGATATGTGATCCCTTGTGAGCCAGTCACATGCTTGCAAGCTAATTGGATGACATTCCACCGAGAGGGCCCAGAGTATATCTATCCGTCATATGGATGGACAAATCCCACTCTTGATCCATGTGTCTCAACCCATACTTTCCGAACACTCAATGCCATCTTTATAGCCACCCAGTTACGGTGTGGTGTTTTATTTCATCAAAGCATCCTTCCGGTGATGGTGATTAGCATGATCTCATGGTCGAAGGAATTAGGTTACTATGTATCAGAAAGCTTATAGCAATTGAACTATTAAAATGACTTGATCTTTATGCTACGCTTATCTATAGGAGTATGTCCATCATACCATTCTCCTAATGATATGACCTTGTTATTAACAACATCTCAAATGTTCTTGATCAAGAAACCATGATCATCTATTAATCAACAAGCTAGTATTATAAAGAGGCTTTACCAGGGAATCTAATTTAGTTTACAAATCACACAAGTATTAATGTTTCTGGTTAATACTGTTATAGCATGAATGTAAACATTTATCATAAACACAAAGATATAATAATAACTACATTTATTATTGCCTCTAGGGCATATCTCCAACAGTCTCCCACTTGCACTAGAGTCAACTAATCTAGATTACATGGTAATATACCAAACACCCATGGCAGTTTGGTGTTGGTCATGTTTTGCCCTCGGGAGAGGTTTAGTCAACGGATCCGCCACATTCAGATCTGTGTGTACTTTGCAAATCTTTATGTCACCATCTTGGACATGTTCTCGAAAAGCGTGAAAACGTAGCTTGATGTGCTTCAGCTTCTTGTGTGACCTTGGTTCTTGCGCATTGGCTATGGCGCCCATGTTATCATAGTAGATAGACATTGGGTCCAGCGCACTTGGAACCACACCGAGCTCTGTAATGAACTCCTTCATCCATATCGCTTCTTGTGAAGCCTCTGAAGCAGCTATTTATTCTGATTCAGTTGAAGATCTCGCCACAACGCTTTGCTTTGCACTCCTCTAGATAACTGTTGCACCATTCAAAGTAAATACGTATCCAGATTGAGATTTAGAATCATCCGGATCGGTGTTCCAACTAGCATTGGTGTAACCATTGACAACGAGCTGTTCATCACCTACATAAGAAAGAACCATATCCTTAGTTCTTCTCAAGTACTTAAGGATGTTTTTGACCGCTGTCCAATGATCCACTCCTGGATCACTTTGATATCTGCTAGTCAAACTAACAGCATGTGCAATGCCGGGTCTAGTACATAGCATAGGGAGTCTTACTCATCCTTTCTCTATCTTCTGTCGTTGCTGGACTTTGAGTTTTACTCAAGGTCGTATTGGGCAACATGGGCAAGAACCCTTTCTTGATATCTTCCATTCCAAACCTCTTTAGAACTTTGTCCAAATATGTACTTTGTGACAATGATATTAGGCGTCTCGATCTATCTCTATAAATCTTTATGCCTAATATGTAAGCTGCTTCGCCAAGATCTTTCATTGAAAAACTATTTTTCAAATAATCCTTGACACTATTAAGAAGGTCTACATCATTCCCAATCAACAATATGTCATCTACATATAGTATTAAGAATGCTACAGAGCTCCTACTCACTTTCTTGTAAATACAAGATTCTCCATAAGTTTGTATAAAACCAAAACTTTTGATTACCTTATCAAAACGTTGATTCCAACTTCGGGATGCTTGCTTCAATCCATATATGGACCGTTGAAGTTTGCACACCTTGTTAGCATCTTTAGGATCGACAAAACCTTTGGGTTGCATCATATACAACTCTTCATCAATGTCTCCATTGAGGAATGCCGTTTTGACATCCATCTGCCATATCTCATAATCGTAATATGCAGCGATTGCTAACATAATCCTTCCAGACTTTAGCTTCGCTACTGGTGAGAAAGTCTCATCGTAGTCAACTCCTTGAATTTGTCGAAACCCTTTTGCGACAAGTCGAGCTTTATAGACAGTAACATTACCATCAGCATATGTTTTCTTCTTGAAAATCCATTTGTTCTCGACAGCCTTCCGGCCATCCGGTAAGTCCACCAAAGTCCATACTTGGTTTTCGTACATGGATCCAATCTCGGATTTCATGGCTTCTGCCATTTATTGGAATTTGGGCTCATCATCGCTTCCTCATACATCGCAGGATCATCGGTGTTATCCACCAACATGACACTCATAACGGGATCATACCAATCAGGAGTGGTACGAGTTCTCGTTGACCTGCGAGGCTCTGTAGCAACTTCAATCAAAGTTTCATGTTCATCATCATTAGCTTCCTCTCTTATTGGTGTAGGCGCCACAGGAACTACTTCTGGTGCTGCGCTACTCGCAAGTTCGAGAGAAGGTTCAACAACCTCGTCGAGTTCTACTTTCCTTCCAGCCACTTCTTTCGAGAGAAATTCCTTCTCTAGAAAGGATCCATTCTTAGAAACGAAGATTTTGCCCTCGGATCTATGATAGAAGGTATACCCAATAGTTTCCTTCGGGTATCCTATGAAGACGCATTTTTCCGCTTTGGGTTCAAGCTTGTCCCGCTGTAACTTCTTTACATAAGCTTCGCAACCCCAAACTTTAAGGAACGACAATTTAGGTTTCTTCCCAAACCATAATTCATACGGTGTTGTTTCAACGGATTTAGATGGTGCCCTATTTAAAGTGAATGCGGCTGTTTCTAATGCATAACCCCAAAACGATAGCGGTAAATCTGTAAGTGACATCATAGAATGAACCATATCTAAGAGAGTTAGATTACGACATTCGCACACACCATTATGATGTGGTGTTCCCGATGGTGTCAATTGTGAAAGTATTCCGCATTTCTTCAAATGCTCGCAAAACTCGTAACTTAGATACTCACCTCCACGATCAGATCGTAGAAACTTAATCTTATTGTTACGTTGATTCTCTACCTCACTTTGAAATTCCTTAAACTTCTCGAAAGTTTCGGACTTATGTTTCATGAAATAGATATACCCATATCTAGTCAAGTCATCCGTGAAGGTAAGAACATAACGATAACCACCGCGCGATGCTACACTCATTGGACCACACACATCGGTATGTATGATTTCCAACAAGTCCGTAGTCATTTTACCCATTAGACATGATTCGCATCTTTCAAGTGATTCAAGAAGTCCATCGGAATGGAGTTTCTTCATACGCTTCACTCCAATGTGACCAAGACGACAGTGCCGCATATATGTCGTGTTATCACTCAATTTCAAACATTTAGCCTCAATGTTATTTATGTGTGTATTACTACAATCGAGATTCAATAAGAATATACCATCTATCAAAGGTGCATGTGCATAAAACATATTACTCATATAAATCAAACAACCATTATTCTCGGACTTAAACAAGTAACCGTCTCGCAATAAACATGATCCAGATATAATGTTCATGCTCAACGCAGGCACCAAATAACAATTATTTAAGTATAAAACTAATCCCGATGGTAGATGAATAGGTAGCGTGCCGACCGCGATCACATCAACCTTTGATCCATTTCCAACGCGCATCGTCACCTCGTTCTTCGCTAGCTTCCGTTTATTCTGCAGCACCTGTTTCGAGTTACAAATATAAGCAACCGAACCAGTATCAAATACCCAGGCACTACTACGATTACTAGTGAGATACACATCAATAACATGTATATCAGATATACCTTTCTTCTTGATGTTGCCGTTCTTCAAATCCGCCAAGTACTTTGGGCAATTCTGCTTCCAGTGACCTTCTCCCTTGCAGTAAAAGCACTCAGTATCAGGCTTAGGCCCAGCCTTGGTCTTCTTCGCCGGCGCGGCAACTTTCTTACCGCCCTTCTTGAAGTTTCCCTTTTGCTTAGACTTGTCTTTCTTGAATTTGGTGGTATTATTGACCAACAACACTTGGTTCTCTTTCTTGATCTCCACTTCTGCAGATTTCAACATGGAGAAGATTTCTGGCAACGTCTTGTCCATGTTTTGCATATTGTAGTTCATCACAAAGTTCTTATAACTTGGTGGTAGTGATTAGAGGACATGGTGAATCCCTAAAGAATTAGGAATCACTATACCCAAACTTTGGAGTTTGTTTGCGTGCCCAGACATCTTAAGAACATGCTCACTGACGGAGCTGCCCTCTTCCATCTTGTAGTTAAAGAACTTTTCAGAAGCCTCATAACTCTCAACTGCCGCGTGAGCCTCAAATATCATTTTGAGTTCACGGACAATATCATGTGGGTCATGGTTCTCAAACCTTTTCTGAAGCTCCAATTCCAAACCATACAAGATAGCACACTAAACTGTGGAGTACTGATTCTTCCGAGTGAGGTAAACATTCTTTACTTCATCGGTAGCAGTAGCTGCAGGCGGGTCACCCAGCGGTGCATCCAGCACATAGGTCAAATTACTAGCATTGGGGACAATCCTCAAATTTCGGAACCAATCCGCGAAGTTGCTTCCATTGTTTTTCAACTTTTCTTTCTCTAGGAACGCATTAAAATTGATGGTAGGGGCCGCCAATGATCTACAACATATTTGCAATAGTTTAGACTAAGTTTATGACAAATTGAGTTCTAATTAATAGTTAAATTAATCTAGGTGAACTCCCACTCAAAACAATATCCCTCACATTGTTTTAGTGATCACACGAACCAAATCCACCACATCAAAACCGATCATCACGAGAGTTGATGTAACTTCAATGGCGAACAATCAACATGTTCATCATATCTACTATATGACTCATGCTTTACCTTTCGGTGATCCGTGTTCCGAGACCATGTCTGTCATGCTAGGCTCGTCAAGATCAAACCTTAGCTTCCACATGAGCAAATCTGGCTTGCTCATGTTGTATACACCCGCAGAATCTAACACACCCGGTCATCACGTGGTGCTTCAAAACAACGAGCTTTAGCAACGGTGCTTACTAAGGACGAACACTTTAAGACTTGAAATTTGTGTGCTTGAGGGATCATCTTATAATGCTACCATCGTTAACTAAGCAATACAAGATGCATAAAGGATTAACATCACATGCAATTCATTATATGTGATATGATATGGCCTTTCTTCTTGTGCTTCCGATCTCCATCTTCAAGCATGAACATGATCTCCATCATCACCGGTATAGCGTCAAGGTCAATGGCGCCGTTTCATGGTTGTCGTCCACCAGCTTCAACTATTACAACTACTTTTAATAGACACGCGGGTCTTAACAGAATTTAAAGACAACCATATGGCTCCTGCCGGTTGCCAACTTACAATAAGGAACATTGCATACATCAAATATAATCACAATCATGGCCATATCACATCACAGCACACCCCTGCAAAACAAAGTTAGACGCCTCTAATTTTCTTTGCATATTTTACCTGGTTTGGGGATTTCAATAAGTGTCGCTCTAACTTACGAACAAGAACCACAACGTTGATGCTTGAACTATCAAGTGCCCGTTGTAAATTGTATCTATACTATGATGGGAGAGACAGGCACCCGCAAAGCCACTTATGCAATACAAGTTGCATGTTAAGCGTGGAGCAAGTCTCATGAACGATGTCATGTAAGGTTAGCCCGGGCCGCTTCATCCCATCATACCACAAGATGGAAAGTACACAAAAAGCAATTGATAATAAAAGCACCACCACCCACAATGATCATTGTGTTCTACTCGTGCAACAGATCTACATATAGACACGGCTCTGATACCACTGTTGGGGTTCGTAGCATGGAAAACAAAAAAATTCTACCGCATGCACACAAAAAAGCCAGGATCTATCTACTAGATTGAAGCAACGAGTCGATAGAGGAACTCACCCTCGAAGATTCCAAAGCGGTTAACGAGAGCAGATTCTCGTGGGTGTTGTAGTCGTACTCTTGCCGATCTCAAGATCACGTAGACGATCCTTCTGGCGCTGCGTTCCGGCAGCGCTTCCTCTGTCGGTCACACGTTTGGTACTCGATGAAGACATTCCTCTCCCTTGTTCCAGCAGGCAGCGGAGGTTGTAGCACTCTCCTCGCTATTCAGGCAGCACGACGGCGTGGTGTCTGAAGTAGAGGGGAGATCTCGCAGGGCTTCGCCTTAAGCCGGAGCGAGTATGTTGGAGTATGAGAGAGGCCTTGGTGATCTAGGGTTTAGAGGGAACCAAGGGGAGGGCTAGGCCGGCGGCTAGGGTTTGGGGAAGCCCCAAGTCGCCGAGTTAGAGGGGAAACCCTAGGCGGCGGCTGCACTTGGAGGTGGAGGCGCGCAGGAGCTAGGGTTTTAGGTGTGTAGTAGAGGGGCAGCCCTACCCCTCCTTATATAGGTGGGAGGGTGCGGCTTGGGAGGAGGGAGTCCTCCCCCAAGTCGTCCTCCTTGGCTGGCGGGTGGAGGGAGGAGACTTCCTCCCCAAGTAGGTTTCCTACTCTCCCTCCACCAAGCAACCTTGCCGTTTGACTTTTTCAAATTGGCGTTTGACCTTCAAACTAGGATTTGATTTCTCCCTTTATTTTGCCCAGCCAAGTGACCTAGTACATGATGCAACCATTCCACATTGTCATGACACATTCATGTACCCTTCCCCTCTGGAGTGTCGGACCTTCCGGACCCTTCTAGAACATTCCTGGTGAAAACACCGGAATCATTCCTCAACTCCGAAATAGGACTTTCCTTATATGAATCTTATTCTCCGGACCATTCCGGATCTCCTCATGATATCCTGGATCCCATCCGAGACTCCAAACAACATTCGGTATCTTACTCATCATTCCATAACTACTCAACAACATCGAATCCTTAAGTGTGTCTCCCTACGGTTCGTGAATTATGCGGACATGATCAAGACACTTCTCCGATCAATAACCAATAGAGGAATCTGGAAATTCATATGGCTCCCACATATTTCTACGATTACTTTGTGATCGAATGAACCACTTACATATGATACCAATTTCCCTTTGTCTCACGATAGTTTACTTATCCGAGGTTTTGATCGTCGGTATCTCTGCATACCTAGTTCAACCTCGTTACTGATAAGTACTCTTTTCTTATTCACGTGATATGTGATCCCTTGTGAGCCAGTCACATGCTTGCAATCTAATTGGATGACATTCCACCGAGAGGGCCCAGAGTATATCTATCTGTCATATGGATGGACAAATCCCACTCTTGATCCATGTGTCTCAACCCATACTTTCCGAACACTCAATGCCATCTTTATAGCCACCCAGTTACGGTGTGGTGTTTGATGTCATCAAAGCATCCTTCCGGTGATGGTGATTAGCATGATCTCATGGTCGAAGGAATTAGGTTACTATGTATCAAAAAGCTTATAGCAATTGAACTATTAAAATGACTTGATCTTTATGCTACGCTTATCTATAGGAGTATGTCCATCATACCATTCTCCTAACGATATGATCTTGTTGTTAATAACATCTCAATGTTCATGATAGGGAAACCACAATCATTTATTAACCAACAAGCTAGTATTATGAAGAGGCTTTACCAGGGACTCTAATTTTGTTTACAAATCACACAAGTATTAATGTTCCTGGTTAATACTATTATAGCATGAATGTAAACATTTATCATAAACACAAAGATATAATAATAACTACATTTATTATTTCCTCTAGGGCATATCTCCAACATTGCTCAGTTCCTGTCAATTGCCCTGCTGTAATTTGTTTATCCAGCATGCCATGTTTGTTTATATAAGGAGAACACCTCTAGTGAACTATGGACCCCGGTCCAATCTTTACCATTGATACATCTTCCACTATTACTGTTTACTTGCTGCAAACCATCATCGCCTTCCACACCATATAGTTAATCCTTTGTTACAGCAACCGGTGAGATTGACAACCTCACTGTTAGTTGGGGCAAAGTCTTGAGTTTTTGTTGTGCAGGTTTCCACATTGCTTGCAACACCTTTGAGGCGTTTCCTTCCTACTACTATTCGATAACCTCGGTTTCTTACTGAGGGAAAAATTGCTGTTGTGTTGCATCATACCTTGCTCTTGGGGTTTCCCAACGGGGCTTTCAACACGCATCAAGACTTTCTGGTGCCGTTGCCGGGGAGGCTAAGGACTTCTTCACAAGGGGAGTCCTCCTCAACCTTTCTCTTTACTTTGTTATTAGTTTTGTTAGTTTCTTTTGATTGGTTTTGTTTGCCTCTTTTTGACAAAAACTCAAAAAAAATTAGTCTAGTTTGGTTTGCTTTCTCTTATCAAAAACACACAAAAAATTAGTTCCTGCTCTGCTACTGCTGCTGTTTTTGGCTTGCCCCACTTTTGCCAAAATGAACTCTGCTGAGAACACCAAGTTGTGTGACTTCACTAGCACAAACAACAATGATTTCCAAAGAACTCATATTGCCCCAACTGCTCCTGATGCTACCTTTTATGAAATTAAGGCTGCTTTGTTGAATCTTATGATAAGAGAGCAATTTTCTGGTGCTAGTTCTGATGATGCTGCTGCCCATCTCAATAGCTTTGTTGAACTTTGTGAGATGCAAAAGTATAAGGATGTAGATGGAGATATTATTAAGCTCAAGCTGTTTCCTTTCTCCTTGAGAGGAAAAGCTAAAGAATTGTTGCTATCCTTGCCTAGAAATAGTATTGATTCTTGTATTAAGTGCAAAGATGCTTTTATTGGAAAGTACTACCCTCCTGCTAAGATTATATCTATGAGAAGTGACATTATGAAATTTAAACAACTTGATGAACATGTTTCTCAAGCTTGGGAAATAATGAAGTCTTTGGTTAAGAATTGTCCCACTCATGGACGCACTGCTTGGAGGATTATCCAGACTTTTTATGCAGGTTTAAACTTCTCTTCAAGAAACCTGTTGGATTCAGCTGCTGGAGGTACCTTTATGGGCATCACTTTGGGTGATGCAACAAACTCATTGATAATATGATAGTTAATTACTCTGAATGGCACACTGAGAGAGCTCCACATGGTAAGAAGGTAAATTCTGTTGAAGAAACCTCCTCTTTGAGTGATAAGATTGATGTTATTATGGCTATGCTTGTTAATGGGAAAGCTCCTTTAGATCCAAATAATGTTCCCTTAGCCTCTTTGGTTGCTCAAGAAGAGCAAGTTCATGTGAACTTTATTAGAAACAACAATTTCAACAACAATGCCTATAGGAATAATTTTGGTAGCAACAACAATTATAGGCCTTATCCTCCTAATAATGGCAATTCCTATGGAAACTCCTACAACAATGCTAGAAGATCCCCCTCTGAACTTGAAGTTATGCTAAAAGACTTTATTAGTAAACAAACTGTTTTCAACAAGACTATGGAGGAAAAACTTTTAAATGTTGAGAAAAATATTTCCTCTTTGTCTAAAGCACAGTCCTCCTTGATTAATAAAACGGCCGCTAAACCTGAAACCATGGAAAGTGCCTTTGCTTCTACTCATGCCATACAAGTTACTATTGATGAAAATGTTAGGTTGTTAGCTCAACTTCATGCTAAGTGGGAAAGGGAAGCTGAAATTGATAGAAACAATACTGTGTGCACCATCACTAGAATGGATACCACTAAACCACAAGAAATCCCTATTCCTCCTCCTACAATTCCTAAGACTAATGAGTCTACTACTAGTGATGCTAAGTTTGATTTTGATATAGATGGGTGTAATATTTCTGAAGTGATTTTATTCCCGCAAAAGCTTGCTAGAAGTCCTGATGCTAGTGATATGCATGTTGCTTTCACCAAACACATTACAGATGCTCTTGTTAAGATTAAGGAAGAGAAGTTAAAACACAAAGCTTCTAGTCCTAGGAAAGTAGAAGATGGTTGGGAACCCATTATTAATATGCAAGTGAATGACTTTGATCTCAAAGCTTCATGTGATCTTTGTTCTAGTGTCTCTATTATGCCTAGAAAGATTTATGAAATGCTTGATTTGCCACCTTTGGAAGATTGTTATTTGGATGTCCCACTTGATGATAATACTAAGAAGAAACTCACGGGGAGTATTAATGATGTTTTCATTATGGTTAACAATGCTTATGTCCTTGTTGATTTCTATGTTTTGGATGTTGAATACAATGCTTCTTGTCCTATTACTTTGGGAAGACCTTTTCTTAGAACTGTTGGTGTCATCATTGATATGAAAGAAGGCACCATTAAATATCAATTTCCATTCAAGAAATACATTGAACACGTCCCTATGAGGAGAGAGAAGTTACTTTTTTCTCCTCCTTTGAAATCAAGGTTTGATGTTAATGCTTCTTCATTTGAAAATACTTGATTTCTTGCTTCTTGTGCCTAACTTAAAGGCATTATAGAAAAGTACTTGTTGGGAGATAACCTAAGAGTTTCCTTGAGTATTGAAAGGTATTACTTCAGTAATGACCTCTCCTTATCCTTTTTTTTCTTTTTTGTGCCAAGAATGACCTCTAATGAGAGGGAAGTAAGATTTGGGGAGTTGCTGTCCCGAAACAGATTTCTGTCCTCCACCATAAAAATTCGTGAGGAGTCTCTGTAAGTCGTGTTGAGCTGAAAATTTACGAATAAATCCCCCAGTATGTTAACTCACTTTCGTTAGTTCAACACTTTTTGATTTGAGCAACAGAAGAGTTTTGAAAAAATCGGTTTCTACCTGATGGTCTGTTTTGACAGATTTCTGCCATTATTTGCATTTGCTTCTTATTGATTCCTTTTTTATTTCTCTTTTGGGGAATTTAGATTTTTGAAGGATTTGATAAAATAGATTGTGTTTTTAGTGAAAAGTTTTGCTGTTCCAAAGTTAAACCCAAAGTTCTATTATCTTTTGAATACACTAATGTTGCTAATGAAGATTGTGTGAAGTTTGTATGAAGGAAAATTTTCAGGTGTAGAGAGAGAATGATGTTATGAGATGAAGAATGGACAAAAGCTCGAGCTTGGGGATGCCACCCCGGTGTCACCCCAAGTAATATCCAAGAGGTACAAGCGTCAAAGCTTGGGGATGCCCAAGGCATCCCCTTCTTCATCAATAAAAAGCTCAGGTCTGTCTAGACACTTCGTTTTTATTGTTTCATGCACTGTTGTGTTGTTCTTAGAGCGTCTTAGTTTTCGTTTGGTTTGCTTAGTTGTTTAGTTTGCTTGAATAAAGTAGCTTGGACCCCCGTTCTTGCTGTGTTGTTTCAAATAAGTCAATTGGTGTTGGAAAGGAGTAGAAAGTTCTTGCTTGAAAGTGCAAGAGGAGCTTGCATTGACTGTGACTTAGACTTTATCCTAATATGCTAGGTGTTGTTTTGACCTTATGCTTAGTGATTATTGTTGTAGCATGACTTGTTCCAAACAATTGGGATTGCTTAGTGTGCCTTGAAAGAATCATGCGTTGTTTTAGCATACAAAAGCATAGTATTGAGGTATTCTCCTTTGATGCTTTGTTTGGGTTGACTTGGCACATGCTCACACCATGTTATGACTATGAACAAGTCACCATAGCCTCTATGATCATTTAGTCCTTGACTTGTTGTACCACTCTATTCTTTGATTAGTAATGTTTTGTCTCTCTACATGATTATGGCCATTATTGCTCTCTTAGTTCGTTGCTCCTAGTCTTTTGCTAGCCTCCACTTGTATGAGTAAGCTCTACTCATGCTTCCAACTTCCAAGAAACCAAGTTATTCCAAAGTGTCCACTATAAATTCCTATGCATGGTGTGTTACACCATTCCAATTATATTCTTGTTTTCAACTATCTTCCAATTAAAAACTATTTTGTTATTTGAAAACTTAGTGATTAAATCCCTCACAAACTTGATGGCACACTTTATTTTCTTTGCCCCTAATAAACTTGAACCATTGTAACAACTTTGTTGTATATGCTTGCACTTATAAGTTGGAATTAGCAGAACCGTGCTGTCATGGGGAATGTTTTCAACATTGCACTTGTACTTTGTACTCAGTTGATATCATGATCTTTAGTCTATGGATGTCACCGAGTGTGAAATAAAGAGGGAACTTGTAAGTCCATGGAGTTTGTATCCTGTGTTAGAGAAATGTCTGGGCCGTTAGCCTAAGCCAAGCCTAATCATGGTGGAAACTTGCAGCATCACCATAGGGAGATATCTATGAAGTATCCTCAATAAAAAGCTATGCATATGGTAAACAAAAAGTTGCTGAGATGCTCATTGTCTGCTTGCCTTGTCATTTTGGTTATGGGAAAGCTCCTGTACCATGTGCAAGGGGTACCCCGTTGGCAGTTGTCAATGATATGCAAATACTTACAATGACAAGAACTTACCTGGACCCAAAGTTGAGTATGCATGAGGTGTGGCCCTCGTATTCAAGGGACTTGAGATTGCCAACTTATACTTCATAAGGCATATACTCCATCTTTGCCACTTTAACCTTAACCACTTCAAGATGCTTATGATAGGGGCAATGAGGGCTGAAAGCTAACAAGTACCATAATTTTTGGAAGCTCTTTTTGAAACTTGTAATCCCTACTTCCCTTTATGAAGGGCCCTTCTTCCACTATTTTATTGAGTCTCCACCTTCTACCTTCAGGCACCACTAAGAGAGCATAGTTGTCATTCTTAGTTCTATGTGTAGTGTTCCAAAACTTATTGATTGATGCATATTGTTGATATTGCTTGTTCTTGTGTTACATGTTTCTAGTCACCCTTGTGAACTTTGAAGGTGTCCTATGCATCTATTTGCTACTCTATGAGGGACAAGCTGAATGCCACTATGCCATGTTTTCTGTATGTGAAACAAACAAACATTTTTCAATGCACGTTATTCATGATCTTTGTTTGTAGCCTTTCATGTTGCATGCATAGTTACTTTGTCCTATTGTTAGAACTCCATTTTACATGCACATGTTTAGAGTTCTTTGATCCCAGCTTTCAATCCTTGCAAATGGTTTGATCTTGGTTTTGATGGTGCATGTCACGTAAAAAAAATTTCTTTTATCACTTACCTACTCGAGGACGAGCAGGCGTTACGCTTGGGGATGCTTGATACGTCGGAAACGTATCTATAATTTTTTATGCTCCATGCTTGTTTAGTATCTACTTTGCTTTGCTTTTGTCTACACTTTGAGGTGTTTTTATATCTTTTCTGGAACTAAACTATTAACAAGTTGCCATAGTGTCAGTTGCCTGTTTTCTTCTGTTTTTGGTTCCAGAAAGGCAGAAAATCAATATTCTCAGAATTGGACGGGATAAAAGCCAAAGTCAATATTTTACCGTGGGCAACACGAAGCTAGAAGACGAGACGGAGAAGGCTCACCAGGGGCCACACCCCCTAGCCACGCGGGTGGGCCCACCCTGCGCCTGGGGGGTGCAACCACCCTGGTGGCCCCCTGGCTCGCCCCTTCGCTTATAAGAAGCCCCCGATGCAGAAACCCTAGGCACCTGATCAAAACTCCACGAAACCGTTTTGTAGTCTCCGCCACCATCGTCCCTCGATCGGGGGGATCTGAAGCTCTTCCCGGCAGCCTACCGAAGGGGAGATCATCCCGGAGGCCGTCTTCTTCATCATGCCAGCCTCCGGTATGAAGCATGAGTAGTTCCACCTTGGACTACGGGTCCATGTAGTAGCTAGATGGTTGTATCTCCTCCTTGTGCTTTCATGTATAGATTGTAACTACCTCGGTGAATTACGCTCCTAGTTACAAGCCTGGACGAACAGAAATGGTTGAAATAGTACGGTGGGGCCCAAATGCCACTCACAGGTAGACCTCTCGGCCGTCCCAACCATTTCCGAACATCGGGACAAGAACGGGCGGCGTAATCGGCAGGCGAAGGGATCAACTACATACACAAATGAGTATGTATGCAAGCCACCATACAATAGTACATCAGAGCCATTCCATCTAAAAAGAAAGGAAATATAGCAACGCCATACGGCAAGATCCAAATATCCTAGATAGATATAATAGTTTAGGATATCTCCTCATACATCAATCAACAGAGTATCAAGCGGAAGCGGAAGACAGAATCCGAGTACGGATAAGAAGCAAATCGGCATAAGATGCCCCATAAATAAGCACATCCTGCCCACAGATCTCACGGATCCCCGTTCCCAGAATCTCTACACCGAAGGATCGTTGCCCACATCGTCCGTCTCTTCCACCCAGTATCCATCTTGTGAGTGTACCTGTTCATCTGAACCAATAATTTATCGTGTGAGACCCTAGGGGTACTCAGCAAGTCTTTATGCCTCTAAAGGGGACACAACCTGGGGTGACGCAATTGCAGCAAAAGATAAACCCTAGCAATGCTATAGATACTCGCTAACCATCCGCCTAACCAGAGATAGACGGATGTCCGTGAATTAATAACAACAGTTATAACAGTAATATCCACCGATCCATCCTCCTCCTCGCTTACCGACGAGGAAGCGGACGAACAACCTCCCATCCGTTGGCAGTTTTATTATCCATTCCGTGAGTATTGCACTATTTACTAGTCAGGTACCTAGTCTAGTCAGATTAAAGGCGGTACTTTAGTTATGCTTGTCTATGATCGAGAAACTGTGCTCCAAGTCGTCCATAACCGCGGACACGGATTTCAGAAAGTTTTACCCTGCAGGGGTGCACAAATAGCAACACACACTCGATATGCCTCGAAAAAACCAAATCAAAACCCAACGAGACAGTCACGACAAAGCAATTACAGGATTCAGAAATATTTCAGGGGGCCACCCCTTTAAGTAGATCCCGCAACGAAGCCGGCCGGCTCCGAGACGGGCTTAAGGTTGTGGAGGCGGCTGTAAACGACTGGGAACCCGAAAGTGTGGCTGGGCTTGTCGATACAGCGAAATCGGGCCACGATCCTAAACAGTACAGTGTGCTCCTCGCACAATTTAAATAAAGCAGTAAAGCATGGCATAAGTACAGGATAGTAAATAAAACCTCAAACTAGTTTGTGGCCCCAAGAAATAAGAATGAATCCAGCTCTGGCTCAGGAGGGTCCATAAGGCCTCCCGGATGTGGATAGCGCGAATAGTCTTGGAACAGGATTCAAGTACTCGGGGTCTTACGGGACACAAGTGAGCCTGAAAAACCAAATAGCGAATATGGCTCACCGATGCCACTTTCATTAGTTATCCCATTACTACTCAGGTTAAGTTGTTTAGGTACCTCATTATCCATCAGACACTCACATACCCTACACATGCTGTTCTACGACTCGCATGGCTCAAACAACTCCTGTAGTAATGGCTCATGGGATGGAGGAACAAGCTTCGGTGGGGTTTAAAAGTAAAGGCTATGCAATACTTGGGATTCAATTTAATGCAATCGCGACTCAATGATGCAAGAATAAGAAAGAGGCAATAGGTACTATATGTATGCAAGCATGTGGTAGTGCTTGCCTGGCAGCTCAGTTGAAGCAAGAGATGGATCTGGGTAGTGCTCCTGGTTCTCTTGATATATCCCCTGCTCAGCGTCTATTCGAAGAAGAACCAAACAAACAAGGGCCAACATAAATAAAGTGCGCAAGCATACGAATAAAATGCATCAAGCAAACGATCATGCCATGATGAATGATGCACAATTTGCATGGCATTAAGGTAGCATGGCATGGGTGAGGTGTGGAAACAATAACAAAGCATTTTATTGAGTTTTGGGCCCATTTTAGCCTCATATTAGTTGCTGTACTCTTTATATTTACATGATGCATGCTTCAAAGCAAACCATGGAATGCACAAACAGAAAGGTCTCGTCGAGCTAATCATTTTAGACATATTATTTTTTAAATTTGGATTTATAAAACAAAAGTTATTAATTAAATAAGGAAAAGGGCATTTTACTTGTAATTTAAATAAACTTGGAAAATAAAGTGTTCAAAATATATTTTGGATTGCATATTTGAAATCCTCACATTTTTCTGATTTGAAAACATATATTATTTGTATTATTTGGATTAATATTTGAAAAGTTATTTGAGAACAGAATTTAAATTGGATTTGAATTAAATTGAAAAGATTTGAATTGGAAACAGATTTGCCGAAATACTTTTGTCACCCAGTCCATGTCTAGCCGCAGACACAGACGAATGGGGCCTCCCTGCTGACTGGACCAGACGCGCACAGAGGAGGTTTTCTCACCGCGAGCTGACCCAGCCTAAGCGAATGACAGGTGGGCCAGGGCAACCTCAGGGTCCACACGCGGGCGCGCCAGCGGGGGCGTGCCACGTGGGGAAGCCAGGGAGCGCGGGTTGAGTGTGAAGCAGCGAGGGGGGTTTCTGCAAAACGGACACTGCGGCTGACGGTGGGCCCAAAAGGTACCGCGGGTTGATGCAACAAAAGAGCAGGGGGGTATCAGCAAAAGTGCGGCCGCTACTGTGGATCTTCTCTCTGAACCTCTGACGACGCGATGGTGCTCGACAGGGCGGCCTCGGTGCAGGGTTCGAACCCGCGACGCAGGCCACGCGCGCGGTGGGCAGAGCTGCTGCGGTAGGCTAGGGCTTGCGTCAGGTGGGGGCTGCGCGGCAAGATGAGGCCTAAGCGATGCTAGCGTGAGCAGACAAAAAGGTCCGGCGGCGCGCGGAGGGCGTTCGACGCAACGTCCGGCGGGGCCAGGGCGAGACGGTGACGGCGAGGATGTCTGGGGGGTTGGGGAGCTCACCGGGAGTGTGTCGACGTGGACGGATCGAGCAGAGGAGCAGTGGATCGGCGTCGAGGCAGACGTACTGGCGGCTAGGGTTTGCGTCGGTGTGGCGCTGGTACTGGCAGCTCCTGCGCTTCTCCTCCGCGACTGCGTGTACAGGCGTGGTGTAGGGGCTCGTCTTGGTCTCCTCGATCACCTCCCCTACGTGCTTGTTGTCTAGAACGGTGTAGCCGCGAGGGGGCCGAGGGTTGCCGGCGATGGCATAGCCGGTGGCGATGGAGAAGAGAGGGGGAGAGGGCAGGGCGCCTTCGGGGTGGATCTGGGGTAGCTGGGGGAGGCAGAGTGGGTGGATAGGGACGGAGAGGAGGGGGAGATGCCGTGGGGGTGGGGTAGATGGAAAAGGTGGCTCGGCCACCTTTCCTCTCCCTCCTTCACGTGCTCGGTTCGGCCAGGGCAGGGCAGGGGCAGGTAGGGGGCTGGTAGGTGGACCAGGGCGAGGCCAAGGAGGCAGGGCAGGCTCGGGCGGGGGCCGCCTTGGCTGAGAGAGAGCTAGAGGGGAGAGGGGGTAGCCTCGGGTAGATTAGGTTTGGGAGCTAGGTTAGGAGGGTATGGCTCGGGTTAGGCTTGGTCTTAGGGTTGGGGTAGCTGGGGTTGGGGTGGTTAGGTGCTAGGTGGGTCCAGGGAGGTGGAGAGAAGAGAGGCCGAGAGGGGGAGATGTGGGGGTAGCTTAGGGTTTAGAAGAGAGAGGGGGAGGTTAGATGCTAGGGTGTTCTTTTTTCAAGACCAAGCCAAGCACAAACCAAACCCCAACAAGATCAAGACTAGAAAAGAGAGGAAAAGGTGATGTGGTTTAAGCATGATCAACAAATAAGCTCAAGCTAAAGAGAGAGATAGAGAGAGAGATGATCCACCCAAAACCAAATAGAAACCAAATGACAAGCTAAAGGGTACTTGCATGGCCCATGCAAAAATATTCAATGCCATGTTCATTTGTGAGAACAACATTAATACATGGCATTATTATTTTGCATTCCCAAAATTGGAGTAAGACCCAAGCAAAGGAATTTAGAAAGAATTCCAAGTGGAGTATAGGGAGATGATCACATTGGATTATATTTGGGACTTGCTAGTGTGTATATGCCACTAGGTATTTAATAAGCCCACAAAATATCCCAACATGATGATAACCCCAACACCACACATATGGAAGCTAGGAAAAGGTTCCACTCACAAGGCATGCAAAGGTGGCCATGTGGCTCTCATATATCAATATTGTGAAAACAACATGATGCCAAGATGAGAGCATGTGGCAAAGAATTGGATCCATCCCAACCCACATGAGCTAGAAGTAAAACCAGTAAATGCCAAGCTCATATTTAGTTGGATGGTGGAATTATAAGGTGGTGAAAGAAAAGGTGGTGGAGTTAATAAAAGATATGCCCCCAACTCAACTTGGGCATTTAAACAATATATCAAGAACCAAATACAATATCAAGAGGCAAATACAATTAATAATGCATATGAGATAAGAACCAAATCAAAAAGGGTTTGATATGATGATCAAATGCAAGGAGGCATGATGACATGAGCATGATATAATGATGATGCAACAATTATATATTGAAGTAGCCATTATATTACTAGACCAAGTAGCATTACAATTGTTAGACAATTGGGATGCTACAACTCTCCCCCACTAAACAGGAATCTCGCCCCGAGATTCTAGGATGAAGAAGACGACACAAAGAGGGTAGGATACTTGGCACGGAGCTCATCTTCACGTTCCCAAGTGGCTTCATCAACGGAATGGTGCGACCACTGCACCTTGCAAAACTTGCTAGACTTGTTGCGAGTCTTGCGTTTTGCTAGAGAAACAACGGGTTGGAAGAGCTGAAGGATTGTCGTTAGACAAGAAAGATAGGATGGACATAGCTCCGGCTTTCCAAAGAAACATGATAAAGGATAGAACCACTGTGAAAGAAAGAACAAGATGATGTATCATGGATAAGAAAGATACGCCGTTAAGATTAAAGATTTACTGATACTAGAGAGTATGAATCCTTGTCTCGCCAGAAGGAAAAGAGCTAGATTGGAGAGGTTTGAACCGCTATGACAATAGCATCGTATCCTCTCTCGGATTAGAGAAATGAAGTTCGGAAACAATATTGCCTTCAAACAATAGAGTCCCTTGATATCGACAGAAAGATTTAGCTAGACATCGTCGGATTTGATTCTTGTTGCGCCGGTAAGAACCGAAGGATCACGCAATTGAGGTGCGCGGATATAACTTCCAGATACGGATGTGAAGCTAGATCATGGTGGAATCCCGAGAAGCAAAGAATATGGAGGATCTGGAGTTTATTGTAGAGATACTTATCGCTTTCTTTAGCCTTGAGGCTAACGCAATAGATTTGCGGCTGATGGCATCAACCATAATTGGCTTTACCACCGAGAAAGAATTGATGAACCCAAGAGAGATATAGATTCCTTTCATCTTGTTTGTGGATGTAGAGCATCGGTAGAAAGATGAGGACCGAAAAGAGTTTGCGTTTGTTTCCACCAGATAATTGAAGATTTGCTCCGTGTAGGAAAGATAGATCATCATCGAGAGATTGTTGGTTACTTTCTTCGAGAGAGCACTCCGGAAAACAAGGACGGAAGTAAAAGTATCAAGGGATAAAGGCCACTTATAACTTCCGTGGAATGAGTGGAATCACATTAGTTCACCAATTCAATGTACAAGAGCGAATGATAAGAGTAGTGGTATGGTAGCTACTCCATCCCGCACTCAAAGCATTACTCCGCACATGAATAAGAAAACCATGCAACCCAACTACTGAAACAGACTGAAGGTATTGATAAGCTCATGGAACTCCGTTAGAAAACAAGGATAGATGCAAACGATTCACCGGATCCAAGATAGATAAAGATGATGATGTTATCGTCAGATCAGAAGTAACCAGCCACCGGAAAGATATGAAGGAAGATCACGGAGGCAACTGCAAGATCCCACAGACAAAGAAAAGATAGCACCACTTGAACAGAAGGATTATGAAAGATCTGAAAAGTCTTCATGGCCTCCGGTGGATTGAGCATAGATGATAGAACGATAGGGTTGCAAGAGATCACTTGACGAGACTGAGGTGAAAAGAACTCCATGTTCTTCTTGAAAAGATTGAGAGAGATTTAGCAGTCCTGAGGAAAATCTTCGGCGGAACGACGATGATAACTTGCCAACAAGGAACAACTCCGGATTGGTTGAAGATGGAAGATGGAATTAACAATGAACTTGCTGATTACAGAATTGAAGCGATCTATTTAGTAGAAGGACGTGGCCGAGATAGGTGACTTGAAAAAGTCAGAGTTCTCACTTTGAGACTTTGCACACAGGCAGTGTTCTCAAAGCTTGAGAGAAAAGACATAGATGATCTTCCATGTCCTTCCATTGATATAGAATAGGCAAGCATATTATCAACATATACCACCAAGGATTAACAAGATATTCCTAGAATATCAAGTTCAAAAGGCGAGAGAAACGAACAAATGCTCGAAACACTTTCTGAGCTCAACGCTCTTTGAAAGATCATTATTACGAGCACGGGTTCGTGTTGAAGAAGATGCACTGGAAGAATAGATTATCTGGTCCTTCGGAAGAAGAAGAGATGTCACCTGGTTCGCATTGTCGATCGGAACACCGGTTACAAAGATAAAGAGATCTTGGATAAGAACCGATGATATAGCTTTGCTTATGGTATGAGCTAACAGAGACGAAAAAGATGTGCAGATATGGAGTTCAAAAAGATGTGCAGCATGATGGACAGATGATAGACCGCCGTAGTGATTTGGGAAACTCCGGATTGAGCGCCGGTGACAAACGAATGAGTTAGCATGGACATGCTGATAAAAGGGAGATAGATAATGTTTCACACACGACTGAAAAGGAGTGTGGAAACACAGATGTATCAAAGAAAAAAATTCCGCATTTTTCGGCATTAAAATACCAATAGATGCGCAAAATCACTTAGCAGATAGAGATTAGCAACAGATGGTTACACAGAAAGAGGAGTTGCTAGAAGGAAGAACACCCTTAAGAAGATGGCACCGGTTAACAAGGAGTCAGATATATCGCGCCGGTTTTCAAAAGCCTGTCAGTATGGAATGTACCAACAGTTGATAACCAAAAGGCAGATAAAGATAACAAAAAGGATGCAACAGATAGACAAGGAATTACACACACACACACACTTTCTATGGTACTACGGAAACCCAGAACACGTGAATCCTAGTTTGAATTTTAAGAAGAGGATTGAAAACGTTACACTTCCTTACCAGAAAAGGGTGGGTGGGTGGATAAGAAGAAAAGTGGAAGCAGTCCTACTCTCGCGTCTTGTTTTTCCCTAGTATACATAACTACCAAAAATATTTGCTAGACAGACAACGACCATTTGGCTGAGACCCTGAAGGGCGGGATGGCTCTGATACCAATTGTAACTACCTCGGTGAATTACGCTCCTAGTTACAAGCCTGGACGAACAGAAATGGTTGAAATAGTACGGTGGGGCCCAAATGCCACTCACAGGTAGACCTCTCGGCCGTCCCAACCATTTCCGAACATCGGGACAAGAACGGGCGGCGTAATCGGCAGGCGAAGGGATCAACTACATACACAAATGAGTATGTATGCAAGCCACCATACAATAGTACATCAGAGCCATTCCATCTAAAAAGAAAGGAAATATAGCAACGCCATACGGCAAGATCCAAATATCATAGATAGATATAATAGTTTAGGATATCTCCTCATACATCAATCAACAGAGTATCAAGCGGAAGCGGAAGACAGAATCCGAGTACGGATAAGAAGCAAATCGGCATAAGATGCCCCATAAATAAGAACATCCCGCCCACAGATCTCACGGATCCCCGTTCCCGGAATATCTACACCGAAGGATCGTTGCCCACATCGTCTGTCTCTTCCACCCAGTATCCATCTTGCGAGTGTACCTGTTCATCTGAACCAATAATTTATCGTGTGAGACCCTAGGGGTACTCAGCAAGTCTTTATGCCTCTAAAGGGGACACAACCTGGGGTGACGCAATTGCAGCAAAAGATAAACCCTAGCAATGCTATAGATACTCGCTAACCATCCGCCTAACCAGAGATAGACGGATGTCCGTGAATTAATAACAACAGTTATAACAGTAATATCCACCGATCCATCCTCCTCCTCGCTTACCGACGAGGAAGCGGACGAACAACCTCCCATCCGTTGGCAGTTTTATTATCCATTCCGTGAGTATTGCACTATTTACTAGTCAGGTACCTAGTCTAGTCAGATTAAAGGCGGTACTTTAGTTATGCTTGTCTATGATCGAGAAACTGTGCTCCAAGTCGTCCATAACCGCGGACACGGATTTCAGAAAGTTTTACCCTGCAGGGGTGCACAAATAGCAACACACACTCGATATGCCTCGAAAAAACCAAATCAAAACCCAACGAGACAGTCACGACAAAGCAATTACAGGATTCAGAAATATTTCAGGGGGCCACCCCTTTAAGTAGATCCCGCAACGAAGCCGGCCGGCTCCGAGACGGGCTTAAGGTTGTGGAGGCGGCTGTAAACGACTGGGAACCCGAAAGTGTGGCTGGGCTTGTCGATACAGCGAAATCGGGCCACGATCCTAAACAGTACAGTGTGCTCCTCGCACAATTTAAATAAAGCAGTAAAGCATGGCATAAGTACAGGATAGTAAATAAAACCTCAAACTAGTTTGTGGCCCCAAGAAATAAGAATGAATCCAGCTCTGGCTCAGGAGGGTCCATAAGGCCTCCCGGATGTGGATAGCGCGAATAGTCTTGGAACAGGATTCAAGTACTCGGGGTCTTACGGGACACAAGTGAGCCTGAAAAACCAAATAGCGAATATGGCTCACCGATGCCACTTTCATTAGTTATCCCATTACTACTCAGGTTAAGTTGTTTAGGTACCTCATTATCCATCAGACACTCACATACCCTACACATGCTGTTCTACGACTCGCATGGCTCAAACAACTCCTGTAGTAATGGCTCATGGGATGGAGGAACAAGCTTCGGTGGGGTTTAAAAGTAAAGGCTATGCAATACTTGGGATTCAATTTAATGCAATCGCGACTCAATGATGCAAGAATAAGAAAGAGGCAATAGGTACTATATGTATGCAAGCATGTGGTAGTGCTTGCCTGGCAGCTCAGTTGAAGCAAGAGATGGATCTGGGTAGTGCTCCTGGTTCTCTTGATATATCCCCTGCTCAGCGTCTATTCGAAGAAGAACCAAACAAACAAGGGCCAACATAAATAAAGTGCGCAAGCATACGAATAAAATGCATCAAGCAAACGATCATGCCATGATGAATGATGCACAATTTGCATGGCATTAAGGTAGCATGGCATGGGTGAGGTGTGGAAACAATAACAAAGCATTTTATTGAGTTTTGGGCCCATTTTAGCCTCATATTAGTTGCTGTACTCTTTATATTTACATGATGCATGCTTCAAAGCAAACCATGGAATGCACAAACAGAAAGGTCTCGTCGAGCTAATCATTTTAGACATATTATTTTTTAAATTTGGATTTATAAAACAAAAGTTATTAATTAAATAAGGAAAAGGGCATTTTACTTGTAATTTAAATAAACTTGGAAAATAAAGTGTTCAAAATATATTTTGGATTGCATATTTGAAATCCTCACATTTTTCTGATTTGAAAACATATATTATTTGTATTATTTGGATTAATATTTGAAAAGTTATTTGAGAACAGAATTTAAATTGGATTTGAATTAAATTGAAAAGATTTGAATTGGAAACAGATTTGCCGAAATACTTTTGTCACCCAGTCCATGTCTAGCCGCAGACACAGACGAATGGGGCCTCCCTGCTGACTGGACCAGACGCGCACAGAGGAGGTTTTCTCACCGCGAGCTGACCCAGCCTAAGCGAATGACAGGTGGGCCAGGGCGACCTCAGGGTCCACACGCGGGCGCGCCAGCGGGGGCGTGCCACGTGGGGAAGCCAGGGAGCGCGGGTTGAGTGTGAAGCAGCGAGGGGGGTTTCTGCAAAACGGACACTGCGGCTGACGGTGGGCCCAAAAGGTACCGCGGGTTGATGCAACAAAAGAGCAGGGGGGTATCAGCAAAAGTGCGGCCGCTACTGTGGATCTTCTCTCTGAACCTCTGACGACGCGATGGTGCTCGACAGGGCGGCCTCGGTGCAGGGTTCGAACCCGCGACGCAGGCCACGCGCGCGGTGGGCAGAGCCGCTGCGGTAGGCTAGGGCTTGCGTCAGGTGGGGGCTGCGCGGCGAGATGAGGCCTAAGCGATGCTAGCGAGAGCAGACAGAAAGGTCCGGCGGCGCACGGAGGGCGTTCGACGCAACGTCCGGCGGGGCCAGGGCGAGACGGTGACGGCGAGGATGTCTGGGGGGGTTGGGGAGCTCACCGGGAGTGTGTCGACGTGGACGGATCGAGCAGAGGAGCAGTGGATCGGCGTCGAGGCAGACGTACTGGCGGCTAGGGTTTGCGTCGGTGTGGCGCTGGTACTGGCAGCTCCTGCGCTTCTCCTCCGCGACTGCGTGTACAGGCGTGGTGTAGGGGCTCGTCTTGGTCTCCTCGATCACCTCCCCTACGTGCTTGTCGTCTAGAACGGTGTAGCCGCGAGGGGGCCGAGGGTTGCCGGCGATGGCATAGCCGGTGGCGATGGAGAAGAGAGGGGGAGAGGGCAGGGCGCCTTCGGGGTGGATCTGGGGTAGCTGGGGGAGGCAGAGTGGGTGGATAGGGACGGAGAGGAGGGGGAGATGCCGTGGGGGTGGGGTAGATGGAAAAGGTGGCTCGGCCACCTTTCCTCTCCCTCCTTCACGTGCTCGGTTCGGCCAGGGCAGGGCAGGGGCAGGTAGGGGGCTGGTAGGTGGACCAGGGCGAGGCCAAGGAGGCAGGGCAGGCTCGGGCGGGGGCCGCCTTGGCTGAGAGAGAGCTAGAGGGGAGAGGGGGGTAGCCTCGGGTAGATTAGGTTTGGGAGCTAGGTTAGGAGGGTATGGCTCGGGTTAGGCTTGGTCTTAGGGTTGGGGTAGCTGGGGTTGGGGTGGTCAGGTGCTAGGTGGGTCCAGGGAGGTGGAGAGAAGAGAGGCCGAGAGGGGGAGATGTGGGGGTAGCTTAGGGTTTAGAAGAGAGAGGGGGAGGTTAGATGCTAGGGTGTTCTTTTTTCAAGACCAAGCCAAGCACAAACCAAACCCCAACAAGATCAAGACTAGAAAAGAGAGGAAAAGGTGATGTGGTTTAAGCATGATCAACAAATAAGCTCAAGCTAAAGAGAGAGATAGAGAGAGAGATGATCCACCCAAAACCAAATAGAAACCAAATGACAAGCTAAAGGGTACTTGCATGGCCCATGCAAAAATATTCAATGCCATGTTCATTTGTGAGAACAACATTAATACATGGCATTATTATTTTGCATTCCCAAAATTGGAGTAAGACCCAAGCAAAGGAATTTAGAAAGAATTCCAAGTGGAGTATAGGGAGATGATCACATTGGATTATATTTGGGACTTGCTAGTATGTATATGCCACTAGGTATTTAATAAGCCCACAAAATATCCCAACATGATGATAACCCCAACACCACACATATGGAAGCTAGGAAAAGGTTCCACTCACAAGGCATGCAAAGGTGGCCATGTGGCTCTCATATATCAATATTGTGAAAACAACATGATGCCAAGATGAGAGCATGTGGCAAAGAATTGGATCCATCCCAACCCACATGAGCTAGAAGTAAAACCAGTAAATGCCAAGCTCATATTTAGTTGGATGGTGGAATTATAAGGTGGTGAAAGAAAAGGTGGTGGAGTTAATAAAAGATATTCCCCCAACTCAACTTGGGCATTTAAACAATATATCAAGAACCAAATACAATATCAAGAGGCAAATACAATTAATAATGCATATGAGATAAGAACCAAATCAAAAAGGGTTTGATATGATGCTCAAATGCAAGGAGGCATGATGACATGAGCATGATATAATGATGATGCAACAATTATATATTGAAGTAGCCATTATATTACTAGACCAAGTAGCATTACAATTGTTAGACAATTGGGATGCTACATAGATCTTGTGAGCTCCGTTCATGATCAAGATCTAATCTATTTGTAATCATGCATGTTGTGTTTGCGGGGATCCGATGGATACTGAGATTACTATGTCAGATTGATTAGTGGTTCTGTCTTATGATTCTATCATGTATGTGTTGTTTGTGATCTTGCATGCTCTCCGTTGTTAGTAGCTATCTTGGCCAAGTAGTTGCTAGTGACTCCAAGAGGGGTATTTATGCTCGATAGTGGGTTCATGCATCTAGTTTCCAAGGGAAGTGACAGAAATCTCTTCGGTTGTAGATGTGTTGTTGCCATTAGGGAGAAAAAAGGTCTCTTTTTCATGGAACAAGTGGATTGTTTACCTTACACACTTTGCATAAAGCAGTTGTATGTTGCTTGCAACTTAATACTGGAGGGGGTACGGATGATAACCTGAAGGTGGACTTCTAGTCATAGATGCAGTTGGATGGCGGTCTATGTATATTGTTGTATTGCCCAATCGAATCTCATAGGATCTTTTTGTCTGGTATTGCATTGTTATGCCTTGCTCAGTTCCTGTCAATTGCCCTGCTGTAATTTGTTTACCCAGCATGCCATGTTTATTTATCTAAGGAGAACACCTCTAGTGAACTGTGGACCCCGGTCCAATCTTTACCATTGATACATCTTCCACTGTTACTATTTACTTGCTGCAAACCATCATCACCTTCCACACCATACAGTTAATCCTTTGTTACAGCAACCGGTGAGATTGACAACCTCACTGTTAGTTGGGGCAAAGTCTTGAGTTTGAGTTGTGCAGGTTTCCATGTTGCTTGCAACACCTTTGAGGCGTTTTCTTCCTCCTACTGGTTCGATAACCTCGGTTTCTTACTGGCGGAAAACTTGCTGTTGTGTTGCATCATACCTTGCTCTTGGGGTTTCCCAACGGGGTTCAACATGCATCAGCGAGTTATCTTACCGACTCTGATGATTCTCGTTCGCAATCCGGGTATGTGTTTGTGATAAACAGAGGGGCTGTGAGCTGGAAGAGTTCCAAGCAAGAGACTATGTGGTGGTCCAACTAACGAAGGTTCAACTTATTTTAAGCAACATTTGGAAAATAAGGTGATAAGTTGTGGTCCAACTAACGAAGTAAGTTACAATCCCAACTCACTAGATATGTTGGCTAACACAATATTTCTAGAAGCAATCACTCTATCCTGAGCACATGACTCCATTACTA
The DNA here is from genome assembly GCA_916181665.1 of Avena sativa. Lineage (NCBI taxonomy): Eukaryota > Viridiplantae > Streptophyta > Magnoliopsida > Poales > Poaceae > Avena > Avena sativa. The sequence goes on from OV702294.1 coordinate 95,564,473, forward strand.
AGTCTATAATGTCTCCTCTTAAGGTTTGGTTGGTAGCCTCCAACTCTTGGGTATGTTTCTTCTCTTCTTTTAGGATATTTTGGATGTTGAACATTCTGCACTTGACTCTATCACCAAGTTCTTTGATGGTCTTCCAAGCTGCATCCCTTGCTGAATCAAAGAATGTAGGGTGCATCACTGAATTGGTGAACATGCAGAATCCTGATTCCTTGTGGTTGTCTTCCTTGTTTTTATACAAGTGAAGTTGCACCCACCAGTACTCAACTCCTTCATCCATCACAGGAAAGCCTTTGTACACAGCTGCACCATGTATTTCCATTGCAACCATGAGGTCCTTGAGAGCCTTTGGGAATTCTGTCTCACACTCCAAAGTCATTGTCATGAGTGTTCCTTTCCTTACGGCTTCGTTGATGGAGTTCATCTACAAATAGAGATGAGAAAGAAGATTAGAAAACTTTACGAGAAGAATAGACAAGTGTAGAAGTTGTTGAGAATTTTCCTTAGTGGTTTCCAATCCTAGGGTCATAATCCTACAGGCAACACAGTGCTCTGATACCATCTGTAAGATCCCTCCTTTATAAAGGAAAAGGATCCCTGTGATTGCAATGCTAGTCCCTGGATCAATGCTAGCATCCACAGTTTAAGATGAAGTACACAGAAACAAAGGTCATTATTACAGTCATTCTAGAGACAACATAGTCTTCACAACTCCATGGCCACAGACCTATTACAAGAGTTTAAATAAGTAAATAGATAAAAGTCTTCATCTTCATGTGCCACAGGCAAACATGTTGAGTGTAGGCTCATGACTCCTAATCCTCATCAGAGTAACCTGCAACATCACAAGTTACAGCCATAGTGGGTCAATACATTGGAATAGTATTGGCAAGTGATACCTTAGTATAATTTTTGGTGGACTAGATACTATATGCAATTTGGCTAAGTGTAGCTTAGGCTTGCTTTGCTCAAAATAGGTTTTGCCTATTAGTTGAAAACACTAAGTTTTTCTTTGTCAAAACTTTTCCCAAGAGACCACCAATAGACATTGGAGTCCTTCACCCTTGTTCACCCACATGTTTTACTTAGAAATTGGGATGAGGAGATTCTTGATAGCTTCCATGTCTTGATGCTCAAGTTGTCCTTTTCCAGGGACATGGCTAAGTACTTAGATTCTTCCATCTGCAGAGATTGTGCACTTTCCCCACAAGCCTTGATTTTCACCAAGACAGGACCTTTCAGAAGCCTTCCCTTAGACCAAATGGACGCGTTCCAACCTATCATCCCACTACCACCAACTGTCCAAATGGCTAAGTTCTAGCAACCTATGTGATCCTGGCAGAGCCCATATTGCCAAGTGGCTGCACTAGAAGCTTCTTAACATTTGGCCTCTAAAATCTCTTTGTTCCTGGGTGGCTTTCCACAAGTGAGATACACAAGGTAAACCATAGAAATGGGCCTTGTGTAACCACTCAACATAAACCAATCCTTCCATTCCACCCAGGTGTTTCATTCACTTAGTTGTTTTATTAGGCAAAACACAAGTCCAAAGACTTAGAAATATTTTCATCATAGCATGTATATTTCACCACCCTCGGTTGCTACTAGCTAGGCTAAGCATGGCATAGATAAGCATCTTAACTTAGAAATTTCCTAGCAATTCTACAACTACTAGGATTTCCCATCATGGCATATAAGCAAAATATAACATGCAAGACTAGCAAAATAATTCTAATGCTTAGTAGAAAACATAGGGATAGAAATATCAAGAAGCACCACTTGCGTTGGTAGTTTGGAGAGTAGCTACACTCCTCACAATCACAATCACTATTGGCACCAAAACGTACACATAAAATCATAGCAACAATCACATACAAAATATATACAAACAAAAATATATGAATGCATGCAATATTATATGTGATGGTTTTTAAAATTCTACAAAGCAAGTGTACTGTACTGGTTCATAAACAAGTTCAAAACTTGCCAAACAACATTTATTTAAACCTTAAAACATTTCTTAAACAATTCATATACTCAAAATAGCCCTACACATGTTTCTGTAAATAAAACCATTTTAACAGAAGCAAAACATTAAACACATTGCATATTTAGAAAGGGCTTGTTCTCCTGATTCCATTGATATAAAATTCATCAAATTTGGACGTGGGGATCAAAAGTTATGGCTAAAACAAATTCAAACATCTAATAGATTTAAATCCTGATTTTAAACCTAAACTCTAGCCACGCGTCTTAATCTGATTGGTGCGTACCGGTTCGCTCAGGATCGCGTCTGTGAGCCGTTAGATCTACTTAATCTGCACGGCCCAGATCTACTCATAACGCTTCGATAAGTGATCTGTTTATAAGCGCTGGATCTAGATCCTACGGTCCTGGATCAAGCGACCACAGATGGGCGGCGCTTGCGGTGGCTACTGGCGGCGGCGAGCTTGGCCTACGGTGGCGCGGCGCTACAGGTGGCTCTAGGGTTGTCGGAGATGCTTACCAGAATCGTGGCGATGCACTGATGCTCAACCTGGCGACGGCTTGGCAAGGGCCGCACGGACACGGCTGCACGGGCTCGTCGGAGTTGCTGGCTGCGTCGGGCTCGGGTGGACGACGACGTTGGCGACGCTCCTGGTCACCCTAGCATGAACAAACAGCATCAGGAGATGCGCAAGACTACGGCGAACTCGTTCGTGTGAATCAGAGGCGAAGGGGAACAAGGGCTCACCGAATTTAATCGCCGGAGTTGAGGACGTTGTCGGAACCTTGCTGTGCTTGACGAAGACGACGACCTGGGGCGGTATAGGAGGAACCAATGGTGTCAGAAGGTGCGCAAGGAAGTGGCGAAGCTGTCTGCGAGAACTAGAGAAGAAGGGGCGCACGGGGCTCACCGGGATTGGTCGCTGAAGTGAGCTCTGTCTGCGGTGGTGCGAGGATGATTGCGGGCAACCTGGGGGCGCTTTGTGCTTGGAGTCTGGGGGAAAATGGAGAGGGGGCAGAGGGGGTTTAAGTAGGCGAGACGGGGGCGTGATTTACTCCTGCAATCAACGCGAAATGACGAGCGAATCAAACCAGGAAACGCACGGCGTGATTTAGGGAAGAACACGTTGCGGGGTGGAGACGACGACGCCGTGTGGGCCGCGGCTATCAGCGAGAGAAACAGAGAGGGAGTGGGTCCTGTCTGTTAGTCACTCGGCGGGTGCGGGTATGTGTAAGGAATATGGGTTCACGGGGTGGGTTGTTGGGCTTAGTTGGGCCAGTTGGGCCAAATTCGCCTGCTAGCTTATTTTTTTCCCTTTTAACCCTTTTCTTTTTCTGTTTGATTTTTCTGAAATGATTTTCAACTCCAAATCAAATGAGTTTGAATTCAAAACTTCTCTAGGTTTTATACTGCAACCCTTGCACTCAAATGTGTGTCAAACACTACTGTTTACTCAAAACACTTTGATCAAATGAAAATAAAAATAAAACCAAGCCTTTATGATATATATACAATAGGCATAATATTGGTTTTATTTACTCATTTTGTTTTGAAACTTTGTTCAAGCTTTTGAAGGTGCCTAAGTTTGAATTTCAAACCTTACTGAACCAAAACAAGTACTCTTCTCATTGGAAGATAGCACTAAGGCTAGAGCAAATTTACATGAAATAATAAGCATATATACTTCTGTTTTGAAATGATTTGTTTGAAATGAAACCTATATGATCATGGATGCATGGATGATATGCATGAGTTTGAAACATGATTTTAGGGATGTTACAAATCTAACCCCCTTAAGGTGAATCTCGCCCTCGAGATTCGGATTGGCTAGCAAATAGGTGAGGGTGGTCTTTCCGAAGATCATCTTCTCTCTCCCATGTTGCTTCTTCTTCTGAATGATGGTTCCAATTTTGATAGGTTTCTCTTCATAAGTGAGATCACTTTCTAATTGAACCTCTTCCAAAGGTATAGTATCCTTCAAAGAAGTTTCTTCCATTTCTGGATGGCATTTCTTAAGCTGACTCACATGAAACACATTATGAACAGCTGACAAAGACTCTGGCAATTCAATTTCATAAGCAACTTCTCCTTTTCGACTCAGAATCTTGAATGGTCCAACATATCTTGGGGCCAACTTCCCTTTGACTCCAAACCTCTTCACTCCACGAAGTGGTGACACTCTAAGATAAGCTATATCACCAACTTCATAGGTGACTTCTCTACGCTTAGGATCTGCGTAGCTTTTCTGTCGGGACTGTGCTATCTTCAATCTGTCCTTAACCAACTTGACCTTCTCTTCGGCTTCTTTGATAAGTTCTGGTCCGAACAAACTTCTTTCTCCCACACCATTCCATAACAATGGGGTGGTACACTTTCTCCCGTAGAGAAACTCAAATGGTGCCATCCCAATGCTGGCTTGGTAGCTGTTGTTATAAGAAAATTCTGCGTAAGGCAGACTTTCATCCCAACTGGCTCCATAGTCTAGGGCACATGCCCTCAACATGTCTTCAAGAATCTGATTAGTCCTTTCTGTTTGTCCATCAGTTTGAGGATGAAAAGCAGTACTGAATTCCAACCTCGTTCCCAATGACTCATGTAGTTGTCTCCAAAAATGGGAAGTGAATTGAGTTCCCCTATCAGACACAATACTCTTGGGCACTCCATGTAGACACACAATTCTACTCATATAGATCTTGGCCAACTTAGCACTTGTATAGGTTGTCTTCACGGGTATGAAATGAGCCACTTTAGTTAGGCGATCCACTACTACCCAGATAGAATCATATCCTGACCGGGTCCTTGGTAATCCAGTAATGAAATCCATACCAATCTTGTCCCACTTCCAATCAGGAATAGGTAGTGGTTGAAGCAAACCTGCTGGTTTCTGATGTTCCGCTTTCACTCTACTACACACATCACACAAAGCAATATGTTCGGCGATGTCCTTCTTGAGATTATTCCACCAAAATCTTTCCTTCATGTCCATGTACATTTTGGTGTTACCCGGATGAATGGAATACGGTGAGTTGTGTGCTTCTTGCAAAATCAGTTTCCGAAGCTCCGGATCTTTTGGAACACAGATATGTTTCCCATGCCATAAAGTACCTTGTTCGTCTTCATGGAATCCTTTGGCTTTTCCTTTGCCAATCTTTTCCTTAATTTCTTCAATTTCCTTATCAGTCTTCTGGGCTTCTTTGATCTTGTCCAACAAAGTGGGTTGAACATCCAAAGACATGAGATGTCCTTCGGGCACAATCTCCAATCTGAGATCTATAAATTGGGCACACAAATCATCTGGCAATTCTCCCTTAGTAAGGCCATTCACAAAAACCTTACGGCTTAGAGCATCTGCTACAACATTTGCTTTACCGGGATGGTATTGCAAACTTAAGTCATAGTCCTTGATGAGTTCTAGCCATCTTCTTTGTCTCATATTAATTTCTTTCTGGGTGAAGATATACTTCAAACTCTTGTGATCTGTGAACACTTCACAACGCTTTCCCAAAAGATAATGTCTCCATGTTTTGAGTGCATGGACAACAGAGGCTAACTCTAAATCATGAGTAGGCTAGTTCACTTCATGAGTTTTGAGTTGTCTCGAGGCATAAGCCACAACTTTCCCGTCTTGCATAAGTACTGCACCCAAACCATGATGAGATGCATCACAATATACTTGGAAATCTTTTTCCAAGTCTGGCAAACACAAGACTGGTGCTGACACAAGTCTCTTCTTCAATTCCTGAAAGCTAAGTTCACAACCTTCAGACCAAGCAAATTTCTTGTCTTTCTTTAGCAATTCTGTCATAGGCTTAGCTACCTTGGAGAAATTCTCAATGAACCTTCTGTAGTAACCTGCTAAGCCAAGGAAACTACGAACTTCTTTCACTGACTTGGGAGATTCCCATTCAGTTACAGCTGAAACTTTAGCAGGATCAACTGCTACACCATCTCCTGACACAACGTGTCCAAGAAATCCAACTTCATTTAGCCAAAATTCACACTTGCTGAATTTGGCATACAGTTTATGCTCTCTAAGCTTCTCAAGTATCAAACGCAAATGTCCTTCATGCTCTTCTTTGCTCTTGGAGTAGACTAAAATGTCATCGATGAAAACGACAACAAACTTATCAAGGAATTCCATGAACACCTTGTTCATCATATTCATAAAGTATGTTGGAGCATTGGTCAAACCAAATGGCATCACGGTATACTCATACAATCCATACCTTGTGGTGAAAGCTGTCTTAGATATGTCTTGTTCTCTTATCTTGAGTTGGAAATATCCTGACCGGAGATCAATCTTTGAAAACACACAAGCTCCTTCTAGCTGATCAAACAAGTCATTGATTGTAGGCAAAGGGTATTTGTTCTTGATAGTCACCTCATTGAGTAAACGGTAATCTATGCATAACCTTTGACTTCTATCTTTCTTTTCCACAAACAAAACTGGTGCTCCCCAAGATGAAGAACTTGGTTGAATAAATCCCTTCTGCAACTGTTCTCCAAGTTGTTTCTTGAGTTCTTTCAGTTCATCAACTGACATCTTGTACGGTCTCTTTGCTATTGGTCCAGATCCTGGTAGCAAATCAATAAGGAACTCCACATCTCTATCTGGTGGCATTCCCGGCAATTCTTCCGGAAACACATCCGGATATTCACTCACAATTGGCACACTGTCTATGCTAACCCCCTTAAGAGAATTTAGCTTACTCCTTTTTGCTTCAAAATTGTTCTTGAATCTGATCCTTTTATTTTCTGGAGTTGTGAGTGAGACAGTATGGTTGGAACAATCTATCACTCCCTTGTGCTTAGTCATCCAGTCCATTCCCAAAATGACATCCAATCCTTGGGAGTTTAGGATTATCAAGTTAACGGGAAACTTATACTTCCCAAACTCTATGACTAGATCATGACACCCTGAATTCACTATCATTTCTCCGCCAGGAGAACTTACTTTTATAGGACACCCAATAGTTTCTACCGGTAGTTCATTTCTTTCAACAAATTCTCTTGATATGAATGAATGAGATGCACCAGTATCAAAGATAACACATACTGGAACAGAATTGAGTTTGAACTTACCAACAACAGCATCAGGCTCCTCATAGATTTCTTCCACATTGATGTGGTTCACTTGTCCCTTCTGAAAAGGGTTGGGCTTGTTGGGTCCTTCAACTTTCTTTTCTGGGCACTCATTTGCATAATGCCCCATCTTCTTGCACTTCAAACACTCAACCTGACTAATATCCTTCTTGACAGGCTGGCTTCCACCACCACTTCCACTTCCACTATGGTGGCTCTTATACCCACCCTTGTGGTTCTTGTACTTGTCATTGTCATGAGTACGGTGATGCTTGTTGTCATGATGACGGTTGTGGTTGTGGTGCTTGTTTAATTTCCCATGCTTGTGGGATCCTGAGCTTCCACTATCATCATAATGGGAACGCTTGTGAGATGATCCCGAGCTGTGCTTGTCAGAGTGCTTTCTCTTCTTGCTTTCAACTTGCTTCATTTTGCTCTCCAAAATAGCATCCTTATCACAGAGAGACTGATAAGTGGGAACATAGGCCACTGATAGCTGCAAGTTCAGTTCAACATTCAGGCCTTCAAGGAACTTTTCCTTCCTCTTAGCATCAGTGTCAACTTCGTCCGGTGCATAACGCGCCAAATTGTTGAACTCCTCAATATATTCAGCCACGCTGCGGTGGCGCTGTTTTAGATTATGGAACTCTTTCTTCTTCAAACTCATCACTCCGGATGAGATATGAGCAGTGCGAAAACCATCCTCAAAGATAGCCCATGTCACATCTTCTATGGGAGTGGTGATCTGGAAGTTATCCCACCAAGTGGCGGCTAGTCCTTCCAGCAAATATGCTGCAAATCTGATTTTTTCTGCATCAGTACAGCCCACAGTTACCAAGTCCTTGTTTACAGAGCGTAGCCAATCATTGGCCACCATAGGATCAGTTGTTCCTGAGAACTTTGCTGGCCTCAATCTCAAGAACCTGGTAAGCATGTCAAAACCCGGTGGGTTGTTGTTGTTGTTGTTATTATTGTTGTTGTTGTTGTTTTGGTTCTGGATGAACGTGGTCATCATTTGCATCAGCTGAGTCTGAGCTGTCATCATTTGCTGCATCTCAGGGGTGATGTTGTTGTTGTTGGGGTTGGGATTTGCACGACGGGAAGGCATCTGTGGTTTGTTCAATAGAGATAAGAATGAGATACCCATAGATGCTTTCATGCACAATACATCACATAAGACAATCACCAAGCATGCATCATAATAAAAATAGTTCAACAACAAAAACGACAAGTTTGCAAAGTACACACCAATAACAAGCCATCCACATGTTGGATGGTCATTGTGACTCAAATAAAGTATGATAAATAAATGACGAATGAGTAGTCGTCACTACTCCTCGGCATCAACCTCCTCCTTAACAAAGGTAAGACCTGCATTCTCCATAGCGGTCTTGTATTCCTCGACATTGGTGGTCAAGGTCTCTACTTTGGCTTTGAGAGCCCTCTTTTGAGAACGAAGCCTCTCAATCACAGTCTGCTGATGCTCGAGCTCGAAGTCCTTGGCATGCAGTTCTTCAGTCATGTCCCGAATCCTCTTGTTCCTATCCTAGACTCGCTTCTCCTGACTCTTGAACTTTCTGTCCTGGCTCTCGAACTTTGCCTCCATCTCCTTGACTATCTCATCTTGCTCCGCGAAGAGCTTGTCCTTCTCACGAAGCTACACCTGAAGTTCGTCATTGCTAAGCATGACGTTGGTCCTATCAGTGTCCACGTGCCTAAGAAGAACCTCTAAGTCCTGGAGGTATAGGCGAATCGGCTCAGTTGTATCCCTCGAAGTGTCCTCGAAGTCGATGGCCTCTCCATCCTCATCACGTCTACCAAAGACATGGAAGTGTGTACCTCTAACCTGTCGAGAGTGTCTCCCTAACAGACGTCCAATCAAGTCCTGCATGACTACCTCTAGGCCTCTCTCCTTGTCATCGTGCATGAGCTTGAAGATGATGGCCTCCGTGGTAGGCTCAGTCTGGCGTCTGGCCTGATTGACCTTGAAACCCCAAAGGTCTTTCCTCTCGAACTTGGTGAGGGGAAGCACCATGATGGTAGGAAGAGGGAGATTGAGCAAAGTAGTGAGCTCAATAATACGAGGACCAAAGCGAGTTCCCTGGAACTCCTCAACAGTGCTGATGGTAACATTAGGCATCTATTTATAAGATAGAAAAAGTTAGAACAACACAATTTAAGATAAAACACAAGGCAAAGCATCACATACATATCCTTGGAAATCAAAACACACAAGTCATGGCATACATGGATCCATTACAACAACCAAGGTTCAACTTATTTTAAGCAACATTTGGAAAATAAGGTGATAAGTGGTGGTCCAACTAACGAAGTAAGTTACAATCCCAACTCACTAGTTATGTTGGCTAACACAATATTTCTAGAAGCAATCACTCTATCCTGAGCACATGACTCCATTACTAAGTCTATAATGTCTCCTCTTAAGGTTTGGTTGGTAGCCTCCAACTCTTGGGTATGTTTCTTCTCTTCTTTTAGCTATTTTGGATGTTTAACATTCTGCACTTGACTCTATCACCAAGTTCTTTGATGGTCTTCCAAGCTGCATCCCTTGCTGAATCAAAGAATGTAGGGTGCATCACTGAATTGGTGAACATGCAGAATCCTGATTCCTTGTGGTTGTCTTCCTTGTTTTTATACAAGTGAAGTTGCACCCACTAGTACTCAACTCCTTTATCCATCACAGGAAAGCCTTTGTACACAGCTGCACCATGTATTTCCATTGCAACCATGAAGTCCTTGAGAGCCTTTGGGAATTCTGTCTCACACTCCAAAGTCATTGTCATGAGTGGTCCTTTCCTTACGGCTTCGTTGATGGAGTTCATCTACAAATAGAGATGAGAAAGAAGATTAGAAAAGTTTATGAGAAGAATAGACAAGTGTAGAAGTTGTTGAAAATTTTCCTTAGTGGTTTCCAATCCTAGGGTCATAATCCTACAGGCAACACAGTGCTCTGATACCATCTGTAAGATCCCTCCTTTATAAAGGAAAAGTATCCCTGTGATTGCAATGTTAGTCCCTGGATCAATGCTAGCATCCACAGTTTAAGATGAAGTACACAGAAACAAAGGTCATTATTACAGTCATTCCAGAGACAACATAGTCTTTACAACTCCATGGCCACAGGCCTATTACAAGAGTTTAAATAAGTAAATAGATAAAAGTCTTCATCTTCATGTGCCATAGGCAAACATGTTGAGTGTAGACTCATGACTCCTAATCCTCATCAGAGTAACCTGCAACATCACAAGTTACAACCACAGTGGGTCAATACATTGGAATAGTATTGGTAAGTGATACCTTAGTATAATTTTTGGTGGACTAGATACTATATGCAATTTGGCTAAGTGTAGCTTAGGCTTGCTTTGCTCAAAATAGGTTTTGCCTATTAGTTGAAAACACTAAGTTTTTCTTTATCAAAACTTTTCCCAAGAGACCACCAATAGACATTGGAGTCCTTCACCCTTGTTCACCCACATGTTTTACTTAGAAATTGGGATGAGGAGATTCTTGATAGCTTCCATGTCTTGATGCTCAAGTTGTCCTTTTCCAGGGACATGGCTAAGTACTTAGATTCTTCCATTTGCAGAGATTGTGCACTTTCCCCACAAGCCTTGATTTTCACCAAGACAGGACCTTTTAGAAGCCTTCCCTTAGACCAAATGGACGCGTTCCAACCTATCATCCCACTACCACCAACTGTCCAAATGGCTAAGTTCTAGCAACCTATGTGATCCTGGCAGAGCCCATATTGCCAAGTGGCTGCACTAGAACCATCTTAACATTTGGCCTCTAAAATCTCTTTGTTCCTGGGTGGCTTTCCACAAGTGATATACACAAGGTAAACCAAAGAAATGGGCCTTGTGTAACCACTCAACATAAACCAATCCTTCCATTCCACCCAGGTGTTTCATTCACTTAGTTGTTTTATTAGGCAAAACACAAGTCCAAAGACTTAGAAATATTTTCATCATAGCATGTATATTTCACCACCCTTGGTTGCTACTATCTAGGCTAAGCATGGCATAGATAAGCATCTTAACTTAGAAATTTCCTAGCAATTCTACAACTACTAGGATTTCCCATCATGGCATATAAGCAAAATATAACATGCAAGACTAGCAAAATAATTCTAATGCTTAGTAGAAAACATAGGGATAAAAATATCATGAAGCACCACTTGCCTTGGTAGTTTGGAGAGTAGCTACACTCCTCACAATCACAATCACTATTGGCACCAAAATCTACACATAAAATCATAGCAACAATCACATACAAAATATATACAAACAAAAATATGTGAATGCATGCAATATGATATGTGATGGTTTTTAAAATTCTACAAAGCAAGTGTACTGTACTGGTTCATAAACAAGTTCAAAACTTGCCAAACAACATTTATTTAAACCTTAAAACATTTCTTAAACAATTCATATACTCAAAATAGCCCTACACATGTTTCTGTAAATAAAACCATTTTAACAGAAGCAAAACATTAAACACATTGCATATTTAGAAAGGGCTTGTTCTCCTGATTCCATTGATATAAAATTCATCAAATTTGGACGTGGGGATCAAAAGTTATGGCTAAAACAAATTCAAACATCTAATAGATTTAAATCCTGATTTTAAACCTAAACTCTAGCCACGCGTCTTAATCTGATTGGTGCGTACCGGTTCGCTCAGGATCGCGTCTGTGAGCCGTTAGATCTACTTAATCTGCACAGCCCAGATCTACTCATAACGCTTCGATAAGTGATCTGTTTATAAGCGCTGGATCTAGATCCTACGGTCCTAGATCAAGCGACCACAGATGGGCGGCGCTGGCGGTGGCTACTGGCGGCGGCGAGCTCGGCCTACGGCGGCGCGGTGCTACAGGTGGCTCTGGGGTCGTCGGAGATGCTTACCAAAATCGTGGCGATGCACTGATGCTCAACCTGGCGACGGCTTGGCAAGGGGCACACGGACACGGCTGCACGGGCTCGTCGGAGTTGCTGGCTGCGTCAGGCTCGGGTGGAAGACGACGTTGGCGATGCTCCTGGTCACCCTAGCATGAACAAACGGCATCAGGAGATGCGCAAGACTACGCGAACTCGTTCGTGTAAATCAGAGGCGAAGGGGAACAAGGGGCTCACCGAATTTAATCGTCGGAGTTGAGGACGTCGTCGGAACCTTCCTGTGCTTGACGAAGACGACGACCTAGGGCGGTATAGGAGGAACCAACAGTGTCAGAAGGTGCGCAAGGAAGTGGCGAAGCTGTCTGCGAGAACTAGAGAAGAAGGGTCTCACGGGGCTCACCGGGATTGGTCGCCGGAGTGAGCTCTGTCTACGGCGGTGCGAGGATGATTGCGGGCAGCCTGGGGGCGCTTTGTGCTCGGAGTCTGGGGGAAAATGGAGAGGGGGTAGAGGGGGTTTAAGTAGGCGAGACGGGGGCGTGATTTACTCCTGCAATCAACGCGAATTGACGAGCGAATCAAACCAGGAAATGCACGGCGTGATTTAGGGAAGAACACGTCGCGGGGTGGAGACGACGACGCCGTGTGGGCCGCGGCTGTCAGCGAGAGAAACAGAGAGGGAGTGGGTCCTGTCTGTCAGTCACTCGGCGGGTGCGGGTGTGAGTAACGAATAATGGTTCGCGGGGTGGGTTGCTGGGCTTAGTTGGGCCAGTTGGGCCAGATTCGCCTGCTAGCTTATTTTTTTCCCTTTTAACCCTTTTCTTTTTCTGTTTGATTTTTCTGAAATGATTTTCAACTCCAAATCAAATGAGTTTGAATTCAAAAATTCTCTAGGTTTTATACTGCAAACCTTGCACTCAAATGTGTGTCAAACACTACTGTTTACTCAAAACACTTTGATCAAATGAAAATGAAAATAAAAATAAAACCAAGCCTTTATGATATATATACAATAGGCATAATATTGGTTTTATTTACTCATTTTGTTTTGAAACTTTGTTCAAGCTTTTAAAGGTGCCTAAGTTTGAATTTCAAACCTTACTGAACCAAAACAAGTACTCTTCTCATTGGAAGATAGCACTAAGGCTAGAGCAAATTTACATGAAATAATAAGCATATATGCTTCTGTTTTGAAATGATTTGTTTAAAATGAAACCTATATGATCATGGATGCATGGATGATATTCATGAGTTTGAAACATGATTTTAGGGATGTTACATGCAAGGTACACACAGATGCAAATATTGCAGATCTGTTGACAAAGCCACTACCATAGCCAAACACATGAGGCGCACCTAAGAGCTATGGGCATTAGATGCCTAGACATGTGATGTCAGAAGATTGACTCTAGTGCAAGTGGGAGACTGTTGGTAATATGCCCTAGAGGCAATCATGTATGATGATATTTCCCATTGTATTCATAAACATATTAAGTTGTCGTTGTATAAACATCTGATGTGTATCATTGAATATGTGATTCAGTTGTGGAACTATACATTCATGTTGTTTGTACTAAACATCCTTGGTCATCGAGGTTGTGCTGGACACACATCTTAGACCAATGTGAAAGTCGGATGATGACTCGGTTCCACTTGTCATGGGCATGGAGATGCTATTCCGACTTACACAGATTCGGCTAAAGAGTTTAGCAAGTCGGATTGACCCATATTGAGGTACAATGAACAAGTTATCATTTGTATATCTCAATCAATGTAATCCTTAGACCTGAGGTTGTTGCACAGTCCAAGTTGAGGATCACCGACTTAGTTTCTGTCAAACGATGATCTGTAACTGGGCAGTTATAAAGGCAGAGTTCGGGTCGAGTGAGAATCAAGCTGCGGGATGTGAATAACCAAGATGGGATTTTGCCCCTCCAGTTGGAGAGATATTCTCTGGGCCCTCTCAGATGATATGATTCGAAAAGCATGGCCATGCACGAATCGTTTAAGTGTTAACCGAGGCAATCGACTAAGAGTTAGTCAGATGAATCACTTATCTCGGATCGAGAAGAGAGTTGGACTATTTAAGGGATGACAATTATTCGCCTATAGTCCGACAAAGTATATCGTGAGGCAAAAGGGACTCAGATGCAAGTTGCATTGTAAAGGCATGTCGTCATGACTCTTTGGTACTTGGAAGTCGGCACGTTCTGCTAGGAACCGCTACCGACTGATCGGTTGAGAGTCAGACTCCAATCGTGTCCAAGTTGCCATGAGCCTGCAGGGTCACACACTTAAGGGTAAGGAGCCCATGTGGATGAGATCCGTGTGGTAGATGGGTTACTGCCTAGATGGGCCTCAAGAGTTGAGCCCAACTAGGTGCGTATATAAGTGGAGCAACAAGGGATAGTCCCTGACCTAGCCATTACTTTCTCCACTCCCAAATCGGGTTAGACACGATCTAGCAGTCCCATGCCCGTGCTCTTTCCTGTGCGTGTGGATAACGGTAGCATGTGACGCTGGAGAAAAAGGGATCTGGCGAAGGAGTTCGAGGGGATCCAGAGGAGCTGTTCGTGAGATCGTTCGACACTGCATCAACTGGCGCGTTTCATCAATAATCCGCACATGCGCGTCTAGTGGTAAATCGTGTGGCCTTCTACCTCAGCTAGATCTTGGGATCACCATGTTAGAGTAAAAAGTTTTGTTTTATCTCTACGAGGCCCAATAATCACCTCCTAGAGCCACTTCCGCCGGAGGGACATAGTCGTCCACCTTCCGAGGCTGCCGCCCCGGCGTCCACGAGCTCGAGTCCTTACCACCGTCAGCATCACACTCAAAAGGCCGCCGGAATGGGTAGGGTGATTGGGCGCTAACTCCTGTGGTTGTTAGTCCGCGCAGCCACCAAGGTGTGGGGTACTACCCACCACCACCCGAAGAGGCCGATGTCCGGACGCAGCGGTAGGGACGATCAACTAAGATGAGGCCCATATCAGCCCGCAGGCCCATATCTGGCCAAGATCAGCCCCGCTACCAGGCTGCTACGCCTTGATCTCGCTGCCGACCGAGCCTTGGAGAACGCCCTCCCACCACCACCACCACCGGGCCAACCCCCATCATGCTCCACCGCTGCCGCAGGCCCTTCCCGAGCCGGCCCTAGGGCACCAACATGGGAAGAGGATCATCGCACCGTCCAGGCGCAGAGGAGGCCGAGTCAGCCGCCACCCCTCCACCACAGGCTGAGCTCCCCCGACCCGCAGCGCCTCCACTAGGGTTGTCGGCCCACAGCCGCTAGATCTGGGGAGAGCCCAGGCCATCCGCCGCCACCAGGGACCCCCCAACACACAACCGTCCCTACCACCGACCAGCCCGAGGCACCGCCGCCAGGGCCCGCCACCGCGTCACCATGCCCCGCGCTAGCTCCGTGTCTTCGCTCGAGGTCGACAGCCCGTGACGCCACCACCACGTGGAGAGGAAAGGATGCCCCGCCACCACCGATGCTGGCCGGGCTTTGCCCGTCAATGGGCCTTGGTGGCAGCGAGGAGAAGGAAGGGAGGAGGGGCGGCCGGCGGTGGGATTAGGGTTCCCCGGTCGTTCGCGGGAGGGCTTCCTGGACCTTCCAATGTGACTGTTTTCCCGCAGGGGTTTACTCACGGTGAGGGAAAAAGAGAAAACCACTTATCAAACACACACGAGGTCACCATGTGTCGCGGCAGCCTGGCGTGAGGACAACGGGACACACGAGTGATCTCCATGTGTAGATAGCTCTAGGGATCACGGGGCAAGCTCCGAGCGTGCCCCTTTTCTATGTATAATGGTTTGATAAGATAGTCTTATCTTATACAAGGCATGTAATCTTGATATGATAATAAGATATATGTATAGTAGGTTATTTTTGGAAAATGATACGGTGCCCCGGGATCGAACGATCTGATCCCCCGGGTCGTCGCTTGCCCGCCTATCGTACGCGTTGAGAGAGGTCCCACCACCAGTGCTGCTTCCTTATGTCTTCCCTCACGTAACCACATCTTCCTTTGCTCCAGCAAACAGCCACCGCTGCTTCCTTCCGCTCCCGCACGCCGAACCACCAGTTCCTGATGTTGTGCCAGGACGTGGTGTCGTCGTGCTAGGCACCCCTGCTGCCGAGCGCCGCCATGCTGGAGGACCACCGCGCTGCCGTGCTGTCGTGCCGGGCGCGCCTGCTGATGGAGCGTCATTGCGCCGCCGCGCTGGAGCGCTGCCGTGCTGCACGCCTGGCTGCTGGAGCACCGCCACGCTGAAGCACAGCTACTCCGCCGCGCTGGGCGCCCTCCTGCTCCTCCTTCCTATACAAGATCTTTGGTCATGGTACTGCCTTGAAATACGCAACCGGCGACGAGAGGCTACCACCAGCGACGAGCGGCTCTGTCATGGGCAACTGACATCGCTACCATCGGTGAGGGCAGACGCTACAATCTCGCCGACGAATTTTGCTACACCGCACGATTCTACATAGGCAGGATGACAATACTAGTGGAGGTGGTCGTCGTTGCTACAGATGAAGGGTCGCGATGCTACCTACCAATGAATGCGTCTTGAGATTTTGCTACAGGGCGATGCTACATTAGTAGCAATTTTTTGCTATTTCTGTTTTATATTTTTGCTACAATAGCATAAAGTATTTGCTATGATATTTTCGACGAAAGTACTCAGCAAAATCGGTTTTGCTACGGCAGCCACCGGCGATGTCTCCGGCGAGGTCGTTTTTTTGCTGCTACAATAGCGTAAAGTTTTTGCTACATGGTCTCCGGTGAGGTCTACCGCGAAAACCTCCAGCTAGTCTCTGGCAAGGTCAGATATGCTACATTAGCACAACTTTTTTGCTACACGGTCGTCGGCGAGGTCTCCGGCGAAATCTCCGGTAAGGTCTAGTTTGTTTTCTTTTTTTTTAGGTTGAATCATTTTCTTCTATGTAGTAAAAGTGGGACTATATGTAGCAAAAGCAGGTATATTTGTAGGAAAAGCGGGATTTTAGGTCTTTTTAGGGACACGAGTCAGCATGGGATCCTGAAGATTTTGAGAAATTATCCTCCGGAAACGTATAGTACGCACCTTATTTTTAGTCTTATCTTTAGCTTATGGTATTTATTTTTAAATATGTGGTCAGACATATCTTGCTAAGAGATCATCTCTTCGCTAAGAAAAATAATGTCTTTTTTTTTCCTACATGTCCTAATAAAATCGGTAAAAAGAACTTAACCAAACATTAATAAGGGTACCACCTCTAAAAAAATGCAAATTAGTTTACAGTCACCATAGCTTATACGCACTGAGCGGCTCCGTGGTCTCCGTGTAGGCGAACGTCCGATAGATCCGGCCCCAGTTGTTGCAGCCTAACAACGGCCGTGGCTTCCACTCCACGGTACTAGTACACGTCGAGTTTGTGGGCGTGTGCTGATACAGGACGAGCCCTTGGCCGCACCATGTCCCGTGCGTCAGGATGGTGGACATGCCATGACCTAGGTGTGGCCGCGCGAGCCGCTGCCCTGGCGTCCGCGACGGATACTCCTGTAGTCCTGCTCTTGGCAGCTGCACGCTGTACCGATGATTCCACCTTCGTCGTTCCACCCCGCTAGTCTCACCCTCCAGAACCCACACTTGGACCTTCTCGTGCGCCATGACGCCGTCGCTAATGACGGCGGCCAGCCTCCCGCGCACCTCGGCCAGGTGGCAGATGCCCTCCGGCGGCGGCTCGGTGGACACGACGCACTCGTCCTCGAGGTCCAACGACATGATCCTCTCGGTTCCCTCCTCGGCGTCGACGGCGACCCAGTACGCCGCCCCGTCTAGGCCAACGACGCCGGCGTCGAGCCTGCATCTCGCGCCAGCGGCCACCGGCACGTCCCTCCACGACGCCTCCCCGAGCGCGAACACCTGCACCCTGTCCTCCTCGCACGGGACGCGCACGATCTTGTACCGCCCCGTGACCGAGTGGTACGCGAAGCCGTACGCCTGATGCCAGCCTGCCTTGGGGCGCGCAAACCGGCCCGCGCCCGGGGCCGGCGGGAGGGCCAGAGCCTCGCCGGTGGCCGGATTGAGCAAGGTTATGGGGCCGCCGGGCTTGTAGTTGTCGCACAGGCACAGCAGGCCGTTGCAGGTGCCCACCAGCTGCATATCCCTGTACACAGCTTCGTGGTCCGCCGTCCACAGCGGGATGCATCTGCCTCGTCCTTGGACGTCGTCGACGATGTATGTACGACAGGACTCTGTGTCGATGAGCGGCCTGGCCGGGCCGATCTGTGCCTTGGGGGTACGCTCCTGGACCAGGTCGCGCCAGAGCCGGCAGACGAGCCGGAGCCGCCGCCGGCAGATCGGCGAGAGCCGCAGCAGGATCTCCACCAGCACGTCCGTGGGGATGTCCATTGGTTGTGCGTGTGATCCTACTCCTACTTCGACGATGTCCATTGTTGTTGGGTTTCGATCGACCATATGGATCAAGTCGAAATAGAGGAAACACCGGCGAGATCAACGCTACGTCGCTACCTAGAACCTGATACGAAACGGAATCGTACTGGCTTTTTTTTTTTTTTTTTTTGCAAGGACGTACTGGCTTGTTTTTGAAGGGGACTTGTGCTATACTCGACTCACGTAGACAATGTACATAGTAGGTAGGATACGACAGCTGATCGATTCAGCAACCTGCGCAATTAGCTCGCCAGCAGTAGCTACGGCAGAAGATATCGTCAGAGCATCACTAGCCGAACCCATATAATTGGGGGTTAGATTATCTCCAGTCGGCTATACAGGGACGCCGATCCGGATATTAAAAATAGTTTCGGACGCCGAAAATCGGTCCAGTCACGTATCCAGGAACCTATTTTTGTTTGGATTCGGGCGAACTTTGGTCTGACCTTCTCAGGCCGTATCCAGGTTCCCGGGAACGCCGGACGCAGCGAAAACGGGCGTGGGTCAGCTCTATCGGCGAGACAGTCCCATTCCCCAACACTCCACTCGTCCAGACTGTGGCGAAGAGCTCCTAGCGCCTCTGTCGCCATGACTTCGCCGGCGGAGCTACTCCACGCCGAGACATGCCCACGCCTCTAGATATGCTCGCCGTAGTTGCCGCCCACTCCGCCACCGCTTTCGCCGTCCAAACTTCGACGTAGCTCGATTTCGCTGCGAGCTCCTACCACCACGCCCGCCAAGTGTTTGGCATTTGGCCGGTTCGGCCATGGACTCCGACGATGAGGAGGAGAACGCCGAGGTTGCCGAGGTTGCCGAGCTCGCCGAAGATGCAGAGCACATGGAGATCCTCGCCTCCCTCGCCCAGCTGTACCTGCAGATGGCGAAGCCGAAGCGCGGTGGTTCGGCACCGGGTCGCCGGAAGTGCAAGGCGAGGCAAAGGATAGAGGGCTACTGCTTGTTGTACGCCGACTACTTCACCGACGAGCCGCTCCATGGAGAGGCCGTGTTTCGGCGCCGTTTCAGGATGAGCCGGAAACTCTTCCTCAAGATCGTGCATGCCATCCGGGAGTTCGACCCCTATTTTGTTTGCAAGAAGGACTGCACTGGCATGGTTGGGTTTTCCTCACTACAGAAGTACACAGTGGCGATGAGGTTGCTTGCATATGGAGCGTCGGGTGACAGTGCCGATGACTATCTCCGCATGGCCGAGTCTATCGCCATCGATTGCTTGTATAGGTTCTGCAGAGGCAGTGATTGCAGTGTTCAGAAAATAGTACTTGAGATCACCCACTGCTGAAGACACTGCTCAGATCCTCGTAGTCAATGAAAATAGATGATTTCCTGGTATGCTTGGA
The DNA here is from genome assembly GCA_916181665.1 of Avena sativa. NCBI lineage: Eukaryota > Viridiplantae > Streptophyta > Magnoliopsida > Poales > Poaceae > Avena > Avena sativa. The sequence goes on from OV702294.1 coordinate 95,584,248, forward strand.
AGCATAGATTGCATGCATTGGGAGTGTAAGAACTGTCCATTTGCATGGAAAGAAATGTACAAATGCCACAAAGGAGGTTGCACTGTGATACTTGAGGCAGTTGCTACACATGATCTTTGGATCTGACACTCCTTTGGCATGGCAGGATCGAACAACGACATCATCGTCCTCAACTCTTCAACTGTCTTTTCCAAGCTTGTTGAGGGTCATATGCCCCCCCTTGGAATTTGAGATCAACGGGCACCGCTACAACAAGAGATACTATTTAGAAGATGGCATCTATCCAAGGTGGCCTATATTTGTGAAGACTATCTCAAACCCAATGCTTCCAAGCATCCTCAGTTTGCCAAGAAACAGGAAGCTTGCAGGAAGGACGTGGAGCGGGCATTTTGTGTGCTTCAGCAGAGGTTTGCAGTTGTCCGGTTCCCTGCTATGACCTGATCAAAAGATCAGATGTGGTAAGTGATGAACTGTTGTGTGGTCTTGCACAACATGATCATTGAAGATGAGAGGAAGTATCTAGTGAGTTTGCTCGAGCAGAACGAGCCATACTATAGTCAGGGTCCTCTTGTCGAGCCTGATCATCAAGTGGCTCTAACCTGGGTTGCCTTTATTGCCATGCGTCAGGAGATTCGAGATCCGGCGGTGCATCAACAGCTGCAGGATTATTTTGTTGAGCACATATGGATAGGCAGGAGCAACACGTAGATGCCGAGCATGAACTGATCGAACTTGGCTGAAATATGTTATATTTTCACTGCAGGCCGAACTATGTTTACATTTACACCGATCTATGGCGTTCTGTATTCATAGTATGCCAAACTATGCCAAAATCTGGACGAACTTAAGACAAATTTAAGCCGAATTTATACGGAACGGGCCGAAAATATATTTTATCCGATCAAAATTTGCTAGTTTTGGGTTCGCGCAACGACGAGTGGAGATGCCCTGCACCGCCAACTTTTCAACCGGACAAAGACCCGAAGCGTTTGACTTTAATGATGTGGCGTGGGTTTCGACCGATGTTGACACGTGGACGAGCCCACCCTATCTTCGTCTTCCTCCTCGTCCTATCTTTTTTTAGCTCGCACTGTGTCGAGCACTTGGCGTGCACTGCTCCGAGCACGCCAGCGACGCCTCACTGTTGCACCTTGTAGCTGCGGCGAAACGTTTTTTCTCCAAGTGCCTCGTCCCCGTTGTACTCGTCATGCTCTGCAAGTCCAGCGCACGCTCTTCAGCAGCAGCTCTCGCTCGGCACCCCGGCATCGGCTCCCACCAGAAGGACTCTCACGGGATCACTGCACGACGATGGCATTATCCCTACACGTGTCTGTACTGCCAGCTCCCGCTGCCGCCGAGGTGCTGCTCCTGCTGCCCCATTGCGGCGGTGTACAGCCGCGCACACCATCACCGTGTCTTTGTGCTTATGCATGCTGCAACAGGACAGGAGGAAGAAGATGCAGCGTGATGGGGGCTTCTCGTTCCGGTGCTACAAACCTGCTGCTAGCGCTAGGACGCCTCCGCGGACGTGGTGGCACCCTGCCGTTGCTGTCGAGCAAGTGCGAGAGTAGACCGCTCGCCGCGTGGCTGATATTTGCTCACGCGCACCCCCTCCGCTACGATACCGCCCATTGTCGCCCCTCCGTGCTGCGCGAGCCACCGCTGGGCTCAGTGGGCGGCACTGCCGCTCGGGCTGTGTACGTTTGACATCCGCAACGCGGTGCTCCCCCGCGGGCCGCGGCCACGACGACATGCGCATGGCCGACGCTGCCACGGCGCATCGGTGCGCACAACTTGCGGACGCGGCGACAAGAACCTACGCGGTGCGGGTTCGAATTTAGGTCTGTGCAGAATGCCACAGCAGATAGAAGAAAGGGGAGAAGAAGGTGACGTGGTAAAGATGAAAATGTTTTTTTACCGGTTGGACAAGATTAAAAAACCATGCGACATCATCAAGAAAAACCGCTTCAGGTCACGGAAAGGACCAAAACTTGTCCGATTTCGAAAGTTGGTGGGTGCAACATCTGGTTTTCAAGTTCAAGGACCAAACGGAACTGAAGTTGAGCGGTGAAAACTGCATCCCTTTTGCGCGGGGTGAAAAACGTATTTTGGGGCTGGTGCTCCCCCTTGGTCCTCTGAGATTTATCTAGATTCACCTATACAAATGTGTCTACATAAGTACGAATCTAAACACATCAGTCACATCTTTTTGGAACTAAAGGATATATGAGATTTTTTCCCATCTGTTGATAATCGCCCAAGTCATGTGCAAGCAATGCGCTATGAATTTTATGATCTTATGATGCAGCAATATCTCTTCTAACCGACTGTTAATCTCACGGAAGGAATATCTCCTAGTTAGGCAAATACAGAAATTTATGAACAATTTTCATTACCCAGCTTTTAGAAAGCCAACAGAAGAGGTGCAGGGAGGCTGGGGTTACCAGCGCAGAATACTTTCAGAGTTTACACACCCCCTCTACTGAAGGAACTAAAGGCTCTGAAGACATCCACATGTGAGAAACATAGCAAAAAAAGGAACAAAATGATAACTTACTGTAGTAAAATCATATTGGGGCAGAAAATGAAATGCGTTATTGGTGCAGGATCCAAATATCAGCTAAAACATTGTCTATGATGGTGAATTAAAGAAAATAAAGCAGACCATTCAACCACATTTGTTTGAAAAGTATAATCATCAGATCACTATGTATTGACTGAAATTTATTAGCCGTCGTAGTTTTGGGGGAATCGAACGCCTCGTTAGAGGCCTCGTTTGCGTGTTTATATGAGACAGAAAAAGCCTCTGCCGTGGCGTTACAAGAGATAAGAATCATGACCGGTTACATGAGGAAGAGATAGGAACAAACTCCTATTTAGTTTAAACAGACTAGATCAATCTATCTCTTATCTAGACGTTACATACTAAGTTGCAAAGTATATCTCATGTAAACTAACAGCCTCCCTTAATCACAACCTTCAGAAAGGTTGAGATTACGCTTAAATTCATTTAGATCCTTAACTGCTAGAGCTTTTGTAAAACCATCTGCAACTTGATCTTTGCTTGATATGAACCTGATGTCAAGCATTTTACTGGCAACTCTTTCTCGAACAAAATGATAATCTATTTCAATATGCTTTGTTCTGGCATGAAAAACAGAATTTGCAGACAAATATGTGGCTCCTAAATTGTCACACCATAGACATGGCTTTACTTTTAGTTTAACTCCAAGTTCACCAAGTAAAGCTTCAACCCATATTAATTCAGCTGTGGCATTAGCTAGGGTCTTATATTCAGCTTCAGTACTAGATCTTGAAACTGTTTGTTGTTTCCTTGCACTCCATGAAACCAAGTTTGGTCCAAGAAAAACAGCAAATCCTCCTGTAGATCTTCGATCATCCAAACAGCCTGCCCAATCTGCATATGAGAAAGCACTGAGCAAAGTAGATGAAGACTGTTGAAAAGTTAATCCAACATGTATAGTCCCCTGAATATATCTCAAAATTCTCTTTGCAGCTGTCCAATGAGCAGTTGTTGGAGCATGTAAGTACTGACATACTTTATTTACTGAGAAGGAAATATCAGGCCTTGTAAGTGTTAAATATTGTAAAGCACCTACAATACTTCTATATTGTGTACTATCATCAGGACCAAGAGCCGTTCCTTCAGTCAAGGATAGCTTTTCAGTGGACGATAACGGTGTAGGGGAAATTGTGCACTTTTTCATACCAACTTTAGCTAACAAATCAGCAGCATATTTTTCCTGAGTGAGCAGCAAGCCATTTGGAGTTTTCTTTACCTCAATCCCCAAGAAGAAATGCAGATCTCCCAAGTCCTTGAGTGCAAAATCAGCGTTGAGATCATGAAGGAGAGCAGAAATAGCCTGATCAGATGAGCTTGTGACTATAATATCATCAACATAGATTAGAACAAATATCATAACTTTTGATTTGTTGTAGAGAAAAAGTGAAGTATCTGCTTTAGAAGGAATAAAACCAAGCTGTTGCAACTTGGCACTAAGTCTGGAGTACCATGCTCTGGGAGCTTGCTTAAGACCATAAAGAGCTTTATCAAGTTTGCAAATATAGTTTGGAGTAGCGGAAGACTCAAAACCTGGAGGTTGTTTCATATATACTTCCTCTTCCAGAACGCCATGCAAAAACGCGTTCTTGACATCTAGCTGCCGCAGACTCCAGCCTCTGGAGACAGCTACTGCCAGTACAAGTCTGATAGTGGCTGCCTTGACAACAGGACTGAAGGTATCTTCATAATCTATGCCATATCTTTGCTTAAATCCTTTGGCTACCAAGCGTGCTTTGTACCTGTCAATCGTACCATCTGCATGTTTCTTAACACGATATACCCACTTACAGTCAATAAGATTTTTCGTGAAGTGTGGAGGAACAAGATGCCATGTTTTATTTTCCATTAGTGCATGGTATTCTTCCTCCATCGCCTTGCGCCAACGATTATCCTCAAGAGCTTCCGAAAGTGTTTGGGGTTCACCTGTGGATGTGAACAGACCATAACAAACAGTTCCATCAGTATATTGCTTCGCATTACGTATACCTTTTTGAAGCCGTGTGCGAGGTTCAAGAGTTGAAAAAGGATTTGGTGGAACAGGCAGGGATGCAGTAGGCAGGGATGCAGTAGAGCCATCCACAGAAGATCCTCCAGCTGAAGCAGTACCAGTAGGTACAGCAGGAGGAGAATCAGTATCAGTGGGCGAGCTCCCCCGCGACAGCGACGCAGGGGAGAATGAGCTTCTGCCACGTGAGGACGAGGGCGACGTGGGGCTTCTGCCACGTGAGGACGAAGGCGACGTGGAGGGTTGTCATTGGCGAGCGGGAGACGTCACGCGGCGCCGGGAGCGGGAGCGCGCGATGGGCCATCCAGGGGACAGCGACCTGGACAGCGACCGCGGGCCAGCGTGTCGTGACGTAGGCGTTCGAGCGGGCGAGGACGACCGTAGGCGTGCAGGTGATGGCGACCGTGATGGCGACGTGACGGGGGACTCGCGCGGTGCAGGTGATGGCGACCGTGATGGCGACGTGACGGGGGACTCGCGCGGGAAATCTGGCGGACGTACGGGAGGGCCCGCCACGCGACCAGGTGCTGAACGATGTGCAGCAGAATCCTCCTCGGTGTTGCTGCCCAGGTTGAAAGTTTCTGAAGCAAATTCCTGCACCGTTTCTTCATGAATTTGAGTGGGATTTTTTTCAGGCGCCTCTTGGTCATCAGTAGTACCTACTGGAGCATTATGATATGCAATTTCTTGATGCTCATTAGTAACAACAGGCACAACAGGTATAGGCATATAGTCATCAACAATTGCAGCCCCATTATTTGTTGTTTCTTGAGGTAAAAGAATTATATCATTACGAAGACGTGAGCCAGCATTAGGATGCAACTCAGCAAAAGGGAAAACATTTTCATCAAAAACAACATCTCTAGAGATATAGACACGACCAGTGGAAATCTCTAGACACTTGACACCTTTGTGACGAGGACTATAGCCGAAGAAGACACACCTTGTAGAACGGAAAGAAAGCTTCCTTTTATTATAGGGACGGAGATTTGGCCAGCAGGCACAACCAAAAATTCTAAGGGAGTCATAGTTGGGTTTTGTGTGAAGAAGACGTTCTACAGAGGTGTCATGATCTATAACTTTGCTTGGAAGAAGATTAATGAGGAAGGTGGCAGTAAGAAAAGCATCATCCCAAAATTTAAGAGGCATAGAGGAATTTGCAAGTAAGGTAAGACCTACTTCAACAATATGACGATGTTTTCTTTCAGCGGAGTCATTTTGTTGGTGAGCATGAGGGCATGATACATGGTGGGTGATGCCAACCTTTTGGAAGAAGTTGTTCAGCTTTTCATATTCACCTCCCCAATCAGTTTGCATGGTGATTATTTTCCTAGCAAATTTTCTTTCAACAAGTTGCTGGAAATTAAGGAAAACTTGATAAACATCAGAGCATTTCTTGAGCAAATAGATCCAAGTAAATTTACTGAAATCATCGATAAAACTCACATAATATGAATGTTTACTAGCAGAAACAGGAGCTGGGCCCCATACATCAGAGAATACTTGTTCTAGAGGAACAGTAGATACACTAGTAGAGACAGGGTATGGCAACTGATGACTCTTAGCTAGTTGGCATGGATCACAGATGTATGGGTTTATTTCAGGGGTGTGAGAGATGTTGTTTTTCCTAAGTACTTGTTGAACCACAAAAGAAGAAGGATGTCCTAAGCGGCGATGCCATGTAGAGGATGACGGCTTTGTTGTGATGAAGGCTTGCTTGCAAGAGCTTGTAGTAGAGGGAAAAAGTGGGTAGAGGCCATCACGACATGGTCCTTTAAACAGAGTTCTCCTTGTGGCCTGATCCTTGATCAAAAAGAAATATGGGTGAAACTCAAGGAACACATTATTGTCAAGAGTGAGCTTATGAACAGATAAAAGATTCTTAGATGCACTAGGAACATGCAAAATATTTTTGAGTTGTAAAGTATTATAAGGGGTGCATAAAGTTGAATGACCAATATGACTTATTTGCATACCGTTTCCGTTGGCCGTGTGGACATGATCACGTCCGTTGTACTTTTCATGAGTGGTAAGCTTGTTCAACTCTGAAGTGACATGGTGAGTGGCACCGGAGTCCGGGTACCAATTGGTGTCGACGCCATAGGATGCAACATGGGCACCCTTCTCTCTTCCATCATCTCTGCCATCATCATCAGAATCATTGCAGTCTTGGTAGTGCCACCAGCACCCATTGGCGGGGTGGCCATGGATTTTACAAATCTGGCAGGTTACATCGACGTAGGGTGTGGGGGCACGACCACGACGGCGCCCTCCATCATCACGGCGCCCATCATCACGACGCCCATCACGGCGCCCATCATCACGGCGTCCATCACGGCGCCCATCATCATCACGGCGCCCATCACGGCGCCCATCATCACGGCGCCCATCACGGCGCCCATCATCATCGCGGCGCCTCCATCCACTGTCACGGCGATCACCCCCTCCACGATCACCACGAGGCATGCGATCGGGAGATCGGCCACGATCACTACGTGGACGTGAATCATGGCTGACGTCGCGGGGAGAGCGAGTGGCGGCGTTGGCAGAGGAGTGAAGCCGACGTTGTTGCCTGATCCTGAGAGCATCTCTTGACGAAGGTCGTGAGCACAAACTTGATTAAAGAGGTCATCAAGGGTAGTACTAGGATTGCCGTTTACAGAGGCGACGAGGGAGTCGTAGCTTGCGTCAAGGCCATTGACGATGTATCCGACCATCTCATCATCTTCAACAGGTTTGCCTGCAGCTGCGAGCTCGGAGCCAAAACCCTTCATCTTCGCGAAGAACTGGGCAGCGGTCATGTCGAGCTTCTTCGTGTTGGTCAACTCCCCTCTCAGATGATTGATTCTCGTCCGAGAGCTGGAGGAGAACATGCCGGTGAGGACGGACCACACCGCCTTGGATGTGTCGAGCCCCACAACGTGGGGGGTGATTTCCGGCGACAAGGAATTCACAAGGAATCCAAGCACCGTTTGATCCCGAGACAGCCATGTCGTGTAGGCAGGGTTTGGGATTATGATCTTCTTCTTGTCGTTGTCTTCAGCCTCCAGGGTCATCGGCGGTGCGGCGTCGGTACCATCGAGCAAGCCGAGGACCTGAGCACCACGAAGCGGGGGGTAGACGAGGGTCTTCCAAAAAAGGAAGTTCGACCTCGTCAACTTGGTGGAGGGAGGGGATCCAAGCGCGGTGAAGAGGATCATCGGAGAGCTTGTCGAGGATGTCATGGCCACCGGGAGAGGATTGTGATCGTGGGATTTGTGGTTTTGGTCGTGGTTTTTGTTGTAGATGGGTTTGCGGCGACTAGGTAGATGGAAAAGGCAGCTCTGATACCATATTATTCGTCGTAGTTTTGGGGGAATCGAACGCCTCGTTAGAGGCCTCGTTTGCGTGTTTATATGAGACAGAAAAAGCCTCGGTCGTGGCGTTATAAGAGATAAGAATCATGACCGGTTACATGAGGAAGAGATAGGAACAAACTCCTATTTAGTTTAAACAGACTAGATCAATCTATCTCTTATCTAGACGTTACATACTAAGTTGCAAAGTATATCTCATGTAAACTAACAAAATTATCAAATAATCTATGTACGATATACAAGAGCAGCACAAAACATGTGTGAATCAAGTTCATTCTACATAGTATGAGCAGCACTACCAAAACTGTTGCTTCCTTGCTAGAATGGCTACATGATGCACTAGCATATAAACTGAAGAAAAATATTCTGTTTGGAGGATGCGACAGAAAAAAGGTTGCATGTCAAGTTGTTTTATGCAAAATTAAGTAAGAATCAGTAACGAGATACACGGTGCTCCGTATAGGTGACCTGAGAACGCCATATTAACAAAATGACGTACACACAAAAAATCAACTGATGCAAAACAAGAAAACAGATACAGCATGACATGATCTTTGACATCAACACCAGATGTAACTACTTCAATATGGTACTATCTTAATTGGCGAAAGGTCATAAAGGAAAATCATGACAGAAAGAGCATGTAGCTGAACACTATCACTACTTCTGAAATGGCGTAAAACATTGAATTAGCGTAAACAACATTCTTTAAGCCTTTATTTCTGCTTCCTAATGACCCATCTATGGTCGAAATGGCATAAAGCAGAAAGCAACTGCTTATATGTCTAATCAGATCATGTAAGGGAGGCTTCCAACACTGTACACCTATCTGCTTCGTAACCTAAAAAAAACACAGCTTCAGGTTGAGGCTTGCAAATATGCCCGAGTATCTACTGTCTGCTCTGGAGACCTGCAAGAGTTTTGATTGCAAGTTAGCGCAAAAATGGACATATGCAACTGCATTGCATTTGCAAGGGCTGATTAAATATGCAACTACAAGCAATCAGATTTAAGTGGCTAGAGTATTCAGCCAACCATACCAAAAGCCTATGGTAAATCTCAAAGCACTAAGATAATGACTATGAAAACATAAAATATTGAAAGTAACAACGACTGATATTGTTTGATATTACCTGGTGATTCCTCAGAAAATATTGGAACATATGGAAAGTACTGCCCTTGGGCCTCTTCTTCAAGATCAATGATATGCCTCAGTTGCTGGAGCTCCATACGACATGATGCAAGCTTCGTGTCGTCTGCGGTGGCAAGAAATAAATTGTCATAATCAGGATGTATCCCGATAATCCTCCAATCTTCTCCAAGGTTGTCACACAGCTGCCTCTTGCTTATATCCAGTTTGCAAAACCATGTGTTGCTGTCATAAACCTCCAGGCACAGCACTATGACATTGGCATCTGACCTTGCTGTGACGCAGTGCAAGCTTCCTTGTGACAGCCCAATAAACTGAACAGTCAAACCACTGAATACTCTCCAAGCCTCCCCTTTTGTGTCCACTGAAACAAGCTCAGCTTTGTGTGTAACTAAGTGAAGTCTGTCATTGACGAATACACTTCTTGAATCGGTCGGCAGACCCACAGCATGATTCCATCTACTTTTATGCTGCATCCATCTTGCAACTTCAGATGAGTAGATATTGACTCCTGAAATGGTTAGCACCTCAGCCTCATCCAAGAACTCGAATACATGAAAATGGGGGGAGACTGCTGGGTCAAAACCCAAACGAGCTGCCCAGCCAGGAATTTTCCCTCTCGTAGGGCTTGGCGGCAACTCGACCCACCTTCTGGTTGCTGGATTGCAAACAATGTAACTGGACTCGCCAGAAGAGTCTGGCGTCTTGTTGCAATGGCAGAGAAGACCCTGACAGGTGTCAACTAGATTGCACCCCCAATATTTGGGCAAGAAATCCAGGCTTGGGTTGGTCTGCTGCCCATAGATGCTGGCAAAGCAGCGCATGATTCTTGGCTTGCGGAAGAAATCGTATGTATGATAGAAAAATCCAGCAAAAGCCTGTCTCAACTTCTTGTCTGAGGAGATAACTGTGTGCCATGACTTCGACATAGCCAGGAACCGATTGATGAACCTGGCGGGTAATCGGGAGAGGATCTCCAAGATGATTTCAGGTGGGAGGTTGACCCCCTCCACCACTTGCTGCGTCGACTCCTCCTCCTTGCCCTTCTTGACCTCCGATGCCCCAGCTACAGAGGACGAAGCGGAGGCACTCGACTGGCCTCGGGAGAGGACGAGGTGCTCGGAGAGTGGGGACGGACAGATTCCTTCTTGAACATCAACAGTCTTTTGGCCTGGACACAGAAGAACAAGCTGTTATGACACCTCGTTTTAAAGCAACAATTACTCCACAGACTGCAAAACCAGCAAACTCCATCTGTGACAACTGACAAGTTTCAAAGTATAGAAAGAAACCTATCATGGCATAAACAGTTGTCATGAGACCTTCAATAGTGCCAAATCCTTCATATACAACCTGCATATAATGATTGATGAGTATCATGAGGATGGCAGGATAGATTAACAGCAGAGCAGTTAATTGTGATTGTATTGTTCAGTTAGCTTGGCAGGAAGTAGATACGTCAATAAAACCAGCAGGATAAGGAAATGTAGAAAAAATTACCTTGGCAGAAGTAGGAAAGTTGTTAGTGCAACTTGCATTAGAAACAACCTTCATCTTGGGATCACAGCTCATTTCGTTTACTCCAACTAAAAACATGGGAGCATCTGCAGAAGGAGCAGATATCGCCACCTTCCTAGCATCACCCTACAAATAAGGTAGCAAAAGTATCAACATTCTGTTCATTACAGAAGGCATATTGTTTGCTAATTGGATGGCAATACCAAAGAGATGCTATACAGACACATGTACCGATGCTTGTAAAAAAACCAGAAGATTCAACAACATATTCAGCTCCAAAGTTACCCCAAGGAATATCTTTAGGATCCCTGGAAATCGAGAAACAAAAGATGAAAAATCTTTTATAAACATGCAAACAACAAAGGATCTGAAAAAAAACTGCTAAAACCAACAACCCAGAAATAAGAGTTCAGTCACAACCAAGATATGAAAATTGGAATCAAAGTGAGAAAAGGAACATGCTCTTCATATATACAGAAAACATGCGCTGCTATGGATATTGTACTTGTATAAGAATGTGCAAGAACAAGGGTTCTGAACTCTGGATCAGTAATTAACTAATGATGTTTTTTTGGCTCCTTAACTCAATGTAAATTTGAAGATGCTTTGCTTGTCATTATTTCAAGACAACACAACGACCACGCCATTTACATGAAATGCACAGTAATATGGCATATGTTTTCATAATGCTGGCATAATTACCTTTTGCTTGTGACTGTAATTTTCTTCCCATTGATCTCCAGTGTTGAATCATTGACAACCTCAATGGATCCTTCAAACATGCCATCTGTGGACTCATTCTTGAGCATATATGCCTGGGAAAGGGAAATTTAACTTCAAACTCCAACAAAATCACAACAAAATGCGAGACCACATGCAAGGATGTAGTTGTTGCTGCAACAGTCCAGGAAATAATGTAATGTAAGAATTAATTTTTTCAAGTTCCAGAGCAGATTATCCCACTGGATGGTTCTTGCCATTGCACCTAATAGAATACATAGGAATCCCAATTGCATAAAATCAGATAGTTAAGCGATGCTCATGTGCTCCAGTGCTCGAGACAATGCAAGATATTTGATACAATTCATGGCACCAGAGCATTCGCTGGCTTGCGCTACCTTGATGAAAACCAATGTCTACTTCCCTCTACCTTCCGCCCTCGGTCTCCTCTTCACCGATGCCCACCGATCTTTCCCATTTCAAGAGGCACCTGCCTCTGACGAAATGGGAGAGGCAGCAGGTAACTATTAAGTGGAGGCGGGAGCACAAGAGGTAGGAGGCAGTGGTTTGGAAGGGCGAGTCATATAATGCTTTTGCACCATGAATAATGAAAGTGAATCAGTATGCCACACAAACTAGCAAGCAGCTGTAGGAGAATATTTTATCCCATGCCTAGCGAGGATTTCATCAGAGGTTATTGACAAGAACATGTGCATGGTGCCATGAATAATTGTGCGTCAAGTTATCTGAAAGAGGTGATCATCTCCTAACAGTTATATTAAGCTAAAAAAACTCATGAGACTCGCAAGGTCTCTTATCACACAAAACACAAACAATAATTATGTCACTGGTCTCCTGTACAACACGGTTTCATGCAACTCAAAAGTAGTAACTAACTAACTATTGCAAAACCATTAGATCTTACAGCAAAAATATGGCATTCATGTTTGCATTGTTTCCTTACCATGTATTGAGCATCAGCAAAAGGATCATTAACAGCCACAACTTCTATATCATCTCTACTGGCTGCAATCTTCAGGAACAATCTCCCAATCCGTCCAAACCCTGCAGTAAAAAAATGCATAGGTTATTACTTCGTCTACTTTTGACTCGCAAAGTACCAGTGTGCCTGGTGTGTTTATTCACTCAATTAGGATCTTAAGATGTTCAGAAGACCATCCAAGAAATAGTACATCGGTCGATATAGAACATAAGAACACACAAAAGAAAGCATGGCCTACGCAGCAAGACAATGATGTGACAAGCAAGGGATTAACCTATCTCATCAAGATTGCAACAGTTTTTATGTGAATTCTCGTGACAAGCAAGGGGTTAACGCATCTAGATTGCAACAGTTTTTTGTCAATACTGTTAGAAGAGGCTTACCATTGATGCCAACCTTCGTCTTCTCACTAATTGAATATTCTGCAGAGAGAAAAAAAAGATTGAAATATTATAAAATCATCAAATGCCACCTCAAGCTGCAAAGTTTGCTGAGCAAAACAACTTACCTTGCACAGCAGGGGGCGCCTGTGTCGATATCGCTTTAAGTGGCTCAATGGTCCTGGCAATTTAATATACATGAATTAGAAGCAGCACATCCTAATCTTGTATAAGAGTCTCACCAAGGAATGGGAATTATGCATCAGAAAGAGGCACTTACAATAAAGCTGAAGGCACGATGGAAGGTAAGCTGCAGTCAAAATGATCTGAGCCTGTGCTCTTCACGCATGAAACCTATGCCACAGCAGCCAGATAACATAACTAGGAGTAAAAAAATTGCACCAGAAACATAGCATCAAGCAGAATTGCTTCTGGCAATGTGAAAAACACTAAGATACATTCCAAACAAATTGGAAGGTGACAGCAGCTCCATAAGTACCGTACAAACTACTCCAATTAACTAATATGCATCTTGAATCACACAATTAGGGCCCTCTTAGCTAAAATTTGATGAAAACGATGCTAAAAAGGCAGGGAACCTAACTCCTTTATAGCACTTAAACCCCACCGAGTTCGTTGGTTGTATGGATGCCGAACTGCCCAAATGCCTGAATTCCCCACTGAAGGCCGACAGTTTCGAACTAATTACAAGAGGACCCAAATCTAGATGAGGAAATGCAATCCCGTCAACCGTCCCGCACCCATGAGCCCCGGTACTAATCCTCAACAGAACCTCGAGGAAAGGGCATGTGCTTGTGTAGTTGTGTTCACGGGCGAGCAAGGGATACCTTGGTGGGATCAGCGGAGGCGCGACAAGACACGGAGGGAAGGAGGTTGGACTCCTCCGCCACCACCTGCTGCGGCGGCGACTCGGCCTCCTTGTCCTTGACCTCCGACGGCCCCGCTTCGGAGGACGCCGCGGATGCGCTCGTGCGGTCTCGAGAGCGGAAGAGGTGCAGGTGCGTCCGCTGACGCTGGTCGTTGGAGAAGCGCGGTGTCTGGCGCTGGTCGTTGGAGACGCCGTCGGAGGACGCCGCGGATGCGCTCGAGCGGTCTCGAGAGCGGAAGAGGTGCAGGTGCGGCCGCTGACGCTGGTCGTTGGAGAAGCGCGGTGGCTGGCGCTGGTCATTGGAGACGGCCTCCTCGCACTGGTCGTTGGCGAGGCGCGGCGGGGGCTGGAGCGGGGCCTTGCAGAGGGACTCCTCCTCCTTGTCCTGCTTGACCTCCAACGCCCCGCCTCCGGTGGACGCTGCGGAGGCGCTTGACCGGAGGGGCGGCGGCGGCTGGAGCGGGGTGTTGGATAAGGACCGCAGCGGCTGGAGGGAGAGGAGAGAACCCTCGGCGGGTGCGCCATTGGAGGCGAGGATTTCCTCTTCGTGTACACGGAGCCGTTGGTTCTGCCGTTGTTGGGCTTGTTTCGGACCCGAGGACGACTCCATGGTGGAGTATTTGGTCAATTGTGGTGCGGGTCCAAATCAGTGTTAACGGTTATTTATAAATAATATAGTTCGCAAACTCAAAAAATTTCATTTCCAACTTATTTCCCATAGGCTTTGATATAACGGTGTTTTTTACATACTCCCTCCGTCTCGGTTTATAAGACTTACACGTATTTTTAGGTTAATAAATTAACCAATTTAGTATGAGATATATAAGATAAAAACTATATTATTAAAAACATTAAATATTATATTTTCTAATGATATAATTTTTATATTATATAATTCATATTATATAACCCATGCGAACGACCTAGATATACGTGTAAGTTTATAAACTGGGATAGAGGGAGTACTACTCTTCTGTTTCAAAATATATAAGATGTTTTAGCTTTGTAAAGAAAATATATCTATACTTATTTTAATCTATAGATTTACTATAAATCTGAGTGAACCTACATACTAAAATAAGTCTAAATATTTTTTTTTCATAAAGATAAAACATCTTATATTTTAAAACGGAGGAAGTATTAAATAGTAAAACATGTTTTCCATTTCTCGAACTACCGAGCTGATTACTTTTGGTCTTCTACTAGGAAACCACACAATTAAGTTTTCTACTCACTCCGTCCTAAAAGGTAAATCGTCTAAGAATTAGTTAAAAGTTAACGTTTGTAAGTTTGATGAAATTTATCAAAAAAAATATTTATAATATTGAATCAATATCAATAAATTTACCATAAAATATACTTTCTTAACGTGTTTATTGAATATTGTAGGTATAGATTTTTTTCTAAATATTTGATCAAAATTAGTAAGAATAAATTTTGACTAGTCCTTAGAAACCTTACATTTTGAGAAGGAGGAAGTACTAGAGTTAGCATCTAATTTGCCGCCTCATCTTCGTTTTTCTTTCATCAACCTTACCAATAGCACTACTAATTTGGATTGCTAAAAATTGGATATAGAAAATGGAGAGGACGATTTAGCAATCCGAGTAAAATGTGATTTGCTA
Source organism: Avena sativa (assembly GCA_916181665.1). Lineage (NCBI taxonomy): Eukaryota > Viridiplantae > Streptophyta > Magnoliopsida > Poales > Poaceae > Avena > Avena sativa. The sequence continues at coordinate 95,599,478 of OV702294.1, forward strand.
GCCTTTCTATAATACGATTTTTGAACTAGAGTGGAAAGATTTGCGATGATACTTCTATTTATGTATATTGAAGGAAATATGCCCGATAGGCTATAATAAAGTGGTTATTATCTTATTCCTTGTTTATGATAAATATTTATTTCTCATGCTATAATTGTATTAATTGAAAACGTTAATACATGTGTGTTTAATAAACAAATAAAGAGTTCCTAGTTAAGCCTCTCATATAAACTAGCTCGTTGATTAACAAGATGATCAAGGTTTTCTGATCATGGATATTGGATGTTGTTAATAATGATGTTACAACATTGATGAAATGATGTGATGAACATTCCTCTGAAGTATAATAATACGATCAAAGTCATTATGATTAAATTACTATAATATCATACAAAGTAACTTTAGTCCTTAGACCATGAGATCATATCAATCACTAATATCGGAAGAGTAGCTTGATAACATCAAACATCACACCATAACAGGATGACTATAAAGGTGGGTTCAGATACTCTGATAGTGTTATGTAGAGGCTCATGGATCAAGAATGAGATTTGTCCATCCCGATGACAGAGAGATATACTCTGGGCCCTCTCGGTGATATCAAATTGACATAGCTTGCAAGAAAGTGATGGGGATCACTAGCATGTTATATCACGGGAACGAGAAAAGAGTACATGTCGGTAACGAGATTAAACTAGGTCATATACCGATGATCGAATCTCAGACATGTAAAATATTGCGAGACAAAGGGATTTAGTTAAAATTTTGAAGGTTCACACGATCACAAAAAGTCATCCTTGAATGTGTGGGAGTCAGTATGGATCTCCAGGTCCCGCTGCTGATTATTAATCGGAGAGGGGTCTCGAACATGTCTGCATTATTCGTGAACCGTACGGTGACACACTTAAGGGATACCGACACCATTTGGAGCAAATAATATGCTAGAGAAAGAATATGAAAGCGCTGGAATTATTTCAATGGAAATCGGAATTGTTTCGGGTAAAATTACTAAAATTGGTTCTACATGTGAAATTGAAATGTTGCAAGGGGTTTTATGTAAATGTTTATTAATTAATGTAATTAACAAAATTTTGAATAAAATAAATAAAAGATTTTTATCAAATGAGAGATTGCATTATATTTATGAGTGGAACTTTGAGTGGATGTGTGTTTATGTGAGTGGAGCATCCACCCAAATGAATGAGGGAGAGGTGGGGGCACCCACCATGGCCGGCGGCCATGCCCTTTGGGAAGCCCCTCCCCTATATAAGGAGCACCTCCTCCTCCACTCTCACACCTCCTTATGAAGGATCTCTCTTCCCCTCTAGAATATTTCCCATGGTCTCGGCTTAGTGAGATACATGTTCCCGGTGGTTTTTTCTGGAGCAAGGATTTGTTGCTTCCGCTGCTTTGTTGGAGCGAGGACTCAGAGGTTGTCGGGGTACCGGACGTGTGTGTGATCACATATGCACCACTGTTTTGCGGTGCTGGACTTGTTGGTGCTAGACCTGCTAGACTTCATCACGACCTTAAGATCGACAAGTGAACGACTACATCATCTACAAGAACCAATCTCGTAACGCTTTGTCGGCCTTCGGGGTAAGTTCTCTATGGATGTTGTAACATCCCAAAAATACTAAACTTAGATCATCAAACTCTAAGCATCAAAATTAGGGTTAACAAAAACTTTTCTAAATAAAATTTTGAAAGCATGCATATGTGTATGCATTTCATTTTGAATTCTTTTGAACCACCTTGTTTATGTGTTCCATTGCTTGTAAATGGATGCTTAGGTGAAATAAACATCATCTAAACATTTCCCAAACTTTTCCGAAAGACAAGTAAATCAAAACAAATAAAATAAGGGAATGGTCATTTTGACCAATTTAACTCCCATGCCTACTTTGGCTGTCTCAAACTTTCAGAACCTAACAGAAACTTTTCTGGATCTTTGCACCCCTTGAATGTACTCATAACAAGGTATCAATGCCCACTTTGTGATCATCCAAAAACTTTCAAATGCATAGTTTAAATGACAATTCAAAATTAAATCCTTATCATATGGGAAGATCCCACTTTTTCAAAAACCACTCAAACAAGCTCAACTTTCAAAACCCAAACATTTACAGACTCACAAGCACCAATCTAGCACACCCACCAAAAATCTTTTCAAAATTCAAAACTTGAATTCATGCGTCCATTTCATCAAACACTTGGCAGACACAAATTAAAAAAAATCAAAACACCATAGTGTGCAGTGTTTTGAGCCTAACTGGTTCCCTATCTAGCTCACAACCAGCTCAGTAGATCATCTAGCAAGATTAACTAAGCACTAGCACCACTGTGAGCTTGCCAAAACCATCAATGGTGAACAGCCGAAGCCACCCTTGCCACCCCAGTGTAGACAGCAAGCTAGAAAAGAAACTAGCCATGCCAACCTTGTCTGGGAGATCACCCATGCCTCACCGCCCCCTCTCGACCAGCCCTGCCTCGAAGACATCGAACACAGCACCCAGGAACGCCGCGCCCGTGCCTCTGCCAACCGTGCCGAGCGTGCGCCAGAGCGCCACCCTCGACCGAAGCCCACAGACCGCGCGCCGCCCTTGCCACGTGCATACACGATCACCACCGACCCAGGAGACCGCCAGACATCCCCGTTCGCCGCCCCGTGACGCACAGCCACCGCTCGCCGTCGAAGACCCCGCCTCTGCCGCGCAGAGCGTCGCGTGTTCCAGACCAAACCGCACCGCCCCTACAAGCGCATTAAAGCCGTAGAGCATCGCCAGGAGACCACCAAGCGATCGCCACCGCCGGCCATGCCTCTAAGCAGCCCGTAGCCATGTCGCCACCGTCGCCCGCCCATGCTGTTCGGTCTCACCGTCGAGACTATAAATAGAGGACTCCCCCGCTCGAATTCTTCACACCATTCCACTACTCTCTCACCCAGAACCACCACACCTCAGTCCTGGAGCAAGGCGAGCAGCGCATCACCGGAATTTCACCGGAGCCCGCCGCCTCTGGAGAAAAAGGGGGCCATTGATTTCGTCCACCCCAGGAGCTGCCGCGACCACCCCTGAGTTCGCCGTTGTCGACTTCGTCGTTCGCCCGCCTCGCCGACTCTCGCCTGCACCCCGGTGAGCCCCCAGCAACCCCCACTGGCCGCGCTAGGTTTCTATATCGTCGGCGTTGCTCAACTTCGACGATGACTCCCAGCCGTTGGATTAGAATCAGATCGAACGACCCACATCGTCCCATACCGCTTCGCACCCCCGTGTCTCACTGACGTGTGGGGACAGCCACTTAAGCAGCCCGGGGAAGCGCTACGCTTAGCAGGCCGGCCCGTTAACTTTTCCCGTGCAGCCCAGTTATTTGAATTAAACCTTTTCCATTTTATTTCAAACACACTTCTGTACCCAGTTTCAAAAATCAACCCAGATCGATTAAGTGCACCAAATTGAATGAAACTAATTTTGTTAGAAAGTTCTAGGAATGCTGAATCCAAGCTCGTTTGATTCAAGTCATTTGGATCTATAGATCACCCCTGGTAAAAATAACAAGGCAGAAGCTTTTCTGCATTCAAACATTTTTCAAATTTAAACCATAATAGCTTTTGAGTTGATTCCAACTCTCAAAAATCACATTTAACCATACCTTTCAGAATATATAAAAATATATAGGTTTACTTAAAGAAATAATGTTCAAGTAATAAAAGAATGCTACATAGGCATTTCTAGACACATTATTTAATTAAAATAAAAGGGTAAAACCTTATTAAATTGTGACACCACTTTAAATCATATTCCCATGGACTAAAATATGTGGTGATGACATGTGTCAACATGATCCCATGTTTGGTTTGGATAATATTAAATCTTAAGTAGTTTTTCAATGAGTAGAAATTAGTTTTCTAAAAATAAAAAGAATTAAACCAAGCCTTAACCTTGTAATGTTAGAGATGATGCTAGATCATCTATAGGACCCTTTTGTGTGATGATTGCAAGTAGTTAAGTATTGTTTGGTGATTGTGTACCTCGTATTTATTCATAGACGCTAGTACCGACCAAGGATACAAGGAGGAAGGAGGATTCTACGAAGAAGAAGCCGAGGAGAACTTCAACCACTGCTCTGCACAAGGCAAGCTAAAACTTGCAAGATACTCTACTATGCAAGCCAATAATTGCAAGCCTTACTAATCAAGTTGACCTATGCAAGCTTATATCGACACTAATGCAAGCTATTAACCTTGCAAGCTAACACTTGCAATTTAGCAAGCTGATACTATACCTATGCAAGCTACTACTTGCTTGCTACCATGCCACCATATGCCTTAAAGCATATATGATCATATCCACTTGATAAACCAATCCTAGTTTTATTTGCAAGTTTATTACTTTATTTCTTTATCAAAGCTCTTACTTAGAGTTTACTGGAATAAATGGTAGATACTAGAAGGATACTTGAAGGTTGCATAAAGAGCATAAAATTTGGCCTAAGTTAGAAACCTTGATATCAGCCTAAGACATAAGGTTGTACTTAGTTAAAACTCCACTAGTTTACCACCCCTCATTAGTACTTACCCCCACTTGTAGATGCTAGTGCTAAGCATAAAACTTGATCAACTTTAGATGGGAATACTTGGTGGAAAAATGGTTATGAAAACCTTGGAATGATGGATCATTCTATTGAAATGTTTTGGACATGTGTTTCCGAACACTTGATGATTTTGGTGATGAAAATGATGAGGCATGAGCCTTAGCCCTTTATAAAACTGATGGTTGTCTGGATGCGATACCATTCCAATTTTATCGTACAACCACAATACCCGAAGATTGGGTAGGGCTTGAGTGGAAACTTATATACCTTGGTATTAGTTCCCTCACGGCCAAGGTCTGAGCTGAGGCTACCTTGTGAAGATTGTCCACCTGTGCAGTACCCAAGATGACAGCTGGTCATGGTTGGGAGGCCAAACTCACAGGAGAGGTGCTTATACTAGGGCGTGTAATTGAAAGGTTAGGATTGATTATCCGCATACTGAGTATGGTGAATTCAGGATTTGTTCCTGACGGATGTATCGAATGTTGTGGTGAAAGTGTACAATCTCTGCAGAGTATCAAACTATTCGAATAGCCGCGTCCGCGGTTATGGACAGTTGGAGTGGCCATACTGTTCCCCCGTCAGACTTTTCAAAATGAACTGTGAAATGAATTGAGACTTTGACTTGACCACAACAGGGTTGTGACATGAGTTACAAGATCCCACTTAGGAGTTATAAAATTGTGACTAGCTTTGGAACTTTGTAGAGATAAATCTGGCTTTTGCAAAACAACCCTAGAGCCTAGTGTCCTATTATCCAAAAACCCCTTTACCTGTTAGTACTAGTTTGCGAGTACTTAAAGAGTACTCATGGCTTTGTCCCTGGCTATTCCCATGGCCATACTATGAAGAGGAGTACCTAGAGGATGGACCCCAGGAAGGTTACGACAACTAGGATCATCTCCCATCGTCAGCATTGCCTGTGACCCCGAAGATGGAGCTTCGCCTACGCTACCGTTATTATTACGTATTCCGCTGCCTGAAGTTGTATTAAAACTGGATCATGAGATCCCTATTTGTGTAAGAACTTATGTACCTTTTGTAATGGATGATGTACTATGGTATCCAATTCTGTTATGTCTCGCAAAAATGGTAATCATGGGATTGCGATGTATGGCATAACAGGCATCTAGGATTAAAAATCAGGGTGTTGACAAGTTGGTATCAGAGCCATCCTGACCATAGGAGACCCTAGTTAGACTGGACGTTTGAATCAAAAACTTAGTTTCAAAACCAAAGAAAACCAATATTTACAAAAAATTATTCTCATTCTTATCCCTTTGATTCTTTCATAAAAAATTCATGTTCCTCAAAAACCCTTGCAAAATACCCTAAATTTTGACACACTTGATCACTCTGCTAACCTACTCATCCTCTATTCTTATAGATGAACGTGAAGTACAGCAAGTTTTATCAGTTGGGGAATGGAGGAGACCTTATCTTTGAGAGGGATTTGGACCAGCTTTAGAACTTCTGGAGCGTCCGCACCCCGAGTTCTTCGGAGCTCAGCTCAATGATCAAGGAGAAGATCTGCAGTGGCTAATTGTTGCAAGTCTTAGAGGAAAGATTGAACCTCCCACTGCTGAGGGAATTCAGTTTACCTTAAGAGAGAACAACTGGCTCGATGGACTTGCCAAGGCCATGCAGGAAGCTCTTTCCCGTCTGTGTGGGCAGAGCATCAATCAGATCAAGGGAACTCGCTTTGAGTTTTGCCCAAGGCGTGATGCAAATGGACAACCCCTGGAAGCCCCATACCACCCCGAGCTAAAGACTCAATTGGACCACCTTAGCTTCATGATGTACGATCGTCAGCAAGAGTTGGATAACTGCCGTGACTACTCCAACCACAAGTCTGCCATCATCAAGACGAAGGACCAAACCATCGCCATGCTAGCAAAGGATCGCAAGTCTCGCCGCCGTCAGCTCGACAAAGAAGGAGCGCATCATTGCCCGTCTTCGCCACCGCATCTCATCTTTGGAGGAGACCATCCACGAGAGAGACATGCAGTTGGAGGAAAGGGAGAATGCCGGAGAGGATCTTCGTGGAGACCCCTACTCCTATCTCAGCGATGACGATGATTTTCTGGAGGATCAGGCTATGGACTTCTTCACTGATGAGGACGATTTCGCCTTCATCGATGATGATGAGGAGGATGAGGCCACAGATTCCGAGGAGTAGTAGCACTTGAGCACTAGCGTAGTGAGTAGTATTCGGTCCCACTGTATCGTAGTTCTCAGAATGGTTCTTAAAACCATCTGTTTTTCTTTGTTGTGGTGTGTGTTGTACTAAGTTCTATGGATGAATGAATGAATGAATGAAAAAGCAAGTTGCTAGAAAATCTGAGTCAAACTTTAATTTTTTTTCCAAGAACCAAAACGTTAGAAATTTCCCTCTTTTCTCATGATCTATCTCAATCTTTAGATGCCATGTGGAGGAAGTGGTTCATCCCTGGACCCGATGTTGCAGATTCTGCAAATGTTGACTTCTGACCATGAAGCTGAAAGAGCGGAACGTCAAGCCAACCTAGCCACCCTTCAGCAGATAGCCCAGCTTGCCCATAACAACCAAGGCCACAGAAATCAGGACAACCATGGATCTAAGCTCAAGAATTTCCAGAATACCAACCCACCTGTTTTCACTAAGTCCGAAGAGCCCCTAGACGCTGATGATTGGCTGCAAACCATGGAAAATAACCTAGAATTCGCCGGAGTGGAAGCCAACGAGAAAGTTCTGTTCGCCACCCACTATCTAGCCGGAGATGCCAGTGCATGGTGGAACAGTGTTCGCGCAATGACCGGAGGCCAGATGATGACCTGGGAGGAATTCAAGGTCAAGTTTAGCAGAACCCATGTGCCACCAGGTTTGATCAAGAGAATGAGAGACGAGTTCAGAGAGCTGAAGCAGGGAAGGATGACTGTAGTGGAATACCGTGACAAATTTTTGTCATTAGCTAGGTATGCCCCGAATGAGATCGACACGGAAGCCAAGTAGAAAGAAAGATTCCTGAATGGTCTGCATGACGAAATGCAGACAGTGTTAGTCAATATCCCCTTTGCTGATATTGAAGCCCTTGTGGACTCAGCTATCCAGATGGAAGGAAAGATCAACCAAGCCAATGAGAACCGCAAGCGTCGCATGATGCATCAACCAGGAACCCATCAGACCCCAAAGTATCGCCCCAACCCATCTCCAGGATTTGCCCCAAGAACCAACAAACCCCCGATGAACCGTCCGACCTATCCCAACCGTGGAAACCCTAGACCCGGAGGAAATCACAATAACCCCGGCAACTCTAGCAATTTCAATCGTGCCCCACCCAAGTTCAACAACAACAATGCTACCGCCAACACCAACACTGCCCCTAGGACTGGCAGCAATGATGTGCCTGTCGCAGCCAAGGACAAGTCGCAAGTGACTTGTTATGACTGTGGAAATAAAGGCCACTATTCCAACGAGTGCCCAAACAAGAAGAATGCTACCGCCCCCAATGCCAATGCCCCAGCTCAGCAGCAGCGTCGTGTTCAGCCCGGGAGAAGATTTGCCCCAGGGAATTCGCTCAACCGCAATGGCCGTCTTTTTCTCATGCATGCTGAAGAAGCTCAGGAAGCGCTAGACGTCGTGCTGGGTATGTTTTCTGTTAATTCTGTACTTGCAAGAGTGTTGTTTGACTCTGGTGCATCGCATTCATTTGTCACCAAAGAATTTGCATGCACTAGTAAGATTCAACCAACCAAACTGAAGCATGTAATGATTGTTCAAATTCCCAGATCAACCACTAAGGCTAGGCAAATTTGCAAAGTCGTCCCTATCTGAATCCATGGCATAGATTTTTATGCAAATCTGATAGTACTCGGAACTAAAGGTTTGGAAGTAGTACTAGGAATGGATTTGATGTCCAAACATAAAGGATTAACTGACTGTGCCAAGAAAGCCATAACCATGACCAGTACCGCCGGAATATCAGTCGTGCATATATCTGAAACCTTACCTCGCCAATTCAAATGCAACAAGAGTATAGCCCAACCTACCCTTGACCAAGTTCGGATAGTCTGTAAATACCCCGATGTATTTCTAGATGTTTTGCCCGGTATGCCCCCAGATCGGGATATCGAGTTTATCATCGAACTAATTCCCGGAACAGGACCCATAGCCCAGAGACCATATAGTATGAACCCGTCAGAGCTAGCAGAACTGAAGAAGCAACTGGATTCCATGTTGGAAATTGGATTAATTCAACCAAGTGCGTCCCCATGGAGATCACCTGTCTTGTTTGTGGACAAGAAGGATGGAGGTAACCGTTTGTGTACGGATTATCGGAAGTTGAATGATGTCACCATCAAGAACAAGTACCCCTTTCCCAAGATAGAAGATTTGTTTGATCAGTTGACCGGTGCCAAAGTGTTTTCTAAGATTGTTCTTAGAACTGGCTATCATCAACTCAAAATTTGTGCAGAGGATATCCCCAAGACTGCGTTTACCACCAGATACGGATTGTACGAGTATACAGTCATGTCTTTTGGATTAACCAATGCCCCTGCTTATTTCATGAATCTCATGAATAAGATTTTTATGGACTTCTTGGATAGTTTGTCGTTGTTTTCATCGATGACATTCTGATTTATTCCAAATCATAAGAAGAACATGAGCTACACCTAAGGACCATTCTTGGAACCCTTAGAGAGCATCAGTTGTATGCAAAGTTTAGCAAATGTGAATTCTGGTTGCGGGAGGTAGGATTCCTCGGTCACATTGTATCAGTCGGAGGAATTGCCGTTGACCCTGCCAAAGTAAAAGATGTAGAAGATTGGCAAGCCCCAACCACTCAAACCCAAGTTCGTGCATTTCTCAGATTGGCGGGATATTACCGCAAATTCGTAGAAGGATTCTCTAGTATCGCCAGACCCATGACCCAATTGCTGAAGAAGGACAAGAAGTTTGAATGGACCGACAAATGTGAAGCGAGTTTTCAAGAACTCAAGAGGAGATTCATTTCAGCCCCAATCTTGATCATGCCAGATATCACGAAGCCCTTCGATGTGTATTGTGACGCATCCAAGATCGGTCTCGGATGTGTGCTAATGCAAGAAGGCAAAGTTATATCTTACCTATCCCGACAACTGAAGCGACATGAGCAAAACTACCCAACCCATGACCCCGAGCTCGCGGCCGTAGTTCTAGCCCTGAAAACATGGAGACATTACCTGATAGGGAACTGTTGTGAGATCTATACGGATCACAAGAGCCTAAAGTATATATTCACTCAGAAGGAGCTGAATATGAGGCAGAGAAGATGGATAGAGCTAATCAAGGATTACGACCTGGACATTCACTATCACCCTGGTAAAGCCAACGTGGTAGCCGATGCCCTTAGCAGATTGCCGTGCCGCTTGAACTCCATGATTTTGAAGGAGCAACCAAGTTTGCACAAAGAGATGAAAGATTTTCGAATGGAATTAGTAAGTGAAGGATTTTTGGCTAGCATAGAACTCCATCCCACTTTGATCAGTCAGATTAAAGAGGCGCAGAAGGAAAATGCTAGTATTGACGGAATCAAGCGTCGTATCGGTACAAGCAAAGTACCTGGATTCATCAAGGACGAAGAAGGAGTTTTGTGGTACAAAGGACGCCTTTGTGTACCAGCAGATTCTGAGTTGAAAGAAGTTATCTTGAAGGAGGCTCATGATACTCTTTATTCTATCCATCCCGGAGGAACTAAGATGTATCAAGATTTGAAAGAGCAATTTTGGTGGCATAAGATGAAGAGAGAAATCGGAAGCTATATCGCCAAGTGTGATATTTGTCAGCGAGTCAAAGCAGGACATCAACGACCCGCTGGATTGTTGCAACCCTTGCAGATTCCGGATGGAAATGGGATTCTGTAGGAATGGACTTTATCACTGGACTGCCTACTTCTAGTAGGGGAAATGACTCTATCTGGGTCATAGTGGACAGATTGTCCAAAATCGCCCATTTCTTGCCCGTCAAGACCACATATCAGAGTTTGAAACTAGAAGAGTTGTACATCGCTAGAATCGTTAGTTTTCATGGAGTCCCCAAGAACATCGTATCGGATCGAGGAACTCAGTTTACCTCGAGATTCTGGAAGAAAGTCCAAGAAGGTTTAGGAACCCGCTTAGATTTTAGTACCGCGTATCACCCTCAGACCGATGGATAAACGGAGCGAGTAAATCAAATACTCGAAGATATGCTTAGAGCATGTGTGTTAGAATATGGATCCAAGTGGGAAGACTGTCTGCCGTTTGCAGAATTTTCGTACAACAACAGTTATCAAGCCAGTTTGCAAATGGCCCCATTTTAATTCATGTACGGAAGGAAGTGTCGTACCCCTTTGAACTGGTCGGAAGTAGGAGAGAGTCAGATTTTTGGACCCGACATCCTACGAGAAGCAGAAGAGAAGGTTCAGAAGATTCGTGAGCACCTCAAGACTGCCCAATCCAGACAGAAGAGTTACGCCGACAAGAGACGTAGAGACCTCTCCTTCAACATAGGAGATTTTGTTTATCTGAAAGTGTCGCCATTGAAGGGAATGCAGCGTTTCCAACTCAAAGGAAAGTTAGCCCCTAGATATATCGGACCTTTCAAGATTCTGAACCGTCGAGGAGAAGTATCGTATCAATTGGAACTACCCGAAGAGATGTCAGCCGTGCACAATGTGTTCCATATCTCATTACTTCGCAAGTGTCTCGAAGTCCCCGAGAAGACCGAAGTGTTCAAAAATATCGACCACCGGACCATAGAGATCAACAATGACCTGACCTATCCCGAAGTACCCATCCGTATTTTGGAAGAAGCTTTTCGAACTACCCGAACCCGGAGCATCAAGTTTCTCAAGATTCAGTGGAGCAACCACACAGAAGAGGAAGCCACCTGGGAGCGCGAAGATCACATCAGGACGGAGTTTCCCGATCTCTTCAAATCCTAGGTAATCTTTTCGTCCTTTTTCAAATCTCGGGACGAGATTTTGTTTAAGGGGGGAAGGTTTGTAACATCCCAAAAATACTAAACTTAGATCATCAAACTCTAAGCATCAAAATTAGGGTTAACAAAAACTTTTCTAAATAAAATTTTGAAAGCATGCATATGTGTATGCATTTCATTTTGAATTCTTTTGAACCACCTTGTTTATGTGTTCCATTGCTTGTAAATGGATGCTTAGGTGAAATAAAAATCATCTAAACATTTCCCAAACTTTTCCTAAAGACAAGTAAATCAAAACAAATAAAATAAGGGAATGGTCATTTTGACCAATTTAACTCCCATGCCTACTTTGGCTGTCTCAAACTTTCAGAACCTAACAGAAACTTTTCTGGATCTTTGCACCCCTTGAATGTACTCATAACAAGGTATCAAGGCCCACTTTGTGATCATCCAGAAACTTTCAAATGCATAGTTTAAATGACAATTCAAAATTGAGTCCTTATCATATGGGAAGATCCCACTTTTTCAAAAACCACTCAAACAAGCTCAACTTTCAAAACCCAGACATCTGCAGACTCACCAGCACCAATCTAGCACACCCACCAAAAATCTTTTCAAAATTCAAAACTTGAATTCATGCGGCCATTTCATCAAACACTTGGCAGACACAAATCTAACAAAATCAAAACACTATAGTGTGCAGTGTTTTGAGCCTAACTGGTTCCCTATCTAGCTCACAACCAGCTCAGTAGATCATCTAGAAAGATTAACTAAGCACTAGCACCACTGTGAGCTTGCCACAACCATCAATGGTGAACAGCCGAAGCCACCCTTGCCACCCCAGTGTAGACAACAAGCTAGGAAAGAAACTAGCCATGCCAACCTTGTCTGGGAGATCACCCATGCCTCACCGCCCCCTCTCGACCAGCCCTGCCTCGAAGACATCGAACACAGCACCCAGGAACGTCGCGCCCGTGCCTCTGCCAACCGTGCCGAGTGTGCGCCAGAGCGCCACCCTCGACCGAAGCCCACAGACCGCGCGCCGCCCTCGCCGCGTGCATACACGATCACCACCGACCCAGGAGACCGCCAGACATCCCCGTTCGCCGCCCCGTGACGCACAGCCACCGCTCGCCGTCGAAGACGCCGCCTCTTCCGCGCAAAGCGTCGCGTGTTCCAGACCAAACCGCACCGCCCCTACAAGCGCATTAAAGTCGTAGAGCATCGCCAGGAGACCACCAAGCGATCGCCACCGCCGGCCATGCCTCTAAGCAGCCCGTAGCCATGTCGCCACCGTCGCCCGCCCATGCCGTTCGGTCTCACCGTCGAGACTATAAATAGAGGACTCTCCCGCTCGAATTCTTCACACCATTCCACTCCTCTCTCACCCAGAACCACCCCAACTCAGTCCTGGAGCAAGGCGAGCAGCGCATCACCGGAATTTCACCGGAGCCCGCCGCCTCTGGAGAAAAAGGGGGCCATTGATTTCGTCCACCCCAGGAGCTGCCGCGACCACCCCTGAGTTCACCGTCATCGACTTCGTCGTTCGCCCGCCTCGCCGACTCTCGCCTGCACCCCGGTGAGCCCCCAGCAACCCCCACTGGCCACGCTAGGTTTCTATCTCACCGGCATTACTCAACGTCGACGATGACTCCCAGCCGTTGGATTAGAATCAGATCGAACGACCCACATCGTCCCATACCGCTTCGCACCCGCTGTCTCACTGACGTGTGGGGACAGCCACTTAAGCAGCCCGCGGAAGCGCTACGCTTAGCAGGCCGGCCCATTAACTTTTCCCGCGCAGCCCAGTTATTTGAATTAAACCTTTTCCATTTTATTTCAAACACACTTCTGTACCCAGTTTCAAAAATCAACCCAGATCGATTCAGCGCACCAAATTGAATGAAACTAATTTTGTTAGAAAGGTCTAGGAATGCTGAATCCAAGACCGTTGGATTCAATTCATTTGGATCTATAGATCACCCATGGTAAAAATAACAAGGCAGGAGCTTTTCTGCATTCAAACATTTTTCAAATTTAAACCATAATAGCTTTTGAGTTAATTCCAACTCTCAAAAAATCACATTTAACCATACCTTTCAGAATATATAAAAATATATAGGTTTACTTACAGAAATAATGTTCAAGTAATAAAAGAATGCTACATAGGCATTTCTAGACACATTATTTAATTAAAATCAAAGGGTAAAACCTTATTAAATTGTGACACCACTTTAAATCATATTCCCATGGACTAAAATATGTGGTGATGACATGTGTCAACATGATCCCATGTTTGGTTTGGAGAATATTAAATATTAAATAGTTTTTCAATGAGTAGAAATTACTTTTCTAAAAATAAAAAGAATTAAACCAAGCCTTAACCTTGTAATGTTAGAGATGATGCTAGATCATCTATAGGACCCTTTTGTGTGATGATTGCAAGTAGTTAAGTATTGTTTGGTGATTTTGTACCTCATATTTATTCATAGACGCTAGTACCGACCAAGGATACGAGGAGGAAGGAGGATTCTACAAAGAAGAAGCCGAGGAGAACTTCAACCACTGCTCTGCACAAGGCAAGCTAAAACTTGCAAGATACTCTACTATGCAAGCCAATACTTGCAAGCCTCACTAATCAAGTTGACCTATGCAAGCTTATATTGACACTAATGCAAGCTATTAACCTTGCAAGCTAACACTTGCAATTTAGCAAGCTGATACTATACCTATGCAAGCTACTACTTGCTTGCTACCATGCCACTATATGCCTTATAGCATATATGATCATACCCACTTGATAAACCAATCCTAGTTTTATTTGCAAGTTTATTACTTTATTTATTTATCAAAGCTCTTACTTAGAATTTACTGGAATAAATGGTAGATACTAGAAGGATACTTGAAGGTTGCATAAAGAGCATAAAATTTGGCCTAAGTTAGAAACCTTGATATCAACCTAAGACATAAGGTTGTACTTAGTTAAAACTCCACTAGTTTACCACCCCTCATTAGTACTTACCCCCACTTGTAGATGCTAGTGCTAAGCATAAAACTTGATCAACTTTAGATGGGAATACTTGGTGGAAAAATGGTTATGAAAACCTTGGAATGATGGATCATTCTATTGAAATGTTTTGGACATGTGTTTCCGAACACTTGATGATTTTGGTGATGAAAATGATGAGGCATGAGCCTTAGCCCTTTATAAAACTGATGGTTGTTTGGATGCGATACCATTCCAATTTTATCGTACAACCACAATACCCGAAGATTGGGTAGGGCTTGAGTGGAAACTTATATACCTTGGTATTAGTTCCCTCACGGCCAAGGTCTGAGCTGAGGCTACCTTGTGAAGATTGTCCACCTGTGCAGTACCCAAGATGACAGCTGGTCATGGTTGGGAGGCCAAACTCACAGGAGAGGTGCTTATACTAGGGCGTGTAATTGAAAGGTTAGGATTGATTATCCGCATACTGAGTATGGTGAATTCAGGATTTGTTCCTGACGGATGTATCGAATGTTGTGGTGAAAGTGTACAATCTTTGGAGTGTCAAACTATTCGAATAGCCGCGTCCGCGGTTATGGACAGTTGGAGTGGCCATACTATTCCCCCGTCAGACTTTTCAAAATGAACTGTGAAATGAATTGAGACTTTGACTTGACCACAACAGGGTTGTGACATGAGTTACAAGATCCCACTTAGGAGTTATAAAATTGTGACTAGCTTTGGAACTTCGTAGAGATAAATCTGGCTTTTGCAAAACAACCCTATAGCCTAGTGTCCTATTATCCAAAAACCCCTTTACCTGTTAGTACTAGTTTGCGAGTACTTAAAGAGTACTCATGGCTTTGTCCCTGGCTATTCCCATGGCCATACTATGAAGAGGAGTACTTGGAGGATGGACCCCAGGAAGGTTACGACAACTAGGATCATCTCCCATCGTCAGCATTGCCTGTGACCCCGAAGATGGAGCTTCTCCTATGCTACCGTTATTATTACGTATTCCGCTGCCTGAAGTTGTATTAAGAACTGGATCATGAGATCCCTATTTGTGTAAGAATTTATGTACCATTTATAATGGATGATGTACTATGGTATCCAATTCTGTTATGTCTCGCAAAAATGGTAATCCTGGGATTGCGATGTATGGCATAACAGGCATCTGGGATTAAAAATCCGGGTGTTGACAGATGTATATCCACCAGTTGCTTGTATATAGATAGATAGATCTTGGTGCTTAGTTGTCCATATCGTAGGAATTTTTTTTGTTTTCTATGCTGCAAACCCAACAGTGGTATCAGAGTTGGATCTATGCGTAGATGCTTTGCACGGGTAGTACACATATAGTTATGTGGGCGCTGATGGTCACGTTATTGCTTCTAATGTGTATTTTGGATATCGATGGCATAGTGGTATGAAGAGGTGATGACCCACAAGTATAGGGGGTGTATCGATAAATAGGAGTGTCGATCCCAACAAGGAGCAGAAGGTGTTGACTAGTGGTTTGGATAAGGAATTCTCTGTAAATACTTAGCAAAAGGATTTTTAGGGGTTTTTGATAATGCAAAGAAATAAAGTGCAAGTAAATAAAGACAACAATAATTGCAGCAAGTGGACCAATCCTTTCTTCAGCAAAGGACAAGCCGGCTGTATTACTTATGAGGACCAAACGTTCTCGAGGACACATGTGAATACTGTCAAGTGCTTTCACTTCATATAGTTGATTAATCTTCTTTGGTTGGATAAGTGTTGTGTGGGTGAACCTATGCTAATGTACTGACCTTACTTGGACTAATATATACTTGTGATTAAACCCATTTCAAGCATCCACAACTACAAGAAAGTAATTAAGATAAAAACCTAACCACAACATTAAACTCTGAGATCCTACACTCCCTTGTGCAAAGGTTTCCTAACGGGGGTTCAGGTTTCTGTAACTCCGGCAACCCCACAATTAGTAGCCAAATACACAATGCATTCCCCTAGGCCCATAAATGGTGAAGTATCATGTAGTCGACGTTCACATGACACCATTAGAAGAATGGCACCACAACTTAAATATCAAACCATTGAATAGTACTCAACACAATTCCACTACTAACAACATGACTTCTCCCATGTCCTCAAGAACTAAACGAACTACTCACGAGGCATCATATGGATCAAGATCAGAGATGATATGATGATGAATAACAATATGAACATAAACAATGATTCAAAGGTTCCACTCAAAAGCATCAACTACAAAAGTAATCAACACCGGGAAAGTTTCCCCTAAAGATTCAACCCAACTGTTACAGCAGGATGGAGTGGTGATGATGGTGCTGGTGGAGATGGTGGTGAGGATCATGATGATGATCCCGATGAAGTCTAGCTTAATGGCGGTGTTGATGGCGACGATCTCCCCTCTTCGAGAAGGAATTTCCCCGACAGAAATCTGCCTGCCGGAGAGCTCTTTCTCTCTCTGTAGTTTCTGCCCTGCAGAGGCGGCGGAATCTTTCTATGGTCCCTCCCCTCGTATTAGGGTTTCAAGGAGAAGATATAGGCAAAAGGGCGAAGCAGGAGGTGGGCCAGGGTGGCCACACCCCTGGTGGCACGGCCTAGGGTGGGCCCGCGCCTAGGAGGGTGTGGGCCCGCGCCTAGGAGGGTGTGGGCCCCCTATGGCCCATCTCCGCCTCCCCTTCTGGCTTCCTTCGTCTTTTGGAAAAATAGGATTTTCCGTGTATTTTCTGGAATTTTCAGATCTTCGCGAATATTGCATCTGGACACCGCTTTTTCCATCAGAATCCTGACTCCAGCCGTTCATCCTCCAAAAGTCATCCAACATGCAAAAGTAGATGAAATAACATAATTATCACCTCTTAATATGAAATATATCAATGAATAATAGTAAATTATGATATAGAATAGTGATGCAAAATGGACGTATCAACTCCCCCCAAGCTTAGACCTCGCTTGTCTCCAAGCGAAAACTGAGCTCAGTAAACATGGCCATAGTGTCGATAAAAAGAATACGGAAAAGAAGCATCACATTCACCAATACACAACTCATAATATAAGGCAACTCACCATTATATAACTTAACTTGCAACGAGCATGGGAGTCACAATAAAAATGCATAAAGACAAATCATAATTGGTAATGGCAAACTTTGTTCTTGGTCAGAGAACAGTTGACAAATCATACTTAGTTTTCAAGGAAAGCTTTTGTAATGAAGTTTATAACAGGGATCCTTTGCTCAAACATAAAAGGCTTTTTCACAACGATAGCTTTCAAAGTAATATTCATTCAGATAAGAGTTTTGTGCAAAACAAGGAAGATAATAAACATGATTGAATAAATCATCATATGAATGAATGAAACACAACAACTCAAATGCTTGTTGGATATAGAAAGGAATAGGTTTAATGACTCAACTAAGAATTAAAAGATAGGCCCTTCGCAGAGGGAAGCAGGGATTTCAAGTCTCATAAAGAGCTTCCAAAAGATTATGGTACTTACTAGCTTTGATCTCTCATTGCCCCTATCATAAGCATCTTCAGATGATTAAGGTTAAAGTGAACAAATGTGGAGTATATGCTTGACAAATCATAAGTTGGCAATCTCATGTCCCTTGAGTACGAGGGTCGTTCCTCATGCTACTCAACTTTAGTTACCGGTAAGTTCTTGTCATTGTAAGTGTATGTGTATCATAGAGCACCGCCAACGGGGTACCCCTTGCCCCATGACACAGGAGCTATCCCATATCAAAATGACAAGGCAATAAACAGTGAGCATCTCAGCGATCCTTTTATTTACCATGAGAATGGTGCATATATTTTTTCTCTTCTCTCTTTTTCTGTAAATTTTTTCCGAGGATGCTTCATAGATTGCTCACTATGGTGGTGTTGTAAGTTTCCACCATGATTAGGCATGGCTTGGGCTAGCCGCCCAGGCGTTTCTCTAACCCATATACATAACTCCATGGACTTACAAGATCCCCTTTTATTTCACACCACCGACATCCGCAAACAAAAGATTATGATATCAACGGGGGTAGATATTTACATGTGTTAAAAGCGTTCCTCGTGACAACACGGTTCTGCTAATTCCCAACTTATAAGTGCAAGCATATTCAACATAGATGACACAATGGTTCAAGTTTATTAAGGGCAGGAAAATAAGGTGTGCCATCAAGTTCGTGAGAGCTTTACTAACTAGTTTTCACATAACAAAAGAATTTTTAATTTGAAAGATAGATGAAACTATAGAATTTGCTCGAAATAGCAATAATGCTAATAGGTAGATATGGTGGACACAAATGGCAAGGGTTTTAAGTTCAAGGGTTCACTAGTAGAAAAAAGGCCATCCGTTCGCGCCCCCTAAGAGCATTAGTCCCGGTTGCACCACGAACCGGGACTAATGTTGGCATGCATCCCGGTTCGAGCGGGCACGGGGCCCGGAGGCATCCGTCCCGGTTGGTAAGGGAGCATACGTCCCGGTTTGTAACACAAACCGGGACTAAAGGTTGGGTGTCAGCCACGTGGCGTGGCACACACCTTTAGTCCCAGTTTGTGTTATAAACCGGGACGTATGCTCCCGCCCTCTATAAATGCAACGCCCCAGCCCTCTGCCTCCACTCTGTTTTTTCTTGGTCGAAGGTGTGAGGGGTGTGCTAGTTTTTTCCCCTATGCATGCATTCAAGGTGTTTGATGAAATGTGTGAGTGAATGATCCTGTTCAATTTCTCATAGAACAAAAATATAGAAGGTGTCCGAGACGCACTTGAGCTTTCTCCTCTTTATTTTCCTCGATCGAGGTTAGCAATCTTATCTTTTCTCTGTCATTGATACAATGCATGTATCGATGTGAATTGGTCATTTCACTCTTTATGATGTCCTGTTTTTGATAAACTTACTTATATGATGCAGATGAACGGTCGAGAATGGATGTGCGGTGACCGGCATGTACCCGGGTATATGAAAGGCATGGATAAATTTATCAATGTGGCTACGGCAAACAAAGAGAATGGTTTTATACGTTGTCCATGTGTTCAATGTCGGAACAACAAGGAGTACTCTTCCTCGAAAATCATTCGCAGCCACCTGATTATGAAAGGTTTCATGCCCAACTATAATTGCTGGACCAAGCACGGGGAAAGAGGGGTTATGATGGAAGACGGTGAAGAAGAAGATGATGATAACAACTATCATCATATGTTTCCTAAATATAGTGATACTGCAATGGAAGACAATGGAGAGGAAGGAGGTGAAGAACGGGCATCAGATGAGCCGGCTGATGAACTTGGTAGGGTCATTTCTGATGCAAAGCGAGACTGTGAAACAGAAAATGAGAAAGTAAAGAAGATGCTCCATGGTTAGGTCTGAAGCGATCATAAGGAAGGACATATTCCAAGAAGTTCATGCTCATATTATGTAACTCAAGTTCATGTCTTTCGCGGTTTATGGCTTCACCGAAGGATATCTTTCGCGGTTTGTGGCTTGACCGGGACTATATATAGGGGGGCCTTTAGTCTCGGTTTTGTAGTCTCAGTTTTTAATATTAATAAATGTCTTGAGTGTTAGTCCCGTTTTGTGGCTGGACCGGGACCATGAAGAAGTTGTCCCGATTCGTACTTACCATGAAGATCTGATCTCCAAACGCGCGCAGTCACATATTAGGGAGTGTCTCTATGACCAGTTTCTTGGAGATGCCGGAGGACTGGGATCCGACGGCATCTCCCTGAAACTGGTCGTAGTGGTGTCCCTGCTCTCGAAAACCATCTTGCGGCTTGTAACTTCTCTAACTAGATCAATACACCTGGAAGCTAACTAATTTCACATATTAGGGAGTGCCTCTATGACCAGTTTCTCGGAGATGCCGGAGGACTGGGATCCGGCGGCATCTCCCTGAAACTGGCCGTAGTGGTGTCCCTACTCTCGAAAACCATCTTGCAGCTTGTAACTTCTCTAACTAGATCAATATGCCTAGGAGCTAACTAATTTCACATATTAGGGAGTGCCTCTATGACCAGTTTCTCGGAGATGTCGGAGGACTGGGCTCCGTCGGCATCTCCTTGAAACTGGCCGTAGTGGTGTCCCTGCTCTCGAAAACCATCTTGGAGATGCCTCAAACTGGCTGGAGGACTGGACTCACAAGGATGCCTATTTATAGTACAAGCAGCTCGGCGTAGTGTCGACACTTATGAAATAATGTCGACACTCACCCCTATTATTAGTGCTGACTCGTGTTTTGTCCCGGTTGGTGTCTCCAACCGAGACTAAAGGTTCATCTTTAGTCCCGGTTGGTCACACCATCCGGGACAAGGTACACGCCGCACGACATAATGTCGACACTCACCCCTATCATCAGTGCTGCCTGGCCTAGCCTACCGAAATCCCTCCAACCCCTATAACTGATGATCGATGTTATGTGCTAAATCACGGCATAGTTTGTGATGTTGTGCCCATATTATGCATGCATGTGGACATTGGTATGGAGAACAATGTTGCAGGACGAAGTTTTCCTTTTTGTCGCACGGAAAAGCCCTTTTCCATTTTCCGAGCACAAAAAACGGGTCGTTTTGTGAAGTAACCACCAAAATGCTGTTTCAGAATGCTACCGTCCCATTTTCCTAAAATACTAGACCACCTTACATGGACTATCTCCCAACCGGGACATCTCAAACCTTTTTGTCCATCCCGGGTAAAAAGGACAAATGTTTGCCGAATCGGTAGGAAGTGGGTCCGGTTTGTACTACAGGTACATGATCTATCGCCCGTGATTTTTTGAAAAAATTATTTTTAGACTCGCAATATGTGGTTTCTTCAGAGATCCAATGCAAAACAGTCTTGCGCCCCTCTCAAGGTGATTTCCCATACCAATGTGGGGTCGAGCAAATATGGGGCCGAAGAGCAGTATGATCCAGAGGTAGTTGCACAATACGGAGAAGCTACCGCTGCTCAAGGTATGAGTATTGCCCAGTACTTATCCCAGTTAGAGTACTTCCCCGTGAGTGAAGTAGTATGCAAATACCAGTACGACAAATCTCTTGTCAAACCTGAGGAGGTAAATAATCTTTCAACAAAAATGCGAAGATTGCATAACTGGTACATGCATGCCACCAAGGCCGGGGCTAACTGGATAGTGCTGAGGGTTACAAAAAAACATCATGGGAAAGAAAAGTTTAACATGATATCCATTGAATTTGATGAACTATTTCAATTATTCAATCAAGACGCCTTGGACAAATCGATCATCAGTGCCTATTGTCTGTAAGTACTAATTCTGTAATTAATTTAGTCTCCAGCTATCTCACCTTGTTTATTGCATGTATATAATCATACTGTAATATGCAGAATGAAGATTCTCGAATGCAGCAGAGGATAAATCTATGACATTGGCTTCATTGACCCATATTGGGTTCATGAAGCTAATCTCAAAACAAGCCCCCAGGATACGGAGGATAATATAGTACACGCGTTAAGGTTTCAAGAAACCAAAAGGGAAATACTTTTTCCTTACAACTTCGAGTGAGTGTTATTGTCTTGTATACACTTTCTATTTCGCTTACTCGATGTTAAGTATATAATTGATTAGTTATGCATTCGCAGCTTCCACTATATTCTGTTAATCATTCAACTTGACAAAGGGTGTGTACTAGCCATGGACTCGAAACATAAACCCCTTGAGCAGTGGAAGGACATGCAGATGCTTCTCCAGCGGTAATTCTAATCATTACGACACTATATCAGCAACGTTCGTGAATTTTATGATATCAAGTAATTAATAACTTATTTTATTCGTTTTCTTCGCCGGGCAGCGCTTGGAAACGGTTCACCAACAAGGCTAGGGGTGTTTGGAAAGCGGATCTTACATTTCAAGCACTAGATGTAAGCACCACTAGCTATATCCGCGCATTTCTTTGATTCTAGTTTTGATACAGTTATTATCATGCTTGATTATTATTTTGATTGAACTATGTTCTCGTAAAGTACCTGACGCAGGGACCAGGTAACAATCTATGTGGATACTATGTTTGCGAGTTCATCCGGCAGACGTGCGATGAGAAGGGCAGAAATTTAGAGCAACTCCACATACGTAAACAATTTCTATAGTTTTTAATTACAATCAAATTGTGTTTAGTTTCATTCATATAGGCTGACTCCTTTTTTAAATTAGATCAAACGTCTACGGGGCAGTCTTCTGCCAAAGGATCGCGTACGAGCAATTCAGGAGGAATTGGCGGGATTCTTGGATGCAGAAGTCCTAAACCCAAAAGGGGAATACTATTCGTCTGTGTATAGACAATAGGGATTGTAAAAAGAGCAACTTTTGTATGTAGTGCATGAACTCGATCCGTGTATCAAATATAATATTGTCATGATGATCTTGTGTAATATAATGGTTCCTTCATTGATGAGTGCAAAACACTAAATAAACAATAAAACAACATAAATGAATCCTCTGCCGCGGCACAAAAAGTGGCCAAAATGCTGCCGCGACAACAAAAGTTGCCAAAATGAATTCTCTGCCGCGGCAGAGAAATGTGTCAAATCTCTGCCACGGCAAAAGATTATTTGTCCCGGTTCGTATTACGAACCGGGACGGTTGCTCCTCCCCCCCCCTCGCACGGAGCAGCGGCCACGTGTATGATCTTTTGTCCCGGTTGGTGGGGCAACCGGGACTAAAGGTTCGGGCTTTAGTCCCGATTGCCCCGTCCCGGTTGGGTAACCGAGACTAAATCCCCTTACCAACCGGGACCAATGGGTCGTTCTGCACTAGTGATTGGATGCATGAGTAGCATTCCCTCTCAGTATAGGTCTTTGGCTAGCAAGGTTGGGTAGCAAGCAAAAGAGTTGAAGGAAACAAGCAAACATACAAGTGATAAAAACAAACATGCAATCTTTCTTGAAAACACAAAAGATCTTAACCAAAGAATACTAAGCTTATGAACCAATCAAGAAAGAATAAAAATAATATAAAATACCTATAAGTGCTTTTCTCTTTTCCTTTCAAACCACAAAAAGTGTTGCTACTAACCAGAGCTCGGTTTGCCAAAACCAATTTAGATTTACTTGATGCTTCCAAAGTGATACCAATACTAATCAACAAGATCAATCATATAATAGAGATTGAAACTAAAATAAGATGTGCAAAAAGTAAATGATGAAACTGAAGGGTTCGCAGCATAAAAGCAAAAATTCCTACGATGGGAACAACTATGTACCAAGATCTATCGACTAGATACAAGCAATAGGTGGATATACATCCATAGAGTACATACCCTCAAAGACCGAATAAAGTTAACGAGGTTGTACTCATGGATGATGTAATCGAACGCTTGCCGATCTCAAGATCGAGAAGAAGTCCATCCGGTCCAGCAGGTCCAGCACCATCTAGTCCAGCACCGCAAAGCAGTGGTGCATCCGTGATCGCACACACGTTCGGGTACCCCGACAACCTCCGCGCCCTCGCTCCAGTGAAGTAGCGGAAGCAACAAATCCTTTGCGGAAAAAGCCACCGAACATGTATCTCGCTGATCCAAGACCATGGGGAAATTCTAAAGGGGGGAGAGAGATTCTTCATGAGGAGGTGTGTTATGAGAGTAGGAGAGGGAGGCCTTTTATAGGGAGAGGAGGGCACCCAAGGGGCATGGCACCCAGCCATGGTGGCTGCCCCCACCTTTTCCACATTCATGTGGGTGGAGCTCCCACTCAAAATGAAAAGCCTCCACTCTCATAAACATGCCTCCACTCAAAAATCCACTCACATGCATTAAATTTCCACCAAATTTAATGCAAGCTCTCATTTAAATAAAACTCTTTTATTTATTTATTCATAATTTTGTTAATTACTCTAATTAACAAACATTCACATAAAACCCCTTACAACATTTCAATTTCACATGCAGAACCAGTTTTAGCAATTTCAACCGAAATAGTTTCGGTGTCTAGTGAAATAATTCCTATGCTTTGTAATTCTTTCTCTAGCATATTATTTGCTCCAAATGGTGTCGGTATCCCTTAAGTGTGTCACCCTACGGTTCGTGAATAATGTAGACATGATCGAGACCCTCTCCGATCAATAATCAGCAGCGGGACCTGGAGACCTATACTGACTCCCACACATTCAACGATGACTTCTGTGATCGTGTAAACCTTATACGCATGTAACTAAATCCCTTTGTCTCGCGATATA
Source organism: Avena sativa (assembly GCA_916181665.1). Classification (NCBI taxonomy): domain Eukaryota; kingdom Viridiplantae; phylum Streptophyta; class Magnoliopsida; order Poales; family Poaceae; genus Avena; species Avena sativa. The sequence goes on from OV702294.1 coordinate 95,624,193, forward strand.
TTACATGTCCGAGATTCGATCATCGGTATCTCCATACCTAGTTTGATCTCGTTACCGACATGTACTCTTTTCTTGTTCCCGTGATATAATATTCTAGTGATCAAATCACTTGCTTGCAAGCTAACTAATATGATATCACCGAGAGGGCCCAGAGTATATCTCTCCGTCATCGGGATGGACAAATTTCACTCTTGATCCATGAGCCTCAACATAACACCTTCTTAGCACTGAATCCATCTCTATAGTCACCCTGTTACGGTGTGATGTTTGATGTTATCAAGATACTCTTCTGGTGTTAGTGATTAACATGATCTCATGGTCTTATGACTAAGATTACTTTGTATGATGTTATAGCAATATAAATGATACGTTGAAAACGTATCTATAATTTTTGATGTTCCATGCTTGTTTAGTATCTACTTTGCTTTGCTTTGTCTACACTTTGAGGTACTTTTTATATGTTTTCTGGACTAACCTATTAACAAGATGCCACAGTGTCAGTTTCCTGTTTTCTTCCGTTTCTTATTCCAGAAAAGGCAGAAAATCAATATTCTCGGAATTGGCCGGGACAAAAGCAGAAGTCATTATTTTACCCGGTACGACACGGAACCACGAAGCAGAGATGGAGGAGGACACCAGGGTGGCCACACCGTAGGTGGGCGCGGGCTAGCCCTGGTGGCGCCCACAGGGGGTGTGGGCCCCCTGTCCCTCCACCGACCTTGCCTCCTTCGCCTATAAGAAGCCTTCGACCCAAAAACCCTAAATAATCTGGGAGAAAGCCACGGAAAGTTCCGCAGCGCTGCCGCCACCGAAGGGGAGATTCGTGGGACCGAAAGTCTCTGTTCCGGCACCCTGCCGGGACAGTGAAGTGCCCCCGGAGCCATCTCCATCGATCTCCACCACCATCTCCATCGTTATTGCTGATTCCCATGATGAAGAGGGAGTAGTTCTTCCTCGAGGCTAAGGGTTCTACCGATAGCTATGTGTTCATCTCTCTCTCTATGCGTGATCATATTGTGATCATAAGCTTTGTAATCAAGTAGATCTACTTTGCTACTTAAGTTCTTCAATAGATCTCTGCTCTCCGCACGTGTGTGAAAGTGACAACGTGCATGCCGTGGTGGCACTTAGGCTAGAGTTTATAAATACTTGTCATGAGTTATATTTAGAGTTGGATGTCTCTATGAAATTGTGGTGTTTGTTGGAACCATCTAGCGCTCAAGGTGACAGTGTGGGGTTATCTAGATGGGGAAGGCGGACTTTGAGGAGTGTTGTTATAGCCCTACCATGGATTAGAGTGTCCAACCGGAGAGTAGTTCAGGGTAGTATCATGAAGAGAATATATTTATTGAGAGTATTCACTAGTGAAAGTATGATACCTAGGCCTTGTTTCTAAGCATTGAAACACCGTTTGCATCTAGATCTGTTATATGTTTTCTTGCTTCCACCTTTGTTTCAGTTTGCCTTTAGTCTCTCCCACGTCAAAAACAAGTCAGAAGCTCTTTTTTGGCACCGTTATCACTTGTATTTCACCATCTCTTCGCCTAACTAGTGCACCTATACACCTGACAAGTGTATTGGGTGTGTTGGGGACACAAGACACTTCTTGTATCTTGATTGCAGGGTTGCTTGAGAGGGATACCTTTGACCACTTCCTCCCTGAGTTTGATAAACCTTGGGTAATCCACTTAAGGGAAACTTGTTGCTGTTCTACAAACCTCTGCTTGGAGGCCCAACAACTGTCTACAAGAATAGAAGTGCGTAGACATCAATAAACACAATGACCTTGATCGTAATGCTATACTTCGGATGAATGTTCATCACATCATTCCAACAATGTTGTGACCTCATTATTAACAACATCCAATGTCCATGATCAAGTAACCTTTGATCATCTTGTTAATCAACGAGCTAGTTTATAAGAGAGGCATAACTAGGAACTTTCTATTTGTTTATTAAACACACATGAATTAAAGTTTCCGTATTAATACAATTATAGCATGAAAAATAAACATTTATCATAACTAAGTAATACGATACTAACCACTTTATTATTGCCTCTCGGGCATATTCCCTTCAAAAACTTCTCATTAATATTCCATAAAGGCACTCACACCAAGGGATACATAGATAACCAACTAGAGGAGAGATACTTCCACAATGCAAACCATCCTATATGATAACTTATCTATTCAAGATATGACTCCACTAAAAAGGTAAAAATATGAAAGATAATGATGTGATACCGTGGCACTCCCCCAAGCTTGGAACAAACCAAGGGGATGCCAAAATCTGATGACGAATTACTCCTTCGGTGGTGGTGGCATTCCCTTATCATCGTCAGACTTACAAGGTAAAGGCTCCCCATCCACAAAGGATGTCTTGGTTTCCACAATACTGAAACTAGCAGTAGAGCTTATGCATTTAAACCTAGCCTCATACTCACAGTTTTGATTTTGCATGTCATAGAGCTGTGCTTGTAATTGGTTGGTGGTCTGATGGAGCGAGAGGATATCATCCCGAAGCTTGGCAGTCTCCTTCTTGTGCTCGGTGACGAGTTCTGAACTTATCTTATGGATGACGTCCATGATACGTCGGAAACGTATCTATAATTTGTGATGTTCCATGCTTGTTTAGTATCTACTTTGCTTTGCTTTGTCAACACTTTGAGGTGTTTTTATATGTTTTTCTGGACTAACCTATTAACAAGATGCCACAGTTCTAGTTGCCTGTTTTCTTCTGTTTTTGGTTCCAAAAGGGGCAGAAAATCAATATTCTCGGAATTGGACGGGACAAAAGCCAAAGTCAATATTTTACTGTGGGGGACACGAAGCTAGAGTACGAGATGGAGGGGAGCCACTAGGGGGCCACACCCCCTGGCGGCGCGGCTAACCCTATCCCGCGCCTGGGGGGAGGGTGCGGCCGCCCTGGCTGCCCCCTGCCTCACCTCTTCGCCTATAAAGACCCCCGATGCCAAAACCCTAAGTGCCCGATCAATATTCCACGAAACCCTCTTTAGCCACCACCACCATTGTCCCGAGATCGGGGGGATCTGAATCTCTTCCCGGTACCCTGCCGGAGGGGAGATCATCCTGAAGGCCTTCTTCTTCATCATGCCAGCCTCCGGTATGAAGTGTGAGTAGTTCCACCTTGGACTACGGGTCCATGTAGTAGCTAGATGGTTGTATCTCCTCCTTTGTGCTATCATGTTTAGATCTTGTGAGCTCCATTCATGATCAAGATCATCTATTTGTAATCATGCATGTTGTGTTTGAGGGGATCTGATGGATATTGGGATTACTATGTCAGATTGATTAATGGTTTTGTCTTATTGATTCTATCATGTCTATGTTATTTGAGATCTTGCATGCTCTTTCTAGTAGCTATCTTGGTCGAGTAGATGCTAGTGACTCCAAGAGGGGGTACTTATGCTCGATAGTGGGTTCATGCCTCTATTTAATCTAAGGGAAGTGACAGAAATCTCTAAGGTTATAGATGTGTTGTTGCCACTAGGGAGAAAACAACGATCTCTTGTTCATGGAACAAGTGGATTGTTTACCTTACACACTTTGCTTAAAGCAGTTATCTGTTGATTGCAACTTAATACTGTAGGGGGTTCAGATGATAACCTGAAGGTGGATTACTAGTCATAGATGCAGTTGGATGGCGGTCTATGTATCTTGTTGTATTGCTCAATCGAACCTCATAGGATCATGAATGTATAGTATTGCATTGTTATGCCTTGCCCAGTCCTATCAATTGCCCTGCTGTAATTTGTTTACCCAGCATGCCATGTTTGTTTATCTTAAGGAGAATACCTCTAGTGAACTATGGACCCCGGTCCAATCTTTACCATTGATACATCTTCCATTGTTGTTGTGTACTTTCTGCAAACCACCATTACCTTCCACACCATACAGTTAACCCTTTGTTTTCAGCAAACCAGTGAGATTGACAACCTCACTGTTCATTGGGGCAAAGTCTTGAGTTTGTGTTGTGAAGGTTTCCAAGTTGCTAGCAACACCTTTGAGTCGTTTCCTTCTTACTAGTGGTTCTATAACCCTGGTTTATTACTGAGGGAAAACTTGCTGCTGTGCCCATCGCACCTTCCTCTTGGGGTCTCCCAACGAAGGACGTCTGGCGCCGTTGCCAGGGAGGCTAAGGATGTCTTCACAAGGGGAGTCCTTCACAAACTTTATCTTTACTTTGTTTTTGTTTTGCTTAGTTTCTTTTTCTTGGTTTTGTTTGCCTCTTTTTATCAAAAAACTCCAAAAAATAGTTTAGTTTGGTTTGCTTTCTCTTATCAAAAACACAAAAAAAATTAGTTCCTGCTCTAGTTGCTGCTGCTGTTGGCTTGCTCCACTTTTGCCAAAATGAACTCTGTTGAGAATACCAAGTTGTGTGACTTCACTAGCACAAACAACAATGATTTCCTAAGTACTCCTATTGCTCCACCTGCTCTTGATGCTACCTTTTATGAAGTTAAGCCTGCTTTGTTGAATCTTGTGATGAGAGAGCAATTTTCTGGTGCTAGTTCTGATGATGCTGCTTCCCACCTCAATAACTTTGTTGAACTTTGTGAGATTCAAAAATATAAGGATGTAGATGGATATATTATTAAGCTCAAGTTGTTTCCTTTCTCCTTGAGAGGAAAAGCTAAAGAATGGTTGCTATCCTTGCCTAGAAATAGTATTGATTCCTGGATTAAGTGCAAAGATGCTTTTATTAGAAAACACTATCCTCCTGCTAAGATTATATCTATGAGAAGTGATATTATGAAATTTAAACAACTTGATAATGAACATATTGCTTGAATGGCACACTGAATGGCACACTGAACATAGTGCTGCAACAAAGCTCCTTGATAATATGATGGTTAATTACTCTGAATGGCACACTGAGAGAGCTCCACATGGTAAGAAGGTAAATTCTGTTGAAGAAACCTCCTCTTTGAGTGATAAGATTGATGTTATCATGGCTATGCTTGTTAATGGAAAAGCTCCTTTAGATCCAAATAATGTTCCCTTAGCCTCTTTGGTTGCTCAAGAAGATCAAGTTGATGTGAACTTCATTAGAAACAACAATTTCAACAATAATGCCTATAGGAATAACTTTGGTAATAACAACAATTATAGGCCCTATCCTCCTAATAATGGCAATACCTATGGAAACTCCTACAACAATACTAGAAGTGCCCCCTCTGAACTTGAAGTTATGCTCAAAGACTTTATTAGTAAACAAACCACTTTCAACAATACTATGGAGGAAAAGCTTTTGAATGTTGAGAAAAATATTTCCTCTTTGTCTGAAGCACAGTCCCCTTTGATTAATAAAATGTCTGCTAAACCTAAAACTTTGGAAAGTACCTTTGCTGCTACTCATGCCATACAAGTTACTATTGATGAAAATGTTAGACTGTTAGCTCAACTACATGCTAAGTGGGAAAGAGAATCTGAAATTGCTAGAAACAATAGTGTGTGCACTATCACCACCACCAATATGGATGCCACTAAACCATAAGAAGCCCCTATTCCTCCTCCTACAATTCCTAAGACTAATGAGTCTACTACTAGTGATGCTAAGTTTGATCTTGATGGTTGCAATATTTCTGAAGTGATTATGTTCCTACAAAAGCTTGCTAGAAGTTCTGATGCTAGTGACATGAATGTGGCTTTCACTAAGCACATTACAAATGCTCTTATTAAAATTAAGGAAGTAAAATTGAAACACAAAGACTCTATTCTTAGGAAAGTAGAAGATAGTTGAGAACCCATCATTAATATGAAACTGAATGACTTTGATCTCAAAGCTTCATGTGACCATGGTTCTAGTGTCTCTATTATACCTAGAAAGATTTATGAAATGCTTGATTTGCCATCTTTGGAAGATTGTTATTTGGATGTCCCACTTAATGATAATGCTAAAAAGAAACTCATGGGGAGTGTTAATGATGTTATTATTATGGTTAACAATGCTTATGTCCCTATTGATTTCTATGTTTTGGATGTTGAATACAATGCTTCTAGTCCTATTACTTTGGGAAGACATTTTCTTAGAACTGTTGGTGCCATCATTGATATGAAAGAAGGCACCATTAAATATAAATTTACATTCAAGAAAGGTATTGAAAACTTCCCTATGAGGATAGAGAAGTTGCTTTTTGATCCTCCTTTGAAAGCAAGGTTTGATGTTAATGCTTCTTCATTTGAAAATACTTGATTCTTGCTTCTTGTGCCTAACTTAAAGGCGTTAAGGAAAAGTACTTATTGGGAGATAACCCAAAAGTTTTATTGAGTCTTGGAAGTTATTACTTCAGTAATGAACTCTTCTTATCCTTTTTGTTTGCTTTTTGTGCCAAAAATAACCTCTAATGAGAGAGAAATAAGATTTGGGGAGTTGCTGTCCCGAAACAGATTTTTGTGCTCCGCCGTATAAATTCGTGTAAAATCTATATAAGTCGGATTGAGTTGATATTTTCTGAATAAATCACCTAGTATGTTAGCTAACTTTCGTTAGTTCAGCACTTTTTGATTTGAGCAACAGAAGGTCTTCGAAAAAATCGGTTTCTACCTACTACTCTGTTTTGACAGATTTCTGCCATTATTTGCATTTGCTTCTTATTGATTCCTTTTTGGGTTATTTTTGGGAAATTGAGCTTTTTGAGGGAATTTCTAAAGTATCTTGTATTTTTAGTGAAAGTTTTTCTGTTCTAAAGCTAAACCCAAAGGTCTATTATCTTTTGAATACACTAATGTTGCTAATGAAGATTGTGTGAAGTTTTGTATGAAGGAAAAATTTCAGGTGTAGAGAAAGAATGATGTAATAAGATGAAGAATGGACAAAATCTCAAGCTTGGGGATGCCACCCCGTGTAAAAAATATTCAAGAGGTACAAGCGTCAAAGCTTGGGGATGCCCAAGGCATCCCCTTCTTCATCAATAAAAAGCTTAGGTCTTTCTAGACACTTTGTTTTTATTGTTTCATGCACTGTTGTGTTGTTCTTGGAGCGTCTTAGTTTTCATTTTGTTTGCTTAGTTTGCTTGAATAAAGTAGTTTGGACCCTCGTTCTCGCTGTGTTGTTTCAAATAAGTTGATTGGTGTTGGAGAGGAGTAGAAAGTTCTTGCTTGAGTAGTACAAGAGGAGCTTGCTTTGACTATGACTTAGACTTTAGCATGCCATGCTAGATGTTGTTTTGACCTTATGCTTAGTGATTATTTCTGTAGCATGACTTGTTCCAAAAAATTAGGATTGCTTAATGTACCTTGAAGGAATCATGCGTTGTTTTAGCATACAAAAGCATAGTATTGTGGTATTCTCCTTTGATGCTTTGTTTGGGTTGACTTGGCACATGCTCACACCATGTTATGACTATGAACAAGTCACCATAGCCTCTATGATCATTTAGTCCTTGACTTGTAGTACCACTTTATGCTTTGATTAGTAATGTTTTTTCGCTCTGCATGATTATGGCCATTATTGCTCTCTTAGTTGGTTGCTCCCAGTCTTTTGCTAGCCTCCACTTGTATGAGTAAGATCTACTCATGCATCCAACTCCCAAGAAACCAAGTTATTCCAAAGTGTCCACTATAAATTCCTTTGCATCGTGTGTTACACCATTCCAAGTATATTCTTGTTTTAATCTATCTTCCAATTAAAAAGTGGGATTAGCAGAAGGCACACTTTATTTTTATTTCCCCTAATAAACTTGAATCATTGTGTCATCTATGTTGTATATGCTTGCACTTATACATTGGGATTAGCAGACCATGCTGCCATGGGGAACGCTTTCAACATTGCACTTGTACATTGTACACAGTTGATATCATGCTCTTAAAGGGAATATGCCCGAGAGGCAATAATAAAGTGGTTATTATCGTATTCCTTGTTTATGATAAATATTTATTTTGCATGCTATAATTGTATTAATACGGAAACGTTAATACATGTGTGTTTAATAAACAAAAAGGAAGTTCCTAGTTATGCCTCTCTTATAAACTAGCTCGTTGATTAACAAGATGATCAAAGGTTTCCTGATCATGGACATTGGATGTTGTTAATAACGATGTCACAACATTAGTGTAATGATGTGATGAACATTCATCCGAAGTATAGCATTACGATCAAAGTAATTGAGTTTATATTGCTATAACAACTTATGAAGTGATCCTAATCCTTACACCATGAGATCATGTCAATCACTAACACCGGAAGACTTTCTTGATGACATCAAACATCACACCATAACTGGGTGATTATAAAGATGGCTTCAGAACTACTAAAGTGTTATGTTGAGGCTCATGGATCGAGAGTGGAATTTGTTCATCCCGATGACGGATAGATATGCTCTGGGCCCTCTCGGTGATATCACATTGATTAGCTTGCAAGCAAGTGATTTGATCACTAGAATGTTATATCACGGGAACAAGAAAAGAGTGCATGTCGGTAAAGAGATCAAACTAGGTATGGAGATACCGATGATCGAATATCGGACATGTAATATATCGTGAAACAAATGGATTAAGATACTAGCGTAAAAGGTTCCGACGATCACAGGAAAGTCATCGTTGAATGTGTGGGAGTCAGTATGGATCTCCAGGTCCCGCTTTTGATTATTGATCGGAGAAGGGTCTCGATCATGTCCGATTATTCGCGAACCGTAGAGTGGCACACTTAAGGGACATTGACATCCAATTGGAGCAAAAGTTTCATGCCGGAAAGAATAACAAGCGCAGGAATTTATTTCACTAAACACCGAAACTATTTCGGTTGAAATTGCTGAAACTGGTTCTGCATGTGAAATTGAATACTATCAAGGGATTTTATGTGAATGTTTGTTAATTAAAGTAATTAACAAAATTCTGAATAAATAAATAAAAGAGTTTTATTTAAATGAGAGCTTGCATTAAATTTGGTGGAAATTTAATGCATGTGAGTGGATTTTTGAGTGGAGGCTCTTTTATGGGAGTGGAGGCTTTTCATTTTGAGTGGGAGCTCCACCCACATGAATGTGGAAGAGGTGGGGGAAGACACCATGGCTGGCGCCATGCCCCTTGGGGTCCCCCCTCTCCCTATAAAAGGCCCCCCTCTCCTCCTCTCAAAGTACACCTCCTCGTGAAGGATCTCTCTCCCCCTCTAGAATTTATCCCCCATGGTATCGGACTAGTGAGATACATGTTCCCGGTGGCTATTCGGCAAGAAAGGGTTGTGCTTCCGCTGCATCGCTGGAGCGAGGAGGCGAAGGTTGCTCGGTGTCTTGTACGTGTGTGCGAACACGGATGCGCTGCTGTTTTGCGGCACTAGGACTTCCTCTCGATCTTGAGATCGGCAAGAGATCGTCTACATCAACCACGAGTTTGGACTCGTTAAGCTTTGTCGATATTCAAGGGTATGTTCTCTACGGATTTATATCCGCCCGTTGCTTGTATCTAGTAGATAGATTTTGGTACATAGTTGTTCCCATCGTAGGAATTTTTTGTTTTCTATGCTACGAACCCTATAGTGGTATCAGAGCCGGATCTATGCGTAGATGCTTTGCACAGGTAGTACACATATGAGTATGTGGGCGATGATGATCATTTTATTGCTTCTTAGTTGTACTTTGGATATTGGTGGCATAGTGGGATGAAGCGGCCCGGACAAACTTTACATGTCCTCGCACATGAGACCTGTTCCACGCTTGACATGCAACTAGTTTTGCATAAGTGGCTAGCGGGTGTCTTTCTCTCCTACTATAGTCAATATCTAATTTGCAATGATTTGTCAACAATTTGGTTATCCTCGTTGTGGTTCATGTTCGTCGGTAAGAACGGTTCTATCTTCGAAAGACCTAAGCCACGTAAAACTTGCAATGGATAAATTAGAGGCGTCTAGTTTAGATTGTTGCTGGGCTAGTGTTATGATATTGTAACACCCTCAGAATCGGTCCTATGCAAGTTTCAGCGATTCCTGCCAAACCCGCATAGAAACGATTCAAAGGTGCCCACCAGGCACTTTCATGCGGGTGGAAAACGAAGTAATACCATTACACAATAGTCCACGATGGAACCCACAGAACAGATATATACAACAGCGACTCAAAGAGTCAAGAATACAGATATACAATACAAAGATCCAAATCACCTTCAAAACGATACAGCGTCCAAGTACGGACAAGATGCAAATTGAGCTAAGAGCCCTGAAGAATAACCAATGGCGTCCATAACCCTGCCCAGGCCAAGCCGGAAGGGTAACCCTGCTAACGACGCCGATCTCAAAACCTGCTTAGACAAAAGGGGTGCCGACAAAGGGCAAAGGAAAAAGAGAGCGGTTAGTACTGAGGCCAGTACACGGCGAGACTAGAATTCGGCGGTCCTCGCCTACATAGGTATGGTGGACTGAAGCGGCAGCGCAGCATGCACTAAACAACCTATAGAGACTCAATACAACTGGCGGCTATCAAATAGGGATAAGAAAGACCTATTCAGATCCAACCTGAAACTATCACCAAGCATACCCATCCTGGTATTTCCCCCTCGAGACCAAACGAGGAAGTCAACCGAGGAATTCACACAGTTGGCAGTTTTATTCATTCCGTTATAGTTGCGGCAATTACTAGTGAGATATAGATAGCATGGGTCATCCTGATATAATAAGCAGTGGGCAGTTTTAGTTAACCATTTTGTTGTAGTTGTAGTACTTACTAGTCAGATACATATGGCATGAGATATCCCAAAACCCAGCAGTTGTTGCTACTTTTATTTAGCCATTCCGTTATAGTTGCAATACTTACTAGTCAGATACAATGGTAGCAGGCGACAACCCAAACAAGCAATTGTTGGCACTTTTATTTAGCCATTCCATTATCGTGAAGCTGATTACTAGTCATTATAAAGTCAAATTTATAGCACTACTTTAGTTATAGTTGTCTATGATCGAGATACTGTGCTCCAAGTCGTCCATAACCGCGGACACGACTTTCAGAAAGTTTTACCCTGCAGGTGGAGGGGGGCACAAATAGCAACACACGCACGATCAACCTCGGAAAAACCAAATGAAAACCCAACGAGGCATCACGACAAAGAAATCGCAAGATTCATATAATATTTCAGGGGGCCACCCCACCAAGCTACCCGCTACGAAGTTGGCTGGCTCCGAGACGGACCCAGAGGTTTGTGACGACGGCTATAAACGACTGGGAACCCGAAAGTGTGACTGGGCTTGTCGATACCGCAAAAACGTGGCACGGGGTTCCAAAACAGTACAGGCGCTCCACGCGCAATCATAAATAAAGCAGTAAAGCATGGCATAAGTACATGATAGTAATAAAGCCCCAAACTACTTTGTGGCCCCAAGAAATAAGATATGACTCCAGCTCATGCTAAGGGGATTCATGGGCCCACATGCGGATAGTGTGAATATTCAAAGAACAGGTATCAAGTACTCGGGGTCCTACGGGACACAAGTGGACGGTTAAAAACCAAATAACATCTATTGCCCACATGTGCCTCTGCATTATTTACCTACTTCAATTTTAGTTATAAAACTGTAATTAAAGTTATAATCATCTCCAACATAAAGCATATGGCAGTCTTCCAACAACTGTGGTGCTTGACGACACGCAACAACACTTGAGGAAGCGACTACGACACGCAAGTCCCACTATCTACCACACAACAGGTGATAGGATGTGTCCAAGGCAATATGAGGCTGCAAGGGATATCACGGGTACGGAAACTAGAGCATCGCAACACAGATAGCAATAGATCAACAGGAGGGAATAAACACTATGAAAGTAAGATAGGTAGAAAGGGGGAGATTGCTCGCCTGAAAACATTGCCGAAGTTTCATAACCGAAGAACTTGTCGAAGCTCACAACATCTCATCGTCCTATCCGGGAAGAAGCAAAAGCACTAAAAGGAACAAGCAATGCAGCAATTACAACTAATGCGGAAGAATCGGCATGATCATGATATGATTCATGACATGGCAAGTTAATGATGCAAACTATGTCAAAAAGGTATTAGGAGCATAGCACATGATGATATAGAATTCGTAAGGCATTATTAATAAGAAACAATTAGTTCCCAATTTTATTTATCATGTGTTTTCTTGCATAAACAGTACTGCTTATAAAACTGCTCTTAATTCATGATGCAAATGATAACATGGATATCATGGTTGGATAGGTATCGTCGCGCTGATCGATTTAGACATATCATTTGTCGAATTCGGAGTTACGGATTTAAAGTTATGCAATAATCAAGAAAAGTCAATTATTAATATTTATTAATTCGAAATTTTCCAATTGCTCAAATGATAATATAAATAGCATAAATAGATTCCTCACATTTTTCTGATTCAAAAACATATATTATTCAAATTATTTGAATTTATGAATTTAAATCAATATTAAAGTCAAATTATATTAAAAAGGGTCAATTGTTGAAGGTTTGACTAGTTTGAAATAGTTTTGACAATATTTGAATTCACATTTGGAAATAAAACACATTTCATATTAAACTTTTATTCATATTTAAAAGATATAAAAAATTATGAAATATTTCATATACATATTCAATTTTGATTTTGGAATTTAGAACCTCACTGGAACTTTTGCTACCCATGGACAATATACCCCAAGTGATGATAGGTGGGGTCAGAAGCTGATTGGGCTGCTGCGCCGGCGAGGGCCGCTGGGTCTGACACATGGCCAAAAGGGGACTGCGGGTTAAGTGGACAAAAAGTCTAGGGGGCTTTTTAGAAAACCTCCCGGAGGGTACTGCGATAATGATACAGAGCTGGCCAGGCCGACGGCCATGGCAGCTCTCTCTCTGTCTGTGTGTGGGCTTGCGTTCAGGGAAAACAGGGGGGGGAAACTACCTGGCGGCGGCGAAGGGAAGAGGGGGGAGCTAGGGTTCCTGGGGGATGGTCCTCGGCGCTATTTATCGTCCTCGGGAGGCGCGCTTGTCCCCCATCTCCTGGACAGCGACAGGCAGAGCCACCGATGCTCTCTCCTGCAAAGGAAGACGACGACAGCGTCGCACACCTGAAGCGGTAAGGCTGGAAGCTAGCGGGAGCAAAGGCCGGCCCAAGATAAGGAAGGGGATCTGGGTGGGCGGTTGGGCCAAAAGGTCAAATGGGCTGCGACAGGTGAAGCTCCCTTCTCTGATTCTTTGATGTTCTTTTTATTTGTTTCAAAACCATTTGATTTATAATTCCTTTTGAATATTTTTTTATAGGATTTTAAACAGAAGGTCGTGTAACAAAAGAGACTGAGAGGGAAGTAGAAGGAGATAAGATTATGCCCATATAGAAAAGTTGGGCACGTTTACTAGATATGGGATTTAGGTTTTGGAAATTCAATAAAAACATTTAGGGAACTAGTGGAAATCTAGCAAGTGGATTCCAATGTTGTAGAAAACAAATAGAGATATAAAAGAGGGAGAGGTATTAGTGATAGCACAACACAATTGCAAGATTTAATATGATGTTCAAAAGCAATGTGGCATGATGACATGAGCATGATATCATGATGATGCACAAAAATGAAAACAACAAGCGATTTTCTAGTAGTGGTTTTACCCGGGGTGCGACAATTCGACACCACTAACAATGGATCTCGCCCTCGAGATCCGCCTCATGGTAAGGGGAAGAAGGCCGACGGTCGGAATCTTCTCGCCTCGCGTAGATCCTCGCGACACCACTAATAAAGATTCCTTCTTCGTCTTGAAATTGGCGACACCACCAACAAGGGGTTGTTGTCCATGTTCAAAACACTCCGTAGAAATCAAGGACGAAGGTAGAGGCCTCAAAAGATAGGGCCACCTCTAACTTCAGCGGAAGGAGTAAAATTGCATTGACCCAACCATTCAATGTACACAAATGAATGATGAGAGTAGTGGTATGGTCGCGACTCCATCCCGCACTCAAAGCATTACTATGTACACGAACAAACGGATTATGCAACCAACTTTTGGATTTTAGACTGAAAATCTCGACAAGCGAGGTTCGGAAAGCTTCAGATACAAAAGGGTGATGCAGGCTCTTCATCGGATCGGATTGCAGATGATGTCGTCGTGTTGGAAAACACCGAAAGATATAAAGAAAATTTTTAGTGAATTTTGATCCACTAAAAGGTACAACAGAGGAAAATTCATTAGATAGCTTGAAGACTGGATGTAGAAACACCGTTACAAGGAAGAAGCGAAACCCTGAAGGAACGACGAAAACCCAACCACGAGAATTCCTGGACTCGAAGAAAAGGTAAGAGAGCAGATTCAAAACACGTAGAGGTAAGAGGAGAATAGCAGAGGGGTAAGGAATAAAAACAGACCTAATCAGATCTATCCAACCGATTTCCCAATATAGTTTTGACACTCTACGACGACCGTTAGCTAGGTTATCCTACAGGCTGGACCAGTGGGGTATCGTAACTGTTGAGCTCTGATACCACTCTGTAACACCCTCAGAATCGGTCCTATGCAAGTTTCAGCGATTCCTGCCAAACCCGCATAGAAACGATTCAAAGGTGCCCACCAGGCACTTTCGTGCGGGTGGAAAACGAAGTAATACCATTACACAATAGTCCACGATGGAACCCACAGAACAGATATATACAACAGCGACTCAAAGAGTCAAGAAAACAGATATACAATACAAAGATCCAAATCACCTTCAAAACGATACATCGTCCGAGTACGAACAAGATGCAAATTGAGCTAAGAGCCCTGAAGAATAACCAATGGCGTCCATAACCCTGCCCAGGCCAAGCCGGAAGGGTAACCCTGCTAACGACGTCGATCTCAAAACCTGCTTAGACAAAAGGGGTGCCGACAAAGGGTAAAGGAAAAAGAGAGCGGTCAGTACTGAGGCCAGTACACGGCGAGACTAGAATTCGGCGGTCCTCGCCTACATAGGTATGGTGGACTGAAGCGGCAGCGCAGCATGCACTAAACAACCTATAGAGACTCAATACAACTGGCGGCTATCAGATAGGGATAAGAAAGACCTATTCGGATCCAACCTGAAACTATCACCAAGCATACCCATCCTGGTATTTCCCCCTCGAGACCAAACGAGGAAGTCAACCGAGGAACTCACACAGTTGGCAGTTTTATTCATTCCGTTATAGTTGCGGCAATTACTAGTCAGATATAGATAGCATAGGTCATCCTGATATAATAAGCAGTGGGCAGTTTTAGTTAACCATTCCGTTGTAGTTGTAGTACTTACTAGTCAGATACATATGGCATGAGATATACCAAAACCCAGCAGTTGTTGGTACTTTTATTTAGCCATTCCGTTATAGTTGCAATACTTACTAGTCAGATACAATGGTAGCAGGCGACAACCCAAACAAGCAATTGTTGGCACTTTTATTTAGCCATTCCATTATCGTGAAGCTGATTACTAGTCATTATAAAGTCAAATTTATAGCACTACTTTAGTTATAGTTGTCTATGATCGAGATACTGTTCTCCAAGTCGTCCATAACCGCGGACACGGCTTTCAGAAAGTTTTACCCTGCAGGGGGGCACAAATAGCAACACACGCACGATCAACCTCGGAAAAACCAAATGAAAACCCAACGAGGCATCACGACAAAGAAATCACAAGATTCATATAATATTTCAAGGGGCCACCCCACCAAGCTACCCGCTACGAAGTTGGCCGGCTCCGAGACGGACCCAGAGGTTTGTGACGACGGCTGTAAACGACTGGGAACCCGAAAGTGTGACTGGGCTTGTCGATACCGCGAAAACGTGGCACGGGGTTCCAAAACAGTACAGGCGCTCCACGCGCAATCATAAATAAAGCAGTAAAGCATGGCATAAGTACAGGATAGTAATAAAGCCCCAAACTACTTTGTGGCCCCAAGAAATAAGATATGACTCCAGCTCATGCTAAGGGGATTCATGGGCCCACATGCGGATAGTGCGAATATTCAAAGAATAGGTATCAAGTACTTAGGGTCCTACGGGACACAAGTGGACGGTTAAAAACCAAATAACATCTATTGCCCACCTGTGCCTCTGCATTATTTACCTACTTCAATTTTAGTTATAAAACTGTAATTAAAGTTATAATCATCTCCAACATAAAGCATATGGCAGTCTTCCAACAACTGTGGTGCTTGACGACACGCAACAACACTTGAGGAAGCGACTACGACACGCAAGTCCCACTATCTACCACACAACAGGTGATAGGATGTGTCCAAGGCAATATGAGGCTGCAAGGGATATCACGGGTACGGAAACTAGAGCATCGCAACACAGATAGCAATAGATCAACAGGAGGGAATAAACACTATGAAAGTAAGATAGGTAGAAAGGGGGAGATTGCTCGCCTGAAAACATTGCCAAAGTTTAATAACCGAAGAACTTGTCGAAGCTCACAACATCTCATCGTCCTATCCGGGAAGAAGCAAAAGCACTAAAAGGAACAAACAATGCAGCAATTACAACTAATGCGGAAGAATCGGCATGATCACGATATGATGCATGAAATGGCAAGTTAATGATGCAAACTATGTCAAAAAGGTATTAGGAGCATAGCACATGATGATATAGAATTCGTGAGGCATTATTAATAAGAAACAATTAGTTCCCAATTTTATTTATCATTTGTTTTCTTGCATAAACAGTACTGCTTATAAAACTGCTCTTAATTCATGATGCAAATGATAACATGGATATCATGGTTGGATAGGTATCGTCGCTCTGATCGATTTAGACATATCATTTGTCGAATTCGGAGTTACGGATTTAAAGTTATGCAATAATCAAGAAAAGTCAATTATTAATATTTATTAATTCGAAATTTTCCAATTGCTCAAATGATAATATAAATAGATTCCTCACATTTTTCTGATTCAAAAACATATATTATTCAAATTATTTGAATTTATGAATTTAAATCAATATTAAAGTCAAATTATATTAAAAAGGGTCAATTGTTGAAGGTTTGACTAGTTTGAAATAGTTTTGACAATATTTGAATTCACATTTGGAAATAAAACACATTTCATATTAAACTTTTATTCAAATTTAAAAGATATAAAAAATTATGAAATATTTCATATACATATTCAATTTTGATTTTTGAATTTAGAACCTCACTGGAACTTTTGCTACCCATGGACAATATACCCCAAGTGATGATAGGTGGGGTCAGAAGCTGATTGGGCTGCTGCGCCGGCGGGGGCCGCTGGGTCTGACACATGGCCAAAAGGGGACTGCGGGTTAAGTGGACAAAAAGTCTAGGGGGCTTTTTAGAAAACCTCCCAGAGGGTACTGCGATAATGATACAGAGCTGGCCAGGCCGACGGCCATGGCAGCTCTCTATCTGTCTGTGTGTGGGCTTGCGTTCAGGGAAAACATGGGGGAAAAACTACCTGGCGGCGGCGAAGGGAAGAGGGGGGAGCTAGGGTTCCTGGGGGATGGTCCTCGGCGCTATTTATCGTCCTCGGGAGGCGCGCTTGTCCCCCATCTCCTGGACAGCGACAGGCAGAGCCACCGATGCTCTCTCCTACAAAGGAAGACGACGACAGCGTCGCACACCTGAAGCGGTAAGGCTGGAAGCTAGCGGGAGCATCATGCCGACCCAAGATAAGGAAGGGGATCTGGGTGGGCGGTTGGGCCAAAAGGTCAAATGGGCTACGACAGGTGAAGCTCCCTTCTCTGATTCTTTGATGTTCTTTTTATTTGTTTCAAAACCATTTGATTTATAATTCCTTTTGAATATTTTTTATAGGATTTTAAACAGAAGGTTGTGTAACAAAAGAGACTGAGAGGGAAGTAGAAGGAGATAAGATGATGCCCATATAGAAAAGTTGGGCACGTTTACTAGATATGGGATTTAGGTTTTGGAAATTCAATAAAAACATTTAGGGAACTGGTGGAAATCTAGCAAGTGGATTCCAATGTTGTAGAAAACAAATAGAGATATAAAAGAGGGAGAGGTATTAGTGATAGCACAACACAATTGCAAGATTTAATATGATGCTCAAATGCAATGTGGCATGATGACATGAGCATGATATCATGATGATGCACAAAAATGAAAACAACAAGCGATTTTCTAGTAGTGGTTTTACCCGGGGTGCGACAGATATGGTGATGTTGTAAGTAGAAGTATAAGATGATACTCTTACAACACACATAACGTGTAGGTTCCATAGACCTTGGCCTTACACATAGAGGTATGATAGAGATCATACCATGGTGCACATGATGGAGATCATATGCGGGAACCATATCATTTCACTTACAAACATGTGATGTTTGATTGCATCTTATATTTCTTGTTTGGAGTTTTATTAGCATAATAAGATGATCCCTCATTTAGATATCAAGATAAAAATGTGTTCTTCCTTAAGTATGCACCGACAATGTTTCGTCGCTTCAAGACATCACGTGATGATCAGATCTACTTGAATCCACGAGCATATCTCAGGTGTAAGACAGTTACACACACGAATACTAAGGTTCTTACTTGGCGAGCCTAGCATGTACAGACATGGCCTCGGAACACGGACCGAAAAGTTAAGCATGAGTCATATGTTTTGATATGATGACCATTTGATGCTCGCCTTTGAAGCTACACTGACTCACGTGATGATCAGACTTGGTATAGTGGATTTGGTTCATGTAATCACCAAAAAGGACACGAGGGATGTCGTTTTTGAGTGGGAGTTCATTTCTAATTTGGATTAGTAGAACTCAATTTATCATAAATTAAATCAAAGTGAATTTGCATAATTTGTTGTAGTCATTGATATTTGTTCACCACCTTATGCATAGTTGTAATTGAGATAATACAACTATAGAATTCTGGATATATACTTTACGAACTGGTATCGTATTGTGTTGAGTGTCAATCTAAAGTTTAAAGTCCTATTGCAAACTTTCAGCAAACTCTGTTTACTCTATGAAATTTGATAATTAGTATTAAATCGAGAGTAAGAATTCCAGTGTTAGTATCTTAAGTATCATGTTTGCCTCCATGATTCTTGATTGTTTTAATATCAAGTTTAACTAGGAGCTGAAAGAATTGTTTCAAAAACCATCATGTGTGGCAGGATATCTGAAACAATGTTTTGGTTGCAATATGATAGAGTATAATATATGTTCTCATATTGGATGAGAATTTGTGAAGGTTGGAGATGCTAGACATCCTAATCATCCAAAAAGGTTTTGGAAAGTAATGTTATACTCACGATTCTCCTTTATAAGCTACATTAGCTTTATCATGAAAGTCGTCATGATAAGGATAAATATAAGATGTATGTAAAGTGTTTACTACACTAAAAGATTACTAAAGAATGGATTTTGAAAGAATGTCGATCATTTTGATGATAGTTGATCTACTTCAAAGTGCAAGTCCAAAGGTATTATTATTTGAATATACACGCTTTGGACTATGTGTCATGTATATGGCGCCACTTTTGATGTTTATAGATTATTTTAAAAGGAAAAGGAAATGCTGAAAGAGAATCTATAAAATATATTTGGCAGAAAAGAAAAGAATGGAAATATCCAATTTAGGTATATGGATGATATACATGTTATGGTTGTATTCTTTGCTTGTTAAACAATGTGGTTCTTGGGTATTGGATACCGAATTGGTTGGTATGAGGTATGAAATTTCATACAGAACGACGCAATTCATAAACCACAATGGCCTAAGTAACTAGCAAGAGAATATGTGATAATGTTCATCGAAAACAAACAAACCATTGTTTGTATTTCTCGTTGACATCAAAGCTTGACTTCAAGATTTGTATTAATAATTGTTATTTAAATCAGGTATTATGAGAACAAAGGTTGTTCAAATAATTACCGTATTCCTTATAAGATGGATGATTTACAAATCTAGTTGGAGAAATCACATCCATAAAAACAAATGCTAAAATGTCGCAAGACAAATGATTGGAAGATCACTTACGAAGTGACATCGCCGTTTAAATTATATTGGAAAGAAAACATGAATAAACTCCAGATGCATGGATTTTTGGAGTCTTTGATTTGATCAAGTGACGCTTGTGAGACTTTCCTCGGGATAATTAAAACTTCGTTAAAAGGCCAAAGAAGAACAATCGACTAAATTTGGAATTTATACATATCGATGTATGTAGTCCATTATGTATAGTCGTAAGCGATGGATTTCAACTTCATATGCTTTCTCCAGAAATTTGAGTGAATGTTCACTTAATGAGAAAGAAGTATGAAATATTTGAAAACGTTCAAAGACTTTCAAGATGAAGTGAAAATCATTGTAACAAGAAAATAAATGGTTTATGATTTTATCATAAGGGATTTATTTGAGTTGCAAGTGTAACAAGAAAATAAATGATTTATGATTTTATCATAAAAGGGATTTATTTTGAGTTACAAGTTTAGCAAAAACACCTAGATTTGCATCTCCCGAAACACCATAGGAATATGGAGTGTTTGAGATTTGTAATGAAACCTTGTTTGACATGGTTGGATCAAAGGTGTTATTTATAAAACTGCAATTTTGTTTTAAAAGATTAAAAGCTTTAGAGATTACCGATTTTACACTGAAAAGATCTCCATCTTGATCCATTGAAATGACACCATGGAAGTTATGGTTTGGGGTAAAACCCAAGTTGTCATTTTATTATATTTTGGTATGCTAAACATAAGTAAGATGTTTACAACTAAAGTTAGATGAGCATGTCTTTGTAGGTTATTTTGAATAACCATTGGATATTCCTCCATAACACCGAGGACAAAAGGGTTTGTCGCTTGAAATGTGAAGTTTCTTGAAAAAGGAATGTTTCGCAAAAGTTAAGTGGGAGGACAATAGAACTTTGATAAGGTTAACGAACATTAGCTAAATGTGCTGAGTTGCGCAGCGCCGGAAATCGTTCCGGAGGCTGCCATAATGCTCATAGCTTATGTGCCTCAAAGGTTGTGGTCTCAGAGATCTAAGTTCTTATTGAACCAAGTAGGTCGGATAAACAATCAAATGCTAAGATTTGAGAGTAAATCATTATTGTTTGACAATGATAAACCGACTACATGCAAATAAGCGATGATGGGCCCTGACTCCGTCAAATGGCTTGAAGCCATAAAATACGTGATAGTTCCATACACGAGAAATCAAGTTTTGAACTTGGAAGACCCTCCGGAAAGGTGTAAAAACCTATCGGTCGTATTTGGATCTATAAAGAACCAGACATGGATGTTTTACATCTATGAAATAGTCGACATATCGTAGTATTTTACGACAAATGTTCAAGGAGTTGACTATGACAAGATTTGATCTTTCATGGCAATATTTAGTCTGGACGGATTAAAGTAGCAACCACTACATATAATTTGGTATATGGTAGATGAATAAACAAAACAAAATTCTTCTAAAAGAATGGTTACCAAGGACGTATGCATGACACGATCCAAAGGGTTTTGTTAATTCAAAGGATGCTAAAAAGGGGCATGAAAACTTCAATGGTTGAAGTAAGCATCGCGGAGTTGGAATCTTCACCCTGATGAAAAAGGAGTTTTCATCTGGAGACGATGAAGATGCTTGCATTTGCAAGAAATTAAGTGGGAGCGCTGAGACATATTTCTAATACATTATGTGGAGGACATCTTGTTGATTGTAAATGATGTATCTTTTATTGACAATGTTAAGAATTTCATTTCGATGAAAGACTTAGGCAAAACCCGAATATTTAGCATGAATGTCTATAGTGGATAGACTGTGACGCTAATATGGTTATGCCAAATGTATATATATGAGATATTGAAGGAGTTCAATATAGAAACGACAAGAAAAGGTTCATGTCGCATGGAAAGGAATTGAATCAATATTCAAGTGTATCGACACTTGATAAGTGAAACAAGATTCAAGTGCTTTGACACTTGATGAGTGAAATCACAAGGATGTTTTGATCAATCATACCATGATATGTACACATCCAGATTTATTCTATGCTCTAAGTGTTATGAGAATATACCAGAATGAATCATAAAATGATCATTGGACGATAGTGATTCTTATGTTCTTTTGGAAGAACTAAGAATATATTTGTGTAGAGGTGACAAACAATTACAAATAGTTCATTGTAAAGCGTTACATTGATACTAGTTTTGTCACAAGATACAAATTAAATTTATCTCAATTTAAACTATGGGTGGCACAATGAAATGGAAAGAAAGTTTCCATGATGGATTTGGAAGAGTTCCAAAGTTAAGACATTGTGACGAATACTACAACAAAAGGCTAAGTATATGACTGCTATAGTAGTAGCAAAGGAGGGAATTTGTGTCAAGTAGTTTGTTATCAAACTAAGATGTGGTTCGCAATGGTCTAACACTAAAGATATATTGTATGACAATAGTATCGACATTTTTGAGGGTAAAACAGTAGGGTAAAGCACCCCACTACAATTTTTTATATATCATAGAGAGTTACAAAAAAAGTATTTACAAGATCAGGCCACCTCAAAAGAGGGATAACGTTCTAAGCAGCTATCTCCTATCTAAATTATTCTCAATCCAATCTTTGAGGCCCTGATAATTCTTTTTCTTAATTCTATACAGGACCCATCTTAATTCCTGGGCGACAATAGTATCGACATGATTTAACCCCAAGGAACTAAAGGTCTCACCAAAAGACCAAATTTATACAATGCCATCTCATTGGAGAATGAGTGATGCATGAAGACGCAAAGACATGTAAATACACATGGACCTGAAGTGTCAGATCCATAGATTATGTTAACCACTTGCAAATTCCGCCTGGCGTTTTTCTGGAGCATCTACGGACACCACCCGTGAAGGGAGCAGATACCGAGAACCTGGATAGGGTTGACTCTTTCGTTCACATAGTGACAAAGGTTCCTCCGGCTTGGACAAAACCATTCATGGAATATCTCATACATGGAATGTAAGGTTCCCAACCTTTAAAAAGGTAGAGATCCCTGTGTTTACAATGCTAGTCCCTGGATCAATAGCTAGCATCCACAGTTAAGATGTAATATCAAGAAACAAAGGTCATTATACAACTTTATAACCAGGAATAAAATAATTTATTACATCTTACATAGCTCATTTGGCTATCTCATTACAATGCAGCAGAATATAACAATAGCATGGGGTCCTTCATCTTCAAAGTGCCACAAGCAGACATGTTGGTTGTAGACTTGTAATCCTAATCAATAAACTTCACTAATATCAAACAAACCTGCAACATAACAAGTTACAGCCACAAGGGTCAATACATTTGAATTGTATTGGCAAGTGATACTATGGTAGTATAGTGGAGTCTATCATCTATATGCATTTGGCTAAGTGGAGCTTAGGCTTGCTTTGCTCAAAATATATTTTCCTTATCATTTGAAAACACTAAGTTTTTGCTTGACAAAATCACCCAAGGCATCTCCCAATAGAAATTGGTGATCCTTCAACCCTTGTTCAACCACAAGTTTTTAACTTAGAAATTGGGATGAGGAGATTATTGATAGCTTCCATGTCTTGATGCTCAAATTGTCCTTTACCAGGGACATGGCTAAGTACTTAGATTTTACACTCTGCAGAGGTGGTGCACTTTCCCCACAAGACTTGGTTTCACCAAGACAAGATCTTTCAGAAGCCTTCCCTTAGACCAGAATGGACGCGTTCCAACCTATCATCCCCTACCACCAACTGTCCATTTGGCTAAGTTATTGCAACCTATATGATCCAAGCAGAGCCCATATTGCCAAGTGGCTGCACTTGAAGCTTTTCAACATTTGACATCTCAAATCCCTTTGTTCCTGGGTGGCCATCCACAAGTGAGATACACAAGGTAAACCATATAAATGGGCCTTGTGAACCACTCAACACAAACCATTCCTTCCATTCCACCCAGGTGATTCATTCACTTAGTTGTTTTATTAAACAAAACACAAGTCCTTGACTTGGAAATATTCCATAGTATGAATATATATTCCACCCTTGTTTTCTACTAGCTAAGCTAAGCATGATAGTAGTAGGAATCTTAAATTAGGAAAATTTTACTAAGGTTTCATCTACTAGGATTTCCCATGGCATAGTTTATACTTAGCAAAATTCCATGCAAGTACTACTTAGAAATATCACTAATGCATAGTGAAAATAATGGGACAAAAGTATGAAGCATCACTTGCCTTTTTTGGTAGAGAATATAAGTTCACTCCTTGTCTTTGCAAAGATCACACTCTTCAAATCACTACAATTCAATCAAGCAAGGGCACAATTTAAATCTACCATTCAAGCAACATCACATAAATTAATAGAATCAAAACAATGCATGCAAGCATGCCAAACTTTGTTTTATTTACAAAAGTGGTTTATAATAGGTTATAAACATTCTAAAACACTTATTGGTCATTTTATAAAGTGGCAAAACTATTTGCAAAAGATTTTACCTATAAACCATTTTCAAACCAAATCATTATTTTATGTGGTTGAAAATGCCTTTATCAAAGTAGCAATCTTTATAGGGTTTACCAAATACATTTTTAAATCATAAAACTTGGTTCTTGGGGTCAGAGAGTTTATTCCAAAACATTTCCCAAAGGTTTTCTTCACAAAGCATTTTTAACAAATAACCAATATTTTTAATTGACTAGAAATGGTTTAAATCAAAGGTTTATTCTTTTGCTTCAACAAATATATTTTTGAAACCAAAAATTGATTCCTATGGTCAGTAGGTTCAAAACAATTCATTTGCCAAAGGTTTTATCTCAAAAATCATTTTAGAACAATTGTTATATTCTAGACATGCATACACAAGTTTCTGCAAAAACAATCAATTTAACAGAAGCATTTTACTAAACAAAGTGCATGGTCAGAAAGTACTTGTTTTTCTGAATCCATTGATATAAAATTTGCAAAATTTGGACGTGTGGTTTGAAAGTTATGAATTTTTCAAATTGGAACATCTAATAGACATTTCTGTTTTTATTTCAAACGGACAGTGCCACGTGTCTAGTTCTTATTCGCCTGTACCGTTTCGTTCGGATCGTGCAATGAGAGGCATTGGATCTAAAGGAGATCGTGCGGCGCAGATCGATCAAAAACGGTTCGTTAAGTTAATCTAACACAACCACAGGATTTGCATCTAACGACTCTCAATGCTCTGACCATATACTAGCGGTGCTGGCGGCGGCGACTGGCGGCGGAGCGGCCTGGCGGTGGCGTCGCTGGCGATGCAGGAAGCGAGAGAGGGTGGGGAGAAGCTCACCAGATTCGCAGGAGGTTGCAGAAGCTTCAACGTGGTAGTTTCAGTGTTAGGGGCGCACGGTGTTACTGGCTATTGCTCGCCGTAGTTCGTGGAACCGTCGGGTGCAGTCAGTCGTCGATGAAGGCAACTCTACGATGCACGAGAGAGCAAGCAAAAGGCGTGGTTAGATGCACAGATGAGTGGAGAATGTCAGAGCATCAAAGAGGAGTGGAGGCGCGGTCAGAGACTACCTTCAGGGCTCGTCGGAGTAAAGGCAGACAGCAGCGGAGTTTAGTCGAGGAGGTTGCCCACGTTCTGGTTCAAGCGCGGGCAAGCTGAGGATGCCGAGAGAAGCACCAGGGGGTGGGGAGTATGTTCGTGTGGTTGAGGAGGCGAGGGGCGACGGCGACTGGTCGGAATTGCCGCCGGAGAGCGTCGGAGGCAGAGAGGCTTGAGCTCGCAATTCGCGCAGCCTAGAGGCAAAGAGGAGATGGTGCTCGGGGGAAAAGAGAGAGGAGAGCCTGGCGATTAATACAACATGGTCACGGCGAGGAATAAACGCAGCATTAAGGCGGATTTAAGCCGAGGAATCAGTGCAGCAACAGCAGCGGAGTTGGGGGAAGAAGGGGTCGTCGTGGGGTAGGAGAGAAAGCTGACAGGTGGGGCTGTGGGTCCTGTTTGACAGCGAGTGAGAGAGAGAGGAGGAGGTGGGGCCTGGTCGTCAGCGACAGAGCGGGTTCTTTCCGCGGAGAGAAAATGTTTCGGGGGAGAGAGGGAGAGGTGGGCCGCGAGTGGGCTTAGTGGGCTAGCTGGGCTGGGCTGCTCAGTTTCATTTTTTTGTTCTGAATGTTTTTCCTTTTCCATTTCTTTAATTCTGTTTTGATTTTGATTAAACAATTCAAACACTCATTTGAATTTAAACCTTTGCCAAATTTTGTGAATAATCAAACACTGATTAGTAATACATTCTGAAGTCATAATTGGAATAAATCTTTTATTCCTTTTAGGATCTATTAATAATTAAATAAATAGATCATAGTCTTTTTATTCAAAAAGGTTTTAATTTATTTAAAAACTCTTTTTGAAAACTAAATAATATCAAAATCTTTTCAGTAGGTTTCATTTGAAAAGCTAAAACACTTGGAATTCTTATTTTAAAATCTTTAATAAATTTTTAATGTTTATTTGAAAGGAAAAAGCCTTTACTTAAATAAAATTGGATATTAATAAATCCTCATTATTTTATTTAAATAAACCTTTACTCTTTTTATCAAATAGAAATATTTTATTTCAAAAGCTTGGCCAAGATCTAATTTGGCTCTATAAAATAATCCTTATTTATATTTCTACCTTTGCTTTTGAAAACCATATCTTTTTATTAAAAGATCCAAAAATAGTGATTCCAACTTTTATAACTTTATTTATTATTTATTTACCTTTGTAAATCCCTTTAGGATTTTATTTGATCAAAATAGGTTTTGATATTTCCAATTGGAATCAAAAAGTTTCTTCTCACCCTAAATTTCAACAAAATTTTATTTTGTTTATTTATTTTTCACATTTCAAAATTTGGAAAATTTTGGGATGTGACAGGCTACCACCCTTAAAATAAATCTCGTCCCGAGATTTGGGAAGGCTAGGGTTACAAGTTGGCTCAAAGCAACTAGGGTACTACCACCCTTAAATTTTTTCCAACTAGATTACTTCTTGGCTTGCTTGGGATCTTGTTGAAACTTCTCTGGGCAAACATCTGCATTGTGTCCTTTGTTTCCATACTTGAAACATGTGACAAGCCTGAGATCCTTCATAGGTTTGTTTATCTTGTGCTTCATCTTTTCTGGACAATTGCTTGCATAATGTCCTGGTTCTTTGCAATTCAAACACATCACTTGGCTGATATCTTTCTTTTCCTTTGGTATCATTGCCTCTTGTTTGTTTCCTTGGTTCTTCTTCTTTTCTGGGCAATCACTGGCATAGTGTCCCATTTCTTTGCAATTGTAACATTGCAACTGGCTTATGTCCTTCTTCTTCTTTTTGGGTCTCTCCAAAGCTAGGAGTGCTTCTAGTTCATGCTCTTCATACTTCACCACAAAGGTGGGAAATCTTTCTCTCTTCTTGGGGCAGTTACTAGAGATATGACCTTCTTCTCCACAAGAGTAGCAACACTTTGTGGTCACTTTAGATTTGGCCTTATGATGCATAGTTTTGACTTTGCCTTCATCCTTCTTGGTAGAAGTTGTTCCTTCATGAGGGTTTACAAACTGTTGTTGCACTCCACCTTGTTTCCTTTGTTGAACTATGGGATAGATGGGGCATTGGATAGGGACATGGTTATTTCCTTCACATAGGAAACAAGTAGCTTGAGATGTGGGGCATTGATTGGTTGGATGTTTCTCTTCACAATTGGGGCATTTATCTTCATGCTCCTTGGAAGTGTGATCCTTGTCTCCACAAATATTGCAAGCTTGGGTTCCTTCTAAAATATCATCCTTGACATCCTTGTTGTCACAAACTCCTTGGGAAAGGTTGTCTCCCATGTTGATCATTTGAGTGGCCATCCCTTGCAACAATTGGGATTGAATCTCCAAAAACTTTTGTATGGTTGGGTCTAATCCATTGTTGTTGGCTAAAAACTGAGTTGTCACTTGGTTCAACTGGGTTTGGTTTGCTAGTAGTTGTTCTCTCATGTTGGTCTCTTGGTTGTTGTTGTCACCATTCTTGATGTTGGAGTTCCTTGGAGTATTCATATGTTTGGGTTGGTTTGGGATTAGAATAGGCAAAAGATTTCTAAGGAATCAATTCTAATCACACACATCACAATTCACTCAAGCAATGTGCAAGCAATCACAAACAAACACTCCACTCAAACAACAAGTTTCAAGCACATTTATAGGCAACAAAAATATTTTTGTTACACCACATAAGTTGGTGGGTTTGACTTAAACTAAATATGGTGGTCCATCTATATGATTCACTTGAGATCTTTCCATCGTTCTTAGTTGATTCTTCTTGAATAAGATGTTTGTATCCTTAGAGAATTTCTTGCATCTTGGTCTCAAAACTTCAAGGTGATGATGGTTCCTTCTAAGTTGTGTTTCCTTAGTCTTCAAGTCTTGAGTAACATTTCTTGTCTCTCTTGTAGTCCTTAGTGATATCTAAGGTTGAAGTCCTTGTTGAGAATAAGGTTGAAATCTCTTGAAGATGTTGAAGTCATTAGAGTTGATGAAGTCCATTGCACATGGTGAAGTCCTTGGCCATGAGGTAGGCTTTATCCATCAAGTTGAAATAGAAGAGATGTAGAGTTAAAACCAAAATGGTTGAGGAAAGAGTTTACAAGATTGTTTGTAAATAAGTTTTGGAACAAATACAGCTCCTATTTTTCTAAGGGGTTTTTGTCCAATCCTAGGGTTACAAATCCTACAGGCAACACAATGCTCTGATACCATCTGTAAGGTTCCCAACCTTTAATAAGGTAGATATCCCTGTGTTTACAATGCTAGTCCCTGGATCAATAGCTAGCATCCACAGTTAAGATGTAATATCAATAAACAAAGGTCATTATACAACTTTATAACCAGGAATAAAATAATTTATTACATCTTACATAGCTCATTTGGCTATCTCATTACAATGCAGCAGAATATAACAATAGCATGGGGTTCTTCATCTTCAAAGTGCCACAGGCAGACATGCTGGTTGTAGACTTGTAATCCTAATCAATAAACTTCACTAATATCAAACAAACCTGCAACATAACAAGTTACAGCCACAAGGGTCAATACATTTGAATTGTATTGGCAAGTGATACTATGGTGGTATAGTGGAGTCTATCATCTATATGCATTTGGCTAAGTGGAGCTTAGGCTTGCTTTGCTCAAAATAGATTTTCCTTATCATTTGAAAACACTAAGTTTTTGCTTGACAAAATCACCCAAGGCATCTCCCAATAGAAATTGGTGATCCTTCAACCCTTGTTCAACCACAAGTTTTTAACTTAGAAATTGGGATGAGGAGATTCTTGATAGCTTCCATGTCTTGATGCTCAAATTGTCCTTTACCAGGGACATGGCTAAGTACTTAGATTTTACACTCTGCAGAGGTGGTGCACTTTCTCCACAAGACTTGGTTTCACCAAGACAAGATCTTTCAGAACCCTTCCCTTAGACCAGAATGGACGCGTTCCAACCTATCATCCCCTACCACCAACTGTCCATTTGGCTAAGTTATTGCAACCTATATGATCCAGGCATAGCCCATATTGCCAAGTGGTTGCACTTGAAGCTTCTCAACATTTGACATCTCAAATCTCTTTGTTCCTGGGTGGCCATCCACAAGTGAGATACATAAGGTAAACCATAGAAATGGGCCTTGTGAACCACTCAACAAAAACCATTCCTTCCATTCCACCCAGGTGATTCATTCACTTAGTTGTTTTATTAAACAAAACACAAGTCCTTGACTTGGAAATATTCCATAGTATGAATATATATTCCACCCTTGTTTTCTACTAGCTAAGCTAAGCATGATAGTAGTAGGAATCTTAACTTAGCAAAATTTTACTAAGGTTTCATCTACTAGGATTTCCCATGGCATAGTTTATACTTAGCAAAATTCCATGCAAGTCCTACTTAGAAATATCACTAATGCATAGTGAAAATAATGGGACAAAAGTATGAAGCATCACTTGCCTTTTTTGGTAGAGAATATAAGTTCACTCCTTGTCTTTGCAAATATCACACTCTTCAAATCACTACAATTCAATCAAGCAAGGGCACAATTTCAATCTACCATTAAAGCAACATCACATAAATTAATAGAATCAAAACAATGCATGCAAGCATGCCAAACTTTGTTTTATTTACAAAAGTGGTTTATAATAGGTTATAAACATTCTAAAACACTTATTGGTCATTTTATAAAGTGGCAAAACTATTTGCAAAAGATTTTACCTATAAACCATTTTCAAACCAAATCATTATTTTATGTGGTTGAAAATGCCTTTATCAAAGTAGCAATCTTTATAGGGTTTACCAAATACATTTTTAAATCATAAAACTTGGTGCTTGGGGTCAGAGAGTTTATTCCAAAACATTTCCCAAAGGTTTTCTTCACAAAGCATTTTTAACAAATAACCAATATTTTTAATTGGCTAGAAATGGTTTAAATCAAAGGTTTATTCTTTTGCTTCAACAAATATATTTTTGAAACCAAAAATTGATTCCTATGGTCAGTAGGTTCAAAACAATCCATTTGCCAAAGGTTTTATCTCAAAAATCATTTTAGAACAATTTTTATATTCTAGACATGCATACACAAGTTTCTGCAAAAACAATCAATTTAACAGAAGCATTTTACTAAACAAAGTGCATGGTCAGAAAGTACTTGTTTTTCTGAATCCATTGATATAAAATTTGCAAAATTTGGACCTGTGGTTTGAAAGTTATGAATTTTTCAAATTGGAACATCTAATAGACATTTCTGTTTTTATTTCAAACGGACAGGGCCACGTGTCTAGTTCTTATTCGCCTGTACCGTTTCATGCGGATCGTGCAACGAGAGGCGTTGGATCTAAAGGTGATCGTGTGGCGTAGATTGATCAAAAACGGTTCGTTAAGTTAATCTAACACAACCACAGGATTTGCATCTAACGTCTCTCAATGCTCTGACCATATACTAGCGGTGTTGGCGGCGGCGACTGGCGGTGGCGTCGCTAGCGATGCAGGAAGCGAGAGAGGGTGGGGAGAAGCTCACCAGGTTCGCAGGAGGTTGTAGAAGCTCAACGTGGTAGTTTCAGCGTCAGGGGCGCACGGTGTTACTGGCTATTGCTCGCCCTAGTTCGTGGAACCGTCGGGTGCGGTCAGTCGTTGATGAAGGCGACTCTACGATGCACAAGAGAGCAAGCAAAATGCGTGGTTAGATGCACAGATGAGTGGAGAATGTTAGAGCATCAAAGAGGAGTGGTGGCGCAGTCAGAGACTACCTTCAGGGCTCGTCGGAGTAGAGGCAGACATCGGCGGAGTTTAGTCGAGGAGGTTGCCCACGTTCTGGGTCAAGCGCGGGCAAGCTGAGGATGCCGAGAGAAGCGCCAGGGGGTGGGGAGTATGTTCGTGTGGTTGAGGAGGCGAGGGGCGACGGCGACTGGTCGGAATTGCCACCGGAGAGCGTCGGAGGCAGAGAGGCTTGACCTCGCAATTCGCGCAGCCTAGAGGCAAAGAGGAGATGGTGCTCGGGGGAAAAGAGAGAGGAGAGCCTGGCGATTAATACAACATGGTCACGGGGAGGAATAAACGCGGCATTAAGGCGGATTTAAGCCGAGGAATCAGTGCAGCAACGGCAGCGGAGTTGGGGGAAGAAGGGGTCGTCGCGGGGTAGGAGAGAAAGCTGACAGGTGGGGCTGTGGGTCCTGTTTGACAGGGAGTGAGAGAGAGGAGGAGGTGGGGCCTGGTTGTCAGCGACAGAGCGGGTTCTTTCCGCGGTGAGAAAATGTTTCGGGGGAGAGAGGGAGAGGTGGGCTGCGAGTGGGCTTAGTGGGCTAGCTGGGCTGGGCTGCTCAGTTTCATTTTTTTTTTGTTCTGAATGTTTTTCCTTTTCCATTTCTTTAATTCTATTTTGATTTTGATTAAACAATTCAAACACTCATTTGAATTCAAACCTTTGCCAAATTTTGTGAATAATCAAACACTGATTAGTAATACATTCTGAAGTCATAATTGGAATAAATCTTTTATTCCTTTTAGGATCTATTAATAATTAAATAAATAGATCATAGTCTTTTTATTCAAAAAGGTTTTAATTTATTTAAAAACTCCTTTTGAAAACTAAATAATATCAAAATCTTTTTCAGTAGGTTTCATTTGAAAAGCTAAAACACTTGGAATTCTTATTTTAAAATCTTTAATAAATTTTTAATGTTTATTTGAAAGGAAAAAGCCTTTACTTAAATAAAATTGGATATTAATAAATCCTCATTATTTTATTTAAATAAACCTTTACTCTTTTTATCAAATAGAAATATTTTATTTCAAAAGCTTGGCCAAGATCTAATTTGGCTCTATAAAATAATCCTTATTTATATTTCTACCTTTGCTTTTGAAAACCATATCTTTTTATTAAAAGATCCAAAAATAGTGATTCCAACTTTTATAACTTTATTTATTATTTATTTACCTTTGTAAATCCCTTTAGGATTTTATTTGATCAAAATAGGTTTTGATATTTCCAATTGGAATCAAAAAGTTTCTTCTCACCCTAAATTTCAACAAAAATTTATTTTGTTTATTTATTTTTCACATTTCAAAATTTGGAAAATTTTGGGATGTGACACGGAACTTTGCCCATCGATGAGGTCGAAAGTCGGAAAATAGTACGTCGAGCAAAGGGTTATACCATAATCAATGGACAGCTCTACAAAAGAAGAACCACTGGTGTATACCTTAAGTGTGTTTCCTAGCAAAAGGGTATTGAAATCCTTCAGGAGATCCATCTCGGATATTGCGGGAATCACGCCGCTCCTCGATCGTTGGTCTCCAAAGCCTTCCGACAAGGATTCTACTGGCTGACCGCAAAGGAGGACGCCGACAAGCTGGTTGATGTTGGAGATATGCCCTAGAGGCAATAATAAAAGTAGTTATTATTATATCTTTGTGTTTATGATAAATGTTTACATTCATGCTATAATAGTATTAACCAGAAACATTAATACTTGTGTGATTTGTAAACTAAATTAGAGTCCCTGGTAAATCCTCTTTATAATACTAGCTTGTTGATTAATAGATGATCGTGGTTTCTCGATCATGAACATTGAGATGTTGTTAATAACAAGATCATATCATTAGGAGAATGGTATGATGGACATACTCCTGTATATAAGCGTAGCATAAAGATCAAGTCATTTTAATAGTTCAATTGCTATAAGCTTTCTGATACATAGTAACCTAATTCCTTCGACCATGAGATCATGCTAATCACCATCACCGGAAGGATGCTTTGATGACATCAAACACCACACCGTAACTGGGTGGCTATAAAGGTGGCATTGAGTGTTCGGAAAGTATGGGTTGAGGCACATGGATCAAGAGTGGGATTTGTCCATCCATATGACGGATAGATATACTCTGGGCCCTCTCGGTGGAATGTCATCCAATTAGCTTGCAAGCATGTGACTGGCTCACAAGGGATCACATATCACGGGAACGAGAAAAGAGTACTTATCGGTAACGAGGTTGAACTAGGTATGTAGAGATACCGACGATCAAAACCTCGGATAAGTAAACTATCGTGAGACAAAGGGAAATTGGTATCGTATGTAAGTGGTTCATTCGATCGCAAAGTAATCGTTGAAATATGTGGGAGCCATATGAATTTCTAGATTCCTCTATTGGTTATTGATCGGATAAGTGTCTCGGTCATGTCCGCATAATTCACGAACCGTAGGGAGACACACTTAAGGATTCGATGTTGTTTAGTAGATATGGAATGTTAGTAGGGATACCGAATGTTGTTCGGAGTCTCAGATG
Organism: Avena sativa; assembly: GCA_916181665.1. NCBI lineage: Eukaryota > Viridiplantae > Streptophyta > Magnoliopsida > Poales > Poaceae > Avena > Avena sativa. The sequence continues at coordinate 95,657,906 of OV702294.1, forward strand.
GGATCCGGGATATCACGAGGAGATCCGGAATGGTCCAGAGAATAAGATTCATATAAGGAAAGTTCTATTTCGGAGTTCGGGAAAGTTTCCGATGATTTCATCGGAGAGGTTCTAGAAGGGTCTAGAAGGTTCACCGGTCCGAAAGGAGAATGGTCCATGAATGTGTCATGGGTATGTGGAATGATTGGATCATGTCCAAGGTCACTTGGTGTTGGCATATGCAAGAGAGAAATAAAGCTCTAAATTGAAAGTCAAACGGGAAGTTTGAAAAGTCAAACTGGAACAATGGTTTCCTAGTGGGAGAAGAAACAAGTCCTTCTCTCAATCCAACTTGGGTTTGGGTTTGGATTCAAACCCACCCCTCCCAAGGCTGCCCCTCCCTCTCATAAATAGAAGGGGAGGGCTGCCCCAAACAACACAAGTTCCAAGCCCTCTCCACGAGCCGTCGCCGCCGCCCATCGCCGCCGCCGCCCGCCGCCAGCGCCGCCTCTCACCGCCGCGCGCCGCCGTGCCTCCGCCGCCTGTCCGTCGCCGTCTCCCTAGCCGCCGTCGACACCTCCTCCTCCTCTCGGATCTCTAAACCCTAGTTTTCCTGGAAACCCTAATCCACCATAACTTGCATCCGGCTTAGGCGAAGCCCTGCAGGATCTTTCCTCTACTTCCGACACCACGCCATCGTGCTGCCGGAATCGCGAGGGAGAACTACAACCTCCGCTGCCTGCTGGAACAAGGGAGAGGAAGGTCTTCATCGAGTACCAAATGTGTGACCGACTGTGGAAGCACTGCCGGAACGCAGCGCCGGAAGGATCGTCTACGCGATCTTGAGATCGACAAGTGTACGACTACATCACCCACGAGAATCTGCTCTCGTTAACCGCTTTGGAATCTTCGAGGGTGAGTTCTTCTATCAAATCGTTGCTACAATCTAGTAGATACATATTGGCTTGTTTGTGTGCATGCGGTAGATTTTTTTTGTTTTCCATGCTACAAACCCCTACAGTGGTATCAGAGTCGTGTCTATATGTAGATCTGTTGCACGAGTAGAACACAATGGTCATTGTGGGCGGTGGAGCTTTTATTATCAATTGCTTTTTGTGTACTTTGCATCTTGCGGTATGATTGGATGAAGCGGCTCGGGCTAACCTTACATGACATCGTTCATGAGACTTGCTCCACGCTTAACATGCAACTTGTATTGCATAAGTGGCTTTGCGGGTGTCTGTCTCTCCCATCATAGTATAGATTCAATTTACAACGGGAACTTGATAGTTCAAGCATCAATGTTGTGGTTCTTGTTCGTAAGTTAGAACGACACTTATTGTAAGCCCCAAACCACGTAAAATATGCAAAGAAAATTAGAGGCGTCTAACTTTGTTTTGCAGGGGTGTGTTGTGATGTGATATGGCCATGATTGTGATTATATATGATGTATGCAATGTCCCTTATTGTAAGTTGGCAACCGACAGGAGCCATACGGTTGTCTTTTAAATTCCGTTAAGACCTGCGTGTCTATTCAAAGTAGTTGTAATAGTTGAAGCTGGTGGACGACAACCATGAAATGGCGCCATTGACCTTGACGCCATACCGGTGATGATGGAGATCATGATAGTGCTTGAAGATGGAGATCGGAAGCACAAGAAGAAAGGCCATATCATATCAGATATTATGAATTGCATATGATGTTAATCCTTTATGCATCTTGTATTGCTTAGTTTACGACGGTAGCATTATAATATGATCCCTCATGCACACAATTTCAAGTTTTAAAGTGTTCATCCTTAGTAAGAACCATTGCTAAAGCTCGTTGTTTCGAAGCACCACGTGATGATCGATGTGTTAGATTCTGCGAGTGTATACAACGTGAGCAAGCCATATTTGCTCATGCAGAAGCTAAGGTTTGATCTTGACGAGCCTAGCATGTATAGACATGGTCTCGGGACACGGATCACCGAAAGGTAAAGCATGAGTCATATAGTAGATATGATGAACATGATGATTGTTCGCCATTGAAGCTACATCAACTCTCGTGATGATCGGTTTTGATGTGGTGGATTTGGTTTGTGTGATCACTAAAACAATGTGAGGGATATTGTTTTGAGTGGGAGTTCACCTAGATTAATTTAACTATTAATTAGAACTCAATTTGTCATAAACTTAGTCTAAACTATTGCAAATATGTTGTAGATCAATGGCGGCCCCTACCATCAATTTTAATGCATTCCTAGAGAAAGAAAAGTTGAAAAACAATGGAAGCAACTTCGCGGATTGGTTCCGCAATTTGAGGATTGTCCTCAATGCTGGTAATTTGACCTATGTGCTGGATGCACCGCTGGGTGACCCGCCTGCAGCTACTGCTACTGATGAAGTAAAGAATGTTTACCTCACTCGGAAGAATCAGTACTCCACAGTTCAGTGTGATATCTTGTATGGTTTGGAATCGGAGCTTCAGAAAAGGTTTTAGAACCATGACCCACACGATATTGTCCGTGAACTCAAAATGATATTTGAGGCTCACGCGACAGTTGAGAGTTACGAGGCTTCTGAAAAGTTCTTTAACTGCAAGAATGAAGAGGGCAGCTCCGTCAGTGAGCACGTGCTTAAGATGTCTAGGCACGCAAATAAACTCCAAAGTTTGGGTATAGTGATTCCTAATTCTTTGGGGATTCACCGTGTCCTCCAATCACTACCACCAAGTTACAAGAACTTTGTGATGAACTACAATATGCAAAACATGGACAAGACATTGCCAGAACTCTTCTCCATGTTGAAATCTGCAGAAGTGGAGATCAAGAAAGAGCACCATGTGTTGTTGGTCAATAAGACCACCAAATTCAAGAAGCAAGGCAAGTCTAAGAAAAAGGTAAACTTCAAGAAGGGCGGTAAGAAAGTTACCGTGCCGGCGAAGAAGACCAAAGCTGGGCCTAAGCCTGATACTGAGTGCTTTTACTGCAAGGGAGAAGGTCACTGGAAGCGGAATTGCCCAAACTACTTGGCGGATTTGAAGAACGGCAACATCAAGAAGAAAGGTATATCTGATATACATGTTATTGATGTGTATCTCACTAGTACTCGTAGTAGTGCCTGGGTATTTGATACTGGTTCGGTTGCTCATATTTGTAACTCGAAACAGGTACTACAGAATAAACGGAAGCTAGCGAAGAACGAGGTGACGATGCGCGTTGGAAATGGATCAAAGGTTGATGTGATCGCGGTTGGCACGCTACCTCTTCATCTACCATCGGGATTAGTTTTATACTTAAATAATTGTTATTTGGTGCCTGCGTTGAGCATGAACATTATATCTGGATCATGTTTATTGCGAGACTGTTACTTGTTTAAGTCCGTGAATAATGGTTGTTCGATTTATATGAGTAATATGTTTTATGCACATGCACCTTTCATAGATGGTCTATTCTTATTGAATCTCGATTGTAGTAATACACACATTAATAACATTGAAGCTAAACGTTTGAAATTGAGCGATAACTCGACCTATATGTGGCATTGTCGTCTTGGTCACATTGGAGTGAACCGTATGAAGAAACTCCATTCCGATGGACTTCTCGAATCACTTGATTTCGAATCACTTGAAAGATGCGAAGCATGTCTGATGGGTAAAATGACTAAGACTCCATTTTCTGGTATGATGGAGCGAGCTACGGACTTATTGGAAATCATACATACCGATGTGTGTGGCCCAATGAGTGTAGCATCACGCGGTGGTTATCGTTATGTTCTTACCTTCATGGATGACTTGAGTAGATATGGGTATATCTATTTCATGAAACATAAGTCCGAAACTTTCGAGAAATTTAAGGAATTTCAAAGTGAGGTAGAGAATCAGCGTAACAAGAAGATTAAATTTCTACGATCTGATCGTGGAGGTGAATATCTAAGTTACGAGTTTGGCGAGAATTTGAAGAAATGCGGAATACTTTCACAATTGACACCGCCGGGAACACCACAGCGCAATGGTGTGTCTGAACGTCGTAATCGAACTCTCTTAGATATGGTTCGTTCTATGATGTCACTTACAGATTTACCGCTATCATTTTGGGGTTATGCATTAGAAACAGCCGCATTCACTTTAAATAGGGCACCATCTAAATCCGTTGAAATGACACCGTATGAATTATGGTTTGGGAAGAAACCTAAATTGCTGTTTCTTAAAGTTTGGGGTTGCGAAGCTTATGTAAAGAAGTTACATCCCGACAAGCTTGAACCCAAAGCGTAAAAATGCGTCTTCATAGGATACCCGAAGGAAACTATTGGGTATACCTTCTATCATAGATCCGAGGGCAAAATCTTCGTTGCTAAGAATGGATCCTTTCTAGAGAAGGAATTTCTCTCGAAAGAAGTGATTGGAAGGAAAGTAGAACTTGACGAGGTTGTTGAACCTTCTCTCGAACTTGCGAGTAGCGCAGCACCGGAAGTAGTTCCCGTGGCGCCTACACCAATAAGAGAGGAAGCTAATGATGATGATCATGAAACTTCGGTTGAAGTTACTACGAAACCTCACAGGTCAATGAGAACTCGTACCACTCCTGATTGGTATGATCCTGTTATGAGTGTCATGTTGGTGGACAACACCGATGACCCTGCGACATATGAGGAAGCGATGATGAGCCCAGATTCCAATTAATGGCAAGAAGCCATGAAATCCGAGATTGTATCCATGTACGAAAACCAAGTATGGACTTTGGTGGACTTACCGGATGGCCGGAAGGCTGTCGAGAACAACTGGATTTTCAAGAAGAAAACAGATGCTGATGGTAATGTTACTGTCTATAAAGCTCGACTTATCGCAAAAGGGTTTCGACAAATTCAAGGAGTTGACTATGATGAGACTTTCTCACCAGTAGCAAAGCTAAAGTCTGTGAGGATTATGTTAGCAATCGCTGCATATTATGATTATGAGATATGGCAAATGGATGTCAAACGGTGTTCCTCAATGGAGACATTGATGAAGAGTTGTATATGATGCAACCCAAAGGTTTTGTCGATCCTAAAGATGCTGACAAGGTGTGCAAACTTCAACGGTCCATATATGTATTGAAGCAAGCATCCCGAAGTTGGAATCAACATTTTGATAAGGTAATCAAAAGCTTTGGTTTTATTCAAACTTATGGAGAAGATTGTATTTACAAGAAAGTGAGTGGGAGCTCTGTAGCATTCTTAATACTATATGTAGATGACATATTGTTGATTGGGAATGATGTAGACCTTCTTAATAGTGTCAGGAATTATTTGAATAATAGTTTTTCAATGAAAGATCTTGGCGAAGCAGCTTACATATTAGGCATAAAGATTTATAGAGATAGATCGAGACGCCTGATATCATTGTCACAAAGTACATATTTGGACAAAGTTCTAAAGAGGTTTGGAATGGAAGATAGCAAGAAAGGGTTCTTGCCCATGTTGCCCAATACGACCTTGAGTAAAATTCAAAGTCTTGCAATGATAGAAGATAGAGAAAGTATGAGTAAGACTCCCTATGCCTCAGCCATAGGATCTCTTATGTATGCCATGCTATGTACTAGACCCGACATTGCATATGCTGTTATTTGACTAGCAGATATCAAAGTGATCCAGGAGTGGATCATTGGACAGCGGTCAAAAAAATCCTTAAGTACTTGAGAAGAACTAAGGATATGGTTCTTTCTTATGGAGGTGATGAACAGCTCGTTTTTAATGGATACACCGATGCTAGTTGGAACACCGATCCAGATGATTCTAAATCTCAATCTAGATACGTATTTACTTTGAATGGTGCAGTAGTTAGCTGGAGGAGTGCAAAGCAAAGCATTGTGGCGAGATCTTCAACTGAATCGGAATACATAGCTGCTTCGGAGGCTTCACAAGAGGCGATATGGACGAAGGAGTTCATTACAGAGCTCGGTGTGGTTCCAAGTGCGCTGGACCCAATGTCTATCTATTGTGATAACATGGGCGCCATAGCCAATGTGCAAGAACCAAGGTCACACAAGAAGCTGAAGCACATCAAGCTATGTTTTCACGCTATTCGAGAGCATGTCCAAGATGGTGTCATAAAGATTTGCAAAGTACACACAGATCTGAATGTGGCGGATCCATTGACTAAACCTCTCCCGAGGGCAAAACATGACCAACACCAAACCTCCATGGGTGTTCGGTATATTACCATGTAATGTAGATTAGTTGACTCTAGTGCAAGTGGGAGACTGTTGGAGATATGCCCTAGAAGCAATAATAAAAGTAGTTATTATTATATCTTTGTGTTTATGATAAATGTTTACATTCATGCTATAATATTATTAACCAGAAACATTAATACTTGTGTGATTTGTAAACTAAATTAGAGTCCCTAGTAAAGCCTCTTTATAATACTAGCTTGTTGATTAATTGATGATCGTGGTTTCTCGATCATGAACATTGAGATGTTGTTAATAACAAGATCATATCATTAGGAGAATGGTATGATGGACATACTCCTGTAGATAAGCGTAGCATAAAGATCAAGTCATTTTAATAGTTCAATTGCTATAAGCTTTCTGATACATAGTAACCTAATTCCTTCGACCATGAGATCATGCTAATCACCATCACCGGAAGGATGCTTTGATGACATCAAACACCACACCTTAACTAGGTGGCTATAAAGGTGGCATTGAGTGTTCGGAAAGTATGGGTTGAGGCACATGGACCAAGAGTGGGATTTGTCCATCCATATGATGGATAGATATACTCTGGGCCCTCTTGGTGGAATGTCATCCAATTAGCTTGCAAGCATGTGACTGTCTCACAAGGGATCACATATCACGGGAACGAGAAAAGAGTACTTATCGGTAACGAGGTTGAACTAGGTATGTAGAGATACCGACGATCAAAACCTCGGATAAGTAAACTATCGTGAGACAAAGGGAAATTGGTATCGTATGTAAGTGGTTCATTCGATCGCAAAGTAATCGTTGAAATATGTGGGAGCCATATGAATTTCCAGATTCCTCTATTGGTTATTGATCGGAGAAGTGTCTCGGTCATGTCCGCATAATTCACGAACCGTAGGGAGACACACTTAAGGATTCGATGTTGTTTAGTAGATATGGAATGTTAGTAGGGATACCGAATGTTGTTCGGAGTCTCGGATGGGATCCGGGATATCACGAGGAGATCCGGAATGGTCTGGAGAATAAGATTCATATAAGGGAAGTACTATTTCGGAGTTCGGGAAAGTTTCCGATGATTTCATCGGAGAGGTTCTAGAAGGGTCTAGAAGGTTCACTGGTCCGAAAGGAGAATGGTCCATGAATGTGTCATGGGTATGTGGAATGATTGGATCATGTCCAAGGTCACTTGGTGTTGGCATATGTAAGAGAGAAATAAAGCTCTAAATTGAAAGTCAAGTGAGAAGTTTGAAAAGTCAAACTGGAACAATGGTTTCCTAGTGGCAGAAGAAACAAGTCCTTCTCACAATCCAACTTGGGTTTGGGTTTGGATTCAAACCCACCCATCCCAAGGCTGCCCCTCCCTCTCATAAATAGAAGGGGAGGGCTGCCCCAAACAACACAAGTTCCAAGCCCTCTCCACGAGCCGCCGCCGCCGCCCAGCTCCGCCGCCGCCGCTCGCCCCCGCCATCGCGCGCTTCCTTGCCGCACCGCCGCCGCCTTGCGCCTCTACCCTAGTCACCACCGATACCTCCTCCTCCTTCCGGATCTCTAAACCCTAGTTTTCCGAGAAACCCTAATCCACCATAACTCGCATCCGGCTTTGGAGAAGCCCTGTGGGATCTTTCCTCTACTTCCGACACCACACCGTCGTGCTTCTGTAATCGCGAGGGAGAACTACAACCTCCGCTGCCTGCTGGAACAAGGGAGAGGAAGGTCTTCATCGAGTACCGAACGTGTGACCGACTGCGGAAGCGCTGCCGGAACGCAGCGCCGGAAGGATCGTCTACGCGATCTTGAGATCGGCAAGTGTACGACTACATCACCCACGAGAATCTGCTCTCGTTAACCTCTTTGGAATCTTCGAGGGTGAGTTTTTCTATCGACTCATTGCTACAATCTAGTAGATAGATCTTGGCTTGTTTGTGTGCATGTGGTAGAATTTTTTTGTTTTCCATGCTACGAACCCCTATAGTTGATACATGCATGGGATGCCAGTATTATGCCTGACAACCCCATGTTCCAGCTGAAGAATTGCAAACAATACCAATAACTTGGCCGTTTGCAGTCTGGGGGCTAGACATGGTTGGTCCATTACAGACGAAACCATGTGGGTTTACGCATCTGCTAGTAGCAGTTGATAAATTCACCAAATGGATAGAAGCTAAACCCATTAGAAAGCTTGATGGGGCAACTCCCTTAGGTTTGTCCGGGATCTAGTGGTACGATTTGGTCTCCCACATAGTATTATCACCGACAATGGCAGCAACTTGTCACTCGGAGAAGTGAAAGCTTATTGTTGGGAGAAGGGCATCCGACTTGACCTAGCATCTGTGGCACACCCATAGTCCAATGGCCAAGTTGAGCAAGCCAATGGATTAATTCTGCAGGGAATCAAGCCACGTCTAGAGGCACCGCTACATAGAGCAGCTGGAGCCTGGGCGGAGGAATTACCATCTGTGTTGTGGAGTTTATAAACTACACCCAACAAATCTACCGGCTACACCCCTTACTTCATGGTATATGGAGCAGAAGCCATCCTACCTTCCGACATCCTTCACGATTCACCAAGAGTTGCCGCCTATGACGAAGATGACGCTGAAGAATCTAGACGCCTAGATGTGGACCTTCTCGAGGAAGAGCGCGTATTGGCATGCCAAAGATCCGCCATCTACCAGTAGAAGCTATGAAGCTACCATAGTCGCCGCGTTCGGCATCGCTCGTTTAAAGAGGGGGATCTGGTGCTCCGACTTAAGCAGAAGAAGTCACACAAATTATCCCCGCCATGGGAAGGACCGTTCATCATAAGCAAGGCGCTGCTCAATGGGTCTTACTACCTCGTTGACAATCGTGAACTTGAGGATAGACCCAGCGAAGATCATAAGCATAAGCGACGTGACCCGGATGATGACTATCCGGAGCTTGATCGGCCATGGAACATAGCACAGCTACGTCCTTTTTACACTTAGCATATTGTCTATCTACTGTGTACCTCTTATATGATCAATGAAATAAAGCTCTCTGGTTCACTCATATTCTTGAGTCCTTTACCTCCTTTAGTGTTCATTTTTGGATCATATAAAACCTTTATGCACAAGCTTTGCATTTTCACTTGTGAAAATTCCACCTATGAGCGTTAGCTTAAGTGTTCTGGTTTACACGTTCTTTGTTGTTTTATGTCTGGAGTAGTGACTTTTGGCACTTGTTGTTGGCGATTTTGTGCTTAGGTTTTTGACGGTGCCATTGGGCATCATCACCTGAGCGCATGGTTCCGACTACGAGTCTTCCGACTCATGAAAGGTCAAGCATAAGAGCCAAAGTAATGGATAAGCTAGCACTTGCTTAAAAAATTTACATGCTAGAACCAGTACTTGAATAGTAGGAAATTACAACTATTGTTTTTCCTCCTTAAGTTAACATAGTAGTTTTTCCGCATACACCAATACAGAGGAAACAAATATTACAAAGTGTTTTTTATTCCTCTGGCGTAGGAGACTTCGAGGCAGCATCGTCAGTCGCAGGAGAGCCATCCTCTTCGAAGTTGGTGGTCTTGAGGGACTCGGAGGAGCTCTAGTGGTCACCGTCAATGATCTCCAGCGGCACGAAGACATTGTGATCAACCAACTCGGCAACCCTGGTGTCAAAACCCGCGAGCGATGCCCAGATAGCCTTGTGGTCAATCTTCTGGCCTTCATCGTCTACGTCGGGAAGACCCGAGGTCACCGTGTCGAGGTCGGAGTTTTAGTAGTGCGCCTTGACCATTGCCAGCGACATCCTTGTGCCAGCCCAAGTACATGATGCTTTCCAGCTTACGACACGCTCGGGGGCTTGATGCAAGATCTCCGAGTACTTCATCACGGAGTCCACTGCCTTGATGTTGATGTTGAGGGGCTTGGCAATCTCCTTAGCTTGCTTGACGGCAGTGCTGATGAAGTTGCCGGCGAGGACCATGCATTCCTTTGGTGGAGGAGGCGACTTGGTTAAACCAATAGGAGATGCATTTTCCGACAAACAAAGGAGCGCATGAGTTCAGTAACACAAAAAAATTCAAAGTACCTGGCTTACAGAAGAACAAGAAGTAGATCGCTTACCAAAGATGCTCGCCTCCGCTTGCTGGAGTGTCTCCGCCATGGAGTCCCGCTCTTGTCGGAGAATCTTGTAAGCCTCAAGGTTGCGCTAATTCTGCTCATCGGCAGCTTTCTTCTGCTCCTTGAGGATTGCAATTTCCTCCTTTAGGCGGTTCATCTCCATGTTGGCGGACTCCTGCAATGCCTTCATAGATTCCTCATGCATTTTCAGAGCATCAGTCCTCTCCTGCTTAAGGATCTTGTTTTCGCTATCCAGCAGCTCAATGTGCTTGGATTGCTCGACAATGTCCTTGGCCTTGGCGATGGTCTCTGCAAGTCGGAGAAAGAACAACACACAATGAGTAGTCAGAGAGTGATGGCACAAGACCAAGTTGATTATAAAATTGAAAGGAAAAACAGACTCTTGCTCTTGGTGATTTGTTCCTTCAAGAAGGCAGTTTTACCCTTTTCAGCTTCCAGCTCAGCACGCATCCTGTGGAACTTCTCATTGGCGACGCCTCTCCGAGCATTCTCATTCCGTGGAAAGAAGATCAAAATTACTTAGTCTACTTGGAGCACCTAGCCGGATAAATATCCACCTAGAAGCTTGGGGGCTACAGTAAGAGTTTTTAACTCGGCAAAATGCTTAGTCTTTCTTTAAGCATCTAGTCGGAACTAATTCTGTTTCAACTAGAAGATTGGGGGCTACAGTAGGAGTTTTTAATTCAGCAAATATGCTTAGTCTTTCTTTAAGCATCTAGTCGGAACTAATTCTGTTTCAACTAGAGGCTTGGGGGCTACAATATATTCGGGAGCTCTGTTGATGTCCTGGGTGTAGAGGCGCCGCCTTCAGCAGACGTTCCGCCTACCACCATCACCTTACTGCTACCGATGGCATCCTTAGCCGGAGCTTCAGCCATTTTGGAAGCAGTACTCTCCTGTGTCGCCTGCTTGTCGACAAGGACAAGATCTGCGGTGACACCTGGATCCACCTCCATGGCGGAGGGGCTAGATGCCACCTTAGCTGGAGAGCTTGTCGGGGCGGCAGTGGGCTAGACGTTGGGAGTGGTAGGGGCGATGGCGGGAGACGCTTGGTGCAACATATCCTTGATATTTTTAGAAGCCCCCAATGTTTTGGAGGACTTGTTCAGACTTATACTGGCCTTCTTCCTGAAACATGCAAAAGTATAAGTATAGGAATAAGACGAGCAATATACAATGTCGGAGGATAAGAAGCTTACACAACAGTGAGTGCTTTGGTGAAAGGGATCCCGGTAATTCTTATTTTCTCCGCCTCCAGGGCGGCAGTGGACTTCTTGGAGGCTCCACCCTCCGTCTTCTTCTTCTTCTTGCCTCTGTCGGCAGTGTCAGAGGTGGAGCTCTTCTGCTTTTGCGCCAACGGAACATCGTCGTCGGACACGACGGTGAATTCCTTCATCTTGGGGTCATATATTTGGACAACCATGCTATCCTCCTCTAGACTTTTAAGCTGTTAAGTGAAATCCCAAAGTGTTAGATGAGGTGATAATGGCAAGACGGAAAAACTGGAGTATATGTCATATACGGAAAGTAAACAGGTACCTCTGGGCACTTGCCCTCTATGAACATGTCGTAGGTGATGGAGAAGCCATGCTTCCTGTCCTTCACCTTGACGATGTCCTTGAGGCGGAGCTTGATGGAGTCACTCGAAAAGTTGTCCTCGGAGATGCGGAGGCTATCTTTCCTCTCCTTGGTGTATTGGTACATCAGCTTCTCGCGGTGCTGCAGAGGCTGGATCCGCCTGACGAACCAGCACATGGCTAGGTCCAACCCGGTCAGACCCATCTCTACGAACCACTCAATCCGCCTTATAGCGCGGGAAGCGTCATTGTCGGAGGGAAGGGTGGCCTGGCATCTCCATGTCGGGGCTTCGACGGCGGCACCATAGATGAAGTCCGGGTACGTAGCTTTTCGGCTGGCCAGAGGGATATCTGGGCCGTAGAAGTATGTTCGCTGCCAGTTCTTGCAGGACTCGTGGCCGATGATGTCGGGGAACCGCCGGCCAGGCCGGATCTTGAAGCTGATCGTTCCGAAATTTCTAAGCTCGTCCTTGCTAGCGCCGACTTCCCTCTTGACGATGAAAAGTTGATAAAGAAGTATCCCTCGCAAAGCACTACATAGTTGCTGAGCGCTAGGATGCTATTAGGAGAGAGGTTCTGAGGTTGAACCCGGTAATGTTTGAGGACATCAAGGAAGAAGTCGGAGATCGGGAGGGACACGTCGTGTACCAGTTGTGCTTTCAGGTACACCTACTCTCTGGCTTGGGGAGAAGAAGTGACCTCGCCAGCCGGTGCCCCCGCCAGATGAGCCCCTCCGTCGCGGGGAGGTAACCTTCGGCGAGCAGCTCTTTGATATCACCATCAGTGATATCAGAGCCGCGCCAATCTCCCTTGTGGGAGTCACCCTCTTCCTCCAGCGGCCCTAGTCCCGCTGGAATATGGTCGTCGTCGGTGGTTTCCGCCACTGCAGACCGTGGCACCACCACACCTTCTGGGGGCACATGGACGGCGCTCGTCGGCTTGGCCGCAGCTTCGTTCGCCGCCGCCATGGAAGAAGTAGAGCTGCTGCTAGCCATTGGGGTGAGAGGGGAAGTGACTGGGAGATTGGGAAGACGTTAGGGTTTTTCGTGTGCACGCGGAGAGCTCAAGGAGATGCTCGCAGGAGGATGATGATGACGCAGGGAAGAATGAGGTGAAAAGATAAAATCTGCCACAGTTGAAATTTATAACCCCCAACGTCAAGATTCGTGCAAGTCGATCGAATGGTTGCTGCGTGGACAACGCGTGTGTGCGCGTGCGTGGAAATTTCGCCACGTTCCCAACCGCCGCCGCCAACGGTTCGTATCCTTGCACGATAAAAACGGACATGATTGTGTTCTCTGCATGTGTGAGTTACGAGGCGCCGCTGACCTATGGTCTACGTTGCTCTAGCTAACACGGGCAGATGAACCATCCCATCATAAGATTCCGGCATGGACGGATCCAGTCCGCTACGAGAAGAGTACGATGGAAGATTCAACATTTCTCCGACTTACAAGTTGAAGACGGAGAACATTGCAGGGTTCTTGGGAGGACTACACGATATTGCTTGATGATTTCTCGACATTCATCTAGACGGAGCATTCAACCTGAAGAGGCAAGACGGTGCAAGATCTCGGAGTTCCCCGGGGCTACTGTTGGGGATATGCTATATAGGTATCCTCATAGCATGTATCCTATCCGAATAACCCGGGTGGCCAACAGTTGGTAGCATGGCTCATGGCCTGCTGGGTGGCCCAGTTAGATGGATCCAGAAGGGAGGCCCATGCCTGATAAAGGAAGGCTACAGAGGAGTTACCGACGTACCCGAAGCCTTGGAGTGCAAGACACGCTAGAGTAGTTGTATGCATTGTAAGACTCTATAACCTGTCCGGCTAGGACTTTCCCTGTAACCCTAGGACCTGGCGATTATATAAGTGTCACATCCCAAAATTTTCCAAAATTTGAAATGTGAAAAATAAATAAACAAAATAAATAATTGTTGAAATTTAGGGTGAAAAGAAACTTTTGTTTCTAAATGGAAACTTAAAATCCCATCTTGAATAAACTTTGGTTAATGTTTGAATCTAACTAAATTCAAATCAAGTGGAATGCAATCTTCATAAATGCATCTGGGAATTTAAACACTTGGAGAATAAACCAAAACCCTAAAACCCTAATGGAATAAAATCATTTCCAAATATCTCTAAGACCATGGATTTGACCCATATAAACATTGGTCAAACAAACATTTCAAAATGATCAAGAATGACAAATAGAAATAATATAAAACCATATGAATTGGTTTCATTTAATTTGGAGCCATAGATAAAATCTTATGAATTTAATAAGATAAGGGAATTGAATTTCCAAAGCTAATAAAGCACGTATCTAGAAATCCATACCAAATGGTGAGAAAATAATAAATATTAAATAAGATTTTGCAAATTGGAATCACCAAGTTTGGATCTACAAATAAAAAGATATGGATTTTATAAGATGAAGATAGAAATATTAAATGAGGAATATTTAAAGGCCAAATCAAATCTTGACCTAATCCATAAGCAAATGGAATAAATATAATCCAAATCCAAATAAAATAAAAGGATAAAGAAATTTCCAAATAAAATAAAATGGCATTAACCAAATTCTATTTCTATATGAATAAAAAACAATCCCTAATAAGAATGATTAATTAAATTATGGGAAAATAGAATTTGGAATTTACCCAAGTGAAATCAAAGTTATTTAATTAACTTAAATGGAATCAAGGAATTCACCTAAATAGAATTTATGGATTTAAAACTATAATAGATTTCATTGGAATAAATACAAATACCCAATTTATATGATTAATAAATCATATTAAAAACATCCCAAATAATTCAAAGTGAATTATTTGACACCCTAATAAACAAATAAAACCTACTGAAAGGTTTTGGAAAGATTTAGATTTCAAAATGGAATTTGAAAACATTATTAAATCTTATTTGAATTAATACAAGGGCCAAATTTTAAATAATTAACATACCCTAAAAAGAATAAAAAGATTATTACAAATTTGACTCTAGAATGAACTAATAATCAGTATTTGAAAATACTCAAAGTTTGGTTGAAGTTTGAATTCAAATAGTTGTTTGAATTAATTAAACAAAATCAAAACAGAAAAATAGAAAAAGGAAAAAGAAAAAAACAAATAAGTACAAAAAAATGATCTAAGCAGCCAGCCCAGCAAGGCCCAACTGGCCCATCTAGCCCAACTAACCTGAAGCGTTTTCTTTTACTCGGCATTGAACCCACTCAGTCACTGACTTCCTGGACCCACCTTTCCTCTCTCTCCTTCGCTGACGAAGCGACCCCATCTGCCAGGCTTCTTCCTCACCCACGCGAAGACCCCGCCCTCCTCTGGCCGTTTCTCAGGCGATAATGCCGACGTTAAATTCCCCATCAATGCCTCGCCTTAACCTCGCCGCGACCACACCCTGCTAGACGCCTCCCTCCCCTCTTCTGTTTCCCCCAGTCACCACACTTCGAGAGTCCTAGGGCTGCCCAAATTTCTCTCGACAACCTCCACTGCTCTGGCGAGTTTCTCTGTCGATTCCGGCCACCACCGTCAGCCCCACTGCCTCCAGAGAACACGAGCTTGCTCACCATCATCTCCTGCACCTGCCAGTGCCTTCCCCTCGCTCGCGCGTGCCCCTATCGTTGGCAACTACTTCGACTGAATGCGCCATCGTCTGCCATTTACTCCGGTGACCCTTTTCCGTAAGTACTGTCCACCCCTTGCCCTCCTTTTGATGCTCAATTGTCTACAACACGCGTGCGAAGCTAACAACAACCTCCGTTTGCTCTCTCGTGCTCCGTAGCGTCGCCCTCGATGACGATTGACCGCACCCGACGCTAGGCACCACTCCGGCGAGCAATTACGGTCAACCCCGTGCGCTCCTCGACAAACAGCAAGCACGTTGAGCATTAGCAGCAAGCTGCGAACCCGGTGAGCCCCCTCTCTCTCTTCCTCACATCCTGCATCGTCGGTAACCTCGCTGCCAGAGCGTCGCCACCGTGCGCCACCGTCGAGCGCCGCCAGTTAGTGGCTGGTGTGCTGTGAACCATAGGATGGTGATCCAGTGGATACGATAGATCCACTTAAAACGAAGAGGTATGCTAATCTGTGCCGCACGATTTGCATTAGATCCTACGGCCTGCATCGCTTGATCCGCGTGAAACATTTTCAACCAATCAGAATAGGACGCGTGGCCCAGACTGTTTTACAAAAACCAGAAAATGTTCTATTAGTCACTCAAACTTGCAAAATTCATAACTTTCAAACCACATGGCCAAAACTTTCAAATTTTATATCAATGGAATCAGCAAGACAAGTACCAACCATGCACTTTGTTTAGTAAATTGCTTCTGGTAAAATGGTTGTTTTTGCAGAAACTTGTGTAGGCATAATTTGAATATGAAATTTTTTCTAATATTATTTTGTGATAAAACCTTTGGGCAAATGGATTGTTTTGAACCTACTAACCATAGAAACCAACTTATAGATTCAAAAACATATTTTGTGAGGCAAAAGAATAAATCTTTGATTTAGAACATTTCTAGTCAAATAAAAATAATGTTATTATATAAAATGCTTTTTGAGAAAAACCTTTGGGAAATGTTTTGATTTAAACTCTCTGACCCCACACACCAAGTTTTAGAATAAAAAATGTATTTGGTGAACCCTATAAAGATTATTGCTTTGCTAAAGGCATTTTCAACCACATAAAATAATGCTTTGGTTTAAAAAGGGTTTATAAGTAAAATCTTTTGCAAATGGTTTTTCCACTTTATAAAATGACCAATAGGTGTTTTAGGATGTTTATAACCTATTAGAAACCACTTTTCCAAATAAAACAATCTTTGGCATGCTTGCATGCATTGCTTTGTTTCTATTATTTTATGTGATGATTGCTTGAATGGTAGATTGAAATATTGCTTGCTTGATTGAATTGTAGTGACTTGAAGAGTGTGATCATTGCAAGATCAAGGAGTGAACTTATATTCTCTACCAAAAAGGCAAGTGATGCTTCATACTTTTGTCCCAATATTTTCACTATGCATTAGTGATATTTCTAAGTAGGACTTGCATGGAATTTTTGCTAAGTATAAACTATGTCATGGGAAATCCTAGTAGATGAAACCTTAGTAGAATTTTCCTAAGTTAAGATTCCTACTACCATCATGCTTAGCTTAGCTAGTAGAAAACAAGGGTGGAATATATTCATATTATGGAATAATTCTAAGTCAAGGACTTGTGTTTTGTTTAATAAAACAACTAAGTGAATGAATCACCTGGGTGGAATGGAAGGAATGGTTTGTGTTGAGTGGTTACACAAGGCCCATTTCTATGGTTTACCTTGTGTATCTCACTTGTGTATGGACACCCAGGAACAAAGAGATTTGAGATGTCAAATGTTGAGAAGCTTCAAGTGTAGCCACTTGGCATTATGGTCTCTGCCTGGATCATATAGGTTGCAATAACTTAGCCAAATGGACAGTTGGTGGTAGGGGATGATAGGATGGAACGCGTCCATTCTGGTCTAAGGGAAGGCTTCTGAAAGATCTTGTCTTGGTGAAACCAAGTCTTGTGGGGAAAGTGCACCACCTCTGCAGAGTGTAAACTCTAAGTACTTAGCCATGTCCCCGGTAAAGGAGAATTTGAGCATCAAGACATGGAAGCTATCAAGAATCTCCTCATCCCAATTTCTAAGTTAAAATTTTGTGGTTGAACAAGGGTTGAAGGATCACCAATTTCTATTGGGAGATGCCTTGGGTATTTTTGACAAGCAAAAACTTAGTGTTTTCAAATGATAAGGAAAATCTATTTTGAGCAAAGCAAGCCTAAGCTACAATTAGCCAAATGCATGTAGATGATAGACTCCACTATATTACCATAGTATCACTTGCCAGTACAATTCAAATGTATTGACACTTGTGGTTGTAACTTATTATGTTGCAGGTTTTGTTTGATATTAGTGAAGTGTGTTGATTAGGATTACAAGTCTACAACCAACATGTTTGCCTGTGGCACTTTGAAGATGAAGGACTCCATGCTATAGTTATATTCTGCTGCATTGTAATGTGATAGCCAAATGAGCTATGTAAGATGTAATAAATTATTTTATTCCTGGTTATAAAGTTGTATTATGACCTTTGTTTCTTGATATTACATCTTAACTGTGGATGCTAGCTATTGATCCAGGGACTAGCATTGTAAACACAGGGATCTCTGCCTTATTAAAGGTTGGGACCTCTACAGATGGTATCCGAGCACTGTGTTGCCTATAGGATTGTAACCCTAGGATTGGACAAAACCCCTTAGAAAAATAGGAGTTGAATTTGTTCCAAAACTTATTTACAAACAATCTTGTAAACTCTTTCCTCAACCTTTTGGTTTTAACTCTACATCTCTTCTATTTCAAACTTGATGGTTAAAGACTTCAACATGAGCAAAGGACTTCACCAACTCAAGTGATTTCAACCTTATTCTCAGCAAGGACTTCAACTTGGATATCACTAAAGGACTACAAGTGAGACAAGAAATGTTACTCAAGAATTGAAGACTAAGGAAACACAACTTAGAAGGAACCATCATCACCTTTGAAATTTGTGACCAAGACACAAGGATTTTTCCAAGGAAACCATAATCTCATTCAAGAAGAATCAACTAAGAAGGATGGAATGATCTCAAGTGAACCATATAGTTGGACCACCATGTTTAGTTTAAATTAAACCCACCAACTTATGTGGTGTAGCAAAAATATTTTGTTGCCTAAAGATGTGCTTGAACTTGTTGTTTGAGTGGAATGTTTGTTTGTGATTGCTTGCACATTGCTTGTGTGAATTGTGGTGTGTGTGATTAGAATTCTTCCTTAGAAATCTTTTGCCTATTCTAATCCCAATCCAAACCAAACAGATGACTACTCCAAGAAACTCCAACATCAAGGATGGTGACAACAGCAACCAAGAGGTCAACATGAGAGAAATCATAGTAACCCAAAACCAGTTGAACCAAGTGACAACTCAATTTTGGTCCAACAACAATGATTTAGACCCAACCATGCAAAGGTTTTTGGAAACCCAAACCCAATTGTTGCATAGGATGACAAGTCAGATGATCAACATGGGAGACAACCCTTCCCAAAGAATTTGTGACAACAAGGATATCAAAGATGATATTCTAGAAGGAACCCAAGCTTGCAATGATTGTGGAAACAAGGATCACACTTCCAAAGAGCATGAAGATAAATGCCCCAATTGTGAAGAGAAACATCCAACTAATCAATGCCCCACATCTCAAGCCACTTGTTTCCTATGTGAAGCAAATAATCATGTCCCTATCCAATTCCCCATCTAATCCATAGTTCAACAAAGGAAACAAGGTGGAGTGCATCAACATATTGTAAACCCCCATGAGGGAACAACTTCTACCAAGAAGGATGATGACAAAGGAAAATCTCAGCTTGCACCTCCATGCAATATGACTCAATTTGATGGACCAAAGAGGAGACATATGTATTATCCAAGGAAAAGATCAAGGAGACCAGGAAACTTTCCCACCTTTGAGATAAGATATGAAGAGCATGAACTAGAAGCACTCCTAGGTTTGGAGAAACCCAAGAAGAAGAAAGACAAAAGCCAAGTGCAATGTTGCCATTGCAAAGAGATGGGACACTATGCCAATGAATGTCCTGAGAAGAAACAAAAATATAAGGAGATTAACCAAGTGTGGTGCAACAACTGCAAAGAGCTAGGCCATCATGTGTCAACTTGTCCATAGAAGATACGTGAAGAACTCAACCTTGTCACATGTTACAATTGTGGTAATCAAGGACATTATGCAAGCAATTGTCCAGAAAAGATGAAGCACAAGATAAAGCCTATGAAGGATCTCAGCCTTGTCATATGTTTCAAGTGTGGAAACAAAGGACACTATGCAGATGTTTGCCTAGAGAGGTTTCCACAAGATTCCAAACAAGCCAAGAAGTAATCTAGTTGGAAATTTTTTAAGGGTGGTAGTAACCTAGTTGCATTGAACCAACTTGTAACCCCTATCTTTCCCAAATATCGGGACGAGATTTATTTTAAGGGTGGTAGCCTGTCACATCCCAAAATTTTCCAAAATTTGTAATGTGAAAAATAAATAAACAAAATAAATAATTGTTGAAATTTAGGGTGAAAAGAAACTTTTGTTTCTAAATGGAAACTTAAAATCCCATCTTGAATAAACTTTGGTTAATGTTTGAATCTAACTAAATTCAAATCAAGTGGAATGCAATCTTCATAAATGCATCTGGGAATTTAAACACTTGGAGAATAAACCAAAACCCTAAAACCCTAATGGAATAAAATCATTTCCAAATATCTCTAAGACCATGGATTTGACCCATATAAAAATTGGTCAAACAAACATTTAAAAATGATCAAGAATGACAAATAGAAATAATATAAAACCATATGAATTGGTTTCATTTAATTTGGAGCCATAGATAAAATCTTATGAATTTAATAAGATAAGGGAATTGAATTTCCAAAGCTAATAAAGCACCTATCTAGAAATCCACACCAAATGGTGAGCAAATAATCCTAAAGATATTTAAAAGGATAAATAAATATTAAATAAGATTTTGCAAATTGGAATCACCAAGTTTGGATCTACAAATAAAAAGATATGGATTTTATAAGATGAAGATAGAAATATTAAATGAGGAATATTTAAAGGCCAAATCAAATCTTGACCTAATCCATAAGCAAATGGAATAAATATAATCCA
The DNA here is from genome assembly GCA_916181665.1 of Avena sativa. Classification (NCBI taxonomy): domain Eukaryota; kingdom Viridiplantae; phylum Streptophyta; class Magnoliopsida; order Poales; family Poaceae; genus Avena; species Avena sativa. The sequence goes on from OV702294.1 coordinate 95,678,493, forward strand.
AATCCAAATAAAATAAAAGGATAAAGAAATTTCCAAATAAAATAAAATGGCATTAACCAAATTCTATTTCTATATGAATAAAAAAAATCCCTAATAAGAATGATTAATTAAATTATGGGAATAGAATTTGGAATTTACCCAAGTGAAATCAAAGTTATTTAATTAACTTAAAAAGAATCAAGGAATTCACCTAAATAGAATTTATGGATTTAAAACTATAATTGATTTCATTGGAATAAAGACAAATACCCAATTTATATGATTAATAAATCATATTAAAAACATCCCAAATAATTCAAAGTGAATTATTTGACACCGTAATAAACAAATAAAACCTACTAAAAGGTTTTGGAAAGATTTAGATTTCAAAATGGAATTTGAAAACATTATTAAATCTTATTTGAATTAATACAAGGGCCAAATTTTAAATAATTAACATACCCTAAAAAGAATAAAAAGATTATTCCAAATTTGACTCTAGAATGAACTAATAATCAGTATTTGAAAATACTCAAAGTTTGGTTGAAGTTTGAATTCAAATAGTTGTTTGAATTAATTAAACAAAATAAAAACAGAAAAATAGAAAAAGGAAAAAAGAAAAAAACAAATCAGTACAAAAAAAAGATCTAAGCATCTAGCCCAGCAAGGCCCAACTGGCCCATCTAGCCCAACTAACCCAAAGCGTTTTCTTTTACTCGGCATTGAACCCACTCAGTCACTGACTTCCTAGACCCACCTTTCCTCTCTCTCCTTCGCTGACGAAGCGACCCCATCTGCCAGGCTTCTTCCTCACCCACGCGAAGACCCCGCCCTCCTCTGGCCGTTTCTCAGGCGATAATGCCGACGTTAAATTCCCCATCAATGCCTCGCCGTAACCTCGCCACGACCATGCCCTGCTAGACGCCTCCCTCCCCTCTTCTGTTTCCCCAGTCACCACACTTCGAGAGCCCTAGGGCTGCCCAAATTTCTCTCGACAACCTCCACTTCTTCGGCGAGTTTCTGTGTCGATTCCGGCCACCACCGTCAGCCCCACTGCCTACAGAGCACACGAGCTTGATCACCATCATCTCCTGCACCTGCCAGTGCCTTCCCCTCGCTCACGCGTGCCCCTATCGTCGGCAACTACTTCGACTGAATGCGCCACCGTCTGCCATTTACTCCGTCGACCCTTTTCCGTAAGTACTGTCCACCCCTTGCCTTCCTTTTGATGCTCACTTGTATAAAACACGCGTGCGAAGCTAACAACAACCTCTGTTTGCTCTCTCGTGCTCCGTAGCGTCGCCCTCGACAACGACTGACCGCACACGACGCCAGGCACCACTCCGGCGAGCAATTACGGGCAACCCCGTGCGCCCCTCGACAAACAGCAAGCACGTTGAGCATCAGCAGCAAGCTGCGAACCCGGTGATCCCCCTCTCTCTTCCTCGCATCCTGCATCGTCGGCAACCTCGCCGCCAGAGCGTCGCCTCCACGCGCCACCGTCGAGCGCCGCCAGTTAGTGGTTGGTGTGCTGTGAACCGTAGGATGGTGATCCAGTGGATACGATAGATCCACTTAAAACGAAGAGGTATGCTGATATGTGCCGCACGATTTGCATTAGATCCTACGGCCTGCATCGCTTTATCCACGCGAAACGTTTTCAACCAATCAGAATAGGACGCGTGGCCCAGACTGTTTTACAAAAACCAGAAAATGTTCTATTAGTCACTCAAACTTGCAAAATTCATAACTTTCAAACTACACATCCAAATTTTGAAAATTTTATATCAATGGAATCAGCAAGAAAAGTACTTTCCAACCATGCACTTTGTTTAGTAAATTGCTTCTGGTAAAATGGTTGTTTTTGCAGAAACTTGTGTAGGCATAATTTGAATATGAAATTCTTTCTAAAATTATTTTGTGATAAAACCTTTGGGAAAATGGATTGTTTTGAACCTACTGACCATAGAAACAAACTTATAGATTCAAAAACATATTTTGTGAGGCAAAATAATGAATCTTTGATTTAGAACATTTCTAGTCAAATAAAAATAATGTTATTATATTAAAAATGCTTTTTGAGAAAAACCTTTGGGAAATGTTTTGATTTAAGCTATCTGACCCCACACACCAAGTTTTAGAATTAAAAATGTATTTGGTGAACCCTATAAAGATTATTGCTTTGCTAAAGGCATTTTCAACCACATAAAATAATGCTTTGGTTTAAAAAGGGTTTATAAGTAAAATATTTTGCAAATGGTTTTGCCACTTTATAAAATGACCAATAGGTGTTTTAGGATGTTTATAACCTATTAGAAACCACTTTTCCAAAGAAAACAATCTTTGGCATGCTTGCATGCATTGCTTTGTTTCTATTATTTTATGTGATGATTGCTTGAATGGTAGATTGAAATATTGCTTGCTTGATTGAATTGTAGTGACTTGAAGAGTGTGATCATTGCAAGATCAAGGAGTGAACTTATATTCTCTACCAAAAAGGCAAGTGATGCTTCATACTTTTGTCCCAATATTTTCACTATGCATTAGTGATATTTCTAAGTAGGACTTGCATGGAATTTTTGCTAAGTATAAACTATGCCATGGGAAATCCTAGTAGATGAAACCTTAGTAGAATTTTCCTAAGTTAAGACTCCTACTACCATCATGCTTAGCTTAGCTAGTAGAAAACAAGGGTGGAATATATTCATACTATGGAATAATTCTAAGTCAAGGACTTGTGTTTTGTTTAATAAAACAACTAAGTGAATGAATCACCTGGGTGGAATGGAAGGAATGGTTTGTGTTGAGTGGTTACACAAGGCCCATTTCTATGGTTTACCTTGTGTATCTCACTTGTGTATGGCCACCCAGGAACAAAGAGATTTGAGATGTCAAATGTTGAGAAGCTTCAAGTGCAGCCACTTGGCATTATGGGCTCTGCCTGGATCATATAGGTTGCAATAACTTAGCCGAATGGACAGTTGGTGGTAGGGGATGATAGGATGGAACGCGTCCATTCTGGTCTAAGGGAAGGCTTCTGAAAGATCTTGTCTTGGTGAAACCAAGTCTTGTGGGGAAAGTGCACCACCTCTGCAGAGTGTAAAATCTAAGTACTTAGCCATATCCCTGGTAAAGGACAATTTGAGCATCAAGACATGGAAGCTATCAAGAATCTCCTCATCCCAATTTCTAAGTTAAAATTTTGTGGTTGAACAAGGGTTGAAGGATCACCAATTTCTATTGGGAGATACCTTGGGTATTTTTGACAAGCAAAAACTTAGTGTTTTCAAATAATAAGGAAAATCTATTTTGAGCAAAGCAAGCCTAAGCTACACTTAGCCAAATGCATGTAGATGATAGACTCCACTATATTACCATAGTATCACTTGCCAATACAATTCAAATGTATTGACCCTTGTGGCTGTAACTTATTATGTTGCAGGTTTTGTTTGATATTAGTGAAGTGTGTTGATTAGGATTACAAGTCTACAACCAACATGTTTGCCTGTGGCACTTTGAAGATGAAGGACTCCATGCTATAGTTATATTCTGCTGCATTGTAATGTGATAGCCAAATGAGCTATGTAAGATATAATAAATTATTTTATTCTTGGTTATAAAGTTGTATTATGACCTTTGTTTCTTGATATTACATCTTAACTGTGGATGCTAGCTATTGATCCAGGGACTAGCATTGTAAACACAGAGATCTCTGCCTTATTAAAGGTTGGGACATCTACAATAAGTCGGACCTATTGGAGCCTTTAGGGCATAACTCAACTCATACCTTGCATAGCGAACCGATCCCTGTAATTCGATGTATTGCCATTATAGTGATTTATAGCAGGAGTAGGATTTCGCCACCGTTGTGGGACCTGAACCTGGGTAAGCTGTGTTACCTCGTACCCGTCAACCGTCCGCCTTACCCCACGTCTCTAAACATGCACTATGAGGACCCCTCCATGGCGTACTCGTCGGAAATACCACGACAGTTGCCGATCTCCGCGCCCCCACCTTTCCCTACGATAGATCGGGCAAATCTCGGCGTCATGGACCCCGAATCGGCCGTTGGAGCCATCTTTGCCACCCCACCTTCTCCTGTGGTGACCGTAGCTCCAGGTCCCGGGCCCCCAAGACCAAGGGGGGCCCCGACTCCCAACGAGCACCATGAAGGAAGAACCCAATTCGATGCCATTGGAGCAGTTCTGTACTTATTTTTACGGTTGAGCGAAGCAAAGGAGATGAAGGCACGAAGCGTTATGGAGAAAGCATTGCGCTGAAACTTGGGCCTTGACCTCTTTTTATTGGAATGGGCTTTGTTCACTTGGTTAGCCTTGTCCCTTTAGTTAGGTATATATACGAAGGCTTAATGGGGTGGGGGCCCATGAGATGGATCAAGGCCATCAAATTACAATCCGTGCACAGTCGACGCTCATTTTCTTGCCCTAAAAAAATCGACGTTCATTTTCTTGCTAAAAAAGTGTTTTGATTTTTCTAATAGTTGACAAAGATAGAAGGAACGACAAGGACATGCTAGGTATGATTTTAATTCTTCTTCCACTATGCGATTGGGTTGTAAAGCGGCACCCCATCCGCTCCTCCGTATTCAAAATTGATTCTCGTTAAGAAAATTCAGCAAAATATTCTAGCTTTAAACTAAATTTGATTTTCACGGGCTTATGCTGGTTGCCGTTTGCAACCCTACCATGCGAGGTTCCCGACATTGTTCGGTAATTTTCTGGACAATAGCCCGAGACCACCATTGACCACTGTAAGACTAATACACTAGAACAGCCAAGATATATGTCTTAGATTTATTAAAATTTGGATGAACATCTATACTATATAGGTTTATCCAAATTTTGACAAATATAAGACATCTGTTTTGGGATGAAGGGAGTATTAACAATATTGGTTTTATAAGCAATTAATCAACCCTAGTACTCTTTTGGATCAAAACTAATTGACTCAGATTTATTTCGATTTAGATATATCTAGCCATGTTTTAATGCTAGATACTCCGAATCTAAGCAAATACAAGTCAATTAATTAGGATTAGAGGGAGTAGTAAAATTACGTCTATGTTCATACCTATGAATTATTATTTTTACAAATAATTGGTCTCGAGTCTACTTCAGATATCTATTTGTAACATTTACTTTTTTTGGAAAAACACAATACAAACGCAGACGCTCACAATGCATACATACACTCACCTCTATGAACACACGCACGCACACCCTACACCTATGAGCACCTCCGAGAGACTGAGCCAGCGGGTTTTGAGATTGAGGAAGTCACCGCAGGCGCCTCGCTATCGACGGGAACGTCGCCTCTCACTGAAAGAATATTCCGCCTTTATGACACACCAAAGTGTCAAACCTGGGGTTTGAACTCTGGTGGGCTATGGGTACCACTGCCCTCGTAACCATCTAACCACGGGTTGGTTCTCTATTTGTAACATTTACTATGTACCAGAAATATTTATTATTGTTATGATATGATAATTAGAGGGAGGGCCCAAAATCCTAACTTCGCCCTGGCCCCTAAAATCTCATGGCCGACCCTGTGCAAAATAATTTAAGTTGGTAACCAATGTGATATTAATTAGGTTGTAGACTCACTTTGCATTGATATGTGTGATGTTACAGTAACACAGTTATTTACTATATCTATCTTTTTTCTCATTAACTCATTGCCACATAAGAAAAAGTGTTAAGTTGAACTCTTAGTTAGTACTAAAGTTACGCCCACTATGACCAGCCTAAATGTTTAGGAGGGGTAATTTCGAAAGAAACTAGATAAAGCACACCATGCGCCTTACGCTTAAGCATTGAGATGGAGGAAGTACTACAAGAGCATCTCCACTCGTCGGTGACACCTAGACCATTTTCTGGCGCTAAATAGTGCACAAGGCGGGGATTTCGGGTTGGGGTCCGTCGAGTCCCAGCCAGGATCCTAGCTGCGCTAGCCCTGAGCCGGTGACTTGGGCAAATTTCAACTAGTTTTGGCAGAATTTTAACAAAAATGTCACACAAACAAATTTAATCACATAGTTCAGTCATTGTTCGGCGAGTTTTGACATAATTTTGAGACAAATAATTCAGCAAAGCAAGCAAATAGTTCAACAAAGCAATCTCAAACTCTTCACGGGTGTCCCACTAGTTCATCTTGCAGTTGTCGATGCACCTGCGGGTCTCGGATCTCCTGACGTGTAGCGACAAACGTAGCCCATGATGCTTGCACGTGGTGATCAGGCTCTGCAAGAGAACTCTATCTAAAATATGGTTGCTCCTTCTCGCTCTCAAGCATTGGCTTCACCCACTCGCTCTTAATGATTATGTTGTGCAAAATCACACATATATTCATCACCTCCCACATATGTTCTTGCGACCAGGTCAGAGCAGGGAATCAGACAACTGCAAATCGAGATTGGAACATACTAAATATCCGCTCTACATCCTTTCAGCAAGCTTCATGCTCCTTGGCCAAGTTGGAATACTTGCCGAGAAGAAGGCTTGAGAAATTCTTCACAAATGTTAACCATCTTGGATAGATGTCATCTTCCAGGTGGTATGCCTTGTTGTCAGGGATGGATCCAGGAATTTAACTTCGGGTGTACAAACTTCAAGAAACACAGAACATAAAAATTGAAAATGTTACTCCCTTTGCCTGAATTATTGGCAACGGGCATTGTGTTAATTTAATTTTACAAAAGAATCTCCCTAATTTAAATTTGGTTGCTAATTAGTCCAAATCAAACCATCGTCTTCCTCGCTTCTATCCGAAACTCCTTGTAGGATTCATAGCATGGAAAACAAAAAAATTCTATCACATGAACACACACAAGCCAAGATCTAATCTACGAGATCGGTGCAACAAGTTTGTAGAGTACTAACCCTCGTAGATCCAAAACGTTTAACAAGATCAGATTATCGTGGTTGATGTAGTCGTTCACTTGCCGATCTCAAGATCGTGTAGACGATCCTTCTGGCGCCACGTTCCGGCAGCGCTCCCGTAGTCGGTCATACGTAGGGTACTCGATGAAGACCTTCATGTCCCTTGTTCCAGTAGGCAGCAGAGGTTGTAGATCCTCCTCGCGATTCCAACAGCACGACGGTGTGGTGGTGGAAGTAGAGGAGAGATACCGCAGGGCTTCACCTAAGATGGAGCGGGTGTGGTGGAGTAGAGAGTGCCTCGACAACTAGGGTTTAGAGGCATAGGGGTAGAGGTGGCCGACGTCTAGGGTTTATCTAGATGGCAGTGGTTTATAGGAGGGGCACTAGGGCGGCGACGACTAGGGAGGGGGCTGCCAGCCTAGGGTTTTGGTTGACTCCCCAAGGGGGCGCCCTACCCCTCCTTCTATAGGTGGGAGGAGCTGCAAGCGGAGGGGAGTCCTCCCCCAACTCCCCTTGGTGGCCGGCGGCAAGGGAGGGAGGGGATACCTTCCCTAGCTAGGTTTCCTCTCCTCCCTCAACTAGGCAATCATGTTGGAATTTGACTTGTTCAAACTCATGTTTGACTATTCAAACTAGAGTTTGATTTATCTCTTCCCATTCCCCAACCAAGTGACCTATGGTATGATGCAACCATTATACAATGTCATGGCACATTCCAAGTACCCATACCCCTGGGGTGGTGGACCTTCCAGAACCTTCTAGAAGCTTCCGGTGAAAGCACCAAAAACATTTCCGAACCCTGGAATTGGACTTCCCTTATATGAATCTTATTCTCCGGACCATTCAGGATCTCCTCATGATGTCTCGGATCCTATCCAAGACTCTGAACAACATTCAGTCTCTTACTCACATTCCATATCTACTAAACAACATCGAATCCTTAAGTGTCTCTCCCTATGGTTCGTGAATTATGCAGACATGATAGAGACTCTTCTCTGATCAATAACCAATAGAGGAATCTACAAATTCATATGGCTCCCGCTTATTTCTTCAATGACTTCGTTATCGAACAAACCATTTACATATGATACCAATTTCCCTTTGTCTCGTGATACTTTACTTATCCGAGGTTTGGTCGTTGGTATCTCTGCATACCTAGTTCAACCTCGTTACTGATAAGTACTCTTTACTCGTTCCTGTGATATGTGATCCCTTATGAGCTAGTAACATTCTTTCAAGCCAATTGGATGACATTCCACCGAGAGGGCCCAGACTATATATATCCGTCATATGGATGGACAAATCCCACTCTTGATCCATGTGCCTGACATGGATATACCCCACGAGTACACGACATTGGTATACCTGGTACAGCCCAAGGAAGGCCCACGTAAGGACACACACCCCATGAAGATTTTGGGTGGCCCAAGCCCGTGGTGATTTCGACTCCTTGGAGGACAAGTCTAGATTAGATAGAATTTCAAAGGGTATCAACCCTAATTTGTAACCGACTCGACCTATCCTAGGACCTGTCCTATCTATATAAAGGCCAGGAGGGTACGGCGAGAAGGATCTCTCAACTCACCTCATACACACCTCACGCCAGATTGCATCTGCGCACCCCTGTAATCTTTGGTCCTGCCGTAATCAAGAGCAGACAAGCAGGAGTAGAGTTTTACCTCCAGGGGCATGAATCTGGGTGAATCTCGTGTCCCTGTGTTGCTTGTCTGTTAACCGTTTCACGACTTCTAGCATCCCCATCTTCTCCAAAACCCAAATCCATAACAATAGGCATTGACGAGTCGAACCCTCATCAATCGGAGCCGTCTGTGGGAAGCGGGGACGCTGATCTTGCGGTCGTGAAGGTTCCATCCGGAGCGATCTATGACTCTTTAGCGATGGAGAGCTACCTCCTCTTCGGCGCTTTCGACTTCACTGCCCACTCGCCAGCCACCCTGAAAGATTTCGAGTTCGTAGCCGACGGGCTCGAGATGATGTTCGGGAGCTTCTGCTTCCAGGTGGGGCAGAACGGCACCCTCCGCCTCCCAGAGCGGGTGCCACTTCCATCCATTAGGCCCGCTTCATGGGCCCCACCCATCGATGCCCTGCGCACATCAATGATGATGGGTGATTCGGATAGCAGCAGCTGCAACTCCGATCTGTGCGGTCCTCCTTCGGATGAAGGAACCTACGATTCCTGATCTGAGAGCTGCGGCAGCAGCGATCCACCCAGTGAGCGCTACCTATGCGCCACCATCCACGATGGAAACGTCAACAGCGGAATGGACCCGCCGCTGGGTTTGAGTGTCATACCTCCCTATCCCCCTCCCAACCCGCAGATTGAGAATAGGGGAAACGGGGGTAACCCGGCCAACAAAGCCACAGAGGGCAGCAATCGTGGTTACGACCATATCAACCTCAATGCGGAAGGCTGGAACCAAACACGTGAAGACGTGCATGGCAACAAAATCCTACCCGTGGACACCTCCCTGACCTGCTGATGGCCTACCATTGGCTCCTGATAGATGAACACAGTAAGTAGGTAAAGCTGATGGAGGAGCTCGACAAACGCAAATAGGCAGCTGCGGAGTCCAGCGCGTGGCGAGCTACGCTCTTTGCCGCCGGCGGCTCCACTTCACATGGCAACAACGCCAACAAGTACCGCTCCCGCATGGAGCGTATGGACCCCGCCACGCGACGCGAGGTCACTCGGGTCCTCAACACGTCCTTCATGACTATGGACTCGCACGGCAACGTCATGACGAAAATGCCACATGCTGCGATCATGGCGGCCACCACCTATCTCGCTTCCAATCCGCCTCCGGCGGTCGACCCAAAGAATGCAATGCACAAGTCCTCACTAGCAGGCCTCAGACTTGTCGGAGCTGCGCTCCACGATGAAACTCCCGTGGAGCCGAAGAATAAAGCTACGGTCAAGTTCACTCGAAGCCGCACACCCTCATCCGACGAGGAGGAGCACGACCTACCCCAGCACCGCCAGAGCCCATGACACCGCAGTAGCAACTACGATGCTCGCAACGAGCCCACCCAACGCAAGATCGATAAATGGCGTGCTAAACGCGCGTGCTCAACTGAGTCCAAAGAGGAGGACGACGGAGAGCTGTGTGGAGCCAGATGCTTCAGCAGATCCGTTCGGCAATCGCGGATGCCAAAAAATTTTAAGCTCCCTTCGGACAACCCGAAGTTTGAAGGCATGCAGGAGCCAAAGGCTTGGCTCGACAATCACCTCTCGTCGGTCAAGCTCTATGGAGGAAACAAGAACACCGCCTTACAATGCCTTCAGCTGCAGCCGACAGGCGCGGCCAGGGTCTGGCTCAGCAGTCTATCCTCTGACTCCATCTGAAGCTGGGAGGAGCTGGCATACAGCTTCATCCGCAACTTCAGGGGGACCAGCAAGAGGCCAGCCTCAATCGAGGAGTTGCGGGCCTGCACCCAGTGAGCCAACGAGTCCATCCGCTCGTACATACTATGCTGGTCCCACATCAAGAACTCTGCCACACACATATCCGAAGAAAGAGCAATCGACGCCTTCAAGGATGGTGCCAGGCGCCCAGATTTCAAAGAGGATCTCGGGGGCGTCAAGCCCAAAACACTTGACCACCTCATGGATATCGCCAACCGATGGGCAGATGGCGAGGATTCTGTCAACCAAGCGCATTTAGATGACGAAGATGACTACAGCCACAGGCGCGAACGCCGCAACAAAAGAAGATCGCGCATCTACATCGATCACGATGGAGTTGACATGGTTGTGGCTGGATACGCCAATCGGCGCGATGACGGCAATCGCAGCAGCAATTACCGTGACGGCGGAAGACCCACACAAACTTGGCAACGCCGCAACCGTGACGATGAGCCTTCGGCATACGACAAGCTGTCTGGTCCCTGCACAATCCACTTCTACATAGACAAACACGATGGTAAGAAGAAGGCCAACCACATGCTTAAGGACTGCCGGGAGCTCCAGAAGCTCAGCGAGGGACTCACCCAAATGCGGCGCTAGACGGTGAACCCTGGATTCGCAACTGCTCTAGGTGCCATCGCCCACGGAGCTCCTCCACCACCACCTAGTGGACCGCCGCAGCCTCCAGTCACACTAGCACCAAACAACAGCGCAGATGGGTACCCTCAGCGGGAGCCCTGATGATCCAGAAAGGGGGCCCAACCAACAGGGTGCAGAAGAAGATCACCTGCCAAGTCAGCCTGGCCATGACCTCTCCACCGGCCATACCTGAGTACCTCAGCGGCTCGGAGTCATGCATCACATTTGACCGTTCGGATCACCCACGCTAGATCCCTCGCCCCGGTCAAGCTACCCTGGTGCTCGAGGCTCAGATCGGGGGATTCGAAATGAGCCGCGTCTTCATGGACGGAGGCAGCGGCATCAACCTGATGTTCACCAGCACACTCGTAGCGATGCGGATCCCGCTGTGCAGCCTGGAGAAGTCAGACAAGACGTTCCACGACATAGTCCCCGGGAAGGGCATATACCCCCTAGGCAATATATGGCTCGACATCATCTTCGGCCAGCCCGAAAACTTCAGACACGAGCGGCTAGAGTTCGAAGTGGTGGAATGGCCATCACAGTAGCATGCCATCCTCGGGCGTGTGGCATTCGCAAGATTCATGGCAGTACCGCACTACGCGTACATGCTACTAAAGATGCCAGGACCCAGGGGCGTCATCACCATCCATGGAAGCTTCACCAGGTCAGACAGCTGCGATAGAGACTTCAACAGAATCTCTCAGTCGTTCGGCATGCAGGAGAAGCTCATGAGACTCAGAGAGGTGACATACAACATGGCACCCCCAGTCGCCAGGCAAAATGCACCCGACATGTCGTTTGACTCCATAGTCAACACAAAGAAGGTGCAGGTCCACCCGCCGGACGCCTCCAAGACAGCGTTGATCACCAACGAGCTGAGTCCCGCATAGGAAAGCGCGCTCGTCGAATTCCTCTGTGAGCGCTGGGAAATCTTCGCCTGGTGTCCCGCGGACATGCCAGGAGTTCCCAAGGAATTCGCCGAGCACGCACTCAATGTGTTCCCAGATGCAAAGCCAGTCAAGCAGTCGATGCGTCGACTATCCGAGCCAAGAGCCGAAGCTTTTGGAATCGAAGTCAATAGACTGCTCGATGCCAACTTCATCAGGGAAATCAAGCAAAGCGAGAGGCTGGCCAACACCGTGCTAGTCCCCAAAAAGGACACGGACATCCTGCGGATGTGCGTGGACTTCACATCGCTCAACAAGCATTGTCCCAAGGACCACTTCCTTCTACCGCGGATCAATCAAATCATCGATTCGACTACAGGATGTGAAAAGCTCTCCTTCATCGACGCCTACTCAGGATACAATCAAATTCGGCTGAAGGTCGAAGATCAGGAGAAAACAACGTTCATTACGCCGTTCGGGGTATTCTGCTACAACACCATGCCCTTTGGGATGAAGAACGCATGTGCCACATACCATAGGTGCATGTGATACGTGGGAAACGTATCTATAATTTTTGATGTTCCATGATTGTTTAGTATCTACTTTGCTTTGCTTTATCTACACTTTGAGGTGTTTTTATATGTTTTTTGGTACTTACCTATTAACAAGATGCCACAGTGCCAGTTGCCTGTTTTCTTCTGTTTTTGGTTCCAAAAAAGGCAGAAAATCAATATTCTCGGAATTGGACGGGACAAAAGCCAAAGTCAATATTTTACCGTGGGGAACACAGAGCCAGAAGACGAGACAGAGAAGATCCATGAGGGGGCCACACCCCCTGGCCACGCGGCCTAGGTGGGCCCGCGCCTAGGGGGTGCAGCCCCCCTGGATGCCGCTACCTCGCATCTTCGCCTATAAAGACCCCCCAAAACCAAAAACCTAAGTACCCGATCAATCTTCCACGAAATAGTCCATAGCCACCGCCACCATGGTCCCTAGATCGGGGGATCTGAAGCTCTTCCCGACACCCTGCCGGAGGGGAGATCATCCCGGAGGCCTTCTTCTTCATCATGCCAGCCTCTGCTATGAAGCGTGAGTAGTTCCACCTTGGACTACGGGTCCATGTAGTAGCTAGATGGATGTTTCTCCTCCTTTGTGCTACCATGTTTAGATCTTGTGAGATCCATTCATGATCAAGATCATCTATTTGCAATCATGCATGTTGTGTTTGCGGGTATCCGATGGATATTGAGATTACTATGTCAGATTGATTAAGTTTTGTCTTATTGATTCTATCATGTCTATGTTGTTTGTGATCTTGCATGCTCTCCGCTTCTTGTAGCTATCTTGGCCAAGTAGATGCTAGTGACTCCAAGAGGGGGTATTTATGCTCGATAGTGGGTTCATGCCTCTATTTAATCTAAGAGGAAGTGACATAAATCTCTAAGGTTGTAGATGTGCTGTTGCTACTAGGGAGAAAACAACGGTCTCTTGTTCATGGAACAAGTGGATTGTTTACCTTACACACTTTGCTTAAAGCAGTTATCTGTTGATTGCAACTTAATACTGTAGGGGGTTCAGATGATAACCTGAAGGTGGATTACTAGTCATAGATGCAGTTGGATGGCGGTCTATGTATCTTCTTGTATTGCCCAATCGAATCTCATAGGATCATGAATGTTTAGTATTGCATTGTTTTGCCTTGCTCTGTCCTGTCAATTGCCCTGCTGTAATTTGTTTACCCAGCATGCCATGTTTGTTTATCTTAAGGAGAACACCTCTAGTGAACTATGGACCCCGGTCCAATCTTTACCATTGATGCATCTTCCACTATTACTTTTTACCTTTCTGTAAACCACCATTACCTTCCACACCATACAGTTCATCTTTTGTTTTCAGCAAACCGGTGAGATTGACAACCTCACTGTTCGTTGGGGCAAAGTCTTGAGTTTGTGTTGTGCAGGTTTCCAAGTTGCTAGCAACACCTTTGAGTCGTTTCCTTTCTCCTACTGGTTCGATAACCTTGGTTTCTTACTAAGGGAAGACTTGCTGTTGTGCTCATCATGCCTTCCTCTTGGGGACTCCCAACGAAGCTCTACATTGATCTGAGCCACCATCAAGTTTCTGGCGCCGTTGCCAGGGAGGCTAAGGACAGCTTCACAAGGGGAGTCCTTCACAACTTTTCTCTTTACTTTGTTTTTGTTTTTCTTAGTTTCTTTTGCTTGGTTTTGTTTGCCTCTTTTTATCAAAAACTCCAAAAAATAGTTTAGTTTGGTTTGGTTTTCTTTCTCTTATCAAAAACACAAAAAAAAATTAGTTCCTACTCTAGTTGTCACCTTGCTCTAGCTCACCATGTTGATCCCCAAGTTCACTCTGAAAGACCTTTCAATAGGTAGTGACTCTATAACTGGGAAAGAAAATATTGAAGAATTCTTTAATCATGTCATCAAACATGAGGATATTGAGGATAGATCCTTAGCAGAACTTGCTCCTAATTATGAAATTGCTGCATCTTCTTTAGTTCGTATGTTGGAGGCTAGGTTTGTTAACCTTAAGCCTGTAGAGGTCCCAACCTGATAAGGTAGAGATCCCTGTGTTTACAGTGCTAGTCCCTGGATCGAATAGCTAGCACCCACAGTTTAAGATGTAATATCAAGAACCAACGGTCATATTACAACTTATAACCAGGAATAAAATAGTTCATCACAACTTACATAGCTCATATGGCTATCTTATTACAAAGCAGCGGATATATTTATAAACATGGAGTCCTTCATCTTCATGTGCCACATGCAATCATGTTGGTTGTAGACTTGTCATCCCTACTCAACAAACTTCACTAACATCAAACAAACCTGCAACATAATAAGTTATAGCCACAAGGGTCAATACATTTGAATTGTATTGGCAAGTGCTATCATATTGATATGGAGAATCTATCATCTACATGAATATATGGCTAAGTGGAGTTTTGGCTGGCCTTTGCATAAAATAAGTTTTCCCTATCCTTTGAAAATAGTTTTTCTCTTTTCAAAACATTTCATCAACACATGGCACACTGGATACACACCAGGTGCTTCCCTTGTTCACCCAACAAGTTTTAACTTAGAGAAATTGGGATGAGGAGATCCTTGATCATCTCAATGTCTTTGATGCTCAAAATGTCCATTACCGGGGACATGGCTAAGTACTTAGGTTTTATCCTCTCGAGAGGTGGTGCACTTTTCCCACAAGACTCGACATGCATCGAGAAGAGACTTTTCAAAAACAATCCCTTAGATCAGCACAGACATGTTCCATCCTATCATCAGTACCACCAACTGTCTGTCTGTCTGAGTTCTTGCAACCTAGTTGGTCAAGGCAGAGCCCATATGCCATGTGGTTGCACTGGAAGCTTCTCAACACAAAACATCTCAAATCTCTTTGTTCCTGGGTGGCCATCCACAAGTGAGATACACCAGGGTGAACCATAGAAATGGGCCCTGGGTAACCACTCAACACAAAACATTCTTCCCATTCCACCCAGGTGATTCATTCACACAGTTGTTTTATTAATCAAAAACATAGTCATAAACTTTGCATAATATCATAGTATGAATATTCCACCCTTGTATTCTGATAGCTAGGCTAAGCATACTAGCATAACTTGTCTCTTGACTTAGGAAGATTACTGCCAAGATATATTCTATAGGATCTACTATAGCATAGCAATATATAAAAATAGTCCTATCATGCATACTACAAAAATATCACTAATGCAGTATTGAAAAGATAGGACTTTTGATGACTAAAGTATCGCTTGCCTTTTTAGTACAGAATCTAGGTACTCTCCTTGATCTTTCAATTGTCACACTCCTGAAAGTTCACTAAAATACGTTCAAGAAAAACACACATTCAAAACTAGCACTCAAACAATTCACAACACAAAACAATAAAAACAAAGAAATGCATGAAAGCATGCAAAAGTTTATTTTATTGAAAAAGTGGTTTCTAACAAGGCTCTAAACATTTCAAAACACCTACTGGTCTTTTATAAAAGTGGGAATTCATTTAAAATCAAGTTAGTGAAAATAGGCCTTTTAAATCTTTTTTGTTTTACTAGCACCAATATCACAATATCACATAAACCATAATTTCCCTGTAAAGCTCATAAGGAATAGCACTAGAACTAGCACCAATATCACATAAACCACAATGGCAATGATCACCAATTTTAACAGAAAGCACATGAACACTAGCTTTTCTAGCTTTACTAGGATGAGAGATAATATTAGAAGCGTCTTCACAGAAGACAATATGCTCATCCTCTATATTTCTAGTGACAGGGTCTTTCACAATAGTTACCACAAGTTCAATATTCAATTGCTCAATAGGCTCCACAGTTTTATTAGTACCTTTTTTATTTGCACTAATAATCATAGAATACTCCTTTAACAAAGCTGGAAAAGGTATTTTCTCAACATGAGGTTTGGGCACAATATGATTAGTAGTACAAACTTCAGTACTTCTAACAGGAACATGATTAACAACATCTTTATAAGGGGCATGGTACTTATTCCACTTCTTTTTGGGAATTTCTATGTAATAGGAAAAGGCCTTAAAACAATTGGCAATACTTTGGGAATCAAGACCAAACTCATTGCTAATATCACGGAAGTCATCAGTTCCCATAAAAGATTTAATGCATTCATAATCATAGTTTATACCTGACTTTCTTCCTTTGTCATTCTCCCAAGCTTCAGTGTTCTCTTGAATACGGTCTAGTATATCCCATTTAGCTTCTTCCTTCATACGTGTGAATGATCTAGCACAAGAAGCATCTAGTAAATCTTTATCATGAAGAGAAAGCCTAGCATAAAAGTTATTGATAATAATATTGTTAGGGAGTTCAAGAATAAGACATTTAAGCATTAGTAAATTCAATCTCCCCCAAGCTTGAGCTGTACTCTCTCCATCACGAGGCCAAAAGTTATATATCAGATTTCTATCCTTATGAATCTCACTGGGAGGATAGAATTTAGAATAAAAGAGAGATGCCATCTCCTCCCATTCCATGGATTGTCCATTCTTCAGCAGCTTATACCATTCTTCATCTCTCCCTTTCAAGGATATGGAGAGTAACTTCTTCTTCACCTGTTCAGTTGTGATACCTGCACACTTAAACAACCCGCATAATTCATGGATAAAAAGCAAGTGATCATCAGGGTGGACAGTTATATCCCCAAAATAATTATTATCCATAACATGATCAACAATACTTGTAGGTATCTTAAAAGGATCTATCTCTCTAGGTGGTGGTTCATCTACTACCCTAACAGTGGTAGTAGTTTTCCCAAACAGAAAACCAAGTGGGTTATCCATATTGGAAACAAAGTAACAAACAATAACAAAAGCAATACTCACAGTAGAAGTTTCCTTTACCAGTTTCCTTTCTTATCAAAGGTTCTCGAGGATACATGGGAATTCTAGCAAGTGCTTTCGCTTAAAATAGCTGAGCACTCTTCTTTGGTGTTGTAAGTGTTGTGTGGGTGAACCTGTGCTAATGTACCGACCTTACTTGGACTAATACATACTTGTGATTAAACCTCCTGTAAACATTCGTAACTACAGGAAAGTAATTAAGATATGAACCTAACCACAGCCTTAAACTCTAAGATCCTACGCTCCCTTATGCAAAGGTGTCCTAATGGGGGTTCAGGTTTCTGTCACTCCGGCAACCCCATAATTAGTAGCCAAATACACAATGCATTCCCCTAGGCCCATAAATGGTGAAGTATCATGTAGTCGACGTTCACATGACACCACTAGAAGAATATCACCACAACTTAAATACTAAACCATTGAATAATAACTCAACACAAATCCACTAATAACCACATGACTTCTCCCATGTCCTCAAGAAATAATCGAACTACTCACAAGACATCATATGTATCAAGATCAAAGATGATTTGGTGATGAATAATGATGACCCACAAGTGTAGGGGATCGCAACAGTCTTCGCGGGTAGTATTACGCAATTTATTGATTCGACACAAGGGGAGCCAAAGAATACTTGCAAGCCTTAACAACTGAGTTGTCAATTCAGTTGCACCTGGAAATAGTTCTTGCTCACAGAAGATTATCAGTAGCAATAATTTGTAGTAGCAACACCAAATCAACAAGCAGCAGTAAAACAGGAGCAATAGTAACAGTAACGGTAACAGTGGGATTCGAGTGCGGTAGGCATAGGGATGGATGGACGGGCGTTGCATGGATGAGTATAAACATGTAACTTCAAGATCTAAGGCATTGCAGATAAATAATAACAAGAATCCAAGTACTAAACAATCCTAGGCATGTGCTCCAAATATATTCATACATGCTCACAATGATAACTTGCACAACATCTTCTGTCCAGCCAGCCCGTGGCAGCAGGGCCTCTAGGGAACTACTGGCAATTAAGGTGATCCTTTTAATAGAGCACTGGAGCAAAGCATTAACACTCCATGAACACATGTGATCCTCACACCATAGCCATCCCCTCCGGTTGTCCCAATTATTGTCACTTTGGGGCCTTTGGATCCGGACAATGATATGTGTACACAACTTGCAGATAAGACCACAAACAATACTATCATAATGATTCAATAAAAAGTTCAGATCTGAGATCATGGCACTCGGGCCCTAGTGACAAACATTAAGCACAACAAGTTGCAACAAAGTCAAATAGCACTAATAGAGATACTAGGCACTATGCTCTAACATATCTTATTCGATTACATGATAGAACTCATCCAATACCTACCATACCCAAGACTACAGCGGGGGATTACTCACTCATGGATGAGGGAAACATCGGTGGTTGATGGAGATGCGTTGGTGATGATGATGGTGATGATCCTCTCCAAATTCACCGTCCCGCCAGGGTGCCAGAACGGAGTTTCTAGATTCGAATCTTGGTTTCTGGTGGCGGCGGCGGAACGGAACTCTTTCTGGAAAACTATCGAACCCCCCTCGATTTTTAGGTCGAAAGGCAACTTATAGGCGCAGAGGGAGGCCGAGGGGGTGCCTGGGGTGGCTGCACCCTCTAGGCGCGGGGCAGGGCCCACCCGCGCCTAGCAGGGGTGTGGGCCCCCCAGGCCCCTTCTCCGTCTCGTCTTCTGGCTCCGTGGGTCTTCTGGTGAAATATAATTTTTGGCATATTTTGCAGGATTTTTCCTGATAGTTGATTTTCTGCACAAAAACAAGACACCAAGGTAATTCTGCTGAAAACAGCATGAGTCAGTGTTAGTTGTATCCAAATCACACAAGTTTAGAGGAGAAACAATAGCGAAAGTGTTCGGGAAAGTAGATACATTTTGGACGTATCAAATAACAATCTGAACATAAACAATAATCCAATGGTTCCACTCACAAGCATCAACTACAATAGTAATTAACACCGGGAAAGTTTCCCCTAAGAACTAAAGCAATATCCAACACAATTGTTACAGCGGGACGGAGTGGTGATGATGGTGCTGGTGGAGATGATGGTGTGGATGATGATGATGATCCAGATGAAGCCTAGCTTGATGACGGTGTTGATGGTGACGATCTCCCCTTTTCGAGAAGGAATTCCCCCGGCAGAAATCTGTCTGCCGGAGAGATCTTTCTCTCTTGGTGTTTTCCGCCTCGCAGAGGGGGCGGAAATCTATCTATAGTCGCCCCCTGGTATTAGGGTTCCGTGAGGAAGATATAGGCGAGAGGGCGGAGTCGGAGGCCAGGCAGGTAGGCCACACCTGCCCTAGACGCGGGGAAAGGTGGGCTTGTGCCTAGGGGGTGTGGGCCCCATGTGTCCCTTCTTCGTCTCCCCTTCTGGCTTCCTCAGTCTTCCGGGAAAATATAATTTTCCAATATTTTTCTGGTATTTTTCTGATCTTCGCGAAATTGCATCAAAACACCTCTTTTTCCATCAGAATCCTGACTCCGGCAGTCCATCCTCCAAGAATCATCCAACATACAAAAACAGTGGAAAAGACATAAGTAACACCTCATAATAAGATATATATCAATGAATAGAGGCAAATTATGATATAGAATGGTGATGCAAATTGTACGTATCAGACAGCACGGTTCTGCTAATTCCAATGTATAAGTGCAAGCACATACAACATAGATGACACAATAGTTCAAGTTTATTAGGGGGAAGAAAAAGAAAGTGTGCCATCAAGTTTGTGAGAGCTTTAATCACTAAGTTTTCACATATTTCTGCCATTATTTGCATTTGCTTCTTATTGATTTCTTTTTGGGTTCTTTTTGGGAAATTGAGCTTTCTGAGGGAATTGCTACAGTAGCTTGTGTTTTTAGTGAAAGTTTTTCTGTTT
This sequence comes from Avena sativa, assembly GCA_916181665.1. Classification (NCBI taxonomy): domain Eukaryota; kingdom Viridiplantae; phylum Streptophyta; class Magnoliopsida; order Poales; family Poaceae; genus Avena; species Avena sativa. Next base: position 95,698,666 of record OV702294.1, read on the forward strand.
TAAAACTAAACCCCAAAGGTCTATTATCTTTTGAATTCACTAATGTTGCTAATGAAGATTGTGTGAAGTTTTGTATGAAGGAAAATTTCCAGGTGTAGAGAAAGAATGATGTAATGAGATGAAGAATGGACAAAAGCTTAAGCTTGGGGATGCGACACCATGTCACCCCAAGAAATATTTAAGAGGTACAAGTCTCAAAGCTTGGGGATGCCCAAGGCATCCCCTTCTTCATCAATAAAAATCTCAGGTCTTTCTAAACACTTCGTTTTTATTATTTCATACAATGTTGTGTTGTTCTTGGAGCATCTTAGTTTTGGTTTTTAGTTTACTTAGTTTGCTTGAATAAAGTAGTTTGGACCCCCATTCTCGCTGTGTTGTTTCAAATAAGTTGTTTTGTGTTGGAAAGGAGTAGGAAGTTCTTGCTTGAAAGTGCAAGAGGAGCTTGCATTGACTGTGACTTAGACTTTAGCATGACATGCTAGGTGTTGTTTTGACCTTATGCTTAATGATTATTGTTGTAGCATGTCTTGTTCCAAATAATTGGGATTGCTTAGTGTGCCTTGAAGAAATTATGCGTTGTTTTAGCATACAAAAGCATAGTATTGTGTTATTCTCCTTTGATGCTTTGTTTGGGTTGACTTGGCACCTGCTCACACCATGTTATGGCTATGAACAAGTCACCATAGCCTCTATGATCATTTAGTCCTTGACTTGTAGTACCACTCTATGCTTTGATTAGTAATGTTTTGTTGCTCTGCATGATTATGGCCATTATTGCTCTCATAGTTGGTTGCTCCCAGTCTTTTGCTAGACTCCACTTGTATGAGTAAGCTCTACTCATGCTTCCAACTCCCAATAAACCAAGTTATTCCAAAGTGTCCACTATAAATTCCTATGCATGGTGTGTTATACCATTCCAAGTATATTCTTGTTTTCATCTATCTTCCAATTAAAAGTCTTTTTGTTATGTGAAAACTTAGTGATTAAATGTAACACCCTCAGATCGGTCCTATGCGAGTTTTAGCGATTCCCGCCAAACCCGCATAGAAACGATTCAAAGGTGCCCACCAGGCACTTTCGTGCGGGTGGAAAACGAAGTAATACCATTACACATTAGTCCATGATGGAACCCACATAACAAATATATACAACAGCGACTCCATAAGTCAAGAATACATATATACAATACAAAGATCCAAATCACCTTGAAAACGATACAACATCCAACTACGAACAAGATGCAAATGGGGCTAAGAGCCCTGAAGAATAACCAATGGCGCCCATAACCCTGCCCAGGCCAAGCCGGAAGGCTAACCCTGCTAACGACGTCGATCTCAAACCTGCTAAACAAAAGGGGCACCGACAAAGGGAAAAGGAAAACAAGAGATCGGTCAGTACTGAGGCCAGTACACGACGAGTCTTAGAATTCGGCGGTCCTCGCCTACATAGGTATGGTGGACTGAAGCGGCAACGCAGCATGCACTAAACAACCTATGGAGACTCAATATACAACTGTCGGCTATCAAAGAAAGAGGAGAAAGACCTTTCCGGATCCAACCTGATACTACCACCAAACATACCCATCCTGATATTTCCCCCTCGAGACCAAATGAGGAAGTCAAGCCGAGGAAACTCACACGGTTGGCAGTTTTATTCATTCTTTCCATGGCGGTTATCCAACTTACTAGTCATATCAGATACACGTCAAATTTATAACAGTAAACTTTAGGTATAGTTGTATACGATCGAGATATTGTGCTCCAAGTTGTCCATAACAGCGGACACGACTTTTCGAAAAGATTTAACCCTGCAGGGGTGCACCAAAGTTTCCACACGCACTTTGACCCTTTTTGCCAGATTAGTTAACATACTTCCATCGGTATGTCGGCAGGGCCTAGGACACGATGCTTTCCCAAACCCAAAGCAAGCACATGGGGGCCACCCAAAAGATCTACCCGTACGAGGTATAGCTAATCCTCTGCGTATGGACTCTAGGGTTGCGTACACTTGCACGGGAGCAGAGGCCATAGGCAATATATTCCTGTGACAGAGTGCCACACTTATGCAACAGTAATAAACGCTCATCGAGCAACAGGTAAAAACATGGCATAGTGATACGTTGGAAACATATCTATAATTTTTGATGCTCCATGCTTGTTTTGTATCTACTTTTCTTTACTTGTCTACACTTTGAGGTGCCTTTTACATGTTTTCTGGTACTAACCTATTAACAAGTTGCAACAGTGCCAGATGCCTGTTTTCTGCTGTTTTTGGTTTCAGAAAAGTTAGTAAAGCAATATTCTCGGAATTGGACGGGACAAAAGACAAAGTCAATAACTTTCCGTGGGGAACAAGAAGTCCAGAGGAGAGCCCGAGGGGCCGGCCAGAGGGGCCAGACCCCCCCAGGCGCGGGTAGTCCCTAGCCCGCGCCTGGCTAGGGTTTGGCCGCCCTGGCGGCCGCCTCGGTCTCCCTCTTCGCCTATAAGAAGCCCCTGATGCAGAAACTCTCAATACCCAATCAATATTCCATGAAACCGTTTGTAGCCGCCGCCACCATCGTCCCTAGATCGGGAGGGATCTGAAGCTCTTCCCGGCACCCTACCGGAGGGGAGATCATCCTGGAGGCCTTCTCTCCGATATGATTCGTAAGTAGTTCCACCTTGGACTATGGGTCCATGTAGTAGCTAGATGGTTGTATCTCCTCCTTTGTGCTTTCATGTATAGATCTTGTGAGCTCCGTTCATGATCAAGATCTAATCTATTTGTAATCATGCATGTTGTGTTTGCAGGGATCCGATGGATATTGAGATTATTATGTTGGTTTGATTAATGGTTCTATCTTTATGATTCTATCATGTCTGTGTTGTTTGTGATCTTGCATGCTCTCCGTTGCTAGTGGTTATCTTGGCCAAGTAGTTGATAGTGACTCCAAGAGGGAATATTTATGCTCGATAGTGGGTTCATGCCTCTAGTTTCCAAGGGAAGTGACAATAATCTCTTCGGTTGTAGATGTGCTGTTGCTACTAGGGAGAAAATAACGGTCTCTTGTTCATGAAACATGTGGACTGTTTACCTTACACACTTTGCTTAAAGCTATTGTCTGTTGCCTGCAACTTAATACTAGAGGGGGTTCGAATGATAACCTGAAGGTGGACTTCTAGTCATAGATTTAGTTGGATTACGGTCTATGTATATTGTTGTATTGCCCAATCAACCTCATAGGATCTTTCTAGCTAGTAATTGCATTGTTATGCCTTGCTCAGTTCATGTCAATTGCCTCGCTGTAATTTGTTTACCCTTCATGCCATGTTGTTTATCTAAGGAGAGCACCTCTAGTGAACTATGGACCCCGGTCCAATCTTTACCATTGATACATCTTCCATTGTTACTTGTTTACTTGCTGCAAACCATTACCTTCCACACCATACAGTTAATCCTTTGTTACAGGAAACCGGTGAGCTTGACAACCTCACTGATTCGTTGGGACAAAGTCTTGAGTTTGTGTTGTGCAGGTCTCCACGTTGCCAGCAACACCTGTGTGACGTTTCCTTCCCCCTTCTGGTTCGATAAACTCGGTCTCTACTGAGGGAAACTTGCTGCTGTGCTCCATCACACCTTGCTCTTGGGGTTCCAACGAAGTGCTCCACATCAACACTTGGTGTACGCATCAAATATTGCTGGCACCATTGCTGGGGATTCTACTTCAACCTCTTCCTCCCCGTGAAGCACCATCACATAGCATGGCATACATGGCATAACGTGGCATGAAAACTTCAAACTAGTTTGTGGCCCGCGGTATAGTACTTTGAAATCCGGTACTAAGCCGATAGGGGTGCCCACACACTCCACATGTGATTAGCGCGCTCAGTCTCGGAACAAGTGCCAAGAACTCGGGTCCTAGGTGGACACAAGTGGGCGGTTAACAACCAAATCTCAACTTTTACCCACTGATGCCTCTTCATTAGTTATATCCATTTTAATTATTTAAGTAACCACCTGTAATTAGAACCATGATAATCTCCACCTTTATGAATATACCAACCTCCAACATCAGTGGAACATCGACGATGCGAAGCAGCACCTGAGCAAGAGACTACGACTCACAAGGCAAACTGTCTACCCAAACAACAGGCAATAGGAGGTGTCCAAGGCAATATAAAGGCTGCAGGGATATATAAAGGGTTACGAAATCTAAAGCATCACAACACGGATAGCAATAGGTAAACAAGGAGGAAGTAAAGACTAGAAATGTAAAATAGGTAGAAAGAGGGAGAATGTTCGCCTGGTAAACATTGCCGAAGATACATAACCAAAGAACTTGTCGAAGCTCACAACATCTCATCGTCCTATCCGGGAAGAAGCAAAACACTAAAAAGGAACAAGCGATGCCACAATTACAACTAATGCGGAAGAACCGACATGATTATGATATGATGCATGACATGAAAAATTAATGATGTCAACCACGTTGAAAGTATTTCATTAGCAAAGTACAACGACGATTCAACATTAGTGAGGCATTAGTAACAAGACATAATTATTTTCCCCTTTTATTCATCATGTTTTCCTTGCATAAACAGTTCTGATTTACAAGTTATCCATGATGCATGATGCAATTGCAAGTATGGAATTCATGGTTGGAAAGGGCTCGTCGCGCTGATCGATTTAGAAATATCATTTGTCGAATCCGGAGTTACGAAATTTAAGTTATGCAATATTTAAGAAAAGGCATTTATTAATATTTATTAATTCGAAAATTTTAAATTGCTCAAATGATAATATAAATAGCATAAACAGATTTCTCTCATTTTTCTGATTTAAAAGCGTATATTATTCAATTAATTTATGAAGCTAAAATAATATTTAAGTCAAATATTTAAAAGGGGGGGTCAAACTCAAAGGTTTGACTAGATAGAGTCAACCCTGGTCAGATTTTGAAACACATATGAATTCATGTACAAAGATGAATCACTTTTCCTTTTACAAGTTTCTTCAATTTCAAATTATTTTGAAAGTTATGTTTGAATTTGTGTTTAAACAATTTCTGGAATTTTTATTGGTTTTGAAAATGTGCTGGAAACTTTTCTCACTCAACGCCATTCTAGCCTGAGTCGCGGACAGGTGGGCCGCAGGCGCTGACTAGACAAGGCAGGACTGCGGTTTGAGTACTACAGAACTGAGGGGCCTAAATAGAAAAGCGACGGGGGGTTGGAACTGACGGAACTGAAGTTTCAACTGCGAAAACAGCCAGCTGAATCCTGCTTTCGGGATAAGATGGCGAGCAAACCATTGCCATTTTCGCAATTCCACAAAGACAAAAGATGAAGAAGAGTGCAAGGACTACAACTTTTGTGTTTAAGGTATCGACGAAGGAGTACTGTAAAACCGGGAAATCGACGAGGAACAGAGGGAAAAATCATGCAGCAAAACTGACGAAACTGGTCGAGTTTGGGCCGCGCCGGACAGAGAAACTTCGATCTTTAGTTGACGATTGCGGGATTTCAGGCAACGGTTTCAAGTGAGGTTTTCGCTGGTGGTTATGCGCTTATACCAAGAACAGAATATGTCAAGGGGTCAACTCCGACCGAGGTCTAGGACGATGGCAAAACAACAATTTTCAGAGGCGCCGAGGAGGAACGTTTCCGGCTTCTGGAGGCGCGTTCAGGACGCAAGGCGCGCGCGCGGCGGCGACTGGGGCGTGCGCGGGGCTGTGACGGATACAGAGCGCAGGAGAGGCGGCGATGCAAGCCAGGTAGAAGGTGAGGGGAGGCGAGACGCTCACCTAGGGGTGGTTGATGTCGCTGTACTGGTTGCAGACGAGCAGAGACGACAACGTGGTCGTTGAGGTAGACGAAGGCGAGCTCGGCATTGTCGTCCTGGAGCATCTCCAGCTTGGCGTTCTAGACAGGGGGAAAGAGGATGACGCATCGGATCTATTCCCCCACTCGGTTGCTCTCGATTCTGTCCCTGGCGTGGCCTCGGTGCTCCCTCTCTCGCACTCCCTCTCGGGCGCTCTCAGGCTGAGAAGAAAAGATGCCGGGAAGAAAAAGAGGCGGCGGCGGCGCGAGGTGAGGATGGTTCTAGGGTTCGGAGGGGGTTAATAAGAGGAGGGGTGAGGGGTCATGCGGGAGGCGTGGGCAGACGGGCGTCGACGGCCACCTGCTCCTGCCATTGGGGCTATGAGAGAGGAGGTAGAGGACGGAAAACGAAGAAAGAACAGTGACGGCGTCTGCGAAGGGGTACTGGGCCGCTAGTGGGCTGGCTGCGGGGCTGCTCTCTGCTGGGCTGGACTGTGGCCAGGTATGACACTCCTCTCTCTATTTTATTTCCTGCTCTAATTTCTTTTATTTGTTTGTTTGTTCAAATTTAAGCAAAATTATTAGCTCAACCATTTGAAACTTGTAACATCCTAAAAATATAAAACAAGGATCATCAAACTGAAATCACTAAAATTAGGGTTAATAAAAACTTTGATTAATTAAAATCATATGAATGCATATGTGAATGAGATGATTTGATAAATGCATGAATGAACTTGTGTGATTAACCTAAATAGCAAGAAATGGCTTAAAGAGGAAAATAACATCATATACAACATTTTCATGCAGAAACAAATCAAGAAAAAATCAAAAACAAATCTATTAAAGCAAATGGTCATTTTTGCCAATCTTGCTCACTAGGTCACTTTGAGTGCTTCTAGTCCAAGATTTCAAACAGACACTTCCCCAATTCTTTTCACCCCTTGCTAGAACAAGTAAAAGTGAATCAAAGCCCACCTTTCAAACTTGGAGAAACATTTGTCAACCCCATTCAAATGACAATTCAAAATTGAATCTTTATCATATGTGAAGATCACCCATTTTCAAAACCCAACCAAACTAGTGCCCCTTGAGTAATACAACTAACCAGACACTCCCTAGTATGTGCCTAGCCAACCCACCAAGTTTGAATCCAAAATTCAAATTCAAAGTTCTTGCGACCATTTCATCAAACACCTTGCAGATACAAATCAAATAAACATCAAACACTATAGTGTGCAGTAAAATTGGCCTAACTTGTTTCCTATCTAGCTCATACTACACCCTCAGTAGATCATCTAACTAGTTTAGCCCCTCTAGCTCACTGTAAACCAGATCATGCCATCAATGGCAAGCAGGCCGAGCCTCACCTTGCCACCCTATTGTCGACAGCAAGCTAGGAGCAGCACCAAGCCTAGACAGCATGTCTAGCAGGCACCCCACCATCCATCGCCACTCCCTGTCCCAGCCCCGAGCAATGCCAGCCCCTGGACCACACGGCACGACCATGGCAAACTTCTCTGCGTGCGAGCCGAGATCGCGCCAGTGCACCACCCTCGACCAGCACCCACAGACCGCGCGCCGCCCTCACCGCGTGCGTGCGTGATCACCACTGTCCCAGCAACCTCGCAGACATGCTCGTTTACCGCCGCGCGACCAGGAGCACCTGTGCGCCATTAAAATCACCATCGGACCCGCCCAGAGCATCGAAGCGTTCCGACCGATCAGCACCGCCCCACGCCTCGCCACCACGCCGTTGAGCTTCGACAGGGAGCACAACACCGCCCCCTACCGTCACCCATGCCAGTAGCCCTCTGTGCCGTCGACCACGACGAGCTCAGCCCGCGCCCGTCGGTCTCCTTCAGCCACTATAAATAGATGCCTCCACCGCTTGTTTTCTTCACACCAGCTCACTACCCTCTCACTCAGAACCACCCTACCTCACTCTCGGAGCAAGGCGGGCAGCGCATCGCCGGAATTTGGCCGGAGACCGCCGCTGCTGGAGGAGAAGGGATCCGTCGATTGGAGCCGCCCCAGGAGAAGCCGCCGGTACCAAGATAACCACCGTCGTTGACTTCGTCATTCGCCCCCGTCGCCGACCCTCATCTGAGCCCCGATGAGCCTCCCACGACCCCCACCTGTCGCTCTAGGGTTCTGTCTCGCCGGCTGTTGGAATTATGCCCTAGAGGCAATAATAAAGATGTTATTATTATAATTCTTGTTCATGATAAAGTTTATATTCCATGCTAGAATTGTATTAAGCGGAAACTTTAATACTTGTGTGGTTTATGAACAACACCGTGTTCCTAGTATGCCTCTATGGACTAGCTCATTGATTAATGATGGTTAAGGTTTCCTAACCACAGACATGAGTTGTCGATTAATAATGAGATCATATCATTGGGAGAATGATATGATGGACATACCCAAACTAAGCGGAGCAATTAGATCGTGTCATCGCGTTCATCTTTGCGAAGCTTTTCTTATGTCAAATATTGTATTCTTTAGACCATGAGATAATACAACTCCCTGGTATCGGAAGAAAGCTTTGAGGTCATAAAACGTCATCCTATGAGAGGGTGATCATAAAGGTGTCTCTCAGGTGATCGGAAAGTACCTGTTGGGTTGTATGTATCGAGATGGGATTTGTCCCTCCCAAGTCGGAGAGATATACTTCGGGCCCACTCGGTAATCGATATCAACACCGCTTGCAAGCATGTGGTTAAGGAGTTAATCACAAAGTTAACTAGGTATGACGGTACCGACGATCAAATCTTGGGCAAGTAAAATATCGCGAGACGAAGGGAATATATATGGGATTGATTGAATCCTGGCATCGTGGTTCATCCGATATGATCATCGATGAATGTGTGGGAGTCAATATGGGTTTCCAGACCCCGCTGTTGATTATTGATATAAGATCATGTCTGCATATTCTCGAACCCGAAGGGTCACACACTTAACGTGTCTCGACGCTAGGATAGATTGGATAATTGGTTTATGAGTTTTTGTTCGGAGTCTCAGATGGGATCCGAGACATCACGAGAGGTTCCAGAATGGTCCGGAGAATATGATTCATATAAGGCAATGCAGTTTTTGGAGTTCGGAATTGTTCCGGGTTAATCGGTATTGTACCGGAAGCTTCTAGAACCTTCCGGAGGGGGACCAACGTGGCCCCACCTTCCGGGAGGGGGCATGGGCCTATGAGGGAGTGCCCTGGCCGCATTGGGCCAGGGGCACAAGGCCCCATAGGGCCCAGCCGGCCAACCTAGGGCAAAACCCTAGGGGAGCTTCTAGAAGGGGGGGGGGGAAACTTGCCCCCCACTCCTCCCTCCTTGGCCGCCGACCCTAGGGTTTGGGGGAGGGGCAAGGGCTGGCCGCCCACCCCTCTATATAAAGAGGGCTGGGGGCGCACCCCCTCCAATACCTCCTCCTCAAGCCCTAGCCGCCCTGCTTCCCTCCTCTCTCTCTCCCTCCCGACTGCGTGTAGGCGAAGCCCTGCTGCAGAAACTCTCCACCACTTGCACCGCGCCGTCGCGTTGTAGATCCAATCCGTCTCTCCACCATACTTGCTGGACCGAGGAAGGAGGAGACGTCGAGGTGCCGCACGTGTGCATCTCTCGGAGGCATCGCCACTTGCGGTGTTAGATCGGATCGGATCGCGAGGAGGAGAAGCGAGTACGACTACATCACCCACGTTCCGACGAATGTTCCGCTGTGCGAATCTTCAAGGGTATGAAGATCTCATATATTCCCCCTCGTTGTTTGCATCTCCTAGATTAGATCTTGGCTTTCCCGTTCGCATCCGTAGAATTTTTTTGATTTACTATGCTGCGACACCCCTTTAGTGGTATCAGAGCTAGATCTATGCGTAGATGTGTTTCACGAGTAGAACGCAACATGGTTGTTGCGGGCGTTGATGTTTTCTGTTGCAAGCCTCTTGTTTGTGTACTTCTTATGGCGCGGAATAGTGAGATTGAAGCGGTCCAGGCCAACTTTACGCGACGTCGTTCACGAGACCGGCTCCGCACTTGACGTGTGGCTTGTTCCACACATGCGGCTGGTGGATGCCTGTTTCTCTCACTATAGTTGTCATGGGATTTACACCGGAGTTTGGCAACCATAATATCACCGTTGTGGCTTTCCGTAGGTAAGAATCGTTCTTAGCATGCTACTCCCATAAGCCACGTAAAACATGCAACAACAAAGTAGAGGCGTCTAACTTGTTTTTGCAGGGAGTGTTTTCTATGATATGATATGGCCCAAGATGTGATGTGTATGTTGTATGCAATGATCATGTTTTGTAATGTTTCACGACTTGCATGTCGATGAGTACACAACCGGCAAGAGCCATATGGTTGTCTTTATAATTGTGTATGACCTGTGTGTCAACTTCTTATGCGCCATGTAATAGCTTTACTTTATCGCTAAGTAGTTAGCAATAGTTGTAGTTGCTATTCGTGGTGGAGGCAATCATGGTGGAGTGATGGAGATCATGCCGGCACGCACAAGATGGAGATCATTGCGCAAAGATTGGCTATACCATGTCACATAAAGTTATATGCATGTGATGTTTATCCTTTTATGTATCTTATTATGCTTAGATCGCGACGGTAGCATTATAAGATGATTCCTCACTTAAAGATCAAGATAAAACTATGTTCTCCCCATGTATGCACCGTTGCGAAAGTTCGTCGTGTCCAAGCATCACGTGATGATCGGGTGCTATAGACTCTACGTTCACATACAACGGGTGCAAGCCAGTTTTGCACACGCAGAAATACTTGGGTTTGACTTGACGAGCCTAGCATGTACAGACATGGCCTCGGAACACATGAACCGAAAGGTTAAGCATGAGTCATATGAATGATATGATCGACACTTCGCTGTCCACCATTGAAACCACATCTCTTCTCGTGAAGATCGGATTAGGTGTGGTGAATTTGGATCATGTTCACTAAACAACTTGAGGGATGTTGAATTTAGTGGGAGTTCATCTAGTAATTTGATTAAGTTGAACTAGTTATCATGAACATAGTCTAATTTGTACTTGCAAATATTGTATATCAAATGTCTAAGTCCAACTTCAACTTCAACGTTTTTGCTGAGAAAGAAAAGCTTAGAAACAATGGGTCTAACTTCACCAACTGGTTCCGCAATCTGAGAATCATTCTCGCTGGCGGACAAAAGGACTATGTCCTTGAAGATGCGCTAGGTGACGCCCCTGCGGTAGATGCGTCGGCTGATGAGAAAGCTGTCTATCAGTCGCGCAAAGATGATTATGGTGTGATTAAGAGCACCATGTTGTTTGCTATGGAATTGGACCTTCAAAATCGTTTTGAAGATTACCCCGGGCCCTATGAGATCCTCGAGGAACTGAAAACTATGTTCCAGACTCAGGCCCGTTCTGAGAGATATGAGATCTCTGAGAAATTCTTTAACTGCAAGATGGAGGAAGGGAGTTTCGTTAGTGAGCATGCCATAAAGATGTCGGGCTACACTCAACGCCTTGAGAAACTGGACTGCAAGATTCCAGAGGAGCTCAAGTTTGATAGGGTTCTGCAATCACTCCCTCCCAGCTACAAAAGTTTTGTAGTGACTCATAATCAGATTGGTTCCACTGATACGATCACCGAGCTCTTCGCTAAGCTAAAGGCTGCGGAGGTGGACATCAAAAAGGATAATCATGTGTTGATGGTCAACAAGCCCCCCACCTTTAAGAAAGGTAAGGGTGCAAAGAAGCCCTTCAAGAAAGGCGGCGGCAAGCGCGTTGCTCCTGCTGAGAAGAAGCTCAAGTCTGGACCTAAGCCGGACACTGAGTGCTTCTATTGCAAGGAAAAGGGTCACTGGAAGCGCAACTGTCCGAAGTACTTAGCGGACAAGAAGGCTGGCACCATCAAAGGTATATTTGATATACATGTCATTGATGTTTTCCTTACTAGCCCTCGTTGTAGTGCCTGGGTATTTGATACTGGTTCAGTTGCTAATATTTGTAACTCGAAATAGGAGCTACGGAATAGACGGTGGCTTGCGAGGGATGAGGTGACGATGCGCGTTGGCAACGGATCAAGAGTTGATGTGATGGCCGTCGGCACGCTCTCCTTAGTTTTACCTTCGGGATTAGTTTTAAACCTCAATAAGTGTTATTATGTGCCTGCGTTGAGCATGAACATCATATCTGGATCGTGTTTATTGCAAGACGGTTATTCATTTAAATCTGAGAATAATGGTTGTTCCATTTATATGAGTAAAATCTTTTATGGTCATGCACCTGCTGTGAATGGTTTATTTCTTCTGAATCTCGAAAGGGATGAAACACACATCCATAACATTGAGGCTAAGAGATGCAAAGTAGATAGTGATAATACTACTTATTTGTGGCACTGTCGTCTAGGTCATATTGGTGTAAAGCGCATGAAGAAACTCCATTCTGATGGACTTTTGGAGTCTCTTGATTTTGAATCATTTGACACATGCGAACCATGACTTATGGGCAAGATGATCAAAACCCCGTTCTCCGGAATGATGGAGCGAGCAACGGACTTGTTGGAAATCATACATACCGATGTATGCGGACCGATTAGTGTTTCGACACGCGGTGGATATCGCTATTTTCTCACTTTTACCGATGACTTAAGTAGACATGGGTATGTCTATTTAATGAAACATAAATCTGAAACATTTGAAAAGTTCAAAGAATTTCAGAATGAAGTGGAGAACCATCGTAACAGAAAAATTAAGTTTCTATGATCCGATCGTGGAGGTGAATATTTGAGTTATGATTTTCTCACGCATCTTAAAGCAAGTGGAATCGTTTCGCAACTCACGCCACCCGGAACACCACAACGCAATGGTGTGTCTGAACGCCGGAATCGAACTCTATTAGATATGGTCCGATCAATGATGTCTCTTACTGATTTGCCGTTATCATTTTGGGGTTATGCATTAGAAACCGCTGCATTCACTTTAAATAGGGCACCATCTAAATCCGTTGAGACGACACCGTATGAACTGTGATTTGGTGCTAAACCTAAGTTGTCATTTCTTAAAGTTTGGGGATGCGAAGCTTACGTCAAGAAGTTGATGCCGGACAAGCTCGAACCCAAAGCGGAGAAATGCGTCTTCATAGGATACCCTAAGGAAACTATTGGGTATACCTTCTATCACAGAACCGAAGGCAAAGTGTTTGTCGCAAAGAACAGATCCTTTCTTGAGAAGGAGTTTCTCTCGAAAGAAGTGAGTGGGAGGAAAGTAGAGCTAGACGAGGTTGTTGAACCTTCTCTTGAATTAGAGAGTAGCGCAGCACCTGAAATTGTTCTAGTGCCGCCTGCACCAACGATAGAGGAAGCTAATGACAAGGATCATGAAGCTTCGGACGATGCTACGACTGAACGTCCCAGGTCGACAAGGTCGCGTGCCCCTCCTGGGTGGTACGGCAACCCTGTCATAACTTTCTTGTTAGTAGATGACAGTGAACCTGCGAACTATGAGGACGCGATGATGAGCCCAGACTCTGAGAAATGGCTAGAGGCCATGAAATCCGAATTGGGATCCATGAGCGAAAACCAAGTATGGACTTTGGTGGACCCTCCTAGCGACCGAAAGGCCGTTGAGTGCAAATGGATCTTCAAGAAGAAAACGGACGCGGATGGTAATGTTACCGTCTATAAAGCATGACTTGTTGCGAAAGGTTTTCGACAAGTTCAAGGTGTTGACTACGATGAGACTTTCTCTCCCGTAGCGATGTTTAAGTCCATTCGGATTTTATTAGCAATTGCTACGTTTCATGATTATGAAATATGGCAGATAGATGTCAGACTGCGTTCCTCAATGGCAACATTGATGAAGAGTTGTATATGATGCAACTCGAAGGTTTTGTCGATCCTAAGGATGCTGATAAAGTATGCAAACTTCAGTGTTCCATTTATGGACTGAAGCAAGCATCTCGGAGTTGGAACCTTCGTTTTGATCAAGTGATCAAGAGCTTTGGATTTGTTCCAAATTTCTATGAAGTTGTATCTACAAGAAAGTGAGTGGGAGTTCAGTGACATTTCTGGTACTATATGTGGATGACATATTGATTATTGGAAATGACATTAACATGCTTAACGATGTGAAGAGTTATTTGAACAAGTGTTTTTCAATGAAAGACCTAGGTGAAGCTGCTTATATATTGGGCATCAAAATCTATAGAGATAGACAAAGACGCTTGATATCTTTAAGCCAGAGTACATACCTAGACAAAGTTCTGAAAAGGTTCAGAATGGATAAGGCAAAGAAAGGTTAAGTGCCTATGTTGTCAGGTAAGATATTGAGCAAGGCTCAGTGTCCAGCTACGGTAAATGATAGAGAAGCTATGAGCAAAGTGCCTTATGCCTCGGCCATAGGTTCTATCATGTATGCCATGCTGTGTACTAGACCGGATGTGTCCAATGCTCTTAGTTTGACGAGCAGATACCAAAGTGTTCTTAGTCTATGGAGGTGATGAACAGCTCGTCGTAAAGGGGTTACATCGACGCTAGTTTTGACACCGACAAGGATGATTCTAAATCTCAGACAGGATACGTTTATATTTTGAATGGAGGAGCTGTGAGCTGGAGAAGCTGCAAGCAAAGCGTGATCGTGGGATCTACAGTAGAAGCAGAATACATGGCTGCTGCAGAAGCGTCAAGTGAAGGAGTTTGGATCAGGAACTTCATCACTAAGCTTGGCGTGGTTCCAAGTGCATTGGACCCACTGGAGATATTGTGTGACAACACTGGCGCCATAGCACTGGCTAAGGAACCAAGATATCATCCAAAGACCAAGCATATCAACCGCAAGTTTCATATAATCCGAGATTATATAGCAGATGGAGATATGAAGATTAGCAAAGTACATACAGATCTGAATGTCGCAGATCCATTGACTAAACCTCTTCCACGTGCAAAACATGATCAGCACCTTAGTGCGATGGGTGTGAGATTGTTGCCAAATGTAAACTAGATTATTCACTCTAGTGCAAGTGGGAGACTGTTGGAATTATGCCCTAGAGGCAATAATAAAGATGTTATTATTATAATTCTTGTTCATGATAAAGTTTATATTCCATGCTAGAATTGTATTAAGCGGAAACTTTAATACTTGTGTGGTTTATGAACAACACCGTGTCCCTAGTATGCCTCTATGGACTAGCTCATTGATTAATGATGGTTAAGGTTTCCTAACCATAGACATGAGTTGTCGATTAATAACGAGATCATATCATTGGGAGAATGATATGATGGACAGACCCAAACTAAGCGGAGCAATTAGATCGTGTCATCGTGTTCATCTTTGCGAAGCTTTTCTTATGTCAAATATTGTATTCCTTAGACCATGAGATAATACAACTCCCTGGTATCGGAAGAAAGCTTTGAGGTCATCAAACGTCATCCTATGAGAGGGTGATCATAAAGGTGTCTCTCAGGTGATCGGAAAGTACGTATACCTGTTGGGTTGTATGTATCGAGATGGGATTTGTCCCTCCCAAGTCAGAGAGATATACTTCAGGCCCACTGGGTAATCGATATCAACACCGCTTGCAAGCATGTGGTTAAGGAGTTAATCACAAAGTGATATCGGATTATGGAACGAGTAAAGTACTTGCTGTGAACGAGATTGAACTAGGTATGACGGTACCGACGATCAAATCTCGGGCAAGTAAAATATCGCGAGACGAAGGGAATATATATATGGGATTGATTGAATCCTGGCATCGTGGTTCATCCGATATGATCATCGATGAATGTGTGGGAGTCAATATGGGTTTCCAGACCCCGCTGTTGATTATTGATATAAGATCATGTCTGCATATTCTCGAACCCGAAGGGTCACACACTTAACGTGTCTCGACGCTAGGATAGATTGGATAATTGGTTTATGATTTTTTGTTTGGAGTCTAGGATGGGATCCGGGACATCACGAGAGGTTCCGGAATGGTCCGGAGAATAAGATTCATATAAGGCAATGCAGTTTTTGGAGTTCGGAATTGTTCCGGGTTAATCGGTATTGTACCGGAAGCTTCTAGAACCTTCCGGAGGGGGACCAACGTGGCCCCACCTGCCGGGAGGGGGCATGGGCCTATGAGGGAGTGCCCTGGCCGCATTGGGCCAGGGGCACAAGGCCCCATAGGGCCCAGCCGGCCAACCTAGGGCAAAACCCTAGGGGAGCTTCTAGAAGGGGGGGGGGGAAACTTGCCCCCCACTCCTCCCTCCTTGGCCGCCGACCCTAGGGTTTGGGGGAGGGGCAAGGGCTGGCCGCCCACCCCTCTATATAAAGAGGGCTGGGGGCGCACCCCCTCCAATACCTCCTCCTCAAGCCCTAGCCGCCCTGCTTCCCTCCTCTCTCTCTCCCTCCCGACTGCGTGTAGGCGAAGCCCTGCTGCAGAAACTCTCCACCACTTGCACCGCGCCGTCGCGTTGTAGATCCAATCCGTCTCTCCACCATACTTGCTGGACCGAGGAAGGAGGAGACGTCGAGGTGCCGCACGTGTGCATCTCTCGGAGGCATCGCCACTTGCGGTGTTAGATCGGATCGGATCGCGAGGAGGAGAAGCGAGTACGACTACATCACCCACGTTCCGACGAATGTTCCGCTGTGCGAATCTTCAAGGGTATGAAGATCTCATATATTCCCCCTCGTTGTTTGCATCTCCTAGATTAGATCTTGGCTTTCCCGTTCGCATCCGTAGAATTTTTTTGATTTACTATGCTGCGAAACCCTTCACCGGCTACCCGACGTGGACGATGAATCAGAGCCGTTAGATTAGAACTAGATCCCACGGTCCATGTTGCCCCGTACCGCTTCGCCCCTCCCCGTCTCACTGACGCATGGGGACATCCACTTAACCAGCCCGCGCACGCGCTGTGTGTAGTGGGCCGGCCCAGTAGAACATCCCGCGCGACCCAACAATTCAAATTAAGCTTTATTCATTTAATTTCAAACATAGTTCTGTACCTAGATTCAAAAATCAACCCAGCTCGATTCACTGAACCAAAATGCATGAAACCAATTTTGTTAGAAAGGTACCGAAATGCTTAATCCAAGCCCGTTGGATTCAAACCATTTGGATTTATAGATCAACCATGGTAAAAATAACAAGGCAGAAGCTTTCTGTATTCAAACATTTTTCAAAATTCAACCATAAGATCTTTTGAGTTAATTCCAACTCTCAAAAATCACATTTGATCATACCTTTTAGAATATATAAAAACATATGGGTTTACTTACAGAGATAATGTTCAAGTAATAAACGAAGGCTCCATAGGCATTTCTAGTCACTTTATCTAATTAAAATAAAAAGGTTAAACCTTATTAAATTGTGACACCACTTTAAATCACATTCCCATGTACTGAAATATGTGGTGATGACATGTGTCAACATGATCCCATGTTTGAGTTGGAGAATATTAAATCTTAAGTAGTTTTTCAATGAGTAGAAATTACTTTTCTAAAATAAAATAAATAAGACAAGTGCTTTAATCTTGTAATGTTAGTGATGATGCTAGATCATCTAGTATGAACCCTTGTGTGATGATTAGAAATAGTTAAGTATTATTTGGTGATTGTGTACCTCGTATTTATTTATAGACGCTAGTACCGACCAAGGATACGAGGAGGAAGGAGGATACTACGAGGAAGAAGCCGAGGAGAACTTCAACCACTGCTCTGCACAAGGCAAGCCAATACTTGAAACCTAGCAAGCTAACCCTTGCAACTTATGCAAGATAATACTTGCTGGTTACTATGCCAACTATATGCCTTAAGCATATGTGATTACACCCACTTGATACCCAATCCTAGTTTTACTTGCAAGCTTAAGTATTTTAATTCTTCATTAAAGTTTTCTCTTAGAGTTTACATAGTAACTTGAAGTTTCTAGAAAGATAAATTGAAGGTAGTATAAAGAGCATAAAATTTGTCCTAAGTTAGATAATCTTGATGTCATCCTAAGGCATGATATTGAACTTAGTAAATCCCCACTTGTTTACCACCCCTCATTAGTATTTACCACCACTTGTAAATGCTAGTGCTAAGCATAAAACTTGATCAACTTTAGATGGGAATACTTGGTGAAAATGGTTATGAAATCCTTAGAATGATGAGTCATTCTACTGAAATGTTTTGACATGTGTTCCTGAACACCAAATGATTTTGATGATGAAATTGTTGAGGCATGAGCCTTATCCCTTTATAAAACTAATGGTTGTCTGGAAGCGATACCATTTCAATTTTACCGTACAACCACAATACTCGAAAATTGGGTAGGGCTTGACTGGAAATTTATATACCTTAGTATGGGTTCCCTTGCGGCCAAGGTCTGAGCTGAGGCTACCTTGTGAAGATTTTCCACCTGTGCAGTACCCAAGATGACAGTTGGTCATGGTTGGGAGGCCAAACTCATAGGAGAGGTGCCTATACCAGGGCATGTAATCGAAAGGTTAGGATTGATTATCCGCATACTGAGTATGGTGAATTCAGGATTGTTCCTGACGGATGTATCGAATGTTGTGGTGAAAGTGTACAATCTCTGCAGAGTGTCAAACTATTCGAATAGCCGTGTCCACGGTTATGGACAGTTGGAGTTGCCATACTGTTCCCCCGTCAGATGTTTTCAAAATGGCTTGTGAAATGAATTGTGACTTTGACTTGACCACAGCAGATTTGTGATATGAAATTCAAATTCCCACTTAGGTGTTATAAAATTTTCAACTAGTTTTCTTTGCTTCTGAACTTAGTAGAGGTAAATCTGGATTTTTGCAAAACAACCCTAGAGCTTAGTATCCTACTACAAAACCCCCTTCACCTGTTAGTTTTAGTTTGCGAGTACTTAAAGAGTACTCATGGCTTTGTCCCTGGCTATTCCCGTGGCCAGACTATGAAGAGGAGTACCAGGATGAAGGACCGCAGGAAGGTTACGACAACTAGGATCATCTCCCATCGTCAGCATTGCCTGTGACCCTGAAGATGGAGCTTTGCCTACGATATTGTTACTATTATGTTATTCTGCTGCTTGAGTTGTATTAAGAAATGGATCATGAGATCCTTATTTGTGTAAAACCTTATGTATGGTTTGTAATGGATGATGTACTGTGATATCCAAATCTGTTATGTCTCGCAAAAATGGTAATCCTGGGATTGCAATGTATGGCATAACAGGCATCTGGGATTAAAAATCCGGGTGTTGACAAGTTGTTATCAGAGCCATCCTGACCATATGTCACATCCCAAAATTTTCCAAATTTTGAAATGTGAAAAATAAATAAACAAAAGAAATAATAGTTGAAATTTATGGGGAAAAGAAACTTTTTTTTGCTTCTAATTGGAAACATTAAAACCTTTTAAACTATTACAAAAGTTTTACCCCAAATAAAGGTACTCCTTAAAATAAAAATAGCATTTAACAAAAACCCTAAAATCAAAGCATCAAGATTATCCATATATCTCCTCTACTTCAAAATTATAATTTGCAAGGTTCCCCTTCAAAATCTTTTTCACAAACTTCCTGTATTTAAAAATCTATTTTTAATCTTGAGGAAGTTCTCAACCAAAAACCATCTATATATCTCAACTACTTCTTTTACATTTTTCAAACAACCTTTGTTTTGTTTTGAACCAAAAATAAAAGCAAAGAGTCTCGTTTTAAAATAAGCACCATAGCTTATGTGAGCTATTTTAAGATTTTATAAAATTATCCTCTCATATTTTCAAACTTTAATTCATGGTTATCCATGTAAAGTGGAACTAAATCGAATCAAGTTCAAATAAGGAAAGAATCCAAGTCATTCCAAATATATTGCCCTGCAACTAGGCCAATATTGCACACATGCAATCGTAAAATAATTAATAATTGAGAAAATTAAATATTTTCAAATACATCAAATTTATATCCTAAAATATTGCCCATGAATTTACAAACCCGCAGAAATTTAAATCAACAAATTCGGAGCTCTAAATCAAAAGTTATAAAAGAATTAAAAAAATAGGAAAAAAAATAAAAACGGAAAAAAATGGCCGGCCAGGCCGGCCAAAATGGGCCGGCCCAACCAGGCCGATCGCGAGGAGGGCGTGTAGGTGAACCTGTACGTGAAGGAAGAACGAGTGAACATCTATTTGTATCTAATGCACTTAAATAACCTTCAATTGCCCTTCTAAATTATACTAAATGTCCTCTAATTACTCTCCCTCTTTAATCTCCTTTAATCCAGCCCCCACCCCCTCCTATATAAACCTCACTCCATGAAATTTCATAAGTTTTCAACTCATTTTAGCCTCATTTTCGTCCAAAAGTTTCCCCAACCTTCTCCACCCAAATAGACCTTCAAGACGACCTCGGATCGCAGAGGCTTGAAGACGGAAGTTATTCCCCTCGTCAAGAAGGTTCCATTCCCGCTGGTTTCACCTTGTTTCGTTCATCAAGCAGAGAGAAAAACACGGTCAAAGATTCAGATCTTAGAAGGTATAATCCATTTTACGTCCATCTCGTTGCTCCAAACACAATTTCCTTTGAACATTAGATAGATCTAGTTGTTATCTACAACTTTCATGTAGAAAGTTTTTCCATCCGAGCAACTTTTTCTGTAGTCAAACTTGACATCATCATGACATCAGCGTAGTCAACAGTCAACTTAGTCAGATTAATCAAAGTCAATTTCAGTCAATTCCCGAGTTTGACTTTTTCAGATTTTAGTACGAACTCGTATAATTCATAGAAAAAGATTTAGAAGTCCAAAAATTATAAATTTGGTATCCCTGAAAAGCTGAGATTCTGTAGAATCCATTTATGCAATAATATTACTTATTATCTGTATAAAAATTTGATTTATAAATTAAATAGTTTAATTGGTCATTTTCACCATAAAAATTATATCTTTAGTTCTGTATATCCAAATTTAGCAAATAATATGTCTATGAATTCACAAAGACGAGTAGAACACAGTGGAGCCATAATTCGGTATTTTTTAGTCTGTTAAAATCATGTTTTATACAGAACCATTTGTGGAGTATTTTGAGTATAAAAAATGTTGTGTAAATTATTTTTAAGTGAATCCTTTTGCAAATGGTTGTAAATTGAACCCTCTGTACATTAAGACCAAAATATAATTTTATTCTAGTATAAATAAGACCGTGGTAATTATTTAGTGAGAATGGCCTTTCCAACTGTTAGAAAATGTTGCTAATTGCTACAATTGCGCAAATGGTTGCATTTGTAATCTTGAAAATATAAAATATTCATAAATCAATTAGTAATGTTCAGAACCTTGTTATAAAAATTTGTACAATAAAAATTGCCATCTTGCATGTTTGCATACTTTGCATGATTTTGTGTTGCCATTAGTGTTGATCTTGTGTATGTTTTGTCTTGGTTGTTTTGCTTGATAGATTGTGTTGATTGTCAAGTGTGTTATTGTGAAGAGTGTACCAACACCACCAACTACTAAGGCAAGTGACACTATCATCCATGTCCTACTATTTTCATTACACTTAGTGGATTTTTGTAACATGCATGATAGGACTACTATATTTCTATGCTATGCTATATCCTATTAGGATATCCTTATATCTTCCTTAGTGAAAACAATGTAGTTGTAGTATGCTTAGCCCTGCTATATATTTGGGATGGGATACATGCTATGATTATATAAAGTGTTGGAAAAATATATGTTTTATATAATAAAACAAGTACTCAATGAACCACCTGGGTGGAAAGAGGATACTCAAGTTTTGGACAAGGTGGCAACAAAGGGAACCATGTTTATATGGCTATCTTTTTGTATGTGCACTAGAAGGAAACCACCCAGGGACTTAGAGATTGAACATTTTTCTCGTACAGTGGCTTCCGTGTACAGCCACATGCTAAATGGGCTCTGGCTTAGTCAACTACATAGTGGAAGACCCTTGCATTGGCATCTTCAGGTTAACTAGAATTGTGTATTGGAAATATATCCTTACATTGGTGCCTGGTAGACAACCTAGCATTGTGTATTGGGAGGACTTCTATGGAAAGACTTTGTCACATTCTCGATCTGCCGGTACTCCATTTGGTGTGTACTTATCCAGCGGCCACTGGTGGCGTCAAGACGAGATTGTGTCATGTGGGTAAAGTGTACAACTTCTGTAGAAGATCAAATTCTAAGTACTTAGCCGTGTCCCCGGTTATGGACAACAACTGAGCAACTAAGGCCTGGAGCTATGAAAGATCTCGACATTCCAATTTCTCAAAGTAAAACTTGATGGTGACAACAAGGGATTTGAAGCACTTGGAGTTATCCAAGAAGTTCAGAAAGATTTGACAAAAGATCAAAACTATTTTGAAAAGATAGGAAAAATTTATATTGCTTTATGCAAATGAGCCTAAACCCTACTTAGCCAAATATGCATGTAATGATAGGATCCACTTATTTCTACATAGTAGTGAAACTTGCCAATACAATTCAAATATATTGACCCTTGTGGCTGCAACTTATTATGTTGCAGGTTTGTTTGATGTTAGTGAAGTTTGTTTAATAGGATTACAAGTCTACAACCAACATGATTGCCTGTGGCACTTTGAAGATGAAGGACTCCATGCTATATAGTTATTCTGCTGCATTGTAATGAGATAGCCAAATGAGCTATGTAAGATGTAATAATTTATTTTATTCCTGGTTATAAAGTTGTATTATGACCTTTGTTTCTTGATATTACATCTTAACTGTGGATGCTAGCTATTGATCCAGGGACCAGCATTGTAAACACAGGGATCTCTACCTTATTAAAGGTTGGGAACCTTACACCAAATGAAGTGATTATTTACAAAAACTTATTCCCATTGTTATCACTTGGATTCTTTCATAAAAAAATTCATGTCCTCAAAAAAATTCTTGCAAAGTACATAAAATTTGACACACTTGATCACTCTACTAACTTACTCATCCTATATGCTTATAGATGGACATGAAGTACAACAAGTTTTATCAGTTGGGGAATGGAGGAGACCTCATCTTTGAGAGGACCAGCTTTTAGAACTTCTGGAGCGTCCGCACCCCGAGTTCTTCGGAGCTCAGCTCAATGATCACGAAGGAGAAGATCTACAGTGGCTAGTTGTTGCAAGTCTCCGAGGAAAGATTGAACCTCCCACTGCATAGGGAATTCAATTCACCTTAAGAGAGAACAACTGGCTCGATGGACTGGCCAGGGAAATGCAGGAAGCTCTTGCCCGTCTATGTGGGAAGAGTATCAATCAGATCAAGGGTACCCGTTTTGAGTTCTACCCAAGGCGTGATGTTATGGGACATCCACTAGAGGCCCCATATCACCACGAGCTGAAGAGTCAGTTGGACCACCTCAGCTTCATGATGTACGACCGTCATAAGGAGTTAGACAATGCCCATTCCTACGCCAACCACAAGTACGCCATCGCCAAGAAAAAGGATCAGACCCTCGCCATGCTAGTGAGGGATCGCAAGTCTCGTCGCCGTCAGCTCGACAAGAAGGATCCCATCATTGCCCGTCTTTGCCACCGGATCACGGATTTGGAGGAGACCATCCACGAGAGAGACATGCAGTTAGAGGAGAGGGAGAATGCAGGGGAAGACCTTCGTGGAGACCCCTACTCCTATCTCAGCGATGATGATGACTTTCTGGAGGATCATGCTATGGACTTCTTCACCGATGAGGATGATTTCGCCTTCATCGATGATGATGATGATGAGGAGGATGATGAGGACACTGACTCCGAGGAGTAGTAGCACCTGAGCACTAGTGTTAGTGAAATGTATTCGGTCCCACTGTATCGTAGCTTCACAGAATGGTTCTTAAAACCATCTGTTCTTTTCATTTATTGTGGTGTGTGTTTGTATCGTGTGCTATGAATGAATGAATGAAAAGCAAGTTGCTAGAAAAATCTGAGTCAAACTTTAACAACTTTACAAAACAACCCTGAACCTTCGAAATTTCCCTCTTTTCTCATAATCTATCTCAATCTTCAGATGCCTCGCGGAGGAAGCAACTCAGCCCCGGACCCGATGTTGCAACTCTTGCAAATGTTGGTTTCGGACCGCGAAGCCGAAAGAGTCAAACGTTAAGCCAACCTAGCCACCATTCAATAGATAGCTCAGATGGCCAACAACAATCAATGCCATGGAAATCAGGACAACCATGGATCTAAGCTCAAGAATTTTCAAAACACCAATCCACCTGTTTTCACTAAGTCAGAAGAGCCCCTAGATGCAGATGATTGGCTGCAAACCATGGAGAACAATCTGGAAGTCGCAGGAGTGGAAGCTAACGAGAAAGTTCTGTTCTCCACCCACTATTTGGCCGGAGATGCCAGAGCATGGTGGAACAACATTCGTGCAATGACCTGAGGTCAAATGATGACTTGGGATGAATTTAAGATCAAGTTTAGCAGAACCCATGTGCCACCGGGTTTGATCAAAAGGATGAGAGACGAATTCAGAGAACTGAAGCAAGGAAGGATGACAGTGGTGGAATACCATGACAAATTCTTGTCATTAGCTAGGTATACCCCGGATGAGATCGACACTGAAGCCAAGAAGAAAAAGAGATTCTTGAATGGTCTGCACGATGAGATGCAGACGGTGTTATTCAATATCCCCTTTGATGATATTGAAGCTCTAGTTGACTCTGCCATTCAGATGGAAGGAAAGATCAACCAAGCCAATGAGAACCGCAAGCGCCGCATGATGCATCAACTAGGAACCCACCATACACCAAATTATCGCCCCAACCCATCTCCAGGATTTGCCCCAAGAAACAACAAACCCCCGATGAACCGTCCGACCTATCCCAATCGTGGAAACCCAAGGCCCGGAGGAAACCACAGCAACCCCGGCAACTCTAGCAATTTTAACCGTGCACCACCCAAGTTCAACAACAACAATGCTGCCACCAACTCCAACACTGCCCCAAGGACTGGAAGCAATGCTGTACCTATTGCAGCGAAGGACAAGTCACACGTGATTTGTTATGAATGTGGAACCAAGGGTCACTATTCCAATGAGTGCCCCAAGAAGATTGCCGCAGCCCCCAATGCAAATGCCCCAGCTCAGCAGCAGTGTCGTGTTCAGCCCGGAAGAAGATTTGCCCCAGGGAACTCGCTCAACCGCAACGGTCGTCTCTTTCTGATGCATGCTGAAGAAGCCCAAGACGCGCCAGATGTCGTGTTGGGTATGTTTTCTGTTAACTCAGTACTTGCAAGAGTGTTGTTTGATTCTGGAGCATTACACTCATTTGTTACTAAAGAATTTAAATGCACTAGTAAGATTCAACCAACCAAATTGAAGCATGTTATGATTGTTCAAATACCTGGTTCAACCACCAAAGCTAGGCAAATTTGCAAAGCCGTCCCTATACGAATCCATGACATAGATTTTTATGCTAATCTAATAGTACTCAAAACTAAAGGTTTGGAAGTAGTACTAGGAATGGATTGGATGTCCAAACACAAAGGATTAATTGACTGTGCCAAGAAAGCCATAACCATGACCAGTACAGCCGGAATATCAGTCGAGCATGTGTATGAAACCTTACCCCGTCAATTCAAGTGCAACAAGAGTATAACCCAGCCAACCATTGACCATGTCTGGATAGTCTGTGAATACCCCGATGTATTTCTAGATGTTTTGCCCGGTATGCCCCCAGATCGGGATATCGAGTTTATCATTGAACTAATACCTGAAACCGGACCCATAGCCCAGAGACCATATAGTATGAACCCGTCTGAACTAGCAGAAATGAACAAGCAACTGGA
This sequence comes from Avena sativa, assembly GCA_916181665.1. Taxonomy (NCBI): domain Eukaryota; kingdom Viridiplantae; phylum Streptophyta; class Magnoliopsida; order Poales; family Poaceae; genus Avena; species Avena sativa. The sequence continues at coordinate 95,724,238 of OV702294.1, forward strand.
CGCCATGCTAGAAATTGGACTGATTCAACCAAGTGCGTCACCTTGGAGATCACCTGTCTTGTTTGTGGATAAGAAAGATGGAGGTAACCGTCTGTGTACGGATTATCGGAAGATGAATGATGTCACTATAAAAAACAAGTACCCGTTTCCGAAGATAGAAAACCTGCTTGACAAGTTGACTGGTGCCAAAGTGTTTTCTAAGATTGATCTTAGAACTGGCTATCATCAACTCAAGATCCACGCAGAGGATATTCCAAAGACTGCCTTTACCACCAGATATGGATTATACGAGTATACTGTCATGTCTTTTGGATTAACCAATGCCCCCACTTATTTCATGAATGTCATGAATAAGATTTTTTATGGACCTTCTGGATAAGTTTGTCGTATTTTTCATCGATGACATTCTGATTTATTCCAAATCAGAAGAAGATCATGAGCTACACCTAAGTACCATTCTTGGAACCCTTAGAGAGCATCAACTGTATGCCAAGTTTAGCAATTGTGAATTCTGGTTACAGGAGGTAGGATTCCTCGGACATATTGTATCAGCCGGAGGAATTGCCGTTGACCCTGCAAAGGTGAAGGATGTCGAAGATTGGCAAGCCCCAACCACTCAAAACCAAGTTCGTGCATTTCTCGGATTAGCGGGATACTACCGCAAGTTCGTAGAAGGATTCTCGAGTATCGCCAGACCCATAACCCAATTGCTGAAGAAGGAAAAGATGTTTGAATGGACAGAAAAATGTGAAGCGAGTTTTCAATAACTCAAGAAGAGACTGATTTCAGCCCCAATCTTGATCATGCCGGATATCACCAAGCCCTTTGATGTGTATTGTGACGCATCCAAGATCGGTCTCTGATGTGTGCTAATGCAAGAAGGCAAAGTTATATCTTATCTATCCCGACAACTGAGCTAGCATGAACAGAATTATCCCACCCATGACCTTGAACTAGCAGCCATAGTTCTAGCCCTGAAGACATGGAGGCATTATCTTATGGGAAACCGTTGTGAGATTTATTCGGATCACAAGAGCCTGAAGTATATATCCACTCAGAAGGAGCTGAATATGAGACAGAGAAGATGGATTGAGCTAATCAAGGATTATGATCTGGACATTCACTATCACCCCGGTAAATCCAATGTGGTAGCAGATGCCCTTAGCAGATTTCCATGCCGCTTGAACTCCATGATTTTGAAGGAGCAACCAAGTTTGCACAAAGAGATGGAAGATTTCCGAATGGAATTAGTAAGTGAAGGATTTTTGGCTAGCATAGAACTTCAACCCACTTTGATCAGTCAGATTAAAGAGGCGTAGAAAGGAAATGCTAGTATCGATGGAATTAAACGTCGTAACGGTACAGGAAAAGTACCCGGATTCACCGAAGACGAAGAAGGAGTTCTGTGGTACAAAGGACGCCTTTGTGTACCAGCAGATTCGGAATTGAAAGACGTGATTTTGAAAGAGGCCCACGATTCTCTTTATTCTATCCACCCGAACGAAGATGTATCAGGATTTGAAGGAACAATTTTGGTGGCATAAGATGAAGAGAGAAATCGGAAGCTATATCGCCAAGTGTGATATATGTCAGAGAGTCAAGGCGGGACATCAAAGACCCGCAGGACTGTTGCAACCTCTACAGATTCCGGAATGGAAATGGGATTCTGTTGGAATGGACTTGATCACCGGATTGCCTACTTCGAGTAGGGGAAATGACTCTATCTGGGTCATAGTGGACAGATTGTCCAAGGTAGCCCATTTCTTACCAGTCAAGAGCACGTACAAGAGTTAAAAGCTAGCAGAGTTATACATCGCTAGAATCGTCAGTTTGCACGGAGTCCCCAAGAACATTGTATCGGATCGAGTAACCCAGTTTACCTCGAGATTCTGGAAGAAAGTCCAAGAAGGTTTAGGAACCCGACTAGATTTCAGCACCGCGTATCACCCTCAGACCGATGGACAAACAGAGCGAGTAAATCAAATACTCGAAGATATGTTGAGAGCATGTGTGCTAGAGTATGGATATAAATGGGAAGATTGTCTGCCTTTCGCAGAGTTTTCATACAACAACAGTTACCAAGCTAGTCCTCAAATGGCCCCATTTGAATTCATGTATGGAAGGAAGTGCCGCACCCCTTTGAATTGGTCGGAAGTAGGAGAGAGTCAGATTTTCGGACCCGACACCCTACGAGAAGCAGAAGAAAAAGTTCACAAGATTCGTGAGCACCTCAAGACCGCCCAGTCAAGACAGAAGAGTTACACCGACAAGAGACGTTGAGACCTCGCTTTCAGTATCGGAGATTTTGTGTACCTTAAAGTGTCGCCGTTGAAAGGAATGCAACATTTCCAGCTCAAAGGAAAGTTAGCCCCCAGATATATCAGACCCTTCAAGATTTTGAATCGTCGAGGAGAAGTATCATATCAATTGGAATTGCCAGAGGAAATGTTCGCAGTGCACAATGTGTTCCATATAGTGTTACTTCGCAAGTGCCTTGAAGTTCCGGAGAAGACTGAAGTTTTCAAGAACATTGATCATCAGACCATAGAGATCAACGATGACCAGACCTATCACGAAGTACCCATACATATTTTGGAAGAAGCTTTCAGAACCACCAGGACCCAAAGCATCAAGTTCCTCAAGATTTAGTGGAACAACCACACTGAAGAAGAAGCTACCTAGGAGCGCGAAGATCACATCAGGACGGAGTTTCCCGATCTCTTTAAATCCTATGTAATCTTTTTTCTTCCTTTTTCAAATCTCGGGACAAGATTTTGTTTAAGGGGGGAAGGTTTGTAACATCCCAAAAATATAAAACAAGGATCATCAAACTCAAATCACTAAAATTAGGGTTAACAAAAACTTTGATTAATTAAAATCATATGAATGCATATGTGAATGAGATGATTTTATAAATGCATGAATGAACTTGTGTGATTAACCTAAATAGCAAGAAATGGCTTAAAGAGGAAAATAACATCATATAAAACATTTCCATGAAGAAACAAATCAAGAGAAAATCAAAAAAAATCTTTTAAAGCAAATGGTCATTTTTGCCAATCTTGCTCACTAGGTCACTTTGAGTGCTTCTAGTACAAGATTTCAAACACAAACTTTCCCAATTCTTTTCACCCCTTGCTAGAACAAGTAAAAGTAAATCAAAGCCCACCTTTCAAACTTACATAAACATTTGGCAACCCCATTCAAATGACAATTCAAAATTGAATCTTTATCATATGTGAAGATCACCCATTTTCAAAACCCAACCAAACCAGTGCCCCTTGACTAATCCAACTAACCAGACACTCCCTAGTATGTGCCTATCCAACCCAACAAGTTTGAATCCAAAATTCAAATTCAAAGTTCTTTCGGCCATTTCATCAAACACCTTGCAGATACAAATCAAACAAACATCAAACACTATAGTGTGCAGTAAAATTGGCCTAACTTGTTCCCTATCTAGCTCACACTACACCCTCAGTAGATCATCTAAATAGTTTAACCCCTTTAGCTCACTGTAAACCAGACCATGCCATCAATGGCAAGCAGGCCGAGCCTCACCTTGCCACCCCATTGTCGACAGCAAGCTAGGAGCAGCACCAAGCCTAGCTAGCATGTATAGCAGGCACCCCACCATCCACCGCCACTCCCTGTCCCAGCCCCGAGCAATGCCAGCCCCTGGACCACACGACACGATCATGCAAAACTTATCTGCGTGCGAGCCGAGAGTGCGCTAGTGCGCCACCCTCGACCAGCACCCACAGACCGCGTGCCGCCCTTTCCGCATGCGTGCGTGATCACCACCGTCCTAGAAACCTCCCAGACATGCTCGTTCACCGCCGCGCGACCAGGAGCACCTGTGCGCCATTAAAATCACCGTCGGACCCGCCTAGAGCATCGAAGCTTTCCGACCAATCAGCACCGCCCCATGCCTCGCCACCACGCAGTTGAGCTTCGCCATGGAGCACAACACCGCCCCTACCATCGCCCATGCCAGTAGCCCTCTGTGCCGTCGACCACGACGAGCTCAGCCCGCGCCCGTCGGTCCCCTTCAGCCACTATAAATAGAGGCCTCCACCACTCGTTTTCTTCACACCAGCTCACTCCCCTCTCACTCAGAACCACCCCACCTCACTCCCAGAGCAAGGCGAGCAGCGCATCGCCGGAATTTGGCCGGAGCCCGCCGCTGCTGGAGGAGAAGGGAGCCGTCGATTGGAGCCGCCCCAGGAGAAGCCGCCGGTACCAGGAGAACCGCCGTCGTCGACTTCGTCATCCCCCCATCGCCGACCCTCACCTGAGCCCCAGTGAGCCTCCCACGACCCCACCTGCCGTGCTAGGGTTCTGTCTCGCCGATGCTGCCCGACTTGGATGATGAACCAGGGCCGTTAGATTAGAACTAGATCCCACGGTCCACGTTGCCCCGTACCGCTTCGCCCCTACCCGTCTCACTGACGCGTGGGGACAACCACTTAACCAGCCCGCGTACGCGCTGTGTGTAGTAGGCCGACCCAGTAAAACATCCCGCGCGACCCAACAATTCAAATTAAGCTTTATTCATTTAATTTCAAACATAGTTCTGTACCTAGATTCAAAAATCAATCCAGCTCGATTCACTGAACCAAAATGCATGTAACCAATTTTGTTAGAAAGGGCTTGGATTAAGCATTCCAAACTAGGTGTGAATCCAAAGGGCTTGGATTAATCATTCCAGTACCTTTCTAACAAAATTGGTTTCATGCATTTTGGTTCAGTGAATCAGGCTGGGTTGATTTTTGAATCTAGGTACATAACTGTGTTTGAAATTAAATAAATAAACTTAAGTTTGAATTGTCGGGTCGTGCGGGATGTCTAACTGGGCCGGCCCACTACGCACAGCGCACGCGCGGGCGGGTTAAGTGGCTGTCCCCACGCGTCAGTGAGACAGTGAGGGGCGAAGCGGTACGGGAGGCTATGGACCGCACAATCTAACTCTAATCGAACGGCCTGGTTCATCATCCATGTCGGGCAGCGCCGACGAGACAGAACCCTAACGCGGTAGGTGGGGGTTGTGGGAGGCTCACCGGGGCTCAGGCGATGGTCGGCGATGGGGGAAAACGACGAAGTCGACGACGGCGGTTCTCCTGGTACCGGCAGCTTCTCCTGGGGCGGCTCCAATCGATGGCGCCTCTCCTCCTCTGCAGCGGTGAACTCCGGTGAAATTATGGCGATGCACTGCTCGCCTTGCTTCGGGGTGAGTGGGGGTGCTCAGTGAGAGGTGGGGAGTGAAATGGTGTGAAGAAAACGAGCGGTGGAGGCCTCTATTTATAGTGGCTAAAGGGGACCGACGGGCGCGGGCTGAGCTCGTTGTGGTCGACGGTACAGAGTTCTAATGGCATGGGCGACAGTAGGGGGCGGTGCAGTGCTCCCTGGCGAAGCTCAACGGCATGGTCTTGCGGCGTGGGGCGGTGCTGAACGGTTGGAATACGTCGATGCTCTGGGCGGGTCCGACGGCGATTTTAATGGAACACGTCGATGCTCCTGGTCGCGCGGCAGCGAACGAGCATGTCTGGCGGGGTGTCGGGGTGATGGTGATCATCTGTACAAGCGGAGAGGGCGGCGCACGGTATGTGGGCGCTGGTCGAGTGTGGCGCACTGGCGCGCTCTCGGCTCGCACACAGAGAGAATGAGCGCGTGCGTTCTGGGTGGTCCAGTGGCTGGCTGTGCTCGGGGCTGGGATAGTGGGTGGTGGTGGACAGTGGAGTGCCTGCTAGACAAGGTTGGCGAGGCTAGTTCTTCCTCTAGCTCGCTGGCGACATGGGGGTGGCAAGCTAGGCTCGGCATTTTCACCATTAATGGCTATGCCAAGCTCACAGTGGTTCTAAGGCTTGTTAATTGGGCTAGATCATCTACTAAGAGTGTAGGGAGAGCTAGAGAGGGAACAAGGTTGGCCAAATTCACTGCTGCAAATAGTGTTTGATGTTTTGTTGTTTGTTGCTAACAAGGTGTTTGATGAAATGGCCGAAAAAAATTCAAATTTGAATTTTGGATTCAAACTTGGTGGGTTTGCTAGGCACATATTAGGGAGTATCTGGTTAGCTGGATTAGTCAAGGGGCACTGATTTGGTTGGGTTTTGAAAATGTATGATCTTCACATATGATAAAGATTCAATTTTGAATTGTCATTTGAATGAGGTTGCCAAATGTTTCTGCAAGTTTGGAATGTGGGCTTTGATTCACTTTTACTTGGTCTAGCAAGGGGTGAAAAGAAGTGGAAAAGTTTCTGTTTGAAATCTTGGACTAGAAACACTAGTGACCTAGTGAGCAAGATTGGCAAAAATGACCATTTGCCTTAATTGATTTGTTTTTGATTTTCCCTTTATTTGTTTCTTCATGGAAATGTTTTAGATGATGTTATTTTCATCTTTAAACCATTCCTTGCTATTTAGGTTAATCACACAAGTCCATTCATGCATTTACCAAATCATCACATACACACATGCATTCATATGAGTTTAAATTAATCAAAGTTTTTGTTAAACCTAATTTTAGTGATTAGAGTTTGATGATCATTGTTTAATATTTTTGGGATGTTACAAACCTTCCCTCCTTAAACAAAATCTTGTCCCGAGAATTGAAAAAGGAGAAAAAGATTACCTAGGATTTAAAGAGATCGGGAAACTCCGTCCTGATGTTATCTTCGTGCTCCCAGTTAGCTTCTTCTTAAGTGTGGTTGCTCCACTGAATCTTGAGAAACTTGATGCTTCGGGTTCTGGTGGTTCTGAAAGCTTCTTCCAAAATACGGATGGGTACTTCGGGATACGTCAGGTTATCATTGATCTCTATGGCCGGTGATCGATGTTCTTGAAAACTTCGGTCTTCTCCGGAACTTCAAGGCATTTGCGAAGTAACGATATATGGAACACATTGTGCACTGCTGACATTTCCTCTGGCAGTTCCAATTGATATGATACATCTCCTCGATGATTCAAAATCTTGAAGGGTCCGATATATCTTGGGGCTAACTTTCCTTTGAGCTAGAAACACTACATTCCTTTCAAAGGCGACACTTTGAGATACACAAAATCTCCGATATTGAAAGCGAGGTCTCGACGTATCTTGTCGGCGTAACTATTCTGTCTTGAATGGGCGGTCTTGAGGTGCTCACGAATCTTGTGAACTTTCTCTTCTGCCTCTCGTAGGATGCCGGGTCCGAAAATCTGACTCTCTCCTACTTCCGACCAATTCAAAGGGGTGCGACACTTCCTTCCATACATGAACTCAAACGGGGCCATTTGCGGACTAGCTTGATAACTGTTGTTGTATGAAAATTCTGCGAAAGGCAGACAGTCTTCCCATTTAGATCCATACTCTAGCACACATGCTCTCAACATATCTTTGAGTATTTGATTTACTCGCTCTGTTTGTCCATCGGTCTGAGGGTGATATGCTGTGCTGAAATCTAGTCGGGTTCCTAAACCTTCTATGACTTTCTTCCAGAATCTCGAGGTAAACCGAGTTCCTCGATCCTATACGATGTTCTTGGGGACTCCGTGCAAACTGACGATTCTAGCTATGTACAACTCTACTAGCTTCAAACTCTGGTAAGTGGTCTTGAATGGTAAGAAATGGCCTACTTTGGACAATCTGTCAACTATGACCCAGATAGAGTCATTTCCCCTACTAGAAGTAGGTAATCTGGTGATAAAGTCCATTTCAACTGAATCCCATTTCCATTCCGGAATCTGCAATGGTTGCTGCAGTCCTACGGGTCTTTGATGTCCTGCCTTGACTCTCTGACATATATCACACTTGGCGATATAGCTTTCTATTTCTCTCTTCATTTTATGCCACTAAAATTGCTCCTTCAAATCCTGATACATCTTCATTCCTTCGGGGTGGATAGAATAAAGGGTATCATGGGCCTCTTTCAAAATAACTTCTTCAACTCCAAATCTGCTAGTACACAAAGGCGTCCTTTGTACCACATAACTCCTTCGTCTTTGGTGAATCCGGGTACTTTGACTGTACCAATACGACGTTTGATTCCATCAATACTAGCATTTCCTTTCTTCGCCTCTTTGATCTGACTGATCAAAGTGGGTTGAAGTTCTATGCTAGCCAAAAATCCTTCACTCACTAATTCCATTCTAAAATCTTCCATCTCTTTGTGCAAACTTGGTTGCTCCTTCAAAATCATGGAGTTCAAGCGACACGGCAATCTGCTAAGGGCATCTGCTACCACATTAGCTTTACCGGGGTGATAGTGAATGTCCAGATCATAATCCTTGATTAGCTCAATCCATCTTCTCTGCCTCATATTCAGCTCCTTCTGAGTGAATATATACTTCGGGCTCTTGTGATCCGAATAAATCTCACAACGGTTTCCCATCAGATAATTCCTCCATGTCTTCAGGGATAGAACTACGGCTGCGAGTTCAAGGTCATGGGTTGGGTAATTCTGTTCATGCTGCTTCAATTGTCGGGATAGATAAGATATAACTTTGCCTTCTTGCATTAACACACATCCGAGACCGATCTTGGATGCGTCACAATACACATCGAAGGGCTTCGTGATATCCGGCATGATCAAGATTGGGGCTGAAATCAATCTCCTCTTGAGTTCCTGAAAACTCGCTTCACATTTGTCCGTCCATTCAAACTTCTTATCCTTCTTCAACAATTGGGTCATGGGTCTTGCAATGGTCGATAATCCTTCTACAAACTTGTGGTAGTATCCCGCTAATCCGAGAAATGCACGAACTTGGGTTTGAGTGGTTGGGGCTTGCCAATCTTCAACATCCTTCACCTTCCTAGGGTCAACGGCAATTCCTCCGGCTGATACAATATGTCCGAGGAATCCTACCTCCTGTAACCAGAATTCACATTTGCTAAACTTGGCATATAGCTGATGCTCTCTAAGGGTTCCAAGAATGGTCCTTAGGTGTAGCTCATGTTCTTCTTCTGATTTGGAAAAATTAGAATGTCATCGATGAAAACAACGACAAACTTATCTAGGAAGTCCATAAAAATCTTATTCATGAGATTCATGAAATAAGCGGGGGCATTGGTTAATCCAAAAGACATGACAGTATACTCGTATAATCCATATCTGGTGGTAAAGGCAGTCTTTGGAATATCCTCTGCGTGAATCTTTAGTTGATGATAGCCAGTTCTAAGATCAATCTTAGAAAACACTTTGGAACCAGTCAACTGGTCAAACAGATCTTCTATCTTTGGCAACGGGTACTTGTTCTTGATGGTGACATCATTCAACTTCCGATAATCCGTACACAAACGGTTACCTCCATCCTTCTTGTCCACAAATAGAACAAGTGATCTCCATGGCGATGCACTTGGTTGAATCAGTCCAATTTCTAGCATGGCATCCAGTTGCTTCTTCAGTTCCACTAGTTTAGACGGGTTCATACTATATGGTCTCTGGGATATGGGTCCGGTTCCAGGGATTAGTTCAATGATTAACTCGATATCCCGATCTGGGGGCATACCGGGCAAAACATCTAGAAATACATCGGGGTATTCACAGACTATCCGGACTTGGTCAATGGTGGGCTGGGCTATACTCTTGTTGCACTTTAATTGACGGGGCAAGGTTTCAGATACATGCTCGACTGATATTCTGGCTGTACTGGTCATGGTTATGGATTTCTTGGCACAGTCAATTAATCCTTTGTGTTTGGACATCCAATCCATTCCTAGTACTATTTCCAAACCTTTAGTTCCAAGTACTATTAGATTAGCATAAAAATCTATGCCATGGATGCGGATAGGGACGACTTTGCAAATTTTCCTAGCCTTGGTGGTTGAACTAGGTATTTGAACAATCATAACATGCTTCAATTTGGTTGGTTGAATCTTACTAGTGCATGCAAATTCTTTAGTAACAAATGAGTGCGATGCTCCAGAATCAAACAATACTCTTGCAAGTACTGAGTTAATAGAAAACATACCCAGCACGACATCTGGCGCTTCCTGGGCTTCTTCAGCATGCATGAGAAAGAGACGACCGTTGCGGTTGAGCGAGTTCCCTAGGGCAAACCTTCTTCCGAGCTGAACACGATGTTGTTGCTGAGCTGGGGCATTGGCATTGGGGGCTGCGGCAATCTTCTTGGGGCACTCATTGGAATAGTGACCCTTGGTTCCACATTCATAACAAGTCACCTGTGACTTGTCCTTTGCTGCAACAGGCACGACATTGCTTCTAGTCCTTGGGGAAGTGTTGGTGTTGGTGGCGGCATTGTTGTTGAACTTAGGTGGGGCAGAGTTAAAATTGCTGGAGTTGTCGGGGTTGTTGTGGTTTTCTCCGGGCCTTGGGTTTCCACGGTTGGGATAGGTCGGGCGGTTCATCGGGGGTCTGTTGTTTCTTGGGGCAAATCCGGGGGATGGGTTGGGGTGATACTTTGGTGTATGATGGGTTCCTGGTTGATTCATCATGCAATGCTTGCGGTTCTCATTAGCTTGGTTGATCTTTCCTTCCATTTGAATGGCAGAGTCAACTAAGGCTTCAATATCTGCGAAGGGGATATTGACTAACACTGTCTGCATCTCATCGTGCAGACCATTCAGGAATCTCTCCTTCTTCTTGGCATAAGTATCTATCTCGTACGGGGCAAACCTAGCCAATGACAAGAATTTGTCACGGTATTCCACTACTGCCATCCTTCCTTGTTTCAGTTCTTTGAATTCATCTCTCATCCTCTTGATCAAACTCAGTGGCACATGGGTTCTGCGGAACTTGACTTTGAACTCCTCCCAAGTCATCAGCTGACCTCCTGTCATTGCGCAAACGCTGTTCCACCACACTCTTGCATCTCTGGCTAGATAGTGGGTAGCAAACAATACTTTCTCGTTAGCTTCCACTCCTACAACTTCTAGATTGTTCTCCATGGTTTGCAGCCAATCATCTGCATCTAGGGGCTCTTCTGACTTAGTGAAAACAGGTGGGTTGGTGTTCTGGAAATTCTTGAGCTTAGATCCATGGTTGTCCTGATTTCCGTGGCCTTGATTGTTGTTGGCCATCTAAGCTATCTTCTGAAGGGTGGCTAAGTTGGCTTGACGTTCGGCTCTTTCAGCTTCGCGGTCAGAAACCAACATTTGCTAGAGTTGCAACATCGGGTCCGGGGCTGAGTTGCTTCCTCCACGAGGCATCTGAAGATTGATATAGATCATGAGAAAAGAGGGAAATTTCTAAGGTTCAGTGTTTTGTGAAGTTTTTAAAGTTTGACTCAGATTTTTCTAGCGACTTTCTTTTCATTCATTCATAGCACATGATACAAACACACACCACAACAAAGGAAAACAGATGGTTTTAAGAACCATTCTGGGAAACTACGATACAGTGGGACCGAATACAACTCACTAACGCTAGTGCTCAAGTGCTACTACTCCTCGGAGTCAGTGTCCTCATCATCTTCATCATCATCATCGATGAAGGAGAAGTTGTCCTCATCGATGAAGATGTCCATGGCCTGATCCTCCAGAAAGTCATCATCATCGCTGAGATAGGAGTGGGGGTCTCCACGAATGTCCTCCCCTGCATTCTCCCTCTCCTCCAGCTGCATGTCTCTCTCGTGAATGGTCTCCTCCAAATCCAAGATCCGGTGGCGAAGACGGGCAATGATGCGCTCCTTCTTGTCGAGCTGACGGTGACGAGACTTGCGATCACTCACAAGCATGGCGATGGTTCGATCCTTCTTGACAGCGAGGGCATATTTGTGGTTGGCGTATGAACGTGCATTGTCCAACTCCTTCTGTCAGTCATACATCATGAAGCTGAGGTGGTCTAATTGACTCTTCAGATCGTGGTGGTATGGGTCCTCTAGTGGCTGTCCCATAACATCACGCCTTGGGTATAACTCAAAGCGGGTACCCTTGATCTGGTTGATACTCTGCCCACACAGACGGGCAAGAGCTTCCTGCATTGCCCTGGCCAGTCCATCGAGCCAGTTGTTCTCCCTTAAGGTGAACTGAATTCCTTCTGCAGTGGGAGGTTCAATCTTTCCTCGGAGACTTGCAACAACTATCCACTACAGATCTTCTCCTTCTTGATCATTGAGCTGAGCTCCGAAGAACTTGGGGTGCGGACGCTCCAGCATCTCCGATAGCTGGTCCAAGTCACGCTCAAAGATGAGGTCTCCTCCATTCCCCAACTGATAAAACTTGTTGTACTTCACGTCCATCTATAAGAATATAGGATGAGTAAGTTAGTAGAGTGATCAAGTGTGTCAATTTTTATGTAGGTTTGCAAGAATTTTTGAGGAACATGAATTTTTATGAAAGAATCCAAGTGATAAGAATGAGAATAAGTTTTTTTGAAAATACTCACTTCCTTTGGTTTTGAAACTAAGTTTTTGATTCAAACGTCCATTCTAACTAGGGTCTCCTATGGTCAGGATGGCTCTGATACCAACTTGTCAACACCCAGAATTTTAATCACAGATGCTTGTTATGCCATACATCGCAATCCCAGGATTACCATTTTTGCGATACATAACAGATTGGATATCACAATACATCATCCATTACAAACCATACATAAGGTCTTACACAAATAAGGATCTCATGATCCAGTTCTTAATACAATTCAAGCAGCGGAATAACGTAATAGTAACGATAGCATAGGCGAAGCTCCATCTTCATGGTCACAGGCAATGCTGACGTTGGGAGATGATCCTAGTTGTCGTAACCTTCCTGTTGTCCCTCTTCCTGATACTCCTCTTCATAGTCTGTCCATGGGAATAGCCAGGGACAAAGCCATGAGTACTCTTTAAGTAATCGCAAACTAATACTAATAAGTGAAGGGGGTTTTTGTAGTAGGATACTAAGCTCTAGGGTTGTTTTGCAAAAAGCCAGATTTACCTCTACTAAGTTTAGAAGCAAAGAAACTGGTTGAAAGTTTTATAACACCTAAGTGGGAACTTGAATTTCATATCACAACTCTGTTGTGGTCAAGTCAAAGTCACGAATCATTTCACAAGTCATTTTGAAAACATCTGACGGGGGATCAGTATGGCCACTCCAACTGTCCATAACCGCGGACGCGGCTATTCGAATAGTTTGACATTGTGCAGAGATTGTACACTTTCACCACAACATTGGATACATCCATCAGGAACAAATCCTAATTCACCATACTCAATAATCAATCATAACCTTTCAATTACACGCCCTAGTATAGGCACCTCTCCTGTGAGTTTGGCCTCCCAACCATGACCAACTGTCATCTTGGATACTGCACAGGTGGACAATCTTCACAAGGTAGCCTCAGCTCAGACCTTGGCCGCAAGGGAACCCATACTAAGGCATATAAATTTTCAGTCAATCCCTACCCAAATTTCGGGTATTGTGGTTGTACGGTAAAATTGGAATGGTATCACATCCAGACAACCATCAGTTTTATAAAGGTCTAAGGCTCATGCCTTAACATTTTCATCATCAAAATCATCTGGTGTTCGGAAACACATGTCAAAACATTTTAGTAGAATGACTCATCATTCTAAGGTTTTCATAACCATTTTCACCAAGTATTCCCATCTAAAGTTGATCAAGTTTTATGCTTAGCACTAGCATCTACAAGTGGGGGTAAATACTAATGAGGGATGGTAAACAAGTGTATCTTATCTAAGTAAAATCTCATTTCTCAGGATGACATCAAGATTATCTAACTTAGGCCAAGTTTTATGATCTTTATGCTACCTTCAATTATCTTTCTAGAATCTACAAGTCACTAAGTAAACTTTTGATAGAAAGCTTTTAATAAAGAAAAATTAAAATACTAAACTTGCAAGAAAAACTAGGATGGTGTGTCAAGTGGGTATAAGCTTGCTAAGTTGCAAGTGTTAGCCTGCTCAGTTAATAGCTTGATAATTCAACTAGTAGTATTAGGCTTGCATAAGTAGGTATCTTGCAAGTGTTAGCTTGCCTTGTGCAGAGCAGTGGTTTCAAGTTCTCCCCGGCTTCTTCCTCGTAGTATCCTCCTTCCTCCTCGTATCCTTGGTCGGTACTATCTTCTAAAATAAATACGAGGTACACAATCACCGAACAATACTTAACTGTTTCTAATCATCACACAAAGGTTCCCACTAGATGATCTAGCATCATCACTAACATTACAAGATTAAAGCACTTGTCTCATTTATTTTATTTTAGAAAAGTAATTTCTACTCATTGAAAAATTACTTAAGATTTAATATTCTACAACTAAAACATGGGATCATGTTGACAGATGTCATCACCATATATTTCAGTACATGGGAATGTGATTTAAAGTGGTGTCACAAATTAATAAGGTTTAACCTTTTTATTTTAATTAAATAAAGTGACTAGAATGGCCTATGAGGCATTCTTTTATTACTTGATCATTATTTCTGCAAGTAAACCTATATATTTTTATATATTCTGAAAGGTATGGTTAAATGTGATTTTTGAGAGTTGGAATCCACTCAAAATCTTTCATGGTTGAATTTTGAAAAATGTTTGAATGCAGAAAAGCTTCTGCCTTGTTATTTTTACCATGGGTGATCCACAAATCTAAATGGTTTGAATCCAACGGGCATGGATTAAGCATTCCAGTACCTTTCTAACAAAATTGGTTTCATGCATTTTGGTTCAGTGAATCAAGCTGCGTTGATTTTTGAATCTAGGTATAGAACTTTGTTTGAAATTAAATAAATAAACTTAAGTTTGAATTGTTGGGTCACGCCGGATGTCTAACTGGCCGGTTCACTATGCACAGCGCACGCGTGGGTGGGTTAAGTGGCTGTCCCCATGCGTCAGTGAGACACTGAGGAGCGAAGCGGTACGGGGGGCTATGGACCGCACGATCTAACTCTAATGTAACGGCTCTGGTTCATCGTCCACGTCGGGCAACGCCGGCGAGACAGAACCCTAACGCGGCAGGTGGGGGTCCTGGGAGGCTCACCGGGGCTCAGGCGATGGTCGGTGACGGGGGCGAACGGCGAAGTCGATGACGGTGGTTCTCCTGGTACCGACAGCTTCTCCTGGGGCGGCTCCAATCGATGGCGCCTCTCCTCCTCTGCAGCGGCGAACTCCGGTGAAATTCCGGTGATGCGCTGCTCGCCTTGCTACGCGGGTGAGTGGGGGTGATCAGTGAGAGGTGGGGAGTGAACTGGTGTGAAGAAAACGAGCGGTGGAGGACTCTATTTATAGTGGCTGAAGCGGACCGACGGGCGCGGGCTGAGCTCATCGTGATCTACGGTATAGAGGGCTAATGGCATGGGCAACGGTAGGGGGCGGTGCGGTGCTCCCTGGCGAAGCTCAACGGCGTGGTATTGCGGCGTGGGGCGGTGCTGCACGTTCGGAACACGTCGATGCTCTGGGCGGGTCCTACGGAGATTTTAATGGCGCACAGCGTCTACGGTCCGCGCGGCGGCGAACGAGCATGTCTGGCGGGGTGTTGGGGTGCTGGTGATCATCTCTGCAAGCAGCGAGGGCAGTGCGTGGTGTGTGGGCGCTGGTCGAGTGTGGTGCACTGGCGCGCTCTCAGCTCGCAAGTAGAGAGAATGGGCGCGTGCGTTCAGTGTGGTCTAGTGGCTGGCTGTGCTCGCGGCTGGGACAGTGGGTGGCGGTGGACGGTGGAGTGCCTGCTATACAAGGTTGGCGAGGCTAGTTCTTCCTCTAGCTCGCTGGCGACATGGGGGTGGAAAGCTAGGCTCGGCATGGTCATCATTAATGGCTATGCCAAGCTCACAGTGGTGCTAAGGCTTATTAATTGGGCTAGATCATCTACTGAGAGTGTAGGGAGAGCTAGAGAGGGAACAAGGTTGGCCAAATTCACTGCTGCAAATAGTGTTTGATGTTTTGTTGGTTGTTGCTAACAAGGTGTTTGATGAAATGGCCGAAAGAAATTCAAATTTGAATTTGGATTCAAACTTGGTGGTTTTGCTAGGCACATACTAGGGAGTATCTGGTTAGCTGTATTAGTCAAGGGGCACTGATTTGGTTGGGTTTTGAAAATGTGTGATCTTCACATATGATAAAGATTCAATTTCGAATTGTTATTTGAATGAGGTTGCCAAATGTTTATACAAGTTTCAAATGTGGGCTTTGCTTCACTTTTACTTGGTCTAGCAAGGGGTGAAAATAATTGGAAAAGTTTCTGTTTGAAATCTTGGACTAGAAACACTCAAAGTGACCTAGTGAGCAAGATTGGCAAAAATGACCATTTTCCTTAATTGATTTGTTTTTGATTTTCCCTTTATCTGTTTCTGCTTGGAAATGTTTTAGATGCTGTTATTTTCATCTTTAAACCATCCCTTGCTATTTAGGTTAATCACACAAGTCCATTCATGCATTTACCAAATCATCACATACACACATGCATTCATATGAGTTTAAATTAATCAAAGTTTTTGTTAAACCTAATTTTAGTGATTAGAGTTCGATGATTATTATTTCATATTTTTGGGATGTTACAGTACATTAGCACAGGTTCACCCACACAACACTTACAACACCAAAGAAGAGTACTTAGCTATTTGAAGCGAAAGCACTTGACAGAATTCCCATGTGTCATCGAGAATGTTTGGTCCTTATAAGTATTTTCACCGGCTTGTCCTTTGCTAAGAAAGGATTGGGCCAATTTCTGCGTTTGTTCTTTGTCTTTATTACTTGCACCTTGTTTTGTTGCTTTATCAGAAAACACCTAAAAATCCGTTTGCTAAGTATTTACAGAGAGTTCTTGCTCCATACCACTAGTCAACACCTTCTGTTCCTTGTTGGGATTGACACTCCTATTTATCGAAAGTACTGCGATACACCCTCTATACTTATGGGTCGTCAAGACTATTTTCTGGCGTCGTTGCCGGGGAGTGAAGCGCTATTGAAGAGCGCAACTGGTAAAGGAAACTTCTTCTGTGAGTATTGCTTTTTTGTTTCTGCTTGTTACTTTGTTTCCAATATAGATAACCCACTTGGTTTTTTGTTTGGGAAAACTACTACCACTGTTAGGGTAGTAGACGAACCACCACCTGTTGAGATAGATCCTTTTAAGATACCTACAAGTATTGTTGATCGTGTTATGGATAATTAGTATTTTGGTGATGGAACTGTCCATCCTGGTGATCA
Source organism: Avena sativa (assembly GCA_916181665.1). Taxonomy (NCBI): domain Eukaryota; kingdom Viridiplantae; phylum Streptophyta; class Magnoliopsida; order Poales; family Poaceae; genus Avena; species Avena sativa. Next base: position 95,741,320 of record OV702294.1, read on the forward strand.
TTTGCTTTTTATCCATGAATTATGCGGGTTGTTTAAGTGTGCAGGTATCACAACTAAATAGGTGAAGAAGAAGTTACTCTCCATATCCTTGAAAGGGAGAGATGAAGAATGTATAAGTTGCTGAAGAATGGACAATCCATGGAATGGGAGGAAATGGCTTCTCTCTTTTATTCTAAATTCTATCCTCCCAGTGAGATTCATAAGGATAGAAATCTAATATATAACTTTTGGCCTCGTGATGGATAAAGTACAGCTCAAGCTTGGGGGAGATTGAAGTTACTAATGCTTAAATGTCCTATTCATGAACTCCCTAACAATATTATTATCAATAACTTTTAAGCTAGGCTTTATCTTCATGATAAATATTTACTAGATGCTTCTTGTGCTGGATCATTCACACGTATGAAGGAAGAAGCTAAATGGGATCTACTAGACCATATTCAAGAGAACACGGAACCTTGGGAGAATGACAAAGGAAGAAAGTCAGGTATAAACTATGATTATGAATGCATAAAATCTATTATGGGAACTGAGGACTTCCGTGATATTAGAAATGAGTTTGGTCTTGATTCCCAAATTATTGCAAACTGTTTTAAATCCTTTGCCTCTTACATAGAAATTCCCAAGTAGAAGTGGACTAAGTACCATGCTCCTTATAAAGATGTTAGTCATGTTCCTATTAGAAGCACTGAAATTTGTACTACTAATCATATTGTGCATGAACCTTATGTTTAGAAAATGCCTTTCCCAGCTAAGGTAAAGGAGTATTCTATGATGATTAGTGCAAATAATAAAGGTACTAAGAAAATTGTGGAGCCTGGTGAGCAATTGAATATTGAACCTGTGGTAGCTATTGTGAAAGATCTTGACGCTAGAAATATAGAGGATGGGCATCTTGTCTTTTGTGAAGATGCTTCTAATATTGTCTATCATCCTAGTGAAGTTAGAAAAGCTAGTGTTCATGTGCTTTCTGTTAAAATTGGTGATCATTGCTATTAAGGTTTATGTGACATTGGTGCTAGTTCTAGTGCTATTCCTTATGAGCTTTACAGAGAAATTATGCATGAAATTGGTCCTTGTGAGCTTGAGGACATTGATGTGGTTATTCACCTTGCAAATAAGGAAACCATTTGCCCTATTGGGATTGTAATAGATGTAGAGGTTCTTTGTGGTAACATTAAATATCCTGCTGATTTTCCAGTGCTTAATTCAGCAGCTAGCAAAACTTGCCCATCATTTTTGGTAGACCTTTCTTGAACACTTGTGGAGCTATTATAGATTGTAAGAAGGAAAAAGTTTTAACTAAGTTTGATGGAGATTCTTATGAGTTTAACTTTTCCAAATTTGCTAAAGCTCCTTGTGAAAACAGCTTGCCTAATTAAGATTTCAGGATGGAACAACTTGCTTCTATTGATCCAGTTTATGACCTTGGACCTCTTTTTGGTGACTGTAAGTATGCTCATTCTAATGATAGAGTTGTTTCCTGTGACAGTTATATTGTCAACTTTATTCAAAGTGCTACTGAAAGTTATTATGAGAGAGGGAAACATGGTTTTATGCATCTCAATAATGTTAAGTTTCCCCGTTTTATGTTGTAAGCTTTTAAGTTGCATTTGTTTTGTCTTCCCATGCTAGTGGCTTTTTGTTTCAACAATTTGTTCTCTCATGACACCCCCATGCATAGGAAGTGGGTTAGACTCAAGTGTGTTGGTTATTTGCTTCTTGATGCTCTCTTTCATTCCAGATATATATCTCCTTTGTGAGCATCTTTGAAAGTTTCAAGCCTAACATAAAGGCATTAAAGAAAAGTAGTTGTTGGAAGATAACCCAAGAGTTTGGTTGAGTCTTGGAAATTATTACCTCTGTAATAACCGCTCCTTATCCTTTTTTTTGGTTTTTGTGTCAAGTTCAACTACTTTTGAGAAGTAGAGGAGTTGTGAAAAGTGGCTATCCTGGGAAAGATTTTTGTGCTGCATTGTAAAAATTTGTGAGGGAGCTCAGTATGTCAGATTGAGCTGTATTTTTCTAAGATTGTTCTACAAGTTACTACCCAACTTTCATTAGTTCTACACTTTTTGATTTGAGCAACAGAAGATTTTCGAAAAAATCAATCTTTACCTGCTGGTCTGTTTTGATAGATTTCTGCTATCATTTGCATTTGCCTCTTACAGAAGCCTTTATTTTGATGGATTTCAGTTGAAGTGTGCACCTAAAGGTTAATTTGTTTTTTCTTACACTAATGTTGCCATTGATATTTGTGTGAGACCTTGTAGGGAAGGACATTCCAGGAGAAGGAGAAAAGGAGTCTGCAGAGTTCGTCTTTGAGTAGGTAAAAGTGGTGAAAACAGAAGGTTCGTGAAACCCTAATCTTTTTATATTTTTAATATTTTTAATACATAAGGGAAGTTACGAGACATAGCAGAGGAGGAACCAAAGGCCAGGGTGGCCAAACCCACCCCAGGCGCGGGCCCCAGCTAGCCGCGCCTGGAGGGGGTGTGCCTCCCCCGAGCTCCGTCTCCGCCTTGTTTTCGTATCAAAACCTTCCTTATGCATTGAAACTTCGTAATATATAACCCCCGGATGCCCCGAGGTTCGTGCATCATGTTCTCGTCGTGTTTTCGTTTCGATTTGTTTCTGTCAGGAAATCTTCTCAAGTTTAGAGCACCATGGTCTTCGCCAACGACAAAGGAAAGAAGTCATGGAGGAAGTAAAGTTGGAGGAACAAACCGCCGTAGGATCAAGGGCAAGGAAACCTACTTTTGTAGGAGCAATTAACACTAGACGTGCTTTTTCTCGTAACATGCAGGGGATCATAGCCTCCGTTCTAGACTTCAGATCCTGCCCTGAGGTTGTGGAAGCCCTTCGAACCACTGACGAGATTTGTGATAAGTACCATGCTTTGAGGATGAAGGTGGATATACTTCAAGAGGAGAATAACAGGCTTCGTGAGATGCTAGAGGGTTTTCTGACCCTAAACAAGGGAACACCACCACCACCGAAGGAGTAATTCGTCATCAGGATTGGCATCCCCTTGGCTTGTTCCAAGCTTGGGGGTGCCACGGTATCACCATCATTATATTTTATCTTTTACCTTTTTAGTGGATTCATATCTTGGATAGAGGTGTTATCTTATAGGTTGGTTTGCATGTGGAAGTATCTCTCCTTTAGTTGATTATCTATGTATCACTTGGTGTGAGTGCCTTTATGAAATATTAATGAGAAGTTTCATCTTTACTTTTTGCACTTCTTATTTTAGTTTGCAATCTCTATTATATGATGGATATTGTTGATCAGTATTGGCATCACTTTGGGAGCATTAAGTGAATCTAAATTGGTTTTGGCAAACCAAGTTCTGGTTAGTAGCAACACTTTTTGAGGTTTGAAAGAAAAGAGAAAAAGCTTACAGGTATTTTGTATCATATATTTTCTTTCTTGTTGGCTCATAAGCTTAGTATTCTTTATTTAAGATCTTTTGTGTCTTCAAGGAAGATTGCATGTTTGTGTTTATCACTTGCAGGTTTGCTTGTTTCCTTCAAATCTTTTGCTTGCTACCCAGCCTTGCTAGCCAAAAACCTGTTTTGAGAAGGCATACTTCTCATGTTTCCAATCCCTTTGAATCAAAACCTTTGCCATTTGTGTCCACCATATCTACCTATTAGCTATTACTATTCCAAGCAAATTCTCAAGCTTCATCTCTCTTTCGAATTAAAAACTATTTTGTTATGTGTAAACTAGTAAGTAAATGTAACATCCCAAAAATACTAAACTTGGATCATCAAACTCTAATAATAAAATTTAGGGTTAACAAAAACTTTTCTAAATAAAATTATGAAAGCATGCATGTGTGTATGCATTTCAATTTGAATTCTTTTGAACCACCTTGTTTGTGTGTTCATTTTCTTGTGAATGGATGCTTAGGTGAAATAAACATCATCTAAACATTTCCCAAACTTTTCCCAAAGACAAATAAATCAAAACAAAGCTAAATGAGTGAATGGTCATTTTGACCAATTTAACTCCCATGCCTACTTTGGCTGTCTCAAACTTTCAGAACTTAACAGAAACTTGTTTGGATCTTTGCACCCCTTGATTGTACTCATAACAAAGTATCAAGGCCCACTTTGTGATCATCCAGAAACTTTCAAATGCATAGTTTAAATAACAATTCAAAATTGAATCTTTATCATATGGGAAGATCCCACTTTTTCAAAAACCACTCAAACAAGCTCAACTTTCAAAACCCAAGCATCTGCAGACTCACCAGCACTAACCTAGCACACACACGAAAAATCTTTTCAAAATTCAAAACTTGAATTCATGCGGCCATTTCATCAAACACATTGCAGACACAAATCAAACAAAATCCAAACACTATTGTGAGCATGATTCTTGCCTAACTTGTTCCCTCTCTGGACACCACTAGCCTTAGTAGATCATCTAACAATCTTAACTAATCACTAGCACCACTGTGAGCTTGCCAATGCCATCAATGGTGAACAGCCGAAGCCACCCTTGTCACCCCCATGTCGACAGCAAGCTAGGAGAGAAACTAGTCGTGCCAACCTTGTCTGGAAGATCACCCATGCCTCACTGCCCCCTCTCGACCAGCCCTGCCTCGAAGACATCGACCAGATCACCCAGGATCGCAGCGCCCGTGCCTCTGTCAACCATGCCGAGCGTGCACCAGAGCGCCACCCTCGACCGAAGCCCACAGACCGCGCGCCGCCCTTGCCGCGTGCATATACGATCACCACCGACCCCGGAGACCGCCAGACATCCCCGTTCGCTGCCCCATGCCTCACAGCCACCGCTCGTCGTCGAAGACGCCGCCTCTGCCGCGCAGAGCATCGCACGTTCTAGACCATATGCCACCGCCCCTACATGCGCATTAAAGCCATAGAGCATCGCCAGGAGACCACCAAGCAATCGCCACCGCCGGCCATGCCTCTAGCAGCCCGTAGCCATGTCGCCACCGTCGCCTGCCCATGCCGTTCGGTCTTGTCGTCGCGACTATAAATAGAGGCCACCCCCAGCCGAATTGAGCACACCATCTCACTCCCCTCTCTTCACTGATCGTCCCACCCCGTTGCCGGAGCAAGGTGAGCAGCACTTCGCCGGAATTTCACCAGAGCCCGCTGCCTCTGGAGAAGAAGGAAGCCAGCGATTGGAGCCGCCTAGGAGAAGCTGCCGGTACCAGGAGGTTTGTCGTCGTCGACTTCGTCGTTCGCCCGCCTCGCCGACCCTCGCCTGAACCCCGGTGAGCCCCCAACGACCCCCACTGGCCGCGCTAGGTTTCTATCTCTCCGGCGTTGCCCAACGTCGACGATGACCCTCAGCCGTTGGATTAGAACCAGATCGAACGCACCACATCGACCCATACTGCTTCGCACCCCCTCATATCACTGACGCGTGGGGACAGCCACTTAACCAGCCCGCGTATGCGCTGTGCTTAGCAGGCCGGCCCAGTATCACTTCCCGTGCAGCCCAGTTATTTGAATTTAACCTTTTTCATTTTATTTCAAACACACTTCTGTACCCAGTTTCAAAAATCAACCTAGGTCGATTCAGTGAACCAAATTGAATGAAACCAATTTTGTTAGAAAGGTCTAGGAATGCTGAATCCAAGCCCGTTGGATTCAAGTCATTTGGATCTGTAGATCATCCTGGTAAAAATAACAAGGCAGAAGCTTTTCTGCATTCAAACATTTTTAAAATTAAAACCATAATAGCTTTTGAGTTGATTCCAACTCTCAAAAGTCACATTTAACCATACCTTTCAGAATATATAAAAATATATAAGTTTACTTACAGAAATATTGTTCAAGTAATAAAAGAATGCTACATAGGCATTTCTAGCCACTTTAATTAATTAGAATAAAAGGGTAAAACCTGATTAAATGGTGACACCACTTTAAATCACATTCCCATGGACTAAAATATGTGGTGATGACATGTTTCAACATGACCCCATGTTTGGTTTGGAGAATATTAAATCTTAAGTAGTTGTTCAATGAGTAGAAATTACTTTTCTAAAAATAAAAGGAATTAAACCAAGCTTTAATCTTGTAATGTTAGTGATGATGCTAGATCATCTATAGGACCCTTTGTGATGATTGTAAGTAGTTACGTATTGTTTGGTGATTGTGTACCTCGTATTTATTCATAGACGCTAGTACCGACCAAGGATATGAGGAGGAAGGAGGATACTACGAAGAAGAAGCCGAGGAGAACTTCAACCACTGCTCTGCACAAGGCAAGCTAACACTTGCAATTTAGCAAGCTTATACTGATATTGATGCAAGCCAATACTTGCTTGCTTCTATGCCAACTATATGCCTTAAAACATATATGATCATAACCACTTGATAAACCAATCCTAGTTTTACTTGCAAGATTTATACTTTATTTCTTTATCAAAGCTATAACTCAGAGTTGACTTAAGTGACTGGTAGATTCTAGAAAGATATAGTGAAGGTTCCATAAAGAGCATAAAATTTGACCTAAGCTAGATAATCTTAATGTCACCCCAAGGCATGAGATGGAACTTAGTTGAAACTCCACTAGCTTACCACCCCTCATTAGAACTTACCCCCAATTGTAGATGCTGGTGCTAAGCATAAAACTTGATCAAATTTAGATGGGAATACTTGGTGAAAATGGTTATGAAAACCTTGGAATGATGGATCATTCTATTGAAATGTTTTTGACATGTGTTTCCGAGCACCAGATGATTTTGGTGATGAAAATGTTGAGGCATGAGCCTTAGCCCTTTATAAAACTGATGGTTGTCTAGATGCGATACCATTCCAATTTTATCATACAACCACAATACCCGAAGATTGGGTAGGGCTTGACTGGAAACTTATATACCTTAGTATTAGTTCCCTCACGACCAAGGTCTGAGCTGAGGCTACCTTGTGAAGATTGTCCACCTGTGCAGTACCCAAGATGACAGTTGGTCATGGTTGGGAGGCCAAACTCACAGGAGAGGTGCTTATACTAGGGCGTGTAATTGAAAGGTTAGGATTGATTATCCACATACTGAGTATGGTGAATTCAGGATTTGTTCCTGACGGATGTATCGAAAGTTGTGGTGAAAGTGTACAATCTCTGCAGAGTGTCAAACTATTCGAATAGCCGCGTCCGCGGTTATGGACAGTTGGAGTGGCCATACTGTTCCCCCGTCAGACTTTTCCAAAATGACTTATGAAATGAATTGAGACTTTGACTTGACCACAACAAGGTTGTGGCATAAGATACAAGTTCCCACTTAGGTGTTATAAAACTTCAACTAGCATTCCTTGCTTATAAACTTAGTAGAGATAAATCTGGCTTTTGCAAAACAACCCTAGAGCCCAGTGACCTATTATGAAAAACCCCTTTCACTTGTTAGTATTAGTTTGCGAGTACTTAAAGAGTACTCATGGCTTTGTCCCTGGCTATTCCCATGGCCAGACTATGAAGAGGAGTACCCGGAGGATGGACCCCAGGAAGGTTACGACAACTAGGATCATCTCCCATCGTCAGCATTGCCTGTGACCCCGAAGATGGAGCTTCGCCTACGCTACCGTTATTATTACGTATTCCGCTGCTTGAAGTTTTATTAAGAACTAGATCATGAGATCCCTATTGGTGTAAGAACTTATGTATGGTTTGTAATGGATGATGTACTGTGGTATCCAATTCTATTATGTCTCGCAAAAATGGTAATCCTAGGATTGCGATGTATGGCATAACAGACATCTGGGATTAAAAATCCGGGTGTTGACAAGTTGGTATCAGAGCCATCCTGACCATAGGAGACCCTAGTTAGACAGGACGTTTGAATCAAAAACTTAGTTTCAAAACCAAAGAAAACAAATATTTACAAAAACTTATTCTCATTCTTATCCCTTTGATTCTTTCATGAAAATTCATGTTCCTCAAAAACTCTTGCAAAATACATAAAATATTGACACACTTAATCACTCTACTAACTTACTCATCCTATATTCTTATAGATGGACGTGAAGTACAGCAAGTTTTAACAGTTGGGAAATGGAGGAGACCTTATCTTTGAGAGGGATTTGGACCAGCTTTCGGAACTTCTGGAGCGTCCGCACCCCGAGTTCTTCGGAGCTCAGCTCAATGATCAAGGAGGAGAAGATCTGCAGTGGCTAATTGTTGCAAGTATCCGAGGAAAGATTGAACCTCCCACTGCCGAGGGAATTCAGTTTACCTTAAGAGAGAACAACTGGCCCGATGGACTTGCCAGGGCCATGCAGGAAGCTCTTTCCTGTCTGTGTGGGCAGAGCATCAATCAGATAAAGGGTACTCGCTTTGAGTTTTGCCCAAGGCGTGATGCTAATGGACAACCACTAGAAGCCCCATACCACCCTGAGCTGAAGACTCAATTGGACCACCTTAGCTTCATAATGTACGATCGTCAACAGGAGCTGGATAACTGCCGTGACTACTCCAACCACAAGTCTGCCATCATCAAGACGAAGGATCAAACCATCGCCATGCTAGCAAAGGATCACAAGTCTCGCCGCCGTCAGCTCGACAAGAAGGAGCGCATCATTGCCCGTCTTCGCCATCGTATCTCATCTTTGGAGGAGACCATCCACGAGAGAGACATGCAGTTGGAAGAAAGGGAGAATGCAGGAGAGGATCTTCGTGGAGACCCTTACTCCTATCTTAGCGATGATGATGATTTTCTGGAAGATCATGCTATGGACTTATTCACCGATGAGGATGATTTCGCCTTCATCGATGATGATGAGGATGATGAAGCCACAAATTCCGAGGAGTAGTAGCACTTGATCACTAGCATAGTGAGTAGTATTCAATCCCACTGTATCGTAGTTTCCAGAATGGTTCTTAAAACCATCTGTTTTTCTTTGTTGTGGTGTGTGTTGTATCGTGTGCTATGAATGAATGAATCAATGAAAAGCGAGTTGCTAGAAAAATCTGAGTCAAACTTGAAAAACTTTTCAAAATCCCAGAACCTTAGAAATGTCCCTCTTTTCTCATGATCTACCTCAATCTTCAGATGCCACACGGATGAAGTGGTTCATCCCCGGACCTGATGTTGCAGATTCTGCAAATGTTGACTTCTGACCGTGAAGCTGAAAGAGCGGAACGTCAAGCCAACCTAGCCACCCTACAGCAGATAGCCCAGCTAGCCCACAACAACCAAGGCCACGGAAATCAGGACAACCATGGATCTAAGCTCAAGAATTTCCAGAACACCAACCCACCTGTTTTCACTAAGTCGGAAGAGCCCTTAGACGCTGATGATTGGCTGCAAACCATGGAAAATAACCTAGAAGTCGCCGGCATGGAAGCCAACGGGAAAGTTCTGTTCGCCACCCACTATCTAGCCGGAGATGCCAGGGCATGGTGGAACAGTGTTCGCGCAATGACCGGGGGCCAGATGATGACCTGGGAGGAATTCAAGGTCAAGTTTAGCAGAACCCATGTGCCACCAGGTTTGATCAAGAGAATGAGAGACGAATTCAGAGAGCTGAAGCAAGGAAGGATGACCGTAGTGGAATACCGTGACAATTTTTTGTCATTAGCTAGGTATGTCCCGGATGAGATCGACACCGAAGCCTAGAAGAAAGAAAGATTCCTGAATGGTCTGCATGATCAGATGCAGACAGTGTTAGTCAATATCCCCTTTGCTGATATTGAAGCCCTTGTCGACTCTGCCATCCAGATGGAAGGAAAGATCAACCAAGCCAATGTGAACCGCAAGCGTCGCATGATGCATCAACCAGGAACCCATCAGACCCCAAAGTATCGCCCTAACCCATCTCCAGGATTTGCCCCGAGAACCAATAGACCCCCGATGAACCGCCCGACCTATCCCAACCGTGGAAACCCTAGGCCCGGAGGAAATCTCAACAACCCTGGCAACGCTAGCAATTTCAACCATGCCCCACCCAAGTTCAAGAACAACAATGCTACCGCGAACACCAACACCGCCCCGAGGACTGGAAGCAATGCTGTGCCTGTAGCAGCAAATGACAAGTCGCAAGTGACTTGTTATGATTGTGGAAATAAGGGCCACTATTCCAAAGAGTGCCCCAACAAGAAGAATGCCGCAACACCCAATACCAATGTCCCAGCTCAGCAACAACGTCGTGTTCATCCAGGAAGAAAGTTTGCCCCAGGGAACTCGCTCAACCGCAATGGCCGTCTTTTTCTCATGCATGCTGAAGAAGCTCAGGAAGCACCAGACGTCGTGCTGGGTATGTTTTCTGTTAATTCAGTACTTGCACGAGTGTTGTTTGATTCTGGTGCATCGCACTCATTTGTCACCGAAGAATTTGCATGCACTAGTAAAATTCAACCAACCAAACTGAAGCATGTCATGATTGTTCAAATTCCCGGATCAACCACCAAGGCTAGGCAAATTTTCAAAGCCGTCCCTATCCGAATCCATGGCATAGATTTTTATGCTAACCTGATAGTACTCGGAACTAAAGGTTTGGAATTAGTACTAGGAATGGATTGGATGTCCAAACATAAAGGATTAATTGACTGTGCCAAGAAAGCCATAACCATGACCAGTATAGCCGGAATATCAGTCGAGCATATATCTGAAACCTTACCTCGTCAATTCAAGTGCAACAAGAGTATAAACCAACCTACCATTGACCAAGTCCGGATAGTCTGTGAATACCTCGATGTATTTCCAGATGTTTTACCCGGTATGCCCCCAGATCGGGATATCGAGTTTATCATTGAACTAATCCCCGGAACCAGACCCATAGCCCAGAGACCATATAGTATGAACCCGTCTGAGGTCACAGAACTGAAGAAGCAACTGGATTCCATGTTGTAAATTGGATTGATTCAACCAAGTGCATCACCTTGGAGGTCACCTGTCTTGTTTGTGGACAAGAAGGATGGAGGTAACCGTTTGTGTATGGATTATCGGAAGTTGAATGATGTCACCATCAAGAACAAATACCCCTTGCCCAAGATAGAAGATTTTTTGATCAGTTGACCTGTGCCAAAGTGTTTTCTAAGATTGATCTTAGAACTGGTTATAATCAACTCAAGATTCGTGCAGGGGATATTCCAAAGACTGCCTTTACCACCAGATATGGATTGTACGAGTATACAGTCATGTCTTTTGGATTAACCAATGCCCCCGCTTATTTCATGAATCTCATGAATAAGATTTTTATGGACTTCCTGGATAAGTTTGTTGTTGTTTTCATCGATGACATTCTGATTTATTCCAAATCAGAAGAAGAACATGAGCTACACCTAAGGACCATCTTGGAACCCTTAGAGAGCATCAGCTGTATGCAAAGTTTAGCAAATGTGAATTCTGGTTACAGGAGGTAGGATTCCTCGGTCACATTGTATCAGCCGGAGGAATTGTCGTGGACCCTGCAAAAGTGAAAGATGTAGAAGATTGGCAAGCCCTAACCACTCAAATCCAAGTTCGTGCACTTCTCGGATTGGCGGGATATTACTGCAAGTTCGTAGAAGGATTCTCGAGTATCGCCAGGCCCATGACCCAATTGCTGAAGAAGGACAAGAAGTTTGAATGGACCGACAAATGTGAAGCGAGTTTTCAAGAACTCAAGAGGAGATTGATTTCAGCCCCAATCTTAATCATGCCGGATATCACGAAGCCCTTCGATGTGTATTGTGACGCATCAAAGATCAGTCTCGGATGTGTGCTAATGCAAGAAGGCAAAGTTATATCTTATCTATCTCGACAACTGAAGCAACATGAGAAAAATTACCCAACCCATGACCTCGAACTCGCAGCCGTAGTTCTAGCCCTAAAGACATGGAGACATTACCTGATGGGAAATCATTGTGAGGTTTATTCGGATCACAAGAGCCTGAAGTATATATTCACTCAGAAGGAGCTGAATATGAGACAGAGAAGGTGGATTGAGATAATCAAGGATTACAACCTGGACATTCACTATCACCCTGGTAAAGCCAATGTGGTAGCCGATGCCCTTAGCAGATTGCCGTGCCGCTTGAACTCCATGATCTTGAAGGAGCAACCAAGCTTGCACAAAGAGATGGAAGATTTTCGGATAGAATTAGTAAGTGAAGGATTTTTGGCTAGCATAGAACTTCAACCCACTTTGATCAGTCAGATTAAAGAGAAGAAGGGAAATGCTAGTATCGATGGAATCAAGCGTCGTATCGGTACATGCAAAGTACCCGGATTCACCGAAGACGAAGAAGGAGTTCTATGGTACAAAGGACGCCTTTGTGTACCAGTAGATTCTGAGTTGAAAGAAGTTATTCTCAAGGAGGCTCATGATACTCTTTATTCTATCCACCCCGGAGGAACTAAGATGTATCAAGATTTGAAAGAGCAATTTTGGTGGCATAAGATGAAGAGAGAAATCGGAAGCTATATCGCCAAGTGTGATATATGTCAGCGAGTCAAAGCAGGACATCAAAGACCCGCTGGATTGTTGCAACCATTGCAGATTCCGGAATGGAAATGGGATTCCGTTGGAATGGACTTTATCACCGGATTGCCTACTTCTAGTAGGGGAAATGACTCTATCTGGGTCATAGTGGACCGATTGTCCAAAGTCGCCCATTTCTTGCCCGTCAAGACCACATATCAGAGTCCGAAGCTAGCAGAGTTGTACATCGCTAGAATAGTTAGTTTGCATGGAGTCCCCAAGAACATCGTATCGGATCGAGGAACTCAGTTTACCTCGTGCTTTTGGAAGAAAGTCCAAGAAGGTTTAGGAACCCGCCTAGATTTCAGCACCGCGTATCACCCTCAGACCGATGGACAAACGGAGCGAGTAAACCAAATACTCAAAGATATGCTGAGAGCATGTGTGTTAGAATATGGAGCTAAGTGGGAAGATTGTCTACCGTTTGCAGAATTTTCATACAACAACAGTTATCAAGCTAGTTTGCAAATGGCCCCATTTGAATTCATGTACAGAAGGAAGTGTCACACCCCTTTGAACTGGTCGGAAGTAGGAGAGAGTCAGATTTTCGGACCCGACATCCTACGAGAAGCAGAAGAGAAGGTTCACAAGATTCGTGAGCACCTCAAGACAGCCCAGTCCAGACAGAAGAGTTACGCCAACAAGAGACGTAGAGACCTCGCCTTCAACATAGGAGATTGTGTTTGTCTGAAAGTGTCGCCATTGAAGGGAATGCAACGTTTCCAACTCAAAGGAAAGTTAGCCCCCAGATATATCAGACCTTTCAAGATTCTGAACCGTCGAGGAGAAGTGTCGTATCAATTGGAACTACCCGAAGAGATGTCAGCCGTGCACAATGTGTTCCATATCTCATTACTTCGCAAGTGTCTCGAAGTCCCCGAGAAGACCGAAGTGTTCAAGAATATCGATCACCAGACCATAGAGATCAACGATGACCTGACCTATCCTGAAGTGCCCATCCGTATTTTGGAAGAAGCTTTCCGAACTACCAGGACCCGAAGCATCAAGTTTCTCAAAATTCAGTGGAGCAACCACACAGAAGAGGAAGCTACCTGGGAGCGCGAAGATCACATCAGGACGGAATTTCCCGATCTTTTCAAATCCTAGGTAATCTTTTTCGTCCTTTTTCCAATTCTTGGGACGAGATTTTGTTTAAGGGGGGAAGGTTTGTAACATCCCAAAAATACTAAACTTGGATCATCAAACTCTAATCATCAAATTTAGGGTTAACAAAAACTTTTCTAAATAAAATTACGAAAGCATGCATGTGTGTATGCATTTCAATTTGAATTCTTTTGAACCACCTTGTTTGTGTGTTCCTTTGCTTGTGAATGGATTCTTAGGTGAAATAAACATCATCTAAACATTTCCCAAACTTTTCCCAAAGACAAATAAATCAAAACAAAGCTAAATGAGCGAATGGTCATTTTGACCAATTTAACTCCCATGCCTACTTTGGCTGTCTCAAACTTTCAGAACTTAACAGAAACTTGTTTGGATCTTTGTACCCCTTGATTGTACTCATAACAAAGTATCAAGGCCCACTTTGTGATCATCCAGAAACTTTCAAATGCATAGTTTAAATGACAATTCAAAATTGAATCTTTATCATATGGGAAGATCCCACTTTTTCAAAAACCACTCAAACAAGCTCAACTTTCAAAACCCAAGCATCTGCAGACTCACCATCACTAACCTAGCACACACACCAAAAAACTTTTCAAAATTCAAAACTTGAATTCATGCGGCCATTTCATCAAACACATTGCAGACACAAATCAAACAAAATCCAAACACTATTGTGAGCAGTGATTCTTGCCTAACTTGTTCCCTCTCTGGACACCACTAGCCTTAGTAGATCATCTAACAATATTAACTAATCACTAGCACCACTGTGAGCTTGCCAATTCCATCAATGGTGAATAGCCGAAGCCACCCTTGTCACCCCCATGTCGACAGCAAGCTAGGAGAGAAACTAGCCGTGCCAACCTTGTCTGGAAGATCACCCATGCCTCACCGCCCCCTATCGACCAGCCCTGCCTCGAAGACATCGACCAAAGCACCCAAGATCGCCAAACCCGTGCCTCTGTCAACCATGCCGAGCGTGCGCCAGAGCGCCACCCTCGACCGAAGCCCACAGACCACGCGCCGCCCTCGCCGCGTGCATATACGATCACCACCGACCCAGGAGACCGCCAGACATCCCCGTTCGCCCCCCATGCCTCACAGCCATCGCTCGCCATCGAAGACGCCGCCTCTGCCGCGCAGAGCATCGCACGATCTATACCATATGCCACCGCCCCTACATGCACATTAAAGTCGTAGAGCATCGCCAGGAGACCACCAAGCGATCGCCACCGTCGGCCATGCCTCTAGCTGCCCGTAGCCATGTCGCCACCGTCGCCTGCCCATGCCGTTCGGTCTCGTCGTCGCGACTATAAATAGAGGCCACCCCCAGCCGAATTGAGCACACCATCTCACTTCCCTCTCTTAACTGATCGTCCCACCCCGTTGTCGAAGCAAGGCGAGCAGCACTTTGCCGAAATTTCACCGGAGCCCGCCGCCTCTGGAGAAGAAGGAAGCCAGCGATTGGAGCCACCAAGAAGAAGCTGCCGGTACCAGGAGGTTCGCCGTCGTCGACTTCGTCGTTCACCCGCCTTGCCGACCCTCGCCTGAACCCCGGTGAGCCCCCAACGACCCCCACTGGCCGCGCTAGGTTTCTGTCTCGCCGGCGTTGCCTAACATCGACGATGACCCTCAACCGTTGGATTAGAACCAGATCGAACGCACCACATCGCCCCATACCGCTTCGCACCCCCTTGTCTCACTGACGCGTGGGGACAGCCACTTAACCAGCCCGCGTAAGCGCTGTGCTTAGCAGGCCTTCCCAGTATCACTTCCCGTGCAGCCCAGTTATTTGAATTTAACCTTTTTCATTTTATTTTAAACACAGTTCTGTACCCAGTTTCAAAAATCAACCCAGCTCGATTCAGTGAACCAAATTGAAGGAAACCAATTTTGTTAGAAAGGTCTGGGAATACTGAATCCAAGCCCGTTGGATTCAAGTCATTTGGATCTATAGATCATCCCTGGTAAATATAACAAGGCAGAAGCTTTTCTGCATTCAAACATTTTTCAAATTAAAACCGTAATAGCTTGCTGTCGACATGGGGGTGACAAGGGTAGTATCACTTCCCGTGCAGCCCAGTTATTTGAATTTAACCTTTTTCATTTTATTTCAAACACAGTTCTGTACCCAGTTTCAAAAATCAACCCAGCTCGATTCAGTGAACCAAATTGAATGAAACCAATTTTGTTAGAAAGGTCTGGGAATACTAAATCCAAGCCCGTTGGATTCAAGTCATTTGGATCTGTAGATCATCCCTGGTAAATATAACAAGGCAGAAGCTTTTCTGCATTCAAACATTTTTCAAATTAAAACCGTAATAGCTTTTGAGTTGATACCAACTCTCAAAAATCACATTTAACCATACCTTTCAGAATATATAAAAATATATAAGTTTACTTACAGAAATATTGTTCAAGTAATAAAAGAATGCTACATAGGCATTTCTAGCCACTTTAATTAATTAGAATAAAAGGGTAAAACCTGATTAAATGGTGACACCACTTTAAATCACATTCCCATGGACTAAAATATGTGGTGATGACATGTGTCAACATGATCCCATGTTTGGTTTGGAGAATATTAAATCTTAAGTAGTTGTTCAATGAGTAGAAATTACTTTTCTAAAAATAAAAGGAATTAAACCAAGCTTTAATCTTGTAATGTTAGTGATGATGCTAGATCATCTATAGGACCCTTTTGTGTGATGATTACAAGTAGTTAAGTATTGTTTGGTGATTGTGTACCTCGTATTTATTCATAGACGCTAGTACCAACCAAGGATACGAGGAGGAAGGAGGATACTACGAAGAAGAAGCCGAGGAGAACTTCAACCACTGCTCTGCACAAGGCAAGCTAACACTTGCAATTTAGCAAGCTTATACTGATATTGATGCAAGCCAATACTTGCTTGCTTCGATGCCAAGTATATGCCTTAAAACATATATGATCATAACCACTTGATAAACAAATCCTAGTTTTACTTGCAAGCTTTATACTTTATTTCTTTATCAAAGCTATAACTCAGAGTTGACTTAAGTGACTGGTAGATTCTAGAAAGACATAGTGAAGGTTGCATAAAGAGCATAAAATTTGACCTAAGCTAGATAATCTTAATGTCACCCGAAGGCATGAGATTGAACTTAGTTGAAACTCCACTAGCTTACCACCCCTCATTAGAACTTACCCCCAGTTGTAGATGCAGTGCTAAGCATAAAACTTGATCAAATTTAGATGGGAATACTTGGTGAAAATGGTTATGAAAACCTTGGAATGATGGATCATTCTATTGAAATGTTTTTGACATGTGTTTCCGAGCACCAGATGATTTTGGTGATGAAAATGTTGAGGCATGAGCCTTAGCCCTTTATAAAACTGATGGTTGTCTGGATGCGATACGATTCCAATTTTATCGTACAACCACAATACCCGAAGATTGGGTAGGGCTTGACTGGAAACTTATATACCTTAGTATTAGTTCCCTCATGGCCAAGGTCTGAGCTGAGGCTACCTTGTGAAGATTGTCCACCTGTGCAGTACCCAAGATGACAGTTGGTCATGGTTGGGAGGCCAAACTCATAGGAGAGGTGCTTATACTAGGGCGTGTAATTGAAAGGTTAGGATTGATTATCCGCATACTGAGTATGGTGAATTCAGGATTTTTTCCTGACGGATGTATCGAAGGTTGTGGTGAAAGTGTACAATCTCTGCAGAGTGTCAAACTATTCGAATAGCCGCGTCCGCGGTTATGGACAGTTGGAGTGGCCATACTGTTCCCCCGTTAGACTTTTCCAAAATGACTTATGAAATGAATTGAGACTTTGACTTGACCACAACAGGGTTGTGGCATAAGATACAAGTTCCCACTTAGGTGTTATAAAACTTCAACTAGCATTCGTTGCTTCTAAACTTAGTAGAGATAAATCTGGCTTTTGCAAAACAACCCTAGAGCCTAGTGACCTATTATCAAAAACCCCTTTCACTTATTAGTATTAGTTTGCGAGTACTTAAAGAGTACTCATGGCTTTGTCCCTGGCTATTCCCATGGCCAGACTATGAAGAGGAGTACCTGGAGGATGGACCCCAGGAAGGTTACGACAACTGGGATCATCTCCCATCGTCAGCATTGCCTGTGACCCCGAAGATGGAGCTTCGCCTACGCTACCGTTATTATTACGTATTCTGCTGCTTGAAGTTGTATTAAGAACTAGATCGTGAGATCCCAATTGGTGTAAGAACTTATGTATGGTTTGTAATGGATGATGTACTGTGGTATCCAATTCTGTTATGTCTCGCAAAAATGGTAATCCTGGGATTGCGATGTATGGCATAACAGGCATCTAGGATTAAAAATCCGGGTGTTGACAGTAAATCTCTCACGAACTTGATGTCACACCTTTTTTCTTGCCCTAATAGACTTGAACCATTGTGTCATCGAAGTTGTATATGCTTGCATCTATACGTTGGAATTAGCAGAACCGTGCTGTCACGGGGAACGCTTTCAACATTGCACCTGTATGTAGTACACAGTTGATATCATGCTATTTTGTTTACAGATGTCGACGGTGTGAAATAAAGAGGGAACTTGTAAGTCCATGGAGTGACGTATGCGTGTTAGAGAAACGTCTAGGCCGCTAGCCTAAGTCATGCCTAATCATGGTGGAAACTTGCAGCATCACTATAGTGAGCATTCTATGAAGCATCCTCAATAAAAAGCTATGCACATAGTAAATAAAAAGATCGCTAAGATGCTTATTGTCTGCTTGCCTTGCCATTTTGGTTATGGGATAGCTCCTATACCATGTGCAAGGGGTTCCCCATTGGCGGTTATTTATGATACACATGTACTTACAATGACAAGAACTTACCGGTGACTAAAGTTGAGTAGCATGAGGAGCGGCCCTCGTACTCAAGGGACATGAGATTGCCAACTTATATTTCGTCAAGCATATACTCCATCGTTGTGCACTTTAACCTTAATCATCTCAAGATGCCTATGATAGGGGCAATGAAGGCTCAAAGCTAGTAAGTACCATAATCTTTTGTAAGCTCTTTATGACTTGAAATCCCTGCTACCCTCTATGAAGGGACCTTTCTTCTATTTTCTGAGTTGAGTCAGTAAACCTACTTCCTCTCTACCTCCAGCAAGCATTTAAGTTGTTGTGTTTCAAGCATTCATATGGTGATTTATTCAATCATGTTCTTTATCTTCCTTGTTTGCACAAAACTCTTATCTATTGAGTATTACTTTGAAAGCCTTCATTTTGAAAAACCTTTTTGAGCAAAGAGTGCTCCTGTTATAAAACTTCTACAAAAAGTTTTTTGTGAAACTGTTTGCCAGCTGTTCTCTAACCAGGAACAAGAGTTTGCCAATTCCAATTATGATTTATCTTTATGCATCTCTATTGTGACTCATGTACTTGTTGCAAGCTAAGTTATATATTGGTGAGTTGCTTTCTTCTATGAGTTGTGTAATGGTAAGTGTGATGCTTCTTGTCCGTATTCTTTTATCGACACTTCACTCCATAAACCTGTGGACATGTTTACTGAGCTTAGTTTTTGCTTGGGGACAAGCGAAGGTCTAAGCTTGGGGGGAGTTGATACGTCCAATTTGCATCACCATTCTATATCATAATTTGCCTCTATTCATTGATATATGTCTTATTATGAGGTATTACTTATGTCTTTTCCACTGTTTTTGCATGTTGGATGATTCTTGGAGGATGGACTGCCGGAGTCTGGATTCTGATGGAAAAAGAGGTGTTTTGATGCAATTTCATGAAGATCATAAAAATACCAGAAAAATATGGGAAAATTATATTTTCTCGGAAGACGAAGGAAGCCAGAAGGGAAGGCGTAGCCGGGCCACAGGGGGCCCACACCCCCTAGGCACGGGCCCACCTTGCCCCGCTCCTAGGGCAGGTGTGCCCCACCTGGCCGGCCTCCGACTCCGCCCTCTCTCCTATAACTTCCTCTCAGAACACTAACACCAGGGGAGCGACCACAGATAGATTTCCGCCGTCTCTGCGGGGCGGAAAACACCGAGAGAGAAAGATCTCTCCGGCAGATAGATTTTTGCCGAGGAAACTCCTTCTGGGAGAGGGGAGATCATCACCATAAACACCGTCATCAAGCTATACTTCATTGGGATCATCATCATCATCCACACCATCATCTCCACCAGCACCATCATCACCACTCCGTCCCGCTGTAACAATTTTGTTGGATATTGCTTTAGTTCTTAGGGGAAACTTTCCCGGTGTTAATTACTATTGTAATTGATGCTTGTGAGTGGAACCATTGGATTATTGTTTATGTTCAGATTGTTATTCATCACCATATCATCTTTGATCTTGATCCATATGATGTCTTGTGAGTAGTTCTTTTAGTTCTTGAGGACATGGGAGAAGTCATGTTGTTATTAGTGGATTTGTGTTGAGTTATTATTCAATGGTTTAGTATTTAAGTTGTGGTGCTATTCTTCTAGTGGTGTCGTGTGAACGTCGACTACATGATACTTCACCATTTATGGGTCTAGGGGAATGCATTGTGTATTTGGCTACTAATTGTGGGGTTGCCAGAGTGACAGAAACCTGAAGCCCCGTTAGGACACCATTGCATAAGGGAGCGTAGGATCTCAGAGTTTAAGGTTGTAGTTAGGTTTATATCTTAATTACTTTCCTATAGTTGCAGATGCTTGCAGGGGGTTTAATCACAAGTATGTATTAGTCCAAGTAAGGTCGGTACATTAGCACAGGTTCACCCACACAACACTTACAACACCAAAGAAGAGTACTTAGCTATTTGAAGCAAAAGCACTTGACAGAATTCCCATGTGTCCTCGAGAACGTTTGGTCCTTATAAGTATTTCCACCGGCTTGTCCTTTGCTAAGAAAGGATGGGGCCACTTGCTGTGTTTGTTCTTTGTCTTTATTACTTGCATCTTGTTTTGTTGCTTTATCAGAAAACCCCTAAAAATCCGTTTGCTAAGTATTACAGAGAGTTCCTGCTCCATACCACTAGTCAACACCTTCTGATCCTCGTTGGGATCGACACTCCTATTTATCGAAAGTACTGCGATACACCCCCTATACTTGTGGGTCATCACTGTCATGGGGAACGCTTTCAACATTGCACTTGTATTTTGTACACAGTTGATATCATGCTCTTTTGTTTATGGATGTCGTCCGTGTGAAATAAAAGGGGAGATTGTAAGTCCATGGAGTTTTGTATGTGTGTTAGATAAACACTTGGGCTGCTAGCCCAAGCCATGCCTAAACATGGTGGAAACTTGTAGCATCACCATAGTGATCAATCTATGAAGCTTTCTTCTTATAAAAAAAGAGACATATTGAAAAGAGGAAAGAGAGAAAAAAGAACCATTTTCCCATGGTAAATAAGAAGATTGCTGAGATGCTCATTGTCTGCTTGCCTTGTCATTTTGATTATGGGATAGCTCCTATATCATGTGCAAGGGGTACCCCGTTGGCGGTTCTCTATGATACACATGTACTTACTATGACAAGAACTTACAGGTGACTAAAGTTTAGTAGCATGAGGATCGGCCCTTGTATTCAAGGGACATGAGATTGCCAACTTATACTTTGTCAAGCATATACTCCATAGTTTGTTCACTTTAACCTTAATCACATCAAGATGCTTATGATAGGGGCAATGAGAGCTGAAAGCTAACAAGTACCATAATTTTTGGAAGATCTTTTTGAGACTAGAAATCTCTGCTTCCCTCTTTAATGAAGGGACTTTCTTCCACTATAAAATTGAGTCTCCACCTTCTATCCTTAGGCACCAGTTAAGAGAGCATAGTTGCCATTCTTAGTTCTATGTGCATTGTCCCAAAACTTATTGATTGATGCATATTGTTGATATTGCTTGTTCTTGAACTATTTGTATCTGGTCACTCTTATGAACTTTGAAAAGGTGTCCTATGCATCTATTTTCTACTCCATGAGGGACAAGTTGAATGCCACTATGCTATGTTTTCTATATGTGAAATAAATAAACGTCTCTCAATGCATAATTATTCATGATCTTTGTTTGTAACCTTTCATGTTTCATGCATAGTTACTTTGTCTTATTGTTAGAACTCCATATTTGATGCTCATGTTTAGAGTTCTTTGATCCCAGCTTTCAATGCTTGCAAATGGTTTGATCTTGATTTTGATGGTGCATGTCACCTCAATTTTTTTATCACTTACCTACTCGAGGACGAGCAGGAGATAAGCTTGGGGATGCTTGATATGTCGAAAACGTATCTATAATTTTTGATGTTCTATGCTTGTTTAGTATCTACTTTGCTTTTCTTCATCTACACTTTGAGGTGTTTTTATATGTTTTCTGGTACTAACCTATTAACAAGATGCCACAGTGCCAGTTGCCTATTTTCTTCTGTTTTTGGTTCCAGAAAAGGCAAAAAATCAGTATTCTCGGAATTGGACGGGACAAAAGCCAAAGTCAATATTTTACCGTGGGGAACACGGAGACAGAAGACGAGATGGAGAAGAGCCACTAGGGGGCCTCACTGTAGAGGTCCCAACCTATTAAGGTAGAGATCCTTGTGTTTTATAATGCTAGTACCTGGATCAATAGCTAGCATCCACAGTTTAAGATGTAATATCAAGAAACAAAGGTCATAATACAACTTTATAACCAGTAATAAAATAATTCATTACATCTTACATAGCTCATTTGGCTATCTCATTACAATGCAACAGAATATCTATATAGCATGGAGTCCTTCATCTTCAAAGTGCCACAGGCAACCATGTTGGTTGTAGACTTGTAATCCTATTCAACACACTTCACTAACATCAAACAAACCTGCAACATAATAAGTTATAGCCACAAGGGTCAATACATTTGAATTGTATTGGCAAGTGATACTATGGTAGAATAGTGGTATCTATCATCTATATGCATTTGGCTAAGTGGAGCTTAGGCTTGCTTTGCTCAAAATAGATTTTCCTTATCATTTGAAAACACTAAGTTTTTATTTGTCAAATCACCCAAGGAACAACCAATAGAATTGGTTAACCTTTACCCTTGTTAAACCACAAGCTTTTAACTTAAAAATTGGGATGAGGAGATCCTTGATAGCTTCCATGTCTTGATGCTCAAATTTTCCATTGCCGGGGACACGGCTAAGTACTTAGATTTTACTCTCTCGAGAGGTGGTGCACTTTCCCCACAAGACTTGACATGCATCGAGACAAGATCCTTCAGAAGCCTTCCCTTAGACCAAAATGGATGCGCTCCAATCCTATCACCCCCTACCACCAACTGTCCATTTGGCTAAGTTATTGCAACCTATATGATCTAGGCAGAGCCCATATTGCCATGTGGCTGCACTTGAAGCTTCTCAACATTTGACATCTCAAATATCTTTGTTCCTGGGTGGCTTTCCACATCTGTGATACCAAGTTTTTTCCAATATACTGGACTTGTGATACACAAGTTTTTCTCCAATATACTGGACGTGTGTAACCACTCAACACAAACCTTTCATTCCATTCCACCCAGGTGATTCATTCACATAGTTGTTTTATTAAACAAAACACAAGTCATAGACTTAGAAATATTTCATATCATGAATATAATCCACCCTTGTTTTCTACTAGCTTCGCTAAGCATAATAGTATCAAGAATCTTAACTTAGGGAAAATTCTACTAAGGCATCATCTACTAGGATTTCCCATGGCATAGCATACTTACTAAAAATTCCATGCAAGTCCTACTTAGAAATATCACTAATGCATAGTCAAAATATTAGGACAAAATGTATTAATCACCACTTGCCTTTTTAGTAGAGAATATAGATTCACTCCTTAATCTTGCAATGGTAACACTCTTCAAAGTTCACTACAATTCAATCAAGGCATACATTCAACTAGCATTCCAACAATTCACTACATAAAATAAAGAAAACAAAACAATGCATGCAAGCATGCAAAAGATTGTTTTATTTGGAAAGGTGGTTTCTAATAGGTTATAAACATTTTAAAACACCTATTGGTCATTTATAAACGTGGCAAAACCATTTTAAATTAAGTTAGTGAAAATAGGCCATTTAAATCATTTTTGTTTTGCTAGAAATGATTTAAATCAAAGTAACAATTAATAGCAACAATTTCAAATGTTTGACACATTTCTAGTGTTTGACAAATTTCTAGTGTTTGACAAATTTCTAGTGTTTGAAAATTATATATTACTAGAAATCAAAGTGTTTAAAAAATCCATTTATAAAAGGTTTCACTTAAAAATCCTTTTTAAATTAATAGCAACAATTTGTTTTACTAGAAATGCTTTTTATTCAAGGAATAAATCCTTAGTGTCACAAAATAAACTTTTAAATCCAAAAGTTGGTTTTTATGGTTAGTAGGTTCAAAGAAAATCATTTACAAAAGATTTTACTCTAAAAACATTTTAGAATAAATTTTATAACCAAAATAGACCTAATAATGTTTCTGCAAAACATCTACTTTTACAGAAGCAAAACACTAAACAAAGGGCATCGTTGAAAAGGTTTCTTTTTCCTGATTCCAATGATATAAAATTTGCAAATTTTGGATGTGCGGATCAAAAGTTATGAATTTTTCAAATCTACACATCCAATAGAACCTTTTCTATTTTTAGAACAAAGTCTGGGCCACGTGTCTGTATCCTATTGGCTGATAATGGTTCGGTAGGATCGTGTGATGTGGATCATTAGATTTAAATTGGTATGTGTGTCTCAGATTGGTCATACCGTTTCGTTTAAATGATCTATTCTAAGCCGTGTGATCAAGATCTAACGGGCAGCTTTGCTCTGACCAAAGTCTGGCGGCACGTGGCAACGACGAGCGGTGGTGGCGCTCTTCTCTCGGCGGTTCTGGCAAGGAAGCAAGGGAGGAAGAGAAATGGATCACCAGACTCGCTGTGGCGTGAGGAAGCTCAAGGTACTCGCCATAGACGAAGGGGCGCTCGGATGTGTCGTCCATTGCTCGCCGTAGTTTCTGCCTCCGTCGGGTAAGCACGACCGTGGTTGAAGACGAGTTCCTGGGATGCAAGCGAACAAGAGGATGCGTTAGGAGGATGCACACGGTCTCGAGGGTCGTAGGAATACTCACCAGAACACGAGGGATGCTTGGGGTTGGCGTCAGTAGCTTGCCGAAGTTGAGCTAGCCGTCGGTGGCGAGACGGTGTTGTCCATGCCGATGTTTCAGAGCACACGCGAGTGAGCTAGTGCTACTGGGAGGTGCGCAAGGAGATGGGGAGAAATCTAGTGGGTTCCAGAGGTAGTGGGGAGGCCGGGTGTCGCCGGAATCTGCCGGAAATGTTGTCGGAGCAGTGGTGGTTTCGAGCTCAAATTGGAACAGCCTCGAGGCGGAGAGGGAATGGCGTCTAGGGGAAAGGAAGGGAAGAGGGGAGCGCTTATGAGGGTGTGGTTGCTGGCGAGGATTGATCGTGCAGTAATGCGAATTTACACCGCGAAATCAACGCAGAAAATCAACGAGGAAAGGGGAGAACGGGTCGTGCGAGGTTGATGACGACGAGCTGGCAGTGGGACCTGGTGGTCAGCGAGGTGAGGAGAGGTACGGTGGGGTCCAAGCGTCAATGGCTGCGCGGGTTTGATTGCGAGTGAAAAACGTTTCACGAGAGAGAGTGGGAGACGTCGGGTGGGCTCTTGCTGGGCTAGATTGGGCCTGCTAGCTGGGTAGGTTAGCTGGGCTGGACCTTTTTCCATTTTTTTCTTCTGTTTTCTTTTTCTTTTTCTATTTCTATTTTTCTGTTTTGAATTCAAACACTCTTTTGATTTCAGATTTCTTGTCAAATCTTTTCCAAATATTTAGTAGGTTTTTAATCTGTTTATTTATGTATTTTAAAGTCCATTTTAGAATAAGTTTTTATCCATGACTCCAAATTAGCTTTGGAAATTATTTCCTTTATTAGCTTGTCAAATCTTTATTAGCTTTGGAAATTATTTCCTTTTATCTTATTAAATTCATAAGTTTTTATCCATGGCTCCAAATTGAATGAAACCAATTTCTATGGTTTTATAATATTTTTGTTTATCATTTTTGATCATCTATAAATGTTTGTTGATAAATTTTTATATGGAACAAATCCATAGTCTTAGAGAGATCTTGTAAATGATTTTCTTTCATTAGGGTTTTAGGGTTTCGGTTTATTTTCCCAAGTGTTTAAATTTCAAGATATATTCATTGATGAATGCATTTCACTTGTTTGAAATTTTGTTGGATTCCATTTTCATTCAAATTTTGTTCAAGAAGGGTTTTGATGTTTCATTTAGAAGCAAACGTTTCTTTTCACCCTAAATTTCAATAATTAATTCTTTTGTTTATTTATTTTTTCACATTTCAAAATTTGGAAATTTTTGGGATGTGACACACATCCCCTGGCCGCGCGGCCTAGGTGAGCCTGCGACTGGGGGTGCGGCCACCCTAGGTGCCCCTGCCTCGCCTCTTCGCCTATAAAGACCCCCCCCCCGCGCGATACCAAACCCCTAAGTACCCGATCAATCTTCCACGAAACATTCTATAGTCGCCGCCACCATCATCCCTAGATCATGAGGAGGGTCTGAAGCTCTTCTCGGCACGCTGCCGGAGGGGAGATCATCCCGGAGGCCTTCTTCTTCATCATGCCAGCCTCCGGTATGAAGCGTGAGTAGTTCCACCTTGGACTACGTGTCCATGTAGTAGCTAAATGGTTGTTTCTCCTCCTTTGTGCTACCATGTTTAGATCTTTTGAGCTCCGTTCATGATCAAGAGCATCTATTTGTAATCATGCATGTTGTGTTTGCAGGGATTCGATGGATATTGAGATTACTATGTCAGATTGATTAATGGTTTTGTCTTATTGATTCTATCATGTTGATGAGTGTAACATCCCAAAAATCATGAATTCAAAGTTTTCATATCATCCATGCATTCATAATCATTTTAGGATCACTTTCAATGTCATTTCAAAACAGAAGCATTTTGAATGTGTATTATTTTATGTAAGCAAGGCATTGGCCCAATGCTACTATCTAGTATGAGATTATTTGTTTTAAACCAAAGATATTTGATCCTATGGTTGATTGATGTTTTCCAAAGCTTGGACAAAGATTTCAAAACAAAGTATAAATTTAAAAACCATTTTTATGTCTTTACTAAGCAATTGATAAAGGCATTGTTTATTTTTAAAAATTCCAATGTGCCAATGCATTTTCAGGTGTACAACTTTGTTCTGTAACAATTTGTATGCTAGTTTCACTTTACAAAAATCCATAAGTGGTTTGAATTCAAACTCATTTGAAACTCATTTGAATTTGGTTCCTGAAAATCAAAATATAAATAGAAAAAGATTAAAGAAATAGAAATGGGCCGGCGCCAGCATTTCGGCCCAACAACAGAAACAACACACCCGGGTTTTCCTTTCTCCCTCTGTTTCTCACTCATACCGCGCGCACCCACTCGCTGACAGTCCGACCCCACCTGCCCTGTCAGCATCGTCCCCAATCACCGCGCGTCCAACCCGCTCCGCCGTTACCTCGCCGCAGTGATGCCACAAATTAACTCGGCTTAATTCCCATTGATTCCATGTGTGATCTTCGCCCTGGCTCCGGCTACAAAACCCCCTCTCCACCCCGCATCTTTCCCCTCACTTCCCTCGCTCACTCCGCCACCAGGTTGCTCACATTTGAGCTCAAACCACCGCGGTACCGACGACCTTCGGTGGCAAATTCCGGTGAGCCCACTCCTCCCCTTGCCTCCTGGTCTTGCTAGCACATTCCCTGCATCCTTGCGCATCGTTTAACACCGCTACTGTGTGCTAGGACAACCCCGAGCGTCGGCAACATCAACGACTGCGCGAACGCGACGAAGCACTCAACTCCGGCGAGTTGTTCTGGTTAGTTCTGAGCGCGCCTTGCCCTCTCTTTGTTACTTGCGTGATCAGCATCGCTTCCCGCATCTGACGCACTGCTCTTTTCTCTCTGGCATGATCTACATCCTCGGCAACATCGATGAACAGCCGTGCCCGACGCCTCCACGAACTCCGGCGAGCAATCACTGACGACTCCGAGCGCCCCTCCGCCAACGAAGACCACCTTGAGATTTAGCATTGTCGCACGAACACGGTGAGCTACCCCACTGCCCTTCTCGCTTCCTGTAACGCCGGAGACATCACCGTCTGACCGCGCCGTCGCCAGTCACCGTTGCAGCGCCGCTGATTTGTGGTTCGTTTGCTGAGAACCGTT
Organism: Avena sativa; assembly: GCA_916181665.1. Taxonomy (NCBI): domain Eukaryota; kingdom Viridiplantae; phylum Streptophyta; class Magnoliopsida; order Poales; family Poaceae; genus Avena; species Avena sativa. Next base: position 95,769,149 of record OV702294.1, read on the forward strand.
AGATCTAGATCGGGCGTATAGGAATAGATCACTTAAGCGAAGAGGTAAGTTAGATCTGAGCCGTGCGCATTTAGTTAGATCCAACGGCCCACGAGCGTGATCCAGCGCGAACCGGTACCGTCCAATCAGGAGCTGCCGCGTGGCCTGTGTTTTGTTTTAAAATCTGAAATTAGATCTATTAGTTGTTCAAACTTGCAAAATTCATAACTTTTGATCCACACGTTCAAATTTTGTAAATTTTATATCATTGGAATTAGGAGAAAGAATTCTACCCATTTATGCACTTTGTTTAATAAATTGCACTTGTAAAATGGGTTGTTTTTGCAGAGACATTTATAAGCTTATTTTGTATATAAAAATTATATAGAAAATGTTTTAAAGGCCAAATTGATTTTATTTAGTGTGTAAATGTTTTTTTATGAATCAGTACTGTTCCACTTGTCTTGTTTGGTTTAGAAAATCATCACATAGCATTTGCATGCATTCATATATTTTTGCTTGTTTAATTTTGATATGTGAATTTGGTACTATCATTTTATGTGTAGATTTTGGTGCTAGTGGTGATTGTGATTGTGAGGATTGTTGCTACTCCCCCAACTACCAAGGCAAGTGGTGCTTCATATTTTTGTCCCAATATTTGGACTATGCATTAGAAATATTTTGTATAGGGCTTGCATGAATATTTTGCTAAGTATCTATATGCTATGCTTGGGAAATCTTAGTAGTTGTCGAATTGTTAGAATTTTCTCTAATTTAAGATACTTGCTATTGCCATGCTTAGTATAGCTAGTAGTAACCAAGGGTGGAATATATACATTCTATGGAAAAAATATTGCTAAGTCTTTGACTTATGTTTTGCTTAATGAAACAACTAAGTGAATGAAACACCTGGGTGGAATGGAAAGAATGGTTTGTGTTGAGTGGTTACACGAGGCCCATTCATATGGTTTACCTTGTGTATCTCACTTGTGGATTGCCACCAAGGAACAAAGGGATTTGAGATGCCAAATGTTAAGAAGCTTCTAGTGCAGCCACATGGCATTATGGGCTCTGCCTGGATCATATAGGTTGCAATAACTTAGCCATTTGGACAATTGGTGGTAGTGGGATGATAGGTTGGAACGCTGTCGTGGTATTGCCGACGAGTACGCCATGGAGGGGTCCTCACAGTGCGTGTTTAGAGACGTGGGGTAAGGCGGACGGTTGACGGGTACGAGGTAACACAGCTTACCCAGGTTCAGATCCCACGACGGTGGCGGAATCCTACTCCTGCTATAAATCACTATAAGGGAAATACGCCGAGTTACAGAGATAGGTTCGCTGTGCGAGGTGTGTGTAAAAATGATGCCCTAAAGGCTCCCATAGGCCCGACTTATATAGTCGCCGGGTCCTAGGGTTACAGGGAAAAGTCCTAGCCGGACAGGTTACAGAGTCCTACACCGTCTATCACTAGTCTTGTGTATCTTTCACTCCAAGGCTCCGGGTACGCTGGTGACTCCACCGTAGCCTTCCTTTATCCGGCATGGGCCTCCCTTCTGGATCCACCTAACTGGGCCGCCCAGCAGGCCACATGCCATGCTACCGACTATGGGCCACCCGGGTTAGTCGGATAAGAGACATGCTATGAGGATACCCATATAGCATATCCCCAACAGTAGCCCCCGAAGAACTCCGAGATCTTGCGCCGTCTTGCCTCTTCCTGTGGAACGCTCCATATAGATGGATGTCGGCAAATCGTCAAGCAATATCTTGTAGTCCTCCCAAAGAACCCTGCAAAGGTTTCTCCGTCTTCTATGAGTAAGTCGGAGAAATGCGGAATCTTCCATCGTACGCTTCCGTAGTCGGATTAAATCCGTCCATGCCGGAATCTTCGATGGGACGGCTCATCTACCATGTCATTTATGATGACGTAGGCTGTAGGTCAGCGACGCCTCGTAACTCACACATGCAGAGAACGCAATCATATCCGATTTTACCGCGCGAGCGATACGAACCGTTGGTGGCGGCGGTTGGAGACGTGGCGAAATTACCGCGCACGTTCACGAACACGTCGTCTACACGGCAACCGTCCGATTAGCTGCACGAATCTTGACGCAGAGTAAGATAAATAGTAACCGTGGGACACTTGCCACTTTTTCACCCCATTCTCTCGCGTCATCATCTTCATCCTCCATCCGCACGCCTCCTCGAGCTCTCCGCGGAAAACCTCGAAGAAACCCTAGACCCTCTCTGCATCAGTCGCATCCTCCTAGTCCTTCATGGCCAGCAGCAGCTCATCCCTGTCGATGGCAGCGTCGAGCGAAGCCACGGCGAAGCCAGCGAGCTCCGCCGTCGTGCCCCCAGAGGGCCTATTCATCCCCGTGTCGGCGGTGATTGAAACCACCGGCGGTGACCACAATCTGGCGGTGCTAGAGCCTCTGGAAGAGGAGCCAGACTCGCACAAGGGCGACTGGCATGGCTCGGACATCACCGGCCGCGACATCCAAGAGATGGTCGCCGAAGGCTACCTCCCCGCGATGGAGGGGTTTGCCTGGCGGGCGGCGCCGGACGGCGAGGTGAAACCTTCTCCCCAAGTCAGAGAAAAGGTGTACCTCAAGGCTCAGCTGGTACGCGGCGTTTCTTTGCCCATCTCCCACTTCTTTCTGTCCGTCTTGAACAACTTCAAAGTCCAACCCCATAACCTCTCCCCCAATAGTATCTTAGTTCTTAGCAACTTCGCGGCACTTTGTGAGGGTTACCTAGGGATTAATCCTAGGTTAGACTTGTTCGTGTATTTCTTCACCATCAAACGTGAAGCCGGACATAGTAGGGAGGAGCTTAGGAACTGTGGCACCATAAGCTTCAAGATCCGACCTGGCCGGTGGTTCCCCGACATCGTCGGCCACGAGTCGTGCAAAAACTGGCAGCGGACGTACTTCTACGGCCCCGACATTCCTTTGGCGGGCCGAGAAGTGACGTACCCGGACTTCATGGATGGAGCCGCCGCTGAAGTTTCCACATGGAGATCCCATGCCTCCCTTCCCTCCGACCTCAATTATTCTCGTGCAATAAGGCGGATCGAGTGGTTCGTAGAGGCTGGTTTGACCGGCTTGGACCTAGCCATGTGCTGGTTCATCAGGCGAATCCAACCCCTGCAGCACCGCGCGAAGTTCATGCACGAGTACACGGGTGATCGAAAGGATTCCCTTCGGATCTCTGTGGATAACTTCTCGAGCGACTCCGTCAAGCTCCGTCTGAAGGACATCGTCAAGGTGAAGGATAAGAAGCGCGGCTTCACCATCACCTGCGACATGTACGTAGACGGCAAGTGCCCAAAGGTAGATATTTATTTTCCATGTATGACATTGCTCCAGTTTCTCCGTCTTGCCAATGCCATCTTATCTAACACGGTGATTTCTTACTTAACAGCTTAGCGATCTAGATGAGGCCAACCTGGCTGCCCAAATCTACGATCCAAAGATGAAGGAAGTCACGGTCGTGCCCACGATGATGCCCCGTTGGCGCGAAAGCGGAAGAGCTCCACCTCTGACGCTGCCGACGGAGGCAAGAAAAAGAAGACGGAGGGTGGAGCCTCCAAAAAGAGTACTGCCGCCCTGGAGGCGGAAAAGAAGAAAGCCAAACGGGATGTTTGCCAAAGCGCCCCCCCTAGTGTAAGCCTCTCATTCTCTGACATTGTCTTATTTATCTGTCTTATTCCTGTACTTATGCATTTTGCACGTTTCAGGAAGAAAGCCACAACCAACCTCAAGAAGTCCTCCAAGACTCTTGGGGCTTCTAGAAATATCAAAGATATGCTGCATCACGACTCCTCCCCCGCCATCGCCCCTGCTACTCCTGTCGTCAAGCCCTCCTCCGCTCCGACAAGCTCCCAAGTCCAGGAGGCACCATGCCCTTCCGCCATGGAAGTGGATTCTGGCGCCTCTACCGAACTCGCTGTTGTCGGCGAGCAGGCGACGCAGGAGAGCGCTGCTCTTAAAATGGCTGAAGCTCCGGCTAAGGATGCCATCGGTAGCGGCAAGGTGGTGGTGGGAGCTGGTACTTCTGCCGAAGGCGGCGCCTTTGGTCCCCAGAAACCCTTCGAGTTCCCGAAGATAGTTTACCCGGCGCTCATGCCGAGTAACACAAGTATGGTTCCTGGAGGAGTGCCGTCATCTCCGACGTGCGGTCCTGAGGAGCTACTCCGACAAGCAGATATCTTGCAAGGAAATAGCATTTCCTTTGGCAAGCTGCTGGCCGAGAGCGCTACAAACCTCAAGATCATTGCACTTGTAAGTTTTTACTTTACCTTTTGCATTTCGTATGAGCATTCCACTGTAGCCCCCGAGGATGTAGACGGAAAACCATAGGTTTTGCATCTATATGATCTAAGAGTGACTAAGTTAGAAAAAACTCTCACTGTAGCCCACAAGCATTTAAATGGAATGAATTATTCCGACTAGATGCTTTAAGAGTAGCATACACAGTGTTCATAATTTTAAGTGCTGTAGCCCCAAGCTTCTAGTTGAAACTGAATTAGTTCCGACTAGATGCTTAAAGAAAAGCTAAGCATTTTCCAAGCTAAAACTTTATACTGTAGCCCCCAAGCTTCTAATCGAGAACTGAAGTAGCTCCGACTAGATGCTTTAAAGAAAAGCTAAGCATATTGCTAAGTTAAAAAACTTTCGCTGTAGCCCCCGAGCGCCTAGATGGAAAATCTCCGACTAGGGGCTCCAAGCAGACTAAACAACGACTTAACTTTGTATTTGTTTCCACAAAATGAGAATGCTCGGAGGGGCATGGCCAACGACAAGTATCAAAAGATGCGCGCAGATCTTGAAGCCGAAAAGGGTAAACTGCCATCTTGAAGGAACAGATCATCAAAAACAAAAGTCTGTTTTCTTTTTGCGCATTTCCGTCTTACTTTTGTGCCTTCCTTCTTCGAGTACTCACTCTGTACTTTGTTTTCTCCGACTTGCAGAGCATGTTACCAAGGCCAAGGATATTGTCGAGAAGTCCAAGCACATCCAGCAGCTGGACAGCGAGAACAAAATCCTTAAGAAGGAGAGGGAAGAAATGCTGAAGATGCACGAGGATTCCATGGAAGCCCTGCAGGACTCCGCCTCCGCGGAGATCAATCGCTTGAAGGAGGAGCTTGCGATCCTAAAGGATCAGAAGCAAGCTGCTGATGAGCAAAACCTTCACCATAGTGAGGCGTTTAAGCTCCTCCAACAAGAGAAGGAATCCTTGGCGGACACCGCCTGGCAGGCTAAGGCCAGCATCTTCAGTAAGTGTCCTCCGCCTTGTAGTTCTGTAGTCTGGATACTTAGAATTTATTGAACTCATGCAATCCTTGTCGGAATTTTTAGCGCCCATGGGTTTAACCCGCTCGCCTCCTTCGGACAAGGAATTCATGGTTCTTGCCGGCAAATTCATCAATACCGCCATCACCCAAGCCAAGGAGATTGCCAAGCCCCTCCAGATTTATATCAAGGCCTCAGACTCCATGACGAAGTACTCGGAGATTCTGCGCCGAGCCCCCGAGCATGTCGCGAGCTGGAAAGCTTCATGCGCACGGGATGGCGCAAGGATGGCGCTGCCTATGGTGAAGGCGCGCTATGAAGATGCCGACATCGACACGGTGACATATGGTATCCCCGACCTGGATGATTACAGCAAGGAGATCGATCATGAAGCCATCCTGTCATCACTCGCGGGTTATGACACCAGGGTTGCCGAGTTGGTGGACGTTGACGTCTTCGTGCCCAGGAACTTCATTGACAACGTCAACCAGGACTCCTCCGAGTCTCATCACAGCGCCGAGGTCGAGGGTGATTCTCCGGCTGGCGATGATGCGGCCTCCAAGTCTCCTGCGCCCAAAGAACGAAAAACACTTTGTAATTTATCTTTCACCTCTAGAGTGTGCGCGGGAAAAAACTTGTTGATGTAATCTTAAGGAGGAAAACAATGGTTGTTGTATCCTGCTACTTAAGAATTAAGTTTCAGCATGTATATATTTTTTAAGCAAGTGCTGGCTTATCCATTACTCTGGTTCTTATGCTTGACTTTTCGTGAGTCGGAAGACTCGTTGTCGGAACCATGCGCTTAGGTGATGATGCCCAATGGCACCGTCAATAACCTGAGCACAAAATCGCTGACAATAAGTGCCAAAAGTCACTACTCCAGAATCCAAATAAAAACGACAAAGAATGTGTAGACCAGAAAACTTAAGCTAACGCCCGTAGGCAGAATTTTCACAAGTGCAATCGCAAGACTTGTGCATAAAGGTTTTATATGATCCAAAAATGAACACTAAAGGAGGTAAAAGACTCAGCAATATGAGTGAACCAAAGAGCTTTATTTCATTGATCATATAAGAGGTACACAATTAGATAAAAAATGCTAAGTGTAGAAAGGACGTAGATGTGCTATGTTCCATGGCCGATCAAGCTCCGGGTAGTCATCATCCGGGTCACGTCGCTTACGCTTATGATCCTCGTTGGGTCTATCCTTGAGCTCACGATTGTCGACAAGGTAGTAAGACCCATTGAGAAGCACCTTGCTTATGATGAACGGTCCTTCCCATGGCGGGGATAGTTTGTGCGATTTCTTCTGCTTAAGTCGGAGCACTAAATCCCCCTCTTTAAACGAGCGATGCCGGACGCGGCGACTATGGTAGCTGCGTAGCTTCTGCTGGTAGATGGCGGATCTTTGGCATGCCAAAATGCGCTCCTCCTCGAGAAGGTCCACATCAAGGCGTATGGATTCTTCAGCGTCATCTTCGTCTTAGGCGGCAACTCTTGGTGCGTCATGGAGGATGTCGGAAGGTAGGATGGCTTCTGCTCCATATACCATGAAGTAAGGGGTGTAGCCGGTGGATATGTTGGGTGTGGTTCGTAAACTCCACAGTACAGATGGAAATTCTTCCGCACAGGCTCCAGCTGCTCTATGTAGCGGTGCATCAAGACGTGGCTTATTCCCTGCAGAATTAATCCATTGGCTCGCTCAACCTGGCCATTCGATTGTGGGTGTGCCACAAAGGCGAGGTCAAGTCGGATGCCTTTGTCCCAGCAATAGGCCTCCACTTCTCCGAGTGACAAGTTGCTTCCGTTGTCGGTGATGATGCTATGTGGGAGATCAAATCTCACCACTAGATCTCGGACAAACCTGAGGGCAGTTTCCCCATCAAGCTTTCTAATGGGTTTAGCTTCTATCCATTTGGTGAATTTGTCAACTGCTACAAGCAGATGCGTGAATCCACACGGTGCCGTCTGTAACGGTCCCACCATGTCTAGCCCCCAGACTGCAAACGACCAAGTTATTGGTATTGTTCGCAATTCTTCAGCAAGAACATGTGGTTGTCGGGCATAATACTGGCATCCCGTGCATGTCTCAACCATCTTGTCGGCGTCCGCCTTCGCGGTCAGCCAGTAGAATCCTTGCCGGAAGGCTTTCGTGACCAGTGATCAAGGAGCGGCGTGGTGCCTGCAATCTCCGAGATGGATCTCGCGCAGGATTTCCATACCTTCTAGCTGGGAAACGCACTTTAGGTATACACCACTAGTGCTCCTTTTGTAGAGTTGCCCATTGATTATGGTATAACCCTTTGCTCGCCGTACTATTTGCCGTCTTTCGACCTCGTCGTTGGGCAAAGTTCCGTGTTCGAGATACTCCATGAACGGTTTTGTCCAAGCCGGAGTGATCTTTGTCACCATGTTGACGAAAGAGTCAGCTCTATCCGGGTTGTCGATGTCGGCGCCCTTCACGGATGGTGTGCGTAGATGCTATAGCAAAACTCCTGGCAGGATTTGCTTGCGCCCTGATCCAAGCTTAGATAGTAGATCAGCCGCCTCGTTTTGGTCCCTAGGCACATACTTGACTTCGTAGCCCAAGAAGCTCTTGGCTATCTCGTCCACTTCATCGCGATATGCCACCATCATAGGGTTCCGTGCATTCCAGGTGCCAGCCACCTGCAGGGCAACCAAGTCAGAATCTCCATAGCAAACTATGCGCTTGATTCCAATATCCTTAGCTACACGTAGTCTGTGAATGAGTGCTTCATATTCCGCCATGTTGTTTGTAGCCTCGAAGTGGATTTGCAGAACGTAGTGCAACTTATCTCCTTTTGTGACTGTAGCAGTACACCAACCCCTGAGCCGTTGGGCAACTTTGATCCGTCAAAATGCATCACCCAGTATTATGGTTCTAGCAGCGGAGTAGCATATGGCATCTCCGTCCAATCTGTAATAAAATCCGCCAAAGCTTGTGACTTGATAGCATCGCGTCTCATGTAGGTGATATCGAAGGCGGCAAGTTCAATGCCCCACATCGCGACCCTTCCTGTAGTGTCGATGTTATTGATAATGTCGGACAGTGGAGTCTTGCTTACTACTGTGATTGGGTGCTCCTGAAAGTAATGCCTCAGCTTCCGAGAAGCGAGGAATACTCCATAAGCTATGTTTTGGTAGTGCGGGTAACGCTGCTTGGACTCCGTCAAGACCTCGCTTACATAGTATACTGGTCGTTGAACTCCGTGCTCGTAGCCTGGTTCCTTCCGCTCTACCACGACGATGATGCTAATAACCCGGTTGGTTGCCGCCATGTAAATTAATAGGGGCTCTCCAGGCTCGGGTGCTGCAAGGATGGGCGCTGAGGAAAGAATCTCCTTGAGCTGCTTCAATGCTGCATCTGCTTCGTCTGTCCACGTAAATTTATCCGCCTTCTTCAGCAACTTGTACAGCGGCAGAGCCTTCTCTCCAAGTCGGCTGACGAACCGACTAACTGCTGCAACACAACCTGTTAGTCGTTGGATGTCCTTTAGGCATGTCGGACGGTTTATGTTTAAGATGGCCTTGATTTTCTCCGGGTTGACCTCGATTCCGCGCTGGGAAATGATGAAGCCCAACAATTTGCCGGCTGGAACCCCAAAGACGCACTTCTTAGGGTTGAGCATCATGTTGTATTTCCGGAGATTATCAAAGGTTTCTTTTAAGTCGGAGATTAAGTCGTTTGACTTTTTAGACATCACCGCGATATCGTCCACATAGGCGTGAACATTCCGACCAATTTGGTCATGAAGGCAACGTTGCATTGTCCGCTGGTAGGTAGCACCTGCGTTTTTCAGCCCGAAGGGCATCGTGACATAGGAAAACGTGCCGTATGGGGTAGTGAACGAAGTGGCCAATTGGTCTGACTTCCTCATCTTGATCTGGTGGTATCCTGAGTATGCATCGAGAAAACACAAAAGTTCCGAGCCAGCCGTCGAGTCAATGACTTGGTCAATGCGAGGCAAAGCAAACGGATCTTTGGGACATGCTTTGTTCAAGCCGGTGTAATCAACGCACATTCTTAATTCATTGGTTCCCTTTTTGGGGACAAGTACAGGATTGGCCACCCATCGGGTGTGAAGGACTTCTCGGATAAACCCAGCCTTAAGTAACCTAGCTATCTCTTTGCCAATGGCGCGTCTCTTCTCATCTCCGAAGCGTCGTAGAGGTTGTTTCACTGGTTTACATTTTGGATCTATGTTTAAGCTGTGCTCGACAAGTTCCCTAGGTACACCTTTCATGTCGGCAGTTTGCCAGGCAAAGATGTCCCTATTCTCACGGAGGAACTCGACGAGCGCGCTTTCCTATTTGGGATCCAGGTTCTTCCCAATGGCGACGGTCTTGGAGGCATCGCCTACCACAAGTTCCACCGGCTTGGTCTCGATGGCGGCCTTGAACACAGGAGCAGAGTCGGAGATCTGCTTCTTCGACGCGGGCATCTCTGAGTCATTGACCTTGCTCTGGATCTCCTTGAATTCTTCGCTGTAGAGGACACCGTTTCATTGACGGCTGCTTCATTGATCTCCCAGTCCCTTGCCTTGGTAAAGCTTCCGGATACGCTGATGACACCGTTTGGTCCGGGTATCTTGAGTTTGTTGTAGACGAAGCATGGCTTGGCCATAAACGTGTGGAATATGTCGCGGCCGAATATGATGTGGTACACGCTCTTGAAGGGGACCACCTCAAAGGTCATGCGCTCTTGGCGGTAATTATTAACGTCGCCAAAGGCTACCTGAAGCGTAATGCACCCAAGGGACCGAGCCTCCCGACCAGGAACTACGCCATGGAACACGGTGTTGGTCCGTCTTAGGTTTGCCTCCGTCAAGTTCATCTTTTGCAGTGTATCCAGGTACATGATGTTGATGCTGCTTCCACTATCCACCATGCACTTGGTGAACTCCACACCGTCAATCAATGGGTTGATGAACATGGCGTACTGGTTCTCCGTGGGCACAAGGTCTGGGTGGTCCGTCCTGTCCCAAGTGATTGGAACCTCCGACCAGTGCAGGTATTGGGGAACTGGGGGGGAGAGTGGCCATCAGGATCCTTAGAGAGGTCTTCTGTTGTCGGACGGTGGGGGTGCCAAGGAAAGTGTGGTAGACTGGGGCCTTCTTTGCGAAGGGGTTCTTGCCCTTGTCGTCGCCCTTGGCGGCGTGCTTGGGGTCAACGTCCTCGTCCATGTCACTTGAATCCTTGGACTCCTCCTCCTTTTTCTTCCCCTTGCCCTTGCCTCGCGGTCTGTTCTTCCGACTTCGCTTGTAGCCAGAATCCGGGTCTTCCTTGAGGTCGTTGACGAACTTGCAGTGTCGATTGGTATGGGTGGCCTTGCCGTTGACATCGAGGTGTACGAGGCACGGCATATCGCGGTACTCCTTGTATGTTTGGGGAACGCGGAGCGGCGCCGAGTTGGTTTCACTTCCTCATTGTTGCCCGCGGCCTGCTCCCCTTCCTCGGCCACGTTGTCCGCCTTCTCCTTGTCCTGCAAAAGTCATAGCGACCATGTCGGTAGATTGCTTTTCTTCTGGAGCGGTTTTCCGCTTTGCACTGATGTTCCTCCGAGCTTGGGTTGGAACGGCCATTGCCGGCAAAGAGCGACGAGCATCGTCGTCGGCAGCTGTGAACTCACTAGCTAACTCAATCATCTTATTCAAATCAAGCTGATGATTGTCCTGCAAGCGCTTTAGTTTATGTCGGAGTAACGTGCCCCTTTCCAACCCATCAATGAAGGCGGCCATAGCGGTCTGAGCGTGCACTCATGCGCAGGAATTCTTCATGTCCAGCCAGCGGGAGAGGTAGGCGCGAGATGTCTCGTCTTTCTCTTGCACACATTGCTGTAGATCGCCCACAGTGCAGGGACACTTGTATGTACCTTCAAAGTTCTTGGTGAATGCTTCTTGCATATCCAGCCAGTTGTAGATAGATTTCTCCGGCAAGTCGTCGATCCATTGACGGGCCGTACCCGCCAACATTAACGGGAGGTACTTGACGGCGACGTTTGGGTTGCCTCCGGCAATATCCACCGCATTGCTGTAGTCCTGCAACCATGTGGCGGGCTTGGCGGTGCCGTCATAGGGCTTGATGGTCTTGTCAATCCGGAAACCTTTGGGGTAAGTTGCGGACCGTATTGCAGGTCCAAAGCAACGTGGTCCCAGGTATGGTCCTTCCCGGGCCTCGTGGATCTTATCGATCCGCGAACGTGCATCGTACGGCTCTGGGTTCTTCTTCTTTTTGTCAACAGGGGAGGGGCTGCGTGAACGACGCGGGCCTCTTCCGCCATGGTGACTGCTTGGTGGTGACGGAGGCGGAGGTGGCGGTGGGTTAGCCTTCTTGCTGTTACCCTCCTGCGACGCCTCACGCCTGTCGTGGTTGCTTGTCGGACGCTGAGGGTCATGGTGTGACCTGCTCTTGTGTCCTTAGTGGCGCTCTTCATCATGACGGGTCTGCGCCGCGTTGTTGCGGATGACGATGCCGCACTGCTTTGGAGGGGGCATATCCGTATGATGGTGAGCCTTGTAATCTTCCTGACGTCGGGGGGATCGGGGCGGTGGCGATGGGCGGCGAGGTCGGGCTTTTTCTCCGTGGTCGGAGGATATGGGGATAGCATCCTTCCTGTTGCGCGCATCCCTCCGTCTTTGTTCTGATGAACCCGTCTGTGATCCGACATCCTGAGGAGATCTATCCCTTGGCGGTTTGTACTGGCTAGATCGGCAGAGCGCTGGGTCAGACTCAAGCCTCTGGGAGGTGTACTTTTCCTGCTGCTTTACCGCCTTGGCCACTAGGTCATAGACCTGTTCTACTGCCTCAGGCGATCTATCCTGCTCCAGAAGGGTCTTGGTGACGGCGAGGTTAAGGAGTGGGGTGGGCATCACTTGCTTGCCCTCACTATCAATGTATGGCTTGGCCTGTGCCGGCTTCGAGGGAGCCCATCCTAGGTTGCGCCGTACACCAGGGTCGTTGATGATGCGAGCCGGAGCCTTCTTAGCCTTCTGCTGCTGTAGTAGAGTCTTGTACTCGGCCTCCATTGCTCTAGCTTTCTCTATGGACTTCTGTGTGTTGACCATATCTCGATCTAGTTTAGCGCCTTGCTCCGCGATGGCTTGCGCCTCCTCCAGCAGCTGCTGGCGCTTCTCGTCAAGCTGGGTCAAGTTCCGGATATGATCAACGGTTAGTGGCTCGACGAGGAGATTGTCGTACATCACTCTACCAGCTGGAGTAACATGGGCTGTTGCCGACGTGGATGCTGGAGGCGGAAAGTTTGTGGTGTTGTTGTTGCTCGGACCGGTGCCGAGTTCCTGCGGCTATTGCACTGGGTTAGGAGGAGGAGGCATGACCTTTGCGCGGTCATCGTCAGTAGCAATTAGTGGCCCCTTCCCCTTTTCCAGCGCCGTAGGCGGAGCTTGCCCGGGTTGATCTTCATCCATCACTGTCCCAATGGTGACGAACACCCCTCGAGACATGACGGTGTTGTTAGCTTGCTCGTCGCGCGAGTACTCCTCCTCCATCTCCTGCATAGCGGAGTCTAGCTCTTCTGGACTGAAGTCTATTTCCTCTGAATCTGCGCTGAGATCAGCATAAAGCGCGTCAATGATAGAGTCGGAGGGTGCCAGGACTTCCTCGATGACGGGCGGTGGAGGTGCAACGGCCTCGACGATGACTGGAGGTGGTGGTGCTGCTACGACGATGGCGGCCGGAGGCGGTGGCGGCGGTGGCTGAATCGGAGGGGCTCTGTCAATGAGAGCAAGCGCTGTCTGAGCTGCTGCCTCGGCCTCCGCGTAGTTGTTGACGGTGTTCACCATGCCTTCGAAGGTAAGGCGTCCTGACGCCTGTTGCCGTCTTAGAAAATGTCGGAGAAGCGTGCCATGGTCCAGTCCTTCCACAAAGTAATAGATAGCATCATCATTAGGGTAGTGGGCCAGATCGGCTCGTATACGGAGCCACCTGGCCAGGTAATCGCGGGGGTTTTCGCCCTCTCTCTGAACGCAGCGCGCCAGGTCGAAGATGGTAACCACGCCGACGAACTTGGATCTCTGCTGTCCAGATGCACGGATAAAGCCAGCGGACTTGCAGTGATCTTCCATCTTTATATCCTGCACAGGGGCGGTTTGGTTGGGTCTTGAATTTTTCCGATCTTTGCCAGCAAACTCCGAGGAGAGATCCGACATTGATCCTTCCGCGAACGTATCCTGCCCGTAGGCGGTCCGTGCGGGTCTTGATGCTTTCCGATCTTTGCCGGCAGACTCCGAAGAGAGATCCGACATCGATCCTTCCGCGAACGTATCCTGCCCGTAGGCGGTCCATGCTGGTCTTGATGCTCCTCCGACTCCCAGGGAACTAGTGCCCGAGTCGGTTTCGCCAATGAAGAGGTGGATATCTCCGATAGGAACGATCGAACACCACGTAGGGTTCGTCTTCGCCAGGATCTAGAACTCGTCAGGGGGGACGATCGGAACGTTGCCGGAGATGAGAACACGACCGATGGATATGGTTTCGCCGATTCCTGCGAAGATCTTGGTCCTCGCCCGCTGAAGATCCTGAAGCGCCTCTTGCCCCACGGTGGGCGCGAACTGTCGTGGTATTGCCGATGAGTACGCCATGGAGGGGTCCTCACAGTGCGTGTTTAGAGACGTGGGGTAAGGCGGACGGTTGACGGGTACGAGGTAACACAGCTTACCCAGGTTCAGATCCCACAATGGTGGCGGAATCCTACTCCTGCTATAAATCACTATAAGGGCAATACGCCGAGTTACAGAGATAGGTTCGCTGTGTGAGGTGTGTGTAAAAACAATGCCCTAAAGGCTCCCATAGGCCCGACTTATATAGTCGCCAGGTCCTAGGGTTACAGGGAAAAGTCCTAGCCGGACAGGTTACAGAGTCCTACACCGTCTATCACTAGTCTTGTGTATCTTGCACTCCAAGGCTCCGGGTACGCTGGTGACTCCATCGTAGCCTTCCTTTATCTGGCATGGGCCTCCCTTCTGGATCCACCTAACTGGGCCGCCCAGCAGTCCACAGGACATGCTACCGACTATGGGCCACCCGGGTTAGTCGGATAAGAGACATGATATGAGGATACCCATATAGCATATCCCCAACAAACGCGTCCATTTGGTCTAAGGGAAGGCTTCTGAAAGGTCCTGTCTTGGTGAAAATCAAGTCTTGTGGGGAAAGTGCACCACCTCTACAGATGGAAGAAACTAAGTACTTAGCCATGTCCCTGGTATTGGACAATTTGAGCATCAAGACATGGAAGCTATCAAGAATCTCCTCATCCCAATTTTCTAAGTAAAAACTTGTGGTTGAACAAGGGTGAAGGTTCATCAATTGCTATTGGTGGTTCCTTGGGAAAGTTTTTGCCAAACAAAACTTAGTGTTTTCAACTAATAGGTAAAACCTATTTTGAGCAAAGCAAGCCTCAGCTACACTCAGCCAAATTCATGTAGTAACTAGATGCTAATCTTCTACTAAGGTATCACTTGCCAATACTATTCCAATGTATTGACCCACTGTGGCTGTAACTTGTGATGTTGCAGGTTACTCTGATGATGATTAGGGGTTATGAGTCTACACTCAACATGCTTGCCTGTGGCACATGAAGATGAAGACTTCTATTTATATATTGTTAAGTTAAACTCTTGTACTAGCCTATGGCCATGGAGTTGTAAAAGACTATGTTGTCTCTGGAATGACGATGTAATAATGACCTTTGTTTCTGTGTACTTCATCTTAAACTATGGATGCTAGCATTGATCTAGGGACTAGCATTGCAATCACAGGGATCTTTACCTTTATAAAGGTGGGATCTTACAGATGGTATCAGAGCACTGTGTTGCCTATAGGATTATGACCCTAGGATTGGATTAGAAACCACTAAGGAAAAAATTCAACAATTTCCACACTTGTTTTTTCCTTCTCGTAAACTTTTCTAATCTTCTTTCTCATCTCTATTTGTAGATGAACTCCATCAACGAATCTGTGAGAAAGGGACCACTCATGACCATGACCTTGGAGTGTGAGACAGAATTCCCCAAGGCCCTCAAGAACCTCATGGTTACCATGGGGATACATGGTGCAGCTGTGTACAAAGGATTCCCAGTGATGGATGAAGGAGTAGAGTACTGGTGGGTGCAACTTCACTTGTACAAAAACAAGGAAGACAACCACAAGGAGTCAGGATTCTGCATGGTCACCAACTCAGAAATGCACACCACATTCTTGGACTCTGCAAGAAATGCAGCATGGAGTGCTATCAAGGAGCTTGGTGATAGACTCAAGTGCAGAATGCTCAACACTCAAAATGACCTTAGAGAAGAAAAGAAGCATACCCAAGAGTTAGAGACTACCAACCAGCAACTAAGGGGAGACATCATAGACTTAATTTGGGAATCTTGTGAGCAAGATAGACAGATGGCTACTAAGGATACTTTGATAGCTATTTTGTCTAGTGAGTGAGAGTTGTAACGTACTTTGTTAGTTGGACCACCACACTTATCGTTTTTATTTCCAAAAAATTGTCTATGCTATGTTGAACCTTTGATGCTTGTAATGTATGCCATGATTTGTGTGTTTGCTATAAAATTTATGCTTGTGATATTTTGTCTTGTGATTTTTTTCTATTGATGTTGATTCTAACTTTTCTCTATCTTATAAAATAGATGCCTAGTGTTATTATCAACACCGCCGAGGAGTTCAAGGGAACTCGTTTTGGTGATCGTCTCATTGAGCTCACTAGCGTGCTCAACCTACCACTTCCTAGCATCACGATGCTTCCCCTCACCAAGTTTGAGAGGAAGGACCTTTGGGGCTTCAGAGTCACTCAGCCCGGACGCCAGGCAGAGCCAACCACGGAGACCATCACTTTCAAGCTGATGCATGACGACAAGGAGAAAGGCCTAGATGTAGTCATGCAGGAGTTACTTGGGCGCCTGGTAGGGAGACACTCCAGAGAGCTTAGAGGTCTTTACTTTCACCCCTTCGGGAGACGCGACGAGGAGGGCGAGGCTATTGAGTTCGAGGATGCTGCTAGAGAGACAGTGGAGCCGATTCGTTTGTACCTTCAGGACCTAGAGGTTCTTATTAGGCACCTAGATACTGATAGGACCAACGTCATGCTTAGCAATGACGAGCTCCAGGTTCAGCTTCGTGAGAAGGACAAGCTCTTCGCAGAGCATGATGAGATAGTCAAGGAAATGGAGGCCAAGTTTGAGAGCTAGGACAGGAAGTTCAAGAGCCAGGAGAAAAGAGTCCAAGACAGGAACAAGAGGATCCGGGAGATGAATGAAGAGCTAGAGGCCAAGGACTTAGAGCTCGAGCATCAACAGGGAGTGATTGAGAGGCTTCACTCACAGAAGAGGGCCCTTAGGGCTAAGATAAAGGCCTTGACTACTAGTGTTGATGAGTACAAGACCGCCATGGAGAGTGCGGGTCTTACACTTGTTGACGAGGAGGTTGATGCGGAGGAGTAGGGTAGACTACTCGATTTACTTTCATCTACCGTGCTTTTGATTATTTGAATCGCAATGACCATCCAACATGTGGATGGCTTGCTATGGTGTGTTTGCATTTTCAAACTTGTTGTTTTGTCGTTCAAACTCTATGTCATTTGGATGCTTGATTATTGTGGTTGACAATGTGATGTATTGTGCATGTTAAGCATCTATGGGTATCTCATTCTTATCCTTATGAAACTACAGATGCCTCCTCGACGTGCCAACCCCAACCCAAACAACAACAATGTCACTCCTGAGATGCAGCAGTTGATGACAGCACAAACTCAACTGATGCAGATGATGACCACCTTTATTCAGAATCAGAATCAGAATCAGAACAACAACAACAACAACAACAACAACCAGAATAATCCGCCAGGATTTGACATGCTCACCAGATTCCTAAGATTGAGGCCTGCAAAGTTCTCAGGAACCACTGATCCAATGGTGGCCAATGATTGGCTACGTTCGGTGAACAAAGATTTGGTAACTGTAGGCTGCACCGACGAGGAGAAGGTCAGGTTTGCAGCGCATCTTTTGGAAGGACCAGCAGCTACTTGGTGGGATAACTTCTAGATCACCACACCCATTGAGGATGTAACTTGGGCTATCTTTGAGGATGGTTTCCGCACAGCTCACATCACATCCGGGGTGATGAATTTAAAGAAGAAAGAGTTCCATAACCTGAAACAGCGTCACCGCATCGTGGCTAAATATATTGAGGAGTTCAACAATCTGGCGCGATATGCACCGGATGAAGTTGATACTGATGCCAAGAGGAAGGAGAAATTCCTCGAAGGACTGAATGATGAACTGAATCTGCAGTTATCTGTGGCCTATGTCCCCACCTACCAATCACTTTGTAACAAGGCTACCATCTTGGAGAACAAGATGAAACAGGTTGAAAGCAGAAAGAGGAAGCACAGCTTTGACAAGCACAGCTCGGGATCGTCTCACAAGCGTTCCCATCATGATGATAGTGGGGGTTCTGGATCCCACAAACATGGAAAGTACAACAACCACCACAGCCACAACCGCCACCATGACAACAGGCATCACCGTAGTCATGATAATGACAAGTATAAGAACCACAAGAGTGGATAGAAGAGCCACCACAATTGAAGTGGAAGTGGTAGTGGAAATCAGCCTGTCAAGAAAGATCTCAGTCAGGTTGAATGCTTCAAGTGTAAGAAGATGGGGCACTATGCTAATGAGTGCCCAGAAAAGAAAGTTGAAGGTGCCAACAAACCCAACCCTTTCCAAAAGGGACAGGTGAACCACATCAATGTGGAAGAGATTTATGAGGAACCTGATGCTGTGGCTGGTAAGTTCAAACTCAATTCTATTCCAGCACTTGTTCTTTTTTATACTGGCGCATCACATTCATTCATATCAAGAGCATTTGTTGATAGAAACAAACTTCCAGTTGAAACTATTGGGTTTCCTATAAAAGTAAGTTCTCCCGGAGGAGAAATGATAGTGAACTCAGGATGTCATGACCTAGTCATAGAGTTTGGGAAGTATAAGTTTCCCGTTAATTTGATAATCCTAGATTCCCAAGGATTGGATGTCATTTTGGGAATGGACTGGATGACCAAGTACAAGGGAGTACTAGATTGTGCCAATCATACCGTCACACTCACAACCCCGGATAATAAAAGGATTAGATTCAAGACTAATTGTGAGTCAAAAGGGAGCAAGCTAAATTCTCTTAAGGGGGTTAGCATAGGCAGTGTGCCAATTGTGAGTGAATATCCGAATGTGTTTCCGGAAGAATTGCCGGAATGCCACCAGATAGAGATGTGGAATTTTTGATTGACTTGTTGCCAGGATCCGGACCAATAGCAAAGAGACCTTACAAGATGTCAGTTGATGAGTTGAAAGAGCTCAAGAAACAACTTCGAGAACAGTTACAGAAAGGATTTATTCAACCAAGTTCTTCATATTGGGGGGCACCAGTCTTGTTTGTGGAAAAGAAAGATAGGAGTCAAAGGTTATGCATCGATTATCGTTCACTCAATGAGGTGACTATCAAGAACAAATATCCTTAGCCCACAATCAATGACTTGTTCGATCAGTTAGAAGGAGCCTATGTGTTCTCAAAGATTGATCTCCGGTCAGGCTATTTTCAGCTTAAGATAAGGGAACAAGACATACTGTCGTGGTGGTGGCACGGCAGATGCCATGGGTAGGCTGAAGTATGGGGCCAATGGATGCTAGAGAGATCCGGGGAGGGAAGATGTAGTGATTTCTACACTCAAACGACTAACATAAAGATCTTTCTTTCTCCTTACAAGAACTACAAGTGCTCCTTGAGCTGTTAGCAGGAAGAATAAGACTACTTCACGAGCCTTACAGCGTAGAATGAATCGATCCCTTCTCAGGAGCCCGCTTCTCCCCTTATAAAGGGGTGCCTTGGTTCCTCCTAGGGCTGACGTGGCAAGCATATTCGAGGAATATGCTTGTCCCAATATGGTAACTCGGAGACTCTCTTTCCGTGTCCCCCTTCTAACGATGGCAATGTTACAGAGCCCCACCTGCGCGCCTCAGGATCCACGACTGTCACCTCCGTGACCTTCTTCTGCCCTTCTGCTGCTCTGCTCCTTGTCCTTTGTGCTTGACTTTGTTTAGATTCTCCCTAGCTAGCGACTAGGGTTTGACTATAGGTACCTCCTTCTCCTGCAAGCTTCGTGTTACTCGGCCTTGTCTCGCATAACTTGGCTCGGCCTTCACCTGTATTCAAGTTAGTCAGACTTACTCGGCCGACTTAACTCATATGTCGGCCGGATAAGGTGTTTATCCTTCTGTACATGTCATGGCCTTGCTTAGCTCGGCCGACTCTTACATGACTCGGCCGACATAAACAGTAACTCGGCATATGACAAGGGAGACTCCTCTTGTCTTCCCCTGTCTTGACCCTATCCGGGGTCACCTCCCCAACATTAGTCCCCGAAGCTGGTGTGGTCCTGCCCATAACCTCGGCCGGACCACATCAGTTTCCCGACATTCATTTCTCCTTACTTCCGAGTTACTTTTTTCTGTTCGAGGTATCCGCGTAGCTTCTCGAGCACACCTCGTCCTACGTGTACCACTCATCATTATTCCTCTAGTTTTCTGTTCCTCTACAGTGTCCACTGACAAGCTACAATGATTACTACGCCCGTCGCGTCGGCGCTGTGACGTCTCGTGTACCGCGTCGGTCAGGGGGCCTGATCCTCTCCTACGTTGTGTGGTCTTTGGTGTGGCTCCACTCAGCCGCGAGCAGTTCCGCCGCACACGTGATTTACACGGTCAGCGCTCGCACGCACGATCCCACTACCGCCAGGGCTGCGCGGTTATAAGGAGGGGTGCGGGGCTAGAGGATTCACTTCCCCCCTTCGCTCACCGCTCCTCTTCTTCCTCCTCGCGCCCGTGCGTCTGTTCGTGTGCCTGCGGTTGCGCCATTATCGATCTCCTTGACGGCGACGCCGCAGTCCTTCCGCTCCGACGACCTCATCGTCGTGCGCTTGCTCCGGCGCCACCGCCGGTGAGTTTTTCTACGGTCCCATCGCTAGGCTCCTTCCCTAGGTGCATCTTCTGTTTTTCTAGATTTCCTGCGGCGGTTCTTTTTCGCTCCTCCGCCGTGCTCGCTTAGAACCATGACGAGGCCCTGCGCTTCCAGGCCTTCCTCCGCCGCTCGTTTCTCCTCTGTCGATTCCTCCGGCGAGCTCATGTCTAGTTCTGTTAGCGGAGCGCTCGTCGAAGACGATGACGTAGCGTCTGGTCCAGAGCGGGGCTCTTGGCAGGGCTCCTCCGTCACTCGTCGTGAGATTGAGTGGCTAATTAGGACACGTCGGATTCCTGCCGAGGTAAGCTGTCGTTTGCCTGGTAGCGAATCCTCTCCTGTACTCAATGAAGGCGAGTATGTTGTTTTCATGTCCCACTTTGCTCGTGGGTTCGGTCTTCCCCTTAGCGATTTCGCTAGGGAATTTCTTGATCACTTCGGCCTCCAGCCGCATGGCCTTCCGGCCAACGCTATCTCCTCCCTATCTGCCTATATCTCGGCCTCTGAGGGGTACTTCGGCCTCTGGCCCTCTGTGTCCGTTTGGTCTAAATTCTTCGAGATCCGATATAATGTTGTTCCGGACAAATATCTTCAACCTTCTGAGAAATCCCTTACCCAGTGTGGAGCTACGTCCATTACACCTCGAAGGAAATCCGAGTTCCCTCGTGTTGCTGGCCTCGAGTCTTGCAAGAAGTGGCATATATCGTTTTTCTATGTCAAAAACACTGGAAAAGAAGATAAGATTCGGCTGAATGCCTTTTCTATTGGCCCCCCTTCCAAGAAGAACTGGGATTACAACCCCAGGAAGAGCCATGCTTTGGCCGAGGCATTCGAGATTCGGCTGAAGGAGTTGATCCGGGCCAGGCTTCGTGGTGAGGATCTGATGACCACATTCATCAGCAGTCGAATCTGCCCTTTGCAGCTTCGCTCGCACCAGCTCTGTTACATGAGTTGTCCTCTCGATCCCAACCGAGTTTCGACGGTTGAGCTCGACAACTATCTTATTTACAAGCGTGTCCGAGCTATCTTCAAGACTGATATGCCGGAGGACTGGACATGGGGGCTGAAGCCATTCACTCGGGGGAATCCCCCTCCCGAGGTAAATTTACGCATTTGTGTTTGCTCCCTAATTATGTTTGTGACTTCTTTTGCTAACTCCACTTTGTTTCTTTTCTTGCAGAGGTTTGCGGAGCAAAGGATCGAGGATGCCGAGGTTCTGGCCCTTCCGTGGACCGTAGATCGGAACACCCCGGATAGCAGGGAACCTGACTCGGAGGAGTTTGTTCCTAAGTCGGACGTCGCTCCGGCTCACACCGTGGCAAGACCTCGGCCCACGGGGAGGAAGGTGACTCAGACGACGTCCAAATTCTTGAGGTAGTCGCCGTGATGCCTATCTCTTATGCATTTCCGGCTTCTACTTTCCTAGCTAATCAGGCTGGTCAGGTGCACGACGCCGAGCCTCTCGCCTCTCAAGCTCCTGCTACCTCGAGGAAGCGCACTGCTCCGGCAGGTCCCTCCGAATCTGCTCCCAAGAAGCGAACCAAGAAATCAGCCCAGCACCTTCCGAAGCGCAAAACCATGCCCGGGATTACTGGGTGAGTTTATTTTCATTTGTATTTCTTGCTTCTCTCTTTCTGTCTTTTGATTCGACTTTTTGTGCTTTTGTAGCGCTCCTCTCTCTGCCAAGCCAAGTGGTCCGAGTATGACGAGTCATACAACTCGGCTGCCTTCTTCTCCGCCTCCTGAAGATACTCGGGTTCCTAGTCCCTCTCGTGTTGACTCTCCTCCTGCGCCGACTCAGACATCGCCTCGGCGAGATGTACCCACAGCTTCCATTGCTGATGCCGACATAACTCCACCAACAGATCATCCTATTGAATCTATCACCCCTGTTATGACCACCGAAGTTTCCCGTAAAATTCCTTTGACCCCTACAATTTCAACTGCAACTCCAACTCCAGCCAAGGATGCCACCATCTCGGCCCCCTTGGAAACCATAGTTCCTCCTGCCTCCAAGGATGCCACTCCTAGTGCCAAGGTCGCTGCTCCTGCCGACACCTCTTCTAAGGCTAAGAAGGTTGTTGTCACCAAACCTTCAGCATCTTAGAAGGGGCCGGCTAGTTCTTCTCAACGCAACATAGCCGATGCATTCCGTAAGGGGGCTTCCTCTGCTAAGCCTGTTGTCACCCCGGCCGCTGATAATCAGCTTACTCTCCATAAGAGTCCCGCAGCGGCGGTGGTTACCCAACGGGTCTGAGGTAAAGTGCTGACCCGTACTGAGAGTGGGAACAACCTCGGCTCCTTGGTGGAATATGCCAACAATTGGAATGCCGCCGATCAGCTTGAGGGCAATCCGAGTAACCAGCCATTTCAGCTTTCCGACATCAGCAGTCGTTTGCATATGGCTGCTAAGATTGTTCTTGAAAGTGATAAGATGAACGAGGTAAGCGCTTCTGTTGATATTTTGTCTGTTATTCAAATGATAGTATATATACACTAGTCCCCGAAGCTTGCAACTGAATAACTTGTTGTTCGTTTGGAAGCTTTGTTAGGCTTCAAATGCATTATTTGCTAAGTTTATTTCTTATATACCTTGGATTGATCGTTGTTCATCCATATTTCGAATTAAGCGTTGCTTAATCCGGATCTATTTCGGCTTCAGTTATCCAGCCACCTAGATCTGAGTTAAGTTTTGCTTGATTCGGATCTGTCTTAGCTTTGAATATCCAGCCACCTATATCCGAGTTAAGTTTTACTTGATTTGGATCTGTCTTAACTTTGAATATCCAGCCACCTAGATCCGAGTTAAGTTTTACTTGATTTGGATCTGTCTTAGCTTTGAATATCCAGCCACCTAGATCCGAGTTAAGTTTTACTTGATTTGGATCTGTCTTAGCTTTGAATATCCAGCCACCTAGATCCGGATTAAGTTCTGCTTGATTCGGATCTGTCTTAGCTTTGAATATCCAGCCACCTAGATCCGAGTTAAGTTTTGCTTGATTCGGATCTGTCTTAGCTTTGAATATCCAGCCACCTAGATCCGAGTTAAGTTTTAGTTGATTTGGATCTGTCTTAGCTTTGAATATCCAGCCACCTAGATCCGAGTTAAGTTTTACTTGATTAGGATCTGTCTTAGCTTTGAATATCCAGCCACCTAGATCCAGATTAAGTTTTGCTTGATTCGAATTTGTCTTAGATTTGAATATCCAGCCACCTAGATCCGAGTTAAGTTTTGCTTGATTCGGATCTGTCTTAGCTTTGAATATCTAGCCACCTCGATCCGAGTTAAGTTTTCCTTGATTCGGATCTGTCTTATCTTTGAATATCCAGCTGTGTAATTCATTTTGATACTTAGGTTGCCCATGATCGGCGGACAGCCGAATTTCAAAGGTTGCTCTTTGCACACAAGAATTTGGAGGATAAATATGAGAAAGTTCTCCCCGTGGTGAAGAAAACTGGTAATTTAATAAACCTTTGTATTGTTCCTTAAGTTCTTAATATTTTCGACTTGGTGTGCTAATTCATTCCTTGCTGGTGTGCAGCTAATATCAATAATCTTAATATCCGCCTTACCAAGAAGGTCAAAGCTCTGGAAGGTTAGTTATTCTTCTCGTCTATTGTTTTTCGTTCGAGACTGATCCTAGGTTTCTTATAACCTTATGGCTTTGGTATAGCCGAGTTAGAAACACTTGCACCGTCGCATCAAGAATGCATATCTCTACCTGATATGATGCTGCATTTTTTAGAACAAGCCGCCACTCATTCGACGCAGCTTAAAGAAAAGGATGATGAGATAGCCCTGTTACGTGCCGAGGTTGAGTATCTCAAGCTCTCGCAGAAATCCGAATTGGAGAAAGTTGATCAGGAGTTCTCTGAAGAGAATAATCGACTAAGTCTGCAATTGCAGAAAGATAAAGAACCCCTCGATGCTGCCAAGCTGAAGAACCACATGATGGGCGAGGAAATCGCTCGCTTTGAAAATAATAAGGTCGACTGGACCTAGGATCTCCAGAAAATGTTGAGTTATATTCATCATAAGTTTCCGACCCTGGCCGAATTATCTTTTTCTCTTTCTTATTTTTAACTGATATGTTTTCCTTTCGTGTAGATCATTTTCCGGAAGCTAGACCAGTGAGTTCTAAGGCAGTGATTTCTGCTCGCCAGCGCCGAGGTGTCCCCGCAGACTCGAGTCCAGAATACTCAATGGAAGACTTCCTGATTGCCGTTGGCGCTGCAGTTGGACCAATGAAGATTATGGGCCGAGATCTGGTACAAGCGGCCATTCGGGCCTACCATGTTCTTTGGACGAACACGTCAGGGACACCTAATATTGACGAAGTCAAAATACTTGTGGAGAGATTAATGGCATCTCAGAACCAGCTAAATCTCTAGAGGAAATCTGCTGGTAGGGCTGGTGCTGACATGGCACTTACAGTTGTTCTATCTTGGTACGAGGACATTTCGCTCGACACTTTGATATACTTGCGCACCGGCTCTCGTTGGGTCGAGGATCCAGAATTCGTCGCTCGTCGCCAATCTCGTGCCTTCTAGCTTATTGAGTACGCTAATGTGCATAATTGGATTGAAGGGCCGAGTTTTCTTTCCAATCCAGCGGATGACGTCGAGATTGAAGATGCCTCTGATGATGATTCGGCGGACCAGGATGAGGCAGAGGGTGACTCGGACAACTCCCGTGATTCCAATGCAAGCTCGGATGAGGATGACGATGCACGATCATCTTCCAAAGGGACTGGGCACTCTCAAGCTCAAACTAATGTTTCTCAGCAGCCCAGGGTTTCCCCCGAGGCTACTATCGCTTCTGTTGAAGGCAAAGTAACTTCGGCCGAGGCGCCGTCTACCTCGGAGCGCCCAGTTCCTGAAAATGCCCCTGCATAGGAGACCGAGGTCGCACCGCCATCATCCGAGATAGCCGTTCCTGATGCCCCTGATCATGCTGCTGCCCCTTAAGGGTGCTCTGGCCCTTTTCGCCGTTTATTTTCAAAAAACCTCTTAAGTTATTTTCAGTCCCCGGTATGCCGAGCGTATGATGTCTATGGAACAATTGTTTGGCTTTTGGTGTGGTGCGAACCTTTTTGCCTTTCGCCGCTGAGGCATGGGTGATGATAATTATTATTACTTTGTTTAAACGAGTTTCATTGCTTTACATCTTTGCTTTGGCGAACCTTTATTTCGTAGGTTCGGATTGTATTTTCCCATGTGGTTGACCTTAGTTCGGCATTTATCTTGCCTGCCCTTTATAAGCTTGATAGCGTAGCTGATGTGTTGTCAACTTCTATCTGAAGTACAAAGCCCGAAGCCCATATCTGGTAAAGTGATACAATAAGTTGCATCCCTTACCATACTTCGGTTTGCTGGGTTTGTCATTCTTTCTTGCATTATCCTTAGAAATCTTTGTTTGTTTTCGCTTTGCTATTCTTCTGATTATTGAGACAAGTTTATATCATATCTTGTAAATTATGATCATCAATTCTGGGGAGTCCCCGAGTCTATAGCTGAGCTAAGGAGCTTTTATGTGTCTGGCGACAAACAGTGGGTAATACAAGTTAGTCCCCGAGTTATCACTTGGGTCATCGAGTTCTTGTGTGTGCGCAAAGACTTTACTTCGGATCATGTGGCAGTCCTGGAGTTACAAACTAGGTTGCCGAGATATAATTCATGGCTCAATGCAGAGAATACCACGGTGTAGTGTCCGAGTCATTGCTTAAAGTGCCGAAGTTTAATGCATATTTTTAGAACAAAAAACAATCATGGGGCAGTCCCCGAGTTAATGCGCGAGGCATCAAAGTTTAATGCATAATCCGAAATAAGGGATAATACGGTGTAGTCCCCGAGTCACTGCTCGAGGTGCACATAATTCAAAATAGTGAATAACACAGTGCAGTCCCCGAGTTACTGTTCGGGGTGCTGAAATTTAACACATAATTCAGAATAAGAAATAACATGGTGCGGTCCCTGAGTCACTGTTCGGGGTGCCGAGGTTTACTACATAGTCTTAAGAAATATAAACAACATTGTGCAGTCCCCGAGTCTCTGCTCGAGGTGCCGAGGTCAAATACATGCTTGATACTCCAACTTGATGCGTCACATCATGACGTACAACATATAGCTTCTAAGTATAGAATGGGCGAAGTAAATCTATGTTCCATGGTCTTTTTGATTCGTCACCGGCTTTGTTTTCCTTGTTCTTTTCTGGTGACTGAGCATCGATTAGGTAATATGCATCATTGTGCAATGCTTTACTCACGATGAATGGTCCTTCCCATGGGGGTGAAAGTTTATGCATGCCGGCTATGCGCTGCACTAGCCGTAGGACCAAATCTCCTTCTTTAAAAACTCTTGGATTGACTTTCTTGCTGTGATATCGTCGGAGATCTTGCTGATAAATAGCTGATCTTGATAATGCCAATTCCCTGGCCTCTTCTAGCAAATCGACATCGTCTTGCCGAGCTACCTCATTTACCTCAGCGGTTGTATACTGGGTTACTCTTGGCGAATCATGCATTATGTCGGCTGGGAGCACAGCTTTTGCCCCATATACCAGAAAAAATGGGGTATACCCTGTTAACCTATTTGGGGTAGTTATGAGGCTCCATAGTACTGCTGGTAGTTCCTCGATCCAGCATCCTGCCAACCTTTGCAGAGGTTCGACAAGCCGGGGTTTTATTCCGGACAATACTAGTCCATTTGATCTTTCTACCTGCCCATTTGATGCTGGGTGAGCCACCGAGGCGACATCTAGTCTTATGTGTTTTTCTTGGCAGAATCTAGCAAAATCCCCTTCAGCAAAGTTTGTGCCATTGTCTGTAATAACACTATGTGGATAACCATATCTTAAGATAATACCTTTGAGGAATTTTACTGTTGTTGGTCCATCACATTTTTTATTGGTTTTACTTCGATCCACTTTGTGAATTTATCCACCATGACTAAAATGTGAGTCATTCCGCCTCGGGCTGGCTTGAATGGACCCACCATATCCAAGCACCATACAGAAAATGGCCAAGTAATTGGCATTGCCTTTAACTCGGACGATGGCATATGTATCTTGCTGGCGTATCTCTGGCAACCATTACATTTTTCTACCAATTCTTTCGCCTCTTTCAACGCCGTCAGCCAATAAAATCCATGCCTTAATGGTTTGGCCACTAAAGCTCTGGACGAGGCGTGATGCCCGCATTCTCCCTGATGTATATCTAGGAGTATTTCCTGGCCTTCTGTCGAATCAACACATCTTTGCAGCATGCTTGTGACGCTTATTTTATACAGCTCATTGTTTATGATTGTATAAGCTTTTCCTCTTCTTACTGTCTGTCTAGCCAGTACCTCATTACTCGGCAAGATTGCGTCCTTAAGGAAGGAAAATATGGGTTGCACCCATGTCGGCATGATTTTCTCTGGGATAATTTCACTATCTATTTCCATATTTTCCGCCGACATAACAACTTCGGATTTCTCTATATTCATTCGTGTGATGGCCGGGTTCACTTTCGGAAATTCCGGGTTGCATTCTCTGTCAATTTCCATTGGCATACTACCTTCTCTTGATTCTACCGAGATATGAATAGACTCGGACTCTGGTGATGGTGTTATCGATGGTTTTCTCAGGTGTTCTAGGGCGATACCTGGGGGAATTGATTGCCTAGTTGATCCGAGTTTTGACAGCGTGTCTGCAGCATCATTTTCTGCCCGAGGTATATGATGAAACTCACATCCATCGAAGTATCCACTGATTTTTTGCACATGGAATCTATATAGGGCCATATTCGCATCTAGTGCGTCCCAATTGCCTGATACTTGCTGCACTACTAGATCTGAATACCCGTAGTATATGATCTGACGTATACCAATCTCTTTTAGCACCTTTAACCCGTGGACGAGTGCTTCATACTCGGCTACATTGTTTGATGCGGCAAAATGTATTTGCAGCACATATTTCAGCTGATCTCTTTTCGGCGAAGTTAACACTATTCCTGCTCCCAAGCCATTTCTCAGCTTGGATCCGTCAAAATGCATTGTCCAATAATTTGGATCTGGTAATGGTGGATCATATTGTACCTCGGACCAATCCACAAAGAAGTCGGCCACCGCCTGAGATTTGATTGCATCTCGCCTATCGAATTGCGGAGCATAAGGTGATAACTCGATAGCCCATTTTGCTATTCGGCCGCTTGCATCTTTGTTGCTCAATATCTCGGCTATGGGCGCTTCACAAATCACTTTTATCGGATGTTCTTCGAAGTAATGTTTAAGTTTTTTCGCCGACATGTATACTCCATAAGCCATCTTTTGGTAGTGCGGGTAGTTCTGTTTTGAGGCCGATAGTACTTCGCTTAGGTAATATACCGGCCTTTGTATCGACTTATCACCTTCATTTCGTTCCACGACAACCACCGCACTTACCACTCTGTTAGTGGCAGCTACATAAAGTAACATAGGTTCTTTTGACAGTGGAGAGGCCAAGATTGGTGTTGTAACTAACATCTTTTTTAATTCATGAAACGCATTATCTGCTTGCGGTGTCCAAATGAACTTATTAGAATTTTTCATCAATTGATATAGAGGTAATGCCTTTTCCCCCAGTCGACATACAAATCGACTCAGCGAGGCCAGACAGCCGGTGAATTTTTGTACATCATTTAGACACCTCGGTAATTCCATTTGTTCCACTGCTCGGATTTTAGTTGGATTTGCCTCTATACCTCGGCTGGATACAAGGAAACCGAGTAATTTTCCAGCCGACACACTGAAGGTGCATTTTTCCGGGTTAAGCTTCATTCGGAACCTTCTCAAGTTTGCGAATGTCTGCCGAATATCATCCAGGAGCATTTTGCTCTCTTTGGTTTTTATAACCACGTCGTCTACATATACTTGTACATTTTTTCCTATCTGGTCATGTAGACACTTTTGCATGCATCTCTGGTATGTTGCCCCTGCATTACGGAGGCCGAATGGCATGGTGCGATAGCAATAAGCCCCGTACGGGGTAATAAACACAGTCTTTATTTGATCGGCCGGATTTAATGGTATCTGGTGGAAACCAGAATACGCGTCTACAAATGACAATAGCTCACAACTAGTGGTCGAATCAATGACTTGATCTATCCTAGGTAAAGGAAAAGGATCTTTGGGACACGCCTTGTTTAGATTCGTGTAATCAATACACATTCGCCATACGACGGCTACATTTGGGTCATCCTTTTTCTTTTCTACTAATACCGGATTTGATAGCCAATCCGGATGAAGCACTTCCATGATGAACCCGGCCGCGAGGATCCGAGCTATCTCCTCCCCTATTATTTTTCTCCTGTCTTCGGCGAAGCGGCGGAGAGGTTGCTTCACCGGCCTTGCTCCTGGCCTTACATGCAAAGAGTGCTCAGCCAACTCCCTCGGCACAACTTGCAGGTCTTGAGTTGACCAGGCAAAGATATCCCGATTCTCACGGATGAAGTTGGTGAGCTCGCCTTCCTATTTGGCATCTAGGCCAGAACCAATCGTGATGGTGCGCTCTGGGAACTGCTCATCTATCTGGACCTTTTTTGTCTCCTTAGTCGGCTGGAAAGAAACACTTCCATGTGGGTTGGCTAATGCTGGCATATTCAGCTGTGCTGACTGAGCGAGAGCCGCTACCTCCTGAATCCTTCTTTTCTCTCTTGCAATCACCAATGACTCGGCCAGGTTTGATCTGGCTGAGGCACATTCCATCGACTTCCTGTAGTCTCCTGCTACTATTATCACCCCTTGATGTCCGGGTAACTTCATTTTCAAGTAAGTGATGTGGCAGCTGCTCATGAATTTGGCCAATGCCGGCCATCCGAGTAAAGCATGATAGCAACTTTCTAGGTCCACCACTTCAAACTCCAAATTTTCCGCTCTGCAATTCTCCCTTGTGCCGAATAATACATCTACTCGGACTTTCCCAATGGGTTCGCACGAAAGTCCCGACACTATTCCATGGAATGTGGTTCTTGTGGATTGCAGCATATTCTGCGCTATTCCGAGTTTATGCATCGTATCTTTGTACATGATATTGATACTGCTCCCATTGTCAATGAGTACTTTTGAAAATTTCACATTAATGCTGGGCCCTACAAATGTCGGATCTAGTACGAGTGCATACGACCCTGGATTCGGAATTATTTTTGGGTGATCCTTTATGCTCCATGTTATTTCCTGGTCTGACCAAGGCACATATCTTGGTACCGCCAGCATAACCGCATTTACCTCCATATGCCAGTGTTGTACACTTTGCCTGTCTTGCTGTTCTGTTGTGAACACACAATATGATTGATGATGCTCTCTGTAATCATTACGTCCATTATTTCCAGGGTTTGCCCTTCCATCCTGACCTTGATTTATCACTTGATGCACTGCATGTCTCCGGTCCGAGTTATCATACCTCGGAGGAGGTAGGGGTAACATTAACTGCTGCGCATTTGCTCCGGTTAACTGTGGCTGCTACTGTTGATGCGCTTGATGAGGAGGTGCTTGCATGCTCGTCGGGTTCCCCATTGCGTTTTTCATCCAAGCACACTGCCGAGTCGTATGATTAGCCGGCTTGGCCGGATTTGGAGTATGGAACTTACACGGTTCATCCAACATGGACTCAAACGTGTATTTCGGCCTTTCCTGCCACTGCTTCTTCTGTTCTGGTGTCCACTGTCTCTTCCCTTCGTTCCTTGGCGTCCACTGCTGAGGACCATTTTTCTGCCGCTGACTGTTTCCGTGACTCGGCTGATCTTGCACTACCGCTGCCACCTGATTGGATGCATATTTGTACTCCGGTCTTTCCTCTCTTCTTCTACCTCTGAATTCGTTGCACCTCGATGATCCAGTTGCATCTCTTGCATATTGATCCTGATGCTCTCGATGTTCTGCCGACATCAGTTCTGGTTGTGTTCGATCCCCCAAAGCATATGAATCTGCTATTCTGATGGTTTCTGCCAAGGTGGTCGGCATATCTCTTTGCAACCTCTGCCACAAAACACTGGCGTATCTGCAGCCTTGAGCGAACCAAGCTATCGCTTGAGATTCTATAACTCCTTCACATGAGTTTCTAAGGTTACACCACCGAGTCAAGAATTCTCTATCTGTCTCATTCGGCCTCTGCTTGCACATAGCAAGTTGTTGTGGCATGTTTGGTCTTTTGTAGGTACTGGTGAAGTTGCTGACAAACATCTCTTCAAAATCTAGCCAACAGTTGATACTGCCTGCTGGCAGATTGTTTAGCCATACTCTGGCTGGTCCTTCCAGCATCTGCGGGACATATCTTACCTCCCATCGCAAGTTTCCACTAGCTATCTTTACTGCAGTAGCATAATCAATCAACCAATCCTGTGGTTTGGTGCTCCCATTGTATGTTTTCGTGCCTCTTGCCAGCTGAAAGTTCGGCACTAGTGGCTCGCCCATGATCCGAGGTCCAAAACACGCCGGACCAGGCGGACCCTGCTCCTCTAACAACTCGGGCCGGTACAACCTGTCCAGTTTTAATCTTGCATCACTTGACGGCAAGTTTCTGTAAATGATTCTTTCCTGTATTCCATAATGGTTATTTCCACCATGCCCTGCATACTCCATATCTGAGTAACCATCATTGTACCTCTCGTTTGCCTGATTATGGTGAGCAGGTCTCACTTCTCGCTCTTGCTGAGGTTCATACCTCGGCTGAGGATTGTGCGGTGGGTCTCTCCTTCCTTCCGCTGGGTCATTGTTCTCATGATTTCCTCTTCCAAGGTCTCCATTACCTCGGCTTCCGTTGCCTTTGTTGGCACGGCCGGGGTTTCTTTCGCCACTGTTACCTCGGCTCCCATTGCCTCTGTTCTCATTGACTTTTCCGGCTATTGCCGGATCATACGAAACAATTTGCTTATTTCTTTTTCCTGAAGTTACTGCTCTATCTTTTCGCGTTTTGTTTCCGAGTGAGGATGCGGCTGCCACTGATAGGGTGGGCGCTGCTCCAGCCGAATGAACCATACGCGAGGCTCCCTGTCTTGCCGGGTCAGCCCTAAGCATTTCTTCATTCTGCTGGTTCGCAATGCGTACTAGCTCATTCACTCTTTCTTGCTGTTTCTGCCGGGCTTCGCCAGTTAATCCTTCTAACTCCAATGCAGTGGCATTTGCCGCCCTTAGGTTCTTTGTCGGGGTGCTATACCTCGGCAAGCCTAGATCAACTGAATCTGCCTTATGAGTCTCGTGCTCTTTGTTGATATCATTCATGAGGTTTTTTCCTCTCAATCGTAATTCATCTACCCACTCGGGGGCAACATCTAGTTTATTTGCCTTGGCATACTCTCGCAGGTCCTGTTTAAGGACTCCCGCAAGGCCGACACCTTTTTTGCCTCTACCAGTACTTTCTGCCTAGTCTCTTCTAACTCAGCCTGAGCATTAGCCGGATCAAGTATCGGTGCTACAGGCGTGGTCAGATTATCTATAGTTGCCTGGAGAATATTTTCTGGTCTTTCCAGAGGTGGCCATCTTACCCTTGCTGCCTTTGGGGTTGTCTCCTGCACCTCGGCTGACTTGGCTGCTGATGGATCTACCTCGGTGGGCTGTGGAGCTGCTTGCTTTGTGGTCACCTGTCCTCCCGCCGCCGGTTCCTTGCTTGATCCGGCGCCTGCTGCTGCCATCTGCGCCCCGGCTGCGACCATCACCTCGACGCTGCCGACGGGGCGTGCTCCACGCGGACCATTCGCAACGCTGAGGGGAGGCTCTCCTGCATCAATAACTAGGTGAGGATAAACGCAGGAGGTGTCGACGCCGACGTAGATCTGGTGCATGCCCAAGTTGATGAAGACGCAGTTGCGCGGTGGAGCTTTTCTCCTGAAGCTGCCCGCGTTATCGCTGACGTAGTCCCAGAGATCAAATCTCTGGACTAAGACAGAGACAACGCGCTCGCCGGTGTGAATGAAGTTTCCCGTCCGGATCTTGACTCCATCTAGCACCGATGCTGGCCCCACGGTGGGCGCCAACTGTCCTGGTGGTGGCACGGCAGATGCCATGGGTACGCTAAAGTATGGGGCCAATGGATGCTAGAGGGATCCGGGAAGGGAACATGCAGTGATTTCTACACTCAAATGACTAACATAAAGATCTTTCTTTCTCCTTACAAGAACTACAAGTGCTCCTTGAGCTGTTAGCAGGAAGAAGAAGACTACTTCACGAGCCTTACGGCATAGAATGAATCGATCCCTTCTCAGGAGCCCGCTTCTCCCCTTATAAAGGGGTGCCTTGGTTCCTCCTAGGGCTGACGTGGCAAGCATATTCGAGGAATATGCTTGTCCCAATATGGTAACTCGGCGACTCTCTTTCTGTGTCCCCCTTCTAACAACGGCAATGTTCCAGAGAGCCCCACTCGCGCGCCTCGGGCTCCACGACTGTCACCTCCGTGACCTTCTTCTGCCCTTCTGATGCTCTGCTCCTTGTCCTTTGTGCTTGGCTCTGTTCAGATTCTCCCTAGCTAGCGACTAGGGTTTGACTATAGGTACCTCCTTCTCCTGCAAGCTTCGTGTTACTCAGCCTTGTTTAGCATAACTCGGCTCGGCCTTCACCTGTATTCAACTTAGTCAGACTTACTCGGCCGACTTAACTCATATGTTGGCCGGATAAGGTGTTTATCCTTCTGTACATGTCATGGCCTTGCTTAGCTCGGCCGACTCTTACATGACTCGGCCGACATAAACAGTAACTCGGCATATGACAAGGGAGACTCCTCTTGTCTTCCCCTGTCTTGACCCTATCCGGGGTCACCTCCCCAACACATACCGAAGACAGCTTTCACCACTAGGTATGGATTGTATAAGTACACCGTGATGCCATTTGGTTTGACCAATGCACCAGCTTACTTCATGAATATGATGAACAAGGTGTTCATGGAGTTCCTTGACAAGTTTGTTGTCGTTTTCATCGATGACATTTTGATCTACTCCAAGAGCAAAGAGGAACATGAAGGACATTTGCGTTTGATACTTGAGAAGCTTAGGGAACATAAGCTGTATGCCAAATTCAGCAAGTGTGAGTTCTGGTTGAATGAAGTTGGATTTCTCGAACACATTGTGTCAGGAGATGGTGTAGCAGTTGATCCCGCAAAAGTTTCAGCTTTAACTGAGTGGGAATCTCCTAAGTCAGTGAAAGAGGTTCGTAGTTTTCTTGGCTTGGCAGGATACTATAGAAGATTCATTGAAAATTTCTGCAAGGTAGCTAAGCCAATGACGGAGTTACTAAAGAAATACAAGAAATTTGCTTGGTCTAAAGGATGTGAACTCAGTTTCCAAGAATTGAAGAAGAGACTAGTGACAGCACCAGTCTTATGTCTGCTAGATTTGGAGAAGGATTTCCAAGTTTATTGTGATGCATCTCATCATGGATTAGGTGTAGTTCTGATGCAAGAAGGGAAAGTTGTAGCTTATGCCTAGAGACAACTCAAAACTCATGAGGTAAATTATCCTACTCATGATTTAGAGTTATCCTCTGTTGTCCATGCACTCAAAACATGGAGACATTACCTTTTGGGAAAGCGATGTGAAGTGTTCATAGATCACAAAAGTTTGAAGTATATCTTCACTCAGAAAGAAATCAACATGAGACAAAGAATATGGCTAGAACTCATCAAGGACTATGACTTGAGTTTGCAATACCACCCTGGTAAAGAAAATGTTGTAGCAGATGCACTAAGCCATAAAGTATTTGTGAATGGCCTTACTAAGGGGGAGTTGCCAGATGATCTGTGTGCCTAATTTAGAGACCTCAGGTTGGAGATTGTGCCTGAGGGACATCTCATGTCATTGGATGTTCAACCCACCTTGTTGGAAAAAATCAAGGAAACCCAAAATACGGACAAGGAAATTGAAGAGATTAAAGAAAATATTGGCAAAGGAAAAGCCAAAGGATTCCATGGAGACGAACAGGGTACTTTATGGTATGGAAAACGTATCTATGTTCCGCAAGATCCGGAGCTTCGGAAAATGATATTACAGGAAGCATACAACTCACCATATTTCATTCATTCGGGTAACACCAAAATGTACATGGATATGAAGGAAAGATTTTGGTGGAATAATCTCAAGAAGGACATCGTCGAACATATTGCTTTGTGTGATGTATGTAGTAGAGTGCAAGCGGAACATCAGAAACCAGCAGGATTGCTACAACCACTACCTATTCCTGATTGGAAGTGGGACAAGATTGGCATGGACTTCATCACCGGATTGCCAAGGACCAGGTCAGGATATGATTCTATTTGGGTAGTAGTGGATCGCCTCACTAAAGTGGCTCATTTCATACCCGTGAAGACAACCTACACAAGTGCTAAGTTGGCCAAGATCTATATGAATAGAATTGTGTGTCTGCATGGAGTACCCAAGAGTATTGTGTCTGATAGGGGAACTCAATTCCCTTCTCATTTTTGGAGGCAACTGCATGAGTCATTGGGAACAAGATTGGAATTCAGCACTACTTTTTACCCCCAGACTGATGGACAAACAGAAAGGACCAACCAGATTCTAGAGGATATGTTGAGGGCATGTGCCCTAGACTATGGAGCTAGTTGGGATGAAAGTCTGCCTTATGCAGAATTTTCTTATAACAACAGTTATCAAGCCAGTATTGAGATGGCACCGTTTGAGTTTCTCTATGGGAGAAAGTGTACTACCCCATTGCTATGGAATGGTGTGGGAGAAAGAAACTTGTTCGGGCCAAAACTAATCAAAGAGGCTGAAGAGAAAGTCAAGCTAGTAAAGGACATATTGAAGATAGCACAGTCCCGACAGAAGAGCTACGCGGATCCTAAGCGTAGAGAAGTCACCTATGAGGTGGGTGAAATAGCTTATCTTAGAGTGTCACCACTTCGTGGAGGGAAGAGATTCAGAGTCAAAGGAAAATTGGACCCAAGATATGTTGGACCATTCAAGATTCTGAGTCGTAAAGGAGAAGTAGCTTATGAAATCGAACTACCAGAATCATTGTCTGCCGTTCACAATGTGTTTCATGTGAGTCAGTTAAAGAAATTCCATCAGAAATGGAAGAGACTTCTTTAAAGGATACTATACCTTTGGAGGAGGTCCAATTGGAAAGTGATCTCACCTATGAGGAAAAGCCTATCAAAATTCTTGAAACTGCAGAAAGAGTTACTCGGACAAAGACTATCAAATTCTGCAAAGTACAGTGGAACCATCATTCCGAAGAAGAAGCAACATGGGAAAGAGGAGATGACCTTCGGAAAGACCACCCTCACCTATTTTCTAGCCAATCCGAATCTCGAGGGAGAGATTCACCTTAAGGGGGTTAGATTTGTAACATCCCAAAAATCATGAATTCAAAGTTTGCATATCATCCATGCATTCATAATCATTTTAGGATCATTTTCAATGTCATTTCAAAACAGAAGCATTTTGAATGTCTATTATTTTATGTAAGCAAGGCATTGGCCGAATGCTACTCTCTAGTATGAGATTATTTGTTTTAAACCAAAGATATTTGATCCAATGGTTGATTGATGTTTTCCAAAGCTTGGACAAAGATTTTCAAAACAAAGTATAAATTTAAAAACCATTTTTATGTCTTTACTAAGCAATTGATAAAGGCATTGTTTATTTTTAAAAATTCCAATGTGCCAATGCATTTTCAGGTGTACAACTTTGTTCTGTAACCATTTGTGTACTAGTTTCACTTTACAAAAATCCAGAAGTGGTTTAAATTCAAACTCATTTGAAACTCATTTGAATTTGGTTCCTGAAAATCAAAATAGAAATAGAAAAAGATTAAAGAAATAGAAATGGGCTGGCGCCAACATTTCGGCCCAACAACAGAAACATCCCACCTAGGTTTTCCTTTCTCCCTCTGTTTCTCACTCAGACCGCACGCACCCACTTGCTGATACTCCGACCCCACCTTCCCTGTCAGCATCGTCCCCAATCACCGCGCGTCCGACCCGCTCCGCCGTTACCTCGCCGCAGTGACGCCGCGAATTAACTCGGCTTAATTCCCATTGATTCCATGCGTGATCTTTGCCCTGGCTTCGGATACAAAACCCCTTCTCCACCCCGCATCTTTCCCCTCACTTCCCTCGCTCACTCCGCCACCAGGCTGCTCGCATTCGAGCTCAAACCATCGCGGTACCGACGACCTCCAGCGGCAAATTCCGGTGAGCCCACTCCTCCCCTTGCCTCCTGGTCTTGCTAGCACATTCCCTGCATCCTTGCGCATCGTTTAACACCGCTACTGTGTGCTAGGACAACCCCAAGCATCGACAACATCGACGACTGCGCGAGCCCGACGAAGCACTCAACTCCGGCGAGTTGTTCTGGTTAGTTCCGAGCGCGCCTTGCCCTCTCTTTGTTACTCGCGTGATCAGCATCGCTTCCCTCATCTGACGCACTGCTCATTTCTCTCTGGCATGATCTACATCCTCGGCAACGTCGACGAACAGCCGTGCCCGACGCCTCCATGAACTCCGGGGAGAAATCACTGACGACTCCGAGCGCCCCTCCGCCAACAAAGACCACCTTGAGCTTTAGCATCGTCACGCAAACACGGTGAGCTACCCCACTGCCCTTCTCGCTTCCTGTAACGCCGGAGACATCACCGTCTGATCGCGCCGCCGCCAGTCACCGTCGCAGCACCGCTGATTTATGGTTCGTTTGCTGAGAACCGTTAGATCTAGATCGGGCATATAGGAATAGATCACTTAAGCGAAGAGGTAAGTTAGATATGATCCGTGCGTAGTTATTTAGATCCAACGGCCCGCGAGGGTGATCCAGCGCGAACCGGTACCGTCCAATCAGGAGCTGCCGCGGGGCCTGTGTTTTGTTTTAAAATCTGAAATTAGATCTATTAGTTGTTCAAACTTGCAAAATTCATAACTTTTGATCCACACGTTCAAATTTTGTAAATTTTATATCATTGGAATCAGGAGAAAGAATTCTACCCATTTATGCACTTTGTTTAATAAATTGCACCTGTAAAATGGGTTGTTTTTGCAGAGACATTTATAATCTTATTTTGTATATAAAAATTATATAGAAAATGTTTTAAAGGCCAAATTGATTTTATTTAGTGTGTAAATGTTTTGTTTATGATTTAGTACTGTTCCACTTGTCTTGTTTGGTTTATAAAATCATCACATAGCATTTGCATGCATTCATATATTTTTGCTTGTTTAATTTTGATATGTGAATTTGGTACTATCATTTTATGTGTAGAATTTGGTGCTAGTGGTGATTGTGATTGTGAGGATTTTTGCCACTCCCCCAACTACCAAGGCAAGTGGTGCTTCATATTTTTGTCCCAATATTTGGACTATGCATTAGAAATATTTTGTAAAGGGCTTGCATGAATATTTTGCTAAGTATCTATATGCTATGCTTGGGAAATCCTAGTAGTTGTAGAATTGTTAGAATTTTCTCTAAGTTAAGATACTTGCTATTGCCATGCTTAGTCTAGCTAGTAGTAACCAAGGGTGGAATATATACATGCTATGGAAAAATATTGCTAAGTCTTTGACTTATGTTTTGCTTAATAAATCAACTAAGTGAATGAAACACCTGGGTGGAATGGAGAGAATGGTTTGTGTTGAGTGGTTACACAAGGCCCATTTCTATGGTTTACCTTGTGTATCTCACTTGTGGATTGCCACCCAGGAACAAAGGGATTTGAGATGCCAAATGTTAAGAAGCTTCTAGTGCAGCCACATGGCATTATGGGCTCTGTCTGGATCATATAGGTTGCAATAACTTAGCCATTTGGACAGCTGGTGGTAGTGGGATGATAGGTTGGAACGCGTCCATTTGGTCTAAGGGAAGGCTTTTGAAAGGTCCTTTCTTGGTGAAAATCAAGTCTTGTGGGGAAAGCGCACCACCTCTGCAGATGGAAGAAACTAAGTACTTAGCCATGTCCCTGGTATTGGACAATTTGAGCATCAAGACATGGAAGCTATCAAGAATCACCTCATCCCAATTTTCTAAGTAAAAACTTGTGGTTGAACAAGGGTGGAGGTTCACCAATTTCTATTGGTGGTTCCTTGGGAAAGTTTTTGCCAAACAAAACTTAGTGTTTTCAACTAATAGGTAAAACCTATTTTGAGCAAAGCAAGCCTAAGCTACACTCAGCCAAATTCATGTAGTAACTAGATGCTAATATTCTACTAAGGTATCACTTGCCAATACTATTCCAATGTATTGACCCACTATGGATGTAACTTGTGATGTTGCAGGTTACTCTGATGATGATTAGGGGTTATGAGTCTACACTCAACATGCTTGCCTGTGGCACATGAAGATGAAGACTTCTATTTATATATTGTTAAGTTAAACTCTTGTACTAGCCTATGGCCATGGAGTTGTAAAATACTATGTTGTCTCTGGAATGACGATGTAATAATGACCTTTGTTTCTGTGTACTTCATCTTAAACTATGGATGCTAGCATTGATCCAGGGACTAGCATTGCAATCACAGGGATATTTACCTTTATAAAGGTGGGATCTTACAATGAGTGCAGCAGCACTTCATTGGGAGACCCCAAGCGGAAAGTATGATGCAGTTCAGCAGGCAAGTTTCCCTCAGTAAGAAACCAAGGTTATCAAACCAGTAGGAGGAACGAAACGCCCCAAATGTGATGCAAGCAACGTGGAGACCTGCACAACACAAACTCGAGACTTTGCAACAACTAACAGTGAGGTTGTCAATCTCACCGGTTGCTGTAACAAAGGATTAAACGTATGGTGTGGAAGGTAATGGTTTGCAGCAAGTAAACAAATAACAGTGGAAGATGTATCAATGGTAAAGATTGGACCGGGGTCCATAGTTCACTAGAGGTGCTCTCCTTAGATAAACAACATGGCATGAAGGGTAAACAAATTACAGCAGGGAAATTGATAGGAATTGAGCAAGGCGTAACAATGCAATACCAAACAAACAGATCCTACGAGATTCGATTGGGCAATACAATAATATACATAGACCGCCATCCAACTGCATCTATGACTAGAAGTCCATCTTCGGGTTATCATCCGAACCCCCTCCAGTATTAAGTTGCAAGCAATAAACAACTGCTTTAAGCAAAGTATGTAAGGTAAACAATCCACTTGTTCTATGAACAAGAGACCGTTGTTTTCTCCCTAGTGGCAACAACACATCTACAACCGAAGATATTTCTGTCACTTCCCTTGGAAACTAGAGGCATGAACCCACTATCGAGCATAAATACCCCCTCTTGGAGTCACTAGCAACTACTTGGCCAAGATAGCTACTAACAACGCAGAGCATGCAAGATCACAAACAACACACACATGATAGAATCATAAAGACAAAACCATTAATCAATCTGACATAGTAATATCAATATCCATCGGATCCCCGCAAACACAACATGCATGATTACAAATAGATTAGATCTTAATCATGAACGGAGCTCACAAGATCTATACATGAAAGCACAAGGAGGAGATACAACCATCTAGTTACTACATGGACCCATAGTCCAAGGTGGAACTACTCACGCTTCATACCGGAGTGAAGACCTCCGGGATGATTTCCCCTCCGGCAGGGTGCCGGGAAGAACTTCTGATTCCCCCTGATCTAGTGACAACGGTGGCAGCGGCTACAGAAGGTTTCGTGGAGTTTTGATTTGGTGTCTAGGGTTTCTGCATCGGGGGCTTTGTTATAGGCGAAGAGACGAGTCTGGGAGGCGGCCAGGGGCCCCACACACTACCAAGGCATGGGGTGGGACCACCCACGCCTAGGGGGGTCAGGCCGCCCTGGTTTGCTTCTCCGTCTCGTCTTCTGGCTTCGTGTCCCCGATGGTAAAATGTTGACTTTGGCTTTTGTACCGTCGAATTCCGAGAATATTGATTTTCTCCCTTTCTGGAACCAAAAATAGAAGAAAATAGGTAACTGGCACTGTGGCAACTTGTTAGTAGGTTAGTTCCAGAAAATATATAAAAACACCTCAAAGTGTAGACAAAGCAAAGCAAAGTAGATACAAAACAAGCATGGAGCATCAAAAATTATAGATACGTTTCCGATGTATCAAGCATCCCCAAGCTTAAATCCCTCGTCCTCAAGTAGGTAAGTGATAAAAGAATAATTTTTGAGGTGGCATGCACCATCAAAACCAAGATCAAACCATTTGCAAGCAGTGAAAGCTGGGATCAAAGAACTCTAAACATGTGCATGAAAGATGGAGTTCTAACAATAGGACATAGTAACTATGCATGCAACATGAAAGGCTACAAACAAATATCATGAATAACATGCATTGAAAAATGTTTGTTTGTTTCACATACAGGAAACATGGCATAGTGGCATTCAGTTTGTCCCTCATAGAGTAGCAAATAAATACATAGGACACCTTCAAAGTTCACAAGGGTGATTAGAAACAAGTAGCACATGAACAAGTAATATCACAATATGCATCAATCAATAAGTTTTGGGACACTGCACACTGGATAACAACTATGCTCTCTTAATGGTGCCTAAAGGTAGAAGGTGGAGACTCAAATAATGGTGGAAGAAAGGCCCTTCATAGGGAAGCAGGGATTTCAAGTTTCAAAAATAGCTTCCAAAAATTATGGTACTTGTTAGCTTTCAGCCCTCATTGCCCCTATCATAAGAATCTTGAAGTGATTAAGGTTAAAGTAAACAAAGGTGGAGTATATGCTTGACAAAGTATAAGTTGGCAATCGCAAGTCCCTTGAATACGAGGGCCACACCTCATGCAACTCAACTTCAGTCACCTGTAAGTTCTTGTCATTGTAAGTACATGCATATCATAGAGAACCGCCAACGGGGTACCCCTTGCACATGGTACAGGAGTTATCCCATAACCAAAATGACAAGGCAAGCAGACAATGAGCATCTCAGCAATCTTTTTATTTACTATATGCATAGCTTTTTATTGAGGATGCTTCATAGATAGCTCACTATGGTGATGCTGCAAGTTTCCACCATGATTAGGCATGGCTTAGGCTAGCGGCCTAGGCGTTTCTCTAACACAAAATACATACTCCATGGACTTACAAGTTCCCTCTTTATTTCACACCGGTGACATCCATAGACAAAATAGCATGATATCAACTGAGTACAAAGTACAAGTGCAATGTTGAAAACGTTCCCCGTGACAGCATGGTTCTGCTAATTCCAACATATAAGTGCAAGCATATACAACATAGATGACACAATGGTTCAAGTTTATTAGGGTCAAAGAAATATAAAGTGTGCCATCAAGTTTGTGAGGGCTTTAATCACTAAGTTTTCACATAACAAAGTACTTTTTAATTGGAAGATAGCTGAAAACAAGAATATAGTTGGAATGGTGTAACACACCATGCATAGGAATTTATAGTGGACACTTTGGAATAACTTGGTTTATTGGGAGTTGGAAGCATGAGTAGAGCTTACTCATATAAGTGTAGGCTAGCAAAAGACTGGGAGCAACCAACTAAGAGAGCACTAATGGCCATAATCATGCAGAGCAACAAAACATTACTAATGAAAGCATAGAGTGGTACTACAAGTCAAGGAATAAATGATCATAGAGGCTATGGTGACTTGTTCATAGTCATAACATGGTGTGAGCATGTGCCAAGTCAACCCAAACAAAGCATCAAAGGAGAATACCACAATACTATGCTTTTGTATGCTAAAACAACGCGTAATTTCTTCAAGGCACACTAAGCAATCCCAATTATTTGGAACAAGACATGCTACAGAAATAATCACTAAGCATAAGGTCAAAACAACACCTAGCATGTCATGCTAAAGTCTAAGTCATATTCAATGCAAGCTCCTCTTGCAATTTCAAGCAGGAACTTCCTACTCCTTTCCAACACAAAACAACTTATTTGAAACAACACATCGAGAGCAGGGGTCCAAAATACTTTATTCAAGCAAACTAAAAAACTAAGAAAAGCAAACAAAAACTAAGACGCTCCAAGAACAACACAACTGTGCATGAAACAATAAAAACGAAGTGTCTAGACATACCTGAGCTTTGACGCTTGTACCTCTTGGATATTTCTTGGGGTGACACTGGGGTGGCATCCCCAAGCTTGAGCTTTTGTCCATTCTTCATCTCATTACATCATTCTGTCTCTACACCTGAAATTTTTTCTTCATACAAAACTTCACACAATCTTCATTAGCAACATTAGTGTATTCAAAAGATAATAGAACCTTAGGTAAAGCTTTGGAACAGCAATACTTTTCACTAAAAACACATGCTAATGTAGTAACTCCTTCAAAAAGCTCAATTCCCCTAAAGAGAACTCAAAAAGGAATCAATAAGAAGCAAAT
Source organism: Avena sativa (assembly GCA_916181665.1). Taxonomy (NCBI): domain Eukaryota; kingdom Viridiplantae; phylum Streptophyta; class Magnoliopsida; order Poales; family Poaceae; genus Avena; species Avena sativa. The sequence goes on from OV702294.1 coordinate 95,812,784, forward strand.
GCAAATAATGGAAGAAATCTGTCAAAACAGACCAGCAGGTAGAAACCGATTTTTTCGAAGATCTTCTGTTGCTCAAATCAAAAAGTGTTGAATTAACGAAAGTTATCTAACATACTGGGGATTTATTCTTAAATTTTCAGCTCAATCCGAGCTACAGATACTACTCACGAATTTTTTTGGTGGAGGACAGAAATCTATTTCGGGACAACAACTCGCCAAATCTTACTTCCCTCTCATTAGAGGTCATTCTTGGCACAAAAAACAAACAAAAAAGGATAAGGAGCGGTCATTACTGAAGTAATAACTTCCAAGACTCAAGGAAACTCTTGGGTTATCTCCCAACAAGTACTTTTCTTTAACGCCTTTAAGTTAGGCACAAGAAGCAAGAATAATCAAGTATTTTCAAATGAAGAATTGAGATCAATACTTGCGAAGTCTTCAACTATGAGAGGTATCTCATCCAAATGAGTCTTGGAGGATCCCTTCTCATTTCTCTTTGGTTTACTACTTTCATCAAAAGGATTTTCAGGACCAATCCAATCAAAATTCTTTTCAAAGGCCTCATGCATCCCAACAAGCTTAAAGGGTATGGGTATCTTAAATTCATCTCTAGGATTGGTTTTATCTGAAGTACCCACAACATCTACACATGAGCCTAGCATATTAAAACGCTCAAAGACTTTTTTGGCTTCCTTAGCAACATCATGGAATTCTTTGAGTAAAGTTTCAAGAATAAACTCTATCTTTTCAGCATTCTTTTCTTCTTTTAGTTTTAGGAATAAAATTTGCATCATGGGGTTAAGGCTAACAAACCTAGCCTCCAACATATGAACTAAAGAAGCTGAAGCAATCTCATAATTAGGAGCAAGCTCTGCTATAGATTTATCCTCAATATCCTCATGCTTGATAACATGATTAAAGATTTCTTCAATATTGTCATTCCTAATTATGGAGCCACTACCTATAGAGAGGTCATTCAGGGTGAACTTGGGGAGCAACATGGTGAGCTAGAACAAGGTGGCAACTAGAGTAGGAACTAATTTTTTTGTGTTTTTGAATAAAGAAAGCAAACCAAACTAGACTAATTTTTTTGGAGTTTTTGAAAATAGGCAAACAAAACCAAGCAAAAGAAACTAAGCAAACTAAAAACAAAGTAAAGAGAAAGGAAGTGGAGGACTCCCCTTGTGAAGTCGTCCTTAGCCTCCCGGCAATGGCGCCAGAAAAAAGGATTGATGAGTGCAGTAGCACTTCGTTGGGAGACCCCAAGCGGAAGGTATGATGCAGTTCAGCATGCAAGTTTCCCTCAGTAAGAAACCAAGGTTATCGAACCAGTAGGAGGAAGGAAACTCCCCAAAGGTGCTGCAAGCAACATGGAGACCTGCACAACACAAACTCAAGACTTTGCAACAACTAACAGTGAGGTTGCCAATCTCACCGGTTGCTATAACAAAGGATTAAATGTATGGTGTGGAAGGTAATGGTTTGCAGCAAGTAAACAAGTAACAGTGGAAGATGTATCAATGGTAAAGATTGGACCAGGGTCCATAGTTCACTAGAGGTGCTCTCCTTAGATAAACAACATGGCATGAAGGGTAAACAAATTACAGTAGGGCAATTGACAGGAACTGAGCAAGGCATAACAATGCAATACCAAACAAAAAGATCCTATGAGATTCGATTGGGCAATACAATAATATACATAGACTGCCATCCAACTGCATCTATGACTAGAAGTCCATCTTCGGGTTATCATCTGAACCCCCTCTAGTATTAAGTTGCAAGCAATAGACAACTGCTTTAAGCAAAGTGTGTAAGGTACATAATCCACTTGTTCTATGAACAAGAGACCGTTGTTTTCTCCCTAGTGGCAACAACACATCTACAACCGAAGAGATTTCTATCACTTCCCTTGGAAACTAGAGGCATGAACCCACTATCGAGCATAAATACCCCCTCTTGACTACTTGGCCAAGATAGCTACTAACAATGGAGAGCATGCAAGATCACAAACAACACAGACATGATAGAATCATAAAGACAAAACCATTAATCAATCTGACATAGTAATATCAATATCCATCGGATCCCCGCAAACACAACATGCATGATTACAAATAGATTAGATCTTGATCATGAACAGAGCTCACAAGATCTATACATGAAAGCACAAGAAGCATATACAACCATCTAGCTACTACATGGACCCATAGTCCAAGGTGGAACTACTCACGCTTCATACCGGAGACAAGACCTCCGGGATGATTTCCCCTCCGGCAGATTCCCCCCGATCTAGGGACGACGGTGGTGGCGGCTATAGAAGGTTTCGTGGAGTTTTGATCGGGTGTTTAGGGTTTCTGCATCGGGGGCTTCTTATAGGCGAAGAGACGAGGCTAGGAGGCGGCTAGGGGCCCCACACCCTACCCAGGCGCGAGGTGGGCCCACCCGCGCCTAGGGGGGTCTGGCCGCCCTGGTTTGCTTCTCCGTATCGTCTTCTGGCTTCGTGTCCCCCACTGTAAAATATTGACTTTGGCTTTTGTCTCGTCCAATTCTGAGAATATTGATTTTCTGCCTTTCTGGAACTAAAAACAGAAGAAAACAGGCAATTGGCACTATGGCAATTTGTTAATAAGTTAGTTCCAAAAAAGATATAAAAACACCTCAAAGTGTAGACAAAGCAAAGCAAAGTAGATACAAAACAAGCATGGAGCATCAAAAATTATAGATACGTTTCCGACGTATCACATGTCTGTGTTGTTTGTGATCTTGCATGCTCTCTGTTTCTAGTAGATATATTGGCCAAGTAGATGCTAGTGACTCCAAGAGGGAGTATTTATGCTTGATAATGGGTTCATGCCTCTATTTAATCTAAGGGAAGTGACAGGAATATCTAAGGTTGTAGATGTGATGTTGCTACTAGGGAGAAAACAACGGTCTCTTGTTCATGGAACAAGTGGATTGTTTACCTTACACACTTTGCTTAAAGCAGTTATCCGTTGCTTGCAACTTAATACTCTAGGGGGTTCAGAAGATAACCTGAAGGTGGATTACTAGTCATAGATGCAATTGGATGGCGGTCTATGTATCCTATTGTATTGCCCAATCGAATCTCATAGGATCTTGATGTCTAGTATTGAATTTTTTTGCCTTGCTCAGTTCCTGTCAATTGCACTGCTGTAATTTGTTTACCCATCATGCCATGTTTGTTTATCTTAAGGAGAACACCTCTAGTGAACCATGGACCCCGGTCCAATCTTTACCATTGATACATCTTCCATTGTTACTGTTTAGCTTTCTGCAAACTACCATCACCTTCCATACCATATATTTAATCCTTTGTTTTCAGCAAACCGGTGAGATTGACAACCTCACTGTTCGTTGGGGCAAAGTCTTGAGTTTGTGTTGTGCAAGTTTCCAAGTTGCTAGCAACACCTTTGAGTCGTTTCCTTCCTCCTACATGTTTGATAACCTTGGTTTCTTACTGAGGGAAGACTTGCTGCTATGCTCATCACACCTTCCTCTTGGGCACTCCCAACGAAGCTCTACATTGATCTAAGCCACCATCAGCATGCAAGCATGTCTGAAGGACCAGATCGGCTGCAACATCCAGGTCTATGTTGATGACATAGTAATCAAGACCAGGGAGGCCAGGACTCTAATCGACGATCTCCGCGAGATGTTCGATAACCTTGATCACTACAAGATCAAGCCGAACCCAGACAAGTGCGCCTTTGGTGTCCCATCTGGTCAGTTACTCGGGTACTTCATCTCCCAACGGGGCATCGAGGCGAACCCAAAGAATATCAGGGCCATACTGGCCATGGAGAAGCCGAAAAACCGCAAAGGAGTTCATCAGTTGGCCAGACGAATCACGGCGCTCAACAGGTTCATCAGTCGAATGGGTGAGAAGGCCCTCCCATTTTATCAGCTATTGCGCAAGACAGACAAATTCGAATGGACACCCAAGGCAGATGATGCATTCGAGGACCTCAAGCGGCTACTCCCCACCTCGCCTGTCCTGGTCACGCCGAAGGAGCAGGAGCCATTGTTGTTGTACATAGTAGCCACACATCAGGTGGTCAGCACCGTACTCGTGGTCAAGCGACCCGAAGATGGAAAGACCCACGGGGTCCAGCGCCCAATCTACTAACTCAACGAGGTACTGACCTCGACAAAGCAGAGGTACCCTCATTACCAGAAGCTTTCCTACAGCGTATTCATGACGGCGCGTCGGCTGAGCCACTACTTCCAGGAGCACCAGATCATGGTCGTCAACAACGCCCGATGTCGAATATCCTGAACAACCCCGAAGCGACGGGCCGTGTAGCCCTGTGGAGCATCGAGTTGTCTCCTCGAGAAATTATCTACAAGCAGCGCACCGTCGTCAAGTCCCAGGTCCTCCCTGACTTCCTCGTCCACTGGATGTAACTCCAGCTGCCGGATACTCCGGACATGTCGTAGTCCTAGATGATGCACTTCGACGGCTCCAAGCGCGAGGCTGGATCAGGGGCTAGCATCATACTGACGTCCCCTCAAGGCGACAAGATGAAGTACGTCCTTCGGATGAAGTTCCGCGCCTCCAACAATGAGGCCGAATACGAGGCCCTCATCCACGGCATGAGGATGGCTAAGGTGTGCGGCGCAACACGCCTCATCATATACGGAGATTCGAACCTCGTCGTCTAGAAGACGATAAACGAGTGCGACGCTCACAACGCCAACATGATCATGTACCGCGCGCTCTACAACTCACTCGAAGGAGACTTTGACGGATGCGAGCTTTGACATGTCGGCAGGGAAAGCAACGAGGAGGCCGACAGGCTTGCCAAGGTTGGCTCCACCTGCGCTCGGGTGCCACCAGGAGTGTTCCTCGAACAAATCTGCGTACCCTCCATCAAGAGGAAATTCCCAAAAGGCTGAGCCGAAGAAGCAAAGCACTCGGGGGCTGCACTACCCGAAGGACAAGAAAGACCAGAAAAGCTCGACATAGAGGTCGAATTGGTCAACATGTTTTAGGTCATGTCGATCGAAGAAACGTGGACACAACCATACCTTCGATACCTGATAAACAATCAGCTGCCTGAAGACCCGAAAGATGCCCGGTGCATATCTCGCCGCTCAAAAGCCTTCACCATCATCAATGGCGAGTTGTACAAGCGCATCATTTCGGGTGTGCTCCAACAATGCTTCACTATTGGTGACGGCAAAAGCATCCTCCAAGACATCCATGAGGGTATCTGTGGCCATCATGCAGGCAGCCGCGCCCTAGTCGCCAAAGCTCTACGAGCTGGGTTCTACTGGCGAACCGCAATGAATGATGCCAAGGACATCGTCCAAAGGTGCAACGCCTGTCAGAGGTATGCGGACAAGCCACATGCGCCAGGATCCGAGCTGAGGCCTATACCGCTGGCCTGGCCCTTCGCCCAGTGGGGCCTCGACATGATCGACAAGATGCCAACGTCCTCGCCAGGAGGCCATGTCTTCCTCTTGGTGGCAGTCGACAAATTCTCCAAGTGGATCGAGGCCATGCCCATCACCAACCAAAGCGTCAAAACTGCCGTCAATTTTTTTAGTCCATTGTCTATAGGTTCGGTGTGCCCCATAGCATCATAACGGAAAATGGCTCGAACTTCATCTCGAAGGAATTCCAAGATTTCTGCGAGAACCTCGGCATCAACAGATCATACGCCTCCGTGGCGCACCCGCAGACCAACGGGCAGGTCGAAAAGGACAATGGCCTCATAGTCAACGACATCAAGAAGTGCCTACTTTGTCCACTTGAAAGGCTTGCGGGAGCCTGGGCAGATGAGCTACCCTCCATCCTTTGGAGCCTGCGTACAACGCCAAACAGCTCAACTGGCTACACGCCCTTCTTCATGGTGCACGGAGCCATACCGTGCTACCCGTTGAGGTACGCCACAAGGCCCCACGGGTCATTGCTTACAGCGAGGCCGAATCATCGGCCACACTCGAAGACCCATCGACACGCTCGACGAGGCACGCGACATCTCCGCAGACAGTAGAGCCTCCGCAACTACCACAGCCGTCGGCTGCGCCCAAGGTCCTTCGTCAAAGGAGACCTCGTCCTACGACTCAAGAAAGAAGGCACAAGAAGCTCGAGTCGCCCTAGGAAGGACCCTACATTGTCACTGAAGTCATCCCAGGTGGCGCATATCGCCTCATGGACGTCAAATCAAGAGTCGAATACTCCAACCCTTGGAACGTCACATGACTGCGACGCTTCTACCCCTAGTTACCCTTTACTTTCAATAAGCTATTCAACCAAGGCTACTCAACCAAAAAATGTACCTCCTTGTTTGCTATAAATAAAAGCTAAGTTCCTTGGCCCAAACAATCTTTTCCATTATATTACTTATCACTAAACATGCTCGGGGATGCGCCTCACCTTACGACATCGTCGACTGAAAATAATGCATACAACATGAGTAGCTGACCACGTCAGGCTAACGAAAAGGACATGCACATTGCAAACGCACCACATGCAAATACATACAAACTTTACAAACGGCATTACAAGCCCACTCGAATAAATACAAATTTTACATTATCTCGTTTTCTTTATAGGACCTAATTGTTCTAGCGCATAATATTCGTCCGCTCCTCGAATAAATATATGATTTCTTCAGCATACTACACCACAACTGCATAATGAGGGCGCATATCCCATACACTACCACTTGGAGGAGGAGGTGGTCCGGCCGCTATCTCCGCAAGATTGACATCACGATGATGTAGTTGAATGAGAGATAAGGCTGACTTTACCCCCACAATCAGCTGATGACGCACCAACTCCTTTACATGGCCTACATTCCGATACTTCCCAAGAAGACCCAAGAAGCTAGAAGGTGAAGCATCTAAAGGAAACATGACGGACCAAACGGCCGCAAGTGATGACCTCACCTTCTTTAGCACCTGAAGAACCTAGTGTACGCGATCTTGCACCATCGCAAAGACGAACGCTCGATCGCGGTCCATCCAGAAAAAGCCACTGGCCTTGATATGTCCAAAACATATCTACTTTCCCGAACACTTTTGCTATTGTTTCTCCTCTAAACTTGTGTGATTTGGATACAACTAACACGGACTGACGCTGTTTTCAGCAGAATTACCTTGGTGTCTTGTTTTTGTACAGAAAATCAACTATCAGGAAAAATCCTAGAAAATATGCCAAAAATTATATTTCACCAGAAGACTCACGGAGCCAGAAGACGAAACAGAGTGGAGGCCTAGGGGCCCACACTCCTGCCAGGCGCGGGTGGGCCCTGCCCCGCGCCTAGGGGGTGCGTCCACCCCAGGCACCCCCTCAGGTTCCCTATGCGCCTATAAGTTTCCCCTTGACCTAAAAACCCAGGGGGGTTCGACGTTTTTCCAAAAAGAGTTCCGCTCTGCCGCCACCATCAGAAACCAAGATTCGGATCCAGAAACTCCGTTCTGGCACCATGCCGGGACGGGGAATTTGGAGAGGATCATCGCCATCGTCATCACCAACGCCTCTCCATCAACCATCGATGTTTCCCTCATCCATGAGTGAGTAATCCCCCGTTGTAGGCTTGGGGATGGTAGGTATTCGATGAGTTCTATCATGCAATCGAATAAGATTGTTAGGGCATAGTGCCTAGTATCTCTATTAGTGCTATTTGACTTTGTTGCAACTTGTTGTGCTTAATTCTTGTCACTAGGGCCCGAGTGCCATGATCTCAGATCTGAACTTATTATTGAATCATTATGATAGTATTGTTTGTGATCTTATCTGCAAGTTGTGTACACATATCATTGTCCAGATCCAAAGGCCCCAAAGTGACAATAATTGGGACAACCGGAGGGGATGGCTGTGGTGTGAGGATCACATGTGTTCACGGAGTGTTAATTCTTTGCTCCGGTGCTATTAAAAGGAGGACCTTAATTGCCAGTAGTTCCCTAGAGGCCCCGCTGCCACGGGCTGGCTGGACAGAAGATGTTGTGCAAGTTCTCATTGCGAGCACATATGACTATATTTGGAGCACATGCCTAGGATTGTTTAGTACTTGGATGCTTGTTATTATTTTTTTGCAATGCCCTAGATCTTGAAGTTACATGTTTAGAATCGTCCATGCAACACCCGTCCATATATCCCTATGCCTACCGCACTCAAATCCTATTGTTACTTCTACTGTTACTATTTTGCTATTGTTGTTGCTTTGCTGTTACTGCTACAAACTGTTGCTACTGATAAACTTCTGTGAGCAAGAACTATTTCTAGGTGCAGCTGAATTGATAACTCAGCAGTTAAGGCTTGCAAATATTCTTTGGCTCTCCTTGTGTCGAATCAATAAATTGGGTAATACTACCCGCGGAGACTGTTGTGATCCCCTACACTTGTGGGTCATCAAGACTATTTTTTGACGTCGTTGCCGGGGAGCATAACTTTATTTGTAAGTTCACTTGGATCTACTATTGTTCACTGTTACTATTTTCATAATTGGTAAGTCTCGTGATGGAAAGTTCCCAATTTTACCATCCACTACAAGAAAAGGTACAGTCCTAAACACCTCTGTTGCTCTTGATTCACCGTCTGTTATAAGTAAGCTTGTCACACCACCACCACATACTCATGCTACACACACTGCTACTACTGCTGAATCTGAAACTGCTTTTGATGCTCATGATGTTACTTCTACTATGCTTGATGCGAGTGGTTCATAAGGTCCTTTCCTAGATGCTACTATGGCTAGTTTAGGAAACACCAAAACTCCTAGTGAAGACACTGTTACACCTGTTAGATCACCTGGGTCTAGAGAGAGTTATGATATTAATGATGGTTACATTGAGTTCACTCATGAATTTGTTGAAGAGTGCCAAAAACACATGGTACTAGTGCTATTAAGAGTCTCCTTGCTAGACGTACTATTATGCCCAAACTATCCTCTGATCCTAAGTTTGCCACTTCTCCCATAGATATTAAAGATAAAGATTATGATTTCTCTCTTGATTTATCCTACTTGGACATTGTTGAGAAAGAACCATTTTGTGGGACTGAAAATGAGAGTGTTGTGGCTCATATGAATGAGCTTTCTACTATGAGTGCTTTGTTCTCTGATGATTTTAAGATGCGCAAGTATTTTGTTACTAAGATCTTCCCTTTTTCACTAAAATGAGAAGCTAGGGCTTGGTTTAATAGATTACCTCATGGTTCCATTGATAGCCCTGATTGCTTGATTGCTTCTTTTTTCCAGAAATATTTTCCTCCCAGTGCTACATGCTGCTTTGAAGAGACTTTTTGATTTTAAACAGGGAGAAGAAGAGAAATTGCCTGAGTCATGGACAAGGTTCTGTGCCTTGATTCATGCACATCCTGGATGTCCATTACCTAAGAATGAGCTTCTTGATATTTACTATAATGGACTAACTGATGATTCTAGGACCTACCTAGATAGCTTTGCTGATTGTGTTTTCAGGAAAAGCACTCCTACAGATGTTGAAGAATTAATGGCTAAGATAAGCAAGAATTATGATGATTGGAATTCAACTGAGCTAAATACACCTAAGCCCATTACTCCTGAACGAATTGTGCTTGAACCAGTTCCAACACCAACACCAAAGAAGAGGGGAGTTATTGCATTAAATGATGAAGTGATGAAGGAAGCTAAGAAGTGTCTAAAGGAGAAAGGTATTAGAGTTGAAGATGTGAAGAATTTACCTCCTATAGAAGAATTATGTAAGCCAATTCCCCACTCATCTACTATTGAGGTACACTCTCTCCAACAATTTGATGAAGGTGATATTCCTTATGGTAAGCCCCCTGATCAATGTTTAGAGGAACTTGACATTTTTATTGTTAAACAAGGTAATTTTAATAAACAAGTTTAGGATCATTTATTGGAAAACTCTAGAGCTATCAATGAGTTGAAAGATATTATGGAAAGAACTGCTAATGATATTAAAATGCTTTGTAAACACTTTCAAATGGTTCAAACCCAACTTGATCAACTTTCTAAGGTGCAAAAGGATATGCTAGTTAATGCCTCAGGAGATAAACATGCTTATGGAATTAGAACTAGGAGTGGTATAGCTACTCAAGATCCTTTATATCTTGAAGGACACCCTAAAAGAATTGAGCAGGATTCTCAACAAGGTGAAAATAGTGGTAGTCCTCGTAAGAGAAAGAAAAAGAAACATAGAGTAGTTGAGGAACCGCTTGAACCTGCTGTAGATCCTAATAGTATATATGTCTCTTATGCTAAAACTGAGAGTGGTAATAATAATGATGCTCCTGATAAGGAGGAAGTTGAGGAAGAACCTGAGAAGCACACTAAGAACACTAGGTACACTAAGGAAGATTTTATTGCTAGTAAACATGGTAGTGAGAGAGAACCTTGGGTGCAGAAACCTATGCCTTTCCAAGTAAGAAACACAAGTCAAAGGAGGAAGAACACTACAAGAAGTTTTGTGAGTGGATGAAACCTTTATTTTTGCAAATTCCTTTAACTGATGCTATTAAATTGCCTCCTTATTCAAAGTATATGAAGGATATTGTCTCTAATAAAAGGAAGATTCCTAATGAGGATATTTCTACTTTGCTTTCTAATTATTCCTTCAATGGTAAGGTTCCAAAGAAACTTGGTGATACAGGTAGACCAACTATTCCTTTCTCTATTAAAACAGGTATGTTATAACTGCTTTATGTGATTTGGGAGATGGAGTTAGTGTTATGCCTTTTTCTCTCTACAAGAGACTCCAGCTAGAAAAGTTGATACCAACTGATATATCTTTGCAAATGGCTGATAAGTCAACTACTATTCCTATTGGTATATGTGAGGATGTTCCTGTTCAAGCGGTTCATAATTGCTTGGTTTTGACTGATTTTGTTGTGCTTGAGATGCCTGAAGATGATAATATGTCTATTATTCTTGGGAGACCTTTTCTTAATACTGCAGGTGTTGTCATTAATTGTAATCAAGGAAAAGTAACATTCAATATTGATGACCAAGAGCATACTGTTTATTTCCCCAAGAAAGTTGCTAGAAGCTATTGCCTGAATTCCATTGAAAATATTGAGAGCATCAAGGTTGGAGAAATATATTGTCCCATTCCACAAGAAAATTTTGAAACTATTATGATTGGGACCATTGCTATCAAGTATGAGATAACATAATCACCTTGTGGAATGCAAAATTTTGTTTCATATAAGATTGTTTTGGTAACAAGACTTGATCAACCTTGTTAACAAAAGGGTTTTAATGAACAAAATAATGTTTCCACTATGGTTATACTTGTTTTCTTTTACTTTTCTCCTTCCTAGTCTTTGCCTTTATTTTGCTAGCTTTGGTTTTGCTAGTTGTTTTCTTGTTAAAGTGTCTTAGATCTTTTGTAGTCTGGCTTTTGGTTTGCTTTTGCTTCTTCTAAAAAACTGTTTCTACGAGAAAATCAATTTTCATACCCTGAAAATTGGCCAAAAATAAAGTTTCCCAAAAAATCTCAGAAAAATTCAAAATAATTTTTTCCTCGAAAAAAGGGGCAGAGGGACACCTGAAGTGACCCAGGGGCCACCCCAGGCCACGACACCCATGGTAGGCACGGCCTACCTGTGGGTGGCGCCTAGGGGGGTCTTGCCCACCTGGGCCCCTTCAAGGTGCCCCCTCATAGCCATGTTCTTTCTCTCTCCCAAAAAACACCGGAAAACTTACTCAAGCTCGAGTTCTTGTTGTTCTTGCTCGCGATTTTCGATCTCCTTGCTTAGCCCATCTTTGCTGCTGATTTTTGGAGGGATTGCTCCTTGGTATGTGCCTCCTCCACTTGTCCAATTAGATTTGTGATTGGTAAATTGTATCTTGAGTATTTTGCTGCTATAGGTGTCAGTTTGTGTGAGCTTGCATGCTTGTTCTCTGCTTAGAAATTTCATTTTGATGGATGTGTAGCCCTCTAGCAAGTTCCTATAGCAGTTGCTCACCGTCTATCAACTTGGAAATCACTTGGTCTGATGTTTGTCTAAAAATTTCAGCAAGGAAGATGAGTGCTTATCCACTGAATCAATATGACTTGATGGTGCCTGAGCCAATGAAAGTTCATCGTGAGGAAGGGGTCTTACCTTCCATATATCCATGCCATGAATTTATGAGAACTGTGGGAATCTTCCAGGATTTCCAAACTTTGATTACCAATGCAGGGTTGGAACACTTTGTTGAAGGTGAACCATTTCAAGTTGTTAAGCTAACCATGGCTTTTGTGCAGGACTTTTGGTTTACTTGGTCAACTTCTAACCCCATGGTCCATTACAAAATATACAATATACCTGTCGACCTGCCTTTTGCTGATTTTTGTGCAGCAATTAGAGTACCTCAGTGGGGATCTTGTGAGAATATCAAGGAGAGACTCAAGTCTCTTATGGATTTATATGCTGAGATTTGCCAAGGTTTCGACTTCTCAAAGGAAAGTGGCAAAATTCAGAACATTCAGTTCCCAGCCATTAGATATTTTTCCTATTTTATTACCAAGTGTGTTCTTGCTAGAAAGATTGCTAGGAAGTTATCTTCTTTTGATCTAGCTTTTATCGCAGCTGCTTTGAACAGGAATAGATCTTTTAGCATGGGTGCTTTGATAGCTCGCCGTCTCACCACCAACCGCGAGAAGGGTGGAATTTGTGGAGGTCTCATTGCTTCTAGGTTCCTAGCTTTCCATGGTTTAAAGCCTCACCATTCAGATTATCGGTTCCCCATAGAGAGGCTTGATCTTGAATCTATGATTCAGCATGGTTTTGTTTCCTTGGGGTCTAATGTGAGAAGTTTACCGTATGAATTATCTTTTCCCTAGCAAGGTTGGAGGAAAGGTAGGACTGAGAAAATAGTTTATTTGCCTACACCTGCTTTGTTTAATTTTGATAACAGGAAAGGATGGTCGCTCACGGAGGAGGAGGTTGACACTTATGTGGTGGAGCTCTCCCAGCAAGAGGAGAATGTTGGAGAGGATGCCGAAGATGATTCGGTTCAGCCCTCCAACTTGGGAGAGTCTTCATACCAGCAGCCCTCATTTGATTGGGGCACGTATTCTTCTTCATCGCAAGCGCTTGACTATGATCTCTATGATGACCCACCAGCTTGGGGTTACTACCCGCGCTATTTATCCCCACTTAGGCCAAAGGCCTAAGCTTGGGGGGAGGTATACCGACATCACACTCATATATATCATGTTCGGTCTGTTCTTTGTATATCCATTGTTTCTCTTTCTTTTTGGTTCTTGTTGCTTCTTTCTCAAAAACACAAAAATACCAAAAATATTTTTGTTGTTTCTCTTGGTTTGTTTCTTTACTTTTTGCTTTGGTTTGCCTTAAAAGAAAAATCCAAAAAGATTTTGCTTTGCTTGGTTTGTTTTTGCTTTGCTTGTTTTTGCTTTGTCGGCTTGTTTGAAAAATTGAAAACACCAAAAATATTTGTTGTTCTTCTTTGGTCTTGTGAGTTCTTTGCAAGGTTCATCCGTCCTCAGTGGATTTTGGTTTCATGTTATTATTCAAGTCACACAAGTGAAGGGCAATAATGAAGATTAAGACAACTCGAGGTGTGGTAAGAGGCTGGTAACAAACTCTATTTATTTTCATTTTTGTACATATACTCATCATTGTGAGCATGCTTACTCTGTTCATGGTAAGGAATGTGTTACTGATGGATGCTCAGTAGTTCTTCATTGTCTAAGATTAGCTATAGCTTTCTAATAGTTTGTAGCATGTCATATGAATGTTTGCTTGCATTGTTTTATTCATATTTTGGTATGATATTGTGGTATCCTTCTCTGGAAGTTTCATGTGAATTGACTTGGCACATGCTCACGCATGCATATGACTAAACAATAGTCAGTAAGCGTCAATGATTTATTTTGCCTCAGAGTTCTTGTATCACTTTCATGCCATAATTAGTCATGTTTTGTTGCAAGCATGATTATGACAGTTATCGCTCTCTCGTTTGTCGCTCCCTCTCTATTGCTAGCCTTCACTTGCACTGAGTATGAGCTCTACCTGTGCTTCCAACTCCCCAAAACCAATATTGCCAACTGTGTCCACCATACCTACCTATTAGCATCATTTGCTATTTCAGTGCAAATTCTATATGCCTTGTTTTCTTCCAAATAAAATGTTTGTCTGTTTTGATAAAGTTAGTTAGTAAAGCTCTCACGAACTTGATGGCACAATTTATTCCTTGCACTTAATAATCTTGAACCATTGTGACTTGTCCATGAAAGTTATATGCTTGCAAAGTATATGCTGGGAGTCAGCAGAACCGTGCTGTCACGGGGAACACTTTTAACACTTTTTGGATATCCTATCTAGTTGATACTTTGCTCTTTTGTTTGCGGATGTCGACGGTGTGAAATAAAAGGTGAGCTTGTGAGTTCATGGAGTATATGTATGTGTTAGAGAAACGCCTGGGCCGCTAGCCTAAGCCATGCCTAATCATGGTGGAAACTTGCAGCATCACCATAATGAGCATTCTATGAAACATCCTCAATAAAAATCTATGCACATAGTAAATAAAAATATCACTGAGATGCTCATTGTCTGCTTGCCTTGTCATTTTGATCACGGGATAGCTCCTGTATCATGTGAAAGGGGTACCCCGTTGGCGGTTCTCTATGATATGCATGTATGTACAATGACAAGAACTTGCAAGTGAACAAAGTTGAGTAGCATGCGGAGCGGACCTCATACTCAAGGGACATGGGATTTCCAGTTTATGGTCTGTCAAGCATATAACTCACATTGGACCTCACTTTCACCTTAAACACATGAAGATTCCTATGATAGGGGCAATGAGAGCTCAAAGCTAATGAGTACCTTCCTTTCAGCATTAGGAAGCCTTTCAAACTTTTCAAAACCATTTTCACAACCTTGTTGAGTCACCACTTATTCTATGAGCACCTTCTTGAGAGCATAGTTGTCATTCTTGTGTTTGTTCCAAAACTTGGTTAATTATGTCATGACTTTGATGCTTGTATCTCTGATATTTTTACCTCTAGTCTTCACTTGAACTTCAGAGGTGCCTCCGCATTTATATTGTGCTCTACAAACAAAGGCAAGCGAGATACCACTCTATCATACCTTACTATGAGCATTGCAATATTGCTTATGTTTATGTTCCATGCTACTTATTATTATTGAGTTGGTTTCTCTTCATAGCTTGCAATGATTATTGAGTAGACTTGGTTGCATACTTCTTATTGTGAATGGTTTAAGTATCTACTCCTGTGCTGAGAATATATACATCATATGAAGCAAATGTGTTCGTGAAAGTTCTTTTATCGCACTCAGTTTTCAACTGAATTGCTTGAGGACAAGCAATAAGCCAAGCTTGGGGGAGTTGATACGTCCAAAACGTATCTACTTTCCCGAACACTTTTGCTATTGTTTATCCTCTAAACTTGTGTGATTTGGATACAACTAACACGGACTAACGCTATTTTTAGCAGAATTACCTTGGTGTCTTGTTTTTATGCAGAAAATCAACTATCAGGAAAAATCCCGGAAAATATGCCAAAAATTATATTTCACCAGAAGACTCACGGAGCCAGAAGAAGAAACGGAGTGGAGTCCTAGGGGGCCCACACCCCTGCCAGGCGCGGGTGGGCCCTGCCCCATGCCTAGGGGGGGTGCAGCCACCCTAGGCACCCCCTCGAGTTCCATCTACGCCTATAAGTTGCCCCTTGACCTAAAAACCAAGGGGGGTTCGACGTTTTTCCAGAAAGAGTTCCGCTCCGCCGCCACCATCAGAAACCAATATTCGAATCCAGAAACTCCGTTCTGGCACCATGCCGGGACGGGGAATTTGGAGAGGATCATCGCCATCATCATCACCAACACCTCTCCATCAACCATCGATGTTTCCCTCATCCATGAGTGAGTAATCCCTCGCTGTAGGCTTGGGGATGGTAGGGATTGGATGAGTTCTATCATGTAATTGAATAAGATTGTTAGGGCATAGTTCCTACTATCTCTGTTGGTGCTATTTGACTTTGTTGCAACTTATTGTGCTTAATGCTTGTCACTAGGTCCCGAGTGCCATGATCTCAGATCTGAACTTATTATTGAATCATTATGATAGTATTGTTTGTGATCTTAACTGCAAGTTGTGTACACATATCATTGTCTGGATCCAAAGGCCCTGAAGTGACAATAATTGGGACAACCGGAGGGGGTGGTCATGGTGTGAGGATCACATGTGTTCACGGAGTGTTAATGCTTTTCTCCAGTGCTCTATTAAAAGGAGGACCTTAATTGCCATTAGTTCCCTAGAGGCCCCGCTGCCACGGGCTGGCTGGACAGAATATGTTGTGCAAGTTCTCATTGCGAGCACATATGACTATATTTGGAGCACATGCCTAGGATTGTTTAGTACTTGGATGTTTGTTATTATTTATCTACAATGCCCTAGATCTTGAAGTTACATGTTTAGACTCATCCATGCAACGCTCGTGCATATATCCCTATGCCTACCGCATTCGAATCCTACTATTACTGCTACTGTTACTATTTTGTTGTTGCTGTTGCTTTGTTGTTACTGCTACAAACTGTTGCTACTGATAAACTTTTGTGACCAAGAACTATTTCTAGGTGCAGCTGAATTGACAACTCAGTTATTAAGGCTTGCAAGTATTCTTTGGCTCCCCTTGTGTCGAATCAATAAATTGGTTAATACTACCCACGAAGACTGTTGCGATCCCCTACATTTGTGGGTCATCATGCCTCCAGTTCTTGCTGCGTCAGGCGGTTCATCCGAATTGCGACGCGCTCCTTCTCTTCCTTCGGAATGAGATTCACAACTGCACAAACATTGGGTGAGAAAACATAAAATATGGTGCACTTGAAAAGGAATCAGTTCATGAGGACTCACATTGGAGTTGGTCGCCCATCTGCCGAAATTCTCCAAGCAAGAACTCTTCACTGGTAGTAACTCGCTCAGCCTTCGACTTCCACACATCCGCATGACCGCGGATGCTGAGGACGTCTTTTTCTAAACTACGGACGCGATCACGCAGGAAGGCCAACTGCGACGCCTCATCCAATGATGGGCGAGGATCAGGCGCAGGAAGAGTGATCACTAGAGCCTCACCCGAAGGACCCTAGGGGTAAACAGGCAAATATGAATATTGCAAAGACTTTTGACAACAGTTAAAAGACAGACTCATATACATAAATAAGGCCACCTCGTGGCACAGTGAGACTTGTTCATACAAAAGGTGTTACAAAAGACACCAAAAGGAGAAAAGCTATACTAGCTACAATGCAAGGGCCTAAGCGCCAGACGGCCTACTCTTGGCCTCTCGCTGCTGCTTTGCCGCATAATCAGCAAGGAGGTCGATGAGCTTAGGCCTGTAATGCTTACAGCGGGAAGCAAAAGAGGTAAAAGCTACCTCGGAGCCATCCGCCTCCGTCGGCATCTAGGAAGTGACCTGGGCCAGGTCCAGCTCGGCTCCGGATGCCATTGCCATGGCCAACCCCATGGGAGGCACCAATTCCCTTCTTCTTGCGTTTGTACTCCGTCGGAGCTTCGTCCGACAGATCATCTGCCAGAGAGTCGATGTCCTCGAGGGCAACGCCCTTGGGGTTGACCTCCTTGTAGAACCGCGCAAGCACCTTCTTGGCCTTGTCCAGGGAGCTCACATGAGAGGAACAGCGATCCTCGACCGCTGTGGCAGCATCTGCCAGGGAATCTCCATGCTCCAGCATGCCGCGATAAAATGCGATGCCAGAAGCATCTGGCATAAATAGCATGAGAAGAAATTCAAGTGAGGAAAAACAAAAAGCGCACCAAGATGGAGAAGATAAAAAAATAAGAGCGTCTTACCAGAGATAGCCTTGGCAACAATCATGAGCTTGTTGGCCATGGCCTTCTCCCGAGCAGCTGCAACAGCCGCAAGCTGCTGCTCACGGTCTTCAACCTCCTTTTGCTGGCGTTGGAGAGCCTCGGTAGCATCCATTGCCTTCTTCTCCACCTGGCCGAGGCACTTTTCGAGAGCGTTCAGCCTACGGAGGGCAGCATTGTTCTCATCTACAGCATGAAGAAACACTGGATGAGTACAACAATGAACTTGAAGCACTCGAAAAATAGTAAATAATAAAACAACACACCTCGGAGCTGCTTCAGCAAATCCTCCAACGACAGATGCTGCTGGATAAGAAGATTGGCACTATGGACAAAAGGCTACAAGGAAGCTAGGAAAGCCTGATAAATAAGGGGCTCGGGGGCTCCCCCTAGGCAAGGAAAAACAACACTTCCATGTTCAGGCGTGGACTCCGAAGGTTTGCATATATTCTTCCGAGTCACAAGTGCATGAGTCTCCTGCTTCGCGGAGCTCGAATCCTCGTCCTCGGAGTTGGCCACCACCTGGGGAAAAGAAGCTGTCGGCTTCGTATCCGCGATCACTTCTTCGGTGTCCCCATTAAGAGACGCCTCCGAAGGGTTAGTGCTAGCACTTATCAGATCAACAACAAGCTAAAACTTCGAACATGACCATGGTAACAAGACTCAAGCAAAACAACTTACGATTCGATGTCCTATAAATTGAAGACAGGAGTCGCCTTCTCCTTCTTCTTCTTCTTGGCCGGCGGCTGCGGGGCCACCGCCCGAATGGGCACGGCAGGAAAAGGTGCAGACGATGCACCCTCATCCTCACCGTGCTTCTCGAGGAAGGACGGACCCTTTGGTGTTGGTGGGGTCGCCCATCCGAAGATTCACTCCGGGAGCGTTTTCGGGTCTGCCCTTCGCTCGGCTCGGGGGCTCCCGTGGTAGGAGACTGCGCCAGAGGAAGCTCGGAATCGGACTCCGCCACTTCATTATCCGGCGCATCTGAGAACTTCTCAGGTAGAGGGGGCGTCATCCCTGCTACCTTGAAGTCCTGCAAATCAAAGACAAGAAGATGACAAATTATCAGTACAAATAAAAAATAGCTAGCACTTGAAATAGCACTACGCGCAACTACAAGTTTTTCACCTGCGGGACTACTTTCTTCACACTAAACGGGGAGGTCAAGGATTTCCCCGGGAGGTCCTCGTCGGCCTTGAACTTTAGCAGGGGCCGAAGAGCTCTATCAAGGTCACCCGAAGACAACTCCTCAGGCGAAACCCTTATCGGATCGCTGCGGCCAGCATACAAGAACATCGGGTGCGCCCTCGCTTGGAGCGGCTGCACCCGACGCTTCAGGAAGGTGCAGATGATGTCGACACCGTTGACCTCCTTGCCGGCCACCAGCTGGAGTGCCTCTACCCGCTTGTATAGCTTTTCCACCTCCGCCGTTTCACCCTCTAAGACATCGTTGTTCCACGACATCTTTCGGATGATCTCTTGATCAGATTCAAAAGGGGGAGACCATAATGCTGACCGTCCAGTTTGACGTCGCGGATGTAAAACCAGTTCTTGCACCAATACTGGACGGACTCGCAAATGGAAAAGGAGAAGAATTGAACGGTGGAGTGGATGGAGATGATGCAACCGACGAGCGTATAAACACCGCCAGTGCCAGATTGTCTCTTCACAGAATAGAGTTTCCGGAAGAGACCAAAGTGCGGCTCGATACCGAGCCAGCACTCGCACAAAGTGATGATGAAAGCAATATGAAGAAGAGAGTTGGGAGACAGATGATGCAACTAAATCCTGTAGAAAAAAAGGAGTCCACGAAGGAAATCATGGACGGGCAAGGAAATACCCCGGACGATAAAAGCGTAGAACATCACCCAAAACCCTTCGGGTGGACGAGGAATTACCTCTTGGCCGGGGAGGACGACCTCATCCTTCTCCTTGGGGACAAGGCCGGAATCACGCAGCTTACGCAAATCCGCCTCGCGCATCTCTGTGCGCTTCCACCCACCGTCGGTGACGCGGACCATGGTAGTGACTTTCTTGCCAGCATCGGCAACGCTCGATCCCGCTCCAGCAGCTGCTGTCTTCTTCGGCTTTCCCATCTTGGAGCGGCAGATGCGGCAATGTGAACGGAGGAATGAGGAAGGAAAGGTACGGAGAGAGTCCAGTGCGCGAGGACAAGCAAATAGCTCAAGGAAATGGTGGCAATGGATATGAGGCAAGAGCAAATGGCGATGGGTAAAGACACTGTTTTCCCCACGGCATAAAAGGACGAAGACGACGCACTGGAAGCGTCGATTGAGAAGCCCTAGTGTGCAACTCAGATCTCACCATACACGTGTCAACACTAAAACAAACTGTCGCCACCACGCCGTCCATTATGCGCGGAAACCGAGGAGATGTCGTAACTTCCGCCACGTCTACGCGTGACTAGTCAACGTCAATTCATGCGGTGGGACCCACGATTGTCTCGTCCCATCATCTTTGCTACTGCACACAGTTGAGATCACCAATCATCAGCAATGATGTCATCAAGGCAAAGCCAGCAACGGCTCGAAGATTTTGACTGATCATACAAGTACTTACTCGAATCTGCGATTCAAGAAACTACTCGGGGGCTACTCCTATAAGGAGCGCTGGCCTCTCACCTGAGAACAAAGGTAACATCACCTCAAAATTATCTTTGAGTCCTACGTCGAGTCTACACTCCACCATGGACTCGGGGGCTACTCTCATAGAGAGCGCTGGCCGCGCATTCGAAAAAATGCGTCCTCTGGATTAATGCTGAAAACGACTGAACTAAAGTCTCTGCTCGAGTCTACGACTCGAACAGACACTCGGGGGCTACTCCCATAGGGAGAGCTGGTCGGGCACCCTATGAATTATTCGACTGAGATCCTTCAGATCAAATATGACAAAAATCTTTTGGCAACTTTTCCCAAACCAACGCTAAGTGAGAAGTAGTCTCCTTGGCCACCTGAAACACCTCCGCGGTGATAAAATTTCGGATGTTGTGTCTACAACGCAAAGATAAGACCTACAGATACCTCTAATGGCCTGGCAACACACCCGACTGTGCTCTGCTAGTAAATTTTCGTGTCAGCAGGCATGATGAAAATCCCGAAAGACGTGTTGGGTACATCATTTGAATAATACTAGGATTCGACTCCTGTAAGGCCACAACGGCCTGAGTTGAATCACACCAGCAATCGTTTCGATTTCGAGTCCGGGAACTCGAATTTGATGAAGATCGTGTTATTTTGTCCTATAACAGTTAACTGGCCTTGATCCGTCGGGTGAGCCAGGCACACGCATCAAGCATCCTATGAACTAAACATTTCTCCTTAAAATAACAGGTTCAACTACAAAAGCACCCGAAATATTGAAGAGTCTCCAGCCGAATCTACGATTTGACTCAACACTCGGGGACTACTGACATGGATATACCCCACGGGTACACGACATTGGTATACCTGGTCCAGCCCAAGGAAGACCCACGTAAGGACACGCAGCCCATGAAGATTTCGGGTGGCCCAAGCCCGTGGTGATTTCGACTCCTTGGAGGACAAGTCTAGATTAGATAGAATTTCAAAGGGTATCAACCCTAATTTGTAACCGACTCGATCTATCCTAGGACCTGTCCTATCTATATAAAGGCCAGGAGGGTACGTCGAGAAGGATCTCTCAACTCACCTCATACACACCTCACGTCAGATTGCATCTGCGCACC
Source organism: Avena sativa (assembly GCA_916181665.1). Lineage (NCBI taxonomy): Eukaryota > Viridiplantae > Streptophyta > Magnoliopsida > Poales > Poaceae > Avena > Avena sativa. The sequence goes on from OV702294.1 coordinate 95,834,348, forward strand.
CCTGTAATCTTCGGTCACGCTGTAATCAAGAGCAGACAAGCAGGAGTAGGATTTTCCTTCTGGGGGCCTAAACCTTGGTAAATATCGTGTCCCTGTGTTTCTTGTATGTTAACCGTTCCGCGACTTCTAGCATCCCCATCTTCTCCAAAACCCAAGTCCATAACAATGGGCATTAACGAATCGAACACTCGTTAGTGTCTTAACACATACTTTCAGAATACTCAATGCCACCTTTATAACCACCCAGTTACGAAGTGGTGTTTGATGTCTGATGACTACAAGTGAACAGATCGGATGTAGCTAGTTTCGAAATAAAGATATCGAACCCACATGGAGCAGGAGTCTGAAGTCTAAGAATTCTTGAAGTAAGTACTGAAAATAGAATTGCTAAATAAAGTTCTAGGTGACAAGATAAAATGCGAGTAATATGTAAAAAGGTGTTTTGGGGTTTTTGATATAAGAGAAAAATGAGTAAAGTACATAAAACTGAATACAAAAAATAAGTATCGCGTATATAAAAGAGATTTGAAACTTCAGCGGGGGAAAGCGTTCTCAGAGATTGGCGGATACACCACTAGCATTATAAAGGGCTAAGGTAAAGATTATTATCATGAACATTCTTAACTATGTATGTGTGGGAGAAACTCCGTGTTTGGACAAAGAGGCAACAACCACTGCTCAAATCATCCTCATAACCACAGCGGGACAGCAATCAACATCAATTGAATTACCGCGCTATAAAGGGACGTAATCCCGTAGGACGTATCCCATAGCATGGATAGCATTTTGTGAGCTTCCTCGATTCTTAAGTTGATACGTAAGTGGTGCCAATAGCTTTATAATCACTGTAAGTGCTAACATCCTTCCGTCTATCAATAAATAGTTCCCTACATCAAGTCCCCACAAGAGGCAAATATTGGAGAGGTCAAGTTCTCCCAACATCAAGATGTAGACAATCTAACACATGGTCACAGTGATGAATATCATAATAAACTTTATCTTATTCCAATCTTATACTAGGTTTCTTTATCTCTCCAAGAACTAATGATTTACTTAGACATTAAGACAGACAACATCATAGTAATTAATGATAATGAAAACGATCATTGATAAATAATACTTGTATAAATCCATGACTAGTCCAAGAATTACAACGTCTGCATCATCCGACGCCTCGATTTCCAAACAAACCGAGCTTGCCGCGGCCGGAAACGACCTTGAATCGTTAGTGGGATCGAAACAGCTAAGGCGTGCGGCCGGCCGGATTCCGGCGACAGCAGCCACCGGCGAGCGACACAGAGTTGGGGAGCAGTGTAGAGGAGGGTACGGGCTCTTAGCTAGCGGAATGAACCACCGGCGAGAACGCGTGGAGCAGCGAGGAATGTGTGTGCATGGGTGGAGGCGTGGGATCTTTGCTCCACGAGGCGGCGTCGAGTATCTTTATAGAGTCGCGGAGGCTGACCCTTAAAAATTTTATAGTCCTTTTTACGAGTCTGGCTAGGTGCACAATTTTTGCTGCGCTAACTCATTATATGGGTGGCTTCAATATCTTCTGCCGTAGCTACTGCTGGCGAGCTAATTCCGCAGGTTGCCGTGAATCGATCAGCTGTCGTATATATCCTACTACGTACATTGTCTACGTGAGTCGAGTGTAGCACGAGTCCCCTTCAAAAAACAAGCACTACAGGAAACAGGGAATACGCCCACGGCCATACCTCGTCGGCGTAACGACGTCGGCCTACTGTCCCGTAGGCGTATACTCAACTCCCGTCGACGTATGTGCTAGGCCGACGGCTATACGATGCCGTCGGTGTACACGCCGTCGGCATAGCCTCAGTGGTCCCACTTGGGCCAGCTAACGGCCGTTAGCGGCAGATGTGCCATGTGTTGCCCCATGAAACGTTCACGCTGGACATAGCTGGGCCACGTAAAAGTATACGCCGACGGCAATGCCGTCGGCCTAGGTCCGTCCGCTGGGGCCGCAGCATTTGTACGACGATGGCTACCCCGTCGGCCCAGATCTAGGCGTGCCATATGGTCGTCAGATACGCCGACGGCAATGCCGTCGGCTTCAACTCTGCCCAGTTTTTTATTTTTTAAATTTTTGTTTGTTTCTTCCCTGCATATTTTAAATTCCCACAAACAATTCACATATGAAATTCCCACAAACAACACATGCACATCGACACAAACATATAAGATCATCCATATATAGGTAGATCATCATCCACACAAAGGTACATCATCATCCACACATATATAGGTACACCATCATCCACACATAGGTACATCTCTAAGTGCATCCTAACACATGCACATCCCTACACCTCCGGAGAGCTGCTCGAGAGACCCATGTCTCCCCGCGTGAAGAAAGGTGAAGCTTGACGTCAAGTAGCCGCCGTCGAACCAGCACCGGAAGAAGGAGTGCCGCCATGACCACCACCATCGGTAGAAGGAGAAGCACTGTCACCCTCAGCACGATGGGAAGAAGGAGAATCATCGCCACCGCCACCGCCACCACCACCAACCGCGGAAGCACCAGGAGAAGCACGACCGGTATGAACCGGTGTCATCGCGCGCGAGATAGTCGGCGAGGCATCAGGACGACCAAAGTGTGCATTGCTGGAGCATCCTGGTCCCTACATGTTTGAGACAGAGTTAGCAACCACCAAGGCACAGGTTTGTTGTAACAACCGGTTTGGCAAATAACTTACCGGGCTCCCTGAGTAGAAGGTCAAAGTATATTCGTCCTTTGATGGGAAGACTGGCTGCAACCCTAGCCTAGGTGGATGTGGCGGTAGAATTTCTCGCTCTCCAGTACCATAAAACCTCTCCAAAAGCTGCAAGATAATTTAGATGTGAGGCGTTGCAGAAATAAAGATTCAAACTAGGGAATACGAGACTTGTTACATTTTGCAAAAATAAAGGTAGAAACTTACATCATCGCGTAACTCTGACCACTCCTCGTAGGCCGCTCGGGTCTGGGACCACGTCTCGAGCGTCACCAACTGTTCCGCAAAAGCGGCCTTGTAGGCCGCGTCCAAAGCAGGCTACAATTTTAAAAACAATGAATCTCGTCAACTTAGCCACCCATGAATGATTTTCGGAAAGATGATGGGAATGAGAAAAACTTACATCGTCGTTCGCTCGGGAAGGCCATCGAGGCGGGATAGCGGGGTCGTTGGCGGTAAGGGTAGCCTTGATCCGCGTGAGTCTCAAAGCAAGAGTTCACGGGATCACCCTATCGAGAATCTTGAAACAGCCGTGCTCCCGTCCGCGCCCCACCACGACCACCGCTCTCTCGTCGGTCTCCTCTGCTCTAGGGTCTTCTACCTCCGAATGAAAACCACTAAACGCCTTGAGGTAGTTAGCCCCATCCTCCTTGGCAGTGCCATAGAACTCCGGAAGCGAGGGCTGAGGCAAGGACAGATCGGGCCTCTTCTGCTTCATCCTCTCCCATACTTCATAGTCAGAACAAGGCCTCTCTAGATGTGTCTCATGCATCGCCAAATAAATGTTATGCGTATTAAGTAGGATCACAAAGGGAAATAAATACAGATTGTTCCATGTATACATGTAGACCATATGGGCCTTGAAGCGACCATGGTTGCGGTTTCCCGCACAGTGTGTCCCCCAGAGCCACGGTTTGCCTTGTTTCGCTCGCTCAAGGCGTTGAACTCGGCGTCTTCCCCGTGCCACCTCACCGACAATGCCCTCCATTCATCCTCCTTACCATCAGCCCACGTGGGCATAAACTGAAAAAACAATACTCATTTGAAGAATGGATAATGCAATTAGCAACAACATAGAATCTGATTGACAATTTACTTACCCCGACATAATCTTCCTCGGTCATTTTTGGTTGGTCCTTCACATTCAAATGCTTCGGTGCCCTCTTTCCCAACTTATCGGAGCTGTATAGACTGGTGGTGGTAGGCTTCTGATTGTAGAACTGCCGCCGTGTCAACCTCTGACAAGCCCCCCGCAAAGTCTTGTCCGCCTTCTCCTGGTTCTCTAGAAACACCCTATAGAATCTCTGTAATCATACATAAAAAATATTGCGAGGCTCATAAGTTAGAATGGTGGGGTCATCAACTATGAATGAAACTCGAAAAGTTTGCCTTACCCAAAACTTGGTGATCACGGCATCAGAAGCTTTCCCAGCATAGCCCGAGTTTTCGGCGGCCTCATAGTGCGCCCAACTGGTGGCTAGCTTCCTCACGCCTTTGGGGACAGGAGTGTAAAAGCCTGGCCAAAATTTCTTAATCAGAGCTCCAAATAAGGTGTTAGGCGCACGGGTACCTGGAGGAAATGTCCAATTGCTGCACAATAGTAAAACATTAGTACATGCCAAATTGTTATGACCAAAATGAAATTACATGTTCAAAATTAGTATAGCCACTTACTCAATGACGTTAGGCGTAATGATGGGTTTCTCCTCCTCGGAAGCAGGTTCGTCCACTGGGACACCCGATTCCCCATGAATCTTTGGCTTCTTCGACGGCGTCGACGGCCCTGACTCCTGGTCTCAGGGCTCCCCCTCCTGGTCTCAAGACTCCCCCTCCTGGTCTCGAGACTCCCCCTCCTGGTATCGAGACTCCTACTCCAAGTCTCGAGACTCCTCATCCAAGTCTCGAGACTCCTCCTCCTCGTCAGGAGACTCCGAGTAAGTAGACTCGAAAGCCACGTCGCCAGAAGCGGAGGGTAGGTCACTCAGAAGGCGTAAACCTCGTCCTCCACCTCGTCCTGCGCCTCGTCCTGTCCTCAGGGGAAGTCGCCCTCCTCCCTCACCGTGTCTTGCACCTCGTCCTGGCCTCGGAGGAAGTCCCCCTCCTCTTCCCTCACCTCGTCCTCCTCCTTCCGCACTGCTGTCATTGTAACGCGAGTTGGGAATGGGTGCTCTTCCACTTTTGGTAACCTTCTTCTGCTTCAAACACTAAAGAAAAGAGGACGTTGATTCCTTGCGTTGGCTCATATTGTCCAATCACCTGCATTGAGAAGAGGTAAACAACTTAGTATGAATACATGATCCAATTAAGCATAATAAAGATATTAAGCATCGCATAATAAAGATACTAAGTATAAATACTAAGCATAATAAAGATACTAAGTATCTTTATGGCATAAAAGACATAAAAGACCCTCACCACTCATCATCATCACTCTCATGTGTATGTCTTGGGTTCTCATCAGCACTATCAACATCACTATCACGTGAGAAGTAAGTTGGAGGTTCATCGCAGGGTGGAGGCTCATCGTTGCCATTGTCTGAATGTAACTTGGTGAGCATATCAATTTCCTTTATATTTGTGACTACCTCACCACGAGTCTATGCATTGTTCTCGAGGTTCTCAAGACCTTGTAAGTCAAAGTCCCCAAAGTTCTCTTGCTCTTGGTAGAAAACTCCTTCATATGTTTTAGGGTCAATGTTGTTGTAATCATCGTCGGAGGGCATGGGTAGCTTACCACGTGGCGATACGACTTCCCAGCCCTTGAGTTCCTCTTTCTGACATGGGTAGGGTAAATAATAAACTTGTTTGGCTTGGTAAGCCACAATAAAGACATCGGATCCACTATAGGTGGTTGAAGGCCTAACTTCAACTATCCCAATCGAAGGGGTACTTCTATATCCACCGTGTGGGTCGAACCAGTGGCATTTGAACACAACGAGCTTGAGTTCTAGGGGCGTATTATTGAACGTCAGCTCGTATTCGTTTTGTAATCTTCCGTAGTAATCAAAGTCATCGGCTCCTGTGGTGAAGACCCCGGTATTTATAGTTTTTGCATTTGGCCGACGGTTCTGGTAAGACTCTATATGAAAGCGATAACCATTCACATCATACTTCTCATACATCTCGACTTTATGGTTACAACCCTGGGAGACACATCTCAACTCATCCTACATCTCAACGTTGGGATCGGCTCCCTACAAGTTGCGTACAAATTGTGCATTATTTACGTGTAATAAGAGGGACAAGTCACGAATTGCCAGGTAAGAGGGACAGGTTATAAATTACCTTTTCATAGAACTAAGACGTGAAATTTTTCTTTCCGGGGGCACCCATTTTCAGAAGGGTTTCCAACTCCACATCATCGGGATCCGTCGTTCCCGACCACATTTCATCCGTGAATTGACTAAAAGGAGAAATTACGTATTAGATCGAAACCGATGTCGTGGTATTGCCGACGAGTACGCCATGGAGGGGTCCTCACAATGCGTGTTTAGAGACGTGGGGTAAGGCGGACGGTTGACGGGTACGAGGTAACACAGCTTACCCAGGTTCAGATCCCACAACGGTGGCGGAATCCTACTCCTGCTATAAATCACTATAATGGCAATACGCCGAGTTACAGAGATAGGTTCGCTGTGCGAGGTGTGTGTAAAACGATACTAGGTTGTCTGAATCGATGCCCTAAAGGCTCCCGTAGGCCCGACTTATATAGTCGCCAGGTCCTAGGGTTACAGGGAAAAGTCCTAGCCGGACAGGTTACAGAGTTCTACACCGTCTATTACTAGTCTTGTGTATCTTGCACTCCAAGGCTCCGGGTACGCTGGTGACTCCACCGTAGCCTTCCTTTATCCGGCATGGGCCTCCCTTCTGGATCCACCTAACTGGGACGCCCAGCAGGCCATAGGCCATGCTACCGACTATGGGCCACCCGGGTTAGTCGCATAAGAGACATGCTATGAGGATACCCATATAGCATATCCCCAATAGTAGCCCCCAGAGAACTCCGGGATCTTGCGCCGTCTTGCCTCTTCCCGTGGAATGCTCCGTCTAGATGGATGTCGGCAAATCGTCAAGCAATATCTTGTAGTCCTCCCAAAGAACCCTGCAAGGTTTTCTCCGTCTTCTACGAGTAAGTCGGAGAAATGCTGAATCTTCCATCGTACGCTCCCGTTGTCGGATTAAATCCGTCCATACCGGAATCTTCGATGGGACGGCTCATCTACCATGTCAGTTATGACGATGTAGGCTGTAGGTCAGCGACGCCTCGTAACTCACACATGCAGAGAACGTAATCATAGCCGATTTTCCCGTGCGAGCGATACGAACCGTTGGCGGCGACGGTTGGAGACGTGGAGAAATTACCGCGCACGTTCACGAACACGTCGTCTACGCGTCAACCGTCCGATTAGCTGCACGAATCTTGACGCAGAGTAAGATAAATAGCGGTCGTGGGACACTTGCCACTTTTTCACCCCATTCTCTCGCGTCATCGTCTTCTTCCTCCTCCAGTCGCGCGCCTCCTCGAGCTCTCCGCGAAAACCTCGAGAAACCCTATCCCTGCTTCCTGCACCAGTCGCACCCTCTCCTTCCTCCATGGCTAGCAGCGGTTCATCTCCATCAATGGCGGCGTCGAGCGAAGCCGCGGCGAAGCCGGCGAGCTCCGTCGTCGTGCCCCCAGAGGGCCTGGTTATTCCCGCATCGGCGATGATAGAAACCACCGGCGGCAACCATAACCTGGCAGCGCTGGAGCCCCTAGAAGAGGAGCCAGACTCGCACAAAGGCGACTGGCGCGGCTCGGACATCACCGGTCGCGACATCCAAGAGATGGTCGCTAAGGGTTACCTCCCTGCGACGGAGGGGCTCGCCTGGCGGGGTGCGCCGGCCAGCGAGGTGACCCCTTCTCCCCAAGCCGGAGAGAAGGTATACCTCAAGGCGCAATTGGTACACGGCATTTCTTTGCCCATCTCCCACTTTTTCCTGTCCGTCTTGAATCACTTCCAGGTCCAACCCCACAACCTCTCCCCCAATAGCATCCTAGTGCCTAGTAACTTTGCGGCACTTTGCGAGGGTTACCTAGGGATTAGGCCTAGGTTAGATTTGTTTGTCTACTTCTTCACCGTCAAACGTGAAGCCGGACACAGCAAGGAGGAGCTTAGAAACTGCGGCACCATAAGCTTCAAGATCCGACCTGGCCGGCGGTTCCCCGACATTGTCGGCCACGAGTCGTGTAAGAACTGGCAGCGGACGTACTTCTACGGCCCCGACACCTTTGTCGGGCCGAGAAGCAACGTACCCGGACTTCGTGGATGGAGCCGCCGCTGAAGTCTCAACATGGCGGTCCCATGCCTCCCTTCCCTCCGACCTCAACCCTTCTCGCGCAACAAGGCGGATCGAATGGTTTGTAGACACGGGTCTGACCGGCTTGGACCTAGCCATGTGCTTGTTCATCAGGCGGATCCAACCTCTGCAGCACCGTACGAAGGTCATGCACGAGTACACCGGCGACCGAAGGGATACCCTCCGGATCTCCGAGGACAACTTCTCGAGCGACTCCGTCAAGTTCCGTCTTAAGGACATCGTCAAGGTGAAGGACAAGAAGCGTGGCTTCACCCTTACCTACGACATGTTCGTAAACGGAAAGTGCCCAAAGGTAGGTATTTATTCTCCGTGTATGATATTGCTCCAATTTTTCCGTCTTGCTAATACCATCTTGTCTAACACGGTGATTTCTCACTTAACAGCTTAGCGATCTAGAGGAGGACAACCTGGCCACCCAAATCTATGATCCCAAGATGAAGGAAGTCACGGTCGTGTCCGACGATGATGCCCCGTTGGCGCGAAAGCGGAAGAGCTCCACCACTGACGCTGCCGACGGAGGCAAGAAAAAGAAGACGGAGGGTGGAGCCTCCAAAAAGAGTACTGCCGCCCTGGAGGCGGAAAATAAGAAAGCCACTGGGATGTTTGCCAAAGCGCCCTCCCTAGTGTAAGCTTCTTATTCTCAGACATTGTCTTGTTTATCTGTCTTATTCCTGTACTTATGCATTTTTGTACGTTTCAGGAAGAAAGCCACAACCAGCCTCAAGAAGTCCTCCAAGACTCTTGGGGCTTCTAGAAATATTAAAGATATGCTGCATCGCGACTCTTCCCCCACCATCGCCCCTGCTACTCCTGTCGTCAAGCCCTCCTCTGCTCCGACAAGCTCCCAAGTCTAGGAGGCACCAGGCCCTTCCGCCATGGAAGTGGACTCTGGCGCCTCTACCGAACTCGTAGTTGTCGGCGAGCAGGCGAAGCAGGAAAGCGTTGCTCTTCAAATGGCTGAAGCTCTGGCTAAGGATGCCATCGGTAGCGGCAAGGCGGTGGTGGTTGCTGGTACATCTGCCGAAGGCGGCGCCTCTGCTCCCCAGAAACCCTTAGAACTGCCAAAGATTATCTTCCCGGTGCTAACGCCGGTAGCACAACTACGGTTCCTGGAGGAGTGCCGTCATCTCCGACGTGCGGTCTTGAGGAGCTACTCCGACAAGCAGACATCTTGCAAAGCAATAGTGTTTCCTTTGGCAAGCTGCTGGCCGAGAGTGCTACAAACCTCAAGATCATCGCACTTGTAAGTTTTACTTTACCTTTTGCATTTCATATGAGTATCCCACTGTAGCCCCCGAGGATGTAGACGAAAAACCACTAGTTTTGCATCTATATGCTCTAAGAATGACTAAGTTAGAAAAAACTCTCACTGTAGTCCCCAAGCATTTAGATGGAATGAATTATTCCGACTAGATACTTTAAGATTAGCATACACAGTGTTCATAATTTTAAGTGTTGTAGCCCCCAAGCCTCTAGTTGTAACTGAATTAGCTCCGACTAGATACTTAAAGAAAAAGCTAAGCATTTTCCGAGTTAAAACTTCATACTGTAGCCCCCAAGCTTCTAGTGGAGAACTAAATTAGTTCCGACTAGATGCTTAAAGAAAAGCTAAGCATATTGCTAAGTTAAAAACTCTCGATGTAGCCCCCGAGCACCTAGATGGAAAATCTCCGACTAGGGGCTCCAAGTAGACTGAACAACAAATTGACTTTGTATTTGTTTCCACAGAACGAGAATGCTCGGAGGGGCATGGCCAATGATAAGTACCAGAAGATGTGCGCGGACCTTGAAGCTGAAAAGGGTAAAACCGCCATCTTGAAGGAACAGATCATCAAAAACAAGAGTCTGTTTTCTTTTTGCGCATTTCCTTCTTACTTTTGTGCCTTCCTTCTTCAAGTACTCACGGTGTACTGTGTTTTCTCCGACTTGCAGAGCATGTCGCCAAGGCTAAGGATATTGTCGAGCAGTCCAAGCACATCCAGCAGCTGGACAGCGAGAACAAGATCCTTAAGAAGGAGAGGGAACAAATGCTGAAGATGCATGATGATTCCATGAAAGCCCTGCAGGATTCCGCCTCCGCTGAGATCAATCGCTTGAAGGAGGAGCTTGCGATCCTAAAGGATCAGAAGCAAGCTGCCGATGAGCAAAACCTTCACCATAGCGAGGCGTTTAAGCTCCTCCAACAAGAGAAACAATCCTTGGCGGACGTCGTCTGGCAGGCCAAGGCCAGCATCTTCAGTAAGTATCCTCCGCCTTGTAGCTCTGTAATCTGGATACTTAGAATTTTTGAACTCATGCAATCGTTGTCGGAATTTTCAGCGCCCCTGGGTTTAACCCTCTCGCCTCCTTCGGACAAGGAATGCATGATTCTTGTCGGCAACTTCATCAACACCACCATCACCCAAGCCAAGGAGATCGCCCAACCCCTCCAAATTTATATCAAGGATTCCGACTCCGTGACGAAGTACTCAGAGATTCTGCGCCGAGCCCCCGAGCGTGTTGCGAGCTGGAAAGCTTCATGTGCACGGGCTGGCGCTAGGATGGCGTTGTCCATGGTGAAGGCACACTATGAAGGTACCGACATCGACACGGTGACATCTGGTATCCCCGACGTGGATGATGACGGCAAGGAGATTGATCACGGAGCCATCCTGTCATCACTCGTGGGTTATGACACCAGGGTTGCCGAGTTGGTGGACGTCGACGTCTTCGTACCCAGAAACTTTCTTGACAATGTTGACCCTGAATCCTCCGAGTCTCCTCACAGTGGTGACGCTGAGGGTGAATCTTCGGCTGGTGATGATGCGGCCTCCAAGTCCCCTACACCCAAGGAGTGAAAAACACTTTGTAATTCTTGTTTCACCTTTGGGGTGTGCATTGAAAAAACTTGGTGATGTAATCTTAAGGCGGAAAACAATGGTTGTCATATCCTGCTACTTAAGAATAATGCCCAGCATGTATATATTTTTTAAGCAAGTGCTGGCTTATCCATTACTTTGGTTCTTATGGTTGACTTTTTGTGAGTCGGAAGACTCGTTGTCGGAACCATGCGCTTAGGTGATGATACCCAATGGCACCGTCAAAAACCTTAGCTCAAAATCGCCGACAATGAGTGCCGAAAGTCACTACTCCAGAATCCACATAAAAACAACAAAGAACGTGTAGGCCAGAAAACTTAAGCTAACGCCCGTAGGCGGAATTTTCACAAGTGTAATCGCAAAGCTTGTGCATAAAAGGTTTATATGATCCAAAAATGAACACTAAAGGAGGTAAAAGACTCAGCAATATGAGTGAACCAAAGAGCTTTATTTCATTGATCATATAAGAGGTACACGATTAGATAAAAAATGCTAAGTGTAGAAAGGACGTAGCTGTGCTATGTTCCATGGCCGATCAAGCTCCGGGGTAGTCATCATCCGGGTCACGTCGCTTACGCTTATGATCCTCGTTGGGTCTATCCTTGAGCTCACGATTGTCGACAAGGTAGTAAGACCCATTGAGCAGCGCCTTGCTTATGATGAACGGTCCTTCCCATGGCGGGGATAGTTTGTGCGATTTCTTCTGCTTAAGTCGGAGCACTAAATCCCCCTCTTTAAACGAGCGATGCCGGACGCGGCGACTATGGTAGCTGCGTAGCTTCTGCTGGTAGATGGCGAATCTTTGGCATGCCAAAACGCGCTCCTCCTCGAGAAGGTCCACATCAAGGCGTCTGGATTCTTCAGCGTCATCTTCGTCGTAGGTGGCAACTCTTGGTGCATCGTGGAGGATGTCGGAGGGTAGGATGGCTTCTGCTCCATATACCATGAAGTAAGGGGTGTAGCCGGTGGATCTGTTAGGTGTAGTTCGTAAACTCCATAGCACATATGGCAATTCTTCCGCCCAGGCTCCAGCTGCTCTATGTAGCGGTGCCTCAAGACGTGGCTTGATTCCCTGCAGAATTAATCCATTGTGATGGGGGAATACCAATCGGGGTATACCCACGAAGCGGATTCGCCAGCTGGATCGAGCCGACTGAAGCCAAGCCCAGAGCGGGTCGACTCGCCCAATACGGCGACTGGCGCACGCTGGACCCGGACAAGCGGCGCCGACTGGAGGCCCAAGACGGCGACTCCAATACAAAGCCCGTTAGTGCACTTGTAAACCCTAGGTGACTGCATATATAAAGCCACCAGGGGCACCCCCACGGGGTATCCTCTTTCACAAGAGATTAGATCTAGTCTCTCCCTCCGCCTACGGCGGCTCCCATGTAAACCAATCTATGATCGTATACTGGATTGATAGCAGGACGTAGCGATCCTCCACCGAGGGGACGTGAACCTGGGTACATCGTGTGCCAATCTCGCTCCCGGATTCTCCTACGTCGCCTTGCTCCCTCTACGTAAGCTACCCCCAGTAGCATCTGCCGTGCAATACCACGACACATTGGCTCGCTCAACTTGACCATTGGATTATGGATGTTCCACAGATGCAAGGTCAAGTCGGATGCCTTTGTCCCAGCAATAGGCCTCCACTTCTCCGAGTGACAAGTTGCTTCCATTGTCGGTGATGATGCTATGTGGGAGAACAAATCTCACCACTAGATCCCGGACAAATCTAAGGGCAGTTGCCCCATCAAGCTTTCTAATGGGTTTAGCTTCTATCCATTTGGTGAATTTGTCAACTGCTACAAGCAGATGCGTAAACCCACACGGTGCCGTTCGTAACGGTCCCACCATGTCTAGCCCCCAGACTGCAAATGGCCAAGTTATTGGTATTGTTTGCAATTCTTCAGCAGGAACATGTGATTGTCGGGTATAGTACTGGCATCCTGTGCATGTTTCAACCAGTTTGTCGGCGTCCGCCTTCGCGGTTAGCCAGTAGAATCCTTGCCGGAAGGCTTTCGCGACCAACGATCGGGGAGCGGCGTGATGCCCGCAATCTCCGAGATGGATTTCGCGTAGGATTTCCATACCTTCTAGCTGGGAAACACACTTTAGGTATACACCAGTAGTGCTCCTTTTGTAGAGTTGCCCATTGATTATGGTATAACCCTTTTCTCATCGTACTATATGCCGTCTTTCGACCTTGTCGTCGGGCAAAGTTCCGTGTTCGAGATATTCCATGAACGGTTTTGTCCAAGCCGGAGGGATCTTTGTCACCATGTTGATGAAAGAGTCAGCTCTATCCGGGTTGTCGATGTCGGCGCCCTTCACGGATGGTGTGCGTAGATGCTCTAGGAAAACTCCTGGCGGAATTTGCTTGCGCCCTGATCCAAGTTTAGACAATAGATCAGCCGCCTCGTTTTGCTCCCTAGGCACATACTTGACTTCGTAGCCCAAGAAGCTCTTGGCTATCTCGTCCACTTCGTCACGATATGCCGCCATCATAGGGTTCCACGCATTCCAGGTGCCATCCACCTGCTGGGCAACCAAGTCGGAATCTCCACAACAAACTATGCACTTTATGCCAATATCCTTGGCTACACGCAGTCCGTGAATGAGTGCTTCATACTCCGCCATGTTGTTTGTAGCCTCAAAGTGGATCTGCAGAACGTAGTGTAGCTTGTCTCCTTTTGGTGACTGTAGCAATACACCCACCCCCGAGCCATTGAGCAGCTTTGATCCGTCAAAGTGCATCACCTAGTACTCTGGTTCCGGCAACGGAGTGGCATCCGGCATTTCCGCCCAATCTGCAATAAAATCCGCCAAGGTTTGTGATTTGATAGCGTCGCGTCTTTTGTAGGTGATCTCGAAGGCGGCAAGTTCGATGCCCCACTTCGCGACCCTTCCTGTAGCATCGCTGTTGTTGATAATGTCGGACAATGGAGTCTTGCCCACTACTGTGATTGGGTGCTCCTGAAAGTAATGCCTCAGCTTCTGCGAAGCGAGGAATACTCCATAAGCTATCTTTTGGTAGTGCAGGTAACGCTGCTTGGACTCCGTCAAGACCTTGCTTACATAGTAAACTGGTCGTTAAACTCCGTGCTCATAGCCTGGTTCCTTCCGCTCTACCACGATGACGATGCTGATAACCCGGTTGGTTGCCGCCATGTAAATTAACAGGGGCTCACCAGGCTCGGGTGCTGCAAGGATGGGCGCTGAGGAAAGAATCTCCTTGAGCTGCTTCAATGCTGCATCTGCCTCGTTCGTCCACGTGAATTTGTCCGACTTCTTCAGTAACTTGTATAGCGGCAGAGCCTTCTCTCCAAGTCGGCTGATGAACTGACTAACTGCTGCAACACAACATGTTAGTCGTTGGATGTCTTTTAGACATGTCGGACGGCTTATGTTTAAGATGGCCTTGATTTTCTCCGGGTTGACCTCGATTCTGCGCTGGGAAACGATGAAGCCCAACAGTTTGCCGGCTGGAACCCCGAAGACGCACTTCTTAGGGTTGAGCATCATGTTGTATTTCCGGAGATTATCAAAGGTTTCTTATAAGTCGGATATTAAGTCGTTTGACTTTTTAGACATCACCGCGATATCGTCAACATAGGCGTGAATGTTCCGACCAATTTGGTCGTGAAGGCAACGTTGCATTGTCCGCTGGTAAGTAGCACCTGCGTTTTTCAGCCCAAAGGGCATCGTGACATAGCAAAACGTGCCGTATCGGGTAGTGAACGAAGTGGACAATTGGTCCGACTTCCTCATCTTGATCTGGTGGTATCCTGAGTATGCATCAAGAAAACACAAAAGTTCCGAGCCAGCCGTCGAGTCAATGACTTGGTCAATGCGAGGCAAAGCAAACGGATCTTTGGGACATGCTTTGTTCAAGCCGGTGTAATCAACGCACATTCTTAATTCATTGGTTCCCTTTTTGGGGACAAGTACAGGATTGGCCACCCATCGGGTGTGAAGGATTTCTCGGATAAACTCAGCCTTAAGGAACCTAGCTATCTCTTTGGCAATGGCACGTCTCTTCTCATCTCCGAAGCGTCGTAGAGGTTGTTTCACTGGTTTACATTTTGGATCTATGTTTAAGCTGTGCTCGGCAAGTTCCCTAGGTACACCTTTCATGTCGGCAGGTTGCCAGGCGAAGATGTCCCTATTCTCACGGAGGAACTCGACGAGCGCGTTTTCCTATTTGGGATCCAGGTTCGTCCCAATGGCGGTGACCTTGGAGGCATCGCGTACCACAAGTTCCACCGGCTTGGTCTCGATGACGGCCTTGAACGCAGGAGCGGAGTCGGAGATTTGCTTCTTCGACGCGGGCATCTCTGAGTCATTGACCTCGCTCTGGATCTCCTTGAATTCTTCAGTGTAGAGGACAGCTTCTGCAACGGCTGCTTCATTGATTTCGCAGTCCCTTGCCTTGGTAAAGCTTCCGGATACGGTGATAACACCGTTTGGTCCGGGTATCTTGAGCTTGTTGTAGACGAAGCATGGCTTGGCCATGAACGTGTGGAAAATGTCGTGGCCGAATATGACGTGGTACACGCTCTTGAAGGGGACCACCTCAAAGGTCATGCGCTCTTGGCGGTAATTATTAACATCGCCAAAGGCTACCTGAAGTGTGATGCACCCAAGGGACCGAGCCTCCCGTCCAGGAACTACGCCATGGAACACGGTGTTAGTCCGCCTTAGGTTTGCCTCCGTCAAGTTCATCTTCTGCAGTGTATCCAGGTACATAATGTTGATGTTGCTTCCACTATCCACCATGCACTTGGTGAATTCCACGCCGTCAATCAATGGGTTGATGACCATGGCGTACTGGTTCTCCGTGGGCACAAGGTCTGCGTGGTCCGTCCTATCCCAAGTGATTGGAACCTCCGACCAGCGCAGGTATTGGGGAACTGGGGGGAGAGTAGCCATCAGGATCCTTAAAGAGGTCTTTTGTTGTCAGGCGGTGGGGGTGCCAAGGAAAGTGTGGTAGACTGGGGCCTTCTTAGCGAAGGGGTTCTTGCCCTTGTCGTCGCTCTTGGCGGCGTGCTTGGGGTCAACGTCCTCGTCCATGTCACTTGAATCCTTGGACTCCTCCTCCTTCTTCTTCCCCTTGCCCTTGCCTCGCGGTCTGTTCTTCCGACTTTGCTTATAGCCGGACTCCAGGTCTTCCTTGAGGTCGTTGACAAACTTGCAATGTCGATTGGTATGGGTGGCCTTACCGTTGGCGTCGAGGTGTACGAGGCACGGCATATCGCGGTACTCTTTGTAGGTTTGGGGAACGCGTAGCGGCGCCGAGTTGCTTTCACTTCCTCGCTGCTGCCCACGGCCTGCTCGCCTTCCTCGGCCACGTTGTCCGCCTTCTCCTCGTCCTGCAAAAGTCATGGCGACCATGTTGGTAGATTGCTTTTCTTCTGGAGCGGTTTTCCGCTTTGTACTGCTGTTCCTCCGAGATTGAGTTGGAAAGGCCGTTGCCGGCAAAGAGCCACGAGCGTCGTCGTCGACATCTGCGAACTCACTAGCTAACTGAATCATCTGATTCAAGTCAAGCTGATGATTGTCCTGCAAGCGCTTCAGCTTATGTCGGAGTAACGTGCCCCTTCCCAACCCATCGATGAAGGCGGCCATTGCGGTCTGGGCGTGCACTCCTGCGCAGGAATTCTTCATATCCAGCCAGCGGGAGAGGTAGGCGCGAGATGTCTCGTCTTTCTCTTGCATGCACCGCTGTAGATCGCCCACAGTGCAGGGACGCTTGTATGTACCCTCAAAGTTTTTGGTGAACGCTTCTTGCATGTCCAGCCAGTTGTAGATAGATTTCTCCGGCAAGATTGTCGATCCATTGACGGGCCGTGCCCGCCAACATTAATGGGAGGTACTTGACGGCGACGTTGGGGTTGCCTCCGACAATCTCCACCGCGTTGCCATAGTCCTGCAACCATGTGGCAGGCTTGGCGGTGCCGTCATAGGGCTTGATGGTTTTGTCAATCCGGAATCCTTTGGGGTAAGTTGCGGACCGTATTCCAGGTCCAAAGCAACATGGTCCCAGGTATGGTCCTTCCCGGGCCTCGTGGATCTTATCGATCCGTGAACGTGCATCGTATGGCTCCGGGTTCTTCTTCTTTTTGTCAACAGGGGATGGGCTGCGTGAACGACGCGGACCCCCTCCGCCATGGTGACTGCTTGGCGGCGATAGAGGCGGAGGTGGCGGTGGGTTAGCCTTCTTGTTGTTACCCTCCTGCGACACTTCGCGCCTGTCGCGGTTGCTTGTCGGACGCGGAGGGTCATGGCGCGCCCTGCTCTTATGTCCTTCGTTGTGCTTTCCGTCATGACGGGTCTGCTCCGTGTTGTCACGGATGACGATGCCACACTGCTTTGGTGGGGGCATATCCGTGCGACGGTGAGCCTTGTAGTCTTCCTGACGTCGGGGGGATCGGGGCGGTGGCGATGGGCGGCGAGGTTGGGCTCTTTCTCCGTGGTCGGAGGATATGGGGATAGCATCCTTCCTGTTGCGCACGTCCCTCCGTCTTCGTTCTGGTGAACCTGTCCGCGATCCGACATCCTGAGGAGATCCGTCCCTTGGTGGTTTGTACTGGCTAGATCGGCAGAGCGCTGGGTCAGACTCAAGCCTCTGAGAGGTGGCCTTTTCCTGCAGCTTTACCGCCTTGGCCACTAGGTCATAGACCTGTTCCACTGCCTCAGGCGATCTATCCTGCTCCAGAAGGGTCTTGGCAACGGCGAGGGCGAGGTTAAGGAGTGGGGTGGGCATCACATGCTTGCCTTCACTGTCAATGTATGGCTTGGCCTGTGCCGGCTTCGAGGGATCCCATCCTATGTTGCGCCGTACACCAGGATCGTTGATGACACGAGTCGGAGCCTTCTTAGCCTTCTGCTACTGCAGCAGAGTCTTGTACTCGGCCTCCATTGCTCTTGCTTTCTCTATGGACTTCTGCGCGTTGACCAGATCTCGATCTAGTTTAGCGCCTTGCTCCGCGATGGCTTGCGCTTCCTCCAGCAGTTGCTGGCGCTTCTCGTCAAGCTGAGTCACGTTCCGTATATGATCAACAGTTAGTGGCTCAACGAGGAGATTGCCATACATCACTCTATCAGCGGGAGTCACGTGGACTGCTGCCGACGTGGATGCTGGAGGCGGCAAGTTTGCGGTGTTGTTGTTGCTCGGACCGGTGCCGAGTTCCTGCGGCTGCTGCACTGGATTAGGCGGAGGAGGCATGACTCTTGCGCAATCATTGTCGGCAGCAATAAGTGGCCCCTTCCCCTTATCCAACGCCGTAGGTGGAGCTTGCCCGGGCTGGTCTTCATCCATCGTTGTCCCTATGGTGACGAACACCCCTCGAGACATGACGGCATTATTAGCATGTTCGTCGCGCGAGTACCCCTCCTCCATCTCCTGCATAGCGGAGTCTAGCTCTTCTGGACTGAAGTCTATCTCCTCTGAATCTGCACTGAAATCAGCATAAAGTGTGTCAATGACAGAGTCGGAGGGTGCCAGGACTTCCTCGATGACGGGCGGTGGAGGTGCAACGGCCTCGACGATGACTGGAGGTGGTGGTGCTGCTGCGACGATGGCGGCCGGAGGCGGTGGTGGTGGCTGAATCGGAGGTGCTCCGTCAATGAGCGCAAGCGCTGTCTGAGCTGCCGCTTCAGCCTCCGCGTAGTTGTTGACGGTGTTCACCATGCCTTCGAAGGTGAGGCGTCCTGACGCCTGTTGCCGTCTTAGAGAATGTCGGAGAAGCGTGTCGTGGTCCAGTCCTTCCACAAAGTGATAGATGGCATCATCGTTGGGGTAGTTGGCCAGGTCGGCCCGTATACGAAGCCACCTGGCGAGGTAGTCGCGGGGGTTTTCGCCCTCTCTCTGAACGCAGCGCGCAAGATCGAAGATGGTAACCACGCCGACGAACTTGGATCTCTGTTGTCCAGACGCACGGGCGATGCCGGCGGGTTTGCAGTGATCTTCCACCTTTATATCCTGCACAGGGGCGGTTTGGGTGGGCTTGAATTTTTCCGATCTTTGCCGGCAAACTCCGAAGAGAGATCCGACATCGATCCTTCCACGAACGTATCCTGCCCGTAGGCGGTCCGTGCGGGTCTTGATGCTCCTCCGACTCCTAGGGAACTAGTGCCCGAGTCGGTTTCGCCGATGAAGAGGTGGATGTCTCCAATAGGAACGATCGAACAACGCGTAGGGTTCGTCTTCGCCGGGATCCAGAACTCGTCGGGGGGACGATCGGAACATTGCCGGAGAAGAGAACACGACCGATGGCTACGGTTTCGCCGATTCCCGCGAAGATCTTGGTCCTCGCCCACTGAAGAGCCTGAAGTGCCTCTTGCCCCACGGTGGGCGCCAACTGTCGTGGTATTGCCGACGAGTACGCCATGGAGGGGTCCTCACAATGCGTGTTTAGAGACGTGGGGTAAGGCGGATGGTTGACGGGTACGAGGTAACACAGCTTACCCAGGTTCAGATCCCACAACGGTGGCGGAATCCTACTCCTGCTATAAATCACTATAATGGCAATACGCCGAGTTACAGAGATAGGTTCGCTGTGCGAGGTGTGTGTAAAATGATACTAGGTTGTCTGAATCGATGCCCTAAAGGCTCCCGTAGGCCCGACTTATATAGTCGCCAGGTACTAGGGTTACAGGGAAAAGTCCTAGCCGGACAGGTTACAGAGTTCTACACCGTCTATTACTAGTCTTGTGTATCTTGCACTCCAAGGCTCCGGGTACGCTGGTGACTCCACCGTAGCCTTCCTTTATCCGGCATGGGCCTCCCTTCTGGATCCACCTAACTGGGCCGCCCAGCAGGCCAGAGGCCATGCTACCGACTATGGGCCACCCGGGTTAGTCGGATAAGAGACATGCTATGAGGATACCCATATAGCATATCCCCAACAACCGAGTTACTAGTTGCAAATGAATTTGTTCACCATTTTACCTACGGAAACTGGGCACTTGATTTTCTTCCTCCTCTTCATTCTCACCGCGGACCACTTCCTTCATGTTCATAAGCACACCACTTCCTTCGTGTTCATAAGCACATAGAGCATTATGCAATCCTTCTCTTCCTTTTTCAAGGTATAACTTGTTGCGCCACCGGCCTTGCCACCGGTACACTGGAAGAGGAGGAGCTTGGGGTCATGCTTCGGCTCGTCAACATTTTACCGACAGACCTGGTTATGCAGAGTGGGAACATCATCGCCATAGTATGTTGTCATGGCGTCTGTTATCTCCTAGAGGAGATTTGCCTCAGCTATGCATGGTTCAATCTTATTTTTGTTTCCACATTTGGTTTGAATATACTTAAACTCTCTCTCAATACAAAACTGCCAACGAAACTGCACCGGTCCACCCAAGAGTGCCTCGTTCGCGAGATGCACAACGATATGTAACATCGGAGTAAAGAAGCCTGGCGGAAAGATCGTCTCTAACTTGCATAGCAACTCCGGCACTATATCATGCAGCTTCTCAATCATCAAGGGACATATCTTCTTGGCACAAAGCGTGCGGAAGAAATGGCTCAACTCCGCAAGCACTCACCAGATATGCTCAGGGATATACCCTCGAACCGTCACCAGCATCAGCCGCTCAATCCATATATGATAGTCGTGACACTTGAGCCCATTGACTTTTCCAGTTGCCAGATTGACTCCCTTGCTCATATTCAAACAATAACCATCAGGGAACATCACGATGAATTTGAGCCACCCCAATGACTGCTTCTTTTGGAGGCTATCAAGGCAGAAGTAGACATGCGGCTTGACCCAATTTTTTCGATTGCGTTCAGGAGGTTGCATGCATAGTCTCTTCCTATAGCTCCTCAACATCGACTCTAGCCTTGACATTATCCTTTAACTTTCCAGGAATATTCAGAATTGTGTAAAAGAGAGACTCTGCGACATTATTTTTAGTGTGCATCACATCGATGTTATGGGGAAGTTCGCAGTCCTTGTAATACTCGAGCTTTGTTATGCCTGCCTCGTGTGTCCAGTTGTGCGTTTTTCCATATCCCTCAAGTTGTGGGACACCGGACGCGGTACGCACGATAGCACGTAACTCGGCATCAACAGCAGCACCATCGAACATTGGTATCTCTTTTTCTTCAAGCACAACTTTGCCCTTGATGAAGTTCTTTTTTGTCTTGTCTGAATGGATGGTCTCCTTTAAGGTACGGTCGATGCGTATCAAATGCGGAATACTTTTTACCCACCTTTAGTCAAAAGAACTCAAGTAGATGCCTGCACACTGGGCATAGCCACGTACCAGCTGTACACCATCCGCAGAATAGGGCGTACCCGGGCATGTCATGCATGGAATAGTGGAACCAAACTTTCATGTAGAAGTTTGTCTTTGATGCACGGTCGTATGTCAACGTCCCGTGGTGCCAAGAGTGGTTCAAATCTTCCACAAGCGGCTGCATGTACACACTCAAATTCTTCCCCGGGTATTCAGGTCCTGGAATGATCGGCGATAGGAATATGGTCTTCCTTTGCATTAGGGCTTCGGGAGGGGATTGAGCGGAATAACAAACATGGGGCAGCATCTATACGAGACAGTCAACATACCATATGGATTGAATACATCTGTTGCTATAGCAATTCTAACGTTCTGAGCCTCTCCTGCCTCATCGGGTGGTCTCTATCAAAGTTCTTCCATGCCTTACCATCATATGGATGTCCCATCATTACCCGTTCGTTCTCATCCTCGTATCTCTTCCCCATCTTGTGCCACGTCATCTGTGTGATAGACTCCTTGGTCATGTAAAGCCACTGGATTCTTTTTATGAATGGGAGATAACGAAGAATCTTCATGGCGACTTTTGTCTGCGTCATATGACCATCGTCTCCATGTACCTCATGATACCTAGAGGCCCTACACTTGCTACAGTAATTGTCATCCGCAAACTATTTCCAAAACAAGAGGCAACCTTTTGGACAACAATCTATCTTTTGGTATTCCATGTTGAGTGCTTGCATGATTTTCTTTGCTTCGTACATGGTTTTAGGCAGACAATGCCCTTCGGGCAACATGTTACCATACATTTGAAGATGATCTTCAAAGCATGAACGGGTGTTGCTGTACTGGAGCTTTTTGGCTAGTGCTTGCGAGATGGCATCGAGTTGAGAAATCTTTGAACCCTCGTACAGAGGCCTCTTAGCCGAGGCCATCAAATCATAGAAGGCCTTCGCGCTTGGCTCCAGTTCCTCTAGTTCACGAGGTTCCTCCGGTTTTGGCGGTTCATCTGGTTCATGTGAAGGTGGCGAATCTGGCATGTCGGCATCATGGAAATCATCTAGCAAATTTCTAATGCCATCGCCCTCATTGCCATTGATCCGTTGCCACATCACCTCACCTCTATCACCTTCGTACTGATAAAGTCAACCGTCGTGACGAAGTCCCGCATATAACCATACCTCCAAAGGTGTTTTTTCATTTCCTCCTTTGACTGACGATGATGCTTATTGCAATGAGCGCAAGGGCAAGTTGGACGAATGCCTGCCTTTGAACCACGTGCTAACTCCTTCACTAACAGATCAGTCTTCCATTCCCACTCATCTGTTCTATCAACAACACTAGTATGACCACTGTACATCCACCCATTATCCTCCACTAAACATAGCATTTCATATCAAATAATAGCATGAAACTAAATGCATCATATTTTATATTTCTCTACCGGGGAAAACACATGACCTACATCTCTAATAAGTATAGAGGGTCCTAGCAGCCGCCGGATCCGTAGATTGAGTACGTTCTCCATGCTCTACCCCGCTCCGAGCCAGAATTTCAGCAGCACCTCCCCGCTGTTCTCCCGATACACGTCTCGACAACAAGCCAAGAGGATGTGCATCCGGAGAACAACGGGGAGGCGCTACCGAAATCCTGACTCGGACCAGAGCAGATCATAGAGAACGTACCCAACTACGCATCCCCCAACTGTCCCGTAAATGCCGCAAGTGTTACGCTTCATAATATGCGACCTCTAATGCATATTTATCCGTGTAACGCTCGCAAACGGGATATGACACCTAGGTGACGCGACTTGATATGGAAATGGAATCTACTGACATAAAAAATGCGACGGAGGAGATGGAGTTCTAGCTCACCCTCGGCGGTAGAGGAAGTAGGCGACCTCCGGGACGATGACCTTCGGGACGACGACCTCCGGGATGGCGACCTCCGGGACAGCGACGGGACCTAGTGAATGTAAATTGAGAAATTGACGTCAGGCTCTATAAGCAATTTGACATGCAAAACAATTCTCCATGTTTCATGTAAATAATCTACTTATCCATGTTTCATGTAAACAATTATCCATGTTTCATGCAAAACAATTATCCATGTTGTAGACCTGAATGCTACTTGAGATTTTGATTTCCAAGTAACCTACTTAACTATCCTACCAATGTATGCTACTTGAAATATTGCACATAAATCATAAATCATAAGTAACCTACTTAACTGTCCTACCTGTGTATGCTACTTGAGATTTTGATTTCCAAGTAATGCTACTTGAAATATTGCACATATACCTGTGTATGCAGAGGAGGCAGGGGCGCTGGAGGAGGCAGGGACGCTGGAGGAGGAGGCAGGGGGCGCTGGGGGGAGGCGAGGTGGAGGGGATGCAGGGGGGAGCAGCCGGCGGGGAGGAGGGGAGGCGGGGGATGCAGGGGAAGGAGGGGATGTAGGAAGGGGGGATGCAGTGGAGGAGGGGGAGTGGCCGGCAGGGATGCAGGGGAGTCGAGGAGGAGGCGAGGAGGAGGGGATGCAGGCGAGGTGGAGGGGATGCCGGCAGGGAGGAGGGGAGGCAGGGGATGCAGGGGAGGGGGGAGCGGCCGACGGGGAGGCGGGCGGGCGGGAGGATGATAGGGAGGGGTCGGCGGTGGTGGCTCTGGGAGGAAGGGCACCACGGCAGGGTGGCGGCGGAGCGGCGGCGGGCTCGGGAAGGAGAGGGTTTGCACGACAGCTGGGAGGAGAGGCTCGGAGAGAGAGAGCAAGAGAGAGAGAGAGCGAGAGAGAGAGAGATGGGTGGAAGGGAGGGGTGTGGGCCCTTATCCACTTAACGTCTAGGCCGGCGGCAAGGCCTTCGGCGTAGACAGACTAAAAACTGCCCAAACATAGGCCGACGGCAATGCCGTCCGTGTAGATGAACTACAAAAATGATTATTTTTTATTAAACTTCTAAAATATCTAAAAAATATAATATTCTAAAAATGATTATTTTTTTATTAAACTTCTATCTATATTTTTGTTAGACTGTCTGAAAAAAATGACAAACATAGGCCGACGCGAATGCCGTCGGCGTAGCTAAACTATAACAAATGATTATTTTTTATTATATTCTAAAAATTATTATTATTTTATTAAACTTCTATCTATACTTTTTTGTGTGGTTATATTACGCAAGTTTTGGAGACATCCTCGTGCTTCGGTGCTAGTTTCCTAGGTAAACCCTACAACGAAACCCTAATCGCATGAAACATGGACGGTTACACCCGGGATCTAGGTTTTCCATCTAGGGGCATTCCATCACCCTTGTGCATGTATTCTAGGACCACACGCATGTTCCCGTGGCATCCCGGCCCTCGGACGCTCCTTTTCAGATGAAACCCTAATCCGAGGGCCCCGCGGGTCTAACCCCGTAGCATTCTCCGTACGAGGGTTGAACAATGTACTTTCTTGGTGGTTTAGGTTTGTTTAGATCATATATACATGAAAAACCAAGGATAGGCCCAAGGTTCCACCGGATTACCCGCGTTTGACCCGCGTCGGGAGTCTCCTCCTACATGTCCAGCACACTTCTCAAAGTGTTATCGCATGCTTCGTGGACGGTCACACCCGGGAGCTAGGTTTTCCATCTAGGGGCATTCCACCACCCTTGTGCATGTATTCTAGGGCCACACGCATGTTCCCGTGGCATTTCGGCCCTCGGGCGCTCTTTTTCCGACGAAACCCGAATCCAAGGGCCCCGCGGGGCTACCCCCGTAGCATTCTTCGTACGAGGGTTGAACAATGCACTTTCTTGGTGGTTTAGGGTTTTTTAGGTCATATCTACATGGAAAACCAAGGATAGGCCCAAGGTTTCACCGGTTTACACGCGTTTGACCCGCTGCGGGAGTCTCCTCCTATATGTTCAGCATACTTCTCTAAGTGTTATCGCATGCAACATGGACGGTCACACCCGGGAGCTAGGTTTTCCATCTAGGGGCATTCCACCACCCTAGTGCATGTATTCTAGGGCCACACGCATGTTCCCGTGGCATCCCGACCCTCGGGCGCTCCTTTTCCGATGAAACCCTAATATGAGGGCCCCGTGGGTCTAACCCCGTAGCATTCTCCGTACAAGGGTTGAACAATGCACTTTCTTGGTGGTTTAGGTTTGTTTAGGTCATATCTACATGGAAAACCTTCACACGATGTAGGGTTTCTCCAAAACAGTGGGTTCAGTGCCCGAGGGTCCCCAAATGAGAGGGGTTTCTAGGGTTTCCCCAACAGAGAGGTTTCGGTTCTTCGGGGGTCCGTAGAAAATGAGATATATCTTTAATATTTTTGCTGTAGTTGTGTATTTTATTGTGTCTATTTTACATTTATGTTTTCGCATCGGGTTTCGGAAGATTCGCGTCGTTATTCTATGTGGGTGGCGGGATACGCGAAGATTCACGTGGTTAATTTATAATCACCAATTTATTTATAAACTACATCTACATTTAAATTATAGTGGAAAATAAATAAATCAACTATAAGTATTTTATGCGTTGGGGAAAAATGAAAATAAACCAGCTAAGCCGACTGAAATGCCGTCGGCGTACAGGTGGTGCCACTTCTAGGCCGACGGCCTAGCCGTCGGCGTACCTATGTGCGTAACTGGGCGTCTTGGCCCGTCAGGTGGGCCGTTAACCAGCGCATTACGCCGTCAAAGCTTTGCATGTTCACGCCGACGGGGTGTCTTCAACAACAACTAGTGTCATTGCATGTGTGCTATCTTCAGAGACCACACATGGATCCACCAGGCGGCTGTCGGTGCGTCGGTACCTATGCCGACGGCAACTGTATGCCAATGACCGCCTAGCCCAGCTGACGAGCCCGGGCAACGGCACCGACGGGCGACGGGCCCGACTATTTGCCGTCGGCGTATAGCTAGGCCGTCGGCGTATCTGGCGTTTCTTGTAGTGAAGCCAGTACGATACGATTCCGTTTCGTATCAGGTTCTAGGTACGTAGCGTTGATCTTGCCGGCCCGGATGTACTTGTATTGTGAGAGTTTACCAGTAAGAAAAAGCAAAGCAACGCGCCGCCTTTGGCTAAACACGCGTCGATTGCCTGCGTTTTTATCTATTTTGACTTAATCGATATGGTCGATCGAAACCCAACAACAATGGACATCGTCCAAGTAGGAACAGGATCACACGCACGCTAGTCGTCGAAGCAAGCAATGGACGTCCCCACGGACGTGCTGGTGGAGATCCTGCTGCGGCTCTCGCCGATCTGCCGGCGGCGGCTCCGGCTCGTCTGCCGGCTCTGGCGCGACCTGGTCCAGGAGCGCACCCCCAAGGCACAGATCGGCCCGGCCAGGCCCCTCATCGACACGGAGTCCTGTCGTACATACATCGTCGACGACGTCCAAGGGCGCGGCAGATGCACCCCTCTGTGGACGGCGGGCCACGAAGCGAAATACAGGGACATGCAGCTGGTGGGCACCTGCAACGGCCTGCTGTGCCTGTGCGACAACTACAAGCCCGGCGGCCCCATAACCTTGCTCAATCCGGCCACCGGCGAGGCTCTGGCCCTCCCGCCGGTCCCGGGCGCCGGCCGGTTCACGCGCCCCAAGAGTGGCTGGCATCAGGCGTACGGCTTCGCGTACCACTCGGTCACGGGGCGGTACAAGATCGTCCGCGTCCCGTGCGAGGAGGACAGGGCGCAGGTGTTCGTGCTCGGGGAGGCGTCGTGGAGGGACGTGCCGGTGACCGCTGGCGCGAGATGCAGGCTCGACGCCGGCGTCGTCGGCCTAGACGGGGCCGAGGAGGGGACCGAGAGGATCATGTCGTTCGACCTCGAGGACGAACGCGTCGTGTCCACCGAGCCGCCGCCGGAGCGCATCTGCCACCTGGCCGAGGTGCGCGGGAGGCTGGCCGCCGTCATTAGCGACGGCGTCATGGCGCATGAGAAGGTCCAGGTGTGGGTTCTGGAGGGTGAGAATAGCGGGGTGGAACGACGAAGGTGGAATCATCGGTACAGCGTGCAGCTGCCAAGATCAGGACTGCAGGAGTATCCGTCGCGGACGCCGGGGCAGCGGCTCGCGCCACCATCCTGACGCACGGGACATGGTGCGGCCAAGGGCTCGTCCTGTATCAGCACACGCCCACGAACTCTACGTGCACTAGTACTACCGTGGAGTGGAAGCCACGGCCGTTGTTAGGCTGCAACAACTGGGGCCGGATTTATCGGACGTTCGCCTACACGGAGACCACGGAGCCGCTCGCTGCGTACAGGCTTTGGTGACTTAATGTGGCGACCGCGATCGTCTCGTCGGAGCAGACGGTATACGACGTGGTGCTGAAGCAGACCGCGTTGCTGAGGCGGCAGTTGTGCGCCCCATGCAGCCGACGACGGCCTGGGATCAACGGGACCGGGAGCTGGACACGGCGGGCTCAGGGAGGCCTACACGCCGGTGCAACGAGATCTGCCAGGAGTACGCCAAGGCTTTCTACCTTGATACGCATTACCCAATACACATGCACTCCTTCACGCTCTGTCCTTTAGTTCATCTATGCATCTAGTTCGAACCGTGGAAGCTTCATTTGTACCAGTTATTTTTCCTTGTTCAAAAGGACTGGGAGTGCTACTACAAGAAATTGATGAAGCAAACCAGTAGAGGTTCAGTGACAGGCTGGTACCCAAGAGTGATATTCCCATTACGGATAGAGCGAAAATTCGTGCCAAGGCCAAGAATTTGCAGACAGATGAAGGTACTGAACTATACCCATAGTTCTTACTACTTCAGATGAATGCGTAGTTAACATTGCTTGTTTAATTGGTATTGACTTAGGCACTGATTTTGGTATGGTAGAGTATAACACCTACTTAATTAGAAAACAAGAGAATGCCAGAGTAAATATATTTGTGACAAGTGGTTCTGATGTTGAACAAGTTTCAGAGGTGGACAACAATCAACATGACACTGTTGATGATGTGCTACCGGAGCTTCATCAAATGAAAAAAAAGATGTGATGGATTAACTCACAACACTGCCATGGCTGCTTCAATAATAGTGCTAGCAAGGGAAAACATGTAGCGCAAGTAGTTCATGTTTAAAACCCCTGTGAGAAGAGAAAAGGAGGCAGAGGTAAAAAGAAATCAAAATGATTGCTGGTTTTATTTAGAATAATAGGGGGGCCGATGACATAGAGAAAAATAGTTATATCAATTATGGGGCCAATGAATACAAACTAGACTTCACACGTATCCAGGAAACTGTCAGGCAAGATTATCTATCTGATTTCCTCAAAAGTATCAGTGGGAATCAAGACTAGAGTTGGGATGGTAGACCAGCTAAAAGGAGTTTGGTGTCTACATGGTCAGACTCACGATTTGGTGAGTAAATGTAACAATTTTTGCTGGAATCTAATAGTGGTATATGGAGATGCTCAAAATAAGGGTAAACCTAACTTCTTAATTGAGTCGATTAATATCATTAGAGCATCCAATGCCCCATACTGATTGCTGGTGATTTTAACATGACAAGGAAGGACGGTAAAAGAAAATCCTGGAGTCTACAATAGCTGGAGTGCACTATTTAATTCTGTCATGAATCAAAGTGGGCTCATGGAAATTGCAATTTCAGGAAGAAAATACACCTGGTGTAATAACCATGAAGACCCCACCTATGCTTTGACAACTGTGGCCTCAACTCGCGCCTGATGCTCGTGCTCCTCCTCGCATGCCGGAACCTGTAGAGCCGGACCACATTGATTCCAGATGGTCCGGCGGCATCAAGCTCCGCCTCATCGACGGTCTGTAGATAGACTGCCAATTGATGGTCTGAATCTCCCTCAACTCAGATCGGCATGCTATGAGTGCTTGGATAAATCCTCCTCCAGGTAGGCATCTAGGTTGCTGAAATTTTATAGTCCTTTTGGCTATATATGAGCAGAGTTTTTGGATGTATAATCAATATTTTCCTATGTGATGTTGCAGACCCCCCCCCCCCCCCCCCCCCCCCGAGGGGGACTCCTTTTCGGAGCTAAATTTGGATAGAAGTAATGCTTCATCGACCACAAAAAATTTACCAGTTCAGAGTGCAACTGCCGTTATTTACTGTATAAATGTGGGATGATGCCGGGAGGCACCAAAACCAGAACTTGCACCTGTAAAGGTAGATGACAATCTGATCCATTTAGTCGTTTGTGATAGCTCTGTACTAACCTAATTTTCCTATGAAGCAGAATATCAGTGCTTCTCCTTCAACTGCACAACCAAACCCAAAGCCGAAAAAACAATCTGAATCAAGCAGGAACAAGGCTTCACCTACTTCCAGCAGCAATGCAAGATTCGACAGATTCACTTTCAAGCATCGTTGATTGTTTTTCGTGTTTCAGAATGGAAAGTTTCGGTTGATGAGTGGGTCAGTACAACTCCCTTAGACAATGCAATGCTCTGTAACACTTGCAGTTTAACCCTCTTCTCCCATGCAGAGTCACAATGATGCTTGATGTGTTGTGGGAGTGCCATACTTACATGGACGACACGATTAATGTGAAACCGTTAAAAAATGTATGCCTCGTTGCAACTCACGGACACATTTCCTAGTGAAAACAAAATCATGCACTGATTTGGAAATAAAATTACTACACTAAAACCTATTTTCTTCTATCGGAAGAAAATTAAAGAGCGTTAAATAAATCAAGAGAGATTTTGATAGATTAATTAGTTGGAAGAAGTAAATAATTTTGTTTCCAAATTTGAAAACTTGAACTGGCTTCCCCTAAATCCAGCGCAAACCATTGTTTCCATGGACTTGTCTTATGGATTTGTTTCATAGTATTGTTGTAATCTGCATCGCAATTAAATTGATTCAAAGTATATATTATATACATAGAAACTACCTATAGTATTTTCTGTGTCTTAATCAGGGCCTTAATAATTCCTGGTCTAAGGGAGGAGGAAGATTTTTTTGGGATGAGCGACAGGATCAACAGTGATCCTCGGAATCAGTTATTTATGAAGTAAATCGTAATTTTATACAGAAAATTAACTTCCTCAGGACCACCTTACATCCATCCCTGGTACTACTTCCTCTCGCCAACAAATAGCCTGAAAGAGACAGTGGATAGAAATCCTGGCACACTAAACAGCAACATGGGCATCAAGTCATTAGTGATCCTCGTGGCCTGCTTCTTGTTTTGCATTGCCTACGAAGGTATAGCATTCTGGATGCCAAAACAATCACCAAGCCGTAATGTTTATCTCAATCTACTCTTCTTTTTCCATGTGTTCACGCAGGAAGTGCAGATGCTCGAGGAGCAGCCTGCAGGACTTCGGATCTCGCCGTCAACACGGACACCTACCCGGATCCGGGAGGAAGACCGGAGTACTTCGTGAGGGTGGCGAACACTTGCGCCTGCACGCAAAGGAACGTAAAGCTGGCGTGCCCAGGGTATAACTCCTCCATCGTGGTCTACCCGGCCAGCGCCATCACGCCGGACCGCGACGGCATGCTCTGCACCCTCGGCGGCGGCGGCCCCGTGGAGCATGGTGGGGAGGTCTACTTCTACTACGAATGGAGCACCAAGTTCAGCTTCGAGCCCGTCTCCTCCACCCTCGACTGTTAGATAATTGCGATTAAATGATATTCACTACGGCCCACAGTCTCTTTGCCGTGTGGGAAAAAGACACGGCAAAGCCCCTCGGAACACAAAAGCCACACGGTAACGATAGCCACGGCAGGCTCTTTGCCGTGTGTCCTTGCGCCCGGAACACGGCAAAGCCTTTGCCGTGTGTTTACTGTATCGACACAGCAAAGTAAAGTACTTAACGGTTCCGTTCGTCTGACGGACACATCTTTGCCGTGTTCCTCCTTTGTCGTGTGTAATTACTCTTTACCGTGTATTCTTTCTTTGCCGTGTGTCTTATCTTTGCCGTGTCGCCTTTCTTTGCCGTGTGCCTTCTCTTTGCCGTGTCATTTCTGTTTGTTGTGTGCCCGTGGAGGGGACACACGACAACGTTCACTCCTTTGCCGTGTGTCTGCTGCGCACTGCACACGGCAAAGGCCCTGTGACATTGCCCAGGGGCGCACAGGTGGCTCACACGTGGCTACTTTGCCGTGTGTATACACAAGGCAAAGGAGCTGTTATTTTTCAATTTTTTTCTGTTTCCAGTCATTTCCTGCAATTCAAAACATAATATATATATGATCTACAGATCATCAACAACAATAATATACTCATCAACAACAATAATATACTCATCAACAACAACAATATAATCATCACCAACACCAAAATACATCACCAACACTAGCAAACATCATCACCACGAAAGCAAGAGATTTCACAAATATTACAAGTGTCAAATGCTAGTGTTTATTCTTGCCACAAGGTCATGCCACAAGTGTCAAATACTACCAAGTGCATAACCAACAAGTTATAAGACCTAAACTAGACAAATATTACAAGATCATCAACTCCGAGTGCTCCACAAGCTCATGCTCCATCGTGAGATCCTACAAGTTCAAGACAAGTACATAAATATGACAAGTAAAATCATCAATATGTACAAGTTTCTAGGCAAGTTGATGGAAATGGCAATAACATGGGATTTTGACGAGTCTCATGGCAAATTACATCAATATGACAAGTAAAATCACGAATAACTACAAGTCTCATGGCAAGGTTAGAATTTCTATAAGTGTCATGGCAAGGCTAAAATTTCTACAAGTGTCATAGCATGGCTAAAATTTTGACAATGGCATAGAATTATCTATAAGTGTCATGGAATTGCTAAATTTTCTATAAGTATCATGGCAAGGCTAAATTTCCTACAAGTGTCATGGAATTGCTAAATTTTCTATAAGTACCATGCCAAGGCTAAAATTTCTACAAGTGTCATAGCATGGCTAAAATTTCTACAAATGTCATGGTATGGCTAAATTTGACAAGTATAAGAAAACAAACCTGGAGGACTCTGATTCAGCCTCCGGACGACCGACGGATTGTTGACAGTGAAAGACGGCGGCTCCTGGTTGTTCGGTCCACCCGCGGACCCACCAGGCGGCGGCATCGCATTGTCCATCTGCAGCATTGGAAATTATGAGCATTAGACAATAAGGCAAGATTGGAAATTGCGAGCATTGGACAATAAGACACTTGATCACTTACCCACGAGAAGGCAAAAGGAGGAGTGAGAAGAGTCCCTGGTTGAGAATTGATGAGCATTTGCTATGTCATCCACCGCATCATCTGCCCCTATTGCTCCAGCAACCCCTGCTGATGGGCCATCTGCTGCTCCAGCTGCTGCTGCCGCTGCTCAGCCGCCTCTCTGCGTGCCCTATCAGCCGCCATCTCCTCCTACGTCGTGTCGCCACGATTAGATGAACATTGCAACACAAAACATGTAGTAAAACATAGATGACCGAGGAAGAACATACCCGTAACTGCTCGAGAGCTACAACCGAAGGCCGTGGGCGGGTCTCTATAGCAGGCTGGTCGCTCGTCCTACCACGCCGGACCTGGCGCATAGATGGGACGGTCTTAGGGTCGACGGACCCGTGACCGATCCATAGGCGACCATTCTTCTGGCCTTCTCCCGCCAGCACGGCGACCTCGGGGTCGAAGGGGGCGGTCTCAGGGTTAGAATCTTCTCCATGCACCTCCTTGTACTTCTCAGGGTACTTCTCACCCCGGAGCCTGGCTCCCTCGTTCATCCATAGGCTCCTGTTCCTAGGCTCGTCCAACGTGCGTGTCTTCTTCCAAACGGCAAACACGGACGACTCTTGACCTGTCTTTATTTTCTACACAAAAGAGCATGAAGTTAAGTGAAGGGGGACTCCAAAGGGTGAAGTAAAGAATAAAATTACAAGTAAGAACAAATAAAGCATTTTCTCACCTCTTTTTGCCTAAGAAGGGCGAGGGGGATGCTGCCTTGGCGGTGTGATCCACACCCCATCTCCTCTCGCCGCTTATTTGTATCGGCGTGTTTCTGGAGGTAATTGGGGTGTGTCCACCATGCTACCATTGCCGTGAAGCACCGCTCGTCATTACCCACGAACTGAGGAGGGTTCTACATCCACAAGACACACGTATTAGTACAATAGAAAATAGAATAAGGTCAAGAAATCAATAAAACAAAAATGCAACTACCTGCAGGTACTGCCACGGCTCGAAGAGCATCTCCCGGGCTTGGCTCTTGTTCATCCAAATCTTGCGATCGCCGAACCAGTTGCGAACACAGTTCACACGTGCCTCGTAGTGCATGTCTTGCACCTTCCTCTTGGCAAGCTCGTGAACAATCATTCAAACACTCCCTTTTGCGCGTCATGTCCATGTCGAAGAACTTCTACAAGTATGCACATAGGGAAAAAAAGGGGGGTCAAAGCCACGAGTTCAAGTATATTTCATCCTCAAGGCGATTGAATTATGACAAGCGAAACAAACTTACCCAGAACAAAACCTGAGCCTTCTCCGCGATGGTGGTGTACTTTTTTCGAGATCTTCGGCATAGTGGTAATGCTTCCAAGTCCAAGCTGTTGGAGATATGCCCTAGAGGCAATAATAAATGTAGTTATTATTATATCTTTGTGTTTATGATAAATGTTTACATTCATGCTATAATAGTATTAATAAGGAAACATTGATACTTGCGTGATTTGTAAACTTAATTTGAAGTCCCTAGTAAAGCCTCTATATAATACTAGCTTGTTGGTTAATAGATGATTGTGGTTTCCCTATCATGAACATTGAGATGTTATTAACAACAAGATCATATCGTTAGGAGAATGATATAATGGACATACTCCTATAGATAAGCGTAGCATAAAGATCAAGTCATTTTAAATAGTTCAATTGCTATATGCTTTCTGATACATAGTAATCTAATTCCTTCGACCATGAGATCATGCATATCACCTTTACCGGATGGATGCTTTGATGACATCAAACACCACACCGTAACTGGGTGGCTATAAAGGTGGCATTGAGTGTTCGGAAAGTATTGGTTGAAACACATGGATCAAGAGTGGGATTTGTCCATCCATATGACAGATAGATATACTCTGGGCCCTCTCGGTGAAATGTCATCCAATTAGCTTGCAAGCATGTGACTGGCTCACAAGGGATCACATATCACGGGAACGAGAAAAGAGTACTTGTCGGTAACGAGGTTGAACTAGGTATGCAGAGATACCGACGATCATAACCTCGGATAAGTAAACTATCGTGAGACAAAGGGAAATTGATATCGTATGTAAGTGGTTCATTCGATCGCAAAGTAATCGTAGAAATATGTGGGAGCCATATGAATTTCTAGATTCCTCTATTGGTTATTGTTCAGAGAAGTGTCTCGATCATGTCCGCATAATTCACGAACCGTAGGAAGACACACTTAAGGATTCGACGTTGTTTGAGTAGTTATGGAATGATGAGAAAGAGACCGAATGTTGTTCGGAGTCTCGAATGGGATTCGGGATATCACGAGGAGATCCGGAATGGTCCGGAGAATAAGATTCATATAAGGAAAGTCTTGTTTTGGAGTTGGGGAATGGTTCCGATGTTTTCATCGGGAATGTTCTAGAATGTTCCGGAATGTCCGGCACTCCGGAGGGGAAGGGTACATGAATGTGTTGTATCAAGTTGGTATGATTGCATCATATACTAAGTGTCATCGCTGAACCAAATAAAGGATTAATTCAAATCCTAGTTTGAAGAGTCAAATAGCTAGTTTGAAAAGTCAAACGGCTAAATTTGGAAAGAGGAAAAGAGGAGGAGAGGGAAACCGAGTTGGGGAGGAGTTCCCTCCTCCAACCGGCGGCGCACCCTCCAAGCCGAGTTGGGGAGGGACTCCTCTCCCTCCCCTTGGCCGGCCAGCCCCCTCCACTGTGGCGACCCGCAAAAACCACTACTAGAAAATCGCGTTGTTTTTGTGCATTGCATCATCATGACCGCATGCTCATGTCATCATGCCACATTGCATTTGAGCATCGTCATCATCATGCATTTGTTTGACTAAACTATTTTCGAAAAACATATTTTGTTTTCTAAATACCCCGCCTTTATTTCAAATCCAAAACCCGGGTCTCCGGAATATTTTGCTTTGTCTACCAACGGTTTTCAAAAGCCCCATTTTAAAAATTAAAATATTTATTTTATTTTTTAGGGGCAGCCGTACCGGGCCGATCCGACCCAGTCGGCCACCCCCGTACAAAACCGAGCTACCTAAACCCTTTTCCTACCCCAACCTATTCTACCCAATAGCCAACCGCCCTCATCCCACCCAATCGGTGCTCGCCACCTCAGCTATCATCCCTCCTCCCACAAATCGCCGCGACCTGCCCCGCTCCTCTCCCGCAACCACACCCCAACCTGATCCCCACCTCCCTCGCACCCTGCTCCTCCCTCACCTCCCTCGATCCCGCAAGTTCCCAAGCGCCGCCGCCTGCAGAGCTCCGTTCCCCTCCTCCTTCCTCGCTCGCCCCAGACCCCGCAGAAAACCGCCGCCGCCAGCGACCCCTCTCTCCTCCCTCTCGCCCTCCAGCTCCTCGCCGTCGCCCGAGCCGACCCCGCCGCCGGGCTCGCCAACGACTCCGCGCCTCCGGCGTTCCCTGACGGCATCGCTGCGCCTTCCCGTGGCCGTCACCGCCCGCGCCTCTGCGAGCCTGAGCCGCGGCGCCGCCCCTGGACCTCCTCTCCTCCGGCCGCGGACCCGCTCTCCCTCTGGCCGCCGCGACCTCCCTCCCCGGTAGCGAGCTCTCGCCTCCCCAGCGTCGCCGCCCTGCCTGCTCCGGCCGCCGCCAACGGCCTCGACCTCGTCCCGCGCGCCGCTCGTAGGAGCTCCTCCGCGTCGCCCTAATCCCCGCCGCCTCGCCTACGCCCATCTGCATCGAGCCGCCACCATCTGCCACCTCCTCGTCCAGCCGGCGCCCTCTGCCCTATGCCGCCCTTGTCGACCTTGCCTTCTCTGGCTCCGGCCACCGCCCTGAGCGTGCTGCCCGCATCTCTGCGTCATCGGTGTCCGCCTCCAGCGCGTCGCCGTTCTCTCTGCCGGGCCCCATGTGTCATGCCCGTCGTCCCCTTTAAGGCACCCTCCTGGTGATGTTGTGTGTAGCACCTGTTTGTGCTGGTGTTTGAAAGAAACCATCCGGGGAGATAAATATAGTCGAGCGACCCTTGATTGGTATGGAGCGGTGATGATGCTTTAGGTGCACTGTGTTTTCGGTGCACAGATGTGTTGATGCTGTTGCCGCGAGAAGATGTGGCGAGGTTGATTCGGCCATTTGAGACCCTCCTGTTAGACATATCCGCCTCACGGAGCCGAAGACCGCAGAACCCCAAGGTCGTCGACATGGAACTGACAAGGTCTACTACATGGATTCGAAGACCGATCCCGGCGCGCCCGAACCCCGTCGAACACCAAGACCCTCGGAATCGCCAAGTTCTCCTTCTCGGATCAGAAGACCGAACCCGACACGCCAAGTTCTTCCTCTCGGATCCGAAGACGCCGAGACCCGGGACACCAAGATCTCCGCCGTGAAACGACAAGACCGACGACACGACCCGACGACCGCGGATGCGACAAGATCGTCTCTCGGACGCCAAGTTCTTCTTCCCGAATGCCAAGACTGATCTCATCGAACCGAACCTTGCCTTCCCGTCGAACCCTGAGACCGATCCATCGAACCCCAAGCTCGCCGAACCCTAATGTGTGACCCCTTTCTCGAGCCCTATTTTTATAAATGTAATATCAAACTGTTGCATATTTAATTGTCATACTCGCATACATAATGTGGTTGTTGGGGGCATTTAGGCGATTCACCTAAATTAAATATGGAGTGTTTATGCGGGATATCTGCGTCTCATTCCGAACTCCATTTAAATTGGTGTAGCGAACCGATGCCATGTTTTGTCCTGTTAAGACAACAATTAAATTGCGGGGTAGTTAAATAACTTGAACCATCTGAATAATTGTCGGGACCCTGGTTCCGCTTAATGTGGCCTAATTGCATCGCATCTTTGCCATGTCATACATCATACATGCATCATGCCCGATCTTTTGCCGTAGTATTAAATAGTGCATCCGGTGTTTCTTCTAGTGCTTTGCTTCTTCACGGATTGGGCCGATGAGTTGATGCGAGTGTCGACCCGATCTTCGGATGAACCTTCGGCAATGTTTTTCAGGCGAGCACCTCCCCCTTTCTACCTATCTTGCTTTTCTAGTCTTTATTTCCTCCTGTTGATCTATTGCTATCTGTGTTGCGATGCTCTAGTTTTCGTACCCGTGATATCCCTTGCAGCCTTATATTGCCTTGGACACATCCTATTACCTGTTGATTGGCAGATAGTTGGACTTGCGCGTTGTAGTCGCTTGCTCAAGTGCTGTTGCGTGTCGTCAAGTACCACAATTGTTGGAGTATTGCCGCATGTTTAATGTTGGAGATGATCATGGCTTTAATTATTGTTTAATAACTAAAATTGAAGTAGGTAAATAATGCAGAGGCACAGGTGGTCAATAGATGTTATTTGGTTGTTAACCGTCCACTTGTGTCCCGTAGGACCCCGAGTTCTTGACACCTGTTCCGAGATCGAGCGCGCTAACCACAGGTGGGGTGTGTGGGCACCCCCATCGATTAGTACCTGATTTCAAAGTATTGTACTGGGGGCCACAAAGTAGTTTGGGGCTTTATTACTATCCTGTACTTATGCCATGCTTTACTGCTTTATTTAAAATTGTGCGAGGTACTGCACCTGTACTGTTTAGGGAAGCGGAGTGTTTTCGCGGTATCGACAAGCCCAGTCACATTTTCGGGTTCCCAGTCGTTTACAGCCACTGACGCAAACCCTGAGTCCGTCTCGGAGACCGG
Source organism: Avena sativa (assembly GCA_916181665.1). NCBI lineage: Eukaryota > Viridiplantae > Streptophyta > Magnoliopsida > Poales > Poaceae > Avena > Avena sativa. The sequence continues at coordinate 95,872,377 of OV702294.1, forward strand.
CCGACTTCGTTGCGGGTAGCTTAGTGGGGTGGCCCCCATGTACTTGCTTTGGATCTGGGAAACGTCATGACTTAGGCCCCGCCGACATACCGATGGGTGTATGTTAACTGATCTGGCAAAAAGGGTCGAAGTGCGTGTGGATACTTTGGTGCACCCCTGCAGGGTTAAATCTTTTCGAAAAGCCATGTCCGCGGTTATGGACGACTTGGAGCACAGTTCTCGATCATAGATAACTATAACTAAAGTTTACTGCTATAATTTGACTTGTATCCGATATGACTAGTAATCAGCTTCACTGCAACGGAATGGCTAAATAAAAGTACCAATAACTGCTGGGTTTGGGATATCTCATGTTAATTGTATCTGACTAGTAAGTGTTGCAACTACAACGGAATGGTTAACTAAATCTGCCCACTGCTTATTATATCAGGATGACTATCTATATTTGACTAGTAATTACCGCAACTATAACGGAATAAATAAAACTGCCAACTGTGTGAGTTCCTCGGTTGACTTCCTCGTTTGGTATCGAGGGGGGAAATACCAGGATGGGTATGCTTGGTGATAGTATTAGGGTGGTTCCGAATAGGTCTTTCTTATCCCTCTCTGATAGCCGCCAGTTATATTGAGTCTCTATAGGTTGTTAGTGCATGCTGCGCTGCCGCTTCAGTCCACCATACCTATGTAGGCGAGGACCGCCGAATTCTAGACTCGCCGTGTACTGGCCTCAGTACTGACCGCTCACTTTTTCCTTTGCCCTTTGTCGGCACCCCTTTTGTTTAAGCAGGTTTTGAGATCGACGTCGTTAGCAGGGTTACCCTTCCGGCTTGGCCTGGGCAGGGTTATGGACGCCATTGATTATTCTTCAGGGCTCTTAGCTCAATTTGCATCTTGTCCGTACTCGGACGCTATATCGTTTTAAAGGTGATTTGGATCTTTGTACTGTATATCTGTATTCTTAACTCATGGAGTCGTTGTTGTATATATATGTTCTGTGGGTTCCATCGTGGACTATTGTGTAATGATATTACTTCGTTTTCCACCCGCACGCAAGTGCCTGGTGGGCACCTTTGAATCGTTTCTATGCGGGTTTGGCGGGATTCGCTAAAACTTGCATAGGGCCGATTCTGAGGGTGTTACATCCACCTATATAAGGAGGGGCAGGGCTCCCCTCCTTGACACACAAGATCCTCTCCTCCAAACCCTAGTACCAAGCCGCCGCCGGCCCTAGGGCACTCGCCGCCGCCTAGGTGAAACCCTAGCCGCCGGCACTAGCCCCTCCTCGGCGTGTCTAAACCCTAGATCGTCGAGGGACTCTCTCATACTCCACCATACTCGCTCCGGCTTAAGGCGAAGCCCTGCGAGATCTCCCCTCTACTTCCGGTACCATGCCGTTGTGCTGCCGGAATCGCGAGGAGAGTGCTACAACCTCCGCTGCCTGCTGGAACAAGGGAGAGAAAGGTCTTCGTCGAGTACCGAACGTGTGACCGACTGCGGGAGCGCTGCCAGAACGCAGCGCCGGAAGGATTGTCTACGCGATCTTGAGATCGGGAAGAGTATGACTACATCACCCACGAGAATCCGCTCTCTTTAAACACTTTGGAATCTTCGAGGGTGACTTATTCCATCGACTCGTTGCTACAATCTAGTAGATAGATCTTGGCTTGTTTGTTTGTATGCGGTAGAAAAATTTTGTTTTCCATGCTACGAAACCCTACAGTGGTATCAGAGCCGTGTCTATATGTAGATCTGCTGCACGAGTAGAACACAATGGTCATTGTGGGCGTTGATGCTTTTATTGTCGATTGCTTCTTGTGTACTTTGCATCTTGCGGTATGTTGGGATGAAGCGGCCCGGGCTAACCTTACATGACATCGTTCATGAGACTTGCTCCACGCTTGACATGCAACTTGTATTGCATAAGTGGCTTTGCGGGTGCCTGTTTCTCCTAGCATAGTTAAGATCCAATTTACAACGGGTGATTAACAATACTAGTATCAATGTTGTGGTTCATGTTCGTAAGTTAGAATGACACTTATTGAAAGCCCCAAACCACGTAAAACATGCAAAGAAAGTAGAGGCGTCTAACTTTGTTTTGCAGGGGTGTGTTGTGATGTGATATGGCCATGATTGTGATTATATTTGATGTATGCAATGTTCCTTATTGTAAGTTGGCAACCGGCAGGAGCCATATGGTTATCTTTAATTTATGTTAAGACCCGCGTGTCTATTCAAAGTAGTTGTAATAGTTAAAGCCGGTGGACGACAACCATGGAGAAGCGTCATTGACCTTGATGCAATGCCGGTGATGATGGAGATCATGTTCGTGCTAGAAGATGGAGATCGGAAGCACAAAGAAGAAAGGCCATATCATATCACATATTATGAATTGCATGTGATGTTAATCCTTTATGCATCTTGTATTGCTTAGTAGACAACAGTAGCATTATAAGATGATCCCTCATGCACATGAATTTCAAGTCATAAAGTGTTCACCCTTAGTTAGCACCGTTGCTAAAGTTTGTTGTTTCGAAGCACCACGTGATGATCGGGTGTGTTAGATTCCGCAAGTGTATACAACGTGAGCAAGCCAGATTTGCTCATGCGGAAACTAAGGTTTGATCTTGACGAGCCTAGCATGTACAGACATGGTCTCGAAACACGGATCACCGAAAGGTAAAGCATGAATCATATAGTAGATATGATGAACATGTCGATTGTTTGCCATTGAAACAATATCAACTCTCGTGATGATCGGTGTTGATGTGGTGGATTTGGTTCGTGTGATCACTAAAACAATGTGAGGGATATTGTTTTGAGTGGTAGTTCACCTAGATTAAATTTATTAATTTGAACTCAATTTGTCATAAACTTAGTCTAAACTATTGCAAATATGTTGTAGATCAATGGCAACCCCTACCATCAATTTTAATGCGTTCCTAGAGAAAGAAAAGTTGAAAAACAATGGAAGCAACTTCGCGTATTGGTTCCGCAATTTGAGGATTGTCCTCACAGCTGGTAATTTGACCTATGTGCTGGATGCACCGCTGGGTGACCCACCTGCAGCTGATGTTGCCGATGAAGTAAAGAATGTTTACCTCATTCGGAAGACTCAGTACTCCATAGTTCAGTGTGCTATCTTGTATGGTTTAGAATCGGAGCTTCAGAAAAGGTTTGAGAATTCAGACCCATATGATATTGTCGAGGATCTCAAATTGATCTTTGAGACTCATGCGGCAATTGAAAGCTATGAGGCTTCTGAAAAGTTCTTTAACTGCAAGATGGAAGAGGGCAGCTCCGTCAGCGAGCATGTGCTTAAGATGTCTAGGCACGCAAACAAACTTCAAAGCTTGGGTATTGTGATTCCTAATGCTTTGGGGATTTACCGTGTCCTCCAATCACTACCACCAAGTTACAAGAACTTTGTGATGAACTACAACATGCAAAACATGAACAAGACGTTGCCAGAACTCTTTGCCATGTTAAAGTCTGCAGAAGTGGAGATCAAGAAAGAGCACCAAGTGTTGTTGGTCAATAAGACCACCAAATTCAAGAAAGGCAAGTCTAAGCAGAAGGGACACTTCAAGAAGGGTGGTAAGAAAGTTACCACGCCGACGAAGAAGACCAAGGCTGGACCTAAGCCTGATACTGAGTGCTTTTACTGCAAGGGAGAAGGTCACTGGAAGCGGAATTGCCCAAAGTACTTGGCGGATTTGAAGAACGGCAACATCAAGAAGAAAGGTATATCTGATATACATGTTATTGATGTGTATCTCACTATTACTCATAGTAGTGCCTGGGTATTTGATACTGGTTCGGTTGCTCATATTTGTAACTCGAAACAGGTGCTGCAGAATAAATGGAAGCTAGCGAAGAACGAGGTGACGATACGCGTTGGAAACGGATCAAAGGTTGATGTGATCGCGGTAGGCACGCTACCCCTTCATCTACCATCGGGATTAGTTTTATACTTAAATAATTGTTATTTGGTGCCTGCGTTAAGCATGAACATTATATCGGGATCTTGTTTATTGCGAGACGGTTACTTGTTTAAGTCTGAGAATAATGGTTGTTCGATTTATATGAGTAATATGTTTTATGCACATGCACCTTTGATAGATGGTCTATTCTTGTTGAATCTCGATAGTGGAAATACACATATTAATAACATTGAGGCTAAACGTTTGAAATCGAGCGATAACTCGACCTATATGTGGCACTGTCGTCTTGGTCACATTGGAGTGAAGCGTATGAAGAAACTCCATTCCGATGGACTTCTTGAATCACTTGATTTCGAATCACTTGAAAGATGCGAAGCATGTCTGATGGGTAAAATGACTAAGACTCCATTTTCTGGTATGATGGAGCGAGCTACGGACTTATTGGAAATCATACATACCGATGTGTGTGGTCCAATGAGTGTAGCATCGCGCGGTGGTTATCGTTATGTTCTTACCTTCACGGATGACTTGAGTAGATATGGGTATATCTATTTCATGAAACATAAGTCCGAAACTTTCGAGAAGTTTAAGGAATTTCAAAGTGAGGTAGAGAATCAACGTAACAAGAAGATTAAATTTCTACGTTCTGATCGTGGAGGTGAATATCTAAGTTACGAGTTTGGCGAGCATTTGAAGAAATGCGGAATACTTTCGCAGTTGACACCGCCGGGAACACCACAGCGTAATGGTGTGTCCGAACGTCGTAATCGAACTCTCTTGGATATGGTTCGTTCTATGATGTCACTTACAGATTTACCGCTATCATTTTGGGGTTATGCATTAGAAACAGCCGCATTCACTTTAAATAGGGCACCGTCTAAATCCGTTGAAACGACACCGTATGAATTATGGTTTGGGAAGAAACCTAGATTGTCGTTCCTTAAAGTTTGGGGGTGCGAAGCCTATGTAAAGAAGTTACAGCCGGACAAGCTTGAACCCAAAGCGGAAAAATGCGTCTTCATAGGATACCCGAAGGAAACTATTGGGTATACCTTCTATCACAGATCCGAAGGCAAAATCTTCGTTGCCAAGAATGGATCCTTTCTAGAGAAGGAATTTCTCTCGAAAGAAGTGACTGGAAGGAAAGTAGAACTCGATGAGGTTGTTGAACCTTCTCTCGAACTTGCGAGTAGCGCAGCACCGGAAGAAGTTCCTGTGGCGCCTGCACGAATAAGAGAGGAAGCTAATGATGATGATCATGAAACTTCGGTTGAAGTTGCTACAGAGCCTCGCAGGTCAACGAGAACTTGTACCACTCCTGATTGGTATGATCCTGTTATGAGTGTCATGTTGGTGGACAACACCGATGACCCTGCGACATATGAGGAAGCGATGATGAGCCCAGATTCTAATAAATGGCAAGAAGCCATGAAATCTGAGATTGGATCCATGTACGAAAACCAAGTATGGACTTTGCTGGACTTACCGAATGGCCGAAAGGCTGTCGAGAACAAATGGATTTTCAAGAAGAAAACAGATGCTGATGGTAATGTTACTGTCTATAAAGCTCGACTTGGCACAAAAGGGTTTCGACAAATTCAAGGAGTTGACTACGATGAGACTTTCTCACCAGTAGCGAAGCTAAAGTCTGTGAGGATTTTGTTAGCAATCGCTGCATATTACGATTATGAGATATGACAGATGGATGTCAAAACATCGTTCCTCAATGGAGACATTGATGAAGAGTTGTATATGATGCAACCCAAAGGTTTTGTCGATCCTAAAGATGCTAATAAGGTATGCAAACTTCAACGGTCCATATATGGATTGAAGCAAGCATCCCGAAGTTGGAATCAACATTTTGATAAGGTGATCAAAAGTTTTGGTTTTATACAAACTTATGGAGAAGCTTGTATTTACAAGAAAGTGAGTGGGAGCTCTGTAGCATTCTTAATACTATATGTGGATGACATATTATTGATTGGGAATGATGTAGACCTTCTTAATAGTGTCAAGGAATATTTGAATAATAGTTTTTCAATGAAGGATCTTGGCGAAGCAGCTTACATATTAGGCATAAAGATTTATAGAGATAGATCGAAACGCCAAATATCATTGTCACAAAGTACATATTTGGACAAAGTTCTAAAGAGGTTTGGAATGGAATATAGCAAGAAAGGGTTCTTTCCCATGTTGCCCAATACGACCTTGAGTAAAACTCAAAGTCCGACATCAGCAGAAGATAGAGAAAGGATGAGTAAGACTCCCTATGCCTCAGCCATAGGATCTCTAATGTATGCCATGCTATGTACTAGACCCGACATTGCATATGTTGTTAGTTTAACTAGCAGATATCAAAGTGATCCAGGAGTGGATCATTGGACAGCGGTCAAAAACATCCTTAAGTACTTGAGAAGAACTAAGGATATGGTTCTTTCTTATGGAGGTGATGAACAACTCGTTGTTAATGGTTACACCGATGCTAGTTGGAACACCGATCCGGATGATTCTAAATCACAATCTGGATACGTATTTATTTTGAATGGTGCAGCAGTTAGCTGGAGGAGTGCAAAGCAAAGCGTTGTGGCGAGATCTTCAACTGAATCGGAATACATGGCTGCTTTGGAGGCTTCACAAGAAGCGATATGGATGAAAGAGTTCATTATAGAGCTAGGTGTGGTTCCTAGTGCGCTGGACCCAATGTCTATCTACTGCGATAACATGGGCGCCATAGCCAATGCGCAAGAACCAAGGTCACACAAGAAGCTGAAGCATATCAAGCTACGTTTTCACGCTATTCGAGAACATATCCAAGATGGGGATATAAAGATTTGCAAAGTACACACAGATCTGAATGTCGTGGATCCGTTGACTAAACCTCTCCCGAGGGCAAAACATGACCAGCACCAAACTGCCATGGGTGTTCGGTATATTACCATGTAATCTAGATTAGATGACTCTAGTGCAAGTGGGAGACTGTTGGAGATATGCCCTAGAGGCAATAATAAATGTAGTTATTATTATATCTTTGTGTTTATGATAAATGTTACATTCATGCTATAATAGTATTAACAAGGAAACATTGATACTTGTGTGATTTGTAAACTTAATTTGAAGTCCCTAGTAAAGCCTCTGTATAATACTAGCTTGTTGGTTAATAGATGATTGTGGTTTCCCTATCATGAACATTGAGATGTTATTAACAACAAGATCATATCGTTAGGAGAATGATATGATGGACATACTCCTATAGATAAGCGTAGCATAAAGATCAAGTCATTTTAAATAGTTCAATTGCTATATGCTTTCTGATACATAGTAATCTAATTCCTTCGACCATGAGATCATGCATATCACCTTTACCGGATGGATGCTTTGATGACATCAAACACCACACCGTAACTGGGTGGCTATAAAGGTGGCATTGAGTGTTCGGAAAGTATTGGTTGAAACACATGGATCAAGAGTGGGATTTGTCCATCCATATGACGGATAGATATACTCTGGGCCCTCTCGGTGAAATGTCATCCAATTAGCTTGCAAGCATGTGACTGGCTCACAAGGGATCACATATCACGGGAACGAGAAAAGAGTACTTGTCGGTAACGAGGTTGAACTAGGTATGCAGAGATACCGACGATCATAACCTCGGATAAGTAATCTATCGTGAGACAAAGGGAAATTGATATCATATGTAAGTGGTTCATTCGATCGCAAAGTAATCGTAGAAATATGTGGGAGCCATATGAATTTCCAGATTCCTCTATTGGTTATTGTTCGGAGAAGTGTCTCGATCATGTCCGCATAATTCACGAACCGTAGGGAGACACACTTAAGGATTCGATGTTGTTTGAGTAGTTATGGAATGATGAGAAAGAGACCGAATGTTGTTCGGAGTCTCGAATGGGATTCGGGATATCACGAGGAGATTCGGAATGGTCCGGAGAATAAGATTCATATAAGGAAAGTCCCGTTTCGGAGTTGGGGAATGGTTCCGATGTTTTCATCGGGAATGTTCTAGAATGTTCAGGAATGTCTGGCAGTCCGGAGGGGAAGGGTACATGAATGTGTTGTATCAAGTTGGTATGATTGCATCATATACTAAGTGTCATCGCTGAACCAAATAAAGGATTAATTCAAATCCTAGTTTGAAGAGTCAAATAGCTAGTTTGAAAAGTCAAACGGCTAAATTTGGAAAGAGGAAAAGAGGAGGAGAGGGAAACCGAGTTGGGGAGGAGTTCCCTCCTCCAACCGGCGGCGCACCCTCCAAGCCGAGTTGGGGAGGGACTCCTCTCCCTCCCCTTAGCCGGCCGGCCCCCTCCACCTATATAAGGAGGGGCAGGGCTCCCCTCCTTGACACACAAGATCCTCTCCTCCAAACCCTAGTACCAAGCCGCCGCCGCCTCCAAGCCGCCGTCAGCCCTAGGGCACTCGCCGCCGCCGCCTAGGTGAAACCCTAGCCGCCGGCACTAGCCCCTACTCGGCGTGTCTAAACCCTAGATCGTCGAGGGACTCTCTCATACTCCACCATACTCGCTCCGGCTTAAGGCGAAGCCCTGCGAGATCTCCCCTCTACTTCCGGTACCACGCCGTTGTGCTGCCGGAATCGCGAGGAGAGTGCTACAACCTCCGCTGCCTGCTGGAACAAGGGAGAGGAAGGTCTTCGTCGAGTACCGAACGTGTGACCGACTAGCGGCAGCGCCGGAAGGATCGTCTACGCGATCTTGAGATCGGGAAGAGTACGACTACATCACCCACGAGAATCCGCTCTCGTTAAACACTTTGGAATCTTCGAGGGTGACTTATTCCATCGACTCGTTGCTACAATCTAGTAGATAGATCTTGGCTTGTTTGCTTGTATGCGGTAGAAATTTTTTGTTTTCCATGCTATGAAACCCTACACAAGCCACATCATTTGAACCATTTGGGAGAGTGACAATCCCAGGAAAATACTTTCTAACCAAGGCTCCAAGGATGCTTGAGTAGCCACGATATGGCTTGATCCCATCCTCATATAGAAAGGCACTGCAAAATGAAAAGACAAGGTCAGTATGTGATAAAAATTACAATGTATGGTTTAGGGTCAAATCATGTACCTCGACCCAACGGGCACGAGTACCTTGTCTGCATAGGGATAAGGTAGGTCGGGGAGTCTCGAAACCCCACGCCAATATGGAGCCTTCTCCCGCGGCACCAGGCTCGGGTCCATGAGAGCGTACTCCTCAAGGTATTGCGTCTCATCCTCCGGAGGCGCCCACCTCAAGGACGTGTCAACCTCGTAGGGTAAAGACCCTAACCCCTCATCCTCCTCCTCCTGCTGCTGCTCCTGCTCCTCCTCGTTAGAATCCGAGTGCGTCCCCTCATCCTCCTGATGCCGAACTGGCTCCTCCTCCTCGTCCTCCCCCTCCTGCTCCTGCTCCTGCTCGTCCTCCTCGAAGACCTGAGAGGGACTAGGAGTCCTCGCACGCCTCCCACGCCCCCGCCGCTGTGAAGTGCGCGGTGGAGCACTAGCAGTAGCACTAGTAGGCTGCTTCCCCCTGACATCTTTTGAACCACCAGTCACAAGTTTTGCCAAGCTTTTCAGCTTTCTTGTAACTCCCTTTCCTCCCGGCATCTTTCAATCACCTGCAAAAAACAGAGTGAAAAGAGTAGTTTATTAGTACACATCAGTGACACAAGATTCATAACAGTACAATAATACTCAAGTTTTAAACACACACTATATTCGTATCAGCAAAGACGAAAGAAGAGAAATACTTCCATGATCCATATAGCATGGGTATGAGACGCGGCAAGCCAAGGAAAGGATTCGGTCTCCACGGCAACGACTCCTCGAAAGGAATCGTTGTCGTGGATCGAGAATCCTTTCCTGGGCTTGCCACCGTCACATCCCCATGCTATATGAATCTCGAAAATACCTGTCCTCTCTCGACTTTGGGGCTACGAGATGAAGCCTTCCTTGTGTTTATCCAAAGACGAAAGGAAAGAAACCATTTCACGATTCATATAACAATGTCGCCCATGCTATACGAATAGTGAAGTAATGTCTTTCCTTTCGACTTTAGGGCTATCTAATCTATTCCATTTAAGTCACGCTAGCTAATCTATATTCGTATCGGCAAAGACGAAAGAAGAGAAATACTTCCATGATCCATATAGCATGGGTATGAGACGCGGCAAGCCAAGGAAAGGATTCGGTCTCCACGGCAACGACTCCTCGAAAGGAATCATTGTCGTGGATCGAGAATCCTTTCCTGGGCTTGCCACCGTCACATCCCCATGCTATATGAATCTCGAAAATACCTGTCCTCTCTCGACTTTGGGGCTACGATTTCTTACAAATACAAAGACAAAAGGAAAGAAATTTTATTACATAGAATAGAGTTCTTACAAATACAAAGACAAAAGGAAAGAAATTTTATTACATAGCCCGGCGGGATTACATAGCAAACACTACTACAAAGATTATTACTACTACATGCATGGATCAGAAGCCCGAGTCGGTATTATGAATTGGACGAGAGGTTTCGTCATCGCTATCATTTTCCGGCCACCAATAATCATCCACGAAACCTGGAGGTGGTCCCTGTGGATCGTTGACGTCAAGGCCTGCATGGAACGCCTCGAGCAAACTCACATCTTGTTGGTTGTGAACCTCCTCAGCTTCATCTTGCACAGTGTCTTCCTCCTCAGCTTCTTCTTGCTCATCGTCTACGACCATGTCACCATCGGCAGACAAGTCGATAGTGAATTGCCCGGGGAGCCCTTCTTCCTGATAAAACTCGCCATCATTTGTTGAGGGGTCTAGGCGGCGGTAATCATCCTTGTTTGGCAAGGGCGGCCTATTGCGTGTCGGTACTGTCATCACAACATCCCAGTCCTGTAGATGTTTTGTCGGGTTTTGGCATGGGTACGGAAGATAGAATACTTGGAAGGCCTGACTAGCCAAAATGTAAACATCATCTCCCGCATAAACGGAGTTTCTCTTAACTTCGACCAGTCCAATTTCAGGATCCCGTTTCACCTTATGTGGGTCAAACCAATGGCATTTGAATACAACGGGATTTAGCCCTTTGCCAAAACCGTAATTCAGCTCATATATACCCTCGACTCTTCCATAGTACTGGAGGCCATCTGAGCCTTCACAAAAGACCCCGCTATTTGTTGTCTTCCGGTTGGGCCGGCTAGTTGTGTATTCATGGGTATGGAAGCGATACCCATTCACGTCATAAGCATTGAACGTGTCGATTGAATGGTTAAAGCCCTTGGCAATATTTCTTAGCTCGGGTTGCATCTCTTTGTTAGTTCTTGCCTACAAGTTAGAACGAGAAGTTTAGCATAAGAAGTTTATCACAAGAAGTGTAGCACAGCAAGTTGGCTCGAATAGTACCAAACCACAGAACCAGCTGACAAAACCGAAACCACCACCCTTATTGAAAATATCCTGCTCCTCTTGAGGGTTAGGCTCCCTATTTGGATTCTTCCAATGTGCACTCTTGAATCGTCTATAACAATTTAAAGGAGAGTTAGGCATGGACATAGCAGTGAATGTTTGCGGGCAACTAAATGGTGATCACTTACTTGATGTACGGCTTCACTTTTTCCATGGGGTTCAAGACATACGAGTGGATCAACTCCCGCTCAAGTTTTTTCATTGCGAACCTCTTTGTGCCACTTGATTTGCCACCTAGCCCAACGAAGATGCTAAGATTGGGTACATCTTCAGGGTTGGCGGCATTGTAACGAAACACTGGGTTGTGCTTTGTGGGAATGTTGGCATCATAGTGCTTTGTGGTGAAGTTTGCAACCTCCTCGCTAAGGACTGCCTCGGCTATGGATGCCTCAATCTTGCATTTATTGTCTGTTTTCTTACGAAGCTTTTTTGTTTCTCTCTCGGGTGGAAACTACCAACGGGCCCACACAGGTCCCCCCTTTAAAGCCTCGTCCGCAAGATGCAAGATCATATGTTGCATCGGATTGAAGAACCCTGGCGGAAGGAGCAACTCTAGATCGCAAAGCAACTCGGGTGCCTGTTCATGTAGCTTCTCAAGCACTTTACGGTCTAACTCCCTAGCACAAATCTGGCGGAAGAAAAAGCTCAACCTTGACAACACTCGCCAAGTCTCCTCATTGACATAGCCTCGAATCATCACCGACATTATCCTCTCAAGCCATACGTGGTAGTCATGACTCTTGAGCCCTTGTACTCGCAACGTTTCCATGTTCGCACCCCTCATCCAGTTGGCCGCATAACCATCAGGGAAAAACAAACTTTGCGCGATCCACTGGAAGATCTCCCTTCTTTGGGGCTTTGTTGGCAGAAAGGAGCCTTTGGCTTAGACCACCTTTTTCTGCCTTTGGCTCCGGGTGGCTGCATGTTCAACTTTGGCCTATCGCACAATGCTTCTTGATCAATTCGAGCCTTGATGTTATCTTTCGTCTTCTCGGTTTGCATTATGGTGCTCCAAAGGGCCTCACCGATATTCTTTTCGGTGTGCATTACATCAATGTTATGCGGGAGCTCAAGATCCTCAAAGTAAGGGAGCTTCCATAAGCACGGAATGTGGGTCCACTGGTGCGTATCCCCGTATCCCACGAAACCATTCCCATCGGAGTTTGGCTGGAGAGCTTCTAACTCAGCCTTGATTTCCTTTCCGGTCTTTAGACGTGGCTTTGGATCATGGACAACACGGCCTTTCTTGAACCTCTTTTTGTCACTCCTATATGGATGATTCGGCTCAAGACACTGTCGATGTTCATCAAAGCAGGAATACTTGCCTCCCTTTGACAGCCAAGTCAGAGATTGCATGCACACTGGGCAAGCCACTTCCCATGTGTACACCAGCCACAGAACAACGCACGTGCTGGTAGGTCATGCAGAGAGGTATGGTACCAGACATACATGTCGAAGTGCTCGTTGTTTGAAATGTCAAATGTTCGGATCCCCCGACCTTCCCAGCCACGAAGCAAGTCATCCACCAGCGGTTCTAGATACACATTCATGTTATTACTCGGGTATTTCGGCCCTGGGATTATCATCAAGACAAACATGTTCTCTGATCTCATGCAAACGCCAGGGGGGAGGTTCAGGGGAATAACAAACACTGGCCAGAAACTGTATACTAAAGCCGACATGCCATATGGATTGAACCCATCGGTTGATATGGCAACTGCTACGCTCCTCTTGTCATCGGCTTTATCAGGATATTTCTTGACAAAGTTCTTCCATGAACTACCATCCCACGGATGTATCATCTTGTCGAGGTATCTGTTCCCTTCTACTACCCACTGCATCTGCTGGGCAGTATCCTCGGTCATGAAAAGTTGCTGGAGCCTCGGTATGATTGGAAGATACCGAAGAATGTTTTGGGCGACCCCGGTCTGCCTCTTCTGACCATCACCATTGGGATCGACCTCAAAGTACCTAGAGGATTTGCAGCGGATACAATAATTTGTCTTAGCATGCTCCTTTGTGAATAGCATGCATCCCTTCGGACAAGCGTGTATCGGCTCATATGACATCTTAAGGTCACGGAGGAGTTTGGTCGAATAGTAGAAGTTCTCCGGCAAGAGGTGCCCTTTCGGCAGAATGCTGCCAACGACTACAAGCATATCATCAAAGTCCTCTCTGGTCAAGTTCCTGTGGCTCTTGAAGGCCAAAAGGCGAGCTATGGCATCCAGTTGGGTAACATCTGTATGTGCATGAAGGGGTCTCTGTGAGGCAAACAAAGTCTCGTAGTACTTTGCCGTGTTTTCCTCCGGCTCCTCACTTGTCTCCGCCTCTACATGAGGGCTTTCAGGCGCATTAGCATTCACAAAGTTTTCTATGCACCTATCAAAACCAGCATCAAATTCTCCCCTTGGTTGACTCTGCTGCTGACCCTGCCGTGACTCCCTCCTAGCACGTTTCGCTAACTTTTCACCATGGAATGTCCAAGTCTTGTAGGATGGTGTGAACCTGTAATTGAGCAGGTGAGTACTCACATCATCCTTCGAATGTGTATTCAGGTTCTTGCATCTTGCACAGGGGCAGAAAATTCTTCTGGGTCTGCTGGGGATGGTAAATGCCCGGTTCACAAAGTCCTCGGCCTTTTCTTGCCATTCTGAGGTAAAGTCCCACTTACTGACATAGCCATCATACATCCAGTCACGATTCTCCATCCTCTAATCAGTACCAAAAACGACATATATAATGCTTTCAATTCATCATGCCATATAAATAAATCCGGTATTAGTTCGGTTAAGTTTAGCAAACATATATTTTACGCCATAGATATATCCACCTATCTCTCTAATAGGTAAAGAGGGTCCTATCAACCGCCGGATCCATAGATTGAGTATGTTCTCCCTGCTCTACCCCGATCTGACACAGAATTTCGGCAGCACCTCCCCGCTGCTCTCCCGATACACGTCTCGGCAAAAATCCAAGAGGGATGTGCATCCGGAGAACAACAGGGAGGCGCTGCCGAAATCCTATCGCGGACCAGAGTAGAACAAGGAAAACATACCCAACTACGCATTCGCCGGCTGTCCCGATAAATGCCGTAAGAGTTACGCTTCATAATATGCGAGACCACTAATGCATATTTATCTGTGTAACCCTTACGGCCGGGAAGAGACGCCTAGGTAACGCGACAGACTTGGTGATCTACACACGAAAATAACCCTAGGTATTTGCAAGATAGGAGAATAGATTTTTACCCTTGAAGCGTGATCGAGAGGTGAAGAAGATCAGCGACCCTCCCGCAAAATGACCTACGCCGTCGACAACCCCACCCTCAGACTCGACACATATCCCCTGCACGAAGAAAAATTACTAAATTACTACTATAGACATGCCAAAAATTTACACATAATTCCTAAATTACTACTATACACATGCATATATGAAACAACATATATACATACTACTATACATATATGTAACAAATACATGGGACAAATACATGCTATATATATCTAACAATATATACTACACATACATACTAGCTACACATACATATATATACTAGCTACACATACACATACATACTAGCTACACATACACATATATACTAGCTACACATACATATATATACTAGCTACACATACATATATATACTACACATACATACTAGCTACACATACACATACATACTAGCTACACATACATATACTACACAAATATACTAAAAATATACATGTATAGGCACATACCGATGGTGATGGGGCGGGCCGGCGGTGGGTGGAGGGGGGATGGACCGAGCGGAGGTGGAGCCGCCGGCGAGCTCCCAGGGCCGGGGCCGGTGGCTAGGCACGGAGGTGGATGGGGCTGGCCGGGGCAGATGGGTCGGGGCGGATGGGCGCGGAGGCGGATGGGGGGTGGACCGGGTGGAGGAGGAGCCGGCAGCGGCGATGCGGGGGCAGGTAGACGGCATCGACGGCGCGAGATCGAGGCGGCGGCGGCGCTGGATCGACGTGGCGGCGGCGCGGGGTCGGGTGGGGAAGCGCGGGCTCGAGCTGGGAGAGGATAAGGCAGGGTCGGGCCCGCGCCGTCAATTATTGGCAAGCATTTGCCATGTGCCAACTCGCGCGGAACACGGCAAAGGGCTTCGCCGTGTACTTACTAGAAAAACACACGGCAAAGATTCTTTGCCGTGTACCCTAAACAGACACACGGCAAAGGACTTCTTTGCCGTGTGTTTTCTCTTTTGCCGTGTGTTTTCTAATTTTCTTATTGTTTTTTCTTTCATTTCTATTTATTTTATGTTTAAGTGAAATCTTTCTTGGCTTTTTGTTAGTATTGAGATCATGGAAATACGAACTTTGCACTAGACCATAAACTTGCATGTTTCCCTTATACGAACTTGCATGCATGCGCTCTAACCGAAAATGTTTAGGGGGGTAGACGATCCGAGTCCCGCAGATCAGGGTTTCGCCGGTGGAAGTCCACAAGAACGTCGGAATCATCTGAAAACTTGCATGTGTCCCTAGCATATGTGTGTGAGTGTGGTGCAAGGTTGGTATAGGTGATTGCATGTGTCACCACTCGCATGCATGCGCTCTAACCTAGAAGCGAAAGGATCTGGAACTGTATAAGGGGGAATCTCCCTGTTCCGGTGAAACCGGATAGGATAGTGCCCCAACTTGTGAACCAACATGGTTTTACATCATCCTATAACCTAGTCAAACACAAAACAAGAGACAGCTACGCCGGTCTACCCCTGTCAGAAAAATGTCTAGGGGGGTAGACGATCCGAGCCCCGCAGATTAGGGTTTCGCCGGAGGAAGACCACGAGAACGTCGGAATCATCTGAAAACTTGCATGTGTCCCTATCATATGTGTGTGAGTGTGGTGCAAGGTTGGTATAGGTGTTTGCATGTGTCCCCCTCGCATGCATGCGCTCTAACCTAGAAGCGAAGGTTCTCGACTTGTATAAGGGGGAATCTCCCCGTTACGGTGAAACCGGGTAGGATAGTGCACCAACTTATGAACCAATATGGTTTCACATCATCCCATGACATAATCAAACACAAAACAAGAGAGAGCTACGCCGGGCTACCCCTGTCAGAAGAATGTCTAGGGGGGTAGACGATCCGAGGCCCGTAGATCGTTAGGGTTTCGCCGGAGGAAGTCCACGAGAACGTCGGAATCATCTGAAAACTTGCATGTGTCCCTGGCATATGTGTGTGAGTGTGGTGCAAGGTTGGTATAGGTGCTTGCATGTGTCCCCCCTCGCATGCATGCGCTCTAACCTAGAAGCGAAGGTTCTGGACCTGTATAAGGGTGAATCTCCCCGTTACGATGAAACCGGGTAGGATAGTGCCCCAACTTGTGAACCAACATGGTTTCACATCATACCATGACATAATCAAACACAAAACAAGAGAGAGCTACGCCGGGCTACCCCTGTCAAAAGAATGTCTAGGGGGGTAGACGATCCGATGCCCGCGGATAAGGGTTTCGCTGGAGGAAGACCACGAGAACGTTGGAATCATCTGAAAACTTGCATGTGTCCCTAGCATATGTGTGTGGGTGTGGTGCAAGGTTGGTAGGTCCCATATGTAAGTCCCAAGTGTGATCCCCTTTGTAGACATGCGTTAATACTTAGTAAAATCCTGGATATATACGTGGAAACTCCCGCCACTGGTTCTGTCAACCCTCTTGAGGAGCAGACGATAGTTTATCTTATAGATATAGCATGTACCAGCTCTTCATAAGGATTGAGACCTTGGAAATATGAACTTTGCACTACACCATAAGCTTCTGGAGGATGCTGAACTTCATTTCCATTAGGTGGGTGCCTAGTCACAAACTTTGAGAAACAATCCTCAACCAATCGTCAAGAGTAGAATTTCCCCTCATGGTAGAGCTGACCAACAAAACCAAGCAAGCTGTTGGACTACTTTTGAATCTTTCAAGGTCACTCTTTGGGTCAATCAAAACACCAAGATGAGAGGATTTCTCGACAAAGTATGACATTTGTTGTTTGACATCCTTTATATATTGTTCTCAATTTTGAGTACCTCAAGGACATGCATGCATGCACTCTAACCTAGAAGCGAAGGTTCTGGACCTGTATAAGGGGGAATCTCCCCGTTCAGGTGAAACCGGGTAGGATAGTGCCCCAACTTGTGAACCAACATGGTTTTACATCATCCTATGACCTACTCAAACACAAAACAAGAGAGAGCTACGCCAGGCTACCCCTGTCAGAAGAATGTCTAGGGGGGTAGACGATCTGAGGCCCGCATATCAGGGTTTCGCCGGAGGAAGACCACGAGAACGTCGGAATCAGATGAAAACTTGCATGTGTCCCTAGCATATGCGTGTGAGTGTGGTGCAAGGTTGGTATAGGTGCTTGCATGTGTCCCCCCTCGCATGCATGCGCTCTAACCTAGAAGCGAAGGTTCTGGACCTGTATAAGGGGGATTCTCCCTGTTACGGTGAAACCGGGCCGTATAGTGCCCCAACTTGTGAACCAACATGGTTTCACATCATCCCATGACATAATCAAACACAAAACAAGAGAGAGCTACGGCGGGCTACCCCCTTCAGAAGAATGTCTAGGAGGTAGACGATCCGAGGCCCGTAGATCATCAGTGTTTCGCCGGAGGAAGTCCACGAGAACGTCGGAATCATCTGAAAACTTGCATGTGTCACTTGCATATGTGTGTGAGTGTGGTGCAAGGTTGGTATAGGTGATTGCATGTGCCCCCCCTCGCATGCATGCGCTCTAACCTAGAAGCGAAAGGTTCTGGACCTATATAAGGGGGAATCTCCCTGTTACGGTGAAACCGGGTAGGATAGTGCCCCAACTTGTGAACCAACATGGTTTCACATCATCCTATGACATAGTCAAACACAAAACAAGAGAGAGCTACGCCGGGCTAACCCTGTCAGAAGAATGTCTAGGGGGTAGACGATCCGAGGCCCGTAGATCATCAGGGTTTCGCCGGAGGAAGACCACGAGAACGTCGGAATGAGATGAAAACTTGCATGTGTCCCTGGCATATGTGTGTGAGTGTGGTGCAAGGTTGGTATAGGTGATTGCATGTGTCCCCCACGCATGCATGCGCTCTAACCTAGAAGCGAAAGGTTCTGGACCTGTATAAGGGGAATCTCCCCGTTCAGGTGAAACCGGGTAGGATAGTGCCCCAACTTGTGAAACAACATGGTTTCACATCATCCTATGACCTAGTCAAACACAAAACAAGAGAGAGCTACGCCGGGCTACCCCTGTCAGAAGAATATCTAGGGGGTAGACGATCCGAGGCCCGTAGATCATCAGGGTTTCGCCGGAGGAAGTCCACGAGAACGTCGGAATCATCTGAAAACTTGCATGTGTCCCTGGCATATGTGTGTGAGTGTGGTGCAAGGTTGGTATAGGTGCTTGCATGTGTCCCCCCTCGCATGCATGCGCTCTAACCTAGAAGAGAAGGTTCTGGACCTGTATAAGGGGGAATCTCTCCGTTACGGTGAAACCGGGTAGGATAGTGCCCCAACTTGTGAACCAATATGGTTTCACATCATCCCATGACATAATCAATCACAAAACAAGAGAGAGCTACGCCGGGCTACCCCTGTCAGAAGAATGTCTAGGGGGTAGACGATCTGAGGCCCGTAGATCATCAGGGTTTCGCCGGAGGAACCCCACAAGAACGTCGGAATCATCTGAAAACTTGCATGTGTCCCTGGCATATGTGTGTGACTGTGGTGCAAGGTTGGTATAGGTGCCTGCATGTGTCCCCCCTCGCATGCATGCGCTCTAACCTAGAAGCGAAGGTTCTGGACCTGTATAAGGCGGAATCTGCCCGTTACGGTGAAACCGGGCCGTATAGTGCCCCAACTTGTGAACCAATATGGTTTCACATCATCCCATGACATAATCAAACACAAAACAAGAGAGAGCTACGCCGGGCTACCCCTGTCAGAAGAATGTCTAGGGGGGTAGACGATCCGAGGCCCGTAGATCATCAGGGTTTCGCCGGAGGAAGTCCACGAGAACGTCGGAATCATCTGAAAATTTCATGTGTCCGTGGCATATGTGTGTGAGCAGGGGCAGAGCTAGACGGGAAGTTTCCCTGATGCATCTCTCAAGCATATCATAGTTTTCATAGATTTGTAGCCTTGCAAGCTGAACTATGGCCACCCTGATGCACTATTCTCAGCCTAACCTGATGCATTGGCTTTACTAAGCTCATACTAGTACTACAAAAAGTTTCTTTGACCCTGATGCCCGTGCATCAGGTACAACCCATGCAGCTCCGCCCCTGTGTGTGAGTGTGGTGCAAGGTTGGTATAGGGGCTTGCATGTGTCCCCCCTCGCATGCATGCTCTCTAACCTAGAAGCGAAGGTTCTGGACCTGTATAAGGGTGAATCTCCCCGTTATAGTGAAACCGGGTAGTATAGTGCCCCAACTTGTGAACCAACATGGTTTCACATCATCCCATGACATAATCAAACACAAAAAAGAGAGAGCTACGCCGGGCTACCCCTATCAGAAGAATGTCTAGGGGGTAGACGATCCGAGGCCCGTAGATCATCAGGGTTTCGCCGGAGGAAGTCCACGAGAACGTCGGAATCATCTGAAAACTTGCATGTGTCACTGGCATATGTGTGTGAGTGTGGTGCAAGGTTGGTATAGGTGCTTGCATGTCTCCTCCCTCGCATGCATGCGCTCTAACCAAGAAGCGAAGGTTCTGGACCTGTATAAGGGTGAATCTCCCTGTTACGGTGAAACCGGGTAGTATAGTGCCCTAACTTGTGAACCAACATAGTTTCACATCATCCCATGACATAATCAAACACAAAACAAGAGAGAGCTATGCCAGGCTACCCCATCAGAAGAATGTCTAGGGGGTAGACGATCCGAGACCCGTAGATCATCAGGGTTTCGCCGGAGGAAGTCCACGAGAACGTCGGAATCATCTGAAAACTTGCATGTGTCCCTGGCATATGTGTGTGAGTGTGGTGCAAGGTTGGTATAGGTGCTTGCATGTGTCCCCCTCGCATGCATGCGCTCTAACCTAGAAGCGAAGGTTCTGGACCTATATAAGGGGGAGTCTCCCCGTTACGGTGAAACCGGGTAGTATAGTGCCCCAACTTGTGAACCAACATGGTTTCACATCATCCCATGACATAATGAAACACAAAACAAGAGAGAGCTATGCCGGGCTACCCCCTTCAGAAGAATCTCTAAGGGGTAGACGATCCGAGGCCCGTAGATCATCAGGGTTTCGCCGGAGGAAGTCCACGAGAACGTCGGAATCATATGAAAACTTGCATGTGTCTCTGGCATATGTGTGTGAGTGTGGTGCAAGGTTGGTATAGGTGATTGCATGTGCCCCCCTCGCATGCATGCGCTCTAACCTAGAAGCGAAAGGTTCTGGAACTGTATAAGAGGGAATCTCCCCGTTACGGTGAAACCGGGTAGGATAGTGCCCCAACTTGTGAACCAACATGGTTTCACATCATCCCATGACATAATCAAACACAAAACAAGAGAGAGCTACACCGGGCTACCCCTGTCAGAAGAATGTCTAGGGGGGTAGACGATCCGAGGCCCGTAGATCATCAGGGTTTCGCCGGAGGAAGTCCACGAGAACGTCGGAATCATCTGAAAACTTGCATGTGTCTCTGGCATATGTGTGTGAGTGTGGTGCAAGGTTGGTATAGGTGCTTGCATGTGTCCCCCCTCGCATGCATGCGCTCTAACCTAGAAGCGAAGGTTCTGGACCTGTATAAGGGTGAATCTCCCCGTTATGGTGAAACCGGGTTGTATAGTGCCCCAACTTGTGAACCAACATGGTTTCACATCATCCCATGACATAATCAAACACAAAACAAGAGAGAGCTACGCCGGGCTACCCCTGTCAGAAGAATATCTAGGGGGTAGACGATCCGAGGCCCGTAGATCATCAGGGTTTCGCTGGAGGAAGTCCACGAGAACGTCGGAATCATCTGAAAACTTGCATGTGTCCCTGGCATATGTGTTTGAGTGTGGTGCAAGGTTGGTATAGGTGCTTGCATGTGTCCCCCCTCGCATGCATGCGCTCTAACCTAGAAGCGAAGGTTCTGGACCTGTATAAGGGGGAATCTCCCCGTTACGGTGAAACCGGGTAGGATAGTGCCCCAACTTGTGAACCAATATGGTTCACATCATCCCATGACATAATCAAACACAAAACAAGAGAGAGCTACGCCGGGCTACCCCTTTCAGAAGAATGTCTAGGGGGTAGACGATCTGAGGCCCGTAGATCATCAGGGTTTCGCCGGAGGAACCCCACAAGAACGTCGGAATCATCTGAAAACTTGCATGTGTCCCTGGCATATGTGTGTGACTGTGGTGCAAGGTTGGTATAGGTGCCTGCATGTGTCCCCCCTCGCATGCATGCGCTCTAACCTAGAAGCGAAGGTTCTGGACCTCTATAAGGCGGAATCTGCCCGTTACGGTGAAACCGGGCCGTATAGTGCCCCAACTTGTGAACCAATATGGTTTCACATCATCCCATGACATAATCACACAAAACAAGAGAGAGCTACGCCGGGCTACCCCTGTCAGAAGAATGTCTAGGGGGGTAGACGATCCGAGGCCCGTAGATCATCAGGGTTTCGCCGGAGGAAGTCCACGAGAACGTCGGAATCATCTGAAAACTTGCATGTGTCTCTGGCATATGTGTTTGAGCGTGGTGCAAGGTTGGTATAGGTGCTTGCATGTGTCCCCCCTCGCATGCATGCGCTCTAACCTAGAAGCGAAGGTTCTGGACCTGTATAAGGGTGAATCTCCCCGTTATGGTGAAACCGGGTTGTATAGTGCCCCAACTTGTGAACCAACATGGTTTCACATCATCCCATGACATAATCAAACACAAAACAAGAGAGAGCTACGCCGGGCTACCCTTGTCAGAAGAATATCTAGGGGGTAGACGATCCGAGGCCCGTAGATCATCAGGGTTTCGCCGGAGGAAGTCCACGAGAACGTCGGAATCATCTGAAAACGTGCATGTGTCCCTGGCATATGTGTGTGAGTGTGGTGCAAGGTTGGTATAGGTGCTTGCATGTGTCCCCCCTCGCATGCATGCGCTCTAACCTAGAAGCGAAGGTTCTGGACCTGTATAAGGGGGAATCTCCCTGTTACGGTGAAACCGGGTAGGATAGTGCCCCAACTTGTGAACCAATATGGTTTCACATCATCCCATGACATAATCAAACACAAAACAAGAGAGAGCTACGCCGGGCTACCCCTTTCAGAAGAATGTCTAGGGGGTAGACGATCTGAGGCCCGTAGATCATCAGGGTTTCGCCGGAGGAACCCCACAAGAACGTCGGAATCATCTAAAAACTTGCATGTGTCCCTGGCATATGTGTGTGACTGTGGTGCAAGGTTGGTATAGGTGCCTGCATGTGTCCCCCCTCGCATGCATGCGCTCTAACCTAGAAGCGAAGGTTCTAGACCTGTATAAGGCGGAATCTACCCGTTACGGTGAAACCGGGCCGTATAGTGCCCCAACTTGTGAACCAATATGGTTTCACATCATCCCATGACATAATCAAACACAAAACAAGAGAGAGCTACGCCGGGCTACCCCTGTCAGAAGAATGACTAGGGGGTAGACGATCTGAGGCCCGTAGATCATCAGGGTTTCGCCGGAGGAACCCCACAAGAACGTCGGAATCATCTGAAAACTTGCATGTGTCCCTAGCATATGTGTGTGACTGTGGTGCAAGGTTGGTATAGGTGCCTGCATGTGTCCCCCCTCGCATGCATGCGCTCTAACCTAGAAGCGAAGGTTCTGGACCTGTATAAGGCGGAATCTACCCGTTACGGTGAAACCGGGCCGTATAGTGCCCCAACTTGTGAACCAATATGGTTTCACATCATCCCATGACATAATCAAACACAAAACAAGAGAGAGCTACGCCGGGCTACCCCTGTCAGAAGAATGTCTAGGGGGGTAGACGATCCGAGGCCCGTTGATCATCAGGGTTTCGCCGGAGGAAGTCCACGAGAACGTCGGAATCATCTGAAACTTGCATGTGTCCGTGGCATATGTGTGTGAGGAGGGGCGGAGCTAGACGGGAAGTTTCCCTGATGCATCTCTCAAGCATATCATAGTTTTCATAGATTTGTAGCCTTGCAAGCTGAACTATGGCCACCCTGATGCACTATTCTCAGCCTAACCTGATGCATTGGCTTTACTAAGCTCATACTAGTACTACAAAAAGTTTCTTTGACCCTGATGCCCGTGCATCAGGTACAAACCATGCAGCTCCGCCCCTGTGTGTGAGTGTGGTGCAAGGTTGGTATAGGGGCTTGCATGTGTCCCCCCTCGCATGCATGCGCTCTAACCTAGAAGCGAAGGTTCTGGACCTGTATAACGGTGAATCTCCCTGTTATAGTGAAACCGGGTAGTATAGTGCCCCAACTTGTGAACCAACATGGTTTCACATCATCCCATGACATAATCAAACACAAAAAAATAGAGAGCTACGCCGGGCTACCCCTATCAGAAGAATGTCTAGGGGGTAGACGATCCGAGGCCCGTAGATCATCAGGGTTTCGCCGGAGGAAGTCCACGAGAACGTCGGAATCATCTGAAAACTTGCATGTGTCCCTGGCATATGTGTGTGAGTGTGGTGCAAGGTTGGTATAGGTGGTTGCATGTCTCCTCCCTCGCATGCATGCGCTCTAACCTAGAAGCGAAGGTTCTGGACCTGTATAAGGGTGAATCTCCCTGTTACGGTGAAACCGGGTAGTATAGTGCCCTAACTGGTGAACCAACATAGTTTCACATCATCCCATGACATAATCAAACACAAAACAAGAGAGAGCTACGCCGGGCTACCCCATCAGAAGAATGTCTAGGGGGTAGAGAGCCGAGACCCGTAGATCATCGGGGTTTCGCCGGAGGAACCCCACAAGAACGTCCGAATCATCTGAAAACTTGCATGTGTCCCTGGCATATGTGTGTGACTGTGGTGCAAGGTTGGTATAGGTGTCTGCATGTGTCCCCCCTCGCATGCATGCGCTCTAACCTAGAAGCGAAGGTTCTGGACCTGTATAAGGCGGAATCTACCCGTTACGGTGAAACCGGGCCGTATAGTGCCCCAACTTGTGAACCAATATGGTTTCACATCATCCCATGACATAATCAAACACAAAACAAGAGATAGCTACGCCGGGCTACCCCTGTCAGAAGAATGTCTAGGGGGTAGACGATCTGAGGCACGTAGATCATCAGGGTTTCGCTGGAGGAACCCCACAAGAACGTCGGAATCATCTGAAAACTTGCATGTGTCCCTAGCATATGTGTGTGACTGTGGTGCAAGGTTGGTATAGGTGCCTGCATGTGTCCCCCCTCGCATGCATGCGCTCTAACCTAGAAGCGAAGGTTCTGGACCTGTATAAGGCGGAATCTACCCGTTACGGTGAAACCGGGCCGTATAGTGCCCCAACTTGTGAACCAACATGGTTTCACATCATCCCATGACATAATCAAACACAAAACAAGAGAGAGCTACGCCGGGCTACCCCTGTCAGAAGAATGTCTAGGGGGGTAGACGATCCGAGGCCCGTTGATCATCAGGGTTTCGCCGGAGGAAGTCCACGAGAACGTCGGAATCATATGAAAACTTGCATGTGTCCCTAGCATATGTGTGTGAGTGTGGTGCAACGTTGGTATAGGTGCTTGCAAGTGTCCCCCCTCGCATGCATGCGCTCTAACCTAGAAGCGAAGGTTCTGGACCTGTATAAGGGTGAATATCCCCGTTATGGTGAAACCGGGTTGTATAGTGCCCCAACTTGTGAACCAACATGGTTTCACATCATCCCATGACATAATCAAACACAAAAAAAGAGAGAGCTACGCAGGGCTACCCCTATTAGAAGAATGTCTAGGGGGTAGACGATCCGAGGCCCGTAGATCATCAGGGTTTCGCCGGAGGAAGTCCACGAGAACGTCGGAATCATCTGAAAACTTGCATGTGTCCCTGGCATATGTGTGTGAGTGTGGTGCAAGGTTGGTATAGGTGGTTGCATGTCTCCTCCCTCGCATGCATGCGCTCTAACCTAGAAGCGAAGGTTCTGGACCTGTATAAGGGTGAATCTCCCTGTTACGGTGAAACCGGGTAGTATAGTGCCCTAACTTGTGAACCAACATGGTTTCACATCATCCCATGACATAATCAATCACAAAACAAGAGAGAGATACGCCGGGCTACCCCATCAGAAGAATGTCTAGGGGGTAGACGATCCGAGACCCGTAGATCATCAGGGTTTCGCCGGAGGAAGTCCACGAGAACGTCGGAATCATCTGAAAACTTGCATGTGTCCCTGGCATATGTGTGTGAGTGTGGTGCAAGGTTGGTATAGGTGCTTGCATGTGTCCCCCCTCGCATGCATGCGCTCTAACCTAGAAGCGAAGGTTCTGGACCTGTATAAGGGGGAATCTCGCCGTTACGGTGAAACCGGGTAGTATAGTGCCCCAACTTGTGAACCAACATGGTTTCACATCATCCCATGACATAATCAAACACAAAACAAGAGAGAGCTACGCCGGGCTACCCCCTTCAGGAGAATCTCTAGGGGTAGACGATCCGAGGCCCGTAGATCATCAGGGTTTCGCCGGAGGAAGTCCACGAGAACGTCGGAATCATCTGAAAACTTGCATGTGTCCCTGGCATATGTGCATGAGTGTGGTGCAAGGTTGGTATAAGTGATTGCTTGTGCCCCCCTCGCATGCATGCGCAATAACCTAGAAGCGAAAGGTTCTGGAACTGTATAAGGGGGAATCTCCCTGTTACGGTGAAACCGGGTAGGATAGTGCCCCAACTTGTGAACCAACATGGTTTCACATCATCCCATGACATAATCAAACACAGAACAAGAGAGAGCTACGCCGGGCTACCCCTGTCAGAAGAATGTCTAGGGGGAGGACGATCCGAGGCCCGCAGATCATCAGGGTTTCGCCGGAGGAAGACCACGAGAACGTCGGAATCATCTGAAAACATGCATGTTTCCTTAGCATATGTGTGTGAGTGTGGTGCAAGGTTGGTATAGGTGATTGCATGTGTCCCCCTCGCATGCATGCGCTCTAACCTAGAAGCGAAGGTTCTGGACCTGTATAAGGCGGAATCTACCCGTTACGGTGAAACCGGGCCGTATAGTGCCCCAACTTGTGAACCAATATGGTTTCACATCATCCCATGACATAATCAAACACAAAACAAGAGAGAGCTACGCCAGGCTACCCCTGTCAGAAGAATGTCTAGGGGGTAGACTATCTGAGGCCCGTAGATCATCAGGGTTTCGCCGGAGGAAGTCCACGAGAACGTCGGAATCATCTGAAAATTGCATGTGTCCGTGGCATATGTGTGTGAGCAGGGGCGGAGCTAGACGGGAAGTTTCCCTGATGCATCTCTCAAGCATATCATAGTTTTCATAGATTTGTAGCCTTGCAAGCTGAACTATGGCCACCCTGATGCACTATTCTCAGCCTAACCTGATGCATTGGCTTTACTAAGCTCATACTAGTACTACAAACAGTTTCTTTGACCCTGATGCCCGTGCATCAGGTACAAACCATGCAGCTCCGCCCCTGTGTGTGAGTGTGGTGCAAGGTTGGTATAGGGGCTTGCATGTGTCCCCCCTCGCATGCATGCGCTCTAACCTAGAAGCGAAGGTTCTGGACCTGTATAAGGGTGAATCTCCCTGTTATAGTGAAACCGGGTAGTATAGTGCCCCAACTTGTGAACCAACATGGTTTCACATCATCCCATGACATAATCAAACACAAAAAAGAGAGAGCTACGCCGGGCTACCCCTATCAGAAGAATGTCTAGGGGGTAGACGATCCAAGGCCCGTAGATCATCAGGGTTTCGCCGGAGGAAGTCCACGAGAACGTCGGAATCAGCTGAAAACTTGCATGTGTCCCTGGCATATGTGTGTGAGTGTGGTGCAAGGTTGGTATAGGTGCTTGCATGTCTCCTCCCTTGCATGCATGCGCTCTAACCTAGAAGCGAAGGTTCTGGACCTGTATAAGGGTGAATCTCCCTGTTACGGTGAAACCGGGTAGTATAGTGCCCTAACTGGTGAACCAACATAGTTTCACATCATCCCATGACATAATCAAACACAAAACAAGAGAGAGCTACGCCGGGCTACCCCATCAGAACAATGTCTAGGGGGTAGACGATCCGAGACCCGTAGATCATCAGGGTTTCGCCGGAGGAAGTCCACGAGAACGTCGGAATCATCTGAAAACTTGCATGTGTCCCTGGCATATGTGTGTGAGTGTGGTGCAAGGTTGGTATAGGTGCTTGCATGTGTCCCCCCTCGCATGCATGCGCTCTAACCTAGAAGTGAAGGTTCTGGACCTGTATAAGGGGGAATCTCCCCGTTACGGTGAAACCGGGTAGTATAGTGCCCCAACTGGTGAACCAACATGGTTTCACATCATCCCATGACATAATCAAACACAAAAAAAGAGAGATCTACGCCGGGCTACCCCCTTCAGAAGAATCTCTAGGGGGTAGACGATCCGAGGCCCGTAGATCATCAGGGTTTCGCCGGAGGAAGTCCACGAGAACGTCGGAATCATCTGAAAACTTGCATGTGTCCCTGGCATATATGTGTGAGTGTGGTGCAAGGTTGGTATAGGTGATTGCATGTGCCCCCCTCGCATGCATGAGCTCTAACCTAGAAGCGAAAGGTTCTGGAACTGTATAAGGGGGAATCTCCCCGTTACGGTGAAACCGGGTAGGATAGTGCCCCAACTTGTGAACCAACATGGTTTCACATCATCCCATGACATAATCAAACACAAAACAAGAGAGAGCTACGCCGGGCTACCCCTGTCAGAAGAATGTCTAGGGGGGTAGACGATCCGAGGCCCGTAGATCATCAGGGTTTCGCCGGAGGAAGTCCACGAGAACGTCGGAATCATCTGAAAACTTGCATGTGTCCCTAGCATATGTGTGTGAGTGTGGTGCAAGGTTGGTATAGGTTCTTGCAAGTGTCCCCCCTCGCATGCATGCGCTCTAACCTAGAAGCGAAGGTTCTGGACCTGTATAAGGGTGAATATCCCCGTTATGGTGAAACCGGGTTGTATAGTGCCCCAACTTGTGAACCAACATGGTTTCACATCATCCCATGACATAATCAAACACAAAACAAGAGAGAGCTACGCCGGGCTACCCCTGTCAGAAGAATATCTAGGGTGTAGACGATCCGAGGCCCGTAGATCATCAGGGTTTCGCCAGAGGATGTCCACGAGAACGTCGGAATCATCTGAAAACTTGCATGTGTCCCTGGCATATGTGTGTGAGTGTGGTGCAAGGTTGGTATAGGTGCTTGCATGTGTCCTCCCTCGCATGCATGCGCTCTAACCTAGAAGCGAAGGTTCTGGACCTGTATAAGGGTGAATCTCCCTTTTACGGTGAAACCGGTAGTATAGTGCCCTAACTTGTGAACCAACATGGTTTCACATCATCCCATGACATAATCAATCACAAAACAAGAGAGAGCTACGCCGGGCTACCCCATCAGAAGAATGTCTAGGGGGTAGACGATCCGAGACCCGTAGATCATCAGGGTTTCGCCGGAGGAAGTCCACGAGAACGTCGGAATCATCTGAAAACTTGCATGTGTCCCTGGCATATGTGTGTGAGTGTGGTGCAAGGTTGGTATAGGTGCTTGCATGTGTCCCCCCTCGCATGCATGCGCTCTAACCTAGAAGCGAAGGTTCTGGACCTGTATAAGGGGGAATCTCCCTGTTACGGTGAAACCGGGTAGTATAGTGCCCCAACTTGTGAACCAACATGGTTTCACATCATCCCATGACATAATCAAACACAAAACAAGAGAGAGCTACGCCGGGCTACCCCCTTCATAAGAATCTCTAGGGGTAGACGATTCGAGGCCCGTAGATCATCAGGGTTTCGCCAGAGGAAGTCCACGAGAACGTCGGAATCATCTGAAAACTTGCATGTGTCCCTGGCATATGTGCGTGAGTGTGGTGCAAGGTTGGTATAGGTGACTGCATGTGCCCCCCTCGCATGCATGCGCTCTAACCTAGAAGCGTAAGGTTCTGGAACTCTATAAGGGGGAATCTCCCTGTTACGGTGAAACCGGGTAGGATAGTGCCCCAACTTGTGAACCAACATGGTTTCACATCATCCCATGACATAATCAAACACAGAACAAGAGAGAGCTACGCCGGGCTACCCCTGTCAGAAGAATGTCTAGGGGGGTAGACGATCCGAGGCCCGCAGATCATCAGGGTTTCGCCGGAGGAAGTCCACGAGAACGTCGGAATCATCTGAAAACTTGCATGTGTCCCTGGCATATGTGTGTGAGTGTGGTGCAAGGTTGGTATAGGTGCTTGCATGTGTCCCCCCTCGCATGCATGCGCTCAAACCTAGAAGCGAAGGTTCTGGACCTATATAAGGGGGAGTCTCCCCGTTAGGGTGAAACCGGGCCGTATAGTGCCCCAACTTGTGAACCAACATGGTTTCACATCATCCCATGACATAATCAAACACAAAACAAGAGAGAGCTATGCCGGGCTACCCCTGTCAGAAGAATGTCTAGGGGGGTAGACGATCCGAGGCCCGTAGATCATCAGGGTTTCGCCGGAGGAAGTCCACGAGAACGTCGGAATCATCTGAAAACTTGCATGTGTCTCTGGCATATGTGTGTGAGTGTGGTGCAAGGTTGGTATAGGTGCTTGCATGTGTCCCCCCTCGCATGCATGCGCTCTAACCTAGAAGCGAAGGTTCTGGACCTGTATAAGGGTGAATCTCCCCGTTATGGTGAAACCGGGCCGTATAGTGACCCAACTTGTGAACCAACATGGTTTCACATCATCCCATGACATAATCAAACACAAAACAAGAGAGAGCTACGCCGGGCTACCCCTGTCAGAAGAATATCTAGGGGGTAGACGATCCGAGGCCCGTAGATCATCAGGGTTTCGCCGGAGGAAGTCCACGAGAACGTCGGAATCATCTGAAAACTTGCATGTGTCCCTGGCATATGTGTGTGAGTGTGGTGCAAGGTTGGTATAGGTGCTTGCATGTGTCCCCCCTCGCATGCATGCGCTCTAACCTAGAAGCGAAGGTTCTGGACCTGTATAAGGGGGAATCTCCCCGTTACGGTGAAACCGGGTAGTATAGTGCCCCAACTTGTGAACCAACATGGTTTCACATAATCCCATGACATAATCAAACACAAAACAAGAGAGAGCTACGTCGGGCTACCCCCTTCAGAAGAATCTCTAGGGGTAGACGATCCGAGGCCCGTAGATCATCACGGTTTCGCCGGAGGAAGTCCACGAGAACGTCCGAATCATCTGAAAACTTGCATGTGTCCCTGACATATGTGCGTGAGTGTGGTGCAAGGTTGGTATAAGTGATTGCATGTGCCCCCCTCGCATGCATGCGCTCTAACCTAGAAGCGAAAGATTCTGGAACTGTATAAGGGGGAATCTCCCCGTTACGGTGAAACCGGGTAGGATAGTGCCCCAACTTGTGAACCAACATGGTTTCACATCATCCCATGACATAATCAAACACAGAACAAGAGAGAGCTACGCCGGGCTACCCCTGTCAGAAGAATGTCTAGGGGGTAGACGATCCGAGGCCCGTAGATCATCAGGGTTTCGCCGGAGGAAGTCCACGAGAACGTCGGAATCATCAGAAAACTTGCATGTGTACCTGGCATATGTGTGTGAGTGTGGTGCAAGGTTGGTATAGGTGCTTGCATGTGTCCCCCCTCGCATGCATGCGCTCTAACCTAGAAGCGAAGGTTCTGGACCTGTATAAGGGTGAATCTCCCCGTTATGGTGAAACCGGGTTGTATAGTGCCCCAACTTGTGAACCAACATGGTTTCACCTCATCCCATGACATAATCAAACACAAAACAAGAGAGAGCTACGCCGGGCTACCCCTGTCAGAAGAATGTCTAGGGGGGTAGACGATCTGAGGCCCGTAGATCATCAGGGTTTCGCCGGAGGAAGTCCACGAGAACGTCGGAATCATCTGAAACTTGCATGTGTCCGTGGCATATGTGTGTGAGAAGGGGCGGAGCTAGACGGGAAGTTTCCCTGATGCATCTCTCAAGCATATCATAGTTTTCATAGATTTGTAGCCTTGCAAGCTGAACGATGGCCACCCTGATGCACTATTCTCAGCCTAACCTGATGCATTGGCTTTACTAAGCTCATACTAGTACTACAAAAAGTTTCTTTGACCCTGATGCCCGTGCATCAGGTACAAACCATGCAGCTCCGCCCCTGTGTGTGAGTGTGGTGCAAGGTTGGTATAGGGGCTTGCATGTGTCCCCCCTCGCATGCATGCGCTCTAACCTAGAAGCGAAGGTTCTGGACCTGTATAAGGGTGAATCTCCCTGTTATAGTGAAACCGGGTAGTATAGTGCCCCAACTTGTGAACCAACATGGTTTCACATCATCCCATGACATAATCAAACACAAAAAAAGAGAGAGATACGCCGGGCTACCCCTATCAGAAGAATGTCTAGGGGGTAGATGATCCGAGGCCCGTAGATCATCAGGGTTTCGCCGGAGGAAGTCCACGAGAACGTCGGAATCATCTGAAAACTTGCATGTGTCCCTGGCATATGTGTGTGAGTGTGGTGCAAGGTTGGTATAGGTGCTTGCATGTGTCCCCCCTCGCATGCATGCGCTCTAACCTAGAAGCGAAGGTTCTGGACCTGTATAAGGGGGAATCTCCCTGTTACGGTGAAACCGGGTAGTATAGTGCCCCAACTTGTGAACCAACATGGTTTCACATCATCCCATGACATAATCAAACACAAAACAAGAGAGAGCTACGCCGGGCTACCCCCTTCATAAGAATCTCTAGGGGTAGACGATTCGAGGCCCGTAGATCATCAGGGTTTCGCCAGAGGAAGTCCACGAGAACGTCGGAATCATCTGAAAACTTGCATGTGTCCCTGGCATATGTGCGTGAGTGTGGTGCAAGGTTGGTATAGGTGACTGCATGTGCCCCCCTCGCATGCATGCGCTCTAACCTAGAAGCGTAAGGTTCTGGAACTCTATAAGGGGGAATCTCCCTGTTACGGTGAAACCGGGTAGGATAGTGCCCCAACTTGTGAACCAACATGGTTTCACATCATCCCATGACATAATCAAACACAGAACAAGAGAGAGCTACGCCGGGCTACCCCTGTCAGAAGAATGTCTAGGGGGGTAGACGATCCGAGGCCCGCAGATCATCAGGGTTTCGCCGGAGGAAGTCCACGAGAACGTCGGAATCATCTGAAAACTTGCATGTGTCCCTGGCATATGTGTGTGAGTGTGGTGCAAGGTTGGTATAGGTGCTTGCATGTGTCCCCCCTCGCATGCATGCGCTCAAACCTAGAAGCGAAGGTTCTGGACCTATATAAGGGGGAGTCTCCCCGTTACGGTGAAACCGGGCCGTATAGTGCCCCAACTTGTGAACCAACATGGTTTCACATCATCCCATGACATAATCAAACACAAAACAAGAGAGAGCTATGCCGGGCTACCCCTGTCAGAAGAATGTCTAGGGGGGTAGACGATCCGAGGCCCGTAGATCATCAGGGTTTCGCCGGAGGAAGTCCACGAGAACGTCGGAATCATCTGAAAACTTGCATGTGTCTCTGGCATATGTGTGTGAGTGTGGTGCAAGGTTGGTATAGGTGCTTGCATGTGTCCCCCCTCGCATGCATGCGCTCTAACCTAGAAGCGAAGGTTCTGGACCTGTATAAGGGTGAATCTCCCAGTTATGGTGAAACCGGGCCGTATAGTGACCCAACTTGTGAACCAACATGGTTTCACATCATCCCATGACATAATCAAACACAAAACAAGAGAGAGCTACGCCGGGCTACCCCTGTCAGAAGAATATCTAGGGGGTAGACGATCCGAGGCCCGTAGATCATCAGGGTTTCGCCGGAGGAAGTCCACGAGAACGTCGGAATCATCTGAAAACTTGCATGTGTCCCTGGCATATGTGTGTGAGTGTGGTGCAAGGTTGGTATAGGTGCTTGCATGTGTCCCCCCTCGCATGCATGCGCTCTAACCTAGAAGCGAAGGTTCTGGACCTGTATAAGGGGGAATCTCCCCGTTACGGTGAAACCGGGTAGTATAGTGCCCCAACTTGTGAACCAACATGGTTTCACATAATCCCATGACATAATCAAACACAAAACAAGAGAGAGCTACGTCGGGCTACCCCCTTCAGAAGAATCTCTAGGGGTAGACGATCCGAGGCCCGTAGATCATCACGGTTTCGCCGGAGGAAGTCCACGAGAACGTCCGAATCATCTGAAAACTTGCATGTGTCCCTGACATATGTGCGTGAGTGTGGTGCAAGGTTGGTATAAGTGATTGCATGTGCCCCCCTCGCATGCATGCGCTCTAACCTAGAAGCGAAAGATTCTGGAACTGTATAAGGGGGAATCTCCCCGTTACGGTGAAACCGGGTAGGATAGTGCCCCAACTTGTGAACCAACATGGTTTCACATCATCCCATGACATAATCAAACACAGAACAAGAGAGAGCTACGCCGGGCTACCCCTGTCAGAAGAATGTCTAGGGGGTAGACGATCTGAGGCCCGTAGATCATCAGGGTTTCGCCGGAGGAAGTCCACGAGAACGTCGGAATCATCAGAAAACTTGCATGTGTACCTGGCATATGTGTGTGAGTGTGGTGCAAGGTTGGTATAGGTGCTTGCATGTGTCCCCCCTCGCATGCATGCGCTCTAACCTAGAAGCGAAGGTTCTGGACCTGTATAAGGGTGAATCTCCCCGTTATGGTGAAACCGGGTTGTATAGTGCCCCAACTTGTGAACCAACATGGTTTCACCTCATCCCATGACATAATCAAACACAAAACAAGAGAGAGCTACGCCGGGCTACCCCTGTCAGAAGAATGTCTAGGGGGGTAGACGATCTGAGGCCCGTAGATCATCAGGGTTTCGCCGGAGGAAGTCCACGAGAACGTCGGAATCATCTGAAACTTGCATGTGTCCGTGGCATATGTGTGTGAGAAGGGGCGGAGCTAGACGGGAAGTTTCCCTGATGCATCTCTCAAGCATATCATAGTTTTCATAGATTTGTAGCCTTGCAAGCTGAACGATGGCCACCCTGATGCACTATTCTCAGCCTAACCTGATGCATTGGCTTTACTAAGCTCATACTAGTACTACAAAAAGTTTCTTTGACCCTGATGCCCGTGCATCAGGTACAAACCATGCAGCTCCGCCCCTGTGTGTGAGTGTGGTGCAAGGTTGGTATAGGGGCTTGCATGTGTCCCCCCTCGCATGCATGCGCTCTAACCTAGAAGCGAAGGTTCTGGACCTGTATAAGGGTGAATCTCCCTGTTATAGTGAAACCGGGTAGTATAGTGCCCCAACTTGTGAACCAACATGGTTTCACATCATCCCATGACATAATCAAACACAAAAAAAGAGAGAGATACGCCGGGCTACCCCTATCAGAAGAATGTCTAGGGGGTAGATGATCCGAGGCCCGTAGATCATCAGGGTTTCGCCGGAGGAAGTCCACGAGAACGTCGGAATCATCTGAAAACTTGCATGTGTCCCTGGCATATGTGTGTGAGTGTGGTGCAAGGTTGGTATAGGTGCTTGCATGTCTCCTCCCTCGCATGCATGCGCTCTAACCTAGAAGCGAAGGTTCTGGACCTGTATAAGGGTGAATCTCCCTGTTACGGTGAAACCGGGTAGTATAGTGCCCTAACCGGTGAACCAACATAGTTTCACATCATCCCATGACATAATCAAACACAAAACAAGAGAGAGCTACGCCGGGCTACCCCTGTCAGAAGAATGTCTAGGGGGGTAGACGATCCGAGGCCCGTAGATCATCAGGGTTTCGCCGGAGGAAGTCCACGAGAACGTCGGAATCATCTGAAAACTTGCATGTGTCCCTGGCATATGTGTGTGAGTGTGGTGCAAGGTTGGTATAGGTGCTTGCAAGTGTCCCCCCTGGCATGCATGCGCTCTAACCTAGAAGCGAAGGTTCTGGACCTGTATAAGGGTGAATATCCCCGTTATGGTAAAACCGGGTTGTATAGTGCCCCAACTTGTGAACCAACATGGTTTCACATCATACCATGACATAATCAAACACAAAACAAGAGAGAGCTACGCCGGGCTACCCCTGTCAGAAGAATATCTAGGGGGTAGACGATCCGAGGCCCGTAGATCATCAGGGTTTCGCCGAAGGAAGTCCATAAGAACGTCGGAATCAGCTGAAAACTTGCATGTGTCCCTGGCATATGTGTGTGAGTGTGGTGCAAGGTTGGTATAGGTGCTTGAATGTGTCCTCCCTCGCATGCATGCGCTCTAACCTAGAAGCGAAGGTTCTGGACCTGTATAAGGGTGAATCTCCCTTTTACGGTGAAACCGGGTAGTATAGTGCCCTAACTTGTGAACCAACATGGTTTCACATCATCCCATGACATAATCAATCACAAAACAAGAGAGAGCTACGCCGGGCTACCCCATCAGAAGAATGTCTAGGGGGTAGACGATCCGAGACCCGTAGATCATCAGGGTTTCGCCGGAGGAAGTCCACGAGAACGTCTGAATCATCTGAAAACTTGCATGTGTCCCTGGCATATGTCTGTGAGTGTGGTGCAAGGTTGGTATAGGTGCTTGCATGTGTCCCCCCTCGCATGCATGCGCTCTAACCTAGAAGCGAAGGTTCTGGACCTGTATAAGGGGGAATCTCCCCGTTACGGTGAAACCGGGTAGTATAGTGCCCCAACTTGTGAACCAACATGGTTTCACATCATCCCATGACATAATCAAACACAAAACAAGAGAGAGCTACGTCGGGCTACCCCCTTCAGAAGAATCTCTAGGGGGTAGACGATCCGAGGCCCGTAGATCATCAGGGTTTCGCCGGAGGAAGTCCACGAGAACGTCGGAATCATCTGAAAACTTGCATGTGTCCCTGGCATATGTGCGTGAGTGTGGTGCAAGGTTGGTATAAGTGATTGCATGTGCCCCCCTCGCATGCATGCCCTCTAACCTAGAAGCGAAAGGTTCTGGAACTGTATAAGGGGGAATCTCCCCGTTACTGTGAAACCGGGTAGGATAGTGCCCCAACTTGTGAACCAACATGGTTTCACATCATCCCATGACATAATCAAACACAAAAAAAGAGAGAGCTACGACGGGCTACCCCTGTCAGAAGAATGTCTAGGGGGTAGACGATCCGAGGCCCGTAGATCATCAGGATTTCGCCGGAGGAAGTCCACGAGAACGTCGGAATCATCTGAAAACTTGCATGTGTACCTGGCATATGTGTGTGAGTGTGGTGCAAGGTTGGTATAGGTGCTTGCATGTGTCCCCCCTCGCATGCATGCACTCTAACCTAGAAGCGAAGGTTCTGGACCTGTATAAGGGTGAATCTCCCCGTTAGGGTGAAACCGGGTTGTATAGTGCCCCAACTTGTGAACCAACATGGTTTCACCTCATCCCATGACATAATCAAACACAAAACAAGAGAGAGCTACGCCGGGCTACCCCTGTCAGAAGAATATCTAGGGGGTAGACGATCTGAGGCCCGTAGATCATCAGGGTTTCGTCGGAGGAAGTCCACGAGAACGTCGGAATCATCTGGAAAATTGCATGTGTCCCTGGCATATGTGTGTGAGTGTGGTGCAAGGTTGGTATAGGTGCTTGCATGTGTCCCCCCTCGCATGCATGCGCTCTAACCTAGAAGCGAAGGTTCTGGACCTGTATAAGGGGGAATCTCCCCGTTACGGTGAAACCGGGTAGGATAGTGCCCCAACTTGTGAACCAACATGGTTTCACATCATCCCATGACATAATCAAACACAAAACAAGAGAGAGCTACGCCGGGCTACCCCTGTCAGAAGAATGTCTAGGGGGTAGACGATCCGAGGCCCGTAGATCATCAGGGTTTCGCCGGAGGAAGTCCACGAGAACGTCGGAATCATCTGAAAACTTGCATGTGTCCCTGGGATATGTGCGTGAGTGTGGTGCAAGGTTGGTATAAGTGATTGCATGTGCCCCCCTCGCATGCATGCGCTCTAACCTAGAAGCGAAAGGTTCTGGAACTGTATAAGGGGGAATCTCCCTGTTACGGTGAAACCGGGTAGGATAGTGCCCCAACTTGTGAACCAACATGGTTTCACATCATCCCATGACATAATCAAACACAAAACAAGAGAGAGCTACGCCGGGCTACCCCTGTCAGAAGAATTTCTAGGGGGTAGACGATCCGAGGCCCGTAGATCATCAGGGTTTCGCCGGAGGAAGTCCACGAGAACGTCGGAATCATCTGAAAACTTGCATGTGTACCTGGCATATGTGTGTGAGTGTGGTGCAAGGTTGGTATAGGTGCTTGCATGTGTCCCCCCTCGCATGCATGCGCTCTAACCTAGAAGCGAAGGTTCTGGACCTGTATAAGGGTGAATCTCCCCGTTATGGTGAAACCGGGTTGATAGTGCCCCAACTTGTGAACCAACATGGTTTCACCTCATCCCATGACATAATCAAACACAAAACAAGAGAGAGCTACGCCGGGCTACCCCTGTCAGAAGAATATCTAGGGGGTAGACGATCTGAGGCCCGTAGATCATCAGGGTTTCGCCGGAGGAAGTCCACGAGAACGTCGGAATCATCTGGAAACTTGCATGTGTCCCTGGCATATGTGTGTGAGTGTGGTGCAAGGTTGGTATAGGTGCTTGCATGTGTCCCCCCTCGCATGCATGCGCTCTAACCTAGAAGCGAAGGTTCTGGACCTGTATAAGGGGGAATCTCCCCGTTACGGTGAAACCGGGTAGGATAGTGCCCCAACTTGTGAACCAACATGGTTTCACATCATCCCATGACATAATCAAACACAAAACAAGAGAGAGCTACGCCGGGCTACCCCTGTCAGAAGAATGTCTAGGGGGTAGACGATCCGAGGCCCGTAGATCATCAGGGTTTCGCCGGAGGAAGTCCACGAGAACGTCAGAATCATCTGAAAACTTGCATGTGTCCCTGGGATATGTGTGTGAGTGTGGTGCAAGGTTGGTATAGGTGCTTGCATGTGTCCCCCCTCGCATGCATGCGCTCTAACCTAGAAGCGAAGGTTCTGGACCTGTATAAGGGTGAATCTCCCCGTTATGGTGAAACCGGGTTGTATAGTGCCCCAACTTGCGAACCAACATGGTTTCACC
This sequence comes from Avena sativa, assembly GCA_916181665.1. Classification (NCBI taxonomy): domain Eukaryota; kingdom Viridiplantae; phylum Streptophyta; class Magnoliopsida; order Poales; family Poaceae; genus Avena; species Avena sativa. Next base: position 95,911,030 of record OV702294.1, read on the forward strand.
TCATCCCATGACATAATCAAACACAAAACAAGAGAGAGCTACGCCGGGCTACCCCTGTCAGAAGAATATCTAGGGGGTAGACGATCCGAGGCCCGTAGATCATCAGGGTTTCGCCGGAGGAAGTCCACGAGAACGTCGGAATCATCTGAAAACTTGCATGTGTCCCTGGCATATGTGTGTGAGTGTGGTGCAAGGTTGGTATAGGTGCTTGCATGTGTCCCCCCTCGCATGCATGCGCTCTAACCTAGAAGCGAAGGTTCTGGACCTGTATAAGGGGGAATCTCCCTGTTACGGTGAAACCGGGTAGTATAGTGCCCCAACTTGTGAACCAACATGGTTTCACATCATCCCATGACATAATCAAACACAAAACAAGAGAGAGCTACGCCGGGCTACCCCCTTCAGAAGAATGTCTAGGGGTAGACGATCTGAGGCCCGTAGATCATCAGGGTTTCGTCGGAGGAAGTCCACGAGAACGTCGGAATCATCTGAAAACTTGCATGTGTTCCTGGCATATGTGTGTGAGTGTGGTTCAAGGTTGGTATAGGTGATTGCATGTGCCCCCCTCGCATGCATGCGCTCTAACCTGGAAGCGAAAGGTTCTGAAACTTTATAAGGGGGAATCTCCCTGTTACGGTGAAACCGGGTAGGATAGTGCCCCAACTTGTGAACCAACATGGTTTCACATCATCCCATGACATAATCAAACACAAAACAAGAGAGAGCTACGCCGGGCTACCCCTGTCAGAAGAATGTCTAGGGGGTAGACGATCCGAGGCCCGTAGATCATCAGGGTTTCGCCGGAGGAAATCCACGGGAACGTCGGAATCATCTGAAAACTTGCATGTGTCCCTGGCATATGTGTGTGAGTGTGGTGCAAGGTTGGTATAGGTGCTTGCATGTGTCCCCCTCGCATGCATGCGCTCTAACCTAGAAGTGAAGGTTCTGGACCTGTATATGGGTGAATCTCCCCGTTACGGTGAAACCGGGTAGTATAGTGCCCCAACTTGTGAACCAACATGGTTTCACATCATCTCATGACATAATCAAACACAAAACAAGAGAGAGCTACGCCGGACTACCCCTATCAGAAGAATGTCTATGGGGTAGACGATCCGAGGCCTGTAGATCATCAGGGTTTCGCCGGAGGAAGTCCACGAGAACGTCGGAATCAGGGGGGTGCATGTATATAGTGATCAAAACCACAATAACCTATGATCATATGTGTGCTCTCATGATCCTATGAAATAATATCACCTAACATATATGTAATAAAAGCCTTGCTAATTAAAGAAAAGAAAAAGGTGAAAAAAATTCTTTGTCGTGTGCACAGAAGAAAACACACGGCAAAGATTATCTTTGCCGTGTGCCTGACAGCGAGGGCACACGGCAAAGATTCTGCCGTCAGCCCCTGCCGGCGGGTGACCCTGCGAGGCCACAGGGCCCACTTCTTTGCCGTGAGGAAACCTTTGCCGTGTTTCTTCATTGACTTTGTCGTGATTCATTTCTTTGCCGTGTGTTCTCGTAGGTCCATTGCCGTGTTTGTTTCTTTGCCGTATTCTTTTTCTGCTGTTTGCCGTGCACCTGTACTTTGCCGTGTTCTTCTTAGTTTACACACGGCAAAGAGTATCTTTGCCGTGTTCCGGGCCTTTTGGCACACGACAAAGGAGAGGGGCGACGGCAGCGACATTTTTTCCCGTAGTGATTATGATCTTATGAAAAAAAATGTGTTTCCTTAGGTGACAAAAAGATTTTCTTTAGACATGTAATTGGATACAAGTTTTAGAGTGGTTAGCATTTTTAGTAACCCTCCACATGCCTCGATTTAACCGTGAAAAATGTGGTGGCACAAATTCGACAAAAAGAGATGAAAAAAAATAGTGTGGGACTGGAACAAAATTAAGATGGGACCGGAACAAAAAAAAACTATGCTATTTTTATTAATTAGAGGTCGATCGTTCCGGTGTACACGGTCTAAAATCCATATTTCTCCCTGAGAAAGTCATCAAATAGCCAACCGATCCCTCACAAGGCCAGCACCGCTCCTTAGTCTCTCCACCGATTCTAACGCCCTCCGCCGAGGGACGAAGCTTCATACAAATAATTGGGCAGGCCAAGCTAAATCGAATTAGTAAACCGTAACATGGAATAAGTTTGACCATCAGGCATGGAATTACATATTAGAAAATCAGCCTTATTCCAATCGAATATGCTTTTAAAATCTTCGATGCCATCTTCATACTTGTATTTGTTGTAGAGAATTTTAGTTCCGAGTTATGAGATGATGCTGCGAAGCGAAATTTGATGAAATAAGTACTAACTCCATTCCTGATGGTCGGTGTGCCATACGGGCAAGGTCGCCGGCTCGCTGCTGCTAGCACTTAGCTACTTGCATCTGATGTTCGGGGGCTGGACGCCCTCTTCGGTTCACCGCTGCTAATCACTGCTGGATCTCGGAGACTCGCGTTTAGCCAGATCGAGGCTGCTGATGCAGTGGTTGCTAGGAGCCCGGCCGAGACAACGAACTGAATCAAGGGTGCTGAAGGGAATGGATAGATTTTTTCTAAGGGTCACGGGAAACAGTGCGCTGCAGTGCTGCTGCTGGGCTGGAGTTACGTGTAGATATGTTCAGTTCTGCTCCAAAGCTGGGCGGGCCGTCTCCCAGTTTGGCCCTCACGTGGCTCCGTCAGTGGCCGCAACGCCGTTCGATCACCTCCCGCTAACGACCGTAGCCATGTTCCCCTCGATCCTCCATTGTGAGCACATCTCGCCAATGACCGGAGCCATAGTCGCCGCCGTCCCACTCCTCCGCTCTGTTCAACCGCCGCGTCGCCGCCTCGATCTGCTTCAAAGGTGAGGGCCGCGTGGTGGCGGAGGCCCTCGTATGATTGTCAATCAGAGACGCACACACATCACCTGTATTCTAAAATCTGAATTAGAGGCCAATACATTCTATGTCAAAGCTTGATAGAAGTAATCAAAAGTTTTAATCAACGGTTAGAAAAAAATCACAGACAACGGAATCAGATGGAACTCGGCGGAACGAAAAGTTCCGCCCCAATCACCGTAAAACTTGGTTATTGTTTATAAGTATCATTCGGAATACGAATAATGTTAATGAGTTGTTCTCTTTTCTAAGATGCAGGTGGAAGATAATATTATATTGTAGTATAGGTTCGACAACCTAAAAAACACAACAGTAGATCTGAAGCCAAAAGCAAATGCACCCAGGAATAATGGAGTGGGAAGTTTAAACAAAAACGGCTAAAATGGTACAGGAAGAAAGGATGAAGGCAATGATGGAGCGAATGGTAGAGCAAATGATGAGAGTATGGAGACAGTGATGATACAGAAACTGATGAAGAGGATAGACGCAATGATGGAGCGAAACATATATGCAGAGGTGACATGACGTTCCTTTAATCTCCTTATTAATTTTCATTGCTATTTGATTCCTAAACTAGAGACTATGTTTTTCAGAAACTTATCTCCAAGTTAAACAAGGAGGGCATAATATACAAAAGCACTGCAGCTTCTGTTTCCAACTCAGTTGGAGAGGAGGAAGACAAAGGGTCATATGAGAATAGAGCTACATTAAAGAATAAATAATTCTGGTATACAAAAGACACCGTACCTGCTGAAGTTAAAGTTGATCAGATAGTAAAGTCCGTAAATAAAAATGGAGAAAATGGTGATGCGACGACATAAGTCGATAGAGGCAAGAATCCGTGGAAAGTTCCACTCGGCAGCACACCTTATAATCCTGAACAAATCGATGATCTAACAGTGTCTAAATCAGTGTCATCAGAGCTAATGATGGAAATTTACCAATCAAGCAAGATCAATGGTAACGCTCAGTATGGAGCAACTGCTTCGAATGATTCTAGGAGTGTCGATAGTCAAGTTGTTGCATGCGATAAGCCGAAGCGGAAGTGAAAAATACAAGAAACACTAAAAAGTTATGTATGATTTGAATCCCAAAAACGTCGTGGAACTAAGAGAGGTACTGCCATCAATTTATTTTTCTTGTTGTAATATATGTTGTGCATCGACATGCTATTTATTTGCTGAGTAGGTTTGTTTGGTAACAAGAATGAGAATCCATCTGCGTAAACTGATAAACAGATAGCAGCAGCCGTTAGTTTTGTTGAAAACGCTTTAAAGAAGAAGTCACATGGTGACAAAGTTTTTTATCAACATCAAAATGGAAGTATTCAATCCAGCTTAAAGTAGTTCTAAAACATTAGTGGCTTACCGATCCCATAAGTTTTCATTAAAATATATGTATGTACAAACATCTACTAACAGTTATTAAGATTTAATTGGTTAAATTGTTCCAGGTAATTGATGCTTGCATTAGAGATTTATCACTCAGTGTTGGGCATGGCCGGTACATATTCACAACAGTTAGGACAACATTCCTCTTAAATCAGGTAAAAAAAAGCGAAAGTGAAAAAGTCAAAGCACAACATGGACTATGTGATAGAACAAAAGTGGAGCAATTGGTCGAGTTATGGATGAATATTTTTCATGTAATAAGGTAACCACTTTTTTATTTACAAGTTAACAATACGCGTAATAATTTTGAGTAATCATTCTTGTTTTTTTCATTTTAGTGCAGACATTTTTCTCTCTTTTCTATATTAAGCAGGAAATAGGCATGCATTAAAAATGACAAAAGCAAGAACGATTTCTCAAAATTATCACGCATGTTGCTAACTCGCAAATAAAAAAGTGGTTACTGTGTCACAGGAAAAATATCTGTCCATAACTCAACCAACTGCTGCACCGTTGTTCATCACATAGTCCATGTTGTGCTTTAACTTCTTCATTTTTGCCCTTTTTTGACCTGATTTAAGAGAAATGTTGTCCTAACTGTTGTGATTATGTACAGGTCATGCCTAACACCGAGTGAAAAAATCTCCAATGCAAGCATCAATTAACTGGAATAAGCTAACCAATTAAATCATGAAACCAATAATACATGTTTGTACATATGTACGTTTTAATGAGTATGCATTATATTGTAACTGAAAATTCTCCTTTGTTCCGTGGTAAAATAAATTTGCTATCTTTATCAAACATCTCTAGCATGCATTGTAACAGGACAGAGCGCGTGTTTATACGGGAAATTTGCAACATGGGCCGAAGATTTGTTGAGAGAAATTTTATGCGCTGCTCACTTGTAAAACTGTGGACCAAACTATAGGGCCATCGAGCTCGTCCATGCATGCTGTCGAACAAAAAAGATGATTAAGTACGAAACAAGTACTCCCTCCGTCCGTAAATAAGTGTACTTCTAGCTTTTGTCTGGGTTAAACTTTATCAAATTTAACCAACTTTATAGATAAATATAACAATATATATTACATCAAATTAACATATTATGAACTAAATTTGAAAACATATCTAATGGTACCAATTTAGTGTCATGAATATTGCTACGTTTTTCTATAAAATTAGTCAAACTTTACTAACTTTGATTTAAGACAAGACTAGAAGTACACTTATTTGCGGACGGAGGGAGTATGAAACTTAAATTCGAATCTACTATAGTACTAATCAAGATTGGCCTCTGACCTATAAGCAATACCGTGCAATCACACACCTCACACTAGTTTTATTCACTGTATTTGTATTTTTAAATCTAACAAGCCAAAGATGTGGCTCGTGGGGAGAACAAATGCAATCTGAGCCCGCTCCATCTTTTATTCTAAGATCATGTTGCATGCAGATACATGCGCAATTGTGCAATTACGTAAGGACGACCTAATCTGGCCGCGCATTAGCTAGACGGCCATGTTTGGCAACTAAACATATGCGCATGCTTGAATCACTCCACGCTTGATGCATCTAGCTTAATGCAGATCGAAAAGAACTAATCACGTAAACTAATCAAGATTAGAACCTTAAGACATCTTACCTAGTGATGGCGACGTTGACCACTGACCACAAACGGCCGATCTGGAGCAGTGACCGCACGCCGGGTCGGTGACTCCTCGTTGGGGCGTGGATAGGGACGAGGTGGGAGGCGGAGCTAGGTACGAGATGGGATGCGTTTTACGAGAGGCTGGAGGCGGCGCTATATATGGTGGAGGTGGGAGGCGGAGCTAGGTAGGAGATGGGATGCGTTTTAGGAGAGGCTGGAGGTGACGCTATGGTGGAGGTGGGAGGCGGCGCGACCTAGTAAGGGGCCTCGTAGGTCGTGGACAGGCACGACTCGGCGTGATCGTCGTAACCTGCCACCGATACGTGCGCTCGGCGCTATGCATGCACGCTTTAATGTTGCCACACAGTCCAGTTAATAAGGCCGCGTCGGTAGGACTTACAGTTGTTTAGTTTCAAATGTAAATTTAAAAATCGTAAAGATTAAAAAAATTAATATTCGTTTGTAAGAACTAAAATACTAGCATGTACCACAATTTTGAGGTGATTTCGGAAAGGGTCAAGAAAATCGAGTTGTTTAAAAAGCTAGCACAATTGAATCCAAAAGGTGTGTTTGTAATTCTTTATTTTTTTTTGAACTTTACAAAACTCCCTCCAATTTACTTCACATGTTAGCATACAGAGATAAAGCCATCTTACAGAGTTTTTTCAGTTTTTTGAAATTTTAAATTTTCATGCGAGATGGTCAAAGTATGAACTTTACAAAAACCCCTCAAACAAAAAGTCCATTGGTCAACCCTCGTACGGAAAAAGCTAGGGGTAGATCTACGGGGCCTACAAACTAGGGTGGTTTCGCTGGAAAATTTAACCGCCGGAGCGCCGGAATCTCACAAAAATTTGCATCTGACCCTAGCATATGTCCACAACTGTGGTGCAATATCCGTAGATGGAGTGAGTATCTCTCAGGTTTGACCGTCCTCCCACGCATGCCTTGGCACTCACCGAAGCTCAAGACCTATAGGAGGAATCTCCCGCAACGGGTCCAACGGACGGAAACCGGTGGAATTTTGAGCCCAACCTTGGTTTCCCTTGTTCCTACGGACTAAACGAACCTAAAGAAACAAAAAAGTCCATTGGTCAACCCCTGTTAAGGAAAAGCTTGGGGGTAGATGGACGGGGCCCACAAACTAGGGTTTCGCTGGAAAATTTCTTGCCAGATCGTCAAAATCCCATGAAAACTTGCATCTGACCCTAGCATATGTCCACAGCTGTAGTGCAATGTCCGTAGATAGAATGGGTACCTCCCGAGTGTGACCGTCCTCCCACGCATGCCTTGGCACTCACCGAAGCTCAAGACCTATAGGAGGAATCCCCCACTACGGGTCAAACAAACGGAAACCAGTGGAATTTTGAGCCCAACCTTGGTTGCCCTTGTTCCTACAAACTAAACAAACCTGAATAAACAAAAAAGTCCGTTGGTCAACCCTCGTATGGAAAAAGCTAGGGGTAGATCTACGGGGCCCACAAAACTAGGGTTTTGCTAGAAAATTTGCTTTCGGAGCGCTAGAGTCCCACGAAAACTTGCATCTGACCCAAGCATATGTCCACAACTGTGGTGTAATGTCTGTAGATGGAATGAGTAGCTCTCGGGTGTAACCGTCCTCCCACGCATGCCTTGGCACTCACCGAAGCTCTAGACCTATAGGAGGAATCTCCCGCTACGAGTCAAACGGACGGAAACCGGTGGAATATTGAGCACAACCTTGGTTTTCCTTGTTCATATGGACTAAACGAACCCGGACAAACAAAAAATTCATTGGTCAACCCTCGTACGGAAAATATACAGGGTAGATATACGAGGCCCACAAACTAGGGTTTCCTTGGAATATTTACCGCCAGAGCATCGGAATCTCACGAAAACTTGCATGTGACCCTAGCATATGTCCACAAGCTATGGTGCAATGTTCGTATATGGAATGAGTAGCTCCCGCGTGTGGCCGTCCTCCCATGCATGCCTTGGAACTCACCGAAGCTCTAGACCTATAGGAGGAATCTCCCGCTACGAGTCAAACAGACGGAAACTGATGGAATCTTGAACCCAACCTTGGTTTCCCTTGTTCCTATGGACTAAACTAACTTGAACAAACAAAAAGGTCGATTGGTAAACCCTTGTACAGAAAAAAGCGAGGGGGTAGATCTACGGCCCCAGAAACTATGCCTCCATCGATGGGAACAATCGGCATGGTGGAAATGGACGTGATCACCAAGGCAACAAGAACCCCATCAACACCAATGAGAAGGACGTCAACCAGATAATGTGCTATAATTGTAAGAAGTAGGGACACTTTGCAAGAGACTGCCCGTAAAAGAAGAAGAATGGTGGAAGCTTCAATGAGAACAATCCCAGTATGTTCCATAAGAGACATGTGAACCATATCGATGTGGAAGAAGTATTTGAAGAGCCAACTACAGAAAATAGTATGTTTCGACCAACACTTCATCAAATTTTGTTTTTTAACACTAGTGCATCGCATTCATTCATATCAAGAAGACATCAATAATTTGGTGGCTTGCCAACAGACTTCTAGCCAAGAGAACCCTCGAGAACCAACCCCATAATACCATTCTTTTTAAGGGTGGTAGCCTGCCTAGTATACCCTAGACGTAAACCCTTTATTTCTAGCCTTCTCGAATCTCGGGGACGAGATTATTTTTATGGATGGTAGTTTGTAACATCCCAAAATTTCCTAAATTTTGGAATGTTAAATTCAAATAGCTTGTTTAAATATTTGAGTGCCCAAAAACTTTTCGAATGACTCCTTTCTTTTATTAAAGCCTAAACCCTATTTTTCAAAGTTAGCATATAATGCTTTTGGGGAAAAACTAGTTATTTTATTGTTAGTAAAAAACGGATCCTATAAAGATTTTACTGTGTGTCATGATTTTACAAAATTTTATAAAGTAATTTTACTCAATTTGGATTTGTAAAACTAAAACTATGAAAGGATTTATAAAACAAATATAAGAAAATCACTATGTAAGAAAACGTCTTTGCTGTGTGTGCAAAATACACGCAGAGGATCCACGGAACACCTTTATTGTGTATAAGCAAACGACAAAGACTACACGGCAATGTTGGCAACGACAAAGGCCCTTTGCCATGTGTTTTTCTAGAAAAGATACAGAAAAGGTTTTGTTGTGTGTCTTACGCATAGATACGGCAAAGTAAAGTGAAATACCGGTTCCAGTGAAGATGAAGGTGTTTATTCTTTGTCATATGTCTCGTCGAAAACTACACTTAATCACATATAAGATATTTTAATCCTAAGTATGCTTACTATTAGGTCAAATTGCACTCATGGTCAAACTTCCCATTTGGTCACCCATCCTAAAATTATTGGAGTCTCAGCACACTTAACTTCTTCGTTCCTTTCGAATGTGTTTCCGAGAAAGAAATCATACCTTGTTGATAATACTTTCATATCAATCCTATTAAATCTTGGACTGTGATGTCACACATCTCAGCTTTAGATTCCAAACAATTATTTAATTAGAAAACAATGAATAAGTAATAATAATCTTGAATCCAAACAAATAATAAAATATATTTTTTGCCTTTTCTATTTAATATGGAATAATTCATATATTTAAATTCGTAAATCGGAATTTGACAAATAAAATATCTAAATCGATCAGAAAAATGAGAGGAATCCAAATATGACATCCATATAATCTTGTGAAACTAAAAATGATTGATGAACCTTTTCACATTGTTTCGATCATTTTTGAATTTTTATACTTATTTAAAACTATGGTTAAAATGACGAGCATGAAGACTCTTAGCTCGGGGATGAGCCTCGCTAAAATTACATTGGATCTCTGACTAAATAGCATATTGTGAACCTAAAACTGTTTTTTGTAAAATCATGAGCATCAGATCATGTACCTGTAGTTTATATCTGACCGACTTTCTACCGATTCGGCAGAAATTTATCTTTTTCACCAGGGGTGGACGGAAATGTTTGAGATACCCCTGTTGGGACCTTGTCCATGTAAGGTGGTCTAGTATTTTTTAAAAATGGGGTAGTAGCATTTTGAATTAGCAATTTGGTGGTTGCTACACAAAAATCCCCATTTTTTATGCTCGGAAAAAATAGCTTGCATGTGTCACTGGCATATGTGTGTGAGTGTGGTGCAAGGTTGGTATAGGTGCTTGCATGTCTCCTCCCTCGCATGCATGCGCTCTAACCTAGAAGCGAAGGTTCTGGACCTGTATAACGGTGAATCTCCCTGTTACGGTGAAACCGGGTAGTATAGTGCCCTAACTTGTGAACCAACATAGTTTCACATCATCCCATGACATAATCAAACACAAAACAAGAGAGAGCTACGCCGGGCTACCGCATCAGAAGAATGTCTAGGGGGTAGACGATCCGAGACCCGTAGATCATCAGGGTTTCGCCGGAGGAAGTCCACGAGAACGTCGGAATCATATGAAAACTTGCATGTGTCCCTGGCATATGTGTGTGAGTGTGGTGCAAGGTTGGTATAGGTGCTTGCATGTGTCCCCCCTCGCATGCATGCGCTCTAACCTAGAAGCGAAGGTTCTGGACCTATATAAGGGGGAGTCTCCCCGTTACGGTGAAACCGGGTAGTATAGTGCCCCAACTTGTGAACCAACATGGTTTCACATCATCCCATGACATAATCAAACACAAAACAAGAGAGAGCTATGCCGGGCTACCCCTGTCAGAAGAATGTCTAGGGGGTAGACGATCCGAGGCCCGTAGATCATCAGGGTTTCGCCGGAGGAAGTCCACGAGAACGTCGGAATCATCTGAAAACTTGCATGTGTCTCTGGCATATGTGTGTGAGTGTGGTGCAAGGTTGGTATAGGTGCTTGCATGTGTCCCCCCTCGCATGCATGCGCTCTAACCTAGAAGCGAAGGTTCTGGACCTGTATAAGGGTGAATCTCCCCGTTATGGTGAAACCGGGTTGTATAGTGCCCCAACTTGTGAACCAACATGGTTTCACATCATCCCATGACATAATCAAACACAAAACAAGAGAGAGCTACGCCGGGCTACCCCTGTCAGAAGAATATCTAGGGGGTAGACGATCCGAGGCCCGTAGATCATCAGGGTTTCGCCGGAGGAAGTCCACGAGAACGTCGGAATCATCTGAAAACTTGCATGTGTCCCTGGCATATGTGTGTGAGTGTGGTGCAAGGTTGGTATAGGTGCTTGCATGTGTCCCCCCTCGCATGCATGCGCTCTAACCTAGAAGCGAAGGTTCTGGACCTGTATAAGGGGGAATCTCCCCGTTACGGTGAAACCGGGTAGGATAGTGCCCCAACTTGTGAACCAATATGGTTTCACATCATCCCATGAGATAATCAAACACAAAACAAGAGAGAGCTACGTCGGGCTACCCCTTTCAGAAGAATGTCTAGGGGGTAGACGATCTGAGGCCCGTAGATCATTAGGGTTTCGCCGGAGGAACCCCACAAGAACGTCGGAATCATCTGAAAACTTGCATGTGTCCCTGGCATATGTGTGTGACTGTGGTGCAAGGTTGGTATAGGTGCCTGCATGTGTCCCCCCTCGCATGCATGCGCTCTAACCTAGAAGCGAAGGTTCTGGACCTGTATAAGGCGGAATCTGCCCGTTACGGTGAAACCGGGCCGTATAGTGCCCCAACTTGTGAACCAATATGGTTTCACATCATCCCATGACATAATCAAACACAAAACAAGAGAGAGCTACGCCGGGCTACCGCATCAGAAGAATGTCTAGGGGGTAGACGATCCGAGACCCGTATATCATCAGGGTTTCGCCGGAGGAAGTCCACGAGAACGTTGGAATCATATGAAAACTTGCATGTGTCCCTGGCATATGTGTGTGAGTGTGGTGCAAGGTTGGTATAGGTGCTTGCATGTGTCCCCCCTCGCATGCATGCGCTCAAACCTAGAAGCGAAGGTTCTGGACCTATATAAGGGGGAGTCTCCCCGTTACGGTGAAACCGGGTAGTATAGTGCCCCAACTTGTGAACCAACATGGTTTCACATCATCCCATGACATAAACAAACACAAAACAAGAGAGAGCTATGCCGGGCTACCCCTGTCAGAAGAATGTCTAGGGGGGTAGACGATCCGAGGCCCGTAGATCATCAGGGTTTCGCCGGAGGAAGTCCACGAGAACGTCGGAATCATCTGAAAACTTACATGTGTCTCTGGCATATGTGTGTGAGTGTGGTGCAAGGTTGGTATAGGTGCTTGCATGTGTCCCCCCTCGCATGCATGCGCTCTAACCTAGAAGCGAAGGTTCTGGACCTGTATAAGGGTGAATCTCCCCGTTATGGTGAAACCGGGCCGTATAGTGCCCCAACTTGTGAACCAACATGGTTTCACATCATCCCATGACATAATCAAACACAAAACAAGAGAGAGCTACGCCGGGCTACCCCTGTCAGAAGAATATCTAGGGGTAGACGATCCGAGGCCCGTAGATCATCAGGGTTTCGCCGGAGGAAGTCCACGAGAACGTCGGAATCATCTGAAAACTTGCATGTGTCCCTGGCATATGTGTGTGAGTGTGGTGCAAGGTTGGTATAGGTGCTTGCATGTGTCCCCCCTCGCATGCATGCGCTCTAACCTAGAAGCGAAGGTTCTGGACCTGTATAAGGGGGAATCTCCCCGTTACGGTGAAACCGGGTAGGATAGTGCCCCAACTTGTGAACCAATATGGTTTCACATCATCCCATGACATAATCAAACACAAAACAAGAGAGAGCTACGCCGGGCTACCCCTTTCAGAAGAATGTCTAGGGGGTAGACGATCTGAGGCCCGTAGATCATCAGGGTTTCGCCGGAGGAACCCCACAAGAACGTCGGAATCATCTGAAAACTTGCATGTGTCCCTGGCATATGTGTGTGACTGTGGTGCAAGGTTGGTATAGGTGCCTGCATGTGTCCCCCCTCGCATGCATGCGCTCTAACCTAGAAGCGAAGGTTCTGGACCTGTATAAGGCGGAATCTGCCCGTTACGGTGAAACCGGGCCGTATAGTGCCGCAACTTGTGAACCAATATGGTTTCACATCATCCCATGACATAATCAAACACAAAACAAGAGAGAGCTACGCCGGGCTACCCTTGTCAGAAGAATGTCTAGGGGGTAGACGATCTGAGGCCCATAGATCATCAGGGTTTCGCCGGAGGAACCCCACAAGAACGTCGGAATCATCTGAAAACTTGCATGTGTCCCTGGCATATGTGTGTGACTGTGGTGCAAGGTTGGTATAGGTGCCTGCATGTGTCCCCCCTCGCATGCATGCGCTCTAACCTAGAAGCGAAGGTTCTGGACCTGTATAAGGCGGAATCTACCCGTTACGGTGAAACCGGGCCGTATAGTGCCCCAACTTGTGAACCAATATGGTTTCACATCATCCCATGACATAATCAAACACAAAACAAGAGAGAGCTACGCCGGGCTACCCCTGTCAGAAGAATGTCTAGGGGGTAGACGATCCGAGGCCCGCAGATCATCAGGGTTTCGCCGGAGGAAGACCACGAGAACGTCGGAATCATCTGAAAACTTGCATGTGTCCCTGGCATATGTGTGTGACTGTGGTGCAAGGTTGGTATAGGTGCCTGCATGTGCCCCCCCTTGCATGCATGCGCTCTAACCTAGAAGCGAAGGTTCTGGACCTGTATAAGGCGGAATCTACCCGTTACGGTGAAACCGGGCCGTATAGTGCCCCAACTTGTGAACCAATATGGTTTCACATCATCCCATGACATAATCAAACACAAAACAAGAGAGAGCTACGCCGGGCTACCCCTGTTAGAAGAATGTCTAGGGGGGTAGACGATCCGAGGCCCGTAGATCATCAGGGTTTCGCCGGAGGAAGTCCACGAGAACGTCGGAATCATCTGAAACTTGCATGTGTCCGTGGCATATGTGTGTGAGCAGGGGCGGAGCTAGACGGGAAGTTTCCCTGATGCATCTCTCAAGCATATCATAGTTTTCATAGATTTGTAGCCTTGCAAGCTGAACTATGGCCACCCTGATGCACAATTCTCAGCCTAACCTGATGCATTGGCTTTACTAAGCTCATACTAGTACTACAAAAAGTTTCTTTGACCCTGATGCCCGTGCATCAGGTACAAACCATGCAGCTCCGCCCCTATGTGTGAGTGTGGTGCAAGGTTGGTATAGGGGCTTGCATGTGTCCCCCCTCGCATGCATGCGCTCTAACCTAGAAGCGAAGGTTCTGGACCTGTATAAGGGTGAATCTCCCTGTTATAGTGAAACCGGGTAGTATAGTGCCCCAACTTGTGAACCAACATGGTTTCACATCATCCCATGACATAATCAAACACAAAAAAAGAGAGAGCTACGCCGGGCTACCCCTGTCAGAAGAATATCTAGGGGGTAGACGATCCGAGGCCCGTAGATCATCAGGGTTTCGCCGGAGGAAGTCCACGAGAACGTCGGAATCATCTGAAAACTTGCATGTGTCCCTGGCATATGTGTGTGAGTGTGGTGCAAGGTTGGTATAGGTGCTTGCATGTGTCCTCCCTCGCATGCATGCGCTCTAACCTAGAAGCGAAGGTTCTGGACCTGTATAAGGGTGAATCTCCCTTTTACGGTGAAACCGGGTAGTATAGTGCCCTAACTTGTGAACCAACATGGTTTCACATCATCCCATGACATAATCAATCACAAAACAAGAGAGAGCTACGCCGGGCTACCCCATCAGAAGAATGTCTAGGGGTAGACGATCCGAGACCCGTAGATCATCAGGGTTTCGCTGGAGGAAGTCCACGAGAACGTCGGAATCATCTGAAAACTTGCATGTGTCCCTGGCATATGTGTGTGAGTGTGGTGCAAGGTTGGTATAGGTGCTTGCATGTGTCCCCCCTCGCATGCATGCGCTCTAACCTAGAAGCGAAGGTTCTGGACCTGTATAAGGGGGAATCTCCCCGTTACGGTGAAACCGGGTAGTATAGTGCCCCAACTTGTGAACCAACATGGTTTCACATCATCCCATGACATAATCAAACACAAAACAAGAGAGAGCTACGTCGGGCTACCCCCTTCAGAAGAATCTCTAGGGGGTAGACGATCCGAGGCCCGTAGATCATCAGGGTTTCGCCGGAGGAAGTCCACGAGAACGTCGGAATCATCTGAAAACTTGCATGTGTCCCTGGCATATGTGCGTGAGTGTGGTGCAAGGTTGGTATAAGTGATTGCATGTGCCCCCCTCGCATGCATGCCCTCTAACCTAGAAGCGAAAGGTTCTGGAACTGTATAAGGGGGAATCTCCCCGTTACGGTGAAACTGGATAGGATAGTGCCCCAACTTGTGAACCAACATGGTTTCACATCATCCCATGACATAATCAAACACAAAACAAGAGAGAGCTACGCCGGGCTACCCCTGTCAGAAGAATGTCTAGGGGTAGACGATCCGAGGCCCGTAGATCATCAGGGTTTCGCCGGAGGAAGTCCACGAGAACGTCGGAATCATCTGAAAACTTGCATGTGTACCTGGCATATGTGTGTGAGTGTGGTGCAAGGTTGGTATAGGTGCTTGCATGTGTCCCCCCTCGCATGCATGCGCTCTAACCTAGAAGCGAAGGTTCTGGACCTGTATAAGGGTGAATCTCCCCGTTATGGTGAAACCGGGTTGTATAGTGCCCCAACTTGTGAACCAACATGGTTTCACCTCATCCCATGACATAATCAAACACAAAACAAGAGAGAGCTACGCCGGGCTACCCCTGTCAGAAGAATATCTAGGGGGTAGACGATCTGAGGCCCATAGATCATCAGGGTTTCGCCGGAGGAAGTCCACGAGAACGTCGGAATCATCTGGAAACTTGCATGTGTCCCTGGCATATGTGTGTGAGTGTGGTGCAAGGTTGGTATAGGTGCTTGCATGTGTCCCCCCTCGCATGCATGCGCTCTAACCTAGAAGCGAAGGTTCTGGACCTGTATAAGGGGGAATCTCCCTGTTACGGTGAAACCGGGTAGGATAGTGCCCCAACTTGTGAACCAACATGGTTTCACATCATCCCATGACATAATCAAACACAAATCAAGAGAGAGCTACGCCGGGCTACCCCTGTCAGAAGAATGTCTAGGGGGTAGACGATCCGAGGCCCGTAGATCATCAGGGTTTCGCCGGAGGAAGTCCACGAGAACGTCGGAATCATCTGAAAACTTGCATGTGTCCCTGGCATATGTGTGTGAGTGTGGTGCAAGGTTGGTATAGGTGCTTGCATGTGTCCCCCCTCGCATGCATGCGCTCTAACCTAGAAGCGAAGGTTCTGGACCTGTATAAGGGTGAATCTCCCCGTTATGGTGAAACCGGGTTGTATAGTGCCCCAACTTGCGAACCAACATGGTTTCACCTCATCCCATGACATAATCAAACACAAAACAAGAGAGAGCTACGCCGGGCTACCCCTGTCAGAAGAATATCTAGGGGGTAGACGATGCGAGGCCCGTAGATCATCAGGGTTTCGCCGGAGGAAGTCCACGAGAACGTCGGAATCATCCGAAAACTTGCATGTGTCCCTGGCATATGTGTGTGAGTGTGGTGCAAGGTTGGTATAGGTGTTTGCATGTGTCCCCCCTCGCATGCATGCGCTCTAACCTAGAAGCGAAGGTTCTGGACCTGTATAAGGGGGAATCTCCCTGTTACGATGAAACCGGGTAGTATAGTGCCCCAACTTGTGAATCAACATGGTTTCACATCATCCCATGACATAATCAAACACAAAACAAGAGAGAGCTACGCCGGGCTACCCCCTTCAGAAGAATGTCTAGGGGGTAGACGATCCGAGGCCCGTAGATCATCAGGGTTTCGTCGGAGGAAGTCCACGAGAACGTCGGAATCATCTGAAAACTTGCATGTGTTCCTGGCATATGTGTGTGAGTGTGGTGCAAGGTTGGTATAGGTGCTTGCATGTGTCCCCCTCGCATGCATGCGCTCTAACCTAGAAGCGAAGGTTCTGGACCTGTATAAGGGGGAATCTCCCCGTTACGGTGAAACCGGGTAGGATAGTGCCCCAACTTGTGAACCAACATGGTTTCTCATCATCCCATGACATAATCAAACACAAAACAAGAGAGAGCTACGCCGGGCTACCCCTGTGAGAAGAATGTCTAGGGGGTAGACGATCCGAGGCCCGTGGATCATCAGGGTTTCGCCGGAGGAAGTCCACGAGAACGTCGGAATCATCTGAAAACTTGCATGTGTCCCTGGCATATGTGTGTGAGTGTGGTGCAAGGTTGGTATAGGTGCTTGCATGTGTCCTCCCTCGCATGCATGCGCTCTAACCTAGAAGTGAAGGTTCTGGACCTGTATAAGGGTGAATCTCCCCGTTACGGTGAAACCGGGTAGTATAGTGCCCCAACTTATGAACCAACATGGTTTCACATCATCTCATGACATAATCAAACACAAAGCAAGAGAGAGCTACGCCGGACTACCCCTATCAGAAGAATGTCTATGGGGTAGACGATCCGAGGCCTGTAGATCATCAGGGTTTCGCCGGAGGAAGTCCACGAGAACGTCGGAATCAGGGGGGTGCATGTATATAGTGATCAAAACCACAATAACCTATGATCATATGTGTGCTCTCATGATCCTATGAAATAATATCACCTAACATATATGTAATAAAAGCCTTGCTAATTAAAGAAAAGAAAAAGGTGAAAAAAATTCTTTGCCGTGTGCACAGAAGAAAACACACGGCAAAGATGCCGTGTGCCTGACGGCGAGGGCACACGGCAAAGATTCTGTCGTCAGCCCCTGCCGGCGGGTGACCCTGCGAAGCCACAGGGCCCACTTCTTTGCCGTGAGGAAACCTTTGTCGTGTTTCTTCATTGACTTTGTCGTGATTCATTTCTTTGCCGTGTGTTCTCGTAGGTCCATTGCCGTGTTTGTTTCTTTGCCGTATTCTTTTTCTGTTGTTTGCCGTGCACCTGTACTTTGCCGTGTTCTTCTTAGTTTACACACGGCAAAGAGTATCTTTGCCGTGTTCCGGGCCTTTTGGCACACGACAAAGGAGAGGGGCGATGGCAGCGACATTTTTTCCCGTAGTGATTATGATCTTATGAAAAAAATGTGTTTCCTTAGGTGAGAAAAAGATTTTCTTTAGACATGTAATTGGATACAAGTTTTAGAGTGGTTAGCATTTTTAGTAACCCTCCACATGCCTCGATTTAACCGTGAAAAATGTGGTGGCACAAATTCGACAAAAAGAGATGAAAAAAAATAGTGTGGGACTGGAACAAAATTAAGATGGGACCGGAACAAAAAAAACTGTGTTATTTTTATTAATTAGAGGTCGATCGTTCCGGTGTACACGGTCTAAAATCCATATTTCTCCCTGAGAAAGTCATCAAATAGCCAACCGATCCCTCACAAGGCCAGCACCGCTCCTTAGTCTCTCCACCAATTCTAACGCCCTCCGCCGAGGGACGAAGCTTCATACAAATAATTGGGCAGGCCAAGCTAAATCGAATTAGTAAACCGTAACATGGAATAAGTTTGACCATCAGGCATGGAATTACATATTAGAAAATCAGCCTTATTCCAATCGAATATGCTTTTAAAATCTTCGATGCCATCTTCATACTTGTATTTGTTGTAGAGAATTTTAGTTCCGAGTTATGAGATGATGCTGCGAAGCGAAATTTGATGAAATAAGTACTAACTCCATTCCTGATGGTCGGTGTGCCATACGGGCAAGGTCGCCGGCTCGCTGCTGCTAGCACTTAGCTACTTGCATCTGATGTTCGGGGGCTGGACGCCCTCTTCGGTTCACCGCTGCTAATCACTGCTGGATCTCGGAGACTCGCGTTTAGCCAGATCGAGGCTGCTGATGCAGTGGTTGCTAGGAGCCCGGCCGAGACAACGAACTGAATCAAGGGTGCTGAAGGGAATGGATAGATTTTTTCTAAGGGTCACGGGAAACAGTGCGCTGCAGTGCTGCTGCTGGGCTGGAGTTACGTGTAGATATGTTCAGTTCTGCTCCAAAGCTGGGCGGGCCGTCTCCCAGTTTGGCCCTCACGTGGCTCCGTCAGTGGCCGCAACGCCGTTCGATCACCTCCCGCTAACGACCGTAGCCATGTTCCCCTCGATCCTCCATTGTGAGCACATCTCGCCAATGACCGGAGCCATAGTCGCCGCCGTCCCACTCCTCCGCTCTGCTCAACCGCCGCGTCGCCGCCTCGATCTGCTTCAAAGGTGAGGGCCGCGTGGTGGCGGAGGCCCTCGTATGATTGTCAATCAGAGACGCACACACATCACCTATATTCTAAAATCTGAATTAGAGGCCAATACATTCTATGTCAAAGCTTGATAGAAGTAATCAAAAGTTTTAATCAACGGTTAGAAAAAAATCACAGACAACGGAATCAGATGGAACTCGGCGGAACGAAAAGTTCCGCCCCAATCACCGTAAAACTTGGTTATTGTTTATAAGTATCATTCGGAATACGAATAATGTTAATGAGTAGTTCCCTTTTCTAAGATGCAGGTGGAAGATAATATTATATTGTAGTATAGGTTCGACAACCTAAAAAACACAACAGTAGATCTGAAGCCAAAAGCAAATGCACCCAGGAATAATGGAGTGGGAAGTTTAAACAAAAACGGCTAAAATGGTACAGGAAGAAAGGATGAAGGCAATGATGGAGCGAATGGTAGAGCAAATGATGAGAGTATGGAGACAGTGATGATACAGAAACTGATGAAGAGGATAGACGCAATGATGGAGCGAAACATATATGCAGAGGTGACATGCCGTTCCTTTAATCTCCTTATTAATTTTCATTGCTATTTGATTCCTAAACTAGAGACTATGTTTTTCAGAAACTTATCTCCAAGTTAAACAAGGAGGGCATAATATACAAAAGCACTGCAGCTTCTGTTTCCAACTCAGTTGGAGAGGAGGAAGACAAAGGGTCATATGAGAATGGAGCTACATTAAAGAATAAATAATTCTGGTATACAAAAGACACCGTACCTGCTGAAGTTAAAGTTGATCAGATAGTAAAGTCCGTAAATAAAAATGGAGAAAATGGTGATGCGACGACATAAGTCGAAAGAGGCAAGAATCCGTGGAAAGTTCCACTCGGCAGCACACCTTATAATCCTGAACAAATCGATGATCTAACAGTGTCTAAATCAGTGTCATCAGAGCTAATGATGGAAATTTACCAATCAAGCAAGATCAATGGTAACGCTCAGTATGGAGCAACTGCTTCGAATGATTCTAGGAGTGTCGATAGTCAAGTTGTTGCATGCGATAAGCCGAAGCGGAAGTGAAAAATACAAGAAACACTAAAAAGTTATGTATGATTTGAATCCCAAAAACGTCGTGGAACTAAGAGAGGTACTGCCATCAATTTATTTTTCTTGTTGTAATATATGTTGTGCATCGACATGCTATTTATTTGCTGAGTAGGTTTGTTTGGTAACAAGAATGAGAATCCATCTGCGTAAACTGATAAACAGATAGCAGCAGCCGTTAGTTTTGTTGAAAACGCTTTAAAGAAGAAGTCACATGGTGACAAAGTTTTTTATCAACATCAAAATGGAAGTATTCAATCCAGCTTAAAGTAGTTCTAAAACATTAGTGGCTTACCGATCCCATAAGTTTTCATTAAAATATATGTATGTACAAACATCTACTAACAGTTATTAAGATTTAATTGGTTAAATTGTTCCAGGTAATTGATGCTTGCATTAGAGATTTATCACTCAGTGTTGGGCATGGCCGGTACATATTCACAACAGTTAGGACAACATTCCTCTTAAATCAGGTAAAAAAAAGCGAAAGTGAAAAAGTCAAAGCACAACATGGACTATGTGATAGAACAAAAGTGGAGCAATTGGTCGAGTTATGGATGAATATTTTTCATGTAATAAGGTAACCACTTTTTTATTTACAAGTTAACAATACGCGTAATAATTTTGAGTAATCATTCTTGTTTTTTTCATTTTAGTGCAGACATTTTTCTCTCTTTTCTATATTAAGCAGGAAATAGGCATGCATTAAAAATGACAAAAGCAAGAACGATTTCTCAAAATTATCACGCATGTTGCTAACTCGCAAATAAAAAAGTGGTTACTGTGTCACAGGAAAAATATCTGTCCATAACTCAACCAACTGCTGCACCGTTGTTCATCACATAGTCCATGTTGTGCTTTAACTTCTTCATTTTTGCCCTTTTTTGACCTGATTTAAGAGAAATGTTGTCCTAACTGTTGTGATTATGTACAGGTCATGCCTAACACCGAGTGAAAAA
The DNA here is from genome assembly GCA_916181665.1 of Avena sativa. Classification (NCBI taxonomy): domain Eukaryota; kingdom Viridiplantae; phylum Streptophyta; class Magnoliopsida; order Poales; family Poaceae; genus Avena; species Avena sativa. The sequence goes on from OV702294.1 coordinate 95,932,247, forward strand.
ATCTCCAATGCAAGCATCAATTAACTGGAATAAGCTAACCAATTAAATCATGAAACCAATAATACATGTTTGTACATATGTACGTTTTAATGAGTATGCATTATATTGTAACTGAAAATTCTCCTTTGTTCCGTGGTAAAATAAATTTGCTATCTTTATCAAACATCTCTAGCATGCATTGTAACAGGACAGAGCGCGTGTTTATACGGGAAATTTGCAACATGGGCCGAAGATTTGTTGAGAGAAATTTTATGCGCTGCTCACTTGTAAAACTGTGGACCAAACTATAGGGCCATCGAGCTCGTCCATGCATGCTGTCGAACAAAAAAGATGATTAAGTACGAAACAAGTACTCCCTCCGTCCGTAAACAAGTGTACTTCTAGCTTTTGTCTGGGTTAAACTTTATCAAATTTAACCAACTTTATAGATAAATATAACAATATATATTACATCAAATTAACATATTATGAACTAAATTTGAAAACATATCTAATGGTACCAATTTAGTGTCATGAATATTGCTACGTTTTTCTATAAAATTAGTCAAACTTTACTAACTTTGATTTAAGACAAGACTAGAAGTACACTTATTTGCGGACGGAGGGAGTATGAAACTTAAATTCGAATCTACTATAGTACTAATCAAGATTGGCCTCTGACCTATAAGCAATACCGTGCAATCACACACCTCACACTAGTTTTATTCACTGTATTTGTATTTTTAAATCTAACAAGCCAAAGATGTGGCTCGTGGGGAGAACAAATGCAATCTGAGCCCGCTCCATCTTTTATTCTAAGATCATGTTGCATGCAGATACATGCGCAATTGTGCAATTACGTAAGGACGACCTAATCTGGCCGCGCATTAGCTAGACGGCCATGTTTGGCAACTAAACATATGCGCATGCTTGAATCACTCCACGCTTGATGCATCTAGCTTAATGCAGATCGAAAAGAACTAATCACGTAAACTAATCAAGATTAGAACCTTAAGACATCTTACCTAGTGATGGCGACGTTGACCACTGACCACAAACGGCCGATCTGGAGCAGTGACCGCACGCCGGGTCGGTGACTCCTCGTTGGGGCGTGGATAGGGACGAGGTGGGAGGCGGAGCTAGGTACGAGATGGGATGCGTTTTACGAGAGGCTGGAGGCGGCGCTATATATGGTGGAGGTGGGAGGCGGAGCTAGGTAGGAGATGGGATGCGTTTTAGGAGAGGCTGGAGGTGACGCTATGGTGGAGGTGGGAGGCGGCGCGACCTAGTAAGGGGCCTCGTAGGTCGTGGACAGGCACGACTCGGCGTGATCGTCGTAACCTGCCACCGATACGTGCGCTCGGCGCTATGCATGCACGCTTTAATGTTGCCACACAGTCCAGTTAATAAGGCCGCGTCGGTAGGACTTACAGTTGTTTAGTTTCAAATGTAAATTTAAAAATCGTAAAGATTAAAAAAATTAATATTCGTTTGTAAGAACTAAAATACTAGCATGTACCACAATTTTGAGGTGATTTCGGAAAGGGTCAAGAAAATCGAGTTGTTTAAAAAGCTAGCACAATTGAATCCAAAAGGTGTGTTTGTAATTCTTTATTTTTTTTTGAACTTTACAAAACTCCCTCCAATTTACTTCACATGTTAGCATACAGAGATAAAGCCATCTTACAGAGTTTTTTCAGTTTTTTGAAATTTTAAATTTTCATGCGAGATGGTCAAAGTATGAACTTTACAAAAACCCCTCAAACAAAAAGTCCATTGGTCAACCCTCGTACGGAAAAAGCTAGGGGTAGATCTACGGGGCCTACAAACTAGGGTGGTTTCGCTGGAAAATTTAACCGCCGGAGCGCCGGAATCTCACAAAAATTTGCATCTGACCCTAGCATATGTCCACAACTGTGGTGCAATATCCGTAGATGGAGTGAGTATCTCTCAGGTTTGACCGTCCTCCCACGCATGCCTTGGCACTCACCGAAGCTCAAGACCTATAGGAGGAATCTCCCGCAACGGGTCCAACGGACGGAAACCGGTGGAATTTTGAGCCCAACCTTGGTTTCCCTTGTTCCTACGGACTAAACGAACCTAAAGAAACAAAAAAGTCCATTGGTCAACCCCTGTTAAGGAAAAGCTTGGGGGTAGATGGACGGGGCCCACAAACTAGGGTTTCGCTGGAAAATTTCTTGCCAGATCGTCAAAATCCCATGAAAACTTGCATCTGACCCTAGCATATGTCCACAGCTGTAGTGCAATGTCCGTAGATAGAATGGGTACCTCCCGAGTGTGACCGTCCTCCCACGCATGCCTTGGCACTCACCGAAGCTCAAGACCTATAGGAGGAATCCCCCACTACGGGTCAAACAAACGGAAACCAGTGGAATTTTGAGCCCAACCTTGGTTGCCCTTGTTCCTACAAACTAAACAAACCTGAATAAACAAAAAAGTCCGTTGGTCAACCCTCGTATGGAAAAAGCTAGGGGTAGATCTACGGGGCCCACAAAACTAGGGTTTTGCTAGAAAATTTGCTTTCGGAGCGCTAGAGTCCCACGAAAACTTGCATCTGACCCAAGCATATGTCCACAACTGTGGTGTAATGTCTGTAGATGGAATGAGTAGCTCTCGGGTGTAACCGTCCTCCCACGCATGCCTTGGCACTCACCGAAGCTCTAGACCTATAGGAGGAATCTCCCGCTACGAGTCAAACGGACGGAAACCGGTGGAATATTGAGCACAACCTTGGTTTTCCTTGTTCATATGGACTAAACGAACCCGGACAAACAAAAAATTCATTGGTCAACCCTCGTACGGAAAATATACAGGGTAGATATACGAGGCCCACAAACTAGGGTTTCCTTGGAATATTTACCGCCAGAGCATCGGAATCTCACGAAAACTTGCATGTGACCCTAGCATATGTCCACAAGCTATGGTGCAATGTTCGTATATGGAATGAGTAGCTCCCGCGTGTGGCCGTCCTCCCATGCATGCCTTGGAACTCACCGAAGCTCTAGACCTATAGGAGGAATCTCCCGCTACGAGTCAAACAGACGGAAACTGATGGAATCTTGAACCCAACCTTGGTTTCCCTTGTTCCTATGGACTAAACTAACTTGAACAAACAAAAAGGTCGATTGGTAAACCCTTGTACAGAAAAAAGCGAGGGGGTAGATCTACGGCCCCAGAAACTATGCCTCCATCGATGGGAACAATCGGCATGGTGGAAATGGACGTGATCACCAAGGCAACAAGAACCCCATCAACACCAATGAGAAGGACGTCAACCAGATAATGTGCTATAATTGTAAGAAGTAGGGACACTTTGCAAGAGACTGCCCGTAAAAGAAGAAGAATGGTGGAAGCTTCAATGAGAACAATCCCAGTATGTTCCATAAGAGACATGTGAACCATATCGATGTGGAAGAAGTATTTGAAGAGCCAACTACAGAAAATAGTATGTTTCGACCAACACTTCATCAAATTTTGTTTTTTAACACTAGTGCATCGCATTCATTCATATCAAGAAGACATCAATAATTTGGTGGCTTGCCAACAGACTTCTAGCCAAGAGAACCCTCGAGAACCAACCCCATAATACCATTCTTTTTAAGGGTGGTAGCCTGCCTAGTATACCCTAGACGTAAACCCTTTATTTCTAGCCTTCTCGAATCTCGGGGACGAGATTATTTTTATGGATGGTAGTTTGTAACATCCCAAAATTTCCTAAATTTTGGAATGTTAAATTCAAATAGCTTGTTTAAATATTTGAGTGCCCAAAAACTTTTCGAATGACTCCTTTCTTTTATTAAAGCCTAAACCCTATTTTTCAAAGTTAGCATATAATGCTTTTGGGGAAAAACTAGTTATTTTATTGTTAGTAAAAAACGGATCCTATAAAGATTTTACTGTGTGTCATGATTTTACAAAATTTTATAAAGTAATTTTACTCAATTTGGATTTGTAAAACTAAAACTATGAAAGGATTTATAAAACAAATATAAGAAAATCACTATGTAAGAAAACGTCTTTGCTGTGTGTGCAAAATACACGCAGAGGATCCACGGAACACCTTTATTGTGTATAAGCAAACGACAAAGACTACACGGCAATGTTGGCAACGACAAAGGCCCTTTGCCATGTGTTTTTCTAGAAAAGATACAGAAAAGGTTTTGTTGTGTGTCTTACGCATAGATACGGCAAAGTAAAGTGAAATACCGGTTCCAGTGAAGATGAAGGTGTTTATTCTTTGTCATATGTCTCGTCGAAAACTACACTTAATCACATATAAGATATTTTAATCCTAAGTATGCTTACTATTAGGTCAAATTGCACTCATGGTCAAACTTCCCATTTGGTCACCCATCCTAAAATTATTGGAGTCTCAGCACACTTAACTTCTTCGTTCCTTTCGAATGTGTTTCCGAGAAAGAAATCATACCTTGTTGATAATACTTTCATATCAATCCTATTAAATCTTGGACTGTGATGTCACACATCTCAGCTTTAGATTCCAAACAATTATTTAATTAGAAAACAATGAATAAGTAATAATAATCTTGAATCCAAACAAATAATAAAATATATTTTTTGCCTTTTCTATTTAATATGGAATAATTCATATATTTAAATTCGTAAATCGGAATTTGACAAATAAAATATCTAAATCGATCAGAAAAATGAGAGGAATCCAAATATGACATCCATATAATCTTGTGAAACTAAAAATGATTGATGAACCTTTTCACATTGTTTCGATCATTTTTGAATTTTTATACTTATTTAAAACTATGGTTAAAATGACGAGCATGAAGACTCTTAGCTCGGGGATGAGCCTCGCTAAAATTACATTGGATCTCTGACTAAATAGCATATTGTGAACCTAAAACTGTTTTTTGTAAAATCATGAGCATCAGATCATGTACCTGTAGTTTATATCTGACCGACTTTCTACCGATTCGGCAGAAATTTATCTTTTTCACCAGGGGTGGACGGAAATGTTTGAGATACCCCTGTTGGGACCTTGTCCATGTAAGGTGGTCTAGTATTTTTTAAAAATGGGGTAGTAGCATTTTGAATTAGCAATTTGGTGGTTGCTACACAAAAATCCCCATTTTTTGTGCTCGGAAAAAATAGCTTGCATGTGTCACTGGCATATGTGTGTGAGTGTGGTGCAAGGTTGGTATAGGTGCTTGCATGTCTCCTCCCTCGCATGCATGCGCTCTAACCTAGAAGCGAAGGTTCTGGACCTGTATAACGGTGAATCTCCCTGTTACGGTGAAACCGGGTAGTATAGTGCCCTAACTTGTGAACCAACATAGTTTCACATCATCCCATGACATAATCAAACACAAAACAAGAGAGAGCTACGCCGGGCTACCGCATCAGAAGAATGTCTAGGGGGTAGACGATCCGAGACCCGTAGATCATCAGGGTTTCGCCGGAGGAAGTCCACGAGAACGTCGGAATCATATGAAAACTTGCATGTGTCCCTGGCATATGTGTGTGAGTGTGGTGCAAGGTTGGTATAGGTGCTTGCATGTGTCCCCCCTCGCATGCATGCGCTCTAACCTAGAAGCGAAGGTTCTGGACCTATATAAGGGGGAGTCTCCCCGTTACGGTGAAACCGGGTAGTATAGTGCCCCAACTTGAGAACCAACATGGTTTCACATCATCCCATGACATAATCAAACACAAAACAAGAGAGAGCTATGCCGGGCTACCCCTGTCAGAAGAATGTCTAGGGGGGTAGAGGATACGAGGCCCGTAGATCATCAGGGTTTCGCCGGAGGAAGTCCACGAGAACGTCGGAATCATCTGAAAACTTGCATGTGTCTCTGGCATATGTGTGTGAGTGTGGTGCAAGGTTGGTATAGGTGCTTGCATGTGTCCCCCCTCGCATGCATGCGCTCTAACCTAGAAGCGAAGGTTCTGGACCTGTATAAGGGGGAATCTCCCCGTTACGGTGAAACCGGGTAGGATAGTGCCCCAACTTGTGAACCAATATGGTTTCACATCATCCCATGACATAATCAAACACAAAACAAGAGAGAGCTACGCCGGGCTACCCCTTTCAGAAGAATGTCTAGGGGGTAGACGATCTGAGGCCCGTAGATCATCAGGGTTTCGCCGGAGGAACCCCACAAGAACGTCGGAATCATCTGAAAACTTGCATGTGTCCCTGGCATATGTGTGTGACTGTGGTGCAAGGTTGGTATAGGTGCCTGCATGTGTCCCCCCTCGCATGCATGCGCTCTAACCTAGAAGCGAAGGTTCTGGACCTGTATAAGGCGGAATCTGCCCGTTACGGTGAAACCGGGCCGTATAGTGCCCCAACTTGTGAACCAATATGGTTTCACATCATCCCATGACATAATCAAACACAAAACAAGAGAGAGCTACGCCGGGCTACCCTTGTCAGAAGAATGTCTAGGGGGTAGACGATCTGAGGCCCGTAGATCATCAGGGTTTCGCCGGAGGAACCCCACAAGAACGTCGGAATCATCTGAAAACTTGCATGTGTCCCTGGCATATGTGTGTGACTGTGGTGCAAGGTTGGTATAGGTGCCTGGATGTGTCCCCCCTCGCATGCATGCGCTCTAACCTAGAAGCGAAGGTTCTGGACCTGTATAAGGCGGAATCTACCCGTTACGGTGAAACCGGGCCGTATAGTGCCCCAACTTGTGAACCAATATGGTTTCACATCATCCCATGACATAATCAAACACAAAACAAGAGAGAGCTACGCCGGGCTACCCCTGTCAGAAGAATGTCTAGGGGGTAGACGATCCGAGGCCCGCAGATCATCAGGGTTTCGCCGGAGGAAGACCACGAGAACGTCGGAATCATCTGAAAACTTGCATGTGTCCCTGGCATATGTGTGTGACTGTGGTGCAAGGTTGGTATAGGTGCCTGCATGTGTCCCCCCTCGCATGCATGCGCTCTAACCTAGAAGCGAAGGTTCTGGACCTGTATAAGGCGGAATCTACCCGTTACTGTGAAACCGGGCCGTATAGTGCCCCAACTTGTGAACCAATATGGTTTCACATCATCCCATGACATAATCAAACACAAAACAAGAGAGAGCTACGCCGGGCTACCCCTGTCAGAAGAATGTCTAGGGGGGTAGACGATCCGAGGCCCGTAGATCATCAGGGTTTCGCCGGAGGAAGTCCACGAGAACGTCGGAATCATCTGAAACTTGCATGTGTCCGTGGCATATGTGTGTGAGCAGGGGCGGAGCTAGACGGGAAGTTTCCCTGATGCATCTCTCAAGCATATCATAGTTTTCATAGATTTGTAGCCTTGCAAGCTGAACTATGGCCACCCTGATGCGAAATTCTCAGCCTAACCTGATGCATTGGCTTTACTAAGCTCATACTAGTACAACAAAAAGTTTCTTTGAACCTGATGCCCGTGCATCAGGTACAAACCATGCAGCTCCGCCCCTGTGTGTGAGTGTGGTTCAAGGTTGGTATAGGGTCTTGCATGTGTCCCCCCTCGCATGCATGCGCTCTAACCTAGAAGCGAAGGTTCTGGACCTGTATAAGGGTGAATCTCCCTGTTATAGTGAAACCGGGTAGTATAGTGCCCCAACTTGTGAACCAACATGGTTTCACATCATCCCATGACATAATCAAACACAAAAAAAGAGAGAGCTACGCCGGGCTACCCCTATCAGAAGAATGTCTAGGGGGTAGACTATCCGAGGCCCGTAGATCATCAGGGTTTCGCCGGAGGAAGTCCACGAGAACGTCGGAATCATCTGAAAACTTGCGTGTGTCCCTGGCATATGTGTGTGAGTGTGGTGCAAGGTTGGTATAGGTGCTTGCATGTCTCCTCCCTCGCATGCATGCGCTCTAACCTAGAAGCGAAGGTTCTGGACCTGTATAAGGGTGAATCTCCCTGTTACGGTGAAACCGGGTAGTATAGTGCCCTAACTGGTGAACCAACATAGTTTCACATCATCCCATGACATAATCAAACACAAAACAAGAGAGAGCTACGCCGGGCTACCCCATCAGAAGAATGTCTAGGGGGTAGACGATCCGAGACCCGTAGATCATCAGGGTTTCGCCGGAGGAAGTCCACGAGAACGTCGGAATCATCTGAAAACTAGCATGTGTCCCTGGCATATGTGTGTGAGTGTGGTGCATGGTTGGTATAGGTGCTTGCATGTGTCCCCCTTGCATGCATGCGCTCTAACCTAGAAGCAAAGATTCTGGACCTGTATAAGGGGGAATCTCCCCGTTACGGTGAAACCGGGTAGTATAGTGCCCCAACTTGTGAACCAACATGGTTTCACATCATCCCATGACATAATCAAACACAAAACAAGAGAGAGCTACGCCGGGCTACCCCCTTCAGAAGAATCTCTAGGGGGTAGACGATCCGAGGCCCGTAGATCATCAAGGTTTCGCCGGAGGAAGTCCACGAGAACGTCGGAATCATCTGAAAACTTGCATGTGTCCCTGGCATATATGTGTGAGTGTGGTGCAAGGTTGGTATAGGTGATTGCATGTGCCCCCCTCGCATGCATGCGCTCTAACCTAGAAGCGAAAGGTTCTGGAACACTATAAGGGGGAATCTCCCTGTTACGGTGAAACCGGGTAGGATAGTGCCCCAACTTGTGAACCAACATGGTTTCACATCATCCCATGACATAATCAAACACAAAACAAGAGAGAGCTACGCCGGGCTACCCCTGTCAGAAGAATGTCTAGGGGGGTAGACGATCCGAGGCCCGTAGATCATCAGGGTTTCGCCGGAGGAAGTCCACGAGAACGTCGGAATCATCTGAAAACTTGCATGTGTCCCTGGCATATGTGTGTGAGTGTGGTGCAAGGTTGGTATAGGTGCTTCCAAGTGTCCCCCCTCGCATGCATGCGCTCTAACCTAGAAGCGAAGGTTCTGGACCTGTATAAGGGTGAATATCCCCGTTATGGTGAAACCGGGTTGTATAGTGCCCCAACTTGTGAACCAACATGGTTTCACATCATCGCATGACATAATCAAACACAAAACAAGAGAGAGCTACGCCGGGCTACCCCTGTCAGAAGAATATCTAGGGGGTAGACGATCCGAGGCCCGTAGATCATCAGGGTTTCGCCGGAGGAAGTCCACGAGAACGTCGGAATCATCTGAAAACTTGCATGTGTCCCTGGCATATGTGTGTGAGTGTGGTGCAAGGTTGGTATAGGTGCTTGCATGTGTCCTCCCTCGCATGCATGCGCTCTAACCTAGAAGCGAAGGTTCTGGACCTGTATAAGGGTGAATCTCCCTTTTACGGTCAAACCGGGTAGTATAGTGCCCTAACTTGTGAACCAACATGGTTTCACATCATCCCATGACATAATCAATCACAAAACAAGAGAGAGCTACGCCGGGCTACCCCATCAGAAGAATGTCTAGGGGGTAGACGATCCGAGACCCGTAGATCATCAGGGTTTCGCCGGAGGAAGTCCACGAGAACGTCGGAATCATCTGAAAACTTGCATGTGTCCCTGGCATATGTGTGTGAGTGTGGTGCAAGGTTGGTATAGGTGCTTGCATGTGTCCCCCCTCGCATACATGCGCTCTAACCTAGAAGCGAAGGTTCTGGACCTGTATAAGGGGGAATCTCCCCGTTACGGTGAAACCGGGTAGTATAGTGCCCCAACTTGTGAACCAACATGGTTTCACATCATCCCATGACATAATCAAACACAAAACAAGAGAGAGCTATGTCGGGCTACCCCCTTCAGAAGAATCTCTAGGGGGTGGACGATCTGAGGCGCATAGATCATCAGGGTTTCGCCGGAGGAAGTCCACGAGAACGTCGGAATCATCTGAAAACTTGCATGTGTCCCTGGCATATGTGCGTGAGTGTGGTGCAAGGTTGGTATAAGTGATTGCATGTGCCCCCCTCTCATGCATGCCCTCTAACCTAGAAGCGAAAGGTTCTGGAACTGTATAAGGGGGAATCTCCCCGTTACGGTGAAACCGGGTAGGATAGTGCCCCAACTTGTGAACCAACGTGGTTTCACATCATCCCATGACATAATCAAACACAAAACAAGAGAGAGCTACGCCGGGCTACCCCTGTCAGAAGAATGTCTAGGGGGTAGACGATCCGAGGCCCGTAGATCATCAGGGTTTCGCCGGAGGAAGTCCACAAGAACGTCGGAATCATCTGAAAACTTGCATGTGTACCTGGCATATGTGTGTGAGTGTGGTGCAAGGTTGGTATAGGTGCTTGCATGTGTCCCCCTCGCATGCATGCGCTCTAACCTAGAAGCGAAGGTTCTGGACCTGTATAAGGGTGAATCTCCCCGTTATGGTGAAACCGGGTTGTATAGTGCCCCAACTTGTGAACCAACATGGTTTCACCTCATCCCATGACATAATCAAACACAAAACAAGAGAGAGCTACGCCGGGCTACCCCTGTGAGAAGAATATCTAGGGGGTAGACGATCTGAGGCCCGTAGATCATCAGGGTTTCGCCGGAGGAAGTCCACGAGAACGTCGGAATCATCTGGAAACTTGCATGTGTCCCTGGCATATGTGTGTGAGTGTGGTGCAAGGTTGGTATAGGTGCTTGCATGTGTCCCCCCTCGCATGCATGCGCTCTAACCTAGAAGCGAAGGTTCTGGACCTGTATAAGGGGGAATCTCCCCGTTACGGTGAAACCGGGTAGGATAGTGCCCCAACTTGTGAACCAACATGTTTTCACATCATCCCATGACATAATCAAACACAAAACAAGAGAGAGCTACGCCGGGCTACCCCTGTCAGAAGAATGTCTAGGGGGTAGACGATCCGAGGCCCGTAGATCATCAGGGTTTCGCCGGAGGAAGTCCACGAGAACGTCGGAATCATCTGAAAACTTGCATGTGTCCCTGGCATATGTGTGTGAGTGTGGTGCAAGGTTGGTATAGGTGCTTGCATGTGTCCCCCCTCGCATGCATGCGCTCTAACCTAGAAGCGAAGGTTCTGGACCTGTATAAGGGTGAATCTCCCAGTTATGGTGAAACCGGGCCGTATAGTGACCCAACTTGTGAACCAACATGGTTTCACATCATCCCATGACATAATCAAACACAAAACAAGAGAGAGCTACGCCGGGCTACCCCTGTCAGAAGAATATCTAGGGGGTAGACGATCCGAGGCCCGTAGATCATCAGGGTTTCGCCGGAGGAAGTCCACGAGAACGTCGGAATCATCTGAAAACTTGCATGTGTCCCTGGCATATGTGTGTGAGTGTGGTGCAAGGTTGGTATAGGTGCTTGCATGTGTCCCCCCTCGCATGCATGCGCTCTAACCTAGAAGCGAAGGTTCTGGACCTGTATAAGGGGGAATCTCCCCGTTACGGTGAAACCGGGTAGTATAGTGCCCCAACTTGTGAACCAACATGGTTTCACATAATCCCATGACATAATCAAACACAAAACAAGAGAGAGCTACGTCGGGCTACCCCCTTCAGAAGAATCTCTAGGGGTAGACGATCCGAGGCCCGTAGATCATCACGGTTTCGCCGGAGGAAGTCCACGAGAACGTCCGAATCATCTAAAAACTTGCATGTGTCCCTGACATATGTGCGTGAGTGTGGTGCAAGGTTGGTATAGGTGATTGCATGTGCCCCCCTCGCATGCATGCGCTCTAACCTAGAAGCGAAAGATTCTGGAACTGTATAAGGGGGAATCTCCCCGTTACGGTGAAACCGGGTAGGATAGTGCCCCAACTTGTGAACCAACATGGTTTCACATCATCCCATGACATAATCAAACACAGAACAAGAGAGAGCTACGCCGGGCTACCCCTGTCAGAAGAATGTCTAGGGGGTAGACGATCCGAGGCCCGTAGATCATCAGGGTTTCGCCGGAGGAAGTCCACGAGAACGTCGGAATCATCAGAAAACTTGCATGTGTACCTGGCATATGTGTGTGAGTGTGGTGCAAGGTTGGTATAGGTGCTTGCATGTGTCCCCCCTCGCATGCATGCGCTCTAACCTAGAAGCGAAGGTTCTGGACCTGTATAAGGGTGAATCTCCCCGTTATGGTGAAACCGGGTTGTATAGTGCCCCAACTTGTGAACCAACATGGTTTCACCTCATCCCATGACATAATCAAACACAAAACAAGAGAGAGCTACGCCGGGCTACCCCTGTCAGAAGAATGTCTAGGGGGGTAGACGATCTGAGGCCCGTAGATCATCAGGGTTTCGCCGGAGGAAGTCCACGAGAACGTCGGAATCATCTGAAACTTGCATGTGTCCGTGGCATATGTGTGTGAGAAGGGGCGGAGCTAGACGGGAAGTTTCCCTGATGCATCTCTCAAGCATATCATAGTTTTCATAGATTTGTAGCCTTGCAAGCTGAACGATGGCCACCCTGATGCACTATTCTCAGCCTAACCTGATGCATTGGCTTTACTAAGCTCATACTAGTACTACAAAAAGTTTCTTTGACCCTGATGCCCGTGCATCAGGTACAAACCATGCAGCTCCGCCCCTGTGTGTGAGTGTGGTGCAAGGTTGGTATAGGGGCTTGCATGTGTCCCCCCTCGCATGCATGCGCTCTAACCTAGAAGCGAAGGTTCTGGACCTGTATAAGGGTGAATCTCCCTGTTATAGTGAAACCGGGTAGTATAGTGCCCCAACTTGTGAACCAACATGGTTTCACATCATCCCATGACATAATCAAACACAAAAAAAGAGAGAGATACGCCGGGCTACCCCTATCAGAAGAATGTCTAGGGGGTAGATGATCCGAGGCCCGTAGATCATCAGGGTTTCGCCGGAGGAAGTCCACGAGAACGTCGGAATCATCTGAAAACTTGCATGTGTCCCTGGCATATGTGTGTGACTGTGGTGCAAGGTTGGTATAGGTGCCTGCATGTGTCCCCCCTCGCATGCATGCGCTCTAACCTAGAAGCGAAGGTTCTGGACCTGTATAAGGCGGAATCTACCCGTTACTGTGAAACCGGGCCGTATAGTGCCCCAACTTGTGAACCAATATGGTTTCACATCATCCCATGACATAATCAAACACAAAACAAGAGAGAGCTACGCCGGGCTACCCCTGTCAGAAGAATGTCTAGGGGGGTAGACGATCCGAGGCCCGTAGATCATCAGGGTTTCGCCGGAGGAAGTCCACGAGAACGTCGGAATCATCTGAAACTTGCATGTGTCCGTGGCATATGTGTGTGAGCAGGGGCGGAGCTAGACGGGAAGTTTCCCTGATGCATCTCTCAAGCATATCATAGTTTTCATAGATTTGTAGCCTTGCAAGCTGAACTATGGCCACCCTGATGCGAAATTCTCAGCCTAACCTGATGCATTGGCTTTACTAAGCTCATACTAGTACAACAAAAAGTTTCTTTGAACCTGATGCCCGTGCATCAGGTACAAACCATGCAGCTCCGCCCCTGTGTGTGAGTGTGGTTCAAGGTTGGTATAGGGGCTTGCATGTGTCCCCCCTCGCATGCATGCGCTCTAACCTAGAAGCGAAGGTTCTGGACCTGTATAAGGGTGAATCTCCCTGTTATAGTGAAACCGGGTAGTATAGTGCCCCAACTTGTGAACCAACATGGTTTCACATCATCCCATGACATAATCAAACACAAAAAAAGAGAGAGCTACGCCGGGCTACCCCTATCAGAAGAATGTCTAGGGGGTAGACTATCCGAGGCCCGTAGATCATCAGGGTTTCGCCGGAGGAAGTCCACGAGAACGTCGGAATCATCTGAAAACTTGCGTGTGTCCCTGGCATATGTGTGTGAGTGTGGTGCAAGGTTGGTATAGGTGCTTGCATGTCTCCTCCCTCGCATGCATGCGCTCTAACCTAGAAGCGAAGGTTCTGGACCTGTATAAGGGTGAATCTCCCTGTTACGGTGAAACCGGGTAGTATAGTGCCCTAACTGGTGAACCAACATAGTTTCACATCATCCCATGACATAATCAAACACAAAACAAGAGAGAGCTACGCCGGGCTACCCCATCAGAAGAATGTCTAGGGGGTAGACGATCCGAGACCCGTAGATCATCAGGGTTTCGCCGGAGGAAGTCCACGAGAACGTCGGAATCATCTGAAAACTAGCATGTGTCCCTGGCATATGTGTGTGAGTGTGGTGCATGGTTGGTATAGGTGCTTGCATGTGTCCCCCTTGCATGCATGCGCTCTAACCTAGAAGCAAAGATTCTGGACCTGTATAAGGGGGAATCTCCCCGTTACGGTGAAACCGGGTAGTATAGTGCCCCAACTTGTGAACCAACATGGTTTCACATCATCCCATGACATAATCAAACACAAAACAAGAGAGAGCTACGCCGGGCTACCCCCTTCAGAAGAATCTCTAGGGGGTAGACGATCCGAGGCCCGTAGATCATCAAGGTTTCGCCGGAGGAAGTCCACGAGAACGTCGGAATCATCTGAAAACTTGCATGTGTCCCTGGCATATATGTGTGAGTGTGGTGCAAGGTTGGTATAGGTGATTGCATGTGCCCCCCTCGCATGCATGCGCTCTAACCTAGAAGCGAAAGGTTCTGGAACACTATAAGGGGGAATCTCCCTGTTACGGTGAAACCGGGTAGGATAGTGCCCCAACTTGTGAACCAACATGGTTTCACATCATCCCATGACATAATCAAACACAAAACAAGAGAGAGCTACGCCGGGCTACCCCTGTCAGAAGAATGTCTAGGGGGGTAGACGATCCGAGGCCCGTAGATCATCAGGGTTTCGCCGGAGGAAGTCCACGAGAACGTCGGAATCATCTGAAAACTTGCATGTGTCCCTGGCATATGTGTGTGAGTGTGGTGCAAGGTTGGTATAGGTGCTTCCAAGTGTCCCCCCTCGCATGCATGCGCTCTAACCTAGAAGCGAAGGTTCTGGACCTGTATAAGGGTGAATATCCCCGTTATGGTGAAACCGGGTTGTATAGTGCCCCAACTTGTGAACCAACATGGTTTCACATCATCGCATGACATAATCAAACACAAAACAAGAGAGAGCTACGCCGGGCTACCCCTGTCAGAAGAATATCTAGGGGGTAGACGATCCGAGGCCCGTAGATCATCAGGGTTTCGCCGGAGGAAGTCCACGAGAACGTCGGAATCATCTGAAAACTTGCATGTGTCCCTGGCATATGTGTGTGAGTGTGGTGCAAGGTTGGTATAGGTGCTTGCATGTGTCCTCCCTCGCATGCATGCGCTCTAACCTAGAAGCGAAGGTTCTGGACCTGTATAAGGGTGAATCTCCCTTTTACGGTCAAACCGGGTAGTATAGTGCCCTAACTTGTGAACCAACATGGTTTCACATCATCCCATGACATAATCAATCACAAAACAAGAGAGAGCTACGCCGGGCTACCCCATCAGAAGAATGTCTAGGGGGTAGACGATCCGAGACCCGTAGATCATCAGGGTTTCGCCGGAGGAAGTCCACGAGAACGTCGGAATCATCTGAAAACTTGCATGTGTCCCTGGCATATGTGTGTGAGTGTGGTGCAAGGTTGGTATAGGTGCTTGCATGTGTCCCCCCTCGCATACATGCGCTCTAACCTAGAAGCGAAGGTTCTGGACCTGTATAAGGGGGAATCTCCCCGTTACGGTGAAACCGGGTAGTATAGTGCCCCAACTTGTGAACCAACATGGTTTCACATCATCCCATGACATAATCAAACACAAAACAAGAGAGAGCTATGTCGGGCTACCCCCTTCAGAAGAATCTCTAGGGGGTGGACGATCTGAGGCGCATAGATCATCAGGGTTTCGCCGGAGGAAGTCCACGAGAACGTCGGAATCATCTGAAAACTTGCATGTGTCCCTGGCATATGTGCGTGAGTGTGGTGCAAGGTTGGTATAAGTGATTGCATGTGCCCCCCTCTCATGCATGCCCTCTAACCTAGAAGCGAAAGGTTCTGGAACTGTATAAGGGGGAATCTCCCCGTTACGGTGAAACCGGGTAGGATAGTGCCCCAACTTGTGAACCAACGTGGTTTCACATCATCCCATGACATAATCAAACACAAAACAAGAGAGAGCTACGCCGGGCTACCCCTGTCAGAAGAATGTCTAGGGGGTAGACGATCCGAGGCCCGTAGATCATCAGGGTTTCGCCGGAGGAAGTCCACAAGAACGTCGGAATCATCTGAAAACTTGCATGTGTACCTGGCATATGTGTGTGAGTGTGGTGCAAGGTTGGTATAGGTGCTTGCATGTGTCCCCCTCGCATGCATGCGCTCTAACCTAGAAGCGAAGGTTCTGGACCTGTATAAGGGTGAATCTCCCCGTTATGGTGAAACCGGGTTGTATAGTGCCCCAACTTGTGAACCAACATGGTTTCACCTCATCCCATGACATAATCAAACACAAAACAAGAGAGAGCTACGCCGGGCTACCCCTGTGAGAAGAATATCTAGGGGGTAGACGATCTGAGGCCCGTAGATCATCAGGGTTTCGCCGGAGGAAGTCCACGAGAACGTCGGAATCATCTGGAAACTTGCATGTGTCCCTGGCATATGTGTGTGAGTGTGGTGCAAGGTTGGTATAGGTGCTTGCATGTGTCCCCCCTCGCATGCATGCGCTCTAACCTAGAAGCGAAGGTTCTGGACCTGTATAAGGGGGAATCTCCCCGTTACGGTGAAACCGGGTAGGATAGTGCCCCAACTTGTGAACCAACATGTTTTCACATCATCCCATGACATAATCAAACACAAAACAAGAGAGAGCTACGCCGGGCTACCCCTGTCAGAAGAATGTCTAGGGGGTAGACGATCCGAGGCCCGTAGATCATCAGGGTTTCGCCGGAGGAAGTCCACGAGAACGTCGGAATCATCTGAAAACTTGCATGTGTCCCTGGCATATGTGTGTGAGTGTGGTGCAAGGTTGGTATAGGTGCTTGCATGTGTCCCCCCTCGCATGCATGCGCTCTAACCTAGAAGCGAAGGTTCTGGACCTGTATAAGGGTGAATCTCCCAGTTATGGTGAAACCGGGCCGTATAGTGACCCAACTTGTGAACCAACATGGTTTCACATCATCCCATGACATAATCAAACACAAAACAAGAGAGAGCTACGCCGGGCTACCCCTGTCAGAAGAATATCTAGGGGGTAGACGATCCGAGGCCCGTAGATCATCAGGGTTTCGCCGGAGGAAGTCCACGAGAACGTCGGAATCATCTGAAAACTTGCATGTGTCCCTGGCATATGTGTGTGAGTGTGGTGCAAGGTTGGTATAGGTGCTTGCATGTGTCCCCCCTCGCATGCATGCGCTCTAACCTAGAAGCGAAGGTTCTGGACCTGTATAAGGGGGAATCTCCCCGTTACGGTGAAACCGGGTAGTATAGTGCCCCAACTTGTGAACCAACATGGTTTCACATAATCCCATGACATAATCAAACACAAAACAAGAGAGAGCTACGTCGGGCTACCCCCTTCAGAAGAATCTCTAGGGGTAGACGATCCGAGGCCCGTAGATCATCACGGTTTCGCCGGAGGAAGTCCACGAGAACGTCCGAATCATCTGAAAACTTGCATGTGTCCCTGACATATGTGCGTGAGTGTGGTGCAAGGTTGGTATAGGTGATTGCATGTGCCCCCCTCGCATGCATGCGCTCTAACCTAGAAGCGAAAGATTCTGGAACTGTATAAGGGGGAATCTCCCCGTTACGGTGAAACCGGGTAGGATAGTGCCCCAACTTGTGAACCAACATGGTTTCACATCATCCCATGACATAATCAAACACAGAACAAGAGAGAGCTACGCCGGGCTACCCCTGTCAGAAGAATGTCTAGGGGGTAGACGATCCGAGGCCCGTAGATCATCAGGGTTTCGCCGGAGGAAGTCCACGAGAACGTCGGAATCATCAGAAAACTTGCATGTGTACCTGGCATATGTGTGTGAGTGTGGTGCAAGGTTGGTATAGGTGCTTGCATGTGTCCCCCCTCGCATGCATGCGCTCTAACCTAGAAGCGAAGGTTCTGGACCTGTATAAGGGTGAATCTCCCCGTTATGGTGAAACCGGGTTGTATAGTGCCCCAACTTGTGAACCAACATGGTTTCACCTCATCCCATGACATAATCAAACACAAAACAAGAGAGAGCTACGCCGGGCTACCCCTGTCAGAAGAATGTCTAGGGGGGTAGACGATCTGAGGCCCGTAGATCATCAGGGTTTCGCCGGAGGAAGTCCACGAGAACGTCGGAATCATCTGAAACTTGCATGTGTCCGTGGCATATGTGTGTGAGAAGGGGCGGAGCTAGACGGGAAGTTTCCCTGATGCATCTCTCAAGCATATCATAGTTTTCATAGATTTGTAGCCTTGCAAGCTGAACGATGGCCACCCTGATGCACTATTCTCAGCCTAACCTGATGCATTGGCTTTACTAAGCTCATACTAGTACTACAAAAAGTTTCTTTGACCCTGATGCCCGTGCATCAGGTACAAACCATGCAGCTCCGCCCCTGTGTGTGAGTGTGGTGCAAGGTTGGTATAGGGGCTTGCATGTGTCCCCCCTCGCATGCATGCGCTCTAACCTAGAAGCGAAGGTTCTGGACCTGTATAAGGGTGAATCTCCCTGTTATAGTGAAACCGGGTAGTATAGTGCCCCAACTTGTGAACCAACATGGTTTCACATCATCCCATGACATAATCAAACACAAAAAAAGAGAGAGATACGCCGGGCTACCCCTATCAGAAGAATGTCTAGGGGGTAGATGATCCGAGGCCCGTAGATCATCAGGGTTTCGCCGGAGGAAGTCCACGAGAACGTCGGAATCATCTGAAAACTTGCATGTGTCCCTGGCATATGTGTGTGAGTGTGGTGCAAGGTTGGTATAGGTGCTTGCATGTGTCCCCCCTCGCATGCATGCGCTCTAACCTAGAAGCGAAGGTTCTGGACCTGTATAAGGGGGAATCTCCCTGTTACGGTGAAACCGGGTAGTATAGTGCCCCAACTTGTGAACCAACATGGTTTCACATCATCCCATGACATAATCAAACACAAAACAAGAGAGAGCTACGCCGGGCTACCCCCTTCATAAGAATCTCTAGGGGTAGACGATTCGAGGCCCGTAGATCATCAGGGTTTCGCCAGAGGAAGTCCACGAGAACGTCGGAATCATCTGAAAACTTGCATGTGTCCCTGGCATATGTGCGTGAGTGTGGTGCAAGGTTGGTATAGGTGACTGCATGTGCCCCCCTCGCATGCATGCGCTCTAACCTAGAAGCGTAAGGTTCTGGAACTCTATAAGGGGGAATCTCCCTGTTACGGTGAAACCGGGTAGGATAGTGCCCCAACTTGTGAACCAACATGGTTTCACATCATCCCATGACATAATCAAACACAGAACAAGAGAGAGCTACGCCGGGCAACCCCTGTCAGAAGAATGTCTAGGGGGGTAGACGATCCGAGGCCCGCAGATCATCAGGGTTTCGCCGGAGGAAGTCCACGAGAACGTCGGAATCATCTGAAAACTTGCATGTGTCCCTGGCATATGTGTGTGAGTGTGGTGCAAGGTTGGTATAGGTGCTTGCATGTGTCCCCCCTCGCATGCATGCGCTCAAACCTAGAAGCGAAGGTTCTGGACCTATATAAGGGGGAGTCTCCCCGTTACGGTGAAACCGGGCCGTATAGTGCCCCAACTTGTGAACCAACATGGTTTCACATCATCCCATGACATAATCAAACACAAAACAAGAGAGAGCTATGCCGGGCTACCCCTGTCAGAAGAATGTCTAGGGGGGTAGACGATCCGAGGCCCGTAGATCATCAGGGTTTCGCCGGAGGAAGTCCACGAGAACGTCGGAATCATCTGAAAACTTGCATGTGTCTCTGGCATATGTGTGTGAGTGTGGTGCAAGGTTGGTATAGGTGCTTGCATGTGTCCCCCCTCGCATGCATGCGCTCTAACCTAGAAGCGAAGGTTCTGGACCTGTATAAGGGTGAATCTCCCAGTTATGGTGAAACCGGGCCGTATAGTGACCCAACTTGTGAACCAACATGGTTTCACATCATCCCATGACATAATCAAACACAAAACAAGAGAGAGCTACGCCGGGCTACCCCTGTCAGAAGAATATCTAGGGGGTAGACGATCCGAGGCCCGTAGATCATCAGGGTTTCGCCGGAGGAAGTCCACGAGAACGTCGGAATCATCTGAAAACTTGCATGTGTCCCTGGCATATGTGTGTGAGTGTGGTGCAAGGTTGGTATAGGTGCTTGCATGTGTCCCCCCTCGCATGCATGCGCTCTAACCTAGAAGCGAAGGTTCTGGACCTGTATAAGGGGGAATCTCCCCGTTACGGTGAAACCGGGTAGTATAGTGCCCCAACTTGTGAACCAACATGGTTTCACATAATCCCATGACATAATCAAACACAAAACAAGAGAGAGCTACGTCGGGCTACCCCCTTCAGAAGAATCTCTAGGGGTAGACGATCCGAGGCCCGTAGATCATCACGGTTTCGCCGGAGGAAGTCCACGAGAACGTCCGAATCATCTGAAAACTTGCATGTGTCCCTGACATATGTGCGTGAGTGTGGTGCAAGGTTGGTATAAGTGATTGCATGTGCCCCCCTCGCATGCATGCGCTCTAACCTAGAAGCGAAAGATTCTGGAACTGTATAAGGGGGAATCTCCCCGTTACGGTGAAACCGGGTAGGATAGTGCCCCAACTTGTGAACCAACATGGTTTCACATCATCCCATGACATAATCAAACACAGAACAAGAGAGAGCTACGCCGGGCTACCCCTGTCAGAAGAATGTCTAGGGGGTAGACGATCCGAGGCCCGTAGATCATCAGGGTTTCGCCGGAGGAAGTCCACGAGAACGTCGGAATCATCAGAAAACTTGCATGTGTACCTGGCATATGTGTGTGAGTGTGGTGCAAGGTTGGTATAGGTGCTTGCATGTGTCCCCCCTCGCATGCATGCGCTCTAACCTAGAAGCGAAGGTTCTGGACCTGTATAAGGGTGAATCTCCCCGTTATGGTGAAACCGGGTTGTATAGTGCCCCAACTTGTGAACCAACATGGTTTCACCTCATCCCATGACATAATCAAACACAAAACAAGAGAGAGCTACGCCGGGCTACCCCTGTCAGAAGAATGTCTAGGGGGGTAGACGATCTGAGGCCCGTAGATCATCAGGGTTTCGCCGGAGGAAGTCCACGAGAACGTCGGAATCATCTGAAACTTGCATGTGTCCGTGGCATATGTGTGTGAGAAGGGGCGGAGCTAGACGGGAAGTTTCCCTGATGCATCTCTCAAGCATATCATAGTTTTCATAGATTTGTAGCCTTGCAAGCTGAACGATGGCCACCCTGATGCACTATTCTCAGCCTAACCTGATGCATTGGCTTTACTAAGCTCATACTAGTACTACAAAAAGTTTCTTTGACCCTGATGCCCGTGCATCAGGTACAAACCATGCAGCTCCGCCCCTGTGTGTGAGTGTGGTGCAAGGTTGGTATAGGGGCTTGCATGTGTCCCCCCTCGCATGCATGCGCTCTAACCTAGAAGCGAAGGTTCTGGACCTGTATAAGGGTGAATCTCCCTGTTATAGTGAAACCGGGTAGTATAGTGCCCCAACTTGTGAACCAACATGGTTTCACATCATCCCATGACATAATCAAACACAAAAAAAGAGAGAGATACGCCGGGCTACCCCTATCAGAAGAATGTCTAGGGGGTAGATGATCCGAGGCCCGTAGATCATCAGGGTTTCGCCGGAGGAAGTCCACGAGAACGTCGGAATCATCTGAAAACTTGCATGTGTCCCTGGCATATGTGTGTGAGTGTGGTGCAAGGTTGGTATAGGTGCTTGCATGTCTCCTCCCTCGCATGCATGCGCTCTAACCTAGAAGCGAAGGTTCTGGACCTGTATAAGGGTGAATCTCCCTGTTACGGTGAAACCGGGTAGTATAGTGCCCTAACCGGTGAACCAACATAGTTTCACATCATCCCATGACATAATCAAACACAAAACAAGAGAGAGCTACGCCGGGCTACCCCTGTCAGAAGAATGTCTAGGGGGGTAGACGATCCGAGGCCCGTAGATCATCAGGGTTTCGCCGGAGGAAGTCCACGAGAACGTCGGAATCATCTGAAAACTTGCATGTGTCCCTGGCATATGTGTGTGAGTGTGGTGCAAGGTTGGTATAGGTGCTTGCAAGTGTCCCCCCTGGCATGCATGCGCTCTAACCTAGAAGCGAAGGTTCTGGACCTGTATAAGGGTGAATATCCCCGTTATGGTAAAACCGGGTTGTATAGTGCCCCAACTTGTGAACCAACATGGTTTCACATCATACCATGACATAATCAAACACAAAACAAGAGAGAGCTACGCCGGGCTACCCCTGTCAGAAGAATATCTAGGGGGTAGACGATCCGAGGCCCGTAGATCATCAGGGTTTCGCCGAAGGAAGTCCATAAGAACGTCGGAATCATCTGAAAACTTGCATGTGTCCCTGGCATATGTGTGTGAGTGTGGTGCAAGGTTGGTATAGGTGCTTGAATGTGTCCTCCCTCGCATGCATGCGCTCTAACCTAGAAGCGAAGGTTCTGGACCTGTATAAGGGTGAATCTCCCTTTTACGGTGAAACCGGGTAGTATAGTGCCCTAACTTGTGAACCAACATGGTTTCACATCATCCCATGACATAATCAATCACAAAACAAGAGAGAGCTACGCCGGGCTACCCCATCAGAAGAATGTCTAGGGGGTAGACGATCCGAGACCCGTAGATCATTAGGGTTTCGCCGGAGGAAGTCCACGAGAACGTCTGAATCATCTGAAAACTTGCATGTGTCCCTGGCATATGTCTGTGAGTGTGGTGCAAGGTTGGTATAGGTGCTTGCATGTGTCCCCCCTCGCATGCATGCGCTCTAACCTAGAAGCGAAGGTTCTGGACCTGTATAAGGGGGAATCTCCCCGTTACGGTGAAACCGGGTAGTATAGTGCCCCAACTTGTGAACCAACATGGTTTCACATCATCCCATGACATAATCAAACACAAAACAAGAGAGAGCTACGTCGGGCTACCCCCTTCAGAAGAATCTCTAGGGGGTAGACGATCCGAGGCCCGTAGATCATCAGGGTTTCGCCGGAGGAAGTCCACGAGAACGTCGGAATCATCTGAAAACTTGCATGTGTCCCTGGCATATGTGCGTGAGTGTGGTGCAAGGTTGGTATAAGTGATTGCATGTGCCCCCCTCGCATGCATGCCCTCTAACCTAGAAGCGAAAGGTTCTGGAACTGTATAAGGGGGAATCTCCCCGTTACTGTGAAACCGGGTAGGATAGTGCCCCAACTTGTGAACCAACATGGTTTCACATCATCCCATGACATAATCAAACACAAAAAAAGAGAGAGCTACGACGGGCTACCCCTGTCAGAAGAATGTCTAGGGGGTAGACGATCCGAGGCCCGTAGATCATCAGGATTTCGCCGGAGGAAGTCCACGAGAACGTCGGAATCATCTGAAAACTTGCATGTGTACCTGGCATATGTGTGTGAGTGTGGTGCAAGGTTGGTATAGGTGCTTGCATGTGTCCCCCCTCGCATGCATGCACTCTAACCTAGAAGCGAAGGTTCTGGACCTGTATAAGGGTGAATCTCCCCGTTAGGGTGAAACCGGGTTGTATAGTGCCCCAACTTGTGAACCAACATGGTTTCACCTCATCCCATGGCATAATCAAACACAAAACAAGAGAGAGCTACGCCGGGCTACCCCTGTCAGAAGAATATCTAGGGGGTAGACGATCTGAGGCCCGTAGATCATCAGGGTTTCGTCGGAGGAAGTCCACCAGAACGTCGGAATCATCTGGAAACTTGCATGTGTCCCTGGCATATGTGTGTGAGTGTGGTGCAAGGTTGGTATAGGTGCTTGCATGTGTCCCCCCTCGCATGCATGCGCTCTAACCTAGAAGCGAAGGTTCTGGACCTGTATAAGGGGGAATCTCCCCGTTACGGTGAAACCGGGTAGGATAGTGCCCCAACTTGTGAACCAACATGGTTTCACATCATCCCATGACATAATCAAACACAAAACAAGAGAGAGCTACGCCGGGCTACCCCTGTCAGAAGAATGTCTAGGGGGTAGACGATCCGAGGCCCGTAGATCATCAGGGTTTCGCCGGAGGAAGTCCACGAGAACGTCGGAATCATCTGAAAACTTGCATGTGTCCCTGGGATATGTGCGTGAGTGTGGTGCAAGGTTGGTATAAGTGATTGCATGTGCCCCCCTCGCATGCATGCGCTCTAACCTAGAAGCGAAAGGTTCTGGAACTGTATAAGGGGGAATCTCCCTGTTACGGTGAAACCGGGTAGGATAGTGCCCCAACTTGTGAACCAACATGGTTTCACATCATCCCATGACATAATCAAACACAAAACAAGAGAGAGCTACGCCGGGCTACCCCTGTCAGAAGAATTTCTAGGGGGTAGACGATCCGAGGCCCGTAGATCATCAGGGTTTCGCCGGAGGAAGTCCACGAGAACGTCGGAATCATCTGAAAACTTGCATGTGTACCTGGCATATGTGTGTGAGTGTGGTGCAAGGTTGGTATAGGTGCTTGCATGTGTCCCCCCTCGCATGCATGCGCTCTAACCTAGAAGCGAAGGTTCTGGACCTGTATAAGGGTGAATCTCCCCGTTATGGTGAAACCGGGTTGATAGTGCCCCAACTTGTGAACCAACATGGTTTCACCTCATCCCATGACATAATCAAACACAAAACAAGAGAGAGCTACGCCGGGCTACCCCTGTCAGAAGAATATCTAGGGGGTAGACGATCTGAGGCCCGTAGATCATCAGGGTTTCGCCGGAGGAAGTCCACGAGAACGTCGGAATCATCTGGAAACTTGCATGTGTCCCTGGCATATGTGTGTGAGTGTGGTGCAAGGTTGGTATAGGTGCTTGCATGTGTCCCCCCTCGCATGCATGCGCTCTAACCTAGAAGCGAAGGTTCTGGACCTGTATAAGGGGGAATCTCCCCGTTACGGTGAAACCGGGTAGGATAGTGCCCCAACTTGTGAACCAACATGGTTTCACATCATCCCATGACATAATCAAACACAAAACAAGAGAGAGCTACGCCGGGCTACCCCTGTCAGAAGAATGTCTAGGGGGTAGACGATCCGAGGCCCGTAGATCATCAGGGTTTCGCCGGAGGAAGTCCACGAGAACGTCAGAATCATCTGAAAACTTGCATGTGTCCCTGGGATATGTGTGTGAGTGTGGTGCAAGGTTGGTATAGGTGCTTGCATGTGTCCCCCCTCGCATGCATGCGCTCTAACCTAGAAGCGAAGGTTCTGGACCTGTATAAGGGTGAATCTCCCCGTTATGGTGAAACCGGGTTGTATAGTGCCCCAACTTGCGAACCAACATGGTTTCACCTCATCCCATGACATAATCAAACACAAAACAAGAGAGAGCTACGCCGGGCTACCCCTGTCAGAAGAATATCTAGGGGGTAGACGATCCGAGGCCCGTAGATCATCAGGGTTTCGCCGGAGGAAGTCCACGAGAACGTCGGAATCATCTGAAAACTTGCATGTGTCCCTGGCATATGTGTGTGAGTGTGGTGCAAGGTTGGTATAGGTGCTTGCATGTGTCCCCCCTCGCATGCATGCGCTCTAACCTAGAAGCGAAGGTTCTGGACCTGTATAAGGGGGAATCTCCCTGTTACGGTGAAACCGGGTAGTATAGTGCCCCAACTTGTGAACCAACATGGTTTCACATCATCCCATGACATAATCAAACACAAAACAAGAGAGAGCTACGCCGGGCTACCCCCTTCAGAAGAATGTCTAGGGGTAGACGATCTGAGGCCCGTAGATCATCAGGGTTTCGTCGGAGGAAGTCCACGAGAACGTCGGAATCATCTGAAAACTTGCATGTGTTCCTGGCATATGTGTGTGAGTGTGGTTCAAGGTTGGTATAGGTGATTGCATGTGCCCCCCTCGCATGCATGCGCTCTAACCTGGAAGCGAAAGGTTCTGAAACTTTATAAGGGGGAATCTCCCTGTTACGGTGAAACCGGGTAGGATAGTGCCCCAACTTGTGAACCAACATGGTTTCACATCATCCCATGACATAATCAAACACAAAACAAGAGAGAGCTACGCCGGGCTACCCCTGTCAGAAGAATGTCTAGGGGGTAGACGATCCGAGGCCCGTAGATCATCAGGGTTTCGCCGGAGGAAATCCACGGGAACGTCGGAATCATCTGAAAACTTGCATGTGTCCCTGGCATATGTGTGTGAGTGTGGTGCAAGGTTGGTATAGGTGCTTGCATGTGTCCCCCTCGCATGCATGCGCTCTAACCTAGAAGTGAAGGTTCTGGACCTGTATATGGGTGAATCTCCCCGTTACGGTGAAACCGGGTAGTATAGTGCCCCAACTTGTGAACCAACATGGTTTCACATCATCTCATGACATAATCAAACACAAAACAAGAGAGAGCTACGCCGGACTACCCCTATCAGAAGAATGTCTATGGGGTAGACGATCCGAGGCCTGTAGATCATCAGGGTTTCGCCGGAGGAAGTCCACGAGAACGTCGGAATCAGGGGGGTGCATGTATATAGTGATCAAAACCACAATAACCTATGATCATATGTGTGCTCTCATGATCCTATGAAATAATATCACCTAACATATATGTAATAAAAGCCTTGCTAATTAAAGAAAAGAAAAAGGTGAAAAAAATTCTTTGTCGTGTGCACAGAAGAAAACACACGGCAAAGATTATCTTTGCCGTGTGCCTGACAGCGAGGGCACACGGCAAAGATTCTGCCGTCAGCCCCTGCCGGCGGGTGACCCTGCGAGGCCACAGGGCCCACTTCTTTGCCGTGAGGAAACCTTTGCCGTGTTTCTTCATTGACTTTGTCGTGATTCATTTCTTTGCCGTGTGTTCTCGTAGGTCCATTGCCGTGTTTGTTTCTTTGCCGTATTCTTTTTCTGCTGTTTGCCGTGCACCTGTACTTTGCCGTGTTCTTCTTAGTTTACACACGGCAAAGAGTATCTTTGCCGTGTTCCGGGCCTTTTGGCACACGACAAAGGAGAGGGGCGACGGCAGCGACATTTTTTCCCGTAGTGATTATGATCTTATGAAAAAAAATGTGTTTCCTTAGGTGACAAAAAGATTTTCTTTAGACATGTAATTGGATACAAGTTTTAGAGTGGTTAGCATTTTTAGTAACCCTCCACATGCCTCGATTTAACCGTGAAAAATGTGGTGGCACAAATTCGACAAAAAGAGATGAAAAAAAATAGTGTGGGACTGGAACAAAATTAAGATGGGACCGGAACAAAAAAAAACTATGCTATTTTTATTAATTAGAGGTCGATCGTTCCGGTGTACACGGTCTAAAATCCATATTTCTCCCTGAGAAAGTCATCAAATAGCCAACCGATCCCTCACAAGGCCAGCACCGCTCCTTAGTCTCTCCACCGATTCTAACGCCCTCCGCCGAGGGACGAAGCTTCATACAAATAATTGGGCAGGCCAAGCTAAATCGAATTAGTAAACCGTAACATGGAATAAGTTTGACCATCAGGCATGGAATTACATATTAGAAAATCAGCCTTATTCCAATCGAATATGCTTTTAAAATCTTCGATGCCATCTTCATACTTGTATTTGTTGTAGAGAATTTTAGTTCCGAGTTATGAGATGATGCTGCGAAGCGAAATTTGATGAAATAAGTACTAACTCCATTCCTGATGGTCGGTGTGCCATACGGGCAAGGTCGCCGGCTCGCTGCTGCTAGCACTTAGCTACTTGCATCTGATGTTCGGGGGCTGGACGCCCTCTTCGGTTCACCGCTGCTAATCACTGCTGGATCTCGGAGACTCGCGTTTAGCCAGATCGAGGCTGCTGATGCAGTGGTTGCTAGGAGCCCGGCCGAGACAACGAACTGAATCAAGGGTGCTGAAGGGAATGGATAGATTTTTTCTAAGGGTCACGGGAAACAGTGCGCTGCAGTGCTGCTGCTGGGCTGGAGTTACGTGTAGATATGTTCAGTTCTGCTCCAAAGCTGGGCGGGCCGTCTCCCAGTTTGGCCCTCACGTGGCTCCGTCAGTGGCCGCAACGCCGTTCGATCACCTCCCGCTAACGACCGTAGCCATGTTCCCCTCGATCCTCCATTGTGAGCACATCTCGCCAATGACCGGAGCCATAGTCGCCGCCGTCCCACTCCTCCGCTCTGTTCAACCGCCGCGTCGCCGCCTCGATCTGCTTCAAAGGTGAGGGCCGCGTGGTGGCGGAGGCCCTCGTATGATTGTCAATCAGAGACGCACACACATCACCTGTATTCTAAAATCTGAATTAGAGGCCAATACATTCTATGTCAAAGCTTGATAGAAGTAATCAAAAGTTTTAATCAACGGTTAGAAAAAAATCACAGACAACGGAATCAGATGGAACTCGGCGGAACGAAAAGTTCCGCCCCAATCACCGTAAAACTTGGTTATTGTTTATAAGTATCATTCGGAATACGAATAATGTTAATGAGTTGTTCTCTTTTCTAAGATGCAGGTGGAAGATAATATTATATTGTAGTATAGGTTCGACAACCTAAAAAACACAACAGTAGATCTGAAGCCAAAAGCAAATGCACCCAGGAATAATGGAGTGGGAAGTTTAAACAAAAACGGCTAAAATGGTACAGGAAGAAAGGATGAAGGCAATGATGGAGCGAATGGTAGAGCAAATGATGAGAGTATGGAGACAGTGATGATACAGAAACTGATGAAGAGGATAGACGCAATGATGGAGCGAAACATATATGCAGAGGTGACATGACGTTCCTTTAATCTCCTTATTAATTTTCATTGCTATTTGATTCCTAAACTAGAGACTATGTTTTTCAGAAACTTATCTCCAAGTTAAACAAGGAGGGCATAATATACAAAAGCACTGCAGCTTCTGTTTCCAACTCAGTTGGAGAGGAGGAAGACAAAGGGTCATATGAGAATGGAGCTACATTAAAGAATAAATAATTCTGGTATACAAAAGACACCGTACCTGCTGAAGTTAAAGTTGATCAGATAGTAAAGTCCGTAAATAAAAATGGAGAAAATGGTGATGCGACGACATAAGTCGATAGAGGCAAGAATCCGTGGAAAGTTCCACTCGGCAGCACACCTTATAATCCTGAACAAATCGATGATCTAACAGTGTCTAAATCAGTGTCATCAGAGCTAATGATGGAAATTTACCAATCAAGCAAGATCAATGGTAACGCTCAGTATGGAGCAACTGCTTCGAATGATTCTAGGAGTGTCGATAGTCAAGTTGTTGCATGCGATAAGCCGAAGCGGAAGTGAAAAATACAAGAAACACTAAAAAGTTATGTATGATTTGAATCCCAAAAACGTCGTGGAACTAAGAGAGGTACTGCCATCAATTTATTTTTCTTGTTGTAATATATGTTGTGCATCGACATGCTATTTATTTGCTGAGTAGGTTTGTTTGGTAACAAGAATGAGAATCCATCTGCGTAAACTGATAAACAGATAGCAGCAGCCGTTAGTTTTGTTGAAAACGCTTTAAAGAAGAAGTCACATGGTGACAAAGTTTTTTATCAACATCAAAATGGAAGTATTCAATCCAGCTTAAAGTAGTTCTAAAACATTAGTGGCTTACCGATCCCATAAGTTTTCATTAAAATATATGTATGTACAAACATCTACTAACAGTTATTAAGATTTAATTGGTTAAATTGTTCCAGGTAATTGATGCTTGCATTAGAGATTTATCACTCAGTGTTGGGCATGGCCGGTACATATTCACAACAGTTAGGACAACATTCCTCTTAAATCAGGTAAAAAAAAGCGAAAGTGAAAAAGTCAAAGCACAACATGGACTATGTGATAGAACAAAAGTGGAGCAATTGGTCGAGTTATGGATGAATATTTTTCATGTAATAAGGTAACCACTTTTTTATTTACAAGTTAACAATACGCGTAATAATTTTGAGTAATCATTCTTGTTTTTTTCATTTTAGTGCAGACATTTTTCTCTCTTTTCTATATTAAGCAGGAAATAGGCATGCATTAAAAATGACAAAAGCAAGAACGATTTCTCAAAATTATCACGCATGTTGCTAACTCGCAAATAAAAAAGTGGTTACTGTGTCACAGGAAAAATATCTGTCCATAACTCAACCAACTGCTGCACCGTTGTTCATCACATAGTCCATGTTGTGCTTTAACTTCTTCATTTTTGCCCTTTTTTGACCTGATTTAAGAGAAATGTTGTCCTAACTGTTGTGATTATGTACAGGTCATGCCTAACACCGAGTGAAAAAATCTCCAATGCAAGCATCAATTAACTGGAATAAGCTAACCAATTAAATCATGAAACCAATAATACATGTTTGTACATATGTACGTTTTAATGAGTATGCATTATATTGTAACTGAAAATTCTCCTTTGTTCCGTGGTAAAATAAATTTGCTATCTTTATCAAACATCTCTAGCATGCATTGTAACAGGACAGAGCGCGTGTTTATACGGGAAATTTGCAACATGGGCCGAAGATTTGTTGAGAGAAATTTTATGCGCTGCTCACTTGTAAAACTGTGGACCAAACTATAGGGCCATCGAGCTCGTCCATGCATGCTGTCGAACAAAAAAGATGATTAAGTACGAAACAAGTACTCCCTCCGTCCGTAAATAAGTGTACTTCTAGCTTTTGTCTGGGTTAAACTTTATCAAATTTAACCAACTTTATAGATAAATATAACAATATATATTACATCAAATTAACATATTATGAACTAAATTTGAAAACATATCTAATGGTACCAATTTAGTGTCATGAATATTGCTACGTTTTTCTATAAAATTAGTCAAACTTTACTAACTTTGATTTAAGACAAGACTAGAAGTACACTTATTTGCGGACGGAGGGAGTATGAAACTTAAATTCGAATCTACTATAGTACTAATCAAGATTGGCCTCTGACCTATAAGCAATACCGTGCAATCACACACCTCACACTAGTTTTATTCACTGTATTTGTATTTTTAAATCTAACAAGCCAAAGATGTGGCTCGTGGGGAGAACAAATGCAATCTGAGCCCGCTCCATCTTTTATTCTAAGATCATGTTGCATGCAGATACATGCGCAATTGTGCAATTACGTAAGGACGACCTAATCTGGCCGCGCATTAGCTAGACGGCCATGTTTGGCAACTAAACATATGCGCATGCTTGAATCACTCCACGCTTGATGCATCTAGCTTAATGCAGATCGAAAAGAACTAATCACGTAAACTAATCAAGATTAGAACCTTAAGACATCTTACCTAGTGATGGCGACGTTGACCACTGACCACAAACGGCCGATCTGGAGCAGTGACCGCACGCCGGGTCGGTGACTCCTCGTTGGGGCGTGGATAGGGACGAGGTGGGAGGCGGAGCTAGGTACGAGATGGGATGCGTTTTACGAGAGGCTGGAGGCGGCGCTATATATGGTGGAGGTGGGAGGCGGAGCTAGGTAGGAGATGGGATGCGTTTTAGGAGAGGCTGGAGGTGACGCTATGGTGGAGGTGGGAGGCGGCGCGACCTAGTAAGGGGCCTCGTAGGTCGTGGACAGGCACGACTCGGCGTGATCGTCGTAACCTGCCACCGATACGTGCGCTCGGCGCTATGCATGCACGCTTTAATGTTGCCACACAGTCCAGTTAATAAGGCCGCGTCGGTAGGACTTACAGTTGTTTAGTTTCAAATGTAAATTTAAAAATCGTAAAGATTAAAAAAATTAATATTCGTTTGTAAGAACTAAAATACTAGCATGTACCACAATTTTGAGGTGATTTCGGAAAGGGTCAAGAAAATCGAGTTGTTTAAAAAGCTAGCACAATTGAATCCAAAAGGTGTGTTTGTAATTCTTTATTTTTTTTTGAACTTTACAAAACTCCCTCCAATTTACTTCACATGTTAGCATACAGAGATAAAGCCATCTTACAGAGTTTTTTCAGTTTTTTGAAATTTTAAATTTTCATGCGAGATGGTCAAAGTATGAACTTTACAAAAACCCCTCAAACAAAAAGTCCATTGGTCAACCCTCGTACGGAAAAAGCTAGGGGTAGATCTACGGGGCCTACAAACTAGGGTGGTTTCGCTGGAAAATTTAACCGCCGGAGCGCCGGAATCTCACAAAAATTTGCATCTGACCCTAGCATATGTCCACAACTGTGGTGCAATATCCGTAGATGGAGTGAGTATCTCTCAGGTTTGACCGTCCTCCCACGCATGCCTTGGCACTCACCGAAGCTCAAGACCTATAGGAGGAATCTCCCGCAACGGGTCCAACGGACGGAAACCGGTGGAATTTTGAGCCCAACCTTGGTTTCCCTTGTTCCTACGGACTAAACGAACCTAAAGAAACAAAAAAGTCCATTGGTCAACCCCTGTTAAGGAAAAGCTTGGGGGTAGATGGACGGGGCCCACAAACTAGGGTTTCGCTGGAAAATTTCTTGCCAGATCGTCAAAATCCCATGAAAACTTGCATCTGACCCTAGCATATGTCCACAGCTGTAGTGCAATGTCCGTAGATAGAATGGGTACCTCCCGAGTGTGACCGTCCTCCCACGCATGCCTTGGCACTCACCGAAGCTCAAGACCTATAGGAGGAATCCCCCACTACGGGTCAAACAAACGGAAACCAGTGGAATTTTGAGCCCAACCTTGGTTGCCCTTGTTCCTACAAACTAAACAAACCTGAATAAACAAAAAAGTCCGTTGGTCAACCCTCGTATGGAAAAAGCTAGGGGTAGATCTACGGGGCCCACAAAACTAGGGTTTTGCTAGAAAATTTGCTTTCGGAGCGCTAGAGTCCCACGAAAACTTGCATCTGACCCAAGCATATGTCCACAACTGTGGTGTAATGTCTGTAGATGGAATGAGTAGCTCTCGGGTGTAACCGTCCTCCCACGCATGCCTTGGCACTCACCGAAGCTCTAGACCTATAGGAGGAATCTCCCGCTACGAGTCAAACGGACGGAAACCGGTGGAATATTGAGCACAACCTTGGTTTTCCTTGTTCATATGGACTAAACGAACCCGGACAAACAAAAAATTCATTGGTCAACCCTCGTACGGAAAATATACAGGGTAGATATACGAGGCCCACAAACTAGGGTTTCCTTGGAATATTTACCGCCAGAGCATCGGAATCTCACGAAAACTTGCATGTGACCCTAGCATATGTCCACAAGCTATGGTGCAATGTTCGTATATGGAATGAGTAGCTCCCGCGTGTGGCCGTCCTCCCATGCATGCCTTGGAACTCACCGAAGCTCTAGACCTATAGGAGGAATCTCCCGCTACGAGTCAAACAGACGGAAACTGATGGAATCTTGAACCCAACCTTGGTTTCCCTTGTTCCTATGGACTAAACTAACTTGAACAAACAAAAAGGTCGATTGGTAAACCCTTGTACAGAAAAAAGCGAGGGGGTAGATCTACGGCCCCAGAAACTATGCCTCCATCGATGGGAACAATTGGCATGGTGGAAATGGACGTGATCACCAAGGCAACAAGAACCCCATCAACACCAATGAGAAGGACGTCAACCAGATAATGTGCTATAATTGTAAGAAGTAGGGACACTTTGCAAGAGACTGCCCGTAAAAGAAGAAGAATGGTGGAAGCTTCAATGAGAACAATCCCAGTATGTTCCATAAGAGACATGTGAACCATATCGATGTGGAAGAAGTATTTGAAGAGCCAACTACAGAAAATAGTATGTTTCGACCAACACTTCATCAAATTTTGTTTTTTAACACTAGTGCATCGCATTCATTCATATCAAGAAGACATCAATAATTTGGTGGCTTGCCAACAGACTTCTAGCCAAGAGAACCCTCGAGAACCAACCCCATAATACCATTCTTTTTAAGGGTGGTAGCCTGCCTAGTATACCCTAGACGTAAACCCTTTATTTCTAGCCTTCTCGAATCTCGGGGACGAGATTATTTTTATGGATGGTAGTTTGTAACATCCCAAAATTTCCTAAATTTTGGAATGTTAAATTCAAATAGCTTGTTTAAATATTTGAGTGCCCAAAAACTTTTCGAATGACTCCTTTCTTTTATTAAAGCCTAAACCCTATTTTTCAAAGTTAGCATATAATGCTTTTGGGGAAAAACTAGTTATTTTATTGTTAGTAAAAAACGGATCCTATAAAGATTTTACTGTGTGTCATGATTTTACAAAATTTTATAAAGTAATTTTACTCAATTTGGATTTGTAAAACTAAAACTATGAAAGGATTTATAAAACAAATATAAGAAAATCACTATGTAAGAAAACGTCTTTGCTGTGTGTGCAAAATACACGCAGAGGATCCACGGAACACCTTTATTGTGTATAAGCAAACGACAAAGACTACACGGCAATGTTGGCAACGACAAAGGCCCTTTGCCATGTGTTTTTCTAGAAAAGATACAGAAAAGGTTTTGTTGTGTGTCTTACGCATAGATACGGCAAAGTAAAGTGAAATACCGGTTCCAGTGAAGATGAAGGTGTTTATTCTTTGTCATATGTCTCGTCGAAAACTACACTTAATCACATATAAGATATTTTAATCCTAAGTATGCTTACTATTAGGTCAAATTGCACTCATGGTCAAACTTCCCATTTGGTCACCCATCCTAAAATTATTGGAGTCTCAGCACACTTAACTTCTTCGTTCCTTTCGAATGTGTTTCCGAGAAAGAAATCATACCTTGTTGATAATACTTTCATATCAATCCTATTAAATCTTGGACTGTGATGTCACACATCTCAGCTTTAGATTCCAAACAATTATTTAATTAGAAAACAATGAATAAGTAATAATAATCTTGAATCCAAACAAATAATAAAATATATTTTTTGCCTTTTCTATTTAATATGGAATAATTCATATATTTAAATTCGTAAATCGGAATTTGACAAATAAAATATCTAAATCGATCAGAAAAATGAGAGGAATCCAAATATGACATCCATATAATCTTGTGAAACTAAAAATGATTGATGAACCTTTTCACATTGTTTCGATCATTTTTGAATTTTTATACTTATTTAAAACTATGGTTAAAATGACGAGCATGAAGACTCTTAGCTCGGGGATGAGCCTCGCTAAAATTACATTGGATCTCTGACTAAATAGCATATTGTGAACCTAAAACTGTTTTTTGTAAAATCATGAGCATCAGATCATGTACCTGTAGTTTATATCTGACCGACTTTCTACCGATTCGGCAGAAATTTATCTTTTTCACCAGGGGTGGACGGAAATGTTTGAGATACCCCTGTTGGGACCTTGTCCATGTAAGGTGGTCTAGTATTTTTTAAAAATGGGGTAGTAGCATTTTGAATTAGCAATTTGGTGGTTGCTACACAAAAATCCCCATTTTTTATGCTCGGAAAAAATAGCTTGCATGTGTCACTGGCATATGTGTGTGAGTGTGGTGCAAGGTTGGTATAGGTGCTTGCATGTCTCCTCCCTCGCATGCATGCGCTCTAACCTAGAAGCGAAGGTTCTGGACCTGTATAACGGTGAATCTCCCTGTTACGGTGAAACCGGGTAGTATAGTGCCCTAACTTGTGAACCAACATAGTTTCACATCATCCCATGACATAATCAAACACAAAACAAGAGAGAGCTACGCCGGGCTACCGCATCAGAAGAATGTCTAGGGGGTAGACGATCCGAGACCCGTAGATCATCAGGGTTTCGCCGGAGGAAGTCCACGAGAACGTCGGAATCATATGAAAACTTGCATGTGTCCCTGGCATATGTGTGTGAGTGTGGTGCAAGGTTGGTATAGGTGCTTGCATGTGTCCCCCCTCGCATGCATGCGCTCTAACCTAGAAGCGAAGGTTCTGGACCTATATAAGGGGGAGTCTCCCCGTTACGGTGAAACCGGGTAGTATAGTGCCCCAACTTGTGAACCAACATGGTTTCACATCATCCCATGACATAATCAAACACAAAACAAGAGAGAGCTATGCCGGGCTACCCCTGTCAGAAGAATGTCTAGGGGGTAGACGATCCGAGGCCCGTAGATCATCAGGGTTTCGCCGGAGGAAGTCCACGAGAACGTAGGAATCATCTGAAAACTTGCATGTGTCTCTGGCATATGTGTGTGAGTGTGGTGCAAGGTTGGTATAGGTGCTTGCATGTGTCCCCCCTCGCATGCATGCGCTCTAACCTAGAAGCGAAGGTTCTGGACCTGTATAAGGGTGAATCTCCCCGTTATGGTGAAACCGGGTTGTATAGTGCCCCAACTTGTGAACCAACATGGTTTCACATCATCCCATGACATAATCAAACACAAAACAAGAGAGAGCTACGCCGGGCTACCCCTGTCAGAAGAATATCTAGGGGGTAGACGATCCGAGGCCCGTAGATCATCAGGGTTTCGCCGGAGGAAGTCCACGAGAACGTCGGAATCATCTGAAAACTTGCATGTGTCCCTGGCATATGTGTGTGAGTGTGGTGCAAGGTTGGTATAGGTGCTTGCATGTGTCCCCCCTCGCATGCATGCGCTCTAACCTAGAAGCGAAGGTTCTGGACCTGTATAAGGGGGAATCTCCCCGTTACGGTGAAACCGGGTAGGATAGTGCCCCAACTTGTGAACCAATATGGTTTCACATCATCCCATGAGATAATCAAACACAAAACAAGAGAGAGCTACGTCGGGCTACCCCTTTCAGAAGAATGTCTAGGGGGTAGACGATCTGAGGCCCGTAGATCATTAGGGTTTCGCCGGAGGAACCCCACAAGAACGTCGGAATCATCTGAAAACTTGCATGTGTCCCTGGCATATGTGTGTGACTGTGGTGCAAGGTTGGTATAGGTGCCTGCATGTGTCCCCCCTCGCATGCATGCGCTCTAACCTAGAAGCGAAGGTTCTGGACCTGTATAAGGCGGAATCTGCCCGTTACGGTGAAACCGGGCCGTATAGTGCCCCAACTTGTGAACCAATATGGTTTCACATCATCCCATGACATAATCAAACACAAAACAAGAGAGAGCTACGCCGGGCTACCGCATCAGAAGAATGTCTAGGGGGTAGACGATCCGAGACCCGTATATCATCAGGGTTTCGCCGGAGGAAGTCCACGAGAACGTTGGAATCATATGAAAACTTGCATGTGTCCCTGGCATATGTGTGTGAGTGTGGTGCAAGGTTGGTATAGGTGCTTGCATGTGTCCCCCCTCGCATGCATGCGCTCAAACCTAGAAGCGAAGGTTCTGGACCTATATAAGGGGGAGTCTCCCCGTTACGGTGAAACCGGGTAGTATAGTGCCCCAACTTGTGAACCAACATGGTTTCACATCATCCCATGACATAAACAAACACAAAACAAGAGAGAGCTATGCCGGGCTACCCCTGTCAGAAGAATGTCTAGGGGGGTAGACGATCCGAGGCCCGTAGATCATCAGGGTTTCGCCGGAGGAAGTCCACGAGAACGTCGGAATCATCTGAAAACTTGCATGTGTCTCTGGCATATGTGTGTGAGTGTGGTGCAAGGTTGGTATAGGTGCTTGCATGTGTCCCCCCTCGCATGCATGCGCTCTAACCTAGAAGCGAAGGTTCTGGACCTGTATAAGGGTGAATCTCCCCGTTATGGTGAAACCGGGCCGTATAGTGCCCCAACTTGTGAACCAACATGGTTTCACATCATCCCATGACATAATCAAACACAAAACAAGAGAGAGCTACGCCGGGCTACCCCTGTCAGAAGAATATCTAGGGGTAGACGATCCGAGGCCCGTAGATCATCAGGGTTTCGCCGGAGGAAGTCCACGAGAACGTCGGAATCATCTGAAAACTTGCATGTGTCCCTGGCATATGTGTGTGAGTGTGGTGCAAGGTTGGTATAGGTGCTTGCATGTGTCCCCCCTCGCATGCATGCGCTCTAACCTAGAAGCGAAGGTTCTGGACCTGTATAAGGGGGAATCTCCCCGTTACGGTGAAACCGGGTAGGATAGTGCCCCAACTTGTGAACCAATATGGTTTCACATCATCCCATGACATAATCAAACACAAAACAAGAGAGAGCTACGCCGGGCTACCCCTTTCAGAAGAATGTCTAGGGGGTAGACGATCTGAGGCCCGTAGATCATCAGGGTTTCGCCGGAGGAACCCCACAAGAACGTCGGAATCATCTGAAAACTTGCATGTGTCCCTGGCATATGTGTGTGACTGTGGTGCAAGGTTGGTATAGGTGCCTGCATGTGTCCCCCCTCGCATGCATGCGCTCTAACCTAGAAGCGAAGGTTCTGGACCTGTATAAGGCGGAATCTGCCCGTTACGGTGAAACCGGGCCGTATAGTGCCGCAACTTGTGAACCAATATGGTTTCACATCATCCCATGACATAATCAAACACAAAACAAGAGAGAGCTACGCCGGGCTACCCTTGTCAGAAGAATGTCTAGGGGGTAGACGATCTGAGGCCCATAGATCATCAGGGTTTCGCCGGAGGAACCCCACAAGAACGTTGGAATCATCTGAAAACTTGCATGTGTCCCTGGCATATGTGTGTGACTGTGGTGCAAGGTTGGTATAGGTGCCTGCATGTGTCCCCCCTCGCATGCATGCGCTCTAACCTAGAAGCGAAGGTTCTGGACCTGTATAAGGCGGAATCTACCCGTTACGGTGAAACCGGGCCGTATAGTGCCCCAACTTGTGAACCAATATGGTTTCACATCATCCCATGACATAATCAAACACAAAACAAGAGAGAGCTACGCCGGGCTACCCCTGTCAGAAGAATGTCTAGGGGGTAGACGATCCGAGGCCCGCAGATCATCAGGGTTTCGCCGGAGGAAGACCACGAGAACGTCGGAATCATCTGAAAACTTGCATGTGTCCCTGGCATATGTGTGTGACTGTGGTGCAAGGTTGGTATAGGTGCCTGCATGTGCCCCCCCTCGCATGCATGCGCTCTAACCTAGAAGCGAAGGTTCTGGACCTGTATAAGGCGGAATCTACCCGTTACGGTGAAACCGGGCCGTATAGTGCCCCAACTTGTGAACCAATATGGTTTCACATCATCCCATGACATAATCAAACACAAAACAAGAGAGAGCTACGCCGGGCTACCCCTGTTAGAAGAATGTCTAGGGGGGTAGACGATCCGAGGCCCGTAGATCATCAGGGTTTCGCCGGAGGAAGTCCACGAGAACGTCGGAATCATCTGAAACTTGCATGTGTCCGTGGCATATGTGTGTGAGCAGGGGCGGAGCTAGACGGGAAGTTTCCCTGATGCATCTCTCAAGCATATCATAGTTTTCATAGATTTGTAGCCTTGCAAGCTGAACTATGGCCACCCTGATGCACAATTCTCAGCCTAACCTGATGCATTGGCTTTACTAAGCTCATACTAGTACTACAAAAAGTTTCTTTGACCCTGATGCCCGTGCATCAGGTACAAACCATGCAGCTCCGCCCCTATGTGTGAGTGTGGTGCAAGGTTGGTATAGGGGCTTGCATGTGTCCCCCCTCGCATGCATGCGCTCTAACCTAGAAGCGAAGGTTCTGGACCTGTATAAGGGTGAATCTCCCTGTTATAGTGAAACCGGGTAGTATAGTGCCCCAACTTGTGAACCAACATGGTTTCACATCATCCCATGACATAATCAAACACAAAAAAAGAGAGAGCTACGCCGGGCTACCCCTGTCAGAAGAATATCTAGGGGGTAGACGATCCGAGGCCCGTAGATCATCAGGGTTTCGCCGGAGGAAGTCCACGAGAACGTCGGAATCATCTGAAAACTTGCATGTGTCCCTGGCATATGTGTGTGAGTGTGGTGCAAGGTTGGTATAGGTGCTTGCATGTGTCCTCCCTCGCATGCATGCGCTCTAACCTAGAAGCGAAGGTTCTGGACCTGTATAAGGGTGAATCTCCCTTTTACGGTGAA
This sequence comes from Avena sativa, assembly GCA_916181665.1. Taxonomy (NCBI): domain Eukaryota; kingdom Viridiplantae; phylum Streptophyta; class Magnoliopsida; order Poales; family Poaceae; genus Avena; species Avena sativa. The sequence continues at coordinate 95,972,157 of OV702294.1, forward strand.
ACCGGGTAGTATAGTGCCCTAACTTGTGAACCAACATGGTTTCACATCATCCCATGACATAATCAATCACAAAACAAGAGAGAGCTACGCCGGGCTACCCCATCAGAAGAATGTCTAGGGGTAGACGATCCGAGACCCGTAGATCATCAGGGTTTCGCTGGAGGAAGTCCACGAGAACGTCGGAATCATCTGAAAACTTGCATGTGTCCCTGGCATATGTGTGTGAGTGTGGTGCAAGGTTGGTATAGGTGCTTGCATGTGTCCCCCCTCGCATGCATGCGCTCTAACCTAGAAGCGAAGGTTCTGGACCTGTATAAGGGGGAATCTCCCCGTTACGGTGAAACCGGGTAGTATAGTGCCCCAACTTGTGAACCAACATGGTTTCACATCATCCCATGACATAATCAAACACAAAACAAGAGAGAGCTACGTCGGGCTACCCCCTTCAGAAGAATCTCTAGGGGGTAGACGATCCGAGGCCCGTAGATCATCAGGGTTTCGCCGGAGGAAGTCCACGAGAACGTCGGAATCATCTGAAAACTTGCATGTGTCCCTGGCATATGTGCGTGAGTGTGGTGCAAGGTTGGTATAAGTGATTGCATGTGCCCCCCTCGCATGCATGCCCTCTAACCTAGAAGCGAAAGGTTCTGGAACTGTATAAGGGGGAATCTCCCCGTTACGGTGAAACTGGATAGGATAGTGCCCCAACTTGTGAACCAACATGGTTTCACATCATCCCATGACATAATCAAACACAAAACAAGAGAGAGCTACGCCGGGCTACCCCTGTCAGAAGAATGTCTAGGGGTAGACGATCCGAGGCCCGTAGATCATCAGGGTTTCGCCGGAGGAAGTCCACGAGAACGTCGGAATCATCTGAAAACTTGCATGTGTACCTGGCATATGTGTGTGAGTGTGGTGCAAGGTTGGTATAGGTGCTTGCATGTGTCCCCCCTCGCATGCATGCGCTCTAACCTAGAAGCGAAGGTTCTGGACCTGTATAAGGGTGAATCTCCCCGTTATGGTGAAACCGGGTTGTATAGTGCCCCAACTTGTGAACCAACATGGTTTCACCTCATCCCATGACATAATCAAACACAAAACAAGAGAGAGCTACGCCGGGCTACCCCTGTCAGAAGAATATCTAGGGGGTAGACGATCTGAGGCCCATAGATCATCAGGGTTTCGCCGGAGGAAGTCCACGAGAACGTCGGAATCATCTGGAAACTTGCATGTGTCCCTGGCATATGTGTGTGAGTGTGGTGCAAGGTTGGTATAGGTGCTTGCATGTGTCCCCCCTCGCATGCATGCGCTCTAACCTAGAAGCGAAGGTTCTGGACCTGTATAAGGGGGAATCTCCCTGTTACGGTGAAACCGGGTAGGATAGTGCCCCAACTTGTGAACCAACATGGTTTCACATCATCCCATGACATAATCAAACACAAATCAAGAGAGAGCTACGCCGGGCTACCCCTGTCAGAAGAATGTCTAGGGGGTAGACGATCCGAGGCCCGTAGATCATCAGGGTTTCGCCGGAGGAAGTCCACGAGAACGTCAGAATCATCTGAAAACTTGCATGTGTCCCTGGCATATGTGTGTGAGTGTGGTGCAAGGTTGGTATAGGTGCTTGCATGTGTCCCCCCTCGCATGCATGCGCTCTAACCTAGAAGCGAAGGTTCTGGACCTGTATAAGGGTGAATCTCCCCGTTATGGTGAAACCGGGTTGTATAGTGCCCCAACTTGCGAACCAACATGGTTTCACCTCATCCCATGACATAATCAAACACAAAACAAGAGAGAGCTACGCCGGGCTACCCCTGTCAGAAGAATATCTAGGGGGTAGACGATGCGAGGCCCGTAGATCATCAGGGTTTCGCCGGAGGAAGTCCACGAGAACGTCGGAATCATCCGAAAACTTGCATGTGTCCCTGGCATATGTGTGTGAGTGTGGTGCAAGGTTGGTATAGGTGTTTGCATGTGTCCCCCCTCGCATGCATGCGCTCTAACCTAGAAGCGAAGGTTCTGGACCTGTATAAGGGGGAATCTCCCTGTTACGATGAAACCGGGTAGTATAGTGCCCCAACTTGTGAATCAACATGGTTTCACATCATCCCATGACATAATCAAACACAAAACAAGAGAGAGCTACGCCGGGCTACCCCCTTCAGAAGAATGTCTAGGGGGTAGACGATCCGAGGCCCGTAGATCATCAGGGTTTCGTCGGAGGAAGTCCACGAGAACGTCGGAATCATCTGAAAACTTGCATGTGTTCCTGGCATATGTGTGTGAGTGTGGTGCAAGGTTGGTATAGGTGCTTGCATGTGTCCCCCTCGCATGCATGCGCTCTAACCTAGAAGCGAAGGTTCTGGACCTGTATAAGGGGGAATCTCCCCGTTACGGTGAAACCGGGTAGGATAGTGCCCCAACTTGTGAACCAACATGGTTTCTCATCATCCCATGACATAATCAAACACAAAACAAGAGAGAGCTACGCCGGGCTACCCCTGTGAGAAGAATGTCTAGGGGGTAGACGATCCGAGGCCCGTGGATCATCAGGGTTTCGCCGGAGGAAGTCCACGAGAACGTCGGAATCATCTGAAAACTTGCATGTGTCCCTGGCATATGTGTGTGAGTGTGGTGCAAGGTTGGTATAGGTGCTTGCATGTGTCCTCCCTCGCATGCATGCGCTCTAACCTAGAAGTGAAGGTTCTGGACCTGTATAAGGGTGAATCTCCCCGTTACGGTGAAACCGGGTAGTATAGTGCCCCAACTTATGAACCAACATGGTTTCACATCATCTCATGACATAATCAAACACAAAGCAAGAGAGAGCTACGCCGGACTACCCCTATCAGAAGAATGTCTATGGGGTAGACGATCCGAGGCCTGTAGATCATCAGGGTTTCGCCGGAGGAAGTCCACGAGAACGTCGGAATCAGGGGGGTGCATGTATATAGTGATCAAAACCACAATAACCTATGATAATATGTGTGCTCTCATGATCCTATGAAATAATATCACCTAACATATATGTAATAAAAGCCTTGCTAATTAAAGAAAAGAAAAAGGTGAAAAAAATTCTTTGCCGTGTGCACAGAAGAAAACACACGGCAAAGATGCCGTGTGCCTGACGGCGAGGGCACACGGCAAAGATTCTGTCGTCAGCCCCTGCCGGCGGGTGACCCTGCGAAGCCACAGGGCCCACTTCTTTGCCGTGAGGAAACCTTTGTCGTGTTTCTTCATTGACTTTGTCGTGATTCATTTCTTTGCCGTGTGTTCTCGTAGGTCCATTGCCGTGTTTGTTTCTTTGCCGTATTCTTTTTCTGCTGTTTGCCGTGCACCTGTACTTTGCCGTGTTCTTCTTAGTTTACACACGGCAAAGAGTATCTTTGCCGTGTTCCGGGCCTTTTGGCACACGACAAAGGAGAGGGGCGATGGCAGCGACATTTTTTCCCGTAGTGATTATGATCTTATGAAAAAAATGTGTTTCCTTAGGTGAGAAAAAGATTTTCTTTAGACATGTAATTGGATACAAGTTTTAGAGTGGTTAGCATTTTTAGTAACCCTCCACATGCCTCGATTTAACCGTGAAAAATGTGGTGGCACAAATTCGACAAAAAGAGATGAAAAAAAATAGTGTGGGACTGGAACAAAATTAAGATGGGACCGGAACAAAAAAAACTGTGTTATTTTTATTAATTAGAGGTCGATCGTTCCGGTGTACACGGTCTAAAATCCATATTTCTCCCTGAGAAAGTCATCAAATAGCCAACCGATCCCTCACAAGGCCAGCACCGCTCCTTAGTCTCTCCACCAATTCTAACGCCCTCCGCCGAGGGACGAAGCTTCATACAAATAATTGGGCAGGCCAAGCTAAATCGAATTAGTAAACCGTAACATGGAATAAGTTTGACCATCAGGCATGGAATTACATATTAGAAAATCAGCCTTATTCCAATCGAATATGCTTTTAAAATCTTCGATGCCATCTTCATACTTGTATTTGTTGTAGAGAATTTTAGTTCCGAGTTATGAGATGATGCTGCGAAGCGAAATTTGATGAAATAAGTACTAACTCCATTCCTGATGGTCGGTGTGCCATACGGGCAAGGTCGCCGGCTCGCTGCTGCTAGCACTTAGCTACTTGCATCTGATGTTCGGGGGCTGGACGCCCTCTTCGGTTCACCGCTGCTAATCACTGCTGGATCTCGGAGACTCGCGTTTAGCCAGATCGAGGCTGCTGATGCAGTGGTTGCTAGGAGCCCGGCCGAGACAACGAACTGAATCAAGGGTGCTGAAGGGAATGGATAGATTTTTTCTAAGGGTCACGGGAAACAGTGCGCTGCAGTGCTGCTGCTGGGCTGGAGTTACGTGTAGATATGTTCAGTTCTGCTCCAAAGCTGGGCGGGCCGTCTCCCAGTTTGGCCCTCACGTGGCTCCGTCAGTGGCCGCAACGCCGTTCGATCACCTCCCGCTAACGACCGTAGCCATGTTCCCCTCGATCCTCCATTGTGAGCACATCTCGCCAATGACCGGAGCCATAGTCGCCGCCGTCCCACTCCTCCGCTCTGCTCAACCGCCGCGTCGCCGCCTCGATCTGCTTCAAAGGTGAGGGCCGCGTGGTGGCGGAGGCCCTCGTATGATTGTCAATCAGAGACGCACACACATCACCTGTATTCTAAAATCTGAATTAGAGGCCAATACATTCTATGTCAAAGCTTGATAGAAGTAATCAAAAGTTTTAATCAACGGTTAGAAAAAAATCACAGACAACGGAATCAGATGGAACTCGGCGGAACGAAAAGTTCCGCCCCAATCACCGTAAAACTTGGTTATTGTTTATAAGTATCATTCGGAATACGAATAATGTTAATGAGTTGTTCTCTTTTCTAAGATGCAGGTGGAAGATAATATTATATTGTAGTATAGGTTCGACAACCTAAAAAACACAACAGTAGATCTGAAGCCAAAAGCAAATGCACCCAGGAATAATGGAGTGGGAAGTTTAAACAAAAACGGCTAAAATGGTACAGGAAGAAAGGATGAAGGCAATGATGGAGCGAATGGTAGAGCAAATGATGAGAGTATGGAGACAGTGATGATACAGAAACTGATGAAGAGGATAGACGCAATGATGGAGCGAAACATATATGCAGAGGTGACATGACGTTCCTTTAATCTCCTTATTAATTTTCATTGCTATTTGATTCCTAAACTAGAGACTATGTTTTTCAGAAACTTATCTCCAAGTTAAACAAGGAGGGCATAATATACAAAAGCACTGCAGCTTCTGTTTCCAACTCAGTTGGAGAGGAGGAAGACAAAGGGTCATATGAGAATAGAGCTACATTAAAGAATAAATAATTCTGGTATACAAAAGACACCGTACCTGCTGAAGTTAAAGTTGATCAGATAGTAAAGTCCGTAAATAAAAATGGAGAAAATGGTGATGCGACGACATAAGTCGATAGAGGCAAGAATCCGTGGAAAGTTCCACTCGGCAGCACACCTTATAATCCTGAACAAATCGATGATCTAACAGTGTCTAAATCAGTGTCATCAGAGCTAATGATGGAAATTTACCAATCAAGCAAGATCAATGGTAACGCTCAGTATGGAGCAACTGCTTCGAATGATTCTAGGAGTGTCGATAGTCAAGTTGTTGCATGCGATAAGCCGAAGCGGAAGTGAAAAATACAAGAAACACTAAAAAGTTATGTATGATTTGAATCCCAAAAACGTCGTGGAACTAAGAGAGGTACTGCCATCAATTTATTTTTCTTGTTGTAATATATGTTGTGCATCGACATGCTATTTATTTGCTGAGTAGGTTTGTTTGGTAACAAGAATGAGAATCCATCTGCGTAAACTGATAAACAGATAGCAGCAGCCGTTAGTTTTGTTGAAAACGCTTTAAAGAAGAAGTCACATGGTGACAAAGTTTTTTATCAACATCAAAATGGAAGTATTCAATCCAGCTTAAAGTAGTTCTAAAACATTAGTGGCTTACCGATCCCATAAGTTTTCATTAAAATATATGTATGTACAAACATCTACTAACAGTTATTAAGATTTAATTGGTTAAATTGTTCCAGGTAATTGATGCTTGCATTAGAGATTTATCACTCAGTGTTGGGCATGGCCGGTACATATTCACAACAGTTAGGACAACATTCCTCTTAAATCAGGTAAAAAAAAGCGAAAGTGAAAAAGTCAAAGCACAACATGGACTATGTGATAGAACAAAAGTGGAGCAATTGGTCGAGTTATGGATGAATATTTTTCATGTAATAAGGTAACCACTTTTTTATTTACAAGTTAACAATACGCGTAATAATTTTGAGTAATCATTCTTGTTTTTTTCATTTTAGTGCAGACATTTTTCTCTCTTTTCTATATTAAGCAGGAAATAGGCATGCATTAAAAATGACAAAAGCAAGAACGATTTCTCAAAATTATCACGCATGTTGCTAACTCGCAAATAAAAAAGTGGTTACTGTGTCACAGGAAAAATATCTGTCCATAACTCAACCAACTGCTGCACCGTTGTTCATCACATAGTCCATGTTGTGCTTTAACTTCTTCATTTTTGCCCTTTTTTGACCTGATTTAAGAGAAATGTTGTCCTAACTGTTGTGATTATGTACAGGTCATGCCTAACACCGAGTGAAAAAATCTCCAATGCAAGCATCAATTAACTGGAATAAGCTAACCAATTAAATCATGAAACCAATAATACATGTTTGTACATATGTACGTTTTAATGAGTATGCATTATATTGTAACTGAAAATTCTCCTTTGTTCCGTGGTAAAATAAATTTGCTATCTTTATCAAACATCTCTAGCATGCATTGTAACAGGACAGAGCGCGTGTTTATACGGGAAATTTGCAACATGGGCCGAAGATTTGTTGAGAGAAATTTTATGCGCTGCTCACTTGTAAAACTGTGGACCAAACTATAGGGCCATCGAGCTCGTCCATGCATGCTGTCGAACAAAAAAGATGATTAAGTACGAAACAAGTACTCCCTCCGTCCGTAAACAAGTGTACTTCTAGCTTTTGTCTGGGTTAAACTTTATCAAATTTAACCAACTTTATAGATAAATATAACAATATATATTACATCAAATTAACATATTATGAACTAAATTTGAAAACATATCTAATGGTACCAATTTAGTGTCATGAATATTGCTACGTTTTTCTATAAAATTAGTCAAACTTTACTAACTTTGATTTAAGACAAGACTAGAAGTACACTTATTTGCGGACGGAGGGAGTATGAAACTTAAATTCGAATCTACTATAGTACTAATCAAGATTGGCCTCTGACCTATAAGCAATACCGTGCAATCACACACCTCACACTAGTTTTATTCACTGTATTTGTATTTTTAAATCTAACAAGCCAAAGATGTGGCTCGTGGGGAGAACAAATGCAATCTGAGCCCGCTCCATCTTTTATTCTAAGATCATGTTGCATGCAGATACATGCGCAATTGTGCAATTACGTAAGGACGACCTAATCTGGCCGCGCATTAGCTAGACGGCCATGTTTGGCAACTAAACATATGCGCATGCTTGAATCACTCCACGCTTGATGCATCTAGCTTAATGCAGATCGAAAAGAACTAATCACGTAAACTAATCAAGATTAGAACCTTAAGACATCTTACCTAGTGATGGCGACGTTGACCACTGACCACAAACGGCCGATCTGGAGCAGTGACCGCACGCCGGGTCGGTGACTCCTCGTTGGGGCGTGGATAGGGACGAGGTGGGAGGCGGAGCTAGGTACGAGATGGGATGCGTTTTACGAGAGGCTGGAGGCGGCGCTATATATGGTGGAGGTGGGAGGCGGAGCTAGGTAGGAGATGGGATGCGTTTTAGGAGAGGCTGGAGGTGACGCTATGGTGGAGGTGGGAGGCGGCGCGACCTAGTAAGGGGCCTCGTAGGTCGTGGACAGGCACGACTCGGCGTGATCGTCGTAACCTGCCACCGATACGTGCGCTCGGCGCTATGCATGCACGCTTTAATGTTGCCACACAGTCCAGTTAATAAGGCCGCGTCGGTAGGACTTACAGTTGTTTAGTTTCAAATGTAAATTTAAAAATCGTAAAGATTAAAAAAATTAATATTCGTTTGTAAGAACTAAAATACTAGCATGTACCACAATTTTGAGGTGATTTCGGAAAGGGTCAAGAAAATCGAGTTGTTTAAAAAGCTAGCACAATTGAATCCAAAAGGTGTGTTTGTAATTCTTTATTTTTTTTTGAACTTTACAAAACTCCCTCCAATTTACTTCACATGTTAGCATACAGAGATAAAGCCATCTTACAGAGTTTTTTCAGTTTTTTGAAATTTTAAATTTTCATGCGAGATGGTCAAAGTATGAACTTTACAAAAACCCCTCAAACAAAAAGTCCATTGGTCAACCCTCGTACGGAAAAAGCTAGGGGTAGATCTACGGGGCCTACAAACTAGGGTGGTTTCGCTGGAAAATTTAACCGCCGGAGCGCCGGAATCTCACAAAAATTTGCATCTGACCCTAGCATATGTCCACAACTGTGGTGCAATATCCGTAGATGGAGTGAGTATCTCTCAGGTTTGACCGTCCTCCCACGCATGCCTTGGCACTCACCGAAGCTCAAGACCTATAGGAGGAATCTCCCGCAACGGGTCCAACGGACGGAAACCGGTGGAATTTTGAGCCCAACCTTGGTTTCCCTTGTTCCTACGGACTAAACGAACCTAAAGAAACAAAAAAGTCCATTGGTCAACCCCTGTTAAGGAAAAGCTTGGGGGTAGATGGACGGGGCCCACAAACTAGGGTTTCGCTGGAAAATTTCTTGCCAGATCGTCAAAATCCCATGAAAACTTGCATCTGACCCTAGCATATGTCCACAGCTGTAGTGCAATGTCCGTAGATAGAATGGGTACCTCCCGAGTGTGACCGTCCTCCCACGCATGCCTTGGCACTCACCGAAGCTCAAGACCTATAGGAGGAATCCCCCACTACGGGTCAAACAAACGGAAACCAGTGGAATTTTGAGCCCAACCTTGGTTGCCCTTGTTCCTACAAACTAAACAAACCTGAATAAACAAAAAAGTCCGTTGGTCAACCCTCGTATGGAAAAAGCTAGGGGTAGATCTACGGGGCCCACAAAACTAGGGTTTTGCTAGAAAATTTGCTTTCGGAGCGCTAGAGTCCCATGAAAACTTGCATCTGACCCAAGCATATGTCCACAACTGTGGTGTAATGTCTGTAGATGGAATGAGTAGCTCTCGGGTGTAACCGTCCTCCCACGCATGCCTTGGCACTCACCGAAGCTCTAGACCTATAGGAGGAATCTCCCGCTACGAGTCAAACGGACGGAAACCGGTGGAATATTGAGCACAACCTTGGTTTTCCTTGTTCATATGGACTAAACGAACCCGGACAAACAAAAAATTCATTGGTCAACCCTCGTACGGAAAATATACAGGGTAGATATACGAGGCCCACAAACTAGGGTTTCCTTGGAATATTTACCGCCAGAGCATCGGAATCTCACGAAAACTTGCATGTGACCCTAGCATATGTCCACAAGCTATGGTGCAATGTTCGTATATGGAATGAGTAGCTCCCGCGTGTGGCCGTCCTCCCATGCATGCCTTGGAACTCACCGAAGCTCTAGACCTATAGGAGGAATCTCCCGCTACGAGTCAAACAGACGGAAACTGATGGAATCTTGAACCCAACCTTGGTTTCCCTTGTTCCTATGGACTAAACTAACTTGAACAAACAAAAAGGTCGATTGGTAAACCCTTGTACAGAAAAAAGCGAGGGGGTAGATCTACGGCCCCAGAAACTATGCCTCCATCGATGGGAACAATTGGCATGGTGGAAATGGACGTGATCACCAAGGCAACAAGAACCCCATCAACACCAATGAGAAGGACGTCAACCAGATAATGTGCTATAATTGTAAGAAGTAGGGACACTTTGCAAGAGACTGCCCGTAAAAGAAGAAGAATGGTGGAAGCTTCAATGAGAACAATCCCAGTATGTTCCATAAGAGACATGTGAACCATATCGATGTGGAAGAAGTATTTGAAGAGCCAACTACAGAAAATAGTATGTTTCGACCAACACTTCATCAAATTTTGTTTTTTAACACTAGTGCATCGCATTCATTCATATCAAGAAGACATCAATAATTTGGTGGCTTGCCAACAGACTTCTAGCCAAGAGAACCCTCGAGAACCAACCCCATAATACCATTCTTTTTAAGGGTGGTAGCCTGCCTAGTATACCCTAGACGTAAACCCTTTATTTCTAGCCTTCTCGAATCTCGGGGACGAGATTATTTTTATGGATGGTAGTTTGTAACATCCCAAAATTTCCTAAATTTTGGAATGTTAAATTCAAATAGCTTGTTTAAATATTTGAGTGCCCAAAAACTTTTCGAATGACTCCTTTCTTTTATTAAAGCCTAAACCCTATTTTTCAAAGTTAGCATATAATGCTTTTGGGGAAAAACTAGTTATTTTATTGTTAGTAAAAAACGGATCCTATAAAGATTTTACTGTGTGTCATGATTTTACAAAATTTTATAAAGTAATTTTACTCAATTTGGATTTGTAAAACTAAAACTATGAAAGGATTTATAAAACAAATATAAGAAAATCACTATGTAAGAAAACGTCTTTGCTGTGTGTGCAAAATACACGCAGAGGATCCACGGAACACCTTTATTGTGTATAAGCAAACGACAAAGACTACACGGCAATGTTGGCAACGACAAAGGCCCTTTGCCATGTGTTTTTCTAGAAAAGATACAGAAAAGGTTTTGTTGTGTGTCTTACGCATAGATACGGCAAAGTAAAGTGAAATACCGGTTCCAGTGAAGATGAAGGTGTTTATTCTTTGTCATATGTCTCGTCGAAAACTACACTTAATCACATATAAGATATTTTAATCCTAAGTATGCTTACTATTAGGTCAAATTGCACTCATGGTCAAACTTCCCATTTGGTCACCCATCCTAAAATTATTGGAGTCTCAGCACACTTAACTTCTTCGTTCCTTTCGAATGTGTTTCCGAGAAAGAAATCATACCTTGTTGATAATACTTTCATATCAATCCTATTAAATCTTGGACTGTGATGTCACACATCTCAGCTTTAGATTCCAAACAATTATTTAATTAGAAAACAATGAATAAGTAATAATAATCTTGAATCCAAACAAATAATAAAATATATTTTTTGCCTTTTCTATTTAATATGGAATAATTCATATATTTAAATTCGTAAATCGGAATTTGACAAATAAAATATCTAAATCGATCAGAAAAATGAGAGGAATCCAAATATGACATCCATATAATCTTGTGAAACTAAAAATGATTGATGAACCTTTTCACATTGTTTCGATCATTTTTGAATTTTTATACTTATTTAAAACTATGGTTAAAATGACGAGCATGAAGACTCTTAGCTCGGGGATGAGCCTCGCTAAAATTACATTGGATCTCTGACTAAATAGCATATTGTGAACCTAAAACTGTTTTTTGTAAAATCATGAGCATCAGATCATGTACCTGTAGTTTATATCTGACCGACTTTCTACCGATTCGGCAGAAATTTATCTTTTTCACCAGGGGTGGACGGAAATGTTTGAGATACCCCTGTTGGGACCTTGTCCATGTAAGGTGGTCTAGTATTTTTTAAAAATGGGGTAGTAGCATTTTGAATTAGCAATTTGGTGGTTGCTACACAAAAATCCCCATTTTTTATGCTCGGAAAAAATAGCTTGCATGTGTCACTGGCATATGTGTGTGAGTGTGGTGCAAGGTTGGTATAGGTGCTTGCATGTCTCCTCCCTCGCATGCATGCGCTCTAACCTAGAAGCGAAGGTTCTGGACCTGTATAACGGTGAATCTCCCTGTTACGGTGAAACCGGGTAGTATAGTGCCCTAACTTGTGAACCAACATAGTTTCACATCATCCCATGACATAATCAAACACAAAACAAGAGAGAGCTACGCCGGGCTACCGCATCAGAAGAATGTCTAGGGGGTAGACGATCCGAGACCCGTAGATCATCAGGGTTTCGCCGGAGGAAGTCCACGAGAACGTCGGAATCATATGAAAACTTGCATGTGTCCCTGGCATATGTGTGTGAGTGTGGTGCAAGGTTGGTATAGGTGCTTGCATGTGTCCCCCCTCGCATGCATGCGCTCTAACCTAGAAGCGAAGGTTCTGGACCTATATAAGGGGGAGTCTCCCCGTTACGGTGAAACCGGGTAGTATAGTGCCCCAACTTGTGAACCAACATGGTTTCACATCATCCCATGACATAATCAAACACAAAACAAGAGAGAGCTATGTCGGGCTACCCCTGTCAGAAGAATGTCTAGGGGGTAGACGATCCGAGGCCCGTAGATCATCAGGGTTTCGCCGGAGGAAGTCCACGAGAACGTCGGAATCATCTGAAAACTTGCATGTGTCTCTGGCATATGTGTGTGAGTGTGGTGCAAGGTTGGTATAGGTGCTTGCATGTGTCCCCCCTCGCATGCATGCGCTCTAACCTAGAAGCGAAGGTTCTGGACCTGTATAAGGGTGAATCTCCCCGTTATGGTGAAACCGGGTTGTATAGTGCCCCAACTTGTGAACCAACATGGTTTCACATCATCCCATGACATAATCAAACACAAAACAAGAGAGAGCTACGCCGGGCTACCCCTGTCAGAAGAATATCTAGGGGGTAGACGATCCGAGGCCCGTAGATCATCAGGGTTTCGCCGGAGGAAGTCCACGAGAACGTCGGAATCATCTGAAAACTTGCATGTGTCCCTGGCATATGTGTGTGAGTGTGGTGCAAGGTTGGTATAGGTGCTTGCATGTGTCCCCCCTCGCATGCATGCGCTCTAACCTAGAAGCGAAGGTTCTGGACCTGTATAAGGGGGAATCTCCCCGTTACGGTGAAACCGGGTAGGATAGTGCCCCAACTTGTGAACCAATATGGTTTCACATCATCCCATGAGATAATCAAACACAAAACAAGAGAGAGCTACGTCGGGCTACCCCTTTCAGAAGAATGTCTAGGGGGTAGACGATCTGAGGCCCGTAGATCATTAGGGTTTCGCCGGAGGAACCCCACAAGAACGTCGGAATCATCTGAAAACTTGCATGTGTCCCTGGCATATGTGTGTGACTGTGGTGCAAGGTTGGTATAGGTGCCTGCATGTGTCCCCCCTCGCATGCATGCGCTCTAACCTAGAAGCGAAGGTTCTGGACCTGTATAAGGCGGAATCTGCCCGTTACGGTGAAACCGGGCCGTATAGTGCCCCAACTTGTGAACCAATATGGTTTCACATCATCCCATGACATAATCAAACACAAAACAAGAGAGAGCTACGCCGGGCTACCGCATCAGAAGAATGTCTAGGGGGTAGACGATCCGAGACCCGTATATCATCAGGGTTTCGCCGGAGGAAGTCCACGAGAACGTTGGAATCATATGAAAACTTGCATGTGTCCCTGGCATATGTGTGTGAGTGTGGTGCAAGGTTGGTATAGGTGCTTGCATGTGTCCCCCCTCGCATGCATGCGCTCAAACCTAGAAGCGAAGGTTCTGGACCTATATAAGGGGGAGTCTCCCCGTTACGGTGAAACCGGGTAGTATAGTGCCCCAACTTGTGAACCAACATGGTTTCACATCATCCCATGACATAAACAAACACAAAACAAGAGAGAGCTATGCCGGGCTACCCCTGTCAGAAGAATGTCTAGGGGGGTAGACGATCCGAGGCCCGTAGATCATCAGGGTTTCGCCGGAGGAAGTCCACGAGAACGTCGGAATCATCTGAAAACTTGCATGTGTCTCTGGCATATGTGTGTGAGTGTGGTGCAAGGTTGGTATAGGTGCTTGCATGTGTCCCCCCTCGCATGCATGCGCTCTAACCTAGAAGCGAAGGTTCTGGACCTGTATAAGGGTGAATCTCCCCGTTATGGTGAAACCGGGCCGTATAGTGCCCCAACTTGTGAACCAACATGGTTTCACATCATCCCATGACATAATCAAACACAAAACAAGAGAGAGCTACGCCGGGCTACCCCTGTCAGAAGAATATCTAGGGGTAGACGATCCGAGGCCCGTAGATCATCAGGGTTTCGCCGGAGGAAGTCCACGAGAACGTCGGAATCATCTGAAAACTTGCATGTGTCCCTGGCATATGTGTGTGAGTGTGGTGCAAGGTTGGTATAGGTGCTTGCATGTGTCCCCCCTCGCATGCATGCGCTCTAACCTAGAAGCGAAGGTTCTGGACCTGTATAAGGGGGAATCTCCCCGTTACGGTGAAACCGGGTAGGATAGTGCCCCAACTTGTGAACCAATATGGTTTCACATCATCCCATGACATAATCAAACACAAAACAAGAGAGAGCTACGCCGGGCTACCCCTTTCAGAAGAATGTCTAGGGGGTAGACGATCTGAGGCCCGTAGATCATCAGGGTTTCGCCGGAGGAACCCCACAAGAACGTCGGAATCATCTGAAAACTTGCATGTGTCCCTGGCATATGTGTGTGACTGTGGTGCAAGGTTGGTATAGGTGCCTGCATGTGTCCCCCCTCGCATGCATGCGCTCTAACCTAGAAGCGAAGGTTCTGGACCTGTATAAGGCGGAATCTGCCCGTTACGGTGAAACCGGGCCGTATAGTGCCGCAACTTGTGAACCAATATGGTTTCACATCATCCCATGACATAATCAAACACAAAACAAGAGAGAGCTACGCCGGGCTACCCTTGTCAGAAGAATGTCTAGGGGGTAGACGATCTGAGGCCCATAGATCATCAGGGTTTCGCCGGAGGAACCCCACAAGAACGTCGGAATCATCTGAAAACTTGCATGTGTCCCTGGCATATGTGTGTGACTGTGGTGCAAGGTTGGTATAGGTGCCTGCATGTGTCCCCCCTCGCATGCATGCGCTCTAACCTAGAAGCGAAGGTTCTGGACCTGTATAAGGCGGAATCTACCCGTTACGGTGAAACCGGGCCGTATAGTGCCCCAACTTGTGAACCAATATGGTTTCACATCATCCCATGACATAATCAAACACAAAACAAGAGAGAGCTACGCCGGGCTACCCCTGTCAGAAGAATGTCTAGGGGGTAGACGATCCGAGGCCCGCAGATCATCAGGGTTTCGCCGGAGGAAGACCACGAGAACGTCGGAATCATCTGAAAACTTGCATGTGTCCCTGGCATATGTGTGTGACTGTGGTGCAAGGTTGGTATAGGTGCCTGCATGTGCCCCCCCTCGCATGCATGCGCTCTAACCTAGAAGCGAAGGTTCTGGACCTGTATAAGGCGGAATCTACCCGTTACGGTGAAACCGGGCCGTATAGTGCCCCAACTTGTGAACCAATATGGTTTCACATCATCCCATGACATAATCAAACACAAAACAAGAGAGAGCTACGCCGGGCTACCCCTGTTAGAAGAATGTCTAGGGGGGTAGACGATCCGAGGCCCGTAGATCATCAGGGTTTCGCCGGAGGAAGTCCACGAGAACGTCGGAATCATCTGAAACTTGCATGTGTCCGTGGCATATGTGTGTGAGCAGGGGCGGAGCTAGACGGGAAGTTTCCCTGATGCATCTCTCAAGCATATCATAGTTTTCATAGATTTGTAGCCTTGCAAGCTGAACTATGGCCACCCTGATGCACAATTCTCAGCCTAACCTGATGCATTGGCTTTACTAAGCTCATACTAGTACTACAAAAAGTTTCTTTGACCCTGATGCCCGTGCATCAGGTACAAACCATGCAGCTCCGCCCCTATGTGTGAGTGTGGTGCAAGGTTGGTATAGGGGCTTGCATGTGTCCCACCTCGCATGCATGCGCTCTAACCTAGAAGCGAAGGTTCTGGACCTGTATAAGGGTGAATCTCCCTGTTATAGTGAAACCGGGTAGTATAGTGACCCAACTTGTGAACCAACATGGTTTCACATCATCCCATGACATAATCAAACACAAAAAAAGAGAGAGCTACGCCGGGC
This sequence comes from Avena sativa, assembly GCA_916181665.1. Classification (NCBI taxonomy): domain Eukaryota; kingdom Viridiplantae; phylum Streptophyta; class Magnoliopsida; order Poales; family Poaceae; genus Avena; species Avena sativa. The sequence continues at coordinate 95,988,206 of OV702294.1, forward strand.
TACCCCTGTCAGAAGAATATCTAGGGGGTAGACGATCCGAGGCCCGTAGATCATCAGGGTTTCGCCGGAGGAAGTCCACGAGAACGTCGGAATCATCTGAAAACTTGCATGTGTCCCTGGCATATGTGTGTGAGTGTGGTGCAAGGTTGGTATAGGTGCTTGCATGTGTCCTCCCTCGCATGCATGCGCTCTAACCTAGAAGCGAAGGTTCTGGACCTGTATAAGGGTGAATCTCCCTTTTACGGTGAAACCGGGTAGTATAGTGCCCTAACTTGTGAACCAACATGGTTTCACATCATCCCATGACATAATCAATCACAAAACAAGAGAGAGCTACGCCGGGCTACCCCATCAGAAGAATGTCTAGGGGTAGACGATCCGAGACCCGTAGATCATCAGGGTTTCGCTGGAGGAAGTCCACGAGAACGTCGGAATCATCTGAAAACTTGCATGTGTCCCTGGCATATGTGTGTGAGTGTGGTGCAAGGTTGGTATAGGTGCTTGCATGTGTCCCCCCTCGCATGCATGCGCTCTAACCTAGAAGCGAAGGTTCTGGACCTGTATAAGGGGGAATCTCCCCGTTACGGTGAAACCGGGTAGTATAGTGCCCCAACTTGTGAACCAACATGGTTTCACATCATCCCATGACATAATCAAACACAAAACAAGAGAGAGCTACGTCGGGCTACCCCCTTCAGAAGAATCTCTAGGGGGTAGACGATCCGAGGCCCGTAGATCATCAGGGTTTCGCCGGAGGAAGTCCACGAGAACGTCGGAATCATCTGAAAACTTGCATGTGTCCCTGGCATATGTGCGTGAGTGTGGTGCAAGGTTGGTATAAGTGATTGCATGTGCCCCCCTCGCATGCATGCCCTCTAACCTAGAAGCGAAAGGTTCTGGAACTGTATAAGGGGGAATCTCCCCGTTACGGTGAAACTGGATAGGATAGTGCCCCAACTTGTGAACCAACATGGTTTCACATCATCCCATGACATAATCAAACACAAAACAAGAGAGAGCTACGCCGGGCTACCCCTGTCAGAAGAATGTCTAGGGGTAGACGATCCGAGGCCCGTAGATCATCAGGGTTTCGCCGGAGGAAGTCCACGAGAACGTCGGAATCATCTGAAAACTTGCATGTGTACCTGGCATATGTGTGTGAGTGTGGTGCAAGGTTGGTATAGGTGCTTGCATGTGTCCCCCCTCGCATGCATGCGCTCTAACCTAGAAGCGAAGGTTCTGGACCTGTATAAGGGTGAATCTCCCCGTTATGGTGAAACCGGGTTGTATAGTGCCCCAACTTGTGAACCAACATGGTTTCACCTCATCCCATGACATAATCAAACACAAAACAAGAGAGAGCTACGCCGGGCTACCCCTGTCAGAAGAATATCTAGGGGGTAGACGATCTGAGGCCCATAGATCATCAGGGTTTCGCCGGAGGAAGTCCACGAGAACGTCGGAATCATCTGGAAACTTGCATGTGTCCCTGGCATATGTGTGTGAGTGTGGTGCAAGGTTGGTATAGGTGCTTGCATGTGTCCCCCCTCGCATGCATGCGCTCTAACCTAGAAGCGAAGGTTCTGGACCTGTATAAGGGGGAATCTCCCTGTTACGGTGAAACCGGGTAGGATAGTGCCCCAACTTGTGAACCAACATGGTTTCACATCATCCCATGACATAATCAAACACAAATCAAGAGAGAGCTACGCCGGGCTACCCCTGTCAGAAGAATGTCTAGGGGGTAGACGATCCGAGGCCCGTAGATCATCAGGGTTTCGCCGGAGGAAGTCCACGAGAACGTCGGAATCATCTGAAAACTTGCATGTGTCCCTGGCATATGTGTGTGAGTGTGGTGCAAGGTTGGTATAGGTGCTTGCATGTGTCCCCCCTCGCATGCATGCGCTCTAACCTAGAAGCGAAGGTTCTGGACCTGTATAAGGGTGAATCTCCCCGTTATGGTGAAACCGGGTTGTATAGTGCCCCAACTTGCGAACCAACATGGTTTCACCTCATCCCATGACATAATCAAACACAAAACAAGAGAGAGCTACGCCGGGCTACCCCTGTCAGAAGAATATCTAGGGGGTAGACGATGCGAGGCCCGTAGATCATCAGGGTTTCGCCGGAGGAAGTCCACGAGAACGTCGGAATCATCCGAAAACTTGCATGTGTCCCTGGCATATGTGTGTGAGTGTGGTGCAAGGTTGGTATAGGTGTTTGCATGTGTCCCCCCTCGCATGCATGCGCTCTAACCTAGAAGCGAAGGTTCTGGACCTGTATAAGGGGGAATCTCCCTGTTACGATGAAACCGGGTAGTATAGTGCCCCAACTTGTGAATCAACATGGTTTCACATCATCCCATGACATAATCAAACACAAAACAAGAGAGAGCTACGCCGGGCTACCCCCTTCAGAAGAATGTCTAGGGGGTAGACGATCCGAGGCCCGTAGATCATCAGGGTTTCGTCGGAGGAAGTCCACGAGAACGTCGGAATCATCTGAAAACTTGCATGTGTTCCTGGCATATGTGTGTGAGTGTGGTGCAAGGTTGGTATAGGTGCTTGCATGTGTCCCCCTCGCATGCATGCGCTCTAACCTAGAAGCGAAGGTTCTGGACCTGTATAAGGGGGAATCTCCCCGTTACGGTGAAACCGGGTAGGATAGTGCCCCAACTTGTGAACCAACATGGTTTCTCATCATCCCATGACATAATCAAACACAAAACAAGAGAGAGCTACGCCGGGCTACCCCTGTGAGAAGAATGTCTAGGGGGTAGACGATCCGAGGCCCGTGGATCATCAGGGTTTCGCCGGAGGAAGTCCACGAGAACGTCGGAATCATCTGAAAACTTGCATGTGTCCCTGGCATATGTGTGTGAGTGTGGTGCAAGGTTGGTATAGGTGCTTGCATGTGTCCTCCCTCGCATGCATGCGCTCTAACCTAGAAGTGAAGGTTCTGGACCTGTATAAGGGTGAATCTCCCCGTTACGGTGAAACCGGGTAGTATAGTGCCCCAACTTATGAACCAACATGGTTTCACATCATCTCATGACATAATCAAACACAAAGCAAGAGAGAGCTACGCCGGACTACCCCTATCAGAAGAATGTCTATGGGGTAGACGATCCGAGGCCTGTAGATCATCAGGGTTTCGCCGGAGGAAGTCCACGAGAACGTCGGAATCAGGGGGGTGCATGTATATAGTGATCAAAACCACAATAACCTATGATCATATGTGTGCTCTCATGATCCTATGAAATAATATCACCTAACATATATGTAATAAAAGCCTTGCTAATTAAAGAAAAGAAAAAGGTGAAAAAAATTCTTTGCCGTGTGCACAGAAGAAAACACACGGCAAAGATGCCGTGTGCCTGACGGCGAGGGCACACGGCAAAGATTCTGTCGTCAGCCCCTGCCGGCGGGTGACCCTGCGAAGCCACAGGGCCCACTTCTTTGCCGTGAGGAAACCTTTGTCGTGTTTCTTCATTGACTTTGTCGTGATTCATTTCTTTGCCGTGTGTTCTCGTAGGTCCATTGCCGTGTTTGTTTCTTTGCCGTATTCTTTTTCTGCTGTTTGCCGTGCACCTGTACTTTGCCGTGTTCTTCTTAGTTTACACACGGCAAAGAGTATCTTTGCCGTGTTCCGGGCCTTTTGGCACACGACAAAGGAGAGGGGCGATGGCAGCGACATTTTTTCCCGTAGTGATTATGATCTTATGAAAAAAATGTGTTTCCTTAGGTGAGAAAAAGATTTTCTTTAGACATGTAATTGGATACAAGTTTTAGAGTGGTTAGCATTTTTAGTAACCCTCCACATGCCTCGATTTAACCGTGAAAAATGTGGTGGCACAAATTCGACAAAAAGAGATGAAAAAAAATAGTGTGGGACTGGAACAAAATTAAGATGGGACCGGAACAAAAAAAACTGTGTTATTTTTATTAATTAGAGGTCGATCGTTCCGGTGTACACGGTCTAAAATCCATATTTCTCCCTGAGAAAGTCATCAAATAGCCAACCGATCCCTCACAAGGCCAGCACCGCTCCTTAGTCTCTCCACCAATTCTAACGCCCTCCGCCGAGGGACGAAGCTTCATACAAATAATTGGGCAGGCCAAGCTAAATCGAATTAGTAAACCGTAACATGGAATAAGTTTGACCATCAGGCATGGAATTACATATTAGAAAATCAGCCTTATTCCAATCGAATATGCTTTTAAAATCTTCGATGCCATCTTCATACTTGTATTTGTTGTAGAGAATTTTAGTTCCGAGTTATGAGATGATGCTGCGAAGCGAAATTTGATGAAATAAGTACTAACTCCATTCCTGATGGTCGGTGTGCCATACGGGCAAGGTCGCCGGCTCGCTGCTGCTAGCACTTAGCTACTTGCATCTGATGTTCGGGGGCTGGACGCCCTCTTCGGTTCACCGCTGCTAATCACTGCTGGATCTCGGAGACTCGCGTTTAGCCAGATCGAGGCTGCTGATGCAGTGGTTGCTAGGAGCCCGGCCGAGACAACGAACTGAATCAAGGGTGCTGAAGGGAATGGATAGATTTTTTCTAAGGGTCACGGGAAACAGTGCGCTGCAGTGCTGCTGCTGGGCTGGAGTTACGTGTAGATATGTTCAGTTCTGCTCCAAAGCTGGGCGGGCCGTCTCCCAGTTTGGCCCTCACGTGGCTCCGTCAGTGGCCGCAACGCCGTTCGATCACCTCCCGCTAACGACCGTAGCCATGTTCCCCTCGATCCTCCATTGTGAGCACATCTCGCCAATGACCGGAGCCATAGTCGCCGCCGTCCCACTCCTCCGCTCTGCTCAACCGCCGCGTCGCCGCCTCGATCTGCTTCAAAGGTGAGGGCCGCGTGGTGGCGGAGGCCCTCGTATGATTGTCAATCAGAGACGCACACACATCACCTATATTCTAAAATCTGAATTAGAGGCCAATACATTCTATGTCAAAGCTTGATAGAAGTAATCAAAAGTTTTAATCAACGGTTAGAAAAAAATCACAGACAACGGAATCAGATGGAACTCGGCGGAACGAAAAGTTCCGCCCCAATCACCGTAAAACTTGGTTATTGTTTATAAGTATCATTCGGAATACGAATAATGTTAATGAGTAGTTCCCTTTTCTAAGATGCAGGTGGAAGATAATATTATATTGTAGTATAGGTTCGACAACCTAAAAAACACAACAGTAGATCTGAAGCCAAAAGCAAATGCACCCAGGAATAATGGAGTGGGAAGTTTAAACAAAAACGGCTAAAATGGTACAGGAAGAAAGGATGAAGGCAATGATGGAGCGAATGGTAGAGCAAATGATGAGAGTATGGAGACAGTGATGATACAGAAACTGATGAAGAGGATAGACGCAATGATGGAGCGAAACATATATGCAGAGGTGACATGCCGTTCCTTTAATCTCCTTATTAATTTTCATTGCTATTTGATTCCTAAACTAGAGACTATGTTTTTCAGAAACTTATCTCCAAGTTAAACAAGGAGGGCATAATATACAAAAGCACTGCAGCTTCTGTTTCCAACTCAGTTGGAGAGGAGGAAGACAAAGGGTCATATGAGAATGGAGCTACATTAAAGAATAAATAATTCTGGTATACAAAAGACACCGTACCTGCTGAAGTTAAAGTTGATCAGATAGTAAAGTCCGTAAATAAAAATGGAGAAAATGGTGATGCGACGACATAAGTCGAAAGAGGCAAGAATCCGTGGAAAGTTCCACTCGGCAGCACACCTTATAATCCTGAACAAATCGATGATCTAACAGTGTCTAAATCAGTGTCATCAGAGCTAATGATGGAAATTTACCAATCAAGCAAGATCAATGGTAACGCTCAGTATGGAGCAACTGCTTCGAATGATTCTAGGAGTGTCGATAGTCAAGTTGTTGCATGCGATAAGCCGAAGCGGAAGTGAAAAATACAAGAAACACTAAAAAGTTATGTATGATTTGAATCCCAAAAACGTCGTGGAACTAAGAGAGGTACTGCCATCAATTTATTTTTCTTGTTGTAATATATGTTGTGCATCGACATGCTATTTATTTGCTGAGTAGGTTTGTTTGGTAACAAGAATGAGAATCCATCTGCGTAAACTGATAAACAGATAGCAGCAGCCGTTAGTTTTGTTGAAAACGCTTTAAAGAAGAAGTCACATGGTGACAAAGTTTTTTATCAACATCAAAATGGAAGTATTCAATCCAGCTTAAAGTAGTTCTAAAACATTAGTGGCTTACCGATCCCATAAGTTTTCATTAAAATATATGTATGTACAAACATCTACTAACAGTTATTAAGATTTAATTGGTTAAATTGTTCCAGGTAATTGATGCTTGCATTAGAGATTTATCACTCAGTGTTGGGCATGGCCGGTACATATTCACAACAGTTAGGACAACATTCCTCTTAAATCAGGTAAAAAAAAGCGAAAGTGAAAAAGTCAAAGCACAACATGGACTATGTGATAGAACAAAAGTGGAGCAATTGGTCGAGTTATGGATGAATATTTTTCATGTAATAAGGTAACCACTTTTTTATTTACAAGTTAACAATACGCGTAATAATTTTGAGTAATCATTCTTGTTTTTTTCATTTTAGTGCAGACATTTTTCTCTCTTTTCTATATTAAGCAGGAAATAGGCATGCATTAAAAATGACAAAAGCAAGAACGATTTCTCAAAATTATCACGCATGTTGCTAACTCGCAAATAAAAAAGTGGTTACTGTGTCACAGGAAAAATATCTGTCCATAACTCAACCAACTGCTGCACCGTTGTTCATCACATAGTCCATGTTGTGCTTTAACTTCTTCATTTTTGCCCTTTTTTGACCTGATTTAAGAGAAATGTTGTCCTAACTGTTGTGATTATGTACAGGTCATGCCTAACACCGAGTGAAAAAATCTCCAATGCAAGCATCAATTAACTGGAATAAGCTAACCAATTAAATCATGAAACCAATAATACATGTTTGTACATATGTACGTTTTAATGAGTATGCATTATATTGTAACTGAAAATTCTCCTTTGTTCCGTGGTAAAATAAATTTGCTATCTTTATCAAACATCTCTAGCATGCATTGTAACAGGACAGAGCGCGTGTTTATACGGGAAATTTGCAACATGGGCCGAAGATTTGTTGAGAGAAATTTTATGCGCTGCTCACTTGTAAAACTGTGGACCAAACTATAGGGCCATCGAGCTCGTCCATGCATGCTGTCGAACAAAAAAGATGATTAAGTACGAAACAAGTACTCCCTCCGTCCGTAAACAAGTGTACTTCTAGCTTTTGTCTGGGTTAAACTTTATCAAATTTAACCAACTTTATAGATAAATATAACAATATATATTACATCAAATTAACATATTATGAACTAAATTTGAAAACATATCTAATGGTACCAATTTAGTGTCATGAATATTGCTACGTTTTTCTATAAAATTAGTCAAACTTTACTAACTTTGATTTAAGACAAGACTAGAAGTACACTTATTTGCGGACGGAGGGAGTATGAAACTTAAATTCGAATCTACTATAGTACTAATCAAGATTGGCCTCTGACCTATAAGCAATACCGTGCAATCACACACCTCACACTAGTTTTATTCACTGTATTTGTATTTTTAAATCTAACAAGCCAAAGATGTGGCTCGTGGGGAGAACAAATGCAATCTGAGCCCGCTCCATCTTTTATTCTAAGATCATGTTGCATGCAGATACATGCGCAATTGTGCAATTACGTAAGGACGACCTAATCTGGCCGCGCATTAGCTAGACGGCCATGTTTGGCAACTAAACATATGCGCATGCTTGAATCACTCCACGCTTGATGCATCTAGCTTAATGCAGATCGAAAAGAACTAATCACGTAAACTAATCAAGATTAGAACCTTAAGACATCTTACCTAGTGATGGCGACGTTGACCACTGACCACAAACGGCCGATCTGGAGCAGTGACCGCACGCCGGGTCGGTGACTCCTCGTTGGGGCGTGGATAGGGACGAGGTGGGAGGCGGAGCTAGGTACGAGATGGGATGCGTTTTACGAGAGGCTGGAGGCGGCGCTATATATGGTGGAGGTGGGAGGCGGAGCTAGGTAGGAGATGGGATGCGTTTTAGGAGAGGCTGGAGGTGACGCTATGGTGGAGGTGGGAGGCGGCGCGACCTAGTAAGGGGCCTCGTAGGTCGTGGACAGGCACGACTCGGCGTGATCGTCGTAACCTGCCACCGATACGTGCGCTCGGCGCTATGCATGCACGCTTTAATGTTGCCACACAGTCCAGTTAATAAGGCCGCGTCGGTAGGACTTACAGTTGTTTAGTTTCAAATGTAAATTTAAAAATCGTAAAGATTAAAAAAATTAATATTCGTTTGTAAGAACTAAAATACTAGCATGTACCACAATTTTGAGGTGATTTCGGAAAGGGTCAAGAAAATCGAGTTGTTTAAAAAGCTAGCACAATTGAATCCAAAAGGTGTGTTTGTAATTCTTTATTTTTTTTTGAACTTTACAAAACTCCCTCCAATTTACTTCACATGTTAGCATACAGAGATAAAGCCATCTTACAGAGTTTTTTCAGTTTTTTGAAATTTTAAATTTTCATGCGAGATGGTCAAAGTATGAACTTTACAAAAACCCCTCAAACAAAAAGTCCATTGGTCAACCCTCGTACGGAAAAAGCTAGGGGTAGATCTACGGGGCCTACAAACTAGGGTGGTTTCGCTGGAAAATTTAACCGCCGGAGCGCCGGAATCTCACAAAAATTTGCATCTGACCCTAGCATATGTCCACAACTGTGGTGCAATATCCGTAGATGGAGTGAGTATCTCTCAGGTTTGACCGTCCTCCCACGCATGCCTTGGCACTCACCGAAGCTCAAGACCTATAGGAGGAATCTCCCGCAACGGGTCCAACGGACGGAAACCGGTGGAATTTTGAGCCCAACCTTGGTTTCCCTTGTTCCTACGGACTAAACGAACCTAAAGAAACAAAAAAGTCCATTGGTCAACCCCTGTTAAGGAAAAGCTTGGGGGTAGATGGACGGGGCCCACAAACTAGGGTTTCGCTGGAAAATTTCTTGCCAGATCGTCAAAATCCCATGAAAACTTGCATCTGACCCTAGCATATGTCCACAGCTGTAGTGCAATGTCCGTAGATAGAATGGGTACCTCCCGAGTGTGACCGTCCTCCCACGCATGCCTTGGCACTCACCGAAGCTCAAGACCTATAGGAGGAATCCCCCACTACGGGTCAAACAAACGGAAACCAGTGGAATTTTGAGCCCAACCTTGGTTGCCCTTGTTCCTACAAACTAAACAAACCTGAATAAACAAAAAAGTCCGTTGGTCAACCCTCGTATGGAAAAAGCTAGGGGTAGATCTACGGGGCCCACAAAACTAGGGTTTTGCTAGAAAATTTGCTTTCGGAGCGCTAGAGTCCCACGAAAACTTGCATCTGACCCAAGCATATGTCCACAACTGTGGTGTAATGTCTGTAGATGGAATGAGTAGCTCTCGGGTGTAACCGTCCTCCCACGCATGCCTTGGCACTCACCGAAGCTCTAGACCTATAGGAGGAATCTCCCGCTACGAGTCAAACGGACGGAAACCGGTGGAATATTGAGCACAACCTTGGTTTTCCTTGTTCATATGGACTAAACGAACCCGGACAAACAAAAAATTCATTGGTCAACCCTCGTACGGAAAATATACAGGGTAGATATACGAGGCCCACAAACTAGGGTTTCCTTGGAATATTTACCGCCAGAGCATCGGAATCTCACGAAAACTTGCATGTGACCCTAGCATATGTCCACAAGCTATGGTGCAATGTTCGTATATGGAATGAGTAGCTCCCGCGTGTGGCCGTCCTCCCATGCATGCCTTGGAACTCACCGAAGCTCTAGACCTATAGGAGGAATCTCCCGCTACGAGTCAAACAGACGGAAACTGATGGAATCTTGAACCCAACCTTGGTTTCCCTTGTTCCTATGGACTAAACTAACTTGAACAAACAAAAAGGTCGATTGGTAAACCCTTGTACAGAAAAAAGCGAGGGGGTAGATCTACGGCCCCAGAAACTATGCCTCCATCGATGGGAACAATCGGCATGGTGGAAATGGACGTGATCACCAAGGCAACAAGAACCCCATCAACACCAATGAGAAGGACGTCAACCAGATAATGTGCTATAATTGTAAGAAGTAAGGACACTTTGCAAGAGACTGCCCGTAAAAGAAGAAGAATGGTGGAAGCTTCAATGAGAACAATCCCAGTATGTTCCATAAGAGACATGTGAACCATATCGATGTGGAAGAAGTATTTGAAGAGCCAACTACAGAAAATAGTATGTTTCGACCAACACTTCATCAAATTTTGTTTTTTAACACTAGTGCATCGCATTCATTCATATCAAGAAGACATCAATAATTTGGTGGCTTGCCAACAGACTTCTAGCCAAGAGAACCCTCGAGAACCAACCCCATAATACCATTCTTTTTAAGGGTGGTAGCCTGCCTAGTATACCCTTTATTTCTAGCCTTCTCGAATCTCGGGGACGAGATTATTTTTATGGATGGTAGTTTGTAACATCCCAAAATTTCCTAAATTTTGGAATGTTAAATTCAAATAGCTTGTTTAAATATTTGAGTGCCCAAAAACTTTTCGAATGACTCCTTTCTTTTATTAAAGCCTAAACCCTATTTTTCAAAGTTAGCATATAATGCTTTTGGGGAAAAACTAGTTATTTTATTGTTAGTAAAAAACGGATCCTATAAAGATTTTACTGTGTGTCATGATTTTACAAAATTTTATAAAGTAATTTTACTCAATTTGGATTTGTAAAACTAAAACTATGAAAGGATTTATAAAACAAATATAAGAAAATCACTATGTAAGAAAACGTCTTTGCTGTGTGTGCAAAATACACGCAGAGGATCCACGGAACACCTTTATTGTGTATAAGCAAACGACAAAGACTACACGGCAATGTTGGCAACGACAAAGGCCCTTTGCCATGTGTTTTTCTAGAAAAGATACAGAAAAGGTTTTGTTGTGTGTCTTACGCATAGATACGGCAAAGTAAAGTGAAATACCGGTTCCAGTGAAGATGAAGGTGTTTATTCTTTGTCATATGTCTCGTCGAAAACTACACTTAATCACATATAAGATATTTTAATCCTAAGTATGCTTACTATTAGGTCAAATTGCACTCATGGTCAAACTTCCCATTTGGTCACCCATCCTAAAATTATTGGAGTCTCAGCACACTTAACTTCTTCGTTCCTTTCGAATGTGTTTCCGAGAAAGAAATCATACCTTGTTGATAATACTTTCATATCAATCCTATTAAATCTTGGACTGTGATGTCACACATCTCAGCTTTAGATTCCAAACAATTATTTAATTAGAAAACAATGAATAAGTAATAATAATCTTGAATCCAAACAAATAATAAAATATATTTTTTGCCTTTTCTATTTAATATGGAATAATTCATATATTTAAATTCGTAAATCGGAATTTGACAAATAAAATATCTAAATCGATCAGAAAAATGAGAGGAATCCAAATATGACATCCATATAATCTTGTGAAACTAAAAATGATTGATGAACCTTTTCACATTGTTTCGATCATTTTTGAATTTTTATACTTATTTAAAACTATGGTTAAAATGACGAGCATGAAGACTCTTAGCTCGGGGATGAGCCTCGCTAAAATTACATTGGATCTCTGACTAAATAGCATATTGTGAACCTAAAACTGTTTTTTGTAAAATCATGAGCATCAGATCATGTACCTGTAGTTTATATCTGACCGACTTTCTACCGATTCGGCAGAAATTTATCTTTTTCACCAGGGGTGGACGGAAATGTTTGAGATACCCCTGTTGGGACCTTGTCCATGTAAGGTGGTCTAGTATTTTTTAAAAATGGGGTAGTAGCATTTTGAATTAGCAATTTGGTGGTTGCTACACAAAAATCCCCATTTTTTGTGCTCGGAAAAAATAGCTTGCATGTGTCACTGGCATATGTGTGTGAGTGTGGTGCAAGGTTGGTATAGGTGCTTGCATGTCTCCTCCCTCGCATGCATGCGCTCTAACCTAGAAGCGAAGGTTCTGGACCTGTATAACGGTGAATCTCCCTGTTACGGTGAAACCGGGTAGTATAGTGCCCTAACTTGTGAACCAACATAGTTTCACATCATCCCATGACATAATCAAACACAAAACAAGAGAGAGCTACGCCGGGCTACCGCATCAGAAGAATGTCTAGGGGGTAGACGATCCGAGACCCGTAGATCATCAGGGTTTCGCCGGAGGAAGTCCACGAGAACGTCGGAATCATATGAAAACTTGCATGTGTCCCTGGCATATGTGTGTGAGTGTGGTGCAAGGTTGGTATAGGTGCTTGCATGTGTCCCCCCTCGCATGCATGCGCTCTAACCTAGAAGCGAAGGTTCTGGACCTATATAAGGGGGAGTCTCCCCGTTACGGTGAAACCGGGTAGTATAGTGCCCCAACTTGAGAACCAACATGGTTTCACATCATCCCATGACATAATCAAACACAAAACAAGAGAGAGCTATGCCGGGCTACCCCTGTCAGAAGAATGTCTAGGGGGGTAGAGGATACGAGGCCCGTAGATCATCAGGGTTTCGCCGGAGGAAGTCCACGAGAACGTCGGAATCATCTGAAAACTTGCATGTGTCTCTGGCATATGTGTGTGAGTGTGGTGCAAGGTTGGTATAGGTGCTTGCATGTGTCCCCCCTCGCATGCATGCGCTCTAACCTAGAAGCGAAGGTTCTGGACCTGTATAAGGGGGAATCTCCCCGTTACGGTGAAACCGGGTAGGATAGTGCCCCAACTTGTGAACCAATATGGTTTCACATCATCCCATGACATAATCAAACACAAAACAAGAGAGAGCTACGCCGGGCTACCCCTTTCAGAAGAATGTCTAGGGGGTAGACGATCTGAGGCCCGTAGATCATCAGGGTTTCGCCGGAGGAACCCCACAAGAACGTCGGAATCATCTGAAAACTTGCATGTGTCCCTGGCATATGTGTGTGACTGTGGTGCAAGGTTGGTATAGGTGCCTGCATGTGTCCCCCCTCGCATGCATGCGCTATAACCTAGAAGCGAAGGTTCTGGACCTGTATAAGGCGGAATCTGCCCGTTACGGTGAAACCGGGCCGTATAGTGCCCCAACTTGTGAACCAATATGGTTTCACATCATCCCATGACATAATCAAACACAAAACAAGAGAGAGCTACGCCGGGCTACCCTTGTCAGAAGAATGTCTAGGGGGTAGACGATCTGAGGCCCGTAGATCATCAGGGTTTCGCCGGAGGAACCCCACAAGAACGTCGGAATCATCTGAAAACTTGCATGTGTCCCTGGCATATGTGTGTGACTGTGGTGCAAGGTTGGTATAGGTGCCTGGATGTGTCCCCCCTCGCATGCATGCGCTCTAACCTAGAAGCGAAGGTTCTGGACCTGTATAAGGCGGAATCTACCCGTTACGGTGAAACCGGGCCGTATAGTGCCCCAACTTGTGAACCAATATGGTTTCACATCATCCCATGACATAATCAAACACAAAACAAGAGAGAGCTACGCCGGGCTACCCCTGTCAGAAGAATGTCTAGGGGGTAGACGATCCGAGGCCCGCAGATCATCAGGGTTTCGCCGGAGGAAGACCACGAGAACGTCGGAATCATCTGAAAACTTGCATGTGTCCCTGGCATATGTGTGTGACTGTGGTGCAAGGTTGGTATAGGTGCCTGCATGTGTCCCCCCTCGCATGCATGCGCTCTAACCTAGAAGCGAAGGTTCTGGACCTGTATAAGGCGGAATCTACCCGTTACTGTGAAACCGGGCCGTATAGTGCCCCAACTTGTGAACCAATATGGTTTCACATCATCCCATGACATAATCAAACACAAAACAAGAGAGAGCTACGCCGGGCTACCCCTGTCAGAAGAATGTCTAGGGGGGTAGACGATCCGAGGCCCGTAGATCATCAGGGTTTCGCCGGAGGAAGTCCACGAGAACGTCGGAATCATCTGAAACTTGCATGTGTCCGTGGCATATGTGTGTGAGCAGGGGCGGAGCTAGACGGGAAGTTTCCCTGATGCATCTCTCAAGCATATCATAGTTTTCATAGATTTGTAGCCTTGCAAGCTGAACTATGGCCACCCTGATGCGAAATTCTCAGCCTAACCTGATGCATTGGCTTTACTAAGCTCATACTAGTACAACAAAAAGTTTCTTTGAACCTGATGCCCGTGCATCAGGTACAAACCATGCAGCTCCGCCCCTGTGTGTGAGTGTGGTTCAAGGTTGGTATAGGGGCTTGCATGTGTCCCCCCTCGCATGCATGCGCTCTAACCTAGAAGCGAAGGTTCTGGACCTGTATAAGGGTGAATCTCCCTGTTATAGTGAAACCGGGTAGTATAGTGCCCCAACTTGTGAACCAACATGGTTTCACATCATCCCATGACATAATCAAACACAAAAAAAGAGAGAGCTACGCCGGGCTACCCCTATCAGAAGAATGTCTAGGGGGTAGACTATCCGAGGCCCGTAGATCATCAGGGTTTCGCCGGAGGAAGTCCACGAGAACGTCGGAATCATCTGAAAACTTGCGTGTGTCCCTGGCATATGTGTGTGAGTGTGGTGCAAGGTTGGTATAGGTGCTTGCATGTCTCCTCCCTCGCATGCATGCGCTCTAACCTAGAAGCGAAGGTTCTGGACCTGTATAAGGGTGAATCTCCCTGTTACGGTGAAACCGGGTAGTATAGTGCCCTAACTGGTGAACCAACATAGTTTCACATCATCCCATGACATAATCAAACACAAAACAAGAGAGAGCTACGCCGGGCTACCCCATCAGAAGAATGTCTAGGGGGTAGACGATCCGAGACCCGTAGATCATCAGGGTTTCGCCGGAGGAAGTCCACGAGAACGTCGGAATCATCTGAAAACTAGCATGTGTCCCTGGCATATGTGTGTGAGTGTGGTGCATGGTTGGTATAGGTGCTTGCATGTGTCCCCCTTGCATGCATGCGCTCTAACCTAGAAGCAAAGATTCTGGACCTGTATAAGGGGGAATCTCCCCGTTACGGTGAAACCGGGTAGTATAGTGCCCCAACTTGTGAACCAACATGGTTTCACATCATCCCATGACATAATCAAACACAAAACAAGAGAGAGCTACGCCGGGCTACCCCCTTCAGAAGAATCTCTAGGGGGTAGACGATCCGAGGCCCGTAGATCATCAGGGTTTCGCCGGAGGAAGTCCACGAGAACGTCGGAATCATCTGAAAACTTGCATGTGTCCCTGGCATATATGTGTGAGTGTGGTGCAAGGTTGGTATAGGTGATTGCATGTGCCCCCCTCGCATGCATGCGCTCTAACCTAGAAGCGAAAGGTTCTCGAACACTATAAGGGGGAATCTCCCTGTTACGGTGAAACCGGGTAGGATAGTGCCCCAACTTGTGAACCAACATGGTTTCACATCATCCCATGACATAATCAAACACAAAACAAGAGAGAGCTACGCCGGGCTACCCCTGTCAGAAGAATGTCTAGGGGGGTAGACGATCCGAGGCCCGTAGATCATCAGGGTTTCGCCGGAGGAAGTCCACGAGAACGTCGGAATCATCTGAAAACTTGCATGTGTCCCTGGCATATGTGTGTGAGTGTGGTGCAAGGTTGGTATAGGTGCTTCCAAGTGTCCCCCCTCGCATGCATGCGCTCTAACCTAGAAGCGAAGGTTCTGGACCTGTATAAGGGTGAATATCCCCGTTATGGTGAAACCGGGTTGTATAGTGCCCCAACTTGTGAACCAACATGGTTTCACATCATCGCATGACATAATCAAACACAAAACAAGAGAGAGCTACGCCGGGCTACCCCTGTCAGAAGAATATCTAGGGGGTAGACGATCCGAGGCCCGTAGATCATCAGGGTTTCGCCGGAGGAAGTCCACGAGAACGTCGGAATCATCTGAAAACTTGCATGTGTCCCTGGCATATGTGTGTGAGTGTGGTGCAAGGTTGGTATAGGTGCTTGCATGTGTCCTCCCTCGCATGCATGCGCTCTAACCTAGAAGCGAAGGTTCTGGACCTGTATAAGGGTGAATCTCCCTTTTACGGTCAAACCGGGTAGTATAGTGCCCTAACTTGTGAACCAACATGGTTTCACATCATCCCATGACATAATCAATCACAAAACAAGAGAGAGCTACGCCGGGCTACCCCATCAGAAGAATGTCTAGGGGGTAGACGATCCGAGACCCGTAGATCATCAGGGTTTCGCCGGAGGAAGTCCACGAGAACGTCGGAATCATCTGAAAACTTGCATGTGTCCCTGGCATATGTGTGTTAGTGTGGTGCAAGGTTGGTATAGGTGCTTGCATGTGTCCCCCCTCGCATACATGCGCTCTAACCTAGAAGCGAAGGTTCTGGACCTGTATAAGGGGGAATCTCCCCGTTACGGTGAAACCGGGTAGTATAGTGCCCCAACTTGTGAACCAACATGGTTTCACATCATCCCATGACATAATCAAACACAAAACAAGAGAGAGCTATGTCGGGCTACCCCCTTCAGAAGAATCTCTAGGGGGTGGACGATCTGAGGCGCATAGATCATCAGGGTTTCGCCGGAGGAAGTCCACGAGAACGTCGGAATCATCTGAAAACTTGCATGTGTCCCTGGCATATGTGCGTGAGTGTGGTGCAAGGTTGGTATAAGTGATTGCATGTGCCCCCCTCTCATGCATGCCCTCTAACCTAGAAGCGAAAGGTTCTGGAACTGTATAAGGGGGAATCTCCCCGTTACGGTGAAACCGGGTAGGATAGTGCCCCAACTTGTGAACCAACGTGGTTTCACATCATCCCATGACATAATCAAACACAAAACAAGAGAGAGCTACGCCGGGCTACCCCTGTCAGAAGAATGTCTAGGGGGTAGACGATCCGAGGCCCGTAGATCATCAGGGTTTCGCCGGAGGAAGTCCACGAGAACGTCGGAATCATCTGAAAACTTGCATGTGTACCTGGCATATGTGTGTGAGTGTGGTGCAAGGTTGGTATAGGTGCTTGCATGTGTCCCCCTCGCATGCATGCGCTCTAACCTAGAAGCGAAGGTTCTGGACCTGTATAAGGGTGAATCTCCCCGTTATGGTGAAACCGGGTTGTATAGTGCCCCAACTTGTGAACCAACATGGTTTCACCTCATCCCATGACATAATCAAACACAAAACAAGAGAGAGCTACGCCGGGCTACCCCTGTGAGAAGAATATCTAGGGGGTAGACGATCTGAGGCCCGTAGATCATCAGGGTTTCGCCGGAGGAAGTCCACGAGAACGTCGGAATCATCTGGAAACTTGCATGTGTCCCTGGCATATGTGTGTGAGTGTGGTGCAAGGTTGGTATAGGTGCTTGCATGTGTCCCCCCTCGCATGCATGCGCTCTAACCTAGAAGCGAAGGTTCTGGACCTGTATAAGGGGGAATCTCCCCGTTACGGTGAAACCGGGTAGGATAGTGCCCCAACTTGTGAACCAACATGTTTTCACATCATCCCATGACATAATCAAACACAAAACAAGAGAGAGCTACGCCGGGCTACCCCTGTCAGAAGAATGTCTAGGGGGTAGACGATCCGAGGCCCGTAGATCATCAGGGTTTCGCCGGAGGAAGTCCACGAGAACGTCGGAATCATCTGAAAACTTGCATGTGTCCCTGGCATATGTGTGTGAGTGTGGTGCAAGGTTGGTATAGGTGCTTGCATGTGTCCCCCCTCGCATGCATGCGCTCTAACCTAGAAGCGAAGGTTCTGGACCTGTATAAGGGTGAATCTCCCCGTTATGGTGAAACCGGGTTGTATAGTGCCCCAACTTGCGAACCAACATGGTTTCACCTCATCCCATGACATAATCAAACACAAAACAAGAGAGAGCTACGCCGGGCTACCCCTGTCAGAAGAATATCTAGGGGGTAGACGATGCGAGGCCCGTAGATCATCAGGGTTTCGCCGGAGGAAGTCCACGAGAACGTCGGAATCATCCGAAAACTTGCATGTGTCCCTGGCATATGTGTGTGAGTGTGGTGCAAGGTTGGTATAGGTGTTTGCATGTGTCCCCCCTCGCATGCATGCACTCTAACCTAGAAGCGAAGGTTCTGGACCTGTATAAGGGGGAATCTCCCTGTTACGATGAAACCGGGTAGTATAGTGCCCCAACTTGTGAATCAACATGGTTTCACATCATCCCATGACATAATCAAACACAAAACAAGAGAGAGCTACGCCGGGCTACCCCCTTCAGAAGAATGTCTAGGGGGTAGACGATCCGAGGCCCGTAGATCATCAGGGTTTCGTCGGAGGAAGTCCACGAGAACGTCGGAATCATCTGAAAACTTGCATGTGTTCCTGGCATATGTGTGTGAGTGTGGTTCAAGGTTGGTATAGGTGATTGCATGTGCCCCCCTCGCATGCATGCGCTCTAACCTAGAAGCGAAAGGTTCTGGAACTTTATAAGGGGGAATCTCCCCGTTACGGTGAAACCGGGTAGGATAGTGCCCCAACTTGTGAACCAACATGGTTTCTCATCATCCCATGACATAATCAAACACAAAACAAGAGAGAGCTACGCCGGGCTACCCCTGTGAGAAGAATGTCTAGGGGGTAGACGATCCGAGGCCCGTAGATCATCAGGGTTTCGCCGGAGGAAATCGACGGGAACGTCGGAATCATCTGAAAACTTGCATGTGTCCCTGGCATATGTGTGTGAGTGTGGTGCAAGGTTGGTATAGGTGCTTGCATGTGTCCTCCCTCGCATGCATGCGCTCTAACCTAGAAGTGAAGGTTCTGGACCTGTATATGGGTGAATCTCCCCGTTACGGTGAAACCGGGTAGTATAGTGCCCCAACTTGTGAACCAACATGGTTTCACATCATCTCATGACATAATCAAACACAAAACAAGAGAGAGCTACGCCGGACTACCCCTATCAGAAGAATGTCTATGGGGTAGACGATCCGAGGCCTGTAGATCATCAGGGTTTCGCCGGAGGAAGTCCACGAGAACGTCGGAATCAGGGGGGTGCATGTATATAGTGATCAAAACCACAATAACCTATGATCATATGTGTGCTCTCATGATCCTATGAAATAATATCACCTAACATATATATAATAAAAGCCTTGCTAATTAAAGAAAAGAAAAAGGTGAAAAAAATTCTTTGCCGTGTGCACAGAAGAAAACACACGGCAAAGATGCCGTGTGCCTGACGGCGAGGGCACACGGCAAAGATTCTGTCGTCAGCCCCTGCCGGCGGGTGACCCTGCGAGGCCACAGGGCCCACTTCTTTGCCGTGAGGAAACCTTTGTCGTGTTTCTTCATTGACTTTGTCGTGATTCATTTCTTTGCCGTGTGTTCTCGTAGGTCCATTGCCGTATTTGTTTCTTTGCCGTATTCTTTTTCTGCTGTTTGCCGTGCACCTGTACTTTGCCGTGTTCTTCTTAGTTTACACACGGCAAAGAGTATCTTTGCCGTGTTCCGGGCCTTTTGGCACACGACAAAGGAGAGGGGCGATGGCAGCGACATTTTTTCCCGTAGTGATTATGATCTTATGAAAAAAATGTGTTTCCTTAGGTGACAAAAAGATTTTCTTTAGACATGTAATTGGATACAAGTTTTAGAGTGGTTAGCATTTTTAGTAACCCTCCACATGCCTCGATTTAACCGTGAAAAATGTGGTGGCACAAATTCGACAAAAAGAGATGAAAAAAAATAGTGTGGGACTGGAACAAAATTAAGATGGGACCGGAACAAAAAAAAACTATGCTATTTTTATTAATTAGAGGTCGATCGTTCCGGTGTACACGGTCTAAAATCCATATTTCTCCCTGAGAAAGTCATCAAATAGCCAACCGATCCCTCACAAGGCCAGCACCGCTCCTTAGTCTCTCCACCGATTCTAACGCCCTCCGCCGAGGGGGACGAAGCTTCATACAAATAATTGGGCAGGCCAAGCTAAATCGAATTAGTAAACCGTAACATGGAATAAGTTTGACCATCAGGCATGGAATTACATATTAGAAAATCAGCCTTATTCCAATCGAATATGCTTTTAAAATTTTCGATGCCATCTTCATACTTGTATTTGTTGTAGAGAATTTTAGTTCCGAGTTATGAGATGATGCTGCGAAGCGAAATTTGATGAAATAAGTACTAACTCCATTCCTGATGGTCGGTGTGCCATACGGGCAAGGTCGCCGGCTCGCTGCTGCTAGCACTTAGCTACTTGCATCTGATGTTCGGGGGCTGGACGCCCTCTTCGGTTCACCGCTGCTAATCACTGCTGGATCTCGGAGACTCGCGTTTAGCCAGATCGAGGCTGCTGATGCAGTGGTTGCTAGGAGCCCGGCCGAGACAACGAACTGAATCAAGGGTGCTGAAGGGAATGGATAGATTTTTTCTAAGGGTCACGGGAAACAGTGCGCTGCAGTGCTGCTGCTGGGCTGGAGTTACGTGTAGATATGTTCAGTTCTGCTCCAAAGCTGGGCGGGCCGTCTCCCAGTTTGGCCCTCACGTGGCTCCGTCAGTGGCCGCAACGCCGTTCGATCACCTCCCGCTAACGACCGTAGCCATGTTCCCCTCGATCCTCCATTGTGAGCACATCTCGCCAATGACCGGAGCCATAGTCGCCGCCGTCCCACTCCTCCGCTCTGCTCAACCGCCGCGTCGCCGCCTCGATCTGCTTCAAAGGTGAGGGCCGCGTGGTGGCGGAGGCCCTCGTATGATTGTCAATCAGAGACGCACACACATCACCTATATTCTAAAATCTGAATTAGAGGCCAATACATTCTATGTCAAAGCTTGATAGAAGTAATCAAAAGTTTTAATCAACGGTTAGAAAAAAATCACAGACAACGGAATCAGATGGAACTCGGCGGAACGAAAAGTTCCGCCCCAATCACCGTAAAACTTGGTTATTGTTTATAAGTATCATTCGGAATACGAATAATGTTAATGAGTAGTTCCCTTTTCTAAGATGCAGGTGGAAGATAATATTATATTGTAGTATAGGTTCGACAACCTAAAAAACACAACAGTAGATCTGAAGCCAAAAGCAAATGCACCCAGGAATAATGGAGTGGGAAGTTTAAACAAAAACGGCTAAAATGGTACAGGAAGAAAGGATGAAGGCAATGATGGAGCGAATGGTAGAGCAAATGATGAGAGTATGGAGACAGTGATGATACAGAAACTGATGAAGAGGATAGACGCAATGATGGAGCGAAACATATATGCAGAGGTGACATGCCGTTCCTTTAATCTCCTTATTAATTTTCATTGCTATTTGATTCCTAAACTAGAGACTATGTTTTTCAGAAACTTATCTCCAAGTTAAACAAGGAGGGCATAATATACAAAAGCACTGCAGCTTCTGTTTCCAACTCAGTTGGAGAGGAGGAAGACAAAGGGTCATATGAGAATGGAGCTACATTAAAGAATAAATAATTCTGGTATACAAAAGACACCGTACCTGCTGAAGTTAAAGTTGATCAGATAGTAAAGTCCGTAAATAAAAATGGAGAAAATGGTGATGCGACGACATAAGTCGAAAGAGGCAAGAATCCGTGGAAAGTTCCACTCGGCAGCACACCTTATAATCCTGAACAAATCGATGATCTAACAGTGTCTAAATCAGTGTCATCAGAGCTAATGATGGAAATTTACCAATCAAGCAAGATCAATGGTAACGCTCAGTATGGAGCAACTGCTTCGAATGATTCTAGGAGTGTCGATAGTCAAGTTGTTGCATGCGATAAGCCGAAGCGGAAGCGAAAAATACAAGAAACACTAAAAAGTTATGTATGATTTGAATCCCAAAAACATCGTGGAACTAAGAGAGGTACTGCCATCAATTTATTTTTCTTGTTGTAATATATGTTGTGCATCGACATGCTATTTATTTGCTGAGTAGGTTTGTTTGGTAACAAGAATGAGAATCCATCTTCGTAAACTGATAAGCAGATAGCAGCAGCCGTTAGTTTTGTTGAAAACGCTTTAAAGAAGTCACATGGTGACAAAGTTTTTTATCAACATCAAAATGGAAGTATTCAATCCAGCTTAAAGTAGTTCTAAAACATTAGTGGCTTACCGATCCCATAAGTTTTCATTAAAATATATGTATGTACAAACATCTACTAACAGTTATTAAGATTTAATTGGTTAAATTGTTCCAGGTAATTGATGCTTGCATTAGAGATTTATCACTCAGTGTTGGGCATGGCCGGTACATATTCACAACAGTTAGGACAACATTCCTCTTAAATCAGGTAAAAAAAAGCGAAAGTGAAAAAGTCAAAGCACAACATGGACTATGTGATAGAACAAAAGTGGAGCAATTGGTCGAGTTATGGATGAATATTTTTCATGTAATAAGGTAACCACTTTTTTATTTACAAGTTAACAATACGCGTAATAATTTTGAGTAATCATTCTTGTTTTTTTCATTTTAGTGCAGACATTTTTCTCTCTTTTCTATATTAAGCAGGAAATAGGCATGCATTAAAAATGACAAAAGCAAGAACGATTTCTCAAAATTATCACGCATGTTGCTAACTCGCAAATAAAAAAGTGGTTACTGTGTCACAGGAAAAATATCTGTCCATAACTCAACCAACTGCTGCACTGTTGTTCATCACATAGTCCATGTTGTGCTTTAACTTCTTCATTTTTGCCCTTTTTTAACCTGATTTAAGAGAAATGTTGTCCTAACTGTTGTGATTATGTACAGGTCATGCCTAACACCGAGTGAAAAAATCTCCAATGCAAGCATCAATTACCTGGAATAAGCTAACCAATTAAATCATGAAACCGATAATACATGTTTGTACATATGTACGTTTTAATGAGTATGCATTATATTGTAACTGAAAATTCTCCTTTGTTCCGTGGTAAAATAAATTTGCTATCTTTATCAAACATCTCTAGCATGCATTGTAACAGGACAGAGCGCGTGTTTATACGGGAAATTTGCAACATGGGCCGAAGATTTGTTGAGAGAAATTTTATGCGCTGCTCACTTGTAAAACTGTGGACCAAACTATAGGGCCATCGAGCTCGTCCATGCATGCTGTCGAACAAAAAAGATGATTAAGTACGAAACAAGTACTCCCTCCGTCCGTAAATAAGTGTACTTCTAGCTTTTGTCTGGGTTAAACTTTATCAAATTTAACCAACTTTATAGATAAATATAACAATATATATTACATCAAATTAACATATTATGAACTAAATTTGAAAACATATCTAATGGTACCAATTTAGTGTCATGAATATTGCTACGTTTTTCTATAAAATTAGTCAAACTTTACTAACTTTGACTTAAGACAAGACTAGAAGTACACTTATTTGCGGACGGAGGGAGTATGAAACTTAAATTCGAATCTACTATAGTACTAATCAAGATTGGCCTCTGACCTATAAGCAATACCGTGCAATCACACACCTCACACTAGTTTTATTCACTGTATTTGTATTTTTAAATCTAACAAGCCAAAGATGTGGCTCGTGGGGAGAACAAATGCAATCTGAGCCCGCTATCCTTTATTCTAAGATCATGTTGCATGCAGATACATGCGCAATTGTGCAATTACGTAAGGACGACCTAATCTGGCCGCGCATTAGCTAGACGGCCATGTTTGGCAACTAAACATATGCGCATGCTTGAATCACTCCACGCTTGATGCATCTAGCTTAATGCAGATCGAAAAGAACTAATCACGTAAACTAATCAAGATTAGAACCTTAAGACATCTTACCTAGTGATGGCGACGTTGACCACTGACCACAAACGGCCGATCTGGAGCAGTGACCGCACGCCGGGTCGGTGACTCCTCGTTGGGGCGTGGATAGGGACGAGGTGGGAGGCGGAGCTAGGTACGAGATGGGATGCGTTTTACGAGAGGCTGGAGGCGGCGCTATATATGGTGGAGGTGGGAGGCGGAGCTAGGTAGGAGATGGGATGCGTTTTAGGAGAGGCTGGAGGCGACGCTATGGTGGAGGTGGGAGGCGGCGCGACCTAGTAAGGGGCCTCGTAGGTCGTGGACAGGCACGACTCGGCGTGATCGTCGTAACCTGCCACCGATACGTGCGCTCGGCGCTATGCATGCACGCTTTAATGTTGCCACACAGTCCAGTTAATAAGGCCGCGTCGGTAGGACTTACAGTTGTTTAGTTTCAAATGTAAATTTAAAAATCGTAAAGATTAAAAAAATTAATATTCGTTTGTAAGAACTAAAATACTAGCATGTACCACAATTTTGAGGTGATTTCGGAAAGGGTCAAGAAAATCGAGTTGTTTAAAAAGCTAGCACAATTGAATCCAAAAGGTGTGTTTGTAATTCTTTATTTTTTTTGAACTTTACAAAACTCCCTCCAATTTACTTCACATGTTAGCATACAGAGATAAAGCCATCTTACAGAGTTTTTTCAGTTTTTTGAAATTTTAAATTTTCATGCGAGATGGTCAAAGTATGAACTTTACAAAAACCCCTCAAACAAAAAGTCCATTGGTCAACCCTCGTACGAAAAAAGCTAGGGGGTAGATCTACGGGGCCTACAAACTAGGGTGGTTTCGCTGGAAAATTTAACCGCCGGAGCGCCGGAATCTCACAAAAATTTGCATCTGACCCTAGCATATGTCCACAACTGTGGTGCAATATCCGTAGATGGAGTGACTATCTCTCAGGTTTGACCGTCCTCCCACGCATGCCTTGGCACTCACCGAAGCTCAAGACCTATAGGAGGAATCTCCCGCAACGGGTCCAACGGACGGAAACCGGTGGAATTTTGAGCCCAACCTTGGTTTCCCTTGTTCCTACGGACTAAACGAACCTAAAGAAACAAAAAAGTCCATTGGTCAACCCCTGTTAAGGAAAAGCTTGGGGGTAGATGGACGGGGCCCACGAACTAGGGTTTCGCTGGAAAATTTCTTGCCAGATCGTCAAAATCCCATGAAAACTTGCATCTGACCCTAGCATATGTCCACAGCTGTAGTGCAATGTCCGTAGATGGAATGGGTACCTCCCGAGTGTGACCGTCCTCCCACGCATGCCTTGGCACTCACCGAAGCTCAAGACCTATAGGAGGAATCCCCCACTACGGGTCAAACAAACGGAAACCAGTGGAATTTTGAGCCCAACCTTGGTTGCCCTTGTTCCTACAAACTAAACAAACCTGAATAAACAAAAAAGTCCGTTGGTCAACCCTCGTATGGAAAAAGCTAGGGGTAGATCTACGGGGCCCACAAAACTAGGGTTTTGCTAGAAAATTTGCTTTCGGAGCGCTAGAGTCCCACGAAAACTTGCATCTGACCCAAGCATATGTCCACAACTGTGGTGTAATGTCTGTAGATGGAATGAGTAGCTCTCGGGTGTAACCGTCCTCCCACGCATGCCTTGGCACTCACCGAAGCTCTAGACCTATAGGAGGAATCTCCCGCTACGAGTCAAACGGACGGAAACCGGTGGAATATTGAGCACAACCTTGGTTTTCCTTGTTCATATGGACTAAACGAACCCGGACAAACAAAAAATTCATTGGTCAACCCTCGTACGGAAAATATACAGGGTAGATATACGAGGCCCACAAACTAGGGTTTCCTTGGAATATTTACCGCCAGAGCATCGGAATCTCACGAAAACTTGCATGTGACCCTAGCATATGTCCACAAGCTATGGTGCAATGTCCGTATATGGAATGAGTAGCTCCCGCGTGTGGCCGTCCTCCCATGCATGCCTTGGAACTCACCGAAGCTCTAGACCTATAGGAGGAATCTCCCGCTACGAGTCAAACAGACGGAAACTGATGGAATCTTGAACCCAACCTTGGTTTCCCTTGTTCCTATGGACTAAACTAACTTGAACAAACAAAAAGGTCGATTGGTAAACCCTTGTACAGAAAAAAGCGAGGGGGTAGATCTACGGCCCCAGAAACTATGCCTCCATCGATGGGAACAATCAGCATGGTGGAAATGGACGTGAACAAGAACCCCATCAACACCAATGAGAAGGACGTCAACCAGATAATGTGCTATAATTGTAAGAAGTGGGGACACTTTGCAAGAGACTGCCCGTAAAAGAAGAAGAATGGTGGAAGCTTCAATGAGAACAATCCCAGTATGTTCCATAAGAGACATGTGAACCATATCGATGTGGAAGAAGTATTTGAAGAGCCAACTACAGAAAATAGTATGTTTCGACCAACACTTCATCAAATTTTGTTTTTTAACACTAGTGCATCGCATTCATTCATATCAAGAAGACATCGATAATTTGGTGGCTTGCCAACAGACTTCTAGCCAAGAGAACCCTCGAGAACCAACCCCATAATACCATTCTTTTTAAGGGTGGTAGCCTGCCTAGTATACCCTAGACGTAAACCCTTTATTTCTAGCCTTCTCGAATCTCGAGGACGAGATTATTTTTATGGATGGTAGTTTGTAACATCCCAAAATTTCCTAAATTTTGGAATGTTAAATTCAAATAGCTTGTTTAAATATTTGAGTGCCCAAAAACTTTTCGAATGACTCCTTTCTTTTATTAAATCCTAAACCCTATTTTTCAAAGTTAGCATATAATGCTTTTGGGGAAAAACTAGTTATTTTATTGTTAGTAAAAAACAGATTCTATAAAGATTTTACTGTGTGTCGTGATTTTACAAAATTTTGTAAAGTAATTTTACTCAATTTGGATTTGTAAAACTAAAACTATGAAAGGATTTATAAAACAAATATAAGAAAATCACTATGTAAGAAAACGTCTTTGCTGTGTGTGCAAAATACACGCAAAGGATCCACGGAACACCTTTATTGTGTATAAGCAAACGACAAAGACTACACAGCAATGTTGGTAACGGTAAAGGCCCTTTGCCATGTGTTTTTCTAGAAAAGATACAGAAAAGGTTTTGCTGTGTGTCTTACGCATAGATACGGCAAAGTAAAGTGAAATACCGGTTCCAGTGAAGATGAAGGTGTTTATTGTTTGTCATATGTCTCGTCGAAAAGTACACTTAATCTCATATAAGATATTTTAATCCTAAGTATGCTTACTATTAGGTCAAATTGCACTCATGGTCAAACTTCCCATTTGGTCACCCATCCTAACATTATTGGAGTCTCAACACACTTAACTTCTTCGTTCCTTTCGAATGTATTTCCGAGAAAGAAATCATACCTTGTTGATAATACTTTCATACCAATCCTATTAAATCTTGGACTGTGATGTCCACATCTCAGCTTTAGATTCCAAACAATTATTTAATTAGAAAACAATGAATAAGTAATAATAATCTTGAATCCAAACAAATAATAAAATATCTTTTTGCCTTTTCTATTTAATATGGAATAATTCATATATTTAAATTCGTAAATCGGAATTTGACAAATAAAATATCTAAATCGATCAGAAAAATGAGAGGAATCCAAATATGACATCCATATAATCTTGTGAAACTAAAAATGATTGATGAACCTTTTCACATTGTTTCGATCATTTTTGAATTTTTTATACTTATTTAAAACTATGGTTAAAATGACGAGCATGAAGACTCTTAGCTCGGGGATGAGCCTCGCTAAAATTACATTGGATCTCTGACTAAATAGCATATTGTGAACCTAAAAATGTTTTTGTAAAATCATGAGCATCAGATCATGTACCTGTAGTTTATATCTGACCGACTTTCTACCGATTCGGCAGAAATTTATCTTTTTCATCAGGGGTGGACGAAAATGTTTGAGATACCCCTGTTGGGACCTTGTCCATGTAAGGTGGTCTAGTATTTTTAAAAAATGGGGTAGTAGCATTTTGAATTAGCAATTTGGTGGTTGCTACACAAAAATCCCCATTTTTTGTGCTCGGAAAAAATAGCTTTTTGGTGCAATGAAAAGAAAGACTTCCTCCTGCAACATTGTTCGTCATCGCATGATGCACATGCATGCACAATATAGACACATTATCACAAACTATGTCTTGATTCTAGCCATAATATTGGTCATTTGACCCGAAAGCCAGGAAACCTCGAATGAGATATGTCATTTTGTGAAGGATTTTTTGAAACATAATCAATATACCAAGTTTTATATTATTCCTTCCAAATATGTCACAAAATATGACACCACACGAAGGTTTCACATTGTTTTGGTCGTTTTTGAATTTCTTATGCCCGTTTTAAACTATCGTCAAACTTTGTCGAACAACGGACATGAGGATTCTTACCTCGGGGCTGAGCCTCTCTAAACTTGTATTGGATATTTGATAAAATAGCATATTGTAAACTTAAAAATGATTTTTGTAAAAAATCATAAGCATCAGATCATGTACTGTGTAGTTCATATCTGACCCACTTCCTACCGATTCGAGAGAAATTTGTCTTTTTTATCAGGGCTGGACGAAAAGGTTTGAGATCCCCAGTTAGGACATTGTCCATATAAGATGGTCTAATATTTTGAAAAATAGGGTGATAGAATTTTGAATTATCCATTTGGTGAATTATTCGTCATCCCATGATGCACATACATACACAATATGGACACATTATTACAAACTATGCCTTGATTCTAGCCATAACATTGGTCATTTGACCCAAAAGTACGGAAACCTCGAATGATATAGGTCATTTTGTGAAGGATTTTTTAAGACATAATCAATATACATAGTTTGATATTTTCCCTTCCAGCTATATCACATAATATCACATAATATGACACCACACGAAGGTTTCACTTTGTTTCGATCACTTTGGATTTTGTATGCCCGTTTTAAACTATGGCCAAAACCACAAGCATGAAGATTCTTATTCAACGTAAATATCTAATATTTGAGTTTAGATAGATAGATCTTAACTTTTTGCAAATTTTGATATATTATTTATATTTTCTGAATTAGAGTGTTTTTTATGATTTTCATAAGATTAGTGTGATAAAAGAAAAAAAGAAAAAAAGACTTTGCCATGTATACTGCGGAATACACACGGCAAAGACCCTTTGCCGTGCATACTGTAGAATACACACGGAAAATGGCCGGAGAGGGCACACGGCAAAGAGGACTCCGTGTCAAGTAGACCTGTGGGGTCACGGGTCCCACCTCATTGCCGTGGCGACACCTATGCCGTGTTTCGCCGTCGACTTTGTCCAATGTGTTTTCTTTGCCGTGTTCCTTTGTGGGATTTTGCCGTGTATAATTTTTTGCCTTGTTCCTTTTCAGAAATTTGTCGTCTTCGCAAACTTTTCCGTGTGTTTACTGGGTGCCACATGGCAAAGAGTTTCTTTACCCTGTTCCGGACCATTAGGCACACGACAAAGGCTGAAGGCCACGACAACAACAATTTCTCCAGTAGTGAATATTTCAAACAGAAAAAAGGGCAAGACGACCTAACTGGGCCGGCCCATTGCTTTCTACGCCTCTCTATTCTCCATGCGTGCAGCACCCAGCAGCGCCGCTGCAGTCCGAGCTTCCCAGGATCGGCCCAACTTGGAACCGCGCCCCCTCCCTCCACTCACTGTCGCGTCGGTCCATACCGTCAACCCGACCCCACCTTTCAGCTCTTCCTCCTTCCTCCCGAATACCTCGTGCCCCACGACGCCATGTCTCCAACGACCTTGTCGCCAGCTGTGGTCCAATCCATCCTCCAACATCCTCCCCTCCTACATATCCGGCTATCGCCTTCTTCTGTTCTACGGTGGTCTGCGAGGACGCACTTCCTTCCATCGCCTCCACCAACGGCCGGTGGTGGCCGATTGGGAGTTCGTCGGGAGCGGTGGGTGAGGAGGGTTGACTACATTGGGAATAAATGTGATGGGGACGGAGGGGAATAGGAAGGGTATTTCCTTCAATCGACCGACCGGTCGGTCTCCACCTCATCCGGCTAAAATACACCGTACAACTATACGTACATACACGTCCGTTCGAGTCGACCTCTCACCCGGAACCCACTCAAAACAAACACGGAACCGGTTTCACAGACAAAAAGTGCTTGGGGGAGGGGGGGGGGGGGATACCGAAGCAAGAATCTTGGATCAGAATATCGACATCTAGGGGGCAAACTTTGGACAAACAAATAAAGGGTGCATATATATCAATGTTCGAGATATAGACAACATAAATTGTATCAGTACAACATCGGCGTCAGATTTGTACTGGCCTGAGTCTGAGGTACCCGTCGATCTGACATACTAACATCATTTCGCCTCCCTTCGCACATCGAATCAATTTGCACATGGAGATGGAATTCGGGGTTTTGCGTGTACCCAGAGTTTGGTCTTCCTTCTCACATCAATACCGAAGGTCTCTGTGACGTCCAGACCTTCAGGCGTGACACCACAGGGCAACTCCCAATCAAAGTGAAAAAGGAGACTAGCGAGTGCCAGCTCCATGTTGGCCATCCCGAGTGACGTGCCAGGGCACATCCTCCGGCCAGCCCCGAACGGGAGGTACTCGAAGTCGGCGCCCTTGAAGTCGACGACGCTGTTCTCGAACCTCTCCGGCCTAAAGGTTTCAGCGTCGCTCCAATACCTATCGTCCCTCCCAATCGCCCACACGTTCACCAACACCTTGGTGCCCTTGGGAATGTCGTACCGCATCACCCGACACGTCTCTCCACACTCCCGCGGTAGTAGGAGCGCCGCCGGAGGGTGCAGCCTCAGAGTCTCCTTGATCACCAGATTCAGGTAAGCCAGCCTCACCCTTACGATATCGTCCTCGATCAACTCGTCTTGCCCCTTGAAGGCTTCCCTCACCTCCGCTTGGGCCTTATGCAGGATTCGTGGGTTTTTCATCAGCTCCGACATTGCCCATTCTATTGTTGTTGACGATGTCTCGCTTCCGGCAGCAAAAATGTCCTGCGGTTGCTTACCACAAATAAGTGTTACTAAATCAAATTAACCGTATGTAGTACGTAAAAATATAATTAAGCAGTGTCAGCTGTCAGGATGGCTGGGAGGATTGGATCATACGAAAATGACGGTGCTGATGATCTCGGCAGTGAGTTCGAACTGGAGCCCGCCGACCTTTTGAAGCTTGAGGAGGACGCTGAGCAGATCCTCGTCTCTCTCCGGTGCGCCGGTGCGCCTGTTAGGAATAATAATCCCGATAGGACACGGAACGGTGTCGTGTGCGTGTGTGTTCCGTATATTGACCAAGTAGGACTAGTAGTCCAACACCTATTCGTATTGACGCTGCGTCGTCTTGCCGGGTATATATACACTCATGTAGTAGCCTTGTAAGACAATCGTGAGATTCAATACAAACAACAGGACCGAGAGGGCCCTGTAGCCATCAACATTGTTTTTTCCGTACGTACTCGTGTGAGTTGAGAGAGCTAGTTCTTTTGATCAGGCTAGATAGCTAGCTTGCTGATCGTTGTTAGCTGATTCTTATACGTGCGCGCAACTCGCCGGAATACTTCGTCGTCGTCACGCCGGACTGCACTCGGCGTTTGGGGCTGGGCCAACAATTGGTATCAGAGCCTCGTGGAGGATCTCCTAGTAACGGGAGGTCATGACGGGCAAGGAGCAAGGCGAGTACTCCGGTGCGGCTGCGGGTGCATCGGTGTCGTCGTAGTACCCGTGGTATGATCGCAGCAACTACACGACGTGGGCGAAACGGATGGAGTGGGCCATGGAGGGCAACGACATCTGGGAGGCTGTCGATCCCGGCGGCGACGAGTTCAAGAAGGGCGCGTCGAAGTACCGCAAGGACCGACAGGCACTCACGGCCATCGGCTCCGTGGTGCCGGCGGACGTGATGCAGCACCTGATCTCGAAGGACTCTGCAAAGGCGGCGTGGGAGACACTCAAGACGTTGAATCTTGGGCACGAGCGCGTCCGCAGGGCGACCCTACAAACCTTGCAGAAGAAGTACGAGAACCTGGAGATGGAAGGATATGAGACGCTGGACGCTTTTGCCTCGAGGGTAGCCACAATTGTCAACGGGATTCGCGCGCAAGGTGAGAAGCTGGAAGATATCTCGGTCGTAATGCGTTTCCTTCACGCGGCGCCGCCGCGGTACATATCTGTGGTGTCGGCAATCGAGCAATGCGTTGATCTCACCACCCTCACGATGGATGACCTGGTTGGACGGTTCAAGGCGCATGACGAGCGGATGAAGATCACCTACGGCGACGCGAATCAAGATGAGCACCTCATGCTTACACGTGCCCAGTGGCAGGAAATGGTCGCCAAGGAGAGGAGCGATAAAGCATCTAGCAGTGGCGATGGTTCGGTCCCGGTGAAGAAGTCGGACAGCAAGCCGAAGAAGCCGAAGAAGAAATTCGACAAGAAGAATCTTCGCTGCCATAAGTCCAATCAGCTCGGGCACTTCAAATCGGAGTGTCCCAACTGTTCAAAGGAGAAGGCTCTCATGGCGAAGGAAGGAGATGATGGACCGATGATGCTCATGCTTGAAGCTTGCGAGTTAATGACCACCAAGGAATCAACTCCTCAGGAGTCCGCTACGGAGATCGTCACGCTCGTGGAAGAGAAGGTCTTCCCGCGGAGGATGCAGACGTCTCACGACGTTTGGTACCTCGACACAGGCGCTAGCAACCACATGACCAGTGACAAGGCCCAGTTTTCTGAGTTGAACCTCATGGTTGGAGGATCCGTTCGATTCGGCGATGGGTCGAAGGTGGAGATTGCAGGACGAGGCACTGTCCTGTTTGAGTTGAAGGATGGAGGTCACAAGGTACTCACTGACGTGTACTATATTCCCAAGCTTAAGACCAACATTATCAGTCTTGGTCAGCTCGCGGAGCGTGGATGCAAGATCGTGTTGGAGGACGAGTTCCTGTGGGGATATAACCGCCAAAGGCATCTCATCATGAAGGTGGAGAGGTCGAAGAATAGACTCTACATCCTCAATCTCATTTGGGCGGATCCAATATGTTTGATGACAAGCATGGAAGACTCGGCGTGGAAGTGGCATGCACGCTACGGACATCTAAATTTCCAAGCTCTACAACAACTTGGACAGAAGGAGATGGTACGTGGCTTACCGTGTGTTGATCATGTTGAGCAGGTGTGCGATGGTTGTCTCATTGGGAAGCAAAGGCGAGCCCCGTTTCCAAGGGAGGGACAATATCGAGTAAGTAAGGTTCTTGAGTTGGTGCATGGAGACTTATGCGGACCAATCACACCGGCGACCCCCGCCGGGAATAAGTACTTTTTGCTCATCGTCGACGACTTCAGTAGATACATGTGGGTTGTGTTGCTAAAGAGTAAGGATCAAGCTTTGCAAGCATTCAGGATTGTGAAGATGGCAGCCGAGGTGGAGTCCGAGGCAAAGTTGAAGGCCCTCCGTACCGATCGGGGTGGGGAGTTCAAATCCAATGAATTCAAGGCGTTTTGTGAAGCTCATGGGATCCGGCGGTATCTCACCGCACCATATTCACCGCAGCATAAAGGTATTGTGGAAAGAAGGAACCAAACCGTGGTGGCCATGGCACGCAGCATGATGAAGAGCAAAGGCATGCCAGGCAGGTTTTGGGGTGAGGCAGTTAGTACAGCTGTCTATTTGCTGAACAGGGCGCCAACTAAGAGTGTAGTTGGTATGACGCCGTACGAAGCATGGTACAAGCGCAAGCCCTCGGTTGATCATCTTCGCACTTTCGGGTGCGTGGCGCATGTGAAGATGGTGACCGGGCATACTAGCAATTTGGCAGATCGAAGTACTCCAATGGTCATGATCGGCTATGAATACGGTTCGAAGGCGTATCGCGCGTACAATCCAGTGAACAAAAAGTTGGTGGTGACACGTGACGTCGTCTTCGAGGAGGAGAAATCATGGAATTAGGGCTCTGCGGAACCGGTACAATCAAATTTCTGATGAAATATTTACTGTAGTCTACAGTGATTCGTTCGCATGCAGATGATCAAGAAACAGCGTCCCGTGGCGTTACGGATTTAGGCGCTGGTTCAGAAGATGGAGGTACGGAAGCGAGCAGCAGCAGCACTACGCCTGGAGACGTCTCTCCGCGTGGGAGTCCCGGCACGAGCAGCAGCTCACGCGCTGCACCTGGAGGCTCGGCGTCGCCATCCAGTCCACACACGGACGAGAGCCCTGGCGCAAGTGGCCCATCAGCTGCACACTCCCGTCCAGGAGAGACTAGCGGCAGTCCAGAAGTGGACGCGGGCGACGATGTCACGTCGCCAACATGCAGTACACCGACAGAAACTGCAGGAAATTCAGTAGACGCTGAAACAAGTACTACATCAGCTTCCACGTCTCCTCCAAGTGCACGGGAAGAAAGGAGACGGCCGCCTACTCCAGAAAAATTCCGAAGTGTACTGGAATTGTATCCGCCGGAGATCCTTCGTACAGCGCGTGCGCGAGGGAGAGGACAAGGTCGGTGTTTACTCACCGAGGAGCCGATGAAATTCGAGGATGCTAATACGGAGGAGTGTTGGCGTCGTGCTATGGATGAGGAGTTGGGATCGATCAAAGACAACAATACATGGGAGCTTGTCGATCTACCCAACAATCACAAGGCCATAGGGCTCAAGTGGGTGTACAAGATCAAGAAGGATGCCGAAGGGAAGTTGGTGAAACACAAAGCTCGGCTAGTTGCCAAGGGGTATGTGCAAGAGCAAGGTGTGGATTTCGAAGAAGTGTTCGCTCCCGTTGCAAGGATGGAATCAGTGAGATTACTTATCGCTCTCGCAGCTCAAGAATCTTGGAAATTGCATCACATGGATGTGAAATCCGTGTTTTTGAATGGGGAGTTAGAAGAAGAAGTTTATGTGAAGCAACCACCGGGATACATCAAAGAGGGAGAAGTACACAAGGTTTTGAAGCTACACAAGGCGTTGTACGGGATAAGGCAAGCCCCTCGGGCGTGGAACATCAAGCTTGATCGTACATTGATCTCTCTCGGATTCGAGAAGATCCCACTGGAGCATGCGATGTATAAGCGAGGTAAAGAAAGGGATCATCTACTAGTTGGCATCTATGTTGATGATCTATTGATAACTGGAGCGGATGAGAAGGATATTGCAAAGTTCAAGCTACAGATGAAGGAGTTATTCAAGATGAGTGATCTAGGCTTGTTGAGCTACTACCTTGGGATCGAGGTACATCAAAAGCTGGGTGAGATCACGCTATGCCAAGAGGCATATGCAAAGAACATACTTGAGAAGTGTGGCATGGAAGAATGCAATCCAACTCATGTTCCGATGGAACCTCGTCTTAAACTAAGCAAAAGGAGTGAAGCACCTGCGGTTGATGCAACAGAGTATACACTAGTGGAAAAAGGGCTATCCGTTCGCGACCCCTCAGAGCATTTGTACCGGTTGCGCCACCAACCGGGACTAATGCTGGCACGCGTCCCGGTTGGAGCGGGCACGGGGCTAGGGGGCATGCGTCCCGGTTGGTAAGGGGGAATACGTCCCGGTTGGAGCCACCAACCGGGACTAAAGATTTGGCCACAGCCACGTGGCGTGGCACGCACCTTTAGTCCCGGTTGCTGGCTCCAACCGGGACTAAATACCCCCTATCCTCTATAAATGCAACACCCCAGCCCCCTCTGCCTCCACTCTGTTTTTCGAATGGTGGAAGGTGTGAGGGGGTGTGCTAGTTTTTTCTCATGCATGCATTGAAGGTGTTTGTTGAAATGTTTGAGTGAATAATCCCGTTGAATTTCTCATAGAACAAAAATATAGAAGGTGTCCGAGACGCACTTGAGCTTTCTCCTCTTTATTTCCCTCGATCGAGGTTAGCAATCTTATCTTTTCTAGGTCATTGATACAATTCATGTGTCGGTGTGAATTGGTTATTTCACTATTTATGATGTCCTGTTTTTTGATAAACTTACTTATATGATGCAGATGAACGGTCGGGAATGGATGTACGGTGACCGGCGCGTAGCCGGGTATATCAAAGGCGTGGATAAATTTATCGATGTGGCTACGGCAAACAAAGAGAATGGATTTATACGTTGTCCATGTGTTCAATGTCGGAACAACAAGGAGTACTCTTCCTCGAAAATCATTCGCGTCCACCTGATTATGAAAGGTTTCATGCCCAACTATAATTGCTGGACCAAGCACGGGGAAAGAGGGGTTATGATGGAAGATGGTGAAGAAGAAGATGATGATAACAACTATCATCATATGTTTCCTGAATATAGTGATACTGCAATGGAAGACAATGGAGAGGAAAGAGGTGAAGAACGGGCATCAGATGAGCCGGCTGATGAACTTGGTAGGGTCATTTCTGATGCAAAGCGAGACTGTGAAACAGAAAATGAGAAGTTGAAGTTAGAGGGCATGTTAGAAGATCACAAGAAATTGTTGTACCCAAATTGTGAAGATGGCAGCACAAAGCTCGGTACCACACTGGAATTGTTGCGATGGAAGGCAGAGTGTGGTCTAACTGACTCCTCATTTGAAAAGATGCTGAAAATAATGAAGCCGAAGTTTCCAAAACATAACGAACTTCCCGAGAGTACCTACGAAGCAAAGAAGACTCTCTGTCAGATGTGCAAAAGATACATGCATGCATTAATGACTGCATCCTCTACCGCGGTAAGGAGTATGAGAATTTAGATAAATGCCTGGTATGCAACGCGTTGCGGTATAAGATCAGACGAGATGACCCTGGTGATGTTGAGGGAGAGCCCCTCCGGAAGAGGGTTCCTGCTAAGGTTATGTGGTATGCTCCTATAATACCAAGGTTGAAACGCATGTTCAGAAACAAAGAGCATGCCAGGTTGTTGCGATGGCACAAAGAAGACCATAAGAAAGACGGGAAGTTGAGACACCCTGCTGATGGGTCACAGTGGAGAAAAATCGAGAGAGACTTCCCAGACTTTGTAGGTGACGCAAGGAACTTATGGTTTGGTCTAAGTACGGATGGCATGAATCCTTTTGGGGAGAAGAGCTGCAGTCACAGCACCTGGCCCGTGACTCTATGTATCTACAACCTGCCTCCTTGGTTGTGCATGAAGCATAAGTTCATTATGATGCCAGTGCTCATCCAAGGCCCGAAGCAACCAGGCAACGACATTGATGTGTACCTTAGGCCATTAGTTGAAGAACTCTTACAGTTGTGGGGCAAACCAGGTGTACGTGCGTGGGATGAGAACAAACAGGAGCCATTTGATCTACGAGGGTTGTTATTCGTAATCATCAATGATTGGCCTGCTCTTAGTAACCTTTCAGGACAGACAAACAAGGGATATAAGGCATGCACCCACTGTTTAGATAAGACCGAAGGTACATATTTGCATAAATGCAAGAAGGTTGTGTACCTGGCGAATCGATGATTTCTTCCGACCAATCATCCCGTAAGAAAGAAAGGTAAGCATTTCAAAGGTGAGGCAGATCACCGGAAGAAGCCTGAACTCCCTGCTGGTGATGATGTATTTGGTATGGTCAAGGACATAGAAGTAATCTTTGGAAAGGGTCCCGGCGGTCAATCAGTTCCGAACGACGTCGCTACAGGACACGCACCCATGTGGAAGAAGAAATCTATATTTTGGGAGGTGCCATATTGGAAAGTCCTGCGTGTCCGCTCTTCAATCGACGTGATGCACGTGACGAAGAATCTCTGCGTGAACCTGCTAGGATTCCTAGGCATGTATGGGAAGACAAAAGATACACCTGAAGCACGGGAGGACCAACAAATTATGAAAGACCCAAAGAACATGCATACACATAACAAGACGAATAAAGGGCGTCACTTAAGTCATGCCAGCTATGCTCTTACCAAAGCAGAGAAGGAAATCTTTTTTGAAGTCCTTTACAGTATCAAGGTGCCGTCGGGCTTCTCATCTAATATAAAGGGATAATAAATATGGCAGAGAAAAAGTTCCAAAACCTAAAGTCTCATGACTGTCACGTGATTATGACGCAGTTGCTTCCGATTGCATTGAGGGGGCTTCTACCGGAAAATGTTCGAGTACCCATTGTGAAGCTGTGTGCATTCCTCAATGCAATATCTCAGAAGGTAATCAATCCAGATATTCTGCCAAGGTTACAGAAGGATGTGGTACAATGTCTTGTTAGTTTTGAATTGGTGTTCCCACCATCCTTCTTCAATATTATGACGCATCTCCTGGTTCATCTAGTGGAAGAGATTGCCATTCTCGGTCCGGTATTTCTGCACAATATGTTCCCCTTTGAGAGGTTCATGGGAGTCTTAAAGAAATATGTTCATAACCGTGCTAGACCAGAAGGAAGCATCTCCAAGGGATATGGAACAGAGGAGGTCATTGAGTTTTGTGTTGACTTTATTCCTGACCTTAAGCCGATTGGTGTTTCTGACTCGCGGCATGAGGGAAGACTAAGTGGAAAAGGCACGCTGCGAAAGAAAGCAATGATATGTAGGGACAGGGATTCTTTCACTAAAGCACACTACACAGTTCTACATAATTCCACCTTGGCAGCTCCGTATATCGAGGAACACAAGAATATTGTATGCTCTAAAAACCCGGGGAAGCCTGAATCATGGATTACAGATGAACACATGAATTCTTTCGGTGGTTGGATGCGGACACATCTCTTGAATGACACCACTGTTGGAGATCAGCTATACTTGTTGGCCGCGTCACCATCTTCTACTGTATTGAATTTCCAAGGGTACGAAATAAATGGGAATACATTCTACACGATCGCCCAAGATAAAAAGAGCACCAACCAAAATAGTGGTGTCCGCTTTGATGCAATAGACGAGAATGGACAAAAGGACACATATTATGGTTACATAGAGGAGATATGGGAACTAGACTATGGAATCTCTTTTAAGGTCCCTTTGTTTCGCTGCAAATGGGTCAACCTGAATGGGGAAGGGGTAAAGATAGACCAGTTGTACGGAATGACAACAGTGGATATCAACAATCTTGGTTATAGAGATGAACCATTCGTCCTAGCCAATGATGTGTCTCAGGTTTTCTATGTGAAGGACATGTCCTCCAGACCGAAAAAAAGAAAAAATATGCAAACGAATACATCATATGATGGGCCAAAGCGTCACATAGTTCTTTCAGGGAAAAAAACATCGTGGGAATCGAGGACAAGACAGACATGTCAGAAGATTATAATAAGTTTCATGAAAATCCGCCCTTCACAGTGAAAACTGACCCAAGCATTCCGTTAAGTAAAGAAGATGCTCCATGGTTACGTCTGAAGCGGTCATAAGGAATGACATATGCCAAGAAGTTCATGCTCATATTATGTAACTCTAGTTCATGTCTTTCGCGGTTTGTGGCTTGACCGAAGGATATCTTTCGCGGTTTGTGGCCTTTAGTCCCGGTTTTGTAGTCTCAGTTTTTAATATTAATAAATGTCTTGAGTGTTAGTCCCGTTTTGTGGCTGGACCGGGAGTGCCTCTATGACCAGTTTCATGGAGATGCCGGAGGACTGGGCTCCGTCGGCATCTCCCTGAAACTGGTCGTAGTAGTGTCCCTGCTCTCGAAAACCATCTTGCAGCTTGTAACTTCTCTAACTAGATCAATACGCCTCGGAGCTAACTAATTTCACATATTAGGGAGTGCCTCTATGACCAGTTTCTCGGAGATGCCGGAGGACTGGGCTCCGTCGGCATCTCCCTGAAACTGGCCGCAGTGGTTTCCCTGCTCTCGAAAACCATCTTGCAGCTTGTAACTTCACTAACTAGATCAATACGCCTCGGAGCTAACTAATTTCACATATTAGGGAGTGCCTCTATGACCAGTTTCTCGAAGATGCCGGAGGACTAGGCTCCGTCGGCATCTCCCTGAAACTGGCCGCAGTGGTG
Source organism: Avena sativa (assembly GCA_916181665.1). Lineage (NCBI taxonomy): Eukaryota > Viridiplantae > Streptophyta > Magnoliopsida > Poales > Poaceae > Avena > Avena sativa. The sequence continues at coordinate 96,028,041 of OV702294.1, forward strand.
TCCCTGCTCTCGAAAACCATCTTGCAGCTTGTAACTTCACTAACTAGATCAATACGCCTCGGAGCTAACTAATTTCACATATTAGGGAGTGCCTCTATGACCAGTTTCTCGGAGATGCCGGAGGACTGGGCTCCGTCGGCATCTCCCTGAAACTGGCCGCAGTGGTGTCCCTGCTCTCGAAAACCATCTTGCAGCTTGTAACTTCACTAACTAGATCAATACACCTCGGAGCTAACTAATTTCACATATTAGGGAGTGCCTCTATGACCAGTTTCTCGGAGATGCCGGAGGACTGGTCTCCGTAGGCATCTCCCTGAAACTGGCCGTAGTGGTGTCCCTGCTCTCTAAAACCACCTTGGAGATGCCTCAAACTGGTTGGAGGACTGGACTCACAAGGATGCCTATTTATAGTACAAGCAGCTCGGCATAATGTCGACACTCACGACATAATGTCGACACTCACGACATAATGTCGACACTCACCCCTATTATTAGTGCTGACTCATCTTTAGTCCCGGTTGGTGTCTCCAACCGGGACTAAAGGTTCATCTTTAGTCCCGGTTGGTGACACCATCCGGGACAAGGTACAAGCCGCACGACATAATGTCGACACTCACCCCTATTATTAGTGTTGCCTGGCCCACTCTGCCGCAATCCCTTCAGTCGCGGTTGGTTTCTCCAACCGGGACTAAAGATGAACCCTCTCTTTATATAGGCATTTCCCTCTATTTATTAGGTAACACTCAAGACATTTATTAATATTAAAAACCGGGACAAACCGGGACTAGCTAACACTCAGGACTAAAGCCGCCCCCTTTAGTCATAATCATGCCTAGTCCTATAGTACGCAGCTTCAGGGTCTTCATCGTCGTCGTCATCATCATCGTCACCTGCCATTCTAGGGATCCTCAGCCCATCCATGGCATATACCAGGGGCCATTCCAGCCTCGGATTCACGGCGGGCGGAGATGGGTCTCCTAGAAGACGATGCCGCTACCGCCGGGACAGTGTGGGGCCTGTGGCGGGTGGACTCGTGGGCACCGTAGGCGAGGATGGTCTCCCCCGGCGATGTAGCGCATCACTCCGATGATAGTACGGTTCACACACCACAGACGACGGCCGGATTCGTTGTGGTTCACCGGTGGCGGGCCATCACCCTCGTACCTGGCGAGCTCCCTTTCCCGCCTATTAGCGAAGAAGGCATTCCAGGTGTCGTAGTTGTCGTGATCCCACCGGGGATCCATCCGCTGCTCCGGCGTGAGCTCGTGGTAGAAGTGGTTTGTGATGGCCGACTGGCATGCGGAACCTTGAGGGACAGGAGGGACAGGAACCCCTCCAGCGCTCAGCATCCAGCCGGCGGGCGGCCGGTAGCCCGGCGGACAAGGGTAGTTGGAGGCGCACAGCGCCTCGGTCTCCTCGAGGGTCAGAATGGCCCAGTAGGCGTTGTCCATTGTTCTAAGAGAGGAAGGTGTGGATGTGTGGATAGCCATGACACGATCACCCTAAATATAGAGGGAAAGGGCGGGAAAACTTGGCGTGAAGCTTTGGGAAATGGCGGGAAATATCTTTAGTCCCGGTTAGTGACTACATCCGGGACTAAAAGCTCTAGTAGAAAGGAAAGGGCGGGAAAACTTGGCGGGAAGAGGTGGGAAATGGCGGAAAATATTTTTAGTCCCGGTTTGTGACTACATCCGGGACTAAATGTAAATCCTTCGCGTGTTCGACCATAGTTAGAAATTCAGATAATTCAAAACGGACATAATAAATTCAAAAAAAAACTAAACAATGAAAATCCTTCGCATGGTGTCATATTTTGTTACATAGTTGAAAGGAAAAATACCAGACTTGGTATATTGATCATGTTTCGAAAAAACCTTCACAAAATGACCTATCATGTTCGAGGTTTCATGGCTTTCGGTCCAAATGACCGATGTTATGTGCTGAATCACGGCATAGTTTGTGATGTTGTGCCCATATTATGCATGTGTGTGGACATTGGTATGGAGAACAATGTTGCAGGAGGAAGTTTTCCTTTTTGTCGCACGGAAAAGCCCTTTTCCATTTTCCGAGCGCAAAAAACGGGTCGTTTTGTGAAGTAACCACCAAAATGCCGTTTCAGAATGCTACCGTCCCATTTTCCTAAAATACTAGACCACCTTACATGGACTATCTCCCAACCGGTACATCTCAAACCTTTTCGTCCATCCCGGGTAAAAAGGACAAATGTCTGCCGAATCGGTAGGAAGTGGGTCCGGTTTGTACTACAGGTACATGATCTATCGCCCGTGATTTTTTGAAAAAATCATTTTTAGACTCGCAATATGTGGTTTCTTCAGAGATCCAATGCAAGTTCTAACGATGCTCGTCCCCTATCTTCATGCACACCGGTTCGACCATAGTTAGAAATTCAGATAATTCAAAACGGGCACAATAAATTCAAAAAAAAACCGAACAATGAAAATCCTTCGCGTGGTGTCATATTTTGTTACATAGTTGAAAGCAAAAATACCAGATTTGGTATATTGATCATGTTTCGAAAAAACCTTCACAAAATGACCTATCATGTTCGAGGTTTCATGGCTTTCGGTCCAAATGACCGATGTTATGTGCTGAATCACGGCATAGTTTGTGATGTTGTGCCCATATTATGCATGTGTGTGGACATTGGTATGGATAACAATGTTGCAAGAGGAAGTTTTCCTTTTTGTCGCATGGAAAAGCCCTTTTCCATTTTTCGAGCGCAAAAAACGGGTCGTTTTGTGAAGTAACCACCAAAATGCCGTTTCAGAATGCTATCGTCTCATTTTCCTAAAATACTAGACCACCTTACATGGACTATATCCCAACCGGTACATCTCAAACCTTTTCGTCCATCCCGGGTAAAAAGGACAAATGTCTACCGAATCGGCAAGAAGTGGGTCCGGTTTGTACTACACGTACATGATCTATCGCCCGTGATTTTTTGAAAAAATCATTTTTAGACTCGCAATATGTGGTTTATTCAGAGATCCAATGCAAGTTATAACGATGCTCGTCCCCTATCTTCATGCACACCGGTTCGACCATAGTTAGAAATTCAGATAATTCAAAACGGGAATAATAAATTCAAAAAAAAAACCGAACAATGAAAATCCTTCGCGTGGTGTCATATTTTGTTACATAGTTGAAAGGAAAAATGGTTTTGAATTATTTATTCAAATCCAAACACTTTTTATGTTTAAAGTTTTTCTAAATTCCAAATTGATATTAAAAAATATAAGTTAATTCATTTTTAATTGTAAATGGTTCATATTTTAAATGGTTACATTAATTATTTTTTAAAACACAAAATGGTTTTGAATTATTTATTCAAATCCAAACACTTTTTATGTTTAAAGTTTTTCTAAATTCCAAATTAATATTCAAAAATATAAGTTAATTCATTTTAAAAGGTTACATTAATTATTTTTTAAAAATAGAAAATGGTTTTGGATTATTTATTCAAATCCATACACTTCTTATGTTTAAAGTTTTTCTAAATTCCAAATTGATATTAAAAAAATATAAGTTAATTCATTTTTAATTGTAAATGGTTCATATTTTAAATGGTTACATTAATTATTTTTTAAAACAGAAAATGGTTTTGAATTATTTATTCAAATCCAAACACTTTTTATGTTTAAAGTTTTTCTAAATTCCAAATTAATTATCATTTAAAAAATACAAATTTAAACCCCAAAATAAAAAATTAGGCGGGAACAGAGAGAAAATACCTGAAATTTTTTGAAAATAGGGGAATATGTCCCGGTTGGAGCCACCAACCGGGACTAAAGACCCCCTGCGTGCCAACCCTTGGTCTGCTGAAAATATTGGAGTATACGTCCCGGTTGGTGGCTCCAACCGGGACGTATTACCCTTTAGTTCCGGTTAGAGCCACCAACCGGGACTAAAGGTCCCCTACTAGTTAACCATGCCCCTTCTCCTTCTTCCCTGTTCCTCTTTCTCACTCACCCGCAACAGAGATCGCCGCCGCCGCGAGGACAACCGCTCGGACGCCGTCAGGCTGCCCAACCATCGTCTCGCCGTCGGCCTCCACGCGCTGCCTCGCTGTGCTTATCCTCCTCGCCAAAGGAATCGAAGCCGCGCGACTGGAATCGACCGCGTCTTCCCCGTCACCGACGAGCTCCGCCATTGCCATCACCGTTGCTGCCGATCTCCTCCGTCCCCGCCAAGGCTACACACGCGTCGAGGGTGAGCTTGTAACTCTCTGGGACCCCTTCTTTCCTCCCCTCGTGCTCTGTCCTTCTCCCGCGCCGTCCGCCGCCATCCGCCGCCGCTGCATGTCGTCGCGTGCCCTATTCCGGTGACCAAATCCGGGCGGTGCCCTACTAGTTAGGTTCGCCTCGACGCCCTCTTTCGAATAAACCCGCGCACGCCCCCTCCCGAGCCCTCTAGCAACGTCGCCGGCCACCGCACAATGCTCATCGGCGAGCCGAGCGGGCCGCCGAGGTGGCCATGGCCCTGGCCCACCGGCCAGCCCCAGTGGGTAGACTGTGAACTGGTGAAAAATAACCAGGGTTCGGTGGGGCCTGCTTGCTTGCGTGGAGGCTGAGTTGGCACTAGGGCCCATCTGTCAGTCTCACTGGCTAGGGGTCGCCCCGGTGTAAAAACTATTTGCCTTTTTGTTTTTAATTCCAGAAAATGATTTAATATTGTAAAATCAATAACTTATTGTTTATAAGTTAGAAAAATACAAATAATATATCAAATTGTTCAGAAAAATGAAACCTATCTATTTAACCTATAATCATGCATTGTTCAACAACTTAAATGACAAGTATAATTAGTAGAACAAATGCACCCCTCTCATATGTTCCGGAGTTTCCCCGAGTTAGGGGTTTCACCCCTCGAAACCCCGATTAAATCGTCGAGCATGTCTTACGGTTACATTCCAATGCAAATTAACTTGTCATATCATCATACTTGCTTGAGCATTGCATCGATGCCATGTGTTGATTGTTTCCCTTTCTTTTCGGTGTTTCGATTATTAGGTTTATTATTAGTTAGGTATTATTAGGTTTATTAATTAGTTTGGTATTATTGGTCTTCGGCCCCACTGGTCAGTCACTGTGGGTATCCCCAGACCCGGTTCACATTGTCAAGCAACTTAAAAGCCCTATCTTAGATAAGGAATCATTAATACCCCTTAGGTGCATGTGGGTTCGACGATGTGCCTATCTACTACACGGTTTCCTTTTTGTAGCTAGGTTTAGGGTTTAGGGTTTCTCTTCATTTTTATTATTGTGTATGTATATATTAGGGTTTCTCTGAATTAGGGTTTATATCTCTCAACACCGTACTTAACTTTCTCCTTTAGCTGCTTTGACTTATTCGTTTTCCACCTATGTAGAAAATATGGACCCACACGTCAGAGACGAAGAAAAGGAAGAGTTGATCCAAGGTGTGATCCGTGGGGAAGATAATTTAGACGTATCAACGTTTCTGAACAACTACGGTGAGGGTGATCCTCTTTTTATCGGAATAGACAACTTGTTTGAGGTTGAAGGTGTTGCCTTCCGCGAGGGAGAAGGCGATGCCTTGTGTAATCGAGAAGACGACCGCTCCAGCGAGGTGCATGTAATATAAATCAATTCATTAATTAATCATCTGCTATCTATATAGAAATAGTAACGACGATCTTTCTTCTTTTAGCCCTCCGGATCGAAGGAATCTACTGAAAAGAGCGGACGAGGCCCAACCAAAAAGTTGCAAGACCATGAGAGGTTCAGGATCGAAGATGTCGCTGAAGACGGCAAACCGACGGCTCCCGAAGTTGTCGCAACCAAATTTGTGGCACAGTGCGGAGTAATCGTTAGGGACTTAATCCCGATCACCATTAGAAATTGGAATAGGCCTGCTAATGCGGATGAAGAGGGAACATGTTTATTTGTCCCTAACCACGCCAAATATTTACTGTGGAAGAGGCTCATGGTTAATTTCAAACTACCGAAGATAGAGCTGGATCCAAATGCGGAGGATCCAGTTGAGGACGCCTTACAACATGGGAGAGCCATGGAGGCTAAGGTCAGGGAGTGGGATTTGAAGAAGATGGCCCAGTGTTTCACCAACTGAAAGAAAAGATTGCACCTTGACTATGTCGTGAAAAAGAAGACTCCTGATTTCAAGAATATTCAGTATGAGAAGATAAAACCATTCTGGGCTGAGTTTGTGGAATACAAGAAATCAGAAAAAGCTAAGAAAATGTCTGAAACGAATAAGATGAATGTTGCTAACAAGAAGTATCACCATACTATGGGGCAAGGTGGCTACAGGGCTGGCATTCCTAAGTGGGAGAAACTTGAGAATGAACTGCGTGATAGAAAGATCACCCCAGAGATAGACGATTGGGTAGAACGTGCAAGGAATTGGTTTTACGGGCATGGGGGCACGTTGGACTCGGAAGGGAGGTGTATATATAACATACGACATAAAGAAGACCCCTTGCCAATCGAGAGGATCAGAAAAGCAGTAAAGGCTGTTAAAGATGGGGACTTCATTCCCGATAGAGAGAATGATGAGCTCACACTCGCCCTTGGAAATAAGGAACATGATGGACAAACACGAGGCACAAGAGGCTCCCAACCATGGAGGACTGGGTTTCCCGAAGAGAGGAAGAAATATCCTGATAGAAGCCGTCAGAGGAGAAAGGACAGGGCGGAAGTTGAAGCAGATAGTCAGAAAGAGCGAATGCGTTTAATTGAAGAACGATTAAAGCAACAACAAGATGAAATTAACACACTTAAAGAGCAAAGTACTACCGGCCCATCTCAGCAGCACACTGCATTCGATGCTACCGGCCTATCGAATAATCGAAAAAGCAGTGTGGCTTCCACCGAGGTCCCGGGTGATGATAATGGCGATGACGATGATGCACCGACGATGGCTCCTGTTGGCTACCCAGTGGATGATATCACAGAGATGACACACTGCGAGCTACATGTCAAAGTTGTGAACATATCAATGAAGGTGGCGGTCGGCTATGCCTTACCAATTGGACCCACACCAACTTACCACTGTCGTCCGGTTCCAGAGGGCTACGTTGTTGTCGGCGTGGATGAAATCATGCCCACCTTTGAGGTTTTGGATCTTCACTACCCTGCAGGTGAAGGGGATGTGACTGTGCTGGGAGACGCAAAAAACGTCACCATTCTATGACCGAAGGAATGTATCATGCTTCGAAATCACACGCCAAGGCCATCTTCGCCGCCGCCTCACCCGTCTCTAGCGAGGTCGTCGCCGCCGCGGCAGCCGTCTTCGTCGCCTCACCCGGCTCCGTCGCCTCACCAATCTCCGGTGCAGCCATCGCCGCGGGAGCCATCGCCGGCGCCTCAGGATAAAAAGCGTAAGCGTACCGCTACTGTGCGTCATAAGCGATCGCCGAAACGTAAACAAGAGCCTCTTCCAAAAGTACCAAAGGTTCCTCCCAAGAGAGCTTATGACTGTACTGAAGAGGAGACTGCGGCGATCGTTGATGCGGAAACGACAGCGTTTTTCGCTAAGCTGAGGCGGCCGAAAGAGCCAGAGTTCCCCAGCACCAAAGAAGAAAAAGCCAAAGTGTTGAAAATGCTAAAGAATCTTCATCAACCCGAGCCAAAGCTGTCATCAGACTATGAGCGTTCTATTCTCAAGTCACATGCGGCACAAAAAGCCTCGAAGAGCAGTACTGATGCAAGCGGGAAATCTGTTGCCTAGCTCGGAGAACAAGCAAAACAGACTTGCGCCCCTCTCAAGGTGATTTCTCAAACCAATGTGGGGTCGAGCAAATATGGGGCCGAAGAGTAGTATGATCCAGAGGTAGTTTCATAATACGGAGAAGCTGCCGCTGCTCAAGGTATGAGTATTGCCCAGTACTTATCCCAGTTAGAGTTCTTCCCCGTGAGTGAAGTAGCATACAAATACCAGTACGACAAACCTCTCGTCAAACCTGAGGAGGTAAACAATCTTTCAACAAAAATGCGAAGATTGCATAACTGGTACATACATGCCACAAGGGCCGGGGCTAACTGGATAGTGCTGAGGGTTACAAAAAAGCATCATGGGAAAGAAAAGGATGACATGATATCCATTGAATTTGATGAACTATTTCAATTATTCAATCAAGACGCCTTGGACAAATCGATCATCAGTGCCTATTGTCTGTAAGTACTAATTCTGTAATTAATTTAGTCTCCAGCTATATTATTTTGTTTATTGCATGTATATAACCATACTGTAATATGCAGAATGAAGATTCTCGAATGCAGCAGAGGACAAATCTATGACATTGGCTTCATTGACCCATATTGGGTTCATGAAGCTAATCTCAAAATAAGCCTCCAGGATACGGAGGATAATATAGTACACGCGTTAAGGTTTCAAGAAACCAAAAGGGAAATAGTATTTCCTTACAACTTCGAGTGAGTGTTATTGTCTTGTATACACTTTCTATTTCGCTTACTCGATGTTAAGTATATAATTGATTAGTTATGCATTCGCAGGTACCACTATATTCTGTTAATCATTCAACTTGACAAAGGGCGTGTACTAGTCATGGACTCGAAACATAAACCCCTTGAGACGTGGAAGGACATGCAGATACTTCTCCAGCGGTAATTCTAATCATTACGACACTATATCGGCAACGTTCGTGAATTTTATGATATCAAGTACTTAATAACTTATTTTATTCGTTTTCTACGCCGGGCAGCGCTTGGAAACGGTTCACTAACAAGGCTAGGGGTGTTTGGAAAGAGGAGCTTACATTTCAACCACTAGATGTAAGCACCACTAGCTATATCCGCGCATCTCTTTGATTCTAGTTTTGATACAGTTATTATCATTCTTGATTATTATTTTGATTGAACTCTGTTCTCGTAAAGTGCCTGACGCAGGGACCAGGTAACAATCTATGTGGATACTATGTTTGTGAGTTCATCCGGCAGACGTGCGATAAGAAGGGCAGAAATTTAGAGCAACTCCACGTACGTAAACAATTTCTATAGTTTTTAATTACAATCAAATTGTGTTTAGTTTCATTCATATAGGCTGACTCCTTTTCTAAATCAGATCGAACGTCTACGGGACGGTCTTATGCCAAAGGATCGCGTACGAGCAATTCAGGAGGAATTGGCGGGATTCTTGGATGCAGAAGTCCTAGACCCAAAAGGAGAATACTACTCGGCTATGTATAGACAATAGGGATTGTAAAAATAGCAACTTTGAAGGAATTGGCCGGTAGCATCGAATAGCAACTTTTGTATGTAGTGCATGAACTCGATCCGTGTATTGAATGTAATATTGTCATGATATTCATGATGTAATATAAGGTTCCTTAAGTACAAATCACTAAATAAACAATAAAACAACCTAAATGAATTCTCTGTCGCGGCACAAAAAGTGGCGAAAATGCTGCCGCGGCAACAAAATGTGCCAAAATGAATTCTCTGCTGCGGCAGAGAAATGGGCCAAATCTCTGCCGCGGCAGAAGGTTATTAGTCCCGCTTCCTGTTACGAACCGGGACTAATGCTCCACCCCCCCTCGCCCTCTGCCGCTGCCACGTATGCACCCTTTAGTCCCGGTTGGTGGGGCAACTGGGACTAAAGGTTAGAGCTTTAGTCCCGATTGCCCCGTCCCGGTTGGGCAACCGGGACTAAAGCCCCGTACCAACCGGGACCTATAGGGTTGTTTCCACCAGTGATAGGAGTGTGGTCGGAAGTTTGAGGTATCTCATTAACACAAGACCGGACTTGGCCTATTCCGTTGGCTATGTGAGTCGCTTCATTGGAAGCGCCCATAATGGAGCATTGGACAGCCGTGAAGCATATACTCAGGTATATCAAAGGGACAACAAACTTTGGTATTGTCTACTCGAAAGAGAAGGAGGAGGTGAAGCTACTTGGCTACAACGATAGCGACATGGCAGGAGATATTGATGACCGTAAGAGTACCTCGGGCGTGGCATATTTCTTGGGAAGAAGCATAATAAGTTGGCTATCACAAAAGCAAAAAAGTGGTGGCACAGTCATCCTTTGAAGCTGAGTATATTGCGGCTGCAACTGCGGCGTGTTAAGGTGTGTGGCTAAGAAGTCTATTCGGTGATCTCACCAATCAAGAGGCGGAACAAGTGGTGCTCAATATTGACAACAAGTCTGCAATTTTATTGTGCAAGAATCCAGTGTATCATGACAGGAGTAAGCACATTGATACGAAGTATCACTACATACAACAGTGTGTAGAGGAGAGCAAGATTGAAGTCAACTATGTTTGCACCAATGATCAGCTTGCGGATATCCTAACTAAATCTTTGGGACGAGTGAAGTTTGCGGAGATGCGAGGAAGGATCGGCGTCCAAGCTGTGAAGATGGACACATCGTGCTTAGGGGGGTGATTGATAGGAATAATAATCCCGATAGGACACGGAACGGTGTCGTGTGCGTGTGTGTTCCGTATATTGACCGAGTAGGACTAGTAGTCCAACACCTATTCGTATTGACGCTGCGTCGTCTTGCCAGGTATATATACACCCATGTAGTAGCCTTGTAAGACAACCGTGAGATTCAATACAAACAACAGGACCGAGAGGGTCCTGTAGCCATCAACATTGTTTTTCCCATACGTACTCGTGTGAGTTGAGAGAGCTGGTTCTTTTGATCATGCTAGATAGCTAGCTTGGTGATCGTTGTTAGCTGGGCCAGAATACTTCGTCGTCGTCACGCCGTACTGCAACTCGGCGTTTGGGGCTGGGCCAACAGCGCCCATGTATGATGCTCTGTAGGATAAAGAAGATGTTCCTCTGGCACTTCCGCATGTCCCGCGCCGCCGCGCTGAAGCGGCGCACCAGCCGCGACGACGGGTAGAGGTCGGCGAGGTTGTAACACCCAGTTATTACTTGATGTTATAGACCTAGATAGAAAATGGAATCCGCGTAAGGAAGTGACGAATTTGTATACCAAGGAGGTTTACATGAAGAAGAAAGCAATAAGAAGCAGTAAAAAATAAGTTCACAAGAAATGGGTGATGTTGCTAAGAAGTTAATGGAGTAGTAGTACCAAGTTCATGGGGGTATGATGAATAAGTACAAAGAAGAAGCTTTGGAACAACATGGTATTCAAGCTCTTACAATTTAGAGAGAATGCTAGTAGTATGTCAGGAGCCGTAGGGTAATCCATACACCCTAGGATGGTTCGCAGTCGGTAACTTGTCTGCAGCAGGTATCAGTTAAAATAGTTAACCAGATCATGTTAAAAGTTGCATAAAGAGCATTAAACTTGGCCTAAGTTAAGGAAGGCATGAAGGAGTATAAATATTAAAGCGACCGTCTTTCGAGGCGCTTCACGAAGTCAGGTCTATCAAAGCAAAAATGTATAAATAGTAAGTAAGACTAATATGATGAAATATCCACTTCGGAGATCCAGAATTGTGTGGATACACCGTACAATCTTTCATGAGACCCTAACTAGGTAGAAAATAAGCTAGACAAAGACCTACATTCTAGTTATTAAGCCAATAATTACTATATAGGCAGTTTAGAGACCATCAGAAAACCCTAAGGGGGGAGTAAACAAAAGAGGAAATATTGTTTTTTGATTTTCCAAGTAAAGGTTGGAGAAGAAGTACTTAAGGTAATAATAAAAGATTACCTAAAGCTTTATAAGGTAAAAACATGAAGGTGATAAAATAGGTTAATCTTAATAGAATAATTCTAAAGGAAACAACTCTTAAGTGATTCATAGAGAGAATAAAGCACATCCAATTGGATAGGTGTAGAGGAACAAGAAATTCCAATGGGTATGAACTAAATGAGTTCAAATCCAATTTTGAAAGGAATACCTATATCAACCATACTATGACAAAACAAAAATATAGTCTTTTGACCACAACTGTTGGCAAATAGAAATTTAAAACCTATTTTGCGCTTTTGAACAAAACTTGTCAAAGTAATTGAAGCTTCTCTCAACTTAATGGAATTGAAGCAGATCATCAAGTTGATTGCGATAAGTTTCAATATGACTTTTGCTAAAACCTCAATTTGGGTAAACATGATTTGATCTAAGGACAGATCAAATACAATGAAACTAAACCAACACACATTGATTAATGATTGTAATTAGATCCCTAGGTGATCACATCCTAGTATTCATTACAATAACTCATGAATACCAAGTAACAAGAATGTAATAACTAACTATTGACCTATTCAATTCTTATCTATTTCTACCATGAGAAACATGGTAACACTTCACCCTAACTCTTTAGTTAGGAAGGAAACTAAGCCAATACCATTCACCACATATCTTTCTTTCCATATCAATCCTTACCATCTCTATTAAACCCTATTCTCATATTTGTTGTTCATCAAAGTTGAGTAATCAACTATTGATTCACCAATTCTTAACCCATTAATTATTAATCTATCAACTCTTGTCCATATCAAAGCATTCACTTAAGGCCTATAAAGCAAATAGTAAGAAGAGGTAAGTAGTAATGCTAGTTTTTATATCATATATAGGATGGGAGTGATTGAAGGGAATAAAATCAATACAATAATTGAAGGAGTTAACTCACTATTGAATAAATAAGAAGAGTTATATGGAAGATCTAATTATATGGTAACAAATAGGATTATAAGGATGAACATTGAAGATAGAGACCAAATAGTAATCCTATGGGACTAGATAGGTATAGTCCATGAATAACATTCTGTAATCCACTAGAGATATTAAGAAGATAATTTTAATACAACTGTAATGTTGTATTGATGAGACCTTGATTAGCCAACTAGAAACCTAAGCCATAAATGATTAATGGATTATAATTATTATGCTTTAGTCACAAAGATTGAATGCTTATATCATGTATAAGTGACATTGGTGGGTAGAACATGATTGAAACCTAGTATAGATATGTTATCCTAGGTTAGCCATGATAAGTCACCATGATATAATGTGAAGCTGAAATATAAGATGTTGGAGTAAAGTAGATATAAGACAGTATGACCAAGCTAAAGTTAGAGTAGCATGGAGTTATTGAAGTATTGTTATTCCTTTTAAAGAATAGTAAGCTTTTGAGGAAAGTAATTGGATATATATACATCTACTGGAGTAATATTAGTGCTGGAGGATTATGGAAGGGTATGAATGGAGTTAGAAGTAATTACTTAATGGATTAGAGGTTATCAACAGTAGATTAGTTGATATAACCAAGTATGGAAATGTGAAGATTATGAGCTTTAGTGTCAAGCTGATTGGATTTATAAATGGATTTAGAAGAATTAAAGGTGGATAAGAATGTTCTTGTGAAGCAAAGCTCATCATGATAATACATGATGCTAAATATGAAGAAGTAGTATATCTAGGAAAAGAATTCCTCAAGTAGAAAACAATAATTATAAAGTGTGGAGGATAGAAACTCTTGATAACCACTAAACCTTCATTCTGTATCAACTTAATAACCATTTTATCTGTTGATTTACCATCCTCTTTCTCAATGGTTTATAGGAATATTTTCCTATAGTAAATCATTTAGGAATGTTCTTGTCATTTCCAATTATCATAACCATATGTGATTAGGAGTTATCTTTATCAATTCTTTTCCATAAGACCTTCCAGAGATAACTTCCTATTTTAAAAGGTGATATTAATAAAGATCACAAACATAAAGACAATATGTTTAGCCATTAATCTTTACTCATATCAACAAAAGAATGTAAGGGTGTTAAGTATTCTAAACCCTTGGGTAAGCATCCATAATTCAAACTCTAACCCTTATGTTAGTTATAACAAAATATTTACATTGCTATTTCCTAAATTCATGAGAATAATATTAATAAAATTAATTCCCTACAACTTTATGTATCAAATAATATTGAAGTATATATATAGGTTTCTTTAAAATTATAAGTTAATAAGAATAAAATCTTATGAGTTAATAGTCATGCATTCTCTAATAAGTTTATGGGTATTAGATAAAATAAATTCATATGAAAAGACCCTACCATTACTAAAAGGAAAGATATATATATATATAAGAAAATAAAGAAATAATAACATTATACTATAAAAAATTCACAAAAGGATACTAAACACATTTTAGTATTACTACAATTATCCAGCAAATAAATTCTATAAAGAAAATCTAAATCAATTGTGTAAATTCAAATCTGAAAACAAAACAGAAATAGAAAGGTATATAAAAAAGAAAAATTGTTTCTAGCCATAGCCCATCTTTCCTTCTCTTTATCCACTGCTCACAAGCAGCCCGTAGCAGCCCACTTCGGCCCAAGAACCAGCCCGACTCGTCTAACTCAAGGACTGACAGGTGTGGCCCTGCCAGGGATCGCGGGTTGAGAGGAAAGAATTGCCAGGGGTTTTTCTCCAAAACTGTCGTCGTCGTCATCCTCACGCACATAGACACCTGTGTGCGTACCGTCGATGCCGTCTGCCGTCATCATCAAACTTCGACCGCCGTGATGCTTGCCGTCGACCCTGAGAGGTGTAGATAAGACCACTGTGTACTCCTCTATCCTCTCATACTTATCTCATCTTCTCTCGTGCCCTCTAGACCTACCTATCTTCCTCACCCGAAACCCTAGCTCATCGGTGTTCGTCGTTCTGACCATGTACGACCACCCCTTGACTCGCCGAAGCTACCCTCAGAAGCTCCATTGTGTCCTTGTTCTCCTAAGACCAAGCATGGAAGCTAGTGCGCCATTAATCGAGCGGAATCAGGCATTACCTTCTGTCGGCCGTCGTGGCCATTGTCGTCGATTCGCCGTCGTCACGCCTCCCTACGCCTCCTCGACCTCTCCATCATCATTAGGGTGATTTTCTGAATCTTCCAGTACTCTCCAATCGCTTTATCTCGCCATAAATTGCCATCGCATCTTGTGACACAGGTGGTCACCGGCGGAGCTCGTCACAGCCGAGGTTCCGATGACTATTTCCGAGCGGCGCCACCACTATAAGGTTCAGCATAGCACACTGAATTAAACTAGACTAGTTTCGCTTGCTCGGGCGCCGTAGATCTTCGCCGACGACCACCAACTGATGGTGGCGGCTGTGCTGACGTCATAGCGACGTCATGCCGACGACAACCTTGACCTAGTCCACCCTTTGACTGGTCCACTGCTTGCGTGGCATGTTGACATGGCCAATACCCCACCTGTCTGTGAGTAGGGTAGGTCTGGGTGCAGTGTTAAAAGTAATTTATTGTTTAGGAAATGGGTTAAATGTTATTAGTCTAAATAAAAATAATTTTAGAAAATTAATAAAATGATTAAGTATTGTAAATTCAATAACTTTGTTTTACAATTCAGAAAAATATGTTTAATATATGAAAATTTTCAGAAAAATAAAATCTACAACCTAAAACTATTATCAAATATTATTATGATAATTATTTAAATAAATATTATTTAATAAAGGTTTTATAAATAATAAAACTTAGATAATTCATATTTTAATATTGGTAAATATTAAAAATATAAGTAAAATACCAAAAATCTTAGAGAAATAAAAACAATACCTTAAAACTACAATTATACATTATTATTTCACTTAACTAAATGTTTATTATTTATTAAATATTTATAAGGTAATAAACCTTATAAAAATCATATCTTATTACTTATAAATCACAAAAATAAATGTAATATACCAAAATGATCACAAAAATAATACCTACATGTTAAAAATATGATATTCCACTTTTGAAGTAAATAAACATTTAAAACTTAATAACTTGAATTTAAACTTATTTCCTTAGTTAATAATTTATATAAACAAATTCCTAATATTTCTAAAATTAGTAAATTAAGTCCAATAAATAATATTAGTCTGAAATATTGATAATATAAAGTCAAAATAGTTCAACACATTTTAAATACAATTTTATTAAATTATCCTTCAACCATAAGTATAGATTATTTTATAAAAGGATCCTCATCCAATATAAAATCTCCAAGAATAATTTGTAGTAAAATAAAACCTATTTCTTTACTTTAACCACAAGTTTATCAACATACCAAATCAGTATAGTAAACTCATAAGCAATTAAGTAACATTACTCCATTGTTTACAAACCATAACCCCTCATCTATAAAAAAATAAAGGTTTCTATTCTATTATAATCTTGAAAAACCACTACCAAATAAAAGTAATACCATTACTAGTTAACTTTAAAGGAACCTTATGAAGTGAACAAAGTAAAATTATCATCAACAATATACCTTAAATCCATCTATGTCTTTAAAATTAACTTTAGTCTACAATGCTTTAATATGCTAAAGACTTTGTTATATGTTTTATAGTTAACTTTGGTCTGTTATAATTAAGTTATAAAGCGTCTCAAAACCAAACTATTCCAGCAAGCACAAACAACAATGACCACATTTGATTAACCCCAAAGATTGTTTAGACCTTAGAAAAGGAATCTTTTCTTCAAAAGTTATTCGTTTTGCCGCTTCAGTCAACAGATAACAATTAATCATAATCACATTACTTTATACTTTACATGCATACTAGAATTCATAACATTTACAATCTTTATAAGTGAAATCAATTATAAAGTAAAATTTGAAGATAAACACTTATAGTGTAAGCAATCTCAAGTAGCATTTCACCTTTGTATGTATCTCATTGTTTCATAATATTATACTTGCATGATGGTTCGCACACACTTACAAGCCTTAATAAGAAGCACAAATAAGAAACTAATTAAAAAGGGAAGCACATTCTAAAGAAATTCATTCCAGTATCCAAACCCTAGAACAACGTTATCCCGGGATTCGAGTTTATCAACTTGCATCACATTACTTATGCATAAAAGCATCTTGTTTCTTTAAACATTAGTCCTTACCAGACCAATGATGCTAATTTCAGATATTGGATTTTATATTGTCTCGAAGACCGTGAGTGCATAATCTTGCAATCACAAAAGGCAAGTTCACACTTGCTCATGTCCTTTGATTAATTTTTAGTAAAGTATTTTACAAATCCAGTGCTGTCATCACCTGCATTTGAAAAAGGGACAGAAAACACTATTTTCATAATAATATGATTATAGGTTATTTACCATGAGGTAATAACCTACTATGAAAGTTCCGGTGGTAAAGGCACATATTATCTAGGACTTAACAACCAATGTCGCCAGTGATTCTTGCGCCATATATAACGCTTTAACCATGAGATTTGGAATGGGACGGAGAAGTCAGCTATATCCTTTTCCTCTCGTATGGAGGCAAGATGACCTTAACATGACGTTGTGATTCCTTGTGCGGATCCAACATATAGGTGCGCACCCTTACACCCCACACTTTTGGTGTCTAGATTATCTATGAATGGTGTTTAGTGGCATAGTCCATTCAATATTGCACTTGCGAGGGAATCACCAAGTCATAGAGACTTCGGGAACTCATCGGGGTTTTAGCCTGCCCTTAAGGGGGCTTAACGGAGGTGAGTCGGTTCGAAGGATCGTGAAGACATATGAGGTCGCGGAGAGGGCAGTGATTGGCTTGGATCTTAGACTAGGCCCCATACCAAGGAAGTATGGACAAGTTCATGACTTGGTTGTGCAACAAGGCTAAGGTCTCTCATGGGTAAAGTAACGCACCTCTTCAGAGTGTAAGAACTGTAACTTGTTATTCTCTGTTCTGGGAAGAAGCTGCGAACGCGATGGGAAAGGAACTCCATGAAAGTTCTGGTAAACCCGTGAAGGCTGACGGACATAGCTCTTCAGAATAAAAACAACCTTTGAAGAAATGTTTAAGAAAACTTGCATTTCCTACGACCTATGGTCTGTGGCTGTAGATATAGTGCATCAAACACTCCTTTTCTAGTGAACTTGCTGAGTACGCTCAGACTCAACGTATCTTCTTAACCCTTGCAAGATTCTGAAGCCAGTACAGACAACATCTACATCAAGTTATGCTCCATGAATCGTCATCAAAAGCTAAAGCTCTTCAACAAAGACAAGGAAGTCAACATATACATCAACTCCGGTGAAGACGAAGTTACCGATAAGATAGGAATATAATCTCTAGCCAAAGAACCTATTTCTGTAGTATATTGCAATAGCAGCAATGCCAGATCATTAGTTAAAATACTAGTCTTAATAGTATAATAGTTTTGGAGTTGTTTATCTTTGATTCTTCGTTGTAAGAAGTTCCTTCTCTCTCTTTAACCTAGAGTGTTCTCTGGATCTTATGTAAAGAGTTGAGTTGTAACTTATAGCCATGTCTTGGACCCGCTGTGTTTCTGTTGTACCACTCTGAGGGATGTAATACTAGTGAACGGCGTTTCACCGGTGTTATGTCTATGACTATAGTATACTACATCATCCAGTGGTATGTTGGGTCACCGCAATAATTTACTTGCAATAGCAATAATGCCAATAGGTAGATATGGTGGACACTTACGGCCTAGGTTTTAGTTCAAGGCTTGGATGCACGAGAAGCATTCCCTCTTAGTACAGGTTTTTGGCTAGCAAGGCTGGGTAACAAGCATAAGAGTTGAAGGAAACAAGCAAACATACAAGTGATAGAAACAATCATGCAATCTTCCTTGGAAACACAAAAGATCTTAACTTGGGAATACTAAGCTTATGCGCTAAGCAAGAAAGAAAGAAAATTAAATAATATATCTACAAGTATTTTTCTCTTTTCCACTCAATCCTCAAGGTAGTGTTGCTACTGACCAAAGCTAGGTTTGCCAAAACCAACTAAATTTACTTGATGCTCCCAAAGTGATACCAATACTAACAACAAGATCAATCATGTAATAGAAATTGCAAACTAAAATAAGATGTGCAAAAAGTAAATGATGAAACTTATCATTAATATTCCATAATGACATTCACACCAAGGGATACATAGATAACCAACTAGAGGAGAGATACTTCCACAATGCAAACCATCATATATGATAACTTCTCTACTCATGATATGACTCTACTAAAAAGGTAAAAAGATAAAATATAATGGTGTGATACCGCAGCACTCCCCCAAGCTTGGAACAAACCAAGGGGATGCCAAAACCTTATGACGAATTGCTCCTTTGGTGGTGGTGTTCTCTCGATAAGCTTTTCAATCAATTTCTTCAAATCCTCAATCTCGAAGGTGAGAGTACGAATTAACTCCGAATTGTGCTCAATGCGGTTCATGATCTTGTTGGAATGTGAATCCTAGCCCTTGTGATTCTTTTCCCACTCTTCCTTCTCAAAGTATTCTTTCCCTGCATGGTTAGAACGAGGCATATCCCAATTGGAGGGTAACTTTTCCTTAGGCATATTTTGGAATTGCTGCTCATGTATAAGGGTATGGAAGGGATTCTTGATGCGTGGAGTAAGTGACCGTGGAGCTAGGCAATGATGCGGAGCTTTCCCTCCGGTGGACATCCGTGCAGTCCTCTTGAGCTTGACAGGATTTTCCACCACTCCAATGCTTGTAATGGTGGCGCGGGTGTGCGGACGCTTGTCTTACTCCACTCCTTCCTCAACTTCAACTTCGATCTCATCCTCCTGCTTGGGGTCTTGGAGATCATCTTCCACAAGCTTCTTGCCCTTGTCGTTGGCAGAGACCATCGTTCTTCTAAACCTGAGAATAGTTCCTCACAGAAACAGATTGAAACAAAAACACGATGAGAACACGATATACGGACCTCCGGAGATCCGGGGGATTATATATCACAAGGTTTAACGACAAAAGGAAGGTAATGGGAGAAAACGGGTCGGAGACGAGCTCCGAGGTGGCCACACCACCTGGTGGCGTGGCCAGGTGGGCCCACGCCAAGGGGTGGTGTGAGCCCCCGGAATCTGTCTCTGTCCCTCTTTTGACCCATTATCTTCCATATTAAATAAAAACTGCAAAAATATAAATTGGAAAGTTTTTTGCGAACCTTTTCTTACCATAACTATTACCTATTAGAAAACGGACTCTGCGGATTCCTGAATTTGGTCTTTAATAAATTCTTCCAGAAACACCACTTGAATAATATCAATATCTTCATTATAAGAATCTCCAGAAATATAATGTTTGGGCCTTTTACCATTCTTCATCTCATTACATCATTCTCTCCTAATACTTCAAAATTTATTTCAAAACTTCACACAATCTTCATTAGCAACATTAGTGTATGTAAGATAATAAACCTTTGGGTTCAGTTTCAACTGAAGCAAAACATCCATCAAAACATAAGCTACTGTAGTAACTCCTTTTAAAAGATCAAAAGAACTCAAAAGGAAATTGATTTAAGAGGCAAATGCAAATAATGGCAGAAATCTGTCAAAACATACCTACAGGTAAAGATCGATTTTTTTGAAAAACTTCTGTTGCTCAAATAGAAAAGTGCAAAACTAACTAAAGTTAGATAATAACCTGGGGCATGCACAAAAAAATACAGATCAGTACGATGTTCTGAGGTTTTTCACGATTTTTTACAGCGAAGCACAGAAATCTATTTCGGGATAGCAACTTCCCAAATCTTACCTCCCTCTCACTAGAGGTTATTCTTGGCACAAAAACCAAACAAAAGTATAAGGAGAGGTTATTACAGAGGCAATAACTTCCAAGTCTCAAATAAACAAAAATAAACTGAAAGCAAAAAATATAATGGGTTGTCTCCCAAAAGCTCTTTCTTTATAGCCATTTAAGATAGGCATGATAATTTCGATGATGCTCACAGAGGAAGTATGAGTTGAAGTAAAAGAGAGCATCAAGAAGCAAATATCCAACACATTTAAGTCTAACCCACTTCCTATGCAAGGGAATATTGTGAGGAAACAATGTATTGAAACAATGGGAAACTAGCATAGAAAAGCAAAACAAGTGCAACATCAAAACTTTCAAGATAAAGCGGGGAAACTTAATATTATTGAGATGCATGAAACCATGGTTCCCTCTCTCATAATAACTTTTAGCATCATGAATAAAATTAACGATAGAACTATCACATGAACCGTAGTAGCAATGATCACTTATTCTGACAGAAAGCACGGAGACACTAGTTTCCTAGTTCTACTAGGATGTGAAACAATATTAGAAGCATCTTTACAAAAGATAATGTGTCCATCTTCTACATTTTTAGTGACAAGGTCTTTCACAATTGCTACTGCAGGTTCAACATTTATTTGTTTATTGGGTTCTATAGTTTTCTTTGTACTTTTGTTAACCATACTAGTTATCATAGAATGATCCTTTACCTTAGCAGGGAAAGGTATTTTCTCAATGTAAGGTTCAAGCAAAATACGATCAATAGTACAAACTTCAATATTTCTAGCAAGAACACAATTAACAATATCTTTATATGGCGCATGATACTTGTTCCACTCCTTTTTGGAATTTCAATATAAGAGGCAAAAGCCTTGAAACAATGTGCAATACTTTGAGAATCAATACCATAAGCAGTACTAATATTATGAAAGTCATCAGTTCCCATAAAAGATTTAATGCATTCATAATCATAATTTATACCTGACTTTATTCCTTTGTCATTCTCCCATGCTTCGGTATTTTCTTAAATATGGTCTAAAAGATCCCATTTAGCTTCTTCTTTCACACATGTAAATGATCCAACATAAGAAGGATCCAATAAATCCTTATCACGAAGACCAAGCTTTGCATAAAAGTTATTAATAATAATATTATTGGGGAGCTCATGAATGGGACATTTGAGCATTAGTAACTTCAATCTCCCCAAGCTTGGGCAGTACTCTCTCCATCACGAGGCCAAAAGTTATATATTTTATTCCGATCTTTATGAATCTCACTAGGAGGATAGAATTTAGAATAAAAGAGAGGTACAATTTCCTCCCATTCAATAGATTGGCCATTCTTTAGCAGGTTATACCATTCCTCAGCTCTGCCTTTCAATGATAGAGAGAATAGTTTTTTATTAACTTGATCCATTGTAATACCTGCACACTTGAACAACTCGCATAATTCATGTATAAAGATCAAATGATCACCAGGATGGACAGTTCCATCTCCAAAATAGTAATTATCCATAACACGATCAACAATTTTCGTAGGTATTTTAAAAGGATCTAATTCAGCAGGTGGTGGTTCATCTACTACCTTATCATTGGTAGTATCTTTCCAAAATAGGAAACCAATTGTGTTATACATGTTGAAATAAAATAACAGACATAAATAAAAACAATACTCACAGTAGAAATTTCCTTTACCAGTTCCACTCTTCAATACCGCTTTACTTCCCGGCAATGGCGCCAGAAAATATTCTTGATGACCCACAAGTATAGGGGGTGTATCGTAGTTCTTTTGATAAATAAGAGTGTCGAACCCAACGAGGAGCATAAGGTGTTGACAAGTGGTTTGGATCAAGGATTCACTGTAAATACTAACAAATGGATTTTTAGGGGTTTTTGGTAATGCAGATAAATAAAGTGCGAGTAAATAAAAGACAATTATAATAATTGCAGCAAGTGTCCCAATCCTTTCTTCAGCAAAGGACAAGACGGTTGTATTACTTAATAGGACCAAACATTCTCGAGGACACATGGAAATATAGTCAAGTGATTTCGCTTCATATAGTTGATTCATCTTCTTTGGTTGGACAAGTGTTATATGGGTGAACCTATGCTAATGTACTGACCTTACTTGGACTAATACAAACTTGTGATTATACCCCTTGCAATCATCCGCAACTACAAGAAAGTAATTAAGATAGAAACCTAACCACAACATTAAACTCTGAGATCCTACACTCCCTTGTACAATAGTTTCCTCACGGGGGTTTAGGTTTCTAATGGTTTCCTAACAGGGGTTTAGGTTTCTATCACTCCGGCAACCCCACAATTAGTAGCCAAATACACAATGCATTCCCCTAGGCCTATAAAGGTGAAGTATCATGTAGTCAATGTTCACATAACACCACTAGAAGAATAGCGCCACAACTTAAATATCAAATCATTAAATATTACTCAACATGATTCCACTACTAACAACATGACTTCTCCCATGTCCTCAAGAACTAAATGAACTACTAACAAGACATCATATGGATCAAGACCAGAGATGAAATAATGATAAGTAACAATCTGAACATGAACAATAATCCAATGGTTCCACTCAATAGCATCAACTACAACAAGTAATCAACATGAGGAAAGTTTCCCCTAAGAACTATGCAAGATTCAACCCAATTGTTACAGCGGTACGACGTGGTGGCGATGGTGCTGGTGGAGATGATGGCGAGGATGATTAAGATGATGATGATCCCGATGAAGTCTAGCTTGATGATGGTGTTGATGGCAACGATCTCCCCTCTTCGGGAAGGAATTTCCTCGGCAGATTTCTGCCTACCGGAGAGCTATTTCTCTCTCTGTAGTTTCCGCCCCGCAGAGGCGGCGCAATCTTTCTATGGTTGCTCCCCCAATCTTAGGTTTTTCGGAGGAATAAATACACGAAAGGGTGATGCCAGAGGTGGGCCAGGGTGGCCACACCACCTGGTGGCGCGGCCTAGGGAGGACCCGCGCCAGGGGGTGATGTGGGCCCCATGTGGCCCATCTCCACTTCTCCTTCTGGCTATCTTCGTCTTCTGGAAAAATAGGAATTTCTGTATATTTTCTGGGATTTTCTGATCTTCAGAAATATTGCATCTAGATAGCTCTTTTTTCCATCAGAATCCTGACTCCGGTGGCTCGTCCTCCAAAAGTCATCAAACATGCAAATAGATGGAATAACATAAGTATCATCTCTTAATATGAAATATATCAATGAATAACACTAAATTATGATATAAAATAGTGATGCAAAATGGACGTATCAGTCATGTTTATTCTGGTGGTTAATTTTCTGGGTTACATAGACGCTGAGATGATTTATTCCAGTTGTATTATGGTTAAATATGTTTGATGTGGTGTTTGATGCAATCTCCATATATTTAAATTAATATCATGTGCATTATGGTCAATTTTCTAAACCCTAAACCCAAACGACCAAGACGCCGTCACACACGCCGATCCCAGAGGAACGATGATAATATGAACTTCAAGTTTTACATTATTCTAAATAAACTCAAAGATAACCTAAACCCTAGATAGACTAGCTCCTTATATGAGGGATAGGACAGTCAGACTCGACCTAGTTAGTTTGGACAGGCCCAAACCAAACACACGAATAAAAACCCTAATTGGACTAACCTAAACCCTAGACCGACCAGCTCCTTATATGAGGGCTAGGACGGTCAGACTTTACCTAATTGGTTTGGACAGGCCCAAACCAAACACACGAATAAAAACCCTAATTGGACTCAAACTGATACAACCGAACCAGAAGGTTTCGGATCAGGCACACTAGATACTCTGGTGTACACAGGTCGGACACTCCGGTTAGTCCGGAGACTCTAGGGCTCACAGGCCGGATACTATGGTCTGGGTACTCATCACAATCCATCGTTCCCCAAATAGTATAGAGGCACATGCAACTAAGAATCGCTCAAGATTAAGTTCTAGTGCAAGAGATCATCGAGTTTCTCCACAAAAAACACAAGAGCACGAGAAGTAAGAGCATCACTAGTAGTACCCTCAAACCCTCAAATTTTCAAAGCAGTTTAAGGGTTGAGAATTAGCATTTTTTGCACTTTTAAGGGTTAAAAAACAGGGGCAAAGACTAGAACCCTCAAACCCAACCGTTATAACGGAATATCTGTTATAACGGTTGGGTTTGAGGGTTCTAGTCTTTGCCGCAATCCCAACCCTTAAAACTGTCATTTGACATATCACAATTTTCATCATCTCAATAATGGTTTGAGGAAAACAATAATCATTATAGTTATTATTACAACATCAAATAGTACTTTCAAGCACATAATAATCATTCAAGTTATTACAACAATGTTTTTGCAGATAACAATAATTGTTCGAATCAAATAGGACATAGAAAAGTAAAACAAAGGTAGATCATGGGCCTTGGCGCTGCCCATATAACTACCAATGGTGCTCTACTAGATCATCCCGGAGCTGACCATGAGTGTTTGCATCCTCAATCGCACGATGTGCTTCAAGAAAAGCTCGTACGCGATAAGGGTTTATTTCCGGTTGCACACAAGTACCAACATTGTCATAGAAACAAGGCAGGTTTAACCCTCTCATCCTCGAGGATCATGTTGTGTAGAATCACACAACATTTCATGATGTTCTCCAAGGTTTTTTGTCCCAAAAACGAGCTGGACCCCGAACTATGGCAAACATTACTTGCAAAATACATAAAGCTCTCTCAATATCCTTGCGGGATTTTTCTTGTGCCTTGGTGAAATGAACCTATTTTTCTTGTTAAGGGCACCCCATTTTTCTCCTTGATGGACTTCACTAGAGTTGCCCACTTGGGATAAATGCCATCGATGAGATAGTATCCCATTGAGTACTCATTGTCCATGATTTTGTAGTTGCAAGTTGGAGCATCCCCAGAAACTAATATTGCAAACAAAGGAGATCTATTGAGCACATTGATATCATCGAGTGTTCCCGGCAAACCAAAAAATGCATGCCAAATCAATGTGTCCTTCGATGCCACGGCCTCAAGCACAATTGTTGCATCCTTGCTTTTACCGCAATACATCCCTTCCCATGACTTTGGGAAATTTTTTCATGTCCAATGCATGCACGTCGAGGAGGAGGCCCATCATTTCGACGTCATCGTCTTGAAGCAACTACTCAATGTCTGAATCGTCCGATGAAGACCAACCGGAATCATCGGACAACAACATGGAGTCGTTGGTGTTGACCTCCATATACACAATACAACAAAAAATAAATTGTGAGTACAAACAATGAATAAAAAAGGGAAAAATGAAACAAAGAGAAAGAAAAAGAGGCATACCTGCGGGTCGGCAAGGAGATCTCGGGGCGGTGCGGCTTCCTTTGGCCTGCCTAGCCTCTGGCGCACGGCGAGGAGAGGTCGAGGAGGCCTGGCCCGGCCTGCCTCTAGCTGCAGGAGGCAGCTGGGGACGGGAGGGCGAGGCGCGGCGGGTGTCCTGGTGCGGGAGGCGGCGGGCGGCTGGGGGAGGTAGGGGAGGTTGAGGAGGCTGGGGAACGGCGAGGAACGGCGGGAGAGCTCAGGGTGGCGGCGGTCGCGCGGCTCGGGAGGCCTCTACACGGAGCGGCGGCAGCGGCGAGGACGGCGGATCCGGCTGCAGGGCGGGTGCAGGCAGGTGCGGCGGGCTCGCGCTTGTCGAGGGGAGGCGGGGAGCGGCCGGAATGGTGGAGGGCTGCGGCCGGCAGCGCGGGCGGGAGGTTGTGGACAGGAAATTTCCCTCCCACGCGACGAAGGAAGAGGAGTGCGGGTTGGGGTCGTTTCCCTTCTCAAACCCTTACTTCTACAGGTTGGAGCCGGTTTGAGGGTTGGACCCTCAATTTTTTTTAGGGTTTCTAGTCTACGCATTTTTTCGCTCGCAAAGTGTAAAAAAACGGTTATTTGAGGGTTTGAGGGTACTACTAGTGATGCTCTAAGGGAAGAGCATAAAACTCTAGAACGCAACACGCCGGTCGCCGGACTTGTTGTCGTGCGCACGCCTCCATATGTGCTTATCCTCGACGACATCTCCTCGCGCTCGGCGGCTGCAGCCGTGCTTGGTGGCGCTCTCCTCGCAATCTGCGCATTTACGGACCCGCCGTGCTAGCCGACGAACACCTCCTCCTTGCACGCAGCATCTCCTCCAGCTCCGCGCTGCGTGGCGTCCCCCAAAGCTTGCTGAGTGGCGTGTGTCTCTTCCATGGTGCGTGATCGGTGGCGGAGGAGGACTCCATCTCGCCCTTGTCAGCTTCAGCCGCCCACGACGCGTGCTCGGCGACGCGTGGCCTCCGCCTACGCGATCTTGGCGATGGCGGCGCCGGAAGCCTCCCCGCGCTCGTTGACTAGGGCCCGGCGGTCTCCTCCTCAGATGCTTCTCTGGCACGGCGCGATGTTGTTCTCCTATGAGGGAATATTTAATGGAAGCCTCTTAGATAGACGCTTAAGCGAGCCAAAAAAAAGAGCAGAAAATCCATTTATCACCTAAACGCCTCACCTCACAATGGCGATTGCTAATATCGGCCGCTTAGCTAAACAAAAGAAAAAAAGAAACAAAGCTAGCGTCCCAATCCTCCCAACGTTGGGCGCTTGTGGCCGTCACCGACAGCTACCCAGCTACTCCACTCGTTCTCCCACTGCGACCGCCTCCTGGGATCTTCATCCTCACCGCTGTCGTCAACTCCTCCGCCGCCTGAGATCTGTTGAAAATATAAGCAATAATCTATATGATTTAATCCGGATAATAAACTGATAAAGCATGATCATACAAACGGTAGTAAAACTAATCATGCAGATCAAGAAAGTAGATGAACAGATTACATCTATACAAGATAAATCTATCAATTCTAAGCCAAACGCTAAAACTAGAAACTCTAGCATAATCCGAAAGAGAGAGATTGAGATCACATACGATGCGGTTATGGCAGTAGCCGCGGCGGTAGCAGCAGAGCTGTCTCCCATGTTGAGGTTGCCGAAGAGGTCGCTGACGTCCGGGAAGAAGTCGTCGTTCGGAAACTCGTTGTCGGACGACGTCGTGGGTGCCAATAGTCGCGCTTGAGCGCTCCCCCAAAAACCTGATCACCCCTCACCCGTATAGGTTCACGAGAGGCGGGGTTCCGGAGGCCTACTGTCCCGATCTACGGTGAACGCCACAAGCCGAGATGGGGAAGACGAAAGCGGCGCAAGGTTCTGGAGGTAGGTGCGTGTTTTGGATTGATTTTCCTATTAGGTTTAGCGCAGATGCTTATATAGTGCTGGTCAGGGAGATCGTGGGGCTTAGCCCACGTCCGAGTCGGTAACAGCCCACATCCATAAAAACTAGAAACGGCTGTATTAACGCTTCCGTTAATGACTCATAAATAATTTTCCCAACCATCAAAATAAAGCTTGGCTCGGCGAGATTCCCGCAACCCGTAGCGCTTGCGTCGTGACGAGGCGAGGCGGGCGGCGTCGAAGGAGGAGTGCACGAGGGCTTCTCTCCTTGTCACACCTAAGCGAGTGGTGCAACACTCTACTATATAAGGTGGTCCAACTCCCCTTCAACTAGCAATGTGGGACTAAACTTTAGCACCACTAGCACAGTCATATGCTGCCATGCACAAGTGGGCCAAAGAGAATTCCAGAATTTGTCTAATGGGCCAGCAGCCCAAAACTCACCAAATTCCGACAATCCCCCACAAAGTCTCATTGGCACATCACATCACTTTTATTCCAGAACATTGTTTTATATACTGGTGTGTAGTGGAGATTGTTAAGTTGAACTTCCACATTAAACTTCATGCTACACTAGCTAGCAACTTGAATAGTGGACTATGCCTTGAACTACAAATTTTCTGCGCGCTAGTTTCACACAAAATCTAGACCGGTACAGGGCTGCCGTCGGCTTCCCCGCGGTTTGGAGCTTATGCGTCATACTCCAGGGCCTTTCATGAGTTTATTAGAGAGCACCCAACTCTCACGGACTGCGACGTTTGACAATCAGACTCATATAGGTGTGTTCCTCAAGAGATGTTCTGCGGGACAACATCTCCGCTTATAAAAGCCACTTGGAACATATTAAGATAAATATCAACATGCCATGCAGATTAAGAGAGTATTGCATCTTAATGGACATGTAAATATAATATGGGTATACTCTCCTCTCAGCTGACCAACAGCTTGTCTCCCATCTCTAATTCACGGGATCTCCGATCACATAGAGTGGGTTGCCACTGGGATCAACTCATATCCTGGGTCTCAAACCCATCTCCCTCGATGCATTATCTATCACATTGTGTGATAAACCCTTTGTGAAGGGATCTGCCAGGTTTTTAGATGTTTGGATATAATCTAACGCAATAACTCCGGAGTTTCTTAGTTTCCTGACAGATTTCAATCTCCTCTTCACATGCCTTGATGAATTCATATTATCCTTAGAACTGTTTACTTTGACGATCACAGTTTGATTATCACAGTTCATTGGGATGGCGGGTATTGGTTTTTCAACCACAGGTAAGTCCATCAAGAGCTCACGAAGCTACTCCGCTTCAACAGTGGCTGTGTCTAATGTTGTGAGTTCTGCTTCCATTGTTGACCTCGTTAAGATGGTCTGCTTGCAAGACTTCCAGGAAACAGCGCCACCACCAAGTGTAAACAAATAACCACTTGTGGCCTTAATCTCATCAGCATTAGAAATCCAGTTTGAAACACTATAACCCTCAAGTACCCGTGGATACCCAGTATAGTGAATACCATAACTCGCAGTGCCTTTCAAATAGCACAAAACTCTTTCAAGGGAATGCCAATGATCATCTCCAGGATTTGGCACAAATCAACTCAGTTTGCTTATAGCAAAGGAGATGTCTGGTCTAGTAGCCCTGGCTAAATACATGAGCGAGCCAATAATTTGAGAATATCTCAATTTATCTTTAGCAGTCCTTCGATTCTTTAGAAGTAGCACACTTGGATCAGAAGGCGTTGGAGAATAATTGCAGTCGCTATACCCAAAGTGACTCAATATCTTTTCCACATAGTGAGACTGAAGTTGTGTAATCCCACCATTGTCATCCTTTAGTAGCTTGATGTTTAAAATTACATCAGCCACTCCCAAGTCCTTCATCTCAAAGTAGCGAGATAGGAACTCTTTGACCTCCTCGATAACAGCGAGGTTGGTCCCAAATATCAATATGTCATCAACATAGAGACACATAATAACTCCCTCGCCCCCACCATGGCGATAGTACACACATTTGTAAGCTTCGTTTACAACAAAGCCTTCAGCAGTTAAAGTTCTTTCAAACTTCTCGTGCCACTACTTAGGAGCTTGCTTAAGACCATACAAAGACTTCACTAACTTACACACCTTTCCTTCTTGACCATCTACTACAAATCCGTCAGGCTTCTCCATATAAATTTCCTCATCTAGCTCTCCAGTTAGAAAAGTTGTCTTAACGTCCATTTGATGAACGAGAAGACCATGTGAGGCAGCCAAGAAAACTAGTACTCGAATAGTGGTCAATCTGGCTACAGGTGAGTAGGTATCGAAGAAGTCTTCACCTTCCTTTTGGGTATAACCCTTAGCCACAAGACGTGCCTTTTACTTTTCAATAGTACCATCAGGTCTAAGTTTTTTCTTGAACACCCACTTACATCCTACAGGTTTGCACCCATAAGGATGATCAGTGACTTCCCAAGTACCATTAGCTAAGATGGAGTCCATCTCGCTTCGGACAGCTTCCTTCCAGTAGTCAGCATCTTGAGATGCATAGGCTACTGAAATATAAGTGGGAGTATCATCCACAAGGTACATAGTGAAATTATCACAAAATGACTTTGCAGTCCTTTGTCTCTTGCTCCTTTTGGGATCTTCATTGTCATCCTCCATAGGATCATCAGAGTGTTCTACCGGCATAGTGGGTTCAAGAATTATAACAAATTCCTGACTAGACGAACTAATCATCTCCTGATTTGATGATCTAGACATACCTTTCATAGGAAAGATGTCCTCAAAGAAAGTCGCATCATTCGACTCCATAATTGTACCAACATGCATGTCGGATGCCTCAGATTTTACTATCAAAAATCTATAGCCAATGCTACGAAAAGCATATCCTAGAAAAACACAATCAACGGTTTTTGGTCCAAGCTTTCGCTTCTTGGGTATTGGAATATTGACTTTCGCCAAACAACCCCAAGTTCGTAAGTAAGAGAGTTTAAGCCTTTTCTTTTCCCATTCCTCAAATGGAGTCATGGTTTTATCCTTTACGGAAACACGGTTTAGGACATGACACGCGGTCATTAGCGCCTCCCCCACCATTCCTTGGAAAGACCCGATGTATCTAACATGGCGTTAACCAAAATAGTTAGAGTGCGGTTCTTTCTTTCGGCCACCCCATTTGACTGAGGTGAGTAGGGAGGCGTCCTCTCACGTATAATACCATGTTTCGTACAGAATAAATAAAATTCATTTGAAAATTACTCTCCACCATGATCCGACCTTAGCCGCTTGATTTTAAGATCAAGTTGGTTTTCTGCTTTAGCTTTATAGATTTTGAAGTAGTTCAAAGCTTCATATTTAGATTTCAGAAGATAAACATGGCAGTATCTAGTGAATTCATCAATCAACGCCATAAAGTATCTTGTTCCACCTTTTGTCAACACACCATTCATCTCACAAAGATCTGAATGTATAAGTCCTAGCGGTGCTAAGTTTCTCGGTTCCGCAGCCGTATGAGAATTGCGGGGTTGCTTTGCTTGCACACAAACTTGGAATTTAGAACCTTTGACAGTGGTAAATTTCGGAATTAAACTCATATTGGCTAGCCGCGTCATGCAACCAAAGTTAATATGATAGAGTCGTGAATGCCAAACATTGGACTCATTATCATTGCAAACATGATTAATAACTTTAGTACATGAGTCTGACAAAGACAAGCTGAACAGACCTCCGCACTCATATCCCTTTCCAACAAATTGTACATACTTAGAAATTACAACTTTATTGGACTCAAAAACCAACTTAAAACCATCTCGACATAAAAGCGATTCGCTGACGAGATTCTTATTGATGGAGGGAACATGTTGCACATTCTTCAGCTGTACGGTCTTCCCCGAAGTAAACTTCAGATTTACCGTACCAACACCATGAACAGAAGCACGTGAGCTGTTTCCCATCAGCACGAAAGAAGTCCTTGAGACCTGATAAGAGGAAAACATGGAAATATCAGAACATACATGTGTATTAGCACCCGTGTCTATCCACCAATCAGGAGAATGACATACTAAAAGGATAGTAGGTAAAATACCATACCCAGCATCCTTCATCTCAGTATCGCTAATAACAACATTAGCGGCCTTGCCGCTGTTCCCAAGTTGACGCTGGTCAAAGCGATTAGGGCACCTAGGAGCCCAATGATCAGGATCACCACAGACGTGGCAAGAGCCTTTCCTCTTATTATTTTTCTTCTTAAAGTTGGTTGAGTGCGTGGCCTTGTTCTTGCCATCAAACTTATCCTTTCCTTCAGTTTTGTTCTTATTCTTGAACTTGTGGGATTGGAAGTTTTTCCTATGCACCAAATTGGCAGTTGAACCTCCCTCAAACCCTCGAGCAGTTTTGTCCTTTGCTCTCGCCTTCTCTTCCACATGAAGATAACCAATGAGATTCGTAACGGAAAACTCTTGTCTCTTATGTTTCATAGAAGTAGCAAAGTTCCTCCATGAGGGAGGAAGCTTGGCAATAATGACACCAGCCACAAATTTGTCCGGTAAGAAACACTTGAACTGCTCAAGTTCTTTGGCAAGTGATTGTATCTCATGAGCCTGCTCAACGACGGAGCGCTCATCAACCATCTTGTAGTCATAGAATTGCTCCATGACATACAACTCAAGCCAGCGTCTGAGACCCCAAACTTGGCCTCGAGTGCTTCCCACGCGTCCTTGCCATTATCAAATGACATATACGGATCAACAATGTTGTCCTCAAGAATACTGAACAAAGCCGCCATAAACATGGTATCGGATTTCTTAAAGGTCACTTCCTGCTCAGCAAAAAGATATCCTTCAGGCTTGCCAAGAGTGGCGCTATAGCAGTTTAGGTTTTCAAACCAAAGAACTGCTCTCTTGCGCCATCTCTTATAGTGCATGCCATCAAAAGGAGGCGGCCTAGTAGTCGCGGCTACACCAGTGGAATTCAGTTGCCTATAATCAGGGTTTTGGATTGTTGAAAATATAAGAAATAATCCATATGATTTAATCCGAATAATAAACTGATAAAGCATGATCATACAAACGGTAGTAAAACCAATCATGCAGATCAACAAAGTAGATGAATAGAGTACATCTATACAAGATAAATCTATCACATTTACGCCAAACGCTAGAACTAAAAACTCTAGCATAATCCGAAAGGGAGAGATTGAGATCACATACGATGTGGTTGTGGCAGTAGCCGCGGCGGTAGCAGCAGCAGAGTTGTCGCCCATGTTGAGGTTGCCGAAGAGGTCCCTGACGTCCGGGAAGAAGCCGTCGTTCGGGAACTCGTCGTCGGACGACGTCGTGGTTGCTAGTAGTCGCGCTTGAGCGCTCACCAAAAACCTGATCGCCCCTCACCCGTACAGGTTCACGAGAGGCGGCGTTCCGGAGGCCTACTGTTCCGATCTGCGGTGCACGCCGCAAGCCGGGATGGGGAAGACGAAAGCGGCGGCACAAGGTTCTGGAGGTAGGTGTGTGTTGTGGATTGATTTTCTGATTAGGTTTAGCGCAGACGCTTATATAGTACTGGTCAGGGAGATCGTGAGGCTCAGCCCACGTCCGAGTCGGTAACAACCCACGTCCATAAAAACTAGAAACGGCTGTATTAACGCGTTTGTTAATGTCTCATAAATAATTTTTCCAACCAGCAAAATAAAGCTCGGCTCGGCGAGATTCCCGCAAACTGCAACCCCCGCGCGCGCCTCGTGATGAGGTAGGCGGCGTCGGAGGAGGAGTGCGCGATGACTTCTCTCCTTGTTACACCTTAGTAAGTGGTGCAACATTCTACTATATAAGATGGTCCAACTCCCCTTCAACTAGCAATGTGGAACTAAATTTTAGCATCACTAGTATGTCCATATGCTGCCATGCACAAGTGGTCCAAAGAGAATTTCAGAATTTGTCTAATGGACCAACGGCCAAAACTCAACAAATTCCAACAATATCTTCATCCTCGCCGCTGCCGTACGATTTCGGCGCTACCTGCAGTTCAGGTCTGATTTTTTTCGCCGATACTAGCCCGGTCCAAGGAAGGGGATAAACGAGATGTCCTCCTTGCCGATTTCATCATGGGATGTCCGTGGCGACGATTCGAACGATTCAGCTATCTAGGGACGGAGTGCGAGCTG
Source organism: Avena sativa (assembly GCA_916181665.1). Lineage (NCBI taxonomy): Eukaryota > Viridiplantae > Streptophyta > Magnoliopsida > Poales > Poaceae > Avena > Avena sativa. The sequence continues at coordinate 96,061,936 of OV702294.1, forward strand.
GGCAATTTCATGCCGGAAGGACGGGCAGCAGGGCTCTCCGTGCCGTAGGCGCCGCCCTCGTTCAAACCCATGGCCCTGGCCACCTTCAAGAAATCGCAGATCTCCTCTTGTTGTGCAGGTCTCCTCTTGTTCCCCTCTTGTTGTTTTATTCAGAGACTATCAATTTTGGTTAATTTATGTGGCATTCTGTTCAAAGATTGCAAATGCTTTTGTGTTCAGTCCCAGTGATGTATTTGTTCTCACAAATGCGTGCAAAAACTCCATAGTACATATGTTCATCCCTCCAGATTAGAAACAACCTTTAGCTCACTAGAGTAGAGTATCACAATAGGAGAATTTATTATCAGTCAAGTCACCTCGACATTTAGACGTTCTCTATGAATCTGAATTCTATTTGAACTCTTGCTGAATAAGTACCAACAAGCTCACTTACCTCAGATGCACAAGATACAGATTATAAGCTAGCAAGCTTGAAATTACTGAACTGAGCTTGAATAACAAAATAATTCCATACTTCATACTCCATAATTTGTTACATGCCACAACCAATAAATGAGCGAAACATGCATGAACATGCATATGCTAAATTGCAATAGACCTTATTTGAGTGAAAGCTAAGCCAACTAATATTATTACAAGCTACTGTAAATAAAGCGCTATATCTAATCGCTCTCTCGTGCATCTACAAACCATTGCCATATATGCTCAACTAAGTCTTTTTTCAATTGTTTGTGCTCACTGGCGGTTGCGGCGATGGATTTTCATGAATCTCTGCGCGCCACACGATTGAGCGAGGGATGCTGCGCTTTTGCTACCTTTTCCTATTATTCTTTCATTCAATCACAAGATTCGAATCACTAATACAAAAATCTCTTGTAATATATTTATTTCGGAGTGTTAAATTGGTATTACAAATACCATTATTGAACAAAAAAGGAAAGAAACTCTATGTACATTGTTTAAAAAAAAGACAACCAAAATGCTCTCTTAAAAAATACATATTATTCACTACTGTTGCTTTCTCCAAAAAGTTACTCACTAAAATATTTTAGTGCCCTCGGGTGGTCCGTCCTTTGAAAATCGTCCATACAAGATGTGTCCGCCATAAGTATTTGTCGTATGTGCTGGACATTTTTATCCTCTCTTTTCTCTTACCCATCTCAAGCTTCATCTTTGAGAGTTCAAGCTGGACGTCTGCTATCTTTTCTTGGGATGAGCTCGCAGTGCGTGTGTGTCATAATATAATTGGATATCATCCGTGTGAAAGTGTACCCAAAGGATAGTCATTGTCGACTTTATCTTTTTTTTTGCCTTTGTGGCTCTTGTTCCCATCAGACCTTCTTCTCGCCAAAGATATCCAGTAGGCGTTACTAAACTGGGCCGATAGGGGCCCAATCGATTAGGTCTTTACTAGGGTGGGGTTAGCTCATATAGATATACTATCCCTTTAGTCTATAAATAGAAGAGTAATCATTGTATGTTTGATTAATAAAGCTTTTTTTTTATTTCATATGTTATATTCTTGTGTAATTCTTATGTGTCTTCAACTCTACTCTTCTTTATCGGTTGTGGGGCAGCCTCGAAACCGATTAGGTGGCAGGGGCTGCAAAACATTTATCACGAATGCTAATCTAGCGCCCAATGCTCATCTAAACTGATATGTGCGGGAGAAAAATCTGGAACGCGGCTTAAAGTTTGGCGTCGACGCTATCCTTTTTCCTAGGATTGGACAGGCGTGCCCTTAGGATTTGGTGGTGCGTTTGTTGACACATTGTATTAGGTTGTGTAACGTTCGTTCATTGTAACTAGTAGTCCTAAGAATTTTTAGGTGAGTTCCTGGATATTAGGAACGGACTCCAGGACGTGCGGCAGCTGCCCCGTCCTCCTCCCTGTTATTTGTACTCTGTAATCACTTCAATGCAATCATCGATTTTTCCAATTTATTATGTTATCAGAGTAGAACGTCTTAGGATTAAATCTTAGCCAACACAAAATTTAAAAAAAAAAAATATTGCGACTCCCCAAACATACGTCATAATAGACCAAAGGGCGAAAGACATAGGATGAGTGTTAAAATATATTGCCTAGCTCTTTCCATCAGTTCGGACTATTGGCTGTGTTGGCTAGTGCATGCAATTTAATATGGTATTAGAGCGCATGCTCACCCATCTTCTTTCCCATGGACGACCCCAACACCTCCTCCGCTCCAACAACGACGGCGGCCGAAACCTCTCTCTCCTCTCCTCTAGACACTGGCCGGGGTGGGTTGTGGTGCTTAGGAGTTGTGGTGGTGAGCATGGGGAAGGAGGTTGGGTTCGCGTCAATAGTCGCGATATGTGTATCTCAGCAAGCTCTTCCGTAAGACACCGCACGGCGACATGGGCATCGCTGCCTACGCGAGCTGGCTTCAAGTCATCGTCGACGACCTCGCGAATATCGGCTACCCCATCGCCGACCATGACCTCGCCATGCAGTTCCTTGATGGCCTCAGTGGCAAGTACCGGCTACAGACCGAGATGATCACGAACACGGTGTCACTCCTGTCCTTCTCCAGCATCTGCTCGCGCCTTCTCCTTGCCGAACTCAACTACGACAAGCAGCAGCAGGAGGAGGGCTCTCACGTCCTGCCGTGCACGGCGGCGGCTCCTTTGGTAGCGGAGGGCGCGGGTCTAGCCCAGATCGCGGTGGCGGCGGGCGCGATGCCCTGTCCAACGGCTTTCAGCCACATCCGATGCCGGGAGTCAGCCCAAATTACGGGGGGAAGAACCCCATCCCCGGTTTTGTGCATGGCGGGGACCAAGGAGGGCGCGACCGTGGCAACGGCTCCACCGGCGGCCAGGGCAGTTCTCACCGCCGGAGGGGGCAGGCGGCTCCTCCCAATAGCCCCGGTTCGGCTACTTCGCGCCCGTCGGGGCGCAGTTTCCCCCAGCTCGCGTCCCTTGGACGCCTCCCAACGCGGCCGGCGTTCTCGGGCCTCGACCCGGGCCACCGCACCAACTCTACCCCGCCTTTTACTCAGGATCTATCCCGTCGACGCCGTTTTCTGCACCACCACCCCACGCTGCATCATACCCGTACTCGTTCGACCACACCGCCATGCTCCATCACGCCATGAGCAACTCCAACACCGCCGAGTACTCGTTGCAGCGACCCGAGTGGATCATGGACCCCGGAGCGTCATCACATGTCACCGGTAAGACGGGTATCCTCACCACAACTCACTTTACATTAGATCATTCAACTTCTCAGCATATCATTGTAGGAAATGGGTCCAAACTTCCTATTTTAGCCGTAGGAAACATTCAAATCTCATCACTTCCTTTATACTTGCAAAACGTTCTTGTTTCTCCCGACATAGTTAAAAAACTCATATCTCTGCGCAAATTCACTCGTGATAATTTTGTTTCCATCGAATTTGACCCATTTGGTTTTTCCGTGAAGGACCTAGCTACCAAGACCCTCCTTCGCTCCAATATCGATGGGGACCTTTATCCATTCACGGGTTGACACGTTGTGTGGTTGTTTGGATGATGAGGATTAGCGATCGGTTTACGGGGAAACGTTTTAATAGAATTTTTAGGAAAACCGGTTTTACTAACTTCTCTGCTAAGAATTGGCTTACGGAAAATCTCGTTTGTGCATGCAGACTCTAAAACCCGTTTTATACTCTTCCTTGACTGGGCTGTACGTTTATCTTTCCCGGAGTCCCATCGTTCGTCGGTCCCGCTGACTTCGGCGTCATCAGTGCCCAAGTCTGGCGCGGACAGCAAGAAAAGGAACGGACTCCAGTACGTGCGGCAGCTGCCCTGCCCACGACTCTCTCCTCCCTGTTAGTATTTGTACTCTGTACCACTTCAATGCAATCATCGATTATTCCCAATTCTGCTGCGTTCACAGGGAGGGGAATGATGGCGACCAAGAAGAGCGTGCACACCCTCGGGGAGGCGGATCTTCGTGGGAAGAAGGTGTTAGTGCGCACCAACCTCGACGTCCCGCTCGACAGCAGATCGCATCAGATAACCGACGACCACCGCATCGTCGCCTCCGTCGAGACCATCAAGTTCTTCCAGGAGAAAGGCGCCAGGGTCATCCTCGCCAGCCACCTGGTAAAGTCACCTCCCTGGCTCCCTCCCAAGTCGATCCCCACCCCACACCCCTGCCTGTGTCTGTGTGATGATGTCCTCCGTACTGCATACCTAATGTTTGACCTGTTTATATACACTAGTTGACAAGAAAATCCTTGGATCCAACATTGTATATCTCTGTATATCGGCGTCGCATTTTCCCCTTTTTCCCTCTGCTCCTCCGCCCGCCTCCCTTGAGAGTCTACCCAAGCTTCCCGGCTCGCTCCCCTTTCCTCCCCGGCGGCGCTGCCGGCCGGCGTGGAAGAGGATGCGCAGCTCGGGCTGTCCAGAGTAGTAGCAGCTCTAGATTTAGGCTTTTTAGATTTGGGCTTAGTCCTAGTGTTTGCCCAACTTGGGCGTCTGGGAGTAGAGCGCAGGTTCTTGCCGACCAGATCCTGCGCGTCTTGGTTCTCTCCGTCGCGGCCGCGGCCCTCTGGTGGCAGGAGGTGGTGCTGGAGGTGGCGAGGAGCCCAAGGATCTCCGCCAATAAGGTTGGCCTTCGGAGCTTCTCTAAGTCGGTGTCTGGGCGCGACGCCGGCGAGGTGCTGGAAGACTTCTCCGCCGAGATTCCAAGGTGGAAGACAACGGAGGTGGTCAGCTCAGCTAGCTCCACGAATAAGCGCTCTGTCCTCGACCTAGGCCTTGTGTTGTTCCTGCTTATGCTCCTGTCCTCCCATGGTGGTGAGGGGGAGCTCTGCAGAAACTCTTTCAGGGCGATAGGTGGGAGGTGGTGGGAAGGCGAGGGTGCGGTTTGGCGCCCTCCTGAAGCTGCGACCCTGCGAGCGAATCACACGGCGTGATTCTTGGCCGAAAAGGCGGCCCATCCTCAACCTCCATTGTGGAGGCCCTCAAGCCAGATAGCGCCGCCGTGATTCTAAGGCTGGCCCTATTTTGCTATAGTACTGAGTCCCCTCTGCTACAGTTCCTGAGAGGCTCGAGAGCTTTCCTCTTCCTTCCGGGCCGAACCCGAGCCCTCTCTGGCGGCGCTGCCGGCCGGAGATGGCGGAGGGGAGGTGCCGGCGTAGTTCATAGGAGTAGATTAGGGTCTTGCCCTGCTTGGGCGGTTTGGAGCAGAGCTTGGCGTTGATGCGGCCTCACCCAAGCACTAGGGTTCCTCTGCCTTTTGCTGCTGCTTCTCTGGTTGGAGCTCGTGGCAAGGGAGGAGAACACTGTCTCCGTTAATAAGGTAGTGGTCGTGGACCGTCGGGTGGTGTGGGGTGGCTCTGAGGCGTTGGTGCTCCTGTCCGGCCGTGGTGGCGAGGGGGAGGACCGATGCGGCGGAGCTACCGGTGCGGGCTTGCTTCTCCTGGCCGGCCGTGGAGGCGAGGAGGAGAAGGAGTGGCGCGCGGGTTGCCCTACGCGGCTCAGATGGAGGATGGGCTCGCTGCGGTGGAAGTCGGTGGGTGACCCCTCTGATGGCCTTCCTTGTGGCCGTGGTGGCAGACAGGAAGGGAAGAAGAGGATGGTGGCCGGTCGGTTTCCTCTCCGGCGAGACGTTGGCGTGCAGCAGCGGTGCACGCTGGAAGCTGATCTTGGAGCTCCCAAGCGGCGGCAGCTTATTGCCGGCGCTATCCTTGGCGTATGGAGCCGCTCCTGGCACGGGCGTGGAAGCCAGTGCATCTTCTTCCTCCAGATGTGGAGGATCTTCATTGACCGAGATATGGGATCCATCGCCGGCGACGCCCCAAGTGGCAAGTTCCCCGGTGGCGGCGCAGGTGCCCAGTCTCGTCGGTCCTATGGCTGCGGCGGAGGCGACCCGGGACCTGATTGCTTTTTAATCTTTTGTTCTAGGGTCCTTTTAGCAAAAGTTGAGGCTTATTTTTTATTTCCTGGTTTGATAAGGGCCTCAATGTAACCTTGTACTGCCGCTTTTTATAATATTTGCTTCCAGGGCCTTCGGGCCTCATCCGTTCAAAAAAAAAATTTGTGGAGGCCCTCAATGGAGTCAGTCACCGGAGCTCGACAGCTCGGCATCCCCAAGTGGTTCGGCCCCGGTGGAGTCGAGATGACCGGTGGGCTCGGCTCTTCGTCGACTTTGAGATCTCGAGCAGCATCTTGGACCTCGGCGCGGCCATCGCCTCGAGGTCGCCGACGGTCGGCGGTGAAGACCAGCAGGCACTGGATTGCTTTTTTCAGTTTTGTGTTAGGGTCTTTTTTGTAAACTGCGAGCCCTCTAACTCGAGTTGCAGGTCCTTTAGTGCAATAGATGACTATAGGGGGCTTGCTGTAATTTGTACCCGCCGGTAACTTAATGCAGCTTCTACGCCCTTCGGGGCTTTCCCTGGTTCAAAAAAAAAACAAGAAAATCCTTGGTAATGAAAATAATAATCTCTCTCTCTCTCTCTCTCTCTCATATCCATCCAATCAACCACACTGCTTCTAGGAATATCCCATACAAGGATTTTGCCATCTATGGATCCACTGGTGAATCGATTCCTAGATTGAACCGGGCACAAAGTCAATGCAAATCCAGAAGCACAGTGAAAAACTTTTGAGGCTGCAATTAAGACACCCTAGGCCTACAAAAATTGATGTGTGGAAAAATAGATCCAATTCCCTTGCAAGGAAGCAACTTTCAATATCATAAAAAGAAAAGGACAAGAAAAAATTGACTGTATCACCGTATTAATCTAGACCTGCCCATTTCCGTTCGTTAGATCTGTTTAAATCAACATCTGAGGGCTAGGCGATGAGGTGGGTAGGTGCAAAGTATTTATCAATTCTTTCGCTCTGTTCCGCGGTGGGTTCACATGACAATGCGGTTCAGTGCCAAGATTTAGAGTCAATGCTGTTGTGCAAATAATGATATGGCAGCGATGAATGAGAATGCAAACCATGCCAACCTTTTGCAGTTTTGCTTTGCTGATACTCCCTCCGTTTCGAAATATAAGATGTTTTAGCTTTGTGAAACAAATGTATCTAGACTTTTTTTAGTACGTAGGTTCACTCAGGTTTAAAGTGAATCTACACACTAAAAGAAGTCTAGATACATTTTCTTCACAAACCTAAAACATCTTATATTTTGAAACGGAGGGAGTAGTTCATATTGAGCTTACTTCTCAGTGTTCTATGATTTTGTGCTTGGTCACTATCCTTTTTGTGACATAGCCAAAAGTTCAGTCCAGCAGTTCCACGAATAGTAAGTATGCTCCGTGGCAGATCTTGGAATTTTGCATGGGGTATGCCGAACCAAAAAAATTATATGCAAACCGATAAAATCCATTTAGCAATTCAGCAAGATATCATAAAACTTGTCCACAATTCGGTACATTACTACTAAATAGTATAATAAATCTTAAATTACCATACAAATAGTTCAAACAACACACTAATAGTTTGGAATATACATGATGCCATGTCTCCATCCCTCTTCATAGTTCACAAATCCTGCAACGAAATTGCATAATGCATAATTAATCGACCAATACATCTATAGTTCTTATTGCATACACCTACAAGCTACATCGATTGAACTAAATCAATAGAAAACTTGTAGGCCACATACATCTACAAGCTACATCAATTGAACTAATCAGGGGGAAACTTGTAGGTTAGAAGGGGATTTTTTTTACATGGTATACTTGTACCCTTATGGGTATATCGTGCCATAACTGTAATACCCACTGGATATGCCACTGTGTATGCTGCCTGCATATTAAGAGCACTCCTAGTGCTAGAAACTACTCCCTTTGTCTATAAGTGACTTGAGTTTGTCTAAATTCGCATGTATCTGTACACTAAAATGTGTCTAGATACATGCGAATCTACACAAATATAAGTCACTTATTTCTGGACGGAAGGAGTATCATATTTTTTTCATAGCTCCAAGACCCCTCAAGTAGGACCTATCCTTCCCAGTGCATAGTTTTCATAGCCAAAGACCCTGTAATTTTCCATTGGGAACCCCTGACTTCTTCTAATCTAAACGAGACTCTCCCACTATTTCTTTCTCTCTAATGTTTTCACAACTGAACCCTGCCATATATACCTTTTTATGCCCTTCATCTTCTCGGGATCTTCAGTCTCAGGACACGTGAAGACATCGCTTCCTCTTTAGACTCGATCCCCCCCCCCCCCCCCCTCTTCAATAAATAGTGTGCTACCTCAGCAAACTGCTTAAGTCAAGCACCACTGATAACGCCACAAAAATCTTTTTTTGTGCGCCACTGATAACGTTTTTCCTAGTAGTGCTTACATGGCAGTGCATTTAATGTTTATAGAAACTACCATAGTTTCTGCATTGTGAGTGCCCTAAAGGATCAGCTTCAGTCAACATCGATCATCATGATGGATGTGTATAAATTTAGGTATCATGATGATGGAGGTTTGACCTTTAGGGGGTTGTACATTATAAAAATAAGTAGATTTTTTGGTACTGGTGAAGTGCATGGTGTATTTGTCTTCGTTGTTGCTTTTGGCTGATCGATGAAAGTTTTTTTTTCTATGGTTGATGGCTTTATGTTGGTTTACCAAAAAAAAATCCCGTTGGCTTCTATGTAAGTTATATTAGTTAGAAGTTGGAACAAACCTTGCTACAACCTACAACGACATGCAATTAGGGCTATCATTATCATTTCCCATTCAACCCTGTTCTCTGCTGCAGCATTTCATTTTGCTGGACAGTTTGAAAATAATAGCATTTATTCCATGATATGAATCGATAGTACTCGAAGCTCATAAGTGATGCATGGAAAAACATATCTTTGAGAGATCTTTTGTACCCCTTGGCAATTAGCGTTTTGCACCAGGATAATTTGTATCCAAGTGTACTGTTTTTGGAAATATCCAAACTAGCGTAGTTATGTTGTAAAGGAATTATTTTGCTTCTAACTAATTTTCCGCGGTTGCTTAACCTGCATGTGTCATGTGAATCAATAATCTGTAACATGTCAACCTTTTTTGGGTTCAAATGTAGCAACAATAATTCTATCTGCCTTCTCTTTCTGTAATGTAATTTGTTGAAGTCATTTCCAGGGCCATCCAAAAGGTGTCAATCCACACTACAGCTTGAAACATCTTGTCCCACACTTGTCTGAGATCCTTCAAGTTCATGTATGCTAAGATTTAACTTTAGATTATTTTTGTATCTTCTATCTTTTAGTTATTCTAAGGGATAGAATATGTGCATAAATAGGTCGAGATGGCAAATGATTGCATTGGTGTGGAAGTTACGGAACAAGTTCGTGCTTTGTCAGAAGGTGGAGTTCTGCTCCTAGAGAATGTTAGGTTCTACAAAGAGGAAGAGAGGAACAGCGACATACTTGCTGACAAGCTTGCATCTCTTGCTGACATTTATGTGAATGATGATTTCGGCACGGCACACAAAGCTCATGCTTCAACTGAAGGAGTTGCCAAGGTTTTCAAGCATGAGGTTAAGCCTGCTATTGTTGGCCTCCACATGCAGAAGGTAATAAAACGTGACCCCTGCTCATCTGTTAAGTATGTTCCCAAATTTTTGTTCCCTGCATTCCTTCGTAGTTCAAATAGTTCATTCTAACCTTGATATGTATACGTAGTTCCAAAGAAAAAAACTTAGGATTAAAAGGATCCTTTGCATTTATAACGAGTACATGTTTAATTTGTACATTTCAAAAGACATCCAATATATCCTTTTAAGAATTCTGATAAATTTTTCATAAAGAAAAGGAAAGGTCGACTAATAATTCCAATTATCACAGGAACTTGGCTCTCTTGGTTATCTTGGTGGAGCTGTTGATAACAGGCCTTTGGTTGCCATTGTTGGTGGATCCGAGAGTAATATTGGGATCATTGAGCCTCTGCTGGCGAAGATTGATATCCTTATCCTTGGTGGTGAGATGATCTACACATTTTACAAGGCACAGAAATATTCTGTTGGAAAATCTACTGTGCAAGAAGACAAACTAGAGCTTGCAGCTTCCCTTATCGAGAAGGCGAAGGCAAATGCTGTTTCTTTTTTGCTTCCCACTGATATTTTAGTAGCGAAGAAGCTTGAAGCTAATGCTAAGACAAAGGTTCGTTTATCTATGCATAAAACATCTCAGATGGTACTTAAGAGTTCTTTCATTTATTTGATAAATTGTGGAAACTATTCAGTAGAAATTCTACAGCGCTTACATTGTGCAACGAAGTACAATTTACTCACGAACAGTTCAAGTGTTACAAGTGATATGCATGTTTATTTGCATAATGCTCCCTCCATTCCAAATTATGTCATTCTCTGGCTTTTTCTACATACATAGTGTATGTTTAGGTGCATAGGTAAAGCTACGCACCTTGAAATTCCAGAATGACTAATATAATTTGGAACTGGTGGAGTAGTAGTAATTTCATGCAGCGCTGAATTTTTTTGGTTATCTGCTGTCTTGATGCTTACTCTTGACTTTTGCAGACTGTTCCTGCCACTGCTATCCCTGATAACTGGAAGGGTATTGATGTTGGCCCTAATTCCATCAGAACATTCAATGAAGCATTGGACAACGCCCAGACTGTTATTTGGGACGGTGTCATGGGAGTGTCTGAGTTTGTGACGATTGGAGGCACTGATAATGATAAGGTTAATATAATATTGCATTCAATATTTCGTATGTGCTTGTAGTGTCCATTTTGTCTCTCCTAGATTTGTTTTGGTACCTAATGACGACAGTTGTGTTTCTTCAGAAGATTGCCGAGAAGCTGGCTGAACTTAAAACCGAAAAGGGCGTCACTGTGATCATCGGGGGTGGCTCTGCTGCTGCTGTTAACAAGGCTGGCCTGGGCGACAAGATGAGCTACATTTCGACCGGCGGTGGTGCAATCTGGGAGATCTTGGGTGGCAAGACACTACCAGGTGTCATTGGCCTCGATGACGCCTAAGCTACTCCGGCTAATTCAGCTGGTTCTGCCAGCTTTGCGTGTAATCACACTGCAAAGTTATGGCTTGTATGGACTTGGGATAGCTTGCCGCATCGAGTTTTGGTGATCATGTTTTTTTTAATACATTTTGGTGATCATGTTAAGATTAACGTGTGTTGAAGCCGATTGATCACAGTTCATTATCACCCTTGCCCAGCTTGTACACGACAACTTCCTGATTAACTTCCTATTCCCATGTAACTGGGGTGCTTATCTACTTGAAAAATCTGTAGTGCCTCATGAGCAGCTGCATCGAGTTTTAGGGATCTGTCTCTGTAATGCATGTCAAGGTATACAGTGGCAAATTAAACATAGAACGAATTGTCAATATATGATATACTGTTAGCCTACAGCTCAGCTACATAAAGTGCTAAGCTGCTTCCAGAGTGGCAGTTATGCTACATAAATTGTTTACGTTGGTTCCAAAGTATGAACCAATAACATGTTGGGCCTGAAATGAGGTATCATGGTGGATATGTAATTTAAAATTCATCACAACAACATGTTACACTCGTCTAATAAAGTTACAGATGGAAGGATAAAATGATATCTGTGTCACAGAATCAATCGCGATGGATGCTCCGCCTTCCATTTGCTCAAGTGTATCAAGAAGCCTCTTGATCCAATATAGCAAGAAGACCTCCAGCCGCACGAACTTGAACATCACTTCCAAGATCTATCATGGAATTAAGCTGCAAGTAGAACATAAAATGATTTCACTATGCACTGACAAAATGGTTTAACAAGATTTGAGAACCAAGATAAATGGTCAAAAACCAACTAACTAGAGTTTATTAGCTATTCATGTGAGACAAATATAGGATGTCCTAACTTCAAGTATATACTGAAGGGAATCAGTTTAAGAGGAACACAAAAGAATTGGATACGTATCAGGTTTAGTAGGAAAATAAACATGTCCTGATCGTAAAGATCCATAAAATACCTAGAAATATTATACAAGTAAATCCCATAACTTACAAGTAGACAAAAGTTAACTTATCAATACAAATAATCCGCTGAGATCCAAGGTACCTGCTTCGCTTTGAGGGCAACAAAATACCAAAGTGCCCTCAAAAGAAACAAAAACCTAAGATTCTATCACAAATAGAGATAAAAAGAGCTACGCCAATGTTTTGGTAGAGCCAGATTTAGGATGTAGATTATTCAAGCATAGAAATGGAGATGTATAACAAATATGACTGCATCTGGAATTATATGCATATATAAGAGGTGAAGTGAATGTTATCTATCATATGAATTCCCTAAGGAAATGAAAGTAGTCTAACTGTTTGGACCAGTACGCACTAATGTTGGGTAGAAAAAAATGGTTCTACGATCACCAAAGAGCATAGTAAAATAGAGCTGAATTGTTTTGACAATGCCCAACTTCAGATCCCTACCATATAGCTTTCGCCAATATTGTGGAAAGAAAAGTAACCAGGCAGAAGGACTGCAACTCTTTACTAGAGAAAGAGAAACAATAGTAATGTGGCCTTGTAGATTTGTATTAAATGGACGAAACCAAGAAGAACCCATGAACAAAAGAGGGACTGATCTCTAATCATATGTCCTCAAAGTACAGATATGTGATTTTTTAGGATGCTAAAATCTCGATATTCTTGTTAACTGTAGAAAGTGCAGAGCAGAAGAAAATACAATATACAATGAATGAAATATTAATTGAAAAAAATGTCTTGAACACCACGCTGAACAAGAGTTTATCTAGGCTTTTTTTTTTGAAACGAGGGCAAAAGCTTTGCCCTTTTCAATTAATTAAGCAAAGAGAGTACAAAGCAAATAGAAATTTACAAGTACAACAACTGACTACTCTTGCGGCATCAAATTACTCATGCGCTTAGCGCCCGCAAGCACCCATAAATGTGCCTCTAGCTTAATCTTGTCTAAAAGGATCGGTGGCGGAGCGTGCTTGTTTTTGAAGACTCGGGCATTCCGCTCGTTCCATAGTTCCCGTTTATCTAGGCTTAAAACCTATGAAGAAGTGAAACATATAGGTAGAAAATAGTAGTTGTCAAGGTTCTCATTTAAATCACTTACAGAGCAAATCCTCTCTTTTACACTTAACCCATCATCCATTGCTGCAACTTTCAAGTATATTAATCTGTAATTTAGACATGCAATACACAAGATAATTCATCATCAGTTCATCAGGTTGAAGAATTGGGAATTGCACGAGATGAAGAAAGAGTTAGCCCAATTGCAAGGTTTCCAGTTACTGATAATAGCTTTCCAGTTACAGCAAAGATTGCCATTTTTTAACCAAAAAAAGGTCGTCATTCATACCATAAGTTAGCAAACAGCTCCACAGATGAGTTTCTCAGCCTTCTACGACATCCAAACCACAATTATTCAATTACAGTTGTTCAGCTAACTGATTTTTCACCAACAAAATAATTATGTTGAAAGGCCCTCATCATTGTATACCATTGCTAAAATCATAATCAAGTTTGGACTGAACCTTGGTATAGTTGACTAACGTGCATATTCAAGGAGCAAATAGCAATTGAAACAACATATCCAATAATTAAGAAGATAAGTATCACCCAAATCTGACTAATCCTTAAGATATTCATGTAGAGTATATTGTAAGGTGCAGAAACCATAGTTCTCAATGCATTCAAGGAATGTCTGGTCTAGTGATCAGTTAATTAGTACACAGAGCTAGTAACGTAACCTGTGCCAGGCTCGCTCATAACTGAATGTTGAGCTTTTCATGGGCTTCACAACAGGGGCCTCATCATTACTATCTGCGTGATTCCATGCAAAACCATCAAAAAGAGAGCTTAACATACCAATTCAAGAAGTGAATGGAGTCGTCCAAACCATTTCGTTGTAAAGCCGAAAAAAGTTCTTCTTCCGTCTTTGTACTTGCATATATGGTGCTTGGTTTTGCTTGGCATTTCACTGATCCAAAATCAAGCAATACAGTCAGATATGCAGTTCTCTTTCGTTTACTGTTCTACATGTTGAAATTACTTCACACTGGAAAAATGTTGAAGTATTTTGCTACGAAAACATTTTTCCATATAAACAAATACATAGTATATAACCTGAAACTTTGATTTCAATAGAAATAATACCATACTATTGATGTAGACAACATACCAAGGTCAATCAGAGGAAATCCCTCAGTGCTGTCTTCCCAGATTTCCAATACAAAAAGTTGGCGAGTACTTGAATCATAATATGCCACTCCAACCCTGATATCACATGAAAGTGACAGGGATTATAACCAGTTAACTCATACTGTATCTTCAACTGACAAAAGAAAAATTTAGCATTTAAAAACTTGGTGCAACGGTAAACACGATAAAAGTTTACTTGCCACACAAACTATTGTAAAGAAGCATGTCTCGTAAAATAAAGAAAACAATCTCAATAAATTAAACACATCTAAAGTTTACCTACTTCCTTGCATTACACAAGCCATATGGACCTGCAATACAATCATATGAACACCAGTAAGTAAATTGCATAGCATGAATGTGTGACTAATATATAATGAGAAGTTATTGAAGCACCATGTGCAGATAGAGTCATATCTGTTAGATCATTGAGTGTGAAACAGAAACTACTTTTCAGGCTACAGAGAACTATGAAACGTTCCACTAAAGACATCCAAAGCCTTCCATGCCATGCAGTGCATGCATATCAAAACAATAGTAGGTCCCTAACAAGCTTGAAATTATGTCATTCTCTTCAGAAAAAAGATGTTTCACTATAGCAATATTACTTATGGGAAATAGCCTGCTAAACACGGGCATAGCTGCGCATAGCCTATCCACCGTTGATTCTATCCTCTTTTGATATAGGGAGCACATGTATCCAGACCCAGGATTTGTCTAAGAACTAACGCCGTTAGTGTTCCTTTGGCATGCATGCATGAAGCCCTAGCAAAACAAAGCTTGTCTAATTTCATTTGCATGAGGCAAACCCTAACGAGCAACATGCAAAACAAAGCTTGTCTAATTTCGTTTGCATGAGGCAAACCCTAACGAGCAACATGCAAAACAAAGCTTGTCTAATTTCGTTTGCATGAGGTTCAGATGGAAACCTAGCATAACCAATAGAATCATTCCAGTTGCATTTCTGCAGCACTATAGAAGGAAAAAAGAGAGGTTTAGGAAATGATGTACTAACCCGTCCACAGGAGCTGGACCGGACATTGTGTGGAAAATCAAATTTTGTGTTCCTCCACATAAACGGGGAGCAGAACGATTCAGTGCACTGCTAGCTACAAGTACTTGTATAAGATGTTTTGTCTATGAGTGTGTTCTATCTTTTATAGAGTAGCACAGTACTATGTGGCGGGAAAACAAAATAAAATGTGACCCAGATGGCGCGCGACAAGTTACTCTCTCCCGCCAAAAAAATTAGACACTAAACCACTTAGATGAATATTTAGGGTTTGCATAGTACCACAAAATTTCACTAGGGTTTGCATAGTATGAAGTCCTAGCTGCAGAAAGAAGCCTCCCTAATCAAAATAAGGGTTGTTTTGCTCCCATAGCTAGGGCCACCGCAATAAAAAAAACCTTTGTTTGGTTTTCTTCACATTCTCATGGATGCATGCGGCCAGCAAACACATACCAAAACAACCTTTGTTAGGGCACTCTCTTGCATGGCATATAGTCTAAAGATACTGCATGCAAAACCTGTTTTAATCCTTGTTCTCAATCCCTTCTCAGTTTAGATGCTAAAATTTTTGTAGCCAAAACAGTGTGCTAATTTAGAACCCATGCCAAACCCTAGATTCTTGCATGCATGCACAAAACTAACACCGTTATCTCAGCCATGTTCCACCCCACTTCCATCTAGAGGTTGCATGCATTTGATCCCTAAATCCAACGGTGCTCTGCCTATGAGTAGCAAATCCGCGTCGTATTACTTATACTAAAATCTTGATGCCTTATCCTTGAAAAATATGAAAAGAAGCTTAAAGAAGGAACTATTAAGAATTTCAGGGGTGGACACACCATGCTCCTCTGAATTGCTTTAGATTTTAGAAATACTCCCTCCGTCCATAATATAAGATGTCACACAATCACATATTGGTTGTAATAAGATCTTAATTATGGGACAGAGGGAGTATGGCTCAGTCAGCAGCACTGTTTAACTCTCTTGTAAAGCAAGATGCCTATTCAGAATAATTCATGGACATTGATAAACATATAACCTTGATCATCAATGTGATAAAAACCATTTAATCACTCCTGCAAATGCGTACATATATGGTCTAGTCGAACAATCGTTCGGTGTCTCTGTTTTTTGTGCATAGCTTTTTCTTCAGTGCTCGGATGTGTAGAAGCACTTCAACAATCAGAACAAATATTGCCAAATAGACTGATCAAATCAAGTCAGACACTTCAGGACATTTCTCAAATCAAGCTCAGATTGGTGGGCGTGGTGACATAACAAACAACAAAGTTTGCAATCTAAAGTAATACTAAGGTCCCTTTTAGCTGTAATGCAAAAAGTTATCCTATCGAACACAGTAACACCATCTAACCCCATCAAATTGCAGAACAAAGAGTTCCCAATAATGAAGCAGCAGCATAAACACTTCGTCCTATCATAAGAAAATTATCCCTCAGCCTTTACATGCTCGGTGACCTTGCATCAGAATGGCTTTCTAGTGTCCACAACATGCGCGCAATTTCAAAACAGGTTCTGAACTGAACTAGATGCACAGCAAACTTCACGCAACCGACGGTACAAGCATACAGGTTTGGAAAGCAAAGTAAACGAAAACCACCATTAACTCCGGCTACAATCCAGATTAAGAGAAGGTATTGCACGAAATTGGGGTTTCCACAACACGATTCGGACGGGCGCGGCGATAACTGCGGGTTTTCCAGCGAGAAGAAAGTACTCCATATAATGCGATTGGGGGAGGAGGGAACTCGGATGATCGAGTCGATAGGCACCTGGGAGTCGATCCCCGTCTCGGCAACCTCCTCCTCATCCTCCTGCTCCACCTCCTCCTGGTCCATTTCGCTCGCCTCCCCCTGCTCCTCTACTCGGCGGGCCCTCGCCTCCCCCTACCCCTAGGTACTAGGTCCGGGAATGCGGTCCCTTCAGGCTTTGTTCGGTTTCTAGGAAACTAAACCCTACAGGCACTACGAGAAAAAATGTCGCTGCCGTCGCCTCTCTCCTTTGCCGTGTGCCAAAAGGCCCGGAACACGGCAAAGATGTAAACCAAGAAGAACACGGCAAAGGACAGGTGCACGGCAAACAACAGAAAAAGAACACGGCAAAGAAACAAACACGGAAATGGACCGACGAGAACACACGGCAAAGAAAAGAATCACGACAAAGTGAATGAAGAAACACGGCAAAGTTTTCCTCACGACAAAGAAGTGGGCCCCGTGGCCTCGCAGGGCCACCCGCCGGCGGGGGCTGACGACAGAATCTTTGCCGTGTGCCCTCGCCGTCAGGTACACGGCAAAGATAATCTTTGCCGTGTGTCTCCTTCTGTACACACGGCAAAGAATTTTTTTCACCTTTTTCTTTTCTTTAATTAGCAAGGCTTTTATTACATATATGTTAGGTGATATTATTTCATAGGATCATGAGAGCACACATATGATCATAGGTTATTGTGGTCTTGATCACTATATACATGCACCCCCTGATTCCGACGTTCTCGTGGTCTTCCTCCGGCGAAACCCTGATGATCTGCGGGCCTCGGATCGTCTACCCCCTAGACATTCTTCTGATAGGGGTAGCCCGGCGTAGCTCTCTCTTGTTTTGTGTCTGATTATGTCATGGGATGATGTTAAACCATGTTGGTTCACAAGTTGGGGCACTATACGGCCCGGTTTCACCGTAACGGGGAGATTCCCCCTTATATAGGTCCAGAACCTTCGCTTCTAGGTTAGAGCGCATGCATGCGAGGGGGGACACATGCAAGCACCTATACCAACCTGGCACCACACTCACACACATATTCTAGGGACACATGCAAGTTTTCATCGATTTCGATGTTCTCGTGGTCTTCCTCCGGTGAAACCCAGATCTGCGGGCCTCGGATCGTCTACCCCCTAGACATTCTTCTGACAGGGGTAGCCCGGCTTAGCTCTCTCTTGTTTTATGTTTGACTAGGTCGTAGGATGATGTAAAACCATGTTGGTTCACAAGTTGGGGCACTATCCTACCCGGTTTCACCTGAACGGGGAGATTCCCCCTTATACAGGTCCAGAACTTCGCTTCTAGGTTAGAGCGCATGCATGCGAGGGGGACACATGCAATCACCTATACCAACCATGCACCACACTCACACACATATGCTAAGGAAACATGCAAGTTTTCAGATGATTCCGACGTTCTCGTGGTCTTCCTCCGGCGAAACCCTGATGATCTGCGGGCCTCGGATCGTCTACCCCCTAGACATTCTTCTGACAGGGGTAGCCCGGCGTAGCTCTCTCTTGTTTTGTGTTTGATTATGTCATGGGATGATGTGAAACCATGTTGGTTCACAAGTTGGGGCACTATACAGCCCGGTTTCACCGTAACAGGGAGATTCCCCCTTATACAGGTCCAGAACCTTTCGCTTCTAGGTTAGAGCGCATGCATGCGAGGGGGGACACATGCAATCACCTATACCAACATGGCACCACACTCACACACATATGTTAGGGACGCATGCAAGTTTTCATTGATTCCGACGTTCTCGTGGTCTTCCTCCGGCGAAACCCTGATCTGCGGGCCTCGGATCGTCTACCCCCTAGACATTCTTCTGACAGGGGTAGCCCGACGTAGCTCGCTCTTGTTTTGTGTTTGACTAGGTCATAGGATGATGTAAAACCATGTTGGTTCACAAGTTGGGGCACTATCCTACCCGGTTTCACCTGAACGGGGAGATTCCCCCTTATACAGGTCCAGAACCTTCGCTTCTAGGTTAGAGCGCATGCATGCGAGGGGGACACATGCAATCACCTATACCAACCTTGCACCACACTCACACACATATGCTAGGGAAACATGCAAGTTTTCAGATGATTCCGACGTTCTCGTGGTCTTCCTCCGACGAAACCCTGATGATCTGCGGGCCTCGGATCGTCTACCCCCTAGACATTCTTCTGACAGGGGTAGCCCAGCGTAGCTCTCTCTTGTTTTGTGTTTGATTATGTCATGGGATGATGTGAAACCATGTTGGTTCACAAGTTGGGGCACTATACGGCCCGGTTTCACCGTAACGGGGAGATTCCCCCTTATACAGGTCCAGAACCTTTCGCTTCTAGGTTAGAGCGCATGCATGCGAGGGGGGACACATGCAATCACCTATACCAACCTGGCACCACACTCACACACATATGCTAGGGACACATGCAAGTTTTCATCGATTCTGACGTTCTCGTGGTCTTCCTTCGGCGAAACCCTGATCTGCGGGCCTCGGATCGTCTACCCCCTAGACATTCTTCTGGCAGGGGTAGCCCGGCGTAGCTCTCTCTTGTTTTGTGTTTGACTAGGTCATAGGATGATGTAAAACCATGTTGGTTCACAAGTTGGGGCACTATCCTACCCGGTTTCACCTGAACGGGGAGATTCCCCCTTATACAGGTCCAGAACCTTCGCTTCTAGGTTAGAGCGCATGCATGCGAGGGGGACACATGCAATGACCTATACCAACCTTGCACCACACTCACACACATATGCTAGGGAAACATGCAAGTTTTCAGATGATTCCGACGTTCTCGTGGTCTTCCTCCGGCGAAACCCTGATGATCTGCGGGCCTCGGATCGTCTACCCTCTAGACATTCTTCTGACAGGGGTAGCCCGGCGTAGCTCTCTCTTGTTTTGTGTTTGATTATGTCATGGGATGATGTGAAACCATGTTGGTTCACAAGTTGGGGCACTATACGGCCCGGTTTCACCGTAACAGGGAGATTCCCCCTTATACAGGTCCAGAACCTTTCGCTTCTAGGTTAGAGCGCATGCATGCGAGGGGGGACACATGCAATCACCTATACCAAACTGGCACCACACTCACACACATATGCTAGGGACACATGCAAGTTTTCATCGATTTCGACGTTCTCGTGGTTTTCCTCCGGCGAAACCCTGATCTGCGGGCCTCGGATCGTCTACCCCCTAGACATTCTTCTGACAGGGGTAGCCCGACGTAGCTCTCTCTTGTTTTGTGTTTGACTAGGTCATAGGATGATGTAAAACCATGTTGGTTCACAAGTTGGGGAACTATCCTACCCGGTTTCACCTGAACGGGGAGATTCCCCCTTATACAGGTCCAGAACCTTCGCTTCTAGGTTAGAGCAAATGCATCCGAGGGGGACACATGCAATCACCTATACCAACCTTGCACCACAGTCACACACATATGCTAGGGACACATGCAAGTTTTCAGATGATTCCGACGTTCTCGTGGTCTTCCTCCGGTGAAACCCTGATCTGCGGGCCTCGGATCGTCTGCCCCTAGACATTCTTCTGACAGGGGTAGCCCGGCGTAGATCTCTCTTTTTTTGTGTTTGATTATGTCATGGGATGATGTGAAACCATGTTGGTTCACAAGTTGGGGCACAATACGGCCCGTTTTCACCGTAACAGGGAGATTCCCCCTTATACAGGTCCAGAACCTTCGCTTCTAGGTTAGAGCGCATGCATGTGAGGGGGGACACATGCAATCACCTATACCAACCTGGCACCACATTCACACACATATGCTAGGGACACATGCAAGTTTTCACCGATTCCGACGTTCGCGTGGTCTTCCTCCGGCGAAACCCTGATCTCCGGGCCTCGGATCTTCTACCTAATGGAAATGAAGTTCAACATCCTCTAGAACCTTATGGTCTATTGCAAAGTTAGTGTTTCCATGGTCTGAATACTAACAAATAGCCAACAAAAAGTTAACTAAAAACTTTAAATAAATACAATTGAAATAAAAATAAAAATAAAATTAGAAAATACCTAAAGGCACACCGCAAAGGACAAAACACATGGCAAAGAGGTCCTTTGCCGTGTGCCTGTCGCCGTCAAACACACGGCAAAGGACCTTTGCCGTGTGTCTCTTGCCGTCAGACACACAACAAAGAAGTTTTTTCACCTTTTTCTTTTCTTTAATTAGCAAGGCTTTTATTACATATATGTTAGGTGATATTATTTCATAGGATCATGAGAGCACACATATGACCATAGGTTATTGTGGTCTTGATCACTATATACATGCACCCCCTGATTCCGACATTCTCGTGGACTTCCTCCGGCGAAACCCTGATGATCTGTAGGCCTCGGATCGTCTACCCCCTAGACATTCTTCTGACAGGGGTAGCCCGGCGTAGCTCTCTCTTGTTTTGTGTTTGATTATGTCATGGGATGATGTGAAACCATGTTGGTTCACAAGTTGGGGCACTATACGGCCCGATTTCACCGTAACGGGGAGATTCCCCCTTATACAGGTCCAGAACCTTCGCTTCTAGGTTAGAGCGCATGCATGTGAGGGGGGACACATGCAATCACCTATACCAACCTGGCACCACACTCACACACATATGCTAGGGACACATGCAAGTTTTCTTCGATTCCGACGTTCGCGTGGTCTTCCTTCGGCGAAACCCTGATCTCCGGGCCTCGGATCGTCTACCTAATGGAAATGAAGTTCAGCATCCTCTAGAACCTTATGGTCTATTGCAAAGTTAGTGTTTCCATGGTCTGAATACTAACAAATAGCCAACAAAAAGTTAACTAAAAACTTTAAATAAATACAATTGAAAGAAAAAATAAAAAGAAAATTAGAAAATACCTAAAGGCACACGACAAAGGACAAAACACACGACAAAGAGGTCCTTTGCCGTGTACCTGTCGCCATAAAACACACGGCAAAGGTCCTATGACGTGTGTCTCTCGCCGTCAGACACACAACAAAGAAGTTTTTTCACGTTTTTCTTTTCTTTAATTAGCAAGGCTTTTATTACATATATGTTAGGTGATATTATTTCATAGGATCATGAGAGCACACATATGATCATAGGTTATTGTGGTCTTCATCACTATATACATGCACCCCCCTGATTCCGACGTTCTCGTGGACTTCCTCCAGCGAAACCCTGATGATCTGCGGGCCTCGGATCGTCTACCCCCTAGACATTCTTCTGACAGGGGTAGCCCGGGGTAGCCCGGCGTAGCTCTCTCTTGTTTTGTGTTTGATTATGTCATGGGATGATGTGAAACCATGTTGGTTCACAAGTTGGGGCACTATACGGCCCGGTTTCACCGTAACGGGGAGATTCCCCCTTATACAGGTCCAGAACCTTCGCTTCTAGGTTAGAGCGCATGCATGTGAGGGGGGACACATGCAATCACCTATACCAACCTGGCACCACACTCACACACATATTCTAGGGACACATGCAAGTTTTCATCGATTCCGACGTTCTTGTGGTTTTCCTCCGGCGAAACCCTGATCTGCGGGCCTCGGATCGTCTACCCCCCTAGACATTCTTCTGACAGGGGTAGCCCGGCGTAGCTCTCTCTTGTTTTGTGTTTGACTAGGTCATAGGATGATGTAAAACCATGTTGGTACACAAGTTGGGGCACTATCCTACCCGGTTTCACCTAAACGGGGAGATTCCCCCTTATACAGGTCCAGAACCTTTTGCTTCTAGGTTAGAGCGCATGCATGCAAGGGGGACACATGCAATCACCTATACCCACCTTGCACCACACTCACACACATATGCTAGGGACACATGCAAGTTTTCAGATGATTCCGACGTTCTCGTGGTGTTCCTCCGGCGGAACCCTGATGATCTGCGGGCCTCGGATCGTCTACCCCCCTAGACATTCTTCTGACAGGGGTAGCCCGGCGTAGATCTCTCTTGTTTTGTCTCTGAATAGGTCATAGGATGATGTAAAACCATGTTGGTTCACAAGTCGGGGCACTATCCTACCCGGTTTCACCTGAACGGGGAGATTCCCCTTATACAGGTCCAGAACCTTTTGCTTGTAGGTTAGAGCGCATGCATGCGAGGGGGACACATGCAATCACCTATACCAACCTTGCACCACACTCACACACATATGCTAGGTACACATGCAAGTTTTCAGATGATTCCGACGTTCTCGTGGTCTTCCTCCGGTAAAACCCTGATCTGCGGGCCTCGGATCGTCTACCCCCTAGACATTCTTCTGACAGGGGTAGCCTGGCGTAGCTCTCTCTTGTTTTGTGTTTGATTATGTCATGGGATGATGTGAAACCATGTTGGTTCACAAGTTGGGGAACTATACGGCCCGGTTTCACCGTAACAGGGAGATTCCCCGTTATATAGGTCCAGAACATTCGCTTCTAGGTTAGAGCGCATGCATGCGAGGGGGGACACATGCAATCACCTATACCAACCTTGCACCACACTCACACACATATGCTAGGGACACATGCAAGTTTTCAGATGATTCCGACGTTCTCCTGGTCTTCCTCCGGTGAAACCCTGATCTGCGGGCCTCGGATCGTCTACCCCCTAGACATTCTTCTGACACAGGTAGCCCGACGTAGCTCTCTCTTGTTTTGTGTTTGATTATGTCATGGGATGATGTGAAACCATGTTGGTTCACAAGTTGGGGCACTATACGGCCCGGTTTCACTGTAACAGGGAGATTCCCCCTTATACAGGTCCAAAACCTTCGCTTCTAGGTTAGAGCGCATGCATGTGAGGGGGGACACATGCAATCAGGCTACAAAGAACTATGAAACGTTCCACTAAAGACATCCAAAGCCTTCCATGCCGTGCAGTGCATGCATATCAAAACAATAGTAGGTCCCTAACAAGATTGAAATTATGTCATTCTCTTCAGAAAAATGATGTTTCACTATAGCAATATTACTTATGGGAAATAGCCTGCTAAACACGGGCATAGATGCGCATAGCCTATCCACCGTTGATTCTATCCTCTTTTGATATAGGGAGCACATGTATCCAGACCCAGGATTTGTCTAAGAACTAACGCTGTTAGTGTTCCTTTGGCATGCATGCATGCATGAAGCCTTAGCAAAACAAAGCTTGTCTAATTTCATTTGCATGAGGCAAACCCTAACGAGCAACATGCAAAACAAAGCTTGTCTAATTTCGTTTGCATGAGGCAAACCCTAACGAGCAACATGCAAAACAAGGCTTGTCTAATTTCGTTTGCATGAGGTTCAGATGGAAACCTAGCATAACCAATAGAATCATTCCAGTTGCATTTCTGCAGCACTATAGAAGGAAAAAAAGAGAGGTTTAGGAAATGATGTACTAACCCGTCCACAGGAGCTGGACCGGACATTGTGTGGAAAATCAAATTTTGTGTTCCTCCACATAAACGGGGAGCAGAACGACTTCAATGCACTGCTAGCTACAAGTACTTGTATAAGATGTTTTGTCTATGAGTGTGTTCTATCTTTTATAGAGTAGCACAGTACTATGTGGCGGGAAAACAAAATAAAATGTCACCCAGATGGCGCGCGACAAGTTACTCTCTCCTGCCAAAAAAATTAGACACTAAACCACTTAGATGAATATTTAGGGTTTGCATAGTACCACAAAATTTCACTAGGGTTTGCATAGTATGAAGTCCTAGCTGCAGAAAGAAGCCTCCCTAATCAAAATAAGGGTTGTTTTGCTCCCATAGCTAGGGCCACCGCAATAAAAAGAAAACCTTTGTTTGGTTTTCTTCACATTCTCATGGATGCATGCGGCCAGCAAACACATACCAAAACAACCTTTGTTAGGGCACTCTCTTGCATGGCATATAGTCTAAAGCTACTGCATGCAAAACCTGTTTTAATCCTTGTTCTCAATCCCTTCTCAGTTTAGATGCTAAATTTTTTGTAGCCAAAACAGTGTGCTAATTTAGAACCCATGCCAAACCCTAGATTCATGCATGCATGCACAAAACTAACACCGTTATCTCAGCCATGTTCCACCCCACTTCCATCTAGAGGTTGCATGCATTTGATCCCTAAATCCAACGGTGCTCTGCCTATGAGTAGCAAATCCGCGTCGTATTACTTATACTAAAATCTTGATGCCTTATCCTTGAAAAATATGAAAAGAAGCTTAAAGAAGGCACTATTAAGAATTTCAGGGGTGGACACACCATGCTCCTCTGAATTGCTTTAGATTTTAGAAATACTCCCTCCGTCCATAATATAAGATGTCACACAATCACATATTGGTTGTAATAAGATCTTAATTATGGGACAGAGGGAGTATGGCTCAGTCAGCAGCACTGTTTAACTCTCTTGTAAAGCAAGATGCCTATTCAGAATAATTCATGGACATTGATAAACATATAACCTTGATCATCAATGTGATAAAAACCATTTAATCACTCCTGCAAATGCGTACATATATGGTCTAGTCGAACAATCGTTCGGTGTCTCTGTTTTTTGTGCATAGCTTTTTCTTCAGTGCTCGGATGTGTAGAAGCACTTCAACAATCAGAACAAATATTGCCAAATAGACTGATCAAATCAAGTCAGACACTTCAGGACATTTCTTAAATCAAGCTCAGATTGGTGGGCGTGGTGACATAACAAACAACAAAGTTTGCAATCTAAAGTAATACTAAGGTCCCTTTTAGCTGTAATGCAAAAAGTTATCCTATCGAACACAGTAACACCATCTAACCCCATCAAATTGCAGAACAAAGAGTTCCCAATAATGAAGCATCAGCATAAACACTTCGTCCTATCATAAGAAAATTATCCCTCAGCCTTTACATGCTCGGTGACCTTGCATCAGAATGGCTTTCTAGTGTCCACAACATGCGCGCAATTTCAAAACAGGTTCTGAACTGAACTAGATGCACAGCAAACTTCACGCAACCGACGGTACAAGCATACAGGTTTGGAAAGCAAAGTAAACGAAAACCACCATTAACTCCGGCTACAATCCAGATTAAGAGAAGGTATTGCACGAAATTGGGGTTTCCACAACACGATTCGGACGGGCGCGGCGATAACTGCGGGTTTTCCAGCGAGAAGAAAGTACTCCATATAATGCGATTGGGGGAGGAGGGAACTCGGATGATCGAGTCGATAGGCACCTGGGAGTCGATCCCCGTCTCGGCAACCTCCTCCTCATCCTCCTGCTCCACCTCCTCCTGGTCCATTTCGCTTGCCTCCCCCTGCTCCTCTACTCGGCGGGCCCTCGCCTCCCCCTACCCCTAGGTACTAGGTCCGGGAATGCGGTCCCTTCAAGCTTTGTTCGGTTTCTAGGAAACTAAACCCTGCAGGCACTACGGGAAAAAATGTCGCTGCCGTCGCCTCTCTCCTTTGCCGTGTGCCAAAAGGCCCGGAACACGGCAAAGAGAATCTTTGCCGTGTGTAAACCAAGAAGAACACGGCAAAGCACAGGTGCACGACAAACAACAGAAAAAGAACACGGCAAAGAAACAAACACGGAAATGGACCGACGAGAACACACGGCAAAGAAAAGAATCACGACAAAGTCAATGAAGAAACACGGCAAAGTTTTCCTCACGACAAAGAAGTGGGCCCCGTGGCCTCGCAGGGCCACCCGCCGGCGGGGGCTGACGACAGAATCTTTGCCGTGTGCCCTCGCCGTCAGGTACACGGCAAAGATAATCTTTGCCGTGTGTTTCCTTCTGTACACACGGCAAAGAATTTTTTTCACCTTTTTCTTTTCTTTAATTAGCAAGGCTTTTATTACATATATGTTAGGTGATATTATTTCATAGGATCATGAGAGCACACATATGATCATAGGTTATTGTGGTCTTGATCACTATATATATGCACCCCCTGATTCCGACGTTCTCGTGGTCTTCCTCCGGCGAAACCCTGATGATCTACGGGCCTCGGATCGTCTACCCCATAGACCTTCTTCTGGCAGGGGTAGCCCGGCGTAGCTCTCTCTTGTTTTGTGTCTGATTATGTCATGGGATGATGTGAAACCATGTTGGTTCACAAGTTGGGGCACTATACGGCCCGGTTTCACCGTAACGGGGAGATTCCCCCTTATACAGGTCCAGAACCTTCGCTTCTAGGTTAGAGCGCATGCATGCGAGGAGGGACACATGCAATCACCTATACCAACCTGGCACCACACTCACACACATATGCTAGGGACACATGCAAGTTTTCATTGATTTCGATGTTCTCGTGGTCTTCCTCCGGCGAAACCCTCATCTGCGGGCCTCGGATCGTCTACCCCCTAGACATTCTTCTGACAGGGGTAGCCCGGCGTAGCTCTCTCTTGTTTTGTGTTTGACTAGGTCATAGGATGATGTAAAACCATGTTGGTTCACAAGTTGGGGCACTATCCTACCCGGTTTCACCTGAACGGGGAGATTCCCCCTTATACAGGTTCAGAACCTTCGCTTCTAGGTTAGAGCGCATGCATGCGAGGGGGACACATGCAATCACCTATACCAACCTTGCACCACACTCACACACATATGCTAAGGAAACATGCAAGTTTTCAGATGATTCCGACGTTCTCGTGGTCTTCCTCCGGCGAAACCCTGATGATCTGCGAGCCTCGGATCGTCTACCCCCTAGACATTCTTCTGACAGGGGTAGCCCGACGTAGCTCTCTCTTGTTTTGTGTTTGATTATGTCATGGGATGATGTGAAACCATGTTGGTTCACAAGTTGGGGCACTATACGGCCCGGTTTCACCGTCACAGGGAGATTCCCCCTTATACAGGTCCAGAACCTTTCGCTTCTAGGTTTGAGCGCATGCATGCGAGGGGGGACACATGCAATCACTTATACCAACCTGGCACCACACTCGCACACATATGCTAGGGACACATGCAAGTTTTCATCGATTCCGACGTTCTCGTGGTCTTCCTCCGGTGAAACCCTGATCTGCGGGCCTCGGATCGTCTACCCCCTAGACATTCTTCTGACAGGGGTAGCCCGACGTAGCTCTCTCTTGTTTTGTGTTTGACTAGGTCATAGGATGATGTAAAACCATGTTGGATCACAAGTTGGGGCACTATCCTACCCGGTTTCACCTGAACGGGGAGATTCCCCCTTATACAGGTCCAGAACCTTCGCTTCTAGCTTAGAGCGCATGCATGCGAGGGGGACACATGCAATCACCTATACCAACCTTGCACCACACTCACACACATATGCTAGGGAAACATGCAAGATTTCAGATGATTCCGATGTTATCGTGGTCTTCCTCCGGCGAAACCCTGATGATCTGCGGGCCTCGGATCGTCTACCCCCTAGACATTCTTCTGACAGGGGTAGCCCGGCGTAGCTCTCTCTTGTTTTGTGTTTGATTATGTTATGGTATGATGTGAAACCATGTTGGTTTACAAGTTGGGGCACTATACGGCCCGGTTTCACCGTAACGGGGAGATTCCCCCTTATACAGGTCCAGAACCTTTCGCTTCTAGGTTAGAGCGCATGCATGCGAGGGGGGACACATGCAATCACCTATACCAACCTGGCACCACACTCACACACATATGCTAGGGACACATGCAAGTTTTCATCGATTCTGACGTTCTCGTGGTCTTCCTCCGGCGAAACCCTGATCTGCGGGCCTCGGATCGTCTACCCCCTAGACATTCTTCTGACAGGGGTAGCCCGGCGTAGCTCACTCTTGTTTTGTGTTTGACTAGGTCATAGGATGATGTAAAACCATGTTGGTTCACAAGTTGGGGCACTATCCTACCCGGTTTCACCTGAACGGGGAGATTCCCCCTTATACAGGTCCAGAACCTTCGCTTCTAGGTTAGAGCGCATGCATGCGAGGGGGACACATGCAATCATCTATACCAACCTTGCACCACACTCACACACATATGCTAGGGAAACATGCAAGTTTTCAGATGATTCCGACGTTCTCGTGGTCTTCCTCCGGCGAAACCCTGATGATCTGCGGGCCTCGGATCATCTACCCCCTAGACATTCTTCTGACAGGGGTAGCCCGGCGTAGCTCTCTCTTGTTTTGTGTTTGATTATGTCATGGGATGATGTGAAACCATGTTGGTTCACAAGTTGGGGCACTATACGGCCCGGTTTCACCGTAACGGGGAGATTCCCCTTATACAGGTCCAGAACCTTTCGCTTCTAGGTTAGAGCGCATGCATGCGAGGGGGGACACATGCAATCACCTACACCAAACTGGCACCACACTCACACACATATGCTAGGGACACATGCAAGTTTTCATCGATTCCGACGTTCTCATGGTTTTCCTCCGGCTTAACCCTGATCTGCGGGCCTCAGATCGTCAACCCCCTAGACATTCTTCTGACAGGGGTAGCCCGGCATAGCTCTCTCTTGTTTTGTGTTTGACTAGGTCATAGAATGATGTAAAACCATGTTGGTTCACAAGTTGGGGAACTATCCTACCCGGTTTCACCTGAACAGGGAGATTCCCCCTTATACAGGTCCAGAACCTTCGCTTCTAGGTTAGAGCGAATGCATTCGAGGGGGACACATGCAATCACCTATACCAACCTTGCACCACACTCACACACATATGCTAGAGACACATGCAAGTTTTCAGATGATTCCGACGTTCTCGTGGTGTTCCTCTGGTGAAACCCTGATCTGCGGGCCTCGGATCGTCTGCCCCTAGACATTCTTCTGACAGGGGTAGCCCGGCGTAGCTCTCTCTTTTTTTGTGTTTGATTATGTCATGGGATGATGTGAAACCATGTTGGTTCACAAGTTGGGGCACTATACGGCCCGGTTTCACCGTAACAGGGAGATTCCCCCTTATACAGGTCCAGAACCTTCGCTTCTAGGTTAGAGCGCATGCATGTGAGGGGGGACACATGCAATCACCTATACCAACCTGGCACCACACTCACACACATATGCTAGGGACACATGCAAGTTTTCACGGATTCCGACGTTCTCGTGGTCTTCCTCTGGCGAAACCCTGATCTCCGGGCCTCGGATCTTCTACCTAATGGAAATGAAGTTCAACATCCTCTAGAACCTTATGGTCTATTGCAAAGTTAGTGTTTCCATGGTCTGAATACTAACAAATAGCCAACAAAAAGTTAACTAAAAACTTTAAATAAATACAATTGAAAGAAAAATAAAAATAAAATTAGAAAATACCTAAAGGCACACCACAAAGGACAAAACACATGGCAAAGAGGTCCTTTGCCGTGTGCCTGTCGCCGTCAAACACACGGCAAAGGACCTTTGCCGTGTGTATCTTTCCGTCAGACACACAACAAAGAAGTTTTTTCACCTTTTTCTTTTCTTTAATTAGCAAGGCTTTTATTACATATATGTTAGGTGATATTATTTCATAGGATCATGAGAGGACACATATGATCATAGGTTATTGTGGTCTTGATCACTATATACATGCACCCCCAGATTCCGACGTTCTCGTGGTCTTCCTCCGGCGAAACCCTGATGATCTGCGGGCCTCGGATCGTCTACCCCATAGACCTTCTTCTGGCAGGGGTAGCCCGGCGTAGCTCTCTCTTGTTTTGTGTCTGATTATGTCATGGGATGATGTGAAACCATGTTGGTTCACAAGTTGGGGCACTATACGGCCCGATTTCACCGTAACGGGGAGATTCCCCCTTATACAGGTCCAGAACCTTCGCTTCTAGGTTAGAGCGCATGCATGCGAGGAGGGACACATGCAATCACCTATACCAACCTGGCACCACACTCACACACATATGCTAGGGACACATGCAAGTTTTCATTGATTTCGATGTTCTCGTGGTATTCCTCCGGCGAAACCCTGATCTGCGGGCCTCGGATCGTCTACCCCCTAGACATTCTTCTGACAGGGGTAGCCCGGCGTAGCTCTCTCTTGTTTTGTGTTTGACTAGGTCATAGGATGATGTAAAACCATGTTGGTTCACAATTTGGGGCACTATCCTACCCGGTTTCACCTGAACGGGGAGATTCCCCCTTATACATGTCCAGAACCTTCGCTTCTAGGTTAGAGCGCATGCATGCGAGGGGGACACATGAAATCACCTATACCAACCTTGCACCACACTCACAAACATATGCTAAGGAAACATGCAAGTTTTCAGATGATTCCGACGTTCTCGTGGTCTTCCTCCGGCGAAACCCTGATGATCTGCGAGCCTCGGATCGTCTACCCCCTAGACATTCTTCTGACAGGGGTAGCCCGGCGTAGCTCTCTCTTGTTTTATGTTTGATTATGTCATGGGATGATGTGAAACCATGTTGGTTCACAAGTTGGGGCACTATACGGCCCGGTTTCACCGTCACAGGGAGATTCCCCCTTATACAGGTCTAGAACCTTTCGCTTCTAGGTTTGAGCGCATGCATGCGAGGGGGGGCACATGCAATCACTTATACCAACCTGGCACCACACTCGCACACATATGCTAGGGACACATGCAAGTTTTCATCGATTCCGACGTTCTCGTGGTCTTCATCCGGTGAAACCCTGATCTACGGGCCTCGGATCGTCTACCCCCTAGACATTCTTCTGACAGGAGTAGCCCGACGTAGCTCTCTCTTGTTTTGTGTTTGACTAGGTCATAGGATGATGTGAAACCATGTTGGTTCACAAGTTGGGGCACTATCCTACCCGGTTTCACCTGAACAGGGAGATTCCCCCTTATACAGGTCCAGAACCTTTCGCTTCTAGGTTAGAGCGCATGCATGCGAGGGGGACACATGCAATCACCTATACCCACCTTGCACCACACTCACACACATATGCTAGGGACACATGCAAGTTTTCAGATGATTCCGACGTTCTCGTGGTCTTCCTCCGGCGAAACCCTGATGATCTGCGGGCCTCGGATCGTCTACCCCCTAGACATTCTTCTGACAGGGGTAGCCCGGCGTAGCTCTCTCTTGTTTTGTGTTTGATTATGTTATGGGATGATGTGAAACCATGTTGGTTCACAAGTTGGGGCACTATACGGCCCGGTTTCACCGTAACGGGGAGATTCCCCCTTATACAGGTCCAGAACCTTTCGCTTCTAGGTTAGAGCGCATGCATGCGAGGGGGGACACATGCAATCACCTATACCAACCTGGCACCACACTCACACACATATGCTAGGGACACATGCAAGTTTTCATCGATTCTGACGTTCTCGTGGTCTTCCTCCGGCGAAACCCTGATCTGCGGGCCTCGGATCGTCTACCCCCTAGACATTCTTCTGACAGGGGTAGCCCGGCGTAGCTCACTCTTGTTTTGTGTTTGACTAGGTCATAGGATGATGTAAAACCATGTTGGTTCACAAGTTGGGGCACTATCCTACCCGGTTTCACCTGAACGGGGAGATTCCCCCTTATATAGGTCCAGAACCTTCGCTTCTAGGTTAGAGCGCATGCATGCGAGGGGGACACATGCAATCACCTATACCAACCTTGCACCACACTCACACACATATGCTAGAGACACATGCAAGTTTTCAGATGATTCCGACGTTCTCGTGGTCTTTTTCTGGTGAAACCCTGATCTGCGGTCCTCGGATCGTCTGCCCCTAGACATTCTTCTGACAGGGGTAGCCCGGCGTAGCTCTCTCTTGTTTTGTGTTTGATTATGTCATGGGATGATGTGAAACCATGTTGGTTCACAAGTTGGGGCACTATACGGCCCGGTTTCACCGTAACAGGGAGAATCCCCCTTATACAGGTCCAGAACCTTTGCTTCTAGGTTAGAGCGCATGCATGTGAGGGGGGACACATGCAATCACCTATACCAACCTGGCACCACACTCACACACATATGCTAGGGACACATGCAAGTTTTCACCGATTCCGACGTTCTCGTGGTCTTCCTCCGGCGAAACCCTGATCTCCGGGCCTCGGATCTTCTACCTAATGGAAATGAAGTTCAACATCCTCTAGAACCTTATGGTCTATTGCAAAGTTAGTGTTTCCATGGTCTGAATACTAACAAATAGCCAACAAAAAGTTAACTAAAAACTTTAAATAAATACAATTGAAAGAAAAATAAAAATAAAATTAGAAAATACCTAAAGGCACACCGCAAAGGACAAAACACATGGCAAAGAGGTCCTTTGCCGTGTGCCTGTCGCCGTCAAACACACGGCAAAGGACCTTTGCCGTGTGTCTCTTGCCGTCAGACACACAACAAAGAAGTTTTTTCACCTTTTTCTTTTCTTTAATTAGCAAGGCTTTTATTACATATATGTTAGGTGATATTATTTCATAGGATCATGAGAGCACACATATGATCATAGGTTATTGTGGTCTTGATCACTATATACATGCACCCCCTGATTCCGACATTCTCGTGGACTTCCTCCGGCGAAACCCTGATGATCTGCAGGCCTCGGATCGTCTACCCCCTAGACATTCTTCTGATAGGGGTAGCCCGGCGTAGCTCTCTCTTGTTTTGTGTTTGATTATGTCATGGGATGATGTGAAACCATGTTGGTTCACAAGTTGGGGCACTATACGGCCCGATTTCACCGTAACGGGGAGATTCCCCCTTATACAGGTCCAGAACCTTCGCTTCTAGGTTAGAGCGCATGCATGTGAGGGGGTACACATGCAATCACCTATACCAACCTGGCACCACACTCACACACATATGCTAGGGACACATGCAAGTTTTCAGATGATTCCGGCGTTCTCGTGGTCTTCCTCCGCTGAAACACTGACCTGCGGGCCTCGGATCGTCTACCCCCTAGACATTCTTCTGACAGGGGTAGCCCGGCGTAGCTCTCTCTTGTTTTGTGTTTGATTATGTCATGGGATGATGTGAAACCATGTTGGTTCACAAGTTGGGGCACTATACGGCCCGGTTTCATCGTAACAGGGAGATTCCCCCTTATACAGGTCCAGAACCTTCGCTTCTAGGTTAGAGCGCATGCATGTGAGGGGGTACACATGCAATCACCTATACCAACCTGGCACCACACTCACACACATATGCTAGGGACACATGCAAGTTTTCAGATGATTCCGACGTTCTCGTGGTCTTCCTCCGGTGAAACCCTGATCTGCGGGTCTCGGATCGTCTACCCCCTAGACATTCTTCTGACAGGGGTAGCCCGGCGTAGCTCTCTCTTGTTTTGTGTTTGATTATGTCATGGGATGATGTGAAACCATGTTGGTTCACAAGTTGGGGCACTATACGGCCCGGTTTCACTGTAACAGGGAGATTCCCCCTTATACAGGTCCAAAACCTTCGCTTCTAGGTTAGAGCGCATGGATGTGAGGGGGGACACATGCAATCACCTATACCAACCTAGCACCACACTCACACACATATGCTAGGGACACATGCAAGTTTTCATCGATTCCGACGTTCGCGTGGTCTTCCTCCGGCGAAACCCTGATCTCCGGGCCTCGGATCGTCTACCTAATGGAAATGAAGTTCAGCATCCTCTAGAACCTTATGGTCTATTGCAAAGTTAGTGTTTCCATGGTCTGAATACTAACAAATAGCCAACAAAAAGTTAACTAAATTTTTTAAATAAATACAATTGAAAGAAAAAATAAAAAGAAAATTAGAAAATACCTAAAGGCACACGACAAAGGACAAAACACACGGCAAAGAGTTCCTTTGCCGTGTACCTGTCGCCGTCAAACACACGGCAAAGGTCCTTTGCCGTGTGTCTCTCGCCGTCAGACACACGGCAAAGAAGTTTTTTCACCTTTTTCTTTTCTTTAATTAGCAAGGCTTTTATTACATATATGTTAGGTGATATTATTTCATAGGATCATGAGAGCACACATATGATCATAGGTTATTGTGGTCTTCATCACTATATACATGCACCCCCTGATTCCGACGTTCTCGTGGACTTCCTTCGGCGAAACCCTGATGATCTGCGGGCCTCGGATCGTCTACCCCCTAGACATTCTTCTGACAGGGGTAGCCCGACGTAGCTCTCTCTTGTTTTGTGTTTGATTATGTCATGGGACAATGTGAAACCATGTTGGTTCACAAGTTGGGGTACTATACGGCCCGGTTTCACCGTAACGGGGAGATTCCCCCTTATACAGGTCCAGAACCTTCGCTTCTAGGTTAGAGCGCATGCATGCGAGGGGGACACATGCAATCACCTATACCAACCTTGCACCACACTCACACACATATGCTAGGGAAACATGCAAGTTTTCAGATGATTCCGATGTTATCGTGGTCCTCCGGCGAAACCCTGATGATCTGCGGGCCTCGGATCGTCTACCCCCTAGACATTCTTCTAACAGGGGTAGCCCGGCGTAACTCTCTCTTGTTTTGTGTTTGATTATGTCATGGGATGATGTGAAACCATGTTGGTTCACAAGTTGGGGCACTACACGGCCCGGTTTCACCGTAACAGGGAGATTCCCCCTTATACAGGTCCAGAACCTTTCGCTTCTAGGTTAGAGCGCATGCATGCGAGGGGGGACACATGCAATCACCTATACCAACCTGGCACCACACTCACACACATATGCTAGGGACACATGCAAGTTTTCATCGATTCTGACGTTCTCGTGGTCTTCCTCCGGCAAAACCCTGATCTGCGGGCCTCGGATCGTCTACCCCCTAGACATTCTTCTGACAGGGGTAGCCCGGCGTAGCTCACTCTTGTTTTGTGTTTGACTAGGTCATAGGATGATGCAAAACCATGTTGGTTCACAAGTTGGGGCACTATCTTACCCGGTTTCACCTGAACGGGGAGATTCCGCCTTATACAGGTCCAGAACCTTCGCTTCTAGGTTAGAGCGCATGCATGCGAGGGGGACACATGCAATCACCTATACCAACCTTGCACCACACTCACACACATATGCTAGGGAAACATGCAAGTTTTCAGATGATTCCGACGTTCTCGTGGTCTTCCTCCGGCGAAACCCTGATGATCTGCGGGCCTCGGATCGTCTACCCCCTAGACATTCTTCTGACAGGGGTAGCCCGGCGTAGCTCTCTCTTGTTTTGTGTTTGATTATGTCATGGGATGATGTGAAACCATGTTGGTTCACAAGTTGGGGCACTATACGGCCCGGTTTCACCGTAACAGGGAGATTCCCCCTTATACAGGTCCAGAACCTTCGCTTCTAGGTTAGAGCGCATGCATGTGAGGGGGGACACATGCAATCACCTATACCAACCTGGCACCACACTCGCACACATATGCTAGGGACACATGCAAGTTTTCACCGATTCCGACGTTCTCGTGGTCTTCCTCCGGCGAAACCCTGATCTCCGGGCCTCGGATCTTCTACCTAATGGAAATGAAGTTCAACATCCTCTAGAACCTTATGGTCTATTGCAAAGTTAGTGTTTCCATGGTCTGAATACTAACAAATAGCCAACAAAAAGTTAACTAAAAACTTTAAATAAATACAATTGAAAGAAAAATAAAAATAAAATTAGAAAATACCTAAAGGCACACCGCAAAGGAGAAAACACATGGCAAAGAGGTCCTTTGCCGTGTGCCTGTCGCCGTCAAACACACGGCAAAGGACCTTTGCCGTGTGTCTCTTGCCGTCAGACACACAACAAAGAAGTTTTTTCACCTTTTTCTTTTCTTTAATTAGCAAGGCTTTTATTACATATATTTTAGGTGATATTATTTCATAGGATCATGAGAGCACACATATGATCATAGGTTATTGTGGTCTTGATCACTATATACATGCACCCCCTGATTCCGACATTCTCGTGGACTTCCTCCGGCGAAACCCTGATGATCTGCAGGCCTCGGATCGTCTACCCCCTAGACATTCTTCTGACAGGGGTAGCCCGGCGTAGCTCTCTCTTGTTTTGTGTTTGATTATGTCATGGGATGATGTGAAACCATGTTGGTTCACAAGTTGGGGCACTATACGGCCCGGTTTCATCGTAACAGGGAGATTCCCCCTTATACAGGTCCATAACCTTCGCTTCTAGGTTAGAGCGCATGCATGTCAGGGGGTACACATGCAATCACCTATACCAACCTGGCACCACACTCACACACATATGCTAGGGACACATGCAAGTTTTCAGATGATTCCGGCGTTCTCGTGGTCTTCCTCCGCTGAAACACTGACCTGCGGGCCTCGGATCGTCTACCCCCTAGACATTCTTCTGACAGGGGTAGCCCGGCGTAGCTCTCTCTTGTTTTGTGTTTGATTATGTCATGGGATGATGTGAAACCATGTTGGTTCACAAGTTGGGGCACTATACGGCCCGGTTTCATCGTAACAGGGAGATTCCCCCTTATACAGGTCCAGAACCTTCGCTTCTAGGTTAGAGCGCATGCATGTGAGGGGGTACACATGCAATCACCTATACCAACCTGGCACCACACTCACACACATATGCTAGGGACACATGCAAGTTTTCAGATGATTCCGACGTTCTCGTGGTCTTCCTCCGGTGAAACCCTGATCTGCGGGTCTCGGATCGTCTACCCCCTAGACATTCTTCTGACAGGGGTAGCCCGGCGTAGCTCTCTCTTGTTTTGTGTTTGATTATGTCATGGGATGATGTGAAACCATGTTGGTTCACAAGTTGGGGCACTATACGGCCCGGTTTCACTGTAACAGGGAGATTCCCCCTTATACAGGTCCAAAACCTTCGCTTCTAGGTTAGAGCGCATGGATGTGAGGGGGGACACATGCAATCACCTATACCAACCTAGCACCACACTCACACACATATGCTAGGGACACATGCAAGTTTTCATCGATTCCGACGTTC
Organism: Avena sativa; assembly: GCA_916181665.1. Classification (NCBI taxonomy): domain Eukaryota; kingdom Viridiplantae; phylum Streptophyta; class Magnoliopsida; order Poales; family Poaceae; genus Avena; species Avena sativa. The sequence continues at coordinate 96,099,558 of OV702294.1, forward strand.
GCGTGGTCTTCCTCCGGCGAAACCCTGATCTCCGGGCCTCGGATCGTCTACCTAATGGAAATGAAGTTCAACATCCTCTAGAACCTTATGGTCTATTGCAAAGTTAGTGTTTCCATGGTCTGAATACTAACAAATAGCCAACAAAAAGTTAACTAAATTTTTTAAATAAATACAATTGAAAGAAAAAATAAAAAGAAAATTAGAAAATACCTAAAGGCACACGACAAAGGACAAAACACACGGCAAAGAGTTCCTTTGCCGTGTACCTGTCGCCGTCAAACACACGGCAAAGGTCCTTTGCCGTGTGTCTCTCGCCGTCAGACACACGGCAAAGAAGTTTTTTCACCTTTTTCTTTTCTTTAATTAGCAAGGCTTTTATTACATATATGTTAGGTGATATTATTTCATAGGATCATGAGAGCACACATATTATCATAGGTTATTGTGGTCTTCATCACTATATACATGCACCCCCTGATTCCGACGTTCTCGTGGACTTCCTTCGGCGAAACCCTGATGATCTGCGGGCCTCGGATCGTCTACCCCCTAGACATTCTTCTGACAGGGGTAGCCCGACGTAGCTCTCTCTTGTTTTGTGTTTGATTATGTCATGGGACAATGTGAAACCATGTTGGTTCACAAGTTGGGGTACTATACGGCCCGGTTTCACCGTAACGGGGAGATTCCCCCTTATACAGGTCCAGAACCTTCGCTTCTAGGTTAGAGCGCATGCATGCGAGGGGGACACATGCAATCACCTATACCAACCTTGCACCACACTCACACACATATGCTAGGGAAACATGCAAGTTTTCAGATGATTCCGATGTTATCGTGGTCCTCCGGCGAAACCCTGATGATCTGCGGGCCTCGGATCGTCTACCCCCTAGACATTCTTCTGACAGGGGTAGCCCGGCGTAGCTCTCTCTTGTTTTGTGTTTGATTATGTCATGGGATGATGTGAAACCATGTTGGTTCACAAGTTGGGGCACTATACGGCCCGGTTTCACCGTAACAGGGAGATTCCCCCTTATACAGGTCCAGAACCTTTCGCTTCTAGGTTAGAGCGCATGCATGCGAGGGGGGACACATGCAATCACCTATACCAACCTGGCACCACACTCACACACATATGCTAGGGACACATGCAAGTTTTCACGGATTCCGACGTTCTCGTGGTCTTCCTCCGGCGAAACCCTGATCTCCGGGCCTCGGATCTTCTACCTAATGGAAATGAAGTTCTACATCCTCTAGAACCTTATGGTCTATTGCAAAGTTAGTGTTTCCATGGTCTGAATACTAACAAATAGCCAACAAAAAGTTAACTAAAAACTTTAAATAAATACAATTGAAAGAAAAATAAAAATAAAATTAGAAAATACCTAAAGGCACACCGCAAAGGACAAAACACATGGCAAAGAGGTCCTTTGCCATGTGCCTGTCGCCGTCAAACACACGGCAAAGGACCTTTGCCGTGTGTATCTTTCCGTCAGACACACAACAAAGAAGTTTTTTCACCTTTTTCTTTTCTTTAATTAGCAAGGCTTTTATTACATATATGTTAGGTGATATTATTTCATAGGATCATGAGAGGACACATATGATCATAGGTTATTGTGGTCTTGATCACTATATACATGCACCCCCAGATTCCGACGTTCTCGCGGTCTTCCTCCGGCGAAACCCTGATGATCTGCGGGCCTCGGATCGTCTACCCCATAGACCTTCTTCTGGCAGGGGTAGCCCGGCGTAGCTCTCTCTTGTTTTGTGTCTGATTATGTCATGGGATGATGTGAAACCATGTTGGTTCACAAGTTGGGGCACTATACGGCCCGGTTTCACCGTAACGGGGAGATTCCCCCTTATACAGGTCCAGAACCTTCGCTTCTAGGTTAGAGCGCATGCATGCGAGGAGGGACACATGCAATCACCTATACCAACCTGGCACCACACTCACACACATATGCTAGGGACACATGCAAGTTTTCATTGATTTCGATGTTTTCGTGGTCTTCCTCCGGCGAAACCCTGATCTGCGGGCCTCGGATCGTCTACCCCCTAGACATTCTTCTGACAGGGGTAGCCCGGCGTAGCTCTCTCTTGTTTTGTGTTTGACTAGGTCATAGGATGATGTAAAACCATGTTGGTTCACAATTTGGGGCACTATCCTACCCGGTTTCACCTGAACGGGGAGATTCCCCCTTATACATGTCCAGAACCTTCGCTTCTAGGTTAGAGCGCATGCATGCGAGGGGGACACATGAAATCACCTATACCAACCTTGCACCACACTCACAAACATATGCTAAGGAAACATGCAAGTTTTCAGATGATTCCGACGTTCTCGTGGTCTTCCTCCGGCGAAACCCTGATGATCTGCGAGCCTCGGATCGTCTACCCCCTAGACATTCTTCTGACAGGGGTAGCCCGGCGTAGCTCTCTCTTGTTTTATGTTTGATTATGTCATGGGATGATGTGAAACCATGTTGGTTCACAAGTTGGGGCACTATACGGCCCGGTTTCACCGTCACAGGGAGATTCCCCCTTATACAGGTCTAGAACCTTTCGCTTCTAGGTTTGAGCGCATGCATGCGAGGGGGGGCACATGCAATCACTTATACCAACCTGGCACCACACTCGCACACATATGCTAGGGACACATGCAAGTTTTCATCGATTCCGACGTTCTCGTGGTCTTCATCCGGTGAAACCCTGATCTGCGGGCCTCGGATCGTCTACCCCCTAGACATTCTTCTGACAGGGGTAGCCCGACGTAGCTCTCTCTTGTTTTGTGTTTGACTAGGTCATAGGATGATGTGAAACCATGTTGGTTCACAAGTTGGGGCACTATCCTACCCGGTTTCACCTGAACAGGGAGATTCCCCCTTATACAGGTCCAGAACCTTTCGCTTCTAGGTTAGAGCGCATGCATGCGAGGGGGACACATGCAATCACCTATACCCACCTTGCACCACACTCACACACATATGCTAGGGACACATGCAAGTTTTCAGATGATTCCGACGTTCTCGTGGTCTTCCTCCGGCGAAACCCTGATGATCTGCGGGCCTCGGATCGTCTACCCTCTAGACATTCTTCTGACAGGGGTAGCCCGGCGTAGCTCTCTCTTGTTTTGTGTTTGATTATGTCATGGGATGATGTGAAACCATGTTGGTTCACAAGTTGGGGCACTATACGGCCCGGTTTCACCGTAACAGGGAGATTCCCCCTTATACAGGTCCAGAACCTTTCGCTTCTAGGTTAGAGCGCATGCATGCGAGGGGGGACACATGCAATCACCTATACCAACCTGGCACCACACTCACACACATATTCTAGGGACACATGCAAGTTTTCATCGATTTCGACGTTCTCGTGGTCTTCCTCCGGCGAAACCCTGATCTGCGGGCCTCGGATCGTCTACCCCCTAGACATTCTTCTGACAGGGGTAGCCCGACGTAGCTCTCTCTTGTTTTGTGTTTGACTAGGTCATAGGATGATGTAAAACCATGTTGGTTCACAAGTTGGGGAACTATCCTACCCGGTTTCACCTGAACGGGGAGATTCCCCCTTATACAGGTCTAGAACCTTCGCTTCTAGGTTAGAGCAAATGCATCCGAGGGGGACACATGCAATCACCTATACCAACCTTGCACCACACTCACACACATATGCTAGGGACACATGCAAGTTTTCAGATGATTCCGACGTTCTCGTGGTCTTCCTCCGGTGAAACCCTGATCTGCGGGCCTCGGATCGTCTGCCCCTAGACATTCTTCTGACAGGGGTAGCCCGGCGTAGATCTCTCTTTTTTTGTGTTTGATTATGTCATGGGATGATGTGAAACCATGTTGGTTCACAAGTTGGGGCACAATACGGCCCGTTTTCACCGTAACAGGGAGATTCCCCCTTATACAGGTCCAGAACCTTCGCTTCTAGGTTAGAGCGCATGCATGTGAGGGGGGACACATGCAATCACCTATACCAACCTGGCACCACATTCACACACATATGCTAGGGACACATGCAAGTTTTCACCGATTCCGACGTTCGCGTGGTCTTCCTCCGGCGAAACCCTGATCTCCGGGCCTCGGATCTTCTACCTAATGGAAATGAAGTTCAACATCCTCTAGAACCTTATGGTCTATTGCAAAGTTAGTGTTTCCATGGTCTGAATACTAACAAATAGCCAACAAAAAGTTAACTAAAAACTTTAAATAAATACAATTGAAATAAAAATAAAAATAAAATTAGAAAATACCTAAAGGCACACCGCAAAGGACAAAACACATGGCAAAGAGGTCCTTTGCCGTGTGCCTGTCGCCGTCAAACACACGGCAAAGGACCTTTGCCGTGTGTCTCTTGCCGTCACACACACAACAAAGAAGTTTTTTCACCTTTTTCTTTTCTTTAATTAGCAAGGCTTTTATTACATATATGTTAGGTGATATTATTTCATAGGATCATGAGAGCACACATATGACCATAGGTTATTGTGGTCTTGATCACTATATACATGCACCCCCTGATTCCGACATTCTCGTGGACTTCCTCCGGCGAAACCCTGATGATCTGTAGGCCTCGGATCGTCTACCCCCTAGACATTCTTCTGACAGGGGTAGCCCGGCGTAGCTCTCTCTTGTTTTGTGTTTGATTATGTCATGGGATGATGTGAAACCATGTTGGTTCACAAGTTGGGGCACTATACGGCCCGATTTCACCGTAACGGGGAGATTCCCCCTTATACAGGTCCAGAACCTTCGCTTCTAGGTTAGAGCGCATGCATGTGAGGGGGGACACATGCAATCACCTATACCAACCTGGCACCACACTCACACACATATGCTAGGGACACATGCAAGTTTTCTTCGATTCCGACGTTCGCGTGGTCTTCCTTCGGCGAAACCCTGATCTCCGGGCCTCGGATCGTCTACCTAATGGAAATGAAGTTCAGCATCCTCTAGAACCTTATGGTCTATTGCAAAGTTAGTGTTTCCATGGTCTGAATACTAACAAATAGCCAACAAAAAGTTAACTAAAAACTTTAAATAAATACAATTGAAAGAAAAAATAAAAAGAAAATTAGAAAATACCTAAAGGCACACGACAAAGGACAAAACACACGACAAAGAGGTCCTTTGCCGTGTACCTGTCGCCATAAAACACACGGCAAAGGTCCTATGACGTGTGTCTCTCGCCGTCAGACACACAACAAAGAAGTTTTTTCACGTTTTTCTTTTCTTTAATTAGCAAGGCTTTTATTACATATATGTTAGGTGATATTATTTCATAGGATCATGAGAGCACACATATGATCATAGGTTATTGTGGTCTTCATCACTATATACATGCACCCCCCTGATTCCGACGTTCTCGTGGACTTCCTCCAGCGAAACCCTGATGATCTGCGGGCCTCGGATCGTCTACCCCCTAGACATTCTTCTGACAGGGGTAGCCCGGGGTAGCCCGGCGTAGCTCTCTCTTGTTTTGTGTTTGATTATGTCATGGGATGATGTGAAACCATGTTGGTTCACAAGTTGGGGCACTATACGGCCCGGTTTCACCGTAACGGGGAGATTCCCCCTTATACAGGTCCAGAACCTTCGCTTCTAGGTTAGAGCGCATGCATGTGAGGGGGGACACATGCAATCACCTATACCAACCTGGCACCACACTCACACACATATTCTAGGGACACATGCAAGTTTTCATCGATTCCGACGTTCTTGTGGTTTTCCTCCGGCGAAACCCTGATCTGCGGGCCTCGGATCGTCTACCCCCCTAGACATTCTTCTGACAGGGGTAGCCCGGCGTAGCTCTCTCTTGTTTTGTGTTTGACTAGGTCATAGGATGATGTAAAACCATGTTGGTACACAAGTTGGGGCACTATCCTACCCGGTTTCACCTAAACGGGGAGATTCCCCCTTATACAGGTTCAGAACCTTTTGCTTCTAGGTTAGAGCGCATGCATGCGAGGGGGACACATGCAATCACCTATACCCACCTTGCACCACACTCACACACATATGCTAGGGACACATGCAAGTTTTCAGATGATTCCGACGTTCTCGTGGTGTTCCTCCGGCGAAACCCTGATGATCTGCGGGCCTCGGATCGTCTACCCCCCTAGACATTCTTCTGACAGGGGTAGCCCGGCGTAGATCTCTCTTGTTTTGTCTCTGAATAGGTCATAGGATGATGTAAAACCATGTTGGTTCACAAGTCGGGGCACTATCCTACCCGGTTTCACCTGAACGGGGAGATTCCCCTTATACAGGTCCAGAACCTTTTGCTTGTAGGTTAGAGCGCATGCATGCGAGGGGGACACATGCAATCACCTATACCAACCTTGCACCACACTCACACACATATGCTAGGTACACATGCAAGTTTTCAGATGATTCCGACGTTCTCGTGGTCTTCCTCCGGTAAAACCCTGATCTGCGGGCCTCGGATCGTCTACCCCCTAGACATTCTTCTGACAGGGGTAGCCTGGCGTAGCTCTCTCTTGTTTTGTGTTTGATTATGTCATGGGATGATGTGAAACCATGTTGGTTCACAAGTTGGGGAACTATACGGCCCGGTTTCACCGTAACAGGGAGATTCCCCGTTATATAGGTCCAGAACATTCGCTTCTAGGTTAGAGCGCATGCATGCGAGGGGGGACACATGCAATCACCTATACCAACCTTGCACCACACTCACACACATATGCTAGGGACACATGCAAGTTTTCAGATGATTCCGACGTTCTCCTGGTCTTCCTCCGGTGAAACCCTGATCTGCGGGCCTCGGATCGTCTACCCCCTAGACATTCTTCTGACACAGGTAGCCCGACGTAGCTCTCTCTTGTTTTGTGTTTGATTATGTCATGGGATGATGTGAAACCATGTTGGTTCACAAGTTGGGGCACTATACGGCCCGGTTTCACTGTAACAGGGAGATTCCCCCTTATACAGGTCCAAAACCTTCGCTTCTAGGTTAGAGCGCATGCATGTGAGGGGGGACACATGCAATCAGGCTACAAAGAACTATGAAACGTTCCACTAAAGACATCCAAAGCCTTCCATGCCGTGCAGTGCATGCATATCAAAACAATAGTAGGTCCCTAACAAGATTGAAATTATGTCATTCTCTTCAGAAAAATGATGTTTCACTATAGCAATATTACTTATGGGAAATAGCCTGCTAAACACGGGCATAGATGCGCATAGCCTATCCACCGTTGATTCTATCCTCTTTTGATATAGGGAGCACATGTATCCAGACCCAGGATTTGTCTAAGAACTAACGCTGTTAGTGTTCCTTTGGCATGCATGCATGCATGAAGCCTTAGCAAAACAAAGCTTGTCTAATTTCATTTGCATGAGGCAAACCCTAACGAGCAACATGCAAAACAAAGCTTGTCTAATTTCGTTTGCATGAGGCAAACCCTAACGAGCAACATGCAAAACAAGGCTTGTCTAATTTCGTTTGCATGAGGTTCAGATGGAAACCTAGCATAACCAATAGAATCATTCCAGTTGCATTTCTGCAGCACTATAGAAGGAAAAAAAGAGAGGTTTAGGAAATGATGTACTAACCCGTCCACAGGAGCTGGACCGGACATTGTGTGGAAAATCAAATTTTGTGTTCCTCCACATAAACGGGGAGCAGAACGACTTCAATGCACTGCTAGCTACAAGTACTTGTATAAGATGTTTTGTCTATGAGTGTGTTCTATCTTTTATAGAGTAGCACAGTACTATGTGGCGGGAAAACAAAATAAAATGTCACCCAGATGGCGCGCGACAAGTTACTCTCTCCTGCCAAAAAAATTAGACACTAAACCACTTAGATGAATATTTAGGGTTTGCATAGTACCACAAAATTTCACTAGGGTTTGCATAGTATGAAGTCCTAGCTGCAGAAAGAAGCCTCCCTAATCAAAATAAGGGTTGTTTTGCTCCCATAGCTAGGGCCACCGCAATAAAAAGAAAACCTTTGTTTGGTTTTCTTCACATTCTCATGGATGCATGCGGCCAGCAAACACATACCAAAACAACCTTTGTTAGGGCACTCTCTTGCATGGCATATAGTCTAAAGCTACTGCATGCAAAACCTGTTTTAATCCTTGTTCTCAATCCCTTCTCAGTTTAGATGCTAAATTTTTTGTAGCCAAAACAGTGTGCTAATTTAGAACCCATGCCAAACCCTAGATTCATGCATGCATGCACAAAACTAACACCGTTATCTCAGCCATGTTCCACCCCACTTCCATCTAGAGGTTGCATGCATTTGATCCCTAAATCCAACGGTGCTCTGCCTATGAGTAGCAAATCCGCGTCGTATTACTTATACTAAAATCTTGATGCCTTATCCTTGAAAAATATGAAAAGAAGCTTAAAGAAGGCACTATTAAGAATTTCAGGGGTGGACACACCATGCTCCTCTGAATTGCTTTAGATTTTAGAAATACTCCCTCCGTCCATAATATAAGATGTCACACAATCACATATTGGTTGTAATAAGATCTTAATTATGGGACAGAGGGAGTATGGCTCAGTCAGCAGCACTGTTTAACTCTCTTGTAAAGCAAGATGCCTATTCAGAATAATTCATGGACATTGATAAACATATAACCTTGATCATCAATGTGATAAAAACCATTTAATCACTCCTGCAAATGCGTACATATATGGTCTAGTCGAACAATCGTTCGGTGTCTCTGTTTTTTGTGCATAGCTTTTTCTTCAGTGCTCGGATGTGTAGAAGCACTTCAACAATCAGAACAAATATTGCCAAATAGACTGATCAAATCAAGTCAGACACTTCAGGACATTTCTCAAATCAAGCTCAGATTGGTGGGCGTGGTGACATAACAAACAACAAAGTTTGCAATCTAAAGTAATACTAAGGTACCTTTTAGCTGTAATGCAAAAAGTTATCCTATCGAACACAGTAACACCATCTAACCCCATCAAATTGCAGAACAAAGAGTTCCCAATAATGAAGCATCAGCATAAACACTTCGTCCTATCATAAGAAAATTATCCCTCAGCCTTTACATGCTCGGTGACCTTGCATCAGAATGGCTTTCTAGTGTCCACAACATGCGCGCAATTTCAAAACAGGTTCTGAACTGAACTAGATGCACAGCAAACTTCACGCAACCGACGGTACAAGCATACAGGTTTGGAAAGCAAAGTAAACGAAAACCACCATTAACTCCGGCTACAATCCAGATTAAGAGAAGGTATTGCACGAAATTGGGGTTTCCACAACACGATTCGGACGGGCGCGGCGATAACTGCGGGTTTTCCAGCGAGAAGAAAGTACTCCATATAATGCGATTGGGGGAGGAGGGAACTCGGATGATCGAGTCGATAGGCACCTGGGAGTCGATCCCCGTCTCGGCAACCTCCTCCTCATCCTCCTGCTCCACCTCCTCCTGGTCCATTTCGCTTGCCTCCCCCTGCTCCTCTACTCGGCGGGCCCTCGCCTCCCCCTACCCCTAGGTACTAGGTCCGGGAATGCGGTCCCTTCAAGCTTTGTTCGGTTTCTAGGAAACTAAACCCTGCAGGCACTACGGGAAAAAATGTCGCTGCCGTCGCCTCTCTCCTTTGCCGTGTGCCAAAAGGCCCGGAACACGGCAAAGAGAATCTTTGCCGTGTGTAAACCAAGAAGAACACGGCAAAGCACAGGTGCACGACAAACAACAGAAAAAGAACACGGCAAAGAAACAAACACGGAAATGGACCGACGAGAACACACGGCAAAGAAAAGAATCACGACAAAGTCAATGAAGAAACACGGCAAAGTTTTCCTCACGACAAAGAAGTGGGCCCCGTGGCCTCGCAGGGCCACCCGCCGGCGGGGGCTGACGACAGAATCTTTGCCGTGTGCCCTCGCCGTCAGGTACACGGCAAAGATAATCTTTGCCGTGTGTTTCCTTCTGTACACACGGCAAAGAATTTTTTTCACCTTTTTCTTTTCTTTAATTAGCAAGGCTTTTATTACATATATGTTAGGTGATATTATTTCATAGGATCATGAGAGCACACATATGATCATAGGTTATTGTGGTCTTGATCACTATATATATGCACCCCCTGATTCCGACGTTCTCGTGGTCTTCCTCCGGCGAAACCCTGATGATCTGCGGGCCTCGGATCGTCTACCCCATAGACCTTCTTCTGGCAGGGGTAGCCCGGCGTAGCTCTCTCTTGTTTTGTGTCTGATTATGTCATGGGATGATGTGAAACCATGTTGGTTCACAAGTTGGGGCACTATACGGCCCGGTTTCACCGTAACGGGGAGATTCCCCCTTATACAGGTCCAGAACCTTCGCTTCTAGGTTAGAGTGCATGCATGCGAGGAGGGACACATGCAATCACCTATACCAACCTGGCACCACACTCACACACATATGCTAGGGACACATGCAAGTTTTCATTGATTTCGATGTTCTCGTGGTCTTCCTCCGGCGAAACCCTCATCTGCGGGCCTCGGATCGTCTACCCCCTAGACATTCTTCTGACAGGGGTAGCCCGGCGTAGCTCTCTCTTGTTTTGTGTTTGAATAGGTCATAGGATGATGTAAAACCATGTTGGTTCACAAGTTGGGGCACTATCCTACCCGGTTTCACCTGAACGGGGAGATTCCCCCTTATACAGGTTCAGAACCTTCGCTTCTAGGTTAGAGCGCATGCATGCGAGGGGGACACATGCAATCACCTATACCAACCTTGCACCACACTCACACACATATGCTAAGGAAACATGCAAGTTTTCAGATGATTCCGACGTTCTCGTGGTCTTCCTCCGGCGAAACCCTGATGATCTGCGAGCCTCGGATCGTCTACCCCCTAGACATTCTTCTGACAGGGGTAGCCCGACGTAGCTCTCTCTTGTTTTGTGTTTGATTATGTCATGGGATGATGTGAAACCATGTTGGTTCACAAGTTGGGGCACTATACGGCCCGGTTTCACCGTCACAGGGAGATTCCCCCTTATACAGGTCCAGAACCTTTCGCTTCTAGGTTTGAGCGCATGCATGCGAGGGGGGACACATGCAATCACTTATACCAACCTGGCACCACACTCGCACACATATGCTAGGGACACATGCAAGTTTTCATCGATTCCGACGTTCTCGTGGTCTTCCTCCGGTGAAACCCTGATCTGCGGGCCTCGGATCGTCTACCCCCTAGACATTCTTCTGACAGGGGTAGCCCGACGTAGCTCTATCTTGTTTTGTGTTTGACTAGGTCATAGGATGATGTAAAACCATGTTGGATCACAAGTTGGGGCACTATCCTACCCGGTTTCACCTGAACGGGGAGATTCCCCCTTATACAGGTCCAGAACCTTCGCTTCTAGCTTAGAGCGCATGCATGCGAGGGGGACACATGCAATCACCTATACCAACCTTGCACCACACTCACACACATATGCTAGGGAAACATGCAAGATTTCAGATGATTCCGATGTTATCGTGGTCTTCCTCCGGCGAAACCCTGATGATCTGCGGGCCTCGGATCGTCTACCCCCTAGACATTCTTCTGACAGGGGTAGCCCGGCGTAGCTCTCTCTTGTTTTGTGTTTGATTATGTTATGGTATGATGTGAAACCATGTTGGTTTACAAGTTGGGGCACTATACGGCCCGGTTTCACCGTAACGGGGAGATTCCCCCTTATACAGGTCCAGAACCTTTCGCTTCTAGGTTAGAGCGCATGCATGCGAGGGGGGACACATGCAATCACCTATACCAACCTGGCACCACACTCACACACATATGCTAGGGACACATGCAAGTTTTCATCGATTCTGACGTTCTCGTGGTCTTCCTCCGGCGAAACCCTGATCTGCGGGCCTCGGATCGTCTACCCCCTAGACATTCTTCTGACAGGGGTAGCCCGGCGTAGCTCACTCTTGTTTTGTGTTTGACTAGGTCATAGGATGATGTAAAACCATGTTGGTTCACAAGTTGGGGCACTATCCTACCCGGTTTCACCTGAACGGGGAGATTCCCCCTTATACAGGTCCAGAACCTTCGCTTCTAGGTTAGAGCGCATGCATGCGAGGGGGACACATGCAATCATCTATACCAACCTTGCACCACACTCACACACATATGCTAGGGAAACATGCAAGTTTTCAGATGATTCCGACGTTCTCGTGGTCTTCCTCCGGCGAAACCCTGATGATCTGCGGGCCTCGGATCATCTACCCCCTAGACATTCTTCTGACAGGGGTAGCCCGGCGTAGCTCTCTCTTGTTTTGTGTTTGATTATGTCATGGGATGATGTGAAACCATGTTGGTTCACAAGTTGGGGCACTATACGGCCCGGTTTCACCGTAACGGGGAGATTCCCCTTATACAGGTCCAGAACCTTTCGCTTCTAGGTTAGAGCGCATGCATGCGAGGGGGGACACATGCAATCACCTACACCAAACTGGCACCACACTCACACACATATGCTAGGGACACATGCAAGTTTTCATCGATTCCGACGTTCTCATGGTTTTCCTCCGGCTTAACCCTGATCTGCGGGCCTCAGATCGTCAACCCCCTAGACATTCTTCTGACAGGGGTAGCCCGGCATAGCTCTCTCTTGTTTTGTGTTTGACTAGGTCATAGAATGATGTAAAACCATGTTGGTTCACAAGTTGGGGAACTATCCTACCCGGTTTCACCTGAACAGGGAGATTCCCCCTTATACAGGTCCAGAACCTTCGCTTCTAGGTTAGAGCGAATGCATTCGAGGGGGACACATGCAATCACCTATACCAACCTTGCACCACACTCACACACATATGCTAGAGACACATGCAAGTTTTCAGATGATTCCGACGTTCTCGTGGTGTTCCTCTGGTGAAACCCTGATCTGCGGGCCTCGGATCGTCTGCCCCTAGACATTCTTCTGACAGGGGTAGCCCGGCGTAGCTCTCTCTTTTTTTGTGTTTGATTATGTCATGGGATGATGTGAAACCATGTTGGTTCACAAGTTGGGGCACTATACGGCCCGGTTTCACCGTAACAGGGAGATTCCCCCTTATACAGGTCCAGAACCTTCGCTTCTAGGTTAGAGCGCATGCATGTGAGGGGGGACACATGCAATCACCTATACCAACCTGGCACCACACTCACACACATATGCTAGGGACACATGCAAGTTTTCACGGATTCCGACGTTCTCGTGGTCTTCCTCCGGCGAAACCCTGATCTCCGGGCCTCGGATCTTCTACCTAATGGAAATGAAGTTCAACATCCTCTAGAACCTTATGGTCTATTGCAAAGTTAGTGTTTCCATGGTCTGAATACTAACAAATAGCCAACAAAAAGTTAACTAAAAACTTTAAATAAATACAATTGAAAGAAAAATAAAAATAAAATTAGAAAATACCTAAAGGCACACCGCAAAGGACAAAACACATGGCAAAGAGGTCCTTTGCCGTGTGCCTGTCGCCGTCAAACACACGGCAAAGGACCTTTGCCGTGTGTATCTTTCCGTCAGACACACAACAAAGAAGTTTTTTCACCTTTTTCTTTTCTTTAATTAGCAAGGCTTTTATTACATATATGTTAGGTGATATTATTTCATAGGATCATGAGAGGACACATATGATCATAGGTTATTGTGGTCTTGATCACTATATACATGCACCCCCAGATTCCGACGTTCTCGTGGTCTTCCTCCGGCGAAACCCTGATGATCTGCGGGCCTCGGATCGTCTACCCCATAGACCTTCTTCTGGCAGGGGTAGCCCGGCGTAGCTCTCTCTTGTTTTGTGTCTGATTATGTCATGGGATGATGTGAAACCATGTTGGTTCACAAGTTGGGGCACTATACGGCCCGGTTTCACCGTAACGGGGAGATTCCCCCTTATACAGGTCCAGAACCTTCGCTTCTAGGTTAGAGCGCATGCATGCGAGGAGGGACACATGCAATCACCTATACCAACCTGGCACCACACTCACACACATATGCTAGGGACACATGCAAGTTTTCATTGATTTCGATGTTCTCGTGGTCTTCCTCCGGCGAAACCCTGATCTGCGGGCCTCGGATCGTCTACCCCCTAGACATTCTTCTGACAGGGGTAGCCCGGCGTAGCTCTCTCTTGTTTTGTGTTTGACTAGGTCATAGGATGATGTAAAACCATGTTGGTTCACAATTTGGGGCACTATCCTACCCGGTTTCACCTGAACGGGGAGATTCCCCCTTATACATGTCCAGAACCTTCGCTTCTAGGTTAGAGCGCATGCATGCGAGGGGGACACATGAAATCACCTATACCAACCTTGCACCACACTCACAAACATATGCTAAGGAAACATGCAAGTTTTCAGATGATTCCGACGTTCTCGTGGTCTTCCTCCGGCGAAACCCTGATGATCTGCGAGCCTCGGATCGTCTACCCCCTAGACATTCTTCTGACAGGGGTAGCCCGGCGTAGCTCTCTCTTGTTTTATGTTTGATTATGTCATGGGATGATGTGAAACCATGTTGGTTCACAAGTTGGGGCACTATACGGCCCGGTTTCACCGTCACAGGGAGATTCCCCCTTATACAGGTCTAGAACCTTTCGCTTCTAGGTTTGAGCGCATGCATGCGAGGGGGGGGCACATGCAATCACTTATACCAACCTGGCACCACACTCGCACACATATGCTAGGGACACATGCAAGTTTTCATCGATTCCGACGTTCTCGTGGTCTTCATCCGGTGAAACCCTGATCTGCGGGCCTCGGATCGTCTACCCCCTAGACATTCTTCTGACAGGGGTAGCCCGACGTAGCTCTCTCTTGTTTTGTGTTTGACTAGGTCATAGGATGATGTGAAACCATGTTGGTTCACAAGTTGGGGCACTATCCTACCCGGTTTCACCTGAACAGGGAGATTCCCCCTTATACAGGTCCAGAACCTTTCGCTTCTAGGTTAGAGCGCATGCATGCGAGGGGGACACATGCAATCACCTATACCCACCTTGCACCACACTCAGACACATATGCTAGGGACACATGCAAGTTTTCAGATGATTCCGACGTTCTCGTGGTCTTCCTCCGGCGAAACCCTGATGATCTGCGGGCCTCGGATCGTCTACCCCCTAGACATTCTTCTGACAGGGGTAGCCCGGCGTAGCTCTCTCTTGTTTTGTGTTTGATTATGTTATGGGATGATGTGAAACCATGTTGGTTCACAAGTTGGGGCACTATACGGCCCGGTTTCACCGTAACGGGGAGATTCCCCCTTATACAGGTCCAGAACCTTTCGCTTCTAGGTTAGAGCGCATGCATGCGAGGGGGGACACATGCAATCACCTATACCAACCTGGCACCACACTCACACACATATGCTAGGGACACATGCAAGTTTTCATCGATTCTGACGTTCTCGTGGTCTTCCTCCGGCGAAACCCTGATCTGCGGGCCTCGGATCGTCTACCCCCTAGACATTCTTCTGACAGGGGTAGCCCGGCGTAGCTCACTCTTGTTTTGTGTTTGACTAGGTCATAGGATGATGTAAAACCATGTTGGTTCACAAGTTGGGGCACTATCCTACCCGGTTTCACCTGAACGGGGAGATTCCCCCTTATATAGGTCCAGAACCTTCGCTTCTAGGTTAGAGCGCATGCATGCGAGGGGGACACATGCAATCACCTATACCAACCTTGCACCACACTCACACACATATGCTAGAGACACATGCAAGTTTTCAGATGATTCCGACGTTCTCGTGGTCTTTTTCTGGTGAAACCCTGATCTGCGGTCCTCGGATCGTCTGCCCCTAGACATTCTTCTGACAGGGGTAGCCCGGCGTAGCTCTCTCTTGTTTTGTGTTTGATTATGTCATGGGATGATGTGAAACCATGTTGGTTCACAAGTTGGGGCACTATACGGCCCGGTTTCACCGTAACAGGGAGAATCCCCCTTATACAGGTCCAGAACCTTTGCTTCTAGGTTAGAGCGCATGCATGTGAGGGGGGACACATGCAATCACCTATACCAACCTGGCACCACACTCACACACATATGCTAGGGACACATGCAAGTTTTCACCGATTCCGACGTTCTCGTGGTCTTCCTCCGGCGAAACCCTGATCTCCGGGCCTCGGATCTTCTACCTAATGGAAATGAAGTTCAACATCCTCTAGAACCTTATGGTCTATTGCAAAGTTAGTGTTTCCATGGTCTGAATACTAACAAATAGCCAACAAAAAGTTAACTAAAAACTTTAAATAAATACAATTGAAAGAAAAATAAAAATAAAATTAGAAAATACCTAAAGGCACACCGCAAAGGACAAAACACATGGCAAAGAGGTCCTTTGCCGTGTGCCTGTCGCCGTCAAACACACGGCAAAGGACCTTTGCCGTGTGTCTCTTGCCGTCAGACACACAACAAAGAAGTTTTTTCACCTTTTTCTTTTCTTTAATTAGCAAGGCTTTTATTACATATATGTTAGGTGATATTATTTCATAGGATCATGAGAGCACACATATGATCATAGGTTATTGTGGTCTTGATCACTATATACATGCACCCCCTGATTCCGACATTCTCGTGGACTTCCTCCGGCGAAACCCTGATGATCTGCAGGCCTCGGATCGTCTACCCCATAGACATTCTTCTGACAGGGGTAGCCCGGCGTAGCTCTCTCTTGTTTTGTGTTTGATTATGTCATGGGATGATGTGAAACCATGTTGGTTCACAAGTTGGGGCACTATACGGCCCGGTTTCATCGTAACAGGGAGATTCCCCCTTATACAGGTCCAGAACCTTCGCTTCTAGGTTAGAGCGCATGCATGTGAGGGGGTACACATGCAATCACCTATACCAACCTGGCACCACACTCACACACATATGCTAGGGACACATGCAAGTTTTCAGATGATTCCGGCGTTCTCGTGGTCTTCCTCCGCTGAAACACTGACCTGCGGGCCTCGGATCGTCTACCCCCTAGACATTCTTCTGACAGGGGTAGCCCGGCGTAGCTCTCTCTTGTTTTGTGTTTGATTATGTCATGGGATGATGTGAAACCATGTTGGTTCACAAGTTGGGGCACTATACGGCCCGGTTTCATCGTAACAGGGAGATTCCCCCTTATACAGGTCCAGAACCTTCGCTTCTAGGTTAGAGCGCATGCATGTGAGGGGGTACACATGCAATCACCTATACCAACCTGGCACCACACTCACACACATATGCTAGGGACACATGCAAGTTTTCAGATGATTCCGACGTTCTCGTGGTCTTCCTCCGGTGAAACCCTGATCTGCGGGTCTCGGATCGTCTACCCCCTAGACATTCTTCTGACAGGGGTAGCCCGGCGTAGCTCTCTCTTGTTTTGTGTTTGATTATGTCATGGGATGATGTGAAACCATGTTGGTTCACAAGTTGGGGCACTATACGGCCCGGTTTCACTGTAACAGGGAGATTCCCCCTTATACAGGTCCAAAACCTTCGCTTCTAGGTTAGAGCGCATGGATGTGAGGGGGGACACATGCAATCACCTATACCAACCTAGCACCACACTCACACACATATGCTAGGGACACATGCAAGTTTTCATCGATTCCGACGTTCGCGTGGTCTTCCTCCGGCGAAACCCTGATCTCCGGGCCTCGGATCGTCTACCTAATGGAAATGAAGTTCAGCATCCTCTAGAACCTTATGGTCTATTGCAAAGTTAGTGTTTCCATGGTCTGAATACTAACAAATAGCCAACAAAAAGTTAACTAAATTTTTTAAATAAATACAATTGAAAGAAAAAATAAAAAGAAAATTAGAAAATACCTAAAGGCACACGACAAAGGACAAAACACACGGCAAAGAGTTCCTTTGCCGTGTACCTGTCGCCGTCAAACACACGGCAAAGGTCCTTTGCCGTGTGTCTCTCGCCGTCAGACACACGGCAAAGAAGTTTTTTCACCTTTTTCTTTTCTTTAATTAGCAAGGCTTTTATTACATATATGTTAGGTGATATTATTTCATAGGATCATGAGAGCACACATATGATCATAGGTTATTGTGGTCTTCATCACTATATACATGCACCCCCTGATTCCGACGTTCTCGTGGACTTCCTTCGGCGAAACCCTGATGATCTGCGGGCCTCGGATCGTCTACCCCCTAGACATTCTTCTGACAGGGGTAGCCCGACGTAGCTCTCTCTTGTTTTGTGTTTGATTATGTCATGGGACAATGTGAAACCATGTTGGTTCACAAGTTGGGGTACTATACGGCCCGGTTTCACCGTAACGGGGAGATTCCCCCTTATACAGGTCCAGAACCTTCGCTTCTAGGTTAGAGCGCATGCATGCGAGGGGGACACATGCAATCACCTATACCAACCTTGCACCACACTCACACACATATGCTAGGGAAACATGCAAGTTTTCAGATGATTCCGATGTTATCGTGGTCCTCCGGCGAAACCCTGATGATCTGCGGCCCTCGGATCGTCTACCCCCTAGACATTCTTCTGACAGGGGTAGCCCGGCGTAGCTCTCTCTTGTTTTGTGTTTGATTATGTCATGGGATGATGTGAAACCATGTTGGTTCACAAGTTGGGGCACTATACGGCCCGGTTTCACCGTAACAGGGAGATTCCCCCTTATACAGGTCCAGAACCTTTCGCTTCTAGGTTAGAGCGCATGCATGCGAGGGGGACACATGCAATCACCTATACCAACCTGGCACCACACTCACACACATATGCTAGGGACACATGCAAGTTTTCATCGATTCTGACGTTCTCGTGGTCTTCCTCCGGCGAAACCCTGATCTGCGGGCCTCGGATCGTCTACCCCCTAGACATTCTTCTGACAGGGGTAGCCCGGCGTAGCTCACTCTTGTTTTGTGTTTGACTAGGTCATAGGATGATGCAAAACCATGTTGGTTCACAAGTTGGGGCACTATCTTACCCGGTTTCACCTGAACGGGGAGATTCCCCCTTATACAGGTCCAGAACCTTCGCTTCTAGGTTAGAGCGCATGCATGCGAGGGGGACACATGCAATCACCTATACCAACCTTGCACCACACTCACACACATATGCTAGGGAAACATGCAAGTTTTCAGATGATTCCGACGTTCTCGTGGTATTCCTCCGGCGAAACCCTGATGATCTGCGGGCCTCGGATCGTCTACCCCCTAGACATTCTCCTGACAGGGGTAGCCCGGCGTAGCTCTCTCTTGTTTTGTGTTTGATTATGTCATGGGATGATGTGAAACCATGTTGGTTCACAAGTTGGGGCACTATACGGCCCGGTTTCACCGTAACAGGGAGATTCCCCCTTATACAGGTCCAGAACCTTCGCTTCTAGGTTAAAGCGCATGCATGTGAGGGGGGACACATGCAATCACCTATACCAACCTGGCACCACACTCGCACACATATGCTAGGGACACATGCAAGTTTTCACCGATTCCGACGTTCTCGTGGTCTTCCTCCGGCGAAACCCTGATCTCCGGGCCTCGGATCTTCTACCTAATGGAAATGAAGTTCAACATCCTATAGAACCTTATGGTCTATTGCAAAGTTAGTGTTTCCATGGTCTGAATACTAACAAATAGCCAACAAAAAGTTAACTAAAAACTTTAAATAAATACAATTGAAAGAAAAATAAAAATAAAATTAGAAAATACCTAAAGGCACACCGCAAAGGACAAAACACATGGCAAAGAGGTCCTTTGCCGTGTGCCTGTCGCCGTCAAACACACGGCAAAGGACCTTTGCCGTGTGTCTCTTGCCGTCAGACACACAACAAAGAAGTTTTTTCACCTTTTTCTTTTCTTTAATTAGCAAGGCTTTTATTACATATATTTTAGGTGATATTATTTCATAGGATCATGAGAGCACACATATGATCATAGGTTATTGTGGTCTTGATCACTATATACATGCACCCCCTGATTCCGACATTCTCGTGGACTTCCTCCGGCGAAACCCTGATGATCTGCAGGCCTCGGATCGTCTACCCCCTAGACATTCTTCTGACAGGGGTAGCCCGGCGTAGCTCTCTCTTGTTTTGTGTTTGATTATGTCATGGGATGATGTGAAACCATGTTGGTTCACAAGTTGGGGCACTATACGGCCCGGTTTCATCGTAACAGGGAGATTCCCCCTTATACAGGTCCATAACCTTCGCTTCTAGGTTAGAGCGCATGCATGTGAGGGGGTACACATGCAATCACCTATACCAACCTGGCACCACACTCACACACATATGCTAGGGACACATGCAAGTTTTCAGATGATTCCGGCGTTCTCGTGGTCTTCCTCCGCTGAAACACTGACCTGCGGGCCTCGGATCGTCTACCCCCTAGACATTCTTCTGACAGGGGTAGCCCGGCGTAGCTCTCTCTTGTTTTGTGTTTGATTATGTCATGGGAAGATGTGAAACCATGTTGGTTCACAAGTTGGGGCACTATACGGCCCGGTTTCATCGTAACAGGGAGATTCCCCCTTATACAGGTCCAGAACCTTCGCTTCTAGGTTAGAGCGCATGCATGTGAGGGGGTACACATGCAATCACCTATACCAACCTGGCACCACACTCACACACATATGCTAGGGACACATGCAAGTTTTCAGATGATTCCGACGTTCTCGTGGTCTTCCTCCGGTGAAACCCTGATCTGCGGGTCTCGGATCGTCTACCCCCTAGACATTCTTCTGACAGGGGTAGCCCGGCGTAGCTCTCTCTTGTTTTGTGTTTGATTATGTCATGGGATGATGTGAAACCATGTTGGTTCACAAGTTGGGGCACTATACGGCCCGGTTTCACTGTAACAGGGAGATTCCCCCTTATACAGGTCCAAAACCTTCGCTTCTAGGTTAGAGCGCATGGATGTGAGGGGGGACACATGCAATCACCTATACCAACCTAGCACCACACTCACACACATATGCTAGGGACACATGCAAGTTTTCATCGATTCCGACGTTCGCGTGGTCTTCCTCCGGCGAAACCCTGATCTCCGGGCCTCGGATCGTCTACCTAATGGAAATGAAGTTCAGCATCCTCTAGAACCTTATGGTCTATTGCAAAGTTAGTGTTTCCATGGTCTGAATACTAACAAATAGCCAACAAAAAGTTAACTAAATTTTTTAAATAAATACAATTGAAAGAAAAAATAAAAAGAAAATTAGAAAATACCTAAAGGCACACGACAAAGGACAAAACACACGGCAAAGAGTTCCTTTGCCGTGTACCTGTCGCCGTCAAACACACGGCAAAGGTCCTTTGCCGTGTGTCTCTCGCCGTCAGACACACGGCAAAGAAGTTTTTTCACCTTTTTCTTTTCTTTAATTAGCAAGGCTTTTATTACATATATGTTAGGTGATATTATTTCATAGGATCATGAGAGCACACATATGATCATAGGTTATTGTGGTCTTCATCACTATATACATGCACCCCCTGATTCCGACGTTCTCGTGGACTTCCTTCGGCGAAACCCTGATGATCTGCGGGCCTCGGATCGTCTACCCCCTAGACATTCTTCTGACAGGGGTAGCCCGACGTAGCTCTCTCTTGTTTTGTGTTTGATTATGTCATGGGACAATGTGAAACCATGTTGGTTCACAAGTTGGGGTACTATACGGCCCGGTTTCACCGTAACGGGGAGATTCCCCCTTATACAGGTCCAGAACCTTCGCTTCTAGGTTAGAGCGCATGCATGCGAGGGGGACACATGCAATCACCTATACCAACCTTGCACCACACTCACACACATATGCTAGGGAAACATGCAAGTTTTCAGATGATTCCGATGTTATCGTGGTCCTCCGGCGAAACCCTGATGATCTGCGGGCCTCGGATCGTCTACCCCCTAGACATTCTTCTGACAGGGGTAGCCCGGCGTAGCTCTCTCTTGTTTTGTGTTTGATTATGTCATGGGATGATGTGAAACGATGTTGGTTCACAAGTTGGGGCACTATACGGCCCGGTTTCACCGTAACAGGGAGATTCCCCCTTATACAGGTCCAGAACCTTTCGCTTCTAGGTTAGAGCGCATGCATGCGAGGGGGGACACATGCAATCACCTATACCAACCTGGCACCACACTCACACACATATGCTAGGGACACATGCAAGTTTTCATCGATTCTGACGTTCTCGTGGTCTTCCTCCGGCGAAACCCTGATCTGCGGGCCTCGGATCGTCTACCCCCTAGACATTCTTCTGACAGGGGTAGCCCGGCGTAGCTCACTCTTGTTTTGTGTTTGACTAGGTCATAGGATGATGCAAAACCATGTTGGTTCACAAGTTGGGGCACTATCTTACCCGGTTTCACCTGAACGGGGAGATTCCCCCTTATACAGGTCCAGAACCTTCGCTTCTAGGTTAGAGCGCATGCATGCGAGGGGGACACATGCAATCACCTATACCAACCTTGCACCACACTCACACACATATGCTAGGGAAACATGCAAGTTTTCAGATGATTCCGACGTTCTCGTGGTCTTCCTCCGGCGAAACCCTGATGATCTGCGGGCCTCGGATCGTCTACCCCCTAGACATTCTTCTGACAGGGGTAGCCCGGCGTAGCTCTCTCTTGTTTTGTGTTTGATTATGTCATGGGATGATGTGAAACCATGTTGGTTCACAAGTTGGGGCACTATACGGCCCGGTTTCACCGTAACAGGGAGATTCCCCCTTATACAGGTCCAGAACCTTCGCTTCTAGGTTAGAGCGCATGCATGTGAGGGGGGACACATGCAATCACCTATACCAACCTGGCACCACACTCACACACATATGCTAGGGACACATGCAAGTTTTCACCGATTCCGACGTTCTCGTGGTCTTCCTCCGGCGAAACCCTGATCTCCGGGCCTCGGATCTTCTACCTAATGGAAATGAAGTTCAACATCCTCTAGAACCTTATGGTCTATTGCAAAGTTAGTGTTTCCATGGTCTGAATACTAACAAATAGCCAACAAAAAGTTAACTAAAAACTTTAAATAAATACAATTGAAAGAAAAATAAAAATAAAATTAGAAAATACCTAAAGGCACACCGCAAAGGACAAAACACATGGCAAAGAGGTCCTTTGCCGTGTGCCTGTCGCCGTCAAACACACGGCAAAGGACCTTTGCCGTGTGTCTCTTGCCGTCAGACACACAACAAAGAAGTTTTTTCACCTTTTTCTTTTCTTTAATTAGCAAGGCTTTTATTACATATATTTTAGGTGATATTATTTCATAGGATCATGAGAGCACACATATGATCATAGGTTATTATGGTCTTGATCACTATATACATGCACCCCCTGATTCCGACATTCTCGTGGACTTCCTCCGGCGAAACCCTGATGATCTGCAGGCCTCGGATCGTCTACCCCCTAGACATTCTTCTGACAGGGGTAGCCCGGCGTAGCTCTCTCTTGTTTTGTGTTTGATTATGTCATGGGATGATGTGAAACCATGTTGGTTCACAAGTTGCGGCACTATACGGCCCGGTTTCATCGTAACGGGGAGATTCCCCCTTATACAGGTCCAGAACCTTCGCTTCTAGGTTAGAGCGCATGCATGTGAGGGGGTACACATGCAATCACCTATACCAACCTGGCACCACACTCACACACATATGCTAGGGACACATGCAAGTTTTCAGATGATTCCGACGTTCTCGTGGTCTTCCTCCAGTGAAACCCTGATCTGCGGGCCTCGGATCGTCTACCCCCTAGACATTCTTCTGACAGGGGTAGCCCGGCGTAGCTCTCTCTTGTTTTGTGTTTGATTATGTCATGGGATGATGTGAAACCATGTTGGTTCACAAGTTGGGGCACTATACGGCACGGTTTCACTGTAACAGGGAGATTCCCCCTTATATAGGTCCAAAACCTTCGCTTCTAGGTTAGAGCGCATGCATGTGCGGGGGGACACATGCAATCACCTATACCAACCTGGCACCACACTCACACACATATGCTAGGGACACATGCAAGTTTTCATCGATTCCGACGTTCTCGTGGTCTTCCTCCGGCGAAACCCTGATCTCCGGGCCTCGGATCGTCTACCTAATGGAAATGAAGTTCAGCATCCTCTAGAACCTTATGGTCTATTGCAAAGTTAGTGTTTCCATGGTCTGAATACTAACAAATAGCCAACAAAAAGTTAACTAAAAACTTTAAATAAATACAATTGAAAGAAAAAATAAAAAGAAAATTAGAAAATACCTAAAGGCACACGACAAAGGACAAAACATACGGCAAAGAGGTCCTTTGCCGTGTACCTGTCGCCGTCAAACACACGACAAAGGTCCTTTGCCGTGTGTCTCTCGCCGTCAGACACATGGCAAATAAGTTTTTTCACCTTTTTCTTTTCTTTAATTAGCAAGGCTTTTATTTCATATATGTTAGGTGATATTATTTCATAGGATCATGAGAGCACACATATGATCATAGGTTATTGTGGTCTTCATCACTATATACATGCACCCCCCTGATTCCGACGTTCTCATGGACTTCCTTCGGCGAAACCCTGATGATCTGTGGGCCTCGGATCGTCTACACCCTAGACATTCTTCTGACAGGGGTAGCCCGGCGTAGCTCTCTCTTGTTTTGTGTTTGATTATGTCATGGGACGATGTGAAACCATGTTGGTTCACAAGTTGGGGCACTATACGGCCCGGTTTCACCGTAACGGGGAGATTCCCCCTTATACAGGTCCAGAACCTTCGCTTCTAGGTTAGAGCGCATGCATGTGAGGGGGTACACATGCAATCACCTATACCAACCTAGCACCACACTCACACACATATGCTAGGGACACATGCAAGTTTTCATCGATTCCGACGTTCGCGTGGTCTTCCTCCGGCGAAACCCTGATCTCCGGGCCTCAGATCGTCTACCTAATGGAAATGAAGTTCAGCATCCTCTAGAACCTTATGGTCTATTGCAAAGTTAGTGTTTCCATGGTCTGAATACTAACAAATAGCCAACAAAAAGTTAACTAAAAACTTTAAATAAATACAATTGAAAGAAAAAATAAAAATAAAATTAGAAAATACCTAAAGGCACACGACAAAGGACAAAACACACGACAAAGAGGTCCTTTGCCGTGTACCTGTCGCTGTAAAACACACGGCAAAGGTCCTTTCCTGTGTGTCTCTCGCCGTCAGACACACAACAAAGAAGTTTTTTCAACTTTTTCTTTTCTTTAATTAGCAAGGCTTTTATTACATATATGTTAGGTGATATTATTTCATAGGATCATGAGAGCACACATATGATCATAGGTTATTGTGGTCTTCATCACTATATACATGCACCCCCCTGATTCCGACCTTCTCGTGGACTTCCTCCAGCGAAACCATGATGATCTGCGGGCCTCGGATCGTCTACCCCCTAGACATTCTTCTGACAGGGGTAGCCCGGGGTAGCCCGGCGTAGCTCTCTCTTGTTTTGTGTTTGATTATGTCATGGGATGATGTGAAACCATGTTGGTTCACAAGTTGGGGCACTATACGGCCCGGTTTCACCGTAACGGGGAGATTCCCCCTTATACAGGTCCAGAACCTTCGCTTCTAGGTTAGAGCGCATGCATGTGAGGGGGGACACATGCAATCACCTATACCAACCTGGCACCACACTCACACACATATGCTAGGGACACATGCATGTTTTCATCGATTCCGACGTTCTCGTGGTCTTCCTCCGGTGAAACCCTGATCTGCGGGCCTCGGATCGTCTACCCCCCTAGACATTCTTCTGACAGGGGTAGCCCGGCGTAGCTCTCTCTTGTTTTGTGTTTGACTAGGTCATAGGATGATGTAAAACCATGTTGGTTCACAAGTTGGGGCACTATCCTACCCGGTTTCACCTGAACGGGGAGATTCCCCCTTATACAGGTCCAGAACCTTTCGCTTCTAGGTTAGAGCGCATGCATGCGAGGGGGACACATGCAATCACCTATACCCACCTTGCACCACACTCACACACATATGCTAGGGACACATGCAAGTTTTCAGATGATTCCGACGTTCTCGTGGTCTTCCTCCGCCGAAACCCTGATGATCTGCGGGCCTCGGATCGTCTACCCCCCTAGACATTCTTCTGACAGGGGTAGCCCGGCGTAGCTCTCTCTTGTTTTGTGTCTGACTAGGTCATAGGATGATGTAAAACCATGTTGGTTCACAAGTTGGGGCACTATCCTACCCGGTTTCACCTGAACGGGGAGATTCCCCTTATACAGGTCCAGAACCTTTTGCTTGTAGGTTAGAGCGCATGCATGGGAGGGGGACACATGCAATCACCTATACCAACCTTGCACCACACTCACACACATATGATAGGTACACATGCAAGTTTTCAGATGATTCCGACGTTCTCGTGGTCTTCCTCCGGTAAAACCCTGATCTGCAGGCCTCGGATCGTCTACCCCCTAGACATTCTTCTAACAGGGGTAGCCTGGCGTAGCTCTCTCTTGTTTTGTGTTTGATTATGTCATGGGATGATGTGAAACCATGTTGGTTCACAAGTTGGGGCACTATACGGCCCGGTTTCTCCGTAACGGGGAGATTCCCCCTTATACAGGTCCAGAACCTTCGCTTCTAGGTTAGAGCGCATGCATGCGAGGGGGGACACATGCAATCACCTATACCAACCTTGCACCACACTCACACACATATGCTAGGGACACATGCAAGTTTTCAGATGATTCCGACGTTCTCGTGGTCTTCCTCCGGTGAAACCCTGATCTGCGGGCCTCGGATCGTCTGCCCCTAGACATTCTTCTGACAGGGGTAGCCCGGCGTAGCTCTCTCTTGTTTTGTGTTTGATTATGTCATGGGATGATGTGAAACCATGTTGGTTCACAAGTTGGGGCACTATACGGCCCGGTTTCACCGTAACGGGGAGATTCCCCCTTATACAGGTATAGAACCTTCGCTTCTAGGTTAGAGCGAATGCATGTGAGGGGGGACACATGCAATCACCTATACCAACCTGGCACCACACTCACACACATATGCTAGGGACACATGCAAGTTTTCACAGATTCCGACGTTCTCGTGGTCTTCCTCCGGCGAAACCCTGATCGCCGGGCCTCGGATCTTCTACCTAATGGAAATGAAGTTCAACATCCTCTAGAACCTTATGGTCTATTGCAAAGTTAGTGTTTCCATGGTCTGAATACTAACAAATAGCCAACAAAAAGTTAACTAAAAACTTTAAATAAATACAATTGAAAGAAAAATAAAAAGAAAATTAGAAAATACCTAAAGGCACACCGCAAAGGACAAAACACATGGAAAAGAGGTCCTTTGCCGTGTGCCTGTCGCCGTCAAACACACGGCAAAGGACCTTTGCCGTGTGTCTCTTGCCGTCAGACACACAATAAAGAAGTTTTTTCACCTTTTTCTTTTCTTTAATTAGCAAGGCTTTTATTACATATATGTTAGGTGATATTATTTTATGGGATCATGAGAGCACACATATAATCATAGGTTATTGTGGTCTTGATCACTATATACATGCACCCCCTGATTCCGACATTCTCGTGGACTTCCTCCGGCGAAACCCTGATGATCTGCAGGCCTCGGATTGTCTACCCCCTAGACATTCTTCTGACAGGGGTAGCCCGGCGTAGCTCTCTCTTGTTTTGTGTTTGATTATGTCATGGGATGATGTGACACCATGTTGGTTCACAAGTTGGGGCACTATACGGCCCGATTTCATCGTAACGGGGAGATTCCCCCTTATACAGGTCCAGAACCTTCGCTTCTAGGTTAGAGCGCATGCATGTGAGGGGGGACACATGCAATCACCTATACCAACCTGGCACCACAGTCACACACATATGCTAGGGACACATGCAAGTTTTCAGATGATTCCGACGTTCTCGTGGTCTTCCTCCGGTGAAACCCTGATCTGCGGGCCTCGGATCGTCTACCCCCTAGACATTCTTCTGACAGGGGTAGCCCAGCGTAGCTCTCTCTTGTTTTGTGTTTGATTATGTCATGGGATGATGTGAAACCATGTTGGTTCACAAGTTGGGGCACTATACGGCCCGGTTTCACTGTAACAGGGAGATTCCCCCATATACATGTCCAAAACCTTCGGTTCTAGGTTAGAGCGCATGCATGTGAGGGGGCACACATGCAATCACCTATACCAACCTGGCACCACACTCACACACATATGCTAGGGACACATGCAAGTTTTCATCGATTCCGACGTTCTCGTGGTCTTCCTCCGGCGAAACCCTGATCTCCGGGCCTCGGATTGTCTACCTAATGGAAATGAAGTTCAGCATCCTCTAGAACCTTATGGTCTATTGCAAAGTTAGTGTTTCCATGGTCTGAATACTAACAAATAGCCAACAAAAAGTTAACTAAAAACTTTAAATAAATACAATTGAAAGAAAAAATAAAAAGAAAATTAGAAAATACCTAAAGGCACACGACAAAGGACAAAACACACGGCAAAGAGTTCCTTTGCCGTGTACCCGTCGCCGTCAAACACACGGCAAAGGTCCTTTGCCGTGTGTCTATCGCCGTCAGACACACGGCAAAGACGTTTTTTCACCTTTTTCTTTTCTTTAATTAGCAAGGCTTTTATTACATATATGTTAGGTGATATTATTTCATAGGATCATGAGAGCACACATATGATCATAGGTTATTGTGGTCTTCATCACTATATACATGCACCCACCTGATTCCGACGTTCTCGTGGACTTCCTCCGGCGAAACCCTGATGATCTACGGGCCTCGGATCGTCTACCCCCTAGACATTCTTCTGACAGGGGTAGCCCGGCGTAGCTCTCTCTTGTTTTGTGTTTGATTATGTCATGGGATGATGTGAAACCATGTTGGTTCACAAGTTGGGGCACTATACGGCCCGGTTTCACCGTAACGGGGAGATTCCCCCTTATACAGGTCCAGAACCTTCGCTTCTAGGTTAGAGCGCATGCATGTGAGGGGGGACACATGCAATCACCTATACCAACCTAGCACCACACTCACACACATATGCTAGGGACACATGCAAGTTTTCATCGATTCCGACGTTCGCGTGGTCTTCCTCCGGCGAAACCCTGATCTCCGGGCCTCGGATCGTCTACCTAATGGAAATGAAGTTCAGCATCCTCTAGAACCTTATGGTCTATTGCAAAGTTAGTGTTTCCATGGTCTGAATACTAACAAATAGCCAACAAAAAGTTAACTAAATTTTTTAAATAAATACAATTGAAAGAAAAAATAAAAAGAAAATTAGAAAATACCTAAAGGCACAGGACAAAGGACAAAACACACGGCAAAGAGGTCCTTTGCCGTGTACCTGTCGCCGTAAAACACACGGCAAAGGTCCTTTGCCGTGTGTCTCTTGCCGTCAGACACACAACAAAGAAGTTTTTTCACCTTTTTCTTTTCTTTAATTAGCAAGGCTTTTATTACATATATGTTAGGTGATATTATTTCATAGGATCATGAGAGCACACATATGATCATAGGTTATTGTGGTCTTCATCACTATATACATGCACCCCCCTAATTCCGATATTCTCGTGGACTTCCTCCAGCGAAACCCTGATGATCTGCGGGCCTCGGATCGTCTACCCCCTAGACATTCTTCTGACAGGGGTAGCCCGGGGTAGCCCGGCGTAGATCTCTCTTGTTTTGTGTTTGATTATGTCATGGGATGATGTGAAACCATGTTGGTTCACAAGTTGGGGCACTATACGGCCCGGTTTCACCGTAACGGGGAGATTCCCCCTTATACAGGTCCAGAACCTTCGCTTCTAGGTTAGAGCGCATACATGTGAGGGGGGACACATGCAATCACCTATACCAACCTGGCACCACACTCACACACATATGCTAGGGACACATGCAAGTTTTCATCGATTCCGACGTTCTCGTGGTCTTCCTCCGGCGAAACCCTGATCTGCGGGCCTCGGATCGTCTACCCCCTAGACATTCTTCTGACAGGGGTAGCCCGGCGTAGCTCTCTCTTGTTTTGTGTTTAACTAGGTCATAGGATGATGTAAAACCATGTTGGTTCACAAGTTGGGGCACTATCCTACCCGGTTTCACCTGAACGGGGAGATTCCCCCTTATACAGGTCCAGAACCTTTCGCTTCTAGGTTAGAGCGCATGCATGCGAGGGGGACACATGCAATCACCTATACCCACCTTGCACCACACTGACACACATATGCTAGGGACACATGCAAGTTTTCAGATGATTCTGACGTTCTCGTGGACTTCCTCCGGCGAAACCCTGATGATCTGCGGGCCTCGGATCGTCTACCCCCCTAGACATTCTTCTGACAGGGGTAGCCCGGCGTAGCTCTCTCTTGTTTTGTGTCTGACTAGGTCATAGGATGATGTAAAACCATGTTGGTTCACAAGATGGGGCACTATCCTACCCGGTTTCACCTGAACGGGGAGATTCCCCTTATACAGGTCCAGAACCTTTTGCTTGTAGGTTAGAGCGCATGCATGCGAGGGGGACACATGCAATCACCTATACCAACCTTGCACCACACTCACACACATATGCTAGGTACACATGCAAGTTTTCAGATGATTCCGACGTTCTCGTGGTCTTCCTCCGGTAAAACCCTGATCTGCGGGCCTCGGATCGTCTACCCCCTAGACATTCTTCTAACAGGGGTAGCCTGGCGTAGCTCTCTCTTGTTTTGTGTTTGATTATGTCATGGGATGATGTGAAACCATGTTGGTTCACAAGTTGGGGCACTATACGGCCCGGTTTCACCGTAACGGGGAGATTCCCCCTTATACAGGTCCAGAACCTTCGCTTCTAGGTTAGAGCGCATGCATGCGAGGGGGGACACATGCAATCACCTATACCAACCTGGCACCACACTCACACACATATGCTAGGGACACATGCAAGTTTTCAGATCATTCCGACGTTCTCGTGGTCTTCCTCCGGCGAAACCCTGATGATCTGCGGGCCTCGGATCGTCTACCCCCCTAGACATTCTTCTGACAGGGGTAGCTCGGCGTAGCCCTCTCTTGTTTTGTGTCTGACTAGGTCATAGGATGATGTAAAACCATGTTGGTTCACAAGTTGGGGCACTATCCTACCCGGTTTCACCTGAACGGGGAGATTCCCCTTATACAGGTCTAGAACCTTTTGCTTCTAGGTTAGAGCGCATGCATGCGAGGGGGACACATGCAATCACCTATACCAACCTTGCACCACACTCACACACATATGCTAGGTACACATGCAAGTTTTCAGATGATTCCGACGTTCTCGTGGTCTTCCTCCGGTAAAACCCTAATCTGCGGGCTCGGATCATCTACCCCCTAGACATTCTTCTAACAGGGGTAGCCCGGCGTAGCCCTCTCTTGTTTTGTGTTTGATTATGTCATGGAATGATGTGAAACCATGTTGGTTCACAAGTTGGGGTACTATACGGCCCGGTTTCACCGTAACAGGGAGATTCCCCCTTATACAGGTCCAGAACCTTTCGCTTCTAGGTTAGAGCGCATGCATGCGAGGGGGGACACATGCAATCACCTATACCAACCTGGCACCACACTCACACACATATGCTAGGGACACATGCAAGTTTTCATCGATTCCGACGTTCTCGTGGTCTTCCTCCGGCGAAACCCTGATCTGCGGGCCTCGGATCGTCTACCCCCTAGACATTCTTCTGACAGGGGTAGCCCGACGTATCTCTCTCTTGTTTTGTGTTTGACTAGGTCATAGGATGATGTAAAACCATGTTGGTTCACAAGTTGGGGCACTATCCTACCCGGTTTCACCTGAACGGGGAGATTCCCCCTTATACAGGTCCAGAACCTTCGCTTCTAGGTTAGAGCGCATGCATGCGAGGGGGACACATGCAATCACCTATACCAACCTTGCACCACACTCACACACATATGCTAGGGAAACATGCAAGTTTTCAGATGATTCCGACGTTCTCGTGGTCTTCCTCCGGCGAAACCCTGATGATCTGCGGGCCTCGGATCGTCTACCCCCTAGACATTCTTCTGACAGGGGTAGCCCGGCGTAGCTCTCTCTTGTTTTGTTTTTCATTATGTCATAGGATGATGTGAAACCATGTTGGTTCACAAGTTGGGGCACTATACAGCCCGGTTTCACCTGAACGGGGAGATTCCCCCTTATAGAGGTCCAGAACCTTCGCTTCTAGGTTAGAGCGCATGCATGCGAGGAGGGACACATGCAAGCACATATACCAACCTGGCACCACACTCACACACATATGCTAGGGACACATGCAAGTTTTCATCGATTCCGACTTTCTCGTGGTCTTCCTCCGGCGAAACCCTGATGATCTGCGGGCCTCGGATCGTCTACCCCCTAGACATTCATCTGACAGGGGTAGCCCAGCGTAGCTCTCTCTTGTTTTGTGTTTGACTAGGTCATAGGATGATGTTAAACCATGTTGGTTCACAAGTTGGGGCACTATCCTACCCGGTTTCACCTAAACGAGGAGATTCCCCTTATACAGGTCCAGAACCTTTCGCTTCTAGGTTAGAGCGCATGCATGCGAGGGGGACACATGCAATCACCTATACCAACCTTGCACCACATTCACACACCTATGCTAGGGACACATGCAAGTTTTCAGATGATTCCGACGTTCTCGTGGACTTCCTCCGGTGAAATCCTGATGATCTACGGGCCTCGGATCGTCTACCCCCTAGACATTCTTCTGACAGGGGTATCCCGGCGTAGTTCTCTCTTGTTTTGTGTTTGACTAGGTCATAGGATGATGTAAAACCATGTTGGTTCACAAGTTGGGGCACTATCCTACCCGGTTTCACCTGAACGGGGAGATTCCCCCTTATACAGGTCCAGAACCTTCGCTTATAGGTTAGAGCGCATGCATGCGAGGGGGACACATGCAATGACCTATACCAACCTTGCACCACACTCACACACATATGCTAGGGAAACATGCAAGTTTTCAGATGATTCCGACGTTCTCGTGGTCTTCCTCCGACAAAACCCTGATGATCTGCGGGCCTCGGATCGTCTACCCTCTAGACATTCTTCTGACAGGGGTAGCCCGGCGTAGCTCTCTCTTGTTTTGTGTTTGATTATGTCATGGGATGATGTGAAACCATGTTGGTTCACAAGTTGGGGCACTATACGGCCCGGTTTCACCGTAACGGGGAGACTCCCCCTTATACAGGTCCAAAACCTTCGCTTCTAGGTTAGAGCGCATGCATGTGAGGGGGGACACATGCAATCACCTATACCAACCTGGCACCACACTCACACACATATGCTAGGGACACATGCAAGTTTTCATCGATTCCGACATTCTCGTGGTCTTCCTCCGGCGAAACCCTGATCTCCGGGCCTCGGATCGTCTACCTAATGGAAATGAAGTTCAGCATCCTCTAGGACCTTATGGTCTATTGCAAAGTTAGTGTTTCCATGGTCTGAATACTAACAAATAGCCAACAAAAAGTTAACTAAAAACTTTAAATAAATACAATTGAAAGAAAAAATAAAAAGAAAATTAGAAAATACCTAAAGGCACACGACAAAGGACAAAACACACGACAAAGAGGTCCTTTGCCGTGTACCTGTCGCCGTAAAACACACGGCAAAGGTCCTTTGCCGTGTGTCTCTCGCCGTCAGACACACAACAAAGAAGTTTTTTCACCTTTTTCTTTTCTTTAATTAGCAAGGCTTTTATTACATATATGTTAGGTGATATTATTTCATAGGATCATGAGAGCACACATATGATCATAGGTTATTGTGGTCTTCATCACTATATACATGCACCCCCTGATTCCGACATTCTCGTGGACTTCCTCCGGCGAAACCCTGATCTGCGGGCCTCGGATCGTCTACCCCCTAGACATTCTTCTGACAGGGGTAGCCCGGCGTAGCTCTCTCTTGTTTTGTGTTTGACTAGGTCATAGGATGATGTAAAACCATGTTGGTTCACAAGTTGGGGCACTATCCTACCCGGTTTCACCTGAACGGGGAGATTCCCCCTTATACAGGTCCAGAACCTTCGCTTCTAGGTTAGAGCGCATGCATGCGAGGGGGACACATGCAATCACCTATACCAACCTTGCACCACACTCACACACATATGCTAAGGAAACATGCAAGTTTTCAGATGATTCCGACGTTCTCGTGGTCTTCCTTCGGCGAAACCCTGATGATCTGCGGGCCTCGGATCGTCTACCCCCTAGACATTCTTCTGACAGGGGTAGCCTGGCGTAGCTCTCTATTGTTTTGTGTTTTATTATGTCATGGGATGATGTGAAACCATGTTGGTTCACAAGTTGGGGCACTATACGGCCCGATTTCACCGTAACAGGGAGATTCCCCCTTATACAGGTCCAGAACCTTTCGCTTCGAGGTTAGAGCGCATGCATGCGAGGGGGGACACATGCAATCACCTATACCAACCTGGCACCACACTCACACACATATGCTAGGGACACATGCAAGTTTTTATCGATTCCGACGTTCTCATGGTCTTCCTCCGGTGAAACCCTGATCTGCGGGCCTCGGATCGTCTACCCCCTAGACATTCTTCTGACAGGGGTAGCCCGACGTAGCTCTCTCTTGTTTTGTGTTTGACTAGGTCATAGGATGATGTAAAACCATGTTGGTTCACAAGTTGGGGCACTATCCTACCCGGTTTCACCTGAACAGGGAGATTCCCCCTTATACAGGTCCAGAACCTTCGCTTCTAGGTTAGAGCGCATGCATGCGAGGGGGACACATGCAATCACCTATACCAACCTTGCACCACACTCACACACATATGCTAGGGAAACATGCAAGTTTTCAGATGATTCCGATGTTATCATGGTCTTCCTCCGGCGAAACCCTGATGATCTGCGGGCCTCGGATCGTCTACCCCTAGACATTCTTCTGACAGGGGTAGCCCGGCGTAGCTCTCTCTTGTTTTGTGTTTGATTATGTCATGGGATGATGTGAAACCATGTTGGTTCACAAGTTGGGGCACTATACGGCCCGGTTTCACCGTAACGGGGAGATTCCCCCTTATACAGGTCCAGAACCTTTCGCTTCTAGGTTAGAGCGCATGCATGCGAGGGGGACACATGCAATCACCTATACCAACCTGGCACCACACTCACACACATATGCTAGGGACACATGCAAGTTTTCATCGATTCTGACGTTCTCGTGGTCTTCCTCCGGCGAAACCCTGATCTACGGGCCTCGGATCGTCTACCCCCTAGACATTGTTCTGACAGGGGTAGCCCGGCGTAGCTCACTCTTGTTTTGTGTTTGACTAGGTCATAGGATGATGTAAAACCATGTTGGTTCACAAGTTGGGGCACTATCCTACCCGGTTTCACCTGAACGGGGAGATTCCCCCTTATACAGGTCCAGAACCTTCGCTTCTAGGTTAGAGCGCATGCATGCGAGGGGGACACATGCAATGACCTATACCAACCTTGCACCACACTCACACACATATTCTAGGGAAACATGCAAGTTTTCAGATGATTCCGACGTTCTCGTGGTCTTCCTCCGGCGAAACCCTGATGATCTGCGGGCCTCGGATCGTCTACCCCCTAGACATTCTTCTGACAGGGGTAGCCCGGCGTAGCTCTCTCTTGTTTTGTGTTTGATTATGTCATGGGATTATGTGAAACCATGTTGGTTCACAAGTTGGGGCACTGTACGGCCCGGTTTCACCGTAATGGGGAGATTCCCCTTATATAGGTCCAGAACCTTTCGCTTCTAGGTTAGAGCGCATGCATGCGAGGAGGGACACATGCAATCACCTATACCAAACTGGCACCACACTCACACACATATGCTAGGGACACATGCAAGTTTTCATCGATTCCGACGTTCTCGTGGTTTTCCTCCAGCGAAACCCTAATCTGCGGGCCTCGGATCGTCTACCCCCTAGACATTCTTATGACAGGGGTAGCCCGGCGTAGCTCTCTCTTGTTTTGTGTTTGACTAGGTCATAGGATGATATAAAACCATGTTGGTTCACAAGTTGGGGAACTATCCTACCCGGTTTCACCTGAACGGGGAGATTCCCCCTTATACAGGTCCAGAACCTTCGCTTCTAGGTTAGAGCGAATGCATGCGAGGGGGACACATGCAATCACCTATACCAACCTTGCACCACACTCACACACATATGCTAGAGACACATGCAAGTTTTCAGATGATTCCGACGTTCTCGTGGTCTTCCTCCGGTGAAACCCTGATCTGCGGGCCTCGGATCGTCTGCCCCTAGACATTCTTCTGACAGGGGTAGCCCGGCTTAGCTCTCTCTTGTTTTGTGTTTGATTATGTCATGGGATGATGTGAAACCATGTTGGTTCACAAGTTGGGGCACTATACGGCCCGGTTTCACCGTAACGGGGAGATTCCCCCTTATATAGGTCCCGAACCTTCGCTTCTAGGTTAGAGCGCATGCATGTGAGGGGGGACACATGCAATCACCTATACCAACCTGGCACCACACTCACACACATATGCTAGGGACACATGCAAGTTTTACCGATTCCGACGTTCTCGTGGTCTTCCTCCGGCGAAACCCTGATCTCCGGGCCTCGGATCTTCTACCTAATGGAAATGAAGTTCAACATCCTCTAGAACCTTATGGTCTATTGCAAAGTTAGTGTTTCCATGGTCTGAATACTAACAAATAGCCAACAAAAAGTTAACTGAAAACTTTAAATAAATACAATTGAAAGAAAAATAAAAAGAAAATTATAAAATACCTAAAGGCACACCGCAAAGGGCAAAACACATGGCAAAGAGGTCCTTTGCTGTGTGCCTGTCGCCGTCAAACACACGGCAAAGGACCTTTACCGTGTGTCTCTTGCCGTCAGACACACAACAAAGAAGTTTTTTCACCTTTTTCTTTTCTTTAATTAGCAAGGCTTTTATTACATATATGTTAGGTGATATTATTTTATATTATCATGAGAGCACACATATGATCATAGGTTATTGTGGTCTTGATCACTATATACATGCACCCCCTGATTCCGACATTCTCGTGGACTTCCTCCGGCGAAACCCTGATGATCTGCAGGCCTCGGATCGTCTACCCCCTAGACATTCTTCTGACAGGGGTAGACCGGCGTTGCTCTCTCTTGTTTTGTGTTTGATTATGTCATGGGATGATGTGAAACCATGTTGGTTCACAAGTTGGGGCACTATACGGCCCGGTTTCATCGTAACGGGGAGATTCCCCCTTATACAGGTCCAGAACCTTCGCTTCTAGGTTAGAGCGCATGCATGTGAGGGCGGACACATGCAATCACCTATACCAACCTGGCACCACACTCACACACATATGCTAGGGACACATGCAAGTTTTCAGATGATTCCGACGTTCTTGTGGTCTTCCTCCGGTGAAACCCTGATCTGCGGGCCTCGGATCGTCTACCCCCTAGACATTCTTCTGACAGGGGTAGCCCGGCGTAGCTCTCTCTTGTTTTGTGTTTGATTATGTCATGGGATGATGAGAAACCATGTTGGTTCACAAGTTGGGGCACTATACGGCCCGGTTTCACTGTAACAGGGAGATTCCCCCATATACATGTCCAAAACCTTCGCTTCTAGGTTAGAGCGCATGCATGTGATGGGGCACACATGCAATCACCTATACCAACCTGGCACCACACTCACACACATATGCTAGGGACACATGCAAGTTTTCATCGATTCCGACGTTCTCGTGGTCTTCCTCCGGCGAAACCCTGATCTCCGGGCCTCGGATCGTCTACCTAATGGAAATGAAGTTCAGCATCCTCTAGAACCTTATGGTCTATTGCAAAGTTAGTGTTTCCATGGTCTCAATACTAACAAATAGCCAACAAAAAGTTAACTAAAAACTTTAAATAAATACAATTGAAAGAAAAATAAAAAGAAAATTAGAAAATACCTAAAGGCACACGACAAAGGACAAAACACACGACAAAGAGGTCCTTTGCCGTGTACCTGTCGCCGTCAAACACACGGCAAAGGTCCTTTGCCGTGTGTCTGTCGCCGTCAGACACACGGCAAAGAAGTTTTTTCACCTTTTTCTTTTCTTTAATTAGCAAGGCTTTTATTACATATATGTTAGGTGATATTATTTCATAGGATCATGAGAGCACACATATGATCATAGGTTATTGTGGTCTTCATCACTATATACATGCACCCCCTGATTCCGACGTTCTCGTGGACTTCCTTCGGCGAAACCCTGATGATCTGCGGGCCTCGGATCGTCTACCCCCTAGACATTCTTCTGACAGGGGTATCCCGGCGTAGCTCTCTCTTGTTTTGTGTTTGATTATGTCATGGGATGATGTGAAACCATGTTGGTTCACAAGTTGGGGCACTATACGGCGCGGTTTCACCGTAACGGGGAGATTCCCCCTTATACAGGTCCAGAACCTTCGCTTCTAGGTTAGAGCGCATGCATGTGAGGGGGGACACATGCAATCACCTATACCAACCTGGCACCACACTCACACACATATGCTAGGGACACATGCTAGTTTTCATCGATACCGATGTTCGCATGGTCTTCCTCCGGCGAAACCCTGATCTCCGGGCCTCGGATCGTCTACCTAATGGAAATGAAGTTCAGCATCCTCTAGAACCTTATGGTCTATTGCAAAGTTAGTGTTTCCATGGTCTGAATACTAACAAATAGCCAACAAAAAGTTAACTAAAAACTTTAAATAAATACAATTGAAAGAAAAAATAAAAAGAAAATTAGAAAATACCTAAAGGCACACGACAAAGGACAAAACACACGACAAAGAGGTCCTTTGCCGTGTACCTGTCGCCGTCAAACACACGGCAAAGGTCCTTTGCCGTGTGTCTGTCGCCGTCAGACACACGGCAAAGAAGTTTTTTCACCTTTTTCTTTTCTTTAATTAGCAAGGCTTTTATTACATATATGTTAGGTGATATTATTTCATAGGATCATGAGAGCACACATATGATCATAGGTTATTGTGGTCTTCATCACTATATACATGCACCCCCTGATTCCGACGTTCTCGTGGACTTCCTTCGGCGAAACCCTGATGATCTGCGGGCCTCGGATCGTCTACCCCCTAGACATTCTTCTGACAGGGGTATCCCGGCGTAGCTCTCTCTTGTTTTGTGTTTGATTATGTCATGGGATGATGTGAAACCATGTTGGTTCACAAGTTGGGGCACTATACGGCGCGGTTTCACCGTAACGGGGAGATTCCCCCTTATACAGGTCCAGAACCTTCGCTTCTAGGTTAGAGCGCATGCATGTGAGGGGGGACACATGCAATCACCTATACCAACCTGGCACCACACTCACACACATATGCTAGGGACACATGCTAGTTTTCATCGATACCGATGTTCGCATGGTCTTCCTCCGGCGAAACCCTGATCTCCGGGCCTCGGATCGTCTACCTAATGGAAATGAAGTTCAGCATCCTCTAGAACCTTATGGTCTATTGCAAAGTTAGTGTTTCCATGGTCTGAATACTAACAAATAGCCAACAAAAAGTTAACTAAAAACTTTAAATAAATACAATTGAAAGAAAAAATAAAAAGAAAATTAGAAAATACCTAAAGGCACACAACAAAGGACAAAACACACGGCAAAGAGGTCCTTTGCCGTGTACCTGTCGCCGTAAAACACACGGCAAAGGTCCTTTGCCGTGTGTCTCTCGCCGTCAGACACACAACAAAGAAGTTTTTTCACCTTTTTCTTTTCTTTAATTAGCAAGGCTTTTATTACATATATGTTAGGTGATATTATTTCATAGGATCATGAGAGCACACATATGATCATAGGTTATTGTGGTCTTCATCACTATATACATGCACCCCCTGATTCCGACGTTCTCGTGGACTTCCTCCAGCGAAACCCTGATGATCTGCGGGCCTCGGATCGTCTACCCCCTAGACATTCTTCTGACAGGGGTAGCCCGGGGTAGCCCGGCGTAGCTCTCTCTTTTTTTGTGTTTTATTATGTCATGGGATGATGTGAAACCATGTTGGTTCACAAGTTGGGGCACTATACGGCCCGGTTTCATCGTAACGGGGAGATTCCCCCTTATACAGGTCCAGAACCTTCGCTTCTAGGTTAGAGCGCATGCATGTGAGGGCGGACACATGCAATCACCTATACCAACCTGGCACCACACTCACACACATATGCTAGGGACACATGCAAGTTTTCAGATGATTCCGACGTTCTCGTGGTCTTCCTCCGGTGAAACCATGATCTGCGGGCCTCGGATCGTCTACCCCCTAGACATTCTTCTGACAGGGGTAGCCCGGCGTAGCTCTCTCTTGTTTTGTGTTTGATTATGTCATGGGATGATGAGAAACCATGTTGGTTCACAAGTTGGGGCACTATACGGCCCGGTTTCACTGTAACAGGGAGATTCCCCCATATACATATCCAAAACCTTCGCTTCTAGGTTAGAGCGCATGCATGTGATGGGGCACACATGCAATCACCTATACCAACCTGGCACCACACTCACACACATATGCTAGGGACACATGCAAGTTTTCATCGATTCCGACGTTCTCGTGGTCTTCCTCCGGCGAAACCCTGATCTCCGGGCCTCGGATCGTCTACCTAATGGAAATGAAGTTCAGCATCCTCTAGAACCTTATGGTCTATTGCAAAGTTAGTGTTTCCATGGTCTGAATACTAACAAATAGCCAACAAAAAGTTAACTAAAAACTTTAAATAAATACAATTGAAAGAAAAAATAAAAAGAAAATTAGAAAATACCTAAAGGCACACGACAAAGGACAAAACACACGACAAAGAGGTCCTTTGCCGTGTACCTGTCGCCGTCAAACACACGGCAAAGGTCCTTTGCCGTGTGTCTGTCGCCGTCAGACACACGGCAAAGAAGTTTTTTCACCTTTTTCTTTTCTTTAATTAGCAAGGCTTTTATTACATATATGTTAGGTGATATTATTTCATAGGATCATGAGAGCACACATATGATCATAGGTTATTGTGGTCTTCATCACTATATACATGCACCCCCTGATTCCGACGTTCTCGTGGACTTCCTTCGGCGAAACCCTGATGATCTGCGGGCCTCGGATCGTCTACCCCCTAGACATTCTTCTGACAGGGGTATCCCGGCGTAGCTCTCTCTTGTTTTGTGTTTGATTATGTCATGGGATGATGTGAAACCATGTTGGTTCACAAGTTGGGGCACTATACGGCCCGGTTTCACCGTAACGGGGAGATTCCCCCTTATACAGGTCCAGAACCTTCGCTTCTAGGTTAGAGCGCATGCATGTGAGGGGGACACATGCAATCACCTATACCAACCTGGCACCACACTCACACACATATGCTAGGGACACATGCTAGTTTTCATCGATACCGACGTTCGCATGGTCTTCCTCCGGCGAAACCCTGATCTCCGGGCCTCGGATCGTCTACCTAATGGAAATGAAGTTCAGCATCCTCTAGAACCTTATGGTCTATTGCAAAGTTAGTGTTTCCATGGTCTGAATACTAACAAATAGCCAACAAAAAGTTAACTAAAAACTTTAAATAAATACAATTGAAAGAAAAAATAAAAAGAAAATTAGAAAATACCTAAAGGCACACAACAAAGGACCAAACACACGGCAAAGAGGTCCTTTGCCGTGTACCTGTCGCCGTAAAACACACGGCAAAGGTCCTTTGCCGTGTGTCTCTCGCCGTCAGACACACAACAAAGAAGTTTTTTCACCTTTTTCTTTTCTTTAATTAGCAAGGCTTTTATTACATATATGTTAGGTGATATTATTTCATAGGATCATGAGAGCACACATATGATCATAGGTTATTGTGGTCTTCATCACTATATACATGCACCCCCTGATTCCGACGTTCTCGTGGACTTCCTCCAGCGAAACCCTGATGATCTGCGGGCCTCGGATCGTCTACCCCCTAGACATTCTTCTGACAGGGGTAGCCCGGGGTAGCCCGGCGTAGCTCTCTCTTGTTTTGTGTTTTATTATGTCATGGGATGATGTGAAACCATGTTGGTTCACAAGTTGGGGTACTATACGGCCCGGTTTCACCGTAACAGGGAGATTCCCCCTTATACTGGTCCAGAACCTTCGCTTCTAGGTTAGAGCGCATGCATGTGAGTGGGGACACATGCAATCTCCTATACCAACCTGGAACCACACTCACAAACATATGCTAGGGACACATGCAAGTTTTCATCGATTCCGACGTTCTCGTGGTCTTCCTCCGGCGAAACCCTGATCTGCGGGCCTCGGATCATCTACCCCCTAGACATTCTTCTGACAGGGGTAGCTCGGCGTAGCTCTCTCTTGTTTTGTGTTTGTATAGGTCATAGGATGATGTAAAACCATGTTGGTTCACAAGTTGGGGCACTATCCTACCCGGTTTCACCTGAACGGGGAGATTCCCCCTTATACAGGTCCAGAACCTTTCGCTTCTAGGTTAGAGCGCATGCATGCGAGGGGGACACATGTAATCACCTATACCAACCTTGCACCACACTCACACACATATGCTAGGGACACATGCAAGTTTTCAGATGATTCCGACGTTCTCGTGGACTTCCTCCGGCGAAACCCTAATGACCTGCGGGCCTCAGATCGTCTACCCCCCTAGACATTCTTCTGACAGGGGTAGCCCGGCGTAGCTCTCTCTTGTTTTGTGTCTGACTAGGTCATAGGATGATGTAAAACCATGTTGGTTCACAAGTTGGGGCACTATCCTACCCGGTTTCACCTGAACGGGGAGATTCCCCTTATACAGGTCCAAAACCTTTTGCTTCTAGGTTAGAGCGCATGCATGCGAGGGGGACACATGCAATCACCTATACCAACCTTGCACCACACTCACACGAATATGCTAGGTACACATGCAAGTTTTCAGATGATTCCGACGTTCTCGTGGTCTTCCTCCGGTAAAACCCTGATCTGCGGGCCTCGGATCGTCTACCCCCTAGACATTCTTCTAACAGGGGTAGCCTGGCGTAGCTCTCTCTTGTTTTGTGTTTGATTATGTCATGGGATGATGCGAAACAATGTTGGTTCACAAGTTGGGGCACTATACGGCCCGGTTTCACCGTAACGGGGAGATTCCCCCTTATACAGGTCCAGAACCTTCGCTTCTAGGTTAGAGCGCATGCATGCGAGGGGGGACACATGCAATCACCTATACCAACCTGGCACCACACTCACACACATATGCTAGGGACACATGCAAATTTTCATCGATTCCGACATTTTCGTGGTCTTCCTCCGACGAAACCCTGATGATCTGCGGGCCTCGGATCGTCTACCCCCCTAGACATTCTTCTGACAGGGGTAGCCCGACGTAGCTCTCTCTTGTTTTGTGTCTGACTAGGTCATAGGATGATGTAAAACCATGTTGGTTCACAAGTTGGGGCACTATCCTAACCAGTTTCACCTGAACGGGGAGATTCCCGTTATACAGGTCCAGAACCTTTCGCTTCTAGGTTAGAGCGCATGCATGCGAGGGGGACACATGCAATCACCTATACCAACCTTGGACCACACTCACACACATATGCTAGGGACACATGCAAGTTTTCAGATGATTCCGACGTTCTCGTGGTCTTCCTACGGCGAAACCCTGATGATCTGCGGGCCTCGGATCGTCCACCCCCTAGACATTCTTCTGACAGGGGTAGCCCGGCATAGCTCTCTCTTGTTTTGTGTTTGATTATGTCATGGGATGATGTGAAACCATGTTGGTTCACAAGTTGGGGCACTATACGGCCCGGTTTCACCGTAACAGGGAGATTCCCCCTTATACAGGTCCAGAACCTTCGCTTCTAGGTTAGAGCGCATGCATGTGAGGGGGGACACATGCAATCACCTATACCAACCTGGCACCACACTCACACACATATGGTAGAGACACATGCAAGTTTTCATCGATTCCGACGTTCTCGTGGTCTTCCTCCGGCGAAACCCTGATCTCCGGGCCTCGGATCGTCTACCTAATGGAAATGAAGTTCAGCATCCTCTAGGACCTTATGGTCTATTGCAAAGTTAGTGTTTCCATGGTCTG
This sequence comes from Avena sativa, assembly GCA_916181665.1. Classification (NCBI taxonomy): domain Eukaryota; kingdom Viridiplantae; phylum Streptophyta; class Magnoliopsida; order Poales; family Poaceae; genus Avena; species Avena sativa. The sequence continues at coordinate 96,143,579 of OV702294.1, forward strand.
AATACTAACAAATAGCCAACAAAAAGTTAACTAAAAACTTTAAATTTATACAATTGAAAGAAAAAATAAAAAGAAAATTAGAAAATACCTAAAGGCACACGACAAAGGACAAAACACACGGCAAAGAGGTCCTTTGCCGTGTACCTGTCGCCGTCAAACACACGGCAAAGGTCCTTTGCCGTGTGTCTCTCGCCGTTAGAGACACGGCAAAGAAGTTTTTTCACCTTTTTCTTTTCTTTAATTAGCAAGGCTTTTATTACATATATGTTAGGTGATATTATTTCATAGGATCATGAGAGCACACATATGATCATAGGTTATTGTGGTCTTCATCACTATATACATGCACCCCCCTGATTCCGACGTTCTCGTGGACTTCCTTCAGCGAAACCCTGATGATCTGCGGGCCTTGGATCGTCTACCCCCTAGACATTCTTCTGACAGGGGTATCCCGGCGTAGCTCTCTCTTGTTTTGTGTTTGATTATTTCATGGGATGATGTGAAACCATGTTGGTTCACAAGTCGGGGCACTATACGGCCCGGTTTCACCGTAACGGGGAGATTCCCCCTTATACAGGTCCAGAACCTTCGCTTCTAGGTTAGAGCGCATGCATGTGAGGGGGGACACATGCAATCACCTATACCAACCTGGCACCACACTCACACACATATGCTAGGGACACATGCAAGTTTTCATCGATTCCGACGTTCGCGTGGTCTTCCTCCGGCGAAACCCTGATCTCCGGGCCTCAGATCGTCTACCTAATGGAAATGAAGTTCAGCATCCTCTAGAACCTTATGGTCTATTGCAAAGTTAGTGTTTCCATGGTCTGAATACTAACAAATAGCCAACAAAAATTTAACTAAAAACTTTAAATAAATACAATTGAAAGAAAAAATAAAAATAAAATTAGAAAATACCTAAAGGCACACGACAAAGGACAAAACACACGGCAAAGAGGTCCTTTGCCGTGTACCTGTCGCCGTAAAACACACGGCAAAGGTCCTTTGCCGTGTGTCTCTCGCCATCAGACACACAACAAAGAAGTTTTTTCACCTTTTTCTTTTCTTTAATTTGCAAGGCTTTTATTACATATATGTTAGGTGATATTATTTCATAGGATCATGAGAGCACACATATGATCATAGGTTATTGTGGTCTTCATCACTATATACATGCACCCCCCTGATTCCGACGTTCTCATGGACTTCCTCCAGCGAAACCCTGATGATCTGCGGGCCTCGGATCGTCTACCCCCTAGACATTCTTCTGACAGGGGTAGCCCGGGGTAGCTCTATCTTGTTTTGTGTTTGATTATGTCATGGGATGATGTGAAACCATGTTGGTTCACAAGTTGGGGCACTATACGGCCCGGTTTCACCGTAACGGGGAGATTCCCCCTTATACAGGTCCAGAACCTTCGCTTCTAGGTTAGAGCGCATGCATGTGAGGGGGGACACATGCAATCACCTATACCAACCTGGCACCACACTCACACACATATGCTAGGGACACATGCAAGTTTTCATCGATTCCGACGTTCGCGTGGTCTTCCTCCGGCGAAACCCTGATCTCCGGGCCTCGGATCGTCTACCTAATGGAAATGAAGTTCAGCATCCTCTAGAACCTTATGGTCTATTGCAAAGTTAGTGTTTCCATGGTCTGAATACTAACAAATAGCCAACAAAAGTTAACTAAAAAATTTAAATAAATACAATTGAAAGAAAAAATAAAAAGAAAATTAGAAAATACCTAAAGGCACAGGACAAAGGACAAAACACATGGCAAAGAGGTCCTTTGCCGTGTACCTGTCGCCGTAAAACACACGGCAAAGGTCCTTTGCCGTGTGTCTCTCGCCGTCAGACACACAACAAAGAAGTTTTTTCACCTTTTTATTTTCTTTAATTAGCAAGGCTTTTATTACATATATGTTAGGTGATATTATTTCATAGGATCATGAGAGCACACATATGATCATAGGTTATTGTGGTCTTCATGACTATATACATGCACCCCCCTGATTCCGATGTTCTCGTGGACTTCCTCCAGCGAAACCCTAATGATCTGCGGGCCTCGGATCGTCTACCCCCTAGACATTCTTCTGACAGGGGTAGCCCGGGGTAGCCCGGCGTAGATCTCTCTTGTTTTGTGTTTGATTATGTCATGGGATGATGTGAAACCATGTTGGTTCACAAGTTGGGGCACTATACGACCCGGTTTCACCGTAACGGGAAGATTCCCCCTTATACAGGTCCAGAACCTTCGCTTCTAGGTTAGTGCGCATACATGTGAGGGGGGACACATGCAATCACCTATACCAACCTGGCACCACACTCACACACATATGCTAGGGACACATGCAAGTTTTCATCGATTCCGACGTTCTCGTGGTCTTCCTCCGGCGAAACCCTGATCTGTGGGCCTCGGATCGTCTACCCCCTAGACATTCTTCGGACAGGGGTAGCCCGGCGTAGCTCTCTCTTGTTTTGTGTTTGAATAGGTCATAGGATGATGTAAAACCATGTTGGTTCACAAGTTGGGGCACTATCCTACCCGGTTTCACCTGAACAGGGAGATTCCCCCTTATACAGGTCCAGAACCTTTCGCTTCTAGGTTAGAGCGCATGCATGCGAGGGGGACACATGCAATGACCTATACCCACCTTGCACCACACTCACACACATATGCTAGGGACACATGCAAGTTTTCAGATGATTCTGACGTTCTCGTGGACTTCCTCCGGCGAAACCCTGATGATCTGCGGGACTCGGATCGTCTACCCCCCTAGACATTCTTCTGACAGGGGTAGCCCGGCGTAGCTCTCTCTTGTTTTGTGTCTGACTAGGTCATAGGATGATTTAAAACCATGTTGGTTCACAAGTTGGGGCACTATCCTACCTGGTTTCACCTGAACGGGGAGATTCCCCTTATACAGGTCCAGAACCTTTTGCTTGTAGGTTAGAGCGCATGCATGCGAGGGGGACACATGCAATAACCTATACCAACCTTGCACCACACTCACACACATATGCTAGGTACACATGCAAGTTTTCAGATGATTCCGACGTTCTCGTCGTCTTCCTCCGGTAAAACCCTGATCTGCGGGCCTCGGATCGTCTACCCCTAGACATTCTTCTAACAGGGGTAGCCTGGCGTAGCTCTCTCTTGTTTTGTGTTTGATTATGTCATGGGATGATGTGAAACCATGTTGGTTCACAAGTTGGGGCACTATACGGCCCGGTTTCACCGTAACGGGGAGATTCCCCCTTATACAGGTCCAGAACCTTTGCTTCTAGGTTAGAGCGCATGCATGCGAGGGGGGACACATGCAATCACCTATACCAACCTGGCACCACACTCACACACATATGCTAGGGACACATGCAAGTTTTCAGATGATTCCGACGTTCTCGTGGTCTTCCTCCGGCGAAACCCTGATGATCTTAGGGCCTCGGATCGTCTACCCCCTAGACATTCTTCTGACAGGGGTAGCTCGGCGTAGCCCTCTCTTGTTTTGTGTCTGACTAGGTCATAGGATGATGTAAAACCATGTTGGTTCACAAGTTGGGGCACTATCCTACCCGGTTTCACCTGAACGGGGAGATTCCCCTTATACAGGTCTAGAACCTTTTGCTTGTAGGTTAGAGCGCATGCATGCGAGGGGGACACATGCAATCACCTATACCAACCTTGCACCACACTCACACACATATGCTAGGTACACATGCAAGTTTTCAGATGATTCCGACGTTCTCGTGGTCTTCCTCCGGTAAAACCCTAATCTGCGGGCCTCGGATCGTCTACCCCCTAGATATTCTTCTAACAGGGGTAGCCCGGCGTAGCTCTCTCTTGTTTTGTGTTTGATTATGTCATGGGATGATGTGAAACCATGTTGGTTCACAAGTTGGGGTACTATACGGCCCGGTTTCACCGTAACAGGGAGATTCCCCCTTATACAGGTCCAGAACCTTTCGCTTCTAGGTAAAGAGCGCATGCATGCGAGGGGGGACACATGCAATCACCTATGCCAACCTGGCACCACACTCACACACATATGCTAGGGACACATGCAAGTTTTCATCGATTCCGACGTTCTCGTGGTCTTCCTCCGGCAAAACCCTGATCTGCGGGCCTCGGATCGTCTACCCCCTAGACATTCTTCTGACAGGGGTAGCCCGACGTAGCTCTCTCTTGTTTTGTGTTTGACTAGGTCATAGGATGATGTAAAACCATGTTGGTTCACAAGTTGGGGCACTATCCTACCCGGTTTCACCTGAACGGGGAGATTCCCCCTTATACAGGTCCAGAACCTTCGCTTCTAGGTTAGAGCGCATGCATGCGAGGGGGACACATGCAATCACCTATACCAACCTTACGCCACACTCACACACATATGCTAGGGAAACATGCAAGTTTTCAGATGATTCCGACGTTCTCGTGGTCTTCCTCCGGCGAAACCCTGATGATCTGCGAGCCTCGGATCGTCTACCCCCTAGACATTCTTCTGACAGGGGTAGCCCGGCGTAGATCTCTCTTGTTTTGTTTTTCATTATGTCATAGGATGATGTGAAACCATGTTGGTTCACAAGTTGGGGCACTATACGGCCCGGTTTCACCTGAACGGGGAGATTCCCCCTTATAGAGGTACAGAACCTTCGCTTCTAGGTTAGAGCGCATGCATGCGAGGAGGGACACATGCAAGCACATATACCAACCTGGCACCAGACTCACACACATATGCTAGGGACACATGCAAGTTTTCATCGATTCCGACTTTCTCGTGGTCTTCCTCCGGCGAAACCCTGATGATCTGCGGGCCTCGGATCGTCTACCCCCTAGACATTCATCTGACAGGGGTAGCCCGGCATAACTCTCTCTTGTTTTGTGTTTGACTAGGTCATAGGATGATGTAAAACCATGTTGGTTCACAAGTTGGGGCACTATCCTACCCGGTTTCACCTGAACGGGGAGATTCCCCTTATACAGGTCCAGAACCTTTCGCTTCTAGGTTAGAGCGCATGCATGCGAGGGGGACACATGCAATCACCTATACCAACCTTGCACCACACTCACACACCTATTATAGGGACACATGCAAGTTTTCAGATGATTCCGACGTTCTCGTGGTCTTCCTCCGACGAAACCCTGATGATCTGCGGGCCTCGGATCGTCTACCCTCTAGAAATTCTTCTGACAGGGGTAGCCCGGCGTAGCTCTCTCTTGTTTTGTGTTTGATTATGTCATGGGATGATGTGAAACCATGTTGGTTCACAAGTTGGGGCACTATACGGCCTGGTTTCACCGTAACGGGGAGATTCCCCCTTATACAGGTCCAAAACCTTCGCTTCTAGGTTAGAGCGCATGCATGTGAGGGGGGACACATGCAATCACCTATACCAACCTGGCACCACACTCACACACATATGCTAGGGAAACATGCAAGTTTTCATCGATTCCGACGTTCTCGTGGTCTTCCTCCGGTGAAACCCTGATCTGCGGGCCTCGGATCATCTACCCCCTAGACATTCTTCTGACAGGGGTAGCCCGACGTAGCTCTCTCTTGTTTTGTGTTTGACTAGGTCATAGGATGATGTAAAACCATGTTGGTTCACAAGTTGGGGCACTATCCTACCCGGTTTCACCTGAACGGGGAGATTCCCCCTTATACAGGTCCAGAACCTTCGCTTCTAGGTTAGAGCGCATGCATGCAAGGGGGACACATGCAATCACCTATACCAACCTTGCACCACACTCACACGCATATGCTAGGTAAACATGAAAGTTTTCAGATGATTCCGATGTTATCATGGTCTTCCTCCAGCGAAACCCTGATGATCTGCGGGCCTCGGATCGTCTACCCCTAGACATTCTTCTGACAGGGGTAGCCCGGCGTAGCTCTCTCTTGTTTTGTGTTTGATTATGTCTTGGGATGATGTGAAACCATGTTGGTTCACAAGTTGGGGCACTATACGGCCCGGTTTCACCGTAACGGGGAGATTCCCCCTTATACAGGTCCAGAACCTTTCGCTTCTAGGTTAGAGCGCATGCATGCGAGGGGGGACACATGCAATCACCTATACCAACCTGGCACCACACTCACACACATATGCTAGGGACACATGCAAGTTTTCATCAATTCTGACGTTCTCGTGGTCTTCCTCCGGCGAAACCCTGATCTGCGGGCCTCGGATCGTCTACCCCCTAGACATTCTTCTGACAGGGGTAGCCCGGCGTAGCTCACTCTTGTTTTGTGTTTGACTAGGTCATAGGATGATGTAAAACCATGTTGGTTCACAAGTTGGGGCACTATCCTACCCGGTTTCACCTGAACGGGGAGATTCCCCCTTATACAGGTCCAGAACCTTCGCTTCTAGGTTAGAGCGCACGCATGCGAGGGGGACACATGCAATGACCTATACCAACCTTGCACCACACTCACACACATATGCTAGGGAAACATGCAAGTTTTCAGATGATTCCGACGTTCTCGTGGTCTTCCTCCGGCGAAACCCTGATGATCTGCGGGCCTCGAATCGTCTACCCCCTAGACATTCTTCTGACAGGGGTAGCCTGGCGTAGCTCTCTCTTGTTTTGTGTTTGATTATGTCATGGGATGATGTGAAACCATGTTGGTTCACAAGTTGGGGCACTATACGGCCCGGTTTCACCGTAACGGGGAGATTCCCCTTATACAGGTCCAGAACCTTTCGCTTCTAGGTTAGAGCGCATGCATGCGAGGGGGGACACATGCAATCACCTATACCAAACTGGCACCACACTCACACACATATGCTAGGGACACATGCAAGTTTTCATCGATTCCGACGTTCTCGTGGTTTTCCTCCGGCGAAACCCTGATCTGCGGGCCTCGGATCGTCTACCCCCTAGACATTCTTCTGACAGGGGTAGCCCGGCGTAGCTCTCTCTTGTTTTGTGTTTGTATAGGTCATAGGATGATGTAAAACCATGTTGGTTCACAAGTTGGGGCACTATCCTACCCGGTTTCACCTGAACGGGGAGATTCCCCCTTATACAGGTCCAGAACCTTTCGCTTCTAGGTTAGAGCGCATGCATGCGAGGGGGACACATGCAATCACCTATACCCACCTTGCACCACACTCACACACATATGCTAGGGACACATGCAAGTTTTCAGATGATTCCGACGTTCTCGTGGTCTTCCTCCGGCGAAACCCTAATGATCTGCGGGCCTCGGATCGTCTACCCCCTAGACATTCTTCTAACAGGGGTAGCCTGGCGTAGCTCTCTCTTGTTTTGTGTTTGATTATGTCATGGGATGATGTGAAACCATGTTGGTTCACAAGTTGGGGCACTATACGGCCCGGTTTCACCGTAACGGGGAGATTCCCCCTTATACAGGTCCAGAACCTTCGCTTCTAGGTTAGAGCGCATGCATGCGAGGGGGACACATGTAATCACCTATACCCACCTTGCACCACACTCACACACATATGCTAGGGACACATGCAAGTTTTCAGATGATTCCGACGTTCTCGTGGACTTCCTCCGGCGAAACCCTAATGATCTGCGGGCCTCGGATCGTCTACCCCCCTAGACATTCTTCTGACAGGGGTAGCCCGGCGTAGCTCTCTCTTGTTTTGTGTTTGTATAGGTCATAGGATGATGTAAAACCATGTTGGTTCACAAGTTGGGGCACTATCCTACCTGGTTTCACCTGAACGGGGAGATTCCCCCTTATACAGGTCCAGAACCTTTCGCTTCTAGGTTAGAGCGCATGCATGCGAGGGGGACACATGTAATCACCTATACCCACCTTGCACCACACTCACACACATATGCTAGGGACACATGCAAGTTTTCAGATGATTCCGACGTTCTCGTGGACTTCCTCCGGCGAAACCCTAATGATCTGCGGGCCTCGGATCGTCTACCCCCTAGACATTCTTCTGACAGGGGTAGCCCGGCGTAGCTCTCTCTTGTTTTGTGTCTGACTAGGTCATAGGATGATGTAAAACCATGTTGGTTCACAAGTTGGGGCACTATCCTACCTGGTTTCACCTGAACGGGGAGATTCCCCTTATACAGGTCCAGAACCTTTTGCTTGTAGGTTAGAGCGCATGCATGCGAGGGGGACACATGCAATCACCTATACCAACCTTGCACCACACTCACACACATATGCTAGGTACACATGCAAGTTTTCAGATGATTCCGACGTTCTCGTGGTCTTCCTCCGGTGAAACCCTGATCTGCGGGCCTCGGATCGTCTGCCCCTAGACATTCTTCTGACAGGGGTAGCCCTACGTAGCTCTCTCTTGTTTTGTGTTTGATTATGTCATGGGATGATGTGAAACCATGTTGGTTCACAAGTTGGGGCAATATACGGCCCGGTTTCACCGTAACGGGGAGATTCCCCCTTATACAGGTCCAGAACCTTCGCTTCTAGGTTAGAGCGCATGCATGTGAGGGGGGACACATGCAATCACCTATACCAACCTGGCACCACACTCACACACATATGCTAGGGATACATGCAAGTTTTCACCGATTCCGACGTTCTCGTGGTCTTCCTCCGGCGAAACCCTGATCTCCGGGCCTCGGATCTTCTACCTAATGGAAATGAAGTTCAACATCCTCTAGAACCTTATGGTCTATTGCAAAGTAAGTGTTTCCATGGTATGAATACTAACAAATAGCCAACAAAAAGTTAACTAAAAACTTTAAATAAATACAATTGAAAGAAAAATAAAAAGAAAATTAGAAAATACCTAAAGGCACACCGCAAAGGACAAAACACATGGCAAAGAGGTCCTTTGCTGTGTGCCTGTCGTCGTCAAACACACGGCAAAGGACCTTTGCCGTGTGTCTCTTGCCGTCAGACACACAACAAAGAAGTTTTTTCACCTTTTTCTTTTCTTTAATTAGCAAGGCTTTTATTACATATATGTTAGGTGATATTATTTTATATTATCATGAGAGCACACATATGATCATAGGTTATTGTGGTCTTCATCACTATATACATGCACCCCCTGATTCCGACATTCTCGTGGACTTCCTCCGGCGAAACCCTGATGATCTGCAGGCCTCGGATCGTCTACCCCCTAGACATTCTTCTGACAGGGGTAGCCCGGCATAGCTCTCTCTTGTTTTGTGTTTGATTATGTCATGGGATGATGTGAAACCATGTTGGTTCACAACTTGGGGCACTATACGGCCCGGTTTCATCGTAACGGGGAGATTCCCCCTTATACAGGTCCAGAACCTTCGCTTCTAGGTTAGAGCGCATGCATGTGAGGGGGGACACATGCAATCACCTATACCAACCTGGCACCACACTCACACACATATGCTAGGGACACATGCAAGTTTTCAGATGATTCCGACGTTCTCGTGGTCTTCCTCCGGTGAAACCCTGATCTGCGGGCCTCGGATCGTCTACCCCCTAGACATTCTTCTGACAGGGGTAGCCCGGCGTAGCTCTCTCTTGTTTTGTGTTTGATTATGTCATGGGATGATGTGAAACCATGTTGGTTCACAAGTTGGGGCACTATACGGCCCGGTTTCACTGTAACAGGGAGATTCCCCCATATACATGTCCAAAACCTTCGCTTCTAGGTTAGAGCGCATGCATGTGAGGGGGCACACATGCAATCACCTATACCAACCTGGCACCACACTCACACACATATGCTAGGGACACATGCAAGTTTTCATCGATTCCGACGTTCTCGTGGTCTTCCTCCGGCGAAACCCTGATCTCCGGGCCTCGGATCGTCTACCTAATGGAAATGAAGTTCAGCATCCTCTAGAACCTTATGGTCTATTGCAAAGTTAGTGTTTCCATGGTCTGAATACTAACAAATAGCCAACAAAAAGTTAACTAAAAACTTTAAATAAATACAATTGAAAGAAAAAATAAAAAGAAAATTAGAAAATACCTAAAGGCACACGACAAAGGACAAAACACACGGCAAAGAGGTCCTTTGTCGTGTACCTGTCGCCGTCAAACACACGGCAAAGGTCCTTTGCCGTGTGTCTGTCGCCGTCAGACACACGGCAAAGAAGTTTTTTCACCTTTTTCTTTTCTTTAATTAGCAAGGCTTTTATTACATATACGTTAGGTGATATTATTTCATAGGATCATGAGAGCACACATATGATCATAGGTTATTGTGGTCTTCATCACTATATACATGCACCCCCTGATTCCGACGTTCTCGTGGACTTCCTTCGGCGAAACCCTGATGATCTGCGGGCCTCGGATCGTCTACCCCCTAGACATTCTTCTGACAGGGGTAGCCCGGCGTAGCTCTCTCTTGTTTTGTGTTTGATTATGTCATGGGATGATGTGAAACCATGTTGGTTCACAAGTTGGGGCACTATACGGCCCGGTTTCACCGTAACGGGGAGATTCCCCCTTATACAGGTCCAGAACCTTCGCTTCTAGGTTAGAGCGCATGCATGTGAGGGGGGACACATGCAATCACCTATACCAACCTGGCACCACACTCACACACATATGCGAGGGACACATGCTAGTTTTCATCGATTCCGACGTTCGCGTGGTCTTCCTCCGGCGAAACCCTGATCTCCGGGCCTCGGATCGTCTACCTAATGGAAATGAAGTTCAGCATCCTCTAGAACCTTATGGTCTATTGCAAAGTTAGTGTTTCCATGGTCTGAATACTAACAAATAGCCAACAAAAAGTTAACTAAAAACTTTAAATAAATACAATTGAAAGAAAAAATAAAAATAAAATTAGAAAATACCTAAAGGCACACAACAAAGGACAAAACACACGGCAAAGAGGTCCTTTGCCGTGTACCTGTCGCCGTAAAACACACGGCAAAGGTCCTTTGCCGTGTGTCTCTCGCCGCCAGACACACAACAAAGAAGTTTTTTCACCTTTTTCTTTTCTTTAATTAGCAAGGCTTTTATTACATATATGTTAGGTGATATTATTTCATAGGATCATGAGAGCACACATATGATCATAGGTTATTGTGGTCTTCATCACTATATACATGCACCCCCTGATTCCGACGTTCTCGTGGACTTCCTCCAGCGAAACCCTGATGATCTGCGGGCCTCGGATCGTCTACCCCCTAGACATTCTTCTGACAGGGGTAGCCCGGGGTAGCCCGGCGTACCTCTCTCTTGTTTTGTGTTTGATTATGTCATGGGATGATGTGAAACCATGTTGGTTCACAAGTTGGGGTACTATACGGCCCGGTTTCACCGTAACGGGGAGATTCCCCCTTATACAGGTCCAGAACCTTCGCTTCTAGGTTAGAGCGCATGCATGTGAGGGGGGACACATGCAATCACCTATACCAACCTGGCACCACACTCACAAACATATGCTAGGGACACATGCAAGTTTTCATCGATTCCGACGTTCTCGTGGTCTTCCTCCGGCGAAACCCTGATCTGCGGGCCTCGGATTGTCTACCCCCTAGACATTCTTCTGACAGGGGTAGCCCGGCGTAGCTCTCTCTTGTTTTGTGTCTGACTAGGTCATAGGATGATGTAAAACCATGTTGGTTCACAAGTTGGGGCACTATCCTACCCGGTTTCACCTGAACGGGGAGATTCCCCTTATACAGGTCCAGAACCTTTTGCTTGTAGGTTAGAGCGCATGCATGCGAGGGGGACACATGCAATCACCTATACCAACCTTGCACCACACTCACACACATATGCTAGGTACACATGCAAGTTTTCAGATGATTCCGACGTTCTCGTGGTCTTCCTCCGGTAAAACCCTGATCTGCGGGCCTCGGATCGTCTACCCCCTAGACATTCTTCTAACAGGGGTAGCCTGGCGTAGCTCTCTCTTGTTTTGTGTTTGATTATGTCATGGGATGATGTGAAACCATGTTGGTTCACAAGTTGGGGCACTATACGGCCCGGTTTCACCGTAACGGGGAGATTCCCCCTTATACAGGTCCAGAACCTTCGCTTCTAGGTTAGAGCGCATGCATGCGAGGGGGGACACATGCAATCACCTATACCAACCTGGCACCACACTCACACACATATGCTAGGGACACATGCAAGTTTTCATCGATTCCGACATTCTCGTGGTCTTCCTCCGGCGAAACCCTGATGATCTGCGGGCCTCGGATCGTCTACCCCCCTAGAAATTCTTCTGATAGGGGTAGCCCGACGTAGCTCTCTCTTGTTTTGTGTCTGACTAGGTCATAGGATGATGTAAAACCATGTTGGTTCACAAGTTGGGGCACTATCCTAACCGGTTTCACCTGAACGGGGAGATTCCCCTTATATAGGGCCAGAACCTTTCGCTTCTAGGTTAGAGCGCATGCATGCGAGGGGGACACATGCAATCACCTATACCAACCTTGCACCACACTCACACACATATGCTAGGGACACATGCAAGTTTTCAGATGATTCCGACGTTCTCGTGGTCTTCCTTCGGCGAAACCCTGATGATCTGCGGGCCTCGGATCGTCTACCCCCTAGACATTCTTCTGACAGGGGTAGCCCGGCGTAGCTCTCTCTTGTTTTGTGTTTGATTATGTCATGGGATGATGTGAAACCATGTTGGTTCACAAGTTGGGGCACTATACGGCCCGGTTTCACCGTAACGGGGAGATTCCCCCTTATACAGGTCCAGAACATTCGCTTCTAGGTTAGAGCGCATGCATGTGAGGGGGGACACATGCAATCACCTATACCAACCTGGCACCACACTCACACACATATGCTAGGGACACATGCAAGTTTTCATCGATTCCGACGTTCTCGTGGTCTTCCTCCTGCGAAACCCTGATCTCCGGGCCTCGGATCGTCTACCTAATGGAAATGAAGTTCAGCATCCTCTAGGACCTTATGGTCTATTGCAAAGTGAGTGTTTCCATGGTCTGAATACTAACAAATAGCCAACAAAAAGTTAACTAAAAACTTTAAATAAATACAATTGAAAGAAAAAATAAAAATAAAATTAGAAAATACCTAAAGGCACACGACAAAGGACAAAACACACGGCAAAGAGGTCCTTTGCCGTGTACCTGTCGCCGTCAAACACACGGCAAAGGTCCTTTGCCATGTGTCTCTCGCCGTCAGACACACGGCAAAGAAGTTTTTTCACCTTTTTCTTTTCTTTAATTAGCAAGGCTTTTATTACATATATGTTAGGTGATATTATTTCATAGGATCATGAGAGCACACATATGATCATAGGTTATTGTGGTCTTCATCACTATATACATGCACCCCCTGATTCCGACGTTCTCGTGGACTTCCTCCGGCGAAACCCTGAAGATCTGCGGGCCTCGGATCGTCTACACCCTAGACATTCTTCTGACAGGGGTAGCCCGGCGTAGCTCTCTCTTGTTTTGTGTTTGATTATGTCATGGGATGATGTGAAACCATGTTGGTTCACAAGTCGGGGCAATATACGGCCCGGTTTCACCGTAACGGGGAGATTCCCCCTTATACAGGTCCAGAACCTTCGCTTCTAGGTTAGAGCGCATGCATGTGAGGGGGGACACATGCAATCACCTATACCAACCTGGCACCACACTCACACACATATGCTAGGGACACATGCAAGTTTTCATCGATTCCGACGTTCGCGTGGTCTTCCTCCGGCGAAACCCTGATCTCCGGGCCTCAGATCGTCTACCTAATGGAAATGAAGTTCAGCATCCTCTAGAACCTTATGGTCTATTGCAAAGTTAGTGTTTCCATGGTCTGAATACTAACAAATAGCCAACAAAAGTTAACTAAAAACTTTAAATAAATACAATTGAAAGAAAAAATAAAAATAAAATTAGAAAATACCTAAAGGCACACGACAAAGGACAAAACACACGGCAAAGAGGTCCTTTGCCGTGTACCTGTCGCCGTCAAACACACGGCAAAGGTCCTTTGCCATGTGTCTCTCGCCGTCAGACACACGGCAAAGAAGTTTTTTCACCTTTTTCTTTTCTTTAATTAGCAAGGCTTTTATTACATATATGTTAGGTGATATTATTTCATAGGATCATGAGAGCACACATATGATCATAGGTTATTGTGGTCTTCATCACTATATACATGCACCCCCTGATTCCGACGTTCTCGTGGACTTCCTCCGGCGAAACCCTGATGATCTGCGGGCCTCGGATCGTCTACCCCCTAGACATTCTTCTGACAGGGGTAGCCCGGCGTAGCTCTCTCTTGTTTTGTGTTTGATTATGTCATGGGATGATGTGAAACCATGTTGGTTCACAAGTCGGGGCAATATACGGCCCGGTTTCACCGTAACGGGGAGATTCCCCCTTATACAGGTCCAGAACCTTCGCTTCTAGGTTAGAGCGCATGCATGTGAGGGGGGACACATGCAATCACCTATACCAACCTGGCACCACACTCACACACATATGCTGGGGACACATGCAAGTTTTCATCGATTCCGACGTTCGCGTGGTCTTCCTCCGGCGAAACCCTGATCTCCGGGCCTCAGATCGTCTACCTAATGGAAATGAAGTTCAGCATCCTCTAGAACCTTATGGTCTATTGCAAAGTTAGTGTTTCCATGGTCCGAATACTAACAAATAGCCAACAAAAGTTAACTAAAAACTTTAAATAAATACAATTGAAAGAAAAAATAAAAATAAAATTAGAAAATACCTAAAGGCACACGACAAAGGACAAAACACACGGCAAAGAGGTCCTTTGCCGTGTACTTGTCGCCGTAAAACACACGGCAAAGGTCCTTTGCCGTGTGTCTCTCGCCATCAGACACACAACAAAGAAGTTTTTTCACCTTTTTCTTTTCTTTAATTAGCAAGGCTTTTATTACATATATGTTAGGTGATATTATTTCATAGGATCATGAGAGCACACATATGATCATAGGTTATTGTGGTCTTCATCACTATATACATGCACCCCCCTGATTCCGACGTTCTCGTGGACTTCCTCCAGCGAAACCCTGATGATCTGCGGGCCTCGGATCGTCTACCCCCTAGACATTCTTCTGACAGGGGTAGCCCGGCGTAGCTCTCTCTTGTTTTGTGTCTGACTAGGTCATAGGATGATGTAAAACCATGTTGGTTCACAAGTTGGGGCACTATCCTACCCGGTTTCACCTGAACGGGGAGATTCCCCTTATACAGGTCCAGAACCTTTTGCTTGTAGGTTAGAGCGCATGCATGCGAGGGGGACACATGCAATCACCTATACCAACCTTGCACCACACTCACACACATATGCTAGGTACACATGCAAAATTTCAGATGATTTCGACGTTCTCGTGGTCTTCCTCCGGTAAAACCCTGATCTGCGGGCCTCGGATCGTCTACCCCCTAGACATTCTTCTAACAGGGGTAGCCTGGCGTAGCTCTCTCTTGTTTTGTGTTTGATTATGTCATGGGATGATGTGAAACCATGTTGGTTCACAAGTTGGGGCACTATACGGCCCGGTTTCACCGTAACAGGGAGATTCCCCTTATACAGGTCCAGAACCTTCGCTTCTAGGTTAGAGCGCATGCATGCGAGGGGGGACACATGCAATCACCTATACCAACCTGGCACCACACTCATACACATATGCTAGGGACACATGCAAGTTTTCAGATGATTCCGACGTTCTGGTGGTCTTCCTCCGGCGAAACCCTGATGATCTGCGGGCCTCGGATCGTCTACCCCCCTAGACATTCTTCTGACTGGGGTAGCTCGGTGTAGCCCTCTGTTGTTTTGTGTCTGACTAGGTCATAGGATGATGTAAAACCATGTTGGTTCACAAGTTGAAGCACTATCCTACCCGGTTTCACCTGAACGGGGAGATTCCCCTTATACAGGTCTAGAACCTTTTGCTTGTAGGTTAGAGCGCATGCATGCGAGGGGGACACATGCAATCACCTATACCAACCTTGCACCACACTCACACACATATGCTAGGTACACATGCAAGTTTTCAGATGATTCCGACGTTCTCGTGGTCTTCCTCCGGTAAAACCCTAATCTGCGGACCTCGGATCGTCTACCCCCTAGACATTCTTCTAACAGGGGTAGCCCGGTGTAGCTCTCTCTTGTTTTGTGTTTGATTATGTCATGGGATGATGTGAAACCATGTTGGTTCACAAGTTGGGGTACTATACGGCCCGGTTTCACCGTAACCGGGAGATTCCCCCTTATATAGGTCCAGAACCTTTCGCTTCTAGGTTAGAGCGCATGCATGCGAGGGGGGACACATGCAATCACCTATACCAACCTGGCACCACACTCACACACATATGCTAGGGACACATGCAAGTTTTCATCGATTCCGACGTTCTCGTGGTCTTCCTCCGGCGAAACCCTGATCTGCGGGCCTCGGATCGTCTACCCCCTAGGCATTCTTCTGACAGGGGTAGCCCGACGTAGCTCTCTCTTGTTTTGTGTTTGACTAGGTCATAGGATGATGTAAAACCATGTTGGTTCACAAGTTGGGGCACTATCCTACCCGGTTTCACCTGAACGGGGAGATTCCCCCTTATACAGGTCCAGAACCTTCGCTTCTAGGTTAGAGCGCATGCATGCGAGGGGGACACATGCAATCACCTATACCAACCTTGCACCACACTCACACACATATGCTAGGGAAACATGCAAGTTTTCAGATGATTCCGACGTTCTTGTGGTCTTCCTCTGGCAAACCCTGATGATCTGCGGGCCTCGGATCGTCTACCCCCTAGACATTCTTCTGACAGGGGTAGCCCGGCGTAGCTCTCTCTTGTTTTGTTTTTCATTATGTCATAGGATGATGTGAAACCATGTTGGTTCACAAGTTGGGGCACTATACGGCCCGGTTTCACCTGAACGGGGAGATTCCCCCTTATAGAGGTCCAGAACCTTCGCTTCTAGGTTAGAGCGCATGCATGCGAGGAGGGACACATGCAAGCACATATACCAACCTGGCACCACACTCACACACATATGCTAGGTACACATGCAAGTTTTCATCGATTCCGACGTTCTCGTGGTCTTCCTCCGGCGAAACCCTGATGATCTGCAGGCCTCGGATCGTCTACCCCCTAGACATTCATCTGACAGGGGTAGCCCGGCGTAGCTCTCTCTTGTTTTGTGTTTGACTAGGTCATAGGATGATGTAAAACGATGTCGGTTCACTAGTTGGGGCACTATCCTACCCGGTTTCACCTGAACGGGGAGATTCCCCTTATACAGGTCCAGAACCTTTCGCTTCGAGGTTAGAGCGCATGCATGCGAGGGGGACACATGCAATCACCTATACCAACCTTGCACCACTCTCACACACATATGCTAGGGACACATGCAACTTTTCAGATGATTCCGACGTTCTCGTGGACTTCCTCCGGCGAAATCCTGATGATCTACGGGCCTCGGATTGTCTACCCCCCTAGACATTCTTCTGACAGGGGTAGCCCGGCGTAGCTCTCTCTTGTTTTGTGTCTGACTAGGTCATAGGATGATGTAAAACCATGTTGGTTCACAAGTAGGGCCACTATACGGCCCGGTTTCACCGTAACGGGGAGATTCCCCCTTATACAGGTCCAGAACCTTTCGCTTCTAGGTTAGAGCGCACGCATGCGAGTAGGGACACATGCAATCACCTATACCAAACTGGCACCACACACACACATATGCTAGGGACACATGCAAGTTTTCAGATGATTCCGACGTTCTCGTGGTCTTCCTCCGGTGAAACCCTGATCTGCGGGCCTCGGATCGTCTACCCCCTAGACATTCTTCTGACAGGGGTAGCCCGGCGTAGCTCTCTCTTGTTTTGTGTTTGATTATGGCATGGGATGATGTGAAACCATGTTGGTTCACAAGTTGGGGCATTATACGGCCCGGTTTCACCGTAATGGGGAGATTCCCCCTTATACAGGTCCAGAACCTTCACTTCTAGGTTAGAGTGAATGCATGCGAGGGGGACACATGCAATCGCCTATACCAACCTTTCACCACACTCACACACATATGGTAGGGACACATGCAAGTTTTCAGATGATTCCGACGTTCTCGTGGTCTTCCTCCGGTGAAACCCTGATCTGCGGGCCTCGGATCGTCTGCCCCTAGACATTCTTCTGACAGGGGTATCCCGGCGTAGCTCTCTCTTGTTTTGTGTTTGATTATGTCATGGGATGATGTGAAACCATGTTGATTCAGAAGTTGGGGCACTATACGGCCCGGTTTCACCGTAACAGGGAGATTCCCCCTTATACAGGTCCAGAACCTTCGCTTCTAGGTTAGAGCGCATGCATGTGAGGGGGGACCCATGCAATCACCTATACCAACCTGGCTCCACACTCACACACATATGCTAGGGACACATGCAAGTTTTCACCGATTCCGACGTTCTCGTGGTCTTCCTCCGGCGAAACCCTGATCTCCGGGCCTCGGATCTTCTACCTAATGGAAATGAAGTTCAACATCCTCTAGAACCTTATGGTCTATTGCAAAGTTAGTGTTTCCATGGTCTGAATACTAACAAATAGCCAACAAAAAGTTAACTAAAAACTTTAAATAAATACAATTGAAAGAAAAAAAAAATTAGAAAATACCTAAAGGCACACCGCAAAGGACAAAACACATGGCAAAGAGGTCCTTTGCCGTGTGCCTGTCGCCGTCAAACACACGGCAAAGGACCTTTGCCGTGTGTCTCTTGTCGTCAGACACACAACAAAGAAGTTTTTTCACCTTTTTCTTTTCTTTAATTAGCAAGGCTTTTATTACATATATGTTAGGTGATATTATTTCATAGGATCATGAGAGCACACATATGATCATAGGTTATTATGGTCTTGATCACTATATACATGCACCCCCTGATTCCGACATTCTCGTGGACTTCCTCCGGCTAAACCCTGATGATCTGCAGGGCTCGGATCGTCTAACCCTAGACATTCTTCTGACAGGGGTAGCCCGGCGTAGCTCTCTCTTGTTTTGTGTTTGATTATGTCATGGGATGATGTGAAACCATGTTGGTTCACAAGTTGGGGCACTATACGGCCCGGTTTCATCGTAACGGGGAGATTCCCCCTTATACAGGTCCAGAACCTTTGCTTCTAGGTTAGAGCGCATGCATGTGAGGGGGTACACATGCAATCACCTATACCAACCTGGCACCACACTCACACACATATGCTAGGGACACATGCAAGTTTTCAGATGATTCCGACGTTCTCGTGGTCTTCCTCTGGTGAAACCCTGATCTGCGGGCCTCGGATCGTCTACCCCCTAGACATTCTTCTGACACGGGTAGCCCGACGTAGCTCTCTCTTGTTTTGTGTTTGATTATGTCATGGGATGATGTGAAACCATGTTGGTTCACAAGTTGGGGCACTATACTGGCCGGTTTCACTGTAACAGGGAGATTCCCCCTTATACAGGTCCAAAACCTTCGCTTCTAGGTTAGAGCGCATGCATGTGAGGGGGGACACATGCAATCACCTATACCAACCTGGCACCACACTCACACACATATGCTAGGGACACATGCAAGTTTTCATCGATTCCGACGTTCTCGTGGTCTTCCTCCGGCGAAACCCTGATCTCCGGGCCTCGGATCGTCTACCTAATGGAAATGAAGTTCAGCATCCTCTAGAACCTTATGGTCTATTCCAAAGTTAGTGTTTCCATGGTCTGAATACTAACAAATAGCCAACAAAAAGTTAACTAAAAACTTTAAATAAATACAATTGAAAGAAAAAATAAAAAGAAAATTAGAAAATACCTAAAGGCACACGACAAAGGACAAAACACACGGCAAAGAGGTCCTTTGCCGTGTACCTGTCGCCGTCAAACACACGGCAAAGGTCCTTTGCCGTGTGTCTCTCGCCGTCAGACACACGACAAAGAAGTTTTTTCACCTTTTTCTTTTCTTTAATTAGCAAGGCTTTTATTACATATATGTTAGGTGATATTATTTCATAGGATCATGAGAGCACACATATGATCATAGGTTATTGTGGTCTTCATCACTATATACATGCACCCCCTGATTCCGACGTTCTCGTGGACTTCCTCCAGCGAAACCCTGATGATCTGCGGGCCTCGGATCGTCTACCCCCTAGACATTCTTCTGACAGGGGTAGCCCGGGGTAGCCCGGCGTAGCTCTCTCTTGTTTTGTGTTTTATTATGTCATGGGATGATGTGAAACCATGTTGGTTCACAAGTTGGGGCACTATCCTACCCGGTTTCACCTGAACGGGGAGATTCCCCCTTATACAGGTCCAGAACCTTTCGCTTCTAGGTTAGAGCGCATGCATGCGAGGGGGACACATGCAATCACCTATACCCACCTTGCACCACACTCGCACACATATGCTAGGGACACATGCAAGTTTTCAGATGATTCCGACGTTCTCGTGGTCTTCCTCCGGCGAAACCCTGATGATCTGCGGGCCTCGGATCGTCTACCCCCCTAGACATTCTTCTGACAGGGGTAGCCCCGCGTAGCTCTCTCTTGTTTTGTGTCTGACTAGGTCATAGGATGATGTAAAACCATGTTGGTTCACAAGTTGGGGCACTATCCTACCCGGTTTCACCTGAACAGGGAGATTCCCCTTATACAGGTCCAGAACCTTTTGCTTGTAGGTTAGAGCGCATGCATGCGAGGGGGACACATGCAATCACCTATACCAACCTTGCACCACACTCACACACATATGCTAGGTACACATGCAAGTTTTCAGATGATTCCGACGTTCTCATGGTCTTCCTCCGGTTAAACCCTGATCTGCGGGCCTCGGATCGTCTACCCCCTTGACATTCTTCTAACAGGGGTAACCTGGCGTAGCTCTCTCTTGTTTTGTGTTTGATTATGACATGGGATGATGTGAAACCATGTTGGTTCACAAGTTGGGGCACTATACGGCCCGGTTTCACCGTAACAGGGAGATTCCCCCTTATACAGGTCCAGAACCTTCGCTTCTAGGTTAGAGCGCATGCATGTGAGGGGGGACACATGCAATCACCTATACCAACCTGGCACCACACTCACACACATATGCTAGGGACACATGCAAGTTTTCACCGATTCCGACGTTCTCGTGGTCTTCCTCCGGCGAAACCCTGATCTTCGGGCCTCGGATCTTCTACCTAATGGAAATGAAGTTCAACATCCCCTAGAACCTTATGGTCTATTGCAAAGTATTTTTTCCACGGTCTGAATACTAACAAATAGCCAACAAAAAGTTAACTAAAATCTTTAAATAAATACAATTGAAAGAAAAATAAAAAGAAAATTAGAAAAAAGCTAAAGGCACACCGCAAAGGACAAAACACATGGCAAAGAGGTCCTTTGCCGTGTGCCTGTCGCCATCAAACACACAGCAAAGGACCTTTGCCGTGTGTCTCTTGCCGTCAGACACACAACAAAGAAGTTTTTTCACCTTTTTCTTTTCTTTAATTAGCAAGGCTTTTATTACATATATGTTAGGTGATATTATTTCATAGGATCATGAGAGCACACATATGATCATAGGTTATTGTGGTCTTGATCACTATATACATGCACCCCCTGATTCCGACATTCTCGTGGACTTCCTCCGGCGAAACCCTGATGATCTGCAGGCCTCGGATCGTCTACCCCCTAGACATTCTTCTGACAGGGGTAGCCCGGCGTAGCTCTCTCTTGTTTTGTGTTTGATTATGTCATGGGATGATGTGAAACCATGTTGGTTCACAAGTTGGGGCACTATCCTACCCGGTTTCACCTGAACAGGGAGATTCCCCCTTATACAGGTCCAGAACCTTTCGCTTCTAGGTTAGAGCGCATGCATGCGAGGGGGACACATGCAATCACCTATACCCACCTTGCACCACACTCACACACATATGCTAGGGACACATGCAAGTTTTCAGATGATTCCGACGTTCTCGTGGACTTCCTCCGGCGAAACCCTGATGATCTGCGTGCCTCGGATCGTCTACCCCCCTAGACATTCTTCTGACAGGGGTATCCCGGCGTAGCTCTCTCTTGTTTTGTGTCTGACTAGGTCATAGGATGATGTAAAACCATGTTGGTTCACAAGTTGGGGCACTATCCTACCCGGTTTCACCTGAACGGGGAGATTCCCCTTATACAGGTCCAGAACCTTTTGCTTGTAGGTTAGAGCGCATGCATGCGAGGGGGACACATGCAATCACCTATACCAACCTTGCACCACACTCACACACATATGCTAGGTACACATGCAAGTTTTCAGATGATTCCGACGTTCTCGTGGTCTTCCTCCGGTAAAACCCTGATCTGCGGGCCTCAGATCGTCAACCCCCTAGACATTCTTCTAACAGGGGTAGCCTGGCGTAGCTCTCTCTTGTTTTGTGTTTGATTATGTCATGGGATGATGTGAAACCATGTTGGTTCACAAGTTGGGGCACTATACGGCCCGGTTTCACCGTAACGGGGAGATTCCCCCTTATACAGGTCCAGAACCTTCGCTTCTAGGTTAGAGCGCATGCATGCGAGGGGGGACACATGCAATCACCTATACCAACTTGGCACCACACTCACACACATATGCTTGGGACACATGCAAGTTTTCAGATGATTCCGACGTTCTCGTGGTCTTCCTCCGGCGAAACCCTGATGATCTGCGGGCCTCGGATCGTCTACCCCCCTAGACATTCTTTTGACATGGGTAGCTCGGCGTAGACCTCTCTTGTTTTGTGTCTGACTAGGTCATAGGATGATGTAAAACCATGTTGGTTCACAAGTTGGGGCACTATCCTACCCGGTTTCACCTGAACGGGGAGATTCCCCTTATACAGGTCTAGAACCTTTTGCTTGTAGGTTAGAGCGCATGCATGCGAGGGGGAAACATGCAATCACCTATACCAACCTTGCACCACACTCACACACATATGCTAGGTACACATGCAAGTTTTCAGATGATTCCGACATTCTCGTGGTCTTCCTCCGGTAAAACCCTAATCTGCGGGCCTCGGATCGTCTACCCCTAGACATTCTTCTAACAGGGGTAGCCTGGCGTAGCTCTCTCTTGTTTTGTTTTTGGTTATGTAATGGGATGATGTGAAACCATGTTGGTTCACAAGTTGGGGCTCTATACGGCCCGGTTTCACCGTAACGGGGAGATTCCCCCTTATACAGGTCCAGAACCTTCGCTTCTAGGTTAGAGCGCATGCATGCGAGGGGGGACACATGCAATCACCTATACCAACCTGGCACCACACTCACACACATATGCTAGGGACACATGCAAGTTTTCATCGATTCCGACGTTCTCGTGGTCTCCTCCGGCGAAACCCTGATCTGCGGGCCTCAGATCGTCTACCCCCTAGAAATTCTTCTGACAGGGGTAGCCCGGCATAGCCCTCTCTTGTTTTGTGTTTGACTAGGTCATAGGATGATGTAAAACCATGTTGGTTCACAAGTTGGGGCACTATCCTACCCGGTTTCACCTGAACGGGGAGATTCCCCCTTATACAGGTCCAGAACCTTCGCTTCTAGGTTAGAGCGCATGCATGCGAGGGGGACACATGCAATCACATATACCAACCTAGCACCACACTCACACACATAAGCTAGGGAAACATGCCAGTTTTCAGATGATTCCGATGTTCTCGTGGTCTTCCTCCGGCGAAACCCTGATGATCTGCGGGCCTTGGATCGTCTACCCCCCTAGACATTCTTCTGACAGGGGTAGCCCGGCGTAGCTCTCTCTTGTTTTGTTTTTCATTATGTCATAGGATGATGTGAAACCATGTTGGTTCACAAGTTGGGGCACTATACGGCCCGGTTTCACCTGAACGGGGAGATTCCCCCTTATACAGGTCCAGAACCTTCGCTTCTAGGTTAGAGCGCATGCATGCGAGGGGGGACACATGCAAGCACATATACCAACCTGGCACCACACTCACACACATATGCTAGGGACACATGCAAGTTTTCATCGATTCTGACGTTCTCGTGGTCTTCCTCCGGCGAAACCCCGATGATCTGTGGGCCTCGGATCGTCTACCCCCCTAGACATTCATTTGACAGGGGTAGCCCGGCGTAGCTCTCTCTTGTTTTGTGTTTGACTAGGTCATAGGATGATGTAAAACCATGTTGGTTCACAAGTTGGGGCACTATCCTACCCGGTTTCACCTGAACGGGGAGATTCCCCTTATACAGGTCCAGAACCTTTCGCTTCTAGGTTAGAGCGCATGCATGCGAGGGGGACACATGCAATCACCTATACCAACCTTGCACCACACTCACACACATATGCTAGGGACACATGCAAGTTTTCAGATGATTCCGACGTTCTCGTGGACTTCCTCTGGCGAAACCCTGATGATCTACGGGCCTCGGATTGTCTACCCCCCTAGACATTCTTCTGACAGGGGTAGCCCGGCGTAGCTCTCTCTTGTTTTGTGTCTGACTAGGTCATAGGATGATGTAAAACCATGTTGGTTCACAAGTTGGGGCACTATCCTACCCGGTTTCACCTGAACGGGGAGATTCCCCTTATACAGGTCCAGAACCTTTCGCTTCTAGGTTAGAGCGCATGCATGCGAGGGGGACACATGCAATCACCTATACCAACCTTCCACCACTCACACACATATGCTAGGGACACATGCAAGTTTTCAGATGATTCCGACGTTCTCGTGGTCTTCCTCCGGTGAAACCCTGATCTGCGGGCCTCAGATCGTCTACCCCCTAGACATTCTTCTGACAGGGGTAGCCCGGCGTAGCTCTCTCTTGTTTTGTGTTTGATTATGTCATGGGATGATGTGAAACCATGTTGGTTCACAAGTTGGGGCATTATACGGCCCGGTTTCACCGTAACGGGGAGATTCCCCCTTATACAGGTCCAGAACCTTCGCTTCTAGGTTAGAGCGCATGCATATGAGGGGGGACACATGCAATCACCTATACCAACCTGGCACCACACTCACACACATATGCTAGGGACACATGCAAGTTTTCATCGATTTCGATGTTCTCGTGGTCTTCCTCCGGCGAAACCCTGATCTCCGGGCCTCGGATCGTCTACCCCCCTAAACATTTTCGGTTAGAGCGCATGCATTGAAGTTCGTATAAGGGGACACATGCAAGTTTATGGTCTAGTGCAAAGTTCGTATTTCCATGGTCTCAATACTAACAAAAAGCCAAGAAATATTTCACTTAAACATAAAATAAATACAAATGAAAGAAAAAACAATAGGAAAATTTGAAAATAGCATAAGGCACACGGCAAATGAGAAAACACACGGCAAAGAAATCCTTTGTCGTGTGTCTGTTTAGGGTACACGGCAAAGAATCTTTGCCGTGTCTTTTTCCAGGAAGTACACGGCAAAGCTCTTTGCCGTGTTCCGCGATGGTTGGCACACGACAAAGCCTTGCCAATAGATAACGGCGCGGGCCCGTCCCTGCCTTATCCTCTCCCAGCTCGAGCTAGCCCACGCCTCCCCACCCGACCCCGCGCCGCCGCCGCCTCGATCCAGCGCCGCCACCACCGCCTCGATCCCGCGCCGTCGCCGCCGTCTACCTGCCCCCACGCCGCCTCTGCCGGCTCCTCCTCCACCCGGTCCACCCCCCATCCGCCTCCGCGCCCATCCGCCCCGGCCTGCCCCAGCCACCGCCCCCGGTCCTGGGAGCTCGCCGGCGGCTTCACCTCCGCCCGGTCCAGCCCCCCCTCCACCCACCGCCGGCCCGCCCCATCACCATCGGTATGTGTAGTATATGTATGTGTAGCTAGCTAGTATGTATGTGTAGCTAGTATGTATGTGTATGTGTAGTATATGTATGTGTAGCTAGCTAGTATATATGTGTAGTATATGTATGTGTAGCTAGCTCGTATGTATGTGTAGCTAGTATGTATGTGTATGTGTAGCTAGTATGTATGTGTAGTATATATATGTATGTGTAGCTAGTATGTATGTGTAGTATATATTTGTAGTATATATTGTTAGATATATATAGCATGTATTTGTCCCATGTATTTGTTACATATATGTATAGTAGTATGTATATATGTTGTTTCATATATGCATGTGTATAGTAGTAATTTAGGAATTATGTGTAAATTTTTGGCATGTCTATAGTAGTAATTTAGTAATTTTTCTTCATGCAGGGGATATGTGTCGAGTCTGAGGGTGGGGTTGTCGATGGCGTAGGTCATTTTGCGGGAGGGTCGAGCATCTTCTTCACCTCTCGATCACGCTTCAAGGGTAAAAATCTATTCTCCTATCTTGCAAATACCTAGGGTTATTTTCGTGTGTAGATCACCAAGTCTGTCGCGTTACCTAGGCGTCTCTTCCCGGCCGTAAGGATTACGTGGATAAATATGCATTAGTGGTCTCGCATATTATGAAGCTTAACTCTTACGGCATTTATCGGGACAGCCGGCGGATGCGTAGTTGGGTATGTTTTCCTTGTTCTACTCTAGTCCGAGATAGGATTTCGGCTGCACCTCCCTATTGTTCTCTGGATGCACATCCCTCTTGGCTTTTTGCCGAGACGTGTATCGGGAGAGCAGCGGGGAGGTGCTGCCGAAATTTTGTATCGAATCGGGGTAGAGCAGGGAGAACATACTCAATCTACGGATCCGGCGGTTGATAGGACCCTCTTTACCTATTAGAGAGATAGGTGGATATATGTATGGCGTAAAATATATGTTTGCTAAAATTAACCGAACTAATACCGGATTTATTTATATGGCATGATTAATTGAAAGCATTATATATGTCGTTTTTGGTACTAATTAGAGGATGGAGAATCATGACTGGATGTATGATGGCTATGTCAGTAAGTGGGACTTTACCTCAGAATGGCAAGAAAAGGCCGAGGACTTTGTGAACCGGGCATTTGCCGTCCCCGGCAGACCCAGAAGAATTTTTTGCCCCTGTGCAAGATGCAAGAACCTGAATACACATTCGAAGGATGATGTGAGTACTCACCTGCTCAATTACGGGTTCACACCATCCTACAAGACTTGGACATTCCATTGTGAAAAGTTAGCGAAACGTGCTAGGAGGGAGTCACGGCAGGGTCAGCAGCAGAGTCAGCCAAGGGGAGAATTTGATGCTGGTTTTGATAGGTGCATAGAAAACTTTGTGAATGCTAATGCGCCTGAAAGACCTCATCTAGAGGCGGAGACACCTCAGGAGGCGGAGACAAGTGAGGAGCCGGAGGAAAACACGACAAAGTACTACGAGACTTTGTTTGCCTCACAGAGACCCCTTCATGCACATACAGATGTTACCCAACTGGATGCCATAGCTCGCCTTTTGGCCTTCAAGAGCCACAGGAACTTGACCAGAGAGGACTTCGATGATATACTTGCCGTCGTTGGCAGCATTCTACCGAAAGGGCACCTCTTGCCGGAGAACTTCTACTATTCGACCAAACTCCTCCGTGACCTTAAGATGTCATATCAGCCGATACACGCTTGTCCGAAGGGATGCATGCTATTCACAAAGGAGCATGCTAAGACAAATTATTGTATCCGCTGCAAATCCTCTAGGTACTTTGAGGTCGATCCCAATGGTGATGGTCAGAAGAGGCAGACCGGGGTTGCCCAAAACATTCTTCGGTATCTTCCAATCATACCGAGGCTCCAGCGACTCTTCATGACCGAGGATACTGCCCAGCAGATGCAGTGGGCAGTAGAAGGGAACAGATGCCTCGACAAGATGATACATCCGTCGGATGGTAGTGCATGGAAGAACTTTGTCAAGAAATATCCTGATAAAGCCGGTGACAAGAGGAGCGTAGCAGTTGCCATATCAACCGATGGGTTCAATCCATATGGCATGTCGGCTTCAGTATATAGTTGTTGGCCAGTGTTTGTTATTCCCCTGAACCTCCCCCCTGGCGTCTGCATGAGATCAGAGAACATGTTTGTCTCGATGATAATCCCAGGGCCGAAATACCCGGGTAAGAACATGAATGTGTATCTAGAACCGCTGGTGGATGACTTGCTTCGTGGCTGGGAAGGTCGGGGGATCCGAACATTTGACGCTTCAAACAACGAGCACTTCGATATGTATGTCTGGTACCATACCTCTCTGCATGACCTACCAGCACGTGCGTTGTTCTGCGGCTGGTGTACACATGGGAAGTGGCCTTGCCCAGTGTGCATGCAATCTCTGACTTTCTTCTGGCTGTCGAAGGGAGGCAAGTATTCCTGCTTTGATGAACATCGACAGTGTCTTGAGCCGAATCATCCATATAGGAGTGACAAAAAGAGGTTCAAGAAAGGCCGTGTTGTCCATGATCCAAAGCCACGTCTAAAGACCGGAAAGGAAATCAAGGCTGAGTTAGAAGCTCTCCAGCCAAACTCCGATGGGAATGGTTTCGTGGGATACGGGGATACGCACCAGTGGACCCACATTCCGTGCTTATGGAAGCTCCCTTACTTTGAGGATCTTGAGCTCCCGCATAACATTGATGTAATGCACATCGAAAAGAATATCGGTGAGGCCCTTTGGAGCACCATAATGCAAACCGAGAAGACGAAAGATAACATCAAGGCTCGAATTGATCAAGAAGCATTGTGCGATAGGCCAAAGTTGAACATGCAGCCACCCGGAGGCAAAGGCAGAAAAAGGTGGTCTAAGCCAAAGGCTCCTTTCTGCCCAACAAAGCCCCAAAGAAGGGAGATCTTCTAGTGGATCGCGCAAAGTTTGTTTTTCCCTGATGGTTATGCGGCTAACTGGATGAGGGTGCGAACATGGAAATGTTGCGAGTACAAGGGCTCAAGAGTCATGACTACCACGTATGGCTTGAGCGGATAATGCCGATGATGATTCGAGGCTATGTCGATGAGGAGACTTGGCGAGTGCTGTCGAGGTTGAGCTTTTTCTTCCGTCAGATTTGTGCTAGGGAGTTAGACCGTAAAGTGCTTGAGAAGCTACATGAACAGGCACCCGAGTTGCTTTGCGATCTAGAGATGCTCCTTCCGCCAGGGTTCTTCAATCCGATGCAACATATGATCTTGCATCTTGCGGACGAGGCTTTAAAGGGGGGACCTGTGTGGGCCCGTTGGCAGTTTCCGCCCGAGAGAGAAACAAAGAAGCTTCGTAAGAAAACAGGCAATAAATGCAAGATCGAGGCATCCATAGCCGAGGCAGTCCTTAACGAGGAGGTTGCAAACTTCACCACAAAGCACTATGATGCCAACATTCCCACAAAGCACAACCCAGTGTTTCGTTACAATGCCGCCAACCATGAAGATGTACCCAATCTTAGCATCTTCGTTGGGCTAGGTGGCAAATCAAGTGGCACAAAGAGGTTCGCAATGAAAAAACATGAGCGGGAGTTGATCCACTCATATGTCTTGAACACCATGGAAGAAGTGAAGCCGTACATCGAGTAAGTTATCACCATTTAGTTTTCCACAAACATTCACTGCTATGTCCGTGCCTAACTCTCCTTTAAATTGTTATAGACGATTCAAGAGTGCACATTGGAAGAATCCAAATAGGGAGCCTAACCCTCAAGAGGAGCAGGATCTTTTCGATAAGGGTGGTGGTTTCGGTTTCGTCAGCTGGTTCTGTGGTTTGGTACTATTTGAGCCAACTTGCTGTGCTACACTTCTTGTGATAAACTTCTTATGCTAAACTTCTCGTTCTAACTTGTAGGCAAGAACTAACAAAGAGATGCAACCCGAGCTAAGAAATATTGCCAGGGGCTTTAACCATTCAGTCGACACGTTCAATGCTTATGACATGAATGGGTATCGCTTCCATACCCATGAATACACAACTAGCCGGCCCAACCAGAACACAAGGAAGGCTTCATCTCGTAGCCCCAAAGTCGAGAGAGGACATGTATTTTCGAGATTCATATAGCATGGGGATGTGACGATGGCAAGCCCAGGAAAGGATTCTCGATCCACGACAACGATTCCTTTCGAGGAGTCGTTGCCGTGGAGACCGAATCCTTTCCTTGGCTTGCCGCGTCTCATACCCATGCTATATGGATCATGGAAGTATTTCTCTTCTTTCGTCTTTGCCGATACGAATATAGTGTGTGTTTAAAACTTGAGTATTATTGTACTGTTATGAATCTTGTGTCACTGATGTGTACTAATAAACTACTCTTTTCACTCTGTTTTGCAGGTGATTGAAAGATGCCGGGGGAAAGGGAGTTACAAGAAAGCTGAAAAGCTTGGCAAAACTTGTGACTGGTGGTTCAAAATATGTCAGGGGGAAGCAGCCTACTAGTGCTACTGCTAGTGCTCCACCGCGCACTTCACAGCGGCGGGGGCGTGGGAGGCGTGCGAGGACTCCTAGTCCCCCTCCGGTCTTCGAGGAGGACGAGCAGGAGCAGGAGCAGGAGGGGGAGGACGACGAGGAGGAGGAGGAGCCAGTTCGGCATCAGGAGGATGAGGGGACGCACTCGGATTCTGACGAGGAGGAGCAGGAGCAGCATCAGGAGGAGGAGGATGAGGGGTTTGGGTCTTTACCCTACGAGGTTGACACGTCCTTGAGGTGGGCGCCTCCGAAGGATGAGACGCAGTACCTTGAGGAGTACGCTCTCATGGATCCAAGCCTGGTGCCGCGGGAGAAGGCTCCATATCGGCGTGGGGTTTCGAGACTCCCCGACCTACCTTATCCCTTCTTTCGCTCTGTTCCGCGGTGGGTTCACATGACAATGCGGTTCAGTGCCAAGATTTAGAGTCAATGCTGTTGTGCAAATAATGATATGGCAGCGATGAATGAGAATGCAAACCATGCCAACCTTTTGCAGTTTTGCTTTGCTGATACTCCCTCCGTTTCGAAATATAAGATGTTTTAGCTTTGTGAAACAAATGTATCTAGACTTCTTTTAGTACGTAGGTTCACTCAGGTTTAAAGTGAATCTACACACTAAAAGAAGTCTAGATACATTTTCTTCACAAACCTAAAACATCTTATATTTTGAAACGGAGGGAGTAGTTCATATTGAGCTTACTTCTCAGTGTTCTATGATTTTGTGCTTGGTCACTATCCTTTTTGTGACATAGCCAAAAGTTCAGTCCAGCAGTTCCACGAATAGTAAGTATGCTCCGTGGCAGATCTTGGAATTTTGCATGGGGTATGCCGAACCAAAAAAATTATATGCAAACCGATAAAATCCATTTAGCAATTCAGCAAGATATCATAAAACTTGTCCACAATTCGGTACATTACTACTAAATAGTATAATAAATCTTAAATTACCATACAAATAGTTCAAACAACACACTAATAGTTTGGAATATACATGATGCCATGTCTCCATCCCTCTTCATAGTTCACAAATCCTGCAACGAAATTGCATAATGCATAATTAATCGACCAATACATCTATAGTTCTTATTGCATACACCTACAAGCTACATCGATTGAACTAAATCAATAGAAAACTTGTAGGCCACATACATCTACAAGCTACATCAATTGAACTAATCAGGGGGAAACTTGTAGGTTAGAAGGGGATTTTTTTTACATGGTATACTTGTACCCTTATGGGTATATCGTGCCATAACTGTAATACCCACTGGATATGCCACTGTGTATGCTGCCTGCATATTAAGAGCACTCCTAGTGCTAGAAACTACTCCCTTTGTCTATAAGTGACTTGAGTTTGTCTAAATTCGCATGTATCTGTACACTAAAATGTGTCTAGATACATGCGAATCTACACAAATATAAGTCACTTATTTCTGGACGGAAGGAGTATCATATTTTTTTCATAGCTCCAAGACCCCTCAAGTAGGACCTATCCTTCCCAGTGCATAGTTTCATAGCCAAAGACCCTGTAATTTTCCATTGGGAACCCCTGACTTCTTCTAATCTAAACGAGACTCTCCCACTATTTCTTTCTCTCTAATGTTTTCACAACTGAACCCTGCCATATATACCTTTTTATGCCCTTCATCTTCTCGGGATCTTCAGTCTCAGGACACGTGAAGACATCGCTTCCTCTTTAGACTCGATTCCCCCCCCCCCCCCCCCCCCCCCTCTTCAATAAATAGTGTGCTACCTCAGCAAA
Source organism: Avena sativa (assembly GCA_916181665.1). Classification (NCBI taxonomy): domain Eukaryota; kingdom Viridiplantae; phylum Streptophyta; class Magnoliopsida; order Poales; family Poaceae; genus Avena; species Avena sativa. The sequence continues at coordinate 96,175,521 of OV702294.1, forward strand.
CTGCTTAAGTCAAGCACCACTGATAACGCCACAAAAATCTTTTTTTGTGCGCCACTGATAACGTTTTTCCTAGTAGTGCTTACATGGCAGTGCATTTAATGTTTATAGAAACTACCATAGTTTCTGCATTGTGAGTGCCCTAAAGGATCAGCTTCAGTCAACATCGATCATCATGATGGATGTGTATAAATTTAGGTATCATGATGATGGAGGTTTGACCTTTAGGGGGTTGTACATTATAAAAATAAGTAGATTTTTTGGTACTGGTGAAGTGCATGGTGTATTTGTCTTCGTTGTTGCTTTTGGCTGATCGATGAAAGTTTTTTTTTCTATGGTTGATGGCTTTATGTTGGTTTACCAAAAAAAAATCCCGTTGGCTTCTATGTAAGTTATATTAGTTAGAAGTTGGAACAAACCTTGCTACAACCTACAACGACATGCAATTAGGGCTATCATTATCATTTCCCATTCAACCCTGTTCTCTGCTGCAGCATTTCATTTTGCTGGACAGTTTGAAAATAATAGCATTTATTCCATGATATGAATCGATAGTACTCGAAGCTCATAAGTGATGCATGGAAAAACATATCTTTGAGAGATCTTTTGTACCCCTTGGCAATTAGCGTTTTGCACCAGGATAATTTGTATCCAAGTGTACTGTTTTTGGAAATATCCAAACTAGCGTAGTTATGTTGTAAAGGAATTATTTTGCTTCTAACTAATTTTCCGCGGTTGCTTAACCTGCATGTGTCATGTGAATCAATAATCTGTAACATGTCAACCTTTTTTGGGTTCAAATGTAGCAACAATAATTCTATCTGCCTTCTCTTTCTGTAATGTAATTTGTTGAAGTCATTTCCAGGGCCATCCAAAAGGTGTCAATCCACACTACAGCTTGAAACATCTTGTCCCACACTTGTCTGAGATCCTTCAAGTTCATGTATGCTAAGATTTAACTTTAGATTATTTTTGTATCTTCTATCTTTTAGTTATTCTAAGGGATAGAATATGTGCATAAATAGGTCGAGATGGCAAATGATTGCATTGGTGTGGAAGTTACGGAACAAGTTCGTGCTTTGTCAGAAGGTGGAGTTCTGCTCCTAGAGAATGTTAGGTTCTACAAAGAGGAAGAGAGGAACAGCGACATACTTGCTGACAAGCTTGCATCTCTTGCTGACATTTATGTGAATGATGATTTCGGCACGGCACACAAAGCTCATGCTTCAACTGAAGGAGTTGCCAAGGTTTTCAAGCATGAGGTTAAGCCTGCTATTGTTGGCCTCCACATGCAGAAGGTAATAAAACGTGACCCCTGCTCATCTGTTAAGTATGTTCCCAAATTTTTGTTCCCTGCATTCCTTCGTAGTTCAAATAGTTCATTCTAACCTTGATATGTATACGTAGTTCCAAAGAAAAAAACTTAGGATTAAAAGGATCCTTTGCATTTATAACGAGTACATGTTTAATTTGTACATTTCAAAAGACATCCAATATATCCTTTTAAGAATTCTGATAAATTTTTCATAAAGAAAAGGAAAGGTCGACTAATAATTCCAATTATCACAGGAACTTGGCTCTCTTGGTTATCTTGGTGGAGCTGTTGATAACAGGCCTTTGGTTGCCATTGTTGGTGGATCCGAGAGTAATATTGGGATCATTGAGCCTCTGCTGGCGAAGATTGATATCCTTATCCTTGGTGGTGAGATGATCTACACATTTTACAAGGCACAGAAATATTCTGTTGGAAAATCTACTGTGCAAGAAGACAAACTAGAGCTTGCAGCTTCCCTTATCGAGAAGGCGAAGGCAAATGCTGTTTCTTTTTTGCTTCCCACTGATATTTTAGTAGCGAAGAAGCTTGAAGCTAATGCTAAGACAAAGGTTCGTTTATCTATGCATAAAACATCTCAGATGGTACTTAAGAGTTCTTTCATTTATTTGATAAATTGTGGAAACTATTCAGTAGAAATTCTACAGCGCTTACATTGTGCAACGAAGTACAATTTACTCACGAACAGTTCAAGTGTTACAAGTGATATGCATGTTTATTTGCATAATGCTCCCTCCATTCCAAATTATGTCATTCTCTGGCTTTTTCTACATACATAGTGTATGTTTAGGTGCATAGGTAAAGCTACGCACCTTGAAATTCCAGAATGACTAATATAATTTGGAACTGGTGGAGTAGTAGTAATTTCATGCAGCGCTGAATTTTTTTGGTTATCTGCTGTCTTGATGCTTACTCTTGACTTTTGCAGACTGTTCCTGCCACTGCTATCCCTGATAACTGGAAGGGTATTGATGTTGGCCCTAATTCCATCAGAACATTCAATGAAGCATTGGACAACGCCCAGACTGTTATTTGGGACGGTGTCATGGGAGTGTCTGAGTTTGTGACGATTGGAGGCACTGATAATGATAAGGTTAATATAATATTGCATTCAATATTTCGTATGTGCTTGTAGTGTCCATTTTGTCTCTCCTAGATTTGTTTTGGTACCTAATGACGACAGTTGTGTTTCTTCAGAAGATTGCCGAGAAGCTGGCTGAACTTAAAACCGAAAAGGGCGTCACTGTGATCATCGGGGGTGGCTCTGCTGCTGCTGTTAACAAGGCTGGCCTGGGCGACAAGATGAGCTACATTTCGACCGGCGGTGGTGCAATCTGGGAGATCTTGGGTGGCAAGACACTACCAGGTGTCATTGGCCTCGATGACGCCTAAGCTACTCCGGCTAATTCAGCTGGTTCTGCCAGCTTTGCGTGTAATCACACTGCAAAGTTATGGCTTGTATGGACTTGGGATAGCTTGCCGCATCGAGTTTTGGTGATCATGTTTTTTTTAATACATTTTGGTGATCATGTTAAGATTAACGTGTGTTGAAGCCGATTGATCACAGTTCATTATCACCCTTGCCCAGCTTGTACACGACAACTTCCTGATTAACTTCCTATTCCCATGTAACTGGGGTGCTTATCTACTTGAAAAATCTGTAGTGCCTCATGAGCAGCTGCATCGAGTTTTAGGGATCTGTCTCTGTAATGCATGTCAAGGTATACAGTGGCAAATTAAACATAGAACGAATTGTCAATATATGATATACTGTTAGCCTACAGCTCAGCTACATAAAGTGCTAAGCTGCTTCCAGAGTGGCAGTTATGCTACATAAATTGTTTACGTTGGTTCCAAAGTATGAACCAATAACATGTTGGGCCTGAAATGAGGTATCATGGTGGATATGTAATTTAAAATTCATCACAACAACATGTTACACTCGTCTAATAAAGTTACAGATGGAAGGATAAAATGATATCTGTGTCACAGAATCAATCGCGATGGATGCTCCGCCTTCCATTTGCTCAAGTGTATCAAGAAGCCTCTTGTTATCCAATATAGCAAGAAGACCTCCAGCCGCACGAACTTGAACATCACTTCCAAGATCTATCATGGAATTAAGCTGCAAGTAGAACATAAAATGATTTCACTATGCACTGACAAAATGGTTTAACAAGATTTGAGAACCAAGATAAATGGTCAAAAACCAACTAACTAGAGTTTATTAGCTATTCATGTGAGACAAATATAGGATGTCCTAACTTCAAGTATATACTGAAGGGAATCAGTTTAAGAGGAACACAAAAGAATTGGATACGTATCAGGTTTAGTAGGAAAATAAACATGTCCTGATCGTAAAGATCCATAAAATACCTAGAAATATTATACAAGTAAATCCCATAACTTACAAGTAGACAAAAGTTAACTTATCAATACAAATAATCCGCTGAGATCCAAGGTACCTGCTTCGCTTTGAGGGCAACAAAATACCAAAGTGCCCTCAAAAGAAACAAAAACCTAAGATTCTATCACAAATAGAGATAAAAAGAGCTACGCCAATGTTTTGGTAGAGCCAGATTTAGGATGTAGATTATTCAAGCATAGAAATGGAGATGTATAACAAATATGACTGCATCTGGAATTATATGCATATATAAGAGGTGAAGTGAATGTTATCTATCATATGAATTCCCTAAGGAAATGAAAGTAGTCTAACTGTTTGGACCAGTACGCACTAATGTTGGGTAGAAAAAAATGGTTCTACGATCACCAAAGAGCATAGTAAAATAGAGCTGAATTGTTTTGACAATGCCCACCTTCAGATCCCTACCATATAGCTTTCGCCAATATTGTGGAAAGAAAAGTAACCAGGCAGAAGGACTGCAACTCTTTACTAGAGAAAGAGAAACAATAGTAATGTGGCCTTGTAGATTTGTATTAAATGGACGAAACCAAGAAGAACCCATGAACAAAAGAGGGACTGATCTCTAATCATATGTCCTCAAAGTACAGATATGTGATTTTTTAGGATGCTAAAATCTCGATATTCTTGTTAACTATAGAAAGTGCAGAGCAGAAGAAAATACAATATACAATGAATGAAATATTAATTGAAAAAAATGTCTTGAACACCACGCTGAACAAGAGTTTATCTAGGCTTTTTTTTTTGAAACGAGGGCAAAAGCTTTGCCCTTTTCAATTAATTAAGCAAAGAGAGTACAAAGCAAATAGAAATTTACAAGTACAACAACTGACTACTCTTGCGGCATCAAATTACTCATGCGCTTAGCGCCCGCAAGCACCCATAAATGTGCCTCTAGCTTAATCTTGTCTAAAAGGATCGGTGGCGGAGCGTGCTTGTTTTTGAAGACTCGGGCATTCCGCTCGTTCCATAGTTCCCGTTTATCTAGGCTTAAAACCTATGAAGAAGTGAAACATATAGGTAGAAAATAGTAGTTGTCAAGGTTCTCATTTAAATCACTTACAGAGCAAATCCTCTCTTTTACACTTAACCCATCATCCATTGCTGCAACTTTCAAGTATATTAATCTGTAATTTAGACATGCAATACACAAGATAATTCATCATCAGTTCATCAGGTTGAAGAATTGGGAATTGCACGAGATGAAGAAAGAGTTAGCCCAATTGCAAGGTTTCCAGTTACTGATAATAGCTTTCCAGTTACAGCAAAGATTGCCATTTTTTAACCAAAAAAAGGTCGTCATTCATACCATAAGTTAGCAAACAGCTCCACAGATGAGTTTCTCAGCCTTCTACGACATCCAAACCACAATTATTCAATTACAGTTGTTCAGCTAACTGATTTTTCACCAACAAAATAATTATGTTGAAAGGCCCTCATCATTGTATACCATTGCTAAAATCATAATCAAGTTTGGACTGAACCTTGGTATAGTTGACTAACGTGCATATTCAAGGAGCAAATAGCAATTGAAACAACATATCCAATAATTAAGAAGATAAGTATCACCCAAATCTGACTAATCCTTAAGATATTCATGTAGAGTATATTGTAAGGTGCAGAAACCATAGTTCTCAATGCATTCAAGGAATGTCTGGTCTAGTGATCAGTTAATTAGTACACAGAGCTAGTAACGTAACCTGTGCCAGGCTCGCTCATAACTGAATGTTGAGCTTTTCATGGGCTTCACAACAGGGGCCTCATCATTACTATCTGCGTGATTCCATGCAAAACCATCAAAAAGAGAGCTTAACATACCAATTCAAGAAGTGAATGGAGTCGTCCAAACCATTTCGTTGTAAAGCCGAAAAAAGTTCTTCTTCCGTCTTTGTACTTGCATATATGGTGCTTGGTTTTGCTTGGCATTTCACTGATCCAAAATCAAGCAATACAGTCAGATATGCAGTTCTCTTTCGTTTACTGTTCTACATGTTGAAATTACTTCACACTGGAAAAATGTTGAAGTATTTTGCTACGAAAACATTTTTCCATATAAACAAATACATAGTATATAACCTGAAACTTTGATTTCAATAGAAATAATACCATACTATTGATGTAGACAACATACCAAGGTCAATCAGAGGAAATCCCTCAGTGCTGTCTTCCCAGATTTCCAATACAAAAAGTTGGCGAGTACTTGAATCATAATATGCCACTCCAACCCTGATATCACATGAAAGTGACAGGGATTATAACCAGTTAACTCATACTGTATCTTCAACTGACAAAAGAAAAATTTAGCATTTAAAAACTTGGTGCAACGGTAAACACGATAAAAGTTTACTTGCCACACAAACTATTGTAAAGAAGCATGTCTCGTAAAATAAAGAAAACAATCTCAATAAATTAAACACATCTAAAGTTTACCTACTTCCTTGCATTACACAAGCCATATGGACCTGCAATACAATCAGATGAACACCAGTAAGTAAATTGCATAGCATGAATGTGTGACTAATATATAATGAGAAGTTATTGAAGCACCATGTGCAGATAGAGTCATATCTGTTAGATCATTGAGTGTGAAACAGAAACTACTTTTCAGGCTACAGAGAACTATGAAACGTTCCACTAAAGACATCCAAAGCCTTCCATGCCGTGCAGTGCATGCATATCAAAACAATAGTAGGTCCCTAACAAGCTTGAAATTATGTCATTCTCTTCGGAAAAAAGATGTTTCACTATAGCAATATTACTTATGGGAAATAGCCTGCTAAACACGGGCATAGCTGCGCATAGCCTATCCACCGTTGATTCTATCCTCTTTTGATATAGGGAGCACATGTATCCAGACCCAGGATTTGTCTAAGAACTAACGCCGTTAGTGTTCCTTTGGCATGCATGCATGAAGCCCTAGCAAAACAAAGCTTGTCTAATTTCATTTGCATGAGGCAAACCCTAACGAGCAACATGCAAAACAAAGCTTGTCTAATTTCGTTTGCATGAGGCAAACCCTAACGAGCAACATGCAAAACAAAGCTTGTCTAATTTCGTTTGCATGAGGTTCAGATGGAAACCTAGCATAACCAATAGAATCATTCCAGTTGCATTTCTGCAGCACTATAGAAGGAAAAAAGAGAGGTTTAGGAAATGATGTACTAACCCGTCCACAGGAGCTGGACCGGACATTGTGTGGAAAAGCAAATTTTGTGTTCCTCCACATAAACGGGGAGCAGAACGATTCAGTGCACTGCTAGCTACAAGTACTTGTATAAGATGTTTTGTCTATGAGTGTGTTCTATCTTTTATAGAGTAGCACAGTACTATGTGGCGGGAAAACAAAATAAAATGTGACCCAGATGGCGCGCGACAAGTTACTCTCTCCCGCCAAAAAAATTAGACACTAAACCACTTAGATGAATATTTAGGGTTTACATAGTACCACAAAATTTCACTAGGGTTTGCATAGTATGAAGTCCTAGCTGCAGAAAGAAGCCTCCCTAATCAAAATAAGGGTTGTTTGCTCCCATAGCTAGGGCCACCACAATAAAAAAAACCTTTGTTTGGTTTTCTTCACATTCTCATGGATGCATGCGGCCAGCAAACACATACCAAAACAACCTTTGTTAGGGCACTCTCTTGCATGGCATATAGTCTAAAGCTACTGCATGCAAAACCTGTTTTAATCCTTGTTCTCAATCCCTTCTCAGTTTAGATGCTAAAATTTTTGTAGCCAAAACAGTGTGCTAATTTAGAACCCATGCCAAACCCTAGATTCTTGCATGCATGCACAAAACTAACACCGTTATCTCAGCCATGTTCCACCCCACTTCCATCTAGAGGTTGCATGCATTTGATCCCTAAATCCAACGGTGCTCTGCCTATGAGTAGCAAATCCGCGTCGTATTACTTATACTAAAATCTTGATGCCTTATCCTTGAAAAATATGAAAAGAAGCTTAAAGAAGGAACTATTAAGAATTTCAGGGGTGGACACACCATGCTCCTCTGAATTGCTTTAGATTTTAGAAATACTCCCTCCGTCCATAATATAAGATGTCACACAATCACATATTGGTTGTAATAAGATCTTAATTATGGGACAGAGGGAGTATGGCTCAGTCAGCAGCACTGTTTAACTCTCTTGTAAAGCAAGATGCCTATTCAGAATAATTCATGGACATTGATAAACATATAACCTTGATCATCAATGTGATAAAAACCATTTAATCACTCCTGCAAATGCGTACATATATGGTCTAGTCGAACAATCGTTCGTTGTCTCTGTTTTTTGTGCATAGCTTTTTCTTCAGTGCTCAGATGTGTAGAAGCACTTCAACAATCAGAACAAATATTGCGAAATAGACTGATCAAATCAAGTCAGACACTTCAGGACATTTCTCAAATCAAGCTCAGATTGGTGGGCGTGGTGACATAACAAACAACAAAGTTTGCAATCTAAAGTAATACTAAGGTCCCTTTTAGCTGTAATGCAAAAAGTTATCCTATCGAACACAGTAACACCATCTAACCCCATCAAATTGCAGAACAAAGAGTTCCCAATAATGAAGCAGCAGCATAAACACTTCGTCCTATCATAAGAAAATTATCCCTCAGCCTTTACATGCTCGGTGACCTTGCATCAGAATGGCTTTCTAGTGTCCACAACATGCGCGCAATTTCAAAACAGGTTCTGAACTGAACTAGATGCACAGCAAACTTCACGCAACCGACGGTACAAGCATACAGGTTTGGAAAGCAAAGTAAACGAAAACCACCATTAACTCCGGCTACAATCCAGATTAAGAGAAGGTATTGCACGAAATTGGGGTTTCCACAACACGATTCGGACGGGCGCGGCGATAACTGCGGGTTTTCCAGCGAGAAGAAAGTACTCCATATAATGCGATTGGGGGAGGAGGGAACTCGGATGATCGAGTCGATAGGCACCTGGGAGTCGATCCCCGTCTCGGCAACCTCCTCCTCATCCTCCTGCTCCACCTCCTCCTGGTCCATTTCGCTCGCCTCCCCCTGCTCCTCTACTCGGCGGGCCCTCGCCTCCCCCTACCCCTAGGTACTAGGTCCGGGAATGCGGTCCGTTCAGGCTTTGTTCGGTTTCTAGGAAACTAAACCCTTCAGGCACTACGGGAAAAAATGTCGCTGCCGTCGCCTCTCTCCTTTGCCGTGTGCCAAAAGGCCCGGAACACGGCAAAGAGAATCTTTGCCGTGTGTAAACCAAGAAGAACACGGCAAAGGACAGGTGCACGGCAAACAACAGAAAAAGAACACGGCAAAGAAACAAACACGGAAATGGACCGACGAGAACACACGGCAAAGAAAAGAATCACGACAAAGTCAATGAAGAAACACGGCAAAGTTTTCCTCACGACAAAGAAGTGGGCCCCGTGGCCTCGCAGGGCCACCCGCCGGCGGGGGCTGACAACAGAATCTTTGCCGTGTCCCCTCGCCGTCAGGTACACGGCAAAGATAATCTTTGCCGTGTGTTTCCTTCTGTACACACGGCAAAGAATTTTTTTCACCTTTTTCTTTTCTTTAATTAGCAAGGCTTTTATTACATATATGTTAGGTGATATTATTTCATAGGATCATGAGAGCACACATATGATCATAGGTTATTGTGGTCTTGATCACTATATACATGCACCCCTGATTCCGATGTTCTCGTGGTCTTCCTCCGGCGAAACCCTGATGATCTGCGGGCCTCAGATCGTCTACCCCCTAGACATTCTTCTGACAGGGGTAGCCCGGCGTAGCTCTCTCTTGTTTTGTGTCTGATTCTGTCATGGGCTGATGTGAAACCATGTTGGTTCACAAGTTGGGGCACTATACGGCCCGGTTTCACCGTAACGGGGAGATTCCCCCTTATATAGGTCCAGAACCTTCGCTTCTAGGTTAGAGCGCATGCATGCGAGGGGGGACACATGCAAGCACCTATACCAACCTGGCACCACACTCACACACATATTCTAGGGACACATGCAAGTTTTCATCGATTTCGATGTTCTCGTGGTCTTCCTCCGGCGAAACCCTGATCTGCGGGCCTCGGATCGTCTACCCCCTAGACATTCTTCTGACAGGGGTAGCCCGGCTTAGCTCTCTCTTGTTTTGTGTTTGACTAGGTCATAGGATGATGTAAAACCATGTTGGTTCACAAGTTGGGGCACTATCCTACCCGGTTTCACCTGAACGGGGAGATTCCCCCTTATACAGGTCCAGAACTTCGCTTCTAGGTTAGAGCGCATGCATGCGAGGGGGACACATGCAATCACCTATACCAACCATGCACCACACTCACACACATATGCTAAGGAAACATGCAAGTTTTCAGATGATTCCCACGTTCTCGTGGTCTTCCTCCGGCGAAACCCTGATGATCTGCGGGCCTCGGATCGTCTACCCCCTAGACATTCTTCTGACAGGGGTAGCCCGGCGTAGCTCTCTCTTGTTTTGTGTTTGATTATGTCATGGGATGATGTGAAACCATGTTGGTTCACAAGTTGGGGCACTATACAGCCCGGTTTCACCGTAACAGGGAGATTCCCCCTTATACAGGTCCAGAACCTTTCGCTTCTAGCTTATAGCGCATGCATGCGAGGGGGACACATGCAATCACCTATACCAACCTGGCACCACACTCACACACATATGTTAGGGACGCATGCAAGTTTTCATTGATTCCGACGTTCTCGTGGTCTTCCTCCGGCGAAACCCTGATCTGCGGGCCTCGGATCGTCTACCCCTAGACATTCTTCTGACAGGGGTAGCCCGACGTAGCTCTCTCTTGTTTTGTGTTTGACTAGGTCATAGGATGATGTAAAACCATGTTGGTTCACAAGTTGGGGCACTATCCTACCCGGTTTCACCTGAACGGGGAGATTCCCCCTTATACAGGTCCAGAACCTTCGCTTCTAGGTTAGAGCGCATGCATGCGAGGGGGACACATGCAATCACCTATACCAACCTTGCACCACACTCACACACATATGCTAGGGAAACATGCAAGTTTTCAGATGATTCCGACGTTCTCGTGGTCTTCCTCCGGCGAAACCCTGATGATCTGCGGGCCTCGGATCGTCTACCCCCTTGACATTCTTCTGACAGGGGTAGCCCGGCGTAGCTCTCTCTTGTTTTGTGTTTGATTACGTCATGGGATGATGTGAAACCATGTTGGTTCACAAGTTGGGGCACTATACGGCCCGGTTTCACCGTAACGGGGAGATTCCCCCTTATACAGGTCCAGAACCTTTCGCTTCTAGGTTAGAGCGCATGCATGCGAGGGGGGACACATGCAATCACCTATACCAACCTGGCACCACACTCACACACATATGCTAGGGACACATGCAAGTTTTCATCGATTCTGACGTTCTCGTGGTCTTCCTTCGGCGAAACCATGATCTGCGGGCCTCGGATCGTCTACCCCCTAGACATTCTTCTGGCAGGGGTAGCCCGGCATAGCTCTCTCTTGTTTTGTGTTTGACTAGGTCATAGGATGATGTAAAACCATGTTGGTTCACAAGTTGGGGCACTATCCTACCCGGTTTCACCTGAACGGGGAGATTCCCCCTTATACAGGTCCAGAACCTTCGCTTCTAGGTTAGAGCGCATGCATGCGAGGGGGACACATGCAATGACCTATACCAACCTTGCACCACACTCACACACATATGCTAGGGAAACATGCAAGTTTTCAGATGATTCCGACGTTCTCGTGGTCTTCCTCCGGCGAAACCCTGATGATCTGCGGGCCTCGGATCGTCTACCCTCTAGACATTCTTCTGACAGGGGTAGCCCGGCGTAGCTCTCTCTTGTTTTGTGTTTGATTATGTCATGGGATGATGTGAAACCATGTTGGTTCACAAGTTGGGGCACTATACGGCCCGGTTTCACCGTAACAGGGAGATTCCCCCTTATATAGGTCCAGAACCTTTCGCTTCTAGGTTAGAGCGCATGCATGCGAGGGGGGACACATGCAATCACCTATACCAAACTGGCACCACACTCACACACATATGCTAGGGACACATGCAAGTTTTCATCGATTCCGACGTTCTCGTGGTTTTCCTCCGGCAAAACCCTGATCTGCGGGCCTCGGATCGTCTGCCCCCTAGACATTCTTCTGACAGGGGTAGCCCGACGTAGCTCTCTCTTGTTTTGTGTTTGACTAGGTCATAGGATGATATAAAACCATGTTGGTTCACAAGTTGGGGAACTATCCTACCCGGTTTCACCTGAACGGGGAGATTCCCCCTTATACAGGTCCAGAACCTTCGCTTCTAGGTTAGAGCGAATGCATCCGAGGGGGACACATGCAATCACTTATACCAACCTTGCACCACAGTCACACACATATGCTAGGGACACATGCAAGTTTTCAGATGATTCCGACGTTCTCGTGGTCTTCCTCCGGTGAAACCCTGATCTGCGGGCCTCGGATCGTCTGCCCCTAGACATTCTTCTGACAGGGGTAGCCCGGCGTAGCTCTCTCTTTTTTTGTGTTTGATTATGTCATGGGATGATGTGAAACCATGTTGGTTCACAAGTTGGGGCACAATACGGCCCGGTTTCACCGTAACAGGGAGATTCCCCCTTATACAGGTCCAGAACCTTCGCTTCTAGGTTAGAGCGCATGCATGTGAGGGGGGACACATGCAATCACCTATACCAACCTGGCACCACACTCACACACATATGCTAGGGACACATGCAAGTTTTCACCGATTCCGACGTTCTCGTGGTCTTCCTCCGGCGAAACCCTGATCTCCGGGCCTCGGATCTTCTACCTAATGGAAATGAAGTTCAACATCCTCTAGAACCTTATGGTCTATTGCAAAGTTAGTGTTTCCATGGTCTGAATACTAACAAATAGCCAACAAAAAGTTAACTAAAAACTTTAAATCAATACAATTGAAAGAAAAATAAAAATAAAAATAGAAAATACCTAAAGGCACACCGCAAAGGACAAAACACATGGCAAAGAGGTCCTTTGCCGTGTGCCTGTCGCCGTCAAACACACGGCAAAGGACCTTTGCCGTGTGTCTCTTGCCGTCAGACACACAACAAAGAAGTTTTTTCACATTTTTCTTTTCTTTAATTAGCAAGGCTTTTATTACATATATGTTAGGTGATATTATTTCATAGGATCATGAGAGCACACATATGATCATAGGTTATTGTGGTCTTGATCACTATATACATGCACCCCCTGATTCCGACATTCTCGTGGACTTCCTCCGGCGAAACCCTGATGATCTGCAGGCCTCGGATCGTCTACCCCCTAGACATTCTTCTGACAGGGGTAGCCCGGCGTAGCTCTCTCTTGTTTTGTGTTTGATTATGTCATGGGATGATGTGAAACCATGTTGGTTCACAAGTTGGGGCACTATACGGCCCGGTTTCATCGTAACAGGGAGATTCCCCCTTATACAGGTCCAGAACCTTCGCTTCTAGGTTAGAGCGCATGCATGTGAGGGGGTACACATGCAATCACCTATACCAACCTGGCACCACACTCACACACATATGCTAGGGACACATGCAAGTTTTTAGATGATTCCGACGTTCTCGTGGTCTTCCTCCGCTAAAACCCTGATCTGCGGGCCTCGGATCGTCTACCCCCTAGACATTCTTCTGACAGGGGTAGCCCGGCGTAGCTCTCTCTTGTTTTGTGTTTGATTATGTCATGGGATGATGTGAAACCATGTTGGTTCACAAGTTGGGGCACTATACGGCCCGGTTTCACTGTAACAGGGAGATTCCCCCTTATACAGGTCCAAAACCTTCGCTTCTAGGTTAGAGCGCATGCATGTGAGGGGGGACACATGCAATCACCTATACCAACCTGGCACCACACTCACACACATATGCTAGGGACACATGCAAGTTTTCATCGATTCCGACGTTCTCGTGGTCTTCCTCCGGCGAAACCCTGATCTCCGGGCCTCGGATCGTCTACCTAATGGAAATGAAGTTCAGCATCCTCTAGAACCTTATGGTCTATTCCAAAGTTAGTGTTTCCATGGTCTGAATACTAACAAATAGCCAACAAAAAGTTAACTAAAAACTTTAAATAAATACAATTGAAAGAAAAAATAAAAAGAAAATTAGAAAATACCTAAAGGCACACGACAAAGGACAAAACACACGGCAAAGAGGTCCTTTGCCGTGTACCTGTCGCCGTCAAACACACGGCAAAGGTCCTTTGCCATGTGTCTCTCGCCGTCAGACACACGGCAAAGAAGTTTTTTCACCTTTTTCTTTTCTTTAATTAGCAAGGCTTTTATTACATATATGTTAGGTGATATTATTTCATAGGATCATGAGAGCACACATATGATCATAGGTTATTGTGGTCTTCATCACTATATACATGCACCCCCTGATTCCGATGTTCTCGTGGACTTCCTTCGGCGAAACCCTGATGATCTGCGGGCCTCGGATCGTCTACCCCCTAGACATTCTTCTGACAGGGGTAGCCCGGCGTAGCTCTCTCTTGTTTTGTGTTTGATTATGTCATGGGATGATGTGAAACCATGTTGGTTCACAAGTTGGGGCACTATACGGCCCGGTTTCACCGTAACGGGGAGATTCCCCCTTATACAGGTCCAGAACCTTCGCTTCTAGGTTAGAGCGCATGCATGTGAGGGGGGACACATGCAATCACCTATACCAACCTGGCACCACACTCACACACATATGCTAGGGACACATGCAAGTTTTCTTCGATTCCGACGTTCGCGTGGTCTTCCTCCGGCGAAACCCTCATCTCCGGGCCTCGGATCGTCTACCTAATGGAAATGAAGTTCAGCATCCTCTAGAACCTTATGGTCTATTGCAAAGTTAGTGTTTCCATGGTCTGAATACTAACAAATAGCCAACAAAAAGTTAACTAAAAACTTTAAATAAATACAATTGAAAGAAAAAATAAAAAGAAAATTAGAAAATACCTAAAGGCACACGACAAAGGACAAAACACACGACAAAGAGGTCCTTTGCCGTGTACCTGTCGCCATAAAACACACGGCAAAGGTCCTATGACGTGTGTCTCTCGCCGTCAGACACACAACAAAGAAGTTTTTTCACGTTTTTCTTTTCTTTAATTAGCAAGGCTTTTATTACATATATGTTAGGTGATATTATTTCATAGGATCATGAGAGCACACATATGATCATAGGTTATTGTGGTCTTCATCACTATATACATGCACCCCCCTGATTCCGACGTTCTCGTGGACTTCCTCCAGCGAAACCCTGATGATCTGCGGGCCTCGGATCGTCTACCCCTAGACATTCTTCTGACAGGGGTAGCCCGGGGTAGCCCGGCGTAGCTCTCTCTTGTTTTGTGTTTGATTATGTCATGGGATGATGTGAAACCATGTTGGTTCACAAGTTGGGGCACTATACGGCCCGGTTTCACCGTAACGGGGAGATTCCCCCTTATACAGGTCCAGAACCTTCGCTTCTAGGTTAGAGCGCATGCATGTGAGGGGGGACACATGCAATCACCTATACCAACCTGGCACCACACTCACACACATATTCTAGGGACACATTCAAGTTTTCATCGATTCCGACGTTCTCGTGGTTTTCCTCCGGCGAAACCCTGATCTGCGGGCCTCGGATCGTCTACCCCCCTAGACATTCTTCTGACAGGGGTAGCCCGGCGTAGCTCTCTCTTGTTTTGTGTTTGACTAGGTCATAGGATGATGTAAAACCATGTTCGTTCACAAGTTGGGGCACTATCCTACCCGGTTTCACCTGAACGGGGAGATTCCCCCTTATACAGGTCCAGAACCTTTCGCTTCTAGGTTAGAGCGCATGCATGCGAGGGGGACACATGCAATCACCTATACCCACCTTGCACCACACTCACACACATATGATAGGGACACATGCAAGTTTTCAGATGATTCCGACGTTCTCGTGGTCTTCCTCCGGCGAAACCCTGATGATCTGCGGGCCTCGGATCGTCTACCCCCCTAGACATTCTTCTGACAGGGGTAGCCCGGCGTAGATCTCTCTTGTTTTGTCTCTGAATAGGTCATAGGATGATGTAAACCCATGTTGGTTCACAAGTTGGGGCACTATCCTACCCGGTTTCACCTGAACGGGGAGATTCCCCTTATACAGGTCCAGAACCTTTTGCTTATAGGTTAGAGCGCATGCATGCGAGGGGGACACATGCAATCACCTATACCAACCTTGCACCACACTCACACACATATGCTAGGTACACATGCAAGTTTTCAGATGATTCCGACGTTCTCGTGGTCTTCCTCCGGTAAAACCCTGATCTGCGGGCCTCGGATCGTCTACCCCCTAGACATTCTTCTGACAGGGGTAGCCTGGCGTAGCTCTCTCTTGTTTTGTGTTTGATTATGTCATGGGATGATGTGAAACCATGTTGGTTCACAAGTTGGGGAACTATACGGCCCGGTTTCACCGTAACAGGGAGATTCCCCCTTATATAGGTCCAGAACATTCGCTTCTAGGTTAGAGCACATGCATGCGAGGGGGGACACATGCAATCACCTATACCAACCTTGCACCACACTCACACACATATGCTAGGGACACATGCAAGTTTTTAGATGATTCTGACGTTCTCGTGGTCTTCCTCCGGTGAAACCCTGATCTGCGGGCCTCGGATCGTCTACCCCCTAGACATTCTTCTGACAGAGGTAGCCCGACGTAGCTCTCTCTTGTTTTGTGTTTGATTATGTCATGGGATGATGTGAAACCATGTTGGTTCACAAGTTGGGGCACTATACGGCCCGGTTTCACTGTAACAGGGAGATTCCCCCTTATACAGGTCCAAAACCTTCGCTTCTAGGTTAGAGCGCATGCATGTGAGGGGGGACACATGCAATCACCTATACCAACCTGGCACCACACTCACACACATATGCTAGGGACACATGCAAGTTTTCATCGATTCCCACGTTCTCGTGGTCTTCCTCCGGCGAAACCCTGATCTCCGGGCCTCGGATCGTCTACCTAATGGAAATGAAGTTCAGCATCCTCTAGAACCTTATGGTCTATTCCAAAGTTAGTGTTTCCATGGTCTGAATACTAACAAATAGCCAACAAAAAGTTAACTAAAAACTTTAAATAAATACAATTGAAAGAAAAAATAAAAAGAAAATTAGAAAATACCTAAAGGCACACGACAAAGGACAAAACACACGGCAAAGAGGTCCTTTGCCGTGTACCTGTCGCCGTCAAACACACGGCAAAGGTCCTTTGCCGTGTGTCTCTCGCCGTCAGACACACGGCAAAGAAGTTTTTTCACCTTTTTCTTTTCTTTAATTAGCAAGGCTTTTATTACATATATGTTAGGTGATATTATTTCATAGGATCATGAGAGCACACATATGATCATAGGTTATTGTGGTCTTCATCACTATATACATGCACCCCCTGATTCCGATGTTCTCGTGGACTTCCTTCGGCGAAACCCTGATGATCTGTGGGCCTCGGATCGTCTACCCCCTAGACATTCTTCTGACAGGGGTAGCCCGGCGTAGCTCTCTCTTGTTTTGTGTTTGATTATGTCATGGGATGATGTGAAACCATGTTGGTTCACAAGTTGGGGCACTATACGGCCCGGTTTCACCGTAACGGGGAGATTCCCCCTTATACAGGTCCAGAACCTTCGCTTCTAGGTTAGAGCGCATGCATGTGAGGGGGGACACATGCAATCACCTATACCAACCTGGCACCACACTCACACACATATGCTAGGGACACATGCAAGTTTTCTTCGATTCCGACGTTCGCGTGGTCTTCCTCCGGTGAAACCCTCATCTCCGGGCCTCGGATCGTCTACCTAATGGAAATGAAGTTCAGCATCCTCTAGAACCTTATGGTCTATTGCAAAGTTAGTGTTTCCATGGTCTGAATACTAACAAATAGCCAACAAAAAGTTAACTAAAAACTTTAAATAAATACAATTGAAAGAAAAAATAAAAAGAAAATTAGAAAATACCTAAAGGCACACGACAAAGGACAAAACACACGACAAAGAGGTCCTTTGCCGTGTACCTGTCGCCATAAAACACACGGCAAAGGTCCTATGACGTGTGTCTCTCGCCGTCAGACACACAACAAAGAAGTTTTTTCACGTTTTTCTTTTCTTTAATTAGCAAGGCTTTTATTACATATATGTTAGGTGATATTATTTCATAGGATCATGAGAGCACACATATGATCATAGGTTATTGTGGTCTTCATCACTATATACATGCACCCCCTGATTCCGACGTTCTCGTGGACTTCCTCCAGCGAAACCCTGATGATCTGCGGGCCTCGGATCGTCTACCCCTAGACATTCTTCTGACAGGGGTAGCCCGGGGTAGCCCGGCGTAGCTCTCTCTTGTTTTGTGTTTGATTATGTCATGGGATGATGTGAAACCATGTTGGTTCACAAGTTGGGGCACTATACGGCCCGGTTTCACCGTAACGGGGAGATTCCCCCTTATACAGGTCCAGAACCTTCGCTTCTAGGTTAGAGCGCATGCATGTGAGGGGGGACACATGCAATCACCTATACCAACCTGACACCACACTCACACACATATTCTAGGGACACATTCAAGTTTTCATCGATTCCGACGTTCTCGTGGTTTTCCTCCGGCGAAACCCTGATCTGCGGGCCTCGGATCGTCTACCCCCCTAGACATTCTTCTGACAGGGGTAGCCCGGCGTAGCTCTCTCTTGTTTTGTGTTTGACTAGGTCATAGGATGATGTAAAACCATGTTGGTTCACAAGTTGGGGCACTATCCTACCCGGTTTCACCTGAACGGGGAGATTCCCCCTTATACAGGTCCAGAACCTTTCGCTTCTAGGTTAGAGCGCATGCATGCGAGGGGGACACATGCAATCACCTATACCCACCTTGCACCACACTCACACACATATGCTAGAGACACATGCAAGTTTTCAGATGATTCCGACGTTCTCGTGGTCTTCCTCCGGCGAAACCCTGATGATCTGCGGGCCTCGGATCGTCTACCCCCCTAGACATTCTTCTGACAGGGGTAGCCCGGCGTAGATCTCTCTTGTTTTGTCTCTGAATAGGTCATAGGATGATGTAAAACCATGTTGGTTCACAAGTTGGGGCACTATCCTACCCGGTTTCACCTGAACGGGGAGATTCCCCTTATACAGGTCCAGAACCTTTTGCTTGTAGGTTAGAGCGCATGCATGCGAGGGGGACACATGCAATCACCTATACCAACCTTGCACCACACTCACACACATATGCTAGGTACACATGCAAGTTTTCAGATGATTCCGACATTCTCGTGGTCTTCCTCCGGTAAAACCCTGATCTGCGGGCCTCGGATCGTCTACCCCCTAGACATTCTTCTGACAGGGGTAGCCTGGCGGAGCTCTCTCTTGTTTTGTGTTTGATTATGTCATGGGATGATGTGAAACCATGTTGGTTCACAAGTTGGGGAACTATACGGCCCGGTTTCACCGTAACAGGGAGATTCCCCCTTATATAGGTCCAGAACATTCGCTTCTAGGTTAGAGCACATGCATGCGAGGGGGGACACATGCAATCACCTATACCAACCTTGCACCACACTCACACACATATGCTAGGGACACATGAAAGTTTTCAGATGATTCCGACGTTCTCCTGGTCTTCCTCCGGTGAAACCCTGATCTGCGGGCCTCAGATCGTCTACCCCCTAGACATTCTTCTGACAGAGGTAGCCCGACGTAGCTCTCTCTTGTTTTGTGTTTGATTATGTCATGGGATGATGTGAAACCATGTTGGTTCACAAGTTGGGGCACTATACGGCCCGGTTTCACTGTAACAGGGAGATTCCCCCTTATACAGGTCCAAAACCTTCACTTCTAGGTTAGAGCGCATGCATGTGAGGGGGGACACATGCAATCACCTATACCAACCTGGCACCACACTCACACACATATGCTAGGGACACATGCAAGTTTTCATCGATTCCGACGTTCTCGTGGTCTTCCTCCGGCGAAACCCTGATCTCCGGGCCTCGGATCGTCTACCTAATGGAAATGAAGTTCAGCATCCTCTAGGACCTTATGGTCTATTGCAAAGTTAGTGTTTCCATGGTCTGAATACTAACAAATAGCCAACAAAAAGTTAACTAAAAACTTTAAATAAACACAATTGAAAGAAAAAATAAAAATAAAATTAGAAAATACCTAAAGGCACACGACAAAGGACAAAACACACGGCTAAGAGGTCCTTTGCCGTGTACCTGTCGCCGTCAAACACACGGCAAAGGTCCTTTGCCGTGTGTCTCTCGCCGTCAGACACACGGCAAAGAAGTTTTTTCACCTTTTTCTTTTCTTTAATTAGCAAGGCTTTTATTACATATATGTTAGGTGATATTATTTCATAGGATCATGAGAGCACACATATGATCATAGGTTATTGTGGTCTTCATCACTATATACATGCACCCCCTGATTCCGACGTTCTCGTGGACTTCCTCCGGCGAAACCCTGATGATCTGCGGGCCTCGGATCGTCTACCCCCTAGACATTCTTCTGACAGGGGTAGCCCGGCGTAGCTCTCTCTTGCTTTGTGTTTGATTATGTCATGGGATGATGTGAAACCATGTTGGTTCACAAGTTGGGGCACTATACGGCCCGGTTTCACCGTAATGGGGAGATTCCCCCTTATACAGGTCCAGAACCTTCGCTTCTAGGTTAGAGCGCATGCATGTGAGGGGGGACACATGCAATCACCTATACCAACCTGGCACCACACTCACACACATATGCTAGGGACACATGCAAGTTTTCATCGATTCCGACGTTCGCGTGGTCTTCCTCCGGCGAAACCCTGATCTCCGGGCCTCGGATCGTCTACCTAATGGAAATGAAGTTCAGCATCCTCTAGAACCTTATGGTCTATTGCAAAGTTAGTGTTTCCATGGTCTGAATACTAACAAATAGCCAACAAAAAGTTAACTAAAAACTTTAAATAAATACAATTGAAAGAAAAAATAAAAAGAAAATTAGAAAATACCTAAAGGCACACGACAAAGGACAAAACACACGGCAAAGAGGTCCTTTGCCGTGTACCTGTCGCCGTAAAACACACGGCAAAGGTCCTTTGCCGTGTGTCTCTCGCCGTCAGACACACAACAAAGAAGTTTTTTCACCTTTTTCTTTTCTTTAATTAGCAAGGCTTTATTACATATATGTTAGGTGATATTATTTCATAGGATCATGAGAGCACACATATGATCATAGGTTATTGTGGTCTTCATCACTATATACATGCACCCCCCTGATTCCGACGTTCTCGTGGACTTCCTCCA
Organism: Avena sativa; assembly: GCA_916181665.1. Taxonomy (NCBI): domain Eukaryota; kingdom Viridiplantae; phylum Streptophyta; class Magnoliopsida; order Poales; family Poaceae; genus Avena; species Avena sativa. Next base: position 96,196,621 of record OV702294.1, read on the forward strand.
GCGAAACCCTGATGATCTGCGGGCCTCAGATCGTCTACCCCCTAGACATTCTTCTGACAGGGGTAACCCGGGGTAGCCCGACGTAGCTCTCTCTTGTTTTGTGTTTGATTATGTCATGGGATGATGTGAAACCATGTTGGTTCACAAGTTGGGGCACTATACGGCCCGGGTTCACCGTAACAGTGAGATTCCCCCTTATACAGGTCCAGGACCTTCGCTTCTAGGTTAGAGCGCATGCATGTGAGGGGGGACACATGCAATCACCTATACCAACCTGACACCACACTCACACACATATGCTAGGGACACATGCAAGTTTTCATCGATTCCGACGTTCTCGTGGTCTTCCTCAGGCGAAACCCTGATCTGCGGGCCTCGGATCGTCTACCCCCTAGACATTCTTCTGACAGGGGTAGCCCGGCGTAGCTCTCTCTTGTTTTGTGTTTGATTATGTCATGGGATGATGTGAAACCATGTTGGTTCACAAGTTGGGGCACTATACGGCCCGGTTTCATCGTAACGGGGAGATTCCCCCTTATACAGGTCCAGAACCTTCGCTTCTAGGTTAGAGCGCATGCATGTGAGGGGGGACACATGCAATCACCTATACCAACCTGGCACCACACTCACACACATATGCTAGGGACACATGCAAGTTTTCTTCGATTCCGACGTTCGCGTGGTCTTCCTCCGGCGAAACCCTCATCTCCGGGCCTCGGATCGTCTACCTAATGGAAATGAAGTTCAGCATCCTCTAGAACCTTATGGTCTATTGCAAAGTTAGTGTTTCCATGGTCTGAATACTAACAAATAGCCAACAAAAAGTTAACTAAAAACTTTAAATAAATACAATTGAAAGAAAAAATAAAAAGAAAATTAGAAAATACCTAAAGGCACACGACAAAGGACAAAACACACGACAAAGAGGTCCTTTGCCGTGTACCTGTCGCCATAAAACACACGGCAAAGGTCCTATGACGTGTGTCTCTCGCCGTCAGACACACAACAAAGAAGTTTTTTCACGTTTTTCTTTTCTTTAATTAGCAAGGCTTTTATTACATATATGTTAGGTGATATTATTTCATAGGATCATGAGAGCACACATATGATCATAGGTTATTGTGGTCTTCATCACTATATACATGCACCCCTGATTCCGACGTTCTCGTGGACTTCCTCCAGCGAAACCCTGATGATCTGCGGGCCTCGGATCGTCTACCCCTAGACATTCTTCTGACAGGGGTAGCCCGGGGTAGCCCGGCGTAGCTCTCTCTTGTTTTGTGTTTGATTATGTCATGGGATGATGTGAAACCATGTTGGTTCACAAGTTGGGGCACTATACGGCCCGGTTTCACCGTAACGGGGAGATTCCCCCTTATACAGGTCCAGAACCTTCGCTTCTAGGTTAGAGCGCATGCATGTGAGGGGGGACACATGCAATCACCTATACCAACCTGACACCACACTCACACACATATTCTAGGGACACATTCAAGTTTTCATCGATTCCGACGTTCTCGTGGTTTTCCTCCGGCGAAACCCTGATCTGCGGGCCTCGGATCGTCTACCCCCCTAGACATTCTTCTGACAGGGGTAGCCCGGCGTAGCTCTCTCTTGTTTTGTGTTTGACTAGGTCATAGGATGATGTAAAACCATGTTGGTTCACAAGTTGGGGCACTATCCTACCCGGTTTCACCTGAACGGGGAGATTCCCCCTTATACAGGTCCAGAACCTTTCGCTTCTAGGTTAGAGCGCATGCATGCGAGGGGGACACATGCAATCACCTATACCCACCTTGCACCACACTCACACACATATGCTAGGGACACATGCAAGTTTTCAGATGATTCCGACGTTCTCGTGGTCTTCCTCCGGCGAAACCCTGATGATCTGCGGGCCTCGGATCGTCTACCCCCCTAGACATTCTTCTGACAGGGGTAGCCCGGCGTAGATCTCTCTTGTTTTGTCTCTGAATAGGTCATAGGATGATGTAAAACCATGTTGGTTCACAAGTTGGGGCACTATCCTACCCGGTTTCACCTGAACGGGGAGATTCCCCTTATACAGGTCCAAAACCTTTTGCTTGTAGGTTAGAGCGCATGCATGCGAGGGGGACACATGCAATCACCTATACCAACCTTGCACCACACTCACACACATATGCTAGGTACACATGCAAGTTTTCAGATGATTCCGACGTTCTCGTGGTCTTCCTCCGGTAAAACCCTGATCTGCGGGCCTCGGATCGTCTACCCCCTAGACATTCTTCTGACAGGGGTAGCCTGGCGTAGCTCTCTCTTGTTTTGTGTTTGATTATGTCATGGGATGATGTGAAACCATGTTGGTTCACAAGTTGGGGAACTATACGGCCCGGTTTCACCGTAACAGGGAGATTCCCCCTTATATAGGTCCAGAACATTCGCTTCTAGGTTAGAGCACATGCATGCGAGGGGGGACACATGCAATCACCTATACCAACCTTGCACCACACTCACACACATATGCTAGGGACACATGAAAGTTTTCAGATGATTCCGACGTTCTCCTGGTCTTCCTCCGGTGAAACCCTGATCTGCGGGCCTCGGATCGTCTACCCCCTAGACATTCTTCTGACAGAGGTAGCCCGACGTAGCTCTCTCTTGTTTTGTGTTTGATTATGTCATGGGATGATGTGAAACCATGTTGGTTCACAAGTTGGGGCACTATACGGCCCGGTTTCACTGTAACAGGGAGATTCCCCCTTATACAGGTCCAAAACCTTCGCTTCTAGGTTAGAGCGCATGCATGTGAGGGGGGACACATGCAATCACCTATACCAACCTGGCACCACACTCACACACATATGCTAGGGACACATGCAAGTTTTCATCGATTCCGACGTTCTCGTGGTCTTCCTCCGGCGAAACCCTGATCTCCGGGCCTCGGATCGTCTACCTAATGGAAATGAAGTTCAGCATCCTCTAGGACCTTATGGTCTATTGCAAAGTTAGTGTTTCCATGGTCTGAATACTAACAAATAGCCAACAAAAAGTTAACTAAAAACTTTAAATAAACACAATTGAAAGAAAAAATAAAAATAAAATTAGAAAATACCTAAAGGCACACGACAAAGGACAAAACACACGGCTAAGAGGTCCTTTGCCGTGTACCTGTCGCCGTCAAACACACGGCAAAGGTCCTTTGCCGTGTGTCTCTCGCCGTCAGACACACGGCAAAGAGGTTTTTTCACCTTTTTCTTTTCTTTAATTAGCAAGGCTTTTATTACATATATGTTAGGTGATATTATTTCATAGGATCATGAGAGCACACATATGATCATAGGTTATTGTGGTCTTCATCACTATATACATGCACCCCCTGATTCCGACGTTCTCGTGGACTTCCTCCGGCGAAACCCTGATGATCTGCGGGCCTCGGATCGTCTACCCCCTAGACATTCTTCTGACAGGGGTAGCCCGGCGTAGCTCTCTCTTGCTTTGTGTTTGATTATGTCATGGGATGATGTGAAACCATGTTGGTTCACAAGTTGGGGCACTATACGGCCCGGTTTCACCGTAATGGGGAGATTCCCCCTTATACAGGTCCAGAACCTTCGCTTCTAGGTTAGAGCGCATGCATGTGAGGGGGGACACATGCAATCACCTATACCAACCTGGCACCACACTCACACACATATGCTAGGGACACATGCAAGTTTTCATCGATTCCGACGTTCGCGTGGTCTTCCTCCGGCGAAACCCTGATCTCCGGGCCTCGGATCGTCTACCTAATGGAAATGAAGTTCAGCATCCTCTAGAACCTTATGGTCTATTGCAAAGTTAGTGTTTCCATGGTCTGAATACTAACAAATAGCCAACAAAAAGTTAACTAAAAACTTTAAATAAATACAATTGAAAGAAAAAATAAAAAGAAAATTAGAAAATACCTAAAGGCACACGACAAAGGACAAAACACACGGCAAAGAGGTCCTTTGCCGTGTACCTGTCGCCGTAAAACACACGGCAAAGGTCCTTTGCCGTGTGTCTCTCGCTGTCAGACACACAACAAAGAAGTTTTTTCACCTTTTTCTTTTCTTTAATTAGCAAGGCTTTATTACATATATGTTAGGTGATATTATTTCATAGGATCATGAGAGCACACATATGATCATAGGTTATTGTGGTCTTCATCACTATATACATGCACCCCCCTGATTCCGACGTTCTCGTGGACTTCCTCCAGCGAAACCCTGATGATCTGCGGGCCTCAGATCGTCTACCCCCTAGACATTCTTCTGACAGGGGTAACCCGGGGTAGCCCGACGTAGCTCTCTCTTGTTTTGTGTTTGATTATGTCATGGGATGATGTGAAACCATGTTGGTTCACAAGTTGGGGCACTATACGGCCCGGGTTCACCGTAACAGTGAGATTCCCCCTTATACAGGTCCAGGACCTTCGCTTCTAGGTTAGAGCGCATGCATGTGAGGGGGGACACATGCAATCACCTATACCAACCTGACACCACACTCACACACATATGCTAGGGACACATGCAAGTTTTCATCGATTCCGACGTTCTCGTGGTCTTCCTCAGGCGAAACCCTGATCTGCGGGCCTCGGATCGTCTACCCCCCTAGACATTCTTCGGACAGGGGTAGCCCGGCGTAGCTCTCTCTTGTTTTGTGTTTGACTAGGTCATAGGATGATGTAAAACCATGTTGGTTCACAAGCTGGGGCACTATCCTTCCCGGTTTCACCTGAACGGGGAGATTCCCCCTTATACAGGTCCAGAACCTTTCGCTTCTAGGTTAGAGCGCATGCATGCGAGGGGGACACATGCAATCACCTATACCCAACTTGCACCACACTCACACACATATGCTAGGGACACATGCAAGTTTTCAGATGATTCCGACGTTCTCGTGGACTTCCTCCGGCGAAACCTTGATGATCTGCGGGCCTCGGATCGTCTACCCCCCTAGACATTCTTCTGACAGGGGTAGCCCGGCGTAGCTCTCTCTTGTTTTGTGTCTGACTAGGTCATAGGATGATGTAAAACCATGTTGGTTCACAAGTTGGGGCACTATCCTACCCGGTTTCGCCTGAACGGGGAGATTCCCCTTATACAGGTCCAGAACCTTTTGCTTGTAGGTTAGAGCGCATGCATGCGAGGGGGACACATGCAATCACCTATACCAACCTTGCACCACACTCACACACATATGCTAGGTACACATGCAAGTTTTCAGATGATTCCGACGTTCTCGTGGTCTTCCTCCGGTAAAACCCTGATCTGCGGGCCTCGGATCGTCTACCCCCTAGACATTCTTCTAACAGGGGTAGCCTGGCGTAGCTCTCTCTTGTTTTGTGTTTGATTATGTCATGGGATGATGTGAAACCATGTTGGTTCACAAGTTGGGGCACTATACGGCCCGGTTTCACCGTAACGGGGAGATTCCCCCTTATACAGGTCCAGAACCTTCGCTTCTAGGTTAGAGCGCATGCATGCGAGGGGGGACACATGCAATCACCTATACCAACCTGGCACCACACTCACACACATATGCTAGGGACACATGCAAGTTTTCAGATGATTCCGACGTTCTCGTGGTCTTCCTCCGGCGAAACCCTGATGATCTGCGGGCCTCGGATCGTCTACCCCCCTAGACATTCTTCTGACAGGGGTAGCTCGGCGTAGCCCTCTCTTGTTTTGTGTCTGACTAGGTCATAGGATGATGTAAAACCATGTTGGTTCACAAGTTGGGGCACTATCCTACCCGGTTTCACCTGAACGGGGAGATTCCCCTTATACAGGTCTAGAACCTTTTGCTTGTAGGTTAGAGCGCATGCATGCGAGGGGGACACATGCAATCAGGCTACAGAGAACTATGAAACGTTCCACTAAAGACATCCAAAGCCTTCCATGCCGTGCAGTGCATGCATATCAAAACAATAGTAGGTCCCTAACAAGATTGAAATTATGTCATTCTCTTCAGAAAAATGATGTTTCACTATAGCAATATTACTTATGGGAAATAGCCTGCTAAACACGGGCATAGATGCGCATAGCCTATCCACCGTTGATTCTATCCTCTTTTGATATAGGGAGCACATGTATCCAGACCCAGGATTTGTCTAAGAACTAACGCTGTTAGTGTTCCTTTGGCATGCATGCATGAAGCCTTAGCAAAACAAAGCTTGTCTAATTTCATTTGCATGAGGCAAACCCTAACGAGCAACATGCAAAACAAAGCTTGTCTAATTTCGTTTGCATGAGGCAAACCCTAACGAGCAACATGCAAAACAAAGCTTGTCTAATTTCGTTTGCATGAGGTTCAGATGGAAACCTAGCATAACCAATAGAATCATTCCAGTTGCATTTCTGCAGCACTATAGAAGGAAAAAAGAGAGGTTTAGGAAATGATGTACTAACCCGTCCACAGGAGCTGGACCGGACATTGTGTGGAAAATCAAATTTTGTGTTCCTCCACATAAACGGGGAGCAGAACGACTTCAATGCACTGCTAGCTACAAGTACTTGTATAAGATGTTTTGTCTATGAGTGTGTTCTATCTTTTATAGAGTAGCACAGTACTATGTGGCGGGAAAACAAAATAAAATGTCACCCAGATGGCGCGCGACAAGTTACTCTCTCCTGCCAAAAAAATTAGACACTAAACCACTTAGATGAATATTTAGGGTTTGCATAGTACCACAAAATTTCACTAGGGTTTGCATAGTATGAAGTCCTAGCTGCAGAAAGAAACCTCCCTAATCAAAATAAGGGTTGTTTTGCTCCCATAGCTAGGGCCACCGCAATAAAAAGAAAACCTTTGTTTGGTTTTCTTCACATTCTCATGGATGCATGCGGCCAGCAAACACATACCAAAACAACCTTTGTTAGGGCACTCTCTTGCATGGCATATAGTCTAAAGCTACTGCATGCAAAACCTGTTTTAATCCTTGTTCTCAATCCCTTCTCAGTTTAGATGCTAAAATTTTTGTAGCCAAAACAGTGTGCTAATTTAGAACCCATGCCAAACCCTAGATTCATGCATGCATGCACAAAACTAACACCGTTATCTCAGTCATGTTCCACCCCACTTCCATCTAGAGGTTGCATGCATTTGATCCCTAAATCCAACGGTGCTCTGCCTATGAGTAGCAAATCCGCGTCGTATTACTTATACTAAAATCTTGATGCCTTATCCTTGAAAAATATGAAAAGAAGCTTAAAGAAGGCACTATTAAGAATTTCAGGGGTGGACACACCATGCTCCTCTGAATTGCTTTAGATTTTAGAAATACTCCCTCCGTCCATAATATAAGATGTCACACAATCACATATTGGTTGTAATAAGATCTTAATTATGGGACAGAGGGAGTATGGCTCAGTCAGCAGCACTGTTTAACTCTCCTGTAAAGCAAGATGCCTATTCAGAATAATTCATGGACATTGATAAACATATAACCTTGATCATCAATGTGATAAAAACCATTTAATCACTCCTGCAAATGCGTACATATATGGTCTAGTCGAACAATCGTTCGGTGTCTCTGTTTTTTGTCCATAGCTTTTTCTTCAGTGCTCGGATGTGTAGAAGCACTTCAACAATCAGAACAAATATTGCCAAATAGACTGATCAAATCAAGTCAGACACTTCAGGACATTTCTCAAATCAAGCTCAGATTGGTGGGCGTGGTGACATAACAAACAACAAAGTTTGCAATCTAAAGTAATACTAAGGTCCCTTTTAGCTGTAATGCAAAAAGTTATCCTATCGAACACAGTAACAGCATCTAACCCCATCAAATTGCAGAACAAAGAGTTCCCAATAATGAAGCAGCAGCATAAACACTTCGCCCTATCATAAGAAAATTATCCCTCAGCCTTTACATGCTCGGTGACCTTGCATCAGAATGGCTTTCTAGTGTCCACAACATGCGCGCAATTTCAAAACAGGTTCTGAACTGAACTAGATGCACAGCAAACTTCACGCAACCGACGGTACAAGCATACAGGTTTGGAAAGCAAAGTAAACGAAAACCACCATTAACTCCGGCTACAATCCAGATTAAGAGAAGGTATTGCACGAAATTGGGGTTTCCACAACACGATTCGGACGGGCGCGGCGATAACTGCGGGTTTTCCAGCGAGAAGAAAGTACTCCATATAATGCGATTGGGGGAGGAGGGAACTCGGATGATCGAGTCGATAGGCACCTGGGAGTCGATCCCCGTCTCGGCAACCTCCTCCTCATCCTCCTGCTCCACCTCCTCCTGGTCCATTTCGCTTGCCTCCCCCTGCTCCTCTACTCGGCGGGCCCTCGCCTCCCCCTACCCCTAGGTACTAGGTCCGGGAATGCGGTCCCTTCAGGCTTTGTTCGGTTTCTAGGAAACTAAACCCTGCAGGCACTACGGGAAAAAATGTCGCTGCCGTCGCCTCTCTCCTTTGCCGTGTGCCAAAAGGCCCGGAACACGGCAAAGAGAATCTTTGCCGTGTGTAAACCAAGAAGAACACGGCAAAGGACAGGTGCACGACAAACAACAGAAAAAGAACACGGCAAAGAAACAAACACGGAAATGGACCGACGAGAACACACGGCAAAGAAAAGAATCACGACAAAGTCAATGAAGAAACACGGCAAAGTTTTCCTCACGACAAAGAAGTGGGCCCCGTGGCCTCGCAGGGCCACCCGCCGGCGGGGGCTGACGACAGAATCTTTGCCGTGTGCCCTCGCCGTCAGGTACACGGCAAAGATAATCTTTGCCGTGTGTTTCCTTCTGTACACACGGCAAAGAATTTTTTTCACCTTTTTCTTTTCTTTAATTAGCAAGGCTTTTATTACATATATGTTAGGTGATATTATTTCATAGGATCATGAGAGCACACATATGATCATAGGTTATTGTGGTCTTGATCACTATATACATGCACCCCCTGATTCCGACGTTCTCGTGGTCTTCCTCCGGCGAAACCCTGATGATCTGCGGGCCTCGGATCGTCTACCCCATAGACCTTCTTCTGGCAGGGGTAGCCCGGCGTAGCTCTCTCTTGTTTTGTGTCTGATTATGTCATGGGATGATGTGAAACCATGTTGGTTCACAAGTTGGGGCACTATACGGCCCGGTTTCACCGTAACAGGGAGATTCCCCCTTATACAGGTCCAGAACCTTTGCTTTTAGGTTAGAGCGCATGCATGCGAGGAGGGACACATGCAATCACCTATACCAACCTGGCACCACACTCACACACATATGCTAGGGACACATGCAAGTTTTCATTGATTTCGATGTTCTCGTGGTCTTCCTCCGGCGAAACCCAGATCTGCGGGCCTCGGATCGTCTACCCCCTAGACATTCATCTGACAGGGGTAGCCCGGCATAGCTCTCTCTTTTTTTGTGTTTGACTAGGTCATAGGATGATGTAAAACCATGTTGGTTCACAAGTTGGGGCACTATCCTACCCGGTTTCACCTGAACGGGGAGATTCCCCCTTATACAGGTCCAGAACCTTCGCTTCTAGGTTAGAGCACATGCATGCGAGGGGGACACATGCAATCACCTATACCCACCTTGCACCACACTCACACACATATGCTAAGGAAACATGCAAGTTTTCAGATGATTCCGACGTTCTCGTGGTCTTCCTCCGGCGAAACCCTGATGATCTGCGAGCCTCGGATCGTCTACCCCCTAGACATTCTTCTGACAGGGGTAGCCCGACGTAGCTCTCTCTTGTTTTGTGTTTGATTATGTCATGGGATGATCTGAAACCATGTTGGTTCACAAGTTGGGGCACTATACGTTCCGGTTTCACCGTCACAGGGAGATTCCCCCTTATACAGGTCCAGAACCTTTCGCTTCTAGGTTTGAGCGCATGCATGCGAGGGGGGACACATGCAATCACTTATACCAACCTGGCACCACACTCGCACACATATGCTAGGGACACATGCAAGTTTTCATCGATTCCGACGTTCTCGTGGTCTTCCTCCGGTGAAACCCTGATCTGCGGGCCTCGGATCGTCTACCCCCTAGACATTCTTCTGACAGGGGTAGCCCGACGTAGCTCTCTCTTGTTTTGTGTTTGACTAGGTCATAGGATGATGTAAAACCATGTTGGTTCACAAGTTGGGGCACTATCCTACCCGGTTTCACCTGAACGGGGAGATTCCCCCTTATACAGGTCCAGAACCTTCGCTTCTAGGTTAGAGCGCATGCATGCGAGGGCGACACATGCAATCACCTATACCAACCTTGCACCACACTCACACACATATGCTAGGGAAACATGCAAGTTTTTAGATGATTCCGATGTTATCGTGGTCTTCCTCCGGCGAAACCCTGATGATCTGCGGGCCTCGGATCGTCTACCCCCTAGACATTCTTCTGACAGGGGTAGCCCGGCGTAGCTCTCTCTTGTTTTGTGTTTGATTATGTTATGGGATGATGTGAAACCATGTTGGTTCACAAGTTAGGGCACTATACGGCCCGGTTTCACCGTAACGGGGAGATTCCCCCTTATACAGGTCCAGAACCTTTCGCTTCTAGGTTAGAGTGCATGCATGCGAGGGGGGACACATGCAATCACCTATACCAACCTGGCACCACACTCACACACATATGCTAGGGACACATGCAAGTTTTCATCGATTCTGACGTTCTCGTGGTCTTCCTCCGGCGAAACCCTGATCTGCGGGCCTCGGATCGTCTACCCCCTAGACATTCTTCTGACAGGGGTAGCCCGGCGTAGCTCACTCTTGTTTTGTGTTTGACTAGGTCATAGGATGATGTAAAACCATGTTGGTTCACAAGTTGGGGCACTATCCTACCCGGTTTCACCTGAACGGGGAGATTCCCCCTTATACAGGTCCAGAACCTTCGCTTCTAGGTTAGAGCGCATGCATGCGAGGGGGACACATGCAATCACCTATACCAACCTTGCACCACACTCACACACATATGCTAGGGAAACATGCAAGTTTTCAGATGATTCCGACGTTCTCGTGGTCTTCCTCCGGCGAAACCCTGATGATCTGCGGGCCTCGGATCGTCTACCCCCTAGACATTCTTCTGACAGGGCTAGCCCGGCGTAGCTCTCTCTTGTTTTGTGTTTGATTATGTCATGGGATGATGTGAAACCATGTTGGTTCACAAGTTGGGGCACTATACGGCCCGGTTTCACCGTAACGGGGAGATTCCCCTTATACAGGTCCAGAACCTTTCGCTTCTAGGTTAGAGCGCATGCATGCGAGGGGGGACACATGCAATCACCTACACCAAACTGGCACCACACTCACACACATATGCTAGGGACACATGCAAGTTTTCATCGATTCCGATGTTCTCATGGTTTTCCTCCGGCTTAACCCTGATCTGCGGGCCTCAGATCGTCAACCCCCTAGACATTCTTCTGACAGGGGTAGCCCGGCATAGCTCTCTCTTGTTTTGTGTTTGACTAGGTCATAGGATGATGTAAAACCATGTTGGTTCACAAGTTGGGGAACTATCCTACCCGGTTTCACCTGAACAGGGAGATTCCCCCTTATACAGGTCCAGAACCTTCGCTTCTAGGTTAGAGCGAATGCATTCGAGGGGGACACATGCAATCACCTATACCAACCTTGCACCACACTCACACACATATGCTAGAGACACATGCAAGTTTTCAGATGATTCCGACGTTCTTGTGGTCTTCCTCCGGTAAAACCCTAATCTGCGGGCCTCGGATCGTCTACCCCCTAGATATTCTTCTAACAGGGGTAGCCCGGCGTAGCTCTCTCTTGTTTTGTGTTTGATTATGTCATGGGATGATGTGAAACCATGTTGGTTCACAAGTTGGGGTACTATACGGCCCGGTTTCACCGTAACAGGGAGATTCCCCCTTATACAGGTCCAGAACCTTTCGCTTCTAGGTTAGAGCGCATGCATGCGAGGGGGGACACATGCAATCACCTATACCAACCTGGCAACACACTCACACACATATGCTAGGGACACATGCAAGTTTTCATCGATTCCGACGTTCTCGTGGTCTTCCTCCGGCGAAACCCTGATCTGCGGGCCTCGGATCGTCTACCCCCTAGACATTCTTCTGACAGGGGTAGCCCGACGTAGCTCTCTCTTGTTTTGTGTTTGACTAGGTCATAGGATGATGTAAAACCATGTTGGTTCACAAGTTGGGGCACTATCCTACCCGGTTTCACCTGAACGGGGAGATTCCCCCTTATACAGGTCCAGAACCTTCGCTTCTAGGTTAGAGCGCATGCATGCGAGGGGGACACATACAATCACCTATACCAACCTTGCACCACACTCACACACATATGCTAGGGAAACATGCAAGTTTTCAGATGATTCCGACGTTCTCGTGGTCTTCCTCCGGCGAAACCCTGATGATCTGCGGGCCTCGGATCGTCTACCCCCTAGACATTCTTCTGACAGGGGTAGCCCGGCGTAGCTCTCTCTTGTTTTGTTTTTCATTATGTCATAGGATTATGTGAAACCATGTTGGTTCACAAGTTGGGGCACTATACGGCCCGGTTTCACCTGAACGGGGAGATTCCCCCTTATAGAGGTCCAGAACCTTCGCTTCTAGGTTAGAGCGCATGCATGCGAGGAGGGACACATGCAAGCACATATACCAACCTGGCACCACACTCACACACATATGCTAGGGACACATGCAAGTTTTCATCGATTCCGACTTTCTCGTGGTCTTCCTCCGGCGAAACCCTGATGATCTGCGGGCCTCGGATCGTCTACCCCCTAGACATTCATCTGACAGGGGTAGCCCGGCATAGCTCTCTCTTTTTTTGTGTTTGACTAGGTCATAGGATGATGTAAAACCATGTTGGTTCACAAGTTGGGGCACTATCCTACCCGGTTTCACCTGAACGGGGAGATTCCCCTTATACTGGTCCAGAACCTTTCGCTTCTAGGTTAGAGCGCATGCATGCGAGGGGGACACATGCAATCACCTATACCAACCTTGCACCACACTCACACACCTATTATAGGGACACCTGCAAGTTTTCAGATGATTCCGACGTTCTCGTGGACTTCCTCCGGTGAAATCCTGATGATCTACGGGCCTCGGATTGTCTACCCCCTAGACATTCTTCTGACAGGGGTATCCCGGCGTAGTTCTCTCTTGTTTTGTGTTTGACTATGTCATAGGATGATGTGAAACCATGTTGGTTCCCAAGTTGGGGCACTATACGGCCCGGTTTCACCGTAACAGGGAGATTCCCCCTTATACAGGTCCAGAACCTTTCGCTTCTAGGTTAGAGCGCATGCATGCGAGGGGGGACACATGCAATCACCTATACCAACCTGGCACCACACTCACACACATATGCTAGGGACACATGCAAGTTTTCATCGATTGTGACGTTCTCGTGGTCTTCCTCCGGCGAAACCCTGATCTGCGGGCCTCGGATCGTCTACCCCCTAGACATTCTTCTGACAGGGGTAGCCCGGCGTAGCTCACTCTTGTTTTGTGTTTGACTAGGTCATAGGATGATGTAAAACCATGTTGGTTCACAAGTTGGGGCACTATCCTACCCGGTTTCACCTGAACGGGGAGATTCCCCCTTATACAGGTCCAGAACCTTCGCTTCTAGGTTAGAGCGCATGCATGCGAGGGGGACACATGCAATCACCTATACCAACCTTGCACCACACTCACACACATATGCTAGAGACACATGCAAGTTTTCAGATGATTCCGACGTTCTCGTGGTCTTTTTCTGGTGAAACCCTGATCTGCGGGCCTCGGATCGTCTGCCCCTAGACATTCTTCTGACAGGGGTAACCTGGCGTAGCTCTCTCTTGTTTTGTGTTTGATTATGTCATGGGATGATGTGAAACCATGTTGGTTCACAAGTTGGGGCACTATACGGCCCGGTTTCACCGTAACAGGGAGATTCCCCCTTATACAGGTCCAGAACCTTTGCTTCTAGGTTAGAGCGCATGCATGTGAGGGGGGACACATGCAATCACCTATACCGACCTGGCACCACACTCACACACATATGCTAGGGACACATGCAAGTTTTCACCGATTCCGGCGTTCTCGTGGTCTTCCTCCGGCGAAACCCTGATCTCCGGGCCTCGGATCTTCTACCTAATGGAAATGAAGTTCAACATCCTCTAGAACCTTATGGTCTATTGCAAAGTTAGTGTTTCCATGGTCTGAATACTAACAAATAGCCAACAAAAAGTTAACTAAAAACTTTAAATAAATACAATTGAAAGTAAAATAAAAATAAAATTATAAAATACCTAAAGGCACACCGCAAAGGACAAAACACATGGCAAAGAGGTCCTTTGCCGTGTGCCTGTCGCCGTCAAACACACGGCAAAGGTCCTTTGCCGTGTGTCTCTTGCCGTTAGACACACAACAAAGAAGTTTTTTCACCTTTTTCTTTTCTTTAATTAGCAAGGCTTTTATTACATATATGTTAGGTGATATTATTTCATAGGATCATGAGAGCACACATATGATCATAGGTTATTGTGGTCTTGATCACTATATACATGCACCCCCTGATTCCGACATTCTCGTGGACTTCCTCCGGCGAAACCCTGATGATCTGCAGGCCTCGGATCGTCTACCCCCTAGACATTCTTCTGACAAGGGTAGCCCGGCGTAGCTCTCTCTTGTTTTGTGTTTGATTATGTCATGGGATGATGTGAAACCATGTTGGTTCACAAGTTGGGGCACTATACGGCCCGGTTTCACCTGAACGGGGAGATTCCCCCTTATAGAGGTCCAGAACCTTCGCTTCTAGGTTAGAGCGCATGCATGCGAGGAGGGACACATGCAAGCACATATACCAACCTGGCACCACACTCACACACATATGCTAGGGACACATGCAAGTTTTCAGATGATTCCGGCGTTCTCGTGGTCTTCCTCCGCTGAAACACTGATCTGTGGGCCTCGGATCGTCTACCCCCTAGACATTCTTCTAACAGGGGTAGCCCGGCGTAGCTCTCTCTTGTTTTGTGTTTGATTATGTCATGGGATGATGTGAAACCATGTTGGTTCACAAGTTGGGGCACTATACGGCCCGGTTTCATCGTAACAGGGAGATTCCCCCTTATACAGGTCCAGAACATTCGCTTCTAGGTTAGAGCGCATGCATGTGAGGGGGTACACATGCAATCACCTATACCAACCTTGCACCACACTCACACACCTATTATAGGGACACCTGCAAGTTTTCAGATGATTCCGACGTTCTCGTGGACTTCCTCCGGCGAAATCCTGATGATCTACGGGCCTCGGATTGTCTACCCCCTAGACATTCTTCTGACAGGGGTATCCCGGCGTAGTTCTCTCTTGTTTTGTGTTTGACTATGTCATAGGATGATGTGAAACCATGTTGGTTCCCAAGTTGGGGCACTATACGGCCCGGTTTCACCGTAACAGGGAGATTCCCCCTTATACAGGTCCAGAACCTTTCGCTTCTAGGTTAGAGCGCATGCATGCGAGGGGGGACACATGCAATCACCTATACCAACCTGGCACCACACTCACACACATATGCTAGGGACACATGCAAGTTTTCATCGATTGTGACGTTCTCGTGGTCTTCCTCCGGCGAAACCCTGATCTGCGGGCCTCGGATCGTCTACCCCCTAGACATTCTTCTGACAGGGGTAGCCCGGCGTAGCTCACTCTTGTTTTGTGTTTGACTAGGTCATAGGATGATGTAAAACCATGTTGGTTCACAAGTTGGGGCACTATCCTACCCGGTTTCACCTGAACGGGGAGATTCCCCCTTATACAGGTCCAGAACCTTCGCTTCTAGGTTAGAGCGCATGCATGCGAGGGGGACACATGCAATCACCTATACCAACCTTGCACCACACTCACACACATATGCTAGAGACACATGCAAGTTTTCAGATGATTCCGACGTTCTCGTGGTCTTTTTCTGGTGAAACCCTGATCTGCGGGCCTCGGATCGTCTGCCCCTAGACATTCTTCTGACAGGGGTAACCTGGCGTAGCTCTCTCTTGTTTTGTGTTTGATTATGTCATGGGATGATGTGAAACCATGTTGGTTCACAAGTTGGGGCACTATACGGCCCGGTTTCACCGTAACAGGGAGATTCCCCCTTATACAGGTCCAGAACCTTTGCTTCTAGGTTAGAGCGCATGCATGTGAGGGGGGACACATGCAATCACCTATACCGACCTGGCACCACACTCACACACATATGCTAGGGACACATGCAAGTTTTCACCGATTCCGGCGTTCTCGTGGTCTTCCTCCGGCGAAACCCTGATCTCCGGGCCTCGGATCTTCTACCTAATGGAAATGAAGTTCAACATCCTCTAGAACCTTATGGTCTATTGCAAAGTTAGTGTTTCCATGGTCTGAATACTAACAAATAGCCAACAAAAAGTTAACTAAAAACTTTAAATAAATACAATTGAAAGGAAAATAAAAATAAAATTATAAAATACCTAAAGGCACACCGCAAAGGACAAAACACATGGCAAAGAGGTCCTTTGCCGTGTGCCTGTCGCCGTCAAACACACGGCAAAGGTCCTTTGCCGTGTGTCTCTTGCCGTTAGACACACAACAAAGAAGTTTTTTCACCTTTTTCTTTTCTTTAATTAGCAAGGCTTTTATTACATATATGTTAGGTGATATTATTTCATAGGATCATGAGAGCACACATATGATCATAGGTTATTGTGGTCTTGATCACTATATACATGCACCCCCTGATTCCGACATTCTCGTGGACTTCCTCCGGCGAAACCCTGATGATCTGCAGGCCTCGGATCGTCTACCCCCTAGACATTCTTCTGACAGGGGTAGCCCGGCGTAGCTCTCTCTTGTTTTGTGTTTGATTATGTCATGGGATGATGTGAAACCATGTTGGTTCACAAGTTGGGGCACTATACGGCCCGGTTTCATCGTAACAGGGAGATTCCCCCTTATACAGGTCCAGGACCTTCGCTTCTAGGTTAGAGCGCATGCATGTGAGGGGGTACACATGCAATCACCTATACCAACCTGGCACCACACTCACACACATATGCTAGGGACACATGCAAGTTTTCAGATGATTCCGGCGTTCTCGTGGTCTTCCTCCGCTGAAACACTGATCTGTGGGCCTCGGATCGTCTACCCCCTAGACATTCTTCTAACAGGGGTAGCCCGGCGTAGCTCTCTCTTGTTTTGTGTTTGATTATGTCATGGGATGATGTGAAACCATGTTGGTTCACAAGTTGGGGCACTATACGGCCCGGTTTCATCGTAACAGGGAGATTCCCCCTTATACAGGTCCAGAACATTCGCTTCTAGGTTAGAGCGCATGCATGTGAGGGGGTACACATGCAATCACCTATACCAACCTAGCACCACACTCAACACATATGCTAGGGACACATGCAAGTTTTCAGATGATTCCGATGTTCTCGTGGTCTTCCTCCGGTGAAACCCTGATCTGCGGGTCTCGGATCGTCTACCCCCTAGACATTCTTCTGACAGGGGTAGCCCGGCGTAGCTCTCTCTTGTTTTGTGTTTGATTATGTCATGGGATGATGTGAAACCATGTTGGTTCACAAGTTGGGGCACTATACGGCCCGGTTTCACTATAACAGGGAGATTCCCCCTTATACAGGTCCAAAACCTTCGCTTCTAGGTTAGAGCGCATGGATGTGAGGGGGGACACATGCAATCACCTATACCAACCTGGCACCACACTCACACACATACGCTAGGGACACGTGAAAGTTTTCATCGATTCCGACGTTCTCGTGGTCTTCCTCCGGCAAAACACTGATCTCTGGGCCTCGGATCGTCTACCTAATGGAAATGAAGTTCAGCATCCTCTAGAACCTTATGGTCTATTGCAAAGTTAGTGTTTCCATGGTCTGAATACTAACAAATAGCCAAAAAAAAGTTAACTAAAAACTTTAAATAAATACAATTGAAAGAAAAAATAAAAAGAAAATTATAAAATACCTAAAGGCACACGACAAAGGACAAAACACACGGCAAAGAGGTCCTTTGCCGTGTACCTGTCGCCGTCAAACACACGGCAAAGGTCCTTTGCCATGTGTCTCTCGCCGTCAGACACACGGCAAAGAAGTTTTTTCACCTTTTTCTTTTCTTTAATTAGCAAGGCTTTTATTACATATATGTTAGGTGATATTATTTCATAGGATCATGAGAGCACACATATGATCATAGGTTATTGTGGTCTTCATCACTATATACATGCACCCCCCTGATTCCGACGTTCTCGTGGACTTCCTTCGGCGAAACCCTGATGATCTGCGGGCCTCGGATCGTCTACCCCCTAGACATTCTTCTGACAGGGGTAGCCCGACGTAGCTCTCTCTTGTTTTGTGTTTGATTATGTCATGGGACGATGTGAAACCATGTTGGTTCACAAGTTGGGGCACTATACGGCCCGGTTTCACCGTAACGGGGAGATTCCCCCTTATACAGGTCCAGAACCTTCGCTTCTAGGTTAGAGCGCATGCATGCGAGGGGGACACATGCAATCACCTATACCAACCTTGCACCACACTCACACACATATGCTAGGGAAACATGCAAGTTTTCAGATGATTCCGATGTTATCGTGGTCTTCCTCCGGCGAAACCCTGATGATCTGCGGGCCTCGGATCGTCTACCCCCTAGACATTCTTCTGACAGGGGTAGCCCGGCGTAGCTCTCTCTTGTTTTGTGTTTGATTATGTCATGGGATGATGTGAAACCATGTTGGTTCACAAGTTGGGGCACTATACGGCCCGGTTTCACCGTAACAGGGAGATTCCCCCTTATACAGGTCCAGAACCTTTCGCTTCTAGGTTAGAGCGCATGCATGCGAGGGGGGACACATGCAATCACCTATACCAACCTGGCACCACACTCACACACATATGCTAGGGACACATGCAAGTTTTCATCGATTCTGACGTTCTCGTGGTCTTCCTCCGGCGAAACCCTGATCTGCGGGCCTCGGATCGTCTACCCCCTAGACATTCTTCTGACAGGGGTAGCCCGGCGTAGCTCACTCTTGTTTTGTGTTTGACTAGGTCATAGGATGATGTAAAACCATGTTGGTTCACAAGTTGGGGCACTATCCTACCCGGTTTCACCTGAACGGGGAGATTCCCCCTTATACAGGTCCAGAACCTTCGCTTCTAGGTTAGAGCGCATGCAGGCGAGGGGGACACCTGCAATCACCTATACCAACCTTGCACCACACTCACACACATATGCTAGGGAAACATGCAAGTTTTCAGATGATTCCGACGTTCTCGTGGTCTTCCTCCGGCGAAACCCTGATGATCTGCGGGCCTCGGATCGTCTACCCCCTAGACATTCTTCTGACAGGGGTAGCCCGGAGTAGCTCTCTCTTGTTTTGTGTTTGATTATGTCATGGGATGATGTGAAACCATGTTGGTTCACAAGTTGGGGCACTATACGGCCCGGTTTCACCGTAACGGGGAGATTCCCCTTATACAGGTCCAGAACCTTTCGCTTCTAGGTTAGAGCGCATGCATGCGAGGGGGAACACATGCAATCACCTATACCAAACTGGCACCACACTCACACACATATGCTAGGGACACATGCAAGTTTTCATCGATTCCGACGTTCTCATGGTTTTCCTCCGGTGAAACCCTGATCTGCGGGCCTCGGATCGTCTACCCCCTAGACATTCTTCTGACAGGGGTAGCCCGGCGTAGCTCTCTCTTGTTTTGTGTTTTACTAGGTCATAGAATGATGTAAAACCATGTTGGTTCACAAGTTGGGGCACTATCCTACCCGGTTTCACCTGAACGGGGAGATTCCCCCTTATACAGGTCCAGAACCTTCGCTTCTAGGTTAGAGCGAATGCATGCGAGGGGGACACATGCAATCACCTATACCAACCTTGCACCACACTCACACACATATGATAGAGACACATGCAAGTTTTCAGATGATTCCGACGTTCTCGTGGTCTTCCTCCGGCGAAACCCTGATGATCTGCGGGCCTCGGATCGTCTACCCCCTAGACATTCTTCTGACAGGGGTAGCCCGGAGTAGCTCTCTCTTGTTTTGTGTTTGATTATGTCATGGGATGATGTGAAACCATGTTGGTTCACAAGTTGGGGCACTATACGGCCCGGTTTCACCGTAACGGGGAGATTCCCCTTATACAGGTCCAGAACCTTTCGCTTCTAGGTTAGAGCGCATGCATGCGAGGGGGGACACATGCAATCACCTATACCAACCTGGCACCACACTCACACACATATGCTAGGGACACATGCATGTTTTCATCGATTCCGACGTTCTCGTGGTCTTGCTCCGGCGAAACCCTGATCTGCGGGCCTCGGATCGTCTACCCCCCTAGACATTCTTCTGACAGGGGTAGCCCGGCGTAGCTCTCTCTTGTTTTGTGTTTGATTATGTCATGGGACGATGTGAAACCATGTTGGTTCACAAGTTGGGGCACTATACGGCCCGGTTTCACCGTAACGGGGAGATTCCCCCTTATACAGGTCCAGAACCTTCGCTTCTAGGTTAGAGCGCATGCATGCGAGGGGGACACATGCAATCACCTATACCAACCTTGCACCACACTCACACACATATGCTAGGTACACATGCAAGTTTTCAGATGATTCCGACGTTCTCGTGGTCTTCCTCCGGTAAAACCCTGATCTGCAGGCCTCGGATCGTCTACCCCCTAGACATTCTTCTAACAGGGGTAGCCTGGCGTAGCTCTCTCTTGTTTTGTGTTTGATTATGTCATGGGATGATGTGAAACCATGTTGGTTCACAAGTTGGGGCACTATACGGCCCGGTTTCTCCGTAACGGGGAGATTCCCCCTTATACAGGTCCAGAACCTTCGCTTCTAGGTTAGAGCGCATGCATGCGAGGGGGGACACATGCAATCACCTATACCAACCTTGCACCACACTCACACACATATGCTAGGGACACATGCAAGTTTTCAGATGATTCCGACGTTCTCGTGGTCTTCCTCTGGTGAAACCCTGATCTGCGGGCCTCGGATCGTCTGCCCCTAGACATTCTTCTGACAGGGGTAGCCCGGCGTAGCTCTCTCTTGTTTTGTGTTTGATTATGTCATGGGATGATGTGAAACCATGTTGGTTCACAAGTTGGGGCACTATACGGCCCGGTTTCACCGTAACGGGGAGATTCCCCCTTATACAGGTCAAGAACCTTCGCTTCTAGGTTAGAGCGAATGCATGTGAGGGGGGACACATGCAATCACCTATACCAACCTGGCACCACACTCACACACATATGCTAGGGACACATGCACGTTTTCACAGATTCCGACGTTCTCGTGGTCTTCCTCCGGCGAAACCCTGATCTCCGGGCCTCGGATCTTCTACCTAATGGAAATGAAGTTCAACATCCTCTAGAACCTTATGGTCTATTGCAAAGTTAGTGTTTCCATGGTCTGAATACTAACAAATAGCCAACAAAAAGTTAACTAAAAACTTTAAATAAATACAATTGAAAGAAAAATAAAAAGAAAATTAGAAAATACCTAAAGGCACACCGCAAAGGACAAAACACATGGCAAAGAGGACCTTTGCCGTGTGCCTGTCGCCGTCAAACACACGGCAAAGGACCTTTGCCGTGTGTCTCTTGCCGTCAGACACACAATAAAGAAGTTTTTTCACCTTTTTCTTTTCTTTAATTAGCAAGGCTTTTATTACATATATGTTAGGTGATATTATTTTATAGGATCATGAGAGCACACATATAATCATAGGTTATTGTGGTCTTGATCACTATATACATGCACCCCCTGATTCCGACATTCTCGTGGACTTCCTCCGGCGAAACCCTGATGATCTGCAGGCCTCGGATCGTCTACCCCCTAGACATTCTTCTGACAGGGGTAGCCCGGCGTAACTCTCTCTTGTTTTGTGTTTGATTATGTCATGGGATGATGTGACACCATGTTGGTTCACAAGTTGGGGCACTATACGGCCCGGTTTCATCGTAACGGGGAGATTCCCCCTTATACAGGTCCAGAACCTTCGCTTCTAGGTTAGAGCGCATGCATGTGAGGGGGGACACATGCAATCACCTATACCAACCTGGCACCACACTCACACACATATGCTAGGGACACATGCAAGTTTTCAGATGATTCCGACGTTCTCGTGGTCTTCCTCCGGTGAAACCCTGATCTGCGGGCCTCGGATCGTCTACCCCTAGACATTCTTCTGACAGGGGTAGCCCAGCGTAGTTCTCTCTTGTTTTGTGTTTGATTATGTCATGGGATGATGTGAAACCATGTTGGTTCACAAGTTGGGGCACTATACGACCCGGTTTCACTGTAACAGGGAGATTCCCCCATATACATGTCCAAAACCTTCGCTTCTAGGTTAGAGCGCATGCATGTGAGGGGGCACACATGCAATCACCTATACCAACCTGGCACCACACTCACACACATATGCTAGGGACACATGCAAGTTTTCATCGATTCCGACGTTCTCGTGGTCTTCCTCCGGCGAAACCCTGATCTCCGGGCCTCGGATCGTCTACCTAATGGAAATGAAGTTCAGCATCCTCTAGAACCTTATGGTCTATTGCAAAGTTAGTGTTTCCATGGTCTGAATACTAACAAATAGCCAACAAAAAGTTAACTAAAAACTTTAAATAAATACAATTGAAAGAAAAAATAAAAAGAAAATTAGAAAATACCTAAAGGCACACGACAAAGGACAAAACACACGGCAAAGAGGTCCTTTGCCGTGTACCTGTTGCCGTCAAACACACGGCAAAGGTCCTTTGCCGTGTGTCTATCGCCGTCAGACACACGGCAAAGACGTTTTTTCACCTTTTTCTTTTCTTTAATTAGCAAGGCTTTTATTACATATATGTTAGGTGATATTATTTCATAGGATCATGAGAGCACACATATGATCATAGGTTATTGTGGTCTTCATCACTATATACATGCACCCCCCTGATTCCGACGTTCTCGTGGACTTCCTCCGGCGAAACCCTGATGATCTGCGGGCCTCGGATCGTCTACCCCCTAGAAATTCTTCTGACAGGGGTAGCCCGGCGTAGCTCTCTCTTGTTTTGTGTTTGATTATGTCATGGGATGATGTGAAACCATGTCCGTTCACAAGTTGGGGCACTATACGGCCCGGTTTCACCGTAACAGGGAGATTCCCCCTTATACAGGTCCAGAACCTTCGCTTCTAGGTTAGAGCGCATGCATGTGAGGGGGGACACATGCAATCACCTATACCAACCTAGCACCACACTCACACACATATGCTAGGGACACATGCAAGTTTTCATCGATTCCGACGTTCGCGTGGTCTTCCTCCGGCGAAACCCTGATCTCCGGGCCTCGGATCGTCTACCTAATGGAAATGAAGTTCAGCATCCTCTAGAACCTTATGGTCTATTGCAAAGTTAGTGTTTCCATGGTCTGAATACTAACAAATAGCAAACAAAAAGTTAACTAAATTTTTTAAATAAATACAATTGAAAGAAAAAATAAAAAGAAAATTAGAAAATACCTAAAGGCACAGGACAAAGGACAAAACACACGGCAAAGAGGTCCTTTGCCGTGTACCTGTCGCCGTAAAACACACGGCAAAGGTCCTTTGCCGTGTGTCTCTTGCCGTCAGACACACAACAAAGAAGTTTTTTCACCTTTTTCTTTTCTTTAATTAGCAAGGCTTTTATTACATATATGTTAGGTGATATTATTTCATAGGATCATGAGAGCACACATATGATCATAGGTTATTGTGGTCTTCATCACTATATACATGCACCCCCCAAATTCCGATGTTCTCGTGGACTTCCTCCAGCGAAACCCTGATGATCTGCGGGCCTCGGATCGTCTACCCCCTAGACATTCTTCTGACAGGGGTAGCCCGGGGTAGCCCGGCGTAGATCTCTCTTGTTTTGTGTTTGATTATGTCATGGGATGATGTGAAACCATGTTGGTTCACAAGTTGGGGCACTATACGGCCCGGTTTCACCGTAACGGGGAGATTCCCCCTTATACAGGTCCAGAACCTTCGCTTCTAGGTTAGAGCGCATACATGTGAGGGGGGACACATGCAATCACCTATACCAACCTGGCACCACACTCACACACATATGCTAGGGACACATGCAAGTTTTCATCGATTCCGACGTTCTCGTGGTCTTCCTCCGGCGAAACCCTGATCTGCGGGCCTCGGATCGTCTACCCCCTAGACATTCTTCTGACAGGGGTAGCCCGGCGTAGCTCTCTCTTGTTTTGTGTTTGACTAGGTCATAGGATGATGTAAAACCATGTTGGTTCACAAGTTGGGGCACTATCCTACCCGGTTTCACCTGAACGGGGAGATTCCCCCTTATACAGGTCCAGAACCTTTCGCTTCTAGGTTAGAGCTTATGCATGCGAGGGGGACACATGCAATCACCTATACCCACCTTGCACCACACTGACACACATATGCTAGGGACACATGCAAGTTTTCAGATGATTCTGACGTTCTCGTGGACTTCCTCCGGCGAAACCCTGATGATCTGCGGGCCTCGGATCGTCTACCCCCCTAGACATTCTTCTGACAGGGGTAGCCCGGCGTAGCTCTCTCTTGTTTTGTGTCTGACTAGGTCATAGGATGATGTAAAACCATGTTGGTTCACAAGTTGGGGCACTATCCTACCCGGTTTCACCTGAACGGGGAGATTCCCCTTATACAGGTCTAGAACCTTTTGCTTGTAGGTTAGAGCGCATGCATGCGAGGAGGACACATGCAATCACCTATACCAACCTTGCACCACACTCACACACATATGCTAGGTACACATGCAAGTTTTCAGATGATTCCAACGTTCTCGCGGTCTTCCTCCGGTAAAACCCTGATCTGCGGGCCTCGGATCGTCTACCCCCTAGACATTCTTCTGACAGGGGTAGCCCGGCGTAGCTCTCTCTTGTTTTGTGTTTGACTAGGTCATAGGATGATGTAAAACCATGTTGGTTCACAATTTGGGGCACTATCCTACCCGGTTTCACCTGAACGGGGAGATTCCCCCTTATACAGGTCCAGAACCTTCGCTTCTAGGTTAGAGCGCATGCATGCGAGGGGGACACATGCAATCACCTATACCAACGTGGCACCACACTCACACACATATGCTAGGGACACATGCAAGTTTTCATCGATTCCGACGTTCTCGTGGTCTTCCTCCGGCGAAACCCTGATGATCTGCGGGCCTCGGATCGTCTACCCCCTAGACATTCTTCTGACAGGGGTAGCCCGGCGTAGCTCTCTCTTGTTTTGTGTTTGACTAGGTCATAGGATGATGTAAAACCATGTTGGTTCACAAGTTGGGGCACTATCCTACCCGGTTTCACCTGAACGGGGAGATTCCCCCTTATACAGGTCCAGAACCTTTCGCTTCTAGGTTAGAGCGCATGCATGCGAGGGGGACACATGCAATCACCTATACCCACCTTGCACCACACTGACACACATATGCTAGGGACACATGCAAGTTTTCAGATGATTCTGACGTTCTCGTGGACTTCCTCCGGCGAAACCCTGATGATCTGCGGGCCTCGGATCGTCTACCCCCCTAGACATTCTTCTGACAGGGGTAGCCCGGCGTAGCTCTCTCTTGTTTTGTGTCTGACTAGGTCATAGGATGAAGTAAAACCATGTTGGTTCACAAGTTGGGGCACTATCCTACCCGGTTTCACCTGAACGGGGAGATTCCCCTTATACAGGTCCAGAACCTTTTGCTTGTAGGTTAGAGCGCATGCATGCGAGGGGGACACATGCAATCACCTATACCAACCTTGCACCACACTCACACACATATGCTAGGTACACATGCAAGTTTTCAGATGATTCCGACGTTCTCGTGGTCTTCCTCCGGTAAAACCCTGATCTGCGGGCCTCGGATCGTCTACCCCCTAGACATTCTTCTAACAGGGGTAGCCTGGCGTAGCTCTCTCTTGTTTTGTGTTTGATTATGTCATGGGATGATGTGAAACCATGTTGGTTCACAAGTTGGGGCACTATACGGCCCGGTTTCACCGTAACAGGGAGATTCCCCCTTATACAGGTCCAGAACCTTCGCTTCTAGGTTAGAGCGCATGCATGCGAGGGGGGACACATGCAATCACCTATACCAACCTGGCACCACACTCACACACATATGCTAGGGACACATGCAAGTTTTCAGATGATTCCGACGTTCTCGTGGTCTTCCTCCGGCGAAACCCTGATGATCTAGGGGCCTCGGATCGTCTACCCCCCTAGACATTCTTCTGACAGGGGTAGCTCGGCGTAGCCCTCTCTTGTTTTGTGTTTGACTAGGTCATAGGATGATGTAAAACCATGTTGGTTCACAAGTTGGGGAACTATCCTACCCGGTTTCACCTGAACGGGGAGATTCCCCCTTATACAGGTCCAGAACCTTCGCTTCTAGGTTAGAGCAAATGCATCCGAGGGGGACACATGCAATCACCTATACCAACCTTGCACCACACTCACACACATATGCTAGGTACACATGCAAGTTTTCAGATGATTCCAACGTTCTCGCGGTCTTCCTCCGGTAAAACCCTGATCTGCGGGCCTCGGATCGTCTACCCCCTAGACATTCTTCTAACAGGGGTAGCCCGGTGTAGCCCTCTCTTGTTTTGTGTTTGATTATGTCATGGGATGATGTGAAACCATGTTGGTTCACAAGTTGGGGTACTATACGGCCCGGTTTCACCGTAACAGGGAGATTCCCCCTTATACAGGTCCAGAACCTTTCGCTTCTAGGTTAGAGCGCATGCATGCGAGGGGGGACACATGCAATCACCTATACCAACCTGGCACCACACTCACACACATATGCTAGGGACACATGCAAGTTTTCATCGATTCCGATGTTCTCGTGGTCTTCCTCCGGCGAAACCCTGATCTGCGGGCCTCGGATCGTCTACCCCCTAGACATTCTTCTGACAGGGGTAGCCCGACGTAGCTCTCTCTTGTTTTGTGTTTGACTAGGTCATAGGATGATGTAAAACCATGTTGGTTCACAAGTTGGGGCACTATCCTACCCGGTTTCACCTGAACGGGGAGATTCCCCCTTAGACAGGTCCAGAACCTTCGCTTCTAGGTTAGAGCGCATGCATGCGAGGGGGACACATGCAATCACCTATACCAACCTTGCACCACACTCACACACATATGCTAGGGAAACATGCAAGTTTTCAGATGATTCCGACGTTGTCGTGGTCTTCCTCCGGCAAAACCCTGATGATCTGCGGGCCTCGGATCGTCTACCCCCTAGACATTCTTCTGACAGGGGTAGCCCGGCGTAGCTCTCTCTTGTTTTGTTTTTCATTATGTCATAGGATGATGTGAAACCATGTTGGTTCACAAGTTGGGGCACTATACGGCCCGGTTTCACCTGAACGGGGAGATTCCCCCTTATAGAGGTCCAGAACCTTCGCTTCTAGGTTAGAGCGCATGCATGCGAGGAGGGACACATGCAAGCACATATACCAACCTGGCACCACACTCACACACATATGCTAGGTACACATGCAAGTTTTCATCGATTTCGACTTTCTCGTGGTCTTCCTCCGGCGAAACCCTGATGATCTGCGGGCCTCGGATCGTCTACCCCCTAGACATTCTTCTGACAGGGGTAGCCCGGCGTAGCTCTCTCTTGTTTTGTGTTTGACTAGGTCATAGTATGATGTGAAACCATGTTGGTTCACAAGTTGGGGCACTATATGGCCTGGTTTCACCGTAACGGGGAGATTCCCCCTTATACAGGTCCAGAACCTTTCGCTTCTAGGTTAGAGCGCATGCATGCGAGGGGGACACATGCAATCACCTATACCAACCTTGCACCACACTCACACACCTATGCTAGGGACACATGCAACTTTTCATCGATTCCGACGTTCTCGTGGTCTTCCTCCGGCAAAACCCTGATCTCCGGGCCTCGGATCGTCTACCTAATGGAAATGAAGTTCAGCATCCTCTAGGACCTTATGGTCTATTGCAAAGTTAGTGTTTCCATGGTCTGAATACTAACAAATAGCCAACAAAAAGTTAACTAAAAACTTTAAATAAATACAATTGAAAGAAAAAATAAAAAGAAAATTAGAAAATACCTAAAGGCACACGACAAAGGACAAAACACACGGCAAAGAGGTCCTTTGCCGTGTACCTGTCGCCGTAAAACACACGGCAAAGGTCCTTTGCCGTGTCTCTCTCGCCGTCAGACACACAACAAAGAAGTTTTTTCACCTTTTTCTTTTCTTTAATTAGCAAGGCTTTTATTACATATATGTTAGGTGATATTATTTCATAGGATCATGAGAGCACACATATGATCATAGGTTATTGTGGTCTTCATCACTATATACATGCACCCCCTGATTCCGACATTCTCGTGGACTTCCTCCGGCGAAACCCTAATCTGCGGGCCTCGGATCGTCTACGCCCTAGACATTCTTCTGACAGGGGTAGCCCGGCGTAGCTCTCTCTTGTTTTGTGTTTTACTAGGTCATAGGATGATGTAAAAGCATGTTGGTTCACAAGTTGGGGCACTATCCTACCCGGTTTCACCTGAACGGGGAGATTCCCCCTTATACAGGTCCAGAACCTTCGCTTCTAGGTTAGAGCGCATGCATGCGAGGGGGACACATGCAATCACCTATACCAACCTTGCACCACACTCACACACATATGCTAAGGAAACATGCAAGTTTTCAGATGATTCCGACGTTCTCGTGGTCTTCCTCCGGCGAAACCCTGATGATCTGCGGGCCTCGGATCGTCTACCCCCTAGACATTCTTCTGACAGGGGTAGCCCGGCGTAGCTCTCTCTTGTTTTGTGTTTTATTATGTCATGGGATGATGTGAAACCATGTTGGTTCACAAGTTGGGGCACTATACGGCCCGATTTCACCGTAACAGGGAGATTCCCCCTTATACAGGTCCAGAACCTTTCGCTTCTAGGTTAGAGCGCATGCATGCGAGGGGGACATATGAAATCACCTATACCAACCTGGCACCACACACACACACATATGCTAGGGACACATGCAAGTTTTTATCGATTCCGACGTTCTCATGGTCTTCCTCCGGTGAAACCCTGATCTGCGGGCCTCGGATCGTCTACCCCCTAGACATTCTTCTGACAGGGGTAGCCCGACGTAGCTCTCTCTTGTTTTGTGTTTGACTAGGTCATAGGATGATGTAAAACCATGTTGGTTCACAAGTTGGGGCACTATCCTACCCGGTTTCACCTGAACGGGGAGATTCCCCCTTATACAGGTCCAGAACCTTCGCTTCTAGGTTAGAGCGCATGCATGCGAGGGGGACACATGCAATCACCTATACCAACCTTGCACCACACTCACACACATATGCTAGGGAAACATGCAAGTTTTCAGATGATTCCGATGTTATCATCGTCTTCCTCCGGCGAAACCCTGATGATCTGCGGGCCTCGGATCGTCTACCCCTAGACATTCTTCTGACAGGGGTAGCCCGGCGTAGCTCTCTCTTGTTTTGTCTTTGATTATGTCATGGGATGATGTGAAACCATGTTGGTTCACAAGTTGGGGCACTATACGGCCCGGTTTCACCGTAACGGGGAGATGCCCCCTTATACAGGTCCAGAACCTTTCGCTTCTAGGTTAGAGCGCATGCATGCGAGGGGGGACACATGCAATCACCTATACCAACCTGGCACCACACTCACACACATATGCTAGGGACACATGCAAGTTTTCATCGATTCTGACGTTCTCGTGGTCTTCCTCCGGCGAAACCCTGATCTACGGGCCTCGGATCGTCTACCCCCTAGACATTCTTCTGACAGGGGTAGCCCGGCGTAGCTCACTCTTGTTTTGTGTTTGACTAGGTCATAGGATGATGTAAAACCATGTTGGTTCACAAGTTGGGGCACTATCCTACCCGGTTTCACCTGAACGGGGAGATTCCCCCTTATACAGGTCCAGAACCTTCGCTTCTAGGTTAGAGCGCATGCATGCGAGGGGGACACATGCAATGACCTATACCAACCTTGCACCACACTCATACACATATGCTAGGGAAACATGCAAGTTTTCAGATGATTCCGACGTTCTCGTGGTCTTCCTCCGGCGAAACCCTGATGATCTGCGGGCCTCGGATCGTCTACCCCCTAGACATTCTTCTGACAGGGGTAGCACGGCGTAGCTCTCTCTTGTTTTGTGTTTGATTATGTCATGGGATGATGTGAAACCATGTTGGTTCACAAGTTGGGGCACTGTACGGCCCGGTTTCACCGTAATGGGGAGATTCCCCTTATATAGGTCCAGAACCTTTCGCTTCTAGGTTAGAGCGCATGCATGCGAGGAGGGACACATGCAATCACCTATACCAAACTGGCACCACACTCACACACATATGCTAGGGACACATGCAAGTTTTCATCGATTCCGACGTTCTCGTGGTTTTCCTCCAGCGAAACCCTGATCTGCGGGCCTCGGATCGTCTACCCCCTAGACATTCTTATGACAGGGGTAGCCCGGCGTAGCTCTCTCTTGTTTTGTGTTTGACTAGGTCATAGGATGATGTAAAACCATGTTGGTTCACAAGTTGGGGAACTATCCTACCCGGTTTCACCTGAACGGGGAGATTCCCCCTTATACAGGTCCAGAACCTTCGCTTCTAGGTTAGAGCGAATGCATGCGAGGGGGACACATGCAATCACCTATACCAACCTTGCACCACACTCACACACATATGCTAGAGACACATGCAAGTTTTCAGATGATTCCGACGTTCTCGTGGTCTTCCTCCGGTGAAACCCTGATCTGCGGGCCTCGGATCGTCTGCCCCTAGACATTCTTCTGACAGGGGTATCCCGGCGTAGCTCTCTCTTGTTTTGTGTTTGATTATGTCATGGGATGATGTGAAACCATGTTGGTTCAGAAGTTGGGGCACTATACGGCCCGGTTTCACCGTAACAGGGAGATTCCCCCTTATAGAGGTCCAGAACCTTCGCTTCTAGGTTAGAGCGCATGCATGTGAGGGGGGACACATGCAATCACCTATACCAACCTGGCACCACACTCACACACATATGCTAGGGACACATGCAAGTTTTCACCGATTCCGACGTTCTCGTGGTCTTCCTCCGGCGAAACCCTGATCTCCGGGCCTCGGATCTTCTACCTAATGGAAATGAAGTTCAACATCCTCTAGAACCTTATGGTCTATTGCAAAGTTAGTGTTTCCATGGTCTGAATACTAACAAATAGCCAACAAAAAGTTAACTACAAACTTTAAATAAATACAATTGAAATAAAAATAAAAAGAAAATTATAAAATACCTAAAGGCACACCGCAAAGGACAAAACACATGGCAAAGAGGTCCTTTGCTGTGTGCCTGTCGCCGTCAAACACACGACAAAGGACCTTTGCGGTGTGTCTCTTGCCGTCAGACACACAACAAAGAAGTTTTTTCACCTTTTTCTTTTCTTTAATTAGCAAGGCTTTTATTACATATATGTTAGGTGATATTATTTTATATTATCATGAGAGCACACATATGATCATAGGTTATTGTGGTCTTGATCACTATATACATGCACCCCCTGATTCCGACATTCTCGTGGACTTCCTCCGGCGAAACCCTGATGATCTGCAGGCCTCGGATCGTCTACCCCCTAGACATTCTTCTGACAGGGGTAGCCCGGCGTAGCTCTCTCTTGTTTTGTGTTTGATTATGTCATGGGATGATGTGAAACCATGTTGGTTCACAAGTTGGGGCACTATACGGCCTGGTTTCATCGTAACGGGGAGATTCCCCCTTATACAGGTCCAGAACCTTCGCTTCTAGGTTAGAGCGCATGCATGTGAGGGGGGACACATGCAATAACCTATACCAACCTGGCACCACACTCACACACATATGCTAGGGACACATGCAAGTTTTCAGATGATTCCGACGTTCTCGTGGTCTTCCTCCGGTGAAACCCTGATCTGCGGGCCTCGGATCGTCTACCCCCTAGACATTCTTCTGACAGGGGTAGCCCGGCGTAGCTCTCTCTTGTTTTGTGTTTGATTATGTCATGGGATGATGTGAAACCATGTTGGTTCACAAGTTGGGGCACTATACGGCCCGGTTTCACTGTAACAGGGAGATTCCCCCATATACATGTCCAAAACCTTCGCTTCTAGGTTAGAGCGCATGCATGTGAGGGGGCACACATGCAATCACCTATACCAACCTGGCACCACACTCACACACATATGCTAGGGACACATGCAAGTTTTCATCGATTCCGACGTTCTCGTGGTCTTCCTCCAGCGAAACCCTGATCTCCGGGCCTCGGATCGTCTACCTAATGGAAATGAAGTTCAGCATCCTCTAGAACCTTATGGTCTATTGCAAAGTTAGTGTTTCCATGGTCTGAATACTAACAAATAGCCAACAAAAAGTTAACTAAAAACTTTAAATAAATATAATTGAAAGAAAAAATAAAAAATACCTAAAGGCACACGACAATGGATAAAACACACGACAAAGAGGTCCTTTGCCGTGTACCTGTCGCCGTCAAACACACGGCAAAGGTCCTTTGCCGTGTGTCTGTCGCCGTCAGACACACGGCAAAGAAGTTTTTTCACCTTTTTCTTTTCTTTAATTAGCAAGGCTTTTATTACATATATGTTACGTGATATTATTTCATAGGATCATGAGAGCACACATATGATCATAGGTTATTGTGGTCTTCATCACTATATACATGCACCCCCTGATTCCGACGTTCTCGTGGACTTCCTTCGGCGAAACCCTGATGATCTGCGGGCCTCAGATCGTCTACCCCCTAGACATTCTTCTGACAGGGGTAGCCCGGCGTAGCTCTCTCTTGTTTTGTGTTTGATTATGTCATGGGATGATGTGAAACCATTTTGGTTCACAAGTTGGGGCACTATACGGCCCGGTTTCACCGTAACGGGGAGATTCCCCCTTATACAGGTCCAGAACCTTCGCTTCTAGGTTAGAGCGCATGCATGTGAGGGGGGACACATGCAATCACCTATACCAACCTGGCACCACACTCACACACATATGCTAGGGACACATGCTAGTTTTCATCGATACCGACGTTCGCGTGGTCTTCCTCCGGCGAAACCCTGATCTCCGGGCCTCGGATCGTCTACCTAATGGAAATGAAGTTTAGCATCCTCTAGAACCTTATGGTCTATTGCAAAGTTAGTGTTTCCATGGTCTGAATACTAACAAATAGCCAACAAAAAGTTAACTAAAAACTTTAAATAAATACAATTGAAAGAAAAAATAAAAAGAAAATTAGAAAATACCTAAAGGCGCACAACAAAGGACAAAACACACGGCAAAGAGGTCCTTTGCCGTGTACCTGTCGCCGTAAAACACACGGCAAAGGTCCTTTGCCGTGTGTCTCTCGCCGTCAGACACACAACAAAGAAGTTTTTTCACCTTTTTCTTTTCTTTAATTAGCAAGGCTTTTATTACATATATGTTAGGTGATATTATTTCATAGGATCATGAGAGCACACATATGATCATAGGTTATTGTGGTATTCATCACTATATACATGCACCCCCTGATTCCGACATTCTCGTGGACTTCCTCCAGCGAAACCCTGATGATCTGCGGGCCTCGGATCGTCTACCCCCTAGACATTCTTCTGACAGGGGTAGCCCGGCGTAGCTCTCTCTTGTTTTGTGTTTGATTATGTCATGGGATGATGTGAAACCATGTTGGTTCACAAGTTGGGGTACTATACGGCCCGGTTTCACCGTAACGGGGAGATTCCCCCTTATACAGGTCCAGAACCTTCGCTTCTAGGTTAGAGCGCATGCATGTGAGTGGGGACACATGCAATCACCTATACCAACCTGGAACCACACTCACAAACATATGCTAGGGACACATGCAAGTTTTCATCGATTCCGACGTTCTCGTGGTCTTCCTCCGGCGAAACCCTGATCTGCGGGTCTCGGATCGTCTACCCCCCTAGACATTCTTCTGACAGGGGTAGCCCGGCGTAGCTCTCTCTTGTTTTGTGTTTGTATAGGTCATAGGATGATGTACAACCATGTTGGTTCACAAGTTGGGGCACTATCCTACCCGGTTTCACCTGAACGGGGAGATTCCCCCTTATACAGGTCCAGAACCTTTCGCTTCTAGGTTAGAGCGCATGCATGCGAGGAGGACACATGTAATCACCTATACCCACCTTGCACCACACTCACACACATATGCTAGGGACACATGCAAGTTTTCAGATGATTCCGACGTTCTTGTGGACTTCCTCCGGCGAAACCCTAATGATCTGCGGGCCTCAGATCGTCTACCCCCCTAGACATTCTTCTGACAGGGGTAGCCCGGCGTAGCTCTCTCTTGTTTTGTGTCTGACTAGGTCATAGGATGATGTAAAACCATGTTGGTTCACAAGTTGGGGCACTATCCTACCCGGTTTCACCTCAACGGGGAGATTCCCCTTATACAGGTCCAGAACCTTTTGCTTGTAGGTTAGAGCGCATGCATGCGAGGGGGACACATGCAATCACCTATACCAACCTTGCACCACACTCACACACATATGCTAGGTACACATGCAAGTTTTCAGATGATTCCGACGTTCTCGTGGTCTTCCTCCAGTAAAACCCTGATCTGCGGGCCTCGGATCTTCTACCCCTTAGACATTCTTCTAACAGGGGTAGCCTGGCGTAGCTCTCTCTTGTTTTGTGTTTGATTATGTCATGGGATGATGCGAAACAATGTTGGTTCACAAGTTGGGGCACTATACAGCCCGGTTTCACCGTAACGGGGAGATTCCCCCTTTTACAGGTCCAGAACCTTCGCTTCTAGGTTAGAGCGCATGCATGCGAGGGGGGACACATGCAACCACCTATACCAACCTGGCACCACACTCACACACATATTCTAGGGACACATGCAAGTTTTCATCGATTCCGACATTCTCGTGGTCTTCCTCCGACGAAACCCTGATGATCTGCGGGCCTCGGATCGTCTACCCCCCTAGACATTCTTCTGACAGGGGTAGCCCGACGTAGCTCTCTCTTGTTTTGTGTCTGACTAGGTCATAGGATGATGTAAAACCATGTTGGTTCACAAGTTGGGGCACTATCCTAACCAGTTTCACCTGAACGGGGAGATTCCCGTTATACAGGTCCAAAACCTTTCGCTTCTAGGTTAGAGCGCATGCATGCGAGGGGGACACATGCAATCACCTATACCAACCTTGGACCACACTCACACACATATGCTAGGGACACATGCAAGTTTTCAGATGATTCCGACGTTCTCGTGGTCTTCCTTCAGCGAAACCCTGATGATCTGCGGGCCTCGGATCGTCTACCCCCTAGACATTCTTCTGACAGGGGTAGCCCGGCGTAGCTCTCTCTTGTTTTGTGTTTGATTATGTCATGGGATGATGTGAAACCATGTTGGTTCACAAGTTGGGGCACTATACGGCCCGGTTTCACCGTAACGGGGAGATTCCCCCTTATAGAGGTCCAGAACCTTCGCTTCTAGGTTAGAGCGCATGCATGTGAGGGGGGACACATGCAATCACCTATACCAACCTGGCACCACACTCACACACATATGGTAGAGACACATGCAAGTTTTCATCGATTCCGACGTTCTCGTGGTCTTCCTCCGGCGAGACCCTGATCTCCGGGCCTCGGATCGTCTACCTAATGGAAATGAAGTTCAGCATCCTCTAGGACCTTATGGTCTATTGCAAAGTTAGTGTTTCCATGGTCTGAATACTAACAAATAGCCAACAAAAAGTTAACTAAAAACTTTAAATTAATACAATTGAAAGAAAAAATAAAAAGAAAATTAGAAAATACCTAAAGGCACATGACAAAGGACAAAACACACGGCAAAGAGGTCCTTTGCCGTGTACCTGTCGCCGTCAAACACACGGCAAAGGTCCTTTGCCGTGTGTCTCTCGCCGTCAGAGACACGGCAAAGAAGTTTTTTCACCTTTTTCTTTTCTTTAATTAGCAAGGCTTTTATTACATATATGTTAGGTGATATTATTTCATAGGATCATGAGAGCACACATATGATCATAGGTTATTGTGGTATTCATCACTATATACATGCACCCCCTGATTCCGACGTTCTCGTGGACTTCCTCCAACGAAACCCTGATGATCTGCGGGCCTCGGATCGTCTACCCCCTAGACATTCTTCTGAAAGGGGTAGCCCGGGGTAGCCCGGCGTAGCTCTCTCTTGTTTTGTGTTTTATTATGTCATGGGATGATGTGAAACCATGTTGGTTCACAAGTTGGGGTACTATACGGCCCGGTTTCACCGTAACGGGGAGATTCCCCCTTATACAGGTCCAGAACCTTCGCTTCTAGGTTAGAGCGCATGCATGTGAGTGGGGACACATGCAATCACCTATACCAACCTGGAACCACACTCACAAACATATGCTAGGGACACATGCAAGTTTTCATCGATTCCGACGTTCTCGTGGTCTTCCTCCGGCGAAACCCTGATCTGCGGGCCTCGGATCGTCTACCCCCCTAGACATTCTTCTGACAGGGGTAGCCCGGCGTAGCTCTCTCTTGTTTTGTGTCTGACTAGGTCATAGGATGATGTAAAACCATGTTGGTTCACAAGTTGGGGCACTATCCTACCTGGTTTCACCTGAACGGGGAGATTCCCCTTATACAGGTCCAGAACCTTTTGGTTGTAGGTTAGAGCGCATGCATGCGAGGGGGACACATGCAATCACCTATACCCACCTTGCACCACACTCACACACATATGCTAGGGACACATGCAAGTTTTCAGATGATTCCGACGTTCTCGTGGTCTTCCTCCGGCGAAACCCTGATGATCTGCGGGCCTCGGATCGTCTACCCCCTAGACATTCTTCTGACAGGGGTAGCCCGGAGTAGCTCTCTCTTGTTTTGTGTTTGATTATGTCATGGGATGATGTGAAACCATGTTGGTTCACAAGTTGGGGCACTATACGGCCCGGTTTCACCGTAACGGGGATATTCCCCCTTATACAGGTCCAGAACCTTTCGCTTCTAGGTTAGAGCGCATGCATGTGAGGGGGGACACATGCAATCACCTATACCAACCTGGCACCACACTCACACACATATGCTAGGGACACATGCATGTTTTCATCGATTCCGACGTTCTCGTGGTCTTGCTCCGGCGAAACCCTGATCTGCGGGCCTCGGATCGTCTACCCCCCTAGACATTCTTCTGACAGGGGTAGCCCGGCGTAGCTCTCTCTTGTTTTGTGTTTGATTATGTCATGGGACGATGTGAAACCATGTTGGTTCACAAGTTGGGGCACTATACGGCCCGGTTTCACCGTAACGGGGAGATTCCCCCTTATACAGGTCCAGAACCTTCGCTTCTAGGTTAGAGCGCATGCATGCGAGGGGGACACATGCAATCACCTATACCAACCTTGCACCACACTCACACACATATGCTAGGTACACATGCAAGTTTTTAGATGATTCCGACGTTCTCGTGGTCTTCCTCCGGTAAAACCCTGATCTGCAGGCCTCGGATCGTCTACCCCCTAGACATTCTTCTAACAGGGGTAGCCTGGCGTAGCTCTCTCTTGTTTTGTGTTTGATTATGTCATGGGATGATGTGAAACCATGTTGGTTCACAAGTTGGGGCACTATACGGCCCGGTTTCTCCGTAACGGGGAGATTCCCCCTTATACAGGTCCAGAACCTTCGCTTCTAGGTTAGAGCGCATGCATGCGAGGGGGGACACATGCAATCACCTATACCAACCTTGCACCACACTCACACACATATGCTAGGGACACATGCAAGTTTTCAGATGATTCCGACGTTCTCGTGGTCTTCCTCCGGTGAAACCCTGATCTGCGGGCCTCGGATCGTCTACCCCCTAGACATTCTTCTAACAGGGGTAGCCTGGCGTAGCTCTCTCTTGTTTTGTGTTTGATTATGTCATGGGATGATGTGAAACCATGTTGGTTCACAAGTTGGGGCACTATACGGCCCGGTTTCACCGTAACAGGGAGATTCCCCCTTATACAGGTCCAGAACCTTTCGCTTCTAGGTTAGAGCGCATGCATGCGAGGGGGACACATGAAATCACCTATACCAACCTGGCACCACACTCACAAACATATGCTAGGGACACATGCAAGTTTTCAGATGATTCCGACGTTCTCGTGGTCTTCCTCCGGTGAAACCCTGATCTGCGGGCCTCGGATCGTCTACCCCCTAGACATTCTTCTGACAGGGGTAGCCCGGCGTAGCTCTCTCTTGTTTTGTGTTTGATTATGTCATGGGATGATGTGAAACCATGTTGGTTCACAAGTTGGGGCACTATACGGCCCGGTTTCACTGTAACAGGGAGATTCCCCCATATACATGTCCAAAACCTTCGCTTCTAGGTTAGAGCGCATGCATGTGAGGGGGCACACATGCAATCACCTATACCAACCTGGCACCACACTCACACACATATGCTAGAGACACATGCAAGTTTTCATCGATTCCGACGTTCTCGTGGTCTTCCTCCGGCGAGACCCTGATCTCCGGGCCTCGGATCGTCTACCTAATGGAAATGAAGTTCAGCATCCTCTAGGACCTTATGGTCTATTGCAAAGTTAGTGTTTCCATGGTCTGAATACTAACAAATAGCCAACAAAAAGTTAACTAAAAACTTTAAATTAATACAATTGAAAGAAAAAATAAAAAGAAAATTAGAAAATACCTAAAGGCACATGACAAAGGACAAAACACACGGCAAAGAGGTCCTTTGCCGTGTACCTGTCGCCGTCAAACACACGGCAAAGGTCCTTTGCCGTGTGTCTCTCGCCGTCAGAGACACGGCAAAGAAGTTTTTTCACCTTTTTCTTTTCTTTAATTAGCAAGGCTTTTATTACATATATGTTAGGTGATATTATTTCATAGGATCATGAGAGCACACATATGATCATAGGTTATTGTGGTATTCATCACTATATACATGCACCCCCTGATTCCGACGTTCTCGTGGACTTCCTCCAACGAAACCCTGATGATCTGCGGGCCTCGGATCGTCTACCCCCTAGACATTCTTCTGACAGGGGTAGCCCGGGGTAGCCCGGCGTAGCTCTCTCTTGTTTTGTGTTTTATTATGTCATGGGATGATGTGAAACCATGTTGGTTCACAAGTTGGGGTACTATACGGCCCGGTTTCACCGTAACGGGGAGATTCCCCCTTATACAGGTCCAGAACCTTCGCTTCTAGGTTAGAGCGCATGCATGTGAGTGGGGACACATGCAATCACCTATACCAACCTGGAACCACACTCACAAACATATGCTAGGGACACATGCAAGTTTTCATCGATTCCGACGTTCTCGTGGTCTTCCTCCGGCGAAACCCTGATCTGCGGGCCTCGGATCGTCTACCCCCCTAGACATTCTTCTGACAGGGGTAGCCCGGCGTAGCTCTCTCTTGTTTTGTGTCTGACTAGGTCATAGGATGATGTAAAACCATGTTGGTTCACAAGTTGGGGCACTATCCTACCTGGTTTCACCTGAACGGGGAGATTCCCCTTATACAGGTCCAGAACCTTTTGGTTGTAGGTTAGAGCGCATGCATGCGAGGGGGACACATGCAATCACCTATACCCACCTTGCACCACACTCACACACATATGCTAGGGACACATGCAAGTTTTCAGATGATTCCGACGTTCTCGTGGTCTTCCTCCGGCGAAACCCTGATGATCTGCGGGCCTCGGATCGTCTACCCCCTAGACATTCTTCTGACAGGGGTAGCCCGGAGTAGCTCTCTCTTGTTTTGTGTTTTATTATGTCATGGGATGATGTGAAACCATGTTGGTTCACAAGTTGGGGCACTATACGGCCCGGTTTCACCGTAACGGGGATATTCCCCCTTATACAGGTCCAGAACCTTTCGCTTCTAGGTTAGAGCGCATGCATGTGAGGGGGGACACATGCAATCACCTATACCAACCTGGCACCACACTCACACACATATGCTAGGGACACATGCATGTTTTCATCGATTCCGACGTTCTCGTGGTCTTGCTCCGGCGAAACCCTGATCTGCGGGCCTCGGATCGTCTACCCCCCTAGACATTCTTCTGACAGGGGTAGCCCGGCGTAGCTCTCTCTTGTTTTGTGTTTGATTATGTCATGGGACGATGTGAAACCATGTTGGTTCACAAGTTGGGGCACTATACGGCCCGGTTTCACCGTAACGGGGAGATTCCCCCTTATACAGGTCCAGAACCTTCGCTTCTAGGTTAGAGCGCATGCATGCGAGGGGGACACATGCAATCACCTATACCAACCTTGCACCACACTCACACACATATGCTAGGTACACATGCAAGTTTTCAGATGATTCCGACGTTCTCGTGGTCTTCCTCCGGTAAAACCCTGATCTGCAGGCCTCGGATCGTCTACCCCCTAGACATTCTTCTAACAGGGGTAGCCTGGCGTAGCTCTCTCTTGTTTTGTGTTTGATTATGTCATGGGATGATGTGAAACCATGTTGGTTCACAAGTTGGGGCACTATACGGCCCGGTTTCTCCGTAACGGGGAGATTCCCCCTTATACAGGTCCAGAACCTTCGCTTCTAGGTTAGAGCGCATGCATGCGAGGGGGGACACATGCAATCACCTATACCAACCTTGCACCACACTCACACACATATGCTAGGGACACATGCAAGTTTTCAGATGATTCCGACGTTCTCGTGGTCTTCCTCCGGTGAAACCCTGATCTGCGGGCCTCGGATCGTCTACCCCCTAGACATTCTTCTAACAGGGGTAGCCTGGCGTAGCTCTCTCTTGTTTTGTGTTTGATTATGTCATGGGATGATGTGAAACCATGTTGGTTCACAAGTTGGGGCACTATACGGCCCGGTTTCACCGTAACAGGGAGATTCCCCCTTATACAGGTCCAGAACCTTTCGCTTCTAGGTTAGAGCGCATGCATGCGAGGGGGACACATGAAATCACCTATACCAACCTGGCACCACACTCACAAACATATGCTAGGGACACATGCAAGTTTTCAGATGATTCCGACGTTCTCGTGGTCTTCCTCCGGTGAAACCCTGATCTGCGGGCCTCGGATCGTCTACCCCCTAGACATTCTTCTGACAGGGGTAGCCCGGCGTAGCTCTCTCTTGTTTTGTGTTTGATTATGTCATGGGATGATGTGAAACCATGTTGGTTCACAAGTTGGGGCACTATACGGCCCGGTTTCACTGTAACAGGGAGATTCCCCCATATACATGTCCAAAACCTTCGCTTCTAGGTTAGAGCGCATGCATGTGAGGGGGCACACATGCAATCACCTATACCAACCTGGCACCACACTCACACACATATGCTAGGGACACATGCAAGTTTTCATCGATTCCGACGTTCTCGTGGTCTTCCTCCAGCGAAACCCTGATCTCCGGGCCTCGGATCGTCTACCTAATGGAAATGAAGTTCAGCATCCTCTAGAACCTTATGGTCTATTGCAAAGTTAGTGTTTCCATGGTCTGAATACTAACAAATAGCCAACAAAAAGTTAACTAAAAACTTTAAATAAATATAATTGAAAGAAAAAATAAAAAATACCTAAAGGCACACGACAATGGATAAAACACACGACAAAGAGGTCCTTTGCCGTGTACCTGTCGCCGTCAAACACACGGCAAAGGTCCTTTGCCGTGTGTCTGTCGCCGTCAGACACACGGCAAAGAAGTTTTTTCACCTTTTTCTTTTCTTTAATTAGCAAGGCTTTTATTACATATATGTTACGTGATATTATTTCATAGGATCATGAGAGCACACATATGATCATAGGTTATTGTGGTCTTCATCACTATATACATGCACCCCCTGATTCCGACGTTCTCGTGGACTTCCTTCGGCGAAACCCTGATGATCTGCGGGCCTCAGATCGTCTACCCCCTAGACATTCTTCTGACAGGGGTAGCCCGGCGTAGCTCTCTCTTGTTTTGTGTTTGATTATGTCATGGGATGATGTGAAACCATTTTGGTTCACAAGTTGGGGCACTATACGGCCCGGTTTCACCGTAACGGGGAGATTCCCCCTTATACAGGTCCAGAACCTTCGCTTCTAGGTTAGAGCGCATGCATGTGAGGGGGGACACATGCAATCACCTATACCAACCTGGCACCACACTCACACACATATGCTAGGGACACATGCTAGTTTTCATCGATACCGACGTTCGCGTGGTCTTCCTCCGGCGAAACCCTGATCTCCGGGCCTCGGATCGTCTACCTAATGGAAATGAAGTTTAGCATCCTCTAGAACCTTATGGTCTATTGCAAAGTTAGTGTTTCCATGGTCTGAATACTAACAAATAGCCAACAAAAAGTTAACTAAAAACTTTAAATAAATACAATTGAAAGAAAAAATAAAAAGAAAATTAGAAAATACCTAAAGGCGCACAACAAAGGACAAAACACACGGCAAAGAGGTCCTTTGCCGTGTACCTGTCGCCGTAAAACACACGGCAAAGGTCCTTTGCCGTGTGTCTCTCGCCGTCAGACACACAACAAAGAAGTTTTTTCACCTTTTTCTTTTCTTTAATTAGCAAGGCTTTTATTACATATATGTTAGGTGATATTATTTCATAGGATCATGAGAGCACACATATGATCATAGGTTATTGTGGTATTCATCACTATATACATGCACCCCCTGATTCCGACATTCTCGTGGACTTCCTCCAGCGAAACCCTGATGATCTGCGGGCCTCGGATCGTCTACCCCCTAGACATTCTTCTGACAGGGGTAGCCCGGCGTAGCTCTCTCTTGTTTTGTGTTTGATTATGTCATGGGATGATGTGAAACCATGTTGGTTCACAAGTTGGGGTACTATACGGCCCGGTTTCACCGTAACGGGGAGATTCCCCCTTATACAGGTCCAGAACCTTCGCTTCTAGGTTAGAGCGCATGCATGTGAGTGGGGACACATGCAATCACCTATACCAACCTGGAACCACACTCACAAACATATGCTAGGGACACATGCAAGTTTTCATCGATTCCGACGTTCTCGTGGTCTTCCTCCGACGAAACCCTGATCTGCGGGTCTCGGATCGTCTA
Source organism: Avena sativa (assembly GCA_916181665.1). Classification (NCBI taxonomy): domain Eukaryota; kingdom Viridiplantae; phylum Streptophyta; class Magnoliopsida; order Poales; family Poaceae; genus Avena; species Avena sativa. The sequence continues at coordinate 96,239,800 of OV702294.1, forward strand.
CCCCCCTAGACATTCTTCTGACAGGGGTAGCCCGGCGTAGCTCTCTCTTGTTTTGTGTTTGTATAGGTCATAGGATGATGTACAACCATGTTGGTTCACAAGTTGGGGCACTATCCTACCCGGTTTCACCTGAACGGGGAGATTCCCCCTTATACAGGTCCAGAACCTTTCGCTTCTAGGTTAGAGCGCATGCATGCGAGGAGGACACATGTAATCACCTATACCCACCTTGCACCACACTCACACACATATGCTAGGGACACATGCAAGTTTTCAGATGATTCCGACGTTCTTGTGGACTTCCTCCGGCGAAACCCTAATGATCTGCGGGCCTCAGATCGTCTACCCCCCTAGACATTCTTCTGACAGGGGTAGCCCGGCGTAGCTCTCTCTTGTTTTGTGTCTGACTAGGTCATAGGATGATGTAAAACCATGTTGGTTCACAAGTTGGGGCACTATCCTACCCGGTTTCACCTCAACGGGGAGATTCCCCTTATACAGGTCCAGAACCTTTTGCTTGTAGGTTAGAGCGCATGCATGCGAGGGGGACACATGCAATCACCTATACCAACCTTGCACCACACTCACACACATATGCTAGGTACACATGCAAGTTTTCAGATGATTCCGACGTTCTCGTGGTCTTCCTCCAGTAAAACCCTGATCTGCGGGCCTCGGATCTTCTACCCCTTAGACATTCTTCTAACAGGGGTAGCCTGGCGTAGCTCTCTCTTGTTTTGTGTTTGATTATGTCATGGGATGATGCGAAACAATGTTGGTTCACAAGTTGGGGCACTATACAGCCCGGTTTCACCGTAACGGGGAGATTCCCCCTTATACAGGTCCAGAACCTTCGCTTCTAGGTTAGAGCGCATGCATGCGAGGGGGGACACATGCAACCACCTATACCAACCTGGCACCACACTCACACACATATTCTAGGGACACATGCAAGTTTTCATCGATTCCGACATTCTCGTGGTCTTCCTCCGACGAAACCCTGATGATCTGCGGGCCTCGGATCGTCTACCCCCCTAGACATTCTTCTGACAGGGGTAGCCCGACGTAGCTCTCTCTTGTTTTGTGTCTGACTAGGTCATAGGATGATGTAAAACCATGTTGGTTCACAAGTTGGGGCACTATCCTAACCAGTTTCACCTGAACGGGGAGATTCCCGTTATACAGGTCCAAAACCTTTCGCTTCTAGGTTAGAGCGCATGCATGCGAGGGGGACACATGCAATCACCTATACCAACCTTGGACCACACTCACACACATATGCTAGGGACACATGCAAGTTTTCAGATGATTCCGACGTTCTCGTGGTCTTCCTTCAGCGAAACCCTGATGATCTGCGGGCCTCGGATCGTCTACCCCCTAGACATTCTTCTGACAGGGGTAGCCCGGCGTAGCTCTCTCTTGTTTTGTGTTTGATTATGTCATGGGATGATGTGAAACCATGTTGGTTCACAAGTTGGGGCACTATACGGCCCGGTTTCACCGTAACGGGGAGATTCCCCCTTATAGAGGTCCAGAACCTTCGCTTCTAGGTTAGAGCGCATGCATGTGAGGGGGGACACATGCAATCACCTATACCAACCTGGCACCACACTCACACACATATGGTAGAGACACATGCAAGTTTTCATCGATTCCGACGTTCTCGTGGTCTTCCTCCGGCGAGACCCTGATCTCCGGGCCTCGGATCGTCTACCTAATGGAAATGAAGTTCAGCATCCTCTAGGACCTTATGGTCTATTGCAAAGTTAGTGTTTCCATGGTCTGAATACTAACAAATAGCCAACAAAAAGTTAACTAAAAACTTTAAATTAATACAATTGAAAGAAAAAATAAAAAGAAAATTAGAAAATACCTAAAGGCACATGACAAAGGACAAAACACACGGCAAAGAGGTCCTTTGCCGTGTACCTGTCGCCGTCAAACACACGGCAAAGGTCCTTTGCCGTGTGTCTCTCGCCGTCAGAGACACGGCAAAGAAGTTTTTTCACCTTTTTCTTTTCTTTAATTAGCAAGGCTTTTATTACATATATGTTAGGTGATATTATTTCATAGGATCATGAGAGCACACATATGATCATAGGTTATTGTGGTATTCATCACTATATACATGCACCCCCTGATTCCGACGTTCTCGTGGACTTCCTCCAACGAAACCCTGATGATCTGCGGGCCTCGGATCGTCTACCCCCTAGACATTCTTCTGACAGGGGTAGCCCGGGGTAGCCCGGCGTAGCTCTCTCTTGTTTTGTGTTTTATTATGTCATGGGATGATGTGAAACCATGTTGGTTCACAAGTTGGGGTACTATACGGCCCGGTTTCACCGTAACGGGGAGATTCCCCCTTATACAGGTCCAGAACCTTCGCTTCTAGGTTAGAGCGCATGCATGTGAGTGGGGACACATGCAATCACCTATACCAACCTGGAACCACACTCACAAACATATGCTAGGGACACATGCAAGTTTTCATCGATTCCGACGTTCTCGTGGTCTTCCTCCGGCGAAACCCTGATCTGCGGGCCTCGGATCGTCTACCCCCCTAGACATTCTTCTGACAGGGGTAGCCCGGCGTAGCTCTCTCTTGTTTTGTGTCTGACTAGGTCATAGGATGATGTAAAACCATGTTGGTTCACAAGTTGGGGCACTATCCTACCTGGTTTCACCTGAACGGGGAGATTCCCCTTATACAGGTCCAGAACCTTTTGGTTGTAGGTTAGAGCGCATGCATGCGAGGGGGACACATGCAATCACCTATACCCACCTTGCACCACACTCACACACATATGCTAGGGACACATGCAAGTTTTCAGATGATTCCGACGTTCTCGTGGTCTTCCTCCGGCGAAACCCTGATGATCTGCGGGCCTCGGATCGTCTACCCCCTAGACATTCTTCTGACAGGGGTAGCCCGGAGTAGCTCTCTCTTGTTTTGTGTTTGATTATGTCATGGGATGATGTGAAACCATGTTGGTTCACAAGTTGGGGCACTATACGGCCCGGTTTCACCGTAACGGGGATATTCCCCCTTATACAGGTCCAGAACCTTTCGCTTCTAGGTTAGAGCGCATGCATGTGAGGGGGGACACATGCAATCACCTATACCAACCTGGCACCACACTCACACACATATGCTAGGGACACATGCATGTTTTCATCGATTCCGACGTTCTCGTGGTCTTGCTCCGGCGAAACCCTGATCTGCGGGCCTCGGATCGTCTACCCCCCTAGACATTCTTCTGACAGGGGTAGCCCGGCGTAGCTCTCTCTTGTTTTGTGTTTGATTATGTCATGGGACGATGTGAAACCATGTTGGTTCACAAGTTGGGGCACTATACGGCCCGGTTTCACCGTAACGGGGAGATTCCCCCTTATACAGGTCCAGAACCTTCGCTTCTAGGTTAGAGCGCATGCATGCGAGGGGGACACATGCAATCACCTATACCAACCTTGCACCACACTCACACACATATGCTAGGTACACATGCAAGTTTTCAGATGATTCCGACGTTCTCGGGGTCTTCCTCCGGTAAAACCCTGATCTGCAGGCCTCGGATCGTCTACCCCCTAGACATTCTTCTAACAGGGGTAGCCTGGCGTAGCTCTCTCTTGTTTTGTGTTTGATTATGTCATGGGATGATGTGAAACCATGTTGGTTCACAAGTTGGGGCACTATACGGCCCGGTTTCTCCGTAACGGGGAGATTCCCCCTTATACAGGTCCAGAACCTTCGCTTCTAGGTTAGAGCGCATGCATGCGAGGGGGGACACATGCAATCACCTATACCAACCTTGCACCACACTCACACACATATGCTAGGGACACATGCAAGTTTTCAGATGATTCCGACGTTCTCGTGGTCTTCCTCCGGTGAAACCCTGATCTGCGGGCCTCGGATCGTCTGCCCCTAGACATTCTTCTGACAGGGGTAGCCCGGCGTAGCTCTCTCTTGTTTTGTGTTTGATTATGTCATGGGATGATGTGAAACCATGTTGGTTCACAAGTTGGGGCACTATACGGCCCGGTTTCACCGTAACGGGGAGATTCCCCCTTATACAGGTCAAGAACCTTCGCTTCTAGGTTAGAGCGAATGCATGTGAGGGGGGACACATGCAATCACCTATACCAACCTGGCACCACACTCACACACATATGCTAGGGACACATGCACGTTTTCACAGATTCCGACGTTCTCGTGGTCTTCCTCCGGCGAAACCCTGATCTCCGGGCCTCGGATCTTCTACCTAATGGAAATGAAGTTCAACATCCTCTAGAACCTTATGGTCTATTGCAAAGTTAGTGTTTCCATGGTCTGAATACTAACAAATAGCCAACAAAAAGTTAACTAAAAACTTTAAATAAATACAATTGAAAGAAAAATAAAAAGAAAATTAGAAAATACCTAAAGGCACACCGCAAAGGACAAAACACATGGCAAAGAGGTCCTTTGCCGTGTGCCTGTCACCGTCAAACACACGGCAAAGGACCTTTGCCGTGTGTCTCTTGCCGTCAGACACACAATAAAGAAGTTTTTTCACCTTTTTCTTTTCTTTAATTAGCAAGGCTTTTATTACATATATGTTAGGTGATATTATTTTATAGGATCATGAGATCACACATATAATCATAGGTTATTGTGGTCTTGATCACTATATACATGCACCCCCTGATTCCGACATTCTCGTGGACTTCCTCCGGCGAAACCCTGATGATCTGCAGGCCTCGGATCGTCTACCCCCTAGACATTCTTCTGACAGGGGTAGCCCGGCGTAGCTCTCTCTTGTTTTGTGTTTGATTATGTCATGGGATGATGTGACACCATGTTGGTTCACAAGTTGGGGCACTATACGGCCCGGTTTCATCGTAACGGGGAGATTCCCCCTTATACAGGTCCAGAACCTTCGCTTCTAGGTTAGAGCGCATGCATGTGAGGGGGGACACATGCAATCACCTATACCAACCTGGCACCACACTCACACACATATGCTAGGGACACATGCAAGTTTTCAGATGATTCCGACGTTCTCGTGGTCTTCCTCCGGTGAAACCCTGATCTGCGGGCCTCGGATCTTCTACCCCTAGACATTCTTCTGACAGGGGTAGCCCAGCGTAGTTCTCTCTTGTTTTGTGTTTGATTATGTCATGGGATGATGTGAAACCATGTTGGTTCACAAGTTGGGGCACTATACGACCCGGTTTCACTGTAACAGGGAGATTCCCCCATATACATGTCCAAAACCTTCGCTTCTAGGTTAGAGCGCATGCATGTGAGGGGGCACACATGCAATCACCTATACCAACCTGGCACCACACTCACACACATATGCTAGGGACACATGCAAGTTTTCATCGATTCCGACGTTCTCGTGGTCTTCCTCCGGCGAAACCCTGATCTCCGGGCCTCGGATCGTCTACCTAATGGAAATGAAGTTCAGCATCCTCTAGAACCTTATGGTCTATTGCAAAGTTAGTGTTTCCATGGTCTGAATACTAACAAATAGCCAACAAAAAGTTAACTAAAAACTTTAAATAAATACAATTGAAAGAAAAAATAAAAAGAAAATTAGAAAATACCTAAAGGCACACGACAAAGGACAAAACACACGGCAAAGAGGTCCTTTGCCGTGTACCTGTCGCCGTCAAACACACGGCAAAGGTCCTTTGCCGTGTGTCTCTTGCCGTCAGACACACAACAAAGAAGTTTTTTCACCTTTTTCTTTTCTTTAATTAGCAAGGCTTTTATTACATATATGTTAGGTGATATTATTTCATAGGATCATGAGAGCACACATATGATCATAGGTTATTGTGGTCTTCATCACTATATACATGCACCCCCCAAATTCCGATGTTCTCGTGGACTTCCTCCAGCGAAACCCTGATGATCTGCGGGCCTCGGATCGTCTACCCCCTAGACATTCTTCTGACAGGGGTAGCCCGGGGTAGCCCGGCGTAGATCTCTCTTGTTTTGTGTTTGATTATGTCATGGGATGATGTGAAACCATGTTGGTTCACAAGTTGGGGCACTATACGGCCCGGTTTCACCGTAACGGGGAGATTCCCCCTTATACAGGTCCAGAACCTTCGCTTCTAGGTTAGAGCGCATACATGTGAGGGGGGACACATGCAATCACCTATACCAACCTGGCACCACACTCACACACATATGCTAGGGACACATGCAAGTTTTCATCGATTCCGACGTTCTCGTGGTCTTCCTCCGGCGAAACCCTGATCTGCGGGCCTCGGATCGTCTACCCCCTAGACATTCTTCTGACAGGGGTAGCCCGGCGTAGCTCTCTCTTGTTTTGTGTTTGACTAGGTCATAGGATGATGTAAAACCATGTTGGTTCACAAGTTGGGGCACTATCCTACCCGGTTTCACCTGAACGGGGAGATTCCCCCTTATACAGGTCCAGAACCTTTCGCTTCTAGGTTAGAGCTTATGCATGCGAGGGGGACACATGCAATCACCTATACCCACCTTGCACCACACTGACACACATATGCTAGGGACACATGCAAGTTTTCAGATGATTCTGACGTTCTCGTGGACTTCCTCCGGCGAAACCTTGATGATCTGCGGGCCTCGGATCGTCTACCCCCCTAGACATTCTTCTGACAGGGGTAGCCCGGCGTAGCTCTCTCTTGTTTTGTGTCTGACTAGGTCATAGGATGATGTAAAACCATGTTGGTTCACAAGTTGGGGCACTATCCTACCCGGTTTCACCTGAACGGGGAGATTCCCCTTATACAGGTCTAGAACCTTTTGCTTGTAGGTTAGAGCGCATGCATGCGAGGAGGACACATGCAATCACCTATACCAACCTTGCACCACACTCACACACATATGCTAGGTACACATGCAAGTTTTCAGATGATTCCAACGTTCTCGCGGTCTTCCTCCGGTAAAACCCTGATCTGCGGGCCTCGGATCGTCTACCCCCTAGACATTCTTCTGACAGGGGTAGCCCGGCGTAGCTCTCTCTTGTTTTGTGTTTGACTAGGTCATAGGATGATGTAAAACCATGTTGGTTCACAATTTGGGGCACTATCCTACCCGGTTTCACCTGAACGGGGAGATTCCCCCTTATACAGGTCCAGAACCTTCGCTTCTAGGTTAGAGCGCATGCATGCGAGGGGGACACATGCAATCACCTATACCAACCTGGCACCACACTCACACACATATGCTAGGGACACATGCAAGTTTTCATCGATTCCGACGTTCTCGTGGTCTTCCTCCGGCGAAACCCTGATGATCTGCGGGCCTCGGATCGTCTACCCCCTAGACATTCTTCTGACAGGGGTAGCCCGGCGTAGCTCTCTCTTGTTTTGTGTTTGACTAGGTCATAGGATGATGTAAAACCATGTTGGTTCACAAGTTGGGGCACTATCCTACCCGGTTTCACCTGAACGGGGAGATTCCCCCTTATACAGGTCCAGAACCTTTCGCTTCTAGGTTAGAGCGCATGCATGCGAGGGGGACACATGCAATCACCTATACCCACCTTGCACCACACTGACACACATATGCTAGGGACACATGCAAGTTTTCAGATGATTCTGACGTTCTCGTGGACTTCCTCCGGCGAAACCCTGATGATCTGCGGGCCTCGGATCGTCTACCCCCCTAGACATTCTTCTGACAGGGGTAGCCCGGCGTAGCTCTCACTTGTTTTGTGTCTGACTAGGTCATAGGATGATGTAAAACCATGTTGGTTCACAAGTTGGGGCACTATCCTACCCGGTTTCACCTGAACGGGGAGATTCCCCTTATACAGGTCCAGAACCTTTTGCTTGTAGGTTAGAGCGCATGCATGCGAGGGGGACACATGCAATCACCTATACCAACCTTGCACCACACTCACACACATATGCTAGGTACACATGCAAGTTTTCAGATGATTCCGACGTTCTCGTGGTCTTCCTCCGGTAAAACCCTGATCTGCGGGCCTCGGATCGTCTACCCCCTAGACATTCTTCTAACAGGGGTAGCCTGGCGTAGCTCTCTCTTGTTTTGTGTTTGATTATGTCATGGGATGATGTGAAACCATGTTGGTTCACAAGTTGGGGCACTATACGGCCCGGTTTCACCGTAACAGGGAGATTCCCCCTTATACAGGTCCAGAACCTTCGCTTCTAGGTTAGAGCGCATGCATGCGAGGGGGGACACATGCAATCACCTATACCAACCTGGCACCACACTCACACACATATGCTAGGGACACATGCAAGTTTTCAGATGATTCCGACGTTCTCGTGGTCTTCCTCCGGCGAAACCCTGATGATCTGCGGGCCTCGGATCGTCTACCCCCCTAGACATTCTTCTGACAGGGGTAGCTCGGCGTAGCCCTCTCTTGTTTTGTGTTTGACTAGGTCATAGGATGATGTAAAACCATGTTGGTTCACAAGTTGGGGAACTATCCTACCCGGTTTCACCTGAACGGGGAGATTCCCCCTTATACAGGTCCAGAACCTTCGCTTCTAGGTTAGAGCAAATGCATCCGAGGGGGACACATGCAATCACCTATACCAACCTTGCACCACACTCACACACATATGCTAGGTACACATGCAAGTTTTCAGATGATTCCAACGTTCTCGCGGTCTTCCTCCGGTAAAACCCTGATCTGCGGGCCTCGGATCGTCTACCCCCTAGACATTCTTCTGACAGGGGTAGCCCGGCGTAGCTCTCTCTTGTTTTGTGTTTGACTAGGTCATAGGATGATGTAAAACCATGTTGGTTCACAATTTGGGGCACTATCCTACCCGGTTTCACCTGAACGGGGAGATTCCCCCTTATACAGGTCCAGAACCTTCGCTTCTAGGTTAGAGCGCATGCATGCGAGGGGGACACATGCAATCACCTATACCAACCTTGCACAACACTCACAAACATATGCTAAGGAAACATGCAAGTTTTCAGATGATTCCGACGTTCTCGTGGTCTTCCTCCGGTAAAACCCTAATCTGCGGGCTCGGATCGTCTACCCCCTAGACATTCTTCTAACAGGGGTAGCCCGGCGTAGCCCTCTCTTGTTTTGTGTTTGATTATGTCATGGGATGATGTGAAACCATGTTGGTTCACAAGTTGGGGTACTATACGGCCCGGTTTCACCGTAACAGGGAGATTCCCCCTTATACAGGTCCAGAACCTTTCGCTTCTAGGTTAGAGCGCATGCATGCGAGGGGGGACACATGCAATCACCTATACCAACCTGGCACCACACTCACACACATATGCTAGGGACACATGCAAGTTTTCATCGATTCCGACGTTCTCGTGGTCTTCCTCCGGCGAAACCCTGATCTGCGGGCCTCGGATCGTCTACCCCCTAGACATTCTTCTGACAGGGGTAGCCCGACGTAGCTCTCTCTTGTTTTGTGTTTGACTAGGTCATAGGATGATGTAAAACCATGTTGGTTCACAAGTTGGGGCACTATCCTACCCGGTTTCACCTGAACGGGGAGATTCCCCCTTAGACAGGTCCAGAACCTTCGCTTCTAGGTTAGAGCGCATGCATGCGAGGGGGACACATGCAATCACCTATACCAACCTTGCACCACACTCACACACATATGCTAGGGAAACATGCAAGTTTTCAGATGATTCCGACGTTGTCGTGGTCTTCCTCCGGCAAAACCCTGATGATCTGCGGGCCTCGGATCGTCTACCCCCTAGACATTCTTCTGACAGGGGTAGCCCGGCGTAGCTCTCTCTTGTTTTGTTTTTCATTATGTCATAGGATGATGTGAAACCATGTTGGTTCACAAGTTGGGGCACTATACGGCCCGGTTTCACCTGAACGGGGAGATTCCCCCTTATAGAGGTCCAGAACCTTCGCTTCTAGGTTAGAGCGCATGCATGCGAGGAGGGACACATGCAAGCACATATACCAACCTGGCACCACACTCACACACATATGCTAGGGACACATGCAAGTTTTCATCGATTTCGACTTTCTCGTGGTCTTCCTCCGGCGAAACCCTGATGATCTGCGGGCCTCGGATCGTCTACCCCCTAGACATTCTTCTGACAGGGGTAGCCCGGCGTAGCTCTCTCTTGTTTTGTGTTTGACTAGGTCATAGTATGATGTTAAACCATGTTGGTTCACAAGTTGGGGCACTATATGGCCTGGTTTCACCGTAACGGGGAGATTCCCCCTTATACAGGTCCAGAACCTTTCGCTTCTAGGTTAGAGCGCATGCATGCGAGGGGGACACATGCAATCACCTATACCAACCTTGCACCACACTCACACACCTATGCTAGGGACACATGCAACTTTTCATCGATTCCGACGTTCTCGTGGTCTTCCTCCGGCAAAACCCTGATCTCCGGGCCTCGGATCGTCTACCTAATGGAAATGAAGTTCAGCATCCTCTAGGACCTTATGGTCTATTGCAAAGTTAGTGTTTCCATGGTCTGAATACTAACAAATAGCCAACAAAAAGTTAACTAAAAACTTTAAATAAATACAATTGAAAGAAAAAATAAAAAGAAAATTAGAAAATACCTAAAGGCACACGACAAAGGACAAAACACACGGCAAAGAGGTCCTTTGCCGTGTACCTGTCGCCGTAAAACACACGGCAAAGGTCCTTTGCCGTGTCTCTCTCGCCGTCAGACACACAACAAAGAAGTTTTTTCACCTTTTTCTTTTCTTTAATTAGCAAGGCTTTTATTACATATATGTTAGGTGATATTATTTCATAGGATCATGAGAGCACACATATGATCATAGGTTATTGTGGTCTTCATCACTATATACATGCACCCCCTGATTCCGACATTCTCGTGGACTTCCTCCGGCGAAACCCTAATCTGCGGGCCTCGGATCGTCTACGCCCTAGACATTCTTCTGACAGGGGTAGCCCGGCGTAGCTCTCTCTTGTTTTGTGTTTTACTAGGTCATAGGATGATGTAAAAGCATGTTGGTTCACAAGTTGGGGCACTATCCTACCCGGTTTCACCTGAACGGGGAGATTCCCCCTTATACAGGTCTAGAACCTTCGCTTCTAGGTTAGAGCGCATGCATGCGAGGGGGACACATGCAATCACCTATACCAACCTTGCACCACACTCACACACATATGCTAAGGAAACATGCAAGTTTTCAGATGATTCCGACGTTCTCGTGGTCTTCCTCCGGCGAAACCCTGATGATCTGCGGGCCTCGGATCGTCTACCCCCTAGACATTCTTCTGACAGGGGTAGCCCGGCGTAGCTCTCTCTTGTTTTGTGTTTTATTATGTCATGGGATGATGTGAAACCATGTTGGTTCACAAGTTGGGGCACTATACGGCCCGATTTCACCGTAACAGGGAGATTCCCCCTTATACAGGTCCAGAACCTTTCGCTTCTAGGTTAGAGCGCATGCATGCGAGGGGGACACATGAAATCACCTATACCAACCTGGCACCACACACACACACATATGCTAGGGACACATGCAAGTTTTTATCGATTCCGACGTTCTCATGGTCTTCCTCCGGTGAAACCCTGATCTGCGGGCCTCGGATCGTCTACCCCCTAGACATTCTTCTGACAGGGGTAGCCCGACGTAGCTCTCTCTTGTTTTGTGTTTGACTAGGTCATAGGATGATGTAAAACCATGTTGGTTCACAAGTTGGGGCACTATCCTACCCGGTTTCACCTGAACGGGGAGATTCCCCCTTATACAGGTCCAGAACCTTCGCTTCTAGGTTAGAGCGCATGCATGCGAGGGGGACACATGCAATCACCTATACCAACCTTGCACCACACTCACACACATATGCTAGGGAAACATGCAAGTTTTCAGATGATTCCGATGTTATCATCGTCTTCCTCCGGCGAAACCCTGATGATCTGCGGGCCTCGGATCGTCTACCCCTAGACATTCTTCTGACAGGGGTAGCCCGGCGTAGCTCTCTCTTGTTTTGTCTTTGATTATGTCATGGGATGATGTGAAACCATGTTGGTTCACAAGTTGGGGCACTATACGGCCCGGTTTCACCGTAACGGGGAGATGCCCCCTTATACAGGTCCAGAACCTTTCGCTTCTAGGTTAGAGCGCATGCATGCGAGGGGGGACACATGCAATCACCTATACCAACCTGGCACCACACTCACACACATATGCTAGGGACACATGCAAGTTTTCATCGATTCTGACGTTCTCGTGGTCTTCCTCCGGCGAAACCCTGATCTACGGGCCTCGGATCGTCTACCCCCTAGACATTCTTCTGACAGGGGTAGCCCGGCGTAGCTCACTCTTGTTTTGTGTTTGACTAGGTCATAGGATGATGTAAAACCATGTTGGTTCACAAGTTGGGGCACTATCCTACCCGGTTTCACCTGAACGGGGAGATTCCCCCTTATACAGGTCCAGAACCTTCGCTTCTAGGTTAGAGCGCATGCATGCGAGGGGGACACATGCAATGACCTATACCAACCTTGCACCACACTCATACACATATGCTAGGGAAACATGCAAGTTTTCAGATGATTCCGACGTTCTCGTGGTCTTCCTCCGGCGAAACCCTGATGATCTGCGGGCCTCGGATCGTCTACCCCCTAGACATTCTTCTGACAGGGGTAGCACGGCGTAGCTCTCTCTTGTTTTGTGTTTGATTATGTCATGGGATGATGTGAAACCATGTTGGTTCACAAGTTGGGGCACTGTACGGCCCGGTTTCACCGTAATGGGGAGATTCCCCTTATATAGGTCCAGAACCTTTCGCTTCTAGGTTAGAGCGCATGCATGCGAGGAGGGACACATGCAATCACCTATACCAAACTGGCACCACACTCACACACATATGCTAGGGACACATGCAAGTTTTCATCGATTCCGACGTTCTCGTGGTTTTCCTCCAGCGAAACCCTGATCTGCGGGCCTCGGATCGTCTACCCCCTAGACATTCTTATGACAGGGGTAGCCCGGCGTAGCTCTCTCTTGTTTTGTGTTTGACTAGGTCATAGGATGATGTAAAACCATGTTGGTTCACAAGTTGGGGAACTATCCTACCCGGTTTCACCTGAACGGGGAGATTCCCCCTTATACAGGTCCAGAACCTTCGCTTCTAGGTTAGAGCGAATGCATGCGAGGGGGACACATGCAATCACCTATACCAACCTTGCACCACACTCACACACATATGCTAGAGACACATGCAAGTTTTCAGATGATTCCGACGTTCTCGTGGTCTTCCTCCGGTGAAACCCTGATCTGCGGGCCTCGGATCGTCTGCCCCTAGACATTCTTCTGACAGGGGTATCCCGGCGTAGCTCTCTCTTGTTTTGTGTTTGATTATGTCATGGGATGATGTGAAACCATGTTGGTTCAGAAGTTGGGGCACTATACGGCCCGGTTTCACCGTAACAGGGAGATTCCCCCTTATAGAGGTCCAGAACCTTCGCTTCTAGGTTAGAGCGCATGCATGTGAGGGGGGACACATGCAATCACCTATACCAACCTGGCACCACACTCACACACATATGCTAGGGACACATGCAAGTTTTCACCGATTCCGACGTTCTCGTGGTCTTCCTCCGGCGAAACCCTGATCTCCGGGCCTCGGATCTTCTACCTAATGGAAATGAAGTTCAACATCCTCTAGAACCTTATGGTCTATTGCAAAGTTAGTGTTTCCATGGTCTGAATACTAACAAATAGCCAACAAAAAGTTAACTACAAACTTTAAATAAATACAATTGAAATAAAAATAAAAAGAAAATTATAAAATACCTAAAGGCACACCGCAAAGGACAAAACACATGGCAAAGAGGTCCTTTGCTGTGTGCCTGTCGCCGTCAAACACACGGCAAAGGACCTTTGCGGTGTGTCTCTTGCCGTCAGACACACAACAAAGAAGTTTTTTCACCTTTTTCTTTTCTTTAATTAGCAAGGCTTTTATTACATATATGTTAGGTGATATTATTTTATATTATCATGAGAGCACACATATGATCATAGGTTATTGTGGTCTTGATCACTATATACATGCACCCCCTGATTCCGACATTCTCGTGGACTTCCTCCGGCGAAACCCTGATGATCTGCAGGCCTCGGATCGTCTACCCCCTAGACATTCTTCTGACAGGGGTAGCCCGGCGTAGCTCTCTCTTGTTTTGTGTTTGATTATGTCATGGGATGATGTGAAACCATGTTGGTTCACAAGTTGGGGCACTATACGGCCTGGTTTCATCGTAACGGGGAGATTCCCCCTTATACAGGTCCAGAACCTTCGCTTCTAGGTTAGAGCGCATGCATGTGAGGGGGGACACATGCAATAACCTATACCAACCTGGCACCACACTCACACACATATGCTAGGGACACATGCAAGTTTTCAGATGATTCCGACGTTCTCGTGGTCTTCCTCCGGTGAAACCCTGATCTGCGGGCCTCGGATCGTCTACCCCCTAGACATTCTTCTGACAGGGGTAGCCCGGCGTAGCTCTCTCTTGTTTTGTGTTTGATTATGTCATGGGATGATGTGAAACCATGTTGGTTCACAAGTTGGGGCACTATACGGCCCGGTTTCACTGTAACAGGGAGATTCCCCCATATACATGTCCAAAACCTTCGCTTCTAGGTTAGAGCGCATGCATGTGAGGGGGCACACATGCAATCACCTATACCAACCTGGCACCACACTCACACACATATGCTAGGGACACATGCAAGTTTTCATCGATTCCGACGTTCTCGTGGTCTTCCTCCAGCGAAACCCTGATCTCCGGGCCTCGGATCGTCTACCTAATGGAAATGAAGTTCAGCATCCTCTAGAACCTTATGGTCTATTGCAAAGTTAGTGTTTCCATGGTCTGAATACTAACAAATAGCCAACAAAAAGTTAACTAAAAACTTTAAATAAATATAATTGAAAGAAAAAATAAAAAATACCTAAAGGCACACGACAATGGATAAAACACACGACAAAGAGGTCCTTTGCCGTGTACCTGTCGCCGTCAAACACACGGCAAAGGTCCTTTGCCGTGTGTCTGTCGCCGTCAGACACACGGCAAAGAAGTTTTTTCACCTTTTTCTTTTCTTTAATTAGCAAGGCTTTTATTACATATATGTTACGTGATATTATTTCATAGGATCATGAGAGCACACATATGATCATAGGTTATTGTGGTCTTCATCACTATATACATGCACCCCCTGATTCCGACGTTCTCGTGGACTTCCTTCGGCGAAACCCTGATGATCTGCGGGCCTCAGATCGTCTACCCCCTAGACATTCTTCTGACAGGGGTAGCCCGGCGTAGCTCTCTCTTGTTTTGTGTTATTATGTCATGGGATGATGTGAAACCATTTTGGTTCACAAGTTGGGGCACTATACGGCCCGGTTTCACCGTAACGGGGAGATTCCCCCTTATACAGGTCCAGAACCTTCGCTTCTAGGTTAGAGCGCATGCATGTGAGGGGGGACACATGCAATCACCTATACCAACCTGGCACCACACTCACACACATATGCTAGGGACACATGCTAGTTTTCATCGATACCGACGTTCGCGTGGTCTTCCTCCGGCGAAACCCTGATCTCCGGGCCTCGGATCGTCTACCTAATGGAAATGAAGTTTAGCATCCTCTAGAACCTTATGGTCTATTGCAAAGTTAGTGTTTCCATGGTCTGAATACTAACAAATAGCCAACAAAAAGTTAACTAAAAACTTTAAATAAATACAATTGAAAGAAAAAATAAAAAGAAAATTAGAAAATACCTAAAGGCGCACAACAAAGGACAAAACACACGGCAAAGAGGTCCTTTGCCGTGTACCTGTCGCCGTAAAACACACGGCAAAGGTCCTTTGCCGTGTGTCTCTCGCCGTCAGACACACAACAAAGAAGTTTTTTCACCTTTTTCTTTTCTTTAATTAGCAAGGCTTTTATTACATATATGTTAGGTGATATTATTTCATAGGATCATGAGAGCACACATATGATCATAGGTTATTGTGGTATTCATCACTATATACATGCACCCCCTGATTCCGACATTCTCGTGGACTTCCTCCAGCGAAACCCTGATGATCTGCGGGCCTCGGATCGTCTACCCCCTAGACATTCTTCTGACAGGGGTAGCCCGGCGTAGCTCTCTCTTGTTTTGTGTTTGATTATGTCATGGGATGATGTGAAACCATGTTGGTTCACAAGTTGGGGTACTATACGGCCCGGTTTCACCGTAACGGGGAGATTCCCCCTTATACAGGTCCAGAACCTTCGCTTCTAGGTTAGAGCGCATGCATGTGAGTGGGGACACATGCAATCACCTATACCAACCTGGAACCACACTCACAAACATATGCTAGGGACACATGCAAGTTTTCATCGATTCCGACGTTCTCGTGGTCTTCCTCCGGCGAAACCCTGATCTGCGGGCCTCGGATCGTCTACCCCCCTAGACATTCTTCTGACAGGGGTAGCCCGGCGTAGCTCTCTCTTGTTTTGTGTTTGTATAGGTCATAGGATGATGTAAAACCATGTTGGTTCACAAGTTGGGGCACTATCCTACCCGGTTTCACCTGAACGGGGAGATTCCCCCTTATACAGGTCCAGAACCTTTCGCTTCTAGGTTAGAGCGCATGCATGCGAGGAGGACACATGTAATCACCTATACCCACCTTGCACCACACTCACACACATATGCTAGGGACACATGCAAGTTTTCAGATGATTCCGACGTTCTCGTGGACTTCCTCCGGCGAAACCCTAATGATCTGCGGGCCTCAGATCGTCTACCCCCCTAGACATTCTTCTGACAGGGGTAGCCCGGCGTAGCTCTCTCTTGTTTTGTGTCTGACTAGGTCATAGGATGATGTAAAACCATGTTGGTTCACAAGTTGGGGCACTATCCTACCCGGTTTCACCTCAACGGGGAGATTCCCCTTATACAGGTCCAGAACCTTTTGCTTGTAGGTTAGAGCGCATGCATGCGAGGGGGACACATGCAATCACCTATACCAACCTTGCACCACACTCACACACATATGCTAGGTACACATGCAAGTTTTCAGATGATTCCGACGTTCTCGTGGTCTTCCTCCAGTAAAACCCTGATCTGCGGGCCTCGGATCATCTACCCCTTAGACATTCTTCTAACAGGGGTAGCCTGGCGTAGCTCTCTCTTGTTTTGTGTTTGATTATGTCATGGGATGATGCGAAACAATGTTGGTTCACAAGTTGGGGCACTATACAGCCCGGTTTCACCGTAACGGGGAGATTCCCCCTTATACAGGTCCAGAACCTTCGCTTCTAGGTTAGAGCGCATGCATGCGAGGGGGGACACATGCAACCACCTATACCAACCTGGCACCACACTCACACACATATTCTAGGGACACATGCAAGTTTTCATCGATTCCGACATTCTCGTGGTCTTCCTCCGACGAAACCCTGATGATCTGCGGGCCTCGGATCGTCTACCCCCCTAGACATTCTTCTGACAGGGGTAGCCCGACGTAGCTCTCTCTTGTTTTGTGTCTGACTAGGTCATAGGATGATGTAAAACCATGTTGGTTCACAAGTTGGGGCACTATCCTAACCAGTTTCACCTGAACGGGGAGATTCCCGTTATACAGGTCCAAAACCTTTCGCTTCTAGGTTAGAGCGCATGCATGCGAGGGGGACACATGCAATCACCTATACCAACCTTGGACCACACTCACACACATATGCTAGGGACACATGCAAGTTTTCAGATGATTCCGACGTTCTCGTGGTCTTCCTTCGGCGAAACCCTGATGATCTGCGGGCCTCGGATCGTCTACCCCCTAGACATTCTTCTGACAGGGGTAGCCCGGCGTAGCTCTCTCTTGTTTTGTGTTTGATTATGTCATGGGATGATGTGAAACCATGTTGGTTCACAAGTTGGGGCACTATACGGCCCGGTTTCACCGTAACGGGGAGATTCCCCCTTATAGAGGTCCAGAACCTTCGCTTCTAGGTTAGAGCGCATGCATGTGAGGGGGGACACATGCAATCACCTATACCAACCTGGCACCACACTCACACACATATGGTAGAGACACATGCAAGTTTTCATCGATTCCGACGTTCTCGTGGTCTTCCTCCGGCGAAACCCTGATCTCCGGGCCTCGGATCGTCTACCTAATGGAAATGAAGTTCAGCATCCTCTAGGACCTTATGGTCTATTGCAAAGTTAGTGTTTCCATGGTCTGAATACTAACAAATAGCCAACAAAAAGTTAACTAAAAACTTTAAATTAATACAATTGAAAGAAAAAATAAAAAGAAAATTAGAAAATACCTAAAGGCACATGACAAAGGACAAAACACACGGCAAAGAGGTCCTTTGCCGTGTACCTGTCGCCGTCAAACACACGACAAAGGTCCTTTGCCGTGTGTCTCTCGCCGTCAGAGACACGGCAAAGAAGTTTTTTCACCTTTTTCTTTTCTTTAATTAGCAAGGCTTTTATTACATATATGTTAGGTGATATTATTTCATAGGATCATGAGAGCACACATATGATCATAGGTTATTGTGGTATTCATCACTATATACATGCACCCCCTGATTCCGACGTTCTCGTGGACTTCCTCCAACGAAACCCTGATGATCTGCGGGCCTCGGATCGTCTACCCCCTAGACATTCTTCTGACAGGGGTAGCCCGGGGTAGCCCGGCGTAGCTCTCTCTTGTTTTGTGTTTTATTATGTCATGGGATGATGTGAAACCATGTTGGTTCACAAGTTGGGGTACTATACGGCCCGGTTTCACCGTAACGGGGAGATTCCCCCTTATACAGGTCCAGAACCTTCGCTTCTAGGTTAGAGCGCATGCATGTGAGTGGGGACACATGCAATCACCTATACCAACCTGGAACCACACTCACAAACATATGCTAGGGACACATGCAAGTTTTCATCGATTCTGACGTTCTCGTGGTCTTCCTCCGGCGAAGCCCTGATCTGCGGGCCTCGGATCGTCTACCCCCCTAGACATTCTTCTGACAGGGGTAGCCCGGCGTAGCTCTCTCTTGTTTTGTGTTTGTATAGGTCATAGGATGATGTAAAACCATGTTGGTTCACAAGTTGGGGCACTATCCTACCCGGTTTCACCTGAACGGGGAGATTCCCCCTTATACAGGTCCAGAACCTTTCGCTTCTAGGTTAGAGCGCATGCATGCGAGGAGGACACATGTAATCACCTATACCCACCTTGCACCACACTCACACACATATGCTAGGGACACATGCAAGTTTTCAGATGATTCCGACGTTCTCGTGGACTTCCTCCGGCGAAACACTAATGATCTGCGGGCCTCAGATCGTCTACCCCCCTAGACATTCTTCTGACAGGGGTAGCCCGGCGTAGCTCTCTCTTGTTTTGTGTTTGACTAGGTCATAGGATGATGTAAAACCATGTTGGTTCACAAGTTGGGGCACTATCCTACCCGGTTTCACCTGAACGGGGAGATTCCCCTTATACAGGTCCAGAACCTTTTGCTTGTAGGTTAGAGCGCATGCATGCGAGGGGGACACATGCAATCACCTATACCAACCTTGCACCACACTCACACACATATGCTAGGTACACATGCAAGTTTTCAGATGATTCCGACATTCTCGTGGTCTTCCTCCAGTAAAACCCTGATCTGCGGGCCTCGGATCATCTACCCCCTAGACATTCTTCTAACAGGGGTAGCCTGGCGTAGCTCTCTCTTGTTTTGTGTTTGATTATGTCATGGGATGATGCGAAACAATGTTGGTTCACAAGTTGGGGCACTATACAGCCCGGTTTCACCGTAACGGGGAGATTCCCCCTTATACAGGTCCAGAACCTTCGCTTCTAGGTTAGAGCGCATGCATGCGAGGGGGGACACATGCAACCACCTATACCAACCTGGCACCACACTCACACACATATTCTAGGGACACATGCAAGTTTTCATCGATTCCGACATTCTCGTGGTCTTCCTCCGACGAAACCCTGATGATCTGCGGGCCTCGGATCGTGTACCCCCCTAGACATTCTTCTGACAGGGGTAGCCCGACGTAGCTCTCTCTTGTTTTGTGTCTGACTAGGTCATAGGATGATGTAAAACCATGTTGGTTCACAAGTTGGGGCACTATCCTAACCAGTTTCACCTGAACGGGGAGATTCCCGTTATACAGGTCCAAAACCTTTCGCTTCTAGGTTAGAGCGCATGCATGCGAGGGGGACACATGCAATCACCTATACCAACCTTGGACCACACTCACACACATATGCTAGGGACACATGCAAGTTTTCAGATGATTCCGACGTTCTCGTGGTCTTCCTTCGGCGAAACCCTGATGATCTGCGGGCCTCGGATCATCTACCCCCTAGACATTCTTCTGACAGGGGTAGCCCGGCGTAGCTCTCTCTTGTTTTGTGTTTGATTATGTCATGGGATGATGTGAAACCATGTTGGTTCACAAGTTGGGGCACTATACGGCCCGGTTTCACCGTAACGGGGAGATTCCCCCTTATACAGGTCCAGAACCTTCGCTTCTAGGTTAGAGCGCATGCATGTGAGGGGGGACACATGCAATCACCTATACCAACCTGGCACCACACTCACACACATATGCTAGAGACACATGCAAGTTTTCATCGATTCCGACGTTCTCGTGGTCTTCCTCCGGCGAAACCCTGATCTCCGGGCCTCGGATCGTCTACCTAATGGAAATGAAGTTCAGCATCCTCTAGGACCTTATGGTCTATTGCAAAGTTAGTGTTTCCATGGTCTGAATACTAACAAATAGCCAACAAAAAGTTAACTAAAAACTTTAAATTAATACAATTGAAAGAAAAAATAAAAAGAAAATTAGAAAATACCTAAAGGCACATGACAAAGGACAAAACACACGGCAAAGAGGTCCTTTGCCGTGTACCTGTCGCCGTCAAACACACGGCAAAGGTCCTTTGCCGTGTGTCTCTCGCCGTCAGAGACACGGCAAAGAAGTTTTTTCACCTTTTTCTTTTCTTTAATTAGCAAGGCTTTTATTACATATATGTTAGGTGATATTATTTCATAGGATCATGAGAGCACACATATGATCATAGGTTATTGTGGTCTTCATCACTATATACATGCACCCCCCTGATTCCGACGTTCTCGTGGACTTCCTCCAGCGAAACCCTGATGATCTGCGGGCCTCGGATCGTCTACCCCCTAGACATTCTTCTGACAGGGGTAGCCCGGCGTAGCTCTCTCTTGTTTTGTGTTTGATTATGTCATGGGATGATGTGAAACCATGTTGGTTCACAAGTCGGGGCACTATACGGCCCGGTTTCACCGTAACGGGGAGATTCCCCCTTATACAGGTCCAGAACCTTCGCTTCTAGGTTAGAGCGCATGCATGTGAGGGGGGACACATGCAATCACCTATACCAACCTGGCACCACACTCACACACATATGCTAGGGACACATGCAAGTTTTCATCGATTCCGACATTCGCGTGGTCTTCCTCCGGCGAAACCCTGATCTCCGGGCCTCAGATCGTCTACCTAATGGAAATGAAGTTCAGCATCCTCTAGAACCTTATGGTCTATTGCAAAGTTAGCGTTTCCATGGTCTGAATACTAACAAATAGCCAACAAAAAGTTAACTAAAAACTTTAAATAAATACAATTGAAAGAAAAAATAAAAATAAAATTAAAAAATACCTAAAGGCACACGACAAAGGACAAAACACACGGCAAAGAGGTCCTTTGCCGTGTACCTGTCGCCGTAAAACACACGGCAAAGGTCCTTTGCCGTGTGTCTCTCGCCATCAGACACACAACAAAGAAGTTTTTTCACCTTTTTCTTTTCTTTAATTAGCAAGGCGTTTATTACATATATGTTAGGTGATATTATTTCATAGGATCATGAGAGCACACATATGATCATAGGTTATTGTGGTCTTCATCACTATATACATGCACCCCCCTGATTCCGACGTTCTCATGGACTTCCTCCAGCGAAACCCTGATGATCTGCGGGCCTCGGATCGTCTACCCCCTAGACATTCTTCTGACAGGGGTAGCCCGGGGTAGCTCTCTCTTGTTTTGTGTTTGATTATGTCATGGGATGATGTGAAACCATGTTGGTTCACAAGTTGGGGCACTATACGGCCCGGTTTCACCGTAACGGGGAGATTCCCCCTTATACAGGTCCAGAACCTTCGCTTCTAGGTTAGAGCGCATGCATGTGAGGGGGGACACATGCAATCACCTATACCAACCTGGCACCACACTCACACACATATGCTAGGGACACATGCAAGTTTTCATCGATTCCGACGTTCGCGTGGTCTTCCTCCGGCGAAACCCTGATCTCCGGGCCTCGGATCGTCTACCTAATGGAAATGAAGTTCAGCATCCTCTAGAACGTTATGGTCTATTGCAAAGTTAGTGTTTCCATGGTCTGAATACTAACAAATAGCCAACAAAAAGTTAACTAAAAATTTTAAATAAATACAATTGAAAGAAAATATAAAAAGAAAATTAGAAAATACCTAAAGGCACAGGACAAAGGACAAAACACATGGCAAAGAGGTCCTTTGCCGTGTACCTGTCGCCGTAAAACACACGGCAAAGGTCCTTTGCCGTGTGTCTCTCGCCGTCAGACACACAACAAAGAAGTTTTTTCACCTTTTTATTTTCTTTAATTAGCAAGGCTTTTATTACATATATGTTAGGTGATATTATTTCATAGGATCATGAGAGCACACATATGATCATAGGTTATTGTGGTCTTCATCACTATATACATGCACCCCCCTGATTCCGATGTTCTCGTGGACTTCCTCCAGCGAAACCCTAATGATCTCCGGGCCTCGGATCGTCTACCCCCTAGACATTCTTCTGACAGGGGTAGCCCGGGGTAGCCCGGCGTAGATCTCTCTTGTTTTGTGTTTGATTATGTCATGGGATGATGTGAAACCATGTTGGTTCACAAGTTGGGGCACTATACGACCCGGTTTCACCGTAACGGGGAGATTCCCCCTTATACAGGTCCAGAACTTTCGCTTCTAGGTTAGTGCGCATACATGTGAGGGGGACACATGCAATCACCTATACCAACCTGGCACCACACTCACACACATATGCTAGGGACACATGCAAGTTTTCATCGATTTCGACGTTCTCGTGGTCTTCCTCCGGCGAAACCCTGATCTGTGGGCCTCGGATCGTCTACCCCCTAGACATTCTTCGGACAGGGGTAGCCCGGCATAGCTCTCTCTTGTTTTGTGTTTGACTAGGTCATAGGATGATGTAAAACCATGTTGGTTCACAAGTTGGGGCACTATCCTACCCGGTTTCACCTGAACAGGGAGATTCCCCCTTATACAGGTCCAGAACCTTTCGCTTCTAGGTTAGAGCGCATGCATGCGAGGGGGACACATGCAATGACCTATACCCACCTTGCACCACACTCACACACATATGCTAGGGACACATTCAAGTTTTCAGATGATTCTGACGTTCTCCTGGACTTCCTCCGGCGAAACCCTGATGATCTGCGGGACTCGGATCGTCTACCCCCCTAGACATTCTTCTGACAGGGGTAGCCCGGCGTAGCTCTCTCTTGTTTTGTGTCTGACTAGGTCATAGGATGATGTAAAACCATGTTGGTTCACAAGTTGGGGCACTATCCTACCTGGTTTCACCTGAACGGGGAGATTCCCCTTATACAGGTCCAGAACCTTTTGGTTGTAGGTTAGAGCGCATGCATGCGAGGGGGACACATGCAATCACCTATACCAACCTTGCACCACACTCACACACATATGCTAGGTACACATGCAAGTTTTCAGATGATTCCGACGTTCTCGTGGTCTTCCTCCGGCGAAACCCTGATGATCTGCGGGCCTCGGATCGTCTACCCCCTAGACATTCTTCTAACAGGGGTAGCCTGGCGTAGCTCTCTCTTGTTTTGTGTTTGATTATGTCATGGGATGATGTGAAACCATGTTGGTTCACAAGTTGGGGCACTATACGGCCCGGTTTCACCTGAACAGGGAGATTCCCCCTTATAGAGGTCCAGAACCTTCGCTTCTAGGTTAGAGCGCATGCATGCGAGGAGGGACACATGCAAGCACATATACCAACCTGGCACCACACTCACACACATATGCTAGGGACACATGCAAGTTTTCAGATGATTCCGACGTTCTCGTGGTCTTCCTCCGGCGAAACCCTGATGATCTGCGGGCCTCGGATCGTCTACCCCCTAGACATTCATCTGACAGGGGTAGCCCGGCATAGCTCTCTCTTGTTTTGTGTTTGACTAGGTCATAGGATGATGTAAAACCATGTTGGTTCACAAGTTGGGGCACTATCCTACCCGGTTTCACCTGAACGGGGAGATTCCCCTTATACAGGTCCAGAACCTTTCGCTTCTAGGTTAGAGCGCATGCATGCGAGGGGGACACATGCAATCACCTATACCAACCTTGCACCACACTCACACACCTATTATAGGGACACATGCAAGTTTTCAGATGATTCCGACGTTCTCGTGGACTTCCTCCGGCGAAATCCTGATGATCTACGGGCCTCGGATTGTCTACCCCCTAGACATTCTTCTGACAGGGGTATCCCGGCGTAGTTCTCTCTTGTTTTGTGTTTGACTATGTCATAGGATGATGTAAAACCATGTTGGTTCACAAGTTGGGGCACTATCCTACCCAGTTTCACCTGAACGGGGAGATTCCCCCTTATACAGGTCCAGAACCTTCGCTTCTAGGTTAGAGCGCATGCATGCGAGGGGGACACATGCAATTACCTATAACAACCTTGCACCACACTCACACACATATGCTAGGGAAACATGCAAGTTTTCAGATGATTCCGACGTTCTCGTGGTCTTCCTCCGACGAAACCCTGATGATCTGCGGGCCTTGGATCGTCTACCCTCTAGACATTCTTCTGACAGGGGTAGCCCGGCGTAGCTCTCTCTTGTTTTGTGTTTGATTATGTCATGGGATGATGTGAAACCATGTTGGTTCACAAGTTGGGGCACTATACGGCCTGGTTTCACCGTAACGGGGAGATTCCCCCTTATACAGGTCCAAAACCTTCGCTTCTAGGTTAGAGCGCATGCATGTGAGGGGGGACACATGCAATCACCTATACCAACCTGGCACCACACTCACACACATATGCTAGGGAAACATGCAAGTTTTCATCGATTCCGACGTTCTCGTGGTCTTCCTCCGGTGAAACCCTGATCTGCGGGCCTCGGATCATCTACCCCCTAGACATTCTTCTGACAGGGGTAGCCCGACGTAGCTCTCTCTTGTTTTGTGTTTGACTAGGTCATAGGATGATGTAAAACCATGTTGGTTCACAAGTTGGGGCACTATCCTACCCGGTTTCACCTGAACGGGGAGATTCCCCCTTATACAGGTCCAGAACCTTCGCTTCTAGGTTAGGGCGCATGCATGCGAGGGGGACACATGCAATCACCTATACCAACCTTGCACCACACTCACACACATATGCTAGGGAAACATGCAAGTTTTCAGATGATTCCGATGTTATCATGGTCTTCCTCCGGCGAAACCCTGATGATCTGCGGGCCTCGGATCGTCTACCCCTAGACATTCTTCTGACAGGGGTAGCCCGGCGTAGCTCTCTCTTGTTTTGTGTTTGATTATGTCATGGGATGATGTGAAACCATGTTGGTTCACAAGTTAGGGCACTATACGGCCCGGTTTCACCGTAACGGGGAGATTCCCCCTTATACAGGTCCAGAACCTTTCGCTTCTAGGTTAGAGCGCATGCATGCGAGGGGGGACACATGCAATCACCTATACCAACCTGGCACCACACTCACACACATATGCTAGGGACACATGCAAGTTTTCATCGATTCTGACGTTCTCGTGGTCTTCCTCCGGCGAAACCCTGATCTGCGGGCCTCGGATCGTCTACCCCCTAGACATTCTTCTGACAGGGGTAGCCCGGCGTAGCTCACTCTTGTTTTGTGTTTGACTAGGTAATAGGATGATGTAAAACCATGTTGGTTCACAAGTTGGGGCACTATCCTACCCGGTTTCACCTGAACGGGGAGATTCCCCCTTATACAGGTCCAGAACCTTCGCTTCTAGGTTAGAGCGCATGCATGCGAGGGGGACACATGCAATGACCTATACCAACCTTGCACCACACTCACACACATATGCTAGGGAAACATGCAAGTTTTCAGATGATTCCGACGTTCTCGTGGTCTTCCTCCGGCGAAACCCTGATGATCTGCAGGCCTCGGATCGTCTACCCCCTAGAGATTCTTCTGACAGGGGTAGCCTGGCGTAGCTCTCTCTTGTTTTGTGTTTGATTATGTGATGGGATGATGTGAAACCATGTTGGTTCACAAGTTGGGGCACTATACGGCCCGGTTTCACCGTAACGGGGAGATTCCCCTTATACAGGTCCAGAACCTTTCGCTTCTAGGTTAGAGCGCATGCATGCGAGGGGGGACACATGCAATCACCTATACCAAACTGGCACCACACTCACACACATATGCTAGGGACACATGCAAGTTTTCATCGATTCCGACGTTCTCGTGGTTTTCCTCCGGCGAAACCCTGATCTCCGGGCCTCGGATCGTCTACCTAATGGAAATGAAGTTCAGCATCCTCTAGAACCTTATGGTCTATTGCAAAGTTAGTGTTTCCATGGTCTGAATACTAACAAATAGCCAACAAAAAGTTAACTAAAAACTTTAAATAAATACAATTGAAAGAAAAAATAAAAAGAAAATTAGAAAATACCTAAAGGCACACGACAAAGGACAAAACACACGGCAAAGAGGTCCTTTGTCGTGTACCTGTCGCCGTCAAACACACGGCAAAGGTCCTTTGCCGTGTGTCTGTCGCCGTCAGACACACGGCAAAGAAGTTTTTTCACCTTTTTGTTTTCTTTAATTAGCAAGGCTTTTATTACATATACGTTAGGTGATATTATTTCATAGGATCATGAGAGCACACATATGATCATAGGTTATTGTGGTCTTCATCACTATATACATGCACCCCCTGATTCCGACGTTCTCGTGGACTTCCTTCGGCGAAACCCTGATGATCTGCGGGCCTCAGATCGTCTACCCCCTAGACATTCTTCTGACAGGGGTAGCCCGGCGTAGCTCTCTCTTGTTTTGTGTTTGATTATGTCATGGGATGATGTGAAACCATGTTGGTTCACAAGTTGGGGCACTATACGGCCCGGTTTCACCGTAACGGGGAGATTCCCCCTTATACAGGTCCAGAACCTTCGCTTCTAGGTTAGAGCGCATGCATGTGAGGGGGGACACATGCAATCACCTATACCAACCTGGCACCACACTCACACACATATGCGAGGGACACATGCTAGTTTTCATCGATTCCGACGTTCGCGTGGTCTTCCTCCGGCGAAACCCTGATCTCCGGGCCTGGGATCGTCTACCTAATGGAAATGAAGTTCAGCATCCTCTAGAACCTTATGGTCTATTGCAAAGTTAGTGTTTCCATGGTCTGAATACTAACAAATAGCCAACAAAAAGTTAACTAAAAACATTAAATAAATACAATTGAAAGAAAAAATAAAAAGAAAATTAGAAAATACCTAAAGGCACACAACAAAGGACAAAACACACGACAAAGAGGTCCTTTGCCGTGTACCTGTCGCCGTAAAACACACGGCAAAGGTCCTTTGCCGTGTGTCTCTCGCCGTCAGACACACAACAAAGAAGTTTTTTCACCTTTTTCTTTTCTTTAATTAGCAAGGCTTTTATTACATATATGTTAGGTGATATTATTTCATAGGATCATGAGAGCACACATATGATCATAGGTTATTGTGGTCTTCATCACTATATACATGCACCCCCTGATTCCGACGTTCTCGTGGACTTCCTCCAGCGAAACCCTGATGATCTGCGGGCCTCAGATCGTCTACCCCCTAGACATTCTTCTGACAGGGGTAGCCCGGGGTAGCCCGGCGTAGCTCTCTCTTGTTTTGTGTTTGATTATGTCATGGGATGATGTGAAACCATGTTGGTTCACAAGTTGAGGTACTATACGGCCCGGTTTCACCGTAACGGGGAGATTCCCCCTTATACAGGTCCAGAACCTTCGCTTCTAGGTTAGAGCGCATGCATGTGAGGGGGGACACATGCAATCACCTATACCAACCTGCCACCACACTCACAAACATATGATAGGGACACATGCAAGTTTTCATCGATTCCGACGTTCTCGTGGTCTTCCTCCGGCGAAACCCTGATCTGCGGGCCTCGGATCGTCTACCCCCCTAGACATTCTTCTGACAGGGGTAGCCCGGCGTAGCTCTCTCTTGTTTTATGTTTGTATAGGTCATAGGATGATGTAAAACCATGTTGGTTCACAAGTTGGGGCACTATCCTACCCGGTTTCACCTGAACGGGGAGATTCCCCCTTATACAGGTCCAGAACCTTTCGCTTCTAGGTTAGAGCGCATGCATGCGAGGGGGACACATGTAATCACCTATACCCACCTTGCACCACACTCACACACATATGCTAGGGACACATGCAAGTTTTCAGATGATTCCGACGTTCTCGTGGACTTCCTCCGGCGAAACCCTAATGATCTGCGGGCCTCGGATCGTCTACCCCCCTAGACATTCTTCTGACAGGGGTAGCCCGGCGTAGCTCTCTCTTGTTTTGTGTCTGACTAGGTCATAGGATGATGTAAAACCATGTTGGTTCACAAGTTGGGGCACTATCCTACCCGGTTTCACCTGAACGGGGAGATTCCCCTTATACAGGTCCAGAACCTTTTGCTTGTAGGTTAGAGCGCATGCATGCGAGGGGGACACATGCAATCACCTATACCAACCTTGCACCACACTCACACACATATGCTAGGTACACATGCAAGTTTTCAGATGATTCCGACGTTCTCGTGGTCTTCCTCCGGTAAAACCCTGATCTGCGGGCCTCGGATCGTCTACCCCCTAGACATTCTTCTAACAGGGGTAGCCTGGCGTAGCTCTCTCTTGTTTTGTGTTTGATTATGTCATGGGATGATGTGAAACCATGTTGGTTCACAAGTTGGGGCACTATACGGCCCGGTTTCACCGTAACGGGGAGATTCCCCCTTATACAGGTCCAGAACCTTCGCTTCTAGGTTAGAGCGCATGCATGCGAGGGGGGACACATGCAATCACCTATACCAACCTGGCACCACACTCACACACATATGCTAGGGACACATGCAAGTTTTCATCGATTTCGACATTCTCGTGGTCTTCCTCCGGCGAAACCCTGATGATCTGCGGGCCTCGGATCGTCTACCCCCCTAGACATTCTTCTGATAGGGGTAGCCCGACGTAGCTCTCTCTTGTTTTGTGTCTGACTAGGTCATAGGATGATGTAAAACCATGTTGGTTCACAAGTTGGGGCACTATCCTAACCGGTTTCACCTGAACGGGGAGATTCCCCTTATACAGGGCCAGAACCTTTCGCTTCTAGTTTAGAGCGCATGCATGCGAGGGGGACACATGCAATCACCTATACCAACCTTGCACCACACTCACACACATATGCTAGGGACACATGCAAGTTTTCAGATGATTCCGACGTTCTCGTGGTCTTCCTTCGGCGAAACCCTGATGATCTGCGGGCCTCGGATCGTCTACCCCCTAGACATTCTTCTGACAGGGGTAGCCCGGCGTAGCTCTCTCTTGTTTTGTGTTTGATTATGTCATGGGATGATGTGAAACCATGTTGGTTCACAAGTTGGGGCAATATACGGCCCGGTTTCACCGTAACGGGGAGATTCCCCCTTATACAGGTCCAGAACCTTCGCTTCTAGGTTAGAGCGCATGCATGTGAGGGGGGACACATGCAATCACCTATACCAACCTGGCACCACACTCACACACATATGCTAGGGACACATGCAAGTTTTCATCGATTCCGACGTTCTCGTGGTCTTCCTCCGGCGAAACCCTGATCTCCGGGCCTCGGATCGTCTACCTAATGGAAATGAAGTTCAGCATCCTCTAGGACCTTATGGTCTATTGCAAAGTTAGTGTTTCCATGGTCTGAATACTACAAATTGCCAACAAAAAGTTAACTAAAAACTTTAAATAAATACAATTGAAAGAAAAAATAAAAATAAAATTAGAAAATACCTAAAGGCACACGACAAAGGACAAAACACACGGCAAAGAGGTCCTTTGCCGTGTACCTGTCGCCGTCAAACACACGGCAAAGGTCCTTTGCCATGTGTCTCTCGCCGTCAGACACACGGCAAAGAAGTTTTTTCACCTTTTTCTTTTCTTTAATTAGCAAGGCTTTTATTACATATATGTTAGGTGATATTATTTCATAGGATCATGAGAGCACACATATGATCATATGTTATTGTGGTCTTCATCACTATATACATGCACCCCCTGATTCCGACGTTCTCGTGGACTTCCTCCGGCGAAACCCTGATGATCTGCGGGCCTCGGATCGTCTACCCCCTAGACATTCTTCTGACAGGGGTAGCCCGGCGTAGCTCTCTCTTGTTTTGTGTTTGATTATGTCATGGGATGATGTGAAACCATGTTGGTTCACAAGTCGGGGCATTATACGGCCCGGTTTCACCGTAACGGGGAGATTCCCCCTTATCCAGGTCCAGAACCTTCGCTTCTAGGTTAGAGCGCATGCATGTGAGGGGGGACACATGCAATCACCTATACCAACCTGGCACCACACTCACACACATATGCTAGGGACACATGAAGTTTTCATCGATTCCGACGTTCGCGTGGTCTTCCTCCGGCGAAACCCTGATCTCCGGGCCTCAGATCGTCTACCTAATGGAAATGAAGTTCAGCATCCTCTAGAACCTTATGGTCTATTGCAAAGTTAGTGTTTCCATGGTCTAAATACTAACAAATAGCCAACAAAAGTTAACTAAAAACTTTAAATAAATACAATTGAAAGAAAAAATAAAAATAAAATTAGAAAATACCTAAAGGCACACGACAATGGACAAAACACACGGAAAAGAGGTCCTTTGCCGTGTACTTGTCGCCGTAAAACACACGGCAAAGGTCCTTTGCCGTGTGTCTCTCGCCATCAGACACACAACAAAGAAGTTTTTTCACCTTTTTCTTTTCTTTAATTAGCAAGGCTTTTATTACATATATGTTAGGTGATATTATTTCATAGGATCATGAGAGCACACATATGATCATAGTTTATTGTGGTCTTCATCACTATATACATGCACCCCCCTGATTCCGACGTTCTCGTGGACTTCCTCCAGCGAAACCCTGATGATCTGCGGGCCTCGGATCGTCTACCCCCTAGACATTCTTCTGACAGGGGTATCCCGGCGTAGCTCTCTCTTGTTTTGTGTCTGACTAGGTCATAGGATGATGTAAAACCATGTTGGTTCACAAGTTGGGGCACTATCCTACCCGGTTTCACCTGAACGGGGAGATTCCCCTTATACAGGTCCAGAACCTTTTGCTTGTAGGTTAGAGCGCATGCATGCGAGGGGGACACATGCAATCACCTATACCAACCTTGCACCACACTCACACACATATGCTAGGTACACATGCAAGTTTTCAGATGATTCCGACGTTCTCGTGGTCTTCCTCCGGTAAAACCCTGATCTGCGGGCCTCGGATCGTCTACCCCCTAGACATTCTTCTAACAGGGGTAGCCTGGCGTAGCTCTCTCTTGTTTTGTGTTTGATTATGTCATGGGATGATGTGAAACCATGTTGGTTCACAAGTTGGGGCACTATACGGCCCGGTTTCACCGTAACAGGGAGATTCCCCTTATACAGGTCCAGAACCTTCGCTTCTAGGTTAGAGCGCATGCATGCGAGGGGGGACACATGCAATCACCTATACCAACGTGGCACCACACTCACACACATATGCTAGGGACACATGCAAGTTTTCAGATGATTCCGACGTTCTGGTGGTCTTCCTCCGGCCAAACCCTGATAATCTGCGGGCCTGGATCGTCTACCCCCCTAGACATTCTTCTGACTGGGGTAGCTCGGTGTAGCCCTCTGTTGTTTTGTGTCTGACTAGGTCATAGGATGATGTAAAACCATGTTGGTTCACAAGTTGGGGCACTATCCTACCCGGTTTCACCTGAACGGGGAGATTCCCCTTATACAGGTCTAGAACCTTTGGATTGTAGGTTAGAGCGCATGCATGCGAGGGGGACACATGCAATCACCTATACCAACCTTGCACCACACTCACACACATATGCTAGGTACACATGCAAGTTTTCAGATGATTCCGACGTTCTCGTGGTCTTCCTCCGGTAAAACCCTAATCTGCGGACCTCGGATCGTCTACCCCCTAGACATTCTTCTAACAGGGGTAGCCCGGCGTAGCTCTCTCTTGTTTTGTGTTTGATTATGTCATGGGATGATGTGAAACCATGTTGGTTCACAAGTTGGGGTACTATACGGCCCGGTTTCACCGTAACGGGGAGATTCCCCCTAATACAGGTCCAGAACCTTTCGCTTCTAGGTTAGAGCGCATGCATGCGAGGGGGACACATGCAATCACCTATACCAACCTGGCACCACACTCACACACATATGCTAGGGACACATGCAAGTTTTCATCGATTCCGACGTTCTCGTGGTCTTCCTCCGGCGAAACCCTGATCTGCGGGCCTCGGATCGTCTACCCCCTAGACATTCTTCTGACAGGGGTAGCCCGACGTAGCTCTCTCTTGTTTTGTGTTTGACTAGGTCATAGGATGATGTAAAACCATGTTGGTTCACAAGTTGGGGCACTATCCTACCCGGTTTCACCTGAACGGGGAGATTCCCCCTTATACAGGTCTAGAACCTTCGCTTCTAGGTTAGAGCGCATGCATGCGAGGGGGACACATGCAATCACCTATACCAACCTTGCACCACACTCACAGACATATGCTAGGGAAACATGCAAGTTTTCAGATGATTCCGACGTTCTCGTGGTCTTCCCCTGGCGAAACCCTGATGATCTGCGGGCCTCGGATCGTCTACCCCCTAGACATTCTTCTGACAGGGGTAGCCCGGCGTATCTCTCTCTTGTTTTGTTTTTCATTATGTCATAGGATGATGTGAAACCATGTTGGTTCACAAGTTGGGGCACTATACGGCCCGGTTTCACCTGAACGGGGAGATTCCCCCTTATAGAGGTCCAGAACCTTCGCTTCTAGGTTAGAGTGCATGCATGCGAGGAGGGACACATGCAAGCACATATACCAACCTGGCACCACACTCACACACATATGCTAGGTACACATGCAAGTTTTCATCGATTCCGACGTTCTCGTGGTCTTCCTCCGGCGAAACCCTGATGATCTGCGGGCCTCGGATCGTCTACCCCCTAGACATTCATCTGACAGGGGTAGCCCGGCGTAGATCTCTCTTGTTTTGTGTTTGACTAGGTCATAGGATGATGTAAAATGATGTTGGTTCACTAGTTGGGGCACTATCCTACCCGGTTTCACCTGAACGGGGAGATTCCCCTTATACAGGTCCAGAACCTTTCGCTTCGAGGTTAGAGCGCATGCATGCGAGGGGGACACATGCAATCACCTATACCAACCTTGCACCACTCTCACACACATATGCTAGGGACACATGCAAGTTTTCAGATGATTCCGACGTTCTCGTGGACTTCCTCCGGCGAAATCCTGATGATCTACGGGCCTCGGATTGTCTACCCCCCTAGACATTCTTCTGACAGGGGTAGCCCGGCGTAGCTCTCTCTTGTTTTGTGTCTGACTAGGTCATAGGATGATGTAAAACCATGTTGGTTCACAAGTAGGGGCACTATACGGCCCGGTTTCACCGTAACGGGGAGATTCCCCCTTATACAGGTCTAGAACCTTTCGCTTCTAGGTTAGAGCGCACGCATGCGAGTAGGGACACATGCAATCACCTATACCAAACTGGCACCACACACACACACATATGCTAGGGACACATGCAAGTTTTCAGATGATTCCGACGTTCTCGTGGTCTTCCTCCGGTGAAATCCTGATCTGCGGGCCTCGGATCGTCTACCCCCTAGACATTCTTCTGACAGGGGTAGCCCGGCGTAGCTCTCTCTTGTTTTGTGTTTGATTATGTCATGGGATGATGTGAAACCATGTTGGTTCACAAGTTGGGGCATTATACGGCCCGGTTTCACCGTAATGGGGAGATTCCCCCTTATACAGGTCTAGAACCTTCGGTTAGAGTGAATGCATGCGAGGGGGACACATGCAATCGCCTATACCAACCTTTCACCACACTCACACACATATGCTAGGGACACATGCAAGTTTTCAGATGATTCCGACGTTCTCGTGGTCTTCCTCCGGTGAAACTCTGATCTGCGGGCCTCGGATCGTCTGCCCCTAGACATTCTTCTGACAGGGGTATCCCGGCGTATCTCTCTCTTGTTTTGTGTTTGATTATGTCATGGGATGATGTGAAACCATGTTGGTTCAGAAGTTGGGGCACTATACGGCCCGGTTTAACCGTAACAGGGAGATTCCCTCTTATACAGGTCCAGAACCTTCGCTTCTAGGTTAGAGCGCATGCATGTGAGGGGGGACACATGTAATCACCTATACCAACCTGGCACCACACTCACACACATATGCTAGGGACACATGCAAGTTTTCACCGATTCCGACGTTCTCGTGGTCTTCCTCCGGCGAAACGCTGATCTCCGGGCCTCGGATCTTCTACCTAATGGAAATGAAGTTCAACATCCTCTAGAACCTTATGGTCTATTGCAAAGTTAGTGTTTCCATGGTCTGAATACTAACAAATAGCCAACAAAAAGTTAACTAAAAACTTTAAATTAATACAATTGAAAGAAAAATAAAAATAAAATTAGAAAATACCTAAAGGCACACCGCAAAGGACAAAACACATGGCAAAGAGGTCCTTTGCCGTGTGCATGTCGCCGTCAAACACACGGCAAAGGACCTTTGCCGTGTGTCTCTTGCCGTCAGACACACAACAAAGAAGTTTTTTCACCTTTTTCTTTTCTTTAATTAGCAAGGCTTTTATTACATATATGTTAGGTGATATTATTTCATAGGATCATGAGAGCACACATATGATCATAGGTTATTGTGGTCTTGATCACTATATACATGCACCCCCTGATTCCGACATTCTCGTGGACTTCCTCCGGCTAAACCCTGATGATCTGCAGGCCTCGGATCGTCTACCCCTAGACATTCTTCTGACAGGGGTAGCCCGGCGTATCTCTCTCTTGTTTTGTGTTTGATTATGTCATGGGATGATGTGAAACCATGTTGGTTCACAAGTTGGGGCACTATACGGCCCGGTTTCATCGTAACGGGGAGATTCCCCCTTATACAGGTCCAGAACCTTTGCTTCTAGGTTAGAGCGCATGCATGTGAGGGGGTACACATGCAATCACCTATACCAACCTGGCACCACACTCACACACATATGCTAGGGACACATGCAAGTTTTCAGATGATTCCGACGTTCTCGTGGTCTTCCTCTGGTGAAACCCTGATCTGCGGGCCTCGGATCGTCTACCCCCTAGACATTCTTCTGACACGGGTAGCCCGGCGTAGCTCTCTCTTGTTTTGTGTTTGATTATGTCATGGGATGATGTGAAACCATGTTGATTCACAAGTTGGGGCACTATACTGGCCGGTTTCACTGTAACAGGGAGATTCCCCCTTATACAGGTCCAAAACCTTCGCTTCTAGGTTAGAGCGCATGCATGTGAGGGGGGACACATGCAATCACCTATACCAACCTGGCACCACACTCACACACATATGCTAGGGACACATGCAAGTTTTCATCGATTCCGACGTTCTCGTGGTCTTCCTCCGGCGAAACCCTGATCTCCGGGCCTCGGATCGTCTACCTAATGGAAATGAAGTTCAGCATCCTCTAGAACCTTATGGTCTATTGCAAAGTTAGTGTTTCCATGGTCTAAATACTAACAAATAGCCAACAAAAGTTAACTAAAAACTTTAAATAAATACAATTGAAAGAAAAAATAAAAATAAAATTAGAAAATACCTAAAGGCACACGACAAAGGACAAAACACACGGCAAAGAGGTCCTTTGCCGTGTACCTGTCGCTGTCACACACGGCAAAGGTCCTTTGCCGTGTGTCTCTCGCCGTCAGACACACGGCAAAGAAGTTTTTTCACCTTTTTCTTTTCTTTAATTAGCAAGGCTTTTATTACATATATGTTAGGTGATATTATTTCATAGGATCATGAGAGCACACATATGATCATAGGTTATTGTGGTCTTCATCACTATATACATGCACCCCCTGATTCCGACGTTCTCGTGGACTTCCTTCGGCGAAACCCTGATGATCTGCGGGCCTTGGATCGTCTACCCCCTAGACATTCTTCTGACAGGGGTAGCCCGGCGTAGCTCTCTCTTGTCTTGTGTTTGATTATGTCATGGGATGATGTGAAACCATGTTGGTACAGAAGTTGGGGCACTATATGGCCCGGTTTCACCGTAACGGGGAGATTCCCCCTTATACAGGTCCAAAACCTTCGCTTCTAGGTTAGAGCGCATGCATGTGAGGGAGGACACATGCAATCACCTATACCAACCTGGCACCACACTCACACACATATGCTAGGGACACATGCAAGTTTTCATTGATTCCGACGTTCGCGTGGTCTTCCTCCGGCGAAACCCTGATCTCCGGGCCTCGGATCGTCTACCTAATGGAAATGAAGTTCAGCATCCTCTAGAACCTTATGGTCTATTGCAAAGTTAGTGTTTCCATGGTCTGCATACTAACAAATAGCCAACAAAAAGTTAACTAAAAACTTTAAATAAATACAATTGAAAGAAAAAATAAAAAGAAAATTAGAAAATACCTAAAGGCACACGACAAAGGACAAAACACACGACAAAGAGGTCCTTTGCCGTGTACCTGTCGCCGTAAAACACACGGCAAAGGTCCTTTGCCGTGTGTCTCTCGCCGTCAGACACACAACAAAGAAGTTTTTTCACCTTTTTCTTTTCTTTAATTAGCAAGGCTTTTATTACATATATGTTAGGTGATATTATTTCATAGGATCATGAGAGCACACATATGATCATAGGTTATTGTGGTCTTCATCACTATATACATGCACCCCCTGATTCCGACGTTCTCGTGGACTTCCTCCAGCGAAACCCTGATGATCTGCGGGCCTCGGATCGTCTACCCCCTAGACATTCTTCTGACAGGGGTAGCCCGGGGTAGCCCGGCGTAGCTCTCTCTTGTTTTGTGTTTTATTATGTCATGGGATGATGTGAAACCATGTTGGTTCACAAGTTGGGGCACTATACGGCCCGGTTTCACCGTAACGGGGAGATTCCCCCTTATACAGGTCCAGAACCTTCGCTTCTAGGTTAGAGCGCATGCATGTGAGGGGGACACATGCAATCACCTATACCAACCTGGCACCACACTCACACACATATGCTACGGACACATGCAAGTTTTCATCGATTCCGACGTTCTCGTGGTCTTCCTCCGGCGAAACCCTGATCTGCGGGCCTCGGATCGTCTACCCCCCTAGACATTCTTCTGACAGGGGTAGCCCGGCGTAGCTTTCTCTTGTTTTATGTTTGACTAGGTCATAGGATGATGTAAAACCTTGTTGGTTCAAAAGTTGGGGCACTATCCTACCCGGTTTCACCTGAACGGGGAGATTCCCCCTTATACAGGTCTAGAACCTTTCGCTTCTAGGTTAGAGCGCATGCATGCGAGGGGGACACATGCAATCACCTATACCCACCTTGCACCACACTCGCACACATATGCTAGGGACACATGCAAGTTTTCAGATGATTCCGACGTTCTCGTGGTCTTCCTCCGGCGAAACCCTGATGATCTGCGGGCCTCGGATCGTCTACCCCCCTAGACATTCTTCTGACAGGGGTAGCCCGGCGTAGCTCTCTCTTGTTTTGTGTCTGACTAGGTCATAGGATGATGTAAAACCATGTTGGTTCACAAGTTGGGGCACTATCCTACCCGGTTTCACCTGAACAGGGAGATTCCCCTTATACAGGTCCAGAACCTTTTGCTTGTAGGTTAGAGCGCATGCATGCGAGGGGGACACATGCAATCACCTATACCAACCTTGCACCACACTCACACACATATGCTAGGTACACATGCAAGTTTTCAGATGATTCCGACGTTCTCGTGGTCTTCCTCCGGTAAAACCCTGATCTGCGGGCCTCGGATCGTCAACCCCCTAGACATTCTTCTAACAGGGGTAGCCTGGCGTAGCTCTCTCTTGTTTTGTGTTTGATTATGTCATGGGATGATGTGAAACCATGTTGGTTCACAAGTTGGGGCACTATACGGCCCGGTTTCACCGTAACGGGGAGATTCCCCCTTATACAGGTCCAGAACCTTCGCTTCTAGGTTAGAGCGCATGCATGCGAGGGGGGACACATGCAATCACCTATACCAACTTGGCACCACACTCACACACATATTCTAGGGACACATGCAAGTTTTCAGATGATTCCGACGTTCTCGTGGTCTTCCTCCGGCGAAACCCTGATGATCTGCGGGCCTCGGATCGTCTACCCCCCTAGACATTCTTCTGACAGGGGTAGCTCGGCGTAGACCTCTCTTGTTTTGTGTCTGACTAGGTCATAGGATGATGTAAAACCATGTTGGTTCACAAGTTGGGGCACTATCCTACCCGGTTTCACCTGAACGGGGAGATTCCCCTTATACAGGTCTAGAACCTTTTGCTTGTAGGTTAGAGCGCATGCATGCGAGGGGGAAACATGCAATCACCTATACCAACCTTGCACCACACTCACACACATATGCTAGGTACACATGCAAGTTTTCAGATGATTCCGACGTTCTCGTGGTCTTCCTCCGGTAAAACCCTAATCTGCGGGCCTCGGATCGTCTACCCCCTAGACATTCTTCTAACAGGGGTAGCCTGGCGTAGCTCTCTCTTGTTTTGTTTTTGGTTATGTAATGGGATGATGTGAAACCATGTTGGTTCACAAGTTGGGGCACTATACGGCCCGGTTTCACCGTAACGGGGAGATTCCCCCTTATACAGGTCCAGAACCTTCGCTTCTAGGTTAGAGCGCATGCATGCGAGGGGGGACACATGCAATCACCTATACCAACCTGGCACCACACTCACACACATATGCTAGGGATACATGCAAGTTTTCATCGATTCCGACGTTCTCGTGGTCTCCTCCGGCGAAACCCTGATCTGCGGGCCTCAGATCGTCTACCCCCCTAGAAATTCTTCTGACAGGGGTAGCCCGGCGTAGCCCTCTCTTGTTTTGTGTTTGACTAGGTCATAGGATGATGTAAAACCATGTTGGTTCACAAGTTGGGGCACTATCCTACCCGGTTTCACCTGAACGGGGAGATTCCCCCTTATACAGGTCCAGAACCTTCGCTTCTAGGTTAGAGCGCATGCATGCGAGGGGGAAACATGCAATCACCTATACCAACCTAGCACCACACTCACACACATATGCTAGGGAAACATGCCAGTTTTCAGATGATTCCGATGTTCTCGTGGTCTTCCTCCGGCGAAACCCTGATGATCTGCGGGCCTTGGATCGTCTACCCCCCTAGACATTCTTCTGACAGGGGTAGCCCGGCGTAGCTCTCTCTTGTTTTGTTTTTCATTATGTCATAGGATGATGTGAAACCATGTTGGTTCACAAGTTGGGGCACTATACGGCCCGGTTTCACCTGAACGGGGAGATTCCCCCTTATACAGGTCCAGAACCTTCGCTTCTAGGTTAGAGCGCATGCATGCGAGGGGGGACACATGCAAGCACATATACCAACCTGGCACCACACTCACACACATATGCTAGGGACACATGCAAGTTTTCATCGATTCTGACGTTCTCGTGGTCTTCCTCCGGCGAAACCCCGATGATCTGTGGGCCTCAGATCGTCTACCCCCCTAGACATTCATTTGACAGGGGTAGCCCGGCGTAGCTCTCTCTTGTTTTGTGTTTGACTAGGTCATAGGATGATGTAAAACCATGTTGGTTCACAAGTTGGGGCACTATCCTACCCGGTTTCACCTGAACGGGGAGATTCCCCTTATACAGGTCCAGAACCTTTCGCTTCTAGGTTAGAGCGCATGCATGCGAGGGGGACACATGCAATCACCTATACCAACCTTGCACCACACTCACACACATATGCTAGGGACACATGCAAGTTTTCAGATGATTCCGACGTTCTCGTGGACTTCCTCCGGCGAAACCCTGATGATCTACGGGCCTCGGATTGTCTACCCCCCTAGACATTCTTCTGACAGGGGTAGCCCGGCGTAGCTCTCTCTTGTTTTGTGTCTGACTAGGTCATAGGATGATGTAAAACCATGTTGGTTCACAAGTTGGGGCACTATCCTACCCGGTTTCACCTGAACGGGGAGATTCCCCTTATACAGGTCCAGAACCTTTTGCTTGTAGGTTAGAGCGCATGCATGCGAGGGGGACACATGCAATCACCTATACCAACCTTGCACCACACTCACACACATATGCTAGGGACACATGCAAGTTTTCAGATGATTCCGACGTTCTCGTGGTCTTCCTCCGGTGAAACCCTGATCTGCGGGCCTCAGATCGTCTACCCCCTAGACATTCTGCTGACAGGGGTAGCCCGGCGTAGCTCTCTCTTGTTTTGTGTTTGATTATGTCATGGGATGATGTGAAACCATGTTGGTTCACAAGTTGGGGCATTATACGGCCCGGTTTCACCGTAACGGGGAGATTCCCCCTTATATAGGTCCAGAACCTTCGCTTCTAGGTTAGAGCGCATGCATGTGAGGGGGGACACATGCAATCACCTATACCAACCTTGCACCACACTCACACACATATGCTAGGGACACATGAAAGTTTTCAGATGATTCCGACGTTCTCCTGGTCTTCCTCCGGCGAAACCCTGATCTGCGGGCCTCGGATCGTCTACCCCCTAGACATTCTTCTGACAGAGGTAGCCCGACGTAGCTCTCTCTTGTTTTGTGTTTGATTATGTCATGGGATGATGTGAAACCATGTTGGTTCACAAGTTGGGGCACTATACGGCCCGGTTTCACTGTAACAGGGAGATTCCCCCTTATACAGGTCCAAAACCTTCACTTCTAGGTTAGAGCGCATGCATGTGAGGGGGGACACATGCAATCACCTATACCAACCTGGCACCACACTCACACACATATGCTAGGGACACATGCAAGTTTTCATCGATTCCGACGTTCTCGTGGTCTTCCTCCGGCGAAACCCTGATCTCCGGGCCTCGGATCGTCTACCTAATGGAAATGAAGTTCAGCATCCTCTAGGACCTTATGGTCTATTGCAAAGTTAGTGTTTCCATGGTCTGAATACTAACAAATAGCCAACAAAAAGTTAACTAAAAACTTTAAATAAACACAATTGAAAGAAAAAATAAAAATAAAATTAGAAAATACCTAAAGGCACACGACAAAGGACAAAACACACGGCTAAGAGGTCCTTTGCCGTGTACCTGTCGCCGTCAAACACACGGCAAAGGTCCTTTGCCGTGTGTCTCTCGCCGTCAGACACACGGCAAAGAAGTTTTTTCACCTTTTTCTTTTCTTTAATTAGCAAGGCTTTTATTACATATATGTTAGGTGATATTATTTCATAGGATCATGAGAGCACACATATGATCATAGGTTATTGTGGTCTTCATCACTATATACATGCACCCCCTGATTCCGACGTTCTCGTGGACTTCCTCCGGCGAAACCCTGATGATCTGCGGGCCTCGGATCGTCTACCCCCTAGACATTCTTCTGACAGGGGTAGCCCGGCGTAGCTCTCTCTTGCTTTGTGTTTGATTATGTCATGGGATGATGTGAAACCATGTTGGTTCACAAGTTGGGGCACTATACGGCCCGGTTTCACCGTAATGGGGAGATTCCCCCTTATACAGGTCCAGAACCTTCGCTTCTAGGTTAGAGCGCATGCATGTGAGGGGGGACACATGCAATCACCTATACCAACCTGGCACCACACTCACACACATATGCTAGGGACACATGCAAGTTTTCATCGATTCCGACGTTCGCGTGGTCTTCCTCCGGCGAAACCCTGATCTCCGGGCCTCGGATCGTCTACCTAATGGAAATGAAGTTCAGCATCCTCTAGAACCTTATGGTCTATTGCAAAGTTAGTGTTTCCATGGTCTGAATACTAACAAATAGCCAACAAAAAGTTAACTAAAAACTTTAAATAAATACAATTGAAAGAAAAAATAAAAAGAAAATTAGAAAATACCTAAAGGCACACGACAAAGGACAAAACACACGGCAAAGAGGTCCTTTGCCGTGTACCTGTCGCCGTAAAACACACGGCAAAGGTCCTTTGCCGTGTGTCTCTCGCCGTCAGACACACAACAAAGAAGTTTTTTCACCTTTTTCTTTTCTTTAATTAGCAAGGCTTTATTACATATATGTTAGGTGATATTATTTCATAGGATCATGAGAGCACACATATGATCATAGGTTATTGTGGTCTTCATCACTATATACATGCACCCCCCTGATTCCGACGTTCTCGTGGACTTCCTCCAGCGAAACCCTGATGATCTGCGGGCCTCAGATCGTCTACCCCCTAGACATTCTTCTGACAGGGGTAACCCGGGGTAGCCCGACGTAGCTCTCTCTTGTTTTGTGTTTGATTATGTCATGGGATGATGTGAAACCATGTTGGTTCACAAGTTGGGGCACTATACGGCCCGGGTTCACCGTAACAGTGAGATTCCCCCTTATACAGGTCCAGGACCTTCGCTTCTAGGTTAGAGCGCATGCATGTGAGGGGGGACACATGCAATCACCTATACCAACCTGACACCACACTCACACACATATGCTAGGGACACATGCAAGTTTTCATCGATTCCGACGTTCTCGTGGTCTTCCTCAGGCGAAACCCTGATCTGCGGGCCTCGGATCGTCTACCCCCTAGACATTCTTCTGACAGGGGTAGCCCGGCGTAGCTCTCTCTTGTTTTGTGTTTGATTATGTCATGGGATGATGTGAAACCATGTTGGTTCACAAGTTGGGGCACTATACGGCCCGGTTTCATCGTAACGGGGAGATTCCCCCTTATACAGGTCCAGAACCTTCGCTTCTAGGTTAGAGCGCATGCATGTGAGGGGGGACACATGCAATCACCTATACCAACCTGGCACCACACTCACACACATATGCTAGGGACACATGCAAGTTTTCTTCGATTCCGACGTTCGCGTGGTCTTCCTCCGGCGAAACCCTCATCTCCGGGCCTCGGATCGTCTACCTAATGGAAATGAAGTTCAGCATCCTCTAGAACCTTATGGTCTATTGCAAAGTTAGTGTTTCCATGGTCTGAATACTAACAAATAGCCAACAAAAAGTTAACTAAAAACTTTAAATAAATACAATTGAAAGAAAAAATAAAAAGAAAATTAGAAAATACCTAAAGGCACACGACAAAGGACAAAACACACGACAAAGAGGTCCTTTGCCGTGTACCTGTCGCCATAAAACACACGGCAAAGGTCCTATGACGTGTGTCTCTCGCCGTCAGACACACAACAAAGAAGTTTTTTCACGTTTTTCTTTTCTTTAATTAGCAAGGCTTTTATTACATATATGTTAGGTGATATTATTTCATAGGATCATGAGAGCACACATATGATCATAGGTTATTGTGGTCTTCATCACTATATACATGCACCCCTGATTCCGACGTTCTCGTGGACTTCCTCCAGCGAAACCCTGATGATCTGCGGGCCTCGGATCGTCTACCCCTAGACATTCTTCTGACAGGGGTAGCCCGGGGTAGCCCGGCGTAGCTCTCTCTTGTTTTGTGTTTGATTATGTCATGGGATGATGTGAAACCATGTTGGTTCACAAGTTGGGGCACTATACGGCCCGGTTTCACCGTAACGGGGAGATTCCCCCTTATACAGGTCCAGAACCTTCGCTTCTAGGTTAGAGCGCATGCATGTGAGGGGGGACACATGCAATCACCTATACCAACCTGACACCACACTCACACACATATTCTAGGGACACATTCAAGTTTTCATCGATTCCGACGTTCTCGTGGTTTTCCTCCGGCGAAACCCTGATCTGCGGGCCTCGGATCGTCTACCCCCCTAGACATTCTTCTGACAGGGGTAGCCCGGCGTAGCTCTCTCTTGTTTTGTGTTTGACTAGGTCATAGGATGATGTAAAACCATGTTGGTTCACAAGTTGGGGCACTATCCTACCCGGTTTCACCTGAACGGGGAGATTCCCCCTTATACAGGTCCAGAACCTTTCGCTTCTAGGTTAGAGCGCATGCATGCGAGGGGGACACATGCAATCACCTATACCCACCTTGCACCACACTCACACACATATGCTAGGGACACATGCAAGTTTTCAGATGATTCCGACGTTCTCGTGGTCTTCCTCCGGCGAAACCCTGATGATCTGCGGGCCTCGGATCGTCTACCCCCCTAGACATTCTTCTGACAGGGGTAGCCCGGCGTAGATCTCTCTTGTTTTGTCTCTGAATAGGTCATAGGATGATGTAAAACCATGTTGGTTCACAAGTTGGGGCACTATCCTACCCGGTTTCACCTGAACGGGGAGATTCCCCTTATACAGGTCCAAAACCTTTTGCTTGTAGGTTAGAGCGCATGCATGCGAGGGGGACACATGCAATCACCTATACCAACCTTGCACCACACTCACACACATATGCTAGGTACACATGCAAGTTTTCAGATGATTCCGACGTTCT
Source organism: Avena sativa (assembly GCA_916181665.1). Lineage (NCBI taxonomy): Eukaryota > Viridiplantae > Streptophyta > Magnoliopsida > Poales > Poaceae > Avena > Avena sativa. The sequence continues at coordinate 96,284,629 of OV702294.1, forward strand.
CGTGGTCTTCCTCCGGTAAAACCCTGATCTGCGGGCCTCGGATCGTCTACCCCCTAGACATTCTTCTGACAGGGGTAGCCTGGCGTAGCTCTCTCTTGTTTTGTGTTTGATTATGTCATGGGATGATGTGAAACCATGTTGGTTCACAAGTTGGGGAACTATACGGCCCGGTTTCACCGTAACAGGGAGATTCCCCCTTATATAGGTCCAGAACATTCGCTTCTAGGTTAGAGCACATGCATGCGAGGGGGGACACATGCAATCACCTATACCAACCTTGCACCACACTCACACACATATGCTAGGGACACATGAAAGTTTTCAGATGATTCCGACGTTCTCCTGGTCTTCCTCCGGTGAAACCCTGATCTGCGGGCCTCGGATCGTCTACCCCCTAGACATTCTTCTGACAGAGGTAGCCCGACGTAGCTCTCTCTTGTTTTGTGTTTGATTATGTCATGGGATGATGTGAAACCATGTTGGTTCACAAGTTGGGGCACTATACGGCCCGGTTTCACTGTAACAGGGAGATTCCCCCTTATACAGGTCCAAAACCTTCGCTTCTAGGTTAGAGCGCATGCATGTGAGGGGGGACACATGCAATCACCTATACCAACCTGGCACCACACTCACACACATATGCTAGGGACACATGCAAGTTTTCATCGATTCCGACGTTCTCGTGGTCTTCCTCCGGCGAAACCCTGATCTCCGGGCCTCGGATCGTCTACCTAATGGAAATGAAGTTCAGCATCCTCTAGGACCTTATGGTCTATTGCAAAGTTAGTGTTTCCATGGTCTGAATACTAACAAATAGCCAACAAAAAGTTAACTAAAAACTTTAAATAAACACAATTGAAAGAAAAAATAAAAATAAAATTAGAAAATACCTAAAGGCACACGACAAAGGACAAAACACACGGCTAAGAGGTCCTTTGCCGTGTACCTGTCGCCGTCAAACACACGGCAAAGGTCCTTTGCCGTGTGTCTCTCGCCGTCAGACACACGGCAAAGAGGTTTTTTCACCTTTTTCTTTTCTTTAATTAGCAAGGCTTTTATTACATATATGTTAGGTGATATTATTTCATAGGATCATGAGAGCACACATATGATCATAGGTTATTGTGGTCTTCATCACTATATACATGCACCCCCTGATTCCGACGTTCTCGTGGACTTCCTCCGGCGAAACCCTGATGATCTGCGGGCCTCGGATCGTCTACCCCCTAGACATTCTTCTGACAGGGGTAGCCCGGCGTAGCTCTCTCTTGCTTTGTGTTTGATTATGTCATGGGATGATGTGAAACCATGTTGGTTCACAAGTTGGGGCACTATACGGCCCGGTTTCACCGTAATGGGGAGATTCCCCCTTATACAGGTCCAGAACCTTCGCTTCTAGGTTAGAGCGCATGCATGTGAGGGGGGACACATGCAATCACCTATACCAACCTGGCACCACACTCACACACATATGCTAGGGACACATGCAAGTTTTCATCGATTCCGACGTTCGCGTGGTCTTCCTCCGGCGAAACCCTGATCTCCGGGCCTCGGATCGTCTACCTAATGGAAATGAAGTTCAGCATCCTCTAGAACCTTATGGTCTATTGCAAAGTTAGTGTTTCCATGGTCTGAATACTAACAAATAGCCAACAAAAAGTTAACTAAAAACTTTAAATAAATACAATTGAAAGAAAAAATAAAAAGAAAATTAGAAAATACCTAAAGGCACACGACAAAGGACAAAACACACGGCAAAGAGGTCCTTTGCCGTGTACCTGTCGCCGTAAAACACACGGCAAAGGTCCTTTGCCGTGTGTCTCTCGCTGTCAGACACACAACAAAGAAGTTTTTTCACCTTTTTCTTTTCTTTAATTAGCAAGGCTTTATTACATATATGTTAGGTGATATTATTTCATAGGATCATGAGAGCACACATATGATCATAGGTTATTGTGGTCTTCATCACTATATACATGCACCCCCCTGATTCCGACGTTCTCGTGGACTTCCTCCAGCGAAACCCTGATGATCTGCGGGCCTCAGATCGTCTACCCCCTAGACATTCTTCTGACAGGGGTAACCCGGGGTAGCCCGACGTAGCTCTCTCTTGTTTTGTGTTTGATTATGTCATGGGATGATGTGAAACCATGTTGGTTCACAAGTTGGGGCACTATACGGCCCGGGTTCACCGTAACAGTGAGATTCCCCCTTATACAGGTCCAGGACCTTCGCTTCTAGGTTAGAGCGCATGCATGTGAGGGGGGACACATGCAATCACCTATACCAACCTGACACCACACTCACACACATATGCTAGGGACACATGCAAGTTTTCATCGATTCCGACGTTCTCGTGGTCTTCCTCAGGCGAAACCCTGATCTGCGGGCCTCGGATCGTCTACCCCCCTAGACATTCTTCGGACAGGGGTAGCCCGGCGTAGCTCTCTCTTGTTTTGTGTTTGACTAGGTCATAGGATGATGTAAAACCATGTTGGTTCACAAGCTGGGGCACTATCCTTCCCGGTTTCACCTGAACGGGGAGATTCCCCCTTATACAGGTCCAGAACCTTTCGCTTCTAGGTTAGAGCGCATGCATGCGAGGGGGACACATGCAATCACCTATACCCAACTTGCACCACACTCACACACATATGCTAGGGACACATGCAAGTTTTCAGATGATTCCGACGTTCTCGTGGACTTCCTCCGGCGAAACCTTGATGATCTGCGGGCCTCGGATCGTCTACCCCCCTAGACATTCTTCTGACAGGGGTAGCCCGGCGTAGCTCTCTCTTGTTTTGTGTCTGACTAGGTCATAGGATGATGTAAAACCATGTTGGTTCACAAGTTGGGGCACTATCCTACCCGGTTTCGCCTGAACGGGGAGATTCCCCTTATACAGGTCCAGAACCTTTTGCTTGTAGGTTAGAGCGCATGCATGCGAGGGGGACACATGCAATCACCTATACCAACCTTGCACCACACTCACACACATATGCTAGGTACACATGCAAGTTTTCAGATGATTCCGACGTTCTCGTGGTCTTCCTCCGGTAAAACCCTGATCTGCGGGCCTCGGATCGTCTACCCCCTAGACATTCTTCTAACAGGGGTAGCCTGGCGTAGCTCTCTCTTGTTTTGTGTTTGATTATGTCATGGGATGATGTGAAACCATGTTGGTTCACAAGTTGGGGCACTATACGGCCCGGTTTCACCGTAACGGGGAGATTCCCCCTTATACAGGTCCAGAACCTTCGCTTCTAGGTTAGAGCGCATGCATGCGAGGGGGGACACATGCAATCACCTATACCAACCTGGCACCACACTCACACACATATGCTAGGGACACATGCAAGTTTTCAGATGATTCCGACGTTCTCGTGGTCTTCCTCCGGCGAAACCCTGATGATCTGCGGGCCTCGGATCGTCTACCCCCCTAGACATTCTTCTGACAGGGGTAGCTCGGCGTAGCCCTCTCTTGTTTTGTGTCTGACTAGGTCATAGGATGATGTAAAACCATGTTGGTTCACAAGTTGGGGCACTATCCTACCCGGTTTCACCTGAACGGGGAGATTCCCCTTATACAGGTCTAGAACCTTTTGCTTGTAGGTTAGAGCGCATGCATGCGAGGGGGACACATGCAATCAGGCTACAGAGAACTATGAAACGTTCCACTAAAGACATCCAAAGCCTTCCATGCCGTGCAGTGCATGCATATCAAAACAATAGTAGGTCCCTAACAAGATTGAAATTATGTCATTCTCTTCAGAAAAATGATGTTTCACTATAGCAATATTACTTATGGGAAATAGCCTGCTAAACACGGGCATAGATGCGCATAGCCTATCCACCGTTGATTCTATCCTCTTTTGATATAGGGAGCACATGTATCCAGACCCAGGATTTGTCTAAGAACTAACGCTGTTAGTGTTCCTTTGGCATGCATGCATGAAGCCTTAGCAAAACAAAGCTTGTCTAATTTCATTTGCATGAGGCAAACCCTAACGAGCAACATGCAAAACAAAGCTTGTCTAATTTCGTTTGCATGAGGCAAACCCTAACGAGCAACATGCAAAACAAAGCTTGTCTAATTTCGTTTGCATGAGGTTCAGATGGAAACCTAGCATAACCAATAGAATCATTCCAGTTGCATTTCTGCAGCACTATAGAAGGAAAAAAGAGAGGTTTAGGAAATGATGTACTAACCCGTCCACAGGAGCTGGACCGGACATTGTGTGGAAAATCAAATTTTGTGTTCCTCCACATAAACGGGGAGCAGAACGACTTCAATGCACTGCTAGCTACAAGTACTTGTATAAGATGTTTTGTCTATGAGTGTGTTCTATCTTTTATAGAGTAGCACAGTACTATGTGGCGGGAAAACAAAATAAAATGTCACCCAGATGGCGCGCGACAAGTTACTCTCTCCTGCCAAAAAAATTAGACACTAAACCACTTAGATGAATATTTAGGGTTTGCATAGTACCACAAAATTTCACTAGGGTTTGCATAGTATGAAGTCCTAGCTGCAGAAAGAAACCTCCCTAATCAAAATAAGGGTTGTTTTGCTCCCATAGCTAGGGCCACCGCAATAAAAAGAAAACCTTTGTTTGGTTTTCTTCACATTCTCATGGATGCATGCGGCCAGCAAACACATACCAAAACAACCTTTGTTAGGGCACTCTCTTGCATGGCATATAGTCTAAAGCTACTGCATGCAAAACCTGTTTTAATCCTTGTTCTCAATCCCTTCTCAGTTTAGATGCTAAAATTTTTGTAGCCAAAACAGTGTGCTAATTTAGAACCCATGCCAAACCCTAGATTCATGCATGCATGCACAAAACTAACACCGTTATCTCAGTCATGTTCCACCCCACTTCCATCTAGAGGTTGCATGCATTTGATCCCTAAATCCAACGGTGCTCTGCCTATGAGTAGCAAATCCGCGTCGTATTACTTATACTAAAATCTTGATGCCTTATCCTTGAAAAATATGAAAAGAAGCTTAAAGAAGGCACTATTAAGAATTTCAGGGGTGGACACACCATGCTCCTCTGAATTGCTTTAGATTTTAGAAATACTCCCTCCGTCCATAATATAAGATGTCACACAATCACATATTGGTTGTAATAAGATCTTAATTATGGGACAGAGGGAGTATGGCTCAGTCAGCAGCACTGTTTAACTCTCCTGTAAAGCAAGATGCCTATTCAGAATAATTCATGGACATTGATAAACATATAACCTTGATCATCAATGTGATAAAAACCATTTAATCACTCCTGCAAATGCGTACATATATGGTCTAGTCGAACAATCGTTCGGTGTCTCTGTTTTTTGTCCATAGCTTTTTCTTCAGTGCTCGGATGTGTAGAAGCACTTCAACAATCAGAACAAATATTGCCAAATAGACTGATCAAATCAAGTCAGACACTTCAGGACATTTCTCAAATCAAGCTCAGATTGGTGGGCGTGGTGACATAACAAACAACAAAGTTTGCAATCTAAAGTAATACTAAGGTCCCTTTTAGCTGTAATGCAAAAAGTTATCCTATCGAACACAGTAACAGCATCTAACCCCATCAAATTGCAGAACAAAGAGTTCCCAATAATGAAGCAGCAGCATAAACACTTCGCCCTATCATAAGAAAATTATCCCTCAGCCTTTACATGCTCGGTGACCTTGCATCAGAATGGCTTTCTAGTGTCCACAACATGCGCGCAATTTCAAAACAGGTTCTGAACTGAACTAGATGCACAGCAAACTTCACGCAACCGACGGTACAAGCATACAGGTTTGGAAAGCAAAGTAAACGAAAACCACCATTAACTCCGGCTACAATCCAGATTAAGAGAAGGTATTGCACGAAATTGGGGTTTCCACAACACGATTCGGACGGGCGCGGCGATAACTGCGGGTTTTCCAGCGAGAAGAAAGTACTCCATATAATGCGATTGGGGGAGGAGGGAACTCGGATGATCGAGTCGATAGGCACCTGGGAGTCGATCCCCGTCTCGGCAACCTCCTCCTCATCCTCCTGCTCCACCTCCTCCTGGTCCATTTCGCTTGCCTCCCCCTGCTCCTCTACTCGGCGGGCCCTCGCCTCCCCCTACCCCTAGGTACTAGGTCCGGGAATGCGGTCCCTTCAGGCTTTGTTCGGTTTCTAGGAAACTAAACCCTGCAGGCACTACGGGAAAAAATGTCGCTGCCGTCGCCTCTCTCCTTTGCCGTGTGCCAAAAGGCCCGGAACACGGCAAAGAGAATCTTTGCCGTGTGTAAACCAAGAAGAACACGGCAAAGGACAGGTGCACGACAAACAACAGAAAAAGAACACGGCAAAGAAACAAACACGGAAATGGACCGACGAGAACACACGGCAAAGAAAAGAATCACGACAAAGTCAATGAAGAAACACGGCAAAGTTTTCCTCACGACAAAGAAGTGGGCCCCGTGGCCTCGCAGGGCCACCCGCCGGCGGGGGCTGACGACAGAATCTTTGCCGTGTGCCCTCGCCGTCAGGTACACGGCAAAGATAATCTTTGCCGTGTGTTTCCTTCTGTACACACGGCAAAGAATTTTTTTCACCTTTTTCTTTTCTTTAATTAGCAAGGCTTTTATTACATATATGTTAGGTGATATTATTTCATAGGATCATGAGAGCACACATATGATCATAGGTTATTGTGGTCTTGATCACTATATACATGCACCCCCTGATTCCGACGTTCTCGTGGTCTTCCTCCGGCGAAACCCTGATGATCTGCGGGCCTCGGATCGTCTACCCCATAGACCTTCTTCTGGCAGGGGTAGCCCGGCGTAGCTCTCTCTTGTTTTGTGTCTGATTATGTCATGGGATGATGTGAAACCATGTTGGTTCACAAGTTGGGGCACTATACGGCCCGGTTTCACCGTAACAGGGAGATTCCCCCTTATACAGGTCCAGAACCTTTGCTTTTAGGTTAGAGCGCATGCATGCGAGGAGGGACACATGCAATCACCTATACCAACCTGGCACCACACTCACACACATATGCTAGGGACACATGCAAGTTTTCATTGATTTCGATGTTCTCGTGGTCTTCCTCCGGCGAAACCCAGATCTGCGGGCCTCGGATCGTCTACCCCCTAGACATTCATCTGACAGGGGTAGCCCGGCATAGCTCTCTCTTTTTTTGTGTTTGACTAGGTCATAGGATGATGTAAAACCATGTTGGTTCACAAGTTGGGGCACTATCCTACCCGGTTTCACCTGAACGGGGAGATTCCCCCTTATACAGGTCCAGAACCTTCGCTTCTAGGTTAGAGCACATGCATGCGAGGGGGACACATGCAATCACCTATACCCACCTTGCACCACACTCACACACATATGCTAAGGAAACATGCAAGTTTTCAGATGATTCCGACGTTCTCGTGGTCTTCCTCCGGCGAAACCCTGATGATCTGCGAGCCTCGGATCGTCTACCCCCTAGACATTCTTCTGACAGGGGTAGCCCGACGTAGCTCTCTCTTGTTTTGTGTTTGATTATGTCATGGGATGATCTGAAACCATGTTGGTTCACAAGTTGGGGCACTATACGTTCCGGTTTCACCGTCACAGGGAGATTCCCCCTTATACAGGTCCAGAACCTTTCGCTTCTAGGTTTGAGCGCATGCATGCGAGGGGGGACACATGCAATCACTTATACCAACCTGGCACCACACTCGCACACATATGCTAGGGACACATGCAAGTTTTCATCGATTCCGACGTTCTCGTGGTCTTCCTCCGGTGAAACCCTGATCTGCGGGCCTCGGATCGTCTACCCCCTAGACATTCTTCTGACAGGGGTAGCCCGACGTAGCTCTCTCTTGTTTTGTGTTTGACTAGGTCATAGGATGATGTAAAACCATGTTGGTTCACAAGTTGGGGCACTATCCTACCCGGTTTCACCTGAACGGGGAGATTCCCCCTTATACAGGTCCAGAACCTTCGCTTCTAGGTTAGAGCGCATGCATGCGAGGGCGACACATGCAATCACCTATACCAACCTTGCACCACACTCACACACATATGCTAGGGAAACATGCAAGTTTTCAGATGATTCCGATGTTATCGTGGTCTTCCTCCGGCGAAACCCTGATGATCTGCGGGCCTCGGATCGTCTACCCCCTAGACATTCTTCTGACAGGGGTAGCCCGGCGTAGCTCTCTCTTGTTTTGTGTTTGATTATGTTATGGGATGATGTGAAACCATGTTGGTTCACAAGTTAGGGCACTATACGGCCCGGTTTCACCGTAACGGGGAGATTCCCCCTTATACAGGTCCAGAACCTTTCGCTTCTAGGTTAGAGTGCATGCATGCGAGGGGGGACACATGCAATCACCTATACCAACCTGGCACCACACTCACACACATATGCTAGGGACACATGCAAGTTTTCATCGATTCTGACGTTCTCGTGGTCTTCCTCCGGCGAAACCCTGATCTGCGGGCCTCGGATCGTCTACCCCCTAGACATTCTTCTGACAGGGGTAGCCCGGCGTAGCTCACTCTTGTTTTGTGTTTGACTAGGTCATAGGATGATGTAAAACCATGTTGGTTCACAAGTTGGGGCACTATCCTACCCGGTTTCACCTGAACGGGGAGATTCCCCCTTATACAGGTCCAGAACCTTCGCTTCTAGGTTAGAGCGCATGCATGCGAGGGGGACACATGCAATCACCTATACCAACCTTGCACCACACTCACACACATATGCTAGGGAAACATGCAAGTTTTCAGATGATTCCGACGTTCTCGTGGTCTTCCTCCGGCGAAACCCTGATGATCTGCGGGCCTCGGATCGTCTACCCCCTAGACATTCTTCTGACAGGGCTAGCCCGGCGTAGCTCTCTCTTGTTTTGTGTTTGATTATGTCATGGGATGATGTGAAACCATGTTGGTTCACAAGTTGGGGCACTATACGGCCCGGTTTCACCGTAACGGGGAGATTCCCCTTATACAGGTCCAGAACCTTTCGCTTCTAGGTTAGAGCGCATGCATGCGAGGGGGGACACATGCAATCACCTACACCAAACTGGCACCACACTCACACACATATGCTAGGGACACATGCAAGTTTTCATCGATTCCGATGTTCTCATGGTTTTCCTCCGGCTTAACCCTGATCTGCGGGCCTCAGATCGTCAACCCCCTAGACATTCTTCTGACAGGGGTAGCCCGGCATAGCTCTCTCTTGTTTTGTGTTTGACTAGGTCATAGGATGATGTAAAACCATGTTGGTTCACAAGTTGGGGAACTATCCTACCCGGTTTCACCTGAACAGGGAGATTCCCCCTTATACAGGTCCAGAACCTTCGCTTCTAGGTTAGAGCGAATGCATTCGAGGGGGACACATGCAATCACCTATACCAACCTTGCACCACACTCACACACATATGCTAGAGACACATGCAAGTTTTCAGATGATTCCGACGTTCTTGTGGTCTTCCTCCGGTAAAACCCTAATCTGCGGGCCTCGGATCGTCTACCCCCTAGATATTCTTCTAACAGGGGTAGCCCGGCGTAGCTCTCTCTTGTTTTGTGTTTGATTATGTCATGGGATGATGTGAAACCATGTTGGTTCACAAGTTGGGGTACTATACGGCCCGGTTTCACCGTAACAGGGAGATTCCCCCTTATACAGGTCCAGAACCTTTCGCTTCTAGGTTAGAGCGCATGCATGCGAGGGGGGACACATGCAATCACCTATACCAACCTGGCAACACACTCACACACATATGCTAGGGACACATGCAAGTTTTCATCGATTCCGACGTTCTCGTGGTCTTCCTCCGGCGAAACCCTGATCTGCGGGCCTCGGATCGTCTACCCCCTAGACATTCTTCTGACAGGGGTAGCCCGACGTAGCTCTCTCTTGTTTTGTGTTTGACTAGGTCATAGGATGATGTAAAACCATGTTGGTTCACAAGTTGGGGCACTATCCTACCCGGTTTCACCTGAACGGGGAGATTCCCCCTTATACAGGTCCAGAACCTTCGCTTCTAGGTTAGAGCGCATGCATGCGAGGGGGACACATACAATCACCTATACCAACCTTGCACCACACTCACACACATATGCTAGGGAAACATGCAAGTTTTCAGATGATTCCGACGTTCTCGTGGTCTTCCTCCGGCGAAACCCTGATGATCTGCGGGCCTCGGATCGTCTACCCCCTAGACATTCTTCTGACAGGGGTAGCCCGGCGTAGCTCTCTCTTGTTTTGTTTTTCATTATGTCATAGGATGATGTGAAACCATGTTGGTTCACAAGTTGGGGCACTATACGGCCCGGTTTCACCTGAACGGGGAGATTCCCCCTTATAGAGGTCCAGAACCTTCGCTTCTAGGTTAGAGCGCATGCATGCGAGGAGGGACACATGCAAGCACATATACCAACCTGGCACCACACTCACACACATATGCTAGGGACACATGCAAGTTTTCATCGATTCCGACTTTCTCGTGGTCTTCCTCCGGCGAAACCCTGATGATCTGCGGGCCTCGGATCGTCTACCCCCTAGACATTCATCTGACAGGGGTAGCCCGGCATAGCTCTCTCTTTTTTTGTGTTTGACTAGGTCATAGGATGATGTAAAACCATGTTGGTTCACAAGTTGGGGCACTATCCTACCCGGTTTCACCTGAACGGGGAGATTCCCCTTATACTGGTCCAGAACCTTTCGCTTCTAGGTTAGAGCGCATGCATGCGAGGGGGACACATGCAATCACCTATACCAACCTTGCACCACACTCACACACCTATTATAGGGACACCTGCAAGTTTTCAGATGATTCCGACGTTCTCGTGGACTTCCTCCGGCGAAATCCTGATGATCTACGGGCCTCGGATTGTCTACCCCCTAGACATTCTTCTGACAGGGGTATCCCGGCGTAGTTCTCTCTTGTTTTGTGTTTGACTATGTCATAGGATGATGTGAAACCATGTTGGTTCCCAAGTTGGGGCACTATACGGCCCGGTTTCACCGTAACAGGGAGATTCCCCCTTATACAGGTCCAGAACCTTTCGCTTCTAGGTTAGAGCGCATGCATGCGAGGGGGGACACATGCAATCACCTATACCAACCTGGCACCACACTCACACACATATGCTAGGGACACATGCAAGTTTTCATCGATTGTGACGTTCTCGTGGTCTTCCTCCGGCGAAACCCTGATCTGCGGGCCTCGGATCGTCTACCCCCTAGACATTCTTCTGACAGGGGTAGCCCGGCGTAGCTCACTCTTGTTTTGTGTTTGACTAGGTCATAGGATGATGTAAAACCATGTTGGTTCACAAGTTGGGGCACTATCCTACCCGGTTTCACCTGAACGGGGAGATTCCCCCTTATACAGGTCCAGAACCTTCGCTTCTAGGTTAGAGCGCATGCATGCGAGGGGGACACATGCAATCACCTATACCAACCTTGCACCACACTCACACACATATGCTAGAGACACATGCAAGTTTTCAGATGATTCCGACGTTCTCGTGGTCTTTTTCTGGTGAAACCCTGATCTGCGGGCCTCGGATCGTCTGCCCCTAGACATTCTTCTGACAGGGGTAACCTGGCGTAGCTCTCTCTTGTTTTGTGTTTGATTATGTCATGGGATGATGTGAAACCATGTTGGTTCACAAGTTGGGGCACTATACGGCCCGGTTTCACCGTAACAGGGAGATTCCCCCTTATACAGGTCCAGAACCTTTGCTTCTAGGTTAGAGCGCATGCATGTGAGGGGGGACACATGCAATCACCTATACCGACCTGGCACCACACTCACACACATATGCTAGGGACACATGCAAGTTTTCACCGATTCCGGCGTTCTCGTGGTCTTCCTCCGGCGAAACCCTGATCTCCGGGCCTCGGATCTTCTACCTAATGGAAATGAAGTTCAACATCCTCTAGAACCTTATGGTCTATTGCAAAGTTAGTGTTTCCATGGTCTGAATACTAACAAATAGCCAACAAAAAGTTAACTAAAAACTTTAAATAAATACAATTGAAAGTAAAATAAAAATAAAATTATAAAATACCTAAAGGCACACCGCAAAGGACAAAACACATGGCAAAGAGGTCCTTTGCCGTGTGCCTGTCGCCGTCAAACACACGGCAAAGGTCCTTTGCCGTGTGTCTCTTGCCGTTAGACACACAACAAAGAAGTTTTTTCACCTTTTTCTTTTCTTTAATTAGCAAGGCTTTTATTACATATATGTTAGGTGATATTATTTCATAGGATCATGAGAGCACACATATGATCATAGGTTATTGTGGTCTTGATCACTATATACATGCACCCCCTGATTCCGACATTCTCGTGGACTTCCTCCGGCGAAACCCTGATGATCTGCAGGCCTCGGATCGTCTACCCCCTAGACATTCTTCTGACAAGGGTAGCCCGGCGTAGCTCTCTCTTGTTTTGTGTTTGATTATGTCATGGGATGATGTGAAACCATGTTGGTTCACAAGTTGGGGCACTATACGGCCCGGTTTCACCTGAACGGGGAGATTCCCCCTTATAGAGGTCCAGAACCTTCGCTTCTAGGTTAGAGCGCATGCATGCGAGGAGGGACACATGCAAGCACATATACCAACCTGGCACCACACTCACACACATATGCTAGGGACACATGCAAGTTTTCAGATGATTCCGGCGTTCTCGTGGTCTTCCTCCGCTGAAACACTGATCTGTGGGCCTCGGATCGTCTACCCCCTAGACATTCTTCTAACAGGGGTAGCCCGGCGTAGCTCTCTCTTGTTTTGTGTTTGATTATGTCATGGGATGATGTGAAACCATGTTGGTTCACAAGTTGGGGCACTATACGGCCCGGTTTCATCGTAACAGGGAGATTCCCCCTTATACAGGTCCAGAACATTCGCTTCTAGGTTAGAGCGCATGCATGTGAGGGGGTACACATGCAATCACCTATACCAACCTTGCACCACACTCACACACCTATTATAGGGACACCTGCAAGTTTTCAGATGATTCCGACGTTCTCGTGGACTTCCTCCGGCGAAATCCTGATGATCTACGGGCCTCGGATTGTCTACCCCCTAGACATTCTTCTGACAGGGGTATCCCGGCGTAGTTCTCTCTTGTTTTGTGTTTGACTATGTCATAGGATGATGTGAAACCATGTTGGTTCCCAAGTTGGGGCACTATACGGCCCGGTTTCACCGTAACAGGGAGATTCCCCCTTATACAGGTCCAGAACCTTTCGCTTCTAGGTTAGAGCGCATGCATGCGAGGGGGGACACATGCAATCACCTATACCAACCTGGCACCACACTCACACACATATGCTAGGGACACATGCAAGTTTTCATCGATTGTGACGTTCTCGTGGTCTTCCTCCGGCGAAACCCTGATCTGCGGGCCTCGGATCGTCTACCCCCTAGACATTCTTCTGACAGGGGTAGCCCGGCGTAGCTCACTCTTGTTTTGTGTTTGACTAGGTCATAGGATGATGTAAAACCATGTTGGTTCACAAGTTGGGGCACTATCCTACCCGGTTTCACCTGAACGGGGAGATTCCCCCTTATACAGGTCCAGAACCTTCGCTTCTAGGTTAGAGCGCATGCATGCGAGGGGGACACATGCAATCACCTATACCAACCTTGCACCACACTCACACACATATGCTAGAGACACATGCAAGTTTTCAGATGATTCCGACGTTCTCGTGGTCTTTTTCTGGTGAAACCCTGATCTGCGGGCCTCGGATCGTCTGCCCCTAGACATTCTTCTGACAGGGGTAACCTGGCGTAGCTCTCTCTTGTTTTGTGTTTGATTATGTCATGGGATGATGTGAAACCATGTTGGTTCACAAGTTGGGGCACTATACGGCCCGGTTTCACCGTAACAGGGAGATTCCCCCTTATACAGGTCCAGAACCTTTGCTTCTAGGTTAGAGCGCATGCATGTGAGGGGGGACACATGCAATCACCTATACCGACCTGGCACCACACTCACACACATATGCTAGGGACACATGCAAGTTTTCACCGATTCCGGCGTTCTCGTGGTCTTCCTCCGGCGAAACCCTGATCTCCGGGCCTCGGATCTTCTACCTAATGGAAATGAAGTTCAACATCCTCTAGAACCTTATGGTCTATTGCAAAGTTAGTGTTTCCATGGTCTGAATACTAACAAATAGCCAACAAAAAGTTAACTAAAAACTTTAAATAAATACAATTGAAAGGAAAATAAAAATAAAATTATAAAATACCTAAAGGCACACCGCAAAGGACAAAACACATGGCAAAGAGGTCCTTTGCCGTGTGCCTGTCGCCGTCAAACACACGGCAAAGGTCCTTTGCCGTGTGTCTCTTGCCGTTAGACACACAACAAAGAAGTTTTTTCACCTTTTTCTTTTCTTTAATTAGCAAGGCTTTTATTACATATATGTTAGGTGATATTATTTCATAGGATCATGAGAGCACACATATGATCATAGGTTATTGTGGTCTTGATCACTATATACATGCACCCCCTGATTCCGACATTCTCGTGGACTTCCTCCGGCGAAACCCTGATGATCTGCAGGCCTCGGATCGTCTACCCCCTAGACATTCTTCTGACAGGGGTAGCCCGGCGTAGCTCTCTCTTGTTTTGTGTTTGATTATGTCATGGGATGATGTGAAACCATGTTGGTTCACAAGTTGGGGCACTATACGGCCCGGTTTCATCGTAACAGGGAGATTCCCCCTTATACAGGTCCAGGACCTTCGCTTCTAGGTTAGAGCGCATGCATGTGAGGGGGTACACATGCAATCACCTATACCAACCTGGCACCACACTCACACACATATGCTAGGGACACATGCAAGTTTTCAGATGATTCCGGCGTTCTCGTGGTCTTCCTCCGCTGAAACACTGATCTGTGGGCCTCGGATCGTCTACCCCCTAGACATTCTTCTAACAGGGGTAGCCCGGCGTAGCTCTCTCTTGTTTTGTGTTTGATTATGTCATGGGATGATGTGAAACCATGTTGGTTCACAAGTTGGGGCACTATACGGCCCGGTTTCATCGTAACAGGGAGATTCCCCCTTATACAGGTCCAGAACATTCGCTTCTAGGTTAGAGCGCATGCATGTGAGGGGGTACACATGCAATCACCTATACCAACCTAGCACCACACTCAACACATATGCTAGGGACACATGCAAGTTTTCAGATGATTCCGATGTTCTCGTGGTCTTCCTCCGGTGAAACCCTGATCTGCGGGTCTCGGATCGTCTACCCCCTAGACATTCTTCTGACAGGGGTAGCCCGGCGTAGCTCTCTCTTGTTTTGTGTTTGATTATGTCATGGGATGATGTGAAACCATGTTGGTTCACAAGTTGGGGCACTATACGGCCCGGTTTCACTGTAACAGGGAGATTCCCCCTTATACAGGTCCAAAACCTTCGCTTCTAGGTTAGAGCGCATGGATGTGAGGGGGGACACATGCAATCACCTATACCAACCTGGCACCACACTCACACACATACGCTAGGGACACGTGAAAGTTTTCATCGATTCCGACGTTCTCGTGGTCTTCCTCCGGCAAAACACTGATCTCTGGGCCTCGGATCGTCTACCTAATGGAAATGAAGTTCAGCATCCTCTAGAACCTTATGGTCTATTGCAAAGTTAGTGTTTCCATGGTCTGAATACTAACAAATAGCCAAAAAAAAGTTAACTAAAAACTTTAAATAAATACAATTGAAAGAAAAAATAAAAAGAAAATTATAAAATACCTAAAGGCACACGACAAAGGACAAAACACACGGCAAAGAGGTCCTTTGCCGTGTACCTGTCGCCGTCAAACACACGGCAAAGGTCCTTTGCCATGTGTCTCTCGCCGTCAGACACACGGCAAAGAAGTTTTTTCACCTTTTTCTTTTCTTTAATTAGCAAGGCTTTTATTACATATATGTTAGGTGATATTATTTCATAGGATCATGAGAGCACACATATGATCATAGGTTATTGTGGTCTTCATCACTATATACATGCACCCCCCTGATTCCGACGTTCTCGTGGACTTCCTTCGGCGAAACCCTGATGATCTGCGGGCCTCGGATCGTCTACCCCCTAGACATTCTTCTGACAGGGGTAGCCCGACGTAGCTCTCTCTTGTTTTGTGTTTGATTATGTCATGGGACGATGTGAAACCATGTTGGTTCACAAGTTGGGGCACTATACGGCCCGGTTTCACCGTAACGGGGAGATTCCCCCTTATACAGGTCCAGAACCTTCGCTTCTAGGTTAGAGCGCATGCATGCGAGGGGGACACATGCAATCACCTATACCAACCTTGCACCACACTCACACACATATGCTAGGGAAACATGCAAGTTTTCAGATGATTCCGATGTTATCGTGGTCTTCCTCCGGCGAAACCCTGATGATCTGCGGGCCTCGGATCGTCTACCCCCTAGACATTCTTCTGACAGGGGTAGCCCGGCGTAGCTCTCTCTTGTTTTGTGTTTGATTATGTCATGGGATGATGTGAAACCATGTTGGTTCACAAGTTGGGGCACTATACGGCCCGGTTTCACCGTAACAGGGAGATTCCCCCTTATACAGGTCCAGAACCTTTCGCTTCTAGGTTAGAGCGCATGCATGCGAGGGGGGACACATGCAATCACCTATACCAACCTGGCACCACACTCACACACATATGCTAGGGACACATGCAAGTTTTCATCGATTCTGACGTTCTCGTGGTCTTCCTCCGGCGAAACCCTGATCTGCGGGCCTCGGATCGTCTACCCCCTAGACATTCTTCTGACAGGGGTAGCCCGGCGTAGCTCACTCTTGTTTTGTGTTTGACTAGGTCATAGGATGATGTAAAACCATGTTGGTTCACAAGTTGGGGCACTATCCTACCCGGTTTCACCTGAACGGGGAGATTCCCCCTTATACAGGTCCAGAACCTTCGCTTCTAGGTTAGAGCGCATGCAGGCGAGGGGGACACCTGCAATCACCTATACCAACCTTGCACCACACTCACACACATATGCTAGGGAAACATGCAAGTTTTCAGATGATTCCGACGTTCTCGTGGTCTTCCTCCGGCGAAACCCTGATGATCTGCGGGCCTCGGATCGTCTACCCCCTAGACATTCTTCTGACAGGGGTAGCCCGGAGTAGCTCTCTCTTGTTTTGTGTTTGATTATGTCATGGGATGATGTGAAACCATGTTGGTTCACAAGTTGGGGCACTATACGGCCCGGTTTCACCGTAACGGGGAGATTCCCCTTATACAGGTCCAGAACCTTTCGCTTCTAGGTTAGAGCGCATGCATGCGAGGGGGAACACATGCAATCACCTATACCAAACTGGCACCACACTCACACACATATGCTAGGGACACATGCAAGTTTTCATCGATTCCGACGTTCTCATGGTTTTCCTCCGGTGAAACCCTGATCTGCGGGCCTCGGATCGTCTACCCCCTAGACATTCTTCTGACAGGGGTAGCCCGGCGTAGCTCTCTCTTGTTTTGTGTTTTACTAGGTCATAGAATGATGTAAAACCATGTTGGTTCACAAGTTGGGGCACTATCCTACCCGGTTTCACCTGAACGGGGAGATTCCCCCTTATACAGGTCCAGAACCTTCGCTTCTAGGTTAGAGCGAATGCATGCGAGGGGGACACATGCAATCACCTATACCAACCTTGCACCACACTCACACACATATGATAGAGACACATGCAAGTTTTCAGATGATTCCGACGTTCTCGTGGTCTTCCTCCGGCGAAACCCTGATGATCTGCGGGCCTCGGATCGTCTACCCCCTAGACATTCTTCTGACAGGGGTAGCCCGGAGTAGCTCTCTCTTGTTTTGTGTTTGATTATGTCATGGGATGATGTGAAACCATGTTGGTTCACAAGTTGGGGCACTATACGGCCCGGTTTCACCGTAACGGGGAGATTCCCCTTATACAGGTCCAGAACCTTTCGCTTCTAGGTTAGAGCGCATGCATGCGAGGGGGGACACATGCAATCACCTATACCAACCTGGCACCACACTCACACACATATGCTAGGGACACAAGCAAGTTTTCATCGATTCCGACGTTCTCGTGGTCTTCCTCCGGCGAAACCCTGATCTCCGGGCCTCGGATCGTCTACCTAATGGAAATGAAGTTCAACATCCTCTAGAACCTTATGGTCTATTGCAAAGTTAGTGTTTCCATGGTCTGAATACTAACAAATAGCCAACAAAAAGTTAACTAAAAACTTTAAATAAATACAATTGAAAGAAAAAATAAAAAGAAAATTAGAAAATACCTAAAGGCACACGACAAAGGACAAAACACACGACAAAGAGGTCCTTTGCCGTGTACCTGTCGCCGTAAAACACACGGCAAAGGTCCTTTCCCGTGTGTCTCTCGCCGTCAGACACACAACAAAGAAGTTTTTTCACCTTTTTCTTTTCTTTAATTAGCAAGGCTTTTATTACATATATGTTAGGTGATATTATTTCATAGGATCATGAGAGCACACATATGATCATAGGTTATTGTGGTCTTCATCACTATATACATGCACCCCCCTGATTCCGACGTTCTCGTGGACTTCCTCCAGCGAAACCATGATGATCTGCGGGCCTCGGATCGTCTACCCCCTAGACATTCTTCTGACAGGGGTAGCCCGGGGTAGCCCGGCGTAGCTCTCTCTTGTTTTGTGTTTGATTATGTCATGGGATGATGTGAAACCATGTTGGTTCACAAGTTGGGGCACTATACGGCCCGGTTTCACCGTAACGGGGATATTCCCCCTTATACAGGTCCAGAACCTTCGCTTCTAGGTTAGAGCGCATGCATGTGAGGGGGGACACATGCAATCACCTATACCAACCTGGCACCACACTCACACACATATGCTAGGGACACATGCATGTTTTCATCGATTCCGACGTTCTCGTGGTCTTGCTCCGGCGAAACCCTGATCTGCGGGCCTCGGATCGTCTACCCCCCTAGACATTCTTCTGACAGGGGTAGCCCGGCGTAGCTCTCTCTTGTTTTGTGTTTGATTATGTCATGGGACGATGTGAAACCATGTTGGTTCACAAGTTGGGGCACTATACGGCCCGGTTTCACCGTAACGGGGAGATTCCCCCTTATACAGGTCCAGAACCTTCGCTTCTAGGTTAGAGCGCATGCATGCGAGGGGGACACATGCAATCACCTATACCAACCTTGCACCACACTCACACACATATGCTAGGTACACATGCAAGTTTTCAGATGATTCCGACGTTCTCGTGGTCTTCCTCCGGTAAAACCCTGATCTGCAGGCCTCGGATCGTCTACCCCCTAGACATTCTTCTAACAGGGGTAGCCTGGCGTAGCTCTCTCTTGTTTTGTGTTTGATTATGTCATGGGATGATGTGAAACCATGTTGGTTCACAAGTTGGGGCACTATACGGCCCGGTTTCTCCGTAACGGGGAGATTCCCCCTTATACAGGTCCAGAACCTTCGCTTCTAGGTTAGAGCGCATGCATGCGAGGGGGGACACATGCAATCACCTATACCAACCTTGCACCACACTCACACACATATGCTAGGGACACATGCAAGTTTTCAGATGATTCCGACGTTCTCGTGGTCTTCCTCTGGTGAAACCCTGATCTGCGGGCCTCGGATCGTCTGCCCCTAGACATTCTTCTGACAGGGGTAGCCCGGCGTAGCTCTCTCTTGTTTTGTGTTTGATTATGTCATGGGATGATGTGAAACCATGTTGGTTCACAAGTTGGGGCACTATACGGCCCGGTTTCACCGTAACGGGGAGATTCCCCCTTATACAGGTCAAGAACCTTCGCTTCTAGGTTAGAGCGAATGCATGTGAGGGGGGACACATGCAATCACCTATACCAACCTGGCACCACACTCACACACATATGCTAGGGACACATGCACGTTTTCACAGATTCCGACGTTCTCGTGGTCTTCCTCCGGCGAAACCCTGATCTCCGGGCCTCGGATCTTCTACCTAATGGAAATGAAGTTCAACATCCTCTAGAACCTTATGGTCTATTGCAAAGTTAGTGTTTCCATGGTCTGAATACTAACAAATAGCCAACAAAAAGTTAACTAAAAACTTTAAATAAATACAATTGAAAGAAAAATAAAAAGAAAATTAGAAAATACCTAAAGGCACACCGCAAAGGACAAAACACATGGCAAAGAGGACCTTTGCCGTGTGCCTGTCGCCGTCAAACACACGGCAAAGGACCTTTGCCGTGTGTCTCTTGCCGTCAGACACACAATAAAGAAGTTTTTTCACCTTTTTCTTTTCTTTAATTAGCAAGGCTTTTATTACATATATGTTAGGTGATATTATTTTATAGGATCATGAGAGCACACATATAATCATAGGTTATTGTGGTCTTGATCACTATATACATGCACCCCCTGATTCCGACATTCTCGTGGACTTCCTCCGGCGAAACCCTGATGATCTGCAGGCCTCGGATCGTCTACCCCCTAGACATTCTTCTGACAGGGGTAGCCCGGCGTAACTCTCTCTTGTTTTGTGTTTGATTATGTCATGGGATGATGTGACACCATGTTGGTTCACAAGTTGGGGCACTATACGGCCCGGTTTCATCGTAACGGGGAGATTCCCCCTTATACAGGTCCAGAACCTTCGCTTCTAGGTTAGAGCGCATGCATGTGAGGGGGGACACATGCAATCACCTATACCAACCTGGCACCACACTCACACACATATGCTAGGGACACATGCAAGTTTTCAGATGATTCCGACGTTCTCGTGGTCTTCCTCCGGTGAAACCCTGATCTGCGGGCCTCGGATCGTCTACCCCTAGACATTCTTCTGACAGGGGTAGCCCAGCGTAGTTCTCTCTTGTTTTGTGTTTGATTATGTCATGGGATGATGTGAAACCATGTTGGTTCACAAGTTGGGGCACTATACGACCCGGTTTCACTGTAACAGGGAGATTCCCCCATATACATGTCCAAAACCTTCGCTTCTAGGTTAGAGCGCATGCATGTGAGGGGGCACACATGCAATCACCTATACCAACCTGGCACCACACTCACACACATATGCTAGGGACACATGCAAGTTTTCATCGATTCCGACGTTCTCGTGGTCTTCCTCCGGCGAAACCCTGATCTCCGGGCCTCGGATCGTCTACCTAATGGAAATGAAGTTCAGCATCCTCTAGAACCTTATGGTCTATTGCAAAGTTAGTGTTTCCATGGTCTGAATACTAACAAATAGCCAACAAAAAGTTAACTAAAAACTTTAAATAAATACAATTGAAAGAAAAAATAAAAAGAAAATTAGAAAATACCTAAAGGCACACGACAAAGGACAAAACACACGGCAAAGAGGTCCTTTGCCGTGTACCTGTCGCCGTCAAACACACGGCAAAGGTCCTTTGCCGTGTGTCTATCGCCGTCAGACACACGGCAAAGACGTTTTTTCACCTTTTTCTTTTCTTTAATTAGCAAGGCTTTTATTACATATATGTTAGGTGATATTATTTCATAGGATCATGAGAGCACACATATGATCATAGGTTATTGTGGTCTTCATCACTATATACATGCACCCCCCTGATTCCGACGTTCTCGTGGACTTCCTCCGGCGAAACCCTGATGATCTGCGGGCCTCGGATCGTCTACCCCCTAGAAATTCTTCTGACAGGGGTAGCCCGGCGTAGCTCTCTCTTGTTTTGTGTTTGATTATGTCATGGGATGATGTGAAACCATGTCCGTTCACAAGTTGGGGCACTATACGGCCCGGTTTCACCGTAACAGGGAGATTCCCCCTTATACAGGTCCAGAACCTTCGCTTCTAGGTTAGAGCGCATGCATGTGAGGGGGGACACATGCAATCACCTATACCAACCTAGCACCACACTCACACACATATGCTAGGGACACATGCAAGTTTTCATCGATTCCGACGTTCGCGTGGTCTTCCTCCGGCGAAACCCTGATCTCCGGGCCTCGGATCGTCTACCTAATGGAAATGAAGTTCAGCATCCTCTAGAACCTTATGGTCTATTGCAAAGTTAGTGTTTCCATGGTCTGAATACTAACAAATAGCAAACAAAAAGTTAACTAAATTTTTTAAATAAATACAATTGAAAGAAAAAATAAAAAGAAAATTAGAAAATACCTAAAGGCACAGGACAAAGGACAAAACACACGGCAAAGAGGTCCTTTGCCGTGTACCTGTCGCCGTAAAACACACGGCAAAGGTCCTTTGCCGTGTGTCTCTTGCCGTCAGACACACAACAAAGAAGTTTTTTCACCTTTTTCTTTTCTTTAATTAGCAAGGCTTTTATTACATATATGTTAGGTGATATTATTTCATAGGATCATGAGAGCACACATATGATCATAGGTTATTGTGGTCTTCATCACTATATACATGCACCCCCCAAATTCCGATGTTCTCGTGGACTTCCTCCAGCGAAACCCTGATGATCTGCGGGCCTCGGATCGTCTACCCCCTAGACATTCTTCTGACAGGGGTAGCCCGGGGTAGCCCGGCGTAGATCTCTCTTGTTTTGTGTTTGATTATGTCATGGGATGATGTGAAACCATGTTGGTTCACAAGTTGGGGCACTATACGGCCCGGTTTCACCGTAACGGGGAGATTCCCCCTTATACAGGTCCAGAACCTTCGCTTCTAGGTTAGAGCGCATACATGTGAGGGGGGACACATGCAATCACCTATACCAACCTGGCACCACACTCACACACATATGCTAGGGACACATGCAAGTTTTCATCGATTCCGACGTTCTCGTGGTCTTCCTCCGGCGAAACCCTGATCTGCGGGCCTCGGATCGTCTACCCCCTAGACATTCTTCTGACAGGGGTAGCCCGGCGTAGCTCTCTCTTGTTTTGTGTTTGACTAGGTCATAGGATGATGTAAAACCATGTTGGTTCACAAGTTGGGGCACTATCCTACCCGGTTTCACCTGAACGGGGAGATTCCCCCTTATACAGGTCCAGAACCTTTCGCTTCTAGGTTAGAGCTTATGCATGCGAGGGGGACACATGCAATCACCTATACCCACCTTGCACCACACTGACACACATATGCTAGGGACACATGCAAGTTTTCAGATGATTCTGACGTTCTCGTGGACTTCCTCCGGCGAAACCCTGATGATCTGCGGGCCTCGGATCGTCTACCCCCCTAGACATTCTTCTGACAGGGGTAGCCCGGCGTAGCTCTCTCTTGTTTTGTGTCTGACTAGGTCATAGGATGATGTAAAACCATGTTGGTTCACAAGTTGGGGCACTATCCTACCCGGTTTCACCTGAACGGGGAGATTCCCCTTATACAGGTCTAGAACCTTTTGCTTGTAGGTTAGAGCGCATGCATGCGAGGAGGACACATGCAATCACCTATACCAACCTTGCACCACACTCACACACATATGCTAGGTACACATGCAAGTTTTCAGATGATTCCAACGTTCTCGCGGTCTTCCTCCGGTAAAACCCTGATCTGCGGGCCTCGGATCGTCTACCCCCTAGACATTCTTCTGACAGGGGTAGCCCGGCGTAGCTCTCTCTTGTTTTGTGTTTGACTAGGTCATAGGATGATGTAAAACCATGTTGGTTCACAATTTGGGGCACTATCCTACCCGGTTTCACCTGAACGGGGAGATTCCCCCTTATACAGGTCCAGAACCTTCGCTTCTAGGTTAGAGCGCATGCATGCGAGGGGGACACATGCAATCACCTATACCAACGTGGCACCACACTCACACACATATGCTAGGGACACATGCAAGTTTTCATCGATTCCGACGTTCTCGTGGTCTTCCTCCGGCGAAACCCTGATGATCTGCGGGCCTCGGATCGTCTACCCCCTAGACATTCTTCTGACAGGGGTAGCCCGGCGTAGCTCTCTCTTGTTTTGTGTTTGACTAGGTCATAGGATGATGTAAAACCATGTTGGTTCACAAGTTGGGGCACTATCCTACCCGGTTTCACCTGAACGGGGAGATTCCCCCTTATACAGGTCCAGAACCTTTCGCTTCTAGGTTAGAGCGCATGCATGCGAGGGGGACACATGCAATCACCTATACCCACCTTGCACCACACTGACACACATATGCTAGGGACACATGCAAGTTTTCAGATGATTCTGACGTTCTCGTGGACTTCCTCCGGCGAAACCCTGATGATCTGCGGGCCTCGGATCGTCTACCCCCCTAGACATTCTTCTGACAGGGGTAGCCCGGCGTAGCTCTCTCTTGTTTTGTGTCTGACTAGGTCATAGGATGAAGTAAAACCATGTTGGTTCACAAGTTGGGGCACTATCCTACCCGGTTTCACCTGAACGGGGAGATTCCCCTTATACAGGTCCAGAACCTTTTGCTTGTAGGTTAGAGCGCATGCATGCGAGGGGGACACATGCAATCACCTATACCAACCTTGCACCACACTCACACACATATGCTAGGTACACATGCAAGTTTTCAGATGATTCCGACGTTCTCGTGGTCTTCCTCCGGTAAAACCCTGATCTGCGGGCCTCGGATCGTCTACCCCCTAGACATTCTTCTAACAGGGGTAGCCTGGCGTAGCTCTCTCTTGTTTTGTGTTTGATTATGTCATGGGATGATGTGAAACCATGTTGGTTCACAAGTTGGGGCACTATACGGCCCGGTTTCACCGTAACAGGGAGATTCCCCCTTATACAGTTCCAGAACCTTCGCTTCTAGGTTAGAGCGCATGCATGCGAGGGGGGACACATGCAATCACCTATACCAACCTGGCACCACACTCACACACATATGCTAGGGACACATGCAAGTTTTCAGATGATTCCGACGTTCTCGTGGTCTTCCTCCGGCGAAACCCTGATGATCTGGGGGCCTCGGATCGTCTACCCCCCTAGACATTCTTCTGACAGGGGTAGCTCGGCGTAGCCCTCTCTTGTTTTGTGTTTGACTAGGTCATAGGATGATGTAAAACCATGTTGGTTCACAAGTTGGGGAACTATCCTACCCGGTTTCACCTGAACGGGGAGATTCCCCCTTATACAGGTCCAGAACCTTCGCTTCTAGGTTAGAGCAAATGCATCCGAGGGGGACACATGCAATCACCTATACCAACCTTGCACCACACTCACACACATATGCTAGGTACACATGCAAGTTTTCAGATGATTCCAACGTTCTCGCGGTCTTCCTCCGGTAAAACCCTGATCTGCGGGCCTCGGATCGTCTACCCCCTAGACATTCTTCTAACAGGGGTAGCCCGGTGTAGCCCTCTCTTGTTTTGTGTTTGATTATGTCATGGGATGATGTGAAACCATGTTGGTTCACAAGTTGGGGTACTATACGGCCCGGTTTCACCGTAACAGGGAGATTCCCCCTTATACAGGTCCAGAACCTTTCGCTTCTAGGTTAGAGCGCATGCATGCGAGGGGGGACACATGCAATCACCTATACCAACCTGGCACCACACTCACACACATATGCTAGGGACA
This sequence comes from Avena sativa, assembly GCA_916181665.1. Taxonomy (NCBI): domain Eukaryota; kingdom Viridiplantae; phylum Streptophyta; class Magnoliopsida; order Poales; family Poaceae; genus Avena; species Avena sativa. Next base: position 96,310,156 of record OV702294.1, read on the forward strand.
CATGCAAGTTTTCATCGATTCCGATGTTCTCGTGGTCTTCCTCCGGCGAAACCCTGATCTGCGGGCCTCGGATCGTCTACCCCCTAGACATTCTTCTGACAGGGGTAGCCCGACGTAGCTCTCTCTTGTTTTGTGTTTGACTAGGTCATAGGATGATGTAAAACCATGTTGGTTCACAAGTTGGGGCACTATCCTACCCGGTTTCACCTGAACGGGGAGATTCCCCCTTAGACAGGTCCAGAACCTTCGCTTCTAGGTTAGAGCGCATGCATGCGAGGGGGACACATGCAATCACCTATACCAACCTTGCACCACACTCACACACATATGCTAGGGAAACATGCAAGTTTTCAGATGATTCCGACGTTGTCGTGGTCTTCCTCCGGCAAAACCCTGATGATCTGCGGGCCTCGGATCGTCTACCCCCTAGACATTCTTCTGACAGGGGTAGCCCGGCGTAGCTCTCTCTTGTTTTGTTTTTCATTATGTCATAGGATGATGTGAAACCATGTTGGTTCACAAGTTGGGGCACTATATGGCCCGGTTTCACCTGAACGGGGAGATTCCCCCTTATAGAGGTCCAGAACCTTCGCTTCTAGGTTAGAGCGCATGCATGCGAGGAGGGACACATGCAAGCACATATACCAACCTGGCACCACACTCACACACATATGCTAGGTACACATGCAAGTTTTCATCGATTTCGACTTTCTCGTGGTCTTCCTCCGGCGAAACCCTGATGATCTGCGGGCCTCGGATCGTCTACCCCCTAGACATTCTTCTGACAGGGGTAGCCCGGCGTAGCTCTCTCTTGTTTTGTGTTTGACTAGGTCATAGTATGATGTGAAACCATGTTGGTTCACAAGTTGGGGCACTATATGGCCTGGTTTCACCGTAACGGGGAGATTCCCCCTTATACAGGTCCAGAACCTTTCGCTTCTAGGTTAGAGCGCATGCATGCGAGGGGGACACATGCAATCACCTATACCAACCTTGCACCACACTCACACACCTATGCTAGGGACACATGCAACTTTTCATCGATTCCGACGTTCTCGTGGTCTTCCTCCGGCAAAACCCTGATCTCCGGGCCTCGGATCGTCTACCTAATGGAAATGAAGTTCAGCATCCTCTAGGACCTTATGGTCTATTGCAAAGTTAGTGTTTCCATGGTCTGAATACTAACAAATAGCCAACAAAAAGTTAACTAAAAACTTTAAATAAATACAATTGAAAGAAAAAATAAAAAGAAAATTAGAAAATACCTAAAGGCACACGACAAAGGACAAAACACACGGCAAAGAGGTCCTTTGCCGTGTACCTGTCGCCGTAAAACACACGGCAAAGGTCCTTTGCCGTGTCTCTCTCGCCGTCAGACACACAACAAAGAAGTTTTTTCACCTTTTTCTTTTCTTTAATTAGCAAGGCTTTTATTACATATATGTTAGGTGATATTATTTCATAGGATCATGAGAGCACACATATGATCATAGGTTATTGTGGTCTTCATCACTATATACATGCACCCCCTGATTCCGACATTCTCGTGGACTTCCTCCGGCGAAACCCTAATCTGCGGGCCTCGGATCGTCTACGCCCTAGACATTCTTCTGACAGGGGTAGCCCGGCGTAGCTCTCTCTTGTTTTGTGTTTTACTAGGTCATAGGATGATGTAAAAGCATGTTGGTTCACAAGTTGGGGCACTATCCTACCCGGTTTCACCTGAACGGGGAGATTCCCCCTTATACAGGTCCAGAACCTTCGCTTCTAGGTTAGAGCGCATGCATGCGAGGGGGACACATGCAATCACCTATACCAACCTTGCACCACACTCACACACATATGCTAAGGAAACATGCAAGTTTTCAGATGATTCCGACGTTCTCGTGGTCTTCCTCCGGCGAAACCCTGATGATCTGCGGGCCTCGGATCGTCTACCCCCTAGACATTCTTCTGACAGGGGTAGCCCGGCGTAGCTCTCTCTTGTTTTGTGTTTTATTATGTCATGGGATGATGTGAAACCATGTTGGTTCACAAGTTGGGGCACTATACGGCCCGATTTCACCGTAACAGGGAGATTCCCCCTTATACAGGTCCAGAACCTTTCGCTTCTAGGTTAGAGCGCATGCATGCGAGGGGGACATATGAAATCACCTATACCAACCTGGCACCACACACACACACATATGCTAGGGACACATGCAAGTTTTTATCGATTCCGACGTTCTCATGGTCTTCCTCCGGTGAAACCCTGATCTGCGGGCCTCGGATCGTCTACCCCCTAGACATTCTTCTGACAGGGGTAGCCCGACGTAGCTCTCTCTTGTTTTGTGTTTGACTAGGTCATAGGATGATGTAAAACCATGTTGGTTCACAAGTTGGGGCACTATCCTACCCGGTTTCACCTGAACGGGGAGATTCCCCCTTATACAGGTCCAGAACCTTCGCTTCTAGGTTAGAGCGCATGCATGCGAGGGGGACACATGCAATCACCTATACCAACCTTGCACCACACTCACACACATATGCTAGGGAAACATGCAAGTTTTCAGATGATTCCGATGTTATCATCGTCTTCCTCCGGCGAAACCCTGATGATCTGCGGGCCTCGGATCGTCTACCCCTAGACATTCTTCTGACAGGGGTAGCCCGGCGTAGCTCTCTCTTGTTTTGTCTTTGATTATGTCATGGGATGATGTGAAACCATGTTGGTTCACAAGTTGGGGCACTATACGGCCCGGTTTCACCGTAACGGGGAGATGCCCCCTTATACAGGTCCAGAACCTTTCGCTTCTAGGTTAGAGCGCATGCATGCGAGGGGGGACACATGCAATCACCTATACCAACCTGGCACCACACTCACACACATATGCTAGGGACACATGCAAGTTTTCATCGATTCTGACGTTCTCGTGGTCTTCCTCCGGCGAAACCCTGATCTACGGGCCTCGGATCGTCTACCCCCTAGACATTCTTCTGACAGGGGTAGCCCGGCGTAGCTCACTCTTGTTTTGTGTTTGACTAGGTCATAGGATGATGTAAAACCATGTTGGTTCACAAGTTGGGGCACTATCCTACCCGGTTTCACCTGAACGGGGAGATTCCCCCTTATACAGGTCCAGAACCTTCGCTTCTAGGTTAGAGCGCATGCATGCGAGGGGGACACATGCAATGACCTATACCAACCTTGCACCACACTCATACACATATGCTAGGGAAACATGCAAGTTTTCAGATGATTCCGACGTTCTCGTGGTCTTCCTCCGGCGAAACCCTGATGATCTGCGGGCCTCGGATCGTCTACCCCCTAGACATTCTTCTGACAGGGGTAGCACGGCGTAGCTCTCTCTTGTTTTGTGTTTGATTATGTCATGGGATGATGTGAAACCATGTTGGTTCACAAGTTGGGGCACTGTACGGCCCGGTTTCACCGTAATGGGGAGATTCCCCTTATATAGGTCCAGAACCTTTCGCTTCTAGGTTAGAGCGCATGCATGCGAGGAGGGACACATGCAATCACCTATACCAAACTGGCACCACACTCACACACATATGCTAGGGACACATGCAAGTTTTCATCGATTCCGACGTTCTCGTGGTTTTCCTCCAGCGAAACCCTGATCTGCGGGCCTCGGATCGTCTACCCCCTAGACATTCTTATGACAGGGGTAGCCCGGCGTAGCTCTCTCTTGTTTTGTGTTTGACTAGGTCATAGGATGATGTAAAACCATGTTGGTTCACAAGTTGGGGAACTATCCTACCCGGTTTCACCTGAACGGGGAGATTCCCCCTTATACAGGTCCAGAACCTTCGCTTCTAGGTTAGAGCGAATGCATGCGAGGGGGACACATGCAATCACCTATACCAACCTTGCACCACACTCACACACATATGCTAGAGACACATGCAAGTTTTCAGATGATTCCGACGTTCTCGTGGTCTTCCTCCGGTGAAACCCTGATCTGCGGGCCTCGGATCGTCTGCCCCTAGACATTCTTCTGACAGGGGTATCCCGGCGTAGCTCTCTCTTGTTTTGTGTTTGATTATGTCATGGGATGATGTGAAACCATGTTGGTTCAGAAGTTGGGGCACTATACGGCCCGGTTTCACCGTAACAGGGAGATTCCCCCTTATAGAGGTCCAGAACCTTCGCTTCTAGGTTAGAGCGCATGCATGTGAGGGGGGACACATGCAATCACCTATACCAACCTGGCACCACACTCACACACATATGCTAGGGACACATGCAAGTTTTCACCGATTCCGACGTTCTCGTGGTCTTCCTCCGGCGAAACCCTGATCTCCGGGCCTCGGATCTTCTACCTAATGGAAATGAAGTTCAACATCCTCTAGAACCTTATGGTCTATTGCAAAGTTAGTGTTTCCATGGTCTGAATACTAACAAATAGCCAACAAAAAGTTAACTACAAACTTTAAATAAATACAATTGAAATAAAAATAAAAAGAAAATTATAAAATACCTAAAGGCACACCGCAAAGGACAAAACACATGGCAAAGAGGTCCTTTGCTGTGTGCCTGTCGCCGTCAAACACACGGCAAAGGACCTTTGCGGTGTGTCTCTTGCCGTCAGACACACAACAAAGAAGTTTTTTCACCTTTTTCTTTTCTTTAATTAGCAAGGCTTTTATTACATATATGTTAGGTGATATTATTTTATATTATCATGAGAGCACACATATGATCATAGGTTATTGTGGTCTTGATCACTATATACATGCACCCCCTGATTCCGACATTCTCGTGGACTTCCTCCGGCGAAACCCTGATGATCTGCAGGCCTCGGATCGTCTACCCCCTAGACATTCTTCTGACAGGGGTAGCCCGGCGTAGCTCTCTCTTGTTTTGTGTTTGATTATGTCATGGGATGATGTGAAACCATGTTGGTTCACAAGTTGGGGCACTATACGGCCTGGTTTCATCGTAACGGGGAGATTCCCCCTTATACAGGTCCAGAACCTTCGCTTCTAGGTTAGAGCGCATGCATGTGAGGGGGGACACATGCAATAACCTATACCAACCTGGCACCACACTCACACACATATGCTAGGGACACATGCAAGTTTTCAGATGATTCCGACGTTCTCGTGGTCTTCCTCCGGTGAAACCCTGATCTGCGGGCCTCGGATCGTCTACCCCCTAGACATTCTTCTGACAGGGGTAGCCCGGCGTAGCTCTCTCTTGTTTTGTGTTTGATTATGTCATGGGATGATGTGAAACCATGTTGGTTCACAAGTTGGGGCACTATACGGCCCGGTTTCACTGTAACAGGGAGATTCCCCCATATACATGTCCAAAACCTTCGCTTCTAGGTTAGAGCGCATGCATGTGAGGGGGCACACATGCAATCACCTATACCAACCTGGCACCACACTCACACACATATGCTAGGGACACATGCAAGTTTTCATCGATTCCGACGTTCTCGTGGTCTTCCTCCAGCGAAACCCTGATCTCCGGGCCTCGGATCGTCTACCTAATGGAAATGAAGTTCAGCATCCTCTAGAACCTTATGGTCTATTGCAAAGTTAGTGTTTCCATGGTCTGAATACTAACAAATAGCCAACAAAAAGTTAACTAAAAACTTTAAATAAATATAATTGAAAGAAAAAATAAAAAATACCTAAAGGCACACGACAATGGATAAAACACACGACAAAGAGGTCCTTTGCCGTGTACCTGTCGCCGTCAAACACACGGCAAAGGTCCTTTGCCGTGTGTCTGTCGCCGTCAGACACACGGCAAAGAAGTTTTTTCACCTTTTTCTTTTCTTTAATTAGCAAGGCTTTTATTACATATATGTTACGTGATATTATTTCATAGGATCATGAGAGCACACATATGATCATAGGTTATTGTGGTCTTCATCACTATATACATGCACCCCCTGATTCCGACGTTCTCGTGGACTTCCTTCGGCGAAACCCTGATGATCTGCGGGCCTCAGATCGTCTACCCCCTAGACATTCTTCTGACAGGGGTAGCCCGGCGTAGCTCTCTCTTGTTTTGTGTTTGATTATGTCATGGGATGATGTGAAACCATTTTGGTTCACAAGTTGGGGCACTATACGGCCCGGTTTCACCGTAACGGGGAGATTCCCCCTTATACAGGTCCAGAACCTTCGCTTCTAGGTTAGAGCGCATGCATGTGAGGGGGGACACATGCAATCACCTATACCAACCTGGCACCACACTCACACACATATGCTAGGGACACATGCTAGTTTTCATCGATACCGACGTTCGCGTGGTCTTCCTCCGGCGAAACCCTGATCTCCGGGCCTCGGATCGTCTACCTAATGGAAATGAAGTTTAGCATCCTCTAGAACCTTATGGTCTATTGCAAAGTTAGTGTTTCCATGGTCTGAATACTAACAAATAGCCAACAAAAAGTTAACTAAAAACTTTAAATAAATACAATTGAAAGAAAAAATAAAAAGAAAATTAGAAAATACCTAAAGGCGCACAACAAAGGACAAAACACACGGCAAAGAGGTCCTTTGCCGTGTACCTGTCGCCGTAAAACACACGGCAAAGGTCCTTTGCCGTGTGTCTCTCGCCGTCAGACACACAACAAAGAAGTTTTTTCACCTTTTTCTTTTCTTTAATTAGCAAGGCTTTTATTACATATATGTTAGGTGATATTATTTCATAGGATCATGAGAGCACACATATGATCATAGGTTATTGTGGTATTCATCACTATATACATGCACCCCCTGATTCCGACATTCTCGTGGACTTCCTCCAGCGAAACCCTGATGATCTGCGGGCCTCGGATCGTCTACCCCCTAGACATTCTTCTGACAGGGGTAGCCCGGCGTAGCTCTCTCTTGTTTTGTGTTTGATTATGTCATGGGATGATGTGAAACCATGTTGGTTCACAAGTTGGGGTACTATACGGCCCGGTTTCACCGTAACGGGGAGATTCCCCCTTATACAGGTCCAGAACCTTCGCTTCTAGGTTAGAGCGCATGCATGTGAGTGGGGACACATGCAATCACCTATACCAACCTGGAACCACACTCACAAACATATGCTAGGGACACATGCAAGTTTTCATCGATTCCGACGTTCTCGTGGTCTTCCTCCGGCGAAACCCTGATCTGCGGGTCTCGGATCGTCTACCCCCCTAGACATTCTTCTGACAGGGGTAGCCCGGCGTAGCTCTCTCTTGTTTTGTGTTTGTATAGGTCATAGGATGATGTACAACCATGTTGGTTCACAAGTTGGGGCACTATCCTACCCGGTTTCACCTGAACGGGGAGATTCCCCCTTATACAGGTCCAGAACCTTTCGCTTCTAGGTTAGAGCGCATGCATGCGAGGAGGACACATGTAATCACCTATACCCACCTTGCACCACACTCACACACATATGCTAGGGACACATGCAAGTTTTCAGATGATTCCGACGTTCTTGTGGACTTCCTCCGGCGAAACCCTAATGATCTGCGGGCCTCAGATCGTCTACCCCCCTAGACATTCTTCTGACAGGGGTAGCCCGGCGTAGCTCTCTCTTGTTTTGTGTCTGACTAGGTCATAGGATGATGTAAAACCATGTTGGTTCACAAGTTGGGGCACTATCCTACCCGGTTTCACCTCAACGGGGAGATTCCCCTTATACAGGTCCAGAACCTTTTGCTTGTAGGTTAGAGCGCATGCATGCGAGGGGGACACATGCAATCACCTATACCAACCTTGCACCACACTCACACACATATGCTAGGTACACATGCAAGTTTTCAGATGATTCCGACGTTCTCGTGGTCTTCCTCCAGTAAAACCCTGATCTGCGGGCCTCGGATCTTCTACCCCTTAGACATTCTTCTAACAGGGGTAGCCTGGCGTAGCTCTCTCTTGTTTTGTGTTTGATTATGTCATGGGATGATGCGAAACAATGTTGGTTCACAAGTTGGGGCACTATACAGCCCGGTTTCACCGTAACGGGGAGATTCCCCCTTATACAGGTCCAGAACCTTCGCTTCTAGGTTAGAGCGCATGCATGCGAGGGGGGACACATGCAACCACCTATACCAACCTGGCACCACACTCACACACATATTCTAGGGACACATGCAAGTTTTCATCGATTCCGACATTCTCGTGGTCTTCCTCCGACGAAACCCTGATGATCTGCGGGCCTCGGATCGTCTACCCCCCTAGACATTCTTCTGACAGGGGTAGCCCGACGTAGCTCTCTCTTGTTTTGTTTCTGACTAGGTCATAGGATGATGTAAAACCATGTTGGTTCACAAGTTGGGGCACTATCCTAACCAGTTTCACCTGAACGGGGAGATTCCCGTTATACAGGTCCAAAACCTTTCGCTTCTAGGTTAGAGCGCATGCATGCGAGGGGGACACATGCAATCACCTATACCAACCTTGGACCACACTCACACACATATGCTAGGGACACATGCAAGTTTTCAGATGATTCCGACGTTCTCGTGGTCTTCCTTCAGCGAAACCCTGATGATCTGCGGGCCTCGGATCGTCTACCCCCTAGACATTCTTCTGACAGGGGTAGCCCGGCGTAGCTCTCTCTTGTTTTGTGTTTGATTATGTCATGGGATGATGTGAAACCATGTTGGTTCACAAGTTGGGGCACTATACGGCCCGGTTTCACCGTAACGGGGAGATTCCCCCTTATAGAGGTCCAGAACCTTCGCTTCTAGGTTAGAGCGCATGCATGTGAGGGGGGACACATGCAATCACCTATACCAACCTGGCACCACACTCACACACATATGGTAGAGACACATGCAAGTTTTCATCGATTCCGACGTTCTCGTGGTCTTCCTCCGGCGAGACCCTGATCTCCGGGCCTCGGATCGTCTACCTAATGGAAATGAAGTTCAGCATCCTCTAGGACCTTATGGTCTATTGCAAAGTTAGTGTTTCCATGGTCTGAATACTAACAAATAGCCAACAAAAAGTTAACTAAAAACTTTAAATTAATACAATTGAAAGAAAAAATAAAAAGAAAATTAGAAAATACCTAAAGGCACATGACAAAGGACAAAACACACGGCAAAGAGGTCCTTTGCCGTGTACCTGTCGCCGTCAAACACACGGCAAAGGTCCTTTGCCGTGTGTCTCTCGCCGTCAGAGACACGGCAAAGAAGTTTTTTCACCTTTTTCTTTTCTTTAATTAGCAAGGCTTTTATTACATATATGTTAGGTGATATTATTTCATAGGATCATGAGAGCACACATATGATCATAGGTTATTGTGGTATTCATCACTATATACATGCACCCCCTGATTCCGACGTTCTCGTGGACTTCCTCCAACGAAACCCTGATGATCTGCGGGCCTCGGATCGTCTACCCCCTAGACATTCTTCTGAAAGGGGTAGCCCGGGGTAGCCCGGCGTAGCTCTCTCTTGTTTTGTGTTTTATTATGTCATGGGATGATGTGAAACCATGTTGGTTCACAAGTTGGGGTACTATACGGCCCGGTTTCACCGTAACGGGGAGATTCCCCCTTATACAGGTCCAGAACCTTCGCTTCTAGGTTAGAGCGCATGCATGTGAGTGGGGACACATGCAATCACCTATACCAACCTGGAACCACACTCACAAACATATGCTAGGGACACATGCAAGTTTTCATCGATTCCGACGTTCTCGTGGTCTTCCTCCGGCGAAACCCTGATCTGCGGGCCTCGGATTGTCTACCCCCCTAGACATTCTTCTGACAGGGGTAGCCCGGCGTAGCTCTCTCTTGTTTTGTGTCTGACTAGGTCATAGGATGATGTAAAACCATGTTGGTTCACAAGTTGGGGCACTATCCTACCTGGTTTCACCTGAACGGGGAGATTCCCCTTATACAGGTCCAGAACCTTTTGGTTGTAGGTTAGAGCGCATGCATGCGAGGGGGACACATGCAATCACCTATACCCACCTTGCACCACACTCACACACATATGCTAGGGACACATGCAAGTTTTCAGATGATTCCGACGTTCTCGTGGTCTTCCTCCGGCGAAACCCTGATGATCTGCGGGCCTCGGATCGTCTACCCCCTAGACATTCTTCTGACAGGGGTAGCCCGGAGTAGCTCTCTCTTGTTTTGTGTTTGATTATGTCATGGGATGATGTGAAACCATGTTGGTTCACAAGTTGGGGCACTATACGGCCCGGTTTCACCGTAACGGGGATATTCCCCCTTATACAGGTCCAGAACCTTTCGCTTCTAGGTTAGAGCGCATGCATGTGAGGGGGGACACATGCAATCACCTATACCAACCTGGCACCACACTCACACACATATGCTAGGGACACATGCATGTTTTCATCGATTCCGACGTTCTCGTGGTCTTGCTCCGGCGAAACCCTGATCTGCGGGCCTCGGATCGTCTACCCCCCTAGACATTCTTCTGACAGGGGTAGCCCGGCGTAGCTCTCTCTTGTTTTGTGTTTGATTATGTCATGGGACGATGTGAAACCATGTTGGTTCACAAGTTGGGGCACTATACGGCCCGGTTTCACCGTAACGGGGAGATTCCCCCTTATACAGGTCCAGAACCTTCGCTTCTAGGTTAGAGCGCATGCATGCGAGGGGGACACATGCAATCACCTATACCAACCTTGCACCACACTCACACACATATGCTAGGTACACATGCAAGTTTTCAGATGATTCCGACGTTCTCGTGGTCTTCCTCCGGTAAAACCCTGATCTGCAGGCCTCGGATCGTCTACCCCCTAGACATTCTTCTAACAGGGGTAGCCTGGCGTAGCTCTCTCTTGTTTTGTGTTTGATTATGTCATGGGATGATGTGAAACCATGTTGGTTCACAAGTTGGGGCACTATACGGCCCGGTTTCTCCGTAACGGGGAGATTCCCCCTTATACAGGTCCAGAACCTTCGCTTCTAGGTTAGAGCGCATGCATGCGAGGGGGGACACATGCAATCACCTATACCAACCTTGCACCACACTCACACACATATGCTAGGGACACATGCAAGTTTTCAGATGATTCCGACATTCTCGTGGTCTTCCTCCGGTGAAACCCTGATCTGCGGGCCTCGGATCGTCTACCCCCTAGACATTCTTCTAACAGGGGTAGCCTGGCGTAGCTCTCTCTTGTTTTGTGTTTGATTATGTCATGGGATGATGTGAAACCATGTTGGTTCACAAGTTGGGGCACTATACGGCCCGGTTTCACCGTAACAGGGAGATTCCCCCTTATACAGGTCCAGAACCTTTCGCTTCTAGGTTAGAGCGCATGCATGCGAGGGGGACACATGAAATCACCTATACCAACCTGGCACCACACTCACAAACATATGCTAGGGACACATGCAAGTTTTCAGATGATTCCGACGTTCTCGTGGTCTTCCTCCGGTGAAACCCTGATCTGCGGGCCTCGGATCGTCTACCCCCTAGACATTCTTCTGACAGGGGTAGCCCGGCGTAGCTCTCTCTTGTTTTGTGTTTGATTATGTCATGGGATGATGTGAAACCATGTTGGTTCACAAGTTGGGGCACTATACGGCCCGGTTTCACTGTAACAGGGAGATTCCCCCATATACATGTCCAAAACCTTCGCTTCTAGGTTAGAGCGCATGCATGTGAGGGGGCACACATGCAATCACCTATACCAACCTGGCACCACACTCACACACATATGCTAGAGACACATGCAAGTTTTCATCGATTCCGACGTTCTCGTGGTCTTCCTCCGGCGAGACCCTGATCTCCGGGCCTCGGATCGTCTACCTAATGGAAATGAAGTTCAGCATCCTCTAGGACCTTATGGTCTATTGCAAAGTTAGTGTTTCCATGGTCTGAATACTAACAAATAGCCAACAAAAAGTTAACTAAAAACTTTAAATTAATACAATTGAAAGAAAAAATAAAAAGAAAATTAGAAAATACCTAAAGGCACATGACAAAGGACAAAACACACGGCAAAGAGGTCCTTTGCCGTGTACCTGTCGCCGTCAAACACACGGCAAAGGTCCTTTGCCGTGTGTCTCTCGCCGTCAGAGACACGGCAAAGAAGTTTTTTCACCTTTTTCTTTTCTTTAATTAGCAAGGCTTTTATTACATATATGTTAGGTGATATTATTTCATAGGATCATGAGAGCACACATATGATCATAGGTTATTGTGGTATTCATCACTATATACATGCACCCCCTGATTCCGACGTTCTCGTGGACTTCCTCCAACGAAACCCTGATGATCTGCGGGCCTCGGATCGTCTACCCCCTAGACATTCTTCTGACAGGGGTAGCCCGGGGTAGCCCGGCGTAGCTCTCTCTTGTTTTGTGTTTTATTATGTCATGGGATGATGTGAAACCATGTTGGTTCACAAGTTGGGGTACTATACGGCCCGGTTTCACCGTAACGGGGAGATTCCCCCTTATACAGGTCCAGAACCTTCGCTTCTAGGTTAGAGCGCATGCATGTGAGTGGGGACACATGCAATCACCTATACCAACCTGGAACCACACTCACAAACATATGCTAGGGACACATGCAAGTTTTCATCGATTCCGACGTTCTCGTGGTCTTCCTCCGGCGAAACCCTGATCTGCGGGCCTCGGATCGTCTACCCCCCTAGACATTCTTCTGACAGGGGTAGCCCGGCGTAGCTCTCTCTTGTTTTGTGTCTGACTAGGTCATAGGATGATGTAAAACCATGTTGGTTCACAAGTTGGGGCACTATCCTACCTGGTTTCACCTGAACGGGGAGATTCCCCTTATACAGGTCCAGAACCTTTTGGTTGTAGGTTAGAGCGCATGCATGCGAGGGGGACACATGCAATCACCTATACCCACCTTGCACCACACTCACACACATATGCTAGGGACACATGCAAGTTTTCAGATGATTCCGACGTTCTCGTGGTCTTCCTCCGGCGAAACCCTGATGATCTGCGGGCCTCGGATCGTCTACCCCCTAGACATTCTTCTGACAGGGGTAGCCCGGAGTAGCTCTCTCTTGTTTTGTGTTTGATTATGTCATGGGATGATGTGAAACCATGTTGGTTCACAAGTTGGGGCACTATACGGCCCGGTTTCACCGTAACGGGGATATTCCCCCTTATACAGGTCCAGAACCTTTCGCTTCTAGGTTAGAGCGCATGCATGTGAGGGGGGACACATGCAATCACCTATACCAACCTGGCACCACACTCACACACATATGCTAGGGACACATGCATGTTTTCATCGATTCCGACGTTCTCGTGGTCTTGCTCCGGCGAAACCCTGATCTGCGGGCCTCGGATCGTCTACCCCCCTAGACATTCTTCTGACAGGGGTAGCCCGGCGTAGCTCTCTCTTGTTTTGTGTTTGATTATGTCATGGGACGATGTGAAACCATGTTGGTTCACAAGTTGGGGCACTATACGGCCCGGTTTCACCGTAACGGGGAGATTCCCCCTTATACAGGTCCAGAACCTTCGCTTCTAGGTTACAGCGCATGCATGCGAGGGGGACACATGCAATCACCTATACCAACCTTGCACCACACTCACACACATATGCTAGGTACACATGCAAGTTTTCAGATGATTCCGACGTTCTCGTGGTCTTCCTCCGGTAAAACCCTGATCTGCAGGCCTCGGATCGTCTACCCCCTAGACATTCTTCTAACAGGGGTAGCCTGGCGTAGCTCTCTCTTGTTTTGTGTTTGATTATGTCATGGGATGATGTGAAACCATGTTGGTTCACAAGTTGGGGCACTATACGGCCCGGTTTCTCCGTAACGGGGAGATTCCCCCTTATACAGGTCCAGAACCTTCGCTTCTAGGTTAGAGCGCATGCATGCGAGGGGGGACACATGCAATCACCTATACCAACCTTGCACCACACTCACACACATATGCTAGGGACACATGCAAGTTTTCAGATGATTCCGACGTTCTCGTGGTCTTCCTCCGGTGAAACCCTGATCTGCGGGCCTCGGATCGTCTACCCCCTAGACATTCTTCTAACAGGGGTAGCCTGGCGTAGCTCTCTCTTGTTTTGTGTTTGATTATGTCATGGGATGATGTGAAACCATGTTGGTTCACAAGTTGGGGCACTATACGGCCCGGTTTCACCGTAACAGGGAGATTCCCCCTTATACAGGTCCAGAACCTTTCGCTTCTAGGTTAGAGCGCATGCATGCGAGGGGGACACATGAAATCACCTATACCAACCTGGCACCACACTCACAAACATATGCTAGGGACACATGCAAGTTTTCAGATGATTCCGACGTTCTCGTGGTCTTCCTCCGGTGAAACCCTGATCTGCGGGCCTCGGATCGTCTACCCCCTAGACATTCTTCTGACAGGGGTAGCCCGGCGTAGCTCTCTCTTGTTTTGTGTTTGATTATGTCATGGGATGATGTGAAACCATGTTGGTTCACAAGTTGGGGCACTATACGGCCCGGTTTCACTGTAACAGGGAGATTCCCCCATATACATGTCCAAAACCTTCGCTTCTAGGTTAGAGCGCATGCATGTGAGGGGGCACACATGCAATCACCTATACCAACCTGGCACCACACTCACACACATATGCTAGGGACACATGCAAGTTTTCATCGATTCCGACGTTCTCGTGGTCTTCCTCCAGCGAAACCCTGATCTCCGGGCCTCGGATCGTCTACCTAATGGAAATGAAGTTCAGCATCCTCTAGAACCTTATGGTCTATTGCAAAGTTAGTGTTTCCATGGTCTGAATACTAACAAATAGCCAACAAAAAGTTAACTAAAAACTTTAAATAAATATAATTGAAAGAAAAAATAAAAAATACCTAAAGGCACACGACAATGGATAAAACACACGACAAAGAGGTCCTTTGCCGTGTACCTGTCGCCGTCAAACACACGGCAAAGGTCCTTTGCCGTGTGTCTGTCGCCGTCAGACACACGGCAAAGAAGTTTTTTCACCTTTTTCTTTTCTTTAATTAGCAAGGCTTTTATTACATATATGTTACGTGATATTATTTCATAGGATCATGAGAGCACACATATGATCATAGGTTATTGTGGTCTTCATCACTATATACATGCACCCCCTGATTCCGACGTTCTCGTGGACTTCCTTCGGCGAAACCCTGATGATCTGCGGGCCTCAGATCGTCTACCCCCTAGACATTCTTCTGACAGGGGTAGCCCGGCGTAGCTCTCTCTTGTTTTGTGTTTGATTATGTCATGGGATGATGTGAAACCATTTTGGTTCACAAGTTGGGGCACTATACGGCCCGGTTTCACCGTAACGGGGAGATTCCCCCTTATACAGGTCCAGAACCTTCGCTTCTAGGTTAGAGCGCATGCATGTGAGGGGGGACACATGCAATCACCTATACCAACCTGGCACCACACTCACACACATATGCTAGGGACACATGCTAGTTTTCATCGATACCGACGTTCGCGTGGTCTTCCTCCGGCGAAACCCTGATCTCCGGGCCTCGGATCGTCTACCTAATGGAAATGAAGTTTAGCATCCTCTAGAACCTTATGGTCTATTGCAAAGTTAGTGTTTCCATGGTCTGAATACTAACAAATAGCCAACAAAAAGTTAACTAAAAACTTTAAATAAATACAATTGAAAGAAAAAATAAAAAGAAAATTAGAAAATACCTAAAGGCGCACAACAAAGGACAAAACACACGGCAAAGAGGTCCTTTGCCGTGTACCTGTCGCCGTAAAACACACGGCAAAGGTCCTTTGCCGTGTGTCTCTCGCCGTCAGACACACAACAAAGAAGTTTTTTCACCTTTTTCTTTTCTTTAATTAGCAAGGCTTTTATTACATATATGTTAGGTGATATTATTTCATAGGATCATGAGAGCACACATATGATCATAGGTTATTGTGGTATTCATCACTATATACATGCACCCCCTGATTCCGACATTCTCGTGGACTTCCTCCAGCGAAACCCTGATGATCTGCGGGCCTCGGATCGTCTACCCCCTAGACATTCTTCTGACAGGGGTAGCCCGGCGTAGCTCTCTCTTGTTTTGTGTTTGATTATGTCATGGGATGATGTGAAACCATGTTGGTTCACAAGTTGGGGTACTATACGGCCCGGTTTCACCGTAACGGGGAGATTCCCCCTTATACAGGTCCAGAACCTTCGCTTCTAGGTTAGAGCGCATGCATGTGAGTGGGGACACATGCAATCACCTATACCAACCTGGAACCACACTCACAAACATATGCTAGGGACACATGCAAGTTTTCATCGATTCCGACGTTCTCGTGGTCTTCCTCCGGCGAAACCCTGATCTGCGGGTCTCGGATCGTCTACCCCCCTAGACATTCTTCTGACAGGGGTAGCCCGGCGTAGCTCTCTCTTGTTTTGTGTTTGTATAGGTCATAGGATGATGTACAACCATGTTGGTTCACAAGTTGGGGCACTATCCTACCCGGTTTCACCTGAACGGGGAGATTCCCCCTTATACAGGTCCAGAACCTTTCGCTTCTAGGTTAGAGCGCATGCATGCGAGGAGGACACATGTAATCACCTATACCCACCTTGCACCACACTCACACACATATGCTAGGGACACATGCAAGTTTTCAGATGATTCCGATGTTCTTGTGGACTTCCTCCGGCGAAACCCTAATGATCTGCGGGCCTCAGATCGTCTACCCCCCTAGACATTCTTCTGACAGGGGTAGCCCGGCGTAGCTCTCTCTTGTTTTGTGTCTGACTAGGTCATAGGATGATGTAAAACCATGTTGGTTCACAAGTTGGGGCACTATCCTACCCGGTTTCACCTCAACGGGGAGATTCCCCTTATACAGGTCCAGAACCTTTTGCTTGTAGGTTAGAGCGCATGCATGCGAGGGGGACACATGCAATCACCTATACCAACCTTGCACCACACTCACACACATATGCTAGGTACACATGCAAGTTTTCAGATGATTCCGACGTTCTCGTGGTCTTCCTCCAGTAAAACCCTGATCTGCGGGCCTCGGATCTTCTACCCCTTAGACATTCTTCTAACAGGGGTAGCCTGGCGTAGCTCTCTCTTGTTTTGTGTTTGATTATGTCATGGGATGATGCGAAACAATGTTGGTTCACAAGTTGGGGCACTATACAGCCCGGTTTCACCGTAACGGGGAGATTCCCCCTTATACAGGTCCAGAACCTTCGCTTCTAGGTTAGAGCGCATGCATGCGAGGGGGGACACATGCAACCACCTATACCAACCTGGCACCACACTCACACACATATTCTAGGGACACATGCAAGTTTTCATCGATTCCGACATTCTCGTGGTCTTCCTCCGACGAAACCCTGATGATCTGCGGGCCTCGGATCGTCTACCCCCCTAGACATTCTTCTGACAGGGGTAGCCCGACGTAGCTCTCTCTTGTTTTGTGTCTGACTAGGTCATAGGATGATGTAAAACCATGTTGGTTCACAAGTTGGGGCACTATCCTAACCAGTTTCACCTGAACGGGGAGATTCCCGTTATACAGGTCCAAAACCTTTCGCTTCTAGGTTAGAGCGCATGCATGCGAGGGGGACACATGCAATCACCTATACCAACCTTGGACCACACTCACACACATATGCTAGGGACACATGCAAGTTTTCAGATGATTCCGACGTTCTCGTGGTCTTCCTTCAGCGAAACCCTGATGATCTGCGGGCCTCGGATCGTCTACCCCCTAGACATTCTTCTGACAGGGGTAGCCCGGCGTAGCTCTCTCTTGTTTTGTGTTTGATTATGTCATGGGATGATGTGAAACCATGTTGGTTCACAAGTTGGGGCACTATACGGCCCGGTTTCACCGTAACGGGGAGATTCCCCCTTATAGAGGTCCAGAACCTTCGCTTCTAGGTTAGAGCGCATGCATGTGAGGGGGGACACATGCAATCACCTATACCAACCTGGCACCACACTCACACACATATGGTAGAGACACATGCAAGTTTTCATCGATTCCGACGTTCTCGTGGTCTTCCTCCGGCGAGACCCTGATCTCCGGGCCTCGGATCGTCTACCTAATGGAAATGAAGTTCAGCATCCTCTAGGACCTTATGGTCTATTGCAAAGTTAGTGTTTCCATGGTCTGAATACTAACAAATAGCCAACAAAAAGTTAACTAAAAACTTTAAATTAATACAATTGAAAGAAAAAATAAAAAGAAAATTAGAAAATACCTAAAGGCACATGACAAAGGACAAAACACACGGCAAAGAGGTCCTTTGCCGTGTACCTGTCGCCGTCAAACACACGGCAAAGGTCCTTTGCCGTGTGTCTCTCGCCGTCAGAGACACGGCAAAGAAGTTTTTTCACCTTTTTCTTTTCTTTAATTAGCAAGGCTTTTATTACATATATGTTAGGTGATATTATTTCATAGGATCATGAGAGCACACATATGATCATAGGTTATTGTGGTATTCATCACTATATACATGCACCCCCTGATTCCGACGTTCTCGTGGACTTCCTCCAACGAAACCCTGATGATCTGCGGGCCTCGGATCGTCTACCCCCTAGACATTCTTCTGACAGGGGTAGCCCGGGGTAGCCCGGCGTAGCTCTCTCTTGTTTTGTGTTTTATTATGTCATGGGATGATGTGAAACCATGTTGGTTCACAAGTTGGGGTACTATACGGCCCGGTTTCACCGTAACGGGGAGATTCCCCCTTATACAGGTCCAGAACCTTCGCTTCTAGGTTAGAGCGCATGCATGTGAGTGGGGACACATGCAATCACCTATACCAACCTGGAACCACACTCACAAACATATGCTAGGGACACATGCAAGTTTTCATCGATTCCGACGTTCTCGTGGTCTTCCTCCGGCGAAACCCTGATCTGCGGGCCTCGGATCGTCTACCCCCCTAGACATTCTTCTGACAGGGGTAGCCCGGCGTAGCTCTCTCTTGTTTTGTGTCTGACTAGGTCATAGGATGATGTAAAACCATGTTGGTTCACAAGTTGGGGCACTATCCTACCTGGTTTCACCTGAACGGGGAGATTCCCCTTATACAGGTCCAGAACCTTTTGGTTGTAGGTTAGAGCGCATGCATGCGAGGGGGACACATGCAATCACCTATACCCACCTTGCACCACACTCACACACATATGCTAGGGACACATGCAAGTTTTCAGATGATTCCGACGTTCTCGTGGTCTTCCTCCGGCGAAACCCTGATGATCTGCGGGCCTCGGATCGTCTACCCCCTAGACATTCTTCTGACAGGGGTAGCCCGGAGTAGCTCTCTCTTGTTTTGTGTTTGATTATGTCATGGGATGATGTGAAACCATGTTGGTTCACAAGTTGGGGCACTATACGGCCCGGTTTCACCGTAACGGGGAGATTCCCCCTTATAGAGGTCCAGAACCTTCGCTTCTAGGTTAGAGCGCATGCATGCGAGGGGGGACACATGCAATCACCTATACCAACCTGGCACCACACTCACACACATATTCTAGGGACACATGCAAGTTTTCATCGATTCCGACATTCTCGTGGTCTTCCTCCGACGAAACCCTGATGATCTGCGGGCCTCGGATCGTCTACCCCCCTAGACATTCTTCTGACAGGGGTAGCCCGGCGTAGCTCTCTCTTGTTTTGTGTTTGATTATGTCATGGGACGATGTGAAACCATGTTGGTTCACAAGTTGGGGCACTATACGGCCCGGTTTCACCGTAACGGGGAGATTCCCCCTTATACAGGTCCAGAACCTTCGCTTCTAGGTTAGAGCGCATGCATGCGAGGGGGACACATGCAATCACCTATACCAACCTTGCACCACACTCACACACATATGCTAGGTACACATGCAAGTTTTCAGATGATTCCGACGTTCTCGTGGTCTTCCTCCGGTAAAACCCTGATCTGCAGGCCTCGGATCGTCTACCCCCTAGACATTCTTCTAACAGGGGTAGCCTGGCGTAGCTCTCTCTTGTTTTGTGTTTGATTATGTCATGGGATGATGTGAAACCATGTTGGTTCACAAGTTGGGGCACTATACGGCCCGGTTTCTCCGTAACGGGGAGATTCCCCCTTATACAGGTCCAGAACCTTCGCTTCTAGGTTAGAGCGCATGCATGCGAGGGGGGACACATGCAATCACCTATACCAACCTTGCACCACACTCACACACATATGCTAGGGACACATGCAAGTTTTCAGATGATTCCGACGTTCTCGTGGTCTTCCTCCGGTGAAACCCTGATCTGCGGGCCTCGGATCGTCTGCCCCTAGACATTCTTCTGACAGGGGTAGCCCGGCGTAGCTCTCTCTTGTTTTGTGTTTGATTATGTCATGGGATGATGTGAAACCATGTTGGTTCACAAGTTGGGGCACTATACGGCCCGGTTTCACCGTAACGGGGAGATTCCCCCTTATACAGGTCAAGAACCTTCGCTTCTAGGTTAGAGCGAATGCATGTGAGGAGGGACACATGCAATCACCTATACCAACCTGGCACCACACTCACACACATATGCTAGGGACACATGCACGTTTTCACAGATTCCGACGTTCTCGTGGTCTTCCTCCGGCGAAACCCTGATCTCCGGGCCTCGGATCTTCTACCTAATGGAAATGAAGTTCAACATCCTCTAGAACCTTATGGTCTATTGCAAAGTTAGTGTTTCCATGGTCTGAATACTAACAAATAGCCAACAAAAAGTTAACTAAAAACTTTAAATAAATACAATTGAAAGAAAAATAAAAAGAAAATTAGAAAATACCTAAAGGCACACCGCAAAGGACAAAACACATGGCAAAGAGGTCCTTTGCCGTGTGCCTGTCACCGTCAAACACACGGCAAAGGACCTTTGCCGTGTGTCTCTTGCCGTCAGACACACAATAAAGAAGTTTTTTCACCTTTTTCTTTTCTTTAATTAGCAAGGCTTTTATTACATATATGTTAGGTGATATTATTTTATAGGATCATGAGATCACACATATAATCATAGGTTATTGTGGTCTTGATCACTATATACATGCACCCCCTGATTCCGACATTCTCGTGGACTTCCTCCGGCGAAACCCTGATGATCTGCAGGCCTCGGATCGTCTACCCCCTAGACATTCTTCTGACAGGGGTAGCCCGGCGTAGCTCTCTCTTGTTTTGTGTTTGATTATGTCATGGGATGATGTGACACCATGTTGGTTCACAAGTTGGGGCACTATACGGCCCGGTTTCATCGTAACGGGGAGATTCCCCCTTATACAGGTCCAGAACCTTCGCTTCTAGGTTAGAGCGCATGCATGTGAGGGGGGACACATGCAATCACCTATACCAACCTGGCACCACACTCACACACATATGCTAGGGACACATGCAAGTTTTCAGATGATTCCGACGTTCTCGTGGTCTTCCTCCGGTGAAACCCTGATCTGCGGGCCTCGGATCTTCTACCCCTAGACATTCTTCTGACAGGGGTAGCCCAGCGTAGTTCTCTCTTGTTTTGTGTTTGATTATGTCATGGGATGATGTGAAACCATGTTGGTTCACAAGTTGGGGCACTATACGACCCGGTTTCACTGTAACAGGGAGATTCCCCCATATACATGTCCAAAACCTTCGCTTCTAGGTTAGAGCGCATGCATGTGAGGGGGCACACATGCAATCACCTATACCAACCTGGCACCACACTCACACACATATGCTAGGGACACATGCAAGTTTTCATCGATTCCGACGTTCTCGTGGTCTTCCTCCGGCGAAACCCTGATCTCCGGGCCTCGGATCGTCTACCTAATGGAAATGAAGTTCAGCATCCTCTAGAACCTTATGGTCTATTGCAAAGTTAGTGTTTCCATGGTCTGAATACTAACAAATAGCCAACAAAAAGTTAACTAAAAACTTTAAATAAATACAATTGAAAGAAAAAATAAAAAGAAAATTAGAAAATACCTAAAGGCACACGACAAAGGACAAAACACACGGCAAAGAGGTCCTTTGCCGTGTACCTGTCGCCGTCAAACACACGGCAAAGGTCCTTTGCCGTGTGTCTATCGCCGTCAGACACACGGCAAAGACGTTTTTTCACCTTTTTCTTTTCTTTAATTAGCAAGGCTTTTATTACATATATGTTAGGTGATATTATTTCATAGGATCATGAGAGCACACATATGATCATAGGTTATTTTGGTCTTCATCACTATATACATGCAACCCCCTGATTCCGACGTTCTCGTGGACTTCCTCCGGCGAAACCCTGATGATCTGCGGGCCTCGGATCGTCTACCCCCTAGAAATTCTTCTGACAGGGGTAGCCCGGCGTAGCTCTCTCTTGTTTTGTGTTTGATTATGTCATGGGATGATGTGAAACCATGTTGGTTCACAAGTTGGGGCACTATACGGCCCGGTTTCACCGTAACAGGGAGATTCCCCCTTATACAGGTCCAGAACCTTCGCTTCTAGGTTAGAGCGCATGCATGTGAGGGGGGACACATGCAATCACCTATACCAACCTAGCACCACACTCACACACATATGCTAGGGACACATGCAAGTTTTCATCGATTCCGACGTTCGCGTGGTCTTCCTCCGGCGAAACCCTGATCTCCGGGCCTCGGATCGTCTACCTAATGGAAATGAAGTTCAGCATCCTCTAGAACCTTATGGTCTATTGCAAAGTTAGTGTTTCCATGGTCTGAATACTAACAAATAGCCAACAAAAAGTTAACTAAATTTTTTAAATAAATACAATTGAAAGAAAAAATAAAAAGAAAATTAGAAAATACCTAAAGGCACAGGACAAAGGACAAAACACACGGCAAAGAGGTCCTTTGCCGTGTACCTGTCGCCGTAAAACACACGGCAAAGGTCCTTTGCCGTGTGTCTCTTGCCGTCAGACACACAACAAAGAAGTTTTTTCACCTTTTTCTTTTCTTTAATTAGCAAGGCTTTTATTACATATATGTTAGGTGATATTATTTCATAGGATCATGAGAGCACACATATGATCATAGGTTATTGTGGTCTTCATCACTATATACATGCACCCCCCAAATTCCGATGTTCTCGTGGACTTCCTCCAGCGAAACCCTGATGATCTGCGGGCCTCGGATCGTCTACCCCCTAGACATTCTTCTGACAGGGGTAGCCCGGGGTAGCCCGGCGTAGATCTCTCTTGTTTTGTGTTTGATTATGTCATGGGATGATGTGAAACCATGTTGGTTCACAAGTTGGGGCACTATACGGCCCGGTTTCACCGTAACGGGGAGATTCCCCCTTATACAGGTCCAGAACCTTCGCTTCTAGGTTAGAGCGCATACATGTGAGGGGGGACACATGCAATCACCTATACCAACCTGGCACCACACTCACACACATATGCTAGGGACACATGCAAGTTTTCATCGATTCCGACGTTCTCGTGGTCTTCCTCCGGCGAAACCCTGATCTGCGGGCCTCGGATCGTCTACCCCCTAGACATTCTTCTGACAGGGGTAGCCCGGCGTAGCTCTCTCTTGTTTTGTGTTTGACTAGGTCATAGGATGATGTAAAACCATGTTGGTTCACAAGTTGGGGCACTATCCTACCCGGTTTCACCTGAACGGGGAGATTCCCCCTTATACAGGTCCAGAACCTTTCGCTTCTAGGTTAGAGCTTATGCATGCGAGGGGGACACATGCAATCACCTATACCCACCTTGCACCACACTGACACACATATGCTAGGGACACATGCAAGTTTTCAGATGATTCTGACGTTCTCGTGGACTTCCTCCGGCGAAACCTTGATGATCTGCGGGCCTCGGATCGTCTACCCCCCTAGACATTCTTCTGACAGGGGTAGCCCGGCGTAGCTCTCTCTTGTTTTGTGTCTGACTAGGTCATAGGATGATGTAAAACCATGTTGGTTCACAAGTTGGGGCACTATCCTACCCGGTTTCACCTGAACGGGGAGATTCCCCTTATACAGGTCTAGAACCTTTTGCTTGTAGGTTAGAGCGCATGCATGCGAGGAGGACACATGCAATCACCTATACCAACCTTGCACCACACTCACACACATATGCTAGGTACACATGCAAGTTTTCAGATGATTCCAACGTTCTCGCGGTCTTCCTCCGGTAAAACCCTGATCTGCGGGCCTCGGATCGTCTACCCCCTAGACATTCTTCTGACAGGGGTAGCCCGGCGTAGCTCTCTCTTGTTTTGTGTTTGACTAGGTCATAGGATGATGTAAAACCATGTTGGTTCACAATTTGGGGCACTATCCTACCCGGTTTCACCTGAACGGGGAGATTCCCCCTTATACAGGTCCAGAACCTTCGCTTCTAGGTTAGAGCGCATGCATGCGAGGGGGACACATGCAATCACCTATACCAACCTGGCACCACACTCACACACATATGCTAGGGACACATGCAAGTTTTCATCGATTCCGACGTTCTCGTGGTCTTCCTCCGGCGAAACCCTGATGATCTGCGGGCCTCGGATCGTCTACCCCCTAGACATTCTTCTGACAGGGGTAGCCCGGCGTAGCTCTCTCTTGTTTTGTGTTTGACTAGGTCATAGGATGATGTAAAACCATGTTGGTTCACAAGTTGGGGCACTATCCTACCCGGTTTCACCTGAACGGGGAGATTCCCCCTTATACAGGTCCAGAACCTTTCGCTTCTAGGTTAGAGCGCATGCATGCGAGGGGGACACATGCAATCACCTATACCCACCTTGCACCACACTGACACACATATGCTAGGGACACATGCAAGTTTTCAGATGATTCTGACGTTCTCGTGGACTTCCTCCGGCGAAACCCTGATGATCTGCGGGCCTCGGATCGTCTACCCCCCTAGACATTCTTCTGACAGGGGTAGCCCGGCGTAGCTCTCTCTTGTTTTGTGTCTGACTAGGTCATAGGATGATGTAAAACCATGTTGGTTCACAAGTTGGGGCACTATCCTACCCGGTTTCACCTGAACGGGGAGATTCCCCTTATACAGGTCCAGAACCTTTTGCTTGTAGGTTAGAGCGCATGCATGCGAGGGGGACACATGCAATCACCTATACCAACCTTGCACCACACTCACACACATATGCTAGGTACACATGCAAGTTTTCAGATGATTCCGACGTTCTCGTGGTCTTCCTCCGGTAAAACCCTGATCTGCGGGCCTCGGATCGTCTACCCCCTAGACATTCTTCTAACAGGGGTAGCCTGGCGTAGCTCTCTCTTGTTTTGTGTTTGATTATGTCATGGGATGATGTGAAACCATGTTGGTTCACAAGTTGGGGCACTATACGGCCCGGTTTCACCGTAACAGGGAGATTCCCCCTTATACAGGTCCAGAACCTTCGCTTCTAGGTTAGAGCGCATGCATGCGAGGGGGGACACATGCAATCACCTATACCAACCTGGCACCACACTCACACACATATGCTAGGGACACATGCAAGTTTTCAGATGATTCCGACGTTCTCGTGGTCTTCCTCCGGCGAAACCCTGATGATCTGCGGGCCTCGGATCGTCTACCCCCCTAGACATTCTTCTGACAGGGGTAGCTCGGCGTAGCCCTCTCTTGTTTTGTGTTTGACTAGGTCATAGGATGATGTAAAACCATGTTGGTTCACAAGTTGGGGAACTATCCTACCCGGTTTCACCTGAACGGGGAGATTCCCCCTTATACAGGTCCAGAACCTTCGCTTCTAGGTTAGAGCAAATGCATCCGAGGGGGACACATGCAATCACCTATACCAACCTTGCACCACACTCACACACATATGCTAGGTACACATGCAAGTTTTCAGATGATTCCAACGTTCTCGCGGTCTTCCTCCGGTAAAACCCTGATCTGCGGGCCTCGGATCGTCTACCCCCTAGACATTCTTCTGACAGGGGTAGCCCGGCGTAGCTCTCTCTTGTTTTGTGTTTGACTAGGTCATAGGATGATGTAAAACCATGTTGGTTCACAATTTGGGGCACTATCCTACCCGGTTTCACCTGAACGGGGAGATTCCCCCTTATACAGGTCCAGAACCTTCGCTTCTAGGTTAGAGCGCATGCATGCGAGGGGGACACATGCAATCACCTATACCAACCTTGCACAACACTCACAAACATATGCTAAGGAAACATGCAAGTTTTCAGATGATTCCGACGTTCTCGTGGTCTTCCTCCGGTAAAACCCTAATCTGCGGGCTCGGATCGTCTACCCCCTAGACATTCTTCTAACAGGGGTAGCCCGGCGTAGCCCTCTCTTGTTTTGTGTTTGATTATGTCATGGGATGATGTGAAACCATGTTGGTTCACAAGTTGGGGTACTATACGGCCCGGTTTCACCGTAACAGGGAGATTCCCCCTTATACAGGTCCAGAACCTTTCGCTTCTAGGTTAGAGCGCATGCATGCGAGGGGGGACACATGCAATCACCTATACCAACCTGGCACCACACTCACACACATATGCTAGGGACACATGCAAGTTTTCATCGATTCCGACGTTCTCGTGGTCTTCCTCCGGCGAAACCCTGATCTGCGGGCCTCGGATCGTCTACCCCCTAGACATTCTTCTGACAGGGGTAGCCCGACGTAGCTCTCTCTTGTTTTGTGTTTGACTAGGTCATAGGATGATGTAAAACCATGTTGGTTCACAAGTTGGGGCACTATCCTACCCGGTTTCACCTGAACGGGGAGATTCCCCCTTAGACAGGTCCAGAACCTTCGCTTCTAGGTTAGAGCGCATGCATGCGAGGGGGACACATGCAATCACCTATACCAACCTTGCACCACACTCACACACATATGCTAGGGAAACATGCAAGTTTTCAGATGATTCCGACGTTGTCGTGGTCTTCCTCCGGCAAAACCCTGATGATCTGCGGGCCTCGGATCGTCTACCCCCTAGACATTCTTCTGACAGGGGTAGCCCGGCGTAGCTCTCTCTTGTTTTGTTTTTCATTATGTCATAGGATGATGTGAAACCATGTTGGTTCACAAGTTGGGGCACTATACGGCCCGGTTTCACCTGAACGGGGAGATTCCCCCTTATAGAGGTCCAGAACCTTCGCTTCTAGGTTAGAGCGCATGCATGCGAGGAGGGACACATGCAAGCACATATACCAACCTGGCACCACACTCACACACATATGCTAGGGACACATGCAAGTTTTCATCGATTTCGACTTTCTCGTGGTCTTCCTCCGGCGAAACCCTGATGATCTGCGGGCCTCGGATCGTCTACCCCCTAGACATTCTTCTGACAGGGGTAGCCCGGCGTAGCTCTCTCTTGTTTTGTGTTTGACTAGGTCATAGTATGATGTTAAACCATGTTGGTTCACAAGTTGGGGCACTATATGGCCTGGTTTCACCGTAACGGGGAGATTCCCCCTTATACAGGTCCAGAACCTTTCGCTTCTAGGTTAGAGCGCATGCATGCGAGGGGGACACATGCAATCACCTATACCAACCTTGCACCACACTCACACACCTATGCTAGGGACACATGCAACTTTTCATCGATTCCGACGTTCTCGTGGTCTTCCTCCGGCAAAACCCTGATCTCCGGGCCTCGGATCGTCTACCTAATGGAAATGAAGTTCAGCATCCTCTAGGACCTTATGGTCTATTGCAAAGTTAGTGTTTCCATGGTCTGAATACTAACAAATAGCCAACAAAAAGTTAACTAAAAACTTTAAATAAATACAATTGAAAGAAAAAATAAAAAGAAAATTAGAAAATACCTAAAGGCACACGACAAAGGACAAAACACACGGCAAAGAGGTCCTTTGCCGTGTACCTGTCGCCGTAAAACACACGGCAAAGGTCCTTTGCCGTGTCTCTCTCGCCGTCAGACACACAACAAAGAAGTTTTTTCACCTTTTTCTTTTCTTTAATTAGCAAGGCTTTTATTACATATATGTTAGGTGATATTATTTCATAGGATCATGAGAGCACACATATGATCATAGGTTATTGTGGTCTTCATCACTATATACATGCACCCCCTGATTCCGACATTCTCGTGGACTTCCTCCGGCGAAACCCTAATCTGCGGGCCTCGGATCGTCTACGCCCTAGACATTCTTCTGACAGGGGTAGCCCGGCGTAGCTCTCTCTTGTTTTGTGTTTTACTAGGTCATAGGATGATGTAAAAGCATGTTGGTTCACAAGTTGGGGCACTATCCTACCCGGTTTCACCTGAACGGGGAGATTCCCCCTTATACTGGTCTAGAACCTTCGCTTCTAGGTTAGAGCGCATGCATGCGAGGGGGACACATGCAATCACCTATACCAACCTTGCACCACACTCACACACATATGCTAAGGAAACATGCAAGTTTTCAGATGATTCCGACGTTCTCGTGGTCTTCCTCCGGCGAAACCCTGATGATCTGCGGGCCTCGGATCGTCTACCCCCTAGACATTCTTCTGACAGGGGTAGCCCGGCGTAGCTCTCTCTTGTTTTGTGTTTTATTATGTCATGGGATGATGTGAAACCATGTTGGTTCACAAGTTGGGGCACTATACGGCCCGATTTCACCGTAACAGGGAGATTCCCCCTTATACAGGTCCAGAACCTTTCGCTTCTAGGTTAGAGCGCATGCATGCGAGGGGGACACATGAAATCACCTATACCAACCTGGCACCACACACACACACATATGCTAGGGACACATGCAAGTTTTTATCGATTCCGACGTTCTCATGGTCTTCCTCCGGTGAAACCCTGATCTGCGGGCCTCGGATCGTCTACCCCCTAGACATTCTTCTGACAGGGGTAGCCCGACGTAGCTCTCTCTTGTTTTGTGTTTGACTAGGTCATAGGATGATGTAAAACCATGTTGGTTCACAAGTTGGGGCACTATCCTACCCGGTTTCACCTGAACGGGGAGATTCCCCCTTATACAGGTCCAGAACCTTCGCTTCTAGGTTAGAGCGCATGCATGCGAGGGGGACACATGCAATCACCTATACCAACCTTGCACCACACTCACACACATATGCTAGGGAAACATGCAAGTTTTCAGATGATTCCGATGTTATCATCGTCTTCCTCCGGCGAAACCCTGATGATCTGCGGGCCTCGGATCGTCTACCCCTAGACATTCTTCTGACAGGGGTAGCCCGGCGTAGCTCTCTCTTGTTTTGTCTTTGATTATGTCATGGGATGATGTGAAACCATGTTGGTTCACAAGTTGGGGCACTATACGGCCCGGTTTCACCGTAACGGGGAGATGCCCCCTTATACAGGTCCAGAACCTTTCGCTTCTAGGTTAGAGCGCATGCATGCGAGGGGGGACACATGCAATCACCTATACCAACCTGGCACCACACTCACACACATATGCTAGGGACACATGCAAGTTTTCATCGATTCTGACGTTCTCGTGGTCTTCCTCCGGCGAAACCCTGATCTACGGGCCTCGGATCGTCTACCCCCTAGACATTCTTCTGACAGGGGTAGCCCGGCGTAGCTCACTCTTGTTTTGTGTTTGACTAGGTCATAGGATGATGTAAAACCATGTTGGTTCACAAGTTGGGGCACTATCCTACCCGGTTTCACCTGAACGGGGAGATTCCCCCTTATACAGGTCCAGAACCTTCGCTTCTAGGTTAGAGCGCATGCATGCGAGGGGGACACATGCAATGACCTATACCAACCTTGCACCACACTCATACACATATGCTAGGGAAACATGCAAGTTTTCAGATGATTCCGACGTTCTCGTGGTCTTCCTCCGGCGAAACCCTGATGATCTGCGGGCCTCGGATCGTCTACCCCCTAGACATTCTTCTGACAGGGGTAGCACGGCGTAGCTCTCTCTTGTTTTGTGTTTGATTATGTCATGGGATGATGTGAAACCATGTTGGTTCACAAGTTGGGGCACTGTACGGCCCGGTTTCACCGTAATGGGGAGATTCCCCTTATATAGGTCCAGAACCTTTCGCTTCTAGGTTAGAGCGCATGCATGCGAGGAGGGACACATGCAATCACCTATACCAAACTGGCACCACACTCACACACATATGCTAGGGACACATGCAAGTTTTCATCGATTCCGACGTTCTCGTGGTTTTCCTCCAGCGAAACCCTGATCTGCGGGCCTCGGATCGTCTACCCCCTAGACATTCTTATGACAGGGGTAGCCCGGCGTAGCTCTCTCTTGTTTTGTGTTTGACTAGGTCATAGGATGATGTAAAACCATGTTGGTTCACAAGTTGGGGAACTATCCTACCCGGTTTCACCTGAACGGGGAGATTCCCCCTTATACAGGTCCAGAACCTTCGCTTCTAGGTTAGAGCGAATGCATGCGAGGGGGACACATGCAATCACCTATACCAACCTTGCACCACACTCACACACATATGCTAGAGACACATGCAAGTTTTCAGATGATTCCGACGTTCTCGTGGTCTTCCTCCGGTGAAACCCTGATCTGCGGGCCTCGGATCGTCTGCCCCTAGACATTCTTCTGACAGGGGTATCCCGGCGTAGCTCTCTCTTGTTTTGTGTTTGATTATGTCATGGGATGATGTGAAACCATGTTGGTTCAGAAGTTGGGGCACTATACGGCCCGGTTTCACCGTAACAGGGAGATTCCCCCTTATAGAGGTCCAGAACCTTCGCTTCTAGGTTAGAGCGCATGCATGTGAGGGGGGACACATGCAATCACCTATACCAACCTGGCACCACACTCACACACATATGCTAGGGACACATGCAAGTTTTCACCGATTCCGACGTTCTCGTGGTCTTCCTCCGGCGAAACCCTGATCTCCGGGCCTCGGATCTTCTACCTAATGGAAATGAAGTTCAACATCCTCTAGAACCTTATGGTCTATTGCAAAGTTAGTGTTTCCATGGTCTGAATACTAACAAATAGCCAACAAAAAGTTAACTACAAACTTTAAATAAATACAATTGAAATAAAAATAAAAAGAAAATTATAAAATACCTAAAGGCACACCGCAAAGGACAAAACACATGGCAAAGAGGTCCTTTGCTGTGTGCCTGTCGCCGTCAAACACACGGCAAAGGACCTTTGCGGTGTGTCTCTTGCCGTCAGACACACAACAAAGAAATTTTTTCACCTTTTTCTTTTCTTTAATTAGCAAGGCTTTTATTACATATATGTTAGGTGATATTATTTTATATTATCATGAGAGCACACATATGATCATAGGTTATTGTGGTCTTGATCACTATATACATGCACCCCCTGATTCCGACATTCTCGTGGACTTCCTCCGGCGAAACCCTGATGATCTGCAGGCCTCGGATCGTCTACCCCCTAGACATTCTTCTGACAGGGGTAGCCCGGCGTAGCTCTCTCTTGTTTTGTGTTTGATTATGTCATGGGATGATGTGAAACCATGTTGGTTCACAAGTTGGGGCACTATACGGCCTGGTTTCATCGTAACGGGGAGATTCCCCCTTATACAGGTCCAGAACCTTCGCTTCTAGGTTAGAGCGCATGCATGTGAGGGGGGACACATGCAATAACCTATACCAACCTGGCACCACACTCACACACATATGCTAGGGACACATGCAAGTTTTCAGATGATTCCGACGTTCTCGTGGTCTTCCTCCGGTGAAACCCTGATCTGCGGGCCTCGGATCGTCTACCCCCTAGACATTCTTCTGACAGGGGTAGCCCGGCGTAGCTCTCTCTTGTTTTGTGTTTGATTATGTCATGGGATGATGTGAAACCATGTTGGTTCACAAGTTGGGGCACTATACGGCCCGGTTTCACTGTAACAGGGAGATTCCCCCATATACATGTCCAAAACCTTCGCTTCTAGGTTAGAGCGCATGCATGTGAGGGGGCACACATGCAATCACCTATACCAACCTGGCACCACACTCACACACATATGCTAGGGACACATGCAAGTTTTCATCGATTCCGACGTTCTCGTGGTCTTCCTCCAGCGAAACCCTGATCTCCGGGCCTCGGATCGTCTACCTAATGGAAATGAAGTTCAGCATCCTCTAGAACCTTATGGTCTATTGCAAAGTTAGTGTTTCCATGGTCTGAATACTAACAAATAGCCAACAAAAAGTTAACTAAAAACTTTAAATAAATATAATTGAAAGAAAAAATAAAAAATACCTAAAGGCACACGACAATGGATAAAACACACGACAAAGAGGTCCTTTGCCGTGTACCTGTCGCCGTCAAACACACGGCAAAGGTCCTTTGCCGTGTGTCTGTCGCCGTCAGACACACGGCAAAGAAGTTTTTTCACCTTTTTCTTTTCTTTAATTAGCAAGGCTTTTATTACATATATCTTACGTGATATTATTTCATAGGATCATGAGAGCACACATATGATCATAGGTTATTGTGGTCTTCATCACTATATACATGCACCCCCTGATTCCGACGTTCTCGTGGACTTCCTTCGGCGAAACCCTGATGATCTGCGGGCCTCAGATCGTCTACCCCCTAGACATTCTTCTGACAGGGGTAGCCCGGCGTAGCTCTCTCTTGTTTTGTGTTATTATGTCATGGGATGATGTGAAACCATTTTGGTTCACAAGTTGGGGCACTATACGGCCCGGTTTCACCGTAACGGGGAGATTCCCCCTTATACAGGTCCAGAACCTTCGCTTCTAGGTTAGAGCGCATGCATGTGAGGGGGGACACATGCAATCACCTATACCAACCTGGCACCACACTCACACACATATGCTAGGGACACATGCTAGTTTTCATCGATACCGACGTTCGCGTGGTCTTCCTCCGGCGAAACCCTGATCTCCGGGCCTCGGATCGTCTACCTAATGGAAATGAAGTTTAGCATCCTCTAGAACCTTATGGTCTATTGCAAAGTTAGTGTTTCCATGGTCTGAATACTAACAAATAGCCAACAAAAAGTTAACTAAAAACTTTAAATAAATACAATTGAAAGAAAAAATAAAAAGAAAATTAGAAAATACCTAAAGGCGCACAACAAAGGACAAAACACACGGCAAAGAGGTCCTTTGCCGTGTACCTGTCGCCGTAAAACACACGGCAAAGGTCCTTTGCCGTGTGTCTCTCGCCGTCAGACACACAACAAAGAAGTTTTTTCACCTTTTTCTTTTCTTTAATTTGCAAGGCTTTTATTACATATATGTTAGGTGATATTATTTCATAGGATCATGAGAGCACACATATGATCATAGGTTATTGTGGTATTCATCACTATATACATGCACCCCCTGATTCCGACATTCTCGTGGACTTCCTCCAGCGAAACCCTGATGATCTGCGGGCCTCGGATCGTCTACCCCCTAGACATTCTTCTGACAGGGGTAGCCCGGCGTAGCTCTCTCTTGTTTTGTGTTTGATTATGTCATGGGATGATGTGAAACCATGTTGGTTCACAAGTTGGGGTACTATACGGCCCGGTTTCACCGTAACGGGGAGATTCCCCCTTATACAGGTCCAGAACCTTCGCTTCTAGGTTAGAGCGCATGCATGTGAGTGGGGACACATGCAATCACCTATACCAACCTGGAACCACACTCACAAACATATGCTAGGGACACATGCAAGTTTTCATCGATTCCGACGTTCTCGTGGTCTTCCTCCGGCGAAACCCTGATCTGCGGGCCTCGGATCGTCTACCCCCCTAGACATTCTTCTGACAGGGGTAGCCCGGCGTAGCTCTCTCTTGTTTTGTGTTTGTATAGGTCATAGGATGATGTAAAACCATGTTGGTTCACAAGTTGGGGCACTATCCTACCCGGTTTCACCTGAACGGGGAGATTCCCCCTTATACAGGTCCAGAACCTTTCGCTTCTAGGTTAGAGCGCATGCATGCGAGGAGGACACATGTAATCACCTATACCCACCTTGCACCACACTCACACACATATGCTAGGGACACATGCAAGTTTTCAGATGATTCCGACGTTCTCGTGGACTTCCTCCGGCGAAACCCTAATGATCTGCGGGCCTCAGATCGTCTACCCCCCTAGACATTCTTCTGACAGGGGTAGCCCGGCGTAGCTCTCTCTTGTTTTGTGTCTGACTAGGTCATAGGATGATGTAAAACCATGTTGGTTCACAAGTTGGGGCACTATCCTACCCGGTTTCACCTCAACGGGGAGATTCCCCTTATACAGGTCCAGAACCTTTTGCTTGTAGGTTAGAGCGCATGCATGCGAGGGGGACACATGCAATCACCTATACCAACCTTGCACCACACTCACACACATATGCTAGGTACACATGCAAGTTTTCAGATGATTCCGACGTTCTCGTGGTCTTCCTCCAGTAAAACCCTGATCTGCGGGCCTCGGATCATCTACCCCTTAGACATTCTTCTAACAGGGGTAGCCTGGCGTAGCTCTCTCTTGTTTTGTGTTTGATTATGTCATGGGATGATGCGAAACAATGTTGGTTCACAAGTTGGGGCACTATACAGCCCGGTTTCACCGTAACGGGGAGATTCCCCCTTATACAGGTCCAGAACCTTCGCTTCTAGGTTAGAGCGCATGCATGCGAGGGGGGACACATGCAACCACCTATACCAACCTGGCACCACACTCACACACATATTCTAGGGACACATGCAAGTTTTCATCGATTCCGACATTCTCGTGGTCTTCCTCCGACGAAACCCTGATGATCTGCGGGCCTCGGATCGTCTACCCCCCTAGACATTCTTCTGACAGGGGTAGCCCGACGTAGCTCTCTCTTGTTTTGTGTCTGACTAGGTCATAGGATGATGTAAAACCATGTTGGTTCACAAGTTGGGGCACTATCCTAACCAGTTTCACCTGAACGGGGAGATTCCCGTTATACAGGTCCAAAACCTTTCGCTTCTAGGTTAGAGCGCATGCATGCGAGGGGGACACATGCAATCACCTATACCAACCTTGGACCACACTCACACACATATGCTAGGGACACATGCAAGTTTTCAGATGATTCCGACGTTCTCGTGGTCTTCCTTCGGCGAAACCCTGATGATCTGCGGGCCTCGGATCGTCTACCCCCTAGACATTCTTCTGACAGGGGTAGCCCGGCGTAGCTCTCTCTTGTTTTGTGTTTGATTATGTCATGGGATGATGTGAAACCATGTTGGTTCACAAGTTGGGGCACTATACGGCCCGGTTTCACCGTAACGGGGAGATTCCCCCTTATAGAGGTCCAGAACCTTCGCTTCTAGGTTAGAGCGCATGCATGTGAGGGGGGACACATGCAATCACCTATACCAACCTGGCACCACACTCACACACATATGGTAGAGACACATGCAAGTTTTCATCGATTCCGACGTTCTCGTGGTCTTCCTCCGGCGAAACCCTGATCTCCGGGCCTCGGATCGTCTACCTAATGGAAATGAAGTTCAGCATCCTCTAGGACCTTATGGTCTATTGCAAAGTTAGTGTTTCCATGGTCTGAATACTAACAAATAGCCAACAAAAAGTTAACTAAAAACTTTAAATTAATACAATTGAAAGAAAAAATAAAAAGAAAATTAGAAAATACCTAAAGGCACATGACAAAGGACAAAACACACGGCAAAGAGGTCCTTTGCCGTGTACCTGTCGCCGTCAAACACACGGCAAAGGTCCTTTGCCGTGTGTCTCTCGCCGTCAGAGACACGGCAAAGAAGTTTTTTCACCTTTTTCTTTTCTTTAATTAGCAAGGCTTTTATTACATATATGTTAGGTGATATTATTTCATAGGATCATGAGAGCACACATATGATCATAGGTTATTGTGGTCTTCATCACTATATACATGCACCCCCTGATTCCGACGTTCTCGTGGACTTCCTCCAGCGAAACCCTGATGATCTGCGGGCCTCGGATCGTCTACCCCCTAGACATTCTTCTGACAGGGGTAGCCCGGGGTAGCCCGGCGTAGCTCTCTCTTGTTTTGTGTTTTATTATGTCATGGGATGATGTGAAACCATGTTGGTTCACAAGTTGGGGTACTATACGGCCCGGTTTCACCGTAACGGGGAGATTCCCCCTTATACAGGTCCAGAACCTTCGCTTCTAGGTTAGAGCGCATGCATGTGAGTGGGGACACATGCAATCACCTATACCAACCTGGAACCACACTCACAAACATATGCTAGGGACACATGCAAGTTTTCATCGATTCTGACGTTCTCGTGGTCTTCCTCCGGCGAAGCCCTGATCTGCGGGCCTCGGATCGTCTACCCCCCTAGACATTCTTCTGACAGGGGTAGCCCGGCGTAGCTCTCTCTTGTTTTGTGTTTGTATAGGTCATAGGATGATGTAAAACCATGTTGGTTCACAAGTTGGGGCACTATCCTACCCGGTTTCACCTGAACGGGGAGATTCCCCCTTATACAGGTCCAGAACCTTTCGCTTCTAGGTTAGAGCGCATGCATGCGAGGGGGACACATGTAATCACCTATACCCACCTTGCACCACACTCACACACATATGCTAGGGACACATGCAAGTTTTCAGATGATTCCGACGTTCTCGTGGACTTCCTCCGGCGAAACCCTAATGATCTGCGGGCCTCGGATCGTCTACCCCCCTAGACATTCTTCTGACAGGGGTAGCCCGGCGTAGCTCTCTCTTGTTTTGTGTCTGACTAGGTCATAGGATGATGTAAAACCATGTTGGTTCACAAGTTGGGGCACTATCCTACCCGGTTTCACCTGAACGGGGAGATTCCCCTTATACAGGTCCAGAACCTTTTGCTTGTAGGTTAGAGCGCATGCATGCGAGGGGGACACATGCAATCACCTATACCAACCTTGCACCACACTCACACACATATGCTAGGTACACATGCAAGTTTTCAGATGATTCCGACGTTCTCGTGGTCTTCCTCCGGTAAAACCCTGATCTGCGGGCCTCGGATCGTCTACCCCCTAGACATTCTTCTAACAGGGGTAGCCTGGCGTAGCTCTCTCTTGTTTTGTGTTTGATTATGTCATGGGATGATGTGAAACCATGTTGGTTCACAAGTTGGGGCACTATACGGCCCGGTTTCACCGTAACGGGGAGATTCCCCCTTATACAGGTCCAGAACCTTCGCTTCTAGGTTAGAGCGCATGCATGCGAGGGGGGACACATGCAATCACCTATACCAACCTGGCACCACACTCACACACATATGCTAGGGACACATGCAAGTTTTCATCGATTTCGACATTCTCGTGGTCTTCCTCCGGCGAAACCCTGATGATCTGCGGGCCTCGGATCGTCTACCCCCCTAGACATTCTTCTGATAGGGGTAGCCCGACGTAGCTCTCTCTTGTTTTGTGTCTGACTAGGTCATAGGATGATGTAAAACCATGTTGGTTCACAAGTTGGGGCACTATCCTAACCGGTTTCACCTGAACGGGGAGATTCCCCTTATACAGGGCCAGAACCTTTCGCTTCTAGGTTAGAGCGCATGCATGCGAGGGGGACACATGCAATCACCTATACCAACCTTGCACCACACTCACACACATATGCTAGGGACACATGCAAGTTTTCAGATGATTCCGACGTTCTCGTGGTCTTCCTTCGGCGAAACCCTGATGATCTGCGGGCCTCGGATCGTCTACCCCCTAGACATTCTTCTGACAGGGGTAGCCCGGCGTAGCTCTCTCTTGTTTTGTGTTTGATTATGTCATGGGATGATGTGAAACCATGTTGGTTCACAAGTTGGGGCAATATACGGCCCGGTTTCACCGTAACGGGGAGATTCCCCCTTATACAGGTCCAGAACCTTCGCTTCTAGGTTAGAGCGCATGCATGTGAGGGGGGACACATGCAATCACCTATACCAACCTGGCACCACACTCACACACATATGCTAGGGACACATGAAAGTTTTCATCGATTCCGACGTTCTCGTGGTCTTCCTCCGGCGAAACCCTGATCTCCGGGCCTCGGATCGTCTACCTAATGGAAATGAAGTTCAGCATCCTCTAGGACCTTATGGTCTATTGCAAAGTTAGTGTTTCCATGGTCTGAATACTACAAATTGCCAACAAAAAGTTAACTAAAAACTTTAAATAAATACAATTGAAAGAAAAAATAAAAATAAAATTAGAAAATACCTAAAGGCACACGACAAAGGACAAAACACACGGCAAAGAGGTCCTTTGCCGTGTACCTGTCGCCGTCAAACACACGGCAAAGGTCCTTTGCCATGTGTCTCTCGCCGTCAGACACACGGCAAAGAAGTTTTTTCACCTTTTTCTTTTCTTTAATTAGCAAGGCTTTTATTACATATATGTTAGGTGATATTATTTCATAGGATCATGAGAGCACACATATGATCATATGTTATTGTGGTCTTCATCACTATATACATGCACCCCCTGATTCCGACGTTCTCGTGGACTTCCTCCGGCGAAACCCTGATGATCTGCGGGCCTCGGATCGTCTACCCCCTAGACATTCTTCTGACAGGGGTAGCCCGGCGTAGCTCTCTCTTGTTTTGTGTTTGATTATGTCATGGGATGATGTGAAACCATGTTGGTTCACAAGTCGGGGCATTATACGGCCCGGTTTCACCGTAACGGGGAGATTCCCCCTTATCCAGGTCCAGAACCTTCGCTTCTAGGTTAGAGCGCATGCATGTGAGGGGGGACACATGCAATCACCTATACCAACCTGGCACCACACTCACACACATATGCTAGGGACACATGAAGTTTTCATCGATTCCGACGTTCGCGTGGTCTTCCTCCGGCGAAACCCTGATCTCCGGGCCTCAGATCGTCTACCTAATGGAAATGAAGTTCAGCATCCTCTAGAACCTTATGGTCTATTGCAAAGTTAGTGTTTCCATGGTCTAAATACTAACAAATAGCCAACAAAAGTTAACTAAAAACTTTAAATAAATACAATTGAAAGAAAAAATAAAAATAAAATTAGAAAATACCTAAAGGCACACGACAATGGACAAAACACACGGAAAAGAGGTCCTTTGCCGTGTACTTGTCGCCGTAAAACACACGGCAAAGGTCCTTTGCCGTGTGTCTCTCGCCATCAGACACACAACAAAGAAGTTTTTTCACCTTTTTCTTTTCTTTAATTAGCAAGGCTTTTATTACATATATGTTAGGTGATATTATTTCATAGGATCATGAGAGCACACATATGATCATAGTTTATTGTGGTCTTCATCACTATATACATGCACCCCCCTGATTCCGACGTTCTCGTGGACTTCCTCCAGCGAAACCCTGATGATCTGCGGGCCTCGGATCGTCTACCCCCTAGACATTCTTCTGACAGGGGTATCCCGGCGTAGCTCTCTCTTGTTTTGTGTCTGAATAGGTCATAGGATGATGTAAAACCATGTTGGTTCACAAGTTGGGGCACTATCCTACCCGGTTTCACCTGAACGGGGAGATTCCCCTTATACAGGTCCAGAACCTTTTGCTTGTAGGTTAGAGCGCATGCATGCGAGGGGGACACATGCAATCACCTATACCAACCTTGCACCACACTCACACACATATGCTAGGTACACATG
Organism: Avena sativa; assembly: GCA_916181665.1. NCBI lineage: Eukaryota > Viridiplantae > Streptophyta > Magnoliopsida > Poales > Poaceae > Avena > Avena sativa. Next base: position 96,349,553 of record OV702294.1, read on the forward strand.
CAAGTTTTCAGATGATTCCGACGTTCTCGTGGTCTTCCTCCGGTAAAACCCTGATCTGCGGGCCTCGGATCGTCTACCCCCTAGACATTCTTCTAACAGGGGTAGCCTGGCGTAGCTCTCTCTTGTTTTGTGTTTGATTATGTCATGGGATGATGTGAAACCATGTTGGTTCACAAGTTGGGGCACTATACGGCCCGGTTTCACCGTAACAGGGAGATTCCCCTTATACAGGTCCAGAACCTTCGCTTCTAGGTTAGAGCGCATGCATGCGAGGGGGGACACATGCAATCACCTATACCAACGTGGCACCACACTCACACACATATGCTAGGGACACATGCAAGTTTTCAGATGATTCCGACGTTCTGGTGGTCTTCCTCCGGCCAAACCCTGATAATCTGCGGGCCTCGGATCGTCTACCCCCCTAGACATTCTTCTGACTGGGGTAGCTCGGTGTAGCCCTCTGTTGTTTTGTGTCTGACTAGGTCATAGGATGATGTAAAACCATGTTGGTTCACAAGTTGGGGCACTATCCTACCCGGTTTCACCTGAACGGGGAGATTCCCCTTATACAGGTCTAGAACCTTTGGATTGTAGGTTAGAGCGCATGCATGCGAGGGGGACACATGCAATCACCTATACCAACCTTGCACCACACTCACACACATATGCTAGGTACACATGCAAGTTTTCAGATGATTCCGACGTTCTCGTGGTCTTCCTCCGGTAAAACCCTAATCTGCGGACCTCGGATCGTCTACCCCCTAGACATTCTTCTAACAGGGGTAGCCCGGCGTAGCTCTCTCTTGTTTTGTGTTTGATTATGTCATGGGATGATGTGAAACCATGTTGGTTCACAAGTTGGGGTACTATACGGCCCGGTTTCACCGTAACGGGGAGATTCCCCCTAATACAGGTCCAGAACCTTTCGCTTCTAGGTTAGAGCGCATGCATGCGAGGGGGACACATGCAATCACCTATACCAACCTGGCACCACACTCACACACATATGCTAGGGACACATGCAAGTTTTCATCGATTCCGACGTTCTCGTGGTCTTCCTCCGGCGAAACCCTGATCTGCGGGCCTCGGATCGTCTACCCCCTAGACATTCTTCTGACAGGGGTAGCCCGACGTAGCTCTCTCTTGTTTTGTGTTTGACTAGGTCATAGGATGATGTAAAACCATGTTGGTTCACAAGTTGGGGCACTATCCTACCCGGTTTCACCTGAACGGGGAGATTCCCCCTTATACAGGTCTAGAACCTTCGCTTCTAGGTTAGAGCGCATGCATGCGAGGGGGACACATGCAATCACCTATACCAACCTTGCACCACACTCACAGACATATGCTAGGGAAACATGCAAGTTTTCAGATGATTCCGACGTTCTCGTGGTCTTCCCCTGGCGAAACCCTGATGATCTGCGGGCCTCGGATCGTCTACCCCCTAGACATTCTTCTGACAGGGGTAGCCCGGCGTATCTCTCTCTTGTTTTGTTTTTCATTATGTCATAGGATGATGTGAAACCATGTTGGTTCACAAGTTGGGGCACTATACGGCCCGGTTTCACCTGAACGGGGAGATTCCCCCTTATAGAGGTCCAGAACCTTCGCTTCTAGGTTAGAGTGCATGCATGCGAGGAGGGACACATGCAAGCACATATACCAACCTGGCACCACACTCACACACATATGCTAGGTACACATGCAAGTTTTCATCGATTCCGACGTTCTCGTGGTCTTCCTCCGGCGAAACCCTGATGATCTGCGGGCCTCGGATCGTCTACCCCCTAGACATTCATCTGACAGGGGTAGCCCGGCGTAGATCTCTCTTGTTTTGTGTTTGACTAGGTCATAGGATGATGTAAAATGATGTTGGTTCACTAGTTGGGGCACTATCCTACCCGGTTTCACCTGAACGGGGAGATTCCCCTTATACAGGTCCAGAACCTTTCGCTTCGAGGTTAGAGCGCATGCATGCGAGGGGGACACATGCAATCACCTATACCAACCTTGCACCACTCTCACACACATATGCTAGGGACACATGCAAGTTTTCAGATGATTCCGACGTTCTCGTGGACTTCCTCCGGCGAAATCCTGATGATCTACGGGCCTCGGATTGTCTACCCCCCTAGACATTCTTCTGACAGGGGTAGCCCGGCGTAGCTCTCTCTTGTTTTGTGTCTGACTAGGTCATAGGATGATGTAAAACCATGTTGGTTCACAAGTAGGGGCACTATACGGCCCGGTTTCACCGTAACGGGGAGATTCCCCCTTATACAGGTCTAGAACCTTTCGCTTCTAGGTTAGAGCGCACGCATGCGAGTAGGGACACATGCAATCACCTATACCAAACTGGCACCACACACACACACATATGCTAGGGACACATGCAAGTTTTCAGATGATTCCGACGTTCTCGTGGTCTTCCTCCGGTGAAATCCTGATCTGCGGGCCTCGGATCGTCTACCCCCTAGACATTCTTCTGACAGGGGTAGCCCGGCGTAGCTCTCTCTTGTTTTGTGTTTGATTATGTCATGGGATGATGTGAAACCATGTTGGTTCACAAGTTGGGGCATTATACGGCCCGGTTTCACCGTAATGGGGAGATTCCCCCTTATACAGGTCTAGAACCTTCGGTTAGAGTGAATGCATGCGAGGGGGACACATGCAATCGCCTATACCAACCTTTCACCACACTCACACACATATGCTAGGGACACATGCAAGTTTTCAGATGATTCCGACGTTCTCGTGGTCTTCCTCCGGTGAAACTCTGATCTGCGGGCCTCGGATCGTCTGCCCCTAGACATTCTTCTGACAGGGGTATCCCGGCGTATCTCTCTCTTGTTTTGTGTTTGATTATGTCATGGGATGATGTGAAACCATGTTGGTTCAGAAGTTGGGGCACTATACGGCCCGGTTTAACCGTAACAGGGAGATTCCCTCTTATACAGGTCCAGAACCTTCGCTTCTAGGTTAGAGCGCATGCATGTGAGGGGGGACACATGTAATCACCTATACCAACCTGGCACCACACTCACACACATATGCTAGGGACACATGCAAGTTTTCACCGATTCCGACGTTCTCGTGGTCTTCCTCCGGCGAAACGCTGATCTCCGGGCCTCGGATCTTCTACCTAATGGAAATGAAGTTCAACATCCTCTAGAACCTTATGGTCTATTGCAAAGTTAGTGTTTCCATGGTCTGAATACTAACAAATAGCCAACAAAAAGTTAACTAAAAACTTTAAATTAATACAATTGAAAGAAAAATAAAAATAAAATTAGAAAATACCTAAAGGCACACCGCAAAGGACAAAACACATGGCAAAGAGGTCCTTTGCCGTGTGCATGTCGCCGTCAAACACACGGCAAAGGACCTTTGCCGTGTGTCTCTTGCCGTCAGACACACAACAAAGAAGTTTTTTCACCTTTTTCTTTTCTTTAATTAGCAAGGCTTTTATTACATATATGTTAGGTGATATTATTTCATAGGATCATGAGAGCACACATATGATCATAGGTTATTGTGGTCTTGATCACTATATACATGCACCCCCTGATTCCGACATTCTCGTGGACTTCCTCCGGCTAAACCCTGATGATCTGCAGGCCTCGGATCGTCTACCCCTAGACATTCTTCTGACAGGGGTAGCCCGGCGTATCTCTCTCTTGTTTTGTGTTTGATTATGTCATGGGATGATGTGAAACCATGTTGGTTCACAAGTTGGGGCACTATACGGCCCGGTTTCATCGTAACGGGGAGATTCCCCCTTATACAGGTCCAGAACCTTTGCTTCTAGGTTAGAGCGCATGCATGTGAGGGGGTACACATGCAATCACCTATACCAACCTGGCACCACACTCACACACATATGCTAGGGACACATGCAAGTTTTCAGATGATTCCGACGTTCTCGTGGTCTTCCTCTGGTGAAACCCTGATCTGCGGGCCTCGGATCGTCTACCCCCTAGACATTCTTCTGACACGGGTAGCCCGGCGTAGCTCTCTCTTGTTTTGTGTTTGATTATGTCATGGGATGATGTGAAACCATGTTGATTCACAAGTTGGGGCACTATACTGGCCGGTTTCACTGTAACAGGGAGATTCCCCCTTATACAGGTCCAAAACCTTCGCTTCTAGGTTAGAGCGCATGCATGTGAGGGGGGACACATGCAATCACCTATACCAACCTGGCACCACACTCACACACATATGCTAGGGACACATGCAAGTTTTCATCGATTCCGACGTTCTCGTGGTCTTCCTCCGGCGAAACCCTGATCTCCGGGCCTCGGATCGTCTACCTAATGGAAATGAAGTTCAGCATCCTCTAGAACCTTATGGTCTATTGCAAAGTTAGTGTTTCCATGGTCTAAATACTAACAAATAGCCAACAAAAGTTAACTAAAAACTTTAAATAAATACAATTGAAAGAAAAAATAAAAATAAAATTAGAAAATACCTAAAGGCACACGACAAAGGACAAAACACACGGCAAAGAGGTCCTTTGCCGTGTACCTGTCGCTGTCACACACGGCAAAGGTCCTTTGCCGTGTGTCTCTCGCCGTCAGACACACGGCAAAGAAGTTTTTTCACCTTTTTCTTTTCTTTAATTAGCAAGGCTTTTATTACATATATGTTAGGTGATATTATTTCATAGGATCATGAGAGCACACATATGATCATAGGTTATTGTGGTCTTCATCACTATATACATGCACCCCCTGATTCCGACGTTCTCGTGGACTTCCTTCGGCGAAACCCTGATGATCTGCGGGCCTTGGATCGTCTACCCCCTAGACATTCTTCTGACAGGGGTAGCCCGGCGTAGCTCTCTCTTGTCTTGTGTTTGATTATGTCATGGGATGATGTGAAACCATGTTGGTACAGAAGTTGGGGCACTATATGGCCCGGTTTCACCGTAACGGGGAGATTCCCCCTTATACAGGTCCAAAACCTTCGCTTCTAGGTTAGAGCGCATGCATGTGAGGGAGGACACATGCAATCACCTATACCAACCTGGCACCACACTCACACACATATGCTAGGGACACATGCAAGTTTTCATTGATTCCGACGTTCGCGTGGTCTTCCTCCGGCGAAACCCTGATCTCCGGGCCTCGGATCGTCTACCTAATGGAAATGAAGTTCAGCATCCTCTAGAACCTTATGGTCTATTGCAAAGTTAGTGTTTCCATGGTCTGCATACTAACAAATAGCCAACAAAAAGTTAACTAAAAACTTTAAATAAATACAATTGAAAGAAAAAATAAAAAGAAAATTAGAAAATACCTAAAGGCACACGACAAAGGACAAAACACACGACAAAGAGGTCCTTTGCCGTGTACCTGTCGCCGTAAAACACACGGCAAAGGTCCTTTGCCGTGTGTCTCTCGCCGTCAGACACACAACAAAGAAGTTTTTTCACCTTTTTCTTTTCTTTAATTAGCAAGGCTTTTATTACATATATGTTAGGTGATATTATTTCATAGGATCATGAGAGCACACATATGATCATAGGTTATTGTGGTCTTCATCACTATATACATGCACCCCCTGATTCCGACGTTCTCGTGGACTTCCTCCAGCGAAACCCTGATGATCTGCGGGCCTCGGATCGTCTACCCCCTAGACATTCTTCTGACAGGGGTAGCCCGGGGTAGCCCGGCGTAGCTCTCTCTTGTTTTGTGTTTTATTATGTCATGGGATGATGTGAAACCATGTTGGTTCACAAGTTGGGGCACTATACGGCCCGGTTTCACCGTAACGGGGAGATTCCCCCTTATACAGGTCCAGAACCTTCGCTTCTAGGTTAGAGCGCATGCATGTGAGGGGGACACATGCAATCACCTATACCAACCTGGCACCACACTCACACACATATGCTACGGACACATGCAAGTTTTCATCGATTCCGACGTTCTCGTGGTCTTCCTCCGGCGAAACCCTGATCTGCGGGCCTCGGATCGTCTACCCCCCTAGACATTCTTCTGACAGGGGTAGCCCGGCGTAGCTTTCTCTTGTTTTATGTTTGACTAGGTCATAGGATGATTTAAAACCTTGTTGGTTCAAAAGTTGGGGCACTATCCTACCCGGTTTCACCTGAACGGGGAGATTCCCCCTTATACAGGTCTAGAACCTTTCGCTTCTAGGTTAGAGCGCATGCATGCGAGGGGGACACATGCAATCACCTATACCCACCTTGCACCACACTCGCACACATATGCTAGGGACACATGCAAGTTTTCAGATGATTCCGACGTTCTCGTGGTCTTCCTCCGGCGAAACCCTGATGATCTGCGGGCCTCGGATCGTCTACCCCCCTAGACATTCTTCTGACAGGGGTAGCCCGGCGTAGCTCTCTCTTGTTTTGTGTCTGACTAGGTCATAGGATGATGTAAAACCATGTTGGTTCACAAGTTGGGGCACTATCCTACCCGGTTTCACCTGAACAGGGAGATTCCCCTTATACAGGTCCAGAACCTTTTGCTTGTAGGTTAGAGCGCATGCATGCGAGGGGGACACATGCAATCACCTATACCAACCTTGCACCACACTCACACACATATGCTAGGTACACATGCAAGTTTTCAGATGATTCCGACGTTCTCGTGGTCTTCCTCCGGTAAAACCCTGATCTGCGGGCCTCGGATCGTCAACCCCCTAGACATTCTTCTAACAGGGGTAGCCTGGCGTAGCTCTCTCTTGTTTTGTGTTTGATTATGTCATGGGATGATGTGAAACCATGTTGGTTCACAAGTTGGGGCACTATACGGCCCGGTTTCACCGTAACGGGGAGATTCCCCCTTATACAGGTCCAGAACCTTCGCTTCTAGGTTAGAGCGCATGCATGCGAGGGGGGACACATGCAATCACCTATACCAACTTGGCACCACACTCACACACATATTCTAGGGACACATGCAAGTTTTCAGATGATTCCGACGTTCTCGTGGTCTTCCTCCGGCGAAACCCTGATGATCTGCGGGCCTCGGATCGTCTACCCCCCTAGACATTCTTCTGACAGGGGTAGCTCGGCGTAGACCTCTCTTGTTTTGTGTCTGACTAGGTCATAGGATGATGTAAAACCATGTTGGTTCACAAGTTGGGGCACTATCCTACCCGGTTTCACCTGAACGGGGAGATTCCCCTTATACAGGTCTAGAACCTTTTGCTTGTAGGTTAGAGCGCATGCATGCGAGGGGGAAACATGCAATCACCTATACCAACCTTGCACCACACTCACACACATATGCTAGGTACACATGCAAGTTTTCAGATGATTCCGACGTTCTCGTGGTCTTCCTCCGGTAAAACCCTAATCTGCGGGCCTCGGATCGTCTACCCCCTAGACATTCTTCTAACAGGGGTAGCCTGGCGTAGCTCTCTCTTGTTTTGTTTTTGGTTATGTAATGGGATGATGTGAAACCATGTTGGTTCACAAGTTGGGGCACTATACGGCCCGGTTTCACCGTAACGGGGAGATTCCCCCTTATACAGGTCCAGAACCTTCGCTTCTAGGTTAGAGCGCATGCATGCGAGGGGGGACACATGCAATCACCTATACCAACCTGGCACCACACTCACACACATATGCTAGGGATACATGCAAGTTTTCATCGATTCCGACGTTCTCGTGGTCTCCTCCGGCGAAACCCTGATCTGCGGGCCTCAGATCGTCTACCCCCCTAGAAATTCTTCTGACAGGGGTAGCCCGGCGTAGCCCTCTCTTGTTTTGTGTTTGACTAGGTCATAGGATGATGTAAAACCATGTTGGTTCACAAGTTGGGGCACTATCCTACCCGGTTTCACCTGAACGGGGAGATTCCCCCTTATACAGGTCCAGAACCTTCGCTTCTAGGTTAGAGCGCATGCATGCGAGGGGGAAACATGCAATCACCTATACCAACCTAGCACCACACTCACACACATATGCTAGGGAAACATGCCAGTTTTCAGATGATTCCGATGTTCTCGTGGTCTTCCTCCGGCGAAACCCTGATGATCTGCGGGCCTTGGATCGTCTACCCCCCTAGACATTCTTCTGACAGGGGTAGCCCGGCGTAGCTCTCTCTTGTTTTGTTTTTCATTATGTCATAGGATGATGTGAAACCATGTTGGTTCACAAGTTGGGGCACTATACGGCCCGGTTTCACCTGAACGGGGAGATTCCCCCTTATACAGGTCCAGAACCTTCGCTTCTAGGTTAGAGCGCATGCATGCGAGGGGGGACACATGCAAGCACATATACCAACCTGGCACCACACTCACACACATATGCTAGGGACACATGCAAGTTTTCATCGATTCTGACGTTCTCGTGGTCTTCCTCCGGCGAAACCCCGATGATCTGTGGGCCTCGGATCGTCTACCCCCCTAGACATTCATTTGACAGGGGTAGCCCGGCGTAGCTCTCTCTTGTTTTGTGTTTGACTAGGTCATAGGATGATGTAAAACCATGTTGGTTCACAAGTTGGGGCACTATCCTACCCGGTTTCACCTGAACGGGGAGATTCCCCTTATACAGGTCCAGAACCTTTCGCTTCTAGGTTAGAGCGCATGCATGCGAGGGGGACACATGCAATCACCTATACCAACCTTGCACCACACTCACACACATATGCTAGGGACACATGCAAGTTTTCAGATGATTCCGACGTTCTCGTGGACTTCCTCCGGCGAAACCCTGATGATCTACGGGCCTCGGATTGTCTACCCCCCTAGACATTCTTCTGACAGGGGTAGCCCGGCGTAGCTCTCTCTTGTTTTGTGTCTGACTAGGTCATAGGATGATGTAAAACCATGTTGGTTCACAAGTTGGGGCACTATCCTACCCGGTTTCACCTGAACGGGGAGATTCCCCTTATACAGGTCCAGAACCTTTCGCTTCTAGGTTAGAGCGCATGCATGCGAGGGGGACACATGCAATCACCTATACCAACCTTCCACCACTCACACACATATGCTAGGGACACATGCAAGTTTTCAGATGATTCCGACGTTCTCGTGGTCTTCCTCCGGTGAAACCCTGATCTGCGGGCCTCAGATCGTCTACCCCCTAGACATTCTGCTGACAGGGGTAGCCCGGCGTAGCTCTCTCTTGTTTTGTGTTTGATTATGTCATGGGATGATGTGAAACCATGTTGGTTCACAAGTTGGGGCATTATACGGCCCGGTTTCACCGTAACGGGGAGATTCCCCCTTATACAGGTCCAGAACCTTCGCTTCTAGGTTAGAGCGCATGCATGTGAGGGGGGACACATGCAATCACCTATACCAACCTGGCACCACACTCACACACATATGCTAGGGACACATGCAAGTTTTCATCGATTTCGATGTTCTCGTGGTCTTCCTCCGGCGAAACCCTGATCTCCGGGCCTCGGATCGTCTACCCCCCTAAACATTTTCGGTTAGAGCGCATGCATTGAAGTTCGTATAAGGGGACACATGCAAGTTTATGGTCTAGTGCAAAGTTCGTATTTCCATGGTCTCAATACTAACAAAAAGCCAAGAAAGATTTCACTTAAACATAAAATAAATACAAATGAAAGAAAAAACAATAAGAAAATTTGAAAATAGCATAAGGCACACGGCAAATGAGAAAACACACGGCAAAGAAATCCTTTGTCGTGTGTCTGTTTAGGGTACACGGCAAAGAATCTTTGCCGCGTCTTTTTCCAGGAAGTACACGGCAAAGCTCTTTGCCGTGTTCCGCGCTGGTTGGCACACGACAAAGGCTTGCCAATAGATAACGGCGCGGGCCCGTCCCTGCCTTATCCTCTCCCAGCTCGAGCTAGCCCACGCCTCCCCGCCCGACCCCGCGCCGCCGCCGCCTCGATCCAGCGCCGCCACCACCACCTCGATCCCGCGCCGTCGCCGCCGTCTACCTGCCCCCACGCCGCCGCTGCCGGCTCCTCCTCCACCCGGTCCACCCCCCATCCGCCTCCGTGCCCATCCGCCCCGGCCTGCCCCAGCCACCGCCCCCGGTCCTGGGAGCTCGCCGGCGGCTTCACCTCCGCCCGGTCCAGCCCCCCCTCCACCCACCGCCGGCCCGCCCCATCACCATCGGTATGTGTAGTATATGTATGTGTAGCTAGCTAGTATGTATGTGTAGCTAGTATGTATGTGTATGTGTAGTATATGTATGTGTAGCTATCTAGTATATATGTGTAGTATATGTATGTGTAGCTAGCTCGTATGTATGTGTAGCTAGTATGTATGTGTATGTGTAGCTAGTATGTATGTGTAGTATATATATGTATGTGTAGCTAGTATGTATGTGTAGTATATATTTGTAGTATATATTGTTAGATATATATAGCATGTATTTGTCCCATGTATTTGTTACATATATGTATAGTAGTATGTATATATGTTGTTTCATATATGCATGTGTATAGTAGTAATTTAGGAATTATGTGTAAATTTTTGGCATGTCTATAGTAGTAATTTAGTAATTTTTCTTCATGCAGGGGATATGTGTCGAGTCTGAGGGTGGGGTTGTCGATGGCGTAGGTCATTTTGCGGGAGGGTCGAGCATCTTCTTCACCTCTCGATCACGCTTCAAGGGTAAAAATCTATTCTCCTATCTTGCAAATACCTAGGGTTATTTTCGTGTGTAGATCACCAAGTCTGTCGCGTTACCTAGGCATCTCTTCCCGGCCGTAAGGATTACGTGGATAAATATGCATTAGTGGTCTAGCATATTATGAAGCGTAACTCTTACGGCATTTATCGGGACAGCCGGCGGATGCGTAGTTGGGTATGTTTTCCTTGTTCTACTCCAGTCCGAGATAGGATTTCGGCTGCACCTCCCTATTGTTCTCCGGATGCACATCCCTCTTGGCTTTTTGCCGAGACGTGTATCGGGAGAGCAGCGGGGAGGTGCTGCCGAAATTTTGTATCGGATCGGGGTAGAGCAGGGAGAACATACTCAATCTACGGATCCGGCGGTTGATAGGACCCTCTTTACCTATTAGAGAGATAGGTGGATATATGTATGGCGTAAAATATATGTTTGCTAAAATTAACCGAACTAATACCGGATTTATTTATATGGCATGATTAATTGAAAGCATTATATATGTCGTTTTTGGTACTAATTAGAGGATGGAGAATCATGACTGGATGTATGATGGCTATGTCAGTAAGTGGGACTTTACCTCAGAATGGCAAGAAAAGGCCGAGGACTTTGTGAACCGGGCATTTGCCGTCCCCAGCAGACCCAGAAGAATTTTTTGCCCCTGTGCAAGATGCAAGAACCTGAATACACATTCGAAGGATGATGTGAGTACTCACCTGCTCAATTACGGGTTCACACCATCCTACAAGACTTGGACATTCCATTGTGAAAAGTTAGCGAAACGTGCTAGGAGGGAGTCACGGCAGGGTCAGCAGCAGAGTCAGCCAAGGGGAGAATTTGATGTTGGTTTTGATAGGTGCATAGAAAACTTTGTGAATGCTAATGCGCCTGAAAGCCCTCATGTAGAGGCGGAGACACCTCAGGAGGCGGAGACAAGTGAGGAGCCGGAGGAAAACACGACAAAGTACTACGAGACTTTGTTTGCCTCACAGAGACCCCTTCATGCACATACAGATGTTACCCAACTGGATGCCATAGCTCGCCTTTTGGCCTTCAAGAGCCACAGGAACTTGACCAGAGAGGACTTCGATGATATGCTTGCCGTCGTTGGCAGCATTCTACCGAAAGGGCACCTCTTGCCGGAGAACTTCTACTATTCGACCAAACTCCTCCGTGACCTTAAGATGTCATATGAGCCGATACACGCTTGTCCGAAGGGATGCATGCTATTCACAAAGGAGCATGCTAAGACAAATTATTGTATCCGCTGCAAATCCTCTAGGTACTTTGAGGTCGATCCCAATGGTGATGGTCAGAAGAGGCAGACCGGGGTTGCCCAAAACATTCTTCGGTATCTTCCAATCATACCGAGGCTCCAGCGACTCTTCATGACCGAGGATACTGCCCAGCAGATGCAGTGGGTAGTAGAAGGGAACAGATGCCTCGACAAGATGATACATCCGTCGGATGGTAGTGCATGGAAGAACTTTGTCAAGAAATATCCTGATAAAGCCGGTGACAAGAGGAGCGTAGCAGTTGCCATATCAACCGATAGGTTCAATCCATATGGCATGTCGGCTTTAGTATATAGTTGTTGGCCAGTGTTTGTTATTCCCCTGAACCTCCCCCCTGGCGTCTGCATGAGATCAGAGAACATGTTTGTCTCGATGATAATCCCAGGGCCGAAATACCCGGGTAAGAACATGAATGTGTATCTAGAACCGCTGGTGGATGACTTGCTTCGTGGCTGGGAAGGTCAGGGGATCCGAACATTTGACGCTTCAAACAACGAGCACTTCGATATGTATGTCTGGTACCATACCTCTCTGCATGACCTACCAGCACGTGCGTTGTTCTGCGGCTGGTGTACACATGGGAAGTGGCCTTGCCCAGTGTGCATGCAATCTCTGACTTTCTTCTGGCTGTCGAAGGGAGGCAAGTATTCCTGCTTTGATGAACATCAACAGTGTCTTGAGCCGAATCATCCATATAGGAGTGACAAAAAGAGGTTCAAGAAAGGCCGTGTTGTCCATGATCCAAAGCCACGTCTAAAGACCGGAAAGGAAATCAAGGCTGAGTTAGAAGCTCTCCAGCCAAACTCCGATGGGAATGGTTTCGTGGGATACGGGGATACGCACCAGTGGACCCACATTCCGTGCTTATGGAAGCTCCCTTACTTTGAGGATCTTGAGCTCCCGCATAACATTGATGTAATGCACATCGAAAAGAATATCGGTGAGGCCCTTTGGAGCACCATAATGCAAACCGAGAAGACGAAAGATAACATCAAGGCTCGAATTGATCAAGAAGCATTGTGCAATAGGCCAAAGTTGAACATGCAGCCACCCGGAGGCAAAGGCAGAAAAAGGTGGTCTAAGCCAAAGGCTCCTTTCTGCCCAACAAAGCCCCAAAGAAGGGAGATCTTCCAGTGGATCGCGCAAAGTTTGTTTTTCCCTGATGGTTATGCGGCTAACTGGATGAGGGTGCGAACATGGAAATGTTGCGAGTACAAGGGCTCAAGAGTCATGACTACCACGTATGGCTTGAGCGGATAATGCCGATGATGATTCGAGGCTATGTCGATGAGGAGACTTGGCGAGTGCTGTCGAGGTTGAGCTTTTTCTTCCGTCAGATTTGTGCTAGGGAGTTAGACCGTAAAGTGCTTGAGAAGCTACATGAACAGGCACCCGAGTTGCTTTGCGATCTAGAGATGCTCCTTCCGCCAGGGTTCTTCAATCCGATGCAACATATGATCTTGCATCTTGCGGACGAGGCTTTAAAGGGGGGACCTGTGTGGGCCCGTTGGCAGTTTCCGCCCGAGAGAGAAACAAAGAAGCTTCGTAAGAAAACAGGCAATAAATGCAAGATCGAGGCATCCATAGCCGAGGCAGTCCTTAACGAGGAGGTTGCAAACTTCACCACAAAGCACTATGATGCCAACATTCCCACAAAGCACAACCCAGTGTTTCGTTACAATGCCGCCAACCATGAAGATGTACCCAATCTTAGCATCTTCGTTGGGCTAGGTGGCAAATCAAGTGGCACAAAGAGGTTCGCAATGAAAAAACATGAGCGGGAGTTGATCCACTCATATGTCTTGAACACCATGGAAGAAGTGAAGCCGTACATCGAGTAAGTTATCACCATTTAGTTTTCCACAAACATTCACTTCTATGTCCGTGCCTAACTCTCCTTTAAATTGTTATAGACGATTCAAGAGTGCACATTGGAAGAATCCAAATAGGGAGCCTAACCCTCAAGAGGAGCAGGATCTTTTCGATAAGGGTGGTGGTTTCGGTTTCGTCAGCTGGTTCTGTGGTTTGGTACTATTTGAGCCAACTTGCTGTGCTACACTTCTTGTGATAAACTTCTTATGCTAAACTTCTCGTTCTAACTTGTAGGCAAGAACTAACAAAGAGATGCAACCCGAGCTAAGAAATATTGCCAGGGGCTTTAACCATTCAGTCGACACGTTCAATGCTTATGACATGAATGGGTATCGCTTCCATACCCATGAATACACAACTAGCCGGCCCAACCAGAACACAAGGAAGGCTTCATTTCGTAGCCCCAAAGTCGAGAGAGGACATGTATTTTCGAGATTCATATAGCATGGGGATGTGACGGTGGCAAGCCCAGGAAAGGATTCTCGATCCACGACAACGATTCCTTTCGAGGAGTCGTTGCCGTGGAGACCGAATCCTTTCCTTGGCTTGCCGCGTCTCATACCCATGCTATATGGATCATGGAAGTATTTCTCTTCTTTCGTCTTTGCCGATACGAATATAGTGTGTGTTTAAAACTTGAGTATTATTGTACTGTTATGAATCTTGTGTCACTGATGTGTACTAATAAACTACTCTTTTCACTCTGTTTTGCAGGTGATTGAAAGATGCCGGGGGAAAGGGAGTTACAAGAAAGCTGAAAAGCTTGGCAAAACTTGTGACTGGTGGTTCAAAATATGTCAGGGGGAAGCAGCCTACTAGTGCTACTGCTAGTCCTCCACCGCGCACTTCACAGCGGCGGGGGCGTGGGAGGCGTGCGAGGACTCCTAGTCCCCCTCCGGTCTTCGAGGAGGACGAGCAGGAGCAGGAGCAGGAGCAGGAGCAGGAGGGGGAGGACGACGAGGAGGAGGAGGAGCCAGTTCGGCATCAGGAGGATGAGGGGACGCACTCGGATTCTGACGAGGAGGAGCAGGAGCAGCATCAGGAGGAGGAGGATGAGGGGTTTGGGTCTTTACCCTACGAGGTTGACACGTCCTTGAGGTGGGCGCCTCTGGAGGATGAGACGCAGTACCTTGAGGAGTACGCTCTCATGGATCCAAGCCTGGTGCCGCGGGAGAAGGCTCCATATCGGCGTGGGGTTTCGAGACTCCCCGACCTACCTTATCCCTTCTTTCGCTCTGTTCCGCGGTGGGTTCACATGACAATGCGGCTTGGACTTGGAAGCATTACCACTATGCCGAAGATCCCGAAAAAAAGTACACCACCATCGCGGAGAAGGTTCAGGTTTTGTTCTGGGTAAGTTTGTTTCGCTTGTCATAATTCAATCGCCTTGAGGATGAAATATACTTGAACTCGTGGCTTTGACCCCCTTTTTTTTCCCTATGTGCATACTTGTAGAAGTTCTTCGACATGGACAGGACGCGCAAAAGGGAGTGTTTGATGATTGTTCACGAGCTTGCCAAGAGGAAGGTGCAAGACATGCACTACGAGGCACGCGTGAACTGCCTTCGCAACTGGTTCGGCGATCGCAAGATTTGGATGAACAAGAGCCAAGCCCGGGAGATGCTCTTCGAGTCGTGGCAGTACCTGCAGGTAGTTGCATTTTTGTTTTATTTATTTCTTGACCTTATTATATTTTCTATTGTACTAATATGTGTGTCTTGTGGATGTAGAACCCTCCTCATTTCGTGGGTAATGACGAGTGGTGCTTCACGGCAATGGTAGCATGGTGGACACACCCCAATTACCTCCAGAAACACGCCGATGCAAAGAAGCGGCGAGAGGAGATGGGGGGTGGATCACACCGCCAAGGCAGCATCCCCCTCGCCCTTCTTAGGCAAAAAGAGGTGACAAAATGCTTTATTTGTTCTTGCTTGTAATTTTATTCTTTACTTCGCCCTTTGGAGTCCCCCTTCACTTAACTTCATGCTCTTTTGTGCAGAAAATAAAGACAGGTTAAGAGCCGTCCGTGTTTGCTGTTTGGAAGAAAACACGCACGTTGGACGAGCCTAGGAACGAGAGCCTATGGATGAACGAGGGAGCCAGGCTCCGGGGTGAGAAGTACCCTGAGAAGTACAAGGAGGTGCATGGAGAAGATTCTAACCCTTAGACCTCCCCCTTCGACCCCGAGGTCGCCGTGCTGGCGGGAGAAGGCCAGAAGAATGGTCGCCTATGGATCGGTCACGGGTCCGTCGACCCTAAGACCATCCCATCTATGCGCCAGGTCCGGCGTGGTAGGACGAGCGACCAGCCTGCTATAGAGACCCGCCCACGGCCTTCGGTTGTAGCTCTCGAGCAGTTACGGGTATGTTCTTCCTCGGTCATCTATGTTTTACTACATGTTTTGTGTTGAAATGTTTATCTAATCGTGGCAACACGACGTAGGAGGAGATGGCCGCTGATAGGGCACGCAGAGAGGCGGCCGAGCAGCGGCAGCAACAGCTGGAGCAGTAGATGGCCCATCAGCAGGGGTTGCTGGAGCAACAGGGGCAGATGATGCGGTGGATGACACAACAAATGCTTATCAATTCTCAACCAGGGACTCTTCCCACTCCTCCTTTTGCCTTCTCGTGGGTAAGTGATCAAGTGTCTTATTGTCCAATGCTCGCAATTTTCAATCTTGCCTTATTGTCTAATGCTCACAATTTCTAATGCTGCAGATGGACGATGCGATGCCACCGCCTGGTGGGTCTGCGGGTGGATCGAACAACCAGGCGCCGCCGTCTTTCACCGTCAACAATCCGTCGGTCGTCCGGAGGCTGAATCGGAGTCCTCCAGGTTTGTTTTCTTATACTTGTCAAATTTAGCCATGCGATCGCATTTGTAGAAATTTTAGCCATGATATGACACTTGTAGAAATTTTAGCCTTGGCATGATACTTATAGAAAATTTAGCAATTCCATGACACTTGTAGGAAATTTAGCCTTGCCATGATACTTATAGCAAATTTAGCAATTCCATGACACTTGTAGATAATTCTATGCCATTGTCAAAATTTTAGCCATGCTATGACACTTGTAGAAATTTTAGCCTTGCCATGACACTTATAGAAATTCTAGCCTTGCCATGGGACTTGTAGATATTCGTGATTTTACTTGTCATATTGATGTAATTTGCCATGAGACTCGTCAAAATCCCATGTTATTGCCATTTCCATCAACTTGCCTAGAAACTTGTACATATTGATGATTTTACTTGTCATATTTATATACTTGTCTTCAACTTGTAGGATCTCACGATGGAGCATGAGCTTGTGGAGCACTCGGAGTTGATGGTCTTGTGGGTGGCAAGAATAAACTTGTAATATTTGTATAGTTTAGGGATTGTGCACTTGTTGTTTATGCACTTGTGTAATAAACTTGGTCTTGTGTGATATTTGGTAGTGTTTGTGATGATATTATGATCATACTTGTGATATTTTGGTGTTGGCGATGCATTTTGGTGTTGGTGATGCTTATATTATTGTTGTTCGATGCAATTTGGTGTTCCTGATGATCTGTATGATCATATATATATATTCTATGTTTTGAATTGTAGGAAATGAATGGAAACAATTTTTTTTTGAAAAAACAGGGCTGCTTTGCCGTCTGTATACACACGACAAAGTGCCAAATGGTCACTTTGCCGTGTGTATACACACGGCAAAGAAGCCACGTGTAGCCCACCTGTGTGCTGCTGAGGTTATACACAGGGTCTTTGCCGTGTGCGCTATGCCAAAGGCACACGGCAAAGGATGAACTTTGCCGTGTGTCACCACTGAGAGGCACACGACAAAGGGGAAGACATAGCAAAGGGCAATACACATGGCAAACCATGAACACACGGCAAAAACAAAAGCACACGACAAAGAACACACACACGACAAAGGAAAGACACACGACAAAGGTAGGACACACGACAAAGACCAAAGGCACACGGCAAAGGTCATACACGGCACCGATCTGTTGGCTCCGTCAGATGGACGGAACCGTCAACTACTTTAGTGTGCCGTGTGTGATCAGAAAACACACAACAAAGGGTTTGCCGTGTTCCGGGCGTCAAGACACACGGCAAAGGCTCTTTGTCGTCCCGATCGTTACCGTGTTGCTTTTGCCGTGTGTAAGCACACGACAAAGGGTTTGCCGTGTTCCGGGGGGCCTTTGCCGTGTGGATACACCCACACGGCAAAGAACCTTTCTCCCGTAGTGAGGGATCCAAATCCACACAGGAATTGGGTGATCCCCACATCACCCAAATCCCCAGTTAACCCCCTCTTAATCCCACCAACCCCCATTTGTGATTTGGCCTGATCGGTTAAGCCCCAGAGGAACCATGCGTTGAATATATATGTTACATGTACCATTGTATTGTACCCATTATTCTGCTCTATCAACTCATGAAATTTTGATTGAATTATAATAGAATCACAAACTATAAAGCATATACAAAAACTTGGCTTCTCATGTTTTCCACAATCCAAAATGCTTGGCATTTCATACATGAACTACTAGATCTTCTGGAGGTTTCAGGAAAAAGAACATATTCCTTTTCACATTGGTTAAACTCATGTTTGCATAAAAAATTCTACACTCTATAGGAGAGGTTTTCCAATAACATTTCTGATGGAGGTAGCAACTGCAACCTGTGCACCCCGAGTCTTCTGTCATCACACTACCTATCTTTCTCCATTACGTGTCCATGATATTTCTAAAATCATCTCCACACACAAAAGATTCAAATATGATTATGAGAGATACTCATGGAATCTCTTTCAGAAGACAAATACATATGTTTTTAAAAGAGATCATTTGCTTGAATATTGGTCCTCGAAAACAGATAAGGACACATAGGATATTTGTATGCAGGTCCAAGTGAATGAACAAATAATTGACTTGTTGATTGGAAAATAGAAGAGAAAGAAAATGTTGGACATTCCGTTTATCATATTGTCATCCTCCTCCTCCTCTCTCTCTTCCTAATGCGATCCCTCATTCTCAAATACATTTCAAGGCTAAAAAGGAAAAAAAACGCTAGTTACCAGTAGCAAATCAGCACGGTTGAATAGAGATCATAGACAAAATAGACAGTGTATAAACATAAGGCTCGTACCTCTCAGCCTAAACAAGATAAACACATGAACACATTCTTATGGAAAAGTTCGGATACAGCTAATTATCTATCCCAAAGTACAGGACCATAGAAGAAAAAGGGTTCTAGTATAAGTGAAACTAAGAGGCACGGCTAGCATCAAAACTAGTAATCCGAGAAGAGTGCTCAGCATAAACTAGCACACAAATAATTAACTCTACTGCAATTCAAAAAAATATTACTCCATGTGTTTTAAAGTCGGTGTTTACATGCATCTAGCCCTGAAGAAAATTTAACTGACTTCATATGTAAAAAGAAACTAATGACGTAATAATTCTCAGGTTACTTCTCCAATAAAAAAAATGTAAGTACGTAATAATAAGAAAGAGCCTACTACTTCACAAGTAACATCTTCCGTCTACTCAATGAGAGCAATTGGGAGCTCATAAAAAAGTAACATTTCAATACTCACTCTGATCTATATTAATAGTCTCAACTTTGTTTAGATACGAATGCATCTAGCCTAAATAATTAACTAGATACATATACGAACTTAGAAAAAGTTGAGGCCATTAATATGAATCGGAAGGAGTACTAGGATTCCATGTTTTCTTTAACTAGTCATATCAAAAGGAAGAAAAGTTCTCAACTTAGAAAGTAATCGTCTACTGCAGCGAGCTAAGCAATACATATGCGAATCGAAGCAGCCAAACTTAGATTAATACAGGCAGTAAAAATAATCATCCGGAATTACATTGTATATGACTACAACCACCTGTAAGTAAAATGTCAGTACATCATCATTCATTTGAGGGTACATTATGCTCTATTTTCTCAGGTAAATTTAACTGACTTCACCTGTGGAAAGAAACTAATGCCGAATAATTCTCAGCTTAGGGCATAGATCGACAGAGTGCTCAACATAAACTTGCTAGAGAAAATACAGGTATCAATCGTTGAATCTTGCATGAAAATCTAGGTACCAGTAGTCTTCTAGTACAAGGTAGTTCGATTTAACTTTGACACTTACAAACTAGCTGTGGTTAAAAGGGTCAGGAAACGAAAAATCAGATGATACTGGTACTTGGAGAACCACGCCGTCAAAATCCATGGCCGCAGCGAACGTAACCTGCCACTACTGTGACATCTCCTAGCTCCGCAAGAAGACGAACAGGCAAGAACCTTAGGAACTATGGAGGGGGAGGGAGGAGGAAGGGAAAGTGATTACCTGTGCGAATCCGCCGCAGATGGAGAGGACGCCAGAGGTGTCCAGGTTGCCGCCGAGCTTGCAGGGAAGTGAGGAATCCGGGTCGATCTCAGGCCGCTCGATTGGAAAGGAGGAGCAAGATAGAAGCACACGCATTTGATTAGCTGGATTGTCTGCGCCGCCGCCGGCACTTCTCCCCCTCCGCCGTCATCGCCGGCGGCAGCCAATCCAAATCACGCGAGAGAGAAATAAGGTCCGGCCGAGCTAGAAAGATTGGAGGGTCTGTTACCGGCTCCGAGGATTCGTTCCACGGGACGAGGGTCGATGTTATTTTCCCTGCGAAAATGAACGGGATCGGGGTGGAATAGGACAGGGTAGAATTTCGGGAGGGCTTAACCGAACAAGCCACAAGAGAAGGCCGGGATAAAACCATCGCGGGTCCGATCCCGGCTGACCCACGGGGATTTTGCCCCAATCCCGGCCTGGATGGGATGAAACGAACAAAGCCTCAGAGGTGGAGTGAGAAGCAAACGCGGATAGAGCCGGAGAGGAGAGGGAGCGGCGACGGCGGGAGGCGAGCACGGCTCGGTACGCGGAGGCAGCGATCGAGACGGCGAGAGGCCGTGAGTGAGTCCCAACTCCGAAGCGGCCTGCGTGTGGGCCCTGGGGTGCCCACGGGACAAGAGGGATGAAGGAGTGCAAGTCCACCCCATGGGCACATGGTAGGTGGAGATACACTTAGGGTGTGTTTGTTAGCCTGGGTGAGTCCAGAATTCCCATCTCATCCCATACAAGCTGACCCTAGCTAAGTTGAGCTAAGATTTTCATATGTGTTTGGCAGCCTGTGTCTGTTGAGATAAGATGAATAGAGATGTTGTTTGGTGGGCTATGTCTGTTAAGATATGATGAATAGAGATATTGTTTGGTGGGCTGAGTCTGTTTAGCTATGCTGAACTCAGACTTTGTTTGGTAGAGTGCACGTGAGTAAGATGTGATTGCCATGACTTGGTGCGATGACCACACAAACATTTTCAAATTTCAACCATTACGTCATAAATTCAAAACACAAGCAAGTATATACATCATAAATTCAAATCACAAGCAAGTATATAGCACAAAATTACCTCAACATGATATATTACCAAGGCTCACTTGAGCACATAATTCAGCATGTCTACAACACCAAAAGCTAACATAGAAAATACGTCCAAATTACCAAATCCGTATGATATAATATATAGTAGGCATTACAAAATATATAGATTTTCAAGTTGCATCAACTCACAACAACTCAAACTAGATCCGGATTTTTGGCTATGATACGCTTGAATGAGGCTTCACGAACATCCGCTTCCATTTTCATGAAATTAAGGCCTTTACCCTTATGCTCCGTCAAATAATCCAAAACAGCCAACCGTTCATCCATGTCGAAATTGGTAAGGTCCATAACCGTTTTGCACAAATCAAGGTGTGTTTTGGTATGGCAAGTATTATTGATAGCACCAGCCACATCACGCAATGCATCAGACATGTTGTTTACCTGAACTGCATCTTCGTCACTCAAAACCCTCTTCCTCTTTTTATTATTTGTTGAGCCAGAAGGTGAAGGAGTAGTTGCTCCGAGGCCTTGAACTCCAAAGTTGATGGGGATTTCACCTTGCACAAAACCTTCACCATTGGTTTCTCCACCCTCCAAATCAATAGGTTTTTCTAGACTTTCAACTTCAATGGGTTTCCCCAAAGCCTCATTAGATCCCATTGCGAACTTTCATGTGGCTAGCTTATTGGAAAAGCAAGCTTCCATGTATTCATAGTTCACAAGTGGCGTGTTCAAGAATTCAGCATCCTTAGGAGTATCCTACAGATATCATGAACAAAAATATATTTCAGCAGCGGGTCGGAGCTAGGCGGGGCGGCGGTGGTCGTCCTGGTCTGGCAGGGCAGCTGGTCGTCCTGGTACGGGGGGGTGGCGGTGGTCATCTTGGTTCGGCGGGGAAGCTGGTCGGCGGTGGCGGGTCGGAGCTTGGCGGGTCAGAGCTAGGGAGGAGCAGCGGCTGGGGAGGAGCAGGGGAGAAAGGGAGGAGCAGCGGCTGGGGAGGAGCAGGGGAGAAAGGAGGAGTGGCGGCTGGGGAGGAGCTTGGCGGCGGTGGATGGGTTGGCGGCTGGGGAGGCGGATGGATTTGGGAATGGGTCGCGACTCGCGAGGGAGTTTCCCTACCGCGGGGCCAAGCGGGAATTTTTTCGCGGACGCGCGGGGCATAATTTTTCGCGTCAACTCGGCCAGGCTCACATGCGAACCTCGTTTTTTGCTTCTCAATCTGGCCAGGCCGATAGCCGTTTTCCGCACAAGGTGAGCTTAACCCTGTGAGTTTACCCGGTCTAACAAACACGGTATTTACTGATAAAAGTGGGATGAGGTTAGATTGTCTAGGTTGGCCCAGGCTAACAAACACACCCTTAGTATTGTCGTTTGATCTCCGGATTTAAATCCCTAGTCCGGCCGTCCCAACGAGTACCTCTTGTGTAGCCATTTGAAGTTGAAACATAGTCTCTGATCACACCATCCCAACGAGATTCCCACGGTGACGACGCGAGATGGCCAAGGTTGGGCCGACGAAGAGACGGAGGAACTCCGACGCGAAGCCGGCGACACCCCAAGAGTTGGTCACCCTCGTGGTGATGGACGACGAAGGGCGCAGGATCACCCTCACCATGCGAAGAACCGACGAGCTGCAGATCTTGATAGAATACTACTACTCCATAGTGCCCATAGCAAACAACGGCAAGGGGGTTTTCATGCGCCAACACCTCGGCCAACGGGTCGGCAACGACAAGGAGGCACCTCGGGATCCGTTCAGCGGCAGCCCGTTCGGCGGCCTGCACATGCCGGCGGACCTCAGGGTGAAGGACGGGGACGAGATCCGCTTATACTTCGTCCCGGAGGTCGATCTTGTAACACCGGCACTAGTGCAGAACGACCCATTGGTCCCGGTTGGTAAGGGGCTTTAGTCCCGGTTACCCAACCGGGACGGGGCAATCGGGTCTAAATCCCGAACCTTTAGTCCCCGTTGCCCCACCAACCGGGACAAAAGAGCGTACACGTGGCCGCTGCTCCGTGCGAGGGGGGGGAGGAGCAACCGTCCCGGTTCGTAATACGAACCGGGACAAATAAGCTTCTGCCGCGGCAGAGATTTGACACATTTCTCTGCCGCGGCAGAGAATTCATTTTGGCAACTTTTGTTGCCGCGGCAGCATTTTGGCCACGTTTTGTGCTGCGGCAGAGAATTCATTTATGTTGTTTTATTGTTTATTTATTGTTTTGCACTCATCAATAAAGGAACCATTATATTACACAAGATCATCATGACAATATTATATTCGATACACGGATCGAGTTCATGAACTACATACAAAAGTTGCTCATTGTACAATCCCTATTGTCTATATACAGCCAAATAGTATTTCCCTTTTGGGTTTAGGACTTCTGCATCCAAGAATCCCGCCAATTCCTCCTGAATTGCTCGTACGTGATCCTTTGGCAGAAGACCGTCCTGTAGACGTTCGATCTGATTTGAAAAAGGAGTCAGCCTATACGAATGAAACTAAACACAATTTGATTGTAATTAAAAACTATATAAATTGTTTACGTACGTGGATTTGCCCTAAATTTCTTCCCTTCTCATCGCACGTCTGCCGGATGAACTCGCAAACATAGTATCCACATAGATTGTTACCTGGTCCCTGCGTCAGGCACTTTACGAGAACATAGTTGAATCAAAATAATAATCAAGCATGATAATAACTGTATCAAAACTAGAATCAAAGAGATGCGCCGATATAGCTAGTGGTGCTTACATCTAGTGCTTCAAATGTAAGCTCTGCTTTCCAAACACCCCTAGCCTTGTTGGTGAACCGTTTTCAAGCGCTACACGGCAAAGGAAACGAATAAAATAAGTTATTAATTACTTGATATCATAAAATTCACGAACGTTGCCGATATAGTGTCGTAATGATTAGAATTACCGCAGGAGAAGCATCTGCATGTCCTTCCACTGCTCAAGGGGTTTATGTTTCGAGTCCATGACTAGTACACGCCCTTTGTCAATTTGAATGATTAACATAATATAGTGGAATCCGCGAATGCATAACTAATCAATTATATACTTAACATCGAGTAAGCGAAATAGAAAGTGTATACAAGACAATAACACTCACTCGAAGTTGTAAGGAAAAAGTATTTCCCTTCTGATTTCTTGAAACCTTAACGCGTGTACTATATTATCCTCCGTATCCTGGGGGCTTGTTTTGAGATTAGCTTGATGAACCCAATATGGGTCAATGAAGCCAATGTCATAGATTTGTCCTCTGCTGCATTCGAGAATCTTCATTCTGCATATTACAGTATGATTATATACATGCAATAAACAAGGTGAGATAGCTGGAGACTAAATTAATTACAGAATTAGTACTTACAGACAATAGGCACTGATGATCGATTTGTCCAAGGCGTCTTGATTGAATAATTGAAATAGTTCATCAAATTCAATGGATATCATGTCATCTATTTCTTTCCCATAATGCTTTTTTTGTAACCTTCAACACTATCCAGTTAGCCCTGGACTTTGTGGCATGCATGTACCAGTTATGCAATCTTCGCATTTTTGTTGGAAGATTATTTACCTCCTCAGGTTTGACGAGAGGTTTGCTGTACTGGTATTTGTATGCTACTTCACACACGGGGAGGTACTCTAACTGGGATAAGTACTAGGCAATACTCATACCTTGAGCAGCGGCAGCTTCTCCGTATTGTGCAACTACCTCTGGATCATACTGCTCTTCGACCACATATTTTCTCGACCCCACATTGGTATGGGAAATCACCTTGAGAGGGGCGCAAGATTGTTTTGCTTGTTCTCCGAGCTGGGCAACAGATTTCTCGATTGCATCAGTACTGCTCTTCGAGGCTTGTTGTGCCGCATGTGACTTGAGAATAGAACGCTCATAGTCCGATGACAGCTTTGGCTCGGGTTGATGAAGAGTCTTTAGCATTTTCAACACTCTGGCTTTTTCTTCTTTGGTGCTAGGGAACTCTGGCTCTTTCGGCCGCCTCAGCTTAGCGAAAAACGTTGTCGTTTCCGCATCAACGATCGCCGTAGTCTCCTCTTCAGTATAGTCATAAGCTCTCTTGAGAGGAACCTTTGGTACTTTTGGAAGAGGCTCTTGTTTACGTTTCGGCGATCGCTTACCACGACGCAGAGTAGCGGTACGCTTACGCTTTTTATCCTGAGGCGCCGGCGATGGCTGCGCCGGAGATTGGTGAGATGACGGAGCCGGGTGAGGCGACAAAGATGGCTGCCGCGGCGGCGACAACCTCGCTGGAGACGGGTGAGGCGGCGGCGAAGATGGCCTTGGCGTGTGATTTCGAAGCACGATACATTCATTTGGCCATAGAATGGTGACGTTTGTTGCGTCTCCCAGTTCAGTCACATCCCCTTCACCTGTAGGGTAGTAAAGCTTCAAAACTTCAAAGGTGGGCATGATTTCATCCACCCCTACAACAGCGTAGCCCTATGGAACCGGACGACAGTGGTAAGTTGGTGTGGGTCCAATTGGTAAGGCATAGCCGACCACCACCTTCATTGATATGTTCTCAACTTTGACATGTAGCTCGCAGTGTGTCATCTATGTGATATCATCCACTGGGTAGCCAACAGGATCCATCGTCGGTGCACCATCGTCATCGCCATTGTCATCACCTGGGACCTCGGTGGAAGCCACACTGCTTTTTTGATTATTCGATAGGCCGGTAGCATTGAATGCAGTGTGCTGCTGAGATGGGCTGGTAGTACTTTGCTCTTTAAGCGCGTTAATTTCATCTTGTTGTTGCTTTATTTGTTCTTCAATTATACGCATTCGCTCTTTTTGAATATCTGCTTCAACTTCCGCCCTGTCCTTTCTCCTCTGACGGCTTCTATTAGGATATTTCTTCCTCTCTTCGGGAAACTCAGTCCTCCATGGTTTGGAGCCGCTTGTGCCTCGTGTTCGTCCATCATGTTCCTTATTTCCAAGGGCGAGTGTGAGCTCATCATTCTCTCTATCGGGAATGAAGTCCCCATCTTTAACAGGCTTTACTGCTTTTCTCATATTCTCGATTAGCAAGGGGTCTTATTTATGTCGTATGTTATATATACACTTCCCTTCCGAGTCCAACGTGCCCCCATGCCCGTAAAACCAATTCCTTGCACGTTCTACCCAATCGTCTATCTCTGGGGTGATCTTTTTAGCACGCAGTTCATTCTCAAGTTTCTCCCACTTAGGAATGCCAGCCCTGTAGCCACCTTGCCCCATGGTATGGTGATACTTCTTGTTAGCAGCATTCAGCTTATTCGTTGCAGCCATTTTCTTAGCTTTTTTGATGTCTTGTATTTCACAAACTCAGCCCAGAATGGTTTTATCTTCTCAAACTGAATATTCTTGAAATCGGGAGTCTTCTCTTTCACGACATAGTCAAGGTGCAATATTTTCTTCCAGTTGGTGAAACACTGGGCCATCTTCTTCAAAGCCCACTCCCTGACCTTATCCTCCATGGCTCTCCCATGTTCTAAGGCGTCCTCAACTGGATCCTTCGCATTTGGATCCAGCTCTATCTTCGGTAGTTTGAAATTAACCATGAGCCTCTTCCACAGTAAATCTTTGGCGTTGTTAGGGACAAATAAACATGTTCCCTCTTCTTCCGCATTAGCAGGCCTATTCCAATTTCGAATGGTGATCGGGATTAAGTCCCTAACGATTACTTTGCATTGTGCCACAAATTTGTTTGCGACAACTTCGGGAGCCGTCGGTTTGCTGTATTTAGCGATATCTTCGATCCTGAACCTCTCATGGTCTCCCAACTTTTTGGTTGGGCCTCGGCTGCTCTTTTCAGTAGATTTCTTCGATCCGGAGGGCTAAAATAAGAAAGATCGTCGTTACTATTTCTATATAGATAGGAGATGATTAATTAATGAATTAATTATATTACATGCACCTCACCAGAGCGGTCGTCTTCTCGATTACACAAGGCATCGCCTTCTCCCTCGCGGAAGGCAACACCTTCAACCTCAAACAAGTCGTCTATTCCGGCAAAAAGAGGATCACCCTAACCGGAGTTGTTCAGAAACGTCGATACATCTAAATTTTCTTCCCCGCGGATCACACCTTGGATCAACTCTTCCTTTTCTTCGTCTCTGTCGTGTGGGTCCATATTTTCTGCATAGGTGGAAAAACGGATAAGTCAAAGCGGCTAAGGGAGAATGTTAGGTACGGTGTTGAGAGATATAAACCCTAATTCAGGGAAACCCTAATATATACATACACAATAATAAAAATATATACATACACACTATATATACATACACAATATATACATACACAATATATACATACACACTAAAAGTGAAGGGGCGCACGGCCCTCTCGGGTGTGCATGGTACCGGCGGTCGGCGCAGGCGGCGCTGTGGCGGTCAGGGAGGAGAGGGAGGCGGCCGGAGACGGAGGCGGATGGACGGAAATGGAGGCACTGTGGCGGTCCGGGAGGAGGGATAGGCGGAATGCTCAAACAAGGATGATGTTATGGCAAGTTGAATTGCATTGAAATGAAACCCTAAAACTTTCTCGGCAATTTAAACGGGGTTCCGAGGGTTGAAAACCCTAACTCAGGAAACTCTAGAAACACATGAGAGGGGTTGATTTAATTCTCTAATTAAACTTGTCATTAAAGTTGATTAGCAATGCATGATTATATCTCAAAAAGGTAGAACTCATTTTTCTGAATATTTTGATATATTATTTGTATTTTTCTGACTTATAAATAATAAGATATGAATTTTAAAATATTTAATCATTTTTTGGAATTATAAAATAATTTATTACATCAGGCTGACGTCATAAACAACCCAGGGCTTTTGTTACCACGACTGAACCTACCCATAGAGACTGACTTGTGGGGCCGGAGCCACATCAGCAGCCCCACACGCAAAGTGGGGGGGGGAGGGTCAGGGCGTTTCTCACCGGGGCTGGATCTAGCGAGAGGGGCTGACTGGTGGGACCTGGCCCCGCAAGCAAGCCACGTGGACCTCGCCGGAGCACGGCCAGACGGCGGCGGCTGGTGGCGCTAGGGGGCGAACGGAGACGCACGGGTAGGCCTAATCGAATCAGGGCATCACCACGAACCTAACTAGGGCGACGCCGCTAGGTAGAGGTCGCCGGAGCAGGCCGCACGACGACGGCCAACGGCGACACGGAGGGGTCGATTGCGACGGCGACGATTCGGAGAGGGAGAGGGGAAACGGAGAGGGTCATAAGGACTGTGAGATCACCGGGAAGCTCGCGGAGGGGTCGTTGGCGCGAGGGGAGCACAGGGGACGACGCTGGCGATGGCGCTGGACACGGCGGCTAGAGACGCGCGTGTGCGGCCGGAGACGAGGACGGAAGCGGACGGAGGGCGGAGGCGGTAGCGCTGACGACGACGGCGGGCGTGCAAGGACGGGGCAGCCTGCCGGCGACGTGGGGATAGGGGCGGTGGCGGCGTCTCCCAGTGTGCGCGTGCGGGTGAGTGAAGAGGAACGGGGAAGAAGGAGAAGGAGAAGGAGAAGGGGCGTCGTGTATAAAGGGGAGGGAGAATACGTCCCGGTTGATGCCAACAACCGGGACTAAAAGGCCATACATCGCGGTTGGAGCCACCAACCGGGACGTATACTCCACTTTTTTCAGCGGACCAAGGGTTGGCGCGCGCAGGGTCTTTAGTCCCGGTTGGTGGCTCCAACCGGGACATATGACCCTGTTTTCAAAAAAATTCAGGAATTTTCTCTCTGTTTTCGCCTTATTTTTTATTTTGGGGTTTAAATTTGTAATTTTTTTAAATGATAATTACTTTGGAATTTATAAAAACTTTAAACATAAAAAGTGTTTGAATTTGAATAACTAATTCAAAACAATTTTCTGTTTTTAAAAATAATTAATGTAAACATTTAAACTATGAACCATTTAAAATTAAAAATGAATTAACTTATATTTTTTGAATATTAATTTGGAATTTAGAAAACCTTTAAACATAAAAAGTGTTTGAATTTGAATAACTAATTCAAAACCATTTTCTATTTTTAAAAAATAATTAATGTAACCATTTAAACTATAAACCATTTAAAATTAAAAATGAATTAACTTATATTTTTTGAATATTAATTTGGAATTTAGAAAAACTTTAAACATAAATAGTGTTTGAATTTGAATAACTAATTCAAAACCATTTTCTGTTTTTAAAAAAATTAATGTAACCATTTAAACTATGAACCATTTAAAATTAAAAATTAATTAACTTATATTTTTTGAATATTATTTTGGAATTTAGAAAAAACTTTAAACATAAAAAGTGTTTGGATTTGAATAAATAATTCAAAACCATTTTCTTTTTTTAATTTGGATTTGAATTAACTTATATTTTTTATATATTAATGGGCGGGAAAAAAGGACGGGAAATAATGGGCGGAAAAAAAAATTTATTAGGATAGAACTGGAATTAAAGTACATAACGCAACTAACACAAAGTTACATAGAAAAACTGAAAATTAAGATACATGGCTAGATTAATCCACAATCGGCCGAACTTGTTTTGCAATATTGGAGTGATTCAGTCATGCTCCTGCCTACACCTGTAATACTCGCCACTATAGTCGTCGTACTCGCCGCGGCCGTTGTCGCTGTCGTCGTCGGGGTTGCCGTAGTTGAACCTTGAAGGTTTAGTACGAGTGAGCTGGACTTGAGGGTAGCGCAGGCGGGGGCTAGAGTCGGCGGCCGTGTCGTAGGCCATGACGCTCTGGAGAGTCCGACCGTGCCACCACAACCGACAGCCGGCCTCGTTGAAGTTCGGAGGAGGTGGGCCATCCTCCTCGTGCCTGGCGAGCGCCCTCTCACGCCGATCCACGAAGAAGGCTTCCCAAGTCGGGAAATAGTCGGGATGCCATCTGGGATTCCTCCGCTGCTCCGGCGTGAGCTCGAAGTAGTAGTGGTTCGTGATGGCCATCCGACGCGCCACACCTAGAGGGACAGGAGGAATCGGCACGCCTTCGGCGCTCAGCATCTAGCCGACAGGGACACAGTAGCCCGGCGGGCAGGGGTAGTTCGAGGCGCAAAGCGCCTCCGCCTCCCTGGGAGTTAGTGCTACGGTGGAAGTCATGGGAAAGAGTGATGAGGTTGCAGATATGAGTCTAGAGATGTGCAACGACAATGGAGGCCAACCCTAAATATATATAGTGAGAAATGGCAGGAAGATAACTGGAGGAAAGAACTGGCGGAAAGAAATGGCGGGAGAAATGCTGGGAAAAAATGGCGGGAAGAAAAATGGCAGGAAGAAAAATGGCTTATTTAGAACTTGCATTGGATCTCTAAAGAAACCACATATTGCGAGTCTAAAAATGATTTTTTCAAAAAAATCATGGGCGATAGATCATGTACGTGTAGTACAAACCGGACCCACTTCCTACCGATTTGGCAGACATTTATCCTTTTTACCCGGGATGGACGAAAAGGTTTGATATGTCCCGGTTGGGACATAGTCCATGTAAGGTGGTCTAGTATTTTAGGAAAATGGGACGGTAGCATTCTGAAACAGCATTTTGGTGGTTACTTCGCAAAACGACCCGTTTTTTGTGCTCGGAAAATAGAAAAGGGCTTTTTCGTGCAACAAAAAGGAAAAATTCCTCCTGCAACATTGTTCTCCATACTAATGTCCACATGCATGCATAATATGGGAACAGCATCACAAACTATGCCGTGATTCAGAACATAACATCGGTCATTTGGACCAAAAGCCATGAAACCTCGAACATGATAGGTCATTTTGTGAAGGTTTTTTCGAGACATGATCAATATACCAAGTCTGGTATTTTTTCTTTCAACTATGTCACATATATGACATCACGCGAAGGATTTTCATTATTCGGATTTTTTTTGAATTTATTATGCCCGTTTTGAATTTTCTGAATTTCTAACTATGGTCGAACCGGCGTGCATGAAGATAGGGGACGAGCATCGTTAGAACTTGCATTAGATCTCTGAAGAAACCACATATTGCGAGTCTAAAAATGATTTTTTCAAAAAATCACGGGCGATAGATCATGTACCTGTAGTACAAACCGGACCCACTTCCTACCGATTCGGCAGACATTTGTCCTTTTTATTCGGGATGGACGAAAATGTTTGAGATGTCTCGGTTGGGAGATAGTCCATATAAGGTGGTTTAGTATTTTAGGAAAATGGGACGGTAGCATTCTGAAACAGCATTTTGGTGGTTACTTCACAAAACGACCCGTTTTTTGCGCTCGGAAAATGGAAAAAGGCTTTTTTCGTTCGACAAAAAGGAAAACTTCCTCCTGCAACATTGTTCTCCATACCAATGTCCACATGAATGCATAATATGGGCACAACGTCACAAACTATGCCGTGATTCAGCACATAACATCGGTCATTTGGACCGAAAGCCATGAAACCTCGAACATGATAGGTCATTTTGTGAAGGTTTTTTCGAGACATGATCAATATACCAAGTATGGTATTTTTCCTTTCAACTATGTCACATAATATGACATCACGCGAAGGATTTTTATTGTTCGGATTTTTTTTGAATTTATTATTCCCGTTTTGAATTTTCTGAATTTCTAACTATGGTCGAACCGGCGTGCATGAAGATAGGGGACGAGCATCGTTAGAACTTGCATTGGATCTATGAAGAAACCACATATTGCGAGTCTAAAAATGATTTTTTCAAAAAATCACGGGCGATAGATCATGTACCTGTAGTACAAACCAGACAGACTTCCTACCGATTCGGCAGACATTTGTCCTTTTTACCCGGGATGGACGAAAAGGTTTGAGATGTCCCGGTTATGAGATAGTCCATTTAAGGTGGTCTAGTATTTTAGGAAAATGGGACGATAGCATTCTGAAACAGCATTTTGGTGGTTACTTCACAAAACGACCCGTTTTTTGCGCTCGAAAAATGGAAAAGGGCTTTTTCGTGCGACAAAAAGGAAAACTTCCTCCTACAACATTGTTCTCCATACCAATGTCCACATGCATGCATAATATGGGCACGGCATCACAAACTATGCCGTGATTCAGCATATAACATCGGTCATTTGGACCGAAAGGCATGAATCCTCGAACATGATAGGTCATTTTGTGAAGGTTTTTTCGAGACATGATCAATATACCAAGTCTGGTATTTTTCCTTTCAACTATGTCACATAATATGACATCACGCGAAGGATTTTCATTGTTTGGATTTTTTTTGAATTTATTATGCCCGTTTTGAATTTTCTGAATTTCTAACTATGGTCGAACCGGCGTGCATGAAGATAGGGGACGCGCATCATTAGAACTTGCATTGGATCTCTGAAGAAACCACATATTGCGAGTCTAAAAATGATTTTTTTCAAAAAATCACGGGTGATAGATCATGTACCTATAGTACAAACCGGGCCCACTTCCTACCGATTCGGCAGACATTTGTCCTTTTTACCCGGGATGGACGAAAAGGTTTGAGATGTCCCGGTTAGAGGATAGTCCATGTAAGGTGGTCTAGTATTTTAGGAAAATGGGACGGTAGCATTCTTAAACAGCATTTTGGTGGTTACTTCACAAAACGACCTGTTTTTTGCGCTCGGAAATAATGTCGACACTTACGAAATAATGTCGACACTCACCCCTATTATTAGTGCTGACTCGTGTTAGTGTCGACACTTACGAAATAATGTCGACACTCACTCCTATTATTAATGCTGACTCGTGTTTTGTCCCGGTTGGTGTCTCCAACCGGGACTAAAGGTTTATCTTTAGTCCCGGTTGGAGGAATTTTGGCATAGTGTCGACACTTACGAAATAATGTCGACACTCGCCCCTATTATTAGTGTCGACTCGTATTTTGTCCCAGTTGGAGGTTCATCTTTAGTCCCGGTTGGAGGGATTTCGGCAGGCTGGGCCAGGCAGCACTAATAATAGGGGTGAGTGTCGACATTATGTCGTGCGGCGTGTACCTTGTCCCTGATGGTGTCACCAACCGAGACTAAAGATGAACCTTTAGTCCCGTTTGGAGACACCAACCGGGACAAAACACGAGTCAGCACTAATAATAGGGGTGAGTGTCGACATTATTTCGTAAGTGTCGACACTATGCCGAGCTGTTTGTACTATAAATAGGCATCCTTGTGAGTCCAGTCCTCCAGCCAGATTGAGGCATCTCCAATATTGTTTTCGAGAGCAGGGACACCACTACGACCAGTTTCAGGGAGATGCCGCCGGATCCCAGTCCTCCGGCATCTCCAAGAAACTGGTCATAGAGGCACTCCCTAATATGTGAAGTTAGTTAGCTCCTAGGTGTATTGATCTAGTTAGAGAAGTTACAAGCTGCAAGATGGTTTTCGAGAGCAGGGACACCACTACAACCAGTTTCAGGGAGATGCCCCCGGATCCCAGTCCTCCGGCATCTCCAAGAAACTGGTCATACAGCCACTCCCTAATATGTGACCGCGCTTGTTTGGAGATCAGATCTTAATGGTAAGTACGAATCGGGACAACTTCTTCATAGTCCCGGTTCAGCCACAAAACGGGACTAACACTCAAGACATTTATTAATATTAAAAACTGAGACTACAAAACCGGGACTAAAGTCCCCCCTATATATAGTCCTGGTCAAGCCACAAACCTCGAAAGATATCCTTCGGTGAAGCCACAAACCGCGAAAGACATGAACTAGAGTTACATAATATGAGCATGAACTTCTTGGCATATGTCCTTCCTTATGATCGCTTCAGACGTAACCATGGAGCATCTTCTTTACTTAACGGAATGCTTGGGTCAGTTTTCACTGTGAAGGGCGGAATTTCATCAAACTTATTATAATCTTCTGACATTTCTGTCTTGTCCTTGATTCCCACGATGTTTCTTTTTCCTGAAATAACTATGTGACGCTTTGGCTCATCATATGATGTATTCGTTTGCATATTTTTTCTTTTTTTTGGTCTGGAGGACATGTCCTTCACATAGAAAACCTGAGACACATCATTGGCTAGGACGAATGGTTCATCTCTATAACCAAGATTGTTGAGATCCACTATTGTCATTCCGTATAACTGGTCTATCTTTACCCCTTCCCCATTCAGGTTGACCCATTTGCGGTGAAACAAAGGGACCTTAAAAGAGACTCCATAGTCTAGTTCCCATATCTCCTCTATGTAACCATAGTATGTGTCCTTTTGTCCATTCTCGTCTATTGCATCAAAGCGGACACCACTATTTTGGTTGGTGCTCTTTTTATCTTGGGCGATCGTGTAGAATGTATTCCCATTTATTTCGTACCCTTGGAAATTCAATACAGTAGAAGATGGTGACGCGGCCAACAAGTATAGCTGATCTCCAACAGTGGTGTCATTCAAGAGATGTGTCCGCATCCAACCACCAAAAGACTTCATGTGTTCATCTGTAATCCATGATTCAGGCTTCCCCGGGTTTTTGGAGCGTACAATATTCTTGTGTTCCTTGATATACGGAGCTGCCAAGGTGGAATTATGTAGAACTGTGTAGTGTGCTTTAGTGAAAGAATCCCTGTCTCTACATATCATTGCTTTCTTTCCCAGCGTGACTTTTCCACTTAGTCTTCCCTCATGCCGCGAGTCAGAAACACCATTCGGCTTAAGGTCAGGAATAAAGTCAACACAAAACTCAATGACCTCCTCTGTTCCATATCCCTTGGAGATGCTTCCTTCTGGTCTCGCACGGTTATGAACATATTTCTTTAAGACTCCCATGAACCTCTCAAAGGGGAACATATTGTGTAGAAATACAGGACCGAGAATGGAAATCTCTTCCACTAGGTGAACCAGGAGATGCGTCATAATATTGAAGAAGGATGGTGGGAACACCAACTCAAAACTAACAAGAGATTGTACCACATCCTTCTGTAACCTTGGCAGAATATCTGGATTGATTACCTTCTGAGATATTGCATTGAGGAATGCACATAGCTTCACAATGGGTACTCGAACATTTTCTGGTAGAAGCCCCCTCAATGCAATCGGAAGCAACTGCGTCATAATCACGTGACAGTCATGAGACTTCAGGTTTTGGAACTTTTTCTCTGCCATATTTATTATCCCCTTTATATTAGATGAGAAGCCAGACAACACCTTGATAATGTAAAGGACTTCAAAAAAGATTTCCTTCTCTGCTTTGGTAAGAGCATAGCTGGCACGACTTAAGTGACGCCCTTTATCCGTCTTGCTTTGTGTATGCATGTTCTTTGGGTCTTTCATAATTTGTTGGTCCTCCCGTGCTTCTGTTGTATCTTTTGTCTTCCCATACACGCATAGGAAGCCTAGCAGGTTCACGCAAAGAGCGGACACACAACACTTTCCAATATGGCATCACGTCGATTGAAGAGCGGACACGCAACACTTTCCAATATGGCAGCTCCTAAAATATAGATTTCTTCTTCCACATGGGTGCGTGTACTGTAGCGACGTTGTTCGGAACTGATTGACCGCCGGGACCCTTTCCAAAGATTACTTCTATGTCCTTGACCATACCAAATACATCATCACCAGCAGGGAGTTCAGGCTTCTTCCGGTGATTTGCCTCACCTTTAAAATGCTTGCCTTTCTTTCTTATGGGATGATTGGTCGGAAGAAATCGTCGATTCGCCAGGTACACAACCTTCTTGCATTTATGCAAATATGTACC
This sequence comes from Avena sativa, assembly GCA_916181665.1. Lineage (NCBI taxonomy): Eukaryota > Viridiplantae > Streptophyta > Magnoliopsida > Poales > Poaceae > Avena > Avena sativa. The sequence goes on from OV702294.1 coordinate 96,385,419, forward strand.
TTCAGTCTTATCTAAACAGTGTGTGCATGCCTTATATCCCTTGTTTGTCTATCCTAAAAGGTTACTAAGAGCAGGCCAATCATTGATGGTTACGAATAGCAACCCTCGTAGATCAAATGGCTCCTGTTTGTTCTCATCCCACGCACGTACACATGGTTTGCCCCACAACTGTAAGAGTTCTTCAACTAATGGCCTAAGGTACACATCAATGTCGTTGCCCGGTTGCTTCGGGCCTTGGATGAGAACTGGCATCATAATGAACTTACGCTTCATGCACAACCAAGGAGGCAGGTTGTAGATACATGGAGTCACGGGCCAGGTGCTGTGACTGTAGCTCTGCTCCCCAAAAGTATTCATGCCATCCGTACTTAGACCAAACCATAAGTTCCTTGCGTCACCTGCAAAGTCTGGGAAGTCTCTCTCGATTTTTCTCCACTATGACGCATCAGCAGGGTGTCTCAACTTCCCGTATTTCTTACGGTCTTCTTTGTGCCATCGTAACAACCAGGCATGCTCTTTGTTTCTGAACATGCGTTTCAACCTTGGTATTATAGGAGCATACCACATAACCTTAGCAGGAACCCTCTTCCAGAAGGGCCCCCCCTCAATATCACCAGGGTCATCTCGTCTGATCTTATACCGCAATGCATTACATACCGGGCATTTTTCTAAATTCTCATACTCCTTACCGCGGTAGAGGATGCAATCATTAATGCATGCATGTATCTTTTGCACATCTAATCCTAGAGGACAGAGAGTCTTATTTGCTTCGTAGGTACTCTCGAGAAGTTCGTTATGTTTTGGAAACTTCGGCTTCATTATTTTTAGCATCTTTTAAAATGAGGAGTCAGTTAGACCACACTCTGTCTTCCATCGCAACAATTCCAGTGTGGTACCGAGCTTTGTGCTGCCGTCTTCACAATTTGGGTACAACAATTTCTTGTGATCTTCTAATATGCCCTCTAACTTCAACTTCTAATTTTCTGTTTCACAATCTCGCTTTGCATCAGAAATGACCCTACCAAGTTCATCAGCCGGCTCATCTGATGCCCGTTCTTCACCTCCTTCCTCTCCATTGTCTTCCATTGCAGTATCACTGTATTCAGAAAACATATGATGATAGTTGTTATCATCATTTTCTTCTTCACCATCTTCCATCATAACCCATCTTTCCCCATGCTTGGTCCAGCAATTATAGTTGGGCATGAAACCTTTCATAATCAGGTGGCCACGAATGATTTTCGAGGAAGAGTACTCCTTGTTATTCCGACATTGAACATATGGACAACGTATAAAACCATTCTCTTTGTTTGCCGTAGCCACATCGATAAATTTATCCACGCCTTTCATATACCCGGGTACGCGCCGGTCACCGTACATCCATTTCCGACCGTTCATCTGTATCAAATAAGTAAGTTTATCAAAAAAAAAAGAACAGGACATCATAAATAGTGAAATGACCAATTCACATCGACACATGCATTGTATCAATGACAGAGAAAAGACAAGATTGCTAACCTCGATCGAGGAAAATAAAGAGGAGAAAGCTCAAGTGCGTCTCGGACACCTTCTATATTTTTGTTCTATGAGAAATTGAACGGGATCATTCACTCAAACATTTTATCAAACACCTTGAATGCATGCATAGGAAAAAAACTAACACACCCCTCACACCTTCCACCAAGAAAAAACAGAGTGGAGGCAGAGAGCTGAGGCATTGCATTTATAGAGGACGGGAGCATACGTCCCGGTTTATAACACAAACCGGGACTAAAGGCGTATGCTCCCCTACCAAACGGGACGCATGCCTCTGGGCCCCATGCCCGCTTGAACCGGGACGCGTGCCGGGACTAATGCTGTTAGGAGACACAAACGGATAGCCTTTTTTCTACTAGTGCGGTGCTGCAGGACTTCAGAGTGTGTATTCCTGTATCGCGGCGAGCGTATCGCGGGCGACCAGACTCCGGATGATCTGCAGCTCAAGCACTGGGATATGATCTACTTCATTCCCAGGCGTCGGGACGATGTGGTGGAGGAGAAAGCCGACAGTTTCCTGACTATCCATGTGAACGATGCTACGAGTTCGAAAAAGGGGACTGCAAAAAAGGTCTACCTCACCATGCGAACAACTGACAAGATCCAGGTCCTGATGGACTACTACTACCACACCGTGCCGACTGGACCGTGGGGTGGTCGTTTTTTTCGCTATGGCCTTCCTCTATCGTATTGCAATACGATAATACTAGCTGATTATAAGATTAAGGACAGCGACGAACTCGTTTATTTCGCTGCTAGCCGTCCTTTCTACGACTCCTTGTAATAAATCGTTTAAAGAATTACTATGCCAAAGATCCTTGTAATTTTGCTTGTTGGAAGTTCAGTGAAAAATGTATGCTTCATATTTTAAGCTGCTGAAACATGTACTCCGCAGGGGCCAGGTGCCGTGCCAGGTGCCTTCCTTTCTACTCCAAAGCAGGGGCCAGGTGCCTTCCTTTCGTCTAAGGGAGAAATCCTTGTACTGGTTCTTTTGGTTACTATTATAAGGAGAGTTTAACCAGAGCAAAGATCAGGTCGTATAGAATTATTTTCCCTATTAAATCGTGGCAAATCGATCTGTTTCCTAATTTCCTCTCTCTCACCGTGAGTTGGTTCCTCTTTTCTCTCTTTGCATGCAATGTGTGTCTCGATTTCTCTTCCCCCCGCCCAACTGCCCATTATCCCCGCATGCACATGCATAGCCAACAGCAGCTCCACGATTACTCCTCCTTCTTGCTCCTTCCGGTAGGGACTATAAGGCCCGAGAGTTTTTTTAAAATGTTAAAAATTATAAGTCGTCTTGCATTTATTAGTCTCTCTCCTCCAATGCACGCTCTCCTTTTTCTCTATCTTTTCTCATGCATGTGTAACTATTGGTGCATGTAGTAATCAAGAGGACGAGTTATTGATTTTCTTAATCCTATCAATATGGTCCATAGGCCTTATAATCCCTAACAGAGGGAGTACTTTTCTGTCCACCTTCCCGCATGCGCCATGGAAGACCAATTGAAGCCCTACTAATTACTGCTCCACTGCCGAGTTTTTAGGTCCTAAGGCTAGTACTTCCTCCGTCACGGTTTGGAGGGCGTTTTAAAGAGATTGTTGGGATCTAGGTGCGCGCTGATTGGGACCAGATTTGTAAAAATAATATGCAAATTCGCCGGGAGAAAATAGGCTTATTAATTATTTGACGTCAATTACTCAATGTAAAAGAGGAGTTTATGCGCATGCATTGGTAGAGTTGCATGCAATAATTAATTCCTTGACTGTATGGAGCAGGAAGTGAAAAGAAAAAATGGAGGCATTAATTCTATGATTAAGTCTAACGTGCCTAAAAGGAGAGGAGTTTTGAAAACGCATGGTTTTGTAAGACACACTTCAAACCGTGACGGAGTTAGGCTACATGCATATGTGTACTCGTCTAGATTATTATATTTATAGTAGAAAATAATTTAAGTTGGTAACATGCAATGTCATACTCCCTCTGTCCTAAATTACTCTGTGTTTTAGGTTTGATCAAAGTCAAACAAGTTAAAACTTGACTAAACATTTTCGACAGAATAATAATATCTATAATATTAATTGTATATAATATAAAAGTATGTTTTATGGCTAGTCTAACTATATTTATTATATATTTTAGATATTGATATTTTTTCTTATATTCGTAGTCAAATTTTATGAAGTTTAACTTTGACTAAACTGAAAACGCAGAATAATTTGGGACAGAGAGGATATTAATTAGGCTGTAGCCTCACTTTGCATTGATATGTGTGACGTTATAGTAACATACTCCTTTCGTTTGGGATTATAGATCATGCACGGGTAACTAGGTTGCCAATTTGATAAAAAAATATAAATAGAATAACACAAAAAGTATATCATTAGAAACTTTAGATGCTATATTTTTAATAGTATAATTTTATGTTATATAACTTATATTTTATTAGTCAAATTAGCGATCTAGTTATACGCGTAGGACCTATAATTCCAAACGGAGGGAATAGCTAGTTACTATATCTATCTCTTTCCTCATTAAACCATTGCCACATAAGCAAAAGTGCTGAGTTGAACTCTTAGTTACTACTCCATTTGTTTGGGATTATAGGTCCTACACGTATACCTAGGTCGCTAATTTGAGTAATAAAATATAAGTTATATAGCATAAAAATTATAAAATTAGAAAATACAGTATCTAAATTTTTTAATGGTATAATTTTTGTGTTATTTTACTTATATTTTGTTGGTCAAATTGGCAACCTATAGATAACCGTGCGTGACCTATAATCCTAAACCGAGGGAGTACTGAAGTTATGCCCACTATAACCAGACTAAATATTTAGGAGGGGTAATTTCGAAAAAAAAACTAGATAAAGCACACCCCCGTCTTACGCTTAAGCATTAAGACAGAGGGAGTACTACTAGAGCATCTCCACTCGTCGGTGACACCTAGACCATTTTCCGGCGCTAAATAGCACACAATGGGGGGGGGGTATTTCGGGTTGGGGTCCGCCGAGTCCCAGCCAGGATCCTAGCTGCGCTAGCCCTGAGCCGGTGATTTGTGCAAATTTCAGCTAGTTTTGGCAGAATTTTAACACAAAATGTCACATAAACAAATTTAATCACATAGTTCAGTCATTGTTCGTCGAGTTTTGACATAATTTTGAGACAAATAATTCAACAAAGCAAGCAAATAGTTCAACAAAGCAAGCTCAAACTCTTTACGGGTGTCCCACCAGTTCATCTTGTGGTTGTTAATGCACCTGCGGGTCTCGGATCTCCTGACGTATGGCGACAAATGTAGCCCACGATGCTGGCACGTGGTGATCAAGCTCTGTAAGAGGACCCTATCTAAAATATGGTTCCTCCTTCTCACTCTCAAGCATTGGCTTCACCCACTCGCTCTCAAAGATCGAGTTATGCAAAATTACACATACATTCATCACCTCCCACATATGTTCTTGCGATCAGGTCAGAGCGGGGAATCAGACAACTGCAAATCGAGATTGGATCACACTAAATATCCGCTCTACATCCTTTCGGCAAGCTTCATACTCCTTGGCAAAGTTGGATTACTTGCTAATAAGAAGGCTTAAAAAAGTCTTCACAAATGTTAACCATCTTGGATAGATGTCATCTGCCAGGTGGTATGCCTTGTTGTCGGGGACGGATCCAGGAATTTAACTTCCATTGTACAAACTTCAAGCAACATAGAACATAAAAATGAAAATGGTACTCCCTCCGCCTAACTTATTAGCCATGGGCACTGTGTTAATTTAATTTTACAAAAGAATCTCTTTAATTTAAATTCGGTTGCTAATTCGTCAAATCAAACCATCGTCTTCCTCGCTGCTATCCGCAACTCCTTGTAGGGGTTCGTAGCATGGAAAACAAAAATTTATATCGCATGAACACACACAAGCCAAGATCAAATCTACAAGATCGGTGCAACAAGTTTGTAGAGTACTAACCCTCGTAGATCCAAAGCGTTTAACGAGATCGGATTCTCGTGGTTGATGTAGTCATTCACTTGCCGATCTCGAGATCGTGTAGACGATCCTTCCGGCACTACGTTCCGGCGGCGCTCCCGTAGTTGGTCACACGTACGATACTCGATGAAGACCTTCCTCTCCCTTGTTCAGCAGGCAGCGGAGGTTGTAGATCCTCCTCGCCATTCCAACAACATGACGGTATGGTGGTGGAAGTAGAGGAGAAATCCCGCAGGGCTTCGCCTAAGCCGGAGCGGGTGTGGTGGAGTAGAGAGAGACTCGACAACTAGGGTTTAGAGGCCGAGGGGTAGATGTGGCCAGCTGCTAGGGTTTATCTAGACCACGGCGGTTTAGAGGAGGGGAACTATGGCGACGACGACTAGGGAGGAGGAAGCCGACCTCGGGTTTTCATTGACTCCCCAAGGGGGTGCCCTACCCCTCCTTCTATAGGTGGGATGAGCGGCTAAGGGAGGGGAGTCCTCCCCCAACTCCCCTTGGTGGCCGGCGGCAAGGGAGGGAGGGGATACCTTCCCTAGCTAGGTTTCCTCTCTTCCCTCCACTAGGCAATCATATTGGGGTTTGACTTTTTCAAACTCGCGTTTGACTATTCAAACTAGAGTTTGATTTCTCTTCCCATTTCCCAGCCAAGTGACCTATGGTATGATGCAACCATTATACAATGTCATGGCACATTCCAAGTATCCACCCCCCCCGGGGTGGTGGACCTTTCCGAACCTTCTAGAAGCTTCTGGTGAAAACACCGAAAATATTTCCGAACCCCAGAATTGGACTTTCCTTATATGAATCTTATTCTCCGAACCATTCTGGATCTCCTCGTTCTGTCCCAGATCCTATCCGAGACTCCGAACAACATTCGGTCTCTTACTCATGATACGTATCTATAATTTTGGATGTGCCATGCTTGTTTGTATCTACTTTGCTTTGCTTTGTCTACACTTTGAGGTGCTTTTACATGTTTTCTGGTACTAACCTATTAACAAGTTCCACAGTGCCAGTTGCCTGTTTTCTACTGTTTTTTTGGTTCCAAAAATGTTAGTACATAAATATTCTCGGAATTGGACGGGACAAATGTCAAAGTCAATTACTCTCCGTGGGGAACAAGAAGTACAGAGGGGAGACGGAGATGCGGGCCAAGGCAGCCAGACCCCCTAGGCGCGGCCAGGGGTGGGCCCGTGCCTGGGAGGGGTGTGGCCCCTCTGGTCGCCTCCTCGGCCTCCCCCTTCGCCTATAATAAGCCCCCGATGCAGAAACCCTGAGCACCCGATCAAATCTCCATGAAACTGTCTGTAGCCGCCGCCACCATCGTCCCTAGATCGGGGTTATCTGAAGTTCTTCCCGGCACCCTGCTGGAGGGGAGACCATCCCGGAGGCCTTCTCTCCGGTATGATGCGTGAGTAGTTCCACCTTGGACTATGGGTCCATGTAGTAGCTAGATGGTTGTATCTCCTCCTTTGTGCTTTCATGTATAGATCTTGTGAGCTCCGTTCATGATCAAGGTCTAATCTATTTATAATCATGCATGTTGTGTTTGTGGGGATCCGATAGATATTGAGATTATTATATTGGTTTGATTAATGGTTTTGTATTTATGATTCTATCATGTTTGTGTTGTTTGTGATCTTGCATGCTCTCTGTTGTTAGTAGCTATCTTGGCCAAGTAGTTGCTAGTGACTCCAAGAGGGAGTATTTATGCTCGATAGTGGGTTCATGCCTCTAGTTTCCAAGGGAAGTGACAATAATCTCTTCGGTTGTAGATGTGCTGTTGCCACTAGGGACAAAACAACGGTCTCTTGTTCATGGAACATGCGGACTGTTTACATTATACACTTTGCTTAAAGTAGTTGTCTGTTGCTTGCAACTTAATATTGGAGGTGGTTCGGATGATAACCTGAAGGTCGACTTCTAGTCATAGATGCAGTTGGATGGCGGTCTTTGTATATTGTTGTATTTCCTAATCGAATCTCATAGGATCTTTCTGACTAGTAATTGCATTGTTATGCCTTGCTCAGTTCATGTCAATTGCCATGCTGTAATTTGTTTACCCTTCATGCCATGTTGTTTATCTAAGGAGAGCACCTATAGTGAACTATGGCCGCCTCCTTGGCCTCCCCCTTCGCCTATAAGAAGACCCCGATGCAGAAACCCTAAGCACCCGATCAAATCTCCACGAAACCGTTTGTAGCCGCCGCCACCATCGTCCCTAGATCGGGGGGATCTGAAGTTCTTCCCGCACCCTTCCAGAGGGGAGATCATCCCGGAGGCCTTCTCTCCGGTATGATGCATGAGTAGTTCCACCTTGGACTATGGGTCCATGTAGTATCTAGATGGTTGTATCTCCTCCTTTGTGCTTTCATGTAAAGATCTTGTGAGCTCCGTTCATGATCAGGATCTAATCTATTTGTAATCATGCATGTTTGCGGGAATCCGATGGATATTGATATTATTATGTTGGTTTGATTAATGGTTTTGTCTTTATGATTCTATTATGCCTGTGTTGTTTGTGATCTTGCATGCTCTCCGTTGTTAGTAGCTATCTTGGCCAAGTAGTTGCTAGTGACTCCAAGAGGGAGTATTTATGCTCGATAGTGGATTCATGCCTCTAGTTTCCAAGGGAAGTGACAATAATCTCTTCGGTTGTAGATGTGTTGTTGCTACTAGGGAGAAAACAACGGTCTCTTGTTCATGGAAAATGTTGACTGTTTACCTTACACACTTTGCTTAAAGCAGTTGTCTGTTGCTTGCAACTTAACACTGGATGGTGTTCAGATGATAACCTGAAGGTGGACTTCTAGTCATAGATGAAGTTGGACGACGATCTATGTATATTGTTGTATTTCCCAACCGAATCTCATATGATCTTTCCGACTAGTAATTGCATTGTTATGCCTTGCTCAGTTCCTGTTTCAATTGCCCTGCTGTATTTTGTTTACCCTTCATGCCATGTTGTTTATCTAAGGAGAGCACCTCTAGTGAACTATGGACCCCGGTCCAATCTTTACCATTGATACATCTTCCACTGTTACTTGTTTACTTGCTGCAAACCATTACCTTCCCGACCATATGTTTAATCCTTTGTTACAGCAAACCGGTGAGCTTGACAACCTCACTGATTCGTTGGGGCAAAGTCTTGAGTTTGTGTTGTGCAGGTCTCCGCATTGCTAGCAACACTTGTGTGAAGTTTCCTTCCTCCTTATGGTTCGATAACCTCGGTCTCTACTAAGGGAAGACTTGTTGCTGTGCTTATCACACCTTGCTCGTGGGGTTTCCAATGAAGTCCTCTCTGTTAGGCAACAAGTTTTCTGGCGCCGTTGCCGGGGACACTAAGGTGTCTTCACAAGAGGAGTCCTCCACTTCCTTTCTCTTTACTTTGTTTTTAGTTTGCTTTGTTTCTTTTGCTTGGTTTTGTTTTCCTCTTCTCAAAAAACCTAAAAAATTAGTCTAATTTGGTTTGCTTGCTTTATTCAAAAACACAAAAAAATTAGTTCTCTAGTTGCTACCATGTCTGGTTTTGGACCAACCTTTATTTCCCCTATGGTAGAAATCTCCACTTTTAAGCAAAAAAGTGAAGAAAGTTTTTAAGAAGCTTGGTCTAGAATCTCTGCTTTACAGAGGGAAACTGAGCCTAAGGTGAGCCTTAGCTTGGTTATTGATAGTTTCTACCACGGTATTGCTCTTTGTTATAGATATGCTTTGGATGTTGTGGCTGAGAAATATATTTTGCTATGTACTAAGGTTGAAGCTTTTGATGCCATAAAGAAATTAATCATGATTTATGGTACACCTGGCAAGTCTGATTCTTCTTTCACAAATATTTTTGCTACGTTGAACACTCTTGAGACCGGTATTGCTGCTATGAATAGTTGCTTTCACATGCTTAGGGCTTACCATGATTATGTTCCCATAAATTTTGAGCCTTCAAAGTTGTTTCCCACAATCAAATTCTCAATAAACACTACACTTTTTGATGCTCGATGTGATATCATGTCTGAATTTTGCCTCATGCCTAAAGATATTTACGATTCCTTGAGTCTTTGGGGGATTACTGAAGGAGGAGAGGAAATATCTCTTACCAACAATGGCACTATATTACCCATTGGAATAGCTGAAGGTGTGTTTACAAAAATCTCAGGGAAAATGGTGACTACTGATTATCTTGTTATTGAATGTGTAGGCAAAGGACAGATCACACTTGGAAGATCTCTACTAAAACACCTTGGGGCAGTAATAGATGTGGGAAAAGGCATCATGCATTTTGTTCCTCCAGTAAGCAATCATATCTTTCCTAAAGAGAAGAAGAAAGATCAGAAAGGAAAGAACAAGAGGGGTAATGCTTCTTCATTTGAAAATACTTGATTCTTCTTGCTTCTTGTGCCTAACTTAAAGGCGTTAAAGAAAAGTACTTGTTGGGAGATAACCCAAGAGTTTCCTTGATTCTTGGAAGTTATTACTTCAGTAATAACCTCTCCTTATCCTTTTTGTTTGCTTTTTGTGCCAAGAATGACCTCTAATGAGAGGGAAGTAAAATTTGGGGAGTTGCTCCCGAAACAGATTTATGTCCTCCACCAAAAAAATTCGTGAGGAGTCTCTATAACTCGGACTGAGCTCAAAATTTGTGAATAAATCCCCCAGTATGTTATATAACTTTCATTAGTTCAACACTTTTTGATTTGAGAAACAGAAGATGTTCGAAAAATCAGTTTCTACCTGCTGGTCTGTTTTGACAGATTTCTGCCATTATTTGCATTTGTTTCTTATTGATTACTTTTTGGGTTCTTTTTGGGAAATTGAGCTTTTTGAAGGAAGTAGCTTGTGCTTTTAGTGAAAAGCCTTTCTGTTCCAAAGCTTTGCCAGAGGTCTAATATCTTTTGAATACACTAATGTTGCTAATGAAGATTGTGTTAAGTTTTGTATGAAGGAAAAATTTCAGGTGTAGAGAGAGTATGATGCAATGAGATGAAGAATCGACAAAAGCTAAAGCTTGGGGATGCCACCATGGTGTCACCCCAAGAAATATCCAAGAGGTACAAGCGTCAAAGCTTGGGGATGCCCAAGGCATCCCCTTCTTCATCAATAAAAAGCTCAGGTCTTTCTAGACACTTCGTTTTTATTGTTTCATGCACAATTGTGTTGTTCTTGGAGAGTCTTAGTTTTCGTTTGCTTTTCTTAGGTTGTTTAGTTTGCTTGAATAAAGTAGTTTGGACGCTCGTTCTCGCTGTGTTGTTTTGCAAATAAGTTGCTTGGTGTTGGAAAGGAGTAGTAAGTTCTTGCTTGAAGTGCAAGAGGAGCTTGCATTGACTGTGACTTAGACTTTAGCATGACATGTTGGGTGTTGTTTTGACCTTATGCTTAGTGATTATTACTGTAGCATGTCTTGTTCTAGACAATTGGGATTGCTTAGTGTGCCTTGAAGAAATTATGTGTTGTTTTAGCATGCAAAAAGCATAGTATTGTGGTATTCTCCTTTGATGCTTTGTTTGGGTTGACTTGGCACATGCTCACACCATGTTATGACTATACAAGTCACCATAGCCTCTATGATCATTTAGTCCTTGAACTGTAGTACCACTCTATGCCTTGATTAGTAATGCTTTATTGCACTGCATGATTATGGCCATTATTGCTCTCTTAGTTAGTTGCTCCCAGTTTTTTGCTAGCCTCCACTTGTATGAGTAAGTTCTACTCATGCTTCCAACTCCCAAGAAACCAAGTTTTTATAAGTGTCCACTATAAACTCCTCTGCATGGTGTATTACACCATCCAAAGTATATTCTTGTTTTTAGCTACCTTCCAATTAAAAACTATTTTGTTATGTGAAAACTTAGTGATTAAAGCCCTCACAAACTTGATGGCAAACTTTATATTCTTTGCTCCTAATAAACTTGAACCATTGTATCATCTATGTTGTATATGCTTGCAGTTATACGTTGGAATTAGCAGAACCGTGTTGTCACGGGGAACGTTTTCAACATTGCACTTGTACTTTGTACTCAGTTGATATCATGCTCTTTTGTCTATGGATGTCACCGGTGTGAAATAAAATGGAATTTGTAAGTCCTTGGAGTTTGTATCCTGTGTTAGAGAAACGCCTGGGCCGCTAGCCTAAGCCATGCCTAATCATGTTGGAAACTTCCAGCATACCATAGTGACATCTATGAAGCATTCTTCTTATTAAAAAGAGACACATTGAGAAAAGAGGAAAGAGAGAGAAAAAGCACCATATTCCCATGGTTAATAAGAAGATTGCTGAGATGCTCATTGTCTACTTGCCTTGTCATTTTGGTTATGGGATAGCTCCTGTACCATGTGCAAGGGGTACCCCGTTGGCGGTTCTCTATGATATGCAAATACTTACAATGAAAAGAACTTACAGGTGACTAATGTTGAGTAGCATGAGGTGTGGCCCTCGTATTCAAGGGACTTGAGATTGCCAACTTATACTTCGTCAAGCATATACTCCATCTTTGTTCACTTTAACCTTAATCACTTCAAGATGCTTATGATAGGGGCAATGAGGGCTGAAATCTAACAAGTACCATAATTTTTGGAAGCTCTTTTTGAAACTTGAAATCCCTGTTTCCTTTACAAAAAGGCTTTTCTTCCATCATTACTTGAGTCTCCACCTTCTGCCTTTAGGCACCATTAAGAGAGCATAGCTGTCATTCTATGTGCACTGTTCCAAAGCTTATTGATTGATGCATATTGTGATATTATTTGTTCTTGTGCTATTTGTTTCTAGTCACCCTTGTGAACTTTAAAGGTGTCCTATGCATCTATATTGCTACTCTATGAGGAACAAGCTGATTACCACTATGCTATGTTTTCTGTATGTGAAACAAACAAACGTTTTTCAATGCATGTTATTCTTCATCTTTGTTTGTAGCTTGTCATGTTGCATGCATAGTAACTATGTCCTACTGTTAGAACTCCATCTTTCATGCACATATTTTGAGTTCTTTGATCCCAGCTTTCAATGCTCGCAAATGGTTGGATCTTTATTGTGAGGGTGCATGTCACCTCAAAAATTATTCTTTTATCACTTATCTACTCGAGGATGAGAAGGAGTTAAGATTGGGGATGCTTGATACGTCGTAAACGTATCTATAATTTTTGATGTTCCATGCCTGTTAGTATCTACTTTGCTTTGCTTTGTATACACTTTGAGGTGCTTTTACATGTTTTCTGGTACTAAACTATTAACAATTTCCATAGTGCCAGTTGCCTGTTTTCTGTTGTTTTTTGTTCCAAAAAGTTAGTAAAGAAATATTATCGGAATTGGATAGGACAAACGTCAAAGTCAATTACTTTCCCTGGGGAACAAGAATTACAGAGGGGAGACGGAGAAGCGGGACAGGGCAACCAGACCCCCTAGGCGCAGCCAGGGCTGGGCCCGTGCCTGGGAGAGGTGTGGCCTCTCTGGCCGCCTCCTCGGCCTCCCCCTTCGCCTATAATAAGCCCCCGATGCAGAAACCCTGAGCACTCGATCAAATCTCCACAAAACTGTCTGTAGCCGCTGCCATCATCGTCCCTAGATCGGGGGATCTGAAGTTCTTCCCGGCACCCTGCTGGAGGGGAGACCATCCCAGAGGACTTCTCTCCGGTATGATGCGTGAGTAGTTCCACCTTGGACTATGGGTCCATGTAGTAGCTAGATGGTTGTATCTCCTCCTTTGTGCTTTCATGTATAGATCTTGTGAGCTCCGTTCATGATCAAGATCTAAACTATTTATAATCATGCATGTTGTGTTTGCGGGGATCCGATGGATATTGAGATTATTATGTTGGTTTCATTAATGGTTTTGTCTTTATGATTCTATCATGTTTGTGTTGTTTGTGATCTTGCATGCTCTCCGTTGTTAGTAGCTATCTTGGCCAAGTAGTTGCTAGTGACTCCAAGAGGGAGTATTTATGCTCGATAGTGGGTTCATGCCTCTAGTTTCCAAGGGAAGTGACAATAATCTCTTCGGTTGTAGATGTGCTGTTGCCACTAGGGACAAAACAACGGTCTCTTGTTCATGGAACATGCGGACTTTTTACATTATACACTTTGCTTAAAGCAATTGTCTGTTGCTTGCAACTTAATATTGGAGGGGGTTCGGATGATAACCTGAAGGTGGACTTCTAGTCATAGATGCAGTTGGATGGCGGTCTATGTATATTGTTGTATTTCCTAATCGAATCTCATAGGATCTTTATGACTAGTAATTGCATTGTTATGCCTTGCTCAGTTCCTGTCAATTGCCATGCTGTAATTTGTTTACCCTTCATGCCATGTGACTAGTAATTGCATTGTTATGCCTTGCTCATAGCACCTATAGTGAACTATGGACCCCGGTCCAATCTTTACCATTGATACATCTTCCACTGTTACTTGTTTACTTGCTGCAAACCATTACGTGCCACACCATACGTTTAATCCTTTGTTACAGCAAATTGGTGAGCTTGACAACCTCACTGATTCATTGGGGCAAAGTCTTGAGTTTGTGTTGTGAAGGTCTCCGCGTTTCTAGCAACACCTGTGTGACGTTTCCTTCCTCTTTCTGGTTCGATAACCTCGGTCTCTACTGAGGGAAGACTTGCTGCTGTGCTCATCACACCTTGCTCTTGGGGTTTCCAACGAAGTCCTCTCTGTTAGGCAACAACTCACATTCCATATCTACTAAACAACATTGAATCCTTAAGTGTGTCTCCCTACAGTTCGTTAATTATGCAGACATGATCGAGACTCTTCTCCGATCAATAACCAATAGAGGAATCTGGAAATTCATATGGCTCCCACATATTTCTACGATGACTTCGTGATCAAATGAACCATTTACATACGATACCAATTTCCCTTTGTCTCGCGATACTTTACTTATCCGAGGTTTGCTCGTCGGTATCTCTGCATACCTAGTGCAACCTCGTTACCGATAAGTACTCTTTACTCATTCCTGTGATATGTGATCCCTTGTGATCTAGTCACATGCTTGCAAGCCAATTGGATGATATTCCATCGAGAGGGCCCAGAGTATATTTATCCGTCATATGGATGGACAAATCCCACTCTTGATCCATGTGCCTCAACACATAATTTCAGAATACTCAATGCCACCTTTATAACCATCCAGTTACGAAGTGGTGTTTGATTTCATCAAAGCATCCATCTGGTGATGGTGATTAACATGATCTTATGGTCAAAGGATTTTGGTTACTATGTATCTGAAATCTTATAGCAAGTAAACTATTTAAATGACTTGATCTTATGCTACGCTTATCTATAGGAGTGTGTCCATCACATCATTATTCTAATGATATGACCTTGTTATTAATAAATCCAATGTTCATGATCATAGCAAACGGAACTTGGGAAATTACTGATCGTCCTTATGGGTGCAAACCTGTAGGATGTAAGTGGGTGTTTAAGAAGAAGCTTAGACCTGATGGTACTATTGAGAACTATAAGGCACGCCTTGTTGCCAAGGGTTATACCCAGAAAGAAGGCGAAGACTTCTTTGATACTTATTCACCTGTGGCTAGATTGACCACCATTCGAGTACTGCTATCCTTGGCTGCCTCGCATGATCTTCTCGTTCATCAAATGGACGTTAAGACGGCTTTCCTAAATGGAGAGTTAGATGAGGAAATTTATATGGATCAGCCGGATGGATTCGTGATAGATGGTCAACAAGGCAAGGTGTGCAAGTTACTGAAGTCTCTGTATGGTCTTAAGCAAGCACCTAAGCAGTGGCATGAGAAGTTTGAAAGGACTTTAACTGATGAAGGCTTTATTGTAAACGAAGCTGACAAGTGTGTGTACTATCGCCATGGTGGGGGCGAGGGAGTCATCTTATGTCTGTATGTTGATGATATACTGATATTCGGGAGCAATATTAATGTTATCAATGAGGTCAAAGACTTTCTATCTCGTTGTTTTGAGATGAAAGATCTAGGAGTGGCTGATGTGATATTGAACATCAAGCTGCTGAAAGATGATGATGGTGGGATAACACTGCTTCAGTCTCACTATGTGGAGAAGATCTTGAGTCGTTTTGGGCATAGCGAATGTAGATCCTCTCCTACACCATATGTTCCTAGCGTGTTGGTTCGAAAGAATCAGGGAGATCCTAAGGATGCTAAAGATCAGCTGAGATATTCTCAGATTATTGGCTCGCTTATGTATTTAGCCAGCGCTACGAGGCCTGACATCTCCTTTGCTGTAAGCAAGTTAAGTCGATTTGTCTCAAATCCTGGAGATGTTCATTGGCAGGCCCTTGAAAGGGTTTTGCGTTATTTGAAAGGCACTGCGAGCTATGGGATTCACTACTCCGGGTATCCAAGGGTACTTGAAGGGTATAGTGACTCAAACTGGATTTCTGATGCTCATGAGACTAAGGCCACGAGTGGTTATGTGTTCACACTTGGTGGTGGCGCTGTTTCTTGGAAGTCTTGCAAGCAGACCATCTTAACGAGGTCAACTATGGAAGCAGAACTCACAGCATTAGACACAGCCACTGTTGAAGCAGAGTGGCTTCGTGAACTCTTGATGAACTTACCTGTGGTTGAAAAACCAATACCCGCAATCCTTATGAACTGTGATAATCAAACTGTGATCATAAAAATAAACAGTTCTAAGGACAATATGAAGTCATCAAGACATGTGAAGAGGAGATTGAAATCTGTCAGGAAAATGAGAAACTCCGGAGTTATTGCATTGGATTATATCCAAACATCTAAAAATCTGGCAGATCCCTTCACAAAGGGTCTATCACGTAATGTGATAGATAATGCATCGAGGGAGATGGGTTTGAGACCCACTTTTTGAGTTGCTCACAGTGGTAACCCGCTCTATGTGATCGGAGATCCCGTGAAGTAGAGTTGGGAGACAAGCTGTTGGTCAACTGGGAGGAGAGTATCCTTATAGCATACTACCACTCCGTATAGATGCAATACTCTCCTATTCTGCATGGCAGGTTGGTATTTACCTTAATATGTTCTGAGTGGCTTGTTTAAGCAAAGATGTTGTCCTGCAGAACATCTTTTGAAGAACACACCTATATGAGTCTGACTGTCAAACGTCGCAGTCCGTGAGAGTTGGGTGCTCTCTAATAAACTCATAAAAGGCCATGGAGTATGACGCATAAGCTCCAAACCGCGGAGAAGTTTCGCGGCAGCCCTGTATCGGTCTAGACCTTATGTGAAACTAGTGCGCACCAAACTTGTAGTTCAAGGCATAGTCCACTATTCAAGTTGCAATCTAGTGTAGCATGAAGTTCTAAGTGGAAGTTCAACTTAACAGTCTCCACCTCGCACTGGTATATAAACAATGCTCTGGAACTGATTGATGTGATGTGATGATATGTGCCTATGAGAATTTGTGGGGGATTGTTGGAATTTGGGTGTGGGCCTTGGCCCATAGCCTAATACAAATTCTGAAATTCTCTTGGCCCATTCATGCCTAGCAAGGGGTGGCACCAAAGTTTAGTCCCACCTTGCTAGTTTAGAGGGAGTTGGACCAATATATATAGTGGAGTGTTTCACTACCTCCTAAAGAGAGTGAAGAGGAGTGGCATACACGCGCGCTCCTCCTCCTCCGCCGCCCGCCTCGCCACGCCTCGCCTCGCCTCGACACGACGCGCGCGCGCGCGCCGCGGTTTGCGGAATTGTGCCTCGGTGCCGATCTTATCTTTTTGCTGCTCGGGAAAATTATTGTGCGAGTTATTTTTCTGTCAACCGTTTCCGGTTTTTCCGGAAACGTGGGCTGTTAGTACTCGGACGTGCCCGACCGGCGCCTATATATAGACGGCCTTAGGCTAAAACCCTAATACGAGAAAATACACATCTCTCTGCCTCCAGAACCTTGCGCCGCCGCTACACCTTCTCCATCCCCTCTTCCGGCGTGCACCGGACGACGGGACAGTAGGCCTCCGGAACCACCGCCTCTCGTGAACCTGTACGGGTGAGGGGCGATCAGGTTTTTGGGGAGCGCGTCTGCGTGACTACTGACGGCATCACGTCGACCGACCACTCCTTCCCCGACGAGGACTTCTTCCCGGACATCAGCAGCCTCTACATCGACGCCATGGCTGAAGACACTGGTGTCAACCTCAACCCCAACCTGAACGCGAACCCGATTCCTCCTCCAGCACCGTACGTAATCTGCTCCTATCTAGTTCAGTTTCTGTTGCAGTTTCTTGTACTAGCTCTTGGAATAGATGTGATCTGTTTATTCTGGTTGAATATGATCTGTTCGTTTGTTCTGCTAGTATACATGATTAGATTAATTCTAGCACTTATAGTCATGATTTATTATTACTTATTTCGGATTAAATATTATGGTAATTTGCTTATATTTTCAACATTAGGTAGGGAACCCAGACCAACCAAAGTAGAAAAAAACTCAGCTAAACAGAATGACAAATCAATAAGATGGGCACTTACAAAGTTGCAAAGAAGAGTAGGATTCTCTGGGAATCATACAAGGTGAGCCGACTAAATTTTTTGCCCCTTCCTTCGGCAGAGTCAGCTAGAACAGGCGTGGAGCCGGTATATTGTGGAGGGACCATAGTTTTATTCTGCGCTAGCAGCAACTTAAGCTGCTCCAACTGAGAAGGCACAACTGCAGCGAAGGAAATTCGAAGAAATATAAACACCAATGGTTCAGCGGCCATTGCTGTCAAATGCCAGCTGCGGTAGTGCAGTACAAGAAAAAGACAATTATAGTGTTCCAATCAGAAATTAACTATGTAAATATTACACTTAAAGAAGATGTACCGGATCCAAAACGATTTTCCCCAAAAACAGTAGTAGGGTACAAGAAGAAGAAAGCTATAGTGTTCTTATTCGGAAATTAACTGCATATGGCCATAGAAATTAAATGTGTATGACCATCAAAAAATATCCCCTGGATTGTTTATAGGAAGCTAGTATGTTTATAGGATTGTGCGCATGGCCGTATCTAATTAAAGCCGCAATATCCCCTGGAATTTATCTTTTAGGACCATGATTGCTGAGTAGATGTTTTATTGAAACATCAGTAGTAGAAATTAATCCTTTTCTACACATAATTCCTTCGGTCTGTCAATTGTATACTGAATTCTATCTTACCATCTCCTTCCAGGAATTAGAGTACTTTCAGCATGCGGGCAGATCATAAAGATACATACATTCAACTGAGTGTAGATATAGTCAAGTATACTCACATTAACATTCTTTGTACTGCACATGCTACTGATACATATATTCGAATACTTGAATTCATCCTGCTGAATATGGATCTTCAGTAGCATGTTGCTTCTTAGAATTGTCACATTGCACCTAAGCAGTGGCTACACTGATGTTCCATTCATACTGTTTACATGTTTGTTATCCGCAGGAGTCCGGCAAGGCCTATGGAGAGGTGCAGCGGTCTAACATAATCCCTATAGTTTTACACAGCTTCACTACATGGATCAATGGCTGGGCAGATGTGCATGCGATGCCATCTGGAACAGGAGATTCATGGTGTGGGTTGAGGACAATGTCCAAGATGATCTAGACAAAATTGTCAGTTTGAAATTTAAATTTGAAACCGATAATCCTGTAATAATATTATGATGCTTGTACTGACGGCTTTGATGTGACCTTGTCTGAAGCTGGTTGCTCTTTCTTACGTTCATGTTATTTGCGTGAGGAACATGGCTGGCTATTTTGGTGAGAGAACCCGCCGGCCATGGCTGGCTATTTACTGTTTCCTAAAACCTTTGCTTGGCCTGTTTCAGAAATAGGAACATGGCTGGCTATTTCCCGTTCCCTGGCTATTTCCGTGAGGAACATGGTTGGCTATTCCCTATTTCATGTGACAGTAGCGAGGTTTCATGGCTCGTGGGTTTAGGTGGGCATGTGGATGCCCGCTACCATGAGCAGGATTAAAAAGACTGAATCTTCAATCCCCATTAAATTATAGGACACTGGTGGGTAGATGGTGGGTAGCCGTGGGCATGTCCACTTACAGGCTGAGATCCGATGGATATTGAGATTACTATATCAGATTGATTAATGGTTTTGTCTTATTGATTCTATCATGTCTATGTTGTTTGTGATCTTGCATGCTCTCCATTGTTAGTAGCTATCTTGGCCAAGTAGTTGCTACTGACTCCAAGAAGGGGTATTTATGCTCGATAGTGGGTTCATGCCTCTATTTAATCAAGGGAAGTGACAGAAATCTCTAAGGTTGTAGATGTGTTGTTTCCACTAGGGAGAAAACAACGGTCTCTTGTTCATGGAACAAGTGGATTGTTTACCTTACACATTTTTCTTAAAGCAGTTGTCTGTTTCTTGCAACTTAATACTGGAGGGGGTTCAGATGATAACCTGAAAGTGGACTTCTAGTCATAGATGCAGTTGCATTACGGTCTATGTATATTATTGTATTGTCCAATCAACCTTATAGGATCTTTCTAGCTAGTAATTGTATTGTTATGCCTTGCTCAATTCCTGTCAATTGCCTTGCTGTAATTTGTTTACCCTTCATGCCATGTTGTTTATCTAAGGAGAGCACCTCTAGTGAACGATGGACCCCGGTCCAATCTTTACCATGATACATATTCCACTGTTACTTGTTTACTTGCTGCAAACCATTACGTTCCACACCATACAGTTAATCCTATGTTATAGCAAACCTGTGAACTTGACAACCTCACTGATTCGTTGGGACAAAGTCTTGAGTTTGTGTTGTGCAGGTCTCCACGTTGCCAGCAACACCTGTGTGACGTTTCCTTCCTCCTTCTAGTTCGATAACCTCGGTCTCTACTGAGGGAAACTTGTTGTTGTGCTCCATCACACCTTGCTCTTGGGGTTCCAATGAAGTGCTCCACATCAACACTTGGTGCATGCATCAAAGATTGCTGGCAGCATTGCTGGGGATTCTACTTCAACCTCTTCCTCCCCGTGAAGCACCATCAAGATTTCTGGCGCCGTTGCCGGGGAGGCTAAGGACATCTTCACTAGGCGAGTCCTACACTTCCTTTCTCTTTACTTTGTTTTTAGTTTGCTTTGTTTCTTTTGCTTGGTTTTGTTTGCCTCTTTCCAAGAAACCCCAAAAAAAGTTAGTCTAGTTTGGTTTGCTTGCCTTATTCAAAAACACAAAAATTAGTTCCTACTCTAGTTGCCACCCTGTTCTAGCTCACCATGTTCCTCCCCAAGTTCACCCAGAAAGATCTCGCAATAGGTAGTGGCTCCATAACTGTGAAAGAAAATATTGAAGAATTCTTTAATTATGTTAGCAAGCATGAGGACATTGAGGATAAATCTATAGCAGAGCTTGCTCCTAATTATGAAATTGCTTCAGCTTCTTTAGTTCATATGTTGGAGGCTAGGTTTGTTAGCCTTAACCCCTTCACACAGTTCTTGTTCCTAAAACTAAAAGAAGAGAAGAATGCTGAAAAGAGGGAATTCATCCTTGAAACTTTATTTAATGAATTCCATGATGTTGCTAGGGAAGCGAAAAAGGTGTTTGAGCGTTTCCATATGCTAGGCTCAGATGTAGATGTTGTGGGTAATGTCTGATAAAACTAATCCTAAAGAGTAATTTAATATACCCATACCATTTAAGCTTGTTGGAATGCAGAGGCCTTTGAAAAGAATTTTGATTGGATTGCTCCTGAAAATCTTTTTGATGAAAGTAGTCGACCAAAGAGAGATGAGAAGGGATCCTCCAAAACCCATTTGGATGATATACCCTTCATAGTTGAAGAATTTGCAAGTATGGATGTTAATGCTTCTTCATTTGAAAATACTTGATTCTTCTCGCTTCTTGTGCCTAACTTAAACGCATTAAAGAAAAGTACTTGTTGGGAGATAAACCAAGAGTTTCCTTGAGTCTTGGAAGTTATTACTTCAGTAATGACCTCTCCTTATCCTTATTATTTGCTTTTTGTGCCAAGAATGACCTCTAATGAGAGGAAAGTAAGATTTGGGGAGTTGCTGTCCTGAAACAGATTTCTGTCCTCCACAAAACAAAATCCTGAGGAGGCTCTGTAACTCGGATTGAGCTCAAAATTTATGAATAAATCCCCCAGTATGTAAGCTATTTTCGTTAGTTCAACACTTCTTGATTTGAGGAACAGAAGATGGTCGAAAAAGTTCGTTTCTACCTTTTTGAGCTCTCTTCAGGTAAATTGAGTTTCTTTGAAGGAGTTACTTCAGTAGATTTTTTTAGTGAAAATCCTTGATGTCTAAAGCTTTTCCAGTGGTCTAATATCTTTTTGAATAAACTAATGTTGCTATTGAAGATTGTGTGAAGTTTTGTATGAAGGAAAAAATTTAGGTGTGAAGAGAGAATGATGCAATGAGATGAAGAATGGACAAAAGCTCAAGCTTGGGGATGCCACCATGGTGTCACCCCAAGAAATATCCAAGAGGTACAAGCGTCAAAGCTTGGGGATGCCCAAGGCATCCCCTTCATCAATAAAAAGCTCAGGTCTGTCTAGACACTTCTCTTTTATTGTTTCATGCATAGTTGTGTTGATCTTGGAGCATCTTAGTTTTCATTTGCTTTTCTTAGTTGTTTCGTTTGCTTTAGTAGTTTGGACCCCCGTTCTCGCTGTGTTGTTTTGCAAATAAGGTTGCTTGGTGTTTGGAAAGGAGTAGTAAGTTCTTGCTTGAAGTGCAAGAGAAGCTTGCATTGATTGTGACTTAGACTTTAGCATGACATGCTAGGTGTTGTTTTAGCATTATGCTTAGTGATTATTGTTGTAGCATGTCTTGTTCCAAACAATTGGGATTTCTTAGTGTGCCTTGAAGAAATTATGCGTTGTTTTAGCATGCAAAAGCATAATATTATGGTATTCTCCTTTAATGTTTTGCTTGGGTTGATTTGCCACATGCTTACACCATGTTATGACTATGACAATTCACTATTAGCCTCTATGATCATTTAGTCCTTGACTTGTAGTACCACGCTTTGCTTTGATTAGTTTGCTTTGTTGCATTGCATAATTATGGCCATTATTGCTCTCTTAGTTGGTTGCTCCTAGTCTTTTGCTAGCCTCCACTTGTATGAGTAAGTTCTACTCATGCCTCCAACTCCCAAGAAACCAAGTTATTCCAAAGTGTCCACTATAAACTCCTATGCATGGTGTGTTACACCATTCCAAGTATATTCTTGTTTTCAACCAATTAAAAACTATTTTGTTATGTGAAAACTTAGTGATTAAAGCCCTCATGAACTTGATGACACATTTTATTCTTTGCCCCTAATAAACTTGAACCATTGAGGCAACTTTGTTGTATATGCTTGCACTTATAAGTTGGGATTAGCAGAACCGTGCTGTCACGGGGAACATTTTCGACATTGCACTAGTACTCTTTGTACTCCGTTGATATCATGCTCTTTTGTCTATGGATGTTACCGGTGTGAAATGAAGTGGGAACTTGTAAGTCCATGGAGTTTGTATTCTGTGTTAGAGAAACGCCTGGGCCGCTAGCCTAAGCCATGCCTAATCATGGTGGAAACTTGCAGCATCACCATAGTGACATCTATGAAGCATTCTTCTTATAAAAAAGAGACACATTGAGAAAAGAGGAAAGAGAGAAAAAAGCACCATATTCCCATGGTACATAAGAAGAATTGCTGAGATGCTCATTGTCTACTTGCCTTGTCATTTTGGTTATGGGAAAGCTCATGTACCATGTGCAAGGGGTACCCCGTTGGCGGTTCTCAATGATATGCAAATACTTACAGTGACAAGAACTTGCCTGGGCCCTAATTTGAGTATCCATGAGGTGTAGCCCTCATATTCAAGGGACTTGAGATTGCCACCTTATACTTTGTCAAGCATATACTCTAGCTTTGCCACTTTAACCTTAACCACTTCAAGATGCTTATGATAGGGGCAATGAGGGCTGAAAGCTAATAAGTACCATAATTTTTGGAAGCTCTTTTGAAACTTGTAATCCATATTTCCTTTACAAAAAGGCCTTTATTCCACCACAATTTTAGTCTCCACCTTCTACCTTTAGGCACCATTGAGAGAGCATAGTTGTCATTATGTGTGCAATGTTCCAAAGCTTATTAATTGATGCATCTTGTGTTATTACTTGTTCTTGTGCTACTTGTTTCTAGTCACCCTTGTGAACTTTGAAGGTGTCCTATGCATCTATATTGCTACTCTATGAGGGACAAGCTAATTGCCACTATGCTATGTTTTCTGTATGTGAAACAAACAAACGTTTTTCAAATGCATGTTATTATGATCTTTGTTTGTAGCTTGCCTTGTTGCATGCATAGTTACTATGTCCTACTGTTAGAACTCCATTCTTTCATGCACATGTTTAGAGTTCTTTGATCCCAGCTTTCAATGCTTGCAAATGGTTGGATCTTTGTTGTGAGGGTGCATGTTCACCTCAAAAAATTATTCTGTTTATCACTTACCTACTCGAGGACGAGAAGGAGTTAAGCTTGGGGATGCTGATACGTTGGAAACGTATCTATAATTTTTGATGCTCCATGCTTGTTTTGAATGTACTTTGCTTTACTTGTCTACACTTTGAGGTGCTTTTTTCATGTTTTCTGGTACTAACCTATTAACAAGTTGCAACAGTGCCAGATGCCTGTTTTCTGCTGTTTTTGGTTTCGGAAAAGTTAGTAAAGTAATATTCTCGGAATTGGACGGGACGAATGACAATGTTAATAACTTTCCGGGGGGAACAAGAAGTCCAGAGGAGAGCCCGAGGGGCCAGACCCCCCCCCAGACGCAGGTGGGTCCTAGCCCACGCTTGGCTAGGGTTTGGCCGCCCTGGCGGCCGCCTCGGTCTCCCCCTTCGCCTATAAGAAGCCCCCGATGCAGAAACCCTGGGTACCCGATCAAATATCCACGAAACCGTCTGTAGCCGCCGCCACCATCGTCCCTAGATCGGGAGGGATCTGAAGCTCTTCCCGGCACCCTGCCGGAGGGGAGATCATCCCGGAGTCCTTCTCTCCGGTATGATTCGTGCATAGTTCCACCTTGGACTATGGGTCCATGTAGTAGCTAGATGGTTGTATCTCCTCCTTTGTGCTTTCATGAATAGATCTTGTGAGCTCCGTTCATGATCAAGATCTAATCTATTTGTAATCATGCATGTTGTGGTTGCGGGGATCCGATGGATATTGAGATGATTATGTTGGTTTGATTAATGGTTCTATCTTTATGATCCTATCATGTCTGTGTTATTTGTGATCTTGCATGCTCTCCGTTGCTAGTGGTTATCTTGGCCAAGTAGTTGCTAGTGACTCCAAGAGGGAGTATTTATGCTCGATAGTGGGTTCATGCCTCTAGTTTCCAAGGGAAGTGACAATAATCTATTCGGTTTTTAGATGTGCTGTTGCTACTAGGGAGAAAACAACAGTCTCTTGTTCATGGAACATATGGACTGTTTACCTTACACACTTTGCTTAAAGCAGTTGTCTGTTGCCTGCAACTTAATATTGGAGGGGGTTCAGATGATAACCTGAAGGTGGACTTCTAGTCATAGATGCAGTTGGATTACGGTCTATGTATATTGTTGTATTGCCCAATCAACCTCATAGGATCTTTCTAGCTAGTAATTGCATTGTTATGTCGTGCTCAGTTCCTGTCAATTGCTTCGCTGTAATTTGTTTACCCTTCATGCCATGTTGTTTATCTAAGGAGAGCATCTCTAGTGAACTATGGAACCCGGTCCAATCTTTACCATTGATACATCTTCCACTGTTACTTGTTTACTTGCTGCAAACCATTACCTTCCACACCATAAGTTAATCCTTTGTTACAGCAAACCGGTGAGCTTGACAACCTCACTGATTCGTTGGGACAAAGTCTTGAGTTTGTGTTGTGTAGGTCTCCACGTTGCCAGCAACACCTGTGTGACGTTTCCTTCCTCCTTCTGGTTCGATAACCTCAGTCTATACTGAGGGAAACTTGCTGCTGTGCTCCATCACACCTTGCTCTTGGGGTTCCAATGAAGTTCTCCACATCAACACTTGGTGCACGCATCAAAGATTGCTGGCACCATTGCTGGGGATTCTACTTCAACCTCTTCCTCCCCGTGAAGCACCAAGAGTACTTTTCAAATGAATTTGATTTATTCTGTATGGAACATGGTATTATACATGAGAGGACGCCTCCCTACTCACCTCAGTCAAATGGGTTGTCCGAAAGAAAGAACCGTACTCTAGCTGATTTGGTTAACGCCATGTTAGATACATCGGGTCTTTCCAAGGAATGGTGGGGGGAGGCGCTAATGACTGCATGTCATGTCCTAAATCGTGTTCCCATAAAGGATAAAATCATGACTCCATTTGAGGAATGGGAATAAAAGGCTTAAACTCTCTTACTTACGAAATTGGGGTTGTTTGGCGAAAGTCAATATTCCAATACCCAAGAAGTGAAAGCTTGGACCAAAAACTATGGATTGTGTTTTTCTAGGATATGCTTTTCATAGCATTGGCTATAGATTTTTGATAGTAAAATCTGAGGTATCCGACATGCATATTGGTACAATTATGGAGTCGAATGATGCGAATTTCTTTGAGGACATCTTTTCTATGAAAGGTATGTCTAGCTCATCAAATCAGGAGATGACTAGTTCATCTAGTCAGGTATTTTCTATAATTCCTAAACCCACTATGCCGATAGAACACTGATAATCCTGTGGAGGACGACAATGTAGCTCCCAAAAGGAGCAAGAGACAAAGGACTGCAAAGTCATTTGGTGATGATTTCATTGTGTACCTTGTGGATGATACTCCCACTTCTATTTCAGAAGCTTATGCATCTCAAGATGCTGACTACTGGAAGGAAGCTGTCCGAAGCGAGATGGACTCCATCTTAGCTAATGGTACTTGGGAAGTCACGGATCGTCCTTATGGGTGCAAACCTATAAGATGTAAGTGGGTGTTCAAGAAAAAGCTTAGACCTGATGGTACTATTGAAAAGTACAAGTCACGTCTTGTGGCTAAGGGTTATACCCAAAAATAAGGTGAAGACTTCTTCGATACCTACTCACCTGTAGCTAGATTGACCACTATTCGAGTACTACTATCCTTGGCTGCCTCACATGGTCTTCTCGTTCATGAAATGGATGTTAAGACAACTTTTCTAAAGGGAGAGCTAGATGAGGAAATTCATATGGAGCAGCCTGACGGATTTATAGTAGATGGTCAAGAAGGAAATGTGTGTAATTTAGTGAAGTATTTGTATGGTCTTAAGCATGCTCCTAAGCAGTGGCACGAGAAGTTTGAAAGAACTGAAGGAAATATGCCCTGAGAGGCAATAATAAAGTGTTTATTATGTGTATTCCAAGTATATGATAGATGTTTATTTTGCATGCTACAATTGTATTAATACGAAAACATTAATACATGTGTGTTTAATAAACAAACAGAAAGTTCCTAGTTATGCCCCTCTCATAAACTAGCTCGTTGATTAACAAGATGATCAAGGTTTCCTGATCATGGACATTGAATGTTGTTAATAACGGGATCACAACATTAGTGTAATGGTAGGATGAACATTCATCCGAAGTATAGCATTACGATCAAAGTCATTGAGTTTATATTGCTATAACAACTTACGAAGTGATCCTAATCCTTATACCATGAGATCATGTCAATCACTAACACCAGAAGAGTTTCTTGATAACATCAAACGTCACACCGTAACAGGGTGATTATAAAGATGGGTTCAGTACTAATAAAGTGTTACGTTGAGGACCATGGATTGAGAGTGGAATTTGTTCATCCCGATGATGGATAGATATACTCTGGGCCCTCTCGGTGATATCACATTGGTTAGCTTGGAAGCAAGTGATTTGATCACTAGAATGTTATATCACGGGAACGAGAAAAGAGTGCATGTCAGTAACGAGATCAAACTAGGTATGGAGATACCGATGATCGAATCTCGAACATGTAATATATCGCGAAACAAAGGGATTAAGATACTAGCATAAAAGGTTCCGACGATCACAAGAAAGTCATCGTTGAACGTGTGGGAGTCAGTATGGGTCTCTAGATCCCGCTTCTGATTATTGATCCGAGAGGGGTCTCGATCATGTCCAAATTATTCACGAACCATAGGGTGACACACTTAAGAGATACCGACATCCAATTGGAGCAAAATTTTCATGCCGGAAAGAATAACAAGCGCAGGAATTTATTTCACTAGATACCGAAACAGGTTTTCGGGTGAAATTGCATAAAGTGGTTATGCATGTGAAATAGAATTCTAGCAAGGGGTTATATGTGAATGTTTGTCATTAAAGTAATTGACAAAATTCTGAATAAATAAAAGAGTTTTATTTAATGAGAGTTTGCATTAAATTTGGTGGAAATTGAATTGCAAGTTTGAGTGGGATTTTGAGTGGAGGGAAATGAAGAGGTTTTTGTGAGTGGAGTGTCCACCCACATGAATGAAGGAGGGGAGGGGGCAGCCCCCATGGCCGGAGGCCACACCCTTGGGTGCCCCCCTCCTCCTATAAAAGGCACCCCTCTCCCTCTCTCTCACTCACACCTTGTAAGATCCCTCCTTTATAAAGGAAAAGGATCCCTATGATTGCAATGCTAGTCCCTGGATCATTGCTAGCATCCACAGTTTAAGATGAAGTACGCAGATACAAAGGTCATTTATTACAGCCATTCCAGAGATAAACATAGTCTTTACAACTCCAAGGCCACAGGCCTAACACAAGAGTTTGAATAAGTAAATAAATGAAAGTCTTCATCTTCATGTGCCACAGGCAAACATGTTGAGTGTAGACTCATGACACCTAATCCTCATCAGAGTAACCTGCAACATCACAAGTTACAGCCACAGTGGGTCAATACTTTGGAATAGTATTGGCAAGTGATACCTTAGTAAAATTTTAAGTGGACTAGATACTATATGCAATTTGGCTAAGTGTAGCTTGGCTTGCTTTTCTCAAAATAGATTTTGCCTATTAGTTGAAATCACTAAGTTTTTCTTTGTCAAAACTTTTCCCAAGGAACCACCAATAGACATTGAGGTCCTTCACCCTTGTTCACCCACAAATTTTTACTTAGAAATTGGGATGAGGATATTATTGATAGCTTCCATGTCTTGATGCTCAAGTTGTCCATTGCCATGGACTTGGCTAAGTACTTAGATTTTTCCATCTGCAGAGGTTGTGCACTTTCCCCACCAGACTTGGTTTCACCAAGACATGACCTTTCAGAAGCCTTCCCTTAGACCAAATGGACGCGTTCCATCCTATCATCCCACTACCACCAACTGTCCAAATGGCTAAGTTCTAACAACTTATGTGATCCAGGCAGAGCCCATATTGCCAAGTGGCTGCACTAGAAGCTTCTTAACACTTGGCCTCTAAAATCTCTTTGTTCCTGGGTGGCTTACCACAAGTTAGATACACAAGGTAAACCATAGAAATGGGCCTTGTGTAACCACTCAACATAAACCAAACCTTCCATTCCACCCAGGTGTTTCATTAACTTAGTTGTTTTATTAAGTAAAACATAAGTCCAAAGACTTAGAATTATTTTCATCATAGCATGTATATTTCACCAACCCTTGTTTTCTACTAGCTAGGCTAAGCATGGCATAGATAGTAACTTAACTTAGAAATTCCCTAGCATTTCTACAACTACTAGGATTTCCCAACATGGTATATAAGCAAAATAGTTGCATGCAAATCTAACAAAATATTTCTAATGCTTAGTAGAAAACATAGGATAAAAAAATATTCATGAGTACCACTTGCCTTGGTAGTTGGGAGAGTAGCACTCCTCACAATCACAATCACTAGCACCAAAATCTACACAAAGATTGGTAGCAACAAATTACACACAAAACACATACAACCAAAAATATATGCATGCATGCAAGATGATATATGATGATTTTTAAACTTCAACCAAGCAAGTAAACAGTACTGATTCACTAACAAGTTAAAAACTTGCCAAACAACCATTTCTCAAACCCTAAATTATTTCCAAAACATTTTATAAACTCTAATTAGTCCTACACAAGTTTCTGCAAATAAAACCTTTTTAACAGAAGCTAAACATTAAACACATTTCATATTCTAAAAGAGCTTGCTCTCTTGATTCCAACGGTATAAAATTTGTCAAAATCTAACGTGGGAATCAAAAGTTATAGCCCAATCAAATTTGAATAACAATCAGATTCAAATTCAGTTTTTAAACTCTAACAGCTGCCACACGGCGCTATCCTATTGGCGCGTACCGGTTCGCACGGATCGGTTGACGCAGATCGTTGGATTAAAGTGATCGCGCACGGCTCAGATCTAAACATACCGTTTCGTTAAGTGATTCTGTTGCACGCGTTAGATCTAGATCTAACGGCTCTTGATCAAATAACCAAGGTCTGGCGGCGCGCGGCGACGGCGAGCGGTGGCGCGCTCGGTCTACTGCATCACGGTGGATACAGAGAGGGCTGGGGTTAGTGGAAATGCTTACCAGACTCGCAGCGACGCACTGAAGCTCAATGTGGTGGTCTCTTGGCAAGGGACGCGCTGTAGTGGCCGTGGGATCTCGTCGGAGTGGATGACAGAGTCGGGCTCAGGTGGACGGCGACTTTGGCGACGTTCTGCTCCGCCCTAACGCAAACGGAGGGCATCAGTGGGTGCGCATAGGTCAGGTGAACAAGTCAGCGTCAAAGGGAAGGCACGGGGCGGTCGGTTTTTACCTTAATCTCTCGCCGGAGTTGGAGACGGCGTCGGATGCTCACGGTGCTCGTCGAAGTCGAAGCTCTGGATCACAAACAGACGGACAAAGGGGATCAGGAGGTTGCGAAGCTATTCGTATGAACCAGAGAGGAAGGGGCGCATGAGGTTTACCAGGATTGGTCGCCGGAGTAGGTTCTGTCTGCGGCGGTGCAAGGACAAATACTGGCAGCCTGGTGGCGCTTCTGTCTGGCTTTGTTGGGGGAAATGGCCGCGAGGGGGAGAGGTTTATGTAGCCGGAGCTGGGCGTGGACTTACTCACGGAATCAATGGGAATCAACGCGGCAGTGACTGCGGCGAGTAACGGCGGCGTGAGCATCGCAGGCGCGCGTGATTGACGAAGACGACGACGTGGTCACGGGTCCACTTGTCACCGAATAGAATAGAGAGGGGGTGGGGTCCGGGCGTCAGCGACTCTGTGGGTGCGTCTGTGCGTGAGAGAGGGAGAGAGGGAACCCGGGTGGGCTAGCTGGGTTGGATCTGTTGATGGGCTCAAACCCTGGCGCTGGCCTTTTTCCTTTTCTTTATTCCTTTTCTATTTTTGATTTGATTTTCTGGAATGATTTCAAACTCAAATTGAATTCAAATCTTTTCAGGAATTTTGTAGGGTGCAACATTCATATTTCTGGGCATAGAAACATGTGGTCTCTCTGTTCAAGCTTGGTTCTTTTGAATAAACAAAATAAACAGTGCTATAGCACTTGATTTGGAAATGTTTTGAAAATGGTTTTGAAACCATATTTGTTTTATATATTTTTGTCCAAACAACACACTCAATCCAATCAACAAGGAAGCAAACAAACTTGGTTTAAAGCACTATGCTCTCAAATGAGGATGGTCATTTGATTTAAGTTTGCTCACATAAAATGATAGCACTATGTGCTTCTGTTTTCTTGAAAATGTTTTGAAAATGATCTCAAAATTATATGCATGCATGAATGATATGCAATCTTTGAAATCATGATTTTAGGGATGTTACACACCTCCTCGTGAAGGATCTCTCTCCCCCTCTAGAATTTATTCCCCATGGTCTCGGACTAGCGAGATACATGTTCCCGGTGGCTATTCGGCAAGAAAGAGTTGTGCTTTCGCTGCATCGCTGGAGCAAGGACGCGGAGGTTGCTCGGTGCCTCGGACGTGTGTCCGAGCATGGATGCGCTGCTGATTTGCGGCGCTAGGACTTCCTCTCGATCTTGAGATCGGCAAGAGATCGTCTACATCAACCACGAGTTTAACTCGTTAAGCTTTGTCGGTCTTCAAGGGTATGTTCTCTACGGATATACATCCGCCCGTTGTTTGTATCTAGTAGATAGATCTTGGTACATAGTTGTTCCCATCGTAGGAAAATTTTTGTTTTCTATGCTGCGAACCCTATAGTGGTATCAGAGCCGGATCTATGCGTAGATGCTTTACACGGGTAGTACACATATGAGTATGTGGGCGATGATGATCATGTTGTTGCTCCTCAGTTGTAATTTTGGATATTAGTGGCATAGTGGGATGAAGCGTCCCGGACAAACTTTACATGACCTCGCACATGAGACCTGTTCCACGTTTGACATGCAACTAGTTTGCATAAGTGGCTAGCGGGTGTCTGTCTCCCCTACTATAGTCAATATCTATTTTGCAACGAGTTGTCAACAATTTGGTTATCCTCGTTATGGTTCATGTTCGTAGGTATGAACGGTTCTATCTTCGAAAGCCCTAAGCCATGTAAAATTTGCAATGGATAAATTAGAGGCATCTAGTTTAGATTGTTGTTGGGCTAGTGTTATGATATGGTGATGTTGTGAGTAGAAGTATGAGATGATACTCTTACAACACACATAACGTGTAAGTTCCATAGACCTTGGCTTACACATATAGGTATGATAGTGATCATACCACGATGCACATGATAGAGATCAATGCGGGAACCATATCATTCCACTAATAAACATGTGATGTTTGATAGCATTTTATATTGCTTGTTTGGCATTTTATTAGCATAATAAGATGATCCCTCATTTAAATATCAAGATAAGAATGTGTTCTTCCTTTAGTATGCACCGATTATGTTTTCGTCGCTCCAAGACATCACGTGATGATCGGGTGTTCTTGGATCCACGACCATATTTCAGGTGTAAGACAGTTACACACGCGAATACTAAGGTTCTTACTTGGCGAGCCTAGCATGTACAGACATGGCCTCAGAACACAGACCGAAAGTTTAAGCATGAGTCATATAGTAGATATGATGCCCATTTGATGCTCGCCTTTGAAGCTACACCGACTCACATGATGATCGGACTTGGTGTAGTGGATTTGGTTCATGTAATCACCAAAAAGACACGAGGGATGTCGTTTTTGAGTGGGAGTTTATTTGTAATGTGGATTAGTTGAAATCAATCTATCATAAACTTAGTCTAAACTTTACAAATTCTGTTGTAAATGGCACCACCTGCTTTTAATTTCAATGTGTTCATGGAGAAAGTGAAACTTGCAATGAACGGTAACAACTTTACCTAATGGGCCATGAATTTGAGGATTCTCCTCTCTGCTGCACACAAGCAATATGTGCTAGAAGCGCCGCTAGGCCCCCCACCTTTTGAGGATTCCCCTAACAAGGAGAAGAATGTCTACCAGACTCGTCAGGAGGACCACAACTTAGTTCATTGCGGCATATTGTATGGGCTAGAGCCGGAACTTCAAAAGCGTTTCGAAAACGGCAATGCATTTGATACAATGGGTGAGTTGAAAATGATTTTCGACACACATACTGCTGTAGAGAGCTACAATGCTTCAGAAAATTTCTTTAGCTGCATGATGGAAGATCACAACTCCGTTAGTGAGCATGTACTCAAGTTGTCGGGTTACGCCGATAAGCTTGTGTCCTTGGGAATATCGATTCCCATTGACTTAGGCATCCATCGTGTTCTGCAGTCTCTGCCACCTAGCTATAAGAGCTTTGTGATGAACTATAATATGCAAGGCATGAAGGAGTCTCTCCTCGAGCTTCTGCCAATGCTTAAAACTACAGAAGTGGAGATAAAAAAGGAACATCAAGTGTTGATGATCAATAGGAACACTGGTTTCAAAAAATACAAGAAGGGAAAACAGAAGGGAAGTAAGGGTGGCAAGCCGGTTGCTGTGCCTGAAAAGAAACCCCGAGTTGGCCCTAAGTCTGATACCGAGTGCTACTACTATAAGGGGACTGGCCACTGGAAGCGCAACTGCCCCAAGTATTTGGCAGACAAGAAGGCCGGCAAGGCAAACAAAGGTATATATATGATATACATGTTATTGATGTGTACTTGACTAGTGCTCGCAGTAGCACCTGGGTATTTGATACCGGTTCAGTTGCTAATATTTGTAACTCGAATCAGGGGCTGCGGAACAAGCGACCGCTAGCAAGGGGTGAGGTCAAGATGCGTGTCGGCAATGGATCAAGCGTTGATGTGATCGCCGTCAGAACGCTACCTCTCCATTTGCCGTCGGGATTAGTTATAAACTTGAATAATTGTTATCTGGTGCCTGCACTGAGCATGAACATTGTATCTGGATCGTGTTTGATGCGAAGTGGTTATTCATTTAAATTCGAGAACAATGGTTGTTCTTATATGAATGAAATCTTTTATGGACATGCACCGATGATGAATGGTTTATTTCTTTTAGATCTCGATAATAATGTTACACATATTCATATTGTTGATGCTAAAAGGATTAAACTTAGTGATGATATATCCACATATATGTGGCACTGCCGTCTAGGTCATATTGGTGTTAAACGCATGAAGAAGCTCCATTCGGATGGACTTTTGGAATCACTTGATTTTGAATCATTTGATACATGTGAGCCATGCCTTATGGGCAAGATGACTAGAACGCCGTTTTCCGGTTCAATGGAACGGGCGATAGATTTATTGGAAATCATACATTCTGATGTATGTGGTCCAATGAGTGTGTCGGCACGAGGTGGATATCGTTATTTTGTTAGTTTCACGGATGATTTGACTAGATACGGTTATATCTACTTGAGGAAACACGAGTCTGAAACCTTTGAAAAGTTCAAGGAATTTCAGAATGAAGTGGAAAATCATTGTAATAGAAAGATCAAATTTGTACGGTCCGACCGTGGAGGTGAGTATTTAAGTTACGAGTTTAGCACTCACATGAAAGAGTGTGGAATTGTTTCACAACTCACACCTGTCGGAACACCACAGCGAAATGGTGTGTCGGAACATCGTAATCGTACTTTATTGGATATGGTTCGATCTATGATGTCTCTGACGGACTTTCCGTTGTCATTTTGGGGTTATGCACTAGAAACTGTTGCATTCACTTTAAATCGGGCACCATCTAAATCCGTTGAAAAGACAACGTATGAATTGTGGTTTGGAAACAAACCTAAGCTGTCATTTTTTAAAGTTTGGGGATGCGATGTTTATGTGAAGAAACTTCAACCGGATAAACTCGAACCCAAAGCGGAAAAATGCGTCTTCATAGGATACCCTAAGCAAACTATTGGGTATTCCTTCTATCACAGATCCGAGGGCAAGGTTTTTGTTGCCAAGAATGGATCCTTTCTAGAGAACGAGTTTCTCGCGAAAGGTGTGAGTAGTCGGAAGGTAGAACTCGAAGAGGTTATTGAACCTTCTCTTCAAAGTATGGAGAGTAGCGCAGCGCCAGAAGTTCTTCCGAAGTTGGATTTACCTGTTGAAGAGGGAACTAATGATAATGATCATGAAACTCCGAAAGAGAGTACTACCAAACCTCGCAGGTCTAGCAGGGCGCGTGCAGCTCCCGAGCTGTACGGAAACCCTGTTATGAATTTCATGGTTGATGAAATTGATGACCGTGCGACATATGAAGAAGCGATGATGAGCCCGGATTCCAACAAATGGTTAGAAGCCATGAAATCCGAGATAGAATCCATGTATGAAAATCAAGTTTGGAACTTGGTGGAATTACCTCACGACCAAAAGGCCGTGGAGA
Source organism: Avena sativa (assembly GCA_916181665.1). Classification (NCBI taxonomy): domain Eukaryota; kingdom Viridiplantae; phylum Streptophyta; class Magnoliopsida; order Poales; family Poaceae; genus Avena; species Avena sativa. The sequence goes on from OV702294.1 coordinate 96,420,635, forward strand.
ACAAATGGATTTTCAAAAGGAAAACTGATGCTGATGGTAATGTGACTGTCTATAAAGCTCGACTTATCGCAAAGGGGTTTCGACAAATTCAAGGAGTTGACTACGATGAGACATTCTCTCCCGTAGCGATGCTAAAGTCAGTTAGGATTATGTTAGCAATTGCTGCATATTTCGATTATGAGATATGGCAGATGGATGTCAAAACCGCGTTTCTCAATGGTAATATTGAAGAAGAGTTGTATATGATACAAACAAAGGGTTTTGTCGATCCTAAGGATGCTAACAAGCGTGCAAGCTTCAGCGATCCATCTATGGATTGAAGCAAGCATCACGAAGTTGGAATCTCTGCTTTGATGAGGTGATCAAAGAGTTTGGATTTGTCCAAACTTAAGGAGAATCTTGTATTTACAAGAAAGTGAGTGGGAGCAATGTGGCATTTCTGATATTATATGTGGATGACATATTATTGATGGGAAATGATATAGATATTTTAAACAGTTAAAAGTTATCTAAACAGCAAATTTTCAATGAAGGACCTAGGTGAAGCGTCATACATATTAGGCATAAAGATCTATAGAGATAGATCTAGGCGCCTAATAGGGCTATCGCAAAGTACATACCTTGATAAGATTTTAAAGAAGTTTAAAATGGATGGAAGTAAGAAGGGGTTCTTACCTATGTTGCAAGGCAAGACATTGAGTAAGACTCAAAGTCCGGCTAAGACGGAAGAAAGAGAGATAATGGACAAAGTCCCCTATGCTTCAGCCATAGGCTCTATAATGTACGCCATGCTATGTACAAGACCGGATGTGGCACATGTTATTAGTTTGACTAGTAGGTACCAATCTGATCCAGGTTCGGAACATTGGATAGCGGTCAAGAATATCCTTAAGTACTTACGAAGAACTAAGGATATGTTTCTTGTATACGGAGGTGAAGAAGAGCTCGTCGCTAAGTGTTATGTCGACGCAAGCTTTGACACCGACCCGGATGACTCTAAGTCTCAATCCGGATACGTATTTCTCATGAATGGCGGAGCGATTAGTTGGAGGAGTTCCAAACAACCTGTGGTGGCGGGATCAACAACGGAGGCCGAATATGTTGCTGCTTTGGAAGCGGCTCAGGAAGTGGTTTGGATGAAGGAGTTCATGTTCGAACTAGGTATGGTTGCAAGTGCGTTGGACCCAATGGTGATCTATTGTGACAACAATGGTGCCATTGCCAATGCCAAAGAACCAAGGTCTCACAAGAATACCAAGCATATTGAGCGCCGGTTTCACTCCATCCGCGAGCATGTCAAGGATGGAGATATAAAGATTTATAAAGTACACACGGATCTCAATGTAGCAGATCCGTTGACTAAAACTCTCCCTAGAGCAAAACATGATCAACACCAGAACTCCATGGGTGTTAGATTCATCACTATGTAACTAGATTATTGTCTCTAGTGCAAGTGGGAGACTGAAGGGAATATGCCCTGATAGGCAATAATAAAGTGTTTATTATGTGTATTCCAAGTATATGATAGATGTTTATTTTGCATGCTATAATTGTATTAATACAGAAACATTAATACATGTGTGTTTAATAAATAAACAGAAAGTTCCTAGTTATGCCTCTCTCATAAACTAGCTCGTTGATTAACAAGATGATCAAGGTTTCCTGATCATGGACATTGGACGTTGTTAATAACGGGATCACAACATTAGTGTAATGGTATGATGAACATTCATCCGAAGTATAGCATTACGATCAAAGTCATTGAGTTTATATTGCTATAACAACTTACGAAGTGATCCTAATCCTTAGACCATGAGATCATGTCAATCACTAACACCGGAAGAGTTTCTTGATAACATCAAACGTCACACCGTAACAGGGTGATTATAAAGATGGGTTCAGAACTAATAAAGTGTTATGTTGAGGCCCATGGATCGAGATTGGAATTTGTTCATCCCGATGACGGATAGATATACTGTGGGCCCTCTCGGTGATATCACATTGGTTAGCTTGCAAGCAAGTGATTTGATCACTAGAATGTTATATCACAGGAACGAGAAAAGAGTGCATGTCAATAACGAGATCAAAATAGGTATGGAGATACCGATTATCGAATCTCGGACATGTAATATATCGCGAAACAAAGGGATTAAGGTACTAGCGTAAAAGGTTCCGACGATCACAAGAAAGTCATCGTTGAATGTGTGGGAGTCAGTATGGGTCTCCAGATCCCGCTTCTAATTATTGATCCGAGAAGGGTCTCGATCATGTCCACATTATTCACGAACCGTAGGGTAACACACTTAAGAGACACCGACATCCAATTGGAGCAAAAGTTTCATGCCGGAAAGAATAACAAGCGCAGGAATTTATTTCACTAGATACCGAAACAGGTTTTCGGGTGAAATTGCATAAAGTGGTTATGCATGTGAAATAGAATTCTGGCAAGGGGTTATATGTGAATGTTTGTCATTAAAGTAATTGACAAAATTCTGAATAAATAAAAGAGTTTTATTTAATGAGAGTTTGCATTAAATTTGGTGGAAATTTAATTGCAAGTTTGAGTGGGATTTTGAGTGGAGGGAAATGAAGTGGTTTTTGTGAGTGGAGTGTCCACCCACATGACTGAAGGAGGGGAGGGGGCAGCCCCCATGGCCGGCGGCCACCCCCTTGGGTCCCCCCTCCTCCTATAAAAGGCACCCCTCTCCCTCTCTCTCACTCGCACCTCCTCGTGAAGGATCTCTCTCCCCCTCTAGAATTTATTCCCCATTGTCTCGGACTAGCGAGATACATGTTCCCGGTGGATATTTGGCAAGAAAGAGTTGTGCTTCCGCTGCATCGCTGGAGCGAGGAGGCGGAGGTTGCTCGGTGCCTCGGACGTGTGTGCGAGCACGGATGCGCTGCTGATTTGCGGCACTAGGACTTCCTCTCGATCTTGAGATCGGCAAGAGATCGTCTACATCAACCACGAGTTTAACTCGTTAAGCTTTGTCGGTCTTCAAGGGTATGTTATCTACGGATATACATCCGTATGTTGTTTGTATCTAGTAGATAGATCTTGGTACATAGTTGTTCCCATCGTAGGAAATTTTTTGTTTTCTATGCTGCGAACCCTACAAGAACTTTAACTGCTGAATGCTTTGTTGTAATTGAAGCTGACAAATGTGTGTACTATCGCCATGGTGGGGACGAGGGAGTTATTATGTGTCTCTATGTAGATGACATGTTGATATTCGGGACCAACCTTGCTGTTATCGAGGAGGTCAAAGAGTTCCTATCTCGCTGCTTTGACATGAAGGACTTGGGAGTGGCTGATGTAATTCTAAACATCAAGCTACTAAAGGATGACAATGGTGGGATTACACTACTTCAATCTCACTATGTGGAAAAGATATTGAGTCGCTTTGGGTATAGCGGATGTAAGTCTTCTCCAACGCCTTATGATCCGAGTGTGCTACTTCGAAAGAATCGAAGGATTGCTAAAGATCAGTTGAGATATTCTCAAATTATTGGCTCACTCATGTATTTAGCCAGCGCTACTAGACCTGACACCTCCTTTGTTGTAATCAAACTGAGTCGATTTGTGTCAAATCTTGGAGATGATCATTGGCATGCTCTTGAAAAAGTTTTGCGCTATTTGAAAAGCACTACGAGTTATGGTATTCACTATACTGGGTATCCACAGGTACTTGAGGGTTATAGTGATTCAAACTGAATATCTGATGCCGATGAGATTAAGGCCACGAGTGGTTATTTGTTTACACTTGGTGGTGACACTGTTTCCTGGAAGTCTTGCAAGCATACCATCTTAACAAGGTCAACAATGGAAGCAGAACTCACAGCATTAGACACAACCACTGTTGAAGTAGAGTGGCTTCGTGAGCTCTTGATGGACTTACCTGTGGTTGAAAAACTAATACCCGCGATCCTGATAAACTGTGATAATCAAACTGTGTTCGTCAAAGTAAACAGTTCTAAGGATAATATGAAGTCATCAAGGCATGTGAAGAGGAGATAAAAATCTGTCAGGAAACTAAGAAACTCCGGAGTTATTGTGTTGGATTATATCCAAACATCTAAAAACCTGGCAGATCCCTTCACCAAGGGTTTATCATGCAATATGATAGATAATGCATCAAGGGAGATGGGTTTGAGACCTAGGATATGAGTTGATCCCAGTGGCAACCCACTCTATGTGATCGGAGATCCCGTGAATTAGAGCCAGGAGATAAGCTGTTGTTCAGCTGAGAGGAGAGTATTCACATATTATATTTACATCTCCATAAAGATGCAATACTCTCTTAATCTGCATGGCAGGTTGATATTTATCCTAATGTGTTCCAAGTGGCTTTTATAAGCGGAGATGTTGTCCTGCAGAACATCTCTTGAGGAACACTCCTATGAGTCTGACTGTCAAACGTCGTAGTCCATGAGAGTTGGGTGCTCTTTAATAAACTCATGAAAGGCCCTAGAGTATGACACATAAGCTCCAAACTGCGGGGAAGCTAACGGCGGTCGTGTACCGGTCTAGATTTTGTGTGAAACTAGCACGCAGAAAACTTGTAGTTCAAGGCATAGTCCACTATTCAAGTTGCTAGCTAGTGTAGCATGAAGTTTAACGTGGAAGTTCAACTTAACAGTCTCCACTACACACCGGTATATAAAACAATGTTCTGGAATAAAAGTGATGTGATGTGCCAATGAGACTTTGTGGGGGATTGTTGGAATTTGATGAGTTTTGGGTTGTTGGCCCATTAGACAAATTCTGAAATTCTCTTTGGTCCACTTGTACATGACAGCATATAGTTGTGCTAGTGGTGCTAAAGTTTAGTCCCACATTGCTAGTGGAAGGAGAGTTGGACTATCTTATATAGTAGAGTGTTGCATCACTAACTAAGGTGTGACAAGGCGAGAAGCCCTCGCGCACTCCTCCTCCGACGCCGTCCACCTTGCCTCGCCACGCCTCGCCTCGTCACGACACGCGCGTGCCGCGGGTTGTGGGAATCTCGCTGAGCCGAGCTTTATTTTTGCTGGTTAGAAAAACTAATTATGAGTCATTAACGGACGCGTTAATTATAGCTGTTTCCAGTTTTTTATGGACGTGGGCTGTTACCAACTCGGACGTGGGCTGTGTCCCACGATCTTCCTGGCCTGCACTATATAAGCATCTGCGCTAAACCTAATCGGTGATCAATCCACACACGCCGCAACTGCATCGTATGTGTTTCCAATCTCTCTCTTTCGGGTTTTTCTAGAGTTTATAGGTCTAGCATTTGGCGTAGATGTGATAGGTTTATCTTGTATAGATGTAATGTATTCATCTACTTTGTTGATCTGCATGGTTGGTTTTAGTACCGTCTGTATGATCATGCTTTATCAGTTTATTATTCAGGTTAAATCATATGGATTATTGCTTATATTTTCAATAATCCAAAAACCTGATTCTAGGCAACTGAATTCCACTGGTGTAGCCGCGGCTACTAGGCCGCCTTCTTTTGATGGCATGCACTATAAGAAATTGTGCAAGAGAGCAGTCCTCTGGTTTGAAAACCTAAACTTCTATAGCGCCACACTTGGCAAGCCTGAAGGAGAACTTTCTGCTGAGCAGGAAGCGACCTTTAAGAAAGACGATACCATGTTTATGGCGGCTTTGTTCAGTGTTCTTAGGAACAACATTGTTGACCCGTATATGTCATTTGATAATGGCAAGGACGCATGGGAAGCGCTCGAGACCAATTTTGGGGTCTCGGACGCTGGCACTGAGTTGTATGTCATGGATCAATTATATGACTACAAGATGGTTGATGAGCGCTCCGTCGTTGAGAAATCTCATGAGATACAATCATTTGCCAAAGAACTTGAGCAGTTCAAGTGTTCCTTACCAGACAAAATTTGTGGCCGTTGGCATTATTGCCAAGCTTCCTCCCTCGTTGAGGAATTTTGCTACTTCTCTGAAATATAAGAGACAAGAGTTTTCCGTTATGGATCTCATTGGGTCTTTACATGTGGAATAGAAGGCGAGAGCAAAGGACAAAACTGCTCGAGGATTTGAGGGAAGTTCTACTGGCAATTTGGTGCAGAGGAAAAACTTCCAATCCCACAAGTTCAAGAATAATAACAAAACTAAAGAAAAGGGGAAGTTTGATGGCAAGAACAAGGCCACGCACTCAACCAACTTCAAGGAGAAAAATGATAAGAGGAAAGGCTCTTGACACGTCTGTGGTGATCCTAATCGTTGGGCTCCTATCTGTCCTAATCGCTTTGATAAGCATCAACATGGGAACACCGGCAAGGCCGCTAATGTTGTTATTAGCGATACTGAGATGAAGGATGCTAGGTACAATATTTTACCTACTATCCTTTTAGTATGTCATTCTCCTGATTGGTGGATAGACACGGGTGCTAATACACATGTATGTTCTGATATTTCCATGTTTTCCTCTTATCAGGTCTTAAGGACTTCTTCCGTGCTGATGGGAAACGGCTCACTTGCTTCTGTTCATGGTGTTGGTGCAGTAAATGTGAAGTTTACTTTGGGGAAGACCGTATAGCTAAAGAATGTGCAGCACGTTCCCTCCATCAATAAGAATCTCGTCAGCAGATCTCTTTTATGTCGAGATGGTTTTAAGTTGCACTACTAGGAAAAGGCCTATCAGTGGCGCACCATTTTGGAACTTCTGTGGCGCATATGGTATACGCCACTGTTATCTCGCCACTGAAGTGTAGTTCTGTGGCGCATATTGAAATGCGCCACAGAAGTCTCAAAAACTTCTGTGGCGCATATTGCCCAAATGTGCCACAGAAGTCCCGAACCAGATCTCAAACTTCTGTGGAGCATATTGGCAATATGCGCCACTGATTTTTTTTCAAAATTCAAAAAAAAACCCAGCCAGATGTGGCCGGAGTATCTGGCCGGAGTGGGAGGTGGGTGGAGGGTGGAGGAGGAGGGTCGCTAGAGTAGGAGGAGTATGAGGAGTAGGAGGAAGGGTTGCCGGAGTAGAAGGCCGCTGATGTAGGTGGAGTAGGAGGGGAGGGGTCACCGGAGTAGAGGGGTCGCCATAGTAGGAGGAGAAGGAGGCCGTCGGTGGAAGAGGAGTAGTAGGAGGAGGAGGAGTAGGAGGAGGAGGAGGCGGTGGAGGAGGTGTCGCCGAAAGTGGTGGAGGCCATGGACGGAGTAGGAGGAGGAGTTGGCCGGAGAGTGGAGAAGGAGGAGGAGAGGAAGAGAATTAGAGGAAGAAGGGGAGGAAGAGAAGAAGAGGAGGAAGAGAAGGAGAGGAAGAAGGGGAGGAAGAGAAGAAGGAGAGGAAGAGAAGAAGTGGAGGAAGAAGGGGAGGAAGAGAAGAAGTGGAGGAGAGGAGTAAAGGGGAGAAGGATAAAAGAGAGGAGGAGGGCACCACAGAAATTCAAAATTCGAATCCCAACACTTCTGTGGCACATATATGAGAAATGCGCCACAGAAGTTTGTCCTTTTTTATTTTTTTGCAGGAAAAAATCTTCTTTCTGCCATAACTTTTTACTCTTTTTGAATTTGGGGAAGCTGTAAAACTTCAACGGCCTCCGGCCGTTGAAATCGAGTAGAAAATTTCGAGACGATCATTTTGGTATATTAAACTTTTTTTCCGACATCGTATGCAAAAGTTACGGCCGTTTTACTGTCCCATGAACTTTTTTTGCAAAATACATCGAAATTCATTTTTTTCAATTTTCCCTACAACTATACCCCAAAATACAACTAAATCTTCAAGGAATTTTTATTTTTATTTTTTATCATTTTCATTTATTTTTTACAAAGGTTAAAAGGCGATCCACGGGGGGTGGGGGTGAAATCTGTGTTTCCATGTTCTGTGGCGCATATCTATAGGTATACACCATAAAACTTTGGTCAACTGAATCCTATGGTGGGTCCTACCCTCACTTTCTGTTGCGCATATGTCCATATGCGCCACAGAAGTTGGAACTTCTGTGGAGCATTTTTCCTATATGCGCCACAGAAGTGTGAAGATTTCTGTGGCGCATTGTCTGAAATGCGCCACTGGACAACTTTTGTGGCGCATGGTCAGAACCATGCGCCACAGAAGGTCTGTCTATCTATAGCTGGTTTCCTAGTAGTGTTGGTTTTTGAGTCCAATAAATTTGTAATTTCCAAGTATGTACAATTTGTTTGAAAGGGTTATGAGTGCGGAGGTCTGTTTCGCTTTTCTCTGTCAGACTCATGTACTAAAGTTATTAATCATGTTTGCAATGATAATGAGTACAATGTTTGGCATTCATGACTCTGTCATATTAACTTTGGTTGCATGATGCGGCTAGACAATATGAGTTTAATTCCGAAATTTACAACTGTCAAAGGTTCTAAGTGCCAAGTTGTGTGCAAGCAAAGTGATACGTCGGAAACATATCTATAATTTTTGATGTTCCATGCTTGTTAATATCTACTTTGCTTTGCTTTGTCCACACTTTGAGGTGCTTTTTATATGTTTTCTATTACTAACCTATTAACAAGATGCCAGCTTTGATGATTGCGAGCTCAAGTACATCTCTCGCTCTAGCAATGAAGAAGCCAATACACTGGCTAACATAGGGCCCACTTGTGCACTATACCACCTGGTGTCTTCCTGAAGCAGGATCAATGAACAATCCATCAAGGTCAAAGTATCCGCCAATCCTCCAGAGTCAACAACACCCTCGGGGGATACGCCACCTGTCGACTCTGAGACACCCGCAACAACGTAGGACCAACTTGCACCGCATAATCGGTGGAGGTAATGCTCATAGATCCAACATGGACGCACATGTACATTTAAAATCTGGTGCATCAGGGAACTGTTAGAAGAACCAAATTAGGCACGACACATCGCTCATCACTCGAAGGCATTCACAGTAATCAATGGAGAGATCTACAAGAGAAGCATAACCAACATCCTCCAAAGGTGTGTTGCACCCGAAGAGGACATGAGAATCCTACTCAACATCCATGAGGGCATCTGTGAACATCACACCGGCAACCACGTACTAGTCGCAAAGGCTCTTAGGGTAGGATTTTATTGGCTCACTACAATGCAAGACGCCAAATACATCATCACCAAGTGTGATGCATGTCAAAGGTTTGTGGAAAATCCACACGCACCCGCTGTGGAGATAAAAGGACGATCCCTCTCGCCTGGACCTTCGCTCAATGGGGCTCGACGTGGTGGACAAACTTTAGAAATCGTCCCATAGAGGCCATGTCTACCTTCTCGGCGTAGTCGACAAGTTCACCAAGTGGATTGAAGCAATGCTTGTCACCAATCAAAGTGGCACTTAGGTTGTGAAATTCATCTAGTCGATAATCTGTAGGTTTAGGGTGCCTCATAGTATCATCACTTACAATGGTTCCAACCTCACTTTGGGGGAATTCCAAGATTTCTTCAAGGAGATAGGGGTAAACATCAGCTACACCTCGGTCGCGCACCCTCAAACTAATAGTCAGGTTGAGAAGGTCAACACACTTGTCTGCGATGGCCTCAAGAAGCGACTCCTACGACCCTTTCAGAGATCATGTCAGGTATGGCCTGAGGAGCTACCCTCGATGCTATGGAACATGCGAACAACCCTGAACAACACCGTGGGATACATGTTGTTATTCATGGTGCACGACACAAAATATATTTTGCCAGCGGAAGTCATATACAACGCCCCACTGGTCATCGCCTATAGCGAAGCCGATTCCAGGATGCACTTGAAGACAATGTCGACATACTTGATGAGGCATGCAACATTGCATCTTCTCGTTCGACTGTCTACCAGTAGAGTCTCTGCAACTACCACAGTTGTCGGGTGCTCCCTAGGTCCTCCAAAGGAGACCTCATGTCGTGGCTCAAGTAAAAGGTCCATATAAAGCTAGAGCCCCCTTGGGAAGGAACCTATGTCATCATAGAGGTGATACCAGGTGGCACCTAAGTCCTCAAGGAAATGAAAACTAGATTCGCATACTCCAACCCCTGGAATGTCACATAGCTATGTCGTTTCTATTCTTAGGATTTTTTACCTTTCAATAAGGCTACTTAGCCAGACTACTCAGCCAAAACATGTAACTACTACCTACTATCAATAAAGATAAGTTTCCCTCTACTTAGGGTTGATTCCTTTTTATTATCACAATCGACTCCTGGGGGCTACTCCTCTTTGGGTAACTTAAACATGATGCTGAATCCATGCACATAGGAACCTCATACGCGACAGATTGAGTAGCTCACTCTGCCTAATGTTGAATTCTTGAAAACTCCAACCCAGTTGCATCCCAACTTCAGGTTAGCAAGTTACTGAGACTAAAGGCATCAGGCTAATGAAAGGGCCTAGCATACGATGCATCGAGTCAACTCATACAGCAACGAAAACACTAATTACAACAAGCCGAAAAGAATATATTCTTTATACAGTACATATACTTTACACATATTTAAACTTTTGAATATTAAACTTTTTTTTCCGACATCGTATGCAAAAGTTACAGTCGTTTTACTGTCCCATGAATTTTTTTTTGCAAAATACATTGAAATTCATTTTTTTCAATTTTCCCTACAACTATACCCTAAAATACAACTACATCTTCAAGGAATTATTTTTTTGAATTTTTTATCATTTTCATTTATTTTTTACAAAGGTTAAAAGGCGATCCACAGGGGGTGGGGTGAAATCTGTGTTTCCATGTTCTGTGGCGCATATCTATATATGCGCCACAGAAGTTGGAACTTCTGTGGCGCATATATAGGTATACGCCATAAAACTTTGGTCAACTGAATCCTGTGGTGGGTCTTACCCTCACATTATGTTGCGCATATGTCCATATGCGCCACAGAAGTTGCAAACTTCTGTGGAGCATTTTTCCTATATGCGCCACAGAAGTGTGAAGATTTCTGTGGCGCATTGTCTGAAATGCGCCACTGGACAACTTTTGTGGCGCATGGTCAGAACCATGCGCCACAGAAGGTCTGTCTATCTATAGTTGGTTTCCTAGTAGTGTTGGTTTTTGAGTCCAATAAATTTGTAATTTCCATGTATGTACAATTTGTTTGAAAGGGTTATGAGTGCGGAGGTCTGTTCCGCTTTTCTCTGTCAGACTCATGTACTAAAGTTATTAATCATGTTTGCAATGATAATGAGTACAATGTTTGGCATTCATGACTCTGTCATATTAACTTTGGTTGCATGATGCGGCTAGACAATATGAGTTTAATTCCAAAATTTACAACTGTCAAAGGTTCTAAGTGCCAAGTTGTGTGCAAGCAAAGTGATACGTCGGAAACGTATCTATAATTTTTGATGTTCCATGCTTGTTTAGTATCTACTTTGCTTTGCTTTGTCCACACTTTGAGGTGCTTTTTATATGTTTTCTAGTACTAACCTATTAACAAGATGGCACAGTGCCAGACTGCCAGTTGCCTGTTTTCTACTGTTTTTGGTTCCAGAAAGGCAGAAAATCAATATTCTCGGAATTGGACGGGACAAAAGCCAAACTCAATATTTTACCGTGAGGAACACGAAGCCGGAATACGAGACGGAGGATACTCACCAGGGGGCCACGCTCGTTAGCCGCGCGGGTGGGCCCACCACGCTCCTGGGGGTGTAGCCGCCCTGGTGGCCCCCTGCCTCGCCTCTTTGCCTATAAGAAGCCCCCGATTCCTAAACCCTAAGCACCCGATCAACATTCCACGAAACCGTCTATAGCCGCCGCCACCATCGTCCCTAGATCGAGGGGATCTGAAGCTCTTCTCGGCACCCTGCTAGAGGGGAGATCATCCCGGAGGCCTTCTTCTTCAACATGTCAGCCTCCGGTATGAAGCGTGAATAGTTCCACCTTGGACTGCGGGTCCATGTAGTAGCTAGATGGTTGTATCTCCTCCTTGTGCTTTCATGTATAGATCTTGTGTGCTCCGTTCATGATCAAGATCTCATCTATTGGTAATCATGCATGTTGTGTTTGCGGGGATCCGATGGATATTGAGATTACTATATCAGATTGATTAATGGTTTTGTCTTATTGATTCTATCATGTCTGTGTTGTTTGTGATCTTGCATGCTCTCCGTTGTTAGTAGCTATCTTGGCCATGTAGTTGCTAGTGACTCCAAGAGGGGGTATTTATGCTCGATATTGGGTTCATGCCTCTATTTAATCAAGGGAAGTGACAGAAATCTCTAAGGTTGTAGATGTGCTGTTGTCACTAGGGAGAAAACAACGGTCTCTTGTTCATGGAACAAGTGGATTGTTTACCTTACACACTTTTCTTAAAGAAGTTGTATGTTGCTTGCAACTTAATACCGGAGGGGTTCGGATGATAACCCAAAGGTGGACTTCTAGTCATAGATGCAGTTGGATGGCGGTCTTTGTATATTGTTGTATTGCCCAATCGAATCTCATAGGATCTTTATGTCTAGTATTGCATTGTTATGCCTTGCTCATTCGTGTCAATTGCCATGCTGTAATTTGTATACCTAGCATGCCATGTTTGTTTATCTAAAAAGAACACCTCTAGTGAACTATGGACCCTGATCCAATCTTTACCTTTGATACATCTTCCACTGTTACTGTTTACTTGCTGCAAACCATCATCACCTTCCACACCATACAGTTAATCCTTTGTTACAGCAACCGATGAGATTGACAACCTCACTGTTAGTTGTGGCAAAGTCTTGAGTTTGTGTTGTGCAGGTTTCCATGTTGCTTGCAACACCTTTGAGACGTTTCCTTCCTCCTACCAATTCGATAACCTCGGTTTCATACTGAGGGAAAACTTGCTGCCGTGCTGCATCATACCTTGCTCTTGGGTTTTCCAGGCGAAGCGCTCTTAGGCGCCATCAAGAAGTTTTCTGGCGCTGTTGCCGGGGAGGAAAGGTAAAAGGCACTCACACACGTTACCCCACTTCAATAGCAAGCCAGAAAGCTAGTTTTCTGGCGCCGTTGCCGGGGAGGCTAAGGACATCTTCACAAGGGGAGTCCTCCTCAACCTTTCTCTTTACTTTGTTTTTGGTTTGCTTAGTTTATTTTGCTTGGTTTTGTTTGCCTCTTTTTATCAAAAACTCCAAAAAAATTTAGTTTAGTTTGGTTTGCTTTATCTTATAAAAAACACACAAAAATTAGTTCCTGCTATAGCCGCTGCTGCTGTTTTTGGCTTGCTCCACGTTTGCCAAAATGAACTCTGCTGAGAACACCAAGTTGTGTGACTTCACTAGCAAAAACAACAATGATTTCCTAAGCACTCCTATTGCTCCACCTGCTCCTGATGCTACCTTTTATGAAAATAAGTCTGCTTTGTTGAATCTTGTGATGAGAGAGCAATTTTCTGGTGCTAATTCTGATGCTGCTGCTGCCCATCTCAATAACTTTGTTGAACTTTGTGAGATGCAGAAGTATAAGGATGTAGATGGAGATATTATTAAGCTCAAGTTGTTTCCTTTCTCCTTGAGAGGAAAAGCTAAATAATGGTTGCTATCCTTGCCTAGAAATAGTATTGATTCTTGGATTAAGTGCAAAGATGCTTTTATTGGAAAGTACTACCCTCCTGCTAAGATTATATCTATGAGAAGTGATATTATGAAATTTAAACAACTTGATAATGAACATGTTGCTCAAGCTTGGGAGAGAATGAAATCTTTGGTTAAGAACTGTCCCACTCATGGACTTACTGCTTGGATGATTATCCAGACTTTTTATGTAGGTTTGAACTTCTCTTCAAGAAACCTGTTGGATTCAGCTCCTGGAGGTACCTTTCTGACCATCACCTTGGGTGCTGCAACGAAACTCCTTGATAATATGATGGTTAATTATTCTGAATGGCACACTAAGAGAGCTCCACATGGTAAGAAGGTAAATTATGTTGAAGAAACCTCTTCTTTGAGTGATAAGATTGATGTTATTATGGCTATGCTTGTTAATGGGAAAGCTCCTTTAGATCCAAATAATGTTCCCTTAGCCTCTTTAGTTGCTCAAGAAGAGCAAGTTGATGTGAACTTAATTAGAAACAACAATTTCAACAATAATGCCTATAGGAATAATTTTGGTAGTAACAACAATTATAGGCCTTATCCTCCTAATAATGGCAATACCTATGGAAACTCCTACAACAATGCTAGAAGTGCCCCCTCTGAACTTGAAGTTATGCTCAAAGACTTTATTAGTAAACAAACAACTTTCAACAAGACTGTGGAGTAAAAGCTTTTAAATGTTGTGAAAAATATCTCCTCTTTGTCTGAAGCACAAGCCTCTTTGATTAATAAAATGGCTGCTAAACCTGAAACCATGAAAAGTACCTTTGCTGCTAACCATGCCATACAAGTTACTATTGATGAAAATGTTAAACTGTTAGCCCAACTTCATGCTAAGTGGGAAAGGGAAGCTGAAATTGATAGAAACAGTAGTGTGTGCACCATCACCACCACCCATATGGATACCACTAAACAAGAATAGTGAGGCCGTCAAACTCCCAGGCAACGAGGCCGTCAAACTCCCAGGCAACGAGGTAATCCCCCGTCCCCCCGCTGGGTATCGGGTTATATTCCTTGCCTTCGTTATTCGCGGGTTTTCCTTCCCAGTCCATGACTTCCTTTGTGGGCTGCTCTTTCTCTATGGCATCCAACTGCATCATCTTTCCCCCAATTCTCTTCTTCACATTGCTTGTTTTATCACCCTCTGCGAGTGCTGGCTCGGCATCGAGCCTCACTTTGGCCTCTTCCGGAAACTCTATTCCGTGAAGAGGCAATCTGGTTCGGATGGTGTGTATCCCATTGGGGGTTGCATCATCTCTCTCAAGGCCAATATTCTTTTCTTTTTCCATGTCCGAATCTGTCCAGTACTAGCGGAGGCGATGGTTTTACATTCGCGACTCCACAGTGGCTGGGCAGCATTTTGGTCTTGCTCCTTTCGACTCCTCCCAAATAATCGAGCCGAAGAGGTCCTGGAAAAACCAGATCTTGGATGGCGAGGTAGCGGAGATAGAGGCCCTCTACCGTCGGGTGGATGATCTCTAGTTGATTCCGGAGAAAGAAGTGAACGGTGTGGATATTATCCACACGTTTCTCGAGCGTCAGGTGCAGCCCCTCCAGGCTAGGGCGCACCCGATGTTTCTTTATGCTGGGCGCCGTGATCCGACGCGAGTTTTGGCCAAGAAGCTCTCCCAGGGAGATCTCGACAGGGCCCTTCGTACGCTGCTGAAGTACAAGGCTAGAGAGGATATCCCGGGGAAGTCGCTGACTCCGCCATTTTCTTCTATGCTGGCCATTCCATAGGTGTAGATTCGTGCGCATAGCGCTTTTGTTGGATGCATGTTTATTTTCTCTTGTTTGCTAACAACGCCTCTTCTTTTCTGCAGAGCTTCAAGGTGCCGGGCATGGTTCCGCCATTGCCCGAAATCTTTCCGGATGCTCCGGATAATGATGTGGTGGATTCCATGCCTGAGCTGCCGTCGGCACGATCTCCGGCTGAAGAGGCCAACGAGTCGAGCGAGGACCACACTCCCAAACGATCGCGGAGCTCCAGCGAGTCTTCGGATGCTTCGACGCCTCCGACTCCTAGGAATCCTCTGTGTCTTGAGCGTCATAGTGATGGGCATGGAGGCTCTTCCTCTCCTATTCCTGCTCTTCCTGTGCGGTCTGTAGCGCCGCACCCACCAGCGAAGCGGAAGAAGGAAGAAAAGAAGGAAGAGAAGAAGGAAGAGAAGAAAGAGGAGAAGAGGGTCCGAAGGACCCCTCCTGTCTTCAACCTGAGCGAGCTTGACTCGTAAGTTTCCTCTGCACTGCGTTTTCTTTACTGTTTACTTTGCTCTTGTACTCATTTGTTCGTGTGCAGGCACTCCTCCAACGACTCCTCTAGCGATGGTGCTCGGGAGATGATGGGGGAGTCAAAAGTTGCGTCTCCTCCTCCTCAGACGGTGGCGACTTCTGAGGGCGCTGCTCCGAACCCTCTTCTGCAGGAGGTGCAGGTGGTTGCGCCTCAGAACTTTGCCAGCGGACCTTCGACGTCGCCATTGGATCATGTAAGTCTCCTGCCACGGGGGGAGCCCCCGCGCGTTTGTAAAAGAGTTTTCTTGTTTTGATCTTCGGGTCTCGGGGGGAGCCCCCGAGCGTTTTCGTGTGTGTCTTTTGCTTCTGTTATTTTCTGTTGGGCGTAGCCCCCGAGTCCTTTTTCTGACTGGTAGGTCTTCTTCCTGCAGCCTTTTGTGCAGGATGCCAAGCGACTGGTGCAGGAGCACCTGATGCTAGAGGCCAGCCTCAAACAGCTTCAAGGTACTGTTATGCCTTTGATGTTTGCTTCTTCGTGTATTCTTGTCTTGTTATCTGACACTTGTAGTATTTGGGTGCAGAGGAGCATAACACTTCCCTCCGTGAGATTGATGCTCTCAAGAAGAGCCTCGGTCAAGCGGAGAAGAAGGCCCAGGTCGCTACTGGTGCGAAAGAGCGCCTCGAGCTGGAGCTGGCCACTACGACGGAGGCTAAGGAGCGCCTGCAGGGGAGGCCACGGACCGCGAGGAGCAGCTTGCCACTGCTGCGACTGCGCGTGAAAGAGAGGTGGCAGGCAAGCTCATGGCTGCTGCCAAGGCTGTTTCGGGTGAGTATCTTCTTTTGCCCCTTTTGTTTTTCTTGTCTTTCTTTTGGGTGCTTTCTTCATTCCTTTTCTTTATTGTCTCAGATGCCGCAGGCATCGAGTTTGACCGCAGCGCTCTGGAGCACGGGAGTGCTCTAGATGATGCTACTGCAGTAGTCGAAGATCGCTGCAGCACCGTCGTCAGCTCACTTGCCAAGGCCAAGGAGGTCCTTGGCCGCTTCTACAAGGAGCTTGTCCCCAAGGGCGCGGCTCTTGATGATGTTGACGCCTTGGCGGAGGCATTGTCAGCCGAAGCGCCTGCGGCGTACAAGCGCAAGCAGAAGGGCATCGACGCGTCCGTCGTGCTGGCGATGGCCTTGGCGGCTGGAGCGGAGCTGGACCTTCCCCAGATCACCTCCCGGATGCCGACGACCGCGGATGGATCCGAGGTAGCCTTTTCTACCTATTCTGCTCGCTGCAAGCGATATGGGCCCAAGCTGATTGATCTGCTGGCTGAGTACGCGCTACGGCAATAGGGGAAGCCAAGGCGAGGCAATCCGGCTCTGAGGCGACTCAGGGCGCCGCGTCTTAGGCGCTGTAGTTGTAGGATAGTTTATAATTTTCTTTTGCTGTAATTATTTTGAGGAAACAAAATCCCTGTGCCACATAGTGGCATTTATCCACTCAATGAATTTTGTTGAGTCGTGTTCTTCGCCGTCTGAGTGTTTATGTCCTTTTCTTTTCTGCTGCTCTAGGTTCCTTCGGGTGCTGATCCCGTTGACACCTCGCCTGCAGCGCGGCTGCGGCCATCTTTGGATGATTCGTCACAACTTGCTTTTCTTCGAGACCGTGTTCGTAGTCTTGAGAAGGAGTTGCTTGGGGTGCGTGGTCACCCCGATGTTTGGAAGTCCAAGGCAGATCGCGGTGCAGCCAGAGAGGAGTATTTGATGGCGGAACTGCTTCGACTGTCTGAGCCGCTGCAATGTAAGTTGTTCTTTGTTTCGAGCTGCAGCTCAGTTCTTCGGATGTGCCTGCTGACCTTGTGTCTTATTTTGGTGCAGGTGTCGCAGGTGCTAATCTTGCTCCAAGGGAGGAAAAAGAGCGTGTCGCTGTTCGGGTCAATTGCTTGACTCAGCAAGACATGGAAACTGGCGGGTTCTTCTGGATGGATCGTGACAGTGCTATGGTCCTTGAGACGGTGCAAGATCGTCTGCACCAAGTTTCGCGGGTGCTTCGTCAGGTGCAGATGTTGCTTGCGTCGGTGCTGCATGTTATGTTTCCTTTGGATGCTGTGCCAACAAACCTTGCTGGTCTTCTGTCGAAGTTTCGGAATGTGAATAATGTCAAGGAGTTGGTGCGGCAACAGCTCGTCGCAGGAGTGAAGGCTGTGTTGTCCCTTGTGAGGCTGCATCGCCCTAATGTAGATTTGTCTGCTGTAGCGGTTGGGCCACCTCTTCGGCCAGATGGTGGTGAGTGGGACATGCGTCCGCATTATGCGGCTGTAAGGCAGTATACCGAACAGGTCGTAGATTTGTTTGAGCAGCGTGCTCAAGTTATTCTTCAGAATAGGTAGTACCTGTAAAAGAGATAGATGTAAAATTTATATGTACGTGTCTGGGCGCGTTTTTCCCCTTTGTTATAAAGATGCAATTGTTTGTTTGAGCACGTAGTGCTTTGTTTGCGCACGTGTCCTTTTCGTTAGCCTGACGTGATCAGCTACTCAGGTATACACGTGTTATCCTCAGTCGATGAGATCGTGAGGTGGGGGGAGCCCCCGAGTGCGTTTGTAGCATGTAGTAAAGGTGTAAATAGTAAAACAAAATTTTCGGGGCGAGACACTTAGCTTTATTTATATCGTAATGGAGGAAGTACATTGTTCGGCTGAGTAGCCTTGGCTGAATAGCCTTATTGAAAGTAAAGGGGTAGATAGCTAGGGGTAGAATCGTCGCAAGTGCGCGATGTTCCATGGGTTGGAGTATGCGACTCCAGACTCCACGTGCTTGAGGCGATAGGCGCCACCTGGGATGACTTTTGTGATGATGTAGGGTCCTTCCCATGGTGACTCGAATTTCTTCGGTCGCTCTTGCTTGAGTCGCAAGACGAGGTCTCCTTCGACGAAGGACCTTGGGCGCAGCCGGCGGCTGTGGTAGTTGCGGAGACTCTGCTGGTACACCGCTGATCGAGCTGCTGCTACGTCTCTTGCCTCGTCAAGTGTGTCGATGGCGTCTTCGAGTGCAGCCGTGGATTCGGCTTCGCTGTAAGCGACGACCCGGGGGGCCTGGTGGCGTACTTCGGCTGGTAGTACGGCTTCGGCTCCATGCACCATGAAGAACGGCGTGTAGCTGGTGGAGCTGTTTGGCGTAGTGCGCAAACTCCATAGGACGGATGGTAGCTCTTCCGTCCAGGCTCCGCCCTTTCGTTCGAGTAGGCTCATGAGGCGCTTCTTGATGCCAGCGCTGATTAGGCCGTTGGCCTTTTCGACCTGTCCATTCGTTTGCGGGTGAGCCACTGACGCGTATGTGATGTTGACCCCGAGGCCTTCGCAGAAGTCTTGGAATTCTTTGGAGATGAAGTCCGATCCATTCTCGGTGATGATGCTGTGCGGTAGCCAAACCTGTAGACAATGGATTCAAAGAATTTGATGGCGGTCTTGCCCTTTTGGTTGGTAACCGGCATGACTTCGACCCACTTGGTGAATTTATCGACTGCGACCAGGAGGTAAACGTGCCCCCCTTTCGAGGACTTTGGCAGTTTGCCGATCATGTCGAGGCCCCATTGAGCAAAAGGCCAGGCTATAGGTATGGGTCTGAGCTCTAACCCGGGTGCGTGCGGTTTGTCGGCAAACCTTTGGCACCCGTTGCATCTTCGGACGATGTCCTTTGCATCGTTCATGGCCGTTGGCCAGTAGAATCCAGCTCGTAGAGCTTTGGCGACAAGGGAGCGGCTGCCTGCGTGATGGCCGCAGATGCCCTCGTGGATGTCTTGGAGGATGGTTTTCCCGTCACCGATGGTGACGCACCTTTGTAGTACACCCATAATACTGCGCTTGTACAGATCGCCATTGATGATGGTGAAAGCTTTTGACCGGCGAGATATGCGCCGGGCATCCGTTGGGCTGTCAGGCAGCTCTCCGTTTATCAAGAACTGGAGGTACGGTCGCGTCCAAGTTTCTTCGACTGCCATGACCTGCATCAGGTTGACCATAGCGACCTCTGTGTCCAGTTTCTCGGGTCCTTCGTGTCCTTCGGGCAGCGCAGCCCCCAAGTGTTCTGCTTCTTCGGGTGATCCCTTGGGGAATTTTCGCTTGATGGATGGCACGCAGATCTGTTCGAGGAACACACCTGGTGGCACCTTTGCGCAGGTGGAGCCGATGTTGGTGAGTCTATCGGCCTCCTCGTTGCTTTCTCTCCCAACGTGCCAAAGCTCGCAGCCGTCGAATTCTCCTTCGAGTGTGTTGTAGAGCACGCGGTACGCGATCATGTTTTCGGCGTGTGCGTCGCACTCATTCATCGTCCGCTGGACGACGAGGTTGGAGTCACCGTAGATGACCAGGCGCGTTGCGCCGCAGATCTTTGCCATCCTCATGCCGTGGATGAGGGCTTCGTATTCGGCCTCGTTGTTGGAAGCTCGGAATTTCATCCGGAGGACGTATTTCATCTAGTCGCCCTGCGGGGAGGTCAGTATGACCCCGGCTCCTGCTCCAGCTTCACGCTTGGAGCCGTCGAAGTGCATCGTCCATGACTGCGACATGTCTGGGGTGTCTGGCAGCTGCAGCTCCATCCAATGTACAAGGAAGTCCGGGAGGACTTGAGATTTGATTGCGAGTCTCTTCTCATAGACGATGTCTAGGGGTGACAGCTCGATGCCCCATAGGGCCACGCGTCCTGTGGCCTCTGGGTTATTCAGGATGCTGTTCAGGGGTGCTTCGTTGACGACCATCACCTGGTGCTCCTGGAAGTAATGGCTCAGCCGTCGAGCCGTCATGAACACGCCGTAGGCGAGTTTCTGGTAGTGAGGGTACCTCTGCTTTGTTGGCGTCAGTACCTCGCTAAGGTAGTAGATTGGGCGTTGGACCCCATGGGTCTTGCCTTCTTCGGGTCGTTCGACCACTAGCACGGTGCTGACCACCTGGTGTGTGGCTGCTATGTACAGCAGCAGAGGCTCGCGCTCCTTTGGCGTGACCAAAACGGGTGAGGTGGAGAGTAGCCGTTTGAGGCTTTCGAACGCATCATCGGCTTCGGGCGTCCATTCGAATTTATCTGCCTTGCGTAGCAGCTGCTAGAATGGCAGGGCCTTCTCGCCCATGCGGCTGATGAATCTGCTCAACGCCGCTATTCGTCCTGTGAGCTGCTGGACACCCTTGAGGTTTTTCGGCTTCTCCATTGCCATGATGGCCCTGATTTTCTTCGGGTTCGCCTCGATCCCTCGCTGAGAGATGAAGTACCCAAGTAGCGGGCCCGATGGGACGTTGAAGGCGCACTTTTCGGGGTTGAGCATGATCCTGTAGCGATCGAGGTTATCGAACGTCTCGCGGAGATCGTCGGTGAGCGTTCTTGCCTCCCTGGTTTTGATGACTATGTCGTCGACATAGACTTGGACGTTGCGACCGATCTGGTCCTTGAGGCATGCCTGCATGCATCGCTGGTACGTGGCACCTGCATTCTTTAGCCCGAAGGGCATTGTGTTGTAGCAGAACACTCCAAACGGTGTAATAAACGTTGTTTTTTCTTGATCTTCGACCTTGAGTCGGATCTGGTTGTAGCCTGAGTAGGCGTCAAGGAAGGAGAGTTTCTCACATCCTGCAGTCGAATCGATGATCTGGTCGATCCGAGGAGGAGGGAAGTGGTCCTTTGGGCAGTGCTTGTTCAGCGACGTGAAGTCCACGCACATCCGCAGGATATCCGTGTCCTTCTTGGGAACCATCACTGTATTTGCGAGCCACTCGCTTTCCTTGATCTCCCTGATGAAGTCTGCGGCGAGTAGCCTGTTTATTTCCTTCCCGATGGCTTTGGCCCGTGGCTCGGACAGTCTCCGGATGGACTGCTTGACGGGCTTGGTGTCTGGAAAGACCTTGAGTGCGTGCTCGGCGAATTCCCTGGGAACTCCTGACATGTCCGCAGGACACCAGGCGAAGATTTCCTAGCGCTCACGGAGGAATTCGACGAGCGTGCTTTCCTATGCGGGGCTGAGGTCGTTGGCGATCAGCGCCATCTTGGAGGCATCCGTCGGATGGACTTGCACCTTCTTTGTGTTGACGGTGGAGTCGAAGGACATGTCAGGTGCGTTTTGTCGTGCGACTGGGGGTGCCCCATTGTCCGTCACCTCGCGGAGCCTTATGAGCACCTCCTGCATGCCGAATGATTGGGAGATTCTGTTGAAATCCCTGTCGCATTGGTCCGATCGAGTGAAGATCCCGTGGATTGTGATGACGCCCTTTGGTCCTGGCATCTTAAGTAGCAGGTATGCGTAGTGTGGGACAGCCAAGAACCTTGCGAATGCTACACGCCCGAGGATGGCGTGGTATTGTGATGGCCAGTCCACCACTTCGAATTCGAGTCGCTCGAGTTGGAAGTTATCCGGCTTGCCGAAGATGACGTCGAGCCATATTTTGCCCAGGGGGAATATGCCCTTTCCTAGGACAATGCCATGGAACGTTGTGTCTGACTGTTCCAGGCTACACTGCGGGATCCGCATTGCTGCTAGAGTACTTGCGAACATCAGGTTGATGCCGCTGCCACCGTCCATGAAGACGCGACTCATCTCGAAACCTCCGATCTGTGCCTCCAGCACCAGGGCAGCATGACCTGGGCGATGGATCTGGTAAGGGTGATCCGAACGACTGAACGTGATGCAGGACTCCGATCCGCTGAGGTACTCAGGGATGGCGGGTGGAGTTGCCACGGCCAAGTTGATCTGTCGGGTGATTTTCTTCTGCACCCTATTCGTGGGGCGCCCCTTCTGGATCATCAGGGCTCCTTTCGGCGGGGGATACCCGTTCCTAGCGTTGTTCTGTGCTGGTGCGACTGGTTGGTTCGGGCCTCCTATAGGTGGCAGTGGAGGAGTTCCATGCGCTATCTCACCTGGCGCGAGTGCGTTCCCGAATCTAGGAAGTGGATCTTGCTGCCTCATCTGGACCATGCTTTCGCTGAGTTTCTGGAACTCGCGTCAGTCCTTGAGCATGTGGCTTGCCTTCTTCTTTCCATCCTGCTTGTCGATGTAGAAGTGGATGGTGCATGGACCCGAAAGTTTTTCGTATGCTGAGGGTCCGTTATCGCGGTCGAGGCGCTGCCACGACTATGCTGGGCGTCCTCCGTTGTGGAAGTTTCCTCCGTGGTATCCTCCGCTGTTCTTCGCCTGGTATCGGGTCCATCGCGATCGTCGTAGACGCGCGATCTTCTCTTGCTACGGCGCTCTCGTCGTCGGCCGTAGTCGTCCTCTTCTTCCAATTGTGCTCGGTGGATGGAATCTTTGCCGTCAGCCCACCTGTTGGCGATGTCCATGAGGTGGTCGAGTGTTTTGGGCTTGACGCACCCGAGTTCCTCCTTGAAGTCTTGGCGCTTGACGCCGTCCCTGAAGGCGTCGATGGCCCTCTCTTCGGAGATGTGCGCTGCGGAGTTCTTGGTGTTGGACCAGCGTAGTATGTATGAGCGAATGGATTCGCCCGTTCGTTGAGTGCAGGCCCGCAACTCTTCGATTGAGGCGGGCCTCTTGCAGGTGCCCTTGAAGTTTCGGATGAAGATGTAAACTAGATCATCCCAACTTCGGATGGACCCTGAAGATAGGCTGCTGAGCCAGATCCGGGCCGCTCCTGTTAGCTGCAGCTGAAGGCATTGCATGGCGGTTTCCTTGTTTCCGTCGTGCAATTTGACGGATGACAGGTGGTCGCTGAGCCATGCCTTTGGGTCTTGTGTGCCATCAAACTTCGGAGTATCCGAAGGAAGCTTGAAATTGCGCGGCATCTTTGTTCGTCGAACAGATCTGATGAAGCATCGGGCTCCGCAGAGTTCTCCTTCATCTTCGTCCATATCGGATTCAGACGAGCATGCGCGCTTTGTGGATTTTGCGCTGTGTGAGTGCGTCCCTGGCATCGTAATCGCGGTTGCGGTGACGCGAACTCTTCTTCCTTCGAGGAAGGTCGTGTTCCTCTTCTTCGGATGAAGGGGTGGGGCTGCGGTCGAACCTGACCAGAGCTTTCTTCTTTGGCTCCGTGGGAGCTTCCTAGTGGAGCGCGGCTCTGACGAGTCCGAGTCCGGTGAGTGCGGACTTGTGCATGGATCTTTTCGGGTCCCCCTCCGGAGGTGGGTGGGCCGCGAGGTACGCAGTGGCTGCCATGATCGCAGCCTGCAGCGTTTTCAGGATGACGTTGTCGTCGGCGTCCATCTCCATGAAGGATGTGTGGAGGGTTCGGGTCACCTCACGGCGCTCCTTGGGATCCATGTTCTCCATCCAAGAGCGGTGCTTGTTTCCTTGGTTGCCGTTCGAGCTGGAGCTCATGCCCATGGCGGAGAGCGCGGCTCGACGCGCGCTGGACTCTGAGGCTGCCTGCTTGCGTTTGTCAAGCACCTCCTGCATCTTGACCTGCTTCTTGTGCTCCTCGATCAGGAGCAGATGGTAGGCCACCAGCAGATCCCGGGAGGAGTCTGCAGGCAGGACTATGTTGCCTGCTACGGCGTTGCGTGCCTGGGCCCATCCTTCTTTGCTAAGGCAGATGACATGGCTGTTGTTTTCCCCTTCGGCTGGGGGGGACTGGCTTCTTCTATTCCTGCCATTTCGATCTGGCGGGTTAAGTGTCGGGTTGGGCGGCGGGTTGGTCGCCTACTGGTCTACGTCGCTCTGGATGACTACGGCACATTGGTAGCGCTCGTAGATTGGTCTGCTGCTGCTGCAACTTTCGGATCCGGAACCGTAGGTCCCTTCATCCGATGGCGGATCGCATAGGTCGGAGTTGCAGCTGCTGCTGTCATAGGAATCATCTATTGATGATGTTGTGCGTAGCACGGGGTGCAGGGTCCATGAAGCGGGCCTGATTGATGGTAGGGGCACCCGCTCAGGGAGGCGGAGGGTGCCAGTTTGCCCCACCTGGAAGCAGAAGCTCCCGAACAGGATCTCGAGTCCATCGCCTACAGGCTCGAAGTCCTTCATGGTGGCCGGTGAGTGGGCGGTGAAGTCGAAAGCGCCGAAGAGGAGGTGACTCTTCGTCGCTGCAGAGTTGTAGATCGATCGGGTTGGGACCGTCACGATCGCACAATCAGCGTCCCCAGTTCCCACAGACGGCGCCAATTGACGAGGTTTGATCTCATCAATGCCCATTGTTATGGACTTGGGTTTTGGAGAAGATGGGGATGCTGGAGATCATGGAACGATTAGCAAACAAGCAACACGGGGACACAAGGTTTACCCAGGTTCAGGCCCCCGGAGGGAAAACCCTACTCCTGCTTGTCTGCTCTTGATTACGGCGGAACCGAAGGTTACAGGGGTGCGCAGATGCAATCTGGCATGGAGGTGTGTATGCGAAAGTATGAGGAGGAGATCTAGGTCGTGCCCTCCTGGCCTTTATATAGGCTTAGGCAGGTCCCAGGCATACACCTAGTCGGTTACAAGTTCTAGGGTTTTACCCCTTTGAATTTCCTATCTACTCTAGTCTTGCTCTCCAAGGATCCGAAGGCGTCATGGGCCTTGGCCACCCGAAAGTATTCATGGGACGGCGTATATTAGTCATGGGCCTTCCTTGGGCTGGACCAGGTATGCTGAGATCATGTACCCGTGGGGTATAACCATGTCAACCGGGGCACACAGAGGACGCAGGGAGAAATAATCAAAGAGCACAACTCAGATTTCACGTGTTGGTTTAGGCAGACGCTCCTTGATAATCCCCCGCGATCGCATTCTTCTGACACGGAAAAGATCATATTCACCTTGTCGCAGGGACCGATGCAAAATCTGGTGACCTATCAGACGTATGATATCAACAGCTACACATTCTACATGGAGGAAAAGGACAAGAAGTGTGATTATCAGAACTCAGGCGTAACGTCGGAATTCTACACCGATGACAACGTGAAGGAAAGATTCTACGGAAGAATCGAGGAGATCTGGGAGCTCGACTACTGCGGAGAAAAGGTGCTGATGTTCCATGTCAGATGGGCAAAGAGCATCGAAAGAGAAGACCGGTATTTCACAACCATGGTTATACCCGAAGCAGCCAAATCCAAGGCTGCCAGTGCGAACGTGGCCGCGAAAAATGAACCGTGGGTACTGGCTACCAAAGTGGACCAATGTTTTTTCATAACCGGCCCGACAAAGCTTAGTCGTGTTGTCGTGAGGAGAGGAAAAAGAAACATCATCGGAATGGATGGAGTCGCCAACGAGTAAGACTTCGACCAGTACGACGATCCAAAGATTGAAGATGACGACGACTACGATGCAGCAACATACATCACAAGAAGAAAAAGGACAACCCTACCCAAAAAAGGTAGCCCGTTCGAAAGAAGAAACATTAAAGTGCCAGGGCTAAATTATTCAACCGCGACAAAGAAGGGAAAAAAGATTGTAAAACGCTAGCTCAAAAAATATTGTAAAACGCGTGGTCGAAAAAGATTGTAATATTCATGGACAAATTATTATGAAATTTAGTTATACTTTGAATCATATTTGTACCACTTTTATGACATATATTATCACTTTTGGGCATTTTTGGAATATTTAAAAGTATTTTAAAAACAAAACAAAACTTCCATGGCATATATCACCACTTTTGGGCATTTTTTGGAACATTTAAAAGTATTTTTAAAATAAAAAAGTGGGGCACCAGGATTCGAACCTGGGTGCTCACAAGTTTAGAATAGAACAGCCCTTCCGTCTCTTGCACGCCCGTCAACGTATGCGGTGCATCGACATTAGCCGATCTCGACGCCATCATGGTAAACAAATTGCTTTACTGCCTTTCACGCCATCTATTACTCTTATGGCATCTCTGACGACGTCGTACATGTTTTCCACAGACGGATGTTCCTTGCACTCTCTTATGCTACGTGAACAACAAGCTGAGGGATGTTGCCAAGGGTACCATCGTTCAACCCTTGCAGTGCACGTTCCACTCAAGGCCGATGCTAGATAGCATGCACAGGGTTAAAATTAGTCGGGTGCTAAGGGGCTGCGACGACCTGGAACCTCCCATTTAACCCCCAGGAGCGGATGAAGAAGAGCCGGCTGTACTCAGAACTTGCTTCGGCTTATTCTTGCAATGGCCAAAGAGCATGATCCGTTTGGGGACGGCGGGGGCCATCACGCCACAGACAACAGCACCGCCTGTCGTGCCAGCGACAAGCGGTGGCAAGGCCCCCTTACCGCCCTCGCCGTCACCTCCACGCGGTGGGTCGGATGATCATGTTGATGATATGCACATGGCGCAGGATCCGACCGAGGACGACGAAGACTGGAATGATCACTTCTTCAACACTCAGTTTAGCAACGAAGACCTAGCTGGTGGCCCCACAGAGAAAGCCACTATCACCAAGCGTCTGTTTGGTTCTCAGGAGATGCCTCCAGCTTGCGCCTTTACAGAGCCAGCTGATACAACCAACCGGCCATTTATTCTAAGCCCTGACACACTACATAGGGTGGACGGTGCTCAGATTGCGGTGCCTGCCCGCTCTCCAAAAGGAAAAAAGGGCAGGAAAAGAAAATCTAGCAGCTCGAGCCAACCGGTGGCGTCAACAACTGCGAATCCGATCAGGTTTCGGGACGGGCCACCAAGACCCGAAGGTATTATGTGGAGGATTCATGTGGCGGGTGAGCCCATGCTACCTAAGAATTTGCGGAAGCTCGCCAGTTCGGAACTGCAGAGTTTGCATGACAGCGTGCTGACGATAGAGAGACGCCTTCTATCGGAGAAAGATCCCTCGCACCCGGTATTCGTGGTTAAGGTGCCACCAGGCTTGGGCTTCGTCGACAATGCCCCTGCGGATCTGTTTTTCCTGCGGTTC
Organism: Avena sativa; assembly: GCA_916181665.1. NCBI lineage: Eukaryota > Viridiplantae > Streptophyta > Magnoliopsida > Poales > Poaceae > Avena > Avena sativa. The sequence goes on from OV702294.1 coordinate 96,448,175, forward strand.
GACGACATCTTCAATATGTTCCACCTATACCCGCTGCACTATACCATGGTCCGTCTGTTTTCTCTCAGCCTGGCCATGCAGATCATTAGAGAGAACACATCGGGCATTGCTATAGTGGACCCCTACTACATGCATGACGGCTGCTTGGGTTCCCCCGCCGAACGATGTATCGTGGCCTCGTACCTAAAAAGAATCCGCGTGGAGAACAAGACAAAGGAATACATTCTCGTGCCTTACTTTCCCTAGTAAGTCGTTATTCACTCGCCACCGTCGATTGGCTTTATTCGATTATCATCATTCTTTTTCCAACACATTCCATTTGAATTTTTTGCGCAGAGATGAACATTGCACGCTCATCTCCTTATCGCCGAAGCATTCCCACGCCACGTATTTAGACTCGGGGAGTCTAGAAAAGAAGAAAAACTACGACAAGATCAAGGAAGTTCTGGATGATGCTCTCACTGGCTTTGCCTCGACGGAAGGCACCACCTTCGTGCGTACGAAGGTCAAGTTCGACAGGCACGTCTTCAACCATGTAACGGAGTTCCCCTGCGTGAAGCAGCCGGAAAACAGTAAGAAGGAAGCCTACTATGCACTCCATCACATGAGGGCGTTCCTACTTGACCAGCAGAATTCTACGCTGCCAGATCATCTCACAGTGGGCCGAAGCAAAGGCCAAGATCACTGATTCAGATATTAGACAAGAGATGTATCGCATCCAGCAGCAGTTTGGGGCAATCATCTTTCGTGATGTCATGACTTCGGGGGGGATCATCTATGGAGGAAATATCCTGAATAACCGTGACATAGAAGATCGCTAGAGATGCAGGGTGCCTATAGGAAGTTCATGATGAGACAAGGCGCACTCCCGTTCCCTAAGCCGAGCCAGAAGGCTTGATGTTGGCCTAGTTTTAGTTACAAACTATAGATGACCTTTGTGTGTGTGTGGACAAGTGTACATGCTACTATACTTATCTTATTAGGTTTATGAATCATCGCTTACTTCTTTTGCTTATTATTATTATATATCAATCAATGCTTGGTTTTTTTTCTTACTCTTTGGTCCTTTGCTCACTTTGGTCCTTCTTTTTTTCCTTACTCTTTTTTCGAGAATAATGCCGATGATTGAAATGTCGTGGCACACTATATATGTGAATGTGCTACGATGGGATTGTGAGCCTTGTGATATGCACAAGTCCAGGTCTTGTGCATCCTACTTGGCTCACGGTTCCATCGTAGCATATTTCTGTGTCCAACAACCTATGTATATATATGAGTCATTCTTTTCGAGTTATTTTTGTCTTTTTCGAGAATAATGCCGATGATTGAAATGTCGTGGCACAATATATATGTGAATGTGCTACGACGGGATAGTTAGCCTTGTGATATGCACAAGTCCAGGAATTGTGCAGCCTACTTGGCTAACTGTTCCGTCGTAGCATATTCCTGTGTCCAACAACCTAGTTATATATGAGGCATGCTTTTTGAGTTTGGTCTTTTTGATTTAGGAGTACTTTCTATAAGTGTATCTTGCTTTGCGACTTTAATTATATATGTTTGTTTCAATCATCGGTTAATTATTATTGTCAACTTATAGATGACGTGGTACGTCGTGTACAAGGGACGGATTCCCGGAGTCTACGATGATTGGGAAGACTGCCGGAGACAGGTGCACCGTTTTAGCGGAAATAGCTACAAAGGGTACAACACTATGGAGGAGGCGGAAGCTATATAAACGCGCTATCTAGCGGGAGTTAGGACGAGGAATCGGATGAAGACATACACCTTCGTCGCGGCGGTGATCATGCTTATCTTCTTTGGTTGTTTATCCCGTGTTTGTGTCTAGCTAGTTTAGATGTCTAGGCGAGCTTCCGATCGAGCTCTAACTTGTTCGATCGACACATGTATTCGTATGTCACCAACTACTTTGTAACTTGATCGAAACAATATATAACTTATGTATTCATGTATGAGACTTATCTATATGTATTTGTTTCAATCTTGTTTTGCAAATTGTGTATTTATATATATAACTGTATATCTTATATCTGTGTGTATATCTGTGTGTATATCTGCCTATATAATCTGTATTGTATATCATCTGGCCCTGAATTTTTTTTAAAAAAAATACACCCGTGGCGCACATGGAACAGCTTCTGTGTCGCACTGCAACTAAAGCGCACCTGCGCAGCTTAGTGGCGCACTGCAACGTGCGCCACAGAAGATCCAAATCGTAGCGCACCTGCCAACATATCCGTGGCGCACTAGCAGGTGCGCTACGCCTATCTCGACATAACCGTGGCGCACCAGGCAGTGCGCCATGGCTAGGAGATAGCCGTAGCGCAAGGCCTGTGGCGCACCCCTAGTGCGCCACAAATGATATTTACAGGTGCGCCACAGACGACCGTTTTCCTAGTAGTGAGATAGTGGGTTCATGCCTCTAGTTTCCAAGGGAAGTGACAATAATCTCTTCGGTTGTAGATGTGCTGTCGCTACTAGGGTGAAAACAACGGTCTCTTGTTCATGGAACATATGGACTGTTTACCTTACACACTTTGCTTAAAGCAGTTGTTTGTTGCCTGCAACTTAATACTGGAGGGGGTTCAGATGATAACCTGAAGGTGGACTTCTAGTCGTAGATGCAGTTGGATTACGGTCTATGTATATTGTTGTATTGCCCAATCAACCTCATAGGATCTTTCTAGCTTGTAATTGCATTGTTATGCCTTGCTCAGTTCCTGCCAATTGCCTCGCTATAATTTGTTTACCCTTCATGCCATGTTGTTTATCTAAGGAGAGCACCTCTAGTGAACTATGGAACCCGGTCCAATCTTTACCATTGATACATCTTCCACTGTTACTTGTTTACTTGCTGCAAACCATTACCTTCCACATCATACAGTTAATCCTTTGTTACAGCAAACCGGTGAGCTTGACAACCTAACTGATTCGTTGGGACAAAGTCTTGAGTTTGTGTTGTGCAGGTCTCCACGTTGCCAGCAACACCTATGTGTCGTTTCCTTCCTCCTTCTGGTTCGATAACCTCAGTCTCTACTGAGGGAAACTTGCTGCTGTGCTCCATCACACATTGCTCTTGGGGTTCCAACGAAGTTCTCCACATCAACACTTGGTGCACACATCAAAGATTGCTGGCACCATTGCTGGGGATTCTACTTCAACCTCTTCCTCCCCGTGAAGCACCAAGAGTACTTTTCAAATGAATTTGATTTATTCTGTATGGAACATGGTATTATACATGAGAGGACGCCTCCCTACTCACCTCAGTCAAATGGGTTGTCCGGAAGAAAGAACCGCACTCTAGCTGATTTGGTTAACGCCATGTTAGATACATCGGGTCTTTCCAAGGAATGGTGGGGGGAGGCGCTAATGGCTGCATGTCCTGTCCTAAATCGTGTTCCCATAAAGGATAAAACCATGACTCCAAATTGAGGAATGGGAATAAAAGGCTTAAACTCTCTTACTTACGAAATTGGGGTTGTTTGGCGAAAGTCAATATTCCAATACCCAAGAAGTGAAAGCTTGGACCAAAAACTGTGGATTGTGTTTTTCTAGGATATGCTTTTCATAGAATTGGCTATAGATTTTTGATAGTAAAATCTGAGGTATCCGACATGCATATTGGTACAATTATGGAGTCGAATGATGCGACTTTCTTTGAGGACATCTTTTCTATGAAAGGTATGTCTAGCTCATCAAATCAGGAGATGACTAGTTCATCTAGTCAGGTATTTTCTATAATTCCTAAACCCACTGTGCCGATAGAACACTCTGATAATCCTATGGAGGATGACAATGAAGCTCCCAAAAGGAGCAAGAGACAAAGGACTGCAAAGTCATTTGGTGATGATTTCATTGTGTACCTTGTGGATGATACTCCCACTTCTATTTCAGAAGCTTATGCATCTCAAGATGCTGACTACTGGAAGGAAGCTGTCTGAAGCGAGATGGACTCCATCTTAGCTAATGGTACTTGGGAAGTCACAGATCGACCTTATGGGTGCAAACCTATAGGATGTAAGTGGGTGTTCAAGAAAAAGCTTAGACCTGATGGTACTATTGAAAAGTACAAGTCACATCTTGTGGCTAAGGGTTATACCCAAAAAGAAGGTGAAGACTTCTTCGATACCTGCTCACCTGTAGCTAGATTGACCACTATTCGAGTACTACTATCCTTGGCTGCCTCACATGGTCTTCTCGTTCATGAAATGGACGTTAAGACAACTTTTCTAAATGGAGAGCTAGATGAGGAAATTTATATGGAGCAGCCTGACAGATTTATAGTAGATGGTCAAGAAGGAAATGTGTGTAATTTAGTAAAGTCTTTGTATGGTCTTAAGCATGCTCCTAAGCAGTGGCACGAGAAGTTTGAAAGAACTGAAGGAAATATGCCCTGACAGGCAATAATAAAGTGTTTATTATGTGTATTCCAAGTATATGGTAGATGTTTATTTTGCATGCTCTAATTGTATTAATACGGAAACATTAATACACGTGTGTTTAATAAACAAACAGAAAGTTCCTAGTTATGCCTCTCTCATAAACTAGCTCGTTGATTAACAAGATGATCAAGGTTTCCTGATCATGGACATTGGATGTTGTTAATAACGGGATCACAACATTGGTGTAATGGTATGATGAACATTCATCCGAAGTATAGCATTACGATCAAAGTCATTGAGTTTATATTTCTATAACAACTTACGAAGTGATCCTAATCCTTAGACCATGAGATCATGTCAATCACTAACACCAGAAGAGTTTCTTGATAACATCAAACGTCACACCGTAACAGGGTGATTATAAAGATGGGTTCAGAACTAATAAAGTGTTACGTTGAGGCCCATAGATCGAGAGTGGAATTTTTTCATCCCGATGATGGATAGATATACTCTGGTCCCTCTCGGTGATATCACATTGGTTAGCTTGCAAGCAAGTGATTTGATCACTAGAATGTTATATCACGGGAACGAGAAAAGAGTGCATGCCAGTAACGAGATCAAACTAGGTATGGATATACCGATGATCGAATCTCGAACATGTAATATATCGCAAAACAAAGGGATTAAGATACTAGCATAAAAGGTTCCGACGATCACAAGAAAGTCATTGTTGAATGTGTGGGAGTCAGTATGGGTCTCTAGATCCCGCTTCTGATTATTGATCCGAGAGGGGTCTCGATCATGTCCGCATTATTCACGAACCGTAGGGTGACACACTTAAGAGATACCAACATCCAATTGGAGCGAAAGTTTCATGCCGGAAAGAATAACAAGCGCAGGAATTTATTTCACTAGATACCGAAACAGGTTTTCGGGTGAAATTGCATAAAGTGGTTATGCATGTGAAATAGAATTCTAGCAAGGGGTTATATGTGAATGTTTTTCATTAAAGTAATTGACAAAATTCTGAATAAATAAAAGAGTTTTATTTAATGAGAGTTTGCATTAAATTTGGTGGAAATTTAATTGCAAGTTTGAGTGGGATTTTGAGTGGAGGGAAATGAAGAGGTTTTTGTGAGTGGAGTGTCCACCCACATGAATGAAGGAGGGGAGGGGCCAGCCCCCATGGCCGGCGGCTACCCCCTTGGGTTCCCCCCTCCTCCTATAAAAGGAACCCCTCTCCCTCTCTCTCACTCACACATCCTCGTGAAGGATCTCTCTCCCCCTCTAGAATTTATTCCCCATGGTCTCGGACTAGCGATGTCACATCCCAAAATTTTCCAAATTTTGTAATGTGAAAAATAAATAAACAAAATAAATAATTGTTGAAATTTAGGGTGAAAAGAAACTTTTTATTTCTAAATGGAAACTTAAAATCCCATCTTGAACAAACTTGGGTAATGTTTGAACCCAACTAAATTCAAATCAAGTGAATTGCATTCTTCATAAATGCATATGGAAATTTAAACACTTGGAAAGTAAACCCAAACCCTAAAACCCTAATGGAAGGAAAACATTTCCAAGTTATCTCTAAGCCTATGGATTTGATCCATATAAAAATTTGTCAACAAATATTTATAAATGATCAAGAATGACCAATAAAAATATTATGAAACCATATAAATTGATTTCATTCGATTTGGAACCATAGATAAAATCTTATGAATTTAATAAGATAAGGAAATTGAATTTCCAAAAATAATAAAGCACCTATCTAAAAATCCATACCAAATGGTGAGCAAATAATCCTAAATACATTTAAAAGGATAAATAAATATGAAATAAGATTTTACAAAGTGGAATCACCAAGTTTGGATCTACAAATAAAAAGATATGGATTTTATAAGATAAAGATAGAAATATTAAATGAGGAATATTTAAAGACCAAATTAAATCATGACCTAATCCATAAGAAAATGGAATAATTATAATCCAAATCCAAATAAAATAAATGGATAAAGAATTTTCCAAATAAAATAAAGTCGCATTAACCAAATTCTATTTCTATTTTGAATAAAGATAAAATCCCTATTAAGAAATGATTAATTAAATCATGGGAAAATAATATTTGGAATTTACCTAAGTGGAATAAAAGTTGTTTAATTAACTTAAATAAGATCAAAGAAATCTTCCAAATAAAATTTATGGAATTAAAACTATATTTAATTTCATTGAAATAAAGACAAATACCCAATTTTAAATGATTAATAAATCATATTAAAAACATTCCAAATAATTCAAGGTGAATTATTTGACACCCTAATCAATAAATAAAACCTACTGAAAAGATATGGAAAGGTTTAGATTTCAAATGGAGTTTGGAAATATTATTAAATCTTATTTGAATAAATGCAAGGGCCTATTTTAAATAATTAAAAGACCCTAAAAAGAATAAAAGAAATATTCTAAATTTGACTTTAAAAATATATTAATAAATAGTATTTGAAAATACTCAAAGTCTGGTTGAAATTTGAATTCAAATGGATGTTTGAATTGACTAAACAAAATCAAAACAGAATAAAAGAATTGGAAAAAGAAAAATAAACAGCAGAGGAAAAAAATAAAACAGAGCAGCCCAACCAGACCTGGCCCACTAAGCCCAACATCAGCCCACCCCTCTATCCCCGAGAAAAGCGATTCGCACCGTTGGTTTGACCTGCCCCCTCGCTGACTGCCTGGACCCACTCCTCCTCTCTCTCACTCACTGACGCCAGACCCCACCTGCCAGCTCACCTTCTTCCCCGCCACGACCTCTTCTCCCCCAACCCCGCTGCCGTTGCTGCACTAATTTCTCTGCTTAAATCCATCTTAATGCCGCGATTGTTCCTCGCCGTGACCATGCCGTATTAAACGCCTACTCCTCCTCTTTCATTTCCCCCAGACATCGCCTCCCCACTGCCCCTAGGCTGCTCGAATTGGTCCACACACTGCCGCGGTCTCCGACGCACTTCGGCGGCGATTCCGGCCAGCCTCCGTCGCCCCTCGCCTCCCCGTTCACACGAGCACGATCCCCAGACTCCTGCGCATCTCCCAGTGGCCTCGACTTGCCCGCGCTTGACCCACAGCATTGGCAACGACGACAACCAGCAGCGCCACCGTCTGCTCCAACTCCGGCGACCCTTCCTGGTATCTACTGACTTCCCCTCTCCCTCTCTTTCACACGCACATACTCCCCACTCTCCAGTGCATCTAACAACATGGTTTACTTGCTCTCTTGTGCTCTGTAGCGTCGCCCTCGACGACAACTAACCGCAACCGACGCTGTCTTGAACTCCGGCGAGCAAGTACGTTCGCCCTCGTGTGCCCCTGTCCATCCTGCGGCCACCTTGAGCATCACCGCGACCCCGCGAACCCGGTGAGCCCCTCCATTCCTCTTCTCGCTTCCTAGATTCACCGAACCACCGCCACCAGACACGCCGCCGCCACTCGCCGCCGCCAGCGCCGCCAACTGATGGTCAACCACCTGTGAGCCGTTAGATCTTCATTTGATGGCGTAGATAGATTGACTAATCGAAGGGGTATGCGCTGATCTGATCCATGCAATTCAGTTAGATCCAACGCACCACACAACACGATCCGCATGAACCGTTTTCGACGAATCAGAACAGTCCACGTGGCCTAGCTTCTGTTTTAAAAACAGGAATGAAACTATTAGATGTATGATTTTGAAAATTGCATAACTTTTGATCCACATGTCCAAATTTTGCAAATTTTATATCAATGGAATCATAAAGACAAGCCCTATCCAACCATGCACTTTTTTAGTAAATTGCTTCTCTTAAATTGGTTGTTTTTGCAGAAACTTGTGTAGGCATATTTTGAATATAAAATTCATCCTAAAATTGTTTTTGTGATAAAACCTTTGGGCAAATGGATTGTTTTGAACCTACTGACCATATAAAACAACTTGTGGAGTTAAAAGTATATTTTGTGAAGCTAAAAGATGAATCTTTGATTTAGAACATTTTTAGTCAAATAAAAATAATGTTGTTATATTAAAAATGCTTTTTGGAGAAAAACCTTTGGGAAATGTTTTGATTTAAACTCTATGACCCTAAACAGAAAGATTTATGATTTTAAAACACATTTTGTGAACCCTATAAAAATTATTACTTTGCTAAAGGCAATTTCAACCACATAAAATAATGCTTTGGTTTAAAAAGGGTTTGTAGGTAAAATCTTTTGCAAATGGTTTTGCCACTTTTATAAAATGACCAATAGGTGTTTTAGAATGTTTATAACCTATTAGAAACCACTTATCCAAATAAAACAATCTTTAGCATGCTTGCATGCATTGCTTTGTTTCTATTATTTTATGTGATGATTGCTTGAATGGTAGATTGAAATATTGCTTGCTTGATTGAATTGTAGTGATTTGAAGAGTGTGAGTATTACAAGATCAAGGAGTGAACTTATATTCTCTACCAAAAAGGCAAGTGCTGCTTCATGATTTTATTCCTATGTTTTTCAACTATGCACTAGAAATATTTTGTATAGGGCTTGCATGAGTATTTTGATCTATATGCTATGCTTGGGAAATCCTAGTAGTTGTAGAATTGCTAGAAATTTCTAAGTTAAGATGCTTATCAATGCCATGCTTAGCCTAGCTAGTAGCAACCAAGGGTGATTATATATTCATGCTATGAGGAAATATTTCTAAGTCTTTGGACTTGTGTTTTTGCTTAATAAAAACAACTAAGTGAATGAAACACCTGGGTGGAATGGAAGGAATGGTTTGTGTTGAGTGGTTACACAAGGCCCATATCTATGGTTTACCTTGTGTATCTCACTTGTGGAAAGCCACCCAGGATTAAAGGGATTTGATATGCCAAATGTTAAGAAGCTTCTAGTGTAGCCACATGGCATTATGGGCTCTGCCTGGATCATATAGGTTACAATAACTTAGCCATTTGGACAGTTGGTGGTAGTGGGATGATAGGTTGGAGCGCGTCCATTTGGTCAAAGGGAAGGCTTCTGAAAGGTCCTGTCTTGGTGAAAATCAAGTCTTGTGGGGAAAGTGCACAACCTCTGCAGATGGAAGAATCTAAGTACTTAGCCATGTCCCTGGTATTGGACAACTTGAGCATCAAGACATGGAAGTTATCAAGAATCTCCTCATCCCAATTTCTAAGTAAAAACTTGTGGTTGAACAAGGGTAAAGGTTCACCAATGTCTATTGGTGATTCCTTGGGAAAGTTTTGTCAAAGAAAAACTTAGTGTTTTCAAATGATAAGGAAAATCTATTTTGAGCAAAGCAAGCCTAAGCTCCACTTAGCCAAATGCATATAGATGATAGACTCCACTATACTATCACTTGCCAATACAATTCAAATGTATTGACCCTTGTGGATGTAAATTATTATGTTGCAGGTTTGTTTGATGTTAGTGAAGTTTATTGATTAGGATTACAAGTCTACACCCAACATGACTGCTTGTGGCACTTTGAAGATGAAGGACCCCATGCTATTGTTATATTCTGCTGCATTGTAATGAGATATCCAAATGAGCTATGTAAGATGTAATAAATTATGTTATTCCTGGTTATAAAGTTGTACTATGACCTTTGTTTCTTGATATTACATCTTAACTGTGGATGCTAGCTATTGATCTAGGGACTAGCATTGTAAACACAGGGATCTCTACCTTATTAAAGGTTGGGACCTCTACAAGCGAGATACATGTTCCCGGTGGCTATTCGGCAAGAAATAGTTGTTCTTACGCTGCATCGCTGGAGCGAGGAGGCGGAGGTTGCTCGGTGCCTCGGACGTGTGTCTGAGCACGGATGCGCTGCTGATTTGCGGCGCTAGGACTTCCTCTCGATCTTGAGATCGGCAAAAGATCGTCTACATCAACCACGAGTTTAACTCGTTAAGCTTTGTCTGTCTTCAAGGGTATGTTCTCTATGGATATACATCCGCCCGTTGTTTGTATCTAGTAGATAGATCTTGGTACATAGTTGCTCCCATCGTAGGAAAATTTTTGTTTTCTATGCTATGAACCCTACAGTGGTATCAGAGCGGGATCTATGCGTAGATGCTTTACACGGGTAGTACACATATGAGTATGTGGGCGATGATGATCATGTTGTTGCTCCTTAGTTGTAATTTTGGATATTGGTGGCATAGTGGGATGAAGCGGCCTGGACAAACTTTACATGTCCTCGCACATGAGACCCGTTCCACGCTTGACATGCAACTAGTTTGCATAAGTTGCTAGCGGGTGTCTGTCTCCCCTACTATAGTCAATATCTATTTTGCAACGAGTTGTCAACAATTTGGTTATCCTCGTTGTGGTTCATGTTCGTAGGTATGAACGGTTCTATCTTTGAAAGCCCTAAGCCATGTAAAATTTGCAATGGATAAATTAGAGGCGTCAAGTTTAGATTATTGTTGGGATAGTGTTATGATATGGTGATGTTGTGAGTAGAAGTATGAGATGATACTCTTACAACACACATAACGTGTAAGTTCCATAGACCTTGGCCTTACACATATAGGTATGATAGTGATCATACCACGATGCACATGATAGAGATCATATGCGGGAACCATATCATTCCACTAATAAACATGTGATGTTTGATAGCATTTTATATTGCTTGTTTGGCATTTTATTAGCATAATAAGATGATCCCTCATTTAAATATCAAGATAAGAATGTGTTCTTCCAAGACATCACGTGATGATCGGGTGTTCTTGGATCCACGACCATGTTTCAGGTGTAAGACAGTTACACACGCGAATACTAAGGTTCTTACTTGGCGAGCCTAGCATGTACAGACATGGCCTCGGAGCACGGACCGAAAGGTTAAGCATGAGTCATATAGTAGATATGATACCCATTTGATGATCGCCTTTGAAGCTACACCGACTCACGTGATGATCGGACTTGGTGTAGTGGATTTGGTTCATGTAATCACCAAAAAGACACGAGGGATGTCGTTTTTGAGTGGGAGTTTATTTGTAATGTGGATTAGTTGAAATCAATCTATCATAAACTTAGTCTAAACTTTACAAATTCTGTTGTAGATGGCACCACCTGCTTTTAATTTCAATGTGTCCATGGATAAACAGAATCTTGCAACGAACGGTAACAACTTTACCGAATGGGCCATGAATTTGAGGATTCTCCTCTCTGCTGCACAAAAGCAATATGTGCTAGAAGTGCCGCTAGGCCCCCCACCTTTTGAGGATGCCCCTGACGAGGAGAAGAATGTCTATCAGACTCGTCAGGAGGACCACAACTTAGTTCATTGCGGCATATTGTATGGGCTAGAGCCAGAACTTCGAAAGTGTTTCGAAAACGGCAATGCATTTGATACAATGGGTGAGTTGAAAATGATTTTTGACACACATAATGCTGTAGAGAGCTAAAATCCTTCAGAAAAGTTCTTTAGCTGCATGATGGAAGAGCACAGCTCTGTTAGTGAGCATGTACTCAAGATTCGGGTTACGCCGATAAGCTTGTGTCCTTGGTGAAATGGATCGTATGGGCACCTAGAGGGGGGTGAATAGGTGCTAACCAATTTTTAATACTTTTTCAATTTTAGGCTTGACACAAAGTAAATTATCTAGATATGCAACTACGAGAATTTCCCTATATGCAATCCTAACTACTAAGCACGTAAAGAGAGGAGCGAGGAAACCGTAGTGGAGCACGCGGAGACACAAGGATTTGTTTTACCGTAGTTCCTTCCTTGTTAAGGGAAGTACATCTGCGTTGGAGGGGTGGGCGGTTCTAACACCACCACGCCACAATAGGCCTCACCCTATTCTCCGATGGATCTCGCCACGGGAGGCCTAATCCACCTTCTCCACTATTGGATCCCTTCGAGGTGGGAACCGGTGCCTTTTACAACACTATCGGAGCACACACCCACAACCGAATTGGGGGCTCCTGAGATGACAACAAGCTGCCACAAGAACAAGGTTTATCAATATAAACAAAAACAAGGATCTAGGTATTTGCAAGAAATACTAGATCTGTGGTTCTCCAAATGAATGGAGAGGAGATGAAGCGCTTGATTGATGATGATGAAGATCGAGTTCTCCTCCTTCGATTCCCCAAGGGATGGGGACTTTGGGTGGATCTAGGTGGAGCTCTCTTGGATGAAGGTTGTAGATCAGATCTCGTCTTTTTTGAATAAATCAAGAGCTCTGGCAGGAGGGGGAAGGCTGGCTTAAATACCCCCTCCCCAGATCTGTCCGTTGAACAACTTTGGGGGCGGATTATCCGCCCCCTTGGGGAAACTCCGCCCCCTCTCTGGGGCTGGCGCCTGCGTGACTTGGTGAAGATCTTGGGAGGGCGGATAATCCGGCCCCCTCCTGGGGCGGATTATCCGGCCAGGCCGGAAAGTCCAGCCAACACTCTGCCCCCTCTCTGGGGCTTGTGCCTTGGCGGTGAGCAAGGGGGCGGACAATCTGCCCCCCCCCCCCGAGGGGCGGATTATCCGGCGGGGCCGGAAAATCCGGCAAAAAATCCGCCCCCTTCTGGGGCTTGCGCCTGCTAGGGAAGAGGGAGGGGCGGATTATCTGCCCCTGGTGGGGGTGGATTATCCACCCTCCAAAGGCAGAATCCTTCTCCCTTTTTCTTAGAGAGAGCTGCAACACTTCAACACACATCAAATAATCCTTGATATTGTTATCTAACACACAAAACACTAGGGATTATAAAATGTTCTTTCAATCTCCCCCTTTTTGGTGTTAGATGACAATATTAGGATTTGCAATGAAACCGGCTAATGCCACCTTAAAAATGAAAGATGCTCCCCCTAGATGTGTGCATATTTAATATTTACATTTGAATACAAATACACACACTAGAGAGAACACAACTTTCATAGCAAAGATAATTGAAATAGGGTGGGTTGGGAAACAAGGTCATACCACCGAGATGTGATTATAGGCAAAGAGGATAATTAGCTTGATAGTATCCAAGCACATCCCAACAAAATTGATGAATACATTAGATAATCCCATGATTCCATATGCCATCAAATGTGCTCAATAGATAACTCCAGAATTCCATGAATACTAAACATAGTACCAAACATAGTGGAGCATGACATAGTCTTACATAATCCAAGCACAAATAGCAAATAAGTTCACGCTAAAACGAGCACAAGAAAGCAAATAAAAACAACGGAAAGACAAGTGCTTGCGCCCGACCCTTGCAAATCCACGACACCTAATAGAACTACTTCTCCCCGTTTGGCATCGAAACGCCAAAAAGAAAGAAGAGAGATGTGAACGCCCCTGAAGATCACTCAAATTGATCAACAAACTGAGATGGTATTACACACCCAAATTTGCAAGAATCAAATCAAACAAAAGCCAAAGTTGAGTGTGTTTTCCATAACTACAAGAGATATGCAAGAAAGTCCAAAGAGAACCATTAGAAACCAACTCTTCTCAAGGAAGAGGGCGGTGGCCGAAGCCACCATGTTGGAGCGCATGGCATGACACCGCGAAGATGTATCTTGAGTCCAAAACCAATGCTCATCGATGACCCTCATATCACAAAATGATATTAAGGGAAATGATTTTACTTGCTTTCGGCATTATGGGGGGAGGGTTGGCCCAATAAATTAGGACCACACTCCCCCTATGTCTATGCCCGCATCTAAACCAAAATCATGAAAAATAGCAAGTGAGTGTGCAAGGGTAGTCAAGCCAAGCTCCTTGAATCTATGATATTTAGCTCATTCCTCAAATAACAAAATCTTGCTTCATCAAGGGGCTTCGTGAAAATATCAGCAAGTTGGTTCTTCGTGCTCACAAAAGATAGGGCAATATCACCACGAGCAAAATGATCCCGAATGAAGTGGTTGCGAATCTCTATATGTTTTGTTCTTGTATGCTGCACGGGATTGTAAGCAATTTTGATAGCACTTTCATTATCACATAATAGAGGCACTTTGTCACAATTGACACCATATTCCTTTAAAGTTTTCCTCATCCATAATTGTAAGATCCCTCCTTTATAAAGGAAAAGGATCCCTGTGATTGCAATGCTAGTCCCTGGATCAATGCTAGCATCCACAGTTTAAGATGAAGTACACAGAAACAAAGGTCATTATTACAGTCATTCCAGAGACAAACATAGTCTTTACAACTCCATGGCCACGGGCCTAGTACAAGAGTTTAAATAAGTAAATAGATAACAAGTATTCATCTTCATGTGCCATAGGCAAACATGTTGAGTGTAGACTCATGACTCCTAATCCTCATCAGAATAACCTGCAACATCACAAGTTACAGCCACAGTGGGTCAATACATTGGAATAGTATTGGCAAGTGATACCTTAGTATAAATTTGGTGGACTAGATATTATATGCAATTTGGCTAAGTGTAGCTTAGGCTTGCTTTGCTCAAAATAGGTTTTGCCTATTAGTTGAAATCACTAAGTTTTTCTTTGTCAAAAACTTTTCCCAAGGAACCACCAATAGACATTGGGGTCCTTCACCCTTGTTCACCCTCAAATTTTACTTAGAAATTGGGATGAGGAGATTCTTGATAGCTTCCATGTCTTGATGCTCAAGTTGTCCATTACCATGAACATGGCTAAGTACTTAGATTCTTCCATCTGCAGAGGTTGTGCACTTTCCCCACAAGACTTGATTTTCACCAAGACAGGACCTTTCAGAAGCCTTCCCTTAGACCAAATGGACGCGTTCCAACCTATCATCCCACTACCACCAACTGTCCAAATGGCTAAGTTATTGCAACCTATGTGGTCCAGGCAGAGCCCGTATTGCCAAGTGGCTGCACTAGAAGCTTCTTAACATTTGGCCTCTCAAATCCCTTTGTTCCTGGGTGGCTTTCCACAAGTGAGATACACAAGGTAAACCATAGAAATAGGCCTTGTGTAACCACTCAACATAAACCATTCCTTCCATTCCCCCCAGGTGTTTCATTCACTTAGTTGTTTTATTAAGCAAAAACACAAGTCCAAAGACTTAGAAATATTTTTCCATAGCATGAATAATTCACCACCCTTGGTTGCTACTAGCTAGGCTAAGCATGGCATAGATAAGCATCTTAACTTAGAAATTTCTAGCAATTCTACAACTACTAGGATTTCCCAAGCATAGCATATAAGCAAAAATATAACCATGCAAGACTAGCAAAATATTTCTAATGCATAGTAGAAAACATAGGGATAAAGATATCATGAAGCACCACTTGTCTTGGTAGTTTGGAGAGTAGCTACACTCCTCACAATCACAATCACTATTGGCACCAAAAGCTACACATAAAAATCATAGCAACAAATCACATACAAAATAAATACAAGCAAAAAAAATATATGGATGCATGCAATATGATATGTGATGATTTCCTAACTCAACAAGACAAGTGCATAGTACTGGTTCATAAACAAGTTCAAAACTTGCCAAACCACATTTATTTAAACACTAAAACATTTCTTAAATAATTTATATACACAAAATAGGCCTACACATGTTTCTGTAAATAAAACCATTTTAGCAGAAGCAAAACATTAAACACATTGCATATTTGGAAAGGGCTTGCTCTCGTGATTCCATTGATATAAAATTCATCAAATTTGGACGTGGGGATCAAAAGTTATGATTAAAACAAGTTTGAACATTCAATAGATTCAAATCCTGATTTTAAATCTGAACCCTAGCCACGCGTCATGTTCTGATTGGTCTATACTGCTTCGCACGGATCGGTCGATTCAGGCCGTTGGATTAAAGTGACCGCGCACGGTCCAGATCTAAGCATACCGTTTCGTTAAGTGATCTATTCCTATGCGCTGGATCTATATCCAACGGTCATCGATCAAGCGACCACGGATGGGCGGCGCTGGTGGCGGCGTGCTCTGTCTATGGTGGCGTGGTGCTACAGGGGGTTCTGGGGTCGTCGAAGGCGCTTACCAGACTCGCGACGATGTACTGAAGCTCAACGTGGCGACGGCTTGACAAGGGGCGCGCTGCAATGGCCGTGGGAGCTCATCGGAGTTGATGACAGCGTCGGGCTCGGGTGGACGGCGACGTTGGCGACGTTCCTGGTCACCCTAGCACGAATCAATTGTATCAGGGGGTGCGCAAGGCTACGGCGAACACGTTCGTGTGAATCAAAAACGAAGGGGAACACGGGGCTCACCGAATTTAGTCGCCGGAGTCGAAGATGTCGTCGGGACCTTGCTGTGCTTGATGGAGTCGTCGACCTGGGGCAGTATAGGACGAACTAGAGGTGTCAGTAGGAGCGCAAGGGGGTTGCAAAGCTGTTCGCATGAACCAGATAAGAAGGGGCGCACGGAGCTCACCGAGATTGGTCGTCGGAGTGCATCTGTTCAGCGGCGGAGTGGCTCGAATTCGTGCAGCCTGGTGGCGGAGTGGTGGCGCTAGGTGAGGGGAATGAGCAGCGAGGGGAGGGGGTCTTATAGCCAGAGCGGGGGCGAGGATCACGCGCAGAATCAATGGCAATTAAGCCTGCAGTGACTGCGACGAGGTAACGGCGGAGCGAGCGCCTCGGCCGCGCGTGATTGACGACGACGACGTGGTCGCAGGGTCCACTTGTCAGCGAATGAAACAGAGAGGAGGTGGGGTCCTTGCGTCAGCGACTCTGTGGGTTTGTCTGCCAGTGAGAGAGGGAGAAGGGGGAACCCGGGTGAGCTTAGTGGGATGATTCTGTTGTTGGGCTAGAAAGGTGGCGCCGGCCCTTTTCTAATTCTTTTCTCCTTTTCTTTTTCTGTTTGCAATTTTCAGGAATCAAATTCAAATGATTTCAAAAGTTGTTTGAATTCAAATCTTTTCAGGATTTTTGTAGAGTGCAACACTCACAAATCTGGGCACAAAACCAAGTGGTCACTTTGAATTGGCCTGGTCACTTGGAATAAAATAAAATAAGCATTGCATAGCACTAGTTTTAAATGGGTTTTGAAATTGGTTTTCAAATCATATTTGTTTTGAAACTTTAGTTTAAATCCTAGCAATCTAGCAATACAATCTGGGAGTAATAAGACAACAAGGTTTGGTTCAATGAACAACAATCTCTCATTGGAGAGTAGCATTTGTTTTAAATGTTGATCACATAAAATAATGAGCTCATATGCTCCTGTTTTTGAATTGGTTTGTTTGAAATGAATTCTACATGATCATGAATGCATGGATGATATGCATGAGTTTGAAACATGATTTTAGGGATGTTACAAATCTAACCCCCTTAAGGTGAATCTCGCCCTCGAGATTCGGATTGGCTAGCAAATAGGTGAGGGTGGTCTTTCCGAAGATCATCTTCTCTTTCCCATGTTGCTTCTTCTTCGGAATGATGGTTCCACTGCACTTTGCAGAACTTGATAGTCTTAGTCTGTGTGACTCTTTCTGCAGTCTCAAGAATCTTGATAGGTTTCTCCTCATAAGTGAGATCACTCTCCAATTGAACCTCTTCCAAATGTATGGTATCCTTCAAAGAAGTTTCTTCCATTTCTGGATGACATTTCTTAAGCTGACTCACATGAAACACATTATGAAGAGCTGACAGAGACTCCGGTAATTCAATCTCATAAGAAACTTCTCCTTTATGACTCAGAATCTTGAATGGTCCAACATATCTTGGCGCCAATTTTCCTTTGACTCCAAACCTATTCACTCCACGGAGTGGTGACACTCTAAGATAAGCTCTATCACCAACTTCATAGGTGACTTCTCTACGCTTAGGGTCTGCGTAGCTCTTCTATCGGGACTGTGCTATCTTCAATCTTTCCTTAACCAACTTGACTTTCTCTTCGGCTTCTTTGATTAGTTCTGGTCCGAACAGACTTCTTTCTCCCACACCATTCCATAGCAATGGGGTACACTTTCTCCCATAGAGAAACTCAAATGGTGCCATCTCAATACTGGCTTGATAGCTGTTATTGTAAGAGAATTCTGCGTAAGGCAGACTTTCATCCCAACTGGCTCCATAGTCTAGGGCACATGCCCTCAACATATCTTCAAGAATCTGATTAGTCCTTTCTGTCTGTCCATCAGTCTGAGGATGAAAAGCGGTGCTGAATTCCAACCTCGTTCCCAATGACTCATGTAATTGCCTCCAAAAATGAGAGGTGAATTGGGTTCCTCTATCTGACACAATACTCTTGGGTACTCCATGTAGACATACAATTCTACTCATATAGATCTTGGCTAACTTAGCACTTGTATAAATTGTCTTCACGGGTATGAAATGAGCCACTTTAGTTAGGCGATCCACTACTACCCAAATACAATCATATCCTGACCGGGTCCTTGGCAATCCGGTAATGAAATACATACCAATCTTGTCCCACTTCCAATCAGGAATAGGTAGTGGTTGAAGCAATCCTGTTGGTTTCTGGTGTTCCGCCTTCACTCTACTACATACATCACACAAAGCAATATGTTCGGCGATGTCCTTCTTGAGATTATTCCACCAAAATATTTCCTTCATATCCATGTACATTTTGGTGTTACCCGGATGAATGGAATACGGTGAGTTGTGTGCTTCTTGTAAAATCAGTTTCCGAAGCTCCGGATCTTGTGGAACACAGATACGTTTTCCATGCCATAAAGTACCCTGTTCGTCTTCATAGAATCCTTTGGCTTTTCCCTTGCCAATCTTTTCCTTAATCTCTTCAATTTCCTTATCAGTCTTCTAGGCTTCTTTGATCTTGTCCAACAAAGTGGGTTGAACATCCAAAGACATGAGATGTCCTTCAGGCACAATCTCCAATCTGAGATCTCTAAATTGAGCACACAAATCATCTGGCAATTCTCCCTTAGTAAGGCCATTCACAAAAACTTTACGACTTAGCGCATCTGCTACAACATTTGCTTTACCGGGGTGGTATTGCAAACTCAGGTCATAGTCCTTGATGAGTTCTAGCCATCTTCTTTGTCTCATATTAATTTGTTTCTGGGTGAAGATATACTTCAAACTCTTGTGATCTGTGAACACTTCACAACGCTTTCCCAAAAGATAGTGTCTCCATGTTTTGAGCGCATGGACAACAGAGGCTAACTCTAAATCATGAGTAGGATAGTTCACTTCATGAGTTTTGAGTTGTCTCGAGGCATAAGCCACAACTTTTCCTTCTTGCATAAGTACTGCACCCAAACCATGATGAGATGCATCACAATAAACTTGGAAATCCTTCTCCAAATCTGGCAGACATAAGACCGGTGCTGTCACAAGTCTCTTCTTCAATTATTGAAAGCTGAGTTCACAACCTTCAGACCAGGCAAATTTCTTGTCTTTCTTTAGCAATTCTGTCGTAGGCTTAGCTACCTTGGAGAAATTCTCAATGAACCTTCTGTAGTATCCTGCTAAGCCAAGGAAACTGCGAACCTCTTTCACTGACTTGGGAGATTCCCATTCAGTAACAGCTAAAACTTTGGTAGGATCAACTGCTACTCCATCTCCTGACACAATGTGCCCAAGAAATCCAACTTCATTCAGCCAGAATTCACACTTGCTGAATTTGGCATACAGTTTATGCTCTCTAAGCTTCTCAAGTATCAACGCAAATGTCCTTCATGTTCTTCTTTGCTCTTGGAGTAGATCAAAATGTCATCGATGAAAACGACAACAAATTTATCAAGAAATTCCATGAATACCTTGTTCATCATTTTCATGAAGTATGTTGGTGCATTGGTCAAACCAAATGGCATCACGATATACTCATACAATCCATACCTTGTGGTAAAAGTTGTCTTAGGTATGTCTTGTTCTCTTATCTTGAGCTGGAAATAACCTGACCG
Source organism: Avena sativa (assembly GCA_916181665.1). NCBI lineage: Eukaryota > Viridiplantae > Streptophyta > Magnoliopsida > Poales > Poaceae > Avena > Avena sativa. The sequence goes on from OV702294.1 coordinate 96,468,381, forward strand.
GAGATCAATCTTTGAGAACACACAAGCTCCTTCTAGCTGATCAAACAAGTCATTTATTCTAGGCAAAGGGTATTTGTTTTTGATAGTCACTTCATTGAGTGAACGGTAATCTATGCATAACCTTTGACTTCTATCTTTCTTTTCCACAAACAAAACTGGTGCTCCCCAAGATGAAGAACTTGGTTGAATAAATCCCTTCTGCAACTGTTCTCCAAGTTGTTTCTTGAGTTCTTTCAGTTCATCAACTGACATCTTGTACGGTCTCTTTGCTATTGGTCCAGATCCTGGTAGCAAATCAATAAAAACTCCACATCTCTATCTGGTGGCATTCCCGGCAATTCTTTCGGAAACACATCCGGATAATCACTCACAATTGGCACATTGTCTATGCTAACCCCCTTAAGAGAGTTTAGCTTACTCCTTTTTGATTCAAAGTTGGTCTTGAATCTGATCCTTTTATTTTCTGGAGTTGTGAGTGATACAGTATGGTTGGCACAATCTATCACTCCCTTGTGCTTAGTCATCCGGTCCATTCCCAAAATGACATCCAATCCTTGGGAATTTAGGATTATCAAGTTAACGGGAAACTTATATTTCCCAAACTCTATGACTAGATCATGGCATCCCGAGTTCACTATCATTTCTCCACCAGGAGAACTTACTTTTATAGGACACCCAATAGTTTCTACCGGTAGTTCATTTCTTTCAACAAATGCTCTTGATATTAATGAATGAGATGCACCAGTATCAAAGAGAACAAATGCTAGAACAGAATTGAGTTTGAACTTACCAGCAATAGCATTAGGATCCTCGTAAATTTCCTCCACATTGATGTGGTTCACTTGTCCCTTATGAAAAGGGTTGGGCTTGTTAGGTCATTCAACTTTCTTTTCTGGGCATTCATTTGCATAATGCCCCATCTTCTTGCACTTGAAGCACTCAACCTGACTAATATCCTTCTTGACAGGCTGGCTTCCACTGCCACTGCCACTTCCACTACCACTGTGGTGGCTCTTATATCCACCCTTGTGGTTTTTGTACTTGTCATTGTCATGACTACGGTGATGCTTGTTGTCATGATGACGGTTGTGGTTGTGGTGTTTGTTGAATTTCCCATGCTTGTGGGATCCTGAGCTTCCACTATCATCATAATGGGAATGTTTGTGAGACAATCCCGAGCTGTGCTTGTCAGAGTGGTTTCTTTTCCTACTCTCAACTTGCTTCATCTTGTTCTCCAAAATAGCAGCCTTATCACAAAGAGACTGATAAGTGGGAACATAGGCCACTGATAGCTACAGGTTTAGTTCATCATTCAACCCCTCAAGGAACTTTTCCTTCCTCTTAGCATCAGTGTCAACTTCATCTGGTGCATAACGCGCTAGATTGTTGAACTCTTCAATATATTCAGCCACGCTGCGGTGTCGCTGCTTCAGATTATGGAACTCTTTCTTCTTCAAACTCATCACTCCGGATGAGATGTGAGCAGTACGGAAACCATCTTCAAAGATAGCCCATGTCACATCTGCAATGGGAGTGGTGATCTGGAAGTTATCCCACCAAGTAGCTGCTGGTCCTTCCAACAGGTGAGCTACAAATCTGACTTTTTCTTCATCAGTACAGCCAACTGTTACCAAGTCCTTGTTCACAGAGCGTAGCCAATCATTGGCCACCATAGGATCAGTTGTTCCTGAGAACTTTGCTGGCCTCAATCTCAAAAACCTGGTAAGCATGTCAAAACCCGGTGGGTTGTTGTTGTTGTTATTGTTGTTATTATTGTTGTTGTTGTTCTGGTTCTGGATGAACGTAGTCATCATCTGCATCAGCTGAGTCTGAGCTGTCATCATTTGCTGCATCTCAGGGGTGATGTTGTTGTTGTTGGGTTTGGGGTTGGCATGACGGGGAGGCATCTGTGGTTTGTTCAATAGAGATAAGAATGAGATACCCATAGATGCTAACATGCACATTACAACACATAAACAATCACCAAACATGCATCACAATAATAAAGGTTCAACAACAAGATAACAAGTTTACAAAGTAAACACACCAATAGCAAGCCATCCACATGTTGGATGGTCATTGCGACTCAAATAAAGCATGATAAATAAATGATAAATGAGTAGTCATCACTACTCATCGGCATCAACCTCCTCCTCAACAAATGTAAGACCTACATTCTCCATAGCGGTCTTGTATTCCTTGACATTGGTGGTCAAGGTCTCTACTTTGGCTTTGAGAGCCCTCTTCTGAGAACAAAGCCTCTCAATCACAGTCTGCTGATGCTCGAGCTCTAAGTCCTTGTTCTCCAGTTCTGCAGTCATGTCTCGAATCCTCTTGTTCCTATCCTGGACTCGCTTCTCTTGACTCTTGAACTTTCTGTCCTGACTCTCGAACTTTGCCTCCATCTCCTTGACTATCTCATCTTGCTCCGCGAAGAGCTTGTCATTCTCACGAAGCTGCACCTAGAGTTCGTCATTGCTGAGCATGACGTTGGTCCTATCATTGTCCACGTGCCTAAGAAGAACCTCTAAGTCCTGGAGGTATAGGCGAATCGGCTCTGCTGTCTCCCTCGAAGTGTCCTCGAAGTCGATGGCCTCTCCATCCTCATCACGTCTACCGAAGGCGTGGAAGTGAGTACCTCTAACCTGTCGAGAGTGTCTCCCTAACAGACGTCCAATCAAGTCCTGCATGACTACCTCTAGGCCTCTCTCCTTGTCATCGTGCATGAGCTTGAAGATGATAGCCTCCATGGTAGGCTCAGTCTGGTGTCCGGGCTGATTGACCTTGAAGCCCCAAAGGTCTTTCCTCTCAAACTTGGTGAGGGGAAGCACCATGATGGTAGGAAGAGGGAGATTGAGCAAGGTAGTGAGCTCAATAATACGAGGACCAAAACGAGTTCCCTGGAACTCTTCAACAGTGCTGATGGTAACATTAGGCATCTATTTAATAAGATAGAAAATTTAGAATCAACCAAATTTTAAGACAAGTCACAAGACAAGACATCACATGCATAACTTTGGAATTCAAAACACACAAGTCATGGCATACATGAAACCATTACAAAACATCCAAGTTTCAACTTATTTCAAGCAACATTTGGTAAATAAGGTGATAAGTGTGGTGGTCCAACTAACGAAGTATGCTTACAATCCTATCTCACTTGCCAAGTTGGCTAACACAATATTTCTAGAAGCAATCAGTCTATCTTAAGCACATGACTCCATTACTAAGTCTATAATGTCTCCTCTTAAAGTTTGGTTGGTAGCCTCCAACTCTTGGGTATGTTTCTTTTCTTCCTTTAGGTCATTCTGGATGTCGAGCATCCTGCACTTGACTCTATCACCAAGTTCTTTGATGGTCTTCCAAGCTGCATCCCTTGCTAAATCAAAGAATGTAGTGTGCACCACTGAATTGGTGAACATGCAGAATCCTGATTCTTTGTGGTTGTCTTCCTTGTTTTTATACAAGTGAAGTTGCACCCACCAGTACTCAACTCCTTCATCCATCACAGGAAAACCTTTGTACACAGCTGCACCATGTATTCCCATTGTAACCATGAGGTCCTTGAGAGCCTTGGGGAATTCTGTCTCACATTCCAAAGTCATGGTCATGAGTGGTCCTTTCCTTACGGCTTCATTGATGGAGTTCATCTACAAATAGAGATGAGAATGAAGATTAGAAAAGTTTACGAGAAGAATAGACAAGTGTGGAAGTTGTTGAATTTTTTTTCCTTAGTGGTTTCCAATCCTAGGGTCATAATCCTACAGGCAACACAGTGCTCTGATACCATCTGTAAGATCCCTCCTTTATAAAGGAAAAGGATCCCTGTGATTTCAATGCTAGTCCCTGGATCAATGCTAGCATCCACAGTTTAAGATGAAGTACACAGAAACAAAGGTCATTATTACAGTCATTCCAGAGACAAACATAGTCTTTACAACTCCATGGACACAGGCCTAGTACAAGAGTTTAAATAAGTAAATAGATAACAAGTCTTCATCTTCATGTGCCACAGGCAAACATGTTGAGTGTAGACTCATGACTCCTAATCCTCATCAGAATAACCTGCAACATCACAAGTTACAGCCACAGTGGGTCAATACATTGGAATAGTATTGGCAAGTGATACCTTAGTATAAATTTGGTGGACTGGATACTATATGCAATTTGGCTAAGTGTAGCTTAGGCTTGCTTTGCTCAAAATAGGTTTTGCCTATTAGTTGAAATCACTAAGCTTTTCTTTGTCAAAAACTTTTCCCAAGGAACCACCAATAGACATTGGGGTCCTTCACCCTTGTTCACCCTCAAATTTTACTTAGAAATTGGGATGAGGAGATTCTTTATAGCTTCCATATCTTGATGCTCAAGTTGTCCATTACCATGAACATGGCTAAGTACTTAGATTCTTCCATCTGCAGAGGTTGTGCACTTTCCCCACAAGACTTGATTTTCACCAAGACAGGACCTTTCAGAAGCCTTCCCTTAGACCAAATGGACGCGTTCCAACCTATCATCCCACTACCACCAACTTTCCAAATGGCTAAGTTATTGCAACCTATGTGATCCAGGCAGAGCCCATATTGCCAAGTGGCTGCACTAGAAGCTTCTTAACATTTGGCCTCTCAAATCCCTTTGTTCCTGGGTGGCTTTCCACAAGTGAGATACACAAGGTAAACCATAGAAATGGGCCTTGTGTAACCACTCAACATGAACCATTCCTTCCATTCCACCCAGGTGTTTCATTCACTTAGTTGTTTTATTAAGCAAAAACACAAGTCCAAAGACTTAGAAATATTTTTCCATAGCATGAATAATTCACCACCCTTGGTTGCTACTAGCTAGGCTAAGCATGGCATAGATAAGCATCTTAACTTAGAAATTTCTAGCAATTCTACAACTACTAGGATTTCCCAAGCATAGCATATAAGCAAAAATATAACCATGCAAGACTAGCAAAATATTTCTAATGCATAGTAGAAAACATAGGGATAAAGATATCATGAAGCACCACTTGCCTTGGTAGTTTGGAGAGTAGCTACACTCCTCACAATCACAATCACTATTGGCACCAAAATCTACACATAAAAATCATAGCAACAAATCACATACAAAATAAATACAAGCAAAAAAAAATATGGATGCATGCAATATGATATGTGATGATTTCCTAACTCAACAAGACAAGTGCATAGTACTGGTTCATAAACAAGTTCAAAACTTGCCAAACCACATTTATTTAAACACTAAAACATTTCTTAAATAATTTATATACACAAAATAGGCCTACACATGTTTCTGTAAATAAAACCATTTTAGCAGAAGCAAAACATTAAACACATTGAATATTTGGAAAGGGCTTGCTCTCCTGATTCCATTGATATAAAATTCATCAAATTTGGACGTGGGGATCAAAAGTTATGATTAAAACAAGTTTGAACATTCAATAGATTCAAATCCTGATTTTAAGTCTGAACCCTAGCCACGCGTCATGTTCTGATTGGTCTATACCGCTTCGCACGGATCGGTCGATGCAGGCCGTTGGATTAAAGTGACCGTGCATGGTCCATATCTAAGCGTACCGTTTCGTTAAGTGATCTATTCCTATGCGATGGATCTTGATCCAACGGTCATCGATCAAGCGACCACGGATGGGTGGCTCTAGCGGTGGCAACTGGCGGCGGCGTGCTCTGTCTACGGCGGCGTGGCGCTACAGGGGGTTCTGGGGTTGTCGAAGGCGCTTACCAGACTCGTGACGATGTACTGAAGCTCAACGTGGCGACGGCTTGACAAGGGGCGCGCTGCAGTGGCCGTGGGAGCTCGTCGGAGTTGAGGACAGCGTCGGGCTCGGGTGGACGGCGACGTTGGCGATGTTCCTGGTCACGCTAGCATGAATCAATTGTATCAGGGGAGTGCGCAAGGCTACGGCGAACACGTTCGTGTGAATCAGAAACGAAGGGGAACACGGGGCTCACCGAATTTAGTCACCGGAGTCGAAGACGTCGCCGGGACCTTGCTGTGCTTGATGGAGTCGTCGACCTGGGGCAGTATAGGATGAACTAGAGGTGTTAGTAGGAGTGCAAGGGGGTTGCGAAGCTGTTCGCATGAACCAGAGAAGAAGGGCGCACGAAGCTCACCGAGATTGGTCGTCGGAGTGCGTCTGTTCCGTGGCGGAGTGGCTCGAATTCGTGCAGCCTGGTGGCGAAGTGGTGGCGCTAGGTGAGGGGAAATGAGTGGCAAGGGGAGGGGGTCTTATAGCCAGAGCGGGGGCGAGGATCACGCGCAGAATCAATGGCAATTAAGCCCGCAGTGACTGCGGCGAGGTAACGGCGGAGCGAGCGCCTCGGCCGCGCGTGATTGACGACGACGACGACGTGGTCGCAGGGTCCACTTGTCAGCGAATGAAACAGAGAGGAGGTGGGGTCCTTGCGTCAGCGACTCTGTGGGTTTGTCTGTGAGTGAGAGAGGGAGAAGGGGGAACCCGGGTGGGCTTAGTGGGTTGATTCTGTTGTTGGGCTAGAAAGGTGGCGCCGGCCCTTTTCTAATTCTTTTCTCCTTTTCTTTTTCTGTGCAATTTTCAGGAATCAAATTCAAATGATTTCAAAAGCTGTTTGAATTCAAATCTTTTCAGGATTTTTGTAGAGTGCAACACTCACAAATCTGGGCACAAAACCAAGTGGTCACTTTGAATTGGCCTGGTCACTTGGAATAAAATAAAATAAGCAGTGCCATAGCACTAGTTTTAAATTGGTTTTGAAATTGGTTTTCAAATCATATTTGTTTTGAAACTTTAGTTTAAATCCTAGCAATCTAGCAATACAATCTGGGAGTAATAAGACAACAAGGTTTGGTTCAATGAACAACAATCTCTCATTGGAGAGTAGCATTTGTTTTAAATGTTGATCACATAAAATAATGAGCTCATATGCTCCTGTTTTTGAATTGGTTTGTTTGAAATGAATTCTACATGATCATGAATGCATGGATGATATGCATGAGTTTGAAACATGATTTTAGGGATGTTACAATAACAATTGAGTACAAGCACTTGCAGCAGCAACATATTCAGCTTCGGTGGTTGAGAGTGAAATACAATTATGTTTCTTTGAAGACCAACACACTAGAGACCTGCCCAAGAATTGACATGCACCAGAGGTTGATTTCCTATCATCTTTGTCACCAGCCCAATCTGAATCAGTGTAACCACAGAGAGAGAAACTTGAACCCTTGGGATACCATAACCCAAAAATTGGGGAATGAACCAAATATCAGAAGATTCGTTTGACCGCCACTAAGTGGGTTTCTTTAGGAGCGGCTTGGTACCTTGCACACACTCCTACACTTAACACGATATCGGGCCTAGATGCGCAAAGGTAAAGGAGAGAGCCGATCATTGATCGGTATACCTTTTGATCCACGTCTTTACCCTTGGGATTGAGCTCAAGATGACACTTTGTTTGCATAGGAGTAGCAACGCCATTGAGACCCGTCATCTTGAATCTTTTGAGCATATCTTGGATGTACTTAGCTTGATTAATAAAGGTTCCCTCTCTAAGTTGTTTGATCTCAAATCCAAGAAAGAACCTCAGCTCAACCATCATGGACATCTCAAACCTGTCAGTCATAAGCTTTGAAAATTGGTTAGTAGAGCCAAAATAATGTCATCTACATAAAGTTGGCATACAAAAACCTCCCCATTAACCTTCTTAGTAAAAAGAGTGGGATCGATTTGCCCAACTTCGAATCCACGGTCTAGCAAAAGCTCTTTAAGGTGCTCATACCACGCACGTGGGGCTTGTTTAAGGCCATAGAGGGCCTTATCGAGTTTGTAGACATGGTTCGGAAATTTGGGGTCCTCAAAACCCGGGGGCTGCTTGACGTATACTAACTCATGTAGAGGACCATTAAGGAAAGCGCTCTTAACATCCATTTGTTGTAATTTAAAATTATGATGGGTTGCATATGCAAGAAGGATACGGATGGACTCAAGACGAGCCACGGGAGCATAAGTCTCGCCAAAATCAATTCCTTCTACTTGAGAGAATCCTTGAGTCACGAGACGTGCTTTATTCCCCACAACAATGCCATTTTCATCTTGTTTGTTCGTGAAGATCCACTTGGTACCGATAACATTGCGGCAGTCCTTGGGTTTCTCTACGAGCTTCCAAACTTTGTTGCATTTGAAGTTATTTAATTCTTCATGCATTGCAACAACCCAATCGGGGTCTTCTAGAGCATCAAAGACCTTCTTCGGTTCAATCATGGAAATGTGAGTTTGATGATCACAGAAGCTTGCAAGTTCTCTTCTAGTAGATACCCTTCTTCGTAAATCACCAACAACCTTGTCAAGAGTGTGACCCCTTAGTTCAAGGTTCCGATTAGCACGAGCCTTGCGACGAGCCTCAGTGTCCGTATTATTTCTAGAAGGAGTTGATTCTGTATTTGTATCCTTGTCTTGATCACTGCCTTGCCCTTGATCTTGATCTGAGTTAACACCAGAAGATTGCTGCTGAGTTTGTTCTTCAGGGCCGGATAATCCGCCCCTTGGAGGGGCCGGACTATCCGGCCTGGGAGGTGAAGCACCAGAGCCTTCTTCTTGAGAGTGCCTGATAGGAGTTGGAGAACCAGGGTCGGATAATCCGCCCTCGGGGGCCGAAGAATCCGGCCTGGAAGTTTCTAAGTTGTTGTCTTCTCCTCCGGATCCCCTGGAACGATTTGGAGTTCCTGGGGCGGATTGTCCGCCCCTTGGAGGGGGCGGATAGTCCGGCCTAGGACTACCAACTTGTCTAGGGGACAGAGATCTTCAGCAGGTTGCGGTGTTGGTGCAGAATTTTCTCCAACAGTAGGAGCTTGTTGATCTTGTGTAGATGAGGGCTCCACATGAGTGGAGCATTGTCCTTCCTGATCCGCCACAAGGGGTTCCTCAATGGGGCGGAAAAATCCCACGCCCATTCTTCTTATGGCATCTTGGGGTATTTCAACATCTGCATCACAAACATCGACTTGCCCTACAAAGGAGCCGTTATTTTCATAACTCCACACTACAAGATTCTACAACAATCCCAGTGAGCTTGTTGTAGACTCTATAAGTGTGGGATTTGGCACCGTAACCAACAAAAATACCTTCTAAAGCCTTGGACTCAAATTTTGACAAACGGACACCTTTAATAAGAAAGAAACACTTACACCCGAATACCCTGAAGTATGAGATGTTGGGCTTGTTACCGGTAAGTATTTCATATGGAGTCTTGTCCAAAATCTTTCGGAGGTAGAGCCGGTTCGAAGAGTGACAAGCAGTGGATATAGCTTCAGCCCAAAAATTATAAGGAGACTTGAATTCAGCCAACATTGATCTTGCCATATCCATCAAAGTCCGGTTCTTCCTCTCGGCTACACCATTTTGTTGAGGGGTGTACGCAGTGGAATATTGATGTCTAATCCCCTCTTCGCTAAGAAACTCATTCAAAGTGTAGTTCTTGAATTCGGAGCTGTTGTCACTTCTTATTGCCAAGATAGGAACATTGTGTTGATGTTGAACTTCATTGGCAAAGTCAATGGCAGTTTGTTGAGTCTCACTTTTTAGCTTGAAGAAATAGACCCATGTATATCTTGAGTAATCATCGACAATGACCAAGCAATATTTCTTCCCACCAAGATTTGCATGAGAGGGAGGACCAAATAAATCCACATGAAATAATTCCAAGATCCTCTTTGATGACACAATAGTCTTCCTCTTGTGGGGAGAGTCATGCATTTTTCCTTCAACACAAGCCCTGCAAACAGGATCTTTGGCAAAGGAGACATTGTCTTTTAGTCCAAGGATGTGGCCACCCTTCTGGAGACTTTGCAAAGTTCTCATGTTGACATGGGCTAAACGGCGATGCCAAAGCCAGCCCACGTCGGCCTTTCCGAATAGACACATCGGACCCGAAGTGGTTTTCCCCGAGAAGTCCACCACATACAGGTCATTTTCGACGTATCCAACGAAAGCGACCTTTGGAGACTTGCTCCACAAGAGTACCACCAAATCATCATCTATAAAAACAGCAAAACCCATCTTTCCAAGGGCACAAACAGAAAGAAGGTTGTAACCGAGGGTCTCAACAAGCATGACGTCCATGAGAGAGATATCGTGGGCAACCACAACCTTGCCAAGACCCAATACCTGAGATTTATACTTATCACCATAGGAGACTGTGATATTATCATGATTTGGACACATCTCCGTGATGATCTCCTTGCTTCCGGTCATATGACTAGTGCATCCACTATCCAGCACCCATTTCGACCCACCGGGAGCATAGCCCTGCAAGAGAATTACTTCTTGGTTTTAGGTACCCATTTTTCAATGGGTCCTTTCATGTTAGTAACAAGGGTCTTTGGGACCCAAATAGACCAAGCAATATATTCATCAAAGGGACCGACATAATAAGCATAAACATCGCCATAATCATCACAAAAGAGTTCATATTTTGGATTGTGAGACCCTGCAAAACCAATATTGTTAGTATTGTCTTTTGTGACATTCTTCTCAGCGGTGCTTGTCTTTGATTGCAGATTCTTGGACTTGTTCTTCTTGGTTTTCTCTTTCTTGGACTTGGTGACATACCCAAGTCCCTCTTTACCATGATTTGACCTTTGCTTGCCAAGGACTTCATCAATCACACCTTTGTCCTTGGGAGTGATGTCCTTGATCACTTCTTTTTCCACACTAACATTTTCCGTGACTATATGTTAAGTTGGATGAGCTAGGGGCATCATATTTGGCCAATCGACTTTGAAGCTGATCATGTGACTCATTGAGAATGGAGAAATCGTTTTTCAACGTCTTGTGAGCATTGTCAAGTTTCTCCAATTCCTCGGAGAGTCTATCATGAGCAGCCCCAAAGTCAATCTTTTCCTTCTTTAACTTCTTTGCTTTGGTGACTGCATTGTCACGTTCCTTAACAAGTTTAGTAACAATTTCTTCATGTGACTCTTCAATAGACTCAAGCCTCTCTTCAAGAGAGACCCGAGCCTCTTCTTCTTCTTCAAGAGCATTTTTTAAGGATGCAATTTCCATTGCATCATCCCTTTCAATTCTGCCCTTTTCTTCGAGGAGTGCTTCGTTTTGGGCCAGCTGATCCATAAGAGCTTCAAAACGAACTTTGTGCTCACCTTGCAAGTTAGTGTAGAAATAATCCAAAGCAATAATCTCTTCTTTAACCTTAAGACTAGTAGGATCATCCATGTCAATCATAGCCTAAGGAAAAGAAGAGTTAGAAGTCGTTACCTCAGAGCTTCTTGCATTGAGACAAGTAGCATTCTTGTTGATGATGGTTTCATTTGGAGAGTCTAAGATATATGTTGATGTAGATGTGGTGGCTATAGCAGCCACCTCTTGAGAGCTATCGTCCTCGTCCTCATCTTCACTTCCCGATGAATATTGTTCTTGAGCCACTAGAACAATCTTCGGTTGCTTCTTGAAGGGAGCATTCTTCTTTACAAACAGTTTCTTGCGTGGAGCCTTTGACTTGTCCTTGAAAATAAGTCTTCCTCCATTATCTTCCCTACTTTGATATGGACACTCAGCTACAAAGTGCAGCCGGTCACCATAATTGAAGTATGTTCTCAGCTTGGGACCATTTTCTTTTCTTCCATAGGATCCACTCTTGCGTTCTAGTTCAGCTTTAGCCTTGGCTGGATCTTTCCAAAAGTTTCTTGCATAAAGAGCCAAGTATTGTCCGTGTATCCTTTTTATATCCTCGGGACAGTCCAGACCTTCTACGGCATATTCATCATGATCAATCACACTAGTATTCAAGGCCATGTTGACCCCCTTTTGCATCCCCATAGCTCGAGCACGAGCATCTTCGGCATTCTTGGCAGCCACTTTGAAAGCGGCCATTTCTTGCATTACCTCATTGGATGACATGAGATGATAGTTATGCCTACCTTGGAGACTTTTCAAATCCGTGGGCTCAAATGGCATAAGAGCACTGACATACTTGCACTTGATCCAAGCATCATCAACATGAGCTGCACCGTGGTTTCTGAAGGTTGTGGCTATTGCCTTGAGCCTCCTATACATGTCCTCGTGGTCTTCTCCATCCAACATATAGAATCCTTCAGCTTCGTTGCTCAAAGCATCATATCTATTCCTTCTCATACTTTCATTTCCGATGAAGAGCTCGGTGAGGGCATCCCAAGCTTCCTTAGTTGTGCTAAGATGCTGAATGTGTGGCATGTCTTTGTCACCCACACCAAGCTGCATCATGTGTAGAGTTGTAGCGTTGAGTTGGCTATCAACAATTTCTCTTCTTGTGAGATTGTTGGTGTTTCCCACATGAAGACCATTTTCTATGATTTTCCACAACTCAATGGAGGAACTGCACACATGAGACTTCATAAAAAATTGCCATTGAGAAAAAGTAAATGCAGAAAGTTTGGGTGGATCACCCCTATTATGTATATGTGGGTGAGGGATAGGTGGATCAGGGGAATACACATGAGAAACCTCATTGTATCGATCCTTACCGCTATCCTTTTTCGAGGAGGAGCTCTTGCTAGTATCATCACCAACCACTTCGTTATCTTTGGAAACAGTTTTACCTGTTTCCTTGGATTGTGGAGTGGTATTCTCAGAGTTAGATGGAGGTGATGCTGCGGATGTGGAGAGACGCATTATCAATTGATGCATCTCTTGCATCTTAGCCTCCATTGAACTCACCAAGGTTGTTTCCAACGTCTTGAGATCATTCATGGTGACTACCTCCGGAGCATCACTCCCATCTACCTTGGAACCCATACTTCTCTTAGGCGGTTAAGCCCGAAATAAGAGTCGAGGCTCTGATACCAATTGAAATGGATCGTATGGGCACCTAGATGGGGGTGAATAGGTGCTAACCAATTTTTAATACTTTTTCAATTTTAGGATTGACACAAAGTAAATTCTCTAGATATGCAACTACGAGAATTTCCCTATATGCAACCCTAACTACTAAGCACGTAAAGAGAGGAGCGAGGAAACCATAGTGGAGCACGCGGAGACACAGGGATTTGTTTTACCGCAGTTCCTTCCTTGTTAAGGGAAGTACATCTGCGTTGGAGGGGTGGGTGGTTCTAACACCACCACGCCACAATAGGCCTCACCCTATTCTCCGATGGATCTCGCCACGAGAGGCCTGATCCACCTTCTCCACTATTGGATCCCTTCGAAGCGGGAACCGGTGCCTTTTACAACACTATCGGGGCACACACCCACAACCGAATTGAGGGCTCCCGAGATGACAACAAGCTGCCACAAGAACATGGTTTATCAATATAAACAAAAACAAGGATCTAGGTATTTGCAAGAAATACTAGATCGGTGGCTCTCCAAATGAATGGAGAGGAGATGAAGCGCTTGATTGCTCATGATGAAGATCGAGTTCTCCTCCTTCGATTCCCCAAGGGATAGGTCCTTTGGGTGGATCTAGGTGGAGCTCTCTTGGATGAAGGTTGCAGATCAGATCTCGTCTTTTTCGAATAAATCAAGAGCTCTGGCAGGAGGGGGAAGGCTGGCTTAAATACCCCTCCCCAGATCTGGTCGTTGAACAACTTTGGGGCGGATTATCCGTCGCCCACTAGGGGCGGATTATCCGCCCCCTTGGGGAAACTCCGTCCCAAGGGCGGATTTTCCGGGGGAAACTACGCCCCCTCTCTAGGGCTGGCGCATGTGTGACTTGGTGAAGATCTTGGCGGGGGGATAATCCGGCCCCCTCCTGGGGCGGATTACCCGGCCAGGCCGGAAAGTCCGGCCAACACTCTGCCCCCTCTCTGGGGCTTGCGCCTTGGCGGTGAGCAAGGGGGCGGACAATCCGGCCCCCCCGAGGGGCGGATTATCCGGCGGGGCCGGAAAATCTGGCAAAAAATCCGCCCCCCTTCTGGGGCTTGCGCCTGCTAGGGAAGAGGGAGGGGCGGATTATCCGCCCCTGGTGGGGGCGGATTATCCACCCTCCAAAGGCAGAATCCTTCTCCCTTTTTATTAGAGAGAGTTGCAACACTTCAACACACATCAAAGAATCCTTGATATTGTTATCTAACACACAAAACACTAGGGATTATAAAATGTTCTTTCACTTGGGAATATCGATTCCCATTGACTTAGGCATCCATCGTGTTCTGCAGTCTCTGCCACCTAGCTATAAGAGCTTTGTGATGAACTATAATATGCAAGGCATGAAGGAGTCTCTCCCCGAGCTTCTGTCAATGCTTAAAACTACAGAAGTGGAGATCAAAAAGGAACATCAAGTGTTGATGATCAATAGGAACACTGGTTTCAAGAAAGACAAGTAGGGAAAACGGAAGGGAAGTAAGGGCGGCAAGCCGGTTGCTGTGCCTGAAAATAAACCCCGAGTTGGCCCTAAGTCCGATACCGAGTGCTACTATTGTAAGGGGACTGGCCACTAGAAGCGCAACTGCCCCAAGTATTTGGCAGACAAGAAGGTCGGCAAGGAAAACAAAGGTATATATGATATACATGTTATTGATGTGTACTTGACTAGTGCTCGCAGTAGCACCTGGGTATTTGATACCGGTTCAGTTGCTAATATTTGTAACTCGAATCAGGGGCTGCGGAACAAGCGACCGCTAGAAAGGGGTGAGGTCAAGATGCGTGTCGGCAATGGATCAAGCGTTGATGTGATCGCCGTTGGAATGCTACCTCTCCATTTGCCGTCGGGATTAGTTATAAACTTGAATAATTGTTATCTGGTGCCTGCACTGAGCATGAACATTGTATCTGGATCGTGTTTGATGCGAAGTGGTTATTCATTTAAATCCGCGAACAATGGTTGTTCTTATATGAATGAAATATTTTATGGACATGCACCGATGATGAATGGTTTATTTCTTTTAGATCTCGATAATAATGTTACACATATTCATATTGTTGATGCTAAAAGGATTAAAATTAATGATGATATATCCGCATATATGTGGCACTGCCGTCTAGGTCATATTGGCGTTAAATGCATGAAGAAGCTCCATTCGGATGGACTTTTGGAATCACTTGATTTTGAATCATTTGATACATGTGAGCCATGCCTTATGGGCAAGATGACTAGAATGTCATTTTCTGGTTCAATGGAACGGGCGATAGCTTTACTGGAAATCATACATTCTGATGTATGTGGTCCAATGAGTGTGTCGGCGCGAGGTGGATATCGTTATTTTGTTACTTTCACGGATGATTTGAGTAGATACGATTATATCTACTTGATGAAACACAAGTCTGAAACCTTTGAAAAGTTCAAGGAATTTCAGAATGAAGTGGAAAATCATTGTAATAGAAAGATCAAATTTCTACGGTCCGACCGTGGAGGTGAGTATCTAGGTTACGAGTTTAGCACTCACATGAAAGAGTGTGGAATTGTTTCACAACTCACACCTGTCGGAACACCACAGCGAAATGGTGCGTCGGAACATCGTAATCGTACTTTATTCGATATGGTTCGATCTATGATGTCTCTGACGGACTTGCCGTTGTCATTTTGGGGTTATGCACTAGAAACTGTTGCATTCACTTTAAATCGGGCACCATCTAAATCTGTTGAAAAGACAACATATGAATTGTGGTTTGGAAACAAACCTAAGCTGTCATTTTTTAAAGTTTGGGGATGCGATGTTTATGTGAAGAAACTTCAACCGGATAAACTCGAACCCAAAGCAGAAAAATGCATCTTCATAGGATAACCTAAGGAAACTATTGGGTATTCCTTCTATCACAGATCCGAGGGCAAGGTTTTTGTTGCCAAGAATGGATCCTTTCTAGAGAATGAGTTTCTCGTGAAAGGTGTGAGTAGTCGAAAGGTAGAACTAGAAGAGGTTATTGAACCTTCTCTTCAAAGTATGGAGAGTAGCGCAGGGCCAGAAGTTCTTCCGGAGTTGGCTTTACTTGTTGAAGAGGGAACTAATGATAATGATCATGAAACTCCAAAAGAGAGTACTACCAAACCTTGCAGGTCTAGCAGGGCGCATGCAGCTCTCGAGCTGTCCAGAAACCCTGTTATGAATTTCATGGTTGATGAAATTGATGACCCTGCGACGTATGAAGAAGAGATGATGAGCCCGGATTCCAACAAATGGTTAGAAGCCATGAAATCCGAGATAGAATCCATGTATGAAAATCAAGTTTGGAACTTGGTGGAATTACCTCACGACCGAAAGGCCGTGGAGAACAAATGGATTTTCAAAAGGAAAACTGATGCTGATGGTAATGTGACTGTCTATAAAGCTCGACTTGTCGCAAAGGGGTTTCAACAAATTCAAGGAGTTGACTATGATGAGACATTCTCTCCCGTAGCGATGCTAAAGTCAGTTAGGATTATGTTAGCAATTGCTGCATATTTCGATTATGAGATATGGCAGATGGATGTCAAAACCGCATTTCTCAATGGTAATATTGAAGAGGAGTTGTATATGATACAACCAAAGGGTTTTGTCGATCCTAAGGATTCTAACAAGGTGTGCAAGCTTCAGCGATCCATGTATGGATTGAAGCAAGCATCACGAAGTTGGAATCTCTGCTTTGATGAGGTGATCAAAGAGTTTGGATTTGTCCAAACTTACGGAGAAGCTTGTATTTACAAGAAAGTGAGTGGGAGCAATGTGGCATTTCTGATATTATATGTGGATGACATATTATTGATCAGAAATGATATAGATCTTTTAAACAGTGTTAAAAGTTATCTAAACAGCAAATTTTCAATGAAGGACCTAGGTGAAGCGTCATACATATTAGGCATAAAGATCTATAGAGATAGATCTAGGCGCCTAATAGGGCTATCGCAAAGTACATACCTTGATAAGATTTTAAAGAAGTTTAAAATGGACGGAAGTAAGAAGGGGTTCTTACCTATGTTGCAAGGCAAGACATTGAGTAAGACTCAAAGTCCGGCTACGACGGAAGAAAGAGAGATAATGGACAAAGTCCCCTATGCTTCAGCCATAGGCTCTATAATGTACGCCATGCTATGTACAAGACCGGATGTGGCACATGTTATTAGTTTGACTAGTAGGTACCAATCGGATCCAGGTTCGGAACACTGGATAGCGGTCAAGTATATCCTTAAGTACTTACGAAGAACTAAGGATATGTTTCTTGTATACAGAGGTGAAGAAGAGCTCGTCGCTAAGTGTTATGTCGACGCAAGCTTTGACACCGACCCGGATGACTCTAAGTCTCAATCCGGATACGTATTTCTCATGAATGGAGGAGCGATTAGTTGGAGGAGTTCCAAACAACATGTGGTGGCGGGATCAACAACGGAGGCCGAATATGTTGTTGCTTTGGAAGCGGCTCAGGAAGCGGTTTGGATGAAGGAGTTCATGTCTGAACTAGGTGTGGTTGCAAGTGCGTTGGACCCAATGGTGATCTATTGTGACAAAAATGGTGCCATTGCCAATGCCAAAGAACCAAAGTCTCACAAGAATTCCAAGCATATTAAGCGTCGGTTTCACTCCATCCGCGAGCATGTCAAGGATGGAGATATAAAGATTTGTAAAGTACACACATATCTCAATGTAGCAGATCCGTTGACTAAAACTCTCCCTAGAGAAAAACATGATCAACACCAGAACTCCATGGGTGTTAGATTCATCACTATGTAACTAGATTATTGTCTCTAGTGCAACTGGGAGACTGAAGGGAATATGCCCTGATAGGCAATAATAAAGTATTTAGTATGTGTATTCCAATTATATGATAGATGTTTATTTTGCATGCTATAATTGTATTAATACGGAAACATTAATACATGTGTGTTTAATAAATAAACAGAAAGTTCCTAGTTATGCCTCTCTCATAAACTAGCTCGTTGATTAACAAGATGATCAAGGTTTCCTGATCATGGACATTGGACGTTGTTAATAACGGGATCGCAACATTAGTGTAATGGTATGATGAACATTCATCCGAAGTATAGCATTACGATCAAAGCCATTGAGTTTATATTGCTATAACAACTTACAAAGTGATCCTAATCCTTAGACCATGAGATCATGTCAATCACTAACACCGGAAGAGTTTCTTGATAACATCAAACGTCACACCGTAACAGGGTGATTATAAAGATGGGTTCAGAACTAATAAAATGTTATGTTGAGGCCCATGGATCGAGAGTGGAATTAGTTCATCCCGATGACGGATAGATATACTCTGGGCCCTCTCGGTGATACACATTGGTTAGCTTGCGAGCAAGTGATTTGATCACTAGAATTTTATATCACGGGAACGAGAAAAGAGTACATGTCAGTAACGAGATCAAACTAGGTATGGAGATACCGATGATCGAATCTCGGACATGTAATATATCGCGAAACAAAAGGATTAAGATACTAGCGTAAAAGGTTTCGACGATCACAAGAAAGTCATCGTTGAATGTGTGGGAGTCATTATGGGTCTCCATATCCCGCTTCTGATTATTGATCCGAGAGGGGTCTCGATCATGTCCGCATTATTCACGAATTGTAGGGTAACACACTTAAGAGACACCGACATCCAATTGGAGCAAAAGTTTCATGCCGGAAAGAATAACAAGCGCAGGAATTTATTTCACTAGATACCGAAACAGGTTTTCGGGTGAAATTGCATAAAGTGGTTATGCATGTGAAATAGAATTCTAGTAAGGGGTTATATGTGAATGTTTGTCATTAAAGTAATTGACAAAATTCTGAATAAATAAAAGAGTTTTATTTAATGAGAGTTTGCATTAAATTTGGTGGAAATTTAATTGCAAGTTTGAGTGGGATTTTGAGTGGAGGGAAATGAAGAGGTTTTTGTGAGTGGAGTGTCCACCCACATGAATGAAGGAGGGGAGGGGGCAGCCCCCATGGCTGGCGGCCACCCCCTTGGGTGCCCCCCTCCTCCTATAAGAGGCACCCCTCTCCCTCTCTCTCACTCACACCTCCTCGTGAAGGATCTCTCTCCCCCTCTAGAATTTATTCCCCATGGTCTCGGACTAGCGAGATACATGTTCCCGGTGGCTATTCGGCAAGAAAGAGTTGTGCTTCCGCTGCATCGCTGGAGCGAGGAGGCGGAGGTTGCTCGGTGCCTCGGACGTGTGTGCGAGCACGGATGCGCTGCTGATTTGTGGCGCTAGGACTTCCTCTCGATCTTGAGATCGGAAAGAGATCGACTACATCAACCACGAGTTTCACTCGTTAAGCTTTGTCAGTCTTCAAGTGTATGTTCTCTACGGATATACATCCGCCCGTTGTTTGTATCTAGTATATAGATCTTGGTACATAGTTATTCCCATCGTAGGAAAATTTTTGTTTTCTATGCTGCGAACCCTACAAGAACTTTAACTGCTGAAGTCTTTGTTGTAATTGAAGCTGACAAATGTGTGTACTATCGCCATGGTGGGGACGAGGGAGTTATTATGTGTCTCTATGTAGATGACATGTTGATATTCGGGACCAACCTTCCTGTTATCGAGGAGGTCAAAGAGTTCCTATCTCGCTTCTTTGAGATGAAGGACTTGGGAGTGGCTGATGTAATTCTAAACATCAAGCTACTAAAGGATGACAATGATGGGATTACACTGCTTCAATCTCACTATGTGGAAAAGATATTGAGTCGCTTTGGGTATAGCGGATGTAAGTCTTCTCCAACGCCTTATGATCCGAGTGTGCTACTTCGAAAGAATCGAAGGATTGCTAAAGATCAGTTGAGATATTCTCAAATTATTGGCTCACTCATGTATTTAGCCAGCGCTACTAGACCTGACATCTCCTTTGTTGTAAGCAAACTGAGTCGATTTGTGTCAAATCCTGGAGATGATCATTGGCATGCTCTTGAAAAAGTTTTGCGATATTTGAAAAGCACTGCGAGTTATGGTATTCACTATACTGGGTATCCACGGGTACTTGAGGGTTATAGTGATTCAAACTGAATATCTGATGCCGATGAGATTAAGGCCACGAGTGGTTATTTGTTTACACTTGGTGGTGACACTGTTTCCTGGAAGTCTTGCAAGCAGACCATCTTAACGAGGTCAACAATGGAAGCAGAACTCACAACATTAGACACAACCACTATTAAAGTAGAGTGGCTTCGTGAGCTCTTGATGGACTTACCTGTGGTTGAAAAACTAATACCCGCCATCCCGATGAACTGTGATAATCAAACTGTTATTGTAAAAGTAAACAGTTCTAAGGATAAGATGAAGTCATCAAGGCATGTGAAGAGGAGATTAAAATCTGTCAGGAAACTGAGAAACTCCGGAGTTATTGTGTTGGATTATATCCAAACATCTAAAAACCTGGCAGATCCCTTCACCAAGGGTTTATCACGCAATATGATAGATAATGCATCAAGGGAGATGGGTTTGAGACCCAGGATATGAGTTGATCCCAGTGGCAACCCACTCTACGTGATCGGAGATCCCGTGAATTAGAGCCGGGAGATAAGCTGTTGGTCAGCTGAGAGGAGAGTATTCACATATTATATTTACATCTCCATAAAGATGCAATACTCTCTTAATCTGCATGGCAGGTTGATATTTATCTTAATGTGTTCCAAGTGACTTTTATAAGCGGAGATGTTGTCCTACAGAACATCTCTTGAGGAACACACCTATATGAGTCTGACTATCAAACGTCGTAGTCCGTGAGAGTTGGGTGCTCTTTAATAAACTCATGAAAGGCCCTAGAGTATGACGCATAAGCTCCAAACTGCGGGGAAGCCAACGGCAGCCCTGTACCGGTCTAGATTTTGTGTGAAACTAGCACGCAGAAAACTTGTAGTTCAAGGCATAGTCCACTATTCAAGTTGCTAGCTAGTGTAGCATGAAGTTTAATATGGAAGTTCAACTTAACAGTCTCTACTACACACCGGTATATAAAACAATGTTTTGGAATAAAAGTGATGTGATGTGACAATGAGACTTTGTGGGATTGTTGGAATTTGATGAGTTTTAGATTGTTGGCCCATTAGACAAATTCTGAAATTCACTTTGGTCCACTTGTACATGGCAGCATATAGTTGTGCTAGTGGTGCTAAAGTTTAGTCCCACATTGCTAGTGGAAGGGGAGTTGGATCAGCTTATATAGTAGAGTGTTGCATCACTCACTAAGGTGTGACAAGGCGAGAAGCCCTCGCGCACTCCTCCTCCGACGCCGCCCACCTTGCCTCGCCACGCCTCGCCTCGTCATGACGCGCGCGCGCCGCGGGTTGCGGGAATCTCGCCGAGCCGAGCTTTATTTTTGCTGGTTAAAAAAACTAATTATAAGTCATTAACGGACGCGTTAATTATAGCTGTTTCCAATTTTTTATGGACGTGGGCTGTTACCGACTCGGACGTGGACTGTGTCCCACGATCTTCCTGGCCTGCACTATATAAGCGTCTGCGCTAAACCTAATCGGTTATCAATACAGACACGCGCCTACCTCTAGAACCTTGCGCCGTCGTCTTCGTCTTTCCCATCCCGGCTTGCGACGTGCACCGCAGATTGGGACAGTAGGCCTCCGGAACCCCGCGTCTCGTGAACCTGTACGGGTGAGGGGCGATTATGTTTTTGGGGAATGCTCAAGCACGACTACTGACAACCATGACGTCGTTGTCCGACGACGAGTTCCCGAACGACGACTTCTTCCCGGATGTCAGCGACCTCTTCGACAACCTTAACATGGGCGACAACTCTGCTGCTGCTACCGCCGCGGCTACTGCCGCAACTGCATCGTATGTGTTTCCAATCTCTCTCTTACGGATTTTGCTAGAGTTTCTAGGTCTAGCGTTTGGCGTAGATGTGATAGGTTTATCTTGTATAGATGTAATATGTTTAGCTACTTTGTTGATCTGCATGGTTGGTTTTAGTACCGTTTGTATGATCATGCTTTATCAGTTTATTATTTGAATTAAATTATATGGATTATTGCTTATATTTTAATTTCAACACTTTTTACATGTTTATAAATCACTGGGTATTTCTGGCAGAAATTTGCTGCGACAAGCCTACTACTCATCAACTTGCATATCCTCAATCGATGAGAAGTTCAGGCCAGAGTGTTTGCCACCGAAGGCGAGCAGTCTGGAATTGCACCGGTGGTGACAATACGGTCTGGCCATGTCCTTTGACTCAGAAATGGAAGAAAACGTATTGCGCGAGGACATCGTGGCAACTGGCGACTCCAACGCATGAACCGCGGTTCTGTATTTACCCGTATTACTTCTACTTTTTATTGGCGACGAAATTCTCGAACATGCGGCACAAAAGCTCTAGATGGATACATGAAATAATTGCTACGCCGACGGCCGGCTTCCGTTGGCACAGCGCCAAATTGCCGTCGGCACAGGCTGTGCCGACGGTGGCCGTCGGCGTAGCCCCCTCGGCGTACGTTCTCGTCGGCACAGCTCCTCCCCCTCGGCACAGCGTCTTCCAGCGGGCCCTGCGTGTCAATCAACGGCCGTTTTGACTAACGGTTCAGCCTGGAGCTACGCCGACGGCCAAGCCGTCGGCACAGGAATATTTGACTCCTCAATCTCCCGCTTTAATCATTTTAACACTATTTATAGTTAATAATTGATTAAATTGAAGTCTTAGTCAAAGCTCCCGTTCGGTCACCCATCCTAGCATTACTCCAGCTCTAGCACGCTTAACTTCCTCGTTCCTTCAGAATCTCTTCCCGCAAAGCAATTTACTCATTATTGTCAATACTAGGATATCAGTCCCATTAACTATTATATCGTCATGTCATATGGTTGTATTTTTTGAAATTACAAGCAATTATTTAAGTAAACAACAATGAATAAGTAAAAATATTATTGAATTCAAATAAAAATATAATGATTTTATTCTTTTTTGTATTTTTTATTTAATATGGAATAATTAATATCTTTAAATCTGTAAATCGGAATTCGGCAAATAATATGTCTAAATTGATTATAAAAATGAGAGGAATCCAAATATGATATCAATATCAACTTATCACAAACTAGGCCGTGATTCTTATCATAATTTCATTTGCCCGTTTAAAACGGCACGCGTAAAGATTCTTAGCTCGAGACTGAGACTCGCTAAACTTGAAGTGGATCTATGATGAAACAACATATTTTGAACCTAAAAATGATTTTTGTAAAAAATCATGAGCATCCGATGATGTACCTGTAGTTCATATCTGACCCACTTCCTACCGATTCGGCAGGAATTTGTCTTTTTCACCAGGGATAGACGGAAATGTTTGAGATCCCCCTGTTATGAAATCATACATGTAAGGTGGTCTAGTATTTTTGAAAAATGTGACGCTAGCATTTTGAATTAGCCATTTTGTGGTTGCTTCACAAAACCGTCCGTTTTTTGCACTCGGTAAATGGAAAACGGCTTTTTGGTGCGACGAAAAGGAAAACTTCCTCCTTAAGCATTGTTTGCCATCCCATGATGCATACTTATGGATAATATGGACATATTATCACAAACTATGCCTTCATTCTAGCCATAACATTGGTCATTTGACCCGAAAGCCAAGAAACCTCGAACGAGATAGGTCATTTTGTGAAGGTTTTTTTGAGACATAATCAATATACCAAGTTTGATATTTTTCCTTCTAACTATGTCACATAATATGACACCACGCGAAAGTTTCATGTTGTTTGGATCATTTTTGAATTTATAATGCCCGTTTTAAACCATCGTTATACTTTGTCGAAGGGCGCACATGAAGATTCTTAGCTCGGGGCTGAGACTCGCTAAACTTGAAGTGGATCTATGATGAAACAACATATTTTGAACCTAAAAATGATTTTTGTAAAAAATCATGAGCATCCGATCATGTACCTGTAGCTCATATCTTACCCACTTCCTACCGATTCGGCAGGAATTTGTCTTTTTCACCAGGGATAAACGAAAATGTTTGAGATCCTCCTGTTATGAAATTATGCATGTAAGGTGGTATAGTATTTTATAAAAATGTGACAGTAGCATTTTGAATTAGCCATTTGGTGGTTGCTTCACAAAACCGTCCGTTTTTTGCACTCGGTAAATGGAAAACGGCTTTTTGGTGCGACGAAAATGAAAACTTCCTCCTAAAGCATTGTTCGCCATCCCATGATGCATACTTATGCATAATATGGACATATTATCACAAACTATGACTTCATTCTAGCCATAACATTGGTCATTTGACCCGAAAGCCAAGAAACCTCGAACGAGATAGGTCATTTTGTGAAGGGTTTTTGAGACATAATCAATATACCAAGTTTGATATTTTTCCTTCTAACTATGTCACATAATATTACACCACGCGAAGGTTTCATGTTGTTTGGATCATTTTTGAATTTATAATGCCCGTTTTAAACCATCGTTATACTTTGTCGAAGGGCGGACATGAAGATTCTTAGCTCGGGGCTAAGACTCGCTAAACTTGAAGTGGATCTATGATGAAACAACATATTTTTAACCTAAAAATGATTTTTGTAAAAAATCATTAGCATCCGATCATGTACCTGTAGTTCATATCTGACCCACTTCCTAACGATTCGGCAGGAATTTGTCTTTTTCACTAGGGATAGACGAAAATGTTTGAGATCCCCCTATTATGAAATTATGCATGTAAGGTGGTCTAGTATTTTTGAAAAATGTGACGGTAGCAATTTGAATTAGCCATTTGGTGGTTGCTTCACAAAACCGTCCGTTTTTTGCACTCGGTAAATGGAAAACGGCTTTTTGGTGCGACGAAAAGGAAAACTTCCTCCTGAAGCATTGTTCGCCATCCCATGATGCATACTTATGCATAATATGGACACATTATCACAAACTATGCCTTCATTCTAGCCATAACATTGGTCATTTGACAGGAAAGCCAAGAAACCTCGAACGAGATAGGTCATTTTGTGAAGGGTTTTTTGAGACATAATCAATATACCAAGTTTGATATTTTTCCTTCTAACTATGTCACATAATATGATACCACGCGAAGGTTTCATGTTGTTTGGATCATTTTTGAATTTATAATGCCCGTTTTAAACCATCGTTATACTTTGTCGAAGGGCGGACATGAAGATTCTTAGCTCGGGGCTGAGACTCGCTAAACTTGAAGTGGATCTATGATGAAACAAGATATTTTTAACCTAAAAATGATTTTTGTAAAAAATCATGAGCATCCGATCATGTACGTGTAGTTCATATCTGACCCACTTCCTACCGATTCGGCAGGAATTTGTCTTATTCACCAGGGATAGACGAAAATGTTTGAGATCCCCCTGTTATGAAATTATGCATGTAAGGTGGTATAGTATTTTTGAAAAATGTGACGGTAGCATTTTGAATTAGCCATTTGGTGGTTGCTTCACAAAACCGTCTGTTTTTTGCACTCGGTAAATGGAAAACGGCTTTTTGGTACGACGAAAAGAAAAACTTCCTCCTGAAGCATTGTTCGCTATCCCATGATGTATACTTATGCATAATATGGACACATTATCACAACCTATGCCTTCATTCTAGCCATAACATTGGTCATTTGACCTGAAAGCCAAGAAACCTCGAACGATATAGGTCATTTTGTGAAGGGTTTTTTGAGACATAATCAATATACCAAGTTTGATATTTTTCCTTCTAACTATGTCACATAATATGACACCACGCGAAGGTTTCATGTTGTTTGGATCATTTTTGAATTTATAATGCCCGTTTTAAACCATCGTTATACTTTGTCGAAGGGCGGACATGAAGATTCTTAGCTCGGGGCTGAGACTCGCTAAACTTGAAGTGGATCTATGATGAAACAACATATTTTGAACCTAAAAATGATTTTTGTAAAAAATCATGAGCATTCGATCATGTACCTGTAGTTCATATCTGACCCACTTCCTACCGATTCGGCAGGAATTTGTCTTTTTCACCAGGGATAGACGAAAATGTTGGAGATCCCCCTGTTATGAAATTATGTATCTAAGGTGGTCTAGTATTTTTGAAAAATGTGACGGTAGCATTTTGAATTAGCCATTTGGTGGTTGCTTCACAAAACCGTCCGTTTTTTGCACTCGGTAAATGGAAAACGGCTTTTTGGTGCGACGAAAAGGAAAACTTCCTCCTTAAGCATTGTTTGCCATCCCATGATGCATACTTATGGATAATATGGACATATTATCACAAACTATGCCTTCATTCTAGCCATAACATTGGTCATTTGACCCGAAAGCCAAGAAACCTCGAACGAGATAGGTCATTTTGTGAAGGTTTTTTTGAGACATAATCAATATACCAAGTTTGATATTTTTCCTTCTAACTATGTCACATAATATGACACCACGCGAAAGTTTCATGTTGTTTGGATCATTTTTGAATTTATAATGCCCGTTTTAAACCATCGTTATACTTTGTCGAAGGGCGCACATGAAGATTCTTAGCTCGGGGCTGAGACTCGCTAAACTTGAAGTGGATCTATGATGAAACAACATATTTTGAACCTAAAAATGATTTTTGTAAAAAATCATGAGCATCCGATCATGTACCTGTAGCTCATATCTTACCCACTTCCTACCGATTCGGCAGGAATTTGTCTTTTTCACCAGGGATAAACGAAAATGTTTGAGATCCTCCTGTTATGAAATTATGCATGTAAGGTGGTATAGTATTTTATAAAAATGTGACAGTAGCATTTTGAATTAGCCATTTGGTGGTTGCTTCACAAAACCGTCCGTTTTTTGCACTCGGTAAATGGAAAACGGCTTTTTGGTGCGACGAAAATGAAAACTTCCTCCTAAAGCATTGTTCGCCATCCCATGATGCATACTTATGCATAATATGGACATATTATCACAAACTATGCCTTCATTCTAGCCATAACATTGGTCATTTGACCCGAAAGCCAAGAAACCTCGAACGAGATAGGTCATTTTGTGAAGGTTTTTTTGAGACATAATCAATATACCAAGTTTGATATTTTTCCTTCTAACTATGTCACATAATATGACACCACGCGAAAGTTTCATGTTGTTTGGATCATTTTTGAATTTATAATGCCCGTTTTAAACCATCGTTATACTTTGTCGAAGGGCGCACATGAAGATTCTTAGCTCGGGGCTGAGACTCGCTAAACTTGAAGTGGATCTATGATGAAACAACATATTTTGAACCTAAAAATGATTTTTGTAAAAAATCATGAGCATCCGATCATGTACCTGTAGCTCATATCTTACCCACTTCCTACCGATTCGGCAGGAATTTGTCTTTTTCACCAGGGATAAACGAAAATGTTTGAGATCCTCCTGTTATGAAATTATGCATGTAAGGTGGTATAGTATTTTATAAAAATGTGACAGTAGCATTTTGAATTAGCCATTTGGTGGTTGCTTCACAAAACCGTCCGTTTTTTGCACTCGGTAAATGGAAAACGGCTTTTTGGTGCGACGAAAATGAAAACTTCCTCCTAAAGCATTGTTCGCCATCCCATGATGCATACTTATGCATAATATGGACATATTATCACAAACTATGACTTCATTCTAGCCATAACATTGGTCATTTGACCCGAAAGCCAAGAAACCTCGAACGAGATAGGTCATTTTGTGAAGGGTTTTTGAGACATAATCAATATACCAAGTTTGATATTTTTCCTTCTAACTATGTCACATAATATGACACCACGCGAAGGTTTCATGTTGTTTGGATCATTTTTGAATTCATAATGCCCGTTTTAAATCATCGTTATACTTTTTGAAGGGCGGGCATGAAGATTCTTAGCTCGGGGCTGAGACTCGCTAAACTTGAAGTGGATCTATGATGAAACAACATATTTTGAACCTAAAAATGATTTTTGTAAAAAATTATGAGCATCCGATCATGTACCTGTAGTTCATATCTGACCCACTTCATACCGATTCGGCAGGAATTTGTCTTTTTCACCAGGGATAGACGGAAATGTTTGAGATCCCCCTGTTATGAAATCATACATGTAAGGTGGTCTAGTATTTTTGAAAAATGTGACGGTAGCATTTTGAATTAGCCATTTGGTGGTTGCTTCATAAAACCGTCCGTTTTTTGCACTCGGAAAATGGAAAACGGCCTTTTGGTGCGATGAAAAGGAAAACTTCCTCCTGAAACATTGTTCGCCATCACATGATGCACAGTTATGCATAATATCGACACATTATCACAAACTATGCCTTCATTCTAGCCATAACATTGGTCATTTGACCCGAAAGCCAAGAAACCTCGAACGAGATAGATCATTTTGTGAAGGTTTTTTTGAGACATAATCAATATACCAAGTTTGATATTTTTCCTTCTAACTATGTCACATAATATGACACCACGCGAAGGTTTCACATTGTTTGGATCGGTTTTGAATTTATAATGCCCGTTTTAAACTATATATAATGTTTTATATTTTACTTAATTTTTGTTTATAAATGTGTAATATTTGAGTGTAGATAGATAGATTTTTTTTTGCAATTTTTGATATATTATTTGTATTTTTCTGAATTATAATGATTTAGTTATGATTTTTCAAAAAATAATGAAAAGGGAAAAAAATCTGGAGGCCTATGCCAGACCAAACAAAAAATTTCAAAGAGCTGTGCCGACGGCCAGGCCGTCGGCACAGATTGGCTGCCTAACGCTGTTTTCGTCCTCGTGTCTGAACTGGGACTACGCCGAGGACCACCATCGGCACAGACCTCGCTACTACGCCGATGGCCACACTATACCGAGGGCTACCCTCGGCACCGTCATCTACGCCGACGGCCGGGCTGGTCGGCTGGCCAGGGAAGGCAGCTACGTCGATGGCCTCGACCTTTGGCCGTCGGTGCACTGCCAGCACGTATGGGCGCACGCTCTGACTTTTTTTTTTGAACAGCAGCTGGCTATTTAAGTGGAGAGATATCAGGTACAAGTTAGCTCCGGTTTTGCAGCCGCGTCTTAGTATTGCCGTTTGATCTCCGGATTTAAATCCCTAGTCCGTCCCAACGAGTACCTCTTGTGTAGCCCATTTGAAGTTGAAACACGGTCTCTAATCACACCATCCCAACGAGATCCCCACGGTGACGACGCGAGATGGCCAAGGTTGGTCCGACGAAGAGACGGAGGAACTCCGACGCGAAGCCAGCGACGCCCCAAGAGTTCGTCACCCTCGTGGTGACGGACGACGAAGGGCGCAGGTTCACCCGCACCATGCGAGCAACCGACCAGCTGCAGGTCCTGATGGACTACTACTACTCCATGGTGCCCATAGCAAACAACGACAAGGGGGTTTTCATGCACCGACGCCTCGGCCAAAACGGGTCGGCAACGGCAAGGAGGCACCTCGGGATCCGTTCAGTGGCAGCCCGTTCGGCGGCCTGCACACGCCGGCGGACCTCGGAGTGAAGGACGGCGACGAGATCCACTTCTACTTCGTCCCGGAGGTCGAGCTTGTAACACCGGTGCTGCAGGACTTCAGAGGGCAAAGGTTCACCCGCACCATGCGGAGAACAGAAGGGATGCAGGGGCTCATGGATTTCTACAACGACATGGTGCCCGCCGCCGCAGCCGCCGACGGTGGCATATTCCTGTATCGCGGCGAACGTATCGTGGGCGACCAGACTCCGGATGATCTGCAGCTCAAGCACTGGGATATGATCTACTTCGTTCCCAGGCGTCGGAACGATGTGGTGGAGGAGAAAGCCGACAGTTTTCTGACTATCCATGTGAACGATGCTACGAGTTCGAAAAAGGGGACTGCAAAAAAGGTCTACCTCACCATGCGAACAACTGACAAGATCCAGGTCCTGATGGACTACTACTACCACACCGTGCCGACTGGACCGTGGGGTGGTCGTTTTTTTCGCTATGGCCTTCCTCTATCGTATTGCAGTACGATGATACTAGCTGATTATAAGATTAAGGACGACGACGAACTCGTTTATTTCGCTGCTAGCCGTCCTTTAATTTCAATCTCTCTCTTACGGATTTTCCTAGAGTTTCTAGGTCTAGCGTTTGGCGTAGATGTGATAGGTTTATCTTGTATAGATGTAATATGTTTAGCTACTTTGTTGATCTGCATTGTTGGTTTTAGTACCGTCTATATGATCATGCTTTATCAGTTTATTATTCGGATTAAATTATATGGATTATTGCTTAAAGTTTAATTTCAACACTTTTTACATGTTTATAAATGACTGGGTATTTCTGGCAGAAATTTGCTGCGACAAGCCTACTACTCATCAACTTGCATATCCTCAATCGACGAGAAGTTCAGGCCAGAGTGTTTGCCAATCACTGGGTATTTCTGGCAGAAATTTGCTGCGACAAGCCTACTACTCATCAACTTGCATATCCTCAATCGACGAGAAGTTCAGGCCAGAGTGTTTGCCACCAAAGGCGAGCAGTCTGGAATTGCACCGGTGGTGACAATACGGTCTGGCCATGTCCTTTGACTCAGAAATGGAAGAAAACGTATTGCACGAGGACATCGTGGCAACTGGGGACTCTAACGCATGAACCGCGGTTCTGTATTTACCCGTATTACTTCTACTTTTTATTGGCGACGAAATTCTCGAACACGCGGCACAAAAGCTCTAGATGGACGTCATGCACTGCCAGCACGTATGGGCGCACGCTCTGACTTTTTTATTGAACAACAGCTGGCTATTTAAGTGGAGAGATATCAGGTACAAGTTAGCTCCGGTTTTGCAGCCGGGTCTTAGTATTGCCGTTTGATCTCCGGATTTAAATCCCTAGTCCGTCCCAACGAGTACCTCTTGTGTAGCCATTTGAAGTTGAAACACGGTCTCTGATCACACCATCCCAACGAGATCCTCACGGTGACGACGCGAGATGGCCAAGGTTGGTCCAACGAAGAGACGGAGGAACTCCGACGCGAAGCCGGCGACGCCCGAAGAGTTCGTCACCCTCGTGGTGACGGACGACGAAGGGCGCAGGTTCACCCGCACCATGCGAGCAACCGACCAGCTGCAGGTCCTGATGGACTACTACTACTCCATGGTGCCCATAGCAAACAACGACAAGGGGGTTTTCATGCGCCGACGCCTCGGCCAACGGGTCGGCAACGGCAAGGAGGCACCTCGGGATCCGTTCAGCGGCAGCCCGTTCGGCGGCCTGCACACGCCGGCGGACCTCGGGGTGAAGGACGGCGACGAGATCCACTTCTACTTCGTCCCGGAGGTCGAGCTTGTAACACCGGTGCTGCAGGACTTCAGAGGGCGAAGGTTCACCCGCACCATGCGGAGAACAGAAGGGATGCAGGGCCTCATGGATTTCTACAACGACATGGTGCCCGCCGCCGCAGCCGCCGACGGTGGCATATTCCTGTATCGCGGCGAACGTATCGCGGGCGACCAGACTCCGGATGATCTGCAGCTCAAGCACTGGGATATGATCTACTTCGTTCCCAGGCGTCGGGACGATGTGGTGGAGGAGAAAGCCGACAGTTTCTTGACTATCCATGTGAACGATGCTACGAGTTCGAAAAAGGGGACTGCAAAAAAAGTTTACCTCACCATGCGAACAACTGACAAGATCCAGGTCCTGATGGACTACTACTACCACACCGTGCCGACTGAACCGTGGGGTGGTCAATTTCTTCACGATGGCAACATCCTGTCTAGCAATAGGACACCAACGGATTATAAGATTGAGGACGGCGACGAGCTCGATTATTTCACGTCGATTCGGTAGCTGCTGGCCGTCAAGGGCAACTCTTAGCAGAGTCTTCAAAAAATAATATGCCAAAGATCCTGTAATTTTGCTTGTTGGAAGTTCGGTGAAAAATGTATACTTGATATTTTAAGCCGCTGAAACATGTACGCTTGATACTTTGACCCATATTAGTTGACTTAAATTTATCAAAATTCGGATGTATGTCTAGATACATCTGATACATTCGAATCTAGATATATCCAAGTCAAATAATATGGATCAGAAGGAGTAATAAGATGTATGCGTTCGCTAAACTCTTTGTTTTCTAGTACAAAGCAGGCCCAAGTGCCTGCCTTTCATCTGAGGGAGAAATCCTTGTGCTTTGGTTACTACTATTTTATTTTGAATTTTATTGCAATAGTAGATATAGTGAGATACATAAAAAAACGAAGGTTAGCTTAGAGAGGAAGCCATCCCAGGTAAAAATAAACTATTGTTATATCAGCCGGGGTCAAATGATGCCCCTCCGGACTGGTCCACTAGTGGAAGTGGGGCGCCTGCAAGGCGCCACGTGACTGCCTCATCTTGAATTCTTACTATCAGCGCATGTGTCGGCATCTCTTTCTTTTAAAAAATTCTTCTGTTACGTTCCTCCCATATTTCTCAGCATATAAGTTGTGCGGCTAGGAATACCCTTTTTCGCTTTGCTTTTGTCTGATTCCCTACTATTGATCTGTACCATTCCTGGATTGTGATGTCCTTGCCTATCCATTTCTGCGAAATTATCTCTTCGATTTGAAGTTCGGTCGACATCTTGCTCCAAATAGAGACGTTGAATGGGAATTTCGTGAATAGGTGCGACGGCATTTCTAGTTTCTTCTGCATAGAGGGCATAAGTAATCGTTTGCCCACTGTCTTTGCATAAGCTTGTCCGCTGTGAGCACTCGATTTAGCATTAGTGTCCAGATGAAAAACTTGCACCTGGCCGGTGCCCACCCTTTCCAGATCATCTTCTTATAGTCCGTAAGATCTGCCCCAAGAAATTGTATCTGATAGGCAGTTCTATCCGAATATGACTTTTTTTCCCGAACCGCCATGCGATCTCGCCGGGCTCGTTGTTTAACCGCACCCCGTCAATCATATCTGCAAGCCTCATCAGCTATGATAAGTGGTCTACTTCCAGCTTGTGCCTCAGGTCCAGTAGCCATGTCTCCTCGTTCATCGCTTCATGTACCGAGCGGTTCTTCCTTACTGAAATTTTGTATATCGCTAGTGCGATTTCAGCCGGTATTTGGTCTAGAAGCCACCTATCCGTCCAGAATTTCGTTTTTCTTCCATCTCCAATGGTTATATTTGTGGCCGCTGAGAAGAGGGCACAGTCCTTCTTGCTAGATGGTAGCGCCATGTTAGCCCACGGTTTGTTTGGTGTCTTCCACATCTCCCATTGCCATCTAAGTCTAAGCGCCACCCCAAACGCGTCCACGCAGTGGACACCAAGTCCCTCCAGTGCCTTAGGCCGACAGACCATATTCCAACCGACTTTACATTTCCCTCCATTGCAGGAGGCTTCTCCTGTCCAAAGCCCAACCATGCGCCTGCGATCAAACTCCTTCACCCAACTCGACATCTGGTTGATTGTCATCATGTGGATCGCGAGAGATGTGAGCACTGAATTAAGCATCTCTAGCCTTCCGGCTTTGCTCGCCATTTTTGCTTTCCGGGTAGCTAGGTAGCGGTCCACTTTATCGGTTACTACTACTAGGAATGACCGAATGAGTATATGCTAGGAAGTCTTGTGCAGCGTGACGAAATCAGATCACACACGCAACAATGATGTATTGAGAAAGCATGCCCTGCAACAAAGTGAAGAATTACGTGCAACAACCAACGGTGAACTTGTACCCAAAGAATTCCGACACTCCACCAAGCAACTGATCCCTAGTATTATCTAAGAGCATCTCTAATGCAGCCCTTAAAAGGGCCAAATCTGTAAAATAACCGTTTTTTACGGATTTGCGGGTTGAAACGGCCCAGATCGGAGCCTTTAAAACTGGTGGCCCGTGAAAAAATTTGAGGCCCGGCCCAGTTTTCTCTTGTCGACCCCTACAAACAAGGGCTGGAAGGCTAACCCGCACGCGACCTGCACTACATAGGTAGTTTGCGCGCGAGGGACTTTCTGCTCGCATCCACTCCCTCTAACCCGCTGTCGCCGAACTCCGCGCCCCCACCTCCCCCTATGACGGATTGGGCAAATCTCGGCGTCATGGACCCCGAATCGGCTGTTGGAGCCATTTCCGCAACCCCACCTTCTCCTGTGGTCACTGTAGCTCCAGGTACCGGACCCCCAAGACCAAGAGGGCCCCGACTCCCAACAAGCACCGTGAAGGAAGAACCCAATTGGATGCGATTGGAGCAGTTCTGTACTTATTGTTACGATTGAGCAAAGCAAAGGAGACGAAGGCAATTGTGCTGAAACTTGGGCCTTGACCTCTTTTTATTGGAATGGGCTTTGTTCACTTGGTTAGCTTTCTCCCTTTAGTTAGGTATATATACGAAGGCTTAATGGGGTGGGGCCCATGAGCTGGATCAAGGCCGTCAAATTACAATCCGTGCACAGTCGACGCTCATTTTCTTGCCCTAAAAAAATTGACGTTTATTTTTTGTAGCACCCGGATAAAACCACTAATAAAAAATTGTTGTGTTTTTGTTTATTGTAACATCATGACATCATTGTTTATATTTGTTCGTAAAACTAATTTGCAAAAACCCTATTTTCGTTTTTCATTACTTAATCTTGTATCTCAAATTAAACCGCAGACTTTTCTATAATATTTATGTTTGTCTAAAACTGTTTGCAAAAGTCTATTAAAACATAATAGAAAAAAACGTTTTCGGGGGTAGTCGGCCAGCCAGGCCAAAAGCCCAACCAGCCAGACTACTACCCCTAGTGGCCCAACCCACCTAACCGAACCCTAACCCTAACCCTTCCACCCAGCCAACACCCCTCAGGCCTCACCCCACTCCCTACTCTCCGCCGCCACCACCCTGGCACGCCTCCACTCACGCACGTAACATGTGCGCAGCAAGCCCGCAATACACGCCTCAGCGTTGCACACACGCCACCCCGGACCCGCTCCTCACCCCTATTCCGTGTCTGGCCCTACCCGGCAGCGCCTTGCCCCGCGCGCGCCCACGATCAAGTCAACACGGTCTCTCCTCCCCTCCCCGCTCGATGTGTCGGTGCTGCCTCCGCCTAGCGAGCTTGCACCGGCCACCTCCTCTCCAAGCTTCCCCGAGCGCCGCCAAGCTCCTCACCGAGCGCCATCGGGGGCCGCTCTCCCCTTCCCAGCGTAAGCCGCCTTTCCCTGCAGGCCCACCTCCCTGCACTCACCAGCGACCGGTCGCACCCTCCATGCCGGCAGTCTTCTTCCCCCCTCGTCATCCCTGCCTCGTTGTCCGCCTCCTCTGGCCCTGCTGCAGCGAGCGCCGACAACCCTCCTCTCCGCCCGGCAACCCATGCTCCGGCCGCCGTGCGCCATCAACCGCTGCACTCCACCTCGCGGTCATGACGTCCTCCTCCGCAGCAAGCCGCGTGGCCCTAGGACGCCGTCAGACGTCCTCCCGTCGTCGTCGTTCTCCCCTTTGGCCATCGACGCCTCCCTCTGTCCTCGGCCCCTTTTTTCCTTGTGCGTGAGCCAGTGTTCCCCGCGGCCCCTTTTTTCTCTGCTTCCCATGTTCCTGGATGTCGGCACAGCTCTTGTTGTTGTTCTTGTGGAAAAGTGCAGGTGATGTTGTAGCGGTGGTGGTACTGCTCGGCATCCCGACGGTGTAGTTGTATGTGGACAGGATGTTGATGGTGTTTGAAGACTAGTGATGTTGCAACCCCCGGCAAACAAGGGCGTCAATTTGAACGACTACATCGACTAGTTCTGCTCCGACGGTGGATCCAAGTTTATCGCCAACAACCAAGGCCAAAATCCAAGATCTACCTCACGGAACCCTAAGGCGATGCCGTCGGACTCAAAGTTCTCCTTGACGGAACTCAGAAGAACGATCCCTCGAACCGCTCGAAGCTCCGAATCCTGAACTAAGATCGCTGAACCTCGTGTGACCCTCATTCTGAGGCCCCTATTTTTATGAATGATATAAATTGTTTCATATTAAATTGTTTTAATTGCATTCTTAACGTGTGGTTTTAGGGACATTATGCCGATTCACCTCATAATTAAATACGGAGACCATATGCGGGCAAATTTAGCCTAATATTGGTCCTATTTAAATTTGTGCATCGAATCGGTGAAATATTTTGTCTTGATAAGACAATATTTAAATTGCGGGATGTCTAAACAACTTGAACCATCTTAGTAAATGTCGGAACCCTGGTTTCGTGCCTAATCGTATCTTTGCCATGTCACGCATCATACATGTGTCATGTCCGATCTTCTTCTGTAGTATTAAATAGTGCATCCGGTGTTTCTTCTAGTGATTTGCTTCTTCACGGATTAGGTCGATGAGTTGATGCGAGTGTCGACCCGATCTCCGTCGAATCTTTGGCAATGTTTTGAGGCGAGCATTCTCCCCCTTTCTACCTATCTTACTTTTATAGTATTTATTTCCTTATGTTGATCTATTGTTATCTGTGTTGCGATGCTCTAGTTTTCGTACCCGTGGTATCCCTTGCGGTCGTTATATTGCGTTGGACACCTCCTATTACCTGTTGTTTGGTAGATAGTAGACCTTGCGAGTCGTAGTTGTTTGCTCATATGTTGTTTCGATGTCGTCAAGTACCACAGTTGTTGAATAAATGCCTCATGCTTTATGTTAAAGATGATCATGACTTCAATTATAGTTTAACAACTAATATTGAAAGTAGGTAAATAATACAGAGGCACAGGTGGGCAATAGATGTTATTTGGTTTTTAACCGTCCACTAGTGTCCTGTAGGACCCCGATTACTTGATACCTGTTTCTTAAATATTCACACTATCCGTATATGGGACCATGAATCCCCTTAGCGAGAGCTTGAGTCATATCTTATTTCTTGGGGCCACAAAGTAGTTTGGGGCTTTATTACTATCATGTACTTATGCCATGCTTTACTTCTTCATTTCCTATTGCGCGTGGAGCACTTGTACTATTTAGGTAAGTGGAGTGTTTTCGCGGTATCGACAAGCCCGTTCACACTTTTGGGTTCCTAGTCGTTTATAGCCATTGACGCAAACCTCTGGGTCCGTTCCGGACCGGCCAACTTCGTCACGGCTAGCTTGGTGGGGTGGCCTCTTGAAATATTATATGAATCTTGTGATTGCTTTGTCGTGATGCCTTGTTGGGTTTTTATTTGGGTTTTCCGAGGTTGATCATGCGTGTGTTGCTATTTATGCCCCCCTGCAGGGTAAAACTTTTTAAAAGCCGTGTCCGCGGTTATGGACGAATTGGAGCACAATATCTCGATCATAGACAACTATAACTAAAGTAGTTCTATAAATTTGATATTAAAATGACTAGTAAACAGCTTCACTACAACGGAATGGCTAAATAAAAGTGCCAACAACTGCTGGATTTGGGATGTCACATGCTACGTCTATATCTGATTAGTAAGTATTGCAATTACAATGGAATGGTTAACTAAAATTACCCACTGTTTATGTTATCAGAATGACTCATGCTATCTATATCTGACTAGTAATTATTGCAACTATGACGGAATGAATAAAACTGTCAACTGTGTGAGTTCCTCGGTGGACTTCCTCGTTTGGTCTCGAGGGGAAAATACTAGGATGGGTATGTTTGGTGGTAGTATCAGGTTGGATTGGAATAGGTCTTTATTATCCCTCTCTCATAGCCGATACTTGTATCGAGTCTCTATAGGTTGTTTAGTGCATGATGCACTGCCGCTTCAGTCCACCATACTGATGTAGGCGAGGACCGCTGAATTCTAAGACTCGCCGTGTATTGGCCTCAGTACTTACCGCTCCTCTTTTTCCTTTGCCCTTTGTCGGCACCCCTTTGTATTTGACAGGTTTTGAGATCGACGTTGTTAGCAGGGTTACCCTTCCGGCTTGGCCTGGCCTAGGCAGGGTTATGGACGCCATTGGTTATTCTTCAGGTCTCTTAGCCCCATTTGCATCTTGTCCATACTCGAACTTGTATCGTTTTCAAGGTGATTTGGATCTTTGAACTGTATATCTGTAGTCTTGACTCTGGGAGTCGTTGTTGTATATATCTGTTCTATGGGTTTCATTGTGGACTATTGTGTAATGATATTACTTCATTTTCCACATGCACGCAAGTTCCTAGTGGGCACCTTTGAATGTTTCTATGATGGTTTGACAGGAATTGCTAAAACTTGTATAGGACCGATCTGAGGGTGTTACAATTTTCTTGCTAAAAAAGTGTTTCAATTTTTATAATAGTTGACAAAGATAGAAGGAACGACAAGGCCATGCTAGGTATGAGTTTAATTCTTCTTCCACTATGCGATAGGGTTGTAAAGCGGCACCCCATCCGCTCCTCCGTATTCAAAATTGATTCTCGTTAAGAAAATTTAGCAAAATATTCTATCTTTAAACTAAATTTGATTTTCACGGGCTTATGCTGGTTGTCGTTTGCAACCCTACCATGCGAGGTGCACGGCGTTGTTCGGTAATTTTCTGGACAATAGCCCGAGACCACCATTCACCACTGTAAGATTAATACACTAGAACAGAGGTTCTAACAATATTGGTTTTATAAGCAATTAATGAGCCCTAGTACTCCTTCGGATTTGTTTAGATTTAAATATATCTAGCCATGTTTTAATGCTAGATACTCCGAATCTAAGCAAATCCAAGTCAATTAATTAGGATTAGAGGGAGTAGTAAAATTCCATCTATGTTCATACCTATGAATTATTATTTTTACAAATAATTGGTCTCGAGTCTACTTCAGATATCAATTTGTAACATTTATTATGTACCAGAAATATTTTTTTTTTGATATGATAATTAGAGGGAGGGCCCAAAATTCTAACTTCGCCCTGGGCTCCTAAAATCTCAGGGCCGGCCCTATGGAAAATAATTTAAGTTGGTAACATGCAATGTCATATTAATTAGGTTGTAGACTCACTTTGCATTGATATGTATGATGTTACAGTAACATAGCTAGTTACTATATCTATCTCTTTTATCATTAACTCATTGCCACATAAGCAAAAGTGTTGAGTTGAACTCTTAGTTAGTACTGAAGTTACGCCCACTATGACCAGCCTAAATGTTTAGGAGGGGTAATTTCGAAAGAAACTAGATAAAGCACACCATGTGCCTTACGCTTACGCATTGAGACGGAGAAAGTACTGCTAGAGCATCTCCACTCGTTGGTGACACCTAGACCATTTTCTGGCGCCAAATAGTGCACAAGGGGGGATTTCGGGTTGGGGTCCGCCGAGTACCAGCCAGGATCCTAGCTGCGCTAGCCCTGAGCCAGTGATTTGGGAAAATTTCAGCTAGTTTTGGCAAAATTTTAACACAAAATGTCACACAAACAAATTTAATCACATAGTTCAGTCATTGTTCGTTGAGTTTTGACATAATTTTGAGACAAATAATTCAACAAAGCAAGCAAATAGTTCAACAAATCAAGCTCAAACTCTTCACGGGTGTCCCACCAGTTCATCTTGCGGTTGTTGATGCACCTGTGGGTCTCGGATCTTCTAACGTATAGCGACAAACTAAGCCCACGATGCTGGCACGTGGTGATGAGGCTCTGCAAGATGACCCTATCTAAAATATGGTTGCTCATGCTCGCTCTCAAGCATTGGCTTCACGCACTCGCTCTCAATGATCACGTTGTGCAAAATCACACATACATTCATCACCTCCCACATATGTTCTTGCGACCAGGTCAGAGCAGGGAATCAGACAACTGCAAATCGAGATTGGAACACACTAAATATCCGCTCTGCATCCTTTCGGCAAGCTTCATGCTCCTTAGCAAAGTTGGAATACTTGCCGAGAAGAAGGCTTGAGAAAGTCTTCACAAATCTTAACCATTTTGGATATATGTCATCTGCCAGGTGGTATGCCTTGTTGTCAAGGACAGATCCAGAAATTTAACTTCGGGTGTACAAACTTCAAGCAACACCGAACATAAAAAATGAAAATGTTACTAACTCCGACTGAATTATTGGCCACGGGCACTGTGTTAATTTAATTTTACAAAAGAATCTCCCTAATTTAAATTTGGTTGCTAATTAGTCCAAATCAAACCATCGTCTTCCTCGCTGCTATTCGCAACTCCTTGTAGGGGTTCGTAGCATGGAAAAACAAAAAATTTCTATCACATGAACACACAGAAGACAAGATCTAATCTACGAGATCGGTGCAACAAGTTTGTAGAGTACTAACCCTCATAGATCCAAAGCGTTTAACGAGATCGGATTCTCGTGGTTGATGTAGTCGTTCACTTGTCGATCTCAAGATCATGTAGACGATCCTTCCGGTGCCACGTTCCGACAGCGCTCCCGCAGTCGGTCACATGTACGATACTCGATGAAGAACTTCATCTCCCTTGTTCCAGCAGGCAGCGGAGGTTGTAGATCCTCCTCGCGATTCCAACAACACTACCTTGTGGAGGTGGAAGTACAAGAGAGATCCCGCAAGGATTCGCCTAAGCCGGAGCGGGTGTGGTGGAGTAGAGAGCCTCGACAAGTAGGGTTTAGAGGCAGAGGGGTAGAGGTAGCCGGCGGCTAGGGTTTAGCTAGACGGCGACGGTTTAGAGGAGGGGCACTAGGGCGGCGGCGACTAGGGAGGGGGTATCCAACCTAGGGTTTTGGTTGACTCCCCAAGGGGGCGCCCTACCCCTCCTTCTATAGGTGGGATGATCTTCTAGGGGAGGGGAGTCCTCCCCCAACTCCCCTTGGTGGCCGGCGTCAAGGGAGGGAGGGGATACCTTCCCTAGCTAGGTTTCCTCTCCTCTCTCCACTAGGCAATCATGTTGGGATTTGACTTTTTCAAACTCACGTTTGACTATTTAAACTAGAGTTTGATTTATCTCTTCCCATTCCCAGCCAAGTGACCTATGGTATGATGCAACCATTGTACAATATTATGGCACATTCCAAGTACCCAATCCCCCCTGAGTGGTGGACCTTCCAGAACCTTCTAGAAGCTTCTGGTGAAAACACTGAAAACATTTCCGAACCCCGGAATTGGACTTTCCTTATATAAATCTTATTCTCCAGACCATTCAGGATATCCTCGTGATGTCTCGAATCCTATCCGAGACTCCGAACAACATTCGGTCTCTTACTCACATTCCATATCTACTAAACAACATCAAATCCTTAAGTGTCTCTTCCTATGGTTCATGAATTATGCAGACATGATAGAGACTCGTCTCCGATCAATAACCAATAGAGGAATCTGGAAATTCATATGGCTGATATGTCATAAACTTATCTATAATTTTTTATGTTCCATGCTTGTTTAGTATCCACTTTTCTTTGCTTTGTCTACACTTTGAGGTATTTTTATATGTTTTCTGGAACTAACCTATTAACAAGATGCCACAGTGCCAGTTGCCTGTTTTCTGTTGTTTTTGGTTCCAGAAAAGCCAGAAAATGAATATTCTCGGAATTGGACGGGACAAAAGCCAAAGTCAATATTTCACCGAGGAGAACATGGAGCCAGAAGACGAGACGGAGGAGGGCCATGAGGGGCCCACAACCCCTGGCCGCGTGGCCAGGCCTGGCCCGCTCCCGGGGGGTGCGGCCGCCTCGGGCACCCCCTCGGTCTCCCTCTTTGCCTATAAGAAGCCCCCGATACCTAAACCCTAAGTACCCGATCAGATCTCCATGAAAAAGTCCATAGCCGCCGCCACCATTGTCCCTAGATCGGGGGAATCTGAAGCACTTCCCGGCACCCTGCCGGAGGGGAGAGATCATCCCGAAGGCCTTCTTCATCACCACGCCAGCCTCCGGTGTGATGCGTGAGTAGTTCCACATTGTACTATGGGTCCATACAGTAGCTAGATGGTTGTTTCTCATCCTTTGTGCTACCATGTTTAGATCTTATGAGCTCCGTTCATGATCAAGGTCATCTATTTGTAATCATGCATGTTGTGTTTGCGGGGATCCGGTGGATATTGAGATTACTATGTCAGATCAATTAATGGTTTTATCTTATTGATTCTATCATGTCTGTGTTGTTTGAGATCTTGGATGCTCTCCGTTGTAGTAGCTATCTTGGCCAAGTAGATGCTAGTGACTCCAAGAGGGAGTATTTATGCTCGATAGTGGGTTCATGATACGTCCAATTTGCATCACCATTCTATATCATAATTTGCCTCTATTCATT
The DNA here is from genome assembly GCA_916181665.1 of Avena sativa. Classification (NCBI taxonomy): domain Eukaryota; kingdom Viridiplantae; phylum Streptophyta; class Magnoliopsida; order Poales; family Poaceae; genus Avena; species Avena sativa. Next base: position 96,510,305 of record OV702294.1, read on the forward strand.
GATATGTGTTTTATTATAAGGTGTTACTCATGTATTTCCCTTTGTTTTTGCATGTTGGATGATTCTTGGAGGATGAACTGCAGCAGTCAGGATTCTGATGGAAAAAGAGGTGTTTTGATGCAATTCTGCGAAGATCAGAAAAATACTAGAAAAATATTAGAAAATTATATTTTCCCAGAAGACGAAGGAAGCCAGAAGGGGAGGCGTAGCTATCCCACAGGGGGCCCACACCCCCCAGGCGTGGGTCCCCCTGCCCCGCGCCTGGAGGAGGTGTGGCCCACCTGGACGGCCTCCGACTCCGCCCTCTCGCCTATATCTTCCTCTCGGAACCCTAATACCAGGGGAGCGACCACAGAAAAATTTCCGCCGCCTTTGCGGGGTGGAAAACACCGAGAGAGAAAGAGATTTCCGGAAGATGGATTTCTGCTAGGGAAATCCCTTTCCGGAGAGGGGAGATCGTCGCCATCAACACCGTCATTACGCTAGACTTCATCGGGATCATCATCATCATCCACACCATCATCTCCACCAGCACCATCATCATCACTCCATCCCGTTGTAAGAGTTGTGTTGGATCTTGCATTAGTTCTTAGGGGAAACTTTCCTAGTGTTAATTACTATTGTAGTTGATGCTTGTGAGTGGAACCATTAGATTATTGTTTATGTTCAGATTTTTATCCATCACCATATCATCTTTGATCTTGATCCATATGATGTCTTGTGAGTAGTTCGTCTAGTTCTTGAGGACATGTGATAAGTCATGTTGTTAGTAGTGGATTTGTGTTGAGATATTATTCAATGGTTTAGTATTTGACTTCTGATTCAATAGACCCCTCAAGGAAAGAAACAAAAATTCAGGCACGATCGAGGGCTGGGATGGGCAGATACCCCTTCGCGCCTGGGGGTAGGATTGGCATACAGAAAGGTTAGATCACGCGCGTAGAGCCCGCCAAAGCCCGTACGGGCCCGAAGAGGATCCGTACGCGAGTATTCTGCGACGCGATGTGGATTCCCAGTCGTCCAACTCAGCAGTCTGACGTGGCAACACGTCTACGTGGTTTGCTAGGCCACATTTCTGTTCCAACCGGTGGGCCGTTTGTGTTGCACGCGCGGATAAGAGCGGGGGTTCGCGATACATCGGGAAGGCGCACTCCCCATTCACCAACTGGCGGGAAATAGCAGCACCCCCGTCACCTCCGACGCGGTGCACGTCTAACACCACCCACACAGGACTGTGTCATCATGACGCGTGCAGGCCGGACGCGTGCACCATTCTATCAGCGCCGAAGTGTCATTGAATTGTCAATCGACTTAATAGAGCATCCAATCGGTCACATCATTACAGTTCTCTGTCTGCCACGTGTGCACAAAAATTCTCTGAGAAGGCATATCGCACAGTAGGGGAGAGGACGGTGAGGTGCATAATAATGGTCTGCCTAGCCTTTTTGACTATCTACCTCCACTCGTCACTAGCGCCCTCCTCCCTTTCTTCTTCCTCCTGCTCATCCCGCTCCTGCTTCCTCCCTCTGCGCAGGCATGGCTCCCTCTTGGAAGCGTGCCACAGTGACAATGCACGAGGAGAGAAAAGAGAGAGCTCTCCGCGATGCTTTATGCACTGAAGAGTCACAACATATGCTCATGGATGTGCCCGCAGGAGAGGGATCCTCCGGGTAGGTCATGTACTTCTTCTCCTTAATAGTGTTATCCATCATTCTTCTTCTCCTTAATCATCACGTACTTCTCCTTCTTCAGAGCCGTCAGTTCACCGGCAGACATGTTCGCCTAGATCCCCGGATCAGCGAGGTAAACACTGTACACTGGGGTTTTTGCGACTAGGATTTGGGGTTTTTTCTCCTGGATCTTTTCCACACCGCCCATTTCTGCATAAAGCTCGATGCTATAATGATACGTTACTGTTGTTCCCGTTCTATGATAGGACTGAAACCACATATTCTTTGTCCCAAGAAAAGAAGCCAAAACTCATCAATCAGGTGGATGATTGGCTTAATGCACGAATAAGCAGCCACAAGGAGAACATGCAAACACAAGAACTGGAATTAGAACGGCTCAAATTATCTATGGATACCCTTACTGAGGAGCGCGATGAGCTGAAAAGGGACAACGCTGCTTGGAAGAAACTGCATAAGAAGATCCAAGCCTCGAACTGACTGAATACATCCATCAACGAGGGGCTCTCAAAGGATAATGTGAGGCTAAATGATGATAATGTTGATCTCCGTATCGAGAACATGAACCTGCTTCGGAAGCTCGAGGCTTTGCTTAGTGAGTAGTTCAAGATCAGGCAGGACATGCTCGTACGTCGCCTACGACTTGAAGATATTGAGGACGAAAACAAGCAGCTCCTCGCCAGGCTATGACTGTAATGTAGCAGACTTTCCTCGGTGTTGCTCTTTTGAATTGAACTATGTGTTTCTATTTTGCAATTGTAAACTGAACTATCCGAACAATGAGTTGCAACAGGAGAAACCTTTTGCGTAGTCCGAAAACTACCTGCTTTCCTGTTGTTTCTATCTACTGGGTGGGACCATGTTGGACAAGTGTCAATTTTTTTGTAAGAAAACCTTAAACTTAGATATTACACACACTCAACCGTGCATTAAAATTCAAATTGTGTATTCCAAACTCAACTTCAAATAGTTGCAAAAGGAGGTAGCCACGATCGGAAAAGAGTGGGTGGGCCACTGGCGGGGGTCCGCGGAGAGAGAGAGAGAGAGTGAGATTCGTCAAAAAAAAGAGAGAGAAATTGTTGGCGAATGGGGCCACCGTGCGCGTGATAACCGTGCATGTACCATGGGCGTGTCCGAGGCGCACTGTGCGCGTGTGAACTTTGTAGTAACGTACGCATGTCCGCGGTGCACTATGCGAGCAGGTGCGCGTGCGTATGCTACTGAACCGTACACGTGTGAACTGCGGGAGCACGAAACGTCGGCCTCTCACCATATAGAGCCCATCCCTCTGTCTCTCTCTGCCTCCCCTCATTCACTCAATCACGCCACCGCTTCCCAACTCCCCCTAGGCCCCTAAACACTACCCTTCCCCACTCCTCTCTCTCCGCCGACCAGGAAAAAACCATCTCTCCTTCCGCTTCCTCTCCACTTCCCATTCCGATGATGGAGCACCCATCCGACGCTGTCGCCGCAACGAAGGAGAAGGCCGTGACGCTGGCGTTAGCCGCGGAGGAGGCCGCTAGAGCCATGAAGGAGGCACAAAATTCCGCAAGGGAGGCAATCACAGCCGCAGCGGATGCGAAAGATGAAGCGAAGGCCATTGCTGAAGGGCGGCCCATCGGCCCCTCATCGGCTCCCGCCGCTATCAGTACATGTGCGTACAATCTTGGGAAGCAGTCGCAGGATGACGACGAGGAGGTCGAGCTCATCATTAGGCCGCTGCCGTCAGCCTTCAACGAGAACATCGTCGATGACGAGGAGGAGGTAAGTTCCAATTACTAACTATTAAGCTTGGGGCCTAGGGTTTTCACTTAGCGTCAGATTTGTTTGTTATCTATTACGATTGATGTGTAATTAATGGATATGTGGATTATTGCTAGCTAGGGTTCGATTATGGACAAAATCGTTTAATATTTGTGGATCTGTGGATTATTGCTAGCTAGGGTTCGATTATGGACAGAATCGATTAATATTTGTGGATCTATGGATTGTTGTTTTCATTTCTATGGATTAATGCTAGCTTATTGACAGACGAAAGTGGATTATCTGCTTGATCCCTTGATTACTTTCTGTTATTGCTAGCTGGAGACTGTTATCTGTTGCTTCCTTTGTTAAGCATTCAATTTTAGTTGCAGTCTCTACATATTTGCTTCACATGTGTATTTTGCATATTTTAGCAGGCTACTGATGATGTTGACAGCGATGTCGACTCATGTCAAAGGAATACCAGGGCCACTCTCAACAACCTTAAAGCAGGGGGGTTCGACCGGTTCTGGAGTGAACCTTGGATTGATGGCATGAACAGGTGCCCCTTCTGCAAAAGGAGCATAAAGATGGACTTCCAAAGCATCCTGCAGCATGCTAAAGGCTATGGATCTAGCCATGTCAAAGTTGGGGAAACTGTCAATGTCCACGGCTTCATGGCCAATCACATGGCCTATGGCATCTTCCTCAGGAACAAACTGAACCGAGCTATCGAGCTCGGTCGTGTGCCTGCTCCCAAGCCCAGTCCACCGAAGGTTCCGGGTATGGGCAGCAGGAAGCAGAGGAAGCGGAACCAGGAGGAGCGGGACCGGGAGGAGGCGGCAAGGAGGCAGTGATGTACTGATGTGCATTTTTGTGTGTGCTACTGCTGGTTTAAGCAGCATGCTTTTGTTTGAACTATGTTTATGTTGGCTGCTTAGCAGCATTTGTGTTGAGCGTCTGCCTTATCAAGTTTGTGTTGAACCTTGCTTAATTAGTGTTATGTTTCTACATTTTAGATGCTTAATTAGTTTGTGTTGGACCTTGCTTAATTAGTTGCTTGTTATGTTTCTACATTCTAGATGCTTACTATCTACATTTGTTTTTGTACATGCTGGTGTGTGGTGGGATTTCCTATTTCGGAAAGGTTCAAGGGAAATAGTTAAGCAATTGGGAAATAGATGCTGGTATAGATTTGCTACCAAATTGGGAAAAAGGAATGAATGAGGTGAGCCTGGCAGAGATAGACAGAAAGTGGTGCATGGATTTGTTCCAGAAGAGAGAGAGAGAGAGAGAGAGAGAGAGAGAGAGAGAGAGAGAGAGAGAGAGAGAGGGAGAGGGAGGGAGAGAGAGAGAGAGAGAGAGAGAGAGGGGAGAGAGGGAGAGAGAGAGGGTTCTAGTATTTGTTGCCAAATTGGGCTGGCTAGTTGCGTTGCCCTATTGTAGCCTTATTTTGCTCTTTCCCTTTTCATATGGTTTTTGATTTACAAACAAGCCTGTTTTGTCCGCTCCTCAAACACATCTACAATTTCTTCGGCGTACTGCGCCACAGCCGCGTAATGTGGACGCATATCCCACGCCATGCCTCTCGCAGGGGAAGGAGGTCAAGCCGCTATCTCCGCGAGGTCAACATCGCGACGACGCAGTCGAACAAGCAACATGGCCGCCTTCACGCCCGCCACTAATTGATGACGCACCAACTCCTTGACATGGCTTGTGTCGCAAAACTTTCCAAGAAGACCTAAGAAGCTAGAGAGGGCCGAATCCAAGGGGAACATTGTCGCCCAAATTGCCGCAAGCGACAATCTTGCTCGCCTTAGCACTCAAAGCACTTGATGGACGTGGTCTTGCACCATCGCAAGGACGATCGCTCGATCACGGTCCATCTAGAAGAAACTGCCGGCCTCCAGCTCTTGTTGCATCAAGCAATTCATTTGAATATCCACGTGCTCCTTCTCTTCCTTTGGAAGCATTTCACAACTACACAAAGCAACGAGTGAGCTAAAATAAAAATTGGGACACTCGAGGAGGCAACGGTTCAAGAGGACTCACATTGGAGTTTCTCACCCATCTGCCGAAACTCTTCAAACAAAAACTCTTCTATGGCAATGGCTCGCTCAGCCTTGGACTTCCACACATCCGCTTGACCACGGATGCTAAGGATCTCCTTCTCCAAACTTCACACGCAGTCACCAAAAATGGCAACTGCGACGACTCGCTTAATGACAGGCGAGTGCCGGCCACAGGAGAAGGTGTAACTGCCGGAGCAGCACCCGAAGGACCCTAAGGGTGCACATGAAAACATCAATATCACAAACATTTTACAATAGTCGAAAGATGCATTCATATACAAATAAGGCCACTACGTGGCAGAGTGACACTTGTTCATTCAAAAGACATTACATATGCAAAAGGGAGAAAGCTCAAACTAGGCAAGCTACAAAGCAGCAAGGGCCTAAGCGCCAGCACCCGGAACAACTTCAGATCCAGACTGCCTACTCTTGGTTGCTCGCTGCTAATCCAACGAGTAGTCATCCAAGAGATCTACCACCTTAGGCCCAAAATGCTTGCAGCAGGAGGTGAAGGTGGAAAATGCTACCTCAGAGCCATCCGCCGCCGTCGGCATCCTGTACGTGACCTGCGTTAGATCCAGATAGGCTCCAAACGCCATCGCCATTGCCAGCCCCATAGCAGCATCGACACCCTTCTACGTGCGCTTGTACTTCGCAGGACAATCATCTGCCAGAGCCTCTGCAAGGGAGTTGACGTCCTTGAGGGTAGCGCCCTTGGGGTTGAACTCCTTATAGAAGCGAGTGAGCGCCTTCTTGGCTTTATCGAGCGACTCCACGGATGAGGTACAGCGATCGAAGATCGCTGCAACGGCATCCCCCAGAAGATCACCGTGCTCTAAGGCGTCACGATTGAACTTAACACCTGAAGCTTCTGCAAAGAAAACGACAAACTCATCAGATGAGGAGGAAGAAATCGCAATCGAAGCATTCAACACTCAAAATAATTGCAAGGTGACCTACCAGAGATAGCCTTGGTAGCAGTCATAAGATTTTCAGCCATGGCCTTCTCCCGCGTCACTACGACGGCCGCGAGCTGCTGCTCACGGTCTTCAGCCTCCTTCTGCTGATGCTGGAGGGACTCTGCAGCATCCTTCGCCTATTTCTCCACTTTGCCAAGACTCTTTTCGAGTGCGTCCAGCTTGCGAAGAGCATCGTTGTTCTCATCTGCAGCATGGGGAAGCAAAGGGTGAATACAAGGAAAACTTTGGAGGACTCGAAACAAAGCAAAAGAAACCTGCGCACCTCGGAGGTGCTTGAGCTCGCCTTCCAACAAAAGGTGCCGCTCGATCAGGCAGTTGGCGTCACGCACAAAAGGCTGTGAAGAAAACAACAAGCTTGTTGAATAAAAGGGCTCGGGGTCTCCCCTCATGGAAAAGAGGAAAGACACTTACGTGGTCTGCTGTGGACTATGAAGGTTTTGCTATCATCTTCCGCATAACGAGTGCATGAGCCTCCCGCCTCGAAGAGCTCGAATCCTCGTCATCGGAGTTGGCCACCATCTTGGGAAACGAAGACATCGGCTTCGATTACGCGATCATCTCTTCGGCTTCCTCATCAAGGGACTCCTCCGAGTGATGACAACTAGCACTTACAAAGAACCAAATCAACAACAAGATAATGCTTATCACATCAATAAAATGACAAGATTTGACCAGAGCAACTCACGATGGTATGTCTGACAGGTTGAAGACAGGAGCCTCCTTATCTTTCTTCTTCTTCTTCTTCTTCTTCTTCTTCTTCTTCTTCTTCTTGGCCGGCGGCTGCGGAGCCATCGCACGGATAGGCACAACCAGGATAGGGACGGAGGTCGCACCCTCATCCTTGCCATGGTGCTCGAGGAAGGAAGGACCCTTCAGCTTCGATGACGTCGCTCCATCCGAAGTTTCGCTTCGTGACCTATTTTGAGTCTGCCCTTTGCTCGGCTCAGGGGCTTCCACGGAAGGAGACTGCACCGGGGGATGCTCGGATTCAGACTTTGCTTCTTCCTGGTCTGGCACATCCGTGTACTTCTCACGTAGAAGGGGCACCATCCTCGCTACCTTGAGGCCCTGCAAATTGAAGACAAGAGATGCAACATTATAAGTACCGATAACAAACAACAAACACTCGAAAATAGCGCTACGCGCAACTACAAGTTTCACCTGGGGGACGGTTTTATTGGCACTGAAAGGGGCAATCAAGGACTTCCCCGGGAGGTCCTCATCGGCTTTTTACTTCAGCAGTGGCCGAAGAGCCTTATCAAGGTCACCCGAGGACATCTCCTCAGGCAATACCCTTGTCGGGTCGTTGGGGCCAGCATACAGAAACATTGGGTGCGCCCTCGCTTGGAGTGGCTGCACCCGACGCTTGAGGAAGGTGCGGATGATGTCGACATCATTGACCTCTTTGCCGGCCACCAGCTCGAGAGCTTCCACCCGCTTGTAGAGCTTCTCCACCTCTTTGGATTCACCCTCCAAGAGGTCGTTCCCCCACGACCTCTTTCGGATGATCTCTTGGGTGGAGTCGAAGGGGGCGAGCCCATAATTATAACCATCTAGCCAGATGTTGTGGATTTAGAACCACTTCTTGCGCCATTGCTGGACGGACTCACAAAGGGAGAAAGAGAAGAATTGGATAGTGGAGCGAATAGAAATTCCGCAGCCACCCAGTGGATAGACACCACCGGTGCCAGATTGCCTCTTCACGGAGTAGAGTCTCCGGAAGAGGCCAAAGTGCGGCTCGATTCCGAGCCATCACTCACAAAGGGTAATGAAACAAGCGATATGGAGGAGAGAATTGGGAGACAGATGGTGAAGATGAATCCCATAAAAGAAAAGAAGCCCACGAGGAAATTCATGGACGGGAAAAGAGAGACCTCGGATGATAAAGGCGTAGAACATAACCCGAAACCCTTCGGGTGGGCGTGGGATTACCTCTTGGCCTGGAAGGATGGTGTCCTCCTTAGTCATTGAGATCAGGCTGGCCTCACGCAGTTTGCGCAAGTCCGACTTACGCATCTCCGTGCGCCACCACCTGCCGTTGGTGGTGCGGATCAGAGCAGCGGCTTTCTTCCCGGCGCCAGCGGCGCTTAAACCTGCTGCAGCGGATGATGCCTTCTTGGACTTTCCCATTGTGGAGCAGCGACTGCGGCGGTGCGAATGAAGAAACGCCGAGGGAAAAACGCGGAGGATGTCCAGTGCGCGATGAGAGCAAGAGCTCAAGAAATGGTGGCAATGGCAAACTAGGAGAGGCAAATGGTGAAGGGTAAAAAACTTCCCTGATTCCCCACGCTATAAAAGGGGCGAGGATGATGAAGCAGAGTCGTCGATTCAGAATCCCTAGCGTCTGCCCCAGATCTCATCGTCCACGTGTCAGCACCAAACTGAACCATCGCCATCATGATGTCCACTACATGCGAAAATTGAGGAGACGCCGTAATTTTCGCCATGTTGCGTGACTAGTCAAATTCAAGTCAGGTGGTGGGACCCACGATCATCCGTTGCATCGTCTCTACTGCCGCAGTGGTTGAGCTCACCAATCATCATCAATGACGTCATCAAAGCGAAGACAGCAACGGCTCGAAGATTTCGACTGAGCATAAAGCACTTACTCGAGTCTACGACTCAACCAAGTACTCGGGGGCTACTCCTATCAGGAGCGCTGGCCGTGCACCTGAAAAATTATAACAGTAATAGCACCTCAAAAAGATTTTCGAGTCCTATGTCGAGTCTGCGACTCCACTACGGACTCGGGGGCTACTCCCATATGGAGCGTTGGTCGCGCATTCGAAAAAATGTGACATTCGAACAGATAATGGAAGCAAGTGCAAATGACTGAACTAAAGTCTATGCTCGAGTCTATGACTCGAACAGACACTCAGGGGCTACTCCCATAGAGAGCGCTGGTCGCGCACCCTATGAACTATTCGAGTGAGATCCTTCAGATCAAGTACGGCAAAAATCTTTTTGACAACTTTGCCCAAATTAACGCTAAGTGAAAAATAGTCTTCTTGGTCACCCGAAACACGTCCGCGGTGATGAAACTTCGGATGATATGTCTATGATGCAAAGATAAGCCCTACAGATATTGTCTGATGGGCTGGTAATGCACCAGACTGCGCTCTGCCAGTAAATTTCCGTGTCAACAGGAACGATGAAAAATCCCGATGGATGCATTAGGTACATCACCTGAAAAACACCGGGATTCGACTCCTATAAGACCTCAACGGCCTGAGTCGAATTACACCAATATTCGTTCCGTTTTCGAGTCCGGGGACTCAAGTCTGATAAAGATCGTGTTGTTTTGTCCTATGACAGTTAACTGGCTCTGATCCGTCGGGTGAGACAGGCACACGCATCAACAATACCTATGAACTAAACATTTTTTTCCTAAAGACAAGTTCAAATACAAAGCACCTGAAAGATTATAGAGTCTTCAATCGAATCTGCGATTCGACTGAACACCCGGGGGCTACTGACATGGATATACCGTACGGGTGCATAACGTTGGTATACCCGGTCTAGACCAAGGAAGGCCCACGTGAAGACTTGCAGCCCAGGAAGATTTTGGGTCGCCCAAGCCCATGGCGAGTTCGACTTCTTGGAGGATACGTCTAGATTAGATAGAATTTCAAAGGATTCAACCATAATCTGTAACCGACTCGACCTATCCCAGAACCTGGCATATCTATATAAAGGCTAGGAGGGTACAGCGAGAAGGATCTCAACACCTCATACACACACCGCCACGCCAGATTGCATCTGCGCACCCCTGTAACCTTCGGTTTTGCCGTAATCAAGAACATACAAGCAGGAGTAGGGTTTTCCCTCCGGGAGACTGAACCTGGGTAAACCTCGTGTTCTCGCATTGCTTGCTTGTTAACCATCTCGCTACTTCCAGCATCCCAATCTTCTCCAAAACTCAAGTCCATAACAATGGGCATTGACGAGTTGAACCCTCGTCAGTGACCTTTGTAAAAATGGTCAAGTTGGGATCCTAGCCCCGGCCGACAGAAATACTCGTCCATAATCATGATCATAGCCATTTCTAAATCATCATCATCGTATTCTTCCTCCTTCGACGATTCAAAGATCGTCTTCCTCAACCTCTTCATCTACAATCGAAGATCTACGTTGAAGCCGGTTCAAAACCAAAACAAAAAAACTCACCTAGTTATTTCGTCGAACACTTCATGGACAAGAAGGTGAGAACCGCGACCGGCGGAGTTGAGCCGACACATAGGGGTGACATGAACGCCGGGGTTATGCGATGACCGGAAGTTGACGTATATGCCATAGAAGAGCCGGTTTGTTGGTCATCGGTCGATTAATAGGATCACCACGGCCGGAGACTACACTATGGGAAAATAGGTTGGGCCCCTCGGTTCCAACTCTGTTGTGGTCAACGACGTTTCATGCTCTGATGCCTTTGTTTCCAAACAAATGGATCGAAACGGCTATGACCTAATTCCGGCTAGGCAGCCAGCAGCGAGCGACACATAGTAGGGGAGAAGGGCGGTAGAGGGTATGGGCTCTCGGCGGGGGCAACAAGTGGTCACCGGAGTGAACGCCGGTGGGGATGGGCGACGCGGCGTCGAAGGTGTGCACGCGGGTGGAGGCGTGAGATTTATGCCACGGGGTTGCTGCTGAGTATTCTTTAGGATTCACGGAGGCCTTAATTACTCCTAAACTTTGATAGTCCTTTAAAGACTTTACAACTTTGGCTAGGTGCACAATTTCTAGAGATGCTCTAATATCCTTACTGCTAGCAAACTCTCTCGAAATAAACTTTCGCCCCGCTTTATAAATAGAAAGGAAATTCTGCGCCACAGGCGCCTGCCAGTTATGCGGTGTATGGCGGCACGTCCATCGCAGATTTAACGGCCACGATCGACGCGGGCGGGCGGCAGGAGGTTCTCGTACACGTCGCGAAAGAAAACTGATCCCCCACTTCCGTCGCGACCCAGTCCCACATGTCATTGGCTCTGTAGTCTTTCCCCTTCCCGACCGTTTCGAAGCGAGGGCGGAGCAAAAGCGCAGTTCGTCGGCATCGTCCTCTCCGCTGATTTTGCGCCATTCCTCGTTGATTCCGCGACGAATCCTGGCCGATTGGCGGGCCTCCGGCGAGTTGTCCGGCGGATAGTTCGCGAGCGCAGGTGTGGCCCTCCTCCTCCCTCTCTATCGCTCCATTTTGTTCCCGCTCGAGTTCCCGAACGTAGCAGCAGTTGACGCTCGTCGTTTGTTCTCTTTTCAGCACCGAATCTTGCACGCTTGGCGAGCCTCCGGCGAGTTTTCTGGCGTCGAAACTGCGAGCGTAGGTATGGCCCTCCTCGTTCCTCTCCCTTACTCCATCTCCTCTTTGTTCTATGATGCTCTGCAGTAGGAATGGTTTAGTGGCGTTGGGGCTCGTCGTGTTTTTGTGTTGCGGCTTGGGTGGGGTGGTGGCGGGGACATGATTCGGTCATCGTACTTGCCGACGGAGGCGCGTCTCGTATGTGTAAGGGATGGGGCCGCCGCCCTCTTCCTTCCTTTCTGATGGATTTCTGTCGCCGTCAAAAACCCGGCGGGGACATGATTCGGGCGTCGTACTTGCCGACGGAGGCGTGTCTCGTGTGTGTGTAAGGGATGGGGCCGCCGCCCTCTTCCTTCCTTTTCTGATGGATTTTTTTCGCCGTCAGAAACCCGGCCACACCTCTTCCTTTCTGTCGTCCCATTTCATCCTTGTTTTATTTCGCTTGTGATTTAGGAATGCCATAATTGCTGTTTTGTGTTTCTGTATGTGTGTGGTGGTTGTTGGGAGGGGATGGGGGCACCGTATTTGGCGGCTGAGCAATGCCTGATTCTTGTCATTTAGGAATGCCATAATTGCTGTTTTGTGTTTCTGTATGTGTGGTGGTTGTTGGGAGGGGATGGGGGCACCGTATTTGGCGGCTGAGCAATGCCTGATTCCGATGGATTTAAGCCGTGGATGTCTATGTTGGTGTTAATGGGCTTGTTCTGTTTGGGAGCATTGTAGGTGGGTTTCGAGTTCAGGCGGCAGTGTATGTCGTGGTTAGTAAGTTTTTTATAGGCTGATGTTGTGGCTATGTTTCCGGTACTGTATGGCGTGATTTTCAGTGAAGGTTTGTGTGATGTTATATGGACGGCTGAGGCGATGCGGTGCATTTCCTGGTTTCAGTTGTGTAATGCCCATGGTATGAATGTGTAGAGGTGGTGTGATGTGTACGGGTCTGCTGTGTCCCGCAGCATTGTCCTGCAATCTGTATATTTAGTGCCATCATTTTTTGTTGATGTTTTCAATGGTTCTGATTTTTTCTTACTTGTTGTTCTGTTTTGCAGGAGGTGCAATGGCACCTAAGAAGAGGAAAGCAGTTGGAGCTCCTATTGATGATGGTGATGGACATCGTGCGACGAATAAGCGTATTCGTAACAGGGCTTCGCCCTCTGCGTTTGTTAAGATATATGAATCATTGACGGTCGACCAGAAGGCAGCAGTGATTACGATGGAGCTTGATTGCATGCTTGATATCAAATGTTTCTACCTGCATTCTGGTTTGATCAAGTGGCTGGCGAGTTTGTATGATCCTAGTAGTCATGAGTCTTTCATCCCTGGTCACGGAAGGATCCCGTTGGATGATCGTTTAGCCTTCCGCACCCTCGGTTTACCCATTGGTAGCGAGGAGGTTTTTTATGGTGTCGATTCTGATGCTGAAGCTAGTCTGGGTCCTACATTGTTTCCTGATGATGTGTCCACCCCTTTTGTTTCTCGGGTGTGCGAGCTTTTGATGGAAATGACTGCTTCAGATGATAAATTCAAACAACTGTATTTGATGTTCCTTGTTTCCACAATCCTTAGGCCTACGACGAGGAACCGTGTCAGCAACAGGGTCTACCGTGTGATGGTAAGTTTTTTCTTTTTAATTGTTTTTTCACTGGTTTGCAATAGTGGATAACTTATTCACATCTCTGTGGATAACTTTTAGGTTTTAGTGTGGGTCACTTTTTGTATTATCTATGGGTAACTTATCTATGCATGATTTTTTATGCTTTTTTGCTTTATGTTACATGTGCTTGTTTAGTGGATAACTCTTATTGCACTACTTGGGTCATTTCAGCAAAGCTTGATGGGTAAGTTTATATATGTTTATGTTTTGTAGGCGAATATCGACAATGTGACTAACCTAAACTGGTGCAAGTTCGTGGTCGACGAACTCCATAATGCACTTTCTGAGGGGAAATTTAACAAGGGTTGTCTGTTCCATCTGCAGGTATATTCATGTAATATAAAATTTATTTATTGTTAGATATACTTGTGTTCATTTATGGTCGGAAGTGATAAAATTTTTATTTGTGTTTTATGTTTCTATTTTCTTATCTTCGTGCAGCTACTGTATGTTGACTCTCTTGATACTAGCGGCCTAGACATTGATCTTCCAGAGGGTCGTTACGCAGTCAACAGCTGGTCTGCTGAGAATATTGACAAAGTGTTGGCTGCTGATTTGAACCGAGATGGAACGTATGGCAAGCTCGGGGTATATTTTTGTCTTTCTTCTTACCTTTTGTTTCATGTTTTCCTCTCCATCTTTTTATCTTTTATGTTTGCTACTTAATACTCATTTTTATTGTTACATGTGCAGCTCAAACCTGAGTTTGGTGTTAATCATTCGTTGTTTAGAGGTGTCGAAGGTTTTGATAGGTGGTTCAACATTAAATCCCACCCAGCTTGCACCAATCAGGTGTGTTGTCGGCCATTAGTTTTCACTAGCTAACATAAATAAATCATGTCTTTTAAATATACAATCTAAGTTTCTCTTTCCTTATTTTGTTCTTTGATGGGTAACTTTAGGTGTATGTTATGGGTAACTTTAGTTACATTGTGTGGGTAACTTTTATGCTACTGCATGGGTAACTTTATATGTTTTAGTTGGGACTTTTGTTATGCTAAGTTTTCTTTTGTGTGTCACTTTATATTGTTTTGCATGTTTTACTTTTTTTATGTCATGTTTGGCATTATTTTTCGATTAGTTTTCACTAGCTAACATAAATAAATCAAGCTAAGTTAGTCTTTCTTTATTCTGTTTTTTGTGTGTAACTTTAGCTGTATGTTATGGGTAATTCTAGTTTCACTATGTGGGTAACTTTTGTGCTACTGCATGGATAACTTTATATGTTTCAGTGTGTAGCTAAGTTTTGTTTTGTTGTCACTGTTATATTGTTTTGCATGGGTTACCATTTTTATGTCATGTTTGTCATTCTTTAGATTTTTATGTCGTAATTTGTGTACTTTTTTTCCAGCATAGAGCACAGATTTCCAATCTGATTGGCAGGTTTGCATCTGATATTGTTGGAGCGCTGAGCTCGCTTGTACAAGGATGGACAACCCTTCAAGGGGAGGGGGTGTCTGAGATGTCAGATCAGTTTGTTGGTGTTGCTGCTGATATTGTTAGCAGTATGTCGTCCCCAATCCCTGCTGGTGGAGTTATTACACGCGCTGCAGGTGGTCGTGGGAGGGGTGCGGAGGCCAGACGTTTCAGGGCAGCACAGAAATCTGTTGCCCCTGCTACGCGCTCTCCAAGTGGCCGTGAGAAGGGTGTTCAAGATAGAGCTCCGGGGTCTCTGAAAATATCTGATATTCCCCAAATGGATGCAGACTTTCCTGATAATGATGATGACAGCGATGACGAAGATATGGACAATTATATTTTTGTTCAGAGGAATGGAGAGGGCCAGTCTTCACGCTCTGCCGCGGCTCTTTCTCTCCGTCCTGCGCCTGTTGTTTCTGATTTGATGCCACTGCTGGAGCTGACAGCTGACCGTGATATTACTCGCATTGAAGGAGGAGTCAGCGGTGTAAATGTTGTTGATGCGCCGGTTGGTGATCCATCTGCAGCTGCTGTTGTGTTTGATGAATCTTCTCTAGATGTGACCAACGCTCTTGTTGACACCCCTACAGCTGCTGTAGCAGCACACCGCGTAGTTATTGATGGCGGTAAAGGTCTTGATGTGCCTGTTAAGAAATTCTACAGGCGCACAAAGAAGAAGTCCCATATGGTTCAGTCTACTGCTAAAAATGATGAAGTGCCGGTATTGGCTGATGTTCTTGTCGAGAATCCCAATGATGGGAGAAATAAAAGGTTACAGTCTGCTGGGTCCATTGACAAAGCCATAAAAGCTATTGTTTTGGATGAGCTTTGCATCACCCTTGATGAGGCAGCAGCTGTGATGGTTGGTGTTCCCAAATCAAAGGAGTCGTCATCTAAAGTGTACGAGCCATTTTTTACTGTTTTGTTAGTTTTGTTTATGGATTACTTTTTGTGTCTATGTTGGATAACTTTACCTGTTCTGTATGGGTAACTTTATATATACTTTGTGGGTTACTTTTATTTACTTTGTGAAGTTTTTATCCTTTTTGTGTTTATGATGTATATTTTTTGGTGGATTACTTATGTGTGTTTGCATGGGTAATTTTCTGTTTTTGTTTAGGAATGACGCTCCAAAAAAGAAGCCAGTCGTGTTGAAGAAGAAATTGGATCCTGTGAGGTCATCTCCCCGTTTAGGACGAAAATGCTATGATCCTATTGTCGATGCCCCTCCAGAAGTTGTATCCACGGTGTTGGTGGCCCCTCCAGAAGCTGTATCTACTGTGGCCCCTCCAAAAGCTGGATGCACGGTGTTTGTGGCACCTCCACTTTCCGACGCTGGTGATGTTAGTGCTGTTGTAAGTTCGGTTCCACTAGTGTCTGTTGCCACTGAAGCTGTCACTACTACAGCATCCAGGGTTTCGTATGATATGACTGGTTTTGTGAATGCGTCAACACTCTTTGAAAACTATGTGCCGCCGACCGTTCATGCTGATATGCAGTCGCAAGGAGAACCATCTCAAGTATCAGACGGTATATGTTTCTGTTACCATTGTTTTAAGATACTCATTATTCTTTATCATGTATAATTTTGTGGTGTGTGTGTGAGGGTAACTCTTGCTTATAGCTATGTGTCACTTTTGTTATGACTGGTGGGTAACTTCTGTGTTGAACATATCTATATTTTGTGTTCTCAATCTATCATGTTAGTGTGTGTTGTGTTGAATGTGGGATCCTATTTAGTGATATGAAATGGTTTAGTATAGTGTTCACAGGGGGAGGGGGTAACTGTGTGCTATTATGTGTGTTTGCTATTTTGTTCAAACATTTTTTGTGGTGAAATATATGGGTTACTTCAGTTATAGCAATGGATAAGTTTACTGTCAACATATGGGTCACTCTACTGAAAGCATGTGTGTAATTTTTAGTGTTAATTTTCTTCTTTGCATCATACCTTTAGCCTATGGGGTGGAGTGCGCAGCATCCTCATCATTGTCGTTTCCTCCTCCCCCATCTAACCCTGGTGTGATATAGGTTGGTTCCTCAATTGTATGTCCTTTTGCTTGTCCATATTTGTGTGCAGTATCAATGCTGTTACTCACATTATGAACATGGTGTGATCCATCCCCTGTAATATAGCAAAAAACAGCAGTCAATATGAGCTTTGTTTATAGCTCATGTGGGTAACTTTATAACCAAAGTGTGGATAACTTTTATTGTGTATAGTGGATCACTTTAGCTCATATGTATGGGTAACTTTTTTGTAGGCAGTGGCTGCTGCACATTCTTTTTCCAAACCTAATGTTACTGTGTTGTGTTTAGTGATATGGAGTGGTTTAGTATAGTGTTTATAGTGGGGTAACTGTGTGCTATCATGTGTGTTTGCTATTTGGTTCAAACATTTTTTTGTGCTTGTGAAATATATGGGTTACTTCAGTTATAGCAATGGATAAGTTTACTGTCAACATATGGGTCACTCTACTGAAAGCATGGGTCATTTTTAACTTTTTTGGTGGATAACTTTAAATATTTTATGTGGGTTACTTTTAGTCTTTTGGGTTGATAACTTTAACTATTACATGTGGATAACTTTTTGTGTTTTGGTCGGATAACTTTAACTATTAAATGTGGATAACTATGTTTCTGTATGTGTAAGGGTCCCAACCTTTAATAAGGTAGAGTCCCCTGTGTTTACAATGCTAGTCCCTGGATCAATAGCTAGCATCCACAGTTAAGATGTAATATCAAGAAACAAAGGTCATAATACAATTTTATAACCAGGAATAACATAATTTTATTACATCTTACATAGCTCATTTGGCTATTACATTACATTGCAGCAGAATAACTATAAGCATGGGTCCTTCATCTTCAAAGTGCCACAGGCAGACATGTTGGTTGTAGACTTTGTAATCCTAATCATCAAACTTTACTAACATCAATCAAACCTGCAACATACAAGTTATAACCACAAGGGTCAATGCATTTGAATTGTATTGGCAAGTGATACTATGGTAGTATAGTGGAGTCTATCATCTATATGCATTTGGCTAAGTGGAGTTGAGGCTTGCATTGCTCAAAATATATTTTTCCTTATCATTTGAAAACACTAAGTTTTTGTTTGACAAAATCATTTCTCCCAATCAAAGATTGAAGATCCTTTAACCCTGGTTCAACCACAAGTTTTTAACTTAGAAATTTGGATGATGAGATTCTTGATTGCTTCCATGTCTTGATGCTCAAATTGTCCTTTACCAGGGACATGGCTAAGTACTTAGATTTTTACACTCTACAGAGGTGGTGCACTTTCCCCACAAGACTTGGTTTCACCAAGACAAGATCTTTCAGAAGCCTTCCCTTAGACCAAAATGGACGCGCTCCAACCTATCAAACTCTACCACCAACTATCCATATGGCTAAGTTCTTGCAACCTATATGATCCAGGCAGAGCCCATAATGCCAAGTGGCTGCACTTGAAGCTTCTCAACATTTGACATCTCAAATCTCTTTGTTCCTGGGTGGCCATCCACAAGTGAGATACACAAGGTCAACCATAAACATGGGCCTTGTGAACCACTCAACCAAAAACCACCAAGCAATTACCATTCCACCCAGGTGATTCATTAACTTAGTTGTTTTATTAAACAAAAACACAAGTCCTCAGACTTAGAAATTTTTCCATAGTATGAATGTATAATCCACCCTTGTTTTCTATTAGCTAAGCTAAGCTTGATAGTAGTAGGAATCTTAATTTAGGAAATGTTCCACTAAGGTTTAATCTACTAGGTTTTCCTATAGCAAGGTTTATACTTAGCAAAATTCCATGCAAGTTTTACTTAGAAAAATCATTAATGCATAGTGAAAGTAATGGGACAAAAAGTATGAAGCATCACTTGCCTTTTTGGTAGAGGGTATAAGTTCACTCCTTGTCCTTGCAACAATCACACTCTTCAAGTCACTACAATTCAATCAAGCAAGGCACAAACTCAATCTACCAATCAAGCAAAACATCACATAAAATCATAGAACTAAGACAATGCATGCAAGCATGCCAAGGATTGTTTTATTTGGAAAAAGTGGTTCCTAATGGGTCATGAACATTTGAAAACACCTAATGGTCATTTTATAATTGGCATAATCATTTGCAAAAGGTTTCACTTTATAAACCATTTTTAAAACAAGGTATCATTTTATGTGGTGTAGAAATGTTTTTACTAAGGCATTAACCTATAGGGTTCACAAAATACATTTTCAAATCATAAAACTTGGTGTTTGGGGTCAGAGAGTTTAAAACAAAACATTTCCCAAAAGTTTTCTTCCAAACCATTTTTAATAAATAAACTATATTTTTATTTGACTAGAATTGGTTTTAAATCAAAGAATCATTCTTTTTCTTTACCAAATACATTTTTGAAACCACAAAGTGTTTTCTATGGTCAGTAGGTTCAAATCACACCATTGGCCAAGAATTTTATCCCCAAAATCATTTTTGAACAATTTTTATAATCTAAACAAGCATACAAATGTTTCTGCAAAAACAAACATTTTTCCAGAAGCTTTTTACTAAACAAATGGCATGGTTGGCTAGGGCTTGTTCCACTGATTCCATTGATATAAAGTTTGCAAATTTTGGACGTGTGGATCAAAAGTTACAAGGGTTTCAAATTTGCAAATCAATCTGGTTTCAATTTCTGTTTTAAAACGAACTGGTGCCACGCGGCGTGTTCTGATTAGTCCATACCGTTTCGGTTGGATCGAGTACTCTGGTGCGTTGGATTTTAAACAGATCGTGCGGTGCAGAGCTATTCGTACCCTTTCGATCAGTGGATCTATCGTGGCGCTTGGATCGTCATCTAACGGCTATCGTCGCATTGACCAAGCTCTGGCGGCGCTCGACGGCTGCGCGAGGCGGCGACGGTCAGACGACGGCGAAACTGGCGATGCAGGAAGCGAGGAAGGAAGGGAGTATGCTCACCGTGTTCGCAATAGCATGGGGAAGCTCAACATGTTGTTGCTTCGACGAGGGGCGCACAGGGTAGTCCTGAATCGCTCGCCGGAGTTGTACTTCTCCTCGAGTGCGGTCAGATGTTGTCGGAGGTGAGTGTCTGGGGCGCAAGCGAGAGAAACAACGCATCAGGAAGATGCACACGAGTTCAAGGTTCACGAAAACACTCATCAGTGAGCAAGGGGCGCACGAGGTCGTCGGCTATGACTCACCGGAGTTGGGCTTATCGTCGGTGGCGCTCAGATATGGACAGAGTCGAGGCTGCAAGGCATGTGCGGGCAAGCTGGCGCTATGGGGAGGTTCGCCTGGAGGTGGGGAGAAAGCTCGGGTGCGCCAGAGAGCAAGGGGGGCGTGGGCTGGCCGGAATTGCCGTGGTTGTCCGTCGGAGACAGGGAGGTTGTTGCCAGCAATGAGGGCAGCCTAAGGGCAGAGAGGTTCGGGCGAGAGAGGGGAAAGAGAGAGGAGGGGGAGACGCTTTATCGTGCGTGGTCGCAGGGCGGGGTTATTGCGCCATTAATCAAGAATTAAGCTCGCGAATTCAACGCAGAAACGGGAGAGAGGGGGAGGAGGAACTGGTCGCGCGGTTGAAGACAGGTGAGCTGGCGGTGGGGTCCGCTTGGCAGCGTGAGAGAGAGAGAGAGGGAACGAGGGTCCACCAGTCATTGGCTTAGTGGGTTTCTTTCGCGGTAATGAAAACGTTTCGCGGGCGAGGGAATAGGTGGGCCGACTGGGCTAGGTCGTTTTGCTCTATTTTTTTCTGTTCTGAATCTTTTTCTTTTTCTCTTTTGATTTTCTGTTTTGAAATTCAAACAACAAATCAAACATTCAAAACAATTCAAACATTCATCACACTTGTATTGAGTTTTGGTTCTGTTTAACAACATAAACCAAAGTCCAAAACAAAATAAAATAATTTTATTCTTTTTAGGATCTATTTAATAATTAAATAAAATAGTCCTTAATTATTAATTCAAATAGGTTTTGATTCATTTAATAAAATCTCCATTTGAAAACTAAATATTATCAAAACCAAATCGCTAGGTTTTATTTGAAAATAAAAGATACTTGGAGAACTTGTTTAAAATAAAATAATATTTTTGTTTTAGGGTCCATTAATTATTAAATAAAATGGGCCTTAGTTATTAAATCAAATAGGATTTGTTTTATTAAAATCTTTATTTTGAAATCTAAAATAAAACCAAAACACTTCAGTAGGTTTTATTTGAGAATATAAAATACTTGGAAAACTTATTTAAAATAAATAAATAAGTTTTAGTGTTTATTTAAAATGGGAAAAGCCTTTACTTAAATAAAATTGGATATTAAATCCTTATTATTTTATTTAAATAAACCTTTACTATTTTTATCAAAACAAAACATTTTATTTCAAAAACTTGGCCAAGGTTTAATTTGGCTCTATAAAATAATCTTTATTTATAAATCCACCTTTTCTTTTGAAAACCAAATCCTTTTATTAAAAGATCCAAAATAGTAATTTTAAATATTTTTAAGTTTATTGTTTATTTAACTTTTTAAATCCCTTTAGGATTTTATTTGATCCAAATAGGTTTTGAAAGTTTCCAAATGGATTCAAAAAGTTTCTTCTCACCCTGAAAATCAACAAAGTTTTATTTTATTCATTTATTTTTCACATTACAAGATTTGGAAAATCTTGGGATGTGACAGGCTACCACCCTTAAAATAAATCTCGTCCCGAGATTTGGGAGGGCTAGGGTTACAAGTAGGCTAAAAAGCATCTAGGGTACTATCACCCTTAAAAAATTTCAACTAGTTTACATATTGGCCTTCTTGGGATCTTGGTGTAACTTTCCTGGACAGAAGTTTGCATAGTGGCCTAGTTCCTTGCATTTGAAACATGTGACAAGGCTGAGATCCCTCATAGGCTTGTTTATCTTGTGTTTCATCTTTTCTGGACAGTTGCTTGCATAATGTCCTAGCTCTTTGCAGTTGTTGCACCACACTTGGCTAATATCTTTCTTTTCCTTTGGTATCATTTTCTCTTGTTTGTTTCCTTGGTTCTTCTTCTTTTCTGGGCATTCACTGGCATAGTGTCCCATCTCTTTGCAATTGTAACATTGCAACTGGCTTATGTCCTTCTTCTTCTTTTTGGGTCTCTCCAAAGCTAGGAGTTCTTCTAGTTCATGTTCTTCATTTCTCACCTCAGAGGTGGGAAATCTTTCTCTCTTCTTGGGGCATTGATCTTCATGCTCCTTGGGTGTATGATCCTTGTCTCCACAATTATTGCAAACTTGGGTTCCCTCTAGAATAACATCTTTGTCATCCTTGTTGTCATTAGCTCTTTGGGAAAAGTTTTCTCTCATGTTGATCATTTGAGTAACCAATCCTTGCAACAATTTGGATTGAAGTTTCAAAATCCTTTGTATGGCTGGGTCTAGTCCATTGTTGTTGGCTAAAAGCTGAGTTGTCTCTTGGCTCAACTGGTTTTGGGTTACTATGAGTTCTCTCATGTTGTCCTCTTGGTTGTTGTTGGTGTCATCAACCTTGGTGTTGGAGTCTCTTGGAGTAGTCATCTGTTTGGGTTGAATTGAGATTAGAGTAGGCAAGATATTTCTAAGGGAATAATTCTAATCACAATTCACTCAAGCAATGTGCAAGTAATCACAAGCCAAACATTTCACTCAAACAACAAAGTTCAAGCACATTTTTAGGCAAAAAAAATATTTTTGTTACACCACATAAGTTGGTGTGTTTGTCTTAAACTAAATATGGTGGTCCATCTATATGGTTCACTTGAGATCTTTCCATCTTTCCTGGTTGATTCTTCTTGCATGAGATTCATGGTTCCCTTGAGAAAAACTTTTGGTCACAAAACTTCAAAGGTGATGTTGGCTCCTTTTAAGTTGTGTTTCCTTAGTCTTCAAATCTTGAGCAAGATTTCTTGTCTCATTTGTCCTTAGTGATATCCAAGGTTGAGTTCCTTGGTGAAAATGTTGAAGATGTTGAAGTCATTAGAGTTGAAGATGTTGAAGTCATTAGAGTAGAAGATGTTGAAGTCATTAGAGTTGATGAAGTCCTTTGCACATGGTGAAGTCTTTGGCCATGGGGTAGGTTATTCCATCAAGTTGAAAATAGAAGTGATGTAGAGTTGAAACCAAAATGGTTGAGGTAAGAGTTTACAAGATTGTTTGTAAATAAGTTTTGGAACAAATACAACTCCTATTTTTCTAAGGGTTTTTGTCCAATCCTAGGATTACAAATCCTACAGGCAACACAATGCTCTGATACCATCTGTAAGGGTCCCAACCTTTAATAAGGTAGAGTCCCCTGTGTTTACAATGCTAGTCCCTGGATCAATAGCTAGCATCCACAGTTAAGATGTAATATCAAGAAACAAAGGTCATAATACAATTTTATAACCAGGAATAACATAATTTTATTACATCTTACATAGCTCATTTGGATATTACATGACATTGCAGCAGAATAACTATAAGCATGGGTCCTTCATCTTCAAAGTGCCACAGGCAGACATGTTGGTTGTAGACTTTGTAATCCTAATCATCAAACTTTACTAACATCAATCAAACCTGCAACATACAAGTTACAGCCACAAGGGTCAATACATTTGAATTGTATTGGCAAGTGATACTATGGTAGTATAGTGGAGTCTATCATCTATATGCATTTGGCTAAGTGGAGTTGAGGCTTGCATTGCTCAAAATATATTTTTCCTTATCATTTGAAAACACTAAGTTTTTGTTTGACAAAATCATTTCTCCCAATCAAAGATTGAAGATCCTTTAACCCTGGTTCAACCACAAGTTTTTAACTTAGAAATTTGGATGATGAGATTCTTGATTGCTTCCATGTCTTGATGCTCAAATTGTCCTTTACCAGGGACATGGCTAAGTACTTAGATTTTTACACTCTGCAGAGGTGGTGCACTTTCCCCACAAGACTTGGTTTCACCAAGATAAGATCTTTCAGAAGCCTTCCCTTAGACCAAAATGGACGCGCTCCAACCTATCAAACTCTACCACCAACTGTCCATATGGCTAAGTTCTTGCAACCTATGTGATCCAGGCAGAGCCCATAATGCCAAGTGGCTGCACTTGAAGCTTCTCAACATTTGACATCTCAAATCTCTTTGTTCCTGGGTGGCCATCCACAAGTGAGATACACAAGGTCAACCATAAACATGGGCCTTGTGAACCACTCAACCAAAAACCACCAAGCAATTACCATTCCACCCAGGTGATTCATTAACTTAGTTGTTTTATTAAACAAAAACACAAGTCCTCAGACTTAGAAATTTTTCCATAGTATGAATGTATAATCCACCCTTGTTTTCTATTAGCTAAGCTAAGCTTGATAGTAGTAGGAATCTTAATTTAGGAAATGTTCCACTAAGGTTTCATCTACTAGGTTTTCCTATAGCAAGGTTTATACTTAGCAAAATTCCATGCAAGTTTTACTTAGAAAAATCATTAATGCATAGTGAAAGTAATGGGACAAAAAGTATGAATCATCACTTGCCTTTTTGGTAGAGGGTATAAGTTCACTCCTTGTACTTGCAACAATCACACTCTTCAAGTCACTACAATTCAATCAAGCAAGGCACAAACTCAATCTACCAATCAAGCAAAATATCACATAAAATCATAGAACTAAGACAATGCATGCA
This sequence comes from Avena sativa, assembly GCA_916181665.1. Lineage (NCBI taxonomy): Eukaryota > Viridiplantae > Streptophyta > Magnoliopsida > Poales > Poaceae > Avena > Avena sativa. The sequence continues at coordinate 96,534,816 of OV702294.1, forward strand.
AGCATTCCAAGGATTGTTTTATTTGTAAAAAGTGATTCCTAATGGGTCATGAACATTTGAAAACACCTAATGGTCATTTTATAAAGTGTCATAATCATTTGCAAAAGGTTTCACTTTATAAACCATTTTTAAAACAAGGTATCATTTTATGTGGTGTAGAAATGTTTTTACTAAGGCATTAACCTATAGGGTTCACAAAATACATTTTCAAATCATAAAACTTGCTGTTTGGGGTCAGAGAGTTTAAAACAAAACTTTTCCCAAAAGTTTTCTTCCAAACCATTTTTAATAAATAAACTATATTTTTATTTGACTAGAATTGGTTTTAAATCAAAGAATCATTCTTTTTCTTTACCAAATACATTTTTGAAACCACAAAGTGTTTTCTATGGTTAGTAGGTTCAAATCACACCATTTGCCAAGAATTTTATCCCCAAAATCATTTTTGAACAATTTTTATAATCTAAACAAGCATACAAATGTTTCTGCAAAAAAAAACATTTTTCCAGAAGCTTTTTACTAAACAAATGGCATGGTTGGCTAGGGCTTGTTCCACTGATTCCATTGATATGAAGTTTGCAAATTTTGGACGTGTGGATCAAAAGTTACAAGGGTTTCAAATTTGCAAATCAATCTGGTTTCAATTTCTGTTTTAAAACGAACTGGTGCCACGCGGCGTGTTCTGATTAGTCCATACCGTTTTGGTTGGATCGAGTACTCTGGTGCGTTGGATTTTAAACAGATCGTGCGGTGCAGAGCTATTCGTACCCTTTCGATCAGTGGATCTATCGTGGCGCTTGGATCGTCATCTAACGGCTATCGTCGCATTGACCAAGCTCTGGCGGCGCTCGACGGCTGCGCGCGGCAGCGACGGTCAGACGACTGCGAAACTGGCGATGCAGGAAGCGAGGAAGGAAGGGAGTATGCTCACCGTGTTCGCAGTAGCATGGGGAAGCTCAACGTGTTGTTGCTTCGACGAGGGGCGCACAGGGTAGTCCTGACTCGCTCGCCGGAGTTGTACTTCTCCTCGGGTGCGGTCAGATGTTGTCGGAGGTGAGCGTCTGGGGCGCAAGCGAGAGAAACAACGCATCAGGAAGATGCACACGAGTTCAAGGTTCACGAAAACACTCACCAGTGAGCAAGGGGCGCACGAGGTCGTCGGCTATGGCTCACCGGAGTTGGGCTTATCGTCGGTGGCGCTCAGATATGGACAGAGTCGAGGCTGCAAGGCATGTGCGGGCAAGCTGGCGCTATGGGGAGGTTCGCCTGGAGGTGGGGAGAAAGCTCGGGTGCGCCAGAGAGCAAGGGGGGCGTGGGCTGGCCGGAATTGCCGTGGTTGTCCGTCGGAGACAGGGAGGTTGTTGCCAGCAATGAGGGCAGCCTGAGGGCAGAGAGGTTCGGGCGAGAGAGGGGAAAGAGAAAGGAGGGGGAGACGCTTTATCGTGCGTGGTCGCAGGGCGGGGTTATTGCGCCATTAATCGAGAATTAAGCTCGCGAATTCAACGCAGAAACGGGAGAGAGGGGGAGGAGGAACTGGTCGCGCGGTTGAAGACAGGTGAGCTGGCGGTGGGGTCCGCTTGGCAGCGTGAGAGAGAGAGAGAGGGAACGAGGGTCCACCAGTCATTGGCTTAGTGGGTTTCTTTCGCGGTAAGGAAAACGTTTCGGGGGCGAGGGAATAGGTGGGCTGACTAGGCTGGGTCGTTTTGCTCTATTTTTTTCTGTTCTGAATCTTTTTCTTTTTCTCTTTTGATTTTCTATTTTGAAATTCAAACAACAAATCAAACATTCAAAACAATTCAAACATTCACCACACTTGTATTGAGTTTTGGTTCTGTTTAACAACATAAACCAAAGTCCAAAACAAAATAAAATAATTTTATTCTTTTTAGGATCTATTTAATAATTAAATAAAATAGTCCTTAATTATTAATTCAAATAGGTTTTGATTCATTTAATAAAATCTCCATTTGAAAACTAAATATTATCAAAACCAAATCAGTAGGTTTTATTTGAAAATAAAAGATACTTGGAGAACTTGTTTAAAATAAAATAATATTTTTGTTTTAGGGTCCATTAATTATTAAATAAAATGGGCCTTAGTTATTAAATCAAATAGGATTTGTTTTATTAAAATCTTTATTTTGAAATCTAAAATAAAACCAAAACACTTCAGTAGGTTTTATTTGAGAATATAAAATACTTGGAAAACTTATTTAAAATAAATAAATAAGTTTTAGTGTTTATTTAAAATGGGAAAAGCCTTTACTTAAAAAAAATTGGATATTAAATCCTTATTATTTTATTTAAATAAACCTTTACTATTTTTATCAAAACAAAACATTTTATTTCAAAAACTTGGCCAAGGTTTAATTTGGCTCTATAAAATAATCTTTATTTATAAATCCACCTTTTCTTTTGAAAACCAAATCCTTTTATTAAAAGATCCAAAATAGTAATTTTAAATATTTTTAAGTTTATTGTTTATTTAATTTTTTAAATCCCTTTAGGATTTTATTTGATCCAAATAGGTTTTGAAAGTTTCCAAATGGATTCAAAAAGTTTCTTCTCACCCTGAAAATCAACAAAGTTTTATTTTATTCATTTATTTTTCACATTACAAGATTTGGAAAATCTTGGGATGTGACAGTATGCATGCTGGATAACTTTTTTGCTCATACTGGTTTGCAGCTTCTTGTCTTTTTGTATTGTTTTTCTGATAATTTTGAATGTTTTACTGTTTTTGGTTCCATTTTTTATGGTTGTTAATATAATCTCTCATTTTTTCCTTTGTAGCTCAAATTGACGAAGCTGGTAGACCTGCCACTGTTGATCTGTCTTCTTCTGGATTAGTACCTGCATCAACATTGTTCTCTGCCCCTATCCAATCGCCTGTGTCCTCGACTGATTTTATTGATCCTTCGTCTTTGGATGATACTGTCACGATTGCTAGTTTTCCGGATGGTTCTCCTCAGCAACCAGCAAATGCTGCAACACCCTTTATTCCCGTGATGTTGGTCCCTGATCATGGCACTCATCAAGTCAGCACAACAACTGCTTTGGTGAATTATGTTCCTGTTGTTGTGTCGTCTATAGCTGTACCTTTTGATGGTGTCTCAGTTGCTGCTGGCCCGTCTGTTGCTGCTACGCCAAGATCTGGCTTTACAAGTGCTGAATGGTTTGCTGTATCTGGTACTGGTGATCATGCCGGAGATTTCTTCGACGTTTTTGAAGCTGAAGTCGTTATCCCGCTGTCGTGGGCACCCTCCACTTCAACTGGTAAGCATTCCACACGATGATTTTTGTATTTCAAATTCTTTTATTGTAGTTTATTTGTTAATTATTATGTGTTGTCTATTTATGCAACCAATGTATCATTAATTCTTAATAACTCTATTTTTTTGTCTGTGTTTTTGTGTGCTGTTTTTTCATTTTCTTCCTTCCTTGCTCCTTCCTTTTGCTCGACACATCTAGAATTTATCAACATAAACAGCGGGAAAAATAATGGCGGAGGCGAAAATGATGGACCGGATGGCTCTATCTAAGACAGTTTCCCACCTGAAGTAGGATGAAGATTCGTAGTTGATGAATTTTGTTACCGCGATGGTGCGCTTTTGATGTTATTCCTAGGGTGATCGTATTTATGTTCTGAATTTGGAGTATGTAGTATATTTATGTAATATGTTTGTGTGATACTTTTGTTGACAATGTGTTTGTGTCGTTATATGTAAATTATTTGTGTTATATGTTCCATGTGTGCTGAATTTACTTTATTTATACTTTTGCCTTTTTATATTCATTGTTTGAGGTGATTAAACATGTGGGAGTCTTTTCCCATCTGGTGTTCGTCCTTTTTTCTGTTTTTTCATTTGGAAGTTTCTTTGTTTTTTTATCTTTTTTCTAGCTAAGAACAAATTAGCTGATTCGGATAAGGGCAGAATTTATATGAAGCAAGAAAGTGATGTTATCTCTCTTGATGATCTAGTAGCTGAAAAGGCAAATGATGATTCAGACTGCCACATAATTGGGTCTCGGAAAGGTACTATGTTCTATCTTTTATTGTTTTATTTAGGTTCTGTTTATTAAGTTGCTTTGTACCTTCAGATCTTGTTTTAAATATGTCTTTTCTATGTTTTAATGTGCTCTGGTTTCCTGTTTTTTATTGCAATTGTACTAGATTACTGTACTTCGGCTAGTAGCACTGGTGGACATAACTTCATTGCTGAGAGTGTTACTCCGGCTACGTGCATGCGCACTGTGAGATTTATTCATCCTTCCAATGCTCTTAAGCCGCCTTTTCTGTGCACAACAACAACTGAGCATGAAGACTCCATATATGAGAAAGTTATTGTTCACCACAAGGATGAAGTTAGGTCAAGGATCAGAAGGTATATAATTCTTTTTCTTTTTTGATGTGGGTAACTTTTAGCCTTTTTCATGGATAACTATCTCATAATACTGTGGGTAACTTGTACAATGTTTGGTGGATAAATTTTTTTTGTCTGTACCTGTTCTTTTTATGCGTGTTTTTATGTGGGTAAGTTTACCTTTATTATATGGGTAACTTTAGGTTTATTGTGTGGACAACTCTTACTGTTATTGGTTGGTTACCCTTTCCATGCCATGGTTTGTATTATGTCTCGTGGTATTTATTTCAATGTATGGTGGATCACTTGTTCCTATTTTATTTGGACAAGCACTTACACTATTTGTGTTTTTGTTTTTGTCAAATTGTTAATGCATGTTTTTTGGGTCACTTTCACTGCTTATGGTGGGTAACTTTTATATGTATTATCTGAGTAACTTTTTAAATTTGATATTTGTATATCTTTTTTAGTTCTGTTTTTCTATGCATTATTATTTTAATCTAGCCTCTCGTGTTTCTGTTGTAGGTCAAGAATTTTACACATTAAACCGATGTGGGTAAATACTGAAGAACTTGCTGGCAGTGTGATGCCGGGTGGCCATCTTTCTAACACCGTGTGTGACATTTCTATTTCTGTCATGCAAGACACTTGTCCAAAAAACAAAGTCATTTTTCCCTACATTGTGACAAGGTATTTAATGGAACGGAAGTTTAACTGCAGGCTTTTGTTGACGCACTTCAGGAAAGATGTGTTGTACAAGCTCAGTCACAAAGATCTTGTATGTGTATTTCTGTCCTTGGTCTTATGCTCTTTTCCTTTTTTATTCGGGTAATTGTTGTTTATGTAGGTGTATCACTATATAGTTATATACATGTTTAACTGTTTTTTACATGTTATGCATGCTATTGTCTTATTATCTTTTGTTTTTTGTTTTTTGCAGTTATCTTTCCCTGTTCTTCAGGAGCTTGGTAAAAAAAAGTGCTCTATGGGGTATTGGTACATGATTTCGCTCAATATGCCTGCAAAAAGGTTTGAGATTCTTGACTCTCTTCGTGGACCAACTAATTTGGATATGATCGAGCACGTGAACCAGCTTGTGGATGCAATTAAAACAATGTACCGTGTGAACTACTCTGATTCAAGACGACAGATTGATGATTTCGAGCTTGAGTATGTTCCTGTACCGAAGCAAGAGACCGGGTCAGTGTTATTGTTTTGCAATCTTTTTTCCATTTGCCATTTTTCTCCATAATTATTATTTGTTGGTTCATCGCTCACTATTTCTTTGTTTTCATTTTACTCTGTAGTACTTGTTGTGGATTTTTCATGCTGAAGTATCTAGAATTATGGAACGGTAGTGTGGTTCCTGCCGTCTATCAAGAGCAGATCCTAACGTTCAGGAAGATTCTTCCAACTAAGTGGTTTGAGCACGAGCGCAACAGCCTATTAAATTGGAGGAGTTTGTTGGACGACAACATGCTTTGAGGTAACTTTTTTACAGCAGACAATTTATTGTGTTTTACTTCTTTTGAAACTTTAATTGTTGTTTTTTGGGTGACATAATTATTCCATACACTTGCATAAACTTGTGGTTTACTTGCTCATCTTATATTTATTGGGTTTTACTTCTGTTTGATTTGCGTTGATTACTGTAGTTTTTTTGATTTGTGTTGATTACTGTAGTATATCATTAGATCATTATGTCTTATATATATGCGGAATTTTGTTGGTAACTTAATTGTTAGTTTGGTGGGTAACTTATGTATAATCTTGTGGGTATGTTCTGAACAAAATGTTTTGGTAATTTGTGAACAAAACTTGTGTGTAACTTCTGAACAAAACAGTGACATAATGATTTCATACACTTAAAGGACCATAAACATTACAATTTTATAGGGATTCCATATTCATTGCATTCATTTACTTCATTTACAATGATTAATACACCATCTTAGCATAGTTTATTTCATGGCTATGATTACGTGCTTCAATTGGGGTATCCCTGTAGCTTCAGCTTTTCCTTGCAACCTTTGATGGTGTGTTCTGTTGATTGGCAGAAGCTGCATTTCTTCCTTTTCTTTGCAGCAAGATCCAGTGGATTTTTGTTTGCAATTTTTTGTGGGAGTCCTTTTGTGTTTGAAACTGGCGGGTTCTGTATATGCTGTGTAGATGACACGTTAGATCTTGAGTTGGTTGACTGTTGGGCAAAAGTTGTATTGCTGCTTGTCTTCCGCTTCCTTGATGCAGATGTGATGCTTTTTTCTGGATGCAAGGGTGCATCTGGAGCTCTGTATGATGGCATTGTTATCGCTGCCTCTTCTGCTTCTCTTGCTTTCTTTTGATCTTGTCTTGTCATGACATCTAGCTCTTGCTTCATTGCTTTCAAGTGTGTTCGTACTATTTTCTTACCATCGTCCGTCTTTACAGCCACCTTTGCTACCTTAGTGAACTCGTCCCTTAGTGTCACAAACACCATCAAATTGCGTTGTTCTACTGGCATTTCTCTCAGTTTTGGCTTTTCGCTGCCACCTGTTTCGCCTAACACTGCTGCTGCATCCCAAGTCCACCTTTTCAATATGTATGTTTTTGGGATGTCGTAGACTCTAACCTCTGTCATCACCTTAAGTATATGGCAGCAGATCATATCGTCTCTGTCAAACTTGCAGCACTCGCATGTGTACACGTTGTTGTTATAGTTCCCGTGCACCTTATAAACTCGAGTTCCGTAAAAAGGGACAGGACCACCTATAGGAGCTAGATCAAACTCGTACCCACCGATGTGCCTGCACTCGTAAGACGCGGACTCTTGCATCTCAGATTGAAACTTGTAGAATATGTTCCGTGTGTAGAGCTTTGCCATTTTGCGCTCCATAGGGTTGCGAGACCAGAATGGTGGGTCCGTGAGAGCTGTTTCTGCCTCTGCCTTCTCCTCAGCATTGTTTATCTTGTCTTGGATTGCCATGTACTGCTTTAGGAAGTCGAATATCGAGTTTTTGGGGTTGATGTACCTCTTTAGGACTGCGTTAAAGCCCTCGCTCCTTGCCGTGGTTTGAAGGAAGGGGAAGAAAGCATGCATGAAGTATGTCGGTACCCAGCATTTTCTCTCCTTCCATATTGAAAACAGATCTATGTTATCTTTCACTCCATAGAGATTTATCATATCCATCCAAAAAAATTCAAATTCTTCTGGTGTTAGGCTGTTATTCACGTAGGCATTGAATGCTTCTAGCAGTTCTGGGTTTTTTCCCATGAAAGGGCCAATCCTCTCAGTTGCGTTTTGCATGACGTGCCACCTGCAGTTCATGTGTATAGCATTAGTGAACACAGCTTTAATGGCCTCTTTCATTGCAGTGTCTTGGTCTGTTATTACGCTCTTTGGCTGTACGCCACCCATAGCTTCAAGGAACATCTTGAATAGCCACACAAAGCTATTTTTCAGCTCGTTTCGCACAAAACCGCATCCAAGTTGAATCGACTGACCATGGTTATTTATGCCGATAAACGGAGCACATGGCATCTTGTACCGGTTTGTGAGGTAGGTGGTGTCAAACGAGATGCAGTCAGAAAATGACTTGTATGCTCGTCGTGCTGCTCTGTCGACCCAAAAGATGCTCTCTACACGACACTCTTCATCGAGCGATATCTTGACGAAGAAATGTGGATCATATTTTTGTATTTTTGCAAAGTATTCCAATGTGTCCTGCATGTCATGATTGTTATGCTCATTGCGGAACTTGTCCCTCAGGTTGGAGATGTCCTTAGCTATGTATGGCACCTCTGATAGGCCGCCATAGAACAGTGCCATTAGCTGCATTTGCCGGGACATCGGTATGTTGCATGCGTGCAGCATCCTCAAGAATACTTGTTCCTCTAGTGGTATGCCGCGGTGGGAGCGCAAGAACCTTGTGAGCGACGGTTTGAGGATCAGTGGGTGATTGTGTTCGTCATCAAAATCTTTGACGTGATACCATGCATCTTTCCTCTTTAAATACATGCATGCTTTGCAGCCAGTTCTAGGATGTGTGTTATACTTTCTTGTTGGAACCACGGATTTTGGGTTTTGGCTGATTTCTGCTTCTTTCTTCTTATGGGGTTTGCCAGCACATGTGCACATAATGTTCACCCTGTCGTACTCACCATCGTCTGCAAAATGTCCCCAGTCAATTCTGATTCCAAACCCTTTTCTCTCTGCATATGCCCGGTAGTGTTCTTTAGCATACTTGAAGCTTTCAAAGCGCATCCCATGTGTTGGTGCATGTGGGGTGGAGTGCGCAGCATCCCCGTCATCGTCGTTTCCTCCTCCCTCGTCTGACCCTGGTGTGATGTAGGTTGGTTCCTCAATTGTATCTCCTGTTGCTTGTCCATATCTATGTGCAGTATCAATGCTTTCACTCACATTATGAACATGGTGTGATCCATCCCCTGGAATATATCAAAAAACAGCAGTCAATATCAGCATTGTTCATATCTCATGTGGGTAACTTTACAAGTAAAGTATTGGTAACTTTTATTGTGTACAGTGGATCACTTCAGCTCATATGTATGGGTAACTTTTATTGCTGCACATTCTTTTTCCAAACCTAACATGTAATGCAGTCTGTAAGTTAATTCTCCTTTTGTTGTTCAGCACAATTAATTCTGAATGGTAATATGTTTTTTGTAAGACCATTGTGCTTTTGTGGTGTGTGTGTGTGGATAACTCTTGCTTGTAGCCATGTGTCACTTTTGTTATGACTGGTGGGTAACTTTTGTGTTGAACATAACTATATTTTGTGTTCTCAATCTATCATGTTAGTGTGTGTTGTGTTGAGTGTGGGATCCTATTTAGTGATATGAAGTGGTTTAGTATAGTGTTCATAGGGGGAGGGGGTAACTGTGTGCTATTATGTGTGTTTGCTATTTTGTTCAAACATTTTTTGTGGTGAAATATATGGGTTACTTCAGTTATAGCAATGGATAAGTTTACTGTCAACATATGGGTCACTCTACTGAAAGCATGTGTGTAATTTTTAGTGTTAATTTTCTTCTTTGCATCATACCTTTAGCCTGTGGGGTGGAGTGCGCATCATCCTCGTCATCGTCGTTTCCTCCTCCCTCATCTGACCCTGGTGTGATATAGTTTGGTTCCTCAATTGTATCTCCTTTTGCTTGTCCATATTTGTGTGCAGTATCAATGCTGTGACTCACATTATGAACATGGTGTGATCCATCCTCTGTAATATAGCAAAAAACAGCAGTCAATATCAGCTTTGTTTATAGCTCATGTGGGTAACTTTATAACCAAAGTGTGGGTAACTTTTATTGTGTATAGTGGATCACTTTAGCTCATATGTATGGTTAACTTTTGGTAGGCAGTGGCTGCTGCACATTCTTTTTCCAAACCTAATGTTACTGTGTTGTGTTTAGTGATATGAAGTGGTTTAGTATAGTGTTTATAGTGGGGTAACTGTGTGCTATCATGTGTGTTTGCTATTTGGTTCAAACATTTTTTTGTGCTTGTGAAATATATGGGTTACTTCAGTTATAGCAATGGATAAGTTTACTGTCAACATATGGGTCACTCTACTGAAAGCATGTGGGTAATTTTTTAGTGTTTATTTTCTTCTTTGCATCATACCTTTTTGACGAGGAACTTGAACAATTGTATTCGTGTTTGTTGCACTGTATTTTTCTTCCTGCTCTTCTTGTTGTCCAAGGTCGATATTAAGGTCGAAAACCATGATTTCTTTCTGCAAGATCAAACATGAATTTCATTACAGTTATATGTAGGAACTAATTTTTTCATTTTCTATGCAGATGGTGTGCCAGAAGCTGATTCAGTAGAGGAAATTTTATACAATGCAGCAATTCATAAGTTTTGATAGTCAAATTTGTGTCAGATTTAGAAGAACATTGATGCCTCAAATCTGTAGCAAACATTGTAGAAATCGAAAAAATCTCTGTGTTTTTCACAGATCAGGAGTAAGATCAAGTTTAGGTTTTAAAGGATCTATGTGCATTGTTTTTGCTGAAACAAGCAGAATTTTCAGATGTTTCTATAGGTTTAGCAGAACGAAATTACCTCTGTTCAGGTGGGTAACTTCATATCAAGGTTTAGCTGAAAATTTCTATGTCCTTTTTGAAGAGGTTGAGGAGGAAGGAAGAAGGGGGATCGATCTAGCTGATGGAGGAAGGAAGAGATCGAGGACGACAGGGGGCGAGGGTGAGTCTTTTTGTTCTGTTTTGTCTCCTTTTTCTTTCTTGAGGGGGAAGTTGATGCTGGGGAGGAGATATCTGCCGGGAGAGGTGGTGCCAGCTGGGTTGGTCACGCGTCGTGCATGACTGTACGGATGCGCGCGGTAAGAAGAGGTCAGAGGAAGGAATCGCGGGGGGGGGGGGGGGGGGGGGTGGAATCGGACCGGTGCCCGCCGGATGCGGGAAATCTGGCAGGCGCCAGCCCCCTAGTCGCGTCCGTATAAATAAAGCCACATCGGCCAAACTGATACAAGGTGATGGGAGAACTCCTTACAAAGCAGATCAAGATAAACAAAAAACACATGAAAGACCACAACTTGCCACCAAAGACAATCACCCGAGAGTGGGGAGAACCGGCGCTCCACAACGACGCCCCCAAGAGAGTAACGATGCACACCGCTGCCGCCGCCAAGACCGAAAGTCAAGGGTTTTCACCCGGAGCCTAAACACGGAGAAGGTAGCCGCAGCGGCGCCCCCAAGAGGGTCACGATACCCGCAGGCATCGCCGTCGCTGGTGCCGAAGCACTGAGCTTTCGCTCGGAAAAACCTTCAAGCCGCTCCGCGTCACCCGCCCACGCTTGTTGTCCTCGAGTCTGGCCTCCGACACACGATCTGGGTGCTGCTGAAGCCAAAACATCGCCAACACCGAAGTCCCCCAATTTCCGCTCCTCGCCACCCACATGACCAAAGAGGAGGACCACCACCACCGCCACGTCGCTCGCCGAAGAGCCTCGCGCGCAGTCCACCTTCCGGGGCCGCCGCCCCGGCGTCCATGAACTCGAGCCAAGTCTCCAACCAACATCACATCGCGCCGACGGCAAGGAGGGCGGGGTAGATCAGGCACAGACCTGCCAGAACCGAGCCACCCGACAGTCTAGGGGAGGGGAACAACCCTCCATCACCCATGGTGATTGCCGTCCGGACGCAGCAGTAGTACCGACTAGGCCTAGATCAGGCCCGGCCAAGCCGGCCAAGCCTAGATCAGGCCCTGTCAGCGCCGCCGCCGCACTGCTGCAGCCAGGCCGTCGGCGCCTACGTCCACTGCAACCCGTGCTGATCTACTAGTGCTGCCGATGTACAAGCTAGGCCGCCATGTCTCGCTGCCGGAGCCTCCGCTATGCTGCTGCTGAAGCGCCCGCCGCTGAGTTGGGCGCCGGCCGAGCCAGACGCGCCGCCGGGGGAGGGACCGCGGTCGCGACGCCTAGGGACAGCCCTCCACAGATGCGCCGCCTGCCGGTCGAGCTCGTCGCCCCGCCAGTCCTCACCGCCGCCAGGGGCCGCCGCCCGCGAGGGAGCCACCGCGTCGGGTAATGGAGGGCCTGCCGCCGCCGGCCCCGTGCGGTCTTTGCCGGGCGGAGCTCGCCGGCAGCGACAGGGGAGGGAACGGGGAGGGAGGGGGAGGAGGCGGCCGGCCAGGGGCGCGCCTCGGTCGCCCTCGCGGGGACGACGCGAGACGCCGAGGGAGACGCGAGACCAGCTAGCTTTCACTAGTTTTGTTTCTATGAGCTCTCCATCTGAGTGTTTTAGCCCCTGCGCTACTACTGCTAGCAAACTAATTGCGCATGTTGCGGTGAATCGATCGGCTGTCGCATTCTATCTTTTTTTTTTTCGAAACCCAGTACAGACACAACGCTCATGAATTCATACATATACTCACTTCTGAGAACGTATCGTATCCTACCTAGTACTTGTCTAGGTGAGTCGAGTATAGCACGAGTCCCCTTCAAAATCAAGCCAGTACGATTCCGTTTCGTATCAGGTTCTAGGTAGCGACGTACTAGGTACTGATTGCCTGTGTTTTCCTCTATATTTTGATGCGATCGATCATCATCGGACGACACACCTAACAATGGACATCGTCCAAGTAGGAGCAGGATCACACGCACGCTAGTCGTCGAAGCAAGCAATGGACATCCACACGGACGTGCTAGTGGAGATCCTGCTGCGGCTCTCGCCGATCTGCCGGCGGCGGCTCCGGCTCGTCTGCCGGCTGTGGCGCGACCTGGTCCAGGAGCGCACCCCCAAGGCACAGATCGGCCCGGCCAGGCCCCTCATCGACACGGAGTCCTGTCGTACATACATCGTCGACGACGTCCAAGGGCGCGGCAGATGCACCCCGCTGTGGACGGCGGGCCACGAAGCGAAATACAGGGACATGCAGCTGGTGGGCACCTGCAACGGCCTGCTGTGCCTGTGCGACAACTACAAGCCCGGCGGCCCCATAACCTTGCTCAATCCGGCCACCGGCGAGGCTCTGGCCCTCCCGCCGGTCCCGGGCGCCGGCCGGTTCACGCGCCCCAAGAGTGGCTGGCATCAGGCGTACGGCTTCGCGTACCACTCGGTCACGGGGCGGTACAAGATCGTGCGCGTCCCGTGCGAGGAGGACAGGGTGCAGGTGTTCGCGCTGGGGGAGGCGTCGTGGAGGGACGTGCCGGTGGCCGCTGGCGCGAGATGCAGGCTCGACGCCGGCGTCGTCGGCCTAGACGGGGCGGCGTACTGGGTCGCCGTCGACGCCGGGAAGGGGACCGAGAGGATCATGTCGTTGGACCTCGAGGACGAGTGCGTCGTGTCCACCGAGCCGCCGCCGGAGCGCATCTGCCACCTGGCCGAGGTGCGCGGGAGGCTGGCCGCCGTCATTAGCGACGGCGTCATGGCGCATGAGAAGGTCCAGGTGTGGGTTCTGGAGGGTGAGACTAGCAGGGTGGAACGGCGAAGGTGGTGGAATCATCGGTACAGCGTGCAGCTGCCAAGAGCAGGACTACAGGAGTATCCGTCGCGGACGCCGGGGCAGCGGCTCGCGCGGCCACACCTGGGTCATGGCATGTCCACCATCCTGACGCACGGGACATGGTGCGGCCAAGGGCTGGTCCTGTATCAGCACACGCCCACAACCTCTACGTGCACTAGTACTACCGTGGAGTGGAAGCCACGGCCGTTGTTAGGCTGCAACAACTGGGGCCGGATTTATCGGACGTTCGCCTACACGGAGACCACGGAGCCGCTCAGTGCGTACAAGATTTGGACTTAATGTGGCGACCGCAATCGTCTCGTCGGAGCAGAAGGTATATGATGTGGTGCTGAAGCAGGCCGTGTTGCTGAGGCGGTAGTTGTGATAGCTCTGTACCAACCTAATTTTCCTATGATGCAGAATATCAGTGCTTCTCCGTCAACTGCACAACCAAACCCAAAGCCAAAAAAACAATCTGAATCAAGCAGGAACAAGGCTTCACCTACTTCCAGCAGCAATGCAAGATTCGACAGATTCACTTTCAAGCATCGTTGATTGTTTTTCGTGTTTTAGAGAATGGAAAGTTTCGGTCGATGAGTGGGTCAGTACAACTCCCTTAGACAATGCAATGCTCTGTAACACTTGCAGTTCAACCCTCTTCTCCCATGCACAGGGCCGGCTCTGACCCATGGCCAACATGGGCGGCGCCCTAGGGCCCATGCCTGATGGGGGCCTATGATTTGCATGCTCCTTTATTAGTCAGCTGTTTGGTTTTAGGTTAAAAAAATCAGTTAAAAGGCCTAGCATAGAGAAATAACGGACTAAACCAAATCAAGAATCGATCTCCCGTTTAGTCTAATTCGTGTTCGCCTGTTTGTATCCCTAATTTCCTACTATCGTCTATTCAACTGCGGACTGCCCTAGCCGCCCTGATCTAGATTGGAGATCGCCAATTCGTCATTGCCTATTGGGAACTAGAATTGATCATTTGAACTTTTGAATCCATATGCATTCCTTTCCGCTCCTCATCGCCTTTTCTCTGTTGTCCTGGCCCCTGGTATGTTCAATCGCCACGGAATCCGACTGCAATGTGAGATTAGGGACTTGGAGTTTTAGTTTTAAGTACTATTTAATTCCTTCACAATTATAGGTGTCCAAATGTTGCCTGAAGAACATAAGTCCTGCGTTGAGAAAATAAATTAAAAATCAATAATCGGTTTATTGAATCACAAAGAGGTGCTTTAAAATAAGTATTTTCTGGTCAACTAGTAGTTTTGATATCAACGCCAATAATCAATTGCAAGAATCTGATTCGGGAGAAGATGATTTTGCGGCAACAGGTTATTTAACTACTCTTTTATTTTTTCTGTCACTATATGACATGGTTTAAGTGCTTAACAATCATGTTTATACATCTTGAAGTAATAATGTGTTGTCGTAACTCTTAATACTTTGCATGTAAAAATAGCCATTCATACTTATTTATATATTAATATATACGTGTGCATATATATAGCTTTATAAGGGCCTATGTTGTCGATCTCGTCCTAGGGCCCTTCAAAACATAGAGCCGGCCCTGCCCATGCAGAGTCGCAATGATGCTTGATGTGTTGTGGAAATGCCATACTTACATGGACAACACGATTAATGTGAAACCGTTAAAAAATGTACTCCCTCCGTCTGCAAGTAAGTGTACTTCTAGCTTTTGCCTAAGTCAAACATAATTAAATTTGACTAACTTTATAGAGAAATATAAGAACATATATTACATCAAATTGATATATTATGAAACTAGATGTAAAAATAAATCTAATGGTATTAATTTAGTGTCATAAAAATATTGATACGTTGTCCTAAAAAGTTAGTCAAACATAGTAAAGTTTGACTTAGGACAAGGCTAGAAGTACACTTATTTACGGACGGAGGAAGTATGCCCCATTGCAACTCACGGGCACGTTTGCTAGTGGAAACAAAATCATGCACTGATTTGGAAATAAAATTAGTGCACTAAAACATGTTTTCTTTTATTGGAAGCAAATTAAACAGCGTGAAATAAATCAAGAGAGAGTTTGATAGATTAATTAGTTGGAAGAAGTAAATAATTTTGTTTCCAAATTTGAAAAATTGAACTGGTTTCCCCTAAATCCAGCGCAAACCATTGTTTCCATTGTCTTATGGATTTCTTTCATAGTATTGTTTCATAGTATTATAGACATGGAAACTACCTAGAGTATTTTCTGTGTCTTAATCAGGGCCTTAATAATTCCTGATCTAAGGGATGAAGATGACTTTTTAGGGACGAGCGACAGGATCAGGAGTGATCCTCAGAATCGGTTATTTATGTAGCAAATCGTAAATTTTATACAGAAAATTAACTTCCTTAGGACCACCTTACATTAGCCAATCAAAATCGCTAATCCCATGGCAGAGTGTACCATCCATCCCTAGCAGTACTTCCTCTCGCCTACAAATAGCCTGCTAACTGCACCATAGGCGATGTGAACACGAAAGAGACAGTATAACTGCATAGAAATCCTGGCACACTAAAGAGCAACATGGGCACCAACTCATTAGTGATCCTCGTGGCCTGCTTGTTGTTTTGCATTGCCTACGAAGGTATAGTATTCTGGATGCCAAAACAAATCACCCTGCCGTAATTGAGAATCAGATTGTCTAAGTATCTCAATCTACTCTTCCTTTTTCATGTGCTCACGCAGGAAGTGCAGGTGCTCCACGAGCAGCCTGCAGGACTTCGGATCTCGCCGTCAGCACGGACACCTACCCGGATCCGGAAGGAAGACCGGAGTACTTCGTGAGGGTGGCGAACACTTGCGCCTGCACGCAACGGAACATAAAGCTGGCGTGCCCAGGGTATAACTCGTCCATCGTGGTCTACCCGGCCAGCGCCATCACGCCGGACCGCGACGGCATGCTCTGCACCCTCGTCGGCGGCGGACCCGTGGAGCATGGTGGGGAGGTCTACTTCTACTACGAATGGAGCACCAAGTTCAGCTTTGAGCCCGTCTCCTCCACCCTCCACTGTTAGATAATTGCGATTAAATGATATTATGATCTTATGAAAAAAATGTGTTTCCTTAGGTGACAAAAAGATTTTTGTTTAGACATGTAATTTGATACAAGTTTTAGAGTGGTTAGCATTTTTAATAACCCTCCACATGCCTCGATTTAACCGTGAAAAATGTGGCGGCACAAATTCGACAAAAAGAGACGAAAAAAATAGTGTGGGACTAACAAAATTAAGATGGGACCGGAACAAAAAAAAACTGTGGTATTTTTGTTAATTAGAAGTCGATCGTTCCGGTGCACACGGTTTAAAATCCATATTTCTCCCTGAAAAAGACATCAAATAGCCAACCGATCCCTCACAAGGCCAGCACCGCTCCTTAGTCTCTCCACCGATCCTAACGCCCTCCGCCGAGGGACGAAGCTTCATACAAATAATTGGGCAGGCCAAGCTAAATCGAATTAGTAAACCGTAACGTGGAATAAGTTTGACCATCAGGCATGGAATTACATATTAGAAAATCAGCCTTATTCCAATCGAATATGCTTTTAAAATCTTCGATGCAATCTTCATACTTGTATTTGTTGTAGAGAATTTTAGTTCTGAGTTCTGAGATGATGCTGCGAAGTGAAATTTGATGAAATACGTACTAACTCCATTCCTGATGGTCGGTGTGCCATACGGGCAAGGTCGCCGGCTCGCTGCTGCTAGCACTTAGCTACTTGCATCTGATGTTCGGGGGCTGGACGCCCTCTTCGGTTCGCCGCTGCTAATCACTGCTGGATTTCGGAGACTCGCCTTTAGCCAGATCGAGGGCTCGAGGCTGCTGATGCAGTGGTTGCTAGGAGCCCGAGACAACGAACTGAATTAAGGGTGCTGAAGGGGATGTATAGATTTTTTCTAAGGGTCACGGGAAACAGTGCGCTGCAGTGCTGCTGGTGGGCTGGAGTTACGTGTAGATATGTTTAGTTTTGCTCCAAAGCTGGGCGGGTGGCCCAGTTTGTCCCTCACATAGCTCCGCGAGTGGCCGTGGCCCCAACGCCGCTCGATCACCTCCCGCAAACGACCATAGCCGCAGTCTCCCTCGATCCTCTATTGTGAGCACATCTCGCCAACGACTGTAGCCACCGTCGCCGCCATCCCACTCCTCCGCTCCGCTCGACCGCCGCGTCGCTGCCTCGATCTGCTTCGAAAGTGAGGGGCGCACGGTGACGGAGGCCCTTGTATGATTGTCAAATCAGGAACACACACACATCACCTATATTCTAAAATCTGAATTAAAGGCCAATAGATTCTATGTCAAAGTTTGATAAAAGTAATCAACAGTTAATCAACGGTTAGAAAAAAATCACAGGCAACGGAATTGGATGGAACTCGGCGGAACGAAAAGTTTCGCCCAAATCACCGTAAAACTTGGTTATTGTTTATAATTATCATTCGGAATAATAAATAGTGTTAATGAGTTGTTCTCTTTTCTAACATGCAGGTTGAAGATAATATTATATTGCAGTATAGATTCGACAGACTGAAAAACCCAACAGCAGATCCGAAGCCAAAAGAAAATGCGCCCAGAAATAATGGAGTGGGAAGTTCAAACAAAAAAACAGCTAAAATGGTACAGGAAGAAAGGATGGAGGCAATGATGGAGCGAATGGTATAGCAAATGATGAAGAGTATGGAGACAGTGATGGTACAGAAAATGATGAAGAGGATGGAGGCAATGATGGAGCGAAAAATGAAGAGGATGATGGACATATATGCAGAGGTGACATGACATTCCTTTAATCTCCTTATTAATTTTCATTGCTATTTGATTCCTAAACTATAGACTGTTTTTTAGAAACTTGTCGCCAAGTTAAACAAGGAGGGCGTAATATACAAAAGCACTGCAGCTTCTGTTTCCAACTCAACTGGAGAGGAGGAAGACAAAGGGTCATATGAGAATGGAGCTGCATTAAAGAATTTTGGTATAAGAAAGACACCGTATCCGCTGAAGTTGAAGTTGATCAGATAATTAATGAAATCGTAAAATTCATAAATAAAAATAGAAAAATGGTGATGTGACAACAGAAGTTGAAAGAGGCAAGAATCCGTGGAAAGCTCCACTAGGCAGCACATCTTATAATCCTGAACAAATCGATGATCTAAAAGTGTCTAAATCAGTGTCGTCAGAGCTACCGACGTAAATTTACCAATCAAGCAAGATCAACTGTAACAATCAAGATGGAGCAACTGCTTCGGATGATTCTAGGAGCGCCGATAGTCAAGTTGTTGCATGCGATAAGTCGAAAGGGAAGCGAAAAATACAAGAAACACTCCACTAGGCAGCACATCTTATAATCCTGAACAAATCGATGATCTAAAAGTGTCTAAATCAGTGTCGTCAGAGCTACCGACGGAAATTTACCAATCAAGCAAGATCAACTGTAACAATCAAGATGGAGCAACTGCTTCGGATGATTCTAGGAGCGCCGATAGTCAAGTTGTTGCATGCGATAAGTCGAAACGGAAGCGAAAAATACAAGAAACAATAAAAAGTTATGTAGGATTTGAATCCCGAAAACGTCGTGGAACTAAGAGAGGTACTGCCTTTTTTTCTTGTTGTAATATATGTTGTGCACCGACATTCTATTTATTTGCTGCATAGATTTTTTTGATAACAAGAATGAGGATCAATCTGGGTTGACTGATAAGCAGATAGCAGCAGTCGTTAGTTTTGTTGAAAACGCTTCAAAGAGCAAGTCACATGGTGAAAAAGTTTTTTATCAACATCAAAATAGAAGTATCGACACTTTAATCCAGCTTAAAGTAGTTCTAGACCATCAGTGGCTTACCGATCCTAAGTTTCATTTAAAATGTGTATGTCACAAACATCTATTATCAGTTTTTAAGATTCAATTGGTTAGTTTGTTCCAGGTAATTGATGCTTGCATTGGAGATTTATCACTCTGTGTTGGGCATGACGAGTACATATTCACAACAGTTAGGACAACATTCCTCTTAAATCAAGTCAAAAAAGGGCGAAAATAAAGAAGTCAAAGCATAACATGAACTATGTGATAGAACAAAAGTGGATCAATTGGTCTAGTTATGACCGAATATTTTTCTCGTGATAAGATAACCATTTTTTATTTGCAAGTTATCAATACGCGTAATAATTTTGAGAAATCATTCTTGATTTTGTCATTTTAATGCAGGCCTATTTCCCGCTTAATATAGACAATTCGCATTGGACGATAGTTGTCATGCACGCACCGAAGAAATAATTCCAAGTTCTCGACTTGACATACCTTAGTCGGAGAACTTGAAAAAAAAATCGGTGCGTGCATGACAACTAGGAAATAGGCATGCATTAAAAATGACAAAAGCAAGAATGATTTCTCAAAATTATTATGCATGTTGCTAACTTACAAATAAAAAAGTGGTTACCTTATCAATATCCGTCCATAACTCGACCAATTGCTCCACTTTTGTTCATCACATAGTTCATGTTGTGTTTTGACTTCTTCACTTTTGCCCTTTTTTACCTAATTTAAGAGAAATTTTGTTCTAATTGCTGTGAATATTTTCCGGTCATGCCCAACACGGAGTGACAAATCTCCAATGCAAGCATCAATTACTTGGAACAAGCTAACCAATTAAATCATGAAAACTGATAATACATGTTTGTACATATGTATGTTTTAATGAAAACTTACTGGATCGTTATCCACTGATGATCTAGAACTACTTTAAGATGGATTGAAGTGGCAATACTTCCATTTTGATGTTAATAAATAACTTTGTCACCATGTGACTTCTTCTTTGAAGCGTTTTCAACAAACTAACGACTGCTGCTATCTTCTTATCGGTCAACGCAGATGGGTCCTCATTCTTGTTATCAAACAAACCTAAGCAGCAAATAAATAGCATGCCAGTGCACAACATATATTACAACATGAAAAATAAATGGATGGCAGTAACTCTCTTAGTGCCACGACGTTTTCGGGATTCAAATCCTACATAACTTTTTAGTTTTTCTTGTATTTTTCGCTTCTGCTTCGACTTATCGCATGCAACAACTTGACTATCGACGCTCCTAGAATCATCCGAAGTAGTTGCTCCATCCTGAGCGTTACCATTGATCTCGCTTTGATTGGTAAATTTCCGTCGGTAGCCCCGACGACACTGATTTAGACACTATTAGATCTTCGATTTGTTCAGGATTATAAGTTGTGCTGCGGAGTAGAGCTTTCCACGGATTTTTGCCTCTTTCAACTTCTATCGTCACATCACCATTTTCCCCATTTTTATTTATGGACTTTATAGTTTCATTAATTATCTGATCAACTTCAACTTTAACAGGTACGGTGTCTTTCGTATATCAGAATTCTTTAATGCAGCTCCATTCTCACATGGCTATTTGTCCTCCTCCTCTCTAGTTGAGTTGGAAACAGAAGTTATAGTGCTTTTGTATATTACGCCCTCCTTGTTTAACTTGGCGACAATTTTTTGAAAAACATAGTTTATAGTTCAGGAATAAAATAACAATGAAAATTAATAAGAAAATTAAAGGAATGGCATGTCACCTCTGCATATATGTCCATCATCCTCTTCATTTTTCGCTCCATCATTGCCTCCATCCTCTTCATCATTTTGTCTACCATCACTGTCTCCATACTCCTCATCATTTGCTATACTATTCGCTCCATCATTGCCTCCATCCTTTCTTGTACCATGTTAGCTTTTTTTTGTTTAATCTTCCCACTCCATTATTTCTGGGCACATTTGCTTTTGGCTTCAGATCTTCTGTTGGATTTTTCAGGTTGTTGAACCTATACTGCAATGTAATATTATCTTCAACTTGCATTGTTAGAAAAGAGAACAACTCATTAATATTATTTGTATTCCGAATGATACTTATAAACAATAACCAATTATTTAATAGATGACTAATTACCACAACACCTTGACCCAGGCCATTGTCGCAGTCAAAGTCATCCCTTATCATAGCAGCATCCTTCGTCCAATTCACATTATTGGTTGCAACGACAATTCTGTATTCAGAATAAATGGATCACATATTGGCTTGACCTTTTCCAAATAACCGTACTGCATGAAAAATAGTAGAAATCAGTGATATATATTATTTAACATTTTAAGTGTGCAATGAATGAAGTGTAAGTGGCGATACATACCTGCAGTATTGATAAGTTACCCCTAGGCCACTGTCTAATTACTTTGTACCTAGCTTCAAGCTTCAAATATACCATGAGATGCTCAAGCAAAAACTGACACCAATTAATCTTGGACATACTGTCTAAATCCTCAACCAATGCCCAGTATTCTCTAGGTACATTATATTTTCCTATTAGGGCCAGCACTGTCCCAAGCAGAACTAGGGATCTTCGGAAGAAGTCATCGTCCACGGATTTACTGGTCACAATCTCATTATTTAGTTCATCAATGTCGATGTTCCCTATTTCTGCGCTGAGAAAACATGCCGGAATGCGTGTCTTGGCATCATCCCCTTGTTGCTCAATTATTTTCATACCAGAAAATCCAATGTTCCGTAAGCCATATATGCACTCGACATCTAACCGAAAATTCACCTTTGTTCCGTGGTAAAATAAATTTGCTATAATTATCAAACATCTCTAGCATGCATTGTAACAGGACAGAGCACATTTTTATACGAGGAATTTGCAACATGGGCCAAAGATTTGTTAAGAGAAATTTTTCAATGGCGCAAACTATAGGGCGATCGAGCTCGTCCATGCTGTCGTACAAAAAAGATGATTAAGTACGAAACAAGTATGAAACTTAAATTTGAATCTACTATAGTAATCAAGATTAACCTCTGACCTATAAGGAATACCGTGCAATCACACACCCCAGACTAGTTTTATTCACTGTATTTGTATTTTTAAATCTAACAAGCCAAAGATGTGGCTCGTGGGGAGAACAAATGCAATCTGAGCCTGCTCCATATTTTATTCTAACATCATGTTGCATGCAGATACATGTGCAATTACGTAAGGACGACCTGATCTGGCCTAGCGCCCCCATCGACATCTGGCCGCGAATTAGACGGCCATGTTTGGCAACTAAACATATGCGCATGCTTGAATCACTCCACGCTTGATGCATCTACTAGCTTAATGCAGATCGAAAAGAACTAATCACGTAAACTAATCAAGATTAGAACCTAAGACATCTTACCTGGTGATGGCGACGGTGACCACTGACCACAAACGGCCGATCTGGAGCAGTGACCGCACGCCGGGTCGGTGACTCCTCGTTGGGGCATGGATAGGGACGACGTGGGAGGCGGAGCTAGGTAGGAGATGGGATGCGTTTTACGAGAGGCTGGAGGCGGCGCTATGGTGGAGGTGGGAGGCGGCGTGACCTAGTAAGGGGCCTCGTAGGTCGTGGACACGCAGGACTCGGCGTGATCGTCGTAACTTGCCACCGATACGTGCACTCGGCGCCGTGCATGCACGCTTTAATGTTGCCACACGGCCTAGTTAATAAGGCCGCGAAGTTAATAAGGCCGCGTCGGTAGGACTTACAGTTGTTTAGTTTCAAATGTAAATTTGAAAATCGTAAAGATTGAAAAATTAATACTCCCTCCGACCCAAATTAATTGACTTGGATTTGCCTACATTCAGATGTATCTAGCACTAAAACATGTCTAGATACATCCGAATCTAGACAAATCGAAGTCAATTAATTTGGGTCGGAGGGAGTATTCATTTGTAAGAACTAAAATACTAACATGTACCACAATTTTGAGGTGATTTCAAAAAGGGTCAAGAAAATCGAGTTGTTTAAAAAGCTAGCATAATTGAACCCGAAAGGTGTGTTTGTAATTCTTTATTTTTTTTTTGAACTTCACAAAAACCCCTCAAATTTACTTCACATGCGAGATGGTCAAAATATGAACTTCACAAAAACCCCTTAAAAAAGTCCATTGGTCAACCTTCGTACGAAAAAAGCTAGGGGTAGATTTACGGAGGCCATAAACTAGGGCGGTTTCGCTGGAAAATTTAACCGCAGAAGCGTCGGAATCCCACTAAAATTTGCATCTGACCCTACCATATGTCCACAACTATGGTGCAATGTCCGTAGATGCAATGAGTATCTCTCGGGTGTGACCGTCCTCCCACGCATGCCTTGGAACTCACTGAAGCTCTAGACCTATAGGAGGAATCTTCCGCTACGAGTCAAACGGACGGAAACTTGAGCCCAACCTTGGTTTCCCATGTTCCTACGGACTAAATGAACCTGAACAAACAAAAAAGTCCATTGGCCAACCCTCATACGGAAAAATCTAGGGGGTAGATCTACGGGGCCTAGAAACTACGCCTCCATCGATGGGAACAATTGGCATGGAGGAAATGGACGTGATCACCAAGGCAACAAGAACCCCATCAACACAAATGATAAGGACGTCAACCGGATACTGTGCTATAATTGTAAGAAGTGGGTACACTTTGCAAGAGACTGTCTAGAAATGAAGAAGAATGGTGGAAGCTTTAATGAGAACCAACCCAATCCGTTTCATAAGGGACATGTGAACCAGGTCGATGTGGAAAAAGCATTTGAAGAGCCAACTATAGCAAATACTAAGTTTTGACCAACACTTCGTCAAATTTTGTTTTTTAACACTAGTGCATCGCATTCATTCCTATCAAGAAGACATCAGTAATTTGGTGGCTTGCCAATAGACTTCGAGGCAGGAGAACCCTCAAGAACCAACCCCATAAGACCATTCTTTTTAAGGTTGGTAGCCCCCCCTCTAGTCTACCCTAGACCTAAACCCTTTCTTTCTAGCCTTCTCGAATCTCGAGGACGAGATTCTTTGAAGTGTGGTAGTTTGTAACATCCCAAAATTTTCTAAATTTTGGAATGTAATTCAAATAGCTTGTTTGAATATTTGAGTCCCCAAAAACTTTTTAGAATGACTCCTTTCTTGTATTAAAGCCTAAAACCCCCATTTTCCAAAGTTAGCATCTAATTATTTTAGGGAAAATGGCACTCTAGTTATTTCATTGTTAGTCAAAAACAGATTCTATAAAGCTTTTAGTGTGTGGCGTGATTTTACAAAATTTTATAAAGTAATTTTACTCAATTTGGATTTGTAAAACTAAAACTATGAAATGATTTATAAAATAGATATAAGAAAATATTTCAAACAAAAAAAGGGCAAGACGACCCAATTGGGCTGGCCCATTGCTTCCTACGCCTCTCTATTCTCCGCGCATGCAGCGCCCAGCAGCGCAGCTGCAGTCTGAGCAGCCCAGCGCCGGCCAAAACCTGGAACTACATCCCCTCCCTCCGCTCACTACCTCGTCGGCCCACACCGTCAACCTGACCCCACCTATCAGCTCTTCCTCCTTCCTCCCGAACGCCTAGTCACCAGATGTGGTCCAATCCATCCTCCAACATCCCCCTCCTACATATCCGGTTATCGCCTTCTTCTCTTTTATGATGGGATGCAAGGACGCACTTTCTTCCATCGCCTCCACCAACGACCGGTGGTGGCCGACTGGGAGTTCGTCGGGAGCTCGCCGGGAGCGGTGGGTGAGGAGGGTTGACTGCATCGGGGATAAATGTGATGGTGGTGGAAGGAGAATAGGATGGGTATTTCCTTCAATCGACCGACCTGTCAGTCTCCACCTCATCCGGCTAAAATACACCGTACAACTATACGTACAACTATACGTACATATGCCCGTACGAGTCGACCTCTCACCCAGAACCCACTCAAAACAAACCCGGAACCCAGTTTCATAGACAAAAAGTGCTCTCGGGGGTGGCGGATACCGAAGCAAGAGTCTTGGATCAGAATATGTACATATTGGGGCCAAACTTTCGACAAAAAAATAAAGGGTGCATATATATCGATGTTCGAGATGTTAAATATGTTTAGGCGTATATTCTTTATACATGTATTTACTTGTATTTTCCCTATTGTGACAATATAGAGTAATACTCCACTTGGACAGGTACTAGACATTGTAACAAACTCCTGGGGTGTTTCCGCGGTATATCAACACGGAACCGATGCAAGGCAACGCATCGTTAGAGCTAGGTTTTCTGTCATGGTATTAGAGCTTGCTCCTCTACCGATCTAGCCGCCTCAAATTTTTCGCCGCCGCCGCAGCTTTTTCTGCCGCCGCCTCATACAGCCGCCACCATTGTCTATGGTCGCCGCTGCCCAAGATAAACCCAACACCAAAAGCCTTTGCCGCCACCGTAGACCCTCTACTGCCGCCGCCCACAAATCCAAAAACACTAAAAACCTTGCCACCGCTGTAGAACTCCTACTACCACCGCCAACAACCCTACAACTCAAACCCAATACCGTCGCCGCAATCTTGCCACCGTGCTCAAATACCATACAAACTTCTGCTGCGATCTCACTTGTCGGCGCCGCACGTCGCAATGGCTTCGTCTTCCTCCGTGACCTCGCTGGCTGCTGCCCTTGGTGCGCCCCCAAGCCAGCTTCTCACTCAGGAGAATTCCCTTGTGTGGAAAGCACTTGTGGTGGCTGCCCTCCGTGGCGCTCACGTGATCAACCTGGTTAACGGAACCGAAAAAGCTCCTACTACAAAGATCAAGGCTGAATATGATAGTGGAAAGAAGATATCCATTGAAAACCCCGACTACATCACATGGATTACTCGTGATCAACAAGTTCTGTGGTATATCTTAAACTCTCTATCACCTGATCTGATTTCTGAAGTGATTGGTCTGAACACATCTACTGAGGTATGGAAGTTCCTTGATACCCTCACCATGACACCATATCGCTCTCGCACTCAGCAACTACGATCTGCCCTCATGACACAAAAAAGGGGGATCTCTCTGCCGAAAAATATCTCACCAAGATGAAGACCTTGGCCTCAGAACTTGCAGCTGCAGGAAAACCACTTGATGATGATGAACTCATTTGGTCTATCATGCATGGCCTTGGATATTCCTATAACACACTAATGGTAGCCATCAATGGAAACCCTAGCACCACTCTTTCATATTATGTAGTCAACTCCAAGCCTTTAATCAGATGCATAAGTTAGAGTATGGTCGGGAGGTTTTTGTTTCCTCTGCCAACATGGCGCATCGTGGGGGTGGTAAGTCCCTGCCACCACTCCAAGGTGATCATAGACGTCATGATTACTATGAGGATGATCATGCTCGCCGAGACAGACAGGATGATGACCATGGTCACCATGACAGATATGATGATGATCGTGTCCGCAGGGACATGTATGATGATCGTCGTGGAGGTGGTGGTGACCGTCGTTATGACGATCGCTCACGCCACCGTGATGATGATGGCGGCCAACACCGTGATGATGGTGGTCGAGAGGATGGTAGACGGCATGATGATGGTCGACGCCATGGCCATGCTCCTACACCCTATGTCAATGTCACTTGTTAGATATGCAAGATTCATGGTCATCCTGCAAATGATTGCTGGTGGAGGTTCCAGAATAATCGTGATCGCCGTGATGATGATCGTGGTGACAATAGTGCCAACATGGTTGCCAACATGGCCTCCTATGGTGTTGACACAAACTGGTACTCTGACACTGGTGCTACAAATCATGTTGCTAATGAGATGAGCAAGCTCTCCTTCCAGGGAAAGTACACAGGACATGATCAAGTCCACACGAAAAATGGTAATGGTATGCAAATCTATCATATTGGTCATTCGATGTTGGACACTCCCCATAGCTCTTTACATCTTAAAAATATTCTTTATGTTTCAGATGCTTCAAAAAATCGTCTTTCTGTTCATAAGCTTACACTTGATAATGATGTCTTTCTTGAGTTTCGCCCATATTTTTTCTTGATTAAGGATCAGGCCACAAGGAGAATTCTCTTTAGAGGTCCGTGCCATGATGGTCTCTACCCGCTAGTGCCTTTGTTTATCGGGTCCTCTAAGCAAGCCTTCTTTACAATAAAACTGTCTTATTCTACATGGCATCGCCACTTGGGATATCCATCATCCTTTGTGGTGCAGCAAATCCTTAGGAAACATCATATTTCGCATTCGCCTGAAATAAATCCATACATATGTGATTCTTGTCAACTAGCCAAGAGCCATTAGCTACCATATCCAGTCTCTACTAGTGTTTCCACTTTCCCTTTTGAGCAAGTGTTTTCTGATGTATGGGTACCAGCACCTACTTTTGTAGGCAAACATTCATATTATGTAAGCTTTATTGATGATTTTAGCAAGTTCACATGGATATATTTGCTTAAAATGTGTTCTGATGTTTATCAAGTTTTTCTCAACTTTCCGCAACTTGTTGAGCGAAAGTTTGACAGAAAAATTATTACTATGCAAACTGATTGGGGTGGTGAATATGTAAAACTCCATGGTTTCTTTCAAAATATTGGTATTACTCATCATGTCTCCTGTCCTCATGCCCATCAACAAAACGGTTCAGCAGAACGCAAACATCGTCATATTTTTGAAGTAGGACTTGCTCTTCTTGCAAATGCATCCATGCCTCTCAAGTTTTGGGATGAAACTTTTCTTACAACTACTTTTCTCATCAATCTTCTTCCTAGAAAAGTTATAAACTTTTCCACTCCCGTTGAACGTCTCCTTGACACTAAACACAACTATGAATCTCTAAGAGTCTTTGCTATGCTTGCTGGCATAATCTTCGTCCCTATAACAAACAAAAATTGGCTTTTCATTCCACCAAGTGTGTTTTTTTGGGTATAGTCCTAGTCATAAGGGTGCCAAGTGTCTAGATACTAAAACATGCCGTATCTATATTTCTCGAGATGTAGTTTTTGATGAAAATGTTTTTCCTTTGCTGATCTTAATCCCAATGCTGGAACACGCCTCAAGAAAGATATTCTTTTGTTACCTTCTAACAACGGGGATACACACATTGATGATCATATGAATATGCATATTATACCTAATGTTGATCCAACTCCTATAGACAATGTGGTTGCAGGAGATGATATTATATTGCAGCATGAATCAGCAAGAAATTCTGGAGAAAACGGTGAAGAAATGAGCAGAAACGGTGCAAATACACACTCCGAAAATGACAGAACAGCTGACTATGTCCTAGGTAGCAATCCCGAAACAGATCCGCCTATACCAAGTAGCAACCCGAAAACAGATGTGCGTGTGCCTAATCCCGACGTCTCCCGCCTGTCATCGCTTTCACACCCCATGCTAGACGCGTCGTTGCCGCGGTCCCCACCCTCGAACATGACCCGGTTCCCGCCCAGCAGCTCTGCGCACGTGGACGTGGACGTGACACCAGCCGGGTCCGCCCGCTGTCCCTTGCTCCGCATCAGGACGACGCGAGCAAGCGCCTGGACGAGACACCGGCAGGATCCCCTTCACCGTCCCCTGCTATGCGTTAGGATGACGTCAGTGGATCTGATTCCTCCATAGATGATGCAGATACTTTCAGCCCTAGTTCGGGATCCTCTGTGCCACGATCTCCATCGCCTCAACCTGCACCACCAGAACCTCGTACACGACGGGTATCCGCAACCCCAAACAATATACTAACGATACCATTCGTTATGGTTTGCTTTTGTCTACAGGGGAATCAACATCACTTTCAGAAGCTCTCTCTCATAATTGTTGGAACAAGGCTATGAAAGAAGAATATGATGCTTTGCTAGAAAATAAAATATGGCACCTTGTACCTCCAAATTCAACAAAGAATCCCATTGATTGTAAATAGGTGTATCGTATCAAGAGACATGATGATGGCACAGTTGACAGATACAAGGCACGTCTGGTTGCAAAAGGGTTCAAAAAAAGGTATATCATTGATTATGAAGATACTCGTAGTTCAGTTGTGAAAGCATCCACTATTAGACTTATTCTTTCAGTGGCTGCCTCTCGTTGCTGGAGTTTGAGGCAGTTAGATGTCAAGAACGCATTCCTTCATGGTGTTTTAGAGGAGGAAGTTTATATGAAACAACCTCCAGGTTTTGAAAATTTTGGAACTCCTCACTGTATATGCAAACTTGACAAGGATCTCTATAGTCTCAAACAAGTTCCTCGAGCATGGTATTCCAGACTCAGTACAAAGCTGCAGTCCCTTGGGTTTGTTCCCTCTATATAAGATATCTCACTTTTCTTTTACAAAAAGTCAGGTGTTATGATATTTGTTCTAATCTATGTTGATGACATTATTGTTACTAGCTCATTTGATCAGGCCATCTCTCTGCTGCTACATAATCTAAAGGATGATTTTGCTCTCAAAGATCTGGGAGATCTCCATTTCTTTGTGGGAATTGAGGTAAAAAAAGTCAATGATGGTCTACTTCTTACATAGGAAAAATATGTCACTGATTTGATTGTGAGAGTTGGCATGAAACAGTGCACTCCATGTCCTACAACTTTGTCTTCCACTAATAAGTTGTCGCTTCATGA
The DNA here is from genome assembly GCA_916181665.1 of Avena sativa. Lineage (NCBI taxonomy): Eukaryota > Viridiplantae > Streptophyta > Magnoliopsida > Poales > Poaceae > Avena > Avena sativa. The sequence goes on from OV702294.1 coordinate 96,564,584, forward strand.
AGGGACACTTCTTGGCCCTTTTGATATTACTGAATATAGAAGTACTCTAGGTGCTTTGCAATATTTGACATTGACAAGACCTGATATCTCTTTTTTGGTGAACAAAGCGTGCCAGTTCTTACATGCTCCAACAACCTCTCACTGGACAGCTGCCAAGGGAATATTGAGATACATTCAAGGAACTATAAAAGTTGGGCTTGTTTTTCAGAAGTCTTCTTCAAGTCTGCTTAGTGCTTTTTCTGATGAAGATTGGGCAGGCTGCCTTAATGATAAGGGATCCACAAGAGGTTTTGCTATATTTTTTGGACCAAATTTAATATCTTGGAGTGCCAGAAAATAAGCAACAATGTCAAGATCAAGTACTGAGGCTGAATATAAAGCATTAGCCAATGCCACAACTGAATTAATATGGGTTGAAGCTCTCCTTGGTGAACTAGCTGTTTCACTAAAAGAAAAGTCATACTTGTGGTGTGATAACTTGGGAGCTACATACTTGTCAGTGTTTTATGCAAGAACTAAACACATTGAGATTGATTTTCATTTTGTCAGAGAGAGAGTTGCAAGCAAACTGTTGGATATTAGGTTGATATCTCCAAGGATCAAATAGCAGATGAATTTACAAAGGCATTGCCTGTACGAGATCTTGATGATTTTAAGCGTAATCTCAACCTTAGACAAGGTTGTGATTAAGGCGGTTGTTAAATAGGTTTAGGTGTATATTCTTTATACATGTATTTCCTTGTATTTTTGGTATTGTGACAATATGGAGTAGTACTCTATTTGGACACGTACCAGACATTGTAACAAACTCCTGGGGTGTTTCCCCGATATATCAACACGGAACCGATGCAAGGCAACACATCGTTAGAGCTAGGTTTTCTGTCACGAGATATAGACAACATAATTGTATCAGGACAACATCGATGCCGGATTTGTACTGACCTAAGCCAAGGTACCCGTCGATCTAAAATAACATAATTTCGCCTCCCTTCGCACATCGAATCAATTTGCACATGGAGATGGAATTCGGGGTTTTGCGTGTACCCAGAGTTTGGTCTTCCTTCTCACAGCAATACCGAAGGTCTCTGTGACGTCCAGACCTTCAGGCGTGACACCACAGGGCAACTCCCAATCAAAGTGGAACAGGAGACTAGCGAGTGCTAGCTCCATGTTGGCCATCCCCAGTGACGTGCCGGGGCACATCCTTCGGCCAGCCCCGAACGGGAGGTACTCGAAGTCGGCGCCCTTGAAGTCGACGACGTTATTCTCAAACCTCTCCGGCCTAAAGGTTTCAGCATCGCTCCAATACCTATCGTCCCTCCCGATCGCCCACACGTTCACCAACACCTTGGTGCCCTTTGGAATGTCGTACCGCATCACCCGGCACGTCTCTCCACACTCCCGCGGCAGCAGGAGCGCCGCCGGAGGGTGCAGCCTCAGAGTCTCCTTGATCACCAGATTCAGGTAAGCCAGCCTCACCCTTCCGATATCGTCCTCGATTAACTTGTCTTGCCCCTTGAAGGCCTCCCTCACCTCCGCTTGGGCCTTACGCAGGATTCGTGGGTTTTTCATCAGCTCCGACATTGCCCATTCTATTGTTGTTGATGATGTCTCGCTTCCGGCAGCAAAAATGTCCTGCGGTTGCTTACCACAAATAAGTGCTACTAAATATAATTAAGCAGTGTCAGCTGTCAGGATGGCTGGGAGGATTGGATCATACGAAAATGACGGTGCTGATGATCTCGGTGGTGAGTTCGAACTGGAGCCCGCCGACCTTTTGAAGCTTGAGGAGGACGCTGAGCAGATCCTCGTCTCTCTCCGTTGCGCCGGTGCGCCCTTGTATGATGCTCTGCAGGATACAGAAGATGTTCCTCTGGCACTTCCTCATGTCCCGCGCCGCCGCGCTGAAGCGGCGCACCAGCCGCGACGACGGGTAGAGGTCGGCGAGGTTGAAGCCGCCGGTCAGCCGCACCGCCTCATCGAGCTCGTGCAAGAATTCGTCGCTGTGGTCGCACCTCCCGCCGATGGCCGCACGCACAACGACGTCGTTCACCATGCGGCAGATCTTCTCGCTGAGGTTGACGGCGTGGCCGTCGCGGCACTCGGCGGACACGGACCGGAGGAGCCGCGCCACCTCGTCCTCCCGGATGGGTCGGAAGGAGAGCACGCGGCGCTGGTTTAAGAGCTCCAGAACGCACACCTTGCGGAGCTCGCGCCAGCGGTCGTTGTAGGGGGAGGAGAGGATGCCTTGCCCGCCGCAGCTGATGATGTCGAGCGTGGCGCTCAGGTGGCGGCCGGCGAAGGTGGCGTCGTGGGTCTTCATGACCTCCCTCGCGGCCTCCGCGGAGGACACCACGAGCGTGGGCACGGCGCCGAGTCGGAGGAGCATGAGCGGACCGTGTGTGCGGGAGAGCTCGCGCATGGCCTGGTGGGGCAGGTCGCTGAAGCGCGACAGCAGGAGGTGGTGCAGGCTGCCGACGAGCGGCAGCTGCCATGGGCCGGGAGGCAGTCGGAGCGCGCGTGTCGGCGATGTGTAGCGGCGGATGATCAGCTTGAGCAAGACAGAGAAGAGGAAGAGTAGTAGTGCGAGCGTGGTGAAGCCCATTTTGGTCAACTGAACCGCGGCTGATGAGGGAAAAAAGATTTGAGTGGGCTGATATATAATGAATTAATCATTGAAGACACTCTATCATAGGTACTGTACTTAAAAATTCGTGGACGGGGCTTGATCCGTACAGCACGTACGTGGACGGGGCTTGATTCGTAACAGGACCTAAATTTCATGTCAGGTCTGCGTAGAGATGTTGAATTAAAAAACTGCATATAGACACTGACAGGTCAAGAACGGATATGGTTCTCGCGCAAAAAGAATCGATACTGTCTCGTGAGACTCGTGAGACAGGATCACCCGAGAGTAACAGTAATGCTACACCTATGGATTAGGTGGAGAGAAAACAGCATTATTGCCGGAGTAACGTATGTTGTCGGCAACTGAGAGCACGTTTATTTAGCGGGTCACTCGTACATATCATGGCCATCGAGCCTCTATCACATATACTCCTTCCATTGTCTGTGAATAAGATGTATCTAGACACATTTTAGTATCTAGAACCTATACACTAAAAGGTGTTTAGATACATTTCCTTCACAAACCTAAAACATCTTATATTTCTAAACGGAGAGAGTACCTTTCACTAAAACCACATATCACGACACATACGTCTATCCTTAGAGCATCTCCAGCATACGCTCTAAAATTTGGCGATGTAAAAACGATTTGCAACGTGCACTACTAGGAAAACGTATGTTCGTGGCGCACCTGAAAAGGCCTTCCGTGTCACACTAGCAGTGCGCTACTAGCCTCGCGGTGCGGCTATCTCCTAGCCGTGGCGCACTGTATGGTGCGTCAGGTTGTGTCGAGATAGGCGTGGCGCACTACCAGGTGCGCCACGGGTAGGGGTACAGGGTGCGCCACGGATGTGTTTTTCAGAAAACAAAAAAAAATGTAAAAAACACCCTCGTTTTGAATTGCAAAAGCAATTGGGTCCGTGCATCGCTGCCGTCGTGTCACCTCGCCGGAGCATGGTCGTGGCCACGACCTACCACCGTAGGGAGGTGCGGGAGGCCGTGACCGCTCTAGTCCTCGCCGGCGTCGAGGTGGTAGGAATGGAGTGGTTGGAGAAAGGGAGGTAGGAAGAGAGGGAGGAAGAGAGGTCGGTGAGGAGAAGGATGCCGCCGTCGCCCGTTGTCACTGCGAGGAGGAGAAGGCCGCTGTTGTGCTGCCGTCACTGCAAGGAGAGGAGGAGGCCGCCGTAGAAAGGACGCGGCCATGCAAAGAGAGAAGGAGGCCGGAGAAAGGACGCCGAAGCAAGGTGGCCAGAGAGAGGAGAAGGGGAAGGAAAAGGAGAAGGAAGAAGGAGAAGGGAGAAGGAAGAAGGAAGAAGGAGAAGGGAGAAGGAAGAAGGAAGGAGAAGAAGGGATAAGGGAGAAGGGGGAAGGAAAAGGGAGAGAGAAAGGTAGGTGGGCGGGGTGGGGATTCAAATTTTGAATCCTGCCCAACTTACTCGTAGCGCACTAGGTGGTGGTGCGCTACGGGTAAGTTGCCCTTTATTTATTTCTGTAGGAAAAAACGGTCATTTGACCGTAATTTTTTACTTTTTTCGAATTTTGAAAATCTAAATAATCGCTAAACGACCGAAGATGATTGCGAGCGGATGCGAAATCTCGTTATCGTCATTTTGGTATATTATACGTTTTTTTTGACATCACATGCAAAAGTTACGGCCATTTTACCGTGTCATGACTTTTTTTGCAGAAAACATGGAAACTCATGTTTGTTAATTTTCCTAGAAACCAAGTTATTCCAAAGAGTCCACTATAAATTATCAAGAAACCAAGTTATTCCAAAGAGTCCACTATAAATTCCTATGCATGGTGTGTTACACCATTCCAAGTATATTCATGTGTTTATTTATTTTTCAAATTAAATTTTTGTTATGTAAAAATTAGTGATTAAAGCTCTCACAAACTTGAAGGCACATTTTATTTCTTGCACTTAATAAACCTGAACCATTGTGACTGTCTTATATGCTTATATTCTTGCAAGTTGTAAGTTGGAAATTAGCAAAACCATGCTGTCATGGGGCATGCTTTCAACATTGCACGTATTCTATTTAGTTGATATCATGTTTTTTTGTTTATAGATGTCGATGGTGTGAAATAAGATGGGAGCTTTCAATTCCATGGAGTATGTATATGTGTTAGAGAAATGCCTGGGCGGCTAACCTAAGTTATGCCTAATCATGGTGGAAACTTGCAGCAAAACCATAGTGGCATTCTATGAAGCATCCTCAATAAAAAACTATGCAAATAGCAAATAAAAAGATCGCTAAGATGCTTACTGTTTGTTGCCTTGTTATTTTGATATGGGATAGCTCATGTGTCATGGGGCAAGGGATACCTGATACGTCGCAAACGTATCTATAATTTTTTATGTTCTCTGCTTGTTTAGTATCTATTTTGCTTTGCTTTGTCTACACTTTGAGGTATTTTTTATATGTTTTCTAGGACTAACCTATTAACAAGATGTCACAGTGTCAGTTGCCTGTTTTCTGTTGTTTTTTGTTCCAGAAAAGTCAGAAAATGAATATTCTCGAAATTGGACGGGACAAAAGCCAAAGTCAATATTTTACCGTGGGGAACACGGAGCCAGAAGGCGAGACGGAGAAGGGCCTCGAGGAGGCCACACCCCCTAGCCTGGCCTGCACCGGGGGGTGCAGCCGCCTAGGACACCCCCTCGGCCTCCCTCTTCGCCTATAAGAAGCCCCCGATACCTAAACCCTAAGTATCCGATCAATCTTCAACGAAACAGTCCGTAGCCGCTGCCACCATCGTCCCTGGATCGGGGGGATCTGAAGCTCTTCCCGGCACCCTGCCGAAGGGGAGAGATCATCTCGGAGGCCTTCTTCATCACCATGCCAGCCTCCGGTATGAAGCATGAGTAGTGCCACCTTGGACTAACGGTCCATGTAGTAGCTAGATGGATGTTTCTCCTCCTTTGTGCTACCATGTTTAGATCTTGTGATCTCCGTTCATGATCAAGATCATCTATTTGTAATCATGCATGTTGTGTTTGTGGGCATCCGATGGATATTGAGATTACTATGTCAGATTGGTTAATGATTCTATCTTATTGATTCTATCATGTCTCTGTTGTTTGAGATCTTGCATGCTCTCCGTTTCTAGTAGCTATCTTGGCCAAATAGATGCTAGTGACTCCAAGAGGGAGTATGTATGCTTGATAGTGGGTTCATGCCTCTATTTAATCTGGGGAAGTGACAGAAATCTCTAAGGTTGTAGATGTGTTGTTGCTACTAGGGAGAAAACAACGATCTCTTGTTCATGGAACAAGTGGATTGTTTACTTTACACACCTTGCTTAAAGCAGTTATCCGTTGCTTGCAACATAATACTAGAGGGGGTTCGGATGATAACCTGAAGGTGGATTACTAGTCATAGATGTAGTTGGATGGCGGTCTATGTATCTAGTTGTAATGCCCAATCAAATCTCATAGGATCATGAATGTCTAGTATTGCATTGCTATGCCTTGCTCTATCCTATCAATTGCCCTGCTGTAATTTGTTTACCTAGCATGTTATCTTGTTTATCTTAAGGAGAACACCTCTAGTGAACTATGGACCCCGGTCCAATCTTTACCATTGATACATCTTCCACTGTTACTGTTTACTTTATACAAGCCACCATTACCTTCCATACCATACAGTTAATCCTTTGTTTTCACCAAACTGGTTAGATTGACAACCTCACTGTTCGTTGGGGCAAAGTCTTGAGTTTGTGTTGTGCAGGTTTCCAAGTTGCTAGCAACACCTTTGAGTCATTTCCTTCCTCCTACTGGTTTGATAACCTTGGTTTCTTACTAAGGGAAAACTTGTTGTTGTGCTCATCATACCTTCCTCTTGGGGTCTTCCAACGAAGCTCTACAATGATCTGAGCTACACATCATCAAGCTATTTCTGGCACCGTTGTCGGGGAGGCTAAGGACGGCTTCACAAGGAGAGTCCTTCACAACCTTTCTCTTTACTTTGTTTTTGTTTTGCTTAGATTGTTTTGCCTTGTTTTGTTTGCCTCTTTTTATCAAAAACTACAAAAAAAATTAGTTTTGTTTGGTTTGCTTTCTCTTATCAAAAACACAAAAAAATTAGTTCTTCCTATAGTTGTCACCTTGATCTAGACCACCATGTTGATCCCTAAGTTCACTCTGAAAGACCTTTCAATAGGTAGTGGCTCTATAATTGGGAAAGAAAATACTGAAGAATTCTTTAATCATGTTAGCAAACATGAGGATATTGAGGATAGATCCTTAGCAGAACTTGCTCCTAATTCTGAAATTGCCGCATCTTCTATAGTTCACATGTTGGAGGCTAGGTTTGTTAACCTTAACCCCATGATGCAAATAATGTTTCTTAAACTAAAAGAAGAGGAGGATACAAAAAAGAGAGATTTTATTCTAGAAACTTTGCTAAAAGAGTTCAATGATGTTGCTAAGGAAGCCAAAAAGGTCTTTGAATGTTTTAATATGCTAGGTTCTTGTGTAGATGTTATGGGTACTTTATAAAAGTTGGATAAAACCAAACCCAATGGAGAGGAAATTAAGATACCCATACCTTTTAAACTTGTAGGAATGCATGAAGCCTTAGAAAAGAATTTTGATTGGATTGTTCCTGAAAACCCATTTGATGAAAGTAGTGAACCTAAGAGAGATGAGAAAGGATCCTCTAAAAATCATTTGGATGAGATACCTTTCCTAGTTAAAGAGATTTCGAGGATTGATGTTAATGCTTCTTCATTTGAAAATACTTGATTCTTGCTTCTTATGCCTAACTTAAAGGCGTTAAAGAAAAGTACTTCTTGGGATATAATCCAATCGTTTTATTGAGTCTTGGAAGTTATTATTCTGTAATTACCACTCCTTATCATTTTTATTTGATTTTTGTGCCAAGAATAACTTCTAATGAGAGGGAAGTAAGATTTGGGGAGTTGCTGTCCCGAAACAGATTTTTGTGCTCCAGTGTAAAAATTCATGTAAAATATCTGTAAGTCGGATTGAGATGTAATTTTTTGAATAAATCCTCCAGTTTGTTAGATAACTTTCTTTAGTTCAACACTTTTTGATTTGAGCAACAGAAGGTTTTTGAAAAAATCGGTTCTACCTGCTGGTCTGTTTTGATAGATTTCTGCCATTATTTGCATTTGCTTCTTATTGATTCCTTTTTGGGTTCTTTTTGGGAAATTGAGCTATTTGAGGGAATTTATATAGTAGATTGTGTATTTAGTGAAAGTTTTGCTGTTTTAAAACTAAACTCCAAAGGTCTATTATCTTTTGAATGCACTAATGTTGATAATGAAGATTGTGTGAAGTTTTGTATGAAGGAAAATTTTCAGGTGTAAAGGAAGAATGATGTAATGAGATGAAGAATGGACAAAATCTCAAGCTTGGGGATGCCACCCCATGTCACCCCAAGAAATATTCAAGATTTACAAGCGTCAAAGCTTGGGGATGCCTTGGGCATCCCCTTCTTCATCAATAAAAATCTCAGGTCTTTTTAGACACTTCGTTTTTTTGTTTCATGCACAGTTCTGAGTTGATTGGTGTTGGAAAGGAGTAGGAAGTTCTTGCTTAGTAGTACAACAGGAGCTTTCTTTGACTATGACTTAGACTTTATCATGTCATGCTAGATGTTGTTTTGACTTTATGCTTAGTGATTATTGTTGTATCATGACTTGTTCCAAACAATTAGGATTGCTTAATGTGCCTTAAAATAATCATGCGTTGTTTTAGCATATAAAAGTATAGTATTGTGGTATTCTCCTTTGATGCTTTGTTTGGGTTGACTTGGCACATGCTCACACCATGTTATGACTTTGAACTAGTCACCTTAGACTCTATGATCATTTCGTTTTTGACTTGTAGTACCATTTTATGCTTTGATTAGTGATGTTTTGTCGCTCTGCACGATTATGGCCATTATTGCTCTCTTGGTTGGTCGCTCCCAGTCTTTTGCTATCCTCCACTTGTATGAGTAAGCTCTACACATGCATCCAACTCCCAATAAACCAACTTATTCCAAAGTGTCCACTATTAATTCCTATGCATGGTGTGTTACACCATTCCAAGTATATTCTTGTTTTATCTATCTTACAAATTAAACTTGTTATGTGAAAGTTAGTGATTAAAACTCTCACAAACTTGATGGCACACTTTATTTTTCTTGCCCCAAAATAAACTTGAACCATTGTGTCATCTATGTTGTACATGCTTGCACTTATATGTTGGAATTAGCAGAACCATGCTGTCATGGGGAACGCTTTCAACATTGCACTTGTGCATTGTACCCAGTTGATATCATGCTCTTTTGTTTGCGGATGTCTTCGGTGTGAAATAAAAGGGGAGCTTGTAAGTCCATGGAGTTATGTATGTGTGTTAGAGAAACGCCTGGGCCGCTAGCCTAAGCCATGCCTAATAATGGTGGAAACTTGCAGCATCACCATAGTGACCAATCTATAAAGCTTTCTTCTTATAAAAAATAGATATATTGAAAAGAGGAAAGAGAGAAAAAAGCACCATTTTCCCATGGTAAATAACAAGATTGCTGAGATGCTCATTGTCTGCTTGCCTTGTCATTTTGATATGGGATAGCTCCTGTATCATGTGCAAGGGGTACCCCGTTGGCGGTTCATTATGATACACATGTACTTAGTATGACAAGAACGTAGTTGTGACTAAAGTTGAGTAGCATGAGGAGCGACCCTCGTACTCAAGGGACATGAGATTGCCAACTTATACTTTATCAAGCATATACTCCATAGTTTGTTCACTTTAACCTTAATCACTTCAAGATGCTTATGATAGGGGCAATGAGAGCTAAAAGCTAACAAGAACCATAATTTTTGTTAGCTCTTTATGAGAATTGAAATCCCTCCTTCCCTTTTATGAAGGGCCTTTCTTCCACCTTTATATTGAGTTTCCACCTTCTATCCTTAGGCACCAGTTAAGAGAGCATAGTTGTCATTCTTAGTTCTATGTGTATTGTCCCAAAACTTATTGATTGATGCATATTGTTGATATTGCTTGCTCTTGAACTATTTGTATCTACTCACTCTTATGAACTTTGAAGGTGTCCTATGCATTTATTGCTACTCTATGAGAGACAAGCTGAATGCCACTATGCCATGTTTTCTGTATGTGAAACAAACAAACATTTTTCAATGCATGTTATTCATGATCTTTGTTTGTAGCCTTTCATGTTGCATGCATAGTTACTTTGTATTATTGTTAGAACTCCATCTTTAATGCACATGTGTAACACCCCGGTTCTGAAAAGACCGTGGCTTCTATGTGACATGCCAATCCCTGGATCGGTTCATTGGCCCACAATAGAATAAGATGAATAACATAGCAAAATATCCGTGTATCATAAATAACGAAGATCCAGAGTACCATTATTACAATAAAAGCTTAGCCCAAAGCTAGCTCAAATTATTCAGGTAGCAACATAAATAAAGTAAACTCTCCATTCTTCAAATTGCCCACAAGTGAACAAGTGCCGAGTGGAGTACCGTGGCCTACATCGATTACTCAGAATCGGAATAACCTGCAACATGAAACATAGCAGCCCCGAAGGGTCAATACATGGAATGTATGGCAAGTAGAGATAGTAAAGGAGACAATAGTGCTAACATCTACATGCATATTTGGCAAGTGGAGCTGTGTCTGGCTTGCATTTGCAAAACTTTGTCCTACTTTCATAAACAGTTTTTGATTTTCTTTGAAAAGATCCCAATTAAGTTAACCCAACAATATTGAAACAATTATGAAATTGGAATGAGCGAGAAACATGTCATGGAATCAATATCAAGCAACTCAGTTGTCCATAACCGGGGACACGGCTAATCGATTAGATTATACATCCTGCAGGGGTTAGTACACTTTACCCATGTGACTTGGCCAGCCCAGCTCGTACCATCACTCTCATTTTGGGTGATGATAGGGAGAAGTCCAAGAAGAGACCGTTCGGGAAGTAGCTCCCCAATCCCGACGCGCACCGGTCCAACCTACCAAAATTCTACATCTCTGGATACGCGGGTTCGGGTCATCACAACCTACTAAGTCCAACCAACCGCCCATTCCATTATTGGCACATGGTTGTACACGTAAGCTACACAATAAAGAAGCCAATCATTCTCTCTTGATACCTGGGTGCCTTTCCGCAATGAAACCACCAAAAATTATCAATACCATCACACCCAGGAGATTCATTGATTAAGTTGTTTTAGTTTTTGCAAACCAACTCATTTAGAAACAACTTTCGGTGATGTAACCCAGCCCTCGTTCATCATAGCATGGCTAAGCACATCTACCAACGGTGGTTCATCTACAAGGAAGGCCCTACCACATAATAGGTCATAGCATAGCGATAGTATCATCCTACACATGCAACTACAAAATACACGACAATGCATTAAAAATAGTAGGACGATATCATGAACAAAGTAGTATCTACTTGCCTTGGTTGTAGCGGTCGGAAGAACAATCCACACACGAGCAAGCGTTGCACTCGTCACAATCTACACGATACAATTGCATTCATAAACAAACAATTCACAATCAAATGCAACAAAGATGATGCATGAAGGTATGCAAGGCAAGTGAATTGGTGCTACAGCTGCACCACATAATCCTATTCAATAATACTACTGATTGCATGCATGTAAAATAGTTTTAGCGCAAGGAAAACTATTAAGCAGAAAGTAATGCTCAAAACTAGAGCTAGAACTCAAATAATTCACTACCGGTAGTATACTGTTTGTAAAATCTTGGGAAAATTCTACCGCATAGGCATCGCTGATTAGAAACAATACCAATTGGAATTACTCAAAAAGGAATTATAAAACTCCCCGAGTAATTAAAACACTGCAGAAAGCCACTAGACAGTTTATGCAGAATTTTTCACTGTAAGGCTATCTTTTTAATTCACGATGAGATTCTCCTCGTTCCACTGAATCCAGGGACATATCATACGCGATTTTTAGAGCTACGGATCTTTTTCTACGAATTTATTACTCCGAAAAGGCCACTAACTAGATTGATTAAACTGTACTAAACCTTGCTGCAAAATCCTGAACCAAAGGTATAGCGAGATTCTACACGACTCACTGAATCTACACATATTTTATTTGCAATTTTTGGCCAAGCGGTTTAATTTCTACGCAATTTACAAGTTTCTACCGAAATCTGTCAACTAAAAGGATTAACAAAATTAACCAGTCAACTGTGTCTGTTGACTGGTCAACGCATCTGCTGACTGGGCGCTGACTGGGCGTCTAACTAGTCAACGTCTGAGTCTGACCGGTCAACGACCGATCTGAACCGCTGATCTGAAATCTGACGGTGGCTGCAGGCTTACCGGGAACGAACGACGAAACGGACGGCGGCGAGTTCCGGACGGCGCGGCGATCGATTCCGGCGACGGTGTTACCTGCGCGAGAGGGGGACGATCAGCGCACGGGTCAAGAAAGTCGATGCGGCGCGCAAGACGGCGCGCGTACGTGCGTGGGTAGACGCGCGCTCGAAGGCGCGCTAGCGCGCAGCAGCGAGGCGGCGCAGCGTGGCAGTGGCAGCGAGCGGGCGCGGAGCGGCGGCGAGTCTGCGCGGCGCGGCAGCGCAGCGGCTCGGAGGCGCGGGTGCGTGGCGCGGCGCGGCGCGCGTGCAGGGCGGCGGCGGCTGCAGCGCTGGCGGAGGCGCGCGGTGGCGGGGCGGCGATGGAGGCGCGGCGGCGAGGTGGAGGCGGCCAGCGCGGTGGAGAGGAGAGGGAGGTGCGCGGCGGCGGCGTTACCTGGCCGGCGGCGGGGAAGAAGGGCGACGGCGGCGGGGCGGAGCCCTGGCGGCGGTGGGGCGAGGCCGAAGGGGAGGCGGGGTCGGCGGCGATCGCGGGAGGCGGCGCGGGTGTCGAGGCCGAGGTGGGGGCGGGCGATCGCGGGTAGGGCGGGGGCACGGGTCCCGAGGCCGGGGTGGCCTCTTATGTGGGGCCCTCTGCGGGTCCTACTCCGATTCGGCGTGAAGTTAGAAAAGAACTCGGAAAATCGGCCCGAAAATTGGCCCGTTTTCCGTCTTCTAAATAAACGGCCGTAACTTCTCTGTACGAGCTCTGAATCGAGCGATTCTTGCTCTTACGGTTTTGTAAAATCGAGGGGAACAATCTAGGGTCAAGGGTTGAGCGAAACCACTAGGCTACAAGGGTGGACAACGCAAGTCCTACTAAAGCCTCCCGCAGGAGCCCCATAGCAAAATAGAATAGGGATTTGAAAATAGCGTTTCGCCGATTCTTTTCAATCGACGGTTTTGCATGGAAAAGCATGATGCAATGATATGAATGATATGCAAGACCAAATCTGAAATTTGGGATGTGACAACATGTTTAGAGTTCTTTAATCCCAGCTTTCAATGCTTGCAAATGGTTTGATCTTGGTTTTGATGGTACATGTCACCTCAAAAATTATTCTTTTATCACTTACCTACTCGAGGACAAGCAGGAGTTAAGCTTGGAGATGCTTGATACGTCAGAAACATATCTATAATTTTTTATGTTCCATGCTTTTTTTATATCATTTGTCTTATGTTTTATCTACTCTTTGAGGTATTTTTATACACTCTCTGGAACTAACCTATTGACAAGATGTCATAGTGCCAGTTGCCTGTTTTATGCTATTTTTGGTTTCAGAAAGCTAAAAAATGAATATTCTCGAAATTGGACGGGACAAAAGCCAAAGTTCATATTTTTCCCTGAACGATACGGAAAATTGAAGACAAGACGAAGGAGGACAATAGGGTGGTCACTCCCTAGGTGGGCACGGGCCTACCCTAGCCGCGCCCATAGGGGGTGTGGGCCCCCTGACCCTCCACCGACCTTGCCTCCTTCGCCTATAAGAAGCCTCCAACCCAAAAACCCTAGATAGTCGACCAGAAAGCCACGAAAAGTTCCACAGCACCGCCGCCACCGAAGGGGAGATTCGGGGGACAGAAAGTCTCTGTTCCGGCACCCTGTCGGGATGGGGAATTGCCCCCGGAGCCATCTCCTTCGATCTTCACCACCATATCCATCGATCTCCATCGCCATCTTCATCACCGTTGTTGATTCCCATGATGAGGAGGGAGTAGTTCTTCCTCGAGGCTAAGGGCTCTACCGGTAGCTATGTGTTCATATCTCTCTATGCATGATCTTGTTGTGGTCATGAGCTTTGTAATCAAGTAGATCTACTTTCCTACTCAAGTGCTTTAATATATCTCTAGCTCTCCCCACGTGTGTGTAAGTGACAGCGTGCATACCGTGGTGGCACTTAGGCTAGAGGTTACATAAATACTCATCGTGCTTTAATAGATCTATGCTTTTGCCCACGTGTGTGACAGTGACAACGTGTGCACCGTGTGTGGCACTTAAGCTAGATTACATATATATTCATGAGTTATATTTGGAGTATGATGTCTCTATGAAATTGTGGTGTTTGTTGGAACCGTCTAGCACTCAAGGTGACAGTGTGGGGTTATCTAGATGGGAAAGGAGGACTTTGAGGTGTGTTGTTATAGCCCTACCATGGATTAGAGTGTCCAACCAGAGAGTAGTTAAGAGTAGTATCATTAAGAAAAGATATTTATATGAGAGAGTGTTCACCCGTAGTCGCCCAAAGCTGCTCATTCGTTTCTCGGACAACGAGGAGCTCCCTCTCCACACGCTCCCTGGCGGCAAGTCGCTCCGCCGACTCGCGTTGTAGGCCCTGCGCAACCATGGAAGCATCAGTAACGAAATTCCTAAGTGCCTAGCCGCTGAAATTTAGTGACTAGCCACTCGGGGAAAAATTCCTAAGTGCCTAGCCGTTGAAATTCAGCGACTAGCCACTCGAGGACTGGGCAGCGAAAAATTACTAAGTGCCTAGCCGCCGAAATTCAGCGACTAGCCACTCAAGGACTGGACAGCGAAAAATTCCTAAGTGCCTAGCCGCTGAAATTCAGCGACAAGCCACTCGGGGACTAGGCAGCGAAAAATTCCTAAGTGCCTAGCCGCTGAAATTTAGCGACTAGACACTCGGGGACTGGACTTCAAAACCAATAAGGATCCGACCGATGAAATTCAGCGGCCCGATCCTCGGGAACTGGACATACCTGGATGGCAGCACCTAGCATGCCGTGAAGCTCCATTGCATCCACCGACGGGAGCACGAACGGAGTACGCCCGCAGTGCTGCTCGACCTCCATGCCGACGACCTCAGGCACCTGGCTCGATGGCACTGACGCACTCACCGCAGAGGCCTTTGCTACGAAATGAGGGAATGTCACTACCGCGGCTCCCGCGCCATTCGAGGTCGGGCCCGTTGCCCCGACCGACGCCATGGGCTCCACCCACTGCGACTCCGCGTCCACTGTGGCCTTCGAGGCCGCGTCCGCTCCAATCGGAGCTTCGCTCGGGGCGACCGCCGGTTCGCCCGAAATCGTGACGACCTCGTCGCCCTTTGCCCTCTTTGCGCCTTCAACAGGCGCCTCGACTTCGTCGCCCTTCCTCTTCTTCGAAGGGTCGACTAGTGCCTCCGCGGCACCCAACGGGACCTTGGCCACCGAAGGGTGACCTATTTTATTCACCCCACTCCTGCAAAACAATGGTATCAGCAAACTCGCTAGTCGGATATGAATTGATAGGAGAACAAAAAACTCAGGAATACTCACTTGGCGACTAGGATAAAACGCAGGCCAGTACGAATGCTGCCCGGCTTCTCCAACTCTGGCCCCAGTTTTTGACTGAGGCCCGTCTCGAACACGCTCTGTGCCTAAGACACCGACGGCTTCTTCGAGGACGAGGCCGCGGCAGGAGGATCGGCGGCGATCTCCACGGGTTCTCCCCTCGGTGGCAAGGTTCCCGCGGTTGGAGCTGCCCCGAGCCCGGTGACTGGGACGAATGGTGGCGGCAGCGATGCCAACAACACCTCGCCTTCTACAACGGTCGCGTCGTCCGCTGTGGTCGCGTGCGCCGGTGCGTCGTCCCTAGCTTCCTCGGTCGCACTGGTAGCATCGGAGCTACTCGCGGACCAAGGCGGTGATACCGGCTTAGCCGGCCTCTTCTTCTTTGGTGGCGGTGGTTTCTTCTTCGATGGCGTTACGTCATGTTGCGAGGTATGCTCGGGGAGCTCTTCATCATCTTTGTCGTGAGCCTCGAGGCTCTTGCTGGCCTCGAGTTCGCGTTGATGCTGCCCGCGGGTCTTGCGGACCGTGGGTGCGGCAACTTCCACGGCCTCGTCGCCACCGTCGTCATCATCGTTGTCATCGTCGCCCCCGTCACTTCTGATTCCGCCCTTGTCGGGCAAAGACTCGCTATCATCCTCGGTGGACTCGTTCTCGTCGTATGCGGGTGGAAGCCAACCTTCCACCACTTGGAACAACTGCAACAACAAGATACGATTAGCATGAACCGCGAGTGAAAATCTGCGACTGCGAAGTGTACAGGAGAGAAAAGACTTATTGTCGGAGCCTTGCGCCTCGCGGTGTAAGGGGCGACACCGGCCTTCGCATCGAGATATTCTGCCTTGGTGATCTTCTTCAAGGCCAGGGTGTAATCATTGAGCCTCCACTCGTCATGGAAGGACTTCGTCGGGTCGTCCTTACCCGTGTACTCGTGCATATAGTGGGCGCGACTGGCCAGAGGCACCAGTCGCCGCCCAAACCAGCAATTGTATAGATTAATGGTCTGAAGGCCATTCTTCTTCAGGTTGCGGATCATCTGCAGCATCTCGTCGACGACCATCCGCTGGTCCAGCGGGAGCTTGGTAACTTGGAGCCGACGCGGCTCGGGCCGGTCGGCGGAGTACATCGGAAGCGCCACCTCGTCGTCCGACGGCGACTCGGTGACGTAGAACCAATTCTTCTTCCACTCGTTCGTTGCCTTCTTTGGCAGCATCAGGTCGAAGAAGGAGGTCTTCGACTTCAACTGAAACGTGAGGCCGCCCGCGGCCAGCATCGGGTCGCCTGCTTCTTCACGTCTGATCCTCCCATGGAATAGATCTTGCCACAGGGGGAAATATGGCCGACAGCCCAGGTAGCACTCGCAAAACGCCACAAAAATGGCGAGTTGCTTGATACTGTGCGGACCTAGGTCTAACGGCTGGATGTCGTAGTAGGCGCATAAGCGGCAAAAGAAGAGGGAGGTGGGGAATCTGAGCCCCCTCTCCAGGTGTCTGGTGAAGCAGATGAACTCCCCCTCATGTGGATCCGGCACCACCTCTCCGGCCGCGGGGATGCGCCATCTCCCGGCGCGGAGGATCCCTGCCTCCTCGAATGATTTTAACAGCACCTTCGTGCACTTGGATCTGCCCCATGGCTCCGCCGAAGGCGCCATCGGTTGGAGGACCTAGGGCTATGGGTCGCTCTAGGTCACTCTGGTCGCTACGAAGGAACAAAAGACTAGGGATGCGCGAGGTCGGAGGAAGTGTGGGAAATGATCGGCCTTCACCTGTCACTCTCCTTATATAGCGCTTGCTACCCACCATCTTCGGGAGGCCGTTACCGCGTGGTGATTACGCCGATATTACCGTTGGATTACCCAACGACTAGTTTGACTAGTGCTGATAGTCCAACTTCATCTACTCGACTCGCCGGATTCAGCGACTCAACAACTCGCCGACCAGATCGCCTTAGCTGTGATTCGACTGCTCGCCTACCCATTCGCCATACTATGATTAGACTGGTCACCGTTATTGCGACCAAGACAACAAGTTCCCTCTTTCATTTACCGAGTCCACTTTCGATTCTACTGGGCGTCCAAATTGGACCCGCATACTCCGACTGCCAATGAACACCTGTGACGAATCCACGACGGCCTCGGGGACTACTGGTGGGGATATGCCGCATGTGGTATACCCAGTAGGAAGTTTCCTATTGGCCCAAGCTGCCAACGAGTGGGCCTGCAGGACGACGACTGGATCGAGACTTAACAAGAAGCCAGGCCACTGGAAGTCGGAGGACCAGGAGCGTATCTAGGCCCAGTCGGATTAGGTCAAGTACCCTTAGAATCCTTAACTAATTCGGTTGTAGATCTGTAAACCCTAGCGAGGTGAGCCTATATAAACCTCCCTAGGGTACGCATATAGGACATGTTCCATCATACACCCCCTACGACTCGCCGCCTAGTCGTCGAGCTCGCCCTTTGTACTCTCTCATCAATACAATCTAGCAGCAGTAGGTCTTTACCCTCTGGGGGGCCGAACCTGGGTAAACCCTTGTGTCTTCGCCCTCATCTCGCACCGTAGATGGATGGCCTCCCTTGCCCCTCGTTCTACTACTCGATGTCGATTGCAGCATCTGCTATGGCCATTCCCACGACATGTGTTGTTTGAGATCGTGTATGCTCTCCGTTTCTAGTAGCTATCTTGGCCAAGTATATGCTAGTGACTCCAAGAGGGAGTATTTATGCTCGATAGTGGGTTCATGCCGCTATTTAATCTGGGAAAGTGACAGAAATCTTTAAGGTTGTAGATGTGTTGTTGCTACTAGGGAGAAAACAACGATCTCTTGTTCATCGAACAAGTGAATTGTTTACTTTACACACCTTTCTTAAAGAAGTTATCCGTTGCTTGTAACTTAATACTGGAGGGGGTTCGGATGATAACCTGAAGGTGGATTACTAGTCATAGATGCAGTTGGATGGCAGTCTATGTATCTTGTTATAATGCCCAATCAAATCTCATAGGATCATGAATGTCTAGTATTGCATTGTTATGCCTTGCTCTGTCCTGTCAATTGCCCCGCTGTAATTTGTTTACCCAGCATGTTATGTTGTTTATCTTAAGGAGAACACCTCTAGTGAACTATGGACCCTGGTCCAATCTTTACCATTGATACATCTTCCACTATTACTGTTTACTTTCTGCAAGCCACCATTACCTTCCACACCATACAATTAATCCTTTGTTTTCAGCAAACCGGTGAGATTGACAACCTAACTGTTCGTTGGGGCAAAGTCTTGAGTTTGTGTTGTGCAAGTTTCCAAGTTGCTAGCAACAACTTTGAGTCGTTCACTTCTTCCTACTGGTTTGATAACCTTGGTTTCTTACTGAGGGAAAACTTGTTGTTGTGCTCATCATACCTTCCTCTTGGGGTCTCCCAACGAAGCTCTACAGTGATCTGAGCTACACATCATCAGTACCCCATTGGTGGTTCTCTATGATACACATATACTTACAATGACAAGAACTTGCTTGGGACTAAAGTTGAGTAGCATGAGGTCTCGGTACTCGTACTCGAGGGGCGTGAGATTTTCAACTTATGATTTGTCAAGCATATAACTCATATTTTCCCTCACTTTAACCTTAATCACTTGAAGATGCTTATGATAGGGGCAATGAGAGCTCAAAGCTAATAAGTACCATAATTTTTGGAAGCTTTATAAAACCATTTAATCCCTACCTCCCACTGTGAAGGGCCTTTGTTTTTACTTTTTGTTGAGTCTCCATCTTCTATCTTTATGCACCAGTTAAGAGAGCATAGTTGTCATTCTGAGTTCAATGTGCATTGTCCCAAAACTTGTTGATTAATTCATAATTCTGGTATTGTTTGTTATTAAATTATTTGTATCTAGTCACCCTTATGAACTTTGAAGGTGTCCTATGAATTTATGTTTTGCTATTCCATGAAGGACGTGATGAATACCACTTTTGCTATGTTTTCTATATGTGAAACAAACAAATGTCTTTCAAAGCATTATTCATGATCTTTTGTTTGTGTAGCCTTTCATGTTGCAACATAGTTGCTATGTCTTATTGTTAGAAATATATCTTTCATGATTATGTTTAGAGTACTTTGATTCCATATATTAATGCTTTGCAATACTTTGATCAAGATTGTGATGGTGCATGTCACCTAAAAAATTATTCTTTTTATCACTTACCTACTCGAGGATGATTAGAAGTTAAGCTTGGGGATGTTGATACGTTGCAAACGTATCTATAATTTTTTATGCTCCATGCTTGTTTTGCACCAACTATCCTATGTTTTATCTACACTTTGTGGCATTTTTATGAATTTTATGGAACTAACATATTAACAAGTGCCATAGAGCCAGTTTTCTGTTTTCTGTTGTTTTTGGTTTCAGAAAAACTTGTAAAGAAATATTCTCGGAATTATATGAAACAAAATCCAAAGTTCCTATTTTTATCGACACGATACGGAGCCCGAAGGACAGGGGGAGACGCACCCCTGGGCGGCCACACCTAGGCCAGGCGCGACCAGGAGGGCGCGCCGCCCTAGGGTTTGTGTGCCCCCTGGTGCTCCATCGACCTTTCCCCTTTGTCTATATAATCCCCCCTAGACAAAAACCCTAAATACCAGATCATAATTCCACGAAAAGTTCCACGGCGATGCCGCCACCAAAGATGAGATTTGGGGGACAGAAGTCTCTGTTCTGGCACCCTATCGGGACGGGGAATTGCCCTAGAGCCATCTCCATCGACTCCACCGCCATCTTCATCGCCGTTGCTGACTCCCATGATGAGGAGGTAGTAGTTCTCCCCCGAGGCTAAGGGCTCTACCGGTAGCTATGTGTTCATCTCTCTCTCCCATGGTGTGATCTTATTGTGATCATGAGCTTTGTAATCTAGTTGAATAAGTAGATGCTACTCTTTGTCTATTATGCTACTCAAGTGCTTTTATTAATGTGATCTCTGGAGACACCTTGTACCATGTGTGTGAAGGTGACAGTGTGCGCACCGTGTGTGAGTCTTAGGCTAAAGATTACAGAAATACTTATCATGAGTTATAATTTGAGTTGGATGTCTCTATGAAATTGTGGTGTTTGTCTGGAACCATATAGCGCTCAAGGTGACAATATGGGGTTACCTAGATGGGGAATGTGAACTTTAAGGTGTGCTTTTATAACCCTACGAGGTGAATTGGTGTTCGTTATCCAACCGGAGAGTAGTTCAGGGTAGCATACTAAAGAGAAGATATTTATGTGTTCAATTATGTTATCATTGTTGAGAGTGTCCACTAGTGAAAGTATGATCCCTAGGCCTTGTTTCTAAGCATTAAAACACCGTTTACAACCAGTCCTGCTATATGTTTGCTTGCTGCCATTTTTATTTCAGATTGCAATTACCATTTATAATCATCCATATTACTTGTATTTCACTATCTCTTCGCCGAACTAGTGCACCTATACACCTGACAAGTGTATTGGGTGTGTTGGGGATACAAGAGACTTCTTGTATCTTAATTGCATGGTTGCTTGAGAGGGATATCTTTGACCTATTCCTCCCTGAGTTCGATAAACCTTGGGTGATCCACTTAAGGAAAACTTGTTGTTGTTCTACAAACCTCTGCACTTGGAGGCCCAACATTGTCTACAAGAATAGAAGCGTGCGTCACTACTAGGAAAATGGTCGTCTATGGCGCACCTAAAAGGACCATCCGTGGCGCACTAGTGGTGTGCCACGGGCCTTGCGCTACGGCTATCTCCTAGCCGTGGCGCACTGCCTGGTGCGCCACGGTTATGTGGAGATAGGCGTAGCGCACCTGCTAGTGCGCCACGGATATGTTGGCAGGTGCGCTACGTCTTGTATCTTTTGTGGCGCACGTTGCAGTGCGCCACTAAGATACGCAGGTGCGCTTTAGTTGCAGTGCGCTACAGAAGCTGTGCCATGTGCGCCACGGGTGTCTTTTTTTAATTTCATGGCCAGATGATATACAATACAGATTATATAGGCAGATATACACACAGATATACACATAGATATAAGATATACAGTTATATATATAAATACACAATTCGCAAAACAAGATTGAAACAAATACATATAGATAAGTCTCATACATGAATACATAAGTTATACATTGTTTCGATCAAGTTACAAAGTAGTTGGTGACATGCGAATACATGTGTCGATCGAACAAGTTAGAGCTCGGAAGCTCGCCTAGACATCTAAACTAGCTAGACACAAACGCGGGATAAACAACCAAAGAAGATAAGCATGATCACCGCGACGAAGGTGTAGGTATTCATCCGGTTCCTCGTCCTAACTCCCGCTAGATAGCGCGTGTATCTAGCTTCCGCCTCCGCCATAGTGTTGTACCCTTTGTAGCTATTGCCGCTGAAACGGTGCACCTGTCTCCGATAGTCTTCCCAATCATCGTAGACTCCAGGAACTCGTCCCTTGTACACGACGTACCACGTCATCTACAAGTTGACAATAATAATTAACCGGTGATTGAAAAAACATATATAATTAAAGTCGCATATGAAGATACACTTATAGAAAGTACTCCTAAATCAAAAAGACCAAACTCAAAAAGCATGCCTCATCTATAACTAGATTGTTCGACACAGGAATATGCTACAATGGAACTGTCCGCCAAGTAGGATGCACAACACCTGGACCTGTGCATAGCACAAGGCGGACAATCCCATCGCAGCACATTCACATATATAGTGTGCCACGACATTTCAATCATCGGCATTATTCTCGAAAAATACCAAAGTAACTCAAAAACATGCCTCGTATCAGGGGCGAAGGACCCCTTTGGGCAAGGTATGGCAGCTTCCCTACCTTAATTTCTGCAAAAAAATCGCATATATATACACTTCTATTCGACATACATACAATTTCCTGCAAAGTACGATGAATTCTGAATAAAAAACTACTTCCTCGACCCATATTAGTTGACTCAAATTTGTCTAGATTTGAATGAATCTAGACACTATTTAATATATAGATTCATCCAAATTTTGACAAATCCAAGTCAAGTAATATGGTTTGGAGGGAGTACTAGAAAATGGCTACGTAAGAGGGGATTCGGCCGTACTGGACCTTTGCTGGGCCACGCACTAAGCAGCAGTAGCCCCTGATCCGTGTGTGCGCGTGTGGCTGGTGCCCCTCCGTGTCTTGGCCCTTGTGCAGTATCCGAAGCCAACAAGTCTAGGACTCGAGCGACGAGCAGGCATGTGTGCCGCCGTCTTCTACTGATCTACTCCCCGCCAGCAAACCTGCTCGCCGATCCGGCCGCCCTCTCTCTAGTCCTCCTCCAACCTTCTCATCTTCTTAAATTCTCAATTCTCAGTCTCATGGTGCACGGTTTTACCCAGCTAGGTGTCGTGGTATTGTCGACGAGTACGCCATGTAGGGGTCCTCACAGTGCGTGTTTAGAGACGTGGGGTAAGGCGGACGGTTGACGGGTACGAGCTAACACAGCTTACCCAGGTTCAGATCCCACAACGGTGGCGGAATCCTACTCCTGCTATAAATCACTATAATGGCAATACGCCGAGTTACAGAGATAGGTTCGCTGTGCGAGGTGACTAGAAAGTCTAAGTTATCGTGCCCTAAAGGCTCCCATAGGCCTGACTTATATAGTCGTCAGGTCCTAAGGTTACAGGGAAAAGTCCTAGCTGGACAGGTTACAGAGTCCTACACCGTCTATTACTAGTCTTGTGTATCTTGCACTCCAAGGCTCCGGGTACGCTGGTGACTCCACCGTAGCCTTCCTTTATCCGGCATGGGCCTCCCTTCTGGATCTACCTAACTGGGCCGCCCAGCAGGCCATAGGCCATGCTACCGACTATGGGCCACCCGGGTTAGTCGGATAAGAGACATGCTATGAGGATACCCATATAGCATATCCCCAATAGTAGCCCCCGGAGAACTCCGAGATCTTGCGCCGTCTTGCCTCTTCCCGTGGAATGCTCCGTTTAGATGGATGTCGGCAAATCGTCAAGCAATATCTTGTAGTCCTCCCAAAGAACCCTGCAAGGTTTTCTCCGTCTTCTACGAGTAAGTCAGAGAAATGCTGAATCTTCCATCGTACGCTTCCGTTGTCGGATTAAATCCGTCCACGCCGGAATCTTCGATGGGACGGCTCATCTACTATGTCAGTTATGACGACGTAGGCTATAGGTCAGCGACGCCTCGTAACTCACACATGCAGAGAACGTAATCATAGCCGATTTTCCCGCGCGAGCGATACGAACCGTTGGCGGTGACGATTGGAGACGTGGCGAAATTACCGCTCACGTTCACGTACACGTCGTCTACGCGGCAACCGTCCGATTAGCTGCACGAATCTTGACACAGAGTA
This sequence comes from Avena sativa, assembly GCA_916181665.1. Lineage (NCBI taxonomy): Eukaryota > Viridiplantae > Streptophyta > Magnoliopsida > Poales > Poaceae > Avena > Avena sativa. The sequence continues at coordinate 96,588,264 of OV702294.1, forward strand.
AGATAAATAGCGGCCGTGGGACACTTGCCACTTTTTCACCTCATTCTCTCGCGTCATCATCTTCTTCCTCCAGCCGCGCGCCTCCTCGAGCTCTCCGCGAAAACCTCGAGAAACCCTAGCCCCACTTCCTGCACCAGTCGCATCCTCTCCTTCCTCCATGGCTAGCAGCGGTTCATCTCCATCAATGGCGGCGTCGAGCGAAGCCGCGGGGAAGCCGGCGAGCTCCGTCGTCATGCCCCCAGAGGGCCTGGTTATTCCCGCATCGGCGGTGATAGAAACCACCGGCAGCGACCATAACCTGGCGGCGCTGGAGCCCCTGGAAGAGGAGCCAGACTCGCACAAAGGCGACTGGCGCGGCTCGGACATCACCGGCCGCGACATCCAAGAGATGGTCGCGGAGGGTTACCTCCCTGCGACGGAGGGGCTCGCCTGGCGGGCGGAGCCGGCCGGCGAGGTGACCCCTTCTCCCCAAGTTGGAGAGAAGGTATACCTCAAGGCGCAATTGGTACGCGGCATTTCTTTGCCCATCTCCCACTTCTTCCTGTCCGTCTTAAATCACTTCCAGGTCCAACCCCACAACCTCTCCCCCAATAGCATCCTAGTCCTTAGCAACTTCGCTGCACTTTGCGGGGGTTACCTAGGGATTAGGCCTAGGTTAGATCTGTTTTTCTACTTCTTCACCGTCAAACGTGAAGCCGGACACAACAAGGAGGAGCTTAGAAACTGCGGCACCATAAGCTTCAAGATCTGACCTGGCCGGCGGTTCCCCGACATTGTCGGCCACGAGTCGTGTAAGAACTGGCAGCGGACGTACTTCTACGGCCCTGACATTCCTTTGTCGGGCCGAGAAGCGACGTACCCGGACTTCGTGGATGGAGCCGCCGCTGAAGTCTCCACATGGCGGTCCCATGCCTCCCTTCCCTCCGACCTCAACGCTTCTCGCACAATAAGGCGGATCGAATGGTTTGTAGATACGGGTCTGACCGGCTTGGACCTAGCCATGTGCTGGTTCATCAGGCGGATCCAACCTCTGCAGCACCGCGCGAAGGTCATGCACGAGTACACCGGCGACCGAAGGGATACCCTCCGGATCTCCGAGGACAACTTCTCGAGCGACTCCGTCAAGTTCCGTCTTAAGGACATCGTCAAGGTGAAGGACAAGAAGCATGGCTTCACCCTTACCTACGACATGTTCGTAAACGGAAAGTGCCCAAAGGTAGGTATTTATTCTCTGTGTATGACATTACTCCAGTTTTTCCGCCTTGCTAATACCATCTTGTCTAACACGGTGATTTCTCAATTAACAGCTTAGCGATCTAGAGGAGGGTAACCTGGCCGCCCAAATCTATGATCCCAAGATGAAGGAAGTCAAAGTCGTGTCCGACGATGATGCCCCATTGGCGCGAAAGCGGAAGAGCTCCACCTCTGACGCTGCCGACGGAGGCAAGAAAAAGAAGACGGAGGGTGGAGCCTCCAAAAAGAGTACTGCCGCCCTGGAGGCAGAAAATAAGAAAGCCACCGGGATGTTTGCCAAAGCGCCCCCCCTAGTGTAAGCTTCTTATTCTCCGACATTGCCTTGTTTATCTGTCTCATGCCTGTACTTATGCATTTTGCACGTTTCAGGAAGAAAGCCACAACCAGCCTCAAGAAGTCCTCCAAGACTCTTAGGGCTTCTAAAAATATCAAGGATATGCTGCATCGCGACTCTTCCCCCGCCATCGCCCCTGCTACTCCTGCCGTCAAGCCCTCCTCTGCTCCGACAAGCTCCCAAGCCCAGGAGGCACCAGGCCCTTCCGCCATGGAAGTGGATTCTGGTGCCTCTACCGAACTCGCAATTGTCGGCGAGCAGGCAACACAGGAGAGCGCTGCCCTTCAAATGGCTGAAGCTCCGGCTAAGGATGCCATCGGTAGCGGCAAGGCGGTGGTGGTTGCTGGTACATCTGCCGAAGGCGGCGCCTCTGCTCCCTAGAAACCCTTAGAACTGCCAAAGATTATCTTCCCGGTGCTAACGCCGGGTAGCACAACTACGGTTCCTGGAGGAGTGCCGTCATCTCCAACGTGCGGTCTTGAGGAGTTACTCCGACAAGTAGACATCTTGCAAAGCAACAGTGTTTCCTTTGGCAAGCTGCTGGCCGAGAGTGCTACAACCTCAAGATCATCGCACTTGTAAGTTTTATTTTACCTTTTGCATTTCATATGAGTATCCCACTGTAGCCCCCGAGGATGTAGACGGAAAACCATTGGTTTCGCATCTATATGCTCTAAGAGTGACTAAGTTAGAAAAAACTCTCCCTGTAGCCCCCAAGCATTTAGATGGAATGAATTATTCCGACTAGATGCTTTAAGAGTAGCATACACGGTGTTCATAATTTTAAGTGCTGTAGCCCCCAAGCTTCTAGTTGTAACTGAATCAGTTCCGACTAGATACTTAAAGAAAAGCTAAGCATTTTTCGAATTTAAAACTTCATACTGTAGCCCCCAAGCTTCTAGTTGAGAACTGAATTAGTTCCGACTAGATGCTTAAAGAATAGCTAAGCATATTGCTAAGTTAAAAACTCTCGCTGTAGCCCCCGAGCACCTAGATGGAAAAATCTCCGACTAGGGGCTCCAAGTAGACTAAACAACGACTTGACTTTGTATTCGTTTCCCCAGAACGAGAATGCTCGGAGGGGCATGGCTAATGATAAGTACCAGAAGATGCACGCGGACCTTGAAGCTGAAAAGGGTAAAACCGCCATCTTGAAGGAACAGATCATCAAAAACAAGAGTCTGTTTTCTTTTTGCACATTTCCGTCTTACTTTTGAGCCTTCCTTCTTCAAGTACTCACGGTGTACTGTGTTTTCTCCGACTTGTAGAGCATGTCGCCAAGGCTAAGGATATTGTCGAGTAGTCCAAGCACATACAGCAGTTGGACAGCGAGAACAAGATCCTTAAGAAGGAGAGGGAACAGATGCTGAAGATGCACGAGGATTCCATGAAAGCCCTGCAGGATTTCGCCTCCACTGAGATCAATCACTTGAAGGAGGAGCTTGTGATCCTAAAGGATCAGAAGCAAGCTGCCAATGAGCAAAACCTTCGCCATAGCGAGGCGTTTAATCTCCTCCAACAAGAGAAAGAATCCTTGGCGGACGTCGTCTAGAAGGCTAAGGCCAGCATCTTCAGTAAGTATCCTCCGCCTTGTAGCTCTGTAATATGGATACTTAGAATTTTTGAACTCATGCAATCGTTGTCGGAATTTCCAGCGCCCCTGGATTTAACCCGCTCGCCTCCTTCGGACAAGGAATGCATGATTCTTGCCGACAACTTTATCAACACCACCATCACTCAAGCTAAAGAGATCGCCCAGCCCCTCCAAATCTATATCAAGGCCTCGGACTCCATGGTGAAGTACTCGGAGATTCTGCGCCGAGCCCCCGAGCGTGTCGCAAGCTGGAAAGCTTCATGTGCACGGGCTGGCGCAAGTATGGTGTTGTCCATGGTGAAGGCACACTACGAAGGTGCCGACATCGACACAGTGACATCTGGTATCCCCGACGTAGATGATGATGGCAAGGAAATCGATCACGAAGCTATCCTATCATCACTCGCGGGCTATGACACCAGGGTTGCCAAGTTGGTGGATGTCGACGTCTTCGTGCCCAGGAACTTCCTTGACAACGCTGACCCTGAATCCTCCGAGTCTCCTCATAGTGGTGACGCTGAGGGTGAATCTCCGGCTGGTGATGATGCGGCCTCCAAGTCCCCTGCACCCAAGGAGTGAAAAACACTTTGTAATTCTTGTTTCACCTCTGGAATGTGCATTGAAAAAACTTGGTGATGTAATCTTAAGGCGGAAAACAATGTTTGTCTTGTCCTGCTACTTAAGACTTAATACCCAGTATGTATATATTTTTTAAGCAAGTGCTGACTTATCCATTACTTTGGTTCTTATGCTTGACTTTTCGTGAGTCGGAAGACTCGTTGTCGGAACCATGCGCTTAGGTGATGATACCCAATGGCACCGTCAAAAACCTTAGCACAAAATCGCCGACAATAAGTGCCGAAAGTCACTACTCCAGAATCCACATGAAACGACAAAGAACGTGTAGACCAGAAAACTTAAGCTAACGCCCGTAGGCAGAATTTTCACAAGTGCAATCGCAAAGCTTGTTCATAAAGGTTTATATGATCCAAAAATGACCACTAAAGGAGGTAAAAGACTCAGCACTGAGTGAACCAAAGAGCTTTATTTCATTGATCATATAAGAGGTACACAATTAGATAAAAAATGTTAAGTGTAGAAAGGACGTAGCTGTGCTATGTTCCATGGCTGATCAAGCTCCGGGTAGTCATCATCCGGGTCACGTCGCTTACGCTTATGATCCTTGTTGGGTCTATCCTTGAGATCACGATTGTCGACAAGGTAGTAAGACCCATTGAGCAGCGCCCTGCTTATGATGAACGGTCCTTCCCATGGCGGGGATAATTTGTGTGACTTCTTCTGCTTAAGTCGGAGCACCAAATCCTCCTCTTTAAACGAGCGATGCCGGACGCGGCGACTATGGTAGCTGCGTAGCTTCTGCTGGTAGATGGCGGATCTTTGGCATGCCAAAACACGCTCCTCCTTGAGAAGGTCCACATCTAGGCGTCTGGATTCTTCAGCATCATCTTCGTCATAGGCGGCAACTCTTGGTGCATCGTGGAGGATGTCGGAAGGTAGGATAGCTTATGCTCCATAAACCATGAAGTAAGGGGTGTAGCCGGTAGATCTGTTGGGTGTAGTTCGTAAACTCCACAACACAGATGGCAATTCTTCCGCCCAGGCTCCAGCTGCTCTATGTAGCGGTGCCTCAAGACGTTGCTTGATTCCCTGCAGAATTAATCCATTGGCTCGCTCAACTTGACCATTGGATTGTGGGTGTGCCACAGACGCAAGGTCAAGTCGGATACCTTTGTCCCAGCAGTAGGCCTCCACTTCTCTGAGTGACAAGTTGCTTCCATTGTCGGTGATGATGCTGTGTGAGAGACCAAATCTCACCACTAGATCCCGGACAAATCTAAGGGCGGTTGCCCCATCAAGCTTTCTAATGGGTTTAGCTTCTATCCATTTGGTGAATTTGTCAACTGCTACAAGCAGATGCGTAAACCCACACGGTGCCGTTTGCAACGTCCCCACCATGTCTAGCCCCCAGACTGCAAACGGCCAAGTTATTGGTATTGTTCGCAATTCGTCGGCAGGAACATGTGGTTGTCGGGCATAATACTGGCATCCTGTGCACGTTTCAACCAACTTGTCGGCGTCCGCCTTCGCGGTCAGCCAGTAGAATCCTTGACGGAAGGCTTTCGCGACCAACGATCGAGGAGCGGCGTGATGCCCGCAATCTCCGAGATGGATTTCGCATAGGATTTCCATACCTTCTAGCTGGGAAACACACTTTAGGTATACACCAGTAGTGTTCCTTTTGTAGAGTTGCCCATTTATTATGGTATAACCCTTTGCTCGTCGTACTATCTGCCGTCTTTAGACCTCGTCGTCGGGCAAAGTTCCGTGTTCGAGATATTCCATGAACGGTTTAGTCCAAGCCGGAGGGGTCTTTGTCACCATGTTGACGAAAGAATCAGCTCTATCCGGGTTGTCGATGTCGGCTCCCTTCACGGATGGTGTGCGTAGATGTTCTAGGAAAACTCCTGGCGGAATTTGCTTGCGCCCTGATCCAAGATTAGACAATAGATCAGCCGCCTCGTTTTGCTCCCTAGGTACATACTTGACTTCGTAGCCCAAGAAGCTCTTGGATATCTCGTCCACTTTGTCGCGATATGCCGCCATCATAGGGTTCCGCGCATTCCAGGTGCCAGCCACCTGCTGGGCAACCAAGTCGGAATCTCCACAGCAAACTATGGGCTTGATGCCAATATCCTTGGCTACACGCAGTCTGTGAATGAGTGCTTCATACTCCGCCATGTTGTTTGTAGCCTCGAAGTGGATCTGCAGAACGTAGTGTAGATTGTCTCCTTTTGGTGACTGTAGCAATACACCAGCCCCCGAGCCGTTGAGCAGCTTTGATCCGTCAAAGTGCATCACCCAGTACTCTGGTTCCGGCAATGGAGTGGCATCTGACATCTCCGTCCAATCTGTAATAAAATCCGCCAAGGCTTGTGACTTGATAGCGTCGCGCCTTTTGTAGGTGATCTCGAAGGCGGCAAGTTCAATGCCCCACTTCGCGACCCTTCCTGTAGCGTCGCTGTTGTTGATAATGTCGGACAGTGGAGTCTTGCTCACTACTGTGATTGGGTGCTCCTGAAAGTAATGCCTCAGCTTCCGCGAAGCGAGGAATACTCCATAAGCTATCTTTTGGTAGTGCGGGTAACGCTGCTTGGACTCCATCAAGACTTCGCTTACATAGTAAACTGGTCGTTGAACTCCGTGCTCATAGCCTGGTTCCTTCCGCTCTACCACGACGACGATGCTGATAGCCCGGTTGGTTGCCGCCATGTAAATTAACAGGGGCTTGCTAGGCTCGGGTGCTGCAAGGATGGGCGCTGAGGAAAGAATCTCCTTGAGCTGCTTCAATGATGCATCTGCCTCGTCCGTCCACGTGAATTTGTCTGCCTTCTTCAGCAACTTGTACAGTGGCAGAGCCTTCTCTCCAAGTCGGCTGATGAACCGACTAACTGCTGCAACACAACCTGTTAGTCGTTGGATGTCTTTTAGACATGTCGGACGGTTTATGTTTAAGATGGCCTTGATTTTCTCCGAGTTGACCTCGATTCCGTGCTGGGAAATGATGAAGCCCACCAGTTTGCTGGCTGGAACCCCGAAGACGCACTTCTTAGGGTTGAGCATCATGTTGTATTTCCGGAGATTATCAAAGGTTTCTTTTAAGTCGGAGATTACGTCGTTTGACTTTTTAGACATCACCGCGATATCGTCCACATAGGCGTGAACGCTCCGACCAATTTGGTCGTGAAGGCAACGTTGTATTGTCCGCTGGTAGGTAGCACCTGCGTTTTTCAGCCCAAAGGGCATCGTGACGTAGCAAAATGTGCCGTATGGGGTAGTGAACGAAGTGGCCAATTGGTCCGACTTCCTCATCTTGATCTGGTGGTATCCTGAGTATGCATCGAGAAAACACAAAAGTTTCGAGCCAGCCGTCGAGTCAATGACTTGGTCAATGCGAGGCAAAGCAAACGGATCTTTGGGACATGCTTTGTTCAAGCCGGTGTAATCAACGCACATTCTTAATTCATTGGTTCCCTTTTTGGGGACAAGTACAGGATTGGCCACCCATCGGGTGTGAAGGACTTCTCGGATAAACTCAGCCTTAAGTAACCTAGCTATCTCTTTGCCAATGGCGCGTCTCTTCTCATCTCCGAAGCGTCATAGAGGTTATTTCACTGGTTTTCATTTTGGATCTATTTTTAAGCTGTGCTCGGCAAGTTCCCTAGGTACACCTTTCATGTCGGCAGGTTGCCAGGCAAAGATGTCCCTATTCTCACGGAGGAGCTCGACGAGCGCGCTTTCCTATTTGGGATCCAGGTTCGTCCCAATGGCGACGGTCTTGGAGGCATCGCCTACCACAAGTTCCACCGGCTTGGTCTCGATGGCGGCCTTGAACGCAGGAGCGGAGTCGGAGATCTGTTTCTTCGATGCGGTCATCTCTAAGTCACTGACCTTGCTCTGGATCTCCTTGAATTCTTCGCTGTAGAGGACAGCTTCTGCAACGGCTGCTTCATTGATCTCGCAGTCCCTTGCCTTGGTAAAGCTTCCGGATACGGTGATGACACCGTTTGGTCCGGGTATCTTGAGCTTGTTGTAGACGAAGCATGGCTTGGCCATGAACGTGTGGAATATGTCGCGGCCAAATATGACGTGGTACACGTTCTTGAAGGGGACCACCTCAAAGGTCATGCGCTCTTGGCGGTAATTATTAACGTCGCCAAAGGCTACCTGAAGTGTAATGCACCCAAGGGACCGAGCCTCCCGTCCAGGAACTACGCCATGGAACACGGTGTTAGTCCGCCTTAGGTTTGCCTCCGTCAAGTTCATCTTCTGCAGTGTATCCAGGTACATAATGTTGATGCTGCTTCCACTATCCACCATGCACTTGGTGAACTCCACGCCGTCAATCAATGGGTTGATGACCATGGCGTACTGGTTCTCCGTGGGCACAAGGTCTGGGTGGTCTGTCCTGTCCCAAGTGATTGGAACCTCCGACCAGCGCAAGTACTGGGGAACTGGGGGGAGAGTAGCCATCAGGATCCTTAAAGAGGTCTTCTGTTGTCAGACGGTGGGGGTGCCAAGGAAAGTGTGGTAGACTAGGGCCTTCTTAGCGAAGGGGTTCTTGCCCTTGTCATCGCTCTTGGCGGCGTGCTTGGGGTCAACGTCCTTGTCCATGTCACTTGAATCCTTGGACTCCTCCTCCTTCTTCTTCCCCTTGCCCTTGCCTCGCGGTCTGTTCTTCCGACTTTGCTTATAGCCGGACTCCGGGTCTTCCTTGAGGTCGTTGATGAACTTGCAGTGTCGATTGGTATGGGTGGCCTTGCCGTTGGCATCGAGGTGTACGAGGCACGGCATATCGCGGTACTCTTCGTAGGTTTGCGGAACGCGGAGTGGCGCCGGGTTGCTTTCACTTCCTCGCTGCTGCCCACGGCCTGCTCCCCTTCCTCGGCCATGTTGTCCGCCTTCTCCTCGTCCTGAAAAAGTCATGGCAACCATGTCGGTAGATTGCTTTTATTCTGGAGCGGTTTTCCGCTTTGTACTGCTGTTCCTTCGAGCTTGAGTTGGAACGGCCGTTGCCGGCAAAGAGCCACGAGCGTCGTCGTCGGCAGCTGCGAACTCACTAGCTAACTGAATCATCTGATTCAAGTCAAGCTGATGATTGTCCTGCAAGCGCTTTAGCTTATGTCGGAGTAACGTGCCTCTTTCCAATCCATCGATGAAGGCGGCCATGGCGGTCTGGGCGTGCACTCCTGCGCAGGAATTCTTCATATCCAGCCACCGGGAGAGGTAGGCGCGAGATGTCTCGTCTTTCTCTTGCACGCACCACTGTAGATCGCCCACCTTGCATGGACGCTTGTATGTACCCTCAAAGTTCTTGGTGAACGCTTCTTGCATGTCCAGCCAGTTGTAGATAGATTTCTCCGGCAAGTCGTCGATCCATTGACGGGCCGTGCCCGCCAACATTAACGGGAGGTACTTGACGGCGACGTTGGGGTTGCCTCCGTTAATCTCCACCGCATTGTCGTAGCCCTGCAACCATGTGGCGGGCTTGGCGGTGCCGTCATAGGGCTTGATGGTCTTGTCAATCCGGAATCCTTTGGGGTAAGTTGCGGACTGTATACCAGGTCGAAAGCAACGTGGTCCCAGGTATGGTCCTTCCCGAGCCTCGTGGATCTTATTGATCCGTGAACGTGCATCGTATGGCTCCGTGTTCTTCTTCTTCTTGTCAACAGGGGATGGGCTGAGTGAACGACGCAGACCTCCTCCGCCATGGTGACTGCTTGGCAGCGACGGAGGTGGCCTTTTCCTACTGCTTTACCACCTTGGCCACTAGATCATAGACCTGTTCCACTGCCTCAGGCGATCTATCCTGCTCCAGAAGGGTCTTGGCGACAGCGAGGTTAAGGAGTGGGGTGGGCATCACCTGCTTGCCTTCACTGTCAATGTATGGCTTGGCCTGTGCCGGCTTCGAGGGAGCCCATCCTAGGTTGCGCCGTACACCAGGATCGTTGATGATGCGAGCCGGAGCCTTCTTATCCTTCTGCTGCTAGAGCAAAGTCTTGTACTCGGCCTCCATTGCTCTAGCTTTTTCTATGGACTTCTGCGCGTTGACCAGATCTCGATCTAGTTTAGCGCCTTGCTCCGCGATGGCTTGCGCTTCCTCCAGCAGTTGTTGGCGCTTCTCGTCAAGCTGAGTCACGTTTCGGATATGATCAACAGTTAGTGGCTCAACAAGGAGATTGTCGTACATCACTCTATCAGCTGGGGTAACATGGGCTGCTGCCGACGTAGATGCTGGAGGTGGCAAGTTTGCGGTGTTGTTGTTGCTCGGACCGGTGCCGAGTTCCTGCGGTGCTGCACTGGATTAGGCGGGGGAGGCATGACTCTTGCGCGATCATTGTCAGCAGCAATAAGTGGCCCCTTCCCCTTATCCAGCGCCGTAGGCGGAGCTTGCCCAGGCTGGTCTTCATCCATCGTTGTCCCAATGGTGACGAACACCCCTCGGGACATGACGGTGTTATTAGCTTGTTCATCGCGCGAGTACTCCTCCTCCATCTCCTGCATAGCGGAGTCTAGCTCTTCTGGACTGAAGTCTATTTCCTCGAAATCTGCACCGAAATCAGCATAAAGCGCGTCAATGACAGAGTCGGAGGGTGCTAGGACTTCCTCGATGACGGGCGGTGGAGGTGCAACGGCCTCGACGATGACTGGAGGTGGTGGCGCTGCTGCGACGATGGCGGCCGAAGGCGGTGGTGGTGGCCGAATCAGAGGTGCTCCGTCAATGAGCGCAAGCGATGTCTGAGCTGCCGCTTCAGCCTCCGCGTAGTTGTTGACGGTGTTCACCATGCCTTCGAAGGTGAGGCGTCCTGACGCCTGTTGCCGTCTTAGAGAATGTCGGAGAAGCGTGCCGTGGTCCAGTCCTTCCACAAAGTGATAGATGGCATCATCATTGGGGTAATTGGCCAGGTTGGCCCGTATACGGAGCCACCTGGCGAGGTAATCGCGGGGGTTTTCGCCCTCTCTCTGAATGCAGCGCGCCAGATCGAAGATGGTAACCACGCCGACGAACTTGGATATCTGCTGTCCAGACGCACGGGCGAAGCCGACGGATTTGCAGTGATCTTCCACCTTTATATCCTGCACAGGGGCGGTTTGGGTGGGCCTTGAATTTTTCTGATCTTTGCCGGCAAACTCCGAGGAGAGGTCCGACATCGATCCTTCCGCGAACGTATCTTGCCTGTAGGCGGTCCGTGCGGGTCTTGATGCTTTCCGATCTTTGCCGGCAAACCCCGAAGAGAGATCCGACATCGATCCTTCCGCGAACGTATCCTGCCCGTAGGCGGTCCGTGCGGGTCTTGATGCTCCTTCGACTCCCAGGGAACTAGTGCCCGAGTCGGTTTCGCCGATGAAGAGGTGGATGTCTCCGATAGGAACGATCGAACACCGCGTAGGGTTCGTCTTCACCAAGATCCAGAACTTATCGGGGGGACGATCAGAACGCTGCCAGAGAAGAGAACGCGACCGATGGATACGGTTTCACCGATTCCCGCGAAGATCTTGGTCCTCGCCCGCTGAAGAGCCTAAAGCGCCTCTTCCCCTATGGTGGGCGCCAACTGTCGTGGTATTGCCGACGAGTACGCCATGGAGGGGTCCTCACAGTGCGTGTTTAGAGACGTGGGGTAAGGCGGACGGTTGACGGGTACGAGGTAACACAGCTTACCCAGGTTCAGATCCCACAACGGTGGCGGAATCCTACTCCTGCTATAAATCACTATAATGGCAATACGCCGAGTTACAGAGATAGGTTCGCTGTGCGAGGTGACTAGAAAGTCTAAGTTATCGTGCCCTAAAGGCTCCCATAGGCCCGACTTATGTAGTCGTCAGGTCCTAGGGTTACAGGGAAAAGTCCTAGCCGGACAGGTTACAGAGTCCTACACCGTCTATTACTAGTCTTGTGTATCTTGCACTCCAAGGCTCCGGGTACGCTGGTGACTCCATCGTAGCCTTCCTTTATCCGGCATGGGCCTCCCTTCTGGATCCACCTAACTGGGCCGCCCAGCAGGCCATAGGCCATGCTACCGACTATGGGCCACCCGGGTTAGTCGGATAAGAGACATGCTATGAGGATACCCATATAGCATATCCCCAACACTAGGGCTTCTTCTCATCTCAATTATAATTTCTAATTCTCCTTCAAAATATAGATTACGCTTCTTCCCATTAATGGCCTCTAGGCTCGACGTATTTGTGGTAGAGATGGACAAGAAGGGAAAGAAACCTGAAGTTTCAAAGGGGACAGGTATAATTTCTGATTTTATGGTCAATTGAACTATTGAATCAAATTTGAATTTGTGGTCAATTGATTATTCTTTTACCATTGTAAAATTGATACAATTTTGATTTTTTGCATCATTTTTTTGATGCTTTAGAGTTTGCCCGACCTTAAATTTTTTCGTCCTTCGCCACTGCCTCATATATAACTCGGTTGTTCGACACAGGAATATGCTATGATGGAAGTGTTCGCCATGTAGGATGCACAACACCTGGACCTGTGCATAGCAAAAGGCGAACAATCCCATCGCAGCACATTCACATATATAGTGTAACACGGCATTTCAATCATTGGCATTATTCTCGAATAAGACCAAAGTAACTCGAAAATAATGCCTCATATATAACTAGCTAGGTCGTTGGACACAGGAATATGCTATGATGGAACCGTAAGCCATGTAGGATGCACAACATCTAGACTTGTGCATAACACAAGGCTTACAATCCCATCACAGCACATTCACATATATAGTGTGCCACGACATTTAAATCATTGGCATTATTCTCGAAAAAGACCAAAGTAACTCGAAAAGAATGCCTCATATATAACTAGCTAGGTCGTTGGACACAGGAATATGCTACGACGGAACAGTTAGCCAAGTAGGATGCACAATTCCTGGACTTGTGCATATCACAAGGCTAACTATCCCGTACTAGCACATTCACATATATATTGTGCCACGACATTTCAATCATCGGCATTATTCTCGAAAAAGACAAAAATAACTCGAAAAGAATGCCTCATATATATACATAGGTCGTTGGATACAGGAATATGCTATGACGGAACCGTGAGCCAAGTAGGATGCACAAGACCTGGACTTGTGCATATCACAAGGCTCACAATCCCATCGTAGCACATTCACATATATAGTGTGCCATGACATTTCAATCATCGGCATTATTCTCGAAAAAAGAGTAAGGAAAAAAGAAGGACCAAAGTGAGCAAAGGACCAAAGAGTAAGCAAAAAAACCAAGCATTGATTGATATATAATAATAATAAGCAAAAGAAGTAAGCGATGATTCATAAACCTAATAATATAAGTATAGTAGCATGTACACTTGTCCACACACACAAAGGTCATCTATAGTTTGTAACTACAACTAGGCCAACATCAAGCCTTCTGGCTCGGCTTAGGGAACGGGAGGACGCCTTGTCTCGTCATGAACTTCCTATAGTCACCCTGCATCTCTAGGCGATCTTCTATTTCATGGTTATTCGGGATATTACCTTCGTAGATGACCCCCCCGAAGTCATGACATCACGAAAGATGATTGCCCCAAACTGCTGCTGGATGCGATACATCTCTTGTCTAATATCTGAATCAGTGATCTTGGCCTTTGCTTCGGCCCACTATTTGAGATGATCTGGCAGCCTAGAATTCTGCTGGTCAAGTAGGAACGCCCTCATGTGATGGAGTGTGTAGTAGTCTTCCTTCTTACTGTTTTCCGGCTGCTTCACACAGGGGAACTCCGTTACGTGGTTGAAGACGTGCCTGCCGAACTTGACCTTCGTACGCACGAAGGTGGTGCCTTCCGTCGAGGCAAAGCCAGTGAGAGCATCATCTAGAACTTCCTTGATCTTGTCGTAGTTTTTCTTCTTTTCTAGACTCCCCGGGTCGAAATATGTGGCGTGGGAATGCTTCAGCGATAAGGAGATGAGCGTGCAGTGTTCATCTCTGCGCAAAAAATTCAAATGGAATGTGTTGGAAAAAGAATGATGATAATCTAATAAAGCCAATTGACGGTGGCGAGTGAATAACGACTTACTCGGGAAAGTAAGGCACGAGAATGTATTCCTTTGTCTTGTTCGCCACGAGGATTCCTTTTAGGTACGAGGCCACGATACGTCGTTCGGCAGGGGAACCCAAGCAGCCGTCACGCATGTAGTAGGGGTCCACTATAGCGATGCCCGGTGTGTTCTCCCTAATGATCTGCATGGCCAGGCTGAGAGAAAACAGACGGACCATGGTATAGTGCAGCGGGTATAGGTGGAACATATTGAAGATGTCGTCGAACCGCAAGAAGAACAGATCCTTAGGGGCATTGTCGATGAAGCCCAAGCCTGGTGGCACCTTAACCACGAATACCGGGTGCGAGGGATCTTTCTCCGATAGAAGGCGTCTCTCTATCGTCAGCACGCCGTCATGCACACTCTGCAGTTCCGAACTGGCGAGCTTCCGCAAATTCTTAGGTAGCATGGGCTCACCCGCCACATGAATCCTCCACATAATACCCTCGGGTCGTGGTGGCCCGTCCCGAAACCTGATCAGATTCGTAGTTGTTGACGCCACCGGCAGGCTCGAGCAGCTAGATTTTCTTTTCCTGCCCTTTTTTCCTTTTAGAGAGCGGGCATGCACCGCAATCTGAGCACCGGCCGCCCTATGTAGTGTGTCAGGGCTTAGAATAAAGGGCCGGTTGGTTGTATCAGCTGGCTCTGTAAAGGCGCAAGCTGGAGGCGTCTCCTGAGAACCAAACAGACGATTGGTGATAGTGGCTTTCTCTGTGGGGCCACCAGCTAGGTCTTCGTTGCTAAACTGAGTGTTGAAGAAGTGATCATTCCAGTCATCGTCGTCCTTGGCCAGATCCTGCGCCATGTGCATACCATCAACATGATCATCCGACCCACTGCGTGGAGGTGACGGCGAGGGCGGTAAGGGGGCCTTGCCACCGCTTGTCGCTGGCACGACAGGCGGTGCTGTTGTCTGTGGCGTGATGGCCCCCGCCGTCCCCAAACGGATCATGCTCTTTGGCCATTGCAAGAATAAGCCGAAGCAACTTCTGAGGACAGCCGGCTCTTCTTCATCCGCTCCTAGGGGTTAAATGGGAGGTTCCAGGTCGTCGCAGCCCCTTAGCACCCGACTAATTTTAACCTTGTGCATGCTATCTTGCATCGGCCTTGAGTGGAACATGCGCTGCAAGGGTTGAACGATGGTACCCTTGGCAACATCCCTCAGCTCGTTGTTCACGTAGCATAAGAGAGTGCAAGGAACATCCGTCTGCGGAAAACATGTACGGCGTCGTCAGAGATGCCATAAGAGTAATAGATGGCGTGAAAGGCGGTAAAGCAATTTGTTTACCGTGATGGCGTCGAGATCGGCTAATGTCGAGGCACCGCATACGACGACAGGCATGCAAGAGACGGAAGGGCTGCTTGATGGCGCGGTGCTGGCCGCCGGTGTATTCTCCCTACCGTCGGGTGCTTGGAGCTCCGGTGCCGCCGCGACGATGGCAGGGGGGCACCAACATGTACTCCGGCGCCGCGGTGATGGCAGGGGGAGTCACCAACACTTGCGGCGCCGCGGTGCTAGCGGGCGGAGTCACGAACACATAGTTCGCCTGATTCTTCGGTGCCGCGTTGTTTGAGTGGCTGCTGACCATGCTTGGAATCGGACACGGCCCTACTCGACCACCCGCACTCCAGTTCGCTATTGACTCCACCAAGGTAGGCAGGAAGGACGTGAGGGTGATTGCCAGGTTGTCTAGGACGATCTGCGGGATCCGCGCCACTTGTTCCTTAAGTTCTTGAACCTCGCGGTTTTCCTCCTCGCTCCTTCCCGACGGCGCCACATGCGTCCTCGGCGGTGGACCAAAATGATCCACCCAATTCTTACCCCCGAGGCCGGCCAGACGGCCAGCCGATGATGACTTCTTCATAACCGGCTCTATTTTCTTGGCCCGGTTCATCGCCCTGTTAAAAGGGTTATCCCACCGGGTGTCCGCCGTCGACCCCTGGGATGAGGAACCCTGGGATCCATGACTAGCAACAATTTCCTCCTCCCGCAAAAGAAGTAACAGTGAATCGTTTAGATCATCGATTAGAATGCAATCGAGTTGATCCACGGTAATTAGATTACTTACCACAATTTCCTCGAATTCCTTCACCTCAGGATCCGCGGTGAGTTGTTTGGTTTTTGGGTCCACATGGTAACGGGCCCTGATGAAGTGTCGAACCTGCCCGGGTTCGAATTTCGCAAAGGGGTTTTCTATCCCCTTGGATCTATCCTCTTCGTCCTCCTTATTCCATTTGGCCTCCGCGGTTCTGTATCCACCAGATCCGAGATGGTGATGACCTATATTCATCGCCTGCCGCACCTTTCCCCGATTACTATTAGCCAGGGCTCTTTCGGATTCACACCTCTCCTTGAACTCCCGGAACTGATCTTCGGTGATTTGCGGGTCAATCTTCTGGATCTCCTCGAGACTTTTGCCTTCTATATAGATCTTCTTCTTTATCCGGGTTCTCCAGCTGGCCAGGGCGGTGCTCATCTTTGTGAGGGCGGATTTGTTTACTTTGTTCCCATGATAATTTGTGTTCTGATACTTAGCGGGGAACTTGTATCTTGCGTGCAGCTTCTTGAAGAGGAGTGTGCACACGTGGTCATTATCTTTATGTCGGAGATTCTCGGTGTTGATCGAGATGGTTGTCCGGGTGATCGCCGCCACTTTCCCACCGTACCCTTTGACGACAAGGTCGGGCTCCAAAGGAACCCATGTTGGGATCACTTTGGTAATTTCCTCCCTGACCGTGCTGACCGTGTTCGGGCGCCGGTCCTTCGGCTTCTTCTTCTTCTTAGGAGGATTGCTACCACTCCCTGTGCCCTCGCCGCCATCAGTGGTTTCATCACCCGCCGTTCCTTTGACTTCTTCCTCTGTGTCTTGCATCTCATCATCCTCGCTCTCCGAAGGATGGTATTCTTCATCGTCTTCTAGCCACTGGGCCGCCTCCCAGAATGTCAATTGTTTATTCGGAGGTCTGAGTTCTCCTTCAGCGCTGATGCGCTTAGAACATCCAGCCTCGTCGTTGTCACACATCTTTGCACTAATAAAAAATAAGTAATTAGTTAAATGCACGGAAAAATCCGGCATGACCTTTGCTAATTTTCTTAAACTAGGAGTGCCTGATTTCTGCGGAAACGGAAGTTAATCAACATTCCGGCAAAAATCGGGACTCATTTCATACAAGAACCTGCATACACGATATAATAAAGTGCTTCATATACAAGCACAAGCATAATTTCAAGTGCTACAATTATATCACCACAGATTATATCAACTGTCATTGACAGCAAATATGACAGCAAGTATGACAGCAAGTATGACAACAAATATGACATCAAGTATGGATTATATGACAGCAAGTATATGACAGCAAGTATGACAGCAAATATGACAGCAAGTATATGACAGCAAGTATGGATTATATGATAGCAAGTATATGACATCAAATATGACAACAAATACCAAGCAAATATGATAGCAAAAGTACTTGTTAATAAGCAATGCTAGTAAAATAGATTTCTAGTTGCCTAGAGAATAGATTTAACAAGCACTACTTTAACAAGATTTAACAAGCACTGCTAAAACAAGATTTAACAAGCACTGCTTACATGCCTAAGATAGTTGCTGCTGATTTTATTTATGATCTATTGATCTTGTCATAGTTTGTTGTTGCTACTACTATCACCAGGTTTTGTTCTTGTTCTATTGTACTACCAGTTGCTCCTTATTTTCTATTATGGCAGATGGCAACCATGGCAGTATGCAAAAAAAACCTTTTGCAACCATGGCAACCATGGCAGTATGCAAAAAAACCTATACCTAGCTAATGGTAGATCCTATACCATTATCCGAGAGCTAGTGTTCTCTGATAATGTTCTCTTATCAGATAATGCTCATTTCATAAAAAAAACCTCATAGCCTAGGAACAACAACCTGTTTAGTGTCCAGTGTTCTAATTTCTAACCTGCGTTGTTCAGTGTTCAGTGTTCTTATATGATAACTACAATGTCCAGTGTTCTGATCTCTAACATGCACTGTCAACAACCTCTAGAATGCCTAGGAACACTATAGAGCTAAATTGATCTAAATTAATTGGTTAACAACCTCATAGCCTAGGAACAAAAACCTCATAACCTCATAACTGCAGAACATATAACGTGCACTATCAACAACCTCATAGCCTAGGAACACTGCCTAGGAACCTACAATGTTCAGAGTTTATATATAACCTGCACTATCAACAACCTCCTACAATTTACATCTGCACCCTAACCTCCTAGAAGATCAAGCACATCTGTGGTGGTGTGTAAACCCTAATCTGAACCCTAACGTCGTCGCCGAACCCTACTCTGAACCCTAATCAGAATGGATGCAGCGAGAGGGAAGAGAGGGAGAGAGGGGGATAGGGGAGAGGGTGATGCTCACCTCCGAGACAAGGACGACGACGAGTGCGCGGACAATGACAGCCTTCTCCTTCACGGACTGCGCGGCGGCCTCCTCCTCCTCGAACGTGCGGCGATCTCCTCCTCCTCCTCCTCGAACGTGCGGCGGTCTCCTCCTCCTCCTAAGATAGGCGGCATCCTCCTACGAGCTCCTATGGTGTGGCGGCAGGCGCAAGTACGGTAGGCGGCGGATCGAGGCGGTGCGTTGGCAGATCGACTCCTCGGCGCCGGCAGTTCTCGATCTGTTTGATGAGGGACGGGAGAGGGACTCACGTGCAGTTGACCTGTCAGCGCAGTTAGGCGTAGCGCACCCTTAGCAAGTGCGCTATGGTTATCTATAGCGCACTTGCTAGTGGTGCGCTACGCCTAACTGCGCTGACAAATCAGATAAGAAGGCGACCATCCCTCTTGTTATCACTAGCACTGTCCTATCCCACTGGTTTCGCCCTTGGCTCTATTCTGATCATGTGAGCACCCAGATTCGAACCCTGGTGCCCACCTTTTTTGGTTTTTATTTTAATAGTACTTTAAAGTGTTAAAATAATGCCAAAAGTATCTAAACTATATAAAATATTTGTTATATGTTTTATATGTTAAAAATGGTACATATATATCATAAATGTTAAATAATAATTTGTCCATTAATAATATGCCATCCATATGCATCATTACAATCTTTTTTGACCACGCGTTTTACAATATATTTTGAGCTAGCGTTTTACAATCTTTTTTCCCTTCTTTGTCGCGGTTGAATAATTTAGCCCCGGCACTTTAGTGTTTTTTCTTTCGAACGGGCTACCTTTTTTGGGTAGGGTTGTCCTTTTTCTTCTTGTGATGTATGTTGCTGCATCGTAGTCGTCGTCATCTTCAATCTTTGGATCGCCGTACTGGTCGAAGTCTTGCTTGTTGGCGACTCCATCCATTCTGATGATGTTTCTTTTTCCTCTCCTCACGACAACACGGCTAGGATTTGTCGGGTCGGTAATGAAAAAACATTGGTCCACTTTGGTAGCCAGTACCCACGGTTCATTTTTCGCGGCCACGTTCGCACCGACGACCTTGGATTTGGCTACTTCGGGTATAACCATGGT
The DNA here is from genome assembly GCA_916181665.1 of Avena sativa. NCBI lineage: Eukaryota > Viridiplantae > Streptophyta > Magnoliopsida > Poales > Poaceae > Avena > Avena sativa. Next base: position 96,607,612 of record OV702294.1, read on the forward strand.
TGTGAAATACCGGTCTTCTCTTTCGACGCTCTTTGCCCATCTGACACGGAATATCGGCACCTTTTCTCCACAGTAGTCGAGCTCCTAGATATCCTCGATTCTTCCGTAGAATCTTTCCTTCATGTTGTCATCAGTGTAGAATTCCGACGTTACGCCTTAGTTCTGATAATCACACTTGTTGTCCTTTTCCTCCGTGTAGAATGTGTATTCGTTGATATCATACGCCTGAGAGGTCACCAGGTTTTGCATCGGTCCCTGCGACAAGGTGAATATGATATTTTCCGTGTCAGAAGAATGCAATCGCAGGGGATTATCAAGTAGCATCTGCCTAAACCAACACGTGAAATCTGAGTTGTGCTCTTTGATTATTTCTCCCTGCGTCCTCTGTATGCCCCGGTCACTGTACTTCTTCTCGATTAACCTTTTGTGCTTCTGTACCCAAGGATCGACCAGTTCTAAATGCTGTAGCGCGACGAGGTTTTCTCGATCAAAGTCTGCGCGTCGAAAATCGAAGTCTGCATGCAGTATGCGACGACCCTCTCGGTGACCAGATCCGTCGAGCTTGCCAAGGTGCCTGTTGACGGGAAGACCGACAGGGTTCTCGATGTCTAGATAATTCATGCAGAAAGAGATGCACTCTTCGGCCAGAAAGCCCTTGGCTATGCTTCCATCTGGACGGGACCTGTTGCGAACGTATCCTTTGATGTGTCCATTCATCCTTTCGAACGCCATCATGCTGCGGAGGAACATCGGCCCGAGTTGGACGATGTCCTCCATGACATGGACCAGCAGATGCACCATAATGTCAAAGAATGCGGGTGGGAAGTAGACCTCAAGCTTGCATAGTATCACCACGATCTCCTCCTATAGCCTCCCGAGATGATTCACGCCAATCAACTTCCTAGAGATGACCTCGAAAAACTTGCAGAGGCCAAATAACGTTTCATGGACGTGCTCGTCCATTATCCCTCTTAGTGCGACCGGAAGTACCTGCGTCATTAGCACGACACAGTCATGAGACTTCATGCCACTGAACCTCTGATTCGCCTCGTCTAGGTATCTGCTTATCTTGCCCGCGTAGCCGTAAGGAAATTTGACTCCTAGAAGGCACTTGAAAAACTGTTTGATCTCATCCTGGCTGAGAGTGAAGCAAGAAGGAGGGCAGTAATATTCGTTCTTCTTGAAATTTTTACCCTTCCGACGACCTTGTGTTGTCTCCGACTCATGATCAGCGTCATCTTCCTGATCATCAGGAGTAGTGCATCCTCCATGAAGCTCCTTCCGGATACCCAAGCATATCAGGTCGTGCCTTGCTTTCAGACCATCTTTCGTCCTATATGGCATGTTGATTATGGTGGCGACCAGACTCTCGCACACGTTTTTCGTGATATGCATGATGTCGAGGCTATGAGGCGTGCGGTGTCGTGGTATTGCCGACGAGTACGCCATGGAGGGGTCCTCACAGTGCGTGTTTAGAGACGTGGGGTAAGGCGGACGGTTGACGGGTACGAGGTAACATAGCTTACCCAGGTTCAGATCCCACGACGGTGGCGGAATCCTACTCCTGCTATAAATCACTATAATGGCAATACGCCGAGTTACAGAGATAGGTTCGCTATGCGAGGTTGTATGGATCGATACTAAGTTGTGCCCTAAAGGCTCCCATAGGCCCGACTTATATAGTCGCCAGGTCCTGGGGTTACAGGGAAAAGTCCTAGCCCGACAGGTTACAGAGTCCTACACCGTCTATCACTAGTCTTGTGTATCTTGTACTCCAAGGCTCCGGGTACGCTGGTGACTCCACCGTAGCCTTCCTTTATCCGGCATGGGCCTCCCTTCTGGATCCACCTAACTAGGCCGCCCAGCAGGCCACAGGCCATGCTACCGACTATGGGCCACCCGGGTTAGTCGGATAAGAGACATGCTATGAGGATACCCATATAGCATATCCCCAACAGTAGCCCCCGGAGAACTCCGAGATCTTGCACCTTGCCTCTTCTCGTGGAATGCTCCGTCTAGATGGATGTCGGCAAATCGTCAAGCAATATCTTGTAGTCCTCCCAAAGAACCCTGCAAAGGTTTCTCCGTCTTCTATGAGTAAGTCGGAAAAATGCTGTATCTTCCATCGTACGCTTCCGTAGTCGGATTAAATCCGTCCACGCCGGAATCTTCGATGGGACGGCTCATCTACCATGTCAGTTATGACGACGTAGGCTGTAGGTCAGCGACGCCTCGTAACTCACACATGCAGAGAACGCAATCATATTCGATTTTCCCGCACGAGCGATACGAACCGTTGGCGGCGACGGTTGGAGACGTGGCAAAATTACCGCACACGTTCACGAACACGTCGTCTACGTGGCAACTGTCCGATTGGCTGCACGAATCTTGACGCAGAGTAAGATAAATAGTAACCGTGGGACACTTGCCACTTTTTCACCCATTCTCTCACGTCATCGTCTTCTTCCTCCAGCCGCATGCCTCCTCGAGCTCTCCGCAGAAAACCTCGAAGAAACCCTAGCCCCTCTCTGCACCAGTCGCATCCTTCCCATCCTCCATGGCTAGCAGCAGCTCATCCCCGTCGATGGCGGCGTCGAGCGAAGCCACGGAGAAGCCGGCAAGCTCCTTCGTCGTGCCCCCAGAGGGCCTGGTTATTCCCGCGTCGGCGGTGATTGAAACCACCGGCGGCGACCACAATCTGGCGGCGCTAGAGCCTCTGGAAGAGGAGCCAGATTCACACAAAGGCGACGGCGCGGCTCGGACATCACCGGCCATGACATCCAAGAGATGGTCACCGAAGGCTACCTCCCCGCGACGGAGGGGCTTGCCTGGCGGGCGGCGCCGGCCGGCGAGGTGACACCTTCTCCCCAAGCCGGAGAAAAGGTGTACCTCAAGGCTCAGCTGGTACGCGGCGTTTCTCTGCCCATCTCCCACTTCTTTCTGTCCATCTTGAACCACTTCAAAGTCCAACCCCATAACCTCTCCCCCAATAGTATCCTAGTGCTTAGCAACTTCGCGGCACTTTGTGAGGGTTACCTAGGGATTAAGCCTAGGTTAGACTTGTTCGTGTATTTATTCACCGTCAAACGTGAAGCCGGACATAGTAGGGAGGAGCTTAGGAACTGCGGCACCATAAGCTTCAAGATCCGACCTGGCCGGCGGTTCCCCGACATCGTCGGCCACGAGTCATGCAAAAACTGGCAGCGGACGTACTTCTACGGCCCCGACATTCCTTTGGCGGGCCGAGAAGTGACGTACCCGGACTTCGTGGATGGAGCTGCCGCTGAAGTTTCCACATGGAGATCCCATGCCTCCCTTCCCTCCGACCTCAACGCTTCTCGCGCAATAAGGCAGATCGAGTGGTTCGTAGAGGCGGGTTTGACCGGCTTGGACCTAGCCATGTGCTGGTTCATCAGGCGAATCCAACCCCTGCAGCACCACACGAAGTTCATGCACGAGTACACGGGTGATCGAAAGGATTCCCTTCGGATCTCCGTGGATAACTTCTCGAGCGACTCCGTCAAGCTCCGTTTGAAGGACATCGTCAAGGTGAAGGATAAGAAGCGCGGCTTCACCATCACCTGCGACATGTACATAGACGGCAAGTGCCCAAAGGTAGGTATTTATTTTCCGTGTATGACATTGCTCCAGTTTCCCCGTCTTGCCAGTGCCATCTTATCTAACACAGTGATTTCTTAATTAACAGCTTAGTGATCTAGATGAGGACAACCTGGCTGCCCAAATCTACGATCCAAAGATGAAGGAAGTCACGGTCGTGTCCGACGACGATGCCCCATTGGCGCGAAAGCGGAAGAGCTCCACCTCTGACGCTACCGACGGAGGCAAGAAAAAGAAGACGGAGGGTGGAGCCTCCAAAAAGAGTATTGCCGCCCTAGAGGCGGAAAAGAAGAAAGCCACTGGGATGTTTGCCAAAGCGCCCCCCCTAGTGTAAGCCTCTCATTCTCCGACATTGTCTTATTTATCTGTCTTATTCATGTATTTATGCATTTTGCACGTTTCAGGAAGAAAGCCACAACCAGCCTCAAGAAGTCCTCCAAGACTCTTGGGGCTTCTAGAAATATCAAAGATATGCTGCATCGCGACTCCTCCCCCGCCATCGCCCCTGCTACTCCTGCCGTCAATCCCTCCTCCGCTCCGACAAGCTCCCAAGTCCAGAAGGCACCAGGCCCTTCCGCCATGGAAGTGGATTCTGGCGCCTCTACCGAACTCGCTGTTGTCGGCGAGCAGGCGACGCAGGAGAGCGCTTCTCTTCAAATGGCTGAAGCTCCGGCTAAGGATGCCATCGGTAGCGGCAAGGCGGTGGTGGGAGCTGGTACCTCTACCGAAGGCGGCGCCCCTACTCCCTAGAAACCCTTCGAGTTCCCGAAGGTTGTTTACCAGGCGCTCACGCCGAGTAACACAACTCTGGTTCCTGGAGGAGTGCCGTCATCTTCGACGTGCGGTCTTGAGGAGCTACTCCGGCAAGCGGATATCTTGCGAGGAAATAGCATTTCCTTTGGCAAGCTGCTAGCCGAGAGCGCTACAAACCTCAAGATCATTGCACTTGTAAGTTTTACTTTACCTTTTTCATTTCGTATGAGTATCCCACTGTAGCCCCCGAGGATGTAGACAGAAAACCATAGGTTTTGCATCTATATGCTCTAAGAGTGACTAAGTTAGAAAAAACTCTCATTGTAGCCCCCAAGCATTTAGATGGAATGAATTATTCCGACTAGATGCTTTAAGAGTAGCATACACAGTGTTCATAATTTTCAATGCTGTAGCCCCCAAGCCTCTAGTTGTAACTGAATTAGTTCCGACTAGATGCTTTAAAGAAAAGCTAAGCATATTGCTAAGTTAAAAAACTTTCGCTGTAGCCCCCGAGCGCCTAGATGGAAAATCTCCGACTAGGGGCTCCAAGCAGACTAAACAACGACTTAACTTTGTATTTGTTTCCACAGAATGAGAATGCTCGGCGTGGCATGGCCAACGACAAGTACCAGAAGATGCGCGCAGATCTTGAAGCCGAAAAGGGTAAAACTGCCATCTTGAAGGAATAGATCATCAAAAACAAGAGTCTGTTTTATTTTTGCACATTTCCGTCTTACTTTTGTGCCCATAATCTCCGAGTACTCACTGTGTACTTTGTTTTCTCCGACTCGCAGAACATGTTACCAAGGCCAAGGACATTGTCGAGCAGTCCAAGCATATCCAGCAGCTGGACAGCGAGAACAAGATCCTGAAGGAGGAGAGGAAGGAAATGCTGAAGATGCACGAGGACTCCATGAAAGCCCTGCAGGACTCCGCCTCCGCGGAGATCAATCGCTTGAAGGAGGAGCTTGCGATCCTAAAGGATCAGAAGCAAGCTGCTGATGAGCAAAACCTTCGCCATAGCAAGGCGTTTAAGCTCCTCCAACAAGAGAAGGAATCCTTAGTGGACACCGTCTGGCAGGCTAAGACCAGCATCTTCAGTAAGTGTCCTCCGCCTTGTAGTTCTGTAGTATGGATACTTAGAGTTTATTGAACTCATGCGATCTTTGTCAGAATTTTTAGCGCCCATGGGTTTAACCCGCTCGCCTCCTTCGGACAAGGAATTCATGGTTCTTGCTGGCAAGTTCATCAATACCGCCATCGCCCAAGCCAAGGATATTGCCAAGCCCCTCTAGATTTATATCAAGGCCTCAGACTCCGTGACGAAGTACTCAGAGATTCTGCGCCGAGCCCCCGAGCTTGTCGCGAGCTGGAAAGCTTCATGCGCACGGGCTGGCGCAAGGATGGCGCTGTCTATGGTGAAGGCACACTATGAAGATGTCGACATCGACACGGTGACCTCTGGTATCCCCGACGTGGATGATGACGGCAAGGAGATCGATCACGAAGCCATCATGTCATCACTCGCGGGTTATGACACCAGGGTTGCCGAGTTGGTGGACGTTGACGTCTTCGTGCCCAGGAACTTCATCGACAACGTCAACCAAGATTCCTCCGAGTCTCATCGTAGCGCCGACGTCGAGGGTGATTCTTCGGCTGGCGATGATGCGGCCTCCAAGTCTCATGCTCCCAAAGAATGAAAAACACTTTGTAATTTTTGTTTTACCTTTGGCGTGTGCACGAAAGAAACTTGGTGATGTAACCTTAAGGCGGAAAACAATGGTGGTCGTATCCTGCTACTTAAGAATTAATTCCCAATATGCATATAGTTTTTAAGCAAGTGCTGGCTTATCCATTACTTTGGTTCTTATGCTTGACTTTTCGTGAGTCGGAAGACTCGTTGTCGGAACCATGCACTTAGGTGATGATGCCCAATGGCACCGTCAATAACCTAAGCACAAAATCGCCAACAATAAGTGCCAAAAGTCACTACTCCAGAATCCACATAAAAACAACAAAGAACGTGTAGACCAAAAAACTTAAGCTAACACCCGTAGGCGGAATTTTCACAAGTGCAATCGCAAGACTTGTGCATAAAGGTTTTATATGATCCAAAAATGAACACTAAAGGAGGTAAAAGACTCAGCAATATGAGTGAACCAAAGAGCTTTATTTCATTGATCATATAAGAAGTACACAATTAGATAAAAAATGCTAAGTGTAGAAAGGACGTAGATGTGCTATGTTCCATGGCCGATCAAGCTCCGGGTAGTCATCATCCGGGTCACGTCGCTTACGCTTATGATCCTCGTTGGGTCTATCCTTGAGTTCACGATTGTCGACAAGGTAGTAAGACCCATTGAGCAGCGCCTTGCTTATGATGAACGGTCCTTCCCATGGCAGGGATAATTTGTGTGACTTCTTCTGCTTAAGTCGGAGTACTAAATCCCCCTCTTTAAACGAGCGATGCCGAATGCGGCGACTATGGTAGCTGCATAGCTTCTGCTGGTAGATGGCGGATCTTTGGCATGCCAAAACGCGCTCCTCCTCGAGAAGGTCCACATCTAGGCGTCTGGATTCTTCAGCGTCATCTTCGTTGTAGGCGGCAACTCTTGGTGCATCGTGGAGGATGTCAGAAGGTAGGATGGTTTCTGCTCCATATACCATGAAATAAGGGGTGTAGCCGGTGGATCTGTTGGATGTAGTTCATAAACTCCACAGCACATATGGCAATTCTTCCGCCCAGGCTCCAGCTGCTCTATGTAGCGGTGCCTCAAGACGTGGCTTGATTCCCTACAGAATTAATCCATTGGCTCGCTCAACCTGACCATTAGATTGTGGGTGTGCCACAGATGCAAGGTCAAGTCGGATGCCTTTGTCCCAGCAATAGGCCTCCACTTCTCCGAGTGACAAGTTGCTTCCATTGTCGGTGATGATGCTATGTGGGAGACCAAATCTCACCACTAGATCTCGGACAAACCTGAGGGCAGTTGCCCCATCAAGCTTTCTAATGGGTTTAGCTTCTATCCATTTGGTGAATTTGTCAACTGCGACAAGCAGATGCGTAAATCCACACGGTGTCGTCTGTAACGGTCCCACCATGTCTAGCCCCCAGACTGCAAACGGCCAAGTTATTGGTATTGTTCGCAATTCTTCAGCAGGAACATGTGGTTGTCGGGCATAATATTGGCATCCCGTGCATGTCTCAACCAGCTTGTCGGCGTCCGCCTTCGCGGTTAGCCAGTAGAATCCTTGCCGGAAGGCTTTCGCGACCAATGATCGAGGAGCGGCGTGATGCCCGCAATCTCCGAGATGGATCTCGCGCAGGATTTCCATACCTTCTAGCTGGGAAACGCACTTTAGGTATACACCAGTAGTGCTCCTTTTATAGAGTTGCCCATTGATTATGGTATAACCCTTTGCTCGTCGTACTATTTGCCGTCATTCGACCTTGTCGTCGGGCAAAGTTTCGTGTTCGAGATATTCCATGAACGGTTTTGTCCAAGCCGGAGGGATATTTGTCACCATGTTGACAAAAGAGTCAGCTTTATCCGGGTTGTCGATGTCGGCGCCCTTCACAGATGGTGTGCATAGATGCTCTAGGAAAACTCCTGGCGGAATTTGCTTGCGCCCTGATCCAAGCTTAGACAGTAGATGAGCCGCCTCATTTTGCTCCCTAGGCACATACTTGATTTCGTAGCCCAAGAAGCTCTTGGCTATCTCGTCCAATTCGTCGCGATATGCCGCCATCATAGGGTTCCGCGCATTCTAGGTGCCAGTCACCTGCTGGGAAACCAAGTCGGAATTTCCACAGCAAACTATGCGCTTGATGCCAATATCCTTGGCTACACGTAGTCCATGAATGAGTGCCTCATACTCCGCCATGTTGTTTGTAGCCTCGAAGTGGATCTGCAGAACGTAGTGCAACTTCTCTCCTTTTGGTGACTGTAGTAGTACACCAGCCCCCGAGCCGTTGAGCAACTTTGATCTGTCAAAGTGCATCACTCAGTACTGGTTCTGGCAGTGGAGTAGCATCTGGCATCTTCGTCCAATCTGCAATAAAATCCGCCAAAGCTTGTGACTTGATAGCGTCGCGTCTCTTGTAGGTGATCTCGAAGGCGGCAAGTTCAATGCCCCACTTCACGACCCTTCCTGTAGCGTCGCTGTTATTGATAATGTCGGACAGTGGAGTCTTGCTCACTACTGTGATTGGGTGCTCCTGAAAATAATGCCTCAGCTTCCGAGAAGCGAGGAATACTCCATAAGCTATCTTTTGGTAGTGCGGGTAACGCTGCTTGGACTCCGTCAAGACCTCGCTTACATAGTAAACTGGTCGTTGAACTCCGTGCTCATAGCCTGGTTCCTTCTGCTCTACCACGATGACGATGCTAATAACCCGGTTGGTTGCCGCTATGTAAATTAACAGGGGCTCTCCAGGCTCGGGTGCTGCAAGGATGGGCGCTGAGAAAAGAATCTCCTTAAGCTACTTGAATGCTGCGTCTGCTTCGTCTGTCCACGTAAATTTGTCTGCCTTCTTCAGCAACTTGTATAGTGGCAGAGCCTTCTCTCCAAGTCAGCTGACGAACCGACTAACTGCTGCAACACAACCTGTTAGTCGTTGGATGTCCTTTAGGCATGTCGGACGGTTTATGTTTAAGATGGCCTTGATTTTCTCCGGGTTGACCTCGATTCCACGTTGGGAAACGATGAAGCCCAACAGTTTGCCGGCTGGAACCCCGAAGACGCACTTCTTAGGGTTGAGCATCATGTTGTATTTCCGGAGATTATCAAAGGTTTATTTTAAGTTGGAGATTAAGTCGTTTGAGTTTTTAGACATCACCACGATATCGTCCACATAGGCGTGAACATTCCGACCAATTTGGTCGTGAAGGCAACGCTGCATTGTCCGCTGGTAGGTAGCACCTGCGTTTTTCAGCCCAAAGGGCATCGTGACATAGCAAAACATGTCGTATGGGGTAGTGAACGAAGTGGCCAATTGGTCTGACTTCCTCATCTTGATCTGGTGGTATCCTGAGTATGCATCAAGAAAACACAAAAGTTCCGAGCCAGCCGTCGAGTCAATGACTTGGTCAATGCGAGGCAAAGCAAACGGATCTTTGGGACATGCTTTGTTCAAGCCGGTGTAATCAACGCACATTCTCAATTCATTGGTTCCCTTTTTAGGGACAAGTACAGGATTGGCCACCCATCGGGTGTGAAGGACTTCTCGGATAAACCCAGCCTTAAGTAACCTAGCTATCTCTTTGCCAATGGCGCGTCTCTTCTCATCTCCGAAGCGTCGTAGAGGTTGTTTCACTGGTTTACATTTTGGATCTATGTTTAAGCTATGCTCGGCAAGTTCCCTAGGTACACCTTTCATGTCGGCAGGTTGCCAGGCAAAGATGTCCCTATTCTCACGGAGGAACTCGACGAGCGCGCTTTCCTATTTGGGATCCAGGTTCATCCCAATGGCGACGGTCTTGGAGGCATCGCCTACCACAAGTTCCACCGGCTTGGTCTCGATGGCGGCCTTGAACGCAGGAGCGGAGTCAGAGATCTGCTTCTTCGACGCGGGCATCTCTGAGTCATTGACCTTGCTCTGGATCTCCTTGAATTCTTTGTTGTAGAGGATAGCTTCCGCAATGGCTGCTTCATTGATCTCGCAGTCCCTTGCCTTGGTAAAGCTTCCGGATACGGTGATGACACCGTTCGGTCCGGGTATCTTGAGTTTGTTGTAGACGAAGCATGGATTGGCCATGAACGTGTGGAATATGACGTGGTACACGCTCTTGAAGGGAACTACCTCAAAGGTCATGCGCTCTTGGCAGTAATTATTAACATCGCCAAAGGCTACCTGGAGCGTAATGCACCCAAGGGACCGAGCCTCCTGACCAGGAACTATGCCATGGAACACGGTGTTGGTCCGCCTTAGGTTTGCCTCCATCAAGTTCATCTTTTGCAGTGTATCTAGGTACATGATGTTGATGCTGCTTCCACTATCTACCATGCACTTGGTGAACTCCACGCCGTCAATCAATGGGTTGATGACCATGGCGTACTGATTCTCCGTGGGCACAAGGTCTGGGTGGTCCATCCTATCGCAAGTTATTGGAACCTCCAACCAGCGCAGGTATTGGGGAACTGGGGGAGTGGCCATCAGGATCCTTAGAGAGGTCTTCTGTTGTCGGACGGTGGGGGTGCCCAGGAAAGTGTGGTAGACTGGGGCCTTCTTTGCGAAGGGGTTCTTGCCCTTGTCATCGCTCTTGACGGCGTGCTTGGGGTCAACGTCCTCGTCCATGTCACTTGAATCCTTGGACTCCTCCTCCTTCTTCCCCTTGCCCTTGCCTCGCGGTCTGTTCTTCCGACTTTGCTTGTAGCCGGACTCCGGGTCTTCCTTGAGGTCGTTGACGAACTTGCAGTGTCGATTGGTATGGGTGGCCTTGCCGTTGACATCGAGGTGTACGAGGCACGGCATATCGCGGTACTCCTCGTACGTTTGGGGAACACGGAGTGGCGCCGAGTTGGTTTTACTTCCTCGTTGCTGCCCGCGGCCTGCTCCCCTTCCTCGGCCACGTTGTCCGCCTTCTCCTTGTCCTGCAAAAGTCATAGCAACCATGTCGGTAGATTGCTTTTTTTCTGGAGCGGTTTTCCGCTTTGTACTGCTGTTCCTCCGAGCTTGGGTTGGAACGGCCGTTGCCGGCAAAGAGCCACGAGCATCATCGTCGGCAGCTGCGAACTCACTAGCTAACTGAATCATCTGATTCAAGTCAAGCTGATGATTGTCTTGCAAGCGCTTTAGCTTATGTTGGAGTAACGTGCCCCTTTCCAACCCATCAATGAAGGCGGCCATAGCGGTCTGAGCGTGCACTCCTGCGCAGGAATTCTTCATGTCCAGCCAGCGGGAGAGGTAGGCGCGAGATGTCTCGTCTTTCTCTTGCACGCACCGCTGTAGATCGCCCATAGTGCAGGGACGCTTGTATGTACCTTCAAAGTTCTTGGTGAATGCTTCTTGCATGTCCAGCTAGTTGTATATAGATTTCTCCGGCAAGTCATCAATCCATTGACGGGCCGTACCCGCCAACATTAATAGGAGGTATTTAACGGCGACGTTGGGGTTGCCTCCGGCAATCTCCACCGCGTTGCCGTAGTCCTGCAACCATGTGGCGGGCTTGGCGGTGTCGTCATAGGGCCTGATGGTCTTGTCGATCCGGAAACCTTTGGGGTAAGTTGCGGATCGTATTCCAGGTCCAAAGCAACGTGGTCCCAGGTATGTTCCTTCCCGGGCCTCGTGGATCTTATCGATCCGCGAACGTGCATCGTATGGCTCTGGGTTCTTCTTCTTGTTGTCAACAGGGGATGGGCTGCGTGAACGACGCGGGCCTCTTCTGCCATGGTGACTGCTTGGCGGCGACGGAGGCGGAGGTGGCGGTGGGTTAGCCTTCTTGCTGTTACCCTCCTGCGACGCCCCACGCCTGTCACGGTTGCTTGTCGGACGCGGAGGGTCGTGGTGTGACCTACTCTTGTGTCCTTGGTGGCGCTCTTCATCATGACGGGTCTGCGTCGCGTTGTCGCGGATGACGATGCCGCACTGCTTTGGAGGGGGCATATCCGTATGATGGTGAGCCTTGTAATCTTCCTGACATCGGGGGGATCGGGGCGGTGGCGATGGGCGACGAGGTCGGGCTTTTTCTCCGTGGTCGGAGGATATGGGGATAGCATCCTTCCTGTTGCGCGCATCCCTCCGTCTTCGTTCTGATGAACCCGTCTGTGATCCGACGTCCTGAGGAGATCTGTCCCTTGGCGGTTTGTACTGGCTAGACCGGCAGAGCGCTGGGTCAGACTCAAGCCTCTGGGAGGTGGCCTTTTCCTGCTGCTTTACCGCCTTGGACACTAGGTCATAGACCTGTTCTACTGCCTCAGGTGATCTATCCTGCTCCAGAAGGGTCTTGGCAACGGCGAGGTTAAGGAGTGGGGTGGGCATCACCTGCTTGCCTTCACTATCAATGTATGGCTTGGCCTCTGCCAGCTTCGAGGGAGCCTATCCTAGGTTGCGCCGTACACCAGGATCGTTGATGACGCGAGCCGGAGCCTTCTTAGCCTTCTGCTGTTGCAACAGAGTCTTGTACTCGGCTTCCATTGATCTAGCTTTCTCTATGGATTTCTGCGCGTTGACCAGGTCTCGATCTAGTTTAGCGCCTTGCTCCGCGATAGCTTGCGCCTCCTCCAGCAGCTTCTGGCGCTTCTCTTCAAGCTGAGTCATGTTCTGGATATGATCGACGGTTAGTGGCTCGACGAGGAGATTGCCGTACATCACTCTATCAGCTGGAGTAACATGGGCTGCTGCCGACGTGGATGCTGGAGGCGGCAAGTTTGTGGTATTGTTGTTGCTCAGACCGGTGCCGAGTTCCTGCTGCTGCTGCACTGGATTAGGTGGAGGAGGCATGACCTTTGCGCGATCATTGTCGGCAGCAATAACTGGCCCCTTCCCCTTTTCTAGCGCCGTAGGCGGAGATTGCCTGGGTTGATCTTCATCCATCGTTGTCCCAATGGTGACGAACACCCCTCGAGACATGACGGTGTTATTAGCTTGCTCGTCGCGCGAGTACTCCTCCTCCATCTCCTGCATAGCGGAGTCTAGCTATTTTGGACTGAAGTCTATTTCCTCTGAATCTGCACTGAAATCAGCATAAAGCGCGTCAATGACAGAGTCGGAGGGTGCCGGGACTTCCTCGATGACGGGCAGTGGAGGTGCAACGGCCTCGACGATGGCTGGAGGTGGTGGTGCTGCTACGACGATGTCGGCCGGAGGCGGTGGAGGTGGTGGCTGAATCGGAGGGGCTCCGTCAATGAGCGCAAGCGTTGTTTGAGCTGCTGCTTCGGCCTCCGCGTAGTTGTTGACGGTGTTCACCATGCCTTCGAAGGTAAGGCGTCATGACGCCTGTTGCCGTCTTAGAGAGTGTCGGAGAAGCGTGCCATGGTCCAGTCCTTCCACAAAGTGATAGATAGCATCATCATTGGGGTAGTGGGCCAGATCGGCTCGTATACAGAGCCACCTGGCCAGGTAATCGCGAGGGTTTTCGCCCTCTCTCTGAACGCAACGCGCCAGATCGAAGATGGTAACCACGCCGACGAACTTGGATCTCTGCTGTCCAGACGCACGGACAAAGCCGGCAGATTTGCAGTGATCTTCCACCTTTATATCCTGCACAGGGGCGGTTTGGGTGGGTCTTGAATTTTTCCGATCTTTGCCCGCAAACTCCGAGGAGAGATCCGACATCGATCCTTCCGCGAACATATCCTGCCCGTAGGCGGTCCGTGCGGGTCTTGATGCTTTCCGATCTTTGTCGGCGAACTCCGAAGAGAGATCCGACATCGATCCTTCCGCGAACGTATCCTGCCCGTAGGCGGTCCGTGCGGGTCTTGACGCTCCTCCGACTTCCAGGGAACTAGAGCCCGAGTCGGTTTCGCCGATGAAGAGGTGGATGTCTCCGATAGGAACGATCGAACACCGCGTAGGATTCGTCTTCGCCGGGATCCAGAACTCGTCGGGAGGGACGATCGGAACATTGCCGGAGAAGAGAACGCGACCGATGGCTACGGTTTTGCCGATTCCCGCGAAGATCTTGGTCCTCGCCCGCTGAAGAGCCTGAAGCGCCTCTTGCCCCACGGTGGGCGCCAACTGTCGTGGTATTGCCGACTAGTACGCCATGGAGGGGTCCTCACAGTGCATGTTTAGAGATGTGGGGTAAGGCGGACGGTTGACGGGTACGAGGTAACACAGCTTACCCAGGTTCAGATCCCACAACGGTGGCGGAATCCTACTCCTGCTATAAATCACTATAATGGCAATACGCCGAGTTACAGAGATAGGTTCGCTGTGCGAGGTTGTATGGATCGATACTAAGTTGTGCCCTAAAGGATCCCATAGGCCCGACTTATATAGTCGCCAGGTCCTGGGGTTACAGGGAAAAGTCCTAGCCGGACAGGTTACATAGTCCTACACCGTCTATCACTAGTCTTGTGTATCTTGTACTCCAAGGCTCCAGATACGATGGTGACTCCACCGTAGCCTTCCTTTATCCGGCATGGGCCTCCCTTCTGGATCCACCTATACTGGGCCGCCCAGCAGGCCACAAACCATGCTACCGACTATGGGCCACCCGGGTTAGTCGGATAAGAGACATGCTATGAGGATACCCATATAGCATATCCCCAACATGCGGAGAAACTTATTGTATGGAAACTCCCAGAAAATAGACCTTGTTTTCCATACCTTCATCAGCGGCTTGTCTTGGTGCTGCCTCTTTCGCTTCTTTCCAGGCTTAGGACAATCTTTCCAGTTTTTCAGCAACTCTTCCACTTCTTCGCTGCTCCTACGCTCTGGGATTCCTCGGGTCTCGGATTTTCCATCGAACAAGTCTCCACGTTTTCTCCATGGATCATTCTTGCTGAGCCACCTCCGGTGCGCCATGAACACGGTTTTCGATGACCCTGGATCTTTCTCTAGTTGGAGATAGCTTGTGTTATCCATGCACCTAACGCATGCGCAGAATCCTTGGATAACCTGCCCCGAGATATACCCGCAACCTGGATAGTCTTGCACCGTAGTGACCAACGCGACTCTCATAGTGAAATAATCTTGTGCGACGGCGTCGTAAGTATTGGCTCCAGATTCCCATAACGTGGCTAGCTCCTCTTTCAACAGCCGAGATACAGATTGATGTCGGTACCAGGTTGTTTCGGCCCTTGAATTAGCATACTCATTTGTATGTACTTCTTCTTCATGCACAACCATGGAGGGAGGTTGTACATCCATACAAACACGGTCCAAGTGTTGTGCGTGCTGCTCTGGCTACCGAACGGATTGAGTCCATCGGTGCTCGCACCAAGCCTGATGTTCCTCGAATCTCCACCGAATTCTAGGAATTCGAGGTCCAATGCTTTCCATTGGCTAGCATCTGAAGGGTGCATCAGAAGATCATCCTTTTCGAGGTCATCATCGTCATCTCCTGGCTTCTTCCTTTTCGCATGCCATCGCATGAGCTTCGCTTCCTTAGGGTCCGCGAAATAGCGCTGCAGACGAGGAGTGATAGGAAAGTACCATACCACTTTTCGAGGTGATTTCTTCCCTTTCTTGTATCGACTCACGCCGCACACCGGACATGTGGTTTCTCCGTGTCCTCACCCCGATAAATGATGCAATCGCTGATGCATACGTGATATCTAACATGCGGTAGATCGAGAGGACATACGATTTTCTTGGCGTCCTCGATACTAGTTGGACATGTGTTCCCCTTCGGGAGACGATCGTGCCAGAATGCCATCATATCGTCGAAGCTTGCGTCGCTCAATTTGTGTTTTGCCTTCATCTCCATAGCCTTGAGCGTTACATTCAACCGGGTATCATCGGGCCTTCATCCTTCATACAATGGAGTAACCGCGTCTTTCTCAAGTTGCGCAAGCTTGGCTTTCTCTCTAGCGGCAACCCTGGCGTTACTCGTCTGCTTGAGAAGCAGCTCTTGCACATAAGGGTCCCACACCCAGCCTGACGTTGTTCCATCGTCGTCTGCTCCTCCGGCATCTAGATCATCATCATCCCGGTCTGCTTCCGCACCTTCACCATCTCTAGGAGACTCTTCATCATCTCGCTCGTTCTCGCCGTGATGATGATCATCGTCTTTGTCATCGCTTATCCAACGAGTGTATCCATCCATGAAACCATGGCGGAGCAGGTGCGCCTGCAGATTCCCGGAATCTGGGTCAATCACCCAGTTGAGTTTGCATCTTCTGCACGGACATCTTATATCCGTCTTGTTATTTCGTATCATGTCGGCCGTCGCACATTTCAAAAATCTAGCCACAATGCCTTCGCTCATTATGCGGACCATTTTTGCCTGCACGGTGTACACGGTACAATTAGAAGTCTATTAGAACCACATAATAAATGCATGCATGCAATGGTCGATAGAAAATTTCGGCATGACCTATCCTAAAATTAGGACCTTTGCGAAATGCCAAAGTCTTGCCAAAATGGAAATGAATCAACAT
Organism: Avena sativa; assembly: GCA_916181665.1. Classification (NCBI taxonomy): domain Eukaryota; kingdom Viridiplantae; phylum Streptophyta; class Magnoliopsida; order Poales; family Poaceae; genus Avena; species Avena sativa. Next base: position 96,624,031 of record OV702294.1, read on the forward strand.
TTTTCCAAAACAAATGGCAACTTGTTCACATACAAACACAAGAGAAAGAGACCGATCCATACACACATGAACATATCATTATCCTCTCCATACACACATGCATGAGCATCATCGATACTCTCCATATATACACACATATGACCATCGATCCTCTCCATACACACATCATGAGCATCGATCATCTACATACATATGAGCATATCATCCATATACACATGAACACATCCTTACATGGACAACTTACCGAGATGAGAGACCAATCGCGAGAAGATGGAAAGGAGAGGTGCGCGCGAGACCGGAGAAGGAGATGAGAGACCGGAGAGCTTCCTCTATTACTTATGTAACATCCAAGGCAAGTTCTACATGCTAAAAATGGTGAATGAGTGGAGAAATTGAGATGGGAAGGAGAAGGATCCCGACTAGATCTAAGGAGGAAGAAGAAGGGGAAAGTGAAGTGTGGGGTGGTGGATGATCACACATGTGCACAAAGTGGAGCTGGCAAAAAAAAATCGCCACATTCGTGGCGCACTCGGCCCCAGTGCGCCACAGGGATTAGTAACATCCGTGGCGCACACGCCATAGTGCTCCACGGATGTGTCTGATCGTTTTACAGAGCAGAGGGGCATGCGCTTAGGCGTAGCGCACCCCCCAACGTGCGCCACGGGTAACACCAACAGGCGTAGCGCACCTACCTATGTGCGCTACGGATGTCTGGCGTGCGGCCAACACATATCTGTGGCGCACTATGGTCATGTGCGCCACGGTTGTTCTAGTTACTAGTAGGACACTGCCCATAGGTGAGCCATGCCTATTTTAGCCGTGAGGCACTTCAACCATGTGAGCCACGGATGTGCTGATTACCTATAGCCATTTTCCTAGTAGTGCGTAGACATCAGGCCTCCTTTCGCAGCGAGGTGGGACTAAACTCAAGCATCCTCCACTAGTCATCAGAGGGGTCCTAACATCCCATCCCCCTAAGAAGCCCCTCGGAAAGGCATGGCGATGCTGGCTCTGATACCAGATGTTAGCGTCCACTTGGCCAGCCCAACACTTAGCCTACTGGACGTTTATACGCACACAACCCGACAATAAGAAGAGAGCCCACTCCAACCCAAAATCCTGGACCGATGAGAGTAAGCCTAAACTCAAGCAGCCTCCACTAGTCAACATAGGGATCCTAACATCGATGCTAGGGCTGCTGTTGACTAGTGGCGGCTGCTTGAGTTTAGTCCCACCTCACCTACGGAAGGAGGCCACACCCATCTTATAAGGGAGAGATTCCTTCCTTCCTTCAGTTCGGGCTTTTGGAATGGAGTGGACTCTCTTATTATTATTGGGTCGTGTATGCATAAATGTCTACAACATATGAGTGTTGGGCTGGCCAAGTGGACGCTAACATCTGGTATCAGAGCCAGCATCGTCATGCCTTCCTGAGGGGCTTCTCAAGGGGATGGGATGTTGTTGACTAGTGGAGGCTGCTTGAGTTTAGTCTCACCTCGCCTACGAAAAAAGGCCACACTCAGCTTATAAGAAAGAGATTCCTTCCTCCCTTCAGTCTGGATTTTTAGGATGAATTAAGATCTCTTCTTATTATTAGGTTGTGTGTGCATGAACGTCTAGAATATAGGCCGAGTGCTAGGCTGACCAAGTGAACGCTAACATCCTCGCACTCGTGCCTCTGGCCTGCCTTGCCATAGCGATAAAGCCAAGCGAAGGGGGCAGTTGAGAACTCCACCGGCAGGACTGTTGCTCTGGGCAACAACGGTCCATGGCCGACAGGGGCAGAGGAGGTCCATTCGGAGCTGCTTCCCTAAGCTGTAGCTACATGAATGAGATGTTGTCAAGTATTATATTGGTAAGATGCATGCTAGATTTAGATTATCTTATCTAGTTTTATGATTTATCTTCAACTACACATAATAGTTTAGGTATAAACATAAAAGTAAGCCGACATGAATTTGCTCATTCGTTCTAAATTATTCCAATGTTTAGCAGTAGTTTTTCTTTAGAATTTAGATGAGCTATAGCTCGCCTAGTACAGGAGTAACACAAAACATGAAAACATGAACCAAATGTGCACTTATAATGCCTTCTATGTGGTGTTGGGCTAGTGATCCATAATACAATATGGTAGTATATGGGTGCGCTAATGGAGCTAAAGTTAGTCCCATATTGCTAATTAATTGAGAGTTGTACCTGGTTATATATATATTAGACTGTTCTACCACTCATTAAGGCATAAGAAAAAGAGCAGCTCTCGCACACTCTTTGTCCGACACACGCTGTGGATTGTGGGAATGAGCTGAGCCGAGCTCAAGTTTTAGATGATGTTTACATTTTGCCGTTTGAAAAAATTAACTATATGAGTCATTAACGAGCACCTTAAGCAATTAGCCGTTGTTCGAATTTTCTAGATCGTTGGATGTTGCCGACTCGAACGTGGATTATGCCCCATGACCTTTCTGACCTACACTATATAAACGTATAGCGAACCCTATTTGGTACGCAATGCATCTACTTTTAGAACCTTGCACCGTCGCCTTCATTTTTTTCATTTCTGTTTGCGACGTGCACCATAGATCAGCACAATGGACCTCTAGAACCCGTTTCTCATGAACCTATACGGGTGATGGACGATCGGGTTATTGAGAAGCGCTTTAGCACCACTACTGGCAAGCACGACGTTGTCCGACGATGAGTTCCCTAACGACGACTTCTTCCCAGACGTCAGCGACCTCTTCAGCAACTTCAACATGAGCGACAACGCGAATGATGCTGATACCACCGCGGCTACTGTTGTTGCCACAACTGCTGCTCAGGCTGCACCATACGTGACCGTGAACTTTCTCTTTCGGATTTTGCTAGAGTTTCTTGTACTAGCATTTGCAGTAGATATGATCGGTTTATCTTGTTTAGATGCAATCTATTTATCTACTCTGTTAGTTTGCATGATCTATTTAATTGTTATTTATATGATCATGATTTATCAGTTATTTTTTTGTATTAAATCATATGGATATTTGCTTATATTTCCAACATTCTTATTTTAATGAAGCAAGTGACATGGTACGAGATCATATGTGCACTTACAATGACTTCCATGCCTGTACCAGACATAACACATCAAACCAAAATGGTATCCCATCTGTTTCACATTTAAGTGACTATCATATTTGCATTGTAATTTTTTCAACTTTGTCCACTAATATATACATCATGGACTTCTTTTCCGAAAACACACACATATATAGGAACTTGTATGGGTCGCAGCAACACTAAGATCAATACTTCTATCAACCATGAAAAATGATGAAACATATACATATTTCTCACTATTTCTTCTCTCTCACGGGTTCTTCATTACTTTCAAGCCTAACAACTCGTTGTCGCTCGTAGTTGCATACGTAATCAGCCCTTGCAAATACAATGTAGTTCTATGCGTCCATCTTGCACTAACTTGCAATCAAAACTCTCGCAGATCTCCAATGCAAATAATAGATACATGGGAGCATTTGTGAGAACGTTTCAGAGACTACAAGCTCCAGCCTGAGGTTGTATTTTTTGAACTTATCAAGCAGTTTGATGTACAGTGTTGGAAGCCTCCGTGACAAGTTTGGATTTTCCATCTAAGCAGTTGCTTTCTGCTTTTCACATTTCGATGTTGTTTCCATAGATGGGTCATCAAGAGATGAGAATTTTAGATAAATAAACTCTCTAGTGATAGATTGAATTGTTGGTTCTTTCACAAGTCAGAAGGAAGGTGACGAGGGTTCGACTTGTCAATATCCATTGTTATGGACTTTGGTTTTGAAGAAGATGGGCATGCTAAAAGTTGCGACACGGTTAACAGACATGCAGCAAGGGGACGCGAGGTTTACCCAGGTTCAGGCCCCCGAGGGAAAACCCTACTCCTGCTTGTTTGTTCTTGATTATGATGAAACCAAAGGTTATAGAGTTGCGCATATGCGATCTGGCGTGAGGTGTGTGTATAAGTTGAGAGAGAGCCTCCTCGCCGTGCCCTCCTGACCTTTATATAGATAGGCCAGGTCTCAGGGGTAGGTCGAGTCGGTTACAAGTTAGGATTTCACCCTTAAATAATCTATCTACATCCTGGCCGTATTCTCCAAGGAGTCAAACTTGTACTGGGCTTGGGCTACCCGGAGTCTCCTTGGGCAATAAGTCTTGTCGTGGGCCTTCAGTGGGTTAGACCGGGTACCCCAATATGAGGCACCCATAGGGTATATCCATGTCAGTAGCCCCAAGTTTTCAGTCGAATCGTAGATTCGACTGGAGACTCTATAATCCTTTGGGTGCTTCTTATTCGAACATGTCTTGAATAAACACATTAGTTCATAGGGATTGTTGATACGTGTGTCTGAGTCACCCGACGGATCAGGGCCAGTTAAATGTCATTGGACAAAACAACACTATCTTCTTCAGACTCGAGTCCTCGGACTCGAATCCGGAGTGATGCTTGTGTAATTTGACTCTGGTCATTGAGGTCTTACACGAGTCGAATTCCATTATCTTAAGTTTGATACCCAACGCGTCCGTCGAGATTTTTTATCGTGCCTGTTGTCACGGTATGTTACTGCCAGAGCGTAGTCTGGTGTGTTACCAGACCAATATCTGTAGGACTTATCTTTGTGTCGTACACACAACATCTGAAGGTTTATCATCGCGGAGGTGTTTCGGTGACCAAGGAGACCGCTTCTCATTCAACATTAGCTTGGGCAAAGTTGCCAAAAAGATTTTTATTACATGTCATCTAAATAGTTCATAGGGTGTGCGACCGGCGCTCCCTATGGGAGTAGCCCCCCGAGTGTCTATTCGAGTCGTAGACTCGAGCGGAGACTTTAGTTCAATATTTGCGAATGTTCGATTGTCTGTCTGAAGAAAGTATTTTTTTTGAATGCGCGACCAGCGCTTCCTATAGGAGTAGCCCCCGAGTCCGTAGTGGAGTCACAGACTCGACGTAGGACTCGAAGATTTCTTCGAGGCATTTTCACCATTGTAGTTTCTCAGGTGCGCGGCCCGTGCTCCTGATAGGAGTAGCTCCCGAGTAGTTGGTTGAGTCGTAGACTCGAGTAAGTACTTTTTGCTTAGTCGAAAGTTTCGAGCCATTGCTGGCTTTGCGTTGATGACATCATTGCTGACACTTCATGAGCTCAACCGTCTGCGGCAGCAGAGACGATGCGACGGGATGACCGTGGGTCCCACCTTCTGACGTGAATTTAACTAGTCACGCGTAACGTGGGTGAAAGTTACGATGCCTCCTTGATTTCTATGCGTAGTGGGCGGCGTGTTTGCCACGGTTCGTGCGGCTGTTGACACGTGTACGGTGAGATGAGAGGCACGCGTTAGGGCTTTGATACGTCCAATTTGCATCATCATTCTATATCATAATTTGCCTCTATTCATTGATATATTTCTTACTAAGAGGTGATACTTATGTCTTTTCATCTATTTTTGCATGTTGAATAATTCTTGGAGGATGAACTGCCGAAGTCAGGATTCTGATGGAAAAGCGGTGTTTCGATGCAATTTCGCGAAGATCAGAAAAATACCAGAAAAACTACGGAAAATCCTATTTTTCCAGAAGACGAAGAATGCCAAAAGGGGAGGCGGAGATGGGTCACAGGGGACCCACACCCCCCAGACGCGGGCCACCCTAGGCCGCGCCTACAAGGGGTGTGGCCCACCTGGCCCACCTCTGGCTCCGCCCTCTCGCCTATATCTTCTCCTCGAAACCCTAATACATGGGGAGCGACCACAGAAAGATTCTGCCGCCTCTGCAGGGCGGAAAACACCGAGAGAGAAAGAGCTCTCCGGCAGACAAATTTCTGTCGAGGAAATTCCTTCCCGGAGAGGGGAGATCGTCGCCATCAACACCATCATCAAGCTAGACTTCATTGGGATCATCATCATCATCCACACCATCATCTCCACCAGCACCATCATCACCACTCTATCCGCTGTAACAATCGTGTTGAATACTTGCTTAGTTCTTAGGGGAAACTTTCCAGGTGTTGATTACTATTGTAGTTAATGCTTGTGAGTGGAACCATTGGATTATTGTTTATGTTCAGATTATTATCCATCACCATATCATCTTTGATCTTGATCCATATGATGTCTCGTGAGTAGTTCGTTTAGTTCTTGAGGACATGGGAGAAGTCATGTTGTTAGTGGTGGATTTGTGTTGAGGTATTATTCAATGGTTTAGTATTTAAGTTGTGGTGTTGTTCTTCTAGTGGTGTCACGTGAACGTCGACTACATGATACTTCACCATTTATGGGCCTAGGGGAATGCATTGTGTATTTGGCTACTAATTATGGGGTTGCCGGAGTGACAGAAACCTGAACCCCCGTTAGGAAACCATTGCACAAGGGAGTGTAGGATATCAGAGTTTAAGGTTGTGGTTAGGTTTTTACCTTAATTGCTTTCTTGTAGTTGAGGATGCTTGCAAGGGGTTTAATCACAAGTATGTATTAGTCCAAGTAAGGTCGGTACATTAGCACGGGTTCACCCACACAACACTTATAAAACCAAAGAAGACTACTCGGCTATATGAAACGAAAGCACTTGACAGTATTCCCATGTGTTCTCGAGAACGTTTGTCCCTCATAAGTATTTCCACCGGCTTGTCTTTTGCTAAGAAAGGATTGGTACACTGCTGCAATTTGTTTGCTGTTTTTTTACTTGCACTTTATTTTCTTGCTTTATCAGAAAACCCCTAAAAATCTGTTTGCTAAGTATTTACAGAGATTTCCTGCTCCATACCACTAGTCAACACCTTCTGCTTCTCGTTAGGATTGACACTCCTATTTATCGAAAGTACTACGATACACCCCCTATACTTGTGGGTCATCAGGCTTATGCATCAACGGCTCCGCTTTGTCGTCCTCGTCTTTTTATACTGTGGGGGAAAAAGAGGAGTTTTACCCCTTCGTCATTTGCATTCATCTTCCACCATTGCTGCCATTTCCTGAGCTCGTACTTGCGCTGCACACTGGACATCCTCCGTGTGTTTCCTTCGTCTTTTCTCCGTTCCCATCGTCGTGCTCGCCGTACCACCACGATGGGCAAGCCAAAGAGGAGCTCCTCCGCTGCAGCGGGCTCGAGCGCCGCCGGCGCCGGGAAGAAGGTCGTCGCTCCAAGCCGCACCACCGACGATGGATGGCGGTGGACTGATATGAGGGAGTCAGATTTGCTCAAGCTGCGCGAGTCCGGCCTGATTTACAAGAACAAGGGTGATGCCATCCTTCCTGATCAGGAGGTAACTTTGTGTCCACCCAAAGAGTTTTGGGTTATGTTCTATGCATTCGTTGTTCGTGGTCTTTCGTTGCCCGCCCACGAATTTCTTCGTGGGCTACTTTTCCTATATGGGCTTAAACTTCATCATCTTTCTCCCAATTCTCTTCTCCACATCGCTTGTTTTATCACCCTTTGCGAGTGCTGGTTCGGTATCGAGCCTTACTTCAACCTCTTCTGGAGACTTTACTCTGTGAAGAGGCAATCTGGCACCAGTGGCGTCTATCCACTGGGTGGGTGCGGGATTTCCATCTGCCCCAATGTCTAGTTCTTCTTCTATCTTTGCGAGTCCGTCCAGTAGTGGCGGAAGAAGTGGTTCTACATCTGCGATGTCAAGGTGGACGGCCAGCTATACGGGCTCGCTCCTTTCGACTCCACCCAGAAGATCATCCAAAAGCGCTCATGGTCAAATAGCATCATGGAGGGTGAGTCCGATGAGGTGGATAAGCTCTATCAGCGGGTGGAGGCCCTTCAACTGACTCCAAGCAAAGAGGTCAACAATGTTGATATCATTTGCACCTTCCTCAAGCGTCGGGTGCAGCCGCTCCAAGCGAGGGCGCATCCGATGTTTCTTTACTCTAGAGCCAACGACCCGACGAGAGTTTGTCGGAGGAGATGTCCTCGTCTTACCTCGACAGGGTACTTCGGCCTCTGCTGAAGCACAAGGCCGAAGAGGATCTTCCGGGGAAGTCTCTGACTTCCCCCTTCAATTCCAAGAAAGCAGTCCCTCAGGTGAAAACCTGTAATTGCATGCAATGTTTTTTCGAGTGCTTGTTGTTTGTTATTCTTGACTCATTTCTCCTTTTAACCTCTAGGACTATAAGGTAGCGAGCATGATGCCGCCTCTGCCTGAAAAGTTTGAGGCTGCACCATATGGTGGGGACGTGGAGTCTGAATCCGAGCTCCCACCTGCTCAGTCGCCAACCACCGAAGCACTGAGCGTAGTGAAGGGCTATCTGGAAAGAGATCCCGGAGTGAGAGTTCAGATGGGGCGACACCGCCAACACCGAGGGGTCCTGCCTTCCTCGAGCATCATGGCGGGGATGAGGGTACGACATCCTCCCCCATTGTGGTTGTGCCTGTTCGAGCCATGGCTTCTCAGCTGCCATCCAAGAAGAAGAAGAAGACGAAGGAGAAGGAGGCTCCTGTCTTCAACTTATCTGACATTCCTTCGTAAGTTTCTGGTGTTGTATTGTTGTATTATTGACGTGCTAAGTATTAGCTTGTTGTTGATTTTGTTCCTCGTATATGCTATCAGTAATCCTTCGGAAGAGTCCCTCGAATAAATGTATGGGGAGTTGAAGCCTGCTTCGTCGTTCCCTAAGATAGTGGCCGACTCCGATGACGATAACTCGAGCTCCCTGCGGCAAGGGGCTCGTGCGCTCCTTGTTCGGAAGACAAAAACAAAACCTTCGGATTCTTCAGCTGACCATGTAAGTATTCTGTTGTTTCTTGCGAGTGAGACCCCGAGCCTTTTATTCATCAGGTTTGTTGATTCCCTTGCATCCCTTTGTTCGTGACGCAAATCGCCTGGTCCAGCAGCATCTTGCTTTGGAGGGCAACCTCAAGCAACTCCAAGGTGCGTAGGTTTATTCTGTTCGATTGTGAGCGTTGATACAGTATTGCTTGTGTTGATCTTGCTTAATTCTGTAGATGAGAACAATGAGGCCCTCTGCAAGCTGAACGCACTCGAAAAGAGTCTCGGTCAAGCGGAGACCAAGGCAAAAAAAGCTGCAGAGCCTCTCGAGCGCTAGAAAAAGGAGGCCCAAGACCGTGAGGAGCATCTTGCGGCCGCTACGGCTTCACGAGAGAAGGTCGTGGCGGAGAAGCTCATGGTTGCAGCCAAAGCGATATCCGGTAAGCCACCATGTTCCTTTCTAGAGTGCTCTATGTTTCATGTGTGACTCCTTTTGTCTCATCCGCAGAGTTTGCCGTTTCCTGTAGATTCTTCTGGTGTTACGTTTGATCATAGCATCCTGGAGCATGGGAATACCCTAGCAGATGATGTTGCGGCGATCGAAGATCGCTGCACCACTGCTGTGGGATTGTTCGACAAGGCCAAGGACCTCCTCGACCGCTTCTACAAGGAGATCAACCCGAGGGGCGTCGCCCTTGATGACGTCGACTCTCTCGCAGAAGCTCTGACGGGTGATGCTCCTGCAAAGTATAAGCGGACGCAGAAAGGGGTTGGTGTTGCTATGGGGCTGGCGATGGCGCGCAACTGGACCTCCAGCAGATCACATCTACGATTCCGACAGCGGCGGATGGCACAGAGGTAGCGTTTGCTTCCTTCGCCTCCCGCTGCAAGCATTTTGGTCCAAAGCTGATTGACCTCCTGGCAACGTACTCGCTGGAGCAGCAGCAGGTGGCCAAGGCTAGACAGTCTGGATCTGAAGCTGCTCCGGATGCTGCCGTCTAGGTCGTCAGAAGGCTTTGTAGTGCTTGACTTGGAAACTATGAATTCGTCCCCTCTTGAATTTTCACATATGGTAAATCCTGTTATATAGATGTACACCATTTTTTCATGTGTTTTTCGTATGGGCCCAAATTCAGAGGGCTGTTTTGGATGCTTTATAACTTTGGGATTGAATTCGTGCTGACGGCCTCTATGAATCTCGGCCTTGCTCAATAAACATTTTTTCGATAATGAGTTAATATCAAGAAGACACTTACACTTAGTCTTTCCATCAACATAATGTTCATAGCAAGTCTAGATATAAAAAATATACACAACCAAAAAAAGAACAAAAATAAAACAAAGACCCCGTCGAATCAATCAGAGAATCGCAATAGCAAGAGGACCACTAGTGGAGACAACACCTAGATTGCAAAAAATTCTCTAAAATCAATGCCTCTAGGAAGATAACAGTAAATAATCACCATCGTCGGTCCAACCATCATAGTCAGATCCTAAGTTTTCACCATAGAGAAGGTACATTCTCCAAACAATACCTTCAACAAGGAAAATGACTGGGAGGCCGACATTGCCAGGTACAACTACCAAAGGTTAGACGTAGGGTTTTCACCCTGGAAAACTAAGACCACCAAGAACAAACTCCGCTAGTGTCGCCGCCTCCACTCGCCGAGATCATTGCTGCAACACACCGATCCTCCAACATGCATACTTCTCCCGATTAGGCCAATCCAATCTTCTTCTTACATCATCGCCATCACTTAAAGATTTCACTCAATTTGTGCGTGGAGATCCTCTGCCCTCCGATCCACCTTGACATGCCCACCTCCATTAGAACAATGGTAAAAAAATGGGCTGACGAGGCTTGCACTCCAAGGCGGATATTCCGATGTGGTGGAGTTACCTCTAAACCTCGTCATGGCGATCCTCTTCCACACACAACCGTATGCAATGTTGAAGATCTCGATCAGGGCCTCACGAACAGACGAGCTACATCTTTGGATGGCCGTTGCAAGCATCATGCCCCTTGCCTCCGTCACTAAGAACGGCCATGGTTAGAGGGACGCGCGCCTCACCAAATTCAACGCCACGGTCCACGCTAGGTTCAACACCACGATTGTGGCTGAGTTCTCTTGAATAACCGACATATCATACCAAGATCCAAATTGGGGGATTGGAGAGGTTGCTATGACAAGGGAAAAGGGAGAAACGAAGAACGACCCGCCACCGCTGGCTGCCGTCGGACAGCCTCCTTGGCAGGGACGAGGTAGGGGAGGAGTGGAGGGAGGTACTAGTGACAGTGGGGAAGATGGGTTCCCCGTGTCGCCCAAGAGAAGGACGCGCGGTTCGGGGGTCCTATTTTTCTATTTTACTTGCGCAATAAACATAGCTGCATTTTTCCTGCTATTGTTTGGAGTATTGATTCTTTTTATCATAATAAAGACCAAAGACAAAATAGGGCCATAATTTCTTTCATTTGTTTGCCAGGTTGCAATTGGCTGTTTGTGCAACAGTAGGTGGCCAATTTAGGAAATGATTTGTCGGCACTGCAGCGCTTAGACGAATGACAATCGGCTTGCAAGAAAAGACGAACAACAGCTGTTCTTGTTGTGGAAACACAAACCAAAGTTGCCAAGATCCTTCCTGTCCTTTTTAATATACTCTATACTAACAAAGCTTGAGAACCCACCAACCAAGAGATTCGGTGGAGGGGGTAGGCAGGCGAAGGCAAAGCAGAGGCCAGAGGCGAACCGCGAACCTCGTCCCCGTGTGCAGCTGCAGCTGCAGCAGCAAGGCAAACGGCCACCTTTATTTTTTCTTCTGTTCTTTATAAAAACAAGCCTTCGAGCCGCCACCTTCCCCCGCCCGCCTCCGTACCGAAAGGCCAAACCCCTCCCTCCGCTCCTCCTCCTCGTGACCCTCTCCTGCGGTCCCTCCCTCCCTCCCTCCGCGCTCCTCTCTCTCCGGTCAAACCCTAACGCGCGCACCTACCCATCCATCAGCCTCCTTCCCCATGGCGGCGCCCTCCGTCTCCATCCGCGCCTCCGCGGCGGCGGCCATATCCTCGTCCGCCGCCGATCCCGCCAAGGTATCCCTTACTTTCCCGTACAACACTCTCTCTGTATGTATAGAGGAACCGTAGGGGCTCACGGGGCGCGGTTGGCTGATGTGCATTTCCGCGTCTCGACTTATTAAGATTTCGTTCCCATCGTAATTGCTTGTAAACTCTCGGCATTCGTTGGGGGGGAATTCAGCCATCCGGGCAATTTGGAGCTGCAAGACCTCATACGAGCTGACTTGGGTTCAAGTGCTGTGTACGAGAGTTAGGTTCCCTGCTTCTTAGCATCGATTTCATCGAATTTAGCCAAGGGGACGGGACCCTGTTAACTCTCTGAATTGAGAATTGCTGTTTATTTCTGCTTCCAAATCTGGAGTCTATTTTCGTGTTGGTTACATCGTCAGAAGCCGTTATCCTTCTCCCACGATGAACATTATGTTAATGCTGAACTTTTTTTAATTTCTATTTACGGGATTTGGCTGCTGCTGCACAGGTGTCATGCGTGAGGACCACGGATGCAGCTCGTTTTGACTGCAGCTTCCCATCCATTGCGGCCTCCTATTCGTCGTAAGTGCCTCTTTCTGATGCGTAATTATCATTCTCTTGCATGACTCCATTACCATATTTGGATGTGCTGCATCTAATTCTTGCATACTGATGAAGTGCTAGGAGCATTGAGCCACTCAGAGCGATAGCTACGCAGGCACCGCCTGCCGTCCCACGTAAGTTGTTGGGCTAAGCAAACATTGCAGCTTGCAGTGGCATTTGATGATTTTAGTATAATATTTTAATCCTTTTGTTTTTCTCTGCAGAATATTCGAGTGGGGAGAAGACGAAGGTTGGCATCAACGGTGAGCCTCTTGTGTGCATAATTGGTGCAAAACCTGTTGCAATCTAGATGAGAATGAGATAGATTAATCCTTGCTGGACACTTTTTTTGTCCTGGATGCCTAAGCCATTTTTTTTGTGTTCTGGTATAGTATATCGACCAAATAAAGCAGTTTACGTATTGTCTTATAAGGTCTTCGGAGCGTATCTGAAGTTCTTAGTTTAATGACACTGGGCGCACTGTTACTGTATGCGTCAAAAGTAGTTAAGGTAATAACCCATATGCAATTTTTTACTGCAGGGTTTGGACGGATTGGGAGATTGGTCCTGAGGATTGCAACCAGTAGAGATGATATTGAAGTTGTGGCTGTCAATGATCCTTTTGTTGATGCTAAATACATGGTAAGGAAACTATGCAAATATGAATGCCATATTTTTGCTGTGAGATCTCATGGTTTTGCAATAGTTAGTTATTTACTATTTCGTATTGAGTTGCATGAAACCGTGTTGTACAGGAGACAAGTGTCATATTTTTTGTTTGTGTTTTGTGTGACAAGAGACCTCGTGAGTCTCATGAGTATTTTTTTGTTAGCTTAATATAACCATTATTAGATAATCACCTCTTTCAGATAACTTGATGCACAATTATTCATGGCGCCGTGCACATGTTCTCATCAATCACCTCACCTCTGATGAAATCCTCGCTAGGCATGGGATAGAATATTCTCTCTTTCAGATAACTTGACACACAATTATTCATGACACTGCCTGTGTTTGTCTTGGTAGCTCCAGATGCTCATTCAGTTGTAATGTACATGTACTATCTCTATGTCAATGAATAAGACAATTGTTCGTGCAGCATAGTGATTCACTGTCATTCATCATTGATGTATAGAGAATACACAAAAAATTTGAACGAGCATGTGAAGCTAACAAGAAGCTATACGACACCTATCCATCTAGTGGGGGATTCTCTAGAGTCTGTTGGTGTAAACAGGGGTGCAAAGTAACTGTGTAACAAGGTAGCCAGGAGAGATGGACTGCTTTTTAATTTAATCAGATAATCCCACTTAGTTTGATGCAAAGTATCTTTCCTTTTAGTGCATTCACAATATGCTTCATGTATTTTCACCTTACATAGATGTCGTATGCAACTAGTAATCTCTTCAGTCAATTTTTTATAATGCATTGTCTTGAGCACTTGAGCATTGGTTAACTATCCGATTTTATGCAACTGGGATTCCTATGTATTGTATTAGGTGCAATGACAAGAACCATCCAGTGGGATGATCTGCTCTGGAACTTGACAAATTTAATTCTGACATTACATTATTTCCTTCGCTGTTGGAGCAACAACTCCATCCTTGCATGTGGTCTCACATTTTGTTGTGCTTTTCTTCGGTTTGAAGTTAAATTTTTCCTTTTCCAGGCGTATATGTTCAAGTATGACTCCACCCACGGCCCATTTCAAGGATCCATTAAGGTTGTGGATGATTCAACCCTGGAGATCAATGGGAAGAAAATCACAATCACAAGCAAAAGGTAATTATGCCAGTATTGGGCGATTGCATGCTATATTACTGTGCATTTCACATAAATGGTGTGGTCACTGTGTTGTCTTGAAATAATGACAGAAAGTTTCTTCAACTTTACATTGTGTAAAGGGGTCAAAGTAACATTATTAGTTAATTACTGATTCAGAGTTTAGAGCCCATGTCCTTGCACGTTCATACACACACATGTACAATATCCATGCTAGCGCCATGTTTGCTGTATATATGAAGAGCATGTTCCTTTCTCACTTTGATTCTGAATTTCATATGTTGGTTGTGACTGAACTCTTATTTCTGGGTGTTGGTTGCATGTTTGTTGAAGAATTTTCATCTTTTGTTTCTTGATTTCCAGAGATCCTGCAGATATTCCTTGGGGTAACTTTGGAGCTGAATATGTTGTTGAATCTTCTGGTGTTTTTACGACCATCGAGAAAGCATCGGTACACTTGAAGGTATGTATACCATTTCTTTCGTATTGCCATCTAATTAGCAAATAATATGCCTTTTTTAATGAACACAATGTTGATACTTTTGCTACCTTATTTGTAGGGTGGCGCTAAGAAGGTGGTGATATCTGCTCCATCTGCAGATGCTCCCATGTTTGTTGTTGGAGTAAATGAGATGAGCTATGATCCCAAGATGAATGTTGTTTCTAATGCAAGCTGTACCACCAACTGTCTTGCTCCCCTTGCCAAGGTTCCTTCTTCCACTTTTCCTTATCCCGCTGGTTTTCTTCACTAGTATCTACGTCCTGCCAAGCTAATTGCACAATACAATCACAATTAACTGCTCTGCTGTTAATCTATTCTGCCATCAGAGCAGTTAATCTATTCTGCCATCCTCATGATGCTCATCAACCCTTGTATGCAGGTTGTTCATGAAGAATTTGGCATTCTTGAAGGTCTCATGACAACTGTTCATGCCACGACAGGTTTTCTTTTTATGCTTCGAAACTTGTTGGTTGTCACAGATGATGGTTTTGCAGTCTGGAGTAATTATTACTTTGAAATTGGGCGTCATAATAAGCTTGTTCTTCTGTGTACAGCCACCCAAAAGACTGTTGATGGTCCTTCAATGAAAGATTGGAGAGGCGGACGTGGTGCTGGTCAAAACATAATTCCTAGCTCCACTGGCGCAGCAAAGGTAGCTTGAGATAGACCCATATCATGTGTCTATTAAGTATTAAGATTTTCATTGTTGACTGACCGAGTTCCTGGCAGGCTGTTGGGAAAGTCCTTCCTGAGCTGAATGGAAAGCTTACTGGCATGGCTTTCCGAGTTCCAACACCAAATGTCTCTGTGGTGGACTTGACCTGCCGGCTTGAGAAAAGTGCCTCCTATGATGATGTGAAAGCAGCCATCAAGTATGTACAACCATCTCATTTTTCCATGCACATTTCATTTAACTCATTACATTTCACTGAAGGACTTGTCTTGTTGAGCAACCCATTAGCTTATGTATCAGTAGGTGATAGAATAGTCACCAGTATATTGAATGTTAACGCAATGCTTACAGTCCTGAGCAGAATGTAAGGTTTAGATCCGTATTTATCTGAACTTGTCAGTAAGGAGTAAGTGATGAGAAATTTTGTTGGAAATACAGTTCAGTTTATTGCACCCTTTACGCTATGCAGTCAGTGAAAATAAAAGCCCTACTGTTGCCTAGATAAGGATTGTACGTGTCAGATGTCACTGTGTGCAACACTGCTTTCACTGTAATTGAGCTTAACCATATGCCTGCTGTTTCAGGGCGGCATCAGAGGGCGCACTGAAAGGCATTCTAGGCTACACAGATGAGGATGTTGTTTCCAATGACTTTGTTGGTGATACAAGGTATGAATTTACCTCTACTCAGTATAATAACATAATTTTCTTTGTGCTGGAAAGTTCCTAGAAAATCAGTGTCCCTGGGTTCTCAGGTCAAGCATATTTGATGCTAATGCTGGCATGGGACTGAGTTCTTCCTTCATGAAGCTCGTGTCGTGGTATGACAATGAGTGGGGTTACAGGTGAGCATCTATTTCCCATCGCATCTTTCCTGTTTTCTGATCTTCAGTTAACCACTTATAGAAAGAAGACATTCAGTTAAGCTGTGTATTAATTTGCTTTCGTCTTTCTTTTTTTGCTTCAGCAACCGAGTTCTGGATCTGATCGCCCACATGGCTCTCGTCACAGCCAAGCACTGATTAGTCCTCTAATAGTAAAGTAGCCTGTGAAGGCTCTGCAGTTTTGACGGTTTTTTCTGTTCCGTATTTATTGGCCTTTTCGTGTCTTTGAGAAGAAGCAGAAACTGGTACTCGGACCCATTACCTGTCTGTAGCAGTAGACGGATGAAAATGCACCATAGCGTGCTGAGCTTGTGGTGGGAAATGTTGAGCGAATCTCACATATATCGGTGATATGATCTGTTGCTTAAAGAAGCGAAAACAATTGTACGATTTTGTTTCATGTTTTTCACAACTTTAAATGAATTTGTTACTACCAATTTATAAAAACAGGATCGTAGCTACCAGTTTCTGAATATGAGCTTTTGCCTACTGCAACAAAAATAATGCCGTTCTTTTCTCGTTGTCTTCTTGCTGTTCAGAGTCTATGTCATGCAAAAGCTGGCAACCTTGTTTTCATTCCCTGTTTGGGTTGTTCTTACGTAACAGGGTTCAGTGCTCTGCTTGGTGGTGTGTCGGAACTCTTTGCCTACATGTTCACCGTTGGTGGTTGCACGTAGTTCTTCACTTTGTTGCAGGGCGTGCTTTCTCAACACATCATTGTTGCGTGTCTGTGATCTGCTTTCGTCACGCTGCACAAGACTTCCTAGCATATACTCATTCGGTAATTTCTAAGAGCATTTCTAACATGCGCTGTAAAAACACACGGCTGCACCGAATGTGCTAAAAAGCAGCGCGTGGCCTGCAAAGCTTGACTAGGCGCGTGAAAATACATCGCCGCAAACATATTTTGAAAGCAAAATGCAACAAAGATTAAAAAAGCAAATAAAAGACTGAAAATATAGCTCATTAAAATGATAAACCTAGAACATAGTTCTCATCCTCATTCTACGTCGAAATACTACTAAACAAAAAAATCAAAATCGGATCCATCCTCCATCGAGGATTCCATCGGTGTCGACAAGAGGACGTCAAACCAACGGTCGTCGTCATCGATTGTCTGTGGGCCGTCTTGCTGCGCGAGGATGAACGCCCGGCGCCGTGCCTTGCCGGCCCTTCTCGCCGCCTTGCGCTCCTCCTTCCCTTCGAGTGTAGAAGGTGACCTCGTGGACGTCCTCCGAGAAGTGCGCAACCCACTATGCCTTGAGCCACTCGTCTTCCTCGGCGTGATAGAGGCACCGCAACCGCGCGTGGTGGAGCCACTTCTCCTCCTCGGTGATGAGGCGCGGCGGCCGCTCGAGCATATCCGCCTGCTCGCGCATCTACACATCGTCCCGACGCCACCTCGATGGCATCAAAAGTCGGAGGAGTTCCAGCGGCATGGCGCCATCTCGACGGCGGTGGAAGTGGTGTGGTGGCAGACGCTGAATGTGCGGTGGGGCAGAAGGAAAGAAGAGGAAAAGAAGATGAATCTTCAGCGGCGGTTGGTGTGCGCGCGCAGTCAACGCAGCAAATTTAACGCGCCTATTGCCGCCTTCTCCCATGCGCGCTATTTCCGCGCGTCTGCTAGAGTGCCTTGACCGACTGCTCGCGCGTGCGTTTTAGCGCTTCTGTTGGAGATGCTCTCGGACCCCACGAACACCATAGGAGGCCTTTTTGGCCGCCGGATGGACGAAATTCCCCAGTCACGCTCCTAGGAGTCCGTTTTTCGCCGGATTGGGCAGAAAATCTATCCAGCGAACACATGCCGAACTCAGCGTGCTGGGGTTCGCCTAGGGATGCCGGACGAAGTGAATAGGAGAGTGGGCCAGCAGTGTCGATGACAGAAGCACATATTCGCCCTCTCGCACACGCAGCCACTTCCCCCCTTGCCGCCCTTTTTGCCGCCAGCATCACCCCTCCCGATGTCGGATGAAGCGAATAGGAGACTGGGCCAGCAATGTCGGTGACAGAAGCACATATTTGCCCTCTCGCACACCCAACCCCTTCCCCCTTGCCGCCCTTTTTGCCGCCAGCACCACTCCTCCATGCTCTACCGCACCACACCTCTAGAAAAATGAACCACCCTCCATTTCCCTTCCATGCCACGTTTTCAATCCGTGGTTCGACATCGCCGGTAGCTTCACGGCCAGCTGCGTGTCCAACATGCCACTAGGTGTTCGGCGTTTTGCCTACTTGGCCATGGACTCCGGCGACGATGAGTTGATGTTTGCCGCATTGATGGATGAAGAAAAAGCCGCATCCACCGATGATGAAGAGCTCATAATGATCCTCATCTACCTAGACAGTCTGTACGTGCGGGATGCACATCCACGACACGGCGGCTCGGCGTGAGGACGCTAGAAAAGCAAGTCGAGACAGCAGATGGAGGGCTATTGCATATTGTATGCCGGCTACTTCGCTGATGGTCCATTGCACGACGAGGCGGCATTTTGGCGCCATTTTAGAATGGGCCAGAAGCTCTTCCTCAAGATTGTGTATGCCCTCCGGCCTCCGGGACTTTGACACCTAATTCAGATGCAAGAAGGACTGCGCCGGCATGGGTTGCATTTCCTCACTCCAGAAGTTCATGGTGGCTATGAGGATGCTCGCATATGTAGCTCCCGATGACACACAAGATGACTATCTATGCTTGGCCGAGTCCACCACCATTGATTGTTTCTACAAGTTCTGCCAGGCAGTGATTAGAGTGTTTGGACCATTATACTTGAGATCACAAACAGCTGAAGACACAACTCGAATCCTTGCAATCAATGATGTAAGAGGATTTCCTGAGATGCTTGGAAGTATCAACTGCAAGCATTGGCAATGGAAGAATTTCCTGTTTGCTTAGCAGGGAATGTTTAAATGCCACAAAGGAGGTTGCAGTGTGGTACTTGAGGCAGTGTCTACACATGATCTCTAGATTCGATACTCCTTCTTTGATATGGCAGGATCCAACAATGACGTCAATGTCCTGCAGTGCTCGCTTGTCTTCTCCAAGCTTGTTGAGGGTCATGGTCCCCCAATGAACTATGCGATTGATGTCCTGCAAGTGCACATGTTCATCAGAGAATGTTTCCGTGGAAGTATTAATTCCAGTTTTTATATCGATCCCAACAAGGAGCTTCGGCAAGTGCTTTTGGCGGCATTTCTATCACACCCAAGGTGTCACAAGTCTTGAGTGAATTGACCACAGTTGTTTATGGTGGGAGGTTGTGAGTGAAATATATAGGAAACTTGCATAGGAAGCAAATAAGAAATAAATTGCAATAAAGTAAAGACTGAAAATGAGTTTGGAGTTCCTGTAGATGAGAAGTTAGGCGCGGAGAGAAACGGTTCATGGTGATAGTGAACATGCCAAGTGGGTAAAGTGGAATAAGTAATTGTGATATTTCTTATTTGTAAGTGAGTAGGCAAGCAACCCGTTTACCGGCTAGAAGTACTCATGGCCAATTCTTCCTAGTCTTAGTGATCCGTTTGTTTGTTATCACAACAATGGTCAGCACATCAATTAAGGTCTTACGACCAGATCAAGGCTTTAATCTTGATGGTTCCTTGTTGTCCTTGAGTGATGTCATCTCCTCATTAATATCGGCCGTGGCACTCAGGGGTCGCCGATTCACTGGCACACAAGTTCATACCTATGATATCTTTAGATCATGTTACATGGGACCTTAAATTAGATAACAAGCATTAGGCAAACATAAATAATCATTCCCACAGATTAATAATCACTACAACAATCACAAATGGATGGATATAAAGGAGGCACAACACATCTCACCATTTCCCTACATCTCCCACGTCTATGGGGATTTACTCAGACATGAGAGGGAGACAAATCAAAGGCATAATTGTATTGCAAAGGGAAATCATCTCAAAGTTATTGTAGCAAACCACAATAGTATTTGAAGACCAAATAAAATACAAAGCAAAGGTAGATCAAAGTATCAAACCCTAATCTTACAATTGCCAATCTCTCTTTATCTCTCTCTCTCTAAATGATGGTGGGGATGATGATGGAGTGGATGTTGGAGAGGTAGAGATCGTCGAAGAACGAGGGGATGTTCTTCTCTTCTTTTAGATCTAATCTCTTCTCTCTGATGAGTTTTGCGGTGGCTGTGTTCACTTTTTCGTCACCTCTCCTTCATGAAAGTTGCTTCTATTGATATAGCGGAGCCGCTAGCAGGTAGTACGGGCAAACAGTACAGATGCATTCCGACCATACCGCTGGTCATTACGTGCACTGTACGCCTCCAATGAAAGGGGCTCCAATTGGAGATTTGCTTGTTTTGGTGTAATTAGCTCATAAATGCAATTAGATCTTCAATAAATGTTTATTACCTGAAAGCCATCACAAGAAACCAAGGATTCGCTAATTACGACATTATCATTAGTAGAAAAGGCAATCTTCAGTGAAATCCGGCAATAAACAAGAGGAAAGTCAATTGAAAAAGTCATGATATTGGGAGCTATCAACATCCCCAAGCTTAGCTGTTACTCGCCATCGAGTAACAAAGCTATAATGAATAATAGCGAGGAATTGAATCAAGACAAAAAGACTTACAAGTTCGAGGTTGTATCATATTCCATTGTCTCAATTCCTGCAACCTTGATCATGATCATAGTATATCTGAACAATTGCACTTAAGTTCAATCCTTAGACACAAATAACTTTATAGCTAATAATTCTTAAAGACCCAAATGAGATTGTCAAAAATTTGGCTGGGCTTGTAGATCAAATTTTCTTCAGCGCCTCTCTTGTTATGAGAGTAAAATGCTTTTAAGCGAGGTCGCTTGTGTCAAATTTAAGGGTGCACAAGTAGATGTCAAAAAGAAGGATAACCTTAGAGCTTTTTCATTAACACCCACTTAGAAAACCGTTGCCATCAAACACCTCTTCTTTTCCTTGTTTTTCAAAAACTCTAATTATTCATTTTAGGTGGTGAGGTGATACTAAAGCTCTAGCAAAGTACAGAATAATTTTCAGCTCATATATCTTTTCTCCTTTTCAAGGATTGATGATTGTTTGCTTTTTATAAAATGTTTACACAACCTTTTGAGAATACTAATACTTTTACCCATATAGCGACACAAATGCCACTTATGTCGTCAATTCATAGCCGAAATCCGGGGTTATACCATAGATCGTTCGTAGGCCAGCGGAGTTGTTAGCATCCCAAAGGTGTGCATGAGAAACATAAGATTGTTTCTTCTTTCTATTTTTAGCAAGATAAAACAGATTTTAAAAATTCAATCCATCAAACAATTCTTTTTCAAAAGGTGTCATCAAGTCAACGATCAGTATGTGGGGTTGAGTACTACTAAGATTAAGCCCTTAAGACAAAAACATGGCACCAAAGTTGTCAATACACTTTTTCTTATTCTCAAATTTTTTAGATTTGGATCCAAATTGTTGTTTTTCAAACTGATTCTAATTGTCGCAAGTCTTAACCAAAGTAGTTACAAAAACTTTTGAGCTCAATCCTTAAAAGATAACTAGTTACACGCGGAGTAGAACTCAAGTGCAACCGAACAAACATAAAATGTTCAAGAATAAACTTACAGGAAGAGGGAAAACAAAAATGTGATACCTCCTCTTGCTTGCTTGCCCCTTGCTTGAGCCGACTTATCATTTTCATATTTATAGCTGAGTCACTAGGGACCAATAACCTACAGAAAAACCAACGAGAGAAGAGAGAAATTTGCACAAGTGAAGATAAAAGGCTAGTCTATTTTTTTGAATTTTATTTTTATCAATGCAAAACTGAAAGTAAACATGCTCTGGGGTAAAAATAAAACAAAAGGCAAACGAAAGAAAATATGAATGCAAAAGGTGGGAGGATTTTCTCTTCCCAAAGCTTAGGCTCTTGGCCTATCAATAGTTGCCACCATCACCAGGTAGCGGTTGTTGGTAGGGGAAGTTCGGGTAGTGGTTCGAAAAACCAGTCATAAATGAAGTGAAATTCTGAGTGAGATCAACTATGTTGGCATTCACATCATGCAACGTATTTTCAATGTTGTTGATGCGATGTACCACCTGGTCAAAATCACTCCTCGGGACATAGTTGAATCCCGGCTGTGTTGGAGGCATACCTTATTGCTGCTGAGGGAAAGGTTGGTTGTGATGGTGCTGCTGGCCATAGTCGTGCCAGCTTCTGGCGTTCTAATCTTCTCCTCCTTGCCCTTGCTGTTGTTGGCCAGCTGCTGTGTCTTCCAAGTTGGGATAACCTCCTGGCTGAGCAATACTCCCTAAGAGGATCAGTATCTGCTGGAACTCCTCCTCTGTGAGGACCCAACTCTGTTTACCTGGCAAACAAAAAGCTTGAAAAAAATGAAGCAAAACCTGGTGGAGTTCACCGTTAGGCTCAAAATAAAACTAATAAGCACGAAGGGAGTGCTGGGGTTTATAGACCCCCATGAATCTGGTGCTAGCCATGTGAATGTCATCAAGTGTCTTACTGCCAGGAACGACCCTTTCATGTGGCATGACAAAATCATTTGTGTAGGAGATCTGAGTGATCAAACCTCCACAACGGATGTCTCTAGTGCAAGCAACACGTTGGCGGCGAAAGTGCTGGATGAGTAGAGAATCCAAGTTTATCTTGTGCTCCATCTCGGGGTGTAGGGACATATGTATTACACTCATTTTGGGCCCTCCCATTGCCCCAACATCTCCTTTCCCAAAAGTAGAATTCACTAAGAAAGTGTGAAAATAATGGACAGTGGGATTTTGAATGGTTGCTCTCTTTTCGCGCAAGAAGTCATTGTTCCCAGGACAGAAATCTTTTCCCAGGATTGCATAGCCTCCACATAAGGCTGTAGAGTTGCCCATTGAGCATAAAACTTACAGTGCAATTTCGCTCCTGGGCTTCGAGATCATCATGGAATGATGACAAAAACTCGAACGTGGCGAGCTTGTAGGTGTCGATGGTGAGGTAGGAGAAGGGGATCAAGCCTGCATGCTCAGCCATCTGCTCGAAGTCCTCTAAGAGCCCTTGGTGAGGGAGGATCTCGCATTTTCCCACTTGGTGGGCACAACATCGCGCTTGCTCACCCTCTCGAAGTCTCTGCTCATGTCTATCCTCAAGTTGTCTGCCTCCGAGCGTCTCTTCTTTGAGCCCGGTGGTGCGGAGGAGCCCAAGGCCCCTGCCGCTCCTTTGCCCTTGTGGAGGATTCTTCCAATGTTGTGCATTATGCTACAAAATTTGCAAAGGAAAACATAGGTATCAAGTTTCTGTCATATAAACAAACGATTACAGGCAGTAGTTACTAATCCTAACGCGAATAAAAAATTATCTCAAAATATGATGAACTCATCTAGATAGTCAATGTGAGGAATTCAACCATGGATTTCAGAAAATAAAGCGTGGATCGTATGAGAAACGTACCGATGTGAAGATTCCCCCATGATGAATGCAAGTGCACAGATTGGTTGTAGCTAGTTTCGAAATAAAGATATCGATTCCACAGGGAGCATGAGTCTGAAGTCTAAGAATTTTTGAAATAAATACTGAAAATAGAAATGCTAAATAAAGTTCTAAGTGGCAAGATAAAATGAGAGTATTGTGTAAAAAGGTGTTTTTGGGTTTTTGGTATAAGATAACAATGAGTAAAGTAAACAAAACTGAATATACAAAATAAGTACCGCGTATGTAAAAGAGATTTGAAACTTCAGTGGCAAAAGGCGTTCTCAGGGATTAGCGGATATGCCACTAGCATTATAAAAGGCTAAGGTAAAGATTATTATCATGAATATTCTCAACTATGTATGTGTGGGAGGAACTCCGTATTTGGACAATTAGGCAGCAACCAGTGCTCACATCACCCTCATAACCACAACAATCAACATCAATTGAATTACTGCGCTATTAAGAGACATAATCCCGCAGGATGCATCCCATGGCATGGATAGTGTTTCGTGAGTTTTCTCGATTCCCAAGTTGATACGTAAGGGGTGCCAACAGCTTTATAGTCACTGTAAGTGCTAGCACACCTCCGTCTACCAACAAGTAGTTCCCTCCATCAAGTCCTCACAAGAGGCAAATATTGAGAGGTCAACTTCTCCCAACATCAAGATGAAGACAATCTAACACATGGTTACAACGATGAATATCATAATAAACTTTATATTATTTCAATATCATGCTAGGGTTTCTCCATCTCCCCAAGAACTAATGATCCACTCAAGACATGGAGGCAATCGACATCATGGAAAAAGTAATGGAATCTATCATAGATGAATAGTACTTGTATAATTACACAACGGGTATAGAAATTACAACAAGATCTAGACAAGATGTAGATGGGACGGATGGAGATGGTGGCGATGCAGCGGTTGATGATGAAGATCGATGACTTAGCCTCCTGGATCTGCGCAGGGCGAAGATGGATCCCCGGTGGATGAGTTCCCCTCCAGATGCCTTCTGGAGGTGAGGTTTTGGCAATTTCTAGGTGTTCTATATGTCGTCTCTCTGATCCAGTTGCATGGGGTGAAACTATTTGAGGAGGCGATGTTGGCGCCAACTATACGGCGGGAATTATATAGCCGAAATATTTCTTCCCGCTGTATAGTTGGTCGTTAATCCTTCTGTGTACTCCAATTTCTTCGGGTTTTCTTCTGGTGTTATTAATATTTCCCAAATAAGCAATTTACATTGTTTTTGGATCCTTTTCACTCTAATATAACTGGTCCAAGAATTGTGTCCATCGTATCCATTATCTGATCTGATCCTGGTGAAAATAAACATAAAAGGTGCACGTGAATGCAGTAAAATACCAAGATACTACCACTATAATGCAAAATAATAATATAAAACATGATGAAATTATGCACTCATCAACTTCTCCAAGCTTAGACTCTTTCTCGTATCGAGCAAGTTTAGCTTAATGGATGTGATCCTCATATTCATGAAGCTGAGTCGATAAAATAAATGAGGTAGTTTGCAGCATGTGTTTATCATAAAGGATACATATAAATAAGTTCATAAATAGTACCTTACTCAAACCATCCGAATAATGCAGGATTCCACACCTTAGCAATTAACAGTTCACAAAAGATCATTATCAACATGATATAAAAGTATTCGGTTCAACCGAATGAGTTATTGAGGTAGTCCCAAGTGTTTTTAGGATTAACATATTCACTTGGGATTTAAAATCTCAAACGTCTCTTTGTCTTACTACAATATAGTGGTATATGCCTATTTGCTCTTTGCACATTCGCTCTTTTTCTTTTTATTCATCTTCATATTTCTTTTTCTTCTTTCTCTATATATATTCATGCTCACACTTTTATTTAAGTGCTGTGCAAAGGAGCTATCCATAAATTCTAATTCATGTAGAAATTCAAAGTTTAACGATCTCAATTACCAAATTCCAAATATATATGAAGCATCTTTATAACTTTAGTATTCTACCTCAACTTGTTCTCACTCTAGTTGATAGCACTTATAGTTTCTCCTTTATTCAAGGTATTCTTTTTCATCTTTATTAATTAGATAATCCCTCCTTTCTATAAATTAAACCATTGACCTACAACATATTGATCAAATTTTCTTTTTATGTTCCGTTAATGCTAATGGTGTGTAAGACTCCTATTGCTATCATCAAGTGCAAGTAAAATTATACTCAAGCCATTCATATATCCAATAAGATAAACTCAAACTCAATAATGCTCCATATACTATAATAAACTTAGAATTTCATAAGAGGGATCAACTATTCCTAAAGGGAATTCTAATGATGCAAACTTTATTTATGAGCTAGAACTAATGCAAAACTAGAATAATAATAAAAAGTTGGAATCAAGCCAAGCGGGATCAAATAAGATAGATTACAAGGTCTTAAAGATCTCCCCAAGCTTGGAATCAAGCCAGGCGGGATCAAATAATCCCTCGCAATTATTTGATACTGTGTTTTATTGCAGGTCACTATGGCGCCATGCCACGTGGTATCTTCTCTTCACGGGCCAGCCTGAGATGGAGGGATTGATTGATGGCCTCTAGTTATTTGATGTGCAACTTGTAGAGGAGATTATTCTTCACCATCACTTCCACTTGTTCTTTAATGATCTCATTGTTGTTTTGGAGGGTTTGTATTGCCTTAAGACTCATAGAAAAACCTGCTTCGGTGGTCTGCTTGATATCTTCATAAAGTTTATCAAGATAAAATCGCAGCCACCGAAGATGCCTGGGTGTCCCTGGCGCCTCCTTATCCATCTCTTCAAGCTTCAGCTCGAGGTCCTTCAACTCCTTCCTTTGGCGTTCTTTGTCGGTGTCATAGAACTCCATAGGGGTGGTCTTGACCTCCTCACCTTGCTCGCTATTGCTTCCGATCTCCATGAGAACTCCTCTCCTTGGCTTCTTGGATCCCTATGGATCTATGTGGTGTGTTTTCTTGTAGGATCCGGAAGTAGATTAGTTCCTGGTGATTATGATTAGAGAGAGGCACAATGTTAGTATATAAGAGGGGTCAGAACTCAATAAAGCTCGCAAAAAACACCAAATTCACGCCCAAGAAAAGAATCCAAATAGATTAGGAAAATAAATCATGGATTTGGAAGAGTCCTGCTCCATAACAACCAACTATACGGTCGCGACCCATATAGTTCTGGTCGTATTGTTGGTTTCGGGCAGATATTTCCAAATATCTCGAACCTAGGTCGGTTAGATTACCAACTAGGAACTGACAAAATGTTTTTTAGATGAATAAAAGTATAAATAAGAACGAAAATGGGTCGATGATACAGAAGCTTTGACGACCAACTATACGGCGGAAGATTTTTCTCCGGCCATATAGTTGCGTCTGTATAGATACTACACACCAAAAATTATTTTGCGAGGGGTAATGTAGCTTCAGTGACCAACTATACGGCGGGAGATTTTCCTCTGGCCGTATAGTTGCATCTGTATAGTTACAGAAACCCCTTAAAAGCTTCAGAAAAACAAGAGGAATTCAAAGGCGAAATTTTTAGAGGTAGAAATTACGAAGACAAATCACTTATTAGAGTTACAAAACTTACCTTCCACTTACCGTTTATTTAGTCGGGAGTGACAAGCTCCTCCAACAAAAAGGACTTCTTCTTCTTGGGAGGATTTGACCTTAGCTCATATAATAATTCTTGAAATCGAAAATCGCCAGGACTAAAGATCCTCTCAATAAGATCGGTATCTTGCTGGGCAAATATAGATGCTGCATCCACTACCTCTGCTTCTTGTCTCTGCATAATTTGCAACTTAAATTCTTTAAGTAAAAGGATCCAACGGATCAGTCTTGGCTTATGAATCTTCCTCTCAAGGAGTTTTTTTAAACCATCATGATCCGTATGAACTCTTACTTTTGCATCAAAAATATAAGAACAAAACTTATCACAAGAGAAAAATACAGCAAAGAGTTCTCTTTCTTCCTTAGGATAATTCTTTTGAGCACTATTGAGAGTTCTACTAGAATGATGTTTAATATTAAATCTGTGACCTATGTGTTGTCCTAGAGTTACTCCTACAACATCATCACTAGCTTCACATATTAAATCAAAGTCATATCCCATATAGGTGGTTTAATAATAGGGGCATGAGATAAAGCATATTTAAGTTTATCAAAGGCAATAAGGCATTTATCATCAAAGTTAAATCTTATTCCCTTTTGCAATAGATTAGTCAAAGGTTTAGAAATTCCATAAAAATTTCTAATGAACCTTCTATAAAAGCCTACATGACCAAGAAAACTTATTATACCTTCTATGTCCCTTGGTTGTGGCATTCCTTCTATTGCTTCAAGTTTAGCCCTATCTACTTCAATACCCTTACCTGATACTTTATGTACAAGGACTATGCCTTCTTTGACCATAAAATGGCACTTCTTCCAGTTTAGAACAAGATTGGTCTCTTCGCAACGCTGCAAAATTCTACCACTGATTATCCAAGCAACTAGTAACGAAGTTTCATAGACAGAAAAATCATCCATAAATACTTCAATTATCCGTTCTATAAAATCTGCGAAAATAGTAGTCATGCATCTTTGAAAAGTAGCTGGAGCATTACATAATCCAAAAGGCATGCGTCGGTAAGCATGTAAACCATGAGGACTAATGAAAGTTGTTTTAAGTTGGTCATCAGGATGAACAACTATTTGGGAAAAACCAGAGTATCCGTCCAAGTAGCAAAAATGAGTGTGGTTTGCTAGCCTCTCTAAAGTTTGATCTATGAACGATAAAGGATAGTGATCTTTCCTAGTTTCCTTATTCGGTTTCCTGAAATATATTGATACGTCGGAAACGTATCTATAATTTTTGATGTTCCATGCTTGTTTTGTATCTACTTTGCTTTGTTTTGTCTATACTTTGAGGTATTTTTATATCTTTTCTGGAACTAACCTATTAACAAGTTGCCATAGTGCGAGTTGCCTGTTTTCTTATGTTTTTGGTTCCAGAAAGGCAGAAAATCAATATTCTCGGAATTGGACGGGACAAAAGCCAAAGTCATTATTTTTCTTAGAGCAACACGGAACCACGAAGCAAAGCCGGATGGGGGCACAGGGTGGATGCACCCCCTAGGCGCGGGCAAGCCCTAGAGGCACCCATAGGGGGTGTGGGCCCCCTGGACCCCCACCGACCTTGATTCCTGCGCCTATAAGAAGCCTCCGACCCAAAAACCTCAAGGCATCTAGAAGAAATCCACGAAAACCTCCGTAGCGCCGCCGCCACCGAAAGGGAGATTCGGGGGATAGAAAGTCTCTGTTTTGGCCCCCGGAGCCATCTCCATCGATCTCCACCACCATCTTCATCACCGTTGCTGATTCCCATGATGAGGAGGGAGTAGTTCTTCCTCGAGGCTAAGGGCTCTACCGGTAGCTATGTGTTCATCTCTCTCTCTATGCATGATCTTGTTGTGGTCATGAGCTTTGTAATCAAGTGGATCTACCTTGCTACTCAAGTGCTTCAATAGATCTCTGCTCTTCCCATGTGTGTGAAAGTGACAGCATGCACGCCATGGTGGCACTTAGGTTTGAGTCTACATAAATACTCTTTGTGCTTTAATAGATCTATGCTTTTCCCCATGTGTGTTGTCGTGGTATTGCACGGCAGATGCTGGGGGTAGCTTACGTAGAGGGAGCAAAGCGGCGTAGGAGAATCCGGAAGCGAGATTGGCACACGATGTACCCAGGTTCACATTCCCTCAGTGGAGGATCGCTACATCCTGCTGTCAATCCAATATATGATCATAGATTGGTTTACATGGGAGCCGCCGTAGGCGGAGGGAGAGACTCGATCTAGTATAATGTGGAAGAAGATTCCCCGTGGGGGTGCCCCTGGTGGCTTTATATATGCAGCCAGTTAGGGTTTACAAGTGACAGTGGGCTTTGTATACAAGTCGCCATCTTGGGCCTCCAGTCGGCGCCAGTCGCCTGGATCCAGTATGCACCAGTCGCCGTATCCGGCGAGTCGACCCGCTCTGCGTTTGGCGATCCAGCTGGCGGTTCCTCCTCATGGGTGTACCCCGATTGGTATTCCCCCATCAGTAGTCCCCGAGCGCGTTGTCGATTCGACGCGGGCTTGAGGCAGGGCACAGAGAGTCTTGACGATGGGTCGTGGCGAATCGGCGATGAGCTCCTGAACATAGAAAAGAACCGTGAAGCGGGAGGCGGTCGGCGTGAGCCAGTCGATGATGGCCAGTTGGCGAAAGGCGCAGGGTGTCGGTGAAGCCGCCAGTTGCGGCGAGTCCCTGAACATGGAGCGTGCGGAGTCCCCGAGCGCGGTGGGTAGCGAGGTCAAGCGACCGGCGAGTGCCGAGTCCCCGAGCGCGCCGAGTGGCGAGGTTGAGCGATCGACGAGTGGTGCTGTCTGTAGCGCACCGAGTCCCCGAGCGCGTTGAGTACGCGAGGGCGAGTCTGCGGTGGTGAGTCCCCGAGCATGTTGAGTACACGAGGGCGAGTCCGCGGTGGCGAGTCCCCGAGCGCGTTGAGTACGCGAGGGCGAGTCCACAGTGGAGAGTCCCCGAGCGTGTTAAGTACGCGAGGGCGAGTGTCCGCGGCAGCGAGTCTCCGAGCGTGGAGAGTACGCGAGTGGAGAGTCCACGGTGGCGAGTCGACGAGGGTGAGCCGCGGTCGTGGAACGACGCGTACACGCAGCATGCCTAGGAGTATCCCCGAGGCTCGAGTTGGCTTGTAGAGGCGACTTGAGGCTCTTTAGAGATGCATATTCTGAAAATAGTAGTGGTTGCTGCCGAGCATGGTGAGTGGCGAGGTCGAGCGACCGACGAGCGCCGAGTCCCCGAGCGCGGCGAGTGGCAAGGTCAAGCGACCGGCGAGCGCCGAGCCCCCGAGCGCGGCGAGTGGCGAGGCTGAGCGACCGGCGAGCGCCGAGTCCCCGAGCTCGGCGAGTGATGAGGTCGAGCGACCGGCTAGTGCCGAGTCCCCGAGCGCGGCGAGTGGCGAGTCCCCGAGCGTGGATAGGGACGAGGTCGAGCGATCGGCGAGCGCCGAGTCCCCGAGCGCGGAGAGTGGAGAGAAAGACACCGTTTTGCTAAGAAAGAGAAAAAAGTATGACTGCAATAAGGTGTATTTATGAAATATATTGAACATTTGTAAGACGTGCAGATTGTAGATGTTGAAGAAAATGCACTTTTGCTATGTGGATCGATGGGCAGTATGTAAGGTTTATGCGTGTCTTTTTATGAGTAGGCAGACCTCCAGCATCAAACGCTTGCCGGGTAACAGGGACACGATGCCAGACTATTGAACCCGGAGACAAGGTCGGTCTTTTGGTACCTAGCCTCACTACTTTGACGGACGCGAATAAACAACAGACAAAACTGTAACCGATCCCAAGTATGATTTTGGTCCCTGAAAGGGGTCATATGCGACTGCATGGTCGGCTTTGGAGAATAATTGAAGATGCATATATGTTTTGAACCCATAACGTACGAGTGTAAAGAAACTTAGCTGTTTAACATGGCGAGTCCGCGACGTTGAGTAAACATGGCGAGTCCGTGAGGACGAATCCGCGATAGCGAGTTCATGATAGGCGAGTCCGTGAGTATGGCGAGTTCACGAGTAAAATAATTCCATGGAAGACAAGCCATCAACGGAAGAACCCACGACCTATTGTTGCGGCGCTTGGCAAGCTGCATATTGCGAATCGGTTTCCCGGTACTCGCAAAGAAAAGATAATCCGTAAACATAATAAAATATAATAATTCAAATAAGATTGAGCAGAGCGAGACTGTATCGATCGGATTTCAGTTATCCGCTGCAACGGAGTTCCGTTCCAGCGTTATATCGTCCGAAAATCGATACGCCTTGCTCCAATTGATCAGCAGATTTATAATACTCCCTCCAATGGGGCTCCGGGTTAGCGTTTTTCGTGGACGTTACGAGGCCTGAGATTTCCCAGTGCCCTCGTACCGCACTACTTAGCCATGCCGGTCGCTTTTCCAAAGGTTGACTTCTGTGAATAGCGTAACGCTGTTATACGAGTGCGAGTGGGACAAGACACGAAGAGTAGACTTAATCTTGCGGTAACCGATCTGTTTTATTTCATAGCGGGTGGGGGTACATGTCTGGAGTTCTAAGAGTAGAACTTCCGTAAGAGGTTTACATTCCATGGCCGCTTGACGTCGAGTTTTCCATCCCCTTGGACGTTGGTGAGGTAGTAGGCGTCGTTGCCCAGTACTCGCCCGATGGTGAATGGTCCCTCCCAAGGGGGTGAGAGCTTGTGCGTGCCTTTTTTGTCTTGGATTAGACGCAGCACCAGGTTGCCTTCCTGAAAAGTGCGAGACCTTACTCGCCGGCTATGGTAGCGGCGGAGCCCTTGCTGGTAGATGGCGGTGCGGGAGCAAGCTAGGTTGCGTGCCTCGTCGAGCTGGTCGACTCCATCTTGGCGTGAGAGCTCGTTTGCGGCCTCCGTATAGTTGACCACCCTTGGTGAGTCATGCTCGAGGTCGGTTGGCATGACTGCCTCGGCGCCGTAGACCATGAAGAAGGGGGTGAATCCTGTCGACCTGTTGACGGAGGTGCGGATGCCCCAGATGACGGAGGGTAGCTCCTCGACCCAGCACCCGGCGGTGCGCTCGAGTGGGACTTGTAGCCATGGCTTCAGGCCATGGAGGATGCTCTGGTTGGCGCGTTCCGCCTGGACATTGGACTCTGGGTGAGCGACTGAGGCGAGGTCGAGTCGAATGTGGTGTTCCTCGCAGAACTCGGCCATGGCTCCTTTGGCGAAGTTAGTGCCGTTGTCTGTGATGATGCTATTTGGGAACCCGTAGCGATAGATGAGCTCGTGTAGGAACTTGGTGGCGGTCTTCCCAT
Organism: Avena sativa; assembly: GCA_916181665.1. NCBI lineage: Eukaryota > Viridiplantae > Streptophyta > Magnoliopsida > Poales > Poaceae > Avena > Avena sativa. The sequence continues at coordinate 96,656,590 of OV702294.1, forward strand.
CGCACTTGCGGACTGGCTTGGCCTCCACCCATTTTGTGAATTTGTCGACTGCGACTAGGAGGTGGGTGAAGCCAGAGGGGGCCTTCTTGAAGGGGCCTACCATGTCCATGCCCCATACGGCGAACGGCCAGGTGATGGGGATTGTCTTGAGCGCCGAGCTCGCCACGTGGGTCTGGTTGGCGTATTTCTGGCATCCGACGCACCGCTGGACAATGTCGACAGCGTCTGCGTGTGCGGTGAGCCAGTAGAAGCCGTGTCGCATAGCCTTTGCGACCAGAGAGCGGGCGCCGGCGTGGTGGCCGCAGTCGCCGGAGTGGATGTCTTGGAGGATTTTGCGTCCTTCAACGGGTTGAACGCAACATTGGAACACGCCGGTCACGCTGCGCTTGTGGAGCTCGCCGTTGATGATGCCGAAGGATTTGCAGCAGCGTGCTATCATCCGGGCCTCCGTTTCATCCGTGGGCAGGGTGCCCCCCTCCAGGTAGGCGACATATGGCGTGTTCCAGTCGCTTGGCTCGGCGATTAGTGCGACCAGGGCTGCTTCTGGTTGCAGCGGGATTACAATGTCGATCTCCCTTGGGGGAGAGACGGAAGGTTTGGTGATGGTGTCGAGGAAGACGCCGATGGGTGGTGCGAGTCGAGCCGAGCCGATGCAAGAGAGTGCGTCGGCCTCCTCGTTCTTCCGCCTGTCGATCCACTCGATGGAGTAGCCTGCGAAGTTTCCACCTAGCTGGTGCACTGCTTGGCGGTATGCCGCCATGGTGGGGGAGACGGCGTCGCAGGTGCCGGCGACTTGCCCGGCGACGAGGTCAGATTCTACGTAGCAGCGTAGGCGATTGACGTTCATCTCCTTGGCGGCTCGCATGCCGTGGAGTAGCGCCTCGTACTTGGCCATGTTGTTGGTGCAGGGGGTGAAGTCGAGGTAGAGGACATAGCGGAGCTTGTCGCCCTTCGGAGATGTTAGCACGATCCCCGCCCCTGTGTCGTCCGTGTTCTTGGAGCCGTCGAAGTGTAGGCTCCAGTAGTGGAGGTATGGCAGCTTCTCTGGCTGCTGGGCCTCCTCCCAATCGGCGAGGAAGTCTGCGAGAGCCTGCGATTTGATCGCCTTGCGCGGCTCGTACTTGATGTTGTGGACGCTGATCTCGACGGCCCACTTGGCGACTCGCTCGGTCGCTTCGCAGTTGCGGATGATGTCCTGCAACGGTGCCGAGGAGACGACCGTTATTGGGGTCCCTGGACGCATCGCTCCAGGTCCTCGATGGTGGTGGCGCGGTATGAGCCCTCGAAGTGCCTGACGAAGGCGTCACGCATTTCCTCCCAGGAGTCGATGCTATCCGCGGGGAGGGTGTTAATCCACTGCCTGCATGCTCCCTCCATCATCAGGGGGGGGGGGGGTAGCGGGCGGCGAGTAGATCGGTGTGGCCGGCGATCCCCATCGCCATGAGGTAGGTGTCCAACCACACGGACGGGTCGTATGATGGGTCGTACTTCTCGATCTCCTTCGGCGCTTTGAAGTTCGCCGGGTATCTTTCGCCTCGGATTATCGGTCCGAAGCACGGGGGCCCCGCTCGGCTCAGCGATCCCCTTGGTTCACCATCGTGGCGGTTGGTGAGGGTGTGCTGCAGGTCATCAGGCTGACGTGCGCGCCAGCTCTGGTTGTTGATGATGTGGGTGCGGGCATCGACGGGTTGTCCGTTGGCGGCGACGAAGTTGTTCGCCGGCCGAGGGTCGTTGGTGGAGAGTGCCGTGTTCGCGGGTCGGTGTTGGAGCTGCAGGGGTTCAGGTGGCGTGCAGTTGAGAGTATTCGCCACCACGGGGCGGCCGCTCGAGGCCGCTCTGCTGCCTAATGAACGCGAGTACATCCGACCCTGTGAGTCGATGCCTGCGTTTTGTTGCTCAACCGCTTTGGCGAGTAGAGCCCTGGCGTACTGGATTTGCAGGGCGCCTTCCCTAGTGGTTTCGATGTTGTCGACTGCTGCTCGGCCCGCGACGAGGTTGTCCATTGGGGTGGAGAACAGCGGGAGGCCATTCACGTCTCGCTCTCGTGAGGAGACCATGATCCTTGGCTGGTCCCTGTGGGGTGCGCGGTTGGGTGGTGGCGGGGTGCCGTTGGCCGTTGCCCCTGGTAGGGGTCGAGCGCTTCCTCCTGGTGGCGCGTTCTCGCAGATCACGCGCTCGGCCACATGGGCCGGGTCGTTCTCATCGTCGAAGTTCAGGGCGCGCCCCTGAATGGTAGGATTCAGGCACGACCTGATTCGGAGTTGGTGGTAGCGCGACAGCTCCTGCGCTGTCACCTGCTCGAGGCGAACTTTTTCGCGCTCGGCTTGTTCCTTGCGGACTACCTCCGCCAGTTTCAGGCTGAGTTCCTCGACCTCCATTGCCGTCACGTTTGGTGGGATCGGCGTGGAGAAGGGGTCTTCCGGCGGGTCGGCGCGAATGCCATGTAGGTCGCGGCGTGGCGACCATGGTGGGCGCCACTATCGTGGAGGTCGGCGGAGTTCTCCGACCCCGAGTCGAAGTCGAAGATCCCAAGGATGGAGGGGTCCTCGAAGTGTCAACACCCGGATTTTTAATCCCAGATGCCTGTTATGCCATACATCGCAATCCCAGGATTACCATTTTTGCGAGACATAACAGAATTGGATACCATAGTACATCATCCATTACAAACGTTACATAAGTTCTTACACAAATTGGGATCTCATGATCCAGTTCTTAATACAACTTCAAGCAGCGGAATACGTAATAATAACGGTAGCGTAGGCGAAGCTCCATCTTCGGGGTCACAGGCAATGCTGACGATGGGATATGATCCTAGTTGTTGTAACCTTCCTGGGGTCCATCCTCCAGGTACTCCTCTTCATAGTCTGGCCATGGGAATAGCCAGGGACAAAGCCATGAGTACTTTTTAAGTACTCGCAAACTAGTACTAACAGGTAAAGGGGTTTTTGGATAATAGGACACTAGGCTCTAGGGTTGTTTTGCGAAAGCCAGATTTATCTCTACGAAGTTCCAAAGCTAATCACAATTTTATAACTCCTAAGTAGGATCTTGTAAATCATGTCACAACCCTATTGTGGTCAAGTCAAAGTCTCAATTCATTTCACAAGTCATTTTGAAAAGTCTGACGGGGGAACAGTATGGCCACTCCAACTGTCCATAACCGCGGACGCGGCTATTCGAATAGTTTGACACTCTGCAGAGATTGTACACTTTCACCACAACATTCGATACATCCGTCAGGAACAAATCCTGAATTCACCATACTCAGTATGCGGATAATCAATCCTAACCTTTCAATTACACGCCCTAGTATAAGCACCTCTCCTGTGAGTTTGGCCTCCCAACCATGACCAACTGTCATCTTGGGTACTGCACAGGTGGACAATCTTCACAAGGTAGCCTCAGCTCAGACCTTGGCCGTCAGGGAACTAATACTAAGGTATATAAGTTTCCAGTCAAGCCCTACCCAATCTTCGGGTATTGTGGTTGTACGATAAAATTGGAATGGTATCGCATCCAGACAACCATCAGTTTTGTAAAGGGCTAAGGCTCATGCCTCAACATTTTCATCACCAAAATCATCATTTTGTTCGGAAACACATGTCCAAAACATTTAAATAGAATGATCCATCATTCCAAGGTTTTCATAACCAGTTTTCCACCATGTATTCCCATCTAAAAGTTGATCAAGTTTTATGCTTAGCACTAGCATCTACAGGTGGGGGTAAGCACTGATGAGGGGTGATAAACTAGTGGAGTTTCAACTAAGTATAACCTTATGTCTTAGGCTGATATCAAGGTTTCTAACTTAGGCCAAATTTTATGCTCTTTATGCAACCTTCACATATCTTTCTAGTATCTACCAATCTCTTAAGTAAACTCTAAGTAAGAGATTTGATAAAGAAATAAAGTAAGAAGCTTGCAAGTAAAACTACGATTGGGTTTCATCAAATATGTCTAACCAAGCATGCTTAGTGCATTGCATAGGTTATCTAACTTTCATAATTGCAAGTGTTAGCTTGCATAGGTATAGTATCAGCTTGCATTGGTCCACTTGGTTAGTAAAGCTTGCCTTGTGCAGAGCAGTGGTTGAAGTTCTCCTCGGCTTCTTCTTCATAGTATCCTCCTTCCTCCTCGTATCCTTGGTCGGTACTAGCGTCTATGAATAAATACGAGGTACACAATCACCAAACAATACTTAACTACTTGCAATCATCACACAAAAGGGTCCTATAGATGATCTAGCATCATCTCTAACATTACAAGGTTAAGGCTTGGTTTAATTCTTTTTATTTTTAGAAAAGTAATTTCTACTCATTGAAAAACTACTTAAGATTTAATATTCTCCAAACCAAACAGGGGATCATGTTGACACATGTCATCACCACATATTTTATTCCATGAGAATATGATTTAAAGTGGTGTCATAATTTAATAAGGTTTTACCCTTTTATTTTAATTAAATAATGTGTCTAGAAATGCCTATGTAGCATTCTTTTATTACTTGAACATTATTTCTGTAAGTAAACCTATATATTTTTATATATTCTGAAAGGTATGGTTAAATGTGATTTTTGAGAGTTGGAATCAACTCAAAAGCTATTATGGTTTAAATTTGAAAAATGTTTGAATGCAGAAAAGCTTCTGCCTTGTTATTTTTACCAGGGGTGATCTATAGATCTAAATGACTTGAATCCAACGGGTTTGGATTCAGCATTCCCAGACCTTTCTAACAAAATTAGTTTCATTCAATTTGGTGCACTGAATAGATCTAGGTTGATTTTTGAAACTGGGTACAGAAGTGTGTTTGAAATAAAATGGAAAAGGTTTAATTCAAATAACTCGGCTGCGCGGGAAAAGTTAACGGGCCGGCCTGCTAAGCGTAGCGCTTCCGTGGGCTGCTTAAGTGGCTGTCCCCACACGTCAGTGAGACAGGGGGTGCGAAGCGGTATGGGACGATGTGGGTCGTTCGATCTGATTCTAATCCAACGGCTGGGAGTCATCGTCGACGTTGAGCAACGCCGACGAGATAGAAACCTAGCGCGGCCAGTGGGGGTTGCTGGGGGCTCACCAGGGTGCAGGCGAGGGTCGGCGAGGCGGGCGAACGACTAAGTCGACGACGGCGAACTTAGGGGTGGTCGCGACAGCTCCTGGGATGGACGAAATCAATGGCCCCCTTCTTCTCCAGAGGCGGCGGGCTCCGGTGAAATTCCGGTGATGCGCTGCTCGCCTTGCTCCGGGACTGAGGTGGGGTGGTTCTGGGTGAGAGAGGAGTGGAATGGTGTGAAGAATTCGAGCGGGGGAGTCCTCTATTTATAGTCTCGACGGTGAGACCGAACGGCATGGACGGGCGACGGTGGCGACATGGCTACGGGCTGCTAGAGGCATGGTCGGCGGTGGCGATCGCTTGGTGGTCTCCTGGCAATGCTCTACGGCTTTAATGCGCTTGTAGGGGCGGTGCGGTTTGGTCTGGAACTCGCGACGCTCTGCGCGACAGAGGCGGCGTCTTCAACGGTGAGCGGTGGCTATGCGTCACGGGGCAGCGAACGGGGATGTCTGGCGGTCTCCTGGGTTGGTGGTGATCGTGTATGCACGCGACGAGGGTGGCACGCGGTCTGTGGGCTTTGGTCGAGGGTGGCGCTCTGGCGCATGCTCGGCATGGTTGGCAGAGGCACGGGCGCGGCGTTCCTGGGTGCTCTGGTCGGTGTCTTCGAGGCAGGGCTGGTCGAGAGGGGGCGGTGAGGCATGGGTGATCTCCCAGACAAGGTTGGCATGGCTAGTTTCTCTCCTAGCTTGCTGTCTTCACTGGGGTGGCAAGGGTGGCTTCGGCTGTTCACCATTAATGGTTTTTGGCAAGCTCACAGTGGTGCTAGTGCTTGGTTAATCTTGCTAGATGATCTACTGAGCTGGTTGTGAGCTAGATAGGGAACCAGTTAGGCTCAAAACACTGCACACTATAGTGTTTTGATTTTGTTTGATTTGTGTCTGCCAAGTGTTTGATGAAATGGCCCAAGAATTCAAGTTTTGAATTTTGAAAAGATTTTTGGTGGGTGTGCTAGATTGGTGCTGGTGAGTCTACAGATGCTTGGGTTTTGAAAGTTGAGCTTGTTTGAGTGGTTTTTGAAAAAGTGTGATCTTCCCATATGATAAAGATTCAATTTTGAATTGTCATTTAAACTATGCATTTGAAAGTTTCTGGATGATCACAAAGTGGGCCTTGATACCTTGTTATGAGTACATTTAAGGGGTGCAAATATCCAGACAAGTTTCTGTTAGGTTCTGAAAGTTTGAGACAGCCAAAGTAGGCATGGGAGTTAAATTGGTCAAAATGACCATTCCCTTATTTTATTTGTTTTGATTTACTTGTCTTTAGGAAAGGTTTGGGAAATGTTTAGATGATGTTTATTTCATCTAAGCATCCATTTACAAGCAATGGAACACATAAACAAGGTGGTTCAAAAGAATTCAAAATGAAATGCATACACATATGCATGCTTTCATAATTTTATTTAGAAGAGTTTTTGTTAACCCTAATTTTGATGATTAGAGTTTGATGATCCAAGTTTAGTATTTTTGGGATGTTACACGAAGTCTCCGACGTTGCAGACCTGGGTGATGGAACTCGCGGGCGATGCGACGATGATGGATCCGGCGAGTGACGTCGGGGTCGCGGAATCGGCGTCGTCGTTGAGGGCCGCGTCGTCCGCGGCCGCGGTGGTTTTGACCACGTTGCTGTGGGCCGAGTCATACTCGGAGGCGAGGCGGTGGATCGTGCGAACCTGGCTCTTAGAGAGACGGTCGCGTGGCGGCGACTCGTGGATGCGAGCCGAGTCCTCCGAGACGATGACGTCGGTGAGGCCGACAAAGAGGCTGATCGTGCCGACCGGTAGGATCACGCTACGCGTGATAGGTCGCGCCGCCGGGACGTAGCTGCTCGGCAAGATCTGGAGCATCTCGCCGATCGCGATCATGCGGCCGGTGGCGATCGACTCGTTGATGGGCAGATTGGATCTCGCCGCAGAACACTGGCCTGACCGGCCAGGCCCCATGGTGGGCGCCACTATCGTGGTATTGCACGACAGATGCTGGGGGTAGCTTACATAGAGGGAGCAAGGCGGTGTAGGAGAATCCGGAAGCGAGATTGGCACACGATGTACCCAGGTTCACGTCCCCTCGGTGGAGGATCGCTACATCCTGCTGTCAATCCAGTATATTATCATAGATTGGTTTACATGGGAGCCGTCGTAGGCGGAGGGAGAGACTAGATCTGGTCTAATGTGGAAGAAGATGCCCCGTGGGGGTGCCCCTGGTGGCTTTATATATGCAGCCAGTTAGGGTTTACAAGTGCCAGTGAGCTTTGTATACAAGTCGCCATCTTGGGCCTCCAGTCGGCGCCAGTCGCCTGGGTCCAGTATGCACCAGTCGCCGTATCCGGCGAGTCGACCCGCTCTGCGTTTGGCGATCCAGCTGGCGATTCCTCCTCATGGGTGTACCCCGATTGGTATTCCCCCATCATGTGTGAAAGTGACAGCGTGCATACCGTGTGTGGCACTTTGGCTAGATTGAATATTTGTTATGAGTTATATTTGGAGTTGGATGTCTCTATAAAATTGTGGTGTTTGTTGGAACCATCTAGCGCTCAAGGTGACAGTGTGGGGTTATCTAGATTGGGAAGGCCCTACCGTTGATTAGAGTGTCCAACCGGAGAGTAGTTAAGAGTAGTATCATGAAGAGAAGATATTTATATGAGAGAGTGTTCACTAGTGAAAGTATGATCCCTAGGCCTTGTTTCTAAAGATTGAAACACCGTTTGCATCTAGATCTGTTGCATGTTTGCTTGCTTTAGTTTTTACCTCACCGTCAAGCTGTTTTCTGGCTCCATTACCACTTGTATTTCACTATCTCTTCGCCGAACTAGTGCACCTATACACCTGACAAGTGTATTGGGTGTGTTGGAAACACAAGAGACTTCTTGTATATTGATTGCAGGATTGCTTGAGAGGGAATACCTTTGACCACTTCCTCCCTGAGTTCGATAAACCTTGGGTGATCCACTTAAGGGAAACTTGCTGCTGTTCTACAAACCTCTGCACTTGGAGGCCCAACAACTGTCTACAATAATAGAAGTTCATAGACATCAAGCTATTTTCTAGCGCCGTTGCCGGAGAGGTAAGGTAAAAGGTACTCACATCCTCCAGTGTGAGTACTCGAAGTTATTTCCTTTAGATTCTGCAGTCTTGTCTTTTTGTTTCTTGTTTTCACTAGTTAGGCTTAATGGAAAACAAAAAAAAATTAGAGAGCTTTATAGTATCTATCTTGAGTTAGGACATGAAGTGTTTGAAGAGAAAATTTAAAAACCTATGGAGCTTTATTTGCATGCTAATAGCAATGTTATTAGTATGAATTCTTTGGACACCATTATTACTAATCCTATGGAAAAGTCTAAGCTTTGGGAAGCTAGTTTTTATGAAAATGATCTTTTTAGTTCCCCAGCTTTGGAAGATAGCTATTCTATTGGTTATGATGATACCAAACCTCCAATATATGATGATTACAATGATAAGTATGATATTTTCAGTCCACCTACTATTGAGGAGAAAATTACTTGTGATTACAATATGCCTCCTATATTTGATGATTATGGTGATGAGAATAATAGTGATAGCTATGTTGTTGAATTTGCTCCCATTACAATGAATAAGAATGACTATGCTTATGTGGAGAGTAATAATCATTTTATGCATGTGGATCATGATAAGAATGTTTCATGTGATAGTTATATTGTTAATTTCATTCATGATGCTACTGAAAGTTATTATGAGAGAGGAAACATGGTCTTATGCATCTCAAAAATATTAAGTTTCCCCTCTTTATGTTGAAAGTTTTGAAGTTACATTTGTTTTGCTTTCCTATGCTTGTTGCTTTGTGCTTTCATGACTTGTTTCTTTACAAGATTCCTATGCATAGGAAGTGGGTTAGACTTAAATGTTCTTTGAATTTGCTTCTTGATGCTCTCTTCTAAATCAATTCATATTTCCTATGTGAGCATCTTTGAAACTATCATGCCTAACTTAAAGGCATTAAAGAAAAGTACTTGTTGGGAGATAACACAAGAGTTTTATTGAGTCTTGGAAGTTATTAGTTCTGTAATGACCTCTCCTTATCCTTTTTGTTTGATTTTTGTGCCAAGAATGACCTCTAATGAGAGTGAAGTAAGATTTGGGGAGTTGCTGTCCCGAAACAGATTTCTGTCCTCCACCAAAAAAACACGCGAGGAGTCTCTGTAACTCTTATTGAGCTGAAAATTTACGAACAAATCCCTTAGTATGTTATCTGACTTTCGTTATTTCAACACTTTTTGATTTGAGCAACATAAGGTCTTCAAAAAAATTGGTTTCTACCTGCTGGTCTGTTTTTACAGATTTCTGCCATTATTTGCATTTGCTTCTTATTGATTCCTTTTTGAGTTCTTTTTGGTGAATTGAGATTTTTGAAGGAGTTGCTACAGTAGCTTGTGTTTTTAGAGAAAATTCTTGCTGTTCCAAAGCTTTGCCTAAAGGTCTATTATCTTTTGAATACACTAATATTGCTAATGAAGATTGTGTGAAGTTTTGTATGAAGGAAAATTTGCAGGTGTAGAGAAAGAATGATGTAATGAGATGAAGAATGGACAAAAGCTCAATCTTGGGTATGCCACCCCGTGTCACCCCAAGAAATATTCAAGAGGTACAAGCGTCAAAGCTTGGGGATGCCCAAGGCATCCCCTTCTTCATCAATAAAAATCTTAGGTCTTTCTAGACACTTTGTTTTTATTGTTTCATGCATTGTTGTGTTGTTCTTGGAGCGTCTTAGTTTTTGTTTTTGGTTTTTGTTTTCCTAGTTTTCTTGAGTAAGTTGGTTGGTTACACCACACTTATATTTACGAGAGACACACTCTGTTTTCATTGCCTAGAACACTCTATTTTTCACTCTTATTGTTTTGTGAGTGTTCACTTTTGCTAGCACCGCATTCAGCCTTAGTTTTCTTGTGCTTTCATCTTAGAACTTTATAGTTCTTGTTTGTGGATTTGTGAGACAATATCACTGATATTTATTGATTATTACCATTATGAGTTGTTTCAAATAAGTTGATTGGTGTTGGAGAAAGAGTAGGAAGTTTCTTGCTTGAGTAGTGCAAGAGGAGCTTGCATTGACTGTGACTTAGACTTTAGCATGACATGCTAGGTGTTGTTTTGACATTATGCTTAGTGATTATTGCTGTAGCATGTCTTGTTCCAAACAATTGGATTTCTTAGTGTGCCTTGAAGAAATTATGCGTTGTTTTATAATGCAAAAGCACAATATTGTGGTATTCTCCTTTGATGTTTTGCTTGGGTTGACTTGGCACATGCTCACACCATGTTATGACTATGACAAGTCAGCATTAGCCTCTATGATCATTTAGTCCTTGACTTGTAGTACCACTCTTTGCTTTGATTAGTATGCTTTTTTGCACTGCATGATTATCGCCATTATGCTCTCTTAGTTGGTTGCTCCCAGTCTTTTGCTAGCCTTCACTTGTATGAGTAAGTCCTACTCATGCTTCCAACTCCCAAGAAACCAAGTTTTTCCAAAGTGTCCACTATAAACTCCTATGCATGGTGTGTTACACCATTCCAAGTATATTCTTGTTTTCAACTATCTTCTAATTAAAAACTATTTTGTTATGTAAAAACTTAGTGATTAAAGCCCTCACGAACTTGATGGCACACTTTATATTCTTTTCCCCTAATAAACTTGAACCATTGTGTCATCTATGTTGTATATGCTTGCACTTATACGTTGGAATTAGCTGAACCATGCTCTCATGGGGAACGTTTTCAGCATTGCACTTGTACTTTGTACTCAGTTGATATCATGCTCTTTTGTCTATGGATATCACCAGTGTGAAATAAAGAGGGAACTTGTAAGTCCATGGAGTTTGTATCCTATGTTAGAGAAACGCCTGGGCCGCTAGCCTAAGCCATGCCTAATCATGGTGGAAACTTGCAGCATCACCATAGTGACATCTATGAAGCATTCTTCTTATAAAAAAGAGACACATTGAGAAAAGAGGAAAGAGAGAAAAAAAGCACCATATTCCCATGGTAAATAAGAAGATTGCTGAGATGCTCATTGTCTGCTTGCCTTATCATTTTGGTTATGGGAAATCTCTTGTGCCATGTGCAAGGGGTACCCCATTGGCGGTTCTCTATGATATGCAAATACTTACAATGACAAGAACTGACAGGTGACCAAAGTTGAGTAGCATGAGGTGTGGCCCTTGTATTTCAGGGACTTGAGATTGCCAACTTATACTTCGTCAAGCATATACTCCATATTTTTCACTCTAACCTTAATCACTTCAAGATGCTTATGATAGGGGCAATGAGGGCTGAAAGCTAACAAGTACCATAATTTTTGGAAGCTCTTTTTGAAACTTGAAATCCCTGCTTCCTTTATAAAAGGATTTTTTCCACCATTATTTGAGTCTCCATCTTCTACCTTTAGGCACCATTAAGAGAGCATAGTTTTCATTCTGTGTGCAGTGTCCCAAAACTTATTGATTGATGCAGATTGTGATATTACTTGTTCTTGTGCTACTTGTTTCTAGTCACCCTGTGAACTTTGAAGGTGTCCTATGCATCTATTTGCTACTCTATGAGGGACAAGCTGATTGCCACTATGCCATGTTTTCTGTATGTGGAACAAACAAACGTTTTTCAATGCATGTTATTCATGAATCTTTGTTTGTATCCTTTAATGTTGCTGCATACTTACTTTGTCTTATCGTTAGAACTCCATCTTTTATGCACATGTTTAGATTTCTTTGATCCCAGCTTTCAATGCTTGCAAATGGTTTGATCTTGGTTTTGATGGTGCATGTCACCTCAAAAATTATTCTTTTATCACTTACCTACTCGAGGACGAGCAGGAGTTAAGCTTGGGGATGCTTGATACGTCGAAACGTATCTATAATTTTTGATGTTCCATGATTGTTTTGTATCTACTTTGCTATGTTTTGTCTACACTTTGAGGTATTTTTATATCTTTTCTGGAACTAACCTATTAACAAGTTGCCACAATGCCAATTGCCTGTTTCTTCTGTTTTTGCTTCCAGAAAGGCAGAAAATCAATATTCTCGGAATTGGACGGGACAAAAGCCAAAGTCATTATTTTCCCGGAGAAACACGGAACCACGAAGCAGAGCCGGAGGGGGGCCACAGGGTGGCCACACCCCCTAGGCGCGGGCAAGCCCTAGAGGTGCCCACAGGGGGTGTGGCCCCCCGGACCCCCACCGACCTTGATTCCTGCGCCTATAAGAAGCCTCCGACCCAAAAACCCTAGGGCATCCAGAATAAATCCACGAAAACCTCCATAGCGAAAGTCGTTGTTCCGGCACCCTGCCTGTAACATCCCAAAATATTAAACTTGAATCATCAAACTCTAATCATCAAAATTAGGGTTAACAAAAACTTTTCCAATTAAAAATATGAAAGCCTTCATATGTGTGTGTATTAAAATTTGGATTCTTTTGAATTGCCATGGTTCTGTGTTTCTTTGCTTGTAAAATGATTCTTAGGTGAAATAAACATCATCTAAACAATCCCCAAACTTTTCCCAAAGACAAACAAGTCAAAACAAACAAATTAAGTGAATGGTCACTTTGGCCAAATTAACTCCCATGCCTACTTTGGCTATCTCTAACTTTCAGAACTTAACAGAAACATGTATGGATCTTTGCACCCCTTGATAGTACTCATAATAAGGTACCAAGGCCCACTTTGTGATCATGCAAAAACATTTAAATGCTTAGTTTAAATGACAGTTTAAAATTGAATCTATTTCATATGGGAAGATCCCACTATTTCAAAAACCACTCAAACAAGCTCAATTTTCAAAACCCAAGCATCCACAGAATCCTCAACACATGCCTAGCACACCCACCAAAAATCTTTTCAAAATTAAAAACTTAAGTTCATGCGGCCATTTCATCAAAACAGGTTGCAGATTCAAATCAACAAAATCACAAACACTATTTTGAGCAGTGTTTTGGCCAACCTTGTTCCCTCTCTGGTTACAACTAGCCTTAGTAGATCATCTAGCAACCTTAACTAACCTCTAGAACCACTGTAAGCTGGCCATTGTCATCAATGGTGAGCAGGCTGAGAGCACCCATGTCACCCCAGTGTGGACAGCAAGCTAGGAGAAGAACTAGCCGTGCCAACCTTGTCTAGCATGCAGCCCATGCCTCACCGCCCCCTCTCGACTAGCCCTAGCTCCAAGACAGCGACCAGAACTGCCAGGAACGCCGCGCCCGTGCGGCTGTCGACCATGCCAATGCGCACCGCAGAGCACGCACCGTTCCCACGCAACCTGACCACCTCGAGCCCTCGCCGCCCGCCAGCATGCACCCTACCTTCCCAGGAGACCACCAGACATGTTCGTTTCACCGCCCGTACCCCGTAGCCACCACTCGCCGTAGATTTCGCCGCCTCTGCCTCGCAGAGCACCGCGCGTTCCCGACCATTTGCCACCGCCCTCGCCAGGAGACCACCCGTCGATCGCCAACCTCGGCCATGCCTCTAGCCGCCCGTAGCCGTGTCGCCACCGTCGCCTGCCCATCCCTATCGGTCTCGCCGTCGAGCCTATAAAAGGAGACGACCCCCGCTCGATTCCTTCACACCATCTCACTCTCCTCACCTCACTGATCATTCCACCCCTTAGCCGGAGCACGAGGAGCAGCAGTTCGTTGGAATTGCGCCGGAGCAGGCCGCCTCTAGAGAAGAAGGGAGCCGTTGATTTCGTCCACCCCCGGAGCTGCCGCGACCACCCCTAAGTTCACCATCGTCGACTTTGTCGTTTGCCCGCCTCGCCGTCGTCACTGGAGCCCCGGTATGCCCTCTATGCACCCCATCGAGCCTCTAGGGTTCGAGCTCGCCGGTCACTTGTTCATCGTCGACGACGACCCTCAGCCGTTGATCTCACTTCTAATCCAACGCACCACATCGCCCCGTACCGCTTCGCGTTTTATGAGCCACTGACCAGTAGACCCCCCTGTCAGCTGAGCCCCGCGCTGCGGAGTGACACTGGGCCGGCCCAATAACCCTTCCCGCGCAGCCCACTCGTTTGAATTTAGCTTTTTCTATTTATATTCAAACTCAATTCTGTACCTAGTTTCAAAAATCAACCCAGCTCGATTCAGTGAACCAAATTTCATGAAACCAATTTTGTTAGAAAGATATTGAAATGCTTAATCCAAGACCGTTGGATTCAAATCATTTGGATCTATAGATCAACCTTGGTAAAAATAACAAGGCATAAGCTTTTCTGCATTCAAATATTTTTCAAGTTTAAACCATAATAGCTTTTGAGTTGATTCCAACTCTCAAAAATCACATTTGACCATACCTTTCAGAATATATAAAAATATATGGGTTTACTTACAGAAATAATATTCAAGTAATAAAAGAATGCCACATAGGCATTTCTAGTCACTTTATTTGATTTAAAATAAAAGGTTAAACCTTATTAAATTGTGACACCACTTTAAATCACATTCTCATGTACTGAAATATGTGGTGATGACATGTGTCAACATGATCCCATGTTTGAGTTGGAGAATATTTAATCTTAAGTAGTTTTTCAATGAGTAGAAATTACATATCTAAAAATAAAATAAATAAGACAAATGCTTTAATCTTGTAATGTTAATGATGATGCTAGATCATCTATAGAACCCTTTTGTGTGATGATTGAAAGTAGTTAAGTACTGTTTGGTGATTGTGTACCTCGTATTTATTCATAGACGCTAGTACCGACCAAGGATACGAGGAGGAAGGAGGATACTACGAAGAAGAAGTCGAGGAGAACTTCAACCACTGCTCTGCTCAAGGCAAGATTATACTGATACTTATGCAAGCGAATACTTGCAAGCCTTACTAATCAAGTTGACCTATGCAAGCAAATACTTGCTTGTTACCATGCCAACTATATGCCTTAAGCATATGTGATCATGCCCACTTGATAACCCAATCCTAGTTTTACTTGCAAGCTTTCTACTTTATTTCTTTACCAAAGCTATTTCTTAGAGTTTACTTAAGTAACTGGTAGATTCTAGGAAGATAATTGAAGGTTGCATAAAGAGCATTAAATTTGGCCTAAGCTAGATAATCTTGATGTCATCCCAAGGCATGAGATTGAGCTTAGTTAAACTCCACTTGTTTACCACCCATCATTAGTACTTACCACACTTGTAGATGCTAGTGCTAAGCATAAAACTTGATCAACTTTAGATGGGAATACTTGGTGGAAAATGGGTATGAAAACCTTAGAATGATGAGTCATTCTACTGAGATGTTTTGACATGTGTTTCCGAACACCAGATGATTTTGATGATGAAAATGATAAGGCATGAGCCTTAGCCCTTTATAAAACTGATGGTTGTCTGGATGCGATACCATTCCAATTTTAGCGTACAACCACAATACCCGAAAACTGGGTAGGGCTTGACTAGAAACTTATATACTTTAGTATGGGTTCCCTCACGGCCAAGGTCTGAGCTGAGGCTACCTTGTGAAGATTGTCCACCTGTGCAGTACCCAAGATGACAGTTGGTCATGGTTGGGAGGCCAAACTCATAGGAGAGGTGCCTATACTAGGGCGTGTAATTGAAAGGTTAGGATTGATTATCCGCATACTGAGTATGGTGAATTTAGGATTTGTTCCTGACGGATGTATCGAATGTTGTGGTGAAAGTGTACAATCTCTGCAGAGTGTCAAACTATTCAAATAGCCGCGTCCGTGGTTATGGACAGTTGGAGTGGCCATACTGTTCCCCCGTCAGATGTTTTCAAAATGACTTGTGAAATGAATTGAGAATTTGACTTGACCACAACAGAGTTGTGGCATGAGATACAAGTTCCCACTTAGGTGTTATAAAATTTCAACTAGCTTTTCTTGCTTCTGAACTTAGTAGAGGTAAATCTGGCTTTTTGCAAAACAACCCTAGAGCTTAGTGTCCTACTACAAAAAACCCCTTCACTTGTTAGTATTATTTTGCGAGTACTTAAAGAGTACTCATGGCTTTGTCCCTGGCTATTCCCGTGACCAGACTATGAAGAAGAGTACGAGGATGATGGACCCTAGGAAGGTTACAACAACTAGGATCATCTCCCATCGTCATCATTGCCTGTGACCCCGAAGATGGAGCTTCGCCTACGCTACCTTTATTATTATTACGTATTTCCGCTGCCTGAGTTGTATTAAGAACTAGATCATGAGATCCTTATTTGTGTAAGACCTTATGTATGGTTTGTAATGTATGATGTACTGTGGTATCCAATTATGTTATGTCTCGCAAAAATGGTAATCCTGGGATTGCGATGTATGGCATAACAGGCATCTGGGATTAAAAATCCGGGAGTTGACAAGTTGGTATCAGAGCCATCCTGACCATAGGAAACCCTAGTTAGACTGGATGTTTGAATCAAAAACTTAGTTTCGAAACCAAAGGAAGCAAATATTTACAAAAACTTATTCCCATTCTTACCACCTTGATTCTTTCATGAAAATTCATGTTCCTCAAAAACTCTTGCAAAATACCTAAAATTTAACACACTTGATCACTCTACTAACTTACTCATCCTATATTCTTATAGATGGACGTAAAGTATAGCAAATTTTATCAGTTGGGGAATGGAGGAGACCAGCTTTCGGAACTTCTGGAGCGTCCGCACCCCGAGTTCTTCGGAGCTCAGCTCAATGATCAAGGAGGAGAAGATCTGCAGTGGCTAATTGTTGCAAGTCTCCGAGGAAAGATTGAATCTCCCACTGCCGAGGGAATTCAGTTCACCTTAAGAGAGAACAACTGGCTCGATGGACTTGCCAGGGCCATGCAGGAAGCTCTTGCCCGTCTGTGTGGGCAGAGTATCAACCAGATCAAGGGTACCCGCTTTGAGTTTTGTCCAAGGCGTGATGCTATGGGACAGCCACTGGAAGCCCCATACCACCACGAGATGAAGACCCAGTTGGACGACCTTAGCTTCATGATGTACCATCGTCAGCAGGAATTGGACAATTGCCATGACTACTCCAACCACAAGTCCGCCATCATCAAGACAAAGGATCAGACCATCGCCATGTTAGCAAAGGATCGCAAGTCTCACCGTCGTCAGCTCGACAAGAAGGAGTGCATCATTGCCCGTCTTCACCACCGTATCTTGGATTTTGAGGAGACCATCCACGAGAGAGACATGCAGTTGGAAGAAAGGGAGAATGCCGGAGAAGACCTTTGTGGAGACCCCTACTCCTATCTCAGCGATGATGATGATTTTCTGGAGGATCAGGCTATGGACTTCTTCACCGATGAGGATGATTTCGCCTTCATCAACGACGACGAGGATGATGAGGATGACGACTACACCTACTCCGAGGAGTAGTAGCACTTGAGCACTAGCGTAGTGAGTTGTATTCGGTCCCACTGTATCGTAGTTTCCAGAATGGTTCTTAAAACCATCTGTTTTTCTTGTTTTGTGGTGTGTGTTTGTATTGTGTGCTATGAATGAATGAAAAGCAAGTTGTTAGAAATTCTGAGTCAAACATTCACAACTTTTCAAAATCCCGGAACCTTAGAAATTTCCCTCTTTTCCCATGATTTATCTCAATCCTCAGATGCCATGCGAAGGAAGTGGTTCATCCCCGGACCCGATGTTGCAGATCCTGCAAATGTTGGTTTCTGACCGCGAAGCCGAAAGAGCCGAATGTCAAGCCAACCTAGCCACCCTTTAGCAGATAGCTCAGCTAGCCCACAACAATCAAGGCTAAGGAAATCAGGACAACCATGGATCTAAGCTCAAGAATTTCCAGAACACCAACCCACCTGTTTTCACTAAGTCGGAAGAACCCTTAGACACAGATGATTGGCTGCAAACCATGGAAAACAACCTGGAAGTCGTTGGAGTGGAAGCTAATGAGAAAGTTCTCTTTGCCACCCACTATCTAGCCGGAGATGCAAGAGCATGGTGGAATAGCGTTCGTGCAATGACCGGAGGACAGATGATGACCTGGGAAGAATTCAAGGTCAAGTTTAGCAGAACCCATGTGCCACCGGGTTTGATCAAGAGAATGAGAGATGAGTTCAGAGAACTGAAGCAAGGACGGATGACCATAGTGGAATACCGTGACAAGTTCTTGTCATTAGCTAGGTATGCCCCGGATGATATCGACACCGAAGCCAAGAAGAAAGAGAGATTCCTGAATGGTCTGCACGATGAGATGCAGACTGTATTGGTCAATATCCCCTTTGCTGATATTGAATCCCTTGTCGACTCTGCCATCCAGATGGAAGGAAATATAAACCAAGCCAATGAGAACTACAAGCGTCACATGATGCATCAGCCAGGAAACCATCAGACCCCAAAGTATCGCCCTAACCCATCTCTAGGATTTGCCCCGAGAACCAACAGACCCCCGATGAACCGTCCGACCTATCCCAACCGTGGAAACCCGAGGCCCGGAGGAAATCATAACAACCTCGGCAACTCTGGCAATTTCAACCGTGCACCACCCAAGTTCAAGAACAACAATGCTACCGCCAACACCAACACTGCCCCGAGGACTGGAAGCAATGATGTGCCTATTGCAGCAAAGGACAAGTCGCAAGTGACTTGTTATGGCTATGGAAATAAGGGTCACTACTCCAATGAGTGCCCCAAGAAGAATGCCACAGCCCCCAATGCCAATGCCCCAGCTCAGCAGCAGCGTCGTGTCCAGCCAGGAAGAAGGTTTGCCCCAGGGAACTATCTCAACTGCAACGGCCGTATTTTGCTCATGCATGCTGAAGAAGCCCAGGAAGCGCCAGACGTCATGCTGGGTATGTTTTCTATTAATTCAGTACTTGCTAGAGTGTTGTTTGATTCTGGTGCATCGCACTCATTTGTCACCGAAGAATTTACATGCACTAGTAAGATTCAACCAACCAAATTGAAGCATGTTATGATTGTTCAAATCCCCGGTTCAACCACCAAAGCTAGGAAAATTTGCAAAGCTGTCCCTATCCGAATCCATGGCATAGATTTTTATGCTAATCTGATAGTACTCGGAACTAAAGGTTTGGAAGTAGTACTAGGAATGGATTGTATGTCCAAACATAAAGGATTGATTGACTCTGCTAAGAAAGCCATAACCATGACCAGTACCGCTGGAATATCAGTCGAGCATATATCTGAAATCTTACCTTGCCAATTCAAGTGCAACAAGAGTATAGCCCAACCTACCATTGACCAAGTTTGGATAGTCTGTGAATACCCTGATGTATTTCCAGATGTTTTGCCCGGTATGCCCCCAGATCGGGATATCGAGTTTATCATTGAACTAATCCCTGAAATAGGACCCATAGCTCAGAGACCATATAGTATGAACCCGTCTGAATTAGAAGAACTGAAGAAGCAACTCGATGCCATGCTAGAAATTGGACTGATCCAAGCAAGTGCGTCACCATGGAGATCACCTGTCTTGTTCGTGGACAACAAGGATGGAGGAAACCGTTTGTGTACGGATTATCGGAAGTTGAATGATGTCACTATCAAAAACAAATACCCATTGCCCAAGATAGAAGATTTGTTTGATCAGTTGACCGGTGCCAAAGTGCTTTCTAAGATTGATCTTAGAACTAGCTATCATCAACTAAAGATTCGTGTAGAGGATATTCCCAAGACTGCCTTTACCACCAGATATGGATTATACGAGTATACTGTCATGTCTTTTGGATTAACCAATGCCCCCGCTTATTTCATGAATCTCATGAATAAGATTTTTATGGACTTCCTGGATAAGTTTGTCGTTGTTTTCATCGATGACATTCTAATTTATTCCAAATCAGAAGAAGAACATGAGCTACACCTAAGGACCATTCTTGGAACCCTTAGAGAGCATCAGTTGTATGCCAAGTTTAGCAAATGTGAATTCTGGTTATAGGAGGTAGGATTCCTTGGCCACATTGTATCAGCCGGAGGAATTGCCGTTGACCCTGCAAAAGTGAAAGATGTCGAAGATTGGCAAGCCCCAACCACTCAAACCCAAGTTCGTGCATTTCTCGGATTGGCGGGATACTACCGCAAGTTCGTAGAAGGATTCTCGAGTATCGCCAGACCCATGACCCAATTGCTGAAGAAAGACAAGAAGTTTGAATGGACGGAAAAATGTGAAGCGAGATTTCAAGAACTCAAGAGGAGATTGATTTCAGCCCCAATCATAATCATGCCGGATATCACGAAGCCCTTCGACGTGTATTGTGATGCATCCAAGATCGGTCTCGGATGTGTGCTAATGCAAGAAGGCAAAGTTATATCTTATCTATCTCGACATTTGAAACAACATGAGCAGAATTACCCAACCCATGACCTCGAACTCGCAGCCGTAGTTCTAGCCCTAAAGACATGGAGGCATTACCTGATGGGAAACCGTTGTGAGATCTATTCGGATCACAAGAGTCTGAAGTATATATTCACTCAGAAGGACCTAAATATGAGACAGAGAAGGTGGATTGAGCTAATCAAGGATTACGACCTGGACATTCACTATCACCCCGGTAAAGCCAATGTGGTAGCAGATGCCCTTAGCAGATTGCCGTGCCGCTTGAACTCCATGATTTTGAAGGAGCAACCAAGCTTGACAAAGAGATGGAAGATTTTCGAATGGAATTAGCGAGTGAAGGATTTTTGGCTAGCATAGAACTTCAACCCACTTTGATCAACCAGATCAAAGAGGCGCAGAAAGGAAATGCTAGTATCGACGAAATCAAGCGTCGTACAAGTGCAGACAAAGTACCCGAATTCATCGAAGACAAAGAAGGAGTGTAGCACCCCGGGTAAAACCGCTACTAGAAAATCGTGTGTTATTTTTATTCATGCATCATCGTGACATCATCATGTATATTTTTGCCATTGAAAAACATTTTCATTAATGCCTATTATGTTTTCTACAAACACTCCGTCTTTATTTCAAATTATAAAAGCCGGTATTCCGAATATTTTGTTTTGTCTAAAAACTATTTATAAAAGTATTTTATATAATATATCAAACAACTATATAAATAAAATAAAATAAAGTTTTATAAAACCTGTGGAGGAGTCAGCTAGCCGCCAGGCCCAAAAGCCCAGCAGCCAGCCAACTACCACCCCACTGAAACCCTAGATCCCTACTTGTCCAAACCCTAGACACACACTACACCAGTCCCCGCCGTCGGACCCACCCACACAACCCGCACGCAGCGCACGCCCTAGGTCCCTGCCCAACACGACACACAACACACGCGCACACCCGAGAGATCGCCCACCCCATCACGTTTTCCTAACCGTCAACCGGCCCCACTCCCTCACTCGGCAGGCCCGCCCTCGCACCCCTGCTCCTCCTCTCGACTTCTTCCTCCCTCCTCCCGTGCGTCCACCGCCGCCGCCCTCTACCTTCCCCGACCCTCTCTGCTCGTGCTCCACCACCCTCCTCCGCCCGTCCGCGACCCCCCATCCTCGCTCTCTTTCCCGAGCCGTCTCCTCCCTCGCGTGAAACCACCATCGCCCTAGCCCGCATCGATCCCTGCCGCTCGCCCTCCTCCTTCGCCCGTCGTCCCGTGAGCCCCTCTCTGGCCCGGCCTGCTCCTCCCTCGCCCCTCTCCGGCCGCCCCACACCCAGCTCGACCTGGAGGCGTGCCGCCGCAGCCTCCTCTGTGGCCACCTCCCCGGCCCGTGTCTGGCTCGTCGGAGCCGCCACCGTGTCACCGCCTAAGGGCGCCGCCTCCCCGCGCGTCGGCAGCACCGCCTCCTCTAGTGCTCCTCCCTCTGCTCGCCCCTCATCTGCCTGCACTAGGCCACGGGCACCCGCCGCCACTGTCGCTGACGAGCAGCGCCTCCTGTGAGCCCCGCAACGCCTTGATGCCCGCATGTCGGTTGCAGCTGTCGAGCCCTCCGCTCCGCCCTCTGCCTCACGCGACCTCCGCCATTCGAGCCTGCCATCTCGCACTGGCAGGGCGCGTTTTGCGTCGTGACTATCTCTGTACTTGCTGCTGCCCGTGTCCCTGCCTCCTCATGAGCAAAGCCCGTTCTTCCAAGTCGTCCTCATTGGCCCCTTCCTGGTGATGTGGCGTTTGTGTTTGTGTTGTCGCCGAAGTTCAAGACCGACACCGATCATCGAGCTACAACCCCGAATACATGGATATGAAGCCAAAGTTGGTGCCATAAGTTCTCCGACTTGGATTCCTAAGTTCTTTGACATGGATCTGATGGCCGAGACCCCGATCTTCGAATCCTAAGGCGCCGAGTGTGCCGGCATGGACCCTCAAGATCTCCATCATGGAACCGAAGACCGACCCCCCGAACCCTCGGAACCCCAAGATCGCCATCCGATGTGTGACCCCTATCTGAGACCCCTCATATTTTATAATATATGATATTGATCTTGATGCATATTAAATGAACATGTTTGCATACATATTTTGGGTGTTTGAGGGTATCTAGATGATTCACCTAAATTAAATATGGAGTCCATATGTGGACTTTTCTAGTCTTATATTGGCCCCGTTTAAATTTGCGTAGCGAACCGATGCCATGTTTTGTCGTGATAAGACAACAATTAAATTGCGGGGTATCTAAACAACATGAACCTAATAATTAATTGTCGGGACCCCGGTTCCGCTTAATTGCCTAATTGCATCGCATCCTTGCCATGTCATACATCATACATGCATCATGACCGATCTTCTGCCGTAGTAGTAAATATTGCATCCGGTGTTTGTGCTAGTGCTTTGCTTCTTCACGGATTAGGCCGATGAGTTGATGCGAGTGTCGACCCGATCTTCGGATGAATCTTCGGCAATGTTTTCCAGGCGAGCATTCTCCCCCTTTCTAACTATTTTACATTTCTAGTCTTTATTTCCTCCTGTTGATCTATTGCTATCTGTATTACGATGCTCTAGTTTTCGTACCCGCGATATCCTTTGTAGCCTTATATTACCTTGGACACATCCTATTACCTGTTGTTTGGTAGATAGTTGGACTTGCGTGTCGTAGTTTCTTGCTCAAGTGTTGTTGCGTGTCGTCAAGCACCACAGTTGTTGGAAGACTGCCATATGCTTTATGTTGGAGATGATTATAACTTTAATTACCGTTTAAGAACTAAAATGGAAGTAGGTAAATAATGCAGAGGCACATGTGGGCAATAGATGTTATTTGGTTTTTAACCGTCCACTTGTGTCCTGTAGGACCCCGAGTACTTGATACCTGTTCTTTGAATATTTGCACTATCCAGAGCTTGAGTCATATTTATTTCTTGGGGCCACAAAGTAGTTTGGGGCTTTATTACTATCCTGTACTTATGCCATGCCTTACTGCTTTATTTATGATTTCACGTGGAGCGCCTGTACTATTTAGGTAAGCGGAGTGTTTTCGCGGTATCGACAAGCCCAGTCACACTTTTGGGTTCCCAGTCGTTTACAGCCATTGACGCAAACCTCTGGGTCCGTTCCGGAGCCGGCCAACTTCGTCGCGGGTGAAAGGACTATATCTTCCCATGATGTTTTTTGGTGTTAAATGACAATCCCAAACGTTTTTTTAACTGTGCTCTTGAGTTTCAGGGGAGACGTCGTTGTTGTCTCATTCTATTGTGATGGATGCTCTCTTGTGATCTTTTGAAGACGGTGGCCTTTTTAGTCTTCTCCTAGTTTCCTTCTGGTTGATGTTTTTAGGTCACCGTACTATTAAGAGGGGGTCCATGTTGGAAGGCTGTGGGAAATCACTTGTTCTTGCACAAACCTATATGCACCGCCACAGCCATCCCATTATTCTGTGAGACAGAGCGTTTTCCTGTTCAGTTGGGGCCTTTTGTGTCTCACCGGAACTTCCGGTCATAGACCGGAAGTTCCGCTCAAACCTTTTTCTGCGGGCTGTTCTACAGTTTGTTCCGACGCTAGTTCCGCCCAAGTTCCGGTGGCGGTTCAGCAACCTTCTGTTTTGAAGTGTGCTATTTGCCGGAACTTGGCCGGAACTTGCTCGGAGCTTATCCTGGCAAACGTTTTTGAGCGGAACTTCCGCCTGAAGGCCGGAACTTCCGGTCAGACTCGCTTCGCGTCCCAAAAGTTCCGCCCCTTGTTCCACCTAAGTTCCGGTGAAGGCTCAGTAACCTTCTGTTTAGAAGTGTGCTATTTAGCCGGAACTTGATCGGAACTTGGTCGGAAGTTCACCGGAACTTCCGGTCCGTTTTGACCGGAACTTCCGACTACGCTTCTGGAGCGGGCGTCAACGGTCTGATGAACGTTGGAGCCAGGCTTAGGCGGAACTTCCGGCCTCTCACCGGAACTTCCGGTGAGCTCGCGCGCGCTGTAACGGTTCAGTGCGAGGGGGTCCTATTTAAGGCACCCCTCTTCTTCCTCCCACCCTCTCTCGAATTTTTCTCTCTCCTCCATTAATGCTTGAGCTTCACCTCACTAGATCTCTCTCTCTAGCCACTCAAATGACCTGATCTTTTGAGAGGTGAGGGAGGAGACCTAGATCTACACTTCCACCAAAGAAGAATTGATTTCCCCCACCCATCCTTTGTGGATCTTGTTACTCTTGGGTTTCTTGGAACCCTAGACGGTGTAGGGCATCCCCAGAGCTGAGGCATGTGTTGTAAAGCTTCGAGGTGTCGTTGAGGGCCTCCAATTGAGTTGTGGAGCCTCCCCCTCAACCTTGGTGTAAAGGTTTCGGTTGGCGCCTTCAAGGTCACCGGTTAGTGGATTGTGAGGCCTCCTTTGTGGGGGAGCTCACCGGAGAAGAAGGTGAGGCCTTTGTGGCGCTCGGGTGACCTTGTGTGGCCCCGACACCTCTCCAACGTAGACGTAGCTCCTTGCGAGTGAACTACGGGAATTACATCTCCGTGTCCCCTCGCCGGTTACTTCGTTCCCTTCCTTTACTCCTCGCTATTTACTGTTTTTGTGGTTTGTGTTCGCTTTCTTGCATTTAGGTTGCTCACTTAGTTGCATCTCTAGATAACTTCCTTTCTCGTTGAGCCTAAAAGTGTGAAACAAATTAAAATTGGTAGACGCCTATTCACCCCCCTCTAGTCGTATCAAGTCGGTACTTTCAATTGGTATCAGAGCCCATGCTCTTACTTCGGGCTTTACTGCCTAAGAGACTATGGCCGACGAAGGGGGTAGTGAAACTGAAAAAGCCAAGAACTTGGCCACTATGGATGACCTCAAGCAATTGAAGTCATCCATGATGTCCAAGTTCGAGGAAATGATGACTCTCTTGCAGTCTCTCAAGCCAAACCCGATGGTTGCTATTGACACACCCCAATCCAACGAGGTTCCTCCCTCCTGTAACACCCTCAGAATCGGCCCTATGCAAGTTTCAGCGATTCCCGCCAAACCCGCATAGAAACGATTCAAAGGTGCCCACCAGGCACTTTCGTGCGGGTGGAAAACGAAGTAATACCATTACACAATAGTCCACGATGGAACCCACAGAACAGATATATACAACAACGACTCGAAGAGCCAAGAATACAGATATACAATACAAATATCCAAATCACCTGGAAAACGATACAGCGTCCGAGTACGGACAAGATGCAAATTGAGCCAAGAGCCCTGAAGAATAACCAATGGCGTCCATAACCCTGCCCAGGCCAAGCCGGAAGGGTAACCCTGCTAACGACGTCGATCTCAAAACCTGCTTAAACAAAAGGGGTGCCGACAAAGGGCAAAGGAAAAAAAGAGAGAGCGGTCAGTACTGAGGCCAGTACACGGCGAGACTAGAATTCGGCGGTCCTTGCCTACATAGGTATGGTGGACTGAAGCGGCAGCGCAGCATGTACTAAACAACCTATAGAGACTCGATATAACTGTCGGCTATCAGAGAGGGATAAGAAAGACCTATTCGGAACCATCCTGATACTACCACCAAACATACCCATCCTGGTATTTCCCCCTCGACACCAAACGAGGAAGTCAACCGAGGAACTCACACAGTTGGCAGTTTTATTTATTCAGTTATCGTTGCAGCAATTACTAGTCAAGTATAGATAGTCATCCTGATAAAATAAGCAGTGGGCAGTTTTATTTAACCATTCCGTTGTAGTTGCGACACTTACTAGTCAAATACAATTAGCATGAGATATCCCAAAACCCAGCAGTTGTTGGTACTTTTATTTAGCCATTCCGTTGCAGTGAAGCTGATTACTAGTCATATCGGATACAAGTCAAATTATAACAGTAAACTTTAGTTATAGTTGTCTATGATCGAGAACTGTGCTCCAAGTCATCCATAACCGCGGACACGGCTTTTCGAAAAGATTTAACCCTGCAGGGGTGCACCCAAGTATCCACACGCACTTCGACCCTTTTTGCCAGATCAATTAACATACACCCATCGGTATGTCGGCGGGGCCTAAGTCATGACGTTTCCCAGACCCAAAGCAAGTACATGGGGGCCACCCCACTAAGTCTACCCGCAACAAAGTCGGC
This sequence comes from Avena sativa, assembly GCA_916181665.1. Lineage (NCBI taxonomy): Eukaryota > Viridiplantae > Streptophyta > Magnoliopsida > Poales > Poaceae > Avena > Avena sativa. The sequence goes on from OV702294.1 coordinate 96,683,108, forward strand.
CGGTCTCCGAGACGGACTCAGGGTTTGGGTGGACGGCTGTAAACGACTGGGAACCCGAAAAGATGACTGGGCTTGTCGATACAGCGAAAACGTGTCCCGATCCTAAACAGTACAGGTGCAGTACATCGCACAATTTAAATAAAGCAGTAAAGCATGGCATAAGTACAGAATAGTAATAAAACCTCAAACTAGTTGTGGCCCCCGGTACAATACTTTGAAATCAGGTACTAATCGATGGGGTGCCCACACATCCCACATGTGGTTAGCGCGCTCGATCTCGGAACAGGTGTCAAGAACTCGGGGTCCTACGGGACACCAGTGAGCGGTCGGAAACCAAATATTGTCTATCACCCACCGGTGCCTCTGCATTACCTACTTCAATTTTAGTTATTAAACAGTAATTAAAGTCTTGATCAACTCCAACATTAAACATGCGGCAACACTCCAACAACTGTGGTACTTGACGACACACAACAGCACTTGAGCAAGCGACTACGACGCGCAAGTCCAACTATCTACCAAACAACAGGTAATAGGATGTGTCCAAGGCAACATAAGGCTGCAAGGGATATCACGGGCACGAAACTGGAGCATCGCAACACAGATAGCAATAGATCAACAGGAGGGAATAAAGACTAAAAATGCAAAATAGGTAGAAGGGGAAGGGATGCTCGCCTAAAAAACATTGTCGAAGGTTTATCCGAAGATCGGATCGACACTCGCATCAACTCATCGGCCTAGTCCGTGAAGAAGCAAAACACTAGCACAAACACCGGATGCACTATTTAATACTACGGTAGAAAATCGGGCATGATGCATGTATGATGTATGACATAGCAGAGGTGCGATGCAATTAGGTCATATTAAGCGGAACCGAGGCCCCGACAATTAATTAATAGGTTCATGTTGTTTAGATACCCCACAATTTAAATGTTGTCTTAACATGGCAAAATATATCACCGGTTCGCTACACAAATTTATATGGGACCAATATAAGACTAGATTTGCCCGCATATGGATCCCATATTTAATTATAAGGTGAATCGGCATAATGCCCCCAAACCACAGTCAAGTATGCATGCACGAACAATTTAATATGCAACAGTTGATAATGTCACATTATAAAATAATGGGGTCTCGGATAGGGAATCACATTAGGGTTCGACGAACTTGGCTCCGAGGGGTTCGGGGTCGGGTCTCAGGGTTCAACGGGAGAACGGCTCGACGAGATCGGTCTCGGATGACGGAAGTCGATCTTGTCGCATCCGAGAGGAAGAACTTGGTTGGCGTCGGGGGCACATCGGATCCGCCCTGGTCGGTGCAGATCTTGTCGTCACGAAGATCTTGTCGGGTCCGTGTTCCGGGTTGGTCTTGGCCTTCGGGGTGAAGTACTTGGCGTTCAGTGTCGGCGACCCTGGCGTTCGGCAACCTACGAAGTAGATCTTGGAGTTCCGCGATGATCTTGTCGATTCCCTGTCGAAGGCCTTGGCGCTTCGGATCGGTCTTCGGATCTGGGGTTTCCAGATCTCATGTCTGTGAAGGGGTCTCGACGCTTCATGGTCTTCGGACACCGGGATGGAGAACTTGGAGTGTCGCGGTTCCGTTGTCGGTCTTCGGGAAGCTTTGGATTTGCTGGAGAACTTGGTTACACGAGGCGAGCAGTACCACGAGTGTTCATCTAACTACAACCGAGATCAACATAGCCGAAAAAGCTGTTATCACCACACGCATCTTCACAGGGAAACCCAACATCACCGCACACCACAAGACCTGGCCGAGACCACTGGCCCGGGCGGCGGCTCGGCGGGTCCGCGCAGAGCAGACGGTGGCGGAGGCGGGGGTCGTCGACAAGGCGGGCGGTGGACGGCGCCATGGGACGGCGGGAGGCGCACGACATGGGGCCGCGGGAGAGGGGGTCTGGGCGGCGGCGCGGCTTGGAGATGCGCTCGGGGGAGGAGCCATGGCGGGGAGGAGACGGCGCTACAGAGGAGGCCTGGCGGCGCCCTGCTGCAGACGGAGGGGCGACGCGGAACGCGCTGCGGGGGCGCGGTTCGAGCAGAGGCGGCCTCGCTCGGTGAGGTGCCCGGGTCGAGGACGAAGGCGAGGTGCGCGCGTCGGTCCGAGGAGGAGGGAGCGGCCGCGGGGCTCGCTGGCGAGGCGGAGGGTGGCAGACGACGAGGTCCGTGGCAACGGCGAGCGCGGGGGCAGGCGGTGGCGCTCCAGGCCGAGGGAGGCGCGGTGGCGATGGGGATCGGCGGTGAGGCGGAGGGCGGCGACGATCGGAGAGGAGGGAGGAGGCTGCAAGCAGATGGCGGCGGGGGGGGAAGGCGCTGCAGAGGGGAGGCGCAGGCGGCGGCCATCGGAGCGCCTCGGCGGCGGGGAGATGGGCCGCGGGGCCAGCAGCGGGAGGGCGGGGCCGGGGTGGTCGGTGCGGCAGGTGGGGATCGTGTAGAGGGGGGGTTGGTGGGGAGACGCGGTGGACAGGTGGGCCAGGGGTGGGGGCTGGCGTCGGTGGGGGAGGTGGGCTAGGTGGGCGCGGGCACGAGGGGAGCGGGGTGGCGTTGCGTGTGTGTGTTCTGGGTCGAGTGGGTGAGGTAGTGGGTGGGCCCGCTAGGTGGGGCCAGAGGTGGCGGCTGGGGGGAGGTGGCAGGCTGGGATTGGAGGGGGGGGGAAGGAGAGGTGAGGTGTCGACATGTGATTGGAGGGGGTGAGGTGGAGGGGGCTGGGTAGATGACTAGGGTAGGTTTTCTGGTAGAAAAGATTTGGATTAGGTTTAGACAGCTCTGGTTTTGTACTGGGGGTGGCCGACTGGGTCGGATCGGCCCGGTACGGCTGCCCCCTAAAAATAATTAAACATTTTATTTATTCCAAACGGGGCTTTTGCAAACCGTGGTTAGACAAAACGAAATAATCTGGAGACCCGGGTTTTGGAGTTGAAATAAAGGCGGGGTATTTAGAGAACAAAAATATGTTTTTCGAAAATAGTTTTCAGACAAACAAATGCATGAGGATGACGATGCTCAAATGCAATGCGGCATGATGACATGAGCATGCGGTCATGATGATGCAATGCACAAAAACAACGCGATTTTCTAGTAGTGGTTTTGCGGGGCGCCACAATTCGACACCACTAACAAGGGATCTCGCCCTCGAGATCCGCCTCATGGTACCGGAAGGAAGGTCGGCGATCTGCGTCTTCTCGCTTCGTGTAGATCCTCGCGACACCACTAACAAGAGGTCGTTGTCCGTGTTCGTCGGGAGAACACTCCGGGAACAAGAGGTCGAAGGTAGAGGTATCAACCAATAAAGCCACCTCTAGCTTCGATAGAAAGAGGGAACCGATGCATTCTCATCCACTTCAATGTACTAAAGCGAATAGAAGGGGTAGTCGGCATGGGGGCCAATCCATCACGCACCCAAACTATTACTCCGCACAATCAGTAGAAAAGCGTGCAACCATTCTCGGAATCAGACTGAAGATCTCGACAATCGAGGTTCAGAAACAAAGGAGTGATGCAGACTCTGCATCGGGTCTGGCGTAGATGATGTCGTCGCGTCAGAAACACCGGGAGGCACAAGAAGGAGCAAAGAGAAGTCCACCAGACGAAGGATTCCTCGGATAGCATGAAGACCAGATGTAGCAGCACCGTTACCAAAGGAGGGAGCGAAACCCTGAAGGTACGACGGAACCCAACCACGAGAAATCCTGGACTCGAAGAAAGGTAAGAGAGCGGATTCAAAACACGCAGAGGTAAGAGGAGAATAGCAGAGGGGTAAGGAGTAAAAGCAGACCTCATCAGATCTATCCAACCGATTTTTGCAAAATAGTTTTGACACTCTACTGTGGCCGTTAGCTAGGTTATCCTACAGGCTGGACTTGTGGGGTATCGCAACTGCTGAGCTCCGATACCACTGTGTAACACCCTCAGAATCGGCCCTATGCAAGTTTCAGCGATTCCCGCCAAACCCGCATAGAAACGATTCAAAGGTGCCCACCAGGCACTTTCGTGCGGGTGGAAAACGAAGTAATACCATTACACAATAGTCCACGATGGAACCCACAGAACAGATATATACAACAACGACTCGAAGAGCCAAGAATACAGATATACAATACAAAGATCCAAATCACCTGGAAAACGATACAGCGTCCGAGTACGTACAAGATGCAAATTGAGCTAAGAGCCCTAAAGAATAACCAATGGCGTCCATAACCCTGCCCAGGCCAAGCCGGAAGGGTAACCCTGCTAACGACGTCGATCTCAAAACCTGCTTAAACAAAAGGGGTGCCGACAAAGGGCAAAGGAAAAAAGAGAGAGCGGTCAGTACTGAGGCCAGTACACGGCGAGACTAGAATTCGGCGGTCCTTGCCTACATAGGTATGGTGGACTGAATCGGCAGCGCAGCATGTACTAAACAACCTATAGAGACTCGATATAACTGTCGGCTATCAGAGAGGGATAAGAAAGACCTATTCGGAACCATCCTGATACTACCACCAAACATACCCATCCTGGTATTTCCCCCTCGACACCAAACGAGGAAGTCAACCGAGGAACTCACACAGTTGGCAGTTTTATTTATTCAGTTATCGTTGCAGCAATTACTAGTCAAGTATAGATAGTCATCCTGATAAAATAAGCAGTGGGCAGTTTTATTTAACCATTCCGTTGTAGTTGCGACACTTACTAGTCAAATACAATTAGCATGAGATATCCCAAAACCCAGCAGTTGTTGGTACTTTTATTTAGCCATTCCGTTGCAGTGAAGCTGATTACTAGTCATATCGGATACAAGTCAAATTATAACAGTAAACTTTAGTTATAGTTGTCTATGATCGAGAACTGTGCTCCAAGTCATCCATAACCGCGGACACGGTTTTTCGAAAAGATTTAACCCTGCAGGGGTGCACCCAAGTATCCACACGCACTTCGACCCTTTTTGCCAGATCAATTAACATACACCCATCGGTATGTCGGCGGGGCCTAAGTCATGACGTTTCCCAGACCCAAAGCAAGTACATGGGGGCCACCCCACTAAGTCTACCCGCAACGAAGTCGGACGGTCTCCGAGACGGACTCAGGGTTTGGGTGGACGGCTGTAAACGACTGGGAACCCGAAAAGATGACTGGGCTTGTCGATACAGCGAAAACGTGTCCCGATCCTAAACAGTACAGGTGCAGTACATCGCACAATTTAAATAAAGCAGTAAAGCATGGCATAAGTACAGAATAGTAATAAAACCTCAAACTAGTTATGGCCCCCGGTACAATACTTTGAAATCAGGTACTAATCGATGGGGTGCCCACACATCCCACATGTGGTTAGCGCGCTCGATCTCGGAACATGTGTCAAGAACTCGGGGTCCTACGGGACACCAGGGAGCGGTCGGAAACCAAATATTGTCTATCACCCACCGGTGCCTCTGCATTACCTACTTCAATTTTAGTTATTAAACAGTAATTAAAGTCTTGATCAACTCCAACATTAAACATGCGGCAACACTCCAACAACTGTGGTACTTGACGACACACAACAGCACTTGAGCAAGCGACTACGACGCGCAAGTCCAACTATCTACCAAACAACAGGTAATAGGATGTGTCCAAGGCAACATAAGGCTGCAAGGGATATCACGGGCACGAAACTGGAGCATCGCAACACAGATAGCAATAGATCAACAGGAGGGAATAAAGACTAAAAATGCAAAATAGGTAGAAGGGGAAGGGATGCTCGCCTAAAAAACATTGCCGAAGGTTTATCCGAAGATCGGATCGACACTCGCATCAACTCATCGGCCTAGTCCGTGAAGAAGCAAAACACTAGCACAAACACCGGATGCACTATTTAATACTACGGTAGAAAATCGGGCATGATGCATGTATGATGTATGACATAGCAGAGGTGCGATGCAATTAGGTCATATTAAGCGGAACCGAGGCCCCGACAATTAATTAATAGGTTCATGTTGTTTAGATACCCCACAATTTAAATGTTGTCTTAACATGGCAAAATATATCACCGGTTCGCTACACAAATTTATATGGGACCAATATAAGACTAGATTTGCCCGCATATGGATCCCATATTTAATTATAAGGTGAATCGGCATAATGCCCCCAAACCACAGACAAGTATGCATGCACGAACAATTTAATATGCAACAGTTGATAATGTCATATTATAAAATAATAGGGTCTCAGATAGGGAATCACATTAGGGTTCGACGAACTTGGCTCCGAGGGGTTCGGGGTCGGGTCTCAGGGTTCAACGGGAGAACGGCTCGACGAGATCGGTCTCGGACGACGGAAGTCGATCTTGTCGCATCCGAGAGGAAGAACTTGGTTGGCGTCGGGGGCACATCGGATCCGCCCTGGTCGGTGCAGATCTTGTCGTCACGAAGATCTTGTCGGGTCCGTGTTCCGGGTTGGTCTTGGCCTTCGGGGTGAAGTACTTGGCGTTCAGTGTCGGCGACCCTGGCGTTCGGCAACCTACGAAGTAGATCTTGGAGTTCCGCGATGATCTTGTCGATTCCCTGTCGAAGGCCTTGGCGCTTCGGATCGGTCTTCGGATCTGGGGTTTCCAGATCTCATGTCCGTGAAGGGGTCTCGACGAGGCGGGCGGTGGACGGTGCCAAGGGACGGCGGGAGGCGCACGACACGGGGCCGCGGGAGAGGGGGTCTGGACGGCGGCGCGGCTTGGAGATGTGCTCGGGGAAGGAGCCATGGCGGGGAGGAGACGGCGCTGCAGAGGAGGCCTGGCGGCGCCCTGCTGCAGACAGAGGGGCGACGCGGAACGCGCTGCGGGGGCGCGGTTCGAGCAGAGGCGGCCTCGCTCGGTGAGGTGCCCGGGTCGAGGACGAAGGCGAGGTGCGCGTGTCGGTCCGAGGAGGAGGGAGCGGCCGCGGGGCTCGCTGGCGAGGCGGAGGGTGGCAGACGACGAGGTCCGTGGCGACGGCGAGCGCGGGGGCAGGCGGTGGCGCTCCAGGCCGAGGGAGGCGCGGTGGCGATAGGGATCGGCGGTGAGGCGGAGGGCGGCGACGATCGGAGAGGAGGGAGGAGGCTGCGAGCAGATGGCGGCGGGGGGGAAGGCGCTGCAGAGGGGAGGCGCAGGCGGCGGCCATCGGAGCGCCTCGGCGGCGGGGAGATGGGCCGCGGGGCCAGCAGCGGGAGGGCGGGGCCGGGGTGGTCGGTGCGGCAGGTGGGGATCGTGCAGAGGGGGGTTGGTGGGGAGACGCGGTGGACAGGTGGGCCAGGGGTGGGGGCTGGCGTCGGTGGGGGAGGTGGGCCAGGTGGGCGCGGGCACGAGGGGAGCGGGGTGGCGTTGCTGTGTGTGTTCTGGGTCGAGTGGGTGAGGTAGTGGGATGGGCCCGCTAGGTGGGGCCAGAGGTGGCGGCTGGGGGGAGGTGGCAGGCTGGGATTGGAGGGGGGGAAAGGAGAGGTGAGGTGTCGACATGGGATTGGAGGGGGTGAGGTGGAGGGGGCTGGGTAGATGACTAGGGTAGGTTTTCTGGTAGAAAAGATTTGGATTAGGTTTAGACAGCTCTGGTTTTGTACTGGGGGTGGCCGACTGGGTCGGATCGGCCCGGTACGGCTGCCCCCTAAAAATAATTAAACATTTTATTTATTCCAAACGGGGCTTTTGCAAACCGTGGTTAGACAAAACGAAATAATCTGGAGACCCGGGTTTTGGATTTGAAATAAAGGCGGGGTATTTAGAGAACAAAAATATGTTTTTCGAAAATAGTTTTCAGACAAACAAATGCATGAGGATGACGATGCTCAAATGCAATGCGGCATGATGACATGAGCATGTGGTCATGATGATGCAATGCATAAAAACAACGCGATTTTCTAGTAGTGGTTTTGCGGGGCGCCACACCTCCGTTACGGTGTTCGCCCCCGGGGTAACTCCCGCGGCTGCCACCACTCACTTGGGACTTGGTTTTGTTGCTCAAACCTCTACCAAGGTTCCAAGTGAGAACATTGAGGAGCCCAAAAACCCAACTTCAAAAGGGGAGAATGGAGGAAAGGACTACTCGGCGGTACCCCCACCGCCGAAGTACACTCCGGATCCACCCATTCCCATGCCACACATTATCCCTCAAGGAGCACCACCTATGCTAGATACGTCTAATTTCGCCAATTGGCAATATCTAATGCGCTCACATATTTCCAGCTCATCCATTGAGTTAATGAGGATTGTGGAGGATGGATTCTCTCCATTTGACCCAAAGAAGTTGACACGAGGTGAAGTGGTGGACAAGCAACTCAATGCTACAGCTTTGGGAATGATTCAAAAGGCCTTGACTCCAAAGGATTTTGCTCACATTCGCCAATTTGACACTGCCAAGGAAGCTTGGGATCAACTCACCGAGCTCTTCGTTGGGAATGCTAGCATCCAAAGCTCCAAGTTTGATGAGATCAACAACGAGTGCGATGGTTTCGCAATGCAAGATGATGAGACCCCTGAAGACATGTATAGGCGCCTTAAGGTCCTTTGTTCCACTATGAGGGACCTTGGGGCTCACTATGTTGATGACAAGTTTATGAAGAGAAAGTTCATTCAAGATCTTCTCCCATTTGAAGAACAAAAGCTCAACTCTATCAAGGGAAGAACCAACTTTCACTTAATGACCTCCCAAGAAGTCTTGAGTGAAGTCATTGCCATGACTATTGCTAAGAAGAATGCGGAGTCCGCTCGAGCTAGAGCCATTGGATCAACAAAAGTGAACCTTGCTTTGAAGGCCAAGGCTATTGAAGTTGATGATGATGATACATCAAGTGAGTGGTCTCAAGAAGATCTCAAATGTGCCTTCAACGAACATCTTGCTCTCGCTTCAAGGGCCTTTTGGAACAAGTCCGGTTTCAAGTCAAGATCAAGGGACAACTCAAGATTCAACTCACCCAACAAGTCTCCCAAAGCAAGGTCATGCTACAATTGCAACGACAAGAGTCACTTTGTGGCCAAGTGTCCCTTTGAGAACCGTGAAGACAATGGTGGTCGTCTCATTCTCAAGGTCAAGTCAAGATCTCCTCATCCCATAAACAAGAACTACACCGTCAAGAACGCCACTAACAAGGAACGAGCAATTGTGGTCCATGAAGAATATCTTTCGGGCACGGATGAAGATGATGATGATGAAGGTCATGGTGGAGAGATTGTGGGGGTTGCTGCTATTGCCACTACCTCAACTCCACGTCTATCCCTCTTTGACTCGCCAAATGAAAATGTCATCTCCTCCAACCAAAAGTGCTTCATGGCCAAGGCCACCGAGGTATCACCGAAACCCACTCCTCAACCCATCTCTAGTGAGCCTTCCTCTCTTGATCTTGTTGGTCTAGAGGTGAAGAAAGAGATGATTGACATGTGTGAATTTGTTGCTACCTTAGATGAAGAAACTAAAAACTGCTTTGAGTCCGTACTTGCACAACTTGAAAATGCTACAGATGCCTTAGATGAAAAGGAAGAACTTCTTGACTTGCTAAGTAAAAATGAAAGAGATGCCGCCGATGAAATTGCCTCTCTCACTCAAAGTCTTGAGGATGAACAAAATATGAGAATTAATCTTGAAGAAAATGTGTCTAAGCTTGTAGATGATCATAACAACACTTTGACCTCTACAATTAAAGAACGTGACCATGCTCTTGCTTTGATTAAGGTTCTCAAGAAAGAAAATGCTGAGTTTGTGGGTTGTCATGATAGGACTCAAAAGGATCTTGAGAAACTCAAAGAGGAACACAAAGCCTTGGAGAGTAAATTCTCAAGTCTTTTTGAGGCTCATGAACAGCTTCAAACTCAATTAACTTGTGATCTTTCTAAGTCTTCCGCTGTGCAAATTATAGACTTGTCTAGCTCTCCTAACCCTTGTTGCAAGCATGAGCATCTCATAGAGGAGGTCAAGGTTTTGAAGGATCAACTTGCCAAGACTAAGAAGAAGAAGAAGAACAACAACAAGAAGAAAAAGAACAAGGGCATGGCCCAAGGAGTTCCAAATGGCCTAACCCTCTTGCAAAGTGACAACTTTGCCGGAAAGAACAATCCCTCTTATATTCTTTGAAAATCTTATGATGGTCATGTATATGCTAGATATGTGGGGACATCTTACACGCATGATTATCATTGGGCCATTTGGGTGCCAAAGGTTCTTGTCACTAACAAAAGGGGACCCATTGCAAAATGGGTACCTAAAACCAAGGCTTGATTTTCTTGTAGGACTATGCTTCCGGCGGATCAAAATGGGTGCTTGATAGTGGTGCCACGAGTCATATGACCGGAAGCAAGTCTATCATGACCGAGTTGAGACCCAATATTGCCAACACCATGGTCTCCTACGGTGACAAAACTAGCTCTCAGGTTTTGGGTTTTGGCAAAGTGGTGGTAACCCCGGATGTATCCTTGGTTGACGTCATGCTTGTCAAAACTCTTGGTTACAACTTACTCTCTGTTCGTGCTCTTGCTCTTATGGGTCTTTCTTCTTTCTTTAATTCTCATTCCGTGGTCCTCATGTGGAGCAAGTCTCTCAAGGTGGCTTTTGTAGGATATGTAGAACATGACTTGTACGTGGTGGACTTTTCAGGGACCACTACTCCTCATGCTCTATGTCTCTATGCTAAAGCCGACAAGGGCTGGTTGTGGCATCGCCGCCTAGCCCATGTTAACATGAGAACTTTGCAAATACTTCACTCCGAGGGCCACATCCTTGGAATTAACGATGTTTCTTTTGCCAAAGATCGTGTCTGCAGGGCTTGTATTGAAGGGAAGATGCATGAAACTCCTCACAAAGCGCTCAATCAAATCACTACCGAGAGATGTTTGGAGCTCTTGCATATGGATCTCTTTGGTCCTCCCTCTCATGATAGCCTTGGAGGCAAGAAGTATTGCTTGGTTATTGTGGATGATTTCTCAAGATACACTTGGGTGTTCTTTTTCAAGTACAAGAGTGAGACTCAACAAACCGTCATTGACTTTGCTAATGAGGTTCAACGGAAGCACAATGCAACTATTCTCTCAATTCGAAGTGACAATGGCACCGAGTTCAAAAACTATACCTTGGATGAGTTTCTCAGTGATGAAGGAATCAAGCATCAATACTCCACTCCTTACAACCCTCAACAAAACGGAGCTGCTGAAAGGAAGAATCGCACTTTGATGGATGCGGCTCGGTCTATGCTAGCTGAGTTCAAGTCTCCATACAACTTTTGGGCCGAGGCCATCTCTACCGCTTGCCATGCAACCAACCGGCTTTATCTCCACAAGAATAAGAACAATACCCCCTATGAACTTCTCACCGGGAAAAAGCCTAATGTTAGCTACTTTCGGGTGTTTGGGTGCAAGTGCTACATACTCAAGAAAGGAGTTCGGTTTTCAAAGTTTGAATCCAAGGCTCAAGAAGGAATTTTTGTTGGTTACTCAAATCAGTCCCATGCTTATAGAGTCTACAACAAAGCCAATGGAAGAGTTGAAGAGACGAGCAACGTGAAGTTTGATGAAAATCATGAGTCTCTTGTTAGGCAAGATGGTGTTTGTGATCCAAGTGATGAAATTCCTCCCAAGTCCATAGGAAGAATGGGTGTGGGTTTCCACCTCCCCATTGAGGATCCCCTTATGGACGAAGGAGAAGGACCAAGCTCTACTCAAGTGGAGCCCTCACTCTCACAAGATCATCTTGCACCTCAAGGACCTACTTTATTGGCACAAGCTCCCCCAAGCTCTTCCGAAGCTTCCCATGCTCATGACTCTCCAAGCTCTAAAGAACAAGCTCTTCATCAACAACATCAACCTCCCCACGATGGGGCTCCTCCTCAAGGCACTTCTCACAGACAAGCTCTTCATCAACCTCATCAACCTCCCCAAGATGGGGCTCCACCTCAAGGTCAAGCTCGTCGAGAACAAGATCAAGTCAATGATCCTCTCCAAGTGATGACTCCCCCGAAGTGGAAATTGATGAAGATGACCCTCGTGTTCGTGCTTATAGTCAAGGGGGCGGCTCAAATGGTGGGAATGACCAAGTGGTAGCTCAAAAATCTCGAATTGAAGCACAAGCCCGTCGTCAAGCCTATCGTCTCGCCAAGCTTGTTCGAGATGGCCATATCCTTGATAATGTCTATGGAGATTACAATAAAGGTTCCACTACTAGGAGGCAACTAGCTTCCTTTTGCTCTCACCATGCGTTTATCTCTCTTGTGGAACCACAGAAAGTCTTCGAAGCTCTTGAAGATGATGATTGGCTTGATGCTATGAACGAGGAACTTCACAACTTCAAGAGGAACAATGTTTGGACATTGGTTGAGCGGCCTAAAGACTGTCAAAACGTCATTGGAACCAAGTGGGTCTTCAAGAACAAGTGCGATGTGAATGGAATTGTCGTGCGCAATAAGGCAAGGTTAGTTGCCCAAGGATACTCACAAGTTGAGGGCATCGACTACGGTGAGACTTATGCCCCTGTTGCTCGCCTTGAATCCATTCGTATGCTTCTTGCCTTTGCTACCCATCATAACTTTAAATTGTATCAAATGGATGTTAAGAGTGCTTTTCTTAATGGTCCTTTGAAAGACTTGGTATACGTCAAGCAACCTCCGGTCTTTGAGGATCCACTTTTTCCGAACCATGTCTACAAGCTCAATAAGGCACTCTATGGCCTCAAGCAAGCCCCATGTGCGTGGTATGATTGCCTTAGGGAGCTCTTGTTAGACCGTGGCTTCGAAGTGGGTCTCATTGATCCCACTCTTTTTACTAAGAAAGTTGGAGGCCACTTGTTCGTATGCCAAATCTATGTTGATGACATTATCTTTGGGTCTATTAACAAAACTTTTAATGAGGATTTTGCCAAGCTCATGACCGACCGCTTCGAGATGTCCATGATGGGGGATTTGAAGTTTTTCCTTGGATTTGAAGTCAAACAATTGAGGAAAGGGACTTTCATCAACCAAGCCAAGTACATCCAAGACATGCTCAATAAGCTCATGTTTGATCAAGTCAAAGGTGCCAAGACTCCCATGCCAACTAAGGTTAATCTTGATCTCGATCCCAAGGGTAAGGAGGTGGATCAAAAACTCTATCGATCGATGATTGGTTCTTTGCTCTATCTTTGTGCATCCCGACCGGATATTATGTTGAGTGTGGGTATGTGTGCAAGATTTCAAGCCGCACCAAAGGAAAGTCACATGGTGGCTGTCAAGAGGATCTTTCGATATTTAGTTCATACCCCAAACTTTGGGTTGTGGTACCCCAAGGGAGCCAGCTTTGATCTCATTAGTTACACGGACTCAGACTGGGCTGGTGACAAAGTGGGAAGAAAGTCAACCTCCGGGGCTTGTCAGTTTCTCGGAAGATCTTTGGTTTGTTGGTCCTCGAAGAAGCAAAACTGTGTGTCTATGTCTACTGCCGAAGCTGAGTATATCTCTGCCGCAAGCTGTTGTGCTCAATTGCTATGGATGAAGCAAACCTTGAAGGATCTTGGACTATCTTTTGACAAGGGGAAGGAGAGACTCGCCAAGGCAAGCGTGCCTGCCGACCATCCGCTGACATTCCTCCTGAGATTGATGAGGAAGATGCTGAAGTTGTGCGTCCAACCGCTCAGACTTCTCGCCAGAAGGCTCCTGCTGCTCGCCGTGCTGCAGCTGCTGCAGGGAAGAGGCCTGCTCTTGCTCAGAAGTCCACTGCTGCTGGGCCAGATATGACCAAAGCCAAGATTTCCAAGTGGTCTCAAAAGTCTTACGCTGCTTTCAGGGCTACAGATCCCTACCTCGTGCCTCGTGATCGTCTCTGCTTGGACCCTCATTTTCACACCTGCCGTCAGGAACAGATTTATGAAGAAATCTATGCATCAAAGAAGAAGTTCGTGGTTGCTCCTCAGAAGTACATCAATGTGCCTCACATGGAAGAGAAGCAAGTCTACTTTGGGGAGGCTCTTGATATCTGCAAGAAGTTTGGACTGATTCCCCTCATGGAGCACCGTCAGAACTTTGATGTGACTGCTATTGCCCAGTTCTACTCCACTCCGTTTCTTCACATGCAGTCCACTACTGAAGGTGAGATGAAGTGGATGACCAGGGATGTGTATCTTACCGCTACTTGGGCTGAGTTTGCTGAGCTTCTTGGCTATCCCATTCAGCCTGGACGCGGGGCAAATGGTTGGCGTGTTCATGGTCCTATTGCTGCTGATCCTGAGGTTCTGGAGCCTCTCTACATTGAAGGATGGGGAAGTGTTGGGTATGTGAATCATCTGCTGCCAGCTTATGACATTATGCGCAGGGTGTACTTGAACACCATCTCTCCCAAAGCTGGCAACTTTGATCAGTTTCATGGATATCAGGTTGACCTCATGCATCAGACCCATCTTCGCCGAGACACTGACAGATCAATGGATGTTATGCACTTCATCTACTCAGAGATGTGGGGGGCTCTCATCGAAAAGCGCTCCTGCATCTATGCTCCCTACATTCAGACTCTCATCAATCACAAGTGGCTCGAGAAGACTGGCACCCCCTTCCCTCAAGACAACATCACCATTCATGAAGAGAAAAGGTTCCGTGTGAGTAAGCACCAGAAGCCTCGTTCTCAGGAAGAAAAGGAAGCTGCTCTCAAGAAGACTCAAGGTGTTGCTAGTGGTCCCTCCTCTGCTCCTGGTGGCTCTAGTGCTGGTGGTCCTTCTCTCCAGAGGCAGCCATCTTGGGCAAAGAAGCTGCTTGGGAAAGTGAAGAAGACTTTCTGCTTTCTGCAGGACCGCGAGTATCAGGCTTATGTTGATCAGCGTCACAATGTTTAGCGCCAGAAGGCCATCATGGCGGCCCTCAATATTCCTTGCTCCCCGATCTCTAGCTCTGTCACTGCTCCCAAGGAGGATTGGGTTCGCAACAACTGCCACTGGTCTGAAGATGAGTCTGAGGAGGAGGTCACTGGTCCGCCTGAGTCTTCTCCTCCTTCCCCCTCTCATGGCTGGGACGCGTAGTTCGATCTCTTCTTCCTTTTTGGTGTCTCGATGCCAAAGGGGGAGAAAGATGTCTATTAGGATTGTATACGGTATTTGCATGGGTTGAGTCGCGAGCCTGTTCTTGCATTTGATCTTTCTTACTCGCGAACTCTCTAGGTTATTTGTGTGTGCTTGTGAACCTGGTATGTTATGTTTGAGACTATGTGGTATCTACTATGTGTTATTTTATACTTTGCCTTGAGTGTGGTATCTTGTTGTCATCTTGGTGGTGGAGCCTCATTGCTCTTATTGTTATTATTACTCCGTTTGTCTCCACCACTTTTAGTTGGTACTGGTATGATCTCTATCCCTTTTTGTACCTTGCTCTTGTGCTATCTTTGCAATTGTTAGGGGGAGCCTCCGTGTATGTGTGCTAGTCCTGTCCTTAGAGGTCTTTTCTCTACCTTGCACACATACAGGGGGAGCTTGCCCCGTCCATTGTAAAGACTGCTTTGTTTCTATGCAAATCTGTGGGATTGTCATCTAACACCAAAAAGGGGGAGATTGAAAGGACTATATCTTCCCATGATGTTTTTTGGTGTTAAATGACAATCCCAACCATGTTTTTAACTGTGCTCTTGAGTTTCAGGGGAGACGTCGTTGTTGTCTCATTCTATTGTGATGGATGCTCTCTTGTGATCTTTTGAAGACGGTGGCCTTTTTAGTCTTCTCCTAGTTTCCTTCTGGTTGATGTTTTTAGGTCACCGTACTATTAAGAGGGGGTCCATGTTGGAAGGCTGTGGGAAATCACTTGTTCTTGCACAAACCTATATGCACCGCCACAGCCATCCCATTATTCCGTGAGACAGAGCGTTTTCCTGTTCAGTTGGGGCCTTTTGTGTCTCACCGGAACTTCCGGTCATAGACCGGAAGTTCCGCTCAAACCTTTTTCTGCGGGCTGTTCTACAGTTTGTTCCGACGCTAGTTCCGCCCAAGTTCCGGTGGCGGTTCAGTAACCTTCTGTTTTGAAGTGTGCTATTTGCCGGAACTTGGCCGGAACTTGCTCGGAACTTACCCTAGCAAAAGTTTTTGAGCGGAACTTCCGCCTGAAGGCCGGAACTTCCGGTCAGACTCGCTTCGCGACCCAAAAGTTCCGCCCCTTGTTCCGCCTAAGTTCCGGTCAAGGCTCAGTAACCTTCTGTTTAGAAGTGTGCTATTTAGCCAGAACTTGATCGGAACTTGGTCGGAAGTTCACCGGAACTTCCGGTCCGTTTTGACCGGAACTTCTGACTACGCTTCTGGAGCGGGCGTCAACGGTCTGATGAACGTTGGAGCCAGGCTTAGGTGGAACTTCCGGCCTCTCACCAGAACTTCCGGTGAGGTCGCGGGGGCTGTAACGGTTCAGTGCGAGGGGGTCCTATTTAAGGCACCCCTCTTCTTCCTCCCACCCTCTCTCGAATTTTTCTCTCTCCTCCATTAATGCTTGAGCTTCACCTCACTAGATCTCTCTCTCTAGCCACTCAAATGACCTGATCTTTTGAGAGGTGAGGGAGGAGACCTAGATCTACACTTCCACCAAAGAAGAATTGATTTCCCCCACCCATCCTTTGTGGATCTTGTTACTCTTGGGTTTCTTGGAACCCTAGACGGTGTAGGGCATCCCCAGAGCTGAGGCATGTGTTGTAAAGCTTCGAGGTGTCGTTGAGGGCCTCCAATTGAGTTGTGGAGCCTCCCCCTCAACCTTGGTGTAAAGGTTTCGGTTGGCGCCTTCAAGGTCACCGGTTAGTGGATTGTGAGGCCTCCTTTGTGGGGGAGCTCACCGGAGAAGAAGGTGAGGCCTTTGTGGCGCTCGGGTGACCTTGTGTGGCCCCGACACCTCTCCAACATAGACGTAGCTCCTTGGGAGTGAACTACGGGAATTACATCTCCGTGTCCCCTCGCCGGTTACTTCGTTCCCTTTCTTTACTCCTCGCTATTTACTGTTTTTGTGGTTTGTGTTCGCTTTCTTGCATTTAGGTTTCTCACTTAGTTGCATCTCTAGATAACTTCCTTTCTCGTTGAGCCTAAAAGTGTGAAACAAATTAAAATTGGTAGACGCCTATTCACCCCCCTCTAGTCGTATCAAGTCGGTACTTTCAGCGGGTAGCTAGGTGGGGTGGCCCCCTGAAATTTATATGAATCTTGCAATTGCTCTGTCGTGATGCCTCGTTGGGTTTTCATTTGGTTTTTCTCGAGGTTGATCGTGCATGTGTTGCTATTTGTGCCCCCTGCAGGGTAAAACTTTCTGAAAGCCGTGTCCACGGTTATCGACGACTTAGAGCACAGTATCTCGATCATAGACAACTATAACTAAAGTAGTGTTATAAATTTGACTTTATAATGACTAGTAATCAGCTTCACTATAATGGAATGGCTAAATAAAAGTGCCAACAATTGCTGTTTTGGATTGTCACCTATTACCATTGTATCTGACTAGTAAGTATTGCAACTACAACGGAATGACTAAATAAAAGTACCAACAACTGCTGGGTTTTGGGATGCCTCATGCTATATGTATCTGACTAGTAAGTACTACAACTATAACGGAATGGTTAATTAAAACTGCCCACTGCTCATTATATCAGGATGACTCATGCTATTTATACCTGACTAGTAATTGCTGCAACGATAATTGAATAAATAAAACTGCCAACTGTGTGAGTTCCTCGGTTGACTTCCTCGTTTGGTCTCGAGGGGGAAATACCAGGATGGGTACATTTGGTAGTAGTATTAGGTTGGTTCCGAATAGGTCTTTCTTACCCCTCTCTAATAGCCGCCAGTTGTATCGAGTCTCTATAGGTTGTTTAGTGCATGCTTTGCTGCCGCTTCAGTCCACCATACCTATGTAGGCGAGGACCGCCGAATTCTAGTCTCGCCGTGTACTGGCCTCAGTACTGACCGCTCTCTTTTTCCTTTGCCCTTTGTCGGCACCCCTTTTGTTTAAGAAGGTTTGAGATCGACGTCGTTAGCAGAGTTACCCTTCCGGCTTGGCCTGGGCAGGGTTATGGACGCCATTGGTTATTCTTCAGGGCTCTTAGCTCAATTTGCTTCTTATCCGTAGTCGGATGATGTATCGTTTTCAAGGTGATTTGGATTTTGTATTGTATATCTGTATTCTTGAATCTTGGAGTCGTTGTTGTATATACCTGTTCTGTGGGTTCCATCATGGACTATTGTGTAATGATATTACTTCGTTTTCCACCCGCACGAAAGTGCCTGGTGGGCACCTTTGAATCGTTTCTATGCGGGTTTGGCGGGGTTCGCTAAAACTTGCATAGGGACGATTCTGAGGGTGTTACAGAGTGGTATCAGAGCTCAGCAGTTACGATACCCCACGTGTCCAGCCTGTAGGATAACCTAGCTAACGGACGTTATAGAGTGTAAAAACTATTTTGGAAAAATCGGTTGGATAGATCTGATTAGGTCTGCTTTGACTTCTTACCACTCTGCTATTCTCCTCTTATCTGCTCTCTTATCTTTTCTTCGAGTCCAGGCTTTTCTCGTGGTTGGGTTTCCGTCGTACCTTCAGGGTTTCGCTTCCATTCTCTTCTAACGGTGCTTCAACATCCGACATTCATGCTATCTGATGAATCTTTCATCTGTTATACCTTTCAGTGGACCAAAAATTCACTAAAAAATTTCTTTCTATCCTTCGATGTTTTCCGATACGACGAAGTAATCTACATCAGATCTGATGAGAATCTCCATCCCTCCTTTGTTTCCGAACCTCGCTTGTCGAGATCTTCAATCTGAAATTTCAAGAGTTGGTTGCATAATTCTCCTATTCATGTGCAGAGTAATGCTTTGGGTGCGCGATGGACTGATCACCATCTGACTATTCTTATCATTCGCTTTTGTACATTGAATCGGTGGATCAAGCAATTCTACTCCGTTCGCCGAAGATAGAGGTCGCCTTATCTTTTGATACCTCTACCTTCGTCCTTTGTTTCTCCGGAGTGTTCTCTCGATGGACGTGAGCCCCGACCCTTGTTGGTGGTGTCGCTAATTTCAAGATGAAGAAGGAACCCTCGTTAGTGGTGTCGCGAGGATCTACACGAAGCGAGAATATTCAGACCGTCGGTCTTCTTCCCCGTACCATGAGGCGGATCTCGAGGGCGAGATCCATTGTTAGTGGTGTCGAATTGTAGCACCCCGGGTAAAACCGCTACTAGAAAATCGCGTGTTATTTTTATTCATGCATCATCGTGACACCATCATGTATATTTTTGCCTTTGAAAAACATTTTCATTAATGCCTATTATGTTTTCTACAAACACTCTGTCTTTATTTCAAATTATAAAAGCCGGTATTCCGGATATTTTGTTTTGTCTAAAAACAATTTATAAAAGTATTTTATATAATATATCAAACAACTATATAAATAAAATAAAATAAAGTTTTTATAAAACCTGTGGAGGAGTCAGCTAGCCGCCAGGCCCAAAATCCCAGCAGCCAGCCAACTACCACCCCACTGAAACCCTAGATCCCTACCTGTCCAAACCCTAGACACACACTACACCAGTCCCCGCTGCCGGACCCACCCACACAACCCGCACGCAGCGCGTGCCCTAGGTCCCTGCCCAACACGACACACAACACACACGCACACCCCAGCGATCGCCCACCCCATCACATTTTCCTAACCGTCAACCGGCCCCACTCCCTCACTCGGCATGCCCACCCTCGCACCCCTGCTCCTCCTCTCGACTTCTTCCTCCCTCCTCCCGTGCGTCCGCCGCCGCCGCCCTCTACCTTCCCCGACCCTCTCTGCTCGTGCTCTACCACCCTCCTCCGCCCGTCCGCGACCCCCCATCCTCGCTCTCTTTCCCGAGCCGTCTCCTCCCTCGCGTGAAACCGCCATCGCCCTAGCCCGCATCGATCCCTGCCGCTCGCCCTCCTCCTTCGCTCGTCCTCCCGTGAGCCCCTCTCTGGCCCGGCCTGCTCCTCCCTCGCCCCTCTCCGGTCGCCCCGCACCCAGCTCGACCTGGAGGCGTGCCGTCGCAGCCTCCTCTGCGGCCACCTCCCCGGCCCGTGTCTGGCTCGCCGGAGCCGCCACCGTGTCACCGCCTAAGGGCGTCGCCTCCCCGCGCGTCGGCAGCACCGCCTCCTCTGGTGCTCCTCCCTCTGCTCGCCCCTCGTCTGCCTGCACTAGGCCGCAGGCACCCGCCGCCGCTGTCGCCGACGAGCAGCGCCTCCTGTGAGCCCCGCAGCGCCTTGCCGCCCGCATGTCGGTTGCAGCTGCCGAGCCCTCCGCTCCGCCCTCTGCCTCGCGCGACCTCCACCATTCGAGCCTGCCATCTCGCACTGGCAGGGCGCGTTTTGCGTCGTGACTATCCCTGTACTTGCTGCTGCCCGTGTCCCTGCCTCCTCATGAGCAAAGCCCGTTCTTCCAAGTCGTCCTCATTGGCCCCTTCCTGGTGATGTGGCGTTTGTGTTTGTGTTGTCGCCGAAGTTCAAGACCGACACCGATCATCGAGCTACAACCCCGAATACATGGATATGAAGCCGAAGTTGGTGCCATGAGTTCTCCGACTTGGATTCCTAAGTTCTTCGACATGGATCTGATGGCTGAGACCCCGGTCTTCGAATCCTAAGGCGCCGAGTGTGCCGGCATGGACCCTCAAGATATCCATCATGGAACCGAAGACCGACCCCCCCCGAACCCTCGGAACCCCAAGATCGCCATCCGATGTGTGACCCCTATCCGAGACCCCTCATATTTTATAATATATGATATTGATCTTGATGCATATTAAATGAACATGTTTGCATACATATTTTGGGTGTTTGAGGGTATCTAGATGATTCACCTAAATTAAATATGGAGTCCATATGTGGGCTTTTCTAGTCTTATATTGGCCCCGTTTAAATTTGCGTAGCGAACCGATGCCATGTTTTGTCGTGATAAGACAACAATTAAATTGCGGGGTATCTAAACAACATGAACCTAATAATTAATTGTCGGGACCCCGGTTCCGCTTAATTGCCTAATTGCATCGCATCCTTGCCATGTCATACATCATACATGCATCATGACCGATCTTCTGCCGTAGTAGTAAATATTGCATCCGGTGTTTGTGCTAGTGCTTTGCTTCTTCACGGATTAGGCCGATGAGTTGATGCGAGTGTCGACCCGATCTTCGGATGAATCTTTGGCAATGTTTTCCAGGCGAGCATTCTCCCCCTTTCTACCTATTTTACATTTCTAGTCTTTATTTCCTCCTGTTGATCTATTGCTATGTGTGTTACGATGCTCTTGTTTTCGTACCCGCGATATCCTTTGTAGCCATATATTACCTTGGACACATCCTATTACCTGTTGTTTGGTAGATAGTTGGACTTGCGTGTCGTAGTTGCTTGCTCAAGTGTTGTTGCGTGTCATCAAGCACCACAGTTGTTGGAAGACTGCCATATGCTTTATGTTGGAGATGATTATAACTTTAATTACCGTTTAAGAACTAAAATTGAAGTAGGTAAATAATGTAGAGGCACATGTGGGCAATAGATGTTATTTGGTTTTTAACCGTCCACTTGTGTCCCGTAGGACCCCGAGTACTTGATACCTGTTCTTTGAATATTCGCACTATCCACATGTGGGACCATGAATCCCTCTAGCCAGAGCTTGAGTCATATTTATTTCTTGGGACCACAAAGTAGTTTGGGGCTTTATTACTATCCTGTACTTATGCCATGCCTTACTGCTTTATTTACGATTGCGCGTGGAGCGCCTATACTGTTTAGGTAAGCGGAGTGTTTTCGCGGTATCGACAAGCCCAGTCACACTTTTGGGTTCCCAGTCATTTACAACCATTGACGCAAACCTCTGGGTCCGTTCCGGAGCCGGACAACTTCGTCGCGGGTAGCTTGGTAGGGTGGCCCCCTGAAATTTATATGAATCTTGCAATTGCTCTGTCGTGATGCCTCGTTGGGTTTTCATTTGGTTTTTCTCGAGGTTGATCGTGCGTGTGTTGCTATTTGTGCCCCCTGCAGGGTAAAACTTTCTGAAAGCCGTGTCCACGGTTATGGACGACTTGGAGCACAGTATCTCGATCATAGACAACTATAACTAAAGTAGTGTTATAAATTTGACTTTATAATGACTAGTAATCAACTTCACTATAATGGAATGGCTAAATAAAAGTGCCAACAATTGCTGTTTTGGATTGTCACCTGTTACCATTGTATCTGACTAGTAAGTATTGCAACTACAACGGAATGACTAAATAAAAGTACCAACATCTGCTGGGTTTTGGGATGCCTCATGCTATATGTATCTGACTAGTAAGTACTACAACTATAACGGAATGGTTAATTAAAACTGCCCATTGCTCATTATATCAGGATGACTCATGCTATCTATACCTGACTAGTAATTGCTGCAACGATAATTGAATAAATAAAACTGCCAACTGTGTGAGTTCCTTGGTTGACTTCCTCGTTTGGTCTCGAGGGTGAAATACCAGGATGGGTACGTTTGGTAGTAGTATTAGGTTGGTTCCGAATAGGTCTTTCTTACCCCTCTCTAATAGCCGCCAGTTGTATCGAGTCTCTATAGGTTATTTAGTGCATGCTTTGCTGCCGCTTCAGTCCACCATACCTATGTAGGCGAGGACCGCCGAATTCTAGTCTCGCCGTGTACTAGCCTCAGTACTGACCGCTCTCTTTTTCCTTTGCCCTTTGTCGGCACCCCTTTTGTTTAAGCAGGTTTGAGATCGACGTCATTAGCAGGGTTACCCTTTCGGCTTGGCCTGGGCAGGGTTACGGACGCCATTGGTTATTCTTCACGGCTCTTAGCTCAATTTGCTTCTTATCCGTAGTCGGATGATGTATCATTTTCAAGGTGATTTGGATTTTGTATTGTATATCTGTATTATTGACTCTTGGAGTCGTTGTTGTATATATATGTTCTGTGGGTTCCATCGTGGACTATTGTGTAATGATATTACTTCGTTTTCCACCTGCACGAAAGTGCCTGGTGGGCACCTTTGAATCGTTTCTATGCGGGTTTGGCAGGGTTCGCTAAAACTTGCATAGGGCCGATTCCGAGGGTGTTACAAGGAGTTCTGTGGTACAAAGGACGCCTTTGTGTACCAGCAGATTCTGAGTGGAAAGAAGTTATTCTGAAGGAAGATCATGATACTCTTTATTCTATCCACCCCGGAGGAACGAAGATGTATCAAGACTTGAAGGAGCAATTTTGGTGGCATAAGATGAAGAGAGAAATCGGAAGCTATATCGCCAAGTGTGATATATGTCAGCGAGTCAAGGCGGGACATCAAAGACCCGCTGGATTGTTGCAACCATTGCAGATTCCGGAATGGAAATGGGATTCCGTTGGAATGGACTTTATCACCGGATTGCCTACTTCTAGTAGGGGAAATGACTCTATCTGGGTCATAGTGGACAGGTTGTCCAAAGTCGCCCATTTCTTACCCGTCAAGACCACATATCAGAGTTCGAAGCTAGCGGAGTTATACATCGCTAGAATCGTCAGTTTGCATGGAGTCCCCAAGAACATCGTATCGGATCAAGGAACTCAGTATACCTCGAGATTTTGGAATAAAGTCAAAGAAGGTTTAGGAACCCGACTAGATTTCAGCACATCTTATCACCCTCAGACCGATGGACAAACAGAGCGAGTAAATCAAATAATCGAAGATATGCTGAGAGCATGTGTGTTAGAATATGGATCTAAGTGGGAAGACTGTCTACCGTTTGCAGATTTTTCATACAACAATAGTTATCAAGCTAGTTTGCAAATGGCCCCATTTGAATTCATGTATGGAAGGAAGTGTCGCACCCCTTTGAATTGGTCGGAAGTAGGAGAGAGTCAGATTTTCGGACCCGACATCCTACGAGAAGCAGAAGAGAAGGTTCACAAGATTCGTGAGCACCTCAAGACAGCCTAGTCCAGACAGAAGAGTTACACCGACAAGAGACGTCGAGACCTCGCCTTCAACATAGGAGATTTTGTGTATCTGAAAGTGTCGCCATTGAAGGGAATGCAGCGTTTCCAACTGAAAGGAAAGTTAGCCCCCAGATATATCGGCCCCTTCAAGATTCTGAGCCGTCGAGAAGAAGTGTCATATCAATTGGAACTACCCGAAGAGATGTCAGCCGTGCATAATGTGTTCCATAGCTCATTACTTCGCAAGTGCCTCGAAGTCCCGGAGAAGACTGAAGTGTTCAAGAATATTGATCACCAGACCATAGAAATCAACGATGACCTGACCTATCCCGAAGTACCCATCCGTATTTTGAAAGAAGCCTTTAGAACTACCAGAACCCGAAGCATCAAGTTTCTCAAGATTCAGTGGAGCAACCACACAGAAGAGGAAGCTACCTGGGAGCGCGAAGATCACATCAGGACGGAGTTTCACGATCTCTTCAAATCCTAGGTAATCTTTTTCGTTCTTTTTCAAATCTCGGGACGAGATTTTGTTTAAGGGGGCATGGTTTGTAACATCCCAAAAATATTAAACTTGAATCATCAAACTCTAATCATCAAAATTAGGGTTAACAAAAACTTTTCCAATTAAAAATATGAAAGCCTTCATATGTGTGTGTATTAAAATTTGAATTCTTTTGAATTGCCATGGTTCTGTGTTTCTTTGCTTGTAAAATGATTCTTAGGTGAAATAAACATCATCTAAACAATCCCCAAACTTTTCCCAAAGACAAACAAGTCAAAACAAACAAATTAAGTGAATGGTCACTTTGGCCAAATTAACTCCCATGCCTACTTTGGCTATCTCGAACTTTCAGAACTTAACAGAAACATGTATGGATCTTTGCACCCTTGATAGTACTCATAATAAGGTACCAAGGCCCACTTTGTGATCATGCAAAAACATTTAAATGCTTAGTTTAAATGACAGTTTAAAATTGAATCTATTTCATATGAGAAGATCCCACTATTTCAAAAACCACTCAAACAAGCTCAATTTTCAAAACCCAAGCATCCACAGAATCCTCAACACATGCCTAGCACACCCACCAAAAATCTTTTCAAAATTCAAAACTTAAGTTCATGCAGCAATTTCATCAAAACAGGTTGCAGATTCAAATCAACAAAATCACAAACACTATTTTGAGCAGTGTTTTGGCCAACCTTGTTCCCTCTCTGGTTACAACTAGCCTTAGTAGATCATCTAGCCACCTTAACTAACCTCTAGAACCACTGTAAGCTAGCCATTGTCATCAATGGTGAGCAGGCCGAGAGCACCCATGTCACCCTAGTGTGGACAGCAAGCTAGGAGAAGAACTAGCCGTGCCAACCTTGTCTAGCATGCAGCCCATGCCTCACCGCCCCCTCTCGACCAGCCCTAGCTCGAAGACAGCAAACAGAACCGCCAGGAACGCCGCGCCCGTGCGGCTGTCGACCATGCCGACGCGCACCGCAGAGCACGCACCGTTCCCATGCAACCCGACCACCTCGAGCCCTCGCCGCCCGCCAGCATGCACCCGACCGTCCCAGGAGACCACCAGACATGTTCGTTTCACCGCCCGTACCCCGTAGCCACCGCTCGCCACAGAGTTCGCCGCCTCTGCCTCACAGAGCACCGCGCGTTCCCGACCATTTTCCACCGCCCCTACACGCGCATTTAAACCTTAGAGCATCGCCAGGAGACCACCCGTCGATCGCCAACCTCGGCCATGCCTCTAGCCGCCCGTAGCCGTGTCGCCACCATCGCCTGCCCATCCCTCTCAGTCTCGCCGTCGAGCGTATAAAAGGAGACGACCCCCGCTCGATTTCTTCACACCATCTCACTCCCCTCACCTCACTGATCATTCCACCCCTTAGCCGGAGCACGAGGAGCAGCAGTTCGCTGGAATTGCGCCGGAGCAGGCCGCCTCTAGAGAAGAAGGGAGCCGTTGATTTCGTCCACCCCCGGAGCTGCCACGACCACCCCTGAGTTCGTCGTCGTCGACTTCGTCATTTGCCCGCCTCGCCGTCGTCACTAGAGCCCCGGTATGCCCTCTATGCACCGCACCGAGCCGCTAGGGTTCGAGCTCGCCGGTGACTTGTTCATCGTCGACGACGACCCTCAGCCGTTGATCTCACTTCTAATCCAACGCACCACATCGCCCCGTACCGCTTCGCGTTTTATGAGCTACTGACCAGTAGACCTCCCTGTCAGCTGATCCCCGCGCTGCAGAGTGACACTGGGTCGGCCCAGTAACCCTTCCCGCGCAGCCCACTCGTTTGAATTTAGCTTTTTCTATTTATATTCAAACTCAGTTCTGTACCTAGTTTCAAAAATCATCCCAGCTCGATTTAGTGAACCAAATTTCATGAAACATATTTTGTTAGAAAGATATTGAAATGCTTAATCCAAGACCGTTGGATTCAAATCATTTGGATCTATAGATCAACCTTGGTAAAAATAACAAGGCAGAAGCTTTTCTGCATTCAAACATTTTTCAAATTTAAACCATAATAGCTTTTGAGTTGATTCCAACTCTCAAAAATCACATTTGACCATACCTTTCAGAATATATAAAAATATATGGGTTTACTTACAGAAATAATGTTCAAGTAATAAAAGAATGCCACATAGGCATTTCTAGTCACTTTATTTGATTTAAAATAAAAGGTTAAACCTTATTAAATTGTGACACCACTTTAAATCACATTCTCATGTACTGAAATATGCGGTGATGACATGTGTCAACATGATCCCATGTTTGAGTTGGAGAATATTTAATCTTAAGTAGTTTTTCAATGAGTAGAAATTACTTTTCTAAAAATAAAATAAATAAGACAAATGCTTTAATCTTGTAATGTTAATGATGACGCTAGATCATCTATAGAACCCTTTTGTGTGATGATTGAAAGTAGTTAAGTATTGTTTGGTGATTGTGTACCTCGTATTTATTCATAGACGCTAGTACCGACCAAGGATACGAGAAGGAAGGAGGATACTACGAAGAAGAAGTCGAGGAGAACTTCAACCACTGTTCTGCTCAAGGCAAGCTTATACTGATACTTATGCAAGCCAATACTTGCAAGCCTTACTAATCAAGTTGACCTATGCAAGCAAATACTTGCTTGTTACCATGCCAACTATATGCCTTAAGCATATGTGATCATACCCACTTGATAACCCAATCCTAGTTTTACTTGCAAGCTTTCTACTTTATTTCTTTACCAAAGCTATTTCTTAGAGTTTACTTAAGTAACTGGTAGATTCTAGGAAGATAATTGAAGGTTGCATAAAGAGCATTAAATTTGGCCTAAGCTAGATAATCTTGATGTCATCCCAAGGCATGAGATTGAACTTAGTTAAACTCCACTTGTTTACCACCCTTCATTAGTACTTACCACACTTGTAGATGCTAGTGCTAAGCATAAAACTTGATCAACTTTAGATGGGAATACTTGGTGGAAAATGGGTATGAAAACCTTAGAATGATGAGTCATTCTACTGAGATGTTTTGACATGTGTTTCCGAACACCAGATGATTTTGATGATGAAAATGATAAGGCATGAGCCTTAGCCCTTTATAAAACTGATGGTTGTCTGGATGCGATACCATTCCAATTTTATCGTACAACCATAATACCCGAAAACTGGGTAGGGCTTGACTGGAAACTTATATACTTTAGTATGGGTTCCCTCACGGCCAAGGTCTGAGCTGAGGCTACCTTGTGAAGATTGTCCACCTGTGCAGTACCCAAGATGACAGTTGGTCATGGTTGGGAGGCCAAACTCACAGGAGAGGTGCCTATACTAGGGCGTGTAATTGAAAGGTTAGGATTGATTATCAGCATACTGAGTATGGTGAATTCAGGATTTGTTCCTGACGGATGTATCGAATGTTGTGGTGAAAGTGTACAATCTCTGCAGAGTGTCAAACTATTCGAATAGACGCGTCCGCGGTTATGGACAGTTGGAGTGGCCATACTGTTCCCCCGTCAGATGTTTTCAAAATGACTTGTGAAATGAATTGAGAATTTGACTTGACCACAACAGAGTTGTGGCATGAGATACAAGTTCCCACTTAGGTGTTATAAAATTTCAACTAGCTTTTCTTGCTTCTGAACTTAGTAGAGGTAAATCTGGCTTTTTGCAAAACAACCCTAGAGCTTAGTGTCCTACTACAAAACTCCCCTTCACTTGTTAGTATTAGTTTGCGAGTACTTAAAGAGTACTCATGGCTTTGTCCCTGGCTATTCCCGTGGCTAGACTATGAAGAAGAGTACCAGGATGATGGACCCTAGGAAGGTTACGACAACTAGGATCATCTCCCATCGTCAGCATTGCCTGTGACCCCGAAGATGGAGCTTCGCCTATGCTACCTTTATTATTATTACGTATTTCCGCTGCCTGAGTTGTATTAAGAAATGGATCATGAGATCCTTATTTGTGTAAGACCTTATGTATGGTTTGTAATGGATGATGTACTGTTGTATCCAATTCTGTTATGTCTGGCAAAAATGGTAATCCTGGGATTGCGATGTATGGCATAACAAGCATCTGGGATTAAAAATCCGGGTGTTGACACTGCCGGGACGGGGAAGTGCCCCCGGAGCCATCTCCATCGATCTCCACCACCATCTTCATCACCGTTGCTGATTCCCATGATGCGGAGGGAGTAGTTCTTCCTTGAGGCTAAGGACTCTACCGGTAGCTATGTGTTCATCTCTCTCTCTATGCATGATCTTGTTGTGGTCATGAGCTTTGTAATCAAGTAGATCTACCTTGCTACTCAAGTGCTTCAATAGATCTCTGCTCTCCCCATGTGTGTGAAAGTGACAGCGTGCACGCCATGGTGGCACTTAGGTTTGAGTCTACATAAATACTCTTTGTGCTTTAATAGATCTATGATTTTCCCCACGTGTGTGAAAGTGACAACGTGCATACCGTGTGTGGCACTTTGGCTAGATTGAATATTTGTTATGAGTTATATTTGGAGTTGGATGTCTTTATGAAATTGTGGTGTTTGTTGGAGCCATCTAGCGCTCAAGGTGACAGTGTGGGGTTATCTAGATTGGGGAAGGCTCTACCGTTGATTAGAGTGTCTGACCAGAGAGTAGTTAAGAGTAGTATCATGAAGAGAAGATATTTATATGAGAGAGTGTTTACTAGTGAAAGTATGATCCCTAGGCCTTGTTTCTAAACATTGAAACACCGTTTGCATCTAGATATGTTGCATGTTTGCTTGCTTTAGTCTTTACCTCACCGTCAAGCTGTTTTCTGGCACCATTACCACTTGTATTTCACTATCTCTTCGCCGAACTAGTGCACATATACACCTGGCAAGTGTATTGGGTGTGTTGGGGACACAAGAGACTTCTTGTATCTTGATTGCAGGATTGCTTGAGAGGGAATACTTTTGACCACTTCCTCCCTAAGTTCGATAAACCTTGGGTGATCCACTTAAGAGAAACTTGCTGCTGTTCTACAAACCTCTGCACTTGGAGGCCCAACAACTGTCTACAAGAATAGAAGTGCGTAGACATCATCTATGCACATCCTATGTCCAACAATAGTTCTAGTAGGTATCAATTCATTGTTTTCATTAGGAACAACAATAAAGCCGCCTTTCTTAGGAATACAATGAATAGGACTTACCCATTCAATTTATTTTACATGATAAATTACACCTGCATCCAGTAGGCGTACTATTGCCCTTCAAATCATCCATTGAGTACCCAAAGGCCTTGTGGTGCTCCTTTAGTACCTTCATGAGTTCTTCTTCTTCTTCCCCTGGAATTTTAGCACTAATAATAATAGGGAATTTATTAGTATCATCTAACAATCTATTTTTAAGATTATCAGGTAAAGTTTTTAATTTTGGAGGTGGTAATTCTTCATCCCCTCTCTTTTCTGGCTCTTCAAAAGATTCATCAGTTGGAGGTTCTAAAATGGTAAATGATTCAAATTCACTTTCTAATTCCTCTAGAGTTCTGTCCTCCATAATTATTTCTTCACAATTTGAGTCTTCATTTATTTCCTATTTTTGATTACTTAAGAAAAGAGTTGCTATTTCCTTAATAGTTTTCTCTTTCTCTTATTCTTGGATATGTAGAGGTTTGTCTTTAAATTTGGAAAAGTGGAATTCTTTTTCCGCTTTCCCAAGCTTAAGGGATATAACCTCCTTTTTGAAGTCGACTGTGGCACCTACATCACTCAAAAAGTTTCTTCCAAATATGATTGGGCAAAGAGTGTCACCTGACATATCAACAACTACAAAATCTATAGGAAGATTTTTATTGCAAATTGTGACAGTTGCATCTTCTACTACTCCCATTGGAATTCTAAGATTTTTATTGGCTAACATGATTGTCATATCAGTATTTTCTATTGTAGATGGTGTTATCTCTTCTTTTATTTCAAAATAAAATCATAAGATATAACATTAACTTCGGTGCCAAGATCACATAAACCGTAATGCTAGGTTTCTTTAAATATGCAGGGAAGAATGGGCTTACCCACATTTTTTACCTTAGTTTTACCTTCAACCAATATAGAAGTCTCTTCATCAAGTTCAACTATGTCACAATGTGCATACATAGCCATAATTTCTTCCTTGGTTGCCTCTTCATCTTTGGTTTCATCTAGATGTTCTTCAATTATTGGCACACTTTCCTCTTCTTTCTCCAATTGTACTTCCTTGACCTGTTCATATTCCAAAATATGCTTTTGTGCAGTGTTAGGGAAAGGTATCTCATACATTGGTTCTAGGGTGGCCAATGTTGCTTTAACTTCTGTTTTCTTATCAGGTTCGGGTGGTGGATCATACTTGGTGAACCCTCTTTGTTCTGTAAAAGCTTTAACAACTTGCAACACAAGATCTGAATTTAAATAAATCTCTTTAGATAATTCATTAACATGGCCCTTCTTATTATAGTCATGAATACAATCATAATCTATTTTTGTGCCTCCTTCACTTCCTAGACCAAAATTTCATGAAACTCTACGATCGTGAATTCTATTAAGTAAAGCCTAAGCTTTAGTTATGGGTAAATCCATAAAAGCTCCTCTCGCGCAAGAGTCTAGTTCAATTTTATTAGGTTCAAATAAACCACCATAAAAGATATACAATAAATACTATTCAGGCAAATCATGATGAGGACATAGACTAAGTAAATCTTTAAATCTTATATAAGCTCTTACTAGTCCTTCATTAGGACGGTTCCTCCAAGTTATTATAAGACGCCTGATCCCAAAAGATTTTGATAATGGATAATATTTGGATAAAAATTCACAAGCTAAATTATCCCAAGTAGTAGTGGCTTCTGAGGATAGAGATCTATACCATGAGAGAGTTGTACTTGTCAAAGTTTGACTAAAAAGTTTAACCCTTACCTCATTGGCGGTATACCCCGTTAATTGGAACGTGCCACATATATCTTTGAAACATGCAATATGCTCATATGGATCAGGATCTTCTTCACCTCCAGTAAATTGCTTCTTGTGTAAAATACCAAGTAGTAGAGGATTTATTTCAAACCCTCTTGTCTTCTTGTTGGAGTTGTCTCTTTTATAAATATCGTAGGGCTTCCCAAAGTGGCCGAGTGGGTTAGCACTAGTCGTATGTTCAAACTTCATCATGTTGGTGGAAACCTGTAACTCAAAACAAAACTTAGCAAGACTAAAATAAATAAGCAAAAACTAAAATACCTACAACGCTTAACTCCCTGGCAACGGCGTCAAAAAATAGCTTGATGACTGTAAGTGCATAGATTGGTTGTAGCTAGTTTCGAAATAACGATATCGATCCCACAGGGAACAGAGTCTGAAGTCTAAAAATTATTGAAATAAATACTGAAAATAGAAATGCTAAATAAAGTTCTAAGTTACAAGATAAAATACGAGTATTGTGTAAAAATGTGTTTTGTGGTTTTTGGTATAAGAGAACAATAAGTAAAGTAAACAAAACTAAATACATAAAATAAGTATCGCGTATGTAAAAGACATTTGGAACCTTAGTGGGAAAAAGCGTTCTCAGAGATTAGCGGATACGCCACTAGCATTATAAAAGGCTGAGGTAAACATTATTATCATGAACATTCTTAACTATGTATGTGTGGGAGAAACTCCGTAGTTGGACAATTAGGAAGCAACCAGTGCTCACATCATCCTCATAACCACAACAGACAGCAATCAACATCAATTGAATTACTGTGCTATTAAGGTACATAATCCCGCAGGACGTATACCATGACATGGATAGTGTTTCATGAGTTTTCTCGATTCTCATGTTGATACGTAAGGGGTGCCAACAACTTTATAGTCACTGTAAGTGCTAGCACACCTCCGTCTACCAACAAGTAGTTCCCTCCATCAAGTCCCCACAAGAGGCAAATATTGAGAGGTCGACTTCTCCCAACATCAAGATGAAGACAATCTAACACATGGTTACAACGATGAATATCATAATAAACTTTATTTTATTTCAATCTCATGCTAGGGTTTCTCCATCTCCCCAAGAACTAATGATCTACTCATACATGGAGGCAATCTAAATCATGGCAAAAGTAATGGAATCTATCATAGATGAATAGTACTTGTATAAATCCACAACGAGTATGGAAATTACAACAAAATCTAGACAAGATGTAGATGGGATGGATGGAGATGGTGGTGATGCGGTGGTTGATGATGAAGATCGATGCCTTAGCCTCTTGGATCTACGGAGGGGTGAAGATGGATCCCCGGTGGATGAGTTCCCCCTCCAGATGCCTTCCGGAGGTGAGGTTTCGACAATTTCTCGGTGTTCTGGCGTCTCTCCGATCCAGTTGCACGGGGTGAAACTATTTGATGAGGCGGTGTCGGTGCCAACTATACGGCAGGAACTATATGGCCGGAATATTTTTCCCGCCATATAGTTGGTCGTTAAACCTTCTGTATACTCCAATTGCTTTGGGTTTTCTTCTGGTGTTATTAATATTTCCCAAATAAGCAATTTATGTTATTTTTGGCTCTTTTTTACTCCAACATAACTGGTCCAAGAATTGTGTCCATCGTATCCATCATCTGATCTGATCCTGGTAAAAATAAACATAAAAGATGTGCGCAAACGCCATAAAATACCAAGATCCTACCACTATAATGCAAAATAATAATATAAAACATGATGCAATTATGCACTCATCACCCACTCAAAAACAAGAAATAAATGAAGAATCAAAGATTCTAGGTGATTAGGGTTTGAGGTGGAGAGAGAAAGAAATAGGGAGAAAGGAGGAAGAAGGAGGAGGAGGCTGACTGAGCCAGACGCCCTCAGTCTTTACTAGGCGACGCACGTGGTACGAGCGCTGGGTATGGTCCCGTCCCGTCCGTACTGGTGTTCGCCACCATTGGATCAACTCTAGGGTTTGATATCGAACCTGGAGTACCTTGGTACGGGTGCACGGTACGGACAGGTCATGCCCGTACCGTGGCTCGTTATCAATACGGTATTGTTGCTTGCTTCTGTCGACACTCAGTACGGGCAGGCGGTACAGATGTGTCGGCCCGTATCATTGATCGTTATCAGGTCGGTATGGGGGGCCAGTTTCTTCGCGTTTTTGGTACAAACATGCGGTATGGACGCGTCTGCCCGTACCCTTTCTCGTTACCAATCCTGGTCCATGTTTTAGCATCTTCCTTCACTTTTCTGTTGTTTTTTTTAAATTCTCGTCGATGGTTTCTTTGATTAGATAAATTCTAAAAACAAAATTTATTAAATCGGACCAAATAATCAAAACCAAATAAATAACAAAAAACAAAAAAAAGAGTAGAAGAAAATCTAAATTGAATTTTATTAAGAATGGGTCAACTCCCATTAAGTACTTTATTTTTGAGTTTTGGGTTTTTAGCCCGTTTACTTCAAATTGTTCTTCCTCTCTTGTTCTTGTTGCTTGAACACGCTTGGGTGGCGGAACATATTTTCCACCATGTTCTAGTTTTTCGGAAAGTATCAAACAATCTGATCATCATATGTCACATCCGAATTTTTAGAATTGGTATTGCATATCATACATGTTATGGCATCATAATCATCCTTGCAAAATTTCAATTTTGAAAACATTTTTCAAAAACACCACACAAATGCTTGCTCATCATATATAGATGAATAGCATAGGTTTTCACATTGCATCTGTTGAAATGGAATTTTATGGTAATTTTGGGATGCATATGTGCATAGAGGGTTCCAACACAAACCTGTAACAATTTGAATCACCTCATTTAGAGCAGCAGATCAAAAGTTATGGTCATTTGAATTTCAGAAAATTTCCAGTCCAGAAAAGTTCACATAGACCGTTGACACCTTCAGAAATTCAGTTAACTGTGCAGTTCAGAATATCAAAAAAAAAGAAAAAGAAAAAACGCGCGTGCCAACCACTGCGGCCAAGCCGGCCGGCCCACCCAGGGCCGGCCAGTGCTAGCGCAAAGCCAGCCAGGCAACAGATAGCGCGCATCGCGCGCCGCGCAGCGAGCAGCGCAGCCGGCCCACCTCCCCCGCTGACCGACATGTGGGGACCCCTTGTCATCCCCGTCACTGCCGAGTCCAGCTCCAACACGAACACCGCCGCAATTCTCGCCAACTACCTCGCCGAATCGGCCACCGATCTGCGCGCTTTCCCCAGTTTTGTTAAAGCCTCGACCCCCTCTTCCTAAGCCCATGAAAACCCTAGCCGCATCGCCGCCCATCTCGCGGCGATTTCTCGCTGAAGTTTCACGCCGCCGCTGCCATTGCCATAGTAAGAACGTGCCTCGCCGTGCCGGCCACCCCCTCGGCCCCTCACACCCCTGGCCGTTCTCCCCTCGCTCGCCTGAGTCGCCTTGACCTCTTTTCCTTGCTCGCAGAGCCCCCGAGCCACCCGCGCGAGACACCGGGGACCGACGCTGCCGCACCTCTCCAGTTCATTGTTGTCGCTATTCGGGAACGCGAGGAACGATGCCGACGCCGTCCCAGGAACCTCCGCTCGCCGCCAAACCCCGGCGTGCTCTCCACCGCTGCCAACACTGAGATCCAACTCTTCGCCGGTGAGCCCCCACCCCCCTCCACGAGCGCGCACCAACCGCTGGATCAAGGATGCACGGTATGGATCACGCATTGACAGTCAGCGCTGAGCGCTGACTAGTCAAACCTGTACAGTCAGGGCCATGTCAGCGACGACTAGTCAGCGCTACACACTTCCGTTTAAAGATTAATTGTAAAATTGCAGAAAATGAAATAAACTTGTAAAATCCATAGTAATTGATCTATAGGGCCAAAAATCACAAATAATCTGTTGGATTCATATTTTCACGTATAACATTGCTGTGCAATGTGTTCAGACTTTTTCAGTAAGGTTTTGCCATGAATAATTAAATGGATTAATAGCCTTTTTAGATTAATAAAATCATAGTAAATTAAGTACTACTCAAAAAATTACAAATAATATGTCTACGGATTCACAAGAACCTGTAGAATCTGTTTATGAATTTAAATGATAGTATTACAATACTTAAATTTACAGAAGCAATTAAAAGGCTTTCTGGAGTATTTTAATTATACAAAAAGTTCTGTAAGTCCTTTTTGCGTGATTCCAGTTGGCCCTAGTCACACATTAACTTGCCCATATAGTAGGTATTTATCCCAGATTTTACAACATAGTACACAAACTGGGCATATTATTTGCCTTAGAACCCATTATTTGGATCACTATTTCTTATCAAATGTTTTCCATTGCATAAAAATTCTTTCATACATATCATTAGTAGTCATAAACAACAGAGAACACCCATTTTCTTCTGAAACTTGCATTAAGAAGCCATGGATGCATTTGTGCATTTATCTATGCTTATGTTTGGAATGTTTATGTGTTGCAATTGTGCCATGTAGATTGTGAAGAGTGCAACGCTTGCTCGTGTGAGGATTGTTCATTCGAATTCTGCAGCCAAGACTAGTAGATGCTAATTTTTTCATGATTATTGCCCTACTATTTTCAATGCATTGTGGTGTATTTTATAGTTGTATGCTTAGGAACTACTATCGCTATGCTATGTCCTATTATATGGTAGGGATCTCTTGTAGTTGAGCCACCCTTGGTAGATATGCTTAGTCGTGCTATGATACACGAGGGATGGGTTACATCACTGAATTTTTTTCTAAAAGTGTTGGTTTGCGAAAACTAAAAACAACTTAATCAATGAACCTCCTGGGTGTGATGGGATTGATATTTTTTGGTGGTATCATTACGGAAAGGCACCCAGGTATCAAGAGAAAATGATTGACTTCTTTATTTAGTAGCTTACGTGTACAATCATGTGCCATTAATAAAATGGGCGGTTGGTTGGACTCAGT
The DNA here is from genome assembly GCA_916181665.1 of Avena sativa. Lineage (NCBI taxonomy): Eukaryota > Viridiplantae > Streptophyta > Magnoliopsida > Poales > Poaceae > Avena > Avena sativa. The sequence goes on from OV702294.1 coordinate 96,719,346, forward strand.
AGGTTGTGGCAACTCGAACCCACGTAGCTAAAGATGTAGAATTTTGGTAGGTTGGTATGGTGCATGTCGGGTTTGATGAGCTACTTACCGAACGGTTTCTTCTGGGACTTCTCCCTATCATCACCCAATATGAGAGTGGTGGTACGAGATGGGTTGGCCAAGTCACATGGGTATAGTGTACTAAACCCTGCAGGGTGTATACACTAATCGATTAGTCGTGTCCCTGGTTATAGACATATGAGTTGCTTGATATTGAGTTCATGACATGTTTCTCGCTCATTCTAATTTCCTAATTGCTTTAATGTTGACGGGATAATCTATTTGGGATCTTTTCAAAGAAAATCAAAAACTATTTATGAAAGTAGGAAAAAGTTATTTGCAAATGCAAGCTATCCACAGCTCCACTTGCCAAATAAGCATATAGATGCTAGGTTTATTGTCTCCTTTAATAGATCTACTTGCCATACATTCCATGTATTGACCCTTTAGGGCTGTTACATTTCATGTTGTAGGATGTTCAGATTCTGAGTGATCGATTAGGTCGCGATACTCCACTCGGCACTTGTTCACTTGTAGGCAATTTGAAGAATGGAGGAGTTATTTATTTATGTTGCTACTTGAATAAGTTGAGCTAGCCTAGAGCTAAGCTTTATTGTAATAAATGATTACTCTGGATCCTTCTTTATTTATGATACACGGATATTTTTGCTATGTTATTCATATTTATTCTATTGTGAGCCAATGAACTGATCCGGGGATTGGCGTGTCACATAGAAGCTACGGTCTTATATATATTAAAGACAATCTTATCGTTAGGGCAGTCCACGTTAGCTCCAGCTGTGCTAAGAAAAGGTCTTCCAAGGATGATAGAAAGTTTTTCATTCTCGGGAACATCAAGTATAATAAAAAAGTGGGTATAACATGTTGATCTATTCTTAGTAAAACATCTTCGATCATACCGATAGGTTGTTTAGTTGTCTTATCCGCCATTCTCCTAAATTTAGTTTCTTAAATAAGGAATAAGGCATAACACTAACACCTGCTCCTAAATCACAAAGAGCATTAAATATATTTGTTTTCCAAATCGCGCAGGAGATGGTCAGTATACCTGGGTCTCCAAGCTTAGCCGACAGCTTATCTCCAAAGCTTGTCATTACTGCCACTGTCTTAGCTACCTTATTTTTTCTATTAAGGATATCCCACATAAACGTTTTATAAGCAGGAACTTGAATAACATCGGTTAAAGGAAGTTCTAAGCGAAGGTTCCCCAATGCTTCGGCAAAAAGAATCATAAATAGCTTTATCTGGTTTATATTGAAGTCATTTAGGATAAGGAATTTTTTTTTTGGTTGGTATTACCTTCTCTTTTACCTTTGGCACTAGAGGAGTGTCTCTCTTAGTTTTCCTTATCGCTGACTTTTGCTTATCAACATGATCTTCACGTGATGTTACAACTTGCTCTTCTTGTTCCTTTCTGAGATCAGCTTCCTTCCTTGAGTCAATTGTCTCAGCATCTGAATCATATAGTTCACACTTATCTCCCATTTCATCTTCTTCTTGTTGTGTCTTGGAAGCTTCATGTGCTCTTTTCTGAGCTTCATAATCTATGTCATCTTAAGGATCTACAAGGTTCTCTGCTTCTTGACTCATTTCTTGAGTCTCTCTTTCCTTGCAGGCTTGTTACTCTCGATACCAAGGTGGACCTTGTGGTTATCGTGTTTGAAAGGGCATGTATGCCCCCATGTGTGGTTTTGGTAATTAATGGCAATCTCTATGGACTAATGTGTAAATTGAGTTTCACTTGTAGGTTTGTCCATTGGCATCGCTTGGGCCATATGTTGGTCTCAAGGTTGAAAGATGAAGAAAGAAGGACCTTGAAGGTTGATCAAGGCAAGTGCAAAGAGTTGCATCACGTTGGATCAACCTCAAGAAGGGCGAGCTCAAGATGCGCCATCTCTAGAAGATCTCATGCTTGAAGCTTGTCATCCTCGTGATCATGGAGTGATGAAGACAAGTTCAAGAAGAGGTTTCCCCATGGAGTATGGGGAGCAAATTTTTATTTCTTCATCAAGCAAGAGCGAGCAAGAGCAAACAAGAAAGGTGTTCCCACTTTAGAAGAACAAGACGTTCTACATCAAGTTCAAGTGGAATGCTCAAGGCAAAGGTATGATCTTGATAGGGCTTCTCTTTTTCTAGTCTCGTGTTGTTAGTTGGGAGACCGGGTTTAGGATAGATAGCCGTACTATCAAGAGGGGCTCTCAAGCGGGTGTCTCGATCGCATTGTTCGGAGAGATCTCAAACCTTTGCATGCATAGCATCATGTTTCTTGGTTGTTATTTGGTTCTTGTCCATGAGAGGATCTAGAGCTTGTGGTCATCATCATAACAAGCTCTAGTTCATCAAATAAGGATTTCACTTGCATATCTTATTGCGGTTTTTTATCTTGCGAGTTTTCCGGCTCCACACCTTGGGATAGGGGTGGACATATAGCTCGAGGCTCGAGGCTCGGTTCGGGCTCGTCAAGGCTCGGCTCGGGCTCGACTCGGCTCGGAGGTTGAACAAGCCAAGCCTAAAACCTGAAACTCAGGCTCGAGGCTCGACAAGCCCGCTCGATCAAGCTCGCAAGCCAGCTCGAAGGCTCGATGTAATTAAAAAATTCGCCATGACCTTTGCTAAAATTGTAACAATTCACAATTATGATCAACAATTCATCATGAATACATGCATAACATAGTATACCAAGATTCAGAAAGTATGAATGGTGATAACAAGTGCATATGTCACAAGTTCACAACATAAACGTCCATTCCGGTACATAGATATTGTCATACATAACGAACACAAACATATAATGATAGTGGCATACATCACAATCACAAACACAAACACATGCACTTAGTTCGACAAGTATAACATCTGAGCCCAAAAGAACCATCATCTCGATCATTTCATCTTCCTCCATCCTTGTTGCATGTTGATTCTGCAGCACACAAACAAAAGAAAATCACATTCACTCTATTTTAAGAGTAGTTGACTGCTATATAAAAAGTTTTAGGAGGAAACACACGAAATGAAGACAAACTATTCAGTTTTTTTAGTTAACTTGATATGTACAAAAAGGTCCAGCAACTAAAGATACAAAAAAATCACTATATACACATTTTTGCTTCAGTTTTAGTGTTGCCAAATAAGTTCCAGCAACTTAAAGAGACTAAAGTGGCACTAATTACTCCACTTCCATTGAACTATGCTGATGTACAAAAGAGTCCAGCAAGTAAAGACTAGAAGGCACTAAAAATTGTATGTTTTGCATCAATTTTCTTGTTGTACAAAAAATTACAGCAACTAAAAAGACCAACATGCACTCTAAGTTTTGCTTATTAGTACTTACTAGTTGCTCCCCACCATGCTTTTTGGAAATGGAATGAACTCGACATCATCCGCATCATCTGGTTCCTAAAAGATTGAAATGGTAATGTTAGATATGCATAAGAAATATGATAGAGAATTAAATCATTAACAATAACACACATACCGGTCCCAACGAAACTTTGTTGTCATTGTGGGCACCCTTAATCCAGCTAGAAGCACACACCAACGCCTCCACCATCGCTGGCTTTAGAGAACTCTTGTAGTCATCTAGAACTCGACCCCTGGTGCTGAAAGTTGACTCCGAAGACACGGACGTGGCTGGTATGGACAAAAAATTCTTTGCCATCTTTGCTATAACAGGGTATCTATGTGCATTCAGCCTCCACCACAACAACACATCAATTTTTTGTTCAGCAAGCTCTCATTCTCCTCATCCAGATACTTGAGAAGCTCATTCTTTGATGTCTCCAAAGAAGTTTCATTTAAGTACGAGGTAAACTGGCTAGCACTTGAGGGTAGAGAGGAACTTATATGCACAGTTGAAGATGATGATGCACCTGATCTATAAGAATCAGCTTTCTCATGACGGTGATGCATATCATAAGTTTCATACAACTTTGTCAACTCGATGTCAATCAGATTATATTCAGCGAGGGATTTGCCTTGTTCATAGATCATTCTAAACCCCCACTTAATGTACTTCAGTTTATACCTTGGGTCAAGAATGGTAGCAATTACCATGACATTATTGGGCTCTTCCCAATACTTGTTGAATTTGTCCATCATTGCCTCTCCCATAACTTTCAAAGGTGGATTCTTTGAGTCACATGCCTCTTTAAGCGCAATCTTGACATTGACAATGTGAGGATAAAATATGTTGGAAGTAGGATATGTAGAGCCAGAAAATGCAGTAGAAACCTCAGCCAGAGAAGCAAGTATTGGTGTAACGGTATTGAATAATTCCCATTCATCATTTGAGGGCTTCCATTTATAGTTTGCATCGCTGTCCGAATAAGAATCTAATGCATCTCTATAGGTAATGGCTGTTCTTAACATGTGGTAGGTTGAATTCCATCTAGTGGTCACATCAAGTTTCAGCCCCTCACCTACTGTGATTGCAAGAGACCGACAAATTTCTACAAACTTGTGCAATCGCGATACCAACTTCTTGATGTACTTGACAGATTCCCTCACATTGTTTGTCAAAGGGGTAATGGTTGCAGTCCCATCGGTCACCACCAAATTAATAATATGAGCACAACTACGAACATGGAAATATTTTGGAACAAAACAATAGGAGCTTCTAGAAGCAAACATAGCCTTCAAATTGCGGATTGCTACATCATTGTTGGTTGCATTATCTAGAGTGACCGAGATGATTTTACCTTCTATCTTCCATGCAGCCACACACTCAAACACAGCTTGGGAAATCACATTTCCACTATGTGGAGGGTCCAACTCCACGAAATTCAGCACACGGCATTGCATGTTCCAATCCTTATCGATGAAGTGTGCAAATAAACACATATAGGAAAGTGTTTGGTTGGGTGTCCACAAATCAGTAGTTAAAGCTATGTTATCCACACCTTTGAGAACCTTCATAAGGCTATCTCTCTCAGATTCAAACACCTTTAAGCATTCCTTTCTAATGGTTTTTCTACCAATAAACTCATACTGTGGATTTAAATATTTCATGACTATGTTGAACCATGTGTGCTCTACCATCTTAAATGGATAATCATGACAAATCAGCATCTTAGCAATTAACTTTTTAGCTTCCTCTTGACTATACTGCCTAGAAGGTTGCAAAACAGGAATACCGGTATCATTTGCATTAGATGGCTGAAAGTTGAGAAGGGTTTGAGTAGCCACCTTTGCCATTGCAATCTTGTAAGCGGGACATACTTTGTTGTAGTGCCGCAACAAATGTGAAGTGGCTCCTCCATTCTCCTTGCTGTAGGAGAAATACTTTGTGCAATACTTGCATTGTGCCATAAGCACCTCGACACTTGGATCCTCTTTGGATGGCTGAGGAACCTTATCGAAGTGGTCCCATACCTTTGACTTAGACTTGCCACTTGGTTGAACAATAACCTTCGGACCAACCTTCATTCCCTTGTGTCGCTTCTTCCCTCTCTGAGAATTCCCACCATCATTATCCACAGAATTCCCATCATCAGATATGTCAATATGACCATCAACAAATACATCATCTTCAGACATGTCATCGTTCTTATCAAAAGAATTTTCTTCCTTGTCGGACTCAATTGTTTGAGGCTGCACCTGCACACATGAGACATTTACTAGTATCACAAACATGAAACACCAAGAATTCAAGACACATGAAACATCAATAACTACCGGTTGTGGTGGACAAGCTGCTGTTGCCGGCTGCGATGATGTCGTTGTTGTCGGTTGCGAAGATCCTGGTTTAGTTGCAGCGATGCCGAGTAGAGCAGCTGTCTTGGATTGCATGGCTTTGTTGTATGCACGCCTCTTTCCCTGGCCTGGACGTGCCTATGATGCAGCACTCTCTCTTCCTGGTTGCATCTTGTTTCTACAGCAACAACATGACAGGAAATAATTACTAGATGCCACCCAAATTATTTAACTAATGAAGCATGACACCCAAAATAGTTTCTATCAGTGCATAATAAGCATGACACCAAATTTCATTTAACTAATGAACTTCAAAACATTGTAGGACATCATTACAGAAGCATTAGTACTAGAAATTAAAACAGCCCAAATTAAAACATTGTAGGAAACTAGGAATAGGCCTAACGAGAAATTGGGAATATGCTCACTTGCTGTGGACGAAGCACTGCTGCCGGTGTGGGCGTGTGGCTAGGCGGACAGGCGGAGGGGGGAGGGCCGACGGCCGGCAGGAAGAGGGCAGAGGGCCGCCGGCACCGCTAGGCGCTAACCCTAGCTTCGCCCCTAGATCTTCTCCACGTCGCGCGAGACCAAGGGAAGGGGAGGGGAACGTGCTCAGGAGGGGTAGGGGCAAGGGAGTGGAGCACCTGGGGCATGGGGATGTCGGCGGTGGCCGGCGATGGGCGGCGCGCGGTGGGACTCGCTGGCGGCGCGAGATGGGGCGAGCAGGGTCGGGGCGTCGGGCAGGGCAGGCTCGAGAGCAGGGTCGGGGCTGCACGCACGGGACAGGTCACGCCTCACGGGGTGGGTGGGGTGGGTCGGGCTCGTGGGGGCAGGGAATTGGTATGGGCTCATTTAGTTTTTCGGCTTGACGAGCCGCTCGAGCGAGCCGCGAGCCTGACCGAGCGAGCCGCGAGCCCTCTTTTCAGTACATTTTCAGCACCAAGCCGAGCTTGGGCTTGGCTCGAGTTTACCGAGCCTGGCCGAGCCGAGCCGCGAGCCGGCTCGGCTCGGCTAGATTCCACCCCTAACTTGGGAGATACTTCACATATATATTCATGGTATTTTCTCCCTAGGTGATACCTAATATTTCGGGCATAAATGCTGCCTGTAGTACCGCTCGGGCATAAATGCCGCTGGTAGTACCGGGTGAATTTCTGGCTCTTGTTTCGCCCACGTATTGTAACTTCTGGATTTTTGTTGGATTCTACTCATCGTTATCTTTCCAAAAAAATGGTTTCATCTCGTTTGGAGTTCGGATGCGAAAGTTATTCCATTTCTGGTTTCTGGAATTTCCCTGACCAGAAGTTCCGGCTTCTCATCGGAAATTCCGCTAGGGCATTTGTTCGCTGGACTCTATTTGGTTTGTTGTATTTGACAGAATTTGGGCTAGAAGTTTCGGCGGTAATACCGCCCCCACCGGAAGTTCTGGCCAGGGACCAGAAGTTCCACTCGGGCCTAGTTGCCGCCGGAAGTTCCGATTGAAAATCCGGCTCTTGTTTCACTCACGTTCAGTAACCTTCTGTTTTGGATGTGTCTATTTGACGGAACTTCAGTCAGAACTTCCATCGGAAGTTCCGGTGGACCGGAAGAAGTTCCTACCAGGACTCGCATTTTAAGACTCTCGCATCGCAGTTTTTAACTGTTGGCTGTGTGCCACCGGAACTTCCGGCCAGGGTCGCGAATGCCCATAATGGGTAGATCCGGGAACCCTTTAAAAGGGGCTCCTCTTCCCCTTCGTGGGAACTACCTTTTCTTCTTAGTCCTTGGCTTTCTCTCTCTCTCTCCTCCATTGTTGACCTTGAAGAAGCTTTCCCTCTCCCCTTTCCATTCCTATGATTCTTGCATCTCTTTGAGGGATTTGAGAGAGGAGATCTAGATCTACAATCCCCTCAAGCCAAATCCCTTCTTTGTGAAGGAATCATTGGGATCTAGATCTTGGAGAGTTTTGTATTCTCCTCCTGTGTTCTTCCTCTCTTATCCCCCAATAGCTTTTGTAGATTTGGTGGAATTTGAGTGAGAAGGACTTGCCTCTTGCATTTGTTGCATAGGTTTGAGTTCTCCTCAGAGATTCGGCGAGTACAAGCTTGTGGGCTTGTTACTCTTGGAACCCTAGACGGTTGTGTGGTTGGATTGTTGACCTTTTGTGGTCTTGTTGACCTTTTGTGGTATTGTTGACCTTTTGTGATCTTGTAGCCTTTTGTGGCTTTGTTGGCCTTTTGTGGCATTGTAGCCTTTTGTGGCTTTGTTGTTGGGAGCATCCAATTGAGTTGTGGAGTTAGCCCCAATCTTGTACGGGTTCGGTGACCGCCCTCAAGCGTCCCATAGTGGAGCGAGTGCCCATCTTTTGTGGTGCGCACTCGGGAGAATAGGGTGAGCCTTTTGTGGCGTCGGTGAGTTGTGTGCTTCCGAATCCGGGGTGAGGCCTTGTGTGGCGTTGGGTGAGCATCAAGCCACCACACCTCGAGGTGAGCCATTTGTGGCGTTTGGAGAGCATTGCGCCATCGCACCTCTCCAACGGAGACGTAGCTTCTTTGGAACTGAACTTTAGGAAACAAATCTTCGTCTTCGCGTCCATCAGTTATGTCTTAACCGAGCCCTTTACTTATACACTTTACATTGTGATAGCCATCGTGCTTGAAGTATTTATATCTTGCTATCACCTTCTTGCTTGTATTGCTTAGCATAGGTTGTTGGTGTACTTAGGTGAACCTAGTGGTTAGGTTTTGTGCTCAATAAATTAAACGTTATTTTTATTTCGCATTTACTTGAGCCTAAACCGTAATATTTTTAAAAGCCCAATCACCCCCCTCTAGGCGACGTCCATTGCACTTTCAGTGTTTCTGTACCACGTCTAGTAATAGTAGAAACAGTACCAAAATTACCTTAGTTCAAAATCAAATTCTGGGTGTCAATAATTTGATCACATTGTGTTTTAACCATGCTTATATATTTATATAGGTGTTTTGTAGAATGACCCAAGTCATCAAAGATTTTGGTTGGGTCCCTTTTGTTCTTTTCTCGTGCCATAAGGCGTTTATAATTTTTCTCAGGGAACTAATTTTTTTGGTACCTAAACTTTTACATGACAAGATTAATATCATATTCTAGTACATAAGTTTGAAGAATATCAACTTTAGTTTCTTTAACTAACTCCGAGGTTATACATTTTTCTTCCATGGACTTTTTAACTTCAGGAATGAGGTCTGAGGGTATATGGATCATACCTTTTCGTGGTTTGATATCCTTGGCTGGATTATATTGTTCATTGTTGAAGGATCTTACCTACAAAAAGTTTTACACATTCTGGTAATGTTAGGTTACATATCTCTCCCCTGTAGACAAATCAATCATTTATTTTGTCTCATTGTTTAGCCCATTGTAAAAATATTGAATAACCAATTTTTCTTTAAAACCATGATTCTGGACTTTCATAATCATTGCATAAAACCTATTCCATGCTTGATAAAATCTCTCTCCAACTTCTTGGAGGAAGTTTGTTATGCTACGTTTAATTTGCATGATCTTACGAACAATATTTATGCATGAATCCTCGGATGCAGCCTTCCTAGATATTTATAGTATGATTGGGAAATGATTGTAACCAAGGTAATGCATTATATTTAAGTGACCAGCGAAAAAATTTAAACAGTACAAACTCTATTGGCAAACTTGTTGGTTTAAGGGTAGCACAAAGTTCGTAGACCCTTGTCAAATGGTTACTAGGATCTTTCTCTTCTTTTCCTACAAAGACAATATCTTTTATCATAAAAATAGCTCAGGATAAATTTCAAAATCTTGGCCTTCAAGTTCAGGACAAAGAATGCGTATCTTTCTTAAGTGCCTACATGAATTCCCATATTCTTCCAATGGCAGCTTAGGTTCAGCCCCACGGGTGAAGGTCAAGTGTGCCATCAATGGAATCAGGCTGTTCACGTCTACGGTATTTGAATTAGAGAATTTTTCAATAAACTCTAGACGTCTTTCGGTCGGAATACGATCAATATATGGAGGTAAATAAGTTCTTCCTGGTCGAGTGGTACCTCTGTATTCAACAGAGATCATGAATGGTGTCAATAATCGTGTTGTCAAGAAACAACACTTAGCACTTAGCTCCCCGGCAACGGCGCCAGAAATTATCTTGATGGCCTGCAAGTGCACAGGTTCATCAGAGAATGTTTTCGTGAAAATATTAATTCTAATTTTTATATCGATCCCAACAAAGAGCTTCGGCAAGTGCTTTTAAGCAGCGTTTCTGTCACACCCAAGGTGTGACAAGTCTTGAGTGAATTGACCATAGTTGTTTATGGTGGAAAGTTGTGAGTGAAAGATAGAGAAAACTTGCGTAGGAAGTAAATAAGAAAAAATGCAATAAAGTAAAGACTGAAAATAAGTTTGGAGTTCTTGCAGATGAGAAGTTAGGTGCGGGGAGAAACGATCCATGGAGATAGTGAACATGCCAAGTGGGTAAAGTGGAATAAGTAATTGTGATATTTTTTATTTGTAAGCGAGTAGGCAAGCAACCCGTATACCGACTAGAAGTCCTCATGGCCAATTCTTCCTAGTCTCAATGATCCGTCTGTCTGTTACCACGATAATGATCAACACATTAATTAAGGTCTTACGACCAGATCAAGGCTTTAATCTTGATGGTTCCTTGTTGTCCTCGAGTGATGCTAGCTCCTCATTAATATCGGCCGTGTCACTCGGGGGTCGCCGATTCGCTAGCACACAAGTTCATACCTATGATATCTTTAGATCATGTTACATGGGTTCTTAAATTAGATAAAAAGCATTAGGCAAACATAGATAATCATTCCCACGGATTAATAATAACTACAACAATCACAAATGGATGGATATAAAGGCGGCATGACATATCTCACCAATTCCCTACATCTCCCACGCCTATGGGGATTTACTCAGACATGAGAGGAAGACAAATCAAAGACATAATTGTATTGCTAAGGGAAATGATCTCAAAGTTGTCGTAGCAAACCACAATAGTACTTGAAGATCAAATCAAATGCAAAACATATATCAAAGTATCAAACCCTAATCTTACAATTGTCAATCTCTTTATCTCTCTCTCTCTCTCTCTAAATGATGGTGGGGATGATGGTGGAGTGGATGTTAGAGAGGCAGAGATCGTCGAAGAACGAGGGGATGTTCTTCTCCTCTTTCATATCTGATCTCTTCTCTCTGATGAGTTTTGCGGCGGCTATGTTCAATTTTTCGTCCCCTCTCCTTCACGAAAGTTGCTTCTATTGATATAGCGGAGCCGCTGGCAGGTAGTACGGGCGGACGGTATGGGCGCATTCCGACCGTACTGCTGGTCGTTACACACACTGTACACCTCCAATGAAAGAGGCTCCAATTAGGGATTTACTTCTTTTGGTGTAATTAGCTCATAAATGCAATTAGATCTTCAATAAATGTTTATTACCTGAAAGCCATTACAAGAAACCAAGGATTCGCTGATTGCGATATTATCATTAGTAGAAAAGGCAATCTTCAGTGAAATCTGGCAATAAACAAGAGGAAAATCAATTGGAAAAGTCATGAAATTGGGAGCTATCAGCAATCAATGGACACCACTATAATAAAGGATACTACGTAGCAGATGACATATATCCAAGATGGTTAACATTTGTGAAGCCTATCTCGAACCCTCTTCTCGGCAAGTATTCCAACTTTTTCAAGAAACAAGAAGCTTGCAGGAAGGATGTAGAGTGATAATTTGGTGTGCTTCAAGCTTGATTTGCAGTTGTCTGGTTTCCCACTCTGACCTGGTCGCAAGAACAGACGTGGGAGAGCGAGCAGGAGCAACCATATTTCAAACAGGGTCCTCTTGTAGAGCCTGATTACCAGGTGCCGGTATCGTGAGTTGCCTTTGAAGCTATGCATCAAGAGATCCGAGACCTGCAAGTACCCATGGAGAGTTTGAGCTTGCGTTGAACTAATTGCTTGCTTTCTTGAATTAATGTGTCAAAATTATACCGAAACTTGGTGAACAATGGCCAAACTATGTGATTAGATTTGTTTGTGTGACATTTGTGTCAAAATTCTGCCAAAAATAGCTGAAGTTTGCCAAATCACCAGTTCGATAGTGACGCAACCGAGATCTAGCGGGGAGTTGGAGGACCCAAGGCCAAAAGTTTTCCAGTACCAAAAAATAGTCTGGGGTCACCAAGGAGTGGAGATACTCTAATAGTAAAGGCAGGCACATGGCCTGCTTTGGAGTAGAAAGCAAAGAGTTTACCGAACACATACATCTTACTAGTAGTATAATATATCTAGCATACATGTTTCAGCAGCTTAAAATATGAAGCATACATTTTTCACCGAACTTCCAACAAGCAAAATTATAAGGATCTCCCGTTAAATTTGTATTTATAAGAATCTTTGGGATAGTAATTTGTGAAGACTCTGCTAAGAGTTGCCCTTGACGGCCATCAGCTAGCGATAGCGCGAGAAATAATCGATCTGGTCGCCGTCCGCAATCTTATAATCCGCTAGTGTCCTATCGCTACACATGATGTTGCCATAGCGAGTAAAATAACCACCCCACCATCCAGTCGGCACGGTGTGGTAGTAGTAGTCCATCAGACCTGGACCTGGTCAGTTGTTCGCATGGTGAGGTAGACCTTTTTGGCAGTTCCCTTTTCCGAACTCATAGGATTGTTCCCGTCCACATGGATAGTCAGAAAACTGTCGGCTTTCTCCTCTACCACATCGTCCCGACGTCTGGGAACGAAGTAGATCATATCCCAGTGCTTGAGCTGCAGATCATCCGGAGTCTGGTCGCCCGCGACACGCTTGCCGCGATACAGGAATATGCCACCGCCGGCGGCTGCGGCGGCGGGCACCAAGTCGTAGTAGAAATCCATGAGGCCCTGCATCCCTTCTGTTCTCCGCATGGTGCGGGTGAACCTTCTACCTTTGAAGTCCTGCAGCACCGGCGTGACAAGCTCGACCTCCGGGACGAAGTAGAAGTGGATCTTGTGCCCGTCCTTCATCCCGAGGTGCGCCGGCGTGTGCATGCCGCTCTTGAACGGTCTGGCGCAGCGTTTGTGCATGAAAAGCTCCTTGCCGTTCTTCACTATGGGCACCATGGAGTAGTAGTAGTCCAGCAAGACCTGCAGCTGGTCGGTTGTTCGCATGGTGCGGGTGAACCTGCGCCCTTCTTCGTCCCTCACCACGAGGGTGACGAACTCTTCAAGTGTCGACGGCTTCGCGTCGGAGTTCTCCGTCTTCACCGACGCCGGCGTCGACATGCCACCCGGACCAACCTTGGGCATCTCTCGTCCTCCCTCGTTGAGATGGTGTGACCAACGACTGTGTTTCAACTGGCTACCTGCCGAGAGGCTTTATATCCGCGTGGTCGACGGTACATGTACCGTCCCAAGCTTTAATTATTTTCGATTTCGATTTCCTGGAGATCTGTACATGGCTGTTCAGTTTACGATAATCGCGCCACCTATCCCGTGTTTGCATTGAATCATCGTGGACTAGCTGTACAGCCACGCATGCACAAGCATGCTTAAATTCTCTCCGGTTTCGGTGCCCGAGGCTGCGAGGATGCATGAGTCCATTGCAATTCTCAAGGTCACCGGCGGATCAGAATTTTAGGGACACAGGAGTAAATTCGATTTGTGACTACTCAACGGGTCTTACCTCACGATAAGTAATTTATGGTCACCAAATACGCGTGCTTGTATCGTACTACCTCCTTCACGGTTTAGAGGACGCCTAATCAAATTTACTATCTCCTTCACGGTTTGCAGGACACCTAATCAAATTTGGGTTTTTTTAAAATTACAATGTTCCTATGCGCATAAGAATTAATTGTTAATTAATGTAGGATCTTTCCTCCCAACTTTCTATGCATGCAACAGTCTTCTACCAATACATGCGTCTTAACCGCTCACTAATATGCCTAATTTTTAGCCAATACGTTCACGCCTAGGTCCGTGAGATTTTTGTAGAGCACCCTGCAAACCGTGAAGGAGGAAGTAGGTTTTTCCAAAACTACAACGTTCTTAGGCGCATAAGAATTAATTGTTGATTAATGTGGCACCTTTCCTCCCAACTTTCTATACATGCAACAGTCTCTCACCAATGCATGCGCCTTAACTGCTCACTAATAGGCCTAATTTTCAGCCAATAAGTTCACGCCTAGGTCCATGAGATTTTTGTAGAGCGCCCTACAAACCGTGAAGGAGGGAGTACTAGAAGTACTACTCCGTACGGCAGGAGTAGTCGGTCACTGTTAGCTGTACGTCGCGGTATGCGATGGCGAGTGGTGGTCACTAAACTTTGGACGCGGGGATGTTACTAAATACACTTGTACTGGGGGGTTAAGTGCAAAAGGTGTTGGATACTAGAACCCCGTCTCTACGAGCCAAGTCAGGAAGTTAGATCCTGAAAATTTCCCTCTTGTTTGTAACCCTAGGTCGCCGGAGCTGGTTCGCTGCCGTCGGACTTTCTTGGAAGCATCTTCATGAGGCATGCTCATCATTCTCTTATGAAGCACGGGAGAATTATGTTTGCCTTGACTCGGTCGACGCAAGACCAACATAATTCTATTGTGAAGCTCGTCATTAGAGTTGGAGCTGTCTGTCCTTGAGGATGTGGACAATTGTTGACATGGGCTCCGACGCTGTCTGTGAGGCTCTATTTGTGAAGTCGCCAGTGAAGTCAGAGTCGTTGGCTCATGGAGGACTGATGACAATGACGTTTCATGGCTACCCCGACACGGGTCTGTAAGGTTGATCTCCACACGATCGAGCCCAACGGCTCGACCGTACCCTTGACCACGTCCTGATCGGGATGTAACATCCCAAAAATACCAAACTTAGATCATCAAACACTAATCATCAAGATTAGGGTTAACAAAAACTTTTCTAAATAAACTCATGAATGCATGTATATGTGTATGCATGGATTTTGAATTTCTTTAAAAACCACCTTATTTGTGTGATCCATTGCTTGTAAAATATTTCTTAGGTGAAATGAACATCATCTAAAACATTTCCCACACTTTCCTTAAAGACAAGTAAATCAAAACAAATATATTAAGTGAATGGTCATTTTGGCCAATTTAACTCTCATGCCTACTTTGGCTGTCTCAAACTTTCAGAACCTAACAGAAACTTTTCTGGATCTTTGCACCCCTTGAATGTACTCATAACAGAGTATCAAGGCCCACTTTGTGATCATCCAGAAACTTTCAAATACATAGTTTAAATGACAATTCAAAATTGAATCTTCTTCATATGGAAAGATCCCACTTTTTCAAAACCCACTCAAACAAGCTCAACTTTCAAAACCCAAGCATCTGCAGGCTCACCAGCACCAATCTAGCAAACAACCAAAAATCATTTCAAAATTCAAAACTTGATTTCATGCGGCCATTTTATCAAACAGGTTGCGGACACAAATCAAACAAAATATCAAACACTATAGTGTGCAGTGATTCTTGCCTAACTTGTTCCCTAGTTAGCTCACACACAACTCAGTAGATCATCTAGAAAGATTAGCCCAACACTAGCACCCCTGTGAGCTTGCCATTGCCATTAATGGTGAACAGCCGAGCACCCCAATGTCACCCCATTGTGGACAGAGAGCTAGAGGAAGAACTAGCCGTGCCAACCTTGTCTAGGAGGCAGCCCACCGTCCACCGCCACTCCCTGTCCCAGCCGCGAGCGTTGCCAAGCCATGGACCATGCGCACAAGCCGCGCCCAGACCATGCCGAGCGTGCGCCAGAGCGCCACCCTCGACCAGCATCCACAGACCGCGCGCCGCCCTCGCCGCGTGCATACATGATCGCCATCAACCCAGGAGACCGCCAGACATCCCCATTTGCCGCCCCGTGCCGCACAGCCACCGCCCTCCGTCGAAGACGCCGCCTCTGCCGCGCAGAGCACCGGCCGTTCTAGACCAAACCACACCGCCCCATGCCTCGCGACCATGTCGTTGAGCATCGCCAGGAGACACAGCACCGTCCCCTACCCTTGCCCATGCCATTAGCCGCCTGTAACGTCGCCCCCGACGAGCTCACCGTGCGCCCCGACGGTCCCCTCGCTCGACTATAAATAGAGGCCACCCCCGCACTAATTCTTCACACCATCTCACTCCCCTCTCCTCACTGAACGTGCCACACCATTCTCAGAGCAAGGCGAGCACCACCTCGCCGGAATTTCACTAGAGCCTGCCGCTGCCGGAGAAGAAAGGAGCCAGCGATTGGAGCCGCCCCAGGAGCTGCCGCGACCACCCCTGAGTTCACCGTAGTCGACTTCGTCGTTCGCCCGCCTCGCCGACCCTCGCCAGTACCCCGGTGAGCCCCCAGCGACCCTCACTGGCCGCGCTAGGTTTCGTTCTCGCCGGAGTTATCTCGCGTCGATGATGACTCCCAGCCGTTAGATTAGAACTAGATCGAACGACCCACGTTGCCCCATACCGCTTCACCCAGCCCCGTGTCACTGACGAGTGGGGACATCCACTTAAGCAGCCCACGGGAGCACTGCGCTTAGCAGGCCGGCCCATTAGAATTTTTCGCGCAGCCCAGTTATTCAAATTAAATCTTTTTCTATTTCAATTCAAACACACTTCTGTACTCAACTTCAAAAATCAACCCAGATCGATTCAGTGCACCAATTTGAATAAAACCAATTTTGTTGGAAAGGTCTGTGAATGCTGAATCCAAGCCCGTTGGATTCAAGTCATTTGGATCTCTAGATCACCCCTGGTAAAAATAACAAGGCAGAAGCTTTTCTGCATTCAAACATTTTTCAAATTTAAACCATAATAGCTTTTGAGTTGATTCCAACTCTCAAAAATCACATTTAACCATACCTTTCAGAATGTATAAAAACATATAGGTTTACTTGCAGAAATATTGTTCAAGTAATAAAAGAATGCTACATAAGCATTTCTAGCCACTTTAATTAATTAAAATAAAAGGGTAAAACCTTATTAAATTGTGACACCACTTTAAATCACATTCCCATGGACTACAATATGTGGTGATGACATGTGTCAACATTATCCCATGTTTAGTTTGAAGAATATTAAATCTTAAGTAGTTTTTCAATGAGTAGAAATTACTTTTCTAAAAATAAAAAGATTTAAACCAAGCCTTAACCTTGTAATGTTAGAGATGATGCTAGATCATCTATAGGACCCTTGTGTGTGATGATTGCAAGTAGTTAAGTATTTTTTGGTGATTGTGTACCTCGTATTTATTCATAGACGCTAGTGCCGACCAAGGATACGGGGAGGAAGGAGGATACTACGAAGAGGAAGCCGAGGAGAACTTCAACCACTGCTCTGCACAAGGCAAGCTAGTAACTATGCAAGCTTATACTGATATTGATGCAAGCTAACTCTTGCAAGATACCCTACTGATGCCACAAACCCATTGTGATATGACTACTATATGTCTTAAGCATATGTGATCATACCCCCTTGATAAACCAAATCCTAGTTTTATGTGCAAGCTTCTTACTTTATTTCTTTATCAAAGCTTACTTAGAGTCTACCTAAGAGTTTGGTAGATACTAGACAGTTGTGCTGAAGGTTGCATAAATAGCATAAAATTTGGCCTAAGATAGAAACCTTGATCTCAGCCTAAGACATGAGATTGAACTTAGTTAAAACCCCACTAGTTACCACCCCTCCTTAGTACTACCCCACCTATAGATGCTAGTGCTAAGCATAAAACTTGATCAACTTTAGATGGGAATACTTGGTGGAAAAATGGTTATGAAAACCTTGGAATGATGGATCATTCTATTGAAATGTTTTGGACATTTGTTTCCAAACACTTGATGATTTTGGTGATGAAAATGTTGAGGCATGAGCCTTAGCCCCTTTATAAAACTGATGGTTGTCTGGATGCGATACCATTCCAATTTTCTCGTACAACCACAATACCCGAAGATTGGGTAGGGCTTGACTGGAAACTTATGTACCTTAGTATTAGTTCCCTCACGGCCAAGGTTTGAGCTGAGGCTACCTTGTGAAGATTGTCCACCTATGCAGTACCCAAGATGACAGTTGGTCATGGTTGGGAGGCCATACTCACAGGAGAGGTGCTTATACTAGGGCGTGTAATCGAAAGGTTAGGATTGATTATCCGCATACTGAGTATGGTGAATTCAGGATTTGTTCCTGACGGATGTATCGAATGTTGTGGTGAAAGTGTACAATCTATGCAGAGTGTCAAACTATTCGAATAGCCGCGTCCGCGGTTATGGACAGTTGGAGTGGCCATACTGTTCCCCCATCAGACTTTTCAAAATGACTTGTGAAACGAATTGAGACTTTGACTTGACCACAACAGAGTTGTGACCTGAATTACAAGATCCCACTTAGGAGTTATAAAATTGTGACTAGCTTTGGAACTTAGTAGAGATAAACCTGGCTTTTTGCAAAACAACCCTAGAGCCTAGTGTCCTATTATCCAAAAATCCCTTACCTGTTAGTATTAGTTTGCGAGTACTTAAAGAGTACTCATGGCTTTGTCCCTGGCTATTCCCATGGCCAGACTATGAAGAGGAGTACCTGGAAGATGGACCCCAGGAAGGTTACGATAACTAGGATCATCTCCCATCGTCAGCATTGCCTGTGACCCTAAAGATGGAGCTTCGCCTACGCTACCGTTATTACTACGTATTCCGCTGCTTGAAATTGTATTAAGAACTGGATCATGAGATCCCTATTTGTGTAAGAAATTATGTATCGTTGTAACGGATGATGTACTATGGTATCCAATTCTGTTATGTCTCGCAAAAATGGTAGTCCTGGGATTGCGATGTCTGGCATAACAGGCATCTAGGATTGAAAAATCCGGGTGTTGACAGGGGACGCCCAACCTCCCTGGTTGGTGAGCCCCTGTCACCTGAGCGTATATAAAGAGGTGGGATCCGGTGGCACAACCAAAGAGGTTGACCGTGTGCCACTCCCCACGCCCTTCTGATCGAGGGCTATCGCAGAGTAACGGGAAGCACCACCGACGTCACTGCCTCGCCCACGCCGTCGTCGGTCGCCATGGCCACATCGACCCCCTCCCCTAGCCAAGGAGCAGGTATGCCTCTCTTCCTCACCGATCTCTCCTCTCTCTCAGTATTTGGACAATATTATGCATAGACAAAAGCACTATCGATTTGATCTAGCCTAGATGATCCTAAAAGAGAAAAAAATTGGTATCAGAGCCTACTAGTTCTAGATAATTTTTGGTAGAAAATGATCAAAAGAAACCATAGATCATCCCGCAAAAAATCCGAAAAAGAAATCTCGAAAAAGAAAAGAAGATCGAAACCCTAACCCTATTTTCAGAAAGGGGGGAAGACGGCAAAGTTTACTCACCGGATCTTACCGGCAAAGTGCGCCGCCGTTCTGGCTACGCCGCTCCTCTCGATCCAAGTCCGCATCGGCAAGCCGAGGGACTGGACGAAGAGCACGAACAAAGGAGTGGGCCGCGCCTCCGCCACTGCCGAAGGAAAAGAACCCTTCGGGGGCAAAGGACGCACCTCCGATTCGTCGTTTTCAGGTCCATGAGCTCGCCGGCGCAGAGGGACAGAGGAGGCCGTCGTGCTTCCTTCTCTCCTTTTGCTAGGTGGGGATGGACTGGAGAAAAAGAAGGGAAAAGGGAAATGAAGAGGGAAAGAATCGCGTCGTGGGGTGCCGCCATTACCGGCGGGCCGCCGACGTCGGGGTTCTTCCTCTCCTCAGGACGCCGCCAAGAGGGAGCAGGACAGACGCGAGGGCGAAGGGTCGAAATGACCTAGGGTTTCTAGGGGAGCGACCGGGTCGGGATCGTTATGACCCAGCGATCAGCGCGCTCGGCCATTGGATTTCATCCGATGGCCAGTGGCTGTCTGCGGTCGATGGCGGGCCATTTTGGGTTGGGCCGAAAGGCCGCAGAGCGTCGGGCCAAGCGTCACGTAAAGAGTGACGCGCAGGCGGGCTGTGGGCCGCCAGCGTGAAAGAAAAGGCCCAGACAGACAGTTTTCTTTGTTATTTTTTACAAACCAGTTTTTTATTGTTTTTTGTCCAAATTTTGGGAAAATTTTATATAGTTTTTTCTATTCAAATTATTCCAACGAAAATTTGTTTAAAAAATTCCAAAGTGACAGAAATATTTTTACAGAGTTTAAAAGTTTATGAATTTTATTCATTTTTCCGCTGCAAAATCATTAAAAGAAATTGCTTAAAAGCAAAAGAAGAAGATTTTTCTATTCAAATTGTTCCAACAAAAATTTGTTTAGAAAATATAAAAGTGACAGTAATATTGTAAAGTATAAAAGTTCATGAATTTTTTTTCATATTCCGTTGCAAATAGTTAAAGGTAATTGCTTAAATGCAATAAAGTGATTATTAAATTAAATTTTAAAAGTATGTTAAATTGATTATTGAAACAATTATGGTTCTGTTATTTTATGACAAACATTATTAATAACATAATCATGTTTTATTGCAATAACATGTGATTTTATCTCTATTATCTGTCCAACGGTGATATAGATTTAATTGCGTAAACAGTTATATGTTTTAATTTATACCAACGTTGGATTAATGCATGCAATTGTTGTTATGTTCACACATCATTATGGTTTTAAGAAGACAAAGATGATGACGATGCATGGCAGAAAAGAAAAGGTACCATGCTCTACTGGAGATGACATATACCCTAGAGAACTAAAAGTGGCAGAATGGCATCAAAAGGTGCATGTTATTATAAAGAATACAATTGAAAACGCTATTGTAGGCTCAATTGCAAAGTGTGCTTCCGCATGGGAGTTTCTAGAAAAGATAAAAGCCAGTTCGCTGATTCTTCAAAAGACATATGCCCCAGCTGCTGACGGCTGGTGACAGAAAGGTACAATGAAGGTGCACATAGCATAAGGGACTCCAATCCTATTGATGCTGATTTGGAGCTAAAGGTTGCACTCCTTGTTCACTTAGTGATGGCTTCACTGCCCCAAGAGTTTGACACATTTGTTGCCAATTACAACATGTCCCTAGAAAAATGGGACATAGAAAAGACTATAGCCATGTGTGTGCAAGAAGAGGAAAGACTAAATGCCTTTATTACACAGATAACTATGAGTGTTATTTTGGACATGGGAAGTGTGCAATATGGTTTAATAATGCTTATGTGGGTGTCGCTTTGCTTCACAATGAGCTTTATTTTATATCACTATGTGAAAAAGTGTTTCCTGTGTGAACAAAAGAAAAGAAAGTGAACTCATGACTCGTCGAAGTTATGGCACTGTCGATTAAACCATATTTCGAGGGGAAGAATAGAAAGCCTCATTAAAAATATTCTTCCTCCGTTAGAGTTCTCGAATATCGAACAATGCATAGATTGCATAAAAGGAAAGTATGTAAAGCACATAAAAGGGTGCAAACCGAAGTACAACAACACTAGAAATCATTCATACTGATATTTGTGGACCGTTTTCTGTGAAAAGTGTGGATGGTTATCACTCATTCATAATATTCACGGATGATTACTCCCGATATGGTTATATTTATCCAATTAAATAAAGATCTGAGGCATTGGATAAATTTAAGATATTCAAGGCTGAAGTTGAAAATCAGCATGATAAGAGAATTAAAATAGTCTGGTCCGACCGTGGGGAGGGAGTACTACGGTCGGCACACTCCATATGGTCAAGTATCTGGACCTTTTGCAAGGTTCTTACAGGAAAATGGAATAGTCGTCTAGTATTCTATGTCGGGCAAACCTCAGCAAAATGGAGTAGCTGAAAGGCGTAACCGTACTCTTATGGATATGGTGCGCAGTATGATGAGTTATTCCACCCTACCATTGGGATTATGGATGGATGCGTTTAAAATCGCCATTCACATTCTCAATAGAGTACCAAGCAAGTCGGTGCCCAAAACACCATACGAGTTGTGGACAGGCAGAGTCCCTTCTCTGCGCCACTTGAGAGTCTGGGGGATCCCAGCTGAGGCAAACGTATTTAATCCAAATATTACAAAGATAGACCCCAAAACAGTAACTTGTCACTTCATAGGCTATCCTGACAGATCAAAAGGTTACCATTTCTACTGTCCAGACAAATACACAAAGTTTGTGGAAACGATACATGCAGTCTTCTTGGAGGACGAATTGATAAGGGGGAGTATGGTAGCTTAGAAAATCGATCTTGAGGAGAAGAGGGTGCATGCACCTAATACGATGACTCAGGAGCCATTTTCTTGCTACCTGTTGTGCCACCATCGACAACCCCTGAGGTTGTGGTGCAGGCACCTGTTGTGACTCCACATGTGACAACAATGGGAGAAGGTTCAGAACCTGTCCGTCAGGAGCCGCCTGAACCCACTGTTAAGCACGAAAGGGAGCCAGAACAGCCACACATAGAAAATGTGCCAGAACCTGAGGCACGAAATGAGAAAGAGTCTAACGAACTCAGAAGGTCTAAAAGAGAAAGAAGAGCAGCCATTTCTAAATAAATTTACAAAGTTTATAACACAGAAACAGTTCATATGGAAGGTGATCCCACCTCATATGAAGAAGTCATGAGAATCCCTCACTCAGCCAAGTGGGTGGTGGCAATGGAAGATGAAATAAAATCGATGAGTTCCAACAATATGTGGGACTTAGAAGAAATTCCTAAAGGAGCCAAAACAGTAGGCTGCAAATGGGTCTACAAAACAAAGTATGGCTCCAATAGGAATGTAGAAAAGTATAAAGCAAGACTTGTGGCAAAAGGCTTTACGCAAAGAGAAGGGGTAGATTACAGTGAGACTTTTTCTCCGGTCTCATGTAAGGATTCCTTTAGAATCATTATGGCACTAGTTGTGCATTCTGATTTAGAGTTGCACCAAATGGATGTAAAGACGACATTTCTAAATGGAGATTTAGAAGAGAATGTTTACATGAAATAATCCAAGGGTTTTTTCATGGAGGGGAAGGAACATATGGGATGCCGTCTAAAGAAATCTATTTATGGGTTAAAGCAAGCCTCTAGACAGTGGTATTTAAAGTTCAATGATACTGTCAAGCTTCATGCACTTGCCAACGCAACCAAAAGTCCGAACTGATAGAAAGGGCTAGTGCAATCCATACACTTCAACACCCCCCTCTCACGTGTGACGGGGAGAAGTCAGCACGTGCAACCGGAAGAGAGCGACGGCGCGCGAAACTCACGTATGACTCAAGAGGCCTATACGTGGACATAGAGGGGTCAACAACAATTTTAGGATAAATTGCGAAAGCCAGGACTCGAACTCGAGACCTTAGGCTCTGATACCATGTCAAGCTTCATGCACTAGCCAACGCAACCAAAAGTCCGAACTGATGGAAAGGGCTAGTGCAATCCACTTATACACTTCAACAGATACAATTAAAAGATTTAGATTTAAAGAGAATATTGAGGAGAACTGCATTTATACAAAGTTTAAAAGTGGAAAATACATTTTCCTAATTCTGTATGTGGATGATATCCTGCTTTCTAGCAGCAATGTCAGTCTACTACTAGAAAAAAAGAAGTTCTTGTCCTCAAATTTTGATATGAAAGATCTTGGTAAAGCTTCTTATGTTTTGGGCATAGAAATTCACCGAGATAGAAAGAATGGAGTGTTAGGACTGTCGCAGAATGCATATTGTGAAAATATTCTAAAGAAATACAATATACATGTGAGCAATGCCACACCTACTCCCATAGTCAAGGGCGATAGTTTTAGAAAATTTCAGTGTCCAAATAACCAATATGAGATCGATCAAATGAAAGCAATACCATATGTTTCGGCCGTTGGAAGCTTACAATATGCACAAATGTGCACTCGCCCTGACTTAGCTTTTATCACGGGGGTACTCGGTAGATATAAGGATAATCCAGACATGGACCACTGGAAAATGGTAAAGAAAGCTTTGCGTTATGTGCAAGGCACAAAAGGCCTCATGCTAACATATAAAAGATCTGATTCCCTAGAAATAGGAGGGTATTCAGATGCAGATTTTGCGGGAGATAGAGATGATAGAAAGTCCACGACAGGATATGTCTTTACTTTTACAGAAGGTGCTATTTCATGGAGAAGCGCCAAACAATCAATAGTTGCATCATCTACGATGTACACAGAATTTATAGCATGTTATGAGACCATGGACATGTGTTATGGCTAAAGAAATTTGTACCCGACTTGAGAGTGGTAGACTGCATTAGCAGGACTCTAAAGATGTACTGTGACAACGAGCCCGCAATATTCTATGCTCACAACAAGTCGAGTAATGCTACAAAGCCAATAGAACTAAAGTATTATGTTGTGAAAGACAAAGTCCAGGGTAAAACTATAAGTCTTGAGCATATAAGGACAAATGATATGTTTGCGGATCCGCTAACAAAAGGCTTACCTCCCAATGTGTTCAAGGAACATTTAGCCGACATGGGGTTAAGGGAAAGCCTATGATTTCTGGACTAAAAGGCCCAAAAGTAACAGGATTTGTTTCAAAACAGAAAAGTATATAGTGGCTGTCTGATTCTATCGGCAATTAAACTGTGACGCTGAAACGTGCTCTATGTACTGATCCGTGATGAAACGAGTAAAGTATAAAGTTAAAAGTAAAGTTGAAATTAAGGGGGAGAATGTAAGTTTGATCTCCACACGATCGAGCCCAACGGCTTGACCGTACCCTTGACCACGTCCTGATCGGGGACGCCCAACCTCCCTGGCTGGTGGGCCCCTGTCACCTGCGCGTATATAAATAGGTGGGGGCCGGTGGCACAACCAAAGAGGTTGACCGTGTGCCACTCCCCACGCCCTTCCGATCGAGGGCTCGCGCAGAGTGACGGGAAGCACCACGGACATCACTGCCTCGCCCACGCCGTCGTCGGTCGCCATGGCCACATCGACCCCCTCCCCTAGCCAAGGAGAAGGTATGCCTCTCTTCCTCACCGATATCTCCTCTCTCTCTCTCTTAGTATTTGGACAAGATTATGCATAGACAAAAGCACTACCGATTTGGTCTAGCCTAGATGATCCTAAAAGAGAATCAACAGGGTCTCCTTGTGCATCCGTATTTCGTGTGGGTAGGCAGGTTGACTGTGGTGTTATGCCTAATACGATTGTATTCCATGATGACGTTAGTGTATTTGTGCAGGTTTTCATTGGCTGGTTTGTCAATTCTCTTCAACTTATTTAAGTAAAATGAGACACAACACGATCGAATCGCATGCATATATTTCGTGAGTTCGATAAAATCTGAAGATTTAACCAGCACTTCATTCACCGAACTACATTAACCGACACAAACCATATCAATCCTTTGTCCCGCACAATAATTCTTCCAGACACATATGTGCTGATGCGCATGAACGACTGATCAACTTGGTGGCGTCGATCAATCAGCCGCGTTCAATGCAAGCGCGCTGCACGCAGTCCTGCATGAAGAGCGTCGGCGAGATGGTGGTGCGTGCACCTAGAGCAGGTGCACTGGCCGCCCAGATGGACGTCGCAGCGCCCCTCCAAGCAGCTATCTGCCTTGCACCCCTTGGAGCACTCCTCGTCGCATCTCATCAGATCGTCGCCGCCCGTTGCATCTGTGCACGTAATCGAGCGCATATGTTGTCAGAAATTCAATCCCCCAACAGCGATAATCAAATCTAGGCGTGCAAATTTCACGCACGTTCCATGTTAAGAGTGGAGTCGGTAACGGCGAGGCAGCTTACCGCAGGGCAGGAGGAGTACTGCTGCCAATAGCAGGATGGACGCCACCACGGCTGTGATCTTCGAAGACATGGCGATTATGTGCTTCTTGTTGGTTGGTTGCTTTGAGGCGTGGGAAAGTCGACCAACCTATGGACTATGGTTTTGGTTTGCTTCGCCTGGCAATGGCAGGGCATGTGTTTATATATGGCTCCAAATACCGCGATTTCTTCAATGGAAGAAATCAGGCATGCAATCAGAAGATACGATCAGCATTGATGATAATTTGATATGGTCGGTTACTTCGACGTTGGGCCGGATTTGCTGATCAAATTTGGAAAGTAATAGTACTAAATTGATACTCCCTCATTTGGTATAATATAGTGCATATAAATTCTTTTAAATGTCAAATTTTATCAACTTGGAGCAAAGGATTGCAACGGGCAGGGTATGGGCATGGTACGTAATGTATTTTTAAGTAGTTGCTAGTTGTTCAATTGGAATCACTTGAATGATTGATAATATGCCATGCAATAGTTTGATTTGTATATGGTAGAGATTTGCAAATTCAGCACAAAAAAATTAGGAGGTTAAATACTGGGGTTTGGCTATAGACGGCCACTGCTTAGAGGAGTAAAAATTTGGGAATCTAGCAAAGGCAGATGGATAGGGAGTTAGTTTTAGGGGTTCAGCTAGAGGTGCTCTTAAAAGCTACTCCCAGAACACCCACTTGGCCTTCATATGGAGGTAGACGACAAGAGTGCACCCAATATCTTTTGGGTAGTGGGTGGACATTTTATTTTCGGTTGTTTTACTCCATCCTTTCATCTATCCTAACCACCACCGCCGCTTCGTATAGTCATTACCCTGATGCTTCGGTATCGATTCCAGCAACGTGGGCTCACCTACACCCCCTCCACCACCTTCCCCGTGTGAGCTTAATCGTGCCTCCATTCATGCGTCATCTGATCCTTGGTGTACCAAGGGGAGGATATGGTGTTTTTCCTTGTAGTGACACAGCACACCATTGCATGTTTTAGTGCACAAGTTGTTGGCATAATACACACGAAACACCGTTCCACAAACATTACATCCAACAGAGTAGTACAACAGAAATAAAGTAGGTCCAAGGTATGACTATATTATTCATATCCAGATCCATAAAAAAATATCTATGAAACCTTCTTAGCACAATGATGTTTTCCAGGTAAGTTTCTTTCAATCGAAAATCCAGCAAGAACGATTTGTAGACTAGTAAAGCACTAGTTCTACCTCTATATCTAGTGGTTGTATATTGTTTTATTAGCAATGATCTAATGGTATGGTTTCTATCATTGGGACTTGGTTACCATATATGTCTAGTGTTGGTTTCCACCATTCTTGATATTGTTGTTGACTACTTTGCTCCTGAAGACTAGTCTCGGCTCCTCGTAGTGGTCGTCCTTTGTCGTCTCATTAGGTTGGGATGACACTAACAACTTACTAGAGTCTAGCAAGGGATAAGGAGATATTTTGAGTACATCGTGCTCAGCAAGTTATAAATATGTGGTTGTTTGATGCACTATCAACAACAGTGGATCATACATCCTGAGCTTATGCAAGTTTTCGAAAATGGTTTTTAGAAAAAAGGTAAGTTGTATTTAGAAAAACTATATCAGGCAGCCTTCACAGGTTGTACATGACTTCATGGAGTTACTTTCCCGCTGCATTCACACTTCTTTTCCATAATAGAGAGTAACATGTCGTGTTTTATATACTTTGCATAGATGCGCTATTTTCCCCACAAACGTCACTTTATCCTTGTTGCATAATCATCCTATGTCTCCTGTCCACACTTCCATATGGATGAGCCCAGTCTAAAGACAAGCCAATCACTAGCTTTCTCCATGAACCCACACTCCACCCATTACAACAAGGTTCAGTCAAATACCTACACTTAGTTGACCTCCCTTCAAATACCCTCAAGTTGTCATCACTGTATATGAGATGGGGATGTTACGGGATCCCGCCTGCTGCTCTCCACTCTAGATCATAGCTCGACCTAGCATACAAATACATACAGAAGGAAGAAGGTCTAGCTGACTTTCATGTCCCATTCTAGGATATGTCGTCAGTGCGGTCTATACGACACTTTTGAATGACTAATTACAGCTGTTGTTAAATCCTAGGTGTACTTTGCCGGTACAATGGAACCTCCACCACATAGCTTACCTCCCATTTATTCCAACCATGGTTCCATCGTCCACCACAATATATTATCCGATCACCCTGGGCCACTAACCCATACTCCATATTCATTATGAAAATAATTTTTGCTTTTGAATGCAAGTGATAATGTAATACTTTTGAAAAGTAGTTTTTATAAATCCAAAGGACATGCAAGATTGAACTTTCCAACTAATTGCAAGATTATGCAATCAACATTCTTCTAGTTGTCATAAGATCCAATTTCCAAGAATAGCAGCATCAATCTAATAAGGGCTAATGTTTAAGTATTGTCAATATTCTATTATGCGATAGGTATGATATGCAATCATTCTAACCTAAAACTATTTCCTGTTGGTTTGGTTTAAGTGTTTGATCTAGAGTTTGAGTTCTTTGTTTTATATTTATATGGATAAGTGATTTACTTTCGTAAAGCACTAACATAGAGATTGAATAGTGTGAACACATTTTAAGTTATCTCAGAACATTCATGCCTTGTTCATTAAAAGGTATTTTAAAGTTTCCTTGTTGTTGTAAGCCTAAGAAAGCAGGAGGACTTAGGCTTCAACATAGAAATTCATTTATGATAATAAACGGATCAACCAGAATGTCTGCTTTAGAGATTTTATGGATTCCTTTGATCTGATTAAGCATAGGGGCAAACCTCGTCTTAAAGAATGCATGACTTAGTGGGTAGACACTTTGTAATTTAAGTATGGACTCCTTGTACATATGTCTTAAAAAAATACATAAAATGACACAATAGGGGGCTTCCATACTATTTTTGTGTCAAAAAAATCTTTAATGTTATCTGGAAATAATAATCTTATCTCAAATAGTAGTGATAATTCTTATCGTGGAAAAGTACACTAACTTCATGATATACACAAGTATAGGGGATCGTGTGTAGCCTTTTCGATAAGTAAGAGTGTCGAACCCAACAAGGAGCTAAAGGTAGGATGAATTTTCTCTCAAGTTCTATCAACCACTGATACAACTCTACGCACACTAAATGTTTGCATTATCTAGGAAATAAAACTAGAGCAACAATATGGGTACGACAGATAGCTTTGCAAGGTAATAAATACAAGAAAGTAATTGTTAGTGCTGCAGCAATAAAATATACTAAGTAACCAAGTACCATGAGTGTGGAAAAGTGGTGGTAATTGTGATGGCTTTGTCCAAGTTTAATTAGCGAATAAATCGGGTTCATTGTCTTTGATGCAGTTTTCTATGTGGGAGAGGCTAAATATACATGCATTTCACTACCGCAGTGTTTGGATGTATGAATTGGAGTGTGGAATTGGGGAATCTGGAAATCAGGAGCTATTTCGAACGTTTGGACCGTTCTCAGAAT
Source organism: Avena sativa (assembly GCA_916181665.1). NCBI lineage: Eukaryota > Viridiplantae > Streptophyta > Magnoliopsida > Poales > Poaceae > Avena > Avena sativa. The sequence goes on from OV702294.1 coordinate 96,748,337, forward strand.
CATTCTATGGAAACGAGAAGCAATTCCACGCCTAGCCCACCTCACGTGCAAAGAGCCCGCTCGGGATTCCGAGCTCCACCCCTCGGAAAGGCCACGGAAACTTTCTCCGTGCTCAGCCCCGACCCACACGTACCCGTTCGTGAGGACAGAAACAAGACATCTCCTTCCCTTCGCTCTCCCGACCCCGTGCTAGACCTCGACTATGACAGGTCCATCGGCGGCGGCGCCGCCGGTAAGCTCCTCCCCTCCCTCCTCTCTCTTCTCCCTTCCTCTCCATCCTCTTTTGCATCGATTTCTCTTCCAGGAGGTTCTCGTGAGCCTCGACCGTCCCCTCCCTAGCCCCCTAGGAACCCTAGGTTGACCCTATCTAGGAAGGGGAAATCGGCGCCGATGGACGACGGCGGGTCAGGCTTGGCGTCGGTGTCCTTTCCCTATCCATCCCCTAGCCAGCCTTGGCTCCGGCGCTCCCCTTCCATTGCAGCATGGCTGAGACCCTCCCCTTCCCTTGTGGATTTGTCATGTGTGTGTTCATATGTATGATTTTTTGAAGAGCCGAAGATGTTTCCTAGAATCTGAAACCTGTAAAACAAAATCTAGATGAAACTTGTTTGTAATCATACTATAGACAAGATTATATTGTGTGTGAAAAATAATATTTTAATTTTACTTTGTGTAAAAAAATAATATACACATACCATTTTCCATACAAGTAGACAAGTTTATATTGTCCAAACTCAACAACACATTCAATTCCATAATTTTACATCCAAACATGAATTGGAATTGAGTGTTATCTTTAATTCCAAAAAAAATTCATGCATATCCAAACAACAGGATTGAAATTGGAGGTCATTTTCTTTCCACCTTAGATTTGGAATTTCCAGTCCAATTCAATTCCAAGATAAAATTCATACATCCAAACACTACGTACTTGGAATTACAAGTACTATATGATTAGATTGTTAGCAAGCATCCGCAAATACTAAAAATGCATTAAGGTTTCCCTAACCATAGCCTTAAGTTAATGGTCTTTTACTCCCATACGTGCAACGTTCCGGTTCGTGATCTCGGGTTTCTTTCACTCCGGCAAAACTTCCTCCTTCCTCTTACACATACTACAAACCCTATGATTTTAATCCATGCACGCACAAATATAATGGACACTAAAGGACTGTACCATATCAACATACAACTCTAATGAACCAAAGACATTCAACCAAGTAATCAAAAGACAAGTAAACTACACAAACATGGCATAGATCATAAGATTATAACTTATAGCATCGAACACCATGTTTACATAGGACGGTACAAAGGTGTGTGGGAGGATGAACCACTGTATACAAGCAGGAGTTGGTGATGGAGGTGAAGACGATGAAGGGGGCAGTGAGAGGTGCAGGGCGGCGGCGGCGCCGGTGGCGGCGTGGGGAGCTCTTTCTCTGCCGCCGACATCATGGGGAGCGCCGCCCCTTAGCCCCCTTTATTCATGGCTTCTTGGGAGCCCCCCATGGAGATGGGATCCATGGTGGGGGGAGCAAAAACGTGGCTTTTGGCGTCTGCAAATTCGTGGGTGAAGGAGTCCCCCACGAGTTAGATTTCCTCCCTTTATATAGCTTCTCGGATTTTCATCACCCAATCTAAGGTTGCAGTGGATTGGGCTTATATCTTCCTTCCGGACTCGGAATCAGTTAAATTTTATATCTAGAACGTTCCTCGCGAAATTTCCAACAACTTTGTAGTAGGGGAGTTTTCCATTTGACGTCGTCTTCGACACGTAACGTGACCATCTTTGAAAAAGGTTCTCGGACAGATTTTTGGAAAGTCCCGATTTGACTCCAACAAGGTTCCTCTTGTATTCTTGGTAATTTCTACACATCAAAGTGTACAGGAACATTGTGTAATTTTGCAACTATTAGTAGGTTAGTCCAAATAAAACATAAACTTTATATAAAAAGAAGTGTCAAAAACATAATATTAGCATAAATCCATCAAAAATTATAGATACGTTTACGACGTATCACTTAATTTTAGAATTCGGTTTCAATTCCATATTTTAAAGTTGAAAAGGAATTATAAATTTGAATCCTTTATAAGAACACTCATTTTAAGGTTTTGGATATGTTTTTAAGTGTGGCACTAATTTAATTTTAAATGACATTGATATTATTTAATACTTCTTGATTTGTTTTGGCTTCACTTAATTGTATTAACTTTATATTGAGGTTCTTACGTTCCTAACATTAAAAGAAATAATTATTTTACTTTATTTTTATGAGGTCATTTTAATCATAATTCCCTTAGTAGTTTGTTTTTGTTCATGTAATTATTTTAAGGTATTATCATTATTTTTTATTATTAATTGAATAATGAAGTTTATAATTTATTTTACCCCTTTTTAAGTATTACTTTATTTATTTATTTTTAATGTTACTTAGAGCATAATTTTAATATAATTAAGGTTTACATTGCTTCAAAAAATAAAATGGTGATTGATTTCATTCTTAAATACAAGATTCTATTTGATCCATATATAAAACATCGATTTGCTATTCTGAAATTATATTTAATTGGAATATAAGAAAAGTTATGAATGGATTTTATTTTCTTGTAGATTTTAAATAACATTAATGTTTGATAAATCAAAATTTGGTAGAGAAGATATTTAAAATCTATTCGTTGAACACTAGATTTTTCTTTTTCTTAATTGTGGATTTCTTATTATTTAATTTTGATTATGGACTTCTTCTATTTTATGATTTATTTATTAGGAAGTACATTTTATGGTTAATTTATAATTTCTTCTTATGGATTCATATAATATTTTGGATTTAGTTGAATTTCACTTTACAATTTTCATTAATCAAGAATAATAATTTAAATATCCTTTTGGATTTATTTATGAAATTTAGTGTTTTAAAAATTCAATTTTAGAATTCTTTTTTTATTTTTTATGATTTTACATTGATTTTTTATCCAAGAAAATTATTTTTTAAAATTTCCACAAAAATACTATTTGGATTATACATTTAATTTCCTATAGGGAGATGTTTTTATTTTCTTTTTCTGACTTATTACGTGAGTGAAATAATTCTTTTGAGATTTTAGTAATTTGTAAATGACCAAAATACCCCTGGCCCCACCAGTCAGTCAACTAGGTAAGTGACTGAGCCAAACCGGGCCGGTCCAACCCGGTTCACTTCCCCATGTCACTCTCTCTCTCTTTCTCATGTGCCCTCACTCGCTCTCTCTCGCAACATGCGTTGCCGCCGGCGTCGCCCCAGGGATTCGGTTCGTCTCCACCGCCGCGCTTACTCTCAATATCCTCCTCTATCACCGCTCTATCTTCCCATCCAACTAGATTCGTTACTCCAGCTCTCACCTGGTGATGCCCAACTCTAGCTCTTGGGTTTCGATTGGTGGTGTCGCCGTCGTGCTCCAGTGGTTTGTTGGTGCTTCTCTAGCTTTGGAAATACACCTTCGACATCACCCTTCCTCTTTGTGGCATCGAGTAGGTTAAGATCCCCTTGGGGTACTCCTCATGTCGCTATCGCCGCGGTGGTCATCTTCTACGACAATGGTCGTGTGGTTGGGCTTATATCCCTACCACGACGACCTAAACAGGTACATACCCTCTCTCTGTGGAATTCAATCCTCTTCCTAGTATAGGGTTTTGGCTACTGTCGATCATGCTTGAGTACCGTTCTAGATTTTTTAGGTGTTCTTAGTTATCTAGCTAGGAATGGTTTTGGTACTTGTAGTATACTAGATTTCTAGATTGGTTTAGTGTTAGTGCTTAATTAGATTTTTGGAGATTCAGTTTCATCAGTTAACTACATTTGGGTTTCTCTAATGTAGTTCTTGAGGTTATTATAGTGTAGATAGATTGGGTTTTAAATTTTTAGGTTTACTTGATTCATTTATGTAGTTTAAGTTCAGTGATTCTTGTCTGTCATGTTTAACTGAACTTTGATTCATTCTGTCAGTGTTTAATGAACCATGTGTTCTTCTCTTTCAGTGTTAGATAGATAGAGATGTGTAATTTATATGTTTTACGAGTTTTGTGATATACTTAATTGGTGTTGTGGTACTTGTACACTATGATATGCTCGGGTTATTGAATTACTACGGTTGTTTGCTTGTAGATGATGGTTTGTCTTAGTTGAATTTGTGTAGGTGTTTCTTATTAAGATGTTTAGTGTCAAATCACTTGTGCCAGAGGAGCTATGCCGAGAAGATTCTAGAGGCCATAGGCATGAGAAATTGAAACTGCTATTCTACTCCAATAAATTTTCGTCTCGATTTGAAGAAACAATATGACATCAGCAAAGATAAAAAAACTCTATACATGAGTATCATTTTCAACCTCGGGTATCTTTTTTATGGTAAACCTCGGGTATCCAGTGAACACAAGACTTGACATTGCCTTGTCTATAGGAATTACAAGTAGATTCATGGAGAATCCCACTACAAGTCACTAGGCATTGGTCAAGAAGATACTGAGATATGTTCAAGGAACACTGTTACTTGGTTGTAGTTTCAGAAAAAGAAGAAGGAGATCTAGTGCTTGTGGGATACAACGATAGTGATCTAGCTGGTGATCCAGATGATCGCCAAAGTACTTCTGGGTCACTTTCTTCCTTGGCAACAACATTGTCACTGGCGCTCGCAGAAATAGAAAGGGGTTGCTTTGTCCTCTTGTGAAGCAGGGTACATCGTCGATCAGCGGCATGTCAGGGATTGTGGCTCGGTCGCTTACTTGGTGATTTGCTAGGTCACACTCTAGCAAAGTTCAAATTGTTTGTGGACAACAATTCAGCAATAACTCTATGCAAAAATCTTGTTCATAATGATTGCAGCAAGCATATCGATACAAAGTTTCACTTCATATGGGATTGTATTGAGGCAGATCAAGTTGACGTTGATCATGTGCATACGGAGGAGCATCTGGCGGACATCCTGATAAAGGCGCTAAGATTTGTGTGGTTCATTGAGCTGTGTCATATGCTGGGTGGTATCAAGGTGTAGGTTTAAAGAGCTAAAGTGTTGTAGTTAAACCCTGCCCATCCAAGTTTCTGAAAATCTGCACCATTTTTGTCTTCAGTTAACTGTAGTTGTCACGCTTCTGTTTTCCTTTTCCAAATAAATGTTCGATCGTGAGGATTGTTCACGACATAGGCATAGGTTACCTAGCTACTTTCAGTTAGTTAGTTGCCCGATCTGACCGCACCATTGGATGGCATGGAGTTTGCGAGCTTAGCGGCATGTAGCGGTTACGTTTTGTTCAGAGAGTCGTGGGATGACATGACTTTGTAGTCTTGGTCAGCGTCGGTCAGGTTGTTAGCTATTTTGATGGATAGCATGAGATCGCACAAATAAGAGAAAGCAAAACAAAAGATGCAAGCTCTTACGCAGCACAAACAATTCCTCTTTGTTCATTGTGTTTGATCAAGTGAGCAGAGAGAGCGAGAGATCGTGCGAGTGAAAGTTTGGCAACGACAATTCCATCAGCTTACTTGATAGTATCCAATGAGCCAATAACTTCGTCTGCTTCTTCAACTAAGTAACTGATGATATGTTATTTTGCATATGCTCAATTCACAACCTGATTACTTCTTGTCAGTGGAGGTGGAGATATCATGTTCATGACCGCGGCCACTTGGACTGTCTTCGTAGCTCCATTCTTGCCGCTGCTATGTAATATGCTGTCTCTATTCTTGCCTCCTCTGTACACCCCCCCCCCCCCCCCCCCCCCCCCCCCTCTCTCTCATTTGTACAGATGGTATGACTGCCAAGTCTATTTCGGATAATATAACAAGTGGTGGGGCGGAACCCGTCCCCGTAATTCTCGAAAAAATCTTGCAGTCCTTGATATATAGATATAGTACATAGCTGACAACATTAAGTTTGATTATCAATGCAATAGGAGTTACTCCATCAGTCGATCACAAGTAATCTATACCATTCATTATCGCCCAAAATCCTTCTAATGTATCCGGAAACAATGTGCGGGGTATCATCTAGTTTTACTTGTTTCCATTCACCCTTTCCCACTCTTCTTAGAACCCTCCTTTAGTTATCTTATTCCTTTTGTGCAACGTGATGGACGCATGACCATGCATGTCGTTGTTACACCTAACAACTGCACTGAACTCCTTCCCTCCAAATATATGCATATATATGGATCATTGGCTCAGACAGGTGCCTGCAGTGTTCTCCTTGAAAGCTAGACTCACTCACCCTCTTCACACAACTTGGAGCCTTGGACCTTGGATAGGGATGGACATCAGCGAAGGCTTGAAGCCAGCCTCAGCAGGGTGGAAGACGCCCTTGTCCATGGTGCTGGTGCAGCTCTTCGTCACGGGGATGATCCTGCTGTCAAAGGTGTCCATTAGCGGCGGCATGTTCATTTTCAGCCTTCTCGCCTACCGCAGCTTCTTTGGCGCCGTGTTCATCCTCCCCTTCGCCCTCGTCTCTGAGAGGTATCTTACGTCTAACATGCATAATAGGATTAAGTAACGACAGTAGGTTTTCAGTCTAAGTTTATTCCGTTTTGCTGTAGAGGAAAGTGGAGGGACATGAGCTGGTGCGCCTTCAGGTGGATATTCTTCAATGCGTTTATCGGGTATATATATACCTATCTGTAATATCATAATCATTTGATGTTTTTCACAAGGAAAAACTGTTCATATACATGTTTTTTTAACGGAGGCAAAAGACTTGCCTCTATCAGAGTGTTTGACATGTTTTCATGAACATATTCAATAGCCATATGAAATTTTGTCATATCTCTTACACGGCTCAAAACCAGGCCTGTTACTGCATCAAAGCCAAAACATCTTCCCAAAATCTGGATTTCATGGCTGTCTGCAAAATATGTGTGTTCCCTCGCAAGTATACCTTTCTGGCACATGGTTTGTCCCTATAAGAAAGCAAGCTGCAGAGTAAATTGACTTAGATTAACGCAGACAAATTAGTCATGGTATTCTTATTCAATGTCTGCAAACAATGGTTTCTCCTTCCACTAACATCAACCTCCACTTGGTTGATCCTTTTTTTTTCAAAATGGGGAGTGAAGCCCTGGCCTCTGCATCAATTGATGCACACGGGCTCAGATTGATCCCTGTTGACAAGGCAGTAGTATCTTACCGTGGGTACCTCCTTGCTAAACAGAATATCACAACTTTTATGTGTTATACACGGTTGTTTTGGAAAAACTATATGCATGGATGTATAGTATATCTGGAGTACTACTTAGCCATGCCATCTTTCCACCCAGGGATTTTACAAAACCTGTTCATAATAGCTCAATAAATAATACAGTATGTATCCTGCTAGACCAGAATGTATTTCAATGGGAAGCAGCCGTTAGCATTAGCCTTTTACTTGCTTGAAAATTTTATTATTTACCCCGGCGTTGACTACACATAGCTAGGAAACGAATCACCGGCTAGCAGATTCATGGGCAGACAGCTCCAAAAAGCTACTACACTACCATTTTTGTTTTGGTTTTTGTGGTTGACATTCTGTCTGTCCATTTTTAAAGCAAGTTCAGAATCTTGTTTGGTCGGATCTCTTGCTTAAACTTTTTTCAGATTCTTGACAAGCAAACTGATTATTCATAACTCCAACTGCAACATGGTACTAATTTTTTTTTCGAAAAGGTCGGTCATCCCTCAGTCTTGAAATAAGTGACTCAGATTTTTGTCTAGTTTCGTACTAGAAAAATCCAAGACACCTATTTCTGAATAAAGGAAGTAATGATTATTATAGTAGGGTAAATAATTCTACCGACTGCATTTTTTTAACAGAAAGCATTGTATATACAGTTGCCTGTAGGCAGCTTCAATGGAAGAGAGGCAGTTTTAACACTGGGGCTCTAGAGAGTTTAAGTGGGTTCGGTTATTTGAACCCACATCTTTCAGAAAGCACATCAACTAGCGGGCGATGACCAGCATTCTGGCAAAACAGTCTATCATATTGCAAAAAAACAAATACAGTCATGGAGCGCTACCGCTGAACAGTCTATATTGAATAGCTTGAGTGCGTGGTTAGCTGGTCTGCTCGGTTGTCTTCACATTCTTGTTAAAATAATTAACTGAAAAAACATATCTGCAGGAAATTACTAAGAGAATCAAACTTTTATGTGACAAATGTTCTTCACACATGGAAATTACTAAGAGAATCAAACATCAGGCATCTAGCTACTCACATGGTGCCACGTTATGTTACACAGGTACTCTGCCGCTTTGGGTCTATACTACTATGGCCTCCGGGATACGACGACATCTTATGCCATCATCTTTATAAATATAATTCCTCTGGTCACGTTCATGATCTCCTTGATTTTCAGGTTCATAATTTATCTCAGTTTCTAGGTACCAGCAAATGTTCTTCTAGTTTTACTATATATTTTTTTGCGAAATCGGTAGCTTTACTGAACCCAGACTATCACAACGATCAAGGCGATACAAGAATACTGAGACCGTTAATTTGAACATAACATGCTCAGATGTCCTTTTATGTGACAAATTCGAGCCAAAAAAACATTTGATTGTACAAACTTGAAACCAGTTCTATTTCACTGAAACATTCTTATGTTTGAACATGTCAGAATGGAGACCATGCAAATTAGCAGCACAGCAGGGTTACTGAAGATAGTAGGTGTTTTCCTCTCTGTTGGAGGCACCATGCTCATCAGCCTTTACAAGGGTAAGACGCTTCATCTCTGGAGTCCCATCCTTGAGTACCATAAGGACAAACATTTGGAGATGGCAAGCAATCAGCTGAGAGGGACAATCTTATTGGTGGCCAGCAGTTTCGCCTTCTCTTGCTGGTACATAATTCAGGTGACCATAGATATAAACCAGCACTTCTTTCTGTGCTCACCATGTATGTGCAGGGAGCCTAAAATTTCTGAGATCTTGTTGCAGTCAAAGGTTCTCAAGGTGTATCCGCACAAATACTGGTCATCCATGGCGACATGCCTAATTGGAGGATTTCAAACAGGACTTGTTGGTGTAATATGGAGAAGAGACAAGAGTGCTTGGCAGCTACGATGGGATCTGAACCTTGTGACCGTTTTGTACTCCGTGAGTCATCTCATGCTGCAAATTTTGCAAAATTAAACTGTATTATGAGAAGTATTTGAAGCAATAAACCTGAAAATTCACGACAACTTTTTCCCCTATCAACATACTTTAAATAGAACTTAACTGATCACAAGTTTACATGAGTTATTGTTGGACCAGGGAGCACTTGCAACTGCAGCAAGATATAGCCTCAACTCGTGGGCTGTGGCCAAAAGAGGACCAGCATATCCACCAATCTTCAGCCCCTTATCGGTGGTATTCACTGTTGTCCTATCATCTCTCTTCATAGGCGATCATATTACAATAGGAAGGTATGTTGCTTGTCATAAAATTCCATCCATTTTTGTTAAAGTAAGGCATTGTAGTCTCCTTATCTTTATAATACTTTTAGTAAAATAAAATCTTGATTGAACTGATATACTTTCTTCTCGATTGCAGTATCCTCGGAACAACAACGGTGATTGCTGGGCTCTATGTTTTCCTATGGGCAAAGTCAAAAGAAGTCTGCCAAAAAGATGAAAAGCATGTTGCTGAGTTATTGAAGCAGTAAAATATACAATTGTATTTGTATAGTTCCGCTTAGGCGTTGAAACCGTGAAAATTTGCATTATCGGTGTGAAAACTTAAATGACTTGGCATGCAAACAAGAGACTGTGTATGAAGTTGAAGAACATCATATGCATTATAGCTTCAAGGCGGCTAAAACATTTATGGTAAACGAACTAGCAGGGTTTGCTCGTGCTTAAGAAGGATCGGTATATTCTACGCAAAATTAAATACTGCACTGGGCAATGTATTCCATATCAAAAATATGGCTCATTGAATGAATTATGTAGGAGTATAGGCTTTCTCTGAATTTTATATTTGTGATAAGGTGTGGTAAATAAAGCCAATTACCAGTTTGAACATGAGAAAATTTTGCATGTTTGAATAATACATGAGTATGGTAGAGGTTTAGAGTGAGAGAGAGAGATGCAAAATCCTGTTAGATTCAAGTTCTAAAGAAGTAAACAAATCACTATACTTGGAGCGAATCAATTACCAACATTCAAATTAAATTAAATTTACATTAGTGAATAGATAAGTAGATGAGGTGAGTATTGGTGATCAAACGTTTAGGATTTCAAGATCCTAATCTCTAGGTTTTCACCATGGATGAGTTTTTGGACAGAGTGCCACAGAGCTGGCAGGCAGAAGTCACTCTTTGCAATCTAACCTCCATATGTAGGCCAGTTTATTTAGGCGTGTATGTGTTGGGTTTGTGTTTGGTCGCATCTTCAGCTGACGGAGCACATTGAGCTTTTTATGGCAACATGTACCCAAGGGGAGCGGGCGGCCAAGGAAGTGTTTACCCAACATGGATGATAGCTTAATTTGTGCGTTGATCATCCATCCTCTTAGGTTGGTTTTGTTTTAGAAACATTATGTGTGTGTTGGTATGGATGTGTGCATCTTAGTTATGTTAGTTATGTAGAGGCCATGTGAATTGTTTCGCCTATGTTAGCTTGATCTGAGTTTTGAGTTAAAAAAGGTTCATTTTATCCAGCTAATCTATCCTCCATATGTAGCTTCTCTTCCTTAAGGGGATGTATATAGCAAGGTTCTTACAAGGTTTTTTATAGTAATATACCAGTTTGTTCTTAAGCACCCATGCTTCTATGGCATATTTACCTAATTAATCACTTGTCATATAGAGATAAGCATTAGTGCTTAAGCTAAAACCAAAATAAGAACGGGTGCTTAAGAATGAACTACTTTATTATTATTATAAGCACCTTTGTTCATTCATAAGGGTGCCACGGGGCTACACTACCTATCTAGAACCCATCAGATGTGCCCTCACTGCAAGATGGTCTTGTAGTTATCAATGTTTTTTTGCCATTCCGTGAACTTAAAATTTATGAGCCACATAGGCTTCTAACATAGAAATTTGAAGCACATGCCAATTATTGTGTTTGCAAACATGCAATACATTGGTAAATAAGTTGTTGATTTTTGCAGATAAGGAAATGTAAATTGCAAATTATAGGTGTGGACAATGCCCTTGAGCTAAGCTGATAACTTGCAAGTGCACAGGGCTATCGTGGTACTTTCACAAGAAGTATTTTCCCTATTATATCGTACCAATAGAGCATTTCTCCTCGAAAACCATCAGCCCCGCAAAACGTTCGCACCAACCTTAGTTTAGAGATAGCCTACTATGTAGGTTGCTACAGAAAATGGTAATTAAAAAGAGTTCTGTAAGAACTAGAACACAAAGTAACAAATCACTAAAAGTAAACTAGGACAAAAAATAAATAGTAAGACGGTAAACAAGGAAGAGATAATATATAGTGTAATAGAAAAGGTAATAAAATCCTAATAAATATTAATAGTTTTGCAATGCTCCCATGAAAATAATGAAAACAAGTAATTGTACATAACAGATAATAAAGTGGCTAGATGGAGCATGAGATGAGTGATTTTTATAGTCGTATAGTATGCTCAAAACACTATATAAAATCCACTTGTCACTTACACAAGTTTGGAGTGACTCATTTTGTATCTGTGGTTTCCCCCTAAGTTTATGATTCAGGTTGTCGACTTCACATGACTTATCTTGCCAAGATCTTCTCGCTTTTTCTCGGTCTACCAACATTGTCATTGTTAGCAGATTTGATGGCCTCTAAATATGAGTGCTTTCTCCCTTATAGATAGCAAGTTCATTGCAAACAAAACTTTTTAAATTTCCATACCGGCAAAACTCTATCATCTATCACTAATAGTCGATTGGATTTGTCGCTAAAAAATATTGTAATCGTTAGTAGCATGAGTTGAAAAATATAGTACTTGCAATAATTGCTGGTTTAACTCTTCAAATGGTAGTAAAGTATGAGATATTCTAACAAGTATTTCAACATGGCTTCGAATTTTCAGTCACATTTAACCACATTATAATTGAACTTGATGTCTTCTTCATGATTCTTACGAATTGGTTTTAGAGTATCACGCATAGGGTTTGGATCAAGATAGGCAAACGAACTAGGCAGTATATGCCTCAACTTCGTAGTCCGAGCCGCTATTACAAATGTCTAGATTCCAAACAAGGCCGAGTGGACCAATGTACATCCTTGGCATCGTTGATCCGCTCCTTGAACCAAAGCTCTTTGTAGTGTTGAAGTGTATAAGTGGATTGCCTGTCACTCCTCATCAGATCGGTTTTTTAGAGTAGTTGGTTAGTGCATGAAGTTTGACATGGTTTCAGAGCCAAGGTCTTGAGTTTGAGTCATGTCTGACGCAGTTTTTCCTAAAAATTGTTGGTGCCCTCTCCGTCTACTTGACATGTAGAACCTAGCCGACACTTAAAAACTCAAATCCCTCCATCTCTTCTTTGATGTGAGATACCCCAATTCTTTTGGCGGCTTCTCCGAGAAGCTTCCCTATCCCCAGCTTCCTAGGAAAGCCGGTTCAAAAATATTACGAGGCTTCCAAAATAGTTAAGACTAAACTAATTTGGAAGCCTCACAAAATTTTGGAACCGGCTTCCCCAGGAAGCTTGGGGTAGGGCAGCTTCTTAGAGAAGCCACTAAAAGAACTGGGCCTAAGTTTGCCATATCTCTCTTAGTTATCACCAAACTCTACCACTGGTTTTTGGTGTCTTTAAAAAGTTTGCATCATTGGATACCAATTCATCATAAGTTCATTGTCACCGTTATAAAAGTGTTCACAAAATTTCTTCTATAGATGAAACCAAGTAAAAATAGAACTAGTAGCTAATGTAGAAAACCATAAGACAGCGGAACCGGTTAACACAAAAGAAAACAAACGTACTTTAAGATGATCATTACTACCTGTTTCGCCAAGTTTTTCTTTTTCGCTTATTTGAACTACATCTAGATTATAATTATTATACTAATGAATAATTTCATTGACATATCTGATAGGATATATTTATAGTTAAATATGAAATGTGTTAATACATGCTAACAAAACCCAAGTAGTGGTGACTCTTACAACAAGCCACCAAGTAGTGGAGGAGCTTGGGTAGGGCGAACCATCGCCGCCAGCCCAGGAGAAAATTTCAGAATATGACTTAGTAAGTGGGCCATCTATCCAACAAAATCGGTGCAAAATATCATTTGAGTGCCGCCCATCGCCACAATTTTGGATCAAGACCCGCCATTGCCACCCAGACGATTCTAGAAAGACCACTTCTCATCGGCAACTTGTGATCCTCCGTTAGCGATGATGGACCTCCACATTAACAGGAACCGTGCTGGGGTGAGAAACACACCACTGACCTAAAATTACTGGCAATGCCAAACCCGTCAGTACCAGCTAGGAGGACCGGGCTGTTAAGGGCCAGTTAATAATTAACTACTCACTCCGACTCATATTAGTTGACTTAGATGTATTTAGATACTAATGTATTTAGTTAAGTTTTAGTGCTAGATATATTTGTATCTAGACAAATTTGAGTGAACTAATATGGATCATAGGGAGTATTATTCGGTAGTGCATATATTTGATGTGACATATATATATATATATGGTCAAATACAGAAGTGTTAAAATATGGCCGAAACTTACCACCGTGCAAAAACAAGAAATGCTTTAGTGTCACCTACATCTTGACCCACTGCTCTGTCAGTAGCAGCATGTAAAATCAAAAGTGACCAAATGAAGCTTATTACATACCCACCACACTATCCAGCTCATGATTGATAACAATGCATGTATGCTCAATTGCTTTTCAAAAACTAAATGATACCCCGCGCTTTGCGGCGGGAATGCATGATACATGAGGGGAGTCAGATAAGTGTATTATTGCACCTAATGCTAACAAAGAATAAGTATACAATATTATCGGACATAATATGATCCAAGTATATAGATACAAGTCCACTGCAATGCGAAAATTGCTACTAAGCTAATTTACAGTAACAATTCGTCGAAATTTCAAATGCATGAGTGAATACTATCTACAGCTACAATACATAGTTGTTTTGCTGAAAAGCATTGAGAAGAATTAGAAATCCCTTGGGTAAAGCATGTTGACATTTTTCTGCGATTGAAAGCAATGCTAACATTGCCTGCAGGCTAATGGGTAACCTAGGTAGAACGCATCTCTTCAACCTAAAAAATGGAACTGTAATAGCTACGTTTAGTACAACAATCCCACATTGACTAAACTTTTCTAGAGCTTATAGAAGACTAACCAGGCTTTGATTCAAGCACCCTTAGCAGCCTTGAAACCATTGATGGCAAAGATGGTGTTGTACAATAGCTTCTTCACTGTCATTGATGTACCATCCGACGTCCTTTTTAGTCTCAATGACTAATGGCATGCTGATGTAAAAACCGTGAAGAGTGAGTGTTAAATAGGACATTCGCCATGGTATATGAACGTAAAGACCTTTATTAACTTATACTCCCTCCGTTCCAAAATATAAGACTAAAAGCGTCTAGATATATTTATTTCATAAAAGCTAAAATATCTTATATTATGGAACGGAGGGAGTACACTACTAATATTGGCTCTAAAGAGTATTTTTTGGCATAGCTAAAAACACCGCCACTATCACAAGTTCAAAAGAACCAAGTGACACTTTGGGATAGAGAAACAGAAATGGACCTGATTGCTCTTTCCTCTCCTCAAACGATATAGGCTACTTACGGTGTCTCAACTCTCAAGTTGCCGCAGTTAACAAAATTTGATGGATCTGAAACAAAATTATAAATTAAATTCATTACGAAATAGGTAAAGGAATTAAAACATATGATTTTCTTATACCTGACTGACGTGATCCATCTTTTTTGGTGAATAGGATCTTCAGTTCATCCGTATCTGCCACCAATCCATGTAACATGGGAGCGTAAGTAAAGAAAATAAAGTATGGAAAGAAACATATGCTTGAACACAACAAAAACTAAACAATGAAGGATGGAGTACAAATTTGACTTAGAGGGTGACTTCCATGTGTGAGGAGCTCCGAGCTCGGTAGAGATGGGCCTTGAGCAGCGCTTTTTATCTTGTCCTTTGAGTTCCCTTCCATTGCAGGTCCTGCAGTTCTGTATTATCGATACTTAAAAAACAACTATGACAATGCATTGTTTCTTAGATGGTGTTTCTTAGTGGTGTTGTATTTAATAATTTTAGTCTCATGTATGTGTGTGATTGGTTTAGCCAAAAAAATTGCCTATGATACCGTACAAGGGGTGTATCTTGGCTAAGATATAACAACATACTCTTTCTTCATTAAATGGCATGCCACATAGACAAAGCACATAGGATACTGTGCTAAGAAACATCCATTGTGAAATACCTTCTATCGCAGTTTCCTCATCTCGTGGAGATTATATGATGAGAGAGTAGAGAAGGATATGGAAAGGAGATAAATGGTGATTATGAACGATCTGCCGGAGCAATTAAGGTAGTTTTTTTTGAATATTAATGAAGGTAGAGATTTCTCTACCTTATGTGTCACAGCATCAATTACAGGGTGGATTTACAACCGGCATAGCCGAGGGGAGTCAAAAGAATTAGCCTAACTACAACTTAAGACAAAAAAGGCGACCTCGGTGGTGTCTTTTACGAGAGCTTGTGCGTCCACTCAAGCAGTTTATGTTCGAGCCTTGGTGACCTGCACGTCCATAATCTTAGGTTTTCCCTGATTTGTTTCAGCAGTGTCGTCATGTCTGTGCTTTTGTTATTGAAAACCCTCTGCTTCCTTGCCTTCCAAAGCCCAAGTAGACAGGCTGCAGAACAGATTGGCTAGGTTTTGTCTTCCATCCCTTCCTGGACCATTGAGACGAACTGCGAGATGGTGTTGGCCGATGTCGCAGTCTATGACATGCTAAGTTTATCCCAGACCCAAGAAGAGGTTCTAGAGTGTAGAGCAATGTGGTGAACTGATTCAAGCGCCGAACAGAGGTCACACCCCGCATCCGTGCACCAGCACTTTTTGGTCATATTATCCTTTGTGTTCAGCCTGCCCCGGAAGGCAAGCCATATGAAAATTTTGTGTCTGTGAGGTATTGACTTCAACCAGACCCATTCAAATTGCTGCCAACTCGTTCCTCGGTCAGTGAAAAGGCTGTAGAAAGCCGCAGTTGATGTAGGCTTACCCGTGGTGATCATCTCCCTTTGGTCTCCTGATCCGTCAAGCTGAATGTGTTGTATGCTTTGCATCAGTTGTTGTAGTTGCAATTACGCTGTATCCGTCAGTGGAAACAGTAGTTTAAGTGCCCAGACCCCATTCTGCCTTTAAGACTGCACGGTGCAGTGCTGGTCTGCTGCAAACGTATACAATATATAAAATTTATTGTTAAAGCGTCCTAATTCTGTCCTCTGGTCATGCCAGAAGGAGATCTTGTCGCCAGTCGATGGGTAGCATCTGATTGAGTTCTGAACTAAAGGAAGTAGGGCCACCATAGATCGCCAAAACAGCGTATCTCTTGTGCTTGCGTCGTGCGGGATCGAATTCTACAGGTACCACCTTGCCAGCCAGGAGAAGCAAGGTCCATCACTGTCAGAGAGCAGCTCAGACAACAAGTTGGCCATCAGTGCCTTGTCGTGCAGGCCAGATGCCTAATCCCTAGTCCACCTTGTCTCTTGGGCATTGTCACCGTGTCCCATGCCACCAAGCACTAACCTCCAAGCACCTCATGTTTGTTCTTCCATAGGAAAGCTCGGCAGAGTTTGTTTACTGCGTCGATGCTCCCCTTGTCACATTCGATGTAGGCCATGAAAAAGTTGGGGATTGCCGTTAAAACTGAATTAATCATCTGAACTCTTCCCCCCAACGTCATCATCCTCGGAATCCAGCCCGGTAAGCACCTTCCCACCCTTTGTATCACTGGTTGCAATAGGCTTCTTGAAATTCTTGTCGCAGACAGAGGTAGCCCAAGATACGTGCATGGCTGCTGCACAATCGGGCAGCCTAGAATTGTGGCAACCTCGTCAGCATCTTGCTATGACATGTGTATGGGGGCGAAGGTGCTCTTCTGAAAATTGATGCGCAGGCCATAGAACGAAGTGAAAGCTTCGAGCAGGTGCTTGGCGTACCTAGCCTAATCGCCGATCCGTGCAATATAAGCAAGGTATCATTGGCATACTATAACGCTGGCAGCGGTGCACCTTGTTGCAGAGGGTGCATCAAGTATCCAGAGGCATCCTCTGAAGAATATCAGCCACCAGAATAAAAAGGTACGGTGACATCGGGTCCCCCTATCTCACACCTTTCTGAATTCTAAACTTTCACTACACGAAAGATTTGCTACGCCGACGGCCGGCTGCCGTCGACACAGGCTGTGCCGGCGGTGGCCGTCGGCGTAGCACCCTCGGCGTACGTCCTCGTCGGCACAGCTCCGTGGCCGTCGGCATAGCCCTTCCCTCTCGGCATAGCGTCTTCCAGCGGGCCCCGCGTGTCAGTCACTGTCTTCGATAACGGTCCAGCCTGGAGCTACGCCGACGGCTAGGCCCTCAGCATAGCCTAAAATATATTTTTTAATTTTTTTAATCTTTGAATTGTTTGACTCCTTAATCTCTCGCTTTAATCATTTCAATACTATTTATAGTTAATAATTGATTAAATTACAGTCTTAGCCAAAGTTCTTATTTGGTCACCCATCCTAGCACTACTCCAGCTCCAGCACGCTTAACTTTCTCGTTCCTTCAGAATCTCTTCCCGCAAAGCAATTTACACATTGTTGTCAATACTATGATATCATTTCTATTAACTCTTATATCATCATGTCACATGGTGGTATTTTTTGAAATTACAAGCAATTATTTAAGTAAACAACAATTAATAAGTAAAAGTATTATTGAATTCAAATAAAAATATAATGATTTTATTTTTTTTGTATTTTTATTTAATATGGAATAATTAATATCTTTAAATCTGTAAATCGGAATTCGGCAAATAATATATCTAAATTGATTAGAAAAATGAGAGGAATCCAAATATGATATCAAGATCAACTTATCACAAACTATGTCGTGATTCTTATCATAGTTTCATTTGCCCGTTTAAAATGGCACGCATAAAGATTCTTAGCTCGGGGCTGAGACTTGCTAAACTTGAAGTGGATCTATGATGAAACAACATATTTTGAACCTAAAAATGATTTTTGTAAAAAATTATGAGCATCCGATCATGTACCTGTAGTTCATATCTGACCCACTTCCTACCGATTCGGTAGAAATTTGTCTTTTTCACCAGGGATAGACGGAAATGTTTGAGATCCCCCTATTAATACATTATCCATGTAAGGTGGTCTAGTATTTTTGAAAAATGTGACTGTAGCATTTTGAATTAGCCATTTGGTGGTTGCTTCATAAACCGTCCGTTTTTTGCACTCGAAAAATGGAAAGCGGCTTTTTGGTACGACGAAAAGGAAAACTTTCTCCCGAAACATTGTTCACCATCCCATTATGCACACTTATACACAATATGGACACATTACCACAAACTATGCCTTCATTCAAGCCATAACATTGGTCATTTGACCCGAAAGCCATGAAACCTTGAACAAGATAGGTCATTTTGTGAAGGGTTTTTTGAGACATAATCAATATACCAAGTTTTATATTTTTCCTTCTAACTATGTCACATAATATGACACCACGCGAAGGTTCCGCATTGTTTGGATCATTTTTTAATTTATAATGCTCGTTTTAAACCATCGTTAAACTTTATCGAAGGGCGGGCATGAAGATTCTTAGCTCGGGGCTAAGAATCGCTAAACTTGAAGTGGATCTATGATGAAACAATATATTTTGAACCTAAAAATGATTTTTGTAAAAAATCATGAGCATCCGATCATGTACATGTAGTTCATATCTGACCCACTTCCTACCGATTCGGCAGGAATTTGTCTTTTTCACCAGGGATAGACTGAAATATTTGAGATCCCCCTATTATGACATTATCCATGTAAGGTGGTCTAGTATTTTTGAAAAATGTGACGGTAGCATTTCGAATTAGCCCTTTGGTGGTTGCTTCACAAAACCGTTCGTTTTTTGCACTCGGAAAATGGAAAACGCCTTTTTGGTGCGACGAAAAGGAAAACTTTCTCCTTAAACATTGTTTACCATCCCATGATGCACACTTATGCACAATATGGATACATTAGTACAAACTATGCCTTCATTCTAGCCATAACATTCGTCATTTGACACGAAAGCCAAGAAACCTCGAACAAGATAGGTCATTTTGTGAAGGTTTTTTAAGACATGATCAATGTACCAAGTTTTATTTTTTTCCTTCTAACTATGTCACATAATATGACACCACGCGAAGGTTTCGCATTGTTTAGATCGTTTTTGAATTTATAATGTCCGTTTTAAACCATCGTTAAACTTTGTTGAAGGACGGACATGAAGATTCTTAGCTCGGGGCTGAGACTCGCTAAACTTGAAGTAGATCTATAATGAAACAACATAGTTTGAACCTAAAGATGATTTTTTTAAAAATCATGAGCATCCGATCATGTACCTGTAGTTCATATCTGACCCACTTCCTACCGATTCGGCAGGAATTTGTCTTTTTCACCAGGGATAGACTGAAATGTTTGAGATCCCCCTATTATGACATTATCCATGTAAGGTGGTATAGTATTTTTGGAAAATGTGACGGTAGCATTTTGAATTAGCCATTTGGTGGTTGCTTCACAAAACCCTCCGTTTTTTGAAGGGATACTGACGAAGTTTGATCTCATCAATGCCCATTGTTATGGACTTGGGTTTTGGAGAAGATGGGGATGCTAGAGATCATGGAACGGTTAGCAAACAAGCAACACGGGGACACAAGGTTTACCCAGGTTCAGGCCTCTGGAGGGAAAACCCTACTCCTGCTTGTCTGCTCTTTGATTATGGCGGAACCGAAGGTTACAGGGTGCGCAGATGCAATCTGGCGTGGAGGTGTGTATGCGAAAGTATGAGTCGAGATTGTAAGAGAGATCTAGATCTGTAGATCTATTGTGGTCTAGTCTATCGGGGGTTATGGCGTATGTAGGTCGTGCCCCCCTCGTTGGACCCTCCTAGCCTTTATATATGGGGAGGCTAGGTCTCGGGTGCCAATACGAGTAGGTTACAAGTTGTATTCAAACTCTAGTCTTGAGCTTTTCTTGTCTTGTGCGCTGGGCGTCGGTGTCCATATGGGCTTCATAGCAGCCAAAACGTCATAGGAGTCATGGACCTTGGCAGGCCGTCGAGTGGGCCTTCCGTCGGGCCGGACCAGGTAGGCTAACATCGGGTACCCGTAGGGCATATCCATGTCAGATACGGGTAGGCTACACTAGCGCAAATTAAAAATTTCTACCGCGTAAACCAGGATTACTGTTGTCATAGATCACGGGATTACCACTAGACACGCAGTTGTGAAATTGATGAAGCGCGTCGAGGCAGTGCAGACGTTCCACGTCTCCTCCTTGTCCTCGTCCCACGAGAAGATCCCCTTGCGCGGCTCGTCCAAGTGCCGCAAATGCAGCACCTTCGAGGTATCCACACGTGCGGGGTGGAAGAGTCAAACGCCGGACTGCTAGGTCCGCGCGTGCAACACAGGGGTGAGGTGTGGCGGCTGGGTGGAATGGTCTAACCCTGGTCAGCTCGCCCCACCCTCTCTTATATAGGCGTCCCTAGTGGGCTTCTACATTAGCAGCCAATTAGTAGCCTAAGTCTGGTCTAATTCGGATCCAATCCTTATTAGACTTCCAACCCCTTACGTGTGTGACCCTATAGGTTCATATACGTATAGACATGACACGAATACACTTATTCTGCCAATAGTTGGTAGAGGCCTCTAGCAAGACGTGCCAACTCCTAAACACATACAAAGATCATATCGGACGAACCATCACAAGGTTTAGTACATGTATTTCTCTTTGCCTCACGATATTTGGTCTAGCTCCAAGGTGACCTCCCTTTCTCGATACTGTAACTCGGAATCCCTTTACTAGGTTAACTCTTAACCTTATGTAGCACGGCCATGCATTTATGGATCTGATCACTCGAGGGGCCCAGAGATATCTCTCTCAAGTAGAGAGGGGCAAATCCCATCTTGATTGACCATGTGTCAACACCCGGATTTTTAATCACAGATGCCTGTTATGTCATACATCGCAATCCCAGGATTACCATTTTTGCGAGACATAACAGATTTGGATACCACAGTACATCATCCATTACAAACCATACATAAAGTCTTACACAAATAAGGATCTAATGATCCAGTTCTTAATACAACTCAAGCAGTAGAATACGTAATAATAAAGGTAGCGTAGGCGAAGCTCCATCTTCGGGGTCACAGGCAATGCTGACGATGGGAGATGATCCTAGTTGTCGTAACCTTCCTGGGGTCCATCATCCTGGTACTCTTCACCATAGTCTGGCCACGGGAATAGCTAGGGACAAAGCCATGAGTACTCTTTAAGTACTCACAAACTAATACTAACAGTTAAGGGGGTTTTGTAGTAGGACACTAAGATCTAGGGTTGTTTTTGCAAAAAGCCAGATTTACCTCTACTAAGTTCAAAAGCAAAGAAGCTGGTTGAAGTTTTATATCACCTAAGTGGGAACTTGCATTTCATATCACAACTCTGTTGTGGTCAAGTCAAATTCTCAATTCATTTCACAAGTCATTTTGAAAACATCTGATGGGGGAACAGTATGGCCACTCCAACTGTCCATAACCGCGGACGCGGCTATTCGAATAGTTTGACACTCTGCAGAGATTGTACACTTTCACCACAACATTTGATACATCCGTCAGGAACAAATCCTGAATTCACCATACTCAGTATGCGGATAATCAATCATAACCTTTCCATTACACGCCCTAGTATAGGCACCTCTCCTGTGAGTTTGGCCTCCCAACCATGACCAATTGTCATCTTGGGTACTGCACAGGTGGACAATCTTCACAAGGTATCCTCAGCTCAGACCTTGGCCGTGAGGGAGCCCATACTAAGGTATATAAGTTTCCAGTCAAGCCCTACCTAATTTTCGGGTATTGTGGTTGTACGGTAAAATTGGAATGGTATCGCATCCAGACAACCATCAGTTTTATAAAGGGCTAAGGCTCATGCCTCAACATTTTCATCATCCAAAATCATCTGGTGTTTGAAAACACATGTCAAGACATTTCAGTAGAATGACTCATCATTCCAAGGTTTTCATAACCATTTTCCACCAAGTATTCCCATCTAAAGTTGATCAAGTTTTATGCTTAGCACTAGCATCTACAAGTGGAGGTAAGTACTAATGATGGGTGGTAAATAAGTGGGGTGTAACTAAGTTCAATCTCATGCCTTAGGATGACATCAAGATTTTATAGCTTAGGCCAAATTTAATGCTCTTTATGCAACCTTCAATTATCTTTCTAGTATCTACAATTCACTATGTAAACTCTAAGAGAAAGCTTTGATAAAGAAATAAAGTATAAAGCTTGCAAGTAAAACTAGGATTGGGTTATCAAGTGGGTATGATCACATATGCTTAAGGCATATAGTTGGCATGGTAACAAGCAAGTATTAGCTTGCATAAGTAGGGTATATTGCAAAGGTTGCTTTCTCAATCAACTAGTAGTATTAGGAATGCATATGTCAACTTGATTAGTAAGGCTTGCCTTGTGCAGAGCAGTGGTTGAAGTTCTCCTCGGCTTCTTCTTCGTAGTATCCTCCTTCCTCCTCGTATCCTTGGTCGGTACTAGCGTCTGTAAATAAATACGAGGTACACAATCACCAAATAATACTTAACTATTTTCAATCATCACACGAAGGGGTTCTATAGATGATCTAGCATCATCACTAACATTACAGGATTAAAGCCTTTGTCTTATTTATTTTATTTTTAGAAAAGTAATTTCTACTCATTGAAAAACTATTTAAGATTTAATATTCTCCAAACCAAACATGGGATCATGTTGACACATGTCATCACCACATATTTCAGTATATGGGAATGTGATTTAAAGTGGTATCACAATTTAATAAGGTTTAACCTTTTTATTTTTAAATAAATAAAGTGACTAGAAATGACTATGTGGCATTCTTTTATTACTTGAATATTATTTCTGTAAGTAAACCCAAATGTTTTTATATATTCTGAAAGGTATGATCAAATGTGATTTTTAAGAGTTGGAATCAACTCAAAAGCTATTATGATTTAATTTTGAAAAATGTTTGAATACAGAAAAGCTTCTTCCTTGTTATTTTTATCAAGGGTGATCTACGAATCCAAATGATTTGAATCCAATGGGCTTGGATTAAGCATTTCAGTACCTTTCTAACAAAATTGGTTTCATGCAATTTGGTTCACTGGATCGAGCTGGGTTGATTTTTGAAACAAGGTACAGAACTGTGTTTGAATTAAAATAGAAAAATCTAAATTCAAACGCTTGGGCTGCGCGGGAAAGGTTAATGGGCCGGCCCAGTGTCACTTCGCAGCGCGGGGCTCAGCTGACAGGGGGTTCCACCCGTCAGTGGCTCATAACACGCGAAGCGGTACGGCCCATCGTCCACGTCAGGCAGCGCCGGCGAGACAGAACCCTAACGCGGCAGATGGGGGTCGTGGGAGGCTCACCGGGACTCAGGCGAAGGTCGGTGATGGGGGCAAACGACTAAGTCGACAACGGCGATCCTCCTGGCACCGGCAGCTCCTCCTGGGGCGGCTCCAATCGATGGCTTCCTTCTTCTCCAGCAGCGGCGGGCTCCGATGAAATTCCGATGATGCGTTGCTCGCCTTGCTCCGGGAGTGAGGTGGGGTGGTTCTGGGTGAGAGGGGAATGGAATGGTGTGAAGAAATCGAGCGGGGGAGGCCTCTATTTATAGTGGCGAGAGGGGACCGACGGGCACGGGCTGAGCTCGTCGTGGTCGACGGCACAGAGGGCTATCGGTATGGGCGACGGTAGGGGGCAGTGATGTGCTCCCTAGCGAAGCTCAACGGCGTGGTGGCGAGGCGTGGGGCGGTGCTGATCGGTCGAAACTCTTCGGCGCTCTGAGCGGGTCCGACGGAGGTTTTGATGGCGCACAGCGCGAGTGGTCCGCGCGGCGGCGAACGGGCGTATCTGCGGGGTTGCTAGGGTGGTGGTGATCACGTGTGCACGCGGCGAGGGCGGCGTGCGGTCTGTGGGCGTGTGTCAAGGGTGGCGCACGGGCGCGCTCTCGGCATGCTCGTAGAGAGGCTTGGCATGGCTTGGGCGTGTGGTCTAGTGGCTGGCATTGCTCGAGGCTGGAACAGAGAGTGGCAGTGGGGTGCTGGCTAGCTCCCAGACAAGGTTGGCGGGGCTAGTGTGGCCTCTAGCTCGCCGGCGACAACGGGGTGGCAAGTTTGCTCTCGTCCTGCTCACCATTGATGGCTAGGCTTGCTTACAGTGGTGCTAAGGATAGTTAAAAGATGCTAGATGATCTACTAAGGCTAGTTGGGAACAAGTTAGGCCCAAAACACTATTAAAACAGTGAATTTGACTTGGTTGATTTGAATCTGCAACCTGTTTGATGAAATGGTCGCATGAACTTGAGTTTTGAATTTTGAAAATATTTTTGGTGGGTGTGCTAGGCATGTGTTGAGGATTCTATGGATGCTTGAGTTTTGAAAATTGAGCTTGTTTAAGTGGTTTTTGAAATAGTGGGATCTTCCCATATGAAATAGATTCAATTTTAAACTGTCATTTAACCAAAGCATTTAAATGTTTTTGGATGATCATAAAGTGGGCCTTGGTATCTTATTATGAGTACTAACAAGGGGTGCAAAGATCCATACTTGTTTTTGTTAAGTTCTGAAAGTTAGGGATAGCCAAAGTAGGCATGGGAGTTAATTTGGCCAAAGTGATCATTCACTTAATTTATTTGTTTTGACTTGTTTGTCTTTGGGAAAAGTTTGGAGATTGTTTAGATGATGTTTATTTCATCTAAGAATCATTTTAAAAGCAAAGAAACACAGATGTGTAGAGAGAGAGCTGCAACTAATTGCCAGTTTCAAGTTGGGTCAGTCCAACCCCATGTTCATAAAATGTGTCCACGTCATTGGTTTGACATCTCCATGTTTATGACTTGCGAAACATAGTCATCAACCAATCGATGTGCTAGTCTAATATTCGCGTGTGTCCTCACATGAACTCCGACTAGGAACAACTATTAAATGACCATACAAGTAAAGAGTTTCATAAACAATTCACATAATTGCCAATCAATACAAGTTGACTGATATAGATATTCAAGGAACATTACAATAACTCATGGATACATATGAAATATAATCATCTCTATGATTGCCTCTAGGGCATATTTCCTTCATTTTTTGCACTCGGAAAATGGAAAACGGCCTTTTGGTGCGATGAAAAGGAAAAATTCCCCCTGAAACAGTGTTTCCCATCCCATGATGCACACTTATGCACAATATGGACACATTATCACAAACTATGCCTTCATTCTAGCCATAACATTGGTCATTTGACTCGAAAGCCAAGAAACCTCGAACAAGATAGGTCATTTTGTGAAGGTTTTTTTAAGACATAATTAATATACCAAAGTTTTATATTTTTCCTTCTAACTATACCACATAATATGACACCACGCGAAGGTTTCGCATTGTTTGGATCGTTTTTGAATTTATAATGCTCGTTTTAAACTATATATAATGTTTTATATTTCACTTTTTTTATAATGTGTAATATTTGAGTGTAGATAGATAGATCTTATTTTTCTGCAAATTTTGATATATTATTTGTATTTTTCTGAATTAGAATGATTTAGTTATGATTTTTCAAAAAAAATAAGATAAAAGGAAAAAAATCTGGAGGCCCACAGACCACACAAAATTTTCCAAAGAGTTGTGTCGACGGTGGCTGCCTAACGTTGTTTCCGTCGCTGTGTCTAAACTGGACTACGCCGAGAGCTGTATCTACGCCAAGGGCCACCGTCGGCACAGCCCTCGTTACTACGCCGCCGGCTACGCTACGCCGAGGGCTACCCTCGATACTGTCATCTACGCCGACGGCCTTCCCTACGCCGACGGCCGGGCTGATCGGCTGGCCAAGGAAGGCAGCTACGCCGACGGCCCCGACATTTGGCCGTCGGCGTAGCCGGCCGGCCGTCGGCGCTCTAATTCTTTCCTGTAGTGTTTGCACCAATCTGGCCATTGATGAGCATTTGTGCTTGTGATGTCTTTAGTAACCGGTGGATCCATCCAATCCATTTTGTTAGGAAGCCTCTCGCTACCATTGTGTATAGTATCGCTTCCCACTGGACCGTGTCGCAAGCTTTCTGGAAGTCCAGCTTCAACACGATCACAGGCCTCTTTGTCTTGTTGGCGCACTGAACCATCTCGATTGTTGTTGCAAAATTTTCTATGATTGACCTTTTCTTTATGAACCCCGATTGCATCTGATCCACCATGTCTCTTATTTTTGGCTGCAGTCTGTTTGTCAGAACCTTGGCAATCGGTTTAGGGATGGAGTGCTGTAATGAGACCGGTCTGTAGTCTTTAATTTCCTGGGGCGTCTCACACTTTGGCAATAGGGTGATATATGCCAGGTTAACCCCTGAGAGGTCAAGCCTTTGACTGTGCATGTGTGAGAACAACTGCAGCAGTTCCCCCTTTAGTTCTTCTTTGTAGAATTTGTAGAACTCATTCGTGAATCCATTCGGCCCAGGGCTTTTGTTCGCTGGAGCTTGCATAATTGCACAATTAAGGTAGATTGATTATTCACAACCTGCGCATGGTGCTGAGAAGGTGAAAAGAAGCCATTAAGGTGTAGTAGATTGATTGCAAGGAGATAATGGAGAATTGATGGCTTTCGTCCTTTCAGGCAGCGGTTACTATTGGAAAATAAAGTGACGGCGTGGAGGACAACATAGCATAGGGGATATCTGAAAATGAACCGATCCTATAAATAGGCCTGTCCCCATCCTTACCTGTGTCAAGCTTGGACAACCTGATTACCTCCCTAGCTACGCCTCAAATCGATCAGCTCCAAGTCTCAGCCATGGCAGCTCGCAGGATCACGGCAGCAACAATGGCGGCGGTCGTCGCGTTGGTCCTCCTCTCGTGCTCCACCGGTAAGCACCTCAACATGCGAAACACAAGAGAGAGAGAGAGAGATATGACATTGGTTCCCTTGGATAGCTTGATCAGTGGCGTATCCTTGTGGTTGAAACAGGCGGAGTAGGCGGGGTCACATGCGGCTCCCCCTGTGTCAGCCCCTGCCCGATGTCGGACGTCTGCGGCGGCGGCAGCAACGACGCCTGCGCCGCCTGGTGCATCGGCGACAAGTACGACACGGGGGCCTGCTACGGCGACCCCAAGGTGCTGCTCATCTGCGTGTGTGAGAGGGAGTGCTAGGGCGACGCACGCGCTCGGTTCATGCGCCTACGCCCTTAGCATGCAACTACGGCCGATATCATCATGGTTTGGATCTTTTCTATAATGTTGTTGGCATCGCCATGGAATAATAAGTCTAGCTGGACAGCTCTATGAACTGGACCCGGTTAGCCCACAAACGTATACAGTGAAATGTTACTTTAGAGAATATTTGGGAAAAAAAATGGTTCAAGAACCAAATTTACATGGGAGGATTCGATCCCTAAAAAAACATGCGACGATTCAAAAGGAAGACTGAAATTAAGATATGGTATACTTAATTCACCAAATGTATGTAGTACAAAATTTCGAACGCCGTGGAATAATAAGTCTAGGTGGACAGCTCTATGAACTGGACCCGTTAGCCCACAAACGTATAGAATCAAATGTTACTTTAGAGAATATTTGGAAAAAAAAATGGTTCAAGATTCAAGAACCATATTTACATGGAAGATTCGATCCCTAAAAAAACATGCGATGATTCAAAAGAAAACTGAAATTAAGATCTGGTACTTAATTCACCAACTGCATGTACAAAATTTTGAACGCGGATTCAGTTCGTGTTGGGAGATACAAAAGAGACACTGCAAACACAAAATTTTAGATTAAATAGGAAACTGTAAAATTGATTTCGGTACTTCACTGTTTGCCTCGCCCCACCACCAACTGGTCTCTATGCTTACTCCCTGAACTCCACTCCTCTGTATCCAGCCTCACCCTTCTTGCCTTGTTCCTGCTCCTCTTGGCCTTTGGTGAGTCCATTCATAAACAGATCTTCACTGCTTCTACTTATAGTACCTCTACCATATGAATGTTGAGTTGGCCAGATATTTTTCGACAAAAGGCAAAAATCCTAGCGCGTCGTTGCATTAAGAAAGCGCCAGGTTGGTTAAGCTGATGAGTGTGTCATGGGAATATTGTTGCAGGTGTGGAGGGTGAGTCGTGCAAGCAATGCGGACGAACAATAGGCAGTGACACTGAGTGTTTCATGGTGACCTTTCAGTTGATGATAATGGAATGGTCGATGATAAATCTCCACAGAAACACAGGCATTAGCTTAATAAGACAAAAATTAGTGAAGCATAGGTGAAGCCATTGTAGTTGTAGCGCCACAAACCGAACACGCTTACAAGTACAACTGAAAACGCACAGTTCTCAGCTCTTAAGGCTCCGCTTCGACTAAATTCTTCACACCCTTCGTAATATTCAGATCTCTCCGTAACTGAAACGGTGAAACAAGCAGGGCCTAATTCGTTCACAAGTTCTGAAGTAAGAGAGCAACAATGAAGAAACTCGCAGTTCAAACTTTTTTTTCCGAAAAGACTCGCAATTCAAACTGTAGTTCATAGTATTCGAATACTCAATTAACATCCAGTGAAAACTGAAATGCTGCATTGCAATCCATCTGTATTGTATATATATATGCTATTTATATGCACAGGTCAAAAATGTATCATCATTGAGTATCAAGGAGACGCTACTTCATTTCTGAAGTACAAATGTCACCAAGAAACGGACAGGTTATATTACAACTTTGAATCACTCTACAGTTATCTGCAACAGGGTGGTAAGTCTTGGTTTTCTATATCTCCTCAACAGCAGCGAGGAACATACCACACTAACCGACGAGAAGGCCATGCAAGCGCCCGCCAGCCACGGTGGCATCTGGAGTCCTGTGAAGGGGAAGAGTGCGCCGGCAGCCACAGGGATGGCGACGATGTTGTACGCCATGGCGAAGAAGTAGTTCCACCGGATCCGGCTGAATGTCTTCCTTGAGAGGTCGATCGCCGTGATGACGTCTTCAAGGTTGTTCCGCACCAGCACATAGTCTGCTGCCTCGATGGCAATGTCCGTCCCTGCACCGATTGCCATCCCCACGTCGGCTGCTGCTAGGGCGGGGGAGTCATTGATGCCGTCTCCAACCATTGCAACGACGCTCCCATCCTTTTGGAAAGAGCGGATGACGTCAGCTTTCCCGGCAGGCATAACCTCAGCTCTCACATCTTCAATGCCAACCTGTAGAACAAGCACAACTGTTTCAGCACCTGTCATTTAGCAGGGCATGGCATCTCATATAAGCAGCCGATATTAACAAATTCAAGTTCACATAAAATCACAAAGGAAGCTAATTTGAGTTCGAATTTATTGATATAATGTTGTGTAGAAAGATCAACATAATCAAATGCAGATGCTTGCACTACTACATGAGAATTTCAACCAACCTCCTTTGCAACTGCCAGTGCCGTCCTCCAATTATCCCCTGTGACCATAACTGGATAAACTCCCATCTTTTTTAGGCCTTCTATAACTACAGCAGCCTCCCTTTTCAAAGGATCGGTTACCCCCACTAAGCCAATGAAGTCGCCATCATATGCTACAAGAATGCCTGTCTTCGCATTCAGTTCCATGTCTACCAAGAAATTTTCAGCTTCTTCAGGAATGTTCACTCCATTTTCAGATATCAAAGTACGGTTGCCAACCTACATAAACATTTAGAAGTCAAATTATTAGATTACTCAGGTACAGCAACTTACTCTTTCCTTCAGTAACTAAGAGACACGTTCCAGGGTAGCTGTATCATATAGCTCACCAGAATTTTCTTCCCGTCAATCCAACATTGAACCCCTTTGCCAGGCAAGGCAGAAAAATCAGCAACTTCCAAGAGCCACTGGGAGAATACATCTTCTTTTCTTTTCTTCAAGTCCTCATTTGATGAAGGGAGTTTGCCAAAGAAGTGGAAATGAAATGCATAATCCAAGATAGCTTTTGCAAGTGGATGCTCACTGCTTGCCTAAATTAGGAAAAAGAACAGAGTAAGATTAACATGTCTGCACTTCGCTACAGATACGAAAATTCCATGGGAAATGTTTTCTAACCTCTGCAGATGCTACCAGTGTGAGGAAGTCCCCAACATCCATTCCTGAGAATACTTTTGTTGTTGTTACAGTGGCCTTTCCTTGCGTCAGTGTACCAGTTTTATCAAATATAATATATTTAACATTCTGAGCCCTCTCCAGTGCATCTCCACCCTTTACAAGTACTCCATGATTGGCCCCAACTCCAGTTGCTACCATAACAGCAGTCGGTGTTGCCAGACCAAGAGCACATGGACAGGCAATTACCACAACAGAGATGGAGAACATAAGGGAGAAAACAAAGCAATTGCTAGTTTCTGAAACCCATGAATTTGGATATGCCCCCAGCGACCCACATACAAACCTACAAAAGTCAATAATACATGAGAAGATTAAATAATAATAACTTGACGGCACCGACTGAGAGAGATGCATGGACCATGAAACTTACCATGTACAGAACGTCAGTACGGACAATGTAATGACAATAGGAACAAAAATGCCGGCCACCTAAAAAGAACATAGATAGTGTCGTCATTCACAAAAGCTAATGGCTATTGTAGCGATGTATTGAAAAAAATGCCATTGCATGTTAAAAAGAATGTACAAATCCCCAAGAAAATTTCATTGGGCTTGATGCATGTAATATTTTGTAATAATAAGAACCAAAACTGCTTTCCGATACTCCATGACTTCATAAAAAAGCAACCATGTAATGTCAGGAAACAGAACGTAAACAGTTGACATAGGAAACCTGCCATGCAATATACTTCCCTTGTATAAGGCAAAGAAAATACAACCTTAGCAGAGTTAAGATTAGAACAGAGATAACTTCCATTGCTCAGAGACATCATAAGTAGACAAATGTACTCACATAATCAGCGAACTTCTGAATAGGAGCTTTAGACATCTGGGCAGTCTCAACCAGAGATATTATCTGGCTCAAAACTGTCCCTGATCCAACTTTAGCCGCTTGTATGTGAAGGACGCCATGTAGGTTCTGTAGGGGTTCGTAGCATGGAAAACAAAAATTTTCTATCGCATACAAACAAACAAGCCAAGATCTATCTACTAGATTGTAGCAACGAGTCGATGGAATAACTCACCCTCGAAGATTCCAAAGTGTTTAACGAGAGCAGATTCTCGTGGGTGATGTAGTCGTACTCTTTCCGATCTCAAGATCGCGTAGACGATCCTTCCGGCGCCACGTTCCAGCAGCGCTCCCGCAGTCGGTCACACGTTCGGTACTCGACGAAGACCTTCCTCTCCCTTGTTCCAGCAGGCAGCGGAGGTTGTAGCACTCTCCTCGCGATTCCGGCAGCACAACGGCGTGGTACCGGAGGTAGAGGGGAAATCCCGCAGGGCTTCGCCTTAAGCCGGTGCGAGTATGGTGGAGCTTATGAGAGAGGCTATTAGTGGTCTAGTAATTAGACACACCAATTAGAGGGCTCTAAACCAATTAGAAGGCTCTAAACCAAAATAGCTCTAAACCGGGGTTTAGATCTAGGGTTTAGTTTAGAGGGTAGGAACTAGTAGTGTGTAGAGAGGGGAGCCCTGCCCCTCCCTTTATAGGTGGGAGGGCCGGCGGCCAAGGGGAGGAGTTCCTCCCCAACTCGGCCTTGGGAGGTGCGCCGGCCAAGGGGAGGAACCCTCCTCCAACTCGGCCTCCACCTCTCCTCCTCTTTCTCCTCTTTCCGAAAACTGGCAGTTTGACCGAAAACTGGCAGTTTGACTTTTCCAATTAGGATTTGAATTAACCCTTTATTTCGGACAGCGAGAACACTTAGTACATGATGCAATCATTCCAACATGCAATGACACATTCATGTACCCCTTCCCCCTCCGGAGTGCCGGACATTCCGGGACCTTCTAGAATGTTCCCGATGAAAACACCGGAACCATTCCCCAACTCCGAAACGGGACTTTCCTTATATGAATCTTATTCTCCGGACCATTCCGGACCACCTCATGATATCCCGGATCCAATCCGAGACTCCGAACAACATTCGGTCTCTTTCTCATAATACCATAACTACTCAAACAACGTCGAATCCTTAAGTGTGTCTCCCTACGGTTCGTGAATTATGCAGACATGATCGAGACACTTCTTCGAACAATAACCAATAGAGGAATCTGGAAATTCATATGGCTCCCACATATTTCTACGATTACTTTGCGATCGAATGAACCATTTACATACGATACCAATTTCCCTTTGTCTCACGATATGTTACTTATCCGAGGTTATGATCGTCGGTATCTCTGCATACCTAGTTCATCCTCGTTACTGATAAGTACTCTTTTCTCGTTCCCGTGATATGTGATCCCTTGTGACCAAGTCACATGCTTGCAAGCTAATTGGATGACATTTCACCGAGAGGGCCCAGAGAATATCTATCCGTCATGTGGATGGACAAATCCCACTCTTGATCCATGTGTTTCAACCAATACTTTCCGAACACTCAATGCCACCTTTATAGCCACCCTGTTACGGTGTGGTGTTTGATGACATCAAAGCATCCATCCAGTAAAGGTGATATGCATGATCTCATGGTCGAAGGAATTAGGTTACTATGTATCAGAAAGCATATAGCAATTGAACTATTGAAATGACTTGATCTTTATGCTACGCTTGTCTATAGGAGTATGTCCACCATATCATTCTCCTAACGATATGATCTTGTTGTTGATAACATCTCAATGTTCATGATAAAGAAACCACATCATCAATCAACCAACAAGCTAGTGAAGTATAGAGGCTATACTAGGGACTTCAAATTAAGTTTACAAATCACACAAGTATTAATGGTTTCCTTGTTAATACTATTATAGCATGAATGCAAACATTTATCATAAACACAAAGATATAATAATAACTATATTTATTATTGCCTCTAGGGCATATCTCCAACAGTCTCCCACTTGCACTAGAGTCATCTAATCTAGATTACATGGTAATATACCGAACACCCATGGCAGTTTGGTGTTGGTCATGTTTTGCCCTCGGGAGAGGTTTAGTCAACGGATCCGCCACATTCAGATCTGTGTGTACTTTGCAAATCTTTATATCCCCATCCTGGATATGTTCTCGAATAGCGTGAAAACGCAGCTTGATATGCTTCAGCTTCTTGTGTGACCTTGGTTCTTGCGCATTGGCTATGGCGCCCATGTTATCACAGTAGATAGACATTGGGTCCAGCGCACTTGGAACCACACCCAGCTCTGTAATGAACTCTTTCATCCATATCGCTTCTTGTGAAGCCTCCGAAGCAGCCATGTATTCCGATTCAGTTGAAGATCTCGCCACAACGCTTTGCTTTGCACTCCTCCAGCTAACTGCTGCACCATTCAAAATAAATACGTATCCAGATTGTGATTTAGAATCATCTGGATCGGTGTTCCAACTAGCATCGGTGTAACCATTAACAACGAGCTGTTCATCACCTCCATAAGAAAGAACCATATCCTTAGTTCTTCTCAAGTACTTAAGGATGTTTTTGACCGCTGTCCAATGATCCACTCCTGGATCACTTTGATATCTGCTAGTTAGACTAACAGCATATGCAATGTCGGGTCTAGTACATAGCATGGCATACATTAGAGATCCTATGGCTGAGGCATAGGGAGTCTTACTCATCCTTTCTCTATCTTCTGCCGATGTCGGACTTTGAGTTTTACTCAAGGTCGTATTGGGCAACATGGGCAAGAACCCTTTCTTGCTTTCTTCCATTCCAAACTTCTTTAGAACTTTGTCCAAATATGTACTCTGTGACAATGATATTTGGCGTTTCGATCTATCTCTATAAATCTTTATGCCTAATATGTAAGCTGCTTCGCCAAGATCCTTCATTGAAAAACTATTATTCAAATATTCCTTGACACTATTAAGAAGGTCTACATCATTCCCAATCAACAATATGTCATCCACATACAGTATTAAGAATGCTACAGAGCTCCCACTCACTTTCTTGTAAATACAAGCTTCTCCATAAGTTTGTATAAAACCAAAACTTTTGATTACCTTATCAAAACGTTGATTCCAACTTCGGGATGCCTGCTTCAATCCATAGATGGACCGTTGAAGCTTGCATACCTTGTTAGCACCTTTAGGATCGACAAAACCTTTGGGTTGTATCATATACAACTCTTCATCAATGTCTCCATTGAGGAAAGCTGTTTTGACATCCATCTGCCATATCTCATAATCATAATATGCAGCGATTGCTAACATAATCCTCACAGACTTTAGCTTTGCTACCGGTGAGAAAGTCTCATCGTAGTCAACTCCTTGAATTTGTCGAAACCCTTTTGCGACAAGTCGAGCTTTATAGACAGTAACATTACCATCAGCATCTGTTTTCTTCTTGAAAATCCATTTGTTCTCGACAGCCTTCCGGCCATCCGGTAAGTCCACCAAAGTCCATACTTGGTTTTCGTACATGGATCCAATCTCGGATTTCATGGCTTCTTGCCATTTGTTGGAATCTGGGCTCATCATCGCTTCCTCATATGTCTCGGGGTCATCGGTGTTGTCCACCAACATGACATTCATAACGGAATCATACCAATCTGGAGTGGTACGATTTCTCGTTGACCTCCGAGGCTCTGTAGCAACCTCAACCGAAGTTTCATGATCACTATCATTAGCTTCCTCTCTTATTGGTGCAGGCACCACAGGAACTTCTTCCGGTGCTGCGCTACTCGCAACTTCGAGAGAAGGTTCGACAACCTCGTCGAGTTCTACTTTCCTTCCAGTCACTTCTTTCGAGAGAAATTCCTTCTCTAGAAAGGATCCATTCTTGGCAACGAAGATTTTGCCTTCGGATCTATGATAGAAGGTATACCCAATAGTTTCCTTTGGGTATCCTATGAAGACGCATTTTTCCGCTTTGGGTTCAAGCTTGTCCGGCTGTAACTTCTTTACATAGGCTTCGCATCCCCAAACTTTAAGGAACGACAATTTAGGTTTCTTCCCAAACCATAATTCATACGGTGTCGTTTCAACGGATTTAGACGGTGCCCTATTTAAAGTGAATGCGGCTGTTTCTAATGCATAACCCCAAAATGATAGCGGTAAATCTGTAAGTGACATCATAGAACGAACCATATCTAAGAGGGTTCGATTACGACGTTCAGACACACCATTACGCTGTGGTGTTCCCGGCGGTGTCAATTGTGAAAGTATTCCGCACTTCTTTAAATGCTCGCCAAACTCGTAACTTAGATATTCACCTCCACGATCAGAACGTAGAAATTTAATCTTCTTGTTACGTTGATTCTCTACCTCACTTTGAAACTCCTTAAACTTCTCGAAAGTTTCGGACTTATGTTTCATGAAATAGATATACCCATATCTACTCAAATCATCCGTGAAGGTAAGAACATAACGATAACCACCGCGCGATGCTACACTCATTGGACCACATACATCGGTATGTATGATTTCCAATAAGTCCGTAGCTCGCTCCATCATACCAGAAAATGGAGTCTTAGTCATTTTACCCATCAGACATGCTTCGCATCTTTCAAGTGATTCAAAATCAAGTGATTCAAGAAGTCCATCGGAATGGAGTTTCTTCATACGCTTCACTCCAATGTGACCAAGACGACAGTGCCACATATAGGTCAAGTTATCGCTCAATTTCAAACGTTTAGCTTCAATGTTATTAATATGTGTATTTCCACTATCGAGATTCAATATGAATAGACCATCTATTAAAGGTGCATGTGCATAAAACATATTACTCATATAAATAGAACAACCATTATTCTTAGATTTAAATAAGTAACCGTCTCGCAATAAACAAGATCCCGATATAATGTTCATGCTCAACGCAGGCACCAAATAACAATTATTTAAGTATAAAACTAATCCCGATGGTAGATGAAGAGGTAGCGTGCCGACCGCGATCACATCAACCTTTGATCCGTTTCCCACACGCATCGACACCTCGTTCTTCGCTAGCTTCCGTTTATTCTGCAGCTCCTGTTTCGAGTT
The DNA here is from genome assembly GCA_916181665.1 of Avena sativa. NCBI lineage: Eukaryota > Viridiplantae > Streptophyta > Magnoliopsida > Poales > Poaceae > Avena > Avena sativa. The sequence goes on from OV702294.1 coordinate 96,784,622, forward strand.
ACAAATATGAGCAACCGAACCAGTATCAAATACCCAGGCACTACTACGAATACTAGTGAGATACACATCAATAACATGTATATCAAATATACCTTTCTTCTTGATGTTGCCGTTCTTCAAATCCGCCAAGTACTTTGGGCAATTCCGCTTCCAGTGACCTTCTCCCTTGCAGTAAAAGCACTCAGTTTCAGGCTTAGGTCCAGCCTTGGTCTTCTTCGTTGGCATGGTAACTTTCTTACCACCCTTCTTGAAGTGTCCCTTTTGCTTAGACTTGCCTTTCTTGAATTTGGTGGTCTTATTGACCATCAACACTTGGTGCTCTTTCTTGATCTCCACTTATGCAGATTTTAACATAGCAAATAGTTCTGGCAACTCTTTGTTCATGTTCTGCATGTTGTAGTTCATCACAAAGTTCTTGTAACTTGGTGGTAGTGATTGGAGGATGCGGTAAACTCCCAAAGTATTAGGAATCACTATACCCAAACTTTGAAGTTTATTTGCGTGCCCAGACATCTTAAGCACATGCTCACTGACGGAGCTACCCTCTTCCATCTTGCAGTTAAAGAACTTTTCAGAAGCTTCATAACTTTCAATTGCCGCATGAGTCTCAAAAATTAATTTGAGATCCTCGACAATATCATATGGGTCTGAATTCTCAAACCTTTTCTGAAGTTCCGATTCTAAACCATACAAGATAGCACACTGAACTATGGAGTACTGATTCTTCCGAGCGAGGTAAACATTCTTTACTTCATCGGTAGCATCAGCTGCAGGTGGGTCACCTAGCGGTGCATCCAGCACATAGGTCAAATTACCAGCTGTGAGGACAATCCTCAAATTGCGGAACCAATCCGCGAAGTTGCTTCCATTGTTTTTCAACTTTTCTTTCTCTAGGAACGCATTAAAATTGATGGTAGGGGCTGCCATTGATCTACAACATATTTGCAATAGTTTAGACTAAGTTTATGACAAAATGAGTTCAAATTAATTAATGAAATTAAACTAGGTGAACTCCCACTCAAAACAACATCCCTCACATTGTTTTAGTGATCACACGAACCAAATCTACTATATTAACACCGATCATCACGAGAGCCGATATAGTTTTAATGGCGAACAATCATCATGTTCATCATATCTACTATATGATTCATGCTTTGCCTTTCGGCGATCCGTGTTCCTGAGGCCATGTCTGTACATGCTAGGCTCGTCAAGATCAAACCTTAGCTACCGCATAAGCAAATCTGGCTTGCTTACGTTGTATTCACCCGCGGAATCAAAGACACCCGATCATCACGTGGTGCTTCGAAGCAACAAGCTTTGGCAACGGTGCATACTAAGGGTGAACACTTTAGAACTTGAAATTTATGTGCATGAGGGATCATCTTATAATGCTACCGTCGTCTACTAAGCAATACAAGATGCATAAAGGATTAACATCACATGCAATTCATAATATGTGATATGATATGGCCTTTCTTCTTTGTGCTTCCGATCTCCATCTTCAAGCACGAATATGATCTCCATCATCACCGGCATAGCATCAAGGTCAATGACGCTTCTTCATGGTTGTCGTCCACCAGCTTCAACTATTACAACTATTTTGAATAGACACGCAGGTCTTAACAGAAATTAAAGACAACCATATGGCTCCTGCCGGTTGCCAACTTACAATAAGGAACATTGCATACATCAAATATAATCACAATCATGGCCATATCACATCACTGCACACCCCTGCAAAACAAAGTTAGACGCTTCTACTTTCTTTGCATATTTTACGTGGTTTGGGGCTTTCATAAGTGTCGTTCTAACCTACGAACAAGAACCACAACATTGATACTAGCATTGTTGATTACCCGTTGTAAATTGGATCTTTACTATGCTAGGAGAAACAGGCACCCGCAAAGCCACTTATGCAATACGAGTTGCATGTCAAGCGTGGAGCAAGTCTCATGAACGATGTCATGTAAGGTTAGCCCGGGCCGCTTCATCCCAACATACCGCAAGATGCAAAGTACACAAAAAGCAATCTACAATAAAAGCATCAACGCCCACAATGACCATTGTGTTCTACTCGTGCAACAGATCTACATATAGACACGGCTCTGATACCACTGTAGGGGTTCGTAGCATGGAAAACAAAAATTTTCTATCGCATACAAACAAACAAGCCAAGATCTATCTACTAGATTGTAGCAACGAGTCGATGGAATAACTCACCCTCGAAGATTCCAAAGTGTTTAACGAGAGCAGATTCTCGTGGGTGATGTAGTCGTACTCTTTCCGATCTCAAGATCGCGTAGACGATCCTTCCGGCGCCACGTTCCAGCAGCGCTCCCGCAGTCGGTCACACGTTCGGTACTCGACGAAGACCTTCCTCTCCCTTGTTCCAGCAGGCAGCGGAGGTTGTAGCACTCTCCTCGCGATTCCGGCAGCACAACGGCGTGGTACCGGAGGTAGAGGGGAAATCCCGCAGGGCTTCGCCTTAAGCCGGTGCGAGTATGGTGGAGCTTATGAGAGAGGCTATTAGTGGTCTAGTAATTAGACACACCAATTAGAGGGCTCTAAACCAATTAGAAGGCTCTAAACCAAAATAGCTCTAAACCGGGGTTTAGATCTAGGGTTTAGTTTAGAGGGTAGGAACTAGTAGTGTGTAGAGAGGGGAGCCCTGCCCCTCCCTTTATAGGTGGGAGGGCCGGCGGCCAAGGGGAGGAGTTCCTCCCCAACTCGGCCTTGGGAGGTGCGCCGGCCAAGGGGAGGAACCCTCCTCCAACTCGGCCTCCACCTCTCCTCCTCTTTCTCCTCTTTCCGAAAACTGGCAGTTTGACCGAAAACTGGCAGTTTGACTTTTCCAATTAGGATTTGAATTAACCCTTTATTTCGGACAGCGAGAACACTTAGTACATGATGCAATCATTCCAACATGCAATGACACATTCATGTACCCCTTCCCCCTCCGGAGTGCCGGACATTCCGGGACCTTCTAGAATGTTCCCGATGAAAACACCGGAACCATTCCCCAACTCCGAAACGGGACTTTCCTTATATGAATCTTATTCTCCGGACCATTCCGGACCACCTCATGATATCCCGGATCCAATCCGAGACTCCGAACAACATTCGGTCTCTTTCTCATAATACCATAACTACTCAAACAACGTCGAATCCTTAAGTGTGTCTCCCTACGGTTCGTGAATTATGCAGACATGATCGAGACACTTCTTCGAACAATAACCAATAGAGGAATCTGGAAATTCATATGGCTCCCACATATTTCTACGATTACTTTGCGATCGAATGAACCATTTACATACGATACCAATTTCCCTTTGTCTCACGATATGTTACTTATCCGAGGTTATGATCGTCGGTATCTCTGCATACCTAGTTCATCCTCGTTACTGATAAGTACTCTTTTCTCGTTCCCGTGATATGTGATCCCTTGTGACCAAGTCACATGCTTGCAAGCTAATTGGATGACATTTCACCGAGAGGGCCCAGAGAATATCTATCCGTCATGTGGATGGACAAATCCCACTCTTGATCCATGTGTTTCAACCAATACTTTCCGAACACTCAATGCCACCTTTATAGCCACCCTGTTACGGTGTGGTGTTTGATGACATCAAAGCATCCATCCAGTAAAGGTGATATGCATGATCTCATGGTCGAAGGAATTAGGTTACTATGTATCAGAAAGCATATAGCAATTGAACTATTGAAATGACTTGATCTTTATGCTACGCTTGTCTATAGGAGTATGTCCACCATATCATTCTCCTAACGATATGATCTTGTTGTTGATAACATCTCAATGTTCATGATAAAGAAACCACATCATCAATCAACCAACAAGCTAGTGAAGTATAGAGGCTATACTAGGGACTTCAAATTAAGTTTACAAATCACACAAGTATTAATGGTTTCCTTGTTAATACTATTATAGCATGAATGCAAACATTTATCATAAACACAAAGATATAATAATAACTATATTTATTATTGCCTCTAGGGCATATCTCCAACAGGTTCATGGTGCCTCCAATTACTGAACTGGATACTTCCTTGGAAATAGGCAAAGATTCACCAGTTACCATGCTTTCGTCAACATGGCTTGTACCCCAAATGACAACACCATCAGCAGGAATCTTTGAACCAGGAAGCACTTTCAAGGCATCGCCAGGTTGGATCAGCAATGCATCAATCTCCTTCTCGCCAGCATATTTTCCATCTGGATTCAGGGAGAGTGCTATGAATTGATGTGTGCAACTACAATTGAAATGCATGAGTATGTATGCAAGGCTGCAGTTGGCAATCCTAGGCAATGAGTTAAGAATTAATATCCAATGCAAAACATAAAAGAATGCTATTGTATGGGCCTTCTAAAACTGCTAATCATTATCGGTTGTGTGCATGCTAAGATACGTACAGTATGAATCGGGTACCTTTGTATTTCAGAAGCAAAATGGCTGTAGCAGGAACCAGCTCTACAAGCTTCTTTATTGCATCTGATGTCCTTCCTTTAGCAAGCACCTCAAGATACTTCCCGAATAGTACAAATGTAATAATCATTGCACTTGTCTCAAAATACATCGGAGGATGAAATCCAGTGAATGCCCCGTAAAGAAGCGCGCAAACTGAGTACACGTATGACGCAGTGGTGCCAAGAACAACCAATACATCCATATTTGTAGAGCCATGTCTGAGGGCCCTATAAGCTGCAACATAGAATCTTTTGCCAACAACAAACTGTACTATGCTCACCAGCAACCACTTGAGCAGATCTCCTATACGAAATGGTCCGCAGTGCATGAGCAGGAATGAATTCACGAAAGGTATGTGAGGACATACCATGCGCATAAAAAATACTGGAATCTGGTGCAAGGAAACCAGTAACGGAAGTCAGCATGCAAATAAAACAACAATAATTCATGTAAATTGTATTTTACAGTAATATCTTTATACTAGGAATAATATAAAATCATGGCTATTATATATCAGGGTCGGCTATCACATCAGAGGCCTGCTATTGATATACTTACAATTATCGGTGACAACTAAGATAAGGGTATGGCTACAAACAGAAAATGTAGCGTAAACTAGAGATACAATGCCATAAACCAATAGGATAGCAGGAGATAAAAACTTACACTTAGGAATAAGCTAGAGCGAAGGAGGTGAAACATTTTTGAAGCATCTTGCGCATCATTTGAAGCAGACAGTACATATGGATTTTGTACATGGGCTTTCAGTCTGCCACTGCTTTCCATCTCAATAGTATCCACAATTGATCTCAAACCAACAACTTCTGGATCGAATGTAATTTCAACTTCTGTATGTGCTGAATTTACAACAAACAGCCGCAGGCCTTCCATTTTTTTCAGGATATCATGCAATAAATCTACATCCCTCTCAGTATGCAACCCTGTCAAGCCTAATAAAGCCTTGTCTTGCTCACTACTTTGTAACAGTGCAGCTTCAAAACCAGCATCCTCGATGGCCTGAACAATTTCATCTTTGCTAATGGCTGTCGGGTCATATTCAACTTCCCCTAATGAGGTCGCTAATGCAACAACTGCTCTTTTTACACCTGGCAACTTCTTTAAGATCCCTTCCACTGAGTTCACACAGGCAGCACAAGTCATTCCCCCTATCCTAAATTGTCCTGACAAAGCCTTCTGCGACTTTGGCTGAGAAACAGCAGAGTCTGGGAGGATTTCGGCTTCAAATCCAGCATCTTCTATTGCTTCTACGATGTCTTCTTCCTGAATGCAACAAGCCATCACATTTTTAGGGTTTGTTTGCAACAGCAGAGTTTGTCAGTTGCATTTCAGAAACTTTATTTATAACTTAGTTTGTTGGAACAAGAAAGGTTACTGAATGACAACATCGTGGGCAGTTGAGATCTTTAAACTAGACCATCCATAACGTTTTTAGAGTTTGTTTGCAATTGCAAGTTACAATACTGGTGCTTCATGGGATTGGTCAGGAATTAGCTGAATCATAATGAACTTTACTTAGAAAACCTTAGCTAGTCTCGATAGGTGTACAATTGATAATAAGAAAATACCCCAATACTTTTTCTAAACGTAGCTGTAATCCACGTGATTATCAAGCTCTTCAGATTTGCTTCCAAACAAAGCAACGTAGCAGCAGCTAATGAGGGGCCGTCGCGTCCTAGAAACTCAACCCGCACGACCGATCATCTGGGGATGTCGTCTTGGAACAGCTAGATTGAACAAGGACAGGTGAGCCAAATCAAGCAACTACAGCACGAGTTCCGCACCAAAACGAATCAGCATCGGCAATTAAGAGTGTCCATTTCGCATGCTAACCACCCTAACCGACAAAACACAGCTAAGTTTCCCGCCTCGAGCTCCCCAATTCCGCCGCTGATCACCAACACGACTACAAAATCCACCCAATTACACAGCCACGCCGCTAAATCAGGCCGCAAGGACGTGATCCCCAACCACTACATCTACCGCGCTCGCGAGGCGAGGAAGGGAGGGATCGCGGGACCAAACCTTGGCCAGCGCGGGGTCGAAGACGACGTGGGCGCGGTTCTGGAGCAGCGAGACGGCGGCGCTCCGAACGCCACGGCGGGCGGAGAGTGCGCCCTCGACGGCGCCCGTGCAGGCGGAGCACGTCATGCCCGTGACCCGCACCTGGACCCGCCGCACGCCCGCCTCCTCGTCCACCTCCCCCGGCCCCTCCGCGTCGCCGTAGGGTCCCAGCAGCGCGACCTCCTCCATCTCGTCGTCGCGGCCGCCGGCGACCGCCGTGAGCTGGAGGTGGGCCATGGCCGTCAGAGGCGGACAGGGGTGGCAACAACGCGATAATTAGGAGGGGAACGGAACGGGAAAGGAAGACCAAGGAGGCCGGGAAAGGCGAACGGTGTAATAATGCGAGACGTGAAGGGTGAGCTAGCGATTTACCGAAGATTTGGAGGGTGTTTGTGCAAATGTTTCGGATAGTGCTGCTTTGGTCATTTGGTGGGTAGGTAGGCGGCAGCGTGGAATCGACGAAGCGTTAATCTGGCGTTAATCTCCTTGTGATTTGGTTTGACTCGATCGTTGCTCCGTTTGAATTACTCCCTCCGCTTCGGTATAAAGGGCCTCTAGCAAATCGTAGCAGGACCAAGGTGTACATCCATTGGCTCTAGAGGAACGAAGGAGATTGATGGCAGGATCAACCAGCTAACTAGAATACTAACAAGGAGTGCATGCGAGACTCGGTTTCCGTGGTAATTATTAAGGAGGAAGTGCATGCATGAGAGAAGGAGAGGACGAGAGCGTTTTTAGGAGGACAATTAAACAGCAATTAATTCTTTCGGGCCTTGTTTTCTTTACAATAAGAAACAGCCAAAAAAACACTAGAGGCCCTTTATACCGGAGCGGAGGGAGTAGTCGCGTCGATCTAATAATTATGTCTTTTCGCGAGTTTATTCGGCATTTGGCAAGGCATCCATCTGTTGATCTGTCCTGACGCAGATTTGCATCTTTGTTGGCTATACTGTACTTTGGCTTAAACCAAGTTGACTCATTCCAGTATTGATATGGCCTTTGCAAAGTTTCTCTCTCCAAATAGCCATTCGTCCCTTATATTAATATAGTAATCACATCATATAACTAAGGTAGTCTCGAAACAAAAGAAAATGTTGGGACACAATAGCAAGCACACACCCAAAAAAAACGAAGAAGAAATAAAATGGAGACAGAGTTTACTTGATCCTTTGCAAAGTTTTGTGAGGGCATGTAGAATAAAGTGATGCAAGTCTCAAAAAAAGAGAGCAATGTAAGTCTTCTTTTAAAGTTGAGCAAATTACACAAAACCACAACTTCAAGGACACTTAAAACAGAAAACCACAACTTTTGAAATAAATCTAGAGCTAATAACCAAAATAGTACCCCAAAATACTGAATTTATATATGTTTTGTTGGTTATGAGCTCTAGAGTTGTCGTTTTCTGAAACTAAGTCCAAAACTTGTGGTTTTCTGTTACAAGTGCCTGCAATGTTGTGTTTTGTGTAATTGGCTCTTTATAGCTTTCACCATGGTTTTTTATTTAGTTATAGAAGAAAACATGAAGAAAGAAAAAGTTGTCTTTTCCTCTTAGCTAGGATGATATCTTGAAAGATAAAGAATAAGAGAAGATTATTTTCTCCTTTATACCACATGTCTTGTCTCATTAACATAATTTTACAATGAAAATACTACTCGTAATTTATTAGTGTAGTATCTAAGTAAGATATAAGGCATTGTACTATACTCACTCTGTCCATAAATAAGTGTACTTCTAGTTTTTGCCTAAGTTAAATTTGACCACCTTTATACATAAATATAGCTATATATATTACATCTAATTTATATATTATGAAACTAAATTTGAAAACATATTCAGTGGTACCATTTTAGTGTCATAAATATTGTTATATTTTTCTATAAAATTAGTTAAACTTTACTAACTTTGACTTAAGACAAGGCTAGAAGTACACTTATTTGCAGACGGAGGGAGTACAACTTATTTATGTTGTGTTATGTAGATGATCGTGGGAATAAAATCCTTTGCATCATGCAGCATGCCGTTGGCGTGGATGTCTAATGGCAGCAGGTACGCCATCGTTTTCTGCGTGCTCATGTGTGTGGGATTTGGTTAGGCCAAAAGAAAGGAAGAGGCTTAGCTGCAAGGAGACAAGCGTCGAATGGCGTAGCGTACAAAGGGTGATGCTCGCGATCAGCCGGCCCGGCGGGCCCACGCGCGCGCGTCAAGAGAAGCCGCGGTTGTTGCTCCATGGCCTCCATTGTGTACCCATACTGTGTGTCCAGTGGCCACTCTGATTTTGGACCCTGAATTTGAATCGGGAATGGACAAATGGTGATGCGTAAGAGCATCTTCACTCGGCTACCCAGAATACCGATCCGGACGCTGAAAATAGGTCCGGACACTGAAATTTTGCCTAGTCGCGTATATAGGGACCTGTTTTCATTTGGATTTGGGTCACTTTTGGTCCGGCCTACCCAGACCATAACCAAGATCCTGGGTACGCCTGGAAATGTCGGACGAAGCAAATTCGGCGAGTGGACCTGCCCAGTCAGCATATATTCGTCCGTATTCATCCAAAGTTTGCCCATATTCGTCCAAAGTTCGCCCATATTCGCCCAAAGTTCGTCTATATAGACCATATTCGTCCATATAGACCATATTCGCCTAAAGTTCGCCCAAAATTCGGCATATTCGCCTAAAGTTCGTCTGTATCACCCATATTCGCCCAAATTTTACCGAAACTTCGTTCATATAGACCATATCCGCCCAAAGTTCGCCCAAAATTCGGGCATATTCGCTCAAAGTTCGTTTGTATCGCCCATATTCGCACAAATTTCGCCCAAAGTCCGTTCATATAGACCATATTCGCCCAAAGTTCGCCCAAAATTCGGGCATATTCGCTCAAAGTTCGTCTGTATCGCCCATATTCGCACAAATTTCGCCCAAAATTCGAGCATATTCGCCCAAAGTTCATCCATATCACCCGTATTCGCCCAAAGTTCGTCCATATCGCCCATATTCGCCCAAAGTTCGTCCATATTCGTCCACAAACCGCTTATATTCGCCCAAAGTTTGCCCAAAGTTCGTCCATATCGCTCATATTCGCCCAAAGTCCACCCATATTTGTCCAAAACCGCTTATATTCGTCCAAAGTTCGCCCAAAGTTTGCCGAAATTTGTTAAATTTTAGCCAAATGCGGGACTCGCCTGGGTACGCGAGTGGGAAACTCGGCGTACCCAGGCCAAAAACTTATTTCGTGCGGCCAGAAAAAGATCCGAATTTTGGCCTGGGTTCGCCCAACGAGTGGAGATGCTCTAAGGGCATCTCTATCGGTCTGTCGGTCCGCGCTCTTTTTTTGGCCGGCGTTCGGCCAACCGCGTCCCGTGACCCATTTGTCCGCACTGGAATTTCATATGTTTACAGATTTTGTTATAAAATAAATTTTAATAAGTAAATAAACTAGATTAGATATTTTCATGCAAATAAATTTTAACAAGCAAATAAATTTCATATGGAGCGTGATGACGCAAATTTTCATGCACTCGCATAAAATCTTCCTGGCTCTGGCTCAACCAACTGACCTGAAAGTCCTAGTCTTGATCCAAGATGTCGTCATCACGCTCGACCTCGATGATCATGTTGGACATGATCACACAAGCAGTCATCATATCTCATATTTTCTCTGTGCTCCAGGTTCTAGCAGGGCATCGAACAATAGCCCACCTTAACTGAAGCATACCAAATGCTCGCTCCACATCCTTCCTAGCGGCCTCTTTCTCTTTCGCAAATCTCTTGTACTTCTCATCTGCAGGGTTGCAGATTGTCTTTTACAAAGGTGGCCCAGGAGGGATAGATACCGTCAGCTAGATAGTAACCCATATGATATGAATTACCATTGATTTGATAGGAAACCTATGGGGCATTGCCTTCTGCCAGCCTAGCAAACACCGGAGACCGCTGCAGCATATTGATGTCATTGTTTGATCTAGCCATGCCAAAAAAGGAGTGCCAAATCTAAAAATTATGTGATGCAACAGCCTCTAGTATGATGGTGCATCCCTCTGCATGCCCTTTGAACTGTCCTTTCCAATCAAAGGGACAGTTCTTCCACTCCCAATACATGCATGCAATGTTGCCAAGCATCGCAGGAAACCCTCTTCTCTCGTTGATGGACAAAAGAAGGGCAGTGTCTTCAGTGTTTGGTTCTCTCAGGTAAACTTTGCCAACACCGCAATAACTGTGCTGCAAAACCGGTACATAGCCTCATGGCATGTGGACTCGCTCATGCGCATATAGTCGTTAAGGAGATCACCAGGCACTCCATATGCAAGCTGCTGAATGTCAACAGAACATTTCTGGTAAGAGAAGAAGTCAATCTTACTAGTACAATCGTACTTGGCCTCGAAGTAGTCATCTACTCCCTCACCCCATTAAGAATGTCTAAGAAAAAGTTCCTGGACATCCGATAGCAGCGACAGAATGCCTTTTCTTTGAAGACCGGGTCAGTTGGATGGAAGTAGTCATTATAAAGTCATGTGTGGCCTTCTTCTTGGTCGCACTCATGGTTGGCTTCGCGCCGCTTGGCTGAGCCACCTCTGCGCGACAGCAGGAGGTAGTGGGCATGCACCATCTGTGCAGCTGCCAGCAGAATCTCGGTCTCACCGTCGGACTCCTCCTCGGACGATGACTCAACAAAATTCTTGTAGAATAACTCTATTGTCCTTTGGATACTACTCATTTGTAAAGTATACGGCCGTCAATGGCGATGCCAACTCCCGCAGCGGGCCAGATAACCTAAAAAGGACCGATGAACGTACCTCAAGCAAACGATCGAGCAGGTTGTGCGCTACGCAGGGGGTGTCGCGCGCCCATTCCACAAGCGGAGGCCGAGGCGACGAGATTGCCTGCGGCGCGTCCAGAAAACTCAGGCAATGTGTGTGTCCTGCGGTGCTGCTCGATATCGCGGGGGCGTCGGTGGCAACAGACGGTGGTGGCTGTAAAGGTTGCGCCTGCTCTGGTCACGGGATATGGAGGGCGAGACTTTGGGGGAGGAGAGTGTCTGTTATGCCACTGACGAGAGGGCCCGAACGAACTAGTGGAAGGACGCGCGAGGACAAGCCTGTCCGGGCCAAACCTGTTAGATGTATATATTTGTATATTGTATTTTCCCCATATGTTAGGGGGCTTCCTGCATATTTGCACCTGTACCTGTACTATATATTGTGGCCTTTGGCCCCCAGAGGAATACATGTTGCATATTCCTGACATGGTATCAGAGCTAGGTTAGACAAATTTTTCTGCAACATCGTCATCGCCGCCACCGTTCTTGTCGTCGTCGTTCTTCCGACGTCGCCGCCGCCAGTTGTCGCTCATCTCGGATCTGCCGTCTTTCTTTCATATCGGTTCGAATCGATCTCGTCTTCTCCTGTCTTCACCGTCTCCTCCTAGGATTCCAAGCCTGGGATTCATCGCCGCCACCGTCTCCTCTCGTCTTCACGCCTGGGATTCCACGTCGCCAGGCCTCGTCAGGCCTGCAGATTATCCATCTGCTCCTACTCCACCGCCTGGCCTGGGTGGCGCGTGACCTCGCGGGACCTCGCCTGACAACTCCACGCGGGATCGCCCGACACCGCCCGACAACTCCACGCGGGACCTCGCCCCCACCTTGCTCCGCTGACCATGCACGGGAGGACCCGTCTCCCCTCGCCTCGATTCGCGTGCCCCACGCGCGGTACACGGGAGGACCCGTCTCCCCTCGCCTCGATTCGCGCGTCCCACACACGGTACTTCAACTCGCGCCCCACGCGCGGGAGGATCTGCCCCACCTGCCTGCCGCTGGCTCCTGCCGATCTGAGCTTGCTGCTCTGCGCGGCGGCGGCTGCTGTTTCGATTCAGTTTTCGATTGGACCTGCCAAGTAAAAAAAAATGTCTTCTCCATCGGGTTATGTTGCGATACCTCGCTGCCTGGTGATCTTTGATGGCGCGAATTACCCTGATTTCGATGCCTTCATGTGCGTTCACATGCGCGGTCTCCGTCTTTGGGGTGTGCTTTCCGGCGAGGTCTCCTGTCCGTCGTGCCCCTCTGCTTCAGTGGCTCATCTTCCGCCGACACCGATTGTTCTCAGCGCTGATGCCTCTCAAGAGGCCAAGGATGCTGCTCAGAGTGCCGATGATAGTGCTGTTGCTGCTTATGACCTAAAGTTTAAGCAGTACTCTTCTGATCTCGAGGCCTATCGCCACGCCCTGACTGCCTACACTCAGTGGGTCGATGAGGATGCTCGTGCTGCTGCTGTTCTCACCTCCAGTGTTCTGCCCCAGTATGCTGCTGAGTTCATGAGTCTCCCTACTGTTGCCGCTCAGTGGGCACATCTTTGTCAGCGCTATCAGTCGTCTGGGGATGCTCTTTACCTGTCCGTGGTTCACCAGGAGCATGCTCTTCAGTAGGGTGATTCCACTATTGATGAGTTCTATACCCAGAGTGCTGCTATCTGGCGTCAGCTTGATTCTCTCCGTACTGCTGTTTGTGGCAGATGCTCGTGCTGCCAGATTGTGCGCTCGGATTTGGAGTTTCACCGCATCTATGAGTTTCTGTCTCGGCTTCGCTAGGAGTTTGAGCCCCGGCGTGCTCAGCTGAATGCTCGTGGTCGTGTTCCGCTCTCTGAGGTGTTGTCTGAGCTTCGGGCTGAGGAGACCCGTCTCTGTGGTGCTGGTCTTCTTACGGTTCCATCTGTGCTTGCTACTCGTGGTGCTCCTTTGCCGTCTGCTCCCTCGACTCAGTCGCGGTCCCCTGTGCCGCCGCCGCCAATACTACCCACTCCTCCAGGTCAGGGTCAGGGTCAGCTTCAGCACCAGCAGCCTCAGGGTTAGAGTCAGCACCAGCAGGCTCGTGGTCAGGGTCGTCGTGGTTCTCTTCGTCACTCCTCTTACTGCAATAGGAACGGCCACACTTGGGCCACTTGTTATACACGGGACCCCAGTTTACGTCATCAGCACCAGGCTCGTGGGCAGTCGGCTCCTTCTGGGTCTTCAGCAGTTGCTCTCTCTAATCAGGACATTATCAGGAGTCTTCGCGGTCTACTTGCTGCTACAGGCTCTTCTTCAACGGGCACTGCTGGTTCTGTGACTGATTCTTCCGGCCCTGTGCGACCACCACCTTCTACACAGTCAGGTACGTCCCCATGGTATCTGGATTCTGGAGCTTCCTTTCATATGACCTCTGAGTCTTCTTTTCTATTCGCTCTTCGTTCTCTTCCTTCTCCTGTCCGTGTTTTCACGGCTGATGGTACCTCTCTTCCTGTTTCTAGTCGGGGCACCCTTTCTACTTCTTCTTTTTCTGTTCCTGATATTTCTCATGTCCCTCTTCTTAAGATGAATCTGTTCTCTGCTAGCCAGCTTACTGACTCTGGTTGTCGCGTCATTCTTGATGTTGATTCTTGTGTTGTTCAGGACCGTCGCACACAGGCCCTAGTTGGAGTTGGCCCTCGCAGCCGTGATTCTTCAGGGCTTTGGGAGTTAGACTGGATTCGTGTTCCTTCCGCTGCCACTTCATCTGCCAGTTCTTCTCCGGCCGTCGCCTCTGCTACCAGCTCCTGTCAGCAGTGGCATCATCGTCTTGGTCACCTTTGTGACTCCCGCCTGTCGTCATTAGTTCATCGTGGTCTTCTGGGGTCTGTCTTAGGAGATGGGTCTTTACATTGTCAGGGCTGTAGGTTCGGCAAACAGATTCAGCTTCCTACCCTACTAGCGCGTCTGTATTTCAGCGACCTTTTGATTTAGTTCATTCCGATGTTTGGGGTCCGGCTCCTTTCGCTTCAAAAGGGGGCCATCGCTACTATATTTTATTCATCGATGATTTTTCTCGGTACACTTGGTTGTATTTTATGCACTCTCGTAGTGAAGTGCTCTCCATATATCAGCGTTTTGCGGCCATGGTCCGCACTCAATATTCTACCCCTATTCGCGTGTTTCGTGCTGATTCTGTTGGTGAGTATATCTCCCAGATGTTGCGTAATGTTCTTGCTGAACAGGGCACCCTTGCTCAGTTCTCCTGTCCTGGCGCACATGCCCAGAATGGCGTTGCTGAGCGTAAGCATCGCCATCTTCTTGTTGGGAATATACCCTAGAGGCAATCATGTATGATGAGATTTCCCATTGTATTCATAAAGATATTAAGTAGTCCTTGTATAAACATCTGATGTGTATCATTGAATATGTGATTCGGTTGTGGAACTATGCATTCATGTTGTTTGTACTAAATATCCTTGGTCATTGAGGTTGTGCTGGACACACAACTTAGACCAATGTGAAAGTTGGCTTGATGACTCAGTTCCACTTGTTATGGGCATGGAGATGCTATTCCAACTTACACAGATTCGACTAAAGAGTTTAGCGAGTCGGATTGACCCATATTGAGGTACAACGAACAAGTTGTCATTTGTATATCTCAATCAATGTAATCCTTAGACCTGAGGTTGTTGCATAGTCCGAGTTGAGGATCACCGACTTAGGTTTTGTCAAACGCTGATCCGTAACTGGACAGTTATAAAGGCAGGCTTCGGGTCGACTGAGAATCAAGCTGCGTGATGTGAATAACCAAGATGGGATTTTGCCCCTCCACTCGGAGAGATATTCTCTAGGCCCTCTCGTGAGATATGATTCGGAAAGCATGGCCATGCATGACTCGGTTAAGTGTTAACCGAGGCGATCGACTAAGAGTTAGTCGGGTGAATCACTTATCTCGGATCGAGAAGAGAGTCGGACTATTTAAGGGATGACATATATTCGCCTATAGTCTGACAAGGTATATCGTGAGGCAAAGGGACTCGGACGAAAGTCGCATTGGAAAGGCAAGTCGTCATGACTCTTTGGTGCTTGGGAGTCGGCACGTTCTGCTAGGAGCCGCTATTGACTGATCGATTGAGAGTCGGACTCCAATCGTGTCCAAGTAGCCATGAGCCTGCGCGGTCACACACTTAAGAGCGGGAGCAAGTTCGGATTGTATCTGAACCTGTAATCTGGTTGGGCTGGACCTAAACTGGATTAGGACTGAGTTAGTGAGTTGGACTCACGGTGACTAGTGTTATATGGGCTTTAGTGAATGGGTCGCGCGAGCAGAGCCCACGTTCACTCCCTATATAGTGGAGCACCGTAACCCAGAAAGGTTAATCGTTGTTCGGTTAGGTCATTCCATGTATTGGAAACCCTAGCTCCACAGTAGTCCAGCCGTCGTACCGAACCTAGCAGTTCGCCGCCGGCGCTCCTCCTTGTACGTGTGGATACCAGCAGAGGTGATGTGCGATCAGCACCAGGACGATCGGATCGTGAGGAATGCACTGCATCAACTGACGTGCTTCATCAGTAATTCGCAACTGCGCGTCTAGTGGTAAACCTCGTGGCCTTCTACCTCGGCTAGATCTTGGGATCACCACGTTAGAGGAAAAGTTTTTGTTTTATCTCTGCGTGGCCCAACAGTGGTATCAGAGCGATAGCTTCTGGTTTTAGGCTCGAGATCTCGCATATGTGATATGCGGTTGGCTGTAGATGAGATCTATGTGATGTTTTGGTGGTCGATCTATGAGATAGATCAGTTTTGTACGAAGTTGATTGGATCAACTGTACTCGGGGATTGGTAGATCTGATTTCCGTGATCATACTGCTGAGGTCGTGGAACGACATACCCCTACCGGTCGGCTTCCGCCATCGGGGTATACTGTGACACGTAAATCCACAGGCGATGATCGAAGATCAAAAAGTTTGATCGAATCGGAACAATGGTCGGAATCCATGTTTGGATCGTAGATGAGATCTACGTTTTCGGAAAAATTGTCGGGCGCTACCCCTTCGATCCCCGCCCGCTATCCGGCTAGCGGGACCGCCGGCTTCGCTTTGTCGTAGCGCCTTAGATGTCGTTGCGAGTTTCACAATGCCGGTAGATATTGTATCTATGCATAACTTGTTTTTGCAGGAAGTTGTGAATGGTATGGTTCATGTGTATGTGATGTATGTGTGTAATCCATACGTGATCTGCGAATCACGGTTTTTGTCAACCGGCTGGAGCCTAGGTGCTGTCATTTTATTGTATAACAACCTGCGTGTCGGATTCTCCATGTAATTTACTTTACTAAGCTAGTGTAGCTGTTTGGAGAACCCGGAAGGCATGCAAGACGTTGTACATGTCGGCGACATGGAGTAAGACGGCAAGTGACAAGAGTTGGCACGAGTCGGATTACAGGCTTTGTGGAGATGGAGATCGCCATGAAGAGAGCCATACCATTTCACATTATAATTGCTTTATTTTGTGTTATTGTTATGTCTCAGTTTTACCTCTATTAGATAGTCGGTAAAATTTAATCCCTCAAAGAAGGTCTAGTCGGTTTTCCCGCCAGTGTTTGCACCATCACAAGTCGGACATTTTTGGTAGTGGGCTCATAAAATTGAGGTGCTGCCAATTCTTTCCGACTAGGTGGGTTCGAGTCGGACTCTTACTGCGGAAACACTCGGTAAGCTAAACGGGTCTATCACAACGGTTGTGGGACTCGGGGAAAAGTCGGATGGGAGCCGGGGCATGTGATGCCACCCGTCCAACAGGAGTCGCATGAGATGCGATTGACAAGGAGTTGTCTACCTAGATCACTTGGCGGCTAGCGGTGATGCTAAAGCTCACTAGCCGACTTGCTTATTTAGGATCCTGAATCACTAAGCAACCATCGGAGGGGTGTTGGTTCTAGTGGGAGCATAAAATATTAAAATGTTTAATATGCTTGCTCTTTTATGAATACATGTCTTAAGTGTTTTGCATATTTTCTGTTGTAGATCATGGCACCAAGTAGCAGTCACTCTCAGATATCCGGTTTTGCGTTGAGAACCATTCTTGAGAAAGATAAACTGAACGACACTAATTTTACCAACTGGTATCGAAATCTGAGAATTGTTCTCAAGCAAGAAAAGAAGGACCATGTCCTAGACAACCCACTTCCAGATGATCCGAATGAGAATGCGACTGTCGCAGCCACCAATGCCTACCGTCGGGCTAAGGATGAGTCCACGGATATTAGCTGTCTTATGCTTGATCACATGGAACCGGACTTGCAAAAGCAGTTCGAGCATGTTGAGGCCTACGATATGATCGAAATTCTCAAAAGTATGTTCCAGGCTCAGGAGAAGACTGAGAGGTATCAAGTCTCTCAGGATTTGCTGAGTTGCAAGCTTAAGGATGGTGATCCACTGAGTCCGCATGTGATCAAAATGGTTGGTTACGTGCAGTCTCTAGAGAGGCTTGGCTACCCCATTAGCGAAGAGTTCGCTACGGATATAATTCTGAACTCTCTTCCTAGTGCATATGGGCAGTTCATTTCGAACTACCACATGCATGGTATGGATAAGAAGCTCACTGAATTGCATGGGATGCTCAAGCAGGCAGAGACGGATCTCAAGAAGGGCGCCAGTCAAGTGTTGATGGTGCAGAATAAGGCTAAGTTCAAGAAGAGTTCTTGGACTAAGAAGAAGGCTAAGTCAGGAGGAAAGCAGGCTCAGGACCCGGTCCCAAGCGCTTCCTCAGGGACTAAGCCATCTCCTTCAGCCGGATCCACTTGCTTCTACTACAAGGCGGATGGCCACTGGAAGAGGAACTGCAGCAAGTACTTGGCCGACAAAGCCAAGAGTGGAGGTATGACTTCCGACTCAGGTACACTTGTTTGCAATGTTATAGACATATATCTTGCTGATGCACCTAATAGTTCTTGGGTATATGATACCGGATCAGCTATTCACATCTACAACTCGTTGCAGGGACTGGTAAGAACTAGGAGCGTAGCAAGAGGCGAGGTTGATATTCGAGTCGGCAACAAAGCAAGAGTTGATGCGTTGGAAGTCGGCACGATGCAACTTCATTTACCTTCCGGATTCATTATGGAACTGAATAATTGTTATTATGTTCCAGTGCTCAGTAGAAACATTATTTCTGCTTCATGTTTGATGAGGCAAGGCTATGAGTCGAATATCAAGAATAATGGTTGTTCTTTGTATTTGAATGATATGTTTCACGGCTTTGCACCCGTCCAGGACGGGTTATTTATTTTGAATCTTGATGGTGAGTCGGTTTATAACATAAATGTTAAAAGGTTGAAACCAAATGATCTGAATATGACTTACTTTTGGCACTGTCGGCTTGGTCATATAAGTTGGAAACGCATGAAGAAGCTCCATGATGATGGACTCCTAACTTCGTTCGACTTGGAGTCATTCGAGACATGCGAATCTTGCCTACTCGGCAAAATGACCAAGACACCTTTTGCAAAGAGTTGCAAAAGGGCGTCCGACTTGTTGGGACTAGTACATAGTGATGTATGTGGACCAATGAGCACGACAGCCAGGGGTGGTTATGAGTACTTCATTGCCTTCACTGATGATTTGAGTAGGTATGGATATATCTACTTGATGAAACACAAGTCGGAAGCCTTTGAAAAGTTCAAAGAATTCCAGAATGAAGCACAGAATCAACTCGGCAAGAAAATAAAGTTTCTTCGTTCGGACCGAGGAGGTGAGTACATGAGCCATGAGTTTGATGACCATCTGAAAAGTTGTGGAATAGTTCCTCAACTTACTCCGCCAGGAACGCCGCAAAGGAACGGTGTTTCGGAAAGGCGGAATCGAACCTTGTTGGACATGGTACGGTCAATGATGAGTCGGACAGATCTGCCTTTATCATTTTGGGGTTATTGTCTAGAAACAGCAGCGTTCACACTAAACAGAGTACCATCAAAATAGGTAGAGAAAACACCGCATGAGATGTGGACAGGCAATAAGACGAGTTTGTCTTTTCTTAAGATTTGGGGTTGTGAAGCATTTGTCAAGCGACTTCAGTCGGACAAGCTTACAGCCAAGTCGGATAAGTGTATTTTCGTGGGGTATCTGAGGGAAACCTTGGGTTACTACTTCTACAACCGAGAAGAGGGCAAAGTGTTTGTCGCTCGGAACGGTGTCTTCCTTGAGAAAGAGTTTCTCAGTCGGGGAGTAAGTGGGAGCACGGTGCAACTCGAAGAAATTCGAGAGGAACCGGCTAGTAGCGAGTCGGAAAAAAACCTTGGAGGTTAAGCCGGTCGTGGCAGCTGGGCCGGCAGCAACACCTGTACTACGAAGATTGGCAAGATTACGAAGTGTTCGTGATGTGTTACTGTTAGACAGTGATGAGCCGGCAAATTATTCGGAAGCGATGGTGGGATCTGATTCCGAGTCATGGCTTGGAGCCATGAGATCAGAGATAAAGTCCATGGATGAAAATCAAGTTTGGAACTTGGTTGATCTGCCAGACGGTGCAAGACCCGTCGAGTGCAAATGGGTCTTTAAGAAGAAAACTGATATGGATGGAAATGTTTCCGTCTATAAAGCACGCCTTGTCGCGAAGGGGTTCCGACAAGTTCAAGGAGTTGATTACGACGAGACTTTCTCACCCGTAGCGATGCTTAAATCAGTTGTTAGCTATAGCGGCCTATTTCGACTATGAGATATGGTAGATGGATGTCAAAACGGCTTTCCTTAATGGAAATTTAACCGAGGACGTGTATATGATACAGCCCGAGGGTTTTGTCGATCCGGCTAATGCTGACAAAGTATGTAAACTTCAGAAATCCATTTATGGGTTGAAGCAAGCATCTCGGAGTTGGAATATTCGCTTTGATGAGGTAGTCAAATCGTTTGGCTTCATCAAGAGTGATCATGATTCTTGTTTGTACAAGAATTTTAGTGGGAACAAAGTAAATTTTCTAATCTTATATGTGGATGACATATTACTGATTGGAAATGATGTCCAGATGTTGCAAGAAACCAAGGAATCATTGGAAAGGAGTTTCTCAATGAAAGACTTGGGTGAGGCAACATACATCCTTGGAATCCGGATCTATAGAGATAGATCAAGGAGGCTCATTGGATTGAGTCAGAGTACTTATTTGGACAAAGTGTTGAAGAAGTTCAACATGGAATCGTCTAAGAAGGGGTTCTTACCGATGTCCCATGGTGTAAAACTTAGCAAGACTCAGTGTCCTTCGACAACTGATGAGCGAAGTTGGATGAGTGCGATTCCATATGCCTTTGTAGTCGGATCCATCATGTATGCCATGATTTGTACTAGGCCGGATGTTTCCTATGCTCTAAGTGTTGTGAGCAGATACCAGGCTGATCCTGGAGAGATCCACTGGACAACGACTAAAAATATCCTAAAGTACTTGAGAAGGACTAAGGATATGTTCTTGGTTTATGGTGGCGAAGATGAACTCAGTGTAAAGGGTTACACGGATGCGAGTTATCTTACCGACTCTGATGATTCTCGTTCGCAATCCAGATACGTGTTTATTATAAACGGAGGTGCTGTGAGCTAGAAGAGTTCCAAGCAAGAGACTGTGTCTGCATCTACAACAGAGGCTGAGTATATTGCCTCCTCGAAGGTAGCAAAGGAAGCTGTTTGGATGAGGAATTTCCTCATGGATCTTGGTGTGGTTCAGGGCTCGTCCAATCCGTTGGACGTGTATTGTGACAACAATGGTGCTATTGCACAAGCCAAGGAACCTAGACAACACCAGAAGAACAAGCACATACTCATGCGGTACCACCTGATTCGCTAGTTCGTGGATCAGGGTGATATCAAGTTATGCAAGGTACACACGGATGCAAATATTGCGGATCCGTTGACAAAGCCGTTACCACAGCCGAAGCATGAGGCGCACCTGAGAGCCATGGGAATTAGATGCTTAGACATGTGATGTCAGAAGATTGACTCTAGTGCAAGTGGGAGACTGTTGGGAATATGCCCTAGAGGCAATCATGTATGATGAGATTTCCCATTGTATTCATAAAGATATTAAGTAGTCCTTGTATAAACATCTGATGTGTATCATTGAATATGTGATTCAGTTGTGGAACTATGCATTCATGTTGTTTGTACTAAATATCCTTGGTCATTGAGGTTGTACTGGACACACAACTTAGACCAATGTGAAAGTTGGCTTGATGACTCGATTCCACTTGTCATGGGCATGGAGATGCTATTCCAACTTACACAGATTCGACTAAAGAGTTTAGCGAGTCGGATTGACCCATATTGAGGTACAACAAACAAGTTGTCATTTGTATATCTCAATCAATGTAATCCTTAGACCTGAGGTTGTTGCATAGTACGAGTTGAGGATCACCGACTTAGGTTCTGTCAAACGCTGATCCGTAACTGGGCAGTTATAAAGGCAGGGTTCAGGTCGACTGAGAATCAAGATGCGTGATGTGAATAAACAAGATGGGATTTTGCCCCTCCACTCGAAGAGATATTCTCTGGGCCCTCTCGTGAGATATGATTCAGAAAGCATGGCCATGCACAACTCGGTTAAGTGTTAACCGAGGCGATCAACTAAGAGTTAGTCAGGTGAATCACTTATCTCAGATCGAGAAGAGAGTCGGACTATTTAAGGGATGACATATATTCGCCTATAGTCTGACAAGGTATATCGTGAGGCAAAAGGGACTCAGACGAAAGTCGCATTGGAAAGGCAAGTCGTCATGACTCTTTGGTGCTTGGGAGTCGGCACGTTCTGCTAGGAGCCGCTACTGACTGATCGATTGAGAGTCGGACTCCAATCGTGTCCAAGTAGCCATGAGCCTGCGGGGTCACACACTTAAGAGCGGGAGCAAGTTCGGATTGGATCTGAACCTGTAATCTGGTTGGGTTGGACCTAAACCGGATTAGGACTGAGTTAGTGAGTTGGACTCACGGTGACTAGTGTTATATGGGCTTTAGTGAATGGGTCGCGCGAGCAGAGCCCACGTTCACTCCCTATATATAGTGGAGCACCGTAACCCAGAAAGGTTAATCGTTGTTCGGTTAGGTCATTCCATGTGTTGGAAACCCTAGCTCCACAGCAGTCCAGCCGTCGTACCGAACCTAGCAGTTCGCCGCCGGCGCTCCTCCTTGTACGTGTGGATACCAGCAGAGGTGTTGTGCGATCAGCACCAGGACGATCGGATCGTGAGGACTGCACTGCATTAACTGACGCGCTTCATCTGTAATCCGCAACTGCGCGTCTAGTGGTAAACCTCGTGGCCTTCTACCTCGGCTAGATCTTGGGATCACCACGTCAGAGGAAAAGTTTTTGTTTTATCTCTGCGTGGCCCAACACTTCTTGAGACCACTCGTGCCATGATGATTACTTCTTCCCTTCCTCCGCACTTCTGGGCTGAGGTTGTCGCTACGTCGGCTTACCTCATCAATATTCAGCCTTTTGCTGCTCTGCAGGGTGGTATCCCTCTTGAGCGCCTATCTGGACAGTCTCCAGACTACTCCATGCTTCGCTTGTTTGGTTGTGTTTGCTATGTTCTCCTTGCTCCTCGCGAACGCACCAAACTGACTGCTCAGTCTGTTGAGTGTGTCTTCCTTGGATACAGTGATGAGCATAAGGGCTATCGCTGTTGGGACTCCGTTGGTCGTCGGATGCGTATCTCTCGTGATGTTACTTTTGATGAGACGCGTCCTTTCTATCCTCGTCCCACCGCTGGTACCTACCCGGTGGAAGATATCTCTTTTCTTCTCTTTCCTGACACACCTCCTTCTCCTCCTATTGTGTCTTCTTCAGGATCTTCTCCCCCTGATGTCTCTTCTTTGACACCGTCCGCCTCTGCTCCGTCTAGTTCTCCTAGTTCTCCTCGTTCCCCGGAGTCTTCCTCTGCTATCCCTTCTTCTTCATCGTTGTCTCCTGAGTCGTCTTCCTCTGATGAGCTTCCCTCTACTCGTCCCGTTCGTCAGCGTCGTGTCCCCAACCGTTACTCTCCCAGTCAGTATGGTCTTTCTGTTGCCTCCGAGCCGACTTCTTATTGGGATGTTGAGCATCATCCTGAATGGCAGCTGGCCATGGCCGAGGAGATTGCTGCGCTTGAGCGCACTGGCACCTGGGATCTTGTTTCTCCCCTCCCGGTGTTCGTCCTATCACGTGTAAGTGGGTCTATAAGATTAAGACCCGCTCTGATGGATCTCTTGAGCGCTATAAAGCGCGTCTTGTGGCTCGTGGTTTTCAGCAGGAGCATGGTCGTGACTATGATGAGACCTTTGCTCCTGTGGCTCATATGACCACTATGCGTACTCTTCTTGCTGTTGCGTCTGTTCGTCACTGGTCTGTGTCCCAGCTTGATGTTCAGAACACCTTTCTAAATGGTGAGTTGAGTGAGGAGGTTTATATGCAGCCTCCTCCTGGGTATTCTGTTCCCGAGGGGATGGTTTGTCGTCTTCGATGTTCTCTTTATGGCCTCAAACAGGCCCCTCGTGCCTGGTTTGAGCGCTTTGCTTCTGTCGTGACTGCTACTGGTTTCTCCCCTAGTGCTCATGATCCAGCGCTGTTTGTTCACACTTCTCCTCGTGGACGCACTCTTCTTCTTCTCTATGTTGATGATATGATCATTACTGGTGATGATTCTGAGTATATCGCCTTTGTTCAGGCTCGCCTTCGTGATCAGTTTCTTATGACTGATCTTGGTCCTCTTCGATACTTTCTTGGGATTGAGGTCTCCTCCACTTCTAATGGCTTTTACATCTCCCAGGAAAAGTATGTTCAGGATCTTCTTGCTCGTGTTGCGCTTGGGGATGAGCGCACTATTGAGACCCCTATGGAGCTTAATGTTAAGCTTCAACCTACTGATGGTGATCCTCTTCCTGATCCGACGCGTTATCGTCATCTTGTTGGGAGTCTTGTTTATCTTGCTGTCACTCGTCCTGACATCTCTTATCTAGTTCATATTCTAAGTCAGTTTGTTTCTGCTCCCACCACCGCTCACTATAGTCATCTTCTCCGTGTTCTTCGTTACCTTCGGGGTACGATCACTCGTCGCCTTTTCTTTCCTCGTTCTAGCTCCCTCCAGCTCTAGTGCTATTCGGACGCTACGTGGGCGAGTGATCCTTCGGATCGCCGTTCACTTTCTGCTTACTGTGTGTTTCTTGGTGGTTCGCTCATTGCTTGGAAGACGAAAAAACAGACAGTGGTTTCCCGTTCGAGTGTTGAGGCTGAGTTGCGTGCTATGGCCTTGTTGACTGCTGAGGTGACCTGGTTACGGTGGTTACTTACAGATTTTGGGGTCTCTATTACCACACACACTCTGGTAATGTCAGACAGTACAGGTGCTATTAGTGTTGCACGTGATCCGGTCAAGCATGAGCTTACCAAGCATATTGGTGTTGATGCTTTCTATACACGTGCTCAGGTGCAGGCTTGGGTTATTGCGCTTCAGTATGTGCCTTCAGATTTACAGTTAGCGGATTTCTTTACGAAGGCACAGACCAGAGCGCAGCATGATTTCTTGCTCTTCAAACTCAGTGTTGTTGATCTACCATGAGTTTGAGGGGGGTGTTAGATGTATATATTTGTATATTGTATTTTCCGATATGTTAGGGGGCTTCCTGCATATTTGCACCTGTACCTGTACTATATATTGTGGCCTTTGGTCTCCAGAGGAATACATGTTACATATTCCTGATAAACCCAACCGATGACCATATTTGGTGCATAGATAGGTCAAGCCGGACGTGTTTATCCAGATGGGTCGGGCCATTGGGACGCCACGCACGTATCACGCGTCCGCACGGACGAGTTAGATTGATCCGGTAAAGATGCCCTAGAAAATATGATGGTGATCCTTTCGGCATATACACTCAGATTGGGTCCACAAGTAACGTAGCATGATTGAGACCTTGTTTCCTCGTGGAACACGTGCGGTGGCCATTCTGCGTGCAACGCCGGCCATAGAGGCGTACGACCGCACATATGGGTCCGTTTAGCGACAACCACGATGGTTAGAAGAATATTGATACTCCCTCATTAGAATTCAAATTCTATGTTTAATTTTTTGATGTCTTTGGTGTTTTATAAAAAGACAAATATTTTTTCATGAGAGTCGACATTCATGTTGACAAGCCGTTTGCTGGGTTACTCGAAAGGCGTTCGCGCGTTAGTGCGCAAGCAAGACGCTCGTGGTAACTGCATCGATCTCGAGACTCGCCAATCAGCCGTTTAGCAATAAGCCCCATCATGCCCGTCGCCCACTGGACCCACTATGCCACCAAGCTCAAGGAGGTGCACACTGAGTCTTCCGCGGGCTCATGATAGTGTGGCCTGGTCTGTTCTAGTCAGCCTAGTCAACCCAACATCTGATCAAGTTTTGGACATTAAGATTTGCTCCGGCCCAAACTTTGGTAGACCTGTATGTATTTTTTTGCCCAGCCAAGGAGGGTTATGGTTGGCGAGGCTAGGCAAAAGAAGACTTTTGACCGTGTTATGCAGCATGTTTGTTAACCTATACGAGTCATGGTTACATCGGTTGGACTACTATGGTCACCTTATTTGGTTGCATGTGCATTACTCTTTTGGCATATCTCATGCTAACGTGTCTTGTTTAGTTGTCCACATGAGGCACATTATGGTCATATTATTCTACCTTGTGGTTTGTTTACCATCGAGAAATTCATAGGTGCACATTTCTCTTTCTATGGACTTCTCCTAAATGAGTTATACACTCCTTCCTCTGTGTAGCACATAGATATTTAACAACATGAACAATACAAGATCATTATAATAAGCATGTACCAATCATAGCAAGCATCACATCGTGATACTAACACGTGCATGCATGGTCGTTAGCAAAAGGGATCCCGGTTCATCATAAATAGGGTTAACCTATCACCATCAAAATTGGGTGTCATCCTACAACGTCAGTTCACCATCACATTAGGGGTTGCTATATACCACCTCATGAGAAGATACAACCCATCAGAAGTTTTTAGGACATAGGTACACTATCACTGAAATTACAAATCAATCATCACATATTCCCTAGAGTCTTCCCGATGCATGTTTTGTCGTATCATGTCATTCTTTATCCAACCAAGCCACAAACTCACTGTATATGACTTCCTGCAAATCAGAAGTTCATGCTCACACTAACATACAATTGCACTTTTTCGTGAGTGAGAAATGCAACACACTCATATTGTGCATGTCATACAAATGCACATACAATTTCCCCACTTTTTTAGTTGGATGAGCTAGTAAGTGAGAAATCATAAGCTAAGAATTTACATTTTGCACTTGGTAGAGATAGAATTTGTGGCCAGTGTTGGTTCTTTCAAATGCGACACACTTGACAAGCTCAACCTTGTGAACATGGCACACCTCGGGAGAATCCACTGCTATGCCACGGAATGTGGGGTCTTCGATACAATCTAGAGCATAGCCCATGTCCGTGATGTCCTAGCAAAAATAGAATTCAACCGAGAGCAAATCCAAAATTCCCAAATTGGAAGCAAACCCTAACCCTAGGGAGGAATTGGGTAAAATTGAGCTTACCCCTATATATGACTGGCAAAAGCTCTCGTCGTCATTCCAGCTCGGCATGGCGACTTTAGCCGCCGCACATACGACTCGACGAAGAGGACGTAGTAGTCTTCACGGGAATGTCGTCGCTGCCAACGCTGATGACCACAGATGAGGGAGCTAACTGTTGCGGAGCGACCAGAGAAGAAAGCTCGAAGGGGGTGGTTTTTGTTTCGACGGTGTGTGGGGAGAGAGTGTTTCGGCAGGAGATGAGCAAATATCCTCCGCCCCCTTTTTGCTGCAGCGGAAAAGCTCCTGCTTGTGCCATCAACGGATGCGTTCGTGCGGGGAGCGCCACCTTTTGCATCGGGTGAGCACACGACAAGAATAGCCCCCCGTAAACGCAAAACGAGTGTTGTAGTTGGACCTGGTTGTGGTTAGTTAACATTCGTGCTGGCGCAGCCCAACCGTGGACATCCAAATTGGGCTGTTTCTTTGTCTCCACGGGCAGACTAGGCCTCATGCAAGCTACCAAAGCGTGCCCTCAACATTTGAGGGCTACCAATTTCAGACGAGACAAGAGTTTGATGGGTCGTTTGCTTTGTTTGCTGTCCAGACCACGACAGCTCCTGCTCGTCTTTCTTCTCCTTTTCACAACGGCAAGCGTGGAATCTGCTACTAAGAACACGCACCCGTACCACCGTGACCTGACTACAAGAAGCTAACAGAACAGCTGACATATTCCGGTTCAATCGCCACATTCAGGAACTGGTATAGTACAATGCACAAAAACCTATTAGTTGCACTAAAATTTATTCTAGAAATAAAATCAAGGAACTACTCTCTCCGTTTAAAAATATAAGATGTTTTAGGTTTGTGAAGGAGATGTATTTAGACACCTTTTAGTGTATAGGTTCAAACGAATCTAGACACTAAAAGGTGCCTAGATACATCTCATTCACAGACTAAAACATCTTATATTTCCAAACAGAGGGAGTACACACATGTCCAAAATGGCGACTGGATGTGCCTAAAGCAATAGCGTTCCCAGTGTGGGTGCTCACCACATGGAACATTGGAACTTGCATAGTAAGTGTCTCAATGCCACAAAGGCACTACAAATTGAATCCTCAATACCTCTCTTCCTACAAAATGATGAAATATGCTGACTTAAGAAAAAGAACAGGTGAGATGTATTTCAACCCAGAGCTCATGCCCAACTGTAACACAGATAATCGAGTACAAAATTTCCGGTTCATCCTTTTCAGCACCATTGTCTCATGTAGTTCAGATGGAAATGATATACCATTTGCCAGCTACACGATACTACAACACACACTACTGGTAAGTGATAAACAAGATCATGACTGCGTCTTCTTGGCAAACCGCTGCAAGGCCTTGGGCAGCTCGCTCTTCTCGCCTACCCGTTGCTTCTTGTCAGGCTGCCCTTCGATCTCCTTGTACTGGTCCAGCAAAGGCCTCTTGGCTCTGAGGACCACTTCCTCCTTCTTAGTGGCCCGCTTGCTGGGCTTGCTCCTACCCTTGGTCTTCTTCTTCACCCTGGTGTTCTTGGCGGCCTCCACGACCTCTTCGATCTCCTCCTCAATCTCCTTCTTGGTCTTCTTCTCTTTCTTCTTTGGCCGTCTCAGGCTACCGATCGCGTTCGGGTTGAGCATGATAGTCTCTGGCGGAAGCTTGTTGAGTAGGGCATGCACCTCCCTCTCCCTCCTTTGCTTGGCAGTCTCCACAGGGTTCTCGACAAAGGTGTCAAAGTTCGCCTCGCCTGATCCAGGAACTAGAATGGAAGAGAGGCCCATCGAGTGTCCGATCCCGCATATATCCTCATAAGGGCGGAACAAGACCTTGCCGACCTGATATCCCTTTACCATTCTGTGCTTCATGTAGATTTTGTAATCCTGGCCTCCACAATCCCTGTATATCTCTACTAGAGATCCGTTACTACCGGCCAACAAACCCTTCTGGCTGAAATCCAAGGACTGAGCACGTGCAGCGTACGAATGCACAACCTCATACTTCCTCAGATCCCAAATTTTAATCTTCCTGTCAACACCTGCAGTTGCCATAAGGTGACCGCCCTTGTCAAATGCAACAGCAGTCACAGGGCCATTGTGGCACAGCATTGTCACAAGTGGTTTCACACTGGTTGGCTTCCACATTGTAACTTTGCCACCAGCATGTCCAAGGCCAATGACAGCATTGTAGGGATTTACCCGCATGACATCCGTACGCCCAAGACCTGTCCTGTAGTTTGCAATCATCTCACCGGTGCTCATATCTTGGTAGTGGAGCTGCCCAAAGCTGTTTATCGATGCCAAGAGAAACTGTTTCTCCAGGAACTGGAGTTTCAGCGATTTACCGTGTTCCTGTTAAACAGAAGAGTGGTCACTGCTTAGACTCCCAAAGATAAGTTATAACTGCATTCTGGAGATAGCAAATCTTTCACAGATATGCATTGGGTACAAATAGATGATAGATAGCTCTAAGATTTATGATGACACACAGTTATAATGCTTATAAGTAAAAGCATTGTCCCATGAAATCCTATCTAACAATAAACTTGCAATTAGTTAACTGTCTGGTGCAAATAAGTAGAGACCTGAAGGCCATACATTATCTATTCGGTTATTTGCATGCAGGGCATTTTGTCACTCCAAACCTTCAAGTTGTAATAAATGTACATGGATTTCCACTGACATGTGCATCTAGATCAACAAGTGCTTTGAGTGGTACTTTACTAGTTTTCCAAGTAAAGAGAAAAGGTTTATTGCGTGCTGATAAGAACAAATCATTTGAATGCAGCTAAGGTGAAAATCCATTATTATCATTAGTTACGTGGAAACATAAGAAAAACGATGAATAGGAACATTCTATTATAATGGATTTTTTTCTACATACTGACTGCAAGCATGTGTAAAACTGACAGTTACAATAAAGTTTTCAAAATCATCAATAACTAGGATAAAGTAACCATGAACACAAGTGTATTCACATCATAATTACCTTTAGACAATGAATTTCTGTGCCATGACGATTATATATGTATGGATACCTGTTTCAACAACATTCTTGTGAGGAACTAAAAAAAATCCCAGAAATCGCATCATAATAAGCATGACAGCACAACTTTTCAAGGGTCCTACTATGATTTGGTGTGTGAAAAGGGGAAAGGGAGGCAGGGGCAGCAGGCCTTTACAAATGAAGTACCATTTCGACGTACAGTATTAACTGGCAGCTTATTTAAGCCAAACCGTGCCAAAGTCAGAACAACAACCCGTTCCCAAGTATTGAATTCAGAAGGCAATTCAAAGTTGTACCTACCTCGCATGTTTATGTACAAACAATTCAAGAGACTGCCAGATACTAGGCTTCTTGTTCACAGATGTCATGTTTATCATGATACCCCTCAAGGTAAAGTGTACAGGGAACAATGTAGTGAATTATATAGCATAAATGGCCCACAAATCAAACCATTGTGTAATATTGGTTCAAATATTCCAGGATCTGAGCATAGGTTGCTATGAACTTTCTAGAGCATCAAACCATAGGGTCATCTTCTTACATTTTTTTGAAGACTAGAGGATGGAAAACATTGATATATATTTATGAGCAATGGAAATATGCTGCAAAGATTAGGTACAGTCAAGAAATTACTTTTTCTGGGCGACAGCAAAGAGTTGCTCGTTGTGTAAGAATGCCACATCACGCACAGTTTCCCGCACCTAGAAAGGAAAAAAACATCAGATAAGTACAGTATACATGATATGCAATAAGAAATAATGTTAGAAATGTCTAGTCATTGCGATTATAAGAATGGGGGGATAGTTTTGGAGAAAAGTGGTGGATAAGAGTAACATTTTGACCAGGAACAAAACAATACGAGGCGGTCTTTTTCTATCATCACCATCAAAAGTGAAAGCCAGAAGAAAATCTTCTCGATGGTACTGACCAACAAGGTTCAGAAAGGTACTATTAGCCGCTGCCTAGACGCTACAAACAAAAGGAGCACGGAGACAAAATGCCAACCTCCTATTTGTTCATGCTTGCACGGAGATCCAACACAAGGCACACACTTTTATTAAGCTAGATATTAACTAAATTTGAATCACTAAACTTCAAATGGAATAAGTAAATCCACATGCTGGGAAACTACTTAAATGCTGAAAACTGACCTGAAACTCCTTGATGAGATCCATATTCAACATATCCATCATAGCAATATGACCTTTTCGCCCACCTACTATCATGTAGCGACCATTTGATGTGTATTCTAGAGTATAAGGACCAAGTACTGCATAAAAAAAATAGCTAGTCAGCCCCCTCATATCTCATGGTTATAACAAATTGAGGAAGTTCAACAAGGTGGCCCTATAGAGCATGTCTAGTGTCGAAAGACAAGAGCTTACAGCAAAGTTCTCTCAGTAAATTACTCAACTAACTGAAATAGTTTAATCGTACAAAACTGATAGTGTCAATATGAATTTATGGTTATAAATATTTAGCAAACTACCTTTCCCCTATACCTGTAGAAGACAAGCACAGGAAAGTCTTATTAAGTAGTGCCAAATAAATATCTAGAAATAAAATACTTTAATCTGGAAACAATAGTCATCTAATGGTACTCCATAAGTATCATCATTGGACATTGTCGTTGTTGGTGCTGGGTCATGTAGCTATTGGTGACATAGTTCCAAATAACGCTATAAAATTACGTAGTTACCAGGTAAGATCATATCAAATGGTTTTCTTGAACTCAAAAGGTCCACATTCTGAACAATATCTGGTTGCTGGTATCTATATGTCTTTTCCAAATCTTCATCAGGCTCTAAGTAGCCCCCTTCAATAGGCAAAAACCACTGCAAATTGAGTGATAGAGAATCAGAAATATGCAAATTCTGTAACGTTTACTTGATATTTGCTAAGTAAAAAGAGCAAGAAGCACAAGGTGGCCAAATAAGAAAAAAAAATAGGCATAACAGGGAATTTTAATTGGTTGAGTGTTATATTATTGTTCAATAAGCACCATGAAGTTATGCAAGAGTTCATCATCAAAATGACATGAAAATGATAGTCATGTCAATAATAACTGGTGAGGTGGTATGAAATAATTAACCTAAGGCAACAAATGATCCCCAGAAAAGAAAAATCCACTGAGCTATCATTCGTTGGCTATCATGTCATTGGTATAGAACAATATCACATTTAACATATAAATCCTATGCATATGAGTACACTGAACAGCTAAAGATAGAGCCATATGGTAATAACATCAACAAGATAGCAGTTTAGACTACCAGATCCCCTTCTATCATGCACACACGTACTGGGTGCTCTTTAGATTTCTATTGAGACGGCTACTTGTATATTTCTACATAGCAACAAATCCAACACGGCTTACCTTTTCAGCCTGCGCGGCAGCTTTGGCAGACAGCCCAATTAGCTTCTCTTTTCCAGTCAGCTGTCCTTTTAATTTCTTGTCACGCAAATTCTGCCAACCATTCCAATAAAACGAAAAAATGTCAATAGAAACTCCGGAAGTAGCAGAACTAGCATAGCAATTAGCGCTGAAGTAACACAGAGTAGCAGAACTACATGCGTCGTAGGGTAGTAATCGTACCGCCAAGTTAGCAGCCTTCCCTCGCGAGAACTTGGCCACCTTCATCTCCATTACTTCCATAGCGTCTTGGTGGTTCTTTCTCTCTTTGGGATCTTCTTCCTTAGCGATTCCCATTCTGCTCAGCTGCTCACTCTACTGCTGTGCGAAGCCGGGTTGTGCGGAGGTGGACGGGTGAAGGAGACCGGCGGAGAGCCCCGGCGGCGGCAGCGCGCAAGCGAGGGCGTGTGGTGGCACCGGAGGCGCGCAAGCGAGGCGTGTGTTTGCGGTGGCGGCGCGACGAGCGACTAGGGCTCGGGTGCGGCGCTGGTGTCTACCGTTTTGCGGAACGGAGTGCGGCTGGCTGGCTATAGCGGGATAGCAGGCCTTAGGCCTTTCTAGTGGTGAAAATCAATGGGCCAAACCTCCTTTTTTTCCGGCAAGGTAAGTCTTTTATTTATCGATTATCACGTGTCCACAGAATTGTTTGTGGGCCGTAGGTTAACATTTGAGCTGTCACTCTTTCCAAGTTCCGAAAATTTAAAATAAATTATCTCTTAAACTATTATTATCACTGGTGATTCGTTTTGAGTTAGTGAGATTCATACAATATTAGAAATACTGAGGCTTGTTTCCCTCTTAGATTTTTTCTTGTTTTTATAGATGATGCTTGCTCCATATAACCTCCCCCAAACTCAGCCAAACCCACACTCAAACTCATATCCAAATTGGCACGCCGCACGCATAGGTATACGTATAGCATATCATACTCTTCATTTTTTGTCTCACAGGACTGGTAGAACTCTGATCCATATCACGTACGTGCCGGTGCCAATCACCGCCAGGCCGCAATACAGTTCGGGGCGTGTCCAGCGAGGGTTTTACAAAGGGTGCTAGACTGTCCGGCCAGCTTTCGTTCCTAACACGCCAGATTATCTGGTCATTTATTGCGCCGCCGCACCAATATCCAGCATATACGCCGTCGCCAACGCTGTCGACACGCACGTACGAGCAAGTTTTATTGTGTTTACATAATGTAAGTATTTCTTTTACCATTTGTGGGTCTCGCATGAATGTTGTTAGCTAGAGGCGAAGGACATGTTAGTACTATGGTGATTATGCGCATTCCCCAAAGGTGTCGCCTGCCCGTTCTGCACCCGCCGCCGCCCGGTGCCCTCGGCTGCGCGGATTTTGG
Organism: Avena sativa; assembly: GCA_916181665.1. Taxonomy (NCBI): domain Eukaryota; kingdom Viridiplantae; phylum Streptophyta; class Magnoliopsida; order Poales; family Poaceae; genus Avena; species Avena sativa. The sequence continues at coordinate 96,818,307 of OV702294.1, forward strand.
AGGCACGTGGTCCTCGGAATGAGGTTACCTCTAGACGCTGATGTCGCCTCGCTCCTAGATGGACTCTCCGCACACCTCCCGGACAATGCACCCCCGTGCCCGCAACACGATGATCCTAGCGGTTATGGGTCAGTATGGAAATCCCGCAATAGCATGGTGTCCGAGGGGGACATGCTCTCCCCTAGCCACATTATTGCACTCATCGTGAGCCACCTACGACCGTGGGTGGTTCGTGCCCCCTGCCGTGTTGACCTAGGCTCCTTCCTGGTGTGGTATGACCGTGTGTCGTAGGAAACGTCTGCATGCGTGCCCCCTCCCCCTCCCCTTCCTTGTACTCTTGGCCGCGGAATGCCCCCCCCCACCCCCCCACCCCCCTCCCCCCCTCGTGGCGTCGTGCGTCTGTGCACAGCTGCCTGACACCCTTTGTACCCCTTTGTTTTATGATAAAAATGCGCCGTGAGTTCAGGTAGATGATCGTCCCGTTGCACTCTCAAAAAAATTATGCGCGCGCTAGGGATTCCACCATCTCTGTCAAGTTCTTTCTTTATTTTCAGAGTCTCTAATATCGAGTTCTCGACCGTAGACCGATATCTCACTCTCGGGTTGTCGCTCTTTCCTCGTTCGTGTCCGGATGCAAACTTTGCACAATTAACAGCTTAACTGCAGCGCTGTCAAAAAAATAATTGTGAGCTGCTTGTTCGTCTGGCCGGGGCAGAGGGAGCCACGTCCCAGAGCGGTACGAGTACGACGTCCATCAACGGAGGCCGGTCGGCCGGGTTCGATCCAGGAAACTGAATAGTCCTCAGCGTACATAGCACCACTACTGCTTACCAGCAGGAGCAGCACCTCTTTGCACTTTTCACTGATTTGTATTAAGCTTGCTCCCTTTTTCACCTCCCTGAAAAGCTCAAAACTTCTGTTCAGAAGAAGGCGGAGGATACCCCACAAGTTGCACAACAAGTTTAACGAATGCCAGAAGGTTCAGTAAAGTGGGATTTATACTTTATTTCTTGCATTCAGAAAATCGCAATAGTTTAGATGCTCTGGTTACTTAACTCCTAGTACTAGTTTATTTTTTAAAATCTGCTTAACTCCTAGTTCAACTCCGAATGTTGCATTCTTACTTTCAGGTTTCATCATTAGTCCAGTCAAAACAACTAAAGTTTGACCAACGGTATAGAAAATTGTACCAATATTTATGATATTAATTAATTTGTATGTTTTGAAAGTGCATTCGAAGATGCATCTAGCGATGTTAATTTGATGTTGAAATACTGAAATTTTATTCTATGAAGTTGGTCGAGTTTTTTTTTATATAGGATAAAACTTAAATATACACTTATTTGTTGATGAAGAAAGTATATTCATAATCACACGGCTGATATGGCTCGATTACTAGGGGACGTCTGAGGCAAAACCCCATGCCGCCCCTTAGGCCCTTACCTCTCCTTCCACCTCGCTCCCCTTGTCGTTGTCATAGGACACCATCGGATTGAGCTCGTGTGGTGGACAGCAACAACAGACCATTCCCTTTGTGAGTAGGATGGATACCGGCATGAGAGACTCGGTCTTCATCGAGCTCCTGTCACGACGGTTTAGGCGGCCCGTCGGTGTCCTTGGCAGTGAGTCTCCAACGGTTGAGAGTTCGGTATCCGACGGTTGTGAGGGCTTTGTCCTATGGGGTAGTCCTGGCGAGATGGGTCAAGGTGGCGACTCCTTCCTGCTCAGGTGAGGCATGTCTTGGTAATTGTATGCGGCATGCTTGGGGCTTGTGGTTGCGTGGAGACGAAACGAGGGGTTCATACAAATATGGCCATGCTGGCCAGATCTAGCTCGTTGGCGTTTGTAGCGACAAGGAATGTGTGTGATAATCTATTTCTTTCGGAAATCGACGCCAATGGGGGAGAAGTTTTAGAGGGTTTAAGGGAAGTTGGTTGATGCATTGAGTTTGTTCTTAAGCATTTGACTTTCATGCTCTTGCATCTTTATTGTTGCTTAGCATGTGTTATATATAGAGGGAACTCCACCAATGATAATGATTGGCAATATATGCAATGAAATTCAAGTTCATCACACATGCATAGATTGTGGGGGAGTTTGCTCTATATATGGTGGTGGTACCAATATCACATACTTTTGTAGTATTTGATATTGGTATTACCATCTTATTCATTAAAATTCCTTATATAAACCCTCTTAAAGGGATTGTCATCAATTACCAAAATGGGGGAGATTGAAAGAACATGTGGGCCCCCATGTGTGGTTTTGGTAATTAATGACAATATTTATGGACTAATGTGTGTATTAAGTTATACTTGTAGGAATTTTCCATTGGCACCGCTTGGAGCTTGTGTCGGCTTCAAGGTCGATGAAATGATAAGAAGATATGTTGTGCAAGCTCAAAATGTGCAATCTTTAGAAGATCTCATGTTTGATGCTTGCCATCCTCGGTGATCATGGATCGATGATGAGGAATCAAGAAAGGCGTTCCATCTTGAGAAGGTAAAGATCGTCTACATCGAGCTCAAGTGGAATGCTCAAGGCAAAGGTATAATCTTGATAGGTTTTCCCTTTTGCCGGTCTTATATTGTTAGTGGAAGACCGGGTTTAGGATAGATAACCGTACTATCAAGAGGGGCTCTCGAATGAGTAACTCGATCACATCATTCGAAGAGAGCTCAAACCTTTGCATACTTGCATCATCGTATTTGGTTGTTATTTGGTCTTATCCATGTGAGGATATAGAGCTTGTGGTAATCTCCATAACATGCTCTTGTTCATCAAAATCGGATCCCTCTTTTATATCTTATTGCGATTTTGATCTATGCGGTTTTTCGGTTTCTCACCAAGTGAGGTATCTCACATTATTATACTTGATACATTCTCACTTGGTGATAACCAATATTTTCACCTTTTATAGGGAAGCTCATGTCGTCCTCTTTCCAACGCAATTGGAATTGGGTCGATCGGAGTTACCAATCAAAAGTTATAGCCGTTTGAATATCTACTGGTCTCCTAGGTACCAAAATGCGGTACTACCGCATTTTAGTACCTAGCAAGGCATAAGGTTTTGGAAAGTTGCCAAAATCCACTGTCGGGCTAGGTACCCAAAAGCGGTAGTACCGCATTTTAGTACCTAGCGCGGCAGAAGGTTTTTTACTTCGTCATTTGGATCTATACTCCCTTGATGGACTATGATGTTTCTTTGCATGATCTTATAGAGGTTGTTGTCCTCTTCGAAACGAGCCCAAGATCATCGAAATCGGAGTCCGGATGCAAAAGTTATGGTTGTTTTCGTTCTGTGATGACCGGTAGTACCGGACCAGGATCCGGTAGTACCGGGGTCCGGTAGTACCGCTTTTTGGTACCGGGAGCGCAGAGAGAAAATGCGTTTGGAGCCCCAGGAACCCCAGGAAATGTCCGGTAGTGCCGGAAAAAAGTCCGGTAGTACCGGGAATCGCGTTTTTGGGCTGCAACGGTTGGATTTTGGAGGGCCTATATAAGGGGCCTTCTTCCCCAATGGTTCCTCAACCATTCTTGCAAGTTTTCCTCTCCATTGTTGAACTTCTTGAGCTTGCTTTCTCTCAATACCTCCAATGATTCTTGCATATTCTTGAGGGATTTGAAAGAGGAGATCTAGATCTACAATCCCACCAATCAATCTCTCCTCTAAGTGAGGGGAACATATTGGGATCTAGATCTTGGAGTCTTTTGTGGATTTCCTCCATTGTTCTTCCTCTCTTATTCTCCCATAAGCTTTTATAGCTTTGGTGGAATTTGGGAGAGAATGATTTGAACACCTTTGTGGTGTTCTTGCCATTTGCATGTGGTGCATCGGTTTGAGTTCTCCTCAGAGGATTTGGTTTGAGTTGCTCATTGGAGCTTGTCCCTCTTGGGTTCTTGGACCCCTAGACGGTTTTGTGGCCTTGGTGGCATTGTGGCCTTGGTGGCATTTGTTGAGGCCTTTTGTGGCATTTGTTGGGAGCCTCCAATTAAGTTGTGGAGAAGTGCCCCAACCTTGTGAGAGGTTCCGGTTGCCACCGACAAGTGCACCGATAGTGGAAGCGTGGATCGATCCCGTTGGGGTGAGATTCACCGGAGAATAAGGGAGGCCTTTTGTGGCGTTGGTGGTTTGATACCACCCCCTCTCCAAATGAGACGTACTCCATGTTGGGAGGAACTCGGTAAAATATCAGTGTCCCCGCGTGCCTCGGTTATCTCTATACCCGAGCTCTTTACTTATGCACTTTACATTGTGATAGCCTTCGTGCTTGAAGTAATATATATCTTGCTATCACTTTGTTGCTTGTATTGCTTAGCATAAGTTGTTGGTGCACATAGGTGAACCTTAGTTGTTCTAGGTTGTGCTTAACAAAGTAAACACTAGTTTTATTCTGCCTTCGTTGAGCCACTCTAGGAAAAGTTTTAATCGCCTATTCACCCCCCCTCTAGGCGACATCCGTATCCTTTCAATTGGTATCAGAGCACGGTCTCTCATTTTAGGCTTCACCGCCTTGAGAGTAAAGATGTCGGCTAGGGGATTAGTGCACAAGGACACGCTCACATTCGATGGCACAAATTATGATGTTTGGAAAATTCGCATGCTTAATTTATTTCGGGAAATTCACCCAATTATCGAGGGATATCTATATGTGGGTATCTCTTCTCCTATGGATACCCAAAACGAATCTTTAGAAGAGAAGTTGAACTCTCATATAGATGCTCTAGCTACTAAAATTCTTTTGCATGTTGTGAGCAATGTAGTTCTTTCTTATATCATGCCTTATTCAAGCTCTCATGAGATATGGACCAAGCTTCAAGATAAATATAGCAAGTCCAACATTTTTGAGGATGATTGTGTTGCTTCCACTTCCGGTCGAGATGAGTTCTCATCCTCTACCACTTCACCAACATGTGACTTTTCACAAGGTAATGATATGGTGAGTGGTGATAGAAATTGCAATTTGGATAGTGTGCTTACTATTTGTAATCCTTCATCTCTATCTAGTTGCAATGATCTATCTTTGGACCCTAACACTTCTAGCACTACAAACTTCTTACATGCTTGTGTTAATAGTCCTTGCATATCATGTAGAAATGACTTGAATAAATCTCATGATGATATGCTCATGTTCTCTTGTTGCCATGATAAAAATGCTTCTATTTCCTCTAGTGCTTGTGTTGCTAACCATGTAGAGGAAAATGGAGATTCTATGGGCCAAGACAAGGTCTTGAAGAGAGCTACAAGTGCAATCTCATCATCACCTTCCTCCGGTTCTCACATGTGCCTTATGGCTAAGGGAACAAAGGTAACCTCTTTGAATCCCATTGTATCTCATGATGATGATGATGATGAGGTTGAGAATGATAATGATTATTATAGAGGTAAGTATGATATTACCTCTATTAAGAAAATGGGAGAGGTTGTCTATAGCGCTCTCTTCAAAAATAAAATTGCTTCCTCCAACTTTCTTGAAATCTTGAATTGTGCCATAGAAGGCAATGATCTTATTGAGGAGCAAGAAAACTTAATTGATGAAAAGTTTGCACTTGAGCGTGAGTATGCTAATGAAGTTGCACAACTAAAGGACTCCCTTGAAGAAGAACAAACCACCAAAGAATCTCTTGAGGAGACTTTTACTCTAGAATTATCTAGAGTAAAGGAATACCATGATAGAGAACTTGCGGTGGCTAACTCCTTCAAGATTAAAAATGATGAACTTGAAGTTGCTTATGCTAAACTTGTTGAGGATTTTAAGCACCTCGAAAATGGCTCTCGGGTCGTTAAGAGGGAGCTCATCAAACTCACCGAGTCACATGAGCAACTTAAAGCTTCATATTTAAAAGAGCTTGACAAGTTGCCCTCACCTCTTGCTAATAATAATGATGCTTGTGCTACTAACTCTATTTCTTGTGAAGCATCTATTTTGAAGGAGAATGTTGAGCTAAAGGCTCAACTTGCTTTGCTAACTAGCAACTATGGGAAATTAGAAGAAAGTCATGTTAAGCTCTCGAGCTCGCATGAGGATCTTCTAGTCTCCCATGGTAGGCTAAAGTTAGATCATGAGGCCATCGTGTCAAAGGTAACATCTAGTGGGCCTCATGTGGACATTAGCACTATATCTACTCCAAATGTTATATTGCCATGTGCTAGTCCTTGTAATTCATCCCCTCATAACCATGCTATATCTTGTGATGAATTACATTCCTTGCCTTATTGCTCTAATAATGTAGCATCTACTTCCTCTAGTACTTTTGTTCAAACTAACCATGTAGAGGAAATCAAAGAGCTCAAGGCTCAAGTCACTTCTTTGAAGAATGACTTGAAAAAGGGTCATAAAGGGAAGGTCGCACTCAACAAAATCTTGAGTGTGCAAAAATCCCCCAATGACAAGAGTGGGCTTGGATTCAACTCCAACGTCAAGAACAAGTGCACTATCAAGTTGAAGCACAAGGACAACAAGAATAATGGCCAAGATCAAGTCAAGAATCCGTCCAACATTGTTTGCTTCAAGTGCAAGGAAGAAGGGCACCATGTTAGATCTTGCCCATTGAAGAAAAAGCCTCTTAGTGGGAAGCAACAAGGGAAGCGGCCTCAAGCTCCACCTCAAGTCATTAATGGGCCTCTTCCTAAGAGGACTACTCGAGCTCTTCCTCGAGTTGTGGCTTCACCTAAGAAGAAAGATGGCAAGAGTAGAACTTGCTACATATGCCGTGAAAAGGGGCACATTTCTTCCTCATGCACTATTGGTATCTCCTCTTCCCATCCTATCTTGATTGATGATGCTTATTCACTTCGTAAGGATGAGGTTGGCAATGTGTTTGCCAAATTTGTTGGTGGCCAATGTGGTGTCAAGAAAAGAACCATTTGGGTTGCCAAGCCTATTGTGACTAACTTCTTAGGACCCAACTTGGTTGGGGACCAACAAGCCAAAACTTGATAAATAGGTGTGTTTTGGAGGGCATTGGAGTCTTGGCTACATTATGAAGAATTGAGGGATCTTCATCAATTATTTTTATCAAGCCAAGCCATTTGAATTGTCATGATTATATTATATTTCCAGTTTTCCTCCTTGTGATAACATATGCTAAACTCTTTACATTGAAAGTTACTCGCCCCCTTGTGCATGTGTTGGTTTTGTATCTTCCATGCTTTTGTACATGTTGTGCTATCCACTTTATCTTGAGATATCAAGCATATTTGTGTATGATTAGGTGGCACACCATGTATGTGTGTTTATTATGTTCGAGCCTTGCTTGGTTATATTTGGTATCTTATTTGGCTCTTGTGAGAAATTAATGGATTATCCCATTTTGGGGGAGTGTTATGCTTGGGCATTCCACAATCCTAAAATTGTGTGTACATGAGGAATATCACCTAGTATTTATATTGGATTATTGTCTAGTCTATATGTGGTATAATTCTCATGAGAAATTTAAGTTTTATAATGTCCATTAATTATCTCTATTTGTATTATTTTGCCTCACGATGGTTTTATGGTAGTATCACATTATGGGGGAGTCATATGCTTAGTGCTTATTACAATCCTAGAAAATGTGAAAATTCGAGGTTGTGTCACTTAAAATTGATATTGATAATTATCTAGCTCCTAAGTGACACACGTGCTCATACATGTTCCAATTTGCTTGAATGCCCTTATTGCTCATATTTTGGATCTTGTTTGTGAGAGTGCTTCTTGGTATGTGTTTCCTCATATTTAGATATATATATATATACGCATGGAAACCATTTGCTTCAAGTTACTCTAATCACTAGTGATTGTGTGACAATTGGAAGCTACCAAGAATCTTGTTCGGAGCATCAAACTTAATTCTTATACTTTGTTATATGCTTCTTTGTGTGAATATGATCTTGGATATCCGAATGAACTACCTAGGGAAGATTATTCTCAATACTTCCTGTCATTGGACAATTAGTAGTAAATTTATGGTAAATTTTATTGATCATATTCACTTTGGCCCTTTCTTAAATCTTGTCCTATCTTTGGCCAAGTAAATGTATTGTGTGCTCCCATGTTTTCCTTTCTACTTTTGGATCCTTTTATTTTTATTGGTATCCTTTTGTGTTTTATTTATTGTAGGTACTAGTGATGATCCCATTTGTGTGCATTTTGCATTCAAAAGGAAAATCCTATATAATGCACTATCTATGGGGGAGCTCTCCTATATTATTTAGAACACTCACATTTATGCTTCTTTGTTTGATCCATATCGGGTTTTATGTGCTTGGAACCTCAATCTTTTTGTTTTGGTATTTGTGCCATCATGAGAAGTTTGGGGAGTTTGGTTTCTTGTTGGAACCTTGCTCTTTTTGGGAGTTGGTTTTGTCTCACTTGTTTCATGATTTGACCATTTTAGAATGAGATAAATCCTTGAGCATTTTTATTTCTATCTTTTGCTCCTTTGGTTTTAGCCTAGTTCATTTGTTGAATTTGTGATCTTTCATGTGTTGAATTGGTTCTTGAATATAATTTGGACATCGTTTGTCGAGTCACACCCTTGTGTGTGCAATCTCGATTTACTTGGTGTTTTTGTTCAAATTGTATCTTCTTTTTGGTTCTTGAAAGCTTTATGCATGCATATTTACTATATGTTTATATTATGGCATGCTTGCTTTCTTTGATCCAATATATAGGGGAAACTCCACCAAATCCCATCGGCTAAGTTGTGCATGAAATTCAATTTCATATCAATATGCACATATTTATGTAGAGTCTCTCCTATGTATTGTAGTTGCACTAACTACATTGAACCCAATTAGTTTGGGGACCATTTTGTACTTAGATGTGTTTTAGGTACATTGGAGATATATTGGACGCTTGTCTCTCAATTTTGAAGAAGTGATGCTTAGAAGAAAATTTTAGGCAAGCTATAGGATGATCAACGAATTCATATCCTCTACATCCTACCAATTATATATCGGTAACAAGTATCTCTTTCTCATGCTCACATATCTTGATTCCAACCGTTTGTTGGTTGTCTTCTAGCATGAATTAATGTATTTGTAATTGTTGTAGTTCTAGCCATGGTTTTAAGAGGACTCACTATTGTAAATGTGTATAAGTTGAGATGAGTGCATATAATTGGGACTATACAAAATCATGCATATGAGCCATCAATCCCAAATATGCCAATCTAGCAATTTTATTGCCTATCTTTTCCTCAACTTCTCTCATGTGCAATACTGAGATTTTGCTAGTTTTAGTGATACTTGTTGCCTTTCTCCATATATTCCAACTTTCTCCTTTTTCCTTTGGTGATAGTTGTAATATATGTAGTGTGTTGGTGTTTGAAGTTCATTAATGTACAATAAGATAGATTTGAGCCTTTGGCCATGCTTTGAAGAAAAAATCTTATTGGTATATATTATGACTTCATTTTTGCTTTTCATATGCCTTCTTGTATATCTTCTTTATGTGTGCATATTTCTTTGTTGGCATATGTCTCTGTGATGTTTTCCACTTATAGACATATACACATATGAGAAGATAATTTTAATTGATTTTTAATCCTTGGAGACCACCTTTCTATTCCTTTTGATTCTTCAGTGGCTTCCAAATTTAATTTCCTATGAGTGTTAGTTCCTCTTGTTTGCATATTTGGGCACTCATATTTGCTCTCTCATGCCTTGCATTGTTAAATAAACTTGGACGAGTGAGGATTCCATGATTATCCACCTTGTTCCCAAATACAATTATCATAATTGGTGCATTATCTTTGGGGAGCTCATCTAATTCATTTGATAATTCTCATTTGTCTTATTTATCATTTGTTGTGCCTTAAATGTTTATGGAGAAGTGAGGAATCCATATTTGAGCATTTTTGTATTGAAATACAACGATTCTAAAGTGTGCACAAATCTTGGGGAACTTCTCTATTTTATTTAAGCATTTATTTGATCTTTCATTTCATGTGTTTTAAATGTTTATGGAGGAGTGAGGATTCCATATTTGTGCATTTTTTGTATTGAAATATACCGATTTTAAAGTATGCACAAATCTTGGGGAGCTTCTCTATTTTTCTATTTCAAACACTCTTTTGCTCATATCATAACATCTTGTTGTTTCCATTTGGACTCATTTGTTGTTTTCAATTGGTTGTCGGACCTTGTAATTGCTTGCATCATTTGGATTTATTTTGGAAACCTTCGGGTCCTCGATATAGTCCTACTCCCTCCTAAGTATTCATCATTGGATATGTGCGAAGGCACACCTTTGGAGGAATTATTACTATATTTGCCTTCTAGAACTTGTCACCCATTTCGGCAATCGATGCCAATGGGGAAGAAGTTTTAGAGGGTTTAAGGGAAGTTGGTTGATGCATTGAGTTTGTTCTTAAGCATTTGACTTTCATGCTCTTGCATCTTTATTGTTGCTTAGCATGTGTTATATATAGAGGAAACTCCACCAATGATAATGATTGGCAATATATGCAATGAAATTCAAGTTCATCACACATGCATAGATTGTGGGGGAGTTTGCTCTATATATGGTGGTGGTACCAATATCACATACTTTTGTAGTATTTGATATTGGTATTACCATCTTATTCATTAAAATTCCTTATATAAACCCTCTTAAAGGGATTGTCATCAATTACCAAAATGGGGGAGATTGAAAGAACATGTGGGCCCCCATGTGTGGTTTTGGTAATTAATGACAATATTTATGGACTAATGTGTGTATTAAGTTATACTTGTAGGAATTTTCCATTGGCATCGCTTGGAGCTTGTGTCGGCTTCAAGGTCGATGAAATGATAAGAAGATATGTTGTGCAAGCTCAAAATGCGCAATCTTTAGAAGATCTCATGTTTGATGCTTGCCATCCTCGGTGATCATGGATCGATGATGAGGAATCAAGAAAGGCGTTCCATCTTGAGAAGGTAAAGATCGTCTACATCGAGCTCAAGTGGAATGCTCAAGGCAAAGGTATAATCTTGATAGGTTTTCCCTTTTCCCGGTCTTATATTGTTAGTGGAAGACCGGGTTTAGGATAGATAACCGTACTATCAAGAGGGGATCTCGAATGAGTAACTCGATCACATCGTTCAGAGAGAGCTCAAACCTTTGCATACTTGCATCATCGTATTTGGTTGTTATTTGGTCTTATCCATGTGAGGATATAGAGCTTGTGGTAATCTCCATAACATGCTCTTGTTCATCAAAATCGGATCCCTCTTTTATATCTTATTGCGATTTTGATCTATGCGATTTTTCGGTTTCTCACCAAGTGAGGTATATCACATTATTATACTTGATATATTCTCACTTGGTGATAACCAATATTTTCACCTTTTATAGGGAAGCTCATGTCGTCCTCTTTCCAACGCAATTGGAATCAGGTCGATCGGAGTTACCAATCAAAAGTTATAGCTGTTTGAATATCTACTGGTCTCCTAGGTACCAAAATGCGGTAGTACCTAGCAAGGCAGAAGGTTTTGGAAAGTTGTCAAAATCCACTGCCGGGCTAGGTACCAAAAAGTGGTAGTACCGCATTTTAGTACCTAGCACGGCAGAAGGTTTTTTACTTCATCATTTGGATCTATACTCCCTTGATGGACTATGATGTTTCTTTGCATGATCTTATAGAGGTTGTTGTCCTCTTCGAAACGAGCCCAAGATCATCGAAATCGGAGTCCGGATGCAAAAGTTATGGCTGTTTTCGTTCTGTGATGACCGGTAGTACCGGACCAGGATCCGGTAGTACCGGGGTCCGGTAGTACCGCTTTTTGGTACCAAAGAGCGCAGAGAGAAAATGCGTTTGGAGCCCCAGGAACCCTAGGAAATGTCTGGTAGTGCCGGGAAAGTCCGGTAGTACCGGGAAAAAGTCCGGTAGTACCGGGAATCGCGTTTTTGGGCTACAACGGTTGGATTTTGGAGGGACCTATATAAGGGGCCTTCTTCCCCAATGGTTCCTCAACCATTCATGCAAGTTTTTCCCTCCATTGTTGACTTTCTTTATCTTGCTTTATCTCAATCCGTCCAATGATTCTTGCATATTCTTGAGGGATTTGAAAGAGGAGATCTAGATCTACAATCCCACCAATCAATCTCTCCTCTAAGTGAGGGGAACATATTGGGATCTAGATCTTGGAGTCTTTTGTGGATTTCCTCCATTGTTCTTCCTCTCTTATTCTCCCATAAGCTTTTGTAGCTTTGGTAGAATTTGGGAGAGAAGGATTTGAACACCTTTGTGGTGTTCTTGCCATTTGCATTTGGTGCATCGGTTTGAGTTCTCCTCGGAGGATTTGGTTTGAGTTGCTCATTGGAGCTTGTCCCTCTTGGGTTCTTGGAACCCTATACGGTTTTGTGGCCTTGGTGGCATTGTGGCCTTGGTGGCATTTGTTGAGGCCTTTTGTGGCATTTGTTGGGAGCCTCCAATTAAGTTGTGGAGAAGTGCCCCAACCTTGTGAGAGGTTCCGGTTGCCACCGACAAGTGCATCGATAGTGGAAGCGTGGATCGATCCCGTTGGGGTGAGATTCACCGGAGAATAAGGGAGGACTTTTGTGGTGTTGGTGGTTTGATACCACCCCCTCTCCAAACGAGACGTACTCCATGTTGGGAGGAACTCGGTAAAATATCGGTGTCCCCGCGTGCCTCGGTTATCTCTATACCCGAGCTCTTTACTTATGCACTTTACATTGTGATAGCCTTCGTGCTTGAAGTAATATATATCTTGCTATCACTTTGTTGCTTGTATTGCTTAGCATAAGTTGTTGGTGCACATAGGTGAACCTTAGTTGTTCTAGGTTGTGCTTAACAAAGTAAACACTAGTTTTATTCCGCCTTCGTTGAGCCACTCTAGGAAAAGTTTTAATCGCCTATTCACCCCCCTCTAGGCGACATCCGTATCCTTTCAGCGTCGAATAAGGAAGAGGATCACCATCGGTAGGTTGAATCTTAACATTAAGCTCCATAGGGGTCTCAACAGTGCGCTCATCCCCAAGAGCAGCACGAGCAAGAAGATCCTGAATATACTTTTCCTGGGAGATGTAAAAGCTATCAGAAGTGGAGGAAACCTCAATCCCAAGAAAGTATCGAAGAGGACCAAGATCAGTCATAAGATTTGATCACGAAGACGATCCTTAACAAAGGCAATATACTCAGAATGATCATCAGTAATGATCATATCATCAACATAGAGAAGAAGAAGAGTGCGTCCACGAGGAGAAGTGTGAACAAACAACGCTGGATCATGAGCACTAGGGGAGAAACCAGCAGCAGTCACTACAGAAGCAAAGCGCTCAAACCAGGCACGAGGGGCCTGTTTGAGGCCATAAAGAGAACGTCGAAGACGACAAACCATCCCTGTGGGAACAAAATACCCAGGAGGAGGCTGCATATAAACCTCCTCACTCAACTCACCATTGAGAAAGGCGTTCTGAACATCAAACTGTGAGTCTGTGACACAGACTAGTGACGAACAGAAGCAACATCAAGAAGAGTACGCACAGTGGTCGTATGAGCCACAGGAGCAAAGGTCTCATCATAGTCACGACCATGCTCCTGCTGAAAACCATGAGCCACAAGACGCGCTTTATAGCGCTCAAGAGATCCATCGGAGCGGGTCTTAGTCTTATAGACCCACTTACACGTGATAGGACAAACACCGGGAGGGGGAGAAACAAGATCCCAGGTGCCAGTGCTCTCAAGCGCAGCAATCTCCTCAGCCATGGCCAGCTGCCATTCAGGATGATGCTCAGCATCCCGATAAGAAGTCGGCTCAGAGGCAACAGAAAGAGCATACTGACTAGGAGAGTAATGATTGGGGGGAACGACGCTGACGAACAGGACGAGTAGAGGGAAGCTCATCAGAGGAAGACGACTCAGGAGACGACGATGAAGAAGAGGGAATAGCAGAGGAAGACTCCGGACAACAAGGAGAGCTAGGAGAATTAGACGGAGCAGAGGAGGATGGTGTCGAAGAAGAGACATCAGGGGGAGGGGATCCTGAAGAAGACACAATAGGAGTAGAAGGAGATGTGTCAGGAAAAAAAGAAAAGAGATATCTTACACCGGGTAGGTACCAACGGTGGGACGAGGATAGAAAAGGCGCGTCTCATCAAAAGTAACATCACGAGAGATACGCATCCGACGACCAACGGGGTCCCAACAGCGATAGCCCTTATGCTCATCACTGTATCCAATGAAGACACACTCAATGTTGGAAATATGAGCAATTTATCAAGTGATTTATGCGAGATAAACAGTAGCTAAAACATGACTATAATGATCGAAAATAAACTAGCCAAGTCATCTGACAGAAAGTGTTGAAAGAGTTGCAGATAAATCGAAATAAGCTGAACAAGATGAAGAAAGAAAACATACAGCAGTGTGCCGGAGTTGGAGTTGTCACCCATGTCGTCTAGGAAGAGGTTCTCGATGGCAGGAAAGAAGTCGTCATTAGGGAAGATGTCGTCGGCGTCGGTGGAGGAGTCTGTGATGAAGCCAGTAGTCACGCCGATAGCTCTCCCCAAAAACCTTATCGCCCTTCTCCCGTACAGGACTCGAAGAGGCGGGGTTCCGGAGGCCTACTGTCCCGACTCGCGGTGCACGCCGCAAGACGGGATGGGGAAGAACTGTTGGCAGCTCAGTGCTCTAGAACTTGGATGCGATGGTTCTGATCGATGCCTGAGGAAAGGAGCGACCTTCCTCTCTTATAGGCATGGGTAGACAGGCGAACATGCGATGTCGTAAGAGGAAACGAACAGGCAGCGACCAAAGCCAAACAGCCTCCACTAATTTCGAATTAAACCTCCACTGAGTCGTATTTAAAACCCATTTAGCAGAACTGTTCAAATTTTGCACACCCGTTTGTATACCAGTCATGCGTGGCAAAAAAGAACTCGGTTCGGCGAGATTCCTGCAACCCGCAACCCACGGCGCGCGCGCGCGTGTCGTGACGAGGCGAGGCGTGGCGAGGCAGGCGACGGAGGAGGAGGAGCACGCGTGTGGGACTCTCTCCTTCTCCTTCTCATCCTTTTACCAAGTGGTAGGAGAGCCTCCCTTATAAGCTGGTGCAAACCTCCTTCAACTAGCAATGTGGGACTAAACATTTGTCCCACCTCTTGCCATGCATGAATGGGCCACATGGGCCTCTAGGATTTTCAGGAATTATTGGAATGGAAAATGGACTAGGCTATTTGGGCCAAAATTCCAACAATCCCCCACCAGATCCCAGAGGCACATGTAATTTGCCTTTGGTTCCAAAACATTGTTTATATATCGGTACTGCAGTGAAGAATGTTAAGTTGAACTTCCACCTAGAATTCTATGCTACATTAGGTTGCGACTTGTACAGTGGACTATGCCTTAAACTGCAAGTTTGCTGCAACCTAGCTTCACACGAAGCCTTGACCGATACTGGGCTACCGTGGGACTTCCCCGCGGGTGGAGCTTATGCGTCATACTCCATGGCCTTTCATGAGTTTATTAGAGAGCACCCAACTCTCATAGACTGCAACGTTTGACAGTCAGACTCATATAGGTGTGTTCTTCAACAGATGTTCTGCAGGACAACATCTCTGCTTAAGATTAAGCCATTTATAACACATTAAGATAAAAATCAACCTGTCATGCAGAATAGAAAAGTATTGCATCTTCACGGAGTGGTGTTCATTAAAGTAGGAATACTTTCCTCTCAGTCTACCAACAGCTTGTCTCCCAATTCTAATTCATGGGATCTCCGATCACATAGATTGGTTTGCCACTATGGAAAACTCATAGTGTGGGTGTCATACCCATCTCCTTCGATGCATTTTCTATCACATTGCGTGATAGTCCCTTTGTGAAGGGATCTGCCAGGTTCTTAGATGTTTGGATATAATCCAATGCAATAACTCCGGAGTTTCTCATTTTCCTGATAGATTTTAGTCTCCTCTTCACATGTCTTGAGGACTTCATATTATCCTTAGAACTGTTCACCTTAATAATCATAGTTTCATTATTACGGTTCATTGGAATTGCAGGTATAGGTTTTTCAACCACATGTAAGTCCATCAAGAGTTCACGAAGCCACTCTGCTTCAACAGTGGTCGTGTCTAGTGCTGTGATTTCTGCTTCCATAGTTGACCTCGTTAAGATGGTCTGCTTGCAAGACTTCCAAGAAACAGCGCCACCACCAAGTGTAAACACATATCCACTCATGGCCTTTATCTCATCAGCATCAGATATCCAATTTGAATCACTATAACCCTCCAGTACCCTCGGATACCCGGTATAGTGAATGCCATAGCTTGCAGTGCCTTTTAGATAGCGCATGACTCTTTCAAGAGCTTGCCAATGATCATCTCCAGGATTTGAAACAAATCGACTGAGTTCGCTAACAGCAAACGCGATGTCAGGCCTTGTCTCGCTAGCCAAGTACATAAGCGAGCCAATTATTTGAGAGTATGTCAATTGATCTCTGACGGTGCCTCGATTCTTTCGAAGTAGCACACTAGGATCATACGGTGTTGGAGAAGACTTGCAGCCGCTATACCCAAAGCGACTCAAAATCTTGTCCACATAGTGAGACTGAAGCAGTG
This sequence comes from Avena sativa, assembly GCA_916181665.1. Taxonomy (NCBI): domain Eukaryota; kingdom Viridiplantae; phylum Streptophyta; class Magnoliopsida; order Poales; family Poaceae; genus Avena; species Avena sativa. The sequence goes on from OV702294.1 coordinate 96,834,854, forward strand.
TGATCCCACTATCATCATCTCTCAATAGTTTGATGTTCAAGATAACATCAGCTACTCCTAGATCCTTCATCTCAAAAGACTGAGATAAGTAATCCTTGACCTCCTCAATTATAATAAGGTTGGTCCCAAAGATCGGTATGTCATCAACATACAAACATAGAATAACTCCTTCGCCCCCACCATGGCGATAGTATACACACTTGTCAGCTTCGTTTACAACAAAGCCTGCAGCGGTTAATGTTTTATCAAACTTTTCGTGCCACTGCTTAGGTGCTTGTTTAAGACCATATAAAGACTTCAGCAGCTTGCACACTTTCCTTTCTTGACCATTTACTACAAAACCATCTGGTTGATCCATATAAATTTCCTCATCCAACTCTCCATTTTGGAAAGCCGTCTTAACATCCATTTGATGAACGAGCAGACCGTGTGAGGCAGCCAGAGAAAGTAGTAGTCAAATGGTGGCCAACCTTGCCACATGTGAGTAAGTGTCAAAGAAGTCTTCACCCTCCTTTTGGGTATAACCCTTGGCCAGAAGACTTGCCTTGTACTTCTCAATAGTACCATCAGGCCTTAGTTTCTTCTTAAACACCCATTTACATCCTACAGGTTTGCACCCATAAGGACGATCAGTGATCTCCCATGTTTCATTAGATAAAATGGAGTCCATCTCACTACGGACGGCTTCCTTCCAGTAGTCAGCATCAGGATATGCATAGGCTTCTGAAATAGAAGTGGGAGTATCATCCACGAGGTATATAACGAAATCATCACCAAAAGACTTTGCAGTCCTCTGTCTCTTGCTTCTTTTAGGAATTTCGTTATCCTCCTCAGGATTTTCTAGGTGTTCTACTGGAATGATTGGTTCAGAAATTGTATCTAATTCCTGACTTGATGAGTTACGCATATCCTTCATGGGAAAGATATCCTCAAAGAATGTTGCATCATTCGACTCCATGATTTTACCAACATGCATGTCTGGTACTCCGGATTTTACTACCAAGAATCGATAGCCAATGCCACGAAATAACCCAGAAATACACAGTCCACAGTTTTTGGTCCAAGCTTGCGCTTTTTGGGAACTGGCACATGAACTTTTGCCAAACAGCCCCAAGTTCGTAGATAAAAGAGATTTAACATTTTCAAATGGAGTAATTTCTTTGTTCTTTGTAGGAACTCGATTTAGGACATGACATGCGGTCAGTAATGCCTCCCCCCACCATTCCTCGGAGAGACCCGATGTGTCTAACATGGCGTTAACCAAATCTGTTAGAGTGCGGTTCTTTCGTTCGGCTACCCCGTTTGACTGGGGTGAGTAGGGAGGCGTCCTCTCATGGATTATACCATGTTCCTCACAAAAAGAGTCAAACTCATTGGAAAAATACTCTCCACCACGATCAGACCTAAGCCTCTTAATCTTTCGATCAAGTTGGTTTTCTGCTTCAGCTTTATAGACTTTGAAGGAACTCAAAGCCTCATCTTTTGTTTTCAGAAGATACACATGACAGTATCTCGTAGAGTCATCGATCAACGTCATAAAATATTTTTTACCACCTTTTGTCAACACACCATTCATCTCACAAAGATCAGAATGTATGAGTTCTAGTGGTGCCAAATTTCTCACCTCTGCAGTCGTATGTGACTTGCGAGGTTGTTTTGCTTGCACACATGCTAGGCACTTAGATCCTTTGATAGTAGTGAAATTTGGGATTAAATTCATTTTAGATAACCGCATCATGCAACCAAAATTAACATGACAAAGACGTGAATGCCAAACATTTGATATAAGATCAGATGAAACATGATTCACAACTTTATTGCAAACATCTGACAATGATAGGCGGAACAGACCTCCGCACTCATATCCTTTACCAATAAAAGTACCAAACTTAGAAAGTACAAACTTATTGGACTAGAAAACAATCTTGTAGCCATCGCGACATAGAAGAGATCCGCTAACAAGATTCTTATTTATTGAGGAAACATGATGCACGTTCTTCAGGCGTACGGTCTTTCCCGAAGTGAACTTCAGATCGACCATACCAACACCATGAACAGAAGCATGCGAGCCGTTCCCCATCAACACGAACTGAGTCCCTCTGACCTGATATGAAGAAAACATGGAAATATCAGAACAAACATGTACATTAGCGCCTATGTCAATCCACCAATCTGGAGAATGACATAAATAAAGAACAGTAGGTGATATACCATACCCAACATCCTTCATCTCAACGTCGCCCATGACAATATTAGCGGTCTTGTCGTTCTTCCCATGCTAGCGCCTGTCATAGCGGTTGGGGCAACTAGGAGCCCAGTGATCAGGATCACCGCACACATGACAGGAACCTTTCTTCTTATCAGTCTTCTTCTTGAAATTGGTAGACTGTGAGGGCTTGTTCTTCCCATCGAACTTTCCCTTTCCATCAGACTTGCTCTTGTTCTTGAACTTGTGGGACTGGAAGTTCTTTTTCTGTACCAAGTTGGCACTTGAACCTCCCTCAACAACTCGAGCACGTGTGTCTTTTGCTCTCGCCTTCTCTTCCACATCAAGAGTCCCAATGAGATCCGAAACGGAAAACTCCTGTCTCTTGTGCTTCAGAGAAGTAGCAAAGTTCCTCCATGAATGGGGAAGCTTGACAATAATGCCCCCGGCAACGAACTTGTCCGGTAACACACATGAGAAGTACTCAAGCTTCTAGGCCAGTGCCTGTATCTCATGAGCCTGCTCAACGACGGAGCGGTCATCAGACATCTTGAAGTCATAGAATTGCTCCATGATATACAATTCTCTGCCAGCGTTCGAGACCCCAAACTTGGCCTCGAGAGCAGCCCACATATCCTTGCCATTATCAAATGACATATAGGGTTCCACAATGTTCTCCCCAAGCACAGACAACAGAGCAGCCCTGAACAGTTTGTCAGATTTCTGGAAAACTTGCTCCTAGGCAGGAGTAAGCTCTCCCTCAGGCCTGCCAAGAGTGGCGTCATAGCAGTTCATGTTCTCAAACCAAAGAACTGCTCTCACGCGCCATCTCTTATAGTGCGTACCCTCAAACACAGGTGGCTTCACAGATGCCTCGAAACCATTTGGAGTAAATTGCATATAATAAGGTTTTTGGATTGTTGGAAATATGAGCAATTTATCAAGTGATTTATGCGAGATAAATAGTAGGTAAAACATGACTAGAATGATCGAAAATAAACTAGCCAAGTCATCTAACAGAAAGTGTGTAGATAAATCGAAATAAGCTGAACAAGATGAAGAAAGAAAACATACAACAGTGTGCCGGAGTTGGAGTTGTCACCCATGTCGTCTAGGAAGAGGTTCTCGATGGCAGGGAAGAAGTCGTCGTTGGGGAAGATGTCGTCGGCGTCGGTGGAGGAGTCCGTGATGAAGCCAGTAGTCGCGCCGATAGCGCTCCCCAAAAACCTTATCGCCCTTCTCCCGTACAGGCGGGGTTCCTGAGGCCTATTGTCCTGGTTCGCGGTGCACGCCACAAGACGGGATGGGGAAGAACTGTTGGCAGCTCAGTGCTCTAGAACTTGGATGTGATGGTTCTGATCAATGCCTGAGTAAAGGAGCAACCTTCCGCTCTTATAGGCACGGGTAGACATGCGAACATGCGACATCGGAACAACCACCAGTCATGCGTGGTTCGGCGAGATTCCCGCAACCCGCGGCGCGCGCGCGCTTCGTGACGAGGCGAGGCGAGGCATGGCGAGGCGGGCGGCGGAGGAGGAGCGCGCGTGTGGGATTCTCTCCTTCTCCTTCTCATCGTTTTACCAAGTGGTAGGAGAGCCTCCATTATAAGCTGGTGCAAACCTCCTTCAACTAGGAATGTGGGGCTAAACATTTGTCCCACCTCTTGCCATGCATGAATGGGCCACATGGGCCTCTAGGATTTTCATGAATTATTGGAATGGAAAATGGACTAGGCTATTTGGGCCAAAATTCCAACACTCAACAGACTGAGCGGTCAGTTTGGTGCGTTCGCGAGGAGCAAGGAGAACATAGCAAACACAACCAAATAAGAGAATCATGGAGTAGTCTGGAGACTGTCCAGATAGACGCTCAAGAGGAATACCACCCTGCAAAGCAGCGGAGGGCTGAATATTGATGAGGTAAGTCGATGTAGCGACAGGCTCAGCCTAGAAATGCGGAGGAAGGGAAGAAGCAATCATCATGGCACAAGTGGTCTCAAGAAGATGGCGATGCTTACGCTCAGCAACGCCATTTTGGGCATGTGTGCCAGGATAGGAGAACTGAGCAAGGGTGTCCTACTCAGCAAGAACACCTCGCAACATATGGGAGATATACTCACCAGCAGAATCAACACGAAACACACGAATGGGTGTAGAATATTTAGTATGGACCATGGCCGCAACACGCTGATATATGGAGAGCACTTCACTGCGAGAGCACATAAAGTACAACCAAGTGTACCAAGAAAAATCATCGATGAAGAAAATATAGTAGCGATGGCCCCCTTTCGAAGCGAAAGGAGCCGGACCCCAAACATCGGAATGAACTAAATCAAAAGGTCACTGAGATACAGACACGCTAGTAGGATAGCGAAGCTGAATCTGTTTGCCCAACCTACAGCCCTGACAATGTAAAGACCCATCTCCTGAGACAGACCCAGAAGACCACGATGAACTAATGACGACAGGCGAGAGTCACAAAGGTTACCAAGACGATGATGCCACTGCTGAAAGGAGCTGGTAGCAGAGGCGACGACCAGAGAAGAACTGGCAGATGAAGTGGCAGCGAAAGGAACACGAAGCCAGTCTAACTCCCAAAGTCCTGAAGAGTCACGACTGCGAGGGCCAGCTCCAACCAGGGCATGTGTGTGACGGTCCTGGACAACACAAGAATCAACATCAAGAATGACGCGACAACCAGAGTCGGTAAGCTGGCTAGCAAAGAACAGATTCATCTTAAGACGAGGAACATGAGAAATATCAAGAATAGAAAAAGAAGAAGTAGAAAGGGTGCCCCGACTAGAAACAGGAAGAGAGGTACCATCAGCCATGAAAACACGGACATGAGAAGGGAGAGAATGAAGAGCGGACATAAAAGAAGACTCAGAGGTCATATGAAAGGAAGCTCCAGAATCCAGATACCACGGGGATGTACTTGACTGTGTAGAAGGTGGTGGTTGCGTAGTGCCTGAAGAATCAGTCACAGAACCAGCAGTGCCTATCGAAGAAGAGCCTGTAGCAGCAAGCATACCGCGAAGACTCCTGATAATGTCCTGATCGGAGAGAGCAACTGCTGAAGATCCGGAAGGAGCCGACTGCCCACGAGCCTGGTGCTGCTGACGTAAACTGGGATCTCGTGTATAACAGGTGGCCCAAGTGTGTCCATCCTTGTTACAGTAAGAGCAGTGACGAAAAGAACCACGACGACCCTGACCACGAGCTTGCTGGTGCTGACTTTGACCCTGAGACTACTGGTGCTGACTCTGACCCTGACCTGGAGGAGTGGGTAGTATCGGCGGCGGCACAGAGGACCACGGCTGAGTCGAGGGAGCAGACATCATAGGAGGACCACGAGTAGCAAGCACAGATGAAACAGCAAGAAGACCAGCACCACGGAGACGGGTTTCCTCAGCCCGAAGCTCAGACAACACCTCAGAGAGCGGAACACGGCCACGAGCATTTAGCTGAGCACGCCGGGGCTCAAACTCCTGGCGGAGCCGAGATAGAAACTCATAGATGCGATGAAACTCCAAATCCGAGCGCACAATCTGGCAGCACGAGCATGTGCCACAAACAGCAGTACAGAGAGAATCAAGCTGACGCCAGATAGCAGCACTCTGAGTATAGAACTCATCAATAGTAGAATCACCCTGCTGAAGAGCATGCTCCTGGCGAACCATGGACAGGTAAAAAGCATCCCCAGATGGCTGATAGCGCCGACGAAGATGTGCCCACTGAGCGGCAACAGTAGGGAGACTCATGAACTCAGTAGCATATTGGGGCAGAACATTGGAGGTGAGAACAACAGCAACACGAGCATCCTCATCGACCCACTGAGTGCAGGCAGTCAGATCGTGGCGATAGGCCTCGAGATCAGAATAGTACTGCTTGAACTTTAGGTCATAAGCAGCAACAACACTATCATCGGCACTCCGAGTAGCATCCTTGGCCTCCTGAGAAGCATCAGCGCCGAGAACAATCGGCGTCGGCGGAAGAGGAGCCACAGGAGCAGGGGCACGGTGGACAGGAGACCTCACCGGAGAGCACACCCCAAAGACGGAGACCGCGCATGTGAACGCGCATAAAGGCAGCGAAATTAGGGTAATTCGCATCATCGAAGATCACCGGGCAGCGAGGAATCGCAACATAACCCGATGAAGACCTTTTTTTTTTGGTCAACGCTCGCTCGTCTGTCTCAGATCAGATCGAGGAACGAAGGAAGCAGCCCGTCGAGACGAAGGAGGGCCGACGGGGGCGGGAGTGGGGCGGATGCTGGCGGGGTGGAGGCGGCAGTGGGCGGTGGCGGGGAAACAGCAGCCGGTGGTGGGGAGACTGGGAGGCAGCGGCCGGCGGTGTGGAGGCAGCGGCCGACGGCGGGAAGGCAGCAACCTGGCGGTGGCGCCCGAGGATTGAGAAGGGCGGGGCCGGAGGTGGCGGCGCGGGAGACCGGCGACGGTGGGGTAGGCCGGCGGTGGCGGAGGAGGCCGGCAGCGGCTGTGACAGAGGTAGCGGCGGGGAGTTGGTGAGATCGATCCGATCGGATCTGGAGGGCTCAAATCGGGCAGATCTGGACCGAAAAAATCGATCAGATCTAAACCAAAACAAAAATCGCGAGCGGCGACGACGGCAAGGCCGGCGACGATAGGGACGGTGGCGGATATGGCGACGAAGTTGCGAGGAGAGGATGAGGCTAACTTGACTCTGATACCAGGTTAGGAATAGACAACTTGTATTCCTCTGGAGGCCAAATGCCACAATATATAGTACAGATACAAGTGTAAATATGCAGAAAACCCCCTAATATATGGGGAAACTGTAATATACAAATATATACATCTAACACGACCAACATTGACGAGTGTGTGAGGGCGTCACACAGTGGCTGATTCACGACAAGGTTTTGCGATCTTTTCGGCATGTCCGTTAGGTCACCTTATGACCCTCTTTGACGCAAATTAGTTCGCTATTTGTCCCTCCATTTCTAACATTCAAAATAGCAGTTGCCTACCACTTGTGTTGGTGGCCAGCTAGATTGTGTGTTTAGTGATGTGTTGTACTGACACGGTCTTTGAAGGCAAATTTAGAGTCGCTCGCGAGTAGGAGTGATTACGATGACACCTGCAACCTTTGACGATGCTAACTTGTCTACGACATGGGTGGAGTTTTGGAGTGTGTGATGGTGTCTTGTCGACTAACTAATGATCATGATGCCATGTGTATTATCATGTTCCATGACGGTTGCTTTGTTTGTTTGCAACGGTTTTCGTCAAAATTGTGATATTAATCATAAATCCAGTTGTTATAGTTATTGTAATATATAACTTGTACTATTTTGTTAGTCAAAACTGATGATTTAAGGATGCACACAAAGTGAAACTATAGCAAGCTAGTAGGGATTTTTTTTGCATATATTTGCCACTTGTCTGAAATTTGAATATTTGCCATACTTTTGCTAGTATACAGAATTCGAGATGTTGCGAAGAATAGTACAACCATGATGGTCAAAGGCGTGCCAAGCAGTGCTGTGCAGGTTCAAAGGGCATATGCCACCATGATGCGTGGTAGAGTACATCCACCACCATTTCACCCCGCCCCCGGCGCCTCGCTCTCTCTTTGGCCAACAGAGATGTGGCGCGCGCGCAAATTGAGCAATCATGGCGCCACGAGCCCACAACTAACAGTAATTTCAGGAGTCGGAGGAAGAGAAGCTCTGTCCCCCAACAATTGGCAATCAATCTGGCTGTCCCCCGTGGACAAGCACCAGTCCAGTGCACCACCACCACCACCACCACCAAAAGATTCAAAGCGCACCCACCCCACACCCAGGCAGGCAGGCCTGCGGACGTACGAAACAGCGAGCGCCACATACGTCAGTACGGAGGGGAAGAGAGAGCATCTTAATTAGATGGTCGAACCTGCCGCCTCGTGCCGCTTCTGAACCTCTCTCTCTGAACCCTCGCTCGCTCGATCGGGTACGCACACACGAGACATGCAGGATAGGAACCTCGGCAGCGTACCGTTGCGCACGATGAGAGGCGAAGAAGGATTAGCGCACTGATTCTTCCTGCGCGCGGCTTCGAACGAGAATCCGAAAGCTCTTCTTCTGCCCTAGCTCGGCGTTTCTGCTGTACCCGGAGCTGCCCCTTTCCACCATTGGTTCAGACTTCAGAGTCGGTGCGAACTTTCGAACAGGTGGTTTGGCTGCAAGGCTGTCGAGGTCTCTGAGATGGCTGTGCGTTTGCCGTTCGGCCGGCGCAGACGGAGCCACCCACCGCCGGCGAGTACATGGTGGGTGCGACACTGCATGCTCATGTACATCACATAAGCACTACTGCTTACCAGCAGCACCAGCAGCGTCTCTCCGCAGTTTCCACTGATTCGTACTCCCCCGTTTTAATCCCTGCTCTGAAAAGCTCGGAACTTACGTCCACAGACAGAAGAAGCAGGCCGGTCGCACCTACAGGTTTCTCTGTCGTCTGATTAACGAATGACCCGTTCGGCAGATCAAGATCAACGCTCTTCCATTCAGAAAATCACAGGACCAGATTATGCTATAGCTAACTTAACTAACTCCTGCTTCAGCTCCATGATCATACTGTTAATGTACTCTCTCAGCTCCTAACTGAAGCTACAGATGGGATCTCGATGCGAGCGAAGATAGTACAACCACGATGGTCAAAGAGCAGCCGCAGCGCAGCGCACACAGCGCGTTGCAGGCTCAGTCTCAGTGGAGTCAGAGCATGCATGCCACCACCATGCATTGTAGTAAAGCTTTCACTTCCAGCCAGACGAAAGTTTCAGTTATTAAGGGATCCATCACGCGTCACATCCACGCAGCTTTACTACATCTTGCGCAAACACAATCGCGTCCATATGATGATTTTTCTTTTTTAACTGCCAGCGTGCACTTAGCTTGCTTGCTGATCAGGCTGTACTGCAACTGATCACTCCTTAACCTTAAGGTCTCTGATGGATCGGTCGGTCGGTCAGACCATCATCATCGTGTCTCGCCAAGTTTTAGAGGCCACGAGAGGTTCTCCCCGTCCGTGTGGCTGCAGATCGTCTTGCCGACAGCGAGGGTTCAGAGCTTCAGATCGACATGTCAGTGAATCTGAGAGACCAGCGTTGGACCCAAAAGAGTGGCGCATTTGAAAAACATGGCAAAGTACCCCCCAAACCTGTTCGGGTAAACGGACAACTCTATGGGTAATTTAGAAACGAAATTTGCTTAATTATGAAACCTTTGTAGTGGTTGCGGAAGTGTAGAAAAAAGTTTCCTGGAAGCTATACAGTGGTAGCTAGCCAGGAGCAAGCGGCTCAATGGAAGAGTACACTACAGCCCGGTAGAAGATAGGTGGGCTTTATTCATGGGCTTCTCCGCTCCGCCCGTAGCAGATACTAGATATCTTTCAATGCGAACTGATTTGACTACTTAATTTTCCCTCTCTAAAAAAAAGACAAGTTATTCAAGAGATCTCCCTATGACCCTATTCCACTCTAAAATAAATAGAGTAATAAGGTGTGAGTAAAAAGAAATAGAGTAAATCCGAATTTATCACAGCATAAGTAACAATTTAGGCGGCCGTACGTGTACTGCCTCGCGTGTTTCAGAGATTCTTTTGTTAGAAGACCAGTGCTCATGCTGCTAGGTGCACGTTCACTTTGGAGGGCATGCCAGATGCAGCAAACACTTATGTACGTAGTAACAACTCGAAGCCAGCCAGTGCATTCATGACTCACGCACATGGGGATAATTCCGTAGCTAGAGGACACGAGAGCAATTTCTCCAGCTCATAGTTTTAAAAACCGGATGGACCGATGAGGCGACTGGTTTCGGTTTGCTGGTCGGACCACAGGTTCATTCGGTTTGATGATGATAAAAAAACGTTCTTTTCATCAAAATTTAAGCAAATTTTGAAACAAAATGACCATAAAAGGTATATATAATGATATTTTAATATGTAATCACAAAAACATGGGGTGTCCAAGTGATATTGGGCTTACATGTTGCTATTCATGTCTAGCATAACGTACATGAATTCGATTTCTCTAGTAAACATTTTTTTAATGATTTTTTGCTGTTTGGACCGGTGTCTCGTAAAAAACCGGTAAGTCAATCGGTTCAGGTTTTTTTTAGTTAAACCATTAAACTGGTCCGGTTTTCAAAACTATGTCCCAGCTCCATGATGTCCCTGCGAAAACCATAGATTGGGGATGATAGATATGCAGCTCGACGCGCCATCAGCCCATCACTCTATGTGTGTAGCACCAGTAGCTAGGCAAATTCTGTAGCTAGCCAAGCACCGAGACGGGAAAACACAATAACTTCCCTTGGAGCTACTCGTGTGCAATGCATGGCTATTGCTGCTACCGCATGCCTGCCTTGCGCAAAGTGTGTCGCCGGATTGGCCATTTCCGATCTCCATATCATATGGATCCCATCACGTGGACAAACGTACTAGCACGCCAACTCTGGCTAGCTAGCTACCCGTCGTCTATATCTGCATCCCTTGTGCTCTGGGAATAGCCTGGTTAATTAGGCCATGTGTTGCACAGCTGGTCAAGTTTGTTGGTGTAGTGTACTTTCGTTTGGAGTTCGATCGTAATTATGATGGAAACGCACTTCCCGTTGTCACCGTTTTTTCCACGGGAGACGAGCAAAGCAACCTTCATCATGGTCTAAAGGAAATGGCCAGGGAACCAACTAATTGCCTGTTTAGGCCCTGCATGCGCTGATTAATCATAGACGAATTTGATGACCGATTCCGTCCAACTCTCACGGGCCTGCGCTGCACTGTTCCATGCTTTCTTTCCTCTGCCCAGCCGGCCCCTGGGTGGCCTCCCTCCCTGGACAGAACCACCAACAAACTGCCCAGTCGTGCAAACGGGCCTTCAAATCTGCAAAACGGCAACGTCGTCATGCCCACACACCGCAATGGTATCATCACGACGTGGAGCTCTACCAGGTACAGTACGACCGATCGGGGACTCTCTCGCTCGCTCGCTACAGTCCAAACGCAGGAGGGGCCAGCGCCAAACGGCCATGTAAAACAAGGAGCAGGAAAGCAGAGGATGGTACGCGAGGACCGGTGGTACTGTACGTGGCAAAGCAACAAGAAAACAATTAAAGCAGTTTTCTTCTGGGGTGCCTTTTTTCTTCGGGCAGGGGAAAAGATGACATGATTACGAGATTTCAAATATGTGGGCAAGAAGCAAAATTAGATTTCAATGAGACAATGATTATGGATTAATTTTAGCAAGTGCGGGTGGATTACACGGCAAAACACGCGGAACCGCAAAATAACCCGCATATACGCGAAGCGGTGATAAAAGTGCAACAGACGTCGTCTAGAGTGAAGAATAAATAGACTTTTATAATAATTACGGTTTAGGATCTAATAAATTCAGAATAAAACTAATGTTTATTTTAGAGAGTATAAAACATAAAAACCACTAGGTTCAACTAAGTGCACTAACAAACTATGCTAAGCAAGACAAGCAACAAGGTGATAGCAAGATAAAATACTTCAAACACAAGAGACGACGATTTTTATCCCAAAGTTCACTTCCAAAGAAGCTACATATCCATTGGAGACAGGCGCGATGGTGCAATGCTCTTCAAATATAACAAATGGCTCATCTAAGGGTGTGCTGGCTTGATAGTCACCCAACGCCACACAATACCTTACCCCGAGATGCAAAGGCACGCAACACACCGATGCCACAACAGGTTCACCCTATTCTCCCGAGAGCACACCACAAAAGGTGTGCCCCCGATCCACTATGGGACACTTGAGGGCGGCCACCGAACTGTAGGGTTTGTTGCATGAAAAACAAAAAAAATCTATCACAATAACACATAAAACCAAGATCTAATCTATGGCGAAGCCAAGATCTAATCTACGAGATCGGTGCAACGAGATTGAAGAGAACTAACCCTCGTAGATCCAAAGCGTTTAACGAGATTGAATCTCGTGGTTGATATAGTCAATACTTGTCGATCTCAAGATCGCGTAGACGATCCTTCCGACAGCGCTTCCGCACCCGGTCACACGTACAGAGTCGATGAAAACCTTCCTCTCCCCGTTCTAGCGGGCAGCGGAGAGAGTAGATACCCTCGTAAACCCAGCAGCACGATAGCGTGGTGGTGGTGGGCTTCGCCCAACGGAGTAGAATTCTGCAGGGCTTCTCCTAAGCCAGAGCAGTTGATGGAGGAGGGAGAGGGTGGCGCCTAGGGTTTGGAGCAGGGGACATGGGTGGCGCCATCCCCACCCCTCCTTATATAGATGGGGCGTGTGGCTAGGGTTACTAGCCCTGGCCATGTCCTACTCCAACTCGGCAGCCAAAGAGGGGGCAAACTTGCCCCCAAGTTTCTCCCCCTTTCCTTTTTAGGGTTTTCCCATTTTTCCTTGTGGTGGCCGGTTTGGCCCCTTGGGCTTGGTGTGGCTGGCCCTAGGGCCCTCGCGGCATGCCATAGCCCAAGTGGCCCCTCCCGGAGTGGTAGACCCACTGGTGGTCCCTTTAGAACATTGTAGAAGCTTCCGGTCAAAACACCGAAAACTTTTCCGAACCCCGGAAATTGACTTTCCTTATATGAATCTTATTCTCTGGACCATTCCGGATCTCCTCGTGATGTCGTGGATCCAATCCGAGACTCCAAACAACATTAGGTCTCCAACTCATATTCTATATCTACTTAAACAACATCGAATCCTTAAGTGTGTCACCCTACGGTTCGTGAACTATGCAGACATGATCGAAACACCTCTCTGGCCAATAACCAATAGCGGGATATGGAGATCCAAAATGTCTCCCACATATTTAAACGATGAATTCATGATCGAATGAACCATTCACATACGATACTGATTCCCTTTGTCGCGCGATACTTTACTTATTTGAGGTTCGATCGTCGGTATCTCCATACCTACTTCAACCTCTTTACTGATAAGTACTCTTTACTCATTTTGTGATACGACATCCCTTGTGACCTAGTCACATGTTTGCAACCCAATTAGATGACATTCCACCAAGAGGGTCCAGAGTATATCTATCCATAATTTGGATGGAATAATCCCACTCTCAATCCATGCGCTTCAACACATACTTTCAGAATACCCAATGCCACCTTTATAACCACCCAGTTACGAAAGTGGCGTTTGGTGTCATCAAAGTACTCATATGGTGACGGTGATTTAACATGATCTCATGGTCGAAGAATGTAACATCCTAGCGTTTAGGAACCAACGAAGGGTAGAATTAGGATTTTGTGCATAAGCATGCATTCATCTGTAAAATGCGGGTAATTTTTTCGCCAAACTAAACACCTAAAGTGATCAGAGTTTCTTTCACTCTCTGTGTGTACGAATAGCTATTGAGAGTGATCGTTATAAATTCTGACATGATATTTATGAATAAATGTATTTTGTGGGGGAGAATTTGAATTCAAATTTGAAATTTGAACTTATATTTAAAAGTTAAGATTTGGTATTTTGAAATGATTTTTAAATGATTTAGTAATATCATTTGTTATAATAATGAGATAATAATAAATAATAGAATTCAAAATGAAGTAATTCAAATAAGAAATGACTCTTTATTTCTTATCTTTATTCCATACACATTTTTATTTTACAATGATGAACTCATCAAACCAAGGAGAGGTTCAGTACAATAATGAAATTACAACAATTGGAATTTAAATAATAAAATATTATAAAATTGTTAAAAAATAATAAAATAAGATATTATAAAATTCTTACAAATGAATCAAATAAAGATTACAATGAAAATCTACTTATCTGTCTAAACCTATACTAAATCTTGAACACCAGATCTTGTACCTGCAACAAAATTCAAAACAAACAAAAAGGAAAACAAAAGATTAGTTATTAGAATACTCTCAGTGGAGAGCAGTGAGGTGCACTGATCATATTACATCATTGAGTATTGTTAAAGGGGCAAGTTTCACCAATATGAAAGAACTATTCTTTCATAATAAATAAGCCACAAGTCAGATTTTAACAGCAAGTAAGACGGGCAAGTTTCACCAGATAAGTAAAATGTAAATGGGTCAAAAGGTAAAACACCTCATCAATCTGATCCAAACCATGCACCAAGCAGCCAGGCGACACAATCACCTAAATGCATGGTTTGTGCTGTCAACACGGCAGCAGCAGCTACACAAGCCAAAGGGAAGAGCCCAGCCGTGGCAAGGCTCACTGCAGCACATTTTCACTTTCCAACACCAAACCAGGAGCACACCAAGCTTAGCAAGAGACAAGCAAACCATCAGCTCAACCACACACCAGATCATCCCAGTACTCACCAGATGGTGACATAAGGAGGGGTGGATTAGGTGGACAGCAAGGGCAAGATCAAGGCCAAGCTTACAAGAACCATAAGGTGAAGGACAAGATCAAGGCTAAGCTCACATGAATCAGAAGGTGAAGGACAAGCTCAAGCCAGCAGCACCATCAGTAGGATCTAGCCATCCAAATCAACCAGCCACAACACCAGCAAAACTAATAGTTGTGGTGAGTAAAATAAAACCTTCACATGATCTTATCATCTCTCTAGACTAAGATTCATGTGTTGTTTTATATCTAGATCTCTCAGAAATCACCCAAGTCGGGTGACTACATCATAGATGATCTTTACATAAAAAGTATGCTTAAATTTTACAAATCCAACCAGGATCTCAGGCCAACATCATAGATCCTGGATATGATAGCCAAATCCTATATTCCAACATGTCCCTAGCTTAGCTTATGAATTCTGGGCACATCTCCTAGTGGAGTAGCACCTCAGAATTCAAAAATCTTGTGAACCCATATAAATCTATGAGCACCCAACCATCTTAGCGAAAAGGATTCAAGATCTAGTAACTAATGACCATATCAAAACATATCCATGGGGAACAACATGAAAGGAATCTAATTCCAAGTCTTAGACCAATATCATAGGCTGTCATGTTTAAAAAGGGGAGCTGCAAACTTAACTTTGACACAAATCCAATACTAAATATCAATAAAAATCAAGCTAGTAGTAGAACCTAAACTTGTGTGCCATTTTAAGATGGTGTCACAAAGATAGATTCTAAATCAAGCATATCCATTGTTTAGCTTGCATAAATAAACATGTAATATCATGTTCCTGGAATCAAATCAGGAATCATTACCAAGTCTATATCCATCCACATAATCAGGGTATCACTATAATCACATTATTACCCTAAACTTGAGTATAATCTCACAAGTGAGATCTCAACAATTCAGTGGGTAATCATTGATAGTACCACTGTCAGTACTAATATTTTGACAGTGGTGAACTCACAAATCACCAACACCACCAGTAAATTCCACAGTAGCATTACCATTTTGGCCATGCTCAACTATTGATGATGCTCGACGTGGCACTTCGTTGGTAACCCCAAGCATAGGGTGTGAAGAGCAAGCAGCAAGTTTTCCCTCAGTTGAGATCGAGCTTATCGAACCAGAAGGAGGAAGGAAACGTCACACAGGTGTTGCAAACAACGCGGAGACCTGCACAACACAAACTCAAGACTTTGCCCCAACGAATCAATGAGGTTGTCAAGCTCACCGGTTTGCTATAACAAAGGATTAAACGTATGGTGTGGAAGGTAATGGTTTGTAGCAAGTAAACAAGTAACAGTGGAAGATGTATCAATGGTAAATATTGGACTGGGGTCCATAGTTCACTAGAGGTGCTCTCCTTAGGTAAACAACATGGCATGAAGGGTAAACAAATTACAGCAGGGCAATTGATAGGAACTGAGCAAGGCATAACAATGCAATTACTAGTCAGAAAGATCCTATGAGATTCGATTGGGAAATACAACAAGATACATAGACTGCCATCCAACTACATCTATGACTAGAAGTCCACCTTCAAGTTATCATCCGAACCCCCTCCAGTATTAAGTTGCAAGCAACAGATAGCTGCTTTAAGCAAAGTGTGTAAGGTAAACAGTCCACATGTTCCATGAACAAGAGACCGTTGTTTTCTCCCTAGTGGCAACAACACATCTACAACCGAAGAGGTTTCTGTCACCTCCCTTGGAAACTAGAGGCATGAACCCACTATCGAGCATAAATACCCCCTCTTGGAGTCACTAGCAACTAATTGGCCAAGATAGCTACTAACAATGGAGAGCATGCAAGATCACAAACAACACAGACATGATAGAATCATAAAGACAAAACCATTAATCAAACCAACATAATAATCTCAATATCCATCGGATCCCCACAAACATAACATGCATGATTACAAATAGATTAGATCTTGATCATGAACGGAGCTCACAAGATCTATACATGAAAGCACAAAGGAGGAGATACAACGATCTAGCGACTACATGGATGTCAACACCCGGATTTTTAATCCCAGATGCCTGTTATGCCATACATCGCAATCCCAGGATTACCATTTTTGCGAGACATAACAGATTTGGATATCACAGTACATCATCCATTACAAACCATACATAAGGTCTTACACAAATAAGGACCTCATGATCTAGTTCTTTATATAATTCAAGCAGCGGAATAACGTAAAGATAACGATAGCGTAGGTGAAGCTCCATCTTCGGGGTCACAGGCAATGCTGACGATGGGAGATGATCCTAGTTGTGGTAACCTTCCTGCAGTCCGTCGTCCTGATACTCCTCTTCATAGTCTAGCCACGGGAATAGCCAGGGACAAATCCATGAGTACTCTTTAAGTACTCGCAAACTAATACTAACAAGTTTAAGGGGTTTCTGTAGTAGGACACTAGGCTCTAAGGTTGTTTTGCAAAAAGCCAGATTTACCTCTACTAAGTTCAGAAGCAAAGAAGACTAGTTGAAAGTTTTATAACACCTAAGCGGGAATTTGAATTTCATATCACAACTCTGTTGTGGTCAAGTCAAAGTCATAATTCATTTCACAAGTCATTTTGAAAACATCTGACGGGGGAACTGTATGGCCACTCCAACTGTCCATAACTGCGGACGCGGCTATTCGAATAGTTTGACACTGTGCAGAGATTGTACACTTTCACCACAACATTCGATACATCCGTCAGGAACAATCCTGAATTCACCATACTCAGTATGCGGATAATCAATCCTAACCTTTCAATTACACGCCCTAGTATAGGTACCTCTCCTGTGAGTTTGGCCTCCCAACCATGACTAACTGTCATCTTGGGTACTGCACAGGTGGACAACCTTCACAAGGTAGCCTCAGCTCAGACCTTGGCCGCGAGGGAACCCATACTAAGGTATATAAATTTCCAGTCAAGCCCTACCCAAATTTCGGGTATTGTGGTTGTACGATAAAATTGGAATGGTATCGCATCCAGAAAACCATCAGTTTTATAAAGGGCTAAGGCTCATGCCTTAACATTTTCATCATAAAAATCATATGGTGTTCGAAAACACATGTCAAAACATTTCAGTAGAATGACT
This sequence comes from Avena sativa, assembly GCA_916181665.1. Lineage (NCBI taxonomy): Eukaryota > Viridiplantae > Streptophyta > Magnoliopsida > Poales > Poaceae > Avena > Avena sativa. Next base: position 96,852,531 of record OV702294.1, read on the forward strand.
CATCATTCTAAGGTTTTCATAACCATTTTCACCAAGTATTCGCATCTAAAGTTGATCCAGTTTTATACTTAGCACTAGCATCTACAAGTGGTGGTAAATACTGAGGGGTGATAAATAAGTGGGGATTTGCTAAGTTCAATCTCATGCCTTAGGATGACATCAAGATTATCTAACTTAGGCCAAATTTTATGCTCTTTATCCTACCTTTAGTTATCTTTCTAGAATCTACAAGTCACCATGTAAACTCTAAGAGAAAGCTGTGATAAAGAAAATAAAGTATTAAGCTTGCAAGTAAAACTAGGATTGGGTTATCAAGTGGGTATGATCACATATTCTTAAGGCATATAGTTGGCATAGTAACAAGCAAGTATTGGCTTGCATAATTTGCAAGGGTTAGCTTGCTAAGTTAATAGCTTGCTAATTCCATTAGTAGTATTAGGCTTTCCTTGTGCAGAGTAGTGGTTGAAGTTCTCCTCGGCTTCTTCCTCGTAGTATCCTCCTTCCTCCTCGTATCCTTGGGCGGTACTAGCGTCTATAAATAAATACGAGGTACACAATCACCAAACAATACTTAACTATTTCCAATCATCACACAATGGTTCACACTAGATGATCTAGCATCATCCCTAATATTACAAGATTAAAGCACTTGTCTTATTTGTTTTATTTTTAGAAAAGTATTTTCTACTCATTGAAAAACTACTTAAGATTTAATATTCTCCAACTCAAACATGGGATCATGTTGACACATGTCATCACCATATATTTCAGTACATGGGAATGTGATTTAAAGTGGTGTCACAATTTAATAAGGTTTAACCTTTTTATTTTAATTAAATAAAGTGACTAGAAATGCCTATGTAGTATTCTTTTATTACTTGAACATTATTTCTGCAAGTAAACCCATATGTTTTTATATATTTTGAAAGGTATGATCAAATGTGATTTTTGAGAGTTGGAATCAACTCAAAAGATTTTGTGGTTGAATTTTTAAAAATGTTTGACTGCAGAAAAGCTTCTGCCTTGTTATTTTTACCATGGTTGATCTATAACTCCAAATGGTTTGAGTCCAATGGGCTTGGATTAAGCATTTCAGTACCTTTCTAACAAAATTGGTTTCATGCATTTTGGTTTAGTGATTCGAGCTAGGTGGATTTTTGAATCTAGGTACAGAACTATGTTTGAAATTAAATGAATAAAGCTTAATTTGAATTGTTGGTTCGCACAGGATGTTTTACTGGGACGTCCCACTACACATAGCGCATACGCGGGCTGGTTAAGTGGTTGTCCCCACGCGTCAGTGAGACGGGGAGGGGCGAAGCGGTACGGGGCAGTGTGAATCGCACGATCTAACTCTAATCGAACGGTTACGGTTCATCGTCCATGTCGGGCAGCGCCGGCGAGACAGAACCATAACGCGGCAGGTGGGGGTCGTGGGAGGCTCACCGGGGCTCAGGCGACGGTCGGTGACGGGGGCGAACGACGAAGTCGATGACGGCAGTTCTCCTGGTACCGGCAGCTTCTGCTGGGGCGGCTCCAATCGACGGCTCCCTTCTTCTCCAGCAGCGGCGGGCTCCGGCCAAATTCCGACGATGCACTGCTCACCTTGCTCCGGGAGTGCGGTGGGGTGGTTCTGGCCGAGAGGGGAGTGAACTGGTGTGGCGAATTCGTGCTGAGGAGGGCTCCTTTTATAAGCGAGCGAGAGGGGCAGCATGGCGTGGGCTGAGGTCGTCGGAGGCGATGGTACAGGCAGCTACTGGCATGTGAGACGGTAGGGGGCGGTGCTATGCTCCCTGGCGAAGCTCAACGACGTGGTGGCGAGGCGTGGGGCGGTGCTGATCGGTCAGAACGTCGGCGATGCTCTGAGCGGGTCCGACGGCGGTTTTAAGGTCGCACAGCGCGCGTGGTCCACGCGGCGGCGAACGGGCATGTCTACGGGGTTGCTGGGGTGCTGGTGATCATACCTGCAAGTGGCGAGGGCGGCGTACGGTCTGTGGGTGCTGGTCGAGCATGGCGCACTGGCGCGCTCTCGGCTCGCGCGCAGAGATGTTTGGCATGGGTGTGTAGTGTGGTCCAGGGGCTGGCATTGCTCGGGGCTGGGACAGTGGGTGGCGGTGGACGGTGGGGTGCTTGCTAGACATGCTGGCTAGGCTTAGTGTTGCTTGTAGCTTGCTGTCGACAATGGGGTGGCATGGTGAGGCTTGGCCTGCTCACCATTGATGGCAATGGCATGCTCACAGTGGTGCTAGTGGTTACTAACTAGGTTAGATGATCTACTAAATGTTTGCTGCAACCAGAGAGGGAACAAGTTAGGCCAATTTTACTGCATACTATAGTGTTTGATGTTTGTTTGATTTGTATCTGCAAGGTGTTTGATGAAATGGCCGCAACAACTTTAAATTTGAATTTTGGATTCAAACTTTGTGGGTTTGCTAGGCACATGCTAGGGAGTATCTGGTTAGTTGGATTAGTCAAGGGGCATTGGTTTGGTTGGGTTTTGAAAATGGATGATCTTCACATATGAATAACATTCAATTTTGAATTGTGATTTGAATGAGGTTGCCAAATGTTTCTGCAAGTTTTAAAGGTGGGCCTTGATTCACTTTTACTAGTTCTAGCAAGGGGTGAAAAGAGTTGGAAAAGTTTCTGTTTGAAATCTTGAACTAGAAACACTCAAAGTGACCTAGTGAGCAAGATTGGCAAAAATGACCATTTGCTTTATTTTATTTGTTTTTGATTTTCTCTTGTTTTGTTTTTGCATGGAAATGTTTTATATGATGTTATTTTCATCTTTAAACCATTTCTTGCTATTTAGTGAAGGGAATATGCCCTGAGAGGCAATAATAAAGTGTTTATTATGTGTATTCCAAGTATATGATAGATGTTTATTTTGCATGCTATAATTGTATTAATACGGAAACGTTAATACATGTGTGTTTAATAAACAAACAGAAAGTTCCTAGTTATGCCTCTCATAAACTAGTTCGTTGATTAACAAGATGATCACAGTTTCCTGATCATAGACATTGGATGTTGTTAATAACGAGATCACAACATTAGTGTAATGGTGTGATGAACATTCATCCGAAGTATAGCATTACGATCAAAGTCATTGAGTTTATATTGCTATAAACAACTTACGAACTAATCCTAATCCTTAGACCATGAGATCATGCCAATCACTCACACCGGAAGAGTTTCTTGTTGACATCAAACGTCACACCGTAACTGGGTGATTATAAAGATGGCTTCAAAGCTACTAAAGTGTTATGTTGAGAATCATGGATCAAGAGTGGAATTTGTTCATCCCGATGATGGATATATATACTCTGGGCCCTCTCGGCGATATTACATTGGTTAGCTTGCAAGCAAGTGATTTGCTCACTAGAATGTTATATCACGAGAACGCGAAAAGAGTGCATGTCAGTAACGAGATCAAACTAGGTATGGAGATACCGATGATCGAATCTCGGACATGTAATATATCGTGAAACAAAGGGATTAAGATACAAGCGTAAAAGGTTCCGACAATCACAGGAAAGTCATCGTTGAATGTGTGGGAGTCAGTATGGATCTTCAGGTCCCGCTACTGATTATTGATCAGAGAAGGGTCTCGATCATGTACGCATTATTCGCGAACCGTAGGGTGACACACTTAAGGGACACTGACATCCAATTGGAGCAAATGTTTCATGCCGAAAGAATAAACAAGCGCAGGAATTTATTTCACTAGATACCAAAACAGGTTTTCGGATTAAATTGCATAAAGAGGTTATGCATGTGAAATAGAATTCTAGCAAGGGGTTATATGTGAATGTTTGTCATTAAATTAATTGACAAAATTCTGAATAAATAAAAGAGTTTTATTTAATGAGAGTTTGCATTAAATTTGGTGGAAATTTAATAGCAAGTTTGAGTGGGATTTTGAGTGGAGGGATTTGAATGGATTTTTGTGAGTGGAGTGTCCACCTACATGAAGAGGGGAGGGCAAGGGGGCAGCCCCCATGCGCCGGCCACCCCCTCGGGGTTCCCCCTCCTCGTATAAAAGGCACCCGTCTCCTCACTTCTCACTCACACCTCCTCGTGAAGGATATCTCTCCCCCTATAGAATTTATCCCCCATGGTCTCGGACTAGCGTGATACATGTTCCCGGTGGATATTCAGCAAGAAAGGGTTGTGCTTCCGCTGCATCACTGGAGCGAGGAGGCGGAGGTTGCTCGGTTTCTTGTACGTGTGTGCGAGCACGGAGGCGCTGCTGCTTTGTGGCGCTAGGACTTCCTCTCGATCTTGATATCGGCAAGAGATCGTCTACATCAACCAAGAGTTGAACTCGTTAAGCTTTGTTGGTCTTCAAGGGTATGTTCTCTACGGATATACATCCGCCCGTTGTTTGTATCTAGTAGATAGATCTTGGTACATAGTTCCCATCGTAGGAATTTTTTTGTTTTCTATGTTGAGAACCCTTCATTTAGGTTAATCACACAAGTCCATTCATGCATTTATCAAATCATCTCATTCACACATGCATTCATATGATTTTAAATTAATCAAAGTTTTTGTTAACCCTAATTTTAGTGATTAGAGTTTGATGATCCTTGTGTTATATTTTTGGGATGTTACAAACCTTCCCCCCTTAAACAAAATCTTGTCCCGAGATTTGAAAAAGGACGAAAAATATTACCTAGGATTTAAAGAGATCGGTAAACTCCGTCCTGATGTGATCTTTGCGCTCCCAGGTAGCTTCTTCTTCAGTGTGGTTGCTCCACTGAATCTTGAGAAACTTGATGCTTCGGGTCCTGGTGGTTCTGAAAGCTTCTTCCAAAATACGGATGGGTACTTCAGGGTAGGTCAGGTCATCGTTGATCTCTATGGTCCAGTTATCAATGTTCTTGAAAACTTTAGTCTTCTCTGGAACTTCAAGGCATTTGCGAAGTAACGATATATGGAACATAGTGTGCACTGCTGACATTTCTTCTGGCAGTTCCAATTGATATGATACTTCTCCTCGATGATTCAGAATCTTGAAGGGTTCGATATATATGGGGGCTAACTTTCCTTTCAGTTGGAAACGCTGCATTCCTTTCAACGGCGACACTTTAAGGTACACAAAATCTCCGATATTAAAAGCGAGGTCTCGACGTCTCTTGTCGGCGTAACTCTTCTGTCTTGACCGGGCAGTCTTGAGGTGCTCACGAATCTTGTGAACTTTCTCTTCTGCTTCTCGTAGGATGTCGGGTCCGAAAATCTGACTCTCTCCTACTTCCGACCAGTTCAAAGGGGTGAAACACTTCCTTCCATACATAAACTCAAATGGGTCCATTTGCAGACTAGCTTGATAACTGTTGTTGTATGAAAATTTTGCGAAAGGCAGACAGTCCTCCCATTTAGATCCATACTCTAGTACACATGCTCTCAACATATCTTCGAGTATTTGATTTACTCGCTCTGTTTGTCCATCAGTCTGAGGGTGATACGCTGTGCTGAAATCTAGTCGGGTTCCTAAACCTTCTTGGACTTTCTTCTAGAATCTCGAGGTAAACTGAGTTCCTCGATCCGATACGATGTTCTTGGGGACTCCGTGCAAACTGAAGATGCTAGCGATGTATAACTCCGCTAGCTTCGAACTCTGGTATGTGGTCTTGACTGGTAGGAAATGGGCCACTTTGGACAATCGGTCAATTATGACCCAGATAGAGTCATTTCCCCTACTAGAAGTAGGCAATCCGGTGATAAAGTCCATTCCAACTGAATCCCATTTCCATTCCGGAATATGTAGAGGTTGCAACAGTCCAGCGGGTCTTTGATGTCCCGCCTTGACTCTCTGACATATATCACACTTGGCGATATAGCTTCCGATTTCTCTCTTCATATTATGCCACCAAAATTGTTCCCTCAAATCCTGATACATCTTCGTTCCTCCGGGGTGGATAGAATAAAGAGTATCATGGGCCTCTTTCAAAATCACTTCTTTCAATTCTGAATCTGCTGGTACACAAAGGCGTCCTTTGTACCACATAACTCCTTCATCTTCCGTGAATCCGGGTACTTTGCCTGTACCGATACGACGCTTGATTCCGTCGAAACTAGCATTTCCTTTCTGCGCCTCCTTGATCTGACTGATCAAAGTGGGTTGAAGTTCTATGCTATCCAAAAATCCTTCACTCACTAATTCCATTCAGAAATCTTCCATCTCTTTGTGCAAACTTGGTTGCTCCTTTATAATCATGGAGTTCAAGCGGCACGACAATCTGCTAAGGGCATCTGCTACCACATTGGCTTTACCGGGGTGATAGTGAATGTCCAGATCATAGTCCTTGATTAACTCAATCCATCTTCTCTGCCTCATATTCAGCTCCTTCTGAGTGAATATATACTTCAGGCTCTTGTGATCCGAATAAATCTCACAACGGTTTCCCATCAGGTAATGCCTCCATGTCTTTAGGGCTAGAACTATGGCTGCGAGTTCGAGGTCATGGGTTGGATAATTCTGTTCATGTTGCTTCAGTTGTCGGGATAGATAATATATAACTTTGCCTTCTTGCATTAGCACACATCCGAGACCGATCTTGGATGCGTCACAATACAAGTCAAAGGGTTTACTGATATCCGGCATGATCAAGATTGGGGCTAAAATCAATCTCCTCTTGAGTTCCTGAAAACTCGCCTCACATTTGTCTGTCCATTCAAACTTCTTGTCCTTCTTCAGCAATTGGGTCATGGGTCTGGCGATACTCGAGAATCCTTCTACAAACTTGCGGTAGTATCCCGCTAATCCGAGAAATGCACGAACTTGGGTTTGAGTGGTTGGGGCTTGCCAATCTTCGACATCTTTCACCTTTGCAGGGTCAACGGCAATTCCTCCGGCTGATACGATATGTCCGAGGAATCCTACCTCCTGTAACCAGAATTCACATTTGCTAAACTTGGCATACAACTGATGCTCTCTAAGGGTTCCAAGAATGGTCCTTAGGTGTAGCTCATGTTCTTCTTCTGATTTGGAATAAATCAGAATGTCATCGATGAAAACAACGACAAACTTATCTAGGAAGTCCATAAAAATCTTATTCATGAGATTCATGAAATAAGCGGGGGCATTGGTTAATCCAAAAGACATGACGGTATACTCGTATAATCCATATCTGGTGGTAAATGCACTCTTTGGAATATCCTCTGCGCGAATCTTGAGTTGATGATAGCCAGTTCTAAGATCAATCTTAGAAAACACTTTGGCACCAGTCAACTGGTCAAACAGGTATTCTATCTTTGGCAACGGGTACTTGTTTTTGATAGTGACATCATTCAACTTCCGATAATCCGTACACAGACGGTTACCTCCATCCTTCTTGTCCACGAACAAAACAGGTGATCTCCATGGTGACACACTTGGTTGAATCAATCCAATTTCCAGCATGGCGTCCAGTTGCTTCTTCAGTTCTGCTAGTTCAGACGGGTTCATACTATATGGTCTCTGGGCTATCTATTGAAGGGTGGCTAAGTTGGCTTGACGTTTGACTCTTTCGGCTTCGCGGTCACCCCGAGCTGAAGAGTTGCAATATCGGGTCCGAGGCTAAGCCACTTCCTCCGCGAGGCATCTGAAGATTGAGATAGATCATGAGAAAAGAGGGAAATTTCTACGGTTTAGGGACTTGAACAGTTTTTAAAGTTTTTAAAGTGTGACTCGGATTTTCTAGCAACTTGCTTTTCATTCATTCATAGCACACAATACAACACACACCACAATAAAGAAAAACAAATGGTTTTAAGAACCATTCTGGAAACTACGATACATTGGGACCGAATACAATTCACTAACTCTAGTGCTCAAGTGCTACTACTCCTCGGAGTCAGTGTCGTGATCATCCTCATCATCATCATCATCGATGAAGGCGAAATCATCCTCATCGGTGAAGAAGTCCATGGCCTGATCCTCCAGAAAGTCATCATCATCTCTGAGATAGGAGTAGGGGTCTCCATGGAGGTCTTCTCCGGCATTCTCCCTTTCCTCCAACTACATGTCTCTCTCGTGGATGGTCTCCTCCAAATCTGTGATCCGGTGGTGAAGACGGGCAATGATGCGCTCCTTCTTTTTGAGCTGACGGCGATGAGACTTGCGATCCTTCACTAGCATGGCGAGGGTCTGATCCTTCTTCTTGGCGATGGCGTACTTGTGGTTGGCGTAGGCACAGGCACTGTCCAACTCCTTTTGACGGTCGTACATCATGAAGCTAAGGTGGTCCCATTGACTCTTCAGCTCGGTGTGGTATGGGGCCTCCAGTGGCTGTCCCATAATATCACGCCTTGGGTAGAACTCAAAACGGGTACCATTGATCTGATTGATACTCTTCCCACATAGACGGGCAAGAGCTTCCTGCATTTACCTGGCCAGTCCATCGAGCCAGTTGTTCTCTCTTAAGGTGAACTGAATTCCCTCTGAAGTGGGAGGTTCAATCTTTCCTCGGAGACTTGCAACAACTAGCCACTGCAGATCTTCTCCTTCCTGATCATTGAGCTGAGCTCCGAAGAACTCGGGGTGCGGACGCTCCAGAAGTTCCGAAAGCTGGTCCAAGTCATGCTCAAAGATGAGGTCTCCTCCATTCCCCAACTGATAAAACTTGCTGTACTTCACGTCCATCTATAAGAATATAGGATGAGTAAGTTAGTAGAGTGATCAAGTGTGTCAAATTTTATGTATTCTGCAAGATTTTTTTTGAGGAACATGAATTTTCATGAAAGAATCCAAGTGATAAGAATGGGAATAAGTTTTTGTAAATACTCACTTCCATTAGTTTTGAAACTACCTTTTTGATTCAAACGTCCATTCTAACTAGGGTCTCCTATGGTCAGGATGGCTTTGATACCAACTTGTCAACACCCGGATTTTTAATCCAAGATGCCTGTTATGCCATACATCGCAATCCCAGGATTACCATTTTTGCAAGACATAACAGATTTGGATATCACAGTACATCATCCATTACAAACCATACATAAGGTCTTACACAAATAAGTATCTCATGATCGAGTTATTTATACAATTCAAGCAGCGGAATAACGTAAAGATAACGATAGTGTAGGCGAAGCTCCATCTTCGGGGTCACAGCCAATGCTGACAAGGGAGATGATCCTAGTTGTGGTAACCTTCCTACGGTCCGTCATCCTGATACTCCTCTTCATAGTCTAGCCACGGGAATAGCCAGGGACAAAGCCATGAGTACTCTTTAAGTACTCGCAAACTAATACTAACAAGTTTAAGGGGTTTTTGTAGTAGGACACTAGGCTCGAAGGTTGTTTTGCAAAAAGCCAGGTTTACCTCTACTAAGTTCAGAAGCAAAGAAGACTAGATGAAAGTTTTATAACACCTAAGCGGGAATTTGAATTTCATATCACAACTCTGTTGTGGTAAAGTCAAAGTCATAATTCATTTCACAAGTCATTTTTGAAATATCTGACGGGGGAACATTATGGCCACTCCAACTGTCCATAACCACGGACGCGACTATTTAAATAGTTTGACACTGTGCAAAGATTGTACACTTTCACCAAAACATTCGATACATCCGTCAGGAACAATCCTGAATTCACCATACTCAGTATGCAGATAATCAATCCTAACCTTACATGCCCTAGTATAGGCACCTCTCCTGTGAGTTTGGCCTCCCAACCATGACCAATTGTCATCTTGGGTACTGCACAGGTGGACAATCTTCACAAGGTAGCCTCAGCTCAGACCTTGGCCGTGAGGGAACCCATACTAAGGTATATAAATTTCCAGTCAAGGCCTACCCAAATTTTGGGTATTGTGGTTGTACGATAAAATTGGAATGGTATCCATCCAGACAACCATCAGTTTTATAAAGGGCTAAGGCTCATGCCTCAACATTTTCATCATCAAAATCATCTGGTTTTCTGAAACACATGTCAAAACATTTTAGTAGAATGACTCATCATTCTACGGTTTTCATAACCATTTTCACCAAGTATTCCCATCTAAAGTTGATCCAGTTTTATACTTAGCACTAGCATCTACAAATGGTGGTAAATACTAATGAGGGGTGATAAACAAGTGGGGATTTGCTAAGTTCAATATCATGCCTTAGGATGACATCAAGATTATCTAACTTAGGCCAAATTTTATGCTCTTTATGCTACCTTTAGTTATCTTTCTAGAATCTACAAGTCACCATGTAAACTCTAAGAGAAAGCTGTGATAAAGAAAATAAAGTATTAAGCTTGCAAGTAAAACTAGGATTGGGTTATCAAGTGGGTATGATCACATATGCTTAAGGCATATAGTTGGCATAGTAACAAGCAAGTATTGGCTTGCATAATTTGCAAGGGTTAGCTTGCTAAGTTAATAGCTTGCTAATTCTACTAGTAGTATTAGGCTTGCCTTGTGCAGAGCAGTGGTTGAAGTTCTCCTCGGCTTCTTCCTCATAGTATCCTCCTTCCTCCTCGTATCCTTGGTTGGTACTAGCGTCTATAAATAAATACGAGGTACACAATCACCAAACAATACTTAACTATTTCCAATCATCACACTATGGTTCACACTAGATGATCTAGCATCATCCCTAATATTACAAGATTAAAGCACTTGTATTATTTGTTTTATTTTTAGAAAAGTAATTTCTACTCATTGAAAAACTACTTAAGATTTAATATTCTCCAACTCAAACATGGGATCATGTTGACACATGTCATCACCACATATTTTAGTACATGGGAATGTGATTTAAAGTGGTGTCACAATTTAATAAGGTTTAACCTTTTTATTTTAATTAAATAAAGTGACTAGAAATGCCTATGTAGCATTCTTTTATTACTTGAACATTATTTCTGCAAGTAAACCCATATGTTTTTATATATTCTGAAAGGTACGATCAAATGTGATTTTTGAGAGTTGTAATCAACTCAAAAGCTTTTGTGGTTGAATTTTGAAAAAAAGTTAGGCCAATTTTACTGCATACTATAGTGTTTAATGTTTGTTTGATTTGTATCTGCAAGGTGTTTGATGAAATGGCCGCAACAACTTTAAATTTGAATTTTGCATTCAAACTTTGTGGGTTTGCTAGGCACATGCTAGGGAGTATCTGGTTAGTTGGATTAGTCAAGGGGCATTGGTTTGGTTGGGTTTTGAAAATGGATGATCTTCACATATGAATAACATTCAATTTTGAATTGTGATTTGAATGAGGTTGCCAAATGTTTCTGCAAGTTTGAAAGGTGGGCCTTGATTCACTTTTACTAGTTCTAGCAAGGGGTGAAAAGAGTTGGAAAAGTTTCAGTTTGAAATCGTGAACTAGAAACACTCAAAGTGACCTAGTGAGCAAGATTGGCAAAAATGACCATTTGCTTTATTTGATTTGTTTTTAATTTTCTCTTGTTTTGTTTTTGCATGGAAATGTTTTATATGATGTTATTTTCATCTTTAAACCATTTCTTGCTATTTAGGTTAATCACACAAGTCCATTCATGCATTTATCAAATCATCTCATTCACACATGCATTCATATGATTTTAAATTAATCAAAGTTTTTGTTAACCCTAACTTTAGTGATTAGAGTTTGATGATCCTTGTGTTATATTTTTGGGATGTTACAATGGACCCATAGTCCAAGGTGGAACTACTCACGCATCATACCGGAGAGAAGGCCTCCGGGATGATCTCCCCTTCGGTAGGGTGCCAGGAAGAACTTCATATCCCCCCCGATCTAGGGACGATGGTGGCGGCGGCTACAGACGGTTTCGTGGAGATTTGATCGGGTACTTAGGTTTCTGCATCGGTGGCTTCTTATAGGCGAAGGGGGAGGCCGAGGCGGCGGCCAGGGGCCCCACACCCCCCAGCCGCAGGGCAGGGCCCACCCGCGCCTAGGGTGGGTCTGGCCACCCTGGCCGGCCTCTCCGGCTCCCCTCTGGACTTCTTGTTCCCCACGGAAAGTAATTGACTTTGACGTTTGTCCCGTCCAATTCTGAGAATATTTCTTTACTAACTTTTTTGAAACCAAAAACAGCAGAAAATAGGCAACTGACACTATGGCAACTTGTTAATAGGTTAGTACCAGAAAACATGCAAAAAGCACCTCAAAGTGTAGACAAGCAAAGCAAAGTAGATACTAAACAAGCATGGAGCATCAAAAATTATAGATACGTTTCCAACGTATCAACTATCAATTAGAATCAATACCATAAGGCCACTAGCATCATATAATCAAATGAAAACAGTGAGCAATTTAGTATTTGATCAGAATCCTCATTAGTCATCACCACTAGTTCCAGTTCATCATATACAACTAAAACAGAGGGAGGAACCCTAGAAAAGGACATGAACCTTAATAAGGAATGCACACCAGAGCCACTCAACATAGATCAGGAGGGGCAGAGGACAACAATCACAAGGGTAAGATCAAAATCAAACTCACCGAAGGTCCTCTCTGTAGTTTAGAAGAGGAAGCAGTGGGGCCGACGAGCACAAGGCAGCACGGGGAGCACCCCAAGGGGCGCTGCAACCCGCACCGAACCGAGGCGGCGACCACAACAGCGCTTGAAGGCAAGGAGCACGACCACAGCACCACTAGAGCAGTGACGGTACATCACTGGCACCACCTCAAACCCTAGGGTTCGGGACGGAGCTTTCCTGGCCGCAGAAGAGACCCAAATCCAAACCGAATTGGACTAGATGAAGGAGCGGGGTCAACAACCACACCATTCACCCTGATGGAGGCCAGAGAGGACCACGACGGTGGCGGTGTTGGCAACCACGGGGTCGAGGAAGAAGAAAAGGAGATAATGAGAGAGAGAGGAGGATCTGTACTGGGCCGATAGGGCTTGTACCACCTCGGGAGGGTATTTGGACCAGGCCAATTGGGGCAAGCTGGGCCCAAATAGCCCAATGGTTGGCCCAAAACCCTAAAAGGGATTTTAATAATTTAAGTAAAAGACCAAAATACCCCTAGAATTCAATAAATCTTAGAAAATACAATAAAAGCCTTAAAAATGCAAACAATATATTTTTAGATTCATAATTGAATAACCTATTAAATTAAATTAAGAAACCTATTTCTAATAAATAAATTTTAGGTTAAAGATTTTATAATATATATTCCTTATGGAATTTTATAAAAAATCAAGGAAATACGTAAAAAATAGATAAAAATAATTTTTATTACATTTGGTTATTATAGTATTTTAGAGAAATACTAAATGAATATTTGAAGTTACCAAAATAAAACCTCCTTAATTAAAATGCTTATTCTTAAAAAGAATTATTAAGTAAATAAATATAAGAGTTAAAATTAAATAAAAATTAGTTTTTAACTCTATTAATAATATATTACATTATAAAAAATAGTGAATATAATATTTATCAAATATTAAGGATATTCCTTAAAATGAATTTCTTAATTACCTAAAGAAATTCCAGAAAACAAAAATATTGGGTAAAACACATAAAGAAAAGAAATAACAAATGATGCATTGCATTACTATGCATGTTCATTTTTGCTTCTTTAAATATTGTCCTTACCGGGCAATAATGATGTTTTATAGACATAGAAGCTCAAGGTCCAGTGCAAGCATCCGACTTCACTATCTTGCAATAACAAGGCAAGTTCATCACTTGCTCATGTCCTTTGAAGAGTCTTTATCAAAGTATTTATAAATTGTGTGTTATCATCTCTATTTCGAAGAACGAAAATATTATTTTCTCAAATAAATAAATTATTGACATCATCCTAAGTGGTGATATGGATTAGGGGAGCAATAGAACTTAAGATTATATTTGCAACAAGGATAATCACCTAGGAATTAACCACCCATGACATGAGTGAATCTAGCGCCGTATATTATGCGTTAACCATGAGATTTGGAATGGGACGGAGCAGTCAGCTGTATCCTTTTCCTTTCGTATGTAGGCAAGATGACCTTAACATGACGTTGTGATTCCTCGTGCGGATCCAACATATGGGTGGGCACCCTTAGGCCCCACGTTTTTTGGTGTCTAGATTATCTATGAGTGGTTGTCCGAGGTATAGCCAGACCTATATGGTACTTGTCAGGGACATCACCAGCTCATAGAGTCTTTGGGAACTCATCAGGGTTTTATCCTGCCCGAAAGGGGGCTTAACGGAGGTGAGCCAGCCCCGAAGGATCATGCAGACATGCGGGGTCACGGAAAGGGCGGTGATTGGCTTGGATCACCTACTGGGCCCCACATCATGGAATTATGGACGAGAAAGTATGCCCGGTTGTGCAACAAGGAGATGATCTCTCATGGGTAAAGTAATGCACCTCTGCAGAATGTAAGAACTATAACTTGTTACTCCCTGTTCCGGGAAGGATCTACGAATGCGGTAGTAAAGGAACTCCATGAAAGTTCTGGTCAACCTGTGAAGGTTGATGGGCATAGTTTTTAACAATAAAATCAATCTTTGAAGAAAGATTTACGAAAATTGCATACTACCAATGACTAATAGTCTGAGGTGGTAGATAGAGCATCAAACTTCCCACCTTGCATATAATGAACTTGCTGGGTAACATTGTTACTCACCCTTTCCTTTGATCCCCTGCTTAGACTCTAAGGATCCAGAAGACACCCCAATGTATGTAGCTGAGATCCAAGAGGAGGTCTACTACGAGGATCCAGATCTGTCCGGTGCGGTAGAAGGGGTGGACTATGACATCGTCTATGGAGGATAGCACAATGAGTCGGAATAACTGCCTTAGTATTAGTAACCAATTGAGCCGAGCAACATGAACAATATATAATAAGTTGCTGAGCTCAATTCGGAGTTGAAGTTGTCACTTTAAAACTTCCACTGAAACACTTTATATTTGGTTTGTAAGTTGAATCTTTTGAAGTCCTGAACTTCTGGTATTGTAATAATAATAATGTGTGTATGTTTGTAATATGGACCCGCAATGTTTCTGTTGTACCACTTTGAGGGATGTGATATTTACATAACGGTGTTCTGTGAATGTCATGTCAACGACTATAGTGTGCTACACATGCAGTGGTATGTTGGGTCACCGCAAAGGATTAGGTTACTATGTATCTTAAAGCTTGTAGCAAAACAAACTTAATGACTTGATCTTACGCTATGGTTACTATGGGTGTGTCCATCACATCATTCTCCTAATGAGATGATCTTGTTACTAATAACATACAATGTACATGATCAGAAAACCATGATCATCTATTAATCAATAAGCTAGTTTCAACAAGAGGCATAACAGGGACTCTTTTACGTTACAAAACACACAAGTATTAATGTTTCCGGTTAATACAATTATAGCATGGGATGTAAACATTCATCATAAACACAAAGATATAATAATAAACACTTTATTATTGCCTCTTGAGCATATCTCCAACAGTCTGCCACTTGCTCTAGAGTCAATAATCTAGATTACATAGTGATATACCTAACACCCATGGCATTCTAGTGTTGGTCATGTTTTTCTCTAGGGAGAGGTTTAGTCAACGGATCTTCCACATTAAGATCTGTGTGTACTTTGCAAATCTTTATGTCACCCTCTTGGACATACTCGCGAATTGAATGGAAATGTAGCTTGATGTGCTTCAGCTTCTTGTGTGACCTTGGCTCTTGTGAAATAGCTATGGCACCCATGTTATCACAATAAATGGCCATCGGGTCCAACACACTAGGAACCACACCAAGCTCGGTAATGAACTCCTTCATCCATATCGCTTATTGTGAAGCCTCCAAAGCATCTATGTATTCTGATTCAGTTGAAGATTTTGCCACAACGCTTTGCTTTGCACTCCTCTAGCTCACTGCTGCACCACTCAAAATATATATGTATCCAGACTATGACTTAGAGTCATCCGGATCAGTGTTCCAACTAGCATCGGTGTAACCATTTACAACAAGTTCTCCGTCACCTCCATAATAAAGAACCATATCCTTAGTCCTTTTTAGGTACTTTAGGATATTTTTGACCGCTGTCCAGTGTTCCACTCTTGAATCACTTTGATATCTGTTGGTCAAACTAACATCATGTGTTATGTCCGGTCTTGTACACAACATAACATACATGATAGATCCTATGGTCGAGGCATAGGGGATCTTACTCATCCTTTGTCTATCTTCTGCCATAACTAGACTTTGAGTCTTATTCAAGGTCTTACCTGGCAACATGGGCAAGAACCCTTTCTTGATTTCTTCTATTCTAAACCTCTTTAGAACCTTGTCCAAGTATGTACTTTGTGAAAGCGCTATTAAGTGTCTTGATCCATCTCTGCAAATCTTGATGCCTAAGATGTATGCTGCTTTGCCAAGATCCTTCATTGAAAAAATATTATTCAAATATCCTTTGACACTTTCAAGTTCTATATCATTCCCAGTCAACAATATGGCATCCACATATAGTACTAGGAATTCTATAGATCTCCCACTCACTTTCTTGTAAATACAAGCTTCTCCAAAAGTTTGTATAAATCCAAAGTTTTTATCACCTTATCAAAACATTGATTCCAGCTCCGGGATGCTTGCTTCAGTCCATAAATGGCACGCTAAAGTTTGCATACCTTATTAGCATCTTTAGGATCGACAAAACCTTTGGGTTCCATATACAACTCTTCCTCAATGGCACCATTAAGGAACGCCGTTTTGACATCCATCTGCCAAATCTCATAATCGAAAAATGCAACGATTGCTAACAAAATCCTCATAGACTTTAGCTTTGCTACCAGTGTGAAATTCTCATCATAGTCAACTCCTTGAATTTTTCGGAACCCTTTAGTGACAAGTCGAGCTATATAGACAGTAAAATTACCATCAGCGCTTGTTTTCTTTTTGAAAATCCATTTGTTCTCGACAGCCTTGCGACCATCAGGTAAGTCCACCAAAGTCCTCACTTGGTTTTCGTACATGGATCCAATCTCGGATTTCATGGCATCTTGCCATTTGTTGGAATCTGGGCTCATCATTGCTTCCTCATACATCGCAGGGTCGTCGGTGTTATCCACCAACATAACATTTATGACAGGGTCATACCAGTCATGAGTGGTACGAACCCTCGTTGACCTGTGAGGTTCAGTAGCAACTTCGTTCGAAGTTTCATGATCACCGTCATTAGCTTCCTCTCTTATTGGTGCAGGCGCCACAAGAACATCTTCGGTGATGCGCTACTCTCAAATCCAAGAGAAGGTTCAACAACCTTGTCGGGTTCTACTTTCCTTCTAGTAACTTATTTTGAGAGAAATTCCTTTTCAAAAAAGGATCCATTCTTGGCAACGAAAATGTTGCCTTCAGATCTATGATAGAAGGTATACCCAATTGTTTCTTTAGCGTATCCTATGAAGACGCATTTTTCCTCTTTGGGTTCAAGCTTGTCGGGCTATAACTTCTTTACATAAGCTTCGCAACCCCAAAATTTAAGGAACGACAACTTAGGTTTCTTAACAAACCACAATTCATACGGTGTCATTTCAACAGATTTAGATGGTTCCCTATTTAAAGTGAATACGGCTGTCTCTAATGCATAACCCCAAAACTATAAAGGTAATCTATAAGAGACATCATAGACTGAACCATATCTAAGCGAGTTCGATTATGACGTTCGGACACACCATTGTGCTGTGGTGTTCCCAGTGGTGTCAACTGCGAAAGTATTCCACATTTCTTCAAATGCATGCCAAACTCGTAACTTAGATATTCACCTCTACGATCAGATCACAGAAACTTAATATTATTGTTACGTTGATTTTCTACTTCACTTTGGAATTTCTCAAACTTCTCGAAAGTTTCAGACTTATGTTTCAGAAAGTAGATATACCCATATCTACTCAAGTCATCCATGAAAGTAAGAACATAACGATATCCACCACGCGATGCTACACTCATTGGACCGCACACATCGGTATGTATTATTTCCAATAAGTCCGTAGCTCGCTCCATTATCCGAGAGAATGGTGTCTTAGTCATTTTTTCCATTAGAATTGCTTCTTATCTTTCAAGTGATTCAAAATCAAGTGATTCAAGAAGTCCATCGGAATGGAGTTTCTTCATGGCCTCACTCCAATGTGACCAAGATAGCAGTGCCACATGTATGTGGAATTATCATTCAATTTCATTCATTTAGCATCTATGTTGTGAACATGTGTATCACTACTATCGAGATTCAATAAGAATAAACCATTCATCTCATGTGCATGACCATAAAATATATTACTCAAAAAAATCGAACAACCATTATTCTTGGACTTAAACGAGTAACCGTCTCGCAATAAACAAGATCCAGATATAATGTTCATGCTTAATGTAGACACCAAATAACAATTATTTAGATTTAAAACTAATCCTAATGGTTGATGAAGAGGGTGCGTGCTGATGGCGATCACATCAACCTGGGAGCCATTTCCAAGCTCATCGTCACCTCGCCTCTCGCTAGTCTTTGTTTATTCTGCAGCTCCTGTTTTGAGTTACAAATATGAGCAACCGAACCAGTATCAAATACACAGCACTACTACGATTACTAGTAAGATAAACATCAATAACATGTATATCAAATATACCTTTCTTCTTGATGCTACGTTCTTCATAACTGCCAGGTACTTGGGGCAATTCCGCTTCCAGTGACCATCGCCCTTGCAGTAAAAGCACTCAGTATCAGGCTTAGGACCAACCTTGGGCTTCTTAGCAGGCGCGACAGCTTTCTTGTCACCCTTGTTGAAGTTGCCCTTAATCTTAGGCTTGCGCTACTTCTTAAAATTGGTGGTCTTATTAACCATCAACACTTGGTGATCTTTCTTGATCTGCACTTCCGTAGTCTATAGCATGGAGAAGAGTTCGGGCAACTACTTATCCATGCACTGCATGTTGTAGTTCATCACAAAGTTCTTGTAACTAGGTTGCAGTGATTGGAGGACACGATGAATCCCCAACACATTAGGAATCGTTATTCCCAAATCTTGGAGTTTGTTTGCGTGCCCAGACATTTTGAGCACGTTCTCGCTAACAGAGTTGCCCTCTTCCATCTTGCAGTTAAAGAAATTCTCGGAAGCTTCATATATCTCCACGGCCACATGAGTCTCAAATATCATTTTGAGCTCATTGATAATATCATGAGGGCAACGGTTCTCAGAGCGCTTCTGAAGCTCCAACCACATCGTACATGATGGAACACTAAACTATGGAGTAGTGATTCTTCCGAGTGAGGTAAACATTTTTCACCTCATTGGTAGCATCACCTATAGGAGGGTCACCTAGTGGTGCACCAGCACATAGGTCAACCGACCAACATTGAGGACAATCCTCATGTTATGGAACCAGTCCGTGAAATTGTTTCCATTCTTTTTCAACTTTTTTCTCCAGGAATGCATTAAAGTTGATGGTAGGGGTCGCCATGATCTACAACATATTTGCAAAGAGTTTAAACTAATTTTATGATAAATTGAGTTCAAATTTAGTTCTCAAATTAATTATGTAAACTCCCACTCAAAACAACATCCCTCATGCTGTCTAAGTGATTACATGAACCAAATCCACTACACCAAGTCCGATCTTCACGAGAGAAGATTTAGTTCCAAAGGCGAATGTGACACCCCCGGGATCAGGGCTAAACAAATCCTAGACCTCCGTCTGACATAATCTTAGCATTGAGCTCGAGGATATCCAGTGGAGAATTGGTAACACAACAGTGACCCTATGACACAAAATTTATTACAGCAAACTCATAACTGAGCAAAGAACCAAATTATTACAAGCAGAGGTCACTGACCACAAACATGAAACAACGGAAGTAAAATTATGCTATTAAGTATAGCAAACTTAACAAATGGCCTAAGAGGCCTGAAGCATAATGATGATGTCCCATCCCATAGATTCCAGGCTGCCGGACGGGAACCCCAAGCTACTCGTCGGTGTCGATGTAGTACCAAACTGATCTTCATGGAACACTTAATCTGCCAAAAGTATCAACAAAGCAAGGGTGAGTACAGGGTGTACTCCGCAAGACTTATGGCTGGTGGAGCTGTTTTGCATAAATCCAATCTTTGTTTACAAAGAAAGAGAGAGAAGAAGCTCGTCTAATAAAAGTGTTTTAAAAAGGGATAAGAGAGCGACATCTCCAAAGTATTGATCATCATATTTGATATCCACCAAATCATCATCATCTGAACCCTAACTAGGATCACCCCCTCATACCCATGAGGAAGCATCCTTAAGCACACGTTGATCTGCCAAGTTTTAAGATTAGGTTATAGTTCTCTATGATCTTAGAATTCGGTCACCAAGCATTCATAACCGTGAACACAGCTTTTCGAAAAGATTTAACCCTAGAGGGGTGTACAACTTTACCCACAAGTAGCAACCCACTCTTAATGCCAGTACATTAGCCCTCTTCCTTGGAAGGCCGACAGAGGGTGGTTGGCCATGACCTTTACATGGCTTTCACTGAGACCATGAGTCACACCCTAAGGATGGTTCCTCCGTAATGGGTCAAGTCCCGAAGCCGGTCCCTAGAGATGTGAGGTGAGGTTGGTTTACCAGGGGCTCCATCCACCCCAAGCAACCCTGGCCACACTTACCTACCTGTTATGATGCACCTTTCACCCGCCAAATCTTTCAAAAGGTTTTCAATGCGTATGTCAAATGGAACGCCCGAACTATGTGACTCATGGAATCTACTAGGCAAGTTAATCAGGCAAGGGGTTCCCAATCCTCGTGTGGTTGTATGCTCATCTCGGTTCCAAAGGCAAGAACTCAGTTCCTAGTGGTGGCGAGCATGGAACTAGAAAAGGCACATCCCACCGTGGCCTCCGATACAAGCCTTAGCATGTTTAATCTCATATCACCTTTGATCTCATCTCATCACGTTCTCCTATTGAAAGGATACATATGTCGCCTAGAGGGGGGGGGGGGTGAATAGGCGATTAAAACTTTTCCGAGAGTGGCTCGACAAAGGAGGAATTAAACTAGCGTCTACTCTGTCAAGCACAACCTAGAACAACTAGGGTTCACCTGTGCACCAACAACTTATGCTAAGAAATACAAGCAACAAAGTGATAGCAAGATATAGATTACTTCAAGCATGAAGGCTATCACAATGTAAAGTGCATAAGTAAGAGCTCGGGTATAGAGATAACCGAGGCACGCGGGGACGATGATATTTTACTGAGTTCCTCCCAACATGGAGTACGTCTCGTTTGGAGAGGGGGTGGTATCTAACCACCTATGCCACAAAAGGCCTCCCTTATTCTCCGGTGAATCTCACCCCAATGGGATCAATCCACGCTTCCACTATCGGTGCACTTGTTGGTGGCAACCGGAACCTCTCACAAGGTTGGGGCACTTGTCCACAACTTAATTGGAGGCCCCCAACAAAATCCACCAAGGCCTAAACAAACGCCACCAAGGCCACAAAACCGTCTATGGTTCCAAGAACCCAAGAGGGACAAGCTCCAATGAGTGACTCAAACCAAATCGTCCGAGGAGAAATCAAACCGATGCACCGAATGCAAATGGCAAGAACACCACAAAGATTCTCCGATCCCTCACTCTCAAGTTCCAACAAAGCTACTAAAGCTATTGGGGGAACAAGAGAGGAGGAATCAAAGAGGGGCACAAAATCCCCCAAAATCTAGATCCCCAAAGATACACTCACAAAGAGATGAATCGGTTAGGTCAAAACGTGGATCTAGATCTCCTCTCTCTTCCACTCAAATATGGGCAAGAATCATCGAAGGGGAAGAGATTAGTCAAGCTTCAAAATCTAGCAAGTGTGGACAAAGCTTAGACTAATAGAAGAGGAAGAAGCAACTTAAAAGCAAAACGGACAAAGGCTTATATAGGTGGCCCAGAATATCTGGTCGTTGGGCTCATTTTCGAAATGGTCCGGTAGTACCGGATTTAACCGGTAGTATCGCCCTCTACCAAAACAGTTGCAGGAAAAAACACGACCAGCAGCGGGCAGCGCACGCGCATGGGGCCAGCAGTGCGCAGGAGCAAGTGGGGCCAGCAGGATCTGGGCGGGCGACGCGCGCGCGGGAGAACGACGGCTTGGCACGCGTGAGCGAGTGGGCCAGCCAGGTGCGGTCACCCAGCATACCACTGCATGATGTAGTACACTATATTTGTTGACATAACACCAATGAAACACCGTTCACTAGTATTACATCCCTCAGAGTGGTACAACAGAAACACAGCAGGTCCAATACATGGCTACATGTTATAACTCACTCTATACGCAAGATCCAGAGAACACTCTAGGTTAAAGAGAGAGCAAGAACTTCTTACAAAGAAGAATCAAAGATAAACACAAAAGCTATTATACTATTAAGATTAGTATTTTTACTAAGGGGTTGGTATTGTTGCTATTGCAATAAACTACAGAAATAGGTTCTTTGGCTAGAGAGTATATTCCTATCTAATCAGTAACTTTGTCTTCACTTGAGTTGATGTATATGTTGACTTTCTTGTCTTCGTTGAAGAGCTTTTGCTTTTGATGATGACTCCTGGAGCATAACTTGATGTAGACGTCGTATGTATTGGCTTCAGAATCTAGCAAGGGTTAAGAAGATACTTTGAGTACGAGTGTACTCAACAAGTCCACTAGAAAGGAGTGTTTGATGCACTATAACTACAGCACAAACCGTAGGTCGTAGGCAATGCAAGTTTTTGTAAACATTTCTTCAAAGGTTTCTTTTATTCTGAAAAGCTATGTCCATCAGCCTTCACGGTTTACCAGAACTTTCATGGAGTTCCTTTCCCGCCGCGTTCGCAGCTCCTTCCCGGAACAGGGAGTAACAAGTTACATTTCTTACACTCTGCAGAGGTGCGTTACTTTACCCATGAGAGATCAACTCTTTGTTGCACAAACCGGCAGCTTATTCCTGTCCACAATTCCATGATGTGGGGCCCAAAAGATGATCCAAGACAATCACTGCCCCCTTTGCGACCTCGCATGCCTCCTTGGTGTACACCATGCCCACATATTGAATTACGGCAATGGTTTGTACAAACCGTTAGATGCCAGAACTATCGTGGCATGTTGAGGGTTCCCACCCATATACTGCATATCCTCTATGAATTACCAATTAATATGCACGCTACAAGGATAACAGCCACGACCTGCACATCCGGATACATGCGAGAAGAAGAAGATACAGCTGACTTCTCCATCCCATTCCAAATCTCATGGTTAACGCGTGATATACGGCGCAAGAATCACTGGCGACATTGGTTGTTAATTCCTTGATAATATGTTCCTTTACCACCGTAACTTTCATAATAGGTTATTACCTCATGGTAAAATAACCTATAATCACATTATTATGAAAATAGTGTTTTCGAACCTTTTCAAATGCAAGTGATGTTAACACTGGATTTGTAAAATACTTTACAGAAAATAACCAAAGGACATGAGCAAGTGTGAACTTGCCTTTTGTGATTGCAAGATTATGCACTCACGATCTTCAAGACAATATAAGATCCAATATCTGAAATCAGCATCATTGGTCCGGTAAGGACTAATGTTTAAAGAAGCAATATGCTCTTATGCATAAGTAATGTGATGCTCTTGATAAACGCGAATCCCGAGGATAACGTTGTTCTAGGTTTTGGATACTGGAAAGGGTTTCCTTGGAATGTGTTATACTTTTAGTTAAGTGTTACACTTGTGCTTCTTGTTAAGGTTTGTGAGTGTGTGAAATAACATAAAATGATGAGATACACACCAATGTGAAATGTTACTCAAGATTACTTACATTATAATTGTTTATCTTTAAATTTTACTTTACCAGTAATGGTCTTAATAAGGAACTTAAGTGTTTATAATTCTAAGTATACAAGTAAAGTTTGAAACAATGTGGTTGTGATTAATTGTCATCTGTTGATTATAATTGAGAATTCCTTGAATTTAATTTGTTAAGGGTTAGAGATATTATTATAAGGTTTGTTGATTGAAGTGACAAAGCGAATAACTTTTGAAGAAAAGATTCCTTTTTTAAGGTCTACACAATCTTTGTAATCAATCAAACATGGTTGAGGTTGTTTGTGTTTGCTTGAATAGCTTGGACTTGAGATGCTTTAACTTAATTATAACAGACCAAAGTTAACTATAAAACATATAGCAAAGTCTTTAGTCTTATATTGAAACTCTTGTGGGCTGAAGTTAACTTTAAAAAATGGATGGTTTGAAAGTGTAATGCTTATGATATTTGTACCTTGTAATGTTTTCTTAAAGTTACTTAAGAATGGTTATTCTCCTATTTAAGTAGTGGTCTCTTAATTCTATAATGGAACAAGATCACTTATTTTCTTATAAAGGTGTGACTATAGTTTATGGATAGTAATTAGTACTAGTGACTATTCATGAATTATTTTTGGATTTAGTCCATTATAAGGTTGTATTTGATTCAAATATCATTCTTGAAGATTTTATAATTGTTAAAGATCTTTTTAGAAAATAAATTACTCATATGGTTGAAGGATAATTCAATAAAATTGTATTTATAATGTTTTGAACCATTATGACTTCATAGTATCAACACTTAAGACTAATATTATTTATTTAGACTCAATTGGTTAATTTTAGGAATATTAGCAAATTTTATTTACCTTTATAGGAATTATTCATTAAGGAAATAAGTTTAACTTCAAGTTATTAAAGTATTTAAATTTTTATTTAACTCAATAGTGGAGTATTATATTTGAGGTGTGATTCCATAGACCCCCTACTCTGAAAAGTTGTAAATATCCGAAAGGGTAGAATTTCCCCTGTGCATATTAGAGGAGGGCGTGTGAGGGTAGCCCATCGATGGGTCCAAAAGAGCTCACCCTAAATCATGTACGCGGTGTTGCAATGTCAGCGCACACATGCAAGTGTTGTATTCGAGTTGGACACTTACGTTTCCACGTCGCATGCACAAAATACTCGATAACTGACATGCTTTGGTCCCATACGGGCTTTGTGGGCATTACATACATGGTCTAAATTTTACGAATCCCGATCCTACCCCCACGCGTGAAGAGGTACCGGACAATCGAAGTCATCAATCTAATTTGTCTCCTTATTTTCATTCCTTTGGGGGTCTATTGAATCAGAAGTCATTATATTTTTAACATGCGGGTATTATTTTTGTGATCATTTTGGTATATTACATTTATTTTTATGATTTCTAAATAATGAGATGTGATTTTTATAAGATTCATTACTTTATAAATACTTAATAAATAATAAATATTTAATTAGGTGAAATAATAATGTATGCTTATAATTTTAAAGTATTGTTTTTATTTTTCCTAAGATTTTTGGTATTTTATTTATATTTTTTAAGATTTACCAATATTAAAATATGAATTTTTAAAGTATTATTACTTATAAACATTTATTAAATAATATTTATTTAAATAATTATAACATTAATATTTGATAATAGTTTTAAGTTGTAGATTTTATTTTCTGAAATTTTCCATATATTACACATATTTTTCTGAATTATAAAACAAAAGTTATTGATTTAATAAGATTTAATGATTTTATTTCATTCCTAAAATATTCAAATTTGGGCTGATAACATTTTATTTATTTCTTAAACAGAAAATAACTTTTTGTACCGAGGCTAACCCTACCCAAGGTCAATGACTGGTGGGCCAGTGGCCACATCATCAGCCACACATGCAAAGACTAAGTCAAACTGGCTGACTAGGCAGATGGTGATGTGAGCATGACGTCATCAGAGCTTGATCCTCTCAGATCGATGGTGGATATGCGATTTGGTGCGCGCGCGGGGCTGTGGTTAGGCTTGTTGGAAAGAAGACGATGCGAGGAGTCTAGGAGTGGTGGCGCCGATAGTAAATGGTCGTCAGAGGATGGTCAACGACGATGGACAACGGCGGCGGTGTCGGGTGCTCATGGTGGGAACGAACTAGAGCGAAATACATAGAGTAAAAGGTACTGGAAGAACCAGTGGCTCACCCTGGTTGCAGTGGTGGTGTCGGCGAGGACTGGTGTGGTCGGAGACGAGCGCTCCGACGAGGATTCCTGTCACATCCCAAATTTCTCCTAATTTTGCAATGTGAAATAAATAAATAAGTTTGATTGATTGTTTGACTATGTTGAAAATTCTCAAAGAGAAGAAACTTTTTGAATAGAAAATCCTCTCAACCTTGAATTCAAAATCTTATATTCTCTTGTTATGACCTAAGTAGCCATATAGGCAAAAGGGCATGGATTGATTATGGATTGTAGAATTGGTGTGCAAGATTTCAAAATTCAAAATCATTAAGCATGCATGACCAGCATTGCATATAAACCCTAAGAAGGAAATAGTATTGTCCAAAAAGGATTATCCAATACCCTTTGTGGGATTTCCCAATTCTTAAGAACTACATGACTTATTGTTTGGGTACATATTAAAAACTGATGAAAAGTATTTCCCGTATGTCCTAGAATAAATTTGGGATATTTTCCTAAAAAGTCTAAACTAAAATTCCCTATTAATGCAACTAGCCATGTAATGCCTTGTAAGTAAATGGCATTATGGATATTTTCAACTTTGGTAAAACCATATTCTATACATCCTTAAAGGTGTGTTTTGAATTTATAAATTTTTAGAAATTGATTTGGTTCAATTTGGAGGCCTAAAACAAATACTAAGAAAGAAATACTATATAGAAAAAGAGAAATGAATAAAGAAGAAAAGGATAAAAAAACGAACAAAACCTAATCTACCGGCCAGGCCCATCCCGAGCCGCCCCTCCTCTCTCTATCAGCCGCGCGCAGCGCAGCATAGAAGCCCGCGCGACCCAACTAACCTGCACCTATCTACCGCACGCGCGTAGCTTGGCCGACCACTCCGGCCCAGCAACGCCAGCCCGCACCCGCGTTCCCCTTGCTCTCTCTCTCACTGCAGGACCCGCCCGTTAGCCTCGACCATGCCACCGACAGATAGGGCCCGCATCTCGTCTTCAACGTCCAGCCAGAGACCGACGCGAGGATGATGTCTTGATCCCGATCCGATCCGCGCGGTTTTGTTCGAGTTTGTTGCCCATCCTCCACGCAAAACGCCGCCATAAATCTTCGGCATCCACCTCCTTGATTATTTTCGCGTTTTGACAAACCCTAGTCCCACCATCGAGGTTCTGATCCGCCGCCGCCGGGAGCCCTCAGGTCGACCTCGAGCCCGGCGAATCCCGTCGCCCCACTCCCTGATGTTCCTCCTATACTCTTCCCCATCCTCCACCGCCTAACCCCGTGCCGTTTTCCCCATCATAGGAGCACTAGAACGCCGTGGATTGTTCACCGGAGTCCCGCCGGAGTCGAAGACGATCAGCCACCCTTCACCGTCGCGCCAGGGAGCCCGAGCCGACGCCAAGGACGCCATAGATCTCGCCGTGAGCCTCCGTCCCTTGTCGTCCACTCCACCACCCCGCCGCTAGCGTCGATGTCCGTGCCGTCCGCCACCGTCTATTGCCGCCACTAACGTCATCCCCGGCGAGGGCCTGCGCAACCTTCCGTTCCCAGCCGTTGGATCTCGTCTAGACGACCGAGATTAGAGGCATCCCCGAACCGGTACCTGCCAATTGGTGAGCACCGCGTGTCGTCAAGTCAACAACGCTGTGTCATCACCCAATCACTCGCCAGGTCAGCTCGCGCCCAGTCAGCAGCCGAGTCAACTGCTAGTTGAAATTGATTTAAAATAGCAGAAAATTGTGAGATATTGTAAAATTCGTATAAAATTGAATATTGGTCACAAAAATGCAAATAATATATCGTTGGATTCAGAAAATTGTGTAGAACATTAATACGAGATTATATATAACTTTTATAGTAAATATTTACTGTAATAATTTAAATGGTTTGATGGACATTTTAGACATAATAAATCATAGTAAATTATCTGTATATCAGAAAAATACAAATAAGATGTCTGTGGATTCGTAATTTCTTGTACGACATTAATATGCTGTTAAATCCAACTTTTGCACTCTCGTTAACTGGTAATAATTTAAATAGTTTTAATGGTCTTTTAGGTTAATAAATTCATAGAAAATTATCTGTAACTCCGAAAAATATGAACAATATATCAAATTGAAGCTACTATAATGTAGACTAATAATATCTGGTTGGATCCAGAGTTTGCCGATTATTTACCCCGTAGTGGTTTAATTAGTTTTAATTGCTTTATAAATCATTAAATTCATAGTAAATTAATTGCTTGTCACAAAAATATAAATGATATACCGATGGAAAGCTGGTTCCATGTAGATCATCAATATGCAATTATTTCAGCCTTTGACTATAAGGTTTTGCCGTGAAGATTTAAATGGTTTAATGGCCTATTTAGAGTAATAAATTCATAAGAAAATAAATACTGCTCGGAAAATTACAAATAATATGTCCCTAGAATCACAATTCCGTGGAGATTACAGATATAATTTTAGTTTGATTTTTAGACAACAGAAACTATATGAATCATTTAAAACCCATTAAACACTATTTAAATCATACAAAAAGATCTATAACTCCGATTAGGGTGAATCCAAGTGCTAAGGTTTTGTATTGATAATATCTATACAGAGAAATTGCAGGACAAATTATTTGGTACTGTTAAAATAAAAATTCATACAGAAATATTTAAACCAATTGAAATAGTGTTTTAATCATAGGAAAATATCTATAACTCCTTTTTAGGTTATTCAAATTGCCACTGTCTCTAAATTGCATCACCTCTATCCAGTAGCATCTAGTTCGCAATTTAATATGACATAAACATATTTAGTTCAATTAAAGTGGTATACACCATATAAAATCGATACAACTTTAGTAATAAAAGCTTTAGTGCATTAAATGACTTTCCACATGCATCATGTAATCTAACTATGTTCAGAACACTAAATGCAACCATTGTGACTCATTAAATCGTCATGCATGCATCTGTTCATCATTGTTTTCTTGTAATGTTGCACTATTGTATGTTTGCAATGTTTTGAATGGTGTTTGTTGTTTTTGCTTCAAACGTTAGATTGCGAGGAGTGCAACTACTGTGATTGCAACTACTATGATTGCAAGTATTGTGGTTATTACGAAAGAGGCCAATATAATTGTAAGGATTATCTAATCGACTACATCTACAACAAAGGCAAGTGGTGCTATCTTGGTCATAAATGTCCTACTGTTTTCCTATGCATTGTAGATGTTTTTGTAGAATTGCATATGTAGGAATTGATGTGTATATGCTATGCTATGTCCCATATTATTCCCTAGTATTCCTTGTTTATGAGCCATCGTATTGGTAGATTGCTTAGCTATGCTATTTAGACGAGGAAGGGAATCACATCATGAAAAGTTATATGTTTTGAAAGGCTTATGTTTTGCTAAATGACAAACCAACATGTTTTAATGAACCACCTGGGCGGAATGGCATTGATTGGGTCATCGAGTGTGGATTATGGTGGGGAATGCCGCCCAGGACACTGAGAAAGGATTGGTTTCTTTGTTTGGAAGCTTTCGTGTGCAACCATGTGCCAATAATGAAATGGGCGGTTGGTTGGACTCAGTAGGTTGTGGTAACTCGAACCCACGTATCCAGAGATGTAGATAGTGTAGGTTGGACCGGTGCGTGTCGGGTTTTGGGAGCTACTTACCGAACGGTTCCTTCTGTAGGGGTTCGTAGCATGGTAAACAAAAAATTTCTACCGCATGCACACAAACAAGCCAAGATCTATCTACTAGATTGTAGCAACGAGTCGATAGAGGAACTCACCCTCGAAGATTCCAAAGCGGTTAACGAGAGCAGATTCTCGTGGGTGATGTAGTCGTACACTTGCCGATCTCAAGATCGCGTAGACGATCCTTCCGGCGCTGTGTTTCGGCAGCGCTCCCGCAGTCGGTCACACGTTCGGTACTCGATGAAGACCTTCCTCTCCCTTGTTCCAGTAGGCAGCGGAGGTTGTAGCACTCTCCTCGCGATTCCGGCAGCACGACAGCGTGGTACCGGAAGTAGAGGGGAGATCTCGTAGGGCTTCGCCTTAAGCCGAAGCGAGTATGTTGGATTAGGGTTTTCCCGGAAAACTAGGGTTTAGAGATCCGGGAGGAGGAGGAGATGTCGGCGGCGGCTAAGGCGGCGGCGGCGCGGCGGTGGCGAGCGGCGGGCGGCTAAGGCGGCTCGTGGAGAGGGCTTGGAACTTGTGTTGTTTGGGGCAGCCCTCCCCCTCTATTTATGAGAGGGAGGGGCAACCTTGGGAGGGGTGGGTTTGAATCCAAACCCAAACCCAAACCCAAGTTGGATTGAGAGAAGGACTTGTTTCTTCTCCCACTAGGAAACCATTGTTCCAGTTTGACTTTTCAAACTTCCCGTTTGACTTTCAATTTAGAGTTTTATTTATCTCTTGCATATGCCAACACCAAGTGACCTTGGACATGATCCAATCATTCCACTTACCCATGACACATTCATGGACCATTCTCCTTTCGGACCGGTGAACCTTCTAGACCCTTCTAGAACCTCTCCGATGAAATCATCGGAAACTTTCCTGAACTCCGAAATAGGACTTTCCTTATATGAATCTTATTCTCCGGACCATTCCGGATCTCCTCGTGATATCCCGGATCCCGTCCGAGACTCTGAACAACATTCGATCTCTTACTAATCATTCCATAACTACTCAACAACATCGAATCCTTAAGTGTGTCTCCCTACGGTTCGTGAATTATGCGGACATGACCGAGACACTTCTCCGATCAATAACCAATAGAGGAATCTGGAAATTCATATGGCTCCCACAGATTTCTATGATTACTTTGCGATCGAATGAACCACTTACATACGATACCAATTTCCCTTTGTCTCACGATAGTTTACTTATCCGAGGTTTTGATCGTCGGTATCTCTGCATACCTAGTTCAACCTCGTTACCGATAAGTACTCTTTTATTGTTCCCGTGATATGTGATCCCTTGTGAGCCAGTCACATGCTTGCAAGATAATTGGATGACACTCCACCGAGAGGGCCCAGAGTATATCTATCCGTCATATGGATGGACAAATCCCACTCTTGATCCATGTGCCTCAACCCATACTTTCCGAACACTCAATGCCACCTTTATAGCCACCCAGTTATGGTGTGGTGTTTGATGTCATCAAAGCATCCTTCCGGTGATGGTGATTAACATGATCTCATGGTAGAAGGAATTAGGTTACTATGTATCAGAAAGCTTATAGCAAATGAACTATATTAAATGACTTGATCTTTATGCTACGCTTAACTATAGGAGTATGTCCATCACATCATTCTCCTAATGATATGACCCTGTTGTTAATAACATCTCTATGTTCATGATCAGGAAACCATGATCATATATTAACCAACAAGCTAGTTTAACAAGAGGCTTTACTAGGGACTCTTTTATGTTTACAAATCACACAAGTATTAATATTTCCGGTTAATACAATTATAGCATGGTATGTAAACATTTATCATAAGTATGAAGATATGATAATAACCACTTTATTATTGCCTCTTGGCCATATCTCCAACACCTTCTTGGACTTCTCCCTATCATCACCCAATATGAGAGTGGTGGTACGAGCTGGGCTGGCCAAGTCACATGGGTAAAGTGTACTAACCCCTGCAGGGTGTATAAACTAAGTGCTTAGCCGTGTCCCCGGTTATGGACAATTTGAGTGACCTGATACTGATGCTATGATATTTCTCACTCATCCTTATTTCTTAATTGCTTAAAACTTGTTGGGTGAACATAATTGGGTAGGAGCACTTGGGAGTGAACCAGAGTGTCCTATTTATCGTATTGGAAAACTACTTTGTTACAAATGTTAGGATAAAACTGTTGCTTTATGCAAATGAGCCCGAACTCCACTTGTCCAAATAAGCATGTAGTTGATAGATATGTTGTTAACCACTTTAGCCTACTTGCCATACATTCAATGTATTGACCATTCGTGGCTGCAACGTTTCATGTTGCAGGTTATATCGTATCCGAGTGATCGTTCATAGGTCGCGAGACTCCACTCAACAATTGTTCTCCTGTGGCACATTTGGAGGATGGAGATCTACCTTGTATTCGTTTTCCGCTGTGTACTTGAATAAATAATGTAAATTCTGGATCATATTCGTTGTATTTATGATGCACAGTTATATTTGGTATCATTTTGTACTGTGTATGCCAGTGAACCGATCCAGGGATTAGCACTATACACATGAACTCAGCCTTATCAGGCGAGGGTGTTACAAGATGGTATCAGAGCTGTGTGTTGACTGTAGGATCGTGACCTTAGAAATGGATTAGCAATAAAAGACCTCTATTAGGAGAACTATCATATTTTATACTTATTAGAGTTCTTATATTCCTTGTCTATCATTTTCCAACACCTCTCCTTGTTCAAACTTGTAGATGTCCATTCATTTGATTAGTAGAAGAAGTGATCTACCATAAAAACTACAAGAATTGGAAAGTTTTATTAGTAGTTTTCTATAAAGCAAATCACTATATGAGAGTTAGATAAGTAAAAGAACAAATAGTATGACATAAATAAACATCTCATCAAGTTTGGTTAGATTTAGACCACCATATTTTATCTCTTTAGGAGATCATCGCTATCGTGTTAGCATATTGTTCTTACCAACTTATGTGGTATGACAATATAGGTTGCTTGATTGTTTGTACTGAACCATATTGTGTGATGCCTTGTTTAGGATCTGTTATTTTGAAACTCTAAAGTTGCTGGAGTTTTCGTGTGGTTTTAAAAATATTTTAATGGTGTGAATTGATTTAAATTCGTGGGATTACTGCTGCAGTTTTCTGCCTGACCTGTTGTACCGCGCAATTTTTTATAGTTTATTGGTAACTCAGAAAAATCGAAACAAATAGGATATGGAGCGTAATTACCTATAGTACATGCACAAAAATTGGCTAAAATTCCTGATGAGTTTAGGTCGGTCAGAAAAATTTGTGAAGTCTGCTGTACCGTTTTGACAGATTTTGTTTTTTGCTTATATGTTGCTCTATTTTACTCTAGTATTGTTCCCAATGCTTTCAAACTATTTTGTGGTTATATACTACTAAGTTTATACACCTGTAATGTTATTATACAAGTGTTTGCTTGTGTGTTGATTCCTTATGATTGTTTGCTTGTTTGTGACATTGATTGCTTCATATAGTTATGGGTAGGATTATTTTCTTAGTCGTTTCTTTCCTATAGAATCTATTCTTCCCTATCTTGAACCCTTGGAGATATAGTGATGTGTTAAGTGGAAGGTTTGAGAACACAATGTATTTAGGAAGGAGAATGCTTTATCTAATGGAAAAAAAGATTTGGGAGTATGAAGTGTTGAAATGATGTTATGTAGTAGATTATGCAACCTGAAAGTTGAAGTATCGATAGTTTAGTTTTAGTAGTAGCTTTGTCGATTGAATACATGGGAGTCTACATCGAGCATTATTTTGTGCCCATGGAAACCTTCTTCAATGCAAGTGAGGATGCCCAAGTGATAGCAAAACGTGATTCACATTTCCTCATACAGGGTAATGATTTGGGTGCAGGATGGATTGATCACCATTCCTACTACTCTTATTATTCGCTCTTTGTACTGTTGGCTTTGCGGATCTTGAGTGTCTTTTCAACCTTAGAAAAGAGCTGGTGTTAAGCCTAGACCTTAGAATGGTATATTTACCCCTTTATAAAAGCACCCAGTGCTTAGCGTAGAAATATACGGTAAGAATGAATCTCAACCATGATTATGGGCACCGTGAAGTAAACGTTCCCTATTTGCCCACCATGAGAGTTTTGCTAGTTTAAGAAGTGCTTTCTCGGAAACTATCAATCATGATGTTTATAATGTGCTAGAGACATTGTGCCAATAAAAGTCTAAAGGAGAACCAATCTGAGCTAAGTGAATCCTCGAGAAATGACCTAGCCAATTTTATTTTAAGGGCGGTAGCATCCTAATGAATCCACGAACCTTTCTTTCTTTCTAGCCTTCCCAAATCTCGGGACGAGATTTCTTTTAAGGGTGGTAGTCCGTCACATCCCAAAATTCTCCTAATTTTGCAATGTGAAATAAATAAATAAGTTTGATTGATTGTTTGACTATGTTGAAAATTCTCAAAGAGAAGAAACTTTTTGAATAGAAAATCCTCTCAACCTTGAATTCAAAATCTTATATTCTCTTGTTATGACCTAAGTAGCCATATAGGTAAAAGGGCATGGATTGATTATGGATTGTAGAATTGGTGTGCAAGATTTCAAAATTCAAAATCATTAAGCATGCATGACCATCATTGCATATAAACCCTAAGAAGGAAATAGTATTGTCCAAAAAAGGATTATCCAATACCCTTTGTGGGATTTCCCAATTCTTAAGTACTACATGACCTATTGTTTGGGTACATATTAAAAATTGATGAAAAGTATTCCCTGTATGTCCTAAAATAAATTTGGGATATTTTCCTAAAAAGTCTAAACCAAAATTCCCTATTAATGCAACTAGCCATGTAATGCCTTGTAAGTAAATGGCATTATGGATATTTTCAACTTTGGTAAAACCATATTCCATACATCCTTAAAGGTGTGTTTTGAATTTATAAATTTTTAGAAATTGATTTGGTTCAATTGGAGGCCTAAAACAAATAGTAAGAAAGAAATACTAAATAGAAAAGGAGAAAAGAATAAAGCAGAAAGGATAAAAAAATGAACAAAACCTAATCTACCGGCAAGGCCCATCCCGAGCCACCCCTCCTCTCTCTATCAGCCGCGTGCATCGCAGCATAGAAGCCCGTGCGACCCAACTAACCTGCACCTATCTACCACACGCGCGTTGCTTGGCCGCCCACTCCGGCCCAGCAACGCCAGCCCGCACCCGCGTTCCCCTTGCTCTCTCTCTCACTGCGGGACCCGCCCGTCAGCCTCGACCACGCCACCGACAGATGGGGCCCGCATCTCGTCTTCAACGTCCAGCCAGAGACCGACGCGAGGACGATGTCTTGATCCCGATCCGATCCGCGCAGTTTTGTTCGAGTTTGTTGCCCATCCTCCACGCAAAACGCCCCCCATAAATCTTCGGCATCCACCCCCTTGATTATTTTCGCGTTTTGACAAACCCTAGTCCCACCATCGAGGTTCTGATCCGCCGCCGCCGGGAGCCCTCAGGTCGACCTCGAGCCCGACGAATCCCGTCGCCCCACTCCCTGATGTTCCTCCTATACTCTTCCCCATCCTCCACCGCCTAACCCCGTGCCGTTTTCCCCATCACAGGAGCACTAGAACGCCGTGGATTGTTCACCGGAGTCCCGCCGGAGTCGGAGACGATCAGCCACCCTTCACCGTCGCGCTAGGGAGCCCGGGGCGACACCAAGGACGCCATAGATCTCGCCGTGAGCCTCCGTCCCTTGTCGTCCACTCCACCACCCCGGGGAACCACCATCCTGCCGCTAGCGTCGATGTCAGTGCCATCCGCCACCGTCTACTGCCGCCACTGACGTCATCCCCGGCGAGGGCCTGCGCAACCTTCCGTTCCCAGCCGTTGGATCTCGTCTAGACGACCAATATTAGAGGCATCCCCGAACTAGTATCTGCCAATTGGTGAGCGCCGCGTGTCGTCAAGTCAACAACGCTGTGTCATCACCCAGTCACTCGCCAGGTCAGCTCGCGCCCAGTCAGCAGCCGAGTCAACTGCTAGTTGAAATTGATTTAAAATAGCAGAAAATTGTGAGATATTGTAAAATTCGTATAAAATTGAATATTGGTCACAAAAATGCAAATAATATATCGTTGGATTCAGAAAATTGTGTAGAACATTAATACAAGATTATATATAACTTTTACAGTAAATATTTACTGTAATAATTTAAATGGTTTAATGGACATTTTAGACATAATAAATCATAGTAAATTATCTGTATATCAGAAAAATACAAATAAGATGTCTATGGATTCGTAATTTCTTGTACGACATTAATATGCTGTTAAATCCAACTTTTGCGGTATAGTTAACTGGTAATAATTTAAATATTTTAATGGTCTTTTAGGTTAATAAATTCATAGAAAATTATCTGTAACTCCGAAAAATATGAACAATATATCAAATTGAAGCTACTATAATGTAGATTAATAATATCTGGTTGGATCCAGCGTTTGCCGATTATTTACCCCGTAGTGGTTTAATTAGTTTTAATGGATTTATAAATCATTAAATTCATAGTAAATTAATTGCTTGTCACAAAATTATAAATGATATACCGATGGAAAGCTGATTCCATGTAGATCATCAATATGCAATTAGTTCAGCCTTTGACTGTAAGGTTTTGCCGTGAAGATTTAAATGGTTTAATGTCCTATTTAGAGTAATGAATTCATAAGAAAATAAATACTGCTCAGAAAATTACAAATAATATGTCCCTGGAATCACAATTCCGTGGAGATTACAGATATAATTTTAGACAACAGAAACTATATGAATCATTTAAAACCCATTAAACACTATTTAAATCATACAAAAAGATCTATAACTCCGATTAGGGTGAATGCAAGTGCTAAGGTTTTGTATTGACAATATCTATACAGAGAAATTGCATGACAAATTATTTGGTACTGTTAAAACAGAAATTCATACAGAAATATTTAAACCCATTGAAATAGTGTTTTAATCATAGGAAAATATCTATAACTCCTTTTTAGGTTATTCAAATTGCCAATGTCTCTAAATTGCATTACCTCTATCCAGTAGCATCTAGTTCGCAATTTAATATGACATAAACATATTTAGTTCAATTAAAGTGGTATACACCATATTAAATCGATACAACTTTAGTAATAAAAGCTTTAGTGCATTAAATGACTTTCCACATGCATCATGTAATCTAACTATGTTCAGAACACTAAATGCAACCATTGTGACTCATTAAATCGTCATGCATGCATCTGTTCATCATTTTTTTCTTGTAATGTTGCACTGTTGTATGTTTGCAATGTTTTGAATGGTGTTTGTTGTTTTTGCTTCAAATGTTAGATTGCGAGGAGTGCAACTACTGTAATTGCAACTACTATGATTGCAAGTATTGTGGTTATTATGAAAGAGGCCAATATAATTGTAAGGATTATCTAATCGACTACATCTACAACAAAGGCAAGTGGTGCTATCTTGGTCATAAATGTCCTACTGTTTTCCTATGCATTGTAGATGTTTTTGTAGAATTGCATATGTAGGAATTGATGTGTATATGCTATGCTATGTCCCATATTATTCCCTAGTATTCCTTGTTTATGAGCCATCGTATTGGTAGATTGCTTAGCTATGCTATTTAGACGAGGAAGGGAATCACATCATGAAAAGTTATATGTTTTGAAAGGCTTATGTTTTGCTAAATGACAAACCAACATGTTTTAATGAACCACCTGGGCGGAATGGCATTGATTGGGTCATCGAGTGTGGATTATGGTGGGGAATGCTGCCCAGGACACTGAGAAAGGATTGGTTTCTTTGTTTGGAAGCTTTCGTGTGCAACCATGTGCCAATAATGAAATGGGCGGTTGGTTGGACTCAGTAGGTTGTGGTAACTCGAACCCATTTATCCAGAGATGTAGATAGTGTAGGTTGGACCGGTGCGTGTCGGGTTTGGGGAGCTACTTACCGAATGGTTCCTTCTTGGACTTCTCCCTATCATCACCTAATATGAGAGTGGTGGTACGAGCTGGGCTGGCCAAGTCACATGGGTAAAGTGTACTAACCCCTGCAGGGTGTATAAACTAAGTGCTTAGCCGTGTCCCCGGTTATGGACAATTTGAGCGACCTGATACTGATGCTATGATATTTCTCACTCATCCTTATTTCTTAATTGCTTAAAACTTGTTGGGTGAACATAATTGGGTAGGAGCACCTAGGAGTGAACCAGAGTGTCCTATTTATCGTATTGGAAAACTACTTTGTTACAAATGTTAGGATAGAACGGTTGCTTTATGCAAATGAGCCCGAACTCCACTTGTCCAAATAAGCATGTAGTTGATAGATATGTTGGTAACCACTTTAGCCTACTTGCCATACATTCAATGTATTGACCATTCGTGGCTGCAACGTTTCATGTTGCAGGTTATATCATATCCGAGTGATCGTTCGTAGGTCGCGAGACTCCACTCAACAATTGTTCTCCTGTGGCACATTTGGAGGATGGAGATCTACCTTGTATTTGTTTTCCGCTGTGTACTTGAATAAATAATGTAAATTCTGGATCATATTCGTTGTATTTATGATGCACAGTTATATTTGGTATCATTTTGTACTGTGTGTGCCAGTGAACCGATCCAGGGATTGGCACTATACACATGAACTCAGCCTTATCAGGCGAGGGTGTTACAATTCCGACGAGCTGCCGCAAATAGGAACGTCAAAATTCGCCCTCTCCAGTGCTCCCCTTGATGCAAGATTCCACCCAGAGGATCTACGGATCATGGGGCATCTCCATGGCTACTTGGAAGAGAGTGGGGAGGTGCGGCTCGACGGCGAGGCGAGCTAGGGTTTCGGCTCTGATGAAGAAATTGAGAGAGAGAGAGATCTTCAGAGGGGAAATGGGGATGAGGACGAACAGACGGCATCGTGGCGTTCTTATCCCTTCCTCCAGGAGCGGTAGCACGCATCGCATCGCAGCGCAGCGGTCTATCGACGGCGGAGCTCCGGCCAGCGAGCTGCTCCCAGTAGGCAAGGTAGACGACGATGCGACATTTGCGAAAAAACCTGGAACATTTCCTCTCTTGATCCACAGTCCCCACACTGGCCCACTCGTTAGTCACTGAGTGAGATTAGCCAGGCTAGTTACTGGGCCGAGGTGGGCTGCTGCGGGCTGCTCGTGAGCAGTGGATAAGGAGAAGGAAGTTGGGCCATGGGCCAGATTTGATCTCCTTCAGTTTTATCATGGTTCTTTCTTTTTTTCTATATTCTGTTTTGTTTACATATTTGAATTTGCATCTTTAATTTGAACTTTTCTAACAAAGTTTATTTGCTGAATACTGGAGCAACAATTGATATTAATTGAGATTTATTTTGTAAACCTTTATGATAAATATTTTTATATTTCTTTTATTTTCTTTATATGAACCTCTTTTAATATTTTGTAAAAGCCTTTATTATTAATTTTCTTTCCATATTAAACCATGTATTTATTAAATGATATTTCCTTATTTGTTTATAAAGCTTAATTCTAGTTAGCTCATAGTTTGGATGGAATTTCTTATATAATGATCCTATATCATTATTTGATGCATGATATTCCAAGGAAACTATTTGGTTAATATTACTCCCATCAATTTAGGAAATAAAAATGTATATATTCTATTATAATTAATATAAAAGTTAGGGTTTGAATTGTAAGTGCTTACCCTAGAGTTTAGGGTTCTTAATATACTTATGTTCTTTTGTTGATAAAAGGTTATGGCTAAGCATATTGTCTTTTTGTTTGTGATCTTTAATGATATCACCTTTTAAAATAGAAATTTATTATCTGGAATGTCTTATGAAAAAGTATTGATAAAAATATCCCCTAAAAACATATGGTTATGATAATTGGAAATGACAGAGATGTGCTTAAGTGATTTGCTATAGGAAATATTCCTATAAAGCATTGTGGGAAAAATATGATTTATCCAACATATGAGATGGATGTTAATCTTGATCATAGATTTAGGGTTTAGTGTTTACTAAGGATTCCTATCCTCCATAATTCATAATTCTGGACTTCTGATTAAGGAATTCCTTCCCTAGATATTCTACTCTTTCATATCCATCATCATGTGCTAAAATGATGAGCTTTTCTTCACAAGAATATTCTTATCCACATTTTATTCTTTTAAACTTATTGATGAGTATAATGAGTTTGACACTAAAGCTTTTCATGATTTTCACCTATCCAGACTTGGTTATATCAACTACTCTACTGCTGATAACCTCCATTCCAACAAATAGTTACTTCTAACTCCATTCCTATTCTTCCATAATCATCCACTACTGATATTACTTCAGTAGATCTATTTATAATTAG
Organism: Avena sativa; assembly: GCA_916181665.1. NCBI lineage: Eukaryota > Viridiplantae > Streptophyta > Magnoliopsida > Poales > Poaceae > Avena > Avena sativa. The sequence continues at coordinate 96,892,538 of OV702294.1, forward strand.
ATATACATAAAATCCAACTTCACCTCAAGGGTTTACTATTTTCCAAGAGGAAAATACTAACTCTAAAATCCAATGTTACTCTAACATCATCTTAATCATACAATCTTATCTTTACTTGACTCCAATATCTCATATTAGAGTCCAACCATGTTTTACCTACCAATGTCACTTATACTGGATATAAGCATCCAATCTTGGTGACTAAAGCATGATCATCATAATCCTTTGATCCTTTATGGTTTAAGTTTCCAATTAGCTAATCAAGGCTTCCTCAATACAACATTATAGTTGTATTATAATTATCTTCTGTTTATCTCTATTGGACTAAGAGATATAATTCATTGAGTATACATACTTGATCCTATAGGATTACTCCTATTAACTATCTTCAATATTCATCCTTGTAATCTTTACCTCAGATACTCTTCTTTCATTCAGGACTGAGTTAACTCCAGCAATAATCATATTGATTTAATTCTCTTCCAACACTCCCATCCTATAGATGATATTTGAATCTAGCATTACCACATATCTCTTCTTACTTCTTTCTCTAAAGGATTTTAAATGGATGCTATGATAAGAACAAGAGTTAATAGCTCAAGAAGTGGTAGGTTAAGGATTGGTGAATCAATAGTTGATTACTCAACATTGATGAACCATAAATATTAGAATAAGGTTCAATAGAGATGATAAAGATCCTTATGGAAATAAAGACATGTGGTAACTGATCTTAACTTCATTTCCTTGCTACTCAAACTCACTAAAGAGTTAACATTAGGTATTACCATGATACTCATGGTATAAGTAGATGAGGTTAAGATAGATCAAGATTTAGTTGTTACATTCCTATTACTTAAGTTATATTTATAACTTGGTATTCATGAGTTGTTGTGATGAATATTATGATATGATCCCCTAAGGATCAGATATTAATCATTTAAGCAATGCATTAGGATTGAATTTGATCTACCCTTAGATCAAATCATGTTCTACCAAATAAGGTTTTAGCAAAGGTCATTCTGAAACTTATCACAGTCAACTTGATGATCTACTTCAATTACATCAAGTTGAGAGAGGCTTCAATCACTTTGACAAGTTTTATTCAAAAGCGCAAAAAATATTCGGATTTTCTATGCATGAATGCAATCACACATCTGGGTTTAGCTTATTTATAAGCTCTAATGCTGGGATGTTACACCAGGCACGCGCAGGGGTCAACACAGGCAGCGTGCGAGCGAGGCTAGCGGCAGCTTGCGCGCGGGAATTGGAGCAGGAGGGATGGCGCGCGATTGGCGGCGGCACAGCGGCGCGCGTGTGCGTGGGCCAGCAGTGGCAGGCGCGCGCGGGAGCTGGCGCTGGTCAAGGCAGGCGGGCACAGCGAGCAGCACGCGCGAGCGGTGGCTGCGTTCGTACTGGGCCATAGGAGCGCGCGAGGCCAAGCGGGAGCGAGCAGTTGTGCAGCGCTGGACATGAAAGCTCCTGGGTCGGCTGGTAGTACCGGCACACCCGGGCGGTACTACCGGGCCGGCCGGTAGTGCCGGACCCAGCTACCTAGCGAGGCAGAGGGAAAATGGGAGGCGCCCAGGGGCGGGCGGCCTGGGCGGTACTACCGTTTAGCCCAGAAAACAGATTTTTCTTTTTCTTTTATAAATCAAATATTCATAACTTTGTCTAGGAGACTCTGATTGACCCGATTCCAATTGCGTTGGAAAGAGGACGACAAGAGCATTCCAATAAGGAGTGGAAATATTGGTTATTACCAAGTGAGGATGTATCAAGTAATATAATGTGAGATACCTCACTTGGTGAGACACCGGAAAAAGGTACCTTGTCAAAACCTTCTGCCGTGCTAGGTACCAAAATGCGGTAGGGCAGTGGAATTTGGCAACTTTCCAAAACCTACTTCCGCGCTAGGTACTAAAATGCGGTACTACCGCATTTTGGTACCTAGGCAAATTCAAACCGCTATAACTTTTGATTGGTAACTCCGATCGACCGGATTCCAATCGCGTTGGAAAGAGGACGACATGAGCTACCCTATAAAAGGTGAAAATATTGGTTAGCACCAAGTGAGAATGTATCATGTATAATAATGTGAGATACCTCACTTGGTGATAAACCAAAAAGCCGCGAAGATCAAAATCGCAACAAGATACAAACGGAAGATCCAATTTTGATGAACAGGAGCTCATTATGGAGATTACCACAAGCTCTATATCCTTACATGGATAACACCAAATAACAACCAAATATGATGATGCAAATATGCAAAGGTTTGAGCTCTCTCCGAACCATGTGACCGAGTTACTCATTCGAGAGCCCCTCTTGATAGTACGACTATCTATCCTAAACCCGGTCTCCTACTAACAATATGAGACCGGAAAAAGGGAAAACCTATCAAGATTATACCTTTGCCTTGAGCATTCCACTTGAGCTCGATGTAGACGATCTTGCCCTTCTCAAGATTGAACGCCTTTCTTAATTCCTCATCATCGATCCATCATCACCAAGGATGGCAAGCATCAAACATGAGATCTTCTATAGATGGTGCATTTTGAGCTTGCACAACACATCTTCTTCTCATTTCATCGACCTTGAAGCCAACACATGCTCCAAGCGATGCTAATGGACAAATCCTACAAGTATAACTTAATACATACATTAGTCCATAAAGATTGTCATTAATTACCAAAACCACACATGGGGGACCACATGTTCTTTGACCTATCATACTAGATTCTTTACATCTGATACATCATCTGGATGAACCAGACTCAATAGCTATGCATGGCTAAGCAGGACATAGATATAAGCTCTCGCAGTGCACACAAGCCAAACCTAGTTATGGTAGGATCTGTGGTTTAGGTAATATAAGCTCAAAGGGAGTAATGCAATAGATAGGATATTCTATCTATCGATAAAAGACCACAGTAGAATCGTATGCATCATGGCAAGAATTGAAATGCTTTTGAAATCGTAGGATTATATCATGGTGGGGCTATGCTTGCCTTTGGCTGTTGATAACAGATAGACAGTTCTTCGGAAGCCTTGTACTTGACTTGATTATAGTTGGTCAAGCATTATTCGTCAATCTTCGATGGTCTTGATCTCGGTCTTCGATCTCAATATCGATACCGTACTCTATCGGGACGAACCAAACACCAGAAAGAAAGGGGAAACAATCAACACATGGCATTGATGCAATTCTCAAACAATAATGATGATATGACAAGTTAAGTTATATCGAAATGTACCCCTAAGACATGCTTGATAACTTAATCGGGGTTTACGAGGGGTGAAAACCCTAACTCGGGGAAAACTCCGAATCACCTGTGAGGGGTTACTAGGTTGTTCTAATTAAACTTTCTATGAAAGTTGTTGAACAATGCATGATTATAGCTTATATAGGAAGTTCTCATTTTTTTGAACATTTTGATTTATTATTTGTATTTTTTTGACTTATAAATCATTAGTTATTGAATTTACAAGTTTATATCAAATTCTGGAATTATTTAAATCATTTAAAATGATTTAGTGCGTCGCTGTGACATCAGCGAGAGCGTTTAACCTTTTTACACCACTTCTGGGTCTAGCCGTTGTGGCTAACTGTGGGTCCTGGGCCATGTCGATTGCCACCGTGGCGGTCAAAGGTCAGCGGGCCACGTCAGCCTGACATAGGCGTGACATCATCTCGGCGTCCACCGTCGGATGGTCACCGGCGATGGCGGAGGAGGGCACGCGGGGATGCGAGGCTTAGCCTAATCGAATGAGGCAAGCAAGAGGAACCCACTAGTGGTGGTGGTGCTATGTTTTGGCAGCCGGAGCAACCTCCACGACGGCGTCTGGCGGCGGCGGACAATGAGCTACTGCGCGCGGGCAAACTAAAGCGAGAGGGAGATAGCGGAGTGGTCCATGAGGACCAGGAGCTCACCATGGGACAGACGGTGGGGTCGGCGAGGAGCGGGGTGGCCGAAATCGATGACGAGCACGACGGCCGGAGTCGGGGAAGGAGACATCGATTGGGGCTTCTAGGAGCACGCCGGCTCATGCGAGTAGGGGAAAACGACCAAGTCGACAACGATGATCATGGCAGTGGCCTCAGATGGAAGAGAGGAGGCCAGGAACGATGTTGAACGACGAGGCCGACGGCTAGGGTTTTGTCCAAGCTCAGAAACGAGAGAGAGGGAGACGTTGGGGAGAGTGAGAGGATAGGGTGTGTAACACTATGGTTCTGAAAAGATCGTAGCTTCTATGTGACATGCCAATCCCTGGATCGGTTCATTGGCCCACAATAGAATAAAGATGAATAACATAGCAAAATATCCGTGTATCATAAATAACGAAGATCTAGAGTAACATTATTATAGTAAGGGCTTAGCTCTAGGCTAGCTCAGCTTATTCAAGTAGCAACATAAATAAAGTAACTCCTCCATTCTTCAAATTGCCCACAAGTGAACAAGTGCCGAGTGGAGTACCGTGGCCTAAATCGATCACTCAGAATCTGAATCCTGCAACATGAAACGTAGCAGCCCCGAAGGGTCAATACATGGAATGTATGGCAAGTAGAGCTATAAAAGGAGACAATAAAACTAGCAACTACATGCATATTTGGCAAGTAGATCTGTGGCTAGCTTGCATTTACAAATATCTTTGCCCTACTTTCATAAACAGTTTTGATTTTCTTTGAAAAGATCCCAATTAAGTTAACCCATCAACATTAAAGCAATTAGGAAATTAGAATGAGCGAGAAACTTGTCATGAACTCAATATCAAGCAACTCAGATGTCCATAACCGGGGACACGGCTAATCGATTAGTTTATACACCCTACAGGGGTTAATACACTTTATCCATGTGACTTGGCCAGCCCAGCTCGTACCATCACTCTCATATTGGGTGATGATAGGGAGAAGTCCAAGAAGGGACCGTTCGGGAAGTAGCTCCCCAAACCCGACACGCACCGTACCAACCTATCAAAATTCTACATCTCTGGATACGTGGGTTCAAGTTACCACCACCTACTGAGTCCAACCAACTGCTCATTCCATTATTGGCACATGGTTGTACACGTAAGCTACCAAATAAAGAAGCCAATCATTTTCTCTTGATACCTGGGTGCCTTTCCGCAATGATACCACCAAAATTTTCAATCCCATCACACCCAGGAGATTCATTGATTAAGTTGTTTTTAGTTTTCGCAAACCAACACATTTAGAAACAACTTTCAGTGATGTAACCCAGCCCTCGTTCATTATAGCATGGCTAAGCACATCTACCAACGGTGGCTCATCTACAGGAAATCCCTACCACATAATCGGACATAGCATAGCGATAGTACTTTCCTACACATGCATCTACAAAATACACGACAATGCATTGAAAGTAGTAGGACAACATCATGAACAAAGTAGCGTCTACTTGCCTTGGCTGTAGCGGTCGAACGAACAATCCTCACACGAGCAAGCGTTGCACTCGTCACAATCTACACGATACAATTGCAATCACATAAACAAACCAAACTCAATCATATACAAACATAACAATGCAAGATGCATGCATGACAAGTTGAACAAAACTCCAGTATCATTCTACAATCTTTTCCAGTATACCTACTGTATGCATGCATGGAAAACATTTTAAAGTCATTTGGGAATAAAACATGCAATTTTAAATGACCAAACAATTGAGCTATAACCCAATTATTAAGCCATTGCTATTAAACAGTTTGTAAAATCTTGGGAAAATAGCTACTGTGTAGGCAACCTAAAATAGAACCAGTACCACTTGGAATCACTCAAAAAGGATTTATAGAATTTCCTGAGTAATTAAAATACTCCAGAAAGCCTTTCAATATATTCTGCAACATCCAGTACTGTAAGTCTACCCTTTTAATTCACTAACAGATTCCCCTTGTTCTACTGATTCCAGGGACATCTCATTTGCAATTTTTGGAGTTGTAGAACTTTTACTATGAATTTATTACTCTAGAAAGGACATTAAACTATTTAATTAATCACGGTAAAACCTTGCTGCAAAAGTATAAACCAATTGTACAACAATATTCTACGTGAAGAACTGAATCCATCCATATCTTATTTGTATTTTTTGGCCCAGTAAATTAATTTCTATTGATTTTACAAATTTCAGCTATTTTCTGAAAAATTAAATTGATTTAAATAAACAGTCAACCGTCTGTTGACTGGTCCACGCTGACATGGCGCGGCGCTGACCAGTCAGCGGTCAACATGCTGGTCCACGGTCCATCTGGACCGTCCATCTGCGATCGGAGGGCAGGGGAATGGCGCGTGGGGAAGGTGCTCACTGGCGGCGTCGGGTCGGCGGGGGGCGGCGGCTCCTGCGAGGTATGGCGGCGGCGGCGAAGCTCGTGGTGGTGACAGCGTTGGTTCCCGGCGTCCGCGGGCAATGGTGGCGGCGAGCTGGAGCGCGGGCGGTGGTCTCGGGCTCTGGCGAGCTCGAGCGCGTGCTCCCGGTGCCTTGCGGCGAAGGGGATTGGTCAGGGCTTCGTTGGCGAGCTAGGGGAAATGGGAGGGTCATCGGCATGCGAGGGGGCGGCCGGCCCAGTGCGAATCAGAGCTTATCGATGGAAATAGCGGCGGCGGCTTCGATCTCCAACAAGCAAATTCGTGAAGATGGAGGCGTCCGAGGCGACGGTTTTTGGGGGCTTTCGAAGAGGAGGCTCTAGGGATTAAGAGGGGGTAATATCTACCTCGGGGTTGTTCGGATTCGACGCGAATTCCGCAAAAAACGGTGGATCCAGTTGAGTTAGAGAAGAACTTGAGTTGGGGAAGGAGATGACGCGTGGGGCCCACATGGCAGAGGCGCGCGGAGACTGGCGGGCGGGGCCCGCACATCAGCGGCGCTGGGCGATTGGTTGGCTGCGGCGGCAGGTTCTATCTGCCGCCCGCGCAGTTGCGGCCTGCTAGCTACGCGGGCTGCAGCGCTGGCAGGCCCCGGGTGGGCCGGCCGGCTGGGCCACGGCTGGCGGCCGGTTTCTCTTTTTTTTCTGGACATTTTCTTATCTGAATCTGAACTGATAGAACTGTCTAGTTTTTAGATAAAAATTCAGTTTAGCATAACTTTTGAACCGTGGCTCTAAATGAGGTGATTCAAAATGCTACGGGTTTGTATCGGAACCCTCTACGCATATGCGCTAACCAAAATGCTAAACTCAAAGTTTCTAGCAGGTTCAAGGTAGAATCCGAGCACTCTAGTGTAGCTGACAAAATGCAAATGCAAGTGAGGGTTTTTGCCAAAAGCTTTTCAAACTGAATTTTTGCAATGATGTTCAAGATGCAATGAAATGCATGATATGCAGTACCAAATCTAAAATTTGGGATGTGACAAGACTAACCCCCTTAAGATGAATCTCGTCTTCGAGATTCAGCGTGGCTAGCAAATAGGTGTGGGTGGTCCTCTCGAAGGTCATCCTCACGCTCCCAAGTGGCTTCCTCTTTGGTGTGGTGGCTCCATTGAACTTTGCAAAACCTGATCGTCTTGGTATAGGTAAACCTCTCTGCTGTCTCCAGTATATTGACCGGCTTCTCCTCATATGTCAGGTCACTCTCCAGCTGAATGTCCTCTAGTGGTACAGTGTCTCTCAATGGTGTATCCACCATCTCCGGATGGAACTTCTTTAGCTGGGACACGTGGAACACATTGTGGACGGCGGACAGAGCCTCTGGCAACTACAACTGATATGCAACCTCTACCTTGTGTGCTAAGACCCGGTATGGTCCTATAAACCGAGGTGCCAGCTTACCCTTGAATCCAAATCTCTTAATCACACGCAGTGGCGACACTCTGAGGTACGCTCTATCACCGATCTTATACACCACTCCCTTGCACTTAGCGTCAGCGTAGCTCTTCTGTCTCGATTGTGCTACCTTCAGCCTGTCCCTAATCAAATTGACCTTCTCCTCGGCATCCTTGATCAAATCAGGTCCAAATAGCTGACACTCTCCGACTCCATCCCATAGCAATGGTGTCCGACACCTTTTTCCATATAGCACATCAAACGGCGACGTCTTGATGCTGGTTTGGTAGCTGTTGTTGTTGGAAAACTCGGCATATGGCAAATTCTCATCCCAACTAGAGCCATGAGCCAAAGTGCAAGCTCTCAACATATCCTCCAAAATCTGATTCACCCTCTCTGTTTGTCCATCTGTCTGTGGGTGGAATGTTGTGCTAAACTCCAACCTAGTTCCCAATGACTCATGCAGCTGGCGCCAAAAGTGTGATGTAAATTGGGTGCCTCTATCTAATACAATGCTCTTGGGAACTCCATGTAGGCACACAATCCTGTCCATATAAATCTTGGCTAACCTTGCACTCATGTAGGTTGTCTTCACCAGTATAAAGTGGGCTACCTTGGTCAAATGGTCGACCACTACCCAAATAGAGTCGTATCCCGACCTGGTCCTGGGCAATCCTGTGATAAAATCCATTCCCACTCCATCCCACTTCCAATCCGGCACGGGCAATGGTTGTAGTAATCATGCTGGCTTCTGGTGTTCCGCCTTCACTCGGCTACATACATCACATAGGGCAATATGCTCGGCGATGTCTCCCTTCATGTTGTTCCACCAAAATCTGTCTTTTAGATCCATATACATCTTTGTATTACCCGGATGTATGGAGTATGGCGAGTCATGAGCTTCCTGCAGAATTAGCCTCCTTATCTCCGGGTCGTTGGGTAGACACAAATGATCTCCATACCATAAGGTTCCTTGCTCATCCTCGCGGATTTCTTTTTCTCGATTCTCCTTCATCTTTTCCTTTATCGCCTCTATCTCCTCGTCTCCTACTTGAGCCTTCCTGATCATGTCCTGTAGCGTTTGTTGGACTTCCATTGCTGCCAAATATCCCTCTGACACTACCTCCAGTCTAAGTTGCTTGAATTGCTTGCACAAATCCTCGGGCAATTCCCCAACAGTCAATCCATTGGCATAGACCTTCCGGCTTAGAGCATCCGCTACTACATTGGCTTTTCCTGGGTGGTATTGCAGATTCATATCATAATCCTTGATAAGCTCCAACCATCTCCTTTGCCTCATGTTCAATTCCTTCTGTGTAAATATGTACTTCAGGCTCTTGTGGTCGGTGTACACATCAGTGTTTTCCCATTAAGTAGTGCCTCCATACCTTGAGCGCATGTACAACCGATGCTCATTCCAAGTTGTGCGTGGGGTAATTCCTCTCATCGTGTTTAAGTTGTCGTGAGGCATATGACACCACTCTCCCATCTTGCATCAGCACACTTCCAAGTCCCTGTCGAGATGCATCACAGTACACTTGGAAATCCTTCTGAAGATCGGGTAAACACAGAACAGATGCGGTCACTAGGCGGCGCTTCAATTCCTGAAAGCTAGCTTCACACACATCTGTCCACTCAAACTTCTTCTCCTTCTTCAGTAGTTCCGTCATTGGTTTAGAAATCTTGGAGAAATTCTCTATGAACCTCCTATAGTATCCAACAAGTCCCAAAAAGCTCCGAATATTGCCCACGTTCTTGGGCGCTTCACATTCAGTAACTGCCGTCACTTTGCTTGGGTCAACAACGACTCCTTCTCCTAACATCACGTGTCCAAGAAATCCAACAGTGTTAAGCCAAAATTCACACTTGCTGAATTTGGCATACAGCTTATTTTCCCTCAGCTTCTCCATAATCAGTCGCAAATGTCTCTCATGTTCAGCATCATCCTTGAAATATATCAGTATGTCATCGATGAACACAACCACGAACTTGTCCAAGTACTCCATAAACACCTTGTTCATCATGGTCATGAAATATGCCAGAGCATTCGTTAGTCCAAAAGACATAACTGTATACTCATATAAACCATACCTAGTGGTGAAAGCAGTTTTTGGTATGTCCTCCTCCCGAATCTTTAATTGGAAATAGCCCGATCACAGATCAATTTTGCTAAACAACTTTGCTCCTTCCAGTTGATCAAACAAATCATTTATGTTTGGCAGGGGTATTTGTTCTTGATGGTCACTTCATTCAGCGAGCGATAGTCCACCACTAACCTCTTGCTACTGTCCTTCTTCTCCACAAACAGAACAGGTGCACCCCATGACGACAAACTAGGCTGAATAAATCCCTTGTCCAACTTCTCCCTTAGTTGTTTCTTTAATTCCTTCAGCTCATCCACATCCATCTTGTATGGCCTCTTTGCTATAGGTCATGTTCCCGGCATCAGATCGATGAGAAACTCCACATCCCTGTCAGGTAGCATCCCTGGCAGTTCCTCCGGAAACACGTCGGTCTACTCCTTTATTACAGGCACTATATCCATGCTAAACCCCTTAAGAGAATTCAGCTTACACCTTCCCAGTCACACCGACGACTTGAACCTAATTATCTTACCATCCGGGGTCTTGAGCGAAACCGGTCGCTGTGCATAATCTATGTGTCCCTCATGCATAGACATCCAATCCATGCCTAGTATTACATCTAAACCTTGTGACTCCAAGATCACCAGATGTGCGATAAAATTGTGTGCTCCAATCCTCACAGTTAAGTCACGGCATCCCGCACTAGCTATCATTTCCCCTCCAGGTGAGCTTACACTAATAGACCCCTTTAGAGACACCATAGGTAGCTTATACTTATCCAAAAATGCCCTTGATATGAATGAATGCGATGCACCAGTATCGAAAAGAATAAGTGCAGGGTGGGTGTTGATTGGAAACTTACCAACCACAAGCTCATGCTCATCTGGGATCTCCTCCACATTCATGTGGTTCACTGTGGCCTTCTGGTTGTTTCCTGGCTTCAGTCCTTTCTTCTCTGGACAGTTGTCTTCATAATGCCCTTTCTGGTTGCACTTGAAGCATGTCACCTCACTCAGGTCCTTCTTCACAAAGTTGCGATCACGGTTGCGGTCATGCCCATTGTGTCCTCTAGAATGGTGAGTGTGTCCTTCCTTGTGGCTGTGGCGGCTGCTCTTGTGGCTCTCATGGCGATGTCCATCGCTTCCATGGCTATGGTGGTCATGGCTTCCATGGCGCCCATAGTCACTTCCCACATGCTTGGAGTATCCATCATAAGAAGTGTGAGACTTGTGGTGAGAGCCAGAGTGGTGATTGTTGTTCTTCCTCTTGCGGTTTTCCACCTGTTTGTGCTTTCCCTCCAAGATTCTGGCCTTGTCCATAAGCTCCTGGAAAGTGGGACAATAAACCACAAGCAGCTGTACCAAGAGCTCATCACTGAGGCCATCCAGGAACCTCTCTCTCCTTTTGGCATCAGTGTCAACATCCTCAGGGGCATAACACGACAGGTTGTTGAACTCATCTATATATTCAGCCACGGTGCGGTTAGTTTGGCACAAGTTACGAAACTCCTTCCTCTTCAGGCTCAGAACTCTTGAAGAAACATGGTTGGTCCTGAAACCTTCCTCAAACATGGCCAAAGTTACAGTGTCCAGCGGGTGGGTGATATGAAAAGTGTCCCACCATGAAGCGGCTGGTCCCTCCAGTAGGTGAGCAGCAAACCTCACCTTTTCAGCATCTGTGCATCCAACAGTTACCAGATCCTTATTCACTAAACGCAACCAGTTGAGAGCAACCATCGGTTCAGTTGCAGTAGAGAACTTCGCTGGCCTTAGCCCCAGGAACCTTGTAAGTGCATCTCCCTGGGCTGGTTGTTCCCATTGTTGTTGTTATTGTTGTTCTGAGCTTCCATGAACTGGGTCATCACTTGGGTTAGCTGTGCTTGAGCTGCCATAAGCTGCTCCATCTCAGTGGGTTGACGACGGGGAGGCATCTGCGGTTCAGCACAGGTAAGCTTAGAAAGAATCAATTTAGAAATTAGGATTCTACCGATGCATTATGAACAAACAACAACAAAGTAATTATAGACAATCATGAGCAAGCAACACATCAGCAAACAAGCAATAAAGCAATGTTCTAGGGGTTATCCTAGCTGTATATATCTAATGAAATAGTTTTAGAAGCATTGGCAACAGTTATAAACATAAATAGGCCAACAAAGCATTAAAACAGGAATCTGCCAGAATAGTCTAGCAGTGTTCAAAAAAATTTCTACCTGACTTAAACTCGTCAGGAATTTTTTTGGATTTTTTTCGGATTTTTTTGTATACAGTAAAGAGAGTTTCGAACCCGACCCTATTTTTTCAGATTTTTCCCGGATACCAAAAAAATATGCAAAATCATACAGTACAGAAGGGTCAGCAGAAAACTGCATCTGGAAAAACTCGAATATCAACCAAAACCTTGCCATAACTCATTTATAAAATTCACACAAATAATCTTGGAACTTTAGGGCACACATAGGAGCAACTAAACGCTTTAAAATAACAGAAACTAAGTTTTACATTGATTGCGGCCTTAAACTAATGATATATCCTAACGAAGACTAATTGGTGGCCATCTAACTACTTCATGAAGAGGTTGCAGTAGGTCCTTGCGTTCATGCATTGGCGCTTCTGTCCACGGACCATTCATGGAGGTGGTGTATACACCTCTCCTGAATCATCACTTGAAACCTCAAATTCCACCTCTTCTAGATCCTCCTCTTCTTCTTCTTCCTCTCCTGCAGCAGCAACAGCTTCATCTCCTCCACCATCGTCGTCTCCATCATCATCATCATCATCATCTTCGTCCTCCTCCTCCTCCTCCTCATCATCATCATTCCCATCATCATCATCATCATCATTGTTTCCATCATCTCCATTGTTGTCATCAGGGGGTGGATTCAACTGTGCTTGGAGAGCGGCAATCTGGGCTGCCATATCAACAATAGTCTGGCCCCTTTCCTGGACAGTCCCTTGCAGCTGCTCTATGGTTTGATTTTTTCCTGGACGGTCCCATTCAGCTGTGCTATGGCTTGATTATTCTCCTGGACGGTCCCATTCATCTATGCTATGGTCAGTCCCTGCCAATAAGTGCATGGTTCAGAATATCCATAGCTTCATGTAAAGTATCAATCTCCTGTCCATGGACCACCAGACCGTTGCTGGCAAAATCTGCTATCTCCTTTACCATCATCACTTTCTCAGCTAAGGCTCCATTCTCCCTCTCCATATCCTCTATGTGCCTCCAATGGGGCGGCATGTTGTTCCTGTTGCCCGGGGTAACCACTACGTTCCTGTTCTCATCACGCCTTTCGTAATCACGGTAAGATGGCACTGGCGTGACAGGGCTTCATGCAGGGCCAAGTTTATTCCAAGCTCCCAGTTGCAATACCTCTTGCTGTAGACCAGATGTATAGGGTTTGGCAAGGCGGCATCCCTGAAGATGAAAGTGGTGATCTCCCAGGCGTCCTCGCCATATCCATAGGTGTATAGCCTTCTTCCCTTGAACATGGGAAGTGGCAATCCTAATGACCGTGAGCGCTGTCCCAACTATCTTGCAAAGGGTCTTGGTGACTCAATCGTAGCATACTCAGTCCTGACTTCTCCCATCTATCAATTAAAAGAGGAAAGTGTGAGAATAGCATATGGTAAAGATTTACGAGAGTGAAAGGCATAAGATGAAAGACAAAGTTAATATAAGCTTTAGTAATTCTATGGCTTCCTAATCCAAACCTAGGTCACGATCCTACAGTCAACACACGGGCTCCGATACCATCTTGTAACACTACGGTTCTAAAAAGACCGTAGCTTCTATGTGAGATGCCAATCCCTGGATCGGTTCATTGGCCCACAATAGAATAAAGATGAATAACATAGCAAAATATCCGTGTATCATAAATAACGAAGATCTAGAGTAACATTATTACAATAAGGGCTTAGCTCTAGGCTAGCTCATCTTATTCAAGTAGCAACATAAATAAAGTAACTCCTCCATTCTTCAAATTGCCCACAAGTGAACAAGTGCCGAGTGGAGTACCGTGGCCTAAATCGATCACTCAGAATCTGAATCCTGCAACATGAAACATAGCAGCCCCGAAGGGTCAATACATGGAATGTATGGCAAGTAGAGCTATAAAAGGAGACAATAAAACTAGCAACTACATGCATATTTGGCAAGTAGATATGTGGCTATCTTGCATTTACAAATATCTTTGCCCTACTTTCATAAACAGTTTTGATTTTCTTTGAAAAGATCCCAATTAAGGTAACCCATCAACATTAAAGCAATTAGGAAATTAGAATGAGTGAGAAACATGTCATGAACTCAATATCAAGCAACTCAGATGTCCATAACCGGGGACACGGCTAATCGATTAGTTTATACACCCTACAGGGCTTAGTACACTTTACCCATGTGACTTGGCCAGCCCAGCTCATACCATCATTCTCATATTGGGTGATGATAGGGAGAAGTCCAAGAAGGGACCGTTCGGGAAGTAGCTCCCCAAACCCGACACGCACCGTACTAACCTACCAAAATTCTACATCTCTGGATACGTGGGTTCGAGTTACCACCACCTAATGAGTCCAACCAACCGCCCATTCCATTATTGGCACATGGTTGTACACGTAAGATACCAAATAAAGAAGCCAATCATTTTCTCATGATACCTGGGTGCCTTTCCGTAATGATACCACCAAAATTTTCAATCCCATCACACCCAGGAGATTCATTGATTAAGTTGTTTTTAGTTTTCACAAACCAACACATTTAGAAAGAACTTTTAGTGATGTAACCCAGCCCTCGTTCATTATAGCATGGCTAAGCACATCTACCAACGGTGGCTCATCTACAGGAAATCCCTACCACATAATAGGACATAGCATAGCGATAGTACTTTCCTACACATGCATCTACAAAATACACGACAATGCATTGAAAGTAGTAGGACAACATCATGAACAAAGTAGCATCTACTTGCCTTGGCTGTAGCGGTCGAACGAACAATCCTCACACGAGCAAGCGTTGCACTCGTCACAATCTACACGATACAATTGCAATCACATAAACAAACCAAACTCAATCATATACAAACATAACAATGCAAGATGCACGCATGACAAGTTGAACAAAACTCCAGTAGCATTCTACAATCTTGTTTAGTATACCTACTGTATGCATGCATGGAAAATATTTTAAAGTCATTTGGGAATAAAACATGCAATTTTAAATGACCAAACAATTGAGCTATAACCCAATTATTAAGCCATTGCTATTAAACAGTTTGTAAAATCTTGGGAAAATAGCTACTTTGTAGGCAACCTAAAATAGAACCAGTACCAACTAGAATCACTCAAAAAGGATTTATATAATTTCCTGAGTAATTAAAATACTCCAGAAAGTCTTTCAATAGATTCTGCAACTTCCAGTACTGTAAGTCCACCCTTTTATTTCACTAACAGATTCCTCTTGTTCTACTGATTTCAAGGACATCTCATTTGCAATTTTTGGAGTTGTAGAACTTTTACTGAATTTATTAATCTAAAAAGGACATTAAACTATTTAATTAATCACAGCAAAACCTTGCTGCAAAAGTATGAAACAATTGTACAGCAATATTCTACGTGACAAACTGAATCCATCCTTATCTTATATGTAATTTTTGGCCCAGTAAATTAATTTCTATTGATTTTACAAATTGTAGCTATTTTCTGCCAAATTAAATCGATTTAAATAAATAGTCAACCGTCTGTTGATTGGTCCACGCTGACGTGGCGCGGCGCTAACCAGTCAGCGGTCAACGTGCTGGTCTACGGTCCATCTAGACCGTCCATCTGCGATCGGAGGGCAGGGGAGTGACGCGTGGGGAAGGTGCTCACCGGCGGCGTCGGGTCGGCGGGGGGCGGCGGCTCCGGCGAGGTATGGTGGCGGCTGGGAGGCGTATGGCGTGCAGGAGGCGGCGGCGAAGCTCGTGGTGCCGACGACATTGGTTCCCACCTCTGCGGGTGGCGGCGAGCTGGAGTGTAGAGGTCCCAACCTTCAATAAGGTAGAGATCCCTGTGTTTACAATGCTAGTCCCTGGATCAATAGCTAGCATCCACAGTTAATATGTAATATCAAGAAACAAGGGTCATAATACAATTTTATAACCAGGAATAAAATAATTTATTACATCTTACATAGCTCATTTGGCTATTACATTACATTGCAGCGGAATAACTATAAGCATGGGGTCCTTCATCTTCAAGGTGCCACAGGCAAACATGCTGGTTGTAGACTTTGTAATCCTAATCAATCAACTTCACTAATATCAATCAAACCTGCAACATAACAAGTTACAGCCACAAGGGTCAATACATTTGAATTGTATTGGCAAGTTTCACTACTATGTGGAATATATGTGGATCCTATCTTTTCATGCATATTTGGTTAAGTAGGGTTTCAGGATCCTTTTGCAGAAAGCAAAATTTATCCTATCTTTCAAAATGGTTTTAATCTTTTGTCAAATCTTTTTGAACTCCTTGGTAAATCCCCAAGTGTTCTAGTCTTCATCAAAATCTTCTTGAGTTCCTTGGTACTCCCCAAGTACTTCAAGTTTTTATCCAAATCTCTTGAGCTCCTTGGTAAATCCCCAAGTGCCTCAAGTCTTTTGTTGTCACTTAAAGGTTTTTCTTTTAGAAATTGGAATGTCGAGATTTCTCATAGCTTCAAGCTTTAGTTGCTCAGTATTGTCCATAACCGGGGACACGGCTAAGTACTTAGAATTTTTATCTTCTGCAGAAGTTGTACACTTTACCCACATGACACAATCTCATCTTGATGCCACCAGTGGCCGCTGGATAGGTACTCACCAAGATGGAGTACTGGCAGATTGAGAATGTGACGAAGTCTTTCTAGAGGGTCCTCCCATACACCATCGCTAGCTTGTCTTCAGGCACCCATGTAGGGTTTCGAGTTCCCTCATTTTCAGTGAACTAAAGAAAATGCATGGGTCTTCCCAATGTAGTTGACTAAGCCAGAGCCATAATAGCATGTGGCTGTACACGAAAGCCACAGTTGGAGAAACATGTTCAATCTCTAAGTTCCTGGGTGGTTTTATTTTGGTGCACAACACAAAGAGATTGCCATAGACATGGTTTCTTTTGTTGTCACCTTGTCCAAAAACTTGGGCATCCTTGTCCACCCAGGTGGTTCATTGAGTACTTGTTTTATTATATAAAAACACAAGTCTTTTCTTAACTTCATAAAAATCTCAACATGTATCTCTTCTCAAAATATCTAGCATGGCTAAGCATATTACAACTACATTTTTTTCACTAAGGAATATATAAGGGTATTCTATTAGGAGTTGGCATAGCATAAGTATAGAAATTCCTTTCATGCATGTTTCAAAATCCACTAAGTATAATGAAAATAGTAGGACTTTAGATGATAGTGTAACTTGCCTTTTTGGTAGGGAATGTTGGTTCACTTCTTGATCTTGCTAGTTTTACACTTTTCTAACTTCACTACAATCAATCAAGCAAACACAATATCAACTAGCATTCCAACCAATATTCAAACAATCAAACACACATAAAATACTAGGAACTAAGTCATGCATGCAAGCATGCAAAATAGTTTTATTTGCAAAGATGGTTTCTACTAGGTTCTAGACAAAGTAAAGATCAAAGTGGTCATTTTCTAAAGTGGCAAAGTCATTTGCAAAAAGGTTTTATCCATAAATCATTTTTAAATCTAACCATTATTTTATGTGGTGGAAAATGTTTTTAACAAAGAAACAATTTTATATTGTTCACCAAATAAATTGTTAGTTCACAAAACTTGGTGTTTAGGGTCAGTAGTTTTGAATCAAAACATTTTCCAAAGGTTTTTGTTCAAAAACCATTTTCATAACAAAACCAATATTTTTATTTGACTAGAAATGGGCTAAATCAAGATTTCCATCTTAATCTTCACCAAATATATATTTTTAAATCCATGGGATGGTTCCTAGGGTCAGTAGGTTCACAACAAACCATTTTGCCAAGGTTTCAACCTCAAAATCATTTTGGAAAAAGTTTTTATAACCTAAACAAGCATACAAATGTTTCTGCAAAAACAAACATTTTACCAGAGGCTTTTTACTAAAAAAATTGCATGGTTGGCTAGGGCTTGTTCCACTGATTCCATTGATATAAAGTTTGCAATTTTTGGACGTGTGGATCAAAAGTTACAAGGGTTTCAAAATTGAATCTCTAACAGATTCAAATCTGTTTTAAAACGAAGCCTGAGCCACGTGGCGCCTTTCTATTTGCTGATACCGTTTCGTCAGGATCACTCACTGAGGATCGTTGGATCTAATGCGAATCGCACGGCTCAGATGCTCCCATACCTGTTCGCTTAAGTCGTTCTGTCTACGCCACAGGATGGGGATCTAACGGCTCACGCGTGTTTGACCAAAAACTGGCGGCGCAGCGATGGTGGCTGGCAGCGGCGCGGTCAGATGGTGGCGGTGCTGGTGAAGCAGGAAGCGAGAGAGGGAGGGAGTAGGCTCACCGTGTTCGCAGTAGCATGGGGAAGCTCAACGTGGCAGTATCTCGTCGAGGGGCGCACTGGAGTGAGGACAATGGCTCGCCGGAGTTGAGTCTGACGATGGCCACGCTCTGTCGTCGTCGAGGACGGTGCTATGGGTCACGAGAGGGCAAACAAAGAGCACGGTTAGACGCGCAAGATTAAGGCAAAGATGCGTGCGTGAAGGGGAAGGGGAGGGGCGGTCAGATACTACCTGGAGGACTCTCCGGAGTAGCAAGCAGACGGTGGCGATGCTTGGAGTCATCGCTGTCGAGGCTCAGAGGCGCCCGTGAGTGAACGGAAGGCACAGGGAGATGCGCCTAGGTCTGGGAAATGTGCCCATGTGGTTGGGAAGGTGAGGGGCGGCAGTGGGTCACCGGAATTGACTGGAGATGCTCGTCGGAGCCAGTGGGGTTTGGGCTTGCAATTCGAGCAGCCTAGAGGCAGTGAGGAGCTGGAAGCAGAGGGGAAATGGGGAGAAGAGGGAGACGTTTAAGGGAGCATGGTCGCTGGGGGATTAATGGCCGTTAACAGTGCGAATTGATCGCCGGAGTAAAGACAGGAAACGGCGAGGAGGATTCAGCGCGAGTTTGAAGACGATGATATTGGAGATATGCCCTAGAGGCAATAATAAATATAGTTATTATTATATCTTTGTGTTTATGATAAATGTTTATATTCATGCTATAATAGTATTAACAAGGAAACATTAATACTTGTGTGAATTGTAAACTTAAATTGAAGTCCCTAGTATAGCCTCTATACTTCACTAGCTTGTTGGTTAATAGATGATTGTGGTTTCCCTATCATGAACATTGAGATGTTATTAACAACAAGATCATATCGTTAGGAGAATGATATGGTGGACATACTCCTATAGATAAGCGTAGCATAAAGATCAAGTCATTTCAATAGTTCAATTGCTATATGCTTTCTGATACATAGTAACCTAATTCCTTCGACCATGAGATCATGCATATCACCTTTACCGGATGGATGCTTTGATGTCATCAAACACCACACCGTAACAGGGTGGCTATAAAGGTGGTATTGAGTGTTCGGAAAGTATTGGTTGAAACACATGGATCAAGAGTGGGATTTGTCCATCCATATGACGGATAGATATTCTCTGGGCCCTCTCGGTGAAATGTCATCCAATTAGCTTGCAAGCATGTGACTGGGTCACAAGGGATCACATATCACGGGAACGAGAAAAGAGTACTTATCAGTAACGAGGTTGAACTAGGTATGCAGAGATACCGACGATCATAACCTCGGATAAGTAACATATCGTGAGACAAAGGGAAATTGGTATCGTATGTAAGTGGTTCATTCGATCGCAAAGTAATCGCAGAAATATGTGGGAGCCATATGAATTTCCAGATTCCTCTATTGGTTATTGTTCGGAGAAGTGTCTCGATCATGTCCGCATAATTCACGAACCGTAGGGAGACACACTTAAGGATTCGACGTTGTTTGAGTAGTTATGGTATTATGAGAAAGAGACCGAATGTTGTTCGGAGTCTCGGATGGGATCCAGGATATCACGAGGAGATCCGGAATGGTCCGGAGAATAAGATTCATATAAGGAAAGTCCCGTTTCGGAGTTGGGGAATGGTTCCGCTGTTTTCATCGGGAACATTCTAGAAGGTCCCGGAATGTCCGGCACTCCGGAGGGGGAAGGGTACATGAATGTGTCATTGTAAGTTGGAATGATTGCATCATGTACTAGGTGTTCTTGCTGTCCAAAATAAAGGGTTTATTTAAATCCTAAATTGAAAAGTCAAACGGCTAGTTTGAAAGTCAAACGGCAATTTTGGGAAGTGGGAAAAGAGGAGGAGGTGAAGCCGAGTTGGGGAGGGAGTCCTCCCCAAGCCGGCGCCCCACCCAAGCCGAGTTGGGGAGGGACTCCACTCCCTCCCCTTGGCCGGCCAGCCCTCCCACCTATATAAGGAGGGGCAGGGCTCCCCTCCTAGTACACACAAGTTCCTATCCTCTAAACTAAACCCTAGATCTAAACCCCGGTTTAGAGCTATTTCGGTTTAGAGCCTTCTAATTGGTTTAGAGCCCTCTAATTGGTGTGTCTAATTACTAGACCACTAATAGCCTCTCTCATAAGCTCCACCATACTCGCACCGGCTTAAGGCGAAGCCCTGCGGGATTTCCCCTCTACCTCCGGTACCACGCCGTTGTGCTGCCGGAATCGCGAGGAGAGTGCTACAACCTCCGCTGCCTGCTGGAACAAGGGAGAGGAAGGTCTTCGTCGAGTACCGAACGTGTGACCGACTGCGGGAGCGCTGCGGGAACGCGGCGCTGGAAGGATCGTCTACGCGATCTTGAGATCGGAAAGAGTACGACTACATCACCCACGAGAATCTGCTCTCGTTAACCACTTTGGAATCTTCGAGGGTAAGTTATTCCATCGACTCGTTGCTACAATCTAGTAGATAGATCTTGGCTTGTTTGTTTGTATGCGGTAGAAAATTTTTGTTTTCCATGCTACGAACCCCTACAGTGGTATCAGAGCCGTGTCTATATGTAGATCTGTTGCACGAGTAGAACACAATGGTCATTGTGGGCGTTGATGCTTTTATTGTAGATTGCTTTTTGTGTACTTTGCATCTTGCGGTATGTTGGGATGAAGCGGCCCGGGCTAACCTTACATGACATCGTTCATGAGACTTGCTCCACGCTTGACATGCAACTCGTATTGCATAAGTGGCTTTGCGGGTGCCTGTTTCTCCTAGCATAGTAAAGATCCAATTTACAACGGGTAATCAACAATGCTAGTATCAATGTTGTGGTTCTTGTTCGTAGGTTAGAACGACACTTATGGAAAGCCCCAAACCACGTAAAATATGCAAAGAAAGTAGAAGCGTCTAACTTTGTTTTGCAGGGGTGTGCAGTGATGTGATATGGCCATGATTGTGATTATATTTGATGTATGCAATGTTCCTTATTGTAAGTTGGCAACCGGCAGGAGCCATATGGTTGTCTTTAATTTCTGTTAAGACCTGCGTGTCTATTCAAAATAGTTGTAATAGTTGAAGCCGGTGGACGACAACCATGGTGAAGCGTCATTGACCTTGATGCAATGCTGGTGATGATGGAGATCATGTTCGTGCTTGAAGATGGAGATCGGAAGCACAAAGAAGAAAGGCCATATCATATCACATATTATGAATTGCATGTGATCTTAATCCTTTATGCATCTTGTATTGCTTAGTAGACGACGGTAGCATTATAAGATGATCCCTCATGCACATAAATTTCAAGTTCTAAAGTGTTCACCCTTAGTATGCACCGTTGCCAAAGCTTGCTGCTTCGAAGCACCACGTGATGATCGGGTGTCTTTGATTCCGTGGGTGAATACAACGTAAGCAAGCCAGATTTGCTTATGCGGTAGCTAAGGTTTGATCTTGACGAGCCTAGCATGTACAGACATGGCCTCAGGAACACGGATTACCGAAAGGTAGAGCATGAGTCATATAGTAGATATGATGAACATGTTGATTGTTCGCCATTGAAGCCATATCAACTCTCGTGATGATCGGTTTTGATATGGTGGATTTGGTTCGTGTGATCACTAAAACAATGTGAGGGATGTTGTTTTGAGTGGGAGTTCACCTAGATTAATTTAATTATTAATTAGAACTCAATTTATCATAAACTAAATCAAAGTGAATTTGCATAGTTGTTGTAGTCATTGGCATCCGTTTACCACCTTGCGCTTAGTTATAATTGAGATGATAGAACTATAGAATTCTGGTTAGTTACTTTACGAACTGGTATCGTATTGTTTTGAAGTGTTAATCTAAAGTTTAAAAGTCCTATTGCAAACTTTCAGTAAGTTCCGGTTACTCCATGAAGTTTAATAATTGGTATTAAATCAAGAGTAACAATTCCAAGTGTTAGTATATAAAGTATCATGTTTGTCTCCATGATTCTTGATATTGTCTTAATATCAAGGTTGTCTAGGATCTGAAAGAGTTGTTTCAGAAACCATGATATGTGGAAGATATTGTGATATCTGAAACAAAGTTTTGGTTACAACATGATAGAGTATAATATGGCAAAAGTCATGTTCTCATATTTGATGAAAATTTGCAAAAGGTTGGAGACACTAGTCGTCCTAATCTTCCAAAAGGTTTTGGAGAGCAACATTATACTCGCGATTCACCGTTATAAGCTAAAGAAGCTTGATCATGAATAATTCCATGATAAGGGTGAATATTTGATGTAGGTAAAGTGTTTACTACACCAAGAGATTACTAAAGAAAGGAATTTGAAAGCACACCAAACATTTGATAATGGTGATCTACTTCAAAGTGCAAGTCCAAAGACATTGGTATTTAATTATACACGCTTTGGACTATGTGTCATATGTATGACTCCACTGTTGATGTTGATAGATTCTTTCAAAAAAAAAAAGGAAATACTGAAAGAGAATCTCAGAAATATATGGCAGAAAAGAAAAGACTAGAATTGTTCAGTTTAAGTATATAGATGATATACATGTTATGGCTATATTCTTTGCTCATTAAACAATGTGGTTCTTAAGTATTTTATACTGAATTTGTTGGTATGAATCGTCATACGAAACAACACAATTCATGAACTACAATGGCCTAAGTAACTAGCAAAAGAATATGTGATGATGTTCATCGAGAACAAATAAAGGGTTATTGTGTTGCTCGTTAAAACATCAAAGCTTGCCTTCAAGATTTGTTTTATCAGGTATTATGAGAACAAAAGGGTTGTTCAAATAATTGCCGTAATCCATAAAAGATGGATGATTCACAAATCTCGTTGGAGAAATCACATCCATAAAACTAGTGCTAAAAATGTCGAAAGACAAATTGATTGAAAGATCACTTAGGAAGTGACATCGCAGTTTAAATTATATTGGAAAGAAAACATGAAGAAACTCCATGTGGATGGAATTTTGGAGTCTTTTGATTTTTGATCAAATGACGTTTGTGAAACTTTCCTAGAGAATGATTAAAACTTCATTCATAGGCCAAAAGGGAACGAAAGACTAGCTTATTGGAACTTGTGCATATTGTTGTACGAACTCCATTATGTGTAGTCAAGTGCGATGGATTTCAACTTCATATGCTTTCTCCGAAAATTTGAGTGAATATATGAATATTTACTTAATAAGGATGAAGTATGAAATATTTGAAAAGTTCAAAGATTTCAAGATGAAGTGCAAAATCATTGTAACAAGAATATAAATAGTTTATGATAAGATCATAAAGGAAGATATTTGAGTTACAAGTTTAGCATAATACCTAAGATTTAAGGAATCGTTCCGTGGATTTGCATTTCCCGAAACACCATAAGAGTATGGAGCGTTCGAGATATGTAATTAAAACCTTGTTTGACATGGTAAGATCAAAGGTGTAAAATATAGAACTGCCATTATATTTTAAAGATTAAAAGCTTTAGAGACTACCGCTTTTCCACTAAAAAGAGCTCCATCATAATCCGCTGAAATGACACCATATAAAGTTATGGTTTGGGATAAAACCCAAGTAGTCCTTTCTTAAAACATTGGTATGCTATGCATAAGAAAGATGTGTGCAACCAAAGTCGGATAAACCTGTCTTTGTATAAATATTAAGTATTCCTCCACAAATACCGGAAACAAAAGTGTTTGTCGCTTAGAACGTCAAGTTTCTTTGAGAAGGAATTTTTCGTGAAAAGTTAAAGTGGGAGGACAATAGAACTTTGATAAGGTTAAAAGAACCTTAGCTATATGTGCAGAGTTGCGCAGCACCGAAAAGTGTTCCGGAGGCAGCAATAATGCTCATGGCTCACGTGCCTCAAAGGTTGTGGTCACGGAGGTCTAAGTTTCTATTGAAACAAGTAGGTCGAGTAAACAATCAAATACTAAGATTTGAGGGTTGAATCATTATTTGAGAATAATGAACGGACTACATGCAAAGAAGCGATGATGGGCCCTGACTCCGTCAAATGGCTTGAAGCCATAAAATCCGTGATAATTCCATACACGAGAAATCAAGTTTTGAACTTGAAGGACCCTCGAGAAAGGTGTAAGACCTTACAGTTGTGTTTGGATCTATAAAGAAATAGACATGGATGTTTCACATCTATAGTCGACATGTTGGGAGAGAGTTCACAACAATGTTCAAGGATTGACTATGACAAGATTTGATCTTTCATAGCGATATTTAGTCTATACGGATTAATATAGCAACCACTACATATAATTTTGTTATGTGGTAGTTGAATAAACAAAACAAGTTCTTCTAATAGAATTGTTACCTAGGACGTGTGCATGACATGGTCCAAAGGGTTTTGTTAATTCAAAGGATGCTGAATGCATATGCAAACTTCAATGGTTGAAGTAAGCATAGCGGAGTTGGAATCTTCACTATGATGAAACTGTTAAAAGAGTTTAATTTCATCGGAGACAATGAAGATGCTTGCATTTGCAAGAAATTAAGTGGGAGCGCTAAAGACATATTTCTAATACATTATGTGGAGGACATATTGTTGATTAGAAATGATGTATCTTTTATTAACACATATTAAGAATTTCATCCTGATGAAAGACTTAGGCAAAACCCAAATATTTGGCATCAATAGATGCTAATATGGTTGTGCCAGAAGTACATAAACGAGATATTGAATGAGTTCAATATAGAAACTACAAGAAAAGGTTCTTGTCGCACAGAAAGGATTGAAAGAGTTCAATGTTGATGATATATTCAAGTGTATTGACATTTGGTAAGTGAAACAAAGATTCAAGTATAGATTGATACTTGATGTATGAAATCACAAAGAATATTTATATCAATCATACTGTGATATGTACAAATCCAGATATGTCCTATGCTCTAAATGTTATGAGCATATACCAGAATGATTCATAAGATGATCATTGGACGATAGTAAGGATATTCTTATGATCTTTTGGAAGAACTAAGAGTATATTATTTGTAGAAGTGACAAATAGATGGTTAGTTCATTGTAAAAGTACTACATTGATACTAGTTTTGTCACAGAGTACAAATTTAGTTTATCTCAATCTAAACTGAGGGTGGCACAATATAATGGAAAGTGAGTTCCATAATGGATTTGGATGAGTTCCAAAGTTAAGACATTGTGACAGATACTTCAACAAAAGGCTAAGTATATGACTGCTATTATAGCAGCAAAAGAGGGCATTAGTGTCAAGTAGTTTGTTATCAAACTAGGTGTAGTTCACAGCGGGATAATACTATGAAGATATATTGTGCGACAATATTATCAACATGTTTTAACCCCAAAGAACTAAAGGTCACACCGAAAGACCAAATTATACAAAGCCATCTCATTAGAGAATGAGTGATGCGTAGAGACGCAAAGACATGCAATTACACACGGACCTGGAAGTGTCAGATCCGGAGATCAGTTGACCACTAGCAATCGTGTACATGCAACACCGGAAAGCCATAGGTGTTGAATACACAAAGGTTTGAAACTAGATTATTGACTCTAGTGCAAGTGGGAGACTATTGGAGATATGCCCTAGAGGCAATAATAAATATAGTTATTATTATATCTTTGTGTTTATGATAAATGTTTATATTCATGCTATAATAGTATTAACAAGGAAACATTAATACTTGTGTGAATTGTAAACTTAAATTGAAGTCCCTAGTATAGCCTCTATACTTCACTAGCTTGTTGGTTAATAGATGATTGTGGTTTCCCTATCATGAACATTGAGATGTTATTAACAACAAGATCATATCGTTAGGAGAATGATATGGTGGACATACTCCTATAGATAAGCGTAGCATAAAGATCAAGTCATTTCAATAGTTCAATTGCTATATGCTTTCTGATACATAGTAACCTAATTCCTTCGACCATGAGATCATGCATATCACCTTTACCGGATGGATGCTTTGATGTCATCAAGCACCACACCGTAACAGGGTGGCTATAAAGGTGGTATTGAGTGTTCGGAAAGTATTGGTTGAAACACATGGATCAAGAGTGGGATTTGTCCATCCATATGACGGATAGATATTCTCTGGGCCCTCTCGGTGAAATGTCATCCAATTAGCTTGCAAGCATGTGACTGGGTCACAAGGGATCACATATCACGGGAACGAGAAAAGAGTACTTATCAGTAACGAGGTTGAACTAGGTATGCAGAGATACCGACGATCATAACCTCGGATAAGTAACATATCGTGAGACAAAGGGAAATTGGTATCGTATGTAAGTGGTTCATTCGATCGCAAAGTAATCGCAGAAATATGTGGGAGCCATATGAATTTCCAGATTCCTCTATTGGTTATTGTTCGGAGAAGTGTCTCGATCATGTCCGCATAATTCACGAACCGTAGGGAGACACACTTAAGGATTCGACGTTGTTTGAGTAGTTATGGTATTATGAGAAAGAGACCGAATGTTGTTCGGAGTCTCGGATGGGATCCGGGATATCACGAGGAGATCCGAAATGGTCCGGAGAATAAGATTCATATAAGGAAAGTCCCGTTTCGGAGTTGGGGAATGGTTCTGGTGTTTTCATCGGGAACATTCTAGAAGGTCCCGGAATGTCCGGCACTCCGGAGGGGGAAGGGTACATGAATGTGTCATTGTAGTTGGAATGATTGCATCATGTACTAGGTGTTCTTGCTGTCCAAAATAAAGGGTTTATTTAAATCCTAAATTGAAAAGTCAAACGGCTAGTTTGAAAGTCAAACGGCAATTTTGGGAAGTGGGAAAAGAGGAGGAGGTGAAGCCGAGTTGGGGAGGGAGTCCTCCCCAAGCCGGCGCCCCACCCAAGCCGAGTTGGGGAGGGACTCCACTCCCTCCCCTTGGCCGGCCAGCCCTCCCACCTATATAAGGAGGGGCAGGGCTCCCCTCCTAGTACACACAAGTTCCTATCCTCTAAACTAAACCCTAGATCTAAACCCCGGTTTAGAGCTATTTCGGTTTAGAGCCTTCTAATTGGTTTAGAGCCCTCTAATTGGTGTGTCTAATTACTAGACCACTAATAGCCTCTCTCATAAGCTCCACCATACTCGCACCGGCTTAAGGCGAAGCCCTGCGGGATTTCCCCTCTACCTCCGGTACCACGCCGTTGTGCTGCCGGAATCGCGAGGAGAGTGCTACAACCTCCGCTGCCTGCTGGAACAAGGGAGAGAAAGGTCTTCGTCGAGTACCGAACGTGTGACCGACTGCGGGAGCGCTGCGGGAACGCGGCGCTGGAAGGATCGTCTACGCGATCTTGAGATCGGAAAGAGTACGACTACATCACCCACGAGAATCTGCTCTCGTTAACCGCTTTGGAATCTTCGAGGGTAAGTTATTCCATCGACTCGTTGCTACAATCTAGTAGATAGATCTTGACTTGTTTGTTTGTATGCGGTAGAAATTTTTTGTTTTCCATGCTACGAACCCCTACAGATGAATAGTGCTGTGGGGCCTTGCTGTCAGTGAGAAAGTGAGAGGGAAAGAGGGGCCACCGGTCAGCGTCTCCGTGGGTCAGTAAGTGAGTGTGAAACGTTTTCTGCGGGAGTGAGGGACTGGGCTGGTTGCTGGGCTTATTGGGCTGGCCGACTGGGCTGCTGTCAGGTTTCATTTTTTTTCTTTCTAATTGCTTTTTCCTTTTCTATTTCTGTTTTCTGTTTTGAAATTCATTCAACAAATCAAACCTTCAATTCAAATCAAATTCCACCAAACTTTGTATTGAGTTTTGATTCTGTTTATCAACATAAACCAAAGTCCCCAAAACAAAAATAATATTTTTATTTTAGGGTCCATTATTAATTAAATAAATAGACCTTGTTTATTAAATCAAAATAGGATTTGATTTATTCAAAATCTCCATTTGAAATCTAAATATTTTCAAAACCAAATCAGTAGGTTTTATTTGGAAATAAAGAATACTTGGAAAGCTTGTTTAAAATAAATAGATAAGTTTTGATGTTTAATTAAAATAGTAAAACCTTTATTTTTAATAAACTTGGATATTAAATCCTTAGTGTTTTATTTAAATAAATCTTTACTATTTTTATCAAAAGGAAATATTTTTAATTCAAAGGTTTGGCAAAGTTTTAAATTGGCTTATAAAATAATCCTTATTTATATTTCTACCTTTTCATTTGAAAACCAAATCTTTTTATTAAAAGATCAAAAATAGTAAATCCAAATATTTTTATTTTCCTTTATTAAATGTTTATCTTTTTAAATCCTTTTAGGATTTATCTTGATCAAAGTAGGTTTTGAAGGTTCCCATTGGATTCAAAAGTTTTATTTTATTCATTTATTTTTCACATTACAAGATTTGGAAAATCTTGGGATGTGACATGCAGCGCGGGCGGCGGTCTCGGGCTCCGGCGAGCTCGAGCGCGTGCTCTCGGTGACCTGCGGCAAAGGGGATTGGCATGGGCGTCGTTGGCGAGCTAGGGGGAGATGGGAGGGTCATCAGCGTGCGAGGGGGCGGCCGGCCCAGTGCGAATCAGAGCTTACCGATGGCAATGGCGGCGGCGGCTTCGATCTCCGGCGAGCAAATTCGCGAAGATGGAGGCGTCCCAGGCGACGGTTTTGGGGGGCTTTCGAAGAGGGGGCTCTAGGGATTAAGAGGGGGAAATATCTACCTCGGGGTTGTTCGGATTCGATGCGAATTCCGCAGAAAAACGGCGGCTGTAGTTGAGTTCGGGAAGAACTCGAGTTGGGGAAGGAGATGACGGGTGGGGCCCACATGGCAGAGGCGCGCGGAGACTGACGGGCGGGGCCCGCACGTCAGCGGCGCTGGGCGATGGGTTGGCTGCGGCGGCAGGTTCTATCTGCCGCCCGCGCGGTTGCGGCCTGCTAGCTGCGCCGGCTGCAGCGCTGGCAGGCCCCGGGTGGTTCGGCCGGCTAGGCCGCAGCTAGCGGCCGGTTTCTCTTTTTTTCTTTTTTTCTGGACATTTTCTTATTTGAATCTGAATTGACATAACTGTCTAGTTTTTAGACAAAAATTCAGTTTAGCATAACTTTTGAACCGTAGCTCCAAATGAGGTGATTCAAAATGCTACGGGTTCGTATTGGAACCCTCTACGCATCTGCGCTAACCAAAATGCTAAACTCAAAGTTTCTAGCAGGTGCAAGGTAGAATCCGAGCACTCTAATGTAGCTTACAAAATGCTAATGCAAGTGAGGATTTTTGCCAAAAGCTTTTCAAACTGAATTTTTGCAATGATGTTCAAGGTGCAATGACATGCATGATATGCAGTACTAAATCTAAAATTTGGGATGTGACAGGGTGAGCAAGAGGGCGTCGTGACGACCTTATCCTTCTCCAGGGCGCGATGAACGATGGCGACCGAGTGGCACAGATCGACGCCGGCGGCGCGGGCACGCAGCAGCTTGACGTCGTCGTTGAAGACGAGCTGGGATGAGGTTGGCTTTAGCTGGGCTGCAGCGGTTCCTGGCTGCTACGCGGGTGAGGGGAAGGGAGGGAGAAGAGGGAGTTAGGCCAGCTGGGCTGCGGCCTGGCTGCTGCTCTATATTTTTCCAGCAAAAACTTTTTTCCTTTTCTGATTTAGGTTTCCTCTTTTATAATTCATTTTCAAATCTGTTTTGGATATTTCAAAAATATCAGATGCTTTTGTAAAATATACAAATTTTTGTGGGGCCCTTTTGTTCAGATTGGGCTCCACACATTTTGATAGCTTTCAAAATCAAAACATTTTTAATTAATTTGAAAGGGAGAGGGAAACTAGGGTTTAGGGTTTTGTTTAACTTTTCTTTGCATGCATTTCTAAGAGATGATACTTATGAATGCACAATCAAAACCCTAATTACTATTTAACTAAAACTGGGGTGTTACAGCGAACAATCAACATGTTCATCATATCATTCGTATGACTTATGCTTTACCTTTTGGTATTCCGTGTTCCGAGACCATGTCTGTACATGCTAGGTTCATCAAGATTAACCTTAGTATCCGTATGTGCAAATCTGTCTTGTACCCATTGTATGCACACATAGAATCTATCACACCCAATCATCACGAGATGCTTCGAAACGACGAGTCTTAGTAATGATGCCTACTAAGGACGAACACTTTATTACTAGCAACGATGCCATATCATCTTATAATGCTACCGTCACGATCTAAGTAATACATGATGCATAAAAAGGATTAACATCACATGCAATTCATAATATGTGATATGATATGGCCTTTCTCCTTATGCCTTTGATCTCCATCTCCACAGCACGGACATGATCTCCATCATCACAAGTGTGGCGTCAAGGTCAATGGCGTCGCTTCATGGTTGTCCATCACCAACGACAACTATTACAACTACTTGGAATAAATCTATTACAAGATGAATAGACACACATGTCTTAACAAATTTAAATACAACCATTAGGCTCCTCCCGATTTCCATATTACAATAAGAATCATCGCATACATCAAATATAATCACAATCACATTATGGCCATATCACATCACATGCCCCTACAAAAACACGTTAGACGCCTCTAATTTCTTTGCATGTTTTACATGGCCTAGGGTTTTCGAATAAGAACCGTTCTTACCTACGAATAGGAACCACAACGATGATACAAGTGTTGTCAAGTGCCCATTATAAATTTAATCTTAACTATGGTGGGAGAGCCAGACACCCACAAAGCCACTTGTGCAATACAAGTTGCACGTTGAGCGTGGAGCAAGTCTCATGTGCGACGACATGTAAGGTTAGACCGAGCCGCTTCATCCCACCACCCCGCAAGATGCAAAGTACACAAAAAGCAAGCAAAAACAAGAGCATCAACACCCATAAAACCATTGTGTTCTACTCGTGCAATAGATCTACGCATATATTTGGCTCTGATACTACCGTAGGGTTTGTAGCATGGAAAACAAAAAAACAATCACAATAACACATAAAACCAATATCTAATCTATGATGAAGCCAAGATCTAATCTACGAGATCAGTGAAACGAGATTGAAGAGAACTAACCCTCATAGATCGGATCTCGTTGTTGATGTAGTTGATCACTTGCCGATATCAATATCGCGTAGATGATCCTTCCACTGCCGTGTTCCGACAGCGCTTCCGCACTCATCACACGTACGGAGTCGATGAAGACTTTACTCTCCCTATTCTAGTGGGAAGAGAAGGTAGTAGATCCCCTCGAAATCCCAGCAGCACGACAGCGTGGTGGTGGTGGTGGAGAAGAATTCTGCAGGGCTTAGCCTAAGCCGGAGCAGTTGATGAAGGAGGGAGAGGGTGGAGCCTAGGGTTAGGAGTAGGGGACAAGGGTGGCGTGATGGAGCCCAATACTTGTCGTGGAACGCTTCGTTGGAAACCCCAAGAGCAAGATATGAAGAAGCACAGCAGCAAGTTTCCCTCAGTAAGAAACCGAGGTTATCGAACCTGTAGGAGGAAGGAAACATCACACAGGTGTTTCTGGCAACACGGAGACCTGCACAACACAAACTCAAGACTTTGCCCCAACGAATCAGTGAGGTTGTCAAGCTCACTGGTTTGCTGTAACAAAGGATTAAACATATGGTGTGGAAGGTAATGGTTTACAGCAAGTAAACAAGTAACAATGGAAGATGTATCAATGGTAAAGATTGGACCGGGGTCCATAGTTCACTAGAGGTGCTCTCCTTAGATAAACAACATGGTATGAAGGGTAAACAAATTACAGCGGGGCAATTGACAGGAACTGAGCAAGGCATAATAATGCAATTACTAGCCAGAAAGATCCTATGAAGTTGGTTGGGCAATACAACAATATACATAGACCGTAATCTAACTGCATCTATGACTAGGAGTCCACCTTCAGGTTATCATCCAAACCCCCTCCAGTATTAAGTTGTAAGCAACAGACAACTGCTTTACGCAAAGTGTGTAAGGTAAACAATCCACATGTTCTATGAACAAGAGACCGTTGTTTTCTCCCTAGTAGCAACAACACATCTACAACCGAAGAGATTTCTGTCACTTCCCTTGGAAACTAGAGCCATGAACCCACCATCGAGCATAAATACTCCCTCTTGGAGTCACTAGCAACTACTTGGCCAAGATAACCACCAGCAACGGAGAGCATGCAAGATCACAAACAACACAGACATGATAGAATCATAAAGATAAAACCATTAATCAAACCAACATAATAATATCAATATCCATCGGATCCCCGCAAACACAACATGCATGATTACAAATAGATTAGATCTTGATCATGAACGGAGCTCACAAGATCTATACATGAAAGCACAAAGGAGGAGATACAACCATCTAGCTACTACATGGACCCATAGTCCAAGGTGGAACTACACACAAATCATACCGGAGAGAAGGCCTCCGGGATGATCTCCCCCCCTGTAGGGTGCCGGGAAGTGCTTCAGATCCCCCCCGATCTAGGGACGATGGTGGCGGCGGCTACAGACGGTTTCGTCTATTTCTAATCGGGTACTCAGGGTTTCTGCATCGGGGGCTTCTTATAGGCAAAGGGGCGAGACCGGGAGGTGGCCAGGGCCACCAAACCCTAGCCAGGCACGGGCCTACCTGCCCTCGCACCTGGGGTGGGTCTGGCCCCCCTGGCCGTCCCCTCCGGCTCTCCTCTGTACTTCTTGTAACCCACAGGAAATAATTGACTTTGACGTTTTTCCCGTCCAATTCCGAGAATATTTCTTTACTAACTCTTCTAAAACCAAAAACAGCAGAAAAGATGCATCTGGCACTGTTGCAACTTGTTAATAGGTTAGTACCAGAAAACATGTAAAAAGCACCTCAAAGTGTGGACAAGTAAAGCAAAATAGATACTAAACAAGCATGGAACATAAAAAATTATAGATACGTTTCCAACGTATCATGGCGCCGTTCCCACTGTTTCTTATATAGATGTGGGGGGGTGCGGCCAGGGTTACCAGCCCTGGCCGTGTCCTCCTCCAACTTGGCGGCCAAAGAGGGAGTGGGGAGGGAACTTTCCCCCCAAGTTTCTTCCCCTTTTCTTTTTAGGGTTTTCCCCTTTTTTCCTTATGGTGGCCAGTTTGGCCCCTTGGGCTTGGTGGGGCTGCCCCTAGGGCTCCCACAGCATGCCACAACCCAAGTGTCCCCTCCCGGGGTGGTGGACTCACTGGTCGTCCCTCTAGAACATTCTAGAAGCTTCAGGTCAAAACATCGAAAACTTTTCTGAACCCCGGAAATTGATATTCCTTATATGAATCTTATTCTCCGGACCATTTTGGATGTCCTCACGATGTCCTGGATCCAATCCGAGACTCCGAACAACATTCAGTCTTCATCTCATATTCCATATCTACTTAAACAACATCGAATACTTAAGTGTGTCACCCTACGATTCGTGAACTATGTAGACATGATCGAGACTGTCGTGGTATTGCCGATGAGTACGCCATGGAGGGGGTCCTCACAGTGCGTGTTTAGAGACGTGGGGGAAGGCGGACGGTTGACAGGTACGAGGTAACACAGCTTACCCAGGTTCAGATCCCACGATGGTGGCGGAATCCTACTCCTGCTATAAATCATTATAAGGGCAATACGCCGAGTTACAGGGATTGGTTCGCTGTGCGAGATTGTCTAAAGTTGTCTATGAATGTGCCCTAAAGGCCCCCATAGGCCCGACTTATATAGTCGCCAGGTCCTAGGGTTACAGGGAAAAGTCCTAGCCGGACAGGTCACAGAGTCCTACACCGTCTATTACTAGTCTTGTGTATCTTGCACTCCAAGGCTCTGGGTACATCGGTGACTCCAACTGTAGCCTTCCTTTATCCGTCATGGGCCTCCCTCCTGGATCCATCTAACTGGGCCGCCCAGCAGGCCATAGGCCATGCTACCAACTGTGCGCCACCCCGGTTATCCGGATAGGAGACATGCTATGGGGATACCCATATAGCATATCCCCAATAGTAGCCCCTGGAGAACTCCGAGATCTTGTGCCGTCTTGCCTCTTCGTGTGGAATGCTCTGTCTAGATGAATGTCGGCAAATCGCCAAGCAATAACTTGTAGTCCTCCCAAAGAACCCTGCAAGGTTTTCTCCGTCTTCAACATGTAAGTCGGAGAAATGCTAAATCTTCCATCGTACTCTTCCGTAGCCAGACTAGATCCATCCATACCGGAATCTTCTGATGTGACGGCTCATCTGCCTATGTCAGCTAGGACGACGTAGGCTTAGGTCAGCGACACCTCGTAACTCACACATGCAGAGAACGCAATCATGTCCGATTTTCCCGCGCGAGCGATACAAACCGTTGACGACGACGGTTGGAGACGTGGCCAAAATGTCTGCGCACGTTCGCAAACACGTCGTATACGCGGCAACCGTTCGGTCAAGCTGCACGAATCTTGACGTTGTAGATGATAAATAGTAACCGTGGTGGAATTTGTACCTTTTACCTCATTCTCTCCTTGCGTCGTCTTCTTCCTCCAGCGCGTGCCTCCTCGAGCTCTCCGTGCCGAACTCGCAAAAAACCCTAGCCTCAATCCGCACCAGTCACATCCAACCTCTCTCCATGGCCAGCAGCAACACCACTCCTTCCATGGCGGCGTCGAGCGAAGCCGCGGTGAAGCCGGCGAGCTCTATCGTCATGCCCCCAGAGGGCTTGGTCATCCCCGCCTCGGCGGTGATTGAGTACACCAGCGGCAACCACAATCTGGCGGCGCTGGAGCCGTTGGAGGAGGAACTGGATTCGCACAAAGTCGACTGGCACGGCTCAGATATCACCGACCATGACATCCAAGAGCTGATCGTCGAGGGCTACCTCCCTACGATGGAGGGGCTCGCCTAGCGGGGGGCGCCGGCCGGCGAGGTTACACCTTCTCCCCAAGCCGGAGAAAAGGTGTACCTCAAAGCCCAACTGGTACGTGGCGTCTCCCTGCCCATCTCCAACTTCTTCCTCTTCGTCTTAAACCACTACAGAGTCCAGCCCCAGAATCTTTCTCCCAACAGTATCTTAGCGCTTAGCAACTACGCGGCCCTCTGCGAGGGTTACTTAGGGATAAAGCCTAGGCTAGACCTCTTCGTGTACTTCTTCACCGTCAAACGTGAAGCCGGAGCTAGTAAGGAAGAACTTAGGAACTGCGGCCCCATAAGCTTCAAGATCCGACCTGGCCGGCGGTTCCCCGACATCGTCGGCCACGAGTCCTGCAAAAATTGGCAACGAACGTACTTCTACGGCCTAGATATCCCTCTGGCTGGCCGACAAGTAACATACTCGGACTTTGTTGACGGAGCCGCCGCTGAAGCCTTGTCATGGAGATCCTAGGCCTCCCTTCCCTCCTACCTCGATGCTTCCCGCGCCATAAGGCGGATAGAATGGTTCGTAGAGACGGGTTTGACCGGCTTGGACCTAGCCATGTGCTGGTTCATCAGGCGAATCCAACCTCTGCATCACCGCACGAAGCTCATGCACGAGTATACCAGCGATAGAAGGGATAGCCTCCGCATCTCCATGGACAAGTTCTTGCGCGACTCCGTCAAGCTCCGCCTTAAGGACATCGTCAAGGTGAAGGACAAGAAGCGTGGATTCACCATCACCTACGACATGTTTGTAGACGGCAAGTGCCCAAAGGTAGGTATTTATTTTCCGTGTATGACATATACTCCAGTTCTTCCGTCTTGCAAATGTCATCTCATCTAACACGGTGACTTCTCACTTAACATCTTAGCGATCTAGAGGAGGACAACCTGGCTGCCCAAATCTACGATCCAAAGATGAAGGAAGTCACGGTCGTGTCCGACGACGATGCTTCGTTGGCGCGAAAGCGGAAGAGCTCCACCTCTGTTGCTGCCGACGGAGGCAAGAAGAAGAAGAAGACGGAGGGTGGAGCCTCCAAGAAGACTACCGTCGCCCTGGAGGCAGAAAAGAGAAAAGTTACCAGGATCCCCTTTGCCAAAGCACCCCCACTTGTGTAAGCTTCTTTCTTTCTGACATTGTCTATTCATTTGTCTTGCTCCTGTACTTATTCATGTTTGCACGTTTCAGGAAGAAAGCCACGACCAGCCTCAAGAAGACTTCCAAATTGGGGGCTTCTAGAACCATCAAGGACATGCTGCATCGCGATGCATCTCCCGCCATCGCCCCTACCACTCCCTCCGTCAAGCCTTCGTCTGCCCCGACAATCTCACAAGCTAAGGAGGCATCTGGCCCTTCCGCCATGGAAGTGGACTCAGGTGCCTCTACCGACGTTGCTGTAGTCGGCGAGCAGGCGACGCAGGAGAGTGCCGCCCACCAAATGGCTGAAGCTCCGGCTAAGGATGCCATCGGTGGCGGTAAGGCGGCGGTGGAAGCAGGTACCTCTGTCGTTGGCAGCGCCCCCGCACCCAAGAAAACCATAGCCTATCCAAAGATAGTATATCCGGTACTTACACCGGGTAGCACTGCTTTGGTCCCTGGTGCGGCACCGACATCTCCGACGTGCGGTCTATAGGAGCTCCGCCGACAAGCAGAAATCTTGCAAGGAAACATCGAATCCTTTGGCAAGCTGCTGGCCGAGAGTGCTACAAACCTCAAGATCATCACACTTGTAAGTTTTATCTGCCTTTTGCATTTCATATGAGTATCCCACTGTAGCCCCCGAGGATGTAGACGGAAAAACCATAGGTTTTTGTATCTATATGCTCTAAGAGTGACTAGGTTAGAAAAACTCTCAATGTAGCCCCCAAGCATGTAGGTGGAATGAAATATTCCAACTAGATGCTTTAAGAGTAGCATACACAGTGTTTATAAATTTCCATACTGTAGCCCCCAAGCTTCTAGTTGTAACTGAATTAGTTCCGACTAGATGCTTAAAGAAAAGCTAAGCATATATCCGAGTTACAAACTTTATACTGTAGCCCCCAAGCCTCTAATCAAGAACTGAATTAGTTCTGACTAGATGCCTAAAGAAAAGCTAAGCATATTGCTAAGTCAAAAACTCTCGCTGTAGCCCCCGAGCGTCTAGGTGGAAAATTTCCGGCTAGATGCTCCAAGCAGACCAAACAACGCTTTAACTTTGACCTTTTTCCATAGAACGAGAGTGCTCGGAGGGGCATGGCCAATGACAAGTACCAGAAGATGCGCGCAGACCTGGAAGCTGAAAAGGGTAAAACTGCCTTCTTGAAGGAACAGATCACCAAGAGCAAGCATCTGTTTTCTTTTTTGCATTCCGACTTGGTTTTGTGCCCATATTCTCCGAGTACTCACTGTGTACTTTGCTTTCTACGACTTGCAGAAACTATTGCCAAGGCCAAGAATATTGTCGAGCAATCGAAGCACATTCAAGAGCTGGATAGCGAGAACAAAATTCTTAAGCAGGAGAGGAACGACATGCTGAAAATGCATGAGGAGTCAATGAAGGCCCTGCAGGACTCCGCCACCGAGGAAATTAATCGCTTGAAGGAGGAGATCTCTATCCTAAGAGATCAGAAGAAAGCTGCCGATGAGCAGAATCAACGCCATAGTGAGGCGTATAAACTCCTCCAACAAGAGAAAGAATCCTTAGCGGACACCCTCTGGCAAGCTGAGGCTAGCATCTTCAGTAAGTTTTCTCCATCTTGAATTTCTGTAGTCTGGATACTCTTGAATTGTTGAACTCATGTGTTTCTTGTTGGAATTTCAAGCTCCTATGGGTTTAACCCGTTCGCCTCCTCTAGCCAAGGAATGCATGGTTCTTGCCGGAAACTTTATCAACACCGCCATCACACAAGCCAAGGAGATCGCCAAGCCCTCCAGATAAATATCAAGGCATCGGACTCCATGGCGAAGTACTCGAAGATTCTGCACCGAGCCCTCGAGCGTATCACAAGCTGGAAAGCTTCATGTGCACGGGATGGCGCAAGGATGGCGCTGTCAATGGTGAAGGCACACTACGAAGATGCCGACATTGACACGATGACCTCTAGCATTCCCGGTGTAGACGATGATGGCAAAGAGATTAACCATGAATCCATCTTGTCATCGCTCGCGGGCTATGACACTAGAGTTGCCGAGTTGGTAGACGTCAACGTCTTTGTGCCAACGAACACCATCGACAGCGGCAACCAAGGTTCCTCTGAGTCCCTCCATAGCGCCGACTTCGAGGGTGGTTCTCCGGCTGGTGATGACGCTGCTTCCAAGTCACCTGCGCCAAAGGAATGAAGAACAACTTTGTAATATTTGTTTCAACTTTGGTGCATATGCAGAAAAAACTTATTGATGTAAATTAAGGAGGAAAACAATGGTTGTTATTTCCTGCTACTCAAGAACTAGTTTCCAGCATCTATATATGTTTAAGCAAGTGCTGGCTTATCCATTACTTGGGTTCTTATGCTTGAATTTTCGTGAGTCAGAAGATTCGTTGTCGGAACCATGCGCTCAGGTGATGATGCCCAATGGCACCATCAAAAACCTAAGCACAAAATCGCCGACAATAAGTGTCGAAAGTCACTACTCCAGAATCCACATAAAACAACAAAGAACATGTAGACCAGAAAACTTAAGCTAACGCCCGTAGGCGGAATTTTCACTAGTGCAATCGCAAAGCTTGTGCATAAAGGTTTTACATGATCCAAAAATGAACACTAAAGGAGGTAAAAGACTCAGAAATATGAGTGAACCAGAGAGCTTTATTTCATTGATCATATAAGAGGTACACAATTAGATAAAAAATGCTAAGTGTAAAAAGGACGTAGTTGTGCTATGTTCCATGGCCGATCAAGCTCCGGGTAGTCATCATCCGGGTCACGTCGCTTACGCTTATGATCCTCGTTGGGTCTATCCTTCAGTTCACGATTGTCAACAAGGTAGTAAGACCCATTGAGTAGCGCCTTGCTTATGATGAGTGGTCCTTCCCATGGCGAGGATAATTTGTCCGACTCCTTCTGCTTAAGTCGGAGCACCAAATCCCCCTCTTTAAACGAGCGATGCCGAACGCGGAGACTATGGTAGCTACGTAGCTTCTGCTGGTAGATGGCGGATCTTTGGCATGCCAAAACGCGCTCCTCCTCGAGAAGGTCCACATCTAGGCGTCTGGATTCTTCAGCGTCATCTTTGTCATAGGCGGCAACTCTTGGTGCATCGTGAAGGATGTCGGAAGGCAGGATGGCTTCTGCTCCATATACCATGAAGTAAGGGGTGTAGTCGGTGGATCTGTTGGGTGTAGTTCATAAACTCCACAGCACAGATGGCAATTCTTCCGCCCAGGCTCCAGCTGCTCTATGTAGCGGTGCCTCTAGACGTGGCTTGATTCCCAACAGAATTAATCCATTGGCTCGCTCAACCTGACCGTTGGATTGTGGGTGTGCCACAGATGCATGGTCAAGTCGGATGACTTTCTCCCAACAATAAGCCTCCACTTCTCTGAGTGACAAATTGCTGCCGTTGTCGGTGATAATGCTATGTGGGAGACC
The DNA here is from genome assembly GCA_916181665.1 of Avena sativa. Taxonomy (NCBI): domain Eukaryota; kingdom Viridiplantae; phylum Streptophyta; class Magnoliopsida; order Poales; family Poaceae; genus Avena; species Avena sativa. The sequence continues at coordinate 96,932,302 of OV702294.1, forward strand.
AAATCTCACCACTAGATCCCGGACAAATCTGAGGGCAGTTGCCCCATCAAGCTTTCTAATGGGTTTAGCTTCTATCCATTTAGTGAATTTATCAACTGCTACAAGCAGATGCGTAAACCCACAAGGTGCCGTCTGTAATGGTCCCACCATGTCTAGCCCCCAGACTGCAAACGGCCAAGTTATTGGTATTGTTTGCAATTCTTCAGCAGGAACATGTGGTTGTCGGGCATAATACTGGCATCCCATGCATGTCTCAACCAGCTTGTCGGCGTCCGACTTCGCGGTCAGCCAGTAGAATCCTTGCCGGAAGGCTTTCTCAACCAACGATCGAGGAGCGGCGTGATGCCCGCAATCTCCGAGATGGATTTCGTGTAGGATTTCCATACCTTCTAGCTGGGAAACACACTTTAGGTATAGACCAGTAGTGCTCCTTTTGTAGAGTTGCCCATTGATTATGGTATAACCCTTTGCTCGTCGTACTATTTGCCGTCTTTCGACCTCGTCGTCGGGCAAAGTTCCGTGTTCGAGATATTCCATGGACGGTTTTGTCCAAGCCGGAGGGACCTTGGTCACCATGTTGACGAAAGATTCAGCTCTATCCGGGTTGTCGATGTCGGCTCCCTTCACAGATGGTGTGCGCAGGTGCTCTAGGAAAACTCCTGGCAGAATTCGCTTGCGCCCTGATCCAAGCTTAGACAGCAGATCAGCCGCCTCATTTTGCTCCCTAGACACATACTTGACTTCGTAGCCCAAGAAGCTCTTGGCTATCTCGTCCACTTCGTCTCGATATACCTCCATCATAGGGTTCCGCGCATTCCAGGTGCCAGTCTCCTGCTGGGCAACCAAGTCGGAATCTCCACAGCAAACTATGCGCTTGATGCCAATATTCTTGGCTACACGTAGTCCGTGAATGAGTGCTTCATACTCTGCCATGTTGTTTGTAGCCTCGAAGTGGATCTGCAGAATGTAGTGTAGCTTGTGTCCTGTTGGTGACTGTAGCCATACACCAGCCCCCCGAGCCATTGAGCAACTTTGATCCATCAAAGTGCATCACCCAGTATTCTGGTTCCGGCAACGGAGTAGCATCTCCGTCCAATCTGCAAAAAAATCCGCCAAGGCTTGTGACTTGATAGCGTCGCGTCTCTTGTAAGTGATCTCGAAGGTGGCAAGTTCAATGCCCACTTCGCGACCCTTCCCATAGCGTCGCTGTTGTTGATTATGTCGGACAGTGGAGTCTTGCTCACCACTGTGATTGGGTGCTCCTGAAAGTAATGCCTCAGCTTCCGAGAAGCAAGGAATACTCCATAAGCTATCTTCTGGTAGTGCGGGTAATGTTGCTTGGACTCCGTCAAGACCTCGCTCACATAGTAAACTGGTCGTTGAACTCCGTGCTCATAGTCTGGTTCCTTCCGCTCTACCACGACGATGATGCTGATTACCCGGTTGGTTTCCGCCATGTAGATTAACATGGGCTCTCCAGGCTCGGGTGCTGCAAGGATAGGCGCTGAGGAAAGAATCTCCTTGAGCTGCTTCAATGCTGAATTTGCTTCGTCCGTCCATGTGAATTTTTCCGCCTTCTTCAGAAACTTGTACAGCGGCAGAGCCTTCTCTCCAAGTCGGCTGACGAACCGACTAACAGCTGCAACACAACCTGTTAGTCGTTGAATGTCGTTTAGGCATGTCGGACGGTTTATGTTCAAGATGGCCTTGATTTTCTCCAGGTTGACCTCGATTCCACGCTGGGAAACGATGAAACCCAACAATTTGCCGGCTGGAACCCCGAAGACGCACTTCTTAGGGTTAAGCATCATGTTGTATTTCTGGAGATTATCAAAGGTTTCTTGTAAGTCGGTGATTAAGTCATTTGACTTTTTAGACATCACCGTGATATCGTCCACATAGGCGTGAACGTTCCGACCAATTTGGTCGTGAAGGCAACATTGCATTGTCCGCTGGTACGTAGCACTTGCGTTTTTCAGCCCAAAGGGCATCGTAACATAGCAAAACGTGTCGTATGGGGTAGTGAACAAAGTGGCCAATTGGTCCGACTTCCTCATCTTGATCTGGTGGTATCCTGAGTATGCATCAAGAAGACACAAAAGTTCCGAGCCATATGTTGAGTCAATGACTTGGTCAATGCGAGGCAAAGCAAACGGATCTTTGGGACATGCTTTGTTCAAGCCGGTGTAATCAACGCACATTCTTAATTCATTGGTTCCCTTTTTGGGGACAAGTATAGGATTGGCCACCCATTGGGTGTGAAGGACTTCTCAGATAAATCTAGCCTTAAGTAACCTAGCTATCTCTTTGCCAATGGCGCGTCTCTTCTCATCTCCAAAGCATCGTAGAGGTTGTTTCACTGGTTTGGATTTTGGATTGATGTTTAGGCTGTGCTCGGCAAGTTCCCTAGGTACACCTTTCATGTCGGTAGGTTGCCAGGCAAAGATGTCCCTATTCTCACGGAGGAACTCAACGAGCGCGCTTTCCTATTTGGGAACCAGGTTCGTCCCAATGGCGGTGACCTTGGAGGCATCGCCTATCACAAGTTCCACCGGCTTGGTCTCGATGGCGGCCTTGAACGCAGGAGCGGAGTCGAAGATTTGTTTATTCGACGCGGGCATCTCTGAGTCATCAACCTTGCTCTAGATCTCTTTGAATTCTTCGCTGTAAAGGACAGCTTCTGCAACTGCTGCTTTATTGATCTTGTAGTCCCTTGCCTTGGTAAAGCTTCCGGATACGGTGATGATACCGTTTGGTCCTGGTATCTTGAGTTTGTTGTAGACGAAGCATGGCTTGGCCATGAACGTGTGGAATATGTCGCGGCCGAATATGACGTGGTACACGCTCTTGAAGGGGACCACCTCGAAGGTCATGCGCTCTTGGCGGTAATTGTTAACATCGCCAAAGGCAACCTGAAGTGTAATGCACCCAAGGGACCGAGCCTCCCGACCAGGAACTACGCCGTGGAAGATGGTGTTGGTCCACCTTAGGTTTGCCTCTGTCAAGTTCATCTTCTGTAGTGTATCCAGGTACATGATGTTGATGCTGCTTGGTGAACTCCACGCCGTCAATCAAGGGGTTAATGACCATGGCGTACTGGTTCTCCGTAGGTATAAGGTCTGGGTGGTCCGTCCTGTCCCAAGTAATTGGAACCTCCGACCAGCGCCGGTACTGGGGAACTGGGGGGAGAGTAGCCATCAGGATCCTCAGAGAGGTCTTCTATTGTCGGACGGTGGGGGTGCCAAGGAAAGTGTGGTAGACTGGAGCCTTCTTCGTGAAGGGGTTCTTGCCCTTGTCGTTGCTCTTGGCGGCGTGCTTGGGGTCAACGTCCTCGTCCATGTCACTTGAATCCTTGGACTCCTCCTCCTCCTTCTTCCCCTTGCCCTTGCCTCGCGGTCTATTCTTCCGACTTCGCTTGTAGCCGGACTCCGGGTCTTCCTTGAGGTCGTTGACGAACTTGCAATGTCGATTGGTATGGGTGGCATTTCCGTTGACGTCGAGGTGTACGAGGCACGGCATATCGCGGTACTCCTTGTAGGTTTGGGGAACGCGGAGCAACGCCGAGGTAGTTTCACTTCCTCGTTGCTGCCCAGGACCAACTCCCCTTCCTCGTCCATGTTGTCCGCCATCACCTCGTCCTGCAAAAGTCATAGCGACCATGTCGGTAGATTGCTTTTCTTCTGGAGCGGTTTTCCGCTTTGTACTGCTGTTCCTCCGAGCTAGAGTTGGAACGGCCATTGCCGGCAAAGAGCCGCGAGCATCGTCGTCGGCAGCTGCGAACTCACTGGCCAACTGGATCATCTGATTCAAGTCAAGCTAGTGATTGTCCTGCAAGCGCTTCAGCTTATGTCGGAGCAACGTGCCCCTTTCCAACCCATCGATGAAGGCGGCCATGGCGGTCTGAGCGTGCACTCCTGCGCATGAATTCTTCATGTCCAGCCAGCGGGAGAGGTAGGCGCGAGATGTCTCGTCTTTCTCTTGCACGCACCACTGTAGATCGCCGACAGTGCAGGGACGCTTGTATGTACCCTCAAAGTTCTTGGTGAATGCTTCTTGCATATCCAACTATGTAACATCCCAAAAATATTAAACTAGAATCATCAAATTTAGGGTTAACAAAAACTTTTCTAATTAAAATTATGAAGACATGCATATGTGTATGCATTGAATTTGAAATTCTTTTGAACCACCTTGTTTGTGTGTTTCTTTGCTTGTAAAATGTTTCTTAGGTGAAATAAACATCATCTAAAACATTTCCCAAACTTTTCCTAAAGACAAATAAATCAAAACCAATAAAATAAAGGAATGGTCATTTTGACCAATTTAACTCCCATGCCTACTTTGGCTGTCTCAAACTTTCAGAACCTAATGGAAACTTTTCTGGATCTTTGCACCCCTTGAATGTACTCATAACAAGGTATCAAGGCCCACTTTGTGATCATCCAGAAACTTTCAAATGCATAGTTTAAATGACAATTCAAAATTGAATCTTCATCATATGGGAAGATCCCACTTTTTCAAAAAACACTCAAACAAGCTCAACTTTCAAAACCCAAGCATCTGCAGACTCACCAGCACCAATATAGAAAACTCACCAAAAATCTTTTCAAAATTCAAAACTTGATTTCATGTGGCCATTTCATCAAACAGGTTGCAGACACAAATCATAAAAAATCTAAACACTATAGTGAGCAGTGATTGAAGCCTAACTTGTTCCCTCTCTGGGCACCACTAGCCTTAGTAGATCATCTAACAACCTAAACTAACCCTTAGCATCACTGTAAGCTTGGCATTGCCATCAATGGTGAACAGCCGAGCACACCCATGTCACCTCCATGTCGACAGCAAGCTAGGGAGAAAAGCAAGCCTAGCCAGCATGTCTGGGAGGCAGCCCACCGTCCACCGCCACTCCCTGTCCCAGCCACGAGCGTGGTCAAGCCCTGGACCACACGCACGAACCATGCCAACCTCGCCAGCAACCATGTCGAGCATGCGCCAGAGCGCCACCCTCGACCAGCGCCCACAGACCGCGCGCCGCCCTCGCCACGTGCATATGTGATCACCACCGACCTAGGAGACCGCCAGACATCCTCGTTCACCGCCTCGTGACGCACAGCCACCACTCGCCGTCGAATACGCCGCCTCTGCCGCGTAGAGCGTCGCATGTTCCAGACCAAGCCGCACCGCCCCATGCCTCAAAACCATGTCGTTGAGCATCGCCAGGAAACACCGCACCGCCCCCTACCTTCGCCCATGCCAATAGCCGTCTGTACCATCACCCCCGACGAGCTCACCGTGCGCCCCGTCGGTCCCCTCGCTCGAATATAAATAGAGGCCACCCCCAGTCGATTTCTTCACACCATCTCACTCCCCTCTCCTCACTGATCGTGCCACATTGTTCTCGGAGCAAGGTGAGCACCACCTCGCCGGAATTTCACCGGAGCCCGCCGCCTCTAGAGAAGAAGGGCGCCATCGATTTCGTCCACCCTAGGAGCTGCCGCGACCACCCCTGAGTTCGCCGTCGTCGACTTCGTCGTTCGCCTGCCTCGCTGACCCTCGTCTGCGCCCCGGTGAGCCCCCAACACCCCTCACTGGCCGCGCTAGGTTTCTTTCTCGTCGGCGTTGCTCAACGTCGACGATGACTCTCAGCCGTTGGATTAGAACTAGATCGAACGATCCACATTGCCCCGTACCGCTTCGCCCCTCCCTGTCTCACTGACGAGTGGGGACACCCACTTAAGCAGCCCGCGGGAGCACTGCGCTTAGCAGGCCGGCCCGTTAACTTTTCCCGCGCAGCCCAGTGATTTGAATTAAACCTTTTCCATTTTATTTCAAACTCACTTCTGTACCCAACTTCAAAAATCAACCCATATCGATTCAGTGCACCAAATTGAATGAAACCAATTTTGTTAGAAAGGTCTGAGAATGCTGAATCCACGCCCGTTGGATTTAAGTCATTTGGATCTGTAGATCACCCATGGTAAAAATAACAAGGCAGAAGCTTTTATGCATTCAAACATTTTTCAAATTTAAACCATAATAGCTTTTGAGTTGATTCCAACTCTCAAAAATCACATTTAACCATACCTTTCAGAATATATAAAAAAATATAGGTTTACTTGCAGAAATAATGTTCAAGTGATAAAAGAATGCTACATAGGCATTTCTAGCCACTTTAATTAATTAAAATAAAAGTGTAAAACCTTATTAAATTGTGACACCACTTTAAATCATATTCCCATGGACTAAAATATGTGGTGATGACATGTGTCAACATGATCCCATGTTTGGTTTGGATAATATTAAATCTTAAGTAGTTTTTCAATGAGTAGAAATTACTTTTCTAAAAATAAAAGGAATTAAACGAAGCTTTAATCTTGTAATGTTAGTGATGATGTTAGATCATCTATAGGACCCTTGTGTGTGATGATTGCAAGTAGTTAAGTATTTTTTGGTGATTGTGTACCTCGTATTTATTCATAGACGATAGTACCGACCAAGGATACGAGGAGGAAGGAGGATTCTACGAAGAAGAAGCCGAGGAGAACTTCAACCACTGCTCTGCACAAGTCAAGCTGATACTAGGCCTATGCAAGCTAAAACTTGCAAGATACTCTAATTTAGCAAGCCTAATACTACTAGTGAATGTGCAAGTTAACACTTGCAATTTAGCAAGCCGTACTACATCAATTGACCTATGCAAGCTATTAACTTAGCAAGCTTATACCACTTGATAAACCATCCTAGTTTTATTTGCAAGTCTATTACTTTATTTCTTTATCAAAACTCTTACTTAGAGTTTACTGAAATAAATGGTAGATACTAGAAGGATATTTTGAAGGTTGCATAACAAGCATAAAATTTGGCCTAAGCTAGATAATCTTGATGTCATCTTAAGGCATGAGATGGAACTTAGTTAGAACTCCACTAGTTTACCACCCCTCATTATTGCTTACCCCCACCTATAGAGGCTAGTGCTAAGCATAAAACTTGATCAACTTTAGATGGGAATACTTGGTGGAAAAATGGTTATGAAAACCTTGGAATGATGGATCATTCTATTGAAATGTTTTGGACATGTGTTTCCAAACACCTGATGATTTTGGTGATGAAAATGATGAGGCATGAGCCTTAGCCCTTTATAAAACTGATGGTTGTCTGGATGCGATACCATTCCAATTTTATCGTACAACCACAATACCCGAAGATTGGGTAGGGCTTGACTGGAAACTTATATACCTTAGTATTAGTTACCTCACGGCCAAGGTCTGAGCTGAGGCTACCTTGTGAAGATTGTCCACCTGTGCAGTACCCAAGATGATAGTTGGTCATGGTTGGGAGGCCAAACTCATAGGAGAGGTGCTTATACTAGGGCGTGTAATTGAAAGGTTAGGATTGATTATCCGCATACTGAGTATGGTGAATTTAGGATTTGTTCCTGACGGATGTATCGAATGTTGTGGTGAAAGTGTACAATCTCTGCAGAGTGTCAAACTATTCGAATAGCCGCGTCCGCGGTTATGGACAGTTGGAGTGGCCATACTGTTCCCCTGTCAGACTTTTCAAAATGACTTGTGAAATGATTGGAAACTTTGACTTAACCACAACAGAGTTGTGATATGAAATACAAATTCCCACTTAGGAGTTATAAAATTTTGACTAGCATTCATTTCCTTCTAGACTTAGTAGAGATAAATCTGGCTTTTGCAAAACAACCCTAGAGCCTAGTGTCCTATTATCCAAAAAACCCTTTACCTATTAGTATTAGTTTGCGAGTACTTAAAGAGTACTCATAGCTTTGTCCCTGGCTATTCCCATGGCCAGACTATAAAGAGGAGTACCTTGAGGATGGACCCTAGGAAGGTTACGACAACTAGGATCATCTCCCATCGTCAGCATTGCCTGTGACCCCGAAGATGGAGCTTCGCCTACACTACCGTTATTATTACGTATTCCGCTGCTTGATGTTGTATTAAGAACTGGATCATGAGATCCCTATTTGTGTAAGAACCTATGTATCGTTTGTAATGGATGATGTACTATGGTATCCAATTCTGTTATGTCTCGCAAAAATGGTAATCCTGGGATTGTGATGTATGGCATAACAGGCATCTGGGATTAAAAAAATCGGGTGTTGACAAACTAGTTGTAGATAGATTTCTCCGGCAAATCGTCGATCCATTGGCGGGCCATGCCCGCCAACATTAACGGGAGGTACTTGACAGTGATGTTGGGGTTGCCTCCGGCAATCTCCACTGCGTTGCCGTAGTCCTGCAACCATGTGGCTGGCTTGGCGGTGCCGTCATAGGGCTTGATGGTCTTTTCAATCCGGAAACCTTTGGGGTAAGTTGCAGACCGTATTACAGGTCCAAATCAACGTGGTCCCAGGTATGGCCCTTCCCGGGCCTCGTGGATCTTATCGATCCGCGAATGTGCATCGTACGGCTCCGGGTTCTTCTTCTTCTTGTCAACAGGGGATGGGCTGCGTGAACGACGCGGGCCTCCTCCGCCATGGTGACTGCTTGGCGGTGACGGAGGCATAGGTGGCGGTGGGTTAGCCTTCTTGTTGTTCCCTCCTGTGATGCCTCACGCCTGTCACGGTTGCTTGTCAAACATGGAGGCTCATGGTGTGACCTGCTCCTGTGTCCTTAGTTACGCTCTCTGTTATGACGGGTCTGCTCCGCGTTGTCGTGGATGATAATGCTGCACTACTTTGGTGGAGGCATATCCGTACGATGGTGAGCCTTGTAATCTTCGCGATGTCGGGGGGATCGGGGCGGTGGCGATGGGCGACGAGGTCGGGCCTTTTCTCCGTGGTCGGAGGATATGGGGATAGCATCCTTCCTGTTGCGCGCATCCCTCTGTCTTTGTTCTGATGAACCCGTCTAGGACCCGACATCAAGAGGAGATCTGTCCCTTGGCGGCTTATACTGGCTAGACTGGCAAAGCACTGGGTCGGACTCAAGCCTCTGAGAGGTGGCCTTTTCCTGCTGCTTCACCGCCTTGGCTACTAGGTCATAGACCTGTTCCACTGCCTCGGGCGATCTATCCTGCTCCAGAAGGGTCTTGGCGACGGCGAGGTTAAGGAGTGGGGTGGGCATCACCTGCTTGCCTTCACTGTCAATGTATGGCTTGGCTTGTGCCGGCTTCGAGGGAGCCCATCCTAGGTTGCACCGTACACCAGGATCATTGATGACGCGAGCTGGAGCTTTCTTGGCGTTCTGCTGCTGCAGCAAAGTCTTGTACTCAGCCTCCATTGCTCTAGCTTTCTCTTTGGACTTCTGCGCGTTGACTAGATCTCGATCTAGCTTAGCGCCTTGCTCCGCGATGGCCTGCGCTTCCTCCAGCAGCTGCTGGCGCTTCTCGTCAAGCTGGGTCACATTCCGGATATGAGCGACGGTCAGTGGCTCGACGAGGAGATTGCCGTACATTGCTCTATCAGCTGGAGTAACTTGGGCTGCTATAGACATAGATGCCGGAGGTGGCAAGTTTGTGGTGTTGTTGTTGCTCGGGCAGGTGCCGAGTTCCCTCGGCTGCTGCACTGGGTTAGGCGGAGGAGGCATGACCTTTGCGCGATCATTGTCAGTAGCAATAAGTGGCCCCTTCCCCTTCTCCAGCATTGTAGGCGGAGCTCGTCCGGGTTGATCTTCATCCATCGCCGTCCCAATGGTGACGAACACCCCTCGAGACGTGACGGCATTCTTGGCTTGCTCGTCGCGCGTGTACTCCTCCTCCATCTCCTGCATGGCGGGGTCTAGTTCTTCTAGACTGAAATCTATCTCCTCTGAATCTGCACTGAAGTCAACATAAAGCACGTCAATAACAGAGTCGAAGGGTGCCAGGACTTCCTCGATGATGGGTGGTGGAGGTGCAACAGCAGCGACGATGATTGGAGGTGGCGGCAGGAGGCGGTGGTGGCGGTGGCTGAATCGGAGGATCTCCGTCAATGAGCGCAAGCGCTTTCTGGGTTGCTGCGTCGGCCTCCGCGTAGTTGTTGACGGTGCTCACCATCTCTTAAAGGGTAAGGCGTCCTGTTGCCTGTTGCCGTCTTAGAGAATGCCGGAGAAGCGTGTCGCGGTCCAGTCCTTCCACGAAGTGATATAAAGCATTATCATCGGGGTAGTGGGCCAGATCGGCTCATATACGGAGCCACCTGGCCAGGTAATCGCGGGGTTTTCGCCCTCTCACTGAACGCAACGCGCAAAATCGAAGATGGTAACCACTCCGACGAACTTGGATCTCTACTGTCCAGACGCACGAGCGAACCCACGGATTTGCAGCGATCTTCCACCTTTATATCCTGCACAGGGGCGGTTTGGGTGGGCCTTGAATTTTTACGATCTTTGACGGCAAACTTCGAAGAGAGATCCGACATCGATCCTTCCACGAACGTATCCTGCTCGTAGGCGGTCCGTGCGTGCCTTGAATTTTTCCGATCTTTGCCGGCAAACTCCAAAGAGAGATCCGACATCGATCCTTCCGCGAACGTATCCTGCCCGTAGGCGGTCCGTGCAGGCCTTGATGCTCCTCCGACTCCCAGGGAACTAGTGCCCGAGTCGGTTTCGCCAATGAAGAGGTGGATGTCTCCGATAGGAACGATCGAACACCGCGTAGGGAACATGTATCTCGCTAGTCCGAGACCATGGGGTATAAATACTAGAGGGGGAGAGAGTTCCTTCACGAGGAGGTGAGAGTGAGAAGTGAGGGAGGGGGTCCTTTTATAGGAGGAGGGGGCACCCAAGGGGGTGGCCGCCGGCCATGGGGGCTTCCCTTCCCCTCCTTCATTCATGTGGGTGGAAGCTCCACTCACAAAATGGCCCTTCAATTTTCTCCACTCAAAATCCCACTCAAATTCCCATTAAATTTCCACTAAATTTAATGCAAACTCTCATTAAATAAAACTCCTTTTATTTATTCAGAATTTTGTCAATTACTTTAATGACAAACATTCACATATAACCCATTGCTAGTATTTCATTTTACATGCAGAAACACTTTCTGCAATTTCACCTGAAACCAGTTTTGGTATCTAGTGAAATAAATTCCTGCGCTTTCTAATTCTTTTCAGCATGAAACTATTTGCTCCAAATGGTGTCGGTGTCTCTTAAGTGTGTCACCCTAAGGTTCACAAATAATGCGGACATGATTGAGACCCCTCTCAGATCAATAATTAGAAGCGGGACCTAGAGACCCATACTGACTCCCACACATTCAACGATGACTTTCTTGTGATCGTGAGAACCTTTTACGCTAGTATCTTAATCCCTTTGTTTCGTGATATCTTACATGTCCGAGATACAATCATCGGTATCTCCATACCTATTTTGATCTCATTACTGACATGTACTCTTTTCTTGTTCCCGTGATATAACATTCTAGTGATCAAATCACTTCCTTGCAAGCTAATCAATGTGATATCACCGAGAGGGCCCAGAGCATATCTATCCATCATCGGGATGAACAAATTCCACTCTCGATCCATGGGCCTCAACATAACACTTTATTATTACTGAACCCATCTTTATAATCACCCTATTATGGTGTGATGTTTGATGTTATCAAGATACTCTTCCAGTGTTAGTGATTGACATGATCTCATGGTCTAAGGATTAGGATTACTTCATATGATGTTATAGTAATATAAACACAATGACCTTGATCGTAGTGTTATACTTCGGATGAATGTTCATCACATCATTCCAACAATGTTGTGACCTTGTTATTAACAACATCCAATGTCCATGATCAGGAAACCTTTGATCATCTTGTTAATCAACGAGCTAGTTTATATGAGAGGCATAACTAGGAACTTCCTTTTTGTTTATTAAACACACATGTATTAACGTTTTCGTATTAATACAATTATAGCATGCAAAATAAAAATTTATCATAAATAAGGAATACGATAATAACCACTTTTATTATTGCCTCTCGGGCATATTCCCTTCGGTCTCCCACTTGCATTGGAAACAATAATCTAGTTTAGAAACTTTGCGTATTGAACACATATGGCTTTCTGGTGTTCCATATACGCGATTGCAAGTGGTTAACATAATCTATGGATCTGACGCTTTCAGGTCCGTGTGTATTTGCATGTCTTTGCATCTTCACGGATCACTCATTCTCCAATGAGATGTCATTGTATAAATTTGGTCTTTTGGTAAGACCTTTAGTTCCTTGGGGTTAAATCATGTCGATACTATTGTCGTACAATATATCTGTAGTGTTAGCCCATTGCGAACCACACCTTAGTTTGATAACAAACTACTTGACACAAATTCCCTCCTTTGCTGCTACTATAGCAGTTATATACTTAGCCTTTTGTTGTAGTATCCGTCACAATGTCTTAACTTTGGAATTCATCCAAATCCGTCATGGAAACTCCTTTCCATTTCATTGTGCCACCCATAGTTTAAATTGAGATAGACTTAATTTTGTATCTTGTGACAAAACTAGTATAAATGTAATGCTTTACAATAAACTATTTGTAATTGTTTGTCACCTCTACACAAATATATTCTTAGTTCTTCCAAAAGATCATAAGAATTTCCTTACTATCATCCAATGATCATCTTGTGATTTATTCTGGTATATGCTCATAACGTTTAAAGCATAGGAAATATCTGTATGTGTACATATCATGGTATGATTGATCAAAACATTCTTGTGATTGCACTCATCAAGTGTCAAAGCACTTGAATCTTTTTTCACTTATCAAGTGTTGATACACTTGAATCTTGATTCAATTCTTTTTCCATGCGACAAGATCCTTTTCTCGTTATTTCTATATTGAACCCCTTCAATATATCATATATGTATGTTTGGCATGACCATATTAGCGTCATAGTCTATCCATGTAGACATTCATGCTAAATATTCAGGTTTTGCCTAAGTCTTTCATCGAAATGAAATGCTTAACCTTTGTCAATAAAAGATACATCATTTCCAATCAACAAGATGTCCTCCACATAATGTATTAGAAATATGTCTCAGTGCTCCCACTTAATTTCTTACAAATGCAAGCATCTTCATCGTCTCCCGATGAAAAATCCTTTAACAGTTTCATCACGGTGAAGATTCCAACTCTGCGATGCTTACTTCAACCATTGAAGTTTGCATGCCCTTTTTAGCATCCTTTGAATTAACAAAACCCTTTGGATCGTGTCATGCACACGTCCTAGGTAACCATTATATTAGAAGAACTTTGTTTTGTTTATTCATCTACCATATACCAAATTATATGTAGTGGTTGCTACTTTAATCCGTCCAGACTAAATATCGCTTATGAAAGATCAAATCTTGTCATAGTAAATTCCTTGAACATTGTCGTAAAAACTTTATCGACATGTCGACTATTTCATAGATGTGAAACATCCATGTCTGTTTCTTTATAGATCCAAATACGACCGATAGGTTTTTACACCTTTCCGGAGGGTCTTCCAAGTTCAAAAAAAACTTGATTTCTCGTTTATGGAACTATCACGGATTTTATGGATTCAAGACATTTGACGGAGTCAGGGCCCATCATCGCTTCTTTCATGTAGTCAGTTCATCATTGTCAAACAATAATGATTTATTCTCAAATCTCAGCATTTGATTGTTTATCCGACTTACTTGGTTCAATAGGAACTTAGACCTCTGTGATCACAACCTTTGAAGCACGTGATCCATGAGCATTGTGGCTGCCTCCAGAACATTTTCCGGCGCTGTGCAACTCAGCACATATAGCTAAGGTTCGTTAACCTTATCAAAGTTCTATTGTCCTCCCACTTAACTTTTGTGAAAAATTCCTTCTTCAAGAAACTTCACATTTCAAGCGATAAACCCTTTTGTTCTCGGTGTTATGGAGGAATACCCAATTGTTATTCGAAATATCCTACAAAGACATGCTCATCCGACTTTGGTTGTAACAATCTTACTTATGCTTAGCATACCAAAATTTAAGAAAGGACAACTTGGGTTTTACCCCAAACCATAACTTACATGGTGTCATTTCAACAGATCAAGATGGAGCTCTTTTCAGTGTAAAAGCGGTAGTCTCTAAAGCTTTAATCTTTTAAAACATAATGGCAGTTTTATAAATAACACCTTTAATCCAACCATGTCAAACAAGGTTTCATTATAAATCTCAAACACTCCATATTTCTATGGTGTTTCGGGAGATGCAAATCTAGGTGTTTTGTTAAACTTGCAACTCAAATAAATCCCTTTATGATAAAATCATAAATTATTTATTTTCATTTTATAATGATTTTCCACTTCATCCTGAAAGTCTTTGAACATTTTCAAATATTTCATACTTCTTTCTCATTAATTGATTATTCACTCAAATTTCCGGAGAAAGCATATGAAGTTGAATTCCATCGCTTATGACTATACATGATGGACTACATACATCGATATGTATAAATTCCAATATTTTAGTCGTTCGTTCTTCTTTGGCCTTTGAACAAAGATTTAATTATCCCGAGGAAAGTCTCACAAGCGACATTTGATCAAATCAAAGACTCCAAAAATCCATAAAAATGGAGTTTCTTCATGTTTTCTTTCTAATATAATTTAAACGGCGATGTCACTTCGTAAGTGATCCTCCAATCATTTGTCTTGCGACATTTTAGCATTAGTTTTATGGATGTGATTTATCCAACTAGATTTGTAAATCATCCATATTATATGGAATATGGTCATTATCTAAACAATATTTGTTCTCATAATACCTGATTTAAATAACTATTATTAAAATAAATCTTGAAAGCAAGCTTTGATGTCAACGAGAAATAAAAACAACGGTTTGTTTGTTTTCGATGAACATCATCACATATTCTCTTGCTAGTTACTTAGGCCATTGTGGTTCATGAATTGCGTCGTTCTGTATGAAATTTCATACCAACTAATTCGGTATCCAATACCCAAGAACTACATTGTTTAACAAGAAAAAAATACAACCATAACATGTATATCATCTATATACCTAAACTGTATATTTCCAGTCTTTTCTTTTCTGCCAAATATATTTTATAGATTCTCTTTCAGCATTTTTTTTCCTTTTAAAAGAATCCATCAACATCAAAAGTGGCACCATATACATAACACATAGTCCAAAGGATGTATATTTAAATATTAATACCTTTGGACTTGCACTTTGAAGTAGATCACCATCACCAAATGAATAGCGTTCTTTCAAAATCCATTCTTTAGTAATCTTTTAGTGTAGTAAACACTTTACATACAACTTCTATTCATCCTTATCATGACGACATTCATGATCAAGCTAACGTAGCTTATAAAGGCGAATCGTCGGTATAACGTCACTTTACAAAACCCTTTTGGATGATTAGGATGTCTAGCATCTCCAACCTTTGTAAATTCTCATCCAATATGAGAACATATATTATACTCTATCATATTGCAACCAAAATATTGTTTCGGATATTTATATCTGCCACACATGATGGTTTCTGAAACAATTCTTTCAGCTCCTAAATAATCTCGATATTTAAATCTAGAATCATGGAGTCAAACATGATACTTAAGATATTAACACTAGAATTGTTACTCTCGATTTAATACTAATTATCAAATTTCACGGAGTAAATATAGTTTGCTGAAAGTTTGCAATAGGACTTTAAACTTTAGATTGACACTCAACACAATACGATACCAGTTCATAAAGTAAATATCTAGAATTCTATAGTTCTATTATCTCAATTACAACTAAGCATAAGGTGGTGAATAAATTCCAATGACTACAACAAATTATGCAAATTCACTTTGATTTAATTTATGATAAATTGAGTTCTACTAATCCAAATTAGAAATGAACTCCCACTCAAAAATGACATCCTTCATGCCTTTTTGGTGATTACATGAACCAAATCCACTACACCAAGTCTGATCATCACGTGAGTCGGTGTAGCTTCAAAGGCGAGCATCTACATGGTCATCATATCAAGCATATGACTCATGCTTAACCTTTTGGTCCGTGTTCCGAGGCCATGTCTGCACATGCTAGGCTCGCCAAGTAAGAACCTTAGTATCTGCGTGTGTAAAACTGTCTTACACCCGAGATATGCTCATGGATTCAAGTACACCCGATCATCACGTGATGTCTTGAAACGGCGAAACATTTGTCGGTGCATACTTAAGGAAAAAACATTTTTATCTTGATATCTAAATGAGGGATCATCTTATTATGCTAATAAAATACTAAACTAGCAATATAAGATGCAACGAACATCACTTGTGAAAAATGAAATGATATGGTCCTTGCACTTGATCGTTATCATGTGCATCGTGGTATGATCTCCATCATTCCTTTATGTGTAAGGCCAAGGTATATGGAACTTACACGTTATGTGTGTTGTAAGAGTATCGACTTATACTTTTACTTACAACATCACCATATCATGACACTAGCCCAGCAACAATCTAAACTAGACGCTTCTAATTTATCCATTGCAAGTTTTACGTGGCTTAGGGCTTTCGAAGATAGAACCGTTTATACCTACAAACATGAACCACAACGAGGATAAACAAATTATTGACAACTCGTTGCAAATTAGATATTGACTATAGTAGGAGAGATAGACACCCGCTAGCCACTTATGCAAAACTAGTTGCATGTCAAGCGTGAAACAGGTCTCATGTGCGAGGACATGTAAAGTTTGTCTGGGCCGCTTCGTCCCATTATGCCTCCAATATCCAAAGTACAACTAAGAAGCAATAACATGATCATCATCGCCCACATATACATATGTGTACTACCCGTGCAAAGCATCTACGCATAGATCCGGCTCTGATACCACTGTAGGGTTCACAGCATAGAAAACTAAAAATTTCCTACGATGGGAACAACTATGTACCAAGATATATCTACTAGATACAAGCAACGGGCGGATAATACATCCGTAGAGAACATACCCTGGAAGACCGACAAATCTTAACGAGGTTGAACTCGTGGTTGATGTAGACGAACTTTTGCCGATCTCAAGATCGAGATGAAGTCCTAGTGCCGCAAATAAGCGACGCATCCGTGCTCGCACACACGTCCGAGGCACCGAGAAACCTCCACCTCCTCGCTCCAGCGATGCAGCGGAAGCACAACTCTTTCTTGCCGAAAAGCCACCGGGAACATGTATCTCGCTAGTCCGAGACCATGGGGGATAAATACTAAAGTGGAGCAAGATCCTTCACGAGGAGATGTGAGTGAGAAGTGAGGCAGGGGGGCTCCTTTTATAGGAGGAGGGGGCACCCAAGGGGGTGTCCGCCGGCCATGGGGGTTGCCCCCTCCCCTCCTTCATTCATGTGGGTGGAAGCTCCACTCACAAATGGACCTTCAATTTTCTCCGCTCAAAATCCCACTCAAATTCCCATTAAATTTCCACCAAATTTAATGCAAACTCTCATTAAATAAAACTCCTTTTATTTATTCAGAATTTTGTCAATTACTTTAATGACAAACATTCACATATAACCCCTTGCTAGTATTTCATTTCACATGGAGAAACACTTTCTACAATTTCACCCGAAACCAGTTTCGGTATCTATTGAAATAAATTCCTGCGCTTTCTTATTCTTTTCAGCATGAAACTATTTGCTCCAAATGGTGTCGGTGTCTCTTAAGTGTGTCACCCTACGGTTCGCGAATAATGCGGACATGATTTGAGACCCCTCTCAGATCAATAATCAGAAGCGGGACCTGGAGATCCATACTGACTCCCACATATTCAATGATGACTTTCTTGTAATCGTGAGAACCTTTTATGCTAGTATCTTAATCCCTTTGTCTCATGATATATTACATGTCCAAGATTCAATCATCGGTATATCCATACCTAGTTTGATCTTGTTACTGACATGTACTCTTTTCTCATTCCCGTGATATAACATTCTAGTGATCAAATCATTTGCTTGCAAGATAATCAATGTGATATCACCGAGAGGGCCCAGATCATATCTATCCGTCATCGGGATGAACAAATTTCACTCTCAATCCATGGGCCTCAACATAACACTTTAGTAGTACTGAACCCATCTTTATAATCACCCTGTTACGATGTGACGTTTGATGTTATCAAGATACTCTTCCAGTGTTAGTGATTGACCTGATCTCATGGTCTAAGGATTAGGATTACTTCCTATGATGTTATAGCAATATAAACACAATGACCTTGATCGTAATTCTATACTTCGGATGAATGTTCATCACATCGTTCCAACAATGTTGTGACCTCGTTATTAACAACATCAAATGTCCATGATCAGGAAACATTTGATCATCTTGTTAATCAACGAGCTAGTTTATAAGAGAGGCATAACTAGAAACTTCCTTTTTGTTTATTAAACACACATGTATTAACTTTTCCGTATTAATACAATTATAGCATGCAAAATAAATATTTATTATAAATAAGGAATACGATAATAACCACTTTTATTATTGCCTCTCGGGCATATTCCCTTCAGGTAGCACAAAGGAGGAGAAACAACCACCTAGCTATTGTATGGACACATAGTCCAAGGTGAAACTACTCACGAATCATACCGGAGGCTGGCATGGTGATGAAGAAGGCCTCTGGGATGATCTCTCCCCTCCGACAGGGTGCCGGGAAGAGCTTCAGATTCCCCTGATCTAGGGACGATGGTGGCGGCGGCTACGGACTGTTTCGTGGAGATCTGATTGGGTACTTAGGGTTTTGGCATCAGGGGGTTCTTATAGGCGAAGGGGGAGACCGAGGGGGTGCCCGAGGTGGCCACACACCCTAGGCGCGGCCTGGCCTGCGCGGCCAGGGGGTGTGGGCCTCTTGTTGCCCTCCTCTATCTCGTCTTCTGGCTCCGTGTTCTCCTCGGTGAAATATTGACTTTGGCTTTCGTCTCATCCAATTCCGAGAATATTTATTTTATGGATTTTATGGAACCAAAAACAGGCAACTGACACTGTGTCATCTTGTTAATAGGTTAGTCCTAGAAAACGTATAAAAATACCTCAAAGTATAGACAAAGCAAAGCAAAGTGGATACTAAACAAGCATGGAACATCAAAAATTATAGATACGTTTACAACATATCAGTTACTTACGGAACCTGGCCGGTTCTTCCGGCCGCACTGCCCCAACGACTCTTCTGACTGGTACTATCGATTATCTACCGGCCCAAGTACCGGTAAATATGCATAAAAACAGAACATGTAGTGAGAGCATTCCCATGCTCACCAGAACTATCCCGATACTCCAGCTAGTACTTCTGGCACCAAATTGTCTTGGCGGTACTTTCGGTGAGGCAGCGATACTTCTAGTCAGTAAAAACAATTCCAAAACCAACACTGCCCTAACTTTTGCATCTAAAATCCAAACAGGATGAAACCAATTTTGTTGGAAAGAAAACGACGTATGGAATCCTAAATATTGGATATCACATGGGGAGAAAATATCATGTGTATATACGAGAGATATCTCACAAGGTGAGGAGCCCTAAAACCCGCAAGATCAAAAACGCAAAAAATATTCAAGAGTAATCCGTTTTTGACGAACTAGACCTTGTTATGAAGATAACCACAAGCTCTAGATCCTCACATGGACCAGACCAAAACTAGGAACAACCAAGAAAGATGATGCAAGAATGTAAAGGTTTGAGCTCTCTTCAAAATATGCGGTCGAGTCACTCACTCAAGAGCCCCACTTGATAGTACGACTATCTATCCTAAACCCGGTCTCCCAACTAACAACATGAGACCAAAAAAATAGAAACCTTATCAAGATCATACTTTTTTCTTGAGCATTCCACTTGAGATTGATATAGACCATCTTGTCCTTCGCAAGATGGAACATATTTCTTGATTGCTCTTGCTTGATAAAGAATTGCAAATTGCTCCCCCATACACCATAGGGAGGTCTCTTCCTTGAACTTGTCTTCATCAATCCATTATCACCGAGGATGGCAAGATTCAAGCATGAGATATTTTAGAGATGGTGCATCTTGAGATTGCACTTCTTTTCTTCTATCCCCATAAGGATGATGTCTTGAATATGCACATGAGGAATTCCATATTCTTATTTAAGACACTCTTGATCTTCTTCTTCTTCATTACGACTACATTGAAAGCAACATATGGTCCAAGAAATGCCAATGGACAAAACCTATAAACAAAACTTAATTTACACATTATTCCATAGATATTGTCATCAATTACCAAAACCACACATGGGAGCATACATGCCCTTTTAGGTGATACCACAGCTTTGTCTTTTCATATCCTTAGGAAATCTGCAATCGCTACTACGGAAATTGTTGGATGTCATGGAAGAGACGATGATAACCTGACCAGATGACGCAAACTTGGTACCAGGTTGTCTCACAGCCTGCCTGTAAAGCGGTAAAGGCCATGTCATGCCTGGCGTATACTTCCCGGGTCTAGGGATGGGGTCACTCTGGCAATTCCTTCCCGGAGACACCGAGCCAGGGGAACGTTTCCCGGGTTCAGGCTTGGGATCCCCGACAAGGCTCTCTCGTCCAACCTTGGGACTGGGTACACGATCCCATAGCCAGCGGATCGGGATACCCTAGTTTCCCCGAATCTGACAAAGAAAAGATAACCGTTGGAGATCTTCAAAGTACAAAAAATATTATGTTCATGGATCCCAATGGAATGGACAACGAGAGGAGGGTGTGCTGGGAAATTGATGGGTCTGATATATTAGCAATTAAAAGGACTAACGAAATCTAAGAGGATAAAGATAATTAAGAATATCGAAAAATCCGAGTCTGGTTCCTTATTTTCATCAGTAGTTTATCAAGTCTAGTTATAGAGTTTCGTTAGCAATCAATGTTGAATAATAGGGCAATTTACCAAGCGAATTATCCATAATAAACGCTAGATAAAACATGATTAGAATAATAGGAAATATACTAATAATGTGAAATAGCGAATACATATTAAGGCATATAACCAAACAAACTGCAAGGTGTAAAACTTTGGATACGATCAGAACAAGATTGAGAAAGAAGATATACACGGCAGTAGCAGAAGAGGAACCGCCGGCGTTGGAACCATCGTTGTCCATGTCATCGAGGAAGAGGATGCTGATGTCGGGGAAGAAGTCCTCGTCGGGGAAGACGTCGCCGCAGTCGCTATCATGAGGGAGTCCGTGACGAAGCCAGTAGTCGCGCCGATAGCGCTCCCCAAAAACCTTATCGCCCTTCTCCCGTACAGGACTCGAAGCAGCAGGGTCTTGGAGGCCTACTATCCCGGCTCGCGGTGCACGCCGCAAGACGGGATGGGGAAGATCTAAGTAGCGCAGTGCTCTGGAACTGGAGGCGCAAAGGATGTGTGGCAGTATATCTGAGAGGAGACGCGACCTCTCTCTTATATAGACACAGAGGGGTAGGCAGATGTAGAAGTTCCCAACCTTTTAATAAGGTAGAGTCCCCTGTGTTTACAATGCTAGTCCCTGGATCAATAGCTAGCATCCACAGTTAAGATGTAATATCAAGAAACAAAGGTCATATTACAACTTTATAACCAGGAATAACATAATTTTATTACATCTTACATAGTTCATTTGGCTATTACATTACATTGCAGCAGAAAATCTATAAGCATGGGTCCTTCATCTTCAAAGTTCCACATGCAAACATGTTGGTTGTAGACTTGTAATCCTAATCAATCAACTTTGCTAATATCAAACAAACCTGCAACATAACAAGTTACAGCCACAAGGGTCAATACATTTGAATTGTATTGGCAAGTTTCACTACTATGTAGAAATAAGTGGATCCTATCATTACATGCATATTTGGCTAAGTAGGGTTTTAGGCTCATTTTGCAAAAAGCAATAATTTATCCTATCTTTTCAAAATAGTTTTGATCCTTTGTCAAATCTTTCTGAACTCCTTGGTAAATCCCCAAGTGTTTCAAGTCTTTGTCAAAATCTCTTGAGCTCCTTGGTAAAGCCCCAAGTGCTACAAGTTTTTGTCAAAAAATTTCTTGAGCTCCTTGGTAAAGCCCCAAGTGCTACAAGTTTTTATCAAAATTCTTCTTGAGCTCCTTGGTAAAGCCCCAAGTGCTACAAGTTTTTATCAAAATTCTTCTTGAGCTCCTTGGTAAAGCCCCAAGTGCTACAAGCCTTTGTTGTCACCTTAAAGTTTTTATTTTAGAAATTGGAATGTCGAGATTTCCCATAGCTTCAAACTTTAGTTGCTCAATATTGTCCATAACCGGGGACACGGCTAAGTACTTAGAATTTTGATCTTCTGCAGAAGTTGTACACTTTACCCACATGACACAATCTCATCTTGTTGCCACCAGTGGCCGCTGGATAAGTACTCACCAAGATGGAGTACTGGCAGATTGAGATTGTGACGAAGTCTTTCCAAAGGGTCCCAATACAATGCTAGCTGACTTCAGGCACCAATGTAGGGTTCCTAGTTCCCTCATTTCTAGTAAACCTGAAGACCAATGCATGGGTCTTCCCAATGTAGTTGACTAAGCCAGAGCCATAATAGCATGTGGCTGTACATGGAAGCCACAGTTGGAGAAACATGTTCAATCTCGAAGTCCCTGGGTGGTTTTCTTTTGGTGCACAACACAAAGAGATTGCCATAGACATGGATCCTTTTGTTGCCACCTTGTCCAAAACTTGAATATCCTTGTCCACCCAGGTGGTTCATTGAGTACTTGTTTTATTATATAAATCATAAGTCTTTTCTCAACTTCATAAAATCTCAACATGTATCTCTTCTCAAAATATTTAGCATGGCTAAGCATTTTACAACTACATTGTTTTCACTAAGGAATATATATAAGGGTATCCTATTAGGATTTAGCATAGCATAAGTATAGAAATCCTTTTCATGCATGTTTCAAAATCCACTAAGTATAATGAAAATAGTAGGACATGGATGATAGTGTCACTTGCCTTTTTGGTAGGGAATGTTGGTTCACTTCTTGATCTTGCTAATATCACACTCTTCTAATCTTCACTACGAATCAATCAAGCAACATAGGTTCAACTAGCATTCCAACCAATATTCAAACAATTTAACACACATAAAATGATAGAAACCAAGTCATACATGCAAGCATGCAAAAGATAGTTTTATTTGCAAAGATGGTTTCTACTAGGTTCCAAACTTTGTAAGGATCAAAGTGATCATTTTCTAAAGTGGCAAAGTCATTGGCAAAAAGGTTTTATCCATCAACAATTTTTAAATCCAACCATTATTTTATGTGGTGGAAAATGTTTTTATCAAAGCAACAATTTTATATTGTTTAACAAATAAGTTGTTAGTTCACAAAACTTGGTGTTTAGGGTCAGTAGCTTTGAATCAAAACATTTTCCAAAGGCTTTTGTTCAAAAATCATTTCCATAACAAAATCAATATTTTTATTTGACTAGAAAAGGGCTAATTCAATTATTCAATCCTACTCTTCACCAAATACATTTTTAAATCCATAAGTTGGCTCCTAGGGTCAGTAGGTTCAAAACAAACCAATTTGCAAAGATTTCAACCCAAAAATCATTTTGAAATAATTTTTATAACTTAAACAAGCATACAAATGTTTCTGCAAAAACAAACATTTTACCAGAAGCTTTTTACTAAACAAATTGCATGGTTGGCTAGGGCTTGTTCCACTGATTCCATTGATATAAAGTTTGTAATTTTTGGACGTGTGGATCAAAAGTTACAAGGTTTACAAATTTGCAAACAAATCAGATTCTAAATCTGTTTTTAAATCAAAAGTTGGCCACGCGGCGCAATTCTACTGGTCGATACCGGTTCGCTCGGATCGGCCTCTGCGGGGCGTTGGATTTCACTTAATCGCACGGCGCGGGATGACCCATACCCTTTCGCTCAGGTTCTATTCTTAGCCAGACGATTTGCATCGCACGGCTCACAGCAGCTCAACCAGTAACTGGCGGCGCTAGAGGCGGCTGGCGGCGGCGCGAGGTCAGGCGGTGGTGTCGCGGTGATTCTAGGAAGCAAGGAGGAAAGGGGAGGTGCTCACCATGTTCGCAGGGTACTGGGGAAGCTCAAGGTGGTGCTGTCTTGGCGAGGGGCGCACTGGAGTGGGACTAATCGCTCGCCGGAGACGTCGGCGGCGTCAGATGGTTCTGTTTGTTGTCGGGGGCGACGTTGCAGATCGTCCTAAGACAAGATAAGAGCATGATCAGATGCGGGAGAGTGTGGCGAGTGCAGGAGTATCATCGAGGGAGTGCGTGGCTGTCTGGCTTACCAGGGAGAGGTTGCTAGAGAAAGAAGCAGACGCGGCGGCGCTCGGAGGTTGTCGAAGCCAAGGCTCTGGGGCGCCCACGGGTGAACGGATGGCACAGGGGGAAACGCCGGAGGCTGGGGAGTGTGTGTGCTTGGTCGAGGAGGCGAGGGGCGGTGTCTGCTGGCCGGAATTGGCTGGAGAGGCTCGCCGGAGCAGTGAGAGCGCGGGCTCGAATTGGGGCAGCCTAGAGGCTCTGGTCGAGTGGGTTCTGAGGGGAAAGGAAGAGGAGTTGCTGGCGATTAAGAGTGCATGGTCGGCAGGGAGGATTCATTGAGACATTTACGCGTATTGATTCGAGCAATCAACGGCAGGAAACGGCGAGGAGTAATCGGCGCGAGTTTGAAGACGATGCACAGTGATGTGGGGTCCTGGCGTCAGTGAGTGAGAGAGATAGGGAAGAGGGTCCACTCGTCAGTCGCTCTGCGGGTGCGTGTTTAGGTAGAAAACGCTTCGCGCGTGGGGGAAAGAAGCTGGGCTGGAGTTGGGCTTCCTGGGCCAGGTGGGTTGGGTCAGATCTGTTTCTAGTTTTTTCTTTCTAATTGTTTTATCTTTTCCATAACTACTTTCTGTTTTGAAATTCAAACAACCAATCAAACATTCAAATCAAATCAAAGTTCCTCCAAACTTTATATTGAGTTTTGGTTCTGTTTAACAACAACATTCCAAGTCCCAAAATAATATAATATTTTTATTTTAGGGTCTATTTATAATTAAGTAAAATGGACATTAGTTAATAAATCAAATGGGTTTTAATTTATTTATAATCTCCATTTGAAATCTAAATATTTTCAATACCAAATCAGTAGGTTTTATTTGGAAATAAAGAATACATGGAAAACTTGTTTAAAATAAATAAATAAGTTTTGATGTTTTAATTAAAATAGTAAAACCTTTTTTTAATAGACTTGGATATTAAATTCTTATTATTTTATTTAAATAAACCTTTACTATTTTTATCAAATAAAAAAAATATTTTATTTCAAAGGCTTGGCCAAGTTTTAATTTGGCTTATAAAATAATCCTTATTTATATTTCTTCCTTTTCCATTTGAAAACCAAAACCTTTTATTAAAAGAAACAAAATAGTAAAATCCAAATATTTTAAATTTTCCTTTATTAATTGTTTATCTCTTTTAAATCCCTTTAGGGTTTATTAGATGAAAATAGGTTTGAAGGTTTCCAATTGGAATCAAAAAGTTTCTTCTCACCCTGAAAATCAACAAAGTTTTATTTTATTCATTTATTTTTCACATTACAAGATTTGGAAAATCTTGGGATGTGACAGGCTACCACCCTTAAAATAAATCTCGTCCCGAGATTTGGGAAGGCTAGGGTTACAAGTTGGCTCAAAACATCTAGAGTACTACCACCCTTAAAATATTTCAAACTAAATTACATATTGGCCTTCTTGGGATCTTGGGGAAACTTCTCTGGGCATCCATCTGCATAGTGTCCCTTGTTTCCACACTTGAAACATGTGATGAGGTTGAGATCCTTCATAGGCTTGTTTATCTTGTGCTTTATCTTTTCTGGACAATTGCTTGCATAATGTCCTGGTTCTTTGCAATTGAAACATGTGATAAGTTTGAGTTCTTCACGTGTCTCTTGTGGACAAGTTGCTGCATAATGGCCTAGCTCTTTGCAGTTGTTGCACCATACTTGACCAATTTCCTTATACTTCTGTTTCTCTGGACATTCACTGGAATAGTGTCCCATTTCTCCAAAGCTAGGAGTGCATCTAGTTCATGTTGTTCATATGTTATCTTGTAGGTAGGAATGTCTACATGTTTCTTGGACCTTCTATTGCTCTTTGGAAAGTTCATATGCCTCTTCTTTGGTCCTTTGAATTGGGTTGTATTGCATGGAGGTATAAGTGGAGCTTTCCCTTTGTCCTCATTTTTCTTGATAGATTTGCATCCTTCTTGATTGTTTGCAATCATTTGTTGCACTCCACCTTGTTTCCTTTGTTCAACAATGGAGTAGATGGGGCATTGGATAGGTACATGATTATTTCCTTCACATAGATAACAAGTAACTTGAGATGTGGGACATTGGCCAACTGGGTGTTTCTCTTCACAATTGGGGCATTGATCTCCATGTTCCTTGGAAGTGTGATCCTTGTCCCCACAAATATTGCAAGCTTTGGTTCCTTCTAGGATAACATCCTTGCCACCTTTGTTGTCAAAAACTCCGTTGGAAAAGTTGCTTTCCATGTTGAGCATTTGATCTGTCACCTCATGCAACATTTGGGCTTGGTTTTCCAAAAATCCTTGCAGGGTTAGATCTTCTCCACTGGTGTTGGCTATGAATGTAGCTGTCATTTGGTTCAACTGGTTTTGGGTTGCTATGAGTTCTCTCATGTTGTCCTCTTGGTTGTTGTTGTTGTCATCAACCTTGATGTTGGAGTCTCTTGGAGTAGTCATCTGTTTGGGTTGAATTGAGATTAAAATAGGCAAAAGGTTTCTAAGGAAATAATTCTAATCACACACATCACAATTCACACAAGCAATGTGCAAGCAATCACAAACAACACTTCTTTCAAACAACAAGTTTTCAAGCATATTTTTAGGCATCCAAAAATATTTTTATTACACCACATAAGTTGGTGTGGTTGACTTAACTAAATTATGGTAGTCCATCTATATGGTTTACTTGTGATCTTTCCATCCTCCTTGGTTGATTCCTTCTTGAACTATATCTTTGTATCCTTGGAAAAATTCTTGGTCACAAAAACCTCAAAGTGATGATGGTTCCTTCTAAGTTATGTTTCCTTGGTCTTCAATCTCGAGCAGATTTCTTGTCTCGCTTGTCCTTAGTGATATCCAAGGTTGAAGTCCTTGGTGAACATGCTGAAGATGTTGAAGTCATTAGAGTTGATGAAGTCCTTTGCACTTGGTGAAGTCTTTGGCCATGGGGTAGGCTTTTCCATCAAGTTTGAAATAGAAGAGATGTAGAATCAAACACCAAAATGGTTGAGGAAAGAGTTTACAAGATTATTTGTAAATAAGTTTTGGAACAAATACAACTCCTATTTTTCTAAGGGTTTTTGTCCAATCCTAGGGTTACAAATCCTACAGGCAACACAATGCTCTGATACCATATGTAGAAGTTCCCAACCTTTTAATAAGGTAGAGTCCCCTGTGTTTACAATGCTAGTCCCTGGATCAATAGCTAGCATCCACAGTTAAGATGTAATATCAAGAAACAAAGGTCATATTACAACTTTATAACCAGGAATAACATAATTTTATTACATCTTACATAGCTCATTTGGCTATTACATTACATTGCAGCAGAAAATCTATAAGCATGGGTCCTTCATCTTCAAAGTTCCACAGGCAAACATGTTGGCTGTAGACTTGTAATCCTAATCAATCAACTTTACTAATATCAAACAAACCTGCAACATAACAAGTTACAGCCACAAGGGTCAATACATTTGAATTGTATTGGCAAGTTTCACTACTATGTAGAAATAAGTGGATCCTATCATTACATGCATATTTGGCTAAGTAGGGTTTTAGGCTCATTTTGCAGAAAGAAATAATTTATCCTATCTTTTCAAAATAGTTTTGATCCTTTGTCAAATCTTTCTGAACTCCTTGGTAAATCCCCAAGTGTTTCAAGTCTTTGTCAAAATCTCTTGAGCTCCTTGGTAAAGCCCCAAGTGCTACAAGTTTTTGTCAAAAAATTTCTTGAGCTCCTTGGTAAAGCCCCAAGTGCTACAAGTTTTTATCAAAATTCTTCTTGAGCTCCTTGGTAAAGCCCCAAGTGCTACAAGTTTTTATCAAAATTCTTCTTGAGCTCCTTGGTAAAGCCCCAAGTGCTACAAGCCTTTGTTGTCACCTTAAAGTTTTTATTTTAGAAATTGGAATGTCGAGATTTCCCATAGCTTCAAACTTTAGTTGCTCAGTATTGTCCATAACCAGGGACACGGCTAAGTACTTAGAATTTTGATCTTCTGCAGAAGCTGTACACTTTACCCACATGACACAATCTCATCTTGTTGCCACCAGTGGCCGCTGGATAAGTACTCACCAAGATGGAGTACTGGCAGATTGAGATTGTGACGAAGTCTTTCCAAAGGGTCCCAATACAATGCTAGCTGACTTCAGGCACCAATGTAGGGTTCCTAGTTCCCTCATTTCCAGTAAACCTGAAGACCAATGCATGGGTCTTCCCAATGTAGTTGACTAAGCCAGAGCCATAATAGCATGTGGCTGTACATGGAAGCCACAGTTGGAGAAACATGTTCAATCTCTAAGTCCCTGGGTGGTTTTCTTTTGGTGCACAACACAAAGAGATTGCCATAGACATGGATCCTTTTGTTGCCACCTTGTCCAAAACTTGAATATCCTTGTCCACCCAGGTGGTTCATTGAGTACTTGTTTTATTATATAAATCATAAGTCTTTTCTCAACTTCATAAAATCTCAACATGTATCTCTTCTCAAAATATTTAGCATGGCTAAGCATTTTACAACTACATTGTTTTCACTAAGGAATATATATAAGGTTATCCTATTTGGATTTAGCATAGCATAAGTATAGAAATCCTTTTCATGCATGTTTCAAAATCCACTAAGTATAATGAAAATAGTAGGACATGGATGATAGTGTCACTTGCCTTTTTGGTAGGGAATGTTGGTTCACTTCTTGATCTTGCTAATATCACACTCTTCTAATCTTCACTACAAATAAATCAAGCAACATAGGTTTAACTAGCATTCCAACCAATATTCAAACAATTTAACACACATAAAATGATAGAAACCAAGTCATACATGCAAGCATGCAAAAGATAGTTTTATTTGCAAAGATGGTTTCTACTAGGTTCCAGACTTTGTAAGGATCAAAGTGGTCATTTTCTAAAGTGGCAAAGTCATTGGCAAAAAGGTTTTATCCATCAACCATTTTTAAATCCAACCATTATTTTATGTGGTGGAAAATGTTTTTAGCAAAGCAACAATTTTATATTGTTTACCAAATAAGTTGTTAGTTCACAAAACTTGGTGTTTAGGGTCAGTAGCTTTGAATCAAAACTTTTTCCAAAGGCTTTTGTTCAAAAATCATTTCCATAACAAAATCAATATTTTTATTTGACTAGAAAAGGGCTAATTCAATTATTCAATCCTACTCTTCACCAAATACATTTTTAAATCCATAAATTGGCTCCTAGGGTCAGTAGGTTCAAAACAAACCAATTTGCAAAGATTTCAACCCAAAAATCATTTTGGAATAATTTTTATAACTTAAACAAGCATACAAATGTTTCTGCAAACACAAACATTTTACCAGAAGCTTTTTACTAAACAAATTGCATGGTTGGCTAGGGCTTGCTCCACTGATTCCATTGATATAAAGTTTGTAATTTTTGGACGTGTGGATCAAAATTTACAAGGTTTACAAATTTGCAAACAAATCAGATTCTAAATCTGTTTTTAAATCAAAAGTTGGCCACGCGGCGCAATTCTACTGGTCGATACCGGTTCGCTCGGATCGGCCTCTGCGGGGCGTTGGATTTCACTTAATCGCACGGCGCGGGATGACCCATACCCTTTCTCTCAGGTTCTATTCTTAGCCAGACGATTTGCATCGCACGGCTCACAGCAGCTCAACCAGTAACTGGCGGCGCTAGCGGCGGCTGGCGGCGGCGCGAGGTCAGGCGGTGGTGTCGCGGTGATTCTAGGAAGCAAGGAGGAAAGAGGAGGTGCTCACCGTGTTCGCAGGGTACTGGGGAAGCTCAAGGTGGTGCTGTCTTGGCGAGGGGCGCACTGGAGTGGGACTAATCGCTCGCCGGAGACGTCGTCGGCGTCAGATGGTTCTGTTCGTTGTCGGGGGCGACGTTGCAGATCGTCCTAAGACAAGATAAGAGCATGATCAGATGCGGGAGAGTGTGGAGAGTGCGGGAGTATCATCGAGGGAGTGCGTGGCGGTCTGGCTTACCAGGGAGAGGTTGCCGGAGAAAGAAGCAGACGCGGCGGCGCTCGGAGGTTGTCGAAGCCAAGGCTCTGGGGCGCCCGCGGGTGAACGGATGGCACAGGGGGAAACGCCGGAGGCTGGGGAGTGTGTGTGCTTGGTCGAGGAGGCGAGGGGCGGTGTCTGCTGGCCGGAATTGGCTGGAGAGGCTCGCCGGAGCAGTGAGAGCGCGGGCTCGAATTGGGGCAGCCTAGAGGCTCTGGTCGAGTGGGTTCTGAGGGGAAAGGAAGAGGAGTTGCTGGCGATTAAGAGTGCATGGTCGGCAGGGAGGATTCATTGAGACATTTACGCGTATTGATTCGAGCAATCAACGACAGGAAACGGCGAGGAGTAATCGGCGCGAGTTTGAAGACGATGCACAGTGATGTGGGGTCCTGGCGTCAGTGAGTGAGAGAGATAGGGAAGAGGGTCCACTCGTCAGTCGCTCTGCGGGTGCGTGTTTAGGTAGAAAACTCTTCGCGCGTGGGGGAAAGAAGCTGGGCTGGAGTTGGGCTTCCTGGGCCAGGTGGGTTGGGTCAGATCTGTTTCTAGTTTTTTCTTTCTAATTGTTTTATCTTTTCCATAACTACTTTCTGTTTTGAAATTCAAACAACCAATCAAACATTCAAATCAAATCAAAGTTCCTCCAAACTTTATATTGAGTTTTGGTTCTGTTTAACAACAACATTCCAAGTCCCAAAATAATATAATATTTTTATTTTAGGGTCCATTTATAATTAAGTAAAATGGACATTAGTTAATAAATCAAATGGGTTTTAATTTATTTATAATCTCCATTTGAAATCTAAATATTTTCAATACCAAATCAGTAGGTTTTATTTGGAAATAAAGAATACTTGGAAAACTTGTTTAAAATAAATAAATAAGTTTTGATGTTTTAATTAAAATAGTAAAACCTTTTTTTAATAGACTTGGATATTAAATCCTTATTATTTTATTTAAATAAACCTTTACTATTTTTATCAAATAAAAAAAAAATTTATTTCAAAGGCTTGGCCAAGTTTTAATTTGGCTTATAAAATAATCCTTATTTATATTTCTTCCTTTTCCATTTGAAAACCAAAACCTTTTATTAAAAGAAACAAAATAGTAAAATCCAAATATTTTAAATTTTCCTTTATTAATTGTTTATCTCTTTTAAATCCCTTTAGGGTTTATTAGATGAAAATAGGTTTGAAGGTTTCCAATTGGAATCAAAAAGTTTCTTCTCACCCTGAAAATCAACAAAGTTTTATTTTATTCATTTATTTTTCACATTACAAGATTTGGAAAATCTTAGGATGTGATAGCAGACAGACTGCGCAGAAGATAAAACGAACGGACAGAAGTTGAAGCGAATAGGCGACAGCCCACCAGACAACCTCCACTCAGTTCGTATTTATTTAGCTCGTATTAAAAGTCCACTCGAGAAAAACGTTTCAACTTCTGTACGATTGTTCATATACCATTCATGCGTGGCAAAATAAAGCTCGGCTCGGCGAGATTCCCGCAACCCACAACCCGCAGCGCACGCGCGTCGTGACGTGACGTGACGTGACGTGACGTGACGAGGCGAGGCAAGGCGAGCGAGTAGGAGGAGCGCGCGTGTGGAACTCTCTCCTTCTCCTTCTCATCCTTTACCAAGTGGTAGGAGAGCTCACCTTATAAGCTGGTCCAACTTCCACTCAACTAGCAATGTGGGACTAAACATTTGTTCCAGCTCTTGCCTTGCATGAATGGGCCAAATGGGACTCTAGGATTTTAGGAATTTATTGCCATATAATAAATGGATTGGGCCTAATTAGGCAAAAATTCCAACAATCCCCCACCAGATCCCAGAGGCATATGAAGTTTGCCTTTGGTTCCAAAACATTATTTATATACCGGTACTGTAGTGGAGACTATTAAGTTGAATTTCCACCTAGAGCTTTATGTTATACTAGGCTGCAACTTGTACAGTGGACTATGTCTTGAACTGCAAGTTTGCTGCGAACCTAGCTTCACAAAAAGTCTTGACCGATACTAGGCTACCGTGGGACTTTCCCACGGGTGGAGCTTATACATCATACTCCATGACCTTTTATGAGTTTATTAGAGAGCACCCTAATCTCATAGACTGCGACGTTTTAACAGTCAGACTCATATAGATGTGTTCTTCAAAAGATGTTCTGTAGGACAACATCTTTGCTTAGGATAAGCCACTTAGAACACATTAAGATAATAAATCAATCTGCCATGCAGAATAGGAAAGTATTGCATCTTTATGGAGTGGTGTTTATTAAAGTAGGGATACTTTCCTCTTAGCTAACCAACAGCTTGTCTCCCAATTCTAATTCACGGGATCTCCGATCACATAGAATGGTTTACCACTATGGAAAGCTCAATTTGTGGGTCTCATACCCATCTCCTTCGATGCATTTTCTATCACATTGCGTGATAGACCCTTTGTGAAGGGATCTGCCAAGTTTTTAGATATTTAGATATAATCTAATACAATAACTCCGGAGTTTCTCATTTTCCTGACAGATTTCAGTCTCCTCTTCACATGCCTTGATGTCTTCATATTATCCTTAGAACTATTTACCTTGAAAATCATAGTTTGATTATCGCAGTTCATAAGAATTACGGGTATTGGTTTTTCAACCACAGGAAAGTTCATCAAGAGTTCATGAAGCCACTCTGCTTCAACAGTGGTTGTGTCTAATGTTGTGAGTTCTGCTTCCATAGTTGATCTCGTTAAGATGGTCTGCTTGCAAGACTTCCAAGAAACAGCGCCACCAGCAAGTGTGAATACATATCCACTCATGGCCTTTATCTCGCCAGCATCAGATATTTAATTTGAATCACTATAACCCTCTAGTACGCTCGGATACTCGGTATAGTGAATGTCATAGCTCGTAGTGCCTTTTAGATAGTG
Organism: Avena sativa; assembly: GCA_916181665.1. Taxonomy (NCBI): domain Eukaryota; kingdom Viridiplantae; phylum Streptophyta; class Magnoliopsida; order Poales; family Poaceae; genus Avena; species Avena sativa. The sequence goes on from OV702294.1 coordinate 96,965,445, forward strand.
CATGACTCTCTCAAGAGCATGCCAGTGATTATCTCCTGGATTTGAAACAAATCGACTGAGTTTGCTTACAGCAAATGCGATGTCAGGCCTCGTGGCACTAGCTAAATACATAAGCGAGCCAATAATTTGAGAGTATCTCAGTTAGTCTCTAGCATTTCCTCGATTCTTTCGAAGCATTACACTAGGATCATACGGTGTAGGAGAAAACTTGACGTCGCTATACCCGAAACAACTCGAGACATTTTCCACATAGTGGGACTGAAGCAATGTAATCCCACCGTCATCATCTCTCAATAGCTTGATGTTCAGGATGACATCAGCTACTCCCAGATCCTTCATCTCAAAGTAACGAGATAAGAAATCTTTGACCTCCTTAATTGCATTAAGGTTGGTTCCGAAAATTAGTATGTCATCAACATACAAACAAATGATGACTCCCTCACCCCCACCATGGCGATGGTACACACATTTATCAGCTTCATTTACAACAAAGCCTGCAGCAGTTAAAGTTCTTTCGAACTTCTCATGCCACTGCTTAGGGGCTTGTTTTAGACCATATAAAGACTTCAACAACTTGCACACCTTTCCTTCTTGACCATTTACCACAAAGCCATTTGGCTGATCCATGTAAATTTCCTCATCCAACTCTCCATTGAGGAAAGCAGTCTTAACATCCATTTGATGAACAAGAAGACCATGAGAGGCAGCCAATGAGAGTAATACTCGAATGGTGGTCAATCTGGCAATAGGTGAGTAAGTGTCAAAGAAGTCTTCACCTTATTTTTGAGTATATCCCTTGGCTACAAGCCGTGCCTTGTACTTCTCAATAGTACCATCAGGTCTAAGATTTTTCTTAAACACCCACTTGCACCCTATAGGTTTGCACCCATAAGGGCGATCAGTGATCTCCCATGTTCCATTAGCTAAGATGGAATTCATCTCACTATGGACGGCTTCCTTCCAGTAGTCAGCATCAGGAGATGCATATGCTTCTGAAATGGAAGTAGGAGTGTCATCCACAAGGTACACAATGAAATCATCACCAAAGTACTTTGTAGTCCTCTGTCTCTTGCTCCTTTTAGGAATTTCATTATCATCCTCCTTAGGACTTTCAGAGTGTTCAATTGGAATGGTAGGTTCAGAGAATGTAGCAAATTCCTGATTAGATGAACTAGGTATCTCCGGATTTGATGAGTTAGGTTTATCCTTCATAGGAAAGATATCCTCAAAGAAAGTTGCATCAGTCGACTCCATGATTGTACCAATATGAATGTCAGGTACTTTAGATTTTACTATCAAGAATCTATAACCAATGCTATGGAAAGCATAGCCCAAAAAAACAGAATCAATGGTTTTTGGTCCAAGCTTGCGCTTCTTGGGGATTGGTACATTAACCTTTTCCAAACAACCCAAAGTACGTAAGTAAGAGAGTTTTAATCTTTTCTTCTCCCATTCTTCGAATGGAGTAATTTATTTGTTCTTTGTGGGAACTCGGTTTAGGACATGACACGCAGTCAATAGTGCCTCCCCCACCATTCCTTGGAGAGACCCGATGCGTCTAACATGGCGTTAACCAAATCTATTAGAGTACGGTTCTTTCTTTCGGCTACTCCGTTTGACTGGGGTGAGTAGGGAGGCGTCCTCTCATGAATTATGCCATGTTCCGCACAAAAATAATCAAAGTCGTTGGAAAAATACTCTCCACCACGATCAGACCTAAGCCTCTTAATCTTTTGATCAAGTTGATTTTCTGTCTCAGCTTTATAGATTTTGAAGAAACTCAAAGCCTCATCTTTCGATTTCAGAAGATACACATGACAATATCTCGTAGAGTCATCGATTAAAGTCATGAAATATTTCTTTCCACCTTTTTGTCAACACACCATTCATCTCACAAAGATCAGAATGTATGAGCTCTAGTGGTGTTAAATTTCTCACTTCTGCAGTCGTATGTGACTTGCGAGGTTGTTTAGCTTGCACGCAGACTTGGCACTTAGATCCCTTAACAGTTGTGAAATCAGGGATTAAATTCTTTTTGGCTAGCCCCGTCATACAACCAAAATTAATATGACAAAGACGAGAGTGCCAGACATTTGATTCAAAATTCGTGTAAATATGATTAACAACTTTATTACAAATGTCTGACAGAGATAAACGGAACAAGACTCCGCACTCATAGCCTTTACCAACAAAGGTTCGTTTCTTCGAAATTACAAATTTATTGGACTCGAATACAATCTTGTAGCCATCTCGACACAGAAGAGATCCGCTAACAAGATTTTTATTTATTGAGGGAACATGATGCACGTTCTTCAGGCGCACGGTCTTTCCCGAAGTGAACTTCAGATCGACCGTACCAACACCATGAACAGAAGCATGCGAGCCGTTCCCCATCAACACGGTTTGAGTCCCTCTGACCTGATATGAAGAAAACATGGAAATATCAGAACAAACATATACATTAGCACCCGTGTCAATCCACCAATCAGGAGAATGACATAATGAAAGAACAGTAGGTAATATACCATACCTAACATATTTCATCTCAACGTCGCCCATGACAACATTAGCAGTCTTGCTGCCCTTCCCATGCTGGCGCTTGTCAAAGCGGTTGGGACAAGCAGGAGCCCAATGATTAGGATCACCGCACACATGACAAGCACTTTTCCTCTTATCAGTCTTCTTCTTGAAGCTGGTGGAATGTGAGGTCTTGTTCTTTCCATCGAACTTTCCTTTGTCGTCAAACTTGCCTTTGTTCTTGAACTTATGAGGCTGGAAGTTCCTTTTCTGTACCAGATTGGCATTAGAACCTCCCTCGGTACCTCGAGCACATGTGTGTTTTGCTCTCGCCTTCTCTTCAACATCAAGAGTCCCAATGAGATCTGTCATGGTGAACTCTTGTCTCTTGTGCTTCAGAGAAGTAGCAAAAATCCTCCATGACTGAGAAAGTTTGGCAATAATGCCTCCGGCAACAAACTTGTCCGGTAACACAAGTGAAGTGCTCAAGCTCCCTGGCAAGTGACTGTATCTCATGAGCCTGCTCCACAATGGGGCGGTCATCAACCATCTTATAGTCATAGAATTGTTTCATGACATACAGTTCCCTGCCAGCATCGGAGACTCCAAATTTTCTCTCGAGCGCATCCCACATATCTTTGCCATTGCTAAATGACAGATATGAATCGACAATATTGTTGCCAAGGATGCTGATCAAGGCAGTCTTGAAAGTGGTATCAAGTTTTTGGAATGCCTCTTCCTGAGCGGGATTAAGTTCTCCCTCAGGTGCGCCATAGATGGCGTTATAGCAGCTCATGGTCTAAAACCAGAGCACTGCTCTCGCATGCCATCGTTTGTAATTGACACCTTCGAACATAGGTGGCTTCATAGAAGCAACAAAACCACTTGAGGCAAATTGCCTGAAATAAGGTTTTTGGATTGTTGAATAATAGAGCAATTTACCAAGCGAATTATCCATAATAAACGCTAGATAAAACATGACTAGAATAATGGGCAATATACTAATCATGTGAAATAGCGAATACATATTAAGGCATATAACTAAACAAACTGCAAGACGTAAAACTTTGGATACGATCAGAATAAGATTGAGAAAGAAGATATACACGGCAGTAGCAGAAGAGGAACCGCCAGTGTTGGAACCGTCGTTGTCCATGTCGTCGAGGAAGAGGGTGCTGATGTCGGGGAAGAATCCCTCGTCGGGGAAGACGTCGCCGCAGTCGCTATCCGTGAGGGAGTCCGTGACGAAGCCAGTAGTCGCGTCGATAGCGCTCCCCAAAAACCTTATCGCCCTTCTCCCGTACAAGACTCGAAGCAGCGGGGTCTCGGAGGCCTACTGTCCTAGCTCGCGGTGCACGCCGCAAGACGGGATGGGGAAGATCTAAGTAGCGCAGTGCTCTGGAACTGGAGGCGCAAAGGATGTGTGGCAGTATATCTGAGAGGAGGCGCGACCTCTCTCTTATATAGACACAGAGGGATAGGCAGACAGACTGCGCAGAAGATGAAACAAACGGACAGAAGTTGAAGCGAACAGGCGGCAGCCCACCGGACAGCCTTCACTCGGTTCGTAATTATTTAGCTCGTATTAAAAGTCCACTCGAGCAAAACGTTACAACTTCTGTACGACTGTTCATATACCATTCATGCGTGGCAAAATAAAACTCGACCCGTAACCCGCGTCATGGCGAGGCGTGGCGAGGCGAGCGAGGAGGAGGAGCGCGCGTGTGGAACTCTCCTTCTCCTTCTCATCTTTTTTACCAAGTGGTAGAAGAGCTTAACTTATAAGCTAGTTCAACTTTCACTCAACTATAAATATGGAACTAAACAGTTGTCCTAGCTCTTACCTTGCATGAACGTGCCAAATGGGTCTATAGGATTTCAGGAATTTATTGGCATATAATAAATGGGCCGCACGTAATTAGGCAAAAATTCCAACAATCAAGTATAGTTTATTGAGTTTCAGTAGAAAATGATTTTGTATCGTGCAATTGATACCTATCTACGGTTGAAATACCACGCGCAGATCCCGCAAACGCGTACTGCATAACCGAACATTTTGTACTGCATAACGCGTACCGCTGACACATTTCTTATTGCAAAACAAATTAATGGTTTACCATATAAACATTTTGCAGTACTGCGATATGTAAAATCTTCTAGAGTTGCTTTTAGTGGGTAGTACTTGGGAAGAGCATATGAGAGATGCCCTTCGTCTAAAGAATAAAGAGATGACCGTGAGAAATGATGATGAAAACAAGGTACTACCTCTGATTAAAATTTGTTGTCTTGGGCTGATTGAACCTAAACAAATTTAGATAACATTACATCTATTATATACTAAAAGTAATATAAGGATGTCTAATAGAGCCATCACGTTAAGCCACATCATCCAAATTATTTAGATTGTCAGATCTAAAATATATGGCTAGGATTAAAAACGAAAGCAAGAGTTACGTAACTGCAAAACATATTTTGACACGGCCTAAATTGATATATGCTAAGCAAAGAGGACAGCACACACGTTTGTGAAAGAACCCGAGCCTAACACGCCTCATTGCAGCGTATCAAGACGTTAAAATCGGATAGCCAGCTAGAATTCGTAGAGAGTCCGTGTTGGGTACCTTGATTGCACTGATGACATCAGCAATACAGGTGACAATTGCTCCGGCCATAAAACACGTACGCGATCATAAAAAAATCCATGGAATCATAGGTAGGAGGAAATAGCCTACTGTTTTAAAAAGGTTCCAGAAATTCTTGCAAGTAATAGTAAACACTTCCCGTAATACAAACACGACCAACTAAAATCAATGAAATTAGAGGTAGGAGAAAACATTCTGCTGTTCTTGGAAAGAAAAAGACCTGAAATTCCATGGCCCTTATATTTATTGCACGGAGAAAAATATTTCACTCAACAAATATGATATAGTGTAAAAGAGATCAAGGTGGCCAATTTTTCTCTATTATAATATTAAGGAAAAAATAACCACGGGCACGAAAAAAATACACCCATTACTAAAAAAGTCCATATGTTCGAGTTCGTAACTAAGATAAATCATGTTTGCATTGCACTAGCTCATGAGCTGGATGTGAGGGTGAATCCAATTATTTCACACTAACAATACAATATTTCTAGCTTAGCATATCAGAAATTTCGCTCATCATAGAAAAGGTGAGAGATTCGAAGTCGCATACAAGTTGTTATTTTTGTTTCCTTTAGAAGTAGAAAGTTAGTCCTTACAATTTATAAAAGGAACTCAGCAGTAATTAGATCAACATAACTAGATTCTTCCAAACTATTCCCCACCATGATTACACAATACATGACTATTTTTTTGACATCACTATTTATTACATGGGAATATGGTTCTTATAAAGTAGAAGACAAGGTATGTCCATCTCCATGTAGTTAACACACATGCATATCCTTGCCGTCGCGTAATATAGGGCCCTCCCGATCTCGGGCATGTATCTAGCAAATTGTACCTTTATCATGTACTCTACTAGATAGAGCAGACTACAAAGCTTAGTTCTTATAGGGATTTTAATCGTGGCAATTGAATTCCGAAGCAACTATGATCTCAGATGTAATTAGAAAATTATTGGCCCACTAGAGATTCGTTATAGGATTAATATGCTCACATATTTGATTCCATGGAGGGTCACAAATTTCTTGCTACGATTGTATACTTACTAATGTGATTACATATGGTTAATCTTATATAAGAAAGCTCTCAGGTTTAAGCGTGTGTAGTAGAACAATCATACATAACTGTAGTAGAACAATCATACATAACTGACGTCTATAGAAAATTACTTGCACACTGCCTTGCCTTACATGTATTTATCTTTATATATAGCTAAACTACAGGAGAACAAGTGATGTCATGTATTATGTTAGCCATTGTCCGATAAATTATCCAATATGTTTTCTAATAATGCTTTATCAGGACTCATATTATACCCAAATATTTTACTGAATCATGAACACTAGCATTTGTTTGTATGCTATATCATGTTGCAGAACTTTTTATACGTTTGGAATATACTACTGAAATTAGGGTGATAATTGCAACTAAACATCATACCGTTCAAGATCTCCATAATTGCAACAAAATATGTCGTATTCCTCGGATCTACATAATTGTATATAAAAAGATCATATTTGTTTAATATTAATAATTATATATAGACATATCACATAATCTATATCTGCATAATTATACATAGAGTCATCACATTAATTATAGTTTTACTTAAAAGTCTATCTCCATGGGATATTGATAGTTGTAAATAGTCATATCGCACCCAATAGATCAACATAGATATAAGGCATGCGCTTGGTTTTCCTAATTGTAGTAAATAGATCATGCTCACTTGATCTCCTTTATAGATTATAATATGTAGATCCTTGTAATAATAACTAGATAAATCTCAACTGGTAGTCCATTATAATTGCAGTAAGACACATCTCACACGGAAACTATTTTGTAAGTTTAATTTCAGTAATTAGTTGAGCTGTTGGAGAAAGGGTACATACTATGCCCGATATAAATATGTTTGTACTCAGCACATACAAACACTAACTCTAATTTAATGCAGCTGCTAGATTAACGATAGGGACCATGTAAAAAATTATGGCAAATGGATTTTTAGAATCTCAAAATCGACCACCACAACCAAATTAAATGTTGAAATTATGATGTAGAGAAACACATCAATTGGGGAAATGGCAGCTGAGTTCAAATCGATCGCACCATACTAAATTCCAGAAGAAAGAACGCTTGTATATATATGAGGAGTGAATAAGCACACACATGACCATCGATGGAGGAGTATAAAAAGAGCTTTTATAAGCATAAAGAAATACTCAAGGCTATGTTGGTCATTATTTGTTAAATCTCTATTTTCTTTATTAGCAGATAATAATGCGGAATTACTTTGTAGCGTTATGCACAAAAACAAGAGGACCGGGGAGCTAGAGACATCGACAATCAAGAACAAAAAATTGATCTAACCGGGCAGGAATACAGAGTGAAGGTCAATTCAACATCTTGATCTGAATTGTAGCAACAAGAACAATTTCATTAAGACTATCCCAAAATAGGACAAGTCCGCAACTAATTCAGCACTAGGGCCTAGGAGAAAATCCACAAGAAATACTATCTTAGCATAATAGAGCAATTAGCACCTTTCAAGGGCTAGAGATGGAAAAATATTTCAGATTTCTCTATTGTTATTACTTAATAATTTGATCATTTATTGATATAAAATAAAGACCAGAGTATGTGTTTAAAATTATTCTTTTGCAATAGAGGGGTTGAATGCGAGGAAAATATATGCAAAAAAGAGTTAACACTTCGGTCGAACTAAAAATGTTGCCCTCGCATTTGCGAGGGCCACCTTGCTAGTTTAAATCAAAGCGGTATTTAATTGGATGGGAGGAAGTAGTAGAACACGGCAACCTTGCATGGTATTCTGGCACAGTGGAAAATGAACCTTCTGTTAGAAAGAACATGATATAGAAAATATATTCATATAGTTTTTCTTTTAAAATACTATTTTGCTGTATTCGATTTAGTTCACAGGTTCAATAGTATGAACACTGATAAACCGGGTCATACAAAAACAGTTTTTGTAAGGATAGAAATATCCAGCCCCTTGACCCACGACCCACGACCTGATCGTATGACACAGTAGAAGATTTTTTTTTGATACAGTAGAAGATGAAACCTTCCACTCGAAGGAAGGGCACCCCCCCCCCCCACCCCCCACACACACACCCAAACCCAACCCAAAAAAAAATGTCTCACCGATTTGTACTAATGTTGCAACAGCTTGCGTTTTGGAGTATTTACAAGTTCATTTTTTTTCCAAAAACTCTGAAAAAGGACATAGTGAATGTTGTATCTTACAATTATGCAAAATCAGAACCAATTTATTTTATATTATGCGCAACAGAAAAATGAAAAGTTTGATAAAATTTGAAGATAAAAAAACAGATCTGCAAAAAAATCATTTTTATGTAGCTCATAATATAAAGTATTTAAAATTAATATTTTCCACCTTTGTGTGATATATCGCAGCCTATATCCAGACGTAATTTTATTTTTAAAAAAAATAGAAATATGGTTTTTAGTTTTTCCAATCTCATAGTTACCCATGTGTAACAATCTCTACTCTTGCAAACCAGCCTTCAATTCATTACAAGCTGAGCTTTACAAAACTATCTTGGAAACGATGAAGATATATCACGCGATGAATTCTCATTGACATATCTACTTCCTCCGCAAATTTAACAATAAAGTTTGACAAAAATAATTAATTAACAACCCATATCTTTCATATAATATACTTTTTCTATCCCGAGAAGGATGTTACATATTTGTCTAAATTTAGATGTATTTATACAGTAAAACACGTCAAGATATATGCATATCTATAAATCTACGACTCCTTTTCGAGACAGATGAAGTACATAATTGATATTATTATAAATTTTTCTTGACAAATACTTTATACATCTTGATTCGTGCTACGAAGAATTGCAAGTGGGTTGCAATTAAGATTTTTAAGTTGCGTGTGTGTGTGTGTTAAATTAGTTATTTTAGTTAGTACAAGTAGGTTGCAACTATAAAAAAATTCAGTTATAAATAGGTTCTAACTAAGTTCATTTGTAGTTGTAAGTGGGTTGTAACTGAGTTTATTGCACGTAACGTCAGGTGACCGGGAAATATTGTGTCTAAGACATAGGAGCGTCCTTTATAATTATACGAATTATATATCAAATATTTTATATACTCCCTCCATCCCGTAATAGATGTCTTAGATTTATTAAAATTTGAATGAACCCATATACTAAATAGTGTCTACATTCATTTAAATTTTAACAAATATAAGACATCTATTTTAGGACGAAGGGAGTATATATTTTAATTTGTATCAAAGACAAATTTAAAAAGTATGTGCAACTTATTCATTGAAATAGAGAGAGTATCTAAATAATATCCACAGTAGCTGGGATTATAAAATCAAATACAAAACTACCCTCTGTTCTTCAATTTTTTTTTTTTTTTTGGAACGGCCTCTGTTCTTCATTATTGCTCACATTACACTGACCCAACCAGACACGGAACGGTTTTGCCATGGACATGGCCAGGGAGGGGGGAGAGTGGGGGTTTTTTTTTGCACGGGGGGAGAGTGGATAGAGGCGCATCCAACCAAAAAGCCCAACACATGTACCGTGACACCCAAACCCCCAACGAGTTGTAGGGGGATATCATCATCATCATCCCTCCGGTCTTCACCTGTTTCACACTATAAATAGCTCACCCAATGGATTCGTTGCACATTCCCTCCTCTCCCCCTTCCTTCTCTCTCTCTTCCCCCGTCTCCGCAACTACAAGATGAAGACAACCCACATCTGTATCTACGCCATCACGCAGCACCACCACCACCACTAAACAAGAGAGAGAAAGCGCAGACAGGAAGACAGAATTGGCCTGCCAAGAAAACAAAAGAGAGATCAAACCAAGAGGGAGAATTGGCGAGAAACAGAGAGAGAGAGAGAGTCCTCGAGAGCTAGCGAGCGAGAGTGATGGGGATGAGGGTGCCGGGCTGGGTCGGGGGCCTGGTGGAGGAGAGCTTCTTCGTGGGGTGCGAGGCGCACGAGAGCCGCAAGAAGAACGAGAAGAACATCTTCTGCCTCGCCTGCTGCACCAGCATCTGCCCGCACTGCGCCCCCACGCACCGCCACCATCCCCTCCTCCAGGTTACTACTATTTCTTTCTCCCTCCTTAATTCAACTCGCTCGCCACTAAATCTTCTTCCCCCGCCTCATCTCTGTCCAGTTCTTGGTTAATTTCTTGCTGCATGCTAGTAGAGAAGTGAGTTCGCAATTCTTGCTCATCTAAGCCGGCGGCCATGAAGATGCATGATCCCCTCCCTCGCCGTTTCGCTTTCTTTTAATCGCATGCTTTTCTTTCGTATAATTGCTCTGATTTTCTCCCCTTCTCCGATTCGCGTGTTTCCTGCAAATTTTCTGCAGTCGATCTTGTTCGTCTATTAGCAGGCAGCGAATCGAAGGATCAATGTTGCATGCCCCAGTTAGATAGTCCAATCCAGGTTGGGCTTAATTACTACTCATATAAGACGAATTCGATTAAATAAATGGATCATGCTTGTAGGCTAGAGAAGGCCAAGACGAGGTGTATCTATCTGCCTATCCGTCTTGCTTTTTGTTTTGTCCTGTCCTGTCTTTTCAAGCGCTGTTCCTTTCTCACTTAGATTTGGCTTAAGCTCCCACGCATGATGTATTCCCGTCCCTCCCTCTATCTAGCTACTAGTTGTCTAGTATTATTGAAGCCTAGAACTCCATCTCTCTTTTGGAATTCGATGCTAATCTCGCCTGTACTTGCTCGGGTCCTTGTCCCTGTCGTCTTGCGAGTTCTTGGTCATATGCCACTTTTCAAGGCCCTGAATTAGGATGGCGATTGCAACATGTAACCATCACCTAATAATCTGCATAAAGCAGACATCGCCGGGATTCTGCCTAATTTATCGCAGCTGAATGGATTCTGTCAGTTAGAGGCAAATTCTACTAGTAATTGCTTGCCTAGGTAGTAAATTCAGAAGGTAAAAAATAAAACGCCAGGAGTTGTCTTTTCTTTTAGTATTAAGAATGCAGATATTCTTTTTTTTTTAAGAATGCAGATATTCTCTTGCATGCAGTTGCTTTGTTCCTCTTCTGGATCTCTTTTGCTTCAATTTGCTTGTCCTCTTCCTGCCAGTTCCCCCGTCTCCTTTCTTTTCATCGCGACCAATTTGGTCGGTTTTTCTTGGCATGGGTAAAGCTCTGATGTGATGGAACTAGGGTCGATTTTCTTGTGTGGAGTTTTACTGCGCCTTTGGCCTTTCGCTAGAAATGGGCATATTCCTACAACACTACAAGGTGGATTTCACACTTCTTTTCTTGTTTGCTGCATTCATGCTTCTGCACTGCTACTTTTTTATCTTGTTTGCTGGGATGGGTCATTTCCACACTTGTGTATGTGTTCCCCCTTCTGCTATCTTTGCCAATTTACTGCAACGTCACATCCCCCATCCTCATTTCCAATCACAAAAAAAACAATTGATCCAAAAGTGATTTACCCTTGTTTCCAGGCGAACAATTAGCGTGCCCTATGAATCGTCCCATATCTTTATAGTATTGTCAAAAATTGATTTGATTACCTCATGATTCTAGGAAATTTTCCATATAAAGGCCTGTTTATCCAAACTGTTTTGCCATGTATGGAAACACATCCCTGCTCTAGCGCTCTTCCACATCTGCAAAGCAGGTGGGTGTGCATGGTAAGAAATGGGGCATCTTAGGATTGTTACGGCCAGGGCAAAGCAGATTTTACCAGATGCGCGCATGGTAAATGGTCTCCTTGTCTTTTTTACCAAAGAAAGCCTCAATGCTGTTCCTCCCTGCGATAGGGGGGGCCTCCCTTGATACTGTTCATTCAAGCCACAGTGAAGCGCTAGCCACCAAAAGAGCTTTCTTCTTCACCAGCTACTACGAGTACTCTCTATTTTTTACCATTTACCAGCACCCCTGATGGAGTTTTTTACCATCGTGCCCATCCGTTGCTGTCAATTATTTGGGCATTTATGCTGTACCCAGGAGGGGCAGTTGGTCATTGCACATTATTGTGGCCTTGGGTATGGCCAATGGTAGTACTACCACACGGTCAAAGCATTGTCCTCCATTGATGTGCCGCCCAATGGAGGAGTGCCGGCAGCAGTACCAATCCTAACCTGTAGAATTAAATCCAGAATTTCGCTTTCTCTGCCCGATCGCCAACCGCACGAATCTTAGGGCACACGTTCTAATTCCAGTTGTTCTCGTGTTTTTTTTTTTTTTGCATGCAATCAGGTGCGGCGGTACGTGTACAATGATGTCGTGCGCCTGGGTGACCTCGAGAAGCTCATAGACTGCTCCTATGTCCAGGTGATTAACCTAATTGTGAATCAGTGAAGTAATTTACTTTATCAAATGTAACAGTTGCAGTGCTGTACTACTTTGCTTGGTGGTATGCATAATTAACTGTGGGCGTGCATGTGTGACTCAGCCCTACACGATCAACAGCGCCAAGGTGATCTTCCTGAAGCCCAGGCCTCAGTCCAGGCCGTTCAAGGGCACCGGCAACGTCTGCCTCACATGTGACAGGATCCTCCAGGAGCCCTTCCACTTCTGCTGCCTCTCCTGCAAGGTGATTAACCAAAATGATGGTCACTAATTAAGCACTGTCATCCCTCGAGGAAAGAAAAAACAAATCGTTTACATGTGTCGGTGCATGTATAACCGTGTGTTTTGTGCAGGTGGACCATGTGGTGGAGGAGGGAGGGGACCTCTCCAACATCCTGCTGTACCGCGCCGCCGGCGACGAGCTCCCCTTCCCGCGCTTCGAGAACCTCCACGTCGGCGACGCTGGCTCGGGGCAGGTCACGCCGAACTCGATCCTCGAGGACCCGGTGCACCACCACAATGGCTATGGCTACGGCGGTGGCAGCGGCGGTTCCAGCGACAATGCAGGCAACGGCGATGGTGGCGGCGAGGCGGTGGTGAAGAGGAAGAAAGGGGTAGGGTTCTTCCCCAAGATGGTGCTGTCGTTGGGCAACAGGAGGAAGGGTGCACCCCAGCGATCCCCTCTTGCCTGAGATGAGTTCCCTTGTTTGCCAAAGCCCCACCCCACCACAACCCCCCTATATATGTGTGCCATATGCTGTTAATTACCAGTAGCTAGCTAGTAGTACAAGTACTCTATTTGGTGGTAGTGGCTTACTATTGTAGTAGTCGTAGTAGTGTGTGTTATAGTCCTATGATTAGGCATGTAGAGATCAGTTTGGGAGGGGCTAGGGCCACCCTCAAGCTAGGCAAGTGTGTTGGTTAGACGGAAAGAGAGAGAGAGAGAGAGAGAGAGAGAGAGAGAGAGAGGAAAGGTAGAGCAGTTCCCCCTGTTACATGGCCTAGGTAGGCACAAGTTCTTGTGTGGGCCCCACCTTGCATCGCATTGCAGGCAGGCAGGCTCCCCACAAGGTGGCTACCAATTTTGTATTACGATGTAACAGGGGTTTACTTGCGTACACCTCCATAACTATACCCCCCATATATATATATATATATGATATGTTGCTAAGTGATGTTTGTACATTGCTAGTATGTGAACCTGTTCATTATTACGTATTGGTGGACTATTTTTTGCAAGTTCATTTTCAGAGTCCGGTGTTTTTATGAATGTGGTGCATGCTCTCTCTCTCTCTCTCTCTCTCTCTCTCTCTCTCTCTCTCTCAATTATAAGACTGTCTGCAGTTTAAATTTTGGGCGGCATGTGATACACACCATCCAGCTCCCGTCCAAACTCTTCAATTGAGCTACTAGTGAAAAATGAGTGTCTTGTGGGATTGTGTTGATTTGTTTTGTTGTCATTGTGCTCTCCACTTCAAAATGTCTCACTGTATCCATTCTACAGAGAGGGGTACCCGAGTGTACCCCCATATCCCCTGCACTTGGGCCTGATTATCCTCCTCCCCCCCTCCCCTCTCTCTTCTTTTAGTCTTCCTTGCTAGATGCTGCATGTGCGGAGAAGTGGCTTGGGACTGTTTGTGCAACCAGTTTGATTGTTAGCAATGTGTTTAGACGCAGTTTCGTCGTGTTGTTTGTTTGTATGCATATGTGCTTTATTTCATTGTTGATGCATATTTCAGGTGTGTGGTTATTTGGAAATCTCTCTTGTGGTTACCAACTTCGAATGTGTTGATTTTACCATCACATTACTAAACAACACCGTATTGGACTGACATAGAACTAATAACATAGACTAAGATAATTCATAACCATATTAGTAAGCAGGTTCAACAACACATGCACGCCATGTTCAGGGGTGTATGTTAACACCCTTGATTAAAAGGCACCATCAACATGGGCATCTCATACCCGACCGCTGCTCCTCCTTGTCTGCCTCCCTCCCTCCCCTGCTTCTGAGAGTTCCTCTCCTCAGACCGGGCCCCTTCCATGGCCTCTCCGCCGGATTAGCTGGCTGGAGTTGGCAGGGAGGCGGCGCCAGAGTAGATAGGTTTAGGGTTTGTGGCGTCATGCCGGTAGTGGTCCTTGTGACCGTTGATGCTTGTGCTCAGATCTGCTGCAGCCAGATCTGGAGAGTAGGGTTGTTGTTTGCTGTTCTTGAGCTCCTGCGGCCGGAGCAGAGGATGGCGACGACGGCTGCAACATCCCCAAATAAAGCTGCTGTTTGTCGCTCCCTCTATCCTGCTGTATCCTTTCTCCTCCTTTCTTTGGCCGGCCGTGGCGGCGAGGGATGGAAGGTGGGGAGGAAGTGGTGCTGCAGTTGCGGGAGCGTCGGGAGTGTCCCTGTTCTGGCGTTTGGGCGCGTCGCCAGGCGGTGGTTGTCCTCTCTTGCTTTTCTTCTTCTTCCGGCCGGCCGTGGCGGCGAGGGGAACAAGAAGGACCGGCGGGGGTGGGCAACCAACTCTCCTTCATCCACGCGCGGCTGCTGTCTTGTTTACGGCTCTCCCTCTGTTCTTCTTCTCTCTGTCGGCTATGGAAGCGGGAGAGGAGTGAAGGGCAGATGTTGGGGCGCTGTCCAAGTCGGAAGCTTTGGGGTGCATCTGGAGCTTGTGCCCCTTTCGGCGTCTTCCAAGCAACGCCTCGCCGCTGCTATTTCCGGCCAGATTGGTGGCCACGCCGGGCTCGTCGCTGTTGATAGCGCGAGCGATTTCATCCTCTGTGAGAGGATCTCTGCTAGCATCATGGTGGCCTTCATGCCCCCCACGCAACCAAGTGGTTATGTCCCCGGTTGGTGCTGGGGCGGCGCCGTCGTGATGCTGTTCGTCGCTGGCGGATGCCAAGGACCTGATTGCTTTTTATCAATCCTTGCTAGGGTGTGCTTTGTAAGAGTGAGGGGTCCGGTTGTATTTTCTACTTTTATTTTAGACCTCATTGTAATTGTTCGCCCGCCGCTGGAATAGAAGCTCCTGGTCCTTCGGGACCTTTCCCGTTCAAAAAAAAAACATGGGCATCTCATGTCCCAAGAACATCAGTGGTTCAACCCCTGATCAAAAGCCATTACAAGCTTTGGAAGTTCACCATCAAACTACTACAAGTTAGCACATAAATATCTAGCCGCCTAGAAGTGGTCAGATATGGTGTATGCTTGGTGGTGGAGCTGTTGGCCTTGTATATCGTCATCTTAAAGCCAAATGCGTGAATATTGAACTCTAGGACGACGGTGTGCTTGAGGTCATAGTTGTAGACGATCTAGGATACCAGAGTAGTCCGATCCACTTACACCCATTTGTCGCACCAGCAATAGGCAGACACCGACACGACACATGGCAGAGGGATCTTGATCCACTCCTTTGGGCCCTTTCAGAACGCCGATGGAATGACAAGCATGTGTAAGTCGTCCATGTCCAGTTGGATGATGCACCGACGTGGAACGTGTGCCCTGCGTGTCCCCATCCAATTGAAGACAAGCCAAGGTTTTTTTAAGGTTTTTTTAGCAGGAATTGTTGTTCTTTTAGCGCGGTAATGAAGGATGTCTTTCTCCTTGCAATTGACCCCAGAAACCCCTATTCACTCCTTTGGGTATCCTTTTCCCCACAAGGATATTGAATACAAAGGACCCTCTTTAGTGCTATTATAATTTTGAAAATGAGCGTGCAAATACCCATCAAACGTAAGTAAATGGGTGGCATGAGTGCACCCATGGGAGGAATGGGAGCTCCAATGGGACCATGGGAGGAATCGTTGGCATGGGAGCACCTCATGGTGGCATTGGAAGCACATGAGGTATAATGGGAGCACCTATGTGAGCTACAATGGGTGGATTCGTGGTTTCCATGGTATATCTCTTGCCTCCTATGAGTGATGCCTTTGGAGCTTCCACGGGTGATGGCACGTGCTCGTACACTACTACCAACACCGTCCAAGTCTCCAATGATGATGAAGTACAAGATGGAGATGACCATGAAAAGGATGAGGTGTGATAAAGCGTGAATGTTGATGTTTGTGTGAACTTCTATTATGATGAACCTGGATGTGTCAAATTATGCTATGCTTTTGAACCATGCCATGGATTTGAACTATGCTATGATGATCAAGTCCAGATCTTCAACTTATATGTGTGTGTTTAGATTTGTATGTTCATCATCATTATTGTTTGATCTTGCAAGTTGAGATGTGTTTGATCTTGGCAAGCGGCAAACAGTCTCGCACGCCCTCTGTTAGCGTGCCTGAAAAATGTATTTTACTGCACCTGAAAATGCTAGCTGCCGCGCTAAAACCGCTAAACCGGTGTTAGAAAAAGAAAGATACTCCCTCCATCCCAAGGCTTAAGGCTTTTTTTTAAGTCAAGTTATGAAAAGTTTAACCAAATTTCTAGAAAAAACTATAAAGAACTATGATATTATATAGATACCATATGAATATATATTTCATAATGTATCGAAGTGAATATATTTTATATAATATTAATATATTTTTCCATAAACCGGAGAACAAGTGTCGCAAAAACTTTGCGCTATTGTAGCAAAACCGGAGAACAAGTGTAGTAGAACTAACTTTTCACAGACATTGTAGCAAACACTTTGTATAATTATAGCAAAAGCATAGAACATATGTAGCAAAAGAATTATGACATCGTAGCAAAAATCTGACGTCGTTGTAGCACCATCGACGGCCACGCCTGTAGCAAACCTCGACGGCATATGTAGCAACACCTGTGTTCTTCGGTAGCACCGCCGGTGGTCGCTTGTAGCAAAACCGTGAGAATACGACTGTTGTCATCTATAAGGGCGGCCGCACGCCGGCCGAAGGTTGCATATGGCAACACAGTTGGACGAAGCTTTGCAGAGAGGCGCGCTCGGGGTGGAGGCGGGGGCTCCTTGGGGACGGTGTCCATGGCGGGTGGCCTTCATCAACAGGAGCAGGCGGGGCTGCTACGGATTGGAGGCGGAGCAGCGGGACGTCCTAGGCGGCGGCCATGGCCGGTGGCCGCCATCTCCGGCGAGAGGAGCGCGGCGGCATGGTGGCGTTTTCCTCGACGGAGCGACGCCCATGGCTGATGGCCTCCATCAACGGGGGTGGGCGGTGCTGCTGCGGGTTAGAGGCGGAGCAGGCGAGCAGCGGGATGCCCTAGGCGGCGGCCATCCACGGCGAGAGGAGCACGGCGGCGCGGTGGCTGCCGCGCGCACGCGAGATGCCGTACGTGAGAAAACACGGGATAAGGACAAGGTATAGCTGAAAAATGAACGGAAGGTTGCGGTGTGGGTCCACCTTACATACACGAGCGCGACGGAGAGCGATCTGGAGGATTGTTTCTCGATCCCGGGGACTAGTATTATTTTCCAACATTGTGAAAAAGTTTTGTAAGCTCCCGTCCAAAAAAACAAAAATGCTAATCCATGCAGCTGGAAGGCACATCAGGCGGCAACTCCCCACGAATACCGAGGCGATCCCAACACAGCATCCGGAACCGCGGGCCCTGTCGGCGTGACGGAGGATCGCAGCCAAACAAACTGCCAGCAAGATCTCCTAAATTATTGCGCCGAGGGACGCGTAACCACCCTTGGCTCTTGTCGTTGGTTGGCTAGCTAGCTGCCTCCGCCGCGTGACCTCGTGTGTGTAGTACTCCCTTCGTCCCGGTTTAAGGCTAGTTATAGTGGAAATAACTTGAGTAATAACATAGTCCTACATGTATTGCCAACTAAGCATTTAGATGACATAGCATGCAATTAAATGATGAGAGAGAGGCTTGTGGTAACTAGCTATATTACCATAACATCACACATTTCAAGACAAAATGAATCTACATTGCAATAAATAAGCTTTGCATGACACCACACCTATGTTATTTGCCACTATGGAGGTAGTAACTTAGACTAGTAACATACACATGTTACTACTCTAAGTTACTCCCCACTATGACCAGCCTAAAGAACACAATTTGCAATTCTCTGGACCCTAGGTGTCATCTAATTGGTCTATTTAATAGTATATAGTAGAACATGCATAAGGAGGAAAAGAGTTAGGAAAGTGTTCACATTTGTTCACACATGTGCATGCAAGCATTTTATTGCTTTCACACAGGAGTAATTACAGAGATTAAATGCTTTTGTGTCTAAGTATTTTGGGATTGCATGGTTTGCAAATTGTGTCCTTTAAACCGGGACGGAGGGAGTACTACAATTAGCGCCGACGAGGATTTGTACTTTCTTCGTTTTGAAATATAAAATATTTTATATTTATAAAACAAATATATTTAAACATTTTTTATTGTACTTCCTCCGTCCAAGAATAGATGTCTTTGATTTTTCAAATTTTGAATGAATCTACATACTAATTAGTGTCTAGACTTATCTAAATTTTAATAAATTTGAGACATCTATTTTAGGACAGAGAGAGTAAAACATCTTATATTTTTAAACGAAGGATGATATTAATAATCCCTAAAAAAAGGTACACTAGTATACGTATTCAGGTGTCCGTGTCAGTGTGTCACACCAGTTTTATCTGGCCAGAGTTCAGTTTCAGACAAAATTCTTGGAAGCAAAGGAGAGCACATGCCCCCTCCATTTTGGTAAGCTACATTTGTACTCCGGGAACAGCCAGCTATAGCTAATCTTGTGGTGTTAAACTAAGAAGCGATTAGCGACCTTCTCTCTTGCCTCAAGTGGGAAGAAAGGAACCATATGCATGCAAATATGCAATGCATAGATCAGATAAGCTGCGACCGTACAGGGACATTGTAAGTGCGTCCGTACACTGTCGAGCACGAGCAAGGATGGGCTTCGAAGTTTGAACTTGATTGGCTTATACCCTACCCATGTGCTGCTGTACGTGTCACGGGGGCCCGTGCGTTCACGTGTAGGGGTTTGACTCGCCCTTTATCTTAAAAAGATCGAAAGTCATTTCTGTAAGTTCTATGAAATTGTTGAAAAATCTGGATATATCCCGTGACGGCTTAGGTGATAGGCCCAAAACCCTAAAAGCTCCTTCCTATCCCTGTGCTCCTGGCCGCTGCTGCCGGCGCCGCCCACCTTGTTGAAACTAACGGAGGGCTGGAGAGGGACGCTCTGCTGCGTCGCATGGGAGGTGGTACGGCGTTGATGGGGGCTCAGGGTGGCTCGGCCTTATGGCTGGTGCCTGAGATCTAGCGGAGCGGCGATGAGGAGGTGGCATCGCTAGGTCGTGGTGGCCGTCGGTTCCCGCCCGGGTGCAGCCCACGACGCACGATCTGGGGTGTTGTTGGGACGCAATCTAGACCTCATGAGCCACTACGAGAAAAAAGATTGTTCATGGCACACCAATTTTGGACATTCGTGGCGCATGCAGCGCGCCACTAAACGTACGTCATGGCTAATTTTTAGCCGTGGCACACTAGGTGGTGCTCCACGGGTAAAAAAAGTTAGCCGTGGCGCACTAGGATAGGGGTAGCTAGTGCGTCACGAGTAAAATTTTCAAATTTCAAAAAACGGGAGATCTAGATCTCGCCGGTTGTTATCGTGCCTGTTATCCTTGTCTCCTGTCGTCGGAGAGGTGGCCGTTGTTGCCTCGTTGGAAAGGTGGTCATCATCACCTCGTTGGAAAGGTGGTCGCGTCGCGTCTTAGAGGTGGATGCTGCCGCCTTGTCGAAGGTGAAGAAGGAGGCCGGAGTAAGGATGTCGTCGGAGTAGAAGGAGGCCGGAGCAAGGATGTCGTCGGAGGTGAAGAAGGAGGCCGGAGCAAGGAGGTCGGATAGAAGAGAAGGAGAAGGAGAGGAAGGAGAAGAGGAGGAGGAGAAGAGGAGGAGGAGAAGATGAACAAGGAGGCCGAAGAGAAGAGAAGGAGAATGAGAAGAGGATGAGAAGGAGAAGGAGAAGGAGAATGAGAAGGAGAAGAGAGGAAGAGGAGAAGGAGGAGGAGGATGGGAGAGGAAGGTGGAGGGGAAGTAGGAAGAGGTAGGTAGGTGTGGCCAGCGGGATTCAAACTTAGCGGTGGCGCACCATTATGAAGTGTGCCACGGCTAAGTGACTTCAACTTTTTTTTGTTTTCAAAATTCTTCTTTTTGCGATATCTTTTTTTTTCTTTTCAAATTTTAAGAATCTAAAAAATTGGTAAACGGTCTCTGACAATTGTGAGCGGATAGAAAATTTCGTGCTCGTCGTTTTGATAAATTATAGATTATTTTTCGACATCGTATGCAGAAGTTACGGTCGTTTTATCATGTCATGACCTTTTTGGAAAAAAGATTGAAATTGATTTTTTTAATTTTGCTAGAACTTATATCTGAAATTATTTTATTTTAAGTGTTTATCATTTTCTGTTATTTTTTTCAAACCTAAAAAGGCAACCCCGAGAGGATGGAGCTGAAATTGGGCAGTGCACTTAGCTATGGCGCACTACTATGAGGTACCCCACATGTAACCCACGTAGCCATAGTGCATGGACTCCATGTGCGCCACGGGTAAGTGGGGTGCGCTCGTAGGCACCCTGGCCCACAGATAGTGGTGGCGCATGGCACCAATGTGCGCCACGACTATGTGGCCAACCCGTGGGGCACTTCTTTCCGGTGCGCCGTAGCTATTTTCCCGTGGGGCATTCCCCCGCACATGTACCATTGACATGCAGATTACCTAAAGACGTTTTCTAGTATTGAGCGCAAATCTGATCCGGTGGCGTCCATGTTGCGATTCTGATTCAGGGGTCTTTGATCTTCAATTGAGCCTTCCTGCTACTGCTTTGTTAGCTGCTTTCGTTCTAGATGTTGACTAGTGGCGTGGGGGCTTGCTCGTCTACTGAGAATAATGGCGGTGGTCCTAGGATTCCTCTCGCGCCAAGATGAGGATCGACTTGTTTCTTGTCCTTTTTGATCTGGTCGGAGTGGCGAGTTTCAGAAGAATTCGACGGCAAACTTACATGGGCGAATAATGCGTGGAGATTTCCGGATTGGAGGGATTTACGGTCATGCGCATACATGTTTTACTCTGATCGTTTGGGCAGAGGGAGCGCTTCGAAGCTCGCTTGGCTGTTAATATCATGGGACATGTTCTCGTTTCATGGTGCTAAGGGAGAATGTCATGCAGACCGAGATATAAGGACCGACAATGGTGGTTCGAGTCTGAATGGTGATGAGGAATAGCTTGGTGACTCGTAACTTGGAGCAGTTGTTGGAAATATGCCCTAGAGGCAATCATGTATGATGAGATTTCCCATTGTATTCATAAAGATATAAAGTTGTCCTTATATAAACATCTGATGTATATCATTGAATATGTGATTCGGTTGTGGAACTATGCATTCATGTTGTTTGTACTAAATATCCTTGGTCATCGAGGTTGTGCTGGACACACAACTTAGACCAATGTGAAAGCCGGCTTGATGACTCGGTTCCACTTGTCATGGGCATGGAGATGCCATTCCGACTTACACAGACTCGGCTAAAGAGTTTAGCGAGTCGGATTGACCCATATTGAGGTACAACGAACAAGTTGTCATTTGTATATCTCAATCAATGTAATCCTTAGACCTGAGGTTGTTGCATAGTCCGAGTTGAGGATCACCGACTTAGGTTTTGTCAAACGCTGATCCGTAACCGGGCAGTTATAAAGGCAGAGTTCGGGTCGACTGAGAATCAAGCTGCGTGATGTGAATAACCAAGATGGGATTTTGCCCCTCCACTCGGAGATATATTCTCTAGGCCCACTCGGAAGATATGATTCGGAAAGCATGGCCATGCACGAATCGGTTAAGTGTTAACCGAGACGGTCGACTAAGAGTTAGTCGGGTGAACCACTTATCTCGGATCGAGAAGAGAGTCAGACTATTTAAGGGATGGCAATTATTCGCCTATAGTCTGACAAGGTATAAGGCAAAAGGGACTCGGACGCAAGTCACATTGGAAAGGCAAGTCGTCATGACTCTTTGGTACTTGGGAGTCGGCACGTTCTGCTAGGAGCCGCTGCCGACTGATCGATTGTGAGTCGGATTACAATCGTGTCCGAGTAACCATGAGCCTGTCGGGTCACACACTTAAGAGCGGGAGCAAGTCCGGGTTGGACCGAAGCCGAAAATCAGTCCGGGTTGGACCCAAGCCGGAAATCAGTCTGGGTTGGACCCAAGTCGGAAATCTGGTCGGGTTGGACCGGAGCCGGATTAGGACTGAGTCAACGAGTCGGACTAGCGGTGACTAGTGTTATATGGGCTTTAGTTAATGAGCCACGAGAGTGGAGCCCACGTTCACTCCCTATATATAGTGGATCACAGTAACCCAGAAGGGTTAATCGTTGTTCGGTTAGGTCATTCCATGTGTTGGAAACCCTAGCTCCACAGCAGTCCTGCCGTCGTATCGAACCTAGCAGTTCGCCGCCGGTGCTCCTCCTTGTACGTGTGGATACCAGCAGAGGTGTTGTACGATCAGCACCAGGACGATCGGATCGTGAGGACTGCACTGCATCAACTGACGCGCTTTATTAGTAATCCGCAACCGCGCGTCTAGTGGTAAACCTCGTGGCCTTTTACCTCGGCTAGATCTTGGGATCACCACGTTAGAGGAAAAAGTTTTGTTTTATCTATGTGTGGCCCAACAGTGGTATCAGAGCGATAGCTTCTGGTTTTAGGCTCGAGATCTCGCATATGTGATATGCGGTAGGCTGTAGATGAGATCTATATGCTGTTTTGGTGGTCGATCTATGAGATAAATCGGTTTTGTACGAGGTTGATTGGACGGGGAAAGGTAGATCTGATTTTCGTGATCATACTGCTGAGGTTGTGGAACGACATACCCCTACCGGTCGGCTTCCGCCATCGAGGTAGACTGTGACACGTAAATCCAGAGGCGGTGATCAAAGATCAAAAAGTTTGATCGAATTGTAACAATGGTCAGAATCCATGTCCGGACCACCGGCTTCTCCCTGTCGTAGCGCCTTAGATGTTGTTGCGAGTTTCACAACACCGGTAGATATTGTATCTATGCATAACTTGTGTTTGCAGGAAGTTGTGAATGGTATGGTTCATGTGCATGTGATGTATGTGTGTAATCCATATGTGATATGCGAATCACGGTTTTGTCAGCCGGCTAGAGCCTAGGTGCTATTATTTTATTGTATAACGACCTGCGTGTCGGATTCTCAATGTAATTTACTTTACTAAGCTAGTGTAGCTGTTTGGAGAATCCAGATGACATGCAAGGCGATGTACATGTCGACGACATGGAGTAAGACGGCAAGTGACAAGAGTTGGCACGAGTCGGATTATAGGCTTTGTGGAGATGGAGATCGCCATGAAGGGAGCCATACCATTTCACATTATAATTGCTTTATTTTGTGTTATTGTTATGTCTCTGTTTTACCTCTATTAGATAGTCGGTAAAATTTAATCTCTCAAAGAAGGTCTAGTCGGTTTTCCCGCCAGTGTTTGCACCATCACAAGTCGGACATTTTTGGTAGTGGGCTCATAAAATTGAGGTGCTGCCAATTCTTTTTGACTAGGTGGGTTTGAGTCGGACTCTTACTGCGGAAACACTCGGTAAGCTAGACGGGTCTATCACAACGGTTGTGGGGCTCGGGGAAAAGTCGGATGGGAGCCAGGGCATGTGATGTCACCCGTCCAACAGGAGTCGTATGAGATACGATTGACAAGGAGTTGTCTACCTAGATCACTTGGCGGCTAGCGGTGATGCTAAAGATCACTAGCCGACTTGCTTATTTAGGGTCCTGAATCACTAAGTAACCATCGGAGGGATGTTGGTTCTAGTGGGAGCATAAAATATTAAAATGTTTAATATGCTTGATCTTTTATGAATACATGTCTTAAGTGTTTTGCATATTTCTGTTGTAGATCATGGCACCAAGTAGCGGTCACTCTCAGATATCCGGTTTTGCGTTGAGAACCATTTTTGAGAAAGATAAACTGAACGACACTAATTTTACAAACTGGTATCGAAATCTGAGAATTATTCTCAAACAAGAAAAGAAGGACCATGTCCTAGACAACCCACTTCTAGATGAGCCGAATGAGAATGCGACTGTCGCTGCCACCAATGCCTACCATCGGGCTAAGGATGAGTCCACAGATATTAGCTGTCTTATGCTTGCTCACATGAAACCGGACTTGCAAAAGTAGATCGAGAATGTTGAGGCCTACGATATGATCGAAAGCCTCAAAAGTATGTTCCAGGCTCAGGCGAAGACTGAGAGGTATCAAGTGTCTTAGGCCTTGCTGAGTTGCAAGCTTAAGAATGGTGATCCACTGAGTCCGCATGTGATCAAAATGGTTGGTTACGTGCAGTCTCTGGAGAGGCTTGGCTACCCCATTAGCGAAGAGTTCGCTACGGATATAATTCTGAACTCTCTTCCTAGTGCATATGGGCAGTTCATTTTGAACTACCACATGCATGGTATGGATAAGAAGCTCACTGAATTGCATGGAATGCTTAAGCAGGCAGAGGCGGATCTCAAGAAGGGCGCCAGTCAAGTGTTGATGGTGCAGAATAAGGCTAAGTTCAAGAAGAGTTCTTGGACTAAGAAAAAGGCTAAGTCAGGAGGAAAGCAGGTTCAGGACCCGGTCCCCAGCGCTTCCTCAGGGACCAAGCCATCTCCTTCAGCCGGATCCACTTGCTTCTACTGCAAGGCGGATGGCCACTGGAAGAGGAACTGCAGCCAGTATTTGGTTGATAAAGCCAAGAGTGGAGGTATGACTTCTGTTGGAGATATGCCCAACAGGCATTAATAAAGTGGTTATTATCATATCTTCATACTTATGATAAATGTTTACATACCATGCTATAATTGTATTAACAGGAAACATTAATACTTGTGTGATTTGTAAACATAAAAGAGTCCCTAGTAAAGCCTCTTGTTAAACTAGCTTGTTGGTTAATATATGATCATGGTTTCCTGATCATGAACATAGAGATGTTATTAACAACAGGGTCATATCATTAGGAGAATGATGTGATGGACATACTCCTATAGTTAAGCGTAGCATAAAGATCAAGTCATTTAATATAGTTCATTTGCTATAAGCTTTCTGATACATAGTAACCTAATTCCTTCGACCATGAGATCATGCTAATCACCATCACCGAAAGGATGCTTTGATGACATCAAACACCACACCGTAACTGGGTGGCTATAAAGGTGGCATTGAGTGTTCGGAAAGTATGGGTTGAGGCACATGGATCAAGAGTGGGATTTGTCCATCCATATGACGGATAGATATACTCTGGGCCTCTCGGTGGAATGTCATCCAATTAGCTGGCAAGCATGTGACTGGTTCACAAGGGATCACATATCACGGGAACGAGAAAAGAGTACTTATCAGTAACGAGGTTAAACTAGGTATGCAGAGATACCGACGATCAAAACCTCGGATAAGTAAACTATCGTGAGACAAAGGGAAATTGGCATCGTATGTAAGTGGTTCATTCGATCGCAAAGTAATCGTAGAAATATGTGGGAGCCATATGAATTTCCAGATTCCTCTATTAGTTATTGATTGGAGAAGTGTCTCGGTCATGTCCGCATAATTCACGAACCGTAGGGAGACACACTTAAGGATTCGATGTTGTTGAGTAGTTATGGAATGATGAGTAAGAGACCGAATGTTGTTTGGAGTCTCGGATGGGATCCGAGATATCATGAGGAGATCCGGAATGGTCCGGAGAATAAGATTCATATAAGGAAAGTCCTGTTTCAGAGTTGGGGAATGATTCCGATGTTTTCATCGGGAATGTTCTAGAAGGGTCCGGAAGGTCCAGCACTCCGGAGGGGAAGGGTGCATGAATGTGTCATAACAAGTTGGAATGGTTGAATCATGTACTATGTGTAATCGCTGAGCAAAATAAAGGGATAAATCAAATCCTAGTTTAAAAAGTCAAACGCCAATTTGAAAAGTCAAACGGCAAGTTTTCTTGGTGGAGGGAGAGTAGGAAACCTACTTGGGGAGGAAGTCCCACTCCCTCCACCCGCCGACCAAGGAGGAGGAGTTGGAGGAGGACTCCCTCCTCCTAGGCGCCTCCCTCCCACCTATAAAAGAAGGGGCAGGGGTGCCCCCTCTACCTACACCTCTCTCCTCTAAACCATAGCCCTAGCCGCCAGCCTCCACCAAGTCGCCGCCGCCCCTAGGGTTTGCGTAGCCGCCGAGTTGGGGCTCTCCCCTTGCCCTAGCCGCCGGTCTAGCTCTCTCTCCTTGGCGCCTCTAAACCCTAGATCGCCAAGGCCTCTCTCATAGTCCACCATACTCGCTCCGGCTTAAGGCGAAGCCCTGCGAGATCTCCCCTCTACTTCCGGTACCACGCTGTTGTGCTGCCGGAATCACGAGGAGAGTGCTACAACCTCCGCTGCCTGCTGGAACAAGGGAGAGGAAGGTCTTCATCGAGTACCAAACGTGTGACCGACTACGGAAGCGCTGCCGGAACGCAGCGCCGGAAGGATCGTCTACGCGATCTTGAGATCGGCAAGAGTACGACTACATCACCCACGAGAATTTGCTCTCGTTAACCGCTTTGGAATCTTTGAGGGTGAGTTCCTCTATCGACTCGTTGCTACAATCTAGTAGATAGATCTTGGCTTGTTTGTTTGCATGCGATAGAAATTTTTTGTTTTCCATGCTACGAACCCCTACACTGGTATCAGAGTCGTGTCTATAGGTAGATCTGTTGCACGAGTAGAACACAATGGTCATTGTGGGCGTTGATGCTTTTGTTGTCGATTGCTTCTTGTGTACTTTGCATCTTGCAGGATGGTGGGATGAAGCGTCCCGGGCTAACCTTACATGACATCGTTCATGAGACTTGCTCCACGCTTGACATGCAACTTGTATTGCATAAGTGGCTTTGCGGGTGCCTGTTTCTCCCAACATAGTTAAGATTCAATTTACAACGGGTGATTGACAATACTAGTATCAATGTTGTGGTTCTTGTTCGTAAGTTAGAACGACACTTATTGAAAGCCCCAAACCACGTAAAACATGCAAAGAAAATTTGAGGCGTCTAACTTTGTTTTGCAGGGGTGTGCTGTGATGTGATATGGCCATGATTGTGATTATATATGATGTATGCAATGTTCCTTATTGTAAGTTGGCAACCGGCAGGAGCCATATGGTTGTTTCCATTAAGTCCTTCGTGTCTATTATTCAAAGTAGTTGTAATAGTTGATGCTGGTGGAAGACAACCATGAAGCGGCGCCATTGACGTTGACGCCATACCGGTGATGATGGAGATCATGTTCGTGCTTGAAGATGGAGATCGGAAGCACAAGAAGAAAGGCCATATCATATCACATGTTATGAATTGCATGTGATGTTAATCCTTTTATGCATCTTGTATTGCTTAGTTCACGACGGTAGCATTATAAGATGATCCCTCAAGCACACAAATTTCAAGTTTTAATGTGTTCATCCTTAGTAAGCACCGTTGCTAAAGCTCGTTGTTTCGAAGCACCATGTGATGATCGGGTGTGTTAGATTCTGCGAGTGTATACAACGTGAGCAAGCCAGATTTGCTCATGCAGAAGCTAAGGTTTGATCTTGACGAGCCTAGCATGTACAGACATGGTCTCGGAACACGGATCACCGAAAGGTAAAATCATGAGTCATATAGTAGATATGATGAACATGCTGATTGTTCGCCATTGAAGCTACATCAACTCTCGTGATGATCGGTTTTGATGTGGTGGATTTGGTTCGTGTGATCACTAAAACAATGTGAGGGATATTGTTTTGAGTGGGAGTTCAACGGCAATGTAATTAAAAGTTGAACACTATTTATCATAAATTAAATCAAGTGAATTTGCATAATTGTTGTAGTCATTGGCTTCCGTTTACCACCTTGCGCTTAGTTATAATTGAGATGATAGAATTATAGAATTCTGGTTAGTTACTTTACGAACTAGTGTCGTATTGTTTTGAAGTGTTAATCTAAAGTTTAAGAGTCCAATTGCAAACTTTCAGTAAGTTCCGGTTACTCCATGAAGTTTAATAATTGGTATTAAATCAAGAGTGACAATTCCAAGTGTTAGTGTATGAGTATCATGTTTATCTCCATGATTCTTGATATTCAAAGGATTGTCTTAATATCAAGGTTATCTAGGATCTGAAAGAGTTGTTTCAGAAACCATGATGTGTGGAAGATATTGTGATATCTGAAACGAAGTTTTGGTTGCAACATGATAGAGTATAATATGGCAAAGGTCATGTTCTCATATTTGATGAAAATTTGCAAAAGGTTGGAGACACTAGTCGTCTTAATTCTCCAAAAGGTTTTGGAGAGCAACATTATACTCGCGATTCACCGTTATAAGCTAAAAGTAGCTTGATCATGGATAATTCCATGATAAGGGTGAATATTTGATGTAGGTAAAATGTTTACTACACCAAGAGATTACTAAAGAAAGGAATTTGAAAGAACACCAAACATTTGATGATGGTGACCTACTTCAAAGTGCAAGTCCAAAGACATTGGTATTTTACTATACATGCTTTGGACTATGTGTCATGTATATGGCTCCACTATTGATATTGATAGATTTTTCCATATAGAAAAGGAAATACTGAAAGAGAATCTCATAAATTGTAACATCCCTAAAATCATGATTTCAAAGTTTGCATATCATTCATGCATGCATATAGAATTGAGATCAATTTCAAACTCATTTCAGAAAAACAGAAGCACATAGTGCTATGTTTTTATGTGAGCAAACTTAATCAAGTGGCCATCCCCATTTGAAAGTTTGAATGTTTATAAAACTAGTTTGTTTGCTTTCTTTGTTGAAGGGTTTGTGTGTAGAATTTAAACCAATATTTACAAATTGGAAATAGGTTTCAAAGAACCATTTTTCAAACTATGCAAATCAAGTGCCAAGTCCCTGATATTTTGTTCTCCAAGTGTGACCAAGCCTTTGCAAAGCAACCACTTGTTTTTATGCCTATATTTGAGACTAGTACACACTGCAAAAATCCCAAGAATATTTGAATTCAAATGGAACTTGAATTCATTTGAAAACCTATTCAGAAAATCGAAACAGAAAAAGAAAAAGGAGAAAGAATTGGAAAAGGGCCGGCGCCAGGATTCTAGCCCAGCAACAGAACTGGCCCAACTAGCCCACCCGGCTTTCCTCTCTATCTCTCTCTCTCGCACGCGCAAGCGCACCCAAGCAGTCGCTGACCACCAGACCCCACCTCCTCTCTGCGTGTTTTGCTGACGAGCGGGCCCTCTCCACGTGAGCGTCGTCTTCCCCAAATCCCGCGCACGAACTCCGCCGCTGCCCGTTGCCTGCCTTGATTTCTAGAGGTAAATTGCATTGATATAGCAAGCGTTTCTTGTCGAGCCTCTGGCTATATAATCCCCACACTCTCGCGACCATTTCCCCTCAAACAATTTTTCCTTCACGCCACCAGGCTGCCCACAACTCGCTCGACGCCGCCGCTGTTCCGACGACCGCGCCGATGAATTCCGGTGAGCTCTGTGTTCCCCTCTGTCTCTGGCTCATGCTATCAAGTTCAGCAGGTCTTTGCGCACCTACTGACACTCCCCATTTGTCCTCGCATGATCTGTAGCTCCAGCAACGTCGACGACTGACCGCCACCGTTCTCTGCACGAACTCCGGCGACCTCTCCCCGTAAGTAGCCGCCGCCCCTTGCCCTCTGACTGATACGCCTAGAATCCCCATCGTCTTGCGCATCTAACAGTGCCTCTCTTTTGGCTTAGCGCGACGAGGAACCTCGCCAACGTCGACGACTGACCGTGCCTGACGCGTTCGCAAACTCCGGCGAGGAATCTTCGACGACCCCGTGCGCCCCTTCCCAAGCCATCGCCACCTTGAGCATCAGCAGCCCCCTGCGGTTCTGGTAAGCACCTCCTTTCATCTCCGGGCGACCTGGAACGCCAACACCGCCGCTGACTGACGCGCCGCCGCCAGCCGCCGTCGCTAGCGCCGCTCGTTTTTGGTTAGATGATTTGTAGCCGTCAGATCCAGATCCAGCGCGTAGAATTAGTCCACTTAGCGAAGGGGTATGGTTAGATCTAAACCGTGCAGCGTTAGTTAGATACTACGGCTCGCGAGCATGATCCGGAGCGAATCGGTACGCGCCAATAGGAACATGACGCGTGGCTAGGGATAGATTCAAAAACAGTTTTGAAATCAGATTTTGATCCAAAATTGAAATAGCTATAACTTTTGATTCCCACGTTAGATTTTTGCAAATTTTATACCGTTGGAATCAGGGAGACAAGCTCTATCTGAATCTGCAATGTGTTTAGTGAAAAGTTTCTTTTAAAATGACTTTATTTGCAGTAACTTGTTTAAGGCTATTTTGAGTATAGAAATTGTTTAGAAAATTGTTTAAGTGTAAAGTAAGCATGGTTTAGCAAGTTTTTGACTTGTTTATAGATCAGTACCTTGCACTTGCTTGGTTAGATTTCAAAAATCATCACTTAGCATTTTATTTGGCATGCATGCATATATTTTATGTTTGTATATGAATTGTGTGTTACCATCTTTGTGTAGATTTTGGTGCTAGTGACTGTGATTGTGAAGAGTGCTACTCTCCCCATTACCAAGGCAAGTGGTACTTCATGATTATTTTCCATCCCTATATTTTGTACAAGCATTAGAAATATTTTGCTAAGTCTTGCATGTTACTTTTTGCCAAATGCTATGTTGGGAAATCCTAAGTAGTTGTAGAATTGCTAGGAATTTTCCCAAGTTAAGTTACTATGCCATGCTTAGCCTAGCTAGTAGCAACCAAGGGTTGGTAAAGTATATACATGCTATGATGAAAATATTTCTAAGTCTTTGGACTTATGTTTTCTTAATAAAACAACTAAGTCAATAAATCTCCTGGGTGGAATGGGACTTGAATGGTGGTTTTTGGTTGAGTGGTTACACAAGGCCCATGGATATGGTTTACCTTGTGTATCTCACTTGTGGTATGCCACCCAGGCACAAAGGGATTTTGGAGGCCAAGTGTTGAGAAGCTTATAGTGCAGCCACTTGGCAATATGGGCTCTGCCTTGATCATATAGGTTGCTAGAACTTAGTCATTTGACAGTTGGTGGTAGTGGGAATGATAGGTTGGAATGCGTCCATTTGGCTAAGGGAAGGCTTCTGAAAGGTCCTGTCTTGGGAAACCAAGTCTGGTGGGGAAAGTGCACAATCTCTGCAGATGGAAAATCTAAGTACTTAGCCAAGTCCATGGCAATGGACAACTTGAGCAACAAGACATGGAAGCTATCAATAATCTCATCACTCCAACTTCTAAGTAAAACTTGTGGGTGAACAAGGGTGAAGGACCTCAATGTCTATTGATGGTTTCTTGGGAAAAGTTTTTGACAAGGAAAAACTTAGTGATTTCAACTAATAGGAAAACTTATTTTGAGCAAAGCAAGCCAAGCTACACTTAGCCAAATTGCATATAGTAATAGTCCACTTAAAAATTTACTAAGGTATCACTTGCCAATACTATTCCAAAGTATTGACCCACTGTGGCTGTAACTTGTGATGTTGCAGGTTATTCCGATGATGATTAGGTGTCATGAGTCTACACTCAACATGCTTGCCTGTGGCACATGAAGATGAAGACTTATGTTATTTACTTATTCCAAAACTCTTGTATTAGGCCTGTGGCCTTGAGTTGTAAAAGACTATATTTTATCTCTGGAATGGATGTAATAAATGACCTTTGTATCTGTGTACTTCATCTTAAACTGTGGATGCTAGCGTTGATCCAGGGACTAGCATTGCAATCACAGGGATCCTTTTCCTTTACAAAGGAGGGATCTTACATAAATATATCGCAGAAAAGAAAAGACTAGAATTGTTCAGCTTAAGTATATAGATGATATATATGTTATGGCTATATTCTTTGCTTATTAAACAATGTGGTTCTTAAGTATTTGATACTGAATTTGTTGGTGTGAATCGTCATACGAAACAACACAATTCATGAACTGCAAATGGCCTAAGTAACTAGCAAAAGAATATGTGATGATGTTCATCGAGAACAAATAAAAGGTTATTGTGTTGCTCGTTAAACATCAAAGATTGCCTTCAAGATTTGTTTTATCAGGTATTATGAGAACAAAAGGGTTGTTCAAATAATTGCGTAATCCATAAAAGATGGATGATTCACAAATCTCGTTGGAGAAATCACATCCATAAAACTAGTGCTAAAATGTCAAAAGACAAATTGATTGAAAGATCTCTTAGGAAGTGACATCGCTGTTTAAATTATATTGGAAAGAAAACATGGAGAAACTCCATGTGGATGGAATTTTGGAGTCTTTTTGATTTTTGATCAAATGACGCTTGTGAAACTTTCCTAGAGATAACTAAAACTTCGTTCATAGGCCAAAAGGGAATGAATGACTAGCTTATTGGAACTTGTACATATTGTTGTATGAAGTCCATTATGTGTAGTCAAGAGCGATGGATTTCAACTTCATATGCTCTCTCCAAAAATTTGAGTGAATATATGAATATTTACTTAATAAGGATGAAGTATGAAACATTTGAAAAGTTCAAAGATTTTCAATATGAAGTGCAAAATCATTGTAACAAGAATATAAATAGTTTATGATAAGATCATAAAGGAAGATATTTGAGTTACAAATTTAGCATAATACCTAAGATTTAAGGAATCGCTCCGTGGATTTGCATTTCCCGAAACACCATAAGAGTATGGAGCGTTCGAGATATGTAATTAAACCTTGTTTGACATGGTAAGATCAAAGGTGTAATTCATAAAACTGCCATTATATTTTAAAAGATTAAAAGCTTTAGAGACTACCGTTTTTCCACTGAAAAGAGCTCCATCATAATCCGTTGAAATGACACCATATGAAGTTATGATTTGGGATAAAACCCAAGTTGTCCTTTCTTAAACATTGGTATGCTATGCATAAGAAAGATGTTTGCAACCAAAGTCGGATGAACCTGTCTTTGCATGTTATTTCGAATAATTGTTAAGTATTCCTCCATAACACTGGAGACAAAAGTGTTTGTTGCTTAGAACGTGAAGTTTCTTTGAGAAGGAATTTTTCGTGAAAAGTTAAGTGGGAGGACAATAGAACTTTGATAATGTTAAAAGAACCTTAGCTATATGTGCAAAGTTGCGCAGTGCCGAAAAGTGTTCCGGAGGCAACAAAAATGCTCATGGCTCACGTGCCTCAAAGGTTGTGGTTACGGAGGTCAAAGTTTCTATTGAACCAAGTAGGTCGAGTAAACAATCAAATACCAAGATTTGAGGGTTGAATCATTATTTGAGAATAATGAACGGAATACATGCAAAGAAGCGATGATGGGCCCTGACTCCATAAAATGGCTTGAAGCCATAAAATCCGTGATAGTTCCATACACGAGAAATCAAGTTTTGAACTTGAAGGACCCTCGAGAAAGGTGTAAGACCTTACATTTGTGTTTGGATCTATAAAGAAATAGACATGGATGTTTCACATCTATGAAATAGTCGACATGTTGGGAAAAGAGTTCACAACAATGTTCAAAGGTTGACTATGACAAGATTTAATCTTTCATAGCGATATTTAGTCTAGACGGATTAATGTAGCAACCACTACATATAATTTTGTTATGTGGTAGTTGAATAAACAAAACAAGTTCTTCTAATAGAATTGTTACCTAGGACATATGCATAACACGGTCCATAGGGTTTTGTTAATTCAAAGGTTGCTAAAAGCATATGCAAACTTCAATGGTTGAAGTAAGCATTGCGGAGTTGGAATCTTCACTGTGATGAAACTGTTAAAGGAGTTTAAATTCGTCGGAGACAATGAAGATGCTTGCATTTTGCAAGAAATTAAGTGGGAGCGCTAAGACATGTTTCTAATACATTATGTGGAAGACATATTGTTGATTGGAAATGATGTATCTTTCATTAACACATATTAAGAATTTCATCCCGATGAAAGACTTAGGCAAAACCCAAATATTTGGCTTCGATAGACGCTAATATGGTTGTGCCGAAAGTACATAGATGATGTATAAAATGAGTTCAATATAGAAACTACAAGAAAGGTTCTTGTCACACAGAAAGGATTGAATGAGTTCAATATTGATGATATATTAAAGTGTATTGACACTTGGTAAGTGAAACAAAGATTCAAGTATAGATTGATACTTGATGTATGAAATCACAAAAAGTATTTATATCAATCATACTGTGATATGTACAAATCCAGATATGTCCTATGCTCTAAATGTTATGAGCATATACTAGAATGATTCATAAGATGATCATTGGACGATAGTAAGGATATTCTTATGATTTTTTGGAAGAACTAAGAGTATATTATTTTGTAGAAGTGGCAAATAGATGGTTAGTTCATTGTAAAAGTATTACATTGATACTAATTTTGTCACAAGGTACAAATTAAGTTTATCTCAATCTAAACTAAGGGTGGCACAATATAATGGAAAGCAAGTTCCATAATGGATTTGGATGGGTTCCAAAGTTAAGACATTGTAACAGATACTACAACAAAAGGCTAAGTATATGACTGCTATAATAGCAGCTAAAGAGGGCATTTGTGTCAAGTAGTTTGTTATCAAACTAGGTGTAGTTCACAGCGGGATAATACTATGAAGATATATTGTACGACAATATTATCAACATGTTTTAACCCCAAAGAACTAAAGGTCTCACCAAAGGACCAAAATTATACAAAGCCATCTCATTAGAGAATCAGTGATGCGTAGAGACGCAAATACATGCAGTTACACACGGACCTGGAAGTGTCAGATCCGGAGATCAGTTGACCATTAGCAATCGTGTACATACAACACCGGAAAGCCATAGGTGTTGAATACACAAAGGTTTGAAACTAGATTATTGAATCTAGTGCAAGTGGGAGACTGTTGGAGATATGCCCAAGAGGCAATAATAAAGTGGTTATTATCATATCTTCATACTTATGATAAATGTTTACATACCATGCTATAATTGTATTAACAGGAAACATTAATACTTGTGTGATTTGTAAACATAAAAGAGTCCCTAGTAAAGCCTCTTGTTAAACTAGCTTGTTGGTTAATATATGATCATGGTTTCCTGATCATGAACATAGAGACGTTATTAACAACAGGGTCATATCATTAGGAGAATGATGTGATGGACATACTCCTATAGTTAAGCGTAGCATAAAGATCAAGTCATTTAATATAGTTCATTTGCTATAAGCTTTCTGATACATAGTAACCTAATTCCTTCGACCATGAGATCATGCTAATCACCATCACCGGAAGGATGCTTTGATGACATCAAACACCACACCGTAACTGGGTGGCTATAAAGGTGGCATTGAGTGTTCGGAAAGTATGGGTTGAGGCACATGGATCAAGAGTGGGATTTGTCCATCCATATGACAGATAGATATACTCTAGGCCCTCTCGGTGGAATGTCATCCAATTAGCTTGCAAGCATGTGACTGGTTCACAAGGGATCACATATCACGGGAACGAGAAAAGAGTACTTATCAGTAACGAGGTTGAACTAGGTATGCAGAGATACCGACGATCAAAACCTCGGATAAGTAAACTATCGTGAGACAAAGGGAAATTGGTATCGTATGTTAGTGGTTCATTCGATCGCAAAGTAATCGTAGAAATATGTGGGAGCCATATGAATTTCCAGATTCCTCTATTGGTTATTGATCGGAGAAGTGTCTCGGTCATGTCCGCATAATTCACGAACCGTAGGGAGACACACTTAAGGATTCGATGTTGTTGAGTAGTTATGGAATGATGAGTAAGAGACCGAATGTTGTTCAGAGTCTCGGATGGGATCCGGGATATCATGAGGAGACCCAAAATGGTCCGGAGAATAAGATTCATATAAGGAAAGTCCTGTTTCGGAGTTGGAGAATGATTCCGATGTTTTCATCGGGAATGTTCTAGAAGGGTCCGGAAGGTCCGGCACTCCGGAGGGGAAGGGTGCATGAATGTGTCATAACAAGTTGGAATAGTTGAATCATGTACTAGGTGTCATCGCTGAGCAAAATAAAGGGATAAATCAAATCCTAGTTTGAAAATTCAAACGCCAATTTGAAAAGTCAAACGGCAAGTTTGCTTGGTGGAGGGAGAGTAGGAAACCTACTTGGGGAGGAAGTCCCACTCCCTCCACCCGCCGGCCAAGGAGGAGGAGTTGGAGGAGTACTCCCTCCTCCTCCTAGGCGCCTCCCTCCCACCTATAAAAGAAGGGGCAGTGGTGCCCCCTCTACCTACACCTCTCTCCTCTAAACCCTAGCCCTAGCCGCCGGCCTCCACCAAGTCGTTGCCGCCCCTAGGGTTTGCCTAGCCGCCGAGTTGGGGCCCTACCCTTGCCCTAGCTGCCGGTATAGCTCTCTCTCCTTGGCGCCTCTAAACCCTAGATTGCCAAGGCCTCTCTCATAGTCCACCATACTCGCTCCGGCTTAAGGCGAAGCCCTGCGAGATCTCCCCTCTACTTCCGGTACCACGCTGTTGTGCTGCCGGAATCACGAGGAGAGTGCTACAACCTCCGCTGCCTGCTGGAACCAGGGAGAGGAAGGTATTCATCGAGTACCGAACGTGTGACCGACTACGGAAGCGCTGCCGGAACGCAGCGCCGGAAGGATCATCTACGCGATCTTGAGATCGGCAAGAGTACGACTACATCACCCACGAGAATCTGCTCTCGTTAACCGCTTTGGAATCTTCGAGGGTGAGTTCCTCTATCGACTTGTTGCTACAATCTAGTAGATAGATCTTGGCTTGTTTGTTTGCATGCGATAGAAATTTTTTGTTTTCCATGCTACGAACCCCTACAACTTCCGACTCAGGTACACTTGTTTGCAATGTTATAGACATTTATCCTGCTGATGCACCTAATAGTTCTTGGGTATATGATACCGGATCAGTTATTCACATCTGCAACTCGTTGCAGGGACTGGTAATAACTAGGAGCGTAGCAAGAGGCGAGGTTGATATTCGAGTCGGCAACAAAGCAAGAGTTGCTGCGTTGGAAGTCGGCACGATGCAGCTTCATTTACCTTCAGGATTCATTATGGAACTGAATAATTGTTATTATGTTCCAGTGCTTAGTCGAAACATTATTTCTGCTTCATGTTTGATGAGGCAAGGCTATGAGTCGAATATCAAGAATAATGGTTGTTCTTTGTATTTGAATGATATGTTTCATGGCTTTGCACTCGTCCAGGACGGGTTATTTAATTTGAATCTTGATGGTGAGTCGGTTTATAACATAAATTTTAAAAGGTTGAAACCAAATGATCTGAATATGACTTACTTTTGGCACTGTCGGCTTGGTCATATAAGTTGGAAACGCATGAAGAAGCTCCATGATGATGGACTCCTAACTTCGTTCGACTTGGAGTCGTTCGAGACATGCGAATCTTGCCTAATCGGCAAAATGACCAAGACACCTTTTGCAAAGAGTTGCGAAAGGGCGTCCGACTTGTTGGGACTAGTACATAGTGATGTATGTGGACCAATGCGCACGACAACCAGGGGTGGTTATGAGTACTTCATTACCTTCACTGATGATTTGAGTAGGTATGGATATATCTACTTAATGAAATATAAGTTGGAAGCCTTTGAAAAGTTCAAGGAATTCCAGAATGAAGCACAAAATCAACTCGGCAAGAAAATAAAGTTTCTTCGGTCAGACCGAGGAGGCGAGTACATGAGCCATGAGTTTGATGACCATCTGAAAAGTTGTGGAATAGTTCCTCAACTTACTCTGCCAGGAACGCCACAAAGGAATGGTGTTTCGGAAAGGCGGAATCGGACCTTGTTGGACATGGTACGATCAATGATGAGTCGGACAGATCTGCCTTTATCATTTTGGGGTTATTGTCTAGAAATAGCGGCGTTCACACTAAACAAATTACCATCAAAATCGGTAGAGAAGACACCGCATGAGATGTGGACAGGCAAAAAGCCGAGTTTGTCTTTTCTTAAGATTTGGGGTTATGAAGCATTTGTCAAGCGACTTCAGTCGGACAAGCTTACAGCCAAGTCGGATAAGTGTATTTTCGTGGGGTATCCGAGGGAAACCTTGGGTTACTACTTCTACAACCGAGAAGAGGGAAAAGTGTTTGTCGCTCGGAACGATGTCTTCCTTGAGAAAGAGTTTCTCAGTCGGGGAGTAAGTGGGAGAATGGTGCAGCTCAAAGAAATTCGAGAGGAACCGGCTAGTAGCGAGTCGGCAAAAACCTTGGAGGTTGAGCCGGTTGTGGTAGCTGAGCCGGCTGCAGCACCTGTACTACGAAGATTGGCAAGATTACGAAGTGTTCGTGATGTGTTACTGTTAGACAGTGATGAGCCGGCAAATTATTCGGAAGCGATGGTGGGATCTGATTCCGAGTCATGACTTGGATCCATGAGATCCGGGTTAAAGTCCATGGATGAAAATCAAGTTTGGAACTTGGTTGATCTGCCAAATGGTGCAAGACCCGTCGAGTGCAAATGGGTCTTTAAGAATAAAACTGATATGGATGGAAACGTTTCCGTCTATAAAGCGCGTCTTGTCGCGAAGGGGTTCCGACAAGTTCAAGGAGTTTATTACGACGAGACTTTCTTGCCCGTAGCGATGCTTAAATCAGTTCGGATCATGTTAGCTATAGCAGCCTATTTCGACTATGAGATATGGCAGATGGATGTCAAAACGGCTTTCCTTAACGGAAATTTAACCGAGGACGTGTATATGATACAACCCGAGGGTTTTGTCGATCCGTCTAATGCTGACAAGGTATACAAACTTCAGAAATCCATTTATGGGTTGAAGCAAGCATCTCGGAGTTGGAATATTCGCTTTGATGAGGTAGTCAAATCGTTTGGCTTTATCAAGAGTGATCATGATTCTTGTTTATACAAGAAGTTTAGTGGGAGCAAAGTAAACTTTATAATATTATATGTGGATGACATATTATTGATTGGAAATGATGTCTAGATGTTGCAAGAAACCAAGGAATCATTGGAAAAGAGTTTCTCAATGACAGACTTGGGTGAGGCAACATATATTCTTGGAATCTGGATCTATAGAGATAGATCAAGGAGACTCATTGGATTGAGTCAGAGTACTTATTTGGACAAAGTGTTGAAGAAGTTCAACATGGAATCGTCTAAGAAGGGGTTCTTACCGATGTCCCATGGTGTAAAACTTAGCAAGACTTAGTGTCCTTCGACAACTGATGAGCAAAGTCGGATGAGTGCGATTACGTATGCTTCTGCAGTCGGATCCATCATGTATGCCATGATTTGTACTAGGCCGGATGTTTCATATGCTCTAAGTGTTGTGAGCAGATACCAGGCTGATCCTGGAGAAATCTACTGGACAGCGGCTAAAAAAACCCTAAAGTACTTGAGAAGAACTAAGGATATGTTCTTGGTTTATGGTGGTGAATATGAACTCAGTGTAAAGGGTTACACGGATGCGAGTTATCTTACCGACTCTGATGATTCTCGTTCACAATCTGGATACGTGTTTATTATAAACGGAGGTGCTGTGGGCTGGAAGAGTTCCAAGCAAGAAACTGTGTCTGCATCTACAACAGAGGCTGAGTATATTGCCGCCTCGGAGGCAGCAAAGGAGGCTGTTTGGATGAGGAATTTCCTCATGGATCTTGGTGTGGTTCAGGGCTCGTCCAATCCGTTAGACATGTATTGTGACAACAATTGTGCTATTGCACAAGCCAAGGAACCTAGACAACACCAGAAGAACAAGCACATACTCATGCGGTACCATCTGATTCGCTAGTTCGTGGATCAGGGTGATATCAAGTTATGCAAGGTACACACGAATGCAAATATTACGGATCCGTTGACAAAGCCGTTACCCCAGCCGAAGCATGAGGCGCACCTAAGAGCCATGGGCATTAGATGCTTAGACATGTGATGTCGGAACATTGACTCTAGTGCAAGTGGGAGACTGTTGGGAATATGCCCTAGAGGCAATCATGTATGATGAGATTTCCCACTGTATTCATAAAGATATAAAGTTGTCCTTGTATAAACATCTGATGTATATCATTGAATATGTGATTTGGTTGTGGAACTATGCATTCATGTTGTTTGTACTAAATATGCTTGGTCATCGAGGTTGTGCTGGACACACAACTTAGACCAATGTGAAAGCCGGCTTGATGACTCGGTTCCACTTGTCATGGGCATGGAGATGCCATTCCGACTTACACAGACTCGGCTAAAGAGTTTAGCGAGTCGGATTGACCCATATTGAGGTACAACGAACAAGTTGTCATTTGTATATCTCAATCAATGTAATCCTTAGACCTGAGGTTGTTGCATAGTCCGAGTTGAGGATCACCGACTTAGGTTTTGTCAAACGCTGATCCGTAACCGGGCAGTTATAAAGGCAGAGTTCGGGTCGACTGAGAATCAAGCTGCGTGATGTGAATAACCAAGATGGGATTTTGCCCCTCCACTCGGAGATATATTCTCTAGGCCCACTCGGAAGATATGATTCGGAAAGCATGGCCATGCACGACTCGGTTAAGTGTTAACCGAGGCGGTCGACTAAGAGTTAGTCGGGTGAACCACTTATCTCGGATCGAGAAGAGAGTCGGACTATTTAAGGGATGACAATTATTCGCCTATAGTCTGACAAGGTATATCGTGAGGCAAAAAGGACTCGGACGCAAGTCGCATTGGAAAGGCAAGTCGTCATGACTCTTTGGTACTTGGGAGTCGGCACGTTCTGCTAGGAGCCGCTGCCGACTGATCGATTGTGAGTCGGACTCCAATCGTGTCCGAGTAACCATGAGCCTGTCGGGTCACACACTTAAGAGCGGGAGCAAGTCCGGGTTGGACCCAATCCGTAAATCAGTCCGGGTTGGACCCAAGCCGGAAATCTGGCTGGGTTGGACCCGAGCCGGATTAGGACTGAGTTAGAGAGTCAGACTCGCGGTGACTAGTGTTATATGGGCTTTAGTGAATGGGCCACGAGAGTGGAGCCCACGTTCACTCCCTATATATAGTGGAGCACAGTAACCCAGAAGGGTTAATCGTTGTTCGGTTAGGTCATTCCATGTGTTGGAAACCCTAGCCCCACAGCAGTCCTGCCGTCGTATCGAACCTAGTAGTTCGCCGCCGGTGCTCCTCCTTGTACGTGTGGATACCAGCAGAGGTGTTGTACGATCAGCACCAGGACGATCGGATCGTGAGGACTGCACTGCACCAACTGACGCGCTTCATCAGTAATCCGCAACTGCGCGTCTAGTGGTAAACCTCGTGGCCTTCTACCTCGGCCAAATCTTGGGATCACCACGTTAGAGGAAAAAGTTTTGTTTTATCTATGCGTGTCCCAACAGGAGTGGCATGCAAGTGGGAGCGGCTGCACATGAGAGGTTCACAGTCCTACCTTTCAGGGTGAAAACTCAGGGTTTGGCCTTAATTGGTTGTGTCCGACAATGGTGAAAGTGCAATGGACGTCGCCTAAAGGGGGGTGAATAGGCTTTTAAAAAATATTACGGTTTAGGCTCAAATAAATATGGAATAAAACTAACGTTTAATTTATTAAGCACAAAACCTAACCACTATGTTCACCAAAGTGCACCAACAACCTATGCTAAGCAAAACAAGCAACAAGATGATAGCAAGATATAAATACTTCAAGCATGATGGCTATCACAAAGTAAAGTGCATAAGTAAAGGGCTTGGTTGAGAGATAACCGATGGACGCGGAGACGAAGATTTGTTTCCCGAAGTTCACTTCCAAAGAAGCTACGTCTCCGTTGGAGAGGTGTGATGGCACAATGCTCTCCGAACGCCACAAGTGGCTCAACTTGAGGTGTGGTGGCTCGATGATCACCCACCGCCACACAAGGCCTCACCTAGGATGCGGAAGCACGCAACTCACCGACACCACAAAAGGATCACCCTATTCTCCCGAGTGCGCACCACAAAAGGCGGGCACTCCCTCCACTATGGGATGCTTGAGGGTGGTCACCGAACCCGTACAAGATTGGGGCTAACTCCACAACTCAACTGGAGACTCCCAACAACAAAGCCACAAAAGGCTACAACACCACAAAGGCCAACAAAGCCACAAAAGGCTACAAGACCACAAAAGGTCACAAGGCCACAAGAAATGAACACACCAACCGTCTAGGGTTCCAAGAACCCAATAGTAACAAGCCCACAAGCTTGAACTTGCCGAATCTCCGAGGAAAACTCAAACCTATGCAACAAATGCAAGAGGCGAGTCCTGCTCTCTCAAATTCCACCAAAGCTACAAAAGCTATTGGGGGAATAAGAGAGGAAGAACACAAGAGGAGAACACAAAACTCACCAAGATCTAGATCCCAATGATTCCTTCACAAAGAAGGGATTTGGCTTGGGAGATTGTAGATCTAGATCTCCTCTCTCAAATCTCTCAAAAGATGCAAGAATCATAGAAGGGGAAAGGGAGAGGAACAAGCTCTTCAAGGTCAACAATGGAGGAGAGAGAGAAAGCTAAGAACCAAGAGAAGAGCTAGTACCCACGAAGGGGAAGAGGATCCCCTTTTAAAGGGCTCCCAGATCTGCCCGTTATGGGCAATCGCGACCCTGGCCGGAACTTCCGGTGCGAGGCCAGAAGTTCCGGTGGCACACAACCAATGGTCAAAAACTGAGATGTGAGAGAGTGAAAATGAGAGTCCTGGTCGGAACTTCCGCCGGTCCATCGGAACTTCCGGTGGGAGCGGAACTTCCGGTGGAAATTCCGACTGAAGTTTCGTCAAATAGACACATCCAAAACAGAAGGTTACTAAATGTGAGCGGAACGAGAGCCGGATATTCAACCAGAACTTCCAGCGGCAACTAGGCCCGAGCGGAATTTTTGGTGGAACTTCCGGTCCAAATTCCGTCAAATAGAGACTCAAAAACAGAGAGGTTACTGAACGTGAGCGGAAGAAGAACCAAAACTTCCACCAGAACTTCCGGCGGCAAAATGCCCTAGAGGAACTTCCGATGGATACCCGGAACTTCCGATCAACGAAATTCCAGAAACCAAAAATGCAATAAATTTCGCATCCGAACTCCAAACGAGATGAAACCAATTTTGTTGGAAAGATAACCACGAATAGAATCACATAGGGAGAAAATACCATGAATATATATGTGATGTATCTCCCAAGGTGTGGAGCCGGAAAAATCGCAAGATCAAAAATCGCAATAAGATATGCAAGGGAAATCCTTAGATGATGAACTAGATCTTGTTATGATGATGACCACAAGCTCTAGATACTCTCATGGACAAGAACCAAATAACAACCAAGAAAGATGATGCTATGCATGCAAAGGTTTGATCTCCCTCTAAACGATGCAAACAAGACACCCGCTTGAGAGCCCCTCTTGATAATACGGCTATCTATCCTAAACCCGGTCTCCCAACTAACAATACGAGATCGGCAAAAGAGAAGCCCTATCAAGATCATACCTTTGCCTTGAGCATCCCGCTTGAACTTGATTTAGACCGTCTTGTTCTTCTAGAGTGGAAACTCCTTTCTTGATTGCTCTTGCTTGATGAAGATGAAGACTTGCAAATTGCTCCCCCATACTCCATGGGGAAACCTCTTCTTTAAACTTGTCTTCATCACTCCATGATCACGAGGATGACAAGCTTCAAGGATGAGATCTTCTAGAGATGCCGCATCTTGACCTTGCCCTTCTTTATCCCTTCTTGAGGTTGATCCATCTTGACGCAACTCTTTGCACTTGTCTTGATCAACCTTCAAGCTCCTTCTTTCTTCATGATTACAATGGCACAAAGCCCTTGGACATTTCTTCATCTTTCAACCTTGAGACCAACACATGCTCCAAGCGATGCCAACGGACAAATCTACAGGTGAAACTCAATTTACACATTAGTTCATAGAGATTGTCATTAATTACCAAGACCACACATGGGGGCATACATGCCCTTTTAAATGGCATTGTTGAATGT
The DNA here is from genome assembly GCA_916181665.1 of Avena sativa. Lineage (NCBI taxonomy): Eukaryota > Viridiplantae > Streptophyta > Magnoliopsida > Poales > Poaceae > Avena > Avena sativa. The sequence goes on from OV702294.1 coordinate 97,009,936, forward strand.
ATTGTTTTGAGAGCGTGTACTTTCTTCCTTTAGGGTGAAAACCTAAGATCTATGTTCGGGCAATGACGGTGTTTGTGCACTGTTCCCTTCTTGAAGACGTCGCTTTTAGAGAAGCTGGACTTCTGGTGCTATCTTGGTGGTGGTTGTACCACTATTTCAAAGAATGAGTCACTCTAGCGGGACTTTTTTTTGTATTTTTTTCTTTTTTTTGGTTGTGTGCATCTGTATGGCCGCTACGGCAATGCGTTGTTGCAGAGGCTGAGTGTAATTGGTATCTTGCGATATTAATATATGTCCCTTTCCAAAAAAAAACTAGTGACTCATCCTACTCAAAATCCATATTAAAAATAGTTTGTATTTTGTGCTGCAAAAGGAAGCACTCTCTCCATCCCATAATATGTCACGTATAATTTTGCGTGCAAATTAAACTTTGCAAAATTTGATCAAGAATATACAAAATAATATCAAATATATGATACGAAATGTATATAATATAAAAATATATTTTAAGACAATTCTAATATTATTAATTTGACATTGTATAGGTTTATATTTATATTAAACTACCTTGTCAAACATCGTAAAGTTTGACTTTGATAAAACCTTATGCTTTGGAGGTGAATCGTACTAGTACCGTTGTTTCATAATGTAGTATATTCTAGGAAAGTAATTAATTTGATAAAATATATTTCCTCCGTCCAAAAATGACCGACTTAAGTTTGTCCAGATTCAAATGTATCTAAGCATTTTAGTTTATAGATAACATTCGAATATATGCAAAGACAAGTTAGTTATTTCTAGACAGAGGAAGTACTATATTATGAAACAGAGGACATAGGTTTAGTAAATCCGCTCATCCAAATTTAAACAGATCCGGGCGCTGGGATTTTACAAATAGACACCGCAACCAACTGGATCACACGAAATCTTTCCATTGCAGCAGTACCGCGTCCTAGCGTCACTCGAGCCCGTCCTGGGATCGACAGTTCGGAATCGCAGTCGATCCCGAAGTTAGCCTAGTACTGTAGTAGCGTCGTGGCTCAGCAGCGTCCGCTTCGACGGTCTGACAGTGCCGTGGAAACGAGAGCGCTGATGGACGGAGCACGCGGCCGGTGACCAATCCAGCGAACGGCGGGCAGAGCAGAGCAGAGCACAGAGGCAGGTCATGTGTTCTGACGTGACCTGTTCGTGTAGTCTCCGTAGTAGCAAACCGAGGGAAGCTCCTCGAGCATGCCACGGACCCGAATTGCACCCCCTCTTGGGCCTCTTCCACCCATGTATCCACCCAATTCGTCAAGCTGTCGCGTGGGCCCTGCTGCCCACGTGACACCGAATATGCTATTCCGGATGGCTAAGAGGATCGTCTGTGTTCTCTGCCACCAAGATACGAAATTCGGCAAAATAAAATAATCAACCACGACCACTGATAAGCATCACTGGACATGGAGGGTGGAGCGAAGCATTGTTTAGAATTTATGTTGGAGATTGGGCTATAGACGTGAGAAGTACTCGGTATGTTTCAAATCACTCCGCATCCACGTTTATCTAGGTGCTAGTATTTTTTTTATTTTTCATTCAAAAATCCTAGTACTTTTAAAATAGATAGTATGAAATTAATGTATACTATGTATTCTAAAAATCGTAAGAATTTTTTAGATGAAAAATAAAAAAAATACTAGCCCACCTAAGTAAACGTGCCCGCGGAGTAATTTGAAACACAGAAAATAGTACTCCCTCCATCTTAGGTTTTTCAAATTTTAGATGAATCCTTATATTAAATAGTGAATCTAGACACTATTTTGAGATGGAGAGAGTACAAGATAAAAATATTGCACCTTGCTAACGGAAGGCATATGCACAATATCAATTCACAAGAGGCCAAATGATTAGAAAATTTTGTTAGGACGTTTCGAAGCAGGAATATCGCAATAAATGTAAAGAAAATTTCCTTGATTATTAGATTATCATATTCATCCCAACGTTTCACATTATCGTTTAACTAACTAGAAATAAAAACAAAAACTTACTTGGACATGATCAAATAATGGGTAGATGTGACTATTCATTAGCGGGTTTAGGGTTTAGGGTTCTATAAGTAATTCATTTTTGTCAAAATATTATCTATTACTATACCAAAAGTATAAACATGAAAAGGACGTATAAATTTTATCAAAAGTCGAAACATACGTAGCTTGACCAAAATTTTAGTAGTAGAAAAACGATCTTTTGTTTTTTTGCTGCTCCAGGCTCTAGTCCCGGCCCTGTCTGAAACCGGGACTAGTGTTAGCACTAGTCCTGGTCTGTGAACTTTGAAACGGCTAGATGGCGTCACATGACTAGTCTCGGTCCATGGACAGCCTCTAGTCCCGGCTGGTAAGACAAACCGGGACTAGAGCACATATGGGACCCATGTCTATATTTAGTCTGGATTCTTGTTACCATCCGGGACTAGAGATCAACCTCTAGTCTGGGTTCGTTTTACCAACCAGGACAATTTATTACCACTATATATCCCTATTCGACCCAGCACAAAAGCATGGTCATTTCCTCCAAGGAACAACTCAAGTTTATCCTTATTTTTTGTCCAATTTGGTGGCGACTTTTATCCAAGCTTTTTCAAGATTTGGTGGCATCATCTATTAATCCAAGCTTCTAAAATGGTTAGCAATTTCAATCTTTCATCTCTTATTGTTATAGTTTATCTCAATGCTCTAGAACTAGAACGAGGGATTTCATGCTTAGAAGTGTAGAGGAAATTTTAGATGTGTAATTTTAAGCATAGTTTGATTATACAAAAAGCTACTGAAAGTTGAGATGTGCATTTTAAGAGTTTCAGATCTCGGAATTGAATAAGGTTTTCACTGCTAGAGCAATAATTAAATAGTCAATATTTTTATGTTAACAGTTTTGTCCAATTCAAAAATTAGTGTATGTAAAATTTTAATATGATAGAAAATCTTAATTCAAAAATCAGTGCATGTAAAAGTAATTGTAGTAAAAATGATCCAAACTTTTTATATGATAGAAAATTTTAATTATACTGCAGATGAGCCGAGAATAGATGTACGACGCTCCCCGAATGTCTGTCGCGTTTATTAAAGGCGTGCATTCTTTCCTTGATTTGGCTGAGGCAAACAAGCGGAATGGTTTTATGTGTTGTATGTGTCGTGTCTGTCGGAATGAGAAGGATTACTCTTCATCCAAAACCATTCACATCCACCTGATTCAATCAGGTTTCATGTCCGGCTATATTTATTGGACAAAGAATGGAGAAAGCGGGGTTATGATGGAAGACAACGAAGAAGAAGAGAACGATGACAACTATCTAATGTTTCCTAAATATGGTGGTACTGCACTAGAAGACAATGAACAATAAGAAGGTGAAGAACGGGCATGAGATGAGACTGCTGATGATCTTCGTTAGGCCATTCTTGATGCACGGAGCGAATGCGAAAATGAAAATGAGAAGAAGAAGTTGGAGCGCATGTTAGAGGATCACAAAAAATTGTTATAACCAAATTACGAAGATGGCAACACAAAGCTCGGTACCACACTGGAATTACTGCAATGGAAAGCAGAGAATGGTTTATCTGACAAGGGATTTGAGAAGCTACTAAAAATTTGGAAGAAGAAGCTTCCAAAGGATAATGAATTGTCTGTCAGTACATACGAGTCAAAGAAGGCCATATTCCCTCTAGGACTAGAGGTGCAGAAGATACATGCATGCATTAATGACTGCATACTATATCATAGTGAGGAGTACGAGAATTTGGATGCATGCTCGGTATGCGGCGCATTGCGTCATAAGATCAAACGAGATGACCCTGGTGATTTTGAGGGCAAGCAGCGCCCCAGGAAGAGGGTTCCTGCAAAGGTTATGTGGTATGCTCCTATAATACCACGGTTGAAACGTTTGTTTAGAAATAAAGAGCATGTCAAGTTGTTGCGATGGCACAAAGAAGAGCGCAGGAAAGACTCGATGTTGAGACATCCCACTGATGGTTCGCAATGGAGAAAAATTGATAGAGAGTACCCGAGCTTTGCAGATGATGCAAGGAACTTAAGGTTTGGTGTAAGTACAGATGGCATGAATCCTTTTAGAGAGCAGAGCTGCAGTCATAGCACCTGGCATGTAACTCTATGTATATATAACCTTCCTCCTTGGTTGTGCATGAAGCGGAAGTTCATTATGATGCCAGTGCTCATCCAAGGCCCAAAGCAACCCGACAATGACATTGATGTCTATTTAAGGCCATTAGTTGAAGAACTACTACAGTTGTGGCGCGACGAAGGTGTTCGTATGTGGGATGAGCACAAACAGGAGCCATTTGACCTACGGGCGTAGTTGTTCGTAACCATCAATGATGGGCCTGCTCTTAGTAACCTTTCAGGATAGTCAAACAAGGGATACAATGCATGCACGCATTGTTTAGATGATACTGAAAATATATATTTGGATAAAGGTAAGAAGAATGTGTACCTGGGGAATTGTCGATTTCTTTTGGCCAGGCATCACGCAAGAAAGAAAGGCAAGCATTTCAATGGTGAGGCAGATCACCGGAAGAAGCCTATCCGCCTTACTGGTGATAATATATTTGGTATGGTCAAGGATCTAGAAGTAATCTTTGGAAAGGGTCCTGGCGGTCAATCTATTCCAAATGACGCTGACGGACATGTGCCCATGTGGAAGAAGAAATCTATATTTTGAAAGCTACCCTATTGGAAAGTTCTAGAGGTCCGCTCTGCAATCGACGTGATGCACGTGACGAAGAATCTTTGCGTGAACCGTCTAGGATATATGGGCGTGTATGGAAAGACAAAAGATACGCCAGAAGCATGGCAGGACCAGCAAGGTATGAAAGACGGAGACGGCGTGCATCCAATAAAGACACATAAAGGACGTCTAAGTGCTGCCAGCTATGCTCTTACCAAAGAAGAGAAGGAACTTTTTTTGAAGTCCTAAGAAGTATAAAGGTCCCCTCTAACTTCTCGTCGAATATAAATGGAATAATAAATATGGCAGAGAAAAAATTTCATAACCTAAAGTCTCATGACTGCCACGTGCTTATGACACAATTTCTTCCGGTTGCATCAAGGGGCATTCTACCGGAAAATGTTCGACTGCCCATTGTGAAGCTATGTGCATTCCTTAATGCTATTTCTCAGAAGGTAGTCGATCTAGAAATTCTACCGAGGTTACAAAATGATGTGGTCCAGTGTCTTGTTAGTTTTGAGCTGGTGTTCCCACCATCCTTCTTCAATATTATGACGCATTTGCTGGTACACCTAGTTGACGAGATTACCATTTTGGGTCCTGTATTTCTACACAATATGTTCCCCTTTGAGAGGTTCATGGGAGTCTTGAAGAAATATGTCCATAACCGTGCTAGGCCAGAAGGAAGCATCTCGAAGGGCTATGGAACAGAGGAGGTCATTGAGTTTTGTGTTGACTTTATTCCTGACATTAAGTCGATTGGTGTTCCTGAATCATGGCATGAGGGGAGACTGAGTGGAAAAGGCACACTAGGAAGGAAATCAATAATATGTATGGACGGACATTCTTTCACTCAAGCACACTACACGGTTTTACATAATTCCACCTTGGCAGCTCCGTATATAAAGGAACACAAGAATATTGCACGCTCAAACAACCCGGGAAAGCATGACTCCTTGATTAGAGATAAACACATGAAGACTTTTGGCGGTTGGTTGCAAACACATCTCATGAATAACAACACTGTTTGTGATGAGTTGTACTTGTTGGCCAGCTCACCATCTTTGACTATATAGACTTTCCAAGGGTACGAGATAAATGGGAATACATTTTACACGATCGCCCAAGATAAAAAGAGCACCAACCAAAACAGTGGTGTCCGCTTTGATGCAACAAACGACAATGGGTCAAAGGACACATATTATGGTTACATAGAGGAAATATGGTAACTTGACTACGGACCTGCTTTGAAGGTCCCTTTGTTTCGGTGCAAATGGGTCAAGCTAACAGGAGGCGGGGTTGAGGTAGACAAAAAATACGGAATGACAACAGTGGATCTCAACAATCTTGCATACATGAACGAACCATTCGTCCTAGCCAATGATGTGTCTCAGGTTTTCTATGTGAAGGACATGTCTACCAAACCAAGAAAAAGAAAATATAAGCAAACGAATACATCATCAAACGATGAGCCAAAGCGCCACATAGTTCTTTCAGGGAAAAGAAACATCGTAGGAGTGGAGGACATGACAGAGATGTCAGAAGATTATGACAAGTTTCATGAAATTCTGCCGTTTGTAGTGAAGATGACCCAAGCATCATGTTACTTGATGAAGATGCTCCATGGTTAAGGCCACACGGTCATAAGCAAGTCATATGACGTATTCTGAATTTTGCCTTTGGCTGTTTTTTAGATGCAATCAATATGTACATATGTATATCATTTTGTGAAGCTTTTACCAAGTTTTCTGTTCTATAAAAATAATTATACTAACTTTTCCTATGACCGGGACTAAAGATATTTCCCGCCATTTCCCACCGCTTCCCGCCATGTTTTCCCGCCCTTTTCCTCTGACCGAAGCTTTTAGTCCCGGTTGTAGCCACTAACCGGGACTAAAGATATTTCCCCCATTTTCCACCGCTTCCCGCCATGTTTTACCGCCCTTTTCCTCTATATCTAGGCCGACCGCGCTATCGCTATCCACACATCCACACCTTCCTCTCTCACAAAAATGGACAGCGCCTACTGGGTCATTCTGAACCTCGAGGAGACCGAGGCGCTGTGCGCCTCCAGCTACCCTTGCCCTCTGGGCTACCGGCAGCCCGCCGGCTGGATGCTGAGCAGTGAAGGGGTTCCTGTCCCTCATGTCCCTCAAGGTTCCGCACGCCAGGCGGCCATCACGAACCACTTCTACCACGAGCTCACGCCGGAGCAGCGGATGGATCCCCAGTGGGATCCCGACAACTATGACACCTAACCGGCAAGAAAGAGAGCTCTCCAGATACGAGGGTGATGACCCTCCCCCGGTGAACCACAACGAAGCCGGCTGCCGCCTGTGGTGGGCGAACCGGAATATCATCGGCGTGATGCGATACATCGCCGGGGGAGACCATACTCGCCTGCGGTGCCCACAAGGCCACCCGCCACAGAGCCACAAGAAGGCCCCTCCCCCGTCGGCGGTAGCGGCATCCTTCCAGGAGACCCCTCCCCCGCCCGCCATGAATCTGAGGCCAGAGTGGTAGGTGCCCCCGGTATATGGCATGGCTGGGCTGAGGATCCCCGGAGTGGTAGGTGACGAGGACGATGATGATGATGACAACGAAGAAGACCCTGAAGCTGCATACTATAGGACTAGGCATGATTATGACTAAAGGAGGAAACTTTAGTCCTGAGTGTTAGCTAGTCCTGGTTTGTCCCGGTTTTTAATAATAATAAATATATTGAGTGTTAGTCCCGGTTTGTGGTTGGACCGGGACTAATAGGGGGCCTTTAGTTTCGATTCGTACTACGACTTCCCAAACTATAAAGATGTTGTCCCGATTCGTACTTACCATGAAGATCTGATCTCCAAACACGTGTGGTCACATATTAGAGAGTGCCTCTATGACCAGTTTCTTGGAGATGCCGGAGGACTGGGGCTCCGGTGGCATCTCCCTGAACTGACCGTAGTGGTGTCCCTGCTCTCGAAGACCATCTTGCAACTTGTAACTTCTCGAAATAGATCAATACGCCTGGGAGCTAACATAATTTCACATATTAGGGAGTGCCTCTATGACCAGTTTCTTGGAGATGCCTGAGGACTGGGCTCCGGCGCCATCTCCCTGAAACTGGCCGTAGTGGTGTCCCTGATCTTGATGACCATCTTGGAGATGCCTCAAACTGGTTGGAGGAATGGACTCAAAAGGATGCCTATTTGTAGTACAAGTAGCTTAGCATAGTGTCGACGCTCACGACATAATGTCGACACTCATCCCTATTATTAGTGTTGACTCATGTTTTGTCCCGGTTGGTGTCTCCAACCGGGACTAAAGGTTCATCTTTAGTCCCGGTTGGTGACACCATCCGGGACAGGGTAAAATCCGCATGACATAATGTCGACACTCACCCCTATCATTAGTGATGCCTGCCCTAGCTTGCCTGCCCTAGCCTGCCACAAGCTTTAGTCCCGGTCCATATTTAGTATGCTAATAGATTTATATTATAGATCTTTTTTTCCTGCAAATTTTGATATATATGATACATATTTTTCATCATTACAGAATAAAAGATATTGAAATAATAATATTAATAAATTCAAACTCTAGTATACAAAAGATATTTTTTAATTCAACAAAATATTAGTTTTATAACAGAATATGCTAATAGATTTACATTATAGATCTTTTTTTCTGCAAAATTTGATATATAATACATATTTTCATTATCATAGAACAAAAGATATACAAATAATAAAATTAACAAAAATCAACCTCTAGTCCCGGTCCGAGCCACGATCCGGGACTCAAGATTTTTGCGCGCGAGAACGAATTGGCGCGCCGAAAAAGTCCCGGTCGTGGCTGGGGCCGGGACTAGGGCCCCCCCTCAAGTTCCGGCTGGAGGCTGGAACCGGGACTAGAGGTGGTGGGTATAAATACCCACTGCCCTCTTCCCGGCCCGAGCCATGCACCGGGACGCCTCCTCTTCTCCAAACGCCACCAGGCCGCCGTCCGTGCCCGCGCCCCGCGAAGCTCTGCGCTGTCGAGCCGCGCCCGTCGCCGTCGCCCGTAGTCGCGCCCCGCCCGTAGCCCCGCCAGCGCGCTCACCCCGCTGCCCGTGTTCGTCATCGGCGCCGCCTTTGCCCGTTCCCGCGCCGCCGCCCGCGTCGCCCGTGGTCATCGCATCTTCCCGCGCACCGCCGCCTGTGTGGTCTCCGTAAGTTTTCCTCTTTTTCTTTTTTTCATATATAGTTTATAGTATATAATTTAGTTAGATATAAATATATATTTTTAATATTGTTAGTATATTGTTTAGTTAGATATAATTGTGTTAGTATATTTTTAATATTTGTTAGTATATTGTTTAGTTAGATATAAATTTGTTAGTATGTGTAGTTTCAATATTCTTAGTTAGATATAGATTTCTTAGTATATTGTTTAGTTCATATATATATTGTTACATATTTTTAATATAGAGATTTAAGGATATTTTAGTTTGATATATAATTTTCTTTAGACATATTATTATTATTTAGTTTAGCGATATTTAGAGATTTGTATATAATATTTGTTAGTATTTAGGATATTTAGAGATTTGTATATAAATATTTGTTAGTATTTAGGATATTATTGCTAATATTTAGGAAATTATTACTATTATAAGAATATAATTATTTCCTTAGCATTATTTCGGTTAAATCCATACCTAATTTAGGATATGCCCGCATCCTCGTAGTGGACTCGGCCAGAGCGAGGGATTACTACGCTCTAGCGGTGTTGTACGAGACTGGGCTCCGCCAGACTGGCACTAGGACGTGCTACCGTCAGGGACGCATAGCTTGGTGAGGAATCCGGGTGTCGTCGTCGACCCGGATCTTCTTTGGTGGAGGTCACGCGGTCCATGCAGTGTGCAGAGGGAGCCGGCCCCCGAGGAGGTGGTACGGCGTCGTGTCAGGGAGGAGGACGAGCACGTCCGTCGCTATATGGTGATGTTGGACGCTCAGGGTGGCCCCCCATACCTGGCAGGTTATTCAAGGATCTCACCCTAGTTATACTCCGGTGATGGTTCTGACTATTTGGTTGGTCACATCGCGCGGCTCAAGAGCCGGGAGTCGACGTTGAGTTCGAGCGATGTTATCAGACAAGATGTTGTTCTTTATATGATATTACTACTTTGTCGTTATTCGAGATGTATTATGACTACTTTGTTGTTTTCTGAGATGTTATATGATATTAATACTTTTGTTGTCATTCGAGATGTTATTATTACTCATATATGTACATTATGTCATAGCAGTTATTCTATGGACTTCAACAGTAGAGAAGGTGAAGAACCTTTATTCGATATCATACTAGGTGATGGACCGCTCCCCTATCAGGATGGAGCGCTCCCTTATCATGAAGGAGCGATCGTCGATAAGGGTGGAGAAAAAGACTGTGGAGCAGAAGATGGCTCATAGTTTCTGAATGAGTCCGGTGAGGGAATAAAGATAGAACCTCAAGTCGAAGCGCATACTAGTTTTAATTTCGATGATGGCTTGGAAAATGATGGACCAGCCTTGACAAAGTCTGGCGAGGTATATTATTAAGCCTCTTGATCACTAGATAGATGCATTAATTGATTTGTGTGTATATATATTAACGAATGTTGTTTCTTATTTTAGACCTCCAAACAGACCAAGTCAGTTAAAAATAATAAACGAGGACCGGCCAAAGGGATGCCTAAAGATGCGCATCTCACGATTGTTGAGGTCTCTCCAGTGGGCGTCCTGTTGCTTCCCATAAAGAACGCAAACACATTTATTCATCAATGTGGATTTTTTGTTAGGGACAACGTCCCGATCAGCATTATCAACTAGAATAAGACAGCAAAGGGAGATGAAAATTCTATGAGTTTTGTCGAGAACAGATACAAAGACATACTATGGGAGAAGCTCATTCGCCATTTCACCCTACCGGTCTTAAAGTCTAAGGAGGCCACAGATGATATGAGGTCCAAAGTTAAGCGTTTCGCTCTTAAGAAGATGGCCCAACAGTTCATTAACTATAAGAAAAGATTGTACAATGGATATCTCGAGGAAGGAAAAGTTCCAGAATTCGCTGACCCACTAGAGAAGCAGCGGCCTCACTGGGAAAGATTTATGGACTACAAGAAATCATCAATAGCAAAAAAAGGTCCGCAAAGGATAAAGAAAATGCTGCAAAAAATAAATATCACCATAAGATGGGGTCAGGTGGCTACAGGACTTCCGTTCCTAAGTGGGAGGAAGCCGAGAAATCCTTGCGTGCCCAAGGGCTCACTCCAGCTATAGAGGACTGGCCCATCAGAGTAAGGAATTGGTTACTTGCCCATGGGGCAAAGTATGACATGGAAACAGGCCAGTAAATATTCGATGAAAAGTCCAATGTTGCTGCACCCCATGGAGAAATTATTAAAACATTTGAGGAGGTTAAACAGGGTAACTTCAAATCCGACAGAGAGAACGACGAGCTGACAAAGGCCCTCGGGAATCCTGAAAAACCAGGACGAACATGAGGCTTTGGACCTTCTGTCCCGTGGAAGACTGGGTTTACTGAGGACACTGAATCCTATAGAAGCCAAGCGAGGGCAAAGAAGCGGAAGGAGATAGAGGAGGCCGACCGGTTGCGTAGCATGGAAAGAAAGAACGAGGAAATATATGCCATGCTAAAGGAGAAATAGAAGCAACTGGACAAAATGCGCCAGCAAGGGCCAACTCATCCGGCTATAAGAAAGTGCAGGTGTCCCATCTCAGGGGAGAAGCAGTGTCGCTTCCACGCCGGACGATCCGATAGATCGCTATCCCGTGGACAATATCACTGAGAAGACAAGCTGCGAGCTGCATGTGGGAGTGATGAACTTATCCTTCAAGGTGGCTCTCGGCTATGCTTTATCTTGTGAACCTGAAGCACGCTGGCATTGCAAAGAGATTCCAGATGGCTATGCTCGTGTCGGGGTGGATAAGGTTCTACCTCAATATGAATCACTACAACTTGACATCCCTGGACCTGAAGATGAGAGCACGCTAGGAGAAGTCAGGGGCTCTATCATTCTATGGCGCAAGAAATACATCGTGTTTCCGGGCTCTGCACCCAAGCCACCACTGTCTCCTTCGCGTCAGCCGAGTCTGCCGCCTCCAGCAAGTCCACATGAGGAGTGGGATGACCACCATAGTGCGAGTCCACCACCGCATCAGCCCACTCCCCCGCCGCGTCAGCCCACTCCGCCGCAGCCGTGTCAGACGAAGAAGGCGGTCTCTCAGTCAACTAGTAAAAATACTAGTCAGAAGAAAGCCAAAGGTAAAAATGTGAAGAAAATCCCGCCGCCTCCTCCCAAGTTACCTTACGAGATGACTGATGAGGAAACCAAAGCGATCAGCGATGCCCAAGTGAAAGCCTTCTTTGCACCCAAAGCTCCCGAGCCAAAGCAAATATTTGATCCGAAAGCCAAAAAGTGGGCTAAGGGGTTTCTTGAGCAACCATCGCAATATGATATAAATAAGGCTGATAACTACAAACGCTGTCTGCTGAGAATTGGTAGGAAGAATCCAGGAAATACTACTACAAGCAGCGGGAATACTCCATGAAATACTACTGCAAGCAGCGGGAAAAGAGATATTGCGCAACTCGGAATGCAGGCAAACAAATCGATCGCCCCGCTCAAGGTGTTATCCAATATTGATCATCAGAATATTATAGCAATGGAATTTTCCAAAGTTGCTAGTATTATAGTTGATCAAGCGCTAGGTGGGCATATCCTCATACAAGAGGAATTTGCATGGAGATATGAATACGGGAAGACTCTGGTCAGACCTGATGAGGTCAAACTTCTACCAACTCAAATGCGAAGACTGCATGAGTGGTATGAGAAAGTCTCTACATGCGATGAAGAAGATCGATTGTCAGCGCTGCTTGTGAGAATTACAAGGGAGCATTTTAATGGTGAAAACCAGTTGCAAATTTATTTTGAGGAATTCTATAAGTTATTCAAACAAGATGTCCTTGACTTGAGTCTCCTCTCTACCTATCGTCTGTAAGTGGTTCATTTATTTCTATGATAAAGTCTCTAACTCAGCTCTTTCATTGCATGTAATTATCTTCACTATATGCTATTATGCAGAATGAAGAGCGATGAATGTGACCGAAAGAAAATCTTTGACACTAGGTTCATCGACCCACACCGGTTTAATCAAGCATTGCTAATGGAATACCCCAAGGACGCGGAGCGTGACTTGCTAAGGGTCTTATTGAGGCAACATTACAAATGAAGAATATTGTTTCCCTACAACTATAAGTAAGGGTGTTACTGAATTATACACATTCATTTGATTCTGCTAAGTGTAATTGATGAGTTACTGACGTATATAAACGTGCACAGCTATCGCTAGATTCTTCTAATCATTGAAGTTGACGCTGAAAGAGTTGAAATCAAGGACTCACTAATGAGAGACGAATCAGAGTACACAATTATTAAAGATGAGCTCCAGAGGTAATTTCAGTCATTACCGCACTATATCGGTCTCTTTAGTTCATATATATCATGAGATATCAAGTAACTAATAACTCATCTATTCTTTATTTTTTGCCGGGCAGGGTTTGAAAAACTTTCACCAATGCTACGGTTGGTGAATTTAAAGACGAGCTTAGTTTTATTGGATTAATGTAAGTAGTACAAGCTAGATCCGCGTATCTCTTCAATTCTAGTTTCAATATCATTATGTTATGCTTAATTATTATTTGATTGAATTGTATTCTCGTAAAATGCGAGAGGCAGCCACCAGATACTAATCTATGTGGATACTTCGTGTGCGAGTATATTCGCTTCGAGGTTAGTGAGCGGGATGGAGGGACATTTATAGACGTACGTGAACAATATATTCACAATTTTTGTTGAGTGTCTCATAATATTTGTTATGACTATTGATATTCATATTGACCTCCTTCTTTTATATATAGTTGGAAAGATTGCGGGAGTATCTCGAACCAAGGAAGCGTCCGGTAACAATTCAAGAGGAATTGACGGGATTTATTGTTGACCATGTCATAAACCCAGAAGGAAAATACAATACCTCCGGCTACTAGTGATTTAATAAACTTGTAACCGAATAGACGGGTTGTGATCTTCATATATATATATATATATATGTAATGTAAAATTATATGTCATGTAGAATTATATCTATATAATTATGACGATGTTGTGTGTAATGGGTTTCTTCGTTGCATGTCACTTTACGCCAGACGCAACCCTCCTCTACCTATCCTCCTGCCGTGGCAGAACCCCGCATTCGGCTACCGTCGCAGAAATCGGTCCCAAAATTCTGCCGCGGCAGAAACCCGCATCGACTGCAGCGGCAGAAAACGGCTCGCAGAAACCCCCATCAGCTGCCGCAGCAGCCGAATTTGTAAAATGCTGTCGCGACAGAAAATAACAAGTCTCAGTTCATAATACGAGCCGGGACTAAAGACCCCCCCTTTCACACTGCTACGCTGCCACGTGCAAAGCCTTTAGTCCCGGGTCAATTACTAGTCCCGTTTTCGTAGTCCCGGCTGCCTATCCGGGACTAAAGGCCCTCTAAAACCGGGACTAATGCCCCATTCTCCAATAGTGAGAACAATCGACTTCAACAATGTCGAAATAAACAAATCTAGCATATTATTATAGTAATTCAATCCATGTTAGCTGATTAATCTCAGAAATTTAATGCTCGTGTTGCCTAACCATTTTAAAGTTTGGCCGTTTCTTGGATTCAACCAAATTCTGGTCAAAATTTGAATCTATTCACATAGGAACTGAAACAGTTTAATAAATCCAATCCATTCACTTATCGATGTGGGAAATGAGGTGGAGGAGCTTTTCGACCTCCGATTAAGGCAGCGATAGCTGCATGGACCGACCCAATATGTTAGTGGCTGAGGGCGGGAAGATGGGATGATGGAGAAGACATAGACGGGTAGCGAAGTCAAGAAGGGTGAGTGTCAGGAATATAGTTGTGCGGACCAATACCGGTAAGAACTGGTTCGTACATTTCGTGAACGTGAGAATGCCAATTCTGAATATTTGTCCAATTGTCATCGTGGATCGAAGAGAGAGTGACACGGCGGCAACAGGAAATCGGCAGTCACATGATGCGTCCATGCAAGGAAGGAGACGTCTCTGCTCTACCGCTACAGCAAACACAACAGTTACTGGATCTCTGAACGCTCACGCACGTACGTTACTAACCACACGGCCAGGCGGCCAGCGGGGCCACTATTCAGCCTTCTCACGCGAAGCAAATGCTCTATGGACGTATCGGGCCGGGCGCACGTGACGAAGGATCTCTCGTAGATTTTCGTCCATAGTAGCAATGGCAATGGGGGCATCCGACTGTTGGGACGCCTAAAACATCCCTATTTTTATTAAAGCAACTACTCCCTCTATTCCAAGGCTCAGGGCGTTAAAAAAAATCTGGTTTTTACTCAAGGCTTAAGGCGCGGGATCAGGTTTTCCCCCGTTTCTCCCGGAAGTACCCCTCTGTTCGTTTCCATCGTCCTTGAAATACGGAAAAAATTTAACATAGCGACAGAGGCTTTCCTTCGTCTTCCGCGTCAAAGCGCATGTGAAAGTGGGCGACCGAGGTGCCTGCTCTCCTCTCCCAATCGGTTTCCTAAAAGAACGATGCCTGATTGGGTCCTAGGATGGGGAGAGTTAATGCCACCGCGCATCCCGCGCAGTGCGAGACCTAGCGCAACAAACCAGAGAGATTTAAGGGAAGGAGAGGTATTCCCAGGCGTGCATGCAAGGGCATATTAGGCAAGTTAACGGAGGTTTTCCCCTGGCAATCGCTTCTTAATCGCCGCGCTGAGATTTTTACGTCCTATGCCTTGGGACGAAGGGAGTACAATAGTAGGTCTAGTCAGCTGACTATTGTATGCTTCATTTCAGCAAATCATATAAGGAGGAGAGATAATAAAAGAAAAATGACGCGCCTACCCGGCGGACGTCCTGAAAACGCGCGATTCTGGCGGGCGTTTCTGACAGGAGTTCCGCGTTCCGACCGCAACCCCGCGTCGCCCCGCGCCCGCCCCTCCCACCCCGGTCGCGTGACCAGGTCCAAAAATGAAAAGCTGGATGGACCATCTTCCTCTCCAAGCAAAAACCTAAACCAGAACGGAAACGAAATCCCCCCAGATCTAGCGTTATCCCCTTCCCCGATTACTCACATGTCCATGTCGCCTTTATCCTCTAGCCAAAAATGCCATTGCAGCTCCACCTTAACACCTTGACGCCATTGTCCAGCGCCCTGCTACTGAAAAGCAAAAAAAGGAACACACAGGCAAAAGCAGTAGGTACTTCTCAAAATCATCTCTTCAAATCACCATGATTTTGGTAGCAACGTCTCTATATTGTTTCAATATGACAATATATTGCTGCACAATATGGATCTAAACAAAAAACAAGTCATCTATAACTACTCCTCAGTTTTGCATCTCACATATGTCCAATCTTGTTCAAACTATAAGAAATCAATCATCCTAAGCTTCATTGACAGTATATGTTGATCCCTGCATTAAAAACATCTAATTTAGGACAACTAACAACTAAATAGACATGATTTCATATTAATTGCTTCATCCTAACAACTAAATCTTCTAACATCATGAATATTTTGGTTGAACAACTCCGAAACCATGGATATCAACCTTAATACAGAACCAGATCAAGAAATAGAAGAAGACAATGCTGATGGTTCACACACAAATGCTATCGTGCAAGTTGTAAATGAAGGTATGATGATTATATACAATCCAACAGTATTTAAACATAAGTTATCCAGGCTTGCGTACAGAGGTTATCAACAAGCTAGAACATAAGTTATCCATGCTTGCATGCAAAGGTTATCAACAAGCTAGATCATAAGTTATCCATGCTTGCATGCAGAAGTTATACATGCTTACATTCATAAGTTCTCAACTAGCTAAAACAGAAGTTATACATGCTTACAAATCAGAAGTTATCAACTAGCTAGAACAGAAGTTATCCATATTTACATGCATAAGTTATCAACTAGCTAAACCATGGATATCGACCTAAATGCAGAATCAGATCAAGAAATAGAAGAAGACCATGCTGATGGTTCACATACAAATGGTATCGTGCAAGTTATAAACGAAAGTATGATGATTTTATGCAATCAACTTAAACAAAAGTTATCCATGCTTACATGCAGAGGTTATCAACAAGATAGAACATAAGTTATCCATGCTTGCATGCAGAAGTTATCCATGCTTATAAACAAGAAGTTATCCACCATCTAGAACATAAGTTATCCACTATCTAAAACTACAGTTATACATGCATATGAGCAGAAGTTATCCATGCTTACATGCAGAAGTTATACGCTAGCTAAAACTATAGTTATACATGCATATGAGCAGTACATGTTTATATGCATAAATTATCAACTAGCTAAAACAGAACTTATCCATGCTTATATGCAGAAGTTATCTATTATATACTACTACAGTTAAACATGCTTACATACTAGAATAGTTATCGAGAAACATGAGTAGAAGTTATCACTAGCTAAAAATATAGTTATCCATGAACATAAGTACAAAAGTTATCCACTAGATAAAGCTACAGTTATCCATACCTATATGCACAAGTTATCCATAAATATGAGTAAAAGTTATCCATGCTTATATGCATAAAATTATCCACTAGCTAAAACTACAGTTATACATGCTTACATGCTAGAAAGTTATCAAGATACATGGGTAGAAGTTATCACTAGCTAAAAATGCAGTTATCCAGGAACATAAGTACAAGTTATCCACTAGTTAAAGCTACAGTTATTCATGCCTATATGCAGAAGTTATCCATAACTACTAGTAGAACTTATCAATGTAGATCATTGCAAAAAACAGATGACAGGTTTACAAAAAACTTGCTAGTATAAAAAATTGCCCACCTATTATAACTGCTGTTATCCATGACTTCTCATTATACATACCCATTCCTGCAAAAAAAACAGAAATGATAACTTGTGTTTATTTGCATAATAGGTGATGTCCAAAATAAAGAACATACTCACAATGACTGCATATATACTATAGTTGAACAAGCTGCACAAGAAACAACAACGGGTGGCACAATCGAAGAAACAGCAGTACACACAACAGATTCAAATGAGGATGGGGAGAATAATACACACAATAATGATGCAAGAGATGAAGTACATTCCACACGCAACCACCAACAAATGGAATGCGGTTTGACAGTTTTGAATCAGCTAGAGAACACTATAGGGCGTATTCACAGTGGAAGGGTTTCGAAATAAGGATAGATTGGTCAAGAAAAGACGTAAGAAATGAGCTAAACAAGGCGTATCTTGTGTGCACAAAAGATGGTAAACCTCACAAAGAAAAGGAAGACACCCAGAACCCAAAATCATGTGTCAAGAAGAGGAAAAAAATACACATCCAAGGACTGGGTGCACATCACACTTTATGTAAAGAGAAAGGATGCATGGTGGTATGTTCAGCATTCATCAGATGATCATAACCATCCCCTGATAATAAAACCTTCATTAACAAGGTTCTTACGTTCACACTGGAACATACCAGCAGAAGAAAAAGTGTTCTTGCGAATGCTGCATGCATGCAACATCGAAACATGTTGACAGATGCAACCGATGGCAAGTTTCTACGACGGTCTGAATGATGTGCCATACATAGAAAAGACGTGGCGAACCTAAGGGCTTCTTTTTGCAGTGAAAACAATCACCACGACATGCAAGACACCTTGGCATACTTCGAAAAGATGAAGGCGGAACATCTAGATATCTTCTACAAATTTACACTTGATGAAGAGGACAGGGTTGAGAACCTGTTTTGGGTTGACGAGGCATCACGAAGAGCATACAAGTCTGGATACAATGATTGCATGTCGTTCGACACTACCTAACTAACGAACCGGTATAAACTACCATGCGCTCCATTTATTGGGATAAACAACCATGGACTATCGGTTCAGTTTGGATGCGGGTTCGTGCGTCAAGAGCTCAAGGACAACTTTGTGTGGCTGTTTCAAATGTTCAAACTGGCAATGGACGGCTTAGCACCAAAAAAATATAATAACAGATCAATACGCTGCCATGGGTGGTGCTATAAGTGCTGTTTTCTCGGATGCAACTCACACGAATTGCAGATGGCATGTCATCCAAAATGCAACTGAGAGAATAGGGACATTCATGGCCAACCACCCAGAGCTGCTCGATGCTTTCAATGCATGTGTGAACAACAACTTGTCACCGGAGGAATTTGAGGAGGCTTGGATACATATGATAAATACTCATAATGTCCGTGACAATGTGGATCTGTTCTCACTGTGGGAACAAAGAAAGGTTTGGGTACCAGCGTACTTTATGCACGCCTTTTTCCAATTCCTTCAGACCACAGCAAGAAGCGAAGGGTTCAACGCAGTGCTCAAGCGTTACGTCAAACCAAGCAACTCCATTTATGAGTTTGTACAACAATACATGTTAGTACAAGAAAATATTTACAATGCTGAGCTAAAGGTAGAGTGTGATACAACTTTGACAGACCCGGAGTGGTGGTGTGGAAGCATTATGGAGAGACAAATGGCAAAAGCATACACAAGGAAAATCTTCTTCAGGTTTCAGAGCGAAATGCGAAAGAGCATGTCATACCAATGCAACCACATCAACGGATACCAATTTGAACTGAGCATAATAGGGATACCGGTTCCACACTATGGTTACAGAAGTTATAGGGTATTCGCAAACTGGGAACAATGGACATATGAATGCAACTGTTGCAAATTCGATCATGATGGTATGTTGTGCTGCCACATTATAAAAGTGATGACGCACATAAAAGTCCATCAAATCCCAGATATGTACATCCTGAAAAGGTGGACATTGGACGCGGAAACTATCCTAGCTGAACCACATGACAAACATAAACAAGGGAAGAAAGAGATGCCTGAAGACTCAAGAAATATGATGGTGTTTGCATCATATAGACAAGAGTTTACCAGAGCTACAAATATAGGAGTAAAGACAGATGATGGAAGAAAAATCATTAGGAAACACTTGAAGGAAATGAAACAAGAGCTAGATGTCATAGCAAGAAGAGAAGAGAAAAAAAAGAGAGGCCGAAAATGAAGCGATTACTATGCCATCGTCTAGTGCTCCAAACGACGCAAGCGTGGCACCTTCGACAACTGCCCCACCAAACAGGGCACATTCAACAAGCAACTATGCACCACTTCAAACAACAAGCACATCGGGATCTCACATGTCATCAACAAAGCACATACAGAACCCGGAGAAGTCAGTAACCAAAGGGCGACCACGATAAATAGCAAACAAAAATACGCTAGACCTTGCTAGAAAGAAATCAAAGAAATGCAGCCACTGCGGTACAGAAGGTCACACCATCCACAAATACCAGGAAAAGTTGAAGCTCCTAGGATATCAAATCTAGAATGTTTATGTAACACAAATTGAAAACGATATATTTTTTGTTTCTATGTATGATAGTTCATGCTGTACATTATGTGGTTTTCAAGTTATCCATGCATATGAGTACAACATATCCACAAGATAACACAGAAGTTATCCATGCATATGAGTACAAGTTATCCATCACATAACACACCACTTATCCATGCATACAAAAATATAAGGTTATCCGTTGGTTAAATCTACAGTTATCAATGCATATATATAAAAGGTTACCAAACACTAAACATTAATATACTATTTAAAAATAGAAGTTATCCATACATATGACTACAAGTTATCAACCAACAAACACAATAGTTATCCATACATACTAGTAGAAGTTATCAGGTAAATAAAAAGTACAGTTATCCATAACTATATGTTGAAATTATACCACAGACAAATTAATAGAAAAATTATCAAACAAAATTGACACTAGAAAGAAAGCATAAAAACACCCATATATACGAAAAACACGTATAAGGTGGGTAACTTATGTAACACAGTGTGGATAACTAACAGAAATATGACATGATAACAAAAATTTAAGAGTATGGATAACAAACATGTAAAAGTATGGATAAACTTGGGAAAATATACCTCAGAACTTATTTTCTTCAAAAAGTGACCTCCAATTCAGAAAAACATTATGAGGATGGTTCAACCAAAAAGAAGTCATCTTTTTCTTAATTCCCGGCATCATATCTTGAGAAATACAAGGCACAACGCTTTCATTCCACAATTCAAGGTTCTTGAGCATGAAGAACCCACAGTCAGTGCTGAAAAACAAAAAATAAACAGTGAATAAACAAATATAGTATCAATGATTATACGAAAACAAAATAAAATTACATGCGTACAAAACAAAAATAATATAATAATAGAAAAGAAATGATGACATAGTAACCGTAAAACTAACCTGTCAACTTGAATAATTGACATGCATCAACTCAAAATCTTCAATCTGTCTTCTAGAATCAGAATAATTGACGATGTACATTTTCTTTATTGCTTCCATTAGCTTGGTCGCATGTTCAATCATTTCTACATTAGCTTCACCACGGAGCGAGTCAAGAATCTCAAACCTTTTGGCAGGCATATTAACAGAAAGCATGTACCAATGACCCAAATGGTCCTCTTTAGTCCCTAGCTCCTGAAGGACAGCAAAGCAAAGCTACAAAAAAAATGAACATAAGATAAGTAAATGCACGTGTAGAAAAAACAGTGATTACTCAGGCAAAAATGAAAGAGTTATCAACACAACATAAGAAATGGTTATCATACACTATGCCTGAACTTATTAACTACATACAGTAGAATAAAAACAATAAATAATTGAATTAGACAGCATACCATATGTTTGTGGCTCAATTTATAGTTGTCATCTCTCCTGAACGACCTCCGAACAAGATTTGCAGTGAATATTTCTTCCAACAGATATTTAGTAACGATATAAGGAAAAATTATCTTGTTGGATGGATAATTATCTTGCATTGCAGAAATAGCAAGATCACACATATTGTTAGAAAGCTCGCCATATGGCATCACACTTTCAGCAAAATCACTAGTTGTCACCCACATTGGATCAATGTTACAAATTGATGTGCTACAAAAAATTAATGATTAGAATATAAGTTATCCACTTTGAAAACCATAAGTTATCACCAACAAACAGTACAAGTAATCAACCTGTAGTAATACAACTTATCAAACCGGTACAAAAAAAGTTCAAGTTATCCACTGAAATAACAACTAAAGAGTTATCAACCAAAACTAGTACTGACCAACCAGTATTAGTACAACTTATCATCGAGGTACAAATAAAAAGGTCAAGTTATCAACCCTAAACATTAAAAATGATCCACAATGAAAACCATAAAGTTCAGCAACTAGAAGAACAAAGTGATACACAAGTAGTAATATAGTTTAGCAAACAACTAACAACAAAAAAGGTCCAAGTTATCCATTATTAAACTAAGAGTTATCCACTAAAATACTACAAATGACCCACCAGTAATATTACAACTTATCAACCAGATAACATAATAAGTCAAGTTATCAAGCATGAAACATTAGAAGTGACCAATGGTAGCATTTAAAAGTTACCAAAAGAGAATACTAAAAATGATTGAGTATTATAAAAAATAATATGTATATACTTTTTAATCTTCGACTTATTCGCATTACGTGTGTGTATGATAATCTTCTTATACAATACATCTTCTTCTGCAATTGTCTTAATATAGAAGAACGGAGGAAGAAGAGACTTGGCACGATGAATAAGTCTAACAGTACGCAGCCGCGTCGCAGGTGTAACACTACCAGCAACAGCAACTGGAAGAGCAGAACTGATACCAGGAGTCGAACATTCAAGAACAACTACAACAAAAAAAAAATTAATGCAGCTCGTAAAAAATATCCATTCAAATACATAAATAATAACTAAACAATTTTGTTTAGTTACCTGGAACGGAACAACTAATCTGGTTTAACTGTTTGGTATCTTTCGTAAAACTCCGAACATCTTGATAACCAATCTTTTCACCCAACAAATCATCAAGAGAAATAACTACATTTTCATCATTTATCGGCTTTTTGCAATTACAATCAACTATTGTTGATACACTATAAAAAAAATAAAGAACGGACAAAGGAAATGTCCAAATGAAAAAGGATAGAAATGGCAGATCCCATGTGGAAAAAAAACCACATGTTTATCACCATAAAGAAAAAAATTAAAAACATAATATATATTAAACCATAAAAGGTAGTTTAATTACATCACAGAAACATAGAGTCATATAAATTACATCACAAATTGTTCCATCAACAACATATCACAAATAAAAGTTCCCATAAATTGAAAACTAATTTTAACTACGGCTGCCATAAAACATAACCAAAAAGCCATGAAACCGAATCATGATCTTCAAGTTTGAAACCCAAGCCCCAAACAGCCATCGCAACGATGATTTTCAATTTTGTCATCCAAAAGGGACAATTAACTAGATCCATCCGCACCCTCATTTTTATCACCACCCGTTTTCGGTAAGTTCAATAAGTTAACAGCTGCATAGAATATGTCCCAAAAAAGACAAGAAGAAAAAGGGACAAAACAAAAAAAATTGTTAATATCATATAATCTGTTACATGCTTCCTACAAAGAAAACATGTTAATACTAAAGTTATCATCATAAAAACAGTGTAGGTTACCAACATAAATGAACTAAATTTATCAACATTGGTTTATAAAAGTGATCAATGGCATATATATAAAGTGATCAACACAAACAAAAAATGTACAATCATGATAAAAACACATGATACAAAGGAAATAAAACATCATTAAAAGAATATATAGTTTTACATTACAAAAAAATCATATAAGACAAACATATAATCAAGTTGCAAGCATTTAAAACATTTCAAAAACAAAAAACAGTGTAGGTTACCAACATAAATAAGTTACAGTTATCAGCACTAATATATAAAAGTGATCCAGGGCATATACATAAAGTTATCAGGCTGAAGGTGTGTACCAGTGCTGGGAGAAGGTGCCCAAGACAAAGGAAGAACATCTTCTGCTTCAAAAAGATGGAATAAATCACCCGGATCAGCAGAAATGTGATGAGAAACAGGCACAACATTAGAATCACCTTGTGCAACGATACGAAGATCAGGCTGAGCAGGAACAGGCTGCACAGGTGCACTAGCAGTAGGAGCAGGCTCTGCACGGGCACCATTAGTAGGAGAAATAGGAGGATCCGCATCAGGCATAGAATACGATACAACATCCCTAAAAACATGCAATGGTATCCCAGCAGCAAGACTCATCTTTCCATCACGAGCAACCGATTTTGCTTTATTGATAACAGTGACTTCATCTTCAGAACTTCCATCACAACTTGAAGGACCAGTAGATGTATCGAGCATACTGGACTGCTTGCTAATAGGGGGTCGAAAAGACTTGACGCAGGAACCAAAGGAGCAGATAAAACAGGTTGTACATCTTCTTGGGTATTATCATCCAAGACAGAAGGCTCATTTTCACTCTCACCCTGGGTTGATGGATCTCCAAGCGAGCACACATCAGGACTTGCAGCAACATCAACAGAAGTAGCAGCTGCTGCAAGGTTGGTGAACAACGATGACATAGGAACAGGAACATCACCATCGGGACAAACATAACCACCTGCATCAACATTGGCATCAACCTGGGGGGCATCTCTAGTGGCAGCAGCAACTTCCGTGATGTTCTCCGTCTCATTTGCCATGATATTTACAATGCTGCTGCTAACAGGCTGATCAATGGTTTGCATAATCAGTGGAGCTCTTGAGACTGGTTGAGCTACATTCATTGCCACATCGATAGATAATCCTAACTGTAGCAGGTGCACTCGTCACAGCAAGATCTTCAGAAGCACCAGCATTACCACATGTTTCTCCACCAGATATAACCTCTTCAAGATTCACAGCAGGCGCATCCACGACATCAGGAGTTGCAACAACATTAGAATGTCCTTCAACACAAGTAGGTGAAGGAATCAGAGAGGATGCATCAACATCTATAACAGATGTGCCTTCAGCTGCAGAACAATGTTTTGCCAACCGTGGTGAAGACCTTGTAGCTAGCACAAATGTCTTCTTCGATGATTTATTGCTGTAATAAATAATTGCCAACAAAAAACAAAAAATCAGAACATGATAAACAAAAAACAGACAAGTTACCAACATGAACATAAACAAGTTATCAGATGAAATATACTACAGTTATCCAGTGAGAAATGCTACAGTTATCAACATTAACATAAAGAAGTTATCATGAGAGAAATGTTACAGTTATCAACATTAACATAAAAAAGTTATCATGAGAGAAATGCTACAGTTATCAGTATAAACATAAAGAAGTTATCAGATGAAAAATGATACAGTTATCAACATTAACATAAATAAGTTATCATGAGAGAAATGCTACAGTTATCAGTATAAATATAGAAAAATTATCAGATGAAAAATGATACAGTTATCAGTATAAACATAAAAAAGTTATCAAATGACAAATGATACAGTTATCAATATATATAAACATAAAACATAAAGGTTACCCACATAAACATAAACAAGTTATCAGATGAAAATGATACAGTTATCAACACTAAGGTAGTAAAGTTATCCAGTGATTGAGATAAATAATTATGTCCACTCATACCTCTCAGAAACAGCAGCCCGCATCATGGCAGGAGTAAGGCCCAAATCTTTGCAGACAAGAGACTTGATCTCATTAGCAATCTCTTCAACAGTACGAGAATTGATCACATTATCAACATCCTCAACCGGACGTGACTTCTTCTTCCTAGACCTTTCATACACACGAATAGGGGTTTGTTCCTGTCCACCCACAATAGTAGCAACAGGAGCATCAGTCACTCGGTTTACGGGTGAGACAGGATTTACAACATGAGACCTAGATTCAGGTGCTGACATATGACGATCATCAGGTGATCTTGCTCCTGGACTATTATTCTGCTCTTCATTGGAATTTGGGAAAGTCAAAGATAGCTGCACATTGGAAGAACCACCAGCACGACCACCAACAACACCCTTACGCTTCCTATCAGCACAGACATACCGTTCAACATCGTCATCTCCACTGCTGTTGTCTGAATCCCTCAGAATTGTATTATCACTAGGAAGAATAGGAGACAAGACTTCATTAGTGCGTGGAACATTCCTTCCACGAGTGATAGAACGAGTAAGCCTAGCTCCACGGACACCACTTGAGGTAGCACCACGGGCACCACCTGAGCTACCACCACGAGCACCACTTGAGCTAGCTCCACCCATGAAGATTCCTCCCATGGATTGCGTTGCAAGTTGACCACCAAACTAAGCAGTAAATTGTTTCGCCATTTCAGCACCAGCATTGCCTTGCACCACCGTCAAGCCTTGCACAAGGGTACTCATTAACCCAAAAATACCAGATGCAAAACTGCCAACAATATTTGCTATCTGCGAATTTTGCTGCACAAATAAAAAGAAAGGAAACAACAAGAACATTAGCAAAACAAGAAGCAAACAAAAGTAACATGATAATAAAAAGATAAGTATAATATCAAAATCCTAAAAATATCGCCTCATTTGAACAACTAGGGTTTGCACAAGTGTCAAACCATTTGTTAAACCCTTGCGCACCACCAAAAAGTCCAAAGCTCATGCCATACCGAGGCTTCAACTGCACAAATAAACAGATACAAAATTAGCAAATGTGATCAACCAGTTTTCTACATATTACCCAACTTAATCACATTATAACCTACATGTTACCACCCAATAAACATATAAGTTACCCACTGTTTATAATCAATGTAATTAAACAGACATACAACATGTTACCAACACTTAAACCTAAAAAGTTATCAACAACATAGAAACACAAATGCTACAAAATATATTACACACCTCCAGCTTTTCATATGCATTTCCATCATTCTGCAGATCAGCAATCAACAGTTCATCAATTAACTCTCTTGACCATATGTTCACAGCATAACGCCCTTCCAGCAAATCAATATCCAACCCACTAACATCAAGTGAGTCAACATAAAGCAGTTGCAAGAAAACAAATTAAAAACCAGAAAAAGAATACAATAAATACACTAACTAAAACATAAAACAAATTTCAATATAGAAAGTAGTATTCACACAATATAAAAACAACAATGTGTACCTGCAACAGAAAAAGAAAAGCCTGCGTATGACTACCACTAGAAAGCTCCTCATGCAGCTGGTCAGCAACAAACTTGCACCACTAGAACTTGCACACATTTCCAATGTTGTGCTGAAATTATATAATGAAAAAGAAACTATCAACATAACATCAAAACTTGCACATATATTACACACCACCACAAAAACCTAAAACAAAAATGTTACCACCCCTATAACACACAGGTTATCATCACACCAAACAGAAATTTATCAACAAAAATGTTACCAGCCAACACATATATGGAAAATGAACAGACATTACAACCAAAACTTACCATGATAGGGTAGCACTTGTGGCAAACATGTAGGGGTTCGTAGCATGGAAAACAAAAAAATTCTACCGCATGCATACAAACAAGCCAAGATCTATCTACTAGATTGTAGCAAAGAGTCGATAGAAGCACTCACCCTCGAAGACTCCAAAGCGGTTAACGAGAGCAGATTATCGTGGGTGATGTAGTCGTAGACTTACCGATCTCAAGATCGCATAGACGATCCTTCCGGCGCTGCGTTCCGGCAGTGCTTTCGCAGTCGGTCACACGTTTGGTACTCGATGAAGACCTTCCTCTCCCTTGTTCCAGCAGGCAGCAGAGGTTGTAGCACTCCCCTCGTTATTTCGGCAGCACGACGGCGTGGTGTCGGAAGTAGAGGGAAGATCCCGCAGGGCTTCGCCTAAGTAGGAGCGAGTATGGTGGAGTAAGAGAGGGCCTTGGGGATCTAAAGATTAGAGGCACCAAGGGGGGTGGATTGGCCGGCGGCTAGGGTTTGGGGAAACCCTAATTCGGCAGCTAGAGGAGCCCTAGGTGGCGGCAGCACTTGGAGGGGTGGTGGCGCCTAGAGCTAGGGTTTTGGGTGTGAGGGGTAGGGGTGCGCCCTACCCCTCCTTATATAGGTGGGGAGAGGCGGTTTGGGGAGGAGGGAGTCCTCCCCCAACTCCTCTTCATGGCCAGCGGGTGGATGGAGTGGGATTCCTACCCTAGGTATGTTTCCTACTCTCCCTCCACCAAGCAATGTTCGGATTTGACTTTTCCAAATTGGCGTTTGACTTTCAAACTTGAATTTGATTTATCTCTTCATATTGCCCAGCCAAGTGACCTAGTACATGATGCAACCATTCCACATTGTCATGACACATCCATGTACCCTTCCCCTTCCGGAGTGCCGGACCTTCCAGACCCTTCTAGAACATTCTCGGTGAAAACACCGAAATCATTTCCGAACTCCGAAACAGGACTTTCCTTATATGAATCTTATTCTCCGGACCATTCCGGATCTCCTCGTGATATCCCGGATCCCATCCGAGACTCCGAACGACATTCGGTCTCTTACTCATCATTCCATAACTACTCAACAACATCGAATCCTTAAGTGTGTCTCCCTACGGTTCGTGAATTATGCGGACATGACCGAGACACTTCTCCGATCAATAACCAATAGAGGAATCTGGAAATTCATATGGCTCCCACATATTTCTACGATTACTTTGTGATCGAATGAATCACTTACATACGATATCAATTTCCCTTTGTTTCAGGATAGTTTACTTATCCGAGGTTTTGATCGTCGGTATCTCTGCATACCTAGTTCAACCTCGTTACTGATAAGTACTCTTTTCTCGTTCCCGTGATATGTGATCCCTTGTGAGCCAGTCACATGCTTGCAAGCCAATTGGATGACATTCCACCGAGAGGGCCCAGAGTATTCTATCCGTCATATGGATGGACAAATCCCACTCTTGATCCATATGCTTCAACACATACTTTTCGAACACTCAATGCCACATTTATAGCCACCCAGTTACGGTGTGGTGTTTGATGTCATCAAAGCATCCTTCTGGTAATGGTGATTAGCATGATCTCATGGTCGAAGGAATTAGGTTACTATGTATCAGAAAGCATATAGCAAATAAACTATATTAAATGACTTGATCTTTATGCTACGCTTAACTATAGGAGTATGTCCATCATATCATTCATCTATTGATATGACCCTGTTGTTAATAACATCTCTATGTTCATGATCAGGAAACCATGATCATATATTAACCAACAAGCTAGTTTAGCAAGAGGCTTTACTAGGGACTCTTTTATGTTTACAAATCACACAAGTATTAATGTTCCCGGTTAATATAATTATAGCATGGTATGTAAACATTTATCATAAGCATGAAGATATGATAATAACCAATTTATTATTGCCTCTTGGGCATATCTCCAACAAAACACGGTTCCGGGTGGTGGGTGATAGAAGTGTAGACACAATGTACATCACATATACTTGCTTGAACTCATCTCCATATGAAGCCATATCCTTCAAGATTTCAAAAACTCGAGTTCTCAAAGGTGTGCTAGAATCATCAGGAAAAAGAGCACGGGCAAGAGCATCCTGAATTTCTGCATCAGGATAATAAGGAACCGACTCTTCACCAAGCGGCAAACCCAAACATCTGAATACACTATCCTTGTTGAGGGGTATCCTTCCTCGACCCGACACAACAAATTCACGTGTATGCTTGTCATATAAACTAGCAAACCAAGTCATAACTGCATCATGCAGTGATGAACACTTGATATCTAGCAAATTATCAAACTTCATTGATTCAATTGCCGCCTTCTGATCATTCGATAGAAAACCCAATAAACCGGTGACGACAGAAGGAGATGCCCTGTTACGTTTACGGGCAGGTTGTTTTTCACCCTCAACAACATTATCAGCAGCCTTCCGTTTCCTCGGCATCGTGGCAACTACAAACAATATAAAATGGAAAAATAAATACAAAACTAAACCATAATGATACACAGGAATTCATAGAAAAAATAAAACAATGCCATCAGTACATAAGTTACCAATGATCATAACCTAATGTTATCATGCAAACAGAACACAAAGTTATCCATGTCAGTGCACACATAATATCATGCATTTTGCTCAAAAATTAGCATTACCAAACATATCATAAACAAAATTTAACAAAAAAATATACAGAATTTAGTACACACATATTATCCACACATCAGTACATAAGTTACTCATGATCACAAACTAATGTTATCATGCCAACAGAACACAAATTACCCATGATAATAAGCTAATGTTATCATACCAACATTACATTAGTTATCAATGTCAGTACACACATATTATCATGCATTTTGCTCAAATTAGCCATGAATTTTATTCAGTGTTACCCAAAGGTTTACACATCAGTACATAAGTTACCCATGATCATAGACTAATCTTATCACGCCAACAGTTATCAAATTACCCATGATAATAAGCTAATGTTATCATACCAACATAACATTAGTTATCTATGTCAATACACACATATTATCATGCATTTTTCTCAAAATAGACATGAATTTTATCCAATCTTACCCAAAGGTTACAACTATAGTTATCAAGGAATCTTATACAAATCAAACAAATTCATAATCAAAAATTTAGCACATAACAGTTTAGTACTGTTGTTATCAACAGATCCTGTCCAATGTTACAAATGCATAGATCTGTGGTTATCACAAACTAATGCTATCATGCCAACAGAAAACAAATTACCCATGATAATAAGATAATGTTATCATACCAACATTACATTAGTTATCAATGTCAGTACACACATATTATCATGCATTTTGCTCAAATTAGCCATGAATTTTATCCAATGTTACCCAAAGGTTTACACATTAGTACATAAGTTCCCCATGATCATAGACTAATATTATCATGCCAACAGTTATCAAATTACCCATGATAATAAGCTAATGTTATTATACCAACATAACATTAGTTATCCATGTCAATACACACATATTATCATGCATTTTGCTCAAAATAGACATGAATTTTATCCAATCTTACCCAAAGGTTACATCTATAGTTATCAAGGAATCTTATACAAATCAAACAAATTCATAATAAAAAATTTAGCACATAACAGTTTAGTACTGTTGTTATCAACAAATCCTGTCCAATGTTACAAATGCATAGATCTATGGTTATCAAGGGATCATATCCCACTGTTACCCATAGATACATCAGTTGTTACCCACGGCTAGATCTGTTGTTATCAACCAATGATGTTCAAATCCCCATTAGACCATGGGGGGAACAACACACATGTATCACATCATCTGAACATCAAAACTATATCACACGCAGTAGATCTGACAAGGCAACATTACTCAAAGGACAACAAAGGGGATCAGAGGTAGCATTCAAACCCTATTCATGCAGGAGACAGACAAAATTAGCGGGCAAAAACGCACGCAATACAACTTATAACTTACACACAACCTTAATCTACAGGACATGCAGGAATCAACGACAACCACAAACCCGACAAAATGGAACCGCCGGAAACCAGAGAATGATAGAGGAAAATGGTAGGAGCGGCAGAGGAGAGAAACTGGAGGAGGAGGAGAGAACTTGCAAGCACACCTGGAGGGAGTAGACGCGTCGGCGACGACAATGGCAAGCAGAATCTATGAGCAACCGAAGGAAAATGCCGCATCGGCCTTCAAATCACCGGAGAAGAAGGGGAGAGAGAGCAGCACGATTCCCGAAACGGTCAGGAGAAGTGGGAGGGGTGTAGAGGATGACGAATGGGCCCCCAGGTGAATAGGGAGACGAGATCAGGTGTGCGGCATTGAATACGAGCCACCAACCGCGCGGGGCTCGCGGGGTTGTCCGCGTTCGTTGGGTTCGAATCCAACGGTTCCTGCCAGCCCGCCGAGTTTTGACATTTTCAGACCGGTCTGAATCTATAAAAACCGAAGAAAAATCAAGGCGGGTTCTATGTATATAGCCGGTCCATGGTAGTACCATAAACAAGGACAAAGATCCACATGCAGTCCGTGTAAGACTAGTCACAGTGAGGATTATTATATAATAATATCATACATATGATACTAGTATATGTATGACCACTAAGAAACACCATCTAAGAAACAATGCATTGTTATTGTTGTTTCTTAAGTTTCAATTACTTCTATGAAAACATGCTAAAAAACACCCCATTGCAGTGGCACATAAGCATTTTACATGCATATAATGCATGATACTCCCATTTGGGCTAATCTAAGAGCCGTTGGCTACCTTTTATTCCTTACAACCAATTATTTTGCCCACTTTAGCTTCATACATTTAATGCTATAGCTAATCGTATCTAACACATAGTGTAACTATTGTATGAATGGACTTTTAAGTGACATGGAATTGTTATAGAGCCAGCAGCACAATGTTCTATTAGCCATACTTTTAATCTCTATTTTCTCTATCCTCACCTCCATATGATTGTGATATAATTTTTGCAAACCCACCCCTTATCGGGAAAGGATCCCATTGGGTTTCCTGTACCATGTAGAACAAAAAACACATGATAATATATAGAGATAACCTTACATGACAGATGTCTTCGTCCAGCCACCAGGTCATGCTGATGACTTTGTCCTAGTTGTGGCTAAGGTGGTAGCATAGGCTTTTTATGACTTTAATAATTTTTGTAAGTTTGTTGTGAATTTTGTAAGGTCTTTGGAGCTATATATACAAATATATACATGTCCCTACATGTCATATGTTAAAATTTGGTCCCCGGTAGGTATAAGGTATGGGTACAGTATATCATCCTCATCCCCACTATATAAATTAGTTCGACTACTATCCTCATGGGTTTTGGTGGTGCTAGCACGGTTGAATGGCGAGGCCTAGCTCATCCCATATGTCATATATAGAAAATAATTAAAAAATGCTCCAAGTTTGCTCTGCCCCACCCTAGGGATGGATTCGTCATGGCTCACGGGAATGTTTTTGTCCAACCCACCTCCTAATAGATAAAGTCCCGGTGGTAGTGGTAGTGGTACATGTATAGAGGATGGTGTTAGTTTGATCTCCTCACGTTTGCCCCAACGGACAAACGACTTGGTCTCGCGCCCTGATTGGGGGCGCCCAATGTCGCTATCGTTGGTGGGCCCTTGTCGCGCAACGCATATAAAAGAGGTGGGGGCCAGGGGCATGCACGCCAAGGTTCTTCGTGCCCACTCACCCCACCGAAACACAAAACCCTAGAGCCACCGATCGGGGTAGCGCTGCAGCAGCGGGAAGCACTCACCTCACCGCCGCCACCACTCTGTCGATCTCGATGGCGAGATCTTCATCAACCACAAAGGCCGATGGTATGACTCTCACGCATACTCACTAGATCGACACCTATCGATCCCATTAGATCTAACAATGGTATCAGAGCTAACTAGTGTTTGTTGATCTAGTTGAGGTAGTAGAAAATCCGAAAAGAGTAGAAGAGGGCTAGGGTTTCCAGAAGCACCGCCGCGAGGCTGTGTCGTTCCTCTCGATCCCGATGCGCATCGGCAAGCCGAGGCATCGGGAAGAATAACCCCCCATTAGTCCAAAACCCTAACCCCAAAGATCCAACCGAAGCTTTTCGAGAAGAAGAATCAACCCTTCGGGGCAAACAAAAGCAAAGAAAAACCCCAAATCCCGAACTCGAAAGAGAAAGAAAAAGGATCCTCGAATTAGATCGAAAACAAGCAAAGCCATCGGCTGCCACCGTGCATCAAAAAATGGCACCACCGCTGCGCCGCTTGACGGTCGTGCGCCAACGCTCGGGTGGACGCACCGCAGGCAAGTTGGGCAAGGGGGCATCGCCAAGCTCCTCGCCGTGCTGCCGTTTTTGCGGTGCAGTAGACTACAAAGAGGAGAAGGGGGCTCACATCAAGGGGGGCTCGGAGCCGGACGACGCGGCCTCCTCACCAGCTCGCCAGCGCGGGGCATCGCGCCGCCCCCGCTGCTAAGCGCGAGTGAGATAGACAAAGGGATGGGGAGCGAATGGCTTAGGGTTTCTCTGGGTGATACGTTCAAAACATATCTACTTTCTCGAACACTTTGCTATTGTTTCTCCTCTAAACTTGTGTGATTTGGATACAACTAACACGGGCCGACGCTGTTTTCAGCAGAATTACCTTGGTGTCTTGTTTTTGTGCAGAAAATGAACTATCAGGAAAAATCCTGGAAAATATGCCAAAAATTAGATTTCACCAGAAGATCCACGGAGCCAGAAGACGAGACGGAGAGGAGGCCTAGGGGGCCCACACCCACCTCAGGCGCGGGCCCACCACTGGCCGCGCCTGGAGGGGGTGCAGCCACCCCAGGAACCCCCTCGGCCTCCCTCTGCGCCTATAAGTTGCCTTTCGATCTAAAAACCAAGAGGGGTTCGATAGTTTTCCAAAAAGAGTTCCGCTCCGCTGCCGCCACCAGAAACCAAGATTCGGATCCAGAATCTCCGTTCTGGCACCCTGCCGGGACGGGGAATTTGGAGAGGATCATCGCCATCGTCATCACCAACGCATCTCCATCAACCACCGATGTTCCCTCATCCATGAGTGAGTAATGCCCCGCTGTAGGCTTGGGGATGGTAGGGATTGGATGAGTTCTATCATGTAATCGAATAAGACCTGTTAGGGCATAGAGCCTAGTATCTCTATTAGTTCTATTTGACTTTGTTGCAAGTTGTTGTGCTTAATGCTTGTCACTAGGGCCCGAGTGCCATGATCTCAGATCTGAACTTATTATTGAATCATTATGATATTATTATTTGCGATCCTATCTGCAAGTTGTGTACACATATCATTGTCCGGATCCAAAGGCCCCAAAGTGAAAATAATTGGGACAACCGGAGGGGATGGCTGTGGTGTGAGGATCACATGTGTTCACGGAGTGTTAATGCTCTGCTCCGGTGCTCTATTAAAAGGAGCACCTTAATTGCCAGTAGTTCCCTAGAGGCCCCACTGCCACGGGCTGGCTAGACAGAAGACGTTGTGCAAGTTCTTATTGCGAGCACGTATGACTATATTTGGAGCACATGCCTAGGATTGTTTAGTACTTGGATGCTTGTTATTATTTATCTGTAATGCCCTAGATCTTGAAGTTACATGTTTAGACTCGTCCATGCAACACCCGTCTATCCATACCTATGCCTACCGCACTCGAATCCCACTGTTACTGTTACTATTACTATTGCTCATGTTTTACTGTTGTTGTTGCTACTATCAAACTGTTGCCAATGATAAACTTCTATGAGCAAGAACTATTTCCAGGTGCAGCTGAACTGACAACTCAGTTGTTAAGGCTTGCAAGTATTCTTTGGCTCCCCTTGTGTTGAATCAATAAATTGAGTAATACTACCCGCAAAGACTGTTGCGATCCCTATACTTGTGGGTCATCAAGACTATTTTCTGGCGCCGTTGCCGGGGAGCATAGCTTTATTTGTAAGTTCACTTGGATCTACTATTGTTCACTGCTACTCCTTTCATCATGGGGAAGTCTCGTGTTTTAAAGTTCGCTATTTTACTATCCACTACAAGAAGAGGTACGGTCCTAAACACCTCTGCTGCTCTTGATTCACCGTCTGTTATAAGTAAGCTTTTTATACCACCACCACATACACATGCTACACAGACTGCTACTACTGCTGAGTCTGAAGCTGCTTTTGATACTCATGATGTTACTTCTACTGTGCTTGATGCGAGTGGTTCATTAGGTCCTTTTCTAGATGCTACTATGGCTAGTCTAGGAAATACCAAAACTCCTAGTGAATACACTGTTACACCTGTTAGCTCACTTGAGGCTAGTGAGAGTTATGATATTAATGATGGTTACATTGAGTTCATTGATAATTTTGTTGAAGAGTGCCGAAACACACATGGTACTAGTGCTGTTAAGAGTCTCCTTGCTAGACATACTATCATGCCTAAGTTGTCCTCTGATACTAAGTTTTCCACTTCTTGCATGCATGACTTTGTTTCTATTATTTTATGTGTGATGAATTGTTTGAATATTGGT
This sequence comes from Avena sativa, assembly GCA_916181665.1. NCBI lineage: Eukaryota > Viridiplantae > Streptophyta > Magnoliopsida > Poales > Poaceae > Avena > Avena sativa. The sequence goes on from OV702294.1 coordinate 97,045,783, forward strand.
TGGAATGCTAGTTGAATCTATGTTTGCATGATTGGTTTGTAGTGAAGTTAGAAGAGTGTGATATTAGAAAGATCAAGAAGTGAACCAACATTCTCTACTAAAAAGGCAAGTGACACTATCATCCAAGCCCTACTATTTTCATTATACTTAGTGGATTTTTGTAACATGCATGATAGGACTACTATATTTCTATGCTATGCTATATCCTATTAGGATATCCTTATATCTTCCTTAGTGAAAACAATGTAGTTGTAGTATGCTTAGCCCTGCTATAAATTTGGGATGGGATACATGATATGATTACATGAAGTGTTGGAAAAATATATGTTTTATGTAATAAAACAAGTACCCAATGAACCACCTGGGTGGAAAGAGGATACTCAAGTTTTGGACAAGGTGGCAACAAAGGGAACCATGTTTATATGGCTATCTTTTTGTAGAAGAAAACCACCCAGGGACTTAGAGATTGAACATGTTTCTCGTACAGTGGCTTCCAGGTACAGCCACATGCTAAATGGGCTCTGGCTTAGTCAACTGCACAGTGGAAGACCCATGCATTGGCATCTTTAGGTTAACTAGGTTTATGCTAGGGAACTTGAAACCCTACATTGGTTCCTAGAAGACAAGCTAGCATTGTGTATTGGGAGGACTCCTATGGAAAGACTTTGTCACATTCTCAATCTGCCAGTACTCCATCTTGGTGAGTACTTATCCAGCGGCCACTGGTGGCATCAAGATGAGATTGTGTCATGTGGGTAAAGTGTACAACTTCTGCAGAAGATCAAAATTCTAAGTACTTAGCCGTGTCCCCGGTTATGGAAAACACTAAGCAACTAAGGCCTGAAGCTATGGAAGATCTCGACATTCCAATTTCTCAAAGTTAAAAACTTGAGGGTGACAACAAGGGATTAGAAGCACTTGGAGTTTTCCAAGAAGTTCAAAAAGATTTGACAAAGATCAAAAAAACTATTTTGAAAAGATAGGACAATACTATATTGCTTTCTGCAAAGAGCTTAAACCCCACTTAGCCAAATATGCATGTAATGATAGGATCCACTTAATTCTTCATAGTAGTGAAACTTGCCAATACAATTCAAATGTATTGACCCTTGTGGCTGCAACTTATTATGTTGCAGGTTTGTTTGATGTTAGTGAAGTGTGTTGAATAGGATTACAAGTCTACAACCAACATGACTGCCTGTGGCACTTTGAAGATGAAGGACCCCATGCTTATAGATATTCTGCTGCAATGTAATGTGATAGCCACATGAGCTATGTAAGATGTAATGAATTAGTTTATTCCTGGTTATAAAGTTGTATTATGACCTTTGTTTCTTGATATTACATCTTAACTGTGGATGCTAGCTATTGATCTAGGGACTAGCATTGTAAACACAGGGATCTCTACCTTATTAAAGGTTGGGAACCTTACAGATGGTATCAGAGCATTGTGTTGCCTGTAGAATTGTAACCCTAGGACTTGGACAAAACCCCTTAGAAAAATAGGGGTTGTATTTGTTCTAAAACTTATTTACAAACAATCTTGTAAACTCTTTCCTCAACCATTTTGGTTTTGATTCTACATCTCTCCTATTTCAAACTTGATTGACAAAACCTACCCCATGGCCAAAGACTTCACCATGAGCTAAGAACATCTTCAACTCTAATGACTTCAACATCTTCAACTCTAATGACTTCAACATCTTCAACTCTAATGACTTCAACATCTTCAACATTTTCACCAAGGACTTCAACCTTGGATATCACTAAGGACTACAAGTGAGAACCAAGAGACATTAGATTGCCCACCAAAGTTATTGATATCAAGTTAGAGTATGGATCATATTGACCTATGAGGTATGACTATAGTAAGTTATTATTTTCAAGAAAACTTGTTGTTTCCTTCAACTCATGAGTTAAGCTCATAAGTTGTTAAGTGGATAGTTGCTTGTTGATTGCTTGATTGTTTGAATGAACTTGGTTGGTTTTGAGTTGTGTGTTAAAACTTCTTAAAAACCTATCCATTAATACTCATCCCTATCAAACCAACAGATGCCTCCCCGTCGTGCCAACCCCAACCAAAACAACAACATCACCCCTGAGATGCAACAGTTGATGACAGGCCAAACTCAACTAATGCAGATGATGACCACACTCATACAGAATCAGAACAACAACAACAATAACAACAATCAGAATAATCCTCCAGCACTTGACATGCTCACCAAGTTTCTAAAACTTAGGCCTGCAAGGTTCACTGGAACAACTGATCCAATGGAAGCTGATGATTGGTTACGTTCAGTGAACAAAGACCTAGTGACTGTTGGCTGCACTGATGAAGAAAAAGTTAGGTTTGCAGCATTTCTGCTTGAAGGACCAGCAGCAACATGGTGGGACAGCTTTCAAATCACTACTCCCCTTGAAGATGTAACTTGGGCTATTTTTGAGGATGGATTCAGAACAACTCACATCTCACCTGGAGTGATGTACTTGAAGAAAAAGGAGTTTCACAATCTGAAACAGCGTCACCTTAGTGTGGCTGAGTATATTGAAGAATTCAACAATTTGGCACGCTATGCACCGGATGAAGTTGATACAGATGCTAAGAGAAAAGAAAAATTTCTTGAAGGACTTAATGATGAGTTGAACCTGCAGCTAGCTGTTGCCTATGTCCCAACTTATCAATCACTCTGTGACAAAGCCACCATTTTGGAAAACAAGATGAATCAAGTTGAGAACAAAAAGAGGAAGCATAAACTCAAGAATCACTCAGGATCATCAAAGAAGAAGCATTCATTCCAAAAGAACAATGAAGATTCTGAACCTCATCAGTATCACCACTACAACAATGGAAGTGAGAATAATGAAAATGATAATGACAATGGAGATGACCTTGATCAGAACCAACATGACACATTCAAGAAGAAAGACATTAGCCAGTTGCAATGCTATAACTGCAAGGAACTTGGACACTATGCATCAGACTGTCCTGAGAAGAAAAAGAACAAGGATGCTAGAAGAGCCAATGGAAATGACTCCAATGTGACCCAGAAGGGACATGTGAACCACATTGATATGGATGGAAACTTTGAAGAGATAGAAGAAGTGGATGTCAGAAACTAGTTAACTCAGAAGAGTCAAATAAGGATTCCTTGTCTGGATGAACCCATGACCATCAATGTAACCCTATGAGACTTTATTTGAAGGGTCGTAGTACCCTAGTTGCCTTTAAGCCAACTTGTAACCTCTAGCCTTCCCAAATCTCGGGACGAGATTTATTTTAAGGGTGGTAGCCTGTCACATCCCAAAATTTTCCAAATTTTGAAATGTGAAAAATGAATAAAAAATAAAACTTTGTTGAAATTCAGGGTGAGAAGAAACTTTTTGAATCCAATTGGAAACTTTCAAACCTATTTGGATCAAATAAAATCCTAAAGGGATTTAAAAAGATAAACAATTAATAAAGAAAGTTTTAATAATTGGAATTACTATTTGGATCTTTAAATAAAAAGATATGGTTTTTATAAAGCAAAGGTAGAATTATAAATAAAGATTATTTCTTAAAGCCAAATTAAATCTTGGCCAAGCTTTTAAAATAAAACATTCCTATTTGATAAAAAGAGTAAAGGTTTATAATGAGGATTTAATATCCAATTTTATTTAGGTAAAGGCTTTTCCATTTTAAATAAACACTAAAACTTGTTAATTTATTTTAAATAAGTTTTCCAAGTGTTTTATATTTTCAAATAAAACCTAGTGAAATGGTTTTGACAATATTTAGATTTCAAATAGAATTTTAAAATAAATTAAATCCTATTTGAATTAATGACTAAGGTCTATTTTATTTAATTATTAATGGATCCTAAAAAGAATAAAATTATTTTATTTTGGACTTTGATTTGTGTTGTTAAACAGAACTAAAATAAAATACTAAGTTTGGTGGTGGTTGATTTGAATTGGAGTTTGAATTGTTTGTTTGAAAATCAAAACAGAAAATCAAATAGAAAAAAGAAGAAGAAAAGCTTACAGAATAAAAAAAAGTGAAACAAAACAACCCAACTAAGCAGGCCCGTCAGCCCAGTCGCAGCCCAACTCTTTCCCCCACTGCGAATCGTTTTTCACTGAGAATTCAACCCGCAGAGAAGCTGACGAGTGGCCCCATCTCCCACTCTCTCTCCCTCGCTGATAGACAGGTCCCACAACGCCAGCACATCGTCTTCAACCGCGACATTTCCTCCTCGCCGTTTCTGGCAGTAACCCCGGCGTTGAATTCGCGTTGATGGCGGCCTTAACTCCTCCGGTGACCACTCGTGCATAAATGCCCCTCTCCGCTCTCTCTTTCCCCCCACACAGCGCCCCCCTCTGCCACCAGGCTGCAGGAATTTTGAGCTTGAAACTTTCTGCTCCGACGAGGTTCCTGGCCGATTCCGGCGCCGTCCAGCCGCCCCTCGACTCCCTCTGCACACGAATTTGTTCTCCACCTCCAAGCGCACCTGCCCGTGTACACCATTCACTCCCGCGCGCTCTGGAAGCTCGGCTTTGTCGACCTCAACTCGCCACCGTCGTCTGCCATTGCTCCGGTGACCTTTCCTAGGTAACTCCGACCGCCCCAAGCCCTCCTGTTAACACTCCCGTACTCCCCACGCTCTTCCACATCTGACCCTGCCCTTGTTTTGCCTCGGCATGATCTGTAGCTCCATCCCCGACGACCTCTAGAGCCACCAGTCGCCAGGAGCTACTCCGGCGAGGAATTGCCGTCGTTCCTGTGCGCCCCTTGGACAGCTGCGACCACCTCGAGCTTCACCTCAACCACGCGAACACGGTGAGCTATTTCTTTTCTTCCTTTGCTTCCTGGAATCACCGTGACGCCACCGTCTGGGCATGCACCGCCGCTCGCCGCCGCGCAGCGCCGCCAGTCCTTGGTCGAAGCAGCTGAGCCCGTTGGATCCTTATCCTACGGCTAAGATTAGATGCAAGCGAAAGGGTATCGTGTGTCTCTGCGCTGCACGATCTCACTTAGATCCAACGATCCAGAGAGGCCGATCCGCACGAAACGGTACCAGCCAATAGAATTGCGCCGCGTGGCACTGGTTATGTTTAAAACAGAATTTTGAATCTGATTGATATGCAAACTTGTAAAAATCATAACTTTAATTCTACACGTCCAAATTTTGCAAATTTTATATCAATGGAATCAGTAGAACATGTACTTTGCAACCATGCACTTTGTTTAATGTTTTGCTTCTGGTAAATTAGTTGAATTTGCAGAAACATGTGTAGGCTTATTTTGAATATAAAAATTGTTCTAGATAAAATTTTAATGTGAAATCTTTGCTAAATCATTAGTTGTGAACTTACTGACCCTAGGAACCAAATCATGGATTTAAAAATGAATTTTGTGAAGTTTAGGAGTAAATACTTGAATTAGCTCATTTCTAGTCAAATAAAAATATTGATTTTGACATGGAATTGATTTTTTGAGTAAAACCTTTGGGAAATGTTTAGATTAAAACCTTCTGACCCTAAACACCAAGTTTTGTGAATTAACAACTTATTTGATGAACAATATAAAATTATTGCTTTGATAGAAGCATTTTTCAACCACATAAAATAATGAAATGACTTAAAAATGGTTTATAGATAAAATCTTTCGCAAATGGTTTTACCACTTTAGTAAATGAACACTTTGAACCTTATAATGTTTAGAGCCTAGTATAAACCACCTTTGCAAATAAAACTATCTTTTGCATGCTTGCATGCATGACTTTGTTTCTATTATTTTATGTGTGATGAATTGTTTGAATATTGGTTGGGATGCTAGTTGAATCTATGTTTGCTTGATTGGTTTGTAGTGAAGTTAGAAGAGTGTGATATTAGCAAGATCAAGAAGTGAACCAACATTCTCTACTAAAAAGGCAAGTGACACTATCATCCAAGTCCTACTATTTTCATTATACTCAGTGGATTTTTGTAACATGCATGATAGGACTACTATATTTCTATGCTATGCTATATCCTATTAGGATATCCTTATATCTTCCTTAGTGAAAACAATGTAGTTGTAGTATGCTTAGCCCTGCTATAAATTTGGGATGGGATACATGATATGATTACATGAAGTGTTGGAAAAATATATGTTTTATGTAATAAAACAAGTACCCAATGAACCACCTGGGTGGAAAGAGGATACTCAAGTTTTGGACAAGGTGGCAACAAAGGGAACCATGTTTATATGGCTATCTTTTTGTATGTGCACTAGAAGAAAACCACCCAGGGACTTAGAGATGGAACATTTTTCTCGTACAGTGGCTTCCGGGTACAGCCACATGCTAAATTGGCTCTGGCTTAGTCAACTACATAGTGGAAGACCCATGCATTGGCATCTTTAGGTTAACTAGGTTTGTGCTAGGGAACTTGAAACCCTACATTGGTTCCTGGAAGACAAGCTAGCATTGTGTATTGGGAGGACTCCTATGGAAAGACTTTGTCACATTCTCAATCTGCCAGTACTCCATCTTGGTGAGTACTTATCCAGCGGCCACTGGTGGCATCAAGATGAGATTGTGTCATGTGGGTAAAGTGTACAACTTCTGCAGAAGATCAAAATTCTAAGTACTTAGCCGTGTCCCCGGTTATGGAAAACACTGAGCAACTAAGGCCTGAAGCTATGGAAGATCTCGACATTCCAATTTCTCAAAGTTAAAAACTTGAGGGTGACAACAAGGGATTAGAAGCACTTGGAGTTTTCCAAGAAGTTCAAAAAGATTTGACAAAGATCAAAAAAACTATTTTGAAAAGATAGGACAATACTATATTGCTTTCTGCAAAGAGCTTAAACCCCACTTAGCCAAATATGCATGTAATGATAGGATCCACTTAATTCTTCATAGTAGTGAAACTTGCCAATACAATTCAAATGTATTGACCCTTGTGGCTGCAACTTATTATGTTGCAGGTTTGTTTGATGTTAGTGAAGTGTGTTGAATAGGATTACAAGTCTACAACCAACATGACTGCCTGTGGCACTTTGAAGATGAAGGACCCCATGCTTATAGATATTCTGCTGCAATGTAATGTGATAGCCACATGAGCTATGTAAGATGTAATGAATTATTTTATTCCTGGTTATAAAGTTGTATTATGACCTTTGTTTCTTGATATTACATCTTAACTGTGGATGCTAGCTATTGATCTAGGGACTAGCATTGTAAACACAGGGATCTCTACCTTATTAAAGGTTGGGAACCTTACACACCTTGTGGGTTTACGCATCTGCTTGTAGTAGTTGATAAATTCACTAAATGGATAGAAGCTAAACCCATTAGAAAGCTCGATGGGGCAACTGCCCTCAGGTTTGTCCGGGATCTAGTGGTGAGATTTGGTCTCCCACATAGCATTATCACCAACAACGGCAGCGATTTATCACTCGTAGAAGTGGAGGCTTATTGCTGGGAGAAAGGCATCCGACTTGACCTTGCATCTGTGGCACACCCATAATCCAATGGTCAGGTTGAGCGAGCCAATGGAATAATTCTGCAGGCAATCAAGCCACGTCTTGAGGCACCGCTACATAGAGCAGCTGGAGCCTGGGCGGAAGAATTGCCATCTGTGCTGTGGAGTTTACGAACTACACCTAACAGATCCACCGACTACACCCCTTATTTCATGGTATATGGAGCAGAAGCCATCCTGCCTTCCGACATCCTCCACGATGCACCAAGAGTTGTCGCCAACGACCAGGATGACGCTGAAAAGTCCAGACGCCTAGATGTGGACCTTCTCGAGGAGGAGCGCGTTTTGGCATGCCAAAGATCCGCCATCTACCAGCAGAAGCTACGCAGCTACCATAGTCGCCGCGTTCGACATCACTCGTTTAAAGAGGGGGATTTGGTGCTCCGACTTAAGCAGAAGAAGTCACACAAACTATCCCCGCCATGGGAAGGACCGTTCATCATAAGCAAGGCGCTGCTCAATGGGTCTTATTACCTTGTTGACAATCGTGAACTAAAGGATAGACCCAACGAGGATCATAAGCGTAAGCGACGTGACCTGGATGATGACTACCCGGAGCTTGATCGGCCATGGAACATAGCACAGCTACGTCTTTTCTACACTTAGCATTTTTATCTAATTGTATACCCCTTATATGATCAATGAAATAAAGCTCTCTGGTTCACTCATATTTCTGAGTCTTTTACCTCCTTTAGTGTTCATTTTTGGATCATGTAAAACCTTTATGCACAAGCTTTGCGTTTGCACTTGTGAAAATTCCGCCTACGGGTGTTAGCTTAAGTTTTCTAGTCTACACGTTCTTTGTCGTTTTTATGTGGATTCTGGAGTAGTGACTTTTGGCACTTATTGTCGGCGATTTTGTGCTCAGGTTATTGACGGTGCCATTGGACATCATCACCTAAGTGCATGGTTTTGACAACGAGTCTTCCGACTCACGAAAAGTCAAGCATAAGAACCAAAGTAATGGATAAGCCAGCACTTGCTTAAAAAATATATACATGCTGGAAACTAGTTCTTAAGCAGCAGGAAATAAACAACCATTGTTTTCCGCCTTAAGTTACATCAACAAGTTTTTTCCGCATACAACCAAAGGTGAAACAAATATTACAAAGTTGCTTTTCATTCCTTTGGCGCAGGAGACTTGGAAGCAGCATCGTCACCAGCCGGAGAATCACCTTCAACGTCGGCACCATGGTGGGACTCGGAGGAGTCTTGGTTGACGCTGTCGATGGTGTTCATGGGCACGAAGACGTCGATATGCACCAACTCGGCAACTCTGGTATCATAACCCGCGACTGACGACAAGATGGTTTCGTGATCATTTTCTTTGCCGTCATCGTCAACGTTGGGGATACCAGAGGTCACCGTATCGATGTCGGCACCTTCGTAGTGTGCCTTCACCATTGACAGCGCCATCCTTGCGCCAGCCCGTGCACATGAAGCTTTCCAGCTTGTGATTCGCTCGGGGGCTCAGCGCAGAATCTCCGAGTACTTCGCCACGGAGTCCGAGGCCTTGATGTATATCTGGAGGGGCTTGGCAATCTCTTTGGCTTGGGTGATGGCGGTGTTGATGAAGTTGCCGGCAAGAACCATGCATTCCCTGTCCGAAGGAGGCGATCGGGTTAAACCCATCGGAGCTGCAAGTTCCGACAAGGAGCACATGAGTTCAATAAATTCAAAGTATCCGGACTACAGAAATGCAAAGGCGGAAGAAGCTTACTGAAGATGCTGGGCTTAGCCTGCCAGAGGGTGTCCGCCAGGGATTCTTTCTCTTGTTGGAGGAGCCTATACGCCTCGGTATGGCGTTGGTTTTGCTCATCAGCAGCTTGCTTTTGATCATTTAAGATCGCAAGCTCCTCCTTCAAGCGATTGATCTCCGCAGAGGCGGAATCCTGCAGGGCCTTCATCGAATCCTCATGCATTTTCAGCATCTCCTTTCTCTCCTCCTTAAAGATCTTGTTCTCGTTGTCCAGCTGCTGGATGTGCTTGGACTGCTCGACAATATCCTTGTCCTTGGCAACATGTTCTGCAAAGTCAGAGAAAACAAAGTACACATTGAGTAATCAGAGAATAAAGGCACAAAACCAAGACGGAATGCGCAAAAAGAAAACAGACTCTTGTTTTTGATGATCTGTTCCTTCAAGATGGCAGTTTTACCCTTTTCGGCTTCGAGATCTGCGTGCATCTTCTGGTACTTGTAGTTGGCCATGCCTCTCCGAGCATTCTCATTCTGTGGAAAAAAGAAAAAAGTTAAACCGTTGTTTAGTCTACTTGGAGCATCTAGTCGGAAACTTTCCACCTAGACGCTCGGGGGCTACAGTGAGAGTTTTTACTTAGCAGTATGCTTAGCTTTTCTTTAAGCATCTAGTCGGAGCTGATTCAGTTCTCGACTAGAAGCTTGGGGGCTATAGTATAAAGTTTTTAGCTCGGAATCTACTTAGCTTTTCTTTAAGCATCTAGTCGGAACTAATCCAGTTACAACTAGAAGCTTGGGGGCTACGGTATTGAAAAATTATAAACACTGCATATGCTACTCTTAAAGCATCTAGTCGGAATAGTTCATTCCATCTAAATGCTTGGGGGCTACAGTGAGAGTTTTTTCTAACTTAGTCACTCTTAGAGCATATAGATGTAAAACCTATGGTTTTCCATCTACATCCTCGGGGGCTACAGTGGGATACTCATATGAAATGCAAAAGGCAAAGTAAACTTACAAGTGCGATGATCTTGAGGTTTGTAGCGCTCTCGGCCAGCAGCTTGCCAAAGGAGATGTTGTTTCCTCGCAAGATGTCTGCTTGTCGAAGGAGCTCCTCAAGACCGCATGTCGGAGATGTCGGTGCAGCTCTAGGAACCAGAGTTGTGCTACTCGGCGTGAGTGCCGGGTAGACTATCTTTGGGAACTCAAAGGGTTTCTGGGGAGAAAGGGCGCCGCCTTCGGCAGATGTACCAGCTTCCACCACCGCCTTGCCGCCATCGATGGCATCCTTAGCCGGAGCTTCATCCATTTGTTGAGTAGTGCTCTCCTGTGTTGCCTGCTCGCCGACAACCATGAGTTCGGTAGAGGCGTCAGAATCCACTTCCATGGCAGAAGGGCCTGATGAATCCTTAGCTTGTGAGCTTGTCGGAGCAGACGAGGGCTTGACGGCAGGAGTAGTAGGGGAGATGGTGGGGGAGGCGTCACGATGCAGCATATCCTTGATATTTCGAGAAGCCCCCGATGTCTTGGAGGTCTTCTTGAGGCTGGTCGTGGCTTTCTTCCTGAAACGTGCATATCCCGGTGGGGGTGCTTTGGCAAATGTCGTAGAATGAGAAGCTTACACTAATGGGGGTGCTTTGGAAAAAATCCCGGTGGATCTTTTCTTTTTCGCCTCCAGGGCGGCGGTAGTCTTTTTGGAGGCTCCACCCTTCGTCTTCTTCTTCTTGTCTCCAACGACAGCGTCAGAGGTGGAGCTCTTCCGCTTCCGCGCCAACGGAGCTTCGTCATCGGACACGACCGTGACTTCCTTCATCTTTGGATCATAGATTTGGGCAGCCAGGTTGCCCTCCTCTAGATCGCTAAGCTGCTAAGTGAGAAGTCACCGTGTTAGACAAAATTACATTTGCAAGACGGAAGAACTGGAGTATATGTCGTACACTGAAAATAAAAACCTACCTTTGGGCACTTGCTGTCTACGAACATGTCGTAGGTGATGGTGAAGCCACGCGTCTTATCCTTCACCTTGACGATGTCCTTAAGGCGGAGCTTGACGGAGTCACTCGAGAAGTTGTCCACGGAGATGCGGAGACTATCCCTTCTGTCGCTGGTATACTCGTGCATGTACTTCGCGTGGTGCTATAGAGGTTGGATTCGCCTGATGAACCAGCACATGGCTAGGTCCAAGCCGGTCAAACCCGTCTCTACAAACCATTCGATCCGCCTTATAGCGTGAGAAGCGTAAAGGTTGGAGGGAAGGGAGGCTTGGGATCTCCATGTGGAAACTTCAGCGGCGGCTCCGTCCATGAAGTCTGGGTACGTAACTTGTCGGCCAGCCAGAGGAATGTCTGGGCCGTAAAAGTACGTCCGCTGCCAATTCTTGCAGGACTCGTGGCCGACGATGTCGAGGAACCGTCGGCCAGGTCAAATCTTGAAGCTTATGGTGCCACAGTTCCTAAGCTCTTCATTGCTATGTCCGGCTTCACGTTTGACGGTGAAGAAGTACACAAAAAGGTTGAACCTAGGCCTTATCCCTAGGTATCCCTCGCAAAGTGCCGCGAAGTTGCTAAGCACTAAGATGTTATTGGGGGAAAGGTTCTAAGGCTGGACCCTATAGTGGTTTAAGACGGAGAGGAAGAAGTTGGAGATAGGCAGGGAGACGCCGCGTACCAGCTGAGCTTTTAGGTACACCTTTTCTCTGTCTTGGGGAGAAGATGCCACCTCGCCGGCCGGCGCCGCCCGCCAGGCAAGTCCCTCCGTCGCGGGGAGGTAGCCTTCGGCGACCATCTCTTGGATGTCGCGGTCGGTGATGTCCGAGCCGCGCCAGTCGCCCTTATGCGAGTCTGGCTCCTTCTCCAGTAGCTCTAGCGCCGCCAAGTTTTGGTCGCCGCCGGTGGATTCGATCACCGCCGATGCGGGGATGACCAAGCCCTCTAGGGGCACGACGACGGAGCTCGCCGGCTTCACCGCGGCTTCGCTGAACGCCGCCATTGATGGGGAGGTGCTGCTGCTAGCCATGGGATGGAGGTTGGGTGCGACTGGTGCAGATGGGAGCTAGGGTTTTCTCAAGGTTTCTCGCGGAGAGATCGAGGAGACACGCGGCTGGAGGAAGAAGATGATGCGAGAAGAATGAGGTAAAAAGTGGAGATTTCCCCATGGTTACTATTTATCATCCTCGGCGTCAAGATTCGTGCAGCTTGATCGGACGGTTGCCACGTAGACGACGTGTTTGCGAAACGTGCGCGGAAATTTCGCCACGTCTCCAACCGTCGCCGCCAACGGTTCATATCGCTCGTGCGGGAAAATCAGATATGATTGCGTTCTCTGCATGTGTGAGTTACGAGGCGTCGCTGACCTAAGCCTACGTCGTCCTGGCGGACATGGGTAGATGAGCCGTCACATCGAAGATTCTGACATAGGCGGATTCAATCCGACTATGGAAGAGTACAATGGAAGACTCAACATTTTTCCGGCTTACAAGTTTAAGACGGAGAAAGTTTTGCAGGGTTCTTTGGGAGGACTACAAGATATTGCTTGAAGATTTGCTGACATCCAACTAGACGGAGCATTCATCTGAAGAGGCAAGACGGCGCAAGATCTCGGAGTTCTCCGGGGGCTACTGTTGGGGATATGCTATATGGGTATCCTAATAGCATGACACTTATCTGGATAACCCGGGTGGCCCATAGTCGGTAGCATAGCCTATGGCGTGCTGGGCGGCCCAGTTAGATGGATCCAGAAGGGAGGCCCATGTCGGATAAAGGAAGGCTACGGTGGAGTCACCAACATACCCGGAGCCTTGGAGTGCAAGATACACAAGACTAGTGATAGGCGGTGTAGGACTCTGTAACCTATCCGGCTAGGACTTTTCCCTGTAACCCTAGGACCTGGTGACTATACAAGTCGGGCCTATGGGGGCCTTTAGGGCACGTTCATAGACAATCTCAGACAACCTCACACAACGAATCAATCCCTATAACTCGGCGTATTGCCTTTATAGTGATTTATAACAGGAGTAGGATTCCACCACCGTTGTGGGATCTGAACCTGGGTAAGCTGTGTTACCTCGTACCCGTCAACCGTCCGCCTTACCCCACGTCTCTAAACACACACTGTCAGGACCCCCCCATGGTGTACTCGTCGGCAATACCACGACACTAAATACACCTGAGCCTATTACTTCTGAAACAGTTGTTCCTGAACAAATTCCAGCACCAACAACAAATAAGAGGGGAGTTATTGCATTAAATGACGAAGTGATGAAGGAAGCTAAGAAGTGTCTAAAGGAGTAAGGTATTAGAGCTGAAGATGTGAAGAATCTACCTCCTATAGAAGAATTATGTAAGCCAATTCCCCACTCATCTACTATTGAGGTACACTCTCTCCAACACTTTGATGAAGGTGATATTCCTTATGGTAAGCCTCCTGATCAATGTTTAGAGGAACTTGACACATTTATTGTTAAGCAAGGATATTTTAATAAACAAGTTCAGAATCATTTTGGAAAACTCTAGAGCTATCCATGAGTTGAAAGATATTGTGGAAAGAACTTCTAATGATATTAAAATTCTTTGTAAACACTTTCAAATGGTTCAAACTCAACTTGATCAACTTGATAAGGTGCAAAAGGATATTATAGTTAATGCTTCAGAAGATAAACATGCTTATGGAATTAGAACTAGGATTGGTATAGCTACTCAAGATCCTTTATATCCTGAAGGACACCCTAAAAGAATAGAGCAAGATTCCCAACAAGGTGAAGATAGTGGTAGTCCTCGTAAGAGGAAGAAAAAGAAACATCAGAGAGTCGAGGAACCACTTGAACCTGCTATAGACCCTAATAGTATATCTGTCTCTAATGTTGAAACTTAGAGTGGTAATGATAAAAATGAATCTCCTGATAAGGAGGAAGGTGAGGAAGAACCTGAGAAGCACACTAAGAACACTAGGTATACAAAGGAAGATTTTATTGCTAATAAACATGGTAAAGAGAGAGAACCTTGGGTGCAGAAACCTATGCCTTTTCCAGGTAAGAAACACAAGTCAAAGGAGGAGGAACACTACAACAAGTTTTGTGAGTGGATGAAACCTTTATTCTTGCAAATTCCTTTGAATGATGCTATTAAGTTGCCTCCTTATTCAAAATATATGAAGGATATTATCTCTAATAAAAGGAAGATTCCTAATGAGGAGATTTCTACTTTGCTTGCTAATTACTCCTTCAATGGTAAGGTTCCAAAGAAACCTGGTGATCCAGGTATACCAACTATTCCTTGCTCCATTAAGAATAATTTTGTTAGAACTGCTTTATGTGACTTGGGAGCTGGAGTTAGTGTTATGCCTCTTTCTCTCTATAAGAGACTCCAGCTACAAAAGTTGATACCAACTGATATTTCTTTGCAAATGGCTGATAAGTCAACTACTATTCCTGTTGGTATATGTGAGGATGTTCCTATTCAAGTTGCTCATAATTGCATGGTCTTAACTGATTTTGTTGTGCTTGAAATGCCTGAAGATGATAATATGTCTATTATTCTTGGGAGACCTTTTCTTAATACTGCAGGTGCTGTCATCAATTGTAATCAAGGAAAAGTAACATTCAATATTGATGACAAAGAGCACACTGTCTATTTCCCCAAGAAGGTTGTAAAGAGCTATTGCCTGAATTCCATTGAAAATATTGAGAGCATCAAGGTTGGAGAAATATATTGTCCCATTCCACAAGAAAATTTTGAAACCATTATGATTGGGACCATTGCTATCAAGTATGATGTAACATAATCACCTTGTGGAATGCAAAGTTTTGATTCATATAAGATTGTTTTGGTAACAAGACTTGATCAACCTTGTTAACAAAAGGATTTGTATGAACAAAATAATATTTCGACTGTTGTTATACTTGCTTTCTTTTATTTTTCTCCTTCCTAGTCTTTGCTTTAGCTTTAGTTTTGCTAGTTGTTTGCTTGTTTGAGTTTCTTAGATCTCCTGTAGTTTGGATTTTGGTTTGATTTTGCTTCTTCCGAAAAAACTGTTTCTGCGAGAAAATCAATTTTCATACCCTGAAAATTGGCCAAAAATAAAGTTCCCCGAAAAATCCCAGAAAATTCAAAATAAATTTTTCCTCGAAAAAGGGACAGAGAGGCACCTGAAGTGACCCAGGGGGCCACCACACCTATGGTAGGCACGGCCGACCAGGTGGCGGCGCCTAGGGGGGTATGGCCCACCTAGGCCTCTCTAGGCTGCCTCCTCAAAGCCACCTACTTTCCCTCTCCCGAAAAACACCGAAAAACTTGCTTAAGCTCAAGTTCTTGGTGTTCTTTCTCGCGATTTTCGATCTCCTTGTTCATCCCATCTAAAGTCCTGATTTTGGAGGGTTTGCTCCTTGGTATGTGCCTCCTCCACTTGTCCAATTAGATTTGTGATTGGTAGATTGTATCTTGAGTATTTTTCTGCTATAGGTGACAGGTTGTTTGAGCTTGCATGCCTGTTCCATGCTTAGAAACTTTGTTTGTTGCATGTGTAGTCCTCTAGCAAGTTCTTATAGTAGTTGCTCATCGTCTATCAACTTAGAAATCACTTGGTTTGATGGTTGTCTAAAAATTTCAGCAAGGAAGATCAGTGCTTATCCACTGAATCAATATGACTTGAGGGTGCATGAGCTAATGAAGGTTCATCGTGAAGAGGCAGTTTTTCCTTCCATATATCCATGCCATGAATTTATGAGAACTGCGGGGATCCTCCAAGATTTCCAAACTATGGTTATAAATGCAGGGTTGGAACACTTTGTTGAAGGTGAACCATTCCAATATGTTAAGCTAACCATGGCTTTTGTGCAGGACTTCCGGTTCACTTGTTCTACATCTAATCCCATGGTCCATTACAAAATATATAATATACTTGTCGACCTGCCTTTTGCTGATTTCTGTGCAGCAATTAGAGTACCTCAGTGGGGATCTTGTGAGAAGATCAAGGAGAGGACCAAGTCACTTATGGATTTATATGCTGAGATTTGCCAAGGTTTCGACTTCTCAAAGGAAAGTGGTAAAATTCGGAACATTCAGCTCCCAGCTATTAGATACTTTTCCTATTTCATTACCAAGTGTGTTCTTGCTAGAAAGATTGCTAGAAAGTTATCTTCTTTTGATCTAGCTTTTATCACAACTGATCTGAATAGGAATAGATCTTATAGCCTGGGTGCGCTGATAGCTCACCGTCTCACCACCAACTGCGAGAAGGGTGGAATTTGTGGAGGTCTCATTGCTTCTAGGTTGCTAGATTTCCATGGTTGAGAGCCTCATTATTCAGATTTTCAGTTCCCCATAGAGAGGCTTGATATTGAATCCATGATTCAGCATGATTTTGTTTCCTTGGGGGATAATGTGAGAAGATTACCATATGACTTATAATTTGCCCAGCAAGGTCTGAGAAAGGGTAGGACTGAGAAAATAGTTTATTTGCATGCACCTGCTTTGTTTAATTTTGATAACAGGCAAGGATTGTCGCTTACGGAGAAGGAGGTTGATACATTTGTGGGGGAACTCTCCTAGCAAGAGTAAAGTGTTAAAGAGGATGTCGAAAACTATTCGGTTCAGCCCTCCAACTTGGGAGAGTCTTCATACCAGCAGCCCTCATTTGATTGGGGTGCGTCTTCTTCTTCATCGCAGGCGCCTGACTATGATCATTCCTATGATGACCCACTAGCTTGGGGGTTCTATCCGCGCTATTGAGCCCCACTTAGGCCAAAAGCCTAAGCTTGGGGGGAGGTATACCGACATCACACTCATATATTTATCATGTTCGGTCGGTTCTTTGTACATCCATTGTTTTCGCTTTCTTTTTGGTTCTTGTTGCTTCTTTCTCAAAAACACAAAAATACCAAAAATATTTTCGTTGTTTCTCTTGGTTTGTTTCTTTGCTTTGGTTTGCCTTAAAAGAAAAATCCAAAAAGATTTTTGCTTTGTTTGGTTTTCCTTGTTTTTGTTTGGTTTTTCTTTGTTTGCTTGTTTCTAAAAATTCGAAAACACCAAAAATATTTGTTGGTCTTCTTTGGTTTTGTGAGTTCTTTGCACAGTTCAGCCGTCCACAGTGGATTTTGGTTTCATGTTAATCATTCAAGTCACACAAGTGAAGGGAAATAATGAATATTAAGACAACTTGTGGTGTGGTAAGAGGCTAGTAACGAACTCTATTTGTTTCATTTTTGTACATATACTCATCATTGTGAGCATGCTTAGCCTGTTTGTGTAAGGTGTATGTCATTATGGATGCTTAGTAGTTCTTGCTTGTCTATGATTAGCTCTAGCTTTCTAATAGTTTGTAGCATGTCATATGAATGTTTGCTTGAATTGTTTTATTCATACTTTGGTACGATATTGTGGTATCCTCCTCTGACTGTTCATGTGAATCGACTTGGCACATGCTCACGTATGCATATGACTAATCAATAGTCAGTAAGCCTCGATGATTTATTTTGCCTCAGAGTTATTGTATCACTTTCATGCCATAATTAGTTTTGTTTTGTTGCAAGCATGATTATGATAGTTATTGCTCTCTCGTTTGTCGCTCCCTCTCTATTGCTAGCCTTCACTTGCACTGAGGATGTGCTCTACCTGTGGTTCCAACTCCCCAAAACCAATATTGCCAGCTGTGTCCACCATACCTACCTATTAGCATCATTTGCTACTTTAGTGCATATTTTATATATGCCGTGTTTTCTTCCAAAAGAAAATGTTTGTCTGTTTTTATAAAGTTAGTTAGTAAAGCTCTCACGAACTTGATGGCACACTTTATTATTTTCCCTTAATAATTCTGAATCATCGTGACCTGTCCATGAAAGTTATATGCTTGCTGATTATATGCTGGGAGTCAGCAGAACCGTGCTATCACGGGGAACGCTTTCAACACTTTTTGGATATCTCATCCAGTTGATTCCTTGCTCTTTTGTTTACGGATGTCGACGATGTGAAATAAAATGGGAGGTTGTGAGTTCATGGAGTTTATACATTGTGTTAGAGAAACGCCTGAGCCGCTAGCCTAAGCCATGTCTAATCATGATGGAAACTTGCAGCATCATCATAATGAGCATCTATGAAGCATCCTCAATAAAAAAGCTATGCATATGGTACATAAAAAGATTGCTGACATGCTCATTGTCTGCTTGCCTTGTCATAGTGGTTATGGGAAATCTCCTGTACCATGTGCAAGGGGTACCCCGTTGGCGGTTCTCGATGATATGCATGTATTTACAATGACAAGAACTTTCAGGTGACCAAAGTTGAGTAGCATGCGGAGCGACCCTCGTACTCAAGGGACTTGGGATTTCTAGTTTATGGTCTGTCAAGCATATGATTCAGAGTGGACCTCACTTTCACCTTAACCACATGAAGATGCATATGATAGGAGCAATGAGAGCTCAAAGCTAATGAGTATCTTCCTTTCAGCATTGGGAAGCTTTTCAAACCTTCACAAAACCATTTCACAAATTTGTTGAGTCACCACTTATTCTATGAGCACCTTCTTGAGAGCATAGTTGTCATTCTTGTGTTTGTTCCAAAACTTGGTTAATAATGTCATGAATTTGATGCTTGTATCTCTGATATATTTACTTGTAGTCTTCATACAAACTTCAAAGGTGCCTTGGCATTTATATTGTGCTCTTCAAACAAAGGCAAGCGAAACACCACTCTATCATACCTTATTATGAGCATAGCAATGCTGCTTATGTTTATGTTTCATGCTACTTATTATTATTGAGTTGGTTTCTCTTCATATCTTGCAATGACTATTGAGTAGACTTAGTTGCATACTCCTTATTATGAATTGTCTAAGCATCTACTCCTGTGTTGAGAATATTTACATCATATGAAGCAAAGTGTTCGTGCAATTTCTTTTATCGCACTCAGTTTTCAACTGAATTGCTTGAGGACAAGCAATAAGCTAAGCTTGGGGGGAGTTGATACGTCCAAAACTTGTGTGATTTGGATACAACTAACACAAACCGACGTTGTTTTCAGCAGAATTACCTTGGTGTCATGTTTTTGTGCAGAAAATGAACTATCAGGAAAAATCCCGGAAAATATGCCAAAAATTATATTTCACCAGAATATCCATGGAACTAGAAGACGAGACGGAGAGGAGGCCTAGGGGGCCCACACCCACCCCAAGCACGGGCCCACCACTGGCCGCGCCTGGAGGGGGTGTAGCCACCCCAGGCACCCCCTCGGCCTCCCTCTATGCCTATAAGTTTCCTTTCGACCTAAAAACCGAGGGGGGTTCGATAGTTTTCCAAGCAGAGTTCTGCTCTTCCGCCGCCGCCACCAGAAACCAAGATCCGGATCCAGAAACTCCATTCTGGCACCCTGCCGGAACGGGGAATTTGGAGAGGATCATCGCCATCGTCATCACCAACGCATCTCCATCAACCACCGATGTGTCCCTCATCCATGAGTGAGTAATCCTCCGCTGTAGGCTTGGGGATGGTAGGGATTGGATGAGTTCTATCATGTAATCGAATAAGATATGTTAGGGCATAGAGCCTAGTATCTCTATTAGTGCTATTTGACTTTGTTGCCACTTGTTATGCTTAATGCTTGTCACTAGGGCCTGAGTGCCATGATCTCAGATCTGAACTTATTATTGAATCATTATGATAGTATTATTTGTGATCCTATCTGCAAGTTGTGTACACATATCATTGTCCGGATCCAAAGGCCCAGAGTGACAATAATTGGGACAACCGGAGGGGATGGATGTGGTGTGAGGATCACATGTGTTCATAGAGTGTTAATGCTTTGCTCCGGTGCTCTATTAAAAGGAGCACCTTAATTGCCAGTAGTTCCCCAGAGGCCCCGCTGCCACAGGCTGGCTGGACAGAAGATGTTGTGCAAGTTCTTATTGCGAGCACACATGACTATATTTGGAGCACATGCCTAGGATTGTTTAGTACTTGGATGCTTGTTATTATTTATCTGCAATTCCCAAGATCTTGAAGTTACATGTTTAGACCTATCCATGCAATGCCCGTCCATCCATACCTATGCCTACTGCACTCGAATCCCACTATTACCGTCAGTGTTACTATTGCTCCTGTTTTACTGTTGTTGTTGCTACTATCAAACTGTTGCTACTGATAAACTTCTGTGAGCAAGAACTATTTCCAGGTGCAGCTGAACTGACAACTCAGTTGTTAAGGCTTGCAAGTATTCTTTGGATCCCCTTGTGTCGAATTAATAAATTGGGTAATACTACCGGCGAAGACTGTTGCGATCCCTATAGTTGTGGATCATCACGGGGTGAGGCCGCTGGCTGGTTTTGTTCCGCCGAAATGCATGCGCGGCCATCGGATCTAGGCTAGCTGCAAGGGACGGCTGAGATCTGGGGGCGGGGGCCGAGTGGGCCGCGCAGCCGGGCTGTGGCCTGCCAGCCACTGAGCAGCGCACATCGCGCGAGAAAGGTATTATGAGCGCACGGGCGCTACACGGTTAGCAGGCCGACACGGGACAGTGGGCGCGTGTGTGTTGCACGGTGCCTTATTGGACCGCTGTCTGCCGCCCAGTTGAGCCCAGTTTCTATTTTTATTTTACAGAAGCTTTTTTAGACAGTTTTAATTATCTGTTTTTGATAATTTTCACACAGTTTTTTTACTCAAATTATTCCAACAAAAATATGTTTAGAAAATCAAAAGTAACATAAATTTTTTCTCTAAAGTTTAAAAGGTCATGAATTTTATTAATTTTTCCGCTTAAAATAGTTAAAAGTAATTGCTTAAATGCAATAAAGAGACAATTAATATTTTTTTAAAGAGTGATGATTTTATTTGATGACCAACGTTGTTAGTAAAATTTTCACTATGAATAGTCAGTTTCATCACTATTAGTTCTATTTCTGCCCAACGTGGTGTAGAATTAATATTGAGAACTTTCATGTTTTAATTTAACCAACATTAAATTAACTCATTTTAATGATATTTTGCTTTTAGGCAATCCTATGAGTTTCATCTCGGCTATTGAGCCTCTCAATGGAGGGAACTACGGCTCATGGTGAGAGAAGGTTGAGATGGGGCTTGCTGTGCTTGACCTCAAGTTGGGACTGATTGAGACTTGTTCCATAGAACCTAAGGACCTCGTGAGGGGCGAAAAACAAAGTGAAGTTGACTTCAACAAAAGGGTCCTTCACCATGGACCAATAAGAATGAAGTACGACCTTGATCGTGCAAAGTGGGACTCGTCCAATAGAAAGTGCTTGATGGTGATTAAGAGCTCCATTATGGAGGCTATAAGGGGAGCAATCCCAGAGTGTAGTGCTGC
This sequence comes from Avena sativa, assembly GCA_916181665.1. NCBI lineage: Eukaryota > Viridiplantae > Streptophyta > Magnoliopsida > Poales > Poaceae > Avena > Avena sativa. The sequence continues at coordinate 97,067,293 of OV702294.1, forward strand.
CAGTGAGTACCTGAAAAAGATAGAGAGTCACTTTACTAGGTCTTCAAAGGCCTATGCAAGCTCTCTCATTAAGAAACTTGTTACTACAAGATACACTGGTGGTGGAGTAAGGGATCACATATTGTGAATGAGCAATATGTATTCCAAGCTTAAGCCCATGGGCATGGAGCTTCCAGATGAGTTCATTATTCATCTGATTTTTGCCTCACTACCAAATTAATTTGAGGCCTTTGCTGTGAACTAAAACACACAGCCAGAAAAGTGGGGCATTGAGAAGATGATTGCCATGTGCGTACAAGAAGAAGAGAGGCTTAAGGGGCAATCTAGTGATTCTGTGAATTACCTAAGCCCAACCAAAAGGAGGAACTTTCAGGGTTCCAAGCCACAAGGGAAACCTCAGGGACATCTCTCTTCTTCTAAGACGCATGGAAAGGCTCATGATCACCAGATGCAGGAGGTGGACAAGGACACCTGCAACTGGTGCAAGCAGAAGGGCCACTACATGAGTGATTGTGTGGCTTTTCTGAAGCATCTGTGCAAGAATGGTGAGGATTTAATTACTTTTGTTGATGAATCATTATTTTTAAGTTATGCAAAATCTACTTGGTGGATTGACTCAGGTGCGACTATTCATGTTGCAAATTTATTACAGGAATTCCGTATGAGAAGGACCATGCAAAGAGGAGAAAGAAGTATTAAAGTTGCAAACGACGTCCAAGCTGAAGTCGAAGCCATTGGATATCTCCCATTAGAGTTAGAAAATGGCTTTGTACTTTATGTACCCTCTTTGCATCAAAACTTAATAAGTGTATCGCGCTTATATTATTGTGGTTTTTCTTGCCATTTTGGTGATGGACAATGTAAGATCAAGTTTAATAATGAGATTGTTGGTCTTGCCTTCAGACAAGACAAGCTTTATTTGTTATCACTTTATGAGAATGTGAATGCATTAAGCGCTGAGAATGAGAATGCCTCCTCATCCCTGAATGGAAAGAATAAGAGGAAAAGAATTTATGATGTCTCTTCGAAATTATGGCAGTGTAGTTTAGGCCATATTTCGAGGGGGAGAATAGAATCGCTTGGTAAAAGAATCAATTCTACCGCCTCTAGAATTTTCAAATTTAGAGCAATGCATCGATTGCATTAAAGGAAAGTTTGTAAAGAATATTAAGAAGGGCGCCAAAAGAAGCACATGAGTTTTAGAAATAATTCATACGGATATATGCAGTCTGTTTCCTATGACATATGTGGATGGCTATGACTCCTTGATAACATTCACAGATGATTATTCGCGTGATGGTTATATTTATCCAATTAAAGAGCGTTCAGAAGCATCAGGTAAATTCAAGATATTTAAGGCTGAAGTTGAAAATCAGCATAGTTTAAAGATTAAAGTAGTAAGGTACAACCGTGGAGGTGAATACTACGGTCGGCATACCCCATATGGTCAAGTTCCTGGACCCTTTGCAAGGTTTCTACATGAACATGGTATAGTTGCCCAGTATTCAACACCGGGCGAGCCTCAGCAGAATGGAGTAGCTGAAAGACGTAACCGTACCTTGATGGATATGGTGAGAAGCATGTTAAGTTACTCCACCTTACCGGTTAGTTTGTGGATGGAGGCGTTAAAAACCGCCATTCACATACTTAATCGAGTTCACATTAAGTCGGTGTCTACATATGAGTTATGGACTAGTCGCGAACCTTCACTCAATTATTTGCAAGTGTGGGGCTGTCCAGCTGAGGCCAAGCTCTTCAACCCAAACCTTGGGAAGTTAGATCCTAAGAAAGTAAGTTGCCATTTCATTGGCTATCCAAACAAGTCAAAAGGTTATCTTTTATATTGTCCAAACAAAATTACTAAGTTTGTAGAAACGAGACACACTGTGTTTCTGGAGGATCAGATGATCAGGGGGAGCACGGTATCCCGAGAAATCAACCTTGAGGAGAAGCGGGTGCATGCACTGAAGGGAATATGCCCTAAGAGGCAATAATAAAGTGGTTATTATGTATATTCCAAGTATATGATAGATGTTTATTTTGCATGCTATAATTGTATTAATACGGAAACTTTAATACATGTGTGTTTAATAAACAAACAGAAAGTTCCTAGTTATGCCTCTCCCATAAGCTAGCTCATTGATTAACAAGATAATCAAGGTTTCCTGATCATGGATATTAGATGTTGTTAATAACAAGGTCACAACATTAGAGTAATGGTGTGATGAACATTCATCTGAAGTATAGCATTACGATCAAAGTCATTAAGTTTATATTGCTATAACATCATACAAAGTGATCCTAATCCTTAGACCATGAGATCATGTCAATCACTAACACCGGAAGAGTATCTTGATAACATCAAACATCACGCTGTAACATGATGATTATAAAGATGGGTTCAGTACTACTAAAGTGTTATGTTGAGGCCCATGGATCGAGAGTGGAATTTGTTCATCTCAATGACGGATAGATATACTCTGGGCCCTCTCGGTGATATCACATTGATTAGCTTGCAAACAAGTGATTTGATCACTAGAATGTTATGTCACGGGAACGATAAAAGAGTACATGTCAGTAACGAGATCAAACTAGGTATGGAGATACCGATGATCGAATCTCAGACATGTAATATATCGTGAAAAAGAAGGATTAAGATACTAGCGTAAAAGGTTTTGATGATCACAAGAAAGTCATCATTGAATGTGTGGGAGTCAGTACGGATTAGGTCCCGCTTCTGATTATTGATCGGAGAGGGGTCTCGATCATGTCTGCATTATTCGCGAACCGTAGGGTGACACACTTAAGAGACACTGGCATCCATTTGGAGCAAAAGTTTCATGCCAGAAAGAATAATACGCGTAGGAATTTATTTCACTAGATACCGAAACGGGTTTTCGGGTAAAATTGCAGAAAGTATTTTTGCATGTGAAATGAAATACTAGCAAGGGGTTATATGCGAATGTTTGTCATTAAAGTAATTGACAAAATTCTGAATAAATAAAAGGAGTTTTATTTAATGAGAGTTTGCATTAAATTTGGTGGAAATTTAATGGGAATTTGAGTGGGTTTTTGAGTGGATGGAATTGTAAGACATTTGTGTGAGTGGAGTGTCCACCCACATGAATGCAGGAGGGGTGGGGGCATCCCCCATGGCCGGCGGCCACCCCCTTGGGTGCCCCCTCCTCCTATAAAAGGAGCCCCCCTCCTCACTTCTCACTCACACCTCCTCGTGAAGGATCTCTCTCCCCTCTAGTATTTATTTCTCATGGTCTCGGACTAGCGACATACATGTTCCCGGTGGCTATTCGGAAAGAAAGAGCTGTGCTTCCGCTGCATTGCTGGAGCGAGGAGGCGGAGGTTGCTCGGTGCCTCAGACGTTTGTGCGAGCACGGATGCGCCGCTGATTTGCGGTGCTAGGACTTCCCCTCGATCTTGAGATCAGCAAGAGATCGTCTACATCAACCACGAGTTTGAACTCGTTAAGCTTTGTCGGTCTTCAAGGGTATGTTCTCTACGGATATACATCTGCCTGTTGTTTGTATCTAGTAGATAGATCTTGATACATAGTTGTTCCCATCGTAGGAAATTTTTTGTTTTCTATGTTGCGAACCCTACAGTGGTATCCGAGCCAGATCTATGCGTAGATGCTTTACACGGGTAGTACACATATGAGTATATGTGTGATGATGATCATGTTATTGCTTCTTAGTTGTATTTTGGATATTGGTGGCATAGTGGGATGAAGCGGCCCGGACAAACTTTACATGTCCTCGCACATGAGACCTGTTCCACACTTGACATGCAACTAGTTTTGCATAAGTGGCTAGCAGGTGTCTGTCTCTCCTACTATAGTCAATATCTAATTTGCAACGAGTTGTCAACAATTTGGTTATCCTCATTGTGGTTCATGTTCGTAGGTAAGAGCGGTTCTATCTTCGAAAGCCCTAAGCCACGTAAAACTTGCAACGGATAAATTAGAGGCGTCTAGTTTAGATTGTTGCTGGGCTAGTGTCATGATATGGTGATGTTGTAAGTAGAAGTATGAGTTGATACTCTTACAACACGCATAACGTGTAAGTTCCATAGACCTTGGCCTTACACATAGAGGTATGATAGTGAGCATACCATGGTTCACATGATGGAGATCAAGTGCAAGGAGCATATCATTTCACTTATAAACATATGATGTTTGATTGCATCTTATATTGCTTGTTTGGCGTTTTATTAGCATAATAAGATGATCCCTCATTTAGATATCAAGATAAGAATGTGTTCTCCCTTAAGTATGCACCGATTATGTTTCTTTGCTCCAAGACATCACATGATGACCGGGTGTTCTTGGATCCACAGCCATATTTCGGGTGTAAGACAATTCTACACCCGAGTGTAGGGGTTCGTAGCATGGAAAACAAAAATTTTCTATCGCATACAAACAAACAAGCCAAGATCTATCTACTAGATTGTAGCAACGAGTCGATGGAATAACTTACCCTCGAAGATTCCAAAGCGGTTAACGAGAGCAGATTCTCGTGGGTGATGTAGTCGTACTCTTTCCGATCTCAAGATCGCGTAGACGATCCTTCCGGCGCCACGTTCCGGCAGCGCTCCCGTAGTCGGTCACACGTTCGGTACTCGACGAAGACCTTCCTCTCCCTTGTTCCAGCAGGCAGCGGAGGTTGTAGCACTCTCCTCGCGATTCCGGCAGCACAACGGCGTGGTACCGGAGGTAGAGGGGAAATCCCGCAGGGCTTCGCCTTAAGCCGGTGCGAGTATGGTGGAGCTTATGAGAGAGGCTATTAGTGGTCTAGTAATTAGACACACCAATTAGAAGGTTCTAAACCAATTAGAAGGCTCTAAACCGAATAGCTCTAAACCGGGGTCTAGATCTAGGGTTTAGTTTAGAGGATAGGAAACTTGTGTGTGTGTGGAGGGGAGCCCTGCCCCTCCTTATATAGGTGGGAGGGGGCTGGCGCGCCAGGGGGAGGGAGTGGAGTCCCTCCCCAACTCGGCATTGGAGTTGGCCGCCGGTTGGAGGAGGTCTCCCTCTCCAACTCGGTTTCCCTCTTTTCCTCCTCTTTCCACTTTCCAAAAACTTGCCGTTTGACTTTCAAACTAGCCGTTTGACTTTTTAATTTAGGATTTAAATAAACCCTTTATTTTGGACAGCGAGAACACTTAGTACATGATGCAATCATTCCAACATGCAATGACACATTCATGTACCCTTCCCCCCCGGAGTGCCGGACAATCCGGAACCTTCTAGAACATTCCCGATGAAAACACCGGAATCATTCCCGAACTCCGAAACGGGACTTTCCTTATATGAATCTTATTCTCCGGACCATTCCGGATCACCTCGTGATATCCCGGATCCCATCCGAGACTCCGAACAACATTCGGTCTCTTTCTCATAATACCATAACTACTCAAAACAACGTCGAATCCTTAAGTGTGTCTCCCTACGGTTCGTGAATTATGCGGACATGATCGAGACACTTCTCCGAACAATAACCAATAGAGGAATCTGGAAATTCATATGGCTCCCACATATTTCTACGATTACTTTGCGATCGAATGAACCACTTACATACGATACCAATTTCCCTTTGTCTCACGATATGTTACTTATCCGAGGTTATGATCGTCGGTATCTCTGCATACCTAGTTCAACCTCGTTACTGATAAGTACTCTTTTCTCGTTCCCGTGATATGTGATCCCTTGTGACCCAGTCACATGCTTGCAAGCTAATTGGATGACATTCCACCGAGAGGGCCCAGAGTATATCTATCCGTCATATGGATGGACAAATCCCACTCTTGATCCATGTGTTTCAACCAATACTTTCCGAACACTCAATGCCACTTTTATAGCCACCCTGTTACGGTGTGGTGTTTGATGACATCAAAGCATCCATCCAGTAAAGGTGATATGCATGATCTCATGGTCGAAGGAATTAGGTTACTATGTATCAGAAAGCATATAGCAATTGAACTATTGAAATGACTTGATCTTTATGCTACGCTTATCTATAGGAGTATGTCCATCACATCATTCTCCTAACGATATGATCCTGTTGTTAATAACATCTCTATGTTCATGATCAGGAAACAATGATCATATATTAACCAACAAGCTAGTTTAACAAGAGGCTTTACTAGGGACTCTTATTTTAGTTTACAAATCACACAAGTATTAATGTTTCCGGTTAATACAATTATAGCATGGTATGCAAACATTTATCATAAGTGTGAAGACATGATAATAACCACTTTATTATTGCCTCTTGGGCATATCTCCAACAGTCTCCCACTTGCACTAGAGTCAATAATCTAGTTTCGAACCTTTGTGTATATAACACCTATGGCTTTCCGGTGTTGTATGTACACGATTGCTAGTGGTCAACTGATCTTCGGATCTGACACTTCCAGGTCCGTGTGTAATTGCATGTCTTTGCGTCTCTACGCATCACTCATTCTCTAATGAGATGGCTTTGTATAAATTTGGTATTTCGGTGTGACCTTTAGCTCTTTGGGGTTAAAACATGTTGATAATATTGTCGCACAATATATCTTCATAGTATTATCCCACTGTGAACTACACCTAGTTTGATAACAAACTTCTTGACACAAATGCCCTCTTTTGCTGCTATAATAGCAGTCATATACTTAGCCTTTTGTTGTAGTATCTGTCACAATGTCTTAACTTTGGAAATCATCCAAATCCATTATGGAACTCACTTTCCATTATATTGTGCCACCCTTAGTTTAGATTGAGATAAACTTAATTTGTACTTTGTGACAAAGCTAGTATCAATGTAGTACTTTTACAATGAACTAACCATCTATTTGTCACTTCTACAAATATTATACTCTTAGTTCTTTCAGAAGATCATAAGAATATCCTTACTATTGTCCAATGATCATCTTACGAATCATTCTGGTATATGCTCTCAACATTTAGAGCATAGGACATATCTGGATTTGTACATATCACAGTATGATTGATATAAATACTCTTTGTGATTTCATACATCAAGTATCAATCTATACTTGATTATTTGTTTCACTTTACCAAATGTCAATACACTTGAATATATCATCAACATTGAACTCATTCAATCCTTTCTGTGCGTCAAGAACCTTCTCTTGTAGTTTCTATATTGAACTCATTCAATATCTTGTCTATGTACTTCTGGCACAACCATATTAGCGTCTATTGATGCCAAATATTTGGGTTTTGCCTAAGTCTTTCATCGGGATGAAATTCTTAATATGTGTTAATAAAAGATACATTATTTCCAATCAACAATATGTCTTCCACATAATGTATTAGAAACATGTCTTAGCGCTCCCACTTAATTTCTTGCAAATGCAAGCATCTTCATTGTCTCTGATGAAATTAAACCCTTTTAACAGTTTCATCATAGTGAAGATTCCAACTCCGCTATGCTCACTCTAACCATTGAAGTTTGCATATGCTTTTAGCATCCTTTGAATTAACAAAACCCTATGGACCGTGTTATGCACATGTCCTAGGTAACGATTCTATTAGAAGAACTTGTTTTGTTTATTCAACTTCCATATAACAAATTATATGTAGTGGTTGCTACATTAATCCGTCTAGACTAAATATCACTATGAAAGATCAAATCTTGTCATAGTCAACCTTTGAACATTGTTGTGAACTCTTTCCCAACATGTCGACTATTTCTTTATAGATCCAGACACAACTATAAGGTCTTACACCTTTCTCGAGGGTCCTTCAAGTTCAAAACTTGATTTCTCGTGTATGGAACTATCACGGATTATATGGCTTCAAGCCATTTGACGGAGTCAGGGCCCATCATCGCTTCTCTGCATGTAGTCGGTTCATTATTCTCAAATAATGATTCAACCCTCAAATCTTGGTATTTGATTGTTCATCCGACCTACTTGTTTCAATAGGAACTTGGATCTCCGTGACCACAACCTTTGAGGTACGTGAACCATGAGCATTGTTGCTGCCTTCGAAACACTTTTCGGCGCTGCGCAACTCTGCACATATAGCTAAGGTTCTTTTAACCTTATCAAAGTTTCTATTGTCCTCCCACTTAACTTTTCACGAAAAATTCCTTCTCAAAGAAACTTGACGTTTTAAGTGACAAACACTTTTGTCTCCGATGTTATGGAGGAGTACTTAACAGTTATTCGAAATAACATACAAAGACAGGTTCATCCGACTTTGGTTGCAAACATCTTTCTTATGCATAGCATACCAATGTTTAAGAAAGGACAACTTGGGTTTTATCCCAAACCATAACCTTATATGGTGTCATTTCAACGGATTATGATGAAGCTCTTTTCAGTGGAAAAACGGTAATCTCTAAAGCTTTTAATCTTTAAAATACAATGGCAGTTTTATGAATTATACCCTTGATCTTACCATGTCAAACAAGGTTTAATTACATATCTCGAACGCTCCATACTCTTATGGTGTTTCGGGAAATGCAAATCCACGGAACGATTCCTTAAATCTTAGGTATTATGCTAAACTTGTAACTCAAATATCTTCCTTTATGATCTTTATCATAAACTGTTTATATTCTTGTTACAATGATTTTGCACTTCATCTTGAAAGTCTTTGAACTTTTCAAATGTTTCATACTTCATCCGTATTAAGTAAATATTTATATATTCACTCAAATTTTTCGGAGAAAGCATATGAAGTTGAAATCCATCGCTCTTGACTACACATAATGGATTTCATACAACAATATGTACAAGTTCCAATAAGCTAGTCATTCATTCCCTTTTGGCCTATGAACGAAGTTTTAATTATTTCTAGGAAAGTTTCACAAGCGTCATATGATCAAAAATCAGAAGACTCCAAAATTCCATCAACATGGAGTTTCTTCATGTTTTCTTTCAAATATAATTTAAACGGCGATGTCACTTCCTAAGTGATCTTTCAATCAATTTGTCTTTTGACATTTTTAGCACTAGTTTTATGGATGTGATGTCTCCAACGAGATTTGCGAATCATCCATCTTTTATGGATTACGGCAATTATTTGAACAATCCTTTTGTTCTCATAATACCTGATAAAACAAATCTTTGAAGGCAAGCTTTGATGTTTAACAAGCAACACAATAACCCTTTATTTTGTTCTCGATGAACATCATCACATATTCTTTTGCTAGTTACTTAGGCCATTGTAGTTCATGAATTGTGTTGTTTCGTATGACGATTCACACCAACAAATTCAGTATCAAATACTTAAGAACCACTTTGTTTAACAAGCAAAGAATATAGCCATAACATGTATATCATCTATATACTTAAACTGAACGATTCTAGTCTTTTCTTTTCTGCCATATATTTATGAGATTCTCTTTCAGTATTTCCTTTTCAGTTTGAAAGAATCTATCAACATCAATAGTGGAGTCATACATATGACATATAGTCCAAAGCGTGTATAATTAAATACCAATGTCTTTGGACTTGCACTTTGAAGTAGATCACCATCATCAAATATTTGGTGTTCTTTCAAATTCCTTTCTTTAGTAATCTCTTGGTGTAGTAAACATTTCACCTACATCAAATATTCACCCTTATCATGGAATCGTCCATGATCAAGCTACTTTTAGCTTATAACGATGAATTATGAGTATAATGTTGCTATCCAAAACCTTTTGGAGGATTAGGACAACAAGTGTCTCCAACCTTTTTGCAAATTCTCATCAAATATGAGAACATGACTTTTGCCATATTATACTCTATTATGTTGCAACCAAAACTTCGTTTCAGATATCACAATATCTTCCACACATCATGGTTTCTGAAACAACTCTTTCAGATCCTAGATAACCTTGATATTAAGGGAATCCTTTGAATATCAAGAATCATGGATACAAACATGATACTTATATACTAACACTTGGAATTGTTACTCTTGATTTAATACTAATTATTAAACTTCATGGAGTAACCGGAACTTACTGAACGTTTGCAATAGGACTTTTAAACTTTAGATTAACACTTAAAACAATACGATACCAGTTCGTAAAGTATCTAACCAGAATTCTATAGTTCTATCATCTCAATTATAACTAAGCGCAAGGTGGTAAACGGATGCCAATGACTACAACAATTATGCAAATTAACTTTGATTTAGTTTATGATAAATTGAGTTCTAATTAATAATTAAATTAATCTAGGTGAACTCCCACTCAAAACAATATCCCTCACATTGTTTTAGTGATCACACGAACCAAATCCACCACATCAAAACCGATCATCACGAGAGTTGATATAGCTTCAATGGCGAACAATCGACATGTTCATCATATCTACTATATGATTCATGCTTTACCTTTCGGTGATCCGTGTTCCTGAGGCCATGTCTGTACATGCTAGGCTCGTCAAGATCAAACCTTAGCTACCGCATAAGCAAATCTGGCTTGCTTACGTTGTATTCACCCGCGGAATCAAAGACACCCGATCATCACGTGGTGCTTTGAAGCAGCAAGCTTTGGCAACGGTGCATACTAAGGGTGAACACTTAAGAACTTGAAATTGTGTGCTTGAGGGATCATCTTATAATGCTACCGTCGTCTACTAAGCAATACAAGATGCATAAAGGATTAACATCACATGCAATTCATAATATGTGATATGATATGGCCTTTCTTCTTTGTGCTTCCGATCTTCATCTTCTAGCACGAACATAATCTCCATCATCACCGGCATTGCATCAAGGTCAATGACGCTTCTCCATGGTTGTCGTCCACCAGCTTCAACTATTACAACTACTTTGAATAGACACGCGGGTCTTAACAGAAATTTAAAGACAACCATATGGCTCCTGCCGGTTGCTGACTTACAATAAGGAACATTGCATACATCATATATAATCACAATCATGGCCATATCACATCACTGCACACCCCTGCAAAACAAAGTTAGACGCCTCTACTTTCTTTGCATGTTTTACGTGGTTTGGGGCTGTTAATAAGTGTCGCTCTAACTTACGAACATGAACCACAACATTGATACTAGTATTGTTAATCACCCGTTGTAAATTGGATCTTAACTATGCTAGGAGAAACAGGCACCCGCAAAGCCACTTATGCAATACAAGTTGCATGTCAAGCGTGGAGCAAGTCTCATGAACGATGTCATGTAAGGTTAGCCCGGGCCGCTTCATCCCAACATACCGCAAGATGCAAAGTACACAAGAAGCAATCGACAATAAAAGCATCAACGCCCACAATGACCATTGTGTTCTACTCGTGCAACAGATCTACATATAGACACGGCTCTGATACCACTGTAGGGGTTCGTAGCATGGAAAACAAAAATTTTCTATCGCATACAAACAAACAAGCCAAGATCTATCTACTAGATTGTAGCAACGAGTCGATGGAATAACTTACCCTCGAAGATTCCAAAGCGGTTAACGAGAGCAGATTCTCGTGGGTGATGTAGTCGTACTCTTTCCGATCTCAAGATCGCGTAGACGATCCTTCCGGCGCCACGTTCCGGCAGCGCTCCCGTAGTCGGTCACACGTTCGGTACTCGACGAAGACCTTCCTCTCCCTTGTTCCAGCAGGCAGCGGAGGTTGTAGCACTCTCCTCGCGATTCCGGCAGCACAACGGCGTGGTACCGGAGGTAGAGGGGAAATCCCGCAGGGCTTCGCCTTAAGCCGGTGCGAGTATGGTGGAGCTTATGAGAGAGGCTATTAGTGGTCTAGTAATTAGACACACCAATTAGAAGGTTCTAAACCAATTAGAAGGCTCTAAACCGAATAGCTCTAAACCGGGGTCTAGATCTAGGGTTTAGTTTAGAGGATAGGAAACTTGTGTGTGTGTGGAGGGGAGCCCTGCCCCTCCTTATATAGGTGGGAGGGGGCTGGCGCGCCAGGGGGAGGGAGTGGAGTCCCTCCCCAACTCGGCATTGGAGTTGGCCGCCGGTTGGAGGAGGTCTCCCTCTCCAACTCGGTTTCCCTCTTTTCCTCCTCTTTCCACTTTCCAAAAACTTGCCGTTTGACTTTCAAACTAGCCGTTTGACTTTTTAATTTAGGATTTAAATAAACCCTTTATTTTGGACAGCGAGAACACTTAGTACATGATGCAATCATTCCAACATGCAATGACACATTCATGTACCCTTCCCCCCCGGAGTGCCGGACAATCCGGAACCTTCTAGAACATTCCCGATGAAAACACCGGAATCATTCCCGAACTCCGAAACGGGACTTTCCTTATATGAATCTTATTCTCCGGACCATTCCGGATCACCTCGTGATATCCCGGATCCCATCCGAGACTCCGAACAACATTCGGTCTCTTTCTCATAATACCATAACTACTCAAAACAACGTCGAATCCTTAAGTGTGTCTCCCTACGGTTCGTGAATTATGCGGACATGATCGAGACACTTCTCCGAACAATAACCAATAGAGGAATCTGGAAATTCATATGGCTCCCACATATTTCTACGATTACTTTGCGATCGAATGAACCACTTACATACGATACCAATTTCCCTTTGTCTCACGATATGTTACTTATCCGAGGTTATGATCGTCGGTATCTCTGCATACCTAGTTCAACCTCGTTACTGATAAGTACTCTTTTCTCGTTCCCGTGATATGTGATCCCTTGTGACCCAGTCACATGCTTGCAAGCTAATTGGATGACATTCCACCGAGAGGGCCCAGAGTATATCTATCCGTCATATGGATGGACAAATCCCACTCTTGATCCATGTGTTTCAACCAATACTTTCCGAACACTCAATGCCACTTTTATAGCCACCCTGTTACGGTGTGGTGTTTGATGACATCAAAGCATCCATCCAGTAAAGGTGATATGCATGATCTCATGGTCGAAGGAATTAGGTTACTATGTATCAGAAAGCATATAGCAATTGAACTATTGAAATGACTTGATCTTTATGCTACGCTTATCTATAGGAGTATGTCCATCACATCATTCTCCTAACGATATGATCCTGTTGTTAATAACATCTCTATGTTCATGATCAGGAAACAATGATCATATATTAACCAACAAGCTAGTTTAACAAGAGGCTTTACTAGGGACTCTTATTTTAGTTTACAAATCACACAAGTATTAATGTTTCCGGTTAATACAATTATAGCATGGTATGCAAACATTTATCATAAGTGTGAAGACATGATAATAACCACTTTATTATTGCCTCTTGGGCATATCTCCAACACCGAGTACTAAGGTTCTTACTTGGCGAGCCTAGCATGTACAGACATGGCCTCGGAACACGGACCGAAAGGTTAAGCATGATTCATATGGTAGATATGATGCCCATTTGATGCTCGCCTTTGAAGCTACACAGACTCACGTGATGATCAGACTTGGTGTAGTGGATTTGGTTCATGTAATCACCAAAAAGGCACGAGGGATGTCGTTTTTGAGTGGGAGTTCATTCTTAATATGGATTAGTTGAACTCAATCTATCAAAAACTTAGTCTAAACTTTACAAATTCTGTTGTAGATGGCACCACCTGCTTTTAATTTCAATGTGTTCATGGAGAAAGAGAAACTTGCAACAAACGGTAGAAACTTTACCGAATGGGCCATGAATTTGAGGATTCTCCTCTCTGATGCACAAAAGAAATATGTGATAGAAGTGTTTCTAGGTCCCCTACCGTTTGATTATGCCCCTGACGAGGAGAAGAATGTCTATCAGACTCGTCAGGAGGACCACAACTTAGTTCAATGCGACATATTGTATGGGCTAGAGCCAGAACTTCGAAAGCGTTTTGAAAACGGAAATGCATTTGATACAATGGGTGAGTTGAAAATGATTTTCGACACCCATGCTACTGTAGAGAGATACAATGCTTCAGGAAAGTTCTTTAGCTGCATGATGGAAGAGAACAGCTCTGTAACTGAGCATGTACTCAGGATGTCAGGTTACGCCGATAAGCTTGTATCCTTGGGAATAACGATTCCCATTGACTTGGGCATCCATCGTGTTCTGCAGTCTCTGCCACCTAGATATAAGAGCTTCGTGGTGAACTATAATATGCAAGGCATGAAGAAGTCTCTCCCCGAGCTTCTGTCAATGCTTAAAACTGCAGAAATGGAGATCAACAAAGAACATCAAGTGTTGATGATCAGTAAGACCACTGGTTCAAGAAAGACAAGAAGGGAAAATGGAAGGGAAGTAAGGGCGGCCAGCCGGTTGTCGTGCCTGAAAAGAAACCCCGAGTTGGCCCTAAGTCTGATACCGAGTGCTATTATTGCAAGGGGACTGGCCACTGGAAGCGCAACTGCCCCAAGTATTTGGCAGACAAGAAGTCCGGCAAGGCAAACAAAGGTATATATGATATACATGTTATTGATGTGTACTTGACTAGTAATCGTAGTAGCACCTAGGTATTTGATACCGGTTCAGCTGCTAATATTTGTAACTTGAATCAGGGGCTGCGGAACAAGCGACCGCTTGATACGTTGAAAACGTATCTATAATTTTTGATGCTCCATGCTTTTATATCATTTGTCTTATGTTTTGTCTACAATTTGAGGTGTTTTTATATCTTTTCTAGAACTAACCTATTAACAAGTTGCCACAATGCCAGTTGCCTATTTTCTTCTGTTTTTGGTTCCAGAAAGGCAGAAAATCAATATTCTCGGGATTGGATGGGACAAAAGCCAAAGTCATTATTTTCCCGAAGCAACATGGAACCACGAAGTAGAGCCGGTGGGGGGCACAGGGTGGCCGCACCCCCCTAGGCGCGGGCAAGCCCTGGAGGTGCCCACAGGGGGTGTGGGCCCCCCGGCCCCCCACCGACCTTGACTCCTACGCCTATAAGAAGCCTCCGACCCAAAAACCCTAGGGCATCCAGAAGAAATCCACAAAAACCTCCGTAGCGCTGCCGCCACCGAAGGGGAGATTCGGGCGACAGAAAGTCTCTGTTCCGGCACCCTGCCGGGACGGGGAAATGCCCCCGGAGCCACCTCCATCGATCTCCATCGCCATCTTCATCACCGTTGCTGATTCCCGTGATGAGGAGGGACTAGTTCTTCCTCGGGGCTAAGGGCTCTACCGGTAGCTATGTGTTCATCTCTCTCTCTATGCATGATCTTGTGGTCATGAGCTTTGTAATCAAGTAGATCTACCTTGCTACTCAAGTGCTTCATTAGATATCTTCTCTCCCCATGTGTGTGAAAGTGACAGCGTGCACGCCATGGTGGCACTTAGGCTTGAGTCTACATAAATACTCTTTGTGCTTTAATAGATCTATGCTTTCCTCACGTGTGTGAAAGTGACAACGTGCATACTGTGTGTGGACCTTTGGCCAGATTGAATATTTTTTATGAGTTATATTTGGAGTTGGATATCTCTAAGAAATTGTGGTGTTTGTTAGAACCATCTAGTGCTCAAGGTGACAGTGTGGGGTTATCTAGATTGGGGAAGGCGGACTTTGAGGAGCATATTTATATGAGAGAGTGTTCACTAGTGAAAGTATGATCCCTAGGCCTTGTTTCTAAACATTGAAACACCGTTTGCATCTAGATCGGTTGCATATTTTCTTGCTTCCTTCTTGTTGCCTTTAGTCTGTTCCTCCACGCCATCAGCTATTTTCTCGCACCGTTACCCCACGTCAACAACAAGTCAGAAGCTCTTTTCTGTCACCGTTACCACATGTATTTCAATATCTCTTCACCAAACTAGTGCAGTTATACACCTACAAGTGTATTGGGTGTGTTGGGGACACAAGAGACTTCTTGTATCTTGATTGCAGGATTTCTTGAGAGGGAATACCTTTGACCACTTCCTTCCTGAGTTCGATAAACCTTGGATGATCCACTTAAGGGAAACTTGCTGCTGTTCTACAAACCTCTGCACTTGGAGGCCCAACAACTGTCTACAAGAATAGAAGTGCGTAGACATCAAGCTCTTTTCTAGCCCATTTGCCGGGGAGGTAAGGTAAAAGGTACTCACATCCTCCGCTGTGAGTGCTCGAAGTTATTTCCTTTAGATTCTGCAATTTTCTCTTTTTGTTTCTTGTTTTCACTAGTTAGGCTTAATGGAAAACAACAACAAAATTAGAGAGCTTTATAATGTTTATCTTGAGTTAGGACATGAAGTGTTTGAAGAGAAAATTAAAAAACCTATGGAGCTTTATTTGCATGCTAATAACCATGTTTTTAGTATGAATTATTTGGACACCATTGTTGCTAATGCTATGGAAAAGTATAAGCTTGGGGAAGCAATTTTTATGAAAATGATCTTTTTAGTCCCGCAACTTTGGAATATATCTATTCTATTGCTTATGATGATATCAAACCTCCAATATATGATGATTACAATGATGATTATGATATTTTCAATCCACCTACTATTGAGGATAAAATTTATTGTGATTACAATATGCCTCCTATATTTGATGATTATGGTGATGATAATAACAATGATAGCTATTTTGTTGAATTTGCTCCCTCTACAACTAATAAGAATGACTATGCTTATGTGGAGAGTAATAATAATTTTATGCATGTGGCACATGATAAGAATATTTTATGTGATACTTATATTGTTAATTTTGTTCATGTTGCTACTGAAAGTTATTATGAGAGAGGGAAACATGGTTTTATGCATCTCAATAATATTAAGTTTCCCCTCTTTACGTTGAAGTTCTTAAAGTTGCACTTGTTTTGCTTTCCTATGCTTGGTGCTTTGTGTTTTCATGACTTGTTTCTTTACAAGATTCCTATGCATAGGAAGTGGGTTAGACTTAAATGTGTTTTGAATTTTCTTCTGGATGCTCTCTTTGACTTCAATTCATAATTCTTATGTGAGCATCTTCTCAAGCTATCAAGCCTAACTTAAAGGCGTTAAAAAGGTACTTGTTGGGAGATAACCCAAGAGTTTCCTTGAGTCTTGGAAGTTATTACTTCTGTAATGACCTCTCCTTATCCTTTTTAGTTTGTTTTTTATGCCAAGAATAACCTCTAATAAGAGGGAAGTAAGATTTGGGGAGTTGCTGTCCCGAAACAGATTTCTGTCCTCCACCATAAACATTTGTGAGGAGTCTCTGTAAGTTGGATTGAGCTTAAAATTTACAAATAAATCCCCCAGTATGTTAGCTAACTTTCGTTAGTTCGACACTTTTTGATTTGAGCAACATCAGGTCTTCGAAAAAATCGGTTTCTACCTCCTGGTCAGTTTTGACAGATTTCTGCCATTATTTGCATTTGCTTCTTATTGATTCCTTTTTGGGTTCTTTTTGGGTTCTTTTTGGGAAATTGAGCTTTTTGAAGGAGTTTCTACAGTAGCTTGTGTCTTTAGTGAAAGTTTTGCTGTTTTGAAACTAAACCCAAAGGTCTATTATCTTTTGAATGCACTAATGTTGCTAATGAAGATTGTGTGAAGTTATGTATGAAGGAAAATTTGCAGGTGTAGAAAAAGAATGATGTAATGAGATGAAGATGTAACATCCCTAAAATCATGATTTCAAAGTTTGCATATCATTCATGCATGCATATAGATTTGAGATCAATTTCAAACTCATTTCAGAAAAACAGAAGCACATAGTGCTATGATTTTATGTGAGCAGATTTAAATCAAATGGCACATCCCCATTTGAAAGTTTGTTTGTTTATGAACCAAGTTTGTTGCCTTCCTTGAGGAAAGGTTTGAGTGTAAAGTTTAAACCAAGTTTTGCAAGTTGGAAATGATTTCAAAAACCAGATTTCAAATTTTTCAAACCAAGTGCCAAGTCTCTGTTATTTTGATCCCCAAGCTTGACCAAGCCTTTGCAAAGCCACCACATGATCTTATGCCTATATTTGAGACTACTGCTCACTGCAAAAATCCCAGGAAAATTTGAATTCAAATTGAACTTGAATTCATTTGAAAATCTAATCAGAAAAAGAAAACAAGCAAACAAATGAAAAGGGCCAGGCGCCACCAATCTAGACCAGCAACGGAACAGGCCCAACTAGCCCACCCGGGCCATTTCTTTTCCTTCCGCACGCGCGAGCACACCCACCCAGCCGCTGACGACAGGACCCCACCTCCACTTCGCGCACTTCGCTGACGAGCGGGCCTTCTCCACGTCAGCTTCGTCTTCCCTAGATTCCGCGCACGACCTCCGCCGCTGCCCGTTGCTGCACTGATTTCGCGAGCTTAATTGGCATTGATGCAGCAAGTGTTTCTTGTCGAGCCTCTGGCTATAAAATCCCCACATCCTCGCGACCATTTCCCCCCAAACAATTTCTCCTTCACGCCACCAGGCTGCCCACAACTCGCACGACACCGCCGCTGTTCCGACGACTGCGCCGGCGAATTCCGGTGAGCCCCGTGTTCCCCTCTGTCTCTAGTTCATGCTATCAAGTTCAGCGAGTCTCTGCGCACCTACTGACACTCCCCATTTGCCCTCGCATGGTCCGTAGCTCCAGCAACGTCGACGACCAGCCGCCACCGTTCTCTGCACGAACTCCGGCGACCTCCCTCCGTAAGTAGCCACCGCCCCTTGCCCTCTGACTGGTACACCTAGAATCTACATCGTTGTGCGCATCTAACGGTACCCTTATTTTGGCTTAGCGCGACGAGGAACCTCGCCAACGTCGACGACTGACCGTGCCCGACGTCTGCCTCTACTCCGACGAGAAATCCTCGTCGTGTCCGCGCGCCCCTCGACGAACCAACGCCACCTCGAGCTTCAGCACGCCACTGCGGTTCTGGTAAGCGCCTCCTTTCTTCCCCGGGCGACCTAGAGCACCAGCACCGCCGCAGTCAGACGCGCCGCCGCCTGTCGCCGCTGCTAGCGCCGCTCGTTTTTGGTTAGTGGATTCTCAGCCGTCAGATTTAGATCTAGCGTGTAGAAACAGTTCACTTAACGAAAGGGTATGGACAGATCTGAGCCGTGCAGCGATAGTTAGATCCTATGGCCCGCAGAGCACGATCCGGCCGAACCGGTACGCGCCAGTAATATCGCGACGCGTGGCTAGGGTTTGAATTAAAACTGAATTTGAAAACAGATTTAGATCCAAATTTCAAATGGCTATAACTTTTGATTCCCATGTTAGATTTTTGCAAATTTTATACCGTTGGAATCAGTGAGTCAAGCCCTTTCTGAATATCCAATGTGTTTAACAAAAAGTTTCTGTTAAAATGACTTTGTATGCAGAAACATATTTAGGTCCAATTTGAGTATAGATTTTGTTTAGCAAATTGTTTTAGGGCTAAATAAGTTTAGTTAGCAAACTTTCTGACTTGGTTATGTTTCTGTATCATGCACTTGCTTGGTGGGTTTTCAAAAATCATCACTTAGCAATTTCTTGCATGCATGCATTCATATTTTTGTTTGTATATGAATTGTATGTAAGTTTGTGCTACAAATGTTTGTGTAGATTTTGCTAGTGACTATGATTGTGAAGAGTGCTACTCTCCCCATTACCAAGGCAAGTGATACTTCATGATATTTCCACCCTTTATTTTGAATAAGCATTAGAATTATTTTTGCTAAGTCTTGCATGCTACTTTTGCCAAATGCTATGTTGGGAAATCCTATGTAGTGTAGAATTGTAGAATTGCTAGGGAATTTTCCTAAGTTAAGTTACTATGCCATGCTTAGCCTAGCTACTAGAAAACAAGGGTTGGTAAAGTATGTTCATGCTATGTTGAAAATAATTCTAAGTCTTTTGGACTTATGATTTTCTTAATAAAACAACTAAGTAAATGAACCTCCTGGGTGGAATGGGACTTGAATTGGTGGTTTTTGGTTGAGTGGTTACACAAGGCCATGGATATGGCTTGTGTATCTCACTTGTGGTATGCCAACCAGGCACAAAGGGATTTGGAGGCCAAGTGTTGAGAAAGCTTACAGTGCAACCACTTGGCAATATGGGCTCTGCCTTGATCATATAGGTTGCTAGAACTTAGTCATTTGGACAGTTGGTGGTAGTGGGATGATAGGTTGGAACGCGTCCATTTGACTAAGGAAAGGCTTCTGAAAGGTCCTGTCTTGGGAAACCAAGTCTGGTGGGGCAAGTGCACAACCTCTGCAGATGGAAAAACTAAGTACTTAGCCAAGTCCATGGCAATGGACAACTTGAGCATCAAGACATGGAAGCTACAAGAATCTCATCACTCCAACTTCTAAGTAAAACATGTGGGTGAACAAGGGTAAAGGACCCCAATGTCTATTGGTGGTTTCTTGGGAAGCTTTTGACAAAGAAAAACTTAGTGATTTCAACTAATAGGAAAAACCTATTTTAAGCAAAGCAAGCCAAGCTACACCTAGCCAAAATGCATATAGTAATATAGTCCACTTAAAATTTACTAAGGTATCACTTGCCAATACTATTCCAAAGTATTGACCCTCTGTGGCTGTAACTTGTAATGTTGCAGGTTACTCCGATGATGATTAGGAGTCATGAGTCTACACTCAACATGCTTGCCTGTGGCACATGAAGATGAAGACTTATGTTTATTTACTTATTCCAAGAACTCTTGTATTAGGCCTATGTTGTAAAAGACTATGTTTTATCTCTGAAATGAATGTAATAAATGACCTTTGTATCTGTGTACTTCATCTTAAACTGTGGATGCTAGCAATGATCCAGGGACTAGCATTGCAATCACAGGGATCCTTTTCCTTTACAAAGGAGGGGTCTTACAGATGGTATCAGAGCACTGTGTTGCCTGTAGGATTATGACCCTAGGATTGGAAACCACTAAGAAAAAAAAATTCAACTACTTCTACACTTGTCTATTCTTCTCGTAAACTTTTCTAATATTCTCATTCTCCTCTCTATTTGTAGATGAACTCCATCAACGAAGCCGTGAAGAAAGGACCACTCATGACCATGACCTTGGAGTGTGAAACTGAGTTTCCCAAAATTCTCAAGGACCTCATGGTGACAATGGAAGCACATGGTGCAGCTGTGTACAAAGGCTTTCCAGTGATGGATGAAGGAGTGGAGTACTGGTGGGTGCAACTTCACTTGTACAAAAACAAGGAATACAACCACAAAGAAAGAGGATTCTGCATGTACACCAACACTGTGATGCACACCACATTCTTTGAGTCAGCAAGAGAAGCAGCTTGGAGGACTATCAAAGAACTCAGTGCTAGAGTCAAGTGCAGAATGCTCAACCTCCAAAAAGACTTAGAGAAAGAGAAGGAACTTACCCAAGAGTTGGAAGCCACCAACCAAACCTTAAGGGGAGATATTATAGACTTAGTGATGGAATCATGTGAACAAGATAGGTGGATTGCCTCTAGGAACATTGTGTTAGCCAACAGATCCACTGAGATAGGATTGTGAACGCACTTCGTTAGTTGGACCACCACCTATCACCTTATTTTCCAAAATGATACCCTAAATAAGTTTGGACCTTGATTGATGTAATGGAATCATGTATGCATGACTTGTGTGATTTTGTGTTCCATGGATATGTATGAAATGTTTGTCTTGTTTTATCTTAAATTGTGTTGTCCTAACTTTTCTATCTTATAAATAGATGCCTATTATCATCAGCACTGTTGAGGAGTTCCAGGTTACCCATTTTGGACCTCGTATCGTTGAGCTTACCACTTTGCTCGATCTCCCCCTTCCCACCATCATGGTGCATCCACTCACCAAGTTCGAGAGGAAGGACCTCTGGGCTTCAAGGTGAACCAGCCCGGACGCCAGACAGAGCCTACTACGGAGGCCATCGTCTTCAAGCTTATGCACGATGACAGGGAGAGAGGCATGGAGTTAGTCATGCAGGACCTGATAGGACGTCTGTTAGGCCGTCACTCCCGAAAGGTTAGGGGCACCCACTTCCACGTCTTCGGAAGACGTGATGATGATGGAGAGTCCATCGACTTCGAGGACGACTCGAGGGACGCAGCAGAGCCGATACGTCTCTATCTCCAGGACTTAGAGTCTCTTATTAGGCACGTGGATACGGACAGGACCAACGTCATGCTCAACAATGACGAGATCCAGGTGCAGCTTCGCGAGAAGGACAAGCTTTTCGCGCAGCAGGACGAGATAGTCAAGGAAATGGAGGCGAAGTTCGAGACCCAGGACCGTAAGTTCAAGAGTCAGGAGAAACGTGTCCAGGATAGGAACAAGAAGATCCGGGACATGACCGAAGAACTGAAGTCCAAGGATTTCGAGCTAGAGCAGCAGAAGATGGTGATTGAGAGGCTTCGCTCCCAGAAGAGGGCTCTCAAGACCAAGATTGAGTCCTTGACCACTACTATTGAGGAGAACAAGACCACGATGGAGAACGCAGGTCTTACTTTTGTCGAGGAGGAGATTGATGCTGATGAGTAGACTTGACTACTCGGTTATCTTTAATTATCGTACTTGTTATTTGTGAACTTGTTATTGGACCATCCGACATGTGGATGGCTTGCCACTTGTGTGTTTTACTTTGGGAACTTGACATTTGTTGTTGAACTTTTATCTTTGTGTTGCATGCTATGTGTTTGCTTATGTGATGTAATGTGCATAAAACATCTATGGGTATCTCATTCTTATCTCTATGTGAACAAATCACAGATGCCTCCCCGTCGCGCAAACCCCAACCCCAACAACATCACCCCGGAAATGCAGCAAATGATGAATGCGCAAACACAGCTTATGCAATTGATGACAACCTTCATCCAAAACCAGAATAACAATAACAACCCCAATAACAACAACAACAACCCTCCGGGCTTTGATATGCTCACCAGATTTCTGCGTTTGAGGCCAGCTAAGTTCTCGGGGAAGACTGATCCCATGGTAGCCAATGATTGGCTACGTTCCGTGAACAAGGACTTAGTGACCGTGGGCTACACGGATGCTGAAAAGGTTAGGTTCGCAGCACATCTGTTGGAAGGGCCAGCCGCCACATGGTGGGACAACTTCCAAATCACCACTCCTATAGATGAGGTGACTTGGGCTATCTTTGAAGATGGCTTTCGCACTGCTCATATCTCATCAGGAATGATGAGCCTGAAAAAGGAGTTTCACAACCTGAAGCAGCGCCACCGCAGCGTGGCTGAATACATAGAAGAGTTCAACAATCTGGCGCGTTATGCACCGGATGAGGTTGACACAGATGCCAAAAGAAAGGAAAAGTTTCTGAAAGGCTTGAATGATGAGCTGAATCTGCAGCTGTCTGTGGCATACGTTCCCACTTATCAGTCGCTCTGTGACAAGGCTTCTATATTGGAGAACAAAATGAAACAAGTCGAGAGTAGGAAGAGGAAACACTCCGACAAGCACAGCTCGGGATCGTCTCACAAACGATCTCACTATGATGACAGTGGCAGCTCAGGATCCCATAAGCATGGGAAATTCAACAAGCACCACAACCACAACCGTCATGACAACAATCATCACCGCAGTCATGACAATGACAAGTATAAGAACCACAAGAGTGGACACAAGAGCCACCACAGTGGGAATGGTAGTGGAAGTGGAAGTCAGCCTGCTAAAAGAGACATCAGTCAGGTTGAATGCTTCAAATGCAAGAAGCTAGGACACTATGCAAATGAGTGCCCCGAAAAGAAAGTTGAAGGACCTGTCAAGCCCAATCCTTTCCAGAAAGGTCAGGTGAACCACATTAATGTGGAGGAGGTCTATGAGGAACCTGACGCTGTTGCTGGTAAGTTCAGACTCAATTCCATTCCAGCATTTGTACTCTTTGATACTGGTGCATCTCATTCATTCATATCAAGAGCATTTGTTGAAAGAAATGAACTACCGGTAGAAACTATTGGGTGTCCTATAAAAGTAAGTTCTCCTGGTGGAGCAATGATAGTGAATTCAGGATGCCATGACCTAGTCATAGAATTCGGGAAGTATAAGTTTCCCGTTAACCTGATAATATTAAACTCCCAAGGTTTGGATGTCATTCTGGGAATGGACTGGATGACTAAGTACAAAGGAGTGATAGATTGTGCCAGCCATACCGTCTCACTCACAACTCCGGATAATAAAAGGATCAGATTCAAGACCAGCTTTGGAGCAAAGAAGAGTATGCTAAATTCTCTTAAGGGGGTTAGCATGGACAGTGTGCCAATTGTGTGTGAGTATCCGGATGTATTTCCGGAAGAATTACCAGGAATGCCACCAGATAGAGATGTGGAGTTTCTGATAGATTTGGTACCAGGTTCTGGACCAATAGCAAAGAGGCCATACAAAATGTCAGTTGATGAACTGAAAGAGCTCAAAAAGCAACTAGGAGAACAGTTGCAGAAAGGATTTATCCAACCAATTTCTTCATCTTGGGGAGCCCCAGTTTTGTTCGTGGAGAAGAAGGATACAAGCCAAAGGTTATGGATAGATTACCATTCACTCAATGAGGTAACTATCAAGAACAAATATCCTTTGCCTAGAATTAACGACTTATTTGATCAGCTTGAAGGAGCATGTGTGTTCTCGAAGATTGATCTCCGGTCAGGCTATTTTCAACTCAAGATAAGAGAGCAAGACATACCTAAAACAGCATTCACCACAAGGTATGGATTGTATGAGTATACCGTAATGCCTTTCGGCTTAACCAATGCTCCAGCATACTTCATGAATATGATGAACAAGGTGTTCATGGAATTTCTTGACAAGTTCGTTGTCGTTTTCATCGATGACATCTTAGTCTACTCTAAGAGCAAGGAAGAACATGAAGGACACTTGCGTTTGATACTTGAAAAGTTAAGAGAGCATAAACTTTATGCCAAATTCAGCAAGTGTGAGTTTTGGTTAGAGGAAGTTGGTTTTTTTGGTCATGTTATGACAAAGGATGGTGTAGCAGTTGATCCTACTAAGGTTTCAGCTGTGACGGAGTGGGAATCTCCCAAGAATGTGAAAGAAGTTTGCAGTTTCCTTGGCTTAGCAGGTTACTACAGAAGGTTCATTGAGAATTTCTCAAAGGTTGCTAAGCCCATGACTGAATTGTTAAAGAAAGACAAGAAGTTTGCTTGGTCTGAAGGTTGTGAAGTCAGCTTTCAAGAATTGAAGAAGAGACTTGTAACAGCACCAGTTCTGTGTCTGCCAGATTTGGAAAAGGATTTCCAAGTATATTGTGATGCGTCTCATCAAGGTTTGGGTGTCGTACTTATGCAAGACGGTAAAGTTGTGGCCTATGCCTCGAGACAACTCAAAACTCATGAAGTAAACTATCCTACTCATGATTTGGAGTTAGCCTCTGTCGTCCATGCACTCAAAACATGGAGGCACTACCTTTTGGGAAAACGTTGTGAAGTGTTCACCGATCACAAGAGTTTGAAGTATATCTTCACCCAGAAGGAAATCAATATGAGACAAAGAAGATGGTTAGAGCTTATTAAAGACTATGATTTAAGTTTGCAATACCACCCCGGTAAAGCAAATGTTGTAGAAGATGCTCTAAGTCGTAAGGTATTTGTGAATGGCCTTACCAAAGGAGAATTGCCAGATGATTTGTGTAAGCAATTCAAAGAACTTAGATTGGAGATTGTGCCTGAAGGACATCTCATGTCTTTAGATGTCCAACCCACTTTGTTGGACGAGATTCGAGAAGCTTAAAAGACTGATAAAGAAATTGAAGAGATTAAGGTAAATATTAGCCAAGGGAAAGCTAAAAGTTTCCATGTAGACGAACAGGGTACCTTATGGCATGGGAAACGTATTTGTGTTCCACAAGATCCGGAGATGCGGAAACTGATTCTGCAAGAAGCCCACAACTCTCCGTATTCTATTCATCCGGGTAACACCAAAATGTACATGGACATGAAAGAAAGATTTTGGTGGAACAATCTCAAGAGGGACATCGCCGAGCATATTGCTTTGTGTGATGTGTGTAGTAGAGTAAAAGCGGAGCATCAGAAACCAGCAGGTTTGCTTCAACCACTACCTATTCCTGATTGGAAATGGGACAAAATTGGTATGGATTTCATCACCAGATTACCAAGGACCAGATCAGGATATGATTCCATATGGGTAGTCGTGGATCGCTTAACTAAAGTGGCACATTTCATACCCGTGAAGACAACTTATACCAGTGCCAAGTTAGCCAAAATCTACATGAGTAGAATTGTATGCCTTCACGGTGTGCCTAAGAGTATTGTGTCCGATAGGGGAACCCAATTCACTTCCCATTTTTGGAGACAGCTACATGAGTCATTGGGAACGAGGTTGGAATTCAGTACTGCTTTTCATCCTCAAACCGATGGACAAACAGAAAGGACTAATCAAATTATGGAAGACATGTTGAGGGCATGTGCCCTAGATTATGGAGCAAGTTGGGATGAAAGTCTGCCTTACGCGGAATTTTCTTATAACAACAGCTATCAAGCCAGCATTGAGATGGCACCATTTGAGTTTCTCTACGGAAGAAAATGTACCACCCCATTGTTATGGAATGGTGTGGGAGAAAGAAGTTTATTTGGGCCATATCTTATCAAAGAAGCCGAAGAGAAGGTCAAATTGGTTAAGGACAGGTTGAAGATAGCACAGTCCCGACAGAAAAGCTACGCAGATCCTAAGCGTAGAGAAGTCACCTACGAAGTTGGTGATAGAGCCTATCTTAGAGTATCACCACTCCGTGGAGTGAAAAGATTCGGAGTCAACGGAAAGTTGGCACCAAGATATGTTGGGCCATTCAAGATTCTGAGTCGCAAGGGAGAAGTGGCTTATGAAATTGAACTGCCAGCATCTCTATCAGCAGTCCATAATGTATTTCATGTGAGTCAGCTTAAGAAATGTCACCCAGAAATGGAAGAATCTTCTTTGAAGGATACCATACCTTTGGAAGAAGTTCAACTAGAAAGTGATCTCACTTATGAAGAAAAGCCTATCAAGATTCTTGAGACTGCAGAAAGAGTCACGAGAACAAAGACTATCAAGTTTTGCAAAGTGCAATGGAACCATCATACCGAAGAGGAAGCAACATGGGGAAGAGAAGATGATCTTCGGAAAGACCACCCTCACCTATTTGCTAGCCAATCCGAATCTCGAGGGCGAGATTCACCTTAAGGGGGTTAGATTTGTAACATCCCTAAAATCATGATTTCAAAGTTTTCATATCATTCATGCATGCATATAGATTTGAGATCAATTTCAAACTCATTTCAGAAAAACAGAAGCACATAGTTCTATGATTTTATGTGAGCAGATTTAAATCAAATGGCACATCCCCATTTGAAAGTTTGTTTGTTTATGAACCAAGTTTGTTGCCTTCCTTGAGGAAAGGTTTGAGTGTAAAGTTTAAACCAAGTTTTGCAAGTTGGAAATGATTTCAAAAACCAGATTTCAAATTTTTCAAACCAAGTGCCAAGTCTCTGTTATTTTGATCCCCAATCTTGACCAAGCCTTTGCAAAGCCACCACATGATCTTATGCCTATATTTGAGACTACTGCTCACTGCAAAAATCCCAGGAAAATTTGAATTCAAATTGAACTTGAATTCATTTGAAAATCTAATCAGAAAATCGAATCAGAAAAAGAAAACAAGCAAACAAATGAAAAGGGCCAGGCGCCACCAATCTAGCCCAGCAACGGAACAGGCCCAACTAGCCCACCCGGGCCATTTCTTTTCCTTCCGCACGCGCGAGCACACCCACCCAGCCGCTGACGATAGGACCCCACCTCCACTTCGCGCACTTCGCTGACGAGCGGGCCTTCTCCACGTCAGCTTTGTCTTTCCCAGATTCCGCGCACGACCTTCGCCGCTGCCC
Organism: Avena sativa; assembly: GCA_916181665.1. Lineage (NCBI taxonomy): Eukaryota > Viridiplantae > Streptophyta > Magnoliopsida > Poales > Poaceae > Avena > Avena sativa. The sequence continues at coordinate 97,094,974 of OV702294.1, forward strand.
GTTGCTGCACTGATTTCGCGAGCTTAATTGGCATTGATGCAGCAAGCGTTTCTTGTCGAGCCTCTGGCTATAAAATCCCCACATCCTCGCGACCATTTCCCCCCAAACAATTTCTCCTTCACGCCACCAGGCTGCCCACAACTCGCACGCCGCCGCCGCTGTTCCGACGACTGCGCCGGCGAATTCCGGTGAGCCCCGTGTTCCCCTCTGTCTCTAGTTCATGCTATCAAGTTCAGCGAGTCTCTGCGCACCTACTGACACTCCCCATTTTCCCTCGCATGGTCCGTAGCTCCAGCAACGTCGACGACCAGCCGCCACCGTTCTCTGCACGAACTCCGGCGACCTTCCTCTATAAGTAGCCACCGCCCCTTGCCCTCTGACTGGTACACCTAGAATCTACATCGTTGTGCGCATCTAACGGTACCCTTATTTTGGCTTAGCGCGACGAGGAACCTCGCCAACGTTGACGACTGACCGTGCCTGACGTCTGCCTCTACTCCGACAAGAAATCCTCGCCGTGTCCGCGCGCCCCTCGACGAACCAACGCCACGTCGAGCTTCAGCACGCCACTGCGGTTCTGGTAAGCGCCTCCTTTCTTCCCCAGGCGACCTAGAGCGCCAGCACCGCCGCAGTCAGACGCGCCTCCGCCTGTCGCCGCCGCTAGCGCCGCTCGTTTTTGGTTAGTGGATTCTCAGCCGTCAGATTTAGATCTAGCGTGTAGAAACAGTTCACTTAACGAAAGGGTATGGACAGATCTGAGCTGTGCAGCGATAGTTAGATCCTACGGCCCGCAGAGCACGATCCGGCCGAACCGGTACGCGCCAGTAATATCGCGACGCGTGGCTAGGGTTTGAATTAAAACTGAATTTGAAAACAGATTTAGATCCAAATTTCAAATGGCTATAACTTTTGATTCCCACGTTAGATTTTTGCAAATTTTATACCGTTGGAATCAGTGTGTCAAGCCCTTTCTGAATCTCCAATGTGTTTAACAAAAAGTTTCTGTTAAAATGACTTTGTATGCAGAAACATATTTAGGTCCAATTTGAGTATAGATTTTGTTTAGCAAATTGTTTTAGGGCTAAATAAGTTTAGTTAGCAAACTTTCTGACTTGGTTATGTTTCTGTATCATGCACTTGCTTGGTGGGTTTTCAAAAATCATCACTTAGCAATTTCTTGCATGCATGCATTCATATTTTTGTTTGTATATGAATTGTATGTAATTTTGTGCTACAAATGTTTGTGTAGATTTTGCTAGTGACTGTGATTGTGAAGAGTGCTACTCTCCCCATTACCAAGGCAAGTGATACTTCATGATATTTCCACCCTTTATTTTGAATAAGCATTAGAATTATTTTTGCTAAGTCTTGCATGCTACTTTTGCCAAATGCTATGTTGGGAAATCCTATGTAGTGTAGAATTGTAGAATTGCTAGGGAATTTTCCTAAGTTAAGTTACTATGCCATGCTTAGCCTAGCTAGTAGAAAACAAGGGTTGGTAAAGTATGTTCATGCTATGTTGAAAATAATTCTAAGTCTTTTGGACTTATGATTTTCTTAATAAAACAACTAAGTAAATGAACCTCCTGGGTGGAATGGGACTTGAATTGGTGGTTTTTGGTTGAGTGGTTACACAAGGCCATGGATATGGCTTGTGTATCTCACTTGTGGTATGCCACCCAGGCACAAAGGGATTTGGAGGCCAAGTGTTGAGAAAGCTTACAGTGCAACCACTTGGCAATATGGGCTCTGCCTTGATCATATAGGTTGCTAGAACTTAGTCATTTGGACAGTTGGTGGTAGTGGGATGATAGGTTGGAACGCGTCCATTTGACTAAGGAAAGGCTTCTGAAAGGTCCTGGCTTGGGAAACCAAGTCTGGTGGGGAAAGTGCACAACCTCTGCAGATGGAAAAACTAAGTACTTATCCAAGTCCATGGCAATGGACAACTTGAGCATCAAGACATGGAAGCTACAAGAATCTCATCACTCCAACTTCTAAGTAAAACTTGTGGGTGAACAAGGGTAAAGGACCCCAATGTCTATTGGTGGTTTCTTGGGAAGCTTTTGACAAAGAAAAACTTAGTGATTTCAACTAATAGGAAAAACCTATTTTAAGCAAAGCAAGCCAAGCTACACCTAGCCAAAATGCATATAGTAATATAGTCCACTTAAAATTTACTAAGGTATCACTTGCCAATACTATTCCAAAGTATTGACCCTCTGTGGCTGTAACTTGTAATGTTGCAGGTTACTCCGATGATGATTAGGAGTCATGAGTCTACACTCAACATGCTTGCCTGTGGCACATGAAGATGAAGACTTATGTTTATTTACTTATTCAAAGAACTCTTGTATTAGGCCTATGGCCCTGAGTTGTAAAAGACTATGTTTTATCTCTGGAATGAATGTAATAAATGACCTTTGTATATGTGTACTTCATCTTAAACTGTGGATGCGAGCAATGATCCAGGGACTAGCATTGCAATCACAGAGATCCTTTTCCTTTACAAAGGAGGGGTCTTACAGAAGAATGGACAAAAGCTCAAGCTTGGGGATGCCACCCCGTGTTACCCCAATAAATATTCAAGAGGTAAAAGCGTCAAAGCTTGGGGATGCCCAAGGCATCCCCTTCTTCATCAATAAAAATCTCAGGTCTTTCTAGACACTTTGTTTTTATTGTTTCATGCATTATTGTGTTGTTCTTGGAGCGTCTTAGTTTTCGTTTTTGGTTTTCGTTTGCTTAGTTTGCTTGAGTAAGTTGGTTGGTTACACCACACTTATTTTGGAGAGAGACACACTCTGTTTCCATTGCCTAGAACACTCTAGTTTTCATTCTTATTGTTTTGTGAGTGTTCACTTTTCCTAGCACTATATTTAGCCTTAGTTTTCTTGTGCTTTTAGCTTAGAACTTTTTAGTTCTTCTTTGTGGATTTGTGAGACAAGCTCACTGGTCTTTATTTATTATTATCTTTGTGAGTTGTTTCAAATAGGTTGATTGGTGTTGGAAATGAGTAGTAAGTTCTTGCTTGTAAGTGCAAGAGGAGCTTGCATTGACTGTGACTTAGACTTTAGCATGACATGCTAGGCGTTGTTTTGACCTTATGCTTAGTGATTATTGTTGTAGCATGTCTTGTTCCAAACAATTGGGATTGCTTAGTGTGCCTTGAAGAAATTATGCGTTGTTTTAGCATGCAAAAAGCATAGTATTGTGGTATTCTCCTTTGATGCTTTGTTTGGGTTCACTTGGCACATGCTCACACCATGTTATGACTATAAACAAGTCACCATTAGCCTCTATGATCATTTAGTCCTTGACTTGTAGTACCACTCTTTGCTTTGATTAGTAATGCTTTGTTGCTCTACATGATTATGGCCATTATTGCTCTCTTAGTTGGTTTCTCCCAGTCCTTTGCTAGCCTCCACTTGTGTGAGTAAGCTCTACTCATGATTCCAATTCCCAAGAAACCAAGTTATTCCAAAGTGTCCACTGATACGTCGGAAACGTATCTGTAATTTTTTGATGCTCCATGCTTGTTTTGTCTCTACTTTGCTTTGCTTTGTCTATACTTTGAGGTGTTTTTATATCTTTTATGGAACTAACCTATTAACAAGTTGCCACAGTGCCAGTTGCATGTTTTCTTCTGTTTTTGGTTCCAGAAAGGCAAAAATCAATGTTCTCGGAATTGGACGGGACAAAAGCCAAAGTTATTATTTTCCCAGAGCAACACGAAACCACGAAGTAGAGCCGGAGGGGGGCCACAGGGTGGCCACACCCCCTAGGCGCGGGCAAGCCCTGGGGGCGCCCATAGGGGGTGTGGGCCCCTGGACCCCCACCGACCTTGATTCCTGCGCCTATAAGAAGCCTCCAACCCAAAAAACCTAGGGTATCCAGAAGAAATCCACGAAAACCTCTGTAGCGCCGCCGCCACCGAAGGGGAGATTCAGGGGACAGAAAGTCTCTGTTCCGGCACCCTGCCAGGACGGGGAAGTTCCCCCGGAGCCATCTCCATCGATCTCCATCGCCATCTTCATCACCGTTGTTGATTCCCATGATGAGGAGGGAGTAGTTCTTCCTCAAGGCTAAGGGCTCTACCGGTAGCTATGTGTTCATCTCTCTCTATGCATGATCTTTGGTCATGAGCTTTGTAATCAAGTAGATCTACCTTGCTACTCAAGTGCTTCATTAGATCTCTTCTCTCCCCATGTGTGTGAAAGTGACAGCGTGCACGCCATGGTGGCACTTAGGCTTGAGTCTACATAAATACTCTTTGTGCTTTAATAGATCTATGCTTTTCCCCACGTGTGTGAAAGTGATAGCGTGCATACTGTGTGTGGTACTTTGGCTAGATTGAATATTTGTTATAAGTTATATTTGGAGTTGGATGTCTCTATGAAATTGTGGTGTTTGTTGGAACCATCTAGTGCTCAAGGTGATAGTGTGGGGTTATCTAGATTGGGGAAGACAGGCTTTGAGGAGTGTTGTTATAGCCCTACCATGGATTAGAGTGTCCAACCGGAGAGTAGTTAAGAGTAGTATCATGAAGAGAGGATATTTATATGAGAGAGTGTTCACTAGCGAAAGTATGATCCCTAGGCCTTGTTTCTAAGAATTGAAATACCGTTTGCTACTAGATCTGTTGCATGTTTGCTTGCTTCCTTCTTGTTGCATTTAGTCTTTACTTCACCGTCAAGCTCTTTTCTGGCACCGTTACCACTTGTATTTCACTATCTCTTCGCCGAACTAGTGCACCTATATTGGGTGTGTTGGGGACACAAGAGATTTCTTGTATCTTGATTGCAGGGTTGCATGAGAGGGAATACCTTTAACCACTTCCTCCCTGAGTTCGATAAACCTTGGGTAATCCACTTAAGGGAAACTTGCTGCTGTTCTACAAAGCTCTGCACTTGGAGGCCCAACAACTATCTACAAGAATATAAGTGCGTAGACATCAAGCTCTTTTCTGGCGCCGTTGCGAGGGAGGAAAGGTAAAAGGCACTCACACACATTACCTCACGGCAATAGCAAGCCAGAAAGCTCTTTTCTGGCGCCGTTGCCGGGGAGGAAAGGTAAAAGGCACTCACACACGTTACCCCATGGCAACAACATACCAGAAAGCTCTTTTCTGGCGCCGTTGCCGGGGAGGTAAGGTAAAAGGTACTCACATCCTCCGGTGTGAGTGCTCGAAGTTATTTCCTTTAGATTCTGCAATTTTGTCTTTTTTTCTCTTGTTTTCACTAGTTAGGCTTAATGGAAAACAACAAAAAAATTAGAGAGCTCTATAGTATCTATCTTGAGTTAGGACATGAAGTGTTTGAAGAGAAAATTAAAAAACCTATGGAGCTTTATTTGCATGCTAATAGCAATGTTACTAGTATGAATTCTTTGGACATCATTATTGCTAATGCTATGGAAAAGTCTAAGCTTGGGGAAGTTAGTTTTGACGAAAATGATCTTTTTAGTTCCCCAGCTTTGCAAGATAGCTATTCTATTGCTTATGATGATACCAAACCTCCAATATATGATGATTACAATGATGAATATGATATTATTAGTCCACCTACTATTGAGGAGAAAATTAATTGTGATTACAATATGCCTCCTATATTTGATGATTATGGTGATGAGAATAATAATGATAGCTATTTTGTTGAATTTGCTCCCACTACAATTAATAAGAATGGATATTCTTAGGTGGAGAGTAATAATCATTTTATGCATGTGGCTCATGATAAAAATGTTTTATGTGATAGTTATATTGGTAATTTTATTCATGTTGCTACTGAAAGTTATTATGAGAGAGGGAAACATGGTTTTATGCATCTTAATAATATTAAGTTTCCCCTCTTTATGTTGAAGATTTTGAAGTTGCACTTATTTTGCTTTCCTATGCTTGTAGCTTTGTTCTTTCATGAATTGTTTATTTACAATATTCCTATGCATAGGAAGTGGGTTAGATTTAATTGTGTTTTAATTTGCTTCTTGATGATCTCTTTTACTTCAATTCATATTTCTTATGTGAGCATCTTCTCAAACATTCAAGCCTAACTTAAAGGGGTTAAAGAAAAGTACTTGTTGGGAGATAACCCAAGAGTTTTATTGAGTCTTGGAAGTTATTACTTCTGTAATGACCTCTCCTTATCCTTTTTGTTTGCTTTTTTGTGCCAAGAATGACCTCTAATGAGAGGGAAGTAAGATTTGGGGAGTTGCTGTCCTGAAACAGATTTCTGTCCTCCACCATAAAAATTCGTGAGGAGTCTCTGTTACTCGGATTGAGCTCAAAATTTACGAATAAATCCCCCAGTATGTTAGATAACTTTGGTTAGTTCAACACGTTTTGATTTGAGCAAAATAATATGTTTGAAAAAATCGGTTTCTACCTGCTGGTCTGTTTTGACAGATTTCTGCCATTATTTGCATTTGCTTCTCATTGATTTATTTTTGAGTTCTTTTTTGGGGAATTGAGCTTTTTGAAGGAGTTAATACAGTAGCTTGTGTTTTTAGTGAAAATTCTTGATGTTCTGAAGCTTTGCCAGAGGTCTAATATCTTTTGAATATACTAATGTTGCTAATGAAGATTGTGTGAAGTTTTGTATGAAGGAAAATTTTCAGGTGTAGAGAGAGAATGATGTAATGAGATGAATAATTGGCAAAATATCAAGCTTGGGGATGCCACCCCGTGTCACCCCAAAAAATATTCAAGAGGTACAAGCATCAAAGCTTGGGGATGCCCAAGGCATCCCCTTCTTCATCAATAAAAAGCTCAGGTCTTTCTAGACACTTCATTTTTATTATTTCATGCATTGTTGTGATGTTCTTGGAGCTTCTTAGTTTTAGTTTTTGGTTTTTGTTTGCTTCGTTTGCTTGAGTAAGTTGGTTGGTTACACCACACTTCTTTTGGAGAGAGACACACTTTGTTTCCATTTTCTAGAACACTCTAGTTTTCACTCTTATTGTTTTGTGAGTGTTCACTTTTGCTAGCACTGCGTTCAGCCTTAGTTTTCTTGTGCTTTCAGCTTAGAAATTTTTAGTTCTTCTTTGTGGATTTGTGAGAAAAGCTCACTATTCTTTATTTATTATATTTGTGAGTTGTTTCAAATATGTTGCTCGGTGTTGGAAAAGAGTAGGAAGCTTCATGCTTATAGTGGTACAAAAGGGAGCTTGTTTTGACTGTGGCTTAGACTTTATCATGGCATGCTAGATCTTGTTTTGACCTTATGCTTAGTGATTATTTCTGTAGCATGTCTTGTTCCAAACAATTGGGATTGCTTAGTGTGCCTTGAAGAAATTATGCATTGTTTTAGCATACAAAAGCATAGTATTGTGGTATTCTCCTTTGATGCTTTGTTTGGGTTGACTTGGCACATGCTCACACCATGTTATGACTATGAAAAGTCACCATAGCCTCTATGATCATTTAGTCCTTGACTTGTAGTACCACTCTATGCTTTGATTAGTAATGCTTTGTTGCTCTACATGATTATGGCCATTATGCTCTCTTAGTTGGTTGCTCCCAGTCTTTTGCTAGCCTCCACTTTTATGAGTAAGTTCTACTCATGATTCCAACTCCAAAGAAACCAGTTATTCCAAAGTGTCCACTATAAATTCCTATGCATGTTGTGTTACACCATTCCAAGTATAGTCTTGTTTTCAACTATCTTCCAATTAAAAACTATTTTGTGATTTGAAAACTTAGTGATTAAGCCCTCACGAACTTGATGGCACACTTTATATTCTTTGCCCCTAATAAACTTGAACCATTGTGGCAACTTTGTTGTATATGCTTCCACTTATAAGTTGGAATTAGCAGAACTATGCTGTCACGGGGAACATTTTCAACATTGCACTTGTACCTTGTACTCAGTTGATATCATGCTCTTTTGTCTATGGATGTCACCGGTGTGAAATAAAGAGGGAACTTGTAAGTCCATGGAGTTTGTATTCTATTTTAGAGAAACGCCTATGCCGCTAGACTAAGCCATGCCTAATCATGGTGGAAATTTGCAGCATCACCATAGTGAGCTATCTATGAAGCATCGTCAATAAAAAGCTATGGATATGGTAAATAAAAAGATTGATGAGGTGCTCATTGTGTGATTGCCTTGACATTTTGGTTATGGGAAAGCTCCTGTACCATGTGCAAGGGGTATCCATTGGCGGTTATCAATGATATGCAAATACTTACAATGACAAGAACTTACCTGGACCCAAAGTTGAGTATGCATGAGGTATGGCCCTCGTATTCAAGGGACTTGAGAATGCCAACTTATACTTTGTCAAGCATATACTCCATATTTGCCACTTTAACCTTAATCACTTCAAGATGCTTATGATAGGGGCAATGAGGGCTGAAAGCTAACAAGTACCATAATTTTTGGAAGCTCTTTTTGAAACTTGAAATCCATGCTTTCTTTACAAAAAGTCCTTTATTCCACCACTATTTGAGTCTCCACCTTCTACCTTTAGGCACCATTAAGAGAGCATAGTTGCCATTATTAGTTAAATGTGTAGTGTCCCAGAACTTATTGATTGATTCATATTGTGATATTACTTGTTCTTGTGTTATTTGTATCTACTCACCCTTGTGAACTTTGAAGGTGTCCTATGCATCTATTTGCTACTCTATGAGGGATAAGCTGATTGCCACTATGCCATGTTTTCTGTATGTGAAACAAACAAACGTTTTTCAATGCATGCTATTCATGATATTTGTTTGTAGACTTTCATGTTGCATGCTATTGGAGATATGCCCTAGAGGCAATAATAAAAGTAGTTATTATTATATCTTTGTGTTTATGATAAATGTTTACATTCATGCTATAATAGTATTAACAAGGAAACATTAATACTTGTGTGATTTGTAAACTTAATTTAAAGTCCCTAGTAAAGCCTCTATATAATACTAGCTTGTTGGTTAATAGATGATTGTGGTTTCCCTATCATGAACATTGAGATGTTATTAACAACAAGATCATATTGTTAGGAGAATGATATGATGGACATACTCCTATAGATAAGCGTAGCATAAAGATCAAGTCATTTTAATAGTTCAATTGCTATATGCTTTCTGATACATAGTAATCTAATTCCTTCGACCATGAGATCATGCATATCACCTTTATCGGATGGATGCTTTGATGACATCAAACACCACACCGTAACTGGGTGGCTATAAAGGTGGCATTGAGTGTTCGGAAAGTATTGGTTGAAACACATGGATCAAGAGTGGGATTTGTCCATCCATATGACGGATAGATATACTCTGGGCCCTCTCGGTGAAATGTCATCCAATTACCTTGCAAGCATGTGACTGGCTCACAAGGGATCACATATCACGGGAACAAGAAAAGAGTACTTATCGGTAACGAGGTTGAACTAGGTATGCAGAGATACCGACGATCATAACCTCGGATAAGTAAACTATCGTGAGACAAAGGGAAATTGATATCGTATGTAAGTGGTTCATTCGATCGCAAAGTAATCGTAGAAATATGTGGGAACCATATGAATTTCCAGATTCCTCTATTGGTTATTGTTCGGAGAAGTGTCTCGATCATGTCCGCATAATTCACGAACCGTAGGGAGACACACTTAAGGATTCGACGTTGTTTTGAGTAGTTATGGAATGATGAGAAAGAGACCGAATGTTGTTCGGAGTCCCGGATGGGATCCGGGATATCACGAGGAGATCCGGAATGGTCCGGAGAATAAGATGCATATAAGGAAAGTCCCGTTTCGGAGTTGGAGAATGGTTCCGGTGTTTTCATCAGGAATGTTCTAGAAGGTTCCGGAATGTCCGGCACTCCGGAGGGGAAGGGTACATGAATGTGTTGTATCAAGTTGGTATGATTGCATCATGTACTAAGTGTCATCGCTGAACCAAATAAAGGATTAATTCAAATCCTAGTTTGAAAAGTCAAATAGCTAGTTTGAAAAGTCAAACGGCTAAATTTGGAAAGAGGAAAAGAGGAGGAAGGGGAAACCGAGTTGGGGAGGAGTTCCCTCCTCCAACCGGCGGCGCCCCCTCCAAGCCAAGTTGGGGAGGGACTCCTCTCCCTCCCCTTGGCCGGTCGGCCCCTCCACCTATATAAGGAGGGGCAGGGCTCCCTCCTAGAGACACACAAGATCCTCTCCTCCAAACCCTAGTACCAAGCCGCCGCCGCCTCCAAGCCGCCGCCGGCCCTAGGGCACTCGCCGCCGCCGCCTAGGTGAAACCCTAGCCGCCGGCACTAGCCCCTCCTCAGCGTGTCTAAACCCTAGATCATCGAGGACTCTCTCATACTCCACCATACTCGCTCCGGCTTAAGGCGAAGCCCTGCGAGATCTCCCCTCTACTTCCGATACCACGCCGTTGTGCTGCCGGAATTGCGAGGAGAGTGCTACAACCTCCGCTGCCTGCTGGAACAAGGGAGAGGAAGGTCTTCGTCGAGTACCAAACGTGTGACCGACTGCGGGAGCGCTGCCGGAACGCAGCGCCGGAAGGATCGTCTACGCGATCTTGAGATCGGAAAGAGAACGACTACATCACCCACGAGAATCCGCTCTCGTTAAACACTTTGGAATCTTCGAGGGTGAGTTATTCTATCGACTCGTTGCTACAATCTAGTAGATAGATCTTGGCTTGTTTGTTTGTATGCGGTAGAAAATTTTTGTTTTCATGCTACGAAACCCTACAGTGGTATCAGAGTCGTGTCTATATGTAGATCTGTTGCACGAGTAGAACACAATGGTCATTGTGGGCGTTGATGCTTTTATTGTCGATTGCTTCTTGTGTACTTTGCATCTTGCGGGATGTTGGGATGAAGCGGCCCGGGCTAACCTTACATGACATCGTTCATGAGACTTGCTCCACGCTTGACATGCAACTTGTATTGCATAAGTGGCTTTGCGGGTGCCTGTTTCTCCTAGCATAGTTAAGATCCAATTTACAACGGGTGATTAACAATACTAGTATCAATGTTGTGGTTCATGTTCGTAAGTTAGAACGACACTTATTGAAAGCCCCAAACCACGTAAAACATGCAAAGGAAGTAGAGGCGTCTAACTTTGTTTTGCAGGGGTGTGCTGTGATGTGATATGGCCATGATTGTGATTATATTTGATGTATGCAATGTTCCTTATTGTAAGTTGGCAACCGGCAGGAGCCATATGGTTGTCTTTAATTTATGTTAAGACCCGCGTGTCTATTCAAAGTAGTTGTAATAGTTGAAGCCGGTGGACGACAACCATGAAGAAGCGTCATTGACCTTGATGCAATGCCGGTGATGATGGAGATCATGTTCGTGCTAGAAGATGGAGATCGGAAGCACATAGAAGAAAGGCCATATCATATCACATATTATGAATTGCATGTGATGTTAATCCTTTATGCATCTTGTATTGCTTAGTAGACAACGGTAGCATTATAAGATGATCCCTCATGCACATGAATTTCAAGTCATAAAGTGTTCACCCTTAGTTAGCACCGTTGCTAAAGCTTGTTGTTTCGAAGCACCACGTGATGATCCGGTGTGTTAGATTCCACAAGTGTATACAACGTGAGCAAGCCAGATTTGCTCAAGCGGAAACTAAGGTTTGATCTTGACGGGCCTAGCATGTACAGACATGGTCTCGGAACACGGATCACCGAAAGGTAAAGCATGAATCATATAGTAGATATGATGAACATGTCGATTGTTCGCCATTGAAACTATATCAACTCTCGTGATGATCGGTGTTGATGTGGTGGATTTGGTTCGTGTGATCACTAAAACAATGTGAGGGATATTGTTTTGAGTGGTAGTTCACCTAGATTAAATTTATTAATTTGAACTCAATTTGTCATAAACTTAGTCTAAACTATTGCAAATATGTTGTAGATCAATGGCAGCCCCTACCATCAATTTTAATGCGTTCCTAGAGAAAGAAAAGTTGAAAAACAATGGAAGCAACTTCGCGGATTGGTTCCACAATTTGAGGATTGTCCTCACAGCTGGTAATTTGACCTATGTGCTGGATGCACCGCTGGGTGCCCACCTGCAGCTACTGCTTCCGATGAAGTAAAGAATGTTTACCTCACTCGGAAGACTCAGTACTCCACAGTTCAGTGTGCTATCTTGTATGGTTTAGAATCGGAGCTTCAGAAAAGGTTTGAGAATTCAGACCCATATGATATTGTCGAGGATCTCAAATTGATCTTTGAGACTCATGCGGCAATTGAAAGCTATAAGGCTTCTGAAAAGTTCTTTAACTGCAAGATGGAAGAGGGCAGCTCCGTCAGCGAGCATGTGCTTAAGATGTCTGGGCACGCAAACAAACTTCAAAGCTTGGGTATTGTGATTCCTAATGCTTTGGGGATTTACCGTGTCCTCCAATCACTGCCACCAAGTTACAAGAACTTTGTGATGAACTACAATATGCAAAACATGAACAAGACGTTGCCAGAACTCTTTGCCATGTTGAAATCTGCAGAAGTGGAGATCAAGAAAGAGCACCAAGTGTTGTTGGTCAATAAGACCACCAAATTCAAGAAAGGCAAGTCTAAGCAGAAGGGACACTTCAAGAAGGGTGGTAAGAAAGTTACCACGCCGACGAAGAAGACCAAGGCTGGACCTAAGCCTGATACTGAGTGCTTTTACTGCAAGGGAGAAGGTCACTGGAAGCGGAATTGCCCAAAGTACTTGGCGGATTTGAAGAACGGCAACATCAAGAAGAAAGGTATATCTGATATACATGTTATTGATGTGTATCTCACTAGTACTCGTAGTAGTGCCTGGGTATTTGATACTGGTTCGGTTGCTCATATTTGTAACTCGAAACAGGTGCTGCAGAATAAACGGAAGCTAGCGAAGAACGAGGTGACGATGCGCGTTGGAAACGGATCAAAGGTTGATGTGATCGCGGTCGGCACGCTACCCCTTCATCTACCATCGGGATTAGTTTTATACTTAAATAATTGTTATTTGGTGCCTGCGTTAAGCATGAACATTATATCGGGATCTTGTTTATTGCGAGAGGTTACTTATTTAAGTCCGAGAATAATGGTTGTTCGATTTATATGAGTAATATGTTTTATGCACATGCACCTTTGATAGATGGTCTATTCTTATTGAATCTCTATAGTGGAAATACACATAGTAATAACATTGAGGCTAAACGTTTGAAATCGAGCGATAACTCGACCTATATGTGGCACTGTCATCTTGGTCACATTGGAGTGAAGCGTATGAAGAAACTCCATTCCGATGGACTTCTTGAATCACTTGATTTCGAATCACTTGATAGATGCGAAGCATGTCTGATGGGTAAAATGACTAAGACTCCATTTTCTGGTATGATGGAGCGAGCTACGGACTTGTTGGAAATCATACATACCGATGTGTGTGGTCCAATGAGTGTAGCATCGCGTGGTGGTTATCGTTATGTTCTTACCTTCACGGATGACTTGAGTAGATATGGGTATATCTATTTCATGAAACATAAGTCCGAAACTTTCGAGAAGTTTAAGGAATTTCAAAGTAAGGTAGAGAATCAACGTAACAAGAAGATTAAATTTCTACGTTCTGATCGTGGAGGTGAATATCTAAGTTACGAGTTTGGCGAGCATTTGAAGAAATGCGGAATACTTTCGCAGTTGACACCGCCGGGAACACCACAGTGTAATGGTGTGTCCGAACATCGTAATCGAACTCTCTTAGATATGGTTCGTTCTATGATGTCACTTACAGATTTACCGCTATCATTTTGGGGTTATGCATTAGAAACAGCCGCATTCACTTTAAATAGGGCACCGTCTAAATCCGTTGAAATGACACCGTATGAATTATGGTTTGGGAAGAAACCTAGATTGTCGTTCCTTAAAGTTTGGGGTGCGAAGCCTATGTAAAGAAGTTACAGCCGGACAAGCTTGAACCCAAAGCGGAAAAATGCGTCTTCATAGGATACCCGAAGGAAACTTTTGGGTATACCTTCTATCATAGATCCGAAGGCAAAATCTTCGTTGCCAAGAATGGATCCTTTCTAGAGAAGGAATTTCTCTCGAAAGAAGTGACTGGAAGGAAAGTAGAACTCGATGAGGTTATCGAACCTTCTCTCGAAATTGCGAGTAGCGCAGCACCGGAAGAAATTTCTGTGGTGCCTGCACCAATAAGAGAGGAAGCTAATGATGATGATCATGAAACTTCGGTTGAAGTTGCTACAGAGCCTCGCAGGTCAACGAGAACTCGTACCACTCCAGATTGGTATGATCCCGTTATGAGTGTCATGTTGGTGGACAACATCGATGACCCTGAGACATATGAGGAAGCGATGATGAGCCCAGATTCCAATAAATGGCAAGAAGCCATGAAATCCGAGATTGGATCCATGTACGAAAACCAAGTATGGACTTTGGTGGACTTACCGGATGGCCGGAAGACTGTCGAGAACAAATGGATCTTCAAGAAGAAAACAGATGCTGATGGTAATGTTACTGTCTATAAAGCTCGACTTGTCGCAAAAGGGTTTCGACAAATTCAAGGAGTTGACTACGATGAGACTTTCTCACCAGTAGCGAAGCTAAAGTCTGTGAGGATTATGTTAGCAATCGCTGCATATTACGATTATGAGATATGGCAGATGGATGTCAAAACAGCATTCCTCAATGGAGACATTGATGAAGAGTTGTATATGATGCAACCCAAAGGTTTTGTTGATCCTAAAGATGCTAACAAGGTATGCAAACTTCAACGGTCCATCTATGGATTGAAGCAAGCATCCCGAAGTTGGAATCAACGTTTTGATAAGGTGATCAAAAGTTTTGGTTTTATACAAACTTATGGAGAAGCTTGTATTTACAAGAAAGAGAGTGGGAGCTCTGTAGCATTCTTAATACTATATGTGGATGACATATTGTTGATTGGGAATGATGTAGACCTTCTTAATAGTGTCAAGGAATATTTGAATAATAGTTTTTCAATGAAGGATCTTGGCGAAGCAGCTTACATATTAGGCATAAAGATTTATAGAGATAGATCGAAACGCCAAATATCATTGTCACAAAGTACATATTTGGACAAAGTTCTAAAGAGGTTTGGAATGGAAGATAGCAAGAAAGGGTTCTTGCCCATGTTGCCCAATACGACCTTGAGTAAAACTCAAAGTCTGACATCAGCAGAAGATAGAGAAAGGATGAGTAAGACTCCCTATGCCTCAGCCATAGGATCTCTAATGTATGCCATGCTATGTACTAGACCCGACATTGCATATGCTGTTAGTTTAACTAGCAGATATCAAAGTGATCCAGGAGTGGATCATTGGACAGCGGTCAAAAACATCCTTAAGTACTTGAGAAGAACTAAGGATATGGTTCTTTCTTATGGAGGTGATGAACAACTCGTTGTTAATGGTTACACCGATGCTAGTTGGAACACCGATCCGGATGATTCTAAATCACAATCTGGATACGTATTTATTTTGAATGGTGCAGCAGTTAGCTGGAGGAGTGCAAAGCAAAGCATTGTGGTGAGATCTTGAACTGAATCGGAATACATGGCTGCTTCGGAGGCTTCACAAGAAGCGATATGGATGAAAGAGTTCATTACAGAGCTAGGTGTGGTTCCTAGTGCGCTGGACCCAATGTCTATCTACTGTGATAACATGGGCGCCATAGCCAATGCGCAAGAACCAAGGTCACACAAGAAGCTGAAGCATATCAAGCTACATTTTCACGCTATTCGAGAACATATCCAAGATGGGGATATAAAGATTTGCAAAGTACACACAGATCTGAATGTGGCGGATCCGTTGACTAAACCTCTCCCGAGGGCAAAACATGACCAGCACCAAACTGCCATGGGTGTTCGGTATATTACCATGTAATCTAGATTAGATGACTCTAGTGCAAGTGGGAGACTGTTGGAGATATGCCCTAGAGGCAATAATAAAAGTAGTTATTATTATATCTTTGTGTTTATGATAAATGTTTACATTCATGCTATAATAGTATTAACAAGGAAACATTAATACTTGTGTGATTTGTAAACTTAATTTAAAGTCCCTAGTAAAGCCTCTATATAATACTAGCTTGTTGGTTAATAGATGATTGTGGTTTCCCTATCATGAACATTGAGATGTTATTAACAACAAGATCATATTGTTAGGAGAATGATATGATGGACATACTCCTATAGATAAGCGTAGCATAAAGATCAAGTCATTTTAATAGTTCAATTGCTATATGCTTTCTGATACATAGTAATCTAATTCCTTCGACCATGAGATCATGCATATCACCTTTACCGGATGGATGCTTTGATGACATCAAACACCACACCGTAACTGGGTGGCTATAAAGGTGGCATTGAGTGTTCGGAAAGTATTGGTTGAAACACATGGATCAAGAGTGGGATTTGTCCATCCATATGACGGATAGATATACTCTAGGCTCTCTCGGTGAAATGTCATCCAATTAGCTTGCAAGCATGTGACTGGCTCACAAGGGATCACATATCACGGGAACGAGAAAAGAGTACTTATCGGTAACGAGGTTGAACTAGGTATGCAGAGATACCGACGATCATAACCTCGGATAAGTAAACTATCGTGAGACAAAGGGAAATTGATATCGTATGTAAGTGGTTCATTCAATCGCAAAGTAATCATAGAAATATGTGGGAACCATATGAATTTCTAGATTCCTCTATTGGTTATTGTTCGAAGAAGTGTCTCGATCATGTCCGCATAATTCACGAACCGTAGGGAGACACACTTAAGGATTCGACGTTGTTTGAGTAGTTATGGAATGATGAGAAAGAGACCGAATGTTGTTCGGAGTCCCGGATGGGATCCGGGATATCACGAGGAGATCCGGAATGGTCCGGAGAATAAGATTCATATAAGGAAAGTCCCGTTTTGGAGTTGGAGAATGGTTCCGGTGTTTTCATCGGGAATGTTCTAGAAGGTTCCGGAATGTCCGGCACTCCGGAGGGGAAGGGTACATGAATGTGTTGTATCAATTTGGTATGATTGCATCATGTACTAAGTGTCATCGCTGAACCAAATAAAGGATTAATTCAAATCCTAGTTTGAAAAGTCAAACAGCTAGTTTGAAAAGTCAAACGGCTAATTTTGGAAAGAGGAAAAGAGGAGGAAGGGGAAACCGAGTTGGGGAGGAGTTCCCTCCTCCAACCGGCGGCGCCCCCTCCAAGCCGAGTTGGGCAGGGACTCCTCTCCCTCCCCTTGGCCGGCCGGCCCCTCCACCTATATAAGGAGGGGCAGGGCTCCCTCCTAGAGACACACAAGATCCTCTCCTCCAAACCCTAGTACCAAGCCGCCGCCGCCTCCAAGCCGCCGCCGGCCCTAGGGCACTCGCCGCCGCCGCCTAGGTGAAACCCTAGCCGCCGGCACTAGCCCCTCCTCGGCGTGTCTAAACCCTAGATCGTCGAGGACTCTCTCATACTCCACCATACTCGCTCCGGCTTAAGGCGAAGCCCTGCGAGATCTCTCCTCTACTTCCGGTACCACGCCGTTGTGCTGCCGGAATCGCGAGGAGAGTGCTACAAACTCCGCTGCCTGCTGGAACAAGGGAGAGGAAGGTCTTCGTCGAGTACCGAATGTGTGACCGACTGCGGGAGCGCTGCCGAAACGCAGCGCCGGAAGGATCGTCTACGCGATCTTGAGATCAGAAAGAGTACGACTACATCACCCACGAGAATCCGCTCTCGTTAAACACTTTGGAATCTTCGAGGGTGAGTTATTCTATCGACTCGTTGCTACAATCTAGTAGATAGATCTTGGCTTGTTTGTTTGTATGCGGTAGAAATTTTTTGTTTTCCATGCTACGAAACCCTACACATGCATAGTTACTTTGTCTTATTGTTAGAACTCCATCTTTCATGCTCATGTTTAGAGTTATTTGATCCCAGCTTTCAATGTTTGCAATTGGTTTGATCTTGGTTTTGATGGTGCATGTCACCTCAAAAATTATTCTTTTTATCACTTACCTACTCGAGGACGAACATGAGTTAAGCTTGGGGATGCTTGATACGTCGGAAACGTATCTTTAATTTTTGATGCTCCATGCTTGTTTTGTATATACTTTGCTTTGATTTGTCTATACTTTGAGGTGTTTTTATATCTTTTATGGAACTAACCTATTAACAAGTTGCCATAGTGCCAGTTGCCTGTTTTCTTCTGTTTTTGGTTCCAGAAAGGCAAAAAACAATATTCCCGGAATTGGACGGGACAAAAGCCAAAGTTATTATTTTTCCCGGAGCAACTCGGAACCACGAAGCAGAGCCGGAAGGGGGACATAGGGTGGCCGCACCCCCTAGGCGCGGGAAAGCCCTAGGGGCGCCCACAAGGGGTGTGGGCCCCCTGGACCCCCACCGACCTTGATTCCTACACATATAAGAAACCTCCGACCCAAAAACCCTAGGGCATCTAGAGGAAATCCACGAAAACCTCTGTAGCGCCGCCGCCACCGAAGGGGAGATTCGGGGGACAAAAAGTCTCTGTTCCAGCACCCTGCCGGGATGGGGAAGTGCCCCGGAGCCATATCCATCGATCTCCATCGCCATCTTCATCACCGTTGCTGATTACCATGATGAAGAGTGAGCAGTTCTTCCTCGAGGCTAAGGGCTCTACCGGTAGCTATGTGTTCATCTCTCTCTATGCATGATCTTGTGGTCATGAGCTTTGTAATCAAGTAGATCTACCTTGCTACTCAAGTGCTTCATTAGATCTCTGCTCTCCCCATGTGTGTGAAAGTGACAGTGTGCACGCCATGGTGGCACTTAGGCTTGAGTCTACATAAATACTCTTTGTGCTTTAATAGATCTATGCTTTTCCCCACGTGTGTGAAAGTGACAGCAGGCATACCATCTGTGGCACTTTGGCTAGATTGAATATTTGTTATAAGTTATATTTGGAGTTGGATGTCTCTATGAAATTGTGGTGTTTGTTGGAACCATCTAGTGCTCAAGGTGATAGTGTGGGGTTATCTAGATTGGGGAAGACAGGCTTTGAGGAGTGCTGTTATAGCCCTACCATGGATTAGAGTGTCCAACTGGAGAGTAGTTAAGAGTAGTATCATGAAGAGAGGATATTTATATGAGAGAGTGTTCACTAGCGAAAGTATGATCCCTAGACCTTGTTTCTAAGCATTGAAATACCGTTTGCTACTAGATCTGTTGCATGTTTGCTTGCTTCCTTCTTGTTGCCTTTAGTCTTTACGTCACCGTCAAGCTCTTTTCTGGCACTGTTACCACTTGTATTTAACTATCTCTTCGCCGAACTAGTGCACCTATATTGTGTGCGTTGGGGACAGAAGAGACTTCTTGTATCTTGATTGCAGGGTTGCTTGAGAGGGAATACCTTTGATAACTTCCTCCCTGAGTTCGGTAAACCTTAGGTAATCCACTTAAGGGAAACTTGTTGCTGTTCTACAAACCTCTGCACTTGGAGGCCCAACAACTGTCTACAATAATAGAAGTGCGTAGACATCAAGCTCTTTTCTGGCGCCGTTGCCGGGGAGGAAAGGTAAAAGGCACTCATACACATTACCTCACGGCAACAGCAAGCCAGAAAGCTCTTTTCTGTCACTGTTGCCAAGGAGGAAAGGTAAAAGGCACTCACACACGTTACTCCACGACAACAGCAAGCCAGAAAACTCTTTTCTGGCGCCGTTGCCGGGGAGGTAAGGTAAAAGGTACTCACATCCTCCGGTGTGAGTGCTCAAAGTTATTTCCTTTATATTATGCAATTTTGTCTTTTTGTTTCTTGTTTTCACTAGTTAGGCTTAATGGAAAACAACAACAAAATTAGAGAGCTCTATAGTATCTATCTTGAGTTAGGACATGAAGTGTTTGAAGAGAAAATTAAAAAACCCATGGAGCTTTATTTGCATGCTAATAGCAATGTTACTAGTATGAATTCTTTGGACACCATTATTGCTAATGCTATGGAAAAGTCTAAGCTTGGGGAAGTTAGTTTTGATGAAAATGATCTTTTTAGTTCCCCAGCTTTGGAAGATAGCTATTCTATTGCTTATGATGATACCAAACCTCCAATATATGATGATTACAATGATGAATATGATATTATCAGTCCACCTACTATTGAGGAGAAAATTAATTGTGATTAGAATATGCCTCCTATATTTGATGATTATGGTGATGAGAATAATATTGATAGCTATTTTGTTGAATTTGCTCCCACTACAATTAATAAGAATGGCTATTCTTATGTGGAGAGTAATAATCATTTTATGCATGTGGCTCATGATAAAAATGTTTTATGTGATAGTTATATTGTTAATTTTATTCATGTTGCTACTGAAAGTTATTATGAGAGAGGGAAACATGGTTTTATGCATCTCAATAATATTAAGTTTCCACTCTTTGCTTAGATTAGTAATGCTTTGTTGCTCTGCATGATTATGGCCATTATGCTCTCTTAGTTGGTTGCTCCCAGTCCTTTGATAGCCTCCACTTGTGTGAGTAAGTTCTACTCATGTTTCCAACTCCCAAGAAACCAAGTTATTCCAAAGTGTCCACTATAAACTCCTATGCATGGTGCGTTACACCGTTTCAAGTATATTCTTGTTTTCAGCTATCTTCCAATTAAAAACTATTTTGTTATGTGAAAACTTAGTGATTAAAGCCCTCACAAACTTGATGGCACACTTTATATTCTTTGCCCCTAATAAACTTGAACCATTGCGTCATCTATGTTGTATATGCTTGCACTTATACGTTGGAATTAGCCGAACCATGATGCCACGGGGAACGTTTTCAACATTGCACTTGCACTTTGTACTCAGTTGATATCATGCTCTTTTGTCTATGGATGTCACCGGTGTGAAATAAAGAGGGAACTTGTAAGTCCATGGAGTTTGTATCATGTGTTAGAGAAATGCCTGGGCCGCTAGCCTAAGCCATGCCTAATCATGGTGGAAACTTGCAGCATCACCATAGTGACATCTATGAGGCATTCTTCTTATAAAAAAGAGACACATTGAGAAAAGAGGAAAGAGAGAAAAAAGCACCATATTCCCATGGTACATAAGAAGATTGTTGAGATGCTCATTTTCTGCTTGCCTTGTCATTTTGGTTATGGGATAGCTCATGTACCATGTGCAAGGGGTACCCCGTTGGTGGTTCTCTATGATATGCAAATACTTACAATGACAAGAACTTACAGGTGACTGAAGTTGAGTAGCATGAGGTGTGGCCCTCGTATTCAAGGGACTTGAGATTGCCAACTAATACTTCGTCAAGCATATATTCCATAGTTTGTTCACATTAACCTTAACCACTTCAAGATGCTTATGATAGGGGCAATGAGGGCTAAAAGCTAACAAGTACCATAATTTTTGGAAGCTCTTTTTGAAACTTGAAATCCCTGCTTCCCTTATGAAGGGCCTTTCTTCCACCATTATTGAGTCTCCACCTTCTACCTCTAGGCACCATTAATAGAGCATAGTTGTCATTCTGTGTGAAGTGTTCCAAAACTTATTGATTGATGCATATTGTGATAATACTTGTTCTTGTGCTACTTGTTTCTAGTCACCCTTGTGAACTTTGAAGGTGTCATATGCATCTATTTTGTACTCTATGAGGGACAAGCTGATTGCCACTATGCCATGTTTTCTGTATGTGAAACAAACAAACGTTTTTCAATGCATGTTATTCATGATCTTTGTTTGTAGCCTTTCATGTTGCATGCATAGTTACTTTGTCTTATTGTTAGAACTCCATCTTGCATGCTCATGTTTAGAGTTCTTTGATCCCAGCTTTCAATGCTTGCAAATGGTTTGATCTTGGTTTTGATGGTGCATGTCACCTCAAAAATTATTCTTTTTATCACTTACCTACTCGAGGACGAGCAGGAGTTAAGCTTGGGGATGCTTTATACGTCGAAAATGTATCTTTAATTTTTGATGCTCCATGCTTGTTTTATATCATTTGTCTTATGTTTTGTCTACACTTTGAGGTGTTTTTTAACTTTTCTGTAACTAACCTATTAACAAGTTGCCACAGTGCCAGTTGCCTGTTTTCTTCTGTTTTTGGTTCCAGAAAGGTAGAAAATCAATATTCTCAGAATTGGACGGGACAAAAGCCAAAGTCATTATTTTTCCCGGAGCATCACGGAACCACGAAGCAGAGCCGGAGGGGGGCACAGGGTGGCCGCACCCCTAGGCGCGGGCAAGCCCTAGAGGCGCTCACAGGGGGTGTGGGCCCCTGGCCCCCCACCGACCTTGACACCTGCGCCTATAAGAAGCCTCCGACCCAAAAACCCTAGGGCAACCAGAAGAAATCCAAGAAAACCTCCGTAGCGCCGCCGCCACCGAAGGGGAAATTTGGGGGACAGAAAGTCTCTGTTCCGGCACCCTGCCAGGACGGGGAAGTGCCCCTAGAGCCATCTCCATCGATCTCCACTGCCATCTTCATCACCATTGCCGATTCCCATGATGAGGAGGGAGTAGTTCTTCCTCGGGGCTAAGGGCTCTACCGGTAGCTATGTGTTCATCTCTCTCTCTATGCATGATCGTGTGGTCATGAGCTTTGTAATCAAGTAGATCTACCTTGCTACTCAAGTGCTTCATTAGATCTCTGCTCTCCCCATCTGTGTGAAAGTGACAGTGTGCACGCCATGGTGGCACTTAGGCTTGAGTCTACATAAATACTCTTTGTGCTTTAATAGATCTATGATTTTACCCACGTGTGTGAAAGTGACAGCGTGCATACCGTGTGTGGCACTTTGGCTAGATTGAATATTTGTTATGAGTTATATTTGGATTTGGATGTCTCTATGAAATTGTGGTGTTTGTTGGAACCATCTAGTGCTCAAGGTGACAGTGTGGGGTTATCTAGATTGGGGAAGGCGGACTTTGAGGAGTGCTGTTATAGCCCTACCGATGATTAGATTGTCCAACCGGAGAGTAGTTAAGAGTAGTATCATGAAGAGAGGATATTTATATGAGAGAGTGTTCACTAGTGAAAGTATGATCCCTAGGCCTTGTTTCTAAACATTGAAACACCGTTTGCATCTAGATCTATTGCATGTTTGCTTGCTTCCTTCTTGTTGCCTTTAGTCTGTTCCTCCACGCCATCAGCTATTTTCTGGCACCGTTACACCATGTCAACAACAAGTCATAAGCTCTTTTATGGCACCATTACCACTTGTATTTCACTATCTCTTCGCCGAACTAGTGCACCTATACACCTGACAAGTGTATTGGGTGTGTTGGGGACAAAAGAGACTTCTTGTATCTTGATTGCAGGATTGCTTGAGAGGGAATACCTTTGACCACTTCCTCCCTGAGTTCGATAAACCTTGGGTGATCCACTTAAGGGAAACTTGCTGCTGTTCTACAAACCTCTGCACTTGGAGGCCCAACAACTGTCTACGAGAATAGAAGTGCGTAGACATCACCGCTAGCAAGGGGTGAGGTCAAGATGTGTGTCGGCAATGGATCAAGTGTTGATATGATCGCCGTTGGAACGCTACCTCTCCACTTACCGTCGGGATTAGTAATAAACTTGAATAAATGTTATCTGGTGCCAGCACTGAGCATGAACATTGTATCTGGATCATGTTTGATGCGAAGTGGTTATTCATTTAAATCCGAGAAAAATGGTTGTTCTATTTATATGAATGAAACCTTTTATGGTCATGCACCGATGATGAATGGTTTATTTCTATTAGATCTCGATAATAGTGTTACACATATTCATAATGTTGATGCTAAAAGGATTAAACTTAATGATGATATATCCGCATATATGTGGCACTGCCGTCTAGGTCATATTGGCGTTAAACGCATGAAGAAGCTCCATTCGTATGGACTTTTGGGATCACTTGATTTTGAATCATTTGATACATGTGAGCCATGCCTTATGGGCAAGATGACTAGAATGCCGTTTTTCGATTCAATGGAATGGGCAACAGATTTATTGGAAATCATACATTCTAATGTATGTGGTCCAATGAGTGTGTCGGCGCGAGGTGGATATCGTTATTTTGTTACTTTCACGGATGATTTGAGTAGATACAGTTATATCTACTTGATGAAACACAAGTCTGAAACCTTTGAAAAGTTCAAGGAATTTCAGAGTGAAGTGGAAAATCATTGTAATAGAAAGATCAATTTTCTACGGTCCGACCGTGGAGGAGAGTATCTAAGTTACGAGTTTAGCACTCATATGAAAGAGTGTGGAATTGTTTCACAACTCACACATGCCGGAACACCACAGCGAAATGGTGTGTCGGAACATCGTAATCGTACTTTATTGGATATGGTTCGATCTATGATGTCTCTGACGGACTTGCCACTATCATTTTGGGTTTATGCACTAGAAACTGCTGCATTCACTTTAAATCGGGCACCATCTAAATCTGTTGAAAAGACACCGTATGAATTGTGGTTTGGAAACAAACCTAAGCTGACATTTCTCAAAGTTTGGGGATGCGATGGTTATGTGAAGAAACTTCAACCGGATAAACTCGAACCCAAAGCGGAAAAATGCGTCTTCATAGGATACCCTAAGGAAACTATTGGGTATTCCTTCTATCACAGATCCGAGGGCAAGGTTTTTGTTGCCAAGAATGGATCCTTTCTAGAGAAAGAGTTTCTCGTGAAAGGCGTGAGTAGTCGGAAGGTAGAACTCGAAGAGGTTATTGAACCTTCTCTTCATAGTATGGTGAGTAGCGCAGCGCCAGAAGTCTGGCTTCACCAATTGAAGAAGGAACTAATGATAATGATCATGAAACTCCAAAAGAGAGTACTACCGAACCTCGCAGGTCTAGCAGGTCGCGTGCAGCTCCCGAGCTGTACGGAAACCCTGTTATGAATTTCATGGTTGATGAAATTGATGACCCTGCGACGTATGAAGAAGCGATGATGAGCCCGGATTCCAACAAATGGTTAGAAGCCATGAAATTCGAGATGGAATCCATGTTTGAAAATCAATTTTGGAACTTGGTGGACTTACCTCACGACCGAAAGGCCGTGGAGAATAAATGGATTTTCAAAAGTAAATCTGATGCTGATGGTAATGTGACCATCTATAAAGCTTGACTTCTCGCAAAGGGGTTTTGAAAAATTCAAGGAGTTGACTACGATGAGACATTCTCTCCCGTGGCGATGCTAAAGTCAGTTAGGATTATGTTAGCAATTGCTGCATATTTCGACTATGAGAAATGGCAGATGGATGTCAAAACTGCGTTCCTCAATGGCAATATTGAAGAATAGTTGTATATGATATAACCAAAGGGTTTTGTCGATCCTAAGGATGCTAACAAGGTATGCAAGCTTCAGTGATCCATCTTTGGACTGAAGCAAGCATCCCGTAGTTGGAATCTAAGCTTCGACGAGGTGATCAAAGAGTTTGGATTTGTCCAAACTTATGGAGAGGCTTGTATTTACAAGAAAGTGAGTGGGAGCAATGTGGCATTTCTGATATTATATGTGGATAACATATTATTGATCGGAAATGATATAGATCTTTTAAACAGTGTTAAAAGTTATCTAAACAACAAATTTTCAATGAAGGACCTAGGTGAAGCGTCATACATATTAGGCATAAAGATCTATAGAGATAGATCTAGGCACCTAATAGGGCTATCGCAAAGATTAAAATGGACGAAAGTAAGAAGGGGTTCTTACCTATGTTACAAGGCAAGACATTGAGTAAGACTCAAAGTCTGGCTACGGCGGAAGAAAGAGAGATAATGGACAAAGTCCCCTATGCTTCAGCCATAGGCTCTATAATGTACACCATGCTATGTACAAGACCGGATGTGGCACATGCTATTAGTTTGACTAGTAGGTACCAATCGGATCCAATTCAGAACACTAGATAGCGGTCAAGAATATCCTTAAGTACTTGCGAAGAACTAAGGATATGTTTCTTGTGTACGGAGGTGAAGAAGAGCTCGTCGCTAAGTGTTATGTCGATGCAAGCTTTGACACCGATCCGGATGACTCTAAGTCTCAATCCGGATACCTATTTATCATGAATGGTCGAGCGGTTAGTCGGAGGAGTTCCAAACAACCCGTGGTGGCGGGATCAACAACGGAGGCCGAATATGTTGCTGCTTCAGAAGCGGCTCAGGAAGCGGTTTGGATGAAGGAGTTCATATCCGAACTAGGTGTGGTTGCGAGCGCGTTGGATCCAATGGTGATCTATTGTGACAACAATGGTGCCATTGCCAATGCCAAGCAACCAAGGTCTCACAAGAATTCCAAGCATATTAAGCGCCGGTTTCACTCCATCTGCGAGCATGTCAAGGATGGAGATATAAAGATTTGTAAAGTACACACAGATCTCAATGTAGCAGATCCGTTGACTAAAACTCTCCCTAGAGAAAAACATGATCAACACCAAAACTCCATGGGTGTTAGATTTATCACTATGTAACTAGATTATTGTCTCTAGTGCAAGTGGGAGACTGAAGGGAATTTGCCCCGAGAGGCAATAATAAAGTGGTTATTATGTATATTCCAAGTATATGATAGATTTTTATTTTGCATGCTATAATAGTATTAATACAGAAATGTTAATACATGTGTGTTTAATGAACAAACAGAAAGTTCCTAGTTATGCCTCTCTCATAAACTAGCTCGTTGATTAACAAGATGATCAAGGTTTCCTGATCATGGACATTGGATGTTGTTAATAACGAGGTCACAACATTGGTGTAATGGTATGATGAACATTCATCCGAAGTATAGCATTACGATCAAAGTCATTGAGTTTATATTGCTATAACATCATACGAAGTGATCCTAATCCTTAGACCATGAGATCATGTCAATCACTAACACCGAAAGAGTATCTTGATAACATCAAATGTCACATTGTAACAAGGTGATTATAAATATGGGTTCAGTACTACTAAAGTGTTATGTTGAGGCCCATGGATCGAGAGTAGAATTTTTTCATCCCGATGATGGATAGATATACTCTGGGCCCTCTCGGTGATATCACATTGATTAGCTTGCAAGCAAGTGATTTGATCACTAGAATGTTATATCACGGGAACAAGAAAAGAGTACATGTCAGTAACGAGATTAAACTAGGTATGGGGATACCGATGATCGAATCTTGGACATGTAATATATCACGAAACAAAAGGATTAAGATACTACCGTAAAAGGTTTTGACGATCACAAGAAAGTCATCGTTGAATGTGTGGGAGTCAGTACGGATCTCCAGGTTCCGCTTCTGATTATTGATCGGAGAGGGGTCTCGATCATGTCCGCATTATTCGTGAACCATAGGGTGACACACTTAAGAGACACTGACATCCATTTGGAGCAAAAGTTTCATGCCGTAAAGAATAACAAGCGCATGGATTTATTTCACTAGATACCAAAACGGGTTTTCGGGTGAAATTGCAGAAAGTGTTTTTGCATGTGAAATGAAATACTAGCAACAGGTTATATGTTAATGTTTGTCATTAAAGTAATTGAAAATTCTGAATAAATAAAAGGAGTTTTATTTAATGAGAGTTTGCATTAAATTTGGTGGAAATTTAATGGGAATTTGAGTGGGTTTTTTAGTGGAGGGAATTCAAAAACATTTGTGTGAGTGGAGTGTCCACCCACATGAAAGAAGGAGGGGAGGGGGCAGCCCCCATGGCCGGCGGCCACCCCCTTGGGTGCCCCCCTCCTCCTCCTATAAAAGGAGCCTCCCTCCTCACTTCTCACTGACACCTCCTCGTGAAGGATCTCTCTCCCCCTCTAGTATTTATTTTCCATGGTCTCGGACTAGCGAGATACATGTTCCCGGTGGCTATTCAGCAAGAAAGAGTTGTGCTTCCGCTGGATCACTGGAGCGAGGAGGCGGAGGTTGCTCGGTGCCTCGGACGTGTGTGGGAGCACGGATGCGCCGCTGATTTGCGGTGCTAGGACTTCCTCTCGATCTTGAGATCGGCAAGAGATCATCTACATTTGAACTCATTAAGCTTTGTTGGTCTTCAAAGGTATGTTCTCTACGGATATACATCTGCCCGTTGTTTGTATCTAGTAGATAGATCTTGGTACATAGTTGTTCCCATCACAGGAAAATTTTTGTTTTCTATGCTGCGAACCCTACATGCACCCACTCTGTTGATTCAGGAACCATTTTTCTCAATACCTGCTGCTGCACCGACATAGGACAATGTCGATGTGACACCTGTTGTTAGTTCTCCTGTGGCAACAACGAATGAAAATCAAGACCCTGTTACCACACATGAGGGAGAGCTGCAACAGCCCCACACAGAGAATGTGCCAGAAGGCCAGGCCCCTAGAAGGTCTCAAAGAATTAGAAAGCCAGCTATTCCTAACGATTTTGAAATATATGTCAGTGAAGAAGTTCAAATGGAGGGTGATCCCACCACATTTCAAGAAGCCATTAAAATTGCTCACTCATCGAAGTGGCTTGAAGCCATGGAAGATGAAATGAGATCTATGAGTAGCAACAAAGTCTGGGATTTAGAAGAGATTCCTAAAGGAGCCAAAACAGTAGGCTGTAAATGGGTCTACAAAACAAAATGTGACTCTAGAGGGAATATTGAAAGATATAAAACACGACTTGTTGCTAAAGGCTTCACCCAAAGAGAAGTAATAGATTATAATGAGACATTTTCTCCAGTCTCAAGTAAGGATTCTTTTAGAATCATAATGGCTTTAGTGGAACACCATGATTTAGAATTTCATCAGATGGATGTAAAGACGGCCTTCCTAACTGGAGACTTGGAAGAAAAGGTTTACATGGAAAAAACCAAGGGTTTTGTCGTGGAAGGAAAAGAACATATGGGATGTCGTCTGAAGAAATCCATTTATGGATTAAAGCAGGCCTCCAGGCAATGGTACTTAAAGTTCCATGAAACAATGAGAAAGTTTGGGTTCGATGAGAATGAGGAGGACAATTGCGTATATGCAAAGTTCAAGAATGGGAAATTCATTTTCCTTATCTGTATGTGGATGACATTCTACTCGCTAGTACTGATGTTAGTCTACTATTGGAGACAAAGAAGTGCTTGTCCTCGAACTTTGATATAAAAGATCTTGGTGAAGCTTCATTCGTTCTAGGAATTGAAATTCTCCGAGATAGAGAAAAGGGGGTTTTAGGGCTATCGCAAAAGGCATAGTTAGAGAAGATTCTGAAGAAGTATAGTATGCATGCGAGTAATCCTACGCCTGCCCCTGTAGTCAAGGGCGATAGATTTGGGAATTTTCAGTGTCCCAGGAACCAATATGAGATCAATCAAATGAAAGCGGTTTCATATGCTTCTGCTGTCGGAAGCTTGATGTATGCTCAAGTATGTACACGCCCTGACTTAGCTTTTGTTACCGGGGTACTTGACAGATTTCAAAGTAATCCAGGGATAGATCACTGGAAAATAGTAAAAAAGGCATTGTGTTATGCAAAAGGCAAAAAAGGCCTCATGTTAACATACAGAAGAACTGATTCCCTTGAGATAGAAGGGTATTCAAATGCAAACTATGACGGAGACGTAGATGAAAGAAAGTCCATGTCAGGATATATATTTACTCTCGCAGGTGGAGCTATATCGTGGAAAAGCTTCAAGCAAACCATCACGGCATCGTCCACGATGATAGCTGAGTATGTAGCATGTTATGAGGCCACGGGGCAGGAAAACTGGTTAAAGAAGTTTATACCCGGGTTGAGAGTGGTGGACAACATTCAAAGACCACTCAGAATGTACTGCGACAATGAGCCAGTAGTATTCTATGCTCACAATAATAAGTCAAGTGTTGTTGCCAAACACATTAACTTTAATTTTTATGTTGTGAAAAAAAGAATCCAGAGCATATAAGTACAAAAGAAATGCTCGCGGATCTGCTCATAAAAGGCTTACCACCCAGTGTGTTCAAAGAACACTTAGCCGGCATGGGTTTACGCGAAAGCCTATGATACCTGAATATTAAGGGCCTAGAACAAGAAGCTGTTTCAAAATAGAGAGGTGTATAGTGGCTGTTGAATCTATGGTGCATAACTGACCATTATGACGAGACATGCTCTATATGTTGATCTGTGATGAAATGGGTGCCAAATTATAAGTTTAAAGTATAAGTTGAATGAAAGATAAGATCAAGGAGGAGAATGTTAGTTCGATCTCCTCACGTTCGCCCCAACGGACGAACAACTTGGTCTCGTGGGGTGTCCAACGTCACTATCGTTGGTGGCCCCCTGTCGCGCAGCGCATATAAAAGAGGTAGGGCCGGGGGCACGCATGCTAAGGTTCGGCATGCCTACTCACCCCACCAAAACACAAAACCCTAGAGCCACCGATCGGGCTAGTGCTGCAGCGACGGGAAGCACTCATCTAACCGCCGCCACCATTCCGTCGAGCTCGATGGCGAGCTCTTCATCAACCACGAAGGCCGACGGTATGACTCTCACGCATACTCACTAGATTGACACCTAGCAATCCTATTAGCTCTAACAGATGGCAAGAATATTCCCCACGAAGTTTTATCTAGCTTCAAGTACACACGTATGCATAGTCCAAATTAAACATTTCATGTTATTGGTGTGGCAATAGTATGTGAGCACTGGATAGGGCACCGATCAAATACGCGCACCTGATCCCATGTCCCACGCGCCATGCCTCTTATCACGGCAGGTGGCGCGTGCACGTAGTGGTGGAAATGGATCAGATGTGGATCAAACAGTGTTCTTCCTATTTCCTTTTTAATATTTTTAAAATGAATGTGGATACAAATACGAATGTTGTCGAATATAAAGACGGAGCGAATGTTACTGGAATACACACACGCATCATATTTTTCTAGATACGAAACGGATAATAACGAAATAATAGACTCGTTTCTGTGAGTCACCGGTGTAAAAAGGAAAAAAGATACTTCCTCCGATCTATATTACTTATCACTAAAATTGATGTATCTAAACATATTTTAGTATTAGATATATCCATTTTAACGATAAGTAATATGAATCAAAGGGAGTACATATATTGATGCAGTACACAATAGTTTCAATCCAATGACAAAAAAAAAACATTTTGTCAGTTTTTTAGGTTGAATAATTGGCATCAAAGTTCTTGCAGAAGGACTAGAGGCATCCCGTCGAAAAAAGACGCAGGGCGTCTCGCGTAGCCCCCGCGAGGGCGACCGAGGCATTTTCTAACCCGCCGCCTCCTCCCCCTCCCTCCTCCCTCCCTCCCTCCCCTGCCGTCATCGGCGAGCGCCGCCCGATAAAGACCGCGCGGTGCCGGCGGCGGCAGGCCCTCCATCACCCGGCGTTGGTGCTCCCTCGCGGACGGCTGCATCTGGCGACGGTGCAGACTAGCGTGGCGACGAGCTCGTCCGACAGGGCGGCGCCTCTCTGGCGGGCTGACCCCGGGCGACGCGGCAACGGCCCTTCCACCGGCGCCGCATCTGGCTCGGCCGGCGCCCAACTCGGCGGCGGGAGCTACTGCAGTAGCGCAGCGGACTCCCCGGCGGCGCGACGTGGCGGCTTACCTTGCAAGGCGGCGGCGCTGGAAGAGAAAACATGGCATAGGAGGACGGCGGCGATGACGGCCTAGCTGCAGCAGCGCGGCAGAGGCGCCAACAGGGCCCGGTCTGGGCCCGATCTAGGCTTGGCCGGGCCTGATCTGGGCCTGATCTAGGCCTAGTCGGTACTGCTGCTGCGTCCGAACGGCAATCACCGCGAATGATGGAGGGTTGTTCCCCTCCCCTAGGCTGTCGGGTGGCTCATTTCTGGCAGATCTATGCTTTTTCTTCCCCATCCTTCTCGGCGACGGTGCAATGTGGCGTTGGTTGGAGACTTGGCTCGAGCTCGTGGACGTTGGGGCGGCGGCCCCGGAAGGTGGACTGCGCGGGCAACTCTTCTGCGAGCGACGCGGAGGCAGTCGTGGTTCTCTCTTCGGTCATGTGGGTGGCGAGGAGAGGGCGTCGGGAGGCTTTGGTGTTGGCGGCGCTTCAGCTTCGACAGCTCCCAGATCGTGTGCTGGAGGCCTATCTTGGGTACAACAGCGTGGCGGAAGACGGGAAGCGGTACGAAGGCTTTTTCGGGCGAAAGCTCAGTGTTTCGGCACCATCGGCGGCGATGCCTACGTGTACTGTTACCCTCTTGGGGGCGCCGATGCGGGACTCCGGGTGAAAACCCTTGACCGTTGGTCTCGGCGGCGGCGGCGGCGCGGTGCGTCGTTATCCTCTTGGGGACGTCGTCGTGGAGCCCCAGTTCATCCCAGTGTCGGCCCTTTATCTTCGGTGATAAGTTTATGTTTTCCGCGTTTTTCCTGTTTATTCTGATCTGCTTTGTATAAAGGGCCTCCCCTCCACCTTATATCTGTTTGGCCGATGTGGCTTTATTCTATAAAGCGGAACGAAAGCCTATTTCGAGAGAATGATTGGCATCAGACTATAATTACTAAAATAAACTAATATAATTTTTTTAGGACACGAATATATCCATTTATATATCCACATTTGCTTTAAAATCCAATACCATATTAATATTTGTATTTGTAGAATGAGTCCAAATATTTACCACCGTCCGAATTCGGATGTTACCATGACCGTCGGATAATTCAGAGTATCCACTGCCCGTTCTCACCCCGACATGCACGGATTTACGTTGGGCGTACGTATCGCCGGCGCCACGCGAATTTTCCGATAAGCTGATCGATCGATGCTGACAGTACGTAGGAGTACTACGTATGCGCGTTGATTAGCTTTTGCACCTCGTACTGTACAGATCCGAGCCTGCAACAGTACAACGTGCCAAATTAATGATTCGGCGGTGCATGTGTACATGCATCCCGGCCGGCCGGCCGCAACAATTTCAAACGGGTTCGTGTTTGACCAGGTCGTGACTGATAGCGACCTCGCTAGCTATCTGCCTGCTGCCTGCGGATCAAGAGCACCAAGACGAAGAGCCTGCCAGGGTCCAGGGTGTGTGTGTGCTGTGGTTTTTGCATGCATGCACGGATGGGACCAGGAACGCATGAGTCCGTGTCGGCACGAGTCGACCGATGATAGATCCGCCTCCAGCCCAGCCCAGAGACGGCCAAGCGACCCGAGGCCGTCGCCTTGCCAATGGCATGGCATGTCGTGAGCGCGTACGTGCGCGACTGCGCGCGTTACGTACGTGGTCCTAGCTAGCTGGTCCAACGTACGAACGTGTGAGTGTGAGAATGAGACCACACCGATCGATCGAGCCAGACCTGTCTGTCCCGGAAAGCCCACTGCAAAGATAGACCTCTCCGATGTGCCATCTCCTGATCTCGATGTAGATATAGCCGATATTTTCCGGTTTTCGCGCCAAAAAAGATACTACTTGCGGAGATAAAAAAACTAGCCTTATTATCCAAACAAAAAAATCGGGGAGCTAAAAATTGAGAGGCCGTACTCGGGATATAGCCGGATCAGACGGTCAGGTTTCCCGCTCCCTTCATCCCACTTGCGACTATTGGCGATAAGGACATTTCAGTCTCTCCATTATTGCTCAACCGCCGCCGTTGTCGATCTCTCTGCTACCGTCCCTTCTAGCCTTGCCCTGTCGCCTAATCGCTGTCGTGGAGCAACCCGGCCATCCACACCCGGCCATCCACACGTCTGATATGCGGTCGCGCAGCCTTAGTCGCAACCCCAGTAGCGTGTCTCCTGCCGCTGTCGACCCTCCTACCCCTCGGAATCATGCTATCACCGTCGCGAAACTAAAGAGGCAGGGCAACCACACTGTTCAAGGAGTCGGTTCCCATGCGACTTGTGCTCCAGGACCCATCCATAGATTTCTAGGGGTCATAGGTGTAAAACAATGTATTTGGGGAACTGCTCGACACCCTACGTGGGGCGTGGCTATCTCATATATATAAGTACCAAGAGGTACAATACAAGTCATATACAGACACGCTACGTATATACAGTCTAACACCCTCCTTCAATCTTAACTGTGGCCTGAAGTACAAAGCAAGTTAAGATTGCGCCTACATCCTACAAACTGCGGCTGTGGAAGAGGCTTTGTGAAGATGTCAGCAAGTTGATCTTTGGAGAAGATGAATTTGATACAGAGTAGCTTCTGTGCAACGCGTTCCCTGACAAAGTGATAGTAAACTTCAATATGTTTTGTTCGGGCATGAAATACCAGATTCGATGAAAGGTATGTAGCATCAATATTGTCACACCAAAGTACCAGAGGCTGATCTTGAGAGACTCCTAACTCTCTCAACAAAGACTGTACCCATATGAGCTTAGGTGTGGCATTAGAAACCGTCTTGTATTCAGCTTCAGTACTACTGCGAGATACTGTAGCCTGCTTGCGAGCATTCCAGGCGGTCAAATTAGAACCATAGAATAGTGCAGAGCCCCCCGTAGATCGCCTGTCATCAGGACTGCCAGCCCAATCTGCATCTAAGAAGGTCGAAAGCTCACAAGATGGTGCAGGCTGAAGAAGCAAGCCATACGAGGCAGTCAGACAGATATAGCGCAAAATACGCTTCACAGCCGACCAATGAGACGTCCTGGGCGCATGAAGATACTGACACACACGGTTGACTACATAAGAGACATCTGGTCTGGTGATAGTGAGGTATTGCAGACCACCAACGAGATTGCGGTACTCAGTAGCTTCATCAGGCGAAAGAGGGTCTCCATCAACTGCAGATAACCGATCAGTGGCAGACATATGAGTGGTAGCATGCTTGCACTTCAACATACCATCATGATGCAACAAGTCTAGAGAGTACTTATGCTGAGTGAGAGTCAACCCAGCAGAAGACCGTGAGACCTCCAGACCAAGGAAGTAGTGCATAGCACCCAAATATTTGACAGCAAAATCTCCCCTCAGCGTAGAAACAAGGCGCTTGGCAGCAGCATCCGGCGAGCTAATGAGGATGATATCATCAACATAAACCAGCATATACATCGTAACCTCAGGACGCTGCAGAAGGAACAATGATGTGTCAGCAGTAGAGAGAACAAACCCATGAGCCCGAAGAACCGAGCCAAGACGTCCATGCCACGCACGAGGAGCCTACACAAGGAGACAGAGATGCTGAGGACGTGCAGGATCAACAAAACCAGGGGCTGATGACATGGTTATACCCTACGGGTACGTGACTTCAGCATACCTGGTCCAGCCCAAGGAAGGCCAACAGCAGATATACGCTGGCCCATGAAGATTTTCGGGTGGCCAAGGCCCATGACGCCTTCGGATCTTTGGAGAGCAAGACTAGCATAGATAGGAAATTCAAAGGGGTAAAACCCTAGAACTTGTAACCGACTAGGACTATGCCCGGGACCTGCCTAAGTCTATATAAAGACCAGGAGGGCACGTCCTAGAGCCCTCGACTCGTACTTTCGCACACACCTCCATGCCAGATCGAATCTGTGCACCCTGTAACCTTCGGTTCCGCCGTAATCAAGAGCAGACAAGCAGGAGTAGGGTTTTCCCTCCGGGGGCCTGAACCTGGGTAAATCTCGTGTCCCCTGGTTGCTTGTCTGTTAACCGTGCCACGATCTCCAGCATCCCCATCTTCTCCAAAACCCAAGTCCATAACAATGGGCATTGACGAGATTAAACCTCGTCAATTGGCGACGTCTGTGGGAATCGGGGCTGCTGATTGTGCGATCGTGACGGTCCCGACCTGATCGATCTACAACTCCGCGGCGACGGAGAATCGCCTCCTCTTCGGCACTTCCGACTTCACCGCCCACTCGCCGGCCACCATGAAGGATTACGAGCCCGTAGGCGACGGACTCGAAATTTTGTTCGGGAGCTTCTGCTTCCAGGTGGGACAAACTGGCACCCTCCGCCTTCCTGAGCGGGTGCCCGTGCCATCAATCAGGCCCGTCTCGTGGGCTCCACATCCCGTGCTACGCACATCACCATCGACAGATGAGTTCTACAACAGCAGCAGCTGCAACTCCGATCTGTGCGATCCACCTTCGGATGAAGTGACCTACGGTTCCGGATCCGAAAGCTGCGGCAGCAGCGAACCGATCTACGAGCGCTACCTATGCGCCGCGGTCATCCAGGAGCAGCAAACGCCTAACCCGCCGCCCAACACGAACCCCAAACCGCAGGAAAGAAATGGCGAAAACGGCGGGAACAGAAGAAGCCAGTCCCCCCCACCCGAAGGGGAAAACAACGGCCACGTCATCCAACTTAGCAAAGAAGGATGGGTCCAGGCACGCCGTGCCGTTGCAGGCGACATAGTCCTACCTGTGGACTCCCCACGTGACCTACTGATGGCGTACCACTACCTCCTCATCGAGGAGCACAAGAAGCAAGTCAAGATGCAGGAGACGCTCGACAAACGCAAGCAAGCAGCCTTCGAGTCTAGCGCGCGACGAGTTGCGCTCTCCGCCATGGCACCCGGCTCTAGCACGAACGGAAACCAGGGAAACAAGCACCGCTCGCGGGTGGAGAACATGGATCCCAAGGAACGCCGTGATGTGACCCGAACTCTCCACACATCGTTCATGGATATGGATGCCGACGGCAACATCATCCCGAAGACACCGCAAGCTGCGATCATGGCAGCCACTGCGTATCTCGCGGCCCACCAACCTCCGGAAGGGGACCCAAAAAGAGCCATGCATAAGTCCGCACTCACCGGACTTGGACTCATCGGAGCTGCGCTCCACGAAGACGCTCCTGCGGAGCCGAAGAAGAAAGCTCCGGTCAGGCGCGACCGGAGCCCCACCCCTTCATCCGAAGAGGAGGAGGAGCACGACCTTCCTCGAAGGAAGAAGAACTCGCATCGCCATAAACACGACTACGACGCCAGAGACGCGCTTACACAGTGCAAAATTGACAAAGCGCGAGCCAAACGCGCATGCTCGTCCGAGTCCGAGATGGATGAAGATGAAGGAGAACTCTGTGGAGCTCGATGCTTCAGCAGATCTGTTCGGCAAACACAGATGCCACGCAATTTCAAGCTTCCTTCGGATACTCCGAAGTTCAACGGCACGCAAGATCCAAAATCTTGGCTTAGCGATCATCTGTCATTCGTCAAGCTGCATGGCGGTAACAAAGAAACCGCCATGCAATGCCTCCAGCTGCAGCTGACAGGCACGGCGCGGGTCTGGCTCAGCAGCCTATCATCAGGATCCATCCGAAGTTGGGAGGAGCTAGCTTACAGCTTCATCCAAAATTTCAAGGGCACCAGCAAGAGGCCCGCCTCAATCGAAGAGTTGCGAGCTTGCACTCAGAGAACGGGGGAATCTATTCGCTCGTACATATTACGCTGGTCTACCACCAAGAACTCTGCATCACATATCTCCGAGGAGAGGGCCATCGATGCCTTCAGAGACGGCGTCAAATGCCAAGATTTCAAGGAGGAACTTGGGCGTGTCAAGCCCAAGACGCTCGACCACCTCATGGAAATTGCCAACAGTTGGGCAGACGGCGAAGATTGCATCCAGCGAGTGCAATCAGATGAAGAGGACGACTACGGCCGAAGGCGAGAACGCCGCAGCAAGAGGAGATCGCGTGTCTACGAGGACCGCGACGGACCCGACATGGTCGCGGCTGGCTACGCCGACCGCCGCAACGACAACAGCCGCAACAGCGGAGGATACCGCGGAGGAAATTTCCGCGACAGCGGACGACCAGCACAGTCGTGGCAACGTCGCGACCGCGACAACGGACCCTCAGCATTCGACAAACTTTTGGGTCCATGCACCATCCACTTCTACATCGACAAACAAGATGGCAAAAAGAAAGCCAGTCACATGCTCAAGGACTGCCGCGAGTTCCAGAAACTCAGCGAAAGTATGGTGCAGATGAGGCAACAAGCCCCAACCCCTGCGTTCGGAAACGCACCCGTGCCAGGAGAAATAGCACACGGAGCTCCTCCACCACCACCTATTGGAGGCCCAAACCAACCAGTCGCACCAGCGCAAAACAACGCCGGGGTCGGGTACCCCCCACCAAAGGGAGCACTAAATATGATCCAGAAGGGACGCCCCACAAACAGGGTGCAGAAGAAAATCACCCGACAAATCAACTTGGCCGTGGCAACTCCGCCTGCAAATCCCTGAGTACCTCAGTGGATCGGAGTCCTGCATCACATTCACTCGCACGGATCACCCTTGCCAGATCCCTCGCCTAGGTCATGCTGCCCTGGTGCTGGAGGCGCAGATCGGAGGCTTCGAGATGAGTCGCGTCTTCATGGACGGCGGCAGCAGCATCAATCTAATGTTCGCAAGCACTCTAGCAGCTATGCGGATCCCGCAATGCAGCCAGGAACAATCAGACACAATGTTCCACGGCATTGTCCCAGGAAAGGGCATATTCCCCTGGGCAAAATAGGGCTCGACGTCATCTTCGGGAAGCCGGACAACTTTCGGCAGGAGCGCCTAGAATTCGAAGTGGTGGACTGGCCGTCGCAATACCACGCCATCCTGGGACGTGTAGCATTCGCAAGGTTCCTGGCCGTCCCACACTACGCATACCTACTACTCAAGATGCCAGGACCAAGGGGCGTCATCACAGTCCACGGGAGCTTCACCCAATCGGACCAATGCGACAGGGATTTCAACAAAATCTCCCAGTCTTTCGGCATGCAAGACGAGCTTGTAAGGCTCCGTGAGGTAACGGACAATGGGGTACCCCCAGTCACAAGGCAGAACGCACCTGACATGTCCTTCGACTCCACCATCAACACCAAGAAAGTACAGGTCCATCCGACGGATGCCTCCAAGACGGCCTTGATCGCCAACGACCTCAGCACCGCATAGGAAGGCGCGCTCGTTGAATTCCTCCGTAAGCGCTGGGAAATCTTCGCCTGGTGTCCAGCGGACATGCCAGGAGTTCCCAGGGAATTCGCCGAGCACGCACTCAATGTCTTCCCAGACACCAAGCCAGTCAAGCAGTCCATCCGAAGACTGTCAGAGCCACGAGCCGAAGCTATCGGCAAGGAAATCAATAGACTACTCGCTGCAGACTTCATCAGGGAAATCAAAGAAAGCGAGTGGCTTGCAAACACGGTGATGGTCCCAAAGAAGGACACGGACATCCTGCGGATGTGCGTGGACTTCACGTCACTAAACAAGCATTGCCCAAAGGACCACTTCCCTCTTCCACGGATCGACCAGATCATCGACTCGACTGCAGGTTGCGAGAAACTCTCCTTCCTCGACGCCTACTCAGGCTATAACCAGATTCGGCTCAAGGTCGAAGATCAGGAGAAAACGGCGTTTATCACACCATTCGGAGTATTCTGTTACAACACAATGCCCTTCGGGCTAAAGAACGCGGGTGCCACGTACCAGCGATGCATGCAGGCCTGCCTCAAGGACCAGATCGGTCGCAATGTCCAAGTCTATGTCGACGACATAGTAATAAAAACTAAGGAGGCAAGGACACTCATAGACGATCTCCGCGAGACGTTCGACAATCTTGATCGCTACAGGATCAAGCTCAACCCCGAAAAGTGCGCCTTCGGCGTCCCATCGGGCCAGCTGCTCGGATACTTCATCTCTCAACGAGGGATCAAGGCGAACCCGAAGAAAATCAGAGCCATCATGACGATGGAGAAGCCGAAAAACCTCAAGGGCATCCAGCAGCTCGCAGGACGAGTAGCGGCGCTAAGCAGGTTCATCAGCCGCATGGGCGAGAAGGCCCTACCATTCTACCAGCTGCTGCGCAAGGCAGACAAGTTCGAGTGGACACCAGAAGCCAACGACGCATTTGAAAGCCTCAAGCGGCTCCTCTCCACCTCGCCCGTTTTGGTCACGCCAAAGGAGCGCGAGCCCCTGCTGCTGTACATAGCAGCCACACACCAGGTGGTCAGCTCCGTACTCATGGTCGAACGAGCCGAAGAAGGCAAGACCCACGGGGTCCAGCGCCCAATTTACTACCTCAGCGAGGTACTGACACCAACAAAGCAGAGGTACCCTCACTACCAGAAGCTAGCCTACGGCGTGTTCATGACGGCTCGACGGCTGAGCCATTACTTCCAGGAGCACCAAGTGATGGTCGTCAATGAGGCACCCCTGAACAGCATCCTGAATAATCCAGAGGCCACAGGACGGGTGGCCCTGTGGGGCATCGAACTGTCACCCTTAGACATCGTCTACGAGAAGCGACACGCAATCAAATCTCAAGTCCTTCCAGACTTCCTGGTACATTGGATGGAGCTGCAGCTGCCAGACACCCCAGACATGTCGCAGTCATGGACAATGCACTTTGACGGCTCGAAGCGCGAAGCCGGAGCAGCGGCAGGGGTCATACTGACCTCCCCGCAAGGTGACAAGATGAAGTACGTTCTTCGGATGAAATTCAGAGCCTCCAACAACGAGGCCGAATACGAAGCCCTCATCCATGGCATGAGGATGGCAAAGATATGCGGCGCAATGCGCCTGGTCATCTATGGTGACTCCAACCTCGTCGTCCAGCAGACGATGAATGAGTGCGACGCACACGCCGAAAACATGATCGCGTACCGCGCGCTCTACAACGCACTCGAAGGCGAATTCGACGGCTGCGAACTTCGGCACGTTGGAAGAGAGAGCAACGAGGAAGCCGATAGACTCGCCAACATCGGCTCCACTTGCGCAAAGGTGCCACCAGGAGTGTTCCTCGAACAGATCTGTATGCCATCCATCAAGCGAAAGTTTCCCAAGGGATCACCCGAAGAAGCAGAACACTCGGGAGCTACGCTACCCGAAGGACATGAAAGACCCGAAAAGCCGGACACAGAGGTAGCCATGGTCAACCTAATGCAGGTCATGGCAGTCGAAGAAACTTGGACGCGACCATACCTCCAGTTTTTGATAAACGGAGAACTGCCTGACAGCCCGACAGATGCCCGGCGCATATCTCGTTGGTCAAAAGCCTTCACCATCATAAACAGCGAGTTGTACAAGCGCAGCATCACGGGTGTACTACAACGGTGCGTCACCATCGACGATGGCAAAGCCATACTCCGTGACATCCATGAGGGCATCTGCGGCCACCACGCAGGCAGCCGCTCCCTTGTCGCCAAAGCTCTACGAGCAGGATTCTACTGGCCAACGGCCATGAGCGACGCAAAGGACATCGTCCGAAGATGCAACGGATGCCAGCGGTTCGCCGACAAACCGCACGCACCTGGGTCCGAGCTCAGACCCATACCTATAGCTTGGCCTTTCGCTCAATGGGGCCTCGACATGATCGGCAAACTGCCAAAATCCTCGAAAGGGGGACACGTCTTCCTCCTGGTTGCAGTCGACAAATTCACCAAGTGGATCGAGGCCATGCCGGTCACCAACCAGAAAGGCAAAACTGCCGTCAAGTTCTTCGAGTCCATTGTCTACAGGTTCGGCGTACCACACAGCATCATCATCGACAACGGATCGAACTTCATCTCTGAAGAATTCCAAGACTTCTACGAAGGCCTTGGTATCAACATCACATATGCCTCAGTGGCACACCCGCAAACGAACGGGCAAGTGGAAAAGTCCAACGGCCTAATCGGCGCCGGCATCAAGAAGCGCCTCATGAGCTCACTTGAACAAAAAGCTGGAAACTGGACGAAAGAGCTACCATCCGTCCTGTGGAGCTTACGGACTACGCCAAACAGCTACACCGGCTACACACCGTTCTTCATGGTACACGGATCCGAGGCCGTGCTAC
The DNA here is from genome assembly GCA_916181665.1 of Avena sativa. Classification (NCBI taxonomy): domain Eukaryota; kingdom Viridiplantae; phylum Streptophyta; class Magnoliopsida; order Poales; family Poaceae; genus Avena; species Avena sativa. The sequence continues at coordinate 97,136,541 of OV702294.1, forward strand.
CAGCCGAAGTACGCCACCAGGCCCCGCGGGTCGTCGCTTACAGCGAAGCCGAATCCACGATTGCACTTGAAGACGCTCTCGATACACTCGACGAAGCACGGGATATAGCAGCAGCTCGATCAGCGGTGTACCAGTAGAGTCTCCGCAACTACCACAGCCGCCGGCTGCGCCCAAGGTCCTTCGTCGAAGGAGACCTCGTCTTGCGACTCAAGCAAAAGCGACCGAATAAATTCGAGTCCCCATGGGAAGGACCCTACGTCATCACCGAAGTCATCCCAGGTGGCGCCTATCGCCTCAAGCACGTGGAGTCTGGAGTCGCATACTCCAACCCATGGAATATCTCGCACCTGCGACGATTCTATCCGTAGCAACCTACCCCCTTTTACTTTTAATAAGGCTGTCAGCCAAGGCTACTCAGCCGAACAATGTACCTCCATTACGATATAAATAAAGCTAAGTGTCTCGCCCCAAAACTTTGGTTCACTACTTTCTGCAACTTTACTACATGCTACAAACGCACTCGGGGGCTCCCCCCACCTCACGATTTCATCGACTGAGGACCAAACGTGTACACCTGAGTAGCTGACAACGTCAGGCAAACGAAAAGGACACGCACTCAATCAAAGCACTGCGTGCTCACAAACAAACAAACCTTTACAACAAAGAGCACAACACACCCAGCCGAAATATACAAATTTTACATCTCTCTCTTTTTGCAGGTACTACCTATGTTGAAGAAAAACCTGGGCACGCTGCTCAAACAAATCTACAATCTGTTCGGCATACTACCTTACAGCCGCGTAATGCGGACGCATGTCCCACTCGCCACCATCAGGGCAAAGAGGTGGCCCAGCGGCCACAGCAGCCAAATCCACGTCAGGCCGGTGCAGCCTCACAAGAGAAAATGCAGCCTTCACTCCCGCGACAAGCTGCTGCCGCACCAGCTCCTTGACATTGCTTACGTTGCGAAATTTCGAAAGAAGACCCGCATGGCTTGTTGGTACGGCATCCAAAGGAACATGACGTGCAGCACCGAGGCAAGCGATGTCTGCACTTGGCGGAGCACCCGCGAAACTTGATGAACACGATCCTGCACCGTCGCCAGGGCTATGGCACGATCACGATCCATCCAGAAGAAGACGTCGGCCTCCATGTCCTGTTGAGTCAAGCAATTGACCCGAACAGCGACATGCTCCTTTTCTTCCCGCGAAGCAAGATTCGCACCTGCGACAATCGCACACAACAAGAGTAAGGCCAGCAGGCTCATCCGAAGAACTAAGCTACAGCTCGAACCAAAGAACAACTTACATTGCAGCTACTCGGACAGCCGAACCATCTCCGCCATCAAGTACTCCTCTCTGGCTGCACCACGATCCGCCTTGGACTTCCAAACGTCGGCATGACCGCGTAACCTGAGCAACTCCCTCTCCAGACTGCGCACACGATCCCGAAGGAAAGTGAGCAGCGAGGAATCATCCAAGGATGGTCGCAAGGGCATTGCGGATGGGGCGTCAACAGGATCAACACCCGAAGGAACCTAGAGCAGCAGCAAAAGAAAGGAACACAGACATTCAGCCAAAGATAGAACACAACTCAGAGGAATTCATTAAATATTTAAAGCCACTACGTGGCACAAGGATGGTGTTCTTCAAGATATTTACAACAAAAGGAGACTACAAACTACCCTACGTCTACTACGCCTAAGATGCAGGACCCTGAGTCGCTTCGGAGCCAGACTGCCTAGCTTTGGTCCTGCCCTGCTGCCGCAGTGCATACTCAGACAACAAATCAATGAGCTTAGGCCCATATCGCTTGCAGCGAGCAGAATAGGCAGCAAAGGCTACCTCGGATCCATCCGCAGCCGTCGGCATCCGAGAGGTGATCTGGGGCAGATCCAGCTCCGCTCCAGCCGCCAAGGCCATCGCCAGCCCGACGGACGCGCCGATGCCCTTCTGCTTGCCCTTGTACGCCGCAGGCGCTTCGGCTGACAGAGCCTCCGCCAGAGCATCCACATCATCAAGGGCTGCGCCCTTCGGGACAAGCTCCTTGTAGAAGCGACCAAGGACCTCTTTCGCCTTGGCAAGGGAGTTGACGACGGTGCTGCAGCGGTCTTCGACCGCCACAGTGGCATCATCTAGAGCACTCCCGTGCTCCAGAGCACCACGGTCGAACTCGATGCCTGCGGCATCTGAGACAAAAAGAAGAAAAGCATGAAGAAAAGCAGCATAGAAGAAGACCCGAAGAAAAAGAAGCAAGTACAAAACTAGCACCCACCCGAAATAGCCTTGGCAGCAGCCATGAGATTCGCCGCCACCTCTCTTTCACGAGCAGCCGCAACGGTGGCCAGCTGCTCCTCACGATCTGCGGCCTCCTGTTGCAGACGCTCCTTCGCTTCGACTGCCTTAGTCAGCTCTAGCTCGAGGCGCTCTTTCGCGCCAATGGCGGCTTCGGGCTTCTGCTCCGACTGACCAAGGCTCTTCTTGAGAGCGTCGACCTCACGGAGAGAATCGTTATGCTCCTCTGCATTCAAGACAAGCAAGTGTCAAACAACAGAACCAGGATACATAAGAGAGGCATTAAAATACAGATGGATACCTTGAAGCTGCCGAAGGTTCGCCTCTAGCGCCAGGCGCTCTTGCACCAGCCGCTTGGCCTCCTGCACAAAAGGCTGCAGAAAAAGAAATAGCGGTAAGAAAAGGGCTTGGGGGCTACGCCCAACACAAAGGAGTAAAAACAAAATTCGCACACGAAGACACTCGGGGGCTCCCCCCGTGACATGAAGCAGAAAAACTTACATGCTCTGATGGCGACTCCGAAGGCCCGCCTGTGAAATTCTGAGGCACAACCACCTGCACCTCCTGCAACGGAGGATCCGGGGCTGCGCCACCCGAAGTCGCCACCGTCTGAGGAGGAGGAGACGCAACGGGGGACTCCCCCATCATTTCCCGTGCACCATCACTAGAGGAGTCGCGGGAGGAATGCCTGCATACGAAGCAATCAGCATAAGTGCAAAATCAAGAAAACAAAAGGGACAACAATATAACAAGAAACTTACGAGCCCAACGAGCTCAGGTTGAAGACAGGAGGATTCCTTCGGGCTCTCTTCTCCTCTTTCTTCTCTTCCTTCTTATCCTTCTTTTTCTCTTCCTTCTTCCGCTTCGCTGGCGGGTGCGGCACAACAGCCCGCACAGGAACGGCAGGAATGGGAGAAGAAGAACCTCCATGACCATCACTATGACGCTCAAGGCCCAGAGGGTTTCTGGGAGTCGGAGGAGTCGAGGCATCCGAAGACTCGCTGGAGCTCTGTGATCGCTTGCGCGTATGGTCCTCACTCGACTCGTCCGCATCCTCCGCCGGAGATCGCGCCGACGGCAGCTCGTACACGGAATCAACCACTTAATTATCCGGGGCATTCGGATACCTTTCGGGCAACGGTGGTACCATGCCCGACACTTTGAAGCTCTGCAAAATCAGAAGGAACTTTGTTAGCAAACAAAGGAAATAAAAACACAGCTGACAAAAAGCACTACGTGCACAAATCTACACCTGCAGTACGGCCAACGTCGAAGAAAATTGAGGAGTTAGCGACTTCCCCGGGATTTCTTCTCCGGATTTGAACTTCAGCAGCGCGCGAAGGGCCCTGTCGAGATCCCCCTCGGACATTTTCTTAGCCGAAACCCTCATCGGATCACGGCGCCCAGAATAAAGAAACATCGGGTGCGCCCTCGCTTGGAGAGGCTGCACCCGACGCTCAAGAAAAGTCCGGATGATGTCCACGCCGTTCACCTCTTTCTCCGGAATCAGCTGGAGATCCTCCACCCAACGGTAAAGGGCCTCTATCTCTGCCACCTCACCATCCAAGATTTGGTTTTTCCAAGACCTTTTCTTCTCAATCATTTGGGAGGGGTCAAAGGGAACAAGACCAAAATCTTGCCTGGGCACTACGGAGTCGCGGATATAAAACCATCGCCTCCGCCAGTACTGGACAGATTCGGACATGGAAAAAGAAAAGAAGAGAAGATTAGGACTAAGGGAGATGATGCAACCCCCAATGGGATACACACCATCCGAACCAGATTGCCTCTTCACGGAATAGAGCTTCCAGAAGAGGCCAAAGTGCGGCTCAATACCAAGCCAGCACTCGCAAAAAGTGATAAAACAAGCAATGTGGAGAAGAGAATTGGGAGACAGATGATGAAGCTGAATCCCATAGAAGAAGAGCAGTCCATGGAGGAAGTCGTGGACTGGAAAAGAAAACCCACGCAAAACGAAGGCGAGAAACATAACCCGATACCCAGATGGGGGATGGGGGATTACCTCATTGCCGGGGAGTTTGACGGCCTCCCTATCTTGCGGGATCAGGCCCCGCTCGCGAAGCTTGCGGAGGTCGCTCTCCCGCATCTCTGAACGCCACCAGCCACCATCGGTGACGCCCTTCTTTCCTCTGGCGGCGCTGGTCCCAACCGCAGATGAAGATTTCTTTGGTTTCCCCATTGCGCTACGGCAGCGCCGGCGGTGAAAACGTAGAAAGAACGACGGAAATGTGGAAGGAAATCCCAGCGAGAAGCAAGAATCGCTCGAGCACAAGGAGGCAGTGAACACAAGAACTGGTGCGGTGAAAACAAACCACGGTTTCCCTCAATGATTATAACAGCGAAGACGACAAACGGCAGCCGTCCATCCAGAAGACCTAACGCCAACGGCAGATCTGACCGTACACGTGTCAGCATCACAACGAACCGTCGTTACCACGCCGTCCACTACGCACGGAAATCGAGGAGACGCCGTAATTATCTCCACGCCGCGCGTGACCGGTCAATTCAAAGTCAGCAAGTGGGACCCACGTTCGTCCAGTCAAGTCATCTCTGGCGTAGCAGACGCTTGAGGTCATCGATCGTCAGCACTGATGTCATCAAAAGCTATACTAGCACCAACTACAATTCTTCGGCTCCACAACTAAGAGTACTCACTCGAATCTTCAATTCGACTAAATACTCGGGGGCTACTCCTATCAGGAGCATGACCACGCACCCGGAAGATGAATAACGACAAAGTATTTCTTCGAGTCCTATGTCGAGTCTACGACTCCACTACGGACTCGGGGGCTACTCCCATAGGGAGGATGGATTTAAGCATCCGAATTTTTTTGAGTCCTACGGACTTAACAACCGAACAATGCTTGAACCAAAGTCCCTGCTCGAGTCTACGACTCGAACGGACACTTGGGGGCTACTCCCATAGGGAGCGCTGGTCGCGCACCCTATGAGTTCTTCGACTGCGATCTTTCGGATCAGCACGCAAAAACTTTTTGGCATCTCTGCCCCAACAAGCGCTGAGTAAGCAACAATCTCCTTGGCCACCCGAAACACCTCCGCGGTGACAAATGTCCGGATGCTGCGTCTGCGATGCAAAGATAAGACCTGGAGATATCGTCTGACGACCTGGCAACGTACATGACTGCGCTCTGCTAGTATAAATCCATGTCAACAGGCGTGATGAAAAATCCCGACGGACGCGTTGGGTACGTTAATTAAAATCACTAGAATTCCACTCCTGTAAGTCCTCCGCGGCCTGAGTCAAATTACGCCAGCATATGTTCCAGGTCCGAGTTGAGGGACTCGAACTTGAAGAAGATCGTGTTGTTTCATCCTAAGACAGTTAACTGACCCTGATCCGTCGGGTGAGTCAGGCACACGCGTCAACAATCCCTACACACATATACTATTAATACACAGTTGCACCCGAAAGATGGAAGAGTCCTCAGCCGAATCTATGATTCGACTGATCACTCGGGGGCTACTGACATGGTTATACCCTACGGGTACGTGACTTCAGCATACCTGGTCCAGCCCAAGGAAGGCCCACAGCAGATATACGCTGGCCCATGAAGATTTTGTTGGAATTATGCCCTAGAGGCAATAATAAAAATGTTATTATTATAATTCGTGTTCATGATAATGTTTATATTCCATGCTAGAATTGTATTAAGCAGAAACTTGAATACTTGTGTGGTTTGTGAACAACACCCGTGTCCCTAGTACGCCTCTAAGGACTAGCTCATTGATTAATGATGGTTAAGGTTTCCTGACCATGGACATGAGTTGTCAATTAATAATGAGATCATATCATTGGGAGAATGATATGGTGGACAGACCAAAACTAAGCGAAGCAATTAGATCGTGTCATCGTGTTCGTCTTTGCGAAGCTTTTCTTATGTCAAATATTGTATTCCTTAGACCATGAGATAATACAACTCCCTGGTATCGGAAGAAAGCTTTGAGGTCATCAAACGTCATCCTATGAGAGGGTGATCATAAAGGTGTCTCTCAGGTGGTCAGAAAGTATCTGTTGGGTTGTATGTATCGAGATGGGATTTGTCCCTCCCAAGTCGGAGAGATATACTTCAGGCCCACTCGGTAATCGATATCAACACCTCTTGCAAGCATGTGGTTAAGGAGTTAATCACAAAGTGATATCGGATTACGGAACGAGTAAAGTACTTGCTGTGAACAAGATTGAACTAGGTATGACGGTACCGACGATCAAATCTCGGGCGAGTAAAATATCGCGAGACGAAGGGAATATATATATGGGATTGATTGAATCCTGGCATGGTGGTTCATCCGATATGATCATCGATGAATGTGTGGGAGTCAATATGAGTTTCCAGACCCCGCTGTTGATTATTGATAGAAGATCATGTCTGCATATTCTCGAACCCGCAGGGTCACACACTTGACGTGTCTCGACGCTAGGATAGATTGGATAATTGGTTTATGAGTTTTTGTTCAGAGTCTCGGATGGGATCCGGGACATCACGAGAGGTTCCGGAGTGGTCCGGAGAATAAGATTCATATAAGGCAGTGCAGTTTTTGGAGTTCGGAATTGTTCCGGGTTAATCGGTATTGTACCGGAAGCTTCTAGAACCTTCCGGAAGGGGACCAACGTGGCCCCACCTTTCAGGAGGGGGCATGGGCCTATGAGGGAGTTCCCTAGCCGCATTGGGCCAGGGGCACAAGGCCCCATAGGGCCCAGCCGGCCAAGAGAGGTTTAAACTCGAGATAGAGCTTCTAGAAGGGGGGGTTTCCTTGCCCCCCACTCCTCCTCCTTGGGGCCGCCGGTTTGGGCTTGGGGGAGGGGCTAGGGCTGCGCCCCCCCTCTATATAAAGAGGGGTGGGGGCGCACCAACCCCCTACACCTTCCCCTCCAACCCTAGCTGCCCTGCTGCTCTCCTCTCTCCCTCCCGACTGCTTGTAGGCGGAGCCCTGCTGCAGAAATTCTCCACCAATTGCACCGCGCCGTCGCGTTGTAGATCCAACCCATCTCTCCACCATACTTGATGGACTAAGGAAGGAGGAGACGTTGAGGTGCTGCACGTGTGCATCTCACGGAGGCACCGCCACTTGTGGTGCTAGATCGGATCAGATCGCGAGGAGGAGAAGCGAGTACGACTACATCACCCACGTTCCGACGAACGTTCCGCTGTGCGAATCTTCAAGGGTATGAAGATCTAATCCAATCTATCTCGTTGTTTGCATCTCCTAGATTAGATCTTGGCTTCCCCTCTGTTCGCATCCGTAGAAAATTTTGATTTACTATGCCGTGAAACCCTTCAGTGGTATCAGAGCTAGATCTATGCGTAGATGTGTTTCACGAGTAGAACGCAACATGGTTGTTGCGGGCGTTGATGTTTTCTGTTGCAAGCCTCTTGTTTGTGTTCTTCTTATGACGAGGGATAGTGAGATTGAAGTGGTCCAGGCCAACCTTACGCGACGTCGTTCGCGAGACCGGCTCCGCACTTGACGTGTGGCTTGTTCCACACATGCGGCTGGTCGATGTCAGTTTCTCTCACTATAGTTGTCATGGGATTAACACCGGAGTTTGGCAACCATAGTATCACCGTTGTGGCTTTCCGTAGGTAAGAATCGTTCTTAGCATCTACTCCCATAAGCCACGTAAAACATGCAACAACAAAGTAGAGGCGTCTAACTTGTTTTTGCAGGGAGTGTTTTCTGTGATATGGTATGGCCCAAGATGTGATGTGTATAATGTATGCGATGATCATGTTTTGTAATGTTTCACGACTTGCATGTCGATGAGTAACACAACCGGCAGGAGCCATATGGTTGTCTTTATAATTGTGTATGACCTGTGTGTCAACTTCTTATACGCCATGTAATAGTTTCACTTTATCCCTAAGTAGTTATCAATAGTTGTAGTTGCTATTCGTGGTGGAGGCAATCATGGTGGAGTGATGGAGATCATCCCAGAACGCACAAGATGGAGATCATTGCGCGAAGATTGGCTATACCATGTCATATAAAGTTATATGCCTATGATGTTTATCCTTTTATGTATCTTATTATGCTTAGATCACGACGGTAGCATTATAAGATGATTCCTCACTTAAAGATCAAGATAAAAACTGTGTTCTCCCCAAGTATGCACCGTTGCGAAAGTTCGTCGTGTCCAAGCATCACGTGATGATCGGGTGCTATAGACTCTACGCTCACATACAACGGGTGCAAGCCAGTTTTGCATACGCGTAAATACTTGAGTCTAACTTGACGAGCCTAGCATGTACAGACATGGCATCGGAACACAAGAACCGAAAGGTTAAGCATGAGTCATATGAATGATATGATCGACACTTCGTTGTCCACCATTGAAACCACATCTCTTCTCGTGATGATCGGATTAGGTGTGGTGAATTTGGATCGTGTTCACTAAACAACTTGAGGGATGTTGAATTTAGTGGGAGTAAATCTAGTAATTTGATTAAGTTGAACTATTTATCATGAACATAGTCTAAAGTTGTACTTGCAAATACTGTAGATCACATGGCTAAGTCCAACTTCAACTTTAACGTTTTTGCTGAGAAGGAAAAGCTTAGAAACAATGGGTCTAACTTCACCAATTGGTTCCGCAATCTAAGAATCATTCTCTCTGGCGGTCAAAAGGACTATGTCCTTGGGAAAGCGTTAGGTGACCCCCCTGCTGCAACTGCGCCGGCTGATGAGAAAGCTGTCTATCAGTCGCGCAAAGATGATTATGGTGTGATTAAGAGCACCATGTTGTTTGCTATGGAACCGGAACTTCAAAATCGTTTTGAAGACTATCCCGGGCCCTTTGAGATTCTCGAAGAGCTGAAAACCATGTTTCAGACTCAGGCCCGTTCTGAGAGATATGAGATCTCCGAGAAGTTCTTTAACTGCAAGATGGAGGAAAGGAGTTCCGTTAGTGAGCACGCCATTAAGATGACGGGCTACACTCAACGCCTTGAGAAACTGGAATGCACGATTCCAGAGGAGCTCAAGATTGATAGGGTTCTGCAATCACTCCCTCCCAGCTACAAAAGTTTTGTAGTGACTCATAATCAGATTGGTTCCACTGATACGATCACCGAGCTCTTCGCAAAGCTGAAGGCTGCGGAGGTGGACATCAAGAAGGATAATCATGTGTTGATGGTCAACAAGCCCTCCTTTAAGAAAGGTAAGGGTGCAAAGAAGCCCTTCAAGAAAGGCGGCGGCAAGCGCGTTGCCCCTGCTGAGAAGAAGCTCAAGTCTGGTCCTAAGCCGGACACTGAGTGCTTCTATTGCAAGGACAAGGGTCACTGGAAGCGCAACTGTCCGAAGTACTTAGCGGACAAGAAGGCTGGCACCATCAAAGGTATATTTGATATACATGTTATTAATGTTTTCCTTACTAGCCCTCGTTGTAGTGCCTGGGTATTTGATACCGGTTCAGTTGCTAATATTTGTAACTCGAAACAGGAGCTACGGAATAGACGGCGGCTTGCGAGGGATGAGGTGACGATTCGCGTTGGCAACGGATCAAGAGTTGATGTGATGGCCATCAGCACGCTCTCCTTAGTTTTACCTTCGGGATTAGTTTTAAACCTTAATAAATGTTATTATGTGCCTGCGTTGAGCATGAACATTATTTCTGGATCGTGTTTATTGCAAGACGGTTATTCATTTAAATCGGAGAATAATGGTTGTTCTATTTATATGAGTAACATCTTTTATGGTCATGCACCTCTTGTGAATGGTTTATTTCTTCTAAATATCGAAAGGGATGAAACACACATCCATAACATTGAGGCTAAGAGATGCAAAGTAGATAGTGATAATACTACTTATTTGTGGCACTGTCGTCTAGGTCATATTGGTGTAAAGCGCATGAAGAAACTCCATTCTGATGGACTTTTGGAGTCTCTTGATTTTGAATCATTTGACACATGCGAACCATGCCTCATGGGCAAGATGATCAAAACCCCGTTCTCCGGTATGATGGAGCGAGCAACGGACTTGTTGGAAATCATACATACCGATGTATGCGGACCAATGAGTGTTTCGACGCGCGGTGGATATCGCTATTTTCTCACTTTTACCGATGACTTAAGTAGATATGGGTATATCTATTTAATGAAACATAAATCTGAAACGTTTGAAAAGTTCAAAGAATTTCAGAATGAAGTGGAGAACCATCGTAACAGAAAGATTAAGTTTCTACGATCCGATCGTGGGGGCGAATATTTGAGTTATGATTTTCTCACGCATCTTAAAGCAAGCGGAATTGTTTCGCAACTCACGCCACCCGGAACACCACGGCGCAATGGTGTGTCTGAACGTCGGAATCGAACCTTATTAGATATGGTCCGATCAATGATGTCTCTTACTAATTTGCCGTTATCATTTTGGGGTTATGCATTAGAAACCGCTGCATTCACTTTAAATAGGGCTCCATCTAAATCCGTTGAAACGACACCATATGAACTGTGGTTTGGTGCTAAACCTAAGTTGTCGTTTCTTAAAGTTTGGGGATGCGAAGCTTACGTCAAGAAGTTGATGCCGGACAAGCTCGAACGCAAAGCGGAGAAATGCGTCTTCATAGGATACCCTAAGGAAACTATTGGGTATACCTTCTATCACAGAACCGAAGGCAAAGTGTTTGTCGCAAAGAACGGTTCCTTTCTTGAGAAGGAGTTTCTCTCGAAAGAAGTGAGTGGGAGGAAAGTAGAGCTAGACGAGGTTATTGAACCTTCTCTTGAGTTGGAGAGTAGCGCAGCACCTGAAATTTTTCCAGTGCCGCCTGCACCAACAATAGAGGAAGCTAATGACAAGGATCATGAAGCTTCGGACGATGCTGCTACTGAACGTCGCAGGTCGACAAGGTCGCGTGCCCCTCCCGAGTGGTACGGCAACCCTGTCTTGACTGTCTTGTTAGTGGAAGACAGTGAACCTACGAACTATGAGGAAGCGATGATGAGCCCAGACTCTGAGAAATGGCTAGAAGCCATGAAATCCGAATTGGGATCCATGAGCGAAAACCAAGTATGGACTTTGGTGGACCCTCCTAGCGACCGAAATGCCGTTGAGTGCAAATGGATCTTCAAGAAGAAAACGGACGAGGATGGTAATATTACTGTCTATAAAGCACGGCTTGTCGCGAAAGGTTTTCGACAAGTTCAAGGTGTTGACTACGATGAGACTTTCTCTCCCGTAGCGATGTTTAAGTCCATTCGGATTTTATTAGCAATTGCTGCGTTTCATGATTATGAAATATGGCAGATGGATGTCAAGACTGCGTTCCTCAATGGCAACATTGATGAAGAGTTGTATATGATGCAACCCGAAGGTTTTGTCAATCCTAAGGATGCTGATAAAGTATGCAAACTTCAGCGTTCCATTTATGGACTGAAGCAAGCATCTCGGAGTTGGAACCTTCGTTTTGATCAAGTGATCAAGAGCTTTGGATTTGTTCCAAATTGCTACGAAGCTTGCATCTACAAGAAAGTGAGTGGGAGCTCGGTGACGTTTCTGGTACTATATGTGGATGACATATTGATTATTGGAAATGACATCAACATGCTTAACGATGTGAAGAGTTATTTGAACAAGTGTTTTTCAATGAAAGACCTAGGTGAAGCTGCTTATGTATTGGGCATCAAAATCTATAGAGATAGACAAAGACGCCTAATAGCTTTAAGCCAGAGTACATACCTAGACAAAGTTCCGAAAAGGTTCAGAATGGATAAGGCAAAGAAAGGTTCAGTGCCTATGTTGTCAGGTAAGATATTGAGCAAGGCTCAGTGTCCAGCTATGGTAAATGATAGGGAAGCTATGAGCAAAGTGCCTTATGCCTCGGCCATAGGTTCTATCATGTATGCCATGCTGTGTACTAGACCGGATGTGTCCAATGCTCTTAGTTTGACGAGCAGATATCAAAGTGATCCAGGAGTGGAACACTGGACAGCCGTGAAGAACATCCTAAAGTACCTAAATAGGACTAAAGAAATGTTCTTAGTCTATGGGGGTGATGAACATCTCGTCGTAAAAGGTTATGTCGATGCTAGTTTTGACACCGACAAGGATGATTCTAAATCTCAGACAGGATACGTGTATATTTTGAATGGAGGAGCTGTGAGCTGGAGAAGCTGCAAGCAAAGCGTGATCGCGGGATCTACAGTAGAAGCGGAATACATGGTTGCTGCAAAAGCGTCAAGTGAAGGAGTTTGGATCAGAAACTTCATCACTGAGCTTGGCGTGGTTCCAAGTGCATTGGACCCACTGGAGATATTGTGTGACAACACTGGCGCCATAGCACTCGCTAAGGAACCAAGATATCATCCAAAGACCAAGCATATCAACCGCAAGTTTCATATAATCCGAGATTATATAGAAGATGGAGATCTGAAGATTAGCAAAGTACATACGGATCTGAATGTCGCAGATCCCTTGACTAAACCTCTTCCGCGTGCAAAACATGATCAGCACCTCAGTGCCATGGGTGTGAGATTGTTGCCAAATGTAAACTAGATTATTGACTCTAGTGCAAGTGGGAGACTGTTGGAATTATGCCCTAGAGGCAATAATAAAGATGTTATTATTATAATTCTTGTGCATGATAATGTTTATATTCCATGCTAGAATTGTATTAAGCGGAAACTTTAATACTTGTGTGGTTTGTGAACAACACCGTGTCCCTAGTACGCCTCTAAGGACTAGCTCATTGATTAATGATGGTTAAGGTTTCCCGACCATGGACATGAGTTGTCAATTAATAATGAGATCATATCATTGGGAGAATGATATGGTGGACAGACCCAAACTAAGCGAAGCAATTAGATCGTGTCATCGTGTTCGTCTTTGCGAAGCTTTTCTTATGTCAAATATTGTATTCCTTATACCATGAGATAATACAACTCCTTGGTATCGGAAGAAAGCTTTGAGGTCATCAAACGTCATCCTATGAGAGGGTGATCATAAAGGTGTCTCTCAGGTGATCGGAAAGTATCTGTTGGGTTGTATGTATCGAGATGGGATTTGTCCCTCCCAAGTCGGAGAGATATACTTCGGGCCCACTCGGTAATCGATATCAACACCGCTTGCAAGCATGTGGTTAAGGAGTTAATCACAAAGTGATATCGGATTACGGAAGGAGTAAAGTACTTGCTGTGAACGAGATTGAACTAGGTATGACGGTACCGACGATCAAATCTCGGGCGAGTAAAATATCGCGAGACGAAGGGAATATATATATGGGATTTATTGAATCCTGGCATCGTGGTTCATCTGATATGATCATCGATGAATGTGTGGGAGTCAATATGGGTTTCCAGACCCCGATGTTGATTATTGATAGAAGATCATGTCTGCATATTCTCGAACTCGCAGGGTCACACACTTAACGTGTCTCGACGCTAGGATAGATTGGATAATTGGTTTATGAGTTTTTGTTTGGAGTCTCGGATGGGATCCGGGACATCACGAGAGGTTCCGGAGTGGTCCGGAGAATAAGATTCATATAAGGCAGTGCAGTTTTTGGAGTCCGGAATTGTTCCGGGTTAATCGGTATTGTACCGGAAGCTTCTAGAACCTTCCGGAAGGGGACCAACGTGGCCCCACCTTCCAGGAGGGGGCATGGGCCTATGAGGGAGTTCCCTGGCCGCATTGGGCCAGGGGCAGAAGGCCCCATAGGGCCCAGCCGGCCAAGAGAGGTTTAAACTCGAGATAGAACTTCTAGAAGGGGGGGTTTCCTTGCCCCCCACTCCTCCTCCTTGGGGCCGCCGGTTTGGGCTTGGGGGAGGGGCTAGGGCTGCGCCCCCCCTCTATATAAAGAGGGGTGGGGGCGCACCAACCCCCTACACCTTCCCCTCCAACCCTAGCCGCCCTGCTGCTCTCCTCTCTCCCTCCCGACTGCTTGTAGGCGGAGCCCTGCTGCAGAAATTCTTCACCAATTGCACCGCGCCGTCGCGTTATAGATCCAACCCATCTCTCCACCATACTTGCTGGACCAAGGAAGGAGGAGACGTCGAGGTGCTGCATGTGTGCATCTCACGGAGGCACCGCCACTTGTGGTGCTAGATCGGATCGGATCGCGAGGAGGAGAAGCGAGTACGACTACATCACCCACGTTCCGACGAACGTTCCGCTGTGCGAATCTTCAAGGGTATGAAGATCTAATCCAATCTCTCTCGTTGTTTGCATCTCCTAGATTAGATCTTGGCTTCCCCTCTGTTCGCATCCGTAGAAAATTTTGATTTACTATGCCGCGAAACCCTTCAGATTTTCGGGTGGCCAAGGCCCATGACGCCTTCGGATCCTTGGAGAGCAAGACTAGCATAGATAGGAAATTCAAAGGGGTAAAACCCTAGAACTTGTAACTGACTAGGACTATGCCCGGGACCTGCCTAAGTCTATATAAAGGCCAGGAGGGCACGTCCTAGAGCCCTCGACTCGTACTTTCGCACACACCTCCACGCCAGATCGAATCTGCGCACCCTGTAACCTTCGGTTCCGCCGTAATCAAGAGCAGACAAGCAGGAGTAGGGTTTTCCCTCCGGGGGCCTGAACCTGGGTAAATCTCGTGTCCCCTGGTTGCTTGTCTATTAACCGTGCCACGATCTCCAGCATCCCCATCTTCTACAAAACCCAAGTCCATAACAATGGGCATTGACGATATTAAACCTCGTCAGCTGACGCATATAGACCTCCTCCTCCAGAACTCCATGCAGGAAAGCATTCTACACATCAAGCTGATGGAGAGACCAACCTCGAGTAACAGCCAAGGAGAGCAACAAACGAATGGTAGTAGGCTTGACAACTGGACTGAACGTGTCTTCGTGATCAATACCATACCTCTGTTTGAATCCCTTAGCAACCAACAGTGCCTTGTAGCGTTAAATGGAACAATCAGCATGTTTCTTAACCTTGAAGACCCACCTGGAATCAATAGTATTGACCCCAAAAACATGAGGAACAAGTTGCCAAGCAGTGCATGAAATTCCTTCTCCATAGCAGTGCGCCAGTGAGGAACACCAAGCGCAGCCTGAAAGTGTCGGCGTTCAGCAGTGGGATCAGCAGCAGCATGTGCAACGCAAGCAACAATCCATGCAACGGTCCCGTCGGTGCGCTCCTTCGGACGAAAGATGCCAGTCTGACTGCGTGTGCAAGGATGAAGGACCTCAGCAGCAGGTGGCGCCGGCGGCAATGAGGCTGGTGACGACGGCGATGTTGAACCAGTCTGATACGTCCAAAACGTATCTACTTTTCCGAACACTTTTAATATTTTTTCTCCTCTAAACTTGTGTGATTTGGATACAACTTACACGGACTGACGCTGTTTTCAACAAAATTGCCTTGGTGTCTAGTTTTTGTGCAGAAAATCAACTATCAGGAAAAATCCCAGAAAATATGCCAAAAATCCTATTTTACCAGAAGATGCACAGAGCCAGAGTATGAGAAGGAGTGGAGGCCGGGGGGTCCCACACCCTTGCTAGGCGCAGGCCAGGCCTGGCCGCGCCTAGGGAGGGGTGTGGCCACCTCAGTCACCCACTCAGACTCCCTCTTCGCCTATAAGACGTTTTCTCACCTAACTACTCAGGGGGGTCGACGTTTTTTAGAAAGAGTTCCGCTGCGCCGCCACCACCAAAAGCCGTGATTCGGATCCAGAAACCCCGTTCTGGCACCCTGCCGGGACGGGGAATTTGGAAAGGATCATCGTCATCGTCATCACCAACGCCTCTCCATCAACCATCCATGTTTCCCTCATCCATGAGTGAGTAATGCCCCGCAGTAGGCCATGGGGATGGCAGGGATTGGATGAGTTCTATCATGTAATCGAATAAGATTGTTAGGGCATAGTGCCTAGTATGTATATTAGTGTTATTTGACTTTGTTGCAACTTGTTGTGCTTAATGCTTATCACTAGGGCCCGAGTGCCATGATCTCAGATCTGAACTTATTATTGAATCATTATGATAGTATTATTTGTGATCTTATCTGCAAGTTGTGTACACATATCATTGTCCGGATCCAAAGGCCCCGAAGTGACAAAAATTGGGACAATCAGAGGGGATGGCTGTGATGTGAGAATCATGTGTGTTCATGGAAGTGTTAATGCTTTGCTCCGATGCTCTATTAAAAGAAGCACCTTAATTTCCAATAGTTCCCTTGAGGCCCCGCTGCAACGGGCTGGCTGGACAAAAGATGTTGTGCAAGTTCTCATTGCGAGCACGCATAACTATATATGGAACACATGCCTATGATTGTTTAGTACTTGGATGCTTGTTCTTATTTATCTACAATGCCCTAGATCTTCAAGTTACATGTTTAGACTCGTCCATGCAACACCTGTCCATCAATCCCTATGCCTACCGTGCTCGAATCCTACCGTTTACTGCTACTATTACTATTTCTCTTGTTTTCCTGCTGCTGTTGCTTTGCTTTTGCTACTATAAACTGTTGCTACTGATAAACTTCTGTGAGCAAGAACTATTTCCAGGTGTAGCTGAATTGACAACTCAGTTGTTAAGGCTTGCAAGTATTCTTTGGCTCCCCTTGTGTTGAATCAATAAATTGGGTAATACTACCCGCGAAGACTGTTGCGATCCCCTATACTTGGGGGTCATCAAGACTATTTTCTGGTGCGGTTGCCGGGGAGCATAGCTTTATTTGTAAGTTCACTTGGATCTATTATTGTTCACTGCTATTCCTTTCATCATGGGGAAGTCTCGTGATGGAAAGTTTCCTATTTTACCATCCACTACAAGAAGAGGTACAGTCCTAAACATCTCTGATGCTCTTGATTCACCATCTGTTATAAGTAAGCTTGTTACACCACCACCACATACTCATGCTACACACGCTGCTACTACTGCTGAATCTGAAACTGCTTTTGATACTCATGATGTTACTTCTACTGTGCTTGATGCGAGTGGTTTATTAGGTCCTTTTCTAGATGCTACTATGGCTAGTTTAGGAAATAGCGAAACTCCTAGTGAAGACACTGTTACACCTGTTAGCTCACCTGAGTCTAGAGAGAGTTATGATATTAATGATGGTTACATTGAGTTTACTGATGAATTTATTGAAGAGTGCCAAAACACACATGGTACTAGTGCTATTAAGAGTCTCCTAGCGAGATGCACCATTATTCCTAAGTTGTCCTCTGATCCTAAGTTTGCCACTTCTCCCATAGATATTATAGATAAAGATTATGATTTATCTCTTGATTTATCCTATTTAGACATTGTTGAGAAAGAACCTTTTTGTGGGACTGAAAATGAGAGTGATGTGGATCATATGAATGACCTTTCCACTATGAGTGCTTTATTCTATGATGATTTTAAGATACGCAAATACTTTGTTCCTAAGATCTTCCCTTTTTCACTAAAAGGAGAAGCTAGGGCTTGGTTTAATAGATTACCTCATGGTTCCATTGATAGCCCTGATTGTTTGATTGCTTCTTTCTTCCAGAAATATTTTCCTCCTAGTGCTAGACATGCTGCTTTGCAGAGACTTTTTTAGTTTAAACAGGGAGAAGAAGAGAAATTGCCTGAGTCATGGACAAGGTTCTGTGCCTTGATTCATGCACATCCTGGATGTCCATTGCCTAAAAATGAGCTTCTTGATATTTATTATAATGGAATAACTGATGATTCTAGGACATACCTAGATAGCTTTGTTGATTGTGTTTTCAGGAAAAGAACTCCTACAGATGCTGAAGAATTAATGGCTAACATAAGCAAAAATTATAATGATTGGACTTCTACTGAGCTAAATACATGTGAGCCTATTACTCCTGAACTAGTTGTACCTGAACTAGTTCCAATACCAACACCAAAGAAGAGAGGAGTTATTGCATTAAATGATGAAGTGATGAAGGAAGCTAAGAAATGTCTAAAGGGGAAAGGTATTAGAGCTGAAGATGTGAAGAATCTACCTCCTATAAAAGAATTATGTAAGCCAATTCCCAACTCATCTACTATTGAGGTACACTCTCTCCAACACTTTGATGAAGGTGATATTCCTTATGGTAAGCCTCCTGATCAATGTTTAGGGAACTTGACATTTTTATTGTTAAGCAAGGTAATTTTAATAAACAAGTTCAGAATCATTTATTGGAAAACTCTAGAGTTATTAAAGAGTTGAAAGATATTGTTGAAAGAACTTCTAATAATATTAAAATGCTTTGTGAACACTTTCAAAAGGTTCAAACTCAAATTGATCAACTTGCTAAGGTGCAAAAGGATATGCTAGTTAATGCCTCAAGAGATAAAACATGCTTATGGAATTAGAACTAGGAGTGGTATAGCTACTCAAGATCCTTTATATCCTGAAGGATACCCTAAAAGAATTGAGCAGGACTCTCAGCAAGGTGAAAGTAGTGGTAGTCCTCGTAAGAGAAAGAAAAAGAAACATAGAATAGTTGAGGAACCCCTTGAACCTATTGTATATCCTAATAGTATATCTATCTCTGATGCTGAAACTGAGAGTGGTAATGATAAAAATGATGCTCCTGATAAGGAGGAAGTTGAGGAACAACCTGAGAAGCACACTAAGAACACTAGGTACACTAAGGAAGATTTAATCACTAATAAACATGGTAGAGAGAGAGAACCTTGGGTGTAGAAACCTATGCCTTTTCTAGGTAAGAAACACAAGTCAAAGGAGGAAGAACACTACAACAAGTTTTGTGAGTGGATGAAGCCTTTATTTTTGCAAATTCCTTTGACTGATGCTATTAAGTTGCCTCCTTATTCAAAGTATATGAAGGATATTTTCTCTAATAAAAGGAAGATTCCTAATGAGGAGATTTCTATTTTGCTTGCTAATTATTCCTTCAATGGTAAGGTTCCAAAGAAACTTGGTGATCCAGGTATACCAACTATTCCTTGCTCTATTAAGAACAATTATGTTAGAACTACTTTATGTGATTTGGGAGCTGGAGTTAGTGTTACGCCATTTCTCTCTACAAGAGACTCCAACTAAAAAAGTTGATACCAACTAATATATCTTTGCAAATGGCTGATAAGTCGACCACTATTCCTGTTGGTATATGTGAGGATGTTCCTGTTCAAGTGGCTCATAATTGCTTGGTTCTAACTGATTTTGTTGTGCTTGAAATGCCTGAAGATGATAATATGTCTATTATTCTTGGGAGACATTTTCTTAATACTGCAGGTGCTATCATCAATTGTAATCAAGGAAAAGTAACTTTTAATATCAATGACAAAGAGCATACTGTCTATTTCCCCAAGAAGGTTGCTAAAATCTATTGCCTGAACTCCACTGAAAATGTTGAGAGCATCAAGGTTGGAGAAATATATTGTCCTATTCCACAAGAAAATTTTGAAACTATTATGATTGGTACCATTGCTATCAAGCTTGAGGTAACATAATCACTTGGTGGAATACAAAGTTTTGTCTCATATAAGATTGTTTTGGTAACAAGACTTGATCAACCTTGTTAACAAAAGGATTTTAATGAACAAAATAATGTTTTCACTATGGTTATACTTACTCCCTTCTACATTTCTCCTTCCTAGTCCTTATTTTTCTCTTGTTAGCTTTAGTTTTGCTAGTTGCTTGCTTGTTAGAGTGTCTTAGAACTTTTGTAGGTTGGTTTTTGTTTGCTTTTGCTTCTTCTGAAAAAAAGTCTATTTCCGCGAGAAAATCAATTTTCATACCCTGAAAATTGGTCAAAAAATAAGTTTCCCGAAAAATCCCAGAAAATTCAAAATAATTTTTTCCTCGAAAAAGGGGCAGAGGGACACCTGGAGTGACCCAGGGGGCCACCCTAGGCCAGCACACCCCTGGCGGGCGCGGCCAGCCCCAAGGCGCGCCTGGCTAGGGTGTGGCCCACCTGGGCCCCTCCAAGGTGCCTCCTCCCAGCCATCTTCTTTCTCTCTCCCAAAAAACACCAGAAAACTTTCTCAAGCTCGAGTCCTTGCTATTCTTGCTCCCGATTTACGATCTCTTTTCTTAGCCCATCTCTGCTGATGATTTTTGGAGGGATTGCTCCTTGGTATGTGACTCCTCCACTTGTCTAATTATATTTGTGATTGGTAGATTGTATCTTGAGTATTTTGCTGCTATAGGTGTCAGGTTGTGTGAGCTTGCATGCTTGTTCTATGCTTAGATATTTCATTTTGATGCATGTGTATCCCTCTAGCAAGTTCCTATAGTAGTTTCTCATCATTTATCAACTTGGAAATCACTTGGTTTGATGTTTGTTTAAAAATTTCAGAAAAAAAGTGGTCATGGACAACCACACCTTTGGTGAAATATTTGAGAGTGATGCACCTAGAAGGACAAGGCCTTCAAGATCATCCTCCCGATCCAGGCCTTCATATAATGAGGATCTCATTACTCCGCGATTTGGCGATGAGGGAGATGAGGGGGATGCACACCCTTCCACCTTTCCTTGCCCAACCTTCTTGCAGGCTGCTGGGATTCTTGAGAATTTTCTAACCTTGGTTCGGAGGGTTGGACTAACAAGTTATATGCAGGATGAGAGCGTGCAATATGCTATGCTCACTAAAACATTTGTGGAGAGCTTTTCTTTTTCTAACAGCATGTTCAAACCAGATGTGTCTTTCAAAATTTATGGCAGGCCTTACACCATGACATTAAAGAAATTTTGTGAGGCTCTGGGCCTTGGTATAACTGGGTCGGTGAAGAAGATTCCAGCTCAACCAGCTGATTTGTTGGAGCTCTACCCCGAGATAACTAATGATGATGACCGTAGAGCCCAACGGGAAAAGATAAGAAATATTCAACTCCCAACCATCAGGTACTTTGCTTATTATCTTGCCACTAGTGTTCTTGGTAAGGAGAACACTAGTAATATTTCCAACTATCGTTTGGCCTTCATAGCTGCTGCTCTCAACAATGAAACTAGGTACAATCTTGGTTCTCTCATTGCTCGTCACTTAGCCACTAAGGGACCCATTTATGGGGGAATTATTGCTGCACGTGTTGTTGTTGCCTTGGACCTTGCTGTTAATCCAAATGATACAGTTTTGGCTCCTCAGAGGCTTGATCTCGTTGCCATGAAAGCGCATCACTTTGTCACTGCTGGATATACCCTTGAGATCTTGGTTTATAGAATGTTGTTTACTGACAGGAAGACAGAGAGATCCCTCTCTCCCCCAAACCACTTTGTTAAGTATTTCCCATGGACCTTTGTCACGCTCCAAGGAGGATATGGATGACAAGCTGCGTATTCTTGGCTTCCATGGACACTATCAGGGGTAGGCGCCCTCATACGACCCCTCTGTGCACCACACAGGAGAGTCCTCGAGCTCTTACCAGGACAAAGGGGCCTCCTCGTCGTACTACGGAGGTGCACCTTCTTGGGCACCATGGGATTGATCCCCACTTAGGCCAAAAGGCTAAGCTTGGGAGTAGGTATATCATGTTTCGTCGGTTCTTTGTATATCCATTGTTTTGATTTCTTTTGGTTTTTGTTTCTGCTTTCTCAAAACACAAAAATACCAATAATATTGTTATTTCTCTTGGTTTGTTTCTTTGCTTTTAGCTTTGGTTTTCCTTAAAAGAAAAAATCCAAAAAGATTTTTCTTTGTTTGGTTTGCTTTTGCTTTGTTTGGCTTGCTCTAAAAAAATCGAAAACACCAAAAATATTTGTTGTTCTTCTTTGGTTTTGTGAGTTCTTTGCAGGGTTCAGCCGTCCTTAGTGGATTTTGGTTTCGTATTATTATTCAAGTCACACAAGTGAAGGGCAATAATGAAGATTAAGACAACTTGAGGTGTGGTAAGAGGCTGGTAACGAACTCTATTTGTTTTCATTTTTGTACATATACTCATCATTGTGAGCATGCTTAGTCTATTCTTGTAAGGTGTATATTATTATGGATGCTTACTAGTTCTTGCTTGCTTGTGATTAGCTCCAGCTTGCTAATAGTTTGTAGCATGTCATATAAATGTTTGCTTGCTTTGTTTTATTCATAATTTGGTATGATATTGTGGTATCCTACTCTGAATATTTCATATGAATCGACTTGGCACATGCTCATGCATGCATATGACTAAACAATAGTCAGTAAGCCTCGATGATTTCTTTTGCCTCAGAGTTCTTGTATCACTTTCTTACCATAATTAGTCTTGTTTTGTTGCAAGCATGATTATGGCAGTTATTGCTCTCTCGTTTGTCGCTCCGTCTCTATTGCTAGCCTTCACTTGCACTAAGTATGAGCTCTACTCGTGTTTCCAACTCCCCAAAACCAATATTGCCAACAGTGTCCACCTTACCTACCTACTAGCATCATTTGCTATTTCAGTGCATATTATATATGCCTTGTTTTCTTCCAAATAAAATGTTTGACTATTTTGAGAAAGTTAGTTAGTAAAGCTCTCACGAACTTGATGGCACACTTTATTTCTTGCACTTAATAATCCTGAACCATTGTGACCTGTCCATGAAAGTTATATGCTGGAAAATTATATGCTGGGAGTTAGTAGAACCGTGCTGTCATGGGGAACGCTTTCAACACTTTTTGGATATTTATCCCGTTGATACCTTGCTCTTTTGTTTGCGGATGTCATCGGTGCAAAATAAAAGGGGAGCTTGTGAGTTCATGGAGTATATATATATGTGTTAGATAAACGCATGGGCCGCTAGCCTAAGCCATGCCTAATCATGGTGGAAACTTGCAGTATCACCATAATGAGCATTATGTGAAGCATCCTCAATAAAAAGCTATGCACATAGTAAATAAAAAGATCGTTGAGATGCTCATTGTCAGCTTGCCTTGTCATTTTGATCACGGGATAGCTCCTGTATCATGTGCAAGGGGTACCCCGTTGGCGGTTCTCTATGATATGCATGTATTTACAATGACAAGAACTTACAGGCAACCAAAGTTGAGTAGCATGCGGAGCGTCCCTCGTACTCAAGGGACATGGGATTTCCAGTTTATGGTCTGTCAAGCATATAACTCAGATTGGACCTCACTTTCACCTTAACCATATAAAGATGCCTATGATAGGAGCAATGAGAGCTCAAAGCTAATGAGTACCTTACTTTCGGCATTTGGAAGCCTTTCAAACTTTTCAAAACCTTTTCACTTCCTTGTTGAGTCACCACTTATTCTATGAGCACCTTCTTGAGAGCATAGTTGTCATTCTTGTATTTGTTCCATAACTTGGTTAATTATCTCATGACTTTGATGATTGTATCTCTGATATCTTTACTTCTAGTCTTCACTTGAACTTTAGAGGTGCCTTGGCATTTATATTGTGCTCTACAAACAAAGGCAAGCGACATACCTGTCGTGGGAATGGTCACGGCAGATGCTGCAATCGGCAGAGAGTAGTAGAACGAGGGGCAAGGGTGGCCAGCCATCTGCGGTGCGAGATGAGGGCGGAGACTCAGGGTTTTACCCAGGTCCGGCCCCCCAGAGGGTAAAGACCTACTCCTGCTAGATTGTATTATGGAGGTGGTACAACGGGCGAGCTCGGCGACTAGGCGGCGAGTCGCTTGGGGGGTATGATGGAACGTATCTCTACTCGCCCTCCAGGGAGGTTTATATAGGCTCACCTCCCCTAGGGTTTACATATCTCAACCGATTCAGTTAAAGCTTCGGTACTCGTTTAACCTAATCCGACTGGGCCTATCTACTCGCCTGGGCCTTCAGCTTCCAGTCGCTTGGTTCCTCGCTGGGCTTCAATCCAGTCGCCGTCTTGCAGGCCCACTCGCCAATTCTTGGGCCAGTCGGAAACGGCCTGTTGGGTATACCCCGGTAGGCACATCCCCATTAGTAGTCCCCGAGGCCGGCGTCGATTAGGCATAGGTGGCTGCTGGCAGTCGGAGCATACGGCTGCTGAATAGACATCCAGTCGAATCGGCGGCGGGCTCCTGTATAAAGGAAAAACTAGTCATACTGCTCGCGGCTTTGGCGAGTCGAGTCGGCGAATCACTGTCATAGTGGTTGGGTCGGCGAGCCGAGTGGCTGAAGTTGGACCGTTAAACGTGGTCAAACTAGCCGTTGGAGTAATCCAACGGTAACTTTTGGCGTAATCAACGCGCGGTAACGGTTCCCTGATTTGGCGGGTAACAACCTCTATATAAGAGGAATGGCAGGCGATCAGAAATCCACCTTCTCACCATTTCCTCCGGCTGCGCGCACCTTTCACCTCCCTCCGAATCGCGACCCAGCCAACCGGAAATCCTCCGAGCCCCCACAAATCTTTCCGCCATGGCCCTCTCCACCGAACCTTGGGGCAGATCAAAGTGCACCAGGGCGCAACTGGCTTCCTTCGAGGAGGCCGGGATCCTGCAAGCCGGCTGCTGGCGCATCCACGCGGCCGGAGAGGTGACTCCGAACCCGCGAGAGAGGGAGTTCATCTGCTTCACCAGCCATCTCGAACGGGGGCTAGGGTTCCCCACGTCCCTATTCTTCCGTCGCTTCTCCGCCTACTATGGGATCCAGCCATCGGATCTGGGTCCCCATAGCATCGAGCAGCTCGCCATCTTCGTGGCGTTCTGCGAGTGCTACTTGGGCTGCCGGCCCTACTTCCCTCTGTGGCAAGATCTGTTTCATGGACGGATCAGCCGCGAGGACGCGGGCGGCCCAATGCTAGCCGCGGGTGGCCTAACCTTCCAGCTGAAGTCGAAGGCTTCATTCTTCGACCTGATGCTGCCCGCCAAGGCGGCGAGCGACTGGAAGAAATCGTGGTTCTACGTAGCCGAGGCGACCCCGGAGGGCGAGTCGGCGATTCCGCGGTATTCCGCCAACCGGTCCGAGCCACGCCGCCTTCAAATCGGCAAGCTCCCCAACGACCAGCGGATGGTCGTTGACGAAATGCTTCAGACCATCCGCGGTCTAAAGAAGAAGGGCCTCCAGACGATAAATCTGTACAACTGCTGGCTCGGGCAGCGGCTCGTCCCGTTGGCGCGGCGCGAACACTACATGTACCAGTATACCGGTCGGGACGACTCGACGAAGACCTGCCTCGCCGAGTGGAAGCTCGAAGACTACCTCCCAGCACTGAAGAAAATCACTCAGGCGGTGTACCTGGACGCACAGGCTGGGGTCGCCCCTTACACCGCGAAGCGTCCAGCCCCAACGGTAATCGCTTTACTTTGCTCGCAGTCGCAGTTTTTGCAGTCGCGGTAATTCTGATTTCATCTTGTGTTCTTTGCAGCTATTCCAAGTGGTGGAAGGATGGCTCCCGCCTTCAGACGACGAGAACTCGAGCTCGTACGTCCAAGACGTGGGCGAGTCGCCTCCCGCCAAGGGTGATGCCGGGAGTGATGAGGGCGATAGCGACGATGAATCCGAAGAAGAAGTTGCCCCGCTGCTCCGCAAGACCCGTGGGCAGCGTCAACGTGAGCTCGAGGCGAGCAAAAGCCTCGAGCGCCATGACGATGACAACGAGCTTCCAGAAACCACCTCGCGCCGCCAAGCTACTCCATCGAAAAAGAAGAAGAAGGGAAAGGAAGCGAAGGCCCCTCCGAGGAGGGCAAAGACGAAGCCGACAAGGCCGGCCTCGCCACCGCATTCAGCGAACAGTTCTGACGCGCCCAGCCTGGCCAAGGATGAGATGCCGCCGCCGACGGCCGCGCTGGACACGGCCACCATCGAGGTGCCCCTGGCAACGATGCCTCCGCCATTCGCCCCAGTCTCGGGGCTGGGGGATGCTCCTGCCGTAGCGGCTTCGCCTCGCAGGGAAGCTCCTGTCGAAGAGGTTACAGAGGCTCCGGTTGCAGCCTCGACGACGAAGAAGCCGTCCGTGTCTTGGGCACGCGACGTCCTGGACATGGGGCTCAGCCGCCGACTGGGCCCTGAACTGGAGAAGCCAGCCGGCCTCCGTACGGGGCTGCGCTTCATTCCGGTTGCCAAGTGAGTACACTCGCCTTCCTTCGTCTTCCAAAATCGCTTGAATTATCTTGCTTATACGATTGATGTACAGGACCGGAGTGAAGAGGATGGGTCACCCGACCGTGGCTAAGGTGCCACCCGTTGTCAGCGAAGAGGATTCTTCCCGCAAGAGGAAAGCGGACGAAGTCACCGTCCCTGCGGATGGTGGCAAGAAGGCCAAGGGTGACACCATCGTCACGATTTCTGACGACACGGCGGCCGCACCGGCTGGACCCGCAATAGAGGCGGCCGCGTCCACGAAGGAGGGCGCTCCCTTGCCTGGAACAGCCGAGCCGACCTCCTTTGGGGCGGGTGCCTCTATCGCCACCTTCCCGCCCTTTATGGCCAAGGCGGCCGCGGCGAGTGGAACTTCGCCATCGAGCCACGCTCCTGGGATCGCTGATGCTGAAATCGACCAACGTAGTGGGCATACGCCGGCTCTACTCGCGTCCGTGGACGCGATACAACTCCACGGCATGCTTGGCGCAGCCATCCAGGTACATCCAGTCCCCGAGGATCAGGTCGGTGCTTTGCAACGGCCTGATTCTTTTAGTGTCTTATATTTATTTTTCGTATCCAGTCCTCGAGTGCGTACTCGCTGAATTTCAGCGGGTGGGCACTTAGGAATTTTATTGAATGTCAGTCCCCGAGTGCGCACTCGCTGAATTTTAGCGGGTGGGCACATAGGAATTTTCTTGAATGCCAGTCCCCGAGTGCGTGCTCGCTGAATTTCAGCGGGTGGGCACTTAGGAATTTTCTTGAATGCCAGTCCCCGAGTGTGTGCTCGCTGAATTTCAGCGGGTGGGCACTTAGGAATTTTGCTTCGATTAACCTTTTTTGGTGATGTGCGGGGTCTGCAGCTTGAATCGGCTGATCGATTGGCAGCGAAGCACCGCGCGGAGAAGGAACTGGCCCTCGTCCAGGAGGCGAACAACGGGCTTCAGGCGGTTGCCGCGAAGGCAGAGGAGGCTCGTCAGGGACTTGTCCCCGCGGGTGAATTGGCAGCAGCGCAATCGGCTTTGAGTTCTGCTGAACAGCGGATCGCCGTCCTCGAGCGCGAGCTGCGGGAGGCGAAGGAAGAAGCGAGCTCGGCTGATGGGCGAGCCAAGGCCGCCATTGCAGGCGCCGAAGAGGATCGCAAGGTGTCGGACGCCCTTGTTGCTGGGCTTCAGGACGACCACACTTCGCTTCAATGCTTCATCACGGATCTCGCCCGCCTATTGATTGGTAAGTGCGTCTGCCTCTGCCAGTAGTTGTGCCTTTTGTGATATCCGTTGTATTTATTATTGTCTTCTATTCGCAGGTCGCATCATCGATAGCGCGGAAGAGGCAAGCTCGTTCGACGCGCGGCAGTGCGTAAGCACGCTTGTCGACTCGGCAACGTTGTCGGTGACGTGCATCCGTGCCTATCTCCAAGAGATATCGCCCACGGAAGTAATTCCCAGCGACCTCGTTGAGGTGTGGAAGTATTTGGAGAAGGCGTCCGCGGTCGTTGAGTTCATGATGCGGTCGGCGTTTCGGCGCGGAGCGGCGACGGCACTTAGTCTTGGGCTTGCCCACTTCCCCGAGGACTTCAACATCGACGATGTGACGAGTGGCTACCCATCGTCGACTAGCGCGGTGGAGCTTTCTGAGGTCCTCAAGTTGCAGGACCGCGCCGCCACGTACTCGGAGCGTGTCTGGGCAATGGGCGACCTCCTTCCGTACCAGGAGACGGTCGTCGTGCCTAGCGACCCTGAGCCGCCGCATCGTGACTTCAAGGTAGAGCAGCCCTTCCGCGCGGCGATGGCGGGTGAACTGACGACGTATCCGTCGAACCCGTACACGCCGTTCATCCGCAATCGCCGGGATGTTGGCGAGTCGTCGACTAAACCTGCAGAATAGGATAATTTGCCTTGTAGCATTAGCGGCAGGTCTGCCATGCGGGCATATTTTGTAATATGAGACAATGCAACATGCTATCGAATGAGACATCGTGTCTATTTTGGTATTTGTTAAGTGTTTGTGATTGATGTTTGAACGAGTCCCCGAGCGCGTCTGCCCTTTTGTGGGGTTTACCTCGTATGTGATATGTTTGTTGTTTTTGTGTGTTTTATTATTGTGGTCGACTCGCCCAGACTCGAAGAGCCAGTCGCTAGGCAACTCCCTTGAACGCTCTGTACTTCGCCGTTTTCCCGTGCGCGAACGAGGTCGGGTGGCCGAGTCCCCGAGCGTGGTACTTGGCTGTTCCAGGCGCGACTCGAGGGTGAGTGAGGACTTGGCGCGTTAGTTTGTGCGCGTCACTCCTGCCTGGCCTGTGGGGTCAGTCGCGTGGCGAGTCCTGGGCATGCTCTCCTACTTGGCGTTTTCCCGGACCGCTCGAGGTGAACTGGTCTGCAGTCCCCGAGCGTGGTACTTAGCCGTTCGAGTCGCTATGTCGAGGATGCGGAGGACCATGGTCGCTGTAAGAAGCGTAGGCAGTTGTCTTGGTTCGTAGAACCAGTCGGGCTAGGCGACTCCAATGGGGCTCCGGGTAGGCGTTTTTCGTGGACGATGCACGACCTGAGGTGACTCAGTGCTCTTGCACCGCACTACTTAGCCGTGCCGATCACTGTACCAAAGGTTGACTTCTGCGGTTAGCGTAATGTTGTTATTACGAGTGCGAGTGGCACAAGACATGGAGAGTAGGCGCAATTTGTGGTAACCGTTTCTTTTTATTTCATAGCGACTGGAGAATACATATGTGGGGTTCTAGGAGTAGAACTTCCGTAGGAGGTTTACATTCCAAGGTCGCTTGACGTCGAGTTCTCCGTCCCCGCGGACGTCGATGAGGTAGTAGGCGTTGTTGCTGAGTACTCGCCCGATGGCGAATGGCCGTTCCCACGGAGGGGAGAGCTTGTGCATGCCCTTCTTGTCCTGGATGAGGCGTAACACCAGGTCGCCCTCTTGGAAGGTGCGAGTTTTCACCCGCCGGCTGTGGTAGCGGCGGAGTCCCTTTTGGTAGATAGCGGTGCGTGACCGAGCCAGGTCACGTGCCTCGTCGAGTTGATCGACCCCGTTTTGGCGGGCGAGCTCGTTTGCGGCCTCCGTGTAGTGAACGATCCGCGGCGAGTCGTGCTCGAGGTCGGTAGGCATGACTGCCTCGGCGTCGTAGACCATGAAGAAGGGGGTGAAACCTGTCGACCTGTTGACCGAGGTGCGGATCCCCCAGATGACAGAGGGCAACTCCTTGACCCAGCACCCAGCGGTGCGCTCGAGTGGTACTTGGAGTCGCGGCTTCAGGCCATGGAGGATGCTCTGGTTGGCTCGTTCCGCCTGGCCGTTGGATTCCGGGTGGGCGACTGACGCGAGGTCGAACCGAATGTGGTGCTCTTCGCAGAATTTGGCCATGGCTCCTTTGGCGAAGTTGGTGCCGTTGTCCGTGATGATGTTGTTTGGGAACCCGTAGCGATATATGATCTCGCGTAGGAATTTGGTGGCGGTCTTCCCATCGCATTTCCGAACTGGCTTGGCTTCCACCCACTTTGTGAATTTGTCGACCGCGACCAAGAGGTGGGTGTAGCCAGAGGGAGCCTTCTTGAAGGGGCCTGCCATGTCCATACCCCACACAGCGAATGGCCAGGTGATGGGGATTGTTTTGAGTGCTGAGCTCGGCACGTGCGTCTGGTTGGCGTACTTCTGGCACCCGGCGCACCGCTGGACAATGTCGACAGCGTCGGCGTGTGCGGTGGGCCAGTAGAAGCCATGTCGCATAGCCTTGGCGACAAGAGAGCGGGCGCCGGCGTGGTGGCCGCAGTCACCGGAGTGGATGTCGTGGAGGATCTTGCGTCCTTCGGTGGGTTGGATGCAGCATTGGAACACGCCGGTGACACTGCGCTTGTGGAGCTCGCTGTCGATGATGGCGTAGGACTTGCATCGACGGGCGATCATCCGAGCTTCCGTCTCGTCTGCCGGCAAGGTGCCGGCTTCCAGGTAGGCGATGTTGGGCTTGGTCCAGTCGTCTGGCTTGTTGACGAGTGCGACCAGGGCTGCCTCTGGTTGGAGCGGGACTCCGATGTCGATCTCCCTTGGGGGAGAGACTGATGGCTTGGTGATCGTGTCGAGGAAGACGCCGGCGGGTGGTGCGAGTCGAGCCGACCCGATGCGAGAGAGGGCGTCGGCCTCCTCGTTCTTCCGCCTGTCGATCCACTCGACGGAGTAGCCTGTGAAGTGTCCGCCCAAATTGTCCACTGCTTGGCGGTACGCCGCCATGGTGGGGGAGACGGCGTCGCAGGTGCCAGCGACTTGCCCTGCGACGAGGTCGGAGTCGCCGTAGCAGCTTAAGCGATTGACATTCATCTCCTTGGCCGCTCGCATGCCGTGGAGTAAGGCCTCGTACTCGGCCATGTTGTTGGTGCAGGGTGTGAAGTCGAGGCAGAGGATGTAGCGGAGCTTGTCGCCCTTTGGTGAAGTTATCACGATCCCTGCGCCTGCGCCGTCCGCGTTCTTGGAGCCGTCGAAATGCAGGCTCTAGTAATGAAGGTATGGCAGCTTCTCTGGCTGCTGGGCTTCGTCCCAGTCGGCGATGAAGTCCGCTAGGGCTTGCGACTTGATCGCTTTTCGTGGCTCGTATTTGATGTTGTGGACGCCGATCTGGACGGCCCACTTGGCGACCCGCCCGGTCGCCTCGCGGTTGCGGATGATGTCTTGCAGCGGTGCTGAGGACATGACCGTGATTGGGTGTTCCTGGAAGTAGTGCGGCAGGCGCCGCTGGGCTCTGAACACCGCGTATACCAGCTTTTGGTACTGGGGGTACCGCTGCCGCGACTCGGTGAGGACCTCGCTGATGTAGTAGACCGGTCGCTGTACTGGGCGCTCCTTTCCTTCCTCCGGTCGCTCGACGACCATTACGGCACTGACGACGCGCTCGGAAGCCGCTACGTAAACCAGCATGGGTTCTTTGTCGGCGGGGGCGGCGAGTAGCGGTGCAGCGAGTAGCACCGTTTTGAGATCGCGGAGCGTGTCGTCGGCCTCCTTGTCCCACTGGAAGGTGGGGTTCTTGCGCATCAGGCGGTATAGGGGCATCGCCTTTTCGCCCAAGCGGGGGACGAAGCGACTGAGAGCCGCTACTCGCCCGGCCAGCTTTTGGACGTCGCGCAGGCACTCGGGTTTGCCGAGCCGGGCGATCGTGTCGATCTTCGTGGGGTTCGCCTCAATCCCTCGTTTGGAGACGACGTACCCCAGTAGTTGTCCTGCAGGTACACCGAAGGTGCATTTGCCTGGGTTGAGCTTTATCTTGTACTTTCGCAAGTTGGCGAATGTTTCCGCCAGGTCGGCGAGTAGGTCGCCCTGGCGAGCGGACTTTACGACCACGTCGTCGATGTAGACGTGGATGTTGCGGCCAATTTGGCTCGCAAGGCATTCTTGCATGCACCGCTGGTAGGTCGCCCCGGCGTTCTTGAGGCCGAAGGTCATGGCAGTGTAGCAGAAGGCTCCGAATGGCGTGATGAACGCCGTCTTCTCCTCGTCCTCGACAACCATTTTGATCTGGTTGTACCCAGAGTAGGCGTCGAGGAAACACAGCGACTCCGAGCCCGCGGTGGAATCGATTATCTGGTCGATCTACGGGAGGACGAACTGCTCCTTTGGGCAGGCGCTGTTCAGGTTTGTGTAGTCGATACACATCCTCCAGGTCCCGTTTTTCTTCTCGACCAGGACTGGGTTTGCAAGCCACTTGGAGTATTTGATTGGCCGGATGAAGCCTGCAGCTAGTAGACGCTGCACCTCCTCGGCGATTGCTCGGCGGCGCTCTTCATTGAAGGGCCGCAGCGACTGCTTGACAGGTCGCACTTTGGGGTCGGCGTTTAGCTTGTGCTCAGCGAGCTCCCTGGGGACACCGGGCATGTCAGAGGGATTCCATGCGAAGATGTCCCTGTTCTCACGAAGGAACTCGATGAGCACGCCTTCCTATGCCGGGCTCATGCACGTCCCGATCGTCACCGTCTGGCTGGAGTCGCCTGGGACCAGCTCGACGGTACGGGTGTGTGTAGTGGCCTCAAAGGTTGAGGTGTTTGCGCCCTCCGAGTTGGGTTTCTTGAGTATGGTGGGGTCGTCGTTGTTGACCCCGCTCGCGTACTTGGCGAGCTCATCAGCGTGGTTGGTCTCCGCCGCGATGACGGCGTCAGCGAGCTCGTCACCTTTGGCCTCGCACTCGGCGGCCATGTCGGGGTCGCCGTTGATGGTGATGACGCCGCACGGCCCGGGGAGCTTCATCGCGTTGTACGCGTAGTGGGGCGCTGCCATGAACTTGGCAAACGCCTGGCGCCCCAGGACGCAATGGTAGGGGTTGTCGAAGGGCACGAGCTCGAAGACGATCCGCTCGGTGCGGAAGTTTGCTGGTGTGCCGAAGGTGACTGGCAGCGTGACCTTGCCGATCGGGTACGCCTTCCGACCGGGGACGATGCCGTGGAACGTGGTGTGGGTCGTCTCGATCATCGACTGCGGGAGCCGCAGCCGCCTGAAGGTGTCCAGGTACAGGATGTTGATGGAGCTTCCGCCGTCCATCAATGTCTTGGGGAGCCAGTAGTCGCCGACCTTAGGCTTGACCACCAGGGCGACTCGACCTAGGTACTCGATGCGTGGCGAGTGGTCTTGTCGACTCCAGGTGATGGGCTGCTCCGACCAGTTGAGGAACTGGGGAACGTCGACCTGGGCCACCGCGTTGACGGCGACGGCGCGGGCGATGACCTTCTTCTCGCGCTTCGTGTTGAAGCCCGTGAAGGTGTGGAGCGAGCCGGCCACTTTGCCGAATTTTCCGCCGTTTGGCGGGTCGTTGTCGAGGTCCTCCCGTGCTCTCCGTGCCTTCTCGATCTCCCTGAGGGTGTGGCAGTCGGCGGTGGTGTGCGTTGCGGGCTTCCCTTCCCTGCTATGAAACGCACATGGTTGGTTAAGGAGGGCCGCGGGGTCGAACCTTGGCTTGGCCTTGAAGTTGCCGCTGTCGCGGCGTTGTCCTCCGTCGCGGCGGAAGCTCTTGGGCTCGCGTTGCGCGTGCCCGGCGTTGGCGACGAAGTCGACTCGCCTGTCACTGCGGCGCTTGCCGGTGAGGCGAGTGTTGCTGTAGCGTAGGTCGGATCGTCGTCCGCTGTCGTTGCTGCTCGTGTGGCGTTGACCTCCTGACTCGTCGTCAGTTTCCTGGTTTGGATCTTCCTCCGCGTACCGTTTGGCAATCTCGAGGAGGTCGGGGATGTTGTCGAGTGTGCGAGAGTGTCGCTTGAGCTTGGCGACTAGTGGCTGGTAGCGGCACGAAGTCTTGAAGCAATGGATCGCGGTGTCCGGGTGGATGCCGACCGCGTTGTACCAGAGTTCTTGCCACCGTTGGACCCAGTTGCGGGTCGACTCGCGGGGTCCCTGGACGCATCGCTCCAGGTCCTCAATGGTGGTGGCGCAGGTGTAGGAGCACTCGAAATGCCTGACGAAGGCGCCGCACATCTCTGCCCAGGAGTCGATACTGTCCTGGGGGAGGGTGTTGATCCACTGCCTGCACATCCCTGCCATCATCAGGGGGAGGTAACGGGCGGCTAGCAGGTCAGTGTGGCCTGCGATCCCCATTGCCATGAGGTATGTGTCGAGCTAGACGGCGGAGTCGTACGAGGGGTTGTACTTTTCTATCTCCTTCGGCGCCTTGAAGTTTGGCGGGTACTTCTCGCCTCGGATCATTGGTCCAAAGCACTTGGGCCGAGTCGACTGAGCGACCCCATGGGCTCGCCGTCGCGGCGATTGGTTAGGGTGTGTCGCAGGTCGTCTGGCTGGCGTGCGCGCCAGCTTTGGTTGTTGATGATATGGGTGCGGGCGTCGATGGGTTGCCCGTTGGCGGCGACGAAGTTGGTCGCTGGCCTGGGGTCGTTGGTGGAGAGTGCCGCGTTCGCGGGTCGGTGTTGGAGCTGTAGTGGCTCTGGTGGCGGGCAGTTGAGGGTGTTTGCCGCCGCTGGGCGGCCGCTTGAGGCCGCCCTGCTTCCCGACGAACGCGAGTATACTCGACCCTGCGAGTCGGCGCCCGCTCTTTGCTGCTCGACGACCTTTGCAAGCAGGGCCCTGACGTATTGGATCTGCAGGGCGCCGTCGCCGGTGGCCGTGATGCTGTCGGCTGCTGCCCGGCCTGCCACGAGGTTGTCCATCGGGGTGGAGAACAGTGGAAGGCTATTTGCGTCTTGCTCCCGTGAGGAGACTACTATCCGCGGCTGGTCCCTGGGGGGTGTGCGGTTGGGTGGAGGTGGGGCGCCCATCGCCGTCGATCCTGGCGGGGGTCGGGCACTTCCTCCTGGTGGCGCGTTCTCGCAGATCGCGCGCTCGGCCACGCAGGCCGGGTCGTTTTCGTCGTCAAAGTTCAGGGCGCGCCCCTAAACGGTGGGGTTCAGGCGCGACCTGATCCGCTATTGGTGGTAGCGCGATAGCTCCTGCGCCGTCACCTGCTCGAGGCGAAATTTTTCGCGCTCGGCTTGCTCCTTGTGCACTGCCTCCGCCAGTTTCAGGCGGAGTTCCTCGACCTCCGTCGCCGTGGCGTTAGGAGGGATTGGGGTGGAGAATGGATCCTCCGGCGGATCGGTGTCGGTCGCCATGTAGGTCGCAGCGCGGCGGCCGGTTCCGTCACGGAGGTCGGCGGAGTTCTCCGACCCAGAGTCGAATTCGAAGATCCCGAGGATGCAGGGGTCCTTGAAGTCTCCCACGTTGGAGACCTGGGTGATGGAGCCCGCGGGTGAAGCCGCGGTGATGGACCCGGCGAGTGACGTCGGGGTCGCCGAGTCGGCGTCGTCGTTGAGGGCCGCGTCTTTCGCGGCCGCTGAGTTTTTGGCCACGTTGCTGTGGGCCGAATTGTACTCGGAGGCGAGGCGATGGATCGTGCGGATCTGGCTCTCGGAGAGCCGATCGTGTGGCGGCGACTCGCGGATGCGAGCCGAGTCCTCCGAGACGATGATGTCGGTGAGGCCGACGAAGAGGCTGATCGTGCCGACCGGCAGGATCACGCTGTGCGTGACGGGTCGCGCCGCCGGGACGTAGCTGCTCGGCAAGATTTGGAGCATCTCGCCGATCGCTATCATGCGGCCGGTGGCGACCGTCTCGTTGATGGACAGATTGGATCTCGCCGCAGAACACCGGCCAGACCGGCCAGGCCCCACGGTGGGCGCCACTGTCATGGGAATGGTCACGGCAGATGCTGCAATCGGCAGCGAGTGGTAGAACGAGGGGCAAGGGCGGCCAGCCATCTGCGGTGCGAGATGAGGGCGGAGACTCAGGGTTTTACCCAGGTTCGGCCCCCCGGAGGGTAAAGACCTACTCCTGCTAGATTGTATTATGGAGGTGGTACAATGGGCGAGCTCGGCGACTAGGCGGCGAGTCGCTTGGGGGTATGATGGAACGTATCTCTACTCGCCCTCCAGGGAGGTTTATATAGGCTCACCTCCCCTAGGGTTTACATATCTCAACCGATTCAGTTAAAGCTTCGGTACTCGTTTAACCTAATCCGACTGGGCCTATCTACTCGCCTGGGCCTTCAGCTTCCAGTCGCTTGGTTCCTCGTTGGGCTTCAATCCAGTCGCCGTCTTGCAGGCCCACTTGCCAATTCTTGGGCCAGTCGGAAACGGCCTGCTGGGTATACCCCGGTAGGCACATCCCCATCAATACCACTCTATCATACCTTCTTATGGCAATGTTGCTTATGTTTATGTTTCATGCTACTTATTATTATTGAGTTGGTTTATCTTTATAGCTTGCAATGACTATTGAGTAGACTTAGTTGCATACTCTTTATTATGAATAGTTTAAGCATCTACTCCTGTGCTGAGAATATATACATCATATGAAGCAAATGTGTTCGTAAAAGTTCTTTTATCGCACTCAGTTTTCAACTCAATATTGCTTGAGGATAAGCAATAAGCTAAGCTTGGGGGAGTTGATACGTCCAAAACGTATCTACTTTCTCGAACACTTTTGCTATTGTTTCTCCTCTAAACTTGTGTGATTTGGATACAACTAACACAGATTGATGCTGTTTTCAGCAGAATTGCCTTGGTGTCTAGTTTTTGTGTAGAAAATCAACTATCAGGAAAAATCCCGGAAAATATGCCAAAAATCCTATTTCACTAGAAGATGCACGGAGCCAGAGTACGAGAACGGGTGGAGGCCTGGGAGGCCCACGCCCCTGCCAGGCGCGGGCCAGGCTTGGCCGCGCCTAGGGGGTGCGGCCACCTCAGGCACCCCCTCGGCCTCCCTCTTCGCCTATAAGACTCCTTCTGACCTACAAACTTAGGGGGTTCGACGTTTTTCCAAAAAGAGTTCCGTTACACCGCCACCACCAGAAGCCGCAATTCGGATCCAGAAACTCTGTTCTGGCACCCTGCCGGGACAGGGAATTTGGAGAGGATCATCACCATCGTCATCACCAACGCCTCTCCATCAACCATCCATCAATGAGTAATTCCCCGCAGTAGGCCATGGGGATGGTAGGGATTGGATGAGTTCTATCATGTAATCGAATAAGATTGTTAGGGCATAGTGCCTAGTATCTCTATTAGTGCTATTTGACTTTGTTGCAACTTGTTGTGATTAATTCTTGTCACTACGGCCTGAGTGCCATGATCTCAGATCTAAACGTATTATTGAATCATTATGATAGTATTGTTTGTGATCTTATCTGCAAGTTGTGTACACGTATCATTATCTGGATCCAAAGGCCCTGAAGTGGCAGAAATGGGACAATCTGAGGGGATGGCTGTAATGTGAGGATCACGTGTGTTCACAGAGTGTTAATGCTTTGCTCCGGTCCTCTATTAAAAGGAGCACCTTAATTGCCAGTAGTTCCCTTGAGGCCCCATTGCAACGGGCTGGCTGGACAGAAGATGTTGTGCAAGTTCTCATTGCGAGCACGCATGAATATATATGGAGCACATGCCTATGATTGTTTAGTACTTGGATTCTTGTTATTATTTATCTGCAATGCCCTAGATCTTGAAGTTACATGTTTAGACTCGTCCATGCAACGCCCGTCCATCCATCCCTATGCCTACCGCGCTCAAATCCTACTGTTTACTGCTACTGTTACTACTGCTCTTGTTTTACTGTTGCTGTTGCTTTGCTTTGCTACTACAAACTATTGCTACTGATAAACTTCTGTGAGCAAGAACTATTTCCAGGTACAGCTGAATTGACAACTCAGTTGTTAAGGCTTGCAAGTATTCTTCGGCTCCCCTTGTGTTGAATCAATAAATTGGGTAATACTACCTGCGAAGACTGTTGCGATCCCCTATACTTGTGGGTCATCACAGACGCAGCTGACGAGGCTGGTGACGAGGCAGCAGCTGGCGATGCTAGGCCAGGCATTGAGACCACTGGAGATGGGGAGGCCGACAGTGTTGGGCCTGGCGAAGCTGGGCCGCTCGGAGCTGGTGCAAAGGCGGCCGCTAGGCCAGGCGAAGAGGAGGCAGCCAGGGAAGCAGGGCCGGGCGAGGCCGGTGCGGGCGAGGCTAGCGCGGATGTGGCCAATACGAGCGGCATGGTAGCGGGCTGACGGGCGCGACCCGGCGTGCATGCGCCATGCACGGGATCGAAAGTGCCAGCGTGATCGACGTTCGTCGCCTGATCTTCAAGGAGCTCGAGGCGAACGCCGCGTCCAATACTATAGCATGGTTAGGAAGCAACGCAGGAGCATATGCAACATCTACAAATTGATCAGGCAAAGGTAAAGTGGAGTGCGCAGGTGGCGTAGGAATAGTAGAGTTGTTCGGAAGTGCAGAAAAAGGGAACACATTCTCATCAAACACGACATCACGAGATATGTCAACGCGATTAGTGGGAACATGTAGGCACTTGTATCCTTTATGAAAGGAACTATACCCAAGGAAGACGCACTTTTTAGACCGAAACTCCAACTTATGTTTATTGTACGGACGAAGGTGAGGCCAATACGCACATCCAAAAACCATAAGAAACGTGTAGTCTGGAAATTCATTGAGCAAGAGTTCAAGAGGAGTTTTCATTTGCAGAAGTCGTGAAGGGAGCCTATTTATCAAAAAACAGGCTGTGGAAAAGGCATCACTCCAAAATCGAAACGGAATGGAAGCATGAGCTAGTAATGTAAGGCCGGTTTCTACAAGATGACGATGCTTACGTTCAGCGGCACCATTCTGCTGATGTGTATGAGGACAAGACACACGGTGCGAGATCCCAAGCTTATTAAAAAACGAATGGAGGTGGTGATATTCACCCCCAGTCGGATTGAACGTGAAGAATCTTATGCTTAAGGAGACGCTCAACATGTGCTTGAAACTGAATAAAAACATCGAACACATCAGATTTACACTTGATAAGATAAAGCCAGGTAAACCGACTATAAGCATCAATAAAACTGACATAATAATTGTTGCCACTAACAGATGTTTGGGCATGACCCCATACATCAGAAAAAACAAGCTCAAGAGGCTGTTTAACGACACGATTTGACTCAGAAAACGGAAGCTAATTACTCTTGCTTTGCTGACAGGCATCACAAACAGTTTCAACAATTTTATTGGACACAACTGGAAGTTCATGACGATGCAGAACATGGCGAACTATGGGAGAAGCCGGATGACCAAGGCGCACATGCCAATGCGAAGACGACACGCGAACACCAGTGA
The DNA here is from genome assembly GCA_916181665.1 of Avena sativa. NCBI lineage: Eukaryota > Viridiplantae > Streptophyta > Magnoliopsida > Poales > Poaceae > Avena > Avena sativa. The sequence goes on from OV702294.1 coordinate 97,175,337, forward strand.
ACACCTAGGGGGCATGCGGCGTAGGAGGTGCAGATGGCGCATCAAGCACATATAGGCCATGGCGAAGACGACCTCTAAGCAGAACGGCTCCCGTGTCCTGATCCTTAATAAAAATAAGGAACGATGAAATTCAGCAAAGACAGGATTATCACGAGTAAGCTAAGGAACAGACAACAGACTACATGTAGCAGAAGGAACATGAAGAACATTAAGAAGATTCAGTTTTCTAGAATTGTGTGCGAGAAGAGCGGCCTGACCAACATGTGAGATGCGCATACCTGCTCTGTTGGTGGTGCGAACCTAATCATGACCACGATACGGCTCCTAGGAGGAGAGCTTGCCCATCTCACTCGTCAGATGGACATTGGCTCCAGTGCCCATGTACCATGCCGAGTCAACGGGGTACGACGGAGTGTGCCCGGACTCATGACTCGCAATCGCAGCCTGCTTGTCATTGCCCTTGCCGTTGTTGCCAATGGTAGCGGGAGCCAATGTGACCCGCTAGGTCGCATAGCTGACAAGCTTGCTCAGTGCCACAGGAGGGGCAGCAGGCGCGCGGACGGCTGCCACCATTCGTCGGAGTGGGGGCAGCGTCTGGAGCCTGCATGACCTTCTTAGGAGGTGGCACCGGCGGTTTGCCACCCGCCCGTGGATGCTTCTGTTGTCTTCCGCGTGTGGCGGAGTTGGCGGAGGAGAATCCTGGGGAAGCGCGTTTCACCTTGACGCGTTGTTCACGACCGAGAAGGCGCGAGTAAAGTTCACAGGGCTGAATCGGGGTTCCGCGACCATTGATGTTCTCAACGAGATTATCATAGTCATCGTCTAACCCGTTCAAAACATGGGTGGTGAAGTCCTCGGGACGGAGCGGCTGACCGATCGATGCCAGTGTGTCAGCGAGTCCAATCATCTTGTTGAAGTAGTCCGTGATGTTGAGGTCCTGGAGCTTGACCTCTGCCAGCTTGGTGCGAATGGCATGGGCACGCGCCTGAGACTGAGAGGCGAAGCTGGTGTGGAGCGTCGTCCATGCATCCCGCGACGTAGAGGCGAAGATGACCAGCGACGAGACGCTCGGCGTGTGCGACGATTGGATGGCAGAGAGGATGGCCTGATCCTGGGCCACCCACGTATGATACACCGGATGATACACCGGTGGGCACGAAAGGGTGTCGTCGACGTACCCCTCTAGATAGCGGCTCCGAAGGAGCGACCACACCTGTGCACGCCAAGACAAGTAATTGTCCGGCGTGAGATTCACCGGGATGAGGTGCGAGAAGTAGAAGGGCGACGAAGTCACAGCGTGAGCCGACGGCTAAAGCGCGTAGTATCCCATTAGCGGTGCCGTCTTCAGGGATGGGGCAAGGGCAGCGGGCGCCGCACCGTCATATGCCGACAAAGGATAAGCACCATAGGCGCGCGGCGGCCGGGCACCATATGTCGATGCAGGTGGGGCCCCATAGGGCGACGGAGGCGGGGCCTCGTAGTGCGGCGCCGGAGGCACTGCATAGGGCTGCGAAGGCGGCACACCGTAGGGAGGCGCCAACCAAGCAGACGGAGGCATTGGAACGACCCCATAGGTGGGCGGAGGCGCGCCGTAGGAGGGCACGGGCGGGGAACCGTAAGGCAGCGCTGAATAGACGCCATAGGGCGTGGGCGCGGGACCACTCGAAGGCGGCAGCGCGGCCATGTTGGTCCAGGAAGACGGGCCACCGGAGGAGACCGGCAGCGGCGGATCGCCCTCAGCGCCAGGGCCGACGGAAGGCGGCGGCTGCATCAGGGAAGTACCCGGAGGAACGGACCCGGGGAACCGGGCTTGCCACCACACCAAGGGGCAGAGACCAGGAAGGGCGAGTCAGGGGCGGAGGCCGGCGCTACAGCAAGGGCGACGATGGCTAGGGCTGGTGAAAGGATCGTATGGGCACCTAGAGGGGGGGTGAATAGGTGCTACTTCAAATTTTACTCTTTTTCAAATTAGGGTTTGACAAGAAAGTTAAATTCTCTAGAATATGCAAATATAGTGAATTTACCTATATGTCAAACAAGCACAAACTAACACAACACTAAGCAAGAACAAGTAAGTAAAGTGCGGTAAAGGATAGAAGTAACCAAGGGAGTGGACGCGGAGACAAGGATTTGTTTCCCGTAGTTCCTTCCTTTTGAGGGGAAGTACGTCTACGTTTGGAGAGGGGGCGGTTTCAAACCACCAACGCCACGAGAGGCCTCCCTTGTTCTCCGATGAACCTCACCCCAAAGGGCTCGATTCACCTTCCACTATATCGGCAACCTTCGAGATGGGAGCTGGCACCTTTACAACAAGTTCGGGGCACACATCCACAACTGAATTGGAGGCTCCCAAATACAAGCAAGCTGTCAAGACAAATCAAAGACAAGCTTGTAAGAACCAAATCAAAGTTAGGGTTTCCAAAGAAACACTAGAGCTTGGGGACCCTCAAGTTAATGAGGGGGAAATGAAGATCTCTCTTGGTGAAGATGTGAATCAAGGCCTCCTCCTTCGATTCTCCAAAGATCAATGACTTTGGATGGTTGGATGAAGAGATCTTGTGGATTTGGTGGCTCTAATGGTGTTGGTGTTCTTGAGCAGCTCGAGCAACTGGAGGAAGAAGATAAGGGTCCCTATTTATAGACAGCCCCCTCCACGAACCGTTTTCTGACCGTTGTAGAAAAGTCAGACCGGAGACTCCGGTGTGTAGACCGGAGACTCCGGTCTACACCGGAGACTCCGGCCAATCTCCGGACCAGTCTCCGGACTGGCCATCTGACTGACCCAGCCCATTTCTTCACCAGCAACACCGGAGATTCCGGACTTCCAACACCGGAGACTCCGGTCTGACCGAAGTCTCCGGATAATCTCCGGACCAGTCTTCGGACTGGCCATCTGACTGACCCAGCCCATTTCTTCACCAGCAACACCGGAGATTCCGGACTTCCAACACCGGAGACTCCGGTCTGACCAAAGTCCGGAGACTCTGGCCAATCTCCGGACCAGTCTCCGGACAGGCCATCTGACTGACCTAGCCATGTCCTGGGAGGCACCACCGGAGCCAGCACCGGAAACTCCAGACCACACCAGAGACTCCGGTCTTGGAAGACCGGAGATTCCGGTCTGGAGTTTCCAGAACAGTGGAAAATGTGTGTGGTCTTTTCCCAAGAGTGTGTGTGATGTTTATCTGTGGTCATACTAACCTGTGGATAATAACAAACTGTAAAATGATCAACTTGTTGTTACCGAACACCAAAAGTGATTATGACAATAAATGCCCTTTCAATCTCCCCCTTTTTGGTGTTCGATGAAAACAAGTGATTTGCATGGAATAACATATAAATGTGGCTCCCCCTGACTATGTGCAGCAAGATAATGAAGTAAATCATGTAAGGAAGATAATATCACCGATAGCACACATAAATCTCACATGAGTTACAATAGGTGTTGCACACAAGCACATAGTCAAAGACACTCATAAGAACAGCAGATAACACATATAAAGTTCAAGTTCGAATATCCAAATAACAGATAGAAAGGCAAATAACGGCAGATAGTCGCAAATCCCGAGTCCCATGCAAAGCGATGAGAATGTCTTCTCCCTCTTTGGCATCGAAATGCCGAAAAGGGAAAAGACCTATACTAGCGCCCCAATGACTCAGTAGTCATCGTCATCCTCGTCGTCCTCGGCATCCTCATCCTCATCCTGGTCATCCTCATCCTGGTCATAGTCATCATCATCATCATCCGGGATAGCAGGCCCTTTGCCGTGAGGGGGAGAAGAGGAAGTACCCTGGTATCCATACCCAGAGGTGACTTCAGCAAACGTCTTCTAGTCCACCAGACTCTCCTGTTGGGCATTCCATGCCCCAAATGAGAGAGTGTGATCAGACTCTGTGGACTGCTAGGCCCCATGCTCATCATTGTATTCATCTTCACCTTCCTCAGTATCAGCATCACCCTGGTCCTTGATCTCTTTGAGGAGCTTCTCCATGCGGCGGTTGCTTTGGTAAGATGCATGCTGCTGCTTGCGAATGTCAACGTTCATGCAGCAAAGAGTCCTCTCCCAGAAGCTGGCCTTCTTGACCCTCTCATGCACATAGTCTCTAGTCATGGTAGGCATAGGGACATTTGAGGCATTCTTCCTCCGAACTCTGGGTGGAGAGGGAGCCCTCTCCGTCTCAGTCTCCTCATCATCATTTCCATATCGGCGCCTTGGAGCTGGCCCCATGTGCCCCTTCTGCTGCAGAGAGACCAGAGTGTGCATCATGAGGTGTGGTGGTATGGCATGTGGAGAATCATGCGGCTGGGAGTTGATGAGTCTCATAATCAAGGGTGCATATGGAGGAGATTTCTTGAATATAATTGCATGGAATGTCTCCTCGAAAATGAAGTCCATCACATCAATGGGTGCAGCCTCAGCCTCTGGTCCAGCATTGAAGGTCCGTTGAGTATGGTACAGGAGATTGACAAGTCCTCCCCTGAGAGCATCATCATTTCCAGCACTTGGAGCAATGGTGTGACGGAAAATCCTCAGCATAAGGTTGTAGAGGGGCTTGAGTCCCTTGGAGGCCCCCACAACACCATCATCATACAGAGGTGCCAGTTTTAGCTTGTTCTCACCCAAGGCTGCTGAGTGCATGCGCCGCCCCACAGGAGTAGATACGCCGTGGAAAGTCTCAAAGATGACATTGGCAAAGTCATGAAAAGTAGCTGTGCAGCGAGTAGAGCCTGTCATCCACACCATAGTCCTGTCAAGATCAGTCCCAAACACCACAGTGGCATAGAACTGCTGAACGAGGTGCACATTGTAGTCTTCATGCAGCTCCATCAAGTTGTAGAGACCCAGCTTCTCACAGATCCACAGGGCATCACTGAAATACGGGCTCTGGCGCATTTGCTCAATGTTCATGAACTTCTGAGGGCAAACAGGTGATTTGGTGAGTACACCATACACATCCTTCATGAACACACTCTGCTCTTTTCTCTAGAAATGAGGGTCATCACTGGTACGAGGCAGTGCATAGAAATTTGTCTTCCTCAGCTCACGGAACTCCTCTTTAGACATCTTGTCTAGGGACTGGAGGTTGTCATACTTGGCTCTCTTTGCACATTCCTCCCGTTCAGCCCTTTCTTGATCCCTCTTCATGTAAGCTGCATCACGTGCCCGCTGTTTCCGGTTGGATGGAGGCACGATAAACTGACCCTGAGCTTCATCATAGCAAGGATTGCCCCTTTGGGACTTGGCCTTGGTACGACGAGGGCAACTAGAACCATCACCTGTGAACAGCAGTGAGGGAGATAGCAAGGAGATGAGTATATATGTCCCAAAGATGCAGTACAGGAGCTTTGATGCATTTCTGGACTACTTTGATTCACCCAGCACCGGAGTCTCCGCACCAGACGCTGGAGTCTCCAGTTCAGACCGGAGTCTCCGGTCCTTGGGACCGGAGTCTCGGGTATGCGATGGGGAGATGCTGGTGAGGGTAAATCTAGTAGATCGGGCAATGCAACAAGGCTAAAGTACTAGAGTGCAAGCAAACAAGTGATTCCAATGGACAAATCAGCAACAATCCTCAAAAACACATCTAGGGATGAACCCTAGGAGGAAAAAGGAGAGGAGAGGTACCAGATCTGTCCATGGGATCGATTCCTTCGGTGGGGATGACCCAATGGAGGAGAGGAGGAGGTTGGCCGGCTGCACGGCGGATCCCGGGGGCTTCTTGACCTCCGGGGAGGATTTTTGGAGGAGGAGGCGACGGGTTTGGAGGTAGGGGACGGGGTGAAGAAAGAGGAACTGATGTTCCAGTTCACCCCGTGCCCCTTCTTTAAGTGACAGAAACCGCCCAGACCGGAGACTCCGGCCTACACCGGAGACTCCGGTGTCTGTACACCGGAGACTCCGGCCCTCCTCGACCAAAAATTCCAGGAAAGGTGTTTGGGGACATATATGGGAGATAGATGGTTTTTTAAGATAGGAAAAGGGTTTGGGTTGAGACATCAAACTGTGAAGAACCAATAAGAGCCAAGGAAGTTTGAAAATAATCAGAAAAGCTCCAAGAGACGAAAAACAATCAAATGACGAACATGAGTAAGTGCCATCCTCTCAAATGAGAGAGGGCGGTGGCCTAGGCCACCATATTTGAGTATACTTGGCTTGGAACCATGAAGATATATCTTGGGTCCATTACCAACACTCATCATTAAGCTCACATATCACTAAATGATATTAAGAGGAATGATTTTGATTTCTTTGGGCATAATGGGGGGAGGGATGGTCCAATCAATTAGGACCGCACTCCCCCTATATCCATGCCTACACCTAGACCAAATATGAGATGAAACATAGGTGAGAGTGCAATAACATCAAGTCAAGCTCCTTGAATCTACGATATTTAGTTCATTCCTCAAGTAGCAAAATCTTGCTTCATCAAGTGGCTTCGTGAAGATATCAGCAAGTTGATCTTTGGTTGATACATAGGATAGATCAATATCACCTCTAGCAACATGATCTCTAATGAAGTGATGTCGAATCTCAATATGCTTTGTCCTTGTGTGATCCACCGGGTTGTATGCAATCTTGATGGCACTTTCATTGTCACATAGAAGAGGCACTTTGTCACAATGGACACCGTATTCCTTTAAAGTTTGCCTCATCCATAGCAATTGGGTGCAAGCACTAGCAGCAGCAACATACTCGGCTTCGGCGGTGGAGAGAGATATACAGTTTTGCTTCTTAGAAGACCAACATACCAAGGACCTACCAAGGAATTAACAAGCCCCAGATATTGATTTTCTATCATCCTTGTCTCCCGCCCAATCCAAATTCGTGTATCCACAAAGAGTGAATGTTGAGCCTTGAGGGTACCAAAGACCATAAAATGGGGTATGAACTAAATATCGAAAGATTCTCTTGCCCGCCATTAAATGGCTTTCCTTAGGAGCAGCTTGATATCTTGCACACACACCTACACTCAACACAATATCGGGTCTAGATGCACAAAGGTAAAGCAAAGAACCAATCATAGACCGGTATACCTTTTGATCCACATCTTTACCATTTGGATTTTGTTCTAGATGAGTCTTTGTAGCCATGGGAGTAGGAGCTCCATTCAAATCTTGCATTTTGAATCTCTTGAGCATATCTTGAGTATACTTGGCTTGGTTGAAGAATGTTCCTCCTCTAACTTGCTTGATCTCAAAGCCAAGAAATACCTTCAACTCCCCCATCAATGACATCCGGAACCTACTAGTCATAAGCTTTGAGAATTCATCATTAAAAGCTTTGTTAGACGAGCCAAAGATAATATCATCAACATATATTTGGCATACAAAAAGCTCCCCATTGACCCTCTTAGTAAAAAGAGTGGGATCGATTTTCCCAACCTCAAAACCACGGTCAAACAATAACTCTCTAAGGTGCTCATACCACGTGCGTGGGGCTTGCTTGAGCCCATAGAGCGCCTTATCAAGTTTGTAGACATGGTTTGGGAAGTTGGGGTCCTCAAATCCCGGGGGTTTCTTAACATATACCAATTCATTTAAAGGACCATACAGGAATGCACTTTCTACATCCATTTGTTGCAACTTAAAGTTATGATGTGCCGCATAAGCAAGAAGGATACGGATGGACTCAAGGCGAGCCACGGGTGCATAAGTCTCTCCATAATCAATGCCTTCAATTTGAGAATACCCTTGTGCAACCAATCTTGCCTTGTTCCTTACTATAATTCCATGCTCATCTTGCTTGTTCTTGAATATCCACTTTGTTCCAATAACATTGCGGCAATCCTTTGGCTTCTCAACTAACTTCCAAACTTTGTTTCTCTCAAAATTGTTGAGCTCTTTGTGCATAGCTTCTACCCAATCCGAATCTTCAAGAGCTTCCCACACTTTCTTTGGTTCAATCATGGAGATGTGTGCTTGGTGTTCACTGAACCTCTTCAATTGTGCTCTTGTGGAAATTCCTTTCCTTATATCTCCAACAACATTTTAGAGAGTGTGGTCTCTTATTTCCAACATTCTTTCTTTTCTAGCTTCGCGACGAGCGTGGATCTCCTCATTGTTTCTTGGAGGACCCTCTTCATCATTTTGATCCTCGTCTTGACCATCTACATGACCTTGATCAGCATTGGAGTCATCCTCTACATTGGGAGGCAAGGATTGACCTTGGTCTTGATCAAGTGCTCTTCTAGCCTCAATTTGAGCCCGTCTCAAAACAGCTTGGATGGATCTTCCTTGACAAATTGACTTGGCACCACTTGACAACCCATCGAATGGACCAAGCACCCTTTGACTAGAATCCACACATTGATCACCATGTTGAGGGTCCACATCTTGTCTTTGGCTTGAGACAATGTCCTCTTCGGTAGATGGAGCATGTTGAGGTTGTGAAGATGAGGGCTCCACTCGAGTGGAGCATAGTTCTTCTCGATCCGCCATAAGGGGTTCCTCAACGGGGCGGATATAACCCACACCCATTCTTCCTATGGCATCCTGAGGCATTTCATCATCTGCATCACAAGCATCAACACGCCCCCCTTGGGGACCATCATATTCTTCGAAGGTCACACTACAAGATTCTATGACGGCTCCGGAGAGCTTGTCATAGATTCTATAAGTGTGAGATTCGAGACCATAGCCAACAAAAATACCCTCTAATGCTTTAGACTCGAATTTAGACAAACGAACACCTTTGATGAGATAGAAACACTTACAGCCGAACACCCGGAAATAAGATATGTTGGGCTTGTTACCGGTAAGTATCTCATATGGAGTCTTGTTGATTTTCTTGCGGAGGTAGAGCCGGTTTGAAGCATGGCAAGCGGTGGAGATGGCTTCGGCCCAGAAGTTGTATGGAGATTTAAACTCCGCCAACATGGTCCTAGCCATCTCAATAAGAGTCTGGTTCTTCCTTTTGGCCACACCATTTTATTGAGGGGTGTATGCAGCGGAATATTGATGTTTAATCCCCTCATCACTAAGGAAATCATTCAAGGTGTAGTTCTTGAACTCGGTGCCATTGTCACTTCTTATAACCAATACGGGAACATTGTGTTGCCGTTGAACCAAGTTGATGAAGTCAATAAAAGTCTTTTGAGTTTCACTCTTCAAATTGAAGAAATAGACCCAAGAGTATCTTGAAAAGTCGTCAACAATCACCAAACAATATTTCTTCCCTCCAAGACTTGCATGAGATGGAGGACCAAATAGGTCCACATGAAGGAGTTCCAAGATCTTGTTAGACTTGATTTGGTTCGTGGTCTTGTGTGGAGCGTCATGCATCTTCCCTAGAACACATGCCCTGCAAACACGATCTTTGGCAAAGGAAACATTTTCTTTTAGTCCAACAATATGGCCCTCTTTATGGAGACTTTGCAAAGTTCTCATATTGACATGGGCTAGTCGGCGGTGCCATAGCCAACCCACATCGGCCTTTCCGTATAAGCACATCAGACATGTAGTGGCTTGCCCCGAAAAGTCCACCACATACAAGTCATTTTCGACGTACCCAACAAAAGCGACCTTGAGAGACTTGCTCCACATGAGGACCACAATATCATTATCGATAAAGACGGCAAAGCCCATCTTTCCAAGAGCACGGACATAAAGTAAATTGTATCCAAGGGTTTCAACAAGCATGACGTTCACGAGTGTAGTGTCGTGAGCCACCACTACCTTGCCGAAACCCATTACCTTAGACTTTGACTTGTCGGCATATGTGACGGTGATTTGATCTTCATTTGACACCAAGTCCTTGACAATAGACGAGCTTCCGGTCATATGACTTGTGCAACCACTATCGATCACCCATTTTGACCCTCCGGAAGCATAAGTCTACAAAAGATCAAGCTAGTTTTTAGGTACCCATTTCTCCATGGGTCCTCTTTTGTTAGCAACAAGGGTCTTGGGAACCCAAATAGACCAAGCAATATAACCATCATAAGGGCCAACATATTGTGCATACACATCCCCATAATAATCTCGCATTAGAACATAGTGAGGGTTAGCACTTCCCGCAAAATCATCATGAGACATAGTTTTACCACATGTGGTCTTACTTTCCACAATGGTCTTGTTGGTCTCTTGTGCGGGCTTGTCCTTCTTCTTCTTATTGTTCTTCTTCTTTGTTTTGGAAACAAAACCAATGCCCCCTTTATCACCATTACTCCTTTGCTTGCTCAAAAGGACATCAATAGACTCGTTGCCTTGTGGAAATGTTGCCTTAGCAAGCACCCCCTTCAACCTAGCATTCTCTTCAAGAGTAGTTGTGCTACTAGATGGAATGAAGTTACTAGGTGAAGGAATATTGGCCAATTGAGTTTGAAGCTTTTCATGGGACTTTGTGAGAGACAAGAGTTCACTCTCCAAGGCCTTGTGGGCCTTGTTAAGCAAGCTAAAGTCCTTGGCAAGTTTTTCATGAACCACACCAAACTCAATCTTGTCATTTTTAGCTCTTTTATATTTAGCAATAGCATGATCACGCTCTTTGATGAGTTTGTTAACAATAATGTCATTGGCCTCATCAAGCCCTTCAAGTTTTAATTCAAGTGACAACCTAGTTTCTTGTTCTTCTTCTAGAGCATTGTTTAGGGCCTCTAGCTCAATCATATGTTCATGCCCAAGTTTACATCTTACATCTAGAAGCTCTTGAGTATGTGATAGTTGATCTAAGATGTTTCCAAAATGTAGCTTAGCATCACCTTCTAGGTTAGTCATAAACTCATCAAAGGCAATTAATTCCTTTTTAACATCAAGAGACATCTCATCATTAATTTCATCATTATCCAGGTGAGTAGAGTGGGATGATGAAGATACCTCCGTTCCTCTTGCCATAAGGCAAGTGACGTTCTTGGCGGAAGAGTTCTCATTTGGAGAATCGAAGAGTGAGAATGTCGGAGTAGAGGTGGTGGCAAGAGCAGCCACACCATGAGAAGTTTCCTCTTCGTCATCTTCATCATCTTCATTGTCGGAGGAGTACTCTTCATGAGTGATCAAGACAATTTCTCTCGGCTTCTTGTTGATGGGATTCTTTTTGATGAAAGGTTTCTTGTATGGTCCCTTGAGAGTCTTCTTCAACACAAGCTTTCCACCATGATCTTCTCTCTTCTCATAGGGGCAACTAGCTACAAAGTGGTAGTGGTCACCACAATTGAAGCAAGTTCTCAATCTTGTGGTATTCTCTCTTTTCCCATTTGGATTGCTTCTCCGTTCCATTTCCATCTTGGCCTTGGCGGGATTCTTCCAAAAGTTCTTTGCATAGAAAGCCATATATTGACTATGAGCAATCTTGACTTCATCGGGATGGTCCATGGAAAGCCCTTCATCACTATCATCTTCATCCCCATGGTCCACAACTTTGGCCTTTAAAGCAACATTGACAGCATTGCTCATACCAAGGGCACGAGCACGGGCATCTTTGGCATTCTTGGCGGCAACCTTGAAAGCAGCCATCTCTTGCATAACTTCATTTGAGGTCATGAGATGGTAGTTGTGTCTTCCTTGTAGGCTCTTCAAGTCGGTGGGCTCAAAAGGCATGAGGGCACTCACATATTTCCTTTTTATCCATGCATCATCCACATGTGAGGCACCCACATTCCTAAAAGCAGTGGCGGTGGTCTTGAGCCTACGGTACATGTCTTCGTGATCTTCACCTTCTTTCATGTAGAAGCCTTCGGCTTCATTGCTTAGAGCATCATATCGGTTCCTCCTCATACTCTCATTTCCAATGAACAACACAGTGAGAGCATCCCAAGCTTCCTTGGCAATGCTAAAGTGCTCAATGTGTGGATAATCCTTTGTCCCCAAACCTTGTTGAATCATATGCAGAGCAGTGGCATTGAGTTGACTATTAACAATCTCTCTTCTTGTAAAGTTGTTTGGATCCCCAATAAAGTGTCCATGCTCGATGATGTTCCATAGTTCAATGCAAGAGCTGCGCATATGAGTTCTCATTAGTGATTGCCATTGAGCAAAAGTAGCAGATTCTTCAAGCTTAGGTGGGTCACCTCTATTGTATACATGAGGGTGGGGGATTGGAGGGTCGGGAGAGTACCATGAGTCACGGTGCTCACCCTTCCCACCATTATTGTGTGTGGAGGAATTAGCGTTGTCTGGTTTACCCCCTACCAATGCACCCTCGGGGGATACTGACGTATTCCCTTTAGGTAAAATGGATGGTTGATCCTCTTGAGGAGATGGGGGTGGTGAGCCTTTTTTGTCTTTAAGAAGTTGCTCAAGCATCTTCTTGACTTCGTTGACCAAGTAAGAGCTCAATCTTGTTTCCAAGTTTTTGAGATCTTCCATGGTCACCGTGGTTGGCTCACCATCACCATCCCCTTCACGGCTGCCCATATTCTCTTAGGCGGTAAAGCCCAAATAAAGAGTCGAGGCTCTGATACCAATTGAAAGGATCGTATGGGCACCTAGAGGGGGGGTGAATAGGTGCTACTTCAAATTTTACTCTTCTTCAAATTAGGGTTTGACAAGAAAGGTAAATTCTCTAGAATATGCAACTATAATGAATTTATCTATATGTCAAACAAGCACAAACTAACACAACACTAAGCAAGAACAAGTAAGTAAAGTGCGGTAAAGGATAGAAGTAACCAAGGGAGTGGACGCGGAGACACAAGGATTTGTTTCCCGTAGTTCCTTCCTTTTGAGGGGAAGTACGTCTACGTTTGGAGAGGGGGTGGTTTAAAACCACCAACGCCACGAGAGGCCTCCCTTGTTCTCCGATGAACCTCACCCGAAAGGGCTCGATTCACCTTCCACTATATCGGCAACCTTCAAGGTGGGAGCCGGCACCTTTACAACAAGTTCGGGGCACACATCCACAACTGAATTGGAGGCTCCCAAATACAAGCAAGCTGTCAAGACAAATCAAAGACAAGCTTGTAAGCACCAAATCAAAGTTAGGGTTTCCAAAGAAACACTAGAGCTTGGGGGGCCTCAAGTGAATGAGGGGGAAATGAAGATCTCTCTTGGTGAAGATGTGAATCAAGTCCTCCTCCTTCGATTCTCCAAAGATCAATGACTTTGGATGGTTGGATGAAGAGATCTTGTGGATTTGGTGGCTCTAATGGTGTTGGTGTTCTTGAGCAGCTCGAGCAACTGGAGGAAGAAGATAAGGGTCCCTATTTATAGACATCCCCCTCCATGAACCATTTTCTGACCGTTGTAGAAAAGTCAGACTGGAGACTCCGGTGTGCAGACCGGAGACTCCGGTCTACACCGGAGACTCCGGCCAATCTCCGGACCAGTCTCCGGACTGGCCATCTAACTGACCCAGCCCATTTCTTCACCAGCAACACCGGAAATTCCGGACTTCCAACACCGGAGACTCCGGTCTGACCAAAGTCTCCGGACCAGTCTCCGGACTGGCCATCTGACTGACCCAGCCCATTTCTTCACCAGCAACACCGGAGATTCCGGACTTCCAACACCGGAGACTCCGGTCTGACCAAAGTCCGGAGACTCCGGCCAATCTCCGGACCAGTCTCCGGACAGGCCATCTGACTGACCCAGCCATGTCCTGGGAGGCACCACCGGAGCCAGCACCGGAAACTCCGGACCACACCGGAGACTCCGGTCTTGGAAGACCGGAGATTCCGGTCTGGAGTTTCCAGAACAGTGGCAAATGTGTGTGGTCTTTTCCCAAGAGTGTGTGTGATGTTTATCTGTGGTCATACCAACCTGTGGATAATAACAAACTGTAAAATGATCAACTTGTTGTTACCGAACACCAAAAGTGATTATGACAATAAATGCCCTTTCAGCTGGCGCATCGGAGGAGCGGCGGAGGCTGTGGTGGGTAGGGCAGCGGAAGACATCGTAACCTGCTCTAATACCATGTGAAACAATGTGTTTGGGGAACTACTCGATGATACGTCAGAAACGTTTCTATAATTTTTGATGTTCCATGCTTCTTTAGTATCTACTTTGCTTTGCTTTGTCTACACTTTGAGGTGTTTTTATATGTTTTATGGTACTAACCTATTAACAAGATGCCATAGTGCCAGTTGCATGTTTTCTTCTGTTTTTGGTTCCAGCAAGGCAGAAAATCAATATTCTCGGAATTGGACGGGACAAAAGCCAAAGTTAATATTTCACCAAGGAGAACACGGAGTCCAGAGGAGAGACAGAGGGGAGCCATAGGGCGGCCTCACCCCCCTAGTCGCGGGCCCACCCTAGGTCGTGCCTGGGCAGGGTGTGGGCCCCCTGGCCGCCTCCCTGCCTCGCCTCTTCGCCTATAAGAAGCCGCCGATGCCTAAACCCTAAGGACCCGATCAATATTCCACAAAACCGTTTGTAGCCGCCGCCACCATCGTCCCTAGACCGGGGGGGCTGAAGCTCTTCCCGGCATCCCGGAGGCCTTCTTCTTCATCATGCCAGCTCTTCCCGGCATCCCGGAGGCCTCCTTCTTCATCATGCCACCATCGTCCCTAGACCGGGGGGGTATGAAGCGTGAGTAGTTCCACCTTGGACTACGGGTCCATGTAGTAGCTAGATGGTTGTATCTCCTCCTTTGTGCTTTCATGTCTAGATCTTGTGAGCTCCGTTCATGATCAAGATCTCATATATTTGTAATCATGCATGTTGTGTTTGTGGGGATCTGATGGATATTGAGATTACTATGTCAGATTGATTAATGGTTTTGTCTTATTGATTGTATCATGTCTATGTTGTTTGTGATCTTGCATGCTCTCCATTGTTAGTAGCTATCTTAGCCAAGTAGTTGCTAGTGACTCCAAGAGGGGGTATTTATGCTCGATAGTGGGTTCATGCCTCTATTTAATCTAAGGGAAGTGACAAAAATCTCTAAGGTTATAGATGTGTTGTTGCCACTAGGGAGAAAACAACGGTCTCTTGTTCATGGAACAAGTGGATTGTTTACCTTACACACTTTGCTTAAAGTAGTTGTCTGTTGTTTGCAACAAAATACTAGAGGGGGTTCGGATGATAACCCAAATGTGGACTTCTAGTCATAGATGTAGTTGGATGGCGGTCTATGTATCTTGTTGTATTGCCCAATAGAATCTCATAGGATCTTGATGTCTAGTATTGCATTGTTGCCTTGCTTAGTACTGTCAATTGCCCTGCTGCAATTTGTTTACCCAGTGTGCCATATTTGTTTATCTAAGGAGAACACCTCTAGTGAACTATGGACCCCGGTGCAATCTTTACCATTGATACATCTTCCATTGTTACTGTTTACTTTCTGCAAACCACTATTACCTTCCACACCATACAGTTAGTCCTTTGTTACAGCAAATCGGTGAGATTGACAACCTCACTGTTTGTTGGGGCAAATTCTTGAGTTTATGTTGTGCAGGTCTCCAAGTTGCTAGCAACACCTTTGAGTCGTTTCCTTCCTCCTACTGGTTCGATAACCTCGGTTTCTTACTGAGGGAAAACTTGTTGTTGTGCTCATCACACCTTTCTCTTGGGGTGTCCCAATGAGGCGTTGACAACACGCCCATGATCAAGCTTTTCTGGCGCCGTTGCCGAGGAGGCTAAGGACGTCTTCACAACGAGAGTCCTTCTTAACCTTTATCTTTACTTTGTTTTTGTTTTTGTTTTTGTTTTGCTTAGTTTATTTTGCTTGGTTTTGTTTGCTTCTTTATATCGAAAACTCAAGAAATAGTTTAGTTTGGTTTGCTTTCTCTTATCAAACACAAAAAAATTAGTTCCTGCTCTAGTTTTTGGTCTGTTATTGCATTGCTTTGTCATGATTTCTATCAATGGATGGTTTCTTTGAAACTAGTTCTGACTGGCAAGGTGGGTTCACCGGAAGAAGAAAAGTATTATTATAAGGAACACCGTTTGTTACAAAAGGGAAACACTTATGGGAACAAATTGATAAATTGAATACTATTGCTAGAGAAGTGTGCTCTACTTATAATGTTACTTATTGCTTTGATAAATATTGTTGTTGTAGGAGGTATAAACACCTACCTTTTCAATGTGAGTATAATGATAATGTTACCATATCTTCTTATGTTAAAGGAAATTATGACTTTTATGATGTGGAACAAATTGAAGAATTTATTGCTTTCAAGGGTGTATTTGAACTTGCAAGTTTGCTTAAAAAAACCGATGATGCACCTTAAGAATATGAGGTTTATGAGATACTTACATTTTTCTTTGATAATTACAAGAAATAAAATGGCTATATTCTTGAATATTTTAATAGGTGCTTTCCGCAAATGGAAGAGACTAATTCCTTGCAGGAGCCTATGGAAGAAGAAATTGCTGAAACCGAAAGCTCATTAGATGAAAAATTGGAGGAGAGTGATGAACAAAAACCGGAAGAATGGATCTACCCATGCCTACCTTCTAATGTCCATCATCCTGGTAGTCCTCCTGATAGTCTGGCCATAGGAATAGCCAGGGACAAAGCCATGAGTACTCTTTAAGTACTCGCAAACTATCACTAATAAGTAAAGTGGTTCAAGTAGGAATCCTAAGCTCTAAGTTTATTTACAAAAGGCCAGATTTATCTCTAACTGAGTTTAGAAGTAAATAAAACTAGTTTAATGTTCTACAACACCTAAGTGGGAACTTAGTTTTCATGTTCACAACCCTGTTGTGGTCAAGTCAAAGTCATAGTTCATTTCACAAGTCATTTACAAAACATCTGACGACGGAACAGTATGGCCACTCCAACTGTCCATAACCACGGACGCGGCTATTCGAATAGTTTGACACTCTGCAGAGAGTGTACAATTTCACCACAACATTCAATACATCCATCAGGAACAATCCTGAATCACCATACTCAGTATGCGGATAATCAATCCTAACCTTTCAATCACACACCCTAGTATAGGCACCTCCCCCCTATGAGTTTGGCCTCCCAACCATGAACATCTGTCATCTCGGGAACTGCACAGGTGGACATTCATCACGAGGTAGCCTCATCTCAAACCTCCTTCGCAAGGGATCCCATACTAAGATATATAAACTTCTAGTCAAGCCCTACCCAAATTCGGGTATTGTGGTTGTACGGTAAAATTAGAATGATATCGCATCCAAACCCAACCATCGGTTTTTATAAAAGGGCTAAGGCTCATGCCTCAACATTTTCATCACCGAATCACATGTCAAAACATTTCATTAGAATGACTCATCATTCTAAGGTTTTCATAATCATTTTCACCAAGTATTCCCATCTAAAGTGATCAAGTTTTATGCTTAGCACTAGCCACTAAAATTGAGGGTAATCACTAATGAGTGGTGCTAATCAAGTGTGACTATCCAAATCTAGATCTCATGCCTTAGTATGACATCTAGTTCTATCTAACTTAGGCCAAGTTTTAAGCTCTTTATGCTACCTCTAATATCTTTCCCAAAATTCACAAGTCACTAAGTAAAAGTAATAAAGAATTTTGATAAAAAAAATAAAACTTGCAAGTAAAACTGGGATTTGATACAATAAAGTGGTATAACCAAATCATGCCTAATGCATTGCATAGGTTATTTAGCTTGCAAGGCTGCAAGTGTTAGCTTGCTAGGATGGCTTGCCTTGAGTAGTGCAGTGGTTGAAGTTCTCTTCTTCTTCGTAGTAGTAGTCTCCTTTCTCTTCGTATCCTTGGTCGGTACTAGCGTCTATAAATAAATACGAGGTACACAATCACCAAACAATACTTAACTACCTCTACTTAGCACACAAAGGTTCACACTAGATGATCTAGCATCATCCCAATTATTACATGAGATAAGGAACTAGTCTTATTTATTTTATTTTGGAAAAGTAATTTCTACTCATTGAAATCTACTTAAGGTTTAATATTCTCCAATTAAAATATGGGATCATGTTGACATATTTCATCACCACATATTATAATACTTGAGAATGTGATTTAAAGTGGTGTCACAATTTAATAAGGTTTAACATTATTATTTTAATTAATTAAAGTGACTAGAAATGCTTATGGGGCATTCTTTTAATACTTGTCCATTATTACTACAAATAAACCTAGATATTTTTATATATTCTAAAAGTTCCTTTCAAATGTAATTTTTGAGAGTTGGAATCAACTCAAAAGCATTTATGGTTGATTTTTGAAAAATGTTTGAATGTAGATAAGTCTTTGTCTTGTTATTTTTACTATAGATGATCTATAATTTCAAATTATTTGAATCCAACATTATTGGATTAATAATTTCAAGACCTTTCTAGCAAAATTAGTTTCATGTAATTTGGTTTAGTGAATCTCTCTAAAATGATTTTTGAATATACTGACAAAACTAGGTTTGAACTAAATTGGAAAAGGATTGTTTGAATTCTTGGGCTACGCGCGGGAAATGAAATGGGCCGGCCCAGCTGCACAGCGCGCGCAGCGGGCTGCTGACACGGGGGGTCCAGGCATCAGCGGCTCTATCTACGCGAAGTGGTAAGTTTCTATCTGGGTCGTGCGATTAGATTAGATCCTACGGCTCGGGTGTGTCGTCTCCGTCGGGCAGCGCCGGCGAGACTGAACCCTAACACGGCGGTGGGGGTCGTGTGAGGCTCACCTAGGCTCCAGCTAGTGTCGGTGTTGGGGGAGAACGACGTTGTCGACAACGGAGGTTCGAACGATGGTCGCGGCAGCTCCTGGGGCTGCTCCAATCAACGACTCCTCTTCTCCTCTTCCACGGCAGACTCCGGTGAAATTCCGACGATGCGGAGCTCGCCTTGCTCCGGGGAAGGGTTAGTGGTATTCTGTGAGAGGTAGGGAGTGAGATGGTGTAGCGAATTGAGGCTGGGGTGGCCTCCTTTTATAGTCGAGCGAGAGGGGTAGTGCGGCATGGGCAAAGCTCGTTGGGGTCGACGATACAACGAGCTAATGGCATGGCGGAGGGTGTAGGCCGGTGCGCAGTCCCCTGGCGATGCTCAAGGACTTAATGGCGCGGCAAGGGGCGGTCGAGGATGGTCGAAACGGGCTGGTGCTCTAAGCGGCACCGATGGCATTTTTGACGATGCACAGTGGCTATGGGTCGCGCGACGGCAAACAAGGATGTCTAGGGGATTGCTGGTGTCGCGTTGATTGCAGGCATAGGCAGCGAAGGCGAGGCACATTATGTACGTGCGTGTCGGGCACGGCGCTCTGGCGTGCTCTCGGCATGGCGCAGAGACAATGGGCGCTGCGTGTTCTCTGTGGTCCAGGACCTGGCTGCGTGTGAGGGCTGGACATCGGGTGGCGATGGATGGTCAGCTGCCTCCTGGACATGGTGAACGGGTGCGACGTTGCCTCCTGCTAGCTAGGCATGGTTGGCTGGCAAGGGGGGACTCGGGTGTCTCAGCACTAGTGCAATGCTAGCTTGCTAGCTTGTTCAATGTAGGTGTGCTCACTAGGGGGGCAAGGGATAAGAATTGGGGACAAGGGTTTGAATGATCACTACTCAAAACAATGAAAGTTTGGCCAGTTTGATTTGTGTCTGCCAAATGTTTGATGAAATGGCCGAAAGAAATTATATTTGAATTTTTGTATGAATTTTGATAAGTGTATTGGTCACATACTTGGTAGTATCTGGTTGCTTGGGTTTGTCAAGGTGAACTGGTTTTATTGGGTTTTGAGAAATGGTGATATTACCATATGAACTAGATTCAATTTTGAATTGTCCTTGGCATATATTTGTAAATTGTTTCTGTTGGTTTGCAAAATGGGATTGGGTTCTATTTTACTTGGTCTAGCAAGGGGTGAAAAGAATTGGATTTGTTTCTGTTAGAAATCTTGGACTAGAAACACTCAGAGTGGTCTAGTGAACAAGTTTGGCAAAAATGACCATTTGCTTATATAGTTTATATTTGAATTTCTCTTTATTTGATTCTTCTTGGAAATGATTTAGATGATGTTGTTTTCATCTTTAAAACCAATCCTTGGCATTCCTAGCAATCAAACATGGCATTACAAGCATTGATGCATTCATCACATACACACATGCATTCATATTGACTTTAATAACAAAAAATTTTGTTAGCCCTAAACTTGGGTGATTTGAACTTGATGATCCTGATTAATATTTTGGAATGTTACACCCATGCTTACCAAAGGAGGATGAATGTTATGTTCATGTGGATTCCTTTGAAATATCTGCTATGGGTAAAACTTGTGATAACACTTATACTCATGTTATCTATGATAATCCTATATTTGTGCCCAACTTTGAAATGCATGGTACTAAAGAGTTTTGCTTAGAAATTGCTTATGATAAAGCTCTAGATGATGGTCCTATATTGAATGATCATTCATCTTGTTATAAAATTGTTAAAAGTGGGTTTGAAGGTTTTAATCCCACTATTTTTGAGCTTGATAGAAATTATGTGTTTGTAGATCTTGAAAAACATACTTTATGTGATAGTTATATTGTTAAGTTTATTCATGAGGCTACTGAAAATTATTACGAGAGAGGAAAATATGGTTGTAGAAGTTTTTATGATACTAAAACACCTCTCTATATGCCGAAAGTTTTGAAGTTGCTCTTGTTTTATCTACCCATTCTTGTTACTATGTGCTTCTTTGATTTATTTTCTTACAATATTCCTATGCATAAGAAGTGGGTTAGACTTAAATGTGTTTTGAATTTGCTTCTTGATGATCTCTTTTACTTCAATTCATATTTCTTATGTGAGCATCTTTTCAAACTATCAAGCCTAACTTAAAGGCGTTAAAGAAAAGTACTTGTTGGAAGATAACCCAAAAGTTTTCTTGAGTCTTGAAAGTTATTACTTCATTAATGAACTCTCTTTATCCTTTTTGTTTGATTTTTGTGCCAAGAATGACCTCTAATGAGAGGGAAGTAAGATTTGGGGAGTCGCTGTCCCGAAACAGATTTTGTGCTCCACCAAAAAATTCGTGAGGAATCTCTGTAAGTCGGATTGAGCTGATAATTTACGAATAAATCTCCCAGTATGTTAGATCACTTTCGTTAGTTCAACACTTTTTGATTTGAGCAACAGAAGGTCTTCGAAAAAATCGGTTTCTACATGCTGGTCTGTTTTGACAGATTTCTGTCATTATTTGCATTTGCTTCTTATTGATTCTTTTTTGGGTTCTTTTTGGGAAAATGAGATTTTTAAAGGAAGTTGCTACATTAGTTTGTGTTTTTAGTGAAAGTTTTGTTGTTCTAAAGCTAAACCCAAAGGTCTAATATCTTTTGAATACACTAATGTTGCTAATGAAGATTGTGTGAAGTTTTGTATGAAGAAAAATTTCAGGTGTAGAGAGAGAATGATATAATAAGATAAAGAATGGACAAGAGCTCAAGCTTGGGGATGCCACCTCGGTGTCACTCCAAGAAATATCCAAGAGGTACAAGCGTCAAAGCTTGGGGATGCCCAAGGCATCCCTTTTTTCATCAATAAAAAGCATAGGTCTTTCTAGACACTTCTTTTTATTGTTTCATGCACTGTTGTGTTGTTCTTGGAGCGTCTTAGTTTTCGTTTGCTTTGCTTAGTTTTCTTAGTTTGCTTGAATAAAGTAGTTTGGACCCCCGTTCTCGCTGTGTTGTTTCAAATAACTTGATTGGTGTTGGAAAGGAGTAGAAAAGTTCTTGCTTGAGTAGTACAAGAGGAGCTTGCTTTGACTGTGACTTAGACTTTAGCATGTCATGCTAGGTGTTGTTTTAACCTTATGCTCAGTGATTATTGTTGTAGCATGACTTGTTAAACAATTGGGATTACTTAGTGTGCCTTGAAAGAATCATGCGTTGTTTTAGCAAACAAAAGCATAGTATTGTGGTATTCTCCTTTGATGTTTTGTTTGGGTTGACTTGGCACATTCTCACACCATGTTATGACTATGAACAAGTCACCATAGCCTCTTTGATCATTTATTCCTTGACTTGTAGTACCACTCTATGCTTTGATTAGTAATGTTTTGTCGCTCTGCATGATTATGGCCATTATTGCTCTTTTAGTTGGTCGCTCCCAGTATTTTGCTAACATATACTTGTATGAGTAATCTCTACTCATGCTTCCAACTCCCAAGAAACCAAGTTATTCCAAAGTGTCCACTATAAATTCATATGCATGGTGTGTTACACCATTCCAAGTATATTCTTGTTTTCATCTATCTTCCAATTAAAAAGTTTTTTGTTATGTGAAAACTTAGTGATTAAAGCTCTCATGAACTTGATGGCACACTTTATTTTCTTGCCCCTAATAAACTTGAACCATTGTGTCGTTTATGTTGTATATTATTGCACTTATACGTTGGAATTAGCAGAACCATGCTGTCATGGGAAACGCTTTCAACATTGCACTTGTACTCTATACACAGTTGATATCATGCTCTTTTGTCTATGGATGTCGCTGGTGTGAAATGAAAGGGGATCTTGTAAGTCCATGGAGTTATGTGTGTGTGTTAGAGAAACGCCTGGGCCGCTAGCCTAAGCCATGCCTAATCATGGTGGAAACTTGCAGCATCACCATAGTGACATCTATGAAGCATTCTTCTTATAAAAAAAGAGATAGAGAAAAAGAGATTGAGAAAAAGATACATATGAGAAAAGAGGAAAGAGAGAAAAAAGGACCATATTCCCATGGTAAATAAGAAGAATGCAGAGATGCTCATTGTCTACTTGCCTTGTCATTTTGGTTATGGGAGAGCTCATGTACCATGTGCAAGGGGTACCCCGTTGGCGGTTCTCTATGATACACATGTACTTAATATGACAAAAACTTACCGGTTACTAAACTTGAGGTGACTGAAGTTGAGTAGAATGATGTGTGGCCCTCGTATTCAAGGGACATGAGATTGCCAACTTATACTTTGTCAAGCATATACTCCATAGTTTGTTCACTTTAACCTTAATCACGTCAAGATGCTTATGATAGGGGCAACGAGGGCTGAAAGCTAACCAGTACCATAATTTTTGGAAGCTCTTTTTTAGACTTGAAATCCCTGCTTCCCTTTATGAAGGAACTTTCTTCCACCATTATATTGAGTCTCCACCTTCTACCTTTAAGCACCAGTTAAGAGAGCATAGTTGCCATTCTTAGTTCTATGTGCATTGTCCCAAAACTTATTGATTGATGCATATTGTTGTTATTACTTGTTCTTGTGCTATTTGATCTAGTCACTCTTATGAACTTTGAAGGTGTCCTATGCATCTATTTGCTACTCCATGAGGGGCAAGATGAATGCTACTATGCTATGTTTTCTGTATGTGAAACAAACAAACATTTTTCAATGCATGTTATTCATGATCTTTGTTTGTAGCCTTTCATGTTGTATGCATAGTTACTTTGTCTTATTGTTAGAACTCCATCTTTTATGCACATGTTTAGAGTTCTTTGATCCCAGCTTTCAGTGCTTGCAAATGGTTTGATCTTGATTTTGCTGGTGCATGTCACCTCAAAAATTATTCTTTTATCACTTACCTACTCGAGGACGAGCAGGAGTTAAGCTTGGGGATGCTTGATACGTCGGAAACGTATCTATAATTTTTTATGTTCCATGTTTGTTTAGTATCTACTTTGCTTTGCTTTGTCTACACTTTGAGGTGTTTTTATATGTTTTCTGGTACTAACCTATTAACAAGATGCCACAGTGCCAGTTGCCTGTTTTCTTTTGTTTTGGGATCCAAAAAGGCAGAAAATCAATATTCTCGGAATTGGACGGGACAAAAGCCAAAGTTAATATTTCACCGAGGAGAACACGGAGTCTAGAGGAGAGACGGAGGGGAGCCACATGGCGGCCGCACCCCCCAGGTGCAGGCCCACCCTAGGCCACGCCTGGGCAGGGTGTGGGCCCCCTAGCCGCCTCCTTGCCTCGCCTCTTCGCCTATAAGAAGCCCCCGATGCCTAAACCCTAAGGACCCGATCAATATTCCACGAAACCGTCTGTAGCCGCCGCCACCATCGTCCCTAGATCGGGGGGATCTGAAGCTCTTCCCGGCACCCTGCCGGAGTGGAGATCATCCCGGAGGCCTTCTTCTTCATCATGCCAGCCTCCGGTATGAAGCGTGAGTAGTTCCACCTTGGACTACGGGTCCATGTAGTAGCTAGATGGTTGTATCTCCTCCTTTGTGCTTTCATGTCTAGATCTTGTGAGCTCCATTCATGATCAAGATCTCATCTATTTGTAATCATGCATGTTGTGTTTGAGCGGATCCGATGGATATTGATATTACTATGTCAGATTGATTAATGGTTTTGTCTTATTGATTCTATCATGTCTATGTTGTTTGTGATCTTGCATGCTCTCCGTTGTTAGTAGCTATCTTGGCCAAGTAGTTGCTAGTGACTCCAAGAGGGGGTATTTATGCTCGATAGTGGGTTCATGCCTCTATTTAATCTAAGGGAAGTGATAGAAATCTCTAAGGTTGTTGATGTGCTGTTGCCACTAGGGAGAAAACAACGGTCTCTTGTTCATGGAACAAGTGGATTGTTTACCTTACACACTTTGCTTAAAGCAGTTATCTGTTGTTTGCAACTTAATACTGGAGGGGGTTCAGATGATAACCCAGAGGTGGACTTCTAGTCATAGATGCAGTTGGATGGCGGTCTATGTATCTTGTTGTATTGCCCAATCGAATCTCATAGGATCTTGATGTCTAGTATTGCATTGTTATGCCTTGCTTAGTCCTGTCAATTGCCCTGCTGTAATTTGTTTACCCGTCATGTCGTGTTTGTTTATCTAAGGAGAACACCTCTAGTGAACTATGGACCCCGGTCCAATCTTTACCATTGATACATTTTCCACTATTACTGTTTACTTTCTGTAAATCACTATTACCTTCCACACCATACAGTTAATCATTTGTTATAGCAAACCGGTGAGATTGACAACCTCACTATTCGTTGGGGAAAGTCTTGAGTTTGTGTTGTGTAGGTCTCCAAGTTGCTAGCAACACCTTTGAGTCGTTTCTTTCCTCCTACTGGTTCGATAACCTCGGTTTCTTACTGAGGAAAAACTTGTTGTTGTGCTCATCACACCTTGCTCTTGGGGTATCCCAATGATGCATTTAGAACACGAAGATCATCACTCGACACCCTACGTGGGGTGTGGCTATCTAATATATGTAGAAGTACCAAGAGGTACAATACAAGTCATATACAGACACGCTATGTATATACAGTCTAACACTAGGCAACTAGATACCAAAGGATTTTTGTTCAAAGCGGAGGATATTATCTAGGGTCAGGGGGCAATGCCCCCCCCCCCCTACTCTAGAAAATTCCTTAGAAATTTTTTTAGTGTCTGTTAAGCTCAGGCACTTATTCACAAACAAAAGACTTAAAAAGTATTAGCCCTCCTACCTTATGGAGTCCAGGACGAGCATCCCTCTGCCCTGTCCTATGGGTCGTCCATGTCTGCTCTTCCTATTGTGTCGGGCCTTTGAAACTATATTTGTCTCATCCCAACATAAAAATAGCGGCTAGACAGGGGTATAGAGGTGGACTCATTGGCTCCTTCCAGACATGGGCCCTAGGCCGTTGCTCATGGTGGCCATTGGTCAGAGTTGGTCCTATTGTGCTCCATGCACTCATACGTCGACAATTGTGGAGACCACTGCCAGCAAAGTGATGCCTTGCGGGTGGAGGGATTGAAACCTGCGGCCAGGGGCGGAGCCACGCCCTGGGCAACCAGGGCCATGGCCCAGGGCATGGATAAGTTTACTTTGTTGCATGTATGTCTACCTTAGATTTGGCCCGGGTAGTAAATTACTAGCCAACTTAGTAAGTAAAACTTAGTTAGTTTCTCTTAAAGCTTAAAACTCCTCCTACGACGTGCCTGCCTCCCCTGTATGATGGCCCATCAAACACACTACACCGTCCACCTTTTCCCGTCGGCACGCATGGGCCAGTACGGGTGCATCGATCCTAGTACTGGGTGTTCCTGCTAACCATCACCGGTGCCTTTTTTTTCTTGACGTCATCCTGTGGTTGTTCCCTTATGTAGGTTTTGATTATTTATTTTATAAATTTGGTGTGTATAAATTAAAAATTAAGAAGAGTAGTTCTGGTTATATTACTTACATAGGCCATTATAATCTTTTGCAGACAATTTCATGGTTGATGTGCTCACGAGGTTCGTTGCTATTATTTTTTCACTATGTATTTCTCTGTTCGGAAATAGATGTGGCAGAGTTTGTCTAAACACGCATGTATCATACACTAAAGCGTGTCTAGATATATGTTTATCTAGGAAAATCTATCAAACTTATTTTTGAACAAAGGAAGTATGCTTTATCTGCTTGGTAGATTATTAATATCGAGATTAAACTCTACAATATTTGTATAATTGACTAAAAAACTACTCTACCACAAATTGATTTTAAAATATTTGTAAGCCAATAATTTTTAGCCTGGGGCTTGGTCGAATGCTGGCTCCGCCACTGCCTGCGGCCACCAGACTGAAGAAATCATCGACTCGAGGTTGTTGGTGGTGATGGCAATATGGCCGGTGGTGATGAAGATGGTCTTGACAACCATTGTGTTAGCTTGATTGGATCATGAACTAGGTGATTGACTGTGCATTATTTTAGACATGTTTGATTGCTACTTGTGCTAATGCTCATATTCTTTTGGATGCGAGATGTTTAGTGAGTAATTACTATTGTAAGATATTAGCAAACTTCATAATATTATTACTCTATGTATATTGATCTATATGCAATCTATACGGATTTTGGTGCCGCATGGGCTTAGGATGGAACAAATCCCCTAAAACTCGTACCCAAAAAAATAAATACTAAAATGAGTTTTGGGCATATGATCCGATGGACCATTCATGGCACAAAGTGTTTTCTATCTCCCCCCTCTGCATTGTCCGGTATTGTTTTTCATGATCGGCTAGAGATGCTCTTATGCACGTAGCTCCTTGGAGTTGCCGGTTCTAACGCTACAGTCCGCGCTAGCCACCCGTGCAAGAAAACAAAGCCGTGCATGTTTAAAAAAATTCTGCACTAGCCACCCATGCAATGTGTTTGTTTCTTTGTGGATTTTTCGTACGAGCCTTACAAGACAACTAGTGCAAGGGTTGTCCCATGGGATGATGAGAACCTTTTTCTGCATGGAACTGCAATGCATGTCTCCTTGCCGTGGCCAGATCTCCTCTCCTAGCTAGTCTCCATGACTCCAGCCATCTACAAACGTGCGCTCCTGCAAGCATAGCGACACAAGCAATTCAAATACTCCATTATTGTGAGCAGGAGATGGCGCCAAAACCATGTTGAGTCTCATCAAAAGTCTGGCCACTATTGGCGTGTACACTGCATAGCAATAGTAGTAGTGGGTAATACCATGCCTCCCACTTTCAAATTACGATCAAGAGATCAGTACGTGTGGCCCAACCCCTCCTGATCGGCATGTGAACTGGCAAGTCAATTCATGTGTAGCAATGCACCCACACATCACCCTGTTGCCAAACATGGCGCCTTGTTTCACCACTTTGTGATCTGGCCCCTTCTAGGGTTTCTTTTTTTCTCCCGTGCCAATGTATCTCACTGACGACCGACCGAGCATGCACAGTTGTTCCGTTAACTGTTAGATCTGTCGGTGTGCTTGCATGCCGTCGCACGTGCGACAAGCAAGTCCATGTCGGGATGTCTGGAACACCGTCGATAGTCGTACAATAGGGGCGACAGTGCTGACAAATAGGTGGAACGTGCGGAATATGCTACATGTGTTATTCCATTTTGTCGCGAAGGATGGTATATAGGAACAAAAGCGGAATATTTCGAACCTAAAGTGTGGGATCACTGTTTCCATGTCAACATGAGTCTTTTTTCTAGCATTGCAATCGGAGCACTACCTACACAACGGCGCTCGATGTGACAAACACGGACTAAGACATACGGGTCCACTTGTTATATTGACCAGGTTCTTTTAAATTAGGGTTATATCCTACGAAGTGAACAACCGAGGCACGATTAAAAGTAGTATCCCACTAGATTTTTTTTTGAGTGAGTTGCT
Organism: Avena sativa; assembly: GCA_916181665.1. Lineage (NCBI taxonomy): Eukaryota > Viridiplantae > Streptophyta > Magnoliopsida > Poales > Poaceae > Avena > Avena sativa. Next base: position 97,203,245 of record OV702294.1, read on the forward strand.
TTCAAAATTCAAGACCTATTAGGACAAATGACTTTAAATTTTGGTTAAGTTTTTCGCACCCCCAAAATTGTTCATCCTCTTGACCCCACTTGATCTCCACGTGTCTGTATTTTTTTCCTAGCCCTAGAACAGGAAAATGCAGAAACAGAATGGCATGGCACGTGGAACCCTACAAGAATTAAAAAAAATGTAGGAATCGCTAAAACAAGTTGTCTGATTGCATCGCGCGCGCGCATGAACATGTCATAGTGCCATACTATACATCTAATTTTTTTCCAAGGCCCCACCTCTTGTTAGAAATCTTATAGGACTGCAGTGGTGCAGAAAAGCAATGCATAAGAATTTTGTAGGATTCGTTGCTTTGAAACAAATCGGACTCTATATAAAAAATCCTATGAATTGAAATCCTTTAAAACTCCGACGCAAATCTTTTGAATCATCGGGCCTTGCATGGCATCGAAGGGGCAACTCAAGTGGGGTTCGGGAGTTTGTTGTGCCAATGTATTTTTTTGCCAATCGTGGTGAGGCAGCGATAACTACTAGCAATAACCAACTATAGTAGCATAGAGAGGCCAGCCAGGCAGCCATCCCAAAAAATGATTGATGTGTTGCAACAGTACTCCTCCTGTGGGAAGCCGCGGAATCCAGCAGCAGTAAGTAAAGACACGCGATCCCCTCTTGCGTCCCGTCCACACTGCTGCTGCGACGGTCTCGTCCATCACCTTTCGGCTTTCTCCCCAGCCCCCTACAACTACTACTACTCCGTACTACGCTCCCATGCAATGCTTGCATGTCAGGTTTACCACATGCGGTGCGACACTGTAATAATAGTTTCTCTCTCCCCCTCGTGTTTGCTAGACCGCACCCTTGGCCTTGGTCGTACAATTATGCAAAAATGTACTAGTGGGATAGTAGCACTAATCAGCTGATAGGTGCATGGTACCAGTTACATGGTGGTGCCAGCGAGTTAATTTTGTTGAAACTGGCTGGCTGGGTTTCCAACTTGGTCGTGTCACACAGAGAGACAGGACCAGTGTCCAGTGCAGGCAGGCAGGCTTTTCCACGAGCAGATCGAGGACCACAGGCGATACGGCATCATGAGCGTAAACATTGGCCTGCCCTGGACCATCGATCCCCAAACTGGCGCTGGATCTTGGAGCAGCGCGCGGCCATGTCTCCCCCTGACCTGCCCCCCCCCCCCCCCCCCCCCCCCCCATATGCACCTACCAGTACCACACGACCCAGCAACCGGCGCCACGGATCACGCAAAACACGACCCAGCAACCGGCGCCACGGATCACGCAAAACACGACCCAGCAACCGGCGCCACGGATCACGCAAAACACGACCCAGCAACCGGCGCCACGGATCACGCAAAACATAACGTTGCGATCTATCCGTGCAGTGCAGAATCCCTCCTGACCATATGACCGCTGATACGGAACACACCCCCGGTTCCTTGATAATTCGATACTACCACCAAGAATCGTGTACCACCCACCACCATCGGTGATTAGCTAGCTAGTGGCGATGTGATCAGCTGATGATGCACAGAGGAAAGGGCCAATGATGGAGAGGGGAAAGCTCAGCTGGGGGGAACAGACAAACCACGGTAGTAGGGGACTGGGGGGTCCGCGACTAGGCGCAACGGCAACGGGGTTCTGGAGGTGGCCCCCCACGGGCTTTTCCCGCTGCAGGGGAACGGGAGGCAGCACCTCCCATCCCAGGTCCAGCCGTCCAGGCCCAGCATTCAGGCCGCAGAGAACACCCCACCCCACCGCTCCATCATTGTACCCTCGCTTTGACCGCTGGTCTCCTCTTCCTCCTCTCTCCCCCTCGCTCTTGAATCTTGATTTGATTAATGGCCGCCGGAGATCTGCCGAGCGTGTGTGCATGCAGATCTCTATCAATGTACCTACATCTGTGATTTGTCTAGGAACGCACGTATCTAAGCATATTTTAGGATTGTAGATAAATGCATTACGTAGACAAAGTGAAGTCAATTATTTTTAGGACAGAGAGAGGGAGTGATCACATACACTTCCTTTATGAAGAATCTCATTCATCCAAGTTCATATTTACATGTCACTTTGTATCACTTTGATTTTGTTCACAAATTGTTCATCCTCGCACAATTCCAACCGCCTGAATATTCCCGCGTGCGTACCTCTCAACAGATTTTATTGGGTAGCCGTACATCCGTACTTCCGAAGAGATGAATGCCAAGAAGAAAAAAACGCTTTTAGCATTTTGGGCCCTAAATTACATGAACTTTTCTGGGCCGAGTAACACAAATTGGCCCATCCAGCCTTTTTTCAAATTGGCTCGCCGATATCCAGAAATTAAATTTTGTTGTGGCTGTACAAGCGACTCCACAGAACTTCCCCCAGCTTACGAAATCCAAAACTGATGAATTACGACAGACGCAAACCAAGTCAGCTTGTATGCACCGCAAGGATTTACAGCTCCATTCTTATCCACGTGGAAATTTCACATCTGTCACGGCAGCTTCACGATGCAGGGTACGGGGCGGCGCCAAGAAACAGTTCAAGCGGCGCCAGGTGATGTCTCAGGAAGGCGTACACGGACTCGGTGCTCACCGCCACTATCCGAGCGACCATGCCAGTTCCCTGCGGCAACCAGAGAACAGATATAACCACACATGTTTCGTGAGCCAAGTGTGGCTGTAGTAGTGCACGGAGAAGGGACGGCAGCTTACCGTGCGACCGAATGGACTGCAAGAGGCGACGAGTGGGGGCCTCTGGGGGAGTAGGGGCTGCGGCCTTGCGGCGTAGCGGCCTCCACCAGAGGTGGGAGGGCGTAGCTGTACAGACATCATGTTCTTTACTTCATCTTGCATCTGATCTTGTATGTGCTTCAGCTTTGGCCTGCAACGGGGGATCCTCAACAATATGGTTCAGATTTGGGGAGCCAGGATTCCAGCCTTCCAGGAGGCATATGGCAACATAAAACATGCAGTCTCGTTCCCAACAATGCCATAGTTCCTGAAATGTTTCACAGATACTACACAGGCTCTTGGATTGCATAGCTGTACTAACTGATTATGATTCCCAACTTCCCAAGAACTAGTACATTTACATTTCTTCTCAAGAGCATTATCGTAGTTGTGCACTTCAACAATTGCCGAATGCCAAGTCTAGGAAACATTATACTCTAGTAAAATAATAAGACTGGTAAAAGGATATCTATGGTACTTTGTACCGTTAAGTTTTCTATTAAACCATTGTGCTAATTGGGGAAAAGTAGTGCTCCTTGACTGAACAATATTCGATATTCATGCTTTTCAGTACAGCCTGCAATTAATTCTTGATTAATACTCTCTTTAACCTAATTAACCAGTGAATAAGCTATGTCCTTTGTGCCATTTCTGCAGATGTTGAAAATGTATATATGTGAGAGGAGAGATATGTGGTGCCAGAAGAACTTACCCCAATAACACAACCATCGCTACAACATTGTATTCCTGCATCCGCGTAGCAATACTACAATTTGAATTTTGTTCCAACAGAACCTGTTCAGACATTAGGTTAAGATGGCAAAACTTTAAGCATAAGTAGTGACAGCAAATAAGATCAATCTGCTCAAGCACATGCTAGGAGAAGGGCACAAGTTTTTACGGAGTCAATAAAGAGAGGCTGATCTTCCGAAAGAACATGATTGATGCTCTTGTAAGAGTTGAAGTCCCATATTTCTCCACTTTCATACCGACCACTTGTAAACCAATCTACAAGGACCAAGTTTGAACTGCTGGAAACATGGAACACTTGCTTCTGGTAGTACCGAGCGGTTGAGAAGCAGGTTACGGGATCTGGAATAACTGCTAGCAGTGCATCTTTCCCAACTGTTGCCTACTGCATGTAACAAAAGATCGTTATATTTTTAAGAACGGAAGCACTCATCTTAGAATATGAGGCCAAGTGATAGAAATTTTCTGTTGACGAAGCATTACCTCTAGTGCCTGTTCAGAACATTTTAAACCCACAGCCTTGTAAACCTGCAGATATAATTGACGATCAGAAGACCTGCCAAGACTTCCTGGACCATAGCTTTTACAGTCCACATTTGGTGATCATCGAATAGAAGGATTTGTAAACTGATACAACATAACTCGAAAGGCACACCAGTAGAATGTTGTCGAGTAGCTAGTTTCTCTTGCTTCGGTATAAAAAAGGCTCATGGTAGAAAGAGCAAATTAATTGAAAACCCACATTTTCCTGCAGCTCCTAATTAAGTTGGAGAAAACCTGGTCATCTCCAGAGTATCTGGATTGTATTGTGTCCTAGTACCTAGCTTGGCATGTTCAACATCATGGTAAACACCATTAATATAGGAAAATGTTACCCAAGTGTGGCCACGGCTATCAAAAGTCTAGTAGTAGAAAGACACTTAACGCCACGAAGCTATGCATATTTGGAAGTGTATTGTCAGACATCGTCAATTGACTGAAGAATCTAAGGAGTGTTCTGTCCAATTGACAACCAGAAACATAACAGGTACTAGAATCACCTTGGTGGAGGCCTGTGTCGTCATCGCCGCCGTGCAGCCGTCGCCGACGCTCACCGTGCACGAGATCCTATCCCCCTGAAACAACATAACACATTAGGCACCAGCAGTTGGTCCCCCGAGAAGGGCGATCGAAGGGGACGAGACGGAAGGCTCACGGAGACGATGCCGCCGCCGTAGGTGAGGGAGTACAGCCAGACGGCGCCAGAGGAGGCGGGACCCACCTGCCACACATGGCGTGGTCAGTTAGGCGAGCCAATCTAGTTCATCTCTGCGCGCGCGGGGAAGGACGTACGCACCTTGGAGGGGACGATGATCTTGAGGGGATACTTCGCAAAGCATCTGGTGACCGCCGACCTCCCCCTAACCTTCTCCACCCGCACCACGCCGGTCGACGTAGGCGCGGCCGGCTCTTCGTCGGCGACCGCGTCCAGTTCCATTCCCCCCTGGCCCCGAGACTGAGAGCTGCGAGGCTGAGGCCTTGAGAGACGAGTCAACTCGGCCACTTTCCCGGCCGCAGAAAGAAAAGAAATCGAAGTTTGGGCCGCATTGAAAATTCATAAGCACACCATACGTTTACACATATGGGCTGGATTGGAGGCAGGCCGTGGAGGAGCTCGGCTGGTATGGCATTCCACTTTGGAAAATGATTGGCCTTTCTCGGGATACGTGACTTTCTATTCCTCGGGCGCGCGACACTTCAGTGATGGGGCTAGATTTGATCGAGAGTTTTCGTGCGCGATTCCTCATCTCCCTCTCGCCTGTTTCAAGGCAAACAGCCGCGCGCTTCGCTGTCTCCGCTTTGTCGTGCCTTGTCTCGGCTGGTCGCGGCTTCTCTTGCTATGCGTCGCTGGAGCTCGTCGCGCGCTGAGCTCGCCACGCGCCGGTCGTATCTGTGCTTGTCGTGCTGAGCTCGTCACGCGCCGACCGGCTGTGCTCGCCGCGCGCCGGCCGCAGCTTGTCGTGCGCCACCGGAGCTCACCGCGCCCTCTTCTTTGCCCGCACAGCCGTGCCACCATGGACCAGATCGTCTCCAGCGGACCGCTGTGCACCGCCCGCAGCTTGTCGTCGCGGCTACGAGCACAATCCCGACGACGATGCGTTGCAGCGACGCTCTGCTACATATGATGTTCGGTGTTTTTATTTTTAACCCAGTATAATATTACTCTGCTACATTCGGTGTCTGGCGTTGCTATCACAGTATAGAGTGTTTGCTACTTTAGTCTTTAGTCGGCCAGTATTGTTATTTTTATTTGTTGTTACTACTAGCGTTTTGCTACTTTAGCATATTATTTTTTCTAAGTATTCCTATATTTTTTTGCTACTTTTACACAATTTGTTTGCTACAACCGATTTTTATGGTTTTGCTACGAGTCCTCCGGCGAGAGTCTCCGGTGATGTCTTCGCCGAAGTCGGTTTTGCTATATTAGCAAAAATATTTTGCTATAACCGTTTTGTGGTTTTGCTACATTAGTGTAAATTATTAGCTACGATGTCTCCGGCGACGATTTTTCTAGCAAGAGTCTCCGGCGATGTCTCCGGCGAACTCAGTTTTGCTACATTAGGATATATTTTTTGCTACAAGATCTCCGGCGAGGTCTCCGGCAAGGTACATTCTATTTGGTCTTTTTTTTGAAACGAACCGTTTTCTGCTACGTGTAGCAAAAGCGGGACCATTTATAGCAAAAGCGGGAAGAAGGCAGGAGGAAGGGATCGGAGTCGTTGATCTGATTAGATCCGACGGTTGGGGACCCGGGGGATGGAAAGTTTCCATCCCCGGGGGGACGCGTAGCACGATCCTTTCACTTTTACATTTCCTTGGCTGTCATGGAACATCGCGGGTGAGGCCACGCTCGTCTGGCTGCTCTACACGCCGCCGTTGACATGGTTACACCCTGCGGGTACACGACCTTAGCATACCTGGTCCAGTCCAAGGAAGGCCTATGACAAATATACGCCAGCCCATGAAGACTTTCGGGTGGCCAGGGCCCATGACGTCTTCGGATCCTTGAAGAGCAAGACTAGAGTAGATAGAAAATTCAAAGGGGTACACCCTAAAACCAATAACCGACTCGATCTATGCCCGGGACCTGCCTACCTCTATATAAATGCCAGAAGGGCACGTCGAGGAGGATCTCTGACAATCTCTCGCACACCACTGCATACACACGTCCACGCCAGATTGCATCTAAATACCCCTATAACCTTCGGTTCCGCCGTAATCAAGAGCAGACAAGCAGGAGTAGGGTTTTCCCTCCGGGGGGCTAAACCTGGGTAAACCTCGTTTCCCCGTGTTGCTTGTTTGCTAACCGTTCCGTGATCTCCAGCATCCCCATCTTCTCCAAAACCCAAGTCCATAATAATGGACATTAACGAGATTAAACCTCGTCCATTGGCGTCGTTTGTGGGAACTGGGGACGCTGATTGTGCGATCGTGACGGTTCCAACCCGAGCGATCTACAACTCCGTGGCGACGGAGAGTCATCTCCTCTTTGGTGCCTTCGACTTCACCGCCACTCACCGGCCACCATGAAGGACTTCGAGCCCGTTGGCGACGGACTCGAGATCCTATTCGGGAGCTTCTTCTTCCAGGTGGGACAAACCGGCACCCTCCGTCTCCCAGAGCGGGTGCCCCTGCCATCGATCAGGCCCGCTTTGAAGGGTTTCGCGGCATAGTAAATCAAAATTTTCTACGGATGCGAACAGAGGGAAGCCAAGATCTAATCTAGGAGATGCAAACAACGAGAGAGATTGGATTAGATCTTCATACCCTTGAAGATTCGCACAGCGGAACGTTCGTCGGAACGTGGGTGATGTAGTCGTACTCGCTTCTCCTCCTCGTGATCCGATCCGATCTAGCACCACAAGTGGCGATGCCTCCGTGAGATGCACACGTGCGGCACCTTGACGTCTCCTCCTTCCTTGGTCCAGCAAGTATGGTGGAGAGATGGGTTGGATCTACAACGCGACGGCGCGGTGCAATTGGTGGAGAATTTCTGCAGCAGGGCTTCGCCTACAAGCAGTCGGGAGGGAGAGAGGAGGGCAGCAGGGCGGCTAGGGTTGGAGGGGAAGGTGTAGGGGGTTGGTGCGCCCCCAGCCCTCTATATATAGAGGGGTGGGCGCAGCCCTAGCCCCTCCCCCAAGCCAAGGCCGGCGGCCCCAAGGAGGAAGAGTGGGGGGCAAGGAAACCCCCCCTTCTAGAAGCTCTATCTAGAGTTTAAACCTCTCTTGGCCGGCTGGGCCCTATGGGGCCTTGTGCCCCTGGCCCAATGCGGCCAGGGCACTCCCTCATAGGCCCATGCCCCCTCCCGGAAGGCGTGGCCACGTTGGTCCCCTTCCGGAAGGTTCTAGAAGCTTCCGGTACAATACCGATTAACCCGGAACAATTCCGAACTCCAAAAACTGCACTGCCTTATATGAATCTTATTCTCCGGACCACTCCGGAACCTCTCGTGATGTCCCGGATCCCATCCAAGACTCCGAACAAAAACTCATAAACCAATTATCCAATCTATCCTAGCGTCGAGACACGTTAAGTGTGTGACCCTGCGGGTTCGAGAATATGCAGACATGATCTTCTATCAATAATCAACAACGGGGTCTGGAAACCCATATTGACTCCCACACATTCATCGATGATCATATCGGATTAACCACGATGCCAGGATTCAATCAATCCCATATATATATTCCCTTCGTCTCGCGATATTTTACTTGCCCGAGATTCGATCGTCGGTATCGTCATACCTAGTTCAATCTCGTTCACAGCAAGTACTTTACTCGTTCCGTAATCCGATATCACTTTGTGATTAACTCCTTAACCACATGCTTGCAAGCGGTGTTGATATCGATTACTGAGTGGGCCCGAAGTATATCTCTCCGACTTGGGAGGGACAAATCCCATCTCGATACATACAACCCAACAGATACTTTCCGATCACCTGAGAGACACCTTTATGATCACCCTCTCATAGGATGACGTTTGATGACCTCAAAGCTTTCTTCCGATACCAGGGAGTTGTATTATCTCATGGTCTAAGGAATACAATATTTGACATAAGAAAAGCTTCGCAAAGATGAACACGATGACACGATCTAATTGCTTCGCTTAGTTTGGGTCTGTCCATCACATCATTCTCCCAATGATATGATCTCATTATTAATTGACAACTCATGTCCATGGTTAGGAAACCTTAACCATCATTAATCAATGAGCTAGTCCATAGAGGCGTACTAGGGACACGGTGTTGTTTACAAACCACACAAGTATTAATGTTTCCGCTTAATACAATTCTAGCATGGAATATAAACTTTATCATGAACAAGAATTATAATAATAACATCTTTATTATTGCCTCTAGGGCATAATTCCAACAGTCTCCCACTTGCACTAGAGTCAATAATCTAGTTTACATTTGGCAACAATCTCACACCCATGGCACTGAGGTGCTGATCATGTTTTACACATGGAAGAGGTTTAGTCAATGGATCTGCGACATTCAGATCTGTATGTACTTTGCTAATCTTCAGATCTCCATCTGCTATATAATCTCGGATTATATGGAACTTGCGGTTGATATGCTTGGTCTTTGGATGATATCTTGGTTCCTTAGCGAGTGCTATGGCGCCAGTGTTGTCACACAATATCTCCAGTGGGTCCAATGCACTTGAAACCACGCCAAGCTCACTGATGAAGTTTCTGATCCAAACTCCTTCAATTGACGCTTCTGCAGCAGCCATGTATTCCGCTTCTACTGTAGATCCCGCGATCACGCTTTGCTTGCAGCTTCTCCAGCTCACAGCTCCTCCATTCAAAATATACATGTATCCTGTCTGAGATTTAGAATCATCCTTGTCGGTGTCGAAACTAGCGTCGACGTAACCTTTTACGACGAGCTGTTCATCACCCCCATGGACTAAGAACATTTCTTTAGTCCTATTTAGGTACTTTAGGATGTTCTTCACGGCTGTCCAGTGTTCCACTCCTGGATCACTTTGATATCTGCTCGTCAAACTAAGAGCATTGGACACATCCGGTCTAGTACACAGCATGGCATACATGATCGAACCTATGGCCGAGGCATAAGGCACTTTGCTCATAGCTTCCCTATCATTTACCGTAGCTGGATACTGAGCCTTGCTCAATATCTTACCTGACAACATAGGCACTGAACCTTTCTTTGCCTTATCCATTCTGAACCTTTTCAGAACTTTGTCTAGGTATGTACTCTGGCTTAAAGCTATCAGGCGTCTTTGTCTATCTCTATAGATTTTGATGCCCAATATATAAGCAGCTTCACCTAGGTCTTTCATTGAAAAACACTTGTTCAAATAACTCTTCACATCGTTAAGCATGTTAATGTCATTTCCAATAATCAATATGTCATCCACATATAGTACCAGAAATGTCACTGAGCTCCCACTCACTTTCTTGTAGATACAAGCTTCGTAGAAATTTGGAACAAATCCAAAGCTCTTGATCACTTGATCAAAACGAAGGTTCCAACTCCGAGATGCTTACTTCAGTCCATAAATGGAACGCTGAAGTTTGCATACTTTATCAGCATCCTTAGGATCGACAAAACCTTCGGGTTGCATCATATACAACTCTTCATCAATGTTGCCATTGAGGAACACAGTCTTGACATCCATCTGCCATATTTCATAATCATGAAACGCAGCAATTGCTAATAGAATCCGAATGGACTTAAACATCGCTACGGGAGAGAAAGTCTCATCGTAGTCAACACCTTGAACTTGTCGAAAACCTTTCGCGACAAGCCATGCTTTATAGACGGTAACATTACCATCCGCGTCCGTTTTCTTCTTGAAGATCCATTTGCACTCAACAGCCTTTCGGTCGCTAAGAGGGTCCACCAAAGTCCATACTTGGTTTTCGCTCATGGATCCCAATTCGGATTTCATGGCTTCTAGCCATTTCTGAGAGTCTGGGCTCATCATCGCTTCCTCATAGTTCGTAGGTTCACTGTCTTCTACTAACAAGACAGCAAGACAGGGTTGCCGTACCACTCAGGAGGGGCACGTGACCTTGTCGACCTGCGATGTTCAGTAGCAGCATCGTCCGAAGCTTCATGATCCTTGTCATTAGCTTCCTCTATAGTTGGTGCAGGCGGCACTAGAACAATTTCAGGTGCTGCGCTACTCTCCAATTCAAGAGAAGGTTCAATAACCTCGTCTAGCTCTACTTTCCTCCCACTCACTTCTTTCGAGAGAAACTCCTTCTCAAGAAAGGAACCGTTCTTTGCGACAAACACTTTGTCTTCGGTTCTGTGATAGAAGGTATACCCAATAGTTTCCTTAGGGTATCCTATGAAGACGCATTTCTCCGCTTTGGGTTCGAGCTTGTCTGGCATCAACTTCTTGACGTAAGCTTCGCATCCCCAAACTTTAAGAAACGACAACTTAGGTTTAGCACCAAACCATAGTTCATACGGTGTCGTCTCAACGGATTTAGATGGTGCCCTATTTAAAGTGAATGCAGCGGTTTCTAATGCATAACCCCAAAATGATAACGGCAAATCAATAAGAGACATCATTGATCGGACCATATCTAATAGGGTTTGATTCCGGCGTTCAGACACACCATTGCACTGTGGTGTTCCGGGTGGCGTGAGTTGTGAAACGATTCCACTTGCTTTAAGATGCGTGAGAAAATCATAACTCAAATATTCACCTCCACGATCGGATCGTAGAAACTTAATCTTTCTGTTACGATGGTTCTCCACTTCATTCTGAAATTCTTTGAACTTTTCAAACGTTTCAGATTTATGTTTCATTAAATAGATATACCCATATCTACTTAAGTCATCGGTAAAAGTGAGAAAATAGCGATATCCACAGCATGTCGAAACACTCATCGGTCCGCATACATCGGTATGTATGATTTCCAACAAGTCCGTTGCTCGCTCCATCATACCGGAGAACGGGCTTTTGATCATCTTGCCCATGAGGCATGGTTCGCATGTGTCAAATGATTCAAAATCAAGAGACTCCAAAAGTCCATCAGAATGGAGTTTCTTCATGCGCTTTACATCAATATGACCTAGACGACAGTGCCACAAATAAGTAGTATTATCACTATCTACTTTGCATCTCTTAGCCTCAATGTTATGGATGTGTGTTTCATCCCTTTCGAGATTTAGAAGAAATAAACCATTCACAATAGGTGCATGACCATAAAAGATGTTACTCATATAAATAGAACAACCATTATTCTACGATTTAAATGAATAACCGTCTTGCAATAAACAAGATCCAGAAATAATGTTCATGCTCAACGCAGGCACATAATAACACTTATTAAGGTTTAAAACTAATCCCGAAGGTAAAACTAAGGAGAGCGTGCCGACGGCCATCACATCAACTCTTGATCCGTTGCCAACGCGCATCGTCACCTCATCCCTCGCAAGCCGCCGTCTATTCCGTAGCTCCTGTTTCGAGTTACAAATATTAGCAACTGAACCGGTATCAAATACCCAGGCACTACAACGAGGGCTAGTAAGGAAAACATCAATAACATGTATATCAAATATACCTTTGATGGTGCCAGCCTTCTTGTCCGCTAAGTACTTCGGACAGTTGCGCTTCCAGTGACCCTTGTCCTTGCAATAGAAGCACTCAGTGTCCGGTTTAGGACCAGACTTGAGCTTCTTCTCAGCAGGGGCAACGTGCTTGCCGCCGCCTTTCTTGAAGGGCTTCCTTGCACCCTTACCTTTCTTGAAGGTGGGGGGCTTGTTGACCATCAACACATGATTATTCTTTTTGATGTTCACCTCCTCTACTTTCATCTTAGCAAAGAGCTCAGTGATCATATCAGTGGAACCAATCTGATTGTGATCAACTACAAAACTTTTGTAGCTAGGAGTGTCAATCTTGAGATCCTCCGGAATCTTGCAGTCCAGTTGCTCAAGGCGTTGAGTGTAGCCCGTCATCTCAATGGCGTTCTCACTAACGGAACTCCCTTCCTCCATCTTGTAGTTAAAGAATTTCTTAGAGATCTCATATCTCTTAGAACGGGCCTGAGTCTGAAACATGTTTTTCAGCTCCTCGAGAATCTCAAAGGGCCCAGCGAACTCCTCAAAACGATTTTGAAGATCCGTTTCCATAGCATACAACATGGCGATCTTAATCAAATCATAATCATCCTTGCGCGACTGATAAACAAATTTTTCATCAGCCGGCGCATCTATAGCAGGGGCGTCACCTAGCGCTTTCTCAAGGACATAGTCCTTTTGTCCGCCAGCGAGAATGATTCTCAGAATGCGAAACCAATTGGTGAAGTTAGACCCATTGTTTTTAAGCTTTTCTTTCTCAGCAAAAACGTTGAAGTTGAAGTTGGACTTAGCCATGTGATCTACAATATTTTCAAGTACATATTAGACTATGTTCATGATAACTAGTTCAACTTTTAATCAAATTACTAGATGAACTCCCACTAAATTCAACATCCCTCAAGTTGTTTAGTGAACATGATCCAAATTCACCACACCTAATCCGATCATCACGAGAAGAGATGTGGTTTCAATGGTGGACAACAAAGTGTCGATCATATCATTCATATGACTCATGCTTAACCTTTCGGTTCATGTGTTCCGAGGCCATGTCTGTACATGCTAGGCTCGTCAAGTCAAACCCAAGTATTTCCGCGTGTGCAAAACTGGCTTGCACCCATTGTATGTGAGCGTAGAGTCTATAGCACCCGATCATCACGTGATGCTTGGACACGACGAACTTTCGCAACGGTGCATACTTGGGGAGAACACAGTTTTATCTTGATCTTTAAGTGAGGAATCATCTTATAATGCTACAGTCGCGATCTAAGCATAATAAGATACATAAAAGGATAAACATCACATGCATATAACTTTATGTGACATGGTATAGCCAATCTTCGCGCAATGATCTCCATCTTGTGCGTGCCGGCATGATCTCCATCACTCCACCATGATTGCCTCCACCACGAATAGCAACTACAAGTATTGCTAACTACTTAGCGATAAAGTAAAGCTATTACATGGAGTATAAGAAGTTGACTCGCAGGTCATACACAATTATAAAGACAACCATATGGCTCCTGTCGGTTGTGTACTCATTGACATGCAAGTCGTGAAACATTACAAAACATGATCATCGCATACATTATACACATCACATCTTGGGCCATATCATATCACAGAAAACACTCCCTGCAAAAACAAGTTAGACGCCTCTACTTTGTTGTTGCATGTTTTACGTGGCTTATGGGATTAGCAAGCTAAGAACGATTCTTACCTACGGAAAGCCACAACGGTGATATTATGGTTGCCAAACTCCGGTGTTAAACCCATGACAACTATAGTGAGAGAAACAGGCATCCACCAGCCGCATGTGTGGAACAAGCCACACGTCAAGTGCGGAGCCGGTCTCGCGAACGATGTCGCGTAAGGTTGGCCTAGACTGCTTCAATCTCACTATCCCGCGTCATAAGAAGAACACAAACAAGAGGCTTGCAACAGAAAACATCAACGCCCGCAATAACCATGTTACGTTCTACTCGTGAAACACATCTACGCATAGATCTAGCTCTGATACCACTGAAGGGCTTCGCGGCATAGTAAATCAAAATTTTCTACGGATGCGAACAGAGGGAAGCCAAGATCTAAACTAGGAGATGCAAACAACGAGAGAGATTGGATTAGATCTTCATACCCTTGAAGATTCGCACAGCGGAACGTTCGTCGGAACGTGGGTGATGTAGTCGTACTCGCTTCTCCTCCTCGCGATCCGATCCGATCTAGCACCACAAGTGGCGATGCCTCCGTGAGATGCACACGTGCGGCACCTTGACGTCTCCTCCTTCCTTGGTCCAGCAAGTATGGTGGAGAGATGGGTTGGATCTACAACGCGACGGCGCGGTGCAATTGGTGGAGAATTTCTGCAGCAGGGCTTCGCCTACAAGCAGTCGGGAGGGAGAGAGGAGGGCAGCAGGGCGGCTAGGGTTGGAGGGGAAGGTGTAGGGGGTTGGTGCGCCCCCAGCCCTCTATATATAGAGGGGTGGGCGCAGCCCTAGCCCCTCCCCCAAGCCAAGGCCGGCGGCCCCAAGGAGGAAGAGTGGGGGGCAAGGAAACCCCCCCTTCTAGAAGCTCTATCTAGAGTTTAAACCTCTCTTGGCCGGCTGGGCCCTATGGGGCCTTGTGCCCCTGTCCCAATGCGGCCAGGGCACTCCCTCATAGGCCCATGCCCCCTCCCGGAAGGCGTGGCCACGTTGGTCCCCTTCCGGAAGGTTCTAGAAGCTTCCGGTACAATACCGATTAACCCGGAACAATTCCGAACTCCAAAAACTGCACTGCCTTATATGAATCTTATTCTCCGGACCACTCCGGAACCTCTCGTGATGTCCCGGATCCCATCCAAGACTCCGAACAAAAACTCATAAACCAATTATCCAATCTATCCTAGCGTCGAGACACGTTAAGTGTGTGACCCTGCGGGTTCGAGAATATGCAGACATGATCTTCTATTAATAATCAACAGCGGGGTCTGGAAACCCATATTGACTCCCACACATTCATCGATGATCATATCGGATTAACCACGATGCCAGGATTCAATCAATCCCATATATATATTCCCTTCGTCTCGCGATATTTTACTTGCCCGAGATTCGATCGTCGGTATCGTCATACCTAGTTCAATCTCGTTCACAGCAAGTACTTTACTCGTTCCGTAATCCGATATCACTTTGTGATTAACTCCTTAACCACATGCTTGCAAGCGGTGTTGATATCGATTACCGAGTGGGCCCGAAGTATATCTCTCCGACTTGGGAGGGACAAATCCCATCTCGATACATACAACCCAACAGATACTTTCCGATCACCTGAGAGACACCTTTATGATCACCCTCTCATAGGATGACGTTTGATGACCTCAAAGCTTTCTTCCGATACCAGGGAGTTGTATTATCTCATGGTCTAAGGAATACAATATTTGACATAAGAAAAGCTTCACAAAGATGAACACGATGACACGATCTAATTGCTTCGCTTAGTTTGGGTCTGTCCATCACATCATTCTCCCAATGATATGATCTCATTATTAATTGACAACTCATGTCCATGGTTAGGAAACCTTAACCATCATTAATCAATGAGCTAGTCCATAGAGGCGTACTAGGGACACGGTGTTGTTTACAAACCACACAAGTATTAATGTTTCCGCTTAATACAATTCTAGCATGGAATATAAACTTTATCATGAACAAGAATTATAATAATAACATCTTTATTATTGCCTCTAGGGCATAATTCCAACACGCTTCATGGGCTCCACACCCCGTGCTATGCACATCACCATTGACAGACGAGTCCTATGGCAGCAGCAGCTGCAACTCCGATCTATGTGATTCACCATCGGACGAAGGGACCTACGGTTCCGGATCCGAAAGTTATGGCAGTAGCAATCCGATCTACGAGCGCTACCAGTGCGTTGCGGTCATCCAAGATCAGGAACACAATCCGCCACCCAACCCGCAGGGTAGAAACGGTGGAAACAGAAGAAGCCAATCCCCCCACCCAATAGGGACAACAACGATCGGGTCATCCACCTCAGCAAGGAGGGATGGGCTCAAGCACGTGAGTCCGTAGCAGGCAACAAGATCCTGCCCGCCAATGCCTCACGAGACCTACTGATGGCATACCACATGCTCCTCATCGAGGAGCACAAGAAGCAGATCAAGATGCAGGAAGTGCTTGACAAGCGCAAGAAAGTAGCCTCGGAGTCCAGCGCGCGACGAGCTGCGCTCTCCGCCATGGACATTGGCTCCAGCTCGCACGACAACCACGACAACAAGCACCATTCTCGGATGGAGAACATGGACCCCAAGGAGCGTCGCGAGGTGACTCGGGCCCTCAACGCGTCCTTCATGGAGATGGACGTCGACGGCAACGTCATCCCAAAGACGCCCCAATCATGGCAGCCATCGCGTACCTCGCATCTCACCCACCTCCGGAGGGGGACCCGAAAAGGGCCATGCATAAGTACGCGCTTACTGGACTCGGACTCGTCGGAGCTGCGCTCCACGAAGAAGCTCCTGCGGAGCCAAAGAAGAAGGCTACGGTCAAGTTCAACCGTAGCCCCACACCTTCATCCGAAGATGAAGAGCACGACCTTCCTCGAAGGCACAAGAGCTCACGCCATCGCAGCCGCGATTACGACGCCCAAAGCGAGCTCACCCAGCGCAAAATCGACAAAATGCTTGCCAAGCGTACATGCTCATCTGAACCTGAGATGGAAGAAGACGAAGGAGAACTCTGCGGAGCCCGATGCTTCAGCGGATCTGTTCGACGGACAAGGATGCCGCGGAACTTCAAGCTTCCTTCGGACACTCCGAAGTTTGATGGCACACAGGATCCCAAGGCGTGGCTCAGCGATCACTTGTCGTCCGTCAAGCTGCACGGCAGAAACAAGGAAACCGCCATGCAATGCCTGCAGCTGCAGCTGACAGGCGCAACTCGGATCTGGCTTAGCATCTTATCCTCAGGATCCATCCGAAGCTGGGAGGAGCTGGCGTATAGTTTCGTCCGAAACTTCAAGGGCACCAGCAAGAGGCCTGCCTCGATCGAGGAGCTGCGGGCCTGCACCCAACGAATGGGCGAATCCATTCGCTCGTACATACTGCGCTGGGCCAACACCAAGAATTCCGCGGCGCACATCTCCGAGGAGAGAGCTATCGACGCCTTCAAAGACGGCGTCAAACACCAGGACTTGAAGGAGGAACTTGGGCGCGTCAAGCCCAAGACACTTGACCACCTCATGGATATCGCCAACAGGTGGGCCGATGGCGAGGACTCCATCCACCGAGCGCACTGGAAGGAGGAAGATGACTACGGCCAGCGACGTGAACGCCGTAGAAAGAGAAGATCGCGCGTCTACGACGATCGCGATGGACAAAACATGGTCGCGGCTGGCTACGTCGACCGCCGCAGCAACGGCAACCGCAACAGCGGCGGATACCGCGGAAGCAACTTCCGCAACGAAGGACGCTCAACGCAGTCGTGGTAGCGCCGCGGCCGCGACGACGGACCGACAACATACGAAAAACTGTCGGGTCCATGTACCATCCACTTCTACATCGACAAGCAGGATGGTAAGAAGAAGGCAAGCCACATGCTCAAGGACTACCGCGAGTTCCAGAAACTCAGCGAGAGCATGGCCCAGATGAGGCAGCAAGCCCCAAACCCTGGATACGGGAACGCACCCGCACCTGGCGAGATTGCACATGGAGCTCCTCCACCATCACCTGCGGGATGCCCGAACCACCCAATTGTTGGAGATATGCCCAAGAGGAAATAATAAAGTGGTTATTATCATATCTTCATACTTATGATAAATGTTTACATACCATGCTATAATTGTATTAATATGAAACATTAATACTTGTGTGATTTGTAAACATAAAAGAGTCCCTAGTAAAGCCTCTTGTTAAACTAGCTTGTTGGTTAATATATGATCATGGTTTCCTGATTATGAACATAGAGATGTTATTAACAACAGGCTCATATTATTAGGAGAATGGTATGATGGACATACTCCTATAGATAAGCGTAGCATAAAGATCAAGTCATTTTAATAGTTCAATTGCTATAACCTTTCTGATACATAGTAACCTAATTCCTTCGACCATGAGATCATGCTTATCACCATCACCGGAAGGATGCTTTGATGACATCAAACACCACACCATAACTGGGTGGCTATAAAGGTGGCATTGAGTGTTCGGAAAGTATGGGTTGAGACACATGGATCAAGAGTGGGATTTGTCCATCCATATGACGGATAGATATACTCTGGTCCCTCTCGGTGGAATGTCATCCAATTAGCTTGCAAGCATGTGACTGGTTCACAAGGGATCACATGCCACGGGAACGAGAAAAGAGTACTTATCAGTAACGAGGTTGAACTAGGTATGCAGAGATACCGACGATCAAAACCTCGGATAAGTAAATTATCATGAGACAAAGGGAAATTGGTATCGTATGTAAGTGGTTCATTCGATCGCAAAGTAATCATAGAAATATGTGGGAGCCATATGAATTTCCAGATTCCTCTATTGGTTATTCTTCGGAGAAGTATCTTGATCATGTCCGCATAATTCACGAACCATAGGGAGACACACTTAAGGATTCAATGTTGTTGAGTAGTTATGGAATGATGATTAAGATACCGAATGTTGTTCGGAGTCTCGGATAGGATCCAGGATATCACGAGGAGATCCGAAATGGTCCGGAGAATAAGATTCATATAAGGAAAGTCATGTTTCGGGGTTGGAGAATGGTTCCGGTGTTTTCATCGGGAATGTTCTAGAAGGTTCCGGAATGTCCGGCACTCCGGAGGGGAAGGGTACATGAATGTGTCATTACAAGTTGGAATGGTTGCATCATGTACTAGGTGTCATCGCTGAGCAAAATAAAGGGATAATTCAAATCCTAGTTTGAAAAGTCAAATGCCAATTTGAAAAGTCAAACGGCAAGTTTGCATGGTGGAGGGAGAGTAGGAAACCTACTTGGGGAGGAAGTCCCTCTCCCTCCACCGCCGGCCTTGGAAGCCGAGTTGGGGAGGGACTCCCCTCCCCTTGGCCGGCCCCCTCCACCTATATAAGGAGGGGCAGGGCTGCCCCTCCAAGACACACACCTTGCCCCTCTAAACCTAACCCTAGCCGCCGCCGGCCACCACAGCCGCCGCCCTAGGGTTTGCCCAAGCCGCCGACTTGGGGCAATCCCCTTGCCCTAGCCGCTGGCCTAGCTCCCTCTACTTGGTGCCTCTAAACCCTAGATCGCCAAGCCTCTCTCATAGTCCACCATACTCGCTCCGGCTTAAGGCAAAGCCCTGCAAGATCTCCCCTCTACTTCCGGTACCACGCCGTCATGCTGCCGGAATCACGAGGAGAGTGCTACAACCTTCGCTACCTGCTGGAACAAGGGAGAGGAAGGTCTTCATCGAGTACCGAACGTGTGACCGACTGCGGGAGCGCTGCCGGAACGCGGCGCCGGAAGGATCGTCTACGCGATCTTGAGATCGGAAAGAGTACGACTACATCACCCACGAGAATCCGCTCTCGTTAACCGCTTTGGAATCTTCGAGGGTGAGTTCATCTATTGACTCGTTGCTACAATCTAGTAGATAGATCTTTGCTTGTTTGTTTGCATGCGGTAGAATTTTTTTGTTTTCCATGCTACGAACCCCTACACCAATCGCGCCCGCCCAGAATAAAGGTGGGCATGGGTACCCCGTGCCGAAAGGATCACTGATGATCCAAAAATGGCGCCCAACAAATACGGTGCAGAAGAAAATCACCTGTCAGATCAATCTGGCCATGACAGGACCACCCGCCATCCCTGAGTACCTCAGCGTGTCGGAGTCCTGCATCACGTTCATCCATTCGGATCACCCTTGCCAGGTCCCTCGCCTAGGTCATATTGCCCTGGTGCTTGAGGCGCAGATCAGAGGTTTCGACATGAGCCGCGTCTTCATGGACGGCGGCAGCGGCATCAACCTGATGTTCGCTAGCACCCTAGCAGTAATGCGGATCCTGCTGTGCAGCCTGGAACAGTCAGACACAACGTTCCATGGCAACCTGATGTTCGCTAGCACCCTAGCAGTAAGCCGGATAACTTCTGATGTGAGCGACTCGAGTTCGAAGTGGTGGACTGGCCATCACAATACCATGCCATCCTCGGACGTGTGGCATTCACAAGGTTCCTGGCAGTACCGCACTACGTGTACCTGCTACTCAAGATGCCAGGACCCAGGGGTGTCATCACAGTCCACGGGAGCTTCACTCGATCGGACCAGTGCGACAGGGACTTCAACAGAATCTCCCAGTCATTCGGCAAGCAGGAGGAGCTCGTAAGGCTCCACGAGGTGACGGACAACGGGGCACCCCCAGTCGCAAGACAGAACGCACCATACATGTCCTTCGACTCGACCATCAACACAAAGAAGGTGCAAGTACACCCGATGGATGCCTCCAAGACGGCGTTGATCGCCAACGACCTCAGTCCCACATAGGAAAGCGCGCTCGTCGAATTCCTCCGTGAGCGCTAGGAAATCTTCGCCTGGTGTCCTGCGGACATGCCAGGAGTTCCCAGAGAATTCGCCGAGCACGCACTCAACATCTTTCCAGACACCAAGCCCGTCAAACAGTCCATCTGACGACTGTCCAAACCTCGGGCCGAAGCCATAGGAGTCGAAGTCAACAGACTACTCGCCGCAAACTTCATCAGGGAGATCAAGGAGAGCGAGTGGCTCGCCAATACCTTGATGGTCCCCAAAAAGGACACGGACATCCTGCAGATGTGCGTGGACTTCATATCACTGAACAAGCACTGCCTGAAGGATCACTTCCCCCTCCCTCGGATCAATCAGATAATCGATTCGACTGCAGGATGCGAGAAGCTCTTCCTCGACGCCTACTCAGGCTACAATCATATTAGACTCAAGGTCGAAGATCAAGAAAAAATGGCGTTCATTACGCCGTTCGGAGTGTTTTGCTACAACACAATGCCTTTCGGGCTGAAGAACGCAGGTGCTACGTACCAGCGATGCATGCAGGCATGCCTAAAGGACCAGATCGGCCGCAATATCCAAGTCTATGTCGACGACATAGTCATCAAAACAAGGGAGGCGAGAACGCTCATCGACGATCTCCGTGAGACGTTTGATAATATTGACCGCTACAAGATCAAGCTCAACCCTGAAAAGTGCGCCTTCAGCGTCCCATCTGGCCAGCTGCTCAGCTACTTCATCTCCCAGCGAGGGATTGAGGCGAACCCAAAGAAAATTCGGGCCATAATGGCCATGGAAAAACCGAAGAACCTCAAGGGCGTCCAACAGCTTGCCGTGCGAATCGCGGCATTGAGCAGGTTCATCAGCCGCATGGGCGAAAAGGCTCTACCGTTCTACCAGCTGCTACGCAAAGCAGAAAAATTCGAGTGGACGCCTGAGGCGCATGACACATTCGAAGATCTAAAGCGGCTGCGCTCTACCTCGCCGGTCCTGGTCATGCCAAAGGAACGTGAGCCTTTACTGTTGTACATAGCAGCCACACACCAGGTGGTAAGCATCGTACTGGTGGTCGAGCTACCCGAAGAAGGCAAGGCCCACGGGGTCCAACGCCCAATCTACTACCTCAGCGAGGTATTGACGTCGACAAAGCAGAGGTACCCTCACTACCAGAAACTCGCCTATGGGGTGTTCATGATGGCTCGTCCGCTGAGCCACTACTTCCAGGAGCATCAGGTGATGGTCGTCAACGAAGCACCCCTGAACAACATCCTGAACAATTCGGAGGCCACAGGACGCGTGGCCCTATGGGGCATCGAGCTGTCACCTCTAGACATCGTCTATGAGAAGCGCCACACGATCAAGTCTCAGGTCCTCCTGGACTTCCTCGTACACTGGATGGAGCTGCAGCTGCCAGACACCCTAGACATGACGCAGTAATGGACAATGCACTTCGACGGCTCCAAGCGCGAGGCCGGAGCAGGAGTCGGGGTCATACTGACCTCCCCGCAGGGCGACAAGATCAAGTATGTCCTCCGGATGAAGTTTCGAGCCTCCAACAACGAAGCCGAATACGAGGCCCTCATCCACGTCATGAGGATGGCCAAGATCTGCGGCGCAACACGCCTCGTCATCTACGGCGACTCCAACCTCGTCGTCTAGCAGACGATGAACGAGTGCGACGCGCATGCTGCCAACATGATTGCGTACCGCGCACTCTACAATGCACTCGAAGGAGACTTTGATGGCTGCGAGCTTCGGCACGTTGGAAGAGAAAGCAACGAAGAGGCCGACAGACTCGCCAACATCGGCTCCACCTGCGCACGGGTGCCACCAGGTGTGTTCTTCGAACAGATCTGTGTACCGTCCATCAAAAGGAAATTCCCCAAGGGATCACCCGAAGAAGCAGAACACTCGGGGGCTGCGCTACCCGAAGGACAAGAAGGACCCGAAAAGCTCGACACAGAGGTCGCCGTGGTCAACCTGATGCAGGTCATGGCAGTCGAAGAGACTTGGACGCGGCCATACCTCCGGTACTTGGTGGACGGAGAACTGCCTGATAGCCAGACAGATGCCCGACGCATATCTCGCCGGTCCAAGGCCTTCACCATCATCAATGGCGAGCTGTACAAGCGCAGCATTTCGAGTGTACTAC
This sequence comes from Avena sativa, assembly GCA_916181665.1. Lineage (NCBI taxonomy): Eukaryota > Viridiplantae > Streptophyta > Magnoliopsida > Poales > Poaceae > Avena > Avena sativa. The sequence continues at coordinate 97,225,986 of OV702294.1, forward strand.
AAAGGTGCGTCACCATCTATGATGGCAAAACCATACTCCAAGACATCCACGAGGGCATCTGCGGCCATCATGCGGGCAGCCGCTCCCTCGTCGCCAAAGCTCTACGAGCTGGATTCTACTGGCCAACGGCCATGGACATCGTCCGAAGATGCAACGGGTGCCAAAGGTTCGCCGACAAACCACACACACCCGGATCAGAGCTCAGGCACATACCTTTGGCCTGGCCCTTCGCCCAGTGGGGGCTCGACATGATCGGAAAACTGCCAAGGTCCTCGAAAGGAGGTCACGTCTACCTCCTGGTCGCAGTCGACAAATTCACCAGGTGGATTGACGCCATCCCCGTCACTAACCAAAAGGGCAAAACTGTCGTCAAGTTCTTTAAATCCATTGTCTACAGGTTCGGCGTGCCGCATAGCATCATCACCAACAATGGGTCGAACTTCATCTCCAAAGAATTCCAGGACTTCTGCGAAGACCTCCGAATCAACATCACATACGCCTCCGTGGCGCACCCACAAACAAACGGGTAGGTCGAGAAGGCCAACGGCCTCGTCGGTGCTGGCATTAAGAAGCGCCTAATGAGCCCACTCGAGTGACTCGTGGGTGCCTGGACACAAGAGCTACCCTCAGTTCTGTGGAGCCTGGGCACAACGCCAAACAGCTCAACTGGCTACACGCCCTTCTTCATGGTGCACGGAGCCGAAGCCGTGCTACCAGCAGAGGTACGCCATAAGGCCCCACGGGTCATCGCTTACAGCGAAGCCGAATCGACGGTCGCACTCGAAGACACCGTCCACACACTCGACGAGGCGCGTGACATAGCAGCAGCTCGATCAACGGTGTACCAACAGAGTCTCCGCAACTATCACAGCCGACGGTTGCGCCCAAGGTCCTTTGTCGAAGGAGACCTAGTCTTGCGACTCAAGCAAGAGCGACCGAAGAAATTCGAGTCACCATGGGAAGGACCCTACATCGTCATTGAAGTCATCCCAGGTGGCGCCTATCGCCTCAAGCACGTGGAGTCTTGAGTTGCATACTGCAACCCATGGAATGTCACACAACTGCGACGCTTCTACCCCTAGCTACCTCCCTCTTTTACTTTCAATAAGGCTATTCAGCCAAGGCTACTCAGCCAAACAATGTACCTCCTCCATTACGATATGAATAAAGCTAAGTGTCTCACCCCAAAATTTTGTTTATTGTTCGCATCTTATCCATGTTACAACGCACTCGGGGACTCCCCCCACCTCACGACTTCGTCGACTGAGGATAACACGTGTACACCTGAGTAGCTGACCACGTCAGGCTAACGAAAATGACACGTATACAAACAAAGCGCTACATGCTAAACAACACAATAACCTTTACAGCAAAGGGCAAAACACGTCCAGTCAAATATATACAAATTTTACATCTATCTTTTTTACAGGTCCTACCTATTCTAGAGAATAACCTGCGCACGCTGCTCAAACAGATCTACGATTTGTTCGGCATACTGGCTTACAGCCGCATAATGCGGACGCATATCCCACTCGCCATCATCCGGCCGAGGAGGCGGCCCAGCCGCTATAGCGGACAGATCTACATCAGGACGATGTAACCGCACAAGGGAGAGCGCGGCCTTCACCCCCGCGACAAGCTGATGTCGCACCAGCTCCCTGACAAGATGCACATTTCGAAACTTCGCCAGCAGGCCAGAGAGAGTTGACGGCGCACCATCCAGCGGAAACATTACATGCAGAACCGACGCCAACGAAGAGGTCACCTGACGCAGCACCCGCGATACCTGGTGAACACGATCCTCCACTGTTGCAAGGACCATGGCACGGTCACGGTTCATCCAGAAAAACCCGCCGGCCTCCATGTCCTGCTGGGTCAAGCAGTTGATCCGAACAGCAACACGCTTCTTTTCCTCCCTCGGATCAAGGTTAGCACCTGCAATACTCGCAAAAAGTAAGATGAAGGCCAACAGGCGCATCCGAAGCAATAGGCAACATCTCGAAAAACTCACACTGAAGCTGTTCGGACAAACGACGCAGCTCCGCCATCAAATACTCCTCCCTGGCAGCGCCTCGCTCCGCTTTCGATTTCCAAACATCGGCGTGGCCACGCACCCCAAGCAACTCTTTCTCAAGGCCACGGACACGGTCTCGAAGAAACACAAGCTGCGACGCACCATCTAGAGACGGCCGCAGCTGCGGTGCAGACGAAGTGTCAACGGGAGCATCACCCAAAGGCTCATAGAGTAAAAGAAGACAAAGATATGAACGAGCTGACGAAGAAGCACAGAACTTAGAAATTCATTAGGTGCAGCAAAAAGCCACTGCATGGCACAAGGATCGTTCATAGAAATAATTACAATGAAGGAAACAAAAGCTATCCTACAACTACAAGGCCTAAGAAGCTGCCTCCCCTTGGCCTCTCCCTGCTGCCTCAACGCGTACTCAGCCAACAGGTCAATCAACTTCGGCCCATAATGCTTACAGCGAGAAGCATAGAGGGCGAAGGCTACCTCGGATCCGTCAGCAGCCGTCGGCATCTGGGAGGTGACCTGATGAAGATCCAGCTCCGCTCCAGATGCCAGGTGTTGGAATTATGCCCTAGAGGCAATAATAAAGATGTTATTATTATAATTCTTGTTCATGATAAAGTTTATATTCCATGCTAGAATTGTATTAAGCGGAAACTTTAATACTTGTGTGGTTTGTGAACAACACCGTGTCCCTAGTATGCCTCTATGGACTAGCTCATTGATTAATGATGGTTAAGGTTTCCTAACCATAGACATTAGTTGTCAATTAATAATGAGATCATATCATTGGGAGAATGATATGATGTACAGACCCAAACTAAGCGAAGCAATTAGATCGTGTCATCGTGTTCATCTTTGTGAAGCTTTTCTTATGTCAAATATTGTATTCCTTAGACCATGAGATAATACAACTCCCTGGTATCGGATGAAAGCTTTGAGGTCATCAAACGTCATCCTATGAGAGGGTGATCATAAAGGTGTCTCTCAGGTGATCGGAAAGTACCTGTTGGGTTGTATGTATCGAGATGGGATTTGTCCCTCCCAAGTCGGAGAGATATACTTCGGGCCCACTCGGTAATCGATATCAACACCGCTTGCAAGCATGTGGTTAAGGAGTTAATCACAAAGTGATATCGGATTACGGAACGAGTAAAGTACTTGCTGTGAACGAGATTGAACTAGGTATGACGGTACCGACGATCAAATCTCGGGCAAGTAAAATATCGCGAGACGAAGGGAATATATATATGGGATTGATTGAATCCTGGCATCGTGGTTCATCCGATATTATCATCGATGAATGTGTGGGAGTCAATATGGGTTTCCAGACCCCGCTGTTGATTATTGATATAAGATCATGTCTGCATATTCTCGAACCCGAAGGGTCACACACTTAACGTGTCTCGACGCTAGGATAGATTGGATAATTGGTTTATGAGTTTTTGTTCGGAGTCTCGGATGGGATCCGGGACATCACGAGAGGTTCCGGATTGGTCCGGAGAATAAGATTCATATAAGGCAGTGCAGTTTTTGGAGTTCGGAATTGTTCCGGGTTAATCGGTATTGTACCGAAAGCTTTTAGAACCTTCCGGAGGGGGACCAACGTGGCCCCACCTGTCGGGAGGGCACATGGGCCTATGAGGGAGTTCCCTGGCCGCTTTGGGCCAGGGGCACAAGGCCCCATAGGGCCCAGTCGGCCAAACAAGGGGAAACCCTCATTGGAGCTTCTAGAAGGGGGGGGGATTACTTGCCCCCCACTCCTCCCTCCTTGGCCGCCGGCCTAGGGCTTGGGGGAGGGGTTAGGGCTGGTGCCAACCCCTCTATATATAGAGGGCTGGGGCGCACCACCCCCACACACCTCCTCCTCAACCCTAGCCGCCCTGCTGCCCTCCTCTCTCTCTCCCTCCTGACTGCGCGTAGGCGAAACCCTACCGCAGAAACTCTCCACCGCTTGCACCGCGCCGTCGCGTTGTAGATCCAATCCGTCTCTCCACCATACTTGCTGGACCAAGGAAGGAGGAGACGTCGAGGTGCCGCACGTGTGCATCTCTCGGAGGCATCGCCACTTGCGGTGTTAGATCGGAGCGGATCGCGAGGAGGAGAAGCGAGTACGACTACACCACCCACGTTCCGACGAACGTTCCGCTATGCGAATCTTCAAGGGTATGAAGATCTCATCTAATCCCTCTTGTTGTTTGCATCTCCTAGATTAGATCTTGGATTCCCTCTGTTCGCTTCCGTAATTTTTTTTGATTTACTATGCCGCGAAACCCTTCAGTGGTATCAGAGCTAGATCTATGCGTAGATGTGTTTCACGAGTAGAACGCAACATGGTTGTTGCGGGCGTTGATGTTTTCTGTTGCAAGCCTCTGGTTTGTGTTCTTCTTATGACACGGGATAGTGAGATTGAAGCGGTCCAGGCCAACCTTACGCGACGTCGTTCGCGAGACCGGCTCGGCACTTGACGTGTGGCTTGTTCCACACATGCGGCTAGTGGATGCCTGTTTCTCTCACTATAGTTGTCATGGGATTAACACCGGAGTTTGGCAACCATAATATCACCGTTGTGGCTTTCCGTAGGTAAGAATCGTTCTTAGCTTGCTACTCCCATAAGCCACGTAAAACATGCAACAACAAAGTAGAGGCGTCTAACTTGTTTTTGCAGGGAGTGTTTTCTGTGATATGGCATGGCCCAAGATGTGATGTGTATAATGTATGCGATGATCATGTTTTGTAATATTTCACGACTTGCATGTCGATGAGTACACAACTGGCAGGAGCCATATGGTTGTCTTTATAATTGTGTATGACCTGTGTGTCAACTTCTTATACGCCATGTAATAGTTTCACTTTATCGCTAAGTAGTTAGCAATAGTTGTAGTTGCTATTTGTGGTGGAGGCAATTATGGTGGAGTGATGGAGATCATGCCGGCACGCACAAGATGGAGATCATTGCGCGAAGATTGGCTATACCATGTCACATAAAGTTATATGCATGTGATGTTTATCCTTTTATGTATCTTATTATGCTTAGATCGCGACGGTAGCATTATAAGATGATTCCTCACTTAAAGATCAAGATAAAACTGTGTTCTCCCCATGTGTGCACCGTTGCGAAAGTTCTTCGTGTCCAAGCATCACGTGATGATCGGGTGCTATAGACTCTACGTTCACATACAACGGGTGCAAGCCAGTTTTGCACACGCGGAAATACTTGGGTCTAACTTGACGAGCCTAGCATGTACAGACATGGCCTCGGAACACATGAACCGAAAGGTTAAGCATGAGTCATATGAATGATATGATCGACACTTCGTTGTCCACCATTGAAGCCACATCTCTTCTCGTGAAGATCGGATTAGGTGTGGTGAATTTGGGTCGTGTTCACTAAACAACTTGAGGGATGTTGAATTTAGTGGGAGTTCATCTAGTAATTTGATTAAAAGTTGAACTAGTTATCATGAACATAGTCTAATTTGTACTTGCAAATATTGTAGATCACATGGCTAAGTCCAACTTCAACTTCAACGTTTTTGCTGAGAAAGAAAAGCTTAAGAACAATGGGTCTAACTTCACCAACTGGTTTCGCAATCTGAGAAACATTCTCTCTGGCGGTCAAAAGGACTATGTCCTTGAAAGTGCGCTAGGTGACGCCCCTGCTCTAAATGCGCCGGCTGATGAGAAAGTTGTCTATCAGTCGCGCAAAGATGATTATGGTGTGATTAAGAGCACCATGTTGTTTGCTATGGAATCGGAGCTTCAAAATCGTTTTGAAGACTATCTCGGGCCCTTTGAGATTCTCGAGGAGCTGAAAACCATGTTTCAGACTCAAGCCCGTTCTGAGAGATATGAGATCTTTGAGAAGTTCTTTAACTGCAAGATGGAGGAAGGGAGTTCCGTTAGTGAGCACGCCATTAAGATGTCAGGCTACACTCAACGCCTTGAGCAACTAGACTGCAAGATTCCAGAGGAGCTCAAGATTGACAGGGTTCTGCAATCACTCCCTCCTAGCTACAAAAGTTTTGTAGTGACTCATAATCAGATTGGTTCCACTGATACGATCACCGAGCTCTTCGCAAAGCTGAAGGCTGCGGAGGTGGACATCAAAAAGGATAATCATGTGTTGATGGTCAACAAGCCCTCCTTTAAGAAAGGTAAGGGTGCAAAGAAGCCCTTCAAGAAATGCGGCGGCAAGCGCGTTGCCCCTGCTGAGAAGAAGCTCAAGTCTGGTCCTAAGCCGGACACTTAGTGCTTCTATTGCAAGGACAAGGGTCACTAGAAGCACAACTGTCCGAAGTACTTAGCGGACAAGAAGGCTGGCACCATCAAAGGTATATTTGATATACATGTTATTGATGTTTTCCTTACTAGCCCTCGTTGTAGTGCCTGGGTATTTGATACTGGTTCAGTTGCTAATATTTGTAACTCGAAACAGGAGCTACGGAATATTCGGCGGCTTGCGAGGGATGAGGTGACGATGCGCGTTGGCAACGGATCAAGAGTTGATGTGATGGCCGCCGGCACGCTCTCCTTAGTTTTACCTTCGGGATTAGTTTTAAACCTCAATAAATGTTATTATGTGCCTACGTTGAGCATGAACATTATTTCTGGATCTTGTTTATTGCAAGACGGTTATTCATTTAAATCGGAGAATAATGGTTGTTCTATTTATATGAGTAACATCTTTTATGGTCATGCACCTGTTGTGAATGGTTTATTTCTTCTAAATCTCGAAAGGGATGAAACACACATCCATAACATTGAGGCTAAGAGATGCAAAGTAGATAGTGATAATACTACTTATTTGTGGCACTGTCGTCTAGGTCATATTGGTGTAAAGCGCATGAAGAAACTCCATTCTGATGGACTTTTGGAGTCTCTTGATTTTGAATAATTTGACACATGCGAACCATGCCTCATGGGCAAGATGATCAAAACCCCGTTCTCCGGTATGATGGAGCGAGCAACGGACTTGTTGGAAATCATACATACCGATGTATGCGGACCGATGAGTGTTTCGACGCGCGGTGGATATCGCTATTTTCTCACTTTTACCGATGACTTAAGTAGATATGGGTATATCTATTTAATAAAACATAAATCTGAAACATTTGAAAAGTTCAAGGAATTTCAGAATGAAGTGGAGAACCATCGTAACAGAAAGATTAAGTTTCTACGATCTGATCGTGGGGGTGAATATTTGAGTTATGATTTCCTCACGCATCTTAAAGCAAGCGGAATCGTTTTGCAACTCACGCCACCCGGAACACCACAGCGCAATGGTGTGTCTGAACGCCGGAATCGAACTCTATTAGATATGGTCCGATCAATGATGTCTCTTACTGATTTGCCGTTATCATTTTGGGGTTATGCATTAGAAACCGCTGCATTCACTTTAAATAGGGCACCATATAAATCCGTTGAGACGACACCGTATGAACTGTGGTTTGGCGCTAAACCTAAGTTGTCGTTTCTTAAAGTTTGGGGATGCGAAGCTTACGTCAAGAAGTTGATGCCAGACAAGCTCAAACCCAAAGCGGAGAAATGCGTCTTCATAGGATACCCTAAGGAAACTATTGGGTATACCTTCTATCACAGAACCGAAGGCAAAGTGTTTGTCGCAAAGAACGGTTCCTTTCTTGAGAAGGAGTTTCTCTCGAAAGAAGTGAGTGGGAGGAAAGTAGAGCTAGACGAGGTTGTTGAACCTTCTCTTGAGTTGGAGTGTAGCGCAGCACCTGAAATTGTTCCAGTGCCGCCTGCACCAACAATAGAGGAAGCTAATGACAAGGATCATGAAGCTTCGGACGATGCTACTACTGAACGTCGCAGGTCGACAATGTCGCGTGCCCTTCCTGAGTGGTACGGCAACCCTGTCTTAACTGTCTTGTTAGTAGACGACAGTGAACCTGCGAACTATGAGGAAGCAATGATGAGCCCAGACTCTAAGAAATGGCTAGAGGCCATGAAATCCGAATTGGGATCCATGAGCGAAAACCAAGTATGGACTTTGGTGGACCCTCCTAGTGACCGAAAGGCCGTTGAGTGCAAATGGATTTTCAAGAAGAAAACGGACGCGAATGGTAATGTTACCGTCTATAAAGCACGACTTGTCGCAAAAGGTTTTCGACAAGTTCAAGGTGTTGACTACGATGAGACTTTCTCTCCCGTAGCGATGTTTAAGTCCATTCGGATTTTATTAGCAATTGCTGCGTTTCATGATTATGAAATATGGCAGATGGATGTCAAGACTGCGTTCCTCAATGGCAACATTGATGAAGAGTTGTATATGAGGCAACCCGAAGGTTTTGTCGATCCTAAGGATGCTGATAAAGTGTGCAAACTTCAGCGTTCCATTTATGGATTGAAGCAAGCATCTCGGAGTTGGAACCTTTGTTTTGATCAAGTGATCAAGAGCTTTGGATTTGTTCCAAATTGCTACGAAGCTTGTATCTACAAGAAAGTGAGTGGGAGCTCGGTGACATTTTTGGTACTATATGTGGATGACATATTGATTATTGGAAATGACATAAACATGCTTAACGATGTGAAGAGTTATTTGAACAAGTGTTTTTCAATGAAAGACCTAGGTGAAGCTGCTTATATATTGGGCATCAAGATCTATAGAGATAGACAAAGACGCCTGATAGCTTTAAGCCAGAGTACATACCTAGACAAAGTTCTGAAAAGGTTCAGAATGGATAAGGCAAAGAAAGGTTCAGTGCCTATGTTGTCAAGTAAGGTATTGAGCAAGGCTCGGTGTCCAGCTATGGTAAATGATAGAGAAGCTATGAGCAAAGTGCCTTATGCCTCGGCCATAGGTTTTATCATGTATGCCATGCTGTGTACTAGACCGGATGTGTCCAATGCTCTTAGTTTGACGAGCAGATACCAAAGTAATCCAGGAGTGGAACACTGGAAAGCCGTGAAGAACATCCTAAAGTACCTAAATAGGACTAAAAAAATGTTCTTAGTCTATGGAGGTGATGAACAGCTTGTCGTAAAAGGTTACGTCGACGCTAGTTTCGACACCGACAAGGATGATTCTAAATCTCAGACAGGATACGTTTATATTTTGAATGGAGGAGCTGTGAGCTGGAGAAGCTGCAAGCAAAGCGTGATCGCGGGATCTACAGTAGAAGCGGAATACATGGCTGCTGCAGAAGCGTCAAGTGAAGGAGTTTGGATCAGGAACTTCATCACTGAGCTTGGCGTGGTTCCAAGTGCATTGGACCCACTGGAGATATTGTGTGACAACACTGGTGCCATAGCACTCGCTAAGGAACCAAGATATCATCCAAAGACCAAGCATATCAACCGCAAGTTTCATATAATCCGAGATTATATAGCAGATGGAGATCTGAAGATTAGCAAAGTACATACATATCTGAATGTCGCAGATCCATTGACTAAACCTCTTCCACGTGTAAAACATGATCAACACCTTAGTGCCATGGGTGTGAGATTGTTGCCAAATGTAAACTAGATTATTGACTCTAGTGCAAGTGGGAGACTGTTGGAATTATGCCCTAGAGGCAATAATAAAGATGTTATTATTATAATTCTTGTTCATGATAAAGTTTATATTCCATGCTAGAATTGTATTAAGCGGAAACTTTAATACTTGTGTGGTTTGTGAACAACACCGTGTCCCTAGTATGCCTCTATGGACTAGCTCATTGATTAATGATGGTTAAGGTTTCCTAACCATAGACATGAGTTGCCAATTAATAATGAGATCATATCATTGGGAGAATGATATGATGGATAGACCCAAACTAAGCGAAGCAATTAGATCGTGTCATCGTGTTCATCTTTGCTAAGCTTTTCTTATGTCAAACATTGTATTCCTTAGACCATGAGATAATACAACTCCCTGGTATCGGATGAAAGATTTGAGGTCATCAAACGTCATCCTATGAGAGGGTGATCATAAAGGTGTCTCTCAGGTGATCGGAAAGTACCTGTTGGGTTGTATGTATCGAGATGGGATTTGTCCCTCCCAAGTCGGAGAGATATACTTCGGGCCCACTCGGTAATCGATATCAACACCGCTTGCAAGCATGTGGTTAAGGAGTTAATCACAAAGTGATATCGGATTACGGAACGAGTAAAGTACTTGCTGCGAACGAGATTGAACTAGGTATGACGGTACCGACGATCAAATCTCGGGCAAGTAAAATATCGCGAGACGAAGGGAATATATATATGGGATTGATTGAATCCTGGCATCGTGGTTCATCCGATATGATCATCGATGAATGTGTGGGAGTCAATATGGGTTTCCAGACCCCGCTGTTGATTATTGATATAAGATCATGTCTGCATATTCTCGAACCCGAAGGGTCACACACTTAACGTGTCTCGACGCTAGGATAGATTGGATAATTGGTTTATGAGTTTTTGTTCAGAGTCTCGGATGGGATCCGAGACATCACGAGAGGTTCCGGAATGGTCCGGAGAATAAGATTCATATAAGGCAGTGCAGTTTTTGGAGTTCGGAATTGTTCCGGGTTAATCGGTATTGTACCGGAAGCTTCTAGAACCTTCCGGAGGGGGACCAACGTGGTCCCACCTGTCGGGAGGGGGCATGGGCCTATGAGGGAGTGCCCTGGCCGCTTTGGGCCAGGGGCACAAGGCCCCATAGGGCCCAGCTGGCCAAACAAGGGGAAACCCTAATTGGAGCTTCTAGAAGGGGGGGATTACTTGCCCCCCACTCCTCCCTCCTTGGCCGCCGGACTAGGGCTTGGGGAGGGGTTAGGGCTGGCGCCCACCCCTCTATATATAGAGGGCTGGGGTGCACCACCCCCCCCACACCTCCTCCTCAACCCTAGCCGCCCTGCTGCCCTCCTCTCTCTCTCCCTCCCGACTGCGCGTAGGCGAAGCCCTGCCGCAGAAACTCTCCACTGCTTGCACCGTGCTGTCGCGTTGTAGATCCAATCCGTCTCTCCACCATACTTTCTGGACCAAGGAAGGAGGAGACGTCGAGGTGCCACACGTGTGCATCTCTCGGAGGCATCGCCACTTGCGGTGTTAGATCGGAGCGGATCGCGAGGAGGAGAAGCGAGTACGACTACACCACCCACGTTCCGACGAACGTTCCGCTGTGCGAATCTTCAAGGGTATGAAGATCTCATATAATCCCTCTCGTTGTTTGCATCTCCTAGATTAGATCTTGGATTCCCTCTGTTCGCTTCCGTAGAAATTTTTGATTTACTATGCCGCGAAACCCTTCACCAGGGCCATCGCCAGCCCGACGTACGTGCCAATGCCTTTCTGCTTGCGCTTGTAAGCCGCAGGCGCTTCGGCTGACAGCGCATCCGCCAAGGCATTGACATCCTCGAGGGAGACGCCCTTGGGGACGAGCTCCTTGTAGAAGCGCCCGAGAACCTCCTTGGCTTTGGCACGCGAACCGACCACGGTACTACAGCGGTCTTCGACCGCCGTAGCAGCATCATCCAGAGAACTTCCGTGCTCCAGAGCACCGCGATCAAACTTGATGCCCGCGGCATCGAAAGAAACAAAAGAAGCAGCATAAATAAAAGAACAGCAAGGAAAGACAAGGAAGCCGAAAAGGGAAGACGAAGAACTAACCCGAAATAGCCTTGACAGCCGCCATCAGCTTGCCGGCTACCTTTCTCTCGCGCGAAGCCGTGGAGGTGGCAAGCTGCTCCTCGCGGTCCATCGCCTCCTACTGCAAGCGCTCTTTGGCCATAGCCGCGTCGACTAGCTCCTGCTCGAGGCGCCCTCTCGCAGCAACGTCATCCTCGGCCTTCTTCTCCGCTCGCCCGAGGCTCTTTTTGAGAGCATCAAGCTCACGAAGGGTGGTGTTGTTGTCCTCTGCAATCAGCAAAACACTTATCAGATCGTAGGACAAGAAATGCAAGAGGAAGAAAAAGATCAACTCATGAACGCACCTTGGAGCTGTTTGAAGCTGGCTTCCAACGCCAGATGCTGCTGCACCAACTGGTTGGCGCCATGCACAAAAGGCTGCAAAAGTTACCACCCGTCAACAAAGGCTCGGGGGCTACGCCCAAAGAATGAGCAAAGCAAGTTACAACATACGAAAAACGCTCGGGGGCTCCCCCCGAGGCTCAAAGAAGAATGATCAGCAGATCTTCCTATAGATACTTGGGGGCTCCCCCGAGACAAGAAGCAAAAACAATGACCATCAGATCATCCGAAAAGGCTCGGGGGCTCCCCCTGTGGCAGCAAAATTACTTACATGGTTAGACGGCGACTCCGAAGGTTCGCCCGCAGTCTTCTGAGGGACAACCACTCGATCCTCCTGCGGAGGAGGGTTCAGAGAAGCACCCTCAGAGGTGGCCACCGTCTGAGGAGGAGGAGTAACAACCTTCGACTTCCCCACCATCTCCCGAGCGCCATCGCTGGAGGAGCCGTCGGAAGAGTGGCTGCAAAGGAAAAACATTAGACAAGAGCAATCAAAGCAAACAGACAAGAGAAAGCAAAGAGTAATCGAAGTACACTTACGAGTCGAGCTCGCTCAAGTCGAAGACAGGCGGGGTTCTCCTGTCCTTTTTCTCCTCTTTATTCTCTTCCTTCTTCTCTTCCTTCTTCCGCTTCGCCGGCGGGTGTGGTGCCACAGGCCGCACGGGAACGGCAGGAATCGAAGAAGAAGAGCCCCCATGACCCCCACTGTGACGCTCAAGGCACAGCGGGTTCCTCGGCGTTGGCGGAGTCGAAGCATCTGACGAATCGCTGGAGCTCCGTGTCCTCTTCCGAGTATGATCCTCGCTCGACTCGATGGCCTCTTCGGCGACGACCGCGCTGATGGAAGCTCAGACATGGAGTCCAACACCTCATTGTCTGGTGCATCCGGAAACAATTCGGGAAGTGGCGGCGACATGCCCGGCACCTTGAACTCCTGCACAAAAGAAGCAAATTTGTCAGCAGACAAGTAAATACAAGTAAAACACAGTCGAAAATAGCGCTACGCGCACGTCCCAGATCAACACCTGCGGAACCAGACGAGAAGGGGAGAACGAAGAAGTCAGCGACTTCCCCGGGATATCCTACCCAGCCTTGTATTTCAGCAGCGGACGAAGGACCCCGTCAAGATCCCCCTTGGAGAATTCCTCAGCCGAAACCCTAGTCGGATCACGACGACCAGTATAAAGGAACATCGGGTGCGCCCTAGCCTAGAGCGGCTGCACCCGACGTTTGAGAAAGGTGCGGATGATATCCACACCGTTCACCTCTTTATCCGAGGTCAGTTGAAGATCCTCCACTAGACGATAGAGAACCTCTATCTCTGCCACCTCTCCATCCAAGATCTGGTTCTTCCAGGACCTCTTCGGCTCGATTTTCTAGGAGGGGTCAAAATGTAGCATCCCAATTGTCTAACAATTGTAATGCTACTTGGTCTAGTAATATAATGGCTACTTCATATATATAATTGTTGCATCATAACTATATCATGCTCATGTCATCATGCCACCTTGCATTTGAGCATCATATAAAACCCTTTTCTTTTGGTTCTTATCTCATATGCATTATTAATTGTATTTGCCTCTTGATATTGTATTTGGTTCTTAATATATTGTTTAAGTGCCCAAGTTGAGTTGGGGGCATATCTTTTATTAATTCCACCACCTTTCTTTCACCACCTTATAATTCCACCATCCAACTAAATATGAGCTTTGCACTTTATTGGGTTTTACCTCTAGCTCATATGGGTTGGGATGGATCCAATTCTTTCTCCACATGCTCTCATCTTAGCATCATGTTGTTTTCACATTAATGATATATGAGAGCCACATGGCCACCTTTGCATGCCTTGTGAGTGGAACCTTTTCCTAGCTTCCATATGGGTTGTTTTGGGGTTATTATCATGTTGGGATATTTTTGGGCTTACTAAATACCTAGTGGCACATACACACTAGCAAGTCCCATTTCTATTCAAATATGGTCATCTCCATCTACTCCACATGGGGCATCCTTCTAATTCCTTGTGCTTGGCTTGTATTCCAATTTTGGGAATGCATAATAATAATGCCATGTTAATATTATTGTTTTCACAAGGATAATCATGGCATTAATTATTTATGCATGGGCCATGCAAGTACCACCTTTTGCTTGTCCTTTGGTTTTTATTTGAATTCTGGAGTGGTTCATCTCTCATCTCTTTCTCCTCTTATCTTTTGGCTTGACCTAGTTTGTCTTGCAAAAATCCATCATCACACCACATCCCTCTCTTTTTCTTGACTTGATCTTGTTGGATCTTGTCTAGAGCATGCTTGATCTTGTCATAAAGGACCACTCCATCTATCTCTCTCTCTAAACCCTAGACCATCACCTACCCATCTAAACCATACACCCCATTTAAACCAAAACCCTAAGCTACCACCCCTCTCTCTCGGCCTCTCTCTCTTCTCTCTCCTAGCTGGCCCCACCTGGCCACCCTGGCCCACCTAGCTACCCCAACCCTAGAACCAAACCCTACCCGAGCCATACCCCCTCTCTCTCCTACCCTAGCTCCAACCCTAGCTACACCCGAGCCATACCCCCTCTCTCTCCTACCCTAGCTCCAACCCTAGCTACACCCGAGCCACCTCTCTCTCTCTAGCTCTCTCTCTCTGCCTATAGGACCCCAGCCCGAGCACCACCTCTCTGGCCTCACCCTGACCCCACCTGGAAGCCACCACTTGCCCTGCCCTGGTCCTGCCCGGCCACAAGCACGTGAGGAGGAGGAGAGAAAGGTGGCACTGAGCCACCTTTAACCCTACCTGCTCCCACGACACCTCCCCCTCTCTCTGCTACCTACCACTATCCCCTGACTCTCCTCTGTCCCCCAGATCTGCCAGCACCTCGCCCTCTTCTCTCCTTCCTCTCCCCACCGTCTACCCCCCCCCATCGCCGGCAAAACCTCGGTCTCCACCGATTCCCCTCTTCCAGCCGTTGGCGCGGTGATCATTGGTGTCGAGGAAGGCCATGCAGTGCTCCTGCATCACCCTGTACCCACCGTCGAGGAGGAGAAGGACCGGAGCCGAAGAACCTCGCGACGCCGACCCCGAAACCCTAGTTCGCTCGGCCTCTGCATCATCGTCGCCCTGCTGTTCGCCTGCCCGATCCATCACCACCGAGACACCCGCGGTGAGCTTCTGCGCCTCTCTGACATCCTCTCCTCGCGCTTCGCTCCCTGTGCTCGCCGGACCCTTCGTCGAGCGGCCTCTGTGCGGCGGCGTGCACGCGCGTCTGCTCGATGCGCGCCGCGGAAGATACACCTAGTCGTGCCCCGCTTAACCTACATCAACCTCTCCCTAGCCCAGCGGTAGCCGCCCCTGCCGCGCGCTGCCAGGTCCCCAGTTCGATTCCCCCCGCGCGCTGCGCTCCGCGCGTCGGCATCGATCTGTCGTCAGACGGTTTCAGAGAAGAGAAACAGTGCTCGATCCCCTTTTTGCAGATAACCCCCTGATCTTTTGTTTTCGCAACCCACACTCCGCTCGGGCCCGCATGTCATCGGCTGAGGTAGTTTTATAAAAAGGCTCCTCCAAAACCCTATGCTCAACCCGCGCTCCCTGGGCTTGGACTCGTGGCTGTGTCCACTTCGCCGCCTGCACGTGGACCCGCCGTGGTCTCGGCCCCACCGGTCGGTGACTGCGGTTGGGTAAGCCTGCGGTGAGAAAAGCTTTTGCGCGCCGTGAGCGCCCAGTCAGCAGTGGGCCCCACCTGGCTGTGTCTGTGGCTAGGTTAGAGCGAGTAACAAAAGTATTTTCTGCTTTTCTGTTTTAATTCAAATCTTTTTCAAATTAAATCAAATTCAAATTTAAATCTGTTTTTAAATAACTTTTGAAATATAAATCCAAATAATACAAATAACATATGTTTTCAAATCAGAAAAATGTGAGGATTTCAAATATGCCATTCAAAATATATTTTGAACATGTAAAATTCCAAGTTGATTTAAATTACATTAAAATGCCCTTTTGTCTTAATTAATTAATAACTTTTGTTTTATAACTCCAAATTTAACAAATAATATGTCTAAAATGATTAGCTCGACGAGACCTTTCTGTTTATGCATTCCATGTTCTGTTTTGCAGCATGCATCATATAAATATAATGTGTACAGCAACTAATTTGAGTATAAAATATGATTAAAACCCCATAAAATGATTTAATCTTGTACTTCACACCTCACCCATGCCATGCTACTTTAATGCCATGCAAATTGTGCATCATTCATCATGGCATGATTGTTTGCTTGATGCATTTTATTCATATGCTTGTGCACTTTATTTATGTTGGCCCTTGTTTGTTTGGTTCTTCTCCGAATAGACGCTGAGCAGGGGATATATCAAGGGGACCAGGAGCACTACCCAGATCCATCCCTTGCTTCAACTGAGCTGCCAGGCAAGCACTACCACATGCTTGCATACATATAGTACCTATTTGCCTCTATCTTACTCTTGCATCATTGGGTCGCGATTGCATTAAACTGAATCCCAAGTATTGCAAAGCCTTTACTTTTAAACCCCACCGAAGCTTGTTCCTCCATCCCATGAGCCCTTACTACAGGAGTTGTTTGAGCCATGCGAGTCGTAGAACAGCATGTGTAGGGTATGTGAGAGTCTGATGGATAACGAGGTACCCAAACAACTTAACCTGAGTAGTAATGGGCTAACTAATGAAAGTGGCACCGGTGAGCCATATCTGTTATTTGGTTTTTCAGGCCCACTTGTGTCCCGTAGGACCCCGAGTACTTGATTCCTGTTCCTTGAATATTCGCGCTATCCACATCCGGGAGGCTTATGAACCCCCCTGAGCTAGAGCTTGATTCATTCTTATTTCTTGGGGCCACAAACTAGTTTGAGGTTTTATTTACTATCCTGTACTTATGCCATGCTTTACTGCTTTAATTTAAATTGTGCGAGGTAATGCACACTGTACTGTTTAGGTCCGTGACCCGTTTTCGCTGTATCGACAAGCCCAGTCACACTTTCGGGTTCCCAGTCGTTTACAGCCGGCTCCACAAACCTTGAGGCCGTCTCGGAGTCAGCTAACTTCGTTGCGGGTAGCTCAATGGGGTGGCCCCCTGAAATATTTCTGAATCCTGTGATCGCTTTGTCGTGACTGCCTCGTTGGGTTTTGATTTGGTTTTTCCGAGGCATATCGAGTGTGTGTTGCTATTTGTGCACCCCTGCAGGGTAAAACTTTCTGAAAGCCGTGTCCACGGTTATGGACGACTTGGAGCACAGTTTCTCGATCATAGACAAGCCTAACTAAAGTACCGCTTTTAATTTGACTAAGTAACTGACTAGTAAATAGTGCAACACTCATGGAATGGTTAATAAAACTGCCAACGGATGGGGAGGGTTGTTCGTCCGCTTCCTCGTCGGTAAGCGAGGAGGAGGATGGATCTGTGGATATTACCGTTTTAACTGTTATAACTGTTGTTATTAATTCACGGACATCCGTCTATCTCTGGTTAGGCGGATGGTTAGCGAGTATCTATAGAATTGCTAGGGTTTATCTTTTGCTGCAATTGCGTCACCCCAGGTTGTGTCCCCTTTAGAGGCATAAAGACTTGCTGAGTACCCCTAGGGTCTCACACGATAAATTATTGGTTCAGATGAACAGGTACACTCGCAAGATGGATACTGGGTGGAGGAGACGGACGATGTGGGCAACGATCATTCGGTGTAGAGATTCCGAGAACGGGGATCCGTGAGATCTGTGGGCGGGATGTGTTTATTTACGGGGCATCTTATGCCGATTTGCTTCTTATCCGTACTCGGATTTTGTCTTCCGCTTCCGCCTGATACTCTGATGTTTGATGTATGAGGAGATATCCTAAACTATTATATCTATCTAGGATATTTGGATCTTGCCGTATGGCGTTGCTATTTTTCCTTTCTTTTTAGATGGAATGGCTCTGATGTACTATTGTATGGTGGCTTGCATACATACTCATTTGTGTATGTAGTTGATCCCTTCGCCTGCCGATTACGCCGCCCGTTCTTGTCCCGATGTTTGGAAATGGTTGGGACGGCCGAAAGGTCTACCTGTGAGTGGCATTTGGGCCCCACCGTACTATTTCAACCATTTCCGCTCATCCAGGCTTGTAACTAGGAGCGTAATTCACTGAGGTAGTTACAATTGGTATCAGAGCCATCCCGCCCTTTAGGGTCTCAGCCAAATGGTCGTTGTCTGTCTAGCAAATATTTTTGGTAGTTATGTATACTAGGGAAAAACAAAACGCGAGAGTAGGACTGCTTCCACTTTCCTTCTTACCCAACCATCCACCCTTTTCTGGTAAGGAAGTGTAACGTTTTCAATCCTCTTCTTAAAAATTCAAACTAGGATTCACGTGTTCTGGGTTTCCGTAGTACCATAGGTTGTGTGTGTGTGTGTGTAATTCCTTTGTCTATCTGTTGCATCCAAGTTGTTATCACCATCTGCCTTTGGTTATCAACTGTTGGTACATTCCATACCGACAAGCTTTTGCAAACCAACGCGATCTATCTGATTCATTGTATACCGACGCGATCTGTCTTACTCTTTGTTATCCGACGTTATCTTGTTGGGGGTGTTCGTTTCCGTAGTTACCAATCTTTAGGTTATCGTGCGAAGAAGGTGTTGGGATATGTGTTCTACTTGTTCATGTGCGGAGTAATGATTTGAGTGCGGGATG
The DNA here is from genome assembly GCA_916181665.1 of Avena sativa. NCBI lineage: Eukaryota > Viridiplantae > Streptophyta > Magnoliopsida > Poales > Poaceae > Avena > Avena sativa. Next base: position 97,244,669 of record OV702294.1, read on the forward strand.
GAGTCGCGACCATACCACTACTCTTATCATTCGCTTTTGTATATTGAATTGGTAGAGTCACTAATCTTGATTCGTTAAGGGATTTTGCGCATCTATCGGTATTTTAATGCTGAAATTTGTGGAAAATTTTTCTTTGATATATTTGTGTACCACACTCCTTTTCAGTCGTGTGAGATATGCTTAATATCTTCTAGGTGCTTTGAACTTCGTTGATATTTTAATATCATCTTAGTAAATTGTATCCTTTAATCTTGATTAATTCCATCTTGGTACTATTTTGGATTATTATTATTCTCCATCATAGTACTGACTTGTGTTTTATATCAATCAGAGGATGGCACCACCACGCCGTTCTGAGGAGGACATACAACCTGAACTGGGGGTAGCGTTGTCAAGCATCGTCAATGCCTTGGCAGCAATGCAGCAGAACCAGCAGCGTTTTGAAGAAAGTGTCAGGAGGAATGAGTTTGCTCCGCTACCTCCACCTCCCAAGCGAGGAGACATCAAAAGCTTCCTGAAGTTCAACCCACGCCAGTTTGATGTTTCTGATCAACCACTTGATGCTGATGATTGGTTGCGTGAGATGTCAAGGTTACTGGTGACTGCTGATGTTCCTGAGCAAGAATGGGTAAAGTGTGCTACTCACCTTCTGAAGGGAGATGCAGCTCTCTGGTGGGAGAATTACCTGAAGGCAAACTGCACTGGTTTTCAGCCTACCTGGGAACAGTTCACTGGAGCTTTCAAAGAGCAGTATCTGTCAGAAATTGTCATGGAGAGGATGAAGGAAGTGTTTCTCAACCTCAAGCAGGGCAATGATAATGTCAATACCTACATCAGGAACTTCATGAACCTTTCTCGTTATGGTGGCGATGAAATCTCTGATGACAAGAAGAAGCAAAAGAGGTTCAGGCAAGGGCTCAATGCATCGATTAAATATGCAATCACACATGCAAGGCCGGCGTCTTTTCTGGAACTTCAGCATACAGCTCTGCAGGAAGAGGCAAGTAGGCAAGTGTTTGAGGAGTCAAAGAAACACAACCGTGATGCAGCAAGCTCTTCAGCTATGTCAACTCCTTCTAAGCGTCGTGTCTGGGTTCCTAACACCCCACCGTCGCTCCCGTCTCCACCAAGACCTTCAGGCTACGCGGCAAGGCCACCAAACTTCCTCACTGCTGCTCCCAGGGGCTACAACCACCACTACCCTGGAGCGCCTGGCGGAGTCCCTGGCTATGTTGCTCCACGTCCACCTGGTGCTTGTTACACTTGTGGAGACACTGGGCATCAAAGCTAGAACTGTCCGATGAAGAATAAGGCTCTTCCTCCACCACCTCCAAGATCTGCGGCAAGCTCTCCTTTGGTTCGTGCACCACCACCTCGGGCTCTCAACATCAACACCAAGCCCGGGTCTACTGTTGCTCGTGCCAACTGTGTCAACGCCGCTCAAGCTGAGCATACACCTGGAGTTGTGATGGGTATGCTTCCCGTTAACTCAGTCCCTGCACGAGTTTTGTTTGATTCGGGTGCTTCGCATTCTTTTGTTTCGCATAAGTTTGCGCGTGAGCAAGATCTGGTTAAGGTTCCTTTATCACATCGTCTGGTGGTACAATCTCCTGGTTCAAACATGAGGGCTGCTCATATCAGCCATGGTAATCAAATTGAGATTGGTGGCTCTTCGTTCTCGGCTTCCTTAATCATTCTGGGCAATTCTGACATTGATGTCATCTTGGGCATGGATTGGTTGACAGCAAATGCAGCTGTGATTGATTGTGCTGAACGCTTGGTTTCTCTGAAGATTCCTGAAGGCCATATAGTCTATTCTCCAAGTCTGACTCCTGCTATCCAGCTTTTCTCTTTGGCGGCTCTGAATGATGATGCTATGGAAGCTATTCAGAGTGTTCCGGTGGTCTGTGAGTTCCCAGATGTCTTTCCTGAAGAGTTGCCAGGTATGCCTCCGGATCGTGAGGTCGAGTTTGTAATTGAGCTTGAACCTGGTACCTCTCCTATCTCCAAGCGACCTTATAAGATGGGTCCTGCTGAGTTGGCTGAACTCAAACGACAGCTTGATGAACAAGAGAAGTTGGGTTTCATTCAGCATAGTACTTCTTCTTGGGGTAGCCCAACCCTCTTTGTGAAGAAGCGAGACCAGACTGATAGACTTTGTGTTGACTATCAGGCTCTCAATGCTAAAACCATCAAGAATAAATATCCCCTTCCGCGGATTAATGATCTCTTCGATCAGCTAGCTGGAGCTGTGGTATTCTCTAAGCTTGACTTGAGAAGTGGTTATCACCAAATCAGGATTCGCAAGGAAGATGTTCCTAAGACAGCTTTCACCACCCGCTATGGCCTGTATGAGTACACGGTCATGTCTTTCGGTCTCACCAACGCACCTGCCACCTTCTCGAGACTCATGAACTCGGTTTTCATGGAGTATCTTGATAAGTTCGTTGTGGTCTATCTGGATGACATCCTAGTCTATTCTAAGTCACAAGAAGAGCATGAAGAACACCTTCGGTGTGTCCTAAACAAGCTTCGTGAGAACCGCTTGTATGCAAAGTTCTCCAAGTGTGAGTTTTGGCTGCCTCAAGTAACCTATCTTGGTCACGTCATCTCTGCCAAGGGCATTGCAGTCAATCCGGAAACTGTGAAGACAATTGTTGAATGGCTTCCTCCTGTCAATGTCAAAGAAGTGCGGAGTTTCCTTGGTTTGGCTAGTTATTGCTGTCGCTTCGTTCAGAACTTTTCGAAGATAGCGAAGCCTCTTATCGATCTCCTTAAGAAAGGCAAGAAATACCTTTGGACTCCTGCATGTCAAGCAAGCTTTGAGACACTCAAAGAGAAGCTCACTTCCACACCAGTCTTGGTTCCTCCGGATACATCCAAGCCGTTCCAGATTTTCTGTGACGCCTCTTTGCAAGGATTGGGTGCGGTCCTCATGCAAGAAAAACAAGTTGTTGCTTATGCCTCTCGACAGTTGAGGACGCATGAGATCAACTATCCTACACATGACCTCGAGCTCGCAGCAGTTGTCTTTGCTTTGAAAGTATGGAGGCACTACTTGCTTGGCAACCGTTGTGAAATCTTTTCTGATCACAAGAGTCTAAAGTATATCTTCACTCAGCCTGATCTCAACCTTCGGCAGAGGAGATGGATTGAAGCAATCAATGACTTCGATTTGACCATCAACTACACTCCGGGCAAAGCTAATGTCATGGCCGATGCTCTCAGCCGCAAAGCTTATGTCAACAACCTCATGATGGAAGAACAACAGCCTCTCTTGTGCGAGGAATTCCGTCAGCTCAATCTTGAAATTGTGGATCAAGGGTATCTCCTGAACCTTCTAGCAACTCCTCTCTTGGAAGAAAAGGTTCGCTCCTTTCAGCTCAGTGATCCGTACACAAGAAAGATCATCTCCAGGATTCAGCTTCCGAAGTATGAGTCCTTCCGCGTCGATGATCAAGGCACGCTTTTCTTTGAACACCGGATGTTTGTTCCGAACTACCCGGGTTTGAGAGAGCAAGTTCTCAAGGAGGCGCATGATTCTGTTCTTTCTATCCACCCTGGCAGCACAAAGATGTACATGGACTTGAAAACACAATACTGGTGGCCGGGTTTGAAAAGATATTGTGCCAAGTATGTCTCGGAGTGTGATGTCTGCCGCAGAGTGAAAGCTGTCCATCAGAAGACCTCCATTGAAACCCCCGGAATGGAAATGGGAGAAAGTAGAGATGGACTTCATCACGGGTTTTCCGAGGTCGCAGAAGGGCAACAATGCAATCTTTGTTGTCATTGACAGGCTTTCTAAAGTGGCTCACTTCTTCCCCGTCAAGGAAACCATTTCTGTAATTCAGTTGGCTGAGCTCTATATCAACATGATTGTCTCTCTGTATGGGGTTCCGCTTGAGATCAGTTCAGACCGTGGAAGTATCTTCACTTCCAAGTTCTGGGAGAGTTTCCAAAATGCTTTGGGAACAAAATTGAACTTCAGCACAGCTTACCACCCTCAGTCGCAAGGACAAGTTGAAAGGATCAATCAGATTCTGGAGGATATGCTTCGTGCTTGCGTCATCTCTTTTGGCATGAAGTGGGAAGAATGTCTTCCTTATGCTGAATTCTCTTACAACAATAGCTTCCAGAAAAGTCTAAAGATGGCACCATTTGAGGCTCTTTATGGTTGCAAATGCAGAACTCCGATTGGTTGGTCGGGTGCAGGAGAAAGAACATTGTTTGGCCCTGACATTGTAACTCAAGCGGAGGAGAAGGTTCACATCATTCTTGAAAATCTGAGGATTGCTCAAAGTCGCCAGAAGAGCAATTATGACAGAAAGCACACGGACATGGAGTATGTCCCTGGTGATCTCGTTTACCTTCGTGTCACTCCCATGAGAGGCACGCACCGCTTTGGTATCAAAGGAAAGCTGGCTCCTAGATACATCGGTCCTTTCAAAATACGTGGAAGAAGAGGAGAAGTTGCTTATGCTCTTGAGCTCTCGGAAAAACTCAAGGTCCATGATGTTTTCCACATCTCTCAGCTCAAGAAGTGCTTCAAGGATCCCGGCAGGACCGTGGACCATGAGCTTATCAATCTTCAAGAAGACCTGTCTTATCAAGAACACCCCACAAAAATCCTTGAAATCGCAGAAAGAAGGACTCGCAACAAGTCCATCAAGTTCTGCAAGGTGCAGTGGTCGCACCATTCCGTTGATGAAGCCACTTGGGAACGTGAAGATGAGCTCCGTGCCAAGTATCCTACCCTCTTTGTGTCTTCTTCTTCTTCCTAGAATCTCGGGGCGAGATTCCTGTTTAGTGGGGGAGAGTTGTAGCATCCCAATTGTCTAACAATTGTAATGCTACTTGGTCTAGTAATATAATGGCTACTTCATATATATAATTGTTGCATCATAACTATATCATGCTCATGTCATCATGCCACCTTGCATTTGAGCATCATATAAAACCCTTTTCTTTTGGTTCTTATCTCATATGCATTATTAATTGTATTTGCCTCTTGATATTGTATTTGGTTCTTAATATATTGTTTAAATGCCCAAGTTGAGTTGGGGGCATACCTTTTATTAATTCCACCACCTTTCTTTCACCACCTTATAATTCCACCATCCAACTAAATATGAGCTTTGCACTTTATTGGGTTTTACCTCTAGCTCATATGGGTTGGGATGGATCCAATTCTTTCTCCACATGCTCTCATCTTAGCATCATGTTGTTTTCACATTAATGATATATGAGAGCCACATGGCCACCTTTGCATGCCTTGTGAGTGGAACCTTTTCCTAGCTTCCATATGGGTTGTTTTGGGGTTATTATCATGTTGGGATATTTTTGGGCTTACTAAATACCTAGTGGCACATACACACTAGCAAGTCCCATTTCTATTCAAATATGGTCATCTCCATCTACTCCACATGGGGCATCCTTCTAATTCCTTGTGCTTGGCTTGTATTCCAATTTTGGGAATGCATAATAATAATGCCATGTTAATATTATTGTTTTCACAAGGATAATCATGGCATTAATTATTTATGCATAGGCCATGCAAGTACCACCTTTTGCTTGTCCTTTGGTTTTTATTTGAATTCTGGAGTGGTTCATCTCTCATATCTTTCTCCTCTTATCTTTTGGCTTGACCTAGTTTGTCTTGCAAAAATCCATCATCACACCACATCCCTCTCTTTTTCTTGACTTGATCTTGTTGGAGCTTGTCTAGAGCATGCTTGATCTTGTCATAAAGGACCACTCCATCTATCTCTCTCTCTAAACCCTAGACCATCACCTACCCATCTAAACCATACACCCCATCTAAACCAAAACCCTAAGCTACCACCCCTCTCTCTCGGCCTCTCTCTCTTCTCTCTCCTAGCTGGCCCCACCTGGCCACCCTGGCCCACCTAGCTACCCCAACCCTAGAACCAAACCCTACCTGAGCTATACCCCCTCTCTCTCCTACCCTAGCTCCAACCCTAGCTACACCCGAGCCACCTCTCTCTCTCTAGCTCTCTCTCTCTGCCTAGAGGACCCCAGCCCGAGCACCACCTCTCTGGCCTCACCCTGACCCCACCTGGAAGCCACCACTTGCCCTGCCCTGGTCCTGCCCGGCCACAAGCACGTGAGGAGGAGGAGAGAAAGGTGGCACCGAGCCACCTTTAACCCTACCTGCTCCCATGGCACCTCCCCCTCTCTCTGCTACCTACCACTATCCCCTGACTCTCCTCTGTCCCCCAGATCCGCCAGCACCTCGCCCTCTTCTCTCCTTCCTCTCCCCACCGTCTACCCCCCCCCCATCGCCGGCAAAACCTCGGTCTCCACCGATTCCCCTCTTCCAGCCGTTGGCGCGGTGATCATTGGTGTCGAGGAAGGCCACGCAGTGCTCCTGCATCACCCTGTACCTGCCGTCGAGGAGGAGAAGGACCGGAGCCGAAGAACCTCGCGACGCCGACCCCGAAACCCTAGTTCGCTCGGCCTCTGCATCATCGTCGCCTTGCTGTTCGCCTGCCCGATCCATCACCACCGAGACACCCGCGGTGAGCTTCTGCGCCTCTCTGACATCCTCTCCTCGTGCTTCGCTCCCTGTGCTCGTCGGACCCTTCGTCGAGCGGCCTCTGTGCGGCGGCGTGCACGCGCGTCTGCTCGATGCGCGCCGCGGAAGATACACCTAGTCGTGCCCCGCTTAACCTACATCAACCTCTCCCTAGCCCAGTGGTAGCCGCCGCTGCCGCGCGCTGCCAGGTCCCCAGTTCGATTCCCCCCGCGTGCTGCGCTCCGCGCGTCGGCATCGATCTGTCGTCAGACGGTTTCAGAGAAGAGAAACAGTGCTCGATCCCCTTTTTGCAGATAACCCCCTGATCTTTTGTTTTCGCAACCCGCACTCTGCTCGGGCCCGCATGTCATCGGCTGAGGTAGTTTTATAAAAAGGCTCCTCCAAAACCCTATGCTCAACCCGCGCTCCCTGGGCTTGGACTCATGGCTGTGTCCACTTCGCCGCCTGCACGTGGACCCGCCGTGGTCTCGGCCCCACCGGTCGGTGACTGCGGTTGGGTAAGCCTGCGGTGAGAAAAGCTTTTGCGCGCCGTGAGCGCCCAGTCAGCAGTGGGCCCCACCTGGCTGTGTCTGTGGCTAGGTTAGAGCGAGGAACAAAAGTATTTTCTGCTTTTCTGTTTTAATTCAAATCTTTTTCAAATTAAATCAAATTCAAATTTAAATCTGTTTTTAAATAACTTTTGAAATATAAATCCAAATAATACAAATAACATATGTTTTCAAATCAGAAAAATGTGAGGATTTCAAATATGCCATTCAAAATATATTTTGAACATGTAAAATTCCAAGTTGATTTAAATTACATTAAAATGCCCTTTTGTCTTAATTAATTAATAACTTTTGTTTTATAACTCCAAATTTAACAAATAATATGTCTAAAATGATTAGCTCGACGAGACCTTTCTGTTTATGCATTCCATGTTTTGTTTTGCAGCATGCATCATATAAATATAATGTGTACAGCAACTAATTTGAGTATAAAATATGATTAAAACCCCATAAAATGATTTAATCTTGTACTTCACACCTCACCCATGCCATGCTACTTTAATGCCATGCAAATTGTGCATCATTCATCATGGCATGATTGTTTGCTTGATGCATTTTATTCATATGCTTGTGCACTTTATTTATGTTGGCCCTTGTTTGTTTGGTTCTTCTTCGAATAGACGCTGAGCAGGGGATATATCAAGAGAACCAGGAGCACTACCCAGATCCATCCCTTGCTTCAACTGAGCTGCCAGGCAAGCACTACCACATACTTGCATACATATAGTACCTATTTGCCTCTATCTTACTCTTGCATCATTGGGTCGCGATTGCATTAAACTGAATCCCAAGTATTGCAAAGCCTTTACTTTTAAACCCCACCGAAGCTTGTTCCTCCATCCCATGAGCCCTTACTACAGGAGTTGTTTGAGCCATGCGAGTCGTAGAACAGCATGTGTAGGGTATGTGAGAGTCTGATGGATAACGAGGTACCCAAACAACTTAACCTGAGTAGTAATGGGCTAACTAATGAAAGTGGCACCGGTGAGCCATATCTGTTATTTGGTTTTTCAGGCTCACTTGTGTCCCGTAGGACCCCGAGTACTTGATTCCTGTTCCTTGAATATTCGCGCTATCCACATTCGGGAGGCTTATGAACCCCCTGAGCCAGAGCTTGATTCATTCTTATTTCTTGGGGCCACAAACTAGTTTGAGGTTTTATTTACTATCCTGTACTTATGCCATGCTTTACTGCTTTAATTTAAATTGTGCGAGGTAATGCACACTGTACTGTTTAGGTCCGTGACCCGTTTTCGCTGTATCGACAAGCCCAGTCACACTTTCGGGTTCCCAGTCGTTTACAGCCGGCTCCACAAACCTTGAGGCCGTCTCGGAGTCAGCTAACTTCGTTGCGGGTAGCTCAATGGGGTGGCCCCCTGAAATATTTCTGAATCCTGTGATCGCTTTGTCGTGACTGCCTCGTTGGGTTTTGATTTGGTTTTTCCGAGGCATATCGAGTGTGTGTTGCTATTTGTGCACCCCTGCAGGGTAAAACTTTCTGAAAGCCGTGTCCACGGTTATGGACGACTTGGAGCACAGTTTCTCGATCATAGACAAGCCTAACTAAAGTACCGCTTTTAATTTGACTAAGTAACTGACTAGTAAATAGTGCAACACTCATGGAATGGTTAATAAAATTGCCAACGGATGGGGAGGGTTGTTCGTCCGCTTCCTCGTCGGTAAGCGAGGAGGAGGATGGATCTGTGGATATTATCGTTTTAACTGTTATAACTGTTGTTATTAATTCACGGACATCCGTCTATCTCTGGTTAGGCGGATGGTTAGCGAGTATCTATAGAATTGCTAGGGTTTATCTTTTGCTGCAATTGCGTCACCCCAGGTTGTGTCCCCTTTAGAGGCATAAAGACTTGCTGAGTACCCCTAGGGTCTCACACGATAAATTATTGGTTCAGATGAACAGGTACACTCGCAAGATGGATACTGGGTGGAGGAGACGGACGATGTGGGCAACGATCATTCGGTGTAGAGATTCCGGGAACGGGGATCCGTGAGATCTATGAGCGGGATGTGTTTATTTACGGGGCATCTTATGCCGATTTGCTTCTTATCCGTACTCGGATTTTGTCTTCCGCTTCCGCCTGATACTCTGATGTTTGATGTATGAGGAGATATCCTAAACTATTATATCTATCTAGGATATTTGGATCTTGCCGTATGGCGTTGCTATTTTTCCTTTCTTTTTAGATGGAATGGCTCTGATGTACTATTGTATGGTGGCTTGCATACATAATCATTTGTGTATGTAGTTGATCCCTTCGCCTGCCGATTACGCCGCCCGTTCTTGTCCCGATGTTTGGAAATGGTTGGGACGGCCGAAAGGTCTACCTGTGAGTGGCATTTGGGCCCCACCGTACTATTTCAACCATTTCCGCTCATCCAGGCTTGTAACTAGGAGCGTAATTCACCGAGGTAGTTACACAAAAGGAACAAGTCCAAAATCCTGCCGAGCCACCGTGGAGTCGCGGATGTAAAACCATCGCCTCCGCCAGTACTGGACAGATTCGGACATAGAAAAGGAGAAGAAAAGAAGATTGGATTTGAGGGAGATGATGCAACCCCCAATGGGATAAACACCATCGGAGCCAGATTGCCTCTTCACGGAATAGAGTTTCCGGAAGAGGCCAAAGTGCGGCTCGATACCAAGCCAGCACTCGCAGAAAGTGATGAAACAAGCGATATGAAGAAGCGAGTTGGGAGAAAGATGATGCAGCTGGATACCATAAAGGAAAAGAAATCCACGCAGAAAATCGTGGACTGGGAAGGAAAAGCCCCGAAGGACAAAGGCAACGAACATAACCCGAAACCCAACGGGTGGATGGGGAATTACCTTGTTGCCAGGAAGCTTGGTGGCTTCCCTATCATGTGGGATCAGGCCCCGTTCACGCAGCTTGCGGAGATCACTCTCACGCGCCTCCGATCGCCGCCAACCACCGTCGGTGACACGGGTCACGGCGGAACCCTTCTTGCCACCAGCATCACTGGTACACACCGCAGATGAGGACTTCTTGGACTTCCCCATCGCAGTGCGGTGGCGCCGGCGGAAAGCACGCAGGAACAAGGAAGGAAACGATCGGGGAAATCCCAGCGCGCAGTGAGAAAGCTCAGAGAAGATGGGAGCAGTGAAACAAGAATGGCTGCGGTGAAAGCAAATTAACTTTTCCCCAATGATTATAAGGACAAAGATGATGCACGACGACCGTCCATCGAGAAGACCTAGAGACAACATCAAGATCTGGCCGTCCATGTGTCAGTACAGCAGCGAACCGTCGCTCACACGCCGTCCACTACGCGCGGTAATCGAGGCGACGCCGTAATTATCTCCATGCCACGGATGCCCGGTCAACTCAAAGTCAGAATGTGGGACCCATGTTCGTCCAGTCACGTCATCTCTGGCGCAGCAGACGCTTGAGGTCACCAATCGTCAGCACTGACGTCATCAAAAGCTATACTAGCAACGGTTACAATTCTTCGGCTACACAGCTAAGAGTACTCACTCGAATCTACGATTCGACTCACTACTCGGGGGCTACTCCTATAAGGAGCACTGACCGCGCACCCGAAAAAGGAACAAAACACTACATCACTGAACTATTTCTTCGAGTCCTACGTCGAGTTTGCGACTCCACTACGGACTCGGGGGCTACTCCCATAGGGAGGATGGATTCAAGCATTCGAAAAATTTGTGTCCTATGGACCTGAAGCCGAACAACGGCTGAATTAAAGTCTCCGGTCGAGTCTACGACTCGAACAGACACTCGGGGGCTACTCCCATAGGGAGCGCTGGTCGCGCACCCTATGAATTCTTCGAGTGCGATCCTTCGGATCAGCGTGCAAAACTTTTTGGCAACTCTGCCCCAATTAACGCGAAGTGAGCAACGTCCTCCTTGGCCACCCGAAACACCTCCGCAGTGATAAACATTCGGATGCTGTGTCTGCGACGCAAAGATAAGACCTACAGATACCATATGATGGCCTGACAACGCACACGACTGCGCTCTGCTAGTAAGAATCCGTGCCAACAGGCGCGATGAAAAATTCCGACGGACGTGTTGGGTACATCATTTAAATTCACTGGAATTCCACTCATGTAAGTCCTCCGTGGTCTGAGTCGAATTACGCCAGCATATGTTCCGGATTCGAGTCGAGGGACTCGAATCTGAAGAAGATCGTGTTGTTTTGTCCTAAGACAGTTAACTAACCCTGATCCGTCGGGAGAGTCAGGCACACGCATCAACGATCCCTACACACTCAAAACATCTCTCTAGAAAGACAGAGATAGCTGCACCCGAAGGATTGAAGAGTCCTTAGCCGAATCTACGATTCGACTGAACATTCGGGGGCTACTAACATGGTTACACCCTGCGGGTACACGACCTCAGCATACCTGGTCCAGCCCAAGAAATGCCCATGACAAATATACGCCAGCCCATGAAGACTTTCGGGTGGCCAGGGCCCATGACGCCTTCGGATCCTTGGAGAGCAAGACTAGAGTAGATAGAAAATTCAAAGGGGGAACCCTAAAACCTGTAACCGACTCGATCTATGCCCGGGACCTGCCTACCTCTATATAAAGGCCAGGAGGGCACGTCGAGGAGGATCTCTGACAATCTCTCGCACACCACCGCATACACACATCCATGCCAGATTGCATCTGTGTACCCCTGTAACCTTCGGTTCCGCCATAATCAAGAGCAGACAAGCAGGAGTAGGGTTTTCCCTCCGGGGGCCTGAACCTGGGTAAACCTCGTGTCCCCGTGTTGCTTGTTTGCTAACCGTTCCGTGATCTCCAACATCCCCATCTTCTCCAAAACCCAAGTCCATAACAATGGGCATTGACGAGATTAAACCTCGTCAGCCGTAAGTACTGACTGGCTTGGGTCGGCCGATCCATGGCCATCTTCGTTGCAACGACGTTTCGCTTCATGAGAAGTTACGTCGTCGTCTTCGCCGCCTGCTTCGCCTTCGCCTTTAGGCCCCTCAACCGACGATCTCTTCTGGCCGCCTTCCTGTGGTTGACGTCGGCGAACCACTTGATGTTGTTCATGCCCGGCGGCCTCTGCTCCTCCCTCTTCTTCCTCTACTTCAGCTCCCCCTTGCTTCGACTGACCAAGATGGGAGGGATCTCGGCAGGCGAATGGCAGGCATATTTGGAAAGGAAAGGAAGGGACACAGAAAAGGGAGTGAAACTCGGCTTGTTTCGCTGATAGAGTTAGTCCACACGCCTTTTCGTTTCATCCGACCTCTTCAAACACCCCAGCCCGCTAAGGTTCGGCATGGAACGCTGGCTTAAATTTCAGGCAAATCTGATGAAATTTCGGCTTCTAGGAGTCCGACCGGAAAAGAAACTGCTTTGTCCGATGTCAATTTTTTGTTTGCTTTGTCCTGTGAGGCTCGTCTTGTAGTACACCTGTAGTGTAGTACAGTAGTGGAGCACCCACCGACTGATGTGTGCGGTGTCGTGCCACCTCGGGTGCGCGACCTACAAGAACCCAATCAACACCGGCCATGCCCATGTTCCGTGGTCGGCGGGCAACCGGCGCTCCTCCTCCGACCGACCAAACCACCGCCCCCTCCGATCCGACGGACGCCGCTCGATCTGAACCAGCGGCGCGAACGCCCATCTCACATCACATGGCGCGCACTGCAGCAGTGGACTACGCTACGGGACGAAGCACCTTATCTATCTTCTTCTTTTGACTCCACCGCGAGGTCCACGACGCCAGGCCTTCGTCGAACCGTCCCCGACTGCGCGAGTCCGCGAGAGAGGGCGCTCACCACGCGCCATGGCGGCCATGGGCGCGGCCACCGGCGCCACGCTCCTCCCGAGGCCCAGCACAGGCGCGCATCGCCTCGCCACATCTTCCTACCCGTCCTCCTCGGCAACTCACGGGAGGAGCCGCCTCCTCCCCGTCAGGTACGGAAGCCATCCCGTGCCTGCTTACACAGTTATCACACTCCACGTCCTTCTCTCGTTCGGCTCCGGCTATGGCGCCGGTGCCCACCAGGCGTTCGATAGATTGCCCCTCCGCCGCCTGCCCTGCTAGACAGTGTCAATTTTCAGTCATTTGCAGGCTTGAAGTACTCTGTAGCTGAACTCTGCACATCCTTCCTTTTTCCCCTACTTATAGTGCCCGATCTGCTCTCTGTCAGTTGATACATTCATAGTAAGATATAATGCTTGCTGTTGGTGGTTTCTCTTATTGCATCAATTGTGAAACGCAGTACTGCTGGTGCATGTCAGAGTATAATCTGTGCCTTAATCCCTTATTACTGCTGTTTATGCAGATGCCAATCGCCTGGCGTCGACAAAACCAAGCCCAAGAGGAACTTGTTCGACAATGCCAGCAACCTTCTCACTAATCTGCTCGCGGGCGGCAACCTGAAGAATATGCCGGTTGCTGAAGGTGCCGTCACTGATCTGTTCGACCGGCCCCTTTTCTATTCGCTCTACGATTGGTTCCTCGAGGTGCTTATTATCCTGCTCTGTCTCCTGTTACTTACTACGTTTATTATTGCAGCTATTTGTTCTGCTTACTGGAAGCATGTATTAATTGCAGTCTGTGAGCATTAGATACATGTATGTGCATAGTATTTGAGTGAGAACTATGTATATGTTTGCAAATCCAAATGAAAGAGAGAGTACATGGCCCACAAATTTAGTAATCTTGACCAGATGACCAGCTGAGTGGTATTGTCGGATTGCCATTTTAACGTCATACTCAAACCTTATGTACTTGGTCGAATTATTTCTCCAGGTCTCGTTATATGCAGCGTACGATGCTAATCATACTCAGAAAAATAGCAAACCTTTTTTTTTTTTGACATCTCAGTTTGAGTTTACAATTTGTGTAACACCATTTGAGAGGGCCTTGATCAACATTAGAACGAACTTATTTACTTGGTATATTTTATGCGCCATGCAAGTCATAGAACATGAGGCCTCTCACAACCCCATTCAGAAATGCTGTACTTGTGTTGAATATAAAAGTGAAATTATGCCTTCATGAGGTGCATACCAAGATAAAATAAAAAGCAGCAGCATAACAAGATGATATGCTTATAGTTTATGCATGGTCTTTTCCTTCCATTTGTGCTGCTGTGATATGAAATAATTTTTGTTTGATGCTAACAATATCTTGTTATCCTTGCAGCACGGTTCTGTCTACAAACTTGCTTTCGGACCCAAATCATTTGTTGTTGTCTCTGATCCAATTGTTGCTAGATACATCCTCCGGGAAAATGCTTTCGCTTATGATAAGGTATGTTTTCTAATACATGCAATGTGAAACATCTGACACTGTAGACAATCTCTGACTATAATTGTTGGCTCCTTTTTGTAGCATATGTTGCTTTCCCATGACCAAACTGCACATATAACAATATTAAATAAACTTCAGGAATAACTACTGGAGTAGTTTGATAGTTTCTTCCTTACATACTTTTCTACTTGAAATCAGGGAGTTCTGGCTGAAATTCTTGAACCAATAATGGGGAAGGGTCTTATACCTGCTGACCTTGATACCTGGAAGCAAAGGAGAAAAGGTTAGAGAGGTCGGATTTTGAATCATACTTGCATACTTGTAAGTCTTCCTTGAGTGTCATACTTCATGCTTCTGTACACTAGTCTAAGGTGCTACTAGTCAGTACAAGCAGATTGACCATTGTCCAGTGATATGAATTCATTAATTATGATGTTCATGTTTTTTTTGACCTGACAATCAGAGGTAAAGTTGTTTTAAAAGAAATCAAGGTTAAATATGTTGCTTCATGATAGTAGCTCTAGTCGTGCTAACTGGCCCTAGGGCTTACTTGGAATGTTGAATCAACTAGCATGTTTTATGAATAATTGTTAAGTACAATCATAGAACCTACCTTTATGGCGAAATTGGCCAACATAGTCAAACTATTGCAGAGCTAACATGAACCTCATGTTTGCATTCAAAAAATATTCTGCTGATGGCGCACCTTATCATTCTGGGTGTTCTGCAGTTATAACTCCTGGGTTTCATGGCTTATTCATAGAAGCTATGGTGAGAGTATTTACCAAATGTTCAGAGAGAACAATATCGAAACTTGAAGAACTTATTGAAAAGGGGGATCATAGTGACAAATCTACGATAGTGAACCTCGAAGAAGAATTCTCCAATTTGGCTCTTGACATAATTGGTTTGGGAGTGTTCAATTTTGATTTCGACTCGGTTAATAAGGAATCTCCTGTAATCAAGGTTGGTGTGAAGCACTGTGTAGTTATACGATCTGATGATCATTTGTTCCTAGGGAATGTGTGCATGGTCTGGTTTTCGAATTTTAGTAAAAGTACAGAACAGAGCCCATTTTGCATGTTTATGATGAGTAAACATGACTGTTGCTTATCTGCTAATTTTGTTGACCCTTATTTGGGTGTTTTCTATTTCTTTGTGCAGGCAGTATATGGAACTCTTTTTGAAGCTGAGCATCGATCCACATTTTATATCCCTTACTGGAATCTTCCATTAACTCAATGGATAGTGCCAAGACAGCGGAAGTTCCGCAGTGACCTCAAGGTTATCAATGATTGTCTTGACAATCTTATTAAAAATGCAAAAGAAACGAGACAGGTTTGTGCCAACATAAAATTTAGCTATACATGGTGCCTTTTTCTGGAACTTGTAGTAGTCTTGACATTGCTTAAATATAGGAAGCTGATGTGGAAAAGCTCCAGCAGAGAGACTACTCATCCCTGAAGGTTTCCTCCTATCACTCCTTATTTTCTTGGTTCATACTGATATTATCTGTTTGCTTTATAAAACATCGATATTATTTGGCAGTTCGTGATGTTGTCATTATATTTGTAGGATGCCAGCTTGCTGAGGTTCCTTGTTGACATGAGGGGAGCTGATGTTGACGATCGCCAGGTAAATCGCCCATGTAATGTTTAATTTTGTAGGAATGGAACATCAATAACTTGTGCTGCACCATTTATTTGTTCCAACACAGGAGATTTTAATATTTTCTGTGTGCCCTTTCATATTCCTCATTTGTATTTCTACTTGAATCAGGCAAATAAGTGACAATTTTTTTTGTGATAGCTTCGAGATGATCTTATGACAATGCTTATCGCTGGACATGAAACAACTGCGGCTGTCTTGACATGGTCTATTTTTCTACTAGCCCAGGTACACAAATTTTTTCACTGACATGAACAGATAATGAAAATTTAAATTGCCTACTTGCGACTTAAGTAATATCATATAATTGACTGATTTTATACAGAACCCCACCAAGATGAGAAAAGCCCAGGCAGAGATCGATGCTGTACTCAACAATGGGGCAATTACAGCGGACAAGCTCAAGAAATTGGAGTATGTTACTTATGTTCACATTTCTTTAGAATTGAACTATGTTTGGTTCTTCTACACACTAGCCCCTCGAATTTTGAGCCTAATTTTGACCATGAATTTGACAAACAAAAATGAGTTATATGCTATACAACCATTGGATTCGTATTCGAAGAAGTTTCCATTAGTATACTTTTGTGGCCAACAACTCATATTCTTTTAGTCAAATGCATGATCAAAGTTAGGCTCAAATTTCGAGGGGGCTTTATATATTTGGAAGGACGGAGTATTTTCTGGTGGTTGTTTAAAAAGCTAAAGATTTTTTTTTGCGGGCTAAAAAAAATCCAAAGATTTTCATCATGTATTCTTCATGGCATATCATATGCTTGCAAAATCACCTGCTTTTACTAACTTTCCATGTCGTGTCAGTAAGATTTTATTATAGTAATGCTTCATAAATTGTTTAGATTTCACATACTGCTTCATGTGTGCTATAGGTACATAAGATTGATCATCGTTGAATCTCTTCGCTTGTATCCTCAACCACCTTTGTTAATCAGGCGTTCTCTCCGTCCAGATAAATTGCCAGGTACCATCTTCCCTTTAATATATCCAGCTTTCTTCTAGCAATCAGAAAAGAAGTCAGTACAAGGTTATTGGGAAGACATGTGCCAGATATGAAAGGGCATGTGATGTGGTACCGGCAGTGCCATTTTGCAGAGCATGAATTCGTATTAAATTAAACTTCAATTCCTTTTCTCAAAAAGGAAGCCAAAAGACAATATAGCATCGAACTCATGGCATAAACATGCCTTTTTTTTCAAGTTAAGATGCATATTGAAACATTTGCTATTCAACATTTGCATTCTAAATTATCTCTTGAAAATTTATGCACACAAATTCGTAGGTGGGTATAATGGAGCAAAAGAGGGATACGAAATACCAGCTGGAACTGATCTATTTCTTTCGGTAAGATGGGTGATTGGCAGATTTAAGCTGGTTATTTATTTCAGATATTCATAGTACTGGTACCAGTATAAATTACCTTCATGTCAAGCTTGCTATAGGTTGACTGGTCTGTGGAGCTTAAACCACTCCAAACTTGATTCTATTCTCCTTTAGAAGTTTGTCTTATGTAAGTGCTCAAAAAAAAGTTTGTCTTATGGAAAATGCTGGCACTGCAGATATACAATCTCCATAGATCTCCATACTTTTGGGATAGACCAAATGAGTTTGAACCAGAGAGGTTTACAGTTCCAAAGATGGATGAGAACATTGAAGGGTGGGCCGGGTTTGATCCTGCCCGGAGTCCTGGCGCGATGTATCCCAACGAGGTATGCCCGAACACTAGTCTTGTCAGTATCACCTCTACTGATTAGACCTCTTTCTTTTGAAACATTAAGACCTTATTAAACTCCGTTTACCAGATTATAGCAGACTTCGCTTTCCTCCCCTTCGGTGGAGGACCCCGCAAATGCGTGGGAGACCAATTCGCGCTCCTCGAGTCAACAGTGGCCTTGGCCCTGCTATTGCAAAAGTTTGACGTGGAACTGCGAGGATCGCCCGATGAAGTCGAGATGGTGACGGGTGCGACGATTCACACAAAGAACGGGTTGTGGTGCAGGCTGAGGAAAAGGACTTGATCGATCAAGCATAACTTTGCACCAAAAGCTCTGCTTATTGTTGACTTCTCACATCATATGCATATGCTTTAGCTGGGTAAAGCAGGTTCATGTACATGGTAACATCTCTTGGGAGCTTTAGGGGCATCAGTTCTGTGCACCACCATCATCTGAAACATATGGCTGCAAATGATGGGTGCTGCATGCAGCCATGCACACATGCATGCATCTAAACAGAATTACAGTGCACTCCATGCCAACTGACCAGATTATTGTGATGGAGTAGGTCGCTGTATGTCTCACCTAGGTGTCCCGGGTTTCTTATGAACTCAGATAACCTGATATGTGCCGTGGCGACGTGCCATTGGATACTTCTTGGCATGGAAGCAGAGGTAGGTTTCAGTCATGCTGTTGTGCCGTGTTGCGGTGGGATGCATGCTGTGCAGGAAACAAAGAAGCCCACAGAATTGAATTGAAAAATTGATGCCGATAGCGATGTGGCAAGTAAGCTACTCATACTTCTTTTCATCCGTGGATGCCATGATGCTGTGTATTCCACATTTTTGTTTCATTATCAACACATTATTATTCCATGTACTCTAGTATATGTGTGGTTCTTGTGACAGATGAAATTTCCTTGTGGTTGGGGTGGAACTTTGATGTGTATGTTGCTTTAGCTGGGAACCAAAACAGCACGTTTCTGCGACCTTTTGTGGTCAGCCAATTCGCTGTCGCACGAGCTGTATGCATGGTGAGCAAATCTTCAGACAACGAAAGCCTAGTTTACTTCTGTTCTGGCTTCTTTTCTTGAATTACCTTCACTCTCTATTTGATATCTCGTGATGAATGTAGCAGCAGTAAATTCAGGCAACCAATTTAGACACCGTTTTAATCGTAATTCTGAACATTTGATGGTAAAGATTTGTAAACTGTTTTTTTTAGGTAAATACTATACACATGCAAGGTTTCAGATTTTTGTATTCCACGTTTTCGTTTTATTATGAACACGTTATTCCATATGTATGTGTGGTTCTTGTGGTGCTGAAAAATCTTTGTGGTTGGATTAGAACTTCGATGTGTATGCTGCTTTAGTTGGAGCCAAAACAGCACGTTTCCGCGACCCTTTTGTGGTCAGCCAATTTGAATTTGCTGTCGCACGAGCTGTATGCATGATGGTCAAATCTCCGTAGACAACGAAAGCCTAATTCACCCATTGTCTTTGCTTCTTTTCTTCAATCGCCCCCTCGCTCTTCTTACATGGTTGGTACCGTGCACGTGAAAAGAAAAATCGAGACCATGCCTTTTTATCCGTATAGAATCGTATTTAATGTAGCAACAATATAGAGCTGATTAGGGTTTTCTAACTTGATTTTTTTGTTGCAAAAAATAATCTAAGTGGCTTCAACCCTATTGTGACGCCAATCCACCATATTACTTGCACATCATGGGATCCTTACACCATAAGCACTCTCAAGTAAACCCCCATTCTAGTCGGTAGGCAAAATTTCGCTCCTCTGGCCATGTGTAGATGAACAACAGCCCATTTTGGAAAATTTCCAAAACTATCCACAGTTTTCGGCTATGTGTCGTTTTCGCTTTTACCTTTTTTGGCGTTATAGTAATATTTTTCTTACCACACAAACTTACACCCGACGGTAAAATGTTCCTTGGACCTCTTCGAGGAAACGGCGTAGACTGTTCTACCAAACAATCTACTACTATACAATACTGTACTAGTATACAAGTATTATGTACGCAGTAGTATGCACATGTATGATGGAATTGTGGAAAATGCAGCTGCGCTAGCTGCCGCACAAGTACGACTTGAATTTTCAACCGGACCCGATCGGATCGCAGGGTGCGCGCGTAGCCTTTCGACGTGTACCCTTAACAACCACCCTACCCATCTTCCTTGATCGGATGCTCTAGACTCTACTACCGAGAGTAGAGAGGAGTTGGGGCAGTTAAACTAGTTGGCTAGGTAGTGAGCCATCTGCTTGACCGGTTCCTGCTTCCTCCCTCCCCGCCAATCAAGGGCCGAAAGGTCAAGGTCCTGCCAGGGCCCCGCCTCACACCAAACCCTATCCTTTCCCTTTCCCCATCCTGGAATTTTCTTACGTTTGTCCTAAAACCCACATGCGGTAAAACGGGTAATGCGGTCGACGGGTCGTTTTCATCTCGGGAGAACGGACAAGCGGCGGCAGGAGATGGTGCGATTCTCGCTCGAGTTCGACAGCTTCTCGTGTTACTAGAATATTATTATCGCTCGATTTTCTTACCAGCAAAATCATAATTATGTTGGATGATGTACTCCTAGGTTAAATGCATCAATTTTCTGTCACTTATAAGTACGTAACTCATTTTATTTCAACTGGATTATTGAGCTTGAACAGTGGGAGTCGTCTAAAGTACGTCTCTGAAGAGAGCTAGTATAGTACAGTAGTCTAGTAGACTTCAAATTACAAGGACATTATCTTATAGAATTCATATTTGTATAATATATACCAAGTGTTAGTTACAACAGTTGGTAGTAGCACATGCTCTAGCTAGGGATGTTAATTGGCAGGGAACATGAGAGGTTGCGTGTTGCAGCAGGAAGAAAAGGATATCCATGGAGTCAACTCTTTGACCCATGTCATCACGTCACCTCATACGTAGTCTCTCCCCCTCTATTTCGATGGAGAAAACCCATAAAATGACCTATTCCCTGGAAGTCATTACAAAATAATACTGTTTCAAAATCAACTCACAAACTAGTCTGTTAGCATGACTCCTTGAGCCCCGGATTTAATGAAAAATGGTTATTTTCAAAATTATATTTTAGATAAGTCCATTATGTGTCAAATTTTTGAAAAAGAGTTATTTTTGGAAAAAACGCCGTTTCCCTCTTACCGACTTGCCCCATATATTTCCTAGCAACAAGATTTTCCAAATAAAACAACTTAAAGGGATACGAAAAACATGACCACGTGTAAGATGCTTTATATTATATATATTTTACCACCTCAAAATGTAAATGCATCCATATATGTATATATGCTAGCTAGGCAGTCACGATCGCGTTGAACGAATTGAAAGCACCAACCATGAAGAGTCTAATTTCCTTTGACCCTCAACTAGTCAGAGCCGTGCAAACTTAGGCGATCAAAAAAAATAAGCTGTCGCATTAGCCTGTCGTTTTGGCCGCACCAAATCTTGTTGACCGGCCAAAGCAACCAACAATTCCCCTCTCCCAAGTAACAACAAGTAGGCTTCTATCTGACTATAAATCAATTGTTTTCTTTACACAAACGTGTTTGGATTACACAAACAAGAGGATCAAAATCAGCAAGGCGTTCCTTGGTGCAACGATGTCTCCTCAGTCTCAGTGTATTGTATCTCTGAACAAAGAATGCTATTTTGGACATGGTTATAGATGAACACGTAATTCGAAATTTAGCAAAAAAAAATATTACCGCTTTTGAGAAAAATACATAAAATTCGAGCATTTAATGTTGCAAATAGTAATGCATAGGCTAACATTAATATAATTCCCATTGTCTACAATGATTATACTAGCGATCAAAATCACATACACTAAAACAAGAATAGCATGCATCCTCGAAATAAAACTAGATACTTTACTGACCTAACAAGCAGTTCCCTCATGGAATAACTAACCGCAAGACCGATTTCTTACCGTGGGGGTATTGAGGAAAAGAGATTGTTGTGCGGTAGGGCATAATCGAGGAAGAGTAGGCAACACCAATGGTCAATAGTGGTGGGAAAAAGTGAAACCGGACAAACCATCCAAACCGGTTGATTCGGTGCTAGTTTATTTTCTTTCACAAACTAAATCCTAACTCCCAAACTAGTTCAAAAAAATGAACTAACGCAAACCGGTGAAACCACTCAAACCGGTTTTGCCCACCCCTAATGGTCAATGTACATAGTCAAGGAAGGAGGGGTGATGCCAAATGATATAACATAAAGCAGAGCACTTCACGTAAACTTGATCGACTGGCTACCCTGCAGAAACCCATAGTTAGCCGCATGACTGGCTACCCCTGTAGATACCCACAGCTAGCCGAATTCGTAGAGTCACAAGGTACACGGTGTTAGACTATTTCTTGCAGCTCAAGAAGCCCTAGCCGAACCGACTTGGCCCTCTATATAAACTCTTGTAATTGTAACAATTATTATTATTAAGTATCAATCTATTCTACTTTATATGGTATTAGAGCTAGAGGTCCTAGGATCAAATTCTGGCCAACGCAAGAAATTAAAAAACAAATATTGCGTCCCCCTAAAACATACGTCACAATAGACCAAAGAGCAAAGATGTAGAGTGAGTGGTAAAATAAATTGTCTAGACTTTTCTATCAGTTCAGAATTTTAGTTGCATTGGCTAGTGCATGCAGTTAAATAGAAAACTCGAGCTATACTTAATTATACAAAGTAGCATATTTCTCTCACGTATTCTCGTCTAAGCTATGTTGCCTATGTATAATGCATCCCTTGTATATCGGATTTACAATCCTTATTGAGAGAGCGAAGGCTGATGGTCAATTTGAAGGATTAGTTTCACATCTTATTGATGGTGGACTCTCTATTCTTTAATACGCTGACGACACAATTCTATTTATGGAACATGATCTAGAGAAGGCTAAGAAACTGAAATTAATTTTATCAGCATTCGAACAACTATCTGAACTTAAAATTAACTTTCATAAGAATGATTTGTATTATTTTGGCGATGCCCAAAACGAGGCCCACCTATATGCTGAACTTTTCGGCTGTGGTCAGGGGCAATTTCCAATCAACTATTTGGGAATACCGATTCATTATCGGCGTCTCACAATTGCTGAATGGAAACTTGTTGAGGAAAGGCTAGAAAAACGTCTTAATAGTTGGAAAGGCAAATTGCTATCCCTTGGTGGAAGACTAGTACTCATAAATTCAGTACTTACTAACATGGTACTGCATATGATCTCGTTTTTCCAATTACCAAAATGTGTCTTGAACAAAGTGGATTATTTTCGTTCAAGATTCTTTTGGCAAGGGGATAGTGAGAAAAAGAAGTATCAACTGGCCAGATGGAATGTGGTTTGTCACCCGAAGGAGTATGGTGGACTAGGCATACACGATTTGTAAGTCAAAAGCATCGCGCTTCTGGGCAAGTGGCTTTTTAAACTACTTACAGAAGATGACGTTTGGCAAACCATGTTATGGAGAAAATATGTGGGGTTCAAAGCTGTGTCTCAAGTGGTTTGGGAATCCGGTGATTCACACTTTTGGGCAGGCCTTATGGCCACCAAAAAATTCTTTTGTTTTGGTGCTTTTGAGATTAAGGATGGATCACAGATTAGGTTTTGGAAAGATAAGTGGCTTGGCCAAACTACTCTTCGCGAATAATATTCAGCTCTATATTCGATTGTTAGACAAAAAGGGGATACAATTTCCACGGTGATGGAAGACAACCCTCCTAATGTGTCTTTCATAAGAAGTCTCATTGGTCTTCGACTGGTATCTTGGAATAATCTACTATTACGATTATCCATGATACAATTGTCGGACGGTGTTGACGTGTTCAAATGGAAATTACTAGACAATGGTAAATTTTCTGTTGGCTCACTATATAGAGTTTTGGTTCAACCTGATATCCCGGTCGATGATAATAGTAAAATTTGGAAAATGAAAATACCCCTCAAGACGAAGATATTTGCATGGTATCTACAATTCTTACAAAAGATAATCTTGCAAAGAGGAATTGGCATGGAAGTACACAATGCGTTTTTCGTCATCACGATGAGACAATTCGTCATTTATTCTTCCATTGCAAATTTGCTCGCTCTATACGGTCATTCATCCAAATAGCTTCTGGTTTATCTCCTCCACGTTCAGTAACCAATGTTTTTGGTAATTGGTTGCATAGAATAGTGGATAAGTACAGAACTTTGTTTAGGGTGGAAGCGCTTGCTATTATATGGTCGCTATGGCTTTGTAGAAATGACAAGATTTTTAATAACATTGTGTCTTCTCCTTCTGCAGGTAATTTATCGAGCCACCCTCCGATCATGGACTACTCTTCAACGCATGGAGTTTCGCGACTTATTTGTGGAGGGATGTACGCGATTGAAGGACACGGTGAGGGATATTTTTTCCCGACATGGATGGCCACGTGATTTGAGGATTGATCTTCCTTAGATTAAAGACAATTTTTTCGATAGTGCCTTTTTGTAATTCTTGTCTACTTTTTGTTCTCTGGTTCTGTCGTTCGTGCATCTTAGTTATACAGACCGGGTATAAACATTAAACATTCTATGTTAATGCATGCATCCATTTCCAAAAAAAATCAGATTTGCTATCTAAACTAGAATTGTGGCACTAAATTTCCATAGGCCAAAATCTACACACACACACCCTTTGACTTTTTTTGTGAAAATTTTCTATCGATTTACTAATAATCATTAGTAACAATACAAAGAGATAAGACCCATTTGATCCGAATTTTATTAGGCATTGCTGTATCGGGTAGCAAGTCCTGCTAAAAAGATATTATTATCTCTGACATGTATGCAAATCAAGAAATAGTAATACATTTCCAAAAAAAAATCTAAGAATATAGCGACATTTTGCGGATTTCGTGATAGTTAGAAAATAGACACATATATGTTCGTACATAAATACTCCCTCGGTCCCACCGCGGATTTGTTTAGATATGCATGCATCTAATTGTGAGTTACAAATAGGAATCCGATGATTCCGACTAAGAAAACCTTCTTCCACGGCTACTACTTGCTCAAGGAAATCTCTAGAATGAAAGCCATGATGTTAGAACACTACTGGAAAAACGGTCTTCGGTGATGTGAACAAAGTGCAACATCCCAAAAATACTAAGCTTGGATCATCAAACTCTAATCCTTAAATTAGGGTTAACAAAAACTTTTCTAATTAAAATTATGAATGCATGCATATGTGTATGCATGGATTTTGAAATTCTTTGGAACCACCTTGTTTGATTGTTTCATTGCTTGTAAAATGTTTCTTAGGTGAAATAAACATTATCTAAAACATTTCCCACACTTTTCCTAAAGACAAGTAAATCAAAACAAATATATTAAAGGAATGGTCATTTTGACCAATTTAACTCCCATGCCTACTTTGACTGTCTCAAACTTTCAAAACCTAACAGAAACTTTTCTGGATCTTTGCACCCCTTGAATGTACTCATAACAAAGTATCAAGGCCCACTTTGTGATCATCCAGGAACTTTCAAATGCATAGTTTAAATGACAGTTCAAAATTGAATCTTTCTCATCTGGGAAGATCCCACTTTTTCAAAAACCACTCAAACAAGCTCAACTTTCAAAACCAAGCATCTGTAGACTCACCAGCACCAATCTAGCAAACCCACCAAAAATCTTTTCAAAATTCAAAACTTGATTTCATGCGGCCATTTCATCAAACAGGTTGCAGACACAAATCAAACAAACATCAAACATTATAGTGTGCAGTAAAATTGGCCTAACTTGTTCCCTAGTTAGCTCACAACCAGCTCAGTAGATCATCTAGCAAGATTAACCAAGCACTAGCACCACTGTGAGCTTGCCATTGTCATCAATGGTGAACAGCCGAGCACACCCTTGTCACCCCATAGTCGACAGCAAGCTAGGAGCAGCAGCAAGCCTAGCCAGCATGTCTGGGAGGCAGCCCACCGTCCACCGCCACTCACTGTCCCAGCCGCGAGCGTTGCCAAGCCCTGGACCACACGCACGGACCGCGCCCAGACCGCCAGAGACCATGCCGAGCGTGCGTCAGAGCACCACCCTCGACCGAAGCCCACAGACCGCGCGCCGCCCTCGCCGCGTGCATACACAATCCCCACCGACCCAGGAGACCGCCAGACATCCCCGTTCGCCGCCCCGTGACACACAGCCACCGCTCGCCGTCGAAGACGCTGCCTCTGCTGCACAGAGCGTCGCGTGTTCCAGACCAGACCACACCGCCCCACGCCTCTAAACCATGCCATTGAGCATCACCAGAGGACACCGCATCGTCCCCTACCCTTGCCCATGCCAATAGCCGCCTGTAACATTGCCCCCGACGAGCTCACCGTGCGCCCCGACGGTCCCCTCGCTCGACTATAAATAGAGGCCACCCTCGCTCGATTTCTTCACACCATCTCACTCCCCTCTCCTCACTGATCGTGCCACACCATTCTCAGAGCAAGGCGAGCACCACCCCGTCGGAATTTTGCCGGAGCCCGCCGCCTCTGGAGAAGAAGGGATCCAGCGATTGGAGCCGCCCCAGGAGAAGCCACCGGTACCAGGAGATTCGCCGTCGTCGACTTCGTCGTTCGCCCGCCTCGCCGACCCTCGCCAGCACCCCGGTGAGCCCCCAACAACCCTCACTGGCCGCGCTAGGTTTCGTTCTTGCTGGCGTTGTCTCGCGTCGACGATGACTCCCAGCCGTTGGATTAGAATCAGATCGAACGACCCACATTGCCCCGTACCACTTCGCCCCTCCCCGTGTCACTGACGAGTGGGGACACCAACTTAAGCAGCCCGCGGGAGCACTACGCTTAGCAGGCCGGCCCGTTAACTTTTTCCGCGCAGCCCAGTTATTCAAATTAAACCTTTTTCTTTTTAATTCAAACACACTTCTGTACCCATTTTCAAAAATCAACCCAGGTCAATTCAGTGCACCATTTTGAATGAAACCAATTTTGTTGGAAAGGTCTGTGAATGCTGAATCCAAGCCCGTTGGATTCAAGTCATTTGGATCTGTAGATCATCTTTAGTAAAAATAACAAGGCAGAAGCTTTTCTGCATTCAAACATTTTTCAAATTTAAACCATAATAGATTTTGAGTTGATTTCAACTCTCAAAAATCACATTTAACCATACCTTTCAGAATATATAAAAATATATAGGTTTACTTGCAGAAATAATGTTCAAGTAATAAAAGATTGCCCCATAGGCATTTCTAGACACTTTATTTAATTAAAATAAAAGGGTAAAACCTTATTAAATTGTGACACCACTTTAAATCACATTCCCTTGGACTAAAATATGTGGTGATGACATGTGTCAACATGATCCCATATTTGGTTTGGAGAATATTAAATCTGAAGTAGTTTTTCAATGAGTAGAAATTACTTTTCTAAAAATAAAAGGAATTAAACCAAGCCTTAACCTTGTAATGTTAGAGATGATGCTAGATCATCTATAGGACCCTTGTGTGTGATGATTGCAAGTAGTTAAGTATTGTTTGGTGATTGTGTACCTCATATTTATTCATAGACGCTAATACCGATCAAGGATACGAGGAGGAAGGAGGATACTACGAAGAAGAAGCCGAGGAGAACTTCAACCACTGCTCTGCACAAGGAAAGCTTATACTGATATTGTGCAAGCCAACACTGCTACTATGCTTACTATATGCCTTAAGCATATGTGATCATACCCACTTGATAAACCAATCCTAGTTTTATTTGCAAGCTTCTTACTTTATTTTTTCTTTATCAAAGCTTACTTAGAGTTTACTTAAGAGTTTGGTAGATACTAGAAAGTTATGAGAAGGTTGCTTAAAGAGCATAAAATTTGTCCTAAGTTAGAAACCTTGATATCATCCTAAGATATAAGGTTGTATTTAGTTGAAACTCCCCTAGTTTACCACCCCTCATTAGTACTACCCCCACTAGTAGATGCTAGTGCTAAGCATAAAACTGGATCAACTTTAGATGGGAATACTTGGTGGAAAAATTGTTATGAAAACCTTGGAATGATGGATCATTTTGTTGAAATATTTTGGACATGTGTTTCCGAACACCCGATGATTTTTGGTGATGAAAAAGTTGAGGCATTAGCCTTAGCCCTTTATAAAACTGATGGTTGTCTTGATGCGATACCATTCCAATTTTATCGTACAACCACAATACCCGAAGATTGGGTAGGGCTTGACTGGAAACTTATGTACCTTAGTATTAGCTCCCTCACGGCCAAGGTCTGCGCTGAGGCTACCTTGTGAAGATTGTCCACCTGTGCAGCACCCAAGATGACAGTTGGTCATGGTTGGGAGGCCAAACTCACAGGAGAGGTGCTTATACTAGGGCGTGTAATTGAAAGGTTAGGATTGGTTATCCGCATACTGAGTATGGTGAATTCAGAATTTGTTCCTGACGGATGTATCGAATGTTGTGGTGAAAGTGTACAATCTCTGTAGAGTGTCAAACTATTCGAATAGCCGCGTCCGCGGTTATGGACAGTTGGAGTGGCCATACTGTTCCCCCGTCAGACTTTTCAAAAATGACTTGTGAAATGAATTGAGACTTTGACTTGACCACAACAGAGTTGTGACCTGAGTTACAAGATCCCCCTTAGGAGTTATAAAATTGTGACTAGCTTTGGAACTTAGTAGAGATAAATCTGGCTTTTGCAAAACAACCTTAGAGCCTAGTGTCCTATTATCCAAAAAACCCTTTTACCTGTTAGTATTAGTTTGCGAGTACTTAAATAATACTCATGGCTTTGTCCCTGGCTATTCCCATGGCCAGACTATGAAGAGGAGTACCGGCAAGATGGACCCTAGGAAGGTTACGACAACTAGGATCATCTCCCATCGTCAGCATTGCCTGTGACCCCGAAAATGGAGCTTCGCCTACGCTACCGGTATTATTACATATTCCGCTGCTTGAAGTTGTATTAAGAACTGGATCATGAGATCCCTATTCGTGTAAGACCTTATATATGGTTTGTAATGGATGATGTACTGTGGTATCCAATTCTGTTATGTCTCGCAAAAATGGTAATCCTGGGATTGCGATGTATGGCATAACAGGCATCTGGGATTAAAAATCCGGGTGTTGACAAGTTGGTATCAGAGCCATCCTGACCATAGGAGACCCTAGTTAGACTGGGCGTTTTGAATCAAAAACTTAGTTTCAAAACCAAAGAAAACAAATATTTACAAAAAACTTATTCTCATTCTTATCTCTTTGATTCTTTCATAAAAATTCATGTTCCTCAAAAACTCTTGCAAAATACATAAAATTTTGACATACTTGATCACCCTGCTAATCTACTCATCCTCTATTCTTATAGATGGACGTGAAGTATAGCAAGTTTTATCAGTTGGGGAATGGAGGAGACCTTATCTTTGAGAGGGATTTGGACCAGCTTTCGGAACTTCTGGAGCGTCCGCACCCCGAGTTCTTCGGAGCTCAGCTCAATGATCAAGGAGGAGAAGATCTGCAGTGGCTAATTGTTGCAAGTCTCCGAGGAAAGATTGAACCTCCCACTACTGAGGGAATTCAGTTTACCTTGAGGGAAAACAACTGGGTCGATGGACTTGCCAGGGCCATACAGGAAAGTCTGGCCCGTCTATGTGGGCAAAGCATCAATCAGATGAAGGGAACCCGCTTTGAGTTTTTCCCAAGGCGTGATGCTAATGGACAACCACTGGAAGCCCCGTACCACCCCGAGGTGAAGATTCAATTGGACCACCTTAGCTTCATGATGTACGATCGTCAGCAGGAGTTGGATAACTGCCGTGACGACTCCAACCACAAGTCTGCCATCATCAAGACGAAGGGTCAGACCATCGCCATGCTAGCAAAGGATCGCAAGTCTCGCCGCTGTCAGCTCGACAAGAAGGAGCGCATAATTGCCCGTCTTCGCCACCGCATCTCATCTTTGGAGGAGACCATCCACGAGAGAGACATGCAGTTGGAGGAAAGGGAGAATGCCGGAGAGGATCTTCGTGGAGACCCTTACTCCTATCTCAGCGATGACGATGATTTTCTGGAGGATCAGACCATGGACTTCTTCACCGATGAGGATGATTTCGCCTTCATCGATGATGATGAAGATGATGAAGCCACAGACTCCAAGGAGTAGTAGCACTTGAGCACTAGCGTAGTGAGTAGTATTCGGTCCCACTGTATCGTAGTTTCCAGAATGGTTCTTAAAACCATCTGTTTTTCTTTGTTGTGGTGTGTGTTGTACTGTGTGCTATGAATGAATGAATGAAAAAGCAAGTTGCTAGAAAAATCTGTGTCAAACTTTAAAAACTTTTCAAAGTCCCCGAAACCTTAGAAATTTCCCTCTTTTCTCATGATCTATCTAAATCTTCAGATGCCACGTGGAGAAAGTGGTTCATCCCCGGACCCGATGTTGCAGATTCTGCAAATGTTGACTTCTGACCGCGAAGCTGAAAGAGCGGAACTTCAAGCCAACCTAGCCACCCTTCAGCAGATAGCCCAGCTAGCCCACAACAACCAAGGCCACGGAAATCAGGACAACCATGGATCTAAGCTCAAGAATTTCCAAAATACCAACCCACCTTGTTTTCACTAAGTCGGAAGAACCCCTAGACCCGATGATTGGCTGCAAACCATGGAGAATAACCTAGAGGTCGCTGGAGTGGAAGCCAACGAGAAAGTCCTATTTGCCACCCACTATCTAGCCGGAGATGCCAGGGCATGGTGGAACAGTGTTCGTGCAATGACCGGAGGCCAGATGATGACCTGGGAGGAATTCAAGGTCAAGTTTATCAGAACCCATGTGCCACCGGGTTTGATCAAGAGGATGAGAGACGAGTTTAGAGAACTGAAACAAGGAAGGATGACTGTAGTGGAATACCGTGACAAATTTTTGTCATTAGCTAGGTATGCCCCGGATGAGATTGACACCGAAGCCAAGAAGGAGAGGTTCCTGAATGGTCTGAATGATGAGATGCAGACGGTGTTAGTCAATATCCCCTTTGCTGATATTGAAGCCCTTGTCGACTCTGCCATCCAGATGGAAGGAAAGATCAACCAAGCCAATGAGAACCGCAAGCGTCGCATGATGCATCAGCCAGGAACCCATCAGACCCCAAAGTATCGCCCCGACCCATCTCCAGGATTTGCCCCAAGAACCAACAGACCCCTGATGAACCGTCCGACCTATCCCAACCGTGGAAACCCTAGACCGGGAGGAAATCACAACCACCCCGGCAACTCTAGAAATTTCACCCGTGCCCCACCCAAGTTCAACACCAACAATGTTACCGACAACACCAACACTGCCCCAAGGACTGGAAGCAATGTTGTGCCTGTCGCAGCCAAGGACAAGTCGCAAGTGACTTGTTATGACTGTGGAAATAAAGGCCACTATTCCAACGAGTGCCCCAACAAGAAGAATGCTACAGCACCCAATGCCAATGTCCCAGCTCAACAGCAGCGTCATGTTCAGCCCAGAAGAAGGTTTGCCCTAGGGAATTCGCTCAACCACAATGGCCGTCTTTTTCTCATGCATGCTGAAGAAGCTTAGGAAGCGCCAGACATCGTGCTGGGTATGTTTTCTGTTAATTCAGTACTTGCAAGAGTGTTGTTTGACTCTGGTGCATCGCATTCATTTGTCACCGAAGAATTTGCCTGCACTAGTAAAATTCAACCAACCAAACTGAAGCATGTAATGATTGTGCAAATTCCCGGATCAACCACCAAGGCTAGGCAAATTTGCAAAGTCGTCCCTATCCGAATCCATGGCATAGATTTTTATGCTAATCTGATAGTACTCGGAACTAAAGGTTTGGAAGTAGTACTAGGAATGGATTGGATGTCCAAACATAAGGGATTGGTTGACTGTGCCAAGAAAGCCATCACCATGACCAGTACAGCCGGAATATCAGTCGAGCATATATCTGAAACCTTACCTCGTCAATTCAAATGCAACAAGAGTATAGCCCAACCTACCATTGACCAAGTCTGGATAGTCTGTGAATACCCCGATGTATTTCTAGATGTTTTGCCCGGTATGCCCCCAGATCGGGATATCGAGTTTATCATTGAACTAATCCCCGGAACAGGACCCATAGCCCAGAGACCCTATAGTATGAACCCGTCAGAGCTCGCAGAACTAAAGAAGCAACTGGATTCCATGCTGGAAATTGGATTGATTCAACCAAGTGCGTCACCATGGAGATCACCTGTCTTGTTTGTGGACAAGAAAGATGGAGGTAACCGTTTGTGTACGGATTATCGGAAATTGAATGATGTCACCATCAAGAACAAGTACCCCTTGCCCAAAATAGAAGATTTGTTTGATCAGTTGACCGGTGCCAAAGTGTTTTCTAAGATTGATCTTAGAACTGGCTATCATCAACTCAAAATTCATGCAGAGGATATTCCAAAGACTGCCTTTACCACCAGATATGGATTGTATGAGTATACGGTCATGTCTTTCAGATTAACCAATGCCCCCGCTTATTTCATGAACCTCATGAATAAGATTTTTATAGACTTCCTGGATAAGTTTGTCATTGTTTTCATCGATGACATTCTGATTTATTCCAAATCAGAAGAAGAACATGAGCTACACCTAAGGACCATTCTTGGAACCCTTAGAGAGCATCAGTTGTATGCAAAGTTTAGCAAATGTGAATTCTGGTTACAGGAGGTAGGATTCCTCGGTCACATTGTATCAGCCGGAGGAATTTCCGTTGACCCTGCCAAAGTGAAAGATGTAGAAGATTGGCAAGCCCCAACCACTCAAACCCAAGTTCGTGCATTTCTCGGATTGACGGGATATTACCACAAATTCGTAGAAGGATTCTCGAGTATCGCCAGACCCATGACCCAATTGCTGAAGAAGGACAAGAAGTTTGAATGGACCGACAAATGTGAAGCGAGTTTTCAAGAACTCAAAAGGAGATTGATTTCCGCCCCAATCTTGATCATGCCGGATATCACATAGCCCTTTGATGTGTATTGTGACGCATCCAAGATCGGTCTCGGATGTGTGCTAATGCAAGAAGGAAAAGTTATATCTTATTTATCTCGACAATTGAAGCAACATGAGCAAAATTACCCAACCCATGACCTCTAACTCGCAGCCGTAGTTCTAGCCCTGAAGACATGGAGACATTACCTGATGGGAAATCGTTGTGAGATTTATTCGGATCACAAGAGCCTAAAGTATATATTCACTCAGAAGGAACTGAATATGAGGCAGAGAAGATGGATTGAGCTAATCAAGGATTATGACCTGGACATTCACTATCACCCTGGTAAAGCCAACGTGGTAGCCGATGCCCTTAGCAGATTGTCGTGCCGCTTGAACTCCATGATTTTGAAGGAGCAACCAAGCTTGCACAATGAGATGGAAGATTTTCGAATGGAATTAGTAAGTGAAGGATTTTTGGCTAGCATAGAACTCCAGCCCACTTTGATCAGTCAGATTAAAGAGGCGCAGAAGGAAAATGCTAGTATCGACGGAATCAAGCGTCGTATCGGTACAGGCAAAGTACCCGGATTCACAGAAGACGAAGAAGGAGTTTTGTGGTACAAAGGACGCCTTTGTGTACCATCAGATTCTGAGTTGAAAGAAGTTATCTTGAAGGAGGCTCATGATACTCTTTATTCTATCCATCCCGGAGGAACTAAGATGTATCAAGATTTAAAGGAGCAATTTTGGTGGCATAAGATGAAGCGAGAAATCGGAAGCTATATCGCCAAGTGTGATATATGTCAGCGAGTCAAGGCAGGACATCAAAGACCCGCTAGATTGTTGCAACCTTTGCAGATTCCGGAATGGAAATGGGATTCTATAGGAATGGACTTTATCACTGGACTGCCTACTTCTAGTAGGGGAAATGACTCTATCTGGGTCATAGTGGATAGATTGTCCAAAGTCGCCCATTTCTTGCCCGTCAAAACCACATATCAGAGTTTGAAACTAGCGGAGTTGTACATCGTTAGAATCGTCAGTTTGCACGGAGTCCCTGAGAACATAGTATCGGATCGAGGAACTCAGTTTACCTCGAGATTCTGGAAGAAAGTTCAAGAAGGTTTAGGAACCCGCCTAGATTTCAGTACCGCGTATCACCCTCAAACCGATGGACAAACAGAGCGAGTAAATCAAATACTCGAAGATATGCTGAGAGCATGTGTGTTAGAATATGGATCCAAGTGGGAAGACTGTCTGCCGTTTGCAGAATTTTCCTACAACAACAGTTACCAAGCCAGTTTGCAAATGGCCCCATTTGAATTCATGTACGGAAGAAAGTGTCGCACCCCTTTGAACTGTTCGGAAGTAGGAGAGAGTCAGATCTTTGGACCCTACATCCTATGAGAAGCAGAAGAGAAGGTTCACAAGATTCGTGAGCACCTCAAGACAGCCCAATCCCGACGGAAGAGTTACGCTGACAAGAGACGTCGAGACCTCGCCTTCAACATAGGAGATTTTGTTTATCTGAAAGTGTCGCCATTGAAGGGAATGCAGCGTTTCCAACTCAAAGGAAAGTTAGACCCCAGATATATCGAACCTTTCAAAATTCTGAACCGTCAAGGAGAAGTGTCGTATCAATTGGAACTACCCGAAGAGATGTCAGTCGTGCACAATGTGTTCCATATCTCGTTACTTCGCAAGTGCCTCGAAGTTCCAGAGAAGATCGAAGTGTTCAAGAATATCGATCACCAGACCATAGAGATCGACGATGACCTGACCTATCCCGAAGTACCCATCTGTACTTTGGAAGAAGCCTTCAGAACTACCCGAACCCGAATCATCAAGTTTCTCAAGATTCAGTGGAGCAACCACACAGAAGAGGAAGCTACCTGGGAACGCGAAGATCACATCAGGACGGAGTTCCCCGATCTCTTCAAATCCTAGGTAATCTTTTCGTCCTTTTTCAAATCTCGGGACGAGATTTTGTTTAAGGGGGGAAGGTTTGTAACATCCCAAAAATACTAAGCTTGGATCATCAAACTCTAATCCTCAAATTAGGGTTAACAAAAACTTTTCTAATTAAAATTATGAATGCATGCATATGTGTATGCATGGATTTTGAAATTCTTTGGAACCACCTTGTTTGATTGTTTCATTGCTTGTAGAATGTTTCTTAGGTGAAATAAACATCATCTAAAACATTTACCACACTTTTCCTAAAGACAAGTAAATCAAAACAAATATATTAAGGGAATGGTCATTTTGACCAATTTAACTCCCATGCCTACTTTGGCTGTCTCAAACTTTCAAAACCTAACAGAAACTTTTCTGGATCTTTGCACCCCTTGAATGTACTCATAACAAAGTATCAAGGCCCACTTTGTGATCATCCAGGAACTTTCAAATGCATAGTTTAAATGACAATTCAAAATTGAATCTTTCTCATATGGGAAGATCCCACTTTTCAAAAACCACTCAAACAAGCTCAACTTTCAAAACCCAAGCATCTGCAGACTCACCAACACCAATCTAGCAAACCCACCAAAAATCTTTTCAAAATTCAAAACTTGATTTCATGCGGTCATTTCATCAAATAGGTTGCAGACACAAATCAAACAAACATCAAACACTATAGTGTGCAGTAAAATTGGCCTAACTTGTTCCCTAGTTAGCTCACAACCAGCTCAGTAGATCATCTAGCAAGATTAACCAAGCACTAGCACCACTGTGAGCTTGCCATTGTTATCAATGGTGAACAGCCGAGCACACCCTTGCCACCCCATAGTCGACAGCAAGCTAGGAGCAGCAGCAAGCCTAGCCAGCATGTCTGGGAGGCAGCCCACCGTCCACCGCCACTCACTGTCCCAGCCGCGAGCGTTGCCAAGCCCTGGACCACATGCACGGACCGCGCCCAGACCGCCAGAGACCATGCCGAGCATGCGCCAGAGCACCACCCTCGACCGAAGCCCACAGACCGCGCGCCGCCCTCGCCGCGTGCATAAACAATCCCCACCGACTCAGGAGACCGCCAGACATCCCCGTTCGCCGCCCCGTGACACACAGCCACCGCTCGCTGTCGAAGACGCCGCCTCTGCCGCGCAGAGCGTCGCATGTTCCAGACCAGACCACACCGCCCCACGCCTCTAAACCATGTCGTTGAGAATCGCCAGGAGACTCCGCACCGTCCCCTACCCTCGCCCATGCCAATAGCCGCCTGTAACATTGCCCCCGACGAGCTCACCGTGCGCCCCGACGGTCCCCTCGCTCGACTATAAATAGAGGCCACCCCCGCTCGATTTCTTCACACCATATCACTCCCCTCTCCTCACTAATCGTGCCACACCATTCTCAGAGCAAGGCGAGCACCACCCCGTTGGAATTTCGCCGGAGCCCGCCGCCTCTAGAGAAGAAGGGAGACAGCGATTGGAGCCGCCCCAGGAGAAGCCACCGGTACCAGGAGATTCGCCGTCGTCGACTTCGTCGTTCGACCGCCTCGCCGACCCTCGCCAGCACCCCGGTGAGCCCCCAGCAATCCTCACTGGTCGCGCTTGGTTTCGTTCTTGTCGGCGTTGTCTCAAGTCGACAATGACTCCCAGCCGACCCACGTTGCCCCGTACCGCTTCGCGCCTCCCCGTGTCACTGACGAGTGGGGACACCCACTTAAGCAGCCCGCGGGAGCACTACGCTTAGCAGGGCAGCCCGTTAACTTTTCCCGCGCAGCCCAGTTATTCAAATTAAACCTTTTTCTTTTTAATTCAAACACACTTCTGTACCCATTTTCAAAAATCAACCCAGGTCGATTCAGTGCACCATTTTGAATGAAACCATTTTTTTTGGAAAGGTCTGTGAATGCTGAATCCAAGCCCGTTGGATTCAAGT
This sequence comes from Avena sativa, assembly GCA_916181665.1. Taxonomy (NCBI): domain Eukaryota; kingdom Viridiplantae; phylum Streptophyta; class Magnoliopsida; order Poales; family Poaceae; genus Avena; species Avena sativa. Next base: position 97,281,305 of record OV702294.1, read on the forward strand.
CATTTGGATCTGTAGATCATCCTTAGTAAAAATAACAAGGTAGAAGCTTTTCTGCATTCAAACATTTTTCAAATTTAAACCATAATAGCTTTTGAGTTGATTTCAACTATAAAAAATCACATTTAACCATACCTTTTAGAATATATAAAAATATATAGGTTTACTTGCAGAAATAATGTTTAAGTAATAAAAGATTGCCCCATAGGCATTTCTAGACACTTTATTTAATTAAAATAAAAGGGTAAACCTTATTAAATTGTGACACCTGACATGGATATGCCCTACGGGTACCCGATGTTAGCATACTTGGTCCAGCCCGACGGAAGGCCCACTCGACGACCTGCCAGGGTCCAGGACGCCCAAGACGTTTCGGCTGCACGAAGCACATATGGACACGGACTCCACAGCGCACAAGACAAGGATACCTCAAGACTAGAGTTTGAATACAACTTGTAACCTACTCGTATTGGCACCCGAGACCTAGCCTCCCCATATATAAAGGCTAGGAGGGTCCAATGATGAGGGCACGACTACACACACGACCTACAGACGCCATAACCCCCGATAGACTAGACCACAATAGATCTACAGATCTAGGAACTCGACTCATACTTTTGCACACGCATCCACGCCAGATCGAATCTGCGCATCCTGTAACCTTCGGTTCCGCCATAATCAAAGAGCAGACAAGCAGGAGTAGGGTTTTCCCTCCGGAGGCCTGAACCTGGGTAAATCTCGTGTCCCCTGGTTGCTTGTCTGTTAACCGTGCCACGATCTCCAGCATCCCCATCTTCTCCAAAACCCAAGTCCATAACAATGGGCATTGACGAGATTAAACCTCGTCAATTGGCGCCGTCTGTGGGAAACGGGGATTCGGCTGCGGTGACCTGCTGCATCTTTCGGATGCGTCGACCCGACGCGATCTTCGATTGCCGCAACTGGCCGCATCGGCTTCAGCGACCACGACTCGGGGGCTCCCTCGACATCGGCGACCCAATGCGGTTTTTGGCTGTGATGACCCGATACATCCTTCGGATGTGGCGACCCCGTGCGGTCTTCGACCGCGACAATCTTCGGATGCGGAATTCGCTGCCGCCATCGACCCCAAGAACTCGTCGCTGCTAAGAGTGTGGTCCGCCGCGTCGACTACGTCCGCCGCGTGACCCGCTACCCCGTCAACTTCGCCATGACAACCAACAAAGCTAAGTTTCCCTCTACTTAGATCTGATTTCCTTTTTAACTTGCACTCGAAACACTCGGGGGCTGCGCCCTCTTCGAGTAACCTAATGTGCCATCGGCTCCACGCACTCGAGCACCTTGAACGCGACAGCCCGAGTAGCTGATTCTGCCTGATCGTCGAATCCTTGAACTCCGAGTGCCTCGGCAAGGTACTGGGACTAAGGGTAATCAGGCTAACGAAAAGGCCTAGCATACAGTGCAACAGTGTCGACTCGATCGGCACCAGAATCTTACTATACAAGCCGACAGGCAAATATTCTTTCCAAGATACAAGTACTTCATAAATTCTTTATGTTTTTTGCAGCTTACAAGGACGACAACTGCGCCGAGCTATTCTATTAGGTCCTCCAACAGGAATCGACAAAACAGCTGGCTACGCCATACACCGAAGACTTGAATCGAGTCACTCCTCAGATGGTTGCATCTCTTGATGCTACATAGACGCGACGCTGGCCGCGCACCCGACAGAAGCAACGACATCGACTTCATCCGGACCGTCGACTCCGCTACGTCAACTCTCGGCTCCTTATGTGTGAGACGCTGACTCGATGCACTTCCGGGTCACTGGTTTGTCCTCGCATGAGTCTCCACTCGAGTCTGTGACTCGACTAGACACTTGGAGGCTACTCCTATCAGGAGCGCTGGTTGCGCACCCGATGTACTTCCGGGTCAGCGGTACGCCCACGAGATTTTCGGCTACAACTACATGGTACAAGACTCGAGTTTCTGCCCGAGTCTACGACTCCGCCAGACACTCGGAGGCTACTCCAAACTAGAGCGATGGTCGCGCACACACAAGATCTTCGAGTCCTACGCCGAGTCTACGACTCCACTACGGACTCGGGGGCTACTCCCATAGGGAGGATTGATTCAAGCATCCGAAAAAAAATTGTGTCCTACGGACCTAAAGCAAACAACGGCTAAATTAAAGTCTCTTCTCGAGTCTACGACTCGAACAGACACTCGGGGGCTACTCCCATAGGGAGCGCTGGTCGCGCACCCTATAGTCCATTGTGTTGACTACGTCCATGATGTCGATTCCTTTACAACAACCGAACAAATTCAGCTGACCCGATGAACTTCCGGGTGAAGTGCTTCGCACTCGACACAACTTTCGACTCCGACATCCAAATACAAGGTTCAAGACAACTAAGTCTCCACCCGAATCTATGTTTCGTATGGACACTTGGGGGCTACTGACATGGATATGCCCTACGGGTACCCGATGTTAGCATACTTGGTCCAGCCCGACGGAAGGCCCACTCGACGACCTGCCAGGGTCCAGGACGCCCAAGACGTTTCGGCTGCACGAAGCACATATGGACACGGACTCCAAAGCGCACAAGACAAGGATACCTCAAGACTAGAGTTTGAATACAACTTGTAACCTACTCGTATTGGCACCCGAGACCTAGCCTCCCCATATATAAAGGCTAGGAGGGTCCAATGAGGAGGGCACGACTACACACACGACCTACAGACGCCATAACCCCCGATAGACTAGACCACAATAGATCTACAGATCTAGGAACTCGACTCATACTTTCGCACACGCATCCACGCCAGATCAAATCTGTGCACCCTGTAACCTTCGGTTCCGCCGTAATCAAAGAGCAGACAAGCAGGAGTAGGGTTTTCCCTCCGGGGGCCTGAACCTGGGTAAATCTCGTGTCCCCTGGTTGCTTGTCTGTTAACCGTGCCACGATCTCCAGCATCCCCATCTTCTCCAAAACCCAAGTCCATAACAATGGGCATTGACGAGATTAAACCTCGTCAACACCACTTTAAATCACATTCCCTTGGACTACAATATGTGGTGATGACATGTGTCAACATGATCCCATGTTTGGTTTGGAGAATATTAAATCTTAAGTAGTTTTTCAATGAGTAGAAATTACTTTTCTAAAAATAAAAGGAATTAAACCAAGCCTTAACCTTGTAATGTTAGAGATGATGCTAGATCATCTATAGGACCCTTGTGTGTGATGATTGCAAGTAGTTAAGTATTGTTTGGTGATTGTGTACCTCGTATTTATTCATAGACGCTAGTATCGACCAAGGATACGAGAAGGAAGGAGGATACTACGAAGAAGAAGCCAAGAAGAACTTCAACCACTGCTTTGCACAAGGCAAGCTTATACTGATATTGTGCAAGCCAACACTGCTACTATGCTTACTATAGGCCTTAAGCATATGTGATCATACCCACTTGATAAACCAATCCTAGTTTTATTTGCAAGCTTCTTACTTTATTTTTTCTTTATCAAAGCTTACTTAGAGTTTACTTAAGAGTTTGGTAGATACTAGAAAGTTATGAGAAGGTTGCTTAAAGAGCATAAAATTTGGCCTAAGTTAGAAACCTTGATATCATCCTAAGATATAAGGTTGTATTTAGTTGAAACTCCCCTAGTTTACCACCCCTCATTAGTACTACCCCCACTAGTAGATGCTAGTGCTAAGCATAAAACTGGATCAACTTTAGATGGAAATACTTGGTGGAAAAATGGTTATGAAAACCTTGGAATGATGGATCATTCTGTTGAAATGTTTTGGACATGTGTTTCCGAACACCCGATGATTTTTGGTGATGAAAAAGTTGAGGCATTAGCCTTAGCCCTTTATAAAACTGATGGTTGTCTGGATGCGATACCATTCCAATTTTATCATACAACCACAATACCCGAAGATTGGGTTGGGCTTGACTGGAAACTTATGTACCTTAGTATTAGCTCCCTCACGGCCAAGGTCTGAGCTGAGGCTAGCTTGTGAAGATTGTCCACCTGTGCAGTACCCAAGATGACAGTTGGTCATGGTTGGGAGGGCAAACTCACAGGAGAGGTGCTAATACTAGGGCGTGTAATTGAAAGGTTGGGATTGATTATCCGCATACTGAGTATGGTGAATTCAGGATTTGTTTCTAACGGATGTATCGAATGTTGTGGTGAAAGTGTACAATCTCTGCAGAGTGTCAAACTATTCGAATAGCCGCGTCCGTGGTTATGGACAGTTGGAGTGGCCATACTGTTCCCCCGTCAGACTTTTCAAAAATGACTTGTGAAATGAATTGAGACTTTGACTTGACCACAACAGAGTTGTGACCTAAGTTACAAGATCCCCCTTAGGAGTTATAAAATTGTGACTAGCTTTGGAACTTAGTAGAAATAAATCTGGCTTTTGCAAAACAACCTTAGAGCCTAGTGTCCTATTATCCAAAAACCCCTTTTACCTGTTAGTATTAGTTTGCGAGTATAGAGATATGGATCAATGCATGCATGCTCTAGCTCGATACAGGTTTAAATGACCGAACTGTTTCAGTTATACAACCAGCGCGCCCTCGACAAATCTATCATTGGTTGCTACTGTCTATAAGTGATTTATTTATATAATTAAGTTTGTAGGTCAGCTCGTTCATTGCATTTAATATATTATTTTAACTATATATCCTTTTGTACGATATTATATTCTGCAGAATGAAGATGCTTCAATGCAAAAGAGCTAGAAGATATAACGTTGGGTCCATTGATCCATATATCGTTAATGAATATACGTTAAAGAATCACCCCAAAGACGTGGAGGTAGACCTGTGCAGGTTCTTAATCAAGAATAATTTTGTTAAGGAAATACTATTTCCTTACAACTTCAAGTGAGTGTTTCTATCTTGTACATATTTTATTTTTGCTTACTCTATGAGCTATGCATGTATGCTTATGTAAATGTCCGCAGATTCCACTGGATCTTGCTAAACATTCAAGTTGACAAGTCTCTAGTTAAAGTCCACGACTCATTAAGTTGGGACCAAGAGCAGTGGAGCGACAGGAAAGCAATGTTCCATAAGTAATTTCAATCATTATAGCATTATATTGGCCTCTTTTGTTCATTTCCTGATATCAAGTAACTAATAACTCCTTTGTTCATTTTCTTTGTCGAGCAGGTGTTGGACACGGTTCAGACAGAAAATACTAGGTCCATTCGAAGAGGAGCTAACTTATAAAATGGCGAAGAGTTTACAGTAGCCATCGGGAACTCATTTATGTGGATACTACGTCTGCGAGTACATTCACGAGTTGACCAGTGAGCAGAAAGTTGACTCACATTATATTTATGGTTTGCGGGAGAAACTAGAGCCAGACCAGTGCATACGAGAAATTCAAGAGGAGCTTGCGGGATTTATGATGAAGGAGGTCCTTGATGTACATGGAGAGCATTATGCGGATGGCGTGGAACTCGATTTGCCTTAGTGATCTCCATGTAGTTGATATGATATATATATCATCAATGACCATGTAATTTCAAAACATTTTTTCCTTTTGATATATATATCATCAATGTATGCTTAGCGTAGAATATGTGTACCAAAATATATGTTTGAAATTATAGTGAAACTCAAAACGAAAAAGGAACGAAATGGCAAAAAAAAGGAAATACACAATCTCTGCCGCGGCAGAGAAACACACAATTCTCTGCCGCGGCAGGAAATCATATAGTCCCGGATGGTGTTACGGCCCGGGACTAAAGGGTTTCCGTCCCCCGCGGCGCTGAAACAGCCACGTGGGCTGTTATCAGTCGTGGGCCGTAGCGAGCCGGGACTAGAGGGGAGACTCTAGTTCCGTTTTGGCAGTTCCGGCCCAAAGCCGGGACTAGAGCCAGTTGCGGCCCGGGACTGAAGGCCCTTTTTCCACCAGTGAAAGGAGTCTAGTTTCGGGACTCCTAACCTTATCGATAGTGGACATAGTAGTGGACCTTGGTGCAAGCCCTAGTGAGTCGTCTCGCGGGCATACCGTACTCAAAAGTCATGTTTAAGGCCATACTTTTTTCTTGATATTCTCAAATTTGTATGGGTTTTATCGCCTTGAACAAATAGAAAGTACAATCGAAAAGGCAAAACAACCAATGCTATTCTCTAGAAAAAGCTATGCTTTGTTTTAGTGTATGATAACATATGATTCTTGATAAATAGAAAAATGGCCACGCTTTGCTACGAAAGAAGCTAGTCTTTTGTTGTGCCGGTGGTGTAGAAATAAATCCTCACACTTTCCTAGACCCTAGCAACTCATCTGTGTTGCCCATATGTGACTTCTAATTTGGGAACTGTTTGGTAACAGGAGTAGAAAAGATACTCCCTCCATCCTTAAAAAAGGATGTCGCGAGATTATTCAAATTTAAATAAATCTATATATTAAATAATGTTTAGATACATTTGAATTTAGACAAATCTAAGACATCTTATTTAGGACAGAGTGAGTAGTTTTTTTCTTTTTTCAGAATAATTGCATGCGGAGAAAGCTGATTTTTTCTGAGTTTTAACAAACAAGTTCGTACGAATCCATCGATCAAATGTTTTGAAGTTAGAATATAGTACTATGTGTGTGTCGTATACAGCCAAACAACAGAAATAAAATACTCCAAGATCTTGTCCCCGCGACCGTGATCCACCGGTCGACCGCGACGACGAATACACACAGCCAGGTCGCCCGCCCAAGTGGGGATTCAAAGCGGCACGTGCTGAAGAACAACACCGGCCGGCGCGCGCATGCTCGCTTCACTAGCTTCACGTCGCCGTCGCCTTTGGCGCCCCTTCGCCCGAAGCTTCGCGGCCGCCCTCTCCTCTGCCTGGTCATTTTTTTTTGGTTTTTGCCGCCCTCTCCTCTGCCCGGTCGACGGGAAAGCGAAAAAAACTTTGCTGTTTGCCGGCCGGCCCGCCGGTCCGGCTAGTTCTGCTCGCCTTTGCTGCGGGTGCATCTCGGGGATTTGGTTCAGACGTGAGAGATCACACTGACAGAGAGAGATATACTGAAAAGATTTGGGATTGCACACGCGCGTGCGTGCGTGCTTAGTTTTTGCCACGCACCTGCACCCGTGTTACCTTGCGAAACGATAGAACCCGACAGCCGCGCCGCCCCTTCCGGCGGCCGGCCGGCGCCACCGGCGACAGCGACGCCACTCCGTCACGTACGCTCGCCGCTGCACGCGACCGTACTTAGTAGAACTCCTTTTAATTTTTTTCCTTTTAGAGAAAACGGGGGAGATTAGCTTAGCGACCTCGGGTTAACGGCGCCATCGCCGGGGGCTCACTGGCGGGGGCGGGGCGGGACCTGCGGCAACGACCCGCTCGCCGGTGGGTCGCCACCACGGGCGCGACGCTTCCGGGAAACCCCCGCACGTACGAACGGGGTCAGCCACGTTCCAGAAGGCGAACCTTGCACCCATCGCATACGTCCGTTCTTTAATCTTATAGATCTGACGGTTGTCGTTCGTCGAAGCACCCCGTTTGACTCGTCGCCGGGGACCCTATAAGTAGCCGCCTTCCCCGACCGGCTCCAGACCTCTACTCCTCTTTACTTACTGCGGCACAAGTGCTACTCCTAGTCCTAGCTAGCCATGGGCGAGGCCAGCGCGAACATGGCCCACTGGGCGGGGCTCTACGGCGCCGCCACCGGCGCCGGCGGGAATGGCGGCGCGGCGGCGTCTGCGGAGGGCAGCGGGGTGACGGTGTCAAGCCCGACGTCCGGCGGCTCCGGCGGCGGGAGCCCGGCCCGGTCTGCGCCGGGAGTCGAGGGCGGCCGCGTGGGGAAGCCGGCGCGGCGCCGGTCCCGGGCCTCGCGCCGCGCGCCCGTCACGATGCTCAACACCGACACCTCCAACTTCCGCGCCATGGTGCAGCAGTTCACCGGCATCCCGTCCGGGCCCTACGGCCCCGCCGGAGGGGGCCCCGTGATCAGCTTCGGGGCAGCAGGCGGCTCCTCGGGCGTCGGCATGCCCGTGCGCCCGTCGCCGTCCTCGGCCGTGATGTCCTTCGACCACCTCGGCGGGCAGTACCAGCAGCAGCAGCACCGGCCGGCCGTCACGTCGTCGCTGCAGCAGCAGCTCTTCCGGCCGCAGCAGCACCGCCAGCAGCAGCAGTACGGTGGCGACTTCGGCGCCATGCTCGGTGGCGGCGGCGGCGGGGACATGTTCCTGCACGGGTTCGAGTCGTCGGCGGAGGACCGGATGCTTCTGCAGAGCATACAGGCGGCGCAGATGATGCCCCGGCCGGCCTCCACTAACAACACAAATGGCTACAACTTCGGTTGATCGATCCACCGATTGTTCTCCAGGTGATCACGAAACATTAGATCAGAGAGGGAGACCGGCGAGCTCGATCGGCCTTCTAATCCTCTCTGGCGTTTCAGTCGACTCATCAAAGGTTAATTTTTGCTGGCCTTGCTGTAGAGATGATGAACTTAAGCAGGGCTAGCTAGCTAGCTAGCTACTAGTTGATCATCAAGAATCAGTTAAGACAGTAATTAGTACAGTAGTACAGGTAGCCACACTACTACTTTACAGGTTACAATCAGTTAGATGCATGTGAAATGAAGGAAGGCATGTAAATAGTTTTTAGCTTTCGGTGATGATGTGTAATATGTAGTGCATCAACAACTTGATCTCCAGGAATCTTCTTCTAGATTGATAATTGGCTTAGCTAGCTAGTAGCTTGTCTCCGAAGCAAAGTTGGGGAGTGCAACTGCAACCACCACGGTACCATCATGCATGCATCTACTACTGCCGCTGGTCAAGTCGCCGCGCCTAATTCGTCACAATCACATGTTGTTTTTGCCTAATAAATGTGCCCTGTCTTTTGACACAATTAAGCCCACGGGGTCAGTTCTCGTCAATTAATTTGTTCATCTTACCACGTACTAGAAAAATATTCAACTTGTTTGTTACCCTGACTCTGTGATAAGTGCATTCGAGTTTTTTTTTTTTTTTGGACGCAGTGAATTGGACACCATATCTGTCGCCGTATACGGCCGGTAAGAACGACAAGCACGTCTTACTCGTTGAGCGCACGAACGATTGATCTCCTCCATCGATCTCAGCCATTGAGCTAGCGTAGCACGCATCGTAACGTAAGCCCGACGTCAGTGGCATGCTCGACGGACCTCTGCCGTGACGACCTGATGACGCCAAGTCAAAGTCACAGGTGTCGTGCTGCGCCCTCTGGAACCGAAACTATTCTGAAATGTTCCAACCCAGATCGAGTTAATTAATTACTAGCTTAACTAATGCTGTTGCTGCCTCCCTTCTCTTGCCTCTTTCTACACGCAAATCGCAGACACACACATCTTTCACTGGGTCAGGCGTTCACACGCAGAGGGGTAGATCAGTACTTAAGGTGGCGTTATCTATTTATTATTTTTGTGGAGCAGATAATGGGCGTGGTTACAACGTATCCAGCCGGCAGCCGGGCTTTGCTTGCGGAGGGCGGAGTGTGACGTGTCGCCAAAGCTCCACAACACGTGTGCTTCTAGTTGTTCTTTGCTAGCTAACCTTTTTTTTCCATTTGTTTGTTCCGGGTAGCTGGCCTCCAGCTGCGTGGAAAGATATCTAGGGTGTGTGAGGTGAATTGCAACATGTTTTCAGGCTAAACTGGGCGTTCGGAACCATGCAGTCGATTCTGTGTCCGGCCAAGAGTAGCAGCCTAGCAGGGCCAGCTGACAATCTCTACGGGCTATGTTCTGCGGTTCGGAACCATGCACGATGTTGAGTGTTATGGATTGAGCTATTTTCTCCACTCTGTTTCATCGCTTTTTTTTTAACAGGAGAGCCCCGGAAGGGGCTGGAAGCCATATCATTAAACCAAGACGGTGGAGCTACACATTTTCACGCCGAATTTTAATAAAATAGAAAAGAAAATCATATCCAAGCGCTTTGCAAAGAGAACCCTACAAGAATAAAGCAAAAAACAAATAGGTCCTCCTTCCAGCTCGTCTCTGCAACTGATTGGCCTCGCGATAGAGGTTGAAAATGCGCCGGACTTCGCCGGCAATCTTGATGGCCTCAACTTGACCTGGATAATCGGCTGGCTTCCTGCCTCCGATTTGGAAAGCCAGCCGATTTGGAACTGCAGAGAAAATTGGCTTCACTTCTCCAAGAGAACCCATCGCCGCCGCAAATCAAAGAATCATTTCTTGCGAACGCAACCTCTGCGCCTAGAAAGAGAGAAATCTTCAAACAACAGCAGTAACAAGCTCCCATGGTTCGTCGATGCCGCGCGAAGAAACCGAGCTCTCCCCTCAGAGCTCCTGCCCGAGATGAGGAGAACAAGCCGTAGAAAATGCCGCAACGACGAACCCAATAAACATGCTTATTGGAAAAGCAGCGGCCGGAGATCGCCAACGAGGAACTCCTCCATGGAGCCCCAAAATCCAGCGAGTACGACCACTCTAGCAGCAGGCCTGCACTGCCGCTAGGATAGCTGCGACGAAGCCTCATCTTCTTTGACAGAAGGCTGCAAGTACCGAAAAAAACCGAGATAGAAGCCTCACCGCGTCCCTCCTCGCCACCACGGCCGGCCAGGGACATCCGCGAAGCGGCGCATCTCGGCTTCAAACGGCACCAACACAAATGCCATCTGGAGGTTGGCAAAGAAGAAACCGCAGCCATCATCTTCCCCCCCTCGCCGCCACGGCCGGCCGGGGGAAGACGAACAGGTTTCATCGCTTTTGGTCCATTCTTATGCAAGAACCACTTATTTAGTTGCCCACACAAGGGCTCTTATGTTTACCTTGCTTAAATTCTAGTGTTGTTACGGCAAAGAGAGGCACATAAAACTACATCTAATCATACACACTACCTTAGTAGAAGATCAGCTAGACGGTAACCACAAGGAGAGAAACGACAATGCTAACATCCTTGGGGCTATCCTGTCGGACATGATGTTGTGCTCCCTCCGCGACAAACTCTACCTGATGTTCTTCCTCGGCAATAATGTGCACGTGTTGTTCTTCCTCCGCAAGAATGTGCACATGATGTCCATGATTGTCGTTATTCCCATGAACCAGGTAGTCGTTCATCTCATCACCATGAAGTTGTCGGCCTCCATAGTGTCAAACCATTCAAAGTTGTTGTTCGAGTAACGATTCACTTGATTCTGGCACCTACTCCATTTGGTGTACACTCCTGGACACCTCTCTCTGTACATCACATAGCAGTTTCTCTACAAGTCAGAAGAGTAACATGTTAAGCTATAACATCATAAGATCATCATAAGATCATCATAAGCATGTAGCAATCATAACTAGCATCACAAGTTCACAACACAACTTCATTCTAACAGGTGGCCATTTGGGACTGCGACCTAACGAGCCCCTTCCCGACCCCTCCCTTGAGAGTCGACTCACGTCCACCTCTACCGCCCCTCTCCTCTCTCCTCTCTCCTCTCTCCTCTCCGGTGGCCATGGTGGCCGGCGTGGAGAAGGAGTAGGTGGTTGGCCTCTTCTGTTCTTAGTAGTAGTGGATCTAGTTCTTGTATGTTGTGCCCTTGTGCCATTTGAGGATAGGGTGGAGATCGCCGGCCTCCAAATCTTCCATGCCCTGGCCTTGATCTGCTCGGCCACACCTCGCTGGTGGCAGGCGGTGGTGCCTGCGGAGCAGCTCAGGTCTCGCATTCCTCCAAATAAGGATGGCCAGTGGAGCTTCAAGTTGGGCATCTTTGGTCGTGTCCAACTCAGGGTGGCTTCCTCCAACATCGCGGTTGTGCTCTCGTGGAGAGAGCCAATGGCGGTGGTGGAGGGGTGATGGTGACTCCTTGATGGCGCCAGAGAACCTGGTGCTTGACATGGAGTCTGTTGGGAACCCCAAGAGCAAGGTATGAAGCAGCACAGCTGAAGGGATACGGGTAGGCTACACTAGCGCAAATCAAAAAAATCTACCGCGTATACCAGGATTACTGTTGTCATAGATCACGGGATTACCACTAGACGCGCAGTTGCGGAATTGATGAAGCGCGTCGAGACAGTGCAGACGTTCCACGTCTCCTCCTTGTCCTCGTCCCACGAGAAGCTCCCCTTGCGCAGCTCGTCCAAGCGCTACAGATGCAGCGCCTCCGAGGTATCCACACGTATAGGGTGGAAGCATCAGACGCCGAACTGCTAGGTCCGCGCGTGCAACACAGGCGAGAGGTGTGGCGGCTGGGTGGAATGGTCTAAGGTCTAACCCTGGCCAGCTCGCCACACCTTTTCTTATATAGGCATCCCTAGTGGGCTTCTACATTAGCAGCCCATTAGTAGCCTAAGCCTGGTCTAATTCGGATCCAATCCTCATTAGGCTTCCAGCCCCTTAAGTGTGTGACCCTATAGGTTCATATGCGTATAGACATGACACGGATATACTTATTCTATCAATAGTTGGTAGCGGCCTCTAGCAAGACGTGCCAACTCCTAAACGCATATAAAGATCATATCGGACGAACCATCACAAAGTTTAGTACATGTCTTTCCTTTTGCCTCACGATATTTGGTCTAGCTCCAAGCTAACCTCCCTTTCTCGATACCGTGATTCGGAATCCCTTTACTAGGTTAACTCTTAACCATATGTAGCACGGCCATGCATTTCTAGATCCGATCACTCGAGGGGCCCAGAGATATCTCTCTCAAGTAGAGAGGGGCAAATCCCATCTTGATTGACCATGCCTTGCAGCATGCTTCAGGACAAACCTGAAAGCTACCTTTATAACTACCTTGTTACGCGTGCAGCGTTTGATAGCCCCAAAGTAGGTCAATCCACATCTCAAGTACATGCGACAATCTCAGGTCTAAGGAAAAAACGTACACGATGTATAGAGAGAGAGAGCTGCAACTAATTGCCAGTCTCAAGTTGGGTCAGTCCAACCCCATGTTCATAACATGTGTCCACATTATTGGTTTGACATCTCCATGTCTATGACTTGCGAAACATAGTCATCAACTAATCGATGTGCTAGTCTAATATTCACGTGTATCCTCACATGAACTCCGACTAGGGACAACTCTTAAATAACCATACAAGTAAAGAGTTTCACAAACAATTCACATAATTGCCAATCAATACAAGTTGCCTGATATGGATATTCAAGGAACATTACAGAAACTCATGGATACATATGAAATATAATCATCTCTATGATTGCCTCTAGGGCATATTTCCTTCAACGGCAGCAAGTTTTCCCTCAGTAAGAAACCGAGGTTATCGAACCAGTAGGAGAAAGGAAACATCACACAGGTGTTGCAAGCAACGCAGAGACCTGCACAACATAAACTCAAGACTTTGCCCCAACGAATCAGTGAGGTTGTCAAGCTCACCGGTTTGTTGTAACAAAGGATTAAACGTATGGTGTGAAAGGTAATGGTTTGCAGCAAGTAAATAAGTAACAGTGGAAGATGTATCAATGGTAAAGATTGGACCGGGGTCCATAGTTTACTAGAGGTGCTCTCCTTAGATAAACAACATGGCATGAAGGGTAAACAAATTACAGCAGGGCTATTGACAAGAACTGAGCAAGGCATAACAATGCAATACTAGTCAAAAATATCCTATGAGATTTGATTGGGCAATACAACAATATACATAGACCGCCATCCAACTGCATCTATGACTAGAAGTCCACCTTCAGGTTATCATCCGAACCCCCTCCAGTATTAAGTTGCAAGCAACAAACAACTGCTTTAAGCAAAGTGTGTAAGGTAAACAATCCACTTGTTCCATGAACAAAAGACCGTTGTTTTCTCCCTAGTAGCAATAGCACATCTACAACCGAAGAGATTTCTGTCACTTCCCTTGGGAACTAGAGGCATGAACCCACTATCGAGCATAAAACCCCCCTTTTGGAGTCACTAGCAACTACTCGACCAAGAGAGCTACTAACAACGGAGAGCATGCAAGATCACAAACAACACAGACATGATAGAATCATAAAGACAAAACCATTAATCAATATGACATAATAATCTCAATATCCATCGGATCCCCGCAAACACAACATGCATGATTACAAATAGATTAGATCTTAATCATGAACGAAGCTCACAAGATCTATGCATGAAAGCACAAAGGAGGAGATACAACCATCTAGCTACTACATGGACTCATAGTCCAAGGTGGAACTACTCATGCATCATACCGGAGAGAAGGCCTCCGGGATGATCTCCCCTCCGGCAGGGTGCCGGGAAGAACTTCAGATCCCCCCGATCTAGGGACAACGGTGGCGGTGGCTACAGGAGGTTTCGTGGAATATTGATCGGGTACCTAGGGTTTCTCCATCGGGGGCTTCATATAGGCGAAGAGGCGAGGCCGGGAGGCGGCCAGGGGCCCCACACCCTACCCATGCGTGAGGCAGGGCCCACCCATGCCTAGGGGGGGTCTGGCCACCCTGGTTCGCGTCTCCGTCTCGTCTTCTGGATTCGTGTCCCTCACGGTAAGATATTGGCTTTCGCTTTTGTCCCGTCCAATTCCAAGAATATTGATTTTCTGCCTTTCTGGAACCAAAAACAAAAGAAAACAGGCAACTGGCACTATGGCAACTTGTTAATAGGTTATTTCCAGAAAAGATATAAAAACATCTCAAAGTGTAGACAAAGCAAAGCAAAGTAGATACTAAACAAGCATGGAGCATCAAAAATTATAGATATGTTTCCGACGTATCAAGCATCCCCAAGCTTAACTCCTGCTCGTCCTCGAGTAGGTAAGTGATAAAAATAATAATTTTTGAGGTGACATGCACCATCAAAACCAAGATCAAACCATTTGCAAGCATTGAAAGCTCGGATCAAAGAACTCTAAACATGTGCATGAAAGATGGAGATCTAACAGTAAGACAAAGTAACTATGCATGTAAAATGAAAGGCTATAAACAAAGATCATGAATAACATGCATTGAAAAACGTTTGTTTGTTTCACATACAGAAAACATAGCATAGTGGCATTCAGCTTGTCGCTCATAGAGTAGCAAATAGATACACAGAACACCTTCAAAGTTCACAAGGGTGACTAGAAACAGATATCACAAGAACAAGTAATATCACAATATGCATCAATCAATAAGCTTTGGGACACTACACACATAATTAAAACTATGCTCTCTTAATGGTGCCTAAAGGTAGAAGGTGGAGACTCAATAATGGTGGAAGAAAGGCCCTTCAAAAAGGGAAGCAAGGATTTCAAGTTTCAAAAAGAGCTTCCAAAAATTATGATACTTGTTAGCTTTCAGACCTCATTGCCCCTATCATAAGCATCTTGAAGTGATTAAGGTTAAAGTGAACAAAGATGGAGTATACGCTTGACGAAGTATAAGTTGGCAATCTCAAGTCCTTTGAATACGAGGGCCACACCTCATGCTACTCAACTTCAGTCACCTGTAAGTTCTTGTCATTGTAAGTATTTGCATATCATAGAGAACCGCCATCGGGGTACCCCTTGCACATGGTATAGGAGCTATCCCATAACCAAAATGACAAGGCAAGCAGACAATGAGCATCTTAGCGATCTTTTTATTTACCATGTGCATAGCTTTTTATTGAGGGTGCTTCATAGATAACTCACTATGGTGATGCTACAAGTTTCCACCATGATTAGGCATGGCTTAGGCTAGCGGCCCAAGCATTTCTCTAACACAAAATACATACTCTATGGACTTACAAGTTCCCTCTTTATTTCATATCGGTGATATCCATAGACAAAAGAGCATGGTATCAACTGAGTACAAAGTACAAGTGCAATATTGAAAACGTTCCCCGTGACAGCACGGTTCTGCTAATTCCAACGTATAAGTGCAAGCATATACAACATAGATGACACAATGGTTCAAGTTTATTAGGGGCAAAGAATATAAAGTGTGCCATCAAGTTTGTGAGGACTTTAATCACTAAGTTTTCACATAACAAAATAGTTTTTAATTGGAAGATAGCTGAAAACAAGAATATACTTGTGAAAGGATATCGATGTCGCCTAGAGGGGGGTGAATAGGCGATTAAAACTTTTCCGAGAGTGGCTCGACAAAGGCGGAATTAAACTAGCGTTTACTTTGTCAAGCACAACCTAGAACAACTAGGGTTCACCTATGTGCACCAACAACTTATGCTAAGCAGTACAAGCAACAATGTGATAGCAATATATAGATTACTTCAAGCACGAAGGCTATCACAATGTAAAGTGCATAAGTAAAGAGCTCGGGTATAGAGATAACCGAGGCACGCGGGGACGACGATATTTTACCGAGTTCCTCCCAACATGGAGTACGTCTTGTTTGGAGAGGGGGTGGTATCTAACCACCTACGCCACAAAAGGCCTCCCTTATTCTCCGGTGAATCTCACCCCAACTATCGGTGCACTTATCGGTGGCAACCGGAACCTCTCACAAGGTTGGGGCACTTCTCCACAACTTAATTGGGGGCTCCCAACAAACGCCACCAAGGCCACAAAACCATCTAGGGTTCCAAGAACCCAAGAGGGACAAGCTCCAATGAGTAACACGAACCAAATCCTCCAAGGAGAACTCAAACCGATGCACCAAATGCAATGGCAAGGACACAAGAAGTGCTCAAATCCTTCTCTCCCAAATTCCACCAAAGCTACAAAAGCTTATGGGGGAATAAGAGAGGAAGAACAATGGAGGAAATCCACAAAGGACTCCAAGATCTAGATCCCAATATATTCCCCTCACTTAGAGGAGAGATCGATTGGTGGGATTGTAGATCTAGATCTCCTCTTTCAAATCCCTCAAGAATATGCAAGAACCATAGGAGGGATTGAGAGGAAGAAATCTCAAGAAGGTCAATAATGGAGGGGAAAACTTGCAATAATAGTTGAGGAACCATTGGTGAAGAAGGCCCCTTAAATAGGTCCCTCCAAAATCCAACCGTTGCAGTCCAAAAACCATTTGGAGAGAGGGTGGTATCTAACCACCTACGCCACAAAAGGCCTCCCTTATTATCTGGTGAATCTCACCCCAATGGTATCGATCCACGCTTCCACTATCGGTGCACTTATCGGTGGCAACCGGAACCTCTCACAAGGTTGGGGCACTTCTCCACAAATTAATTGGAGGCTCCCAACAAACGCCACCAAGGCCACAAAACCGTCTAGGGTTCCAAGACCCCAAGAGGGACAAGCTCCAATGAGTAACACGAACCAAATCCCCCAAGGAGAACTCAAACCGATGCACCAAATGCAATGGCAAGGACACAAGAAGTGCTCAAATCCTTCTCCCCCAAATTCCACCAAAACTACAAAAGCTTATGGGGGAATAAGAGAGGAAGAACAATGGAGGAAATCCACAAAAGACTCCAAGATCTAGATCCCAATATGTTCCCCTCACTTAGAGGAGAGATTGATTGGTGGGATTGTAGATCTAGATCTCCTCTTTCAAATCCCTCAAGAATATGCAAGAACCATACGAGGGATTGAGATGAAGCAAGCTCAAGAAGGTCAACAATGGAGGGGAAAACTTGCAATAATAGTTGAGGAACCATTGGGGAAGAAGGCCCCTTAAATAGGCCCCTCAAAAATCCAACCGTTGCAGCCCAAAAACGCGATTCCCGGTACTACCGGACTTTCTCGGCACTACCGGATATTCCCTAGGGTTCCTGGGGTGCCAACCGCATTTTTTTCTGTGCTTCCAGGTACCAAAATGCGGTACTACTGGACCCCGGTACTACCAGATCCTGGTCCGGTACTACTGGTCATCATAGAACGAAAACAACCATAACTTTTGCATACGGACTCCGATTTCGATGATCTTGGGCTCGTTTCAAAGAGGACAACAACCTCTAAAAGATCATGCAAAGAAATATCATAGTCTAGCAATAGAGGATAGATCCAAATGACGAAGTCAAAAACCTTCTGTCGTGCTAGGTACTAAAATGCGGTACTACCGCTTTTTGGTACCTAGCCCGACAGTGGCTTTTGGCAACTTGTCAAAAACCTTCTGCCGCGCTAGGTACTAAAATGCGGTACTACCGCTTTTTGGTACCTAGCCCGGTAGTGGCTTTTGGCAACTTGCCAAAACCTTCTGCCATGCTAGGTACTAAAATGCGGTACTATCGCATTTTGGTACCTAGGAAATAAGACCAGCAAATATTCAAACGGCTATAACTTTTGATTAGTAACTCCAATCGACCCGATTCCAATTGCGTTGGAAAGAGGATGACATGAGCTTCCCTATAAAAGGTGGAAATATTGGTTATCACCAAGTGAGAATGTATCAAGTATAATAATATGAGATACCTCACTTGGTGAAAAAACAAAAAACCACATAGATCAAAATCGCAATAAGATATAAAAGAGGGATCTGATTTTGATGAACAAGAGCTTGTTATGGAGATTACCACAAGCTCTATATCCTCACATGTATAAGACCAAATAAGGTTTGAGATCTCTCCGAACGATGTGATCGAGTTACTTATTCGAGAGCCCCTCTTGATAGTACGGTTATCTATCCTAAACCCGGTCTTCCACTAACAATATGAGACCGGCAAAAGGGGAAACCTATCAATATTATACCTTTGCCTTGAGCATTCCACTTGAGCTCGATGTAGACGATATTTCCCTACTCAAGATGGAACGCCTTTCTTGATTCCTCGTCATCGATCCATGATCACCGAGGATGGCAAGCATCAAACATGAGATCTTCTATAGATGGCGCATTTTGAGCTTGCACAACATATCTTCTTCTCATTTCATCGACCTTGAAGCCGACATAAGCTCCAAGCGATGCCAATGGACAATTCCTACAAGTATAACTTAATACACACATTAGTCCATAAAGATTGTCATTAATTACCAAAACCACACATGAGGCCCACATGTTCTTTCAATCTCCCCCATTTGGTAATTGATGACAATCCCTTTAAGAGGGTTTATATAAGGAATTTTAATGAACAAAATGGTAACACCAATATCAAATACTACATAAGTATGTTATATTGGTACCACCACCATATATAGAGCAAACTCCCCCACAATCTATGCATGTGTGATGAACTTGAATTTCATTGCATATATTGCCAATCATTATCATTGGTGGAGTTTCCTCTATATATACCACATGCTAAGCAACAACAAATATGCAAGAGCATGAAAGGCAAATGCTTAGAAACAAACTCAAAGCATAAACCATTTCCCTTAAACCCTCTAAAACTTCTCCCCCATTGGCATCGAT
The DNA here is from genome assembly GCA_916181665.1 of Avena sativa. Lineage (NCBI taxonomy): Eukaryota > Viridiplantae > Streptophyta > Magnoliopsida > Poales > Poaceae > Avena > Avena sativa. The sequence continues at coordinate 97,300,494 of OV702294.1, forward strand.
TGCCGAAATGGGTGACAAGTTCTAGAAGGCAAATATAGTAATAATTCCTCCAAAGGTGTGCCTTAGCACATATCCAATGATGAATACTTGGGAGGGAGTAGAACTATATCAAGGACCCGAAGATTGCCAAATTAAAGTCAAATGATGCAAGCAATTACAAGTCCGACAAACCAATTGAAAACAACAAATGAGTCCAAATGGAAATAACAAGATATTATGATATGAGCAAAAGGGTGCTTTAAATAACAAATATAGAAGCTCCCCAAGATTTGTGCATAATTCAAAATAAATGCATTAGAATACATATTGCACAAATATGGAATCCTCTCTCCCCCATAAGCATTTAAAACACAACAAATGAAAGATCAAATAAATGCTTAAATAAAATAGATAAGCTCCCCAAGATTTGTGCATACTTTAAAGTTGGTGTATTTCAATACAAAAATGCACAAATATGGAATCCTCACTCCTCCATAAACATTTAAGGCACAATAAATGAGAAAGAAGACAAATGAGCATTATTAAATGAATTAGATGAGCTCCCCAAAGATAATGCACCAATTATGATAATTGTATTTAGGAACAAGGTGCATAATCATGGAATCCTCACTCATCCAAATTCATTTAAAAATACAAGGCATGAGAGAACAAATATGAGTGTCCGAAGATGCAAACAAGAGGAACAAGCACTCATAGGCAAATAAATTTGGAAGCCACCAAAAGATCAAAACAAATAAAAGGTGGTATCCAAGGAATAAAATCTCAACTAAAATTATCTTCTCATATGTGTATATGTTTCTAAGTGCATAACATCACAACGACATATGACCATAAATAAACAAGCACACACAAGGAAGATATACAATAAAGCACATGAAAGCAAAAAGAAGTAACAACATATACCAATAAGATTTTTGCTTCAAAGCATGGCCAAAGGCTCACATATATCTTATTGTGTATTAATGATCTTCAAACACCAACACACTACAAATATTACAACTATCACCAAGGGGAAAGGAGAAAGTTGAAATATACGGAGAAAGGCAACAAGTATCACAAGGAATAAACAACTAGCAAAATCTCACTATTGCACATGAGAGAAGTTGAGGAAAAGATAGGCAATAAAATTGCTAGATTGACATATTTGGGATTGATGGATCATATGCATGATTTTGTATAGTCCCAATTATATGCACTCATCTCAATTTATACACATTTAAAATAGAAATTTCTCTTAATACCATGGCTAGAGATACAACAATAAATATAATAACAAAAATTCATACCGAGATATAATTGGTAGGATGTAGAGGATATGAATTTGTTGATCATCCTATAGCTTGCCTCCAATTTTCATGTATGCATCATTTCTTCAAAAGTGAGAGACAAGCATCCAATCTACCTCCAATGTACCTAAAACACATTTAAGTACAAAATGGTCCTCAAACTTATTGGGTCCAATGTAGTTAGTGCAACTACAATACATAGGAGAGACTTCACATAAATATGTGCATATTGATATGAAATTGAATTTCATGCACAACTTAGCCGATGGGATTTGGTGGAGTTTCCCTTATATATTGGATCAAAGAAAGCAAGCAAGCCATAATATAGATATGTAGTAAATATGCATGCACAAGGCTTTCAAGAACCAAAAAGGAGATACCATTTGAACAAAAACACCAAGTAAATCGAGATTGCACACACAATAGTGTGACATGACAAACGATGTCCAAATTATATCAAAGAACCAATTCAACACATGAAAGATCACAAATTCAACAAATGAACTAGGCAAAAGCCAAAGAGAAAAAGATATATAAAAACACAAATGCTCAAGGATTTATCTCATTCTTAAATTGGACGAAACATGAAACAAGGAATGAGACAAAACCAACTCCCAACAAGAGCAAGGTTCCAACAAGAAACCAAACTCCACAAACTTTTCATGATGGCATAAAATACCAAAACAAAAAGATTGAGCATCCAAGCACATAAAGCTCGATATGGATCAAACAAAGAAGCATAAAAGGATTGTTCGAGATAATATAGGAGAGCTGACCCATAAGTAGTACATTATATAGAATTTTTGTTTTTGAATGCAAAATGCACACAAATGAGATCATCACTACTACCTACAGTAACTAAAACATAAGAGGATACCAATAAAAATAAAAGGATCCAAAGTAGCAAGGAATACATGGGAGCACACAATACATTTACTTGGCCAAAGATAGGATACTATTAAGCAAAGGCCAAAGTGAATATGATCAATAAATTCTACCATAATTTAGCACTCATTGTCCAAGGACAAGAAATATTGGGAATAATTTTCCCAAGGTAGCTTGCATGGATATCCAAGATCATAGTCACAACAAGAAGCATATAACAACATATAAGAATTAAGCTTGATGCTTCGAACAAGATTCTTGGTAGCTTCTAATAGTTACACAATCATAGTGATTAGAGTAATTTGAAGCAAATGGTTTCCATGAGGATATATATATAAATATGAGGAAACTCATACCAAGAAACACTCTGACGTATAAAATCCAAAATATGAGCAACAAAGGCATTCAAGAAAATTGGAACTTGTATGAGCACATATGTCACATAGGAGCTAGATAATTATAAATATCAATTCTAAGTGACACAACCTCGAATATTCACATTTTCTAGGATTGTAATATACACTAAGCATATGACTCCCCCATAATATGATACTGCAATAAAACCAACACGAGGCGAAAGGATACAAATAGAGATAATTAATGGACATTATAAAACTTAAATTTCTCATGAGAATTATACCACATAGAGACTAGACAATAAACCAATATAAATACTAGGTGGTATTCCTTATGTACACATATTTTAGGATTGTGGAATGCCCAAGCATAACACTCCCCCAAAATGGGATAATCCATTAATCTCTCACAAGAGCCAAATAAGATACCAAATATAACCAAGTAAGGCTCAAACACCAGAAACACACGTACACGGAGTGACACCTAATCATACACAAATATGCTTGATACCTCAAGATAATTAAGTGGAAAGCACAACATGTACAAAAGCATGGAGGATACAAAACCAACACATGCACAAGGGGCGAGCAACTTTTGATGAAATGAGTTAAGCATATGTTACCGCAAGGAGGAACATTGGAAATATAATAGGAGCAATATAATCCACATGACTTGGCTTGACAAATATAATAATGAAGATCCCTCAATTCTTCATGATGTAGCTGTAACATCCCAGGATTAGCACCTAGAAATAGAGAGGACACAGGTTTGTGCATTGTATTCATGCATAAGAAAAACCGGGGAATTTTCATGCAAAACTAAAAGAGCACAGGAGGGATCGAGATCTCTCTTGTACTGAAGGAAACTTCGGAGCAAGTGCGATAGATTTCGACATGACCTTTGTAGAATTCTTTGATTCGAGAGGAAATTTGTTCAAACTTGTATTTGAATTTCAAATATGAAATTCAAATGAATTTATAAGATACACAAATGGAAATTAGAAACATTTAATAACTTGAGTTTAAATGATTACATAAATAATATAACAAGGATTCCTTATTAATATAAATATATATGCATATAGTATTATTTTAAATAGATAAATAAAAGAATTCTTTATATAAGACATTGTCTTTACAATTAGGAAATAAATAAGTAGGAAAAAGAATTACATAATTGAAATAAATAACAACATTCTTTATTACAACAATATATATGACATTGTCCTTACAAAAGAATTGTAAAATAAAAAAATGAAATAAGTAAACTTTATTGAATTAAATACAATAATACAATGTTTTTACAACATATCAAACAGAAAAATAAACTACAATATTTATTACAAAGGAATTCCTAAGCTACTGTTCTCTGATGTCCTCAATAGTTGACATTTTCTTTCTTCTTTTCATTTCCTGCAAACACAACAAAAAAGAAAACAAAACAAAAGTAATATGAAAGAAGGATTAGTGGTTAGAGTTTTGCTCTCAGACTTGACATAGAAATGCTATGTCTAATTCATCATTGAGCTAAATTTTAGAAAGGGGAAAGTTTCACCAAAAAGTAGCATCTGTTCATATCAGTACTTTTGCCTCAGTGCAACATCATTGGCTATCTAAGAATCCACTTGGCAACATCCAAAATGAAAGCTCAACTTAAGATAATACCAAACTTCCAGCCCAAGTGATCCATAGAAAATATCTTCCAACCAAGCTCATCCATAAGCACAAGTTTCCCAAATGGAAACCTGCACCATATGGGGCCCAGCTGTAAGCAGCTTACACATACATGCATGTTGATGTGATGTCAAGCATCAGAGGCATCACAGGTAGTACAAAGAAGAGAGCACAGCCGTAGCTGGTAACTAGAAGCTGCTCAAAACACCTCCACACACCTTATTTAGCTCAAAAGAAAACCACCCCAGTTCACCCTAGTTCATCACCAGATTCTTCTTAATAAATCACAATAGCTCATCACCACAAGATCATCAATCTAGACCAAACCATCACACCATAGCTCTGTTTGCTCCAAGGAGCCATCCTAGAGCTAGGACAAGGATAAATCAAGGCCAGATGTACCAAAGCAAGAATAATATCCAGAAGAATGGACATGAAACAATCAAGATCCATCACAAGGCAAGACAACAACATCAGTAGATCAAGAGCTGCTGTAGATTATCCACAATCTCACCAAGTCAAGCTAATCTACTCTGCATATCAGGTTACCAACTTATAATAGTAATAGCACATGCTCATTTCATCTTTTAGAGCATAAGTTTTAGTGGGGAAAAATCTGAGGCTCTCAGACTGGTGTAGAAATGCTACACCAGTATCATCATTGAGCTAGGAAACAACCATTCAAGCATCTATTTGTATATACAAACATAATCAGCCTCACACCATGCATCATTGGCAGCCACACATGAGTCTCTTTTTAGCTAGTCAAGCAGTCAAAGCCAACAAATAGATCATGTCCAGAAATCAGGCAACTAACAACCACATCCTTCACAACCATGGGTTGTGAGGAGAGATTTCTCTCAGATCCACATAGTAATGCTATGTTGAGTCATCATAGAGAGTTGGTAGTCAAACTTTAGTATCTGTTCCTATTAAGAGTTTGGCCTCAGCCTTTGCACCATAGGCAGGGGCTATAGCACAATTATACTAATCATACCAAAGCCATAAAAGTATACAAATCATCTCTGCACAAACCAACAAGCATGAATGATTGCTGGGCACAAATCCAAAAGAATTGAAATTGCACCTCAGGCACAATCCTAAACTCACTTTCACCAAACTCTCAATCTAGTCTTTAAACTAGAACATCAGCCCTTCATCAAGTTTGATAATAAATCATTTTCTTAGATATTCAAAAATATCTAAGAATCATTTTCTATTTTAAAACAAATGTAACTTAATCAAAGATTCAATTACACATTGATCATCATCATATTTTGATTCAAGGCAGCTCATACTACAACAAATCTCACAGCTCAAGGCAAATTACTGCAATCTGCTTATACATAGCACCCAACTAGGAGCATGAATAACTCAAGTTCAATATCAAATCCCAAAAGGTTTGTTCCATGACAGCAGTAGCTCAAACAACACTACAAGCCACCAATATCCAAGCACATATGCTAAACCAATTAACCTTATGCATTTCCTCAAGACAAGTCATTGCACAGCAAGCAAAACCAACTGGTACAAGTACACACAAATAACTCATCTCACAATCAGGATATCACCAATCTCATAGTTTCACCACCAATGCAGTTCATCGGCTCGATGGCCGGTCACAGGAAAGAACTCACCGAAGGTGCCGAACACCTGGAGCGTAGGGTTGACGAAGCCATAGAACCACTCCTGTCCAACACCATCCACGAATCAACGGAGGCACCTGCTGCCGGGGTTGCGCCATCTGCGTCGTCCCGCGGGTTTCAGGAACAAGGGACACCGGGGTTGCACCGACGCACCTTCCCACCGGCGTCGAAGTTAAGGAAGGTGAAACCCTGGTCCACAGAGAGCATCAGGAGACCATAGCCAACCATGGCCTTAGATAGTACCAGTAGCACCACACTCCATGGGAGGGCCGAGGCCAGATGGTTGAGACAGGGCTCAATTCAGAGCACATGGGTGTTGAGGCCGTGTGGCAAAAACTCAGCAGGGACGTCAAGAAGGCTCGCTCGATTGGGGAAGGCGGCCAGAACTCCCGTACAGGGGGCTGCACTCCGGTGGACCAAACCCTAGGCGGGGATTAGGGTTTCGGTCGGGCGAGGAAAGCAGAGAGAGCAGCGGCATAGCACAGGGAGTCGATGGAGGAGGCAACGATCTGGCCGTATTAGCGGATGCAGCCGGTGGTGGCCAGAGGAGCAACAGAAGGCGGCGTTGGCGGCGGTGGCAGTACCCAGGAACACGAGAGAGAAATCGAGAGGAGGATAGAGGCTTCGGGGGGATGAGGTGAGTGCGGGCTGGGTTGGTTTGACCGATCCAGTACCTCTCTGCTGAGCTAATTTAGCCCAATGTTGGCTACTAGGCCCATTTCAAAATAAAATTAAGAAATGAAATAAAAGAAAAATAAATAAATTACCAAAATAACCTTTAAACATTTCCAGCTATAGAAAATTATAGAAAAATCATAAAAATATATTTAATATATTAAAATTATCACAAAAATAATATCCACCTAAGAAAAATATAACTTTACTTATTTAAGTTAATAAAATGCAAATAAAGATTAAACACTATTAAATCTTAAGTGAAATTTCATTAAATAAGGAAAAAAATCATTTTTGTGTATAAAAATAACTTTACTATTTTATAAAAATACTAACTTAGAGTTTCTACAAATAAAATATAAATCAAATATTTAAAGACACTTAATTCCTTGAAGAATTTTATAAAAATAAAGATAAGACTTAAAAATAAATAAAATTCATTTTTAAGATCTTTAATAAGTATATTTCACCAGAAAAATACTATATATATTATTCAAAAACATTTTAAGATAAATAAAATTCATTACTTATTTTACTCAATTAAAATAACCACTTTGTTAAATCTTAAAATTATTTCTTAAGTAAGAAATAATCACATTTTTTTATAAAAACACTAAAACCTTTAAAGTTTGATTACTAAGTCTAAATCCATAATAAAAATAAAAATTAAATATAACTATTAGCCTTTAAATGTTTTTAAATATTAAATTCAAAATTAAACTCCTTTTAAATAAATATTATATATCACTCATGTATAAGGGGGTGAATAATATCCATCCCGCAACCACTCTTAAAAATGACTCTAAACTCAAATAAATTTGTAAGACCATCTAATTATGCTCCCATTAATAAATTACATATTATTAAATTTATCTTTCTCTTAAATTAAGAGGGATCATCCTAATATTTGCCAAAACCCTAAAGCTAGATGATATTCTAAAACTCATCGTATCTTACAATTCACTTCTATTTTTATAGTTAACTTTGGTTTAAACAATCATAAACATCTCATTGAAGTTAATTCATGTTTTAAAGTTATCTTTAGTCACTTGTATCATCAATTAAAATATGATAACTTAACACCATTCCTAACCATCACAAACCTTAATGTAAAATCTAATAACCCTTAAGGCCTTGTTTGGCGAAGGAGCATTGATAGGGTTTACCGTGTATTATCCACGCCAGCCAAAAAGACACCAGAATACCCGAGCAGGCTATTTGGTAGGCGAGTATCCAGCGGGCCATACCCTAATAAACCCCACAAAACATGTCGGGTTGAAGTGTAACCACGACACGACCCCCCCTCGCGTTTTTTGGCTGCTGCACGAGGACACGGTGTGTCCAAGCTCTCCTCATCCCCGCCTCGGAAGAAGTCCAACTGCTGTTTCTCCCTCTACCTCTGCCTCGGTCCTGGGTAGTGCCTTGCACCGCCGCGCCTCATGTGGACTAGCCGCCAGGACACCACCATGAACGGATGTTGCGGCGACGAGGGATCAAGCTGGGGCTGTTTGCGGACACCGGCGGCGTGGATGCGTCGGGGTGGTGTCGGCACACCCAGCCACGCGTGACACGGCGGTTGCCATGGATACCCAACTCAAGGTCTGCATCGTCGTTGACATGCATAGCTCCATCGGAGGACTACGCATACTACTACACCGAAGCTATCTACTATATTGGCTTTGTACGAAACTTCAGATAGATGTAAATACTCATGCCAAGAGCTCTCACAGGGGCACATGTACACATGAAGCTGACCGATTCTTCTCTAGCGAAGCTCGCACACGCCCATGGATTTTGTTGCTTGTCGGTGCTTTTGGCACAGGACACGCATCATACAATCTGGATAAATAAAATTCACCTCTACCAAACACCCAAAGTTTATCGATGGGTAAAGGGATTAGGGTGGGGAAGAGGATTGGGTGAACGAAGTGTTTTCACCCAATCCCGGCCGGATTATACTCAGCGAAACACTTCAACCCTCTTCTACCAAACAAGGCCTAAGGCTAACTAACCTTAACTAATACTAGTTTCTTCAAATGTTATTCTTTTTGCCACCTCACATAAACAAGTCTATATTAATTCCTTCAGTTTTTAAGAACTCAACTCAAGGAATTTTTATCCCAATCACCAGATAACAATTAATCGTAATCACATTATTCTATTAGTATTTGTATATTTTGGATTGTTATCACTTAAGTTCCTTATCAATGTCATTGCTTATGAAATAAACTTAAAGATAAACCCAATATTAAAGAAGATACCTAAGATAAAATTATTCAAAATACTAAGGGTTTTACTTTGGGAATTGCAAAATTGCATAGCATTACTTATGCATAATGGCATCCTGCTTCTTTAAACATTAGTCCTTACCAGACCAATGATGCTGATTTTAGATATTGGATCTTCTATTATCTCGAAGACCGTGAGTGCATAATCTTGTAACCACAAAAGGCAAGTTCACACTTGCTCATGTCCTTTGATTATTTTCTGTAAAGTATTTTGCAAATCCAGTGTTGTTATCACCTGCATTTGAAAAAGATTAGAAAACATTATTTTCATAATAATATGATTATAGGTTATTTACCATGAGGTAATAATCTACTATGAAAGTTTCGGTGGTAAAGAAACATATCATCTAGGACTTAACAACCAATGTCGCCAGTGATTCTTGCACCGTATTATTACGCGTTAACCATGAGATTTGGAATGGGACGGAGAAGTCAGCTAGATCGGCTCCCTTTCGCATGCATTGGACACTGTTCTGGGCATTTGTAAGTTGCAGATCGTGGGTATAGCCGTTTTATACAGGGAAGTCTACCGTGGATCTGGGCTTACAAAAGACAGATATCTAGTGTTAATGGTTGTTGTGGTTGTTGTGTGTATCCAACTAAGGTATAGCCGTTTTATACGGGGAAAAGTCTACCTTGAGTTTGGACATCCAACAGTTGCGGTGTATGCGGGGTCGCGGAGAAGTACAGTGATTGGCTTGGATCTTAGTCTGGGCCTCATACCAAGGAAGTGTGAACGAACCTATAACTCGGATGTGCAACAAATCTAAGATCTCTCATGGGTAAAGCAACGCACCTCTGCAGAGTGTAAAAACTGTAACTTGTTACTCCCTGTTCCGGGAAGGTGCTGCGAACGCTGCGGGAAAGGAAATCCATGAAAGTTCTGGTAAACTCGTGAAGGCTGATGGACATAGCTTTTCAGAATAAAATCAACCTTTGAAGAAATGTTTATGAAAACTTGCATGGCCTACGACCTATGGTCTATGGCTGTAGATAGTGCATCAAACACTTCTCTTTAGTGAATTTGCTGAGTACGCTCGTACTCAACGTATCTTCTTAACCCTTGCTAGATCTCGGAGAAACCAATGACGTTTCCAGGAAATAAGTCACTTGAAGAGTCGAAGATATCTAAGGGAGATCAACGGAGTCGAAGACCTTACCAGAATCTATCAAAGACAAGCTGAAGCGTAGAATAGAAATAAACTCCTAGAATCTACAACCTACTTCTGTAGAACAATACTATAGTAGTACTTTCAAGCCTTATACATATATTAATAGTAGTACTCCTGAAGTAACTCCGAGTGGATCTTTCTGGTTCTTTTTGTATAATATTCCTCACTGTCCGAGGAAGCTCTCTGGATCTTTTGTAATATGCTATCTGTAATATAAAGTGTTGTCTTGGACCCGTGATGTTTCTGTTGTACCACTCTGAGGGATATAATGCGAATGGAACGGTGTTCCATTGGTGTTATATCAACGACTATAGTGTACTACACCATGCAGTGGTATGTTGGGTCACCGCAGTAGCCAAGTCTCCAATGCCCTCCAAAAACACCTAATGATCAAGTTTTGGCTTGTTGGTCCCCAACCAAGTTGGGTCCTAAGAGGTTAGTCACAATAGGCTTGGCAACCCAAATGATTCTTTTCTTGACACCACATTGGGCACCAACAAACTTGGCAAACACATTGCCAACCTCACCCTTACAAAGAGAATAAGCATCATCAATAATGATAGGGTTAGATGAGGAGATACCAATAGTGCATGAGGAAGAAATGTGCCCCTTTGCACGACATATGTAGCAAGTTCTTCTCTTGCCATCTTTATTCTAAGGTGAAGCCATTACTCGAGGAAGAGATCGAGTAGTCCTCTTAGGAAGAGGCCCGTCGATGACTTGAGGTGGATCTTGAGGCCGCTTCCCTTGTTGCTTCACACTAAGAGGTTTTTTCTTCAATGGGCAAGATATAACATGGTGCCCTTCTTCCTTGCACTTGAAGCAAACAATGTTGGCCGGATTCTTGACTTGATCTTGGACATTATTCTTGTTGTCCTTATGCTTCAACTTGATAGTGGACTTGTTCTTGACATTGGAGTTGAATCCAGGCCCACTCTTGTCATTGGGCGATTTTTGCACACTCAAGATTTTGTTGAGTGCGGCCTTCCCTTGATGACCCCTTTTCAAGTCACTCTTCAAAGAAGTGACTTGAGCCTTGAGCTCTTTGATTTCCTCTACATGGTTAGTTTCAACAAAAGTACTAGAGGAAGTAGATGCTACATTGTTAGAGCAACAAGACACGGAATGTAATTCATCACGAGATATAACATGGTTGTGAGAGGATGAATTACAAGGACTAGCACATGGCAATATAACATTTGGAGTAGATATAGTGCTAATGTCCACATGAGTCCCACTAGATGTTACCTTTGACATGATGGCCTCATGAGCCAACTTTAGCCTACCATGGGAGACTAGGAGATCCTCATGCGAGCTTGAGAGCTTAACATGGCTTTCTTCTAATTTCCCATAGTTTCTAGTTAGCAAAGCAAGTTGAGCCTTTAGCTCAACATTCTCCTTTAAAATAGATGCTTCACAAGAAATAGAGTTAGTAACACAAGCATCATCATTATTAGCAAGAGGTGAGGGCAACTTGGCAAGCTCTTTTGAATATGAAGCTTTAAGTTGCTCATGTGACTCGGTGAGTTTGATGAGCTCACCCTTTATGACCCTAGAGCCATTTTTGAGGTGCTCAAAATCCTCAAGGAGTTTAGCATAAGCAACTTGAGTCTCATCATTTTTACTTTTGAGATCACTTGCCACCTCAAGATCTCTATCATGAGATTCCTTTACTCTAGACATCTCTAAAGCAACGGTCTCCTCAAGAGATTCCTTAGTGGTTTGTTTCTCTTCAAGAGATTTATTTAGGTTTGCAATTATATTAGCATACTCACGCTCAAGACTACACACTTTATCAAAATTGTTATCATGCGCCTCAATTTGTGTTTCTAACTTATCAATATGTTCTTTGCTCTTAATAGAAAAGTCCAAGATTTCAACAAAGTTAGAGCAAGCAATATACTTTTTAACAAGGGCACGATAAACAATCTCACCCTTTTCATATAAAACATCAATATCAAGCTCTTCTTCCACATTATCCACATCCTCCTCATCACAAGGGGTAATGGGTTCCAAAGTAGGAGTTACCTTTGAATCCCTAGACATAAGGCATAGGTGGGTACCGGAATAAGGTGAAGATGAGATTGCATTTGTGGTTTCATTCAAAACCTTATCTTGGCCCATAGAATCGATTTCCTCTACATGGTTAGCAACACAAGCACTAGAGGAAATAGAATCATTTTTATCATGGCAACAAGACAACACAAGCATATCATCATGAGATTTATTCAAGTCATTTCTACATGATATGCAAGGACTATTAACACAAGCATGCAAGAAGTTTGTAGTGCTAGAAGTGTTAAGGTCCAAAGATAGATCATTGCAACTATATAGAGATGAGGGATTACAAATAGTAAGCACACTATCCAAATTGCAATTTCTATCACCACTCACCATATCATTACCTTGTGAAAATTCACATCTTGGTGAAGTGGTAGAGGATGAGAACTCATCTCGACCGGAAGTGGAAGCAACACAATCATCCTCAATAATGTTGGACACAACATATTTATCTTGAAGTTTTGTCCATAACTCATGAGCGCTCCAAAAAGGAATGATTGAAGAGGTAACTACATAGCTCAAAGCATTAACAAGCACATTAGAAGCTTGAGCATCGAGATATAAGTTTTTCTCATCCTCACAAGATAGATTTTTGAAATCCATAGGAGGATAAAACCTATATCTATAATACGCTCCAAATTTGGCTCCATGTCCCGAAAATGAATAAGCATACGAGTTTTCCATATATCATAATTTGTGCCATCGAATATGAACATGTCATTGTGTACTAATCCCCTAGACGACATCTTTACTCTTAAGGCGGTGAAGCCTAAAATGAGAGACCGGGCTCTGATACCAATTGAAAGGATACAAATGTTGCCTAGAGGGGGGGTGAATAGGCGATTAAAACTTTTCCGAGAGTGGCTCGAAAAGGCGGAATTAAACTAGTGTTTACTTTGTCAAGCATAACCTAGAACAACTAGGGTTCACCTATGTGCACCAACAACTTATGCTAAGCAGTACAAGAAACAATGTGATAGCAAGATATAGATTACTTCAAGCACTAAGGCTATCACAATGTAAAGTGCATAAGTAAAGAGCTCGGGTATAGAGATAACCGAGGCACGCGGGGATGATGATATTTTACCGAGTTCCTCCCAACATGGAGTACATCTCGTTTGGAGAGGGGGTGGTATCTAACCACCTACGCCACAAAAGGCCTCCCTTATCCTCCGGTGAATCTCACCCCAACAGGATCGATCCACGCTTCCACTATCGGTGCACTTATCGGTGGCAACCGGAACCTCTCACAAGGTTGGGGCACTTCTCCACAACTTAATTGGAGGCTCCCAACAAATGCCACCAAGGCCACAAAACCGTCTAGGGTTCCAAGAACCCAAGAGGGACAAGCTCCAATGAGTAACACGAACCAAATCCTCCAAGGAGAACTCAAATCGATGCACCAAATGCAATGGCAAGGACACAAGAAGTGCTCAAATCCTTCTCTCCCAAATTCCACCAAAGCTACAAAAGCTTATGGGGGAAGAAGAGAGGAAGAACAATGGAGTAAATCCACAAAGGACTCCAAGATCTAGATCCCAATATATTCCCCTCACTTAGAGGAGAGATCGATTGGTGGGATTGTAGATCTAGATCTCCTCTTTCAAATCCCTCAAGAATATGCAAGAACCATAGGAGGGATTGAGAGGAAGAAATCTCAAGAAGGTCAATAATGGAGGGGAAAACTTGCAATAATAGTTGAGGAACCATTGGTGAATAAGGCCCCTTAAATAGGTCCCTCCAAAATCTAACCGTTGCAGTCCAAAAACGCGATTCCCGGTACTACCGGACTTTTTTCCGGTACTACCGGACTTTCCCGGCACTACCGGACATTCCCTGGGGTTCCTGGGGTGCCAAACGCATTTTTCTCTATGTTTCCAGGTACCAAAATGCGGCACTACCGGACCCCGGTACTACCGGATCCTGGTCCGATACTACTGGTCATCACAGAACGAAAACAGCCATAACTTTTGCATCCGGACTCTGATTTCGATGATCTTGGGATCATTTCGAAGAGGACAACAACCTCTACAAGATCATTCAAAGAAACATCATAGTACAGCAAGGGAGGATAGATCCAAATGTCGAAGTAAAAAAACCTTCTGCCGCGCTAGGTACTAAAATGCGGTACTACCGCTTTTTGGTACCTAGCCCGACAGTGGCTTTTGGCAACTTGTCAAAAACCTTGTGCAGCGCTAGGTACTAAAATGCGGTACTACTGCTTTTTGATACCTAGCCCGGCGGTGGCTTTTGGCAACTTGCCAAAACCTTCTTCCGCGCTAGGTACTAAAATGCGGTACTACCGCATTTTGGTACCTAGGAAATAAGACCAGGAGATATTCAAACGGCTATAACTTTTGATTGGTAACTCCGATCGACTCGATTCCAATTGCGTTGGAAAGAGGACGACATGAGATTCCCTATAAAAGGTGAAAATATTGGTTATCACAAATTGAGAATGTATCAAGTATAATAATGTGAGATATCTCACTTGGTGAGAAACCGAAAAACCGCATAGATCAAAATCGCAATAAGATATAAAAGAGGGATACGATTTTGATGAACAAGAGCTTGTTATGGAGATTACACAAGCTCTATATCCTCACATGGATAAGAACAAATAAAACCAAATACGATGATGCGGGTATGCAAAGGTTTGAGCTCTCTCCGAACAATGTGATCGAGTTACTCATTCGAGAGCCCCTCTTGATAGTACGGTTATCTATCCTAAACCCGGTCTTCCACTAACAATATGAGACCGGCAAAAGGGGAAACCTATCAAGATTATACCTTTGCCTTGAGCATTCCACTTGAGCTCGATGTAGACGATCTTTCCCTACTCAATATGGAACGCCTTTCTTGATTCCTCATCATTGATCCATGATCACCGAGGATGGCAAGCATCAAACATGATATCTTCTATAGATGGCGCATTTTGAGCTTGCACAACATATCTTCTTCTCATTTCATCGACCTTGAAGCCGACACAAGCTCCAAGCGATGCCAATGGACAATTCCTACAAGTATAACTTAATACACACATTAGTCAATAAAGATTGTCATTAATTACCAAAACCACACATGGGGGCCCACATGTTCTTTCAACTTGGAATGGTGTAACACGCCATGCATAGGAATTTATAGTGGACACTTTGGAATAACTTGGTTTCTTGGGAGTTGGAAGCATGAGTAGAACTTACTCATACAAGTGGAGGCTAGCAATAGACTGGGAGCAACCAACTAAGAGAGCAATAATAGCCATAATCATGCAGAGCAACAAAGCATTACTAATCAAAGCATATAGTGGTACTACAAGTCAAAGACTAAATGATCATATAGGCTATGGTGACTTGTCATAGTCATAACATGGTGTGAGCATGTGCCAAGTCAACCCAAACAAAGCATCGAAGGAGAATACCACAATACTATGCTTTTGCATGCTAAAACAACGCATAATTTCTTCAAGGCACACTAAGCAATCCCAATTGTTTGTAAAAAGACATAATACAGCAATAATCACTAAAAATAAGGTCAAAACAACACCTAGCATGTCATGCTAAAGTATAAGTCACAGTCAATGCAAGCTCCTCTTGCACTTCAAGCAAGAACTTACTACTCCTTTCTAACACCAAGAAACTTATTTGCAACAACACAACGAGAACGGGGGTCCAAACTACTTTATTCAAGCAAACTAAACAACCTAAACAAAGCAAACGAAAACTAAGACGCTCCAAGAACAACACAACTGTGCATGAAACAATAAAAATGAAGTGTCTAGAAAGACCTGAGATTTTTATTGATAAAGAAGGGGATGCCTTAGGCATCCCCAAGCTTTGACGCTTGTACCTCTTGGATATTTATTGGGGTGACACCGGGGTGGCATCCCCAAGCTTGAGCTTTTGTCCATTCTTCATCTCATTGCATCATTCTCTCTCTAGACCTGAAATTTTCCCTTCATACAAAACTTCATACAATCTTCATTAGCAACATTAGTGTATTCAAAAGATATTAGACCTTAGGCAAAGCTTTGGAACAGCAAGACTTTTCACTAAAAACACAAACTACTGTAGCAACTCCTTCAAAAATCTCAATTACCCAAAAGAGAACTCAAAAAGGAATCAATAAGAAGCAAATGCAAATAATGGCAGAAATCTGTCAAAACATACCAGCAGGTAGAAACCAATTTTTTCTAACATCTTCTGTTGCTCAATTGAAAAGGTTTTGAACTAACGAAAGTTATCTAACATACTGGGGATTTATTTGTAAATTCTGAGCTCAATATGAGGTACAGAGACTCCTCACGATTTTTTTTGGTGGAGGACAGAAATCTGTTTCAGGACAGCAACTCCCCAAATCTTACTTCCCTCTCATTAGAGGTCATTCTTGGCACAAAATGCAAACAAAAAGGATAAGGAGAGGTCATTACTGAAATAATAACTTCCAAGACTCAAGGAAACACTTGGGTTTTCTCCCAACAAGTACTTTTCTTTAACGCCTTTAAGTTAGGCACGGAAAGTTTGAGAAGATGCTCACATAAGAAATATGAGTTAAAGTAAAAGAGAGCATCAAGAAGAAAATGCAAAACACATTTAAGTCTACCCTCTTCCTATGCATAGGAATCTTGTAAGAAAATAAATTCACAAAGAACAAAGTGACATGCATAGGAAGATAAAACAAGAGTAACTTCAAAACTTTCAGCACATAGAGAGGTGTTTCAGTACCATGAAAACTTATATAACCATATTTTACTCTCTCATAATAATTTTCAGTAGCCTCAAGAATAAACTCAACAATATAACTATCACATAAAGAAGGCCTTTCATGAGTTACAAACACATGATTTCTATCAAGCTCAAAAATAGTGGGATTAAAACCTCCACCAGGTTTTATCCAAAGTAGATATTTCAAAAGGATCCACAGGAACATAACATTCATCCTCCTTTGGTAAGCATGGGGGACAATCAAATAATATAAGGGGTAAATAGTTACTCTCATTAGAAGGTAGGCATGGGTAGATCCATTCTTCCTCCTTTTGTTCATCATTCCCTTCCTCTTTTTCATCTAATGAGCTTCCAGTTTCAACAATTTCTTTTTCCATAGGCACCTGCAAGGCATTAGCCTCTTACAAATGTGGAAAGCACCTATTAAAATATTCAAGAATATATCAATTTTATTCCTTGTAATTATCAAAGCAAAATTTAAGTATCTCAAAAACCTCATGTTTATAAGGTGCATCATCAGTATTTTCAAGCAAACTGGCAAGTTCAAATGCACCCTTGAAGGCAATAAATTCTTCAATTTGTTACACATCATCAAAATCATAATTTCCTTTAACATAAGAAGATATGGTAACATTGTCATTATACTCACATTGAAAGGGTAGGTGTTTATACCTGCTGCAGCAACAAGATTTATCAAAGCAATAAGTAATATTATAAGTAGAACACACGTCTCTAGCAATAGTATTCAACTTATCAATTTTGTCCCATAAGTGTTTCCCTTTTTGTGACAAACGGTGTTCCTTATAATAATACTTTTGTTCTTCCATGAACCCACCTTGACAATAAGAACTAGTTTCAAAGAAACCATCCATTGATAGAAAGCATGACCAAGCAAGGCAATAACAGACCACCAACTAGAGTAGGAACTAATTTTTTTTTGTGTTTTTGATAAGAGAAAGAAAACCAAACTAGACTAATTTTTTGGGTTTTTTGAAAAGAGGCAAAAAAACCAAGCAAAAGAAACAAAGCAAACTAAAAACAAAGTAAAGAGAAAGGAAGTGAAGAAATCCCCTAGTGAAGACGTCCTTAGCCTCCCCGACAACGATGCCGGAAAAGCTTAATGGTGACTCCTTGATGGCGCCAGAGAACCTGGTGCTTGATGTGGAGTCTGTTGGGAACCCCAAGAGCAAGGTATGAAGCAGCACAACAACAAGTTTTTCCTCAGTAAGAAACCGAGGTTGTCGAACCAGTAGGAGGAAGGAAACGTCACACAGGTGTTGCAAGCAACACGAAGACCTACACAACACAAACTCGAGACTTTTCCCCAACGAATCGGTGAGGTTGTCAAGTTCATCGGTTTGCTGTAACAAAGGATTAAACGTATGGTGTGGAAGGTAATGGTTTGCAGCAAGTAAACAAGTAACAGTGGAAGATATATCAATGGTAAAGATTAGACCGGGGTCCATAGTTTACTAGAGGTGCTCTCCTTAGATAAACAACATGGCATGAAGGGTAAACAAATTACAGCAGGGTAATTGACAGGAACTGATCAATGCATAACAATACAATACTAGTCAAAAAGATCCTATAAGATTCGATTGGGCAATACAATAATATACATAGACCGCCATCCAACTGCATCTATGACTGTCCACCTTCAGGTTATCATACGAAACCCCTCCAGTATTAAGTTGCAAGCAACAGACAACTGCTTTAAGCAAAGTGTGTAAGGTAAACAATCCACTTGTTCCATGAATAAGAGAACGTTGTTTTCTCCCTAGTAGCAACAACACATCTACAACCGAAGAGATTTCTGTCACTTTCCTTGGAAACTAGAGGCATGAACCCACTATCGAGCATAAATAGCCCCTCTTGGAGTCACTAGCAACTACTAGGCCAAGATAGCTAATAACAACGGAGAGCATGCAAGATCACAAACAACATAGACATGATAGAATCATAAAGACAAAACCATTAATTAATCTGACATAATAATCTCAATATCCATCAAACACAACATGCATGATTACAAATAGATTAGATCTTGATCATGAAAGGAGCTCACAAGATCTATACATGAAAGCACAAAGAAGGATATACAACCACCTAGCTACTACATGGACCCATAGTCCAAGGTGGAACTACTCACGCATCATACCAGAGAGAAGGCCTCTGGGATGATCTCCCCGTCGGCAGGGTGCCGGGAAGAACTTCAGATCCCCCGATCTAGGGACGACGGTGGCGGCGGGTACAGAAGGTTTCGTGGAATATTGATCGGGTACCTAGGGTTTCTGCATCGGGGGCTTCTTATAGGTGAAGAGGCGAGGCTGGGAGGCGGCCAGGGGCCCCACACCCTACCCAGGCGCGGGGCAGGGCCCACCCGCGCCTAGGGGGGTCTGGCCACCCTGGTTCGCGTCTCCGTCTCGTCTTCTGGTTTCGTGTCCTTCACGGTAAAATATTGACTTTGGCTTTTGTCTCGTCCAATTCCGAGAATATTGATTTTCTGCCTTTCTGGAACCAAAAACAGAAGAAAACAGGCAACTAGCACTGTGGCAACTTGTTAATAGGTTAGTTCCAGAAAAGATATAAAAATACCTCAAAGTGTAGACAAAGCAAAGCAAAATAGATACTAAACAAGCATGGAGCATCAAAAAATTATAGATACGTTTCCGACGTATCAAGGGGAAGGCTCCTGGCTCCTTCAATAAAGGCCCTGTGCTCGGTTTCCTTTGGATTTGCAGGTCGTCACTGCCCCTTCTTCCTCCGGATGGCCATGGTGGTGTGCAGGAGGGTGGAAGGGACACCGCGATGGGCAGATGCGGAGGGGCCCTGGGAATTGATGTTGCTTGTGTTGGTGCTTCCAAGCGACGGCAAATGAGCCGAAGCTATCCTTGGCCAAAGTGGCCACACCTTGCAACCTCCATGGTGGAGGCCTCATTCGAAACCTACTGCTGGAGCTCAGCGCCGCTTCACACCCAAGTGGGTTCGTCTCCGGAAGCGTCTTGGCGACCGGCGGCACGTGTTACTCGACGGGAAGGTGCCCCCCTTGAGCAGTGTCACGGACCTTAGCGCTGCATTGAGGTCACCGGCGATCGGCAAGAAGAAGCTCTAGGACTTGATTGCGTTTTCTATTTTTCTCTAGGGTTCTTTTTGCAAAGTTCAAGCCCCCACCTTGAATATTAGGTCTCTTAAGGCTATGGGCTTTTTAGGGGGCTAGATGTAATTTGTACCTGCCTGGTTAATTAATGCAGCTTGTACGTTCTTCGGGGCGGTTCCCTTGTTACAAAAAAACATTCTAATAGGTGCATTCATGATTATTTACAAAAAGGCGTCAGAATTTTGTATGAAGTTAACCTACCACACATCAAAAATGGATGTCACACTACCACCACCTGTTCACCATCACATAAGGCGTTAACATATACCACATCGTCAAAACATACAAGTTAGCATATACTACCTCGTCAAAATATACAAGGCATAGTTGTGTACGGTATCGAAGGAAAAAAGAGTACAGTGACCTTTGTTGTATTTTACCCTAAAGGATTTAAATGGGCTGGGCTAGTGGAACCGTGGGCAGCCCGTGCCCAGTTACAGGACTACTCTCAAGCCAATCGGCCAGTGCATGCAAATAGCTAGTTTCAGTCAAGCGAGACAGATGGATCACGAAGCTCGGAATGCACAAATGATCAGGGGTGAAAACAGTCTCTGCTAATATTTCGCAATCTGACCCCAAACTGTCAGGTAGGGTTTCAAAAGCAAAGAGGTACATTCAGCTATGCTATTACAAAACAGATAACGTAACGGATCCCTCGGCCTGTTTGCAGACAGCAGGTGGAGACCGCCTCAGTTCAGCTTCTCGATTAGTTCGTTGATCTTGTCCCCACGGTTGCCTGTGTCGCCACCAGCCTTGAAGGGTTTCTTCTTCATCTGCAGCCTCCTCTCTGGACACTTGAGCTTGAAGGGCATGAGGAAGCTCGACGTTTCCCTGAAGTGTGGACCGACAGTGGAGATCTCGTGCACCACGTCTTCCAAACATATCACTCCGTGATCTCCCAGGGCCTGTTTTCAGCAAAGCATATATGATGGATTGGTGGTTCTTCAGTGTCCATTAAAAAATCATGAGAAATAATTCATAGAATAGTTTAGCAATGAAGATGATTTCTCAAACAAAAATGGTGTACTGTGTTAAGTTTGGAGCATTTAAACATAACAAATATTATCGGTTTGGAAATCGGACTGAAGGAATTCAAGTTTAGTACCAGTGGTGGAAAAGTGGCTAGATAAAACTAACAGACCCTAACAGACCATGGCTAGCCTTATTGATTACTTGCTATGGTTATTGCTAGGTTGCCGTATACAAATCCACTAACATCCTCAAAGCTTTACACGAATGCCTGAACCTCAATCTTCATAAGATGTCAAAGAATAAATAATACCTTCTCGATTAGATCATTGCTGGTAAGTGGGAAAGGCTCCTTGTCGAAAAACCCTCGACCCTTCTTGTAAATAAGCTCCTTCACATTCTTCAAATTCGGGAACCTATTGTTACACACCAGTAAACATGAATTAATCACCGTAAAATATCTTCTTTATTAAACGGTAATGCGACCGTGGTACGGGCGGTGTACGTCGCGGACATTTTTCACAAAGGGACCCTAACAAATCTGGAAATCAACCCACAGTCCAACTTTTAAGTTGCAATCATATGTTTGTTTTAGACCATCAATAAGTGGGCAAATAGTCCGCAGTCTACCACCAATACACCTTATCCCGTCCCGCGGCAGTGCTTTCTGGCGGAGACGGTGACTGTGATGAGCCGGCTCGTCGGCGCTGGATCTTCATGGGATAAAGTGCGGCAGGGGGCAGACTGGGGCCAAGGAGTTCCCCGTGGATTTTTCTGCAGCCTCTGCGTCTGGCGAGTGCGTGCTGTACGGCGTGACAGGAACAAGTGACACCACCTCTTCGGTGGTTCCTGCCGTGCTCTCCTGTACCGCCAAGCAATTCGCAGGGTGGTGCAGATAGTGCCAGACAGCTACTTGGGAGGAGATTGAAGCGATGTGGACCTGAGAAAAAGATACTGCTACTTGCTGAGCAAGAGGAGGATCCCCAGGTTGGAGCTGATGCAACCCGCTTGGCTGATCTGATGTTACTTCTATGCGGGAGAAACAAATGGAGCCTTGTGTCAAGGGACATCATCAACTACGAAACTGATCTACAAAGAAACGAATAGAAAAAAACAGGAAATAAAGGCAGTAATAAGGGGATTGAGGATTGCATATTCCATGAGATATGCAGAGATCCAATAGCTCAAGAGGCCTCATGTACTCTTCAAATATTCCTCCAGGTAAAATGGGTAGAAATCACACTTTGGATACAGTAATTTCAGTTGTGAAGGAAACCAATTCGAGCAGCACTGGAGCGGCGGGGGTGGTTTCACCATTTGGAATAAAGTTAAGAACTGAAATCAACGTGTTAATCTAGGAAAACCTGCAGTTCTTGGTTTGCGAGCATCGATCCTACATAGCAGAGGCAGTTAAGCAATTTTTTAGGTGAGCGCATATTTTCTGTTCATCGTCTTACACTCTTGCACTTGTACCTGTAACCTGGGTTCAGTCCTATAGATGACAATCCTATATTTTGCTTACAGTGAATAGAAAGCTGAAAATAAACATGGAGCAACTGAGATTTGGATCATCGTAGTGCTGATTTATTCTTTACAACTCCGTTATGGTGGAGTGGGCCCAATTATTGGATGGGAATACAGAACACAAAACTAGCATGTTTTTTCCATAGAGAAAGACATTACTGTTATATACTGTAAACATTTTTAGAAAAATGGCATTACACCATACCATATATAGCTACTCACTACACATAAACAAGTGTCCCTAGGTTATATCTCAGCAGATCTGATGTTACTCCTATGCCTGAGGAGCAAATGGAGCCTTGTCTCAAGACCAGTAGGTCATCATCTACCATGAAACTGATGGTCTGGAGCTTTTTAATCGATACTGGCAAGGATTTTGTGTTAAATTTTTGGCTTCCTTTGGCTGTTCATGAACCCAAATATTGCACATGTGAGTGCTATTTTCTTACCTAGGTTACTAGAACATATATATTTTGTTTTACAATTCCACAGCCGTCTTCTTGCATACGAGTTATAGAATTCACGTATCTAAATTGTTGGAGACTTCCATTAGCTTAAAGACAACCATGCCATGGAGAATGAGTTGATGTATGTTCCCTTTAGATATAATTGGCTCCAGTCATATTTTTTTACTGCATTTACAGCAGGCTGAAGCCAGTCTGAAAACATGGGTCAATCAGACAAAGTCAGAGCGGTGATACACCGAAAAGAAATAGCATCGCAAATTCAAGGCGGCTCACAGGAATTACACCAGAAAACTAAAAGTCCTGGGTTAGTAGTCATCAGCTATTTGGGATCATTAGACCGATATATGTTGTCTATCTCAAAGCTGTTACTATATTTGCATGTGTCAGTTTCTTTTGAATTATATTTTGGGTTCGTCAGCAATGATGACCTCTCCCTAGCAACGCACAGGTATTATGCTAGTACTAACTAATAATAACACAATGGATCAAGTAGCATTTCAAGCAACACAATGGAGTTACCCGTATGTGACGAACAGATCAACAGCAGCAAGCCTCTTCAGATTAGCCTCAGTGGCCTTGAGGAAGACGCCGGTCAGCACCTGCGTGAGCCGCAGCCTGGCCAAAATCTTCCTGATGTCCGGGTGCACGTCCGTAGTGCTGCAAAAATTCGATGTTAATCGCGAGGTACCATCAATCAACTAGCCAAAGAAAGCAACAACCTCTGGTGGCTACTAACCCAGGGATGCGGATGGCGAAGATGAGCTTGGCGTCGATGGCCTCGGCAGGGCGCAGCTTGCGGACCTTGAGGCGCGTCCGCATCCGCAAGAAGTCGAGCTCCTTGTTTCGGAACTCCCTGACGAACTCCTCGGGCCGCTTGATGGCGCCCTTGGCGTCGTTGCGGCGGCGCTGCCTCTTGGCCGCCTTGCGCTCCCGGTTCTTGATGGCCCAGTCCTCGTTTACCTTCCGCTTCTTCAGCACCGTCTCGCGCACGAAGGCCAGCTGCTGCGTCCCCTCCTCCGCCATGGCTGGCGGCGCGGGGCGCTCTCGGTGTGGGAGGCGGCGGGGGTGAGGAGAGGCGGCGGTCGGGGAGAGTGGGGTTTGGGAAGAGAATTGGGTGGATTTTTCGGAAGCTCCTATAGTCCTATTTGCCACCCCGAAGACAACTCCTAATGGGCTAGGCCCATTTATCTGGTTAGCCTGGCTGCTCCGGTAATGTCCTGGTTAGTGTTGATTTCTTTTTCAAGTTCTCAAAAAAAAGTTGATTCCTTTTCTTTTAGAAAAACAGTTAATTTTTTCCCTCATAAAAATTAGATTTATTTTATGTTTAGTGTTTTTTATGAAAATTCCACTGATATATTAACACATGTATAAAGAACATTAAAAGTAACAAAAAATATAAATAGGTCTTTAATCACCTAGCGATGACTACAAACGCTAGCACAAACCAAAGGTAAGTCGTTGTCCTCGTCCCTCCATCACCCGAGTCGAGTAAATCTTGTCATGATAGAGTTTGTTGTAGTAAAAAGACGAAAAGTTATCATGCTAAGACCTCAAAGGACCGGCGCAACAAAGCTGCAATCATCGCCAACGATAACAACCATGGATCAAAAAAGTCTGGCCTAAAACCACGCCAACGGACACGGAAACCGATGAAGGAGATCTGGATTTTTCATTGTTTCTTATCCCTGTTATATTTCATTTTTGTTTTAGATTTTTTTTGATAATCAATACCACGATATATTTATAGTAGCATATAGTATATGGTAAAGATATATAGGCTGTCTCCAGCAATTATAAAATAAAGTCTAAAAAAACTAGTAAAACACCGAGGTCTTGAAACTCTTTCTTCTTCGAAGACACCATCTTGAACTTTTCTAAAGGCAGCCAAAAACTGATAGACACCAAATCACAACCTGTAAATACTAACGTAGGTTCTCTCACAATTTGAATTTGAGCCGCAGTGCCAAGAGTGTGTGCATGCCCACAACCATTAGAGTAATCGATCAACATCGGCAAGAGTACCAACACCAGTATTCCAGTCAAAAGTAACCGAACAGCCTGGTCGACGTCGCTAGCGAACCGATAGTACGAACCACCATTGTCAAGGACATAGTAGCCGGGACAAATATTGCGAGGATAATCCGCGTGACAACCATGAAAAAAACTTTAAAATCGACTTGAAGAAGCTATAAAACTGTAATCTTACAACACTACAATTGACGCCGGGAAGATCTCTTCGTCGAACGAAAGACTGACGATCACTTATTGTAGCTGAAGTCATCTTCATCGACGTATAGATCAAAAAAGATGACTACCAAAATTTAAATGTAATCTCTCAAAACACTAATTTTACTGAAAACTCCACCCATAGATCGGGTTCCCCACCCCTCCTGACACCGGCAAGGCCGACCAAAGGAGGGGGAACCAATATGGAGGAGGCGGAGGAGAGGCGGCGGCTGAAGGTTTTCCGAATGTCTTCATTTTTGTTTTAGATTTGATTGTATGTCTCATGTATCTTTTTGGTTGCGGTTATATATATTCTCCATTTTATGTTTCCCTTTTACATCAATATTATTGTTACAGTACTAAAAGAAATGCAGTGACTTCATTCGCTTCAAAGAAAGCTTTATTATGATGAAAAATCTTTTAAACAGTCCATGTCAATTTACACCACAACAGTTAGCGATCTCATCATCATCACATAAAACCCAATTACACCAGCTACGAACCATTTCTCGGGCTGCCGGGTTTCACATAGTTGCACCTTGCAGCGATGGGCCATGGCACCTGCTTCTTCCTGATTTTCGGACGTCCAGCTGTTCTTTGTTCCTCAGTTGGAGGAGGACCCACTCCAACTTTCGAAGTGTTCCCTAAATTCAGACATTAATCACTGTTTACGGTTGCTCCAAGGAAGGAGGAGGATCCCTGTCCCTGGTGCTGGTGGTGAGCCACTCTCTGGCGGAGACGAGGTCAGGGAGCACGGGCGCGCTGGACCGCCGCCACCTCTCGGCATCTTCAGTCCCAAACCTGTCCAGCAGCAGCGCGTGCATCCCGGCCGCCCGCGCCGGCGCATAGTCCTTGCTCATGCTGTCCCCGATGTGGAGCGCCTCGTGGGGCGCCACGCCGCCCGCCGCCTCCAGCGCCATCTCGTAGATCCTCCGGTCGGGCTTCTCGACGCCGGCGACGCCCGAGAACACCCCGAAGTCCCACTCCGATCCCCGGTGCAGCCCGAGCGCCGGCAGGACGACGTCGCGGTAGCGGTGGTCCGCGTTGCTGACGATCCCGACCGTGACCTTCTCCTCGTGGCGCAGCCATCGCAGGAAGGGCCGCGCGTCGGGGAAGACCGAGTACGGCGCGGCGGTGCCGAAGGCGGAGTAGATTCGCCCGAATATCTGCTCGAACGTGCCGTCGTCGTACTCATGTCCAGCCTACCGCATCGTACATCAGAATTCAGAATAGTTGCAAATTTGTTTGACAGATCGTTACTCTGATGAAAGAGTGGAATGGTTCTTTTTTTTGGGGGACGGGGCACCGACCTTACCCTGCTGAAGGAGTCCCTGACGCAGATCCTCCACCAGTCGGCGTCGGGCATCCTGGCGGCGTGGCCGAAGCAGGGGTGCTGCCTCGCCATCTCGGCGTAGGCGGCGGTGAAGCCCCGGTGCATGCGCGCGTAGCCGGGGCAGGGCATCCCGGCGGACCTGGCCGCCGTGCAGTAGTAGTCGCCGAGCTGGCCTCGGTAGGCGATCAGCGTCCCCGTCACGTCCACCGTCACCAGCCGCAGCCTCGACAGCAGCGGCATCGTCGATCAGATCACCAGAACATGATCTTCTCTAGATGACGGGAAAAATACCCACCAAGGTAGATTCACGGACGGAATCATATGGTTCTTCAGTTCAACTTGTAAGTTATAACGGCACCAGTGCCTTGATGTGAAGGGCAAAGAGAGAGCAAGGAAGAAGCTACCACCTCTGTGAAACCAACCATGAATCTCAGACTTCAGGTAAATCACTCCCAGGAGGAAAGATCATACCCAACTCTTTAAGCAATCCAGGCAGGGATGACTGATTAAAGCCCACGTTTTGTTGCCATTCATATTACTACTTCTCAAGAAAAGGGCGCGACTCAAGTCTCTCCTTGCTTCGCAAGAAAACTCTAGTGTGCACAATTGGACAACCTGCCTCCTCCGAGCTAGTTATGGAACATAACGGCCAAAAGTTTTCTTCAAGGGAGAGTCAAGGTCTATCACAGCCAGGCGCCAAAGGGAAACCAACCAATTTTCTGGAGAAAGCAAATTGAAAGGTTGAACCATTTATTCCGTTATTTAACAAGTCGGGCAATACTCTGATGGTATAAGCAGAAATACTGAGTATATACGAAATGAACCAGATCCTTTTTTGTAAGAACAGAAATGAAATCAATACCTTCCAAATAAAAAACATAATGTTCATGTATTCTAGTAGTAGAACTTTTACAAGCGCGCACTGCTACCTAGAATAAGCATCACATACAGCTACGAAAACAGCATACAGATCTACATTGACGGTGAGACTCACAATCAAAGAGAGACTGACACATGGTGAAGGGTTTGGTTGACGAAGATCGTAGCATGCGTTGCATGCCCACATTATACTTTGGAATGTAGATTCCACAATGGCGCTAATCTTTCACAGGCTTGACAACCTTGGCAACTTCCTCTTCTTTTTCTTCTTGTTCTTCTTCTTCATCATCATCCTCAGCATCGTCGTAACTGTCGTATTGTAGAAGGCTGAAATCTCTCGATTGCGCCTTCAGCCTTTCTTGGATCCTTTCCTTGATGGCAGTTCCCTGGGAAATATAGTTGAAATGCAGGCATAGATGAGCATGGAGTTCCTATAGGCGTAAAGCAGCAGCAGACTATTAACAGGAAAAGGTATACTAACCATTGAATGGCAACCTTCCTCAAATTTCTCTAGAAAGCCAACAACCCAGCGATCTGCATTCTCAACCCACTCTTCCTGGAGTTTTGCCACTGTACTCCACTGGAAATATCAATATGCTTCTCTCTCAGATTGTATCAACAGGTAAACTTGAGAAGGCTAGGTTCAGTTGAAGAGATGAAAATGGAAACTAACAGCAGGAGAAGGACAGTGTAGTGTTTCATTTTTCAGAGTTATAACCTAGTGTATCAGATATAATCTAAAAAGAGCGTATGAATCAGATACTCATATTCCTGACCATGAAAAGATTAATTGAACTAGATCAATGAGAACATTTGTGTATAATACACATGCCACGTTTCACTGTCAATTTGTCATCATGGTAACCTTGAGAATACACATTGCCGTTTGACATATGGCTGAAGCTGGTTGTCGCTAGGTATTCAGCTTGAACGAAAAGCTATACATAACGCAAACTCACTTTGTGAGATCTTTTACACAATAAAGCATAATTTTAAAAACAGCCCTATCTAGTCTACAATGGCATCCAAGAGAATATTTATGTATTAGGAACCCATGCTAAACAACTGAAAGTCAAATACTACTACTTTGCAACTTCAGAACGTTTAATCAGAAAATCATAATGCTAAAACAAAAACTAAGTTAACTTTCCCACAACAAAAACAGCTAGGTTAGTTAATCATAAAATAGGCATGCATCCCTCCATCAGCCAACCAATGGAGACGGAGAGAAGCTCTTAGCCATCAGTTACTCAATTTTTAAAATTCTACTTCAACATGAATTTAGATGATGATGATGATGAATACTAGTACCTTCTCCCCTACTTTTTCTTGGTGCTGCTTCACTTTGTCACGCAGTGTTTTCAATCCCATGTTAACTCTTAGTCGTTTTTCCTGATAAGATGTATAAGGGCTCAGCTGGCCAGCAAAATGCAATGCTACTGTAGTCCAATTCAACTAGTAAAGCATCGGGTAAGTATTGCATGCCTTCACATAACTGACACCAAGATCATTTCTGCTGTACCCCCTAGCCAGATTACGCATAACATACTCATTATAATCTTTAACAATCCTCATTATAATATCTGAGGTTGATATCCCCTCTGTGCGCTTGGTCTCCTTAAATTTACCTAGTTTTTTTACCTGACAAAACAAGATGGTATTAGCCACTGTCACAAAACTGTATTAATAATTGTTGTGTCTGTGAACACAACTTTTTCAAGATTATATTCAAATGGCTCAATTTGGAACTTAAAGACTCACAAATTCATAGACATCATTACTAGCTCCACTAGCATCAGCATACCTGTGAGTTAAGAGATTTAAAGTTCAGACCATTGAGTGTGCAAATCCAAAATTTTAAATATCATCTAAACAAGGGGAAAACATTTCATATCACACCATCAGAAATTCTTACTGTGGTCCTCACATATAAGAATGAAAATAAGAAATATGGACTGCATCATATAAACACCAAGGTCTCTCTAGACTGAATGCTTACGGCAGAGAATCATGTGCAACAAAATCAATGTTATGCTTATCCAAGAATTCTTCTGTTACCACCCATGGAGCATCAGGAATGACTTCATCAACCCACCTTGGAATATAAAATAATATATCACATTAGCATGCTACAATACTTTAAAAACATGATCAATATCGTGGCTTACTGGATAGAATAAAGAATGGCACACGATTACTTGCAATGGCGAAGTGATTCATATCTCTCTTCCTCTGTCATAACAGTTCTTCCCTTGTATTGATGCGTCAACTCATCATTGCAGACCCCAACAAGAAGATATGCATTAGGAAACCTGCAGTTCAGCAGACAGTTTCAGTGTGGGAACAACTTCATGCGTTACAGCAGCCCATTACATTGATTTCTGTAGAATGCTTCAGATAAATATTAAGAATGTAAAATCAGTTTGTAGTTAAATGCACATAATCTATGCATCAATTGTAAGAATGAACCTTAGAAATATTACTGAATGGATAAAAATGCTTGTAGGATTTAAAGATTAAAACAAAATTTCACATTCAAGAAACAGAGAGCGAGGTTTTTTATAAAAGGTGTCATCGAAAATCAGGCCTTTCCCCATGGGCCAACCAAAATGATTTTTTTACCCTGCATGTGCATGCCACGAGTATAATAACATTACATCATGCAAAAACTGGAATTCAAACGAAAAGGCTGCATAGATGTGAAAGAGATTTTTTGCAGAAAGGAAGACGCAAACATAATTTCCATTAGTTTTTTAATGAAGAATGCTCACTAGTTATATATGATTGTCCACTAATGCAAAATGACTGTTGTGACAGGCCAAAGATGCAGAGAGTGAATCTATAGCAAGATACTGATTTTGGGCACACAACATGTCTTCCTGGTGAAAGTATTATTCCACATCTCCATTGCATAAGGTAGGATTGGTATCTGAACAGAGCAACCAAACCAATTTCCATTTCAGTGCCAATTCAAAAAAATTGGAAGATGCTAAGAGCCATAGAGGGGAAGTAGAAACTTCTATCTTAGAGGAAGAATAGCCCAGTCCCAATCCTAAAGCTAATTAATCCACCGTTCCATGTCAATGGAGCAGGATCAATGTAGATGATGCAAAAGCTAACAAATAGGCAAATGAAGCCAAATCACAATGAATTATTCGGAATCTACCAGATACGTGTCCTCCCACTGAACGATCTATTTGATGGGGAAGGAGACAAGGGTCCAGAGTCACATCACGTTAGGTAAGACGTACCAATTCCGCTGAATCCTGTCCCAGGCATGACGGACGCACAATGGGAATCACATTTTTTCATTAATACCAAACATGTAATTGCCAAAAGAAATGGGGACAGCAGCACACAAATTCCTCCTCATCAAGCGACGTATTTATCAACAACAAGTGCATGCCCTTCCAAACCTAATCGCCTGAATGATGATGATCCACTAAATTTGGGCATCAGACATAATAACAGGCCGAGGCCGTTCCTGAACTGGGTAATCGCGACGAATTTCGGAACAGAACGGCCAACTACGAAACAAATTCCTCGCGTAATCCCGCGCCGAACGGCCTAATTGGACGCGATCCGCAACGGAAACGAACATCCTAATTTCCTGCCAGAAACGCGAGGGGGCACAGATCGAACCGAAATAGCTCAGGCGAGGGGGGAGAGGATGAGGAGGGATTTCTCACGACTTCTTGGCCTGCTCGAGCGAGCGCGCGTGGCCGAAGTGGAAGAGGTCGTAGATGCCGTCGGCGTAGACCCGGATCGGCCTGTCCGTGATCCCCTCGCCGCCATTGCTGGTGGCCCTGTCGGCAACCTCGACGTCCCCCTCGGCCTCCTTCCAGTCCTCCTCCTCCTCCTGCAAGGACTGCGGCGCCGGCCTCGCCACCTCGTCGGCCATGTGCTCGAGGAGGTGCGGGGGAGAGGGAGAGAGAGAGCGACGGGGAAGGGAAAGAGGAGGAGGGGGAGGGCGTGCGTGCCTGGTCAGGACCGCGAGTTCGAAGCCTCGAGGCCGAGCGAGGGACAAAACACATGGGAACGGGATGCTCACATGACGTGACGTCCTTCTCGCTCTCGGGCTCGCTCTGTCTTACTGCCAACTGGGTCCGGGTGGTTGACGTTGATTGGCGGGGCCAGGTCAGGACCGCGTCGGCAAGGGACGACGGGACACGTCACAGGTTGACACCAACAAACGAGATGCCGGGTGGATTTGCTGTGGCTTGCTGCCTATGTTTCGTCCAAAATAAACTGCAGCCTACCATAATCTTGTATTCCATAGTTACGTGCGCCCGGCTATATTAATACCCTTTTTGCTTTCCCTAAAAAAAAACCCTTTTTGTTAGTTTTAATTCTAATTCTTATTGTAATTGGGTCGATGAGCCTTTTAGTTTTCTTTTGCAAACTCAAACTCTTCTAGACAATGTAAAAACTGTTTGATGGACTGCAAATTTTAAAGACACACATTTTTTTTCTTATCAGGGTACCTAAGGGAATCGAAAGGTTTTAACAAGAGGTTTTACTGGCGATTTCAAAAAAGAAACTTTTGCTAACTCTTAGCTAACCGAGAATCGACTTAGGGCCAGATCAATTGTTTCAATGGTTGGATTGTTCTAGATTAGCGATTTGTTGAGCCATATTAGCATGCGTATGCAACTGCATAATAGTATGCAATTGCATAATAGTATTTTATAAAAACTAGTATTCCCTACATGATTTGTAGTCCACATGAACTGTAACATATGGAATTTTTATCCATGATTGCACGTATGTGTGCAATTGTACATATGTGTACATACGCAATTTTAAAATTTATATTTATTTTTTATTTTATTTTTCATGTTAACTTGTAACTCAGATTTGTAATTGTTTTTTAGAACATAAGTGTGCAATTGGACATGGACGTGTGCAATTGTGAATTTTATATGTAATCTTTTTTATTTATTTTATGTTAACTTATGACTAGGATTGTAGTTTCTGTTTTTATTATTTTTAGTGGGCTTCTAATTGCTAATGAAATAGTCAAAGCCAAAAGATACGATAAGGATATCGATAGATCGAGAATTAGGGAGGTTCTCGATCAATCGAGCCATAGGCGCGTCCATATTAATATAGCTACTACACCATACAATTTTGAGATCATTGTCGAGGGAAAACAACACAAATAAACTCAAGAGAAAAATAAGAGAAAGAAAGATAAATTAATATTGACAATGCCGATGATGACCCACAACTGTTGCGCCTAATGGAGAAATATTATCACGCTTCTATGCCTCTGAATCGCCGTGTATCAAGCAACACATTTAAGAAGGAATGCGATAATGATGACAGTGTTATCCGATCATAGGATTTCTCCTAGTACATTCAGGGGAGTGGGGAAGGGGTACACCCCGATGCCTTTCTATAAAGAACGATGGTGTTCACAAACTTCACCGTGTCGGTGCCAACCAAGCCGACAGAGATTCCTCCATACCCCCGAAAAAACACAACCACCAAACTTGTTGCCCACCAACTTGGGCGGCGTTGTGTGGGACAAAAATAAGGTATACCCGCCTCATCGTCCACCTCTTCGGCGGTGATCTCGCCGAAGGCATTTAGGAGGGCGGTGATTTGTATGGTCACTGTTTTCATGGTATGGTGGATCTCGTCTAGTCTACGTGTGTTATAGGTTTGGTGTTAGAAGTTTCGGGTCACTATAAGGGTTCAATGATGACGACTTCAGCTCTGGGCCCATGGTCCTTCGGAAACGTGCACAAAAACTTCATGTCAGGCCGACTCCGGTAAGGGAGCGGCGGCAGCGGCTCGCTATGGCAACATTAGTGGTCGTTAGGTAGTCTAAGAATCCTGATGTAATTTTTTTATGTTTAGAATGCTTCGTACTTCTCGTAAATAGATACAGATCTTTACGAAAGAAAATCAGAATAGTTGAATTGTTTATTTTCTCAACGCTATATCTAGTTTGAAACGAAATGTAGCACTACTCCGTCGGATGTACAAGGTTTATTATAAAAAAGGTTCATATACATTCAATATAATAGATAAAGTCTTACTAATTTAAAATGAGTGTGAGTTTCTTTTTGCAAAAATTCTACTGGTCTATTAATAATCATCTCAATAGTAGTACAATGAGAAAATAATAAAATTTACAAGTTGGTCACCTAGCGCGAGCCGAAGGCGCGTTGTTGTCCTTGCCCCTCACCTAAATCGGGCAAAACTTGTCGTAATAAAGCTTATTGTAGTAGACAGACGAGAAATCATTGTGCTAAGACTATAGAGGATCAACGCACCAGAGCAGCAATAATCAAAGATGACAACCATCTTGAAAGAGACTGACCTCAAATGACTAAATCCCAAGAGATTTGCCGGATATAATGAAAGATCACTGATGCCGCCTAGAGGGGGGTGAATAGACGGTTAAAAACTTTTACGAGATGGGCTTAACAATGGCAGAATAAAACTAGTGTTTTTTATCAATCACAAAGCCTATATATACTAAGGTTCACCTATGTGCAACAACTACTTATGCTAAGCAAGACAAGCAACAAAGTGATATCAAGATAGAATACTTCAAACACGAAGGCTATCACAATATAAAGTGCATAAGTAAAGAGCTCGGGTATAGAGATAACCGAGACACACGCAGACGAAGATATTTTACCGAGTTTGAAAGAACATTTCATAATCCCTAGTGTTTTATGTGTTAGATAACAATATCAAGGATTATTTAATGTGTGTTGAAGTGCTGCAGATCTTCATTAAAAAAGTAAAAGGAAATCTGTTTTGGGGGCGGATAATCCGCCCCCCCCCCCCCCCCCGAGGATTTTCACCAAGTCTGGACCTGCGTCGCTCTCTGTATGGGGGGCGGATTTTCCCCCGGACTTTCCGGCTCGGGGGCGGAGTTTTTCCCTAGGCCGGATAGTCCGCCCCAGGAGGGGGCGGATAATCCACCCCTCGAAGAATTTCACCAAGTCTGGACCTGCGTCGCTCTCTATATGGGGGGCGGACTTTCCCCCGGAGTTTCCATCCTAGGGGCGGAGTTTTTCCCCAGGGCGGATAATCCGCCCCTAGTGGGGGGCGGATAATCCGCCCCCAAACTTATTCAACGGCCAGATCTGGGCAGGGGTATTTAAGCCTGCCTTCCCCCTCCTTCCAGACCCCTTGGTTCATTCGAAAAAGTTAAGATCTGATCTGCAGCCTTCATCCAAGAGAGCTCCACCTAGATCCACCCAAAGGCCCCGTCCCTTGGGGAATCGAAGGAGGAGGACTCGATCTTCAACAACTGCAATCAAGCGCTTCATCTCCTCTCCATTCATTTGGAGAATCACCGATCTAGTATTTCTTGCAAATGCCTAGATCCTTGTTTTGTTTATATTGATAAACCTTGTTCTTGTGACAGCTTGTTTCATCTCGGGAGCCCCCAATTCGGTTGTGGGTGTGTGCCCCGGTAGAGTTGTAAAGGCACCGGTTCCCGCCTCGAAGGGTACCAATAGTGGAGAAGGTGGATCAGGCCTTTCGTGGCGAGATCCATCAGAGAATAGGGTGAGGCCTATTGTGGCGTGGTGATCTTAGAACCGCCCACCCCTCCAACACAGATGTACTTCCCTTAACAAGGAAGGAACTGCGGTAAAACAAATCCATGTGTCTCCGCGTGCTCCACTACGGTTCCCTCGCTCCTCTCTTTACGTGCTTAGTAGCTAGGTTTACATATAGGGAAATTCTCGTAGTTGCATATCTAGAGAATTTACTTTGTTTCAAGCCTAAAATTGAAAAAGAACTAAAAATTGAGTAGCACCTATTCACCCTCCCTCTAGGTGTCCATACGATCCATTTCAATTGGTATCAGAGCCCCAGCTCTTAATTCGGGTTTAACCGCCTAAGAGAAGTATGGGTTCCAAGGGAGCTGGGAGTGATGCTCCGGAGGTAGTCACCATGAACGATCTCAAGATGTTGGAAACAACCTTGGTTAGTTCCATGGAGGCTGAGATGGAAGAGATGCGTCAAGCATCTCTCCACATCCGCAGCATCACCTCCATCTAACTCTGAGGCTACCACTCTGCAATCCAAGGAAACGGGTAAAGCCAATTCCAAAGATAATGAAGTGATTGGTGATGGCACTAGCAAGAGCTTCTCCTCGAAAAAGGATAGTGGTAAGGAAGGATACAATGAGGTTTCCCATGTGTATTCTCCTGATCCACCTATTCCACACCCACATATACATAATAGGGGTGATCCACCCAAACTTTCAACATCTACTTTCATTCAATGGAAATTTATGATGAAGTCTCATGTGTGCAATTCCTTCATTGAGTTGTGGAAAATTATCGAGAATGGTCTTCATGTTGGAGATCCCAACAATCTAACAAGAAGAGAGGTTGTTGATAGTCAACTCAACGCTACAGCTCTACACGTGATACAGCTTGGTGTGGGTGACAAAGACATGCCACACATTCAACATCTTAGTATAGCTAAGGAAGCTTGGGATGCTCTCACCGAGCTCTTCATCGGAAATGAAATTATGAGAAGGAATAGATATGATGCTTTGAGCAATGAAGCTGAAGGTTTTTATATGTTGGATGGAGAAAACCACGAGGATGATAGCTCTCAAGAGGTGGCTGCTATAGTCACTGCATCTACATCAACATCTCTCCCTCTCCGAACGAAAACGTCATCAACAAGAATGCTACTTGTCTCATGGCAAGAAGTTCCAAGGTAACTACTTCTAACTCTTCCTTTCCTAAGGCTATGATTGACATGGATGATCCTACTAGTCTTAAGATTAAAGAAGAGATTATTGCTTTGGACTATTTCTTCACTAACTTGCAAGGTGAGCACAAAGTACGTTTTGAGGCTCTTATGGACCAGCTGGCCCAAAATGAAGCTCTTCTTGAAGAAAAAGGCAGAATTGAAAAGGAGGATGCAATGGAAATTGCATCCTTAAAAAATTCTCTAGAAGAAGAAGAGGCTCGGGTTTTTCTTGAAGAGAGGCTTGAGTCCATTGAGGAGTCACATGAAGAAATAGTGGCTAAGCTTGTTAAGGAACATGACAATGCAGTCGCCAAAGCAAAGAAGTTAAAGAAGGAAAAGATTGACTTTGGGGCTGCTCATGATAGACTCTCCGAGGAATTGGAGAAACTTGACATCGCTCACAAGGCGTTGAAAAGCAATTTCTCCATTCTCAATGAGTCACATGGTTAGATCCAAATTCGATTGGCCAAGTATGATGTTCCTAGCACATCCAAGTCAACATATATTCACAAGGAAAATGCTAGTGTGGAAGAAGAATTTGTCAAGGACATCACTCCCAAAGATAAGGGTGTTCTTGATGAAGTTCTTGGCAAGCAAAGGTCAAATCTTGGTAAAGAGGGACTTGGGTATGTCACCAAGTCCAAGAAGAAGAAAAACAAGAAGAACAAGATCAAGAATGTTCAATCAAAGACAAGCACCACTGAGAAGAATGTCACAAAAGACAAAACTAACAATATTGGTTTTGCAGGGTCTCACAATCCAAATTATGAACTCTTTTGTGATTATTATGGCGATGTCTATGCTTATTATGTCAGTCCTTTTGATGAATATGTTTCTTGGTCTATTTGGGTTCCAAAGACCCTTGTTACTAACATGAGATGACCCATTGAAAAATGGGTACCTAAAACCAAGAAGTAATTGTAACAGCCTAAGTTTGTATATATGTAATTAGTACCTAAGCATTGCATGCATCTGTTTAAATCAATTAAATGTATGCATTAGTTCAGGTGTGTTGAAGAAATACAATAAAACCTAAACCCTAGATTTCTCCCCTCTCTTTGAAACACATTCAAATGGTTTGAATTTAGGAAATCATCAAAAGTGTGGAGCCCATTCTGGATAAAAGGGTCCCCTCAATATTTTATACACTTTTGCAAAGTCTCTGGTGCTTTTGAAATGTTCAAAACAGTATTTGAATTTGAAATTACAAACACAAAAGGAAAAAACTGTTTTGGCGGAAAAAAATAGAGCCAGAGCCCTACCAGGCCGGCCCATCTTCCTTCCCTCTCTCTCTCCCTCGCCCGTGAGCAGCAGCCCGGTCGGCCCACCCGGGGCCCAAGAGCCAGCCCGGTACCCCTTCGCCCCTATTTATTTTTCTTCTACCTCGCGCCAGAAGGACGCCGGCGAGGAAGAGCACCTGCGTGTCGACGTCGGCGCCGTTCCTGCCCCGCCGAGATGCCCGCCGCGCCAGGATCCTCGCTACCGACGCCGGTGACCCTATAAGACCCCCTGTTGCCGCCAAGACGAACCCTATCTTTTTGTTCTCCCCAATTTCTCCTCCGGCCGAACCCTAGCCATCGGGCTCCGCCACGTCCCGCCGTCTCCGGCCACTCCACGCCGTTCCAAGAGCACCGTTGGGACCGCCTCGTCGTCATGGTTCGTCTAGCCAAAGGAATCGATGCCGGGCATACAGAATCGAGCTCATCGTCGACCTCTTCTCCGCCTCTGGTTGCCGCTCGCCGTCGACATCGCCGGCGACCCCGACCTTCCCCGGCCTCTCCGACACCACCATAGGCACCAGGGTGAGCTCGCGGTGCCTAGGCACCTCCTCGTTTCCTTCCTTGCATCCTGGTTCGCCGCACGCGTCTTACACCGCCGCTCGCTGCCACGGATGCTCGCCGTGGACACTGTTCCAGCGACCATATGAGGGCTGCGTCACCACTACCAGGTTGGCCGTGACCCGCTCTCTCCAACGCGGCCAAGCACGCGTCCAGGAGCGCATGGGATCGAGAGATTCGTGCTCGACCCGGGGCTTCCCCATTGATGACGTCAGCAAGGCATCATGCTGGCGTCATAACCCCTTTTCCTTTGTTTTTTTATTTTTACTGTAAATTATTTCTGTAATTAAGAAATCCTTGACATGTGGGCCCCTATTGTAAGTCAAATAAATATTTTCAGAAATGTTTTTGTTTAATAAGAATGTAAAAGTAATTCCAAAATATAAATTATTTTATAATATTAAAAAAATGATTTAAAATGAATTAAAATTGGGGAAATTCATAACTAACAGAAAAATACAAATAATATATCAAAATGTTCAAAAAAATGAGAGCTATCTATCTAAGCTATAATCATGCATTGTTAATCAACTTTCATAACAATTTTATTCAGAAGAACCTAGTAACCCTCATAGGTGATTCCGGAGTTTCCCCGAGTTAGGGTTTTCACCCCTCGGAACCCCAGTTAAATGGTCGATCATGTCTTAGGGTTACTTTTCAATACAATTTCAACTTGTCATATCATCCATATTGTTTGAGCATTGCACATGCCATGTACTGAATGTTGGTTACCCTTTTTCCGGTATTTGGTTCTTCGCGAATAAGAACCGAACCCGAAGCTGAAGTCAACAACACCGAAGATCCATACCTGTCTACCGACGGACAAGGCAAGTGTAGCCTCTCATTCTGAACCTATTTTTACAAAGTATATTATTCTCTCGCTATGATGCACACGATTCCAATGTGGTCTTTTGTCAGTAGCTAGTGTTACCTATCTGCTGTACTGTTTTCCTTTTGTAGCCTTATACACCTGATCCACTGCTCCTAGCATACCTAGGTGTGGCATCTGCGCGTTGCTAGAGCTTTTATGATCGACAGCTTAGCCGTGCTTACTAGTACCGTCTGATACATTCAGATGATGATTCGAAGGTGCCAAAGAATCTAGAAAGATAGGAGTTGGTGATATCATCGAAGGAGTTAACTAAATATGCTAAGGCTTGTATGGGAGGCCACGTTAGGTGTGGTTTTTATAGTCCCATGCTCGTCATCACTAGGAACCGAGTTCTTAGCTTTGGAATCAAGACGAGCGTACAGCCACACAGGGCCTGGACAACCCCTAGACTAACTAACTTGCCTAGTAGATTCCATGAGTCACATAGTTCGGGCTTTCCATCTGGCATACGCATTGAAAACGTTTTCGAAAGAGGAGGTGAAAGAGCTGCATCATAACAGGTAGGGAAGCGTGGCCACGGTTGCTTGGGGTAGATAGCGCCCCTGGTAAACCAACCTCGCCTCACATCTTTAAGTACTGGCTTTGGGATTTGACCCGTTACGGCGGAACCATACTTATTGCGTGACTCATGGTCTCGGCGAAAGCAAGGTAAAGGTCGTGGTCAACCACCCTCTGTCAGCCTTCCAGGAAAGAGGGCTAATAATTTGGCATTAAGAGTCGGTTGGTACGTGTGGCTAAAGTTGTACACCCCTGCAGGGTTAAATCTTTTCGAAAATCTGTCTTCACGGTTATGAACGACTTGGCGACCGGACTTAAGATCATAGATAACATTAATCACCATAAAACTTGCTGATCCACGTGTGCTTAAGGATGCTTCCTCTAGGTCGAGGGGGTGATCCTAGATAGGAGGTTCTGATGAAGCTGGTGGTTATCAAGATGTGATGAACAAGATGAAGAAGTCGTTATCTTATCCCCTTTTAAAGGTTCTTAGTAGACGATCCTCTTTTCTCTCTTGTTTACAAATAAAGATTGCTTTACGCAAAAGAAAATCCAAATAAAGCCTTTCTAGCCAGAGCATGTAGATACTAGGTTATCTAAGTCTTGCGGAGTACATTCTCGTACTTATCCTTGCGCCATTGTTGTTTTTCTATAGAGGATCTGGTTGCAACTGAAGGTGGCTTCTACGTTGAAATCGACGAGTAGTTGGGGGTCCCAGGTAGCAGCCTGAGGACTATGGGATGGACGTCACTTTTGTTTACGGCCTCTTAGGCCTTTTGCTAAGTTGTTGTGTAGAACAACATAATTTGCTTTCGCTGTGAGATGTAATGTTGGGTCTATGACCTCTGGTTTGTAATAACTCTAATATCTTACTCTGTTAAGAGTTTAAACTTATGCTGTTGAATCCTTGTGTTCTGTAATGTTACCAAATCGTACTGTGAACTTCCGTGTTTGGAATTGAACTTATCTTAGATGGTGATCTGAGGTTAGTTTAATCCTAATCCCGGGGGGGGAGGGGGGCTACAGGCTTTGGTATCAGAGCAGGACTGCCTGTAGGAAACCCTTTTATTGGTCGATGTTGAGTCTAGAAGTTGACAAAACTATTTGAAAGTTAAAAATTATTTGCAGAAACTCTGACTAGGATTCTTTTTGCTCCTTCTTTGGTGTGTTTCTGATGCTGGAGTTTCTCTTACCCTATTTGGTTTGAAAAGGTTTTCATTCCTTATCTCATATCTCAAAACTTCTAGGATCGTGGTTTTGGGGTTGTTTTTCTAAAGTACTATGTACTTGGTTGCTATTCTCAGAGTTCCAATATATCCCAGTTTTGCTTGGTATGTAACATCTTAGCATTCCATTGTCATGGTTTGTAAGTCAGCTGGTTAGTGTATACAATAGTACGCTTTGATACTACCATGCCTGATAAGATGATACCTTTATATTAAGTACTCGTTGCTCATCTTTTTATCTTGTTCCTTTGGACCCCTTGTCTAACCTTCTTTTTGATCTTTCAGGATGGGTGACACCTCTCGTGCCCGTACCCGTGCTCACGCACGTGGTGCTACAAATGAGGGTGAATCTTCCAACCTTCCTCCCCCGCCGTCCTTGGTTCAACTCATGGCCATGTACGAAACCAACCGTGCTGACAACATGAGGCTCCTTGAAAGGATTGAGCGCAACACCTCTCAACGCCAGAACAATCAAGTTGGTATCAAGGAATTCACACGTCTCACTCCGCCAGTTTTCAGCTATTCCACTGAGCCACTTGATGTGGATTACTGGCTTCGCACTATGGAGCGCAAACTTCAGGTTGGTCATGTTGCTCAAACTGATTGGGTGACTTTTGCTGCCTATCATATGGAGGGAGCAGCTAACTCCTGGTGGGAAAATTTCTTGGCTATGCAAGAAGCTCAACATGTTGTTACATGGCAAGAGTTCACTGAATCCTTCCGAGCTTATCATATTCCGGAGGGTTTGATGGATCAGAAGAGGTAGGAGTTCCTTAAGCTGAAGCAGGGAACTGGTTCGGTGTGTGAATACCAGCGCAGTCGTGGTGGTGGCACGACAGATGCCATGGGTAGGCTAAAGTATGGGGCCAATGGATGCTAGAGGGATCCGGGGAGGGAAGATGTAGTTGATTCTACACACAAAAGACCAACATAAGATCTTTATTTCTCCTCTCTTAGGCTACAAGTGCTCCTTGAGCTGTTTACAAGAGGAGAAGAAGAATTTTTACCAGCCTAACGGTATCAAATGAGCCAATCCCCCCTCAGTATCCAAGCCTCTCCTTATAAAGGGGTGCTTTGGCTCCTCTAGGGCTGACGTGGCAAGCATATTCGAAGAATATGCTTGTCCCAATATAGTAACTCGGCGGCCTCCTTTCCGTGTCCCCCTTCTAATGACGGCAAGGTTTCAGAGAACCCCACCTGCACGCCTCGGGCTCCAGGACTGTCACGTTCGTGACCTCCTTCTGCCCTTCTGCTGCTCTGCGCCTTGTCCTTTGCGCTTGGCTCCGTTCAGATTCTCCTTAGCCTGTGACTAGGGTTTGACTATAGGCACCTCCTTCTCCTGCAAGCTTCATGTCATTCGGCCCTGTCTCGCTTGACTCGGCTTGGCCTTCACCTGTATTTAGATTATTCAGACTTACCCGGCTGACTTAAGCCGTATGTCGACCGGGGTATCGTATAACCCTTCTCATAGGTGTTATGTTCGTGCTTACCTCGACCGACCTTTATATGATTTGGCCAATATAGACAGTAACTCGGAATACGACAGGGGAAACTCCTTTCGTCTTTCCCCGTCATGACCCTATCCGAGGTCACCTCCCCAACATTAGTCCCCGAAGCTGGTGTGGCCCTGCCCGTAATCTCGGCCGGGCCATATCAGTTTCCCAATATTCGTTTCTCCTTGCTTGCGAGTTACTTTTCCCTGTCCGAGGTATCCGTGTAGCTTCTCGTGTACGCTTTGTCCTAATCATTGTTTTTCTAGTTTTTTGTTCCTCTATAGTGCCTACTGACAATCTACAGTAATTACTGTGCCTGTCGCATCGGCGCTACGATGCCTCGCGCATCGTTTCTGTCAGGGGTCCTGATCGTCTCTTGCATCGTGTGGTCGTCGGTGCGGTTCCACTCAGCCGCGTGCGGTTATGCCGCACACACGATCTACACTGATAGCGCCCGCACGCACGATCCCACTACCGCTTAGGCCGCGTGGTTATAAAGAGGGGCAGGGAGCTAGAGGATTTACTTTCCTCCTTCGCTTACCGTTGCCCTTCTTACTCCTTTCGCTCTTGCGCCTGTTCGTGCTCTTGCTGCCGCGCGCCCATCGGAATCTTCGACGGCAAGGCCCCAATTGGTCTGCTCCCTCGACCTCCTCCCCGTACACTTGCTCCGGCGCCGTTGCCGGTGAGTTTCTCTGTGGTCTCATCGCCTAGATTTTACTCTAGACGCGTCTGCCGCTCTCTAGGTTTCCCGTGGCGGTTCCTTTTCGGCTCTGCCGCCGTTTTCGCCTAGGACCACGACAGGGCCTTGCACCTATTGACTTTGCTCCGCCGCTAGTCCCTTTTCCGCTCCGCCGCCGTTTTCGCCTAGGACCACGACGGGGCCTTGTACCTCTAGGCTTTGCTCCACCGCTAGTTCCTCTTCTGTGAACTCCTCTGGCGACACTATGTCAAGCTCAGTTAGCGGCGTGCTCATCGAGGACGACGATGCTGCCTCTGGTCCAGAGCAGGGTTCCTGGCAAGGTTCCACCGTTACCTGCCGAGAGGTTGAGTGGTTAATCAGAACTCGCCGGATTCCTGCCGAGGTAGCCTGTCGCTTACCCGGCAGTGAATCTTCTCCCGTTCTTAACGAGGGAGAGTATGTCGTTTTATGTCCCATTTCCCTCGCGGGTTTGGTCTTCCCCTTAGCGATTTTTCTAGGGAATTCCTCAATTACTTTGGCCTGCAGCCGCATCATCTTCCGGCTAACACCATTGCTTCTCTATCCGCTTTTATCTCGGCCTCAGAAGGATACTTCGTCCTCTGGCCATCTGTGCATGTATGGTCCAAATTCTTCCAAATCCGATCCAATGTCGTTCCAGACAAATCCCTCCATCCTTTTGAGAAATTGCTTACCCAGTGCGGAGCCGCGTCCATCACACCTCGGAGGAACTCTGAGTTTCCTCGCGTCGCTGGTCTCGAGTCATGCAAGAAATGGCATAGATCGTTTTTCTATGTCAAGAATTCTGGGAAGGAAGACAAGATTCGGCTCCCTGCTTTCTCCACCGGCCCCCCTTCCAAGGAGAACTGGACTTATAATCCGAGGAAAAGCCATGCTCTGGCCGAGGCCTTTGAGATTCGGCTGAAGGAACTGATCTGCGCCGGGTTACGTGGCGAGGATCTGATGACCACCTTCGTCAGCAGCCGGATCTGCCCTTTTCAGCAACGTACACATAAGCTCTCCTATATGAGTGGTTCCCTTGATCCCAACCGAGTCTCAACGGTTGAGCTCGATAATTATCTTATCTTCAAGCGCGTCCGAGCTATCTTTAAGACGGAAATGCCGGAGGATTGGGCCTGGGGACTGAAGCCGTTCACTCGCGAGCATCCCCCTCCCGGGGTAAGTTCACGCAGTTGTGTTTTGCCTTCTGATCGCGTCTGTGATATCTCTTGCTAATTTCTCTCTCTCTTTTCCTGCAGAGGTTTGAGGAGCAGAAGATCGAGGATGCCGAGGTTT
The DNA here is from genome assembly GCA_916181665.1 of Avena sativa. Classification (NCBI taxonomy): domain Eukaryota; kingdom Viridiplantae; phylum Streptophyta; class Magnoliopsida; order Poales; family Poaceae; genus Avena; species Avena sativa. The sequence goes on from OV702294.1 coordinate 97,344,495, forward strand.
TGTCCCTCCCGTGGCCCGCAGATCGGAACACCCCGGATAGCGGGGAGCCTGACTCGGAGGAGTTCGTTCCCAAGTCGGACCTCGCTCTGGCTCGTGCCCGTGGCAAGGCCCCGGCTCACGAGGAGGAAGGTGATTCGGACGACGTCCAAATTCTTGAGGTAGTTGCCGCAATGCCTATCTCTTATGCATTTCCGGCTTCTACTTCCCCAGCTAATCGGGCCGGTCAGGTGCACGATGCCGAGCCTCTCACCTCCCAACCTCCTGCTACCTCGAGGAAGCGCTCCGCTCCATCAGGTGCCTCGGAAGCCGCTCCGAAGAAGCGAACTAAGAAGTCAGCCCAGCATCTTCTGAAGCGCAAAACTATGCCCGGAGTTACTGGGTGAGTTCCTTTCTATTTGTATTTCTTGTTTCTCTTTTTCTGTCTTTTGATTTGACTTTCTGTGCCTTTTGCAGCGCTCCTCTTTCTGTTAGACCCAGTGGTCCAAGCATGACGAGTCATACTACTCGGTTGCCTTCTCTTCCGCCTCCTGAAGATACCAGAGTTCCTAGTCCTGCTCGTGTAGATTCTCCTCCCGCTCCGAATCAGACGTCATCTCGCCAAGATGCGCCTGTGGTTTCCCCTATTGATGCCGGCACAACTCGGCCAGTAGATCTTTCTACTGAGCCTGCTGCCTCCTCCGTGAACCTCGGAGTTTCCCCCGAGATTCCTTCGACCCCCACAGTCTCTACTGTAACTCCGACTCCAGCCGAAGATATCACTATCTCGGCGCCCTCAGAAACCGTAATCCCTCCGCCCCCCAAAGATGCCACTCCAAGTGCCGAGGTTGCGGCTCCTGCAGACGCCCCTTCTAAAGCTAAGAGGATCGTTGTCACTAAGCCTCATTCATCTCAGAAAGGGCTTGCTTCTTCTCAACCCACTATCGCTGATGCGCTCCGCAAGGGGGTTTCTTCTGCCAAGGCCATTGTCACCCCGGCCGTTGGTACTCAACTTACTCTCCACAAGAGTCCTGCGGCGACGGTGGCTACACAGCGGGTCCGAGGTAAGGTCCTGACCCGTACTGAGAGTGGGAACATCCTCGGTTTGCTAGTGGAGTACGCCAACAATTGGAATGCTGCTGATCATCTTGAGGGCAATCCTAGCAACCAGCCCTTTCAGCTCTCGGACATCAGCAGTCGTTTGCATATGGCTGCCAAGATCATGCTTGATAGCGACAAAATGAACGAGGTAATTGCTTTTGTTGATATTTGGTTAATCATTCAAATGGTAATATATACACTCTAGTCCCCGAAGCTTGCAACCGAGTAACTTGTTGCTCGTTTGGAAGCTTTGTTTAAGCTTTAAGTGCATTTTTTTGCCAGTTATTGTCTTAGCTTTGAATATCCAGTCGCCTAGATTCGAGTTAAGCTTTGCTTGATTCGGATTTTCCTTAGCTGTAAATATCCAGCCGCTTAGATCCGAGTTAAGCTTTGCTTGATTCGGATCTGCCTTACCTGTAAATATCCAGCCATTTAGATCCGAGTTAAGCTTTGCTTGATTCGGATTTTCCTTAGCTGTAAATATCCATCCGCTTAGATCCGAGTTAAGCTTTGCTTGATTCGGATCTGCCTTAGCTGTAAATATCCAGCCGCTTAGATCCGAGTTAAGCTTTGCTTGATTCGGATCTGCCTTAGCTGTAAATATCCAGCCGCTTAGATCCGAGTTAAGCTTTGCTTGATTCGGATCTGCCTTAGCTGTACATATCCAGCCGCTTAGATCCGAGTTAAGCTTTACTTGATTCGGATCTGCCTTAGCTGTAAATATCCAGCCGCTTAGATCCGAGTTAAGCTTTGCTTGATTCGGATTTTCCTTAGCTGTAAATATCCAGCCGCTTAGATCCGAGTTAAGCTTTGCTTGATTCGGATCTGCCTTAGCTGTAAATATCCAGCCGCTTAGATCCGAGTTAAGGTTTGCTTGATTCGGATCTGCCTTAGCTTCAGGTATCTGATTTTGTAATTTTCTTTATCACTTAGGTTGCCCATGATCGTCGGACAGCCGAATTCCAGAGGCTGCTGTTTGCACACAAGAAGTTACAAGAAAAGTATGAAAAAGTACTTCCGGTGGTGAAGAAAGCTGGTAACAAATCTCAGAGTTGTCCCTTAAGCTATTAATATTTTCGATTTGAGGTGCTAACTCATTTTGCTTGCAATCAGGTAATATCAATAATCTAAATATTCGTCTTGAGAAGAAAGTTAAAGCTCTGGAAGGTTGGTTATTCTTTTCCTCTATCAATTTTCATTCAGAGCTTATCCTGAGTTCCTTTTAACCTTTTGGCTTTGGTATAGCCGAGTTACAAACTCTTGCAGCATCACATCAAGAATGCATACCCATGGCTGATATGATGCTGCATTTTTTGAACAAACCGCTACTCACTCGGCGCAGCTGAAAGAGAAAGATGACGAGATAACTCGCTTGCGCGCCGAGGTGGAGTCCCTCAAGCTCTCTGAGAAGTCTAAGTTAGAGAAAGTTGACCAGGAGTTCTTCGAAGAGAAGAATCGGCTAGCTCTGCAATTGCAGAAAAATAAAGAACTCCTCGATGCTGCCGAACTTAAGACACGTGCGATGAGCGAGGAAATCACTCGCTTTGAGAAGACCAAGGTTGATTGGGCTCAAGACCTTCAGAAAATGCTAAGCTATATTCATCGTAAGTCTCTGACCGTGGCCGAGTTATCTCCTTCTCTTTTTTACTTTTGAGTGATATACTTTGTATTATGCGCAGACCATTTTCCGGAAGCTAAGCCCGTGAGCTCTAGAGCGGTGATCAATGCTCGCGTGCGCCGAGGTGTTCCCGCAGATGCGAGCCTAGAATACTCGATGGAAGATTTATTGGTTGCCGTTGGTGCTGCCGTTGGTCCGATGAAGATTATGGGCCAGGATTTGGTGCAAGCAGCCATTCGGGCCTATCATGTTCTCTGGCCGAATACTTCTGGAACTCCTGATATTGATGAGGTCAAGATACTGGTGGAGAGATTAATGGCATCCCAGAACCAGTTAAATCTCTGGAGGGAATCCGCTAGACGAGCTGGTGCTGATATGGCGCTCACAGTCATTATGTCATGGTACGAGGATATTTCGCTCGATACGTTGATAAATTTGCGCACTGGCTCCCGTTGGGTTGAGGATCCAGAATTCGTCGCTCGCCGACAAGCTCGTGCCTTCCAGCTTGTTGAGTATGCTGACGTACACAACTGGATTGAAGGGCCGAGCTTCCTTCCTAACCCAGCGGATGACGTCGAAGTTGAAGATGCCTCTGATAATAATTCAGCCGACCAGGACGAGGGTGAGGGCGACTCAGACACTTCTGGTGATTCCAACGCAAGCTCGGATGGGGACGGCGACGCGCGATCATCCTCCAAGGGGACTGGGCATTCTCAAGCTCAAGCTAGTGTTTCTCAACAGCCCCGGGCTTCCCCCGAAGTCGCTCCTGGTTCTGCAGAGGGAGAAGCAACTTCGGCCGAGGTGCCGTCTACCTCGGAGCGCCCAGTGCCTGACCAAGTCGCTGCCCCTTAGGTTCAAAAAACTTTAAGTCATTTCTTATCCCCGGTATGCTGGGCGTATGCTGTGTGTGAAACAATTGTCCGACTCTCCGTGTGTTATTAACTCTCTTTTGCCTTTTGCCGCTGAGGCATCTATGAATGTAATCGTTATTTGTCTGTCTAAATAGATCTGGTTGGTTTAAATCTTTGCTTTGATGGCCTTCCATCTCATAAGTTCGGATTGTGTGTTTTCATCTGAACCATCTTGGTTCGGCGTTAATATTGCCTGGCCTGTATAAGCTCGATGGCTCCACCATTGTGTTCTTGATTTTTATTCAATCTGTAAACCCCGAAGCCCATACTTGAGGAAAGTGAAGCAATATCGTTCAAGGTAGTTTCTGACCCATCGTTCGGGGTGCCGAAGCGTAGTACCCATTTTTGGACTAGGAGACAATTATGGGGCAATTCTCTAGTCAGCGCCCTAGAAATCGAGATTTCAATGCACAATCCGAGATAAGGGATAATACGGCATAGTTCCTGAGTTCCCCACTCGAGGTCCTGAAATTTAATACATCATTCATCAATAGGAAATAACGTGTGGCAGTTCCCGAGTCACTGCTGAAGGTGCTGAAGTCTAATACATAACCCAAAGATGTGGAAAAACATAAGGCAGTCCCCGAGTCACTGCTCGAGGTGCCGAGGTTTAATACATAACTCAAAGATGTGGAAATACATAAGGCAGTCCCCGAGTCACTCTCGAGGCGCCGAGGTCTAATACATAGTTTGAAATGAGAAATAACATAGGGCAGTCCCCGAGTCACTGTTCAAGGTGCCGAGTTTTAATACATAGTCGATACTTTGACTTGAAGTGTCACATCACAACGCATCATAGATGACTCCTATGAGTAAAATGGACGAAGTAAAGCTATGTTCCATGGTCTCTTGGATTCTTCGCCGGCTTTGTTTGCCTTGTTCTTTTCTGGTGACTGAGCATCGATTAGGTAATATGCATCGTTGTGCAATGCTTTGCTCACTATGAATGGTCCTTCCCATGGGGGTGATAACTTGTGCATGCCGGCTGTGCGTTGCACTAGCCGAAGAACCAAATCTCCTTCTTTAAACACTCTCAGATTGACTTTTTTGTTGTGATACCATCATAAATCTTGCTGATAAATAACTGATCTTGATTGCCAATTCCCTAGACTCTTCTAGCAAATCGACATCATCCTGCCGAGCTATCTCATTTACCTCGGCGGTTGTATATTGGGTTACTCTTGGCGAATCATGGATTATGTCGGCTGGAAGCACAGCTTCTGCTCCATACACCAGAAAAAACGGGGTATATCCTGTTGACCTGTTTGGGATAGTTCTGAGGCTCTATAGTACTGCTGGTAGTTCCTCAATCCAACACCCTGCCGACCTTTGCAGAGGTTCTACGAGTCGGGGTTTTATCCCGGACAATACGAGTCCATTAGACCTTTCTACTTGCCCATTGGATGCTGGGTGGGCCACCGAGGCGACATCTAGTCGTATGTGTTTTTCTTGGCAGCATCTAGCAAAAGCCCCTTCAGCAAAGTTTGTGCCGTTGTCTGTAATAACACTATGTGGATAACCATATCTCAAAATAATATCTTTGAGGAATTTTACTGTTGTTGGTCCGTCACATCTTTTTATCGGTTTTACTTCGATCCATTTTGTGAATTTATCCACCATGACTAAAATGTGGGTCATCCCGCCCCGGGCTGGCTTGAATGGTCCCACCATATCCAAGCACCATACCGAAAATGGCCAAGTGATTGGTATCGTCTTTAATTCGGACGATGGCATATGTATCTTGTTGGCATATCTCTGGCAACCATTGCATTTTTCTACCAATTCTTTGGCTTCTTTCAACGCCGTTGGCCAATAAAATCCGTGCCTGAATGCTTTGGCCACTAAAGCTCTGGACGAGGTGTGATGTCCGCATTCTCCCTGATGTATATCTAGGAGGATTTCCTGGCCTTCCGCCGAGTCAACACATCTTTGCAGCACGCTTGTGACACTTCTTTTATACAGCTCATTGTTTATGATTGTATAAGCTTTTGCTCTTCTCACCGTCTGTCTAGCCAGTACCTCATTACTCGGCAAGGTCGCATCCTTAAGGAAGGAAAATATGGGTTGCGCCCATGTTGGCATGATTTTCTCTGGAATAATTCCACTATCTATTTCCATATTTTCTACCGACATAACGACCTCGGATTTCTCCATATCCGGGTTACATTCTTTGTCAATTTCCATCGGCACATTATCTTCTCTTGATTTTGCCGGGATATAGATGGATTCAGACTCTAGCGATGGAGCTATTGATGGTTTTCTCAAGTGCTCCAGGGCGATACCTGGGGGAATTGATTGCCTGGTTGATCCGAGTTTTGACAGCGTATCTGCAACGTCATTTTCTGCCCGAGGTACATGATGAAATTCACATCCATCGAAGTATCCACTGAGTTTTTGCACATGAAATCTGTACAAAGCCATATTCGTGTCCAACGCGTCCCAATTGCCTGATACTTGCTGTACTACTAGATCTGAATCTCGGTAACATAGGATCCGACGTATGCCAATTTCTTTTGCCACTTTTAACCCATGGACGAGTGCTTCGTACTCGGCGACATTGTTTGACGCGGCAAAATGTATTTGCAGCACATATTTCAGCTGATCTCTTTTTGACGAGGTTAACACTATCCCTGCCCCCCAAGCCATTCCTTAGCTTGGTGCCATCAAAGTGAATTATCCAATAATTCGGATCTGGTAAGGGTGGCTCATATTGTACTTCGGCCCAATCTACCAAGAAGTCGGCCACTGCTTGAGATTTGATCGCATATCGCCTATCGAATTGTGGAGCATAAGGTGATAGTTCAATTTCCCATTTCGCTATTCAGCCACTTGCATCTTTGTTGCTCAATATGTCGGCTATAGGCGCTTCACAGATAATTTTGATCGGGTGCTCTTCAAAGTAATGTTTAAGTTTCTTTGCCGACATCTACACCCCATATGCCATCTTCTGATAATGTGGGTAATTTTGTTTTGAAGCTGGTAGTACCTCGCTTAGGTAGTATACTGGCCTCTGTATTGACTTATCATTTTTGTTTCGTTCCACAACGATCACTGCACTCACCACCCTGTTTGTGGCGGCTATGTAAAGTAACATAGGTTCTTTTGACAATGGAGAAGCCAGGATTGGTGCTGTGACCAACATTTTCTTCAGTTCATGAAATGCATTATCTGCCTGCGGTGTCCAAATGAATTTATCAGATTTTTTCATCAGTTGGTATAGTGGTAATGCCTTCTCTCCCAGCCGACATACGAATCGGCTAAGCGAAGCCAAGCAACCCGTGAACTTCTGTACGTCATTTAGACATCTCGACAGTTCCATCCTTTCTACCGCTCTTATTTTAGTTGGATTGGCCTCTATACCTCGGCTGGATACGAACCGAGTAATTTCCCAGCTGGTACACCGAAGGTACATTTCTTCGGGTTAAGCTTCATTTGAAATCTTCTCAAATTTGCGAATGTCTGCCGAATATCATCCAACATCATTTTGCTCTCTTTGGTTTTGATAACCACATCGTCTACATATACTTGTACATTTTTCCCTATCTGGTCATGTAGACACTTTTGCATACATCTCTGGTAGGTTGCCCCTGCGTTGCGCAGGCCGAATGGCATGGTGCGGTAGCAATAAGCCCCGTACGGGGTAATAAATGCAGTCTTTATTTGATCAGCCGGATTTAACGGTATCTGGTGGAAACCAGAATACGTGTCTACAAACGATAACAGCTCACAAGCAGCGGTCGAATCAATGACTTGGTCTATCCTAGGTAAAGGAAAAGGATCTTTGGGACACGCCTTGTTCAGGTTCGTGTAATCAATACACATTCGCCATACGATGGCTACATTTGGATCATTCTTCTTCTTTTATACTAGCACCGGGTTTGATAGCCAATCCGGATAGAGCACTTCCATGATGAACCCGGCCGCAAGGAGCCGAGCTATCTCATCCCCTAATATTTTTCTCCTATCTTCGGCGAAGTGGCGGAGAGGTTGCTTCACCGGCCTTGCTCTTGCCCTTACATTCAGAGAGTGCTCAGCCAACTCCCTCGGAACACCTTGCAGGTCTTGAGTTGACCATGCAAAGATATCCCGATTCTCACGGAGGAAGTTGGTGAGCTCGCTTTCCTATTTGGCATCTAGGCCGGCACCAATGGTGACGGTGCGCTCTGGGAACTGCTCATCTATCTGGACCTTTTTTGTTTCCTTAGTCGACTGGAAAGAGACACTTCCATGCGGGTTGGCCAATGCCGGCATATTCAGTTGTGCCGACTGAGCGAGGGCTGCTACCTCCTGAATCCTTCTTTTTTCTCTTGCGATTACCAATGACTCGGCCAGATTTGACCCGGCTGAAGCACATTCCATTGACTTCCTGTAATCTCCTGCTACAGTTATCACCCCTTATGGTCCGGGTAGCTTCATTTTCAAGTATGTGATGTGGCAGCTACTCATGAATTTGGTCAACACTGGCCGCCCGAGTAAAGCATGATAGCAACTTTCTAGATCCACCACCTCAAACTCCAAATTTTTTGCTCTGCAGTTTTCCCTTGTGCCGAATGACACATCTACTCGAACCTTCCCAATGGGTTCGCATGAAAGTCCCGGCACTATCCCATGGAATGTGGTTCTTGTGGATTGCAGCATATTTTGTGATATTCCGAGTTTATGCATTGTATCTTTGTACATGATATTGATACTGCTCCCATTGTCAATGAGTACTTTTGAGAATTTCACATAAATGCTGGGCCCGACAAATGTTGGATCTAGCACAAGCGCATATGACCCCGAACTCGGCATTATTTTTGGGTGATCTTTTATACTCCAAGTTACTTCTTGATCTGACCAAGGCACGTATCTTGGTACGGTCGGCATAACTGCATTCACCTACATATGCCGGCGCTGTACACTTTGCCTGTCTTGCTGTTCTATTGTAAACATGCAATATGATTGATGATGCTCCCTGTAATCATTGCGTTCATTATTTCCGGGGTTAATCCTTCCATTCTGACCCTGATTTATCACTTGATGCACTGCATCCCTCCGATCCGAGTTATCATACCTCGGAGGAGGAGGGGGTAACAGTAACTGCTGTGCATTTGCCCCAGTCAATTGTGGCTGCTGCTGCTGATGCGCCTGATGGGAAGGTGCTTGCATTCCTGCCGGGTTTCCCATTGCGTTTTTCATCCAAGCGCATTGCCAGGTTGTATGATTAGTCGGCTTGGCTGGGTTTGGAGTGTGAAACTTACACGGTTGATCCAACATGGATTCAAACGTGTACTTCGGCCTCTCCTGCCATTGCTTCTTCTGTTCTGGCGTCCACTGTCTCTTCCCTTCATTCCTTGGTGTCCATTGTTGAGGACCATTCTTCTGCCGCTGACTGTTTCCATGACTCAGCTGATCTTGTACTACTGCAGCCACCTGATTAGAGGCATATCTGTAATCTGGTCTTTCCTCTCTTCTTCTACCTCTGAACTCGTTGCGCCTCGATGATCCAGCCACATCTCTTGCATATTGATCCTGATACTCTCGATGGTCTGCCGACATCAGCTCTGGTTGCGTCGGATCTCCCAATGCATAAGAATCTGCTATCCTGATGGTCTCTGCCAAAGTGGTTGGCATATCTCTTTGTAGTCGCTGCCATAAGACACTACCGTAACGGCACCCTTGAGCGAACCAAGCTATTGCTTGTGATTTTATAACTCCCTCGCATGAATTCCTGAGATTGCACCACCGAGTCAATAACTCTCTGTCTGTCTCATTCGGCCTTTGCTTGCACATTGCTAGCTGTTGTGGCCTGTTTGGCCTTTTGTAAGTACTGGTGAAGTTGCTGACAAACATCTCTTCAAAATCTAACCAAAAGTTGATACTGCCTGGCGGCAGATTATTCAGCCATACTCTAGTGGGTCCTTCCAACATTTGTGGGACATATCGCACTGTCCATCGTAAGTTTCTGCCAGCTATTTTTATAGCAGTGGCATAGTCAATCAACCAATCCTGTGGTTTGGTGCTCCCATTATATGTTTTTGTGCCTCTTGCCAGTTGAAAGTTCGGCACTGGCGGCTCGCCCATGATCCGTGGTCCGAAACATGCCGGACCCGGTGGACCCTTCTCTTCTAACAACTCGGACCGGTACAGCCGGTCCAGTTTTAGTCTTGCATCACTTGATGGCAAATCTCTGTACACAATTCTTTCCTGCATTCCATAGTGGTTATTCCCACCATGACCCGCATATTCCACATTTGAGTAACCATCATTGTATCTTTCATTTGCCTGATTATGGCGAGTTGGTCTCACTTCTCTTTCCTGCCGAGGTTCATACCTCGGCTGTGGATCGGGCAGCGGATCTCTCTTCTCTTCTGCTGGGATATTGTTTTCATGATTTCCTCTTCCGAGGTGTCCATTACCTCGGCTTCCGTCTCCTCTGTTGGCACGGTGGGGATTTCTTTCGCCATTGTTTTCTCGGCTTCCATTGCCTATGTTCTCATTGATCTTTTCAGCTACTGCTGGATCATATGGTACAATCTGCTTGTTTCTTTTCCCTGAGGTTACCGCTCTGTCTTTTCACGCATTGTTTTCGGGGGAAGATGCAGCTGACACTGAAAGGGCAGGGGCTGCTCTAGCCGAATGAACCATTCATGAGGCACCAGGTCTTGCCGGGTCTGCCTTAAGCATTTCCTCATTCTGCTGGTTCGCAATGCGCACCAGCTCATTCACTCTTTCTTGCTGTTTCTGCCGGGCCTCACCGATCATCCCTTCCAATTCTAGTGCCGCAGCATTCGCCGCCCTTAGGTTTTTCGCCGGGGTGTTATACCTCGGCAAACCTAGATCAACTGAATCTGCTCTATGTGCTTCATGCTCTTTGTTGATATCATTCATGAGGTTTTTCCCCCTTAATCTTAACTCATCAACCCGCTCAGGGTCAACATCTAGTTTATTTGCCTTAGCATATTCTCGCAGGGTCCTGTTTAGGGACTCCCGCAATGCCGACACCTTTTTTGCTTCCACAAGTACTTTCTGCCTAGTTTCTTCTAACTCTGCCTGAGCATTAGTTGGATCAAGTATCGGTACCACAAGCGTAGTCAAGTTATCTATAGTTGCCTGGAGAATATTTTCTGGTCTTTCCAGAGGTGGCCACCTTACCCTTGGTGCCCTTGGGGTCGTCTCCTGCACCTCGGCTGGCTTTGCTGCCGAAGGATCTACCTCGGCGGGCTGTGGAGCTGCCTGCCTTGTGGTCACCTGTCCTCCTGTAGTCGGGTCCTTGCTTGATCCGGCACCCCCTGCTGCTACTTGTACTCCTGCTGTGACCATTGCCTCGATGCTGCTGGCGGGGTGTTCCCCACGTGGACCGTTCGTAGCACTAAGGGGAGGCTCTCCTGCAAAAATGACTCGGTGAGGGTAAACGCAGGAGGTGTCGACGCCGACGTAGATCTGGTGCATGCCCAGGTTGATGAAGACGCCGTTGCGTGGGGGAGTTTTTCCCCTGAAACAGCCTGCGTTATCGCTGACATAGTCACAGAGATCAAATCTCTGAACTAAGCCAGAGACCACGCGCTCGCCAGTGTGGATGAAGTTTCCCGTCCGGATCTTGACTCGAGCTAGCACCGCTGCTGGCCCCACGGTGGGCGCCAACTGTCGTGGTGGTGGCACGGCAGATGCCATGGGTAGGCTAAAGTATGGGGCCAATGGATGCTAGAGGGATCTGGGGAGGGAAGATGTAGTTGATTCTACACACAAAAGACCAACATAAGATCTTTATTTCTCCTCTCTTGGGCTACAAGTGCTCCTTGAGCTATTTACAAGAGGAGAAGAAGAACTTTTACCAGCCTAACGGTATCAAATGAGCCGATGCCCCCTCAGTATCCAAGCCTCTCCTTATAAAGGGGTGCTTTGGCTCCTCTAGGGCTGACGTGGCAAGCATATTCGAAGAATATGCTTGTCCCAATATAGTAACTCGGCGACCTCCTTTCCGTGTCCCCCTTCTAATGACGGCAAGGTTTCAGAGAACCCCACCTGCACACCTCGGGCTCCAGGACTGTCACGTTCGTGACCTCCTTCTGCCCTTCTGCTGCTTTGCGCCTTGTCCTTTGCGCTTGGCTCCGTTTAGATTCTCCCTAGCCTGTGACTAGGGTTTGACTATAGGCACCTCCTTCTCCTGCAAGCTTCATGTCATTCGGCCCTGTCTCGCTTGACTCGGCTTGGCCTTCACCTGTATTTATATTATTCAGACTTACCTAGCCGACTTAAGCCGTACGTCGGCCGGGGTATCGTACAACCCTTCTCATAGGTGTTATGTTCGTTCTTACCTCGTTCGACCTTTATATGATTCGGCCAATATAGACAATAACTCGAAATACGACAGGGGAAACTCCTTTCCTCTTTCCTCGTCATGACCCTATCCGAGGTCACCTCCCCAACAAGCGCAACTTCAATCGTCTTGCCTGCTATGCTACTGAAGAGGTCTCCGCTGATGTTAAGAAGCAAGCTCTATTCCGCAAGGGATTGGATCCTGAGGTTCGTCGTGATATCCACCTCATGGACTTTGGTAACTTCCAAGGTCTTGTCAACAAGGCTATGAAGGCCGAGAGTGGAAAGGTGGAGTATGAAGAAACCCGTAAGCGTCCTCAGGAGGGGTACAACAAGGCTGGTTCTAGAAATAAGAAGCGACGTGTCTTCGTGCCTTACAGTGTTGTGCCACGTGCTCCTTACACCCCAAGGACTTCTGGATATGCTCCTCGTCCAAATGCTACTCCAAACAATGCTGGTGGATCAAATTATCCTGCTGCTGGTACTGGATCAGGCCTTATCTGTTTCAACTGTCGCCAACCTGGCCACTATGCAAGAGATTGTCCTCAATAGAGTGCTGCTGAGAAGGCACAACCCCCAAAGAAGAATGACAAGTACCAAGGTGCTGGAAGAGGTCACCTGAACCATATCTCTGCTGAGGAGGCTCAGGAAGGTCCAAGCATCATCATGGGTATGCTTTGTATCAATCAAATTCCAGCTAAAGTTTTGTTTGATTCTAGAGCATCACATTCATTCCTGTCACAAGCTTTTGCTCAAATGCATGGGATAAGTTTTGAGGGGTTATCTGTTCCTCTGCTAGTTCAGTCTCCTGGTTCTAGTTGGCGTTCCACTATGGTTAGCCATGGGAATCTAATTGAAGTTGCATTTCAACTTTTCCCCACTTCTTTGATTGCCCTCAAGTCAACTGGCATTGACATTATCTTGGGCATGGATTGATTGACCCGTTACCAAGCTATCCTCGATTGTACAACCAAGTCTGTGACTCTGACTAGTCCTGCTGGTATAACAGTCAAGTATTGAACCGTAGGGTCACTATCTCCTTCAGCTGTTTCTATTCCTGAAGCAGAGTTGTATGCTCTTGAAGTTCTACCTTCACTGGAGATTCAAGCTGTTTCCGTGGTTTGTGAGTTCCCGGATGTCTTTCCTGAGGAGTTGCCTGGCATGCCACCTGATCGAAGTGTGGAGTTTGTCATAGAGTTAGTTCCTGGAACTGCTCCTGTTTCTAAAAGACCCTATCGTATGCCTCATCATGAGCTTGTGGAGTTGAAGAAGCAATTAGAGGAGTTAGAAGGAAAAGGATACATTCAGCCCAGCACATCTTCTTGGGGATGTCCTACCATCTTTGTTAAGAAGCGGGATACCAATATACCGCGTCTGGTTGTGGATTATCGCCCACTTAATGTTGTGACTATCAAGAACAAGTATCCTCTCCCTAGGATCAACGATCTATTTGATCAGTTAAGTGGTGCCACTATCTTTTCCAAAATGGATTTGAGGTCAGGGTATCACCAGATAAAGATCCGTAAGGAAGATATTCCAAAGACTACTTTTACCACCCGTTATGGTCTTTACGAGTACACAGTCATGTCCTTTGGTCTTACCAATGCTCCAGCCACTTTTATGCGGCTTATGAACTCTGTCTTCATGGAGTATCTTGACAAGTTCGTTGTGGTCTTCATCGATGATATTCTGGTCTATTCCAAGACTAAAGAAGAGCACGCCAAACATCTTCGATTGGTGTTGACAAAACTCCGAGAACATCGTCTCTATGAAAAGTTCTCCAAATGTGAGTTTTGGTTACAAGAGCTCGTATTCCTTGGTCATGTTGTTTCTGCCCAAGGGGTTGCTGTTATTCCAGATAAGGTCCAAACTATTCTCGACTGGGAATCTCCTAAATCCATCAAGGACGTCCGAAGTTTTCTCGGGATGGCTTGTTATTACCGTCGATTCATCGAGAACTTCTCCAGGATTGCAAAGCTGATGACCGATCTTCTCAAGAAGGATAAGAAGTTCGAATGGTATGATAAGGCTAAAGAAAGTTTCTAGATGTTGAAAACCAAGTTAACAACTGCTCTGGTGTTGGTTCTCCCAGACACTAGCAAAGACTTTGTTGTCTTCTGCGATGCTTCCCACCAAGGTATCGGATGTGTGTTGATTCAAGATGGGCATGTGGTGGCTTATGCCGCTCGTCAGCTCAGACCACATGAGAACAACTACCCAACTCATGATCTTGAGCTTGCATCTGTTGTTCATGCTCTTAAGCAATGGCGACATTACCTTCTCGGTAGTCGTTGCGAGTTATACTCGGATCATCAGAGTCTGAAGTATCTCTTCACACAACCTGATCTGAATCTCAGGCAAAGAAGATGGTTGGAACTAATTAACGACTATGATTTGGGTCTCAACTATCAACCTGGAAAAGCCAATGTTGTTGCTGATGCGTTAAGTCGTAAGTCTTACTACAACAACCTAGTGATCAAACAGTCACAACCTTCTCTTCATGAGGAATTTTCTCGACTGAATCTTGAAGTAGTTCCTCGTGGATTCCTTTCCACCCTTGAAGTGAAGTCTTCTATAGAGGATGAAATCAAGCTTGCTCAGAAATATGATTCTAAAATTACTGAGATCAAAGGGAACATTGCTAGCAGAGTTGCTAAGTGTTTCTCTGTTGATAATCAAGGTACTGTTTACTTTGGTAACCGTCTAGTAGTGCCGAAAAGAACAAAATTGAGGGATTTAATTCTCCAAGAGGCTCATGAATCACCTCTTTCTATCCACCCTGGAGGTACCAAGATGTATCGGGATCTTCGTCAAAGATTCTGGTGGTCTGGTATGAAAAAGGATATCGCTCGTTTCATTGCTGGATGTGACATTTGCCGTCGCGTCAAGGCTGAGCACCAAAGACCCACAGGTCTCCTGCAACCACATAAAATACCTGAGTGGAAATGGGATGAAGTTGGTATGGATTTCATCACTGGTCTTCCGAAGACTCAGAAAGGAAATGATGCCATCTGGGTAATCGTTGACTATTTGTCCAAGGTTGCTCATTTTCTACCTGTTCGAGAGAGTATCAATGCTAGTCAGTTAGCAGATCTATATATCTCTCAAATAGTTGTTCTTCATGGGATTCCGAAGAAAATTGTCTCGTACCGAGGGAGTTTGTTCACCTCAAGGTTCTAGACAACCTTCCAAGCTGCTATGGGAACTCGTCTCTCCTTCAGTACAACTTATCACCCTAGTACCGGTGGCCAGACCGAAAGAGTGAATCAAATCCTTGAAGACATGTTAAGAGAGTGTGTCATATCTTCTGGCAAGGACTGGGAGAAATGCCTTCCTTTTGCTGAATTCTCCTATAACAACAGTTACCAGTCCAGTATAGAAATGGCACCTTTCCAGTTCTTATACGGAAGAACCTGTCCTACTCCTTTGAACTGGTCAGAAACCGGCAAAAGAAAGTTCTTTGGTCCGGATATGATACATGAAGTAGAGATCAAGTTCGTATCATTCGAGATCGTTTGAAAACTGCTCAGTCTCGCTAGAAAAGCTATCATGATCGTCACCATCAACATGTTGAATATGAAGTTGGTGATCAAGCTTATCTCCGGGTCACTCCTTTGAAGGGTGTCCATCGTTTCGGTATCAAAGGCAAACTAGCTCCTCGCTATGTTGGTCCTTTTCGTGTTCTGTCCAAGCAAGGTAATCTCGCATACAAACTGGAGCTGCCTGCAAATTTTCCTGAAGTACATGACGTCTTTCATGTGTCTCAACTCAAGCGTTGCTTCAAAGATCCTGTCCGTGGTGTTGATCATCAAACTCTTGATCTCCAGAAGGATCTGACTTATCGTGAGTATCCTGTTCGTATCCTTGATGAAACTGAGCGCAAAACTCGCCGGCAAAATATCAAGTTCCTGAAAGTTCAGTGGTCTCACCACTCTGAGGATGAAGCAACCTAGGAACGAGAATATCGTCTTCGCTCTGAGTACCCTACCTTCTTTTCTAAAACTTAGGAATCTCGGGTCGAGATTCTTGTAAGGGGGGTAGAGCTATAACAACCCAAGTTTGTATATATGTAATTAGTACCTAAGCATTGCATGCATCTGTTTAAATCAATAAAATGTATGCATAAGTTCAGGTGTGTTGAAGAAATACAATAAAACCTAAACCCTAGATTTCTCCCCTCTCTTTGAAACACATTCAAATGGTTTGAATTTAGGAAATCATCAAAAGTGTGGAGCCCATTCTGAATAAAAGGGTCCCCTCAATATTTTATACACTTTTGCAAAGTCTCTGGTGCTTTTGAAATGTTCAAAACAGTAAATTTGAAATTACAAACAAAAATCAAAACAGAAAAGGAAAAAACTGTTTTAGCGGAAAAAAATAGAGCCAGAGCCCTACCAGGCCAGCCCATCTTCCTTCCCTCTCTCTCTCTCGCTCGCCCGTGAGCAGTAGCCAGCAGCCCGGTCGGCCCACCCGGGGCCCAGAAGCCGGCCCGGTACCCCTTTGCCCCTATTTCTTTTTCTTCTACCTCTCGCCAGAAGGACGCCAGCGAGGAAGAGCACCTGTGTGTCGATGTCGGCGCCGTTCCTGCCCCGCCGAGATGCCCGCCGCGCCAAGATCCTTGCTACCGACGCCGGTGACCCTATAAGACCCTAAGACGAACCCTATCTTCTTCTTCTCCCCAATTTCTCCTCCAGCCGAACCCTAGCCCTCGGGCTCCGCCGCGTCCCGCTGTCTCCGGCCACCCCACACCGTTCCGAGAGCACCGTTGGGACCGCCTCGTCGTCCTTGTTCATCTAGCCAAAGGAATCGACGTCGGGCG
This sequence comes from Avena sativa, assembly GCA_916181665.1. Taxonomy (NCBI): domain Eukaryota; kingdom Viridiplantae; phylum Streptophyta; class Magnoliopsida; order Poales; family Poaceae; genus Avena; species Avena sativa. The sequence continues at coordinate 97,361,218 of OV702294.1, forward strand.
TACAAAATCGAGCTCATCGTTGACCTCTTCTCCTCCTCTGGTTGCCGCTCGCCGTCGACATCGCCGGCAACCCCGACCTTCCCCGGCCTCTCCGACACCACCATAGGCACCAGGGTGAGCTCGCGGTGCCTAGGCACCTCCTCGTTTCCTTCCTTGCATCCTGGTTCGCCGCGCGCATCTTACACCGCCGCCCGCCGCCACAGATGCTCACCGTGGACACTGTTCCGGCAACCATACGAGGGCTGTGCCACCACTACCAGGTTGGCCGCGACCCGCTCTCTCCAACACGGCCAAGCACGCGTCCAGGCGTGCACGGGATCGAGAGATCCGTGCTCGACCTGGGGCTTCCCCATTGATGACGTCAGCAAGGCGTCATGCTGGCGTCATAACCCCTTTTCCTTTGTTTTTTTTATTTTTACTGTAAATTATTTCTGTAATTAAGAAATCCCTGACATGTGGGGCCCTGTTGTAAGTCAAATAAATATTTTCAGAAATGTTTTCTATTTAATAAGAATGTAAAAGTAATTCCAAAATATAAATTATTTTATAATATTAAAAAAATGATTTAAAATAAATTAAAATTGGGGAAATTCATAACTAATTCATTTTAAATCAGAACAATACAAATAATATATCAAAATGTTCAGAAAAATCAGAGCTATCTATCTAAGCTATAATCATGCATTGTTAATCAACTTTCATAACAAGTTTATTCAGAAGAACCTAGTAACCCTCACAGGTGATTCCGGAGTTTCCCCGAGTTAGGGTTTTCACCCCTCGTAACCCCGATTAAATGGTCGAGCATGTATTAGGGTTACTTTTCAATACAATTTCAACTTGTCATATCATCCATATTGTTTGAGCATTGCACATGCCATGTATTGAATGTTGGTTACCCTTTTTCTGGTATTTGGTTCTTCGCGAATAGGAACCGAACCCGAAGCTGAAGTCAACAACACCGAAGATCCATACCTGTCTACCAACGGACAAGGCAAGTGTAGCCTCTTATTCTGAACCTATTTTTACAAAGTATATTATTCTCTCGCTATGATGCACACGATTCCAATGTGGTCTTTTATCAGTAGCTAGTGTTACCTATCTGCTGCACTGTTTTCCTTTTGTAGCCTTATACACCTGATACACTGCTCCTAGCATACCTAGGTGTGGCATCTGCGCGTTGCTAGAGCTTTTACGATCGACATCTTAGCCATGCTTACTAGTATCGTCTGATACATTCAGATGATGATTCAAAGGTGCCAAAGAATCTAGAAAGATAGGAGTTGGTGATATCATCGAAGGAGTTAACTAAATATGCTAAGGCTTGTATGGGAGGCCACGTTGGGTGTGGTTTTTGTAGTCCCATGCTCGCCACCACTAGGAACTGAGTTCTTACCTTTGGAACCAAGACGAGCGTACAGCCACACGGGGCATGGACAACCCCTCGACTAACTAACTTGCCTAGTAGATTCCATGAGTCACATAGTTCGGGCTTTCCATCTGGCATACACATTGAAAACGTTTTCAAAAGAGGAGGTGAAAGAGCTGCATCATAACAGGTAGGGAAGCATGGCCGCGGTTGCTTGGGGTAGATAGCGCCCTTGGTAAACCAACCTCGCCTCACATCTTTAAGTACCGGCTTTGGGATTTGATCCGTTACGGCGGAACCATACTTATTGCGTGACTCATGGTCTCGGTGAAAGCAAGGTAAAGGTCGTGGTCAACCACCCTCTGCCGTCCTTCCAGGGAAGAGGGCTAATAATTTGGCATTAAGAGTCGGTTGGTACGTGTGGGTAAAGTTGTACACCCCTGCAGGGTTAAATCTTTTCGAAAAACCGTGTTCACGGTTATGAACGACTTGACGACCAGACTTAAGATCATAGATAACATTAACCACCATAAAACTTGCTGATCCACGTGTGCTTAAGGATGCTTCCTCTGGGTTGAGGGGGTGATCCTAGATAGGAGGTTCTGATGAAGCTGGTGATTATCTAGATGTGATGAACAAGATGAAGAAGTCGTTATCTTATCCCCTTTTAAAGATTCTGAGTAGACGAGCCTCTTTTCTCTCTTGTTTACAAATAAAGATTGCTTTATGCAAAAGAAAATCCAAATAAAGCCTTTATAGCCAGAGCATGTAGATACTAGGTTATCTAAGTCTTGCGGAGTACATTCTCGTACTCAGCCTTGCGCCATTGTTATTTTTCTACAGAGGATCTGGTTGCAATTGAAGGTGGCTTCTACGTTGACATCGACGAGTAGTTGGGGGTCCCAGGTAGCAGCCTGAGGACTATGGGATGGACGTCACTTTTGTTTACGGCCTCTTAGGCCTTTTGCTAAGTTGTTGTGTAGAACAACATAATTTTCTTTCGCTGTGAGATGTAATGTTGGGTCTATGACCTCTAGTTTGTAATAACTCTAATATCTTACTCTGTTAAAAGTTTAAACTTATGCTGTTGAATCCTTGTGTTCTGTAATGTTACCGAATCGTACTGTGAACTTACGTGTTTGGAATTGAACTTATCTTAGATGGTGATCTGAGGTTAGTTTAATCCTAATCCCGGGGGGTGCTACAGGTTTTGGTATCAGAGCAGGACTGCCTGTAGGAAACCCTTTTATTGGTCGATGTTGAGTCTAGAAGTTGACAAAACTATTTGAAAGTTAAAAATTATTTGTAGAAACTCTGACTAGGATTATTTTTGCTCCTTCTTTGGTGTGTTTCTGATGCTGGAGTTTCTCTTACCCTATTTGGTTTGAAAAGGTTTTCATTCCTTATATTATATCTCAAAACTTCTAGGATCGTGGTTTTGGGGTTGTTTTTCTAAAGTACTCTGTACTTGGTTGCTATTGTCAGAGTTCCAATATATCCCAGTTTTGCTTGGTATGTAACATCTTAGCATTCCATTGTCATGGTTTGTAAGTCATCTGGTTAGTGTATACAATAGTACGCTTTGATACTACCATGCCTGATAAGATGATACCTTTATATCAAGTACTCGTTGTTCATCTTTCTGTCTTGTTCCTTTGGACCCCTTGTCTAACCTTCTTTTTGATCTTTCAGGATGGGTGACACCTCTCGTGCCCGTACCCGTGCTCACGCACGTGGTGCTACAAATGAGGGTGAATCTTCCAACCTTCCTCCACCGCCGTCCATGGTTCAACTCATGGCCATGTACGAAACCAACCGTGCTGACAACATGAGGCTCCTTGAAAGGATTGAGCGCAACACCGCTCAACGCCAGAACAATCAAGTTGGTATCAAGGACTTCACACGTCTCACTCCGCCAATTTTCAGCTATTCCACTGAGCCACTTGATGCGGATTACTGGCTTCGCACTATGGAGCGCAAACTTCAGGTTGGTCATGTTGCTCAAGTTGATTGGGTGACTTTTGCTGCCTATCATCTGGAGGGAGCAGCTAACTCCTGGTGGGAAAATTTCTTGGCTATGCAAGAAGCTCAATGTGTTGTTACATGGCAAGAGTTCACTGAAGCCTTCCGAGCTTATCATATTCCAGAGGGTTTGATGGATCAGAAGAGGGAGGAGTTCCTTAAGCTGAAGCAGGGCACTGGTTCGGTGTGTGAATACCAGCGCAACTTCAATCGTCTTGCCTGCTATGCTACTGAAGAGGTCTCCACTGATGTTAAGAAGCAAGCTCTATTCCGCAAGGGACTAGATCCTGAGGTTCGTCGTGATATCCACCTCATGGACTGTGAACTTCCGTGTTTGGAATTGAACTTATCTTAGATGGTGATCTGAGGTTAGTTTAATCCTAATCCCGGGGGGTGTTACAGTAATTCTCTTGCAGGGCTATGCTTCCGGTGGGTCGAAATGGGTGCTAGATAGTGGATGCACTAGTCATATGACCGGAAGCAAGGAGATCATCACGGAGATGCGTCCCAATCATGATAATATTACAGTCTCCTATGGTGATAAGTCTAAATTGGGTCTTGTCAAGGTTGTGGTTGCCCACGATATCTCTCTCATGGACGTCATGCTTGTTGAGACCCTTGGTTACAACCTTCTTTCTGTTCATGCCCTTGGCAAGATGGGTTTTGATGTTTTCATTGATGATGATTTGGTGGTACTCTTGTGGAGCAAGTCTCTAAAGGTTGCTTTTGTTGGGTACGTCGAAAATGACCTGTATGTGGTGGACTTTTTGGGGAAAACCACTTCGGGTCTGATGTGCCTATTCGGAAAGGCTGACGTGGGCTGGCTATGGCATCGCCGTTTAGCCCATGTCAACATGAGAACTTTGCAAAGTCTCCACAAGGGTGGCCACATCCTTGGACTAAAATACAATGTCTCCTTTGCCAAAGATCGTGTTTATAGGGCTTGTGTTGAAGGCAAAATGCATGACTCTCCCCACAAGAGGAAGACTATTGTGTCTTCAAAGAGAATCTTGGAATTACTTCATGTGGACTTATTTGGTCCTCCATCTCATGCCAGTCTCGGTGGGAAGAAGTATTTCTTGGTCATTGTTGATTACTACTCAAGATATACATGGGTCTATTTCTTCAAGCTAAAGAGTGAGACTCAACAAACGGTCATTGATTTTGACAATGAAGTTCAACGTCAACACAATGTTCCTATCTTGGCAATAAGAAGTGACAATGGCTCCGAATTCAAGAACTACACTTTGAATGAGTTTCTAAGTGAAGAGGGGATTAGACATCAATATTCCGCTGCGTACACTCCTCAACAAAATGGTGTAGCCGAGAGGAAGAACCGCACTTTGATGGATATGGCAAGATCAATGTTGGCTGAATTCAAGTCTCCTTACAATTTTTGGGCTGAAGCCATATCCACCGCTTGTCACTCATCTAACCGGCTCTACCTCTGGAAAATCTTGGACAAGACTCCGTATGAAATACTTACCGGTAACAAGCCCAACATCTCATACTTCAGGGTATTCGGGTGTAAGTGTTTCTTTCTTATCAAAGGTGTCCGCTTGTCTAAATTTGAGTCCAAGGCTTTAGAAGGTATTTTTGTTGGTTACGGTGCCGAATCCCACACTTATAGAGTCTACAACAAGCTCACCGGGATTGTTGTAGAATCTTGTAGTGTGGAGTTCAATGAAAATAACGGCTCCTATGTAGGGCAAGTTGATGTTTGTGATGCAGATGTTGAAATACCCCAAGATGCCATAGGAAGAATGGGCGTGGGATTTTTCTGTCCCATTGAGGAGCCCTCATTAACACAAGATCAACAAGCTCCTACTGCTGGAGAAAACTCTGCACCAACACCACATCTTTCTGAAGCTCATCAGTCTCCTGGACAAAATGGTAGTCCCAGGCCGGACTAGGCACTCCAACTTGTCCCAGGGGATCAGGAGAAGAAGAAATCAACCAAGAAGACTCGAGGCCGGATTCTCCGGCCCCGAGGGCGGATTATCCGGCCCTGGATCTCCTAGCCCTGTCAGGCAGTCTCAGGAAGAGGAAGTTGTAGCCACATCTCCCAGGCCGGATAGTCCGGCCCCACCAAGGGCGGATTATCCGGCCCTGAAGAATATGTTTAGCAGCAAGCTCCTGTTGTCAACTCAGATCAAGATCAAGGGCAAGGTAGTGCACTCGACAAGGATACAAATGTTGAAACAACTCCTTCTAGAAACAATAAGGACATTGAGGCTCGTCGCAAGGCTCGTGCTGATCGGAACCTTGAGCTAAGGGGTAACACTCTTGACAAGGTTGTCCGTGATCTACGAAGAAGGGTGTCTATTAGAAGAGAACTTGCAAGCTTCTATAATCATCAGGCTCACATTTCTATGGTTGAACCAAAGAAGGTCTTTGATGCACTTGAAGATCCTTATTGGGTAGTTGCAATGCATGAAGAATTAAATAACTTCGAGCGCAACAAAGTTTGGAAGCTTGTTGAGAAACCAAAAGAATGCCACAATGTTATCGGCACCATGTGGATTTTCAAGAACAAACAAGATTAAAATGGCATTGTTGTGAGGAACAAAGCAAGACTCGTGGCAGAAGGATTCTCTCAAGTTGAAGGAATTGACTTAGGCGAGACTTATGCTCCTGTGGCACGTCTTGAGTCCATCTGAATCCTTCTTGCATATGTTGTTCATCATATTTTTAAATTACAACAAATGGATGTTAAGAGTGTGTTTCTTAATGGTCCACTACATGAGTTGGTATACGTCAAGCAACCCCCGGATTTTGAGGACCCCAAATTTCCGAACCATGTCTACAAACTCGATAAGGCGCTCTATGGCCTTAAACAAGCCCCACGTGCGTGGTATGAGCACCTTAAAGAGCTTTTGTTAGACCGTGGGTTCGAAGTTGGGCAAATCGATCCCACTCTTTTTACTAAGAAGGTTAATGGGGAGCTTTTTGTATGCTAACTATATGTAGACGAAATTATTTTTGGCTCTACTAACCAAGCTTTTAACGATGATTTTTCAAAGCTTATGACTGACATGTTTGAGATGTCTATGATGGGTGAATTGAGGTTCTTTCTTGGATTCGAGATCAAACAACCTAGAGAGGGAACTTTTATTAATCAAGATAAGTACATCCAAGACATGCTCAAGAGGTTCAAGATGACGGATCTCAATGGTGTTGCTACTCCAATGCAAACAAAGTGTCATCTTGAGCTCAATCCCAAGGGTAAAGACGTGGACCAAAAGGTATACCGATCCATGATCGGCTCTCTCCTTTACCTTTGCGCATCTAGGCCCGATATCGTGTTAAGTGTAGGAGTGTGTGCAAGGTACCAAGCCGCTCCTAAAGAAAGCCACTTAGTGGCGGTCAAACGAATCTTCAGATATTTGGTTCATTCCCCAAATTTTGGGTTCTGGTATCCCAAAGGTTCAAGTTTCTCTCTATGTGGTTACACTGATTCAGATTGGGCTAGTGACAAAGATGATCGAAAATCAACTTCTGGTGCATGTCAATTCTTGGGCAGGTCTCTAGTGTGTTGGTCTTCAAAGAAGCAAAATTGCATATCACTCTCAACTGCCGAAGCTGAATATGTTGCTGCTGCAAGTGCTTGTACACAGTTATTATGGATGAGTCAAACTTTAAAGTAAGATGGTGTCAATTGTGACAAAGTGGCTCTTTTATGTGACAATGAAAGTGCTATCAAAATTTCTTACAATCCAGTGCATCATACAAGAACAAAACATATTGAGACTCGCAACCATTTCATTCGGGATCATGTTGCTCGTGGCGATATCGCACTATCCTTTGTGAGCACAAAGAACCAACTTGCTGATATTTTCACGAAGCCTCTTGATGAATCAAGATTTTGTTATTTGAGGAATGAGCTAAATATCATAGATTCAAGGAGCTTGGCTTGACTACACTTGCACACTCACTTACTCTTTTTCATGTATTTGGTTTAGATGCGGGCATAGACATAGGGGGAGTATGGTCCTAATTGATTGGGCTAACCCTCCCCCCATAATGCCGAAAGCAAGACAAAATCATTTCCCTTAATATCATTTTGTGATATGTGGGTTATTAATGAGCATTGGTTTTGAACTGAAGATACATATTCGCGGTGTCATGCCATGCGCTCCAACATGGTGGCTTCGGCCACCGCCCTCTTCCTTGAGAAGAGTTGGTTTCTAATGGCTCTCTTTGGATTTTCTTGCATATCTTTTGTTCTTATGGAAAACACACCCAACTTTGGCCTTTGTTTGATTTGTTCTTGCAACTTTGGGTGTGTAGTACCATCACAGTTTGTGGAGGAGACGTGATCTTCTGGGATTTTAGCATCGCTCTTCTTCCTTTTTGGCGTTTCGATGCCAAAGGGGGAGAAGTAGTTCTATTAGGTCTCGCGGATTTGCATGGGTCAGGCGCAAGCACTTGTCGGATTTGCATGGGTCGGGCGCAAGCACTTATCTCTTTGTCAGTCGTTTATTTGCTTGCTTGTGCCCTTTTTAGCGTGAACTTATTTGTCATTTGTGCTTGGTTTATCTAAGACTCTGTCGTGCTTTAATTTGTATGGACCTCTGGAATTCTGGATTTATATTGTCGATCTACTCTTATAGAATTCTAGATTATCTATGGAGTTTGGTATTCTACTTGATGGCATAAGGAATCATGGGATTATCTAGTGTATGCATCAATATTGTGGGATGTGCTTGGAGCCTGACAGTCTCATTATTTTATTTGGCTATATTCACATCTCGGTGGTATGACCTTGTTTCCTAACTCACCTTGTTTTAATTGTCCTTGCTGAAAGTTGCGTACTCTCTAGTGTGTGAATTTGTATTCAAATGCAAATTATAAATATGCACACATCTAGGGGGAGCCTCTTTCAGTTGGTTTAAGGTGTCGTTAGTAGGTCTCTTTGCAAATCCTGATATTGTCATCTAACACCAAAAAGAGGGAGATTGAAAGAACATTTCATAATCCCTAGTGTTTTGTGTGTTAGATAACAATATCAAGGATTATTTAATGTGTGTTGAAGTGCTGCAGATCTTCATTGAAAAAGGAAAAGTAAATCTGTTTCTGGGGGTGGATAATCCGCCCCTACCAGGGGCAGATAATTCGCCCCCCGAGGATTTTCACCAAGTCTGGACCTGCGTCGCTCTCTGTATGGGGGGCGGATTTTCCCCTGGACTTTCTGGCTCGGGGGCGGAGTTTTTCCCTAGGCCGGATAGTCCGCCCCAGGAGGGGGCAGATAATCCGCCCCTCGAAGAATTTCACCAAGTCTGGACCTGCGTCGCTCTCTGTATGGGGGCGGACTTTCCTCTGGAGTTTCCGTCCTGGGGGCGGAGTTTTTCCCCAGGGCGGATAATCCTCCCCTAGTGGGGGGCGGATATTATCCGCCCCCAAACCTCTTCAATGGCCAGATCTGGGCAGGGGTATTTAAGCCTGCCTTCCCCCTCCTTCCAGACCCCTTGGTTCATTTGAAAAAGTCAAGATCTGATCTGCAACCTTCATACAAGAGAGCTCCACCTAGATCCACCCAAAGGCCCCGTCCCTTGGGGAATAGAAGGAGGAGGACTCGATCTTCAACAACTGCAATCAAGCGCTTCATCTCTTCTCCATTCATTTGGAGAATCACCAATCTAGTAATTCTTGCAAATGCCTAGATCCTTGTTTTGTTTATATTGATAAACCTTGTTCTTGTGACAGCTTGTTGTCATCTCGGGAGCCCCCAATTCATCTGTGGGTGTGTGCCCCGGTAGAGTTGTAAAGGCACCGGTTCCCGCCTCGAAGGGTACCAATAGTGGAGAAGGTGGATCAGGCCTTTCGTGGCGAGATCCATCGGAGAATAGGGTGAGGCCTATTGTGGCGTGGTGGTCTTAGAACCGCCCACCCCTCCAACGCAGATGTACTTCCCTTAACAAGGAAGGAACTGCAGTAAAACAAATCCCTATGTCTCCACGTGCTCCACTACGGTTTCCTCGCTCCTTACGTGCTTAGTATCTAGGTTTGTATATAGGGAAATTCTCGTAGTTGCATATCTAGAGAATTTACTTTGTGTCAAGCCTAAAATTGAAAAAGAACTAAAAATTGAGTAGCACCTATTCACCCCCCCTCTAGGTGCCCATACGATCCATTTAAGAGTTCCTCTCTACAAGGGAGTACGTCTCATTGGAGGGGTGGACGGTACTAAAACCACTAACGCCACAAAAGGCCTCACCCTATTCTCCCGAGCACCCACCGCATGGCAAGCACCCGATCCACTATGCGGTGGCCTTCAAGATGGCGACAAGAACCTTTACAAACTTGTTGTAGACCTCCATAACACTTGGAGTCTCCGAACATGACCCCGAAACTTTACAACCAATGTCCAAGCTCCGAGACCGACCTCTTCCGTCTAGGGTTCAAAGAACCCAAGAGGGACAAGCTTCTTGATTTCACCAAACCAAATTCTCCAAGGAGAACTTAAACCGATGCACCTAATGCAAATGACAAGAACACCATAAAGATGCTCCAATCCAATCCTTCAATCTGAAGTTCCAACAAGGCTACTAAAGCTATTAAGGGAACAAGAGAGGAAGAACACAAGGAGAACACAAAATCCTCCAAGATCTAGATCCCAAAGAATCACTCACAAAGAGATGAAATGGTTTGGTCAAATTGTAGATCTAGATTTCCTCAATCTTCCTCTCAAATATGGGCAAAAATCATTGGAGGGAAAGAATTAAATCAAGCTCGAGAGGGTAAAGCAAATAGGGAAAAGCTTGAGAGGAAAATAAAGGAAGAAGAAGTAGTAAAAATGAGAGTGGGAGGATGCATATAAAGGGGCCAAAGTATATTTTCCCGTTGAGGGATAAAATTGGCAGACTGGGCTGGTACTACCAGACCCAACCCACCAGCGCCAGGAAGCAAGTCAACACGGGCAGCTGCTGGGCGATCTAGCGGGCAAGCACGCGCAACGAGTGAGGGAAAAAGCGAGAGATAGCAGCGTGCACAAGGGGATCGGGGTGGGGCACAAGCGAGCGGGAGAGTGCGGGAACCGCGGGCAGGCGTGCACGGAATAACAGCCGAGAGAGCGAGCGGTGGAAGCAAAGGATGCAACTGGGCCAGCCCGGTTTGCCAGCCTGGCCGGCTGGTATTGCCGGTTGGGCCGGTACTGCCAGTCTTGTGCCAGCTTTGCTACCTGGCAGCACAGAAGGTGGTGCATCACGCAAAAATGGGCGGTAGCAGCCTGCGGTACTACCGCTTGGCTCAGCAGAAAACTCTTTTTTCCTTTTTTTTATTTTTAAAACAAATAAGAGGCAAATTCAAATGGCAATAACTTGAGTTAGGAAACTCCGATTGATCCGAAACCAATTTTGTTGGAAAGAGGATGACAAACGCTACCCAATAAAAATGAAAATATTGGATACCACTAAGTAATAATATTTCATGTATTATAATGTGAGATACCTTCCTTGGTGAAAAACCGGAAAGCCTCCAAGATCAAAAACACAATAAGATATCAAAGGAAAATCCGTTTTTTATAAGCTAGAGCTTGTTATGAATATTACCACAAGATCTAGAACCTCACATGGATAAGATCCAAATAACAACCAAAAAAGATGATGCTAAGAATGCAAAGGTTTGAACCCTCTCCAAAATATATGATCGAGTTAGTCACTCAAGAGCCCCTCTTGATAGTACGACAATCTATCCTAAACTCGGTCTCCCAACTAACAACATGAGACTGACAAAAGGGAAAACCTATCAAGATTATACCTTTGCCTTGAGCATTTTACTTGAGCTCGATGCAGATGATCTTGATCTTCTCAAGATGGAAACCTTTCTTGATTCCTCTTCCACACACTCGCTTGATGAAAACTTGCAACTTGCTCCCCCATACACCACGGGGAAACCTTTACTTTGACCCTGTCTTTGTCGATCCATGATCACCGTGAATGGCAAGCATGAAACATGAGATCTTTTAAAGATGGCGCATTTTGAGCTTGCACGACACTTCTTCTTTTTCATTTCATCTACCTTGAAGCGAACACATGCTCCAAGCGATGCCAATGTACAATTCCTACAAGTACAACTTAATACAAACATTAGTCCATAAAGATTATCATTAATTATCAAAACCACACATGAGAACAGGGGCGACTCCAGGGGTATTCCCTGGTATTCAAGTGAATACCAATGATTTATCCAACACAAGAGCAAAGAGCTATGATTTTAGCAAAATAAAGATGATTTTAATAAAATGAATACCAAGTTAGCCAAACGAATACCAGGTTGCAAATTCCTGGAGCCACCACTGCATGGGTGATGACCCACAAGTATAGGGGGTGTATCGCAGTACTTTCGATAAATAGGAGTGTCGATCCCAACGAGGAGCAGAAGGTGTGTACTAGTGGTATGGAGCAGGAAATCTCTATAAATACTTAGCAAACGGATTTTTAGGGGTTTTCTGATAAGGCAACAAAGCAAATTGCAAGTAATAAAGAACAAACGCAGCAAGTGGCCCAATCCTTTCTTAGCAAAGGACAAGCCGGTGGAAATACTTATAAGGACCAAACGTTCTCGACGACACATGGGAATTCTGTCAAGTGCTTTCGCTTCAAATAGCTGAGTACTCTTCTTTGGTGCTGTAAGTGTTGTGTGGGTGAACCTGTGCTCATGTACCGACCTTACTTGGACTAATACATACTTGTGATTAAACCCCCTGCAAGAATCCGCAAATACAGGAAAGTAATTAAGATATAAACCTAACCACAGCCTTAAACTCTGAGATCCTACGCTCCCTTATGCAATGGTGTCCTAACGGGGGTTCAGGTTTATGTCACTCCGGCAACCCCACAATTAGTAGCCAAATACACAATGCATTCCCCTAGGCCCATAAATGGTGAAGTATCATGTAGTCGACGTTCACATGACACCACTAGAAGAATAGCACCACAACTTAAATACTAAACCATTAAATAATAACTCAACACAGATCCACTAATAACAACATGACTTCTCCCATGTCCTCAAGAACTAAACGAACTACTCACAAGACATCATATGGATCAAGATCAAAGATTATATGGTGATGAATAACAATCTGAACATAAACAATAATCCAATGGTTCCACTCACAAGCATCAACTACAATAGTAATTAACACCGGGAAAGTTTCCCCTAAGAACTAAAGCAATATCCAACACAATTGTTACAGCGAGACAGAGTGGTGATGATGGTGCTGGTGGAGATGATGGTGTGGATGATGATGATGATCCAGATGAAGCCTAGCTTGATGACGGTGTTGATGGCGACAATCTCCCTCTCCGGGAAGGAATTTCCCTGGCAGAAATCTGTCTGCTGGAGAGATCTTTCTCTCTTGGTGTTTTCCACCCCATAGAGGCGGTGGAAATCTATCTGTGGTCGCTCCTCTGGTATTAGGGTTCCGTGAGGAAGATATAGGCGAGAGGGCGGAGTCGAAGGCCGAGCAGGTGGGCCACACCTGCCCTAGGCGTGGGGACAGGTGGGCCCGCGCCTAGGGGGTGTGGGCCCCCTGTGGCCCTTCTTCTCCTCCCCTGCTGGCTTCCTCTGTCTTCCGGGAAAATATAATTTTCCCATATTTTTCTGGTATTTTTCTGATCTTCGCGAAATTGCATCAAAACACCTCTTTTTCCATCAGAATCCAGACTCCAGCAGTCCATCCTCCAAGAATCATCCAACATGCAAAAACAGTGGAAAAGACATAAGTAATACCTCATAATAAGACATATATCAATGAATAGAGGCAAATTATGATATAGAATGGTGATGTAAATTGGACGTATCAACTCCCCCCAAGCTTAGACCTTCGCTTGTCCCCAAGCAAAAACTGAGCTCAGTAAACATGTCCACAGGTTTATGGAGTGAAGTGTCGATAAAAGAATACGGACAAGAAGCATCACACTTACCATTACACAACTCATAGAAGAAAGCAACTCACCATTATATAACTTAGCTTGCAACAAGTACAAGAGTCACAATAGAGATGCATAAAGATAAATCATAATTGGAATTGGCAAACTCTTGTTCCTGGTCAGAGAACAGCTGGCAAATGGTTTCACAAAAAGCTTTTTGTAGAAGTTTTATAACAGGAGCACTCTTTGCTCAAAAAAGTTTTCAATGAAGGCTTTCAAAGCAATACTCAATAAATAAGAGTTTTGTGCAAACAAGGAAGATAAGAACATGATTGAATAAATCACCATATGAATGCTTGCAACACAACAACTCAAATGCTTGCTGGAGATAGAGAGGAAGTAGGTTTACTCACTCAACTTAGAAACTAGGAGAAAGGTCCCTTTATAAAGGGTAGCAAGTATTTCAAGTCATAAAGAGCTTCCAAAAGATTATGGTACTTACTAGCTTTGAGCCCTCATTGCCCCTATCATAGGCATCTTGAGATGATTAAGGTTAAAGTGCACAAAGATGGAGTATATGCTTGACGAAATATAAGTTGGCAATCTCATGTCCCTTGAATATGAGGGCCACTCCTCATGCTACTCAACTTTAGTCACCGGTAAGTTCTTGTCATTGTAAGTACATGCGTATCATAGAGAACCGCCAACGGGGTACCCCTTGCACATGGTACAGGAGATATCCCATAACCAAAATGACAAGGCAAGCAGATAATGAGTATCTCAGCGATCTTTTTATTTAGTATGTGCATAGCTTTTTATTGAGGATGCTTCATAGATAGCTCACTATGGTGATGCTACAAGTTTCCACCATGATTAGGCATGGCTTAGGCTAGCAGCCCAAGCGTTTCTCTAACACAAAATACAGACTCCATGGACTTACAAGTTCCCTCTTTATTTCACACCGTTGACATCCATAGACAAAAGAGCACGATATCAACTATGTATAAAGTACAAGTGAAATGTTTAAAACGTTCCCCGTGACAGCATGGTTCTGCTAATTCCAACGTATAGATGCAAGCATATACAACTTCGATGACACAATGGTTCAAGTCTATTAGGGGCAAGAAAATAAGGTGTGCCATCAAGTTCGTGAGAGCTTTACTAACTAGTTTTCACATAACAAAATAGTTTTTAATTCGAAAGATAGATGAAGCTTGAGAATTTGCTTGGAATAGCAAAAGCTACTAAGTATATATGGTGGACACAAATGGCAAAGGTTTTGGTTTAAGGGTTTGGAAACATGAGAAGTATGCCTTCTCAAAACATGTTTTTGGCTAGCAAAGCTGGGTAGCAAGCAAGATAGTTGAAATAAACAAGCAAACATACAAGTAATAAATCCAAACATGCAATCTTCCTTGAAGGCACAAAAGAACTTAAATAAAGAATACTAAGCTTATGAGTCAACAAGAAAGAAAATAAATGATACAAAATACCTGTAAGCTTTTCTTTTCTTTCAAACCTCAAAAAGTGTTGCTACTGACCAGAACTCGGTTTTTCAAAACCAATTTAGATCCACTTGATGATCCCAAAGTGATGCCAATACTGATCAACAAGATCCATCATATAATAGAGATTGCAAACTAAAATAAGAAGTGCAAAAAGTAAAATATGAAACTTCTCATTAATATTCCAATAAAGGCACTCACACCAAGGGATACATAGATAACCAACTAAAGGAGAGATACTTCCACATGCAAACCAAACTATAAGATAAACTCTCTACCAAAGATATGAATCCACTAAAAAGGTAAAAGATAATAGATAATGATGGTGATACCGCGACACTCCCCCCAAGCTTGGAACAAGCCAAGGGGATGCCAAACCTGATGACGAATTACTCCTTTGGCGGTGGTGGTGTTCTCTTGATAAGCTCCTCAATCATCTTACTCAACTCCTCAATATCAAAGGTTAGAGTACGAATCAACTCCGAGTTTTGCTCAATGCGGTTCATGATCATATCGGACCGAGAATTCCAGTCCTTATTATCTTTCCCACTCTTCCTTCTTAGTGTGTTCCTCCCCTACATGGTTAGAACGAGGCATATCCGACATCGAGGGCAAGTTTCCTTTGGGCACATGTTGATATTTACGCTCATGTAGAAGAGTGTGGAAGGGTTTCTTGGTACTTGGAGGAGATGACCCTGGATTGTAGATAAGACGTGGAGGTTTCCCTCCTGTAGACATCCGTGTTGTCCTGTTAATATTGATAGGTTTTGCCACCACTCCAATGCTTGCGATGGTAGCGCGAGTGTCCGGTTGCTTGTCCTCCTCCATGTCTCCTTCATAACCTACCAAAGTTTCCTCCTCCTTGGGTTTGCGAGGATCGTCTTCCTCGGGCTTCTTGCCTTTGTTGTTGGCGGAGACCATGGTGCTCTAAACTTGAGAAGATTTCCTGATAGAAACAGATCGAAACGAAAACACGACGAGAACACGATGCACGAACCTCGGGGGATCCGGGGGGTTTTATATTACGAAGTTTCAATGCATAAGGAAGGTTTTGACACGAAAACGAGGCGGATTCGGAGCTCGGGGTGGTCTCACCACCTCCAGGCGCGGGGCAGCTGGGGCCCACACCTAGGGTGGGTTTGGCCACCCCGGCCTCCGGTTCCTCCTCTGTTCCATCTCGTAACCTTCCTTATGTAATAAAAACGTCAAAAATATAAAAAGATTGGGGTTTCACGAACCTTCTGTTTCCACCTTTTTACCTATTCAAAGACGAACTCTGCAGACTCCGTTTCTCCTTCTCCTGGAAATTCCTTTTCTCTCAAGGCAATACACAAACTTCAATGGCAACATTAGTGTAAGCAAAAACAATTAACCTTTAGGTTCACACTTTGACTAAAATCCATCAAAACAAAGGCTTCTTTAAGAGGCAAATGCAAATGACAGCAGAAATCTGTCAAAACAGACCAGCAGGTAAACATTGATTTTTTTGAAAAACCTTCTGTTGCTCAAATAAAAAAGTGCAAAACTAATGAAAGTTGGGTAACAACTTGGAGAACAATCTCAGAAAAATACAGCTCCATCTAACGTACTTAGATCCCTCACGAATTTTTACGGTACAACACAAAAATCTGTCCCAGGACAACCACTTTTCACAACTCCTCCACTTCTCAAAAGTAGTTGAACTCGACACAAAAACCAAAACAAAAAGGATAAGGAGAGGTTATTACTGAGGTAATAACTTCCAAGACTCAACCAAACTCTTGGATTATTTCCCAACAAGTACTTTTCTTTATTGCCTTTAAGTTAGGCTTGAAACTTTCAAAAATGCTCACAAAGGAGATAAATATTTGAAGTGAAAGAGAGCATCTAGAAGAAAATAACCAACACATTTGAGTCTAACCCACTTCCTATGCATGGGGGTATCATGAGAAAACAAATTGTTGAAACAAAAATCCACCAGCATGGGAAGACAAAACAAATGCAACTTCAAAGCTTTCAACATAAAACGGGGAAACTTAACATTATTGAAATGCATAAAACCATGTTTCCCTCTCTCATAATAACTTTCAGTAGCACTTTGAATAAAGTTAACAATATAACCATCAAAGGAATCAATTTTATCACAAGAATAAGCATACTTACAGTCACCAAAAAGGGGTCCAAGGTCATAAACCAGATCAATAGAAGCAAGTTGTTCCATCCTGAAATCTTTATTAGGCAAGCTATTTTCACAAGGAGCTTTAGAAAATTTGGAAAAGTTAAACTCATAAGAATCTCCATCAAACTTAGTTAAAACTTTCTCCTTCTTATAATCTATAATAGCTCCACAAGTGTTCAAGAAAGGTCTACCAAAAATGATAGGATAAGTTTTGCTAGCTGCAGAATTAAGCACTAAAAAATTAGCAGGATATTTAATCTTACCACAAAGAACCTCCACATCTCTTACAATACCAATAGGGCAAATGGTTTCCTTGTTTGCAAGGTGAATAACCACATCAATGTCCTCAAGCCCACGAGGACCAATTTCATGCATAACTTCCCATGTAAAGCTCATAAAGAATAACACTAGAACTAGCACCAATAGCACACAAACCATAGTAGCAATGATCACCAATTTTAACAGAAAGCACAGAAACACTAAATTTTCTAGCTTTACTAGGATGAGAGATAATATTAGAAGCGTCTTCACAGAAGACAATGTGCTCATCCTCTATGTTTCTAGTGACAAGATCTTTCACAATAGCTACCACAGGTTCAATATTCAATCGCTCAACAGGCTCCACGGTTTTCTTTGCACTTTTGCTATTTGCACTAATCATCATAGAATACTCTTTTACCTTAGATGGAAAAGGTATTTTCTCAACATAAGGTTCATGCACAATATGATTAGTAGTACAAACTTTAGTGCTTCTAACGAGAACATGACTAACAACATCTTTATAAGGTGCATGGTACTTATTCCACTTCTTTTTGGGAATTTCTATGCAAGAGGCAAAGGCCTTAAAACAGTTGGCAATACTTTGGGAATCAAGACCAAACTCATCACTAATATCACGAAAGTCATCAGTTTCCATAAAAGATTTAATGCATTCATAATCATAGTTTATACCTGACTTTCTTCCTTTTTCATTCTCCCAAGCTTCAGTGTTCTCTTGAATACGGTCTAGTAGATCCCATTTAGCTTCTTCCTTCATACGTGTGAATGATCCAGCACAAGAAGCATCTAGTAAATCTTAATCATGAAGAG
This sequence comes from Avena sativa, assembly GCA_916181665.1. NCBI lineage: Eukaryota > Viridiplantae > Streptophyta > Magnoliopsida > Poales > Poaceae > Avena > Avena sativa. The sequence goes on from OV702294.1 coordinate 97,379,233, forward strand.
AAAGCCTAGCATACAAGTTATTGATAATAATATTGTTAGGGAGTTCATGAATAGGACATTTAAGCATTAGTAACTTCAATCTCCCCCAAGCTTGAGATGTACTCTCTCCATCACGAGGCCAAAAGTTATATATCAGATTTCTATCCTTATGAATCTCACTGGGATGATAGAATTTAGAATAAAAGAGAGATGCCATTTCCTCCCATTCCATGGATTATCCATTCTTTAGCAGCTTATACCATTCTTCAGCTCTCCCTTTCAAGGATATAGAGAGTAACTTCTTCTTCACCTGTTCAGTTGTAATACCTGCACACTTAAACAACCCTCATAATTCATGGATAAAAAGCAAATGATCACCAGGATGGACAGTTCCATCCCTAAATAATAATTATCCATAACACGATCAACAATACTTGTACGTATCTTAAAAGGATCTATCTTAACAGGTAGTGGTTCATCTACTACCCTAGTAGTGGTAGTAGTTTTCCCACACAGAAAACCAAGTGGGTTATCCATATTGGAAACAAAGTAACAAGCAGTAACAAAAAACAATACTCATAGTAGAAGTTTCCTTTACCAGTTCCACTCTTAAATAGCGCTTCACTCCCCGACAACGGCGCCAGAAAATAGTCTTGATGACCCACAAGTATAGGGGGTGTATCGCAATACTTTCGATAAATAGGAGTGTCGATCCCAACGAGGAGAAGAAGGTGTTGACTAGTGGTATGGAGAAGGAAATCTCTGTAAATACTTAGCAAACAGATTTTTAGGGGTTTTCTGATAAGGCAACAAAGCAAAGTGCAAGTAATAAAGAACAAACACAGCAAGCGGCCCAATCCTTTCTTAGCAAAGGACAAGCCGGTGGAAATACTTATAAGGACCAAACGTTCTCGAGGACACATGGGAATTCTGTCAAGTGCTTTCGCTTAAAATAGCTGAGTACTCTTCTTTGGTGTTGTAAGTGTTGTATGGGTGAACCTGTGCTAATGTACCGATTTTACTTGGACTAATACATACTTGTGATTAAACCCCCTGCAAGCATCCACAACTATAGGAAAGTAATTAAGATATAAACATAACCACAACCTTAAACTCTGAGATACTACGCTCCCGTATGCAATGGTGTCCTAACGGAGGTTTAGGTTTCTGTCACTCCGGCAACCCCACAGTTAGTAGCCAAATACACAATGCATTCCCCTAGGACCATAAATGGTGAAGTATCATGTAGTCGACGTTCATATGACACCACTAGAAGAATAGCACCACAACTTAAATACCAAACATTGAATAATAACTCAACATAGATCCACTAATAACAACATGACTTCTCCCATGTCCTCAAGAACTAAACGAACTACTCACAAGATATCATATGGATCAAGATCAAAGATGATATGGTGATGAATAACAATCTGAACATAAAAAAATAATCCAATGGTTCCACTCACAAGCATCAACTACAATAGTAATTAAAACCGGGAAAGTTTCCCCTAAGAACTAAAGCAATATCCAACACAATTGTTACAGCAGGACGGAGTGGTGATGATGGTGCTGGTGGAGATGATGGTGTGGATGATGATGATGCTGATCCCGATGAAGCCTAGCTTGATGACGGTGTTGATGGCGATGATCTCCCCTCTTCGGGAAGGAATTTCCCTGACAGAAATCTGTCTGCCGGAGAGATCTTTCTCTCTCGGTGTTTTCCGCCCCGTAGAGGCGACGGAAATCTATCTGTGGTCGCTCCTCTGGTATTAAGGTTTCGTGAGGAAGATATAGGCGAGAGGGTGGAGTCGGAGGCCGAGCAGGTGGGACACACCTGCCCTAGGCGCGGGGCCAGGTGGGCCGCGCCTAGGGGGTGTGGGCCCTCTGTGGCCCTTCCTCTCCTCCCCTTCTGGCTTCCTCTGTCTTCCGGGAAAATATAATTTTCCCATATTTTTCTGATATTTTTCTGATCTTCGCGAAATTGCATCAAAACACCTATTTTTCCCATCAGAATCCAGACTCCGGCAGTCTATCCTCCAAGAATCATCCAACATGCAAAAACAGTGGAAAAGACATAAGTAATACCTCATAATAAAACATATATCAATGAATAGATGCAAATTATGATATAGAATGGTGATGCAAATTAGACGTATCAATGAGGGCCACATGCTCTTTCACACATGACTCTACTCGTCCCCCGCTGGCACCGGACGTACCACGAAAGCAAGAATAGAACGAGAAGGACCTTATTTTAACTTTAAGATGTAGCAGTCGTCCCATCGTTCTAAAGAAAACACTAAAAAATGATCTAAACAAATAATAAGAATCCTCTTCCCGATGAGAAGTCGTGTTCGCCGTGAGAAGGACAAAATCCTAGATGGGTTTATAATCGCGCCGCCGAATCGCCTCTCTCCTCTGTTTGATTACTTGGTAGTCTTTTTAGTCAAAGATAGGTTCTCGTCTTTTCTCAAACGGGAGGAAAGGTGCCATTCATTAGATGAAAGCTAAACCGAATAACTGGTCTCTCCAGTGTGATTCTTAAGTATATGTCTCCCCCACACAAAAATAAGTTACTGTATTTCCTCTGTCCTAGATTAATTAATTCAATTTTATCTATATCATATATATCTAGACGTATTTTAATGTCTATATATATATTTAAATAAAATTAAGTTAATTAATTTAGGAACAAGGAGTACATGTTTTAGCCAAAGTGGTTCGAGAGTTTTATTATTTTAAAAAGGTTCAAAACAGCGCTGCTGGACAGCTGGAGAGTGCGCCACTGCGGAAGAATGGGCCCAGGTTGCAGCGACATGTAGTGCAACTGCTTGAAATACCCATCCAGAGCGAAGCGGAGAGGCAAAGGCCAACGCGACCAACAACTGCGAGATGCTCCGCGCCTGCGGCGCCGCAGCTCCGGCGTCGGTGCCCGCGCTCGTCAGGGCGCGCCTCGCAAAGTCAAAGCCCGCCTCCTCCTTCGCGGCCTCCGCCGTCGCCTCCTCCGCGGTTGCCTCGTCCTCCACCTTGGAAGAGCTCGCCGCCGACCGCAAAGGTCCTCCCCCTTTCTCATCTTGCGTACGTCCTTGCTCGCACTACTGCTTGCTCGTCTAGTGTCTGCCGGCATTTTGTCGAACGGCTGCAGTGGCACCTCTTCCCCCGCTGTGTCCGGCATTGCCAGCCGCGCAGAGAGGTTCTCTTCTATCCTTAGCGTCTTAGCGTGGTGGCGAACGGGCGCGCGCCGTGAAGATGGCCTGTTTGTTGAAATGTCCAAGTGAACTGTGCCTTGGTTTCGGTGTTACTCGTGTATATCTGCAGAGATGCTTGGTCATAGTTTCGTAGCCTTCTATGAGGACGTCCATTCCTAATGTTACTTATACCCATTAAGCCTCCAAATCGGAGATTGACAATTCTCAAAAGTTGCCTTTATCCTAAAGGACATTTATGGTAACAACATTAAGGAACAATGGAAAATACAGTCTCCTGAAAATGGTTCATCATTCGTTTTAAATCATTTAAAGGAAAGAGTTGCATGCATTTCCACAGTAAAGCGTGCTAGATTTCATACACGTACTGTACTTGCGCACCAAAATCAACCAATTGAGCATCTCCCGTTGTGCTGTTTCGGTTAAGCATAGCCTACTATGGGCAGTAGGCACTTCTTTTCATTCACTTCAACTGAAGTATGTACTAACATTCAAAAACTCTTTTTTAGGTTTGGCAAGAGTGGTACTAAAGAAGGGCAAGACTCAAATATTCCGAGATGGGAGTCCAATGGTGTACAGTGGCGCTGTTGATAGAATAATTGGCCGGCCTCCTCCGAAAAGTGGTGATGTTGTTTTGGTAGCTGATGGGTCAGAGAAACCTATCGGGTGGGGTCTATATAACTCTGTGTCTATGTTTTGTGTTCGGCTAATGCAACTAGAAGAAGAGGCAAAAAGGTGACAACAATTGTTCATGTTCTGTGGTTACTGAAATTTTGAGGGCCTGTGCTGAAATAGTCCCTATTTGTGTTCTGCTCAGAGATCCAACCTGCGCGTTAAATATGGAAAGACTGCTCGAAGAAAGGATTTCTTCTGCGGTGGATTTACGGCGTAGTTTGGGTTTCCCCTCAATTAATACAAACGCGTACCGTCTCATCAATAGTGAAGGCGACAGGTATGTATTGTTCTCTGGAATTCTTTACTTTATTAGCAAAGAAACCGTCTTGCTATCATTAAAAGGAGCATGATTAGTTCAGCATTCAGCACCTTTTTTACTTCTAGGTATGTATGGGCCTCCAAATAGTCCAATTTTGCATCTTAATATCTTTGTATAAAGAATAAATATATTGTTCTTTGAATTCAACATGTGCAGCAGAGAATATTGATCATCAACCGTGTATGACTTGTGTTTTTTTTCTCTCCAGAACCTTGTCTCGTTTATTTATTCATGCAGTTTTCACAATTGTAAAACTATCAAATTTTCTGTTCAATGATTTTAAAATGCAGATTGTCTGGTCTGATAGTGGATATTTTTGATGATGTTGCTGTGATTGCTTCATCTGCTGCTTGGGTTGAGAAATATAGGCTACAGATCGAGTTCCTTGTTAAAAAAATTAGTGATGTCAACTATATAAAGTGGAGGTCATCAGCTGATATTCTAAAAGAAGAAGGATTAGATATGTCAGACCAAAAAGAGCCTGCACCCTCTTCACACTCTGGAACCGTGAAGGTGAGCCTCCTAACTTAATTTTTAAAGGATGTTAGGAAACTTGACTTCAGAACTTACAAATGGTTCAGTGTATTGGTTTTCAGTAAGCCATGTTAAATGTGGTTTAGCTTCAATTCTAGGACATTTTCCTCTGCCACACTGTTTCTTGAACTGGATTTTTCATACTCAAATAATATAGCAAGTATACCAACTAGTGTCGAGAGACTGATAATGTGTGTGCTGTGTGTGGTAGCTCTATTCAGCATTGCAATTGCTTCACTTGTAGGATTTGACAATCTTTTATTGCTGCAATGTTGTATACTTGTATTGCTCATTGTTCCAACACCAGTGAATTGTTTTTCTTACTTCCAGGTTATGGAAAATGGCCTTTTCTATCTAGTCTCTGTGGAGGGGCAGAAGACAGGGTTTTATGCAGATCAACGGGAGAGCCGCCATTTCATATCCACACTCTCTAAGGACCAAAAGGTTCTTGACCTTTGCTGCTACAGTGGTGGTTTTGCTCTAAGTGCAGCAAAGGGGGGTGCTACTAATGTTATTGGTAATACTATTGCAAGCTAGTTAACATTTTAGTCCTCTGTTCAGATGGTTCATCACAATTTGATTATAGTTTAATATATCATTAATTTGGAAAATCTACAATAGTGCATCAATTTGAATAGTACATCAATTTGCATGGGTTTGTCTAAAATATTAATTTGAATAGTACATCAATTTGCAGGCATTGATTCATCAGGATCAGCACTAGACCTTGCCAATGAGAATATTCTTCTAAATAAGTTTGATCCTGAGAGAATTTCGTTCATAAAACAAGATGCATCTGCATTCATGAAAGGTGCTATCTCAAGAAGTGAGCTGTGGGATTTGGTAGTCCTTGATCCTCCAAAGTTGGCACCTCGGAAGAAGGTATACGTCCAACGAAGCATTTATTTGTAGGGCGGCTAATTTGACTTGAAGCATGCTATACATCCAACAGTTCATGAATCATTTGTATATTACTGAGTAGGCACCTAACTACTTGCCCCTTAGTATTTACCCTGAACATTAGCAGAACCCTTTATCTCAGTCTCAAACTGTCTGCACTTCAACTCACAATGGTTCTATGTAAATGAAGGGGATTTTCTGTTGTATTTGTAGGTGCTACAAAGTGCATCTGGTATGTACAGAAGCTTGAACGCTCTTGCAATGCAAGTGGTGAAGCGAGGGGGGTTGCTCATGACGTGCTCTTGTTCTGGAGCTATGACCCAAAGTGGTCTCTTCCTTAAAACCATTCAGGTACTTTGTGTTGTTCATCGTGCACAAGTACCCAGCGTACACATTATCTCATGGATTCTTGGGTCCTATTTACCCAAATCATCTAGAATTTTATTATTTATGGAAATTATAATTTGTATTATTGGTCAAATTTAATGATTTCCAGCATGCCAAACTGAAGTCATAGAAGGTTTGCGATTAATATTCATGCCCCTTATGGGCTCTTGTCCTAATGGCATGGGTGTTGGGCTCTTGTCCTAATGGCATGCTATATTCATTCTTGTTGCAAGTTTCTATTTGTTTATTCACATCGATGATAATAAACTCACTCCATCTTGCTTCCAACTTCAAGGGTGCTGCATCAATGTCCGGTCGAAAGGTTACAGTTTTACGTCAAGCAGGAGCAGCTTGTGATCATCCCATCGATCCTTCATATCCTGAAGGCCAGTACCTCAGCAATTACTTACTACGAGTAATGTGAAATCAGTCAAAACATTCTTCTGACCGGTGACCATTTCCAAAGTTGTACTTCTAGTCTGATGCCATACTTAATTCATACAGGTTAGATTAGAAATTTTCCGGAGAAGCATATGTATCTTGTAACCCTTTAAAGATTCTCTTATCAATTTATGTTGCAGATCATTAGCTCTCAAAAAAAATGTTGCAGATCATTATTATCTTTATGGAGGTTAAAAAAAAAAGCTGCAAGAATGCTTTAGAAAGTGGCAATGGAATACCATAATGCAACAGTCAAAAACGACAGCACTGAACAGGGATAAGACCATTCCACAGATTCATTTTCACTTCTGGAGAGTGCAATTTTCAACAAAACAACGGTGTATGTAGTTTTCAGTATAATGTACATCTGTTGGTGTCACTTGTACACACAAGCCTACTTGATACATGTACTTGACCACAGCTCGTAAATAAAAATTGCTATTTAGTACAAGATACATTGACCAATTGTTTGACGTCGAGTGTATCAGTGGCCTGCATGGCCTGCAGGGTGTTTGTTCCATGACAAGTAATTGTTATCTCCCAGTTTTCTGCAAAGGGGGCAGAAGAAAAATCAGCGATGCGCTACGGATAGTAAAAGGATGCAACTTCATAGGACTGCTAATACGAAAACTCACTGACCTTGGTTTTATCAAGTACAATAGGGTGAATGCAAATGCTAGGAAGAAGCAGAGTCCACCAGCAGTGAGATAGGCAAGCCCAAGAAAATCATTCTTCCCACCAAGCCATGTTGAAGTAGAAAGCACCAACTTCTTTTTGCCACCAAAGCTATATGTGTTGTAGTTGTTTTCCAGTGTAACGGTAATAGTGTCATTTTCCTTTAGGTCAACATGTATCCTACCATACAGTTTTCTGAATGTGGGAAGCGCGGCAGTTCGCATCCAAACAATAAGGTCCTCTTGCTCACTCAGCTGCACAGAAGGCAAATGAAATAATTAATTTCAAGGGCACAAAATATCATCTTTCTGGCTGCTCAAAGAACTTGTATCGGCCTGTCTAAATGGAGACAGATTGTACTGAAGGCAGTTTATACTTTCCAATAATAATTGCCTGTCCATTACATATGCAATAATCTAATGGTAGCGTGAAATTGAAATCCAAAAGCATACCGATTTATTTTCATCGAGTGATTTTCCACCTATAAGAGGACCTTTCTGAAAGTTCTTTGGAAAGACATCACTTCCAAATTTGTGCTCCCTGTCACTTTTCCAAGAGATGTCGGTCTTGTCAACTGTCAAGTTCTTAGTTTTGTATTCGAAGGTATATGTATCATTGAATAAGCTCCATGCAATAAGCCCACAAGGAACGATAGGCAGTCCATCTTTTGTGGTCTTCTCGGGATCACAAAGGTCGGTCTCATTTGCCTTACTAGCATCACTTAACTGTGCATCATTCCGGCTCTTGACGTATCTGAATGTGAAAAATGTGATACATATATAAGCAGGGAAAACATAAGAATTCTCACTAACAAAGTGCAAAACAACTGGTTGAGCAAATTAAAATGAGCTTTAACTGCCAAGATATCATGTTAATGTGTAAAAAACCAATATTCTGTAGCCATCTGAATAATAAATTGGCAGGAGCCAATACTAAGTTCATGCCCTCACATGTATCCATGGCTGCATGCGTTATGTAAATGATGATAAGCGCTATGGATTTTATTCAAACATTTAGTTCAATTCTACCATGTACAAGAGAACCTTTTACTTAGGGAGGCTATCATAGAACATCCAAATCAAAGTGATCCCTGACCAAGTGACCAGCTCAAATATTTACTTCGTAGCAGTAATGGAGTGGCTAGATACTTTTTTGTGCGGGATTCCTAGCGCAACATTGGTTGGGAACTAGAGATAAGATTAAATATTTTTGCCGAGTAGTTTAAACAAGTTTTTGAGGGTCAAGGCAAGTCAGACACGCAAGAAAAATGAATTACTTTCTCATCTGTTTCAGCCAAAGATCCACTGTATTTTTTTCAGTGTATTTCAAAATATCGATGACCCCAGAAAACATAGTACATACCTCCTATGATTCTGGTAGAAGTTATTGAGTTGGTAATACACAAAAATTGGCTGCTTCATATCCTTCGTGACCTGGAGACCAGCAAACAAACAAGAAATATCTCAGCCAAGAATATTTTGGTCCGTGGTTATTATTTTTCATTTTCAGATTTTGGGGTTGTAGAAGCATGCAGCTAAGCTGATTACCGTCAGAGTCCTTTGGCAAGTTTTGGGCATTGTAGCGTTCTGAATGTAGGCAAGCTTGTCTGTAACATCAGACGGGACACATGCATCATCATATCGATCAACGATCTCAACAACCTGCAGCAAATAAAACAATAAACATTATCGGAGCTGGCAAACATATCGCTGAATCAGGTGCGTTCGGCGTCGCGATTGATAATGATGATTCCATTTGCCTGGCTAACTACATATTTCCTGCTTTTGTTGCTATTGTTTGACAGAACATTTATATGTAGAATATGAGTCATGCGTAATACAAACTGACCCTCAAGGATAAAACATATTCAGTGCACCTGTCGTGAAGCTAGCAGCGAAGCCACACCGATGGGGACAAAAATGGCGCCTATGAGAACAAAAACTGAAATGACCTGTATAAACACAATCACAACAGTCTGTGAGGTGCTCCTTCGTATGATCTCTCTCAGTTCATATCAGGAAAAAGAAAGTTAGTATCAGCCTACCCATTTTGGGGTGAGAATCGGCTTGCAGGCCGGGAGCTCCTGCTGCGTAAACTTGGAATCTGATTTATACATAAGGGAATAAGTAAAAGTTAAGGAGAGTTTAGCAGTTCCACCAAGTCTTTACATAACCATATGAAAGATCATAAGACAGGGTATCCAAATTTTTAGAACATAGGTGATGACTCAAACTCTAGCTCTGAACCAGAGTCAACTCCTGTTATTATGAACACAAGAGGCAGACATGAGCATGATGAACACATCAACTCTACTAGCATACCTATACAAAAAATAGTGAAAAACTAAGCTGATTAGTGCCTCATAACACGGTAATTAACCAGGTTAAACCTCTCACAATCAGAAGTTATTATATTCGAGTATACAAAACAACAAGCAAAGAGGAGAGCAAGAAGCAACATCGGCAGGGTCAAACTTTTGGAAAAACGAGATCTCACACTTGGGCTTCCTGGAGGCCCTCCGGGGCGTGTCGCCGTCTCCGGATCCGCCGTTGCTCGGCCCGGCGCCGCTGCTGCTGTTCATCATCCCACCAAAATCACTAGTCCAACCGTCCGCCAAGAAACGCCTCCGCTGGCCGAGAAATCTCCCCGCCCGGAATCACGGCCTGCCGACGCCCAAGAACCAGCTGTCCGGACCCCCCTTTTCTTTCCTCGCGTTCCTCGCTCGAGTAGATGTGGAGAGGAGAATGGGGGTGAACGAGGAAAGCTGGGAGCCTGCCTGCTGGCCTTGTGCGCTCGTTCTTGCGAAGTTTACAAGGCAGCGTTGTTTGACTCGAAGGGAGGGAGGGAAGAAAGAGAAGAGGGAGGTGGCGGTCGTGGCGTCCGCGTTGAAGTTGAGCCGGCAGAGGCGACCAATCCGGCGTCGAATTAGTCTAGAAGATGGTTCTAATTTTTGTTCCCTTTTTCTAAGTTTGATTTGTTTGTTTTTTCGCAGTCCAAAAAGAATAGTAGTGCTAGAACGGTTGAGGTTGATGGAGTGGTTGGAGGGGTTTGGCATTTGCCTAGATTGGTTGTGCTTCCTGGATCTTTCTCGGGATCTTACCGGTGCACTGGACTAAAACAACACGGGGAAGGGGGAAAATCATGACGAAATAAAAGTGGGGTATTTAGGCCTTCCACAGCGTATGCACCCAGACCATATTTTAGCCCTTGGGCAACCGTTCCCTTCGTTCCACAGATAGTGAATTATTCCAGGAGGATCCGGTGCCCACTTCATCCTATGCAATTAAATATTATATTTTTTAACTGCCACACAATCATGAACCAACAGACTTCAATTCACAAGACCGTTGCACTCTGTATGTATCAAAATATGACCGTTTGAACTAGCTCTATATATTGACCATCTACTCACACAAAACGTTGAAGAAATCATCCATCCACAAGCTCTCAGAAAAATGGAGAACTCTTACTCCCAAAGCTATACAAGCATGATGAACTCTGCACTCCCACCTTCAGATCCATAAAACCCAAATTTCCTTCAAAATACACAAAACCAAATCAGCCAGCAATATCCAAACCTCCCTCCATCTCATTTGAACTATCCAACCCCTCCATTCAATCCCAATTTCCAGTCACATTACACACATCAGGCCAATTCATATGGTGCTCCAGGAAGCTATCATCCAATACCACACATGCATCCAAGCTATCATGGTGTTCCTTACCATGGCACTGGGGGGGGGGGGGGGGGTGTCCTCGAGGAGCATATGGAGCAGGTTCAAGCAACAGTCCATCGTCTCCGGTTGGATGCATGCCGTTTCTTGGAGCTTTTGGAGGGACTGGTTCAAGAGGCGATGATAGCAGCTCACCTGGATAAGTTATGCAATGTCGCCTCTCTGTCCGATGTCACCTGTGTATCCCATGAATCAAGATCCTGCTAGCAACAATGAAGAAGGCAGTGAGAGCAGTCCTGCTGAGATTGAAAAAAGGGAAAACACAAGAGCTGGAGTAAACATGAGGATGAACTGCTAATAGCAGCTTGGCTTCACAACTCATCTGCCTCAATACATGGGAACTCAAAGAGGGGAGAAAACTATTGGAAAGAAGTAGCAGCAGAGTTGAACAAGTATGCAATCAAAGGGGAAAAGAAAACTGTTATGCAATGCAAGAACCATTGGACGAAGACAACAAAGAATGTTACAAAGTTCAATGCCATCTACAATGTTGAAAGAACTATGTGGCGAGTGGTGCCAATAACCATGACTTGATGGAGAAAGTTCGCGCCAAATACAAGATTGCTGCAAAAACAAAAAGACCCTTTGCATACGAGCACTGGTGGAAACTTGTGAAGAACGAGACTAAATGGAAAAGTTCATATTCAGTTCATGATATGAACAAGAGAAGCATGGTCAAACCCTCAGGATCCCATAGCTCTCCAAGCCAAGCAACAGATGAAGGAGTACTTAAAAACCCCATGGGGCGCAACAAAGCAAGAGCACAAGAGAAAGCAGCAAGAAAATCAAAATGCTCATCTGGTAGCATCTCGAGTAAGACTATGAACCAGTTTAATGAGATTCAATTAAGAAAAATAGTTGCTGCTGAAAAATGGCCGATGCCACTCTTATTCAAGCTGAAGCTGAAAAAGGAAGGGTTGAAACTAAGAAGGAGAAGATAAAGGTTGAAAAACTCAGTAAATACCTTGATCTTCTTCACAAATATACTACAGGCTATGATGCTGCTCAAAAGAACAGACATGACCAAGTTGTGGAATTTTTAGCTAGGGAATTGTTCGGTTGAAATTTGGTGTATGTTCTAATTTACTATGTAATCCTTAGTTCTAGCATTTTCTGGATCAGTACGTAACAATCAGTTGTAAGCAAGTTGAGTTATTATGCAATCATTAGTTCAAAATATTTGTTGCAATTTGTATACTAGAAACATATTAGTTGTAATTTATCTTTTGGGAATCTAGCTGTTGAGAAACTAGCCATTGGAAATCTAGTTGTTGAGAAAGTAGCTGTTAGGAATCTAGCTATTGAGAAACTAGCCGTTAGGAATCTAGCTGTTGAGAAACTAGCCGTTAGAAACTACTCCTTATAAGTAGAAGCAGTAGATCCATTCACACAGATACCCCCACTTCTTTCAGCCAAGACACCTTTCACTCACAACATGTCCAGCAATGAGAACCCTGTTGGAGATATGCCCTAGAGGCAATAATAAATGTAGTTATTATTATATCTTTGTGTTTATGATAAATGTTTACATTCATGCTATAATAGTATTAACAAGGAAACATTAATACTTGTGTGATTTGTAAACTTAAATTGAAGTCCCTAGTATAGCCTCTATACATCACTAGCTTGTTGGTTAATAAATGATTGTGGTTTCCCTATCATGAACATTGAGATGTTATTAACAACAAGGTCATATCGTTAGGAGAATGATATGGTGGACATACTCCTATAGATAAGCGTAGCATAAAGATCAAGTCATTTTAATAGTTTAATTGCTATATGCTTTCTGATACATAGTAACCTAATTCCTTCGACCATGAGATCATGCATATCACCTTTACCGGATGGATGCTTTGATGACATCAAACACCACACCGTAACTGGGTGGCTATAAAGGTGGCATTGAGTGTTCGGAAAGTATTGGTTGAGACACATGGATCAAGAGTGGGATTTGTCCATCCATATGACGGATAGATATACTCTGGGCCCTCTCGGTGAAATGTCATCCAATTAGCTTGCAAGCATGTGACTGGCTCACAAGGGATCACATATCACGGGAACGAGAAAAGAGTACTTATCAGTAACGAGGTTGAACTAGGTATGCAGAGATACCGACGATCATAACCTCGGATAAGTAAACTATCGTGAGACAAAGGGAAATTGGTATCGTATGTAAGTGGTTCATTCGATCGCAAAGTAATCGTAGAAATATGTGGGAGCCATATGAATTTCCATATTCCTCTATTGGTTATTGATCGGAGAAGTGTCTCGATCATGTCCGCATAATTCACGAACTGTAGGGAGACACACTTAAGGATTCGACGTTGTTTGAGTAGTTATGGAATGATGAGAAAGAGACCGAATTTTATTCGGAGTCTTGGATGGGATCCGGGATATCACGAGGAGATCCGGAATGGTCCGGAGAATAAGATTCATATAAGGAAAGTCCCGTTTCGGAGTTGGGAAATGGTTCCGGTGTTTTCATCGGGAATGTTCTAGAAGGTTCCGGAATGTCCGGCACTCCGGAGGGGAAGGGTACATGAATGTGTTATATCAAGTTGGTATGATTGCATCATGTACTCGGTGTCATCGCTGAACAAAATAGAGGATTTATTCAAATCCTAGTTTGAAAAGTCAAACGCCAAGTTTGAAAGTCAAACGACTGTTTTGGGAAGTGGAGGGGAGGGGGAATCCGAGTTGGGGAGGAGTCCCTCCTCCTCCACCGCCGGCCCACCATGGGTCCGAGTTGGGGAGGGACTACCCTCCCCTGGCGCGCCTCCCTCCACCCATAAAAGGAGGGGCAGGGCTCCCCTCCTAGACACACAAGTTCCCAACCCCAAACCCTAGCAGCTACTGCCCACCATAGCCGCCACCGCCCCCTAGGGTTTCTCCCCTAGCCGCCGACTTGGGCACCTCCAAGCCCTAGACGCCGGCCCTAGCACCTCTTCCTCGGCGTGTCTAAACCCTAGATCATCGAGGGCTCTCTCATAGTCCACCATACTCGCTCCGGCTTAAGGCGAAGCCCTGCGAGATCTCCCCTCTACTTCCGGTACCACGCCGTTGTGCTGCCGGAATCGCGAGGAGAGTGCTACAACCTCCGCTGCCTGCTGGAACAAGGGAGAAGAAGGTCTTCGTCGAGTACCGAACGTGTGACCGACTGCGGGAGCGCTGCCAGAAAGCAGCGCCGGAAGGATCGTCTACGCGATCTTGAGATCGGGAAGAGTACGAATACATCACCCACGAGAATCCGCTCTCGTTAAACGCTTTGGAATCTTCGAGGGTGAGTTATTCCATCGACTCGTTGCTACAATCTAGTAGATAGATCTTGGCTTGTTTGTTTGTATGCGATAGAAATTTTTTGTTTTCCATGCTACGAAACCCTACAGTGGTATCAGAGCCGTGTCTATATGTAGATCTGTTGCATGAGTAGAACACAATGGTCATTGTGGGCGTTGATGCTTTTATTGTCGATTGCTTCTTGTGTACTTGCATCTTGCGGGATGTTGGGATGAAGCGGCCCGGGCTAACCTTACATGACATCGTTCATGAGACTTGCTCCACGCTTGACATGCAACTTGTATTGCATAAGTGGCTTTGCGGGTGCCTGTTTCTCCTAGCATAGTTAAGATCCAATTTACAACGGGTGATTAACAATACTAGTATCAATGTTGTGGTTCATGTTCGTAAGTTAGAACGACACTTATTGAAAGCCCCAAACCACGTAAAACATGCAAAGAAAGTAGAGGCGTCTAACTTTGTTTTGCAGGGGTGTGCAGTGATGTGATATGGCCATGATTGTGATTATATTTGATGTATGCAATGATCCTTATTGTAAGTTGGCAACCGGCAGGAGCCATATGGTTGTCTTTAATTTATGTTAAGACCCACGTGTCTATTCAAAGTAGTTGTAATAGTTGAAGCCGGTGGACGACAACCATGGAGAAGCGTCATTGACCTTGATGCAATGCCGGTGATGATGGAGATCATGTCCGTGCTTGAAGATGGAGATCGGAAGCACAAATAAGAAAGGCCATATCATATCACATATTATGAATTGCATGTGATGTTAATCCTTTATGCATCTTGTATTGCTTAGTAGACAACGGTAGCATTATAAGATGATCCCTCATGCACATGAATTTCAAATCATAAAGTGTTCACCCTTAGTTAGCACCGTTGCTAAAGCTTGTTGTTTCGAAGCACCACGTGATGATCGGGTGTGTTAGATTCCGCAAGTGTATACAATGTGAGCAAGCCAGATTTGCTCATGCGGAAACTAAGGTTTGATCTTGACGAGCCTAGCATGTACATACATGGTCTCGGAACACGGATCACCGAAAGGTAAAGCATGAATCATATAGTAGATATGATGAACATGTCGATTGTTCGCCATTGAAACTATATCAACTCTCGTGATGATCGGTGTTGATGTGGTGGATTTGGTTCATGTGATGACTAAAACAATGTGAGGGATATTGTTTTGAGTGGAAGTTCACCTAGATTAATTTTATTATTAATTTGAACTCAATTGTCATAAACTTAGTCTAAACTATTGCAAATATGTTGTAGATCAATGGCAGCCCCTACCATCAATTTTAATGCGTTCCTAGAGAAAGAAAAGTTGAAAAACAATGGAAGCAACTTCGCGGATTGGTTCCGCAATTTGAGGATTGTCCTCACAGCTGGTAATTTGACCTATGTGCTAGATGCACCGCTAGGTGACCCACCTGCAGCTACTGCTACCGATGAAGTAAAGAATGTTTACCTCACTCGGAAGACTCAGTACTCCACAGTTCAGTGTGCTATCTTGTATGGTTTAGAATCGGAGCTTCAGAAAAGGTTTGAGAATTCAGACCCACATGATATTGTCCGTGATCTCAAATTGATCTTTGAGACTCATGCGGCAATTGAGAGCTATGAGGCTTCTGAAAAGTTCTTTAACTGCAAGATGGAAGAGGGAAGCTCCATCAGCGAGCATGTGCTTAAGATGTCTGGGCACGCAAACAAACTTCAAAGCTTGGGTATAGTGATTCCTAATGCTTTGGGGATTTACCGTGTCCTCCAATCACTACCACCAAGTTACAAGAACTTTGTGATGAACTACAACATGCAGAACATGAACAAGGCGTTGCCAGAACTCTTTGCCATGTTGAAATCTGCAGAAGTGGAGATCAAGAAAGAGCACCAAGTGTTGTTGGTCAATAAGACCACCAAATTCAAGAAAGGCAAGTCTAAGCAAAAGGGACACTTCAAGAAGGGTGGTAAGAAAGTTACCACACCGACGAAGAAGACCAAGGCTGGACCTAAGCCTGATACTGAGTGCTTTTACTGCAAGGGAGAAGGTCACTGGAAGCGGAATTGCCCAAAGTACTTGGCGGATTTGAAGAACGGCAACATCAAGAAGAAAGGTATATCTGATATACATGTTATTGATGTGTATCTCACTAGTACTCGTAGTAGTGCCTGGGTATTTGATACTGGTTCGGTTGCTCATATTTGTAACTCGAAACAGGTGCTGCAGAATAAACGGAAGCTAGCGAAGAACGAGGTGACGATGCGCGTTGGAAACGGATCAAAGGTTGATGTGATCGCGGTCGGCACGCTACCCCTTCATCTACCATCGGGATTAGTTTTATACTTAAATAATTGTTATTTGGTGCCTGCGTTAAGCATGAACATTATATCGGGATCTTGTTTATTGCGAGACGGTTACTTGTTTAAATCCGAGAATAATGGTTGTTCGATTTATATGAGTAATATGTTTTATGCACATGCACCTTTGATAGATGGTCTATTCTTGTTGAATCTCGATAGTGGAAGTACACATATTAATAACATTGAAGCTAAACGTTTGAAATCGAGCGATAACTCGACCTATATGTGGCACTGTCGTCTTGGTCACATTGGAGTGAAGCGTATGAAGAAACTCCATTCTGATGGACTTCTTGAATCACTTGATTTTGAATCACTTGAAAGATGCGAAGCATGTCTGATGGGTAAAATGACTAAGACTCCATTTTCTGGTATGATGGAGCGAGCTACAGACTTATTGGAAATCATACATACCGATGTGTGTGGTCCAATGAGTGTAGCATCGCGCGGTGGTTATCGTTATGTTCTTACCTTCACGGATGACTTGAGTAGATATGGGTATATCTATTTCATGAAACATAAGTCCGAGACTTTCGAGAAGTTTAAGGAATTTCAAAGTGAGGTAGAGAATCAACGTAACAAAAAGATTAAATTTCTATGTTCTGATCGTGGAGGTGAATATCTAAGTTACGAGTTTGGCGAGCATTTGAAGAAATGCGGAATACTTTCACAATTGACACCGCTGGGAACACCACAGCGTAATGGTGTGTCCGAACGTCGTAATCGAACTCTCTTAGATATGGTTCGTTCTATGATGTCACTTACAGATTTACCGCTATCATTTTGGGGTTATGCATTAGAAACAGCCGCATTCACTTTAAATAGGGCACCATCTAAATCCGTGGAAACGACACCGTATGAATTATGGTTTGGGAAGAAACCTAAATTGTCGTTCCTTAAAGTTTGGGGATGCGAAGCCTATGTAAAGAAGTTACAGCCGGACAAGCTTGAACCCAAAGCGGAAAAATGCGTCTTCATAGGATACCCGAAGGAAACTATTGGGTATACCTTCTATCATAGATCCGAAGGCAAAATCTTCGTTGCCAAGAATGGATCCTTTCTAGAGAAGGAATTTCTCTCGAAAGAAGTGACTGGAAGGAAAGTAGAACTCGACGAGGTTGTTGAACCTTCTCTCAAACTTGCGAGTAGCGCAGCACCGGAAGTAGTTCCTGTGACGCCTGCACCAGTAATAGAGGAAGCTAATGATGATGATCATGAAACTTCGGTTGTAGTTGCTACAGAGCCTCGCAGGTCAACGAGAACTCGTACCACTCCTGATTGGTATGATCCCGTTATGAATGTCATGTTGGTGGATAACACCGATGACCCTGAGACATATGAGGAAGCGATGATGAGCCCAGATTCCAATAAATGGCAAGAAGCCATGAAATCCGGGATTGGATCCATGTATGAAAACCAAGTATGGACTTTGGTGGACTTACCGGATGGCTGGAAGGCCGTCGAGAATAAATGGATTTTCAAGAAGAAAACAGATGCTGATGGTAATGTTACTGTCTATAAAGCTCGGCTTGTCGCAAAAGGGTTTCGACAAATTCAAGGAGTTGACTACGATGAGACTTTCTCACCGGTAGCGAAGCTAAAGTCTGTGAGGATTATGTTAGCAATCGCTGCATATTATGATTATGAGATATGGCAGATGGATGTCAAAACAACATTCCTCAATGGAGACATTGATGAAGAGTTGTATATGATGCAACCCAAAGGTTTTGTCGATCCTAAAGATGCTAACAAGGTATGCAAACTTCAACGGCCCATCTATGGATTAAAGCAAGCATCCTGAAGTTGGAATCAATGTTTTGATAAGGTAATCAAAAGTTTTGGTTTTATACAAACTTATGGAGAAGCTTGTATTTACAAGAAAGTGAGTGGGAGCTCTGTAGCATTCTTAATACTATATGTAGATGACATATTGTTGATTGGGAATGATGTAGACCTTCTTAATAGTGTCAAGGAATATTTGAATAATAGTTTTTCAATGAAGGATCTTGGCGAAGCAGCTTACATATTAGGCATAAAGATTTATAGAGATAGATCGAGACGCCTAATATCATTGTCACAAAGTACATATTTGGACAAAGTTCTAAAGAGGTTTGGAATGGAAGATAGCAAGAAAGGGTTCTTGCCCATGTTGCCCAATACGCCCTTGAGTAAAACTCAAAGTCCGACAACGACAGAAGATAGAGAAAGGATGAGTAAGACTCCCTATGCCTCAGCCATAGGATCTCTAATGTATGCCATGCTATGTACTAGACCCGACATTGCATATGCTGTTAGTTTAACTAGCAGATATCAAAGTGATCCAGGAGTGGATCATTGGACAGCGGTCAAAAACATCCTTAAGTACTTGAGAAGAACTAAGGATATGGTTCTTTCTTATGGAGGTGATGAACAACTCGTTGTTAATGGTTACACCGATGCTAGTTGGAACACCGATCCGGATGATTCTAAATCACAATCTAGATACATATTTACTTTGAATGGTGCAGCAGTTAGCTGGAGGAGTGCAAAGCAAAGCGTTGTGGCGAGATCTTCAACTGAATCGGAATACATGGCTGCTTCGGAGGCTTCACAAGAAGCGATATGGATGAAAGAGTTCATTACAGAGCTGGGTGTGGTTCCTAGTGCGCTGGACCCAATGTCTATCTACTGTGATAACATGGGTGCCATAGCCAATGCGCAAGAACCAAGGTCACACAAGAAGCTGAAGCATATCAAGCTACGTTTTCACGCTATTCGAGAGCATGTCCAAGATGGGGACATAAAGATTTGCAAAGTACACACAGATCTGAATGTGGCGGATACGTTGACTAAACCTCTCCCGATGGCAAAACATGACCAACACCAAACTGCCATGGGTGTTCGGTATATTACCATGTAATCTAGATTAGATGACTCTAGTGCAAGTGGGAGACTGTTGGAGATATGCCCTAGAGGCAATAATAAATGTAGTTATTATTATATCTTTGTGTTTATGATAAATGTTTACATTCATGCTATAATAGTATTAACAAGGAAACATTAATACTTGTGTGATTTGTAAACTTAAATTGAAGTCCCTAGTATAGCCTCTATACATCACTAGCTTGTTGGTTAATAAATGATTGTGGTTTCCCTATCATGAACATTGAGATGTTATTAACAACAAGGTCATATCGTTAGGAGAATGATATGGTGGACATACTCCTATAGATAAGCGTAGCATAAAGATCAAGTCATTTTAATAGTTCAATTGCTATATGCTTTCTGATACATAGTAACCTAATTCCTTCGACCATCAGATCATGCATATCACCTTTATCGGATGGATGCTTTGATGACATCAAACACCACACCGTAACTGGGTGGCTATAAAGGTGGCATTGAGTGTTCGGAAAGTATTGGTTGAGACACATGGATCAAGAGTGGGATTTGTCCATCCATATGACGGATAGATGGGCCCTCTCGGTGAAATGTCATCCAATTAGCTTGCAAGCATGTGACTGGCTCACAAGGGATCACATATCACGGGAACGAGAAAAGAGTACATATCAGTAACGAGGTTGAACTAGGTATGCAGAGATACCGACGATCATAACCTCGGATAAGTAAACTATCGTGAGACAAAGGGAAATTGGTATCGTATGTAAGTGATTCATTCGATCGCAAAGTAATCGTAGAAATATGTGGGAGCCATATGAATTTCCAGATTCCTCTATTGGTTATTGATCGGAGAAGTGTCTCGATCATGTCCGCATAATTCACGAACCGTAGGGAGACACACTTAAGGATTCGACGTTGTTTGAGTAGTTATGGAATGATGAGAAAGAGACCGAATGTTATTCGGAGTCTTGGATGGGATCCGGGATATCACGAGGAGATCCGAAATGGTCCGGAGAATAAGATTCATATAAGGAAAGTCCCGTTTCGGAGTTGGGGAATGGTTTCGGTGTTTTCATCGGGAATGTTCTAGAAGGTTCCAGAATGTCCAGCACTCCGGAGGGGAAGGGTACATGAATGTGTTATATCAAGTTGGTATGATTGCATCATGTACTTGGTGTCATCGCTGAACAAAATAGAGGATTTATTCAAATCCTAGTTTGAAAAGTCAAACGCCAAGTTTGAAAGTCAAACGGCTATTTTGGGAAGTGGAGGGGAGGGGGAATCCGAGTTGGGGAGGAGTCCCTCCTCCTCCACCGTCGGCCCACCATGGGTCTGAGTTGGGGAGGGACTCCCCTCCCCTGGCGCGCCTCCCTCCACCCATAAAAGGAGGGGCAGGGCTCCCCTCCTAGACACACAAGTTCCCAACCCCAAACCCTAGCAGTTGCTGCCCACCATAGCCGCCGCCGCCCCCTAGGGTTTCTCCCCTAGCCGTCAACTTGGGCACCTCCAAGCCCTAGCCGCCGGCCCTAGAACCTCTTCCTCGGCGTGTCTAAACCCTAGATCGTCGAGGGCTCTCTCATAGTCCACCATACTCGCTCCGGCTTAAGGCAAAGCCCTGCGAGATCTCCCCTCTACTTCCGGTACCACGCCGTTGTGCTGCCGGAATCGCGAGGAGAGTGCTACAACCTCCGCTGCCTGCTGGAACAAGGGAGAGGAAGGTCTTCGTCGAGTACCGAACGTGTGACCGACTGCGGGAGCGCTGCCAGAACGCAGCGCCGGAAGGATCGTCTACGCGATCTTGAGATCGGGAAGAGTACGACTACATCACCCACGAGAATCCGCTCTCGTTAAACGCTTTGGAATCTTCGAGGGTGAGTTATTCCTTCGACTCGTTGCTATAATCTAGTAGATAGATCTTGGCTTGTTTGTTTGTATGCGATAGAAATTTTTTGCTTTCCATGCTACGAAACCCTACAAACCCACAAGCAAACCAAGAAGATAATGTTGATGAAGCAGTTAGTTTCAAAGCTGTTAGTGAGTTTTTTTGGGACTTCATCAATGACCTAGCTGAAGCAGAGATTGAGGCGCAAATCCAAGCCCAAATTGCAGCGCAGCAGATAGGTACGTCTAATCAACACATGCGACTACCTAGAAGGCACATTGATAGAGATAGGGAAGGTGGTCGAGACCGACTGATGGCTGACTATTTCGTAGATAACCCAAGATACACTGACAAGCAACTCAGGCATAGGTTTCGTATGAGGAAAGAATTATTTCTTCATATTGTTGAAACCCTTGGTGTGTGGTCTCCATACTTCACTCAAAGGAGTGATGCATTTGGCAAACCTGGATTTTCTCCCCTGCATAAGTGCACTGTAGCTATCCGAATGCTGGCCTATGGCACACCTGCTGATTTGTTTGATGAGAACCTACAAATGTCTGAAAGCACAGTTATTGAATGCATGATCACCTTCTACAAAGGTGTGATAGCAATTTTTTCTCCAAAATACCTAAGAAGGCCCACTAATGAAGACACAAAAAAGGTTACTTGTTGTAGGAAATGCCCGTGGATTTCCTGGCATGTTAGGAAGTCTTGATTGCATGCATTGGACATGGAGGAATTGCCCTGTGGCTCATAAGGGAATGTTCACTCATGGACATCATGGAGTTGCAACAGTTATGCTCGAAGCTGTGGCCTCTGAGGACCTATGGATATGGCATGCATTTTTCGGGGTTGCTGGATCAAGTAATGATCTCAATGTACTCGACCAGTCTACTTCGTTTACTCAAGTGGTACAAGGTACAACTCCTGTGGTACATTTTGAAGTCAATGGCCATGAGTATAACTTAGGATACTACCTAGTAGATGATATTTATCCAGAATGGGCAACATTTGTAAAATCAATCCCTATGGCTCTAAGTGACGAGGACAAGTTATATAAAGCACACCAAGAAGGAGCAAGGAAAGATGTTGAGCAATCTTTTGGGGTTTTTCAAGCTCGTTTTTCCATAGTTCGTCATCCAGGGCGTATGCACCACACGGATGTACTTGCTGAGATCATATATACTTGCATTATATTGCATAACATGATTGTGGAAGATGAAAGGCACACCTACAAATGCTATGACAAGTATGACTGTGATTATGAAGAGGATGACTTCACTGTACCTTATATTGTAGCTGAACAAGGGCCAATTGATGGGTTTGATTTGGTTCTTGAAAAAGAGGCAGCGATTCGAGATCGAGCCACACATCGTCGTCTCAAGGCTGATTTGGTACAAAATATCTGGGACAAGTTTGGCGGCAATATAGTTTAGTTTTTCTTTAAATTGGTTTCTACCCCTTGTGTACTTTAAATTACTATTCGAGCATGTCTATTTTATACTGTCTTAATCAGTTCACAAATTGATAAGTAAAAATGCCACCGATTAATATTATGTACTGTTGAATTACGAGCCTCCTCAACCCTTTCCAATTCACAAAATAAACACATGCAAAAATTAGTGAGGATCCTCTTAGACGAGGTGCTTGTCCAGCGGATCGGCGGCGGCCACGACAAGAGCTGGTCGAAGGCTGCGCCGGTGATCCAGATGAGGCGCCCCTACTCCACTACGATTCGCACTCGTACCGGAAGGATGTGCCACGATTTCGACAGTGGGCGACGGCGCTGGATGAGGCCGCTTCTCTTCGGCCGGATCCCTGGAGCTCGCCTACCGCAAGTACCCGAATTTCTACCGAGAGTTGGAGGCGACGAGGAGTTAAAGGGGATCACCGTATAACTCGCGCGAAGGGAAGCTGGTAGTTGGCTCGGTCAAGGATACATGGGTCCTATTTTTATTCCGGGCACCACCACATTGTCAGACGGTGCCTGAAATTTTTATTGTGGCATCGACTAACAAGCTGGCCCATTTTTCACAATTTAGGCATCGGACACGCTCTTCGAACAATGTTCAGGAAAATCACCGGATCAGTCGTTTGGAGCCGTCACTGTCCCGTCATGCCCCGTTCGAGATGTTTCTAGCCGCATGCCCTAAACTTTTTTTTTGAAAAAATCGAATACAAATGGAAATTTAAAATTCCATTCAAACCTTAAGTAAAACAAACAAAAATTAACTAAAAACTAGTCTAACAGCCTGTTGTAGCCCCGACGGCCGTCGAGGTTGTAGAACTTGAAGTAGCGGTAGTCGTCGTCGCTTAGCTCCCTCCTCCCGTGCTCACTAGCCTCGTCGGTCGGGGCTCTTCCTTGACGATGCCACTGGGCCCAACACCAACATCATCGTGCACCAGGTCGATGTCGTGGTATTGCCGACGAGTACACCATGGAGGGATTCTCACAGTGCGTGTTTAGAGACGTGGGGTAAGACGGACGGTTGACGGGTACGAGGTAACACAGCTTACCCAGGTTCAGATCCCACAACGGTAGCCCTACTCCTGCTATAAATCACTATAATGGCAATACGCCGAGTTACAGGGATTGGTTCGCTGTGCGAGGTATGAGTTGAGTTATCTAATCTTGTGTTGTGCCCTAAAGGCTCTCATAGGCCCGACTTATATAGTCGCCAGGTCCTAGGGTTATAGGGAAAGTCCTAGCCGGACAGGTTATAGAGTCCTACACAGTATACAATCAGTCTAACGTGTCTTGCACTCCAAGGCTCCAGGTACGTCGGTGACTCCTCCGTAGTCTTCCTTTATCCGACATGGTCCTCCCTTCTGGATCCATCTAACTGGGCCGCCCAGCAGGCCGTGGGCCATGCTACCAACTGTGGGCCATCCGGGTTATCCGGATTAGAGACATGCTATGAGGATACCCATATAGCATATCCCCAAAAGTAGCCCTCGGAGAACTCCGAGATCTTGCGCCGTCTTGCCTCTTCAGGTTGAATGCTCCGTCTAGATGGATGTCGGCAAATCGTCAAGCAATATCTTGTAGTCCCCCCAAGAACCCTGCAATATTCTCCGCCTTCAACTTGTAAGTCGGAGAAATGCTGAATCTTCTATCATACTCTTCTCGTAGCTGGACTGGATCCGTCCATGCCGGAATATTCCGATGTGATGGTTCATCTGCCAGTGACAGCTAGGGCGACGTAGACATAGGTTAGCAACGCCTCGTAACTCACACATGTAGAGAACACAATCATGTCCGTTTTCCCCGCGCGAAGGATACGAACCGTTGGCGGCGACGGTTGGGAACGTGGCAAAATTTCCGTGCACGCGCCCGCACACGTCGTCCACGCGCCGACCATTCAATCACTTTGCACGAATCTCGACGCCTGAGGTTATAAATCACATCTGCGGTGAATTTTTTACCTTTCACCTCATTCATCCTCTGCGTCATCTTCTTCCTCCAGCGAGCACCTCCTCGAGCCCTCCGCGCGACACGTGAAAAAACCCTAGCCTCCCAATCTTTCCAGTCACCACTCTCCCTCTCCAATGGCGAGCAACAACTCTACTCCCTTCATGGTGGCGTCAGGCGATGCCGTGGCGAAGCTGGCGAGCACCGTCCATGTGCCCCTAGAGGGACTGGTGCTACCCAAGTCCGCGGTGGTTGAATCCACCGGTGGCGACCATAATCCAGCGGCGCTGGAGCTGTTGGAAGAAGAGAACAATTCCCACAAGGGGGACTGGCGTGGCTCGAACATCACGAACAATGACATCAAGGAGCTGCTCGTCGAGGGTTACCTCCCTGCGACGGAGGGGCTCGTATGGCGGGTGGCGCCGACCGGCGAGGTCACCCCTTCTCCCCAAGTCAGAGAGAAGGTGTACCTCAAAGCACAATTGGTACGCGGCGTTTCCTTGCCCATCTCCAATTTTTTCTTAACTGTCCTCAACCATTACCGGGTTCAACCTTAGAACCTTTCCCCCAATAGCATCCTCGCGCTCAGCAACTATGCGGTGCTTTGTGAGGGTTACCTAGGGATTAGGCCTAGGTTTATTTACTTCTTCACCGTCATGATGGAAGTCGGAGCCGGCAAGGATGAGCTCATGAACTGTGGGACGATTAGTTTTAAGATCCGACCTGGCCGGCGGTTCCCCGACATCGTCGGCCATGAGTCCTGCAAGAAATGGCAACAGACGTACTTCTATAGCCCAGATATCCCTCTGGATGTCCGAGAAGCGATGTATCCGGACTTCATCGACGGAGCCACTGCCGAAGCCCTGACATGGAGATCCCAGGCCACCCTTCCCTCCGACAACGACGCCTCCCGCGCCATAAGGCGGATAGAGTGGTTCGTGGATAGGGGTCTAACCGGATTGGACCTAGCCATGTGCTGGTTCATCAGGCGGATCCAGCCTCTGCAACACCGCTCCAAGATGATGCACGAGTACTCTAAGGAGAGGAAGGATAGCCTCCGCATCTCCGAGGACAACTTCTCGAGTGACTCCGTCAAGCTTCGCCTCAAGGACATCATCAAGGTGAAGGACAGGAAGTGTGGCTTCACCATCACCTACGACATGTTCGAGGAGAGAAAGTGCCCAAAGGTACCTGTTTATTTTCCGTGTATGACATATACTCCAGTTCTTTCGTCTAGCCATTACCATCTCATCTAACACTTTGGGTTTTCACTTAACAGCTCAGCAGTCTAGAGGAGGATAGCATGGCTGTTCAAATCTACAACCCCAAGATGAAATAATTCACCGTCGTGTCCAATGACGATGTCCTGCTGGCCCGTAAGTGGAAGAGCTCCACCTCTGATGCTACCGACGGAGGCAATAAGAAGAAGATGAAGGGTGGAACCTCCAAGAAGTCCACTGCCGCCCTGGAGGCGGAGAAAAGAAAGATTACCGGGGTCCCTTTTACCAAAGCACCCACTATCATGTAAGCTTCTTTTCCTTCGACATTGTCCATCATTTGTCTTTTTCCTATACTTATACTTTTGCACGTTTCAGGAAGAAAGCTGGCTTGAGTTTGAAGAAGACCTCTAAAGCATCGGGGGCTTCTAAAAACATTAAAGATATGTTGCAGCGAGATGTGCTGCACCAAGCATCTCCCTCCATCGCCCCTATCACTCCTAGCGTCTATCCCGTACCTGCTCCGACAAGCTCTCCGGCTAAGGATGCATCTGGCCCTTCCGCCATGGAAGTGGACTCAGCTGCCTCCGTGGATCTCGTTGTTGCCGGCGATCAGGCGACGCAAGAAATCACCACAACCAAAATGGTTGAAGCTCTGGCTAAGGATGCCATCGGTAGCGGTAAGGCGGTGATGGTGGGCAGAACGTCTATCGAAGGCGGCGTCTCTGCACCCAGGATAACCACAGAGCTCCCAAAGATAGTTTACTCGGCGCTTACGCCGAGTAGTTTGACTCTGGTTCCTGGTGCAGCACCGACATCTCCAACCTACGACCTTGAGGAGCTTCTCTGACAAGCAGATATCTCGCGAGGAAACAACCTTTCCTTCAGCAAGTTGTTTGCCGAGAGTGCTACCAACCTCAAGATCATCACACTTGTAAGTTTTATTTGTCTTTTATACTTCATATGAGTATCCCACTATAGCCCCCGAGGATTTAGACGAAAAACCATGGGTCTTTGCATCTGAATGCTCTAAGAGTGACCAAGCTAGAAAACTTCTCACTGTAGCTCCCAAGTATATAGTTTGAATGAATTATTCCGACTAGATACTTTCTGAGTAACATACGCAGTGTTTGTAAACTTCAATATTGTAGCCCCCAAGCCTCTAGTTGTAACTGAATTAGTTCCGACTAGATGCTTAAAGAAAGACTAAGCATATATACTGAATTTAAAACTTGTACTGTAGCCCCCAAGCGTCTAGTTGAAAACTGAATTAGTACCGACTAGGTGCTTAAAGAAAACTAAGCAACTTCTGAATTAAAAACTCTCACTGTAGCCCCCAAGCCTCTAGGTGGATAATTATCCGGCTAGATGCTAAAAGAAAGACTAAGTGATTTGGATCTTCTTTCCACAGAATGAGAATGCTCGGAGAGGCGTCGCCAACGAGAAGTTCCACAAGATGCGTGCGGAGTTGGAAGCTGAAAAGGGTAAAACTGCCTTCTTGAAGGAACAAATCACCAAGAGCAAGAGTTTGTTTTTCCTTTTGTTTTCGTACTCCGACTTGGTCTTATGCCGCCATTCTCCGACTATTCATTGTGTATTGTTATTTCTCCGACTTGCAGTTACCATCGCCAAGGCCAAGGACATTGTTGAGCAGTCCAAGCACATTCAGTTGCTAGACAGCGAAAACAAGATCCTTAAGTAGGAGAGGACTGATACGCTCAAGATGCACGAGGAGTCCATGGCGGCACCGCAGGAGTTTGCCAACATTGAGATCAACCGCTTGAAGGAGGAGATTGCGATGCTGAAAGAGCAGAAGAGAGATGCCGATGAGCAGAATCAGCACAATCTTGAAGCATACAAGATCCTCCGACAAGAACGGGACTCCATGGCGGAGACGCTCCAGCAAGCTGAGGCAAGCATATTTGGTAAGTGAATCTCCGTCTTGTACTACTGTAAGTCAGGTACTTTGAACTTTTGTGTTATTGAACTCATGTGCTCCCTTATCGGAATTGCATCTCCTATTGGTTTAACCCAATCACCTCCTCCGCCTAAGGAATGCATGGTCCTCGCTGGCAACTTTATCAGCACCGCCATCAGGCAGGCCAAGGAGATAGCCAAGCCCCTCCAGAACAATATCAAAGTGGTGGATTCCGTGATGAAGTTCTCGGAGATCCTGCGCCAAGCCCCCGAGCGTATTTTAAGATGGAAAGCTTCCTGTACACGGGCTGGTGCAAGGATGGCACTATCGATGGTCAAGGCGCACTATGAAGATGTCGTCATCAACATGGTAACCTCAGGTCTTCCTGACATAGACGATGACGGCCAGAAGATTGATCATAAATCTATCTGGGCATCTCTCGCGGGCTATGACACAAGGGTTGTCGAGTTGGTTGACCATAATGTCTTCGTGCCCTTAGAAACCATTGACGGTGACCAGCAAAGCTCCTCTGAGTCGAGGATGATGACTCTCCTGCTGCTGACAATGCTGCATCCAAGTCTCCTACGCCAGAGGAATGAAAAACACTTTGTAATATTTGTTTCCTCTGGTTTGATGTATGCGGAAAAACTACTAAGTTATCTTAAGGCAGAAAAACAATAGGTGTAATTTCCTACGACTTAAGCACTGGTTCCAGCATGTAATTATTTTTTATGCAAGTGTTGGCTTATCCATTACTCTGGTTTTTATGCTTGAACTTTCGTGAGTCGGAAGACTCATAGTCGGAACCATGTGCTCAGGTGATGATGCCCAATGGCACCGTCAAACCTAAGCTCAAAATTGCCGACAACAAGTGCCGAAAGTCACTACTCCAGAATCCACATAAAAACAACAAAGAACGTGTAGACCAAAAAACTTAAGCTAACGCCCGTAGGCAGAATTTTCACAAGTGCAAATGCAAACTTGCGCATAAAGGTTTTATACGATCAAAAAATGAACACTAAAGGAGGTAAAAGACTCAGAAATATGAGTGAACCAAAGAGATTTATTTCATTGATCATATAAGAGGTACACAGTAGATGAAAATATGCTAAGTGTAAAAAGGACATAGCTGTGCTATGTTCCATGGCCGATCAAGCTCCGGGTAGTCATCATCCGGGTCACGTCGCTTACGCTTATGATCTTCGCTGGGTCTATCCTCAAGTTCACGATTGTCAACGAGGTAGTAAGACCCATTGAGCAACGCCTTGCTTATGATGAACGGTCCTTCCCATGGCGGGGATAATTTGTGTGACTTCTTCTGCTTAAGTCGGAGCACCAGACCCCCCTCTTTAAACGAGTGATGCCAAACGCGGCGACTATGGTAGCTGCGTAGCTTCTACTGGTAGATGGCGGATCTTTGGCATGCCAAAATGCGCTCTTCCTTGAGAAGGTCCACATCTAGGCGTCTGGATTCTTCAGCGTCATCTTCATCGTAGGCGGCAACTCTTGGTGCATCGTGAAGGATGTCGGAAGGCAGGATGGCTTCTGCTCCATATACCATGAAGTAAGGGGTGTAGCCGGTGGATCTGTTGGGTGTAGTTCGTAAACTCCACAGCATAGATGGTAGTTCCTCCGCCCAGGCTCCAGCTGCTCTATGTAGCGATGCCTCTAGACGTGGCTTGATTCCCTGTAGAATTAATCCATTGGCTCGCTCAACTTGTCCATTGGACTGTGGGTGTGCCACGGACGCTAGGTCAAGTCGGATGCCCTTGTCCCAACAATAAGCTTCCACTTCTCTGAGTGATAATTTGATGCCGTTGTCGGTGATGATGCTATGTGGCAGACCAAATCTCACCACTAGATCTCGGACAAACCTAAGGGCAGCTGCCCCATCAAGATTTCTAATGGGTTTAGCTTCTATCCATTTGGTAAATTTATCAACTGCTACTAGCAGATGCGTAAAACCACATGGTGCCGTCTGTAATGGACCAACCATGTCTAGCCCCCAGACTGCAAACAACCAAGTTATTGGTATTGTTTGCAATTCTTTAGCTGGAACATGGGGTAGTCGGGCATAATACTGGCATCCCATGCATGTGTCAACCAGCTTGTCGGCGTCCGCCTTCGCGGTCAGCCAGTAGAATCCTTGCCGGAAGGCTTTGGCAACCAATGATCGAGGAGCGGCGTGATGCCCGCAATCTCCGAGATGGATCTCATGTAGGATTTGAATACCTTCTTGCTGGAAAACACACTTAAGGTATACACCAGTGGTGCTTCTTTTGTAGAGTTGTCCATTGATTATGGTATAGCCCTTTGCTCGATGTACTATTTGCCGTCTTTCGACTTCATCGTCGGGCAAAGTTCCGTGTACGAGATATTACATGAACGGTTGTGTCCAAGCCGGAGGGACCTTTGTCACTATGTGAATGAAAGAGTCAACTCTATCCAGGTTGTCGATGTCTGCTCCCTTCACGGATGGTGTCCGTAGATGCTGCAGGAAAACGCCAGGTGGAATTCGCTTGCACCCTGATCCAAGCTTAGACAATAGATCAGCCGCCTCATTTTGCTCCCTAGGTACATACTTGACTTCGTAGCCTAAGAATCTCTTGGATATCTCATCCACTTCATCGCGATATGCCACCATCATAGGGTTCCACGCATTCCAGGTGCCAGCCACCTGCTGGGCAACCAAGTCGGAATCTCCACAGCAAACTATGCGTTTGATGCCAATATCATTGGCTACGCGTAGTCCGTGAATGAGTGCTTCATACTCCGCCATGTTGTTCGTAGCCTCGAAGTGGATCTGCAGAACATAGTGTAGCTTTTCCCTGATTGGTGACTGTAACAGTACACCAGCCCCCGAGCCATTGAGTAGCTTTGATCCGTTAAAGTGCTTTACCTAGTATTCTGGCTCCGGAATTGGGGTAGCATCTGGCATCTCCGTCCAATCTGCGATAAAATCCGCCAAGGCTTGTGACTTGATAGCGTCGCGTCTCTTGTAGGTGATCTCGAAGGCGGCAAGTTCAATGCCCCAATTCGCGACCCTTCCTGTAGTGTCGCTGTTATTGATGATGTCGGACAGTGGAGCCTTGCTCACAACTGTGATAGGGTGCTCCTGGAAGTAGTGCCTTAGCTTCTGAGAAGCAAGGAACACTCCATAAGCTATCTTTTGGTAGTGCGGGTAACGCTGCTTGGACTCCGTAAAGACCTCACTTACATAGTAAACTGGTCATTGAACTCCGTACTCATGCCCTGGTTCTTTCCGCTCTACCACGACGACGATGCTGATTACCCGGTTGGTGGCCGCCATGTAGATTAACATAGGCTCCCCAGTCTCGGGTGCTGCAAGGATAGGTGCCGAGGATAGTGTTTCTTTTAGCTGCTTTAGTCCTGCATCTGCCACGTCCATCCATGTAAATTTGTCTGCCTTCTTCAACAACTTGTATAGCGGCAGAGCCTTCTCTCTAAGTCGGCTGACGAACCGACTAACCGTTGCAACGCAACCTGTTAGCCGTTGTATCTCCTTCAGGCATGTCAGACGGTTTATGTTTAGGCCCACGAGGGGTCATATTAGAACGCTGATTGAACTATACAATCAGCTCCTTTCCTTTATCCGAATCCAGGGTCTCGAAACCCTGGAACTCTACATGAACCGAATCCAATGCAGGAACCTGCATTGGTTTCTCCTTTCTTTTCTTTATTCTATTCTTTATAAGTACATAACTATTAAAGGGAGCCTTCGGCCTTACTTAAAATAGAGTACTTTCTTTAGAAATAAATACCTGGTTATGAGGGGAAAAGGTTCCCCCCATGAGGATCGGCCTATCGGCCTTTCCCTCATTCCCCCCTTCCAAAGGACTGGAACGGATAAAGCTAGATCTATTCTTTGACAAGTGACTAGCTTTGCCTTCTACTTAAACTGGAACTGATCTACCCCTGCCCCTATCAAGGGGTTCCGAAGAGACATACTTTATAAACAAAAAGGGAGTCGCTTGACTACCCCAACCCCTATCAAGGGGCTCCGAAGGGACTTAGTTTTAAACACCTTTCCCTCGGATAGCTGGTATACCCCAAACCCCTAGCAAGGGCTTCTCTAAAGACAAAGAAAACAAAAGAAAAGACAAGAACAAGGGAAGGAAGAGACTATTTATAAGCGAAAAAAGGGTTAGCCTCTCTCCATTCCTTTTAGTCTTCCTCTCCCGAACCTAACCCCCCGGTCAGATCAGTTCAGTTGAAGAGATATCCTCTTCCTATTACGGTCTCCCGAGTCGACCTCCCCTAGAAGGCACTTCGTGACGCTCCGAGATGAGGCATCTCTCCGACTCTCGATCCATTACGACCGCTCACTTTACTTAAGCGGTCTAGATGTATCGACTGCGCACTTTACTTCGCTCTTTCACAAGTAGCTCACTCAGAGTGCTGGCTTCCCAGGGGTCATAGTAATTGGATTTCTCTTCGCCTTACCTGATCTTCCCTCCCCCAAGGGAAGACAGTTTTCTCACTCCGTTCGTTTCATCAACCCCCCAGCCCCCAATCTTGGGGGGTGAAAAGGAACAATAACAATAAAGATCGGAAAAGAATGACTAAGAAGCCTTCGGTATATTTGGTCATTCATTTCCTTAATAATTGGAACAGGTGGCGCCTGCAGCGTGCCCGGGCACTGTGGCATTCCGTGTGTTGCACTGCATGATTGCACTCTGTGGGGTCCCTTATTCAGGGTTTCGCCTCACTCTTTTGAGTTCGTCTCATACATCTTAGGATCAAGTGACACTTGTGTGTTCACTCTTGCTGATTCGGCATCGAGTCACTCTTTTGAGTTCGACTCTCTACCTGCTTATGGCTCGAGCTCGCCTTCGGCTCCTCTCCCCAATTTAGTTGTGGAACTAGACTTCCTTATTATTCCCTAAAGGGTTATGAAGGCATGTCAGTAAAGCAAGTGAAGACTTTTAGCGTATCATGATCATAGAATTAGGGCTGTGATGAGTCGGATATCGATAAGCCGGCATTGTCCTTGAAGGGGGCGAAGCTATACCAGAAAAAAAGACCAATATAAATGTTATGGAAGACATGGGATATATATAAAATGCATGTGTTTACTAACCGAATTGACGATTAAGTCAGATGGTTAGTGAACATATTCTAGTCATTCCCATCCATGACAGCACATATTGTTTAATACTTTGCTATTGGTCTTCCGGGTAGAGAGCCTAGCAGATGGGGCCCCTATTCCGTGCGAGAGGAATCGCGCACATCACCAGGGAGAAATCGTACGTGCGCGTATATAGTATTGGCATCCAAATATGCTTGTGACTGGCATCGACAGATGCTTGGCAAATCTATTTGGAATTTGTCCATTCGGTCTATTCATTTCATTAATAAGTTTTTCCTTTAACCTTTCCTTAATTAATAAATTCTTTATTATTGTATTGATTGTACATCAGGAAATAGCATAGCTATTGACTTGATGGTTACTCCAATCCAGAGGAAAAAGAATTCTGACTATATAAACATTCAAGGATCGCATGTTTCACATGCTCGATGTATGACCCCACGAGGGGTCATATTAGAACACTGATTGAACTATACAATCAGCTCCTTTCCTTTATCCGAATCCAGGGTCTCGAAACCCTGGAACTCTATATGAACCGAATCCAATGCAGGAACCTACATTGATTTCTCCTTTCTTTTCTTTATTCTATTCTTTAGAAGTACATAACTATTAAAGGGAGCCTTCGGCCTTACTTAAAATAGAGTACTTTCTTTAAAAAGAAATACCTGGTTATGAGGGGAAAAGGTTTCCCCCCATGAGGATCGGCCTATCATCCTTCCCCTCATTCCCCCCTTCCAAAGGACTGGAACGGCTAAAGCTAGATCTATTCTTTGACAAGTGACTAGCTTTGCCTTCTACTTAAACTGGAACTGATCTACCCCTGCCCCTATCAAGGGGTTCCGAAGAGACATACTTTATAAACAAAAGGGAGTCGCTTGACTACCCCAACCCCTATCAAGGGGCTCCGAAGGGACTTAGTTTTAAACACCTTTCCCTTGGATAGCTGGTCTACCCCAAACCCCTAGCAAGGGGATTCTCTAAAGACAAAGAAAACAAAAGAAAAGACAAGAACAAGGGAAGGAAGAGACTATTTATAAGCGAAACAAGGGTTAGCCTCTCTCCATTCCTTTTAGTCTTCCTCTCCCGAACCTACCCCCCGGTCAGATCAGTTCAGTTGAAGAGATATCCTCTTTCTATTACGGTCTCCCGAGTCGACCTCCCCTGGAAGACACTTCATGACGCTCCGAGATGAGGCATCTCTCCGACTCTCGATCCATTATGACTGCTCACTTTACTTAAGCGGTCTAGATGTATCGACTGCGCACTTTCCTTCGCTCTTTCACAAGTAGCTCACTCAGAGTGCTGTCTTCCCAGGGGTCATAGTAATTGGATATCTGTTGGGGAGATGACCTCGGGTAGGGTAAAGACGGGGAAAGACGAAAGGAAGTTGCCCGTCTAGTTTCCGAGTTACTGTCTGAGTCGGCCGAATCCTGTAGAGGTCGGCCAAGACAGGGAAGGGCAGGACCCTTATGATAATGGCAAGGCATTACCCGGCCGAGATACTACGTAAGTCGGCCGGGTTAGCCCGAATAATCTTAATACAGGTAAAGGATGAGCCGAGTTACGCGAGGCAGGGCCGAATGATACGAAGCTTACAGGAGAAGGAGAAACCTAAAGTCAAACTCTAGCTGCAGGCTAGGAAGAATCTGAGCGGAGCCAAGCACAAGGGACAAAGGCGCTCGGCGTCAGAGGGGTCGAAGGAGGTCACGGATGATGGGGATGTACCTACCGGGGTATACCCACCAGGACGTTTCCGACTGGTCCAAAGAACTGGCGAGTGGGCCTGTGAGACGACGACTGGATCAAAGCCTGGCGTGGATCCAAGCGACTGGAAGCTGAAGGCCCAGGCGAGTAGATAGGCCCAGTCGGATTAGGTTAAACAAGCACCGAAGCCTTAACTGATTCAGTTGAGATATGTAAACCCTAGGGGAGGTGAGCCTATATAAACCTCCCTGCAGGGCGTGTAGAGATACGTTCCATCATACACCCAAGCGACTCGCCGCCTAGCCGTCGAGCTCGCCCATTGTATCACATCCATAATACAATCTAGCAGGAGTAGGTCTTTACCCTCCGGGGGGCCGAACCTGGGTAAAACCCTGTGTCTCCGCCCTCATCTCGCACCGCAGATGGCTGGCCGCCCTTGCCCCTCGTTCTACTACTCGCTGCCGATTGCAGCATCTGCCGTGACCATTCCCACGACAATGGCGCCCACCGTGGGGCCTGGCCGGTCTGGCCAGTGTTCTGCGGCGAGATCCAATCCGCCCATCAACGAGTCGGTCGCCACCGGCCGCATGATAGCGATTGGTGAGATGCTCCAGATCTTGCCAAGCAGCTACGTCCCGGCGGCGCGACCCATCACGCACAGCATGATCCTGCCAGTGGGCACGATCAGCCTCTTCGTCGGCCTCACCGACATCATCGTCTCGGAGGACTCGGCTCGCATCCGCGAGTCGCCGCCACGCGATCGGCTCTCTGAGAGCCAGGTCCGCACCATCCATCGCCTCGTCTCCGAGTATAACTCGGCCCACAACGACGTGGCCGAAAACTCCACGGCCGTGGAAGACGCGACCCTCAACGACGACGCCGACTCGGCGACCCCGGCGTCACTCGCTGGATCCATCACCACGGCTTCGCCCACGAGCTCCATCACCCAGGTCTCCAATGCGGGAGACTTCGAGGATCCCTCCATCCTTGGGATCTTCGACTTTGACTCCGGGTCGGAAAACTCCGCCGATCTCCGTGACGGGACCGGCCGTCACGCCGCAACCTATATGGCGACTGGCACCGATCCGCCGGAGGACCCGTTCTCCACTCCGATCCCTCCCAACGCCATGTCAACGGAGGTCGAGGAACTCCGCCTGAAGCTGGCGGAGGCCGGCCGCAAGGAACAGGCCGAGCGCGAAAAATTTCGCCTCGAGCAGGTGACGGCGCAGGAGCTGTCGCGTTACCACGCACAACGGATTAGGACGCGCCTGAACCCTACCGTTCAGGGGCGCGCCCTGAACTTCGACGACGAAAACGACCCGGCCCGTGCGGCCGAGCGCGCGATCTGCGAAAACGCGCCACCAGGAGGAAGCGCCCGGCCCCCTCCAGGGTCGACGGTGATGGGCGCCCCACCTCCACCCAACCGCACACCCCCCAGGGACCAGCCGCGAATAGTAGTCTCCTCACGGGAGCGAGACACAAACGGCCTCCCACTGTTCTCCACCCTGATGGACAACCTCGTGGCAGGCCGAGCAGCAGCCGACAACATCACGGCCACCAGCGACGGCGCCCTACAGATCCAGTACGTCAGGGCCCTGCTCGCAAAGGCCGTCGAGCAGCAAAACGCAGGCGCCGACTCGCAGGGTCGAGTGTACTCGCGTTCTTCGGGAAGCAGAGCGGCCTCCAGCGGCCGCCCACTGGCGGCAAACACCCTCAACTGCCCGCCACAAGAGCCATTGCAGCTCCAACACCGACCCGCGAACGCGGCACTCTCCACCAACGACCCCAGGCCAGCGACCAACTTCGTCGCCGCCAACGGTCAACCCATCGACGCCCGCACCCACATCATCAACAACCAAAGCTGGCGCGCACGCCAGCCCGACGACCTGCGACACACCTTAACCAATCACCGCGACGGCGAGCCCATGGGGTCACTCAGTCGACTCGGCCCCAAGTGCTTCGGACCAATGATCCGAGGCAAGAAGTACCCGCCAAACTTCAAGGCGCCAAAGGAGATAGAAAAGTACGACCCCTCGTACGACCCCGCCGTATGGCTCGATACATACCTCATGGCAATGGGGATCGCAGGCCACACTGACCTGCTAGCCGCCCGCTACCTCCCCCTGATGATGGAGGGGACGTGCAGGCAGTGGATCAACACCCTCCCCCAGGATAGCATTGACTCCTGGGAGGAGATGCGCGACGCCTTCGTCAGGCATTTCGAGTGCTCCTACACCCGCGTCACCACCATCGAGGACCTGGAGCGATGCGTCCAGGGACCCCGTGAGTCGACCCGCAACTGGGTCCAACGGTGGCAGGAACTTTGGTACAACGCGGTCGGCATCCACCCGGACACCGCGATCCATTGCTTCAAGACCTCGTGCCGCTACGAGCCGCTGGTCGCCAAGCTCAAGCGACACTCTCGCACTCTCGACAACATACCGGACCTCCTCGAGATCGCCAAACGATACGCGGAGGAAGATCCAAACCAGGAAACCGACGACGAGTCGGGGGGTCAACGCCGCACGAGCGGCAACGACAGCGGACGATGGTCCGACCTACGCTACAGCAACACTCGCCTCACCGGCAAGCGCCGCAGTGACGGGCGAGTCGACTTCGTCGCCAATGCCGGGCACGCACAACGCGAGCCCAAGAGCTTCCGCCGCGACGGAGGACAACGCCGCGACGGTGGAAACTACAAGGCCAAGCCAAGGTTCGATCCTGCGGCCCTTCTTAACCAACCTTGCGCGTTTCATAGCAGGGAAGGGAAGCCCGCAACACACACAACCGCCGACTGCCACACCCTCAGGGAGATCGAGAAGGCACTACGAGCAAGGGAGGACCCCGACAACAACCCGCCAAACGGCGGCAAGTTCGGCAACGTGGCCGGGTTGCTCCATACCTTCACCGGCTTCAACACGAAGCGCGAGAAGAAGGTCATCACCCGCGCCGTCGCCGTCAACGCGGTGGCCCAGGTGGACGTTCCTCAGTTCCTCAACTGGTCGGAGCAACCAATCACCTGGAGCCGCCATGACCACTCGCCGCGCATCGAGTATCCAGGGCGAGTCGCCTTGGTGGTCAAGCCAAAGGTGGGCGACTACTGGCTCCCCAAGACATTGATGGACGGCGACAGCTCCATCAACATCCTATACCTGGACACCTTCAGGCGGCTGTGGCTCCCGCAGTCGATGATCGAGACAACCCACACCACGTTCCACGGCATCGTCCCCGGTCGGAAGGCGTACCCGATCGGCAAGGTCACGCTACCAGTCACCTTCGGCACCCCAGCAAACTTCCGCACCGAGCGGATCGTCTTCGAGCTGGTGCCCTTCGACAGCCCCTACCACTGCGTCCTGGGGCACCAGGAGTTCGCCAAGTTCATGGTAGCGCCACACTACGCGTACAACGCGATGAAGCTCCCTGGGCCGTGTGGCGTCATCACCATCAACGGCGACCCCGACATGGCCGCCGAGTGCGAGGCCAAAGGAGCCGAGCTCGCCGATGCTGTCATCGCGGCAGAGGCCAACCACGCTGACAAGCTCGCCAAGTACGCGAGCGGGGTGAACAATGACGACCCCACCATACTCAAGAAGCCCAACTCGGAGGGTGCAAACACTTCAGCCTTCGAGGCAACGACGCACACTCGCACCGTCGAGCTGGTCCCAGGCGACTCTAGCCAGACGGTGACGATCGGAACAGGGACGAGCCCAGCCTAGGAAGGCGCACTCATCGAGTTCCTCCGTGAGAACAGGGATATCTTTGCATGGAAGCCCTCCGACATGCCTGGTGTCCCTAGGGAGCTCGCTGAGCACAAACTAAACGCCGACCCCAAAGTGCGACCCGTCAAGCAGTCGCTGCGGCCCTTCAATGAAGAGCGCCGCCGAGCCATTGCCGAGGAAGTGCAGCGTCTACTCGCTGCAGGCTTCATCCGGCCAATCAAGTACTCCAAGTGGCTGGCAAACCCAGTCCTGGTCGAGAAGAAGAACGGCACCTGGAGGATGTGTATCGACTACACAAACTTGAACAGCGCCTGCCCAAAGGAGCAGTTCGTCCTCCCGCGGATCGACCAAATAATCGACTCCACCGCGGGCTCGGAGTCTCTATGTTTCCTCGACGCCTACTCTGGATATAACTAGATCAAGATGGCTGTCGAGGACGAGCAGAAGACGGCGTTCATCACGCCATTCGAAGCCTTCTGCTACACCGCCATGACCTTCAGCCTCAAGAACGCCGGGGCGACCTACCAGCGGTGCATGTAGGAGTGCCTAGCGAGCCAAATTGGCCGCAACATCCACGTCTACATCGATGACGTGGTCGTAAAATCCGCTCGCCAGGATGATCTCCTCGCCGACCTGGCGGAAACATTCGCCAACTTGCGAAGATACAAGATAAAGCTTAACCCAGGCAAATGCATCTTCGGTGTACCAGCAGGGCAACTACTGGGTTACGTCGTCTCCAAGCGCGGGATCGAGGCGAACCCAACCAAGATCAACATGATCGCCCGACTCGGCAAACCCGAGTGCCTCCGCGACGTCCAGAAGCTGGCCGGGCGAGTAGCGGCTCTCAGTCGCTTCATCCCCCGCCTGGGCGAAAAGGCGATGCCCCTATACCGCCTGATGCGCAAGAACCCCACATTCCAGTGGGACAAGGAGGCAGACGACGCGCTCCGCGACCTCAAGAAGGTGCTACTCGCCGCCCCGGCCGACAAAGAACCCATGCTGGTTTACGTCGCGGCTTCCGAGCGTGTAGTCAGCGCTGTCATGGTCGTCGAGCGACCGGAGGAAGGAAAGGAGCGCCCAGTACAGCGACCGGTGTACTACATCAGCGAGGTATACGCGGTTTTCAGGGCACAGCGACGCCTGCCGCACTACTTCCAGGAGCACCCGATCACGATCGTCTCCTCAGCACCGTTGCAGGACATCATCCGCAACCGTGAGGCGACCGGGCGAGTCGCCAAGTGGGCCGTCGAGATCGACGTCCACAACATCAAATACGAGCCACGAAAATCAATCAAGTCGCAGGCCCTAGCGAACTTCATCGCCGACTGGGAAGAGGCCCAGCAGCCAGAGAAGCTGCCATACTTCCATTACTGGAGCCTGCACTTCGACGGCTCCAAGAACGCGGACGGCGCAGGCGCAGGGATCGTGCTAACTTCACCGAAGGGCGACAAGCTCCGTTACGTCCTCTGCCTCGACTTCACACCCTGCACCAACAACATGGCCGAGAACGAGGCCTTACTCCACGGCATGCGAGTTGCTAGGGAGATGAATGTCAACCGCCTACGCTACTATGGAGACTCCGACCTCGTCGCCGGGCAAGTCGCTGGTACCTGCGACGCCGTCTCCCCCACCATGGCGGCTTACCGCCAAGCAGTGGACAAGCTGGGCGGACACTTCGCAGGCTACTCCGTCGAGTGGATCGACAGGTGGAAGAACGAGGAGGCCGACGCACTCTCTCACATTGGGTCGGCTCGACTCGCACCACCCGCCGGTGTCTTCCTCGACACGATCACCAAGCCATCAGTCTCTCCCCCGAGGGAGATCGACATCGGAGTCCCGCTGCAGCCAGAGGCAGCCCTGGTCGCACTCGTCACCGAGCCGGACGACTGGACCAAGCCCTACATCGCCTACCTGGAGGCTGGCACCTTGCCGGCAGACGAGACGGATGCTCGGATGGTCGCACGCCGATGCAAATCATTCACCATCATCGACGGCGAGCTACACAAGCGAAGCATCACTGGCGTGTTCCAACGCTGCGTCCAACCGGCCGAAGGACGCAAGATCCTCCACGACGTACACTCCGGCGATTGTGGCCACCACGCCGGTGCCTGCTCCCTGGTCGCCAAGGCTATGCGGCACGGCTTTTACTGGCCCACCGCACACGCCGACGCTGTCGACATCGTCCAGCGGTGCGCCGGGTGCCAAAAATACACCAATCAGACGCACGTGCCGAGCTCGGCGCTGAAGACAATCCCCATCACCTGGCCATTCGCCGTATGGGGCATGGACATGGTGGGCCCCTTCAAGAAGGCTCCCTCCGGCTACACCCACCTCCTGGTCGCGGTCGACAAATTCACAAAGTGGGTGGAGGCCAAGCCAGTCCGGAAATGCGACGGGAAGACCGCCACAAAATTCCTACGCGAGCTCATATATCGCTACGGGTTCCCCAACAGCATCATTACAGACAACGGCACTAACTTCGCCAAAGGAGCCATGGCTGAATTTTGCGAGGAACACCACATCCGGCTCGATCTCGCATCAGTCGCCCACCCGGAGTCCAACGGCCAGGCGGAACGGGCCAATCAAAGCATCCTCCACGGCCTGAAGCCGCGACTCCAAGTACCACTCGAGCGCACCGCCGGGTGCTGGGTCGAGGAGCTACCCTCCGTCATCTGGGGAATCCGCACCTCGGTCAACAGGTCGACAGGATTCACCCCCTTCTTCATGGTGTACGGCATCGAGGCAGTCATGCCCACCGACCTTAAGCACGACTCGCCGAGGGTCGTCCACTACACGGAGGCTGCGAACGAACTCGCACGACAGGATGGAGTCGATCAACTCGACGAGGCACGCGACCTAGCCCGCTCGCGCACCGCCATCTACCAACAAGGACTCCGCCGCTACCACAGCCGGCGGGTGAAAACTCGCACCTTCCAAGAAGGCGACCTGGTGCTGCGCCTCATCCAGGACAAGAAGGGCATGCACAAACTTTCCCCTCCATGGGAGGGACCATTTGCCATCGGGCGTGTACTCGGCAACGACGCCTACTACCTCATCGACGTCCGCGGGGACGACGAACTTGACGTCAAGCGACCATGGAATGTAAACCTCCTACGGAAGTTCTATTCCTAGAACGCCACATATGTACTCTCCGGTCGCTATGAAATAAAAAGAATTGGTTACCGCAAA
Source organism: Avena sativa (assembly GCA_916181665.1). NCBI lineage: Eukaryota > Viridiplantae > Streptophyta > Magnoliopsida > Poales > Poaceae > Avena > Avena sativa. The sequence goes on from OV702294.1 coordinate 97,420,769, forward strand.
TTGAGCTTACTCTCCGTGTCTTGTGCCACTCGCACTCGTAATAACAACGTCAAGCTAACCGCAGAAGTCAACCTTTGGTAAAGCGATCGGCACGGCCAAGTAGTGCGATGCAAAAGCACTGAGCTACCTCAGGTTTTGCATCGTCCATGAAAAACGCCTACCCGGAGCCCCACTGGAGTCGCCTAGCCCGACTGGCTCTACGAGCCAAGACAACTGCCTTCGCTTCTCACAGCGACCATGATCCTCCGCATCCTCGACATAGCGAGTCGAACGGCCACGTACCACGCTCGGGAACTGACGACCAGTTCAGCGCGAGCGGCTTGGGAAAACGCCAAGTATGAGAGCATGCCCAGGACTCGCCATGCGACTGACCCCACGGGCCAGGCAGGAGTGATGCGCTCAAACCAACGCGCCAAGTCCTCACCTACCCTCGAGTCGCGACTAGAACAACCAAGTACCACGCTCGGGGACTCGGCCATCCGACCTCGTTCGCGCAAGGGAAAACGGTGAAGTACAGAGCGCTCAAGGGAGTCGCCTAGCGACTAGCTCTTCAAGTCCGGGCGAGTCGACCACAATAAACAAAACATTTCAAACCACAAAAAGATCACACACGAGGAAAACCCCACAAAAGGGCGGACGCGCTCGGGGACTCGTTCAAAACCTCAATCACAAAACACATGTCAAATCCCAAAATAGACACGACGTCTCATTCATTAGCATGCATCATTGTTTCAAATTACAAAATACGCCTAAACGGCGGACCTGCTACTAGTGCCCCAGGGCAAACTATCCTATTCTGTAGGCTTCAACGATTACTCTCCAGCACCCTGGCGACTGCGGATGAATGGCGTGTAAGGGTTCGATGGGTACGTCGTCAGTTCACCCGCCATCGCCGCGCGGAAGGGCTGCTCGACCTTGAAGTCCCGATGCTGCGGCTCGGGGTCGTTGGGCGCGACGACCGTCTCCTGGTACGGTAGGAGGTCGCCCATTGCCCAGACACGCTCAGAGTACATCGCAGCGTGGTCCATCAACTTGAGCACCTCGGACAGCTCCACTGCGCCGGTCGACGATGGGTAGCCACTCATCACGTCGTCGATGTCGAAATCCTCCGGAAAGTGAGCAAGTCCAAGGCTAAGCGCCGTCGCCGCTCCGCGCCGAAACGCCGATCGCGTCATGAATTCAACGACTACAGGCGCCTTCTCCAAGTACTTCCACACCTCGACGAGGTCGCTCGGAATTACTTCCGTGGGAGATATCTCCTGGAGGTAGGCGCGGATACACGTCGCCGACAACGTCGCCGAATCCACGAGCATGGACACACACTGCCGCGCGTCGAACGAGCTCGCTTCTTCCACGCTATCAAGGATGCGACCTGCGAATGGAAGAAAACAATAAGTACATCGGGTACCACAACAGTACACATGTTATTGGCAGAGGCAGATACACTCACCAATCAAGGGGCGGGAGAGATCCGTGATGAAGCATTGAAGCGCAGTATAGTCGTCCTGAAGCCCAGCAACAAGGGCGTCGGACACTTTACGATCCTCTGCGGCGGCGGTAATAGCGGCCTTGGCGCGCCCATCCGCCGAGTTTGCTTCCTCCTTCGCCTCCTTCAGCTCGCGCTCAAGTTCAGCGATTCGCTTTTCAGCCGAGCCCAATGCTGATTGAGCTGCTGCCAATTCACCCGCTGGGACAAGCCCCTGGCGGGCTTCCTCCGCCTTCGCGGCAACCGCCTGAAGCCCCTTGTTCGCCTCCTGGACGGTGGCTAGCTCCTTCTCCGCGCGGCGCTTCGCGGCCAACCGGTCAGCCGATTCACGTTGCAGACCCTACACATCATTCAAACAGTTAGTCAAAGCACATCCTAAGTGCCCACCCGCTGAAATTCAGCGAGTGCGCACTCTGGGACTGGCAATCAAAAAACTCCTAAGTGTCCACCCGCTGAAATTCAGCGAGTGCGCACTCGGGGACTGGCAATCAAAAAACACCTAAGTGTCCACCCGCTGAAATTCAGCGAGTGCGCACTCGGGGACTGGCAATCAAAAAACTCCTAAGTGCCCACCCGCTGAAATTCAGCGAATGCGCACTCGGGGACTGGACGCGAAAAATAACGGCTATACATTAAAAGGATCAGACCGCTGCAACACACTGACCTGATCCTCGGGGACTGGACATACCTGGATGGCTGCGCCAAGCATGCCATGAAGCTGTATCGCGTCCACGGACGGGAGGAAAGCTGGCGTGTGCCCACGAAGCTGCTCGACTTCCACGTCGGCGACCCCAGGTGCACGGCTCGATGGCGAAGTCCCACTCGCTGTGGCCACTTTGGCCATGAAGCGCGGGAACGTCGCGATGGAGGCACCCGCACCAAAGGAGGTCGGCTCGGCCGCACTAGGCAGGGGAGCGCCCTCCTTCGTGGATGCAGCCGCTTCTGGTGCGGGTTCGGTCGGCGCAACTGCCGTTCGTCAGAGATCGTAACGACATCATCACCCTTGGCCTTCTTGCCACCATCTGTAGGGACGACGACCTCGTCCGCCTTCCGCTTATGGGAAGGATCCTCTTCGCTGACGACGGATGGCACCTTAGCCACGGTCGGGTGGCCCATCTTCTTCACTCTGGTCCTATAAATCAATCGCGTAAGCAAGATAATTCAAACTCCTATGGAAGACAAAGATAGGTGAGCAGACTCACTTGGCGACCGGAATGAAGCGCAGCCCCGTGCGGAGGCCAGCCGGCTTCTCCAGTTCAGGGCCCAGTCGGCGGCTGAGCCCCATCTCCAGGACGTCGCGTGCCCAAGACACGGACGGCTTCTTCGTCGTCGAGGCTGCAACGGGAGCCCCTGGGACTTCTTCGGCAGGAGCTTCCCTGCGAGGTGAGGTCGCTGCAGCCGGAGCGTCCCCCAGCCCAGAGACTGGGGCGAATGGCGGGGGCATCGAGGCCAGTGGCACCTCAACGGTGACCGTGTCCAGCGCGGCAGCCGTCGATGGTGCCTCGTCCTTGGCTGGGCTGGGAGCGTCGGAACTGCTCGCCGAGTGCGGTGGCGAGGCCGGCCTCGTCGGCTTCGTCTTCCTTTTTGGAGGGGCCTTCGCCTCCTTCTCTTTCTTCTTCTTCTTCTTCTTCTTCTTCTTCTTCTTCTTCTTCTTCTTCTTCTTCTTCTTCTTCTTCTTCTTCTTCTTCTTCTTCTTCTTCTTCTTCTTCTTCTTCTTCTTCTTCTTCTTCTTCTTCTTCTTCTTCTTCTTCTTCTTCGACGGAGTAGCCTAGCAGCGCGAGGTGGTCTCCGGAAGCTCTTCTTCGTCATCATGATGCTCGAGGCTTTTGCTCGCCTCGAGCTCGCGTTGACGTTGCCCGCGGGTCTTGCGGGCCAGCGGGGCAACCTCCTCCTCAGACTCGTCGTCGCTGTCGTTCTCGTCGCTCCTGGCGTCGCCCTTGGTGAGAAGCGACTCGCCCATGTCCTGGACGGACGACCTCGAATTCTCATCGTCCGAAGGCGGGAGCCACCCTTCCACCACTTAGAACAGCTGCAATGAAGTCAAGATGAAATTAGAATGACCGCGACTGCAAAAGAACTGCGACTGCGAATGATATAAGGTGATTACCGTTGGGGCTGAACGCTTCGCGGTGTAGGGGGCGACCCCAGCCTGAGCGTCCAGGTACACCGCCTGGGTGATCTTCTTCAGGGCCGCGGTGTAGTCCTCGAGCCTCCACTCGGCTAGGCTGGCCTTCGTCGAGTCCTCCCGGCCCATGCATTGGTACATGTAGTGGTCGCGCCGGGCAAGAGGGACGAGCCGCCGCCCGAGCCAGCAGTTGTATAGATTGATCGTTTGGAGGCCCTTTTTCTTCAAGCCGCGGATGGTTTGGAGCATCTCGTCCACGACCATCCGCTGGTCGCTGGGGAGCTTGCCGACTTGAAGACGGCGCGGCTCGGACCGGTTGGCGGAGTACCGTGGGATCGCCGTCTCGCCCTCCGGGGTCGCCTCGGAGACATAGAACCACGACTTCTTCCAGTCGCTCGCTGCCTTGGCGGGCAGCATCAGGTCAAAGAATGAGGCCTTCGACTTCAACTGGAAGGTTAGGCCGCCCGCGGCGAGCATTGGGCCGCCCGCCTCCTCGCGGCTGATCCGTCCGTGGAACAGATCTTGCCACAGAGGGAAGTAGGGCTGGCAGCCCAAGTAGCACTCGCAGAACGCCACAAAGATGGCGAGCTGCTCGATGCTGTGGGGACCCAGATCCGACGGCTGGATCCCGTAGTAGGCGCAGAAGCGCCGGAAGAACAAGGACGTGGGGAATCCCAGTCCCCGTTCCAGGTGGCTGGTGAAGCAGATGAATTCCCCCTCGCGCGGGTTCGGGGTCACCTCTCCGGCCGCGAGGATGCGCCAACAGCCGGCGCGCAGAATCCCGGCCTCCTCGAAGGACGCCAGTTGCACCCTCGTACATTTAGATCTCCCCCAAGGTTCGGTGGAGAGGGCCATGGCGGAAGGTTTTTCGGGGGGTCGAAGGATTTCGGGTCGGCTGGATCGCAATGCGAAGGAAGGCGAGAATGTGTGCAGTCGGAGGAAATGGCGAGAAGATGGCTCTCTGATCGACTGCCATTCCCCTTATATAGCGGTTGTTACCTGCCAAATCAGGAGGCCGTTACTACGCGGTGATTACGCCAAAAGTTATCGTTGGATTACCGCAACGGCTAGTTTGACCATGCTTAACGGTCCATCTTCAGCCACTCGGCTCGCCGACTTGATCGCTACGACAGTGATTCGCCGACTCGACTCGCCAAAGCTGCGATTAGAATGACTAGTTTTTCCTTTATACAGGAGCCCGCCGATGATTCGACTGGATGTCTACTATGAAGCCGTATACTCCGACTGCCAGCAGCCACCTACGCCCAACTGACGACGGCCTCGGGGACTACTGATGGGGATGTACCTACTGGGGTATACCCAGCAGGATGTTTCCGACTGGTCCAAAGAACTGGTGAGTGGGCCTATGAGACGGCGACTGGATCAAAGCCCGGCGTGGATCCAAGCGACTGGAAGCTGAAGGCCCAGGCGAGTAGATAGGCCCAGTCGGATTAGGTTAAACAAGCACCAAAGCCTTAACTGATTCGTTTGAGATATGTAAACCCTAGGGGAGGTGAGCCTATATAAACCTCCCTGCGGGGCGTGTAGAGATACGTTCCATCATACACCCAAGCGACTCGCCGCCTAGCCGTCGAGCTCGCCCATTGTAGCACCTCCATAATACAATCTAGCAGGAGTAGGTCTTTACCCTCCGAGGGGCCGAACCTGGGTAAAACCCTGTGTCTCCGCCCTCATCTCGCACCGCAGATGGCTGGCCGCCCTTGCCCCTGTAGGGGTTCGTAGCATGGAAAACAAAAAATTTTCTATCGCATACAAACAAACAAGCCAAGATCTATCTACTAGATTGCAGCAACGAGTCGATGGAATAACTCACCCTCGAAGATTCCAAAGTGTTTAACGAGAGCAGATTCTCGTGGGTGATGTAGTCGTACTCTTTCCGATCTCAAGATCGCGTAGACGATCCTTCCGGCGCCGCGTTCCCGCAGCGCTCCCGCAGTCGGTCACACGTTCGGTACTCGACGAAGACCTTCCTCTCCCTTGTTCCAGCAGGCAGCGGAGGTTGTAGCACTCTCCTCGCGATTCCGGCAGCACAACGGCGTGGTACCGGAGGTAGAGGGGAAATCCCGCAGGGCTTCGCCTTAAGCCGGTGCGAGTATGGTGGAGCTTATGAGAGAGGCTATTAGTGGTCTAGTAATTAGACACACCAATCAGAAGGCTCTAAACCAATTAGAAGGCTCTAAACCGAATAGCTCTAAACCGGGGTCTAGATCTAGGGTTTAGTTTAGAGGATAGGAAACTTGTGTGTCTAGGAGGGGAGCCCTGCCCCTCCTTATATAGGTGGGAGGGCTGGCCGGCCAAGGGGAGGAGTTCCTCCCCAACTCGGCCTAGGGAGGTGCGCCGGCCAAGGGGAGGAACCCTCCTCCAACTCGGCCTCCACCTCTCCTCCTCTTTTCCCACTTCCCAAAACTGCCGTTTGACTTTCAAACTAGCCGTTTGACTTTTCAATTTAGGATTTAAATAAATCCTTTATTTGGGACAGCAAGAATACTTAGTACATGATGCAATCATTCCAATATGTAATGACACACTCATGTACCCTTCCCCCTCCGGAGTGCCGGACATTCCGGGACCTTCTAGAATGTTCCCGATGAAAACACCGGAACCATTCCCCAACTCCGAAACGGAACTTTCCTTATATGAATCTTATTCTCCGGACCATTCCGGATCACCTCTTGATATCCCGGATCCCATCCGAGACTCCGAACAACATTCGGTCTCTTTCTCATAATACCATAACTACTCAAACAACGTCGAATCCTTAAGTGTGTCTCCCTACGGTTCGTGAATTATGCAGACATGATCGAGACACTTCTCCGAACAATAACCAATAGAGGAATCTGGAAATTCATATGGCTCCCACATATTTCTACGATTACTTTGCGATCGAATGAACCACTTACATACGATACCAATTTCCCTTTGTCTCACGATATGTTACTTATCCGAGGTTATGATCGTCGGTATCTCTGCATACCTAGTTCATCCTCGTTACTGATAAGTACTCTTTTCTCGTTCCCGTGATATGTGATCCCTTGTGACCATGTCACATGCTTGCAAGCTAATTGGATGACATTCCACCGAGAGGGCCCAGAGAATATCTATCCGTCATGTGGATGGACAAATCCCACTCTTGATCCATGTGTTTCAACCAATACTTTCCGAACACTCAATGCCACCTTTATAGCCACCCTGTTACGGTGTGGTGTTTGATGACATCAAAGCATCCATCCATCAAAGGTGATATGCATGATCTCATGGTCGAAGGAATTAGGTTACTATGTATCAGAAAGCATATAGCAATTGAACTATTGAAATGACTTGATCTTTATGCTACGCTTGTCTATAGGAGTATGTCCACCATATCATTCTCCTAACGATATGATCTTGTTGTTGATAACATCTCAATGTTCATGACAAAGAAACCACATCATCAATCAACCAACAAGCTAGTGAAGTATAGAGGCTATACTAGGGACTTCAAATTAAGTTTACAAATCACACAAGTATTAATGGTTTCCTTGTTAATACTATTATAGCATGAATGCAAACATTTATCATAAACACAAAGATATATAATAATAACTATATTTATTATTGCCTCTAGGGCATATCTCCAACAGTCTCCCACTTGCACTAGAGTCATCTAATCTAGATTACATGGTAATATACCGAACACCCATGGCAGTTTGGTGTTGGTCATGTTTTGCCCTCGGGAGAGGTTTAGTCAACGGATCCGCCACATTCAGATCTGTGTGTACTTTGCAAATCTTTATATCCCCATCCTGGATATGTTCTCGAATAGCGTGAAAACGCAGCTTGATATGCTTCTGCTTCTTGTGTGACCTTGGTTCTTGCGCATTGGCTATGGCGCCCATGTTATCACATTAGATAGACATTGGGTCCAGCGCACTTGGAACCACACCCAGCTCTGTAATGAACTCTTTCATCCATATCGCTTCTTGTGAAGCCTCCGAAGCAGCCATGTATTCCGATTCAGTTGAAGATCTCGCCACAACGCTTTGCTTTGCACTCCTCCAGCTAACTGCTGCACCATTCAAAATAAATACGTATCCAGATTGTGATTTAGAATCATCCGGATCGGTGTTCCAACTAGCATCGGTGTAACCATTAACAACGAGCTGTTCATCACCTCCATAAGAAAGAACCATATCCTTAGTTCTTCTCAAGTACTTAAGGATGTTTTTGACCGCTGTCCAATGATCCACTCCTGGATCACTTTGATATCTGCTAGTTAAACTAACAGCATATGCAATGTCGGGTTTAGTACATAGCATGGCATACATTAGAGATCCTATGGCTGAGGCATAGGGAGTCTTACTCATTCTTTCTCTATCTTCTGCCGATGTCGGACTTTGAGTTTTACTCAAGGTCGTATTGGGAAACATGGGCAAGAACCCTTTCTTGCTATCTTCCATTCCAAACCTCTTTAGAACTTTGTCCAAATATGTACTTTGTGACAATGATATTTGGCGTTTCGATCTATCTCTATAAATCTTTATGCCTAATATGTAAGCTGCTTCGCCAAGATCCTTCATTGAAAAACTATTATTCAAATACTCTTTGACACTATTAAGAAGGTCTACATCATTCCCAATCAACAATATGTCATCCACATACAGTATTAAGAATGCTACAGAGCTCCCACTCACTTTCTTGTAAATACAAGCTTCTCCATAAGTTTGTACAAAACCAAAACTTTTGATTACCTTATCAAAACGTTGATTCCAACTTCGGGATGCTTGCTTCAATCCATAGATGGACCGTTGAAGCTTGCATACCTTGTTAGCATCTTTAGGATCGACAAAACCTTTGGGTTGTATCATATACAACTCTTCATCAATGTCTCCATTGAGGAATGCTGTTTTGACATCCATCTGCCATATCTCATAATCATAATATGCAGCGATTGCTAACATAATCCTCACAGACTTTAGCTTCGCTACCGGTGAGAAAGTCTCATCGTAGTCAACTCCTTGAATTTGTCGAAACCCTTTTGCGACAAGTCGAGCTTTATAGACAGTAACATTACCATCAGCATCTGTTTTCTTCTTGAAAATCCATTTGTTCTCGACAGCCTTCCGGCCATCCGGTAAGTCCACCAAAGTCCATACTTGGTTTTCGTACATGGATCCAATCTCGGATTTCATGGCTTCTTGCCATTTATTGGAATCTGGGCTCATCATCGCTTCCTCATATGTCTCGGGGTCATCGGTGTTGTCCACCAACATGACATTCATAACGGAATCATACCAATCTGGAGTGGTACGAGTTCTCGTTGACCTCCGAGGCTCTGTAGCAACTTCAACCGAAGTTTCATGATCACTATCATTAGCTTCCTCTCTTATTGGTGCAGGCACCACAGGAACTTCTTCCGGTGCTGCGCTACTCGCAATTTCGAGAGAAGGTTCGACAACCTCGTCAAGTTCTACTTTCCTTCCAGTCACTTCTTTAGAGAGAAATTCCTTCTCTAGAAAGGATCCATTCTTGGCAACGAAGATTTTGCCTTCGGATCTATGATAGAAGGTATACCCAATAGTTTCCTTCGGGTATCCTATGAAGACGCATTTTTCCGCTTTGGGTTCAAGCTTGTCCGGCTGTAACTTCTTTACATAGGCTTCGCATCCCCAAACTTTAAGGAACGACAATTTAGGTTTCTTCCCAAACCATAATTCATACGGTGTCGTTTCAACGGATTTAGACGGTGCCCTATTTAAAGTGAATGCGGCTGTTTCTAATGCATAACCCCAAAATGATAGTGGTAAATCTGTAAGTGACATCATAGAACGAACCATATCTAAGAGAGTTCGATTACGACGTTCAGACACACCATTACGCTGTGGTGTTCCCGGCGGTGTCAATTGTGAAAGTATTCCGCATTTCTTCAAATGCTCGCCAAACTCGTAACTTAGATATTCACCTCCACGATCAGAACGTAGAAACTTAATCTTCTTGTTACGTTGATTCTCTACCTCACTTTGAAACTCCTTAAACTTCAAGAAAGTTTCGGACTTATGTTTCATGAAATAGATATACCCATATCTACTCAAATCATTCGTGAAGGTAAGAACATAACGATAATCACTGCGCGATGCTACACTCATTGGACCACACACATCGGTATGTATGATTTCCAATAAGTCTGTAGCTCGCTCCATCATACCAGAAAATGGAGTCTTAGTCATTTTACCCATCAGACATGCCTCGCATCTTTCAAGTGATTCAAAATCAAGTGATTCAAGAAGTCCATCGGAATGGAGTTTCTTCATACGCTTCACTCCAATGTGACCAAGACGACAGTGCCACATATAGGTCAAATTATCGCTTGATTTCAAACGTTTAGCCTCAATGTTATTAATATGTGTATTTCTACTATCGAGATTCAATATGAATAGACCATCTATCAAAGGTGCATGTGCATAAAACACATTACTCATATAAATCGAACAACCATTATTCTCGGATTTAAACAAGTAACTGTCTCGCAATAAACAAGATCCTGATATAATGTTCATGCTTAATGCAGGCACCAAATAACAATTATTTAAGTATAAAACTAATCCCGATGGTAGATGAAGAGGTAGCGTGCCGACCGCGATCACATCAACCTTTGATCCGTTTCCTACGCGCATCGTCACCTCGTTCTTCACTAGCTTCCGTTTATTCTGCAGCTCCTGTTTCGAGTTACAAATATGAGCAACCGAACCAGTATCAAATACCCAGGCACTACTACGAGTACTAGTGAGATACACATCAATAACATGTATATCAAATATACCTTTCTTCTTGATGTTGCCGTTCTTCAAATCCGCCAAGTACCTTGGGCAATTCCGCTTCCAGTGACCTTCTCCCTTGCAGTAAAAGCACTCAGTTTCAGGTTTAGGTCCAGCCTTGGTCTTCTTCGTCGGCGTGGTAACTTTCTTACCACCCTTCTTGAAGTGTCCCTTTTGCTTAGACTTGCCTTTCTTGAATTTGGTGGTCTTATTGACCATCAACACTTGGTGCTCTTTCTTGATCTCCACTTCTGCAGATTTTAACATAGCAAATAGTTCTGGCAACTCTTTGTTCATGTTCTGCATGTTGTAGTTCATCACAAAGTTCTTGTAACTTGGTGGTAGTGATTGGAGGATGCGGTAAACTCCCAAAGTATTAGGAATCACTATACCCAAACTTTGAAGTTTATTTGCGTGCCCAGACATCTTAAGCACATGCTCACTGACGGAGCTACCCTCTTCCATCTTGCAGTTAAAGAACTTTTCAGAAGCTTCATAACTTTCAATTGCCGCATGAGTCTCAAAAATTAATTTGAGATCCTCGACAATATCATATGGGTCTGAATTCTCAAACCTTTTCTGAAGCTCCGATTCTAAACCATACAAGATAGCACACTGAACTATGGAGTACTGATTCTTCCGAGCGAGGTAAACATTCTTTACTTCATCGGGAGCATCAGCTGCAGGTGGGTCACCTAGCGGTGCATCCAGCACATAGGTCAAATTACCAGCTGTGAGGACAATCCTCAAATTGCGGAACCAATCCGCGAAGTTGCTTCCATTGTTTTTCAACTTTTCTTTCTCTAGGAACGCATTAAAATTGATGGTAGGGGCTGCCATTGATCTACAACATATTTGCAATAGTTTAGACTAAGTTTATGACAAATTGAGTTCAAATTAATTAATGAAATTAAACTAGGTGAACTCCCACTCAAAACAACATCCCTCACATTGTTTTAGTGATCACACGAACCAAATCCACTACATCAACACCGATCATCACGAGAGCTGATATAGTTTTAATGGCGAACAATCATCATGTTCATCATATCTACTATATGATTCATGCTTTGCCTTTCGGCGATCCGTGTTCCTGAGGCCATGTCTGTACATGCTAGGCTCGTCAAGATCAAACCTTAGCTACCGCATAAGCAAATCTGGCTTGCTTACGTTGTATTCACCCGCGGAATCAAAGACACCCGATCATCACGTGGTGCTTCGAAGCAGCAAGCTTTGGCAACGGTGCATACTAAGGGTGAACACTTTAGAACTTGAAATTTATGTGCATGAGGGATCATCTTATAATGCTACCGTCGTCTACTAAGCAATACAAGATGCATAAAGGATTAACATCACATGCAATTCATAATATGTGATATGATATGGCCTTTCTTCTTTGTGCTTCCGATCTCCATCTTCAAGCACGAATATGATCTCCATCATCACCGGCATAGCATCAAGGTCAATGACGCTTCTCCATGGTTGTCGTCCACCAGCTTCAACTATTACAACTATTTTGAATAGACACGCAGGTCTTAACAGAAATTAAAGACAACCATATGGCTCCTGCCGGTTGCCAACTTACAATAAGGAACATTGCATACATCAAATATAATCACAATCATGGCCATATCACATCACTGCACACCCCTGCAAAACAAAGTTAGACGCTTCTACTTTCTTTGCATATTTTACGTGGTTTGGGGCTTTCCATAAGTGTCGTTCTAACTTACGAACAATAACCACAACATTGATACTAGCATTGTTGATCACCCGTTGTAAATTGGATCTTTACTATGCTAGGAGAAACAGGCACCCGCAAAGCCACTTATGCAAAACGAGTTGCATGTCAAGCGTGGAGCAAGTCTCATGAACGATGTCATGTAAGGTTAGCCCGGGCCGCTTCATCCCAACATACCGCAAGATGCAAAGTACACAAAAGGCAATCTACAATAAAAGCATCAATGCCCACAATGACCATTGTGTTCTACTCGTGCAACAGATCTACATATAGACACGGCTCTGATACCCCTGTAGGGGTTCGTAGCATGGAAAACAAAAATTTTCTATCGCATACAAACAAACAAGCCAAGATCTATCTACTAGATTGCAGCAACGAGTCGATGGAATAACTCACCCTCGAAGATTCCAAAGTGTTTAACGAGAGCAGATTCTCGTGGGTGATGTAGTCGTACTCTTTCCGATCTCAAGATCGCGTAGACGATCCTTCCGGCGCCGCGTTCCCGCAGCGCTCCCGCAGTCGGTCACACGTTCGGTACTCGATGAAGACCTTCCTCTCCCTTGTTCCAGCAGGCAGCGGAGGTTGTAGCACTCTCCTCGCGATTCCGGCAGCACAACGGCGTGGTACCGGAGGTAGAGGGGAAATCCCGCAGGGCTTTGCCTTAAGCCGGTGCGAGTATGGTGGAGCTTATGAGAGAGGCTATTAGTGGTCTAGTAATTAGACACACCAATTAGAAGGCTCTAAACCAATTAGAAGGCTCTAAACCGAATAGCTCTAAACCGGGGTCTAGATCTAGGGTTTAGTTTAGAGGATAGGAAACTTGTGTGTCTAGGAGGGGAGCCCTGCCCCTCCTTATATAGGTGGGAGGGCTGGCCGGCCAAGGGGAGGAGTTCCTCCCCAACTCGGCCTAGGGAGGTGCGCCGGCCAAGGGGAGGAACCCTCCTCCAACTCGGCCTCCACCTCTCCTCCTCTTTTCCCACTTCCCAAAACTGCCGTTTGACTTTCAAACTAGCCGTTTGACTTTTCAATTTAGGATTTAAATAAATCCTTTATTTGGGACAGCAAGAATACTTAGTACATGATGCAATCATTCCAATATGTAATGACACACTCATGTACCCTTCCCCCTCCGGAGTGCCGGACATTCCGGGACCTTCTAGAATGTTCCCGATGAAAACACCGGAACCATTCCCCAACTCCGAAACGGAACTTTCCTTATATGAATCTTATTCTCCGGACCATTCCGGATCACCTCTTGATATCCCGGATCCCATCCGAGACTCCGAACAACATTCGGTCTCTTTCTCATAATACCATAACTACTCAAACAACGTCGAATCCTTAAGTGTGTCTCCCTACGGTTCGTGAATTATGCAGACATGATCGAGACACTTCTCCGAACAATAACCAATAGAGGAATCTGGAAATTCATATGGCTCCCACATATTTCTACGATTACTTTGCGATCGAATGAACCACTTACATACGATACCAATTTCCCTTTGTCTCACGATATGTTACTTATCCGAGGTTATGATCGTCGGTATCTCTGCATACCTAGTTCATCCTCGTTACTGATAAGTACTCTTTTCTCGTTCCCGTGATATGTGATCCCTTGTGACCATGTCACATGCTTGCAAGCTAATTGGATGACATTCCACCGAGAGGGCCCAGAGAATATCTATCCGTCATGTGGATGGACAAATCCCACTCTTGATCCATGTGTTTCAACCAATACTTTCCGAACACTCAATGCCACCTTTATAGCCACCCTGTTACGGTGTGGTGTTTGATGACATCAAAGCATCCATCCAGCAAAGGTGATATGCATGATCTCATGGTCGAAGGAATTAGGTTACTATCTATCAGAAAGCATATAGCAATTGAACTATTGAAATGACTTGATCTTTATGCTACGCTTGTCTATAGGAGTATGTCCACCATATCATTCTCCTAACGATATGATCTTGTTGTTGATAACATCTCAATGTTCATGACAAAGAAACCACATCATCAATCAACCAACAAGCTAGTGAAGTATAGAGGCTATACTAGGGACTTCAAATTAAGTTTACAAATCACACAAGTATTAATGGTTTCCTTGTTAATACTATTATAGCATGAATGCAAACATTTATCATAAACACAAAGATATATAATAATAACTATATTTATTATTGCCTCTAGGGCATATCTCCAACAGCCCCTCGTTCTACTACTCGCTGCCGATTGCAGCATCTGCCGTGACCATTCCCACGACAATGGAGGTGACAGTCCTGAATCCCGAGGCACGCAGGAGGGGCCCTCTGGAGCCTTGCCGTCGTTAGAAGGGCGAGAGGGAAAGGAGGCCGCCGAACTACTATTTTGGGACAAGCATATTCCTCGAATATGCTTGCCCCGTCAGCCCTAAAGGAACCCAAGGCTCTCCTTTATAAGGGGAGGCTTGGACCCTGAGGAAGGGATTGGCTCATTTTAGTACCGTTAGGCTGGTAAAGTTCTTATTTTATCCTTGTATACAACTCAAGGAGCACTTGTAGCTCCAAGAAGGAGAAATAAAGATCTTTGCCTTAGTTTTTTGTGTGTAGAATTAACTGCATCTTCCCTCCCTAGATCCCTCCAGCATCCATTGGCCCCTTACTTTAGCCTACCCATGGCATCTGCCATGTCACCACCACGACAGTTGGCGCCCACCGTGGGGCCAGCAGTTGTGCTAGCTGGAGTCATGATCCGGACGGGAAACTTCATCAACACTGGTGAGCGCATTGTCTCTGGCTTGGTCCGGAGATTTGATCTCTGTGACTACGTTAGTGACAACGCAGGCAGCTTCAGGGGAAAAACTCCCCCACGCAACGACGTCTTCATCAACTTGGGCATGCACCGGGTCTACGTCGGCGTCGACATCTCCAGCATTTATCCTCACCAGGTTGTTGTTGCAGGAGAACCTCCCCTTAGCGCCGCGAGTCGTCCGCGCGGAGCGCGCACGGTCAGCAGCGTCGAGGTGATGGTCGCAGCAGGAGTGCAGGCGGGAGTAGCGGGTGCCGGATCAAACAGAGAACCTGCCACGGGCATGCAGGTCGCGCCCAGGCAAGCGGCACCACCACCCACCGAGGTAATTCCTTCAGTGGTCAACCAGGCCGAGGTGCAGGAGACAACCCCAAAGGCACCAAGAATAAGAGGGCCTCCTCTGGAAAGACCAGAAAACATTCTTCAGGCAACCATAGATAATCTGACTACACCTGTAGCGTCGATACTTGATCCGGCAAATGCTCAGGCAGAGTTGGAAGAAACCAGGCAAAAAGTGCTGGTAGAAGCAAAAAAGGTGTCGGCCTTGCGGGAGTCCTTGAACAGGACAATGTGAGAGTATGCCAAAGCAAACAATCTTGACGTCGCCCTCGAACGGGTTGACGAGTTGAGATTAAGAGGAAAAAACCTCATAGATGATATCAACAAGGAGCATGATGCTCATAAGGCAGAATCAGTTGATTTAGGCTTACCGAGGTACAGTACCCCTGCAAAGAACCTGAGAGCGGCAAACGCCGCAGCATTAGAGTTAGAGGGATTGACTGGCAAAGCCCGGCAGAAACATCAAGAAAGAGTGAATGAGCTGGTACGCATTGCGAACCAGCAGAATGAAGAAATGCTCAGGGCAGATCCGGCGAGGCCAGGGGCTTCGTGGATGGTCCACTCGGCTGGGGCAGCACCTGCCTTATCTGTGGCAGTAGCATCTTCACCCGGAAACAATGCACGAAAGGACAGAGCGGTAACTTCGGGAAAAAGAAACAAGCAAATTGTTCCATATGATCTGGCGATAGCCGGGAAAGCAAACGAGAACAGAGGCAATGGAAGCCGAGGTAACAGTGGCGAGAGGAACCCCGGCCGTGCTGAGAAAGGCGGCAGCAGCCGAGGGAATGGAGATCTCGGCAGAGCAGAACTCGGAAGAGGAAATCAAGAGATCAATATCCCAGTCGAAGGAAGGAGAGAACCGCCGCACAACCCACAGCCGAGACATGAACCTCGTCAGGAAAGAGAAGCGAGACCAGCTCGCCACAATCAGGTAAATGAAAGGTACAATGATGGTTACTCCGAGATGGAATATGCGATCCATGGTGGAAATAACCACTATGGAATGCAGGACAGAGTTCTGTACAGAGATTTGCCGTCAAATGATGCCAGGGTAAAGCTAGACCGACTATACCGATCCGAGTTGCTGGAAGAACAGGGTCCACTGGGTCCGACATGCTTCGGACCATGGATTATGGGCGAACCACCTGTTGCAAACTTTCAGCTGGCAAGAGGCACGAAAACATATAATGGGAGCACCAAACCACAAGACTGGTTGATTGATTATGCCACTGTTGTGAAAATAGCAGGTGGGAACCTACGATGGGCAGTGCGTTATGTCCCGCAAATGTTGGAAGGACCAGCTAGAGTATGGCTGAATAATCTGCCAGCAGGCAGCATCAACTGCTGGTTGGACTTTGAAGAAATGTTCGTTAGCAACTTTACCAGTACTTACAAGAGGCCAAATAGGCCGCAGCAATTAGCCATGTGCAAGCAAAGACCGAATGAGACGGACAGAGAGTTTTTAACTCGGTGGTGTAACCTGAGAAACTCGTGTGAAGGAGTTATAGAATCACAAGCAATAGCTTAGTTTGCTCAAGGGTGCCGCTATGGCAGTGTGTTATGGCAGCGACTGCAAAGAGATATGCCAACCACATTGGCAGAAACCATCAGAATAGCGGATTCCTATGCGTTGGGAGATCCGACGCAACCAGAATTAATGTCGGCAGATCATCGGGATCATCAAGATCAATATGCAAGAGATATGGCCGGGTCATCCAGGCGCAATGACTTCAGAGGAAGAAGAAGAGAAGAGAGACCGGATTATAGATATGGTTCAGCCCAGGTGGCAGCAGTAGCACAAGATCAGCCGAGTCACGGAACCACTCAACGGCAAAAGAATGGTCCTCAGCAGTGGACACCAAGGAATGAAGGAAAAAGACAGTGGACACCAGAACAAAAGAAGCAGTGGCAGGAGAGGCCGAAGTACATGTTCGAGTCTATGTTAGATCAGCCGTGTAAATTTCACACGTCAAACCCAGCCAGGCCAGCCAACCATACGACCCGCCAATGTGCATGGATGAAAAATGCAATGGGAAGCCCCGCAGGCATATAGGCAGCGCCTCTCCAGGCACATCCGCAGCATCAGCCGCAGTTGACTGGAGCAAATGCACAACAACTAATGTTACCACCTCCTCCCCCGAGGTATGACAACTCGGACCGGAGGGATCCGGTGCATCAAGTGATGAACCAAGGTCCGGATGGAAGGACAAATCCAGGAAATAATGGACGCAATGATTACAGAGAACATCATCAGTCGTATTGCGTGTTCACAACAGAACAGCAAGACAAGCAGAGTGTGCAGCGCCGGCATATGGAAGTAAATGAAGTGATGCCGGCAGTACCAAGATATGTGCCTTGGTCAGATCAGGAGGTAACCTGGAGCATAAAGGACCACCCCAATATAATGCCTAGTCCAGGGTCGTATGCACTCGTGTTAGATCCGACATTTGTTGGACCAAGCATTAATGTGAAATTTTCAAAGGTACTCATTGACAATGGGAGCAGTATCAACATCATGTACAAAGATACAATGCATAAACTCGGAATATCGCAGAACATGCTGCAATCCACGAGGACCACTTTCCATGGGATAGTACCAGGACTTTCATGCGAATCCATTGGTAAGGTTCGAGTGGATGTATTATTCGGCATGAGAGATAAATGCAGAGCAGAAAACTTAGAGTTTAAGGTGGTGGATCTAGAAAGTTGTTATCATGCGCTACTCGGACGACCAGCGTTGGCCAAATTCATGAGCAGCTGCCATGTAAGTTATCTGAAAATGAAGTTACCCGGACCGCGAGGGGTGATAACAGTAGCAGGAGATTACAGGAAGTCAATGGAATGTGCTTCAGCCGGGTCAAATTTGGCCGAGTCATTGGTAATAGCAAGAGAAAAAAGAAGAATTCAGGAGGTAGCAGCCCTCGCTCAGTCGGCACAGCTGAATATGCCGGCATTAGCCAACCCACATGGAAGTGTCTCTTTTCAGCCGACTAAAGAAACAAAAAAGTTCCAGATAGATGAGAAATTCCCAGAGCGCACCGTCACTATTGGTGCTGGCCTAGATGCTAAATAGGAAAGCGAGCTCACCAACTTCCTCCGTGAGAATCGGGATATCTTTGCATGGTCAACTTAGGATCTGCAAGGTGTGCCGAGGGAGTTGGCTGAGCACTTTCTGAATGTAAGGCCAGGAGCAAGGCCGGTGAAGCAACCTCTCCGCCGCTTCGCCGAAGACAGGAGAAAGATAATAGGGGATGAAATAGCTCGGCTACTTGCGGCCGGGTTCATCATGGAGGTGTTGTATCTGGATTGGCTATCAAACCCGGTGCTAGTAGAAAAGAAGAAAGATGATCCAAATGTAGCCATTGTATGGCGAATGTGTATCGATTACATGAACCTGAACAAAGCATGTCCAAAAGATCCTTTTCCTTTACCTAGAATAGACCAAGTCATTGATTCGACCGCTGGTTGTGAGCTATTATCATTTGTAGACGTGTATTCTGGTTTTCACCAGATACCGTTAAATCCGGCCGATCAAATAAAGACTGCGTTTATTACCCCGTACGGGGCTTATTGCTATCGCACCATGCCATTCGGCCTGCGAAACGCAGGAGTGACGTATCAGAGATGCATGCAGAAGTGTTTACACGACCAGATAGGGAAAAATGTTCAAGTATATGTGGATGATGTGGTCATCAAGACCAAAGAAAGCAAAACGCTACTGGAGGATGTCCGACAGACTTTCGCGAACCTGAGAAGGTTCCGAATGAAGCTTAACTTGGAAAAATGCACATTTGGTGTGCCAGCGGGAAAACCGCTCGGTTTTCTCGTATCTAGCCGAGGTATAGAGGCCAACCCAACTAAAATAAAAGCAGTGGAAAGGATGGAATTGCCAAGATATCTAAATGACGTACAAAAGTTCACAGGTTGTTTAGCCTCGCTCAGCCGATTTGTATGTCGGCTGGGAGAGAAAGCACTACCACTTTACCAGCTGATGAAAAAATCGGATAAGTTCATTTGGACTCCACAAGCAGACAGTGCATTTCACGAATTAAAAAAGATGTTGGTCACAACGCCTGTCTTAGCTTTTCCATTATCGAAAGAGCCTATGTTACTCTACATAGCGGCCACCAATAGAGTAGTGAGCGCTGTGATCGTCGTAGAACGAATTGAAAATGATAAATCAGTACAAAGACCGATGTATTACCTGAGCGAGGTACTATCAGCCTCAAAACAAAATTACCCACATTATCAGAAGATGGCTTATGGAGTGTACATGTCGGCAAAGAAACTTAAACATTACTTCGAAGAGCACCCCATCAAAGTGATTTGTGAAGCACCCATAGCCGACATATTAAGCAACAAAGATGCAAGTGGCTGAATAGCAAAATGGGCAATTGAATTGTCACCTTATGCTCCGCAATTCGATAGGAGAGATGCAATCAAATCTCAGGCTGTGGCCGACTTCTTCGTAGATTGGGCCGAAGTGCAATATGAGCCACCATTACCAGATCCGAACTATTGGACGATGCACTTTGACGGTTCCAAACTAAGAAATGGTCTGGGGGCAGGAATAGTGTTAACCTCGCCAAAAAGAGATCAGCTGGGATATGTGCTGCAGATACATTTTGTCGCGTCAAACAATGTAGCCGAATATGAAGCACTAGTCCATGACTTGAAAGTGGCAAAAGAGATTGGCATACGCCGAATCTTGTGCTATGGAGATTCAGATTTAGTAGTGCAGCAAGTCTCAGGCAATTGGGATGCATTGGATGATAATATGGCTTTGTATAGATTTCATGTGCAAAAACTCAGTGGATACTTCGAAGGATGTGAATTTCATCATGTACCTCGGGCAGAAAATGACGCCGCAGACACATTGTCAAAACTCAGATCAACTAGACAGTCAATTCCCCCAGGTATCGCCCTAGAGCACCTAAGGAAGCTATCAATAACACCGTCACCAGAGTCCGAATCCATCTTTATTCCGGCAAAATCAAGAGAAGATAATGTGCCGATGGAAATTGATAAGCAATATAACCCAGAATTCCCAAAAATAAAGACAGTTGATGAAAGCATGAGTATGGAGAAATCCGAGGTAGTTATGTCGGCAGAAAATATGGAAATAGATAGTGAGACTACACCGGAGAAAATCACACCTATATGGGCGCAACCCATATTCTCTTTCCTTAGAGATGCAATTTTGCCGAATAACGAGATATTGGAAAGACAGACAATGAGAAGAGCTAAAGCTTATACAATCATAAACAATGAGCTGTATAAAAGGAGTGTCACAAGTGTATTACAAAGATGCGTGAGCTCGGCAGAAGGCCAGGAGATCCTCCTAGATATACATCAAGGAGAATGTGGACATCATGCCTCATCCCGAGCCTTAGTGGCCAAAGCGTTCAGGCATGGGTTTTATTGGCCAACAGCGTTGAAACAAGCCAAAGAACTGGTCGAAAAATGTAATGGTTGTCAAAGATATGCCAGCAAAATACATATGCCTTCGTCCAAATTAAAGACGATACCAATTACTTGGCCATTTTCTGTGTGGTGCTTAGATATGGTGGGACCATTTAAGCCGGCCCGAGGCGGGATGACCCACATATTAGTAATGGTGGACAAGTTCACAAAATGGATTGAAGTGAAACCAATAAAGAAATGCGACGGACCCACAACAGTGAAATTCCTCAAGGATATTATCTTAAGATATGGGTACCCACACAGTGTTATTACAGACAACGGCACAAACTTTGTAGAAGGAGCTTTCGCTAGATTCTGTCAAGAGAAGCACATAAGATTAGATGTCGCCTCTGTGGCTCACCCAGCATCCAATGGACAAGTGGAAAGGTCTAATGGACTGGTATTGTCCGGAATAAAACCACGACTCGTTGAACCGCTTCAAAGGTCGGCAGGATGTTGGATTGAGGAATTACCAGCAGTACTATGGAGCCTCAGGACTACCCCAAATAGATCAACAGGTTATACACAATTTTTTCTAGTGTATGGGGCAGAAGCTGTGCTTCCAGCCGACATAATACATGACTCGCCAAGGGTTACTCAGTATACAACCGCTGAAGTAAATGAGGTAGCTCGGCAAGACGATGTCGATCTGTTAGAAGAAGCCAGAGAGTTGGCGTTATCAAGATCAGCTATCTATCAGCAGGACTTGCGACGATATCACAGCAAGAAGGTGAATCCAAGAGTGTTCAAAGAAGGAGATTTAGTTCTCCGGCTGGTGCAACGCACGGCCGGCATGCACAAGCTGTCGCCTCCATGGGAAGGACCATTCATCGTAAGTAAAGCATTGCACAATGATGCGTATTACCTAATCGATGCTCAATCACTAGGAAAGAACAGGGCAGACAAAGCCGGCGAAGAATCGAAAAGACCATGGAACGTAGCTTTACTTCGTCCATTTTACTCATAGCATTCATCTATGACACATTGTAAAGTGATGCCTCGAGCCGGAGCACCAACTATGTATTAAACCTCGGCGTCCAGAGCAGTGACTCGGGGACTGCCATATGTTGTTTTAAATTTCATGTTATGTATTGAACCTCGGCACCTCGAGCAGTGGCTCGGGGACTGCACTATATTGTTTTTGAGATTGGTTTATGTATTAAACCTCGGCACCCTGAGCGGTGACTCGGGGACTGCCCCATATTATTTCTAAGCTTGACTCATGTATTAGACCTCGGCGCCAGAGCAGGGGCTCGGGGACTGACATACATCATTTTTGATTTTGTGTTAAGTATTAAACCTCAGCACCCTGAGAAATGACTCGGGGACTGTCTGACATTGTCTCCAAATTTGGTTTATATATTTCACTTCGGCACCCTGAGTAGCAACTCGGGAACTGTCCTATATTGTTTCCAAGTAGGGATTGTCCTTCATTACAAGAATAGGTAATCAGACTTCGACACCCAGAGTAATAGTATTTTACTCTCATACGATCTTCGAGGTCTACGCCCAGATTAACGGTCCAAACTACAGTGGTCAAGTTGCAAGGCTTATTAAAAGTCAGGAAATAGTGAACGCAAACTGCGGTAAAGCAAAGGCAAATACACATTACAGACTCAAGAAATTGAGAACTGCCAACACAAGGATTCAGGCGAACAGGACCTGTTTAAACAAAGTAACGACGATTACAACCGCATGTGTCTCAGCGGCACACGGCAAAAGAAGTTCACACCACACAAAAGAGGGACAAATGTCTGACATACATCGTACGCCCGACATACCAGGGGCAAGAAGTAACTTAGAGTTTTTTAGCTGGAGAGGCAGTGGTTTGGTCAGGAGCTGCGCACTCCGAAGTAGGGGGGACTTCGGCCGAGGTAGCCTCGCCCTCCACAGATCCAGGAGCGACTTCGGAGGAAGCCCGAGGCTATTGAGGAGCGTCAGCTTGCGCAGTGGAATGCCCAGTACCTTTGGAGGAGGATCGCGCGTCGCCGTTGCCATCCGAGCTCGAACTGGAATCAGTAGAAGTAGCCGAGTCACCGTCATCTTCACCTTGTTCAATAGAGTTATCGTCCGAGGCATCCTCAACTTGGACCTCGTCCTCCGGGTTAGGAAGGAAGCTCGGACCTTCATTACAGTTATGCACGTCGGCATACTCCACAAGCTTATAGGCACGAGCTTGCCGGAGAGCGACAAAGTCTGGGTCCTCAACCCAACGAGAGCCAATGCGCAAATTTCTCAAGATATCAAGAGAAATATCTTCATACCATGACATGATGACAGTGAGAGCCATATCAGCACCAGCTCGTCTGGCCGACTCCCTCCAAAGACTTAGCTGCTTCTTAGAGGCCATTAATCTTTCCACCAACAATTTGACCTCATCAATATTTGGAGTCCTAGAAGTATTCGGCCAGAGAACATGGTAAGCTCGGATAGCTGCCTGCACCAAATCCCTGCCTATAATCTTCATCGGATCAACTGCAGCACCAACAGCAACCAAAAAGTCTTCCATTGAGTACTCTGAGTCCGCATCAGCAGGAACACCTCGGCGCACACGAGCGCTAATCACCGCTTTAGAGCTCATGGGCTTAGCTTCTGGAAAATGGTCTGCGCAAAACACGACTGCATCAGTCAGCAGTAAGAAAAGGAAAAAAGATAACCCGGCCGCGGTGAGAAGCTTACGATGAATATAACTCAGCATTATCTGAAGATCTTTAGCCCAGTCAATCTTGCTCTTCTCAAAGCGAGTGATCTCCTCGCTCATCCCACGTGTCTTCAGTTTGGTAGCCTCGAGGAGCTCTTTATTTTTCTGCAATTGCAGAGCTAGCCGATTTTTCTCCTCAGAGAACTCCTGGTCGACCTTTTCTAATTCAGACTTCTGAGAGAGCTTAAGGGACTCCACCTCGGCACGCAAGCGAGCTATCTCGTCATCTTTATCCTTCAGCTGCGCCGAGTGAGTAGCGCTTTGTTCTAAAAAATGCAGCATCACATCAGGCATGGACGTGCAATCTTGGTGAGATGCTGCAAAGGTTTGTAGCTCAGCTTTACCAAAGCCAAAAGAGTTAAAAGAAACTTAGCGCACATTTCAAAGGGGAATATATAAAGTAAAAGAGTAACTAACCTTCCAGGGCCTTGACTTTCTTCTCAAGACGGATGTTAAGATTATTGATGTTCCCTGTTTACCAACAAAGTGAGCCAACATCTCATGTACAAAACAATAAGAGCGTCGGAGATGACAAAAAGATTTGTCGACTTACCAACTTTTTTCACCACAGGAATAATTTTCTCATACTTTTCTTGCAATTTTCAATGCGCAAAAAGCAGCCTTTGAAATTCGGTGGTCCGCCGGTCATGCGCAACCTAAGCAATAGAGCAAATAGTAAATGGATATTCGAAGCCTAAAATAGATCCGAGTCAAGCAAAACTTAACCCGGATCTAGGTGGCTAGATATTCGAAGCTAAAATAGATCCGAGTCAAGAAAAACTTAACCCGGATCTAGGTGGCTGGATATTCGAAGCTAAAACAGATCCGAGTGAAGCAAAACTTAACCCAGATCTAGGTGGCTGGATATTCGAAGCTAAAATCGATCCGAGTCAAGCAAAACTTAACCCGGATCTAGGTGGCTGGATATTCGAAGCTAAAACAGATCCGAGTCAAGCAGAACTTAACCCGGATCTAGGTGGCTGGATATTCGAAGCTAAAATAGATCCAAGTCAAACAAAACTTAACCCGGATCTAGGTGGCTAGATATTCCAAGTTAAAATAGATCCGAGTCAAGCAAAACTTAACCCGGATCTAGGTGGCTGGATATTCGAAGCCAAAACAGATCTGAGTCAAGCAAAACTTAACTCGGACCTAGGCGGCTGGATATTCGAAGTGTAGATAGACCCAAATCAAGCAAAATTTAAGGCAGATCTAGTGGGATGGAGGTTCGAACTCTAAGATAAAACTGAACTAAGTAAAGTATCATAAAACTTCCAAAAAAATAACAAGTTATTCGCTTGCAAGCTTCGGGGACTAGAGTATATAATAGTATCCGGAGAACTAATCAAAATTCCATAAAAAACAATTACCTCATTCATCTTATCACTTTCAAGAACGATCTTGGTAGCCTGATGCAGGCGGCTGCTGATGTCGGAGAGTTGAAACGGCTGGCTGCCTGGATTACCCTCGAATTGATCGGCAGCATTCCAATTATTGGCATACTCAACCAGCGAGCCGAGACTGTTCCCACTCTCCGTGCGAGTTAGGACCTTACCTCGGACATGCTGTGTAGCCACCGCTGCCGCAGGGCTTTTGTGAAGAGCGAGCTGGGTGCTGGCGGCCGGGGTAACGGAAGCTTTGGCAGAAGCAACCCCCTTGCGCATCGCATCGGCAATACTAGGCTGAGAAGAGCCAACAAGACCTTTCTGAGAGGAGGAAGCCTTGATGACGACAACCTTTCTTGTTTTAAAAGAGGCATCAGTAGGAGCTAATACCTCGGCACTAGGAGCAGCGTCTTTAGGAGCTGGAGGAATCACGTTTGTAGAGGGCGCCGAGGTATTGACGTCCTTGGCCGGAGTGGGAGTCACTGTAGAAACCGTAGGGGTCGAAAGAGGCTCAGCGGAGACATTAGGGTTCACAGAGGAGGCAGCAGGTTCGGTAGGAATGTCTGTTGGCCGAGTGGAATCGATATCAACGGGAGGAATCTCAGGCGCATCATGGCGAGGTGGCGTCTGATTCGGAGCTGGAGGAGATGCAGCGCGAACATGACTCAGAATCTTGGTATTTTTAGTAGGCGGAGGGGACGGCTGCCGAGTCGTATGACTCGTCATGCTGGGACCGCTGGGCTTAACAGAAAGTGGAGCACTGCGAAAACAAAGAAAAAAGGTCAAGTCAAAAAGCGGAAAGAGAAAAGCAAGAAATACGAGCAAAAGAAACTCACCCTGTGACCCCAGGCATGGTCTTGCGCCTGGGAGGATTCGGAGCTGACTTCTTCATTCGCTTCTTGGGAGCCATTTCTGAGGCACCAGCGGGAGCACCACGTTTTCCCGAGGTAACAGGAGGCCGGGAGGCAAGAGGCTCGGCGTCGTGAACCTGACCGACCGGATTAGCTGAGAAAGTAGAAGCCGGGAATGCATAAGAAATTGGCATTGCGGCAACTACCTCTAGAACTTGGACCTCGTCTGAATCACCTTCCTCCTCGTGGGCCGGGGTCTTGCCACGAACGCGAGCCGGAGCAAGATCAGCCTTGGAGATGAACTCTTCTGAGTCCGGCTCCCCACTATCCAGAGTATTCCGATCCGCAGGCCACGAGAGTGACAAAACCTTGGCATCCTCATTCTTCTGCTCATCAAACCTCTGCAGGACAAGAAGGAGAAAAATTAGCAAAGAGAGTTACGAATGCAATTAAGAAGCAAAACACTAAAGAGCAAACTTACTTCGGGTGGGGGATGCTCGCGGGTGAACGGCTTCAGTCCCCACGCCCAATCCTCCGGCATCTCCGTTCTAAAAATAGCCCGGACACGCTTGAAAATGAGGTAGTTGTCCAGCTCCACCGTCGAGACTCGGTTGGGGTCAAGGGTACCGCTCATATAGCAGAGTTTGTGTGTGCGTTTCTGGAATGGACAGATTCGGCTGCTGACGAAGGTAGTCATCAGATCCTCGCCATGTAGCCTGGCGCGGATCAGCTCCTTCAGCCGAATCTCAAAAGCCTCGGCCAAAGCATGACTCTTCCTCGGATTATACGTCCAATTCTTCTTGGAAGGAGGGCCAATGGAGAAGGCAGGAAGCCGAATATTATCCTCATTTCCCGTGTTCTTGACATAAAAGAAGGACTTGTGCCACTTCTTGCACGATTCTAGCCCCGCGACACGAGGGAATTCGGATTTCCTCCGAGGTGTGATGGATGCTGCTCCACATTGGGTGAGCAACTTCTCAGAGGGGTGCAGATATTTGTCTGGGACGACGTTGGAGCGAATCTGGAAAAACTTTGACCAGACATGCACAGACGGCCATAGGCCCAAGTATCCCTCCGAGGCAGAGATGTAGGCAGAGAGAGAGGCAATGGCGTTGTCAGGAAGATGATGCGGCTGAAGGCCAAAGTAATCAAGAAACTCCCTAGCAAAGTCGCTGAGAGGGAGACCAAAGCCGCGTGCAAAATGCGACATGAAAACTACATACTCGCCTTCCCTGAGGTCTGGAGAGGACTCGCTGCCGGGTAAGAGACAAGCTACCTCGGCGGGAATCCTGCGAGTCCGGATTAGCCACTCGATCTCGCGGCGAGTGACGGAGGAGCCCTGCCACGAGCCTCGCTCGGGCCCAGAGGCAGTATCGTCATCCTCTATCAGGGCACCGCTGACGGAACTAGACATGGGGTCACCGGAGAAATCTATAGAGGAAGAACTAGCGGCGGAGGAGAGTCTAGAACTACGAGGCCTCGTCTTGGTTCTACCAAAAAACGGCGGCGGAGCGGAGAAAGAACTGCCGCGTGATAACAGAAGAGAAACAGAGATCTCTAGAGAAACAGCTAGGCAATAGGACCGGACGAACTCACCGGCGACGGTGCCAGAGCGAGCGAGCGAGGTTGAAGGCGACGGAGCAGTACGGCGGGATCCCTGCCGTCAAGGACTCAGACGAGCGCACGGCGGCGGAAGTACGAGCGGGCGCAGAGGCGAGAGGAAGAAGAAGGGCACGAGTGAGCGAAAGGGGGAAAGTGAATCCCCCAGCGCCGCGCCCCTCTTTATAACCGCGCTACCCGCAAGGTAATGGGATCGTGGGTGTGGTGGTTGACCGTGTAGATCGTGTACGTAGCACCAACGCACGACGATGAGTGGAACCGCACCAGCGACCTCACGGTGGGACAGAAAGCCACGATCCCCGATGGAAACGGCACACGAGGCGTCGCAGCGCCGACGCGATAGGCGCAGCAGTAACTGTAGCCTGACAATGAATACTGTAGAGGAACAAAAAACAAGAGAAACAATGATGAGTAAGACACGTAGGACGAGGCGTACACGGGAAGATACGATGATACCTCGAACGAGATAACTCGGAAACGAGGCAAAAGAAATCTCATGAAACTGATACGGCCCGGTCGAAGTTATTGGCGGGCCATACCATCTTCGGGGACTAATGTTGGGGAGATGACCTCGGGTAGGGTAAAGACGGGGAAAGACGAAAGGAAGTTGCCCGTCTAGTTTCTGAGTTACTGTCTGAGTCGGCCGAATCCTGTAGAGGCCGGCCAAGACAGGGAAGGGCAGGACCCTTATGATAATGGCAAGGCATTACCCGGCCGAGATACTACATAAGTCGGCCGGGTTAGCTCGAATAATCTTAATACAGGTAAAGGACGAGCCGAGTTATGCGAGGCAAGGCCGAATGATACGAAGCTTACAGGAGAAGGAGAAACCTAAAGTCAAACTCTAGCTGCAGGCTAGGAAGAATCTGAGCGGAGCCACACAAGGGACAAAGGCGCTCGGCGTCAGAGGGGCAGAAGGAGGTCACGGAGGTGACAGTCCTGAAGCCCGAGGCACGCAGGAGGGGCCCTCTAGAGCCTTGCCGTTGTTAGAAGGGCGACAGGGAAAGGAGGCCGCCGAACTACTATTTTGGGACAAGCATATTCCTCGAATATGCTTGCCCCGTCAGCCCTAAAGGAACCCAAGGCTCTCCTTTATAAGTGGAGGCTTGGACCCTAAGGAAGGGATCAGCTCATTTTAGTACCGTTAGGCTGGTAAAGTTCTTCTTTTCTCCTTGTATACAGCTCAAGGAGCACTTGTAGCTCCAAGAAGGAGAAATAAAGATCTTTGCCTTAGTTTTTTGTGTGTAGAATTAACTGCATCTTCCCTCCCCAGATCCCTCTAGCATCCATTGGCCCCTTACTTTAGCCTACCCATGGCATCAGCCATGTCACCACCACGACAATATCTCTTCGCCTTACCTGATCTTCCCTCCCCCAAGGGAAGATAGTTTTCTCACTCCGTTCGTTTCATCAACCCCGAGCCTTGATCTTCTCCAGGTTCACCTCGATTGCACGCAGGGAAACGATGAAGCCCAACAATTTGTCGGCTGGAACCCCAAAGACGCACTTCTTAGGGTTAAGCATCATGTCGTATTTCCGGAGATTATCAAAGGTTTATTTTAAGTCAGAGATTAAGTCATTTGACTTTTTAGACATCACCGCTATATTGTCCACATAGGCGTGAACGTTCCGACCAATTTGATTGTGTAGGCAATTTGATTGTGCCAGGCAAAGATTTCCTTATTCTCACGGAGGAACTCGACGAGCGCGCTTTCCTATTTAGGGTGCAGGTTCGTCCCAATGGCGGTGGTCTTAGAGGCATCGCCTACCACAAGTTCCACCGGCTTGGTCTCGATGGTGGCCTTGAATGCTGGTGCGGAGTCATAAATCTGCTTCTTCGACGCCGGCATCTCTGAGGCATCGACCTTGATCTGGATCTCCTTGAATTCTTCGCTATAGAGGATAGCTTCCGCAAAGGCTTCTTCTCCAATATCACAGTCCCTTGCCTTGGTAAAGCTTCCGGATACGGTGATGACACCGTTTGGTCCGGGTATCTTGAGCTTGTTGTAGACGAAGCATGGCTTGGCCGTGAAGGCATGGAAGATGTTGTGTCCGAATATGATGTGGTACACGCTCTTGAAGTGGACCACCTCGAAGGTCATGCGATCTTAGCGGTAATTATTGACATCGCCAAAAGCGACCTGAAGTGTGATGCACCCAAGGGACCGAACCTCCCGACCAGGAACTACGCCATGGAAGATGGTGCTGGTCCGCCTTAGGTTTGCCTCCGTCAAGATCATCTTGTGTAGTGTATCCAGGTACATGATGTTGATGCTGGTTCCACTATCCACCATACATTTGGTGAACTCATTGCCGTCAATCAGGGGGTTGATGACCACGACATACTGGTTCTCCGTAGGGATGAGGTCTAGGTGATCCTTCCTATCCCAAGTAATTGGAATCTCCGACCAGCGCAGGTACTGGGGAACTCGGGGTAAAGTGGCCATCAGTATCTTCATAGAGGTCTTCCATTGTCGGATAGAGGTCTTCTATTGTCGAAGGAGTTTTTGCCCTTGCCATCTCTCTTGGCGGCGTGCCTAGGGTCAACATACTCATCCATGTCACTTGAATCCTTGGAATCCTCATCCTTCTTCTTCCTCTTGCCCTTGCCTCGCGGTCTGTTCTTCCGACTTTGCTTGTAGCCGGACTCCGGGTCCTCCTTGAGATCATTGACGAACTTGCAATGGCGATTGGTGTGAGTGGCTTTGTCGTTGGCGTCGAGGTGTACCAGGCACGGCATATCACGGTACTCCTTGTAGGTTTGGGGAACGCGGAGTGTTGCCAAGGTAGTTTCACTTCCTCGCTGCTGCCCACGACCAGCCCCCCATCCTCGGCCACGCTGTCCGCCATCACCTCGTCCTGCAAAAGTCATAGCGACCATGTCGGAGGTTTGATTTTCTTCTGGCGGGCTCTTCCGCTTGGTGCTGTTGTTCCTCCTAGCTTGAGTTGGAACGGCCGTTGCCGGCAGGGAGCCACGAGCATCATTGTCGGCAGCTGCAAACTCACTGGCTAGCTGGATCATCTGGTTGAGATCTAGCCGGTGATTGTCCTACAAGCACTTCAACTTATGTCAGAGCAACGCACCTTTCTCCAACCCATCGATGAAGGCGGCCATGGCGGTCTGGGCGTGTAATCCTGCACAGGAATTCTTCATATCAAGCCAGCGAGAGAGGTATGCGCGAGATGACTCGTCTTTCTCCTGCACGTACCGCTGTAGATCACCAACAGTACATGGACGTTTATACCTACCCTCAAAGTTCTTGGTGAACGTGTAGGGTTCGCAGCATAGAAAACAAAAATTTCCTACGATGGGAACAACTAAGTACCAAGATCTATCTACTAGATACAAGCAACGGGTGGATATACATCCATGGAATACATACCCTTGAAGACCGAATAGCGTTAACGAGGTTTTACTCGTGGATGATGTAGTCGAACGCTTGCCGATCTCAAGATCGTGATGAAGTCCATCTGGTCCAGCCGGTCTAGCACCATCAAGTCCAGCACCGCAAAGCAGTGGTGCATCCGTGATTGCACACACGTCCGGATACCCTGACAACCTCCGCGTCCTCGCTCCCGTGAAGTAGCGGAAGCAACAAATCCTTCCAGAAAAAGCCACCGGGAACATGGATCTCGCTGATCCGAGACCATGGGAAATTCTAAAGGGGGGAGAGAGATCCTTCGCGAGGAGGTGTTCTTTGAGAGGAGGAGAGG
Organism: Avena sativa; assembly: GCA_916181665.1. Classification (NCBI taxonomy): domain Eukaryota; kingdom Viridiplantae; phylum Streptophyta; class Magnoliopsida; order Poales; family Poaceae; genus Avena; species Avena sativa. Next base: position 97,451,790 of record OV702294.1, read on the forward strand.
GGGGCCTTTTATAGGGAGGGGCACCCAAAGGGGCATGGCTCCCAGCCATGGTGGCTGCCCCCACCTCTTCCACATTCATGTGGGTGGAGCTCCCACTCAAAATGAAAAGCCTCCACTCCCATAAAAGAGCCTCCAATCAAAAATCCACTCACAGGCATTAAATTTCTACCAAATTTAATGCAAGCTCTCATTTAAATAACACTCTTTTATTTATTTATTCAGATTTTTTTAATTACTTTAATTCACAAACATTCACATAAAACCCATTGCTAGTATTCAATATACATGCAGAACCAGTTTCAGCAATTTCAACCGAAATAGTTTTCGTGTCTAGTGAAATAAATTCCTGCGCTTTCCTTTTTATTTCTCTGGCATATTATTTGCTCCAAATGGTGTCAGTATCCCTTAAGTTTGTCACCCTACGGTTCGCGAATAATGTAGACATGATCGATACCCCTCTCCGATCAATAATCAGCAGCGGGACATGGAGATCCGTACTGACTCCCACATATTCAACGATGACTTCTGTGATCGTGTGAACCTTATATGCATGTAACTCAATCCCTTTGTCTCGCGATATATTACATGTCCAAGATTCTATCATCGGTATCTCCATACCTAGTTTGATCTCGTTGCCAACATGTACTCTTTTCTCGTTCCCGTGATATAACATTCTAGTGATCAAATCACTTGCTTGCAAGCTAACTAATGTGATATCACTGAGAGGGCCCAGAGTATATCTCTCCGTCATCGGGATGGAAGAATTCCACTCTTGATCCATGAGCCTCAACATAACATCTTCGTAGCACTGAACCCATCTTTATAGTCACCCTGTTATGGTGTGATGTTTGATGTTATCAAGATACTCTTCCGGTGTTAGTGATTGACATGATCTCATGGTCTAAGGACTAAGATTACTTCGTATGATGTTATAGAAATATACACAATGACCTTGATCGTGATGCTATACTTTGGATGAATGTTCATCACATCATTCCAACAATGTTGTGACCTCATTATTAACAACATCCAATGTCCATGATCAGGAAACCTTTGATCATCTTGTTAATCAACGAGCTAGTTTATGAGAGAGGCATAACTAGGAACTTTCTATTTGTTTATTAAACACACATGTATTAACGTTTCTGTATTAATACAATTATAGCATGCAAAATAAACATTTATCATAAATAAGGAATACGATAATAACCACTTTATTATTGCCTCTCGGGCATATTTCCTTTAGAACGCTTCTTACATGTACAACCAATTGCAGATAGATTTCTTAGGCAAGTCATTAATCCATTGTCAGGCCATGCCCGCCAGCATCAGAGGGAGGTACTTGACGTTGACATTGGGGTTACCCCCAGCGATCTCCACTGCGTTGCCGTAATCCTGCAACTACGTAGCTGGTTTGGCGGTGCCGTCATAGAGCTTGATGGTCTTGTCAATCCGGAAACCATTGGGGTAAGTTGCGGTCCGTATTACAGGTCCAAAGAAACATGGTCCCAAGTACTGTCCTTCCCGGGCCTCGTGAATCTTGTCCAAACATGAACGTGCGTCGTATGGCTCTGGGCTTATTTTCTTCTTCTTCTTGCCATCAGGGGATGGGCTGCGTGAACGACGCGGGCCTCCTCCGCTATGGTGGTTGCTAGGTGGCGATGGAGGCGGAGGTGGCGGTGGGTTAGCTTTCTTGCTGTTGCCCTCCTGCGACGCCTCACGCTTGTCGCGGTTGCTTGTCGGATGTGGAGGGTCATGGCGTGACCAGCTCTTGTGTCCTTGGTTGCGCTCTCCATCATGACGGGTCTGCTCCGTGTTGTCGCGGATGATGATGCCGCTCTGCCTTGGCGGAGGCATATCCGTACGACGTTGAGCCTTGGTATCTTCGCGATGTCGGGGGGACCGGGGCGATTGAGATGGGCGACGAGGTTGAGCCTTGCCTCCGTGGTTGCAGGATATGAGGATAGCATCCTTCCTATTGCGGGCATCCCTCCGTCTTTGTTCTGATGAACCCGTCTGGGACCCGACATCATGAGGAGATTGATCCCTTGGCGGCTTTGGCTGGCTAGACTGGCAGAACGCTGGGTCAGACTCAAGCCTCTGAGAGGTGGCCTTTTCCTACTGCTTCACCGCTTTGGCCACAAGGTCATAGACCTGGTCCACAACTGCGGGTGATCTATCCTGATCTAGAAGGGTCTTGGCGACAGCGAGGTTGAGGAGAGGGGTGGGCATCACCTGCCTGCCTTCACTGTCAATGTATGGCTTGGCCTGTGCCGGCTTCGAGGGAGCCCATCCTAGGTTGCGTCGTACGCCAGGGTCGTTGATAACGCGAGCTTGAGCTTTCTTAGCCTTCTGCTATTTGAGCAGAGTCTTGTACTCGGCCTCCATTGCCCTAGCTTTCTCTATTGACTTATGCGCGTTGGCCAGATCTCGATCTAGCTGTGCACCTTGCTCCGCGATTGCATGTGCCTCCTCCAGTAGCTTCTGGCATTTCTCGTCAAGCTGGACTATGTTCCGTATATGGTCCACGGTCATGGGATTGACAAGCAAATTGACGTACATCACTCTATCAGCCGGAGTGATTTGGGCAGCAGCAGACGTGGATGCCGGAGGTGGCAGGTTTGCGGTGTTGTTTTTGCTCGGACCGATGCCGAGTTCCTGTGACTGCTGTACTGGGTTAGGCGGAGGGGGCATGACCTTTGCATGATCATTGTCGGCAGCAAAAAGTGGTCCCTTCCCTTTGTCCAGCGCTGTAGGCGGAGCTCGTCCTGGTTGATCTTCATCCATCACTGTCCCAATGGCGACGAACACCTCTCGGGATGCGATGATGTTGTTGGCCTGCTCGTCGCGCTTGTAATCCTCCTCCATCTCCTGCATGGCTGAGTCTAGCTCCTCCGGGCTAAAGTCTATCTCCTCCGAGTCAGCGCTGATGTCGGCATAGAGCGCATCAAGCACGGATTCGAAGGGTGTCGGGGCTTCCTCGATGAGGGGCAGTGGAGGTGCAATAGCAGCAACGATGACTGGAGGTGGTGGCGCAGCTGCGGCGATGATGACCGGAGGCGGTGGTGGCGGTGGCTGAGGTGGAGGGGCTCTATCAAGGAGCGCAAGAGCTGTCTGAGCTGTCTCCTCAGCCTCCGCGTAGTTGTTGACGGTGCTCACCATGCTTTCAAAAGTGAGGCGTCCTGAAGCCTGCTGCCGCCTTAGCATATGCCGGAGAAGTGTACCTTGGTCCAGTCCTTCCACAAAGTGATACATAGCATCATCATTGGGGTAATGAGCCAGAGTGGCCCGTATACAGAGCCACCTGGCAAGGTAATCGTGGGGGTTTTCGCCCTCTCTCTCAATGCAACACACCATATCAAAGATGGTCACCACTCCGACGAACTTGGATCTCTGCTGTCCAGACGCGCGGATGAAGCCGGCGGACTTGCAGCGATCTTCCACCGTTATATCCTACATAGAGGCGGTTTGGGTGGGCCTTGAATTTTTCCAATCTTTGCCGAAAAACTCCGAAGAGATATCCGACATTGATCCTTCCACGAACGTATCCTGCCCGTAGGCGGTCCGTGCGGGTCTTGATGCTCCTCTGACTCCCAGGGAACTAGTGCCCGAGTCAGTTTCGCCGATGAAGAGGTGGATATCTCTGATGGGGACAATTGAGCACTGTAACAACCCAAGTTTGTAATATATGTAACTAGTACTTAAGCATTGCATGCATGTGTTAAACCCAATAAAATGTTTGCATGTGATCAAGTGTGTGAACCAAAATAAAAGTGCAAAACCCTAAACCCTAGTCCTTCCCCCTCTTTTTGAAATCCATTCAAAGTGGTTTGAATTTGAAAAGTACAAAAATAATGGAGCCCAAATGGATTATAAGGGCCCCTATGTGTTTCAAATAATATTCTAAACTTCCTGGTATTTTTGAAATACTCTAAAATAGATTTGAAATGGTTTATAAATGGAAAAGAGAAAAACAGAAAAAGTACAACTGTTTTGGAAGAAAAAATAGAGCCAGATCCCAACCAGGCCGCAGCCTAGGCCAGCCCAGCTCCTCTCCCTCCTTTCCCTGCCGCCTACGCTGCAGACCGCGGCCCAGCTTGGCCCAGGCGCAGCCCACCCGGGCCCAATACCGCTTCAGCGATGCCCCTATCGTCTTCCTCGCACGCGGCAAGCTGCTGCGTGCCCACGCCGCCGCCGTCGATCCTGCCGCCTGATCCTCGCCGTCCGTCGAGCTCGGGAGGAGGATAAGGTCGCCACGCCGTCATCCTTACTCCCCTATCCATTCTTCCCCTCCCTAGAGACCCCTCTCTCTCTTCTCTTCCGCAAGGAGTCGAAACCCTAGCCCGTACCTCGTCAGTGCCCCGCCGTCTCCAGCCACCCCAGGTCCCTCTGAGGCCACTAAGAGCTCCGCCTCGCCGTGCCGGTCTTCCTCGCCAACGGAATTGAGCGCGGGTGCTGCCAATCAATCGCATCGCCCGCTTCTTCCCCGTCACCGACGTGCTCTGCCACTCGCCTCGCCGTCGCTCCAGTCACCGCCTCGCCTCGCTGTCACCATCAATCCCCCAGGGTGAGCATACGGTGCTTAGGCACCACTCCGAATCCTCTATCTCTCTCTGTGTCCCGCCTGCTCCATAGCTTGCCGAGCGCCGCCGCTTCTCGCCGTCGTACGCCTTGCTCCGATGACCATCCGCAGGCGGCGCCGCCACTAGCTAGCTTGCCTTGCAGCCCTGGTTCGAACCACATGCTTAGCTCGCGCGTGCGTGCTCGGAAACGTCGGCGCTGATGACCATCTGCTGGTGGCCGGCGACGTGACATCACGCCAACGTCATCATGACGCCAGCGCGTGGGTCAGCTCCTGGTCAAACCCCCTCGGGTCCCACCTGTCCACGTGGAGGCCGATGTGGCTCTGAGGCCCACCGGTCAGCCACTGTGGCTAGCTCAGCCCTCTGTGTAAAACATTCTAGGGCGTGTGCTGATGTCACAATGACACATTAAATTATTTTAAATGATTTAAATAAATCTAGAAAATTAATAAATATTGGAAATTCAATAACTAATTAATTATAAGTCAGAAACATATGAATAATATATCAAAATGTTCAGAAAAATGAGAACTATCTAATTACACTATAATCATGCATTGCTAAACAACTTTCATGCCAAGTTTAATTAGGAAAACATAGTAACCCCTCACAGGTGATTCCGGAGTTTCCCCGAGTTAGGGTTTGCACCCCTTGGAACCCCGATTAAATTGCCGAGCATGTTTTAGGGTTTCAATTCAATACAATTTAACTTGTCATATCATCATACTTGTTTGAGCATTGCATCGACGCCATGTCTTGATTGTTGCCTTTCTTTCCGGTGTTGGTTCTTCGCGATAGGATCCGAGCCCAAGGCTGAAGTCAACGACACCGAAGGTCCATACCTGTCTACTGACGGACAAGGCAAGCGTAGCCTCTCATTCTGAACCTACTTTTACAAAGTATATTACTTTCTCGCTATGATGCACACGATTCCAATGTGGTATTTTGTCAGTAGTTAGTGTTACCTATCTGATGCATAGTTTCCCTCTTGTAGCCTTATACTCCTGATCCACTGCTCCTAGCATACCTAGGTCTGGCAGTTGAGCGTTGCTAGAGCTTCTGTGACCGACAGCTTAGCCATGCATAGTAACAACGTCTGATCTGTCCGAATGATGAATCAGAGATGCCGGAGAATCTAGAAAGGTAGGAGATGGTGATATCATCGAAGGAGTTAACTAAACATGCTAAGGCTTGTATGGGAGGCCATGTTGGGTGTGGTTTTTATAGTCCCATGCTCGCCACCACTAGGAACTGAGTTCTTACCTTTGGAACCAAGACGAGCGTACAACCACACGGGGATTGGGAACCCCTCGACTGACTAACTTGCCTAGTATATTCCATGCGTCACATAGTTCAGGCTTTCCATTTGGCATATGCATTGAAAATGTTTTTGAAAGAGGGGGTGATGGAGGTGCATCATAACATGTAGGAAAGCGTGGACCGGGTTGCTTGGGGTAGATAGCGCCCCTGGTAAACCAACCTTGACTCACATCTTTAAGTACCGGCTTCGGGATTTGACCCATTATGACGGAACCATACTTATTGCGTGACTCATGGTCTCGGCGAAAGCAAGGTAAAGGTCGTGGTCAACCACACCCTCTGCCAGCACACCAAGGAAGTGTGTCAAGTGGCGCTAAGAGTCGGTTGGTACGTGTGGGTAAAGTTGTACACCTCTGCAGGGTATTAATCTTTTCGAAAAGCCGTGTTCACGGTTATGAACAACTTGGCGACCGGACTTAAGATCATAGATAACATTAACCACTATAAAACTTGCTGATCCACGTGTGCTTAAGGATGCTTCCTCTGGGTCGAGGGGGTGATCCTAGATAGGAGGTTATGATGAAGCTGGTGGTTACCAAGATATGATGAACAAGATGAAAAAGTGGTTATCTTATCCCTTTTTAAAAGATTCCGAATAGACGAGCCTCTTCTCTCTCTTGTTTACAAATTAAGATTTCTTTACGCAAAATAAAATCCTGAGAAAGCCTTTCTATCCAGAGCATGTAGATACTAGGTTATCTAAGTCTTGCGGAGTACATTCTCGTACTCAGCCTTGCGCCATTGTTGTTTTTCTACAGATGATCTAGTTGCAACTGAAGGTGGCTTCTACGTTGACATAGACGAGTAGTTGGGGGTCCCAGGTAGCAGCCTGAGGACTATGGGATGGAAGTCACTTTTTTTATGGCCTCGTAGGCCTTTTGCTAAGTTGTTGTGTAGAGCAACATATTTGCTTTTTCTGTGTGATGTAATGTTGGGTCTATGACCTCTGGTTTGTAATAACTCTAATATCTTACTCTGTTAAGAGTTTAAACTTATGCTGTTGAATCCCTATGTTCTGTAATGTTACCGAATCATACTATGATCTTCCGTGTTTGGAGTTGAACTTATCTTAGACGGTGATCTGAGGTTAGTTTAACCCTAACCCCGGGGGGGGGGGGGGTGCTACAAGCACCCCATAGGGTTCGAATTCACTGGGATCCAGAACTCGTCAGGAGGGACGATCGGAATGTTGCCGGAGAAGAGAACGCGAACGATGGCTACGGTTTCGCTAATTCCCGCGAAGATCTTCTACCTCACCCGTTGTAGAGCCTGAAGCGCCTCTTGCCCCACGATGGGCGCCAACTGTTGTGGTATTGCCGACGAGTACGCCATGGAGGGGTTCTCACAGTGTGTGTTTAGAGACGTGGGGTAAGGCAGACGATTGACGGGTACGAGGTAACACAACTTACCTAGGTTCAGATCCCACAATGGTGGCAGAATCCTACTCCTGCTATAAATCACTATAATGGCAATATGCTGAGTTACAGGGATTGGTTCGCTGTGCGAGGTATGAGGTGAGTTAACTAATCTTGCGTTTTGCCCTAAAGGCTCCCATAGGCCCAACTTATATAGTCCCCAAGTCCTAGGGTTACAGGGAAAGTCCTAGCCGGACAGGTTACAGAGTCCTACATAGTATACAATCAGTCTAACGTGTCTTGCACTCCAAGGCTCTGGGTACGTCGGTGACTCCTCCGTATCCTTCCTTTATCCGGCATGGGCCTCCCTTCTGGATCCATCTAACTGGGCCCCCTAGCAGGCTGTGGGCCATGCTACCAACTGTGGGCCACCCGGGTTATCCGGATTAGAGACATGCTATGAGGATACCCATATAGCATATCCCCAATAGTCGACGAGCTCCCCGTTGGCGTCGCAGATGGATGCCTCGATTATCCCTCACCAGGGCAGGTGTTGTGATAATCCAGGGACTCCATCCATGTCGAGCTGTAGCCAGGCGTGACCTGGGATTTGTCGGTGCTCGCTAGGAGCCGCTGTTGGCAAAGGTAGGCGGCCAACACAGACTCTCCACCATTATCCTCTAGCTTCGGCTTGGGATGGTGCAAACTCCCATGAGGCTACTCCGGCTGACGCGGCTCACCGATAACGGTTCCGCTCGATGGGTTGCACCTTGCCAGCAGTGTGAACTCCTCCTTCACCTCCTGTTTGGTGGCGGGGTAGGGGAGACGTGTGAGGAGGAGCGCGCTGGCTCAAAAGACGACGAGCATGAGGAGGATCGTGATGTTGCCATTGAAGCTTGTGGAAGCCACCAGGAGAATCGTGGTGTTGACGACGACATCTCCAATGAGGGTCATTGCCCCACAATGAAGGTGTCCCGCTTGGTTGTAGGTGCTCGACGACCTCGAGGTCCGCCATGTCCTCCGTCCACTTTGCATGGAAGAAAGTTGCACCACCATTCGTCGTTGTCGGCAGTGGACCACAAGGGGACTCCCACTCCTCTAGTGGTAGGTGATGATGGACGGTGTGTGTTCGCCGTTTTACCCCCGATAGCAGGAAAAGGGGCCGCATGACCATTGATGTCGATGATGTTTCCCTCCACACCATGCAATACTACACACGTTGCAATGATGACATGATGCATCACTGCGCCCACCTGGGAACTGGCTTGTCCATTACTCGGCTTGATCGGAGGTTGGCGATGAAAATTAATATGGAATACTACGTATTTGAAAGGACATGGATGTCGCCTAAAGGGGTGAATAGGCATTTTAAAACTATTACATTTTTCTTCTAATAAATATGGAGTAAAACTATGTAGTTTATCAAGGACAAAAACTAAATCCATTAGGGTCAACTAAGTGCAGCAACTACTTATGTTAAGCAAGACAAGCAACAAGGTGATAGCAAGATATATAATTTTAAGCATGAAGGCTATCACAATATAAATAGCATAAGTAAAGAACTCTTGTATAGAGATAACCAAGACACGCGAAGACGATGATTTTATCCCAAAGTTCAATTTAAAAGAAGCTAATATTTGTTGAAGAGGTGAGGCAACACAATGATCTCCGAATGTCATAAATGGCTCACCTTAAGGTGTGGTGGCTCGATGCACACCTAACGCCACAGAAGGACTCACCCCAAGATGCGGAGGAACGCCACTCATTGACACCACAAAAGTCTTGTTGAAAATATGAGAAATTTAACACAATATTTAATCCAAATAAACAGCAGAGAAAAACATGACTAGAAATATAGGAATAAAATAGTCATGTAATCTATAGGATAAATAGTAACTAGCAATTCTAAACAGTTTGCTATGATAACATATGAAGTATGATCTAAAGAAGATAGGTGAAGGTAGCATACAGTCTAGCGGAGGGACTAGTGTTGATGTTGCGGTTGGTGTTGGAGTTGTTGTCGAAGAGGTGGTCGACATCGGTGAAGAAGTCGTCATTCGGGAAGTAGTCGTCAACGCATGTGATGAAGCCAGTAGTCTCGCGAAGCGCTCCCCAAAAACCTTAATGCCCTTATCCCGTATAGGACTCGAAGCAGCAGGGTTCCGGAGTCCTAATGTTCTAACTCGTGGTGAATGCCGCAAGCCAGGATGGGGAAAACTTGGTGGTCGCTCAAAGCTCTGGAACTGGAGGCATCAGGCAAGTGTTGGTATGTATAAGAGGAGGCACGACCTCTCTCTCTCTTATAGGCACATATCGAGGAGGTGGACATGCATAGGAGGGAGACGAAAAGAGAGACAGGAGGCGAACCGAAAAGGCTGCGGCCAGAGCCGAGCATCCTCCATTGAGTTCGGATTAATGATACACTCATCCTCCACTAAGTTCATATTCAATATTCACTAGCACAGAATGTACATCTTCCATTCATGTGTGGCAAAATAAAACTCGGCTCGACGAGATTCCTGCAACTCGTGGCGCGCACGCGTCGTGATGAGGCGAGGCGAGGAAAACGATGAGGAGGAGTGCGCGTGTATATGTATTCTCTTCTCAAGATCGTACAAGTGGTGGAAGAGCTCACCTTATAAGCTGGTCCAACTTCCACTCAACTAGAAATGTGGGACTAAACTTTTGTCCCACTTCTTTCCTGGCATGAATGATCAAAGTAGGCCTCTAGGATTTCAGGAATTATTGGCATATAATAAATGGACTGGGCCTATTTTTATGAAAAATTCCAATAATCCCCCACTAGATCTTAGAGCCACACAAAATTTGCCTATGGTTCCAAAGCATTGTTTTGTATACCGGCACTATAGTGGAGACTGTTAAGTTGAACTTCCACCTTGACTTCATGTTACACTAGATTACAACTTGTACATGGACTATGTCTTGAACTGCAAGTTTGCTGCGAATCTAGTTACACATAAAGCCTTGATTGATACCAGGCAACCATAGAACTTTCCTGCCGGTGGATCTTATGCGTTATATTCAGTGGCCTTTCATGAGTTTACTAGAGAGACCCAACTCTCATAGTCTTGTGGCATTAACAGACGGACTCATATATGTGTGTTCTTAAAAAGATGTTCTGTAGAACAACATCTCTTCTTAAGAAATAAGCCACTTAGAACACATTAATATAAAATCAGACTACCGTGTAGAATAGAAGAGTATTGCATCTTCATGGAGTGGTATTTTGCAAAAGTAAGGATACTCTTATCTCAATTGACCAACATCTTGTCTCCCAGTTCTACTTCATGGGATCTCCGATTACATAGATTGGGTTACCACTGTGAGCAATTTAAGTTATGGGTCTCATAACTATCTCCCTTGATGCATTATCTATCACATTCTATGATAGACCCTTTGTGAAGGGATCTTCCAGATTTTAGATGTTCGGATATAATCCAACTCAATAACTCCGGAGTTTCTCATTTTTTGTCAGATTTCAGTCTCCTTTTCACATGTCTTGATGACTTCATTTTATCCTGAGAAGTGTTTACTTTGAAAATCACAGTTCATAAGGATTGTGGGTATTGGTTTTTCAACCACATGTTAATTCATCAAGAGTTCATGAAGCCACTCTACTTCAACAATGACCGTGTCTAATGTTATGAGTTCTTCTTGTAGGGTTTGCAGCACGGAAAACAAAAAATTCTATTGCGGGAACACTCAAAACCAAGATCTATTCTACGAGATCGGTGCAACGAAATTGTAGAGAACTAACCCTCAAAGATACAAAGCGTTTAACAAGATTCAGATCTCGTGGTTGATGTAGTCGATCACTTGCCGGTCTTAGGATCACGTAGACGATCCTTCTGGCACCACGTTCTAGCAGCGCTTCCGCAGTCGGTCACACGTACGGTAGTCGATGAAGACCTTCATCTCCCTTGTTCCAGTAGGGTAGCGGAGGTTGTAGATCTCCTCGGAATCCCAATAGCACGACGGTGTGGTGGTGGTGGAGGAGGAGAAGAGATTACTATAGGGCTTCGCCTAAGCCGGAGCAGTGTATGGAGAAGAGAGGGAGGCGCCGGTGGCTAGGGTTTGGGGTGAGGTCCTATGGGGCGCCCTCACCCCTCCTTATATGGGTGGGGGGCTACGGCTAGGGTTCCCACCCCTGGACGAGTCCTTCCCCAACTCCTCTAGGCTTGTGGCAAGGAAGGGGAGAGGGAGAACTTCTCTCTCAAGGTTTCCCTTTCCTTCCCTAACTAGGATTTGACTTTTCAAACTAGGATTTGACTTTTCAAACTAGAGTTTGTTTCTCTATTCCTAGTCCATGGCCTAGTTGGCCTAGGGTATGATGCGCCTAGCCGATCAGGGTATGCTGCATTCCAAGTACCCCCTCCCGTGGTGGTGGACCTTCCAGAATATTCTAGAAGCTTCCGGTCAAAACACAGAAAACATTTCTGAACCCCGGAAATTGACTTTCCTTACATGAATCTTATTCTCCGGACCATTTCGGATCTCCTCGTGATACCCTGGATCCAATCCAAGACTCCAAACAACATTCTATCTCCAACTCACATTCCATATCTACTCAAACAACATCGAATCCTTAAGTGTGTCTCCCTACGGTTCGTGAACTATGTAGACATGATCGAGACACCTGTCCGATCAATAACCAATAGTGGGATATGGAAATCCATAATGGCTCCACATGTTTCTACGATGACTTCGTGATTGAATGAACCATTTACATACGATACCGATTCCCTTTGTCGCGCGATACTTTACTTATCCGAGGTTTGATCGTGGTATCTCTATACCTAGTTCAACCTCGTTACCGATAATTAATCTTTACTCGTTTTGTGATATGACATCCCTTGTGACCTAGTAACATGCTTGCAAGCTAATTGGATGACATTCCACTGAGAGGGCCCAGAGTATATCTATCTGTGATATGGATGGACAAATCCCACTCTTGATCCATGTGCTTCAACACATACTTTCAGAATACCTAATGCCACCTTTATAACCACCCAATTACGAAGTGGTGTTTGATGTCATCAAAGCATCCATCCAGTGATGGTGATTAACATGATCTCATGGTCGAAGGATTAGGTTACTATGTATTTGAAATCTTGTAGCAAACAAACTCTAAATGACTTTGATCTTATGCTATGCTAACTATAGGAGTGTGTCCATCACATCATTCTCCTAATGATATGATCTTGTTATTAATAACATACAATGTCCATGATCAGGAAACCATGATCATCTATTAATCAACAAGCTAGTTGAACAAGAGGCTTACTAGGGACTCTTTTATGTTTACAAAACACACAAGTATTAATGTTTTTGGTTAATACAATTATAGCATGGGATGTAAAAAATTATCATAAACACAACGATATAATAATAATAATTTTATTATTGCCTCTTGGGCATATCTCCAACAGTCTCCCACTTGCACTAGAGTCAATCTAGATTACATTGTGATGTACCTAACACCCATGGCGTTCTAGTGTTGGTCATGCTTTGCCCTAGGGAGAGGTTTCGTCAATGGATCTGCCACATTTAGATTTGTGTGTACTTTGCAAATCTTTATGTCACCATCTTGGACATGCTCATGAATAGCATGAAAACGTAGCTTGATATGCTTCATCTTCTTGTGTGACCTTGGCTCATGCGCACTGGCTATGGCACCCATGTTGTCACAGTAGATGGCCATCAGGTCCAACGCACTAGGAACCACACCAAGCTCCATAATGAACTCCTTCATCCATATCGCCTCTTTTGAAGCCTCTAAAGCATCTATGTATTCCGATTCAGTTGAAGATCTCTCCACAATGCTTTGCTTAGCACTCCTCCATCTCACTGCTGCACCATTAAAAGTAAATACGTATCCAGATTGCGACTTAGAGTCATCCGGATTGGTGTTCCAACTAGCATCGGTGTAACCATTTACAACGAGCTCTTCGTCACCTCCATAAGAAAGAACCATATCCTTAGTCCTTCTCAAGTACTTTAGGATATTTTTGACCGCTATCCAGTGATCTACTCCTGGATCACTTTGATATCTGCTAGTAAAACTAACAACATATGCAATATCTGGTCCTGTACATAGCATGTCATACATGATAGAACGTATGGCTGAGGCATAGGGAGTTTTGCTCATCCTCTCTCTATGTTTTGTCATAGATGGACTTTTATTTTTACTCAAGGTCGTAGTAGGCAACATGGGCAAGAAACCTTTCTTGCTTTCTTACATTCCAAACTTCTTTAGAACCTTGTCCAAATATGTACTTTGTGAAAGCGCTATTAAGCGTATTAATCTATCTCTATAAATCTTGATGCCTAAAATGTATGCAGCTTCACCAAGATCCTTCATTGAAAAACTATTATTCAAATAGTCTTTGACACTTTTAAGAAGTTCTATATCATTCCCAATCAACAATATGTCATCTACATATAGTACTAGGAATGCTACGGAGCTCCCACTCACTTTTTTGTAAATACAAGCTTCTCCATAAGTTTGTATAAATCTAAAGCTTTTGATCACCTTATCAAAACGTTGATTCTAGCTCCGGTATGCTTACTTCAATCCATAAATGGACCGTTGAAATTTGCATACCTTGTTTGCACCTTTAGGATCGACAAAATCTTTGGGTTGTACCATATACAACTCTTCTTCAATGTCACCATTGAGGAACGCTGTTTTGACATCCATCTGCCATATCTCATAATCGTAATATGCAGTGATGCTAACAAAATCCTCATATACTTTAGCTTCGCAACCGGTGAGAAAGTCTCATCATATTCAACTCCTTGAATTTGTCGGAACTCTTTCGCGACAAGTCGATCTTTATATATGGTTACATTACCATAAACATCTGTTTTCTTCTTGAAAATCCATTTGTTCTCGACAGCCTTGTGGCCATCCGGTAAGTCCACCAAAGTCCACACTTGGTTTTCGTACATGGATCCAATCTCGGATTTCATGGCTTCATGCCATTTGTTGCAATTTGGGCTCATTGTCGTGGTATTGCCAACGAGTACGCCATGGATGGGTCCTCATAGTGCGTGTTTAGAGACGTGGGGGAAGGCGGACGGTTGACGGGTATGAGGTAACACAGCTTACCCAGGTTCAGATCCCACAACGGTGGTGGAATCCTACTCCTGCTATAAATCACTATAATGGCAATACGCCGAGTTACAGAGATTGGTTCGCTGTGCGAGGTGACTAGAAAGTCTAAGTTATCGTGCCCTAAAGGCTCCCATAGGCCCGACTTATATAGTCGCCAGGTCCTAGGGTTACAGGGAAAAGTCCAAGCCGGACAGGTTATAGAGTCCTACACTGTCTATTACTAGTCTTGTGTGTCTTGTACTCCAAGGCTCCGAGTATGCTGGTGACTCCACCGTAGCCTTCCTTTATCCGGCATGGGCCTCCCTTCTAGATCCATCTAACTAGGCCGCCCAGCAGACCATGGGCCATGCTACCAACTGTGGGCCACCAGGGTTATCCGGATAAGAGACATGCTATGAGGATGCCCATATAGCATATCCCCAACAGTAGCCCCCGGAGAACTCCGAGATCTTGCGCCGTCTTGCCTCTTCATGTGGAATGCTCCGTCTAGATGGATGTCGGCAAATCGTCAAGCAATATCTTGTAGTCCTCCCAAAGAACCCTGCAAGGTTTTCTCCGTCTTCAACTTATAAGTCAGAGAAATGCTGAATCTTCCATCATACTCTTCCATAGACGGACTAAATCCATCCATGCCGGAATCTTCTGATGTGATGGTTCACCTGCCTATGTTACCTAGGGCGACGTAGACGTAGGTCATCAATGCCTCGTAACTCACACATGCAGAGAACGCAATCATGTCCACTTTTCCCACGCGAGCGATGCGAACCGTTGGCAGCGACGGTTGGGACGTGGCGAAATTTCCGCGCACGTTTGCGCACACATCGTCTACGCGGCAACCATCCGATCAACCTGCATGAATCTTGATGTTGGAGATCATAAATAGTAACTGTGGTGGAAATTTACTTTTCACCTCATTCTCTCCTTGCATCGTCTTCTTCCTCCAGCGAGCGCCCCTAGAGCTCTCCGCGCAACCTTGCGAAAAACCCTAACTCCTAATCTCGCCAGGCACTTCCAAACTCGCGCAATGGCCAGTAGCAGCTCTACTCCCTCGATGGCAGCGTCGGGCTAAGCCGCGGCGAAGCCGGCGAGCTCCGTCGTCATGCCCCCAGAGGGCCTGGTCATCCCTGTCTCTGTGGTGGTTGAGTCCATCGGCGACGACCACAATCCAGCGGCGCTGGAGCTGCTGGAGGAGGACAACGACTCCCACAAAGGCGATTAGTGCGGTTCGGACATCACGGACCGCGACATCAAGGAGCTGATCGTCGAGGGCTATCTTCCCGCGATGGAGGGGCTCGCCTAGCGGGCGGTGCTGGACGACGAGGTCACACCTTCTCCCCAAGCCAGAGAAAAGGTGTACCTCAAAGCACAATTTGTACGTGGCGTCTCCCTTCCCATCTCTAACTTCTTCCTTTCCGTCTTGAACCACTTCCGAGTACAGCCCCAAAACCTTTCTCCCAATAGTATCCTAGCGCTTAGCAATTATGTGGCGTTGTGCGAGGGTTACTTAGGGATTAATCCTAGGCTAGATCTCTTTGTGTATTTCTTCACCGTTAAGCGCGAAGCTGGAGCCAGCAAGGACGAACTTAGAAATTGTGGCACCATTAGCTTCAAGATCTGTCCTGGCCGGCGGTTCCCCGACATTGTCGTCCATGAGTCCTGCAAGAACTGGCAACATACTTACTTCTATGTCCCAGATATCCCTCTGGCCGGCCAAGAAGTAATGTACCTAGACTTCATCAACGGAGACGCCGCCGAAACTTCGACATGGAGATCCCAGGCCGCATACCTTCCCTCCGACATCGACGCTTCCCGCGCCATAAGGCGGATAGAGTGGTTCGTAGAGGCAGGTTTGACCGGCTTGGACCTAGCCATGTGCTGGTTCATCAGGCGAATCCAACCTTTGCAGCACCGCTCAAAGCTGATGCACGAGTATACCAGTGATAGAAGGGATAGCCTCCGCATCTCCGTGGATAATTTCTCGAGAAACTCCATCAAGCTCCATCTCAAGGACATCGTCAAGGTGAAGGACAAGAAGCATGGCTTCACCATCACCTATGACATGTTCGTAGAGAGCAAGTGCCCAAAGGTAACTGTTTATTTTCCGTGTATGACATATACTCCAGTTCTTCCGTCTAGCAATTGCCATCTCATCTAACACGGTGGTTCTTCACCTTATAGCTTAGCGACATAGATGAGGACAGCATGGCTCCTCAAATCTATGATCCAAAGATGAAGGAAGTCACCGTCGTATCCGACGACGATGCTCTGTTGGCACGAAAGCGGAAGAGCTCCACCTCTGATGCTGCTGACGGAGGCAAGAAGAAGAAGACGGAGGGTGGAGCCTCCAAAAAGACTACCGCTGCCCTGGAGGCGGAGAAAAGAAAGACTACTGGGATCCCTTTTGACAAAGCACCCCCTCTTGTGTAAGCTTATTTCTCTCCGACATTGTCCATTTATTTGTCATGTTCCTGTACTTATACATTTTGCACGTTTCAGGAAGAAAGCCACGACCAGCTTGAAGAAGACCTCCAAAACATCGGGGGCTTCTAGAACCATCAAGGACATGCTACATCACAACGCATCTACCGCCATCGCCCCTGTCAGTCCTACCGTCAAGCCCTCCTCCGCTCCGACAAGATCACAAGCTAAGGAAGCATCTGGCCCTTCCGCCATGGAAGTGGACTCAGGTGCCTCTACCGAGATTGATGTCATTGGCGAGCAGGCAACGCAGGAGAGTGCCACACACAAAATGGCTGAAGCTTCAGCCAAGGATGCCATTGGTAGCGGTAAGGCGGTGGTGGAAGCTGGTACTTCTGCCGTAGGCGGCGCCCTCGCACTCAAGAAAACCATAGAGTATCCAAAGATAGTCTATCCGGTTCTTACACCGGGTAGCACTGCTCTGGTTCCTGGTGCGGCACCGACATCTCCGACGTGCAGTCTAGAGGAGCTCCTCCGACAAGCAGAGATCTTGTAAGGAAACAACGTATCCTTTGGCAAGCTGCTGGCCGAGAGTGCTACCAACCTCAATATCATTGCACTTGTAAGTTTTATTTGCCTTTTCCATTTCATATGAATATCCCACTGTAGCCCCCGAGGATTTAGACGGAAAACCATAGGTCTTTGCGTCTGAATGATCTAAGAGTAACTAAAGTAGAAAACTTCTCACTGTAGCCCCCAAGCATGTAGTTTGAATGAATTATTCCGACTAGATGCTTTAAGAGTAGCATACGAAGTGTTTATAAATCTCAATACTGTAGCCCCCAAGCCTCTAGTTGTAACTGAATTAGTTCCGACTAGATGCTTAAAGAAAAGCTAAGCATACATCCGAGTTAAAAACTTTATACTGTAGCCCCCAAGCTTCTAATCGAAAACTGAATTAGTTCCGAATAGATGCTTAAAAAAAGACTAAGCATATTGCTAAGTTAAAAACTCTCGCTGTAGCCCCCGAGCGTCTAGGTGGAAATTTTCCGGCTAGATGCTCCAAGTAGACCAAACAACGTTTTAATTTTTCTTTTTTCCATAGAACGAGAATGCTCGAAGGGGCATGACCAATGATAAGTACCAGAAGATGCGCGTGGACTTGGAAGCCGAAAAGGGTAAAACTGCCTTCTTGAAGGAACAGATCATCAAGATCAAGCGTTTGTTTTTCCTTTCCTTTTCATATTCCGACTTAAACTTGTGTATTCTCTGAGTACTCACTGTGTATTGTGCTTTCTCCGACTTGCAGAAACTATTGTCAAGGCTAAGGAAATTGTCGAGCAATCCAAGCACATTCAAGAGCTGGATAGCGAGAACAAGATCCTTAAGCAGGAGAGGAAGGACATGCTGAAGATGTAAGATCCCTCCTTTGTAAAGGAAAGGATCCCTGTGATTGCAATGCTAGTCCCTGGATCAATGCTAGCATCCACAGTTTAAGATGAAGTACACAGATACAAAGGTCGTTTATTACATTCATTCCAGAGATAAAACATAGTCTTTTACAACTCAGGGCCAAAGGCCTAATACAAGAGTTTATGGAATAAGTAAATAAACATAAGTCCTCATCTTCATGTGCCACAGGCAAGCATGTTGAGTGTAGACTCATGACTCCTACCCATCATCGGAGTAACCTGCAACATCACAAGTTACACCCACAGTGGGTCAATACTTTGGAATAGTATTGGCAAGTGATACCTTAGTAAATTTTAAGTGGACTATAATACTATATGCATTTTGTCTAAGTGTAGCTTGGCTTGCTTTGCTCAAAATAGGTTTTTCCTATTAGTTGAAATCACTAAGTTTTTCTTTGTCAAAAACTTCCCAAGTAACCACCAATAGACATTGGGGTCCTTCACCCTTGTTCACCCACAAGTTTTAACTTAGAAGTTGGAGTGATGAGATTCTTGTAGCTTTCATGTCTTGATGCTCAAGTTGTCCATTGCCATGGACTTGGCTAAGTACTTAGATTTTCCATCTGCAGAGGTTGTGCACTTTCCCCACCAGACTTGGTTTCCCAAGACAGGACCTTTCAGAAGCCTTTCCTTAGTCAAATGGACGCGTTCCAACCTATCATTCCCACTACCACCAATTGTCCAAGTGACTAAGTTCTAGCAACCTATATGATCATGGCAGAGCCCATATTGCCAAGTGGTTGCACTGTAAGCTTTCTCAACACTTGGCCTCCAAATCTCTTTGTGCCTGGGTGGCATACCACAAGTGAGATACACAAGCCGAATCCATGGCCTTGTGTAACCACTCAACCAAAAACCACCATTCAAGTCCCATTCCACCCAGGAAGTTCATTGACTTAGTTGTTTTATTAAGAAAAGCATGAGTCCCAAAGGACTTAGAATTATTTCACCATAGCATATACATACTTTACCAACCCTTGTTTTCTACTAGCTAGGCTAGGCATGGCATAGTAACTTAACTTAGGAAAATTCCCTAGCAATCCTACAATTCTACACTACATAGGATTTCCCAACATAGCATTTGGCAAAGTAGCATGCAAGACTTAGCAAAAATAATTCTAATGCTTATTCAAAATAAAGGGTGGAAATATCATGAAGTATCACTTGCCTTGGTAATGGGGAGAGTAGCACTCTTCACAATCACAGTCACTAGCAAAATCTACACATAAAATTTGTAGCACACAATTACACACAATTTATATACAACCAAAATTATGTATGCATGCATGCAAGAAAGTGCTAAATGATGATTTGTGAAAACCCATCAAGCAAGTACAAGATACAAAAACATAACTAAGTCAAAGAGTTTGCTAACTAAATTTATTTAGCCCTAAAACAATTTGCTAAACAAAATCTATACTCAAAATGGACCTAAACATGTTTCTTCATACAAAGTCATTTTAACAGATACTATTTGTTAAACACAATGCAGATTCAGCAAGGCCTTGATTCACTGATTCCAACGGTATGAAATTTGCAAAAATCTAACATGGAAATCTCAAGTTATAGCCATTTGAAATTGGGATCAAAATCTGGTTTGAATTCTGTTTTTTAAATCTAACCCTAGCCACGCGTCGCGATATTACTGGCGCGTACCGGTTCGCACCGGATCACCCTTCTGTGCCGTTGGATTTAACTAATGCTGCACGGCTCAGATCTGTCCATACCCCTTCGTTAAGTGAACTATTTCTACGCGTAGGATCCAGATCTGACGGCTAAAAATCTCCTAACCAGAAACGAGCGGCGCTAGCGGCGGCGACAGGCAGCGGCGCGTCTGACTGCGGCGGTGCTAGCACTCTAGGTCGCCCGGGGAAGCAAGGAGGCGCTTACCAGGACCGTAGTGGCGTGCTGAAGCTCGAGGTGGCTTTGGTTCGTCGAGGGGCGCGCGGACACGGCGAGGATTTCTCGTCGGAGTAGAGGCAGACGTCGGGCACGGTCAGTCGTCGACGTTGGCGAGGTTCCTCGTCGTGGGAGGGAAGTCGCCGGAGTTCGTGCAGAGAATGGTGGCGGCCGGTCATCGACGTTGCTGGAGCGGAATTCGCCGGCGCAGTCGTCGGAACAGCGGCGGCGACGTGCGAGTTGTGGGCAGCCTGGTGGCGTGGAGGCGAAATTGTTTGGGGGAAAATGGTCGCGAGGATGGGGGGATCTTATAGCCCGAGGCTCGACAAGAAATGCTTGCTGCATCAATGCCAATTAAGCTCGCGAAATCAGTGCAGCAACGGGCAGCGGCGGAGGTCGTGCGCGGAATCAGGGGAAGACAAAGCTGACGTGGACAGGGCCCGCTTGGCAGCGAAATAAGCAGAGGGGGTGTGGGGTCTGGCTGTCAGCGGCTGAGTGGGTGTGCTCATGCGTGCGGAAGGAAAAGAAATGCCCCGGGTGGGCTAGTTGGGCCTGTTCCGTTGCTGGGCTAGATTGGTGGCGCCTGGCCTTTTTCATTTGTTTGCTTGTTTTCTTTTTCTGAATAGATTTTCAAATGACTTCAAGTTCAATTTGAATTCAAATATTCCTGGGATTTTTGCAGTGAGCAGTAGTCTCAAATATAGGCATAAGATCATGTGGTTTCTTTGCAAAGGCTTGGTCAAGCTTGGAGATCAAAAATATCAGAGACTTGGCACTTGGTTTGCAAAATTTGAAAAATGGTTTTTGAACCTATTTCCAATTTGAAAACTTGGTTTAAATTCTACACTCAAACCTATCTTCATAGAAGGCAACAAACTTGGTTCATAAACAATCAAACCTTCACATGGGGATAGCTTATTTGATGTAAATATGTTCACATAAAATCATAGCACTAAGTGCTTCTGTTTTTCTGAAATGAGTTTGAAATTTGATCTCAAATCTATATGCATGCATGAATGATATGCAAACTTTGAAATTATGATTTTGGGATGTTACAAATCTAACCCCCTTAAGGTGAATCTCGCCCTCGAGATTCGGATTGGCTAGCAAATAGGTGAGGGTGGTCTTTCCGAAGATCATCTTCTCTTTCCCATGTTGCTTCCTCTTCGGTATGATGGTTCCATTGCACTTTGCAAAACTTGATAGTCTTTGTTCTCGTGACCCTTTCTGCAGTCTCAAGAATCTTGATAGGCTTTTCTTCATAAGTGAGATCACTTTCTAGTTGAACTTCTTCCAAAGGTATGGTATCCTTCAAAGAAGATTCTTCCATTTCTGGGTGACATTTCTTAAGCTGACTCACATGAAATACATTATGGACTGCTGATAGAGATGCTGGCAGTTCAATTTCATAAGCAACTTCGCCTTTGCAACTCAGAATCTTGAATGGCCCAACATATCTTGGTGCCAATTTTCCTTTGACTCCGAATCTTTTCACTCCACGGAGTGGTGATACTCTAAGATAGGCTCTATCACCAACTTCGTAGGTGACTTCTCTATGCTTAGGATCTGCGTAGCTTTTCTGTTGGGACTGTGCTATCTTCAACCTGTCCTTAACCAATTTGACTTTCTCTTCGGCTTCTTTGATAAGATCTGGCCCAAATAAACTCCTTTCTCCCACACCATTCCATAACAATGGGGTGGTACACTTTCTCCCATAGAGAAACTCAAACGGTGCCATCTCAATGCTGGCTTGATAGCTGTTGTTATAAGAAAATTCTGCGTAAGGCAGACTTTCGTCCCAACTTGCTCCATAGTCTAGGGCACATGCCCTCAACATGTCTTCAAGGATTTGGTTAGTCCTTTACGTTTGTCCATCGGTTTGAGGATGAAAAGCAGTACTGAATTCCAACCTCGTTCCCAATGACTCATGTAGCTGTCTCCAAAAATGGGAAGTGAATTGGGTTCCCCTATCGGACACAATACTCTTAGGCACACCATGAAGGCATACAATTCTACTCATGTAGATTTTGGCTAACTTGGCACTTGTATAAGTTGTCTTCACGGGTATGAAATGAGCCACTTTAGTTAGGCGATCCACTACTACCCAGATGGAATCATATCCTGATCTGGTCCTTGGCAATCCGATGATAAAATCCATACCAATTTTGTCCCATTTCCAATCAGGAATAGGTAGTGGTTGAAGCAAACCTGCTGGTTTCTGATGCTCCGCTTTTACTCTACTACACACATCACACAAAGCAATATGTTTGGCGATGTCTCTCTTGAGATTGTTCCACCAAAATCTTTCCTTCATGTCCATGTACATTTTGGTGTTACCCGGATGAATAGAGTACGGAGAGTTGTGGGCTTCTTGCAGAATCAGTTTCCACATTTCCGGATCTTGCGGAACACAAATACGTTTCCCATGCCATAAAGTACCTTGTTCGTCTACATGGAAACTTTTAGCTTTCCCTTGGTCAATATTTTTCTTAATCTCTTCAATTTCCTTATCAGTCTTTTGAGGTTCTCGGATCTTGTCCAACAAAGTGGGTTGAACATCCAAAGACATAAGATGTCCTTCAGGTACAATCTCCAATCTGAGTTCTTTGAATTGCTTACACAAATCATCTGGCAATTCGCCTTTGGTAAGGCCATTCACAAATACCTTATGACTTAGAGCATTCGCTACAACGTTTGCTTTACCGGGGTGATATTGCAAACTTAAGTCGTAATCTTTGATAAGTTCTAACCATCTTCTTTGTCTCATATTGATTTCCTTCTGGGTGAAGATATACTTCAAACTCTTGTGATCGGTGAACACTTCACAACGCTTTCCCAAAAGGTAATGTCTCCATGTTTTGAGTGCATGGACGACAGAGGCTAACTCCAAATCATGAGTAGGATAGTTTGCTTCATGAGTTTTGAGTTGTCTCGAGACATAGGCCACAACTTTACCGTCTTGCATAAGTACGGCACCCAAGCCTTGATGAGACGCATCACAATATACTTGGAAATCCTTTTCCAAATCTGGCAGACACAGAACCGGTGTTGTCACAAGTCTCTTCTTCAATTCTTGAAAGCTGACTTCACAACCTTCAGACCAAACAAACTTTTTATCTTTCTTTAACAATTCAGTCATGGGCTTAGCAACCTTTGAGAAATTCTCAATGAACCTTCTGTAGTAACCTGCTAAGCCAAGGAAACTGCGAACTTCTTTTACATTCTTGGGAGATTCCCATTCTGTCACAGCTGAAACCTTAGCAGGATCAACTGCTACACCATCCTTGGTCATAACATGACCAAGAAAACCCACTTCTTCTAACCAGAACTCACACTTGCTGAATTTGGCATAAAGTTTATGCTCTCTTAACTTCTCAAGTATCAAGCGCAAGTGTCCTTCATGTTCTTCTTTGCTCTTGGAGTAGACTAAGATGTCATCGATGAAAACGACAACGAACTTGTCAAGAAATTCCATGAACACCTTGTTCATCATATTCATGAAGTATGCTGGAGCATTGGTTAAGCCGAAAGGCATTACGGTATACTCATACAATCCATACCTTGTGGTGAATGCTGTTTTAGGTATGTCTTGCTCTCTTATCTTGAGTTGAAAATAGCCTGACCGGAGATCAATCTTCGAGAACACACATGCTCCTTCAAGCTGATCAAATAAGTCGTTGATTCTAGGCAAAGGATATTTGTTCTTGATAGTTACCTCGTTGAGTGAGCGGTAATCTATGCATAACCTTTGGCTTCTATCTTTCTTCTCCACGAACAATACTGGGGCTCCCCAAGATGAAGAACTTGGTTGGATAAATCCTTTCTGCAACTGTTCTCCTAGTTGCTTCTTGAGCTCTTTCAGTTCATCAAATGTCATTTTGTATGGTCTCTTTGCTATTGGTCCAGAACCTGGTACCAAATCTATCAGAAATTCCACATCTCTATCTGGTGGCATTCCTGGCAATTCTTCCGGAAATACATCCGGATACTCACACACAATTGGCACACTGTCCATGCTAACCCCCTTAAGAGAATTTAGCACACTCTTCTTTGCTCCAAAGCTGGTCTTGAATCTGATCCTTTTATTATCCGGAGTTGTGAGTGAGACAGTATGGCTGGCCCAATCTATCACTCCTTTGTACTTAGTCATCCAGTCCATTCCCAGGATAACATCCAAACCTTGGGAGTTTAATATTATCAAGTTAACGGGAAACTTATACTTCCCGAATTCTATGACTAGGTCATGGCATCCTGAATTCACAATCATTTCTCCACCAGGAGAGCTTACTTTTATAGGACACCCAATAGTTTCTACCGGTAGTTCATTTCTTTCAACAAATGCTCTTGATATGAATGAATGAGATGCACCAGTATCAAAGAGTACAAATGCTGGAATGGAATTAAGTCTGAACTTACCAGCAACAGCATCAGGCTCCTCATAGACCTCCTCCACATTGATGTGGTTAACCTGTCCTTTCTGAAAAGGATTGGGCTTGTTAGGTCCTTCAACTTTCTTCTTAGGGCATTCATTAGCATAATGCCCCAGCTTCTTGCATTTGTAGCACTCAACCTGACTGATGTCCCTTTTTGCAGGCTGACTTCCACTTCCACTACCATTTCCACTATGGTGGCTCTTATGTTCACTCTTGTGGTTCTTATACTTGTCATTGTCATGACTGCGGTGATGCTTGTTGTCATGACGGTTGTGGTTGTGGTGCTTGTTGAATTTCCCATGCTTATGGGATCCTGAGCTTCCACTGTCATCATAGTGAGATCGTTTGTGAGACGATCCCGAGCTGTGCTTGTTGGAGTGTTTCCTCTTCCTACTCTCGACTTGCTTCATCTTATTCTCCAAAATAGCAGCCTTGTCACACAGAGACTGATATGTTGGAACATATGCCACAGACAACTGCAAGTTTAGCTCATCATTCAAGCCTTCCAGAAACTTTTCCTTTCTTTTTGCATCTGTGTCAACCTCATCCGGTGCATAGCACGCCAGATTGTTGAACTCTTCTATATATTCAGCCACGCTGCGGTGGCGCTGCTTCAGGTTGTGAAACTCCTTCTTTTTCAGGCTCATCATTCCTGATGAGATATGAGCAGTGCGAAAGCCATCTTCAAAGATAGCCCAAGTCACCTCATCGATAGGAGTGGTGATTTGGAAGTTGTCCCACCATGTGGCGGCTGGCCCTTCCAACAGATGTGCTGCGAACCTGACCTTTTCAGCATCCGTGCAGCCCACGGTCACTAAGTCCTTGTTCACAGAACGTAGCCAATCATTGGCCACCATGGGATCAGTCGTCCCCGAAAACTTTGCTGGCCTCAAACGCAGAAATCTGGTGAGCATATCAAAGCCCGGAGGGTTGTTGTTGTTGTTGTTGTTGTTATTGGGGTTGTTGTTGTTGTTCTGGTTTTGGATGAATGTTGTCATCATTTGCATAAGCTGTGTTTGCGCATTCATCATTTGCTGCATTTCCAGGGTGATGTTGTTGGGGTTGGGGTTTGCGCGACGGGGAGGCATCTGTGGTTTGTTCAAATAGAGATAAGAATGAGATACCCATACATGATTCATGCACATTACATCACCTAAGCAAACACATAGCATGCAACACAAGGATAAAAGCTCAACAACAAGATAACGAAGTCTCAAGTAAAACACACAAGTGGCAAGCCATCCACATGTCGGATGGTCCAATAACAAGTTCAAGAATAACAAGTACGATAATAAAAGATAACCGAGTAGTCAAGTCTACTCATCAGCATCAATCTCCTCCTCGACAAAAGTAAGACCTACGTCCTCCATCGCGGTCTTGTTCTCCTCAATAGTAGTGGTCAAGGACTCGATCTTGGTCTTGAGAGCCCTCTTCTGGGAGCGAAGCCTCTCAATCACCATCTGCTGCTGCTCTAGCTCGAAATCCTTGGACTTCAGTTCTTCAGTCATGTCCCGGATCTTCTTGTTCCTATCCTGGACGCGTTTCTCCTGACTCTTGAACTTGCGGTCCTGGGTCTCGAACTTCGCCTCCATTTCCTTGACTATCTCGTCTTGCTATGTGAAAAGCTTGTCCTTCTCGCGAAGCTGCACCTGGAGCTCGTCATTGCTGAGCATGACGTTGGTCCTATCCGTGTCCACATGCCTAATAAGAGACTCTAAGTCCTGGAGATAGAGACGTATCAGCTCTGCTGCGTCCCTCGAGTCGTCCTCAAAGTCGATGGACTCTCCATCATCATCACGTCTTCCGAAGACGTGGAAGTGGGTGCCCCTAACCTGTCGGGAGTGACGGCCTAACAGACGTCCTATCAGGTCCTGCATGACAACCTCCATGCCTCTCTCCCTGTCATCGTGCATAAGCTTGAAGACGATGGCCTCCGTAGTAGGCTCCATCTGGCGTCCGGGCTGGTTCACCTTGAAGCCCCAGAGGTCCTTCCTCTCGAACTTGGTGAGTGGGTGCACCATAATGGTGGGAAGAGGGAGATTGAGCAAAGTTGTAAGCTCAACGATACGAGGACCAAAACGGGTACCCTGGAACTCCTCAATAGTGATGATGGTAATAGGCATCTATTTATAAGATAGAAAAGTTAGGACAACACAATTTAAGATAAAACAAGACAAACATTTCGTACATATCCATGGAACACAAAAATCACACAAGTCATGCATACATAATTCCATTACATCAATCAAGGTCCAAACTTATTTAAAGTGTCATTTTGGAAAATAAGGTGATAGGTGGTGGTCCAACTAACGAAGTGCGTTCACAATCCTATCTCACTGGATCTGTTGGCTAACACAATGTTCCTAGAGGCAATCCACCTATCTTGTTCACATGATTCCATCACTAAGTCTATAATATCTCCCCTTAAGGTTTGGTTGGTGGCTTCCAACTCTTGGGTAAGTTCCTTCTCTTTCTCTAAGTCTTTTTGGAGGTTGAGCATTCTGTACTTGACTCTAGCACTGAGTTCTTTGATAGTCCTCCAAGCTGCTTCTCTTGCTGACTCAAAGAATGTGGTGTGCATCACAGTATTAGTGTACATGCAGAATCCTCTTTCTTTGTGGTTGTCTTCCTTGTTTTTGTACAAGTGAAGTTGCACCCACCAATACTCCACTCCTTCATCCATCACTGGAAAGCCTTTGTACACAGCTGCACCATGTGCTTCCATTGCCACCATGAGGTCCTTGAGAGTTTTGGGAAACTCAGTTTCACACTCCAAGGTCATGGTCATGAGTGGTCCTTTCTTCACGGCTTCGTTGATGGAGTTCATCTACAAATAGAGATGAGAATGAGAAGATTAGAAAAGTTTACGAGAAGAATAGACAAGTGTAGAAGTAGTTAAATTTTTTCCTTAGTGGTTACCAATCCTAGGGTCATAATCCTACAGGCAACACAGTGCTCTGATACCATCTGTAAGATCCCTCCTTTGTAAAGGAAAGGATCCCTGTGATTGCAATGCTAGTCCCTGGATCAATGCTAGCATCCACAATTTAAGATGAAGTACACAGATACAAAGGTCGTTTATTACATTCATTCCAGAGATAAAACATAGTCTTTTACAACTCAGGGCCAAAGGCCTAATACAAGAGTTTATGGAATAAGTAAATAAACATAAGTCCTCATCTTCATGTGCCACAGGCAAGCATGTTGAGTGTAGACTCATGACTCCTACTCATCATCGGAGTAACCTACAACCTCACAAGTTACAGCCACAGTGGGTCAATACTTTGGAATAGTATTGGCAAGTGATACCTTAGTAAATTTTAAGTGGACTATAATACTATATGCATTTTGGCTAAGTGTATCTTGGCTTGCTTTGCTCAAAATAGGTTTTTCCTATTAGTTGAAATCACTAAGTTTTTCTTTGTCAAAAACTTCCCAAGTAACCACCAATAGACATTGGGGTCCTTCACCCTTGTTCACCCACAAGTTTTAACTTAGAAGTTGGAGTGATGAGATTCTTGTAGCTTTCATGTCTTGATGCTCAAGTTGTCCATTGCCATGGACTTGGCTAAGTACTTAGATTTTCCATCTGCAGAGGTTGTGCACTTTCCCCACCAGACTTGGTTTCCCAAGGCAGGACCTTTCAGAAGCCTTTCCTTAGTCAAATGGACGCGTTCCAACCTATCATTCCCACTACCACCAACTGTCCAAGTGACTAAGTTCTAGCAACCTATATGATCATGGCAGAGCCCATATTGCCAAGTGGTTGCACTGTAAGCTTTCTCAACACTTGGCCTCCAAATCCCTTTGTGCCTGGGTGGCATACCACAAGTGAGATACACAAGCCAAATCCATGGCCTTGTGTAACCACTCAACCAAAAACCACCATTCAAGTCCCATTCCACCCAGGAAGTTCATTGACTTAGTTGTTTTATTAAGAAAAGCATGAGTCCCAAAGGACTTAGAATTATTTCACCATAGCATATACATACTTTACCAACCCTTATTTTCTACTAGCTAGGCTAGGCATGGCATAGTAACTTAACTTAGGAAAATTCCCTAGCAATTCTACAATTCTACACTACATAGGATTTCCCAACATAGCATTTGGCAAAGTAGCATGCAAGACTTAGCAAAAATAATTCTAATGCTTATTCAAAATAAAGGGTGGAAATATCATGAAGTATCACTTGCCTTGGTAATGGGGAGAGTAGCACTCTTCACAATCACAGTCACTAGCAAAATCTACACATAAAATTTGTAGCACACAATTACACACAATTTATATACAACCAAAATTATGTATGCATGCATGCAAGAAAGTGCTAAATTATGATTTGTGAAAACCCATCAAGCAAGTACAAGATATAGAAACATAACTAAGTCAAAGAGTTTGCTAACTAAATTTATTTAGCCCTAAAACAATTTGCTAAACAAAATCTATACTCAAAATGGACCTAAACATGTTTCTTCATACAAAGTCATTTTAACAGATACTATTTGTTAAACACAATGCAGATTCAGCAAGGCCTTGATTCACTGATTCCAACGGTATGAAATTTGCAAAAATCTAACGTGGAAATCTCAAGTTATAGCCATTTGAAATTTGGATCAAAATCTGGTTTGAATTCTGTTTTTTAAATCTAACCCTAGCCACGCATCGCGATATTACTGGCGCGTACCGGTTCACACCGGATCACCCTTCTGTGCCGTTGGATTTAACTAACGCTCCACGGCTCAGATCTGTCCATACCCCTTCGTTAAGTGAACTATTTCTACGCGTAGGATCCAGATCTAATGGCTAAAAATCTCCTAACCAGAAACGAGCGGCGCTAGCGGCGGCGACCAGGCGGCGGCGCGTCTGACTGCGGCAGTGCTAGCGCTCTAGGTCGCCCGGGGAAGCAAGGAGGCGCTTACCAGGACCGCAGTGGCGTGCTGAAGCTCGAGGTGGCTTTGGTTCGTCGAGGGGCGCGCGGACACGGCGAGGATTTCTCGTCGGAGTAGAGGCAGACGTCGGGCACGGTCAGTCGTCGACGTTGGCGAGGTTCCTCGTCGTGGGAGGGAAGTCGCCGGAGTTCGTGCAGAGAATGGTGGCGGCCGGTCGTTGATGTTGCTGGAGCGGAATTCGCCGGCGCAGTCGTCGGAACAGCGGCGACGTCGTGCGAGTTGTGGGCAGCCTGGTGGCGTGGAGGCGAAATTGTTTGGGGGAAAATGGTCGCGAGGATGGGGGGATCTTATAGCCCGAGGCTCGACAAGAAACGCTTGCTGCATCAATGCCAATTAAGCTCGCGAAATCAGTGCAGCAACGGGCAGCGGCGGAGGTCGTGCGCGGAATCAGGGGAAGACGAAGCTGACATGGACAGGGCCTGCTTGGCAGCGAAATAAGCAGAGGGGGTGTGGGGTCTGGCTGTCAGCGGCTGAGTGGGTGTGCTCGTGCGTGCGGAAGGAAAAGAAATGCCCCGGGTGGGCTAGTTGGGCCTGTTCCGTTGCTGGGCTAGATTGGTGGCGCCTGGCCTTTTTCATTTGTTTGCTTGTTTTATTTTTCTGATTCGATTTTCTGAATAGATTTTCAAATGACTTCAAGTTCAATTTGAATTCAAATATTCCTGGGATTTTTGCAGTGAGCAGTAGTCTCAAATATAGGCATAAGATCATGTGGTTTCTTTGCAAAGGCTTGGTCAAGCTTGGAGATCAAAAATATCAGAGACTTGACACTTGGTTTGCAAAATTTGAAAAATGGTTTTTGAACCTATTTCCAATTTGAAAACTTGGTTTAAATTCTACACTCAAACCTATCTTCATAGAAGGCAACAAACTTGGTTCATAAACAATCAAACCTTCACATGGGGATAGCTTATTTGATTTAAATCTGTTCACATAAAATCATAGCACTAAGTGCTTCTGTTTTTCTGAAATGAGTTTGAAATTTGATCTCAAATCTATATGCATGCATGAATGATATGCAAACTTTGAAATTATGATTTTTGGGATGTTACAGAAGATGCATGAGGAGTCAATGAAAGCCTTGCAGGACTCCGCCACCGAGGAAATGAACCGCTTGAAGGAGGAGATATCGATCTTAAGAGATCAGAAGAAAGCTGCCGATGAGCAGAATCAACGCCATCATGAAGCGTACAAGCTCCTCCAACAAGAACGGGACTCCTTGGTGGATACCCTCTGGCAAGCTAAGGCTAGCATCTTCAATAAGTGATTCTCCGTCTTGGATTTCTGTGGTCTAGATACTCTGAATTTTTGAACTCATGGGCTTCTTTGTCGGAATTTGCAGCTCCTATGGGTTTAACCCGGTCGCCTTCTCCAGTAAAGGAATGCATGGTTCTTGCCGGCAACTTCATCAACACCGCTATCGCGCAACACAAAGAGATTGCCAAGCCCCTCCAGATCAACATCAAGGCGTCAGACTCTATGGCGAAGTTCCCGGAGATCCTGCACCGAGCCCCCAAGCGTATCACAAGCTGGAAAGCTTCATGTGCACGGGCCGGTGCAAGGATGGCGCTGTCCATGGTAAAGGCACATTACAAAGATGCCGACATCGACATGGCAACCTCTGGCATTATCAGCGTAGATGGCGATGGCAAAGATATTAATCACGAATCCATCTTGTCGTCACTCGCGGGCTATGACACCAGAGTTGCCGAATTAGTCGATGTCAATGTCTTCGTGCCGATGAATACCATCGATGGCGGCAACCAAAGCTCCTCCGAGTCTCTTCACACTGCCGACTTTGAGGGTGATTCTCCTGCTGCCGATGACGCTGCTTCCAAGTCGCATGCGCCAAAGGACTGAAAAACAACTTGTAATATTTGTTTCCTTTGATGCGTATGCGGAAAAAACTATGTATTAACTTAAGGCGGAAAACAATGATGTATGTCCTGCTACTTAAGAACTAGTTTCCAGCATGTATATATTTTTTAAGCAAGTGCTGGCTTATCCATTACTTTGGTTCTTATGCTTGACTTTTCGTGAGTCGGAAGACTCGTTGTTGGAACCATGCGCTCAGGTGATGATGCCCAATGGTACTGTCAATAACCTAAGCACAAAATCACGACAATAAGTTCCAAAAGTTACTACTCCAGAATCCACATAAAAACGACAAAGAACGTGTAGACCAGAAAACTTAAGCTAACGCCCGTAGGCGGAATTTTCACAAGTGCAATCGCAAAGCTTGTGCATAAAGATTTTATATGATCCAAAAATGAACACTAAAGGAGGTAAAAGACTTAGAAATATGAGTGAACCAGAGAGCTTTATTTCATTGATCATATAAGAGGTACACAATTAGATAAAAAATGCTAAGTGTAGAAAGGACGTAGCTATGCTATGTTCCATGGCCGATCAAGCTCCGGGTAGTCATCATCCGGGTCACGTCGCTTACGCTTATGATCCTTGTTGGGTCTATCCTTTAGTTCACGATTGTCAACGAGGTAGTAAGACCCATTGAGTAGCACCTTGCTTATGATGAACGGTCCTTCCCATGGCGGGGATAATTTGTGTGACTTCTTCTGCTTAAGTCGGAGCACCAAATCCCCCTCTTTAAACGAGCAATGCCGAACGCGGCGACTATGGTAGCTGCGTAGCTTCTGCTGGTAGATGGCGGATCTTTGGCATGCCAAAACACGCTCCTCCTCGAGAAGGTCCACATCTAAGCGTCTGGATTCTTCAATGTCATCTTCGTCGTAGGCGGCGACTCTTGGTGCATCGTGAAGTATGTCGGAAGGTAGGATGGCTTCTGCTCCATATACCATGAAGTAAGGGGTGTAGCCAGTGGATCTGTTGGGTGTAGTTCGTAAACTCCACATCAGAGATGGCAATTCTTCCGCCTAGGCTCCATCTGCTCTATGTAGCGGTGCCTCAAGACGTGGCTTGATTCCCTGCAGAATTAATCCATTGGCTCGCTCGACCTGACCATTATATTGTGTATGTGCCACAGATGCAAGGTCAAGTCGGATGCCCTTCTCCCAACAATAAGCCTCCACTTCTCTGAGTGACAAGTTGTTGCCGTTGTCGGTGATAATGCTATGTGGGAGACCAAATCTCACCACTAGATCCCGGACAAACCTGAGGGCAGTTGCCCCATCAAGCTTTCTAATGGGTTTAGCTTCTATCCATTTAGTGAATTTATCAACTGCTACTAGCAGATGCGTAAACCCACAAGGTGCCTTCTGTAACGGTCCCACCATGTCTAGCCCCCAGACTGCAAACGTCCAAGTTATTGGTATTGTTCGCAATTCTTCAGCAGGAACATATGGTTGTTGGGAATAATACTGGCATCCCATGCATGTCTCAACTAGCTTGTCGGCATCCGCCTTCGCGGTCAGCCAGTAGAATCCTTGCCGGAAAGCGCGCGCGACCAACGATCAAGGAGCGGCGTGAGGCCCGCAATCTCCGAGATGGATTTCGTGTAGGATTTCAATACCTTCTAGCTGGGAAACATACTTTAGGTATACACCAGTAGTGATCCTTTTATAGAGTTGTCCATTGATTATGGTATAACCCTTTGTTCGTCGTACTATTTGCCGTCTTTCGACCTCGTCGTCAGGCAAAGTTCCGTGTTCGAGATATTCCATGAACGGTTTTGTCCAAGCCGGAGGGACCTTTTCCACCATGTGGACGAAAGAGTCAACTCTATCCGGGTTGTCGATGTCGGTTCCTTTCATGGATGGTGTTCGTAGATGCTTTAGAAAAACTCATGGCGGAATTCGTTTGCGCCCTGATCCAAGCTTAGATAGTAGATCAGCCGCCTCATTTTGCTCCCTAGGCACATACTTGACTTCGTAGCCCAAGAAGCTTTTGGCTATCTTGTCCACTTCGTCTCGATATGCCGCCATCATAGGGTTCCGAGCATTCCAGGTGCCAGCCACCTGCTGGGCAACCAAGTCGGAATCTCCACAGCAAACTATGCGCTTGATGCCAATATCCTTGGCTACACGTAGTCCGTGAATGAGTGCTTCATACTCCTCCATGTTGTCCGTAGCCTCGAAGTGGATTTGCAGAACGTAGTGTAGCTTGTCGCCAGTTGGTGACTATAGCAATACACCAGCCCCAAGCCGTTGAGCAGCTTTGATCCGTCAAAGTGCATCACCCAGTACTCTGGCTCCGGCATATCCCCAACACTCATCATTGCTTCCTCATACGTCGCAGCGTTGTCGGTGTTGTCCACCAACATGACATTCAGAATAGGGTCATACCAATATGGAGTGCTATGAACCCTCGTTGACCTGCGAGGCTCCGTATTAAATTCGTTCGAAGTTTCATGATCATTATCATTAGCTTCCTCTCTTATTGGTGCAAGAGGCACAAGAACATCTTCTGGCGCTGCGCTACTCTCAAATTCGAGAGAAGGTTCAACAACCTCGTCGAGTTCTACTTTCGTCACTTCTTTTGAAAGAAACTCCTTCTGAAGAAAGGATCCATTCTTCGTAACGATTTTTACTGCCTTCGGATCTATGATAGAAGGTATACCCAATTGTTTCTTTTGGGTATCCTATGAAGACACATTTCTCCGCTTTGGGTTCAAGATTGCCGGGCAGTAACTTCTTTACATAAGATTCACAACCCCAAACTTTAAGGAACGACAACTTAGGTTTCTTCCCAAACTACAATTCGTACGGTGTCATTTCAACAGATTTAGATGGTGCCCTATTTAAAGTGAATGCGGCTGTTTCTAATGCATATCCTCAAAATGATAA
Source organism: Avena sativa (assembly GCA_916181665.1). NCBI lineage: Eukaryota > Viridiplantae > Streptophyta > Magnoliopsida > Poales > Poaceae > Avena > Avena sativa. The sequence continues at coordinate 97,486,115 of OV702294.1, forward strand.
TGATAAATCTGTAAGAGACATCATAAAACGAACCATATCTAAGAGAGTTTGATTACGATGTCCAGACACACCATTACACTGTGGTGTTCCCGACGGTGTCAATTGAGAAAGTATTCTGCATTTCTTCAAATGCATGTCAAAATTGTAACTTAGATACTCACCTCCATGATTAGATCGCAGAAACTTGATCTTCTTGTTACCTTGATTTTCTACTTCACTTTGGAATTACTTAAACTTCTCAAAAGTTTCGGACTTATGTTTTATAAAGTAGATATACCCATATCTACTAGAGTCATCCGTGAAAGTAAGAACATAACGATATCCACCGTGCAATGCCACACTCATTGGACCGCACACATCAGTATGTATGATCTCCAATAAGTCCGTAGCTCGCTCCATTATTCTAGAGAATGGTGTCTTAGTCATTTTTCCCATCAGACATGCTTCGCATCTTTCAAGTGATTCGAAATCAAGTGATTCAAGAAGTCCATCAGAATGGAGTTTCTTCATGTGCTTCACTCCAATGTGACCAAGACGACAGTGCCACATATGTGTTGAATTATCATTCAAGTTCATTCGTTTAGCATCTATATTATGAACATGTGTATCACTACTATCGAGATTTAATAAGAATAAACCATCTATCAAAGGCGCATCACCATAAAATATATTACTCATATAAATCGAAGAACCATTATTCTCGGATTTAAACGAATAACCTTCTCGCAATAAACAAGATCCAGATATAATGTTCATTCTTATCGCATGCACCAAATAACAATTATTTAGACTTAAAACTAATCCCGACGGTAGATGAAGAGGGAGCGTGACAACAACGATCACATCAACCTTCGAGCCATTTCCAATGCGCATCGTCACCTTGTGTCTCGCTTATTCTGCAGCACGTGTTTCGAGTTACAAATATGAGTAGCCGAACCGGTATCAAATACCCAGGCACTACTACGACTACTAGTAAGATACACATTAATAACATGTATATCGAATATACCTTTCTTCTTGATGTTGCGTTCTTCAGATCTGCTAGGTACTTGAGGTAATTCCGCTTCAAGTGACCTTCTCCCTTGTAGTAAAAGCACTCAGTATCAGGCTTAGGACCGGCCTTGGGCTTCTTTGTAGGCACGATAGCTTTCTTGCCGCCCTTCTTGAAGTTACTCTTCTTCTTAGGCTTGCCTTACTTCTTGAAATTGGTGGTCTTATTGACCATCAACACTTGGTGCTCTTTATTGATCTCCACTGATACGTCATAAACGTATCTATAATTTTTGATGCTCCGTGCTTGTTTTGTATCAACTTTGTTATGTTTTGTCTACACTTTGAGGTATTTTTATACATTTTCTGGGACTAACCTATTGACAAGATGTCGCAGTACCAGTTGCTTGTTTTCTGTTGTTTTTGGTTTCAGAAAAGCTAGTAAGTAAATATTCTTGGAATTGGACGGGACAAAAGCCAAAGTTAATATTTTACCAGAAGGAACACGGAGTCTGAAGGGCAGCCGAAGGGGGGCCACGAGGTGGCAACACCCTAGGTCCGCGCGGCCTAGGGGTGGCACCACCAGGTGTCGGCTCCTCGGGCACCCACCGACCTTGCCCTTTCGCCTATAAAAGCACCCCGATGCAGAAATCCTAAGCACCCGATCAAATCTCCACGAAACAGTCCGTAGCCGCCGCCACCATCGTCCCTAGATTGGGGGGATCTGAAGCTCTTCCCGGCACCCTGCCGGAGGGGAGAGATCATCTCGGAGGCCTTCTTCATCGCCATGCCAGCCTTCAGAGTGATGCGTGAGTAGTTCACCCTTGGACTATGGGTCCATACAGTAGCTAGATGGTTGTTTCTCCTCCTTTGTGATATCATGTTTAGATGTTGTGATCTCTGTTCATGATCAAGATCATCTATTTGTAATTATACATGTTGTGTTTGCGGGGATCTGATGGATATTGAGATACTATGTCAGATTGATTATTGATTCTATCATGTCTGTGTTATTTGTGATCTTGCATGCTCTCCGTTGTTAGTAGCTATCTTGGCCAAGTAGATGCTTGAAACTCCAAGAGGGAGTATTTATGCTCGATAGTATGTTCATGCCTCTAGTAATCTGGGGAAGTGACATAAATCTCTAAGGTTGTAGATGTGTTGTTGCTACTAGGGAGAAAACAACAATCCTTTGTTCATGGAACAATTGTATTGATTACTTTACACACATTGATTAATGAAATTATCTGTTGCTTGCAACTTAAGACTGGAAGGGGTTCGGATGATAACCTGAAGGTGAATTATTAGTCAAAGATGCTGTTGGATTACGGTCTATGTATTATGTTGTAATGCCCAATCAAATCTCATAGGAGTCAATATGTCTAGTATGTGGATTGTTATGCTTTTTCAATCTGTCAATTTCCCCGCTGTAATTTGTTCACCCAACATGTTATCTATCTTAAGGAGAACACCTCTAGTGAATTGTGGACTGATACGTCATAAACGTATCTATAATTTTTGATGTTCCATGCTTGTTTTGTATCAACTTTGCTATGTTTTGTCTACACTTTGAGGTATTTTTATACACTTTCTGGAACTAAACTATTGACAAGATGCCACAGTGCCAGTTGCCTTTTTTCTGCTGTTTTTGGTTTCAAAAAGCTAAAAAATGAATATTCTCGGAATTGGACGGGAAAAAAATCCAAAGTTCATATTTTCCCTGAATGATACGGAAAATCGAAGACGAGATGGAGGAGGACACCAGGGTGGCCACACCCTAGGTGGGCATGGCCCCACCCTAGGCCACGCCCACAGGGGGTGTGGGCCCCCTGGATCTCCAGCAACCTTTCCTCCTGCGCCTATAAGAAGCCCCCGACTCAGAAACCCTAAAACATCCAGAAGAAATCCACAAAAACCTCCATAGCGCCGCCGCCGCCAAAGGGGAGATTCGGGGGACAGAAAGTCTCTATTCCGGCACCCTACCGGGACGGGGAAGTTCCCCCGGATCCATATCCATCGATCTCCACCACCATCTACATTGCCGTTGTTGATTCCCAGGATGAGGAGGGAGTAGTTCTTTCTCGAGGCTAAGGGCTCTACCGGTAGCTATGTGTTCATCTCTTTCTCTATGCATGATCTTGTTGTGGTCATGAGCTTTGTAATCAAGTAGATCTACCTTGCTACTCAAGTGCTTCAATAGATCTCTTCTCTCCCCATGTGTGTGAAAGTGACAACGTGCACGCCATGGTGGAACTTAGGCTAGAGTCTACATAAATACTCATCGTGCTTTAATAGATCTATGCTTTTCCCCACGTGTGTGAAAGTGACAGCGTGCACGCCGTGTGTGGCACTTAAGCTAGACTACATATATATTTGTTATGAGTTATGTTTGGAGTTGGATGTCTCTATGAAATTGTGGTGTTTGTTGGAACCATCTAGCGCTCAAGGTGACAATGTGGGGTTATCTAGATTGGGAAAGGTGGACTTTGAGGAGTGCTGTTATAGCCCTACCATGGATTAGAGTGTCCAACCAGAGAGTAGTTAAGAGTAGTATCATTAAGAGAAGATATTTATGAGAGTGTTCACTAGTGAAAGTATGATCCCTAGGCCTTATTTCTAAACATTGAAACACCATTTGCATCTAGATCTGTTACATGTTTGCTTGCTTCCATCTTTTTGCCTTTAGTCTTTACCTCACCGTCATGCTCTTTTCTGGCACCGTTATGAAGGGTTTCGCAGCATAGTAAATCAAAATTTTCTACGGATGCGAACGGGAAAAGCCAAGATCTAATCTAGGAGATGCAAACAACGAGGGGGGATAGGTGAGATCTTCATACCCTTGAAGATTCGCACAGCGGAACGTTCGACGGAACGTGGTTGATGTAGTCGTACTCGCTTCTCCTCCTCGCGATCCGATCCGATCTAACACCGCAAGTGGCGATGCCTCCGAGAGATGCACACGTGTAGCACCTCGACGTCTCCTCCTTCCTCGGTCCAGCAAGTGGGGTGGGGAGATGGATTGGATCTACAACGCGACGGCGCGGTGCAAGCGGTGGAGAGTTTCTGCGGCAGGGCTTCGCCTACGCGCAGTCGGGAGGGAGAGAGAGAGGAGGGGCAGCAGGGCGGCTAGGGTTGAGGAGGAGGTGTAGGGAGGGTGCGCCCCCAGCCCTATTAATATAGAGGGGTGGGCGGCTGGCCCTTGCCCCTCCCCCAATCCCTAGGGCCGGCGGCCAAGGAGGGAGGAGTGGGGGGCAAGTTCCCCCCTTCCAGAAGCTCCCCTAGGGTTTTGCCCTAGGCTTGGCCGGCTGGGCCCTATGTGGCCTTGTGCCCCTGGCCCAATGCGGCCAGGGCACTCCCTCATAGGCCCATGCCCCCCGAAAAGTGGGGCCACGTTGGTCCCACTCCGGAAGGTTCTAGAAGCTTCCAGTACAATACCGATTAACCCGAAACAATTCCGAACTCCAAAATCTGCTTTGCCTTATATGAATCTTATTCTCCGGACCATTCCGGAACCTCTCGTGATGTCCTGGATATCATCCGAGACTCCGAACAAAAACTCATAAACCAATTATCCAATCTATCCTAGCGTCGAGACACGTTAAGTGTGTGACCCTTCGGGTTCGAGAATATGCAGACATGATCTTCTATCAATAATCAACAGCGGGGTCTGGAAACCCATATTGACTCCCACATATTCATCGATGATCATATCGGATGAACCACGATGCCATGATTCAATCAATCCCATATATATATTCCCTTCGTCTCGCGATATTTTACTTGCCCGAGATTCGATCGTCGGTACCGTCATACCTAGTTCAATCTCGTTCACAGCAAGTACTTTACTCGTTCCGTAATCCGATATCACTTTGTGATTAACTCCTTAACCACGTGCTTGCAAGCTTTGTTGATATCGATTACCGAGTGGGCCCGAAGTATATCTCTCCGACTTGGGAGGGACAAATCCCATCTCGATACATACAACCCAACAGGTACTTTCCGATCACCTGAGAGACATCTTTATGATCACCCTCTCATAGGATGACGTTTGATGACCTCAAAGATTTCTTCCGATACCAGGGAGTTGCATTATCTCATGGTCTAAGGAATACAATATTTGACATAAGAAAAGCTTCGCAAAGACGAACACGATGACATGATTTAATTGCTCCGCTTAGTTTGGGTATGTCCATCATATCATTCTCTCAATGTTATGATCTCATTATTAATCGACAACTCATGTCTATGGTTAGGAAACCTTAACCATCATTAATCAATGAGCTAGTCCATAGAGGCGTACTAGGGACACGGTGTTGTTTACAAACCACACAAGTATTAAAGTTTCCTCTTAACACAATTATAGCATGGAATATAAACTTTATCATGAACAAGAATTATAATAATAACATCTTTATTATTGCCTCAAGGGCATAATTCCAACAGTCTCCCACTTGCACTAGAGTCAATAATCTAGTTTACATCTGGCAACAATCTAACACCCATGGCACTAAGGTGCTGATCATGTTTTGCTCGTGGAAGAGGTTTAGTCAATGGATCTGCGACATTCAGATCTGTATGTACTTTGCTAATCTTCAGATATCCATCTGTTATATAATCTCGAATTATATGAAACTTGCGGTTGATGTGCTTGGTCTTTGGATGATATCTTGGTTCCTTAGCCAGTGCTATGGCGCCAGTGTTGTCACACAATATCTCCATTGGGTCCAAGGCACTTGGAACCACACCAAGCTCAGTGATGAAGTTCCTGATCCAAACTCCTTCACTTGACGCTTCTGCAGCAGCCATGTATTCCGCTTCTACTGTAGATCCCGTGATCACGCTTTGCTTGCAGCTTCTCCAGCTCACAGCTCCTCCATTCAAAATATAAACGTATCCTGTCTGAGATTTAGAATCATCCTTGTCGGTGTCGAAACTAGCGTCGACGTAACCCTTTACGACGAGTTGTTCATCACCTCCATAGACTAAGAACATTTCTTTAATCCTATTCAAGTACTTTAGGATGTTCTTCACGGCTGTCCAGTGTTCCACTCCTGGATCACTTTGGTACCTGCTCGTCAAACTAAGAGCATTGGACACATCCGGTCTAGTACACAGCATGGCATACATGATAGAACCTATGGCCGAGGCATAAGGCACTTTGCTCATAGCTTCTCTATCATTTACCATAGCTGGACACTGAGCCCTACTCAATATCTTACCTGACAACATAGGAACTGAACCTTTCTTTGCCTTATCCATTCTGAACCTTTTCAGAACTTTGTCTAGGTATGTACTCTGGCTTAAAGCTATTAGGCGTCTTTGTCTATCTCTATAGATTTTGATGCCTAATATATAAGCAGCTTCCCCTAGGTCTTTCATTGAAAAACATTTGTTCAAATAACTCTTCACATCGTTAAGCATGTCAATGTCATTTCCAATAATCAATATGTCATCCACATATAGTACCAGAAATGTCACTGAGCTCCCACTCACTTTCTTGTAGATACAAGCTTTGTAGCTATTTGGAACAAATCCAAAGCTCTTGATCACTTGATCAAAATGAAGGTTCCAACTCCGAGATGCTTGCTTCAGTCCATAAATGGAACGCTGAAGTTTGCACATTTTATCAGCATCCTTAGGATCGACAAAACCTTCGGGTTGCATCATATACAACTCTTCATCAATGTTGCCATTGAGGAACGCAGTCTTGACATCCATCTGCCATATTTCATAATCATGAAACGCAGCAATTGCTAATAAAATCCGAATGGACTTAAACATCGCTACGGGAGAGAAAGTCTCATCGTAGTCAACACCTTGAACTTGTCGAAAACCTTTCGCGACAAGTCGTGCTTTATAGACAGTAACATTACCATCCGCGTCTGTTTTATTCTTGAAAATCCATTTGCACTCAACAGCCTTACGGTCGCTAGGAGGGTCCACCAAAGTCCATACTTGGTTTTTGCTCATGGATCCCAATTCGGATTTCATGGCCTCTAGCCATTTCTCAGAGTCTGGGCTCATCATCGCTTCCTCATAGTTCGCAGGTTCACTGTCGTCTACTAACAAGACAGTTAAGACAGGGTTGCCATACCACTCAGGAGGGGCACGTGACCTTGTCGACCTGCGATGTTCAGTAGTAGCATCATCCGAAGCTTCATGATCCTTGTCATTAGCTTCCTCTATTGTTGGTGCAGACGGCACTGGAACAATTTTAGGTGCTGCGCTACTCTCCAACTCAAGAGAAGGTTCGACAACCTCGTCTAGCTCTACTTTCCTCCCACTCACTTCTTTCGAGAGAAACTCCTTCTCAAGAAAGGATCCGTTCTTTGCGACAAACACTTTGCCTTCAGATCTGTGATAGAAGGTATACCCAATAGTTTCCTTAGGGTATCCTATGAAGACGCATTTCTCCGCTTTGGGTTCAAGCTTGTATGGCATGAACTTCTTGACGTAAGCTTCGCATCCCTAAACTTTAAGAAACGACAACTTAGGTTTAGCAACAAACCACAGTTCATACGGATTTAGATGGTGCCCTATTTAAAGTGAATGCAGCGGTTTCTAATGCATAACCCCCAAATGATAACGGCAAATCAGTAAGAGACATCATTGATCGCACCATATCTAATAGAGTTCGGTTCCGGCGTTCAGACACACCATTGCGCTGTGGTGTTCCGGGTGGCGTGAGTTGCGAAACGATTCCGCTTGCTTTAAGATGCGTGAGAAAATCATAACTCAAATATTCACCTCCACGATCGGATCGTAGAAACTTAATTTTTCTATTACGATGTTTTTCCACTTCATTCTGAAATTCTTTGAACTTCTCAAATGTTTCAGATTTATGTTTCATTAAATAGATATACCCATATCTACTTAAGTCATCAGTAAAAGTGAGAAAGTAGCGATATCCACCGTGCGTCGAAACACTCATCGGTCCGCATACATCGGTATGTATGATTTCCAACAAGTCCGTTGCTCGCTCCATCATTCCGGAGAACGGGGTTTTGATCATCTTGCCCATGAGGCATGGTTCGCATGTGTCAAATGATTCAAAATCAAGAGACTCCAAAATTCCATCAGAATGGAGTTTCTTCATGCATTTTACACCAATATGACCTAGACGACAGTGCCACAAATAAGTAGTATTATCACTATCTACCTTGCATCTCTTAGCCTCAATGTTATGGATGTGTGTTTCATCCCTTTCGAGATTCAGAAGAAATAAACCATTCACAGCAGGTGCATGGCCATAAAAGATGTTATTCATATAAATAGAACAACCATTATTCTCAGATTTAAATGAATAACCGTCTTGCAATAAACACGATCCAGATATGATGATCATGCTCAACACAGGCACATAATAACATTTATTGAGGTTTAAAACTAATCCCGAAGGTAAAACTAAGGAGAGCGTGCCGACGGCCATCACATCAACTCTTGATCCGCTGCCAACGCGCATTGTCACCTCATCCCTCGCTAGCCGCCGTCTATTCCGCAGTTCCTGTTTCGAGTTACAAATATTAGCAACTGAACTAGTATCAAATACCCAGGCACTACAACGAGGGCTAGTAAGGAAAACATGAATAACATGTATACCAAATATACCTTTGATGGTGCCAGCCTTCTTGTCCGCTAAGTACTTCGGACAGTTGCGCTTCCAGTGACCCTTGTCCTTGCAATAGAAGCACTTAGTGTCCGGCTTAGGTCCAGACTTGAGCTTCTTCTCAGCAGGGGCAACGCGCTTTCCGCTGCCTTTCTTGAAGGGCTTCTTTGCACCCTTACCTTTCTTAAAGCCGGGGGGCTTGTTGACTATCAACACATGATTATCCTTCTTGATGTCCACCTCCGTAGCTTTCAGCTTAGCGAAGAGCTCGATGATCGTATCAGTGGAACCAATCTGATTATGAGTAACTACAAAACCTTTGTAGCTAGGAGGGAGTGATTGCAGAACTCTATCAATCTTGAGCTCCTCTGGAATCTTGCAGTCCAGTTGCTCAAGGAGTTGAGTGTAGCCCGACATCTTTATGGCATGCTCACTAACGAAACTCCCTTCCTCCATCTTGCAGTTAAAGAATTTCTCAAAGATCTCAAATCTCTCAGAACGGGCCTGAGTCTGGAACATAGTTTTTAGTTCCTCAAGAATCTCAAAGGGGCCCGGGAAATCCTCAAAACGATTTTGAAGATCCAATTCCATAGCAAACAACATGGTGCTCTTAATCACACCATAATCATCTTTGTGCGACTGATAAACAACTTTCTCATCAGCCAGCGCATCTACAGCAGGGGCGTCACCTAGCGCTTTCTTAAGGACATAGTCCTTTTGTCCGCCAGCGAGAATGATTCTCAGATTGCAGAACCAATTGGTGAAGTTAGACTCATTGTTCTTAAGCTTTTCTTTCTCAGCAAAAACGTTGAAGTTGAAGTTGGACTTAGCCATTTGATCTACAAAATTTGCAAGTACAATTTAGACTATGTTCATGATAACTAGTTCAACTTAATCAAATTACTAGATGAACTCCCACTAAATTCAACATCCCTCAAGTTGTTTAGTGAACATGATCCAAATTCACCACACCTAATCCGATCTTCACGAGAAGAGATGTGGTTTCAATGGTGGACAACGAAGTGTCGATCATATCATTCATATGACTCATGCTTAACCTTTCGGTTCGTGTGTTCCGAGGCCATGTCTGTACATGCTAGGCTCGTCAAGTCAAACCCAAGTATTTCCGCGTGTGGAAAACTGGCTTGCACCCGTTGTATGTGAACATAGAGTTTATAGCACCCGATCATCACGTGATGCTTGAACACGACGAACTTTCGCAATGGTGCATGCATGGGGAGAACACAGTTTTATCTTGATCTTTAAGTGAGGAATCATCTTATAATGCTACCGTCGCGATCTAAGCATAATAAGATACATAAAAGGATAAACATCACATGCATATAACTTTATGTGACATGGTATAGACAATCTTCGCGCAATGATCTCCATCTTGTGCGTGCCGACATGATCTCCATCACTCCACCATGATTGCCTCCACCACGAATAGCAACTACAACTATTGCTAACTACTTAGCGATAAAGTAAAGCTATTACATGGCGTATAAGAAGTTGACACACAGGTCATACACAATTATAAAGAAAACCATATGGCTCCTGCCGGTTGTGTACTCATCGACATGCAAGTCGTGAAACATTACAAAACATGATCATTACATACAACATACACATCACATCTTGGGCAATACCATATCACAGAAAACACTCCCTGCAAAAACAAGTTAGACGCCTCTACTTTGTTGTTGCATGTTTTACGTGGCTTATGGGAGTAACAAGCTAAGAACGATTCTTACCTACGGAAAGCCACAACGGTGATATTATGGTTGCCAAACTCCGGTGTAAATCCCATGACAACTATAGTGAGAGAAATTGGCATCCACCAGCCGCATGTGTGGAACAAGCCACACGTCAAGTGCGGAGCCGGTCTCGCAAACGAGGTCGCGTAAGGTTGGCCTGGACCGCTTCGATCTCACTATCCCGCGTCATAAGAAGTACACAAACAAGAGGCTTGCAACAGAAAACATCAATGCCCGCAACAACCATGTTGCGTTCTACTCGTGAAACACATCTACGCATAGATCTAGCTCTGATACCACTGAAGGGTTTCGCAGCATAGTAAATCAAAATTTTCTACGGATGCGAACGGGAAAAGCCAAGATCTAATCTAGGAGATGCAAACAACAAGGGGGGATAGATGAGATCTTCATACCCTTGAAGATTCACACAGCGGAACGTTCGACGGAACGTGGTTGATGTAATCATACTCGCTTCTCCTCCTCGCGATCCGATCCGATCCAACACCGCAAGTGGCGATGCCTCCGAGAGATGCACACGTGCGGCACCTCGACGTATCCTCCTTCCTCGGTCCAGCAAGTGGGGTGGAGAGATGGATTGGATCTACAACGCGACGGCGCGGTGCAAGCGGTGGAGAGTTTCTGCGGCAGGGCTTCGCCTACGCGCAGTCGGGAGGGAGAGAGAGGAGGGGCAGCAGGGCGGCTAGGGTTAAGGAGGAGGTGTAGGGAGGGTGCGCCCCTGTAAGATCCCTCCTTTGTAAAGGAAAGGATCCCTGTGATTGCAATGCTAGTCCCTGGATCAATGCTAGCATCCACAGTTTAAGATGAAGTACACAGAAACAAAGGTCATTATTACAAGTCATTCCAGAGACAAACATAGTCTTTTACAAACTCCATGGCCATAGGCCTAGTACAAGAGTTTAAATAAGTAATAAGATAAATAAGTCTTCATCTTCATGTGCCACAGGCAAGCATGTTGAGTGTAGACTCATAACCCCTAATCACCATCAGAATAACCTGCAACATCACAAGTTACAGCCACAGTGGGTCAATACATTGGAATAGTATTGGCAAGTGATACCTTAGAATAATATTGGTAGCTAGATAATATATGCATTTGGCTAAGTGTAGCTTAGCTTGCTTTGCTCAAAATAGGTTTTTGCCTATTAGTTGAAAACACTAAGTTTTCTTTGATAAAATCTTTTCCCAAGGAACCACCAATGGACATTGGTGAACTTTCACCCTTGTTCAACCACAAGTTTTTACTTAGAAATTGGGATGAGGACATTCCTGATAGCTTCCATGTCTTGATGCTCAAGTTGTCCAATACCAGGGACATGGCTAAGTACTTAGATTCTTCCATATGCTGAGGTTGTGCACTTTCCCCACAAGACTTGATTTTCACAAGACATGACCTTTCAGAAGCCTTCCCTTAGACCAAATGGACGCGTTCCAACCTATCATCCCACTACCACCAACTGTCCAAATGGCTAAGTTATTGCAACTTATGTGATCCAGGCAGAGCCCATATTGCCATGTGGCTACACTAGAAGCTTCTTAACATATGGCATCTCAAATCCCTTTGTTCCTGGGTGGCTTTCCACAAGTGAGATACACAAGGTAAACCATAGAAATGGGCCTTGTGTAACCACTCAACACAAACCATTCTTTCCATTCCACCCAGGTGTTTCATTCACTTAGTTGTTTTATTAAACAAAACACAAGTCCAAAGACTTAGAAATATTTTCTCATAGCATGAATATATAACCACCCTTGGTTTCTACTAGCTAGGATAAGCATGGCATTGATAAGAATCTTAACTTAGAAACTTTCTAGCAATTCTACCACTACTAGGATTTCCCAAGCATAGCATATAGATCAAAATATTCATGCAAGTCTAGCAAAATATTTCTAGTGCATTGTTGAAAACATAGGAATAAAATCATGAAGTACCACTTGCCTTGGTAGCTTGGGGAGTAGCAACAATCCTCACAATCATAATCACTATTTGCACCAAAATCTACACATAAAATGATGGCACAAAAATCACATACACAATTTATACAAGCAAAAATACATGAGTGTATGCAATATTCCATGTGATGATTTTCTACTCCAAACAAGACAAGTGCACAGTACTGAAACTTAAACAAGTACAAAACAAGCCAAAATAAACTTTATTTGCATAGCAAAACATTTTCCAAATAATTATTATACACAAAATAAGCCTACACAAGTTTCTGTAAAAACAACCATTTTAAGAGAGACAAAACATTGAACACATTACATAGATGGAAAGGATTTTCTCTCCTGATTCCATTGATATAAAATTTGTTAAATTTGGACGTGGGATTCAAAATTTATGAATTAAACAAGTTTAAATATCTAATAGATCTAATTCAAACTTTTAAAACAGAACCCATGCCACGCGGCAGTCTCTGGTTGGCTGGTACCACTTCGTGCTGGATCGCGCTCGCGCACCGTCAGATTAACTTAACAGCTAACGGCTCAGATCTAATCGTACCTCTTCGTTTAAGTGGATCTATCGCATCCACTGGATCTAAATCGAACGGCCTAAAACTACTAACCCTAAACGGGCGGCGCTAGAGGCGGCGACAGGCGGCGGCGTGCTCAGTCAGCAGCGGAGCCGGCGAACTAGGTCGCGCGGGGAGGTGTGAGGATGCTCACCAGAATCACCGTGATAAGGAGATGATCGATGTGTGCTCGGTTGGCGAAGGGGCGCTCGGAGTCGTCGTGGATTGCTCATCGAAGAAGTCCCTGGCGACGGCGTTCTCTGTTGGCGACGGAGTCGACGTTCTAGGCCACGCTAAGACGCGAAAAAGGTGCCGTTAGGTGCGTAGGACACTAGGGGTCACACGCGTATCAAACAGAGGGGGAGGGGAAGCTGGGACTTACGGGGAATGTCCGCCGGAGTTCGAACAGACGGTGGCGGAGTTCAGTCGACGACGCTGCCTAGGCTACAGAGCATGCGCGAGCAAACGGAGGGTTTCAGTAGGTGCGTATGAGGATGCATAATCATCTAGTCTGAACCATAGGCAGAGGGGACTGCGGGGCTTACCGGAATTCGACGACAAACTCGTCGGAGCAGAGGGCGTCCAGAGAGAAATCCGAGCAGCCTGGTGGCTCCAGTGGGGTGTGGTTTGGGGGAAAAGGAGGAGGGCGGTATGGTGCTTAAGTAGGCGAGGACGCGGGCGTGAATTACTCGAGCATTGAACAGGAATTGAAGCCGCGAATCAATCAGGAAACGGCAGAGTGATTTGGGGGAGGAACTCGTCGCCGGGTGGAGACGACGGCCATTGCGTGGGCCGCGTTGTCAGCGAGAGAAAAAGAGAGGAGGTGGGGTCCTTGCGTCAGCGACTCTATGGGTGTGTTTGCGGGTAAAGGAAAACGGTTCGCGGGAGGGAGTTGCTAGGCTAGATGGGTCGACTGGGCTGGGTTGGGCCAGATTGGCTGATTGCTTTATTTTTTTTCCTTTTTGCTTTTCTTTTTCTGTTTGATTTTCTAGAATTGGTTTTCAAACTCTAGTTCAAACAAGTTTGATTTCAAAACTCCTCTGGATTTTTGTACAGTGAACTTAGTACTCAAATGTGTGTCAAACACTTCTGTTTACTCAAACACACTTTGAACACTTGAGAAATAAAAATAAAACCAAGCCTTATGAGATTTAAATAATGAGCATAAAATTGGTCTTATTTTCATACTTTGTTTTGAAAACTTTGCCCAAGCTTTTGAAAGCACTTAAGTTTGAACTCAAACCATTACTGAATGAAATAAATACTTTTCTCATTAGAAGGTAGCACTAAGGCTAGAGCACACTTACATAAAATAATGAGCAACAAATGCTCCTGATTTTGAAATGGTTTTGAAAAGGAACTCTAAATGATCATGGATGCATGGATGATATGCATGAGTTTTGAATCATGATTTTAGGGATGTTACAAATCTAACCCCCTTAAGGTGAATCTCGCCCTCGAGATTCGGGTTGGCTAGCAAAATAGGTGAGGGTGGTCTTTCCGAAGATCATCTTCTCTTTCCCATGTTGCTTCTTCTTCGGAATGATGGTTCCATTGAACTTTGCAGAATTTGATAGTCTTAGTCCGAGTAACTCTTTCCGCAGTCTCAAGAATCTTGATAGGTTTCTCCTCATAGGTGAGGTCACTCTCCAATTGAACCTCTTCCAAAGGTATAGTATCCTTCAAGGAAGTCTCTTCCATTTTTGGATGACATTTCTTAAGCTGACTCACATGAAACACATTATGAACGGCAGACAAAGATTCTGGCAATTCAATCTCATAAGCTACTTCTCCTTTAGGACTCAGAATCTTGAGTGGTCCAACATATCTTGGGGCCAATTTACCTTTGACACCAAACCTCTTCACTCCATGAAGTGATGACACTCTAAGATAAGCTCTATCACCTACTTCATAGGTGACTTCTTTACGCTTAGGATCCGCGTAGCTCTTTTGTTGGGACTGTGCTATCTTCAATCTGTCCTTAACTAGCTTGACTTTCTCTTCAGCCTCTTTGATTAGTTCTGGTCCGAACAAACTTCTTTCTCCCACACCATTCCATAGCAATGGGGTGGTACACTTTCTCCCATAGAGAAACTCAAATGGTGCCATCTCAATACTGGCCTGATTGCTGTTATTGTAAGAGAATTCTGGGTAAGGCAAACTTTCATCCCAACTGGCTGCATAGTCTAGAGCACATGCTCTCAACATATCTTCAAGAATCTGATTAGACCTTTCTGTCTGTCCATCAGTCTGAGGATGAAAAGCAGTGCTGAATTCCAACCTCGTTCCCAATGACTCATGTAGTTGCCTCCAAAAATGAGAAGTGAATTGTGTTCCCCTATCAGACACAATACTTTTGGGGTACTCCATGTAGACATACAATTATACTCATATAGATTTTGGCTAACTTAGCACTTGTATAGGTTGTCTTCACTGGTATGAAATGAGCCACTTTAGTTAGGCGATCCACTACTACCCAAATAGAATCATATCTTGACCGGGTCCTTGGCAATCCAGTAATGAAATCCATACCAATTTTGTCCCACTTCCAATCAGGAATAGGTAGTGGTTGTAACAATCCTGCTGGTTTCTGGTGTTCCGCTTTCACTCTGCTACATACATCACACAAAGCAATATGTTCGGCGATGTCCTTCTTGAGATTATTCCACCAAAATCTTTCTTTCATATCCATGTACATTTTGGTGTTACCCGGATGAATAGAATATGGTGAGTTGTGGGCTTCTTGTAAAATCAGTTTCTGAAGCTCCGGATCTTGTGGAACACAGATACGTTTCCCATACCATAAAGTACCCTGTTCGTCTTCATGGAATCCTTTGGCTTTTCCCTTGCCAATCTTTTCCTTAATCTCTTCAATTTCCTTATCTGTCTTTTGGGCTTCTTTGATCTTGTCCAACAAAGTGGGTTGAACATCCAAAGACATGAGATGTCCCTCAGGCACAATCTCCAATCTGAGATTTCTGAATTGGGTACACAGATCATCTGGCAGTTCTCCCTTAGTAAGGCCATTCACAAAAACTTTACGGCTTAAAGCATTCGCTACAACATTTGCTTTACCGGGGTGGTATTGCAAACTGAAGTCATAGTCCTTGATGAGTTCTAGCCATCTTCTTTGTCTCATGTTAATTTCTTTCTGGGTGAAAATATACTTCAAACTCTTGTGATCTGTGAACACTTCACATCGCTTTCCCAAAAGATAATGTCTCCATGTTTTGAGTGCATGGACAACAGAGGCTAACTCTAAATCATGGGTAGGGTAATTCACCTCATGAGTTTTGAGTTGTCTCGAGGCATAAGCCACAACTTTTCCTTCTTGCATAAGTACTGCACCTAATCCATGATGAGATGCATCACAATACACTTGGAAATCCTTCTCCAAATATGGCAAACATAAGACTGGTGCTGTCACTAGTCTCTTCTTTAATTCTTGAAAACTAAGTTCACAGCCTTCAGACCAAGCAAATTTCTTGTCTTTCTTTAGCAGTTCTGTCATAGGCTTAGCTACCTTGGAAAAATTCTCAATAAATCTTCTGCAGTATCCTGCCAAGCCAAGGAAACTACGAACCTCTTTCACTGACTTAGGTGATTCCCATTCAGTTAGAGCCGAAACTTTAGCAGGATCAACTGCTACACCATCTCCTGACACAACGTGTCCAAGAAATCCAACTTCATTCAACCAAAACTCACACTTGCTGAATTTGGCATACAGTTTATGCCCTCTAAGCTTCTCAAGTATCAAACGTAGATGTCCTTCATGCTCTTCTTTGCTCTTGGAGTAGATCAAAATGTCATCGATGAATACGACAACAAACTTGTCAAGGAACTCCATGAACACTTTGTTCATCATGTTCATGAAATAAGCTAGTGCATTGGTCAAACCAAATGGCATCACTGTATATTCATATAATCCATACCTTGTGGTGAAAGCTGTCTTAGGTATGTCTTGTTCCCTTATCTTGAGCTGGAAATAACCTTACCGGAGATCAATCTTTGAGAACACACAGGCTCCTTCTAACTGATTAAACAAGTCATTGATTCTAGGTAAAGGGTACTTGTTCTTGATTGTCACCTCATTGAGTGAACGGTAATCTATGCATAACCTTTGACTTCTATCTTTCTTCTCCACAAACAAAACTGGTGCTCCCCAAGATGAAGAACTTGGTTGGATAAAACCTTTCTGCAACTGTTCTCCAAGTTGTTTCTTGAGTTCTTTCAGTTCATCAACTGACATCTTGTATGGTCTCTTTGCTATCGGTCCAGATCCTGGTAGAAAATCAATAAGAAATTCCACATCTCTATCTGGTGGCATTCCCGGCAATTCTTCCGAAAACACATCAGGATATTCACTCACAATTGGCACACTATCCATGCTAACCCCCTTAAGAGAATTTAACTTACTCCTTTTCGATTCAAAGTTGGTCTTGAATCTGATCCTTTTGTTTTCTGGAGTTGTGAGTGAGACAGTATGGTTGGCACAATCTATCACTCCCTTGTGCTTAGTCATCCAGTCCATTCCCAAAATAACATCCAATCCTTGGGAGTTTAGGATTATCAAGTTAACAGGAAACTTATACTTCCCAAACTCTATGACTAGATCATGACATCCTGAATTCACTATCATTTCTCCACCAGGAGAACTTACTTTTATAGGACACCCAATAGTTTCTACCGGTAGTTCATTTCTTTCAACAAATGCTCTTGGTATGAATGAATGAGATGCACCAGTATCAAAGAGAACAAATGCTGGAACAGAATTGAGTTTGAACTTACCAGCAACAGCATCAGGTTCCTCATAGATTTCCTCCATATTGATGTGGTTCACTTGTCCCTTCTGAAAAGGGTTGGGCTTTTTGGGTCCTTCAACTTTCTTTTCTGGGCATCCATTTGCATAATTCCCCATCTTCTTGCACTTGAAACATTCAACCTGACTAAGATCCTTCTTGACAGGCTGGCTTCCACTGCCACTTCCACTGTGGTGGCTCTTATATCCACTCTTGTGATTTTTATACTTGTCATTGTCATGACTACGGTGATGCTTGTTGTCATGATGACGGTTGTGGTTGTGGTGCTTGTTGAACTTCCCATGCTTGTGGGATCCTGAACTCCCACTATCATCATAATGGGAACGCTTGTGAGACGATCCCGAGCTGTGCTTGTCAGAGTGCTTTCTCTTCCTGCTTTCAACTTGTTTCATCTTGCTCTCCAAAATAGCAGCCTTGTCACAAAGAGACTGATAAGTGGGAACATAGGCCACTGATAGCTGCAGGTTCAGTTCATCATTCAGGCCTTCGAGAAACTTCTCTCTTCTTTTAGCATCAGTGTCAACTTCATCCGGTGCATAATGCGCCAGATTGTTGAACTCCTCAATATACTCTGCCACACTGCGGTGGCGCTGCTTCAGGTTATGAAACTCTTTCTTCTTCAGACTCATCACTTCGGATGAGATGTGAGCAGTACGGAAACCATCTTCGAAGATAGCCCATGTCACATCCACAATGGGAGTGATGATCTGGAAGTTATCCCACCAAGTGGCTGCTGGTCCTTCCAACAAGTGTGCAGCAAATCTGACTTTCTCTTCATCAGTACAGCCAACAGTTACCAAGTCCTTGTTCATAGAGCGTAGCCAATCATTGGCCACCATAGGATCAGTAGTTCCTGAAAACTTTGTCGGCCTCAATCTTAAGAACCTGGTAAGCATGTCAAAGCCTGGTGGGTTGTTCTGATTGTTGTTGTTGTTGTTATTATTATTATTATTATTGTTGTTGTTGTTGTTTTTGTTGTTGTTGTTGTTGTTGTTGTTCTGATTCTGGATGAATGTGGTCATCATTTGCATCAACTGTGTCTGAGCTGTCATCATTTGCTGCATCTCAGGGGTGATGTTGTTGTTGTTGGGGTTGGGATTGGCACGTCGGGGAGGCATCTGTGGTTTTCAATAAGGATAAGAATGAGATACCCATAGATGCTAACATGCACAATACATCACATAACAAACCACAAACATGCATCATAGTAGTAAAAGTTCAACAACAAAGACAACAAGTTTTTGGAAAAGTAAACACACCAATAGCAAGCCATCCACATGTTGGATGGTTATTGCGACTCAATAATCAAAAGCATGGTAAATAAATGGTAAATGAGTAGTCATCACTACTCCTCTGCATCAACCTCCTCATCAACAAGTGTAAGACCTGCATTCTCCATCGCGGTCTTGTATTCCTCGACATTGGTGGTCAAGGCCTCTACTTTGGCTTTGAGAGCCCTCTTCTATGCACGAAGTCTCTCAATCACACCTTGTTGATGCTCGAGCTCTAAGTCCTTGGTCTCTAGTTCTACAGTCATGTCTCGAATCCTTTTGTTCCTATCTTGGATTCGCTTCTCTTGACTCTTGAACTTTTTATCTTGACTCTCAAACTTGGCCTCCATCTCCTTGACTATCTCATCTTGCTCCGCGAAGAGCTTGTCCTTCTCACGAATCTGCACCTGGAGTTCGTCATTGCTAAGCATGACGTTGGTCCTATCAGTGTCTAGGTGCCTAAGAAGAACCTCTAAGTCCTAGAGATACAGACGAATCGGCTCTGCTATCTTCGTAGCAGTATCCTCGAAGTCAATGGCCTCACCATCCTCGTCACGTCTGCCGAAGGCGTGGAAGTGAGTACCTCTAACCTCACGAGAGTGTCTTCCTACCAAGCGTCCAAGCAAATCCTGCATGACTACCTCTAGGCCTCTCTCCTTGTCATCATGCATGAGCTTGAAGGTGATGGCCTCCGTGGCTGGCTTAGTCTGGCGTCCTGGCTGGATAACCTTGAAGCCCCAAAGGTCCTTCCTCTCGAACTTGGTGAGGGGAAGCATCATGATGGAAGGAAGTGGGAGATTGAGCAAACTAGTAAGCTCAATGAGACGAGTGCCAAAGCGAGTTCCCTTGAACTCTTCAGCTGTGCTGATAATGACATTAGGCATCTATTTTATAAGATAGAAAAAGTTAGATTCAACATACATAGAGATGAATCACAAAACAAAGCATCACATGCATAACTTTGGAAATCAAATCACACAAGTCATGGCATACATGAAACCATTACAAACATCCAAGGTTCAACTTATTGCAAACAACATTTGGAAAAAATGATAAGTGGTGGTCCAACTAACGAAGTACGTTACAATCCCATCTCACTTGCCAAGTTGGCTAACAGGGCATCTCTAGAAGCAATCTGTCTATCTAGAGCACATGACTCCATTACTAAGTCTATAATGTCCTCCCTTAAGCTTTGGTTGGTAGCCTCTAACTCTTGGGTATGTTTCTTTTCTTCCTTAAGATCATTCTGAGTGTTGAGCATTCTGCACTTGATTCTATCACCAAGTTCTTTGATGGCCTTCCAAGCTGCATCCCTTGCTGAATCAAAGAATGTAGTGTGCACCACTAAATTGGTGACCATGCAGAATCCTGATTCTTTCTGGTTGTATTCCTTGTTTTTATACAAGTGAAGTTGCACCCACCAGTACTTAACTCCTTCATCCATCACAGGAAAACCTTTGTACACAGCTGCACCATGTATTCCCATGGCAACCATGAGGTCCTTGAGAGCCTTGGGGAATTCTGTCTCACATTCCAAAGTCATATTCATGAGTGGTCCCTTCCTCACGGCTTCGTTGATGGATTTCATCTACAGATAGAGATGAGAAAGAAGATTAGAAAAGTTTACGAGAAGAAAATACAAGTGTGGAAGTTGTTAAAAAATTCCTTAGTGGTTTCCAATCCTAGGGTCATAATCCTACAGGCAACCTGGCTCTGATACCATCTGTAAGATCCCTCCTTTGTAAAGGAAAGGATCCCTGTGATTGCAATGCTAGTCCCTGGATCAATGCTAGCATCCACAGTTTATGATGAAGTACACAGAAACAAAGGTCATTATTACAAGTCATTCCAGAGACAAACATAGTCTTTTACAAACTCCATGGCCACAGGCCTAGTACAAGAGTTTAAATAAGTAATAAGATAAATAAGTCTTCATCTTCATGTGCCACAGGCAAGCATGTTGAGTGTAGACTCATAACCCCTAATCACCATCAGAATAACCTGCAACATCACAAGTTACAGCCACAGTGGGTCAATACATTGGAATAGTATTGGCAAGTGATACCTTAGAATAATATTGGCAAGTGATACCTTAGAATAATATTGGTAGCTAGATACTATATGCATTTGGCTAAGTGTAGCTTAGCTTGATTTGCTCAAAATAGGTTTTTGCCTATTAGTTGAAAACACTAAGTTTTCTTTGATAAAATCTTTTCCAAGGAACCACCAATGGACATTGGTGAACCTTCACCCTTGTTCAACCACAAGTTTTTACTTAGAAATTGGGATGAGGAGATTCCTGATAGCTTCCATGTCTTGATGCTCAAGTTGTCCAATACCAGGGACATGGCTAAGTACTTAGATTCTTCCATCTGCTGAGGTTGTGCACTTTCCCCACAAGACTTGATTTTCACCAAGATAGGACCTTTTAGAAGCCTTCCCTTAGACCAAATGGACGCGTTCCAACCTATAATCCCACTACCACCAACTGTCCAAATGGCTAAGTTATTGCAACTTATGTGATCCAGGCAGAGCCCATATTGCCATGTGGCTGCACTAGAAGCTTCTTAACATATGGCATCTCAAATCCCTTTGTTCCTGGGTGGCTTTCCACAAGTGAGATAGACAAGGTAAACCATATAAATGGGCCTTGTGTAACCACTCAACACAAACCATTCTTTCCATTCCACCCAGGTGTTTCATTCACTTAGTTGTTTTATTAAACAAAACACAAGTCCAAAGACTTAGAAATATTTTCTCATAGCATGAATATATAACCACCCTTGGTTGCTACTAGCTAGGCTAAGCATGGCATTGATAAGAATCTTAACTTAGAAACTTTCTAGCAATTCTACCACTACTAGGATTTCCCAAGCATAGCATATAGATCAAAATATTCATGCAAGTCTAGCAAAATATTTCTAGTGCATTGTTGAAAACATAGGAATAAAATCATGAAGTACCACTTGCCTTGGTAGCTTGGGGAGTAGCAACAATCCTCACAATCACAATCACTATTTGCACCAAAATCTACACATAAAATGATGGCACAAAAATCACATACACAATTTATACAAGCAAAAATACATGAATGTATGCAATATGCCATGTGATAATTTTCTACTCCAAACAAGACAAGTGCACAGTACTGAAACTTAAACAAGTACAAAACAAGCCAAAATAAACTTTATTTGCATAGCAAAACATTTTCCAAATAATTATTATACACAAAATAAGCCTACACAAGTTTCTATAAAAACAACCATTTTAACAGAGACAAAACATTAAACACATTGCATAGATGGAAAGGATTTTCTCTCCTGATTCCATTGATATAAAATTTGTTAAATTTGGATGTGGGATTCAAAAGTTATGAATTAAACAAGTTTAAATATCTAATAGATCTAATTCAAACTTTTAAAATAGAACCCATGCCACGCGGCAGTCTCTGGTTGGCTGGTACCACTTCGTGCTGGATCGCGCTCGCGCACCGTCAGATCAACTTAACAGCTAATGGCTCAGATCTAATCGTACCTCTTTGTTTAAGTGGATCTATTGCATCCACTGGATCTAAATCGAACGGCCTAAAACTACTAACCCTAAACGGGCGGCGCTAGCGGCGGCAACAGGCGGCGGCGTGCTCAGTCAGCGGCGGAGTCGGCGAACTAGGTCGCACGGGGAGGTGTGAGGATGCTCACCAGAATCGCCGTGACAAGGAGATGCTCGACGTGTTCTCGGTTGGCGAAGGGGCGCTCGGAGTCGTCGTGGATTGCTCGTCAGAGAAGTCCCTGGCGACGGCGTTCTCTGTTGGCGACGGAGTCGATGTTCTGGGCCACGCTAAGACGCGAAAAAGGTGCCGTTAGGTGCGTAGGACACTGGGGGTCACACGCGTATCAAACAGAGGGGGAGGGGAAGCTGGGACTTACGGGGAATGGTCGCCGGAGTTCGAACAGACGGTGGCGGAGTTTAGTCAACAACACTGCCGAGGCTACAGAGCATGCGGGAGCAAACAGAGGGTGTCAGTAGGTGCGTATGAGGATGCAGAATCATCTAGTCTGAACCATGGGCAGAGGGGACTGTGGGGCTTACCGGAATTCGACGACGAACTCGTCGGAGCAGAGGGCGTCCAGAGAGAAATCCGAGCAGCCTGGTGGCTCCGGTGGGGTGTGGTTTGGGGGAAAAGGAGGAGGGCGGCATGGTGCTTAAGTAGGCGAGGACGCGGGGATGAATTACTCGAGCATTGAACGGGAATTGAAGCCGCGAATCAATCAGGAAACGACAGAGTGATTTGGGGGAGGAACTCGTCGCCGGGTGGAGACGATGACCGTTGCGTGGGCCGCGTTGTCAGCGAGAGAAAAAGCGAGGAGGTGGGGTCCTTGCGTCAGCCACTCTGTGGGTGTGTTTGCGGGTAAAGTAAAATGGTTCGTGGGAGGGAGTTGCTGGGCTAGATGGGTCGACTAGGCTGAGTTGGGCCAGATTGGCTGATTGCTTTATTTTTTTCCTTTTTGCTTTTCTTTTTTTGTTTGATTTTCTAGAATTGGTTTTCAAACTCTAATTCAAACAAGTTTGATTTCAAAACTCCTCTAGATTTTTGTACAGTGAACTTAGTACTCACATGTGTGTCAAACACTTCTGTTTACTCAAACACACTTTGAATACTTGAGAAATAAAAATAAAACCAAGCCTTATGAGATTTAAATAATGAGCATAAAATTGGTCTTATTTTCATACTTTGTTTTGTAAACTTTGCCCAAGCTTTTGAAAGCACTTAAGTTTGAACTCAAACCATTACTGAATGAAATAAATACTTTTCTCATTAGAAGGTAGCACTAAGGCTAGAGCACACTTACATAAAATAATGAGCAACAAATGCTCCTGATTTTGAAATGGTTTTGAAAAGGAACTCTAAATGATCATGGATGCATGGATGATATGCATGAGTTTTGAATCATGATTTTAGGGATGTTACAGCCCCCAGCCCTCTTTATATAGAGGGGTGGGCGTCTGTCCCTTGCCCCTCCCCCAAGCCCTAGGGTCGACGGCCAAGGAGGGAGGAGTGGGGGGCAAGTTTCCCCCCTCCAGAAGCTCCCCTAGGGTTTTGCCCTAGGCTTGGCCGGCTGGTCCCTATGGGGCCTTGTGACCCTGGCCCAATGCGGCCAGGGCACTCCCTCATAGGCCCATGCCCCCTACCGACAAGTGGGGCCACGTTGGTCCCACTCCGGAAGGTTCTAGAAGCTTCCGGTACAATACCAATTAACCCGAAACAATTCTGAACTCTAAAATCTGCTTTGCCTTATATGAATCTTATTCTCCGGACCATTCCGGAACCTCTCGTGATGTCCTAGATCTCATCCGAGACTCCGAACAAAAACTCATAAACCAATTATCCAATCTATCCTAGCGTCAAGACACGTTAAGTGTGTGACCCTTCGGGTTCGAGAATATGCAGACATGATCTTCTATCAATAATCAACAGCGGGGTCTGGAAACCCATATTGACTCCCACATATTCATCGATGATCATATCGGATGAACCATGATGCCAGGATTCAATCAATCCCATATATATTCCCTTCGTCTTGCGACATTTTACATGCCCGAGATTCGATCGTCGGTACCGTCATACCTAGTTCAATCTCGATCACAGCAAGTACTTTACTCGTTCCGTAATCCGATATCACTTTGTGATTAACTCCTTAACCACGTTCTTGCAAGCTTTGTTGATATCGATTACTGAGTGGGCCCGAAGTATATCTCTCCGACTTGGGAGGGACAAATCCCATCTCGATACATACAACCCAGCAGGTACTTTCCGATCACCTGAGAGACCCCTTTATGATCACCCTCTCATAGGATAACGTTTGATGACCTCAAAGCTTTCTTCCGATACCAGGGAGTTGCATTATCTCATGGTCTAAGGAATACAATATTTGACATAATAAAAGCTTCGCAAAGACGAATGAACACGATGACACGATCTAATTGCTCCGCTTAGTTTGGGTCTGTCCATCATATCATTCTCCCAATGATATGATCTCTTTATTAGTCGACAACTCATGTCTATGGTTTCGTTCAAAAAAAAACTCATGTCTATGGTTAGGAAACCTTAACAATCATTAATCAATGAGCTAGTCCATAGAGGCGTACTAGGGACACGGTGTTGTTTACAAACCACACAAGTATTAAAGTTTCCGCTTAACACAATTCTAGCATGGAATATAAACTTTATCATGAACAAGAATTATAATAATAACATCTTTATTATTGCCTCTAGGGCATAATTCCAACACGTTACCACTTGTATTTCACTATCTCTTTGCCGAACTAGTGCACCTATACACCTGGCAAGTGTATTGGGTGTGTTGGGGACACAAGAGACTTCTTATATCTTGATTGCAGGGTTGCTTGAGAGGGATACTGAAAGTACAAAGGAAGTCGCTTAGAGGGGGGGTGAATAGGCTTTTAAAATTATTACGGTTTAGGCTCAAGTAAATGCGGAATAAAACTAACGTTTAATTTATTGAGCACAAAACCTAGCCACTAAGTTCACCTAGGTGCACCAACAACCTATGCTAAGCAATACAAGCAACAAGGTGATAGCAAGGTATAAATACTTCAAGCACGATGGCTATCTCAATGTAAAATGCATAAGTAAAGGGTTTGGTTAAGAGATAACCGATGGACGTGGAGACAAAGATTTGTTTCCCGAAGTTCACTTCCAAAGAAGCTACGTCTCCGTTGGAGAGGTGCGATGGCACAATGCTCTCCGAACGCCACAAATGGCTCACCTCGAGGTGTGGTGGCTCGATGCTCACCCAACGCCACACAAGGCCTCACCCCAGATGCGGAAGCATGCAACTCACCGACGCCACAAAAGGCTCACCCTATTCTCCCAAGTGCGCACCACAAAAGGCGGGCACTTGCTCCACTATGGGACGCTTGAGGGCGGTCACCAAACCCGTACAAGATTGGGGCTAACTCCACAACTCAATTGGAGGCTCCCAACAACAAAGCCACAAAAGGCCAACAATGCCACAAAAGGCCAACAATGCCACAAAAGGCTACAAGACCACAAAAGGTCAACAA
The DNA here is from genome assembly GCA_916181665.1 of Avena sativa. NCBI lineage: Eukaryota > Viridiplantae > Streptophyta > Magnoliopsida > Poales > Poaceae > Avena > Avena sativa. Next base: position 97,512,176 of record OV702294.1, read on the forward strand.
TCCAACCACACAACCGTCTAGGGTTCCAAGGAACCCAAGAGAAACAAGCTCACAAGCTTAAACTTGCCAAATCTCCGAGGAGAACTCAAACCTATGCACCAAATGCAAGGGCAAGTCCTTCTCTCCCAAATTCCAACAAAGCTACAAAAGCTATTGGGAGAATAAGGGAGGAAGAACACAAAAGGAGAACACAAAACTCTCCAAGATCTAGATCCCAATGATTCCTTCATAAAGAAGGGATTTAGCTTCGGGGGATTATAGATCTAGATCTCCTCTCTCAAATCCCTCAAAAAGATGCAAGAATCATAGGAGGGGAAAGGGAGAGGGAAAGCTTCTTCAAGGTTGACAATGGAGGAGAGAGAGAAAGCCAAGAACCAAGAAGAAAAGCTAGTGCCCACGAAGGGGAAGAGGAGCCCCTTTTAAAGGGATCCCAGATCTGCCCGTTATGGGCATTCACGACTCCTGGCCGGAACTTCCGGTGGGAGGCCGGAAGTTCCGGTGGCACATGGCCAACAGTCAAAAACTACAGAGAGAGAAACTGAAAAAGCGAATCCTGGTCGGAACTTCCGCCGGTTCACCGGAACTTCCGGTGCGAGCGAAACTTCCGGTGGAAGTTCCGACAGAAGTTCCGTCAAATAGACATATTCAAAACAGAAGGTTACTGAACATGAGCGGAACAAGACCCGGAACTTCCACCAGAACTTTCGGCGGCAAAGATGCCCTAGCGGAACTTCCGGTCAGGGAAATTCTAGAAACCAGAAAACCAGAAACGCAATAACTTTTGCATCCGAACTCCAAACGGGATGAAACCAATTTTGTTGGAAAGATAACAACGAATAGAATCCAATTTTGTTTCGAAATATTGGGTATCACCTTGGGAGAAAATATCATGAATATATATGTGAAGTATCCCCCAAGGTGTGGAGCCGGAAAACTCGCAAGATCAAAAACTGCAATAAGATATGCAAGTGAAATCCTTAGATGATGAACTAGAGCTTGTTATGATGGTGACCACAAGCTATAGATCCTCTCATGGACAAGAACCAAATAACAACCAAGAAAGATGATTCTATGAATGCAAAGGTTTGAGCTCTCTCCGAACGATGCAGACGAGACACCCGCTTGAGAGCCCCTCTTGATAGCACGGCTATCTATCCTAAACCCGGGGTCCCAACTAACAATACAAGACCGGCAAAAGAAAAGCCCTATCAAGAACATACCTTTGCCTTGAGCATCCCACTTGAACTTGATGTAGACCGTCTTGTTCTTCTATAGTGGGAACACCTTTCTTGGATGCTCTTGCTTGATGAAGATGAAGACTTGCAAATTGGTCCCCCATACTACATGGGGAAACCTATTCTTTGAACTTGTCTTCATCATTCCATGAGCACGAGGATGGCAAGCTTCAAGCATGAGATCTTCTAGAGATGGCGCATCTTGAGCTCGCCCTTCTTCATCCCTACTTGAGGTTGATCCATCTTGATGCAACTCTTTGCACATGCCTTGATCGACCTTCAAGCTCCTTCTTTCTTCATGATTCCAATGGGCACAAAGCCCTTGGACATTTCTTCATCTTCCAACCTTGAGACCAACACATGGCCCAAGCGATGCCAATGGACAAACCTACAAGTGAAACTCAATTTACACATTAGTCCATAGAGATTGTCATTAATTACCAAAACCACACATGGGGGAATACATGCCCTTTCAGATACCTTTGACCACTTCCTCCCTAAGTTCGATAAACCTTGTGTAATCCACTTAAGGGAAACTTGCTGCTGTTCTACAAACCTCTACACTTGGAGGCCCAACAACTGTCTACAAGAATAGAAGTGCGTCGACATCATGGACCCTGGTCCATTCCTTTATCATTGATACATCATCTACTTTTACCGTTTACTTCCTACAAGCAATTACTATCTTCCACACTATACGTTTAATCCTTTGTTTTCAGCAAACCGGTGAGATTCACAACCTCACTGTAAGTGGGGCCAAAGTTTTGAGTTTGTGTTGTGCAGGTTCCAAGTTGTTAGCAACACCTTGGAGTTGTTTCCTTACTCCTACTGGTTCGATAACGTTGGTTTCATAACTGAGGGAAAACTTGCTGTTGTGCCCATCATACCTTCCTCTTGGGGTTTCCCAACGAGGTTCTGTAGTCAACTGAGCCGCATCAAGATAATTTTTGGCGTCGTTGCCGGGAAGATAAGGAGAACTTCAATCTCTTCCTCCTCGTCATTCACCTTTGAAGGAGAAAGAAGATTCTCGCAAGGGGAGTCTCTCACAACCACTCTCTTTACTTTGTTTTTGTTTTGCTTAGTTTCTTTTGCTTGTTTCTTTCTTAAAAAAATAGTTTCATTTGGTTGCTTTCTTTTCGTATTTAAAAAACAAAAAAAATTAGTTCCTACTTCAAGCTACTTCCATGTCTAGTGTTGCACCAATCATTGTGTCACCTGGGGAAATGATCTTCACTTTCAAATAAGGAAGTGAAGAGAGTTTCAAAGAAGTTTGGTCTAGAATTTCTGATTCACATGAAAAAACTGAGCCTAAAATGACTCTAGGCCTATTTCTTAGCACTTTCTACTATGGTCTTGCTCATTGTTATAGATATGCTTTGGATGCTGTGGTAGGAGGAGATTTTCTCCAGTGTAATGAGGATGAAGCTTTTAATGCCATAAAGAAATTTATTGCAACATATAATTTGCCTAGCAAATCTGATTCTTCCTTTATAAACATCTATGCTAGGTTAAACACTATTGAGACCAATACAACTAGTTTAAAAGATTGCTATGACATGCTTACAGAGCATCATGATTATGTTCCAATAAATTCTGAACCTTCAAAATGGTTTCCTACAGTAAAAGTTGTTATAAATAATGAAACTTTTGAGGCTCGTTGCGATATCATGTCTGAATTTTGTCTTATGCCTAAAGATATCTATGAATATTTGAATATTTGGGGATTTTCAGAAGGAGGAGAAGAAATATCTCTTACCAATAATGCAACTATATTACCCATTGGAATAGCTAAAGGAGTGTTTACAAAGATCTTAGGGAAAGTGGCGTCTACTGATTATCTTGTTATTGAATGTGTAGAAAAAGGACAAATTACACTTGGAAGGTCCCTACTGAAACTCCTTGGAGCAATAATAGATGTGGGAAAAGGCATTATGCATTTTGCTTCTCCAACAAGCTATCATACATTCCCTAAATATAAGAGTAAAGGTAAGAAAGGTAGGGGCAAGAAATTTGATGTTAATGCTTATTCATTTAAAAATACATGATTCTTGCTTCTTGTGCCTAACTTAAAGGCGTTAAAGAAAAGTACTAATTGGGAGATAACCCAAATTTCATTAGGTTTTTCTTTTGTTGAGTCTTGGAAGTTATTACTACTGTAATAACCTCTCCTTATCATCTTTGTGTGTGTTTTTGTGCCAAGAATAACCTCTAATGAGAGAGAAGTAAGATTTGGGGAAGGTGCTGTCCCAAAATAGATTTTTGTGCTTCACTGTAAACATTCGTGAAAAATCCCTATATGTCAGATTGAGCTGTAATTTTCTGAGCTTATGCCCCAGGTTGTTATTTAACTTTCGTTAGTTCAACACTTTTTGGTTTGAGAATAGAAGGTCTTCGAAAAAATCGGTTTTTACTTGCTGGTCTGTTTTGACAAATTTCTGTCATTATTTGCATTTGCCTCTTATCGGTTTCTTTTTTAGGTCTCTTTGATCACTTGAGCTTTTAAAAGGAATTGCTAGAGTATCTTGTGTTCTAATGAAAGTTTTACTTGTGTTTAAACTAAACGGAAAGGCCTATTATCTTGAATACACTAATGTTGCTAATGAAGATTGTGTGAAGTTTTGTATGAAGGAAATTTTCAAGTGTAGGGAAAGAACAATGTGATGAGATGAAGAATGGACAAAAGATCAAGCTTGGGGATGCCACCGCGTGTAACCCCAATAAATATTCAAGAGGTACAAGCGTTAAAGCTTGGGGATGCCTAAGGCATCCCCTTCTTTATCAATAAAAATCACAGGTCTCTTTCTAGACACTTTATTTTTAATGTTTCATACATTGTTGTGTTGTTCTTGGAGCGTCTTAGTTTTTGTTTTTGTTTTATTTTGTTTGGTTTGATGAATAAATTAGTTGGACCCCCGATTTCACACTTTTGTTTCCAATAAGTTGATTGGTGTTGGAAAAGAGTAGAGAGTTTCATGCTTATAGTGGTACAAAAGGGAGCTTGTTTTGACTCTGGCTTAGACTTTATCATATCATGATAGATGTTGCTTTGACCTTATGCTTAGTGATTATTGTTGTACCATGAATTGTTCCAAACAATTGATATTTCTTAATGTGCCTTGAAAGAATCATGCGTTGTTTTAGCATACAAAAGCATAATATTATGGTATTCTCCTTTGATGCTTTGTTTGGGTTGACTTGGCACATGATTTGAAGGGAATATGCCCTGAGAGGCAATAATAAAGTGTTTATTATGTGTATTACAAGTATATGATAGATGTTTATTTTGCATGCTATAATTGTATTAATACGGAAACATTAATACATGTGTGTTTAATAAACAAACAGAAAGTTCCTAGTTATGCCTCTCTCATAAACTAGCTCGTTGATTAACAAGATGATCACAATTTCCTGATCATAGACATTGGATGTTGTTAATAATGAGATCACAACATTAGTGTAATGATGTGATGAACATCCATCCAAAGTATAGCATTACGATCAAAGTCATTGAGTTTATATTGCTATAACAACTTACGAAGTGATCCTAATCCTTAGACCATGAGATCATGTCAATCACTAACACCGGAAGAGTTTCTTGTTGACATCAAACGTCACACCGTAACTGGGTGATTATAAAGATGGCTTCAAAACTACTAAAGTGTTATGTTGAGACTCATGGATCAAGAGTGGAATTTGTTCATCCCGATGACGGATAGATATACTCTGGGCCCTCTCGGTGATATCACATTGGTTAGCTTGCAAGTAAGTGATTTGATCACTAGAATGTTATATCACGGGAACGATAAAAGAGTGCATGTTGGTAACAAGATCAAACTAGGTATGGAGATACCGATGATCGAATCTCGGACATGTAATATATCGTGAAACAAAGGGATTAAGATACTAGCATAAAAGGTTCCGACGATCACAGGAAAGTCATCGTTGAATGTGTGGGAGCCAGTATGGATCTCCAGGTCCCGCTTTTGATTATTGATCGGAGAAGGGTCTCGATCATGTCCGCATTATTCGCGAACCATAGGGTGACACACTTAAGGGACACTGACATCCAATTGGAGCAAAAGTTTCATGCCGGAAAGAATAACAAGCGTAGGAATTTATTTCACTAGATACCGAAACAGGTTTTCGGGTGAAATTGCAGAAAGTGTTTTTGCATGTGAAATAGAATTATAGCAAGGGGTTATATGCGAATGTTTGTCATTAAAGTAATTGACAAAATTCTGAATAAATAAAAAGAGTTTTATTTAATGAGAGTTTGCATTAAATTTGGTGGAAATTTAATAGCAATTTTGAGTGGGATTTTGAGTGGAGGAAATTGAAGAGGTTTTTGTGAGTGGAGTGTCCACCCACATGAATGAAGGAGGGGAGGGGGCAGCCCCCATGGCTGGCGGCCACCCCCTTGGGTGCCCCCTCCTCCTATAAAAGGCACCCCTCTCCCTATCTCTCACTCACACCTCCTCGTGAAGGATCTCTCTCCCCCTCTAGAATTTATCCCCCATGGTCTCGGACTAGCGAGATACATGTTCCCGGTGGCTATTCGGCAAGAAAGGGTTGTTCTTCCGCTGCATCGCTGGAGCGAGGAGGCAGAGGTTGCTTGGTGTATTGTATGTGTGTGCGAGCACGGATGCGCTGCTGCTTTGCGGCGCCAGGACTTCCTCTCGATCTTGAGATCGGCAAGAGATCGTCTACATCAACCACGGGTTCAACTCGTTAAGCTTTGTCGGTCTTCAAGGGTATGTTCTCTACGGATATACATCCGCCTGTTGTTTGTATCTAGTAGATAGATCTTGGTACATACTTCCCATCGTAGGAAATTTTTTGTTTTCTATGCTGCGAACCCTTCAGTGGTATTAGAGCCAGATCTATGCGTAGATGCTTTACACGGGTTGTACACATATGAGTATGTGGGCGATGATGATCATGTTGTTGCTGCTTAGTTGTAATTTTGGATATTGGTGGCATAGTGGGATGAAGCTGGCCGGACAAACTTTACATGTCCTCGCACATGAGACCCGTTCCACGCTTGACATGCAACTAGTTTGCGTAAGTGTCTAGCGGGTGTCTATCTATCCTATTATAGTCAATATCTATTTTGCAACGAGCTGTCAATAATTTGGTTATCCTATTTGTGGTTCATGTTCGTAGGTAAGAACAGTTCTATCTTTGAAATCCCTAAGCCATGTAAAACTTGCAATGGATAAATTAGAGGCGTCTAGTTTAGATTGTTGCTGGGCTAGTGCTATGATATGGTGATGTTGTAAGTAGAAGTATGAGATGATACTCTTACAACACACATAGCGTGTAAGTTCCATAGACCTTGGACTTACACATAAAGGTATGATAGTGATCATACCACGATGCACATGATAGATATCATATGCGGGAACCATATCATTTCACTAATAAACATGTGATGTTTGATAGCATCTTATATTGCTTGTTTAGCGCTTTATTAGCATAATAAGATGATCCCTCATTTGAGTATCAAGATAAGAATGTGTTCTTCCTTTAGTATGCACCGATTATGTTTTCGTCGCTCCAAGACATCACGTGATGATCGGGTGTTCTTGGATCCACGACCATATTTCGGGTGTAAGACAGTTACACACGCGAATACTAAGGTTCTAACTTGATGTACAGACATGGCCTCGGAACACGGACCGAAAGGTTAAGCATGAGTCATATAGTAGATATGATGCCCATTTGATGCTCGCCTTTGAAGCTACACCGACTCACGTGATGATCGGACTTGGTGTAGTGGATTTGGTTCATGTAATCACCAAAAAGGCACGAGGGATGTCGTTTTTGAGTGGGAGTTCATTCGTAATGTGGATTAGATGAACTCAATCTATCATAAACTTAGTCTAAACTTTACAAATTCTGTTGTAGATGGCACCACCTGCTTTTAATTCCAATGTGTTCATGGAGAAAGAGAGACTTGCAATGAACGGTAGCAACTTTACTGAATGGGACATGAATTTGAGGATTCTCCTCTCTGCTGCACAAAAGAAATATGTGCTAGAAGCGCCACTATCCCCCCCACCTTTTGATGATGCCCTTGACATGGAGAAGAATATCTATCAGACTCGTTAGGAGGACCACAACTTAGTTCATTGCGGCATATTGTATGGGCTAGAGCCGGAACTTCGAAAGCGTTTCGAAAATGGCAATGCATTTGATACAATGGGTGAGTTGAGAATGATTTTCGACACACATGCTGCTATAGAGAGCTACAATGCTTCAGAAAAATTCTTTAGCTGCATGATGGAAGAGCACAGCTCCGTTAGTGAGCATGTACTCAAGATGTCAGGTTACACCGATAAGCTTGTGTCCTTGGGAATATATATTCCCATTGACTTGGGCATCCATCGCATTCTGTAGTCTCTGCCACCTAGCTATAAGAGCTTCGTGATGAACTATAATATGCAAGGCATGAAGAAGTCTCTCCCCGAGCTTCTGTCAATGCTTAATACTGCAGAAGTGGAGATCAAAAAGGAACATCAAGTGTTGATGATCAATAAGAACACTGGTTTCAAGAAATACAAGAAGGGAAAATGGAAGGGAAGTAAGGGCGGCAAGCTGGTTGCCATGCCTGAAAAGAAACCCCGAGTTGGACCTAAGTCTGATACCGAGTGCTACTATTGTAAGGGGACTGGCCACTAGAAGCGCAACTGCCCCAAGTATTTAGCAGACAAGAAGGCCGGCAAGGCAAATAAAGGTATATATGATATACATGTTATTGATGTGTACTTGACTAGTGCTCGCAGTAGCACCTAGGTATTTAATAACGGTTCAGTTGCTAATATTTGTAAATCGAATCAGGAGCTGCGGAACAAGCGACCGCTAGCAAGGGGTGAGGTCAAGATGCGTGTCTGCAATGGATCAAGCATTGATGTGATCGTCGTCGGAATGCTACCTCTCCACTTGCCATCGGGATTAGTAATAAACTTGAATAATTGTTATTTGGTGCCAGCACTAAGCATGAACATTGTATCTGGATCGTGTTTGATGCGAAGTGGTTATTCATTTAAATCCGAGAACAATGGTTGTTCTATTCATATGAATGAAATCTTTTATGGACATGCACCGATGATGAATGGTTTATTTCTATTGGATCTCGATAATAATGTTGCACATATTCATAATGTTGATGCTAAAAGGATTAAACTTAATGATGATATATCCGCATATATGTGGCACTGCCGTCTAGGTCATATTGGCGTTAAACGCATGAAGAAGCTCCATTCGGATGGACTTTTGGAATCACTTGATTTTCAATCATTTGATACATGCGAGCCATGCCTTATGGGCAAGATGACTAGAACGCCGTTTTCCGGTTCAATGGAAGGGGCGACAGATTTATTGGAAATCATACATTCTGATGTATGTGGTCCAATGAGCGTGTCAGCGCAAGGTGGATATCGTTATTTTGTTACTTTCACGGATGATTTGAGTAGATATGGTTATATCTACTTGATGAAACACAAATCTGAAACCTTTGAAAAGTTCAAGGAATTTCATAATGAAGTGGAAAATCATCGTAATAGAAAGATCAAATTTATACGGTCCAACCGTGGAGGTGAGTATCTAAGTTACGAGTTTAGGACTCACATGAAAGAGTGTGGAATTTTTTCACAACTCACACCTGCCAGAACACCACAGCGAAATGGTGTGTCGGAACATCGTAATCGTACTTTATTGGATATGGTTTGATCTATGATGTCTTTGACGGACTTGCTATTGTCATTTTGGGGTTATGCACTAGAAACTGCTGCATTCACTTTAAATCGGACACCATCTAAATCCGTTGAAAAGACACAGTATGAATTATGGTTTGGAAACAAACCTAAGATGTCATTTCTTAAAGTTTGGGGATGCGATGTTTATGTGAAGAAACTTCAACCGGATAAACTCGAACCCAAAGCAGAAAAATGCGTCTTCATAGGATACCCTAAGGAAACTATTGGGTATTCCTTCTATCATAGATCCGAGGGCAAGGTTTTTGTTGCCAAGAATGGATCCTTTCTAGAGAAAGAGTTTCTCATGAAAGGTGTGAGTAGTCGAAAGGTAGAACTCGAAGAGGTTATTGATCCTTCTCTTCAAAGTATGGAGAGTAGCGCAGCGTCGGAAGTTGTTCCAGAGTTGCTTCACCAGTTGAAGAGGGAACTAATGATAATGATCATGAAACTCTAAAAGAGAGTGCTGCCAAACCTCACAGGTCTAGCAGGATGCGTGCAACTCCCGAGATGTACGGAAATCCTGTCATGAATTTCATGGTTGATGAAAATGATGACCCTGGGATGTATGAAGAAGCGATGATGAGCCCGGATTCCAACAAATGGTTAGAATCCATGAAATCCGAGATGGAATCCATGTATGAAAATCAAGTTTGGAACTTGGTGGGCTTACCTCACGACCGAAAGAACGTGGATAATAAATGGATTTTCAAAAGGAAAACTGATGCTGATGGTAATGTGAACGTCTATAAAGCTCGACTTGTCGCAAAGGGGTTTCGAAAAATTCAAGGAGTTGACTACGATGAGACATTCTCTCCCGTAGCGATGCTAAAATCAGTTAAGATTATGTTAGCAATTGCTGCATATTTCGATTATGAGATATGGCAGATGGATGTCAAAACCGCGTTCCTCAATGGCAATATTGAAGAAGAGTTGTATATGATACAACCAAAGGGTTTTGTTGATCCTAAGGATGCTAACAAGGTGTGCAAGCTTTAGCGATCCATCTATGGATTAAAGCAAGCATGACGAAGTTGGAATCTCCGCTTTGATGAGGTGATCAAAGAGTTTGGATTTGTCCAAACTTATGGAGAAGCTTGTATTTACAAGAAAGTGAGTGGGAGAAAATGGCATTTCTGATACTATATGTGGATGACATATTATTGATCGGAAATGATATAGATCTTTAAAACAGTGTTAAAAGTTATCTAAACAGCAAATTTTCAATGAAGGACCTAGGTGAAGCGTCATACATATTAGGCATAAAGATCTATAGAGATAGATCTAGGCGCCTAATAGGGCTATCACAAAGTACATACCTTGATAAGATTTTAAAGAAGTTTAAAATGGACAAAAGTAAGAAGGGGTTCTTACCTATGACACAAGGCACGACATTGAGTAAGACTCAAAGTCCGGCTATGGCGGAAGAAAGAGAGAAAATGGACAAAGTCCCCTATTCTTCAGCCATAGGCTCTATAATGTACGCCATGTTATGTACAAGAACGGATGTGGTACATGCTACTAGTTTGAATAGTAGATACCAATCGGATCCAGGTTTGGAACACTGGAAAGCAGTCAAGAATATCCTTAAGTACTTGCGAAGAACTAAGGATATGTTTCTTGTATACGGAGGTGAAGAAGAGCTCATCGCTAAGTGTTATGTTGATGCTAGATTTGACACTGATCCGGATGAGTATAGGTCTCAATCCGTATACGTATTTCTCATGAATGGAGGAGCGGTTAGTTGGAGGAGCTCCAAACAACCTGTGGTGGCGGGATCAACAACGGAGGCCGAATATGTTGCTGCTTCAGAAGCGTCTCAGGAAGCAGTTTGGATGAAGGAGTTCATATCCGAACTAGGTGTGGTTGCAAACGCATTGGACCCAATGGTGATCTACTGTGATAACAATGGTGCCATTTCCAATGCCAAAGAACCAAGGTCTCACAAGAATTCCAAGCATATTAAGCGCCGGTTTCACTCCATCCTCGAGCATGTCAATGATGGAGATATAAAGATTTGTAAAGTACATACGGATCTCAATGTAGTAGATCTGTTGACTAAAACTCTCCCTAGAGCAAAACATATCTACACCAGAACTCCATGGGTGTTAGATACATCACTATGTAACTAGATTATTGTCTCTAGTGCAAGTGGGAGACTGAAGGGAATATACCCTGAGAGGCAATAATAAAGTGTTTCTTATGTGTATTCCAAGTATATGATAGATGTTTATTTTGCATGCTATAATTGTATTAATACGGAAACGTTAATACATGTGTGTTTAATAAACAAACAGAAAGTTCCTAGTTATGCCTCTCTCATAAACTAGCTCGTTGATTAACAAGATGATCACAGTTTCCTGATCATAGACATTGGATGTTGTTAATAACGAGATCACAACATTAGTGTAATGATGTGATGAACATTCATCCAAAGTATAGCATTACGGTAAAATTCATTGAGTTTATATTGCTATAAAAACTTACAAAGTGATCCTAATCCTTAGACCATGAGATCATGTCAATCACTAACACCGGAAGAGTTTCTTGTTGACATCAAACGTCACACCGTAACTGGGTGATTATAAAGATGGCTTCAAAACTACTAAAGTGTTATGTTGAGACTCATGGATCAGGAGTGGAATTTGTTCATCCTGATGACGGATAGATATACTCTGGGCCCTCTCGATGATATCACATTGGTTAGCTTGCAAGCAAGTGATTTGATCACTAGAATGTTATATCACGGGAACAAGAAAAGAGTGCATGTCAGTAACGAGATCAAAATAGGTATGGAGATACCGATGATCGAATCTCGGACATGTAATATATCATAAAACAAAGGGATTAAGATACTAGCATAAAAGGTTCCGACGATCACAGGAAAGTCATCGTTGAATGTGTGGGAGTCAGTATGGATCTCCAGGTCCCGCTTCTGATTATTGATCAGAGAAGGGTATCGATCATGTCCGCATTATTCGCGATCCGTAGGGTGACACGCTTAAGGGACACTGACATCCAATTGGAGCAAAAGTTTCATGCCGGAAAGAATAACAAGCACAGGAATTTATTTCACTAGATACCGAAACAGGTTTTCGGGTGAAATTGCATAAAGTGTTTTTGCATGTGAAATAGAATTATAGCAAGGGGTTATATGTGAATGTTTGTGATTAAAGTAATTGACAAAATTCTGAAGAAATAAAAAGAGTTTTATTTAATGAGAGTTTGCATTAAATTTGGTGGAAATTTAATAGCAATTTTGAGTGGGATTTTGAGTGGAGGAAATTGAAGAGGTTTTTGTGAGTGGAGTGTCCACCCACATGAAAGAAGGGGAGGGGGCAGCCCCCATGGCCGGCGGCCACCCCCTTGGGTGCCCCCTCCTCCTATAAAAGGCACCCTCTCCCTCTCTCTCACTCACACCTCCTCGTGAAGGATCTCTCTCCCCCTCTAGAATTTATCCCCTATGGTCTCGGACTAGAAAGATACATGTTCCCGGTGGCTATTCGGCAAGAAAGGGTTGTGCTTCCGCTGCATCGTTGGAGCGAGGAGGCAGAGGTTGCTTGGTGTCTTGTACATGTGTGCGAGCACGGATGCGCTGCTACTTTGTGGCGCTAGGACTTCCTCTCGATCTTGAGATCGGCAAGAGATCGTCTACATCAACCACAAATTCAACTCATTAAGCTTTGTCGGTCCTCAAGGGTATGTTCTCTACGGATATACATCCACCCGTTGTTTGTATCTAGTAGATAGATTTTGGTACATAGTTCCCATCGTAGGAAATTTTTTGTTTCTATGCTGCGAACCCTTCATGCTTACACCATGTTATGACTATGAACCAGTCACCTTAGCCTCTATGATCATTTAGTTTTTGACTTGTGATATCACTTTATGCTTTGATTAATAATGTTTTGTCGCTCTGCATGATTATGGTCATTATTGCTCTCTTAGTTGGTCGCTCCCAGTCTTTTGCTAGACTCCATTTGTATTGAGTAAGCTCTACTCATGCATCCAACTCCCAAGAAACCAAGTTATTCCAAAGAGTCCACTATAAATTCCTATGCATCATGTGTTACACCATTCCAAGTATATTCATGTTTTTTATTTATCTTCCAAATTAAACTTGTTATGTGAAAATTAGTGATTAAAGATCTCACAAACTTGATGGCACACTTTACTTTCTTGCACCTAATAATCTTGAACCATTGTGTTATCTATGTTGTATATTCTTGCACTTATAAGTTAGGAATTAGCAGAAACATGCTATCATGGGGAACACTTTCAACACCTGTACATATTACCCAGTTGATATCATGATCTTTTATTTATGGATGCCGACAGTGTGAAATAAAAGGGGAGCTTGTAAGTTCATGGAGTATTATATATGTGTTAGAGAAACACCTGGGAAGCTATCCCAAGCCATGCCTAATCATGGCGGAAACTTGCATCATAACCATAGTGAGCAATCTATGAAGCATCTTCAGAAAAAATATCTAGAAAAAAGCACCATTCTCATGGTAAATGAAAAGTTCGCTGAGATACTCAATGTCTGTTGCCTTGTCATTTTGATATGGGATAGCTCCTGTGTCATGGGGCAAGGGGTACCCCGTTGGCAGTTCTCTATGATACACATATACTTACAATGACAAGAACTTGCTTATGACTAAAGTTGAGTAACATGAGGAACGACCCTCGTACTCAAGGGACATGAGAATGCCAACTTATGATTTGTCAAGCATATGCTCCATATTTGTTTTACTTTAACCTTAATCACTTCAAGATGCTTATGATAGGGGCAATGAGAGATGAAAGCTAATAAGTACCATAATTTTTGGAAGCTCTTTATGAAACTTGAAATCCCTGCTTCCCTCTACTTACTTTTATGCTGAGTCTCCACCTTCTATCTTTATGCACCAATTAAGAGAGCATAGTTGTCATTCTTAGTTTTATGTGCATTGTCCCAAAACTTATTGATTGATTCATAATGTTGATATTGCTTGTTCTTAAATTATTTGAATCTAGTCACCCTTATGAACTTTGAAGGTGTCCTATGCATTTATGTTTTGCTACTCCATGAAGGACAAGCTGAATACCACACATGCTATGTTTTCTATATGTGAAACAAACAAACGTCTTTCAATGCATTGTTATTCATGATCTTTGTTTGTACCTTTTCATGTCACAACATAGTTACTCTGTCTTATTGTTAGAACTACATCTTTGATGCTCATGTTTAGAGTACTTTGATCCCATCTACCAATGCTTTGCAAATGGTTTGATCAAGACTGTGATGGTGCATGTCACCTCAAAAATTATTCTTTTTATCACTTATATACTCGAGGACAAGCAGGAGTTAAGCTTGGGGATGCTTGATACGTTGTAAACGTATCTATAATTTTTTATGATCCATGCTTGTTTTGTATCAACTTTGTTATGTTTTGTCTACACTTTGAGGTATTCTTATACATTTTCTGGGACTGACCTATTGACAAGATGCCGCAGTGCCCGTTGCCTGTTTTCTGTTGTTTTTGGTTTCAGAAAATCTAGTAAGTGTCACATCCCAAGATTTTCCAAATCTTGTAATGTGAAAAATAAATGAATAAAATAAAACTTTGTTGATTTTCAGGGTGAGAAGAAACTTTTTGAATTCCAATAGGAATCTTCAAACCTATTTTGAACAAATGCTAAAGGGATTAAAAAGATAAACATTTAATAAAGGAAAATAAAAATATTTGGAAATACTATTTTGTTTCTTTTATTAAAAGGATTTGGGTTTTCAAATGAAAAGGAAGAATTATAAATCAGGATTATTTTATAAGCCAAATTAAAACCTGGCCAAGCTTTTTGAAATAAGATATTTCTATTTTAGGAATTAATAAAGTTTATTTAAAATAAATTAATAAGGATTTAATATCCCTAGTTTATTAAAAATAAAAGGTTTTACTATTTTAATTAAACACAAAAAAACTTGTTATTTTATTTCAAACAAGTTTTCCAAGTATTTTATATTCTCAAATAAAACCTACTGATTTGGTTTTGAAAATATTTGGATTTCAAATGGAGATTTTAAATAAATCAAATCCTATTTTGATTTAATAAACAAGGTCTATTTGTTTAATTAATAATAGACCCTAAGATAAAAATATTATTTTGACCTTTGGACTTTGGTTTATGTTGTTAAACAGAACCAAATTCAATTGCAAAGTGTGTTGATTGTCTGAATTGTTTAGAATGTTTGATTGTCGTTTGAATTTCAAAACAGAAAATAGAATCAGAAAAGGAAAAAGCATTTTGAAAGAAAAAATGGAAACAGGTACAGCCCAGCCGGCCAGCCCACTAAGCCCAGTACCAGCCCAGCTTCCCTCTCCCCCTGAAGCGTTTTCTCTCACTCACCAGACGACCCACAGAGACGCTGACCAGTGGACCCTCATTCCCTCTCACGTTCTCGCTGACAAGCATGCCCCACCCCTCCAGCTCATCTTCTTCCTCGCGCAGACGATACCCCGGACGTTGCAGCAGGTAACACCGGCGATCAATTCGCGTAAATGGCCCCATTAATCCACCCCGCGACCACGCCCATTTAACCGCCTACGTCTCCTCTTCCTTTCCCCTCAGACTCCACGCCCTGAATGCTACCAGGCTGCCCTGAATCGAGCTCGCACTCCCACTGCTCCGACCACCGTCCCCAACTAATTCCGGCCGAACCTCGCCACCCCCTGCCTTCCTGAGCACACCATCTAGATCCCCACTCCCAGGCGCTTCTCCCTGTACCTCCCATTCAACCGCGGGCGCCCCAGAACATCGGCAACCACTTCGACTGAGCGCCGCCGTGTCTGCTACTCTCTCCGATGACGTCCCCTGGTAAGAACCGACCACCCCGCACCCTCTCCTTCACGCACACAGCTTCGCCTTGGTCTTGCGCTTCTAACCGCATCCTCGTTTTGCCACGGGGCGAACCACAGTACCACCCTCGACGAGCTCCAGGACCATCCGACGCCGTCCTCCACTCCGGCGAGCAATCCTGCTAAGACTAGAACGCCCCTCGCCAGACCAACACCACCTCGAGCTTCACCGTGACCTCCTGAACCCGGTGAGCACCTCCCCTTCCCTTCTTGCTTCCTAGAACCGCCGCTAGCCCACCGTCTGACCGCGCCACAAGTCGCCGCCGCGTCAGCGCCGCCCGAGTATGGCCGACTAGCTTTACACTGTTAGATTTCGATCCTGCAGTCAGGAATAGAACCTGAGCGAAAGGGTATGAGCACACCTGAGCCGTGCGATCTGTTTAGATCCAACGCCCCGCAGAGGCCGATCCACCTGAATCGGTATCAACCAATGGAATTGCGACGCGTGGCCAGTCTTCGTTTTAAAACAAAGTTTGAAATCAGATTTAGATGCAGATTTGAAAACCCTGTAACTTTTGATCCACACGTCCAAAAATTACAAACTTTATATCAATGGAATCAGTGGAACAAGCCCTAGCCAACCATGAAATTTGTTTAGTAAAAAGCCTCTGGTAAAATGTTTGTTTTTGCAGAAACATTTGTATGCTTATTTAGGTTATAAAAATTATTTCAAAATGATTTTAAGGATGAAATCTTTGCAAATTAGTTTGTGGTGAACTTACTGACCCTAGGAACCATCTTGTGGATTCAAAAATGAATTTGGTAAAGTTTAGGATGGATTAATTGAATTAACCCATTTCTAGTCAAATAAAAATATTGGTTTTGGTTATGGAAATGATTTTGAACAAAAAACTTTGGGAAAATGTTTTGAATCAAACTTACTGACCCTAAGCACCAAGTTTTGAGGATTAACAACTTATTTGATGAAAGTCATAAAGTTTTTGATTTGATAAAAACATTTTTCACCACATAAAATAATGGTTGGATTTAAAAATGGTTTATGGACAAAATCCTTTTGCAAATGACTTTGCCACTTTGGAAAATGTCCACTTTGAGCCTTACAATGTTTAGAGCCTAGTAGAAACCATCCTTGCAAATAAAACTATCTTATGCATGCTTGCATGCATGACTTAGATTCCATTATTTTATGTGTGTTAATTTGTTTGAGTGTTATTGGTTGGAATGCTAGTGATATTGTGTTTGCTTGATTGATTTGTAGTGAAGATAGAAAAGTGTGAAACTAGCAAGATCAAGAAGTGAACCAACATTCCCTACCAAAAAGGCAAGTTACACTATCATCTAAAGTCCTACTATTTTCCTCATACTTAGTGGATTTTGAAACATGCATGAAAATAATTTCTATACTTATGCTATGCTAAATCCTAATAGGATACCTTATATATTCCTTAGTGAAAACAATGTAGTTGTAAAATGCTTAGCCATGCAACATATTTTGAGAAGAGATACATGTTGAGATTTTTATGAAGATGAGAAAAGGACTTGTGTTTTTATATAATAAAACAAGGACTCAATGAACCACCTAGGTGGACAAGGATACGTTGAGTTTTGGAGAAGGTGGCAACAAAAGGAACCATGTCTATGGCAATCTCTTTGTGTTGTGCATCAGAAGAAAACCACCCAAGAAACTTAGAGATTGAACACGTTTCTCCAATTGTGGCTTTCGTGTACAACCACATGCTACTTATGGCTCTGGCTTGGTCAACTACATTGGGAAGACCCATGCATTGTCTTCAGGTTACTGAAAATGAGGAACTTGGAATCCTACATGGGTACTGAAGACAAGCTAGCAATGGTGTATGGGAGGACCCTCTGGAAAGACTTCGTCACATTCTCAATCTGCCAGTACTCCATCTTGGTGAGTACCTATCCAGCGGACACTGGTGGCAACAAGATGAGATTGTGACATGTGGGTAAAGTGTACAACTTCTGCAGAAGATAATAAAATCTAAGTACTTAGCCGTGTCCCCGATTATGGACAATACTGAGCAACTAAAGCTTGAAACTATGGGAAAATCTCGACATTCCAATTTCTAAAAGAAAAACTTTTAAGTGATAACAAAAGACTTGAACACTTGGGGGTACCAAGGAGCTCAAGAGATTTGGATGAAAACTTGAACACTTGGGGATACCAAGGAGCTCAAGAGATTTTGATGAAAACTTGAACACTTGGGGATACCAAGGAGCTCAAGAGATTTTGATGAAAACTTGAAACACTTGGTGGATTCCAAGGAGTTCAGAAAGAAGTGACAAAAGTTCAAAACCATTTTGAAAAGATAGGATAAATTATTGCTTTCTGCAAATGAGCCTAAAACCCTACTTAGCCAATTATGCATGTAATGATAGGACCCACTTATATTCTACATAGTAGTGAAACTTGCCAATACAATTCAAATGTATTGACCCTTGTGGCTGTAACTTGTAATGTTGCAGGTTTGATTGTTTTTTTAGTGAAGATTGATTGATTAGGATTACAAAGTCTACAACCAACATGTCTGCCTGTGGCACTTTGAAGATGAAGGACCCCATGCTTATAGTTATTCCGCTGCAATGTAATGTAATAGCCAAATGAGCTATGTAAGATGTAATAAAATTATGTTATTCCTGGTTATAAAGTTGTATTATGACCTTTGTATCTTGATATTACATCTTAACTGTGGATGCTAGCTATTGATCCAGGGACTAGCATTGTAAACACAGGGGACTCCACCTTATATTATTTAAAGGTTGGGACACTCCTTCTACAGATGGTATCAGAGCATTGTGTTGCCTGTAGGATTTGTAAACCTAGGATTGGACAAAATCCCTTAGAAAAATAGGAGTTGCTTTTGTTCCAAAACTTATTTACAAATAATCTTGTAAACTCTTTCCTCAACCATTTTGGTTTTGATTCTACATCTCTTCTACTTCAACTTGATGGAAAAACCTACCCCAAGGCCAAAGACTTCACCATGTGCAAAGGACTTCATCAACTCTAATGACTTCAACATCTTCAACTCTAATGACATCAACTTCTTCAACTCTAATGACTTCAACATCAGCATATTCACCAAGGACTTCAACCTTGGATTCTACTAAGGACTACAAAGTGAAACAAGGAGATCTTACTCAAGATATGAAGACTGAGGAAATGCAAAATTAGAAGGAGTTCACTTCACTTGAAGTTTTGTGACCAAAAGTTTTCCCAAGGAAACCATGATCTCATGCAAGAAGAATCAACCAAGAAGGATGGAAAGATCATAGGTGAACCATATAGATGGACCACCATATTTTAGTTAAGTCAAACACACCAACTTATGTGGTGTAACAAAAATATTTTGTTGCCCAAGTATGTGCTTGAACTTTGTTGTTTGAGTGGAAAGTTGTTTGTGAATGCTTGCACATTGCTTGTGTGAATAGTGATGTGTGTGATTAGGATTATTTCCTTAGAAATATTTTGTCTATTCTAATCTCCATTCAACCCAAACAGATGACTACTCCAAGAGACTCCAACATCAAGGTTGAAGACACCAACACCAACCAAGAGAATAACATGAAAGAGCTCATAGCAACCCAAAACCAGTTGAACCAAATAACAGCTCAATTCATAGCCAACACCAGTGGGGAAGATCCAACACTGCAAGGATGTTTGGAAACTCAAGCCCAATTGATGCTTAAGGTGACTGATCAAATGATCAACATGGAAGACAACTATTCCAAAAGAGTTTGTAACAAAAAGGATGACAGAAATGTTATTCTAGATGGAGCCCCAGCTTGCATTATTTGTGGAGACAAGGATCACACTTCCAAGGAGCATGGAGATCAATGCCCCAATTGTGAAGAGAAACATCCAGTTGGCCAATGTCCCACCTCTCAAGCTACTTGCTACCTATGTGAAGGAAACAACCATGTCCCTATCCAATGCCCCATCTATTCCATTGTTGAACAAAGGAAACAAGATGGAGTGCAACAAATGATGGCAAACTATCCAGAAGGATCCAAGTCTACCAAGAAGGTTAATGACAAAGGAAAAGGTCCACTTATACCTCCAAGCAAAACAACCCAATTCAAAGGACCAAAGAAGAGGCATATGAATTTTCCAAAGAGCAATAGAAGGTCCAAGAAACATGTAGACATTCCTACCTATCAGATAACATATGAACAACATGAACTGGATGCACTCCTAGCTTTGGAGAAACCCAAAAAGCAGAAGAAGGACAAAAGCCATGTGCAATGTCATAATTGTAAAGAAATGGGACACTATTCCAGTGAATGCCTAGAGAACCAGAAGAATAAGGAGATTGGCCAAGTATGGTGCAACAATTGCAAAGAGCTAGGCCACTATGCAACAACTTGTCCACAAGAGATACGTGAAGAACTCAAAGTTATCAACTGTTTCAATTGCAAAGGACCAGGACATTATGCAAGCAATTGTCCAGAAAAGATGAAGAACAAGTTAAACAAGCCTATGAAGGATCTCAGCCTTGGCCCATGAGTCAAGTATGGAAACAAGGACACTATGCAGATGTTTGCCTAGAGAAGTTTTCCCAAGATCCCAAGCAAGCCAACATGTAATTTAGTTTGAAAATTTTTAAGGGTGGTAGTACCCTAGATGCTTTTGAGCCTACTTGTAACCCTAGCCTTCCCAAATCTCGGGGCGAGATTTATTTTAAGGGTGGTAGCCTGTCACATCCCAAGATTTTCCAAATCTTGTAATGTGAAAAATAAATGAATAAAATAAAACTTTGTTGATTTTCAGGGTGAGAAGAAACTTTTTGAGTTCCAATAGGAATCTTCAAACCTATTTTGAACAAATCCTAAAGGGATTAAAAAGATAAACATTTAATAAAGGAAAATAAAAATATTTGGAAATACTATTTTGTTTCTTTTATTAAAAGGATTTGGGTTTTCAAATGAAAAGGAAGAATTATAAATCAGGATTATTTTATAAGCCAAATTAAAACCTGGCCAAGCTTTTTGAAATAAGATATTTCTATTTTAGGAATTAATAAAGTTTATTTAAAATAAATTAATAAGGATTTAATATCCCTAGTTTATTAAAAATAAAAGGTTTTACTATTTTAATTAAACACAAAAAAACTTGTTATTTTATTTCAAACAAGTTTTCCAAGTATTTTATATTCTCAAATAAAACCTACTGATTTGGTTTTGAAAATATTTGGATTTCAAATGGAGATTTTAAATAAATCAAATCCTATTTTGATTTAATAAACAAGGTCTATTTGTTTAATTAATAATAGACCCTAAGATAAAAATATTATTTTGACCTTTGGACTTTGGTTTATGTTGTTAAACAGAACCAAATTCAATTGCAAAGTTTGTTGATTGTCTGAATTGTTTCGAATGTTTGATTGTTGTTTGAATTTCAAAACAGAAAATAGAATCAGAAAAGGAAAAAGCATTTTGAAAGAAAAAAATGGAAACAGGTATAGCCCAGCCGGCCAGCCCACTAAGCCCAGTACCAGCCCAGCTTCCCTCTCCCCCGAAGCGTTTTATCTCACTCACCAGACGACCCACAGAGACGCTGACCAGTGGACCCTCATTCCCTCTCACGTTCTCGCTGACAAGCATGCCCCACCCCTCCAGCTCATCTTCTTCCTCGCGCAGACGACGCCCGGCCATTGCAGAAGGTAACGCCGGCGATCAATTCGCGTAAATGGCCGCAATAATCCACCCTACGACCACGCCCATTTAACTGCCTACGTCTCCTCTTCCTTTCCCCTCAGACTCCACGCCCTGAACGCCACCAGGCTGCCCTGAATCGAGCTCGCACTCCCACTGCTCCGACCACCGTCCCCAACTAATTCCGGCCGAACCTCGCCACCCCCTGCCTTCCTGAGCACACCATCGAGATCCCCACTCCCAGGCGCTTCTCCCTGTACCTCCCATTCAACCGTGGGCGCCCTAGAACGTCGGCAACCACTTCGACTGAGCGCCGCCGTGTCTGCTACTCTCTCCGGCGACGTCCCCTGGTAAGAACCGACCACCCCGCACCCTCTCCTTCACGCACACAGCTTCGCCTTGGTCTTGCGCTTCTAACCGCATCCTCGTTTTGCCATGGGGCGAACCACAGTACCACCCTCGACGAGCTCCAGGACCATCCGACGCCGTCCTCCACTCCGGCGAGCAATCCTGCTAAGACCAGAACGCCCCTCGACAGACCAACACCGCCTCGAGCTTCACCGTGACCTCCTGAACCCGGTGAGCACCTCCCCTTCCCTTCTTGCTTCCTAGAACCGCCGCTAGCCCACCGTCTGACCGCGCCGCAAGTCGCCGCCGCGTCAGCGCCGCCCGAGTATGGTCGACTAGCTTTACACTGTTAGATTTCGATCCTGCAGTCAGGAATAGAACCTGAGCGAAAGGGTATGAGCACGCCTGAGCCATGCGATCTGTTTAGATCCAACGCCCCGCAGAGGCCGATCCACCCGAACCGGTATCAACCAATGGAATTGCGACGCGTGGCCAGTCTTCGTTTTAAAACAAAGTTTGAAATCAGATTTAGATGCAGATTTGAAAACCCTGTAACTTTTGATCCACACGTCCAAAAATTACAAACTTTATATCAATGGAATCAGTGGAACAAGCCCTAGCCAACCATAAAATTTGTTTAGTAAAAAGCCTCTGGTAAAATGTTTGTTTTTGCAGAAACATTTGTATGCTTATTTAGGTTATAAAAATTATTTCAAAATGATTTTAAGGATGAAATCTGTGCAAATTAGTTTGTGGTGAACTTACTGACCCTAGGAACCATCTTGTGGATTCAAAAATGAATTTGGTAAAGTTTAGGATGGATTAATTGAATTAACCCATTTCTAGTCATATAAAAATATTGGTTTTGGTTATGGAAATGATTTTGAACAAAAAACTTTGGGAAAATGTTTTGAATCAAACTTACTGACCCTAAACACCAAGTTTTGAGGATTAACAACTTATTTGATGAAAAGTCATAAAGTTTTTGATTTGATAAAAACATTTTTCACCACATAAAATAATGGTTGGATTTAAAAATGGTTTATGGACAAAATCCTTTTGCAAATGACTTTGCCACTTTGGAAAATGTCCACTTTGAGCCTTACAATGTTTAGAGCCTAGTAGAAACCATCCTTGCAAATAAAACTATCTTATGCATGCTTGCATGCATGACTTAGATTCCATTATTTTATGTGTGTTAATTTGTTTGAGTGTTATTGGTTGGAATGCTAGTGATATTGTGTTTGCTTGATTGATTTGTAGTGAAGATAGAAAAGTGTGAAACTAGCAAGATCAAGAAGTGAACCAACATTCACTACCAAAAAGGCAAGTTACAGTATCATCTAAAGTCCTACTATTTTCCTCATACTTAGTGGATTTTGAAACATGCATGAAAAGAATTTCTATACTTATGCTATGCTAAATCCTAATAGGATACCTTATATATTCCTTAGTGAAAAAAATGTAGTTGTAAAATGCTTATCCATGCAACATATTTTGAGAAGAGATACATGTTGAGATTTTTATGAAGATGAGAAAAGGACTTGTGTTTTTATATAATAAAACAAGGACTCAATGAACCACCTAGGTGGACAAGGATACTTTGAGTTTTGGAGAAGGTGGCAACAAAAGGAACCATGTCTATGGCAATCTCTTTGTGTTGTGCATCAGAAGAAAACCACCCAGGAAACTTAGAGATTGAACATGTTTCTCCAATTGTGGCTTTCGTGTACAACCACATGCTACTTATGGCTCTGGCTTGGTCAACTACATTGGGAAGACCCATGCATTGTCTTCAGGTTACTGAAAATGAGGAACTTGGAATCCTACATGGGTACTGAAGACAAGCTAGCAATGGTGTATGGGAGGACCCTCTGGAAAGACTTCGTCACATTCTCAATCTGCCAGTACTCCATCTTGGTGAGTACCTATCCAGCGGCCACTGGTGGCAACAAGATGAGATTGTGACATGTGGGTAAAGTGTACAACTTCTGTAGAAGATAATAAAATCTAAGTACTTAGCCGTGTCCCCGGTTATGGACAATACTGAGCAACTAAAGCTTGAAACTATGGGAAAATCTCGACATTCCAATTTCTAAAAGAAAAACTTTTAAGTGATAACAAAAGACTTGAACACTTGGGGGTACCAAGGAGCTCAAGAGATTTGGATGAAAACTTGAACACTTGGGGATACCAAGGAGCTCAAGAGATTTTGATGAAAACTTGAACACTTGGGGATACCAAGGAGCTCAAGAGATTTTGATGAAAACTTGAAACACTTGGTGGATTCCAAGGAGTTCAGAAAGAAGTGACAAAAGTTCAAAACCATTTTGAAAAGATAGGATAAATTATTGCTTTCTGCAAATGAGCCTAAAACCCTACTTAGCCAATTATGCATGTAATGATAGGACCCACTTATATTCTACATAGTAGTGAAACTTGCCAATACAATTCAAATGTATTGACCCTTGTGGATGTAACTTGTAATGTTGCAGGTTTGATTGTTTTTTAGTGAAGATTGATTGATTAGGATTACAAAGTCTACAACCAACATGTTTGCCTGTGGCACTTTGAAGATGAAGGACCCCATGCTTATAGTTATTCCGCTGCAATGTAATGTAATAGACAAATGAGCTATGTAAGATGTAATAAAATTATGTTATTCCTGGTTATAAAGTTGTATTATGACCTTTGTATCTTGATATTACATCTTAACTGTGGATGCTAGCTATTGATCCAGGGACTAGCATTGTAAACACAGGGGACTCCACCTTATATTATTTAAAGGTTGGGACACTCCTTCTACAGTAAGGAAATGTTCTAGGAATTGGATGGGACAAAAGCCAAAGTCAATATTTTACCTGAAGGAACACGGAGTCCGAAGGGAAGCCGAGGAGGGGCCACAAGGTGGACACACCCTAGGGACGCGCGGCCCAGGGGGAGGCGCCGCCACCAGGTGTGGGCCCCACAGGCGCCCACCGACCTTGCCCTTTCGCCTATAAAAGCACCCCGATGCAGAAACCCTAAGCACCCGATCAAATCTCTACGAAACAGTCTGTAGCCACCACCACCATCATCCCTAGATTGGGAGGATCTGAAGCTCTTCCCGGCACCCTACCGGAGGGAAGAGATCATCCCGGAGGCCTTCTTCATCGCCATGCCAGCCTCCGGAGTGATGCGTGAGTAGTTCACCCTTGGACTATGGGTCCATACAGTAGCTAGATGGTTGTTTCTCCTCCTTTGTGCTATCATGTTTAGATCTTGTGAGCTCCATTTATGATCAAGATCATCTATTTGTAATCATATATGTTGTGTTTGGAGGGATCCGATGGATATTAAGATACTATGTTAGATTGATTATTGATTCTATCATGGATGTGTTATTTGTGATCTTGCATGCTCTCCGTTGTTAGTAGCTATCTTGGCCAAGTAGATGCTTGCAACTCCAAGAGGGACTATTTATGCTCAATAGTAGGTTCATGCCTCTAGTAATCTGGGGAAGTGACAGAAATCTCTAAGGTTGTAGATGTGCTATTGCTACTAGGTTGAAAACAACAATCCTTTGTTCATGGAGCAATTGTTTTGTTTAATTTACACACATTTCTTAATGCAATTGTCTATTTCTTGCAACTTAATACTGGAAGGGGTTCGGATGATAACCTGAAAGTGGATTATTAGTCATAGATGCAGTTGGATTACGGTCTATGTATTATGTTTTAATGCCCAATCAAATCTCATAGGAGTCAAGATGTCTAGTATGTGCATTGTTATGCTTTCTCAATCTTTCAATTGCCCGCTGTAATTTGTTCACCCAGCATGTTATCTATCTTAAGGAGAACACCTCTAGTGAACTGTGGACCCTAGTCCATTCCTTTATCATTGATACATCATCTACTTTTACCTTTCCTTCCTACAAGTAATTACTATCTTCCACACTATACGTTTAATCCTTTGTTTTCAGCAAACCGGTGAGATTGACAACCTCACTGTAAGTTGGGGCAAAGTTTCGAGTTTGTGTTGTGCAGGTTCCAAGTTGTTAGCAACACCTTGGAGTTGTTTCCTTACTCCTACTGGTTCGATAGCGTTGGTTTCATAACTGAGGGAAAACTTGTTGTTGTGCCCATCATACCTTCCTGTTGGGGTTTCCCAACGAGGCTCTGCAGTCGACTGAGCCTCATCATCCACTTTCGCAGACTTCAACATGGAGAAGAGTTAAGGCAACGACTTATCCATGCGCCGAATGTTGTAGTTCATCACGAAGTTCTTGTAACTAGGTGGCAGTGATATGAGGACACGATTAATACCCAACGCATTAGGAATCGGTATTCCCAAATTTGTGAGTTTATTTACGTGCCCAGACATCTTAAGCACATGCTTGCTAACGGAGTTATCCTCTTCCATCTTGCAGTTAAAGAACTTCTCGGAAGCTTCATATCTTTCCATGGCCGCATGAGTGTCAAATATCATTTTGAGCTCATTGACAATATCACGAGGGTCGCGGTTATCAATGCGCTTCTGAAGCTCCGATTCCAAACCGTACAAGACGGCACACTGAAATGTGGAGTATTGATTCTTCTGAGTGAGGAAAACATTTTTCACCTCATCGGTAGCACCATCTGCAGGCGGGTCACCCAGCGGTGCATCCAGCACATAGGTCAACTGACCAGCATTGAGGACAATCCTCAAGTTGCATGTAACATCCCAGCATTAGAGCTTAGAAATAAGCTGGACTCGGATGTGTGCATTGCATTCATGCATAGAAAATCCGAATAATTTTTGCGCTTTTGAACAAAACTTGTCAAAGTGATTGAAGCTTCTCTCAACTTGATGGAATTGAAGTAGAACATCAAGTTGACCGCGATAAGTTTCAATATGACCTTTTCTAAAAACCTTATTTTGGGTAAAGATGATTTGATCTAAGGGTAGATCAAATATAATAAATTAAAACATAATACATTGCTTAATAATTAACATCAGATCCTTAAGAGATCATATCATAGTATTTATCACAACCACTCTTGAATACCAAGTTAAATATAAAACTCAAGTAACCAAAATTCAATAACTAAATATTGCTCTGTTTAATTCTTATCTATTTATACCATGAGGATCATGGTAATACTTCACCCTAACTCTTTAGTTATATGGAGTAGGAAGTAAACCAATTCAAGACCCTTCACCACATATCTTTCTTTCCATATCAAACCTTATCATCTCTATTGAACCTTATCCTAATATCTGTTGTTCATCAATGTTGAGTAATTAACTATTGATTCATCAAATCTTAACCTACCAATTCTGTACCTATCAACTCTTGTTCTTATCATAGCATTCACTTTAAATCCTTTAGTGAAAGAAGTAAGAAGAGGTAGTGGTAATGCTAGCTTTAGATATCATCTATAGGATGGGAGTGTTGGAAGAGAATCAAGTCAATATGATAATTGATGGAGTTAACTAACTCTTGAATGTATAGAAGAGTTATCTGAAATAAAGATATATGTGGTAACAAAGAATATTATAAGGATGAATTTTGAAGGTAGTTACCAAGGAGTAATTGTAACATCCCAGCATATAGGACCTAACGAAGGGTAGATTTAGGAATATGTATTGTTGCATGCATTCATTTGAGAAAATGTGAGTAAAATTTTCGCCAAATAAAAACCTTGAGGGATCCAAGTTTCTTTCTTACTTTGAGAGTAGTTTTAGTCTTAAAGGAGGATTGCTATAAACTTTGATATGATCTTAAAGGAATTTTGTGTGTTTTGAAATGAGTTTGAATTTTTAAAACTTAAGTGTCTGATAATTTAAATAATTTTGATATAAGATTTGAATCTTAAATTAATTAATAGAAAAGTATTAGAACTTAAATCTTATTTAAAAGTAATATGGTATATGAAGTTCATTCTTATTCATAAACAAATTACAAAGAATAACTTATTGAAGTTATTCCAAACTTTAAAATTCACACAAGAATAAAGAATAAAATATTCTTTATTAATAAATATATAATCTTTATTACAAATGAACCAAACAAAGATTACAAGAATTATAAAAGACAAATTACAAAATATTAAGAAAATTACATTTAAATCTCTACTAACTATCCTATATCTAAAACAATACTAAATCTTCATCTTTATCTTTGTACCTGCAAAACAAAGATCAAACAGAAAATAAAATAGGATTAGTGTTAGTATATTTCTCTTAGATATGTCAGTGAGATGCACTTGACAATCTCATCATTGAGAAATGTTAAAAGGGGGCAAGTTTCACCAATCTGAAAGATCTCATCTTTCATAAATTCAAGCCAAATGCAAATGACAGCCAAAAGGGACCAGTTCACCAGCCAAAGTAAAAGTAGATTGGTAATTGTAAGTTCAAATTTTCTAAACTTATCCATATGTGCATAGCAGCCACACAGACTGCACACACACAAGCATGCAGATGGTGTGCTGTCGACCACACAAACACATCCAAGATCACAAAACCACAACACAGCCGAGGAGAAGCACCTCAGTGCACCACTCCACTACACAACACACCAGCACAGCCAGGGTGAACAACAGTTTAACCAAGAACAACAACCAAACCAACCACCCAGATCAACCCAAACATCACCAGGATGGTGATATAAGGAGGGGGATGGATCTGGTGGATTGCAAGGTCAAGACCAGGAGCTAGGAGGAGCAGGCAAGCTCAAGATAAAGCTCAAGAGCACAGTTAAAGCAGATCAAGATCCAGACCAAGATCAAGATCAACAATCTACTACACCAACATCAAATCTTGTGGTGAGTCTCATAAAACCATCACATGCTTTCATTAGAATATCTGAACAAAAGCATGTGTTGCTTTATGTAATGATCTCTCAATATGCACCCGAGGGGTGAATCTATCCTAGAGATTTCAAGTATAAGGATAAGAAATCAAGCTCAACCACAAACACTAAACCCTCAGACCAGCATCACTAGGTTTAGTGTTATTTTTGCAACTTAGATCATTTTCATTTGATCCTATCAGATCAGGGCACATCTCTCAAAGAGAGAGTAGCATCTCTAAATCTGTAAGATTCAAACAAACTAATACCCAACTAACTAGGAATCACATCCTAGGGCCTTAGACCCACATCATAGGCAGGAATGATAATAAAAGCTTCCATATAATCTTATCAATTCTAATCACAAGCATAATCAAGCTAAGCCCAGAAATAACAAACCCAATCACTTGTGTGCCAAAATACAATGGTATCACAAGGACAAGTTCTTAATGAGCTAAAATCATCTTTGCTTAGTTACCACAAGAAAAGGGACAAATCATTATATATCATTTTCCTGAAGCTAAGTGCCAGGAATCAACATTAGAAGGAATCTATACCTCCACCGAAAATCATTACATATAATGATTTGATTTAGAGTGTATCATCTCAAACAAAACCATATTATAATTGCAGTAATCAACCACTGAGAGAAAACTACTATCATTATGAGTAATCTGACAGTAGAGTAAACTCTCAGACCAACAACATAATACATTAAGGATTTGATTGAAACAACTAGCATGGATCATGATGGATTACCACTAGGAAAAATCTGACAGGCAACTAGTAACATCAAAGCTACTATCAATCCTTAACCACAGCAAGCAATCATTTCACAGGATCAAATCTGATCAACACTTGATCTATAGCATCATAGATATGATCAGCAGGGGATTATGAACCCTAATCAGAGCAAGAACACTAATCCAGAGATGAACTCAACCAACACCTAGTCACTCGACATGAAAGCCACTAGATACACAGGTAGAATCATGGCAATAACATGGACAAACACCACAGAGACCACTTACCCGAGGTCCTCGCTGATGAATCGAATAGGAAGCAGAGGGGCCGACGAACTACGGCAGCACAGGGAGCACCCAGAGGGGCGCTGCAACCTGCACCTGCCACGACGAAGGTCGCAACAGCGCACGAGACCAGCACACCACTGCAGGCGGGATCGCAGCAGCGGCGACAACAACTTTTCCGAACCCTAGGGTTCGGGAATGGGGTAGAACTGACCACAGGGAAGCCCCAAAGATAAATCCAAGTGGATAGAATGAAAGAGCGTCGTTGACAACCCCAACCCGCACCACGGCAGCGGCCAGGACGACCGACAATGGCGAGAATCGACGATGGCGGCATCGCCGGCCACGGGGGCGAGTAAGAGGAGGAGGAGATAAGGTCGAGGGAGAGAGAGAGAGAGAGAGGGACAGAGTGGGCTGGGTGGACCAAAACCCTTCGGGGTAGTCATTTAACCCTACCCTATTGGGCCACCTCGGCCCAATAAGCCCAAGGGGCCAGCCCAAGTTATTTGATAATTCTTTTGATCAAATAGAAAAGACCAAAATGCCCCTGACCTAAATAAAATTATAGAAAATAAAATAAAAGTCCAAAAATTATAAATAAAATATTTTGGATTCACAATAATCCATTATGTCCAAATAAAATAAGATATCAAATTTTGGACATTAAAATTTTTATAAGAATTTTGTAATTTAAAAATTCCTTATAGAATTTTACAAAATTATTGAAAGGTGATAAAAATAAATAAAAATCACTTTCATTATTTATTAATATTATAGTATTTTTGAAAAATACTAAATAAATATTTAGTAATAAAATTAATGTATAATTAATAATTCCTAAAAGAATTATTAGATCAATAAAAGTCAAATAAAGATAAATAAAATAAAATAACTCAATATATGTTATAAATATTAAAAAGAAATATTTATAAATCCTTTATTACTCAAAAAGGAACTTTTGGGGTAAATGCATATAAATTTAAATAATGCATTACATTAGTTGCATAATCATTTTGCTTCTTTAAATATTGTCCTTACCGGGCAATAATGATGTTTTCGTAGAACTAGAAGCTCAAGGTCCAGTGCAAGTATCAGACTTCACTACCTTTCCATCACAAGGCAAGTTCATCACTTGCTCATGTCCTTTGAAGAGTCTTTATCAAAGTATTTGCAAATTGTGTGTCATCATATATGCTATAAAGAAATAAAATATTATTTTCATAAACAAAGAAATCTTAGATATCATCCTAAGTGGTGATATAATGGAGAAATAGAACTTAGAGTTCTAATTGCAACAATGATGATCAAGTAGGGACTTAAGATTTGGAATGGGACATCATTGATTCTAGCGCCGTATATTACGCGTTATCCATGAGATTTGGAATGGGATAGAGAAGTCAGTTGTATCTTCTTCCTCTCGCATGAAGCCGGATGTGCAGGTCGTGGCTGTTATCCTCATAGCGTGCATATTAATTGGTAATTCGTAGAGGGTATGTAGCATATGGGTGGGAACCCTCATCGTCCCACGATAGTTCTGGCATCTAACGGTTTGTACAAACCATTGCCGTAATTCATTATGTGGGCATGGTGTACACCAAGGAGGCATGCGGGGTCGTGAAGGGGGCAGTGATTGGCTTGGACCAACTACTGGGCCCCACATCATGGAATTGTGGACGGGAAAGTACGCTCGGTTGTGAAACAAGGAGTTGATCTCTCATGGGTAAAGTAACGCACCTCTGCAGAGTGTAAGAACTGTAACTTGTTACTCCCTGTTCCGGGAAGGAGCTACGAACGCGGCAGGAAAGGAACTCCATGAAAGTTCTGGTCAACCTGTGAAGGCTGATTGTCATAGTTTTTCGGAATAAAATCAATCTTTGAAGAAAGATGTACAAAAACTGCATAGTGCCAAGGATTTATAATCCAAGGTGGTAGTTAGAGCATCAAACTTCCCACCTTGCATATAATGAACTTGTTGGGTAACGCTGTTACTCATTATTTCCTTTGAACCCTTGCTTAGACTCTGAGGATCCCGAAGACGTGCCAATGTATGCAGCCGAATGCTAAGAAGACGTATTCTACAAGGAACCGAATCTACCCGGAGGAGTTGAAGGCGTGGACTACGAGAACCGCTATGGTGTCGATGAGAACGAGTCCACTTAAGTGTCTAGTTAATAGTAACTAACGAAGCCGAGCAGCATGAACTCTATAGAATAAGCTGTTGAGCCCCACTCCTAGTCGGAGTTGTTACTCTTAAGTTTCCGCTGAACACTTTATATTTTGGTTTGTAAGTTGGATGTTTTGGAAGTCTTGAACTTCCGGTATTGTAATAATAATGTGTGTACTTTTGTAATATGGACCCGCAATGTTTCTATTGTACCACTCTGAGGGATATGATATTTACGGAACGATGTTCTGTGAATGTCATGTCAACGACTATAGTGTACTACACATGCAATGGTATGCTGGGTCACCGCAGTTGGTATCAGAGCAAATTGCTTTGACCTTAGGTTGGAAACCTAGTAAAGGGTATTACCTGTAGGAAAGCTAGCAATGATAAAGAATTCTCTAAAAGTAATATAATGGGTATTCAAATGAGAATATTCCGTTATATATTTTAGTGCGATAATTATTTGTTATGATGCAATATGCCATTGGATACTAATCAAAATTATTTTTCTGATATACAGAGATATGGCACCAAAGTTTCCAAAACAGACTTTGGTAAGGAAAGAGGAGACTCTTGATGATTATTAAGGATCGTTTATAGACCAACTTCGTCAACTTTGAAATCTCTTTAATTGTCCAACTAGAATTCCAGTGAACACTATCACTTACCTAGATGGCCGGATGTTATCCAAGTATCGTGTGAGTATCCAACTTCTAGAGAAGCTTGGATTATATCATGATCTACCCATAGGAGAAGGTAGGAGTCATTTAGCAGCCTATCATGTTGCTGTTGTAGAGGCAATAGCAAATATCCGGGAGCAGAAAACCAATGAGATAGAAGGTAGCACATTCTCTGTGATACCTCATGATTCTATAGACTTAGAGCCTATACCGGATCATCTTACTTTGGTTAAGAAGCATCCTAAGTTAGCTTCCAAGTTTATGGATAGATACCGAACACTCGTTGCGTCTTTTTATAAGACCCATCAAGTGATTGTCGAAGACAAAAATGATATGTTAGAGGATCTAACTAATCCGGAAAGGAGGAAGCAGTTAGCATCCCAGCTAGAGAAAGAAGCAGGTAATAGTGTAACACCTATCTTCAAGGATATATCTATAGATCCGAAATCTTTTACACCATATCCTTATTCACCAAGACCTGAATCTACTCATAATCCTACTATAGATATGTGGTATGCAGTACCACAGGGCTCAGAAGAGGGTTCTGACTCAGAACTTCCTATTGAGAATTCAAATGGTTGGAGGATGGGATCATATAATGGATCTCATGAACACCAGATATCCACAGATGGTTCTGACAGAAATGTTGGACAATCCAGTTGGATGGGTGCAAGAATGAACCTTAATAATAGAAGTAGAAATACCATGTCAATAGATGATCAAGATGAAGAAGAAGATCTTGAGGAGAGAGTGTTTGAATCATCAACATCTTCTCAAAACCCAGGGAATATACATTATCCAGTATTCAATTATCTTGTCCACGGGAGCACCTGGGAAGCATCAGGATCTGTGTATTCTGTTGACAACTCAAGGAACGTAGCTCAGGAAATGCAGGCTGGAGATAATGTTGAATACGTTTATGAAGACTTTTCAGCTGAGCTGGAGGGTGTCGATGCGCTCAGGTTGAGTAATGACTCAAGTCCTGACACTTCAGATACAGAGTATGTTCATTCTGGAAGGTCATATGTTCCACAAACTATGCGACGAACAACACGTCATCACGGTTGGACATCAGGCATGTACGATGAGCGTAGTTACTATTAGAAAGAGATAAGTAGTTAACAGTATCAAACACTGTGTATTGTACTCTAAGGAATAAGGTAGTTAGATAGTTACGGTAGTTTGTGACTATACCCATATGGCATATGTTGGAAGAACCTTGTATCACTATGATAATATGTATAATATGTGAAATGCATATTTGGATTTTCCTTGGATCTTCATTGTGTGACTAGTTCTGTGCATAAAGTCGAGCTCAGAACACATGTGCATGATGTAATTATGAGTATTCTCTTTATGTTGCAGGACTAGGGGGTCATGGATACGGGTGTAGAAATGGAAACTGAGCAGTAGCAGATGGAGCGTGAGGCCAAGGAAAAGGCCGATGCTGATACAACAAATCAAGGAGCATTACCACCACCACCAATGAGGCCGTTAATGGAGCAGAACTTTATGCAATGCATGCAAATGATGCAAGAGAACCAGAACAAGTTCATGGAAGAGTTGCTGGGGCGAGCAAATCAGAGGGCACCTGAAGGAGGAGGAGGAGTGAGTTTATCGGATTTCCAGAATGCAAGACCGTTACCTTTTGCATCAGCTCCTGAACCAATGGATGCAGAAGACTGGCTAGCAGATACTGAAAGGAAGCTGAAAACTGTAGGTTGCAATGATGAGGAAAAATTGAGGTATGCAACTCATCTACTGACTGGACCTGTGTTGGGGAGGTGACCCCGGATAGGTTCAAGAAGGGGGAAGACAAAAGGAGTTTCCCCTGTCATGTGCCGAGTTACTGTTTATATCGGCCGAGTCCTGTAAAAGTCGGCCGAGATAAGCATGGCCATGATACCTACGGAGGGAGCGATACCTGATCCGGCCGACATACGAGTTAAGTCGGCCGAGTATGTATGAACAACTTGAATGCAGGTGAAGGTCGAGCCGAGTTATCTAAGAAAAGGCCGAGTAACATGAAGCTTGCGGGAGAAGGAGGTGCCTAAGGTCAAACCCTAGTTGCTGTAGGAGGAATCTAGACAGAGCCAAGCGCTAAGGATAAAGAGCAGAGATGCAGAGGGGCAGATAGGCGTCATGGAGGTGACAGTGAGGAAGCCCGAGGCACACATGTGAGGCCCTCTAGAACCTTGCCGCCGGTAGAAGGGGGACACGGAAATGAGCCCGCCGAGTTACCACTTTGGGACAAGCATATTCCAAGAATATGCTTGCCACGTCAGCCCTAGAAGGAGCCAAGGAACCCCTTTATAAGGAGAGGCACAGGCTCCTAAGAGGGGGATCGGTTCATTTTACGCTGTAAGGCTCGAATAGTGGTTCTCTTCTTCTTGAAAACAGCTCGAGGAGCACTTGTAGCCCAAGAGAATAGAAATAAAGATCTGCATGTTAGTCATTTGAGTGTAGAAGTAACTACATCTTCCCTCCCCGGATCCCACTAGCATCCATTGGCCCCATACTTTAGCCTACCCATGGCATCTGCCGTGCCACCACCACGACAGTTGGCGCCTACCGTGGGGCCAGCAGTGGTGCTAGCTGGAGTCAAGATCTGGATGGGAAATTTCATCCACACCGGAGAGCGCGTTGTCTCTGGCTTAGTCCAGAGATTTGGTCTCTGTGACTATGTCAGCGATAACACAGGCAGCTTTAGGAGAAATGCTCCTCCGTGCAACGGCGTCTTCATCAACCTGGGCGTGCACCAGATCTACGTCGGCGTCGACACCTCCTGCGTTTATCCTCACCAAGTTATTGATGCAGGAGAGCCTCCCCTTAGCGTCGCAAACGGTCCGCGTGGAGAACGCCTGTCGGCAGCGTCGAGGTGATGGTCGCAGCCGGGGCATAGACGACAGCAGCATATGTCGGATCAAGCAAGGAACCGGCGACGGGAGGGCAGGTGACCGCAAGGCAAGCAGCTCTACAGCCCACCGAGGCAGATCCGTCCGCAGCCAAGTCAGCCGAGGTGCAGGAGACAACCCCGAAGGCACCAAGGGTAAGATGGCCACCTCTGGAAAGACCAGAAAATATTCTCCATGCAACTATAGATAATCTCATGAGTGATATCAAGAAAGAGCATGAGACTCATAAGGCAGATTTAGTTGACCTAGGCTTTCCAAGGTATAATACCCCGGCAAAGAACCTAAGGGCGGCAAATGCCGCTGCACTGGAGTTGGAAGGGCTGACCGGCGAAGCCCGGCAGAAACATCAAGAAAGAGTGAATGAGCTGGTGCGCATTGCGAACCAGCCGAATGAAGAAATGCTTAAGGCAGACCCGGCGAGACTGGGAGCCTCACGTATGGTTCATTCGGCTGGAGCAGCGCTCGCACTATCAGTGGCAGCAACATCTTCACCTGGAAACAATGCGCGAAAATATAGAGCAATAACTTTAGGAAAAATAAATAAGCAAATTGTACCGTATGATCCAGCTGTAGCCGGAAAAGTCAATGAGAACAGAGGCAATGGAAGCCGAGGTAACAGTGGCGGAAGAAACCCCGGCCGTGCCAACAGAGGCAATGGAAGCCGAGGTAATGTAGACCTCGGAAGGGGGAATCATGAAAAATATATCCCGGCGGAAGGAAGGAGGGACCCGCCGCCCAATCCTCAGCCGAGGTATGAACCTCGACAAGAATGAGAAGAAAGACCAGCTCACCATAATCAGGAAAATGAGAGGTACAATGACGGTTACTCAGATATGGAGTATGCAGGGCATGGTGGAAATAACCATTATGGAATGCAAGAGAGAATCATGTACAGAAACTTGCCATCAAATGATGCAAGATTAAAGCTGGACAGGTTGTACCGGTCTGAGTTGTTAGAGGAGCAAGGTCCGCTGGGCCCGGCATGTTTCGGACCTCGGATCATGGGCGAGCCACCGGTGCCGAACTTTCAATTGGCAAGGGGCACAAAAACATACAATGGGATCACCAAACCACAGGATTGGTTGATTGACTATGCCACTGCAGTAAAAATAGCTGGCGGAAACTTGCGATGGGCGGTAAGATATGTACCACAAATGTTGGAGGGACCAGCTAGAGTATGGCTGAATAATCTGCCAGCAGGCAGCATCAATTGTTGGCTAGATTTTGAGAGATGTTTGTCAGCAATTTCACCAATACTTACAAAATACCAAACAGGCCGCAACAGCTTGCTATGTGCAAGCAGAGGCCGAATGAGATAGATAGAGAATTCTTGACTCGGTGGTGTAACCTTAGGAACTCATGTGAGGGAGTTATAGAATCTCAAGCGATAGCTTGGTTTGCTCAAGGATGCAGATACGCCAGTGTATTATGGCAGAGACTGCAAAGAGATGGCAGAAACCATTAGGATAGCGGATTCGTATGAATTGGGCGATCCAACACAACCAGAATTAATGTCGGCAGAGCATCGGGAGCATCAAGATCAATATGCAAGAGATGCAGCCGGATCATCGAGGCGCAATGAGTTCAGAGGTAGAAGGAGAGAGGAAAGACCGGATTACAGATATGCCTCCAATCAGGTGGCAGCGGTAGTGCAAGATCAGCCGAGTCACGAGAACCGTCAGCGACAGAAAAATGGTCCTCAGTAATGGACACCAAGGAACAAAGGGAAGAGACAGTGGACCCCAGAACAGAAGAAGCAGTGGGAGGAAAGGCCAAAGTACATGTTTGAATCCATGTTGGATCAACCTTGTAAATTTCACACTCCAAACCCGGCCAAGCCGGCTAATCATACAACTCGGCAATGCGCCTGGATGAAAAATGCAATGGGGAACCCGGGGGCATGCAAGCGCCTTCTCATCAGGCGCATCAGCATCAACAGACGCAGTTGACTGGGGCGAATGCACAGCAGTTGATGTTACCCCTCCTCTCCCGAGGTATGATAACTCGGACCGGAGAGATGTAGTGCATCAATGTAACATCCCTAAAATCAGGTTTAAAAACTCATGCATATCATCCATGCATCCATGATCATGTAGAGTTCATTTCAAACAAATCAATTCAAAAACAGGAGCATATGAGCTCATTATTTTATGTGTTCAGCATTAAATCAAATGCTACTCTCCAATGAGAGATTGTTGTTCATGAATCAAACCTTGGTACTTTCAGATTGTTTTGCTTGCTTTCCTTTTTCTTAAAACCAAAATTTCAAAACAAATATGATTTGAAAACCAATTTCAAAACCTATTTAAAACTAGTGCTATGTCACTGCTTATTTTGTTTTATTCCAAGTGACCAGGCCAGTACAAAGTGACCACTTGGTTTTGTGTCTAGATTTGTGAGTGTTGCACTCTACAAAAATCCTGAAAAGGTTTGAATTCAAACAGCTTTTGAAATCATTTGAAAATGATTCCTGAAAATTGAAACATAATTAGAAAAGGAGTAAAGAAAAGGAAAAAGGCCGGCGCCAGATATTTAGCCAACAACAGAACCAGCCCACTAAGCCCACCCGGGTTCCCCTTCCCTCTCTCTCACTCGCAGACAGACCCATTGAGTCACTGACCGCTTGGGCCCATTCATTCTTTCTCTCTCTCTTGCTGGCAAGTGGACCCTACGACCACGTCGTCGTCGTCCTCAATCATCGCGCGCTGACAGCTCCGCCATTACCACCGCGCCAGAGACGCCGTGTTTAAAACCCTGTTAAATCCCATTGATTCCGAGAGTAACTCCACGCCCAGCTCCGGCTACATAAACCTCTCCCCCTCGCGGCCATTTCCGCCAACAAAGCCAGCCCAAAGCGCCTCTAGGCTGCCAGTATTTGACCTTACCTTGCCGCAGACAGAACCCACTCCGGCGACCAATCCTGGTGAGCTCCGTGCGCGCCTTCCTCTCTGGTTCATGCGAACTGCTTCACAACCTCCTTGCGCTCCTTCTGACATCATTGGTTCGTCCTGTAATGCCCCAGGTCGTCAACTCCATCGAACACCGCAAGTTCCTGACGCCGTCTCCAACTCCGGCGATTAAATTCGGTGAGCCTCGTGTTCCCCTCTGTTTCTGAATCACACGAGCATGTTCGCCTGCATCTAGCGCACCTGCTGACACTTTTTGTTTGGATCCTCGTGCCCCAGAACATCGCCTTCGACTCCGTCAGTGAGCATCCGACGCTGCCAGTGACTCCGACGAGCTCGTGCTGCTGTGTCCGTGCGCCCTGACCCTGCCCGTCCACACGTTGAGCTCCAGCACACTGCCGCGAGCCTGGTAAGCATCTCCGACGACCCCAAACCCCCTGTAGCCACCGCGCCGCCGTGGACAGAGCCGCCGTCGCCAGTCGCTACCGCTAGCACTGCTAGAGTATGGTCGCTTGATCGCGGACCATTAGATCTAGATCCATCGGCTGCGTTAGATTCATTTAGCGAAGGGGTACGCATTAGATCTGGCCGTGCATCCTCATTTAAATCGTGTGGATCTCGTTGATCGATCCGCCCGAACCGGTACCAACCAATAGGAACACGCCGCGTGTCTGCTAGTTAGATTTAAAATCAGAATTTGAATCTATTAGATGTTTGATTTTGTTTTAATCATAACTTTTGATTCCCATGTTCAAATTTGACAAATTTTATATCAATGGAATCAGGAGAGAAAGCCCTTTCCATATATGCAATGTGTTTAGTGTTTAGTTTCTGTTAAAATGGTTTTATTTACAGAAACATGTGTAGGTCTATTTTGGGTATATTAATTATTTGAAAATTGTTTTAGTGTTCAAATAAAGATTGTTTGGCAAGTTTTGAACTTGTTTATGAACCAGTACTGTGCACTTGTCTTGTTGAGTTTAGAAAATCATCACATATCATATTGCATGCATCCATATATTTTTGCTTGTATTTATTTTGTATGTGATTTGTTGCTATGATTTTATGTGTAGATTTTGGTGCAAATAGTGATTGTGATTGTGAGGAGTGTAGCTACTCTCCAAACTACCAAGGCAAGTGGTGCTTCATGATTTTATCCCTATGTTTTTCTACTATGCATTAGAAATCTTTTGCTAGTCTTGCATGGTTATTTTTGCTTATATGCTATGCTTGGGAAATCCTAGTAGTTGTAGAATTGCTAGAAATTTCTAAGTTAAGATGCTTATCTATGCCATGCTTAGCCTAGCTAGTAGCAACCAAGGGTGGTGAAATATTCATGCTATGTTAAAATATTTCTAAGTCATTTTGGACTTGTGTTTTGCTTAATAAAACAACTAAGTGAATGAAACACCTGGGTGGAATGCAAGGAATGGTTTATGTTGAGTGGTTACACAAGGCCCATTTCTATGGTTTACCTTGTGTATATCACTTGTGGAAAGCCACCCAGGAACAAAGGGATTTGAGAGGCCAAATGTTAAGAAGCTTCTAGTGCAGCCACTTGGCAATATCGGCTCTGCCTGGATCATATAGGTTGCAATAACTTAGCCATGTGGACAGTTGGTGGTAGTGGGATGATAGGTTGGAGCGCGTCCATTCGGTATCTAGTGAAATAAATTCCTGCGCTTGTTTATTCTTTCGGCATGAAACATTTGCTCCAACTGGATGCCAGTGTCCCTTAAGTGTGTCACCCTATGGTTCGCGAATAATGCAGACATGATCGACACCCTTCTCCGATCAATAATCAGTAGCGGGACCTGGAGATCCATACTGACTCCCACACATTCAACGATGACTTTTCCTGTGATCGTCGGAACCTTTTACGCTTGTATCTTAATCCCTTTGTTTCACGATATATTACATGTCCGAGATTCGATCATCGGTATCTCCATACCTAGTTTGATCTCGTTACTAACATGCACTCTTTTCTCGTTCCCGTGATATAACATTCTAGTGATCAAATCACTTGCTTGCAAGCTAACCAATGTGATATTACCGAGAGGGCCCAGAGCATATCTATCCGTCATTGGGATGAACAAATTCCACTCTTGATCCATGATTCTCAACATAACACTTTAGTAGCTTTGGAGCCATCTTTATAATCACCCAGTTACGGAGTGACGTTTGATGTCAACAAGAAACTCTTCCGGTGTTAGTGATTGGCATGATCTCATGGTCTAAGGATTAGGATTACTTCGTAGTTTGTTTATAGCAATATAAACTCAATGACTTTGATCGTAATGCTATACTTCGGATGAATGTTCATCACACCATTACACTAATGTTGTGATCTCGTTATTAACAACATCCAATGTCTATGATCAGGAAACCTTGATCATCTTGTTAATCAATGAACTAGTTTATGAGAGAGGCATAACTAGGAACTTTCTGTTTGTTTATTAAACACACATGTATTATCGTTTCCGTATCAATACAATTATAGCATGCAAAATAAACATCTATCATATACTTGGAATACACATAATAAACATTTTATTATTGCCTCTCAGGGCATATTCCCTTCAGCTTTGGCCCTCGTATTATTGAGCTCACTAGCCTGCTCAATCTCCCACTTCCTTCCATCATGATGCTTTCCCTCACCAAGTTTGAGAGGAAATACCTTTGGGGCTTCAAGGTCAATCAGCTAGGACGCCAGACTGAGCTAGCCACGGAGCCCATCATCTTCAAGCTCATGCATGATGACAAGGAGAGAGGCCTTGAGGTAGTCATGCATGATTTGATAGGACGTCTACTAGGGAGACACTCTCGTGAGGTTAGAGGTACTCACTTCCACACCTTCGGTAGACGTGATGAGGATGGTGAGGCCATTGACTTCGAGGACACTTCGAGGGAGTCAGCAGAGCCGATTCGTCTATACCTCCAGGACTTAGAGGTTCTTCTTAGGCATGTGGACACTGATAGGACCAACATCATGCTCAGCAATGACGAACTCCAGGTGCAGCTTCGTGAGAAGGACAAGCTCTTCGGGGAGCAAGATGAGATAGTCAAGGAGATGGAGGCCAAGTTTGAGAGTCAGGACAGAAAGTTCAAGAGTCAAGAGAAGCGAGTCCAAGATAGGAACAAGAGGATTCGAGACATGACTGCAGAACTGGAGGCCAAGGACTTCGAGCTCGAGCATCAGCAGACTGTGATAGAGAGGCTTCGTTCTCAGAAGAGGTCTCTCAAAGCCAAAGTAGAGACCTTGACCACCAATGTCGAGGAATACAAGACCGCTATGGAGAATGCAGGTCTTACATTTGTTGAGGAGGAGGTTGATGCCCAGTAGTAGTGTTGACTACTCATTTATCATTTATTTATCATACTTTTGATTATTGAGTCGCAATGATCATCCAACATGTGGATGGCTTGCTATTGGTGTGTTTACTTTTCCAAAACTTGTTGTCTGTGTTGTTGAACTTTTACTACTATGGTGCATGTTGGTTTGTGGTTTGATATGTGATGTATTGTGCATGCTAGCATTTATGGGCATCTCATTCTTATCCTTATTGAAAACCACAGATGCCTCCCCGACGTGCCAATCCCAATAACAACAACAACACCCCTGAGATGCAGCAAATGATGATAGCTCAGACTCAGCTGATGCAAATGATGACTACGTTTGTCGTGGGAATGGTCACGGCAGATGCTGCAATCGGCAGCGAGTAGTAGAACGAGGGGCAAGGGCGGCCTGCCATCTGCGGTGCGAGATGAGGACGGAGACGCAGGGTTTTACCCAGGTTCGGCCCCCCGGAGGGTAAAGACCTACTCCTGATAGATTGTATTATGAAGGTGGTACAATGGGCGAGCTCAGCAGCTAGACCGCGAGTCGCTTGGGTG
This sequence comes from Avena sativa, assembly GCA_916181665.1. Classification (NCBI taxonomy): domain Eukaryota; kingdom Viridiplantae; phylum Streptophyta; class Magnoliopsida; order Poales; family Poaceae; genus Avena; species Avena sativa. The sequence goes on from OV702294.1 coordinate 97,554,456, forward strand.
TATGATGGAACGTATATCTTCACGCCCCGCAGGGAGGTTTATATAGGCTCACCTCCCCTAGGGTTTACATATCTCAACCGAATCAGTTAAGGCTTCGGTGCTTGTTTAACCTAGTCCGACTGGGCCTATCTACTCGCCTGGGCCTTCAGCTTCCAGTCGCTTGGATCCACACCGGGCTTTGATCCAGTCGCCGTCTTGCAGGCCCACTCGCCAGTTCTTGGGCCAGTCAGAAACGTCCTGCTGGGTATACCCCGGTAGGCACATCCCCATCAGTAGTCCCCGAGGCCGTCGTCGATTAGGCGTAGGTGGCTGCTGGCATTCGGAGTATACGGCATCAAAGTAGACATCCAGTCGAATCGTCGGCGGGCTCCTGTATAAAGGAGAAAACTAGTCATTCTGATCGCAGCTTTGGCGAGTCGAGTCAGCGAAACACTATCGTAGTGATCGGGTCGGCGAGCCGAGTGGCTGAAGTTGGACCGTTAAGCGTGGTCAAACTAGCCGTTGGGGTAATCCAACGGTAACTTTTGGCGTAATCATCGCATAGTAACGGCTTCCTGATTTGGCAGGTAACAACCGCTATATAAGGGGAATGGCAGGCGATCAGAGAACCATCTTCTCGCCATTTCCTCCGATTGCGCGCACTATCGCCTTCCTTTGCATCGCGATCTAGACGACCTGAAATCCTCCGACCCCCCACAAATCCTTCTGCCATGGCCCTCTCCACCGAACCCTGGGGAGATCTAAGTGTACGAGGGCGCAACTGGCTTTCTTTGAGGAGGCTGGGATCCTGCGCGCCGGCTGTTGGCGCATCCCTGCGGCCGGAGAGGTGACCCCGAACCCGCGCGAAGGGGAGTTCATCTGCTTCACCGGCCACCTAGAACGGGGGCTAGGATTCCCCACGTCCCTGTTCTTCCGGCGCTTCTGCGCCTACTATGGGATCCAACCGTCAGACCTGGGTCCACACAACATCGAGCCGCTCGCCATCTTCGTGGCGTTCTGCGAGTGCTACTTGGGCTGCTGGCCCTACTTCCCTCTATGGCAAGATCTGTTCCACGGACGGATCAGCCACGAGGAAGCGGGCGGCCCAATGCTTGCCGCGGGTGGCCTAACTTTCCAGCTGAAGTCGAAGGCTTCGTTCTTTGACTTGATGCTGCCCGCCAAGGCGGCGAGCGACTGGAAGAAATCTTGGTTCTATGTTGCCGAGGCGACCCCAGAGGGCAAGACGGTGATTCCACGATACTCCGCCAACCGGTCCGAACCGCGTCGACTTCAGGTCGGCAAGCTCCCCAGCGACCAGCGGATGGTCGTGGACGAAATGCTTCAAACCATCCGTGGTCTGAAGAAGAAGGGCCTCCAGACGATCAACCTATACAACTGCTGGCTCGGGCGGCGGCTCGTCCCTCTGGCTCGGCGCGACCACTACATGTACCAGTACACGGGCCGGGAGGACTCGACGAAGTCCTGCCTCGCCGAGTGGAAGCTCGAGGACTACACCCCAGCACTGAAGAAGATCACCCATGCGGTGTACCTGGACGCAAAGGCTGGGGTCGCCCCCTACACCGTGAAGCATCCAGCCCCAACGGTAAGTCACCTCGCATCATTCGCAGTCGCAGTTTTTGCAGTCGCGGTCGCTCTAACTTTATTTTGTGTTCATTGCAGCTGTTCCAAGTGGTGGAAGGATGGCTCCCGCCTTCAGATGACGAGAATTCGAGCTCGTCCGTCCAGGACATGGGCGAGTCGCCTCCCGCCAAGGGCGACTCCGAGAGTGACGAGAGCAACAGTGACGACGAATCCGAGGAGGAGGTCGCCCCGCTGGTCCGCAAGAGCCGCGGGCAGCGTCAGCGTGAGCTTGAGGCGAGTAAAAGCCTCGAGCGTCATGATGACGATGACGAACTTCCGTAGACCACCTCGCGCCGCCAGGCTACTCCGTCAAAGAAGAAGAAGAAGAAGAAGAAGGAGAAGGAGGCGAAGGCCCCCCCGAAGAAGAAGAAGAAGCCGATGAGGCCGGCCTTGCCACCGCACTCAGGGAGCAGCTCCGACGCTCCCAGCCCGGCCAAGGACGAGGCGCCACCGATGGCAGCTGCGCTGGACGCGGCCACTGTCGAGGTGCCACTGGCCTCGATGCCTCCGCCACTCTCCCCAGTCTCTGGGCTAGGTCACGCTCCGGCTGCGGCGGCTTCGCCTCGCAGGGAAGCTCCTGCCAAAGATGTCCCAGAGGCTCCCGTTGCGGCCTCGACAATGAAGAAGCCGTCCGTGTCTTGCGCACACGACGTCCTGGAGATGGGGCTCAGCCGCCGACTGGGCCCTGAACTGGAGAAGCCGGCCGGCATCCGCACCGGGCTACGCTTCATTCCAGTCGCCAAGTGAGTTTGCTCACCTACTTTTGTCTTTCATAGCAGTTTGAATTATTTCGCTCACACGATCGATTTACAGGACCGGGGCGAATAAGATAGGCCACCCGACTGTGTCTAAGGTGCCACCCGTCGTCGGCGAGGAGGATCCCTCCCGAAAGAGGAAGGCGGACAAAGTCGTCGTCCCTGCGGATGGTGCCAAGAAGGCCAAGGGTGACGATGTCATCACAATCTCCGACGACACGGCGGTCGCGCCGAATGAACCCGCAATGGAAGCGGCCGTACCCACAAAGGAGGGTGCTCCTTCGCCTGGAGTGACTGAGCCGGTTTCCTTTGGTGCCGGTGCCTCCATCGCCACGTTCCCGCGCTTCATGGCCAGATCGACTACATCGAGTGGGACTTTGCCCTCGAGTCGTGCGCCTGGGGTCGCCGATGCTGAGGTCGAGCAGCGTCGTGGGCACACGCCAGCTCTCCTCGCGTCCGTGGATGCGATACAACTTCACGGCATGCTTGGCGCAGCTATCCAGGTATGTCCAGTCCCCGAGGATCAGGCCGGTGTGCTGCAGCGGTCTGATTCTTTTAGTGTCTTCTTATTATTTTTCGCGTCCAGTCCCCGAGTGCGCACTCGCTGAATTTCAGAGGGTGGGCACTTAGGATTTCTTGATTGCCAGTCCCCGAGTGCGCACTCGCTGAACTTCAGCGGGTGGGCACTTAGGATTTATTGATTGCCAGTCCCCGAGTGTGCACTCGCTGAATTTCAGCGGGTGGGCACTTAGGATTTCTTGATTGCCAGTCCCCGAGTGTGCACTCACTGAATTTCAGCGGGTGGGCACTTAGGATCTCGCCTTGGTTAACTGTTTGAACTGTATGCAGGGTCTGCAACTTGAGTTGGCTGACCGATTGGCAGCGAAACACCGCGCGGAGAAAGAACTGGCCGCCGTCCAAGAAGCGAATAAGGGGCTTCAGGCAGCTGCCGCGAAGGCGGAGGAAGCTCGCCAGGGACTTGTCCCCGCGGTTGAGTTGGCGACGGCGCAATCGGCGTTGAGCTCGGCTGAGAAGCGGATCGCCAATCTCGAGCGCGAGCTGAGGGAGGCGAAGGAGGAAGCAAGCTCGGCGGATGGGCGAGCCAAGGCCGCCGTTACGGCCGCCGCAGAGGAACGTAAAGTGTTCGACGCCCTTGTTGCTGGGCTTCAGGACGACTATACTTCGCTTCAACGCTTCATCATGGATCTCTCCCGCCCCTTGATTGGTAAGTGTATCTGCCCCTGCATGTGCCTTTTTGCGATATCCAACGTACTCACTGTTATCCTCTATTCACAGGTCGCATCATTGATAGCGCGGAAGAGGCGAGCTCGTTCGACGCGCGGCGATGTGTGGCCATGCTCGTTGACTCGGCGACGTTGTCGGCGACATACATCCGAGCCTACCTCCAGGAGATGTCGCCCACGGAAGTAATTCCCAGCTACCTCGTCGAGGTGTGGAAGTACTTGGAGAAGGCGCCGTCGGTCGTTGAGTTCATGACGCGATCGGCATTTTGGCGTGGAGCGGCGATGGCGCTTAGCCTTGGGCTTGCTCATTTTCTAGAAGATTTCGATCTGGACGATGTGACAAGTGGATATCCGTCGTCGACTGGCGAGGTGGAGATCTCCGAGGTGCTCAAGTTGACGGGTCGCGCCGTGGTGTATTCCGAGTGCGTCTGGGCGATGGGCGACCTCCTTCCTTACCAGGAAACGGTCGTCACGCCTAACTACCCCGAGCCGCAGCACCGGGACTTCAAGGTCGAGCAGCCCTTCCGCGCGGCAATGGCGGGTGAGCTGACGACATACCCGTCAAACCCGTACACGTCGTTCATCCGCAATGGCAAGGGTGCTGGCGAGTCGTCTTCGAAGCCTGCGGAATAGAGTAGGTTGCCCTGGGGTGTTAGTAGCAGATCTGCCGTTTGGGCATATTTTGTATTCTGAGACAATTGCAACATGCTAGTAATGTGATATCATGTTTGTTTTGTGACTTGTCATTTGTTTTCCGATTGAGGTTTGAACGAGTCCCCGAGCGTGTCCGCCCTTTTGTGGGGTTTACCTCGTGTGTGATATGTTTGTGGTTTTTGAATGTTTTGTTATTGTGGTCGACTCGCCCGGACTCGAAGAGCCAGTCGCTAGGCGACTCCCTTGAGCGCTCTGTACTTCACCGTTTTCCCTTGCGCGAACGAGGTCGGGTGGCCGAGTCCCCGAGCGTGGTACTTGGTTGTTCTAGGCGCGACTCGAGGGTGGGTGAGGACTTGGCGCGTTGGTTTGAGCGCATCACTCCTGCCTGGCCCGTTGGGTCAGTCGCATGGCGAGTCCTGGGCATGCTCTCATACTTGGCATTTTCCCGAGCCGCTCGCGCTGAACTGGTCGTCAGTCCCCGAGCGTGGTACATGGCCGTTCGAGTCGCTATGTCGAGGATGCGGAGGATCATGGACGCTGTGAGAAGCGAAGGCAGTTGTCTTGGCTCGTAGAGCCAGTCGGGCTAGGCAACTCCAATGGGGCTCCGGGTAGGCGTTTTTCGTGGACGATGCGAAACCTGAGATGACTCGGTGCTTTTGCATTGCACTACTTGGCCGTGCCGATCGCTTTACCAAAGGTTGACTTCTACGGTTAGCTTGACGCTGTTATTACGAGTGCGAGTGGCACAAGACACGGAGAGTAAGAGCAATTTGCGGTAACCAATTCTTTTTATTTCATAGCGACTGGAGAGTACATATGTGGCGTTCTAGGAATAGAACTTCCGTAGGAGGTTTACATTCCATGGTCGCTTGACGTCGAGTTCACCGTCCCCGCGGACGTCGATGAGGTATTAGGCGTCGTTTCCTAGTACTCGCCCGATGGCGAATGGTCCTTCCCACGGAGGGGAAAGCTTGTGCATGCCCTTCTTGTCCTGGATGAGACGCAACACCAGGTCGCCTTCTTGGAAGGTGCGAGTTTTCACCCGCCGGCTGTGGTAGCGGCGGAGTCCTTGTTGGTAGATGGCGGTGCGGGAGCGAGCTAGGTCGCGTGCCTCGTCGTGTTGGTCGACTCCATCCTGCCGTGCGAGTTCGTTCGCAGCCTCCGTGTAGTGGACGACCCTTGGCGAGTCGTGCTCAAGGTCGGTGGGCATGACTGCCTCGGTGCCGTACACCATGAAGAAGGGGGTGAATCCTGTCGACCTGTTAACCAAGGTGCGGATGCCCCAGATGACGGAGGGTAGCTCTTCGACCCAGCACCCGGCGGTGCGCTCGAGTGGTACTTGGAGTCGCGGTTTCAGGCCGTGGAGGATGCTTTGATTGGCCCGCTCCGCCTGGCCGTTGGATTCCGGGTGGGCGACTGATGCGAGATCGAGCCGGATGTGGTGTTCCTCGCAGAATTCAGCCATAGCTCCTTTGGCGAAGTTGGTGCCGTTGTTCATGATGATGCTGTTTGGGAACTCGTAGCGATATATGAGCTCGCGTAGGAATTTGGTGGCGGTCTTCCCGTCGCATTTCCGGACTGGCTTGGCCTCCACCCACTTTGTGAATTTGTCGACCGCGACCAGGAGGTGGGTGTAGCCGGAAGGAGCCTTTTTGAAGGGGCCTACCATGTCCATGCCCCATATGGCGAATGGCCAGGTGATGGGGATTGTCTTCAGCGCCGAGCTTGGCACGTGCGTCTAGTTGGCGTACTTCTGGCACCTGGCGCACCGCTGGACGATGTCGACAGCGTCGGCGTGTGTGGTGGGCCAGTAGAAGCCGTGCCGCATAGCCTTGGCGACTAGGGAGCGGGCACCGGCGTGGTGGCCACAGTCGCCGGAGTGGATGTCGTGGAGGATCTTGCGTCCTTCGGCCAGTTGGACGGAGCGTTGGAACACGCCGGTGACGCTTTGCTTGTGGAGCTCGCCGTCAATGATGGTGAAGGACTTGCATCGGCGTGCGATCATCCGGGCGTCCGTCTCGTCTGCCGGCAAGGTGCCAGCATCCAGGTAGGCGACGTAGGGCTTGGTCCAATTGTCTGGCTCGGTGAAGAGTGCGACCAGGGCTGCCTCTGGCTGCAGCGGGACTCCGATGTCGATCTCCCTTGGGGGAGAGACTGATGGTTTGGTGATTGTGTCGAGGAAGACGCCGGCGGGTGGTGCGAGTCGAGCCGACCCGATGCGAGAGAGTGCGTCGGCCTCCTCGTTCTTCCGCTTGTCGATCCACTCGACGGAGTAGCCTGCGAAGTGTCCGCCCAGCTTGTCCACTGCTTGGCGGTACGCCGCCATGGTGGGGAGACGGCGTCGCAGGTGCCGGCGACTTGCCCAGCGACGAGGTCGGAGTGTCTGTAGCAGCGTAGACGGTTGACGTTCATCTCCCTGGCAGCTCGCATGCCGTGGAGTAAGGCCACGTACTCGGCCATGTTGTTGGTGCAGGGTGTGAAGTCGAGGCAGAGGACGTAGCGGAGCTTGTCGCCCTTCGGTGAAGTTAGCACGATCCCTGCGCCTGCGCCGTCCGCGTTCTTGGAGCCGTCGAAGTGCAGGCTCCAGTAATGGAGGTATGGCAACTTCTCTGGCTGTTGGGCTTCTTCCCAGTCGACGATGAAGTCCGCTAGGGCCTGCGACTTGATCGCTTTTCATGGCTCGTATTTGATGTTGTGGACGCCGATCTCGACAGCCCACTTGGCGACCCGCCCGGTCGCCTCGCGGTTGCGGATGATGTCCTGCAACAGTGCTGAGGAGACGACCGTGATCGGGTGCTCCTGGAAGTAGTGCGGCAGGCGCCGCTGTGCTCTGAAGACCGCGTATACCAGCTTCTGGTACTGCGGGTATCGCTGGCGTGACTCGGTGAGGACCTCACTGATGTAGTACACCGGTCACTGTACTGGGCGCTCCTTTCCTTCCTCCGGCCGCTCGACGACCATGACGGCGCTGACGACGCGCTCGGAAGCCGCGACGTAGACCAGCATGGGTTCCTTGTCGGCGGGGGCAGCGAGTAGTGGTGCGGCGAGTAGCACCTTCTTGAGGTCGCGGAGTGCGTCGTCCGCCTCCTTGTCCCACTGGAAGGTGGGGTTCTTGCGCATCAGACGCTATAGGGGCATCGCCTTTTCGCCCAGGCGGGGGATGAAGCGACTGAGAGCCGCTACTCGCTCGGCCAGCTTCTGGACGTCACGCAGGCACTCGGGTTTGCCGAGTCGGGAGATCGTGTCGATCTTGGTGGGGTTCGCCTCGATCCCGCGCTTGGAGACGACGTAACCCAGTAGTTGTCCTGCTGGTACACCGAAGGTGCATTTGCCTGGGTTAAGCTTTATCTTGTACTTTCGCAAGTTGGCGAACGTTTCCGCCAGGTCGGCGAGTAGATCACCCTGGCGAGCGGACTTTACGACCACGTCATCGATATAGACGTGGATGTTGCGGCCAATTTGGCTCGTGAGGCACTCCTGCATGCACCGCTGGTAGGTCGCCCCGGCGTTCTTGAGGCCGAAGGTCATGGCGGTGTAGCAGACGGCTCCGAATGGCGTGATGAACACCGTCTTCTCCTCGTCCTCGTCCTCGAGTAGACGATGCACTTCCTCGGCGATGGCTCGGCGGTGCTCTTCATTGAAGGGCCGCAGCGACTGCTTGATGGGTCGCACTTTGGGGTCGGCGTTTAGTTTGTGCTCAGCGAGCTCCCTAGGGACACCAGGCATGTCGGAGGGCTTCCATGCAAAGATATCCCTGTTCTCACGGAGGAACTCGATGAGCGCGCCTTCCTAGGCTGGGCTCATCCCTGTTCCGATCGTCACCGTCTGGCTGGAGTCTCCTGGGACCAGCTCGACGGTGCGAGTGTGTGTCGTTGCCTCGAAGGTTGAGGTGTTTGCGCCCTCTGAGTTGGGCTTCTTGAGTATGGTGGGGTCATCATTGTTCACCCCGCTCGCATACTTGGCGAGCTCATCAGCGTGGTTGGCCTCTGCCGCGATGACAGCATCGGCGAGCTCGGCTCCTTTGGCCTCGCACTCGGCGGCCATGTCGGGGTCGCTGTTGATGGTGATGACGCCGCACGGCCCAGGGAGCTTCATCGCGTTGTACGCGTAGTGTGGCGCTGCCATGAACTTGGCGAACGCCTGGCGCCCCAGGACGCAGTGGTAGGGGATGTCGAAGGGCACCAGCTCGAAGACGATCCGCTCAGTGCGGAAGTTTGCTGGGGTGCCGAAGGTGACTGGCAGCGTGACCTTGCCGATCGGGTACGCCTTCCGACCGGGGACGATGCCGTGGAACGTGGTGTGGGTTGTCTCGATCATCGACTGCGGGAGCCGCAGCCGCCTGAAGGTGTCCAGGTACAGGATGTTGATGGAGCTGCCGCGGTCCATCAATGTCTTGGGAAGCCAGTAGTCTCCCACCTTTGGCTTGACCACCAAGGCGACTCGCCCTGGATACTCGATGCGCGGCGAGTGGTCCTGGAGGCTCCAGGTGATGGGCTGCTCTGACCAGTTGAGGAACTGGGGAACGTCCACCTGGGCCACCGCGTTGACGGCGACGGCGCGGGTGATGACCTTCTTCTCGCGCTTCGTGTTGAAGCCGGTGAAGGTATGGAGCGAACCGGCCACGTTGCCGAACTTTCCACCGTTTGGCGGGTTGTTGTCGGGGTCCTCCCTTGCTCGCCGTGCCTTCTCGATCTCCCTGAGGGTGTGGCAGTCGGCGGTTGTGTGCGTTGCGGGCTTCCCTTCCCTGCTATGAAACGCGCAAGGTTGGTTAAGAAGGGCCGCAGGATCGAACCTTGGCTTGGCCTTGTAGTTGCCGCCGTCGCGGCGTTGTCCTCCGTCACGGCGGAAGCTTTTGGGCTCGCGTTGTGCGTGCCCGGCGTTGGCGACGAAGTCGACTCGCCTGTCACTGCGGCGCTTGCCGGTGAGGCGAGTGTTGCTGTAGCGTAGGTCGGACCGTCGTCCGCTGTCGTTGCCGTTCGTGCGGCGTTGACCTCCCGACTCGTCGTCGGTTTCCTGGTTTGGGTTTTCCTCCGCGTACCGTTTGGCGATCTCGAGGAGGTCCGGTATGTTGTCGAGTGTGTGAGAGTGTCGCTTGAGCTTGGCGACCAAAGGCTCGTAGCGGCACGAGGTTTTGAAGCAATGGATCGCGGTGTCCGGGTGGATGCCGACCGCGTTGTACCAGAGTTCTTGCCACCGCTGCACCCAGTTGCGGGTCGACTCGCGAGGTCCCTGGACGCATCGCTCCAGGTCCTCGATGGTGGTGGCGCGGGTGTAAGAGCACTCGAAGTGCCTGACGAAGGCGTCGCGCATCTCCTCCCAAGAGTCAATACTATCCTGAGGGAGGGGTGTTGATCCACTGCCTGCACGTCCCCTCCATCATCAGGGGGAGGTAATGGGCGGCTAGCAGGTCGGTGTGGCCTGCGATCCCCATCGCCATGAGGTATGTGTCGAGCCAGATGGCAGGGTCGTACGAGGGGTCGTACTATTCTATCTCCTTCGGCGCCTTGAAGTTCGCCGGGTACTTCTCGCCTCGGATCATCGGTCCGAAGCACTTGGGGCCGAGTCGGCTTAGCGACCCCATCGGTTCGTCGTCGCGGCGGTTGGTTAGGGTGTGTCGCAGGTCGTCGGCTGGCGTGCGCGCCAACTTTGGTTGTTGATGATGTGGGTAGAGGCATCGATGGGTTGACCGTTGGCGGCGACGAAGTTGGTCGCTGGCCTGGGGTCGTTGGTGGAGAGTGCCGCGTTCGCGGGTCGGTGTTGGAGCTGCAGTGGATCTGGTGGCGAGCAGTTGAGGGTGTTTGCCGCCGGTGGGCGGCCACTTGAGGCCGCTCTGCTTCCCGAAGAACGCGAGTACACGCGACCCTGCGAGTCGGCGCCCGCGTTTTGCTGCTCGACAGCCTTCGAGAGTAGGGCCCTGACATACTGAATCTGCAGGGCGCCGTCGCCTGTGGCCGTGATGTTGTCAGCTGCTGCTCGGCCCGCCACGAGGTTGTCCATCGGGGTGGAGAACAGTGGGAGGCCGTTCGCGTCTCGCTCTCGTGAGGAGACTACTACCGCGGCTGATCCCTGGGGGGGGTGGTTGGCTGGAGGTGGGGCTCCCATCGCCGTCGACCCTGGAGGGGGCCGGGCGCTTCCTCCTGGTGGCGCGTTCTCGCAGATCGTGCGCTCGGCCGCGCGGGCCGGATCGTTTTCGTCGTCGAAGTTCAGGGCGCACCCCTGAACGGTAGGGTTCAGGCGCGTCCTGATTCGTTGCGCGTGGTAACGCGACAGCTCCTGCGCCATCACCTGCTCGAGGAGAAATTTTTCGCGCTCGGCCTGCTCCTTGCGGACGGCCTCCGCCAGCTTCAGGCGGAGTTCCTCGACCTCCGTTGCCATGGCGTTGGGAGGGATCGGGGTGGAGAACGGGTCCTCTGGCGGATCGGTGCCAGTCGCCATATAGGTTGCGGCGTGACGACCGGTCCCGTCGCGGAGATCGGCGGAGTTTTCCAACCCGGAGTCAAAGTCAAAGATCCCAAGGATGGAGGGATCCTCAAAGTCTCCCACGTTGGAGACCTGGGTGATGGAGCCCGCGGGTGAAGCCGCGGTGATGGATCCGGCGAGTGATGCCGGGGTCGCCGAGTCGGCGTCGTCGTTGAGGGCCGCGTCTTCCGCGGCCGCGGAGTTTTTGGCCACGTCACTGTGGGCCGAGTTATACTCGGAGGCGAGGCGATGGATGGTGCGGACCTGGCTCTCAGAGAGCCGATCGCGTGGCGGCGACTCGAGGATGCGAGCCGAGTCCTCCGAGACGTTGATATCGGTGAGGCCGACGAAGAGGCTGATCGTGCCTACTGGCAGGATCATGCTGTGCATGACGGGTCGCGCCGCCGGGACGTAGCTGCTTGGCAAGATCTGGAGCATCTCGCCAATCGCTATCATGCGGCCGGTGGCGACCGACTCGTTGATGGGTTGATGCAAATGATGACTACGTTCATCCAGAATCAGAACAACAACAACAACAACAACAACAACAATCAGAACAACCCACTGGGTTTTGACATGCTTACCAGGTTCTTGAGATTGAGGCCAGCAAAGTTCTCAGGAACCACAGATCCCATGGTGGCCAATGATTGGCTACGCTCTGTGAACAAAGACTTGGTAACAGTTGGCTGTACTAATGAAGAAAAAGTCAGATTTGCAGCTCACTTGTTGGAAGGACCAGCAGCTACTTGGTGGGATAACTTCCAGATCACCACTCCCATTGCGGATGTGAAATGGGCTATCTTCGAAGATGGTCTCCGTACTTCTCACATCTCATCCGGAGTGATGAGTCTGAAGAAGAAAGAGTTTCATAATCTGAAGCAGCGCCACCGCAGCGTGGCAGAGTATATTGAGGAGTTCAACAATCTGGCACGTTATGCACCGGATGAAGTTGACACTAACGCTAAAAGAAGAGAGAAGTTTCTCGAGGGCCTGAATGATGAACTGAACCTGCAGCTATCAGTGGCTTATGTTCCCACTTATCAGTCTCTTTGTGATAAGGCTGCTATTTCGGAGAACAAAATGAAGCAAGTTGAGAGTAGGAAGAGAAAGCACTCGGACAAGCACAGCTCGGGATCGTCTCACAAGCGTTCTCATTATGATGATAGTGGAAGCTCAGGATCCCACAAGCATGGGAAATTCAACAAGCACCACTACCACAACCGTCATCATGACAACAAACATCACCGTAGTCATGACAATGACAAGTACAAGAACCACAAGAGTGGATATAAGAGCCACCACGGTGGTAGTGGAAGTGGCAGTGGAAGCCAGCCTGTCAAGAAGGATATTAGTCAGGTTGAATGTTTCAAGTGCAACAAGATGGGGCATTATGCCAATGAATGCCCGGAAAAGAAATTTGAAGGACCCAACAAGCCTAACCCTTTTCAGAAGGGACAAGTGAACCACATCAATGTGGAGGAAATCTATGAAGAGTCAGATGTTGTTGCTGGTAAGTTCAAACTCAATTCTATTCCAGCACTTGTTCTTTTTGATACTAGAGCATCACATTCATTCATATCAAAAGCATTTGTTGATAGAAATGGGTTTCCAACTGAAAACATTGGGTGTCCAATAAAAGTTAGTTCTCCAGGTGGAGATATGATAGTAAGTCTTGGATGCCGGGATCTAGTGATAGAGTTTGGAAAGCATAAGTTTCCAGTGAGTCTGATAATCCTAGATTCCCAAGGACTGGATGTGATTTTGGGAATGGATTGGATGACCAAGTATGAAGGAGTACTAGATTGTGCCAATCGTACTGTTGCACTCACAACCCCGGAGAAGAAACGGATTAGATTCAAGTCTAACTTTGAATCAAAAGGGAGTAAGCTAAATTCTCTTAAGGGGGTTAGCATAGACAGTGTGCCAATTGTGAGTGAATATCCGGATGTGTTTCCGGAAGAATTGCCAGGAATGCCACCAGATAGAGATGTGGAGTTTCTTATTAATTTGCTACCAGGATCTGGACCAATAGCAAAGAGACTGTACAAGATGTCAGTTGATGGACTAAAAGAACTCAAGAAACAACTTGGAGAACAGTTGCAGAAAGGATTTATTCAACCAAGTTCTTCATCTTGGGGAGCACCAGTTTTGTTTGTGGAAAAGAAAGATAGAAGTCAAAGGTTATGCATAGATTACCGTTAACTCAATGAGGTGACTATCAAGAACAAATACCCTTTGCCTAGAATCAATGACTTGTTTGATCAGCTAGAAGGAGCTTGTGTGTTCTCAAAGATTGATCTCCGGTCAGGTTATTTCCAGCTCAAGATAAGAGAGCAAGACATACCCAAGACAGCTTTCACCACAAGGTATGGATTGTATGAGTATACCGTGATGCCATTTGGTTTGACCAATGCTCCAGCATACTTTATGAATATGATGAACAAGGTGTTCATGGAATTTCTTGATAAGTTTGTTGTCGTTTTCATCGATGACATTTTGATCTACTCCAAGAGCAAAGATGCGCATGAAGGACATTTGCATTTGATACTTGAGAAGCTCAGAGAGCATAAACTGTATGCCAAATTCAGCAAGTGTGAATTTTGGTTGAATGAAGTTGGTTTTCTTGGACACGTTGTGTCAGGAGATGGTGTAGCAGTTGAGCCTGCTAAAGTTTTAGTTGTAACTGAATGGGAATCTCCCAAGTCGGTGAAAGAAGTTCGTAGTTTCCTTGGCTTAGCAGGTTACTACAGAAGGTTCATTGAGAATTTCTCCAAGGTAGCAAAACCTATGACATAATTGCTAAAGAAAGACAAGAAATTTTCTTGGTTTGAAGGTTGTGAACTCAGCTTTCAAGAATTGAAGAAGAGACTAGTGACAACACCAGTCTTGTGTTTGCCAGATTTGGAGAAAGATTTCCAAGTGTATTGTGATGCGTCTCATCATGGATTAGGTGCACTACTTTTGCAAGAAGGGAAAGTTGTGGCCTATGCCTCGAGACAACTCAAAACTCATGAAGTGAACTACCCTACTCATGATTTAGAGTTAGCCTCTATTGTCCATGCACTCATAACATGGAGACATTATCTTTTGGGAAAGCGGTGTGAAGTGTTCACAGATCACAAGAGTTTGAAGTATATCTTCACCCAGAAGGAAATTAACATGAGACAAAGAAGATGTCTAGAACTCATCAAGGACTATGACTTAAGTTTGCAATACCAACCCGGTAAAGCAAATGTTATACCAGATGCTCTAAGCCGTAAGGTTTTTGTGAATGGCCTTACTAAGGGAGAATTGCCAGATGATCTGTGTGCCCAATTTAGAGATCTTAGATTGGAGATTGTGCCTGAAGGACATCTCATGTCTTTGGATGTTCAACCCACCTTGTTGGACAAGATCAAAGAAGCCCAGAAGACTGATAAGGAAATTGAAGAGATCAAGGAAAAGATTGGCAAGGGAAAAGCCAAAGGATTCCATGAAGACGAACAAGGTATTTTATGGCATGGAAAACGTATCTGTGTTCCACAAGATCCGGAGCTTCGGAAACTGATTTTACAAGAAGCACACAACTCACCATATTCTATTCATCCGGGTAACACCAAGATGTACATGGATATGAAAGAAAGATTTTGGTGGAATAATCTCAAGAAGGGCATCGCCGAACATATTGCTTTGTGTGATGTATGTAGCAGAGTGAAGGCGGAACACCAGAAACCAGCAGGTTTGCTTCAACCACTACCTATTCCTGATTGGAAGTGGGACAAGATTGGTATGGATTTCATTACCGGATTGCCAAGGGCCCGGTCCGGATATGATTCTATTTGGGTAGTAGTGGATCGCCTAACTAAAGTGGCTCATTTCATACCCGTGAAGACAACCTACACAAGTGCTAAGTTACCCAAGATTTATATGAGTAGAATTGTGTGTCTACATGGCGTACCCAAAAGTATTGTGTCAGATAGAGGAACCCAATTCACTTCTCATTTTTGGAGACAGCTACATGAGTCATTGGGAACGAGGTTGGAATTCAGCACCGCTTTTCATCCTCAGACTGATGGACAGACAGAAAGGACTAATCAAATTCTTGAAGATATGTTGAGGGCATGTGCCCTAGACTATGGAGCCAGATGGGATGAAAGTCTGCCTTACACAGAATTCTCTTATAATAATAGCTATCAAGGAAGTATTGAGATGGCACCGTTTGAGTTTCTCTATGGGAGAAAGTGTACCACCCCATTGCTATGGAATGGTGTGGGAGAAAGAAGTTTGTTCAGACCAGAACTAATCAAAGAGGCTGAAGAGAAAGTCAACCTGGTTAAGGACAGATTGAATATAACACAGTCCCGACAAAAGAGCTACGCAGACCCTAAGCGTAGAGAAGTCACCTATGAAGTTAGGGATAGAGCTTATCTTAGAGTGTCACCACTTCGTGGAGTGAAGAGATTTGATGTCAAAGGTAAATTGGCCCCAAGATATGTTGGACCATTCAAGATTCTGAGTCGCAAAGGAGAAGTTGCCTATGCGATTGAATTGCCAGAGTCTTTGTCAGTTGTTCATAATGTGTTTCATGTGAGTCAGCTTAAGAAATGCCATCCAGAAATGGAAGAAACTTCTTTGAAGGATACTATACCTTTGGAAGAGGTTCAATTGGAGAGTGATCTCACTTATGAAGAGAAACCTATCAAGATTCTTGAGACTGCAGAAAGAGTTACTCGGACTAAGACTATCAAATTCTGCAAAGTTCAATGGAACCATCATTCCGAAGAGGAAGCAACATGGGAAAGAGAAGATGATCTTCGGAAAGACCACCCTCACCTATTTGCTAGCCAATTCGAATCTCGAGGGCGAGATTCACCTTAAGGGGGTTAGATTTGTAACATCCCTAAAATCAGGTTTCAAAACTCATGCATATCATCCATGCATCCATGATCATGTAGAGTTCATTCAAATCAATTCAAAAATAGGAGCATATGAGCTCATTATTTTATGTGTTTAGCATTAAATCAAATGCTACTCTCCAATGAGAGATTGTTATTCATGAATCAAACCTTGGTACTTTCAGATTGTTTTGCTTGCTTGCCTTTTTCTTAAAACCAAAATTTCAAAACAAATATGATTTGAAAACCAATTTCAAAACCTATTTAAAACTAGTGCTATGTCACTGCTTATTTTGTTTTATTCCAAGTGACCAGGCCAGTACAAAGTGACCACTTGGTTTTGTGTCTAGATTTGTGAGTGTTGCACTCTACAAAAATCCTGAAAAGGTTTGAATTCAAACAGCTTTTGAAATCATTTGAAAATGATTCCTGAAAATGCAAACAGAATTAGAAAAGGAGTAAAGAAAAGGAAAAAGGCCGGCGCCAGATATTTAGACCAACAGCAGAACCAGCCCACTAAGCCCACCCGGGTTCCCCTTCCCTCTCTCTCACTCACAGACAGACCCATTGAGTCACTGAACGCTTGGGCCCATTCATTCTTTCTCTCTCTCGCTGGCAAGTGGACCCTGCGACCACGTCGTCGTCGTCCTCAATCACCGCGCGCTGACAGCTCCGCCGTTACCACCGCGCCAGAGACGCCGCGTTTAAAACCCTGTTAAATCCCATTGATTCCAAGAGTAACTCCACGCCCAGCTCCGGCTACTTAAACCTCTACCCCTCGCGGCCATTTCCCCCAACAAAGCCAGCCCGAAGCGCCTCTAGGCTGCCAGTATTTGACCTTACCTCGCCGCAGACAGAACCCACTCCGGCGACCAATCCTGTTGAGCTCCGTGCGCGCCTTCCTCTCTAGTTCACGCGAACTGCTTCGCAACCTCCTTGCGCTCCTTCTGACATCACCCCTTCTTCCTGTACTGCCCCAGGTCGTCAACTCCATCGAACACTGCAAGTTCCTGACGCCGTCTCCAACTCCAGCGACTAAATTCGGTGAGCCTCGTGTTCCCCTCTATTTCTGAATCACACGAGCATGTTCGCCTGCATCTAGCGCACCTGCTGACACTTTTTGTTTGGATCCTCGTGCCCCATAACATCGCCTTTGACTCCGTCAGTGAGCATCCGACGCCGCCAGCGACTCCGACGAGCTCGTGCTGCTATGTCCATGCGCCCCGACCCTGCCCGTCCACACGTTGAGCTCCAGCACACCGCCGTGAGCCTGGTAAGCATATCCGACGACCCCAAACCCCCCTGTAGCCACCGCGCCGCCATGGACAGAGCCGCCGTCGCCAATCGCCACCGCTAGCACCGCCAGAGTATGGTTGCTTGATCGCGGACCGTTAGATCTAGATCCATCGGTTGCGTTAGATTCATTTAGCGAAGGGGTATGCATTATATCTGGCCGTGCATCCTCATTTAAATCGTGTGGCTCTCGTTGATCGATCCGCCCGAACCGGTACCAACCAATAGGAACACGCCGCGTGTCTGCTAGTTAGATTTAAAATCAGAATTTGAATCTATTAGATGTTTGATTTTGTTTTAATCGTAACTTCTGATTCCCACGTTCAAATTTGACAAATTTTATATCAATGGAATCTGGAGAGAAAGCCCTTTCCATATATGCAATGTGTTTAGTGTTTAGTTTCTGTTAAAATGGTTTTATTTACAGAAACATGTGTAGGTCTATTTTGGGTATATTAATTATTTGAAAATTGTTTTAGTGTTCAAATAAAGATTGTTTGGCAAGTTTTGAACTTGTTTATGAACCAGTACTGTGCACTTGTCTTGTTGAGTTTAGAAAATCATCACATATCATATTGCATGCATCCATATATTTTTTCTTGTATTTATTTTGTATGTGATTTATTGCTATGATTTTATGTGTAGATTTTGGTGCAAATAGTGATTGTGATTGTGAGGAGTGTAGCTACTCTCCAAACTACCAAGGCAAGTGGTGCTTCATGATTTTGTCCCTATGTTTTTCTACTATGCATTAGAAATCTTTTGCTAGTCTTGCATGGTTATTTTTGCTTATATGCTATGCTTGGGAAATCCTAGTAGTTGTAGAATTGCTAGAAATTTCTAAGTTAAGATGCTTATCTATGCCATGCTTAGCCTAGCTAGTAGCAACCAAGGGTGGTGAAATATTCATGCTATGTTAAAATATTTCTAAGTCATTTTGGACTTGTGTTTTGCTTAATAAAATAACTAAGTGAATGAAACACCTGGGTGGAATGGAAGGAATGGTTTATGTTGAGTGGTTACACAAGGCCCATTTCTATGGTTTACCTTGTGCATCTCACTTGTGGAAAGCCACCCAGGAACAAAGGGATTTGAGAGGCCAAATGTTAAGAAGCTTCTAGTGCAGCCACTTGGTAATATGGGCTCTGCCTGGATCATATAGGTTGCAATAACTTAGCCATTGGGACAGTTGGTGGTAGTGGGATGATAGGTTGGAGCGCGTCCATTTGGTCTAAGGGAAGGCTTATGAAAGGTCCTGTCTTGGTGAAAATCAAGTCTTGTGGGGAAAGTGCACAACCTCTGCAGATGGAAGAATCTAAGTACTTAGCCATGTCCCTGGTATTGGACAACTTGAGCATCAAGACATGGAAGCTATCAATAATCTCCTCATCCCAATTTCTAAGTAAAATTTGTGGTTGAACAAGGGTGAAGGACCCCAATGTCTATTGGTGGTTCCTTGGGAAAAGTTTTTGACAAAGAAAAACTTAGTGATTTCAACTAATAGGAAAAACCTATTTGAGCAAAGCAAGCCTAAGCTACACTTAGCCAAATTGCATATAGTATCTAGTCCACCAATATTATCTAAGGTATCACTTGCCAATACTATTCCAATGTATTGACCCACTGTGGCTATAACTTGTGATGTTGCAGGTTATTCTGATGATGATTAGGAGTCATGAGTCTACACTCAACATGCTTGCCTGTGGCACATGAAGATGAAGACTTATTTATCTATTACTTATTTAAACTCTTGTACTAGGCCTGTGGCCATGGAGTTGTAAAAGACTATGTTGTCTCTAGAATGACTGTAATAATGACCTTTGTTTCTGTGTACTTCATCTTAAACTGTGGATGCTAGCATTGATCCAGGGACTAGCATTGCAATCACAGGGATCCTTTTTTCCTTTATAAAGGAGGGATGTTACAATCAAGTGATAAATCAGGGTCAGGATGGAAGGAAAAACCCCGGAAATAATGGATGCAATGATTATAGGGAACATCATCAATCATATTGCATGTTCACAACAAAACAGCAAGACAGGCAAAGTGTACAGTGCCGACATATGGAAGTAAATGCAGTTATGCCGGCAGTACCAAGATATGTACCTTGGTCAGATCAAGAGATAACTTGGAGCATAAAGGATCACCCAAAAATAATGCTGAATCCAGGGTCGTACGCACTCGTACTAGATCCGACTTTTGTCGGGCCCAGCATTAATGTGAAGTTTTCAAAAGTACTCATTGACAATGAGAGCAGTATCAACATCATGTACAAAGGTACAATGCATAAACTCAGAATATCGCAGAATATGCTGCAGTCCACAAGAACCACGTTCCATGGAATAGTGCCAGGACTTTCATGCGAACCCATTGGGAAGGTTCGAGTAGATGCACTATTCGGCACAAGGGAGAATTGCAGAGCAGAAAATTTGGAGTTTGAGGTGGTGGACCTAGAAAGTTGCTATCATGCTTTACTCGGACGGTCGGCATTTGCCAAATTCATGAGCAGCTGTCACATCACTTACTTGAAAATGAAGTTACCCGGACCACAGGGGGTGATAACAGTAGTAGGAGATTACAGGAAGTCGATGGAATGTGCTTCGGCCGGATCAAATCTGGCCAAGTCATTGGTGATCGCAAGAGAAAAAAGAAGGATTCAAGAGGTAGTGGCTCTCGCTCAGTCGACACAGCTGAATATGCCAGCATTAGCCAACCCACATGAAAGTGTTTCTTTCCAGCCGACTAAAGAGACAAAAAAGGTTCAGATAGATGAGCAGTTCCCAGACCGCACCATACCATTGGTGCCGGTCTAGATGCCAAATAGGAAGGCGATCTCACCAACTTCCTCCGTGAGATATCGGGACATCTTTGCCTGGTCAACTCAAGATCTACAAGGTGTGCCGAGGGAGTTGGCTGAGCACTCTTTGCATGTAAGGCCAGGAGCAAGGCCGGTGAAGCAACATCTCGGCCGCTTCGCCGAAGACAGGAGAAAAATAATAGGGGATGAGATAGCTCGGCTCCTTGCGGCCGGGTTCATCATGGAAGTGCTTTATCTTGATTGGCTATCAAATCTGGTGTTAGTAGAAAAGAAAAAGGATGACCCAAATGTAGCTGTCGTATGGCGAATGTGTATTGATTACACGAACCTAAACAAGGCGTGTCCCAAAGATCTTTTTCCTTTACCTAGGATAGACCAAGTCATTGATTCGACCACTGGTTGTGAGCTGTTGTCATTTGTAGACGCGTATTCTAGTTTCCACCAGATACCGTTAAATCCGGCTGATCAAATAAAGACTGCGTTCATTACCCCGTACGGGGCTTATTGCTATCGCACCATACCATTCGGCCTGCGTAATGCAGGAGCAATGTACCAGAGATGCATGCAAAAGTGTCTACATGACCAGATAGGAAAAAATGTACAAGTATATGTAGACGATGTGGTTATAAAAACCAAAGAAAGCAAAACACTCCTGGATGATATTCGGCAGACATTCGCAAACCTGAGAAGGTTCCGAATGAAGCTTAACCCGGAAAAATGCACCTTCAGTGTACCAGCTGGGAAACTACTTGGTTTTCTTGTATCCAGCCGAGGTATAGAGGCAAATCCAACTAAAATACGAGCAGTGGAAAGAATGGAATTGCCGAGGTGTCTAAATGATGTACATAAATTCACGGGCTGCCTGGCTTCGCTTAGTCGATTTGTATGTCGGCTGGGAGAGAAGGCATTACCTCTGTATCAACTAATGAAAAAATCTGATAAGTTCATTTGGACACCGCAAGCAGATAATGCGTTTCATGAACTGAAAAGATGTTGGTCACAGCACCAATCCTGGCCTCTCCATTGTTAAAAGAGCCTATGTTACTCTATGTAGCTGCCACAAACAGAGTGGTAAGTGCGGTGATCGTTGTGGAACGGAATGAAGATGATAAATCAATACAAAGGCCGGTATACTACCTAAGCGAGGTACTATCGGCCTCAAAACAAAACTACCCACACTACCAGAAAATGGTCTATGGAGTATACATGTCGGTGAAAAAACTTAAACACTACTTCGAAGAACACCCGATCAAAGTGATCTGTGAAGCGCCCATAGCCGACATATTGAGCAACATGGATGCAAGCGGCCGAATAGCAAAATGGGAATCGAATTATCACCCTATGCTCCGCAATTCGATAGGCGAGATGCAATCAAATCTCAGGCAGTGGCCGACTTCTTTGTGGATTGGGCCGAGGTACAATACGAACCACCATTACCAGATCCGAATTATTGGATAATGCATTTCGATGGATCCAAGTTGAGGAATGGCTTGGGAGCAGGGATAGTGCCGACCTCACCGAAAAAAGATCAGCTGAAATATGTGCTGAAAATACATTTCGCCGCATCAAACAATGTAGCCGAATATGAAGCACTTGTCCATGGATTAAAGGTGGCAAAAGAAATTGGTATACGTCGGATGCTCTGCTACGGGGATTCTGATTTGGTAGTACAGCAAGTATCAGGCAATTGGGACACACTAGATGCAAACATGGCCTTATATAGGTTCCATGTGCAAAAAATAAGTGGATACTTCGATGGATGTGAGTTTCATCATATACCTCGGGCGGAAAATGACGCTATAGACACATTGTCAAAACTCGGATCAACTAGGCAGTCGATTCCCCAAGGAATCGCCCTAGAGCACCTAAGAAAACCAGCGATTATACCGTCACCAGAGTCCGAGTCCATTCATATCTCGACAGAATTAAAAGAAGGAAGTGTGCCAATGGAAATTGATAAAGAGTGCAACCCAGGCTCTCTGAAGGTGAACCTGACCATCACACGAATAAATACAGAAGGATTCAAAGTCGTTATGTCGGCAGAAAACATGGAAATCGATAGTCAAATTGTCCCAGATAAAATCGTGCCGACATGGGCCTAGCCCATATTCGCCTTCCTCAAGGATGCAATTTTTCCGGGTAATGAGATACTGGCTAGACAGACAATAAAAAGAGCAAAAGCTTACATAATCATAAACAATGAGCTGTACAGGAGAAGCGTCACAAGCGTGCTGCAAAGATGTGTTGACTCGGCAGAAGGCCAGGAGATACTCCTAGATATACATCAGGGAGAATGCGGGCATCACGCATCGTCCAGAGCATTAGTAGCCAAAGCATTCAGGCATGGATTTTATTTGCCGACGACATTAAAGGAGGCAAAAGAGCTGGTAGAAAAATGTAACGGTTGCTAGAGATACGCCAGCAAGATACATATGCCATCATCCGAATTAAAGACAATACCAATCACTTGGCCATTCTCTGTATGGTGCCTAGATATGGTAGGCCCATTCAAGCCAGCCCGAGGCGGAATGACTCACATTCTAGTCATGGTGGATAAATTTACAAAGTGGATTGAGGTAAAACCAATAAGAAAATGTGATGGGCAAACGGCGGTAAAATTTCTCAAAGATATCATCTTGAGATATGGTTATCCACACAGTGTTATCACAGACAACGGCACAAATTTTGCTGAAGGAGCATTTGCTAGATTCTGCCAAGAGAAACACATAAGATTAGATGTTGCCTCGGTGGCTCACCCGGCATCGAATGGACAAGTAGAAATATCAAATGGACTGGTGTTGTCCGGAATAAAACCCTGGCTCGTTGAACCTCTGCAAAGGTCGACAGGATGTTGGATCGAGGAACTGCCAGCAGTACTGTGGAGCCTCAGGACTACACCGAACAAGTCGACAGGGTATACCCCATTTTTTTTGGTATACAGGGCAGAAGCCATGCTTCCAGCCGACATAATGCATGATTCTCCGCGGGTGACCCAGTACACGACTGCCGAGGTAAATGAGGTAGCTCGGCAAGACGATGTCGATTTACTAGAAGAGGCCAGGGAATTGGCATTATCAAGATCAGCTATTTATCAGTAAGACCTACGACGATATCATAGCAAGAAAGTCAATCCAAGAGTCTTTAAAGAAGGAGATCTGGTTCTTCGGCTAGTGCAGCGCACGGACGGCATGCACAAACTCTCACCCCCATGGGAAGGACCATTCATCGTGAGTAAAGCATTGCACAACGATGCATATTACCTAATCGATGCTCAGTCACCAGAAAGGAATAAGGCAAACAAAGTTGGTGACGAATTGAAAGACCATGGAACATAGCTTTACTTCGCCCATTCTACACTTAGGAACCACATATGGTTCGTCGTAATACAACACTTCAAGTCGGAGTATCAAGCGTGTATTAAACCTCGCCATCTCGAGCGGCAACTCGAGGATTGCACAATGTTGTCTTTATTTCTTAGTACTATGTAGTAAACCTCAGCACCTCGAGCAGTGACTCGGGGACTGCTCTATGTGATTTCTTATTTTGAGTTATGTACGAAACCTTGGCACCTCGAGCAGTGACTCGGGGACTGATATATGTGATTTCTTATTATGGGTTATGTACGAAACCTCGGCACCTCGAGCATTGACTCGGGGACTGTACAATGATATTTCTTATTCCTGAATTATGTGTTAAGTTTCAAGACCTCGAGCAGGTGACTCAGGGACTATGTCGTATCATCCCTTATCTCGGATTATGCATTAAAACCTCGATACTTAGAGCATTTACTAGGGGACTGCCCCATGATTGTTTCCTGTTCCAAAAAATGCGTATTAAACTTCGACACATTGAACAATAAGTCGGAGACTACCCTGAAGTATTCTATACATTAACCTATGAATTATGTTTCGGAAAGCAAGTTCGTAACTCGGGGACTAATCCGTATTATCCACTATTTGTCATCAGACACATAAAAGCTCCATAGCTTAGCTACAAGCTTGGAAGACAGTGTAAACATGTCTCAATAATCATAAAAATAGCGAAGCGAAAGCAAACAAAGATCTCTAAGAATGATGCAAAAAAGAGTAATACTCCCAGCAAAACGAAGTATGATAAGGGATGCAACTTATTGTTTCACTTTGCCAGTTATGGGCTTCGGGCTTTATATCTCGGATAGAAGTAAAGAACACAATGGCTAAGCTATAAAATTTATAAAGGGCAAGCAATGTAAGCGCCGAACTAAGGTCAACCACATGAAAACATACGATCCGAACCTATGAGATTGAAGGTCGCTAAAGCAAAGATATAAAGCAACAAGATCCGTTTAGACAAACTAATAATGATCACCATCACCCATGCCTCAGCGGCAAAAGGCAAAAAGGGTTCGTACCACACAGAAAGTCAGACAATTGTTTCACACACATCATACGCCCGGCATACCGGGGACTGGAAATAACTTAAGGGACAATACAAAGAACACGAGCACCCTTAAGGGGCAGCGGCATGATCAGGAACTGGGCGCTCTGAGGTAGATGGCGCCTCGGCCGAAGTTACTTCCCCTTCAACAGAAGCGATAGTAGCTTCGGGGGTAGTCCTGAGCTGCTGAGAAACATTAGTTTGAGCTTGAGAATACCCAGTCCCTTTGGAAGATGATCGCGCGTCGCCGTCTTCATCCGAGCTTGCATTGGAATCACCAGAGTTGTCCGAGTCGCCCTCTCCCTCATCCTGGTCGGCCGAATCATTATCAGAGGCATCTTCGATTTCGACGTCATCCGCTGGGTTGGGAAGAAAACTCGGCCCTTCAATCCAGTTATGCACATCATCATACTCAACAAGCTGGAAGGCACGAGCTTGGCGACGAGCGACGAATTCTGGATCTTCAACCCAACGAGAGCCAGTGCGCAAGTTTATCAAGGTGTCGAGCGAAATGTCCTCGTACCAAGACATAACGGCGTGAGTGCCATATCAGCACCATCTCTCCCAGCAGACTCCCTCCAGAGATTTAACTGGGTCTGGGATGCCATCAGTCTCTCCACGAGTACTTTGACCTCGTCGATGTCAGGAGTCCTAGAGGTATTCGGCCACAAAATATGGTAAGCTCGAATAGCTACCTGCACCAGATCTCGGCCCATAATTTTCATTGGCCGAATGGCAGCGCCGACGGCAATCAGGAAGTCTTCCATTGAATATTCGGGATTCGAGTCTGCGGAGACACCTCGGCGTTGACGAGCAGAAACTACTGCCTTAGAACTCACTGGTTTAGCTTCCGGAAAATGATCTACATAAGAGGCAAACGTATCAGTTAAAGGTAAGAAAGAGAAAAAAATAACTCGGCCACGGTCATAAACTTACGATGAATATAACTCAACATTTTCTGGAGATCCCGGGCCCAGTCAGCCTTGGTCTTCTCAAAACGAGTGATTTCCTTGCTCATCGTCTGATTCTTCAGCTCGGCAGCCTCGAGGAGTTGTTTATCTTTCTGCAGTTGCAGACTCAGTCGATTCTTTTCTTTAGAGAACTCCTGATCAACTTTCTCTAACTCAGATTTCTGAGAAAGCTTAAGAGACTCCACCTCGGCACGTAACCGGGTTATCTCGTCATCTTTCTCTTTCAGTTGCGCCGAATGAGTGGCGGCTTGCTCTAAAAAATGGAGCATCGTATCAGGCATGGGTATGCATTCTTGATGCGACACTGCAAGAGTTTGTAACTCGGCTATACCAAAGCCAGAAGGTTATAAGAAACCCAGGATAAGTTTCAAACGAAAATCAATAGAGGAAAAGAATAACTAACCTTCCAGAGCTTTGACTTTCTTCTCAAGACGGATATTAAGATTATTAATATTACCTGTTTACCAGCAAAATGGGTTAGCACCTCAAGTCGAAAATATTAAGAACTTAAGGGGCAATACAAAGATTTGTTAAGTTACCAGCTTTCTTCACCACGTGAAGAACTTTCTCATACTTCTCTTGCAATTTCTTGTGCGCGAAAAGCAGCCTTTGGAATTCGGCTGTCCGCCAATCATGGGCAACCTAAGCGCCAAAATAAATTACACAGTCAGATATTCGAAGCTAAAACAGATCCGAATCAAGCAAAGCTTAACTCAGATCTAGGTGGCTGGATATTCAAAGCTAAGACAAATCCGAATCAAGCAAAGCTTAACTCGGATCTAGGTGGCTAGATATTCAAAGCTAAGACAGATCCGAATCGAGCAAAACTTATCTCGGACCTAAATGACTGGATAATCAAAGCCGAAATAGATCCGGATTCAGCAAACGCTTAGTATGGAATACAAATGAACCACAATGAGTCAAAGTTATACAGGAAATTTACTCGGCAAATAACGCACTTTAAGCTTAACAAAGCTTCCAAACGAACAACAAGTTATTCGGTTGCAAGCTTCGGGGACTAGGGTATATATACTATCATTTGAATAACTAACCAGATATCAACAGAAGCAATTACCTCATTCATCTTATCGCTGTCAAGAACGATCTTAGCAGCCATATGCAAACGACTGTTGATGTCGGAGAGCTGAAATGGCTGATTGCTCGGATTGCCCTCAAGATGATCAGCAGCGTTCCAATTATTGGCGTACTCCAACAGAGAGTCGAGGCTGTTCCCACTCTCAGTACGGGTCAGCACTTTACCTCGGACCCGTTGTGTAACCACCACCGCCGCGGGACTCTTGTGAAGAGTAAGCTGAGTATCAGCGACCGGGGTGACAACGGTCTTAGCAGAGGAAACCCCCTTGTGGAGCGCATCAGCAATGGTGGGTTGAGAAGAGCTAGTAGGTCCTTTCTGAGATGAGGGAGGTTTGGTGACAACGACCTTCTTAGCCTTAGAAGAGGTGTCGGCAGGAGCTGCAACCTTGGCACTAGGGGTGGCATCTTTGGAAGCAGGAGGAACTATAGTTTTCGAGGGGGCCGAGATGGTGACATCCTCGGCTGGAGTTGGAGTCGCAGTTGGAATTGGGGAGGGGGGTCAAAGGAACCTCGGGGGAAATTTCGGGGGTCGTAACTGAGGCAACAGGTTCGGTAGCAGGATCCACTGACGAAGTTAGGTCAGCGTCAGCAGTGGAAGCCGTGGGTACATCTTGCCGAGGTGATGTCCGAGTCGGCACAGGAGGAGAGTCAACACGAGCGGGACTAGGAGCCCGAGTATCTTCAGGAGGCGGAGGAGAAGGCAACCGAGTTGTATGACTCGTCATACTTGGACCGCTTGGCTTGGCAGAGAGAGGAGCGCTACAAAAGCACAAAACGTCGAATCAAAAGACAGAAAGAGAGAAACAAGAAATACAAATGAAAATGAACTCACCCAGTAACTCCGGGCATGGTTTTACGCTTCAGAGGGTGCTAGGCTGATTTCTTGGTTCGCTTCTTGGGAGAAGCTTCGGAGAGAACTGACGGAGCACTACGCTTCCTCGAGGTAGCAGGAGCTTGAGAGGCGAGAGGCTCGGCGTCGTGCACCTGACCGGCCTGATTAGCTGGGAAAGTAGAAGCCGGAAATGCATAAGAGATAGGCATCATGGCGACTACCTCAAGAATTTGGACGTCGTCCGAGTCACCTTCCTCCCCGTGGGCCGAGGTCTTGCCACGAGCGCGAGCCGGAGCGGCGTCCGACTAAGGAACAAACTCCTCCGAGTCAGGTTCCCCGCTATCAGGGGCGTTCCGATCTGCGGTCCACGGGAGGGCCAGGACCTCGGCATCCTCGATATTTTGCTCCACAAATCTCTGCAATAAAAGAAACAAAGTGGAGTTAGCAAAAGAAGTCATAAACACAAATAGGAAGCAAACACAAATGCATAAGTTTACCTCAGGAGGTGGATTCGCGCGTGTGAACGGCTTCAGCCCCCATGTCCAGTCCTCCGGCATATCGGTCTTGAAGATAGCTCGGACACGCTTGTAGATAATATAATCATCAAGCTCAACCGTCGAAACTCGGTTGGGATCGAGAGGACCGCTCATATAGCAAATCTTGTGCGAGTGAAGCTGAAAAGGGCAAATCCGGCTGCTGACAAATGTGGTCATCAAATCCTCACCGTGGAGCTCGACGCGGATCAATTCCTTCAGCCGAATCTCGAATGCCTCGGCCAAAGCATGGCTCTTCCTGGGGTTGTAGTTCCAGTTCAGTTTGGAAGTGGGGCCGATAGAAAAGGCAGGGAGCCGAATCTTGTCTTCCTTTCCAGTGTTTTTGACATATAAGAACGATCTATGCCATTTCTTGCAAGACTCGAGACCAACGACACGAGGGAACTCGGATTTTCTCCGAGGTGTGATGGACGCGACTCCACACTGGGTAAGCAATTTCTCGGAGGGGTGAAGGGATTTGTCTAGAACGACGTTAGATCGGATCTGGAAGAATTTGGACCAAATGACCACAGAGGGCCAGAGGCTAAAGTACCCCTCCGAGGCCGAGATATAAGCTAACAGAGAGGCGATGGCATTAGCCGGAAGGTGATGCGGCTGAAGGCCGAAGAAGTCAAGGAATTCCCTAGCAAAGTCGCTAAGGGGAAGGCCGAAACCACGCGCAAAGTGGGACATGAACACAACGTACTCGCCTTCGTTGAGTACGGGAGACAATTCGCTGCCGGGTAAGCGACAGCTTACCTCGGCAGGAATCCGGCGAGTCTTAATTAACCACTCAATCTCACAACGAGTGAAGGAGGAGCCCTGCCAAGAACCCCTCTCTGGGCCGGACGCTACGTCGTCGTCTTCAACGAGCGCTCCACTAACAGAACTAGACATAATGTCGCCGGAGAAATCAACGGAAGAACAACTAACACCGGAGAGAGACTTAGAGGAGCAGGGCCCCGTCGTGGTCCTAAGCAAGCACGGCGGCGGAACAGAAACGAGCCACCGCTGGAAATCTAGAAAATGGCAGATGCGCCTACGGAATGCCTAGCAAGGAGACTGTAGAAACACTCACCGGCGGTGGCGCCAGAGCAAGCGCACAGCGGTGAGGTCGTCGAAGCGGAAGGAACGGAAGCATCGCCGTCAAGAAGATCGACGGTGGCGAGGGCACCAGAACGCGCAGAAGAGCAGCGGCGCGAGGAAGAAGATGAGGGAGAGCGGAAGGGGAAAAGTGAACTGCCCAACCCCTCTCCCCTCTTTATAACCACACCACAATAACCGTGGTAAGGTCGTGGCTGCGCCACAGTAACCGTGGTGGGTTCGTGGACATGCCATGATCCCCACATAACCGCGTGTATCGCGAAACTGTGAACAGCTAGTGGAGCCACACCCCAGGCCACACGGCACAGGAGAGGATCAGGTCAGCTGACCGATGCGGTACACGAGGCGTCACTGTGCCGACGCGATGGGCGCAGTAATCACTGTAGCCTGTCAGTGGGCACTGTAGAGAAACAGAAAACTAGAGGAATAATGATGAGTGGTACAGGTAGGACGAGGCGTGCTCAAGAAGCTGCGCAGATACCTCGAACAGAAAAAGAAGTAACTCGGCAATAAGGAGAAATGAATGTTGGGAAACTGATGTAGCCCGGCCGAGGTTATAGGCAGGACCACACCAGCTTCATGGACTAATGTTGGGGAGGTGACCCCGGATAGGATCAAGATGGGGGAAGAAAAAAGGAGTTTCCTCTGTCATGTGCCGAGTTACTGTTTATATCGGCTGAGTCCTGTAAAAGTCGGCCGAGATAAGCACGGCCATGATACCTACGGAGGGAGCGATACCTGATCCGGCCGACATACGAGTTAAGTCAGCTGAGTATGTATGAACAACTTGAATGCAGGTGAAGGTCAAGCCGAGTTATCCAAGACAAGGCCGAGTAACATGAAGCTTTCGGGAGAAGGAGGTGCCTACGGTCAAACCCTAGTTGCTGTAGGAGGAATCTAGACAGAGCCAAGCACTAAGGACAAAGAGCAGAGATGCAGAGGGGCAGACAGGCGTCACGGAGGTGACAGTGAGGAAGCCCGGGGCACACATGTGAGGCCCTCTGGAACCTTGCCACCAGTAAAAGGGGGACACAAAAAGGAGCCCGCCGAGTTACCACTTTGGGAAAAGCATATTCCAAGAATATGCTTGCCACGTCAGCCCTAGAAGGAGCCAAGGAACCCCTTTATAAGGAGAGGCACGGACTCCAGAGAGGGGGATCGGTTCTATTTACGCCGTAAGGCTCGAAATAGTGGTTCTCTTCTTCTTGCAAACAACTCGAGGAGCACTTGTAGCCCAAGAGAATAGAAATAAAGATCTTCATGTTAGTCATTTGAGTGTAGAAGTAACTACATCTTCCCTCCCCGGATCCCACTAGCATCCATTGTCCCCATACTTTAGCCTACCCATGGCATCTGCCGTGCCACCACCACGACAACCTGCAGCATCTTGGTGGGAAAATCAGTTAGCCATGCAACAACCAGGAAGGGAGTTTACCTAGGAGGAGTTCAAGCAGAGATTCCGTGAATATCATGTTCTGAAAAGTGTCATGGAGTTGAAGCGGAGAGAATTTGAGGAGCTTCAGCAAGGATATACTAGTGTCATGAAGTACATCCGGGAGTTTAGCCAACTATCTCGTTATGCTGAGGAGGATGTTAACACTGAAGAGAAGCGGAAGAAGCGTTTCCTGCCTGGATTAAATCCGTTTGTAAGGATGCAGCTAAGGTTAGCCAATAAGAAAACTTATCAGTAGTTGTTGGATGTAGCCATTACTTTTGAAGATGATTACAAGAATGTCCAAGAGGATCGGAGGAAGAGAGCCAAGAAGGAAACCAAGAGAATTCAGGCAAGCAAACCAAAACCTAACCTGGAGTTCAAACCTCGGAATAGAAATTATGGTAACCACAACAATAACAATAACAATAACAATAACAATAACAAGGGTATTAGTGGAAATCAATCTAATCCGAGAAGGAATGTTATCTGTAACAACTATGGAATTCCAGGGCATTTCCAGAGGGAGTGCAAAAAGCCGGTAGTGATCTGTTACGGTTGTGGTCAGAAGGGGCATATCAAGCCAGATTGTCCGAGCAAACCACCGGGAGGATGGCCTACCAAGGGAGGAGGACAAGCCAGTGGAGAAAATGGACAGCCCAATAAAGTGGGAAACAATGGCAAGAACAACAATGGCAAGAGAAACCGACCAACCGGAGAGCTGAACTGTGCAACTCTCGAGGAGGTGGATAATTCGGAGCATGCAGTGATAGGTAAACTCAATATCCTTACCAATCCCGGCAAAGTTCTATTTGATACTGATGCAACTACTTCATTCATTTCTGAAGAATTTTGTGATAAGTTCGGGATTAGAAGGGCAACGTTAGAACGTCCTATGACCATAGTTACGGCAGGAGGGAATGTGATTGTACGCCACATAAAACAAGATCAGGTTATCTCGATCTGTGGTTGTACATATTTCGCAGACCTTTATGTGATTCCTTTGAAGGGAATTGCAGTAGTACTCAGGATGGATTTGATGATGGAACACGGAGCTCAGATAAATTGTGAGGAGAAAACTGTCTCAATCAAAACCCCAAGCGGAGAAAGGATAGTTTACCAAGCAGATAAACATAGTCACATCATGGTGGATCTGCAGTTGAATTCAATGAAGGAAGTTAAATTAGAAGAGATTCCTGTAGTTAATGAATTTCAAAGATATTTTCCCAACGGAATTACCAGGAATGCCACCAGACCGGGAGATAGATTTCACCATTGACCTAATACCTGGTACAGCACCAATAGCTCAGGCACCATAAAAATGGGACCCAAAGAGTTGAAAGAACTCAAGGAGAAAATTGATGAGTTGGAAAGAAAAGGATTTATACAGGAAAGTGTATCTCTGTGGGGAACACCAGTAATCTTTGTGGATAAAAGAGATGGGGGAAGACGAATGTGGGTGATTATAGAAATATGAACAACGTGACG
Organism: Avena sativa; assembly: GCA_916181665.1. Lineage (NCBI taxonomy): Eukaryota > Viridiplantae > Streptophyta > Magnoliopsida > Poales > Poaceae > Avena > Avena sativa. The sequence goes on from OV702294.1 coordinate 97,586,044, forward strand.
ATCAAGAATAAGTATCCTTTACAAAGAATTAAAGATTTGTTTGATCAAGTGAAAGGGGCTGGAGTATTTTCAAAGATCGATTTAAGATCTGGATACCATCAAATAAAAATCAAGACGGAGGATGTTCCAAAAACAGCATTTGTCTCAAGATATGGACACCATGAGTATCTGGTGGTACCATTTGGTTTGACTAATGCACCGGCAATCTTCATCAATCTGATGAACAAGATCTTCACGCCATATTTGGATAAGTTTGTCATCGTCTTTATTGATGATATTCTGATATATTCCAAGGATAAGGAAGAGCATGCTGACCATTTGAGAATAGCATTGCAGACTTTAAGAGAACATAAGCTTTATGCTAAGTTTAGTAAGTGTGGGTTCTGGCTAGATGAGGTAGAATTCCTCGGTCATGTAATCAGTAAGGATGGAATTGCTGTGAATCCATCTAAAGTTTAGTCGGTACTGGAGTGGACTGCACCGACCAATGTGAAGCAAATTCGAGGTTTCTTAGGAATGGCTGGTTATTATCGGAGGTTCATTGAAGGGTTCTCCAAAATAGCCAGACCAATGACCAAATTATTAAGGAAGAATACACCATTCAAGTGGGATGAGAAGTGTGAAGCAAGTTTTCAAGAGTTTAAGACTAGATTAACCACAGCACCAATCTTAGCAGTTCCTGAGACAGGGAAGGATTTCACTGTATATTGTGATGCATCTAAAGAAGGTTTGGGTTGTGTATTAATGCAAGATCGGGAAGTGATTGCCTATGGTTCAAGACAATTGAAACCACATGAAGTCAACTATCCAACTCATGATTTAGAGTTAGCAGCAGTAGTCTTTGCGCTGAAAGGATGGAGGCATTTTATTTATGGAGCCAGATGTGAGTTATACACTAACCATAAAAGTCTCAAGTACTTCTTCACTCAAAAGGAATTGAATATGAGGCAGAAGCGTTGGTTGGAATTAATCAAGGATTATGATTTAACAATCAATTACACCCCAGGGAAAGCAAATGTTGTAGCAGATGCTTTAAGCAGAAAGAGTGCAGATATTCAGCCAACCAATATAGAGTTACCAAAAGAGTTACAAATGGACTTGGAAAGGTTAGAACTTCAATTCATCAGCACAGAGGTTCTTGGAGGATTGGCAACTATGCAGGTAGTTGCAGAGCAGGACAATGATCTTAAACAGGAAATTTTTACACATCAAGAAAAAGATCATTTTATTGCTGAGGAAATTCGGAGGATATCTCAAGGGCAAAAATCAGTTTTTCACCTTCGGGATTATGGATCTTTATGGTTTCAAGATCGTCTATGTGTTCCAGATGTGACTGAGATTAGAAATGTCATACTCAAAGAAGCACATGATACACCATATTCTATACATCCAGGGAGTACCAAGATGTATATGGATTTGAAAGAACTATCTTGGTGGAATAACATGAAAAGAGATATTGCTAAATATGTATCTGAATGCCATACTTGTCAAAGGGTGAAAGCTGAACATCAAAGTCCAGCAGGACCATTACAACCCTTAGACATTCCTGAATGGAAATGGGAGGAAATTGGCATGGATTTTATCACAGGATTACCGATGACACCAAAAAGGAAGGATATGCTATGGGTAATAGTGGACAGACTTACTAAGAGTGCACATTTTATTCCAGTGAATCAAAAGGATAATGCCGAGAATTTAGTTGAAGTATATATCAAAGAGATAGTAAGTAAGCATGGAGTACCCAAAAAGATCGTAACTGATAGGGGATCAGTGTTTACTTCAGCATTTTGGAAGCAATTGCATGAAGCACTTGGTTCCAAGTTAGATTTCAGCACGGCATATCATCCTGAGACAGGAGGTCAAACTGAAAGAACAAATCAAATACTAGAAGACATGTTGAGGGCCTATGCATTAGATTTTGGAGGAACATGGGAAGATCACCAACCATTGGCAGCATTTTCTTACAATAATAGCTATCAGAGTAGTCTGAAGGCAGCTCCATATGAGGTTCTGTATGGAAGGAAGTGTAGATCACCAATATGTTGGTATGAACCTGGAAGCAGCAAAGAATTTGCGCCAGATTATATCAAGGAGAGACAAGACATCATTGATAAGATCATGGATAGATTGAAAATAGCCCAGAGCAGGCAGAAAAGTTATGCAGATCAAAGCCGAAGATCATGGCATCCAGAAGTGGGAGATATGGTCTATTTGAAAGTAAGTCCAATGAAAGGAGTAAAAAAGTTCGGAGTTAAGGGGAAATTGAGTCCAAGATATATTGGACCATTCAAGATACAGAGTCAAAACAGAACTATAGCTTATGCTTTAGAGTTACCATCAAGATTGGCTCAAGTGCATAATGTTTTCCATGTGTCACAACTTCGCAAATGTTTGAAAGTTCCTGATGATGCAATCACACATCAAGAGATAGAACTACAAGCAGACCTGACTTATATTGAAAAGACCTGCAAGGTTCTGGAAGAAAACTGGAAAAGATTAAGGAACAGGGCAATCAAATATTGCAAGGTACAATGGGAACATCACCCTGAGAGAGAAGCCACCTAGGAGAAGGGAGAGGATTTAAGAAAAGCTTATCCAGAACTATTCAGGTACATCTCCACAAACTTCAGGACGAAGTTTAATTTAAGGGGGGGAAGTCTGTAACATCCCAGCATATAGGACCTAACGAAGGGTAGATTTAGGAATATGTATTGTTGCATGCATTCATTTGAGAAAATGTGAGTAAAATTTTTGCCAAATAAAAACCTTGAGGGATCAAAGTTTCTTTCTTACTTTGAGAGTAGGTTTGGTCTTAAAGGAGGATTGCTATAAACTTTGATATGATCTTAAAGGAATTTTGTGTGTTTTGAAATGATTTTGATTTTTTAAAACTTAAGTGTTTGATAATTTAAATAATTTTGATATAAGATTTGAATCTTAAATTAATTAAGAGAAAAGTATTAGAACTTAAATCTTATTTAAAAGTAATATGGTATATGAAGTTCATTCTTATTCATAAACAAATTACAAAGAATAACTTACTGAAGTTATTCCAAACTTTACAATTCACACAAGAATAAAGAATAAAATATTCTTTATTAATAAATATATAATCTTAATTTCAAAGGAACCAAACAAAGATTACAAGTATTATAAAAGACAAATTACAAAAGATTAAGAAAATTACATTTAAATCTCTACTAACTATCCTATATCTAAAACAATACTAAATCTTCATCTTTATCTTTGTACCTGCAAAACAAAGATCAAATAGAAAATAAAATAGGATTAGTGTTAGTATATTTCTCTCAGATATGTCAGTGAGATGCACTTGACAATCTCATCATTGAGAAATGTTAAAAGGGGGCAAGTTTCACCAATCTGAAAGATCTCATCTTTCATAAATTCAAGCCAAAATGCAAATGACAGCCAAAAGGGACCAGTTCACCAGCCAGAGTAAAAGTAGATTGGTAATTGTAAGTTCAAATTTTCTGAACTTATCCATATGTGCATAGCAGGCACACAGACTGCACACACACAAGCATGCAGATGGTGTGTTGGCGACCACACAAGCACAACAAGGATCACAAAACCACAGCAGAGCCGAGGAGAAGCACCTCAGTGCACCACTCCACTACACAACACACCAGCACATCCAGGGTGAACAACAACCAAGAACAGCAACCAAACCAACCACCCAGATCAACCCAAACATCACCAGGATGGTGACATAAGGAGGGGGTGGATCTGGTGGATAGCAAGGTCAAGACCAGGAGCTAGGAGGAGCTGGCAAGCTCAAGAGCAAGCTCAGGAGCATAGTTAAAGCAGATCAAGATCCAGACCAAGATCAAGATCAACAATCTACTACACCAACATCAAATCTTGTGGTGAGTCTCATAAAACCATCACATGCTTTCATCAGAATATCTAAACAAAAGCATGTGTTGCTTTATGTAATGATCTCTCAATATGCACCCAAGAGGGGTGAATCTATCACATCCCAAAAAAATTCCAAATTTTTAAATGTGAAAAATAAATAAATAATTGTTGAAATTTAGGGTAAAAAGAAACTTTTTGATTCCGAAGGGAAACATCAAAACCTATTTTGATCAAATAGAATCCTAGAGGGATTTAAAAAGATAAACAAATAATAAATAAGGTTATAAAAGTTGAAATCCCCATTTTTGAATCTTTAAATAAAAAGATATGGTTTTTATAAGCAAAGGTAGAAATAATAAATAAGGACTATTTTAAAGAGCCAAATTAAATCTTGGCCAAGCAATTGAAATAAAATATTTTTGGTCAAGCAATTGAAATAAAATATTTTTGGTTTAATAATAAGAGTAAAGGATTATTTAAATAAAATCATGAGGATTTATTAATATCCAATTTTATTTAAGTAAAGACATTCTCCTATTTTTGAATAAACATTAAAACTTATTAAAGTATTTTAAATTATATTTCAAGTGTTGTATTTTTAATAAAACCTACTGAAAAGGTTTTGGTAAAAAAAATTAGATTTCAAATAGAGTTTTTAAAACATATTTAAATCCTATTTGAAATAAAGACTAATGTATATTTATTTAATTATTAATAGATCCTAAAAGAATAAAAGAATTATTCTATTTTGGACTTTAGAATATGTTAAATAATAGTATTAAAATCTACACAAAGTTTGGTGGAGGTTTGAATTCAAATAGAGTTTGAATTGTTTGAATGAAAATCAAAACAGAAATTCAAAATAGTAAAAAGGAAAAACATTCTGTACAAAAACATGAATCAAACCCAACCCACTGCCAAGGCCCAGTCCAGCCCAACTCGCAGCCCACCTGCTCCCCCTCTCCCGAACCGTTTTCCACTAAAAAATGCACCCGCTAAGTCACTGAGCTGCGGACCCCACTTCCACTCCCTCACTCTCGCTGTCAACGGGACCCACTGCCACCTCATCATCGTCCTCCCCACGCGCTGACCTCGCCCACTCCTCCTACTGTTTCTGCCGGCGATGAATGCAATTGAATTGGCGTAACACCGCGAGTAATTCTTCCATGTAACCACGCCCTCTTAATCCTCTGCCACTCCTCTCCATTTCCCCTCTCTTGCTCGCACCAGATCGCCTCCAGGCTGCCCTAATTGCAAACTCGAGCCCTCTGCCCCGACGAGCCTCTCCGGCCGATTCCGGCGACGTCCGACCACCCCTCGCCTCCCAGTGCATGCGAGCCTACTCCCCATCTCCTGGTGCTCCTCCCTGTACCACTCACTCGCTCGCGCGCGCTCCTAAACGTCGGCAAGGACCATCACCTGAGCGCTGCCGTGTCTGCCATCGCTCCGGCAAGTTTCCCCGGTGAGCACTGACCGCCCCAATACCTCCCGATGATGCTCCTGTGATCCACAGCACCATAAACATCTAACCCCATGCTCTGTTTGCTTTAGCGCACCCTTAATCCTCGCCAACAACGACGACCAGAGGAACCCGACGCCGCCGCTAGCTCTGGTGAGCAATTCCTCGGGAACCAGAGCGCCCCTCGACGAACTGACCACACCTTGAGCTTCGTCGCACCCCTACGAGACTGGTGAGCCTCCTATCCCTTCCCCCGCGCGACCTAGTTTGCCGGTAAGCTCACTGGCCGAGCACGCACCGCCGTCAGCCGCCGCCAGCGCCGCCAGATCCTGGCAAGTTCATTGTAGCCGTTGGATCCTGATCTGTTGGCTAGGATAGATTAGATAAGCAAATGGGTATGCATCATTCTGTGTCGTGCGATTTAAGTGAGATCCTGCGGCCAGTGTTGATTGATCCGCACGAACCGTTACCGACCAATACTATTGATCCACGTGGACAGAGTTTGTATAAAACAGAAAATTTTGATCTATTAGATATGCAAACCTGCAAAATTCATAACTTTTAATATACACGTCCAAATTTTGCAAATTTTATATCATTGGAATCATCAGAACAAGTACTTTGCAACCATGCACTTTTTTTAATGATTTGCTTCTGGAAACTTGGTTGAATTTGCAGAAACTTGTGTAGGCATAATTTGAATATAAAAACTGTTCTAGAAATATTTTTAAGGTGAAATCTTTGCTAAGTGGTTTGTTTTGAACCTACTGACCATAGAAACCAATCTATGGATTTAAACATGTATTTTGTGAAGTTAAGGAATAAATATTTGAATTAGAACATTTCTAGTCAAATAAAAATATTGTTTATGTGTTAAAAATACTTTTTGAGTAAAATCTTTGGAAAATGATTTGAGTTAAACTCTCTGACACTAAACACCAAGTTTTGAGATTTAAAAATATATTTGAAGAACCCTATAAAATTAATACCTTGCAAAAGGCATTTTCAACAACATAAAATATCACTTGGTATAATAATTGGTTTGTGGGGTGAAACTTTTTGCAAATGGTTTTACCACTTTTGTAAATGACCAATATGAGGTTTAAAATGTTTAGAGCCTAGTAGAAACCACTTTTCCAAATAAAACATCTTTTGCATGCTTGCATGCATTGCCTTGTTTCTATTATTTTATGTGTGGTAAATTTGTTTGAATGCTAGTTGATTATGTGTTTGCTTGATTGAATTGTAGTGAAGTTAGAAGAGTGTGATATTTACAAGAACAAGAAGTTAACCAATATTCTCTACTAAAAAGGCAAGTGACACTATCATCCATGTCCTACTATTTTCATTACACTTAGTGGATTTTTGTAACATGCATGATATGACTACTATATTTCTATGATATGATATATCCTATTAGGATATCCTTATATCTTCCTTAGTGAAAACATTGTAGTTGTAGTATGCTTAGCCCTGCTATATATTTGGGATGGGATACATGATATGATTGTATGAAGTGTTGGAAAAATATATGTTTTATATAATAAAACAAGTACTCAATGAACCACCTGGGTGGAAAGAGGATACTCAAGTTTTGGACAAGGTGGCAACAAAGGGAACCATGTTTATATGGCTATCTTTTTGTATGTGCACTAGATGAAAACCACCCAGGGACTTAGAGATTGAACATGTTTCTCGTACAGTGGCTTTCGTGTACAGCCACATGCTAAATGGGCTCTGGCTTAGTCAACTACATAGTGGAAGACCCATACATTGGCATCTTCAGGTTAACTAGAATTGTGTAGGGAACCATATCCCTACATTGGTGCCTGGTAGACAACCTAGCATTGTGTATTGGGAGGACTCCTATGGAAAGACTTTGTCACATTCTCGATCTGCCGGTACTCCATTTTGGTGAGTACTTATCCAGCGGCCACTGGTGGCGTCAAGACGAGATTGTGTCATGTGGGTAAAGTGTACAACTTCTGCAGAAGACCAAAATTCTAAGTACTTAGCCGTGTCCTCGGTTATGGACAACTCTGAGCAACTAAGGCCTGAAGCTATGGAAGATCTCGACATTCCAATTTCTCAAAGTAAAACTTGATGGTGACGACAAGGGATTGGAAGCACTTGGAGTTTTCCAAGGAGTTCAGAAGGATTTGTCAAAAGATCAAAACTATTTTGAAAATATAGGATAAAACTATATTGCTTTCTGCAAAGGAGCCTAAACCCTACTTAGCCAAATATGCATGTAATGATAGGCTCCACTCATTTCCACATAGTAGTGAAACTTGCCAATACAATTCAAATGTATTGACCCTTGTGGCTGCAACTTATTATGTTGCAGGTTTGGCTGATGTTAGTGATGTGTGTTGAATAGGATTACAAGTCTACAACCAACATGATTGCGTGTGGCACTTTGAAGATGAAGGACTCCATGCTATAGTTATTTCCGCTGCAGTGTAATGAGATAGCCAAATGAGCTATGTATGATTTAATGAATTATTTTATTCCTGGTTGTAAAGTTGTATTATGACCTTTGTTTCTTGATATTACATCTTAACTGTGGATGCTAGCTATTGATCCAGGGACTAGCATTGTAAACACAGGGATCTCTACCTTATTAAAGGTTGGGACCTCTACAGATGGTATCAGAGCACTGTGTTGCTTGTAGGATTGTAACCCTATGATTGGACAAAACCCCTTAGAAAAATAAGAGTTCTATTTGTTCCAAAACTTATTTACAAACAATCTTGGAAACTCTTTCCTCAACCTTTTGGTTTTGATTCTACATCTCTTCCTTTTTCAACTTGATGGACAAAGCCTTCACCATGACCAATGACTTCAACTTTAGTTTCACCAAGGACTTCAACTTAGACATCACTAAGGACTACAAGTGAGAACCAAGAGAACATTAGATTGCCTACCAACTATCTAAGACATTGAAATCATGTGAGTGTATGGATCATATTGACCTATGATGTATGACTATACTAAGTTGATTGTTTCAAGAAAACTTGTTGTTTCCTTCAACTCATGAGTTAAGCTCATAAGTTGTTAAGTGAATAGTTGCTTGTTGATTGCTTGATTGTTTGATTGAACTTGATTGTTTTGGGTTGTGTGGTAGAACTTGTTTAGACCTATATATCATTACTTATCCCTATCAAACCAACAGATGCCTCCCCAATGTGCCAATCCCAACCAAAACAACAACAATAACGTCACTCCCGAGATGCAGCAGTTGATGACAGGTCAAGCTCAACTAATGCAGATGATGACACATTTTATGCAAAATCAGAATCAGAATAACAACAACAACAACAACAATCAAAACAATCCTCCAGCACTTGACATGCTCACCAGGTTTCTGAAGCTAAGGCCTGCGAGGTTCTCTGGAACAACTGATCCAATGGTAGCCAATGACTGGTTATGTTCGGTGAACAAGGACTTAGTGACTGTTGGCTGCACCGTCGAAGAAAAAGTTAGGTTTGCAGCATTTCTGCTTGAAGGACCAGCAGCAACATGGTGGGACAACTTTCAGATCACCACTCCCCTTGAGGATGTGACTTGGGCTATTTTTGAGGATGGTTTCCATACAGTTCACATCTCATCTGGAGTAATGAACTCGAAGAAAAAAGAATTCCACAATCTGAAACAGCGTCACCTTAGTGTGGCTGAGTACATTGAAGAATTCAACAATCTGGCATGCTATGCACCGGATGAAGTTGATACAGATGCTAAGAGGAAGGAGAAATTCCTCGAAGGACTTAATGATGAGTTAAACCTGCAGCTATCTGTTGCCTATGTCCCAACTTATCAATCACTCTGTGACAAAGCCACCATCTTGGAGAACAAGATGAATCAAGTTGAGAATAGAAAGAGGAAGCATCAACTCAAGTATCACTCAGGATCATCATAAAAGAAGCGTTCATTCAAAAAGAGCAATGAAGATTCTGAAGCACATCAGTATCACCACAACAACAATGGAAGTCATAATAATGGGAATGATACTGACAATGGAGATGACCTTGGTCAGAACCAACATGACACTTTTAGGAAGAAAGACATTAGCCAGTTGCAGTGCTATAATTGTAAGGAACTTGGACACTATGCATCAGACTGTCCTGAGAAGGAAAAGAAAAAGGATGCTAGAAACTCCAATGGCAATGACTCCAATGTGACCCAGAAAGGACATGTGAACCACATTGACATGGATGGGAACCTTGAGGAAATAGAAGAAGTGGATGTCAGGAATTAGTTAACTCAGTTCAAATAAGGATTCCTTGTCTGGATATCAAGTGTTGAACCCATAGTCAAGTGAACCATTAATGTAACCCTATGAGATTTTCTTTTAAGGGTGGTAGTACCCTAGTTGTCTTCAAGCCAACTTGTAACCCTAGCCTTCCCAAATCTCGGGACGAGATTTCTTTTAAGGGTGGTAGCCTGTCACATCCCAAAAAATTTCCAAATTTTGAAATGTGAAAATAAATAAACAGTAGTTGAAATTTAGGGTGAAAAGAAACTTTTTGATTCCAAAGGGAAACATCAAAACCTATTTTGATCAAATAGAATCCTAGAGGGATTTAAAATGATAAACAAATAATAAATAAGGTTATAAAAGTTGAAATCCCCATTTTTGAATCTTTAAATAAAAATATATGGTTTTTATAAGCAAAGGTAGAAATAATAAATAAGGACTATTTTAAAGAGCCAAATTAAATCTTGGCCAAGCAATTGAAATAAAATATTTTTGGTCAAGCAATTGAAATAAAATATTTTTGGTTTAATAATAAGAGTAAAGGATTATTTAAATAAAATCATGAGGATTTATTAATATCCAATTTTATTTAAGTAAAGACATTCTCCTATTTTTGAATGAACATTAAAACTTATTAAAGTATTTTAAATTATATTTCAAGTGTTGTATTTTTAATAAAACCTACTGAAAAGGTTTTGGTAAAAAAAATCAGATTTCAAATAGAGTTTTTAAAACATATTTAAATCCTATTTGAAATAAAGACTAATGTCTATTTATTTAATTATTAATAGATCCTAAAAGAATAAAAGAATTATTCTATTTTGGACTTTAGAATATGTTAAATAACAGTATTAAAATCTACACAAAGTTTGGTGGAGGTTTGAATTCAAATAGTGTTTGAATTGTTTGAATGAAAATCAAAACATAAATTCAAAATAGAAAAAGGAAAAACATTCTGTACAAAAAATGAATCAAACCCAACCCACTGCCAAGGCCCAGTCCAGCCCAACTCGCAGCCCACCTGCTCCCCCTCTCCCGAACCGTTTTCCACTCAAAAACGCACCCGCTAAGTCACTGAGCTGTGGACCCTACTTCCACTCCCTCACTCTCGCTGTCAGCGGGAGCCACTGCCACCTCATCATCGTTCTCCCCACGCGCTGACCTCGCCCACTCCCCCTACTGTTTCTGCCAACAATGAATGCAATTGAATTGGCGTAACACCGCGAGTAATTCTTCCATGTAACCATGCCCTCTTAATCGCCTGCCACTCCTCCCCATTTCCCCTCTCTCGCTCGCACCAGATTGCCTCTAGGCTGCCCCAATTGCAAACTCGAGCCCTCTGCCCCGACGAGCCTCTCAGGCCGATTTCGGCGCCGTCCGACCACCCCTCGCCTCCCAGTGCACGCGAGCCTACTCCCCATCTCCTGGTTCTCTTCCTTCTACCACTCACTCGCTCGCGCGCGCTCCTAAACGTCGGCAAGGACCATCACCTGAGCGCCGCCGTGTCTGCCATCGATCCGGCAAGTTTCCTCGGTGAGCACTGACCGCCCCAGTACCTCCCGATGATGCTCCCGTGATCCTCAGCACCGTACGCATCTAACCCCATGCTCTATTTGCTTTAGCGCACCCTCAAACCTCGCCAACAACAACGACCAGAGGAACCCGACGCTGCCGCTAGCTCCGGTGAGCAATTCCTCGGGAACCAGAGCGCCCCTTGACGAACTGACCACACCTTGAGCTTCGTCCCACCCCTACTAGACTAGGGAGCATCCTCTCCCTTCCCCCGCATGACCTAGTTCACCGGCAAGCTCACTGGCCGAGCACGCACCACCATCAGCCGCCGCCAGCGCCGCTAGATCCTAGCAAGTTCATTATAGCCGTTGGATCCTGATCTGTTGGCTAGGATAGATTAGATAAGCGAAGGGGTATGCATCATTCTGTGCCGTGCGATTTAAGTGAGATCCTGTGGCAAGTATTAATCGATCCGCACGAACCGTTACCGACCAACAATATTGAGCCACGTGGACAGAGTTTGTTTAAAACAGAAAATTTTGATCTATTAGATATGCAAACTTGCAAAATTCATAACTTTTAATCTACACGTCCAAATTTTGCAAATTTTATATCATTGGAATAAGAAGAACAAGTACTTTGCAACCATGCACTTTGTTTAACGATTTACTTCTAGAAACTTGGTTGAATTTGCAGAAACTTGTGTAGGCATAATTTGAATATAAAAATTGTTCTAGAAATATTTTTAAGGTGAAATCTTTGCTAAGTGGTTTTTTTAACCTACTGACCATAGAAACCAACTTATGGATTTAAAATGTATTTTGTGAAGTTAAGGAATAAATATTTGAATTAGAACATTTCTAGTTAAATAAAAATATTGTTTATGTGTTAAAAATACTTTTTGAGTAAAATCTTTGGAAAATGATTTGAGTTAAACTCTCTGACCCTAAACACCAAGTTTTGAGATTTAAAAATATATTTGATGAACCCTATAAAATTCTTACCTTGCAAAAGGCATTTTCAACAACATAAAATATCACTTGGTATAATAATTGGTTTATGGGTGAAACTTTTTGCAAATGGTTTTACCACTTTTGTAAATGACCAATATGAGCTTTAAAATGTTTAGAGCCTAGTAGAAACCACTTTTTCCAAATAAAACATCTTTTGCATGATTGCATGCATTGCCTTGTTTCTATTATTTTATGTGTGGTAAATTTGTTTGAATGCTAGTTGAATATGTGTTTGCTTGATTGAATTGTAGTGAAGTTAGAGGAGTGTGATATTTACAAGAACAAGAAGTGAACCAATATTATCTACTAAAAAGGCAAGTGACACTATCATCCATGTCCTACTATTTTCATTACACTTAGTGGATTTTTGTAACATGCATGATAGGACTACTATATTTCTATGCTATGCTATATCCTATTAGGATATCCTTATATCTTCCTTAGTGAAAACATTGTAGTTGTAGTATGCTTAGCCCTGCTATATATTTGGGATGGGATACATGAAATGATTGTATGAAGTGCTGGAAAAATATATGTTTTATATAATAAAACAAGTACTCAATGAACCACCTGGGTGGAAAGAGGATACTCAAGTTTTGGACAAGGTGGCAACAAAGGGAACCATGTTTATATGGCTATCTTTTTGTATGTGCACTAGATGAAAACCAACCAGGGACTTAGAGATTGAACATGTTTCTCGTACAGTGGCTTCCATGTACAGCCACATGCTAAATGGGCTCTGGCTTAGTCAACTACATAGTGGAAGACCCATACATTGGCATCTTCAGGTTAACTAGAATTGTGTAGGGAAACATATCCCTACATTGGTGCCTGGTAGACAAGCTAGCATTGTGTATTCGGAGGACTCCTATGGAAAGACTTTGTCACATTCTTGATCTGCCGGTACTCCATTTTGGTGAGTACTTATCCAGCGGCCACTGGTGGCGTCAAGACGAGATTGTGTCATGTGGGTAAAGTGTACAACTTCTGCAGAAGACCAAAATTCTAAGTACTTAGCCGTGTCCCCGGTTATGGACAACTCTGAGAAACTAAGGCCTGAAGATATGGAAGATCTCGACATTCCAATTTCTCAAAGTAAAACTTGATGGTGACGCCAAGGGATTGGAAGCACTTGGAGTTTTCCAAGGAGTCTAGAAGGATTTGTCAAAAGATCAAAACTATTTTGAAAAGATAGGATAAAACTATATTGCTTTCTGCAAAGGAGCCTAAACCCTACTTAGCCAAATATGCATGTAATGATAGCATCCACTCATTTCCACATAGTAGTGAAACTTGCCAATACAATTCAAATGTATTGACCCTTGTGGCTGCAACTTATTATGTTGCAGGTTTGGCTGATGTTAGTGATGTGTGTTGAATAGGATTACAAGTCTACAACCAGCATGATTACCTGTGGCACTTTGAAGATGAAGGACTCCATGCTATAGTTATTTCTGCTGCATTGTAATGAGATAGCCAAATGAGCTATGTAAGATGTAATGAATTATTTTATTCCTGGTTGTAAAGTTGTATTATGACCTTTGTTTCTTGATATTACATCTTAACTATGGATGCTAGCTATTGATCCAGGGACTGGCCTTGTAAACACATGGATCTCTACCTTATTAAAGGTTGGGACCTCTACAGAATCTATCCTAGAGATTTCAAGTATAAGAATAAGAAATCAAGCTCAACCACAAACACTAAACCCTCATACCAGCATCACTGGGTTTAGTGTTATTTTTGCAACTTAGATCATTTTCATTTGATCCTATCAGATCAGGGCACATCTCTCAAAGAGAGAGTAGCATCTCTAAATCTATAAGATTCAAACAAACTAATACCCAACTAACTAGGAATCACATCCTAGGGCCTCAGACCCACATCATATGCAGGAATGATAATAAAAGCTTCCATATAATCTTATCAATTCTAATCACAAGTATAATCAAGCTAAGCCTAGAAATAACAAACCCAATCACTTGTGTGCCAAAATAAAATGGTATCACAAGGACAAGTTCTTAATGAGATAAAATCATCTTTGCTTAGTTCCCACAGGAAAAGGGACAAATCATTATATATCATTTTCCTGAAGCTAAGTGCCAGGAATTAACATTTAAAAGGAATATATACCTCCACCGAAAATCATTACATATAATGATTTGATTCAGAGGTATCATCTCAAACAAAACCATATTATAATTGCAGTAATCAACCATTGAGAGAAAACTACTATTAGTATGAGTAATCTGACAGTAGAGTAAACTCTCAGACCAACAACATAATCCAATTAAGGATTTGATTGAAAAAACTAGCATGGATCATGATGGATTACCACTAGGACAAATCTTACAGGCAACTAGTAACATCAAAGCTACTATCAATCCTTAACCATAGCAAGCAATCATTTCACAGGATCAAATCTGATCAACACTTGATCTAAAGCATCATAGATATGATCAACAGGGGATTATGAACCCTAATCAGAGCAAGAACACTAATCCAGAGATGAACTCAACCAACACCTAGTCACTCGACATGAAATCCACTAGATACACAGGTAGAATCATGGCAGTAGCATGGACAAACACCACAGAGACCACTTACCTAAGGTCCTCGCTGATGAATCCAAGAGGAAGCAGAGGGGCCGACGAACCGCGTCGGCACAGGGAGCACCCAGAGGGGCGCTGCAACTTGCACCTGCCACGGCAGCGGCCGCAGTAGCGCACGAGACCAGCACACCACCGCAGGCGGGATCGCGGTGGCGGCGACAACAACTTTTCCGAACCCTAGGGTTCGAGAATACGGTGGAAGTGACCACATGGAAGCCCCAAAGACAAATCCAAGTGGATAGAACGAAAGAGCATCGTCCACAACCCCAACCCGCACCACGACAGCGGCCAGGACGACCGACAACGGCGAGAATAGACAGTGGCGGCATCGCCGACCACGGGGGCAAGTGAGAGGAGGAGATAAGGTCGAGGGAGAGAGAGAGGGGAAGAGTGTGCTGGGTGGGCCAAAACCCTTCGGGGTAGTCATTTGACCCTGCCCTATTGGGCCACCTCGGCCCACTAAGCCCAAGGGGCCAGCCCAAGTTATTTGATAATTCTTTTGATCAAATAGAAAAGACCAAAATGCCCATGACCTAAATAAAATTATAGAAATAAAAATAAAAGTCCAAAAATTATAAATAAAATATTTTTGGATTCACAATAATCCATTCTGTCCAAATAAAATAAGATATCAAATTTTGGACATTAAAATTTTTATAAGAATTTTGTAATTTAAAAATTCCTTATAGAATTTTATAAAATTATTGAAATGTGATAAAAATAAATAAAAATAACTTTCGTTATTTATTAATATTATAGTATTTTTGAAAAATACTAAATAAATATTTAGTAATAAAATTAATGTATAATGAATAATTCATAAAAGAATTATTAAATCAATAAAAGTCAAATAAAGAGAAATAAAATAAAATAACTCAATATATGTTATAAATATTAAAAAGAAATATTTATAAATCCTTTATTACTCAAAAAGGAACTTTTGGGGTAAATGCATATAAATTTAAATAATGCATTACATTAGTTGCATAATCATTTTGCTTCCTTAAATATTGTCCTTACCGGGCAATAATGATGTTTTTGTAGAAATAGAAGCTCAAGGTCTAGTGCAAGCATCAGACTTCACTACCTTGCCATCACAAGCCAAGTTTATCACTTGCTCATGTCCTTTGAAGAGTCTTTATCAACGTATTTGCAAATTGTGTGTTATCATATATGCTATAAAAGAAATAAAATATTATTTTCATAAACAAAGAAATCTTAGATATCATCCTAAGTGGTGATATAATGGAGCAATAGAACTTAGAGTTATAATTGCAACAATGATGATCAAGTAGGGACTGAATAACCCCTGACATCAGTGATTCTAGCGTCGTATATTACGCGTAGCCATGAGATTTGGAATGGGACAGAGAAGTCAGTTGTATCTTCTTCCTCTCGCATGAAACCGGATATGCAGGTTGTGGCTGTTATCCTTGTAGCGTGCATATTAATTGGTAATTCGTAGAGGATATGCAGCATATGGGTGGGAACCCTCATCGTCCCACGATAGTTCTGGCATCTAACGGTTTGTACAAACCATTGCCGTAATTCATTATGTGGGCATGGTGTACACCAAGGAGGCATGCAGGGTCGCGAAGGGGCGGTGATTGGCTTGGACCAACTACTAGGCCCCACATCATGGAATTGTAGACGGGAAAGTACGCCCGGTTGTGCAACAAGGAGTTGATCTCTCATGGGTAAAGTAACGCACCTCTACAGAGTGTAAGAACTGTAGCTTGTTACTCCCTGTTCCGGGAAGGAGCTACGAACGAGGCAGGAAAGGAACTCCATGAAAGTTCTGGTCAACCTGTGAAGGCTGATTGTCATAGTTTTTCGGAATAAAATCAATCTTTGAAGAAAGATGTACAAAAACTACATATTGCCAAGGATTTATAATCCAAGGTGGTAGTTAGAGCATCAAACTTCCCACCTTGCATATAATGAACTTGTTGGGTAACGCTGTTACTCATTCTTTCCTTTGAACCCTTGCTTAGACTCTGAGGATCCCGAAGACGTGCCAATGTATGCAGCCGAATGCCAAGAAGACGTGTTCTACGAGGAACCGGATCTATCCAGAGGAGTTGAAGGCGTGGACTACGAGATCCGCTATGGTGTCGATGAGAACAATTCCACTGGTGTGTCTAGTTAATAGTAACTAACGGAGCCGAGCAGCATGAACTCTATAGAATAAGCTGTTGAGCCCCACTCCTAGTCGGAGTTGTTACTCTTAAGTTTCCGCTGAACACTTTATATTTTGGTTTGTAAGTTGGATCTTTTGGAAGTCTTGAACTTCCGGTATTGTAATAATAATAATGTGTGTACTTTTGTAATATGGACCCGCAATGTTTCTGTTGTATCACTCTGAGGGATATGATATTTACGGAACGGTGTTCTATGAATGTCATGTCAACGACTATAGTGTACTACACATGCAGTGGTATGCTGGGTCATCGCAGTAATCCTATTGGATCAAGTAATAATAATCACTAAATAATATCTCTTAGTTAGATGGAGATACTAAGAGGATACTTATAATACAACTGTAATGTTGTATTGATGAAAGCCTTGATTAGCCAACTGAAAACCTAAGCCATAAATGATCAAAGGATTATAATGATCATGCTCAAGTCACTAAGAGTGATTGATTGTATGATTCATAAGTGACATTGGTGGTTAGAACATGATTAAACCCTAGTATAGATATGCTATCCTAGATGAGTCATGACAAGTCACAATTATACAACGTGAAGTTGGAGTATGAGTTGCCGAGGTAACTAAAGAAAATATAGTATGACTAAGTTGATGCTAGATCAACATTGGATTATAGAAGTAGTATATTCCTCTTAGAGAATATTAAACACTTGAGGAAAGTAGAATTTGATATATACATCTATTGGAGGAATATTAGTGGTGAATGATAAAGGAAGAGTCTGAATGGAGTTAACTGTAAACATTTGTTGGATTGGAGATTATAATTAGTAGAGTAGTTTGATATAACCAAGTGTAGATATTAGAAGATTATGAAAAGCTTCAGTGACAAGCTTCTGAGATTTATAAGTGACATTATTAAGTAATTTATTAAGAAAGGGAGTAATCAGTCAAGTGGAATTGGAATTATCAAAAGCATTCTAGAGAAGAGAGTTATCTCTATGATAAGATCATATAGAGCTTTACTGTCAAGCTCATTGGATTTACAAATGGATTTAGAAGGAGGAAGTATTGGTAAGATTATAATAAGTAAAGCTCATCATGTTAACACATGATGATAGATGTGAAGTAGTAGTATATCTAGGAAAGGAATTCCTTAATTAGAAGTCAAGAATTATGAAGCATGGAAGATAGGAATTCTTGGTAAACATTCAACCTTAAAACTTAGTACTAGCAGGAGACTATCAAAATTCACATTAGAAGACAATCTAAATATTTTAAACCAGATGGAATGTTATTCCTGGTCATAAAATGAAAGGAGATGTTCTTTAACCATTAATAGTAAACAATATTCACAAATGAACAGAAGGATAGTAGATCCTCTAGAGATATAGTAAATACTGGTAGTGTAAAACCCTAAATCGTTACTACATGATTATTAAGTGAACTTAAAGGACACTTGGGAAATACTTGATATATACCAATACATATTAACTCTTATGTATAATTCATCTACCATAGTGTAACCATTTTTTCTTTCTAAATAGCCATTAGGGCATTCCCAAGAAAATAGTTTTAAACCCTAAAACCAAGTGGGTTTCTAATAGTGGTATCAAAATGTTAAAAACCATCATAACCATTGTATGAGGACATCTATAAAAAAAATGGCCATCATCGATTATTTAATACACTCAAATTCCATTAGTATAAATATACTTGAAAACCATTTTATAGAGAATTGTTAAGATAATAAGCAAATTTTAAAACCCTATTTCTTATTTATTCTACCTAATAACTTACCTCTCATTTAATCATGAATATTGAAAATTACCAATCATATTAAGGGCAATCAACTAATTATAATGTCCTATGTAATATTTGAAAAAAATTGTACAAAATATTTGGTATTAAAAATTCTACTAAAATATAAATTGAAAAGGATTTGTAAAAACAGAAAATAGAAATAAAAAAGTTAAACAACCAGAAAAAATAGGAGGAATCAGTTTCTGGCCCGAGGCCCATTCCCTCAGCTCTCTACCTGATGCCCGCGTGCAGCAGCAGACACATTTTGTCGGGTTTGCAGCAGCCCATCACCAGCCCACTTCATCCCAAGCCCGTATACCTCTTCGTTGTCTCACTGGCAAGCGGGACCCTCGCGAGGAGAGAACTATCGTCTTTGTCTTCCTCTGCCTGATCGACACGCCGTCGGCGAGCCCTGTCGCCGCCGTCATTGTGGACCGTACGGACGCGAGGACCGACCCTTAGCATCGCCCTACTCGCCTGGAGTCCGTATCCACCTGTCCCATCAAGATTCGTGCTCGAATCGAGCACACAACCGCCGCCGGGCCTCGACCGTCCTCGCCGTCGTGCCGACGTGTCCGAGCCTACCGAGCCATATAAGACAGCCGCCTGAGACCGTCTCGAGCTCCTGGTCAATCTTCATCCTCTGTTTTTTCCCTCTCACTCTCTATCTTCCTTTCCAACCTGACGCCATCGCCGGTGAGCTTCGGCTAGCCGTCGAAATAATCCACCTCGAAGTCTGTGGTGTGGATGAGGAGAAGCACCGTGCTCCGTAGATCATCTGGTGGAGCAAAACATCAAGGGGAGCTCCGAGGAGGGCGAATTTCACCGTTCCCTTTCATTGGTCTTCGCCGGAATTCTTGATGGAGAACTCTCCTCCGACTGCGCCAGTCCTCATCGACCACTGTACAAGTATCAGGGTGAGCTTGCGCATCTCCAGATCCTATTTCCACTTGCTAGCTCTCGTTGTAGACCTAGTGTCTTAGAGCGCCGCCGTCGGCCGCCGCAAAAGCTCGTCGCCGGTGCACTTCCGGTGACCAAATGAAGCGACATCACCACCAATAGATTCGCCTTGGTCCCCTCTGTCCGACAACACCAATCTCGATCGCTAGGGCGTAGTAGTTCGCCGCCGGTGACCATGAACTGGCGATGGAGGCCGCGCCGACGTCATCATGACATCGAGCTTCCATCATCTCAGCCTAGTCAGTGGTTTGATACTGCCCACGTGGCATCCAACGTGGCCAGTGTTCCACCTGTCTGTGGGACTGGGGGCTAGGTTAGGGTACGGTATAAAAAGATTAAGTGAAGAGATGACGTTAGCAGTGATGCAGTAACTAATTTAGTAATTTTATTTTAATAATTTCAGAAAATTATTAAACCTTAAAATTTTAATATTTTTTGTTTTATAATTCAGAAAATTATTTTTAATATATGAAAATGTTTCGGAAATACATTTGTACTACATAACCTATCTAGCCGTTCACATGCTGAAAGTTGTGTTGAGCTTATGTTCATTTTATGCATTTTACCAAAGGGAGAGAATGCCGGGAATGCGGCTGCAGAGAGGCAGCATCGCAGCGGAATCCTGGAAAAGTGAACCAAAGGACTGGGCCTATAGACTAGCTCACGAGAAAATGGACAGCAACGAGACTAGTAGTATTGCATTTTTTTACTGAACCCGTCCCTAGATGTCTGACATCTTCTTTCTTCCTAAACCGTGATCTGCTTCCATTGTTGTCTCCCCTCCCGAGCACTATCCCCCCCTCCCCCCCGGTTAGCTATGAGCTGGCTCTTATCTCCCTGCTCTTAGTAGTCGTGCCGCCTGTTTGCAACCTGTTTGCAACCATGATTGCAGTTTTCATGTATCTAGCTTAGCCCTGATGTATCCTAGTGTGTGGCGTGATGCCTCTAGTAGTAGCATGCCATGTATCGATAGCTGGCTTTTGATCTATCCTAATTAATCCCCCAACTGTAGCTCTGATGTAATTTAGCTGGAACTAGCAATGGAAACGAGATCAATGAAAAATGTTGTTTTTTTCATTATGAGTCATTGCTACATTCAGACAGATCAAGACAGTTTATGTGGACCATATCAACACTGAATTGACTCTGGTCCAGACAGCCTGATACCACAGCACGGGTCAGTTTTTCATTCCCAGCTAGCCTAGTGCGTCTGGATGGAGGCGCACCTCCATGGCGTGCTTGCCGCGGAGCTCCGCGGCGAGGGAGCCCTTGGCACGGTCGAGCTAGGCGTCCTTGGTTCGCAGCTTTACCTCCAGCTTCCGCGTCGTGCACAGATGTCACTGCTCCTCTGCGTGCGTGGAGAGGAGGGTGCTGCCCACCGCCGCAGTCTCCCTGGCCGCGCCGGCCGGGTCCTTCAGGAACCTTCGCTTTGTGTCCGGGAGCCTGGTGAGCTCCGCGACCATCGGCGGACTGAATCGTCTCGGCGTCGTAGGGGAACCGCGCGCGCTGCAGCTGTGCACCGCCTTCGCCGCCGAGACGCCGCGACGAGGTGTCCCGACAGCTTGTGCTTGCTCAGCGACGGCATGGTTGTTGGTTTGGTGGCGTCCATGGAGCTGTTATAGTCATCCCCAGCGAAGAACGCCGGCTCCTTCATCTCCCTGGCCCCAGCCTGCGCCGTGGCGGAGTCAGAGCGATTCCCTCCCACCATCTTGGTGAAGGAGCGCGCCAGGTTCAGGCCTTTCTGCTGCTGCCGCTTGGTGATGCGTGGGCGGACGCGTGGGCGCCATCGGCACCTCCATTGGTAGATGGACTAGAGGGTAGGACTTGCCGGAACAGGCGGGCGGCGCGCATGTCTGACTCCGCCGGAAAACGGTAGGTGAGAGAACTCGCCGGAGCAGACGAAGCCCCCGCCGTAAGGAGCTTGGGCTGGACTGAGCTTCAGTGACGTGCTAGTCATAAGTCACGGTGAGACTTAGCCATCATATCTGCCATCTATTCCTGATCCAACGCTCAGAAAAAACCTAAGGCAAAATCCACCAGGACTTGGTTGTTTCAGGCTTTCAGCACAGACAACGCGCGAGCATACTCGATTTGGCGGGACCAGATTGATTTCTCCCGCGCCGTTCCGTTGAGGCGGGAGGCGAGGGATTCGCGGCGGACAGAGCAGCGCCTCCGGGGAGAAAGAGAGACCATCTGCCGCGCTCAGTCGCGCCTCACCTGCGCCGTTAGTGTCGGGATTCCGCCGCCTCCTCGCCGTCCGCGCCACGGCCACCGGCGGCTTCGACCTTCTGCTCATCTGCGCTTCTCCTACAGGCTCGAGGAGTACTTCCTCATCTACTTTGACAAGAGATTCCAGCTGGACGGAGGTAATCCCAATTTTAGTTCACGCACAAGTTTACCTATAGGCCGGCCGACAAACTAGCTGAATCTGATGGATTTTGTCTTGGATGTTTTCTGAGCGTTGGATCAGGAATAGATGGCAGATATGGTGGCTAAGTCTCACCATAACTTATGACTAGCACGTCACTGAAGCTCAGTCCCGCTTGGGATATGGATGAACTCTATCCTCTCATAGCACGGGATGGACAAGGGTAGGACGCAGGAGGAAATGAAAAGGCTACCCTGCTACTCGCCATCAACGGCGTAAAGGCAGGAGGAAGTCACTCGGGATGTGACAGGATAAATTGAAAAGAGAGTTCACAGAATGTCTTGGTGCATAATGGACACGGATCTTGATGGATGCACGAGCGGACAGGATAGGTCACATACCCATGTCTACAAGCACAAAATCCGTTCTCAAAATGTTTAGAAAAATAAAATCTATAATTTAATTTTATTATCATATATTATTATGTTAACTATTTAAATAATTATTATTTAATAAAGATTTTATAAGTAATAAAACTTTGATAATTCATATTTTAATATTGATAAATGATAAAAAATATAAATATTATACCAAAATTCTTAGAAAAATAATAAAAACTATAATTTAATACTATAATAATGTATTAATATTTCACTTAATTAAATATCTATTATTTATTAAGTGTTTATAAGTAATAAATCTTATAAAAGTCATATCTTAATATTTAAAATTTAGAAAAATATATGTAATATACCCAAATTTATCACAAAAATAATATCTACATGTTAAAAATATAACATTCCACTTTTGAAGCAAGTAAAAGATTAATACTCTAATAACTTGAATTTAAATCTAATTCCTTAATTGATAATTCATATCAGGATAAATTAAAAATTTGCTAAAAGTTCTAAAATTAACCATTTGAGGTTTAGAAATAGTATAAGTATTAAGATATTATTAATATGAAATCCAAATGGCTCAATACATTTTAAATACAATCCTATTAAATTATCATTCATAAATAAGTGTATATTATTTTTCCAATAGGATTCTTATGAAATTATTAAATCTTCAAGATCATTATTTTGACTTAATAAAAACCTTTTATCATTACTTCAACCACAAGTTTATAAACAT
This sequence comes from Avena sativa, assembly GCA_916181665.1. NCBI lineage: Eukaryota > Viridiplantae > Streptophyta > Magnoliopsida > Poales > Poaceae > Avena > Avena sativa. The sequence continues at coordinate 97,609,193 of OV702294.1, forward strand.
ACAAAAAAAATCCAAAGGTACTTCTTAAGTTGTTAAGTAATATTGTTTCCATATTTATAACTTATACCACTCAATTGTAAGGAGGTAAGTAATTCTATTCAACTATAATGTTAAGCAAGCATTAATCAAATAGAAGAATTATCATTCTTAATTAACCTTAAAGAAACATTATGAATTGAACAAATTATAATAATCTAATGACTAAGATAGATAAGTCTCAACTACTAGTGTGGTTATTATCCAAATGAAGTAATTATTTCTTACTTAAGAACTATAACTTGTAAGATCACCTAAGAATGTTAACTTAAAGTTTAAATTTAGTTTAGTAAACTTTTCTTCAAAAGTTATTCTTTTAAAATACATTATAAAGCAAGACATAAGCATTCTATGAAAGCTCTAAATGATGAACAACTCTTATATACATAGTCTTTAGATACATTCCACACTTGAGTATTCTATTATTGTGTGTACTTTATTATACTTACATGTTGTTTCACACACACTCACAAGCCTTAATAAGAAGCACAAGTGTGAAACTTATCAAAAAGAACAATGCATTAAAAAAAACCACTTCCAGTTTCCAAACCCTAGATCAACGCTTATTCTGGGTATTCGAGTTTATTAAATTGCATTACATTACTTATGCATAAAAGCATATTGCTTCTGTAAACATTAGTCCTTACCGGACCAATGGTGATGTTTTTAGATATTGGATCTTATATTGTCTCAAAGACCGTGAGTGCATAATCTTGCAATCACAAAAGGCAAGTTCACACTTGCTCATGTCCTTTGATTATTTTCTATCAAGTATTTGCAAATCAAATGATGTCGTCACCTGCATTTCAAAAAGGTCAGAAAACACTATTTTTGATAATAATGTGAACTATTGGTTACTAATCCAGGGTGATCAGCTAATCTATTAAGTCTAGCAATTGGAATATCACTACACAGGAATATATCATCTAGGACTTAACAACCAATGTCGCTAGTGATTCTTGCGCCGTATATTACGCGTTAACTATGGGATTTGGAATTGGACGGAGAAGTCGGCTATATCTGCTTCCTTTCACATGAACGGATGACCATCTCGTGACGTTGTTGTACCTTACGAGGCTCAGCATGGGTGGGACCCCTTAGTTCCCCACAATATTGGTGTCTAGACTATTCCTGAGAGACGGTCGTAGGTATGTCCTCATATTGATGGGGCCGACCAGGTTCTTGTCTGCTCACTAGAGTCCTCAAGGAGTCAACCATAGTTATATCTGCTATGCGAATTAACAGAGGTCATTCTGCTTGGGGGTCGTGTTCTATGTGGGGTCGCGGAGAAGGGCCGTGATTGGCTTGGATATTAGGTTGGGCCTCAAACCATGGAAGATTGAACGGGGACATACTCCCGGTCGTGCAACAAAGCTTAAGATCTCTCATGGGAAAATTAACACACCTATGTAGAGTGTAAGAACTGTAACTTGTTACTCCCTGTTCAGGGAAGGAGCTGCGAACGCTGTAGGAAAGGAACTCCATGAAAGTTCTGGTAAACCCGTGAAGGCTGACGGACATAGCTTTTCGGAATAAAAGCAACCTTTGAATAAATGTTTATGAAAACCTACATTTCCTACGACCTATGGTCTGTGGCTGTAGATATAGTGCACCAAACACTCCTTTTTAGTGAACTTGCTGAGTATACTCGTACTAAATGTTTCTTCTTAACCCTTGCTAGATTCTGAATCCAATACAGATGACGTCTACATCAACTTATGCTCAAGGGAATCGTCATCAACAGCTCAAGTTCTTTAGTGAATTCAATGAATTCAACATATCCATCAACTAAAGTGAAGATGAAGTTGCTGATTAGATAGAAATATAATCTCTAGCCATAGAACATATTTTTGTAAGGTATTGCAATAGCAGTAATGCAAGCCAGATAGTTAGATGCTAATCTTATTAGCATGATAGTTATGAGTTGATTATTTCTGATTCTTCTGTGTAAGAAGTTTATTCCTTTCTCTTTAACCTAGAGTGTTCTCTAGATCTTTTGTAAAGAGTTGAGTTGTAACCTATAGTCATGTCTTGGACCTGCTGTGTTTTTGTTGTACTACTCTGAGGGATATAATACTAGTGAATGGTGTTTCATTGGTGTTATGTCAATGACTATAGTGTACTACATCATGTAGTGGTATGCTGGGTCACCGCATTGCAAAACCAGTTCGCGATGTTGCTTCCATTGTTTTTCAACTTTTCTTTCTATACGAATGCATTAAAATTGATGGTAGGGGCCGCCATGATCTGCAACATATTTACAAAGAGTTTAGACTAAGTTTATGATAAATTGAGTTCATATTTAATTCTTAAATTAACTAGGTGAACTCCCACTCAAAACAGCACCCCTCACATTGTTTTATTGATCACACGAACCAAATTCACTACACCAAGTCCGATCATCACGAGAGATGATGTATCTTCAAAGGCGAACAATCAACATGTTCATCATATCAATCATATGACTCATGCTTTACCTTCCGGTATTTTGTGTTCCGAGACCATGTCTGTACATGCTAGGCTCATCAAGGTTAACCTTAGTATCCGCATGTGCAAATCTGGCTTGCACCCGTTGTATGCACACATAGAATCTATCACACCTGATCATCACATGGTGCTCCGAAACGACGAGTCTTAGCAATGGTGCCTACTAAGGACGAACACTTTATTACTTGATATTTAGTGAGAGGGATCATCTTATAATGCTACCGTCGCAATCTAAGCAATACAAGATGCATAAAAAGGATTAACATCACATGCAATTCATAATATGTGATATTATATGGCCTTTCTTCTTGTGCCTTTGATCTCCATATTCAAAGCACGAACATGATCTCCATCATCACCGGCGTGGTGTCAAGGTCAATGGCGTCGCTTCATGGTTGTCCTCCACTAGTAGCAACTATTACAACTACATTGATGAATAGACACGCAGGTCTTAAACGAAATTTAAAGACAACCATAAGGATCCTTCCGGTTGCCAACTTACAATAAGGATCATTGCATACATCATATATAATCACAATCACAGCATGGCCATATCACATCACAGCACAAGCCCCTGGAAAAACATGTGTAGACGCCTCTAATTTTCTTTGCATGTTTTACGTGGTTGGGGCTTTCGAATAAGAACTGTTCTAACTTACCAACATGAACCACAACATTGATACAAGTATTGTCAAGTGCCCGTTGTAAATTGAATCTTCACTATGGTGGGAGAGACAGACACCCACAAAGCCACTTGTGCAATGCAAGTTGCATGTTGAGCGTGGAGAAAGTCTCATGTACGATGACATGTAAGGTTAGCCCGGGCCGCTTCATCCCACCATCCTGCAAGATGCAAAGTACACAAAAAGCAAGCGACAACAAAAGCATCAACGCCCATAAAACCATTGTGTTCTACTCGTGCAACAGATCTACGCATAGAGTCGGCTCTGATACCACTGTAGTGTTCGCAGCATGGAAAACAAAAAAAATTCTATCACGGGAACACTCAAAACCAAGATCTATTCTACGAGATTGGTGAAACGAGATTGTAGAGAACTAACCCTCGAAGATCCAAAGCGTTTAACGAGATTCAGATCTCGTTGTTGATGTAGTCGATCACTTTCTGATCTCAAGATCACGTAGATGATCCTTCTGGCGCCACATTTCGGCAGCACTTCCGTAGTCGGTCACATGTATGGTAGTCGATGAAGACCTTTCAGTCCCTTGTTCTAGCAGGGCAGTGGAGGTTTTAGATCTCCTCGTAATCCCAACAACATGACGGTGTGGTGGTGGTGGAGGAGAAGATATTACTGCAGGGTTTTGCCTAAGTCGGAGCAGTGTATGGAGGAGAGAGGGGAGGCGCCAGCAGCTAGGGTTTGGGGTGAGGTGCTATGGGGCTCCCTCACCCCTCCTTATATGGGTGGGGGCTGTGGCCAGGGTTCCCACCCCTGGCCGACTCCTTCCCCAACTCCTCTAGGCCAGCGACAAGGAAGGGGAGAGGGAGAACTTATCCCTCAAGGTTTCCCTTTCCTTCCCTAACTAAGATTTGACTTTTGAAACTAGGATTTGACTTTTCAAACTAGAGTTTGTTTCTCTCTTCCTAGTCCATGGCCGAGTTGGCCTAGGGTATGATGAGCCCAGCCCGTCGGGGTATGGTGCATTCCAAGTACCCCCTCCCGGGGTGGTGGACCTTCCAGAATATTCTAGAAGCTTCCGGTCAAAACACCGAAAACATTTCCGAACCCCGGAAATTGACTTTCCTTATATGAATCTTATTCTCCGGACCATTTCGGATCTCCTCTTGATACCCTGGATCCAATCCATGACTCCGAACAACATTCTATCTCCAACTCACATTCCATATCTACTCAAACAACATCGAATCGTGAACTATGTAGACATGATCGAGACACCTCTCCGATCAATAACCAATAGTGGGATCTGGAAATCCATAATGGCCCCCACATATTTCTATGATGACTTCATGATCGAATGAACCATTTACATACGATACTAATTCCTTTGTTGTGTGATACTTTACTTATCCGAGGTTTGATCGTCGGTATCTCTATACCTAGTTCAACTTCGTTACTAATAAGTACTCTTTACTCGTTCCATGATATGACATCCCTTGTGACCTAGTCACATGCTTGCAAGCCAATTGGATGACATTCCACTGAGAGGGCCCATAGTATATCTATCTGTGATATGGATGGACAAATCCCACTCTTTATCCATGTGCTTCAACAAATACTTTTAGAATACCTAATGCCAATTTATAACCATCCAGTTACGAAGTGGTGTTTGATGTCATCAAAGCATCCATCCGGTGATGGTGATTAACATGATCTCATGGTAGAAGGATTAGGTTACTATGTATTTGAAACCTTGTAGCAAACAAAATCTAAATGACTTTGATCTTACGCTACGCTAACTATAGGAGTGTGTCCATCACATCATTCTCCTAATGATACGATCTTGTTATTAATAACATCCAATGTCCATGATCAGGAAACCATGATCATCTATTAATCAACAAGCTTTTTCAACAAGAGGCTTACTAGGGACTCTTTTATGTTTACAAAACACACAAGTATTAATGTTTCCAGTTAATACAATTATAGCATGGGATGTAAACATTTATCATAAACACAATGATATAATAATAACCATTTTATTATTGCCTCTTGGGCATATCTCCAACACTTCTTACATAGTTGACCTCGTTAAGATGGTTTGCTTGTAAGACTTCCAAGAAACAGTGCCACCATCAAGTGTAAATATATATCCACTCATTTCCTATATCTCGTCAGCATCAAATATCCAATTTGAATCATTATAACCCTCCACTACCCTCGGATACCCCGTATAGTGAATTCCATAGCTTGCAATGTCTTTTAGATAGCGCATAACTCTCTCAAGAGCATGCTAGTGATCATATCCCGTATTTGCAAATCGACTGAGTTTTCTTATAGCAAAAGCAATGTCAGGCCTCATGGCGCTAGCTAAATACATAAACGAGACAGTAATTTGAGAGTATCTCAGTTGATCTATAATAGTTCCTCGATTCTTTCAAAGTAACACACTAGGATCATATGGTGTAGGAGAAGACTTGCGGTCTGATGAGGATACATTCATAGAGTACTATGATTCTGCTTGTTTAAGATGGAAGGAAATATTGAGCCTCATTGAAAAATATCACAAGGTGAACTCATTCCTAGTTGGACATGATACTTTGATTTATAAGATCAAACTTTATACTACCTAAATCATGGTGTTATTGTTTTACTAGATTTGGCATCTATCAGACTAGCGCCAACGGGAGAAGAGGGAGGAAGGCGACCGAGAGATGGAAGGCTCATGGCCTGCAAGTGCACAGGTTCGTCAGAGAATGTTTTCATGGAAGTATAAATTCCAATTTTTATATCGATCCCAACAAGGAGCTTCGGCAAGTGTTTTTAGGCGGCATTTCAATCACACTCAAGGTGTCACCGGTCTTGAGTGAATTGACTGTAAGTGTTTATGGTGGAGGGTTATGAGTAAAAGATAGAGAAAACTTGTGTACGAAATAAATAAGGAGTAAATTGCATAAAAGTAAAGACGAGAAAGGTATTTGGAGGTCCTACAGATGAGAAGTTAGGCGTGGAGAGAAACGGTTCATGGTAATAGTGAAAGTGCCAAACGGATAAAGTGGAATACGTGATTATGATATTTCTTATTTGTAAGTGACACGGCAAGCAACCCATATACCGACTAGGAGTCCTCATGGACAATTCTTCCTAGTTCCAATGATACATATGTCTGTTACCACGGAAATGGTCAGCACATTAATTAAGTTCTTTCAACCAGATCAAGGCTTTAATCTTGATGGTTCCTTGTTGTCCTCGAGTAGTGCTAGCTCCTCATTGATATCGGTCGTGTCACTCGAGGGTCACCAATTCACTAGCATACAAGTTCATACCTATGAGATCTCTGGATCATGTTACCTTGGCCCTTAAATTAGATAACAAGCATTAGGAAAACATATATAATCATTATCACAAATTGATAAACACTACAACAATCACAAATGGATGAACATAAAGAAGGCATGACACATCTCACCAATTCCCTACATCTCCCACGCCTATGGGGATTTACTCAGACATGAGAGGAAGACAAAGCAAAGGCATACTTGTATTGCAAATATAAATCATCTCAAAGTTATCATAGCAAAACACAATAGTGTTTGAAGATCAAATCGAATACTAACCAAAGGTAGATCAAATATCAAACTCTAATCTTACAATTGCCAATCTCTCTCTCTCTCTCTATATATATATATATGTGGGCATGATGAAGTGTGTGTGGTTGAAGAGGTGAAGATCGTCGAGGAACGAGGGGATGTTCTTCTCCTCTTCTAGATCAGATCTCTTCTCTCTGGATGAGTTTTGCAACGGCTGTGTTCTCCTTTTCCTTATCTCCTTTTTATGAAAGTTGATTCTATTGATATAGCGGAGCCGATGGCGTGCAGTACAGGCGCATCCTGACTGCACCACATGTCATTACACGCACTGTGCTCCTCCAATGAAAGAGGCTCCAATCGGGGATTTGCTTCTTTAGGTGCAATTAGCTCATAAATGGCATTAGATCCTTAATAAATGTTCATTATTTGAAAATCATCACACGAAATGAAGGATTCGCTAATTGCCACATTAACATTAGTGGAAAGGGGTAATATTTAGTGAAATCTGGCAATAAACAAGAGGAAAATCGATAGTAAAAAGTGATGAAATTTGGAGCTATCAACTTCCCCAAGCTTAGCTGTTACTTGCCCTCGAGTGAAAAAGCTATAATGAGTAATAGCGAGGAATTGAATCAAGGCGAAAGACTTACAAGTTTGAGGTTGTATCATATTCCATTGTCTCAAATCTTGCAACCTTGAACATGAGCATAATATATCTGAACAGTTGCACTTAAGTCGAATTCCTAAACGCAAATAACTTGGTAGCTAATAATTCTTGAAACTCAAATGAGATCGTCAATAATTTGGCTGGGCTTAAGAATTAATTTCTTTTCATCACTTCCCTTATTATGAGAGTAAAAATGATAAAGGTCGCTTGAGTCAAAGTTAAGGGTGCACAAGTAGATGTCAAAAGAAGGATAATCTTAGAGCTTTTTTATTAACACCCACTTCGATAATCGCTGCTATCAAACACCTCTTCTTTTCCTTGTTTTCAAGAACTCTAATTATTCATCTTAGGTGGTGAGGTGAAACCAAAGCTATTGAAAAGCACAAAATGTTTTCATCTCCTATCTCCTTTTCTTTTTCTTCCTCCTTCAAGGATCAAAGATTGTTTTATTTTTATAAATGCTTACACTATCTTTGAGAGTACTAATACTTTTGACCATATAGCGACACATATGCCGCTCATGTCATCAACTCATAGCCGAAATCCAGGGTTATACCATAGATCGTTCAGAGTCCACCGGAGTTGTTAGCATCCCAAAGGTGTGTATGAGAAACATATAATTGTTTCCTCTCTCTCTTTTTCAGCTAGGTAAAACAGGTTTTAGCATCTCCCTCTCCCACTGTAATGAAGGGAATATGTCCGAGAGGCAATAATTAGGTGGTTATTATCGTATTCCTTGTTTATGATAAATGTTTATTTTTCATGCTATATTATATTAATCGGAAACATTAATACATCTGTGTTTAATAAACAAATAAAGAGTTCCTAGTTATGCCTCTCATATAAACTAGCTTGTTGATTAACAAGATGATCAAGGTTTCCTGATCATGGACATTGGATGTTGTTAATAACGAGGTCACAACATTAATGGAATGATGTGATGAACATTCATACGAAGTATAGTAATACGATCAAAGTAATTATGTTTAAATTTCTATAACATCATTACAAGTGACTTTAGTCCTTAGACCATGAGATCATGTCAATCACTAACATATGAAGAGTAGCTTGATAACATCAAATGTCACACCATAACAGGGTAACAATAAAGGTGGGTTCGGATACTCCGATAATGTCATGTAGAGGCTCATGAATCACGAGTGGGATTTGTCCATGTAACATCCCAAAAATATTGATCATGATTATCAAAATCTAATCACTAAAATTAGGGCTAACAAAACCTTTTGTTAAATAAAAATCAAATGAATGCATGTGTGTATGTAATGATTGTAAGAATGCATGATTGGACTTGTGTGATTGATCTAAATAGCAAGGAATGGCTTAAAGATGAAAATAACATCATCTAAAACATTTCCAAGGAGAAACAAAACAAGAGAAAATCAAAAAACAAAACAAATCAAGCAAATGGTTATTTTTGCCAATCTTGCTCACTAGGCCACTTTGAGTGTTTCTAGTCCAAGATTCTAAATAGAAACTTTTCCATTTCTCTTCACTCCTTGCAAGACCAAGTAAAAGTGAATCAAAGCCCACCTTTCAAACCTGCAGAAACATTTGGCAACTTGATTCAAATCACATTTCAAAATTGAATCTGATTCATATGTGAAGATCACCCCTTTTTAAAAAACCACCCAAACCAATTACACTTGACCAGGACCACTAACCAGAGACTCCCTAGTATGTAACCAACACATCCACCTAGTTTGAATCCAAAATTCAAATTTGAATCTCTTTCGGCCATTTCATCAAACACCTTGCAAACAGAAATCAAACAAACCACAAACACTACTGTGAGCAGTGATCAGTGCCTAACTTGTTCCCTATCGAGCTCACACTACACTCTCAATAGATCATCTAACTTGTTTACCCTCTCTAGCTCACTATAAAGCAGACCATGCCATCAATGGCAAGCAGGATGAGAGCAACATTGCCACCCCCATGTTGCCAGCGAGATAGGAGAAGCACTAGCCACGCCAACCTTGTCTGAGACACTCTCCACCGTCCATCGCCACCCCCTGTCCAAGCCTCGAGCGCAGCCAGCCCCTGGACCACACAACCCGAGCGTGCCCGGTCTCTCTGCAAGCGTGCCAAGAGCGCGCCAGAGCGTCACCCGCGACACATGCCCATAGACCGCGCGCTACCCTCGTCGCGTGCAAGAAGGATCGCCAGCACCCCAGCAACACCGCGAACATGCTCGTTTGCTGCCGCACGGACCGAAGATGCTGTGTGCCCTTAAAACTGCCATCAGATCCCGCCCAGAGCACCGCGACGTTCCTATCGCCTCGCACCGCCCCACGCCTCGCCATCAAGCCGATGAGCTTCGCCAGGAGGAAACGCACCGTAACCTACCTTTTCCCACGCCCGTAGCTCACTGTAACGACGACACCGATGAGCTCCGCCCGCGCCATTCGGTCCCCTTCTGGCACTATAAATAGAGGCCACCCCAGCCCGAATTATTCACACCATCTCACTCCCCTCTCTCTCAGAAGCACCCCACCTCACTCCCGAAGCAAGGCGAGCAGCACATCGCAGGAATTTGGCCGGAGTTTGCCGCTGCTGGAGGAGAAGGGCGTCGTTGATTGGAGTCACCCCAGGAGGAGCCACCGGTACCAGGAGGTTCGCCGTTGTCAACTTTGTCGTTCGCCCCCATAGCTGACCCTCGCCTGAGCCCCGGTGAGCCTCCCACGACCCCCACTAGACACACTAGGGCTCGACCTCGCTGCGTCCTGTTCAGGATGGACGATGAACCACAGCCATAGGATTAGAGTTTGATCGCGCGGCCCTAATCGTCACATACCGCTTTGCACCTCTCTATCTCACTGACGAGTGGGGACATCCACTTAAACCAGGCCGCGCGCGCTGTGTGCAGTGGGCCAGCCCAGTTAACATCTCGCGCAACCTAGTAATTCAAATTTAGATTTATTCTTTTAGTTTCAAACTCAGTTCTATACCTAGATTCAAAAATCAACCCAACTTGATTCACTAAACCAAAATGCATGAAACCAATTTTGTTAGAAAGGTACTGGAGTGCTTAATCCAAGCCCGTTTGATTCAATTTATTTGGAATTGTAGATCACCTATAGTAAAAATAACAAGGCAGAAGCTTTTCTGCATTCAAACATTTTTCAAAATTCAACCACAAAAGCTTTTGAGTTGATTCCAACTCTCAAAAATTACATTTAACTCTAACTTTCTGAATATATAAAATTATATAGGTTTACTTGCATAAATAATGGTTAAGCAATAAAAGAATGCCTCATAGTCCATTCTAGTCACTTTTATTAATTAAAATAAAAAGTTTAAACCTTATTAAATTGTGACACCACTTTAAATCACATTCCCAAGTACTGGAATATGTGGTGATGACATGTGTCAACATGATCCCATGTTTTAGTTGGAGAATATTAAATCTTAAGTAGTTTTTCAATGAGTAGAAACTACTTTTCCAAAGTCAAATAAATGAGACAATTGCTTTGATGATGGTAATGTTTGTGATGATCCTAGATCATCTAGTGAAAACTTTGGTGTGATAAATAGAACTAGTTAAGTATTGTGTGGTGATTGTTTACCTCGTATTTATTTATAGACGCTAGTACCGACCAAGGATACGAGGAGGAAGGAGATTACTACGAAGAGGAAGCCGAGGAGAACTTCAACCACTGCTCTGCACAAGTCAAGCCTATACTTGCAAACTTGCAAGCCTCACTGTACAAATTGACTGAGAAAGCTAATCCTTGCAAGCTTACCTTACTTGATACCCAATCCTAGTTTTACTTGCAAGCTTAGTATTCTATTCCTTTATCAAAGCTTTCTCTTAGAGTTTACTTAGTCACTTGTAGATTTTAGAAAGATATATTAAGGTAGCATAAAGAGCATAAAACTTGGCCTAAGTTAGATAACCTTGATGTCATCCTGAGGCATGGGATTGAAATTAGATAAGATACACTTGTTTACCACCCTTCATTAGTATTGACCCCCACTTGTATATGCTAGTGCTAAGCATAAAAACTGATCAACTTTAGATGGGAATACTTGGTGAAACTGGTTATGAAAACCTTAGAATGATGAGTCATTCTACTGGAATGTTTTGACATGTGTTCTTGAACAGCAGATGATTTTGATGATGAAAATGTTAAGGCATGAGTCTTAGCCCCTTTATAAAACTGATGGTTGTCTGGATGCGATACCATTCCAATTTTACCGTACAACCACAATACCCAAAGATTGGGTAGGGCTTGACTGGAAACTTATATACCTTAGTATGGGTTCCCTTGCGGCCAAGGTTTGAGCTGAGTCTACCTTGTGAAGATTGTCCACTTGTGTAGTACCCAAAATGACAGTTGGTCATGGTTGGGAGTCCAAACTCAGAGAGGTGCCTATACTAGGGAGTGTAATTGAAAGGTTAGGATTGATTATCCGCATACTAAGTATGGTGAATTCAGGATTGTTCCTAATGGATGTATCGAATGTTGTGGTGAAAGTGTACCACCTCTACAGAGTGACCATGAAGATGGAGCCTCGCCTATGCTATTGTTATTATTATGTTATTCCGCTGCTATGATTGTATTAAGACTGGATCATGTGATCCTTATTTGTGTAAGACCTTATGTATGGTTTGTAATGGATGATGTACTGTGATATCCAAATCTGTTATGTCTCGCAAAAATGGTAATCGTGGGATTGCGATGTATGGCATAACAGGCATCTGGGATTAAAAATCCGGGTGTTGACAAGTTGGTATGAGAGCCATCCTGACCATAGGAGTCCCTAGTTAGAATGGACGTTTGAATCAAAAACTTGTCTCAACACCAAGGAAGTGAGTATTTATGAAAACTTATTCTCATTCTTATCACTTAGACTCTTTCATGAAAATTCATGTTCCTCAAAAATTCTTGCAAACTTATCTAAAATTTGACACACTTGCTCACTCTACTAACTTACTCGTCATATATTCTTATATATGGACGTGAAGTATAGCAAGTTTTATCAGTTGGGGAATGGAGGAGACCTCATCTTTGAGCGTGACTTGGACTAGCTGTTGGAGATGCTAGAGCGTCCGCACCCCAAGTTCTTTGGAGCTCAGCCCAATGATCAGGAAGGAGAGGAGTTGTAATGTCTAATTGTTGCAAGTCTTAGAGGAAAGATTGAAGTCCCCACCATAGAGGGAATTCAGTTCACCATCAGAGAAAACAACTGGCTAGATGGACTTGTGATATGTCGGAAACGTATCTATAATTTTTGATGATCCATGCTTGTTTTGTATCTACTTTTCTTTGCTTTGTCTATACTTTGAGGTGTTTTTATATCTTTTCTGGAACTAACCTATTAACAAGTTTCTATAGTGCCAGTTGCCTGTTTTCTTCTGTTTTGGTTCCAGAAAGGCAGAAAATCAATATTCTCGGAATTGGACGGGACAAAAGCCAAAGTTATTATTTTCCCGGAGCAACACGGAACCACGAAGCAGATCCGGAGGGGGGCCACAGGGTGGCCGCACCCCCTAGGCGCTGGCAAGCCCTAGAGGCGCCCATAGGGGGTGTGGGCCCCCTGGACTCCCACCGACCTTGATTCTTGCGCCTATAAGAAGCCTCTGACCCAAAAACCATAGGGCATCTAGAAGAAATCCACGAAAACCTCCGTAGCGCCATCGCCATCAAAAGGGAGATTCAGGGGATAGAAAGTCTCTGTTCCGGCATCCTGCCGGGACGGGGAAGTGCCCCCGAAGCCATATCCATCGATCTCCATCACCATCTTCATCACCATTTCCGATTCCCATGATGAGGAGGGAGTAGTTCTTCCTTGAGGCCGAGGGCTCTACTGGTAGCTATGTGTTCATCTCTCTCTCTATGCATGATCTTGTTGTGGTCATGAGCTTTGTAATCAAGTAGATCTACCTTGCTACTCAAGTGCTTCATTAGATCTCTGCTCTCCCCATGTGTGTGAAAGTGACAGCGTGCACGCCATGGTGGCACTTAGGTTTTAGTCTACATAAATACTCTTTGTGCTTTAATAGATCTATGCTTTTCCCCACATGTGTGAAAGTGACAGCGTGCATACCGTGTGTGGCACTTTGGCTAGATTGAATATTTGTTATGAGTTATATTTGGAGTTGGATGTCTTTATGAAATTGTGGTGTTTGTTGGAACCATCTAGTGCTCAAGGTGACAGTGTGGGGTTATCTAGATTGGGGAAGGCCCTACCATGGATTAGAGTGTCCAACCCGAGAGTAGTTAAGAGTAGGATCATGAAGAGAGGATATTTATATGAGAGAGTGTTCACTAGTGAAAGTATGATCCCTAGGCCTTGTTTCTAAGCATTGAAACACCGTTTGCTACTAGATCTGTTGCATGTTTGCTTGCTTTAGTCTTTACCTCACCGTCAAGCTGTTTTCTAGCACCATTACCACTTTTATTTCACTATCTCTTCGCCGAACTAGTGCACCTGTATTGGGTGTGTTGGGGACACAACAGACTTCTTGTATCTTGATTGTAGGGTTGCTTGAGAGGAATACCTTTGACCACTTCCTCCCTGATTTCGATAAACCTTGGGTCATCCACTTAAGGGAAACTTGCTGCTATTCTACAAACCTCTGCACTTGGAGGCCCAACAACTATCTACAAGAATAGAAGTGCGTAGACATCAAGCTATTTTCTGGCGCCATTGCCGGGGAGGTAAGGTAAAAGGTACTCACATCCTGGTGTGTGAGTGCTCAAAGTTATTTCCTTTAGATTCTGCAATTTTGTATTTTTTTTCTTGTTTTCACTAGTTAGGCTTAATGGAAAACAACAACAAAAAATTAGAGAGCTTTATAGTGTTTATCTTGAGTTAGGACATGAAGTGTTTGAAGAGAAAATTAAAAAACCTATGGAGCTTTATTTGCATGCTAATAGCAATGTTATTAGTATGAATTCTTTGGACACCATTGTTGCTAATGCTATGGAAAAGTCTAAGCTTGGGGAAGCTAGTTTTGATGAAAATTATCTTTTTAGTCCCCCAAGCACGAAGGAGAAAATTTACTTTGATGATACTTCACCTCCAATATATGATGATTACAATGATGAATATGATATTTTAAGTCCACCCACTATTGAAGAGAAAAGTAATTTTGATTAAAATATGCCTCCTATATTTGATGATTATGGTGTTGAGAATAACAATGATAGCTATTTTGTTGAATTTGCTCCCACTACAATTAATAAGAATGACTATGCTTATGTGGAGAATAATAATTATTTTATGCATGTGGCTCATGATAAGAATGTTTTATGTGATAGTTATATTGTTAATTTTATTCATGTTGCCACTGAAAGTTATTATGAGAGAGGTAAACATGGTCTTATGTATCTCAACAATATTAAGTTTCCCCTCTTTATGTTGAAAATTTCGAAGTTGCGCTTGTTTTGCTTTCCTATGCTTGTTGCTTTGTGCTTTCATGACTTATTTATTTACAAGATTCCTATGAATAGGAAGTGGGTTAGACTTAAATGTGTTTTGAATTTGCTTCTTGATGCTCTCTTTTACTTCAATTCATATGTCTTATGTGAGCATCTTCTCAAACTATCAAGCCTAACTTAAAGGCGTTAAAGAAAAGTACTTGTTGGGAGATAACCCAAGAGTTTCCTTGATTCTTGGAAGTTATTACTTCAGTAATGACCTCTTATTATCCTTTTTGTTTGCTTTTTGTGCCAAGAAGTACCTGTAATGAGAGGGAAGTAAGATTTGGGGAGTTGCTGTCCTGAAACATATTTATGTCCTCCACCATAAAGATTCGTGAGGAGTCTCTGTAACTCGTATTAAGCTAAAACTTTACGAATAAATCCCCCAGTATGTTAGCTAACTTTAGTTAGTTCAACACTTTTTGATTTGAGCAACATAAGGTCTTCAGAAAAATCGGTTTCTACTTGCTGGTCTGTTTTGACAGATTTCTGCCATTATTTGCATTTGCTTCTTATTGATTCCTTTTTGGGTTCTTTTTGGGAAACTGAGATTTTTGAAGGAGTTGCTACAGTATCTTGTGTTTTTAGTGAAAAGTTTTGCTGTCCCAAAGCTTTGCCAGAGGTCTAATATCTTTTGAATATACTAATGTTGCTAATGAAGATTGTGTGAAGTTTTGTATGAAGGAAAATTTGCAGGTGTAGAGAAAGAATGATGTAATGAGATGAAGAATGGACAAAATATCAAGCTTGGGGATGCCACCCCGTGTCATCCCAAGAAATATTCAAGAGGTACAAGCGTCAAAGCTTGGGGATGCCCAAGGGCTTGGGCATCCCCTTCTTCATCAATAAAAATATCAGGTCTTTCTAGACACTTCGTTTTTATTGTTTCGTGCACAATTGTGTTGTTCTTGGAGCGTCTTAGTTTTTGTTTTTTGTTTTTGTTTGCTTAGTTTTCTTGAATAAAGTTGGTTGATGACAACACACCTTTTTGGAGAGAGACACACTCTGTTTTCATTGCCTAGAACACTCTAGTTTTCACACTTATTGTTCTGTGAGTGTTCTCTTTTGCTAGCACCATGTTTAGCCTTAGTTTTCTTGAGCTTTTAGCTTAGAACTTTTTAGTTCTTCTTTGTGGATTTGTGAGATAATATCACTGATCTTTATTGATTATTATCTTTGTTAGTTGTTTCAAATAAGTTGCTTGGTGTTGGAAAGGAGTAGTAAGTTTTTGCTTGCAAGTGCAAGAGGAGCTTGCATTGACTGTGACTTAGACACTAGCATGACATGCAAGGTGTTGTTTTGATCTTATGCTTCGTGATTATTTCTGTATCATGTTTTGTTCCAAACAATTGGGATTGCTTAGTGTGCCTTGAAGAAATTATGCATTGTTTTAGCATGGAAAAGCATAGTATTGTGGTATTCTCCTTTGATGCTTTGTTTGGGTTGACCTGGCACATGCTCACACCATGTTATGACTATGACAAGTCACCACATCCTCTATGATCATTTAGTCCTTGACTTATAGTACCACTCTATGCTTTGATTAGTAATGCTTTGTTGCTCTCCATGATTATGGCCATTATTGCTCTCTTAGTTGTTGCTCCCAGTCTTTTGCTAGCCTCCACTTGTGTGAGTAAGTTCTACTCATGGTTCCAACTCCCAAGAAACCAAGTTATTCCAAAGTGTCCACTATAGACTCCTATGCATGGTGTGTTACACCATTCCAAGTATATTCTTGTTTTCAGCTATCTTCCAATTAAAAAATATTTTGTTATGTGAAAACTTAGTGATTAAAGACCTCACAAACTTGATGGCACACTCTATATTCTTTTCCACTAATAAAATTGAACCATTGTGTCATCTATGTTGTATATGATTGCACTTATACATTGGAATTAGCAGAACCGTGCTATCACGGGGAACATTTTCAACATTGCACTTGTACTTTGTACTCAGTTGATATCATGCTCTTTTGTCTATGGATGTCACCGGTGTGAAATAAAGAGGGAACTTGTAAGTCCATGGAGTTTGTATTTTGTGTTAGAGAAACGCCTGGGCCGCTATCCTAAGCCATGCCTAATCATGGTGGAAACTTGCAGCATCACCATAGTGACATCTATGAAGCATTCTTCTTATAAAAAAAAGAGACACATTGAGAAAAGAGGAAAGAGAGAAAAAATCACCATATTCCCATGGTACATAAGAAGAATTGCTGAGATGCTCATTGTCTGCTTGCCTTGTCATTTTGGTTATGGGAAAGCTCCTGTACCATGTGCAAGGGGTACCCCGTTGGCGGTTCTCAATGATATGCAAATACTTACAATGACAAGAACTTACGGGAGACTAAATTTGATTAGCATGAGATGTGCCCCTCGTATTCAAGGGACTTGAGATTGCCAACTTATACTTCATCAAGCATATACTCCATCTTTGTTCACTTTAACCTTAATCACTTCAAGATGCTTATGATAGGGGCAATGAGGGATGAAAGCTAACAAGTACCATAATTTTTGGAAGCACTTTTTGAAACTTGAAATCCCTGCTTCCTTTATAAAAGGTCTTTCTTCCACCACTATTGAGTCTCCACCTTCTACCTTTAGGCACCATTAAGGGAGCATAGTTGTCATTCTGTGTGCAGTGTTCCAAAGCTTATTAATTGATGCATATTGTGATATTACTTATTCTTGTGCTATTTGTTTCTAGTCACCCTTGTGAACTTTGAAGGTGTCCCATGCATCTATTTGCTACTTTATGAGGGACATGCTGATTGCCACTATGCTATGTTTTCTGTATGTGAAACAAACAAACGTTTTTCAATGCATGTTATTCATGATCTTTGTTTGTAGCTTTTCATGATTGCATGCATAGTTACTATGTCCTATTGTTAGAAATCCATATTTCATGCACATGTTTAGAGTTCTTTAATCACAGCTTTCAATGCTTGCAAATGGATTGATCTTTATTGTGAGGGTGCATGTCACCTCAAAAATTATTATTTTTATCACTTACCTACTCGAGGACGAGCAGGAGTTAAGCTTGGGGATGCTTGATACGTCGGAAACGTATCTACAATTTTTTATGCTCCATGCTTGTTTTGTATCTACTTTGCTTTGCTTTGTCTATACTTTGAGGTGTTTTTATATCTTTTTTGGAACTAAACTATTAACAAGTTGCTATAGTGCCAGTTGCCTGTTTTCTTCTTTTGTTGGTTCCAGAAAGGCAGAAAATCAATATTCTCGGAATTGGATGGGACAAAAGCCAAAGTTATTATTTTTCCTGGAGCAACACGGAACCACGAAGCAGAGCCGGAGGGGGGCCACAGGGTGGCCGCACCCCCTAGGCGCGGGCAAGCCTTGGAGGCGCCCACAGGGGGTGTGGGCCCCTGGACCCCCACCGACCTTGATTCTTGCGCCTATAAGAAGCCTCCGACCCAAAAACCCTAGGGCATACAGAAGAAATCCAAGAAAACCTCCGTAGCGCTGCCACCACCGAAAGGGAGATTTGGGGGATAGAAAGTCTCTGTTCCAGCACCCTTCCGGGACGGGGAAGTGCCCCTGGAGCCATCTCCATCGATCTCCATCGCCATCTTCATCACCATTGTTGATTCCCATGATGAGGAGGGAGTAGTTCTTCCTCGAGGCTGAGGGCTCTACCGGTAGCTATGTGTTCATCTCTCTCTCTATGCATGATCTTGTTGTGGTCATGAGCTTTGTAATCAAGTAGATCTACCTTGCTACTCAAGTGCTTCATTAGATCTCTGCTCTCCCCATGTGTGTGAAAGTGATAGCATGCACGCCATGGTGGCACTTAGGTTTGAGTCTACATAAATACTCTTTGTGCTTTAATAGATCTATGCTTTTCCCCACGTGTGTGAAAGTGACATCGTGCATACCGTGTGTGGCACTTTGGCTAGATTGAATATTTGTTATGAGTTATATTTGGAGTTGGATGTCTCTATGAAATTGTGGTGTTTGTTGGAACCATCTAGCGCTCAAGGTGACAGTGTGGGGTTATCTAGATTGGGGAAGGCCCTACCATGGATTAGGGTGTCCAACCGGAGAGTAGTTAAGAGTAGTATCATGAAGAGAGGATATTTATATGAGAGAGTGTTAACTAGTGAAAGTATGATCCCTAGGCCTTGTTTCTAAGCATTGAAACACCGTTTGCTACTAGATCTGTTGCATGTTTGCTTGCTTTAGTCTTTACCTCACCGTCAATGTAGAGGGAATGTCCCAACCTTTATTAACATATAAGGTGGAATCCCCTGTGTTTACAATGCTAGTCCCTGGATCAATAGCTAGAATCCATAGTTTAGATGTAATATCAAGAAACAAAGGTCATAATATAACTTTATAACCAGGAATAACATAATTTTATTACATCTTTACATAGCTCATTTGGCTATTACATTACATTGCAGCGGAATAACTATAGTCATGGGGTCCTTCATCTTCAAAGTGCCATAGGCAAATGTTGGTTGTAGACTTTGTAATCCTAAACAATCAATCTTCACAAAAATCAATCAAACCTGCAACATTACAAGTTACAGCCACAAGGGTCAATACATTTGAATTGTATTGGCAAGTTTCACTACTAAGTTGAATGTAAGTGGATCCTATCATTACATGCAATTTGGCTAGGTAGGGTTTGAGGCTCATTTGCAGAAGCAAAAATTATATTATCTTTCAAAATGGTTTTTATCTTTGATCAAATCTTTGAAAATCCCTTGGCAAAGCCCAAGTGTTTAAGTTGTTAACAAAATCTCCTTGCACACCTTGGTAACCCCAAGTGTATCAAGTTTTCAACAAAATCTCTTGAGCTCCTTGGTAACCCCAAGTGCATCAAGTTTTACCAAATCTCTTGAGCTCCTTGGTACCCCCAAGTGCATCAAGTTTTATCAAATCTCTTGAGCTCCTTGGTACCCCCAAGTGCATCAAGTTTTTGTTTTAGAAATTGGAATGTCGAGATTTCCCATAGCTTCAAACTTTAGTTGCTCAGTATTGTCCATAACCGGGGACACGACTAAGTACTTAGATTTTATTATCTTCTGCAGAAGTTGCACACTTTACCCACATGTCACAATCCCATCTTTGTGCCACCAGTGGCCACTGGATTAGTGCTCACCAAGATGGAGTACTGGCAGATTGAGAATGTGACGAAGTCTTTCCAAAGGGTCCTCCCATACACCATTGCTAGCTTGTCTTCAGCACCCATGTAGGATTCCAGGTCCCCATGTCCAGTAAACTGAAGACAATGCATGGGTCTTCCCAATGTAGTTGACTAAGCCAGAGCCATAATAGCATGTGGTTGCACACGAAAGCCACAATTGGAGAAACATGTTCAATCTCTAAGTTTCCTGGGTGGTTTCTTTTGGAGCACAACACAAAGAGATTGCCATAGACATGGTTCCTTTTGTTGCCACCTTCTCCAAAACTCAAAGTATCCTTGGCCACCCAGGTGGTTCATTGAGTCCTTGTTTTATTATATAAAAAACACAAGTCCTTTTCTCAATTCCATAAAATCTCAACATGTATCTCTTTTCAAAATATAGCATGGCTAAGCATGTAACAACTACATTGTTTTCTCTAAGCAATGTATAGGGTATCCTATTAGGATTTAGCATAGCATAAGTATAAAATTGTTTTCATGCATGTTTCAAAATCCACTAAGTATAATGAAAATAGTAGGACTTTAGATGATAGTGTCACTTGCCTTTTTGGTAGGGAATGTTGGTTCACTCCTCGATCTTGCTAGTCTCACACTTTTCTAACTTCACTACAATCAATCAAGCAAACACCATATCAACAAGCATTCCAAACCAATAGTCAAACAATTCACACACATAAAACAATGGGATCTAAGTCATGCATGTAAGCATGCAGGAGATGGTTCTATTTGCAAAGGTGGTCTCCACTAGGCTTCTAAACTTTGTAAGGTTCAAAGTGGTCATTTTCCAAAGTGGTCATTTGCAAAAGGGTTTTATCCATAAACCATTTTTAAATCCATTCATTATTTTATGTGGTGGAAAATATTTTTATCAAAGCAACAACTCTAGGTTGTTCACCAAATAAGTTGTTGTTTCTCAAAACTTGGTGTTTAGGGTCAGTAGGTTTGGTCCAAAACATTTTCCCAAAGTTTTTACTCCAAAATCATTTTCATAACAAAACCTTTATTTTTAAGTGGTTAGAAATGGGCTAAACCAATTAATCCATCCTAAATTTCACCAAATTCATTTTTAACTCCATGGGTTGGTTCCTAGGGTCAGTAAGTTCACCACCAACCAATTTGCAAAGATTTTAACCCTAAAAACATTTTTGAATCATTTTTCTAATCTAAACAAGCATACAAAAGTTTCTGCAAAAACAAACATTCTAACAGATACTATTTGCTAAACAAAAGGCATGGTTGGCTAGGGCTTGTTCCACATATTCCAACAATATCAAATTTGTAAATTTTGGACGTGTGGATCAAAAGTTACAAAGGTTTGAAAATCACATTCTAATCTGATTTCAAATCTGTTTTTAAACAGAACTGGCGACACGCGTCATGTTTTGATTGGACGGTACCGGTTCGTTCGGATCGACAGACGCAGACCGCAGGATCTAACTTAGATCTAGCGGCGCAGAGGCATACGATACCTCTTCGATTATATTCTATCATAGCCATACGTTTTTGATCCAACGGACACAAACAACAGGCCACTAACAGGCAGCGCTCGACGGCTGCACGCGGCGGCGATGGTCAGATGGTGACGGCGCCGGCGATACAGGAAGCTAGAAGGGAAGGGAAAGTGCTCACCGTGATCACAAGGACGTGGTGATGCTCAACGTACGGTCGGCTCGGCAAGGGGCGCTCAGGGTTGCGGTGGATTGCTCGCCGGAGTAGGGTCTGGCGACGGGTGGTTCTGTTCGCGGTCGAAGGCGACGCTGTCGATCACATGAAGTCAAACAGAGGGCATGGTTAGGTGCAGTAGAGTGAGGCGAATGTGGGAGCGTGAACGAGAAAGCGCGGGGCGGTCTGGACTTACCAGGAGACGTCGCCGGAGAAGTTGCAGACGCGGCGGCGCTCAGAGCTTTGTTGAAGACGGCATTCTGGGGCGCCCGCGGTTGAGCGGAGGGTACTGGGAGAGCGTCTGGGAGTGGTGAGTGTGCTCGTGTGCTCGGGGAGGTAGGAGGTGGCGAGGCTCGGCCGAAATTGGAGGAGGAAGCTTGTCGGAGCAGCGGCGGTTTGGAGATGATTTCGAGCAGCCTGGTGGCAAGGAGGAGTTGGCGTTTGAGGGGAATGACAGAGGGAGGAGAGGCTCTTAAGTGCACGCGGTCACGGGCTGAATCAATGCGTGGTTAAGGAGGAATCAAGCGCGCATTCAACAGCAGAAACGGCGATGAGGTTTGGGGGAGAAGAAGTCGCGCGGGTGAGGAGGATGAACAGGAGAGGTGGGGTCCAGTCGTCAGTGAGAAAAGGAGTGAGGGAAGGGTCCACCAGTCATTCACTGCACGGGTCGTCTGGTGAGTGAGATAACGTTTCGCTGAGGAAGTGGAAGTGGGCTGCGAGTTGGGCCTTGCTGGGCTGCTGGTTGAGTTGAGTCCAAATTCTATTTTTTTCTTTCCTGAAACCTTTTTCCTTTTCTATTTCTAATTTCTGTTTTGAAATTCAAACAACACTCAAGCATTCAAATCAATTCAAACAATCACTAAACTTTGTAACTTTGAATTTGGTTCTGTTCAGTAACATAAACCAAAATTCCAAACCAAAATAATAATTTTATTTTAGGGTCCATTATTAAATAAATAAATAGACCATGTTTAATAAATCAAATAGGATTTGTTTTATCTAAATACTCCTTTTGAAATCTAAAAACCAAATCAGTAGGTTTTGTTTGAGAAAATAAAATACTTGGAAAACTTACTTTAAATAAATAAATAAGTTTTGATGTTTTGGAAATAGTAAAACCTTTATTAATGAAACTTGGATAATAAATCCTTATTACTTTATTTAAATAAACTTTTACTAATCTTTTTCCAAATAGAAATATTTTGTTTTAAAGGCTCGGCCAAGTTTTAATTTGGCTTATAAAATAATCCTTATTTAAAATCCTTCCTTTTCATTTGAAAACCAAATCCTTTTTATAAAAATATTTCAAAGTAGTAATAAAATATTTTTTATTTTTCCTTTATTAAATATTTATCTTTTTTATCCCTTTAGGATTTTATTTGTTCAAAAATAGGTTTGAAGATTCCTATTGGAATTCAAAAAGTTTCTTCTGGCCCTGAAAATCAAACAAAGTTTTATTTTATTCATTTATTTTTCACATTACAAGATTTGGAAAATCTTGGGATGTGACAGGCTACCACCCTTAAAATAAATCTCATCCCGAGATTTGGGAAGGCTAGGGTTACAAGTAGGCTCAAACAACTAGGGTACTACCACCCTTAAAAATTTTCAACTAAATTACATGTTGGCTTGCTTGGAATCTTGGAGAACTCCTCTGGGAAAACATCTGCATTGTGTCCTTTGTTTCCACACTTGACTCATGGGCCAAGGTTGAGTTTCTCCATAGGCTTGTTCAACTTGTTCTTCATCTTTTCTGGACAATTGCTTGCATAAAGTCTTGGGTTCTTGCAATTGAAACAATTGATATCTTTGAGTTCTTTACGTAGCTCTTGTGGACAAGTTGCTACATAATGGCCTAGCTCTTTGCAGTTGTTGCACACCACTTGGACAATTTCCTTATTCTTCTTGTTCTCTGGGCATTCACTGGAATAGTGTCCCATTTCCTTACATTTATGACATTGCACATGGCTCTTGTCCTTCTTTTGCTTCTTGGGTTTCTTTGGTCCTTTGAACTGGGTTGTCTTGTTTGGAGGTATAAGTGGTCCTTTTCCTTTGTCATCAACTCTCTTGGTAGACTTGGATCCTTCTGGATGGTTTGCAATCATTTGTTGCACTCCACCTTATTTCCTTTGTTCAATAATAGAATAAATGGGGCGTTGGATAGGAGTATGATTGTTTCCTTCACATAGGTAGCAAGTAGCTTGAGAAGTGGGACATTGTCCAACAGGATGTTTCTCTTCATAGTTGGGGCATTGATTTCCATGCTCCTTGGAGGTATGATCCTTGTCTCCACAAATAATGCAAGCTGGGGCTCCATCTAGAATAACATTTCTGTCATCCTTGTTGACACAAACTTTCTTGGAATAGTTTTCTTCCATTTTGATCATTTGATCAGTCACCTTAAGTATCAGTTGGCCTTGTGTTTCCAAAAATCCTTGCAGGGTTGGATCTTCTCCACTAGTGTTAGCTATGAATTGAGCTGTCACTTGGTTCAACTGGTGTTGGGTTGCTATGAGCTCTTTCATGTTGTCCTTTTGGTTGGTGTTGGTGTCATCAACCTTGAGGTTGGAGTCTCTTGGAGTAGTCATCTGTTTGGGGTTGAATGAGGATTAGAATAGGCAGGATATTTCTAAGGAAACAATTCTAATCACACACATCACAATTCACACAAGCAATCTGCAAGCATTCACAAACAACTTTTCACTCAAACAACAAAGTTCAAGCATATACCTAGGCAACAAAATATTTTTGTTACACCACATAAGTTGGTGTGTTTGACTTAACTAAAATATGGTGGTCCATCTATATGGTTCACTTGTGATCTTTCCATCCTTCTTTGGTTGACTCTTCTTTTCATGAGGTCATGGTTTCTTTGGGAAAAACTCTTGGTTACCTTGAATTCTAGTGAAGTGAACTCCTTCTAACTTTTGCATTCCCTCAGTCTCTAAATCTTGAGCAAGATTTCCTTGTCTCACATGTAGTCCTTAGTGATATCCAAGTTGGAGGTCCTTGATGAACATGCTGAAGATGTTGAAGTCATTAGAGTTGAAGAAGTTGAAGTCATTAGAGTTGAAGAAGTTGAAGTCATTAGAGCTGAAAGTGTTGAGGGGGTCCTTTGCACATGGTGTAGTCTTGTGCCATGGGGTAGGTTTCCATCAAGTTGAAAAATAGAAGAGATGTAGAGTTGAAACCAAAATGATTGAGAAAAGAGTTTACAAGATTGTTTGTAAATAAGTTTTGGTACAAACACAACTCCTATTTCTCTAAGGGGTTTTTGTCCAATCCTAGGTTTACAAATCCTACAGGCAACACAATGCTCTGATACCATCTGTAGAGGGAGTGTCCCAACCTTTATTAACATATAAGGTGGAATCCCCTGTGTTTACAATGCTAGTCCCTGGATCAATAGCTAGCATCCATAGTTTAGATGTAATATCAAGAAACAAAGGTCATAATATAACTTTATAACCAGGAATAACATAATTTTATTACATCTTTACATAGCTCATTTGGCTATTACATTACATTGCAACGGAATAACTATAGTCATGGGGTCCTTCATCTTCAAAGTGCCACAGGAAAATGTTGGTTGTAGACTTTGTAATCCTAAACAATCAATCTTCACAAAAATCAATCAAACCTGCAACATTACAAGTTACAGCCACAAGGGTCAATACATTTGAATTGTATTGGCAAGTTTCACTACTAAGTTGAATGTAAGTGGATCCTATCATTACATGCAATTTGGCTAGGTAGGGTTTGAGGCTCATTTGCAGAAGCAAAATTTATCTTATCTTTCAAAATGGTTTTTATCTTTGATCAAATCTTTGAAAATCCCTTGGCAAAGCCCAAGTGTTTAAGTTGTTAACAAAATCTCCTTGCACACCTTGGTAACCCCAAGTGTATCAAGTTTTCAACAAAATCTCTTGAGCTCCTTGGTAACCCCAAGTGCATCAAGTTTTACCAAATCTCTTGAGCTCCTTGGTACCCCCAAGTGCATCAAGTTTTATCAAATCTCTTGAGCTCCTTGGTACCCCCAAGTGCATCAAGTTTTTGTTTTAGAAATTGGAATGTCGAGATTTCCCATAGCTTCAAACTTTAGTTGCTCAGTATTGTCCATAACCGGGGACACGACTAAGTACTTAGATTTTATTATATTCTGCAGAAGTTGCACACTTTACCCACATGTCACAATCCCATCTTTGTGCCACCAGTGGCCACTGGATTAGTGCTCACCAAGATGGAGTACTGGCAGATTGAGAATGTGACGAAGTCTTTCCAAAGGGTCCTCCCATACACCATTGCTAGCTTGTCTTCAGCACCCATGTAGGATTCCAGGTCCCCATGTCCAGTAAACTGAAGACAATGCATGGGTCTTCCCAATGTAGTTGACTAAGCCAGAGCCATAATAGCATGTGGTTGCACACGAAAGCCACAATTGGAGAAACATGTTCAATCTCTAAGTTTCCTGGGTGGTTTCTTTTGGAGCACAACACAAAGAGATTGCCATAGACATGGTTCCTTTTGTTGCCACCTTCTCCAAAACTCAAAGTATCCTTGGCCACCCAGGTGGTTCATTGAGTCCTTGTTTTATTATATAAAAAACACAAGTCCTTTTCTCAATTCCATAAAATCTCAACATGTATCTCTTTTCAAAATATAGCATGGCTAAGCATGTAACAACTACATTGTTTTCTCTAAGCAATGTATAGGGTATCCTATTAGGATTTAGCATAGCATAAGTATAAAATTGTTTTCATGCATGTTTCAAAATCCACTAAGTATAATGAAAATAGTAGGACTTTAGATGATAGTGTCACTTGCCTTTTTGGTAGGGAATGTTGGTTCACTCCTTGATCTTGCTAGTCTCACACTTTTCTAACTTCACTACAATCAATCAAGCAAACACCATATCAACAAGCATTCCAAACCAATAGTCAAACAATTCACACACATAAAACAATGGGATCTAAGTCATGCATGTAAGCATGCAGGAGATGGTTCTATTTGCAAAGGTGGTCTCCACTAGGCTTCTAAACTTTGTAAGGTTCAAAGTGGTCGTTTTCCAAAGTGGCAAAGTCATTTGCAAAAGGGTTTTGTCCATAAACCATTTTTAAATCCATTCATTATTTTATGTGGTGGAAAATATTTTTATCAAAGCAACAACTCTAGGTTGTTCACCAAATAAGTTGTTGTTACTCAAAACTTGGTTTTTAGGGTCAGTAGGTTTGGTCCAAAACATTTTCCCAAAGTTTTTACTCCAAAATCATTTTCATAACAAAACCTTTATTTTTAAGTGGTTAGAAATGGGCTAAACCAATTAATCCATCCTAAATTTCACCAAATTCATTTTTAACTCCATGGGTTGGTTTCTAGGGTCAGTAAGTTCACCACCAACCAATTTGCAAAGATTTTAACCATAAAAACATTTTTGAATCATTTTTCTAATCTAAACAAGCATACAAAAGTTTCTGCAAAAATAAACATTCTAACAGATACTATTTGCTACACAAAAGGCATGGTTGGCTAGGGCTTGTTCCACTGATTCCAACGATATCAAATTTGTAAATTTTGGACATGTGGATCAAAAGTTACAAAGGTTTGAAAATCACATTCTAATCTGATTTCAAATCTGTTTTTAAACAGAACTGGCGACACGCGTCATGTTTTGATTGGACGGTACCGGTTCGTTCGGATCAACAGACGCAGACCGCGGGATCTAACTTAGATCTAGCGGCGCAGAGGCATACGATACCTCTTCGACTATATTCTATCATAGCCATACGATTTTGATCCAACGGACGCAAACAACAGGCCACTAACAGGCGGCGCTCGACGGCTGCGCGCGGCGGCGACGATCAGATGGTGGCGGCGCCGGCGATACAGGAAGCTAGAAGGGAAGGGAAAGTGCTCACCGTGATCGCAAGGACATGGTGATGCTCAACGTACGGTCGGCTCGGCAAGGGGCGCTCAGGGTTGCGGTGGATTGCTCACCGGAGTAGGGTCTGGCGACGGGTGGTTCTGTTCGCGGTCGAAGGCGACGCTGTCGATCACATGAAGTCAAACAGAGGGCATGGTTAGTTTCAGTAGAGTGAGGCGAATGTGGGAGCGTGAACGAAAAAGCGCAGGGCGGTCTGGACTTACCAGGAGACGTCGCCGGAGAAGTTGCAGACGCGGCGGCGCTCAGAGATTTGTCGAAGACGACATTCTGGGGCGCCCGCGGTTGAGCGGAGGGTACTGGGAGAAGCGTCTGGGAGTGGCGAGTGTGCTCATGTGCTCGGGGAGGTAGGAGGTGGCGAGGCTCGGCCGGAATTGGAGGAGGAAGCTCGTCGGAGCAGCGGCGGTTTGGAGATGATTTCGAGCAGCCTGGTGGCGAGGAGGAGTTGGCGTTTGAGGGGAATGACAGAGGGAGGAGAGGCGCTTAAGTGCACGCGGTCACGGGCTGAATCAATGCGTGGTTAAGGAGGAATCAAGCGCGCATTCAATAGCAGAAACGGCGACGAGGTTTGGGGGAGAAGAAGTCGCGCGGGTGAGGAGGATGAACAGGAGAGGTGGGGTCCAGTCGTCAGTGAGAAAAGGAGTGAGGGAAGGGTCCACCAGTCATTCACTGCACGGGTCGTCTGGTGAGTGAGATAACGTTTCGCTGAGGAAGTGGAAGTGGGCTGCGAGTTGGGCCTTGCTGGGCTGCTGGTTTGGTTGAGTCCAAATTCTATTTTTTTCTTTCCTGAAACCTTTTTCCTTTTCTATTTCTAATTTCTGTTTTGAAATTCAAACAACACTCAAGCATTCAAATCAATTCAAACAATCACTAAACTTTGTAACTTTGAATTTGGTTCTGTTCAGTAACATAAACCAAAATTCCAAACCAAAATAATAATTTTATTTTAGGGTCCATTATTAAATAAATAAATAGACCATGTTTAATAAATCAAATAGGATTTGTTTTATCTAAATACTCCTTTTGAAATCTAAAAACCAAATCAATAGGTTTTGTTTGAGAAAATAAAATACTTGGAAAACTTATTTTAAATAAATAAATAAGTTTTCATGTTTTGGAAATAGTAAAACCTTTATTAATGAAACTTGGATAATAAATCCTTATTACTTTATTTAAATAAACTTTTACTAATCTTTTTCCAAATAGAAATATTTTGTTTTAAAGGCTTGGCCAAGTTTTAATTTGGCTTATCAAATAATCCTTATTTAAAATCCTTCCTTTTCATTTGAAAACCAAATCCTTTTTATAAAAAGATTTCAAAGTAGTAATAAAATATTTTTTATTTTTCCTTTATTAAATATTTATCTTTTTAATCCCTTTAGGATTTTATTTGTTCAAA
The DNA here is from genome assembly GCA_916181665.1 of Avena sativa. Classification (NCBI taxonomy): domain Eukaryota; kingdom Viridiplantae; phylum Streptophyta; class Magnoliopsida; order Poales; family Poaceae; genus Avena; species Avena sativa. Next base: position 97,638,227 of record OV702294.1, read on the forward strand.
AATAGGTTTGAAGATTCCTATTGGAATTCAAAAAGTTTCTTCTGGCCCTGAAAATCAAACAAAGTTTTATTTTATTCATTTATTTTTCACATTACAAGATTTGGAAAATCTTGGGATGTGACAGTCAAGCTGTTTTCTAGCACCATTACCACTTGTATTTCACTATCTCTTTGCCGAACTAGTGCACCTATATTGGGTGTGTTGGGGACATAAGAGACTTCTTGTATCTTGATTGTAGGGTTGCTTGAGAGGGAATACCTTTGACCACTTCCTCCTTGAGTTCGATAAACCTTGGGTCATCCACTTAAGGGAAACTTGCTGCTATTCTACAAACCTCTGCACTTGGAGGCCCAACAACTGTCTACAAGAATAGAAGTGCATACACATCAACTTTCTAGGGCATGCAGGAAGCTCTTGCCCGTCTGTGTGGGAAGAGTATCAATTAGATCAAGGGTATCCGCTTTGAATTCTGCCCAAGGCGTGATGCTATGGGACAGCCCCTGGAGGCACCATATCACCCTGAGCTGAAGAACCAAGTGGACCACCTCAGCTTCATGATGTATGACCGGCAGAAGGAGTTGGACAATGCCTGTTACTATGCCAACCACAAGTCCGCCATCGCTGCCCAGAAGGATCAAACCATCGCCATGCTGGTGAAGGCTCGCCAGTCTCGTCACCGTCAGCTCGACAAGAAGGAGCGCATCATTGCCCGTCTCCGCCACATGATCACAGAATTGGAGGAGACCATCCACGAGAGGGATATGTAGCTGGAGGAGAGGGAGAATGCCGGGGAAGACCTTCGTGGAGACCCCTACTCCTATCTCAGTGATGATGATGACTTTATGGAGGATCGGGCCATGGACTTCTTCACCGATGAGGATGACTTCGCTTTCATTGATGATGAGGAGGAGGATGAGGAGGACACCGACTCCAAGTATTAGTAGCACTTGAGAACTAGCGTTAGTGAGTTGTATTCGGTCCCATTGTATCATAGTTTCCCAGAATGGTTCTTAAACGATATGTTTCCTTTGTTGTGGTGTGTGTTGTATGATTCGTGATGAATGGATGAAAAACAAGTTGCTAGAAAAATCTGAGTCAAACTTTAAAAACTTTTCAAAACCCCTAAACCTTAGAAATTTCCCTCTTTTCTCATGATCTATCTCCATCTTCAGATGCCTCGCGAAGGAAGCAACTCAGCCCCGCACCCGATGTTGCAACTCTTGCAAATGTTGGTTTCTAACCACGAAGCTGAAAGAGTCGAACGTCAAGCCAACTTAGCCACCCTTCAAAAGATAGATCAGATGGCCAACAACAATCAAGGCCATGGAAATTAGGACAACCATGGATCTAAGCTCAAGAATTTCCAGAACACTAATCCACATGTTTTCACTAAGTTAGAAGAGCCCCTAGATGCAGATGATTGATTGCAAACCATGGAGAACAATCTAGAAGTTGCAGGAGTAGAAGCTAACGAGAAAGTGTTGTTTGCTACCCACTACCTGGCAGGAGATGCAAGAGCATGGTGGAACAACATTCGTGCAATGACAGGAGGTCAGCTGATGACTTGGGAAGAGTTCAAAGTCAAGTTCAGCAGAACCCATGTGCCACCGGGTTTGATCAAGAGGATGAGAGATGAATTCAGGGAACTGAAGCAAGGGAGGATGACAATAGTGGAATACCGTGACAAATTCTTGTCATTGGCTAGGTATGCACCGGATGAGATAGACACTGAAGCCAAGAAGAAGGAGAGATTCCTGAATGGTCTGCACGATGAAATGCAGACAGTGTTAGTCAATATCCCCTTTGCTGATATTGAATCCTTAGTTGACTCTGCCATTCAGATGGAAGAAAAGATCAATCAAGCTAATGAGAACCGCAAGCATTGCATGATGCATCAACCAGGGACCCATCATACGCCAAAGTATCGTCCCAACCCATCTCCAAGATTTGCCCCAAGAACCAACAGACCCCTGATGAACCGTCCGACCTATCCCAACCGTGGAAACCCAAGGCCCGGAGGAAATCACAACAACCCCGGCAATTCCAGCAATTTCAACTGTGCACCACCTAAGTTCAACAACAACAATGCCACCCCCAACACCAACACTGCCCCAAGGACTGGAAGCAATGTTGTGCCTGTTGCAGCAAAGGACAAATCGCAAGTGACTTGTTATGAGTGTGGAACCAAGGGTCACTATACCAATGAGTGCCCCAAGAAGATTGCCGCAGCCCCTAATGCAAAGGCCCCAGCTCAACAGCAGCGTCGTGTCTAGCCCGGAAGGAGGTTTGCCCCAGGGAATTCGCTCAACCGCAACGGCCTTCTTTTTCTCATGCATGCTAAAGAAGCCCAAGAAGCGCCAGATGTCGTGCTGGGTATGTTTTCTGTTAACTCAGTACTTGCAAGAGTGTTGTTTGATTCTGGAGCCTCGCACTCATTTGTTACTGAAGAATTTGCATGCACTAGTAAGATTCAACCAACCAAATTGAAGCATGTTATGATTGTTCAAATACCTGGTTCAACCACCAAAGCTAGACAAATTAGCAAAGCCGTCCCTACCCAAATCCATGGCATAGATTTTTATGCTAATCTAATAGTACTCGGAACTAAAGGTTTGGAAGTAGTACTAGGAATGGATTGGATGTCCAAACACAAGGGATTAATTGACTGTGCCAAGAAAGCCATAACCATGACCAGTACAGCCGGAATATCAGTCGGGCATGTATCTGAAACCTTGCCTCGTCAATTCAAGTGCAACAAGAGTATAGCCCAGCCAACCATTGACCAAGTCCGGATAGTCTATGAATACCCTGATGTATTTCCAGATGTTTTGCCCGATATGCCCCCAGATTGGGATATCGAGTTTATCATTGAACTAATACCTGGAACCGGACCCATAACCCAGAGACCATATAGTATGAACCCGTCTGAACTAGTGGAACTGAAGAAGCAACTGGATGTCATGCTGGAAATTGGATTGATTCAACCAAGTGCGTCACCTTGGAGATCACCTGTTTTGTTTGTGGACAAGAAAGATGGAGGTAACCGTTTGTGTACGGATTATCGGAAGTTGAACGATGTCACCATCAAGAACAAGTACCTTTTGCCGAAGATAGAAGACATGATTGACCAGTTGACTAGTGCCAAAGTGTTTTCTAAGATTGATCTTAGAACTGGCTATCATCAACTCAAGATTCGCGCAGAGGATATTCCAAAGACTGCCTTCACCACCAGATATGGATTATATGAGTATACTGTCATGTCTTTTGGATTAACCAATGCCCCCGCTTATTTTATGAACCTCATGAATAAGATTTTTATGAACTTCCTGGATAAGTTTATCGTTGTTTTCATCGATGACATTCCAATTTATTCCAAATCAGAAGAAGAACATGAGCTACACATAAGGACCATTCTTGGAACCCTTAGAGAGCATCAGCTGTATTCCAAGTTTAGCAAATGTGAATTCTGGTTACAGGAGGTAGGATTTTTCGGACACACTGTATCACCCGGAGGAATTGCCGTTGACCCTGCGAAGGTGAAGGATGTTGAAGATTGGCAAGCCCTGACCACTCAAACCCAAGGTTGTGTATTTCTCGGATTAGCGGGATACTACCGCAAGTTTGTAGAAGGATTCTCGAGTATTGCAAGACCCATGACCCAATTGCTGAAGAAGGACAAGAAGTTTGAATGGATAGACAAATGCGAAGCGAGTTTTCAGGAACTCAAGAGGAGATTGATTTCAGCCCCAATCTTGATCATGCCGGATATCACAAAACCCTTTGATGTGTATTGTGACGCATCCAAGATCGGTCTCGGATGTGTGCTAATGCAAGAAGGCAAAGTTATATATTATTTATCTCGACAACTGAAGAAGCATGAACAGAATTATCCAACCCATGACCTTGAACTCGCAGCCGTAGTTCTAGCCCTGAAGACATGGAGGAATTATCTTATGGGAAACCGTTGTGAGATTTATTCGGATCACAAGATCCTGGAGTATATATTCACTCAGAAGGAGCTGAATATGAGGCAGAGAAAATGGATTGATCTAATCAAGGACTATGATCTGGACATTCACTATCACCCTGGTAAAGCCAATGTGGTAGAATATGCCCTTAGCAGATTGCCGTGCCGCTTGAACTCCATGATTTTGAAGGAGCAACCAAGTTTGCACAAAGAGATGGAAGGTTTCCGAATGTAATTAGTCAGTGAAGGATTTTTGGCTAGCATAGAACTTCAACCCACTTTGATCAGCTAGATCAAGGAGGCGCAGAAAGGAAATGCTAGTATCGACGGAATCAAACATCGTATCGGTACAGGCAAAGTCCCCGGATTCACTGAAGACGAAGAAGGAGTTCTGTGGTACAAAGGATGCCTTTGTGTACCAGCAGATTCAGAGTTGAAAGAGGTTATTTTGAAAGAATCCCATGATACTCTTTATTCTATCCACCCCGGAGGAACACAGATGTATTAGGATTTGAAGGAGCAATTTTGGTGGCATAAGATGAAGAGAGAAATTGGAAGCTATATCGCCAAGTGTGATATATGTTAGAGAGTCAAGACAGGACATCAAAGACCCACAGGACTGTTGCAGCTGTTACAGATTCCGGAATGGAAATGGGATTCAGTTGGAATGGACTTTATCACCACATGGCCTACTTCTAGTAGGGGAAATGACTCTATTTGGGTCATAGTTGACAGATTGTCCAAGGTAGCCCATTTCTTACCGGTCAAGACCACATACCAGAGTTCGAAGCTAGCAGAGTTATACATCGCTAGAATCGTCAGTTTGCACGGAGTCCCCAAGAACATCGTATCAGATCGCGGAACCCAGTTTACCTCGATATTCTGGAAGAAAGTCCAAGAAGGTTTAGGAACCCGACTGGATTTTAGCACAGCGTATCACCCTTAGACCGATGGACAAACGGAACGAGTAAATCAAATACTCGAAGATATGTTGAGAGCATGTGTGATAGAGTATGGATCTAAATGGGAAGACTATCTGCCTTTCGCAGAATTTTCATACAATAACAGTTATCAAGCTAGTCTACAAATGGCCCCATTTGAGTTCATGTATGGAAGGAAGTGTCGCACCCCTTTGAATTGGTCGGAAGTAGGAGAGAGTCAGATATTCGGACCCGACATCCTATGAGAAGCAGAAGAGAAAGTTCACAATATCCGTGAGCACCTCAAGACCGCCCAGTCAAGACAGAAGAGTTACACCGACAAGAGACATCGAGACCTCGCTTTCAATATCCGAGATTTTGTGTATCTCAAAGTGTCGCCTTTGAAGGGAATGCAGTGTTTCCAGCTCAAAGGAAAGTTATCCCCCAGATATATTAGACCTATCATATCAATTGGAACTGCCAGAGGAGATGTCAGCCGTGCACAATGTGTTCCATATATCGTTACTTCGCAAATGCCTTGAAGTTCCGGAGAAGACTGAAGTCTTCAAGAACATTGATCACCGCACCATAGAGATCAATGATGACCTGACGTATCCGGAAGTACCCATACGTATTTTGTAAGAAGCTTTCAGAACCACCAGGACCCGAAGCATCAAGTTTCTCAAGATTCAGTGGAGCAACCACACCGAAGAAGAAGCTACCTGGGAGCGAGAAGATCACATCAGGACGGAGTTTCCCGATCTCTTTAAATCCTAGGTAATCTTTTTCCTCTTTTTAAAATCTCGGGATGAGATTTTGTTTAAGGAGGGAAGGTTTGTAACATCCCAAAAATATGAAACAATGATCATCAAACTCTAATCACTAAAATTAGGGTTAACAAAAACTTTGATTAATTAAAATCATATGAATGCATGTGTGTATGTGATAAATGCATGAATGGACTTGTGTGGTTAACCTAAATAGCAAGAACTGGTTTAAAGATGAAAATAACATCATCTAAAACAATTCCATGCATAAACAAATCAAGATAAAATAAAAAACAAATCAAATAAAGCAAATGGTCATTTTTGCCAATCTTGCTCACTAGGTCATTTTGAGTGTTTCTAGTCCAAGATTTCAAACAGAAACTTTTCCAATTCTTTTCACCCCTTGCAAGACCAAGTAAAAGTGAATCAAATACCATCATTCAAACTTGTAGAAATATTTGGCAACCTCATTCAAATCACAAGTAAAAATTGAATCTTTATCATATGTGAAGATCACACATTTTTCAAAACCCAACCAAACCAGTGCCCTTGACTAATCCAACTAACCAGAGACTCCCTAGTATGTGCCTAGCAAACCCACCAAGTTTGAATCCAAAATTCAAATTTGAATTTCTTTCGGCCATTTTATCAAACACCTTACTAGCATCAAACAAACAAACAACAAACACTATAGTGAGGAGTGATTTTGTCCAACCTTCTTCCCTCTCTAGCTCACTCTATACTCTCAGTAGATGATCTAGCCCAATTAACAAGCCTTAGCACCACTGTGAGCTTGGCATAGCCATTAATGGTGACCATGCCGAGCCCATTTGCCAACCCCAATGTCACCAACGAGCTAGAGGAAGAACTAGCCCGCCAACCTTGTCTGGAACACGCAACACCGTCCATCGCCACTCCCTGTCCAAGCCCCAAGCGCAGCCAGCCACTAGACCACCCGCCAAGCACGCGCCCAGTCTCTCTGCATGCGAGCCGAGAGCGCGCCAGTGCGCCGTCCGCGACACTGGCCCACAAACCATGCACCGCCCTTGCCGCTTGCAGATGTGATCACCACCGCCCCAGGCATCGCCACCACGCTGTTAAGCTTCGCCAGGGAGCACAGCACCGCCCCTATCGTCGCCCATGCCATTAGCCCTCTATGCCGTCGACCCCGACGAGCTCAGCCCGCAACCTTCGGTCCCCTCGTCGCACTATAAAAGGAGGCCTCCCCCGCTCGTTTTCTTCACACCAGTTCACTCCCCACCTCTCACTGATACCCCCTCCCCCACTCACTCCCGCAGCAAGGCGAGCATCAGGTGGCCAGAATTTCACTAGATTTCGCTGCTGCAGAGGAGGAGAGGCGCCATCGATTGGAGCCACCCCAGGAGAAGCTGCCGGTACCAGGAGAATCGCCGTCGTCGACTTCATCGTTTTCCCCCGTCGCCGACCATCGCTGGAGCCACGGTGAACCTCCCACGACCCCCACTGGCCGCACTAGGGTTCCTTCTCATCGCGTCCTGTTCAGGCATGGACGATGAACCCGAGCCGTTCAATTAGAGTTAGATCCTTGATGACTCCTTGATGGCGCCAGAAAACTTGGTGCTTTGATGTGGAGTCTTGTTGGGAAGCTGAAGAGCAAGGTGTGAAGAGTACAGCAGCAAGTCTTCCCTCAGTTGAGACCGAGGTTATCAAACCAGTAGGAGGAAGGAAACGTCACACAGGTGTTGCAAGAAACGCGGAGATCTGCACAACACAAACTCAAGACTTTGCCCCAACGAATCATTGAGGTTGTCAAGCTCACCGGTTTGCTATAACAAAGGATTAAACATATAGTGTGGAAGGTAATGGTTTGCAGCAAGTAAACAAGTAACAATGGAAGATGTATCAATGGTAAAGATTGGACCGGGGTCCATAGTTCACTAGAGGTGTTCTCCTTAGATAAATAACATGGTATGAAGGGTAAACAAATTACAGTGAGGCAATTGACAGGAACTGCGCAAGGCATAACAATGCAATTACTAGCCAGAAAGATCCTATGAGGTTGATTGGGCAATACAAAAATATACATAGACCGTAATCCAACTGCATCTATGACTAGAAGTCCACCTTTAGGTTATCATCCGAACCCCCTCCAGTATTAAGTTGCAAGCAACAGACAACTGCTTTAAGCAAAGTGTGTAAGGTAAACAGTCCACATGTTCCATGAACAAGAGACCGTTGTTTTATCCCTAGTAGCAATAGCACATCTACAACCGAAGAGATTTCTGTCACTTCCCTTGGAAACTAGAGGCATGAACCCACTATCGAGCATAAATACTCCCTCTTGGAGTCACTAGCAACTACTTGGCCAAGATAACCACTAGCAACGGAGAGCATGCAAGATCACAAACAACACAGACATGATAGAATCATAAAGATAGAACCATTAATCAAACCAACATAATAATCTCAATATCCATCGGATCCCCGCAAACACAACATGCATGATTACAAATAGATTAGATATTGATCATGAACGGAGCTCACGAGATCTATACATGAAAGCACAAAGGAGGAGATACAACCATCTAGCTACTACATGGACCCATAGTCCAAGGTGGAACTACTCACGAATCATACCGGAGAGAAGGCCTCCGGGATGATCTCCCCTCCGGCAGGGTGCCTGTCACATCCCAAAATTTTCCAAATTTTGAAATGTGAAAAATAAATAAACAAAATAAATAATTGTTGAAATTTAGGGTGAAAAGAAACTTTTTGATTCCAAATGGAAACTTAAAAACCCATCCTGAACAAACTTTGAATGAAAAGGGAATCCATCATAATTCAAATCAAGTGAAATGCATTCATCAATGAATGTATCTTGAAATTTAAACACTTGGAAAAGTTAAACCAAAATCCTTAACCCTAATGGAATAAATCATTTCCAAGATCTCTCTAAGACTATGGATTTGTTCCTTACAAAAATTTGTCAACAAACATTTATAGATGATCAAGATGATAAATAAAAAAATTATAAAACCATAGAAATTGATTTCATTCAATTTGGAACCATGGATAAAAACATGTGAATTTAATAAGATGAAAGGAAATAATTTCCAATGCTAATAAAGCTCCTATCTAAAATCCACACCAAATTGTGAGCAATTAATCCTAAAAGGATATAAAAGGATAAAAAATATTAAATAAAATTATACAAATTGGAATCACCAATTTTGGATCTATAAATAAAAAGATATGGATTTTATAAGGTAAAGAAAGAAATAAATGAATAAAGAATATTTAAAAGCCAAATTAAATTTTGGCCGAACAAATGAAATGAAAGATTATGGAATGATGAAAAGGATCAAAAGATTATTTAAATAAAATCATAAGGATTGAACAATATTCAATTTTATTTAAATAAAGACAATTTGCCTAAATAATAAATCCCAAGGGAATTATTTAGAAGACAAATTAAACCTTGAGTTAAATCCACAAGCACATGGAATCAAGATAATGCAAATAAAATAGAGAAATACAAAATATTCAAATAAAAGTATATGGGACTAAACCATATTATAATTATATTTAAATGGAGACAAAATCCCTTAAGTAAATGATAAATTAAATCATGAGAAAATAATAAATGGGAATTTACCAAAGTGGATTGAAAAGTTATCTAATTAACTTAACAGAATTATTTGAATAAAATATATATTGAATTAAAACCATATATGAATTTATTGGAATAAAGACAATTGCCCAATTTAAATGATTATTAAATCATATTAAAATATTTTTAAATAATAATTCAAGTGAATTATTTGTACTAATGAATAAATAAAACCTACTGAAAAGGGTTTGATAAATATTTGAATTTAAAATAGAAAGTTGGATCATTTGAATAAATAATATGGATTATAACCATATTTTAAATCCTATTTAATAAAGACAAAAGGTCTATTTAAAATAAATAACAAACCATGTGCGAAAGAAATAATTATTCAAAAAATGGACTTTAAATACATATGTAAAACAGTATAGAAACATACTGAATATTTGGAAAAGTTTTGAAAAAGGAATCTGAATTCAAATGGTAGTTTGAAATTGAAAATAGAAAATCAAAATGGAAAAAGAAAAACAAACAGAAAAGAAAAAAATGAAACAAGCCAGCCTAGCCCAGCTAGCCTATCTGGCCCAGCAATGCAGCCGATTTCCACCTCTTCCCCGAAACGTTTTTCTACTCAGACCCGCACCCACCCAGTCACTGAGCTGCTGACCCCACCGCACCCCCTCTCTCTCGCTGCCGCGAGGCCCCACTACCACGCAGTCACCGTCTTCAACCTCGCGTGACGACCACGCCCGGCCGTTTGTGCTGTTGAATGACATGATCAATACGCGTTAATGCCGCCAGTAATCAGCCCCACGACCATGCCCTCTTAACCGCCTCCCTCTTCCCTCTCTTTCCCCTCAGACATCGTTGCCAGATCGCCCCTAGGCTGCACAAATTCCTCCTTGCTTCACCACTGCTCCGACGAGCCTCCCTGACAAATTCCAGCGACGCCAGTCCTCACCGCTGCCCCTAGACTCCACGAGCCTTCTCCCCATCCCCGTACGCATCTACCAGCACCCCTAGCTAGCTCGCGCATGCTCCGAATCGCCGGCAAGGACAACACCGACTCGCCACCGACGACACATCCACTCCGGCGAGCTACTGACGCCAACCCCGTGCGCCCCTCGTGTTATGGTGAGTATCCCTACAACCCCCGAGACCGTGCGCATCCTCCTGACACCTTCCCTCGCTCGCTTGCATCCCAGGCGCTCGTCTTCGACCACGGCAGCACGTGCCCAAGCTAGTGAGCAACTCCGGCGAGGAATTGTCATCGTCCCCGTGCGCCCCTTCGCCAACCACGAGTACGTTGAGCATCAGAAACACACGGCGAGTCTGGTGATCCACCCCACTCCTCCTCTCGCTTCCTGGTTTCGCCGTTACGCCACCGTATGAGCGCTCCGCCGCCAGCCACCGCCATAGCGCCGCCCACCTATGGTCAAAACGATTCGGGCTGTTATATCTAGATCAGATGTGTGAGATTAGAATTAAACCAAAGAGGTATAGTGTGCTCTGAGCCGCACGATTTGCTTTATATCTAACACTCTGTAACAGCCGATCTACACGAACTGTTTTCAGCCAATAAGAACATGACGCGTGGCATGTGTTTCGATTTAAAAACAGAAACTATCCTATTAGATGTTTGAATTTGTAAATTCCATAACTTTTGTTCCACATGTCCAAATTTTGCAAATTTTATATCAATGGAATAGGCAAGAATAATTCTATCCAACCATGCCCTTTGTTTAGTGAATTGTTTCTGGAAAATTAGTTGTTTTTTCAGAAACATGTGTAGGCATATTTTGAGTATAAAATTTATTCTAAAATTGTTTTAGGGTAAAATCTTGTGTAAATAGATTGTTTTGAACCTACTGACCATAGAAACCAACTTTTGGATTTAAAACATATTTTGTCACACTTAGGAATTATTCCCTTGAATAAAAGCATTTCTAGTTAAATAAAAATATTGATTATGGTTTAAAAATACTTTTTGAGTAAAACCTTTTGAAAATAGTTTGATTTAAACTCTTTGACCCTTAACACCAAGTTTTGGATTTAAAAATGTATTTGATTAACCCTAGAGAATTATTACCTTGCTTAAAGGCATTTCCAAAAAAATAAAATATTGCTTGGATTTAAAAATGGTTTATAGGTAAAACCTTTTGCAAATGGTTTTAATATTAAGCACTTGACCTTAAAACACTAACATTTGTGTTTAAAATTATATTTGTCAAACACTAGAAATTATTACTTGGATTTAAATCATTTCTAGCAAAACAAAAATGAATTAAAGTGCCATTTTCACTAACTTGATATTAAATGGTTTTGCCACACTTATAAATGACCGATAGGTGTTTTATAATGTTTATAGCCTACTAAAAACCACCTTTAAAAATAAAACAATATTTTGCATGCTTGAATGCATTGTTTTGTTTTCTTTATTTTATGTGGTGAATTATTTGAATGCTAGATTGAATTTGTGCCTTGATTGAATTGTAGTGAAATTTGAAGAGTGTGGCTATTGCAAGATCAAGGAGTGAACTTATATTCTCTCCCAAAAAGGCACGTGGTGCTTCATACTTTTGTCCCATTATTTTCAATATGCATTAGTGATATTTGTAAGTAGGACTTGCATGGAATTTTTACTAAGTATGCTATGACATGGGAAATCCTAGTAGATGATGCCTGTCACATCCCAAAATTTTCCAAATTTTGTAATGTGAAAAATAAATAAACAAAATAAATAATTGTTGAAATTTAGGGTGAAAAGAAACTTTTTGTTTTAAAATGGAAACATCAAAACCCATCTTGAACAAACTTTGAATAGAATTTGAATCCAACTAAATTCAAATCAAGTGAAATGCATCCTTCATAAATGCATCTTGAAATTTAAAACACTTGGAAAATAAACCAAGACTCTAAAACCCTAATGGAAGAAATCATTTCCAAGATCTCTCTAAAACCATGGATTTGATCCAATTAAAAATCTAGCAACAAGCATTTATAAATGATCAAGAATGATAAATAGAAATAGTATAAAACCATAGAAATTGATTTCATTCAATTTGGAACCATGGATAAAAACTTTTAATTTAATAAGATAAGGAAGTAATTTCCAAAGCTAATAAAGATCCTATCTAAAATCCATAACAGATTGTGAGTAAATTAATCCTAAAAGGATTTGAAAAGATAAACAATTATCAAATAAAAATATACAAATTGGAATCACCAAATTTGGATCTATAAATAAAAAGATATGGATTTTATAAGATAAAGAAAGAAAGAAATAATAAATAAAGAATATTCAAAAGCCAAAATAAAACTTGGCCAAGTCCATAATCAAATGGAATAAATATAATCCAAATCCAAATGAAATAAATGGATAAAGAATATTCAAATAAAATTATAGGGCATTAACCAAATTCCATTCTATTAAATAAAGACAAAATCCCTAATAGAAATGATTAATTAAACCAAATTACCCAAGTGGAATAAAAGTTATTTAATTAACTTAAATGGAATCAAAGAAATCATCTAAATAAAATTTATGGAATTAAAACCATATTTGATTTCATTGGAATAAACACATTTGCCCAAATTAAATGATTAATAATCATATTAAAATACTTTAAATAATTCAAAGTGAATTATTTAACCCTCTATTAAATAAATAAAACCTACTGAAAAGGTTTAGTGAAAATTAGAATTCAAATAAAGAGTTTAAAAATATAATTAAATCTTGTTGGAATAAAAACAATTGTCTAATTAAATAAATAACAAACCATGTGTAAATGAAATGATTATTCTAAAAATGGATTTTAAATATATGTTTAAAACAGTATAGAAACTTGCTGGAAAGTTTGAAAAGATTTGAAAATAAAAAGGGTTTGAAATCATTTGAAAAAAATCAAAACAGAAATCTAATAGAAAAAGAAAAATGAAATAGAACAAAAAAAGGGGAAAGGAGCCAGCCCAGCAAACCAGGCCCAGCAAGCCCATTTCCTTCTCCCCGCAGAAGAACGTTTCACACCAAAGCTTTAGCCCGCAAAGTCACTGACCGCTGGACCCCACCCTTTCTCTCTCTCACGCTGACAAAGCAGCCCCACCTGTCAATCATCTCTTCGACCCGCCGTGACCAGTTCCTCCCTCCCCTCTCTCCCGTTACTGCTTGATTCCCGCGGCTTAATCCGACATAATTCCGTGAGTTAATCTCGTCGCGACTGCTCCCTCATAATCTCCTCGCCCTCTTCCTCCTTCTTTCCCCTCAGACCTCACTCGACCGGAGCCACTAGGCTGCCCAAATTTTGACCTTGAACACCCTCTGCCCGACGATACTCCGGCGACGATTCCGGCAGCACCAACCACCGCCTTGCCCCCCTCAACCACTTGATCCCACTCTCCTCTCCTGTACGAACCTCCCAGTGCCCCGCACTCGACCGCGCGTGCCCCGTATCCTCGACAACAACGACACCTCCTCGCCACCGCTGTCTGCAACCTGTCAGGTGAGCTTTATCGCATGAACCAATGCACGCCTCGACCAGAGACTCATACCAACCTGTTCGCTTGTGTATTATGAACCTCCAGGTGCTCGCCATTCACTCGCGCATGATCTGTAGGCTCGTCTTCGACGATGACAGCAAGCGCCAGACGCCGATGACAACTATGGCGAGGAATCGCCAGTGACCCCGAGTGCCCCTGTCCCTGCAGAGACCTCGTTGAGCTTCAGCAACACCCTGCAAACCTGGTGAGCCACCTCATCCTCTCCCTCGCTTCCCGTAGCCGCCGCAACGTCGTAGACAGAGCGCCTCCGCCGCTCGCCGCCGCGCCAGCGCCGCCAGACTTTGGCCATTCGCTGTGAGCCGTTAGATCCTCATCTCGTGGCGTAGATAGAACAACTTAACGAAACGGTATGGACTGATCTGATCCGTGCGATCCTCTTTAGATCCAACGCACCGCGTAGGCCTATCCGGGTGAACCGGTACCGACGAATCAGAACATGACGCGTGGCCAGCCTTTGATTTAAAAACCAGATTTTGTTCTATGGAATGTTCAAACTTACAAAAATCATAACTTTTGATCCACACGTCCAAATTTTGCAAATTTTATATCAATAGAATCAGCAAAAATAATTCTATCCAACCATGAACTTTGTTTAGTAAAATGCTTCTGTAAACATAGTTGTTTTTGCAGAAACTTGTGTAGGCATAATTTGAACATACAAATTATTCTAGAAATATTTTTTAAGATAAAATCTTTGGTAAATGGTTTGTTTTGAACCTACTGACCATAGAAACCAACTTATGGATCTAAAAGTGTATTTTGTGAAGCTAAAGAATAAATCTTTGAATAAATGCATTTCTAGTTAAAATAAAAATATTGTTTATGTTTTAAAATGCTTTTTGAGTAAAATCTTTGGAAAATGGTTTGATTTAAACTCTCTGACCCTAAACACCAAGTTTTAGGATTTAAAAATATATTTGGTGAACCCTAGAAAAATTATTACTTTGTTTAAAGGCATTTCTAACAAATAAAATGTTGCGTTGGTATAAAAATGGTTTATAAGTAAAACCTTTTGCAAATGGTTTTAATATTAAACACTTGACCTTAGAACACTAACATTTGTGTTTAAAAATATATTTGTCAAACACTAGGAATTATTACTTTGATTTAGATCATTTCTAGCAAACAAAAATAATTTAAATGGCCATTTTCACCAACTTAATATCAAATGGTTTTTCTACTTTTATAAATGACCAATAGATGCTTTAGAATGTTTATGACCTATTAGAAACCACTTTTCCAAATAAAATAATCTTTGGCATGCTTGCATGCATTGTTTTGTTTTATTATTCTATGTGATGAATTGCTTGAATGGTAGATTGAATTTGTGCCTTGATTGAATTGTAGTGAAATTTGAAGAGTGTGACTATTGCAAGATCAAGGAGTAAACTTATATTCTCTACCAAAAAGGCAAGTGGTGCTTCATACTTTTGTCCCATTATTTTCACTATGCATTAGTGATACTTCTAAGTAGGGCTTGCATGGAATTTTTGCTAAGTATAAACTATGCCATGTGAAAACCTAGTAGATGAAACCTTAGTAGAATTTTCCTAAGTTAAGATTCCTACTACTATCATCCTTAGCTTAGCTTATCTAGTAGAAAACAAGGGTGGATTATATTCATGCTATGAAATATTTCTAAGTCAAGGACTTGTGTTTTATTTAATAAAAAAACTATGTGAATGAATCACCTGGGTGGAATGGAAAGAATGGTTTGTGTTGAGTGGTTACACAGGGCCCATATTTATGGCTTACCCTGGTGTATCTCACTTGTGGAAAGCCACCCAGGAACAAAGAGATTTGAGATGTCAAATGTTGAGAAGCTTCAAGTGCAGCCACTTGGCATTATGGGCTCTGCCTGGATCATATAGGTTGCAATAACTTAGCCAAATGGACTGTTGGTGGTAGGGGATGATAGGTGGAACACGTCCATTCTGGTCTAAGGGAAGGCTTCTGAAAGATCTTGTCTCGATGCATGTCGAGTCTTGTGGGAAAAGTGCACCACCTCTGCAGAGTGTAAAATCTAAGTACTTTGCCGTGTCCAATGGACAATTTGAGCATCAAGACATGGAAGCTATCAAGAATCTCCTCATCCCAATTTCTAAGTTAAAAACTTGTGGTTGAACAAGGGTTAAAGTATCTTCTATCTTTGATTGGTAGATGCCTTGGGTGATTTTGACAAACAAAAACTTAGTGTTTTCAAATGATAAGGAAAAATCTATTTTGATCAAAGCAAGCCTAAGCCCCACTTATCCAAATGCATATAGATGATAGATACCAATATTTTACCATAGTATCACTTGCCAATACAATTCAAATGTATTGACCCTTGTGGCTATGACTTATTATGTTGCAGGTTTGTTTGATGTTAGTGAAGTGTGTTGATTAGGATTACAAGTCTACAACCAACATGATTGCCTCTGGCACTTTGAAGATGAAGGACTCCATGTTATATAGTTATTTCTGATGCATTGTAATGAGATAGCCAAATGAGCTATGAAAGATGTAATGAATTATTTTATTCCTGGTTATAAAGTTGTATTATGACCTTTGTTTCTTGATATTACATCTTAAGTGCGGATGCTAGCTATTGATCCAGGGACTAGCATTGTAAACACAGGGATCTCTACCTTATTAAAGGTTGGGACCTCTAAAATGCCTTAGTAGAATTTTCCCTAAGTTAAGATTCCTACTACTATCATGCTTAGCTTAGCTAGTAGAAAACAAGGGTGGATTAAATTCATGCTATGAAATATTTCTAAGTCAAGTGGTGTTTTGTTTAATAAAACAACTATGTGAATGAATCACCTGGTTGGAATGGTTGTGAATGGGTTATGTTGAGTGGTTACACAGGGCCCATATTTATGGACTACCCTAGTGTATCTCACTTGTGGAAAGCCATCTAGGAACAAAGAGATTTGAGATGTCAAATGTTGAGAAGCTTAAAGTGCAGCCACTTGGCATTATGGGCTCTGCCTGGATCATATAGGTTGCAATAACTTAGCCAAATGGACAGTTGGTGGTAGGGGGTGATAGGTTTGGAGCGCATCCATTCTGGTGTAAGGGAAGGCTTCTGAAAGATCTTGTCTCGATGCATGTCGAGTCTTGTGGGGAAAGTGCACCACCTCTCTCGAGAGTAAAATCTAAGTACTTAGCCGTGTCCCCGGCAATGGACAATTTGAGCATCAAGACATGGAAGCTATCAAGAATCTCCTCATCCCAATTTCTAAGTTAAAAACTTGTGGTTGAACAAGGGTTAAAGGATATTCAATCAATGATTGGTAGATGCCTTGGGTGATTTTTCTAAACAAAAACTTAGTATCAAGCCTAAGCTCCACTTAGCCAAATGCATATAGATGATAGATACCACTATTCTACCATAGTATCACTTGCCAATACAATTCAAATGTATTGCCCCTTGTAGCTGTAACTTATTATGTTGCAGGTTTGTTTGATGTTAGTGAAGTGTGTTGATTAGGATTACAAGTATACAACCAACATGATTGCATGTGGCACTTTGAAGATGAAGGACTCCATGCTATATAGTTATTTCTGCTGCATTGTAATGCGATAGCCAAATGAGCTATGTAAGATGTAATGAATTATTTTATTCCTGGTTATAAAGTTGTATTATGACCTTTGTTTCTTGATATTACATTTTAACTGTGGATGCTAGCTATTGATCTAGGGACTAGCATTATAAACACAGGGATCTCTACCTTATTAAAGGTTGGGACCTCTACAGTGCCGGGAAGAACTTCAGATCCCCCTGTCACATCCCAAAATTCTCCAAATTTTGAAATGTGAAAAAATCAATCAAACAAAATAATTAAAGGATGAAATTTAGGGAAAAAATAAACTTTTATTTCCTCTAAATGGAAATATAAAAACCTTACTTAAACAAAATAATTTTTAATGAGGAAGTGATAAACAAATTTTCAAAATATCAAATGCAATCATGCATGGCATGTATCTTGTCACTAAAGATTTGCATTTTAAACCTTTGAAAAAAAACCAAAACCTAAATCCTAAAGAAAATGTTCCCATCAAGTACAATCCAAGTATATGGATATATTCAATTTTAAGTCGTAAGAGTGTTCTTTAATAGTCTATAACACAGAAAACAATTATACCCAACTGTAGAAATTAGATTGGACCATTTTGGAGCTCTAAATCAAAAGTTGTAAAATATATAATATAAAGAAAAAGAATTAGAAAAATACAATAAAAATATTATAGGCTTATGTGCCGTATTCTAATTTTTAATAAAATTAGTGCTAAATTACTCTATTTCAGAAAATGATGTGGAAGTGAACCTCGAGACGGGGTATGATCCATTGTTTGCCCGATCTTTCACGATACTACCCTCCATCGTAACAAGTAGCAATCACGGGTTTACAGACACATCCACAAAGACCGCAAGAACAACATGCCAACCCTTCTAGTTGAAGAATAACATGAGAGAATCCTACATGCTCAACTTATAATATTCTACGCAACACAAAACCTCACACGCTAGTAAAGGTTTTTGCAAAGATTTCTCAAGAAACTTAGGGATTGTTAGACAATTTTCCCTAAACTCGGTAGAAGGATGTTAACCCCAAACACACATTGTGTACATTTCTTATAATTCGAATATGCATATTACAACAGACTCCCCATTCCTTTATAGGAGTAGCGGATCCTAAACTTGTGCAGGAAATCAATCTGTTACACAAATGGACCAAAGAAATAAAAGCAAATTTGAATCAGATTCCACGAGCAAAATTGCATGCATGAATCTGACCGCCTCCTTTTCTCGCGTGTTAGAAACAGAAAGATAAACCTTCTCTTGATCCCTTCCCATTCAAACTAAACGTTTTCCTTTCTATCTCCAACGAACGTGGCTTACCAAAATTAACATAATATCATTGCTTTCCTTATGCACGCAAGGTAACATATTGTAGTTTGCTGACATGACCAAACGAATAATTATAGAAATATGAATCCTTGATTGCTTTTGTCAACCGTGTAGCCTCGTCCAAGTGTGCTGAAACTATACTCTTGATTGGGCGTAGCTCTTCTTCTTTCGACCTTTTTTTGTTCATCTCGGTACACCACACAACATGTCTACATGTAATATTCACTAGAGCATGAGCTTCATCCGTAGATATTTTAGGATATGCCCTATCAGATAAGCTATCAAGTGGTTTTATATTCAATTTAATTTGAGTTGGTTTGAACAAGTTTTAGATTTAAAATCAGGTCAAATAAATAAGAACAGAAAATAGAAAAAAAAGACAATCAAATTATTAAAAAATAAAAAGACTATTTCTGTTCCTAGCCCAACTAACCGAAGCGTCTTCCTGGTTGCTCACGTACATGAGCCAGTAACGTGTAACTGCCATGACGCCTTCTCTTTCCCTCCTCTTATAAGATGTTCTAGACCTCAAAACCGTATGCCATAAAAACGAAAATTAGTCTCCATTCAACCATGGTTCAATTCAGGACATTAAAACACATGTTTAGTGCACCTTAACGCTCGTAATGATCATCATGGCAGAAATTGAACAGCCATGGATGACCCACTCGCCTCCCACTTACGTCAGCTCTCGCCTCTCTATAAAAGAGCACTTGGCCCTTCCCTTCTCGCACTCCACCACTCCACCTTACGACGCCCTAGCGCTTCCCTTCGGGAATACTCAATTCTGCACCGAAGTTCGTTGGTCGCCGTGATTTCCGATGACCGTGGCGAGGTATACACTGGGATCAGGCCCATATTTTGCTCCCATTCGTTTTCTGTTGTCCATGCACATCTCCTTTCCATCTTAATTGACCAATTTCGTAGCCGAAGATCCCCCTTGACCTCGATGAGCACCCGACGACGTCGTCGCTTCAGCCGTCCACGGCCACCTACTAGAAACGCTTCCAAGGACCGACGAGGCAGTCATCATCTCCACTATGTCGAGCGGAACATCGTCCGAAGTTTCCCGTGTCTGAAGGTCTCCATGTCGGCATCACTATCGACCGCTCGAGCTATCGTTGTCGTACTCCCGTCAGGCTCGTCTCCTTCCGATTGGTAAGTTCGTTTTTCCCTTAACGAACCGACTGGAACGTGCTTGTACCATCGTCCCTCTCTGAACGATGTGAGCGAGCAAAAAAAATTAGCACCGTTGGTTCTCATGTCTATCTGATTGCTTTCCTTTTCAAATTGAAGTGCTACAATAAAATATCTCCGGAATCGTAATAGAGCTAGTCTCTTTATTTGATTGGTTCATCGTAAAAAAAAAAATCCATGTGCGTCCTTGCATGTTTATACTTGACTATCTGCATGTTCACTAATTTAGCTTTAGACTCCAACGTGATAGTTGCCTCCCGTCATTTAGAACTAGAAATAATTCGGCACGTTAATAACTCGCGGGATAGTCTCGTAGGCGCCTCATTGCGTAGCGAACAGAATCTGCAATTTGTCATATCTATTTTAAACATAAGAATATAGAAACTTGTAGAAATCATATCTTTAGTTATGTTTATTCAAATTTAGCAAATAATATGTCTATGGATTCACAAAAACGAACAGAACATAGTAAAGACATAATTTGGTATTTTTGAGTCGGTTAAAATCATGTTTTATACAGAATCATTTGTGGAGTATTTTGAGTATAAAAAAATTGTTGTATAAATTATTTTTGAGTTAATCCCTTTGCAAATGGTTGTATATTGAACCCTCTTACCAGAAACATCAACAACAAAAATTAAATTTATATTTTTATGGAAGTAGCAAATGTCATATTGAATAAGGCTTTTCTAATAAAAGAAAATGCTTTTAAATAATCTATTTACACTAAAAATAATTACAATTGGCATTCAACTTGTATAGAAGGACCAGTAGGCGTTTTTAGTGTTCAGAACGTTGCTATGAAAATTTCTCAAATAAAATCATCTTGTTGCATGCTTGCATGCATTTCATTGTATTCTTGTGATTGTTTTGTGATACTAGTTTTGAGTGTGTGCTTTTTACTTGATTGTATTATAGTGAACTTTGAAGAGTGTGACAATTGCATGACCAAGGAGTGAACCTAGTTTCTCTACTAAAAAGGCAAGTGATGCTTCATACCTTGTCCCATTATTTTCACTATGCATTAGTGATATTTCTAAGTAGGACTTGCATGGAATTTTTGCTAAGTATAAACCATGCTATGGGAAATCCTAGTAGATGAACCCTTAGTATAAATTCCTAAGTTAAGATTCCTACTACTATCATGATTAGCTTAGCTAATAGAAGACAAGGGTGGAATATATAAACATGTTATGGAAAAATTTCTAAGTCTGAGGACTTGTGTTTTGTTTAATAAAACAACTAAGTGAATGAACCACCTGGGTGGAATGGAAGGAATGGTTTATGTTGAGTGGTTACACAAGGCCAGGGGACTGGTGAACCTTGTGTATCACACTTGTGGATGGCCACCCAGGAACAAAGAGATTTGAGATGTCAAATGTTGAGAAGCTTCAAGTGCAGCCACTTGGCATTATGGGCTCTGCCTGGATCATATAGGTTGCAATAACTTAGCCAAATGGACAGTTGGTGGTAGGGGTTTGATAGGTTGGAACGCGTCCATTCTGGTCTAAGGGAAGGCTTCTGAAAGATCTTGTCTTGGGAAACCAAGTCTTGTGGGGAAAGTGCACCACCTCTGCAGAGTGTAAAATCTAAGTACTTAGCCATGTCCCTGGTAAAGGACAATTTGAGCATCAAGACATGGAAGCTATCAAGAATCTCATCATCCAAATTTCTAAGTTAAAAACTTGTGGTTGAACAAGGGTTAAGGGATCTTCAATCTTTGATTGGTAGATGCCTTGGGTGATTTTTGCTAAACAAAAACTTAGTGTTTTCGAATGATAAGGAAAATCTATTTTGAGAAAAGCAAGCCTAAGATCCACTTAGCCAAATGCATATAGATGATAGACTCCACTATATTACCATAG
The DNA here is from genome assembly GCA_916181665.1 of Avena sativa. NCBI lineage: Eukaryota > Viridiplantae > Streptophyta > Magnoliopsida > Poales > Poaceae > Avena > Avena sativa. The sequence continues at coordinate 97,659,989 of OV702294.1, forward strand.
TATCACTTGCCAATACAATTCAAATGTATTGACCCTTGTGGCTGTAACTTGTTGTGTTGCAGGTTTTGTTTGATATTAGTGAAGTTTAATGATTATGATTACAAGTCTACAACCAACATGTCTGCCTGTGGCACTTTGAAGATGAAGGACCCCATGCTATTGTTATATTCTGCTGCATTGTAATGAGATAGCCAAATGAGCTATGTAAGATGTAATAAATTATGTTATTCCTGGTTATAAAGTTGTATTATGACCTTTGTTTCTTGATATTACATCTTAACTGTGGATGCTAGCTATTGATCCAGGGACTAGCATTGTAAACACAGGGATCTCTACCTTATTAAAGGTTGGGATCCTTACACCCCCTGATCAAGGGACGATGGTGGCGGCGGCTACAGACGGTTTCGTGGATTTCTGATCGGGTACCGAGAGTTTCTGCATCGGGGGCTTCTTATAGGCAAAGGGGCGAGTCCGGGAGGCGACCAGGGTCGCCAAACCCTAGCCAGGTGCGGGTCCACCTGACCCCGCGCCTGGGGTGGGTCTGCCCCCCTGGCTAGCCCCTCCAGCTCTCCTCTAGACTTCTTGTTCCCCACGGAAATTTATTGACTTTGGCGTTTGTCCCGTCCAATTCTGAGAATATTTCTTTACTAACTTTTCTGAAACCAAAAACAGCAGAAAACAGGCATCTGACACTGTTGCAACTTGTTAATAGGTTAGTACCAGAAAACAGGTAAAAAGCAGCTCAAAGTATAGACAAGTAAAGCAAAGTAGATACTAAACAAGCATGGAGCATCAAAAATTATAGATACATTTTCAACGTATCAATCCTACAGTCCCAATCGCCCCATACTTCTTCGCCACTCGTTGTCTCACTGACAAGTGGGGTCACTAACTTAACCAGCCCGCGTACGAGCTGTGTGTAGTGGGCCGGCCCAGTTAAACATCCCGCGCAACCCACTGATTCAAATTTAGTTTTATTCATTTAATTTCAAACCCAATTCTATACCTATATTCAAAAATCAACCCATCTCGATTCACTAAACCAAAATGCATGAAACCAATTTTGTTAGAAAGGTACTGGAATGCTTAATCCAAGCCCGTTGGATTCAAACCAATTGGATTTGTAGATCAACCATGGTAAAAATAACAAGGCATAAGCTTTTCTGCATTCAAACATTTTTCAAAACTCAACCATCAGAGCTTTTGAGTTGATTCCAACTCTCAAAAATCACATTTAACTATACCTTTCAGAATATATAAAACTATATAGGTTTACTTACAGAAATAATGTTCAAGTAATAAAACAATGCCACATAGGCATTTCTAGTCACTTTAATTAAATAAAATAAAAAGGTTAAACCTTACTAAATTGTGACACCACTTTAAATCACATTCCCATGTACTAATATATGAGGTGATGACATGTGTCAACATGATCCCATGTTTGAGTTGGATAATATTAAATCTTAAGTAGTTTTCAACGAGTAGAAATTACTTTTCTAAAAATAAAATAAATAAGACAAGTGCTTTAGTCTTGTAATGTTAGTGATGATGTTAGATCATCAAGTATGAACCTTTGTGTGATCATTAGAAATAGTTAAGTATTGTTTGGTGATTGTGTACCTCGTATTTATTCATAGACGCTAGTACCGACCAAGGATACGAGGAGGAAGGAGGATACTACGAGGAAGAAGCCGAGGAGAACTTCAACCACTGCTCTACACAAGGCAAGCCTCATTATACGAGTTGACTTAGCAAGCTTACACCACTTGATACCCAATCCTAGTTTTACTTGCAAGCTGAAGTATTTTAATTCTTCATCAAAGCTTTCTCTTAGAGTTTACTTAGCGAGTTGTAGATATTAGAAGGATATTGGAAGATAGCATAAAGAGCATAAAATTTGGCCTAATTTAGATAGTCTTGATGTCATCCTAAGGCATGAGCTTGAACTTAGCTCATCCCACCTTGTTTATTGCCCACCATTTGTATTTACCCCACTTGTAGATGCTAGTGCTAAGCATAAAACTTGATCAACTTTAGATGGGAATACTTGGTGAAAATGGTTATGAAAACCTTAGAATGATGAGTCATTCTACTAGTGGCGGAGGACGGTTAAAAATTTAGGTATGGCGAAGTAAAACATATATGTCATTTTTATTGCGCGTGGGGGTGTTGGGGGGGGGGGCAATGGCCCCCTACCCCATGTAAGGATGTAAGACCAATTTGATATAAAATTTTCTAACATGAATACACAAGATTCAACTGCCCATAGTACACTACACTTAATCGATGTGAAATGGTTTCTATTTGACCGATTAAATGTCATCAAGGTTTAGGGAAAAATACATGACTACTGTTGTAAGCATTAAGAAATAAACTATCATAATTGTAGTTAATGAAGTTTTTCTTATAAAAATCATTGATATATCAAAATATGACATTGCAAAAAAATGAGGATTGGACAATACTCGCTAACATATATATAAGTTTAATCCTTATACGTCAGCCGATGTTTAAAGAACAATGATAGATTAGACACGGATCTTAGTTCAAAAAAATCCAAAGAAGTGCAGGCTCACATAACAATTATGCCTTCTTCAACGGCATGGCCATGCGCCCACGCCATCGAAAGCTCTAACTAGCTTGCAACCAAAACATAGAGGCATACTACATATATTAGCTCGGTCTCCATACTACGCCCTATGGGGTCCTCCGCCACTGCATTCTACTGAGATGTTTTGGCATGTGTTTCTAAACACCAAATGATTTTAATGATGAAAATGTTAAGGCATGAGCCTTAGCCCGTTATAAAACTGATGGTTGTCTGGATGCGATACCATTCCAATTTTACCGTACAACCACAATACCCGAAATTTGGGTAGGGCTTGACTAGAAATTTATATACCTTAGTATGGTTTCCCTTGCAGCCAAGGTCTGAGATGAGGCTGCCTTGTGAAGATTGTCCACTTGTGCAGTACCCAAGATGACAGTTGGTCATGGTTGGAAGGCCAAACTCACAGGAAAGGTGCCTATACTAGGGCGTGTAACTGAAAGGTTAGGATTGATTATCTGCATACTGAGTATGGTAAATTCAGGATTTGTTCCTGATGGATGTATCAAATGTTGTGGTGAAAGTGTACAATCTCTGCTGAGTATCAAACTATTCGAATAGCCGTGTTCGCGGTTATGGACAGTTGGTGTGGCCATACTGTTCTATCGTTAGATGTTTTCAAAATGACTTATGAAATGATTTATGACTTTGACTTGACCATAACAGAGTTGTGATATGAAACTCAAGTTCCCACTTAGGTGTTATAAAAATTCAACTAGCTTTCTTTGCTTCTGAACTTAGTAGAGGTAAATCTATATTTTTGCAAAACAACCCTAGAGCTTAGCATTATCCTATTCAAAACCACTTCACTTAGTATTAGTTTGCGAGTACTTAAAGAGTACTCATGGCTTTGTCCCTGGCTATTCCCGTGGCCAGACTATGAAGAGGAGTATCAGGATGATGGACCGCAGGAAGGTTACGAAACCTAGGATCATCTCCCATCGTCAGCATTGCCTGTGACCTTGAAGATGAAGCTTCACCTACGCTATCATTATCTTTACGTTATTCCGCTACTTGATTTGTATTAAGAACTGGATCATGAGATCCTTATTTGTGTAAGACCTTATGTATAGTTTGTAATGGATGATGTACTATGATATCCAAATCTGTTATGTCTCGCAAAAATGGTAATCCTGGGATTGCGATGTATGGCATACAGGCATCTGTGATTAAAAATCCAGGTGTTGACGGAATCCATGTATGAAAACCAGGTTTAGACCTTGGTGGACTTATCTCATGACCGAAAGGCCATGGAGAATAAATGTATTTTCAAAAGAAAAAATAATGTTGATGGTAAAGTAACCGTCTATAAAGCTTGACTTGTCGCAAAGGGGTTTCGACAAATTTAAGGAGTTGACTACGATGAGTCATTATCTCCCGTAGCGATGCAAAAGTCAGCTAGGATTATGTTAGCAATTATTGCATATTTCGACTATGAGATATGGCAGATGGATGTCAAAACTGCATTCCTCAATGGCAACATTGAAAAAGAGTTGTATATGATATAACCAAAGGGTTTTTGTCGATCCTAAGGATGCTGACAAGGTATGCAAACTTCAGCGATCCATCTATGGACTGAAGCAAGCATCCTGGAGTTGGAATCTCTGCTTTGATGAGGTGATCAAAGAGTTTGGATTTGTCCAAAATTATGGAGAGGCTTGTATTTACAAGAAAGTGAGTGGGAGCAATGTGTCATTTCTGATATTATATGTGGATGACATATTACTGATCGGAAATGATGTAGATGTTTTAAACAGTGTTAAAAGTTATCTAAACAGCAAATTTTCAATGAAATACCTAGGTGAAGCGTCATACATATTAGGCATAAAGATCTATAGATATAGATCAAGGCGCCTAATAGGGCTATCACAAAGTACATACCTTGATAAGATTTTAAAGAGTTTAAAATGGATGAAAGTAAGAAGGGGTTCTTACCTATGTTGCAAGGCAAGACATTGAGTAAGAAAAAAGTATTGCTACGGCGGAAGAAAGAGAGATAATGGACAAGGTCCCCTATGCTTCAGCCATAGGCTCTATAATGTACGCCATGCTATGTACAAGACCAGATGTGGCACATGTTATTAGTTTGACTAGTAGATACCAATCTGATCCAGGATCGAAACACTGGATAGAGTTCAAGAATATCCTTAAGTACTTAAGAAGAACTAAGGAAATGTTTCTCGTGTACGGAGGTGAAGAAGAGCTCGTCGCTAAGTGTTATGTCGATGCTAGCTTCGACACTGATCCGGATGACTCTAAGTCTCAATCCGGATACGTATTTCTCATGAATGGAGGAGCGTTTAGTTGGAGGAGTTCCAAACAACCCATGGTGGCGGGATCAACAATGGAGGCTGTATATGTTGCTGCTTCGGAAGCGGCCCAGGAAGCAGTTTGGGTGAAGGAGTTCATAATCGAACTAGGTGTGGTTCCTAGCGCGTTGGACCCAATGGTGATCTATTGTGACAATAGTGGAGACATAGCCAATGCCAAAGAACCAAGGTATCACAAGAATTCCGAGCATATTAAGCGCCGATTTCACTCCATTTACGAACATGTCAAGGATGGAGATATAAAGATTTGTAAAGTACACACAGATATCAATGTAGCAGATCCGTTGACTAAAACGCTCCCTAGGGAAAAACATGATCAACACCAGAACTCCATGGATGTTATATTTATCACTATGTAACTAGATTATTGTCTCTAGTGCAAGTGAGAGACTGAGGGAATATGCCCTGAGGCAATAATAAAGTTGTTATTATGTATATTCCAAGTATATGATAGATGTTTATTTTGCATGCTATAATTGTATTAATACGGAAACGTTAATACATTTGTGTTTAATAAACAAATGGAAAGTTCCTAGTTATGCCTCTCTTATCAACTAGCTCGTTGATTAACAAGATGCTCAAGGTTTACTGATCATGGACATTGGATGTTATTAATAACAAGGTCACAACATTATTGGAATGGTGTGATGAACATTCATCCAAAGTATAACATTACGATCAAATTCATTGTGTTTATATTGCTATAACATCATATGAAGTAATCCTAATCCTTAGACCATGATATCATGTCAATCACTAACACTAGAAGAGTATCTTGATAACATCAAACGTCACACCGTAACAGGGTGACTATAAAGATGGGTTCAGTGCTACGAAGGTGTTATGTTGAGGCTCATGGATCAAGAGTGGAATTTTTCCACCCCGATGACGGAGATATATACTCTGTGCCCTCTCGGTGATATCACATTAGTTAGCTTGCAAGCAAGTGACTTGATCACTAGAATGTTATATCACAGGAACAAGAAAAGAGTACATGTCAGTAACAAGATCAAACTAGGTATAGAGGTACCGATGACCGAATCTCGGACATGTAATATATCGCGAGACAAAGGGATTAAGTTACTAGCGTAAAAGGTTCTCACGATCACAAGAAGTCATAGTTAAATTTGTGGGAGTCAGTATGGATCTCCAGGTCCCGCTTCTAATTATTGATCCAAGAGGGGTCTTGATCATGTCCGCATTATTCGCAAACCGTAGGGTGACACACTTAAGAGACACCAACACCATTTGGAACAAATAGTTTCTAGACAAAAAGATTTACAAAGCGCAGAAATTTATTTCACTAGACACCGGAATTGTTTCGGGTGAAATTGCTAAAATTGTTTCCTCATGTGAAATAGAATACTAGCAAGGGGTTTTATGTGAATATTTGTTAATTAATGTAATTGACAAAATTCTGAATAAATAAATAAAAGGAGTTTTATTTAAAGAGAGATTCATTAAATTTGGTGGAAATTTAATGGGATTTTGAGTGGAGAAATGAAGGGTCATTTTGTGAGTGGAAGCTCCACCCACATGAATGGAGGGAGGGCAAGGGGGCATCCCCCATGCGCCGGCTACCCCCTTGGGGTCCCCCTCCTCCTATAAAAGGACCCCCTCTCCCTCTATCGCACTCACACCTCCTCGTGAAGGATCTCTCTCCCCCTCTAGTTTATCCCTCATGGTCTCGGACTAGCGAGATACATGTTCCCGGTGGATTTTCGTTTGTAAAGAGTTGTTGCTTCCACTGCATCGCTGGAGCGAGGAGGTGGAGGTTTCTCGGTTGCCTTGACATGTGTGCAAGCACGGATGCGCTGCTGATTTGCGGCGCTGGACTTCTTCTCGATCTTGAGATCGGCAAGCGTTCGTCTACATCATCCACGAGTACAACCTCGTTAAACTTTGTTGGTATACAAGGGTATGTTCTCTATGGATATATATCCACCCGTTGCTTGTATTTAGTAGATAGATCTTGGTACATAGTTGTTCTCATCGTAAGATTTTTTTTACTATGCTGCAAACTCTAAAGACATCAATGTGCTTAGTTCTCTCATGGAACATCTGATATGTTGTAAGGTATATGGCACTTTGACTGTCACAAAACAAAGTAATACAAGAATCATTTCCACAAAGCTCAACAAACAAACCTTTCAACCAAACAGATTCTTTGCAAGCTTCAACAATAGCCATGTATTAACCTCAGTAGTAGATTGTGCAACAACAGCCTGCAACGTAGCCTTCCAGCTAACAGCACAACCACCAACATTAAAAACATAACCTGTGAGGGATCTTCTCTTATCCAAATCGGCAGCAAAATCTGAATCCACATAGCCAACGATTCCCTCACCGGTCATGCCAAACTTCAAACAAGCATTGGAAGTGCTAAGAAGGTACATGAAAACCCACTAAACAACCTTCCAATGTTCTTTACAAAGATTAGCCATGTATTTACTTATCAAACTCATAGCATATGATAAATCAGGACGAGAACAAACCATGGCATACATCAAAGAACCAACAAAACTAGAATATGTCACCTTTGACATGTACTCAAACTCTTCATTAGTAGTAGGACATTGTGAAACTGACAATTTAAAATGAGGAGAAATAGGAGTATTAACTGACTTGGCAGCATCCATATTAAAACGATGAAGAACTTTCTCAATGTAACTTTGCTGAATAAGAAATAACAAACCATCTTTTCTATCTAGGATAATATCCATGGCCTACATGCCAAGTAGGCCGAACCCATCTATGGATCAGTATGTATCAGTTTGAGTCGAATCATGTCAGTTTGGGCAAAGATATGGTTGGTTTTATGCCTGGTTAGAGGGGAGGGCACCCACAATTAGTTAGAACATCTACCCTAAATATAGGAATACACAGTAGAGAAAACATGACTAGAAATATAGGAATAAAAACATTCATGTAATCTATAGGATGAATAGTAACTAGCAATTGTAAATAGATTGCTACAAATAACATATGAAGTATGATCTAAACAAGATATGTTAAGGTAGCATACGATCCAACAGAGGGACCAACGTTGATGTTGCGGTTGGCGTTGGAGTTGTCATCGACCATGTCGTCGAAGAGGTGGTCGACATCGGGGAAGAAGTCGTCAGTGTCCATGATGAAGCCAGTAGTCACGCGAAGTGCTACCTAAAAACCTTATCGCCCTTCTCTCGTATAGGACTCGAAGCAGTTTGGTTCTAGAGTCCTATTGTCCCAACTCGTGGTGCAAGCCACAAGTCGGTATGGGGAAAATTTGGTGGTCGCTCAGAGCTTTGGAACTGGAGGCAGTAGGCGGGTGTTGGTATGTCTGAGAGGAGGTGCGACCTCTCTCTCTTATATGCACAAGACGAGGAGGTGGACAGGCAGCACAGGAAGACAAAAAGATACACGGGAGGAAAACCGAAAAGGCTGCGGCTGGAGCCGAGCAGGCTCCACTAAGTTCAGATTAATGAGTGATGACTACAAGTGCATAGATCGATTGTAGATAGTTTCAAAATAAGATTATCAAACCCACCGAGAGCTATTTGGTTAAGGACTTTATGCCCCTCGTCACTATCTGCCAAAGGATACTTGTAAGCTACCTTTGATCTCAAGTAAATGGTGTTTGAAAGGTTTTGTGTTTGTGTGCAAGAAAGTAATAAAAATAAGTAGAGCAAATAAGTAACAAGAGTGTTGGTAAACGGTGTTGTAACTCAAAAGGGCTAAAATGTTCTCAAGGATATATGATACACCACTAGCATATGGAAATTATTTTTGATTAGGATAATATATTTCTTTCGTCATGACATGTGTGGAGAGAGCTCCATAATAAGATGTTCACTACAAGTCTCGTGAGCAGCCGCTTCTTCGATTCAAGTATTGAGGTCATCTAAATAACCACAGCAATGCTTGCGAGCAAACCACTTCTACATACCACCACAATTAAGGGTTTCCCCATGGATATCGTAATAAGCTTAGTGAATCTCCCTTAATTCCCCCTTTGACCATGTAGGTTATAAGCCAATGCTTGTAGTCACAAAGTAACATTGGACATACTCCCATACACGTCCCAAGGGTAGCACCCTCTATTTAGTCCCGAAGGCAAATGCTATGTGGTAGACTTCATATACCATCTAAAAAGAGATATTTAACACAATATCATAAATCAAAGGATCATGGAACAAAGGTATATATCATCTTTAACTCATTTCATAATAATTCTAGGGTTTCTCCATCTCCCCAAGAACAAAGGGAACTACTCACAAATGGAAGCAATCAACAACATCATCATATTCATATGGATGGATTCAAAGTGCAAAGGTAAATCTAGTGCAAACGATAATTGTATTGAAATTACAACAAGATCTAATGGATAGGAGAGGGGAATAATAGTGTTGATGCAGATGAAGCTGATGATGAAGGGGATGATGTGATGTCCTTCGATGATTCGTGAAGTAGCAAGGATTTGCCCATCTTCTTTATTCAACATGATTCCAATAGGCCCAAAGCCCTTGGACCTTGCTTCTTCTTCTTTATTTCTTCTACCTTGAATCCAACACATGGTCCAAGCGATGCCAATGGACAATTCCTGCAAGTGCAACTCAACACAAACATTAGTCCATAGAGATTGTCATTAATTACCAAAACCATACATGGGGGGACACATGCTCTTTCAGTGTGGATCCACTTAAATCCACTCTTCGCACTTTGTCTTGATCAACCTTGTATCTTCCTGTTTCTTCAATATGATGTCTTGGAGTAATGCAAGAATGCTCACATTATCTTCTTCTTCAAGACATGCTTCGAAAACGCTCAACTCTCACATGGCAATTCTTCGGATTACACCTTGAATATCTCCTTGGTCATTGCTTATTCTTCTTCCTTTTTCCTCCTACAAACTCGAAGCCAACAAATGGATCAATCGATGCCAATGGAAAGTTCCTAAAAGTGTAATTCAATGCAAACATTAGTCCATAGAGGATTTCATTATTTACAAAAACCACACATGGGGCACACATGCATTGTTAGTATTGCGTCCGATGCATCGAACCGAAAAGTGCTTTGGTCCATGATACTGGGTGCAGTTTTCTTCCCTGTGTGCCCCAAAGGCCTTTGGGAAAAGTTTGGGGGGCGCGACTAGAGATGCTCTTAAAAGGGAAAATGATAGGATTTCTCAGGATGATTACTCACTTACATTGTCCCGGTTGCTACCCCGCATGTGCCACACTGTGCACTTTTCACACATCACAGCCGGGCCCACTCCCACTAACTCCCACCTCATCCCTTCCTCCTCTCTTCCTATATTTTCTCATCCGGTTGCTTTTCCCCTTCTAGCTCCCGCCTCTCTCTCCGTACTAGCGTGAGCTCTAGAGGATGTCCACACCAACACGAGCTCCTCAAATCCCCTCACCAATGGCACCAACATGTGCATCCCTACAAGCGTGTCCTTTAATCCCAACATCACCGACGTTGCAAGAGGGGGAGGCGGAGATGGGGCCGATGCAGGAAGGAGGCATCAAAATTTGCTGCTACAAGAGATGGCGATGAATGCTACCAATAGTAAGTCTTATTGCTACAAGAGGTGACGGCGGCTGCTACAAGCGGTGGTGACAGTTTCTACAAGCGAAGGCTCCAGTTTTCTACAAGAGGCATCAACTGCTGCTACAAGAGGCGAAGGCGGTTGCTCCAAGAGGCGTAAACACCTGTTACAATCCATGCTATCGATTTCTACAAGCATGATTTTCTTTGAATAATTTTGGATTTTTTATTTTCATCACATAATTAAAATTTCTACTACAACTATTTTATGGATTTGCATTGATGAAGGAATTTTTTGCTATTACTGTTATAGGAATTTGCATCAATGGTAGGATTTTTTTGCTACAAATGTTCTATGGATTTGCATCAATGGAAGATATTTTTGCTACAAATATTCTGAATTTTTGTGCCATATGAATCACCACCTCCCCCATGGTGGCACCACTACCACCACCACAGTCGCGTCTTCTCCGGTGATGGTGTTGGTGCTGCCATGGGAGGGCGGTGATGTTGTAAGTGAGTTTCTTCAAAGGAGAAGGAGAATATACTGCCAAGGTAGGGGTGGAGGTGCTACACGCGAGGTGCTTCCTAGGGACCTAGACATCACCCTCGCCGAAGCTGGATGTTGCTCTCGTTGGAGCCAGACACTGTTAAGGGCCAATTCTCTCCATTTCGGCAGTGTCGAGGACCATACCACCTATGTGCGTATCAACCAGGATGTTGTGGGGTGCTTTTTATGGAAGCGAGGTTTTTATGTGTTTGTGGCTGGTCCCGAGGGACACATGTCGATCGCTGGACCATAGGATTGGGGGATTTGATCCCCCGAGGACTGATATCCCACAAGTATAGGGGTTCAATTGTAGTAGCTTTCGAATAGAAAATGTTGTCGAAACCAAGAGGAGATGAAGGTATTGGTTAGCAATTCAGCAAGTAAATAGTAAAAAGATGCAAAGATTTGTATATTTTGGATTGTAGTTTGCGGAAAGCAATTAACAAGTAAAATTAAAGTGAGTGGCAAGTGATGTGAATGCTCTTTTTAGATAAAGAACAATCCTCTATTTAGGAAGTAGACAAACTTGGGGTGTTTTCTTATATGAGAGCATTTCCTGAGGGTGGCACATATTTCATGGCATAAAGATTTCTCTAAAAGCATGGTATTTTACTCTCGTTGGATGGAGCCCAAAATAGGGGCAACCATATACATGAGAAAATACACGCCTAATGGTTTGTCCCAAGGCCACATACAAGTGAAAATAAGGAATTCATTAAGACATAAATGAACAAGCATTGTGTTAAATTTAGTGTCCCTGATATCTTTGATATGAATTACGAATGTAGTATATCTTGACTTTTCCTTAGAAGACATAGGTTTATCAAATCCTTGGAAATAATCTTTGATATGGTGTGTAATAGACCTTGCAAACTTTATAATATTTTTGTTTACTAGACCAAATGTTACTTTTAGTATCGATGGATGGAGATAGGCTAGGGTAAAGATTTACCTACAGTTGTGCACGCACAAATAGGATAAAAGATAATATGAAGAACAACATGTATTATGATTCAATATAGATAGATATTTGTGGGTGATGTGTCCAATAACACTATAATCTTGCAACTACAAATACTATAGAACTTCTGTCCAATCACTATACCACCCTCTCATGGGGACTAGGCAGCTATTAAGTGAAACATACAAAAGTTATAAGATCCATGATGTCACCGTGATTCCTAAATTGATCTCAAAAAATTAAAGTACTTCCCTTACTGTCACCGGGTTCAGTGACGTAGTTAAATATCACCACTCCTCTCACTTCATTACCTTTATCGATCCTCGGGGTCTTGGGTACCTAATAAGTTTTTAGACGAGGCAAGAAAGAAAGAGACAAATACAAATATAGATCAACTAAGAACACAATGATCCCATATAAAAAGATGCACATAACACCGTGAGGGATACTCACACATGTTGATATTAACAAGCATAAACATTGTATATAACTTCTTGATAAAAATACCAAATAGTCTTATAATGTCACCAATCGCGATGAGATAAAGATTAGAAGTATGAAACTATGGCTATGAAGGGGGTCGTGTTGTAGATGGAGGTGTGTATATGGATACGGTGGTGGCTCTGCGATGGTTCTCCTCTTCGATGCGAATGGCAGATGGATTCTATTATGTTGTGGCTCTCCCGAGGATGGCTCTGTTGCAAATCTGATATAGGCGTCTTCACGAAAGTTGGAGGGTATGATTCAGAGAATTCGATGGAACATGGTACATGTAACACCCTAAAAATATTGAACAATGATTATCAATTTCCAATCACCAAAATTAGGGTTAACAAAAACTTTTGTTAATTCAAATCATTATGAATGCATGTGTGTATGTGATGATTGTATGAATGCATAAATGGACTTATGTGATTAACCTAAATAGCAAGGAATGGTTTAAAGGTCAATACAACATCATCAAAAACATTTCCAAGCGGAAACAAATCAAGAGAAAACAAAAAAACAAATCAAATAAGGCAAATGGTCATTTTTGCCAATCTTGCTCACTAGGCCACTTTGAGTGTTTCTAGTCCAAGATTTCAAACAGAAACTTTTCCATTTCTTTTCACCCCTTGCAAGACCAAGTAAAAGTGAATCAAATCCCAACTTTCAAACTTGCAGAAACATTTGGCAACTTGATTCAAATCACAATTCAAAATTGAATCTTTATCATATGGGAAGATCACACATTTTCAAAACCTAACCAAACCAGTGCCACTTGACCAATCCCACTTAGCGGAGACTCCCTAGTATATAACTAGCAAACCCACCAAGTTTGAAACCAAAATTCAAAATTGAATTTCTTTCGGCCATTTATTTAAACACCTTGTAATCAGCAAACCCTATTAGGAGCAGTAATTTTGGCCAACCTTGTTCCCTTTCTAGCTCACTCTACACTCCCAGTAGATGATCAAACTAATTTAACTAGCCTTAGCACCACTGTGAGCATGCATAGCCATCAATGGTGACCATGCAGAGAGCACCCTTGCCATCGCCATGTCGCCAACGAGCTAGGAGAAGCCCTAGCCTCGTCAACCTTGTCTAGGACATGCAGCACCGTCCACCGCCAACCCCTGTCCAAGCCCCGAGCCTTTCCAGCCACTGGACCACATGACAAGCTCGCGCCTAGTTTCTCTATGAACGAGCCGAGAGCACGCCGGTGCACAGCACGCGACACCAGCCCATAGACCGCGTGCCGCCCTCGCCGCTTGTGTGCGTGATCGCCAGCACCCTGGAAACCCACCAGACAACCCCGTTCGCTGCCGCGCGGGCCATGGATGCTATGCGCCATTAAATTCACCATCGGACCCACCTAGAGCGCCACGACGTTCCGACCGTTCCTCACCGGCCGACGCCTTGCCATCAAGCCATTGAGCTTTGCCAGGAGGCAACGCACCGCCCCCTATCGTCGTCCATGCCATTAGCACGTTGTGTCAACGACCACGACGAGCCCAACCCGCACCCGTCGGTCCCCTTCAGGCACTATAAAAGGAGTCCACCCCCGTTCGATTTGAGCACACCATCTCACTCCCCACCTCTCACTGATCACACCCACTCACCCCCGGAGCAAGGCGAGCACCAGGTGGCCAGAATTTCACCGGAGTCCGCCGCTGCAGAGGAGGAGAGGCACCGTCAATTGAAGCCGCCCCAGGAGAGGCTGCCGGTACCAGGAGGATCACCATCGTCAACTTCGTCGTTCGCCCCCATCGCCGACCATCGCCTAAGCCCCAGTGAGCCCCCGTCGACCCCCACTGGCCGCGCTAGGGTTCTGTCTCGCCGGCGTTGCTTGACGTGGACGATGAACCACAGCCGTAGGATTAGAGCTAGATCGCACAGCCTAGATCGTCCTGTACCGCTTCGCCACTCCCTTTCTCACTGACGAGTGGGAACAGCCACTTAACCAGCCCGCGCGTGTGCTGTGTGTAGTGGTCCGACCCAGTTAAACCTCCCGCGCGACCCAGTAATTCAAATTTAGGTTTTTCCATTTAGTTCTAAACTTACTTTTGTACCTAGATTCAAAAATCAACCCAGCTCGATTCCTAAACCAAAATGCATGAAACCAATTTTTTTATAAAGGTACTTGAGTGCTTAATCCAAGCCCGTTGGATTCAAACCAATTGGATTTGTAGATCACCCATGGTAAAAATAACAAGGAAGAAGCTTTTCTGCATTCAAACATTTTTCAAAATTCAACCATAAAAGCTTTTGAGATGATTCCAACTCTCAAAATCATAATTATCAAGACCTTTTAGAATATATAAAAATATCTAGGTTTACTTACAGAAATAATGATCAAGCGATAAAAGAATGCCCCATAGGTCATTCTAGTCATTTTATTTAACTAAAATAAAAAGGTTAAATTTTATTAAATTGTGACACCACTTTAAATCACATTTCCATGTACTGAAATATGTGGTGATGACATGTGTCAACATGATCCCATGTTTGAGTTGGATAATATTAAATCTTAAGTAGTTTTTAAATGAGTAAAAATTACTTTTCGGAAATAAAATAAATAAGACAAGTGCTTTAATATTTGTGATAATAGTGATGATGCTAGATCATCTAGTGTGAACCTTTGTGTGCTAAATAGAGTAGTTAAAAATTGTGTGGTGATTGTGTACCTCGTATTTATTTATAGATGCTAGTACCGACCAAGGATACGAGGAAGAAGCCGAGCAGAACTTCAATCACTTCTCTACACAAGTCAAGCTTATACTAATATCTTAGCAAGCTATTAACTTTGCAAGTTAACCCTTGCATGACAACTACGCAAACTAGATACCTTAAGCATATGTGATTATACCCACTTGAGGATACCAAATCCCAATTTTACTTGCAAGCTTAGTATTTTATTTCTTTATCAAAGCTTTCTATTGGAGTTTACTTAGTGACTTGTAGGTTGTAGAAAGATATTTAAAGGTAGCATAAATAGAATAAAACTTGACCTAAGTTAGATAATCTTGATGACATCCTGAGGCATGAGATTGAACTTAGATAAGATACACTTGCTTATCACCCCTCATTAGTATTTACCCCCACCGGTAGATGCTAGTGCTAAGCATAAAACTTGATCAACTTTAGATAGAAATAATTGGTGAAAATGGTTATGAAAACCTTAGAATGATGAGTCATTCTACTGAAATGTTTTGACATGTGTTCTTGAACACCAGATAATTTTGATGATGAAAATGTTAAGGCATGAGCCTTAGCCCTTTACAAAACTAATGGTTGTCTGGATACGATACCATTCCAATTTTATCGTAGAACCACAATACCCAAAATTTTGGTAGGGCTTGACTGGAAATTTATATACCTTAGTATGGGTTCCCTTGCGGCCAAGGTTTGAGCTGAGGCTGCCTTGTGAAGATTGTCCACCTGTGCAGTTCCCAAGATGATAGTTGGTCATGGCTGGGAGGCCAAACTCACAGGAGAGGTGCCTATACTAGGGCGTGTAATTGAAAAGTTAGGATTGATTATCCGCATACTGAGTATGGTGAATTCAGGATTGTTCCTGATGGATGTATCAAATGTTGTTATGAAAGTGTACCACCTCTACAGAGTGTCAAACTATTCGAATAGCATCGTCCGCGGTTATGTACAGTTGGAGTGTGTCACATCCCAAGATTTTCCAAATCTTGTAATGTGAAAAATAAATAAACAAAATAAATGATTGTTGAATTTTAGGGTGAAAAGAAACTTTTGTTTCTAATTGGAAACTTTAAAATCCCATCTTGAACAAACTTTAATGAAAGTTTGAATCCAACAAAATCAAAATCAAGAGAAATGCATTCCTCAATGAATGTATCTTGAAATTTAAACACTTGGAAAATAAATCCAAACCCTAATGGAATAAAAATCATTTCCAAGTTATCTCCAAGCCTATGGATTTGATCCATATAAAAATTTGTCAACAAACATTTACAAAAGATCAAGAATGACAAATAGAAATATTGCAAACCATAGAAATTGGTTTCACTTAATTTGGAGCCATGGATAAAATCTTATGAATTTAATAAGATAAGGAAAAGTAATTTCCAAAGCTAATAAAGCAATTATCTAAAAATCCATACCAAATGATGAGCAAATGATCCTAAAGGGATTTAAAAGGATAAACAAATATTAAATAAGATTTTACAAATTGGAATCACCAAGTTTGGATCCCTAAATAAAAGAATATGGATTTTATAAGATGAAGAAAGAAATATTAAATAAGGAATATTTAAAGACCAAATTAAATCTTGGCCAAGACCATAAGCAAATGGAATGAATAAAATCCAAATCCAAATAAAAATAAAAGGATAAAGAATTTTCCAAAATAAAACAAAATGGCATAAACCAAATGCTATTGGAATAAAGACAAATCCAATTTTAAATGATTAATTAATCATATTAAAAACATTCCCAAATAATTAAAGGTGAAATATTTGGACACCTATTAAATGAATAAAACTTAGTGAAAAGGTTTTATGGAAAAATGAAAGTTAAATAAGGATTAAAAATATATTTGATCTTATTTGAATTAAAGCAAGGGCTTGATTTAAATAATTAAAAGACACTAAAGGAATAAGTTTTTATTCTGAAAAATGATTTCAGAATGTATTATTAATCAGTATTAAAACCTACACAAAGTTTTGTTGAAGTTTGAAATTCAAAAGTTGTTTGAATTGATTAGACAAAATCAAAACAGAAATGGAAATAGAAAAAGAAAAACAAAGCAGTACAAAAAAATGAATTTAGCCAGCCTAGCCTATCGTGGGAATGGTCACGGCAGATGCTGCAATCGGCAGCGAGTAGTAGAACGAGGGGCAAGGGCGGCCAGCCATCTGCGGTGCGAGATGAGGGCGGAGACACAGGGTTTTACCCAGGTTCGGCCCCCCGGAGGGTAAAGACCTACTCCTGCTAGATTGTATTATGGATGTGGTACAATGGGCGAGCTCGGCGGCTAGGCGGCGAGTCGCTTGGGGGTATGATGGAACGTATCTCTACACGCCCCGAAGGGAGGTTTATATAGGCTCACCTCCCCTAGGGTTTACATATCTCAATCGATTCAGTTAAAGCTTCGGTTCTCGTTTAACCTAATCCGACTGGGCCTATCTACTCGCCTGGGCCTTCAGCTTCCAGTCGCTTGGTTCCTCGCTAGGCTTCAATCCAGTCGCCGTCTTGCAGGCCCACTCGCCAAGTCTTGGGCCAGTCGGAAACATCCTGCTGGGTATACCCCGGTAGGCATATCCCCATCAGTAGTCCCCGAGGCCGTCGTTGATTTGGCGTAGGTGGCTGCTGGCAGTCGGAGCATACGGCTGCTGAGTAGACATCCAGTCGAATCAACGGCGGGCTCCTGTATAAAGGAAAAACTAATCACACTACTCGCAGCTTTGGCGAGTCGAGTCGGCGAAACACTGTCATAGTGGTTGGGTCGGCGAGCCGAGTGGCTGAAGTTGGACCGTTAAACATGGTCAAACTAGCCGTTGGAGTTAATCCAACGGTAACTTTTGGCGTAATCATCGCGCAGTAACGGTCCCTGATTTGGCGGGTAGCAACCGCTATATAAGAGGAATGGCTAGCGATCAAAGGACCACCGTCTCACCATTTCCTCCGACTGTGCGCACCTTTCGCCTCCCTCCGCACCGCGACCCAGCCAACTGGAAATCCTCCGAGCCCCCACAAATCTTTCCGCCATGGCCCTCTCCACCGAACCTTGGGGCAGATCGAAATGCACTAGGGCACAACTGGCTTCCTTTGAGGAGGCCGGGATTCTGCAAGCCGGCTGCTGGCGCATCCCCGCGGCCGGAGAGGTGACTCCAAACCCGCGAGAGAGGGAGTTCATCTGCTTCACCAGTCATCTCAAACGGGGGCTAGGGTTCCCCACGTCCCTATTCTTCCGGCGCTTCTGCTCCTACTACGGGATCCAGCCGTCGGATCTGGGCCCCCATAGCGTCGAGCAGCTCGCCATCTTTGTGGCATTCTGCGAGTGCTACTTGGGCTGCCGGCCCTACTTCCCTCTTTGGCAAGATCTGTTCCATGGACGGATCAGCCGCGAGGAGGCGGGTGGCCCAATGCTCGCCGCGGGTGGCCTAACCTTCCAGCTGAAGTCGAAGGCCTCATTCTTCGACCTGATGATGCCCGCCAAGGCAGCGAGCGACTGGAAAAAGTCGTGGTTCTACGTTGCCGAGGCGACTCCGGAAGGCGAGACGGCGATTCCACGGTACTCCGCCGATCGGTCCGAGCCGCGCCACCTTCAAATCGGCAAGCTTCCCGGCGACCAGCGGATGGTTGTCGACGAGATGCTTCAGACCATCCGCGGTCTGAAGAAGAAGGGCCTCTAGACGATAAACTTGTACAACTGCTGGCTCGGGCGGCGACTCGTCCCGCTGGCCAGGCGCGAGCACTACATGTACCAGTACACCGGCCGGGACGACCCGACAAAAGCTAGCTTGACCGAGTGGAGGCTCGATGACTACACCGCGGCCCTGAAGAAAATCACCCCAGTGGTGTACTTGGACGCTCAAGCTGGGGTCGCCCCCTATACCGCGAAGCGCTCAGCCCCAACGGTAATCACTTCGTATCATTCGCAGTCGCAGTCCTTTTGCAGTCGCGGTCATACTAACTTCAATTTTCCTTTGTTGCAGTTGTTCCAAGTGGTGGAAGGGTGGCTCCCGCCCTCGGATGACGAGAATTCGAGCTCGTCCGTCCGAGACATGGGTGGGTCGCCCGCTAGGAGCGACGAAGGCGACAGCGACGACAAATCCAAGGAGGAAGCTGCCCCGCTGGCTCGCAAGACCCGCGGGCAACGTCAGCACGAGCTCGAGGCGAGCAAGAGCCTCGAGCGCCATGATGATGAAGAAGAACTTCCGGAGACGACCTCGTGCCGCCAAGCTACTCCGTCAAAGAAGAAGAAGAAAGAGAAGGAGGCGAAGGCCCCTCCAAGAAGGAAGACGAAACCGACGAGGCCGGCCTCGCCACCACACTCGGCAAGCAGTTCCGACGCCCCCAGCCCGACCAAGGATGAGGCGCCGCCGACGACGGCCACTCTGGACACAACCACCATCGAGGTGCCCCTGGCGTCGATGCCTCCGCCATTCGCCCCGGTCTTGGGGCTGGGGGAGGCTCCGGCCGCAGCGACTTCGCCTCGCAGGGAAGCTCCTGTCAAAGAAGTTACAGAGGCTCCGGTCGCAGCTTCAACGACGAAGAAGCCATCTGTGTCTTGGGCATGCGACGTCCTGGACATGGGGCTCAGCCGCCGACTGGGCCCTGAGCTGGAGAAGCCAGCCGGCCTCCGTACGGGGCTGCGCTTCATTCCGGTCGCCAAGTGAGTGCACTCGCCTTCCTTTGTCTCCCATAATCATTGAATTATCTTGCTTATATGATCAAAGTACAGGACCGGAGTGAAGAAGATGGGCCATCCAACCGTGGCTAAGGTGCCGTCCATCGTCAGCGAGGAGGATTCTTCCCGTAAGAGGAAGGCGGACGAAGTCGTCGTCCCTGTGGATGGCGGCAAGAAGGCCAAGGGTGACGCCGTTGTCACGATTTCTGACGACACGGCGGCCGCACCGGCTGGTCCTGCAACGGAGGCGGCCGCGTCCACGAAGGAGGGCGCCCCGTTGCCTGGAACGGCCGAACCGACCTCTTTTGGGGCGGGTGCCTCTATCGCCACCTTCCCGCGCTTCACGACCAAGGCGGCCGCGGCGAGTGGAACTTTGCCTTCGAGCCACACTCTAGGAGTCGCCGACGCCGAAGTCGACCAGCGCCGTGGGCATACGCCAGCTCTCCTTGCGTTCGTGGACGCGATACAACTCCACGGCATGCTTGGTGAAGCCATCCAGGTACATCCAGTCCCCGAGGATCAGGTCGGTGTTTTGCAGCGGCCAGATTCTTTTAGTGTCTTTTATTCGCTTTTCGCATCCAGTCCCCGAGTGCGCACTCGCTGAATTTCAGTGGGTGGGCACTTTAGGAATTCCTTTGAGTACCAGTCCCCGAGTGCGCACTCGCTGAATTTCAGCGGGTGGGCACTTTAGGAGTTTCTTTGATTTACCTTTTGGTGATGTGCAGGGTCTGCAGCTTGAATCGGCCGACCGATTGGCAGCGAAGCAGCGCGCGGAAAAGGAACTGGCCATCGTCCAGGAGGCGAACGAAGGGCTTCGGGCTGTTGCCGCGAAGGCAGAGGAAGCTCGCCAGGGGCTTGTCCCCGCTAGTGAATTGGCGGCGGCGCAGTCGGCTTTGAGTTCGGCCGAACAACAGATCGCCGACCTCGAGCGCCAGCTGCGGGAGGCGAAGGAAGAAGCAAGCTCAGCCGATGGGCGAGCCAAGGCCGCCGTTGCAGCCGCCGAAGAGGATCGCAGAGTGTCAGAAGTCCTTATTGATGGGCTTCAGGACGACCATACGTCGCTTCAATGCTTCATCACGACCCTCGCCCGCCCGTTGATTGGTAAGAGCATCTGCCTCTTTTCAGTAGTTGTGCCATTTGTGGTGTCCGTCGTATTCATTATTGTCTTCTACTCGCAGGTCGCATCATCGACAACGCGGAAGAAGCAAGCACGTTCGACACGCGGCAGTGTGTGAGCACGCTTGTCGATTCGGCCACGTTGTTGGCGACGTGCATCCGTGCCTACCTCCAGGAGATATCGCCCACGGAAGTGATTCCCAGCGACCTCGTTGAGGTGTGGAGGTATTTGGAGAAGGCGCCCGCGGTCGTGGAGTTCATGACGCGGTCGGCGTTTCGGCGCGGGGCGGCAACGGCGCTTAGCCTTGGTCTTGCCCACTTCCCCGAGGACTTCGACATCGACGATGTGATGAGTGGCTACCCATCGTCGACTGGCGCGGTGGAGCTTTCTGAGGTCCTCAAGTTGCAAGACCGCGCCGCCAAGTACTCGGAGCGTGTCTTGGCGATGGGCGACTTCCTCCCGTACCAGGAGACGGTCGTTGTGTCTGGCGACCCCGAGCCGCCGCATCGTGATCTCAAGGTTGAGCAACCCTTCCGCGCGGCGATGGCGGGTGAACTGATGACGTATCCATCGAACCCGTACACGCCGTTCATCCGCAATCGCCGGGGAGTTGGCGAGTCGTCGTCTAAGCCTGCAGAATAGGATAGTTTGCCATGTGGCGTTAGCAGCAGTTCTGCCATGCGGGCATATTTTGTAACGCGAAACAATGCAACATGCTATCGAATGAGATGTCGTGTCTATTTTGGTAATTGTCAAGTGTTTGTGATTGTTGTTTGAACGAGTCCCCGAGCGCGTCCGCCCTTTTGTGGGGTTTACCTCGTATGTGGTGTGTTTGGTGTCTCTGTGTGTTTTATTATTGTGGTCGACTCGCCCGGACTCGAAGAGCCAGTCGCTAGGCGACTCCCTTGAACGCGCTGTACTTCGCCGTTTTCCCGTGCGCGAACGAGGTCGGGTGGCCGAGTCCCCGAGCGTGGTACTTGGCTGTTCCAGGCACGACTCGAGGGTGAGTGAGGACTTGGCGCGTTAGTTTGTGCGCGTCACTCCTGCCTGGCCCGTGGGGTCAGTCGCGTGGCGAGTCCTGGGCATGCTCTCCTACTTGGCGTTTTCCCGGACCGCTCGAGGTGAACTGGTCCATAGTCCCCGAGCGTGGTACTTAGCCGTTCGAGTCGCTATGTCGAGGATGCGGAGGATCGTGGTCGCTGTAAGAAGCGTAGGCAGTAGTCTTGGTTCGTAGAACCAGTCGAGCTAGGCGACTCCAATGGGGCTCCGGGTAGGCGTTTTTCGTGGACGATGCAAGACCTGAGGTAGCTCAGTGCTCTTGCACCGCACTACTTAGCCATGCCGATCGTTGTACCAAAGGTTGACTTCTGCGGTTAGCGTGATGCTGTTATTACGAGTGCGAGTGGCACAAGACACGGAGAGTAGGCGCAATTTGCGGTAACCGTTTCTTTTTATTTCATATCGAATGGAGAGTACATATGTGGGGTTCTAGGCGTAGAACTTCCGTAGGAGGTTTACATTCCATGGTCGCTTGACGTCGAGTTCGCCGTCCCCGCGGACGTCGATGAGGTAGTAGGCGTCGTTGCCGAGTATACGGCCGATGGCGAATGGTCCCTCCCATGGAGGGGAAAGCTTGTGCATGCCCTTCTTGTCCTGGATGAGACGCAGCACCAGGTCGCCTTCTGGGAAGGTGCGAGTTTTCACCCGCCGGCTGTGATAGCGGCGGAGTCCTTGTTGGTAGATGGCGGTGCGCGAGCGAGCTAGGTCGCGTGCCTCGTCGAGTTGATCGACTCCATCCTGTCGTGCGAGTTCGTTCGCAGCTTCCGTGTAGTGGACTACCCTTGGCGAGTCGTGCACAAGGTCGGTGGGCATGACTGCCTCGGCGCCATACACCATGAAGAAGGGGGTGAATCCCGTCGACCTGTTGACCGAGGTGCGAATTCCCCAGATGACGGAGGGTAGCTCCTCGACCCAGCACCCGGTGGTGCGCTCGAGTGGTACTTGGAGTCGCGGCTTCAGGCCATGGAGGATGCTTTGGTTGGCCCGTTCCGCCTGGCCGTTGGATTCCGGGTGGGCGACTGACGCGAGGTCGAGCCAAATGTGGTGCTCTTCGCAGAATTCGGCCATGGCTCCTTTGGCGAAGTTGGTGCCGTTGTCCGTGATGATGCTGTTGGGGAACCCGTAGCAATATATGAGTTCGCGTAGGAATTTCGTGGCGGTCTTCCCGTCGCATTTCCGGACTGGCTTGGCCTCCACCCACTTTGTGAATTTGTCGACTGCGACCAGGAGGTGGGTGTAACCGGAGGGAGCCTTCTTGAAGGGGCCCACCATGTCCATGCCCCATACGGCGAATGGCCAGGTGATGGGGATTGTTTTGAGCGCTGAGCTCGGCACGTGCGTCTGGTTGGCGTACTTCTGGCACCCGGCGCACCGCTGGACAATGTCAACAGCGTCGGCGTGTGCGGTGGGCCAGTAGAAGCCATGTCGCATAGCCTTGGTGATGAGGGAGCGGGCGCCGGCGTGGTGGCCGCAGTCACCGGAGTGGATGTCGTGGAGGATCTTGCGTCCTTCGGCGGGTTGGACGCAGCGTTGGAACACGCCGGTGACACTGCGCTTGTGGAGCTCACCGTCGATGATGGCGTAGGACTTGCATCGACGGGCGATCATCCGAGCTTCCGTCTCGTCTCCCGTCAAGGTGCCGGCTTCCAGGTAGGCGATGTAGGGCTTGGTCCAGTCGTCTGGCTCGTTGACGAGTGCGACCAGGGCTGCCTCTGGTTGGAGCGGGACTCCGATGTCGATCTCCCTTGGGGGAGAGACTGATGGCTTGGTGATCGTGTCGAGGAAGATGCCGGCGGGTGGTGCGAGTCGAGCCGACCCGATGCGAGAGAGGGCGTCGGCCTCCTCGTTCTTCCGCCTATCGATCCACTCGACGGAGTATCCTGTGAAGTGTCCGCCCAAATTGTCCACTGCTTGGTGGTACGCCGCCATGGTGGGGGAGACGGCGTCGCAGGTGCCAGCGACTTGTCCTGCGACGAGGTCGGAGTCGCCGTAGCAGCGTAGGCGGTTGACATTCATCTCCCTGGCGGCCCTCATGCCGTGTAGTAAGGCCTCGTACTTGGCCATGTTGTTTGTGCAGGGTGTGAAGTCCAGGCAGAGGACATAGCGGAGCTTGTCGCCCTTCGGAGAGGTTAGCACGATCCCTGCGCCTGCGCCGTCCGCGTTCTTGGAGCCATCAAAGTGCAGGCTCCAGTAGTGGAGGTATGGCAGCTTCTCTGGCTGCTGGGCCTCTTCCCAGTCGGCGATGAAGTCCGCTAGGGCTTGCGATTTGATCGCTCTTCGTGGCTCGTATTTGATGTTGTGGACGCCGATCTCGATGGCCCACTTGGCGACTCGCCCGGTCGCCTCACGGTTGCGGATGATGTCCTGCAACGGTGCGGAGGAGACGACCGTGATCGGGTGCTCCTGGAAGTAGTGCGGCAGGCGTCGTTGTGCCCTGAAGACCGCATATACCAGCTTCTGGTACTGCGGGTACCGCTGGCGCGACTCGGTGAGGACCTCGCTGATGTAGTAGACCGGTCGCTGTACTGGGCGCTCCTTTCCTTCCTCCGGTCGCTCGACGACCATGACCGCGCTGACGACGCGCTCGGAAGCCGCGACGTAGACTAGCATGGGTTCTTTGTCGACCGGGGCGGCGATTAGCACCTTCTTGAGGTCGCGGAGTGCGTCGTCCGCCTCCTTGTCCCACTGGAATGTGGGGTTCTTGCGCATCAGGCGATATAGAGGCATTGCCTTTTCGCCCAAGCGGGGGATGAAGCGACTGAGAGCCGCTACTCGCCCAGCCAGCTTCTGAGCGTCGCGCAGGCACTCGGGTTTGCCGAGTCGGGCGATCGTGTCGATCTTGGTGGGGTTCGCCTCGATCCCGCGCTTGGAGATGACATAGCCCAGTAGCTGTCCTGCGGGTACACCGAAGGTGCATTTGCCTGGGTTGAGCTTTATCTTGTATTTTCGCAAGTTTGCGAACGTTTCCGCCAGGTCGGCGAGTAGGTCGCCCTAGCGAGCGGACTTTACGACCATGTCGTCGATGTAGACGTGGATGTTGCGGCCAATTTGGCTCGCAAGGCATTCTTGCATGCACCGCTGGTAGGTCGCCCCGGCGTTCTTGAGGCCGAAGGTCATGGCGGTGTAGCAGAAAGCTCCGAATGGCGTGATGAACGCCGTCTTCTCCTCGTCTCGACAGCCATTTTGATCTGGTTGTAACCAGAATAGGCGTCGAGGAAACACAGTGATTCCGAGCCCGCGGTGGAATCGATTATCTGGTCGATCCGCTGGAGGACGAACTGCTCCTTTGGGCAGGCGCTGTTCAGGTTTGTGTAGTCGATACACATCCTCCAGGTCCCGTTTTTCTTCTCGACCAGGACTGGGTTTGCCAGCCACTTGGAGTATTTGATTGGCCGGATGAAGCCTGCAGCGAGTAGACGCTGCACCTCTTTGGCGATTGCTCGGCGGCGCTCTTCATTGAAGGGCCGCAGCGACTGCTTGACAGGTCGCACTTTGGGGTCGGCGTTTAGCTTGTGCTCAGCGAGCTCCCTGGGGACACCGGGCATGTCAGAGGGCTTCCATGCGAAGATGTCCCTGTTCTCACGGAGGAACTCGATGAGCGCGCCTTCCTATGCCGGGCTCATGCCCGTCCCGATCGTCACCGTCTGGCTGGAGTCGCCTGGGACCAGCTCGACGGTACGGGTGTGCGTGGTGGCCTCAAAGGTTGAGGTGTTTGCACCCTCCGAGTTGGGCTTCTTGAGTATGGTGGGGTCGTCGTTGTTGACCCCGCTCGTGTATTTGGCTAGTTCATCGGCATGGTTGGTCTCCGCCGTGATGACGGCGTCAGGGAGCTCGGTGCCTTTGGCCTCGCACTCGGCGGCCATGTCGGGGTCGCCGTTGATGGTGATGACGCCGCACGGCCCGGGGAGCTTCATCGCGTTGTACGCGTAGTGGGGAACTGCCATGAACTTGGCAAACGCCTGGCGCCCCAGGACGCAATGGTAGGGGCTGTCGAATGGCACGAGCTCGAAGACGATCCGCTCGGTGCGGAAGTTTGCTAGTGTGCCGAAGGTGACTGGCAGCGTGACCTTGCCGATCGGGTACGCCTTCCGACCGGGGACGATGCCGTGGAACATGGTGTGGGTCGTCTCGATCATCGACTGCGGGAGCCACAGCCGCCTGAAGGTGTCCAGATACAGGATGTTGATGGAGCTTCCGCCGTCCATCAATGTCTTGGGGAGCCAGTAGTCGCCGACCTTAGGCTTGACCACCAGGGCGACTCGACCTGGGTACTCGATGCGTGGCGAGTGGTCTTGTCGACTCCAGGTGATGGGCTGCTTCGACCAGTTGAGGAACTGGGGAACGTCCATTTGGGCCACCGCGTTGACGGCGACGGCGCGGGTGATGACCTTCTTCTCGTGCTTCGTGTTGAAGCCCGTGAAGGTGTGGAGCGAGCCGGCCACTTTGCCGAATTTTCCGCCGTTTGGCGGGTCGTTGTCGGGGTCCTCCCGTGCTCGCCATGCCTTCTCGATCTCCCTGAGGGTGTGGCAGTCGGCGGTGGTGTGCGTGGCAGGCTTTCCTTCCCTGCTATGAAACGCACATGGTTGGTTAAGGAGAGCCGCGGGGTCGAACCTTGGCTTGGCCTTGTAGTTGCCGCCGTCGCGGCGTTGTCCTCCGTCGCGGCGGAAGCTCTTGGGCTCGCGTTGCGTATGCCCGGCGTTGGCGACAAAGTCGACTCGCCCGTCACTGCGGCGCTTGCCGGTGAGGCGAGTGTTGCTGTAGCGCAGGTCGGACCGTCGTCCGCTGTCGTTGCCGCTCGTGCGGCGTTGACCTCCTAACTAGTCGTCGGTTTCCTGGTTTGAATCTTCCTCCGCGTACCGTTTGGCGATCTCGAGGAGGTCAGGGATGTTGTCGAGTGTGCGAGAGTGTCGCTTGAGCTTGGCGACCAGGGGCTCGTAGCGGCACGAGGTCTTGAAGCAATGGATCGCGGTGTCCGGGTGGATGCCGACCGCGTTGTACCAGAGTTCTTGCCACCATTGGACCCAGTTGCGGGTCGACTCGCGGGGTCCCTGGACGCATCGCTCCAGGTCCTCGATAGTGGTGGCGCGGGTTTAGGAGCACTCGAAGTGCCTGACGAAAGTGTCGCGCATCTCCTCCCAGGAGTCTATACTGTCCTGAGGGAGGGTGTTGATCCACTGCCTGCACGTCCCCTCCATCATCAGGGGGAGGTAACGGGCGGCTAGCAGGTCAGTGTGGCCTGCGATCCCCATTGCCATGAGGTATGTGTCGAGCCAGACGGCGGGGTCGTACGAGGAGTCGTACTTTTCTATCTCCTTCGGCGCCTTAAAGTTTGGCGGGTACTTCTCGCCTCGGGTTATTGGTCCGAAGCACTTGGGGCCGAGTCGACTGAGCGACCCCATGGGCTCGGCGTCGCGGCGATTGGTTAGGGTATGTCGCAGGTCGTCGGGCTGGCGTGCGCGCCAGCTTTGGTTGTTGATGATGTGGGTGCGGGCGTCGATGGGTTGACCATTGGCGGCGATGAGGTTGGTCATCGGCCTAGGGTCGTTGGTGGAGAGTGCCGCATTCGCGGGTCAGTGTTGGAGCTGCAGTGGCTCCGTTGGTGGGCAGTTGAGTGTGTTTGCTGCCATTGGGCGGCCGCTCGAGGCCGCCCTGCTTCCCGAGGAACGCGAGTATACTCGACCTTGCGAGTCGGCGCCCGCTCTTTGCTGCTCGACGGCCTTTGCGAGCAGGGCCCTGACATATTGGATCTGCAGGGCGCCGTCGCCGGTGGCTGCGATGCTGTCGGCTGCTGTCCGGCCTGCCACGAGGTTGTCCATAGGGGTGGAGAATAGTGGGAGGCCGTTTGCGTCTCGCTCCCGTGAGGAGACGACTATCCGCGGCTGGTCCCTGGGGGGTGTGCGGTTGGGTGGAGGCGGGGCGCCCATCGCCGTCGACCCTGGCGGGGGTCGGGCGCTTCCTCCTGGTGGCGCGTTCTCGCAGATCGCGCGCTCAGCCACGCGGGCCGGGTCGTTTTCATCGTCGAAGTTCAGGGCGCGCCCCTGAACGGTGGAGTTCAGGCGCGACCTGATCCGCTGTTGGTGGTAGCGCAATAGCTCCTGCGCCG
The DNA here is from genome assembly GCA_916181665.1 of Avena sativa. Taxonomy (NCBI): domain Eukaryota; kingdom Viridiplantae; phylum Streptophyta; class Magnoliopsida; order Poales; family Poaceae; genus Avena; species Avena sativa. Next base: position 97,688,119 of record OV702294.1, read on the forward strand.
TCACCTGCTCGAGGCGGAATTTCTCGCGCTCGGCTTGCTCCTTGCGCACTGCCTCCACCAGTTTCAGGCGGAGTTCCTCGACCTCCGTCGCCGTGGCGTTAGGAGGGATTGGGGTGGAGAATGGATCCTCCGGCGGATCGGTGCCGGTCGCCATGTAGGTCGCAGCGTGGCGGCTGGTTCCGTCACGGAGGTCGGCGGAGTTCTCCGACCCGGAGTCGAATTCGAAGATCCCGAGGATGGAGGGGTCCTTGAAGTCTCCCATGTTGGAGACCTGAGTAATGGAGCCCAACGGGTGAAGCCGCGGTGATTGATCCGGCGAGTGACGCCGGGGTCGCCGAGTCGGCGTCGTCGTTGAGGGCCGCGTCTTCCGTGGCCACTGAGTTTTCGCCCACGTCGCTGTGGGCCGAATTGTACTCGGAGGCGAGGCGATGGATCGTGCGGATCTGGCTCTCGGAGAGCCGATCGCGTGGCGGTGACTCGCAGATGCGAGCCGAGTCCTCCGAGACGATGGCGTCGGTGAGGCCGACGAAGAGGCTGATCGTGCCGACCGGCAGAATCACGCTGTGCGTGACGGGTCGCGCCGCCGGGACGTAGCTGCTCGGCAAGATTTGGAGCATCTTGCCGACCGTCTCGTTGATGGGCGGATTGGATCTCGCCGCAGAACACCGGCCTGACCGGCCAGGCCCCACGGTGGGCGCCACTGTCGTGGGAATGGTCATGGCAGATGCTGCAATCGGCAGCGAGTAGTAGAACGAGGGGCAAGGGCGGCCAGCCATCTGCGGTGCGAGATGAGGGCGGAGACACAGGGTTTTACCCAGGTTCGGCCCCCCAGAGGGTAAAGACCTACTCCTGCTAGATTGTATTATGGATGTGGTACAATGGGCGAGCTCGGCGGCTAGGCGGCGATTCGCTTGGGGGTATGATGGAACGTATCTCTACACGCCCCGCAGGGAGGTTTATACAGGCTCACCTCCCCTAGGGTTTACATATCTCAACCGATTCAGTTAAAGCTTCGGTTCTCGTTTAACCTAATCCGACTGGGCCTATCTACTCGCCTGGGCCGTCAGCTTCCAGTCGCTTGGTTCCTCGCTAGGCTTCAATCCAGTCGCCGTCTTGCAGGCCCACTCGCCATGTCTTGGGCCAGTCGGAAACGTCCTGCTGGGTATACCCCGGTAGGCATATCCCCATCACAGCCCACTAAGCCCAACAGTCCAGCCCACTCCTTCTCTCCACGGAAAACGCTTCGCACCAGAGTTTCTACCCGCACAGCGAATGACTACTGGACCCCACCTCCCCTCTCTCTCCTTCGCTGATGACGCGACCCCACCTCCCAGCTTTCTTCCTCACCAGCGCGACGAACCCGCCCCCAACTCCTCCGTCACCGTTTCTGGCCGTTGAAGACATCGTCAATACGCATTACTGCCACCATTAGTTCCCCCCTTGACCTCGCATACTTAATCGCCACTCCCCTCCTCCTTTCCCCCCCCCCAGTCGTCGCCCCACCGGAGCCCCCAGGCTGTCCTAATTCATCCATACTCTGCCACTGCTCCGACGAGCTCCGCGAGAAATTCCGGCAACCCCGTGTCACCCCTTGCCTCCTCGACCACGCTAACTTGTTCCCCATCAACCACCGCACCTACCAGTGGCCTCATCTTGCTCGCGCTTGACCCACAGCCTCGACAACGACCAAGACCATCACCTTCGCCGTCTGTTTCCACTCCGACGACGCCCCTAGGTAACTACTGACCACCCCATTCCCCCTGATCGATACTCTCGTGCTCGCTTTTCTCGCGTGAACCTGACTGCATCATTTGTTTGTTGCGGTGTGGACTGAATACTCTCATTCGACGACGAAAGAGAACAACCGACGCCGTCTTGAACTCCGGCGAGGAATCACCAGTGACCCCGTGCACCCCTGCCCCTGCCGAGACCACGTTGAGCTTCAGCGTCACTCCGTGAACCCGGTGAGCCCCCTCCCTCTCTTCCTAGCATCCTCCATCGCCGGCAAGATTGTAGCCGGAGTCAGCGCCGCCAGTCGCCGCCGCCAGCGCTGCCAACATTTGGTCAAAGGCGCAGCAGCCGTCCGATCTAGATCCGAGGCACGTGATAGGTTCACTTAAAACGAAGGGATACGTGATCTGATCTGTGCGATTTAGTTAGATCCAAAGCCTCACAGCACGCGATCAACGCGAATCGTTTTCGTCGAATCAGAACAGTCCACGTGGCCCTGTCTGTTCTAATAAAAACATATTTGATCTATTTGTTGCTCAATTTTGTAAAATCCATAACTTTCAAACCACACGTCCAAATTTTGCAAATTTTATATCAATGGAATCAGCAAGACAAGTACTTTCCAACCATGCACTTTGTTTAGTAAATTGCTTCTTTTAAATTGTTTGTTTTTGCAGAAACTTGTGTAGACATAATTAGAATATAAAATTTGTTCTAAAATGTTTTTTTTGAGATAAAATCTTTGGCAAATGGTTTTTTTTAACCTACTGACCGTAGAAATCAATTAGTGGTTTCAAAAATATATTTGGTAAATCTAAGGAGTAAATCTTTGATTTAAAGCAATTCTAGTCAAATAAAAGTAATGTTTATTTATTAAATATGCTTTTGTAGAAAACCTATGGGAAATGTTTTGATTTAAACTCCCTGACCCTAAACACAAGGTTTTATGATTTGAAAACATATTTTGTGAACCCTATAGATTGTTGCCTTATTAAAAGCATTTCTCCACCACATAAAATAATGCTTTGGTTTAAAAATGGTTTATAGATAGAATCTTTTGCAAATGGTTTTGCCACTTTATAAAATAACCAATAGGTGTTTTCAAATGTTTATAACCTATTATAAACCACTTTTACAAATAAAACCATCTTTGGCATGCTTGCATGCATTGTTTTGTTTCTATTATTTTATGTGTTGTTGCTTGAGTGGTAGATTGAATTTGTGCCTTGCTTGATTGAATTGTAGTGATTTGAAGAGTATGAATATTGCAAGGACAAGGAGTGAACTTATATTCTCTACCAACAAGGCAAGTGATGCTTCATACTTTGTCCCATTATTTTCACTATGCATTAGTGATATTTCTAAGTAGGACTTGCATGGAATTTTTGCTAAGTATAAACTATGCCATGGGAAAACCTAGTAGATGAAACCTTAGTAGAAACTTCCTAAGTTAAGATTCCTACTACTATCATGCTTAGATTGGATAGTAGAAAACAAGGGTGGATTATATTTCATGCTTTGGAATATTCTAAGTCAAGTACTTGTGTTTTGTTTAATAAAACAACTAAGTGAATGAATCACCTGGGTGGAATGGAAAGAATTGTTTGTGTTGAGTGGTTATGTAAGTCCAGTATGCTGGGGAAAACTTGGGCATCACCAAGTCCAGTATACTGGGGGAAACTTGGTATCTCACTTGTGGATGGACACCCAGGAACAAAGAGATTTGAGATGTCAAATGTTGAGAAGCTTCAAGTGCAGTCACTTGGCATTATGGGCTCTGCCTGGATCATATAGGTTGCAATAACTTAGCCAAATGGACAGTTGGTGGTAGGGGAATGATAGGTTGGAACGCGTCCATTCTGGTCTAAGGGAAGGCTTCTGAAAGATCTTGTCTTGGTGAAACCAAGTCTTGTGGGGAAAGTGCACCACATCTATAGTGTAAAATCTAAGTACTTAGCCATGTCCCTGGTAAAGGACAATTTGAGCATCAAGACATAGAAGCTATCAAGAATCTCCTCATCCAAATTTCTAAGTTAAAAACTTGTGGTTGAACAAGGGTTGAAGGATCACCAATTTCTATTGGGAGATGCCTTGGGTGATTTTTGTCAAGCAAAAACTTAGTGTTTTCAAATGATAAGGAAAATCCATTTTGAGCAATGCAAGCCTAAGCCCCACCTAGCCAAATGCATATGGATGATAGACTCCACTGTACTACCATAGTATCACTTGCCAATACAATTCAAATGTATTGACCCTTGTGGCTGTAACTTGTTATGTTGCAGGTTTGTTTGATGTTAGTAAGATGTGTTGATTAGGATTACAAGTCTACAACCAACATGTTTGCCTGTGGCACTTTGAAGATGAAGAACCCCATGCTATTGTTAAATTCTGCTGCATTGTAATGAGATAGCCAAATGAGCTATGTAAGATGTAATAAATTATCTTATTCCTGGTTATAAAGTTGTATTATGACCTTTGTTCTTGATATTACATATTAACTGTGGATGCTAGCTATTGATCCAGGGACTAGCATTGTAAACACAGGGATCTCTACCTTATTAAAGGTTGGGACCTCTACAGATGGTATCAGAGCATTGTGTTGCCTGTAGAATTGTAACCCTAGGATTGGATAAAACCCCTTAGAAAAATAGGAGTTGTATTTGTTCCAAAACTTATTTACAAACAATCTTGTAAACTCTTTCTCAACCATTTTGGTTTCAACTCTACATCTCTTCTATTTCAACTTGATGGATAAAGCCTTCTCCATGACCAAAGACTTCATCATGTGCAAAGGACTTCATCAACTCAAATGACTTCAACATCTTCAAATGATTTCAACCTTATTCTCAACAAGTACTTCAACCTTGGATATCACTAAGGACTACAAGTAGGACAAGAAATGTTACTCAAGACTTGAAGACTAAGGAAACACAACTTAGAAGGAACCATCATCACCTTTGAAGTTTGTGACCTAGACACAAGAATTTTTCCAAGGAAACCATGATCTCATTCATGAAGAAGCAACCAAGAAGAATGGAATGATCTCAAGTAAACCACATAGTTGGACCACCATATTTAGATTAAAGCAAACACACAAACTTATGTGGTGTAACAAAAAAATATTTTGTTGCCTAAAAATGTGCTTGAACTTTGTTGTTTGAGTGGAATGTTTGTTTGTGATTGCTTGCACATTGCTTGTGTGAATTGTGACGTATGTGATTAGAATTCTTACTTAGAAATCTTTTTGCCTATTCTAATCCCAATCCAACCCAAACAGATGACTACTCCAAGGAACTCCAACATCAAGAATGATGACAACAACAACCAAGAGGTCAACATGAGAGGACAACTGCTAGCAAACCAAACCCAGTTGAACCAAGTGACAACTCAGTTTTTAGCCAACAACAATGAGTTAGACCCAACCATGCAAAAGTTTTTGGAAACTCAATCCCAATTGTTGCAAGGGATGGCCACTCAAATGATCAACATGGGATATAACTCTTCCCAAGGAAATAATGACAACAATGATGTCAAGGATGATATTTTGGAAGGAACCCAAGCTTGCAATGTTTGTGGAGACAAGGATCACACTTCCAAAGAGCATCAAGATCAATGCCCCAATTGTGAAGAGAAACATCCAACTGACCAATGCCCCACATCTCAAGCTACTTGTTTCCTATGTGAAGGAAGTAATCATGTCCTTGTTCAATGCCCCATCTATTCCATAGTTCAACAAAGGAAACAAGGTGGAGTGCAACAACTGATTGCAGACTACCATGAGAGAGCAAAGTCTACCAAGAAGGATGAAGACAAAGGAAAATCTCAGCTTGCACCTCCATGCAATATGACTTAGTTTGATGGACCAAAGAGGATACATATGTATTATCCAAGGAAAAGGTCAACAAGACCAGGAAATTTTCCTACCTTTGAGATAACATATGAAGAACATGAACTAGAAGCACTCCTAGCTTTGGAGAAACCCAAGAAGAAGAAGGACAAAATCCAAGTGCAATGTTGTCATTGCAAAGAGATGGGACACTATGCCAATGAATGTCCTGAGAAGAAACAAAAATATAAGGAGATTAGCCAAGTATGGTGCAACAACTGCAAAGAGTTAGGCCATTATTTAGCAACTTGTCCACAGAAGATACGTGATGAACTCAATCTTATCACATGTTACAATTGTGGTAACCAAGGACATTATGCAAGCAATTGTCCAGAAAAGATGAAGCATAAGATAAAACCTATGAAGGATCTCAGCCTTGTCACATGTTTCAAATGTGGAAACAAAGGGCACTATGCAGATGTTTGCCAGAGAAGTTTCCCCAAGATTCCAAGCAAGCCAAGAAGTAATCTAGATGGAAATATTTTAAGGGTGGTAGTACCCTAGTTGCTTTGAGCCAACTTGTAACCCCATTCTTCCCAAATCTCGGGACGAGATTTATTTTAAGGGTGGTAGCCTGTCACATCCCAAGATTTTCCAAATCTTGTAATGTGAAAAATAAATAAACAAAATAAATGATTGTTGAATTTTAGGGTGAAAAGAAACTTTTGTTTCTAATTGGAAACTTAAAAATCCCATCTTGAACAAACTTTAATTAAAGTTTGAATCCAACAAAATCCAAATCAAGAGAAATGCATTCCTCAATGAATGTATCTTGAAATTTAAACACTTGGAAAATAAATCCAAACCCTCAACCCTAATGGAATAAAAATCATTTCCATGTTATCTCCAAGCCTATGGATTTGATCAATATAAAAATTTGTCAACAAACATTTACAAAAGATCAAGAATGACAAATAGAAATATTGTAAACCATAGAAATTGGTTTCACTTAATTTGGAGCCATGGATAAAATCTTATGAATTTAATAAGATAAGGACAAGTAATTTACAAAGCTAATAAAGCACTTATCTAAAAATCCATACCAAATGATGAGCAAATGATCCTAAACGGATTTAAAAGGATAAACAAATATTAAATAAGATTTACAAATTGGAATCACCAAGTTTGGATCCCTAAATAAAAGAATATGGATTTTATAAGATGAAGAAAGAAATATTAAATAAGGAATATTTAAAGACCAAATTAAATCTTGGCCAAGACCATAAGCAAATGGAATGAATAAAATCCAAATCCAAATAAAAATAAAAGGATAAAGAATTTTCCAAAATAAAATAAAATGGCATAAACCAAATGCTATTGGAATAAAGACAAATCCAATTTTAAATGATTAATTAATCATATTAAAAACATTCCCAAATAATTAAAGGTGAAATATTTGGACACCTATTAAATGAATAAAACTTACTGAAAAGGTTTTATGGAAAAATGAAAGTTAAATAAGGATTAAAAATATATTTGATCTTATTTGAATTAAAGCAAGGGCTTGATTTAAATAATTAAAAGACACTAAAGGAATAAGTTTTTATTCTGAAAAATGATTTCAGAATGTATTATTAATCAGTATTAAAACCTACACAAAGTTTTGTTAAAGTTTGAAATTCAAAAGTTGTTTGAATTGATTAGACAAAATCAAAACAGAAATGGAAATAGAAAAAGAAAAACAAAGCAGTACAAAAAAATGAATTTAGCTAGCCCAGCCCACTAAGCCCAATAGTCCAGCCCACTCCTTCTCTCCGCGGAAAACGCTTCGCACCAGAGTTTCTACCCGCACAGCGAATGACTACTGGACCCCACCTCCCCTCTCTCCTTTGTTGACGACGCGACCCCACCTCCCAGCTTTCTTCCTCACCTGCGCGACGAACCCGCCCCCAACTCCTCTGTTGCCGTTTCTGGCCATTAAAGACAGCGTCAATACGCATTACTGCCGCCATTAGTTCCCCCCTTGACCTCGCATACTTAATCGCCACACTCCCCTCCTCCCTTCCCCCCAGTCGTCGCCCCACCGGGGCCCCTAGGCTGTCCTAATTCATCCATACTCTCCCACTGCTCCGACGAGCTCCGCGAGAAATTCCGGCAGCCCCGTGTCACCCCTTGCCTCCTCGACTACGCTAACTTGTTCCCCATCAACCACCGCACCTACCAGTGGCCTCATCTTCCTCGCGCTTGACCCACAGCCTCGACAACGACCAAGACCGTCACCTCCGCCGTCTGTTTCCACTGCGACGACACCCCAGGTAACTACTGACCACCCTATTCCCCCTGATCGATACTCTCGTGCTCGCTTTTCTCGCGCGAACCTGACAGCATCATTTGTTTGTTGTGGTGTGGACTGAATACTCGCCTTTGACGACGATAGAGAACAACCGACGCCGTCTTGAACTCCGGCGAGGAATCACCAGTGACCCCGTGCACCCCTGCCCCTGCCGAGACCACGTTGAGCTTCAGCGTCACTCCGCGAACCCGGTGAGCCCCCTCCCTCTCTTCCTAGCATCCTGCATCGCCGGCAAGCTTGTACCCAGAGTCAGCGCCGCCAGTCGCCGCCGCCAGCGTCGCCAACATTTGGTCAAACGCGTAGCAACGTCCGATCTAGATTCGAGGCACGCGATAGGTTCACTTAAAACGAAGGGGTATGCGATATGATTCGTGCGATTTAGTTAGATCCAACTCCTCACAGCACGCGATCCACGCGAATCGTTTTCGTCAAATCAGATCAGTCCACGTGGCCCTGTTTGTTCTAATAAAAACAGATTTGATCTATTTGTTGCTCAATTTTGTAAAATCCATAACTTTCAAACCACACGTTCAAATTTTGCAAATTTTATATCAATGGAATCAGCAAGACAAGTACTTTCCAACCATGCACTTTGTTTAGTAAATTGCTTCTGTTAAATTGTTTGTTTTTGCAGAAACTTGTGTAGACATAATTAGAATATAAAATTTGTTCTAAAATGTTTTTTTGAGATAAAATCTTTGGCAAATAGTTTTTTTTTGAACCTACTGACCATAGAAATCAATTAGTGGTTCCAAAAATATATTTGGTAAATCTAAGGAGTAAATCTTTGATTTAAAGCAATTCTAGTCAAATAAAACTAATGTTTATTTATTAAATATGATTTTGTAGAAAACCTATGGGAAATGTTTTGATTTAAACTCCCTGACCCTAAACACAAGGTTTTATGATTTGAAAACATATTTTGTGAACCCTATATATTGTTGCCTTATTAAAAGCATTTCTCCACCACATAAAATAATGCTTTGGTTTAAAAATGGTTTATAGATAGAATCTTTTGCAAATGGTTTTGCCACTTTATAAAATGACCAATAGGTGTTTTCAAATGTTTATAACCTATTAGAAACCACTTTTACAAATAAAACCATCTTTGGCATGCTTGCATGCATTGTTTTGTTTCTATTATTTTATGTGTTGTTGCTTGAGTGGTAGATTGAATTTGTGCCTTGCTTGATTGAATTGTAGTGATTTGAAGAGTATGAATATTGCAAGGACAAGGAGTGAACTTATATTCTCTATCAACAAGGCAAGTGATGCTTCATACTTTGTCCCATTATTTTCACTATGCATTAGTGATATTTCTAAGTAGGACTTGCATGGAATTTTTGCTAAGTATAAACTATGCCATGGGAAAACCTAGTAGATGAAACCTTAGTAGAAACTTCCTAAGTTAAGATTCCTACTACTATCATGCTTAGATTGGCTAGTAGAAAACAAGGGTGGATTGTATTTCATGCTTTGGAATATTCTAGGTCAAGGACTTGTGTTTTGTTTAATAAAACAACTAAGTGAATGAATCACCTGGGTGGAATGGAAAGAATGGTTTGTGTTGAGTGGTTATGCAAGTCCAGTATGCTGGGGAAAACTTGGGCATCACCAAGTCCAGTATACTGGGGGAAACTTGGTATCTCACTTGTGGATAGCCACCCAGGAACAAAGAGATTTGAGATGTCAAATGTTGAGAAGCTTCAAGTGCAGCCACTTGGCATTATGGGCTCTGCCTGGATCATATAGGTTGCAATAACTTAGCCAAATGGACAGTTGGTGGTAGGGGAATGATAGGTTGGAACGCGTCCATTCTGGTCTAAGGGAAGGCTTCTGAAAGATCTTGTCTTGGTGAAACCAAGTCTTGTGGGGAAAGTGCACCACCTCTGCAGAGTGTAAAATCTAAGTACTTAGCCATGTCCCTGGTAAAGGACAATTTGAGCATCAAGACATAGAAGCTATCAAGAATCTCCTCATCCAAATTTCTAAGTTAAAAACTTGTGGTTGAACAAGGGTTGAAGGATCACCAATTTCTATTGGGAGATGCCTTGGGTGATTTTTGTCAAGCAAAAACTTAGTGTTTTCAAATGATAAGGAAAATCCATTTTGAGCAATGCAAGCCTAAGATCCACCTAGCCAAATGCATATAGATGATAGACTCCACTGTACTACCATAGTATCACTTGCCAATACAATTCAAATGTATTGACCCTTGTGGCTGTAACTTGTTATGTTGTAGGTTTGTTTGATGTTAGTGAGATGTGTTGATTAGGATTACAAGTCTACAACCAACATGTTTGCCTGTGGCACTTTGAAGATGAAGAACCCCATGCTATTGTTAAATTCTGCTGCATTGTAATGAGATAGCCAAATGAGCTATGTAAGATGTAATAAATTATCTTATTCCTGGTTATAAAGTTGTATTATGACCTTTGTTCTTGATATTACATATTAACTGTGGATGCTAGCTATTGATCCAGGGACTAGCATTGTAAACACAGGGATCTCTACCTTATTAAAGGTTGGGACCTCTACAGAGTGGCCATACTGTTCTGTCGTCAGATGTTTTCAAAATGACTTGTGAAATGATTCGTGACTTTGACTTGACCAGAACAGAGTGGTGATATGAGAATTCAAGTTCCCACTTAGGTGTTATAAAACTTTCAACTACCTTTCTTTGCTTCTGAACTTAGTTAAGGTAAACCTGGCTTTTTGCAAAATAACCTAGAGCCTAGTACTGCCTATTCCAAAACCACTTCACTTGTTAGTACTAGTTTGCGAGTACTTAAAGAGTACTCATGGTTTTGTCCATGGCTATTCCCGTGGGCATACTATGAAGAGGAGTATCAGAAATACGGACAACGGGAAGGTTACGACAACTAGGATCATCTCCCATCATCAGTATTGCATGTGACCATGAAGATGGAGTCTCGCCTACGCTATCGTCATTATTACGTTATTCCGCTGCTTGAATTGTATTAAGACTGGATCATGAGATCCTTATTTGTTGTAATACCTTATCTATGGTTTGTAATGGATGATGTACTGTGATATCCAATCTGTTATGTCTCACAAAAATGGTAATCCTGGGATTGCGATGTATGGCATAAGAGGCATCAGGGATTAAAAATCCGGGTGTTGACAAGTTGGTATCAGAGCCATCCTGACTATAGGAGACCCTAGTTTAGAATGGACGGTTGAATCAAAAACTTAGTTTCAAAACCAAGGAAGTGAGTATTTATAAAAACTTATTCTCATTCTTATCACTTAGACTCTTTCATGAAAATTCATGTTCTCCCAAAAATTCTTGCAAACTTATATAAAATTTGGCACACTTGAGCATTCTACTAACTTACTCATCCTATATTCTTTTAGATGGATGTGAAGTATAGCAAGTTTTATCAGTTGGGGAATGGAGGAGACCTCATCTTTGAGCGTGACTTGGACCAGCTGTTGGAGATGCTGCAGCGTCCGCACCCCGAGTTCTTCGGAGCGCAGCTCAACAACCAGGAAGGAGAAGAGTTGCAATGGCTAATTGTTGCAAGTCTTAGAGGAAAGATTGAAGTCCCCACCATAGAGGGAATTCAGTTCACCATCAGAGAAAACAACTGGCTCGATGGACTTGCCAGGGCCATGCAGGAAGATCTTGCCCGTCTGTGTGGGCAGAGTATCAATCAGATCAAGGGTACCCACTTTAGGTTCTGCCCAAGGCGTGATGCTATGGGATAGCCCCTGGAAGCACCATATCACCCTAAGCTGAAGAACCAATTGGACCACCTTAGCTTCGTGATGTATGAACGGAAGAAGGAGTTGGACAATGCACGTTCCTACATCAACCACAAGTCCGCCATCGCCGTTCAGAAGGATCAGACCATCGCCATGCTGGTGAAGGATCGCCAGTATCATCGCCGTCAGCTCGACAAGAAGGAGCGCATAATTGCCCATCTTCACCACCGGATCACGGATTTGGAGGAGACCATCCACGAGAGGGATATGTATCTTGAGGAGAGGGAGAATGTAGGGGAAGACCTTCGTGGAGACCCTTACTCCTATCTCATTGATGATGATGACTTTCTGGAGGATCAGGCCATGGACTTCTTCACCGATGAGGATGATTTCGCCTTCATTGATGATGATGATGATGATGAGGAGGAGGAGGAGGAAACCGACTCCGAGGAGTAGTAGCACTTGAGAACTAGCGTTAGTGAGTTGTATTTGGCCCCACTGTATCGTAGTTTCCCAGAATGGTTCTTAAAACCATCTGTTTCCTTTGTTGTGGTGTGTGTTGTATGATGTGTGACGAATGAATGAAAAGCAAGTTGCTAGAAAAATCTGAGTCAAACTTTGAAAACTTTTCCAAAACCCTAAACCTTAGAAATTTCCCTCTTTTCTCATGATCTATCTCAATCTTCAGATGCCTCACGGAGGAAGCACTTCATCCCCAGACCTGATGTTGCAAATCTTGCAAATGTTGGTTTCTGACCGCGAAGCCGAAAGAGCCGAACATCAAGCCAACTTAGCCACCCTTCAACAGATAGCTCAGATGGCCAACAACAATCAAGGCCATGGAAATCAGGATAACCATGGATCTAAGCTCAAGAATTTACAGAACACCAATCCACCTGTTTTCAGTAAATCTGAAGAGCCCCTAGACGCCGATGATTGGCTGCAAACCATGGAGAACAACTTGGAAGTCGCCGGAGTAGAGGCTAATGAGAAAGTACTATTTTCCACCCACTATCTGGCCAGAGATGCAAGGGCATGGTGGAACAGCGTTCGCACCATGAATGGAGGACAAATGATGGCTTGGGATGAATTCAAACTCAAGTTCAGCCGAACCCATGTGCCACCCGGTTTGATTCTGCGGATGAGAGATGAATTCAAGGAGCTTAAGCAGGGAAGAATGATTGTGGTAGAGTACCGTGACAGATTCCTATATCTGTCAAGGTATGCCCCTAATGAGATCAGCACTAAAGCCAAGAAGAAAGATAGATTCCTGAATGGTCTGCATGATGAGATGCAGACAGTGTTGGTCAATATGCCATTTGCTGATATTGAAGCCTTAGTTGACTCTTCCATTCAGATGGAAGGCAAGATCAACCAAGCTAATGAGAACCACAAGCGTCGCATGATGCATCAACCAGGAACCCACCATACACCAAAGTATCGCCCCAACCCATCTCCAGGATTTGCCCCAAGAAACAATAGACCCCCGATGAACCATCCAACCTATCCCAACCGTGGAAACCCTAGGCCCGGAGGAAACCACAAAAACCCCGGCAACCCCAGCAACTTCAACCATGCACCACCCAAGTTTAACAACAACAATGTCGCCACCAACACCAACACTGCCCCAAGGACTGGAAGCAATGCTGTGCCTGTTACAGCAAAGGACAAGTCTCAGGTGACTTGTTATGAATCTGGAACCAATGAGTGCCCCAAGAAGATTGCCGCAGCCCCCAATACAAATGCCCTAGCTCAGCAGCAGCGTCGTGTTCAGCCTGGAAGAAGGTTTTCCCCGGGAAATTCACTCAACCGCAACGGTCGTCTCTTTCTCATGCATGCGGAAGAAGCCCAAGAAGCGCCAGATGTCGTCCTGGGTATGTTTTCTATTAACTCAGTACTTGCAGGAGTGTTGTTTGATTCTGGAGCATCGCACTCATTTGTTACTGAAGAATTTGCATGCACTAGTAATATTCAACCAACCAACTTGAAGCATGTTATGATAGTTCAAATACCTGGTTCAACCACCAAAGCTAGACAAATTTGCAAGGCCGTGCCTATCCGAATCCATGGCATAGATTTTTGTGCTAATCTAATAGTACTCGGAACTAAAGGTTTGTAAGTAGTACTAGGAATGGATTGGATGTCCAAACATAAAGGATTAATCGACTGTGTCAAGAAAGCCATAACCATGACCAGTACAGCTGCAATATCAGTAGAGCATGTATCGGAAACCTTGCCCCGTCAATTCAAGTGCAACAAGAGTCTAGCCCAGCCAACCATTGACCAATTTCAGATAGTCCGTGAATACCCCGATGTATTTCTAGATGTTTTGCCCGGTATGCCCCTAGATCGGGATATCGAGTTTATCATTGAACTAATACCTGGAACCAGACCCATAGCCCAGAGACCATATAGTATGAACCCGTCTGAACTAGTGGAACTGAAGAAGCAACTGGATGCTATGTTGGAAATAGGATTGATCCAACCAAGTGCGTTGCCATGGAGATCACCAGTGTTGTTTGTGGACAAGAAAGATGGAGGTAACCGTTTGTGTACGGATTATCGAAAGTTGAATCATGTCACCATCAAGAACAAGTACTCGTTGCCCAAGATAGAAGATCTGTTTGACCAGTTGACGGGTGCCAAAGTGTTTTCTAAGATTGATCTTAGAACTGGCTATCATCAACTCAAGATCCACGCAAAGGATATTGCAAAGACTGCCTTTACCACCAGATATGGATTGTACGAGTATACTGTCATGTCTTTTGGATTAACCAATGCCCCCGCTTATTTCATGAACCTCATGAATAAGATATTTATGGACTTCCTGGATAATTTTGTCATTGTTTTCATCGATGACATTCTGATATATTCCAAATCAGAACAAGAACATGAGCTACACCTGAGGACCATCCTTGGAACCCTTAGGGAGAATCAGTTGTATGCCAAGTTTAGCAAATGTGAATTCTGGTTACAGGAGGTAGGATTCCTCGGACATATTGTATCAGCCGGAGGAATTTCCTTTGACCCTGCAAAAGTGAAGGATGTTGAAGATTGGCAAGCCCCAACCAATCAAACCCAAGTTCGTGCATTTCTCGGATTAGCGGGATACTACCGCAAGTTCGTAGAAGGATTCTCGAGTATCGCAAGACCCATGACCCAATTGTTGAAAAAGGATAAGAAGTTCGAATGGACGGACAAGTGTGAAGTGAGTTTTCAAGAACTCAAGAGGAGATTGATTTCAGCCCCAATCTTGATCATGCCGGATATCACGGAGCCTTTTGATGTGTATTGTGACGCATCCAAGAATGGTCTCGGATGTGTGCTAATTCAAGAAGGCAAAGTTATATCTTATCTGTCCCGACAGCTGAAGCAGCATGAACAGAACTATCCTACTCATGATCTTGAACTAGCAGCCGTAGTTCTAGCACTGAAGACATGGAGGCATTATCTGATGGGAAAATGTTGTGAGATTTATTGGGATCATAAGAGCCTGAAGTATATATTCACTCAGAAGGAGCTGAATATGAGGCAAAGAAGATGGATCGAGCTAATCAAGGACTATGATATGGACATCCACTATCACCCCGGTAAAGCCAATGTGGTAGCAGATGCACTTAGCAGATTGCCGTGCCGCTTGAACTCCACGATTTTTAAGAAGCAACCAAGTTTGCACAAGGAGATGGAGGATTTCAGAATGGAATTAGTAAGCGAAGGATTTTTGGCTAGCATCGAACTTCAACCCACTTTGATCAGTCAGATCAAGGAGGCGCAGAAAGTAAATGCTAGTATCGACGGAATCAAACGTCGCATCGGTACAGGCAAAGTACCTGGATTCACAGAGGATGAAGAAGGAGTTTTGTGGTACAAAGGACGTCTCTGTGTACCAGCAGATTCAGAGTTGAAGGAATTTATTCTAAAGGAAGCCCATGATACTCTTTATTATATCCATCCTGGAGGAACGAAGATGTATTAGGATCTGAAGGAGCAATTTTGGTGGCATAAGATGAAGAGAGAAATCGAAAGCTATATCGCCAAGTGTGATCTTTGTCAGAGAGTCAAGGCGGGACATCAGAGACCCGCAGGACTGTTGCAACCATGGCAGATTCCGGAATGGAAATGGGATTCCGTTGGAATGGACTTTATCACCGGATTGCCTACTTCTAGTAGAGGAAATGACTCTATTTGGGTCATAGTTGATAGATTGTCCAAAGTAGCCCATTTCTTACCTGTCAAAACTACCTACCAGAGCTCGAATCTAGCGGAGTATACATCACTAGAATCGTCAGTTTGCACGGAGTCCCCAAGGACATCGTATCAGATCGAGGAACTTAGTTTACCTCGAGATTCTAGAAGAAAGTCCAAGAAGGATTAGGAACCCGACTGTATTTCAGCACAACTTATCACCCTCAAACCGATGGACAAACGAAGCGAGTAAATCAAATACTCGAAGATATGTTCAAAGCATGTGTGCTAGAGTACGGATCTAAATGGGAAGATTGTATGCCTTTCGCAGAATTTTCTTACAACAATAGTTATCAAGCTAGTTTGCAAATGGCCCCATTTGAATTCATGTGCGGAAGGAAGTGTCGTACCACTTTGAATTGGTCGGAAGTAGGAGAGAGTCAGATTTTTGGACCCGGCATCCTCCGAGAAGCATAAGAGAAAGTTCACAAGATTCATGAGCACCTCAAGACCGCTCAGTCAAGACAGAAGAGTTATGCTGACAAGAGACGTCGATACCTTTCTTTCAATATCGGAGACTTTGTGTATCTCAAAGTGTCGCCTTTGAAGGGAATGCGACGTTTCCATCTCAAAGGAAAGTTAGCCCCCAGATATATCGGACCTTTCAAGATTATCAATCGTCGAGGAGAAGTATCGTATCAATTGGAACTACCAGAAGAGATGTCAGCAGTGCATAATTTGTTCCATATATCGTTACTTCGCAAATGCCTTGAAGTTCCGGGGAAGACTGAAGTTTTCAAGAACATTGATCACCGCACCATAGAGATCAACGATGACCTGACGTATCCTAAAGTACCCATCCATATCTTGGAGGAAGCTTTCAAAACCACCAGAACCCGAAGCATCAAGTTTCTCAAGATTCAGTGGAGTAACCACACTGAAGAAGAAGCTACCTGGGAGCGAGAATATCACATCAGGACGGAGTTTCCCGATCTCTTTAAATCATAGGTAATTTTTTTCTTCTTTTTCAAATCTCGGGACAAGATTTTGTTTATGGACGGAAGGTTTGTAACACCCCAAAAATATTGAACAATGATTATCAATTTCCAATCACCAAAATTAGGGTTAACAAAAACTTTTGTTAATTCAAATCATTATGAATGCATGTGTGTATGTGATGATTGTATGAATGCATAAATAGACTTATGTGATTAACCTAAACATCAAGGAATGGTTTAAAGATGAATACAACATCATCAAAAACATTTCCAAGCAGAAACAAATCAAGAGAAAATAAAAAACAAATCAAATAAGGCAAATGGGTCATTTTTGCCAATCTTGCTCACTAGGCCACTTTGAGTGTTTCTAGTCCAAGATTTCAAACAGAAACTTTTCCATTTCTTTACACCCCTTGCAAGACCAAGTAAAAGTGAATCAAAGCCCACCTTTCAAACTTGCAGAAACATTTGGCAACTTGATTCAAATCACAATTCAAAATTGAATCTTTATCATATGGGAAGATCACACATTTTCAAAACCTAACCAAACCAGTGCCACTTGACAAATCCCACTAACCAGAGACTCCCTAGTATGTAACTAGCAAACCCACCAAGTTTGAATCCAAAATTCAAATTTGAATTTCTTTCGGCCATTTCATCAAACACCTTGTAATCAGCAAACAAACAAACACAAAACACTATTAGGAGCAGTAATTTTGGCCAACCTTGTTCCCTTTGTAGCTGTAGGGTTCACAACTCCTACGATGGGAACAACTATGTACCAAGATCTATCTACTAGATACAAACAATGGGCGGATGTATATCCGTAGAGAACATGCCCTTGAAGAACGACAAAGCTTAACGAGTTAAACTCGTGGTTGATGTAGACAATCTCTTGCCGATCTCAAGGTCGAGAGGAAGTCCTTAGCACCGCAACTTGGCGACGCATCCGTGCTCGCACACACACCCGAGGCACCGAGCAACCTCCGCCTCCTTGCTCCAGTGATGTAGCAGAAGCACAGCTCTCTCTTGCCGAATAGCCACCGGGAACATGTATCTCGCTAGTCCGAGACCATGGCGGGGGAGAGAGATCCTTCATGAGGAGGTGTGAGTGAGAAGTGAGGATGGGGTGCCTTTTATAGGAGAGGGGGAACCCCAAGGGGGTGGCCGGCGCATGGGGTCTACCCCCTTGCCCTCCCCTCATTCATGTGGGTGGACACTCCACTCACAAAAATCCTTTCAATTCCCTCCACTCAAAATCCCACTCAAATTTCCCATTAAATTTCCACCAAATTTAATGCAAACTCTCATTAAATAAAACTCCTTTTATTTATTCAGAATTTTGTCAATTACTTTAATGATAAACATTCACATATAACCCCTTGCTAGTATTTCATTTCACATGCAAAAACACTTTCTGCAATTTCACCCGAAAACCTGTTTCGGTATCTAGTGAAATAAATTCCTGCGCTTGTTATTCTTCCCAGCATGAAACCTTTGCTCCAAATGGATGTCGGTGTCTCTTAAGTGTGTCACCCTACGGTTCGCGAATAATGCGGACATGATCGAGACCCTTCTCCGATCAATAATCAGAAGCGGGATCTGGAGACCCATACTAACTCCAACACCTTCAACGATGACTTTCTTGTGATTGTCAGAACCTTTTACGCTAGTATCTTAATCCCTTTGTTTCGCGATATATTACATGTACGAGATTCGATCATCGGTATCTCCATACCTATTTTGATCTTGTTACTGACATGCACTCTTGTCTTGTTCCCGTGATATAACATTCTAGTGATCAAATCACTTGCTTGTAAAATAACCAATGTGATATCACCGAGAGGGCCCAGAGTATATCTATCCGTCATCGGGATGAACAAATTCCACTCTCGATCCATGGGCCTCAACATAACACTTTATTAGTTCTGAACCCATCTTTATAATCACCCTGTTACGGTGTGACGTTTGATGTTATCAAGAAACTCTTCCGGTGTTAGTTATTGACATGATCTCATGGTCTAAGGATTAGGATCACTTCGTAAGTTGTTATAGCAATATAAACTCAATGACTTTGATCGTAATGCTATACTTTAGATGAATGTTCATCACACCATTACACTAATGTTGTGACCTCGTTATTAACAATATCCAATGTCTATGATCAGGAAACTTTGATCATCTTGTTAATCAACGAGCTAGTTTATGTGAGAGGCATAACTAGGAACTTTCTGTTTGTTTATTAAACACACATGTATTAATGTTTCCGTATTAATACAATTATAGCATGCAAAATAAACATCTATCATATACTTGGAATACACATAATAAACACTTTATTATTGCCTCTCAGGGCATATTCCCTTCAGTCTCCCACTTGCACTAGAGACAATAATCTAGTTACATAGTGATGAATCTAACACCCATGGAGTTCTGGTGTTGATCATGTTTTGCTCTAGGGAGAGTTTTAGTCAACGGATCTGCTACATTGAGATCTGTGTGTACTTTACAAATCTTTATATCTCCATCCTTGACATGCTCGCGGATGGAGTGAAACTGGTGCTTAATATGCTTGGAATTCTTGTGAGACCTTGGTTCTTTGGCATTGGCAATGGCACCATTGTTGTCACAATAGATCACCATTAGGTCCAACACGCTCGCAACCACACCTAGTTCGGATATGAACTCCTTCATCCAAACCGCTTCCTGATCCGCTTCCGAAGCAGCAACATGTTCGGCCTCCATTGTTGATCCCGCCACCACAGGTTGTTTGGAACTCCTCCAACTAACCGCTCCGCCATTCATGAGAAATACGTATCCGGATTGAGACTTAGAGTCATCCGGATCAGTGTCAAAGCTTGCATCAACATAACACTTAGCAACGAGCTCTTCTTCACCTCCGTACACAAGAAACATATCCTTAGTTCTTCGCAAGTACTTAAGGATATTCTTGACCGCTATCCAGTGTCCGAACCTGGATCCGATTGGTACCTACTAGTCAAACTAATAGCATGTGCCACATCCGGTCTTGTACATAGCATGGCATACATTATAGAGCCTATGGCTGAAGCATAGGGGACTTTGTCCATTATCTCTCTTTCTTCCACCGTAGCCGGACTTTGATTCTTACTAAATGTCTTTCCTTGCAACATAGGTAAGAACCCCTTCTTACTTCTGACCATTTTAAAATTCTTTAAAATCTTATCAAGGTATGTACATTGCGATAGCCTTATTAGGCGCCTAGATCTATCTCTATAGATAGTTATGCCTAATATGTATGACGCTTCACCTAGGTCCGTCATTGAAAATTTGCTGTTTAGATAACTTTTAACACTGTTTAAAAGATCTATATCATTTTCGATCAATAATATGTCATCCACATATAATATCAGAAATGCCACATTGCTCCCACTCACTTTCTTGTAAATACAAGCTTCTCCATGAGTTTGGACAAATCCAAACTCTTTGATCACCTCATAAAAGCGGAGATTCCAACTTTGTGATGCTTGCTTCAGTCCATAGATGGATCGCTGAAGCTTGCACACCTTGCTAGCATCCTTAGGATCTACAAAACCCTTTGGTTGTATCATATACAACTCTTCTTCAATATTGACATTGAGGAACGCAGTTTTGACATCCATCTGCCATATCTCATAATCGAAATATGCAGCCATTGCTAACATAATCCTAACTGATTTTAGCATCCTTTACGGGAGAGAATGTCTCATCGTAGTCAACTCCTTGAATTTGTCAAAACCCCTTTGCGACAAGTCGAGCTTTATAGATGGTCACATTACCATCAGCATCAGTTTTTCTTTTGAAAATCCATTTATTCTCCACGGCCTTTCGGTCGTGAGGTAAGCCCACCAAGTTCCAAACTTGATTTTCATACATGGATTCCATCTCGGATTTCATGGATTCTAACCATTTGTTGGAATCCGGGCTCATCATCGCTTCTTCATACATCCCAGGGTCATCATTTTCATCAACCATGAAATTCATGACAGGATTTCCGTACAGCTCGGGAGTTGCACGCGTCCTGCTAGACATGTGAGGTTTGGCAGCACTCTCTTTTAGAGTTTCATGATCATTATCATTAGTTCCCTCTTCAACTGGTGAAGCCAACTCTGGAACAACTTCCAACGCTGCGCTACTCTCCGTACTTTGAAGAGAAGGATCAATAACCTCTTCGAGTTCTACCTTTCGACTACTCACACCTTTCATGAGAAACTCTTTCTCTAGAAAGGATCCATTCTTAGCAACAAAAACCTTGCCCTCGGATCTGTGATAGAAGGAATACCCAATAGTTTCCTTAGGGTATCCTATGAAGACGCATTTTTCTGCTTTGGGTTCAAGTTTATCCGGTTGAAGTTTCTTCACATAAACATCGCATCCCCAAACTTTAAGAAATGACAGCATAGGTTTGTTTCCAAACCACAATTCATACGATGTCTTTTCAACGGATTTAGATGGTGCCCGATTTAAAGTGAATGCAGCAGTTTCTAGTACATAACCCCAAAATCACAACGGCAAGTCCGTCAGAGACATCATAGATCGAACCATATCCAATAAATTACGATTACGATGTTCTGGCACACCATACCTGTGGTGTTCCGGCATGTGTGAGTTGTGAAACAATTCCACACTCTTTCATATGAGTGCTAAACTCGTAACTTAGATACTCTCCTCCATAGTCGGACCGTAGAAATTTGATCTTTCTAATATGATGATTTTCCACTTCAGAACTTTTCAAAGGTTTCAGACTTGTGTTTCATCAAGTAGATATAACCGTATCTACTCAAATCATCCGTGAAAGTAACAAAATAACGATATCCACCTCGCGCTGACACACTCATTGGACCACATACATCAGAATGTATTATTTCCAATAAATCTGTCGCCCGTTCCATTGAACCGGAAAATGGCGTTCTAGTCATCTTGCCCATAAGGCATGGCTCACATGTATCAAATGATTCAAAATCAAGTGATTCCAAAAGTCCATCCGAATGGAGCTTTTTCATGCGTTTAACGCCAATATGACCTAGACGGCAGTGCCACATATATGTGGATATATCATCATTAAGTTTAATCCTTTTAGCATCAATATTATGAATATGTGTAATACTATTATCGAGATCCAACAGAAATAAACCATTCATCATCGATGCACGACCATAAAATATTTCATTCATATAAATAGAACAACCGTTGTTCTCGGATTTAAATGAATAACCACTTCGCATCAAACACGGTCCAGATACAATGTGCATGCTCAGTGCAGGCACCAGATAACAATTATTCAAGTTTATTACTAATCCCGATGGTAAGTGGAGAGGTAGCGTTCCGACAGCGATCACATCAACACTTGATCCATTTCTGACACGCATCTTGACCTCACCCCTTGCTAGCGGTCACTTGTTCCGTAGCCCCTGATTCGAGTTACACATATTAGCAACTGAACTGGTATCAAATACCCAGATGCTACTGCGAGCACTAGTCAAGTACACATCAATAACATGTATATCATATATATACCCTTGTTTGCCTTGCCGTCCTTCTTGTCTGCCAAATACTTGGGGCAGTTGCGCTTCCAGTGGCCAGTCCCTTTACAATAATAGCACTCGTTATCATACTTAGGCCCAACTCGGGGTTTCTTTTCAGGCACGGCAACCGACTTGCCGCCCTTACTTCCCTAACGTTTTCCCTACTTGTCTTTCTTGAAACCAGTGTTCTTATTGATCATCAACACTTGATGTTCCTTCTTGATCTCCACTTCTGCAGTTTTAAGCATTGACAGAAGCTCGGGGAGAAACTTATTCATGCCTTGCATATTATAGTTCATCACGAAGCTCTTATAGCTAGGTGGCAGAGACTGCAGAACACGATGGATGCCTAAGTCAATGGGAATCGATATTCCCAAGGACACAAGCTTATCGGCGTAACCCGACATCTTGAGTACATGCTCACTTATGGAGTTGTGCTCTTCCATCATGCAGCTAAAGAACTTTTCTGAAGCATTGTAGCTCTCTATAGCGGCATGTGTGTCGAAAATCATTTTCAACTCACCCATTATCTCAAATGCATTGCCGTTTTCAAAACGCTTTTGAAGTTCTGGCTCTAGCCCATACAATATGCCGCAATGAACTAAGTTGTGGTCCTCCTGACGAGTCTAATAGACATTCTTCTCCTCGTCAGCGGCATCATCGAAAGGTGGGGGGCCTAGCGGCGCTTCTAGCACATATTTCTTTTGTGCAGCAGAGAGGAGAATCCTCAAATTCATGGCCCATTCGGTAAAGTTGCTACCATTTGTTGCAAGTTTCTCTTTCTCCATGAACACATTGAAATTAAAAGCAGGTGGTGCCATCTACAACAGAATTTGTAAAGTTTAGACTAAGTTTATGATAGATTGAGTTCAACTAATCCACATTACGAATGAACTCCCACTAAAAAACGACATCCCTCGTGCCTTTTTGGTGATTACATGAACCAAATCCACTACACCAAGTCCGATCATCACGTGAGTCGGTGTAGCTTCAAAGGCGAGCATCAAATGGGCATCATATCTACTATATGACTCATGCTTCACCTTTCGGTCCGTGTTCCGAGCCCATGTCTGTACATGCTAGGCTCGCCAAGTAAGAACCTTGGTATTCGTGTGTGTAACTGTCTTACACCCGAAATATGGTCGTGGATCCAAGAACACCTGATCATCACGTGATGTCTTGGAGCGACGAAAACATAATCGGTGCATACTAAAGGAAGAACACATTCTTATCTTGATATTTAAATGAGGGATCATCTTATTATGCTAATAAAACGCTAAACAAGCAATACAAGATGCTATCAAACATCATATGTTTATAATGAAATGATATGGTTCCTTCATATGATCTCTATCATGTGCGCCGTGGTATGATCACTATCATACCTATATGTGTAAGTGAAAGAACATTTTATGATCCCTAGTGTTTTGTGTGTTAGATAACAATATCAAGGATTATTTGATGTGTGTATCAAGTGTCGCAGCTCTCTCTGAGAAAAAAGGGTAAAGGATTCTGCCTTTGGGGGCGGATTAATCCGCCCCCACCAGGGGAGGATAATCCGCCCCTCCCTCTTCCCTAGCAGGCACAAGCCCTAGAAGGGGGCGGAGTTTTGGCTGGATTGTCTGTCCCGCCGGATAATCCGCCCCTCAGGGGGGGCGGATAGTCTGCCCCCCTTGCTCACCGCCAAGGCGCAATCCCCAGAGAGGGGGCGGAGTGTTGGCCGGACTTTCCGTCCTGGCCAGATAATCCGCCCCAGGAGGGGGCCGGATTATCCGCCCCCCAAGATCTTCACCAAGTCACGCAGGCGCCAGCCCTAGAGAGGGGGTAGAGTTTCCCTGGAAAATCCACCCTTGGGGCAGAATTTCCCCAAGGGGGCGGATTATCCGCCCCCTAGTAGGGGGAGGATAATCTGCCCTCAAAGTTGCTCAACAGCCAGATCTGGGGAGGGGGTATTTAAGCCAGCCTACCCCCTCCTACCGGTCTTCTTGATTCATTCGAAAAAGACAAGATCAGATCTGAAATCTTCATCCAAGAGAGCTCCGCCGAGATCCACCCAAAGGCCTCGTCCCTTGGGGAATCGAAGGAGGATAAATTGATCTTCATCAGCAGCAATCAAGCGCTTCATCTCCTCTCCATTCATTTGGAGAACCACCGATCTAGTATTTCTTGCAAATACCTAGATCCTTGTTTCTATTTGTATTGATAAACCCTGTTCTTGTGGCAGCTTGTTGTCATCTCGGGAGCCCCCAATTCGGTTGTGGGTGTGTGCCCCGATAGTGTTGTAAAAGGCACCGGTTCCCGCCTCGAAGGGATCCAATAGTGGAGAAGGTGGATCAGGCCTCTCGTGGTGAGATCCATCGGAGAATAGGGTGAGGCCTATTGTGGCGTGGTGGTCTTAGAACCGCCCACCCCTCCAACGCAGATGTACTTCCCTTAACAAGGAAGTAACTGCGGTAAAACAAATCCATGTGTCTCCGCATGCTCCACTACGGTTTCCTTGCTCCTCTCTTTACGTGCTTAGTAGTTAGGGTTGCATATAGGGAAATTCTCGTAGTTGCATATCTAGAGAATTTACTTTGTGTCAAGCCTAAAATTGAAAAAGTATTAAAAATTGGTTAGCACCTATTCACCCCTCCTTTAGGTGCCCATACGATCCATTTCAATTGGTATCAGAGCCCCGGCTCTTATTTCGGGCTTAACCGCCTAAGAGGAAGTATGGGTTCCAAGATAGATGGGAGTGATGCTCCGGAGGTAGTCACCATGAACGATCTCAAGATGTTGGAAAAAACCTTGGTGAGTTCAATGGAGGCTAAGATGGAAGAGATGCGTCAATTGATAATGCGTCTCTCCACATCCGCAGCATCACCTCCATCTAACTCTGAGGATACCACTCCGCAATCCAAGGAAACAGGTAAAACTGTTTCCAAAGATAACGAAGTGGTTGGTGATGATGCTAGCAAGAGCTCCTCCTCGAAAAATCACAGCGGTAAGGATGGATACAATGAGGTTTCTCATGTGTATTCTCCTGATCCACCTATCCCTCACCCACATATACATAATAGGGGTGATCCACCCAAACTTTCTGCATCTACTTTTTCTCAATGGCAATTTTTGATGAAGTCTCATGTGTGCAGTTCCTCCATTGAGTTGTGGAAAATCATAGAAAGTGGTCTTCACGTTGGAAACCCCAACAATCTCACAAGAAGAGAAATTGTTGATAGCCAACTCAACGCTACAGCTCTACACATGATACAGCTTGGTGTGGGTGACAAAGACATGCCACACATTCAGCATCTTAGCACAGTAAAGAAGCTTGGGATGCCCTCACCGAGCTCTTCATCGGAAATGAAAGTATGAGAAGGAATAGATATGATGCTTTGAGCAACGAAGCTGAAGGATTCTATATGTTGGATGGAGAAGACCACGAGGACATGTATAGGAGGCTCAAGGCAATAGCCACAACCTTCAGAAACCATGGTGCATCTCATGTTGATGATGCTTGGATCAAGCGCAAATATGTCAGTGCTCTTATGCCATTTGAGCCCACAGATTTAAAAAGTCTCCAAGGTAGGCATAACTATCACCTCATGTCATCCAATGAGGTAATGCAAGAAATGGCCGCTTTCAAAGTGGCTGCCAAGAATGCCGAAGATGCTCGTGCTCGAGCTATGGGGATGCAAAAGGGGGTCAACATGGCCTTAAATACTAGTGTGATTTATCATGATGAATATGCCGTAGAAGGTCTGGACTGTCCCGAGGATATAAAAAGGATCCACGGACAATACTTGGCTCTTTATGCAAGAAACTTTTGGAAAGATCCAGCCAAGGCTAAAGCTGAACTAGAACGCAAGAGTGGAGCCTATGGAAGAAAAGAAAATGGTCCCAAGCTGAGAACATGCTTCAATTGTGGTGACCGGCTTCACTTTGTAGCTGAGTGTCCATATCAAAGTAGGGAAGATAATGGAGGAAGACTTATTTTCAAGGACAAGTCAAAGGCTCCACGCAAGAAACAGTTTGTAAAGAAGAATGCTCCCTTCAAGAAGCAACCGAAGATTGTTCTAGTGGCTCAAGAAGAATATTCATCGGGAAGTGAAGATGAGGACAAGGACGATCACTCTCAAGAGGTGTCTGCTATAGCCACCACATCTATAGCAACATCTCTCTTCGACTCTCTGAATGAAAACATCATCAACAAGAATGCTACTTGTCTCATGGCAAGAAGCTCTAGGGTAACGACTTCTAACTCTTCTTTTCCTAAGGCTATGATTGACATGGATAATCCTACCAGTCTTAAGGTTAAAGAAGAGATTATTGCTTTGGATTACTTCTACACTAACTTGCAAGGTGAGCACAAAGTTCGTTTTGAAGCTCTTATGGATCAGCTGGCCCAAAACGAAGCACTCCTCGAAGAAAAGGGCAGAATTGAAAGGGAGGATGCAATTTCCATTGCATCCTTAAAAAATTCTCTTGAAGAAGAAGAAGAGGCTCGGGTCTCTCTTGAAGAGAGGCTTGAGTCTATTGAAGAGTAACATGAAGAAATTGTGACTAAACTTGTTAAGGAACGTGACAATGCAGTCACCAAAGCAAAGAAATTAAAGAAGGAAAAGATTGACTTTGGGGCTGCTCATGATAGACTCTCCGAGGAATTGGAGAAACTTGACAATGCTCACAAGGCGTTGAAAAACGATTTCTCCATTCTCAATGAGTCACATGATTAGCTTCAAAGTCGATTGGCCAAATATGATGCCCCTAGCTCATCCAACTTAACATATAGTCACAAGGAAAATGCTAGTGTGGAAAAAGAAGTGATCAAGGACATCACTCCCAAGGACAAAGGTGTGCTTGATGAAGTCCTTGGCAAGCAAAGGTCAAATCATGGTAAAGAGGGACTTGGGTATGTCACCAAGTCCAAGAAAAAAAACCAAGAAGAACAAGTCCAAGAATGTGCAATCAAAGACAAGCACCACTGAGAAGAATGTCACAAAAGACAAGACTAACAATATTGGTTTTGCAGGGTCTCATAATCCAAATTATGAACTCTTTTGTGATGATTATGGCGATGCTTATGCTTATTATGTCGGTCCCTTTGATGAATATATTGCTTGGTCTATTTGGGTCCCAAAGACCCTTGTTACTAACATGAAAGGACCCATTGAAAAATGGGTACCTAAAACCAAGAAGTAATTCTCTTGCAGGGCTATGCTTCCGGTGGGTCGAAATGGGTGCTGGATAGTGGATGCACCAGTCA
The DNA here is from genome assembly GCA_916181665.1 of Avena sativa. Taxonomy (NCBI): domain Eukaryota; kingdom Viridiplantae; phylum Streptophyta; class Magnoliopsida; order Poales; family Poaceae; genus Avena; species Avena sativa. Next base: position 97,715,732 of record OV702294.1, read on the forward strand.
TATGACCGGAAGCAAGGAGATCATCACAGAGATGCGTCCAAATCATGATAATATCACAGTCTCCTATGGTGATAAGTCTAAATCTCAGGTATTGGGTCTTGGCAAGGTTGTGGTTGCCCACGATATCTCTCTCGTGGACGTCATGCTTGTTGAGACCCTCGGTTACAACCTTCTTTCTGTTCGTGCCCTTGGCAAGATGGGGTTTGCTGTTTTTATCGATGATGATTTGGTGGTACTCTTGTGGAGCAAGTCTCTAAAGGTCGCTTTCGTTGGATACGTCGAAAATGACCTGTGTGTGGTGGACTTCTCAGGGAAAACCACTTTGGGTCCGATGTGTCTATTCGGAAAGGCCGACATGGGATGGCTTTGGCATCGCCGTTTATCCCATGTCAACATGAGAACTTTCCAAAGTCTCCAGAAGGGTGGCCACATCCTTGGACTAAAAGACAATGTCTCCTTTGCCAAAGATCGTGTTTGCAGGGCTTGTGTTGAAGGAAAAATGCATGACTCTCCCCACAAGAGTAAGACTATTGTGTCATCAAAGAGGATCTTGGAATTACTTCATGTGGATTTATTTGGTCCTCCTTCTCATGCAAGTCTTGGTGGGAAAAAATATTGCTTGGTCATTGTCGATGATTACTCAAGATATACATGGGTCTATTTCTTCAAGCTAAAAAGTGAGACTCAACAAACTGTCATTGACTTTGCCAATGAAGTTCAACGTCAACACAATGTTCCTATCTTGGCAATAAGAAGTGACAATGGCTCCGAATTCAAGAACTACACTTTGAATGAGTTTCTTAGCGAAGAGGGGATTAGACATCAATATTCCGCTGCGTACACCCCTCAACAAAATGGTGTAGCCGAGAGGAAGAACCAAACTTTGATGGATATGGCAAGATCAATGTTGGCAGAATTCAAGTCTCCTTATAACTTTTGGGCTGAAGCCATATCCACTGCCACTCCCTCTTCCCTAGCAGGCGCAAGCCCCAGAAGGGGGGCGGAGTTTTGGCTGGATTGTCCCGCCCGTCGGATAATCCGCCCCTCAGGGGGCCGGATAGTCCGCCCCCCCTTGCTCACCGCCAAGGCACAAGCCCTAGAGAGGGGGCGGAGTGTTGGCCGGACTTTCCGGCCTGGCCGGATAATCCGCTCCAGGAGGGGTCCGGATTATCCGTCCCCCCAAGATCTTCACCAAGTCACGCAGTCGCCTGCCCCAGAGAAGGGGTGGAGTGTTGGCCGGACTTTCCGGCCTGGCCGGATAATCCGCCCCAGAAGGGGGCCGGATTATCTGCCCCCCCCCCAAGATCTTCACCAAGTCACTCAGGCGCCAGCCCCAGAGAGGGGGCGGAGTTTCCCCAAGGGGCGGATAATCCGCCCCCAAAGTTGCTCAACGACCAGATCTAGGGAGGGGGTATTTAAGCCAGCCTTCCCCCTCCTGCCAGTCTTCTTGATTCATTTGAAAAAGACAAGATCACATCTGAAATCTTCATCCAAGAGAGCTCCACCGAGATCCACCCAAAGGCCTCGTCCCTTGGAGAACCGAAGGAGGAGAACTCGATCTTCATCATCAGCAATCAAGCGCTTCATCTCCTCTCCATTCATTTGGAGAACCACCGATCTAGTATTTCTTGCGAATACCTAGATCCTTGTTTTTGTTTATATTGATAAACCTTGTTCTTGTGGCAGCTTGTTGTCATCTCGGGAGCCCCCAATTCGGTTGTGGGTGTGTGCCCCGATAGTGTTGTAAAAGGCACCGGTTCCCGCCTCGAAGGGATCCAATAGTGGAGAAGGTGGATCAGGCCTCTCGTGGCGAGATCCATCGGAGAATAGGGTGAGGCCTATTGTGGCGTGGTGGTCTTAGAACTGCCCACCCCTCCAACGCAGATGTACTTCCCTTAACAAGGAAGTAACTACGGTAAAACAAATCCCTGTGTCTCCGCATGCTCCACTACAGTTTCCTCGCTCCTCTCTTTACGTGCTTAGTAGTTAGTGTTGCATATAGGGAAATTCTCGTAGTTGCATATCTAGAGAATTTACTTTGTGTCAAGCCTAAAATTGAAAAAGTATTAAAAATTGGTTAGCATCTATTCACCCCCCTCTAGGTGCCCATACGATCCATTTCAGTAAGGCCAAGTTCTATGGAACTTACACGTTATGTGTGTTGTAAGAGTACATCTCATACTTCTACTTACAACATCACCATATCAAAACACTATCCCAACAACAATCTAAACTAGACGCCTCTAATTTATCCATTGCAAGTTTTACGTGGCTTAGGGCTTTCGAAGATAGAACCGTTCATACATACGAACATGAACCACAACAAGGATAACCAAATTGTTGACAACTCGTTGAAAATTAGATATTGACTATAGTAGGAGAGACAGACACCCGCTAGCCACTTATGCAAACTAGTTGCATGTCAAGCGTGGAACATGTCTCATGTGCGAGGACATGTAAAGTTTGTCCGGGACGCTTCATCCCACTATGCCACCAATATCCAAAATACAACTAAGAAGAAATAACATGATCATCATCGCCCACATACTCATATGTGTACTACCCGTGTAAAGCATCTACGCATAGATCCGGCTCTGATACCACTGTAGGGTTTGCAGCATAGAAAACAAAAAAATTCCTACGATGGGAACAACTATGTACCAAGATCTATCTAATAGATACAAATAATGGGCAGATGTATATCCGTAGAGAACATACCCTTGAAGAACGACAAAGCTTAACGAGTTAAACTCGTGGTTGATGTAGACGATCTCTTGCCGATCTCAAGATCGAGAGGAAGTCCTTAGCACCGCAACTTAGCGGCGCATTCGTGCTCTCACACACATCCGAGGCACCGAGCATCCTCTGCCTCCTCGCTCCAGCGATGCAGCGGAAGCACAAATCTTTCTTGCCGAATAGACACCGGTAACATGTATCTCGCTAGTCCGAGACCATGGGGGATAAATACTAGAGGGGGAGAGAGATCCTTCACGAGGAGGTGTGAGTGAGAAGTGAGGAGGGGGTGCCTTTTATAGGAGAGGGGGAACCCAAAGGGGGTGGCCGGCGCATGGGGGCTGCCCCCTTGCCCTCCCCTCATTCATGTGGGTGGACACTCCACTCACAAAAATCCTTTCAATTCCCTCCACTCAAAATCTCACTCAAATTTCCCATTAAATTTCCACCAAATTTAATGCAAAATCTCATTAAATAAAACACCTTTTATTTATTAAGAATTTTGTCAATTACTTTAATGACAAACATTCAAATATAACCTCTTGCTAGTATTTCATTTCACATGCAAAAACACTTTCTGCAATTTCACCCGAAAACCTGTTTCGGTATCTAGTGAAATAAATTTCTGCGCTTGTTATTCTTTCCGACATGAAACCTTTGCTCCAAATGGATGTCGGTGTCTCTTAAGTGTGTCACCCTACGGTTCACGAATAATGCGGACATGATCGAGACCCTTCTCCGATCAATAATCAGAAGCGGGATCTGGAGACCCATACTGACTCCCACACATTCAACGATGACTTTCTTGTGATCGTCGGAACCTTTTACGCTAGTATCTTAATCCCTTTGTTTCGTGATATATTACATGTCCGAGATTCGATCATCGGTATCTCCATACCTAGTTTGATCTTGTTACTGACATGCACTCTTTTCTCGTTCCCGTGATATAACATTCTAGTGATCAAATCACTTGCTTGCAAGCTAACCAATGTGATATCACCGAGAGGTCCCAGAGTATATCTATCCGTCATCGGGATGAACAAATTCCACTCTCGATCCATGGGCCTCAACATAACACTTTATTAGTTCTGAACCCATCTTTATAATCACCTTGTTACAGTGTGACGTTTGATGTTATCAAGAAACTCTTCCGGTGTTAGTGAATGACATGATCTCATGGTCTAAGGATTAGGATCACTTTGTAAGTTGTTATAGCAATATAAACTCAATGACTTTGATCGTAATGATATACTTCGGATGAATGTTCATCACACCATTACACTAATGTTGTGATCTCGTTATTAACAACATCCAATGTCTATGATCAGGAAACTTTGATCATCTTGTTAATCAACGAGCTAGTTTATGAGAGAGGCATAACTAGAAACTTTCTGTTTGTTTATTAAACACACATGTATTAATGTTTCCGTATTAATACAATTATAGCATGCAAAATAAACATCTATCATATACTTGGAATACACATAATAAACACTTTATTATTGCCTCTCAGGGCATATTCCCTTCACTAGCTCACTCTACACTCCCAGTAGATGATCAAACTAATTTAACTAGCCTTAGAACCACTATGATCATGCATAGCCATCAATGGTGACCATGCTGAGAGAACCCTTGCCACCCCCATGTCACCAGCGATCTAGGAGAAGATCTAGCCTCGTCAACCTTGTCTGGGACACGCAGCACCGTCCACCGCCAACCCCTATCCAAGCCCCGAGCCTTGTCAGCCACTGGACCACACGACAATCTTGCGCCCAGTTTCTCTATGAGCGAGCCGAGAGCGCGCCGGTGCGCCACACGCGACACCAGCCCACAGACCGCGTGCCGCCCTTGCCGCTTGTGTGCGTGATTTCCAACACCCCAGAAACCCACCAGACAACCATGTTCGCCGCCGCGCGAACCATGGACGATGTGCGCCATTAAATTCACCGTAGGACCTGCCTAGAGAGCCGCGACGTTCTGATTGTTCCTCACCGCCCCACGCCTTGCCATTAAGCCGTTGAGCTTCGCCAGGAGGCAACGCACCTCCCCTATCGACGCCCATGCCATTAGCACGTTGTGCCGACGACCACGACGAGCCCAGCCCGTGCCCGTCGGTCCCCTTCAGGCACTATAAAAGGAGGCCACCCCCGTACGATTTGAGCACACCATCTCACTCCACACCTCTCACTGATCACACCCACTCACCCCCGGAGCAAGGCGAGCACCAGGTGGCTGGAATTTCACCGGAGTCCGCCGCTGCAGAGGAGGAGAGGCGCCGTCGATTGGAGCTGCCCCGGGAGAAGCTGTCGGTACCAGGAGGATCACCGTCGTCGACTTCGTCGTTCTCCCCTGTCGCCGACCATCGCCTGAGCCTCGGTGATCCCCCGTCGACCCCCACTAGCCGCGCTAGGGTTCTGTCTCACCGGCGTTGCTCGACATGGACGATGAACCACAGTCGTAGGATTAGAGCTAGATCGCACGGCCTAGATCACCATGTACGGCTTCGCCACTCCCTGTATCACTGATGAGTGGGGAAAGCCACTTAACCAGCCCCTGCGTGTGCTGTGCGTAGTGGTCCGGCCTAGTTAAACCTCCCGCGCGGCCCAGTAATTCAAATTTAGGTTTTTCCATTTAGTTCTAAACTTAGTTCTGTACCCAAATTCAAAAATCAACCCAGCTCGATTCACTAAACCAAAATGCATGAAACCAATTTTGTTAGAAATGTACTGGAGTGCTTAATCCAAGCCTGTTGGATTCAAACCAATTGGATTTGTAGATCACCCATGGTAAAAATAACAAGGCAGAAGCTTTTCTCCATTCAAACATTTTTCCAAATTCAACCATAAAAGCTTTTGAGTTGATTCCAACTCTCAAAAATCATAATTATCAAGGCCTTTCAAAATATATAAAAATGTCTAGGTTTACTTACAAAAATAATGATCAAGTAAAAAAAGAATGCCCCATAGGCCATTCTAGTCATTTTATTTAATTAAAATAAAAAAGTTAAACTTTATTAAATTGTGACACCACTTTAAATCACATTTCCATGTACTAAAATATGTGGTGATGACATGTGTCAACATGATCCCATGTTTGAGTTGGAGAATATTAAATCTTAAATAGTTTTTCAATGAGTAGAAATTACTTTTCTGAAATAAAATAAATAAGACAAGTGCTTTAATCTTTATGATAATAGTTATGATGCTAGATCATCTAGTGTGAACCTTTGTGTGATAAATAGAGTAGTTAAGAATTGTGTGGTGATTGTGTACCTCATATTTATTTATAGACGCTAGTACTGACCAAGGATACAAGGAGAAAGGAGGATACTATGAGGAAGAAGCCGAGGAGAACTTCAACCACTGCTCTGCACCAGGCAAGCTTATACTAATATCTTAGCAAGCTATTGACTTTGCAAGTTAACCGTTGCATGACAACTATGCAAACTATATGCCTTAAGAATATGTGATTATACCCACTTGAGGATACCAAATCCCATTTTTACTTGCAAGCTTAGTATTTTATTTCTTTATCAAAGATTTCTATTGGAGTTTACTTAGTGAATTGTAGGTTGTAGAAAGATATTTAAAGGTAGCATAAAGAGCATAAAACTTGACCTAAGTTAGATAATCTTGATGTCATCCTGAGGCATGAGATTGAACTTAGATAAGATACACTTGCTTATCACCCCTCATTAGTATTTACCCCCACCTGTAGATGCTAGTGCTAAGCATAAAACTTGATCAACTTTAGATGGAAATAATTGGTGAAAATGGTTATGAAAACCTTAGAATGATGATTCATTCTACTGAAATGTTTTGACATGTGTTCTTGAACACCAGATAACTTTGATGATGAAAATGTTAAGGCATGAGCCTTAGCCCTTTACAAAACTGATGGTTGTCTGAATGCGATACCATTCCAATTTTACAGTACAACCACAATACCCGAAATTTGGGTAGGGCTTGACTGGAAATTTATATACCTTAGTATGGGTTCCCTTGCGGCCAAGGTTTGAGCTGAGGCTACCTTGTGAAGATTATCCACCTGTGTAGTTCCCAAGATGACAGTTGGTCATGATTGGGAGGCCAAAATCACAGGAGAGGTGCTTATACTAGGGTGTGTAATTGAAAGGTTAGGATTGATTATCCGCATACTAAGTATGGTGAATTCAGGATTGTTCCTGACGGATGTATCAAATGTTGTGGTGAAAGTGTACCACCTCTGCAGTGTCGAACTATTCGAATAGCCGCGTCCGCGGTTATGGACAGTTGGAGTGGCCATACTGTTCTGTCGTCAGATGTTTTCAAATGACTTGTGAAATGATTTGTGACTTTGAATTGACCACAACAGAGTGGTGATATGAGAATTCAAGTTCCCACTTAGGTGTTATAAAACTTTTAACTAGCTTTTTTTGCTTCTGAACTTAGTTAAGGTAAACCTAGCTTTTTGCAAAACAACCTAGAGCCTAGTACTACCTATTCCAAAACCACTTCACTTGTTAGTACTAGTTTGCGAGTACTTAAAGAGTACTCATGGCTTTGTCCCTGGCTATTCCCGTGGCCAGACTACGAAGAGGAGTATCAGGAAGACGGACAACAGGAAGGTTATGACAACTAGGATCATCTCCCATCGTCAGTATTGCCTGTGGCCATGAAGATGGAGTCTCGCCTACGCTATTGTCATTATTACGTTATTCCGCTGCTTGAATTGTATTAAGACTGGATCATAAGATCCTTATTTGTTGTAAGACCTTATGTATGGTTTGTAATGGATGATGTACTGTGATATCCAATCTGTTATGTCTCGCAAAAATGGCAATCCTGTGATTTCGATGTATGGCATAACAGGCATCTAAGATTAAAAATCCGGGTGTTGACAGTACAGCTACGCTGTACAACGGTGCCCACTTACACCAGTGGTCGTTAAAGCTTTTGCACCTTGTCTCCTTGGCCTCTTTGGCTTGGGAATACTGGCAACTTGCAAATCTTCATTAATTAACTCAGATTTTGTCATAAAAGTGTCTAGTTTTCCAAAACAAATCTTCTAAGTTTTCTCCGTTATGACCACGTGTCTCTAATATATCACAGATGTCGAGAAAATTGCAGCTAACACTAGTCTTTGTAGTATTTGTTGCACAAAACACAGAAATCCGAATTTTTTTGTAGCTAGCACAGTGTGTGGCTTAATTTTTTGACCTGGTCCAAATGAACAGTTTAACTTAATAACATGTTGATGAAATATATTTAGGAAGGGAAAGCAATTTTGACTATAACAGTACTGATTTTGGTAAATTTGTTCTCATTGAGACTACAATTGTATTTTATTTTTTTGGAGAATGGTATTATAAAGTTTTAAGAAATTACAAAAAAATAACATTGATACATACACATGTCATCTACATACCGGCGGGGTTTTGGTACATAATAAGTTGCATTATAGGTCACATGAAAAATCACAAAATTGTATATCTCAAAAGGCAAAAAAAAATACCTCATTTTATTTCAGTATTTGTTTTTTTGTGTATGTCACATATGAAAATATATTTTGATACGAATTTGGCTGTACATAGTACATATGTATATGTATTTTTATGTTTTTTAATTGACAAAAAATCATTTTTTAAAAGGGATCACTGGTGCCTTGTGCCAAATGGACTTTTTGGTAGTATATTTATTTTCAAATGTTTACGTTTTGAATGTTATGCTGCAAACAAAACAGTGGACCCGGGATAAATGCAAAAAATTAAGCCACAAACTGTGCTAGTGACAAAAAAAATGTTATTTCTATATTTTGTGCAATAAATACCACCAAGTGGTGTTAGCTACAATTTTCCCTCGAATATCCAACATCACATATGCCGAAGCCAAAACAGTATGAACCCGATAACTGATATTTTGAATTTTGATCTTGATGGACACTCTGAAATTTAAGGACAAATCTTGATAGACAGGGAATATATGTAGCATGGAAAGCATCACGTTTTGTCGGAGGAAAAGCCAGCAAGCAACATATAACTGATGAATCCCCTTTCTCTTTCGTATTATTATACTGTACTAGCGTTTTCTTTTGGAATAATATATGGTATTCGTACGATGATTCTATGCCTCCCTCGATCACCACTCCAGGTAACTTACACAGGCGGGAAGCTGGCATGCACGGCAGCCAAGCTAGCGCGTGCATATATACGAGCCCTGGACACATGCATTTGCAGCGCACCATCGATCTAGCTAGCACACGGTCGTTAGAGGGAGATCGAGAGCTAGCATCAGGTTAACCAAGAATCGAAGATGGCTGAGGCGGTGATGGGGCCATTGGTGGGGAGGCTGCACGAGCTGGCGTTGAGCGAGGCTCGGGCGATGGTGGCGGTGAACGACGACGTCCGGAGCCTCCGAGACAAGCTCATGTGGATGCAGGCCTTCCTCCGCGACGCCGAGCCCCGGCGGCGCGCCAAGAACGACCAGCTCATCAGGGTCTGCCTGCAGCAGACACGCAGCGCCGTCTTCGACGCTGAGGACGCCGTCGACCAGTACTTCCTCCAGGTCGACCTCTCTAGGTATATACTCTCTCCGTTTCAAAATATAAAATGTTTTAGGTTTGTAAAAAAATTATATCTAAATTTCTTTACTGTGTAAATTCACTTCAAAATTGAGTAAACCTATATACTAAAAATAGTCTAGATATATTTGCTTCACAGAGCTAAAATATCTTATATATTAGAGGGAGTATATAACAAAATAGCCACCTATCATGGGATAGTTACGCATACATATATTTTAGCGGACTTGCTAGTTATCAGACGCATGAGAACTTCTTAAGTCTCAGTCGCCTCTTTCATCATTCGATTACCTCGTGATTCGTGTAAAGTGGAAGTTATACATAAGTTGCAACTCGGGTGTAACTGAAAATTTAATAAGTTGCAACTAGGTTGCAACTGATAATTAGTATAAATCTTATGAATTGCAACTAGATTGCAACTAAGAATTAGCATAAATATTAGGATGACATCAACGACTTAGACATAAAAAGTTTTCAGGCGCCTGATATCTAGGGACTTCCATTCGGTGTTTCTGGGTCTAAATCCGGCGGCGCTGGATGGATGAAGCAATTATAGCCTAGTAACGACCGAATTTCCAGTGGCGATCACAAGCCAAGTTGCTGGCTTCGACCAAATTTTGATAAAACATGCTAAACTTAGTCTATTAATTCAGGCGATTGCATTAAAATATAGGAGATTTTATATATATTATGTTAAATTTGGATATACCCGAATTTTGACTTCGGTAAGTTAAAAAAAACTTAAAATTGAAAATAAATGATGTCGATGGCGCGCCAATCACATGCTGAAGTTGCAGTAGAAGACGGTGCAATCGGCGTCCTAGGTGTCGTCTTCGCGGCCATCGTCGCTCGGCGGCTGTGGTGGCCGGGAGCTGCCTTGGCCAGTGTCGACGCAGCGCCACGACTGCGAGGAGGGTCCGACCACATCTTCATCACGACAACGAGCTACACTCCTTGATAGGCGCACACCGGGCAAGCAGACACGCGTGGCCGCGTGCTCCGCCTAGAGATGCAGCCGACAAACACGCCCGGTTTCCTCGCGCTTTCAGTCCTGCCTAGACCAGGCGCGCACGTCGGGTTCTCTCATCGGCGGGATGTCATTTAATGACGCTTACATCGCCATTTTGAGGAGGAATTATGCCTTGTCGACAGGGGTGGCCCACTCCGCCGGGTCGGCTACTCTCAGCGAGCGCACGCCGGGCTCCTTCTTCGGCCTCACCAGGCACAGGTGGACTCTCGGCAGGGATGCCGCTCGGCGCTCGTTGATGATGAGGCCGCGAGAGCGCGTTCGTGGCGGTGACCGCACAAAGGACTCCGGCTCCCTCTTCACCGACCGGAGAGGTACCGTGTACCACGGCGAGGGCCCTGAGCCGGATGACTGTGACGCCAAGGCCAAAGATGACGACGAGCCGGCCATCCTCCTCGACATCAAGGAGGACGCCCCACGCCGCCGGTTGAACACCGAGGCGAGTGGGGAGGATAGCCAAGTCGCGTGCTGTCCCCGGCGCTGATGTGCTTGAGGACCGCGGAGAGTGTGCAGCCGGGCGCACTCCACCACCATCACCGTATTGCGGCTTTGTTGTGCAGCAGGGCGCGCTCCACCACCATCATCGTAGGCGGCCAGCTGCTGAGCCCGCCGGTCGATGAAGAACTGCTCCCAGTAGGCGAGGTTGTCAGGGTCCTCGTCGAGCTCGGGGGTCCTCCATGGCGGCGATGACCGCCTGGATCTCGTCGACCATCTCGACGCCCTCCGGCACCAGCGGCATGGGCACGTCGCCTGCACTCAACTTCCACGTCGGTGTGCACCAGAAGTCGGGCGGCACCGGATAGCCGGCGTCGTGGAGGAGCTGGGCCTCCCACGGCTGGAGGGAGTGCCGGCCGAAGACGTTCGTCGCCGCGGGGGTTCCTAGGAATCTTTCCGCCATGGCTTAGCCGAGATTTTCTATCTTGGTCGTTTGGCAGGGGAGGTGGAGAGCTGGTGCCGAAGACGACGAAGCTCGCCGGATTTTATAGCAAAAGGAGGAAGGTTTGGTGAGGGCAGGAAAAGGGGAAACAACGGGAAGGTGGGCTGGTGGCGGCGCGCTATTACGACGACGCGTGGGCGAGTGGACAGGCGGTCGTTGCTCGATGGTCCGTTGCGGGAGCCGGGGTGATAGGATGAGGATCACTCGGTTTAGACGCTGACAAGGCGGGGCCACCAGAACGATTTTCTTTCCTGCCGACTCCGCTTGGTCTGGCATTCCCAGGGCACACCTGGCGTCCTGGGTTTGGTCTGGAAACCCCGGATATAATTTGTGTTGAATCTAGCGAAAACTGGGCGTTTGGGATTGCGGCTGGGTGACTTTTCACTGTCCGAATGAAAAAATATGTCTAGAAGGCCCTCCCAAAAATGTGAGTGGAGATGCTCTTAAATCATTCCATGCAATGGATCCTCTATTTTTTCGGGGGACGCACGGTGAAAGATTTTTATTTGGTTGTCGGAACGATTATACGGTATGATTGGAAAAATGCATTGTTTTTATGGAGATGGGTGCACAATTTGTTAGTTTTATGGGGAATCTGTCGCCAGACTCGGTCAGTGGGTTGTAAAACCCGATGGGTTAATTCTTGCCGTTTGATTGAGTGAGATCGATCGTGTGGACAACACAGGCGTGAAGTGTGAATGGCAGGGTGTGAAGTGTGAACATGTGAATCATAGTCAGCTAAATATCAAATTAAAAATTGAAAATATTTTGTAGATCAAACCAAATTTAGGATCCGTTTTCACTATTGAGCTAGTCACGACGAGATCTTCAAAACTAGATCTCATGATATGTTTCAATAAAAAAAAATTGATCAAAAAGTTATCCACCCTTAACACGTGGGTATCCATGTCAAGTATGTAAGTTATCCACCATATAACATATAAATTACCCTTCATATAAACGGGTTGGATTAAGCCATTCTCGCATTCTCATGTGGGTAACTTTTGTAGTTTTTTACATCATAAAATCTTGGTTATCCATATATATTAGTTTAGTTAATTCAAAGTAAGATACAAGATAGTTTATTTGGGATGCATTAGTATCTTAGTTGTTAGCAACCCAGACCTTGTCGCTGTTGATGAGTTAGCATTAACGGGAAATGAAGGCTCCGTACTATAACATCCTTTGAGGCTTTGTCATCGGTACACAGTGGGCGATAAAGTCGAACAGCTAAACTATTGATTGTGTGTTACATTTGTTCACTACAACTTAGGTGGTTAGTGGGGCATAAGAGCCATTTATTATATCGTAGGCAAAAGAAGGTTAAATTTAATTCATTTAAAAAACTATGCTTGATGTTTGACATGGTAGCCTTTCGAGATTAAGTCTCTCATACGCTGCTCACGGCGACGGGCGACGGAGGCAAGCTGCTAGAATAACTTTTATATTTTATATGTGAGTAAAATTTTCTAATGGTAGATAACTTAGAAGTTATTGAGTGTGTAAATTACATGTTAACGCATGGATAACTCTCGTGTTACTAGTGAATAATTATTGCATAATATCATGGATAACTTTTTGTTATCTTTATAGGTTATTTTATACAATTTCTAGGATAACATTAGTTTTTTTGTGGCCACTATATTTTTAATTCATGATTACTTTTATTTTAGTTCATTAAATGTGTGACAGAATTACTAGATTTGGACATGATAGTATAGGTGTTAGGATAGCGAGACTTCGTCGCCGTCGAACTGGTGAAAACGAATCCTAAATTGAAAGAATTTACATTTGTGTTTCGCACGCATAACACACAACATGTTGATAGGATGAATAATTTATGTATTATATGGTGAGTAACTTATATAGTACAACATGGAATACTTATGTATTACATATGGATAACCTTTTAGATTCGAAAAAAGTCGCTAAAACATATCAATATAGGATCTGGTTTCGAAGATCTCGGCATGACTAGTTTAACGATGAAAACGGATTTTAAATCGGATAAATGATTTGACCTATAAAATATTTTTGAGTTTCGTTTTTCTACTAGATTCCGATGATGTAAGTATTTTTATTTTATATGTAGGGACTAAAACATTATTAATTAACTCTGTTTAGAGATAAATTCAATCTGAACTAGTGCATTCAAAACATACTCACGCGAAAGAGCTCGTCTGGTCGATCCGTCAAAAATTGTCATTGCTAAGAGCATCTCTAACGAGCCCTGTAAACTCACGAACTGCAAAACCGGAATACAGTCTCCCAAAAACACGAATACAGGGCAAGATCGACGCGGCGCAGCATGAAAACGGTAAATACGAACTACACATTTGAATATTTGCACTCACGACAAAATTTAACGAAGAACATCGAGGGGATTATTCGTGATTCGATTAATTACACATACAGAAGCGATTTAAAAGCCGCGCAACTAAAATTAACCTATATATGGGACGCCGCTGCAACCTAGACCATTCAAGAGCTCGACCGACGGCTGGAGCTGAAGGTTGCGGCGGAGTTTGGGGCAGCGTCAGTGAGGTCGACCAGGTCCGCCACTCCAGCTTGATGACCGGCACGGTGGCGCTCCTCCTCCCGTTCCCGTGTCAGCTGCGCTTCGATAAGCTTCACAGCCCGGCGCACGATGGTAGCCTCGATCTCCTTTCCCGCCTGCCGCTCCAGCTCAGATTCACGGACGACCATCTCCATGGCGAGGCGCTCCTCGTCGGGTTCGTGGGTGTAGTTGGCCGGCGCGAGGACGCGCGCACGCAGCGGAGAAGGTGAGCTCCAGTAGCCGGACTCGCTATTGGAGTCATCGAGCGGAGCGACCACCGCGACGGGGACAACGGAGGAGTGCGAGGAGGGACCACGGGAAGAGCCCTCCTCGGTTGCACAAGCCCGAGCAGAGACAAAGCCGGGGTGAGCGGAGACGAAGACGAAGACCAAGCCAGAAGCTCGCGCGGCGGCCGGACATCGCGAGCGATTTCTCGTCGGAGAAGTGGTCTGGCGGCGGCACTAGGGTTGAGACGGCGGAGGAGTGCGGGTTTGAACGCTCACTAGCTCATTGCGACCCTATATGGCTATATGTATGGATCAAAACGTTGGCTTAACGGGCCACCATAAACTGTTTAAGTATACGGGCGTGCTAGAGCGGTATGAGCATCTCTAACAGCGACTGTACTCACAAAAACTGTAAACGCGTTTGCAGGCCGCGGTAAACGGGTTTTGTGGGGCGGAAAAATGCCGGCGCGGATCAGTCCCCGCAAACGCAAACTGCAAAACAGAACGCAAACAAGGGTTTTGCACAGATTTATCAACACAAACATGATGATACAAATGCGAACAATAGATGAATCATTCAGTGTTTTACATCAAATTGCCGCAGCGGTTCATACGAAAAGGTACCATAGTTCCATAGTTCAAATACCGACGCATAGTTCATACTTACTCGCTGAGCAAATCAAGCATCATGAGGCTCGGCGGAGGCACCATCGTCTTGAGTACCCGATGATCCACCACTTGCAGCTACCCTTCTTCTCTCAGCGATCTTAGTCGTGGCTGCCTGCCACCAAGAAAGTTGTTGCGGATTCATGTCCTTTGTGGACATCATCATGGGCTCCCTCTCTTCGGTCAAGAGCATCTTCATTGCCTTGGCTTTCTTCACTTTGATCTTCTCTCGTTCCAACTCGGCCTTGAGCCTTGCTTCTTCTCGGGCTGCAGCAACCTTGGCAAGCTTGATCTCATTTTTCTTCTCGGTCACGAGCATCTTCACCTCCAATGTCTTCATTGTCATTGACTCTTTGGACTTCATAATTTGATCGAACTTGTCCCTCAACAATGATCCCTCGGCCTCAATCCGGAGCCTCTCTTTGGCCTTCTTGTTTCCCTCGGGCTTGTCTTCATTTCTCGGCCCATCCTCGTCACTATCATCCATCTTCACCATTGACCCTTTCTCGGGTGCTTTTTCTTGGTATCTCAATTGCCACTTGGGCAGATGTTTGAACACATCGTGGCAATGCTTGAATGCAAAGCTCTTGCCCTTACCGCCAGTCATGTCCTTGTACCTATCATTGGCAATTTTGTCATACATATCAATGGTTGCTCCACTCGGTGGATGTGTGGTGGTTTGATCCATTGCCGCGGACCAGCGGCTGCACACTGGTATGATCACGTCCCAACGACCTTGCAGGGATCGGTATGATCGATACACCGGCTGTTTGACACGAGGCAAGAGCTTGCAGAATTGATCTTCGATGCACTACCAATAACGCTTGCCAGTTTGATCTGTGTCGTAAACAACATCCATCCCCACTTGTGACCAAGCCCGGCACAATGTTACATCTTCGATCTCGGTGTAGTTGGCAGTTCTTCTCGATTTTGATTTGACGGTGGAAGCGTCGACCTCGACCACATCTTCTTCCTCCTCATCCTCTCCACCATCGTCAACGTGCTCACCGTCAACGTCACCATCCTCATCATACACACCCTCATCTTCCACCGCACCATGACCGCCATATGGAGCAAGTGGTGGAGTGTCTATATTGACCTTCGACTCGTTGAGGAGATCCATGAATGCATGCATGTAGATGCGTTAAATACGCCCATATTCGCGCAGAAATTAATCTGCATACGAGAACGAATTACTTTACCTACCGGAACCAGCGTCGAACACCTCATGTGCATCTTCAAGATTCGCCGTTCAAAGCCGAATCTCCGATGACTAGCGGAGGAATGGGGGTGCGGCTGGCCAACCTCTTCTTCTTTGTTGCCTTCGGCACGGCCTTTGCCCCGCTCGGCCTCGCAGATTGCAATTTGGGTCGTGCGGCCTTCTTTGGCTTCGGCACCGTGGGCGGCTCGGCTCCGGCCACCACTGGCGGGGCAGCACCGCCGGTCGAGATCATGTGCGTGCCCGCCCTCCTCCGCTTCTTGATGCTCGACTCACCGACCGTCGACATCACTTCCACGCCTCCCACCCCTGGAGCCACGGTCACGGCGGGAGCGCGAGCGGGAGATAGTGATGGGAGCCGCGAGGTGGGCTCAACGGCCGGCGGGGTCTACTTCTCGCTCATGGCGGCGGGTGGAGGCGACGACGGAGCGGAAATCGCGGGGGCGAGCAGATCCGAGCCGGCGGCGGCGGGTGGAGGGAACTAGGGAAGGGGAAGGAGCTAAAATTTCCGTCGCGCGCTTTCGACGGTTGCACTGCGGGTTCGCGCTTGGTTTCCCCTCCCAGCCCGCGAAGACCCAGGTCGCGCCTCCGATCCCGCGCCCACCCCGCAAAATAATTTGCGGTTTCGAGCGTTTACGGGAACTAATCTGCACACTCTCATGAACTAAACCGGACAAATTAGCGGTTATTATGCGGATTTGCTCCTTTTGCGGGGACAGTTAGATGCTCTAACATACGTATTGGGAAATGCTTACGATCAGGCGGAGGATCCCACGATTTCCAACCTCCGGGTCGCTAGACGCTCGTCCACATAGCGTGACACGCCCTATGGGCCCACCTTATCGTTTAGGAGTCCAACAACCGAAAAGGCTTGAACCTTGTCTCTCCTTCCCCTCCACGCGTTCTGTTGCCTAACACTGCCTGCACGACCACCGCGCCGACGCTGCTCTCGTCCCTCTCCCGCCCTGTCCCTCTCCTGCCAGGAGCAACACCGCCGTTCCTCTCGCCAGAGAGCTCCATAGCCACCACGCCATCGTCGTGCTGCTCCCGATCTCGCATCTTGTTGTCCCCAATTCCTCCCACACGCAAATAACCTATGCATCAGTGCATGATGTAGCCAGAGATGTAGGCCACTGGCCACGGCGCCCCTCCGTTGGTGGTGCTGCGGTGCCGCCCGAACGCCAGGCAGCAGTGTGTTGCGAAGAGCAGCGTCCCACTGGTAGAAAACGTGCCATGCGTCCCGATTGGTAAGGGTCTTTAGTCCCGGTTGCTCCACCAACCGGGACAAATGGGTGCACACGTGGCAGCGGCAGAGGGCGAGAGGGTGGAGCATTAGTCCCGGTTCGTAATACGAACCGGGACAAATAACCTTCTGCCGCGGCAGAGATTTGGCCCATTTCTCTGCCGTGGCAGAGAATTCATTTTGGCACATTTTGTTGCCGCGGCAGCATTTTCGCCACTTTTTGTGCCGCGGCAGAGAATTCATTTAGGTTGTTTTATTGTTTATTTCGTGTTTTGCACTTATCGATGAAGGAACCGTTATATTACACAAGATCATCATGACAATATTACATTCAATACACGGATCGAGTTCATGCACTACATACAAAAGTTGCTATTTTTACAATCCCTGTTGTCTATACACAGCCGAATAGTATTCCCCTTTTAGGTTTAGGACTTCTGCATCCAAGAATCCCGTCAATTCCTCCTGAATTGCTCGTACGCGATCCTTTGGCAGAAGACCGTCCCATAGACGTTCGATCTGATTTAAAAAAGGTGTCAGTCTATATGAATGAATCTAAACACAATTTGATTGTAATTAAAAACTATAGAAATTGTTTACGTACGTGGAGTTGCTCTAAATTTCTGTCCTTCTCATCGCACGTCTGCCGGATGAACTCGCAAACATAGTATCCACATAGATTGTTACCTGGTCCCTGCGTCAGGCACTTTACGAGAACAGAGTTCAATCAAAATAATAATCAAGCATGATAATAACTGTATCAAAACTAGAATCAAAAAGAGAT
The DNA here is from genome assembly GCA_916181665.1 of Avena sativa. Lineage (NCBI taxonomy): Eukaryota > Viridiplantae > Streptophyta > Magnoliopsida > Poales > Poaceae > Avena > Avena sativa. The sequence goes on from OV702294.1 coordinate 97,733,683, forward strand.
GCGCGGATATAGCTATTGGTGCTTATATTTAGTGGTTGAAATGTAAGCTCCTCTTTCCAAACACCCCTAGCCTTGTTGGTGAACCGTTTCCAAGCGCTGCCCGGCGAAGAAAACGAATAAAAGAAGTTATTAATTACTTGATATCATAAAATTCACGAACGTTGCTAATATAGTGTCGTAATGATTAGAATTACCGCTGGAGAAGCATCTGCATGTCCTTCCACGTCTTAAGGGGTTTATGTTTCGAGTCCATGACTAGTACACGCCCTTTGTCAAGTTGAATGATTAACAGAATATAGTGGAAGCTGCGAATGCATAACTAATCAATTATATACTTAACATCGAGTAAGCGAAATAGAAAGTGTATAGAAGACAATAACACTCACTCGAAGTTGTAAGGAAAAAGTATTTCCCTTCTGGTTTCTTGAAACCTTAACGCGAGTACTATATTATCCTCTGTATCCTGGTGGCTTGTTTTGAGATTTGCTTCATGAACCCAATATGGGTCAATGAAGCCAATGTCATAGATTTGTCCTCTGCTGCATTCGAGAATCTTCATTCTGCATATTACAGTATGATTATATACATGCAATAAACAAGGTAAGATAGCTAAAGACTAAATTAATTACAGAATTAGTACTTACAGACAATAGACACTGATGATCGATTTGTCCAAGGCGTCTTGATTGAATAATTGAAATAGTTCATCAAATTCAATGGATATCATGTCATCTATATCTTTCCCATAATGCTTTTTTGTAACCTTCAGCACTATCCAGTTAGCCCCGGCCTTTGTGGCATGCATGTACCAGTTATGCAATCTTCGCATTTTTGTTAGAAGATTGTTTACCTCCTCAGGTTTGACGAGAGGTTTGCCGTACTGGTATTTGTATGCTACTTCACTCACGGGGAAGAACTCTAACTGGGATAAGTACTGGGAAATACTCATACCTTGAGCAGTGGCAGCTTCTCCGTATTGTGCAACTACCTCTGGATCATACTGCTCTTCGGCCCCATATTTGCTCGACCCCACATTGGTTTGGGAAATCACCTTGAGAGGGGCGCAAGACTGTTTTGCTTGTTCTCCGAGCTGGGCAACAGATTTCTCGCTTGCATCAATACTGCTCTTCGAGGCTTTTTGTGCCGCATGTGACTTGAGAATAGAACGCTCATAGTCTGATGACAGCTTTGGCTCGGGTTGATGAAGAGTCTTTAGCATTTTCAACACTTTGTCTTTTTCTTCTTTGGTGCTGGGGAACTCTTGCTCTTTCAGTCGCCTCAGCTTAGCGAAAAACGCTGTCGTTTTCGCATCAACGATCGCCGCAGTCTCCTCTTCAGTACAGTCATAAGCTCTCTTGGGATGAACCTTTGGTACTTTTGGAAGAGGCTCTTGTTTACGTTTTGGCGATCGCTTACCACGATGCACAGTAGCGGTACGCTTACACTTTTTATCCTGAGGCGCCGGCGATGGCTCCCGCGGCGATGGCTGCGCCGGAGATTGGTGAGGCGACAGAGCCGGGTGAGGCGGCGAAGACGGATGCCGCGGCGGCGACGACCTCGCTAGAGACGGGTGAGGCGGCGGCGAAGATGGCCTTGGCGTGTGATTTCGAAGCACGGTACATTCCTTCGGCCATAGAATGGTGACGTTTTTTGTGTCTCCCAGTACAGTCACATCCCCTTCACCTGCAGGGTAGTGAAGATCCAAAACTTCAAAGGTGGGCATGATTTCATCCACCCCGACAACAGCGTAGCCCTCTGGAACCGGACGACAGTGGTAAGTTGGTGTGGGTCCAATTGGTAAGGCATAGCCGACCGCCACCTTCATTGATATGTTCACAACTTTGACATGTAGCTCGCAGTGTGTCATCTCTGTGATATCATCCACTGGGTAGCCAACAGGAGCCATCGTTGGTGCACCATCGTCATCGCCATTATCATCACCCGGAATCTCGGTGGAAGCCACACTGCTTTTTCAATTATTCGTTAGGCCGGTAGCATCGAATGCACTGTGCTGCTGAGATGGGCCGGTAGTACTTTGCTCTTTAAGTGCGTTAATTTCATCTTGTTGTTGCTTTAATTGTTCTTCAATTAAACGTATTCGCTCTTTCTGACTATCTGCTTCAACTTCCGCCCTGTCCTTTCTCCTCTGACGGCTTCTATCAGGATATTTCTCCCTCTCTTCGGGAAACCCAGTCCTCCATGGTTGGGAGCCTCTTGTGCCTCGTGTTCGTCCATCATGTTCCTTATTTCCAAGGGCGAGTGTGAGCTCATCATTCTCTCTATCGGGAATGAAGTCCCCATCTTTAACAGCCTTTACTGCTTTTCTCATCCTCTCAATTGGCAAGGGGTCTTCTTTATGTCGTATGTTATATATACACCTCCCTTCCGAGTCCAACGTGCCCCCATGCCCGTAAAACCAATTCCTTGCACGTTCTACCCAATCGTCTGTCTCTGGGGTGATCTTTTTAGCACGCAGTTCATTCTCAAGTTTCTCCCACTTAGGAATGCCAGCCCTGTAGCCACCTTGCCCCATAGTATGGTGATACTTCTTGTTAGCAGCATTCAGCTTATTCGTTGCAGACATTTTCTTAGATTTTTCTGATTTCTTGTATTCCACAAACTCAGCCCAGAATGGTTTTATCTTCTCAAACTGAATATTCTTTAAATCGGGAGTCTTCTTTTTCACGACATAGTCAAGGTGCAATCTTTTCTTCCAGTTGGTGAAACACTGGGCCATCTTCTTCAAAGCCCACTCCCTGAACTTAACCTCCATGGCTCTCCCATGTAAGGTGTCCTCAACTGGATCCTCCGCATTTGGATCCAGCTCTATCTTCGGTAGTTTGAAATTAACCATGAGCCTCTTCCACAGTAAATCTTTGGCGTGGTTAGGGACAAATAAACATGTTCCCTCTTTATCCGCATTAACAGGCCTATTCCAATTTCTAATGGTGATCGGGATTAAGTCCCTAACGATTACTCCGCATTGTGCCACAAATTTGATTGCAACAACTTCGGGAGCCGTCGGTTTGCCGTCTTCAGTGACATCTTCGATCCTGAACCTCTCATGGTCTTGCAACTTTTTGGTTGGGCCTCGTCTGCTCTTTTCAGTAGATTCCTTCGATCCGGAGGGTTAAAAGAAGAAAGATCGTCGTTACTATTTCTATATATATAGCATATGATTAATTAATGAATTAATTATATTACATGCACCTCGCCGGAGCGGTCGTCTTCTTGATTACACAAGGCATCGCCTTCTCCCTCGCGGAAGGCAACACCTTCAACCTCAAACAAGTCGTCTATTCCGGTAAAAAGAGGATCACCCTCACCGGAGTTGTTTAGAAACGTTGATACGTCTAAATTTTCTTCCCCACGGATCACACCTTGGATCAACTCTTCCTTTTCTTCGTCTCTGACGTGTGGGTCCATATTTTATGCATAGGTGGAAAAACGAATAAGTCAAAGCGGCTAAGGGAGAAAGTTAGGTACGGTGTTGAGAGATATAAACCCTAATTAAGAGAAACCCTAATATATAGATACACAATAATAAAAATGAAGAGAAACCCTAAACCTAGCTACAAAAAGGAAACTGTGTAGTAGATAGGTAACTCTAGCTAAAATCAACTAAAATCAATATTCCGGAGTTACGAGGGGTGTAAAACCTAGTTCGGAGAAACCTCGGATGCATATGAGAGGGGAACATGAGTATAAGGCTACAAAAGGAAACTATCCAGCAGATAGGTAACACTAGATACTAACAAAATACCATATTGGAATCGATTTAAGAGGGTTCGGAATGCCCTGGCGAAGGCACATCGTCGAACCCACATGCACCTAAGGGGTATTAATGATTCCTTATCTAAGATAGGGCTTTTAAGTTGCTTGACAATGTGAATCGGGTCTGGGCTACCCATAGTGACTGACCAGTGGGGCCGAAGACCAATAATACCAAACTAATTAATAAACCTAATAATACCTAACTAATAATAAACCTAATAATCCAAACACCGAAAAAAAGGGAAACAATCAACACATGGCATCAATGCAATGCTCAAGCAAGTATGATGATATGATAAGTTAATTTGCATTGGAATGTAACCCTAAGACATGCTCGACGATTTAATCGGGGTTCCGAGGGGTGAAAACCCTAACTCGGGGAAACTCCGGAACATATGAGAGGGGTGCATTTGTTCTTCTAATTATACTTGTCATTTAAGTTGTTGAACAATGCATGATTGTAGGTTAAATAGATAGGTTTCATTTTTCTGAACAATTTGATATATTATTTGTATTTTTCTGACTTATAAACAATAAGTTATTGATTTTACAATATTAAATCATTTTCTGGAATTAAAAACAAAAAGGCAAATAGTTTTTACACCGGGGCGACCCCTAGCCAGTGAGACTGACAGATGGGCCCTAGTGCCAACTCAGCCTCCATGCAAGCAAGCAGGACCCACCGAACCCTATTTATTTTTCACCAGTGCACAGTCTACCCACTAGGGCTGGCCGGTGGACCAGGGGCAAGGCTGACCTGTGGGCCAGGGCCATGGCCACCTCGGCGCCCGCTCGGCTCGCCGGTGAGCACTGTGCAGTGGCCGGCGACGTCGCTAGAGGGCTCGGGAGGGGGCGTGCGCGGGTTTGTTCGAAAGAGGGCGTCGAGGCGAACCTAACTATGATGGCACCGCCCGAATTTGGTCACCGGAATAGGGCACGCGATGACATGCAGCGGCGGCGGACGGCACGGGAGAAGGACAGAGCGCGAGGGGAGGAAAGAAGGGGTCCCGGAGAGTTACAAGCTCACCCTCGACGCGTGTGTAGCCTTGGCGGGGACGGAGGAGATCGGCAGCAACGGTGATGGCAATGGCGGAGCTCGTCGGTGACGGGGAAGACGCGGTCGATTCCAGTCGTGCGGCTTCGATTCCTTCGGCGAGGAGGATAAGCACAGCGAGGCGGCGCGTGGAGGCCGACGGCGAGACGATGGTTGGGCAGCCTGACGGCGTCCGAGCGGTTGTCCTCGCGGCGGCGGCGATCTCTGTTGCGGGTGAGTGAGAAAGAGGAACGGGGAAGAAGGAGAAGGGGCATGGTTAACTAGTAGGGCATCTTTAGTCCCGGTTTGTGGCTCCAACCGGGACTAAAGGGTCATATGTCCCGGTTGGAGCCACCAACCGGGACGTATACTCCAATTTTCAGCAGATCAAGGGGCGCGCGCAGGGGGTCTTTAGTCCCGGTTGGTGGCTCCAACCGGGACATATTTTCCTGTTTTCAAATTTTTTCAGGTATTTTCTCTCTGTTCCTGCCTTATTTTTTATTTTGGGGTTTAAATTTGTAATGTTTTTTAAATGATAATTACTTTAGAATTTAGAAAAACTTTAAACATAAAAAGTGTTTGAATTTGAATAACTAATTCGAAACCATTTTCTATTTTTAAAAATAATTAATGTAACCATTTAAACTATGAACCATTTAAAATTAATAATGAAATAACTTATATTTTTTAAATATTAATTTGGAATTTAGAAAAAATTTAAACATAAAAAGTGTATGGATTTGAATAAATAATCCAAAACCATTTTCTATTTTTAAAAAATAATTAATGTAACCATTTAAAATTAAAAATGAATTAACTTATATTTTTGAATATTAATTTGGAATTTAGAAAAAGTTTAAACATAAAAAGTGTTTGGATTTGAATAAATAATTCAAAACCATTTTCTATTTTAAAAAATAATTAATGTAACCATTTAAAATATGAACTATTTACAATTAAAAATGAATTAACTTATATTTTTTTAATATCAATTTGGAATTTAGAAAAAATTTAAACATAAAAAGTGTTTGGATTTGAATAAGTAATTCAAAACCATTTTCTGTTTTTAATGCGCGGAAAAAAGAGGACGGAAAATAATGGGCGGAAATAAAATTTGATTAGGATAGAACTGGAATTAAAGTACATAACACAACTAACACAAAGTTACATAGAAGAACTGAAAATTAAGATACATGGCCAGATTAAGCCACAATCGGCCGAACTTGTTTTGCAATGTTGGAATAATTAAGTCATGCTCCTGCCTACACCTGTAATACTCGCCATTGTAGTCGTCATACTCGCCGCGGCCGTCGTCGCTATCGTCGTTCGGGTCGCCGTAGTTGAACCTTGAAGGTTGAGTACGAGTGGGCTGGACTTGAGGGTAGCGCAGGCGGGGGCTAGAGTCGGCGGCCGTGTCGTAGGCCATGATGCTCTGGAGAGTCCGGCCGCGCCACCACAGCCGACGGACGGCCTCGTTAAAGTTCGTAGGAGGTAGGCCCTCCTCCTCGTGCCTGGCGATTGCCCTCTCACGCCGATCCACGAAGAAGGTTTCCCAAGTCGGGAAATAGTCGGGATGCCATCTGGGATTCCTCCGCTGCTCCGGCGTGAGCTCGAAGTAGTAGTGGTTCGTGATGGCCATCCGAAGCGCCACACCTAGAGGGACAGGAGGAAGCGGCACGCCTTCGACGCTCAACATCCAGCCGACGGGGACATAGTAGCCCGGCGGGCAGGGGTAGTTCGAGGCGTAAAGCGCCTCCGCCTCCCTGGGAGTTAGTGCTACGGTGGAAGACATGGGAAAGAGTGATGAGGTTGCAGATATGAGTCTAGAGATGTGCAATGACAATGGAGGCCAACCCTACATATATATAGTGAAGAACTGGCGGGAAGAACTGGAGGGAAGAACTGGCGGGAAGAAAAATGGCGGGAAAAATGGCGTGTCGACATTATGTCGTGCGGCGTGTACCTTGTCCCGGATGGTGTCACCAACCGGGACTAAAGATGAACCTTTAGTCCCGGTTGGAGACACCAACCGGAACAAAACACGAGGCAGCACTAATAATAGGGGTGAGTGTCGGAAAATGGAAAAAGGGCTTTTCCGTGCGACAAAAAGGAAAACTTCCTCCTGCAACATTGTTCTCCATACCAATGTCCACACACGTGCATAATATGGGCACAACATCACAAACTATGCCGTGATTCAGCACATAACATCGGTCATTTGGACCGAAAGCCATGAAACCTCGAACATGATAGGTTATTTTGTGAAGGTTTTTTTGAAACATGATCAATATACCAAGTCTGATATTTTTCCTTTCAACTATGTAACATAATATGACACCACGCGAAGGATTTTCATTGTTCGGATTTTTTTTGAATTTATTATGCCCGTTTTGAATTATCTAAATTTCTAACTATGGTCGAACCGGTGTGCATGAAGATAGGGGACGAGCATCGTTAGAACTTGCATTGGATCTCTGAAGAAACCACATATTGCTAGTCTAAAAATGATTTTTTCAAAAAATCACGGGCGATAGATCATGTACCTGTAGTACAAACCGGACCCACTTCCTGCCGATTTGGCAGACATTTTTCCTTTTTACCCGGGATGGACGATTTCGGCAGGCTGGGCCAGGCAGCACTAATGATAGGGGTGAGTGTCGACATTATGTCATGCGGCGTGTACCTTGTCCCGGATGGTCTCACCAACCGGGACTAAAGATCAACCTGTAGTCCCGGTTGGAGACACCAACCGAGACAAAACACGAGTCGGCACTAATGATAGGGGTGAGTGTCGACATTATTTCGTAAGTGTCGACACTATGCCGAGCTGCTTGTACTATAAATAGGAATCCTTGCGAGTCCAGTCCTCCAGCCAGTTTGAGGCATCTCCAAGATGGTTTTCGAGAGCAGGGACACCACTGCGGCCAGTTTCAGGGAGATGCCGACGGAGCCCAGTCCTCCGGCATCTCCGAAAAACTGGTCATAGAGGCACTCCCTAATATGTGAAATTAGTTAGCTCCGAGGCGTATTGATCTAGTTAGAGAAGTTATAAGCTGCAAGATGGTTTTCGAGAGCAGGGACACCACTGCGGCCAGTTTCAGGGAGATGCCGCTGGATCCCAGTCCTCCCGCATCTCCAAGAAACTGGTCATAGAGGCACTCCCTAATATGTGACTGCGCGTGTTTGGAGATCAGATCTTAATGGTAAGTACGAATCGGGACAACTTCTTCATAGTCCCGGTCCAGCCACAAAACGGGACTAACACTCAAGACATTTATTAATATTAAAAACTGAGACTACAAAACCGGGACTAAAGGCCACAAACCGCGAAAGATATCCTTCGGTCAAGCCACAAACCGCGAAAGACATGAACTAGAGTTACATAATATGAGCATGAACTTCTTGGCATATGTCCTTCCTTATGATCGCTTCAAACGTAACCATGGAGCATCTTCTTTACTTAACGGAATGCTTGGGTCAGTTTTCACTGTGAAGGGCGGAATTTCATCAAACTTATTATAATCTTCTGACATGTTTGTCTTGTCCTCGATTCCCACGATGTTTCTTTTCCCTGAAAGAACTATGTGACGCTTTGGCTCATCATATGATGTATTCGTTTGCATATTTTTTCTTTTTTCGGTCTGGAGGACATGTCCTTCACATAGAAAACCTGAGACACATCATTGGTTAGGACGAATGGTTCATCTCTATAACAAAGATTGTTGAGATCCACTGTTGTCATTCCGTACAACTGGTGTATCTTTACCCCTTCCCCATTCAGGTTGACCCATTTGTAGCGAAACAAAAGGGACCTTAAAAGAGACTTCAGAGTCTAGTTCCCATATCTCCTCTATGTAACCATAATATGTGTCCTTTTGTCCATTCTCGTCTATTGCATCAAAGCGGACACCACTATTTTGGTTGGTGCTCTTTTTATCTTGGGCGATCGTGTAGAATGTATTCCCATTTATTTCGTACCCTTGGAAATTCAATACAGTAGAAGATGGTGACGCGGCCAACAAGTATAGCTGATCTCCAACAGTGGTGTCATTCAAGAGATGTGTCCACATCCAACCACCGAAAGACTTCATGTGTTCATCTGTAATCCATGATTCAGGCTTCCCCGGGATTTTGGAGCGTACAATATTCTTGTGTTCCTCGATATATGGAGCTGCCAAGGTGGAATTATGTAGAACTGTGTAGTGTGCTTTAGTGAAAGAATCCCCGTCCCTACATATCATTGCTTTCTTTCCCAGCGTGCCTTTTCCACTTAGTCTTTCCTCATGCCGCGAGTCAGAAACACCAACCGGCTTAAGGTCAGGAATAAAGTCAACACAAAACTCAATGACCTCCTCTGTTCCATATCCCTTGGAGATGCTTCCTTCTGGTCTAGCACGGTTATGAACATATTTCTTTAAGACTCCCATGAACCTCTCAAAGGGGAACATATTGTGCAGAAATACCGGACCGAGAATGGCAATCTCTTCCACTAGGTGAACCAGGAGATGCGTCATAATATTGAAGAAGGATGGTGGGAACACCAATTCAAAACTAACAAGACATTGTACCACATCCTTCTGTAACCTTGGCAGAATATCTGGATTGATTAACTTCTGAGATATTGCATTGAGGAATGCACACAGCTTCACAATGGGTACTCGAACATTTTCCGGTAGAAACCCCCTCAATGCAATCGGAAGCAACTGCGTCATAATCACGTGACAGTCATGAGACTTCAGGTTTTGGAACTTTTTCTCTGCCATATTTATTATCCCCTTTATATTAGATGAGAAGCCCGATGGCACCTTGATACTGTAAAGGACTTCAAAAAAGATTTCCTTCTCTGCTTTGGTAAGAGCATAGCTGGCACGACTTAAGTGACGCCCTTTATCCGTCTTGTTATGTGTATGCATGTTCTTTGGGTCTTTCATAATTTGTTGGTCCTCCCGTGCTTCTGGTGTATCTTTTGTCTTCCCATACACGCCTAGGAATCCTAGCAGGTTCATGCAAAGATTCTTCGTCAAATGCATCACGTCGATTGAAGAGCGGACACGCAGGACTTTCCAATATGGCAGCTCCCAAAATATAGATTTCTTCTTCCACATGGGTGCGTGTCCTGTAGCGACGTCGTTCGGAACTGATTGACCGCCGGGACCCTTTCCAAAGATTACTTCTATGTCCTTGACCATACCAAATACATCACCACCAGCAGGGAGTTCAGGCTTCTTCCGGTGATCTACCTCACCTTTGAAATGCTTGCCTTTCTTTCTTACGGGATGATTGGTTGGAAGAAATCGGCGATTCGCCAGGTACACAACCTTCTTGCATTTATGCAAATATGTACCTTCAGTCTTATCTAAACAGTGGGTGCATGCCTTATATCCCTTGTTTGTCTGTCCTGAAAGGTTACTAAGAGCAGGCCAATCATCGATGGTTACGAATAACAACCCTCGTAGATCAAATGGCTCCTGTTTGTTCTCATCCCACGCACGTACACCTGGTTTGCCCCACAACTGTAAGAGTTCTTCAACTAATGGCCTAAGGTACACATCAATGTTGTTGCCCGGTTGCTTCGGGCCTTGGATGAGCACTGGCGTCATAATGAACTTACGCGTCATGCACAACCAAGGAGGCAGGTTGTAGATACATAGAGTCACGGGCCAGGTGCTGTGACTGCAGCTCTGCTCCCCAAAAGGATTCATGCCATCCGTACTTAGACCAAACCATAAGTTCCTTGCGTCACCTGCAAAGTCTGGGAAGTCTCTCTCGATTTTTCTCCACTATGACCCATCAGCAGGGTGTCTCAACTTCCCGTCTTTCTTACGGTCTTCTTTGTGCCATCGCAACAACCTGGCATGCTCTTTGTTTCTGAACATGCGTTTCAACCTTGGTATTATAGGAGCATACCACATAACCTTAGCAGGAACCCTCTTGCGGAGGGGCTCTCCCTCAACATCACCAGGGTCATCTCGTCTGATCTTATACCGCAACGCATTGCATACCGGGCATTTATCTAAATTCCCATACTCCTTACCGCGGTAGAGGATGCAGTCATTAATGCATGCATGTATCTTTTGCACATCTAATCCCAGAGGACAGAGAGTCTTCTTTGCTTCGTAGGTACTCTCGGGAAGTTCGTTATGTTTTGGAAACTTCGGCTTCATTATTTTCAGCATCTTTTCAAATGAGGAGTTAGTTAGACCACACTCTGCCTTCCATCGCAACAATTCCAGTGTGGTACCGAGCTTTGTGCTGCCATCTTCACAATTTGGGTACAACAATTTCTTGTGATCTTCTAACATGCCCTCTAACTTCAACTTCTCATTTTCTGTTTCATAGTCTCGCTTTGCATCAGAAATGACCCTACCAAGTTCATCAGCCAGCTCATCTGATGCCCGTTCTTCACCTCTTTCCTCTCCATTGTCTTCCATTGCAGTATCACTGTATTCAGGAAACATATGATGATAGTTGTTATCATCATCTTCTTCTTCACCATCTTCCATCATAACCCCTCTTTCCCCGTGCTTGGTCCAGCAATTATAGTTGGGCATGAAACCTTTCATAATCAGGTGGCCGCGAATGATTTTCGAGGAAGAGTACTCCTTGTTGTTCCGACATTGAACACATGGACAACGTATAAAACCATTCTATTCGTTTGCCGTAGCCACATCGATAAATTTATCCACGCCTTTCATATACCCGGCTACGCGCCGGTCACCGTACATCCATTCCTGACCGTTCATTTGCATCATATAAGTAAGTTTATCAAAAAACAGGACATCATAAATAGTGAAATGACCAATTCACATCGACACATGCATTGTATCAATGATAGAGAAAAGATAAGATTGCTAACCTCGATCGAGGGAAATAAAGAGGAGAAAGCTCAAGTGCGTCTCGGACACCTTCTATATTTTTGTTCTATGAGAAATTGAACGGGATTATTCACTCAAACATTTCATCAAACACCTTCAATGCATGCATAGAAGAGAAAAAACTAGCACACCCCTCACACCTTCCACCAAGAGAAAAAACAGAGTGGAGGCAGAGGGGGCGGGGGCGTTGCATTTATAGAAGGCGAGAGAATACGTCTCGGTTGGAGCCAGCAACCGGGACTAAAGGTGTGTGCCACGCCACGTGGCTGTGGCCAAACCTTTAGTCCCGGTTGCTGGCTCCAACCGGGACGTATGCTCCCTTACCAACTGGGACGCATGCCTCCTGGCCCCGTGTCCGCTCGAACCAGGACGCGTGCCAGCATTAGTCCCGGTTGGTGGCGCAACTGGGACTAATGCTCTGAGGGCGCGCAAACGGATGGCCCTTTTTCCACTAGTGTCCCTATGCGGGCCTGGAGTCAAAGGTGGCCAGGTCGGTGGTGATACCTCTACCGGTAGGGGGAGGTGCTGTGGCGGCATGCTGCGAGAAGCGGCGCGCGGCCCTATGTGAGCTGGGAGTCAGAGGGGGTCGGGTCGGCGATGATACCGCTACTTGTAGGGGGCCGGGCCGGCGGTGATACCTCCACTGCTCGCCGGCGTCGCCACACACGCCTCTACAAGCCCCCGCCTCCACCTCCACCGTTGACCGTCGCCGCCACGCATGCCTAACCGACCACCGCCTCCACCTCGGGAATCTACACGAGCTCGCCACCGCTCGAACGGCGAGGAGCACCGTCGCTGCTCGGTGTTGTGTAGCCACGATGGAGGTGCTACATGTAGTGGTTGTCTGAGCTGCATATGGTATGTGGTGTTGCTGCGAAGGGAGGACGACGTTGCTACCGGCCATCGACAGTGGTGGTGTCCAACCAAATTTGGGATGCTACCAATGGAGCGCGGCGATGCTACAAGCAGTCATCGTCGATGCTACCAACGGAGGGAGGAGATGCTACAAGCGCTGCAGAGAGACAACCATGTTTTGGTTTGACGATGGCGACTGCGACAACTAACGGTGGCGGTGGTGCTGCGAGCGCGTTCTGGCATTGCTACAAACGGAGGGAGGATTAGTTTTTTTTGCTACAACCATTCTGTGATTTTGCTATATTAGTATAATTTTTTTGCTAAAATGTCTCTGACAAGTCGGTTTTGCTAAGCTAGTACAATTTTCTTCGGCGAAGTCAGATTTGCTACAATAGTACACTGTCTTTGCTCCATACGTTCTGTCAATTTGCATCATTAGAAGAATTTGTTTGCTATATGATCTCCGGCGAGGTCTTCTGTGAATTTCTTTTTTGCTACAACCGTCCGGTGATTTTGCTATATTAGCATATCTTTTTTGCTACGAGGATTCCGGCGAGTTCTCCGGTGAGGTCTCTAGCGAAGTCGGTATCCGACAAACTTTTTTTTGCTACAACCGTCCAGCGATTTTGCTACATTAGCATATCTTTTTTGCTACGAGGATTCCAGCGAGGTCTCCAGTGAGGCTGGTCTTTCTTTTTATGATTTTTTGATGAACTGATTTTTTGCTACACGCAGCAAAAAGCTGGAAGATTTTTTGCTACATTAGCAAAAACAATATGCTTATACGACTTTTTTTATTTGATAGGTAAAACTTTTATTTTGCTACATGCAGCAAAAATGAGACATATGTTTTGCTATATACAGCAAAAATAAGATTAGAGGCTAGTTGAACACGTGGCTGCACCAAGACCCGGAGGCTGGGAGCGCACGTATCCTCTAAAGGACGCCGGAATGCTGTCCATACATATTAGCCTGTAAACTCACTAGAGTTTTACAGTTTTGGGTCTTTTATAGGCTCGTTAGAGATGCTCTGAGAGTCGTTGTGCAGCAACTCGCCCCACCGAACTGCACAGGGTGTGATTCCTTTAGGCCGAACCGTTTTTTGTCTCAGCCCAGCCCAACTCGAACAACGGAACCCTCTGCCGCCGCCGCCACGGGCGACTCCGGCCGCCACAATAAGCCGAGCTCGATCTCGCCGTCCTGGATCGAGCCGAGCTCGAGCTCTCCGTACGGGCTCGATGCTGCGGTGGAGCAGTTCCTCCGTGCCAGGAGGTCCGCTCAGACGCAAGGAACCCAAAGATGTTGTCAGCTCCTCCCGGAGAGCAGCCCCTCAACATAATCGTCGAGTTCTCATGAGATCCGGCCATCCTCCGGCGATGTCTTGACCAGTGTGAGCACACCATTATGTACCGCTTAATCTCCTCTTTCCTTTTTCGTTTTCATGCCATGCACATCGCCTCTTTTCTCTTTTTGTGCTACGATGCAGATTGCAGAACAACACAATAATTAATTGTGCTGAATGTGGGGTGTCCAGATCGTGCTCTGCTGCTGATTTAGTTTAATTAAATCAGGGAAATTTGAGTGTCAGGAAGTAGCTGTCGTTGTCTTACCTGTATTCTTCAGGGGCGTGCTTTGTATTCCATTGTATGTTCAGCCGCCCACAAAGCTACAATAGTTCAATTTCACACATTAGGTATTTGACTTGCGATCAACTAGAAATGACCTACAATTGTTATCGTAATATTTACATTTTATAATGTTGAGTAATTAAATCTGTGCTCAGGTACGTGGAAACGTTACAAAATAACTCTATGTTATCAGTTAGTCAGCCCATAAACTCATTCTAGGGGTGTTGCAGTCTTTTCAACAGACAACTCAAACAACAAACTGCGACGCTAGAAGCCAAAAAGATCTGGGTTACAGTTTCCCAGGAGCTTATTTTCACCGTTGTTTCTCTAGGCAGCTCAAGCCAAAGCGGTTTCTGCACAAGCCGGAGCCCAAAAGAAGTGGACCTATGTAATGTTTCAAGTCACTGTAGACTTGTAGTGTGAATATGAGATAAATCTTAGATCTACGTTTATGCACCATCATTAGCTCAATCATTTTTTGTAGTTTGAGATGAGCTTGATTCCTTTTCTTTTAGAAGAAGGTGAGCCGGTCAATAGATAATATACATTGTCTCTGAATAAAGGTACCCAACCTGGAGCCATGCGATCCTCAAGTTCTTCAGCGGCTTCACCACACAAGTGCGTGTGCGGCGTGACCTTTCTAGGAGGATCAAAACGATCAACACAAGGCTTGAGAGCATCGTTGAGAACAAGGGAAAGTACAAAATAGAAGATGGAAGTGACACCACGTTAATCACCACTTGGAGACCATCCACTGCCATATCATCTACTGCTGAAAAGCTGTAAGTAGTTTACACTCTTCTTCTTTCAACCGAGTAGTTCACTCCCATGATTCTGTTACTGCACATATTTCTCTATATTCAACTATGCATTTTTATATGATTTCGAATATAAATATGAATGGGGAATAGATTGCCATATGAACGCATTGCTTTACCACGTCGCCACCATCTCAATATGTATCAAGATAGTCCGAATAAAATAGACTAGTTAACACACCTTGGCACATGGACATGAACCCCTAGATCAGCACACACACCTCAAGGTGATCGAGGTCAAAAGATGAGCAACATTCTCTCACAGTAGACTACTAGCCTGCTGTAGGTTGCACTTGTTTTGATTGATAAATGATAATTAAAGCTCCAAATCTTTGTCAATTTTTTTCTACAGATTATAGTTAAATTTGCACCTTGGAAAAAAACACATGCAGTTTCCTGTTTAGTTCTCTAGCTTGTTAATGTGAGAATAGAAAACAAATCCTATAACACATACAAAAACTGAACTGCAGGGATGATTTTGTGATACCATTGATGGGACGAAAGGACCAGCTAGCAGATCTGGGACATTTACTTATTTCGGAAGTAACTGAGCACCCAATGGTGATCTCTGTGACAGGAAAGAGTGGTGTCGGCAAGACAAAGCTCGTGAAGGAGAGATACGAGGAGTCTGCGACCAAGCGATATTTTGATGTGATGGCATGGGTGACATGTGCACCCAATCTCAGTGCCTCCAACATCATGAAGCTAATCCTTCTGCGTTTGCTAGAGGCCCCTCCGAGGTGCCCCAACAAGGATCTCGGGGAAAAGTTGCAGGAGAAATTGGAGAATAAGAAGTACTTGTTGGTTATAGATGGTGAAGTTAGTAGCTCTGATTGGAGCTACATGTTTGACTTTCTCCGGACAGACATATCAAAGAGTAGAATTGTGAGAATCACACAGGCGACCGACCTAGAACCACCACCAGCTTCCTGGTTTGAATCAGAAACCATTAAGCTTGATCACTTTGGAGCCGTAGAATCAGCAGTCAATTTGTTCCTGGCAACACTCTTCATGGACGACAAAGATAATCATTGTAGCAGTATGATTGAGAAGGATGTCAGAGGAAAGCGCGCCAAGTTCATCTACAACGTCACCGATGGCCTGCCGCTGGCGATTGTGCTCTTGTCCGGCCTTCTGCGGACCAAGGAGTACCCTGGGGAATGGGACAAGGTGTTCAAGCACCTCAAGCGCAAGTCCAATGAATCAAAGCGGTTCGACAACATACTATCCATGTGCTTCGATGACCTCCCACATGACCTGAAATCTTGCTTCCTCTACTTTGCCGGCTTCCCAGCGAGCACACTTGTCAAGGCACGCACCTTGGTGTGCGAGTGGATGGCGGAGGGGTTCCTGAGACCAAAAGAGGGCAAGTCAATGGAGAAGGTGGGTGAGTGGTACCTGCGCGAGCTGATACACAGGCGCATGATGAACCTTCCACCACTGGAGGATGCCGCTCCTGGGGATGAGCGTGTGAGCGTCCAAGCCAGAGTCCATGAGTTCCTGGTTCTTGAGGCACAAGAGGCAAACTTCGTAGAGATCCACATCGGCGATGATCTCCCCTCACTATCCACTGCTCGCCGCCTTTCCTTGCAGAATCACAGGGACAAGTATGCTGCTCTCGCCGACCCTTTACCCAAGTTGCGGTCCATCATGTCCAACTTCGAGAAAGAAGACCCCCAAGACACTGGCGAGAACAAGGAAAATATCATGACCAATGATGGGGCCTGTAGCCCATTCTTCAAAAAGTCCGACTCCAGCGATGTAATGCGGAAACTCTTGCAAAGATCTCGGTTCCTCCGTGTCATCTACCTGGACGGCCTTGAGATTGGCAAGAAGCTTCCCTCTGAAATTGGGAACGTGGTGCACTTGCATTACCTTGGCATAACCTCATGCTCCCTCAACACGATACCACCCTCGGTTGGGAAGCTCACGCGTCTCCAGACCCTAGACGTCCGAGGCAGTGATGTCACCAGACTTCCCTCTGAGTTTTGGAAGATTCAGACACTGCGGCATATTTTTGGATCCATCATCTTGCCTAGGCGAGTCGGTAACTTGGAGCATCTACAGACACTGCAGGCCGTAAAGCCCGACAGTGCTAGTGGCAGCTGGGACGCAACAACCTTTGCCAGCATGAAGCGCCTTCAGTCCTTGTACATCTGGGGCCTGACCGCTGAAGATGTGCAAGCCATGGCCCCTGTCTATGAGCTCAAGTACCTCGTGCTCCTAAGTATTTGCGGTGAGGTAATTTCCTTGGATTTGTTCACTCACTACAAGTATACGCGCCTTCAAGTAATGGTTTTGAAGGGAAAGACTGTGCCACCATCAGATTGGAGTAAACGATTTTACTTTCCAACCCTGACAAAGCTGTCTCTGAAGAATACCAGGGTGTCACAATACTTCATCAACAAGCTGAGTCAAGAGCTGACTCTTCTTGCCTCTCTAACTCTATTGCCCGAGTCTTATGAGGAGAAATGTCTCTCCTTAACCGACGGGTTTCAGAGTCTCAAGGAACTGAAGCTGGACGTGGACCTGAAGGAAATTATTATAATTCATCGAGCATGTCTAGGCCTAGAGAAGCTGGAGATTTCCATCTACTCCGAGGATCTTGAGCTCAAGGTCAGGCCTAAAATTAAGGAAATTATCAAGCTTCACGATGAGTTTCTCTATAATAATGCGAAAATAAGCATTGTCGAGTAGCTTTCATGAGGCTCGAGGTTCGTACTATGTGCAATATTCATAGAACACAATATGTATAATTTTATTATCATGTGATGTATAAGCTTGGAGTGTTATTTCTGTATATTTACGAGTACGTATTTGTGTCTTGCGAGAGAGAGGATTGTAATTTTGTCTCATATGTGGGAGTATTCACCATTTCGAATATGTATTGACTATGTAAAATAAAGTGGCAAAAACTGCTTGCTTATGCCAGAGTTGATAAAATGATTTCGCATGTTCAATTGAAACCCTTCTTTATCTCACTTTTCTACAGTGTTGTACTCCCTCCGTTTCAAAATATAAGATGTTTTAGCTTTGTGAATCAAATGTATTTAGACTACTTTTAGTGTGTAGGTTCACTCATATTTGGTTGAACCTACACACTAAAAATAGTTTAGATTCATTTACTTCACAAAGCTAAAACATCTTATATTTTGAAACAGAGGGAATATGTGTTACTAGAACACCAGATCAATCCAAACGCAAATTGGGGCTATTTTTTTCGAATTTCAAAATTATACAAGAAAAAATTGGGGGAAATGTGGGAACTCAACGATGTTGAATCCATGGCAACCAAAGCTGTTGATACTGTATATGATGAGGTCCAACCTCCTGGGAAGGCCTGATCTTCACATTGACGTGGTGGAGGGGAAAGCTGAAGAAAACGAAGCGCCGAAAATGGCGGAGGTGAACAAACACAATTGATACACTTGGTTGCCCTCAATGGCCTGATCCACCGTCCCAATAGAATCCCAGCGGCACAAGTTGTCAAGAACTACTAGAATCTTGGGAGTAGAGAGATTGACTTCCCAATAGAATCCCAACGGAGAGATTGGGGAGACAATAGAATTCCACACACAAGAGAGTAATCCTTTTTTTGTGTGTGATGGAACACAACTCCAAAGTTAGGAACTAGGGAGAGGCCTTGAAAATCCAGTTGGGGACTGATGAGCACATGCTCAAGTCTATTCTCAACTTTGTTTGTGCAACCGAATAATTTGGCATGTCGCACTAGAGGACTAACTTAAATTACATCCATGTGTTGTTCAAATACCATGCGATTTAGAACTTAAAGTATTTATCTACTTTACTTATTTATTTTTTTGCGGAAAGGATCCTGCCACTAAAAGAAACATACGATAGTACAAAGCACCACAAGAAAAACGAAAATTATAATGAAATCCTTAAGATGCACTTCGTCTTCAACTTCCAGACCGTGTCGATGGCACGCCGCCACTGCCCCTCCTCGTTGAGCTGACCTGGCATTGTTGGTTGCGGACATGAAGTCGCCGAACGGGTCTAGAGGACCACATCCTCCCCGGAGATGAAGAGGAGGAAATAACCATCGACGAAGCTCCTTGACGATCCGTAGATCCCCACGGCCAGAAGAAGTCCCCTTGATAGACACACCAATTTCCAAGATTTGAAGAGAATCAACCGATCCGGCGACGCTAACCCTCACAGGACCTTTGTTGACTCCGAATCGGATGCCCACGAGGTAGGGAGAGACCGGAGAGACCTTATTCCAACACGCAACCATCATCTCCACCTCGCCGATGCTGCTAGGGAGATAAAACCAAGGGAAAACAAACCTAACAAAAATAAACGATGAAGATCCGCTGGCATGGCCGGCTGTCACATCCCAAATTTTAGATTTGGTTCTGCATATCATTCATAGCATTGCATCATACTTTTCCATGCAAAACCGTCGAGTATTGCGAAACGCTATTTGCAAAACCCCATTTTATTTTGCTATGAGGCTCCTGCGGGAGGCTTTAGTAGGACTAGCGTTGACCACCCTTGTAGATTAGTGGTTTCGCTCAAACCTTGACCCTAGATTGTTCCCCTCGACTGTACGAAACCGTAGGAGCAAGAATCGCTTGATTCGGAGCTCGTACGGAGAAGTTGCGGCCGTTTTATGAAAAGATCGGAAAACGGTCCGAATTTTGGACCGATTTCCGAGTCCGAAACCAACTCTGCGCCGTTTCAGTTTAGATTTCCGCAAGAGGGCTCACTTAAAGGCGGACCCCACCTGGCCCGCCGCCACAACCGCCCCGCTCGACTCCCGAGGCCCCCGCCACCTGCCTCGATCCCGACGCCTCGCCTCCTCGCCTCCCGAGGCCGCCGACCCCGCCTCCTGGCGCCGCCACCCGCGTCACCCTCCCGCGACCGCCGCCGCCTCGTCGCCGATCCCCGCCGCCAGGTACTGCGCCCGCCCGCGCCTCGCCATCCCCGCCCCGCACCTGCGCCCCCTTGCAGCGACCCCGCCGCCCTGCAGCGCCTCGCCGCGCCATCGCCGCCGCCTGCTTCCTGCGCGCGCGCTGCCGCTGCGCCGCGCGCATGCGCTGCCGCCGCCATCGCCTGCGCCTGCTGCCTCTCGCGCGCGCGCTTCGCCGCCCCCGCGCGTCTCGCCGCTAGTTGCCGCTCGCTGCTGCGCTGCACGCTAGCTGCGCGCGCTGCTGCCGCTGCAAGCTGCTGCTGCGCCGCCGCACGCACACCCACGCACGCACGCACACCCACGCACGCACGCACACGCTGCGCGCCTTCGCGCGCGCAACTACCCACGCACGCGCGACGTCTTGCGTCGCACCGCTCGTCCGTGCCGTGTCGCACGCGCGCCGTCTTGCGCGCCGCATTGACGATCTTGAACCGCACGTTGACCGTCTCCCTCTCGCGCAGGTAATACCGTCGCCGGAGTCAATCGCCGCGCCGTCCGGAACTCGCCGCCGTCCGTTTCGCCGTTCGATTCCGGTAAGCCTGCAGCCACCGTCAGATCTCAGATCAGCGGCTCAGATCGTTCATTGACCGGTCAGACTCAGGCGTTGACTAGTCAGACGCCCAGTCAGCGCCCAGTCAGCAGACGCGTTGACCAGTCAACAGACACAGTTGACTGGTTAATTTCGTTAATCCTTTTAGTTGGCAGATTTCGGTAGAATCTTGTAAATTGCGTAGAAATTAAACCGCTTGGCCAAAAATTGCAAATAAAATATGTGTAGATTCAGTGAGTCGTGTACAATCTCGCTGTATCTTTGGTTCAGGCTTTTGCAGCAAGGTTTAGTACAGTTTAATCAAACTAGTTAGTGGCCTTTTCGGAGTAATTAATTCGTAGAAAAAGATCCGTAGCTCCAAAAATCGCGTATGATATGTCCCTGGATTCAGTGGAACAAGGGGAATATCATCGTGAATTAAAAGGGTAGGCTTACAGTGAAAACTTCTGCAGAAACTGTCTAATGTCTTTCTGCAGTGTTTTAATTACTCGGGGAGTTTTATAATTCCTTTTTGAGTAATTCCAGTTGGTACTGTCTCTAATCAGCGATGCCTATGCGGTAGAATTTTCCCAAGATTTTACAAACAGTATACTACCGGTAGTGAATTATTTGAGTTCTAGCTCTAGTTTGGAGCATTACTTTCGCTTAATAGTTTTCCTAGCGCTAAAACTATTTTCCATGCATGCAATCAGTAGTATTATTGAATAGGATTATGTGGTGCAGCTGTAGCACCAATTCACTTGCCTTGCATACCTTCATGCATCATCTTTGTTGCATATGCTTGTGGATTGTTTGTTTATGATTGCAATTGTATCGTGTAGTTTGTGACGAGTGCAACGTTTGCTCGTGTGTGGATTGTTCTTCCGACCGCTACAACCAAGGCAAGTAGATGCTACTTTGTTCATGATATCGTCCTACTATTTTCAATGCATTGTCGTGTATTTTGTAGATGCATGTGTAGGATGATACTATCGCTATGCTATGACCTATTATGTGGTAGGGCTTTCCTTGTAGATGAACCACCGTTGGTAGATGTGCTTAGCCATGCTATGAAGATCGAGGGCTGGGTTACATCACTGAAAGTTGTTTCTAAAAGTATTGGTTTGTGCAAACTAAAACAACTTAATCAATGAATCTCCTGGGTGTGATGGTGTTGATAATTTTTGGTGGTTTCATTGTGGAAAGGCACCCAGGTATCAAGAGAGAATGATTGGTTTCTTTATTGTGTAGGTTACGTGTACAACTATGTGCCAATAATGGAATGGGCGGTTGGTTGGACTTAGTAGGTTGTGGTGACCCGAACCCGCGTATCCAGAGATGTGGAATTTTGGTAGGTTGGACCGGTGCGCGTCGGGATTGGGGAGCTACTTCCCGAACAGTCTCATCTTGGACTTCTCCCTATCATCACCCAAAATAAGAGTGATGGTACGAGCTGGGCTGGCCAAGTCACATGGGTAAAGTGTACTAACCTCTGCAGGGTGTATAATCTAATCGATTAGCCGTATCCCCGGTTATGGACATCTGAGTTGCTTGATATTGATTCCATGACATGTTTCTCGCTCATTCTAATTTCATAATTATTTTAATATTGTTGGGTTAACTTAATTGGGATCTTTTCAAAGAAAATCAAGAACTGTTTATGAAAGTAGGACAAATGTATTTGCAAATGCAAGCCAGACACAGCTCCAATTGCCAAATATGCATGTAGATGTTAGTACTATTGTCTCCATTACTAGCTCTACTTGCCATACATTCCATGTATTGACCCTTCGGGGCTGCTACGTTTCATGTTGCAGGTTATTCCGATTCTGAGTAATCGATTTAGGCCACGGTACTCCACTCGACACTTGTTCACTTGTGGGCAATTTGAAGAATGGAGGATTTACTTTATTTATATTGCTACCTGAATAATTTGAGCTAGCTTTGTGTTAAGCTTTCATTGTAATAATGGTACTCTGGATCTTCGTTATTTATGATACACGAATATTTCGCTATGTTATTCATCTTACTCTATTGTGGGTCAATGAACCGATCCAGGGATTGGCATGTCACATAGAGGCCACGGTCTTTTCAGAACCGGGGTGTTACAGGATGGTATCAGAGCCCGTGTGTCGACTGTAGGATCGTGACCTAGGATTGGATTAGGAAGCCATAGATTTATTAAAGCCTATAGTAACTCTGTCTTTCATCTTATGCCTTTCACCCTCGTAAATTCTTACCATATGCTATTCTCACACTTTCCTATTTTACTTGATAGATGGGAGAAGTCAGGACTGAGTATGCCACCATGGAGTCACCAAGACCCTTTGCAAGACAGTTAGCTCAGCTCTCGCAGTCATTGGGATTGCCACTTCCCATGTTCAAGGGAAGAAGGTTGTACACCTATGGATATGGAGAGGATGCATGGGAGATCACTACCTTCATATTCAGAGATGCCGCCTTGCCAAACCCCTTGCACTTGATCTACACCAAGACATACTGCAACTGGGGACTTGGAATCAACTTGGCCATACATGAAGCCCTGTCTCGCCAGTGCCATAGTGTCCGACACCTACTGCCAGCAGATTCACCCTACCGTGACTATGGGAGGCGTGATGAAGATGGACACATTGTGGTTACCCCGGGCGACAGGAACAACATGCCACCCCGTCGGAGGCACATAGAGGACATGGAAAGGGAGAATGGAGCGCTAGCTGAGAAGGTGAGGATGATAAAGGAGATTGCAGATTTTGCTAGCAATGGTATGGTGGTCCAAGGACAGGAGATTGACACCCTGCATGAAGCTGTGGGAGTTCTGGAGAATGCCCTGATAGCCAGAGATGCAACCATAGCTCATCTTCATTGTACTGTGCAGGAGAACACCCAGAACATACAACAGTTGCAGGGGACCGTCCAGGAAAGGGATCAAACTGTTGAAGCTATGACAACCCAGATTGCCGCTCTCCAAGCGCAGCTAAATCCACCCTCTGATGATGACAATGGAGATGATGGCAACAATGGGGATGATGATGACAGTGGAGACGATGATGATGATGATGAGGACGAGGATGATGATGATGGAGACGATGATGGTGGAGGAGATGAAGCTGTTGCAGTTGCAGCTGAGAGTGAAGAAGAAGAGGAGGATCCAGAAGAGGTGGAGTTTGAGGTCTCAAGTGATGATTCAGGAGAGGTGTACACTCCGCCGCCATGGTTGTACCGCGAGCCGAAGCGTCAACGCATGACCGCAAGGACCTACCGCAACCTCTTCAAGTAGTAGATAGAAGTCCACCAATTAGTCCTCATTAGGTAAATTCGTTAAGATTAGTCTCGATCGTTGTGAAGCTTAGTTCGTGTTAGTTTAAGAGTGTTTAGTTGCTTATTTGTGTACTCCAATATCCCAGGAATTATTTGTGCAAAACATTATGAAAGAGTTATGGCAAGTTTGGTTACTATCTGTGTTATTTTCGCTGCAGTTTTTCTGCTGATACAGCAGTACTGTACGATTTTTCATATTTTTCTGGTAACTCGGAAAAATCTGAAAAAAATTGGGCTGATGCGAAACTCTCTGTACTGTATGTGCAAAAATCAGCTAATTTTTCTGACGAGTTTAAGTCAGGCGGAAAAATTCACGAACGCTGCTGGACTGTTCTGGCAGATTGCTGTTTTTGTTGTTTAGTTGATCTACTGTTTAGTTAACCATTGCCAACTCTTGTAAAACTATTTCAGTAGGTATATACTACTAGGATAACCCCTGGGATGTTGCTGGATCACTTGTTTGTTGATGTGTTTCTTGCTTGTGATTGTCTGCTATTGTTTGTTGTTGTTTGATCATATGCATGGGGGACACATAGATTGCGCACAGCGAGCTGTTTCACTCAAAACCCCGGATGGTAAGAGGATTAGATTTAAGTCAGCTGTACGACCAGGAAGGTGTAAGTTGAATTCTCTTAAGGGGGTTAGCATGGATACTGTGCCAGTGATTAGGGATCACCCCGACGTGTTTCCGAAAGAGCTGCCAGGAATGCCACCTGACAGGGAAGTAGAGTTTCTTATCGACCTGATGCCGGGAACAGGACCTATAGCAAAGAGACCATATAAGATGGATGTGGATGAGCTGAAGGAATTGAAGAAGCAGCTGAAAGAGCAGTTGGACAAGGGATTCATTCAGCCTAGTTCGTCGTCATGGGGTGCACCTGTTCTGTTTGTGGAAAAGAAAGACAACACCAAGAGATTAGTGGTGGACTACCGCTCATTGAATGAAGTAACCATCAAGAACAAATACCCTCTGCCGAACATAAATGATTTGTTTGATCAACTGGAAGGAGCAAAGGTGTTCAGCAAGATTGATCTGCGATCCAGCTACTTCCAATTGAAGATCCGGGAGGAGGACGTACCAAAAACCGCCTTCACCACTAGGTATGGTTTATATGAGTATACAGTTATGTCTTTTGGACTAACGAATGCTCCGGCATATTTCATGACCATGATGAACAAGGTATTTATGGAGTATTTGGACAAGTTCGTGGTGGTGTTTATTGATGATATACTGATATATTCCAAGGATGATGCTAAGCATGAGAAACATCTGAGACTGATTATGGAGAAGCTGAGGGAACACAAGCTGTATGCCAAATTTAGCAAGTGTGAATTCTGGCTTAACACCGTTGGGTTTCTTGGACACGTAGTGTCAGGAGAAGGAGTCTTTGTTGATCCAAGCAAAGTGACTGCAGTAACTGAGTGGGAAGCACCCAAGAATGCGGGAGAGATTCGAAGCTTTTTGGGACTTGCTGGATATTACAGGAGGTTCATTAAAAACTTTTCCAAGATTGCTAAGCCGATGACTGAACTTCTGAAGAAAGACAGGAAGTTTGAATGGTCAGACGTATGTGAAGCCAGCTTTTAGGAACTGAAGCGTCGACTAGTGACCGCCCCTGTTCTATGTTTACCAGATCTTCAGAAGGATTTCCAAGTGTACTGTGATGCTTCACGACAGGGACTTGGGAGCGTGCTGATGCAAGATGGGAGAGTAGTGTCTTATGCCTCGCGACAACTCAAGCACCATGAGCGGAATTACCCCACACACGACTTGGAGTTAGCGTCAGTGGTTCATGCGCTCAAGGTATGGAGGCATTACTTAATGGGAAAACACTGTGATGTGTACACCGACCACAAGAGCCTGAAGTACATATTTACACAGAAGGAACTGAATATGAGACAAAGGAGGTGGTTAGAGCTTATCAAAGACTATGATATGAATCTACAATACCACCCAGGAAAGGCCAATGTAGTAGCAGATGCTCTGAGCCGGAAGGTTTATGCCAATGGATTGACAATTGGTGAATTGCCTGAGGATTTGTGCAAGCAATTCAAGGACCTTAGACTGGAGGTAGTGTTTGAAGGATACCTGGTTACAATGGAAGTCCAACCGACGCTACAGGACAGGATCATAAAGGCTCAGATAGGAGACAAGGAAATAGAGGAGATAAAGGAAAAGATGAAGGAGAATCGGGAAAAGGATATTCGCGAGGATGAGCATGGTACCTTGTGGTATGGAGATCGTTTGTGTGTGCCCAGCGATCCGGAGTTAAGGAAGTTGATTCTACAGGAAGCCCATGACTCGCCGTATTCCATACATCCGGGCAACACGAAGATGTATATGGATTTGAAGAGCAGATTTTGGTGGAACAACATGAAGGGAGATATCGCCAAGCATATTGCCCTATGTGATGTGTGCAGTCGAGTGAAGGCGGAACACCAGAAGCTAGCAGGACTGCTATAGCCGTTGCCCGTGCCAGATTGGAAGTGGGATAGAGTGGGAATGGACTTTATCACAGGATTGCCCAGGACTAGGTTAGGATATGACTCCATTTGGGTAGTGGTCGACCATTTGACCAAGGTAGCCCACTTTATTCCGGTGAAGACGACCTATACGAGTGCAAAGTTGGCCAAGATTTACATGGACAGGATTGTGTGCCTACACGGAGTTCCCAAGAGTATTGTATCTGACAGAGGCACCCAATTTACCTCACACTTCTGGCGCCAGCTGCACGAGTCACTTGGTACTAGATTGGAGTTTAGCACAGCGTTTCACCCACAGACCGATGGACAGACCGAGAGGGTGAATCAGATTTTGGAGGACATGCTGAAAGCTTGCGCCTTGGCTCATGGCTCTAGTTGGGATGAGAATTTGCCATATGCTGAGTTTTCCTACAACAACAGCTATCAAACCAGCATCAAGACGTCACCGTTCGATGTGCTGTATGGGAAACGGTGCCGAACACCATTTCTATGGGATGGAGTAGGAGAACGCCAGTTGTTTGGGCCTGATTTGATCAAGGATGATGAGGAGAAGGTCGTCTTGATTAGGGACAGACTGAAGGTAGCACAATCAAGGCAGAAGAGCTACACTGACGCCAAGCGCAAGGAAGTGGTGTACGAGATAGGTGATAGAGCATACCTCAGAGTATCGCCACTTCGTGGAATCAAGAGATTTGGAATTAAGGGTAAGCTGGAACCTCGATTTATTGGACCGTATCGGGTCTTACACGTAAAGGAGAAGTTGCTTATCAGTTGGAGTTGCCAGAGGCTCTGTCCGCTGTTCACAATGTGTTCCACGTGTCCCAGCTGAAGAAATGTCATCCGGAGATGGTGGATATACCATTACGAGACACAGTACCGCTAGAGGAGGTTCAGCTTGAGAATGATTTGACCTATGAGGAGGAACCGGTGAAGATTCTGGAGACAGCAGAGAGGACTACCCGTACCAAGACAATAAAGTTTTGCAAGGTGCAGTGGATCCACCACACCGAAGAGGAAGCCACTTGGGAGCGTGAGGATGACATCAGAGAGGACTACCCACACCTATTTGCTAGCCGCGCCGAATCTTGAGGACGAGATTCATCTTAAGGGGGTTACTCTTGTCACATCCCAAATTTTAGATTTTGTACTGCATATCATTCATAGCATTGCATCATACTTTTCCATGCAAAACCGTCGAGTGAAAAGGTTCGGCGAAACGCTATTTGCAAAACCCCATTTTATTTTGCTACGAGGCTCCTGCGGGAGGCTTTAGTAGGACTAGCATTGACCATCCTTGTAGATTAGTGGTTTCGCTCAAACCTTGACCCTAGATTGTTCCCCTCGACTGTACGAAACCGTAGGAGCAAAATCGCTCGATTCGGAGCTCGTACGGAGAAGTTGCGGCCGTTTTATGAAAAGATCGGAAAACCGTCCGAATTTTGGACCGATTTCCGAGTCCGAAACCAACTCTGCGCCGTTTCAGTTTAGATTTCCGCGAGAGGGCCCACTTACAGGCGGACCCCACCTGGCCCGCCGCCACAACCGCCCCGCTCGACTCCCGAGGCCGCCGCCACCTGCCTCGATCCCGCCGCCTCGCCTCCTCGCCTCCTGAGGCCGCCGACCCCGCCTCCTGGCGCCGCCACCGCGCCACCCTCCCGCGACCGCCGCCGCCTCGTCGCCGATCCTCGCCGCCAAGTACTGCGCCCGCCCGCGCCTCGCCATCCCCGCCCCGCACCTGCGCCCCCTTGCAGCGACCCCGCCGCCCTGCAGCGCCTCGCCACGCCATAGCCGCCGCCTGCTTGCTGCGCGCGCGCTGCCGCTGCGCCGCGCGCATGCGCTGCCGCCGCCATCGCCGGCGCCTGCTGCCTCTCGCGC
Source organism: Avena sativa (assembly GCA_916181665.1). Classification (NCBI taxonomy): domain Eukaryota; kingdom Viridiplantae; phylum Streptophyta; class Magnoliopsida; order Poales; family Poaceae; genus Avena; species Avena sativa. The sequence goes on from OV702294.1 coordinate 97,761,808, forward strand.
GCGCGCGCTTCGCCGCCCCCGCGCGCCTCGCCGCTAGCTGCCGCTCGCTGCTGCGCTGCACGCTAGCTGCGCGCGCTGCTGCCGTGCGCTGCTGCCGCTGCAAGCTGCTGCTGCGCCGCCGCACGCACACCCACGCACGCACGCACACGCTGCGTGCCTTCGCGTGCGCAACTACCCACGCACGCGCGCCGTCTTGCGTCGCACCGCTCGTCCGTACCGTGTCGCACGCGCGCCGTTTTGCGCGCCGCGTTGACGATCTTAAACCGCACGTTGACCGTCTCCCTCTCGCGCAGGTAATACCGTCGCCGGAGTCAATCGCCGCGCCGTCCGGAACTCGCCGCCGTTCGTTTCGCCGTTCGATTCCGGTAAGCCTGCAGCCACCGTCAGATCTCAGATCAGCGGCTTAGATCGTTCGTTGACCGGTCAGACTCAGACGTTGACTAGTCAGACGCCCAGTCAGCGCCCAGTCAGCAGACGCGTTGATCAGTCAACAGACACAGTTGACTGGTTAATTTCGTTAATCCTTTTAGTTGGCAGATTTCGGTAGAATCTTGTAAATTGCGTAGAAATTAAACCGCTTGGCCAAAAATTGCAAATAAAATATGTGTAGATTCAGTGAGTCGTGTAGAATCTCTCTGTATCTTTGGTTCAGGCTTTTGCAGCAAGGTTTAGTACAGTTTAATCAAACTAGTTAGTGGCCTTTTCGGAGTAATTAATTCGTAGAAAAAGATCCGTAGCTCCAAAAATCGCGTATGATATGTCCCTGGATTCAGTGGAACAAGGGGAATATCATCGTGAATTAAAAGGGTAGGATTACAGTGAAAACTTCTGCAGAAACTGTCTAATGGCTTTCTGCAGTGTTTTAATTACTCGGGGAGTTTTATAATTCCTTTTTGAGTAATTCCAGTTGGTACTGTCTCTAATCAGCGATGTCTATGCGGTAGAATTTTCCCAAGATTTTACAAATAGTATACTACCGGTAGTGAATTATTTGAGTTCTAGCTCTAGTTTGGAGCATTACTTTCGCTTAATAGTTTTCCTAGCGCTAAAACTATTTTCCATGCATGCAATCAGTAGTATTATTGAATAGGATTATGTGGTGCAGCTGTAGCACCAATTCACTTGCCTTGCATACCTTCATGCATCATCTTTGTTGCATATGCTTGTGGATTGTTTGTTTATGATTGCAATTGTATCGTGTAGTTTGTGACGAGTGCAACGTTTACTCGTATGTGGATTATTCTTCCGACCGCTACAACCAAGGCAAGTAGATGCTACTTTGTTCATGATATCGTCCTACTATTTTCAATGCATTGTCGTGTATTTTGTAGATGCATGTGTAGGATGATACTATCGCTATGCTATGACCTATTATGTGGTAGGGCTTTCCTTGTAGATGAACCACCGTTGGTAGATGTGCTTAGCCATGCTATGAAGATCGAGGGCTGGGTTACATCACTGAAAGTTGTTTCTAAAAGTATTGGTTTGTGAAAACTAAAACAACTTAATCAATGAATCTCCTGGATGTGATGGTATTGATAGTTTTTGGTGGTTTCATTGCGGAAAGGCACCCAGGTATCAAGAGAGAATGATTGGCTTCTTTATTGTGTAGCTTACGTGTACAACCATGTGCCAATAATGGAATGGGCGGTTGGTTGGACTTAGTAGGTTGTGGTGACCCGAACCCGCGTATCCAGAGATGTAGAATTTTGGTAGGTTGGACCGGTGCGCGTCGGGATTGGGAAGCTACTTCCCGAACAGTCTCATCTTGGACTTCTCCCTATCATCACCCAAAATGAGAGTGATGGTACGAGCTGGGCTGGCCAAGTCACATGGGTAAAGTGTACTAACCTCTGCAGGGTGTATAATCTAATCGATTAGCCGTGTCCCCGGTTATGGATATCTGAGTTGCTTGATATTGATTCCATGACATGTTTCTCGCTCATTCTAATTTCATAATTGTTTTAATATTGTTGGGTTAACTTAATTGGGATCTTTTCAAAGAAAATCAAAAACTGTTTATAAAAGTAGGACAAATGTATTTGCAAATGCAAGCCAGACACAGCTCCAATTGCCAAATGTGCATGTAGATGTTAGTACTATTGTCTCTATTACTAGCTCTACTTGCCATACATTCCATGTATTGACCCTTCGGGGCTGCTACGTTTCATGTTGCAGGTTATTCCGATTCTGAGTAATCGATTTAGGCCACGGTACTCCACTCGGCACTTGTTCACTTGTGGGCAATTTGAAGAATGGAGGATTTACTTTATTTATGTTGCTACCTGAATAATTTGAGCTAGCTTTGTGCTAAGCTTTCATTGTAATAATGATACTCTGGATCTTCGTTATTTATGATACACGAATATTTCGCTATGTTATTCATCTTACTCTATTGTGGGCCAATGAACCGATCCAGGGATTGGCATGTCACATAGAGGCCACGGTCTTTTCAGAACCGGGATGTTACACCGGCGGACAAAGGGAAGGAGGGGACCGGCATTGCTTTTTTTGAACTTCGACCGTGTCTTGCTTGCGAGATGTTACTTTACATGTTTATGTGACATTTAATTGAGAGTTGTGGAAATGATTGGTAGATAATTTTGTGTATTTATTCAGTTAATGTCTCTTGAGTATGCATGTTTCAACATTATCCTTGTTGCCATGTTTTACGATGGTGATTAATTAGTTTAACTTGTATCTTTAAAAACAAGGTCCTTAATCTCTTTAATTTAATCCAATAAGATAAAACTTGTGAGAGTGTCATGCATGTCACAATAGCTGGTAGGCTATTTTTTGTAGGACATAATTTAGTTTGGCTTTTTTTTCATGAAATCCTTGCAAAAATGTTATCAAATACGATATGTTTCATTGTGGCCCTCTTACACACTTACATTTGTGACTCCATGTTTATTTCACAACATTGACTTCTCATTCACCAATGTATTGTGGATATCTCTTGTATAGTTAAGCGAAGAATAATTATCTTCAAAATCGGTAATACGAAACTTTTTCCTTGGGGATCACATACGAGGCACTCAAAACCGATCTAGCTCTAACCCTTGGTAGTCACTGCTTCCCATGCCCTTCGCCGGCTTCTACGGTGGATGGAGGGTGGTGGAACCTTGCATTGAACAACTGGTCCCCGTAGGGTCTTAGATTTCTTCGCCTCCGGTGATGGGAATAATGGTCCTTCGCCCACCCCAAATCGGTGTTCTTTCGTGCGGGAGCATCGATGGGATGGAGTTTGGAGTCGATCGTTGGGAATTAGGCCTGATGTGATAAGGGTATGTCTACAGTGGTACCGTTCAAGGGAGGGGATGATGTCGCAGCGTATTGGTGATAAGGACCCCAAATGCCAAGGCTCACTTTCTTCTCCTTGGGCATCTCCCGTGACGAAGGATCTCAATCACTAGTGGTAGGCCTTAAGATGACCTTCAAACCTGTATAACCCGGAAGCTTCCGGGCAACCTAGCATGCCTAGGGTTTGCCAACAAACCCAAGAGTAACAAGTAACTTTATGAACTCAAGGGGAATCACGATTTGGCTTTGTGGAAACTTAGATCTAGACCTCCTCTTTTGATTCCTCAAAGGGATTTGAATTTGGGTGGAGGACTAAAGAGATCTCAAGCAGTTGGTGGTGCTCAACAATGGAGGAGAGAGTTGGGATTCTTTTATTTTCCTTGCAGCAAGGTAGGTACCCTTTGAAGAAGAAAGGATGACTTAAGAAAGTCCACCGAAAAACTAGCTATTTGAGAATTTCGTGACCATCCGGAATCAATTTGAAATACGGGTCAATTTCCGAGTATCTTGGATCACTACGAACTGATTCCGATCTAGGTCAAGCTGGTTCTCATGCTCACAGTATACCCCTTGAAACCCGCTTGGAATGGGTTTAGAATACTCCAAGCCTGTCGGATTTGACTCGGAATTCCGAAATGATTCCGATTGTCATAGGAAAACCATACCAAAGGTTTTTGAGCGAACTTTTTTGAGCTCTCTTTTCTGTGGATATGATGGAGAGGCTGTTGGCCCAGACCCGACAGTACTTTCGTCAGGACCTTACGACGATATGACCTGCGACGAAGAATCTCTGGCGAAATGCACACAAGTACTAGAAAAGCTAATTAGCCAATATGATTCTCTATGTACAAGCTAGCCTCGACTAATTCTTTCGGCAAAGCTAGTTTGTGACGTACGTAGCAGATCAAGAAGCAAATTAGCTTATCGATCTTGTTAGATCAATATGTGCACATGGAAACGCCTGGTTGCCAAGGGATCGCATCGAGGCTGTATTTATCACTCAATCACACGGTTTGGTTTGGCCTGTGCATATATAGCAGTTTTGTTGTAGCACTGCTAAAAGAACCAACACCCCCCCCTACAGCAATGCGTTATATGTCTATATAGACGTTGCTAGCGCATGTACCAATATATTATAATGTGTTGTGTTTTTGGGCTTTGCAGGGGCACAATGCAACGCTTATTGATCAGATGGTAACAAGGGCGTTTCTAGGTAGCAACGTATAGAATTAGAGGTGGATAACATTTAATCTGTTGGTGCTTGCACTATTCGATTGAATTTTGTAGTTGTTATTATGCAACGGATATAACTGAATATTTGTAGCATCTACAAGCGTTGGTCCATATATATCATTCATAATATTTATTAATATATTTATTGGAAATAACTTGAAATAGGTCCACGCAATCATGCATAATACTAATTTTTTATTGTCAAAATAGGTCCACACGGTGTTTTGAAGACATATGTGAAGTGAGAAAAATTGATATCACTATATACACAAGAGAAGCATATCATATATTGGATAAAAAATCGCTGCATTACAAGAGAAACACCATCCATGTGGTACATTATATAAATAATCTTTTGACAACATCACTCTATGAGATAACTAAAGATGCCAGGTGAAGTAGTTTATCCAGCTGCAACAACGTTGCGCTCCTTGCCTTCAACATGGCACCCATATCATCATCCATTTATCTTTTTAACCTGCAAAAAATAGGTAAACTGTTAGCACAAAATTTGGAAGAAACAGAATAACATAATGCAAATAGTGAGATAGTAAAATAGTTATTACATACAAAGGTTGACGGCCATGCAATTCTTGTTCCTTCAGCATTAACAATAATGGTCTAGTTTTTCTGTTTTCGTACCAACTCTTTAGTTTTCACAAATGCGGCATTGAGATGTATAGCCCAAAATTGATTTGTTATTTCAACACCATCAAGTTTATATTTTAGATCACAACTTACTATTGTCGCAATAGCAACATCCTTGTTTCCGCTTGATAGGTTCTTCAATAATACCTTAGTGTCTACCTGTTAGTTTGAAAAAAAAAGTTAGGATCAGCACGCTCATGCCCATCCTCCGCAAAGAAAACTACAAAAATATATTTGTTTCAAGAATGTAATCAAACTTAAACTAAGATTAAAAAATCACCACTCGCATCAAGTGGATCTTACAGGAAAGGATGAACACGAGAATATTTGATATAAAGAAATTTCTTTCCATGTAATCATACACATAATAAAATTAAGCAATCTAAACAGAAGGAATGAAATGAGAAAATATGTTATATAATAAAAATATTTTCCAAGTAATCATGTGTAACATCCCAGCATTAGAACCTAGAAATAAATTGAGCTCAGATGTGTGCATTATATTCATGCATAGAAAATTCGAATAATTTTTGCTCTTTTGAACAAAACTTGTCAAAGTGATTGAAGCTTCTCTCAACTTGATGAAATTGAAGTAGATCATCAAGTTGAATACGCTAAGTTTCAATGTGACATGTGCTAAAACCTTATTTTGGGTAAAGATGATTTGATCTAAGGGTAGATCAAATATAATAAAATTAAACCAGACCACATTGTTTAATGATTAATATCATATCCTTAAGAGATCATATCATAGTATTCATTACAACAACTCATGAATACCAAGTGATACGTCAGAAACGTATCTATAATTTTTGATGCTCCATGCTTGTTTAGTATCTACTTTGGTTTACTTGTCTACACTTTGAGGTGCTTTTTACATATTTTCTGGTACTAACCTATTAACAAGTTGCAACAGTGTCAGATGCCTGTTTTCTACTGTTTTTGGTTTTAGAAAAGTTAGTAAAGAAATATTCTCGGAATTAGACGGGACAAACATCAAAGTCAATTACTTTCCGTGGGGAACAAGAAGTCCAGAGGAGAGCCGGAGGGGCCAGCCAGGGGGGCCAGACCCACCCTAGGTGCGGGTGGGCCCAGCCCCACGCCTGGCTAGGGTTTGCCAACCCTGGCCACCTCCTCGGTCTCCCCCTTCGCCTATAAAAAGCCCCCGATGCAGAAACCCTGGGTACCCGATCAAATCTCCACGAAACCGTCTATATCTGCCGCCACCATCGTCCCTAGATCGGGGGATCTGAAGTCCTTCTCGGCATCCTGCCGGAGGGGAGATCATCCCGGAGGCCTTCTCTCCAGTATGATGCGTGAGTAGTTCCACCTTGGACTATGGGTCCATGTAGTAGCTAGATGGTTGTATCTCCTCCTTTGTGCTTTCATGTATAGATCTTGTGCTGTTCATGATCAAGATCTAATCTATTTATAATCATGCATGTTGTTTTTGCGGGGATCCGATGGATATTGAGATTATTATGTTGGTTTGATTAATGGTTTTGTCTTTATGATTCTATCATGTATGTGTTGTTTGTGATCTTGCATGCTCTCTGTTGTTAGTATCTATCTTGGCCAAGTAGTTGCTAGTGACTCCAAGAGGGGGTATTTATGCTCGATAGTGGGTGCATGCCTCTAGTTTCCAAGGGAAGTGACAAAAATCTCTTCGGTTGTAGATGTGCTATTGCTACTAGGTAGAAAACAACGGTCTCTTGTTCATGGAACATGTGGACTGTTTACCTTACACACTTTGCTTAAAGCAGTTGTCTGTTGCTTGCAACTTAATACTGGAGGGGGTTCGGATGATAACCTGAAGGTGGACTTCTAGTCATAGATGCAGTTGGATGGCGGTCTATGTATCTTGTTGTATTTTCCAATCGAATCTCATAGGATCTTTCTGACTAGTAATTGCATTGTTATGCCTTGCTCAGTTCCTGTCAATTTTCCTACTGTAATTTGTTTACCCTTCATGCCATGCTGTTTATCTAAGGAGAGCACCTCTAGTGAACTATAGACCCCGGTCCAATCTTTACCATTGATATGTCTTCCACTGTTACTTGTTTACTTGTTGCAAACCATTACCTTCCACACCATACATTGAATCCTTTGTTACAGCAAACTGGTGAGCTTGACAACCTCACTAATTCGTTGGGGCAAAGTCTTGAGTTTGTGTTGTACAGGTCTCCGCGTTGCTTGCAACACCTGTGTGACGTTTCCTTCCTCCTACTGGTTCGATAACCTCAGTTTCTTACTGAGGGAAACTTGCTGCTGTGCTGCTTCATACCTTGCTCTTGGGGTTTCCAACGAAGCGTCCCACGACAAGTACTAGGCCCCATCAAGCTCTTTCTGGCATCGTTGCCGGGGATGCTAAGTACGTCTTCACAAGGGGAGTCCTTCACTTCCTTTCTCTTTACTTTGTTTTTAGTTTGCTTTGTTTCTTTTGCTTTGTTTTGTTTGCCTCTTTCCAAAAAAACCAAAAAAAATTAGTCTAGTTTGGTTTGCTTTCTTTATTCGAAAACACAAAAAATTAGTTCCTACCCTAGTTGCCACCTTGCTTTAGCTCACCATGTTGCTCCCCAAGTTCGCCCTAAAAGATCTTGCAATAGGTACTGGCTCCATAATTGGGAAAGATAATATTGAAGAATTATTTAACTATGTTAGCAAGCATGAGGATATTGAGGATAAATCTATAGCAGATCTTGCTCCTAATTATGAGATTGCTGCAGCTTCTTTAGTTCATATGTTGGAGGCTAGGTTTGTTAGCCTTAACCCCTTCATACAATTCCTGTTCCTGAAACTAAAAGAAGAAAAGAATGTTGAAAAGAGAGAATTCATCCTTGAAACTTTATGAAAAGAATTTCATGATGTTGCTAGAGAGGCCAAAAAGGTTTTTGAGCGTTTCAATATGCTAGGATCAAGTGTGGATGTTGTGGGTATTTCTGATAAAACTAAGCCTAGAGAAGAATTTAAGATACCCATACCCTTTAAGCTTGTTGGAATGCATGAAGCCTTTGAAAAAAATTTGATTGGATTGCTCCTGAAAATATTTTTGATGAAAGTAGTAGACCAAAGAGAGATGAGAAGGGATCCTCCAAAACCCATTTGGATGAGATACCTTTCATAGTTGAAGATTTTGCAAGTATGAATGTTAATGCTTCTTCATTTGAAAATACTTGATTCTTCTTGCTTCTTGTGCCTAACTTAAAGGCGTTAAAGAAAAATACTTGTTGGGAGATAACCCAAGAGTTTTATTTAGTCTTTAAAGTTATTACTTCTGTAATGACCTCTTCCTATCCTTTTTGTTTGCTTTTTGTGCCAAGAGTGACCTCTAATGAGAGGGAAGTAAGATTTGGGGAGTTGCTGTCCTGAAACAGATTTCTTTCCTCCACAAAAAAAATAGTGAGGAGTCTATGTAACTCGGATTGAGCTAAAAATTTATGCATAAATCCCCCAGTATGTTAGATAACTTTCGTTAGTTCAACACTTTTTGATTTGAGCAACAGAACATGTTCGAAAAAATATGTTTCTACCTACTGGTCTGTTTTGACAGATTTCTGCCATTATTTGCATTTGCTTCTTATTGATTCTTTTTTGAGTTCTCTTTAGGTGAATTGAGCTTTTTGAAGGAGTTACTATAGTAGCTTGTGTTTTTAGTGAAAAGCCTTTCTATTTTAAAGCTTTGCCAGAGGTCTAATATCTTTTGAATACACTGATGTTCCTAATGAAGATTGTGTGAAGTTTTGTGTGAAGGAAAAATTTCAGGTGTAGAGAGAGAATGATGTAATGAGATGAAGAATGGACAAAAGCTCAAGCTTGGGGATGCTACCATGGTGTCACCCCAAGAAATATCCAAGAGGTACAAGCATCAAAGCTTGGGGATGCCCAAGGCATCCCCTTCTTCATCAATAAAAGCTTAGGTCTGTCTAGACACTTCGTTTTTATTGTTTCATGCACAGGTGTGTTGTTCTTGGAGCGTCTTAGTTTTCATTTGCTTTGCTTAGTTTGTTTAGTTTTCTTAAGTAGTTTGGACCCCCGTTCTCGCTGTGTTGTTTTGCAAATAAGTTTGCTTGGTGATTGGAAAGGAGTAGTAAGTTCTTGCTAGAAGTGCAAGAGGAGCTTGCATTGACTGTGACTTAGACTTTAGCATGATATGATAGGTGTTGTTTTGATCTTATGCTTAGTGATTATTGCTGTAGCATGTATTGTTCCAAACAATTGGGATAGCTTAGTGTGCCTTGAAGAAATTATGCGTTGTTTTAGCATGCAAAAGCATAGCTTTGATTAGTATGCTTTGTTGGACTGCATGATTATGGCCATTATGATCTCTTAGTTGGTTGCTCCCAGTCTTTTGCTAGCCTCCACTTGTATGAGTAAGTTTTACTCATGCTTCCAACTCCCAAGAAACCAAGTTATTCCAAAGTGTCCACTATAAACTCCTATGCATGGTGTGTTACACCATTCCAAGTATATTCTTGTTTTCAAATATCTTCCAATTAAAAACTATTTTGTTATGTGAAAACTTAGTGATTAAAGCCCTCACAAACTTGATGGAACACTTTATTCTTTGCCCCTAATAAACTTGAACCATTGTGACAACTTTGTTGTATATGCTTGCACTTATAAGTTGGAATTAGCAGAACCGTGCTGTCACGGGGAACGTTTTCAACATTACACTTGTACTTTGTACTCAGTTGATATCATGTTCTTTTGTCTATGGATGTCACCGGTGTGAAATAAAGAGGGAACTTATAAGTCCATGGAGTTTGTATCCTGTGTTAGAGAAATGCCTAGGCTGCTATCCTAAGCCATGCCTAATCATGGTGGAAACTTGCAGCATCACCATAGTGACATCTATGAAGCATTCTTGTTATAAAAAAAGAGACACATTGAGAAAAGAGGAAAGAGAGAAAAAAGCACCATATTCCCATGGTAAATAAGAAGATTGCTGAGATGCTCATTGTCTGCTTGTCTTGTCATTTTGGTTATGGGAAAGCTCTTATACCATGTGCAAGGGGTACCCCGTTAGCGATTCTCAATGATATGCAAATACTTACAGTGACAAGAACTTACCTGGACCCAAAGTTGAGTATGCATGAGGTGTGGCCCTAGTATTCAAGGGACTTGAGATTGCCAACTTATACTTCGTCAAGCATATACTCCATCTTTGCCACTTTAACCTTAACCACTTCAAGATGCTTATGATAGGGGCAATGAGGGCTGAAAGCTAACAAGTACCATAATTTTTGGAAGCTCTTTTTGAAACTTGAAATCGCTGCTTCCTTTATAAGAAATGCCTTTATTCCACCATTATTTGAGTCTCCACCTTCTACCTTTAGGCACCATTAAGAGAGCATAGTTGTCATTCTGTGTGCAGTGTTCCAAAGCTTATTAATTGATGCATATTGTAATATTACTTGTTCTTGTGCTATTTGTTTCTAGTCATCCTTGTGAACTTTGAAGGTGTCCTATGCATCTATATTGCTACTCTATGAGGGACAAGCTGATTGCCACTATGCCATGTTTTCTGTATGTGAAACAAATAAATGTTTTTCAATGCATGTTATTCATGATCTTTGTTTGTAGCTTGTCATGTTGCATGCATAGTTGCTATGTCCTATTGTTAGAACTCCATCTTTCATGCCCATGTTTAGAGTTGTTTGATCCCAGCTTTCAATGCTTGCAAATGGTTGGATCTTTGTGAGGGTGCATGTCACCTCAAAAATTATTCTTTTTATCACTTACCTACTCGACAACGAGCAGGAGTTAAGCTTGGGGATGTTGATACGTCGGAATCATATCTATAATTTTTTATGCTCCATGCTTGTTTAGTATCTACTTTGCTTTACTTGTCTACACTTTGAGGTGCTTTTTACATGTTTTCTGGTACTAACCTATTAACAAGTTTCAACAGTGCCAGATGCCTGTTTTCTGCTGTTTTTGGTTTTAGAAAAGTTAGTAAAGAAATATTCTCAGAATTGTACGGGACAAACATCAAAGTCAATTACTTTCCGTGGTGAACAAGAAGTCCAGAGGAGAGCCGGAGGGGCCAGCCAGGGGGGCAGACCCACCCTAGGCGTGGGTGGGCCTAGCCCCACGCCTGGCTAGGGTTTGACAACCCTGTCCGCCTCCTCGGTCTCCCCCTTCGCCTATAAAAATCCCCCGATGCAAAAACCCTTGGTACCCGATCAAATCTCCACAAAACCGTCTATATCCGCTGCCACCATCGTCCCTAGATAGGGGGGATCTGAAGTTCTTCCTGGCACCCTACCGGAGGGGAGATCATCCCGGAGGCCTTCTCTCCGATATGATGCGTGAGTAGTTCCACCTTGGACTATGGGTCCATCTAGTAGCTAGATGGTTGTATCTCCTCCTTTGTGCTTTCATGTATAGATCTTGTGAGTTCCGTTCATGATCAAGATCTAATCTATTTGTAATCATGCATGTTGTGTTTGCGGGGATCCGATGGATATTTAGATTATGTTTGATTAATGGTTTTGTCTTTATGATTCTATCATGTCTGTGTTGTTTGTGATCTTGCATGCTCTCCGTTGTTATTAGCTATCTTGGCCAAGTAGTTGCTAGTGACTCCATGATACGTCCAAAACGTATCTACTTTCTCGAACACTTTGCTATTGTTTCTGCTCTAAACTTGTGTGATTTGGATACAACTAACACGGACTGACGCTGTTTTCAGCAGAATAACCTTGGTGTCTTGTTTTTGTGCAGAAAATCAACTATCAGGAAAAATCCCGGAAAATATGCCAAAAACTATTTTTCACCAGAAGATTCACGGAGCCAGAAGGGGAGACAAATAGGAGGCCTAGGGGGCCCAGGCCCACCCCAGGCGCGGGCCCACCTGACCCCGCGCCTGGAGGGGGTTTAGCCACCCCAGGCAGCTCCTCGGCCTCCCTCCGCGCCTATAAGTTGCCTTCTGACCAAAAAACTCAGGGCGGTTCGATAGTTTCCAGAAAGAGTTCCGCTCCGCCGCCGCCACCAGAAACCAAGACTCGGATCCAGAAACTCCGTTCTGGCACCCTGCCGGGACAGTGAATTTTGGAGAGGATCATCGCCATCGTCATCACCAACGCATCTCCATCAACCACCAATGTTTCCCTCATCCATGAGTGAGTAATCCCCCGTTGTAGGCTTGGGGATGGTAGGGATTGGATGGGTTCTATCATGTAATCGAATAAGATCTATTAGGGCATAGTGCCTAGTATCTCTATTAGTGCTATTTGACTTTGTTGCAACTTGTTGTGCTTAATTCTTGTCACTAGGGCCCAAGTGCCATGATCTCAGATCTGAACTTATTATTGAATCATTATGATAGTATTGTTTGTGATCTTATCTGCAAGTTGTGTACACATATCATAGTCCGTCCAAAGGCCCCAAAGTGACAATAATTGGGACAACCGGAGGGGATGGCTGTGGTGTGAGGATCACATGTGTTCATAGAGTGTTAATGCTTTGCTCCGGTGCTCTATTAAAAGGAGCACCTTAATTGCCAGTAGTTCCCTAGAGGCCCCGCTCCCACGGGCTGGCTGGACAGAAGATGTTGTGCAAGTTCTCATTGCGAGCACGTATGACTATATTTGGAGCACATGCCTAGGATTGTTTAGTACTTGGATGCTTGTTATTATTTATTTGCAATGCCCTAGATCTTGAAGTTACATGTTTAGACTCGTCCATGCAACGCCCGTCCATCCATTCCTATGCCTACCGCACTCGAATCCTGCTGTTACTATTGCTCCTGTTCCATTGTTGTTGTTGCTGTTGCTTTGTTGTTGCTACTGATAAACTTCTGTGAGCAAGAACTATTTCCAGGTGCAGCTGAACTGACAACTCAGTTGTTAAGGCTTGCAAGTATTCTTTGGCTCCCCTTGTGTAGAATCAATAAATTGGGTAATACTATCCGCAAAGACTGTTGTGATCCCCTATACTTGTGGGTCATCACTCCAAGAGGAGGTATTTATGCTCGATAGTGGGTTCATGCCTCTAGTTTCCAAGGGAAATGACAATAATCTCTTCGGTTGTAGATGTGCTATTGCTACTAGGGAGAAAACAACGGTCTCTTGTTCATGGAACATGTGGACTGTTTACCTTACACATTTTGCTTAAAGCAGTTGTCTGTTGCTTGCAACTTAATACTAGAGGGGGTTCAGATGATAACCTGAAGGTGGACTTCTAGTCATAGATGCAGTTGGATGGCGGTCTATGTATCTTGTTGTATTGCCCAAACGAATCTCATAGGATCTTTCTGACTGGTAATTGCATTGTTATGCCTTGCTCAGTTCCTGTCAATTGCCCTGTTGTAATTTGTTCACCCTTCATGCCATGTTGTTTATCTAAGGAGAGCACCTCTAGTGAACTATGGACCCTGGTCCAATCTTTACCATTGATACGTCTTCCACTGTTACTTGTTTACTTGCTGCAAACCATTACCTTCCACACCATACATTTAATCCTTTGTTACAACAAACCGGTGAGCTTGACAACCTCACTGATTCGTTGGGGCAAAGTCTTGAGTTTGTGTTGTGCAGGTCTCCGCATTGCTTACAGCACCTGTGTGACGTTTCCTTCCTCCTACTAGTTCGATAACCTCGGTTTCTTACTGAGGGAAACTTGCTGCTATGCTGCTTCATACCTTGCTCTTGGGGTTTCCAACGAAGCGTCCCACGATAAGTGTTGGGCGCTGTCACCAAGCTATGAATATAACTTAAGTATAAGAATGTAAAAACTAAATCTTGACCTATCTTGTTCTTATCTATTTATACCATGAGTATCATGGTAATACTTCACCCTAACTCTTTAGTTATATGGAGTCAGAAGGAACCAATTCAAGACCCTTCACTGCATATCTTTCTTTCCATATCAATCCTTATCATCTCTAATGAATCTTATCCTAATATCTGTTGTTTATCAATGTTGAGTAATCAACTATTGATTTATCAATTCTTAGCCTATCAATTCTTGATCTATCAACTCTTATTCTTATCATAACAATCACTTTAAGCCTTTAGAGAAAGAAGTAAGAAGAGGCAAGTAGTAATTCTAGTTTTATATATCATCTATAGGATGGGAGTGTTTGAAGATATCAATCAATATGATAATTGATGGAGTTAACTCACCACTGAATGGATAGAAGAGTTATTTGAAATAAAGATATATGTGGTAACGAAGAGGATTATAAGAATGAATATTGAAGATAGTTACCAAAGAGTAATCCTATTGGATCAAGTAGGCATAGTCAATGAATAATATCTCCTAGTCAAATATAGATATTAATAAGATAATTATAATACAACTGTAATGTTGTATTGATGAAAGCCTTGATCAGCCAACTGGAAACCTAAGCCATAAATGATCAAAGGATTATAATGATCATGCTTAAGCCACTAAGAGTGATTGATTATATGATGTGTAAGTGACATTGGTGGATAGAACATGATTAAACCCTAGTATAGATATGTTATCCTAGGTTAGTCATGACAAGTCACAGTGGTATATTGTGAAGTTGGAGTATGAGTTACTGGAGTTAAGTAAAGTTAAGATAGTATGATTAGGCTGATGCTAGAGCAACATTGGATGATAGAAGTAGTAGTATTTCTCTTAGGGAATACTAAACACTTGAGGTTAAGTAGGAATTGATATATATATATATATATATATATATATATATATATATATATTGGAGTAATATTAGTGATGAATGGCAAAGGAAGGGTATGAGTGAAGGTAGAAGTAATTACTTGTTGGATTAGAGAATATCATTAGTAGTTTGATATAATCAAGTGTAGATATGAGAAGATTATGAAAAGCTTCAGTGACAAGCTTCTGAGATTTATAAGTGAGATTACAAAGTAAATTGTGAAGTAAGAGAGTAATCATTCAAGTGGAATTAGATTCGTAAGATGTATTCTAGAGATGAGAGTTATCTCTATAAGGAGATCATGTAGAGCTTTAGTGTCAAGCTCATTGGATTTACGGATGGTTATAGGAGGAGGAAATTATTGGAAAGAGTATAATAAGTAAAGCTCATCACGTTAACACATGATGATGGATATTAAGTAGTATATATTGGAAAGGAATTCCTTAATTAGAAGTTAATACTTATGAAGTATGGAAGATAGGAATTCTTGGTAAACACTCAACCTTAAATCTATAATCAAACATAATATCCATCTCATATGTTTGATAATCCATCCTATTTCCCCAATGGCTTGTGGGAATACTTCTCTATAGCAAATCACTTAAGCACATCTGTGTTTCTTCAAAACATCAAAATTGAATGTATTTAGAAACTATATTTATCTGCACATTCTCATAAGTCATTCTAGAGGTTAACTTTACTATTTTAGAGGGTGATGACATCCATGATCACAAACATAAGGGCAATATGTCTTCAACCATAGTGTTTATCCATATCTATAAAATAATATAAGTATCTTCTAAAACTCATGGTAAAAATTTACAATTCAAAACACTAACTTATACTTCAATCATAATTATCAATGTATATAAAATGTCATAACCAAGATTATTTAAACATTATTCAACACCATATTAAGGCATTAAATATATATAATAATCATTATATGAGGCCTTCCAATGATTTTATAGATATCTTAAAACCACATTTATCCATAGATAAATAAAAGCATAGCTTAAGGAAAATTTCTAAATAAGAAACAAAATCTTAAACCCTAAAGTTAGTAATGAGTTTTCTCATCAACATCTCTCATATATTCTATTTATATTAATAAGGCAAAGTCTCTAATCCATTGTTCTAAACACACATTCCATATGAGCATGGAACAAGTGGGGATACAATATTATAAACCACCTTGTACCTTATGATGAAATATATATAAGTAAACCCTATGGTTATAATTAAACAATTTAATACTTCATTACTCCAAATAAAATTGAAAATGATATTATAGAGAATTTCCAAGATCATAAAAAATCCTAAAAACCCTAAAACCCTAAGTGATATATTATTGCAATCAATAAAATAGTTTCCTATTAGTTTAAATCAATAAAAAATTGAAAAGTATAAGCACCACTTAGTTCCCAATATTCTTGCAATATTTAATGTATTCCATAAAATTCTGGACACTTTAAAAATTAAGAAATTATTATTTGAAAAGGTTTAGTGGAAACAGAATATAGAAAAAGATAAGAACTAGGAAAAAACAGAGGAAGTCCATCTTTGGCCATAGCCCATCTTCTATTCATCGCCTAGAGAAGCAGCAACAACGCTTCCGCTCACTTCGTCGCGGCCCAACACCAGCCCAGCCCAACTTACCCTTTCGTCCTCGCTATCGTCGTCGTCCACCTCGTGCAGCGGCCGAAGCAGGTGCGTTTCATCGTCTGTCGTGTCAGGGTGCGCCAAGATGCTCATTGTCATCGCCTGGAGGGATAAGAATACCGCCGCGATATCCTTCTGTACCCATCCTCTCATTCAATCACCCACACTCTCTCTTCTCCTCTCTATTCCGCAAAGGGCCAAAACCCTAGCCAGCCAGATCCAACCACCGTTGTCAGTAGAAGTCGTCCCGGAGACCGTGGAGTAGTCGAGGAGAAGCGCCTTGCCGTCCTTGTCGTTTGAGGGGTAGCAGTGAAGCAAGGGGCGCTCGCAATCATGGTGATTTTGCCGTTCCCTTTCGCCGGTGATCATCAGAGTTCGTGAAGATTAGGACGTACTAGAGCGCCATCGTCCTTATCGACCACGGTACGCGTATCAGGGTGAGCTTGGACATCTCCAGACACTATTTCCACTTGCTAGCTCTCGTTGTAGACATAGTTTCATAGAGCGTCGCCGTTGGCCACTGCAAAAGCTCGTCGCCGGTGCACTTCCGGTGACCAATAGGTCGCGGCGCCACCACTATTAGGTTCACGCTCGCGTCCTCTTTCCAAAACAATCAACCACAGCCGCGCACGTGTACGTGATCAATTGATCGATCATCAACCTAAGAGGATCAGTATCGGGTGACGTCAGCGTGACATCATGCTGATGTCATAATACCCTTTTATTGATTTGTTTTATAGTTTCTGGAAATGACATGGCATAGGCCCCACTAGTCAGCGACTCTGAGGTAGAACAGGTTCGGTGTAAAAAGATCTAAACCGCATATGTGTGTCATGCTAACATTAGCAGTGATGTAGTAATACATTTTGTTATTCTATTTTAATAATTTCAGAAAATGATTAAACATTAATAATTCAATATCTTATGTTTTATAATTCAAAAAATATGTTTAATATATGAAAATGTTTAGAAAAACAAAATCTACAAATTAAGTTTATTATTATATATTATTGTGTTAACTATTTAAATAATAATTATTTCATAAAGATTTTTATAAGTAATAAAACTTTGAAAATTCATATTTTAATAATGGTAAATGAGAAAAATATAAATAGTAATATACTAAAATTCTTAGAAAAATAAAAACTATAATGCAAAACTATATACATATATTAATATGTCATTTAACTAAATATTTATTATTTATTAAATGTTTATAAAGTAATAAATATTATAAAAATCATATCTTCATATTTTAAATTCAAAAAAATACATGTAATATACCAAAAATTGATCACAAAATAATATATACATGTTAAAAATATAACATTCCACTTTTGAAGTAAGTAAAAGTTTAATACTCTAATAACTTGAATTTAAATCTAATTCCTTAATTGATAATTCATATAAGGATAAATAAAAATTTGCTAAAATTTCTAAAATTAACCATTTGAGGTCTAGAAATAGTATAAGTCTTAAGTATTAATAATATGAAGTCAGAATAGTTCAACACATTCGAAATACAATTTTATTGAATTATCATACACCTATAAATGTACATTCTTTTCTAAAAGGATTCTTATAAAATTATAAAATCTTCAAGAATAATATTTTTAGCTAAATAAAAAGTTTTACCATTGTTTCATTCACAAATTTTTAAATGGATTCAAATCGAAAGATAATTCATAAGTAGTTAAATAATATTGTTTCCTTGTTTACAAACCATAACCACTCATTTATAAGAAGATAAATAATTCTATTTAACTATAATGTTAAGAAAACCAATACTCATAAAAGTAATACCACTCTTAATTAACCCTAAAGAAACATTATGAATAGAACAAGTTATAATACCATCTAATGACCAAGATAGATAAGTCTTAAATACTAATGATGTCATTATTCAAATGGAGTAATTCTTTATTACTTAAGAATTATAACTTGTAAGAAAATCTAAGAATGCTAACTTAAAGTTTAAATGCTTTCATTTAGTTAAGTAAGATTTTCTTCAAAAGTTATTATTTCAAGACACATTATAAAGCAAGACATAAGCATTCCTATAAAAGTCTAAAGGATAAACAATCTTTATATAAGAAGTCTTTGAGTAGCATTCCACATTTGAGTGCTTTATTATTGTATGATCCTTAGTATACTTACATATTGTTTCATACACACTCACAAGCCTTAATAAGAAGCACAAGTGTGAAACTTAATCTAAAAGGACAACACATTGCAAAGAATTCGTCTCAAGATTCCAAACCCTAGATTATCAATGCTTATTCTGGGAATTCGAGTTTATCAAATTGCATTACATTACTTATGCATAATGGCATCTTGCTTCTTTAAACATTAGTCCTTACTGGACCAATAATGTTGTTTTTAGATATTGGATCTTTTATAGTCTCGAAGACCGTGAATGCATAATCTTGCAATCACAAAAGGCAAGTTCACACTTGCTCATGTCCTTTGGTTATTTACTGTAAAGTATTTTGCAAATTCAGTGTTTTCATCACCTGCATTTCAAAAAGGTCAGAAAACACTGTTTTCATAATAATATGAGTATGGGTTATTTACCATGAGGTAATAACCTACTATGAAAGTTCCGGTGGTAAAGGAACAAATTATCTAGGACTTAACAACCAATGTCGACAGTGATTCTTGCGCCGTATATCACGCGTTAACCATGAGATTTGGAATGGGACAGAGAAATCAGTTGTATCCTTTTCCTTCCGTATGTATGGCAAGACGACCTTAACGTGACATTGTGATTCCTTGTGCGGATCCAACATATGGGTGGGCACCCTTAGGCCCCACGATTTTGGTGTCTAGATTATCTATGAGTGGCTGCCGGAGGTATAGTCGGATCTATATGGTACTTTCCATGGGCATCACCAGCTCATAGAGTCTTTGGAAACTCATCAGGGTTATAGACTGCCCGAAAGGGGGCTTAACATAGGTGAGCCGATCCCGAAGGATCATACAGACATGCGGGGTCGCGGAGAGGGTAGTGATTGGCTTGGATCTTAGACTAGGCCCCATACCAAGGAAGTATGGACAAGCTCATGACTTGGCTGTGTAACAAAGCTAAGGTCTCTCATGGGTAAAGTAACGCACCTCTGCAGTCTGTAAGAACTTGTCACATCCCAAGATTTTCCAAATCTTGTAATGTGAAAAATAAACAAAATAAACAATTGTTGAAAATCAGGGTGAAAAGAAACTTTTGTTTCTAATTGGAAACTTAAAATCCCATCTTGAACAAACTTTAATTAAAGTTTGAATTCAACAAAATCCAAATCAAGAGAAATGCATTCCTCAATGAATGTATCTTGAAATTTAAACACTTGGAAAATAAAACCAAACCCTAAACCCTAATGGAATAAAATCATTTCCAAGTTATCCCCAAGCCTATGGATTTGATCCATATAAAAATTTGTCAACAAACATTGACAAAAGATCAATAAAGACAAATAGAATTATTATAAAGCCATAGAAATTGGTTTCACTTAATTTGGAGCCATAGCTAAAATCTTATGAATATAATAAGATAAGGAAACTAAATTTCCAAAGATAATAAAGAACCTATCTATAAATCCATACCAAATGACGAGAAATTGATACTAAAGGGATTTAAAAGTATAAACAAATATTAAATAAGATTTCACAAATTGGAATCACCAAGTTTGGATCTCTAAATAAAAAGATATGGATTTTATAAGATGAAGAAAGAAATATTAAATAAGAAATATTTAAAGACCAAATCAAATATTGGCCTAACCCATAAACAAGTGGAATGAATATAATCCAAATCCAAATAAAAATAAAAGGATAAAGAATTTTCCAAAATAAAATAAATTGGCATAAACCAAATCCTTTTGGAATAAAGACAAATCCAATTTTAAATGATTAATAAATCATATTAAAAACTTTTCCAAATAATTCAAGATGAATTATTTGACACCGAAATAATCAAATAAAACTTACTGAAATGTTTTGGAAGGATTTAGAATTCAAATGGAAATTAAAAACATTATTAAATCTTGAATGAGTTAATACAAGGACCTACTTTAAATAATTAAAAAGGCACTAAAGGAATAAAAGTTTTATTCTAAAAATGATTTCAGATTGTATTATTAATCAGTGTTTGAATCCACACAAAATTTGAGATAAGTTTGAATTCAAATAGATGTTTGAATAGACTAAACAAAATCAAAACAGAAAAATCAAATGGGAAAAAGAAAAAGAAACAGGAACAAAAAATATAAAACAGACCCAACCCATCTGGCAACCCACTAAGCCAACTCGCAGCCCACCTCTCCCTCTCACCCCGAGCGAAATGTTTTTCTCACTATAGAACTCACCCACTCCGCCACTGACGGTTGGACCCCACCTCCTCCTCTCTCTCACACGCTGTCAAACGGGCCCTGCGACCACGTCATCATCTTCCTCCCCGCGATGAACTCGCCTGGCAGTTTCTGCCGTTGATTGCTCGAATGAATTCGTGTAAATGGCCCAGTAAATTCCCCATGCGACCATGCCTTCTTAATCGCCTGCGTTCCCTCTCTCTTTCCCCTCATTCGCCGACGCCAAAACGTCACAGGGCTACCCGAATTTCTCGCCTCAAACTCTCTGTCTCCGACGAGCTCAAACGTCAATTCCGGCCAGCCTCCTCCACCCCTCGCCTCCCACTGCATGCTCACTTGCTCCCCATCTCCTGGCGAACCTCCTCGTAGCACCAGCTCGCCCCCGCGCGCCCCAGAACCTCGACAACGATGACCACTGCACATCGCCATCGTCTGCCTCCGCTCCGTCAACCTTTCCCGGTGAGGATAGACCGCCCGAGCTCTCCCGTTGAAGCTCCTACGATCTATGCACCCGCCCGCATCTAACCGTACCTATATCTTGCTTTCTGGTGGACTGCAGCCCCGTCCCCGTCGACAAGCAGAAGCTCCTGAAGCCACCCCTAGCTCCGGCGAGCGATTGCCGACACCACCGTGCGCCCCTCGACGAGCTATCACCACGTTGAGCTTCAGCGTCACTCCGCGAACCTGGTGAGACACTCCCCACCCTCTCTCGCTTCCTGCATCGCCAGCACCGCCACCGTCTGACCGCTTCGCCACCAGTCGCCGCCGCCAGCGCCGCTGCTTATTGGTCAAAGCAATAGGGACCGTTAGATCTTCATCTGATGGCTTGGATAGGTTGACTAATCGAAGGGGTAAGGATGAACCTGAGCTGCCCGATTAAACTTTGATCTAACGCACCAGATAGGTCAATCCGCGCGAAACGTGTTCGACTAATGAGATCGCACCACGTGGCCTGGAATCTGTTTTAAAAACAGAAACTTGTCTATTATATGTTCCAATTTGAAAAATTCATAACTTTCAAACCACACATCCAAATTTTGCAAATTTATATCAATAGATTCAGCAAGACAAGTACTTTCTGACCATGCCCTTGGTTTAGTGAATTGCTTCTGTTAAAATGTTTGTTTTTGCAGAAACTTGTGTATGCATGTTTAGAATATAAAATTTGTTCTAAAATGTTTTTGGGGATAAAATCTTTGGCAATTGGTTTGTTTTGAACCTACTGACCCTAGAAATCAATTGGTGGTTTCAAAAATATATTTGGTGAAGCAAAAGAAGGAATCTTTGATTTAAAACATTTCTAGACAAATAAAAATGTTGACTATGGTTTAAAAGTCATTTTGGGAGAAAACCTTTTGGGAAATGTTTTGATTTAATCTCTCTGACCCAAACACCAAGTTTTCTGTGTGAAAACATATTTTGTGAACCCTATAAAAATTATTACCTTGCTAAAGACATTTTCAACCACATAAAATATTGACTTGATTTAAAAAAGAGGTTTATGAATTAAATCTTTTGTAAATGGTTTTTCCACTTTATAAAATGACCATTAGGTGTTTTCAAAGGCTTATGACCCATTAGAAACCACTTTTCCAAATAAAACAATCTTTGGCATGCTTGCATGCATTGTTTTGTTTCTATTATTTTATGTGATGTTTGCTTGAATGGTAAATTGAAATTGTACCTTGCTTGATTGAATTGTAGTGATTTGAAGAGTGTGATCATTGCAAAGACAAGGAGTGAAATTATATTCTCTACCAAAAAGGCAAGTGATGCTTCATACTTTGTCCCATTATTTTCACTATGCATTAGTGATATTTCTAAGTAAGACTTGCATGGAATTTTTGCTAAGTATAAACTATGCCATGGGAAATCCTAGTAGATAAAACCATAGTAGAAATTTCCTAAGTTAAGATTCCTACTACTATCATGCTTAGCTTAGCTAGTAGAAGACAAGGGTGGACTATATTTCATGCTATGGAATATTTCTAAGTCAAAGACTTATGTTTTGTTTAATAAAACAACTAAGTGAATGAATCACCTGGGTGGAATGGAAAGAATGGTTTGTGTTGAGTGGTCATGCAAGTCCAGTATGCTGGGGAGAACTTGGTGTCTCACTTGTGGATGGCCACCCAGGAACAAAGAGATTTGAGATGTCAAATGTTGCGAAGCTTCAAGTGCAGCCACTTGGCATTATGGGCTCTGCCTGGATCATATAGGTTGCAATAACTTAGCCAAATGGACAGTTGGTGGTAGGGGTTTGATAGGTTGGAACGCGTCCATTCTGGTCTAAGGGAAGGCTTCTGAAAGATCTTGTCTTGGTGAAACCAAGTCTTGTGGGGAAAGTGCACCACCTCTATAGAGTGTAAAATCTAAGTACTTAGCCATGTCCCTGGTAAAGGACAATTTGAGCATCAAGACATGGAAGCTATCAAGAATCTCCTCATCCAAATTTCTTAGTTAAAAACTTGTGGTTGAACAAGGGTTAAGGATCTTCAATCAAGGATTGGTAGATGCCTTGGGTGATTTTTGTCAAACAAAAACTTAGTGTTTTCAAATGATAAGGAAAATCTATTTGAGCAATGCAAGCCTAAGCTCCACTTAGCCAAATGCATATAGATGATAGACTCCACTATACTACCATAGTATCACTTGCCAATACAATTCAAATGTATTGACCCTTGTGGCTGTAACTTGTTATGTTGCAGGTTTGTTTGATATTAGTGAAGTTTAATGATTAGGATTACAAGTCTACAACCAACATGACTGCCTGTGGCACTTTGAAGATGAAGGACCCCATTCTATTGTTATATTCTGCTGCATTGTAATGAGATAGCCAAATGAGCTATGTAAGATGTAATAAATTATTTTATTCCTGGTTATAAAGTTGTATTATGACCTTTGTTTCTTGATATTACATCTTAACTGTAGATGCTAGCTATTGATACAGGGACTAGCATTGTAAACACAGGGATCTCTACCTTATTAAAGGTTGGGAACCTTACAGATGGTATCAGAGCATTGTGTTGCCTGTAGGATTTGTAAACCTAGGATTGGACAAAACCCCTTAGAAAAATAGGAGTTGTATTTGTTCCAAAGCTATTTACAAACAATCTTGTAAACTCTTTTCTCAACCATTTTTGGTTTTGATTCTACATCTCTTCTATTTCAAACTTGATGGACAAAGCCTACCCCATGTCCAAAGACTTCACCATGTGAAAAGGTCTTCATCAACTCTAATGACTTCAACATCTTCAAGTGATTTCAACCTTATTCTCAACAAGGACTTCAACCTTGGATATCACTAAGGACTACAAGTGAGACAAGAAATGTTGCTCAAGACTTGAAGACTAAGGAAACCCAACTTGGGAATCATCATCACCTTTGAAGTTTTGTGACCAAGATTCAAGAAGTTCTCCAAGGATACAAAGATATTGTTCAAGAAGAATCAACCAAGAAGGATGGAAAGATATCAAGTGAACCATATAGATGGACCACCATATTAAGTATAGATCAAACAGACCAACTTATGTGGTGTAACAAAAATATTTTGTTGCCTAAAATGTGCTTGAACTTTGTTGTTTGAGTGGAATGTTTGTTTGTGGTTGCTTGCACATTGCTTGAGTTAATTGTGATGTGTGTGATTAGAATTGTTTCCTTAGAAATCTTTTGCCTATTCTAATCCCAATCCAACTCAAACAGATGACTACTCCAGGAAATTCCAACATCAAGGATGGTGACAACAACAACAACCAAGAGGTCAACATGAGAGAACAACTACTAGCAAACCAAACTCAGTTGAACCAGGTGACAACTCAGTTTTTAGCCAACAACAATGGGTTAGACCCAACCATGCAAAAGATTTTGGAAATCCAATCCCAATTGCTGCAAGGGATGACCACTCAAATGATCAACATGGGAGACAACTCTTCCCAAGGAGCATGTGACAACAAGGATGACAATGATGATATTCTAGAGGGAACCCAAGCTTGCAATGTTTGTGGAGACAAGGATCACACTTCCAAGGAGCATGAAGATCAATGCCCCAATTGTGAAGAGAAACATCCAGCTGACCCATGCCCCACATCTCAAGCTACTTGTTTCCTATGTGAAGGAAATAATCATGTTCCTATTCAATGCCCCATCTATTCCATAGTTCAACAAAGGAAACAAGGTGGAGTGCAACAACTAATTTTAGATTACCATGAGAGAGCAAAGTCTACCAAGAAGGATGAAGACAAAGGAAAATCTCAGCTTGCACCTCCATGCAATATGACTCAATTTGATGGACCAAAGAGGAGACGTATGTATTATCCAAAGAAAAGGTCAAGGAGACCAGGAACCTTTCCTATCTTTGAGATAACATATGAAGAACATGAACTAGAAGCACTCCTAGCTTTGGAGAAACCCAAGAAAAAAAAAGGACAAAAGCCAAGTGCAATTTTGTCATTGCAAAGAAATGGGACACTATGCCAATGAATGTCCTGAGAAGAAACAAAAATATAAGGAGATTAACCAAGTGTGGTGCAACAACTACAAAGAGCTAGTCCATTATGTAGCAACTTGTCCACAGAAGATACGTGTTGAACTCAATCTTATAACATGTTACAATTGTGGTAACCAAGGAAATTATGCAAGCAATTGTCTAGAAAAGATGAAGCACAAGATAAAGCCTATGAAGGATCTCAGCCTTGTCACATGTTTCAAATGTGGAAACAAAGGACACTATGCAGATGTTTGCCCAGAGAAGTTTCCCCAAGATTCCAAGCAAGCCAAGAAGTAATCTAGATAGAAATATTTTAAGGGTGGTAGTACCCTAGTTGCTTTGAGCCAACTTGTAACCCTAGCCTCCCCAAATCTCGGGACGAGATTTATTTTAAGGGTGGTAGTCTGTCACATCCCAAGATTTTCCAAATCTTGTAATGTGAAAAATAAACAAAATAAACAATTGTTGAAAATCAGGGTGAAAAGAAACTTTTGTTTCTAATTGGAAACTTAAAATCCCATCTTGAACAAACTTTAATTAAAGTTTGAATTCAACAAAATCCAAATCAAGAGAAATGCATTCCTCAATGAATGTATCTTGAAATTTAAACACTTGGAAAATAAAACCAAACCCTAAACCCTAATGGAATAAAATCATTTCCAAGTTATCCCCAAGCCTATGGATTTGATCCATATAAAAATTTGTCAACAAACATTGACAAAAGATCAAGAAAGACAAATAGAAATATTATAAAGCCATAGAAATTGGTTTCACTTAATTTGGAGCCATAGCTAAAATCTTATGAATATAATAAGATAAGGAAATTAAATTTCCAAAGCTAATAAAGAACCTATCTATAAATCCATACCAAATGATGAGCAATTGATCCTAAAGGGATTTAAAAGGATAAACAAATATTCAATAAGATTTCACAAATTGGAATCACCAAGTTTGGATCTCTAAATAAAAAGATATGGATTTTATAAGATGAAGAAAGAAATATTAAATAAGGAATATTTAAAGACCAAATCAAATCTTGGCCTAACCCATAAACAAGTGGAATGAATATAATCCAAATCCAAATAAAAATAAAAGGATAAAGAATTTTCCAAAATAAAATAAATTGGCATAAACCAAATCCTTTTGGAATAAAGACAAATCCAATTTTAAATGATTAATAAATCATATTAAAAACTTTTCCAAATAATTCAAGATGAATTATTTGACACCCAAATAATCAAATAAAAGTTACTAAAAGGTTTTGGAAGGATTTAGAATTCAAATGGAAATTAAAAACATTATTAAATCTTGAATGAGTTAATACAAGGACCTACTTTAAATAATTAAAAAGGCACTAAAGGAATAAAAGTTTTATTCTAAAAATGATTTCAGATTGTATTATTAATCAGTGTTTGAATCCACACAAAATTTGAGATAAGTTTGAATTCAAATAGTTGTTTGAATAGACTAAACAAAATCAAAACAGAAAAATAAAATGGGAAAAAGAAAAAGAAACAGGAACAAAAAAATATAAAACACACCCAACCCATCTGGAAGCCCACTAAGCCCACTCGCAGCCCACCTCTCCCTCTCACCCCGAGCGAAACGTTTTTATCACTACAGAACTCACCCACTCCGCCACTGACGGTTGGACCCCACCTCCTCCTCTCTCTCACTCGCTGTCAAACGGGCCCTGCGACCACGTCATCATCTTCCTCCCCGTGATGAACTCGCCTGGCAGTTTCTGCTGTTGATTGCTCGAATGAATTCGTGTAAATGGCCCAGTAAATTCCCCCTGCGACCACGCCTTCTTAATCGCCTGCGTTCCCTCTCTCTTTCCCCTCATTCGCCCATGCCAAAACGCCACAGGGCTGCCCGAATTTCTCGCCTCAAACTCTCTGTCTCCGACGAGCTCAAACGGCAATTCCGGCCAGCCTCCTCCACCCCTCACCTCCCACTGCATGCTCACTTGCTCCCCATCTCCTGGCGAACCTCCCCGTAGCACCAGCTCGCCCCCGCACGCCCCAGAACCTCGACAACGACGACCACTGCACATCACCGCCGTCTGCCTCCGCTCCGTCAACCTTTCCCGGTGCGGACATACCGCCCGAGCTCTCCCGTTGAAGCTCCTACGATCTATGCACCCGCCCGCATCTAACCGTACCTATATCTTGCTTTCTGATGGACTGCAGCCCCGTCCCCATCGACAAGCAGAAGCTCCTGACGCCACCCCTAGCTCCGGCGAACGATTGCCGACACCACCGTGCACCCCTCTACGAGCTATCACCACGTTGAGCTTCAGCGTCACTCCGCGAACCTGGTGAGACACTCCCCACCCTCTCCCGCTTCCTGCATCGCCAGCACCGCCACCGTCTGACCGCTCCGCCGCCAGTCTCCACCGCCAGCGCCGATGCTTATTGGTCAAAGCAATAGGGACCGTTAGATCTTCATCTGATGGCTTGGATAGGTTGACTAATCGAAGGGGTAAGGATGAACCTGAGCTGCGAGATTAAACTTTGATCTAACGCACCAGATAGGTCAATCCGCGCGAAACGTGTTCGACCAATGAGATCGCACCACGTGGCCTGGAATCTGTTTTAAAAACAGAAACTTGTCTATTAGATGTTCCAATTTGAAAAATTCATAACTTTCAAACCACACGTCCAAATTTTGCAAATTTTATATCAATAGATTCAGAAAGACAAGTAATTTCTGACCATGCCCTTGGTTTAGTGAATTGCTTCTGTTAAAATGTTTGTTTTTGCAGAAACTTGTGTATGCATGTTTAGAATATAAAATTTGTTCTAAAATGTTTTTGGGGATAAAATCCTTGGAAATTGGTTTGTTTTGAACCTACTGACCCTAGAAATCAATTGGTGGTTTCAAAAATGTATTTGGTGAAGAAAAAGAAGGAATCTTTGATTTAAAACATTTCTAGCCAAATAAAAATGTTGATTATGGTTTAAAAGTCATTTTGGGAGAAAACCTTTTGGGAAATGTTTTGATTTAAACTCTCTGACCCAAACACCAAGCTTTATGTTTGAAAACATATTTTGTGAACCCTATAAAAATTATTACCTTGCTAAAGACATTTTCAACCACATAAAATATTGACTTGATTTAAAAAAAGGTTTATGAAGTAAATCTTTTGCAAATGGTTTTGCCACTTTATAAAATGACCATTAGGTGTTTTCAAAGGCTTATGACCCATTAGAAACCACTTTTCCAAATAAAACAATCTTTGGCATGCTTGCATGCATTGTTTTGTTTCTATTATTTTATGTGATGTTTGCTTGAATGGTAGATTGAAATTGTACCTTGATTGATTGAATTGTAGTGATTTGAAGAGTGTGATCATTGCAAAGACAAGGAGTGAACTTATATTCTCTACCAAAAAGGCAAGTGATGCTTCATACTTTGTCCCATTATTTTCACTATGCATTAGTGATATTTCTAAGTAAGACTTGCATGGAATTTTTGCTAAGTATAAACTATGCCATGGGAAATCCTAGTAGATGAAACCATAGTAGAAATTTCCTAAGTTAAGATTCCTACTACTATCATGCTTAGCTTAGCTAGTAGAAGACAAGGGTGGACTATATTTCATGCTATGGAATATTTCTAAGTCAAAGACTTATGTTTTGTTTAATAAAACAACTAAGTGAATGAATCACCTGGGTGGAATGGAAAGAATGGTTTGTGTTGAGTGGTCATGCAAGTCCAGAATGCTGGGGAAAACTTGGTGTCTCACTTGTGGATGGCCACCCAGGAACAAAGAGATTTGAGATGTCAAATGTTGAGAAGCTTCAAGTGCAGCCACTTGGCATTATGGGCTCTGCCTGGATCATATAGGTTGCAATAACTTAGCCAAATGGACAGTTGGTGGTAGGGGTTTGATAGGTTGGAACGCGTCCATTCTGGTCTAAGGGAAGGCTTCTGAAAGATCGTGTCTTGTTGAAACCAAGTCTTGTGGGGAAAGTGCACCACCTCTGCAGAGTGTAAAATCTAAGTACTTAGCCATGTCCCTGGTAAAGGACAATTTGAGCATCAAGACATGGAAGCTATCAAGAATCTCCTCATCCAAATTTCTAAGTTAAAAACTTGTGGTTGAACAAGGGTTAAGGATCTTCAATCGAGGATTGGTAGATGCCTTGGGTGATTTTTGTCAAATAAAAACTTAGTGTTTTCAAATGATAAGGAAAATCTATTTGAGCAATGCAAGCCTAAGCTCCACTTAGCCAAATGCATATAGATGATAGACTCCACTATACTACCATAGTATCACTTGCCAATACAATTCAAATGTATTGACCCTTGTGGCTGTAACTTGTTATGTTGCAGGTTTGTTTGATATTAGTGAAGTTTAATGATTAGGATTACAAGTTTACAACCAACATGACTGCCTGTGGCACTTTGAAGATGAAGGACCCCATGCTATTGTTATATTCTGCTGCATTGTAATGAGATAGCCAAATGAGCTATGTAAGATGTAATAAAATTATGTTATTTCTGGTTATAAAGTTGTATTATGACCTTTGTATCTTGATATTACATCTTAACTGTGGATGCTAGCTATTGATCCAGGGACTAGCATTGTAAACACAGGGATCTCTACCTTATTAAAGGTTGGGAACCTTACAGAATTGTTACTTGTTACTCCCTGTTCCGGGAAGGAGCTATGAACACGGCAGGAAAGGAACTCCATGAAAGATTTGGTAAACCTATGAAGGCTGACGGACATAGCTTTTCAGAATAAAAGCAACCTTTAAAGAAATGTTTACGAAAACCTGCATAGCCTATGACCTATGGTCTGCGGTTGTAGATATAGTGCATCAAACACTCATTTTTAGTGAACTTGCTGAATACGCTCATACTCAACGTATCTTCTTAACCCTTGCTAGATTCTGAAGCCAATGCAGATGACGTCTACATCAACTTATGCTCCAGGGAATCGTCATCAATAGCTCAAGTTCTTCAATGAAGTCAACATATACATCAATTAAATTCAAGACAAAGTTGCTGATTAGATAGGATTATAATCTCTAG
Source organism: Avena sativa (assembly GCA_916181665.1). Classification (NCBI taxonomy): domain Eukaryota; kingdom Viridiplantae; phylum Streptophyta; class Magnoliopsida; order Poales; family Poaceae; genus Avena; species Avena sativa. The sequence goes on from OV702294.1 coordinate 97,792,196, forward strand.
CCGTAGAACCTACTTCTGTAGAGTATTGCAATAGCAGCAATGCAAGCCAAATAGTTAGATGCTAATCTTATTAGTATGATAGTTATAAATTGATTATTTATGATTCTTCTTTGTAAGAAGTTTCTTTCTCTCTATTTAACCTAGAGTGTTCTCTAGATCTTTTATAAAGAGTCGAGTTGTAACATATAATCATGTCTTGGACCTGCTGTGTTTCTGTTGTACCACTCTGAGGTATGTAATACTAGTGAATGGTGTTTCATTGGTGTTATGTTAACGACTATAGTGTAATACATCATGAAGTGGTATGCTGGGTCACTGCGTCATGCACACAACAAAGTTGATCAATATTACCGCTAGTGAACCGCCACCCAGCAATGAATCGGCACCCAACCATCCTAGTGAACCACTTTGTTGTTTCTATAAAAGATATCATGTAAGATGTAAGTGTCCAATGCAAGTAAAATGTTAGAAACAACATATTTAGAAGGTGCGTGTTTACATTAGAAATCATGGATGGATAGCCCATTTTGAGTTCTTGTTCAGGACATCATGCTGATAGCCATATGTCAAATCATTGTAATAATTATTGTAGTACCAAATTTTGAACATAATTTTCAACATAGATCTTCATATGATGATGCAGACATACCTTGTCCAATGTTGACACTCTAGTTAATCTTTGTTTGTCATTATGTTGGGAGAATATTTCCTTGTTCTGAAATTGTAATGCAATAATAAATTTCCAACAAAAACGTGATACTTCAAATTTCAGAATGGTAATAAGTTCCAAAAGTAAAAATGAACTAACATTGTGTGCAACAACATTTTTCTCCCCTTGTCGAGTATTTCCATTTGGAACCAAAGTTTCTTTGATCTTTGATAAATGAATACATCACAAGTTTGGGAAAAAAGAAGCAATTATGCAAATCGGCTACACAAAACCTACCCGGATACTATTTCATATATACATATACAATGATTATTTCTAAAAAAGATTGTATGTTGGCTTTAGGCATGATCATCCCCTGTATCAAGTGATCCCTCTTAATAGTGTGGCATACCTAGTACTCAAAATAAGTAAAAAAGAGACGATGTGAAGCACGCTGACACTCTTCTTATATTTGAATTGGGTGGTCTCCTTTGATACACCATTTGCACCTTGTGGGACTAAAACCTGAGTAGACACTTGTAGGTTTTGTTAGTCCCCTAATTCTATTGGCATATTTACCAGAATATAATTAAGGGCACATGCCCTTTCAGCTGGACAGTCCAGCAGTTTGGCATCGGACGGTCCAGCGCCCAGAATTTCTTTCTCCTTGGCTTCCTTTCCTTCTTCTCCTTCCTTGTATTCGCCTCCAACGTCCATGCTCGCATGTATTAGACCTTGAGGTTCGTACCTAATCACACAAGATAGCCAAATGAGGTAGCATGCAATCTAGTGATAAATTAACATCATGCATGATTAGAAGCAATTTCACCCTATCTTGGAGATCTTTAGCTCGCACTAGTTGATCTTCATGATATTTGTTTATAGCCTTTCATGTTGCATGCATAGTTACTATGTCCTATTGTTAGAGCTCCATCTTTCATGCACATGTTTAGAGTTCTCTAATCCTAGCTTTCAATGCTTGCAAATGGTTTGATCTTGGTTTTGATGGTGCATGTCACCTTAAAAATTATTCTTTTTATCACTTACCTACTCGAGGACGAGCAGGAGTTAAGCTTGGGGATGCTTGATATGTCGGAAACGTATCTATAATTTTTGATGTTCCATGATTGTTTACTATCTACTTTTCTTTGCTTTGTCCACATTTTGAGGTGTTTTTATATGCTTTCTGGTACTAACCTATTAACAAGTTGCCACTGTGTCAGTTGCCTATTTTCTTCTGTTTTTGGTTCCAAAAAGGCAGAAAATCAATATTCTCAGAATTGGACGGGACAAAAGTCAAAGTCAATATTTTACCGTGGGCAACACGAAGCTAGAAGACGAGACGGAGAAGGCTCACCAGGGGGCCACACCCCCTGGCCGCGCGGGTGGGCCCACCCCGCGCCTGGGAGGGGGTGCAGCCGCCCTGGTAGACCCTGGCTCGCCTCTTTGCCTATAAAGTCCCCCCGATGCCGAAACCCTAAGGACCCAATCAATATTCCACAAAACCGTCTATATCCGCCACCACCATCGTCCCTAGATCGGGGGATCTGAAGCTCTTCCCGGCACCCTGCCAGAGGGGAGATCATCCCGGAGGCCTTCTTCTTCATCATGCCAGCCTCCGGTATGAAGCGTGAGTAGTTCCACCTTGGACTACGGGTCCATGTTGTAGCTAGATGGTTGTATCTCCTCCTTGTGCTTTCATCTATAGATCTTGTGAGCTCCGTTCATGATCAAGATCTAATCTATTTGTAATCATGCATGTTGTGTTTGCGGGGATCCGATGGATATTGAGATTACTATGTCAGATTGATTAATGGTTTTGTCTATTTGATTCTATCATGTCTGTGTTGTTTGTAATTTTGGATGCTCTCCGTTGTTAGTAGCTATCTTGTCCAAGTAGTTGCTAGTGACTCCAAGAGGGGGTATTTATGCTCGATAGTGGGTTCATGCCTCTAGTTTCCAAGGGAAGTGACAGAAATCTCTTCGGTTGTAGATATGTTGTTGCTACTAGGGAAAAACAATGGTCTCTTGTTCATTGAACAAGTGAATTGTTTACCTTACACACTTTGCTTAAATAAGTTGGCTGTTGCTTGCAACTTAATACTGGAGAGGGTTCGGATGATAACCTGAAGGTGTACTTCTAGTCATAGATGCAGTTGGATGGCGGTCTATGTATATTGTTGTATTGCCCAATCGAATCTCATAGGATCTTTTTGTCTAGTATTGCATTGTTATGTCTTGCTCAGTTCCTATCAATTTCCCTGCTGTAATTTGTTTACCCTTTATACCATGTTTGTTTATCTAAGGAGAGCACCTCTAGTGAACTATGGACCCCGGTCCAATCTTTACCATTGATACATCCTCCATTGTTACTGTTTACTTGCTGCAAACTATCATCACCTTCCACACCATACAGTTAATCCTTTGTTACAGCAAACCGGTGAGCTTGACAACCTCACTGTTTCGTTGGGGCAAAGTCTTGAGTTTGTGTTGTGCAGGTTTCCACGTTGCTTGCAACACCTTTGAGACGTTTCCTTCCTCCTACCGGTTCGATAACCTCGGTTTCTTACTGAGGGAAAACTTGCTGCTGTGCTGCCTCACACCTTGCTCTTGGGGTATCCCGACGAAGCGCTCCCACGTTGAAGCAGCTCCATCACTTGTGGCATGGTTCCACTTGGGGGACTTGAAGGTCTTGAGGGGGTGTCATCCGAAAGGGCGGGGTTATTTCTTGTTGCTTTATTAAATTAAAGTGTGAATCTTTCTTATATTATTTAATTGAACTAATGCTTAGACATTTGCATGATGATGTAGTATGAATTGTTTTCCCTTCACACTAATAATTACGATATGTCTTCTCTATGAATAAAATTTATGATGTGGGTGCCTTCTCTTTGTACTAGTACTAGTATTAGTCATACTAAGTGGCAAGTGAACTGACTTTTCTTTTTGCGAATTCACTTACTTTTCAAGTGAATAATTTGGCATGTCATATTGGATGGACTAACTTAAATTACACCCAGCCGTCAGTTCAAATATGTACCATACAATTTACAACTTAAATTATTTTTATACTTTACCTATTTATGTGATATTATTGTCAGTTGCGGTAATGATTGGTAGCATCTTCTATGCATTTATTCAGTTAATGTCTCTTGTGTAAGCCTATTTCATGATTATCCTTGTCGCCATGTTTCGACCGGGAAGTACCAGGGCGATTAATTGGTTCAGCGACTTGTATCTCCGAAGACGGGGTCTTACTAATCTCTTTAGTTTAATCCAATAATATAAAACTTCTTAGTATGATATGCATGTCACAATAGTAAGTAGGCTAGTTTTTAGTTTGCCGTCGGTTTAGTGTAGCTTTTGTTTTCTTGAACTCTTTGGAATTAGATATGTTGCATTATGACCCCCTTACACATTACATGTGTGAAATAATAAAGTATAGAGCTTCATTAGTTAATACCAACGTTGGTGACAGTGGCATGGTTCTTGGATAAATATTGCGAAATGAGAAAGGAAGTGGATTTGTCATATCTTACATGTGTCATACTATCATTGTTTTTACACTTGTCCCTTTTGCATGCATCCCATTGCTGGATCTGTAATGTTAAGCTTAAACCTGAGTTCGTCCTGTAATATTTTTTTTTGAAGTAATTGGACATACCTGAAGAAGGACAATGAAATAGGGATTAGGATGTGGAGAGATGGCTGAGTGGTTGATAGCTTCGATCTTGAAAACCGGTATAGTACTAGAAACCAAATTCTTTTCCTCAAGGATCTCTTGAATGAAATTAGGGAACGAAGAACAAAACAAGCTTTAAGTTTCTTTTTGCGGGTAAGGTTAAGTTGTTGTGGTGGCAAAGAACCTGATTCTACTACTACCACTTCCCCTTTGTACTAAATAAGTGACACTTATTATGGACCAGACTATCAGAGGGAGTACTATTTTAATAAACTGATGATATTTTCTAGTTCTATACGAGTTATTTGAGACATTTTATATTTTTGTTGTTGAGAAACCTGATCACTATCTTGATGAGAAACTTGATTGCTATCCCTGCGTGCCAAATAAAACGAATTGTATAAAGGACAGTGCTAGGCGTCCCGCGTCCCTGGGGGTGTAAACTTTCCAACCCTCGGGTCCCCAGCCGTCCAATCTGGACAGATCGATGGTCAGATTTGATTTCCATCCTTTCATCCCGCTTTTGCGACAAACGGTTCCGCTGTTGCTATATTAGTTATGTTTTTGCTACATATAGCAAAAAAAGGGTTTGGCCTAGAAAATACAAAAACAGACTAAACCTCGCCGGAGACCGTGTAGCAAAAATGGTCCCAGTGTAGCAAAACCAACTTCGCCGGAGATATCGCCGGAGACTTTTACTGGGAGATCTTGCCGGAGACTTTGTAGCAAAATATTAATGCTATTATAGCAAAAATAGAAAATGTGCGTAGCAAAAAAAATTAGCAAATGTAGCAAAAAATCAGACTTCGCCGGAGACATCGCCAGAAAATATTGTAGAAAAAACTTGCTACCTAGTAAAACTTGCTACCTAGTAAAACGATTTCGCCGGAGACATCGCCAGAAAATCTTGTAGCAAAAGTTTTATAGTATTATAGCAAAAACAAATAACATTTGTAGCAAAAAATATATACGTATGTAGCAAATCATACGGTGTAGCGAAAAATCCCCCACATGAAAATTCCCTGTCTTGTCCGTAGCAAATTCGTCGACCGTCAGTAGCAATGTTGATGGTCGTCGGTAGCTAAAACGCCTACCATCCGTAGCAAAATCTACAGGTAGCATGCGCGGGGTCACCTCGCCGTTGCCCATGGAACTCGGCCTTGGTTGGGGGACGCAGAGCATGGGGGCGAATCCTACGTGCGGTGCCAGGCACACCTGTGGCGGGACTCCTATGGCGGAGGGAGTGGTTGGTGGTGGCCGGAGAGGCGGGGGCGGACGCGGACGGCGAACTCCAGATCGGCGGCGTTTGATTCCGACGCGGGGGCCCAAGAAAGAGGAGTCAGACCAGGTGGTGCATGGGCACGACAAGGGGCACGCCGAGCCGGCGCACGAGAAGTTGGGCGGTGGCCGCGGCGGCGCACTGCCAGGAGGACATGGGGCAAAGGTCGACGGGGAGTCGCCGGGACAACGTCGTGCGCGGAGGTCACCGGGCAGAGGAGGCAAGCAACAACGGGGGCGAATTTATTGCGACGTGTGGAGGACAAGATGAAACCGAACGGGAACCGAACGTGGGTGGGCCTACCTCTTCCCTCTCGTTCGCTTGGCAAGCGACAGCGATGCGTCCACCCGGGGGATAGGAACGCGCGATCCCCGGGGGACTGTATCATTTTCCTTGTATAATGGCTTGTTTACTTCTTCAGTATTTTTATCCCCAAAAGATGTGGGGATATGCGGGGATTGGTGTTTACCCAATACTCTCCTATCTCCTCAAATAACCTTCCCCAAAAATACTCTACCACGATGGAGAGTTTTTAATATAGCCAAAAATACATTAGTGTGGAGGGGATTTGTGGGAATATTCTGGAATTATTCCCTCCAAACCCAGCCTAGTAAACAAAATTTCGGAATACTAAATAATCCCCTTTCATCCCTTCAAATACCCTAGAAGTAAACAAGGCCTAAAGGGGAAAGACAAGGAAGTCAGGGGATTAGGATGAGGGAAGGGGGCCGGGTGAGATCGAGGAGTGTGTTCATGAAATCCCTAGGGGATTAACAAACCATTTTAAAACTCTTGTGCCAAACGATCGAGCCCTAAAGTGGTATACTGACATGATTGAAACTGAAGAAATTTAGACATGCACAACCAGAGGCAGCGCAAGTGCAAGGACCCAAGAGACGGCGGGGAGGATAGATCTGGTTGCTTCCGAAGCCGGCGGCTGCGTTGCACCTCCTTCTTCAGGTTTTGTTTTCTCGCTGTTTCCTCCGTCGTCGTTGTCACCCTGCTGGCAAGGTTCAACGAAAGTCATGTTAGTATTAGGTGTTGCTCAGTAATATTTTTGCAGGAGGAAGTAAGGTCAGGTTCCACGCGTTGGGTCGATGCGCGCGCCGGGTACTATACCTTGGGAGCTGTCTCCGACGAGGTGCCGGCCGCCGGCTTGCTCTTGGGTGACGACGGAGCCGCCCCTCCTCCCGCCTCCTCCTGCAAAGAGCAGACACGCACGCGTCAAATTTGACAGATCGATGCATCAGTTGCCATGTCAAACTTTGAGAGAAGTGGATCATCGGCTGGCACGGAGCACAAACCGGCGCCTTGTCCTCGGATGGAGGCGCTGAAGCTGTCGCGCTGCTGAAGCCGTTACCCCCTGTAGGCGCGGGCCCTGTCTTGACCTGCATCATAGACTGACGTGCATCAGAACAGCTAAGCTCATCGGAAGATAGCGTATGTCCATGTGCCCGTCGTTCGCAAGCCGGTGCAGGTGCGTACGTACCGGGTCTTTCATGATGCCGACGTCGTACATGGGCGTGAAGTCCGGCTGGAACATGCCGAAGTTGCGCTCGGCGACGGGGCCGGGCTTGAGGTCCTCGTTGAACAGCGCGAAGAGGTACGTCTCGAAGGTCCGCTTCGGCATCAGCGGCGTGCCCGACCCGGACCCCACCTCGCCGATCAGGTACCGGACGTACTCCGCCGCCTCCGCGGGGCTCACGCCGACCTGCCCCTCCATCGCCTTCGTCGGCCACCCGGTCTCCCCGACCAGGATCTCCACGTCCTCGTACCCGACCTTCTTCATCGCCGAGTACACCGAGTCCAGCTGCGCCTGGAACATGCTCCTGTACGTCACGCCCGTGCCGCCGTCCGTCACGCCCAGGTTGCCCGCCCGCGCCAGCGCGTACGGCAGCGTGTCGCCGTTGTACCCGAAGTACGGGTACGCGTTCACCACCAGCGGCGACCCCGTCTTCCGGAGGAACTCCAGCATCGGGGCGAAGATGGTCACGTCCCACCCGTCGCGGAACCGGGCCGCCGACGGCGCCTGCGCGTCCACCAGGATGCCCAGCGAGCTCGGCGTCGACACGCGGATCTTGCGGTAGCCCGCGGCGTCGAGCGCCGCCTTGAGCGCGTGCATGGCCGGGACCAGGTTGCCGATGAGGTTCTGGTCGCCCGTGTCCATGATCTCGTTGCCCACGGCCACGAGGGAGATCTCCGTCGCGGGGTAGTACGGCGCCACGTTGGCCGCCACCCACGCCGCGGCGCCCTCCTTGGTGGCCAGGCTCGGGATGTCGCCGTTCGCCGCCGTCACCATCACCGAGATGCCCGTGCCGGCGAAGGCACGCACGATCTCCGGGTTGTTGTCGAACAGCTTCACGCGGTCGATCAGGGTGAGGTTCGCCAGGAAAGCAGCCACCGTCGCCGGCGGCGGGAGGTTGTCGCCCTTGGTGCCGTAGTTCACGCCGATCGCCGTGGCGAGCGGCGCTACGACGACGAGGAAGGTACAGATCATGACAGCAGCCGCGCCGAGCACGCGCCGCCCATGCCTTGCTGACGGCGTCGCCATGGTGGCCGGGCCCGTGCGGCGGTGGAGGAGGAGACGCAGGTCAAACACGACAGGTGGACGGAGATTGTTTAGGATCCTCTATTTATAGCAAACCAGCATATCGTCATTTTTGGCAGGAATATACTCGTTGCTAAACCGACTATATCAATCATAATAAGGCAACATTGGTATAGAAGGCAAAGAGTCAACCACCCCCTGATCAAACTCCCGATTGCAAGAGTTGTTTTATGGTACCCTGAAACCAAGTTAACTACTACTTTGTACGTCGATTTTTCCAAATAATACTAGGTGATTTTTCAATCGCAAAAAACTACCAGATCGAAACCAAATTATCGCAAAAAGCACTCATCCACGTTTAATCATGAATTGACACCGAAACTGATTGCGGAATCCACATGTAAGTATAAAAGTTGCTGACGTGAATTGGCCCAACCTGTCCGCTTGATTAAAAAATAGTCAAAATATAAAAAAAATATAGGAAAATGGAACGCGTTGACCCATCGATCAGCCGCCGCTTCTTCTTGCCCTCGACCACGGGCATCGCACCGGCGGCGGTGAGAAGGTTGCTGTGCGCCAGGCGGCGGCGAGAAGGTTGTTGTGCGCCGTTGGCGGCGAGAATGCCACGTTCCTGATTGTGCGCGCAAGGAAGGCCTTGCGCCTTCCTGCCGCCGCTCGGTGCCCCGCACGCGACTCTCCATGTCGAGCAGCATCGCGTGCACCGCCTCCTCCTGCGCCCTGAGTCGCGCCAGCTCCTGCTTCAGCGCCTCCTGGTCCCGCCACAGCCGCTCCAGTTCCCCTCTCTCTCACCGGGTCGGCGAGGAACTGGTCCAGGAAGCTCATGGGCATCAAGTTCTCCACCGTCGGCAGGCCGCGCGCGCCAGCGCCGCCGGGTAGTGGTGGTGGTATTGGCCCATCATGGAGAGGTTGAGCTTGGGGGAGAGCTACCGAGAGGTGTGACGTCTTAGTGCATCTGCGGGGAGATCCTCGCTCGGCCCCGGCCAGCAGCCGCCGCCTCCTCTCCTCACCAAAATCGCCCTTGGTGCCGTAGTTGACGCCGATCAAACTCCCGATTGCAAGAGTTGTTTTATGGTACCCTGAAACCAATAACAGGAGTTAACTGCTACTTTGTATGTCGATTTTTCCAAATAATACCAGATGATGTTTTAATCGCAAAAAACTATCAGATCGAAACCAAATTATCACAAAAGCACTCATCCACGTTTAATCACGAATTGACACCGAAACTGATTGCATGCCCACATTTAAGTATAAAAGTTGCTGACGTGGACCGGTCCAACCTGTCAGCTCTATTAAAAAATAGTCAAAATATCAAAAAAGAAAAAAAGGAAAATGGGACGCGTTGACCCATCGATCAGCCGTCGCTTCTTCCTTCCCTCGACCGCGGGCGTTGCACCGGCGGCGGTGAGAAGGTTGATGTGCTCCAGGCGGCGGCGAGGAGGTTGTTGTGCGCCGTCGGCGGTGAGAATGCCAGGTTCTTGATTGTGCGCGCAAGGAAGGCCTTGCGCCTTCCTGCCGCCGCTCGTGCCTCGCACGCGACTCTCCATGTCGAGCAGCATCGCGCGCACCGCCTCCTCCTGCGCCCTGAGTCACGCCAGCTCCTGCTTCAGCGCCTCCTGGTCCCGCCACAGCCGCTCCAGTTCCCCTCTCTCTCACCGGGTCGACGAGGAACTGGTCCAGGGAGCCCATGGGCATCAAGTTCTCCACCGTCAGCAGGCCGGGCGCGCCAGCGTCGCCGGGTAGTGGTGGTGGTATTGTCCCATCATGGAGAGGTTGAGCTTGCGGGAGAGCTACCGAGAGGCGTGCTGTCTTAGTGCGCCCGCGGGAAGATCCTCGCTCGGCCCCGGCCAGCACCCGCCGCATCCTCTCCTCCCAACACCTCCCTCTTCCGCCGCCAGCGCGATCCCCTCTGCAGTGCACGTGCCGCGCCTAGCGACCTCTCCGTTCGCGCTCCTAGAGCCTAGCAAAGCAGGCCGCCAGGACTCGCTCTCCCTCGTCCTCCCGCGAGCGTCTCCGCCGCCTCTGGTCGTCTTCGTGCCCTCCCTCGCCGTCGCCACGTCCTCCTCATCTCTGGTCGGAGCACCACCGCCGTCCGTGACCACCTACGGCCTCGCACGTGCCCCTGTCCCCGTCAACCTCCGGCCCCGGCGCCACCGCGGCCTGGCCCTCCCATGCCGCGCGACCTCACCATCCCCTGTCGCCGCAGTGCTTGCCTCCGGATGTCAAGATGGGTCAACGTGTCCCTTTTTTATATTTTCACTATTTTTAATAGAGCTGACAGGTAGGGCCAGTCCACGTCAGCAACTTTTATACTTGCATGTGGGTCCCGCGGTCAGTTTCGGTGTCAATTCGTGATTAATCGTGGATCGGTGCTTTTTGCGACAATTTGGTTTTGGTCTAGTAGTTTTTTGCGATTGAAACATCACCTAGTATCATTTGAGAAAATCGACATATAAAGTGGTAGTTTTATGCTATCAACTTGAATAATAGCCATCAATTTTGATCCATCCAACGGCCTAAAACAGTTTATACTTGCCAAAATTGTAATTAGTACGATTCATGCTGCTTAGGAAAATCGGCACCCTAAAAGAATATTCCATAGATGGGCTGTAAATGGGCTCGGCCCAAAAGGCTTACCCGGCCGAAGATAGTCTAACTACTCGTTCATGATCTCGTCCACTATTTATTATTCTCGTCCATGACGCATTCACCGGCCTTGGTTCTAATGGCGCCGCCACGAAGGGAGAGGGAGGCTGGCGACATTGTGGTAGAGCTGTTGTGGAGAGAAAATTGCTTCCAGTTAACGTTCTCGGTTTATGGATCTAGTGTGTTTTTGTGTTGGTGGCGGTGGCGTGTTATTTGGCCAGCTGCGAGCCTACTAGAACTTGTTTAAGATATTGGTGTTTCGAATGTTACGATGTGCAGTGTTCTGGGATTATCAAGTGTTTTGCTCTCCTGATTTGTTTTTTTAATAAGAAAAAAGACTTGCCATTTTCATTAATAAAGAAGAAGTTTAAGAGATGTCATTACAAACCAAAGCCTGACCTAGGCCAGCATATCACAGAAGTCTACTCTTGCAACATCAAAATACTAAGCGCTTTAGTCCCGTCAAGACCCCACATCACCGCCTCCTCTTTGATTTTGGACCTGAGCATCGTGGTAGTAGTCGATTGATTTCGGAACACCCTCGCATTGCGCTCCTTCCATATATCCCAAGAGATCAACATGACCAATGAAGCCATAGCTTTTCTTTGGTCTCCTCGCTTGTTGATTGCTTCATTCCACCATTTGCTGACAGATACCATCGAGCACCAAGATTGGGGTTGAGTGGTGTAGCCCGACCTACCTAGTAATGGTGTTTGCGTAAACAACTCGAAGCATCAGTACTCACAGAAGTATACAGTCAATTTGTAGCGATCCCGTTTATGACATACAAAGATACAAATAGAAACCTACATCAACTAATGTAAGAAATCAAAAGCCCCAGCTAGCTATCTAGTGGTAAGTCGTCAAATCGCCACTGGTATACGCTCCTCGTCCTGAACCTCTCCTTTTTCTGGTGCTTCTTTCCGCATATGAATTCAGCATCACTAGGGTGAAAAATGCCATAGCTGCCGTCGCAGAAGGAACAATCCTTTTTGAAGCGTTGCAGCGGGTTTTCTGCAAACACGAATGAATTAAGAAGGACAAAAAAGAAAGTTAAAACAGTAGTAGTAGTACACTAGTACTGTATAATATATGGAGTAGCACAAGTTGTTAGTTATCGAGTTATACATACCCAGTATGGTGCAGGTTTCAACGAAAGGAGTGTTGAGGCGGTCGTAGTGTATCTCGGCGAAGAAGCGTTGTTCGGAGGCGTCAGGCGGAGCACCCCTCCTGCGAGCCAGAAAGTTGACATGGATCCAGATCTCGTCTCTGAAGCCCACGCGTGAAGATTTCAGAGGCTTCACAGCATCATACTCTGCACCCTGAAAACCATACAGTAGATAACAAGGATTCAGACCACAGCATCACCACCATCAGCAACTGATCGAAATTACTCATGCAAGCAAAGGGTTGTTCGCTGATCTGTTACCGGGTTGACGGAATTGTAGTGGCGGAGGGCGCTTTGGACATGGGGGCGAGCCATGGAGGCGTCACGCTCTCTGTATGCAATGTATGTTAATTGTTAATAACATGTCATTCTCCAACGAACAACACAGATTATTCAATATTGGAGCGAGGGAGTAAAAGAAGAAGAATACTCTTTGGTGGGCATGCTGTCGGCGCGCACAACACGGTGTGGATACTTGCGCTCGTACTCGTCCAGCCATCTTTGATGAGAGGTGCCGCCATGTCTGCCCTTCAAGAGAGCTGCGGCGGCGATGGCCGAAGAGACGGCAACAGCAGCGCAGGAGAAGGAAGATCCCATGGATGCGGTTGAGCAATTGGCAAACGCTGCGAGACAAACAATAAATAGTATAGGAGAGGCAACGAGGTCCCGTTCAGGTCGGACCCTTGGCAACAGAGTCCCAATCGGATCGGTAATCCCAACCCAATTTATCCCTTGTGTGGATGTAAATCGAATCCCAATCTGATGGCTGCAGGAATGAATCGAGATAGGATGGAAACAGTTCGGACCGGGGATCCCGGGTCAGGTCGGGAGGGGTGAAATTGGGGGTGGCCGGATGGATCGTCGCCGGTGAGAGCTAGAAGCAACGGAGGATGGCCACGCCTGACTGGCGCGAGGACTGGGACATAGGGCTATCTATCTATCTATCTATCTATACTATAATTTTTATTAAGGTGGTTTTTGTCTCTGTTGTCCGTCCTAGAAAATTTTCGTCCGTTGTACAGTTGACCGCGTCCGAATGCGAGACACATACATATAGAATTATAATAAATCTCATCGTATGTTGATTGTAGCGAGTACAAGGAGTATATATAATGCCGGAGTCACAACCGACTCAGCCAAAACCCTAACCGACTCGGCCAGCCTAACCAACTTGTATTACAAGACAAACTCACAATCTAACACCCCCCGCAGTCTCAGCGTGGGGTTTAACAACGTTGAGACTGAATCGAATGTCAGTAAAAGGTGCAGTAGCAAGAGCCTTGGTGAAGATATCAGCAAATTGCGTTGTGGCAGGAACATGTAGAACCCGTACTTGGCCCAAAGCAACCTTCTCCCGAACAAAGTGGATATCGATCTCGATGTGCTTGGTGCGACGATGTTGCACTGGATTGCTAGACATGTATATAGCTGAAACATTGTCACAATAGATAATTGTTGCTTGGTGAATAGGACGGTGCAACTCCGAAAGTAGCTGGCGCAGCCAAACCGTTTTAGCAACCGTGTGTGCAACCGCCCTATACTCAGCCTCTGCAGAAGACCTTGAGACTATAACCTGTCTTTTTGAGGACCAAGAAACCAAATTATTACCAAGAAAAACACAGTATCCGAACGTAGATCTACGAGTATCTGGACAACCAGCCCAGTCGGCATCGGAATATGCTGTCAAAGTAGTAGGAGAGGAAGAATTAATGTGAAGACCGTGATCAAGAGTACCTTTGAGATATCTAAGAATACGTTTGACATGGTTATGATGTGGGACACGGGGATCATGCATATAGAGACAAGCTTGTTGGACAGCATAAGAAAGCTCAGGACGGGTAAGAGTAAGATATTGTAGAGCACCTACAAGACTGTGATAAAGAGTAGGATCGGAAAAGGACTCACCATCAGCAGAAAGTTTAAAAGATGTATCAACAGGAGTACGAGAGGGCTGACAATCATGCATCCCTGCCCGCGAGAGAAGGTCAAGAACATATTGTCGTTGGGATAGAAAAATACCATTGGAATTGCGAGTGACAGAAATACCAAGAAAATGATGTAAGTGACCTAGATCAGTCATGGAGAATTCGGTGTTTAAAAGAGAAATAATATGGTTGAGAAAAGGGGTGGAGGAAGCTGTGAGAACAATATCATCAACATATAGAAGTAAATAAGAGGTTTGTGAATTTTGATTGTAGACAAAAAGAGAGGAATCAGAAAGAGAGGGAACAAAGCCTATAGTTTGGATGAAAGTAGAAAAACGTTGAAACCATGCTCGTGGGGCTTGTTTAAGGCCATAAAGAGATTTTTGGAGAAGACATACGTGATTGGGTAGATTAGGATTTTCGAATCCAAGAGGTTGTTGACAATAGACTGTTTCATGAAGGCTTCTATGAAGAAACACATTTTTAACGTCGAGTTGATGAATAGGACAAGAGGAGGAAATGGCAAGACTAAGGACAGTACGAATTGTGCTTGGCTTAACAACAGGAGAAAAGGTTTCATCATAGTCAATTCCATGTTGTTGAGAGAAACCCCGACAAACCCATCTGGCTTTATAGCGAGCAAGAGATCCATCCGAGTGGAATTTTTGGCGAAAGACCCATTTGCCGGAGACAATGTTTGCACCATGTGGTCGGGGAACAAGTTGCCAAGTGTCATTTTGCAATAGAGCTTGAAACTCATCTCGCATGGCCGAGGACCAATGAGGATCTAGAAGAGCAGCTTTGTAGGTACGAGGAATAGGTGAAATTTGGGATTCGGCAAGAAGAGTGAGGCGTTCTTTAGGTTGAAGGCGAAAACCAGACTTAGCACGAGTGCGCATAACATGGTCATTGCTAGGAGCAGTAGTAGGGATGGCACATGAGGGTAAAGGAGCAGAGGAGGTGCCCAACGCAGCGGAACGATCAGGCACATGCGATGTTGCGTCGGTAGAGTTTGGAGCCTAAATATCTGCCGCGGCAGAGGGTTCAGCAGGCTCAGGAGCGGCAGGGAGGTCTGCCGCGGCAGAGTTTTGCATTATTTCATGTGCCGCGGCAGGGGGTTGGGTCGGTTTTGCCGTGACTTGGGGCTGTAAGTTGGTGACGCTAGGGTTGTATAGGAGGGGATGTAGGAAGCTAGGGGAGTGATTTGGAGGTGTTGGTGAGATAGGTTCAGGAGAAGGTGACCGAGTAGCAAAAGTAAAGGTTGTTTCATCGAAAGTGACGTGACGGGATATATGGATGCGACCATTGGAAAGATCTAGACAGCGATATCCTTTATGCTCGTCGGAATAACCGAGAAACACGCAGGGGATGGAGCGAGAAGATAGTTTATTGGGAGTGGTGGCGTATATGTTGGGGAAACAAAGGCAACCGAAAACTTTTAACTCGGAATAATTGGGGTGGCTTAGGAAAAGGGAGTAGAAGGGTGTTGTTTTAGGGTTAACAGTGGAGGGTCGGATGTTTAAAAGAAAAGTGGCCGTTCGAAGAGCTTCTGTCCAAAACGTTGGTGGCATAGATGATTGAATTAGAAGGGTGCGGACTATATCA
Source organism: Avena sativa (assembly GCA_916181665.1). Classification (NCBI taxonomy): domain Eukaryota; kingdom Viridiplantae; phylum Streptophyta; class Magnoliopsida; order Poales; family Poaceae; genus Avena; species Avena sativa. The sequence goes on from OV702294.1 coordinate 97,807,719, forward strand.
TTAAGAGTACGGAGAGATCGTTCTGCCTTGCCGTTTTGGGGAGAAGTGTAGGGACAAGAAAAACACAACAGAATTCCATGTTGAAGAAAAAGGTTTCGATTTTTAATGTTGTTGAATTCACGGCCATTGTCACATTGGAGAACCCGAATGGGTAGAAAGAAGTGTGTGGAAACATATCGTTGAAAATGGAGAAAGGTGGTGTGTACATCTGATTTGTGCTTGAGAGGAAACGTCCAAATAAAATGAGTAAAGTCATCTAGAATAACAAGATAGTATTGAAAACCAGAAATACTAGTGTGAGGAGAGGTCCATATATCACAATGTAAAAGCTCGAAAGGAAAACTGCTATAGGAACTAGAAGAACTAAAGGGAAGACGCACATGTTTGCCTTGTTGACACGACTCACACACTAAGGGATCATGAAGATCTTTATTACATGGAAGACAAAATTCACTAAGCAAATTTGAAGTGGTGACGACATTGGGGTGGCCTAGACGCTGGTGCCAAAGGTGGACGGAGGCCATCATGGAGGAGGGGGGACGTGCGGCAGGAGCTCCATGGATAGAATAGAGATCACCAGAGCTATTGAAGCATGCGATCTCCTCCTTGGTTCAAAGATCCTTCACAGATAGACCAAAGGGATCAAATTCAATAGAGACAAGATTGTCGGAGGTAAATTTGCGAACAGAAATTAAGTTTTTGATAAGAGCAGGAGCAACAAGAACATCGCGAAGTAAAAGGGGTTTAATGGGTGTGGGTAATTGAGTGTGACCGGTGCTATAGATTGGAATAGCGGAACCATTGCCTAGGGTAATTGAAGAAAAAGGAGAAGAGGTGCAATTTGACAGCATAATATGCGAATTAGACATGTGACTAGAAGCACCAGAATAGAAAATACAGTCCATACCTGATGCTTCCTGGGCAACAAAATTGTTCATGGCCTGCAAGAAGGCGGCTTGGTCCCAATGGGGTGTTGGTGAAGGCAGTAGAGGCGGAGCCGTCGATAGTGGCGGAGCATGCAGCGTGTAGGAGACTGTCGGAGCAGATGGCAGTTGAGGCTGCATGTGGTAGAGCCCGTCGGAGGCAGCAGCAACTCGAGGCCCGGATGACTGTAGCCGAGGCGGCACGGAAAGGGCTCGACGCAGCGGCTTGGGATGCAGGCGGCGTAGGTGTACAAGCGGTCGACGCAGACGGCAGGCAAAACGCAGCCCGCAGCGCGCAGTTGGGCGTCATCTCTTCTCCACCTCACCGAGAGCACCCTGAAGCAGCACCGTCGGGCGCCGGTGACATCTGCCGCCATGACCTCAAGTACTCCTGAGCGCGGGAATCACGCTGCGGTGTTGTACCTTCTTCGTCACTGAAGATCGCAAGCTAGAGCAGCTCAGTTCGTCGCCAAGAGCATCAGATGCTGCACACATCCGTGCGCGTCAGCGTCCTCCACTTCTCTGCATCGACTCCGGATCTCCTCCGCCCTTGCCGCGGTCATCCTGGACCTCAAAGTGATGAGTGATGACCCTGTCATATTCCCCTTCTCCCCCGTCATCCTCTTGTCCTGCACCTACTCCCTTCCTTCCCCCGGCCGCAGTACCTTACCGCCACGACAGTTGTTTCGTCAGTCAACCAGGAAATCCGCCTCTGTTTCCTACAATATAGCGACCATCACAGTCTACGTCCAACGAGTTTATTCATTTATATATCTTCCTCTATGTACCATCTACCGTATCCGAAAACTTCGTCTCAATCGGATCAAGGACGAGTTGGCAATCGTCCGGCGAAGATCGGAGTAGCTAGCTGTTTATCGCGCGCACGAGTTTCAGTTTCGTCAAAGAGTTCCTGATGGATTTGTGAGAATGCCCCTTTCTTTTCTCAACCCAAACCCCTCTGTTGTCGTGCCAGTTGGCGGGCCGGGCCTGTTCCCAATCTGTCGCATGCGTGCAGCAAGCTAAGCCGCAGCCCAGTTCCTTGCGGTGGCCTACTTCTTTATGCTTTTTTTTCGACATGCAACTCTTTTAAAAATTCAAATACTAAAATAATTCATAATTTGAAATCTGTTCATAATTTGAAAATACTTCCAAAATGAAAAGTGAATATTTTTCAGATATGAACTCAAATGCATTTTCAAAATTTTGCAATGTCACCCCTAACTATTCAAACTAATGACAATTTCCCCTTTTTCTATTTAAAATGCAATTACAAATCACTTTTAATTGATATTTCAAAATTTGATAAATGATATATGTTTTGAGATCAGAGAAATTCAAAGATTAATAAAATGCTATACAAAATAATTTTGGACAATTAAAATTAAAATCGAAAGTGGCTAAATGCGTAAACTTATCTGAATTTATGAGGGGGAAATGGCAAATCTTTCTTCAATGCGTCGATGCAATTTTTTTGTAGAAAAAAGGGGGAACAGATTGGGGTTCAAAATATAGATGGATCTTTCATTCATTGTTGTTGGACAAGTTGAGAGGCGGTTCAGTTTTTATTTTCAAGACGGTTCAATTGCAGTCAAAAAAAATGTAATGTGGATACGAAGTTCAATTTTATTCTATGCATGTTTGAGCTATTTTATCTGACTTGGTTTTTGAGCTATTTTGTTAGTGGTTGGCAAATTAGGTTTTGTTTCGTAGCAACGCACATGCCTGCCTAGGCTCGTGGAGGCGAAGCTGATGCGGGATATGGTGCATGGCCTCGCCTACCTCGATGGCGCACAATGCTAGGACACGCTAGAAAACAAGCAAGAAGGGAAGCATTTTGCAGACATGCATCATTGGTTCGCAAGTGGAGGAGAGGAGGAAGCTGCTGCGGTAGACATGGGCCAGGACTGCTCGATGGCGCAAGATCCGGCGTCGCAGAAGTAGGGGTCGATACCAGAGATGGACATGCCTGACGAGGGTGCTCGCATGGCTGGAGTTCCGGTGTCGAGTGTTGTGAGAATAGGTGGAACGGATCTAGGTTTGATCGCTACTCGTTCCTTAATAAACCACTATAATGCAATATCATTTTTAAATAAAATATTTTATATTTGTGGTATAATATTTTTGTGATTTTATATGCCGTAGTAACGTACGGGCATTCAGCTAGTATATAGAGGGAATACAGAGGGAAAAAGATCCAGCGAGTATCGGTGGAACGGACGAACAAGGGCCGGCCGGCGTGGATCGGAGCGGCGAGGGTTCGTTCGCAATCTGCAGGAGTGAATTGTGTGTGTAGACGGAAGGATAGCGGAAATTCTCGAGCAAACCGTGCTCACAATAATAAATACATAATAAAGCCCGCGCGGTTAAACCTAGGAGGTGCCGCTTTTTTTACTAGGTATTCATGGGCATACATTACTCGTATTTTTATAACGGTAACAATACAAAAATGATATATATACAAATAAAATAAAAAAACAAACGGTTGGACAGATACTAAGAACCCAAATCCTTCGCTGTTGTCGGAGAGGAAGAAGATCACCAATAGCTAGTTCATACTTTAGCACTAAAGAAACCCCTAGCCATGAGACGTTAACGAGCCGCAATTACTACTAGCCCGTAAGACTAGATCATATGCTGCTGCTAAGGAAAATCGGCCGGAGAAGCCCTCTAAGCATCTTCAACGCCGGATCTAGGGCCAACGCCACCCCGCATATCAAGCGGCCGGATCCTCTACCATCCACCACAAGCCAGTAGCAATCCGCATCGCCGCACTCCAAGGCTGCCATGACCAAATAGGCGACGAGATCAACACCATACAAAGTCGTAGCACACGCTCGGCAAAAACCATATCCCACGGGCTTCTCGATTTCGCAAACGTCGCCGAGATGGGGTTGAGCCGGGTACCTTTATTCAATGTAGCGCATCCACCGTCATCTGAGTTGCGCCACCACGACACCACAAAAACGCTAACTTTAGGGACCTTGATGAACGCCGAGCAAGTTTCTACAACCGAATTGCGCCGCCTGTTCAACATCCTCCACCTATCTTCAATCTCCTTGACGGCGAGGATGATGGCCAAGTGCTCAGCGTTGTTGTCCTGGAGGAGCTCGTCGATGTTCGAGTCGTCCAAGGAGGAGGAAGAGTCCTCGAAAAAAATAAGTCGCTCTCGCTCAGTGAAGAATTCATCTGACGCAAACACGAACGGTCGTCAAAATCCATGGGCGACCGAATGATCCCGAGTGAGGAGATCGAAGGAGGCCATACCTTGGCGGGGAACGGCTGCCGCAACGAGCGATTCGGTCGACTTCGGCGGCGGGACCTCGCAGGGCTGCTATTCTAGCTCCGGGGTGGCAGGATCTATAGGCCTAGGTGCAGCATGGACGTGAATTGCACCGGATCTATCGGCCTAGGACGGGCGGCGAGGCGTGGATCGGCAGTGGTGGCGGGCAGACAAAGGAGAGGGTATGGGGAAAATCAGCGCGCCAGGAATCACAGGGGCAATCGGTTTCACGCTCGGTTCGCCCCTCGCTCCTCGAATGTACCGACCATCGGGGGGAATTCACGGTCACCCTCAAAATAAAGTAAGGGCCGACACCTAAGGGCATCTCCACCGGGTCGACCCAACCCTTCCGAGCGCGTCTGAACTCGTCCACACGGACGCGCGGGACGTGCGTGGTGCCCCAGCGGCGCGACCCATCGGGATGAACGCGTAAGATTTGACCCATCCATGCACCAAATCTGGGCAACGGTTGCATCGGCCCGGACGCACGCGGACAGAGGGCGTGTCCTGCCCATTGGTACCGCTGGCCCACCTATCAGTCACCGCTTATCGCGGCATTTATTCAGACGTGGGCAACGGCATCGATTCAGACGTAGTCGCGGCAAATATTCAGAGGCGCTGGCGAAAGGCTGACCGGCGGCAGCCTGCGCCGTCAATGGCGACGAGATGACATGTTGAATGACTGGACGCCGTCTGCGTTTCTGTGTCGGCATTTATGGCGAAGGAGCGGGAAGCTGTGTGCGTTCACGGGCGAAGGGGCTATTTAACCCTACACATGTCGGTGCTGCACTCCTCACCTCTTCCCATCGTAGCCCTAACAGCTGCCGCCACCAACGATGAAGACTCCGCCGTGGCTGAAGAAGGGGAAGAGCAAGAACAACCACGAGGCGTTCGACTCTAACAGCCAGCGCTCCCGCCTACCGGCCTTTCTTCGTGGCGCATCGTTGCCTCCTGCGACGTGGACAGAGGAGTTCAGGGGCCGCCCCGTGGGGGACTACCCGCCACCATGGGACCGGCGCAACCGGCAGTACTTCCGTGTTGTGGAGTGCGGGTGCAGATAGAGGGAGGGCCGAGGCATCAAGCACACGAATGTCTTCCTCCCCACCGGCTGGCACCTCATCCGGGACCCTGTCCCGATGCCGCCCATGCCCAAGGCGGGCAAAGGGCCGAAGGAGGAGATCCGCTGCCGGATTAGCAACCCCCCACAGTCCCAATGGTGGGAGAGGGGCTTCTAGTGCGAGGACTTCTGGGTGAAGTTCCTTGAGTGGGAGCACAAGGCGTGGCGCGCCACCACCATCTGCCACAACCTGTAGACGGGGGAGGTCTACCCCATCCCCGACATCGACTCGGACGACGAGGGCGCCTTCAACCACTGGAATCAAGCAAACATGTAACAGATCTAATTGTAAACGGTGTTTCAATGCTTAGAAACAAGGCCTAGGATCATTACTTTCACTAGTGTACACTCTCATATAAATATATTCTCTTCATGATTCTACCACGAACTACTCTTCGGTTGAACACTCTAATCCATGGTAGGGCTATAACAACACTCCTCAAAGTCCGCCTTCCCCATCTGGATAACCCCACGCTGTCACCTTGAGCGCTAGACGGTTCCAACAAACACCACAATTTCATAGACATCCAACTCCAAATATAACTCATGATAAGTATTTGTAAACTCTAGCCTAAGTGCCACCACGGCGTGCACGCTGTCACTTTCACACACGTGGGAAGAGCCGGAGATCTATTAAAGCACTTGAGTATTTATGTGGACTCTAGCCTAAGTGCCACCACGACGTGCACGCTGTCACTTTCACACATGCGGGGAGAGACGAGATCTATTAAAGCACCTGAGTAGCAGAGCAGATCTACTTGATTACAAAGCTCATGACCACAATATGATCATGCATAGAGAGAGAGATGAACACATAGCTGCCAGTAGAACCCCTTAGCCTCGAAGGAGAACTACTCCCTCCTCATCATGGGAATCAGCAACGATGATGAAGATAGCGATGGAGATCGAGGGAGATGGTGGTGGAGATCAATGGAGATGGCTCCGGGGCACTTCCCGTCCCGGTAGGGTGCCGAAACAAAGACTTCTGTCCCCCGAATCTCCCCTTCGGTGGTGGCGGCGCTGCAGAGGTTTTTATGGATGTATGATGGATTATTTAGGGTTTTATCATCGGGGGCTTCTTATAGGCGAAGGGGCAAGGCGAGGAGGCAGCCAGGGGGCCCACACCCCCTGGTGGCGCCACCAGGGGCCACCCGCGCCACCATAGGGTGTGGCCGCCCTGGTGTCCCCCTCCATCTCTTCTTCGTGTTTCCGTGTTGCTCCGGGAAAAATAGGCAGATTGGCTTTTGTCCCATCCAATTCTGATTTTTTAGCTTGTCTGAAACAAAAAACAGCAGAAAACAGACAACTGGCACTGTGGCATCTTGTCAATAGGTTAGTTCCATAAAGTATAAAAAAATACCTCAAAGTATAGATAAAACATAAGACAAATGATATAAAACAAGCATGAAGCATAAAAAATTATAGATACGTTTACGACATATCATAATTCATGCAACTGAATAATTACTTCTCGAGACCGTGCGAGAATATTCACGCGAGCGCACGCGCTATGCATGTGTGTGGTGCAGCCCTATGTGTGTCTCTACCATTTTACATGTAACCAAGAGCTCTCCTCCCTGACTTGCTCGTGTGGCGTTCCTCGTTTTCCTCCGAGTCGGCAACGGCGACGGCGGGTATTTTTCCCTCCCTCGCGTCAAGCGGGGCGGTTTCTGTTGGTGGCTGGTCGTTTCTAACTGCTGTGACTACGTAAGAGCTGGTGGTGTTGTCCTTCTCTATTTCAATACCGATCTAGATTTCTAAGTTCTGCTTAGATCTAGATTGATTTTCGGAGTCTGACCGAGGTGGTGTGTAATCTATTCGTTTTGGAATTTCTCTGCTGTTCTGTCTGGGTGCAATGAAAATATTGGCTTGGAATTGTCAAGGCATGTGTAATCCCTCGGCAGTTCGCGCGCTTCTGGTGATGCAGGAGCGTCTCAAACCGAATGTACTTTTTCTGTCTGAAGCACATCTGTGTAGAGTTTAGACAGACCGTCTACGTGTCAAGTTGAGTTTTGATGAGATGCTGGTGGCTGAAAGTGATGGGAGAGGTGGAGGACTAGTGATGTTCTGGAACAACGAGACAGTTGTGACCTCCAAAGAGGTAACTGATAATTTTATTGATATCATGATCAACGAGCATAGTGATTTCGAATGGCGGCTCACTGGCATTTACGATGAGCCTAGTAGTGATAGGAAGCATCTCACATGGGGATATATCCGATCATTGCATGCAGTTGTTGATCTTCCATGGGTGATGCTAGGAGACTTTAACGAGATTTTGTAGAGCGCTGAGAAGGAGGGAGGTAACGCTCGACCACAAAGATGCATGCAAGCGTTTCGAGACACGCTGAGTGAGTGTAATTTGGAAGATATGGGCTTCACGGGCGATATCTTCACATGGCGTCGTGGGAAGATCTGTGAGCGGCTAGACCGGTCAGTATGTGACCATCGATGGGATGCTATGTTCCCTTTGTATGGAGTGGTCAATCATGATTTTGACAAATCAGATCATAGACCGGTATTGATCGATACTAATTTTAATTCAGGACTACAAGTAAGAAATATTAGGGGTCCACTGAAATTTGAAGCAAGATGGTTGTGTGAGGAGTCAGTCGAGGATATTATCCAGTCTGCATGGGAGAGAGCGAAGGACCTCCATGCCGATTCCTCCCTTAGTGATCATACGAGGGAGGTTCATGAGGTTTTGCACCATTGGGATAAAGAAGTGCTAAAGGGGCCGATGAGGAGATTGCGAGAACTACAGAAAGAATTGAATGAAATTTTGTCCGGTCCTCTATCAGATGAGGCTGTGGCAAAGCAAAAACAGGTCCAACTAAAGATGAAGAATTTGCTAGAGCAAGAAGAACTTTATTGGGTGCAAAGAGGCAGGGTAAACTGGTTGCGACATGGAGACCAGAATACTGCATTTTTCCATCGATTTGCATCGGGAAGACGCAAAAGGAACTTTATTAAGCAACTAAAGAACAATGCAGATGTCCTGATTGAGGAGCAAGACCAATTACTATCTTTGGCTTCTGGTTATTTTGAGGAACTTTTTTTATCTGAGGTACAAAACCCTGATCAGAGTGTCATTGATAAAGTCCAGCCTATAGTTTCTCATGCAATGAATAGTATCTTGCTTGCGCCCTATTCTAGGGAGGAGGTTAAAAAGGCCATGTTTAACATTGGGGATCTCAAGGCGCCAGGCCCTGATGGCCTTCACGCAATTTTCTACAAGAGGTTTTGGCACATTATTGGAGAGGACCTGACAGATGAGGTCCTTATTGCAGTTAATTCTCGGATTATACCGCATGGATGGAATGACACAACAATTGTATTAATTCCGAAGGTGGAGAATCTTGAATATATTACCCAGTTCCGCCCCATTAGCCTTTGTAACGTGGTCTATAAGGTGATCTCCAAGCTGATTGCTCATAGACTCAAAACATTACTGCCAGAGATTATATCGCCGACCCAAAGTGCCTTTGTACCAGAGCGTTTAATCACTGATAATGTGCTTGTTGCTTATGAGTCCTATCATGCAATCAAGAACAAAAGACGGGGAAGTTTGTAACTTGTGCGATCAAACTTGATATGCATAAGGCGTATGATAGGGTGGAGTGGTGTTTTATGAAAAGGATCTTGCTGAGACTTGGTTTCGTTCCAGAGTGGGTGGAGCTGATTATGGCCTATGTGACTTCTGTTCGTTATCAAGTGCGCCTTAATAATGGTTTATCTGAATATTTCTGCCCGACTAGGGGGTTGGGGCAGGGGGATCCTTTATCCCCCTACCTATTCTTGTTATGTACCGAAGGACTAACAAGTTTGTTGAGGTTTGAGGAGGCCGCAGGGAATCTAATGGGGGTGAAAGTATGTAGAAGTGCACCGACGGTTTCTCATCTTCTCTTCGCCGATGATTCCCTCATATTGATGCGAGCCGATACAAGCAATGCCACATGTTTGCGTCGGGCCCTTGATGATTATTGTGCAGCATCTAGCCAATTGGTGAGTGACAACAAATCATCAATTTTTTTAGCCCATGTACTGGTGTTGACACAAGAGCTGAGGTATGTTCTATATTGAATATCATGATTGAATCTCTAATGGACAAATACATTGGGCTTCCCCCCTGTGGGTGTTGATAAATCTGATTGCTTTATGCACCTAATTGAGAGAGTGATAAAATTTTTAAGTGGATGGAAGGAGAAGAATATGTCCTTTGGAGGAAAGGAGGCACTCATTAAAGCCGTCATTCAAGCTATTCCTGCATATGCGATGCCAGTCTTCAAGCTACCCAAACAGATCATTAAAGGGATAATCACCTTAATATCCCAGTTCTGGTGGGGAGATGATGATCAGAAGAAGCACATGCACTGGTTTGCGTGGTGGAAGATGTGTGTGTCCAAGAAGGAAGGTGGTATGGGTTTTAGGGATTTACATTGTTTTAATTTGGCCATGCTAGCCAAACAATGTTGGAGATTAATTTCTGATCCGGACTCTATATGTGCTTCTGTCCTGCGGGCTAAGTATTTTCCGGATGGTGATATTTTGAATTGTCAGCTCAAAAAGGGGAGCTCTTATACATGGCAGAGTATTTGGGCTGGAATTCAAACTTTTAAGAGAGGACATATTTGGAGAGTTGGGGATGGCTCTCAAATCAATATTTGGGATGATCCGTGGATCCCAAGTAGTCCAAACAGGAAAGTTATGACAAGGAGAGGGAACATTGTGTTTTCAAAGGTCTCATATTTTATTAACCAAGAATCGGGAGGTTGGGATGAACAACTATTACGTGAGATGCTTTGGCCTATTGATGTTCAGAGAATTCTGAATATCCCCTTAGCAGCGGGTATGATGAATGACTTTGTATCTTGGCATTATACGAAAACTGGAGTGTTTTCAGTTCGGTCTTCCTACCATGTAGAGTGGGAGCATCAGCATGGCAGTAAATTAAGGCGTACGACCAGTTTTGGGTCATCATCGGCGTCTCCAGTGTGGAGGACGATTTGGTCCTTGAATGTGCCAGCAAAGATCAAGATACATTGTTGGCGTGCATTGCTTGGTGCAATTCCGTGTAATGGTGTTCTCGCAAATAGACACATGCAGCTCCCGATGTCCATTATGCAGATCAGATTGTGAGAGTATTCGGCATGTCCTATTTTTGTGCCCAAGAGTGAAAGAGATATGGGCGTTTCTTGGAATGGAGGACTTTATATCACATGTGTGCTCAAACGACTCCGAGGGGTCTTCGGTCCTGATCTCATTGCTGCGAGACAGATCAGCGATATCTCCAAAACATGGTGAAATTGATCGAAATGACCTGCTGGCTACAGGTATCTGGTACGTATGGTGGGAATGGAGGCAAGCGACAAGAGGGGAAATGCTACAGTCCCATGTATGTTCAGCGCAGTCTATCGCAGTCCTAGCAACGAATTATTCACGGACAAAGAAGAAGCACCAAGGCATTGTCAGGTATGGATGAATGCGGCCAAGGGAAGGATTCGTTAAGCTTAATGTGGATGCAGGGTTTAACCTCGATTCAGGTACAGGAAGTACAGGTGCAATCCTACGCGACGAAAAGGGTTTTTTCTTGGCTGCCAGTAGTTGTGGCATACCTTATGTCTCTGATGCATCCACGGCGGAGGCTCGAGCGCTTCGAGATGGTTTGATCCTTGTGGGCCAGATTGGATGCAATAGGCTGGAAGTCAATTCGGAGTGCCAAGATGTGATCGAGGTGATGCAAAATGGGGATAGATCATATGGACCTGCAGCAGCAATTTATGAGGAATGCTTGTCTCTTTGTCATAGTTTCGTTTCGGTCCTTTTTATGCATTGCCCTAGGGAAGCCAATGTAGCGGCAGATAGCTTAGCTAGACATTCAGAGGGATCTATGTCGATGTTTGGTGAGGATCCCCCTGATTTCGTAGTTTCTATTCTATCAGATGATGTATCTATTATGCTAAAATAATAAAGTATAGCCATGTTGGCTTTCCCTCGGAAAAAATCTCACCTTATAACTTGCTCCAAACTCTCTTCTCTTAGCAATATATGGGACTAAAGTTTGGACATGCTTTTGTTCCTCAGGCTTTCCTTATTATCATAATTTCGCAATGGGCTATACGACCTGAAATGGGCCACATCGTAACCGCGGTCCATTAAGTCACCGGTGGACACTATTTTGACAGCGCATTTTGTCACTTGCCTGAGTGTCTGCATTTAGTTCAGGTGCATGTCTCTACTTATATCATGCGCACTTGATTAAACTTGCATGGTACTACTAATTGCACACTTGATTAAACTTGCATGGAGTAGCAAGAAAACTGAACCTACTTTCTCCTAATTAAATACTAATTACGAGAGCTTGACATTAATTGTTTCTCACTTCTGCAGCTCCGGCGTTCGAACTACTTCGCATGAGCTATATAATATGAATTATATAATACAAAAATTATACCATTAGAAAATATAATATTTGATGTTTCTAATAATATAATTTTTATCATATGTAACTTATGCTAAGTTAATTAATTTGTCAATCTAGAAATACGTGTAAGTTTTATAAACCGAGAAGGACGGAGTAGGGTAGCATGTAGCAAAAGAAACTCATACGTTGTGAGGGCATGTTCAATAGTACAACCAACTAATAGCTATAAGAAGATGTTACATCATTTATAACATTATGTATATTCATTCATACAATAGTGTTGGCTATTACATTTTTGTTTTCTACAACTTTCACTCTATCTCTTTCTTCGTATTTATTATATTTTGCCTAGGGGCACGCGTGGAGGCGAGCTCTTGCACGTATTTATTATATTTAACATACAATCAGTTACATGAGGATAGTGTACAACACGTATATATACAGGAGTCCTAAACACATACTCTATCAACATGCATACATGGGTGTCCATCACCATTCGTCTGATCTTTTTGGTCGTAACATTGACGGGTTAAGTTAGAAATGCTTGATTGGGAAGCAGATTGCAGCGAACTAACCACGAGAATTTTAATTTGAACGGATTCATTTTTATACAATATGTTCAAATCCAGTCATATATATGGAGTATTAATTTGCATGGTCGATTGCTCTTGTTCTCTTGGCCAGTGTTTAAGAGGGTTATTATAGTGGCACTGCTCTTGTTGTCTTGACAAGTGTTGTCGACGTGATTGAAATGGCCGACTGACTGTACACTGGTAGATAAAATCTTCTGTTCTTGTTATTTTGGCAAGAAATAAAGATGGGCCTTGCGTGGCAGAGTTGCTATTTACGGTATCCGTTTTGCCTGGGTCCATTTGACATAGTAAAGACCGTTTTAGGTGTTTTTATATTGCTTTTAAGATTTCAAATTTTACAGGATTTGTTAGAGTTGATCGTAACCAATTTGATGCACTCCCTTCGTCCTAAAAGAATGTCTTAAATTTGTTAAAATTTGGATGTATCTACACACTAAAATGTGTACAGATTCATTCAAAATTTAGACAAATTTGTGATATCCTTTTTTAGAACGAAAAGAGTATATATGTTGTTTATCTTTTTAATAAATTTGGTCAAAACTAAAAAAAATTGCAAAATTCCTGGCTCATCTATCACTGGACCAAGACAGAGCTTGTCGTAGTAGACAAACGGAAAGATGTCGTGCTAAGGTCCCAAAGACTAATGCACCCGACCAGCAATCATCTTCAATAACGATAAGCACAGATCAGAAGATATTAATCTAAAACCACACCAACGAACATGAAAACCGACAGATACTACGAGATTCATCAGACACATAACTCCACGCGCTCTCCACAGATATTAGACACACCACCGGAGCGAGGATACAACAGAGAGAACATTATTCTGACTTTAAAACATGACTGTCGTCTCAACGTTTCAAAAAGACATTGAAAAACATACTAAAAACAAACGAAAACCCTCACGTCGACACGAAACCGTGGTCCGCTACGCCTCTAAATCCAGGCCATCTCTGCGTGCATTGTAGCTACGTACTAATCCTAGGACAACTTAATTACTTCACGTACACGTGCACATTGCTCGCGTTTGAGACTACCTTAGCTAGCTATAGCTAGATCGATTTTCTTTTCTTTTCTCTAGTGTTTTTCCGTCTACGGGAATCTCAAGAAAATAGAAGATGGGTGGCCGATTCATACACTTGATTGCATAGCTTGCAATTGCCACAATTTTACCATACTCTTTTTTGAACTCTCCGGCTTTGTGATTAGTAGTGTCGACAGTTATTACTGATTATGTATATATGGCTCCGCAGGCTGTATAATCTCTTGATTGAAGATAGTACAAGATTGTCAACCATAAATCCCGATACTTGTTGCGTGCGTCCATCTCATATTGTCTCTTTATGTTTAATTTTACTGTTAACTATCATTACCCTATATTTTAATGATGCCAAGAAAAGCACAAATCAGAACATTTTCGTAATTTAATTTTGTGATTTCATAGCAGGATCATATTCCTCGGTGTTTCCTCCCTTGCATGCGCATAAATCGGATCGGAGGTTGTATCATAAACGATTGGATGCAATTTTCCGATCTATGATCAGCTGGTACTCGTGCATCTATACTACTTATAAAGGAGTGAACATTATCTTTTCTACGGGTACCCCACGATATATCACAAACCCATTACCACCGCAGGATTAGGCCCACTAAATTGAATCTAACAGCCAATATTAACCAGATCTATTGATCGGTGTGCATTTAGCAATTTAGTTTGACGGACTGGTACTCATCCCGTAGAGATAATACTCCGCCCCGTCGAATTGCTAAGTCCGCGGAAACCGCAACCATTATCACGTCTCCGTCAAAATTTCTCCTTAATTTTCTCTTCTTACCCTTCTCACCTAGCCGAGAGCTTCCCCTTACCGCGACGTTCATGATCTCATCGCCCGCCCCGGCCCCGGGCCCCGCCCTAGGATCGCCTCCCTCTCTTCCTGTCCCATGGCGGCTCTGCTAGAGGTCGGCGCTGGGGACTGTCTCGGCTTCCTCCGGGAGTTCCACGCCTCGTGCGTACACCACGGCCTGCGGTTCCAGCCCAACGAGGATGGAGGCGGGGAGGAGGGCGGGAAGGTCGTGGGGAGTTCACGTCGGTGGAGATCACCGTGCTGCACCATGGAAACCACCAACGGACCTCACTCTGGCAGCCGGCCGCGCGGAGCATCGAAGGTGACATATTATGCGGCTGAGATTGCATTGTTCGGTGATTGTGCTCCACCTGTTTTGCACTACTCTACGGTGACAAGGAAGCTCCACCTCGACTGATTGCCAGGCTGCTGATTGCAACATACTTGAGACGGTGCCTAATTCAAACCCTTTTATTAGCATATGCACATAGACTGCAATGGGATGATGAATAGCAGAATAGGATATTGTACGTAGTTCAGCAAACAAGTATTATTCTGAATGTCATAGGTTACTAACAATGCATTGCATAAGAATTTTGTGAATACCTGATCTTTTTTTTGTGAATACCTGATCTTAATGCAGATAATTCAGGCTTTCCCATAGGCATATCAAGAACTCTTCGCCTCGAGCCATCGTCGCTCGCTGACGAAGGCCGACAATCGAAGCCCCGTCCAGATCAGGAGTCGCTGCTGAGGTTCGCTGTGCTCTCTCTCCCGTTGCACTTTCTGCATCTTTGTGCAATATTCTTATAGATTATCACATGCACGGAGCATAAGTTTAAGTTTCAGATTGGTATACTGAACAAGATACTATGTAGAAGAGTTCTCACATGCAGTATTTGCAAGTGTGTGTACACAAAGACTGATAACTACATGTGGTTGTAATAATCTTATCATCTATACCCGAGCCTTCTCTGCATGCATTGTCTAATAATTGTTCTTTTTAGATATGTTTTTTACATTTGATATGTTTTTTAATCATATCTAGATACTATGTTGCCAGTTTGTTTCATGGCATGTATCATCTAGGCCTTCTCTGAATAGCCTTCTTTGATAAAGTAGGAAAACAACACGAATGAAAATATTCAATACAAAGATCAGAGTGTTTGATGGTGATGAGGAAAGTCTTTGTGAGGTATAACTTCAAATTAGATTCTAAACTATATTTTTAGCTGTTGTTTTCCCTTCAAACAAGATGTAATGTTACATTTAAATATTAGTACATCAGCTGGAGTATTTGTCTACTGTATTGCTTATTCATTGCTATGTGTCGTAGATGTATTCAGTGCAACTTGGATCTTTGGAACTGACAACTACAGTCGCATATATGTATTTCATATTCACCTATATTTGTTCAGGATTGATCTCCACCACCTAATGCCTTTCGTCAATGGTGCAGCATCTCGCTGAAGCCCACTACAAATTCCTTTGAGACATGTATGACGACCATGACGTGGTCGTAGTTGCCGCTCGTCATATCTTCTTCTTATCAGCGTCCATATAACCTCCAGAAACCGCTGCCACATATACCGTTTGACGATACGAAGGTACTGGCTAACAAGGCTTCAGTTTAGCACTTCCACAACTAGGGAGACGAGTGCTTTACAGAGGTACATCCATGATTTATGAACTTGAGTTTAATATCTCAATCTATTGCAATAAGTTGTGAGTTCCTGATATGTTCATAGTTC
Organism: Avena sativa; assembly: GCA_916181665.1. Lineage (NCBI taxonomy): Eukaryota > Viridiplantae > Streptophyta > Magnoliopsida > Poales > Poaceae > Avena > Avena sativa. Next base: position 97,823,654 of record OV702294.1, read on the forward strand.
ACAAAATTATTTAGTTGTGAAGTTAGTAATAAATTGGTGTTTTAAGGTGAATCATGATGCGTTCGGGAGTACAAGTGAATGGACAGATGGAAGATGAATGGGAAATGGCAAAAGTTGTGGCATGGACATGAGGTGTGTTACCATGTGCCATTATGTCAGACTATATTGAAATGGAGCAATGGGGCACAAAACATTCAGTGCTTTGATATATCTTATTATTGTATTATTGTCTCTTATGCTTGAACTTATTAGTTATGCCTAGATGACAGTGGAAAGATGAATGCAGATGTAGCCATGAAAATAAAATAAGATAATAAATCATTAATTTTGCTTGTTTCGATCTGGAGATATATGACAATTATACATAGATATGCATGTCTTCTCGGTTCTAGATATATGACAATTGGACATAGATATGCATGTATTCTAGGTTCTTATTAGAGGACATTGATGTTCACTCCATAATGGTCAATAACACAGCTGCCACCTTGACAAGGGTTTGGCTTTAAATCTCTTCGGCTTGTCGCCTTGCTGATTTTTTGTTTTAGTCACATAAACATGTTTGCTCACGCCTTTTATTATTTTCAAATGTCCTCTAAATTCCTTTGCAAATTTATGAATGATCTTCCTACTTTATTTCGGGTAGGTTGAATGGATGATTCAATGTATATGTATTGCCACTGCCATGTAGGTTGATAGCTCGATGGTAAGTTTAATGTGAGGATACCGCCATATGACCATACGATTCTGGTATGCATAGCAAAAATATTTACGAAGCATATCAACAACTATATCTGAAGCATAAGTGTCCTCTGTCTTGCAGTTAGTCTTCAATGTATTTCTTTCTTTATAAAAAACGTCAATCTGTTCCTCGCGTATATCTTTTCTAACATGTCAATTCTTCTACGGTGCAGCTGTAGCATCAAAATATTAATTAACCAATTGCAGTTTAATTCCTTGGATTCTGATGCATATTCTTGTAGCAACAAGTGTGCGACCCTCTTGGACGGTGATGAAAATTCGCTTGGGGAAGCTTAACTTGGATTCCTGGTTTTGGGGTGGAGAAATCAAGATATCTACATCGTCCGTTTCGTGCATTGGCTATTTTCAAGTTCAGAAGAATTTATTGATGAACGTGAATATGAAAAACTTATTCTCTTTTTTAATGCTAGATAGACTATTCGTTATCTGAATAATGAGAATAATTAAACAGTTTCTCTTAAATTTTACTAAAGTTCTTGTACAACGATACATGTAGTTTTTACTACAGTTGAAATATGAATTTGATCAAGAGAAAGAAAGGAAGAATAAGAACATGTGATAACGAATTTCGGAGACAGATGTAATAGAGGGAGGATATAACGGGATATTGTACTATGGAGACGTGCGGTGCACGTACACACTAACTAGTATCATGAAGGATAGATAAGCTGGGTTGGGATTACCGGTCCGGTTAGGACTCTGGTTGCCGATGGTTGGACTTTCGGATCCGACCTGAACGCGACCCTGTTCCCTCTTCTATATCTATCGTCTTGCACCGTTTGCCAATTGCTCAGTAGCATACTCGCATCCATGGGATCCGCCTTCTCCTCCTCCTGTGTTGTTGTTGTATTAGACGAATATTTTGGGAGAACTAGCTCAACCCTTTTGGGGCGGCTGTCTTATATATTTATAGGAGGCCAAGTGATCCAATACGTGTACATACGCACAGGTTACAAAGACACGCTATACAAAGTCTAACATCCTCCCTCAATCTCAACTCACTCCTGGTGAAGCAACGAGGTTGAGATTGCGCCTACAGACCTCAAACAATGGCAAAGGTAGTGGCTTGGTGAAGATGTCTGCAAGTTGATCTTTTGAGGAGATGAATTTGATCTATAGTAGCTTCTGTGCGACGTGTTCCCTCACAAAGTGATAGTCAATCTCTATGTGCTTGGTCCGTACGTGGAACACCGGGTTGGACGATAGAAACGTGACACCAATCTTGTCGCACCATAGGGCCGGTGGATGAGGTTGGGAAACGCCTAACTCCTAAAGGAGGGACTCAACCCATATAGGCTCTGCAGTTGCATTGGCAACGGTCTTGTACTTGGCTTCTGTATAACTGCAAGAGACAGTGGCTTGCTTACGTGCACTCCAGGCGATCAAATTAGGACCCAAGAACACAACATATCCCCCGTGGAGCGCCTGTCGTCTAGGCACCCAGCCCAATCAGCATCAGAGAAAGCAGAGAGTACTCCTGATGAACTGGGTCGCAGGTGAAGACCGAAAGACGCAGTAAGGCTCACATAACGAAGGATGCGTTTAACAGCAGACCAGTGCACGTCAGTAGGGGCATGAAGATACTCGCAAGCCCTGTTGACTGCAAAGGACAGATCCGGACGCGTGATCGTCAGATACTGCAAGCCACCAACAATACTGCGGTACTCTGTCGCATCCTCAGGGGACAAAGGAGCACCATCAGCAGCCGAGAGCCTGTCAGTGGAGGACATAGGTGTGGGCGACGTCTTGCATTTGAGCATACTGGCCCGACGCAAGAGATCAAGAGAGTACTTCTTCTGGGTGAGAGTCAAGCCAGTAGAGCGATGAGCAACCTCAATCCCTAGGAAAAAGTGTAACTGGCCCAAATTCTTGACAGCAAAATCAGCACCAAGAGCAGAAATAAGAGCATCAGCAGCCGTCGAGGAAGAAATGACCAGGATGATGTCGTCCACATACACAAGAAGGTACATGGTCACACTCTGCCGCTGAAATAAGAATAGCGAAGTATCTGTCGTCGAGGGGACGAAGCCATGAGTACGAAGAGCAGAAGCCAAGCGAGCGTGCCAGGCACGAGGCACTTGCTTCAAGCCATAGAGAGCCTTCGTCAGACGACAGAGGTGGTGAGGCTGAGCATGATCAAAAAATCCAGGCGGTTGTCGTATATAGATCTCTTCCTCAAGGAGACCATGAAGAAAAGCATTCTGCAGATCAATCCGACGGAGAGACCAACCTCGAGACACTGCCAAAGACAGGAGGAGCCGAATGGTGGTGGGCTTGATGACAGGGCTGAACGTGTCCTCATAGTCCAGTCCATGGTGTTGTTTGAAGCCCTTAGCCACAATACGCGCATTGTAGCGCTCAATAGAACCATCAGCATGTTTCTTCACCTTGAACACCCACTTCAAATCAATGATGTTGACGCGAGGTGGAGGGGGAACAAGTGTCCAGGTCTTGTTTTGCAACAGAGCCTGATACTCCTGTTCCATAGCTGCCCTCCAATGCTGGATGCTCATCGCGGCCTGATAACTGCGCGGTTTAGACATCGGATCCTCCACAGCATGGGCCATGCAAGCGGCCAGCCAAGCCACGGTGTCGTCGGTGCGCTCCTTAGGACGCAAGATGCCACTCTGACTGCGCATGCGTGCATGCTCAACCGGCAGCGCTGGAGCAGCATGAACAACCGGCGGTGAGGGTGCAGTGGCAGGCGACGCGGCGGGCGGCGATGAAGGCGACGACAGAGGCGAGACCCGGGAGACGGGGGCTGAGCTGGCGAAGAAGGCCCAGGAGGTGGTGTCCTGGGCGGAGGCGAGACCGACCCACGTGGGCCGGCAGACGATGGCGAGGCCGACCCAGGTGTGATGGGCGTCGGCGAGGCGGGGCGTCGCCCGGGTGGCAGGGAGGCGGGGCCAGGGGATGTCTGGCGGGACGATGGCGACATGGGCCGCGCGAGGACCGGTGCCACGACCAGCCCAAGCGGGGGGAGGGGGCGGGCGACACGCCAGAGGGCGCCGAGGCGCTGGCGGGCACGGGACCGGGGGCATGCACATGCACCCCGGGATCGACGTGAGGCACTGCAGTGTGCTCCAGGGCATCCGGTAGGAGTTCAAGGCGAGCTCCGCGACCAATTCCTACACCATGATTAGGCAACAAAGCAGGCGGGTATGCAAAATCTTTAAATTGGCCAGGAAAAGTAGGAGATGAATGCATGGATGGGTGAGTGGTGGGTGTGTGTGGCATGGCTGAAAAAGGGAAATTGTTCTTATCAAAGACAACATCACGAGATATGTAGACACGATTAGTTGGAACATGAAGGCATTTGTAGCCTTTGTGGAGAGAATTATACCCAAGGAACACACATTTTTTAGACCGGAACTCAAGTTTTCGACTATTATATGAGCGAAGATGAGGCCAACACGCACACCCAAAAACTTTAAAGAAGATATAATCAGGAGTTTCATGCAGGATAAGCTCAATAGGGGTTTTCATATTAATGACACGCGTGGGTAGCCTATTAATAAGAAAACATGTGGTAGCAAAAGCATCACTCCAAAACCGAAAAGGGAGAGAAGCATGAGCAAGAAGTGTAAGACCGGTCTCAACTATATGACGATGCTTGCGCTCAACGGCGCCATTCTGCTGGTGTGTATGTGGACATGCCAAACGGTGAGAGATCCAAAGCTTATTAAAGAACGTGTTGAGGTTGCGATATTCGCCCCCCCCCCTGTAACACCCCCCGGTCACTCCGGACCGAAGGCTGTCACTTCTGGCAGCTCAATAGGATCTCTAGACTAGCCCCACAGACCAACACTAGTCTTTTCTGCGCACTTTGTCCTCACTCATGTGCACCCGGTTACCCACTTCCCGGTCGGTCACCCATCCTAAAATTGCTCTAGGCCAAGCACACTTAACCTTAGAGTTCTTTTCGAATGAGCTTCCGGAAAAGAAGTTGCAACTTGTTGGTATAGGTTTCCTATCAATCCTATTGAGCCATGCGCCAGGGTCTCACATACACCCACCCTTAGAAGATCGACGTCCTCGTCGATCAACCACAAGCTAGGAACGTCCCCTCTTGGCACACGTCTGTGCGTCCAGTGCCGGCACATTGCCATGTCGTGTCCACTCCGGGCCACACGCGCCATGCTACACATGTCCGCCACTGACCCACACACGCCCATGTAACCGCGAGGGTCAGCTCTGATACCAATTTGTAACACCCCCGGTCACTCCGGACCGACGACTGTCACTTCTGGCAGCTCAATAGGATCTCTAGACTAGCCCCACAGACCAACACTAGTCTTTTCTGCGCACTTTGTCCTCACTCATGCGCACCCGGTTACCCACTTCCCAGTCGGTCACCCATCCTAGAATTGCTCTAGGCCAAGCATGCTTAGCCTTAGAGTTCTTTTTGAATGAGCTTCCGGAAAAGAAGTTGCAACTTGTTGGTATGGGTTTTCTATCAATCCTATTGAGCCATGCGCCAGGGTCTCACACCCCCCCAATCGGACTGAACATGAATAATCCTATGCTTGAGAAGACGTTCGACATGCTTTTGGAACTGAACAAAGGTATCAAACACATCAGACTTACGCTTAATAAGATAAAACCAAGTGAATTGACTATAAGCATCAATAAAACTGACATAATAGTTGTGACCACTAACAGAGGTTTGTGAACGACCCCAAACATCTGAAAACACAAGCTCAAGAGGACTCTTAACTTCTCTACTAGATGAAACAAACGGGAGCTGATGACTCTTGCCTTGCTGACAGGCATCATACACAGCTATCTCTTTATTGCTAGGCTCTAATGGCAGCTCATGATGCTAGATTACATGACGTACTATGGGAGTGGCAAGGTGACCAAGTCGAGAGTGCCACTGTGAGGAGGGCACACGAACACCGCTGAAGACTCGAGAGACCGAAGGATCCTCCAGACGATACAAGCCTTGGCTTAGGCGACCACTAAGCAGAATGTCCCGAGTAGCTCGATCCTTTATAAAAAGATCAAAAGGGTGAAATTCACATAAGACATTATTATCAAGATTAAGCTTAGGGGCAGACAAGAGATTACGAGTCACTGAGGGAACTCATAGGACATTACGAAGATGAAGCTGCCTATTAGGATGACTAGTGATGAGAGATGTTTGGCCAATATGAGAGATGGGCATACCTACGCCATTGGCGGTGTGGACCTTGTCGTGCCCATGATAGGGCTGGTGGGTGGTGAGCTTGCTGAGCTCACTCGTCAGGTGATCCGTGGCGCCAGTGTCCATGTACCAGGTAGGAACAACAGGGTAGGATGGTGTCGACCCCTGCTCCTTGACCTTGGCACCGACGTGGGCTGCTAGTGCAGGCGCGGCGGGGCCATAGTCGGCCATCTCGGATTGGCGCTCGTTCCCTTGACCGTTGTTGCTGATGCCATGGAAGCTCTTCTGGAAGCGCTTGTGGCACTTGGACGCGAGATGGCCCAGGCGGCCACATAGCTGGCAGCAACGGTTGAAGTCGTAGCGCCCCCCACCCGAGGTCGGTGCAGGGGGTGGGGCGGTCTTGGCCGCAGGCGGGGGAGAAGCCGTGGCGCCAGGGGACGCGGGCATGCACTGGCCGTGAGCGGCACAGTAGGCGGCGGCCTGGTCGGTGATGGCGCCAGTCGCACGACGAGCCTCGATGCACTGCTCCATGAACAAGAGGCGCGAGTAGAGCTCGTGGGGAGTCATCGGTGGCTTGGCGCTGTTGACAGCCTCTGCCAGGTTGTCGTACTCGGCGTCGAGCCCTTGCAAGATGAAGCCAGCGAACTCCTCGTCACGGAGGGGCTGGCCGATGGAGGCGAGTGTGTCCGCCAAGACCTTGACCTTGTGGTAGAAGGTGGCGGCGGAGGAGTCCAGCTTCTTGACCTCGTCAAGCTGCCGACGAAGCGCCATAGTGCTCGACGTGGAGACGATGGCAAAGGCGGTCTCCAGGGTAGTCCAAGCATCCATGGAGGTCGCGGCAAAGAGGACGAGGCCAGCGACCCCTGATGACCCACAAGTGTAGGGGATCGCAACAGTCTTCGCGGGTAGTATTACCCAATTTATTGATTCGACACAAGGGGAGCCAAAGAATACTTGCAAGCCTTAACAACTGAGTTGTCAATTCAGCTGCACCTGGAAATAGTTCTTGCTCACAGAAGTTTATCAGTAGTAATAGTTTGATAGTAACAACAGCAAAGCAACAGCAGCAGTAACAGCAACAACGAAACATGAGCAGTAGTAATAGTAACGGTAACAGTAGGATTCGAGTGCGGTAGGCATAGGGATGGGTGGACGGGCATTGCATGGACGAGTCTAAACATGTAACTTCAAGATCTAGGGCATTGCAGATAAATAATAACAAGCATCCGAGTACTAAACAATCCTAGGCATGTGCTCCAAATATAGTCATACGTGCTCGCAATGAGAACTTGCACAACATCTTATGTCTAGCCATCCTGTGGCAGCGGGGCCTCTAGGGAACTACTGGCAATTAAGGTGCTCCTTTTCATAAAGCACCGGAGAAAAGCATTAACACTCCGTGAACACATGTGATCCTCACACCACATCCATCCCCTCCGGTTGTCCTAATTATTGACTTTGGGGCCTTTGGATCCGGATAATGATATATGTACACAACTTGTAGATAAGATCACAAACAATAGTATCATAATGATTCAATAATAAGTTCAGATCTGAGATCATGGCACTCGGGCCCTAGTGACAAGCATTAAGCACAACAAGTTGCAACAAAGTCAAATAGCACTAACAGAGATACTAGGCACTATGCTCTAACGGATCTTATTCGATTACATGATAGAACTCATCCAATCCCTACCATCCCCAAGCCTACAGCGGGGGATTACTCACTCATGGATGAGGGAAACATTGGTGGTTGATGGAGATGCGTTGGTGATGACGATGGCGATGATCCTCTCCAAATTCCCCGTCCCGGCAGGGTGCTAGAACGAAGTTTCTGGATCCGAATCTTGGTTTCCGGTGGCGGCGGCAGAGCAGAACTCTTTCTAAAAAAACTATCAAACCCCCTCGGTTTTTAGGTCGAAAGGCAACTTATAGGCGCAAAGGGAGGCCGAGGATCTGCCTGGGGTGGCAGCACCCCCTCCAGGTGCGGGGTCAGGTGGGCCCGCACTTGGGGTGGGTCTAGGCCCCCAGGCCTCCTCTCTGTCTCCCCTTCTGGCTCCGTGGATCTTCTTGTGAAATATAATTTTTGGCATATTTTCCGGGATTTTTCCTGATAGTTGATTTTCTGCACAAAAACAAGACACCAAGGTAATTCTGCTGAAAACAGCGCCAGTCCGTGTTAGTTGTATCCAAATCACACAAGTTTAGAGGAGAAACAATAGCAAAGTGTTCGAGAAAGTAGATACGTTTTGGACGTATCAACTCCCCCCAAGCTTAGCTTATTGCTTGTCCTCAAGCAATTCAGTTGAAAACTGAGTGCGATAAAAGAACTTTCACGAACACTTTGCTTCATATGATGTATATATTCTCAGCACAGGATTAGATGCTTAGACAATTCATAATAAGGAGTACGCAACTAAGTCTACTCAATAGTAATTGCAAGCTATTAAGATAAACCAACTCAATAATAATAAGTAGCATGAAACATAAACATAAGCAACATTGCAACGCTCATAGTAAGGTATGATAGAGTGGTGTCTCGCTTGCCTTTGTTTGAAGAGCACAATATGAAGTTCACATGAAGACTAGAGATAAAGATATCAGAGATACAATCATCAAAGTCATGACATAATTAACCAAGTTTTGGAACAAACACAAGAATGGCAACTATGCTCTCAAGAAGGTGCTCATAGAATAAGTGGCGACTCAACAAAATTGTGAAAACGGTTTTGTGAAGGTTTGAAAGGCTTCCTAATGATGAAAGGAAGGTACTCGTTAGCTTTGAGCTCTCATTGCCCCTATCATAGGCATCTTCATGTGGTTAAGGTGAAAGTGAGGTCCACTCTGAATCATATGCTTGACAGACTATAGGCTGGAAATCCCAAGTCCCTTGAGTACGAGGGTCGCTCCGCATGATACTCAACTTTGGTCACCTGAAAGTTCTTGTCGTTGTAAATACATGCATATCATCGAGAACTGCCAATGGGGTACCCCTTGCATATGGTACATTAGCTTTCCTATAACCAAAATGACAAGGCAATCAGACAATGAGCATCCCAACAATCTTTTTATTTACCATATGCATAGCTTTTTTATTGAGGATGCCTCCTAGATGCTCATTACAGTGATGCTGCAAGTTTCCACCATGATTAGGCATGGCTTAGGCTAGCGGCCCAGGCGTTTCTCTAACATAATGTATAAAATCCATGAACTCACAACCTCCCCTTTTATTTCACATCATCGACATCCGTAAACAAAAGAGCAAAGTATCAACTAGATGAGATATCCAATAGGTGTTGAAAGCGTTCCCCATGACAACACGGTTCTGCTGACTCCCAGCATATAATAAGCAAGCATATAACTTTCATGGACTAGTCATAATGGTTCAAGATTATTAAGCGCAAGGAATAAAGTGTGACATCAAGTTCCTGAGAGCTTAACTAACTAACTTTCTCAAAACAGACAAACATTTTATTTTGGAAGAAAACACGGCATATATAAAATATGCACTGAAGTAGCAAATGATGCTAATGGGTAGGTAAGGTGGACACAGCTGGAAATATTGCTTTTAAGGAGTTGGAAGCACATGTAGAGCATATACTCAGTGCAAGTGAAGGCTGGCAATAGAGAGGGAGCAACAAACGAGAGAGCAATAACTGTCATAATCATGCTTGCAACAAAACATTACTAATTATGGCATGAAAGTGATACAAGAACTCTGAGGAAAAATAAATCATCGAGGCTTACTGACTATTGATTAGTCATATGCATGCGTGAGCATGTGCCAAGTCGATTCACATGAACAGTCAGAGGAGGATACCACAATATCATACCAAAGTATGAATAAAACAATGCAAGCAAACATTCATATGACATGCTACAAACTATTAGCAAGCTGGAGCTAATCATAGACCAGCAAGAACTACTAAGCATCCATAATGACATACACCTTACACAAACAGGCTAAACATGCTCACAGTGATGAGTATATGTACAAAAATGAAACAAATAGAGTTTGTTACCAGCCTCTTACCACACCTTGAGTTGTCTTAGTCTTCATTATTGCCTTTCACTTGTGTGACTTGAATATTAACATGAAACCAAAATCCACTGAGGACGGATGAACCCTACAAATAACTCATAAAACCAAAGAAGAACAACAAATATTTTTGGTGTTTTTGATTTTTTAGAAACAAGCAAACAAATCAAACCAAACAAAGCAAAATATTTTTGGATTTCCCTTTTTAAGGCAAACCAAAGCAAAGAAACAAAGAAACAAACCAAGAGAAACAACGAAAATATTTTTGGTATTTTTGTGTTTTTTAGAAGAAGCAATAAATACCAAAAAGAAAGCGAAACAATGGATATACAAAGAACCAACCGAACATGATATATATATGAGTGTGATGTCGGTATACCTCCCCCCAAGCTTGGGCTTTTGGCCTAAGTGGGGCTCAATCCCATGGTGCCCAAGTAGATGCACCTCCGTAGTATCTCGAGGAAGCTCCCTCGTCCTAGTATGAGCTCGAGGCCTCCCATGTGTAATACACATGAGGGTCGTTTGATGGTGCTTCCTCCTGATAGTGCCCATGGAAGTTAAGAGAACGCAGGTTGTCGTCCATCTCCACCTTCAACCGTGACCAAGGTCCCTGATAAATACTGAACAAAGTGGTTTGGGGTAGAGGGATCTCTCTCTCTTCCCCGTCAGTAAACAACATTCTATAAACCAAGTTCTCAAGAGTAGAGCTAGTGGTGACAAAGTGGTGCGCCTTCATGTTAGCAAGATCAATCCTCTGAGGAGCCAAAACTGTATCATGTGGATCAACAACAATGTCCAAAGTAGCAACAATACGAGTAGAAATAATTCCCCCATAAATGGGTTCCTTAGCAGCTAAACAACGAGCAATGAGGGAACCAAGATTATACTTATCCTCACCGTTGAGCGCAGCAGCTAAGAAGGCCAATTGATAGTTGGAAATATTATTAGTGTTCTCCCTACCAAGAACACTGGTGGTAAGATAGTAGGCAAAGTACCTGATGGCTGGAAGTTGAATATTCTTTATCTTCCCTCGTTGAGCTCTGCGGTCATCATCATTGGTTATTCCTCGGTAAAGCTCCAACAAATCAGCGGGAAGAGCTGGAATCTTATTTGATGACCCAGTTGTACCAAGTCCCAGGGCCTTGCAAAATTTCTTAAAAGACATTGAATGAGCCCTGTCATAAATTTTTGAAAGACACAGAGGGCTTGAACATGCTGTTAATAAAGGAGAAACTCTCCACAAATGTTTTAGTAAGCACAGCATATTGTGCACTCTCATCCTGCATGAAACTTGTTAGACCAGCCCTCTGAATCAAAGTCATGAAATCTTTAAGAATCCTAGCAGCTTGCAAGAAAGTTTGGCAAGGAAAGGTGGAGGGGTGCGCATCCCCTTCATCTCCCTCGTCACCAAATCGCGGAGTGATGAGATCCTCATTGTATGAGGGTCTAGTACTGTTAGATGACCTTGGAAGCCTTGCCCTTCTAGGTGCATCACTCTCAAATATATCACCAAAAGTGTGGTGGTCCATGACTTCACTTTTCTGAAATTTTAAACAACCATCAAACCAAGTGATTTCTAAGTTGATAAATGATGAGCAACTACTATAGGAACTTGTAGGGGTTCGTAGCATGGAAAACAAAAAAAATTCTACCGCATACAAACAAACAAGCCAAGATCTATCTACTAGATTGTAGCAACGAGTCGATGGAATAACTCACCCTCGAAGATTCCAAAGTGTTTAACGAGAGCGGATTCTCGTGGGTGATGTAGTCGTACTCTTGCCGATCTCAAGATAGTGTAGACGATCCTTCCGGCGCTGCGTTCCGGCAGCGCTCCCGCAGTCGGTCACACGTTCGGTACTCGATGAAGACCTTCCTCTCCCTTGTTCCAGCAGGCAGCGGAGGTTGTAGCACTCTCCTCGTGATTTTGGCAGCACGACGGCGTGGTACCGGAAGTAGAGGGGATATCTCGCAGGGCTTCGCCTTAAGCCGGAGCGAGTATGGTGGACTATGAGAGAGGCCTCAGTGATCTAGGGTTTAGACACACCAAGGAGAGAGGGCCAGGCCGGCGGCTAGGGATTGGGGAAGCCCAAGTTGGCGGCTAGGGTTTACCCTAGGCGGCGGCAGCAGGAGGTGGTGGCGCCGGCGGCTTGGGGCTAGGGTTTTGGTGAGGCAAGGTGTAGTCTTGGAGGGGCAGCCCTGCCCCTCCTTATATAGGTGGGAGGGCGCGGCCAAGGGGAGGGGATTCCCTCCCCAACTCGGCTTCCAAGGCCGACGGGTGGAGGGAGAGGAACTCCTCCCCAAGTAGGTTTCCTACTCTCCCTCCACCAAGCAAACTTGTCGTTTGACTTTTCAAATTGGCGTTTGACTTTTCAAACTAGGATTTGATTTATCCCTTTATTTTGCTCAGCGATGACACCTAGTACATGATGCAACCATTCCAACTTGTTATGACACATTCATGTACCCTTCCCCTACGGAGTGCCGGACCTTCCAGAACCTTCTAGAACATTCCCGATGAAAACACCGGAACCATTCTCCAACCCCGAAACAGGACTTTCCTTATATGAATCTTATTCTTCGGACCATTCCGGATCCCCTCGTGATATCCCGGATCCCATCCGAGACTCCGAACAACATTCGGTCTCTTACTCATTATTCCATAACTACTCAACAACATCGAATCCTTAAGTGTGTCTCCCTACGGTTCGTGAATTATGCGGACATGATCGAGACACTTCTCCGAACAATAACCAATACAGGAATCTGGAAATTCATATGGCTCCCACATATTTCTACGATTACTTTGCGATCGAATGAACCACTTACATGCGATACCAATTTCCCTTTGTCTCATGATAGTTTATGTAACATCCCCAAAAAATCATAATTTCAAAGTTTGCATATCATTCATGCATGCATATAGATTTGAGATCAAATTTCAAACTCATTTCAGAAAAACAAGAAGCACATAGTGCTATGATTTTATGTGAGCAGATTCAAATCAAATGGCTATCCCCATTTGAAAGTTTGATTGATTATAAACCAAGGTTTGTTGCCTTCCATGAAGATAGGTTTGAGTGTGGAATTTAAACCAAGTTTTTCAAATTGGAAATGGGTTCAAAAACCATTTTTCAAATTTTGCAAACCAAGTGCCAAGTCTCTGTTATTTTGATCTCCAAGCTTGACCAAGCCTTTGCAAAGCAATCACTTGCTTTTATGCCTATATTAGAGACTACTGTACCCTGCAAAAACCCCAGAAAGATTTGAATTCAAAAAGAGTTTGAATTCATTTCAAAACCATTCCTGAAAATCGAAATAGAAAAAGAAAAGGAGTAAACAAAAGAAAAGGGCCGAGCGCAAGGAATCTAGCCCAGCATCGGAACAGGCCCAGTTAGCCCACCCGGGCCATTTCTTTTCCTTCTGCACGCGCGAGCACACCCACTCAGCCGCTGACAGCCAGACCCCACACCCCCTCTGCTTATTTCGCTGCCAAGCGGGCCCCGTCCATGTCAGCTTCGTCTTCCCCTGATTCCGCGCACGACCTCCGCCGCTGCCCGTTGCTGCACTGATTTCGCGAGCTTAATTGGCATTGATGCAGCGAGCGTTTCTTGTTGAGCCTCGGGCTATAAGATCCCACCCTCCTCGCGACCATTTCCCCCCAAACAATTTCGCCTCCACGCCACCAGGCTGTCCACAACTCGCACGACGCCGCCGCTGTTCCGACGACTGCGCCGGTGAATTCCGGTGAGTTCCGTGCTCCCCTCTGTCTCTCGTTCATGCTATCAAGATCAGCGAGTCCTTGCGCACCTACTTACACTTTCCTTTTGACCTCGCATGACCCGTAGCTCCAGCAACGTCGACGACCGGCCGCCACCATTCTCTGCACGAACTCCGGCGACTTCCCTCCGTAAGTAGCCACCGCCCCTTGCCCTCTGACTTGTACACCTAGAATCTACGTCGATGTGCGCATCTAACGGTACCCTTATCTTGGGTTAGCGCGACGAGGAACCTCGCCAACGTCGACGACTGACCGTGCCCGACGTCTGCCTCTACTCCGAGGAGAAATCCTCGTCGTATCCGCGCGCCCCTCGACGAACCAAAGCCACCTCGAGCTTCAGCACGCCACTGCGATCCTGGTAAGCGCCTCCTTGCTTCCCTGGACGACCTAGAGCGCTAGCACCGCCGCAGTCAGACGCGCCGCCGCTAGCGCCGCTCGTTTCTGGTTAGGAGATTTTTAGCCGTCAGATCTAGATCCTACGCGTAGAAATAGTTCACTTAACGAAGGGGCATGGACAGATCTGAGCCGTGAAGCATTAGTTAGATCCAACGGCACGGAAGGGTGATCCGGTGCGAACCGGTACGCGCCAGTAATATCGTGACGCGTGGCTAGGGCTGATTCAAAAATAGAAATTCGAATCAGATTTAGATCAAATTTTCAAAGGGCTATAACTTGAGTTACCCACGTTAGAATTTTGCAAACTTTATACCGTTGGAATCAGTGAATCAAGGCCTTTCTGAATCTGAAATGTGTTTAACAAATAGTATCTATTAAAATGACTTTGTATGCAGAAACATGTTTAGGTCCATTTTGAGTATAGTTTTTGTTTAGCAAATTGTTTTAGGGCTAAATAAGTTTAGTTAGCAAACTTTGTGACTTGTTATGTTTCTGTATCATGCACTTGCTTGGTAGAGTTTTCAAAATCATCACTTAGTAATTTCTTGCATGCATGCATTCATATTTTTGATTGTATATAAATTGTGTGTAATTGTATGCTACAAATTTTTGTGTAGATTTTGCTAGTGACTGTGATTGTGAAGAGTGCTACTCTCCCCATTACCAAGGCAAGTGATACTTCATGATATTTCCACCCTTTATTTTGAATAAGCATTAGAATTATTTTTGCTAAGTCTTGCATGCTACTTTTGCCAAATGCTATGATGGGAAATCCTATGTAGTGTAGAATTGTAGAATTGCTAGGGATTTTTTTTCCTAAGTTAAGTTACTATACCATGCTTAGCCTAGCTAGTAGAAAACAAGGGTTGGTAAAGAATGTACATGCTATGGTGAAATAATTCTAAGTCCTTTGGCACTCATGCTTTTCTTAATAAAACAACTAAGTCAATGAACTTCCTGGGTGGAATGGGACTTGAATGGTGGTTTTTGGTTGAGTGGTTACACAAGGCCATGGATTTGGCTTGTGTATCTCACTTGTGGTATGCCACCCAGGCACAAAGGGATTTGGAGGCCAAGTGTTGAGAAAGCTTACAGTGCAACCACTTGGCAATATGGGCTCTGCCTTGATCATATAGGTTGCTAGAACTTAGTCATTTGGACAGTTGGTGGTAGTGGGATGATAGGTTGGAACGCGTCCATTTGACTAAGGAAAGGCTTCTGAAAGGTCATGTCTTGGGAAACCAAGTCTGGTGGGGAAAGTGCACAACCTCTGCAGATGGAAAAATCTAAGTACTTAGCCAAGTCCATGGCAATGGACAAACTGAGCATCAAGACATGGAAGCTACAAGAATCTCATCACTCCAACTTCTAAGTAAAACTTGTGGGTGAACAAGGGTGAAGGACCCCAATGTCTATTGGTGGTTTCTTGGGAAGTTTTGACAAAGAAAAACTTAGTGATTTCAACTAATAGGAAAAAAAACCTATTTTGAGCAAAGCAAGCCAAGCTACACTTAGCCAAAATGCATATAGTAATATAGTCCACTTAAAATAAACTAAGGTATCACTTGCCAATACTATTCCAAAGTATTGACCCTCTGTGGCTGTAACTTGTGATGTTGCAGGTTACTCCGATGATGAGTAGGAGTCATGAGTCTACACTCAACATGCTTGCCTGTGGCACATGAAGATGAAGACTTATGTTTATTGTCTTATTCCATAAACTCTTGTGTTAGGCCTTTGGCCCTGAG
This sequence comes from Avena sativa, assembly GCA_916181665.1. NCBI lineage: Eukaryota > Viridiplantae > Streptophyta > Magnoliopsida > Poales > Poaceae > Avena > Avena sativa. The sequence continues at coordinate 97,839,526 of OV702294.1, forward strand.
TTGTAAAAGACTATGTTTTATCTCTGGAATGAATGTAATAAACGACCTTTGTATCTGTGTACTTCATCTTAAACTGTGGATGCTAGCATTGATCCAGGGACTAGCATTGCAATCACAGGGATCCTTTTCCTTTACAAAGGAGGGATCTTACAGATGGTATCAGAGCACTGTGTTGCCTGTAGGATTATGACCCTAGGATTGGAAACCACTAAAGAAAAAAAATTTAACTACTTCTACACTTGTCTATTCTTCTCGTAAACTTTTCTAATCTTCTCATTCTCATCTCTATTTGTAGATGAACTCCATCAACGAAGCCGTGAAGAAAGGACCACTCATGACCATGACCTTGGAGTGTGAAACTGAGTTTCCCAAAATTCTCAAGGACCTCATGGTGGCAATGGAAGCACATGGTGCAGCTGTATACAAAGGCTTTCCAGTGATGGATGAAGGAGTGGAGTACTGGTGGGTGCAACTTCACTTGTACAAAAACAAGGAAGACAACCACAAGGAAAGAGGCTTCTGCATGTACACCAACACTGTGATGCACACCACATTCTTTGAGTCAGCCAGAGAAGCAGCTTGGAGGACTATCAAAGAACTAAGTGCTAGAGTCAAGTGCAGAATGCTCATCCTCCAAAAAGACTTAGAGAAAGAGAAGGAACTTACCCAAGAGTTGGAAGCCACCAACCAAACCTTAAGAGGAGATATTATAGACTTAGTGATGAATCATGTGAACAAGATAGGTGGATTGCTTCTAGGAACATTGTGCTAGCCACCAGATCCAGTGAGATAGGATTGTGAACGCACTTCGTTAGTTGGACCACCACCTATCACCTTATTTTCCAAAATGATACCTTAAATAAGTTTGGACCTTGATTGGTGTAATGGAATTATGTATGCATGACTTGTGTGATTTTTGTTCCATGGATATGTATGAAATGTTTGTCTTGTTTTATCTTAAATTGTGTTGTCCTAACTTTTCTATCTTATAAATAGATGCCTATTACCATCAGCACTGTTGAGGAGTTCCAGGGTACCCGTTTTGGTCCTCGTATCGTTGAGCTTACCACTTTGCTCAATCTCCCTCTTCCCACCATTATGGTGCACCCACTCACCAAGTTTGAGAGGAAGGACCTCTGGGGCTTCAAGGTGAACCAGCCCGGACGCCAGACGGAGCCTACTACGGAGGCCATCATCTTCAAGCTTATGCACGATGACAGGGAGAGAGGCATGGAGGTCGTCATGCAGGACCTGATAGGACGTCTATTAGGCCGTCACTCCCGACAGGTTAGGGGCACCCACTTCCACGTCTTCGGAAGACGTGATGATGATGGAGAGTCCATCGACTTTGAGGACGACTCGAGGGACGCGGCAGAGCCGATACGTCTCTATCTCCAGGACTTAGAGTCTCTTATTAGGCACGTGGACACGGACAGGACCAACGTCATGCTCAGCAATGACGAGCTCCAGGTGCAGCTTCACGAGAAGGACAAGCTTTTCGCACAGCAAGACGAGATAGTCAAGGAAATGGAGGCGAAGTTTGAGACCCAGGACCGCAAGTTCAAGAGTCAGGAGAAACGCGTCCAGGATAGGAACAAGAAGATCCGGGACATGACTGAAGAACTGAAGTCCAAGGATTTCGAGCTAGAACAGCAGCATATGGTGATTGAGAGGCTTCGCTCCCAGAAGAGGGCTCTCAAGACCAAGATCGAGTCCTTGACCACTACTATTGAGGAGAACAAGACCGCGATGGAGAACGCAGGTCTTACTTTTGTCGAGGAGGAGATTGATGCTGATGAGTAGACTTGACTACTCGGTTATCTTTTATTATCATACTTGTTATTCATGAACTTGTTATTGGACCATCCGACATGTGGATGGCTTGCCACTTGTGTGTTTTACCTTGAGAACTTGTTATTTTGTTGTTGAACTTTTATCTTTGTGTTGCATGCGATGTGTTTGCTTATGTGATGTAATGTGCATGAATCATATATGGGTATCTCATTCTTATCTCTATTTGAACAAACCACAGATGCCTCCCCGTCGCGCAAACCCCAACCCCAACAACATCACCCCGAAAATGCAACAAATGATGAATGCGCAAACACAGCTTATGCAAATGATGACAACATTCATCCAAAATCAGAACAACAACAACAACCCCAACAACAACAACAACAACAACAACCCTCCGGGCTTTGATATGCTCACCAGATTTCTGCGTTTGAGGCCAGCTAAGTTCTCGGGGACGACTGATCCCATGGTGGCCAATGATTGGCTACGTTCTGTGAACAAAGACTTAGTGACCGTGGGCTGCACGGATGCTGAAAAGGTCAGGTTCGCAGCGCATCTGTTGGAAGGGCCAGCCGCCACATGGTGGGACAACTTCCAGATCACCACTCCTATTGATGAGGTGACTTGGGCTATCTTTGAAGATGGCTTTCGCACTGCTCATATCTCATCGGGAATGATAAGCCTGAAAAAGAAGGAGTTTCACAACCTAAAGCAGCGCCACCGCAGCGTGGCTGAATATATAGAAGAGTTCAACAATCTGGCGCGCTATGCACCGGATGAGGTTGACACAGATGCCAAAAGAAAGGAAAAGTTTCTGGAAGGCTTGAATGATGAGCTGAATCTGCAGCTGTCTGTGGCATATGTTCCAACTTATCAGTCTCTGTGTGACAAGGCTGCTATTTTGGAGAATAAAATGAAGCAAGTCGAGAGTAGGAAGAGGAAACACTCCGACAAGCACAGCTCGGGATTGTCTCACAAACGATCTCACTATGATGACAGTGGCAGCTCAGGATCCCATAAGCATGGGAAATTCAACAAGCACCACAACCACAACCGTCATGACAACAAGCATCACCGCAGTCATGACAATGACAAGTACAAGAACCACAAGAGTGGACATAAGAGCCACCACAGTGGAAATGGTAGTGGAAGTGGAAGTCAGCCTGCAAAAAGGGACATCAGTCTGGTTGAATGCTTCAAATGCAAGAAGCTGGGGCATTATGCTAATGAGTGCCCTGAGAAGAAAGTTGAAGGACCTAACAAGCCCAATCCTTTTCAGAAAGGACAGGTTAACCACATCAATGTGGAGGAGGTCTATGAGGAGCCTGATGCTGTTGCTGGTAAGTTCAGACTCAATTCCATTCCAGCATTTGTACTCTTTGATACTGGTGCATCTCATTCATTCATATCAAGAGCATTTGTTGAAAGAAATGAACTACCGGTAGAAACTATTGGGTGTCCTATAAAAGTAAGTTCTCCTGGTGGAGAAATGATAGTGAATTCAGGATGCCATGACCTAGTCATAGAATTCGGGAAGTATAAGTTTCCCGTTAACCTGATAATATTAAACTCCCAAGGTTTGGATGTCATTCTGGGAATGGACTGGATGACTAAGTACAAAGGAGTGATAGATTGTGCCAGCCATACTGTCTCACTCACAACTCCGGATAATAAAAGGATCAGATTCAAGACCAGCTTTGGAGCAAAGAAGAGTATGCTAAATTCTCTTAAGGGGGTTAGCATGGACAGTGTGCCAATTGTGTGTGAGTATCCGGATGTATTCCCGGAAGAATTGCCAGGAATGCCACCAGATAGAGATGTGGAATTTCTGATAGATTTGGTACCAGGTTCTAGACCAATAGCAAAGAGACCATACAAAATGTCAGTTGATGAACTGAAAGAGCTCAAGAAGCAACTAGGAGAACAGTTGTAGAAAGGATTTATCCAACCAAGTTCTTCATCTTGGGGAGCCCCGGTATTGTTCGTGGAGAAGAAAGATAGAAGCAAAAGGTTATGCATAGATTACCGTTCACTCAACGAGGTAACTATCAAGAACAAATATCCTTTGCCAAGAATCAATGACTTATTTGATCAGCTTGAAGGAGCATGTGTGTTCTCAAAGATTGATCTCCGGTCAGGCTATTTTCAACTCAAGATAAGAGAGCAAGACATACCTAAAACAGCATTCACCACAAGGTATGGATTGTATGAGTATACCGTAATGCCTTTCGGCTTAACCAATGCTCCAGCATACTTCATGAATATGATGAACAAGGTGTTCATGGAATTTCTTGACAAGTTCGTTGTCGTTTTCATCGATGACATCTTAGTTTACTCTAAGAGCAAGGAAGAACATGAGGGACACTTGCGTTTGATACTTGAGAAGTTGAGAGAACATAAACTTTATGCCAAATTCAGCAAGTGTGAGTTCTGGTTAGAGGAAGTTGGATTTCTTGGTCATGTTATGACAAAAGATGGTGTAGCAGTTGATCCTGCTAAGGTTTCAGCTGTGACAGAATGGGAATCTCCCAAGAATGTGAAGGAAGTTCACAGTTTCCTTGGCTTAGCAGGTTACTACAGAAGATTCATTGAGAATTTCTCGAAGGTTGCTAAGCCCATGACTGAATTGTTAAAGAAAGACAAAAAGTTTGCTTGGTCTGAAGGTTGCGAAGTCAGCTTTCAAGAATTGAAGAAGAGACTTGTAACAGCACCAGTTCTATGTCTGCCAGATTTGGAAAAGGATTTCCAAGTATATTGTGATGCGTCTCATCAAGGTTTGGGTGCCGTACTTATGCAAGACGGTAAAGTTGTGGCCTATGCCTCGAGACAACTCAAAACTCATGAAGTAAATTATCCTACTCATGATTTGGAGTTAGCCTCTGTCGTCCATGCACTCAAAACATGGAGACATTACCTTTTGGGAAAACATTGTGAAGTGTTCACCGATCACAAGAGTTTGAAGTATATCTTCACCCAGAAGGAAATCAATATGAGACAAAGAAGATGGTTAGAGCTTATCAAAGATTACGACTTAAGTTTGCAATACCACCCCGGTAAAGCAAACGTTGTAGCGGATGCTCTAAGTCGTAAGGTATTTGTGAATGGCCTTACCAAAGGAGAATTGCCAGATGATTTGTGTAAGCAATTCAAAGAACTCAGATTGGAGATTGTACCTGAAGGACATCTCATGTCTTTAGATGTTCAACCCACTTTGTTGGACAAAATTCGAGAAGCTCAAAGGACTGATAAGGAGATTGAAGAGATTAAGAAAAATATTGACCAAGAGAAAGCTAAAAGTTTCCATGTAGACGAACAAGGTACTTTATGGCACGGGAAACGTATTTGTGTTCCACAAGATCCGGAAATGCGGAAACTGATTCTACAAGAAGCCCACAACTCTCCATATTCTATTCATCCGGGTAACACCAAAATGTACATGGACATGAAAGAAAGATTTTGGTGGAACAATCTCAAGAGGGACATCGCCGAGCATATTGCTTTGTGTGATGTGTGTAGTAGAGTAAAAGCGGAGCATAAAAAACCAGCCGATTTACTTCAACCACTACCTATTCCTGATTGGAAATGGGACAAAATTGGTATGGATTTCATCACCGGATTACCAAGGACCAGATCAGGATATGATTCCATATGGGTAGTAGTGGATCGCTTAACTAAAGTGGCACATTTCATACCCGTGAAGACAACTTATACAAGTGCCAAGTTAGCCAAAATCTACATGAGTAGAATTGTATGCCTTCACGGTGTGCCTAAGAGTATTGTGTCCGATAGGGGAACCCAATTCACTTCCCATTTTTGGAGACAACTACATGAGTCATTGGGAACGAGGTTGGAATTCAGTACTGCTTTTCATCCTCAAACCGATGGACAAACTGAAAGGACTAATCAAATTCTGGAAGACATGTTGAGGGCATGTGCCCTAGATTATGGAGCAAGTTGGGATGAAAGTCTGCCTTACGCAGAATTTTCCTATAACAACAGCTATCAAGCCAGCATTGAGATGGCACCGTTTGAGTTTCTCTACGGAAGAAAATGTACCACCCCATTGTTATGGAATGGTGTGGGAGAAAGAAGTTTATTTGGGCCAGATCTTATCAAAGAAGCCGAAGAGAAGGTCAAATTGGTTAAGGACAGGTTGAAGATAGCACAGTCCCGACAGAAAAGCTACGCAGATCCTAAGCGTAGAGAAGTCACCTACGAAGTTGGTGATAGAGCCTATCTTAGAGTATCACCACTCCGTGGAGTGAAAAGATTCGGAGTCAAAGGAAAGTTGGCACCAAGATATGTTGGACCATTCAAGATTCTGAGTCGCAAAGGCGAAGTTGCTTATGAAATTGAACTGCCAGCATCTCTATCAGCAGTCCATAATGTATTTCATGTGAGTCAGCTTAAGAAATGTCACCCATAAATGGAAGAATCTTCTTTGAAGGATACCATACCTTTGGAAGAAGTTCAACTAGAAAGTGATCTCACTTATGAAGAAAAGCCTATCAAGATTCTTGAGACTGCAGAAAGAGTCACGAGAACAAAGACTATCAAGTTTTGCAAAGTGCAATGGAACCATCATACCGAAGAGGAAGCAACATGGGAAAGAGAAGATGATCTTCGGAAAGACCACCCTCACCTATTTGCTAACCAATCCGAATCTCGAGGGCGAGATTCACCTTAAGGGGGTTAGATTTGTAACATCCCAAAAAAATCATAATTTCAAAGTTTGCATATCATTCATGCATGCATATAGATTTGAGATCAAATTTCAAACTCATTTCAGAAAAACAAGAAGCACATAGTGCTATGATTTTATGTGAGCAGATTCAAATCAAATGGCTATCCCCATTTGAAAGTTTGATTGATTATAAACCAAGGTTTGTTGCCTTCCATGAAGATAGGTTTGAGTGTGGAATTTAAACCAAGTTTTTCAAATTGGAAATGGGTTCAAAAACCATTTTTCAAATTTTGCAAACCAAGTGCCAAGTCTCTGTTATTTTGATCTCCAAGCTTGACCAAGCCTTTGCAAAGCAACCACTTGCTTTTATGCCTATATTAGAGACTACTGTACCCTGCAAAAAACCCCAGAAAGATTTGAATTCAAAAAGAGTTTGAATTCATTTCAAAACCATTCCTGAAAATCGAAATAGAAAAAGAAAAGGAGTAAACAAAAGAAAAGGGCCGAGCGCAAGGAATCTAGCCCAGCATCGGAACAGGCCCAGTTAGCCCACCCGGGCCATTTCTTTTCCTTCTGCACGCGCGAGAACACCCACTCAGCCGCTGACAGCCAGAACCCACACCCCCTCTGCTTATTTCGCTGCCAAGCGGGCCCCATCCACGTCAGCTTCGTCTTCCCCTGATTCCGCGCACGACCTCCGCCGCTGCCCGTTGCTGCACTGATTTTGTTAATTGGCATTGATGCAGCGAGCGTTTCTTGTCGAGCCTCGGGCTATAAGACCCCCCCTCCTCGCGACCATTTCCCCCCAAACAATTTCGCCTCCACGCCACCAGGCTGCCCACAACTCGCACAACGCCGCCGCTGTTCCAACGACTGCGCCGGCGAATTCCGGTGAGTTCCGTGCTCTCCTCTGTCTCTCGTTCATTCTATCAAGATCAGCGAGTCCTTGCGCACCTACTGACACTTTCCTTTTGACCTCGCATGACCCGTAGCTCCAGCAACGTCGACGACCGGCCGCCACCATTCTCTGCACGAACTCCGGCGACTTCCCTCCGTAAGTAGCCACCGCCCCTTGCCCTCTGACTTGTACACCTAGAATCTACGTCGATGTGCGCATCTAACGGTACCCTTATCTTGGCTTAGCGCGATGCGGAACCTCACCAACGTCGACGACTGACCGTGCCTGACGTCTGCCTCTACTCCGACGAGAAATCCTCGCCGTATCCGCGCGCCCCTCGACGAACCAAAGCCACCTCGAGCTTCAGCACGCCACTGCGATCCTGGTAAGCGCCTCCTTGCTTCCCCGGGCGACCTAGAGCGCTAGCACCACCGCAGTCAGACGCGCCGCCGCCTGTCGCCGCCGCTAGCGCCGCCCGTTTCTGGTTAGGAGATTTTTAGCCGTCAGATCTAGATCCTACGCGTAGAAATAGTTCACTTAACGAAGGGGCATGGACAGATCTGAGTCGTGCAGCATTAGTTAGATCCAACGGCACGGAAGGGTGATCCGGTGCGAACCGGTACGCGCCAGTAATATCGTGACGCGTGGCTAGGGCTGATTCAAAAATAGAAATTCAAATCAGATTTAGATCAAATTTTCAAAGGGCTATAACTTGAGTTTCCCACGTTAGAATTTTGCAAACTTTATACCGTTGGAATCAGTGAATCAAGGCCTTTCTGAATCTGCAATGTGTTTAACAAATAGTATCTGTTAAAATGACTTTGTATGCAGAAACATGTTTAGGTCCATTTTGAGTATAGTTTTTGTTTAGCAAATTGTTTTAGGGCTAAATAAGTTTAGTTAGCAAACTTTGTGACTTGTTATGTTTCTGTATCATGCACTTGCTTGGTAGAGTTTTCAAAATCATCACTTAGTAATTTCTTGCATGCATGCATTCATATTTTTGATTGTATATAAATTGTGTGTAATTGTATGCTACAAATTTTTGTGTAGATTTTGCTAGTGACTGTGATTGTGAAGAGTGCTACTCTCCCCATTACCAAGGCAAGTGATACTTCATGATATTTCCACCCTTTATTTTGAATAAGCATTAGAATTATTTTTGCTAAGTCTTGCATGCTACTTTTGCCAAATGCTATGATGGGAAATCCTATGTAGTGTAGAATTGTAGAATTGCTAGGGATTTTTTTTTCTAAGTTAAGTTACTATACCATGCTTAGCCTAGCTAGTAGAAAACAAGGGTTGGTAAAGAATGTACATGCTATGGTGAAATAATTCTAAGTCCTTTGGGATTCATGCTTTTCTTAATAAAACAACTAAGTCAATGAACTTCCTGGGTGGAATGGGACTTGAATGGTGGTTTTTGGTTGAGTGGTTACACAAGGCCATGGATTTGGCTTGTGTATCTCACTTGTGGTATGCCACCCAGGCACAAAGGGATTTGGAGGCCAAGTGTTGAGAAAGCTTACAGTGCAACCACTTGGCAATATGGGCTCTGCCTTGATCATATAGGTTGCTAGAACTTAGTCATTTGGACAGTTGGTGGTAGTGGGATGATAGGTTGGAACGCGTCCATTTGACTAAGGAAAGGCTTCTGAAAGGTCATGTCTTGGGAAACCAAGTCTGGTGGGGAAAGTGCACAACCTCTGCAGATGGAAAAATCTAAGTACTTAGCCAAGTCCATGGCAATGGATAAACTGAGCATCAAGACATGGAAGCTACAAGAATCTCATCACTCCAACTTCTAAGTAAAACTTGTGGGTGAACAAGGGTGAAGGACCCCAATGTATATTGGTGGTTTCTTGGGAAGTTTTGACAAAGAAAAACTTAGTGATTTCAACTAATAGGAAAAAAAAACCTATTTTGAGCAAAGCAAGCCAAGCTACACTTAGCCAAAATGCATATAGTAATATAGTCCACTTAAAATAAACTAAGGTATCACTTGCCAATACTATTCCAAAGTATTGACCCTCTGTGGCTGTAACTTGTGATGTTGCAGGTTACTCCGATGATGAGTAGGAGTCATGAGTCTACACTCAACATGCTTGCCTGTGGCACATGAAGATGAAGACTTATGTTTATTGTCTTATTCCATAAACTCTTGTGTTAGGCCTTTGGCCCTGAGTTGTAAAAGACTATGTTTTATCTCTGGAATGAATGTAATAAACGACCTTTGTATCTGTGTACTTCATCTTAAACTGTGGATGCTAGCATTGATCCAGGGACTAGCATTGCAATCACAGGGATCCTTTTCCTTTACAAAGGAGGGATCTTACAGTTTACTTATCTGAGGTTTTGATCGTCGGTATCTCTGCATACCTAATTCAACCTCGTTACTGATAAGTACTCTTTTCTCGTTCCCGTGATATGTGATCCCTTGTGAGCCAGTCACATGCTTGCAAGCCAATTGGACGACATTCCACCAAGAGGGCCTAGAGTATATCTATTCGTCATATGGATGGACAAATCCCACTCTTGATCCATGTGTCTCAACCAATACTTTCCGAACACTCAATGCCACCTTTATAACCACCCAGTTACGGTGTGGTGTTTGATGTCATCAGAGCATCCTTCCGGTGATGGTGATAAGCATGATCTCATGGTCGAAGGAATTAGGTTACTATGTATTAGAAAGCATATAGCAATTGAACTATTAAAATGACTTGATCTTTATGCTACGCTTATCTATAGGAGTATGTCCATCTTACCATTCTCCTAACGATATGATCTTGTTGTTAATAACATCTCAATGTTCATGATAGGGAAACCACAATCATTTATTAACCAACAAGCTAGTATTATAAAGAGGCTTTACCAGGGACTCTAATTTAGTTTACAAATCACACAAGTATTAATGTTTCCTTGTTAATACTGTTATAGCATGAATGTAAACATTTATCATAAACACAAAGATATAATAATAACTATATTTATTATTGCCTCTAGGGCATATCTCCAACAGTCTCCCACTTGCACTAGAGTCAACTAATCTAGATTACATGGTAATATACCGAACACCCATGGCAGTTTGGTGTTGGTCATGTTTTGCCCTCGGGAGAGGTTTAGTCAATGGATCCGCCACATTCAGATCTGTGTGTACTTTGCAAATCTTTATGTCACCATCTTGGACATGTTCTCGAATAGCGTGAAAACGTAGCTTGATGTGCTTCAGCTTCTTGTGTGACCTTGGTTCTTGCGCATTGGCTATGGCGCCCATGTTATCACAGTAGATAGACATTGGGTCCAGCGCACTTGGAACAACACCGAGCTCTGTAATGAACTCTTTCATCCATATCGCTTCTTGTGAAGCCTCCGAAGCAGCTATGTATTCCGATTCAGTTGAAGATCTCGCCACAACGCTTTGCTTTGCACTCCTCCAGCTAACTGCTGCACCATTCAAAGTAAATATGTATCCAGGTTGAGATTTAGAATCATCCGGATCGGTGTTCCAACTAGCATCGGTGTAACCATTAACAACGAGTTGTTCATCACCTCCATAAGAAAGAACCATATCCTTAGTTCTTCTCAAGTACTTAAGGATGTTTTTGACCGCTGTCCAATGATCCACTCCTGGATCACTTTGATATCTGCTAGTTAAACTAATAGCATATGCAATGTCGGGTCTAGTACATAGCATGGCATACATTAGAGATCCTATGGCTGAGGCATAGGGAGTATTACTCATCCTTTCTCTATCTTCTGCCGTTGCTGGACTTTGAGTTTTACTCAAGGTCGTATTGGGCAACATGGGCAAGAACCCTTTCTTGCTATCTTCCATTCCAAATCTCTTTAGAACTTTGTCCAAATATGTACTTTGTGACAATGATATTAGGCATCTCGATCTATCTCTATAAATCTTTATGCCTAATATGTAAGCTGCTTCGCCAAGATCTTTCATTGAAAAACTATTATTCAAATATTCCTTGACACTATTAAGAAGGTCTACATCATTCCCAATCAACAATATGTCATCTACATATGTATTAAGAATGCTACAGAGCTCCCACTCACTTTCTTGTAAATACAAGCTTCTCCATAAGTTTGTATAAAACCAAACCTTTTGATCACCTTATCAAAACGTTGATTCCAACTTCGGGATGCTTGCTTCAATCAATATATGGACCGTTGAAGTTTACATACCTTGTTAGCATCTTTAGGATCGACAAAACCTTTGGGTTGCATCATGTACAACTCTTCATCAATGTCTCCATTGAGGAACGCTGTTTTGACATCCATTTGCCATATCTCATAATCGTAATATGCAGCGATTGCTAACAAAATCCTCATAGACTTTAGCTTCGCTACACGTGAGAAAGTGTCATCGTAGTCAACTCCTTGAATTTGTCGAAACCCTTTTGCGACAAGTCGAGCTTTATAGACAGTAACATTACCATCAGCATCTGTTTTCTTCTTGAAAATCCATTTGTTCTCGACAGCCTTCCAGCCATCCGGTAAGTCCACCAAAGTCCATACTTGGTTTTCATACATGGATCCAATCTCGGATTTCATGGCTTCTTGCCATTTATTGGAATCTGGGCTCATCATCGCTTCCTCATATGTCGCAGGGTCATCGGTGTTGTCCACCAACATGACACTCATAACGGGATCATACCAATCAGGAGTGGTACGAGTTCTCGTTGACCTGCGAGGTTCTGTAGCAACTACAACCGAAGTCTCATGATCATCATCATTAGCTTCCTCTCTTATTGGTGCAGGCACCACAGGAACTTCTTCCGGTGCTGCGCTACTCGCAAGTTCGAGAGAAGGTTCGACAACCTCGTCGAGTTCTACTTTCCTTCCAGTCACTTCTTTCGAGAGAAATTCTTTCTCTAGAAAGGATCCATTCTTGGCAACAAAGATTTTGCCTTCGGATCTATGATAGAAGGTATACCCAATAGTTTCCTTTGGATATCCTATGAAGACGCATTTTTCCGCTTTGGGTTCAAGCTTGTCCGGCTGTAACTTCTTTACATAGGCTTCACAGCCCCAAACTTTAAGGAACGACAATTTAGGTTTCTTCCCAAACCACAATTCATACGGTGTCGTTTCAACGGATTTAGATGGTGCCATATTTAAAGTGAATGCGGCTGTTTCTAATGCATAACCCCAAAATGATAGCGGTAAATCTGTAAGTGACATCATAGAACAAACCATATCTAAGAGAGTTCGATTACGACGTTCAGACACACCATTACGCTGTGGTGTTCCTGGCGGTGTCAATTGTGAAAGTATTCCGCATTTCTTCAAATGCTCGCCAAACTCGTAACTTAGATATTCACCTCCACGATCAAAACGCAGAAATTTAATCTTCTTGTTACGTTGATTCTCAACCTCACTTTGAAATTCCTTAAACTTCTCGAAAGTTTCGGACTTATGCTTCATGAAATAGATATACCCATATCTACTCAAGTCATCCGTGAAGGTAAGAACATAACGATAACCACCGCGCGATGCTACACTCATTGGTCCACACACATCGGTATGTATGATTTCCAATAAGTCCGTAGCTCGCTCCATCATACCAGAAAATGGAGTCTTAGTCATTTTTCCCATCAGACATGCTTCGCATCTTTCAAGTGATTCAAAATCAAGTGATTCAAGAAGTCCATCGGAATGGAGTTTCTTCATACGCTTCACTCCAATGTGACCAAGACGATATAGCCACATATAGGTCGAGTTATCGCTCGATTTCAAACGTTTTGCTTCAATGTTATTATTATGTGTATTTCCACTATCGAGATTCAATAAGAATAGACCATCTATCAAAGGTGCATGTGCATAAAACATATTACTCATATAAATCGAACAACTATTATTCTCGGACTTAAACAAGTAACCGTCTCGCAATAAACAAGATCCCGATATAATGTTCATGCTTAACGCAGGCACCAAATAACAATTATTTAAGTATAAAACTAATCCCAATGGTAGATGAAGAGGTAGCGTGCCGACCGCTGCCGACCGCGATCACATCAACCTTTGATCCATTTCCTACGCGCATCGTCACCTTGTTCTTCGCTAGCTTCCGTTTATTCTGCAGCACCTGTTTCGAGTTACAAATATGAGCAACCGAACCAGTATCAAATACCCAGGCACTACTACGAGTACTAGTGAGATACACATCAATAACATGTATATCGGATATACCTTTCTTCTTGATGTTGCCGTTCTTCAAATCCGCCAAGTACTTTGGGAAATTCCGCTTCCAGTGACCTTCTCCCTTGCAGTAAAAACACTCAGTATCAGGCTTAGGTTCAGTCTTGGTCTTCTTCGTCGGTGCGGTAACTTTCTTACCACCCTTCTTGAAGTGTCCCTTTTGCTTAGACTTGCCTTTCTTGAATTTGGTGGTCTTATTGACCATCAACACTTGATGCTCTTTCTTGATCTCCACTTCTGCAGATTTTAACATGGAAAAGAGTTCTGGCAACTGCTTGTTCATGCTTTGCATATTGTAGTTCATCACAAAGTTCTTGTAACTTGGTGGTAGTGATTGGAGGACACGGTAAATCCCCAAAGCATTAGGAATCACTATACCTAAGTTTTGGAGTTTGTTTGCGTGTCCAGACATCTTAAGCACATGCTCACTGACGGAGCTGCCCTCTTCCATCTTGCAGTTAAAGAACTTTTTAGAAGCCTCATAGCTCTCAACTGTCGCGTGAGTCTCAAAAATCAATTTGAGTTCACGGACAATATCATGTGGGTCTGAATTCTCAAACCTTTTCTGAAGCTCCGATTCCAAACCATACAAGATAGCACACTGAACTGTGGAGTACTGATTCTTCCGAGCGAGGTAAACATTCTTTACTTCATCGGTAGCATCAGCTACAGGCGGGTCACCCAGCGGTGCATCCAGCACATAGGTCAAATTACCAGCATTGAGGAAAATCCTCAAATTGCGGAACCAATCCGTGAAGTTGCTTCCATTGTTTTTCAACTTTTCTTTCTCTAGGAACGCATTAAAATTGATGGTAGGGGCCGCCATTGATCTACAACATATTTGCAATAGTTTAGACTAAGTTTATGACAAATTGAGTTCTAATTAATAGTTAAATTAATCTAGGTGAACTCCCACTCAAAACAATATCCCTCACATTGTTTTAGTGATCACACGAACCAAATCCACCACATCAAAACCGATCATCACGAGAGTTGATGTAGCTTCAATGGCGAACAATCGACATGTTCATCATATCTACTATATGATTCATGCTTTACCTTTCGGTGATCCGTGTTCCGAGACCATGTCTGTACATGCTAGGCTCGTCAATATCAAACCTTAGCTTCCGCATGAGCAAATCTGGCTTGCTCACGTTGTATACACTTGCAGAATCTAACACACCCGATCATCACGTGGTGCTTCGAAACAACAAGCTTTAGCAACGGTGCTTACTAAGGATGAACACTTTAGAACTTGAAATTTATGTGCATGAGGGATCATCTTATAATGCTACCGTCGTTAACTAAGCAATACAAGATGCATAAAGGATTAACATCACATGCAATTCATAATATGTGATATGATATGGCCTTTCTTCTTTGTGCTTCCGATCTCCATCTTCAAGCACGAACATGATCTCCATCATCACCGGCATTGCATCAAGGTCAATGACGCTACTCCATGGTTGTCGTCCACCGGCTTCAACTATTACAACTACTTTGAATAGACACGCGGGTCTTAACAGAAATTAAAGACAACCATATGGCTCCTGTCGGTTGCCAACTTACAATAAGGAACATTGCATACATCAAATATAATCACAATCATGGCCATATCACATCACAGCACACCCCTGCAAAACAAAGTTAGACGCCTCTAATTTCTTTGCATATTTTACGTGGTTTGGGGCTTTCAATAAGTGTCGATCTAACTTACAAACAAGAACCACAACGTTGATGTTTGAACTATCAAGTGCCTGTTGTAAATTGGATCTATAGTATAATGGGAGAGACAGACACCCGCAAAGCCACTTATGCAATACAAGTTGCATGTTGAGCGTGGAGCAAGTCTCATGAACGATGTCATGTAAGGTTAGCCCGGGCCGCTTCATCCCATCATACCGCAAGATGCAAAGTACACAAGAAGCAATTGATAATAAAAGCACCACCGCCCACAATGACCATTGTGTTCTACTCGTGCAACAGATCTACATATAGACACGGCTCTGATACCACTGTAGGGGTTCGTAGCATGGAAAACAAAAATTGTCTACCGCATACAAACAAACAAGCCAAGATCTATCTACTAGATTGTAGCAACGAGTCAATGGAATAACTCACCCTCGAAGATTCCAAAGTGTTTAACGAGAGCGGATTCTCGTGGGTGATGTAGCCGTACTCTTGCCGATCTCAAGATCGTGTAGACGATCCTTCCGGCGCTGTGTTCCGGCAGCGCTCCCGCAGTCGGTCACACGTTCGGTACTTGATGAAGACCTTCCTCTCCCTTGTTCCAGAAGGCAGCAGAGGTTGTAGCACTCTCCTCGTGATTCCGGCAGCACGACGGCGTGGTACCGGAAGTAGAGGGGAGATCTCGCAGGGCTTCGCCTTAAGCCGGAGCGAGTATGGTGGACTATGAGAGAGGCCTTGGTGATCTAGGGTTTAGACACACCAAGGAGAGAGGGCTAGGCCGGCGGCTAGGGCTTGGGGAAGCCCAAGTCGGTGACTAGGGTTTTCCCTAGGCAGCGGCAGCAGCAGGAGGTGGTGGCGCCGGCGGCTTGGGGATAGGGTTTTGGTGAGGCAAGGTGTAGTCTTGGAGGGGCAGCCCTGCCCCTCCTTATATAGGTGGGAGGGCGCGGCCAAGGGGAGGGGAGTCCCTCCCCAACTCGGCTTCCAAGGCCGGCGGGTGGAGGGAGCGGAACTCCTCCCCAAGTAGGTTTCCTACTCTCCCTCCACCAAGCAAACTTGCCGTTTGACTTTTCAAATTGCCGTTTGACTTTTCAAACTAGGATTTGATTTATCCCTTTATTTTGCTCAGCGATGACACCTAGTACATGATGCAACCATTCCAACTTGTTATGACACATTCATGTACCCTTCCCCTCCGGAGTGCCGGACCTTCCGGAACCTTCTAGAACATTCCCGATGAGAACACCGGAACCATTCTCCAACCCCGAAACAGGACTTTCCTTATATGAATCTTATTCTCCGGACCATTCCGGATCTCCTCGTGATATCCCGGATCCCATCCATGACTGTGAACAACATTCGGTCTCTTACTCATTATTCCATAACTACTCAACAACATCGAATCCTTAAGTGTGTCTCCCTACGGTTCGTGAATTATGCGGACATGATCGAGACACTTCTCCGAAAAATAACCAATAGAGGAATCTGGAAATTCATATGGCTCCCACATATTTCTACGATTACTTTGCGATCAAATGAACCACTTACATATGATACCAATTTCCCTTTGTCTCATGATAGTTTACTTATCCGAGGTTTTGATCGTCGGTATCTCTGCATACCTAGTTCAACCTCGTTACTGATAAGTACTCTTTTCTCGTTCCCGTGATATGTGATCCCTTGTGAGCCAGTCACATGCTTGCAAGCCAATTGGATGACATTCCACCGAGAGGGCCCAGAGTATATCTATCCGTCATATGGATGGACAAATCCCACTCTTGATCGATGTGTCTCAACCAATACTTTCTGAACACTCAATGCCACCTTTATAACCACCCAGTTACGGTGTGGTATTTGATGTCATCAGAGCATCCTTCCGGTGATGGTGATAAGCATGATCTCATGGTCGAAGGAATTGGGTTACTATGTATCAGAAAGCATATAGCAATTGAACTATTAAAATGACTTGATCTTTATGCTACGCTTATCTATAGGAGTATGTCCATCATACCATTCTCCTAACGATATGATCTTGTTATTAATAACATCTCAATGTTCATGATAGGGAAACCACAATCATTTATTAACCAACAAGCTAGTATTATAAAGAGGCTTTACCAGGGACTCTAATTTAGTTTACAAATTACACAAGTATTAATGTTTCCTTGTTAATACTGTTATAGCATGAATGTAAACATTTATCATAAACACAAAGATATAATAATAACTATATTTATTATTGCCTCTAGGGCATATCTGCAACAGAACTTGCTAGAGGACTACACATGCATAAAAACAAAGTTTCTAAGCATAGAACAAGCATGCAAGCTCAAACAACCTGTCACCTATAGCAGCAAAATACTCAAGATACAATCTACCAATCACAAATCTAATTGGACAAGTGGAGGAGGCACATACCAAGGAGCAAACCCTCCAAAAATCAGCACTTGAGATGGGATGAACAAGGAGATCTAAAATAGCGAGCAAGAACAACAAGAACTCGAGCTTGAGCAAGTTTTCTGGTGTTTTTCGGGAGAGAGAAAGAAGGTGGCTTTGAGGAGGCAGCCTGGAGGGGCCTAGGTGGGCCAAACCCCCCTAGGCGCCACCCCCTGGTAGGTCGCGCCTACCGTGGGTGTGGTGGCCTGGGGTGGCCCCTTGGGTCACCTCTGGTGCCTATCTGCCCCTTTTTTCGAGGAAAATTTTATTTTGAATTTTCTGGGATTTTTCGAGAAACTTTATTTTTGGCCAATTTTTAGGGTATGAAAATTGATTTTCTCGCAGAAACAGTTTTTTTCAGAAGAAGCAAAAGCCAAACTACAGGAGCAATAAGAAACTCAAACAAGCAAACTACTAGCAAAACTAAAGCTAAAGCAAAGACTAGGAAGGAGTAAAGTAAAAGAAAGCAAGTATAACCACAATGAAAACATCATTTTGTTCATTAAATTCCTTTTGTTAACAAGGTTGATCAAGTCTTGTTATCAAAACTATCTTATATGAAACAAAACTTTATATTTCACAAGGTGATTATGTTACCTCAAACTTGATAGCAATGGTCCCAATCATAATAGTTTCAAAAATTTCTTGTGGAATGGGACAATATATTTCTCCAACCTTGATGCTCTCAACATTTTCAATAGAATTCAGGCAATAGCTTCTAAAAACCCTCTTGGGGAAATAGACAGTGTGCTCTTTGTCATTAACATTAAAAGTTACTTTTCCTTGATTGCAATTGATGACAACACCTGCAGTATTAAGAAAATATCTCCCAAGAATAATAGACATATTATCATCTTCAGGCATTTCAAGCACAACAAAATTAGTTAAAACCATGCAATTATGAGCAACTTGAACAGGAACATCCTCACAAATACCAACAGGAATAGTAGTTTACTTATCAGCCATTTGCAAAGATATATTAGTTGGTATCAACTTTTCTAGATGGAGTCTCTTGTAGAGAGAAAAAGGCATAACACTAACTCCAGCTCCCAAATCACATAAAGCAGTTCTAACATAATTGTTCTTAATAGAGCAGGGAATAGTTGGTATACCTGGATCACCAAGTTTCTTTGGAACCTTACCATTGAAGGAGTAATTAGCAAGCAAAGTAGAAATCTCCTCATTAGGAATCTTCCTCTTATTAGAGACAATATCCTTCGTATACTTTGAATAAGGAGGTTGTTTAATAGCATCAGTCAAAGGAATTTGCAAGAATAAAGGTTTCATCCACTCACAAAACTTGTTGTAGTGTTCTTCCTCCTTTGACTTGTTTTCTTACCTGGAAAAGGCATAGGTTTTTGCACCCAAGGTTCTCTCTCTTTACCATGTTTATTAGCAATAAAATCTTCCTTTGTGTACCTAGTGTTCTTAGTGTGCTTCTCAGGTTCTTCCTCACCTTCCTCCTTATCAGGATACTCATCATTATTACCACTCTCAGTTTTAGCATCAGAGACATATATACTATTAGGATCTACAACAGGTTCAAGTGGTTCCTCAACTATCTTATGTTTCTTCTTCTTCCTCTTACGAGGACTACCACTATCTTCACCTTGTTGGGAATCCTGCTCTATTCTTTTAGGGTGTCCTTTAGGATATAAAGGATCTTGAGTAGCTGCACCACTCCTAGTTCTAATTCCATAAGCATGTTTATTTCCCGAGGCATTAACCAGCATATCCTTTTGTACCTTAGCAAGTTGATCAAGTTGGGTTTGAACCATTTGAAAGTGTTTACAAAGCATTTTAATATCATTAGAAGTTCTTTCCACAATATCTTTCAACTCATGGATAGCTCTAGAGTTTTCCAATAAATGATTCTGAACTTGTTTATTAAAATTACCTTGTTTAACAATAAATGTGTCAAGTTCCTATAAGCATTGATCAGGAGGCTTACCATAAGGAATATCACCTTCATTAAATTGGAGAGAGTGTATCTCAATAGTAGATGAGTGGGGAATTGGCTTACATAATTCTTCTATAGGAGGTAGATTCTTCACATCTTCAGCTCTAATACCCTTCTCCTTTAGACACTTCTTAGCTTCCTTCGTCACTTCATCATTTAATGCAATAATTTCCCTCTTCTTTGGTGTTGGTGTTGGAACTGGTTCAGGCACAATTGGTTTAGGAGTAATAGGCTCAGGTGTATTTAGCTCAGTTGAAGTCCAATCATCATAATTCTTGCTTATCTTAGCCATTAATTCTTTAGCATCTGTGAGGGTCCTTTTTCTGAAAACACAATCAGCAAAGCTATCTAGGTATGTCCTAGAATCATCAGTTAGTCCATTATAATAAATATCAAGAAGATCATTCTTAGGCAATGGACATCCAGGATGTGCATGAATCAAGGCACAGAACCTTGTCCATGACTCAGGCAATTTCTCTTCTTCTCCCTGTTTAAAATCAAAAAGTCTCTGCAAAGCAGCATGTCTAGCACTGGGAGGAAAATATTTATGGAAGAAAGAAGCAATCAAGCAATCAGGGCTATCAATGGAACCAGGAGGTAATCTATTAAACCAAGCCCTAGCTTCTCCTTTTAATGAAAAAGGAAGATCTTAGTAACAAAGTACTTGCGCATCTTAAAATCATCAGAGAATAAAGCACTCATAGTAGAAAGCTCATTCATATGAGCCACAACACTCGCATTTTCAGTCCCACAAAAAGGTTCTTTCTCAACAATATCTAAATAAGACAAATAAAGAGAGAAATCATAATCTTCATCTTTAATATCTATGAGAGAAGTGGCAAACTTAGGATCATAGGACAACTTAGGCATAATAGTACGTCTAGCAAGGAGACTCTTCATAGCACTAGTACCATGTGTGTTTCGGCACTCTTCAACAAATTCATCAGTGAACTCAATGTAACCATCATTAATATCATAACTCTCACTAGCCTCAGGTAAGCTAACAGGTGTAACAATGGATTCACTAGGAGTTTTGGTATTTCCTTGACTAGCCATAGTAGCATCTAGAAAAGGACCTAGTGAACCACTCGCATCAAGCACAGTAGAAGTAACATCATGAGCATCAAAAGAAGTTTCAGATTAAGCAGTAGTAGCAGTGTGTGTAGCATGAGTATGTGGTGGTGGTGTGACAAGCTTACTTATAAAAGACGGTGAATCAAGAGCAACAGAGGTGTTTAGGATTGTACCTCTTCTTGTAGTGGATGGTAAAATAGGGAACATTCCATCACGAGACTTCCCCATGATGAAAGGAGTAGCAGTGAACAATAGTAGATCCAAGTGAACTTACAAATAAAGCGATGCTCCCCGGCAGCGGCGTGAGAAAATAGTCTTGATGACCCACAAGTGTAGGGGATCGCAACAGTCTTCGCGGGTAGTATTACCTAATTTATTGATTCGACACAAGGGGAGCCAAAGAATACTTGCAAGCCTTAACAACCGAGTTGTCAATTCAGCTGCACCTGGAAATAGTTCTTGCTCACAGAAGTTTATCAGTAGTAACAGTTTGATAGAAACAACAGCAAAGCAACAACAGCAGTAACAGCAACAACGAAACAGGAGCAGTAGTAACAGTAACGGTAACAGTAGGATTCGAGTGCGGTAGGCATAGGGATGGATGGACGGGCATTGCATGGATGAGTCTAAATATGTAAATTCAAGATCTAGGGCATTGCAGATAAATAATAACAAGCATCCGAGTTTAAACAATCCTAGGCATGTGCTCTAAATATGGTCATACGTGCTCGCAATGAGAACTTGCACAACATCTTCTGTTCAGCCAGCCCGTGGCAGCGGGGCCTCTAGGGAACTACTGACAATTAAGGTGCTCCTTGTAATAAAGCACCGGAGCAAAGCATTAACACTCCGTGAATACATGTGATCCTCACACCACAGCCATCCCCTCCAGTTGTCCCAATTATTGTCACTTTGAGGCCTTTGGATCCGGACAATGATATGTGTACACAACTTGCAGATAATATCACAAACAATACTATCATAATGATTCTATAATAAGTTCAGATCTGAGATCATGGCACTCAGGCCCTAGTTGCAACAAAGTCAAATAGCACTAATAGAGATACTAGGCATTATGCCCCTAACATATCTTATTCAATTACATGATAGAACTCATCCAATCCCTACCATTCCCAAGCCTACAGCGGGGGATTACTCACTCATGGATGAGGGAAACATCGGTGGTTGATGGAGATGCGTTGTTGATGACGATGGCGATGATCCTCTCCAAATTCCCCGTCCCGGCAGGGTTCCAGAACGGAGTTTCTGGATGCGAATCTTGGTTTCTGGTGGCGGCAGCGGAGCGGAACTCTTTCTGGAAAACTATCGAACTCTCCTCGGTTTTTAGGTCAAAAGTAAACTTATAGGCGCAGAGGGAGGCCGAGGAGCTGCCTAGGGTGGCAGCACCCCCTCCATGCGCGGGATTAGGTGGGCCCGCGCTTGGGGTGGGTCTGGGGCCCCCAGGCCTCCTCTCTGTCTCTCGTCTGGCTCCGTGGATCTTCTGGTGAAATATAATTTTTGGCATATTTTCCGGGATTTTTCCTGATAGTTGATTTTCTGCACAAAAACAAGACACCCAGTTAATTCTACTGAAAACAGCGTCAGTCCATGTTAGTTGTATCCAAATCACACAAGTTTAGAGGAGAAACAATAGCGAAATGTTCGAGAAAGTAGATACGTTTTGGACGTATCAACCCCCTCATCGAGGGATCCGTGGATGGCGGAGAGGATCGCCTGATCCTGCTGCATGCACACACGATGCTCTGGGTTGAGGGCTGGACCGTGCATGGTCGTGATCACCTGTGGAGGACACGGAAGAGTACCGTCGACATACCCAAGAAGTTCATGGCTGCGGAGCAGCGGTAACACCTTGGCACTCTAGAACAGATAGTTGTCCGGTGTTAGACGGATGGTGATCTGGTTGGCGAAGTGGAACGGTGACGGGGAAGCAGGAGCCGCAGCGACATAGGGGGCGGCGACAGCGTGGGCTGCGGCCGTGGTTGGGGCAGAGGGAGGGGGCGGCTGCGACACGGACAAGGCCGGCGCAGCAGGGCCTCCCGAGGCCGCCGACAGGGCGGCGTGGGTGAAGGCGGCGGACGTGGCCGCCGGAGAGCCCCCTGAGAACGTCGAGTGGGAGGGCCAATCGGACGTGGCCATGGGCAGCGCCGGCGTCAGGGCCGTCGTCGTGGCGACGGGGAGCGCGGAGGCGGCCGCGACGGTACGTGATGGCGGGATCGGGGCCGAGAAGATCGAACCCACGGTGGTGGTGCCGAAGAACTGCGGCACCGATGGAGCTAGTGTGCGCGAAGGCGCGGAGAGGAGGGCAACAAGCGACGCGTGAAGAAACCCGGTGCTAGCCGCACCCGAGGAGGCGGAAGCGATCATGGAGACGACGCGGCGGCGGCAGCAGTGGGCAGCGGCTAGGGGTGGGCATAAAAAACCGAAACCGAACACCAAAACCGAATTAACCGGAACCGAAACCGAATACACCAAACTCGAATTAGCCGAAACTAATTTCGGTTAGTAAATATGATTAACCGAATTTATAAATATTAATTCGGTTTTGACTCTGTATTAACCGAAATAACCATACAAACCGAAAAATATACGTGACATAGCTAAATATATTTGTGATTCTGTCCTAGATGTCCATTACTATATGTAGATACTAGCTCATGCGACAAAAAGACATACATGCAAAAGCTGCCAGACAGCCCATGCATGTACATATGTCTCCAGCCATATGCACGTACATGTTCGTGGTTTACCTGTCAATTGTGTCTATGAATTTTGTTGGAAGTCTTTCAATTGTTTTCCTGTTTTGGATATAATCATGTATTTTAGGTGAACTCTCAACACATACAATTTGTTGAATGTATACACCTTGAAAGATAGACATCATTGTTTTGAACGAGCAAGATAGACATCATGCTTATTAGTTTTTTTACACCTGCGTTCAAGACATCAGCTAGCCATGTATTGCTTCAGGTACTCGCCGAATTGGAGGTTGCTTCCGGTGCGCCGATGAGTGGTTTAACTTGTATGGATCTGACATAAATTATGGCACAATGTTGTTATTTCCAGAAGTTTGGTTAAAAACCGAACACCGAACCGAATTGTCCACTAACCGAACTATCGATTACTTAGAAAACCGAAATAATTTTGGTGCCTATTTTGTAGAAACCGAATTATAGAAAAAACCCGAAAAACCGAACCGAATTAACCGAAAAAACCGAATGCCCACCCCTAGCAGCGGCGGCGGCCGAAGGTAGGTGGCGGCGCCCCTAGGGTTAGAGGCGGCGGCTGGTGGGGGGTGGAGGCGGATCAGTTAGGGTTAGGCTGAGACCATATTAGACGAGTATTTTGGGGGAACTAGCTCAATCCTCTTGGGGTGGCTGTCTCATATATTTATAGGAGGCCAAGTGGCCTAATACATGTACATACGCACAGGTTACAAAGACACGCTATACAAAGTCTAACATGTTGCCGTCTCTTCTAACGCAGCTGTCTTGAAGGGGATATAGGGCGGAACCTCTCATCAAAGATGGCTGGAAGAGTACGAGCGGAAGTATCCGCACCATGTTGTGCGTGTCGGCACCCTGCCCACCAAAGAGTATTCCTCTTCTTCTTCTTTCTAGTCCCTCCCTTGAAGATTGAATCTACTATATCATTTGTTGGATAATGACATGGTAACAATTACTAACATAGTACATCGGACGCAGAGAGTGCAACGATTCCAGGCTCGCCCACATGTCCACAGCGCCCTCCGCCACTACAACTCAGTCAACCCGGTAACAGATCAGCAACCATTTGCTTGCACAATAATTTCGATCAGTTGTTGATGGTGGCAGTCCAAATCCTTGTTACCTTATGGTCTCAGGGTGTAGAGTATGATGTTGTGAAAGACTCTAAAATCATCACGTGTGGGCTTCAGAGAGACGAGATCTGGATCCATGTCAACTTCCTCGCTCGCAGGAGGGGTGCTCCATACGACGCCCCCGAACAACGCTTCTTTGCCGAGATACACTACGACCGCCTCAACACTCCTTTGGTTGAAACCTGCACCATACTAGGTATGTGTAACTCGATAGCTAACCACTTGTGCTACTCCATATATTGTACAGTACTACTACTACCATTTTGACATTTTTTTCCCCAGAAAACCCACTGCAACGCTTCAAAAAGGAGTGCTCCTTCTGCGACGGCAGCTATGGCATTTTTCACCCTAGTGATGCTGAATGCATATGTGGAAAGAAGCACCAGAAAAAGGAGCGTTTAAGGACGAGGAACGTATACCAGTGGCGATTTCACGACTTACCGCTAGATAGCTAGCTGGGCTAACTATTGATTTCTTACATTGGCTGATGTGGGTTTCTCTTTGTACGTGTATTAAAGAATGCTGCTTATTTCTTCCTGCAGAAGGGCCACGTCCCATCAGACGTCCACGACCACGACCACGACCTCCCCCAACCCCACACCCCACCACAGAAATGCAACTCTAGCATACACGTTAGATTCCGTGCATGCTAGAGACGTCCATCTGCTGTTTTTGCTTTAAGATCTATATAAAAAAAATCTTTTGCATGCACATAGTATAACATCTGACAAATTTATGACACTCTCTCTTCCACTTCTTTAAGTCTTAATACTAGATTTAAAAGAGTCATATAATTCAAAATAATTATCTGATTAAAAATCTTTTTGAACCGGCGTATTTATTTTTATTAAATCTTTTAAACAAGCCTAAAATTAATAAAATTGAAAATTTAAATTTTGAAACATAATGAAATGTCATGATTCACAATGAAACATATTGTATTATTGGTTTTTTGTTTTTCTTTAATATATTTTATTTTTTTCAACTAGAAGGATTTCGTCAACTATTTTCTAATTATGTTGGAAAAAGTTTGAAACATAAAGAAAGAGACTGTTTTAGCAATAAAAACCACCAAGTTTTATATAATTTTTTTTGTTTTATCAATTTCAAAAATTGATTTTTAAATATTGTTAAAATATAGTTAATATTAGTCTTATTTTAAAGTTCTCTCCGTTAAAAATCTAGATGTGCAAACGGTTTTTAAAGTGAACTTATAATTAAAAATTTATAAGCGTTTTAAATTATACAACAATACTAAAGAAAATAGGCTAATCTACACAAAGCTTACATGCATGCGAGGAGAGAGAGGGTGGAGCCATGCACGCGATATGGCGTGCACGCCAGAATCGCTGTTTTACCCCCAACCATCAGTCTGCTAATATAAAATCTCCTCACCCCATCTTCACCTCATCATGTTCCCGGTGCCACACTCATCATGCCAATGCCTCATGAAACCAGACACACAGAACACCGGTAGTTTTTCATATTTCACCTGGTACCATTCTTTCGTCTTATTTCATGTGGTAGAAGCAAAGCGATGCAATTTCTTATTCACATCCAGCTTCACTCTAATGCGTACGAACTCATCAATGTAGTCCGTCGATAATTTGATATGAACTTCAGAGATTTTTTTTCGAGAAAACGCAAAAGAGTTTGTGTTTCATTTCATTGAACATGTAGAAGACAATAGATACAACCTCCAGGGGTGGGACACACACACGCATGACCGTCCTCACCAAGCAACTATGTCAAGGTGAGGAGGTGTCCTCAACTTTAAAAAACAATGACATTAGACCTCAGCTTTGCCTCCAGCCAAGAATGGCGAGTTGAGACTCGAAGCAGGCAGCATCGCAACCGACTGCCCAAGCCAACATACATTGCACCCCATGTGCCTAGAGAGTCGGTGGGTGAAAGGCAGGGCCCGAATGGAATTGGAGTAGCTTCATCTAGGAAGTGTCGGCGCCGGCGAACTCTGCGTCTCGGAGGCCTAAGCCCTGTGTAGCAGCCTACATCGGAACAACGCATCGCCAACATCTCCAGTTGCAGCATCAGGTACTCCACTTGCATCCAAGCCAGCACCTTCAAGAAGGGAATGGAGCTGAGACGTTGCCGCTACCCGGTCAAGTAGGCCAGACCTGGGGTTTCCCATGGTGCTCGAGGGGGAAGTACAATTAGAGTCCTGTCAGCGCCTTCAAGAAGGTAACGACGCCCTCAGACGTTGTCATTGACAGTGCAGGTTGACGCCGCATGGGGATCTTGCCCCGACCCAAGAACGATGACCTCCGAAGACCATTGATGCAGTGGCAGATTGGAGGTGGCGAGGTAGGTTGTAGGAGTAGACAACAACATAGGGGGAAGCCTAGGAACCTTGCAGTTGAAGGAGGGCACCAGCCAACACAACGCCACCAGGCAGGCCACCATCGGGGAACACGTCAAGCAGGACTGGCGGCTAGGGCCAGCCACCTGCCCCACGCCGCCGTCGACCATGGTCGCCGCTGCGCTGACCCACAGCATCCGCCGACAAGAACATCCGGGGCACAGCATAGCAGCCATCGCAGGGTCACTGCTCCCGTGCACGTCCTCCAGCAGCATCCACCGACGACGGCTAGGAGGGATGGGAGGAGGGAGAAGGATCGATAGGGGTGGAGGGGCAGTCGCGGGTTGGGGCAAGCCCACGCGGCCTAGATCTTGGCGACCGCGTCCCCCCACGTGCATCTAGTGGCCGGCCACCGCCTCAGCAGCGCCTCCACGAGCACCACACCTGCATCTCGACCTCCCCTGCAGAGGCTACCACCACCTGCCGCGCCACCGCGTGCTCCCGCCAAGCCACCACACCGAAGCCCAACGTGCCGACGCACGAACGAAGGCCGATCCGCCCCGTGGACTTCAGAGATCTCACCCATCTGCCTACACATACTTTTGATCACTGCTTCCACTAGATAGTTACCAGGGAGGTTTATTACTCTCACCCAGACCGCTACTTTATCTCTTCTCTATCTCTATCTCTATCTCTACTCTCTACTATATATAATAAGTCTTGCGGTGGTTTTCATCTTAAATAGATTTTCGTCCGTCGTCTGTCAACTCGACCATGAAGCAATTGATGTGGTGCACAAACGAGACACCGGGTACGACTCGACGTGGAATTGGATTGGTATGGTTTGGTTTGGTTCAAGAGTTAGTACTAGGTACATCATTGTGCTATGTATAAGTAGACAACGCCGGCTACGCTGAGTCGGGCTCCTGTGTATGAGTAGAAGAGGCGGCTATGAACTTGTTCCATAGGGAGTCAGGCGGTGCAGCACGGCCACCGCGATCGATCTCGGGATGGCAGAAATCAGGCGGTGGTGTTGATTTTGTAGGAGCTGGTTCGCGGCGGCGGTCCACGGACGGGATGACGGCGGCACATGGCGTACTGTCTAACTGGGCCTCAGCATGATTGCAGATTATATCGACAGCTTAGCACTGGAAAAATCTCGTGGGTGGCAAAGAGCGACGCAATAGTCATCGGTCTCCTTCATGGCCTCATAAACGACGATCTCGATAGTTCGCAGAAACCTCAAAGTTGAAAGTCAGGGACAACGTGTGAGAACATGCACATCGTCGTATGCAGACGATATTGTTCATAATCCAAGATTATCGTGCTGTGAATCATGGGCACGCTTCTCCATCATGTTCATATTCCCGGAACACCGGCAGGACTGGCCACTGGCCAGAGTGGTTTGGAGGGCAGCATAGCAAGAAACAAGTGATATTTTCCAGGAGACAATACTCTTTATGAAAGCCATGGGCGAGGACGAGTTGATCTAACTGTACTGATACATGACAAGGTCTGGTGGAAAGAAGCAGATCCGTTCTGGTCTGTTTTCCTTGAGATTTTCGTCATGCGTTTTGTGTCCCAGGGCCATGACACACCAGTTGTCAGGACAACGCCACCTGAGTTGATGACGCAGGCAACAGATGGTCAGATGAACCCGCCTGATAAAGGAGATGAAATATGAGCAGCGGCTTGGCAACTAAAAAGTGGCGGCGGCCAGCAAGAACAGGTAGAAGCATGGGATGTAGGGGTAAACCAAGAGCCTTTTCTATTTGCTGGTCTCCATGAACTTGGGCTGAACTTCTTTAGATGCATCAATTATATCATATTCACTCAATCCGACCTTGGGCGGGTTCCATTTATTTCATTACATATGGCAGATCAGATGTAACCCACTTTCAGGGATGTATACATGACTACTTTAATTCTCAGCTGAATTGCTCCTGCCGACAGAACCGATGGCAGCAAGGATCGAGGCGCCGATGCTGGCGGGAGAAGATGGAGCCGGCGTACTCGACGGATGGAGGCGAGCTCGGTGGTGGTGGTCTGCTGCCTGCAAGGTGGAGCGCGCGTCCTTGGATGAGGAATTAGTGCACGCACACGAGCTCCTAGCGGCGGCTGCTGCACGAAGACTGGTCGTCAAGGACGTCGATGAAAAGGGAATCAGGGGACCGCGGGGTCAAGATAGGCGTGGGCAGCCTACGATGCAGGAGCATAGGGGTGGCGGCGGCGCACGCGCATGGACAAGGCAGGGGAAAGGTCGATGGGGAAGTCCTCCTGCGGCACCATGAAGGGAAAGGAGCTCACGACGACGGCGGGAGCCTACAGGAGACATGGAGCAGTGAAGCGTTCAACGCCAAGGAGCAGAAGGAGAGGTGGTGCACGGGAGGCTCGGGGTCCTGTGGGGTTTCGTTCGAGTCGGTAATGGAGAGGAGGGAGGCTGTGTTGGCGCGGTCGTGCTTGCTATGGCTTTCCAGCGCACATCGAGGCAGGGGGCGAGGTGTGGCGCTGCAGGACCGTTGAGGGAGGCTGCCGGGAAGGGGGTCGGGCTCGGAGTCAGGGGAGAGGAGATCGCATGCAAGTACAGAGAAGAGCTTGAGCTAAAGGGAGGGCCCTGTGCATGGGGCCTTTTTCACAACAACCAGGGATACTAGGGTAGGGTAGGTTGTTAGAGTACGTATACGTGTATGGGCTAGAAATATATTAGGACTCTACAACTTTTACTCCAAGTCTCTATCTATTCCCGTGTAACTCTATATAAAGCCCTACAAGGGTCAATGCAATACAAAGCAATATTTAGGGATTCAATATTTTCAACATGGTATCAGAGCGGTTAGTGGCACGGTGCCGATCCTAAGTTCTTCTACCACTTCCGCAACGTGCCGTCTCCGGGGAGATTACTCCTAGGGGTGCGGCATCCGGTCTCGATCAAAAATAGGATCGGTTATTAGATTAGATTAGATCTAAATTTTGATATTCTGTAATTCTATAGATCATATCCAATTAGCTACAAAATAAAATCCCTAGATTCTCAAGAAGTCCATGACCCTACTCCGATGAAATTTGGTGCAAAATCGGTGCTCAAAGGCGGCGCTCCATCAAACCTTGACCGTGGGAATCCCATCTACAGCAGCAGATCCACACGACCGACGGTGCGTCTCTCAGAGGCGATCCGATCTGGCGGTCTAATACGAGTCACATAAGCGTCTGGGCTCTACATCGAACCTACGCCCTGGGCTACTTCTTCCGCAGTTCCGCTGATCGACTCGTACTTGGGACACGGTCGACATGGTGCACGCACAGGAGGACTCCAACACCAGGTCCTGGCGCACAGGACAAGAAGGCACAGCTGCACGTGGCCTATTCCTCCCCTTCAAGCCAAAGAATTTTTTTTTGTTGAACTAATTTTTTTGACTATGTTTATGCCACAACGCGAGTCATCTATATCAACATGGAGGCTTACACTCCAGATTTTCGACTACGACCTAGACTTCACCGACATACTTTATCTACGTCGATTCTACTACTGCACCGACACCAACTTGCACCGGACAACATCGAGCCAACCCACAACATCAAGTTGTACAACTACACCAGACTACAAGCAAAGATCTCCGTTGAGCATATCCACGGAGAAGCGACATCAACATCATCCACATGACAGGCCGGTGTGAAACACTATTGCCGACTTCTCCGACATCAAGGCTTAGACATCATCGCTGCCACAAGGGACACCTTCGAGCGACAATCATCGCC
Organism: Avena sativa; assembly: GCA_916181665.1. NCBI lineage: Eukaryota > Viridiplantae > Streptophyta > Magnoliopsida > Poales > Poaceae > Avena > Avena sativa. The sequence continues at coordinate 97,870,224 of OV702294.1, forward strand.
GACACGCCTACTCCATCATCGCCGATACATCAACGCCAAGGTCTATATCATTGTGGTCTTCATCTACCCGTCCACATGATGGACATATAATTACGACGCCCTCTGACAGTACAACTGCAAGGCACGACGACGGCATCGCCCCGTCCACGACCCCGACGAGTACATCAACAAATTGGCATCACAATTGTGACGCCCCTACGACTGCGTATATGGTTCTGGCAAAACCTTGTGTGCTTGGTGGGTTCCTCCGGTTCTGGCAAAACCGGTGGTCTCACTTATGACCGCGTCCAAGAGACGCCTCGACGGTACCTCTACAAGGTGCAAAACGTCCACAACTGCAACTTCGTCAACAACAACAACAACAACAGCAACAGCAACAGCAACAGCAACAGCAGCAACAACAACAACAACAACAACAACAACAACAACAACAACAACAAACCGCGCAATTTTTTGCGCCTCCGGCAATGGCAGCCACATAACATACGACGACTATGACATCGACCACACCACCTCGACCATGGCTATGTCACGATCAGCTACCTCGACATCGACATCAAGAACAACGTCTACAGCAACTCACAAACTCCAGTCAACAACGTTCGCGTCATCACTTGCGTCCACGTCACTCCCGCTGTGACTGCGGGAGGGAAGAGAGGCACTAGAAGGGGACGCAGTCACCGCCCCTATGTGCCAACCATGATCATGTCCATGCAGGTGATGATAACAAGGAGGTGAAGACGACAGAAGCATAAGACTTCAAATCCAGTCGCAAGCGTCTGCTTCACTCCCGCTCCGACTGAGGGGGGATGTTAGAGTACGTATACGTGTATGGGCTAGAGATAGACTAGGACTCTACAACTTGTACTCCAAGTCTCTACCTATCCTCGTTGACATGGTTGTACCATACGGGTACACGACATCAGCATACCTGGTCCATCCCAAGGAAGGCCCACGAGAATATACGCGGCCCATGAAGATTTTCGGGTGGCCAAGCCCAGGACATCTTCGGATCCTTGGAGAGCAAGACTAGAACAAAGATAGACTATTCAAAGGGGCAAACCCTAAACCTGTAACCGACTCGATATGTGCCCGGGACCTGCCTACCTCTATATAAAGGCCAGGATGGCACGGCGAGGAGAATCTATCTCATACCACCGCATACACACCTCCACGCCAGATTGCATCTGTGCACCCCTGTAACTTTCGGTTCCGCCATAATCAAGAGCAGACAAGCAGGAGTAGGATTTTCCCTCCGGGGGCCTGAACCTGGGTAAATCTCGTGTCCCCTGGTTGCTCGTCTGTTAATCATTCCGCGATCTCCAGCACCCCCATCTTCTCCAAAACCCAAGCTCATAACAATGGGCATTGACGAGATCAATCCTCGTCAATTCGTGCCGTCTGTGGGAACCGGGGGCGCTGATTGTGCGATCGTGATGGTCCCAACCAAAGCGATCTACAACTCTTCGGCGACGGAGAGCCATCTCCTCTTCGGCGCTTTCGACTTCACCGCCCACTCGCCAGCCACCATGAAGGACTTCGAGCCCGTAGGCGACGGACTCGAGATCCTGTTCGGAAGCTTCTGCTTCCAGGTGGGACAGACCGGCACTCTCCGCCTCCCAGAGCGGGTGCCACTGCCATCGATCAGGCCCGCCTCGTGGGCCCTTCTCCCCGTGCTACGCACATCACCATCAACAGATGAGTCCTAAGACAGCAGGAGTTGCAACTCACATTTGTGCGATCCACCATCAGATGAAGGGACCTACGGTTTCGAATCCGAAAGCTGCGGCAGCAGCGACCCAACCTACAAGCGCTACCAATGCGCCGCGGTCATCGAGAGCGATGTGGATCAGCGACAACCCAACCCGCCACCCAACCCGCAGGGTAGAAACGGCGAAAACAGGAGGAACCAGTCCCTCCTCCCCGCCCAACGAGGAAGAAACCGATCCCAATCGGGTAATCCACCTCAGCGAGGAAGGATGGAACCAAGCACGCGAAGCCATGGCAGGCAACAAGATCCTGCCTGTGGGTGCCTCACGGGACCTACTGATGACGTACCACCTGCTCCTCGTCGAAGAACACAAAAAGCAGGTGAAGATGCAGGAGGTGCTTGACAAACGCAAGCAAGCGGCCTCGGAGTCCAGTGTGCGGCGAGCTGCGCTCTCCTCCATGGGCGGCTCTAGCTCACACGACAACAACGCCAACAAGCACCGTTCTCGCGTAGAGAACATGGACCCCACTACACGTCGCGAGGTGACCCGAACCCTCAACACGTCCTTCATGGAGATGGATGCCAACGACAATGTCATCCCGAAGACACCGCAAGCTGCGATCATGGCAGCCACCACATACCTTGCGTCCTATCCACCTCCGGTGGGGGACCCGAAAAGGGCCATGCACAAATCCGCAGTGGCCGGACTCGGACTCGTTGGAGTTGCGCTCCACGGAGAAGCTCCTACGGAGCTAAAAAATAAGGCTGCAGTCAGGTTCAACCGCAGCCCCACACCTTCATCCGAGGAGGAAGAACACGACCTACCTCGAAGGCACAAGATCTCGCGACATCGCAGCCGCGACCACGACGCTCGAAGCGAGCTCACCCAACGCAAGATCGACAAGGCACGCGCCAAGCGCGTGTGCTCATCTGAATCCGAAGAGGATGACGATGAAGGAGAACTCCGCGGGGCTCGATGCTTCAGCAGATCTGTTCGATGGACACGGATGCCAAGGAACTTCAAGCTCCCTTCGGACACTTTGAAGTTTGACGGCACACATGACCCCAAGGCGTGGCTCAATGACCACCTATCGTCCGTCAAGCTGCACGGCGGCAGCAAAAACACCGCCCTAAAGTGCCTTCAGCTGCAGCTGACAGGCGCAGCCCGGATCTGGCTCAGCAGTCTATCCTCGGGATCCATCCGAAGCTGGGAGGAACTGGCATACAGTTTCATCCGAAACTTCAAAGGCACCAACAAAAGGCCGGCTTCGATCGAGGAGCTACGGGCCTGCACCCAGCGTACGGGCGAGTCCATCCGCTCATACATACTACGCTGGACCAACATCAAAAACTCCGCGGCGCACATCTCGGAAGAGAGGACGATCGATGCCTTCAAGGACGGCGTCAAACGCCCCGACTTCAAGGAAGAGCTCGGGCGCATCAAGCCCAAAACGCTGGACCACCTCATGGACATTGCCAACAGTTGGGCAGATGGCGAAGATTCCCTCCACCGGGCGCATTCGGACGATGAGGATGAGTACGACCGAAGACGTGAACGCCGTAGCAAACGAAGATCGTGCGTCTACGACGATCACGACGGACCCAACATGGTCGTGGCCGGCTACGCCGACCGCCGCAATGAGAGTAACCACAACAGCGGCGGATACCATGGAAACAACTTCCGCGATGGGGGACGCCCAGCGCAAACGTGGCAACGCCGCGGCCGCGACGATGAGCCCTCGGCATATGACAAGTTGTCGGGCCCATGCACCATCCACTTTTACATCGACAAGCGGGATGAAAAAAAGAAGGCAAGCCACATGCTTAAGGACTGCAGCGAGTTTCAGAAACTAAGCGAGAGCATGGCCCAGATAAGACAGCAGACCCCAAATCCTGGATACGGGCACGCACCCGCACTAGACCACGTAACTCTATATAAACCTCACAAGGGTCAATGCAATACAACACAATATCCAGGGATTCAATATTTTTAACAGAGGTGGCCTGGTGTGGAGTCGTGTTGGGATGGGTCGTCGCTGTGTTGTGTGTGTGTGCGCGTGCAGTCGTGTGGTGTGCGTGTGTGGGTTCGGGTTGGTGTGGAGTCATGTTGGGTGCGTGTGGTGTTGTGTTGATTGTTGGGATGTGCGTGCAGGTGTGTGGCGGTGGTGGGGTTATGATAGGCTTTGAAATTTGTATTTGGGTGATAGGTGGTCAGGACTAGACTTTTTCTCCTAGCGGTTTGGCTGTCTTTTTAAGAAAACCATATTGATTTTTAAAAAAATTCTATTTTGTTTTAAAATAGTTTTATATGAGAAAATAGACAAAACAAATAGGGTTTAATCTTTATTATTGAATAGAGCGGGCACGAGCTTGGTGTCGAGGGGAATTGGTGGACTATCGCGGATTTGAGGACGGACTAGATAAAAAATGCTGCAAGCCCGTGCGACATGTACGACAATGGTTTTTAAGAATCATGGCAACACATGGGCATTCAGCTAGTCTAGCACAATATTTCTCGGGTTTTGAAAGACAGCGCGCCTCCACTCGGTGGTCGGGTTCTGCTGTTCGTCCCAATGGAGGTGCTTCCTTGAGCCCACACCTCTCTGCCTCAATGCAGGAGGAGCCAATGGCGGTCATCGTTCGGTGGTCATTGTTTCTCTTGTGGCGGTGTGTCGTTGTGGTTGTGAAATTTTTGAAGCTACAAGGCGTTGAGGGGATGGCGAGTAGCGCGTGATTGTCCTTGGGGTCAGATGTTTTTTACCCGCTCTTGAGCTTGGCCCGTGACGATGGGCTAAACGACGGAATTGGTGGCGGCGTCCACGGCAAGATCTCACAGGGACGATGCCAACAGATCCAATGGATATTTAGTGATTGAATCCTCACTTGGAATTAAAGAGGGGCGGTGACTCCTTTTCTCTCCGGTCTTGGGCGGGAGCACTGTGACCTCCGACCCGACCGGGAGAGCTCCTTCGCCTCCAAGCTCTGGCTAGTGGCCGTAGAGGATGTGGAGCAATCTGACGACAGGGAAGAAGTAGCGGGTCAGAAAATTCTTTTTCAAAGCCATCGTTCAGTTTAACTAAGCGGTGGCAGTGCTATAATACCTTCAAACTTTGGGGAAAAATAATCTTTTCTGTACGAACCGAAGGATAGAATCACTCCTTCAATTTTTTCATATATATATATATATATTTGAAATGCATATATTTCATAATTTTTAAATTATTTTATTATTACCTCTAATCTAAATTACTTGTAGCAGGTTCACTGAGCCTAGACAAATTTACGATAATTAATTTTGATGAGAGGGAGTAATTAATTTATTTTTGAGAGGGAGTAATTAATTTATTTTTGAGATTAATAATAATACGACTAGCTTTTAAAAAAAAAGTATGACTATACAGTGGTGCGAACGAAAGCCGGCCCACGAATAATAACCCCTGCGGGCGACCCGGTGCACCCCTCGCCCCTCCGCTCGACGCCGGCCGGCGCTACGCAGTCGTCGGCTCCACCGGTACTCGCTGACTCAGAGATGCGATCCTCCCCTCCCTATTCTCTCTAGCCCACTCTCGAGCCAGTCACGCGTAGCCGTCCTCTGTTGCTGATCTCGCCGTTAGCTCTCATCGGCGACGACCCACCCCCAATTCCACTCCTCCCGCCAGCCTTCGTGTGGGCTCCCGGACCTGGCCGCCCCCCGGCATCCCCGACTTCCAGCCTCATCTGGATTCGTTCGTTCTGGTAGCCACGGGATGGGGATTCGATTTCCATCCAAGGGATAGGTTGGGTTGGGATTACCGATCCGATTGGAACTCTGTTGCCAAGGGCAAGGGGATCCGACCTGAACGCGACCTCGTTGCCTCTCCTATATTATTTGCAGGCAGGTTCTCTTCCTTGTTACAACTAGTTATCTGACCGGACTTGTTCAATCGCCTCGATGGGATCTTCCTTCTCCTGCGCTGCTGTCGCCATCTCGTCGGCCATCGCCGCTGCAGCTGTCCTGAAGGGGAGACATGGCTACACCTTTGATCAAAAATGGTTCGACGAGTACGAGCGCACGCATCCTCACCGTGTTATGCGCCGCCTGCCCACCAAAGAGTATTTTTCTTCTACATTTTCTTCTAGTCCCTCCCAGATCGAGTCTGTTGGACAATGACACGGTAACAATTGCAATTCTGATATACAAACACACATTGCATGCAGAGAGCACGACGCCTCCAGAGCTCTCCCCCATGTCCACAGCGCCCTCCGCCACTTCAACTCCATCAACCAGGTAACAGATCAGCGAACAACCCTTGCTTGCATGAATAGTTTCAGTCTGTTGCGGCTGGTGGTGATGCTGTGGTCTCAGTTCTTGTTATCTATGGTTTTCAAGGTGCAGAGTATGATGTTGTGAAGGCTCTGAAATCTTCACGCGTGGGCTTCAGAGACGAGATCTGGATCCATGTCAACTTTCTGGCTCGCAGGAGGGGTGCTCCGCCTGACGCCCCCGAACAACGATTCTTCGCTGAGATACACTACGACCGCGTTGAAACACCGTTTGTTGAAACGTGCACCATACTGGGTAAAGTAACTCTACAACTAACCACTCGCATTGCTTCCACATAGAGACCATGCCTTAACTGTGTTCCTCCCATTGTCTGTTAGTACTTTGTTTTACTGGTAGGAAAATAAAATCAGTGAATGTCCTGTCTCCCCCAAGTTAACTTCCTTGTCTTCTGTTACATGCGCACTCATTCTGCCTTCACCTCGGTCATATTTGGTCACTGTATGCAGTACCAGTCCTTGTAAAGACAGAAATTGGCACATAACACGCTGAGTCATGGTTGGCATTTGTTCATGCGTCCGAATAAACATCTAACATCAAGATTTCCTGCTGGGAGCTCAACGCTGCCATTGCCATTAGTACATGACTCTATTGCTGTTCATATATTGTGTTGTTTTAACATTTATTATTGTTCTTATTAATTATTATATGTTTCATTTCTTGTTAGCAGAAGACCCGCTGCACCGCTTCAAAAAGGAGTGTTCCTTTTGCGACGGCAGCTACGGGATTTTTCACCCCAGTGATGGTGAGTTCATATGTGGAAAGAAGCGGCAGAAAAAGGAGTTTTTCAGGACGAGGAATGTATACGAGTGTCGTTTTGGTAGCTTGCCGCTACATAGCTAGCTGGGGTTTCCAGGTGCCGTGGACACCTTTGTCATGCTCACCATCACACTGAAATGAAGTCAGGCTGCAAATCGAATGCTTGAGGATATAAAGTTGTGGAGATTGGCTTGAGCTGGAGGGACTGATCATGTAATGAGAAGTTAGTTTGTGTGTCTGTTAGGTGTTTGCTTTTAACGAATTCCTTACAGTTTGAGATAAATATCTTGTGAATCACTCTCTGCCTTCGAGAAAATTAACATACACCATTTGTGTGCTCGGAAAAACTGCTTACAAGTATAATTACCTCCTAAACATGGGGGCCAAAGTATAGTACTAGTGGTATATAAGTTAGCGAAGATTACTGATAATTTACAGTGCAGAGCACATGATCCTATGGTAGCTTCAACGCCTTGGTTACTCTTGGCAGGATGAAGCAATCGAATGCCTCTAAGAGTACCCATCTGAAAGGCCCCTCCGGGGTATAGCTGTCCATTATTCTGATCCAAAGCTCGCGACCCACTATTCTGAACTCAAAGCAGACCACTGCGTGCAGGCCCTGGTTCCTGCCGGTATAGTTCCTCTCCGTCTTTGGGCAACCTCACACTTTGTTGCCATCGCACTCGTCGTACTCGTCGTTCGCCCAGAGAACACCGACGAAGGGTCCCTTCTCGTAGAGAAGCTGTGCTACGCCTACACTGGTGAGATCTGCGGGTACCAAATCCATGTGAAATACAGTGTAGTCGTCAACAGTTAGCCGGACGCCCTTTGTCGCCTTTGTTGTCGGAATTGTTAAAATCATCTTTACCACGGATCTAGTCTAGATCTAACAGTAGCACTAAACATCACCTTTGTAGATCGAGAACGGAGAGAGAGAGAACAGAGACGAGCTCTACCTGCTCCCTGGCTCGACAGACACGAGCCAGAGGGAATGCCCGAACTGGTGCCGGAGCTGGAACCTCCGTCATTGGCCATGGGTGGAAAGGGGGTGAGTGTGGCGAGCGTGCGGTTAGGGTGGCGGCGGTGGAGCTTCCCGTCGGCGCAGCGCTAGCCTAGATCGGATTGGCTTGTAGGCGGGGCGGCTAGGGCACGGCTAACCTCGTGGGTCGTGCTGCCGGCTCCCCACCACTTTATATAGCGCTGGCGACAGGGGCCCACCAACCTAGATAAGGTTGGGCGCCCCCGATCAGGGCGCAGTTAGGGGCGTGCTGGGCCGTTGGGCCCAGTCACGTTGAGATCTATCTAACATTCTCCCCCTAGATCTCGACTTTACTTTTAACTTTGTTCTTTATTTATTCCATCACAGAATGATACACAGAGCATGTTTCATCGTCTCAGCTCAATTGCCGACAGAATCAGACAGCAACTATATACCTTCATGTTCTGAAACAAATTCTGTACTTTTGGGTCTCTATAGTCCAGAAATCATAGGCTTTCCGTTAAACCCATGCCGGGTATGTGTTCCTTGAACACATTGGGTGGTAAGCCTTTCGTTAGCGGATCCGCAAGCATATCCTTTGTCCTTATATGCTCGAGACTTATAGTTTGATCCTGGACTTTGTCCTTCACAACATAATACTTTATATCTATAGACTTTGAAGCATTACTCGACTTGTTGTGAGCATAGAATACTGCAGGCTTGTTGTCACAGTACATCTTTAGTGGCCTGCTGATGCAGTCAACCAACTTTCAAGTCGGGTAAGAATTTCTTTAACCATAACGCATGTCCCATGGCCTCATAACATGCTATTAATTCTGCATACATCGTAGATGATGCAACTATCGACTGTTTGACGCTTCTCCATGAAATAGCACCTCCTGCGAGAGTAAAGACATACCCTGTCGTGGACTTTTGGTCGTCTTTATCTCCTGCAAAATCTGCATCTGAATACCCTTTTATCTCTAGGGAATCAGATCTTCTATATGTAAGCATGAGGCCTTTTGTGCCTTGCACATAACGCAAAGCTTTCTTTACCATCTTCCAGTGCTCTATGCCTGGATTCTCTTGATATCTACCGAGTATCCGGTGATAAAAGCTAAGTCAGGGCGAGTGCACACTTGTGCATACTGTAAGCTTCCAAGAGCCGAAGCATATGGTACTGACTTCATTTGATCGATCTCATATTGATTCTTTGGACATTGGGATTTCCCAAAACTATCGCCCTTGACTATGGGAGCAGGTGTTGAATTACTCGCATGCATATTGTATTTCTTTAGAATCTTTTCACAATAAGCTTTCTGCGACAGTCCTAACACTCCATTCTTTCTGTCTCGGTGAATTTCTATGCCCAAAACATAAGAGGCTTCACCGAGGTCTTTCATGTCAAAGTTTGATGACAAGAACTTTTTTGTTTCTAGTAGTAGACTAACATCACTGCTAGCAAGCAGAATGTCATCCACATATAGAATTAGGAAAATATATTTCCCACTTTTGAACTTTGCATAAATGCAGTTGTCCTCAACATTTTCTTTGAATCCAAATCTTTTAATGGTATCATTAAACTTTAAATACCACTGCCTAGAGGCTTGCTTTAACCCATAAATGGATTTCTTTAGGCGGCATCCCATATGTTCCTTCCCCTCCATGAAAAAACCCTTGGGTTGTTTCATGTAAACATTTTCTTCTAAATCTCCATTTAGAAATGCCGTCTTGACATCCATTTGATGTAACTCTAAATCAAAATGTGCAACTAGTGCCATGATGATTCTGAAGGAGTCCTTACATGAGACCGGAGAAAAAGTCTCATTGTAATCTACGCCTTCTCTTTGCGTAAAGCCTTTTGCCACAAGTCTAGCTTTGTACTTTTCTACATTCCCATTGGAGTCATACTTTGTTTTGTAGACCCACTTGCATCCTACTGTTTTGGCTCCTTTGGGAATTTCCTCTAAGTCCCAAACATTGTTGGAACTCATCGATTTCATTTCATCTTCCATTGCCTCCACCCACTTGGCTGAGTAAGGGCTACTCATGGCTTCTTCATATGAGGTAGGATCGCCCTCCATATGAACTACATTGTAAACTTTGTAGATTTCTTTGGAAATGGCTGGTCTTCGTTCTCTTTTAGACCGTCTGAGTTCATCAGACTCTTGCTCATTTCTTGCCTCGGGTTTAGGCACATTTACAGTAGGTGGCTGTTCTGGCTCCCTTTCGTGCTCAACAGTGGGTTCAGGTGGCTCCTGATGGACAGGTTCCGAACTTTCGCCCATTGTTGTCACGTGTGGAGTCACAACAGGTGCCGGCACCACAACCTCAGGGGTTGTAGATAGTGGCACAACAGGTAGCGAGAAAAATGGCTCCTGAGTCATCGGATTAGGTGCATGCACCCTCTTCTCCTCAAGATCAATTTTCCTAGCTACCGAGCTCCCCCTCATTAATTCGTCCTCTAAGAAGACTGCATGTCTCGTTTCTACAAACTTTGTGTATCTGTTGGGACAGTAGAAACGATATCCTTTAGACTTATCTGGATAGCCAATAAAATGGCAAGATACTGTTTTGGGGTCTAACTTTGCAATGTTTGGATTGAAAACTTTTGCCTCAGCTGGGCTCCCCTAGACCCTCAAGTGGTGCAGAGAGGGGACTCTGCCTGTCCACAATTCATACGGTGTTTTGGGCACCGACTTACTTGGTACTCTGTTGAGAATATGAATGGCGGTTTTAAGCGCCTCCATCCACAAACCCAATGGGAGGGTGGAATAGCTCATCATGCTGCGCACCATATCCATAAGGGTACGGTTGCGCCTTTCAGCTACTCCGTTTTGCTGAGGTTCACCCGGCATAGAATACTGGGCGACTATTCCATTTTCTTGCAGGAACCGTGCAAAGGGTCCTGGTACTTGACCATATGGAGTATGCCAACCGTAGTATTCCCCCCACGATCGGACCGAACTATTTTAATTCTTTTATCGTGCTGATTTTCTACTTCAGCTTTGAAAATTTTAAATTTATCCAATGCTTCAGATCTTTCTTTAATTGGATAAATATAACCATACCGGGAGTGGTCATCCGTGAATGTTATGAATGAATCATAGCCATCCACACTTTTCACCGGAAACGGTCCACATATATCCGTGTGGATTATTTCTAGTGTAGCTTTGCTTCGGTTTGCACCCTTTTTAATTTGTTTGACATACTTTCCTTTAATGCAATCTATGCATTGTTCTATGTCGGAGAACTCTAACGGAGGAAGAATGTCATTTTTAACGAGGTTTTCTATTCTTCCCCTCGAAATATGGCCTAGTCTACAGTGCCATAGTTTCGATGAGTCAAGAGTTCGCTTTCTTTTCTTTTGTTCTTTGTTCGACAAGGAAACTTTTTCATTCACATCACACAGAGAAAGAACTTTCTCATGCAGGGATAACAAATATAACTTATCAAATAATGTAGCAACACCCACACATTTGTCTTTCAACCAAATGGCACACTTGCCATTTTCGAAATAACATTCGTAAGAATCTTTGTCAAAACAGGAAACACTTATTAAATTTCTATATAATGAAGGAACGAAAAGCACATCTTTGAGCAAAAGGAAAGAGCCATCAGCCAGCTCCAGAGGGACATCACCAATGGCCTCCACTTCTGCTTCTATTCCATTCGCCACTTCAATGTGTCTTTCTCTTCTTGGCGTGGTCCTTGTCGAATGGAACCCCTGTAAAGAGTTGGCAGCATGAACAGTTGCACCAGAATCAATCCACCAAGTGGATCTAGTAAACTTTTCATACAGAGATTCATTAACAAAAGAAACAATATCTTTACCATTTTTGGCCATGATGTACTTCAGCCAAATCGGGCAGTCTTTCTTGTAGTGGCCCGGCTTTTTACAGTGATGGCACTGATCTTTCTCCCCAGGGGTGGACTGGTGATGCTGGTACTGGTGCTGCATTGGACCCTTGCCATGTGGCTTGGAGGGTGAGCCACCATGGTTGCCGCTTGTGAAGCCTCTCTTCCTATTGTCCTTCACGAAGTTCAGGGAACCGCCGTGAAGGGCTTTCAGCCTTTCCTCTTCTTGGGAGCACATCCCAATGGTCTTTTCTATGTCCCACTTTTCAGGGGACATATTATAGTTTATTACAAAGTTTTCAAAAGGCTGTGGAAGTGAGGCCATCACTAGGTGCACCAAGAGTGCTGGCTTTAGCTCGAGGTCCTCATCCATGGGCTTGAGCTTCGCTGCCATGTTTGACATCCTTAAGATGTGCTCTCTTATTCCGTGGGGTCCTCCCGTATATTTTTCAGTAACTAGATGCTTTAACAGCTGGGTCGCATACATCTTTGAAGAGCCAGTAAACTGGCTCTTTATCTTGGCAAGATACTCGCCCACGGTAGCACACTCTCCAATTGAGCCCACTATTGCATTCTCAATTGTGTTCTTTACGAAGGCCAGACACTTCTTGTTGGCGTTCACCCATTTCTGGTTATCAATCGAGTAGGCCAGCTCCAATGGAGCATGCTCCCTCTTTCTTTTCTCAAAGTCAGCACTTTCCTCAGCAGCCCCCCTGACCGGGTCAGCGGGCTTGACTGGTTGCTTGGTGTCAACCACCCAATCCACTTCGGCGCATACGAACGCCAAATCAACTTTCTTCCTCCATTCGGAGTAGTTGTCCCCCCTTAGGAGCGGGATGTCCTTCAAACATGCCATGAGGTTGAGACCTCCTAAAAATCACAAAAGATGTGAGATCACTAAGGAAAACAACTGTATGCGTTAATTCAACGTTGGTATAAATTAAGCATGCAATCGTTTCGTGCTATTTAAAATTACATCACCGTTGGGCAGAAATAAATTTAAATGCACCTTTAATACTTAATGGGAAAAGATTATGGTCATGTGTATTAATAACGTTGGTCAATTAATAGCATGAGACATAATCACTTTAATTACTTTATCACATCTTTATAACAAAATTTAAACAAACTTTGTTGCACTATTGCAATTTAAAACATCTATGTGCAGCGGAAACTTTAATAATGTCTTTCATAAAAACTCATACTTTACAAGAAAAAATTCTGCCTTTATAACGTTCTCTAGTCAAAATATTCTCTGAAATAAAAGACTAGAAACAACTATGCAAAAAAAATTCTCAAAACTCTAAGCAAAACAATTAAAAACAACTCTAAAAAAAAACAGAAAACTGTTAAAAAAACATGCCCTACTGGGCCAACTGGGCGGCCTGCAGCTATCTGCTGCCCGCGCGCTCGCAGGAGCCGCCAGCAGCCGCAGCGGCCCAAGGCCCATCCGCGCGCTGCGGCTATCCGTCGCACGCGCGCCATCGCCCTAGCGCGCCTGGCAGCCCGTCGCCGCGGCCCATGACGCCGGCCCAGCCAGTCCGCAGCCGCCTCGGCCTGCCCGGCCCGCTCCCCCCGATCGCGCTCGATCCTGGCCATTGATGGGAGCAAACCTAGATCGAACGGCCGGCCACCCTCTTCGGGGTATAAAAGACCCAACCGCCAACCCCAAAGAACCCTAGCCCCCAGTATCCCCGTCCCCGTTCCCGTGTCCCCGTCTGCGCGTGGCCACCGCGGCGGCGCCGCGTCCTGCGCGCGGCCGCCCCGCGTGGTCACCGCGTCCATCGCGTCTCCCCGTCTGCGGTGGCGCCGCGTCCCCCGGCGGCTGCCCCGCGTCGGGTGCGCCGGCGGTGGCGCGTCGGGTCGGTGTGCGCACCGCGGCGGCGACGGGGAAGCACGCCGAGCTGGCTGCGCCCCTCCTAGATGAGGCGGCTGAGCCCTGGCGCCTGCCCCCGGTGAGCACGAGGCGAGGCGAGGCGGCCGCCCTCCGGCCTGCCCCTCCCTCTGCTCCGCTCCGGCACGGGCGGCGAGGGCCCCGCGCGAGGGCCGAGGCGAGGCGGCAGCGCGTCGCGCGCCCCTCCCTCTCCACTCTGCTGTGGCGGCTGCGCCCGAGCTCCGAGGCGAGGAGGCCGAGCCCCTCCCTCTCAGCTTGCTCCGGTGAGCCATGCCCCCCCGCCCTCCTTGCCGGTGGTGCGTCCACCCGAGGGTGGGCGCACCACCGTCAAGAGGGGCGGCGGTGGAGCCTTTTGCTCCCTTTTTTTTGCTTGGTCCATGGTGAAAACTGCGGCGCCCCCCACCTTGCTCCTTGCCGATGCGTGCATCCACCCGAGGGAGGGTGCACCGTCGTCAAGTGGCCGAGGTGTGGGGCGGAAACTTTCCGGCGATGGCCGGAGTGGACCCCTTTTTTTTTTGATTGCCTTTTCTTTGGGGATCTTTTGGGGTTTTAGATCTAGGGTTTTGCTTTGCCCCGAAGGGTGTGTTCTTCTTCTAGATGTCTCCACAATGGATGCCCATCTAGATCGAGAGGAACGGCGCGGCCATAGGGCAGGCGCACTTTGGATCTATTTCTTTCCTTTTGAACTCTTACTTTCTACAAAAAAGCACCGTAAAATCTAGCAACTAAAACGTGGCTCTGATACCAATGTTAAAATCACCTTTACCACGGATCTAGTCTAGATCTAACAGTAGCACTAAACATCACCTTTGTAGATCGAGAACGGAGAGAGAGAGAGAGAGAGAGAGAGAGAGAGAGAGAGAGAGAGAGAGAGAGAACAGAGACGAGCTCTACCTTCTCCCTGGCTCGACAGACACGAGCCAGAGGGAATGCCCGAACTGGTGCCGGAGCTGGAACCTCCGTCATTGGCCATGGGTGGAAAGGGGGTGAGTGTGGCGAGCGTGTGGTTAGGGTGGCGGCGGTGGAGCTTCCCGTCGACGCAGCGCTAGCCTAGATCGGATTGGCTTGTAGGTGGGGCGGCTAGGGCACGGCTAACCTCGTGGGTCGTGCTGCCGGCTCCCCACCACTTTATATAGCGCTGGCGACAGGGGCCCACCAACCTAGATAAGGTTGGGCGCCCCCGATGAGGGCGCAGTTAGGGGGATGTTAGGCCGTTGGGCCCGGTCACGTTGAGATCTATCTAACAGAAATCCCTCCAATCTCCTTGATGATCTTGAAAATGTCCTCGGTCCAAGCCCCTCGAACTGCTTCCCAGACCCTCCTCTTCAAGCACTCCTGCCTCATATGATTAGGGGGAATTCGAGCCTTGCAAGGGAAAGACCCCCACCCATGCTCCTTCTCATACACGAGCCGGTGCTGTGCTTCCGTGCAGCTTGTACACGCTGATAAAGTGCAGCTTCCTGCACGTACGTCAGGCATCATGAGAATGTGCAGTTGCAAATCTGAGAAGAAACATAAATAACAGACCGACGGGATAGCTTATCTTACCAACGTTGTCAAACTGAACGACAGGAGCACCCATTACCCCAATCCACGACCAGTCGTTTAGAAGGAATGGAGCCTGTAAGCCAAGGCGTTGCATCATTACATTCATTCCGTGCTTGACCCATCCCAAGAGCGTCTCGACCGCATGCCAAGAGCTGTGCCTGCGGTAGATCCAGCAGACCTCGCCCTGCGCAGCAGCACCTGACCGAGACATCCTCCTTTTGGTCGCTACAAGAATTGCCACCATTTCCCGTTTAGAAAACGAACAGGAATTGCAGTCCCATTTATTATCAAGTATAGTAGCGTATAGTGAGTAAAGAACTCACGCCTGCAAGGAAGACACGCTCTGCTGTCGCAGTCGAACCGAGGGGTCGGCATCAGGTGCCTCTGCATCAGGGGCTTCTGAGTGGTTGCGCCGGTGGAGGCTTCGCTGTCCATGGCACCGGAGCCATGTCCAGCGAAGACGCCACGGGAGCGCCCCGTCGTGGCGTCGACGCGGCCAGCCCGGAGCTCGAGGGTCAGGTTGCCGAGGTCGGGGGACGGGCCGTGGGAGAGCTCGGCGCTTTCCTGTAGGCGGGGGATCAGGCCGCAGATGGCGCAGATGCCATACCGAGCGGCGACGACGAGGGAGGGCGCAGCGCTATCCTGTAGGCGGCGGCCGTCCCCATGCCCCGCAGAGACGACGCCAAGGGAGCGCCCCGTCCTGGCGCCGACACGGACATCGCTCAGGTGGCTGGCGTCGACGGACCAGTCCATGCGCTCTAACGCGACCAAGAGGGACAATTCCGGCCGCTTCCTGAACTCCATTGCCAAAGAACGTGTCTTGATCGTGGAGCGCCGACCAAGAACGTTTCTTGGCTTAGGTTGCTTGCTTCCGACCAATCCGGCAGCGATGAGCCGCTGGCCGGTTCGTAACTGAGACCCGGAGGCAGAAATTTGGGGCGAGCGGGATGAGAGGGTAAGGAGAGCGGATTGCGCCGGGGAAGGACGAAGGCTTTGGAGTTGGGAGAGAGAGAGAGAGAGAGAGAGGGAGGGAGGACGAAGGCGGAAGAGGAAGCGGGTTTTCTGACGACGGGGAAGGGCGGAGCGGCAAAGGGATCTGTTTGTCTTAGCCATCGACCGATAGTTGTTGGGCCGGCCCGTTGCATTAGAAACTGCATTTGTGGGCAGCTTAAGTAACAAGGCCTATTTTTTGTGTTTGCCTGTTTTTTATTTAGATTAGAATGTTCAGGCGTTGTTTTTTTAGATTGTTCTTTTAATATGGGGTCACTGTATAACGTGAGCATGCAGAAAACAAATTATTTATTTCTAGTTTTTGTTATAATTGCATAAGCTTTGACGTCATGCAATTGCATACGTGCTTATAATTGAAAATTGCAGTTTGCAATTATAGCTATAGCCCTTTTCATATGCAATTGAACGCATGTGCTAAATTTGCACATTAATGTGTGATTTGCATGAAAATTTGAACTTTATGCAATTGTACATACATATGTAATTGCATTAGGCCATAGAGGGGCACATGATCCGCCCCGCTTTGTAGTTAAAATTGGTTAATTTAGTTGTAGTTTTTTTTAGCAAATTAGTCTTGTGATTTTAGTCTTTTTCACGTAGAAGTCAAGTTAGAAGGAACTAGCACAATGCACGTGTGTTACTGCGGATTGACTTTTACAATTCAATTACATTATTCAACTACACCATGTAATCCCATTGTCACTCACATCTTCTAGTGTCACCCTTATCTCTCGCTGTCGGTTCCTTCATACCTGCAATCGGTGTCCATATAGAATATATGTCAGTTATGGACCGAATACAGCTTCTTTAAATCTATAGTGAACTTGGGCCACAATGTCGCAGAAAAAATAGGATGGAAAAATAAATAGATAGAGGAAGCAAACTAACATGTATACCCCAGTCCAGTTTACCCAAAAAAATTACGTGCTGATATAGGAGCCAAATAGAAAAATGTAATGCTTTTTCCATCCTAAAATAAGTGATTTGGATTTGTCTATCTAGACTTGTTATTATAGATATATCTAAATTTAAACAAATACAAGTCACTTATTTTGGGACGGGGGAGTATAATTTTTTATTTTCAAAAACAATTTATAAAATAGTTTTTTCTTTTTAGAGAACGACTGAAACTATTTATTAATTAATAGCGTTCATGGAATACACATGAGATCTGGGGGATCAAACAGGCACACATGACGCTTCACATCAAGAGAGTAGCAAATTTTACTAAATTGTGAGCTTCTATATTTTTTCTTTTGTAAAAATTATTTGGAAACTATTCTTGTAAAAGAAAAAATGGGAGGCAGCCAATCGGCCATGACCCAAGGGGCCAACCCGTAGACCACGCTCCCCAGAAAAAAATGTACTGGCCCAATGGCCGTAGACCATAGCCACACATCCAAGACTCCCACACGATATGCCCCTTCAGGGCATCTTCACCAGGCCGACTCATCTGGTCTGAACGTGTCTGAACTTGTTTGTGAAGAAATATGCCCTAGAGGCAATCATAGAGATGATTGTATTTCTTATGTATCCATGAGTTATTGTGATGTTCCTTAAATATTTATATCAGGCAACTTGTATTGATTGACAATTATGTGAATTGTTTGTAAAACTCTTTACTTGATGGTTATTTAATAGTTGTCCCTAGTCGGAGTTCATGTGAGAAAACACGTGAATATTAGACTAGCACATCGATTGGTTGATGACTATGTTTCGCAAGTTATAGACATGGAGATGTCAAACTAATAATATGGACACATGTTATAAACATGGGGTTGGACTGACCCAACTTGAGACTGGCAATTAGTTGCAACTCTCTCTACATATCATGTACGTTTTGTCCTTAGACCTGAGATTGTACCATGCAATTGAGACGTGGATCGACCTACTTTAGGGCTATCAGACACTGCTCCGTAATTGGGTAGTTATAAAGGTACCTTTCGGGTTTGTCCCGAAGCATGCTGCAAGGCATGGTCAATCAAGATGGAATTTGCCCCTCTCTATTTGAGAGAGATATCTCTGGGCCCCTCGAGTGATCGGATCCAAAAATGCATGGCCGTGCTACATTAGGTTAAGAGTTAACCTAGTAAAAGGATTCTGAATCACAGTATCAAGAAAGGGAGGTCAGCTTGGAGCTAGACCAAATATCGTGATACAAAGGAAAAGACATGTATTAAACCTTGTGATGGTTCGTCTGATATGATCTTTGTATGCGTTTAGGAGTTGGCACGTCTTGCTAGAGGCCGGTACCAACTATTGATAGAATAAGTGTATTTGTGTCATGTCTATACGTATATGAACCTATAGGATCACACACTTAAGGGGCTGGAAGCCTAATAAGGATTGGATCCAAATTAGACCAGGCTTAGGCTACTAATGGGATACTAATGTAGAAGCCCACCAGGGATGCCTATATAAGAGAGGGTGGGGCAAGCTAACCAGGGTTAGACCATTCAACCCAACCGCCACCCCCCACGCTTGTGTTGCACGCGCGGACCTAGCAGTCCGGCGTCTGACGCTTCCATCCCATACGTGTGGATACCTTGGAGGTGCTACAGCAGTAGCACTAGGACGAGCCGTGCAAGGGGAGCTTCTCGTGGGACGAGGATGGGGAGGAGACGTAGAACGTCTATACTGCCTCGACGCGCTTCATCAAGTTCCGTAACTGCGCATCTAGTGGTAATCTCGTGATCTATGACAACAGTATTTCTGGTTTACGCGGTAGAAAATTTTGATTTGCGCTAGTGTAGCCTACCCGTATCCCTTCAGTGGTATCAGAGCCGATGTTGTTCAGTTATAGGTTCGGGATGTTTGCATATGGTGATATGCATATTGATATAAATGATGTGATCGTTTGTATTGCGGTGGTTCAGGATTGATCTATGATCTTGCTTTCCGTGATCGTGATTCTAAGGTTGTCAAACGACTTACCCCTACCGGTCGGTTTCCGTCATCGGGGTAGACAGTGATACATAAATCCTGTTGAATCACGCGAAGATCAATATGATTGATCAAATCGGAACATAGATCTAAAATCGATGTACCGTGATCAAAAGAGTTTGATTGAATCAAAACAATAGTCGGTTTATGGTAAATTTGATTTGCCGATCAAAATCCTTAAAGAAAATCGATGTACCGCGAGGGGTGCTGCCCCTTCGAACCCCGCAGGGGGAGAACCCCTAGACCCCCCTGTAATTTTAGCCTTTTTTGTCTCTCGTTAAGGTAACCAGGTGCTATGTTTTCACATGATCCAGTAGAATGCGATTCTATGCATAACTTGTTTTTGCAGGATGTATGTGATCAATATGGCCCATATATGTATGTGATGCATGTATAGAATTTATCATGACCTGTGTGTCGTGAGTAGGGCAACACGGCTGGAGCCATATGTGTTGTCAATTATTGTAATGGCCTACGTGCCAACTTGTGATGATACCAATACTATGTAATTTTGATTACTAGCTGTTAGGAGTAATAGCTTGTATTAGTTCTTGGAGGACTCATCACTTGGAGGATGGCTCGCATGGAACATGAAGATGGAGATCATCATGGTGGACAAGTTCTATGGCGATAGAGATCATCATGAGAAAATGGGCCATACCGTGTCACAACTATGTGAATGCTATTATTATGCGTTTTACTCTATGCATGCTTAGATGATAGAAGTAGAACGATCCCTCACAAAGTTTAAGTTAAACCATGCCCTCCTAACCAAACCTTGCACCATCCTATGACCTGTAACAATCGTTGGTGGGCCTATGAAATTAGGGTGTCGCGGTTTTCCTTGGCTAGATGGGTTTGTATCGGATACCTACGCGCATAAGGGTTGGTGATCTTGATAAGGTTATCTTAACAGTTAAGGACCTTGGGGCATAAAGGTTGGGCGCCTAGTTTTGACATGGAGATGTCACCCAACAACAAGAGTCATATGTGATATGATTAGCAAGTGGTGCTTACCGATTTACCTTGTCTTCTAGCAGTGATGCTAAAGCTCACTAGTCGACTTGTTAATTATGGATATTGAATCACTTAGTATCAATAGAGGGATATTGATTTAAGTGGGAGTATATGCTATTAAATTGTTTAATATGTTTTACTCTTTCATGGTTACATGACTTAGTATTTTGCATGTTTTTTGTTGTAGATCAATGGCACCGAACACTGCATCACCTTTTTATTTGCGTTCGATTCTTGATAAAGATAAACTAAATGGAACAAACTATTCGGACTGGGTTCGTAACCTGAGAATTGTTCTCAGGTCTGATAAAAAGGAAACGGTTTTGGATACCCCAATCCCCGATGAACCTGCTGATAATGCATCTGCTGCCCTCAAGAATGCCTACAAGAGAGCATGTGATGATTCTCTTGAGGTTAGTTGTCTTATGCTTGCATGCATGGAACCTAAACTCCAAAAGAAGTTTGAGGATCAAGAAGCGTACGATATGATCGTCGTGCTTAGGGACATGTTACAGACTCTGGCAAGGACTAAGAGGTACAATGTCGCCAAGTCCTTTGTGGAATGCAAGCTGGCAGAGGGAGCAGGTATAGGCCCCCAGGTGATCAAAATGGTTGGTTACAGTCAGACTTTGGAAAAGCTTGGTTTTCCACTAGGCCAAGAGTTGGCTACTGATTTCATTTTGGCGTCTCTTCCATCTAGCTATGGGCAGTTCATTTTAAACTACCATATGCATGGGGTGGAGAAGGGCCTTAATGAGTTATGCGGGATGCTTAAAACAACAGAAAGTGACATGAAGAAGTGTGCAGGGCATAGCCATGTGATGGCTGTGCAGAACAAGCCTAGCTTCAAGAAAAAGGTACTTCTTGGAAGAAGAAGGGCAAGGCTAAGGATACGATCCCTAAGCCTGCACCCAAGCAAAAGGCTAGACCTGTAGAAGACACTGAGTGCTTCTTTTGTCATGAACATGGCCACTAGAAGAGAAACTGCAGCAAGTACCAGGCTTCTTTGAAGAAGAGTGGAAGTAAGAGTACTTCCCACTCGGGTACGCTTGTTGTAAATGTTGTGGAAATTCTTCTCGTTGATTCCTATGTTAACTCTTGGGTATTTGATACCAGATCGGTTGCTCATATTTGCAATTCGATGCAGGGGCTAATAAGGACTAGAGAAGTGCAGAAAGGCGAAGTGGATTTTCACGTCGGAAATAAAGAAAGGGTTGTTGCATTGTTCGTGGGCGTCATGCAACTTCACCTTCCGTCAGGATTTATTATGGAGTTGAATAATTGTTATTACATTCCAAGTATGGGTCGAAACATTTTATCACCTTCATGTTTGGTGAGGGATGTATATTCATTTGCGAGTATGAACAATGGTTATGTAATCTCTAAGAATGATATGTTTATGGCTGATGCTCCCATTGTGAATGGGTTATTTGTTTTAAATCTTGATGATGCATCTGTTTACAATGTTAGTGCTAAAAGGCTTCGGCCTAATGATTTGAGTCCTACCTATTTATGGCATTGTCGTTTGGGGGCATATAAGTGAAAAGCGCATGAAGAATCTCCATGGTGATGGTCTTCTAACTTCGTTTGATTTTGAATCACACGAGACATGCCAGTCTTGTTTAGTTGGAAATATGACCAAGTCGCCTTTTTCGGGTTTACCCGAGAGAGCGACAGACTTGTTGGAACTCATACAAATTGATGTATGTGGACCAATGAGCACGACAACCAGAGGAGGATATCACTACTTCATTACTTTCACTGATGATTTCAGTAGATATGGTTATGTCTACTTGATGAAGCATAAGTCTGAAACTTTTGAAAGGTTCAAGGAGTTTCAGAGTGAGGTAGAGAATCAACTTGGCAAGAAAATAAAGGCCTTGCTATCTGATCGTGGAGGTGAATATTTGAGTCACGAATTTAGCAATCATCTTAAGAGTTGCGGAATTGTTCCACAACTCATGACGCCCGGAATGCCTCAAAGAAATGGGGTCTCCGAACGATGCAATCATTTTTGGGGATATGCTCTAGAAACAGCAGCTTTCACACTTAACAGGGTACCATCTAAATCCGTAGTTAAGACACCATATGAGATGTGGGATGGAAAGAATCCTAGTTTGTCTTTTCTAAAGATTTGGGGTTGTGATGCATTTGTCAAGCGACTTCAGTCAGACAAGCTAACACCCAAATCGGATAAGTGCATTTTTGTGGGATATCCGAGGTAAACCTTAGGGTATTACTTCTACAACCGAGAAGAGGGCAAAGTGTTTGTCGCTTGTAGCGGTGTTTTCCTAGAGAAAGAGTTTCTCGCAAAGGGAACGAGTGGAAGGTCGGTGCAACTTGAAGAAGTTCAAGATGAGCTAGTTGGGGACGCTTCTACAAGTGATGCTATTGTAGCAGAACAAGTTGAGGAACCCGTGGCAATAGAAGCACCATAACCACGAAGGTCGGCGAGGCTCCGCGAAACGTGGGAATTATTATTGTTAGACAATGATGAGCCTGCGACCTATGCAGAAGCGATGGTGGACCCGGACTCTAAGAAATGGCTGATTTGATCGCCATGAGATCCGAGATAGAGTCCATGGGAGACAATCACGTTTGGAACTTGGTTGACCTGCCTGATGGTTTTAAAGCCATCGAGTGCAAATAGATCTATAAGAAGAAGATTGATATGGATGGAAATGTTCATATCCATAAATCTCGACTTGTTGCAAAAGTTTTTCGACAAGTTCAAGGAGTTGACTACGACAAGACTTTATCACCCGTAGCGATGCTTAAATCTATACAGATCATTCTAGCAATTGCTGCACATTTCGACTATGAAATATGGCAGATGGTGTTGGAGATATGCCCTAGAGGCAATAATAAATGTAGTTATTATTATATATTTGTGTTTATGATTAATGTTTACATTCATGCTATAACAGTATTGACCAGGAAACATTAATACTTGTGTGATTTGTAAACTAAATTAGAGTCCCTAGTAAAGCCTCTTCATAATACTAGCTTGTTGGTTAATAGATGATTGTGGTTTCCCTATCATGAACATTGAGATGTTATTAACAACAAGATCATATCATTAGGAGAATGGTATGATGGACATACTCCTATAGATAAGCGTAGCATAAAGATCAAGTCATTTTAATAGTTCAATTGCTATAAGCTTTCTGATACATAGTAACCTAATTCCTTCGACCATGAGATCATGCTTATCACCATCACCGGAAGGATGCTTTGATGACATCAAACACCACACCGTAACTGGGTGGCTATAAAGGTGGCATTGACTGTTCGGGAAGTATGGGTTGAGACACATGGATCAAGAGTGGGATTCGTCCATCCATATGACGTATAGATATACTCTGGGCCCTCTCGGTGGAATGTCATCCAATTAGCTTGCAAGCATGTGACTGGCTCACAAGGGATCACATACCACGGGAACGAGAAAAGAGTACTTATCGGTAACAAGGTTGAACTAGGTATGCAGAGATACCGACGATCAAAACCTCGGATAAGTAAACTATCGTGAGCCAAAGGGAAATTGGTATAGTATGTAAGTGGTTCATTCGATCGCAAATTAATCGTAGAAATATGTGTGAGCCATATGAATTTCCATATTCCTCTATTGGTAATTTGATCGGAGAGGTGTCTCGATCATGTCCGCATAGTTCACGAACCGTAGGGAGACACACTTAAGGATTCGATGTTGTTGAGTAGTTATGGAATGATGAGTAAGAGACCGAATGTTGTTCGGAGTCTCGGATGGTATCCGGGATATCACGAGGAGAATAAGATTCATATAAGGAAAGTCCTGCTTCGGAGTTGGGGAATGATTTCGGTGTTTTCATCGGGAATGTTCTAGAAGGTTCCAGAAGGTCCGGCACTCTGGAGGGGAAGGGTACATGAATGTGTCATGACAATATGGAATGATTGCATCATGTACTAGGTAACATGGCTGGGCAAAATAAAGGGAGAAAATCAAATCCTAGTTTGAAAGTCAAACACCAATTTGAAAAGTCAAACGACAAGTTTGCTTGGTGGAGGGAGAGTAGGAAACCTACTTGGGGAGGAAGTCCTCCTCCCTCCACCCGCCAGCCAAGGAGGCCGAGTTGGGGGAGGACTCCCTCCTCCCAACCGGCGCCCTCCCACCTATATAAGGAGGGGCAGGGCTGCCCCTCTAGCCTACAACTCTCACACCACCCAAACCCTAACCCTAGCCGCCGGCCTCCTGCAAGTCGCCGCCGCCCCTAGGGTTTCTCCTAGCCGCCAACTTGGGCCTTCCCCAAGCCCTAGCCGTCAGCCAAGCTCTCCCCTTGGTGCCTTCTAAACCCTAGATCGCCAAGGCCTCTCTCATAGTCCACCATACTCGCTCCGGCTTAAGGCGAAGCCCTGCGAGATCTCCCCTCTACTTCCGGTACCACGCCGTCGTGTTGCCGAAATCGCGAGGAGAGTGCTACAACCTTCGTTGCCTGCTGGAACAAGGGAGAAGAAGGTCTTCATCGAGTACCGAACATGTGACCGACTGCGGAAGCGCTGCCGGAACGCAGCGCCGGAAGGATCGTCTACGCGATCTTGAGATCAGCAAGAGTACGACTACATCACCCACGAGAATCTGCTCGCGTTAACCGCTTTGGAATCTTCGAGGGTGAGTTCCTCTATCGACTCGTTGCTACAATCTAGTAGATAGATCTTGGCTTGTTTGTTTGCATGCGGTAGAAATTTTTTGTTTTCCATGCTACGAACCCCTACAGTGGTATCAGAGCCGTGTCTATATGTAGATCTGTTGCACGAGTAGAACACAATGGTCATTGTGGGCGGTGGTGCTTTTATTATCAATTGCTTCTTGTGTACTTTGCATCTTGCGGTATGATTGGATGAAGCGGCCCGGGCTAACCTTACATGAAATTGTTCATGAGACTTGCTCCACGCTCAACATGCAACTTGTATTGCATAAGTGGCTTTGCGGGTGTCTGTCTCTCCCATTATAGTATAGATCCAATTTACAACGGGCACTTGATAGTTCAAACATCAACGTTGTGGTTCTTGTTCGTAAGTTAGATCGACACTTATTGAAAGCCCCAAACCACGTAAAATATGCAAAGAAAATTAGAGGCGTCTAACTTTGTTTTGCAGGGGTGTGCTGTGATGTGATATAGCCATGATTGTGATTATATTTGATGTATGCAATGTTCCTTATTGTAAGTTGGCAACCGGCAGGAGCCATATGGTTGTCTTTAAATTCTGTTAAGACCCGCGTGTCTATTCAAAGTAGTTGTAATAGTTGGAGCTGGTGGACGACAACCATGAAACACGACATTGACCTTGACGCTATGCCGGTAATGATGGAGATCATGTTCGTGCTTGAAGATGGAGATCGGAAGCACAAGAAGAAAGGCCATATCATATCACATATTATGAATTGCATGTGATGTTAATGCTTTATGCATCTTGTATTGCTTAGTTAACGACGGTAGCATTATAAGATGATCCCTCAAGCACATAAATTTCAAGTTTTAAAGTGTTCATCCTTAGTAAGCACCGTTGCTAAAGCTCGTTGTTTCGAAGCACCACGTGATGATCGGGTGTGTTAGATTCTGCGAGTGTATACAACGTGAGCAAGCCAGATTTGCTCATGCGGAAGCTAAGGTTTGATCTTGACGAGCCTAGCATGTACAGACATGGTCTCGGAACATGGATCACCGAAAGGTAAAGCATGAGTCATATAGTAGATATGATGAACATGTTGATTGTTCGCCATTGAAGTTACATCAACTCTCGTGATGATCGGTTTTGATGTGGTGGATTTGGTTCGTGTGATCACTAAAACAATGTGAGGGATATTGTTTTGAGTGGGAGTTCACCTAGATTAATTTAACTATTAATTAGAACTCAATTTGTCATAAACTTAGTCTAAACTATTGCAAATATGTTGTAGATAAATGGCGGCCCCTACCATCAATTTTAATGTGTTCCTAGAGAAAGAAAAGTTGAAAAATAATGTAAGCAACTTCGCGGATTGGTTCCGCAATTTTAGGATTGTCCTCAATGCTGGTAATTTGACCTATGTGCTGGATGCACCGCTGGGTGACCCGCCTGCAGCTGATGCTACTGATGAAGTAAAGAATGTTTACCTCACTCGGAAGAATCAGTACTCCACAGTTCAGTGTGCTATCTTGTATGGTTTGGAATCGGAGCTTCAAAAAAGGTTTGAGAACCATGACCCACATGATATTGTCCGTGAACTCAAAATGATATTTGAGGCTCACGCGACAGTTGAGAGTTATGAGGCTTCTAAAAAGTTCTTTAACTGCAAGATGGAAGAGGGCAGCTCCGTCAGTGAGCACGTGCTTAAGATGTCTGACACGCAAACAAACTCCAAAGCTTGGGTATAGTGATTCCTAATGCTTTGGGGATTTACCGTGTCCTCCAATCACCACCACCAAGTTACAAGAACTTTGTGATGAACTACAATATGCAAAACATGAACAAGACGTTGCCAGAACTCTTCTCCATGTTGAAATCTGCAGAAGTGGAGATCAAGAAAGAGCATCAAGTGTTCTTGGTCAATAATACCACCAAATTCAAGAAAGGCAAGTCTAAGCAAAAGGGAAACTTCAAGAAGGGTGGTAAGAAAGTTGCCGCACTGGCGAAGAAGACCAAACCTGGACCTAAGCCTGATACTGAGTGCTTTTACTGCAAGGGAGAGGGTCACTGGAAGCGGAATTGCCCAAAGTACTTGGCGGATTTGAAGAACGGCAACATCAAGAAGAAAGGTATATCCGATATACATGTTATTGATGTGTATCTCACTAGTACTCATAGTAGTGCCTGGGTATTTGATACTGGTTCGGTTGCTCATATTTGTAACTCGAAACAGGTATTGCAGAATAAACGGAAGCTAGCGAAGAACGAGGTGATGATGCGCGTTGGAAATGGATCAAAGGTTGATGTGATCGCGGTCGGCACGCTACCTCTTCATCTACCATCGGGATTAGTTTTATACTTAAATAATTGTTATTTGGTGCCTGCGTTGAGCATGAACATTATATCGGGATCATGTTTATTGCGAGACGGTTACTTGTTTAAGTCCGAAAATAATGGTTGTTCGATTTATATGAGTAATATGTTTTATGCACATGCACCTTTGATAGATGGTCTATTCTTATTGAATCTCGATAGTGGAAATACACATATTAATAACATTGAAGCTAAACGTTTGAAATCGAGCGATAACTCGACCTATATGTGGCACTGTCATCTTGGTCACATTTGAGTAAAGCGTATGAAGAAACTCCATTCCGATGGACTTCTTGAATCACTTGATTTCGAATCACTTGAAAGATGCGAAGCATGTCTGATGGGTAAAATTACTAATACTCCATTTTCTGGTATGATGGAGCGAGCTACGGACTTATTGGTAATCATACATACCGATGTGTGTGGTCCGATGAGTGTAGCATCGCGCGGTGGTAATCGTTATGTTCTTACCTTCACGGATGACTTGAGTAGATATGGGTATATCTATTTCATGAAACATAAATCCGAAACTTTCGAGAATTTAAGGAATTTCAAAGTGAGGTAGAGAATCAACGTAACAAGAAGATTAAATTTCTACGTTCTGATCATGGAGGTGAATATCTAAGTTACGAGTTTGGCGAGCATTTGAAGAAATGCGGAATACTTTCACAATTGACACCGCCAGGAACACCACAGTGTAATGGTGTGTCCAAATGTCGTAATCGAACTCTCTTAGATATGGTTCGTTCTATGATGTCACTTATAGATTTACCGCTATCATTTTGGTGTTATGCATTAGAAACAACCGCATTCACTTTAAATAGGGCAACATCTAAATCCGTTGAAATGACACCGTATGAATTATGGTTTGGAAGAAACCTAGATTGTCGTTCCTTAAAGTTTGGGGTTGCGAAGCCTATGTAAAGAAGTTACAACCGGACAAGCTTGAACCCAAAGCAGAAAAATGCCTCTTCATAGGATACCCGAAGGAAACTATTGGGTATACCTTCTATCATAGATCCGAGGGCAAAATCTTCATTGCCAAGATGGATCCTTTCTAGAGAAGGAATTTCTCTCGAAAGAAGTGACTGGAAGGAAAGTAGAACTCGACGAGGTTGTTGAACCTTCTCTCGAACTTGCAAGTCACGCAACACCGGAAGTAGTTCCTGTGGCGCCTACACCAATAAGAGAGGAAGCTAATGATGATGATCATGAAACTTTGATTGAAGTTGCTACAGAACCTCACAGGTCAACGAGAACTCGTACCACTCCAGATTGGTATGATCCCGTTATGAGTGTCATGTTGGTGGACAACACCGATGACCCTGCGACATATGAGGAAGCGGTGATGAGCCCAGATTCCAATAAATGGCAAGACGCCATGAAATCCGAAATTGGATCCATGTACGAAAACCAAGTATGGACTTTGGTGGACTTACCGGATGGCCGGAAGGCTGTCGAGAACAAATGGATTTTCAAGAAGAAAACAGATGCTGATGGTAATGTAACTGTCTATAAAGCTCGACTTGTCGCAAAAGGGTTTCGACAAATTCAAGGAGTTGACTACGATGAGACTTTCTCACCAGTAGCGAAGCTAAAGTCTGTGAGGATTATGTTAGCAATCGCTGCATATTACGATTATGAGATATGGCTGATGGATGTCAAAATGGCGTTCCTCAATGGAGACATCGATGAAGAGTTGTATATGATGCAACCCAAAGGTTTTGTCGATCCTAAAGATGCTAACAAGGTATGCAAAATTCAACGGTCCATATATGGGTTGAAGCAAGCATCCCGAAGTTGGAATCAACGTTTTGATAAGGTAATCAAAAGTTTTGGTTTATACAAACTTATGGAGAAGCTTGTATTTACAAGAAAGTGAGTGGGAGCTCTGTAGCATTCTTAATACTATATGTAGATGACATATTGTTGATTGGGAATGATGTAGACCTTCTTAATTGTGTCAAGGAATATTTGAATAATAGTTTTTCAATGAAAGATCTTGGTGAAGCAGCTTACATATTAGGCATAAAGATTTATAGAGATAGATCGAGACGCCTAATATCATTGTCACAAAGTACATATTTGGACAAAGTTCTAAAGAGGTTTGGAATGGAAGATAGCAAGAAAGGGTTCTTTCCCATGTTGCCCAATACTACGTTGAGTAAAACTCAAAGTCCAGCAACGGCAGAAGATAGAGAAAGGATGAGTAAGACTCCCTATGCCTCAGCCATAGGATATCTAATGTATGCCATGCTATGTACTAGACCCGACATTGCATATGCTGTTAGTTTAACTAGCAGATATCAAAGTGATCCAGGAGTGGATCATTGGACAGCGGTCAAAAACATCCTTAAGTACTTGAGAAGAACTAATGATATGGTTCTTTCTTATGGAGGTGATGAACAGCTCGTTGTTAATGGTTACACCGATGCTAGTTGGAACACCGATCCGGATGATTCTAAATCTCAATCTGGATACGTATTTACTTTGAATGGTGCATCAGTTAGCTGGAGGAGTGCAAAGCAAAGCGTTGTGGCGAGATCTTCAACTGAATCAGAATACATAGCTACTTCGGAGGCTTCACAAGAAGCGATATGGATGAAGGAGTTTATTACAGAGCTCGGTGTGGTTCCAAGTGCGCTGGACCCAATGTCTATCTACTGTGATAACATGGGCGCCATAGCCAATGCGCAAGAACCAAGGTCACACAAGAAGCTGAAGCACATCAAGCTACGTTTTCACGCTATTCGAGAACATGTCCAAGATGGTGACATAAAGATTTGCAAAGTACACACAGATCTAAATGTGGCGGATCCATTGACTAAACCTCTCCCGAGGGAAAAACATGACCAACACCAAACTGCCATGGGTGTTCGGTATATTACCATGTAATCTAGATTAGTTGACTCTAGTGCAAGTGGGGGAGTGTTGGAGATATGCCCTAGAGGCAATAATAAATGTAGTTATTATTATATATTTGTGTTTATGATAAATGTTTACATTCATGCTATAATAGTATTGACCAGGAAACATTAATACTTGTGTGATTTGTAAACTAAATTAGAGTCCCTAGTAAAGCCTCTTCATAATACTAGCTTGTTGGTTAATAGATGATTGTGGTTTCCCTATCATGAACATTGAGATGTTATTAACAACAAGATCATATCATTAGGAGAATGGTATGATGGACATACTCCTATAGATAAGCGTAGCATAAAGATCAAGTCATTTTAATAGTTCAATTGCTATAAGCTTTCTGATACATAGTAACCTAATTCCTTCGACCATGAGATCATGCTTATCACCATCACCGGAAGGATGCTTTGATGACATCAAACACCACACCGTAACTGGGTGGCTATAAAGGTGGCATTGAGTGTTCGGGAAGTATGGGTTGAGACACATGGATCAAGAGTGGGATTTGTCCATCCATATGACGGATAGATATACTCTGGGCCCTCCCAATGGAATGTCATCCAATTATATTGCAAGCATGTGACTGGCTCACAAGGGATCACATACCACGGGAACAAGAAAAGAGTACTTATCGGTAACAAGGTTGAACTAGGTATGCAGAGATACCGACGATCAAAACCTTGGATAAGTAAACTATCGTGAGACAAAGGGAAATTGGTATCGTATGTAAGTGGTTCATTTGATCGCAAAGTAATCGTAGAAATATGTGGGAGCCATATGAATTTCCAGATTCCTCTATTGGTTATTGATCGGAGAGGTGTCTCGATCATGTCCGCATAATTCACGAACCATAGGGAGACACACTTAAGGATTCAATGTTGTTGAGTAGTTATGGAATGATGAGTAAGAGACCGAATGTTGTTCAGAGTCTCGGATGGGATCCGGGATATCACGAGGAGAATAAGATTCATATAAGGAAAGTCCTGTTTCGGAGTTGGGGAATGATTCCGGTGTTTTCATCGGGAATGTTCTAGAAGGTTCCGGAAGGTCCGGGACTCCGGAGGGGAAGGGTACATGAATGTGTCATGACAATATGGAATGATTGCATCATGTACTAGGTAACATGGCTGGGCAAAATAAAGGGAGAAAATCAAATCCTAGTTTGAAAGTCAAACGCCAATTTGAAAAGTCAAACGACAAGTTTGCTTGGTGGAGGGAGAGTAGGAAACCTACTTGGGGAGGAAGTCCTCCTCCCTCCACCGGCCGGCCAAGGAGGCCGTGTTGGGGGAGGACTCCCTCCTCCCAACCGGCGCCCTCCCACCTATATAAGGAGGGGCAGGGCTGCCCCTCTAGCCTACACCTCTGACACCACCCAAACCCTAACCCTAGCCGCCGGCCTCCTGCAAGTCGCCGCCACCCCTAGGGTTTCTCCTAGCCGCCGACTTGGGCCTTCCCCAAGCCCTAGCCGCCGTCCAAGCTCTCCCCTTGGTGCCTTCTAAACCCTAGATCGCCAAGGCCTCTCTCACAGTCCACCATACTCGCTTCGGCTTAAGGCGAAGCCCTGCGAGATCTCCCCTCTACTTCCGGTACCACGCCGTCGTGCTGCGGGAATCGCGAGGAGAGTGCTACAACCTCCGCTGCCTGCTGGAACAAGGGAGAGGAAGGTCTTCATCGAGTACCGAACATGTGACCGACTGCGGAAGCGCTGCCGGAACGCAGCGCCAGAAGGATCGTCTACGCGATCTTGAGATCGGCAAGAGTACGACTACATCACCCACGAGAATCTGCTCTCGTTAACCGCTTTGGAATCTTCGAGGGTGAGTTCCTCTATTGACTCGTTGGTACAATCTAGTAGATAGATCTTGGCTTGTTTGTTTGCATGCGGTGGAATTTTTTTGTTTTCCATGCTACGAACCCATACAGATGGATGTCAAGACGGCTTTCCTAAATGGAATCCTAACTGAGGGATTTGTTGATCCAAATAATGCTAGAAAGGTATGCAAACTTCTAAAGTCTATTTATGGGCTGAAGCAAGCATCTCGGAATTGGAACATTCGATTTGATGAAGTTGTAAAGGAGTTTGGCTTCATCAAAAATGAACAATAACCTTGTGTTTACAAGAAGGAAAGTGGGAGAGCGCTTGTATTTCTAATATTATATGTAGATGACATATTGCTGATTGGAAGTGACATTCCTATGCTCGAGTATGTTAAGACCTCGTTGAAAAATAGTTTTTCGATGAAGGACTTAGGAGAAGCGACATATATTCTGGGCATCAAGATCTATAGAGATGGATCAAGGAGGCTAATTGGATTAAGCCAGAGTACATACATTGACAAAGTGTTGAAACGGTTCAGCATGGAAGAGGCTAAGAAGGGGTTCTTGCCCATGTCTCACGGCATAAAACTCAGCAAGACTCGGTGTCCTTCGACTACTGATGAGCGTGCGCGCATGAGCAGGATTCCATATGCTTCGGCTATT
The DNA here is from genome assembly GCA_916181665.1 of Avena sativa. Taxonomy (NCBI): domain Eukaryota; kingdom Viridiplantae; phylum Streptophyta; class Magnoliopsida; order Poales; family Poaceae; genus Avena; species Avena sativa. Next base: position 97,902,682 of record OV702294.1, read on the forward strand.
GGATCCATCATGTATGCAATGATATGTACTTGCCCAGATGTTTCCTATGCTCTAAGTGTTACGAGGAGATATCAGGCTGATCTAGGTGAAGGTCACTGGACAACGGTAAAGAATATCGTTAAGTACTTGAGAAGGACTAAGGATGTGTTCCTAGTTTATGGAGGTGAGGATGAACTCAGTGTAAGGGGTTAGACAGATGCGAGTTACCTTAACGACTCAGATGACTCCAGATCGCAATCTGATTATGTGTTTGTCATGAATGGTGGTGTTGTGAGTTGGAAAAGTTCCAAGCAAGATACGGTGGACTCCTCTTCAACAGAAGCTGAATATATTGCCACCTCGGAGGTTGCAAAGGAAGCTGTTTGGATTAGGAATTTCCTGATCGCTCTTGGTGTGGTTCAGGGCACGTCCAATCCCATGGACGTTTATTGTGACAACAATGGTGCTATTGCACAAGCCAAGGAACCTAGACATCACCATAAGAACAAACATATTCGCATGCGTTACCATTAGATTCGAGAGTTCGTTGAGGATGGTTATGTCATGATATGTAAAATACATACGGACTCAAATGTTGCTGATCCTTTTACAAAGCCACTCCCGCAGCCTGCGCATGAGGCACACGCAAGAGCAACAGGTATTAGTGATACATCAGAAACGTATCTATAATTTTTGATGCTCCATGCTTGTTTAGCATCTACTTTGCTTTACTTGTCTACACTTTGAGGTGATTTTTACATGTTTTCTGGTACTAACCTATTAACAAGTTGCAACAGTGCAAAATGTCTGTTTTTTCTGTTTTTGGTTTCAGAAAAATTAGTAAAGAAATATCCTTAGAATTGGATGAGAGAAACGTCAAAGTCAATTACTTTCCGTGGGGAACAAGAAGTCCAAAGGGGAGACGAGGAAGCGGGCCAGGGCAGCCAGACCAACCCTAGGTGCGGCCAGGGGTGGGCCCACGCCTGGCTAGGCTTTGGCCCCCCTGGTCGCCTCCTCGGCCTCCCCTTTGCCTATAAGAAGCCCCCGATGCATAAACCCTAAGCACCCGATCAAATATCCACGAAACCGTCTGTAGCCGCCACAACCATCGTCCCTAGATTGGGGGGGGGGTCTGAAGTTCTTCCCGGTACCCTGCCGGAGGGGAGATCATCCCGGATGCCTTCTCTCGGGTATGATGCGTGAGTAGTTCCACCTTAGACTATGGGTCCATGTAGTAGCTAGATGGTTGTATCTCCTCCTTTGTGCTTTCATGTATAGATCTTGTGAGCTCCGTTCATGATCAAGATCTAATCTATTTGTAATCATGCATGTTGTGTTTACGGGGATCCGATGGATATTGAGATTATTATGTTGGTTTGATTAATGGTTTTGTCTTTATGATTCTATCATGCCTGTGTTGTTTGTGATCTTGCATGCTCTCCGTTGTTAGTAGCTATCTTGGCCAAGTAGTTGCTAGTGACTCCAAGAGGGGGTATTTATGCTCGATAGTGGGTTCATGCCTCTAGTTTCCAAGGGAAGTGAGAATAATCTCTTCGGTTGTAGATGTGCTGTTGCTACTAGGGAGAAAACAACTGTCTCTTATTCATGGAACATGTGGACTATTTACCTTACACACTTTGCTTAAAGCAGTTGTTTGTTGCTTGCAACTTAATACTGGAGGGGGTTCGGATGATAACCTGAAGGTGGACTTCTAGTCATAGATGTAGTTGGATGGCGGTTTATGTATCTTGTTGTATTTCCAATCGAATCTCATAGGATCTTTCTGACTAGTAATTGCATTGTTATGCCTTGCTCAGTTCCTGTCAATTGCCCTGCTGTAATTTGTTTACCCTTCATGCCAAGTCGTTTATCTAAGGAGAGCACCTCTAGTGAACTATGGACCCCGGTCCAATCTTTACCATTGATACATCTTCCACTGTTACTTGTTTACTTGCTGCAAACCATTACCTTCCACACCATACGTTTAATCCTTTGTTACAGCAAATCGGTGATCTTGACAACCTCACTGTTTCGTTGGGGAAAGTCTCGAGTTTGTGTTGTGCAGGTCTCCATGTTTCTTGCAACACCTGTGTGATGTTTCCTTCCTCCTTCTGGTTCGATAACGTCGATCTCAACTGAGGAAAACTTGCTGCTTGCTCTTCACACCCTACGCTTGGGGTTACCAACGCAGTGCCGCGTCGAGCATCATCAAGGATTTTCTGGCGCCGTTGCCGGGGAGGCTAAGGACGTTAAAAACAAGGGGAGTCCTTCACTTCCTTTCTCTTTACTTTGTTTTTAGTTTGCTTTGTTTATTTTGCTTGTTTTTGTTTGCCTATTTTCCAAAACCCCCAAAAAATTAGTCTAGTTTGGTTTGCTTGCTTTATTCAAAAACACAAAAAAATAGTTCCTACTCTAGTTGGTGGTCTGTTATTTCCCTGCTTGGTCATGCTTTCTATCAATGGATGGTTTCTTTGAAACTAGTTCTTATTGGCAAGGTGGGTTCACGGAAGAACAAAAGTATTATTATAAGGAACACCGTTTGTCACAAAAAGGGAAACACTTATGGGAACACATTCATAAGTTGAATACTATTGCTAGATACGCATGCTCTACTTATAATGTTACTTATTGCTTTGATACGTCTTGTTGTTGTAGGAGGTATAAACACTTGCCTTTTCAATGTGAGTATAATGATAATGTTATCATATCTTCTTATGTTAAAGAAATTTATGACTTTTATGATGTGTAATAGATTGAAGAATTTATTGCTTTCAAGGGTGCATTTGAACTTGCTAGTTTGCTTGAAAATACTGATGATGCACCTTATGAATATGAGGTTTATGAGATACTTAAATTCTGCTTTGATAATTACAAGGAAGAAAATGGCTATATTCTTGAATATTTTAATAGGTGCTTTCAACAAATGGAAGAGACTAATGCCTTGCAGGAGCCTATGGAAGAAGAAATTGTTGAAACTGAAATCTCATTATATGAAAAAGAGGAGGAGAGTGATGGTCAAGAGGAGGAAGAATGGATCTACCCATATTTACTTCTAATGAGAGTAACTCTTTACCTCCTATATTATTTGATTGTCCCCCATATTTACCAAAGAGGATGAATGTTATGTTCCTGTGGATCCTTTTGAAATTTCTACTTTGGGTAAAGCCTGTGAAGGTTTTAATCCCACTATTTTTGAGCTTGATAGAAATTATGTGTTTGTAGATCATGAAAAGCATGATTTATGTGATAGCTATATTGTTGAGTTTATTCATGATGCTACTGAAAATTATTATGAGAGAGGAAAGTATGGCTGTAGAAGTTTTCATGGTACTAAAACACCTCTCTATGTGCTGAAAGTTTTGAAGTTGCTCTTGTTTTATCTACCCAATCTTGTTACTATGTGCTTCTTTGAATTATTTTATTACAAGATTACTATGCATAGGAAGTGGGTTAGACTCAAATGTGTTTTGAATTTGCTTCTTGATGCTCTCTTTTACTTCAACTCATAGTTCTTATGTGAGCATCTTCTCAAATTATCAATGCCTAACTTAAAGGCGTTAAAGAAAAGTACTTATTGGGAAATAACCCAAGAGTTTCCTTGAGTCTCGGAAGTTATTACTTTAGTAATGAACTCTTCTTATCCTTTTTTTTTGCTTTTTGTGCCAAGAATGACCTCTAATGAGAGGGAAGTAAGATTTGGGGAGTTGCTGTCCCGAAACAGATTTCTGTCCTCCACCAAAAAAATTCGTGAGGAGTATATTTAATTCGGATTGAGCTCAAAATTTAGGAATAAATCCCCAGTATGTTAGCAAACTTTTGTTAGTTCAACACTTTTTTATTTGAGCAACAGAAGATGTTCGAAAAAATCGGTTTCTACATGCTGGTCTGTTTTCATATATTTCTGCCATTATTTGCAATTGCTTCTTATTGATTCCTTTTTGAGTTCTATTTAGGTGAATTGAGCTTTTTGAAGGAGTTGCTACAGTAGCTTGTGTTTTTAGTGAAAAGTCTTGCTGTTCCAAAGCTTTGCGAAGAGGTCTAATATCTTTTGAATAAACTAATGTTGCTAATGAAGATTGTGTGCAGTTTTGTATGAAGGAAAATTTCAGGTGTAGAGAGAGAATGATGTAATGAGATGAAGAATGGAAAAAATCTCAAGCTTGGGGATGCCAACATGGTGTCACCCCAAGAAATATCCAAGAGGTACAAGCGTCAAAGCTTGGGGATGCCCAAGGCATCCCCTTCTTCATCAATAAAAAGCTCGGGTCTGTCTAGACACTTCGTTTTTATTGTTTCATGCACAATTGTGTTGTTCTTGGAGCGTCTTAGTTTTTGTTTGCTTTGCTTATGTTGTTTAGTTTGCTTGAATAAAGTAGTTTGGACCCCCGTTCTCTCTGTGTTGTTTTGCAAATAGGTTGCTTGGTGTTGGAAAGGAGTAGTAAGTTCTTGCTTGAAGTGCAAGAGGAGCTTGCATTGACCGTGACTTAGACTTTAGCATGACATGCTAGGTGTTGTTTTGACCTTATGCTTAGTGATTATTGCTGTAGCATGTCTTGTTCCAAACAATTGGGATTGCTTAGTGTGCCTTGAATAAATTATGTGTTGTTTTAGCATGCAAAAGCATAGTATTGTGGTATTCTCCTTTGATGCTTTGCTTGGGTTGACTTGGCACATGCTCACACCATGTTATGACTATGACAAGTCACCATTATCCTCCATGATCATTTAGTCCTTGACTTGTAGTACCACTCTTTGCTTTGATTAGTATGCTTTGTTGCTCTGCATGATTTTGGCCATTATGCTCTCTTAGTTGGTTGCTCCCAGTCTTTTGCTAGCCTCCACTTGTATGAGTAAGTTCTACTCATGCCTCCAACTCCCAAGAAACCAAGTTATTCCAAAGTGTCCACTATAAACTCCTATGCATGGTGTGTTACACCATTCCAAGTATATTCTTGTTTTCAACTATCTTCCAATTGAAAACTATTTTGTTATGTGAAAACTTAGTGATTAAAGCCCTCACAAACTTGACGGCACATTATATTCTTTGCCCCTAATAAACTTGAACCATTGTGACAACTTTGTTGTATATGCTTGCACTTATAAGTTGGAATTAGCAGAACCGTGCTATCACGAGGAACATTTTCAACATTGCACTTGTACTTTGTACTCAGTTGATATCATGATCTTTTGTCTATGGATGTCACCGGTGTGAAATAAAGAGGGAACTTGTAAGTCCATGGAGTTTGTATTCTGTGTTAGAGAAACACCTGGGCCGCTTGTAGAGGTCCCAACCTTTAATAAGGTAGAGATCCCTGTGTTTACAATGCTAGTCCCTGGATCAATAGCTAGCATCCACAGTTAAGATGTAATATCAAGAAACAAGGGTCATAATTCAACTTTATAACCAGGAATAACATAATTTATTACATCTTACATAGCTCATTTGGCTATTACATTACATTGCAGCAGAATATCTATAAGCATGGGGTCCTTCATCTTCAAAGTGCCACAGGCAAACATGTTGGTTGTAGACTTGTAATCCTAATCAATAAACTTCACTAACACCAAACAAACCTGCAACATTACAAGTTACATCCACAAGGGTCAATACATTTGAATTGTATTGGCAAGTTTCACTACTATGTAGAAATAAGTGGATCTTATCATTTACATGCATATTTGGCTAAGTAGGGTTTAGGCTCATTTGCAGAAAGCAATATAGTTTTATCCTATCTTTTCAAAATAGTTTTGATCTTTTGAAAATCTTTTGTCAAATCTTTCTGAACTCCTTGGAATCCACCAAGTGCTTCAAATATCTTGTTGTCACTTTCAAGTTTTACTTTTAGAAATTGGAATGTCGAGATTTCCCATAGCTTCAGGCCTTAGTTGCTCAGTATTGTCCATAACCGGGGACACAGCTAAGTACTTAGATTTTTATCTTCTGCAGAAGTTGTACACTTTACCCACATGACACACTCTCATCTTGTTGCCACCAGTGGCCGCTGGATAAGTACTCACCAAGATGGAGTACTGGCAGATTGAGAATGTGACGAAGTCTTTCCATAGGGTCCTCCCAATACACAATGCTAGCTTGTCTACCAGGCACCAATGTAGGGTTCCGAGTTCCCTCATTCCAGTAACCTGAAGAGGCCAATGCATGGGTATTCCACTATGTAGTTGACTAAGCCAGTGCCCATTTAGCATGTGGCTGTACACGGAAGCCACTGTACGAGAAACATGTTCAATCTCTAAGTCCCTGGGTGGTTTTCTCCTAGTGCACAACAAAAAGAGATTGCCATATAAACATGGTTCCTCTTGTTGCCACCTTGTCCAAAACTTGAGCATCCTTGTCCACCTAGGTGGTTCATTGAGTACTTGTTTTATTATATAAAACACAAGTCTTTTCAATACTTCATATAACCTCAACATGTATCTCTTCTCAAAAGTTTATAGCAGGGCTAAGCATAATTCAACTACATTGTTTTCACTAAGGAATATATAGGGGTATCCTAGTAGGATTTAGCATAGCAAAATATAGTAGTCCTTATCATGCATGTTTCAAAATCCACTAAGTGTAATGAAAATAATAGGACTTGGATGATAGTGTCACTTGCCTTTTTGGTAGAGGATGTTGGTTCACTTCTTGATCTTGCTAACATCACACTCTTCTAACTTCACTACAAATCAATCAAGCAAACACAAATTCAACTAGCATTCCAAACAATAATCAAACAAATTAATCACACATAAAATAATAGAAACAAAGTCATGCATGCAAGCATGCAAAAGATAGTTTTATTTGCAAAGGTGGTTTCTACTAGGCTCTAAACATTGTAAGGCTCAAAGTGGTCATTTTATAAAGTGGCAAAACCATTTGCAAAAGGGTTTTATCTATAAACCATTTTAAAATCAAATCATTATTTCATGTGATGAAAAATGCTTTTAGCAAAGCAGCAATTTTATATTGTTCACCAAATAAGTTGTTAATTCACAAAACTTGGTGTTTAGGGTCAGTAGGTTTGAATCAAAACATTTTCCAAAGGTTTTGCTCAAAAATCAATTCCATATCAAAATCAATGTTTTTATTTGACTAGAAATGAGCTAACTCAATTATTCAATCCTAAACTTCACAAAATACATTTTTAAATCCATGAGTTGTTTCCTAGGGTCAGAGTGTTCACAACAAACCATTTTTCAAAGATTTCAACCCCAAAATCATTTTGGTATAATTTTTATATCCTAAACAAGCATACACAAGTTTCTGCAAAAACAAATATTTCACCAGAAGCTTTTTACTAAACAAAGTGCATGGTTGGCTAGGGCTTGTCTTGCTGAATCTATTGATATAAAATTTGCAAATTTTGGACGTGTGGATCAAAAGTTATGGATTTTACAAGTTTGCAAATCTAATAGATCAAATTTCTGTTTTTAAAACAGTCTCTGGACACGTGTCTTATTCCTACTGGCGCGTACCGGTTCGCACGGATCGGCCTCTATGAGGCGTTGGATCTAAACAGATCGTGCGGCTCAGATTTCTTCTTACCCTTTCGCTTAAGTTCTAATTTTAGCCACAGGATCAAGATCCAATGGGCTCAGTTGCTTTGACCACGAACTGGCGGTGCTAGCGGCGGCTGGCGGCGGCGCACGCTCTGGCTACGGCGGAGCCGGAAATACAGGAAGCAGGGAGGGTAACGGAGATGCTCACCGTGTTCGCAGGGTACTGGTGAAGCTCAAGGTGGTGCTGGCTTGGCGAGGGGCGCACCAGAGAGGCGACGATTGCTCGCCGGAGCTTGCAGCGGCGTCGGGTTCGTCTGGTGGTCGTCGGGGGCGAAGTTTGCGGGCGCGCTAAGGTAAACGGAGCACACGGTTAGACGCGTACGACACTAGGGATCATAGGAGTATCAATAGGAAGGCTCGGGATGGTCGGCTCTTACCAGGAAAGCTCGTCGGAGGCGAGACAGACGGCGGCGGCGAGTTGAGGTCGTCCTTGCCGACGCTAGGGAACACGCGCGGGCGAGATAATGCTACGGGGAGGTTCGTCTAGGTCTGGGGAGAAAGTGAGCTTGGTCGGGGAGGCAAGGGGCGGCAGTGGTTCGCCGGAATTGGCCGGGGAAGCTGTCGGAGGCAGAGAGGTTGGAGCTCTCGATTCGCTCAGCCTGAGGGCAGAGAGGGAGAGGCGAGTGAGGGGAAAGGTAGAGGAGGAGCGGGCGGTTATCTATGCGTGATTGCAGGGGGAGTGATGGCCGCTGTTAACGCGAATTGATCGCCAGAGTAAATGGCTGCAATGGCAGGGCGACGTGATCAGGGGGAAGACGACGCTGAGGTGGCTCTTTGGGACATGCTTGTCAGCGAGAAAGGGAGAGAGGGAGAGGGGTCCACTCGTCGGTGTCTGTGCGGGTTTGTTTTTTGGTGGAAAACGTTTCGCAGAGAGGGGGGGGGGGAACTGGGCTGCGACTGGGCTGTTGGGCCAGATGGGTTGGGTTGTTTTTTGGTTCATTTTTTTTGAAAGCTTATCTTTTTCCTTTTTGATTTTCTGTTTTGAAATTCAAACAACAAATCAAACATTCAAATCAAATCAAACTACCACCAAACTTTGCATTGATTTTAGTTCTGTTTAACAACACAAATCAAGGTCCAAAATAGAATAATATTTTTATTCCTTTTAGGATCTATTTTATATTTAAATAAAATAGTCCTTAGTTAATAATTCAAATAGGATTTGATTATTAAAAACTCCATTTGAAAACTTAAATAATCCCAAAATCATTTCAGTAAGTTTTATTTGAAAATATAAAACACTTGGAAAACTCATTTAAAATAAAATAACAAGTTTTTGTGTTTAATTAAAATGGGAAAAGTCTTTACTTTAATAAAATTGGATATTAATAAATCCTCATCATTTTATTTAAATAACCCTTTACTCCTTTAATCAAAACAAAATATTTTACTTCAAAAACTTGGCCAAGGTTTAATTTGGCTCTATAAATTAGTCCTTATTTATTTTTCTACCTTTTCATTTGAAAACCAAATCTTTTTATTAAAAGATCCAAAAATAGTAATTTCACATATTTAATATTTTCTTTATTAATTGATTCCTCTTTTCAAATCCCTTTAGGATTTGTTTGATCAAATAGGTTTGAAGGTTTCCAATTGGAATCAAAAAGTTTCTTCTCACCCTGAAAATCAACAAAGTTTTATTTTATTCATTTATTTTTCACATAACAAGATTTGGAAAATCTTGGGATGTGACAGGCTACCACCCTTAAAATAAATCTCGTCCCGAGATTTGGGAAGGCTAGGGTTACAAGTAGGCTCAAAGCATCTAGGGTACTACCACCCTTATAAATTTTCCAACTAAATTACATTTTGGCCTGCTTGGGATCTTGGGAAAACTTCTCTGGGCAAACATCTGCATAGTGTCCTTTGTTCCCACACTTGAAACATGTGACAAGGCTGAGATCCTTCATAGGCTTGTTTATCTTGTGCTTCATCTTTTCTGGACAGTTGCTTGCATAATGTCCTTGGTTACCACAGTTGTAACATGTGATATGTTTGAGTTCTTCACGTATCTCTTGTGGACAGGTTGCTGCATAATGGCCTAGCTCTTTGCAGTTGTTGCACCATACTTGGCCAATCTCCTTATACTTCTGCTTTTCTGGACATTCACTGGCATAGTGTCCCATTTCTTTACAATGATTACATTGCACATGGCTTTTGTCCTTCTTTTTCTTGGGTTTCTCCAAAGCTAGGAGTGCTTCTAGTTCATGTTCTTCATATGTTATCTCATAGGTAGGAATGTCTACTGGTTTCTTTGACCTTCTATTGCTCCTTGGATAATTCATATGCCTCTTCTTTGGTCCTTTAAATTGGGTTGTATTGCATGGAGGTATAAGTGGAGATTTTCCTTTGTCCTCATCTTTCTTGGTAGACTTGGCTCCCTCTTGATAGTCTGCAATCAGTTGTTGCACTCCACCTTGTTTCCTTTGTTCAACTATGGAATAGATGGGGCACTGGATAGGGACATGGTTGTTTCCTTCACATAGGTAACAAGTAGCTTGAGAGGTGGGACATTGGCCAACTGGATGTTTCTCTTCACAGTTGGGGCATTGATCTCCATGCTCCTTGGAAGTGTGATCCTTGTCTCCACAAATATTGCAAGCTTTGGTTCCTTCTAGAATAACATCTTTGTCATCTTTGTTGTCACAAACTCCTTTGGAAAAGTTGCTTTCCATGTTGAGCATTTGATCTGTCACCTTATGCAACAATTGGGCTTGGTTTTCCAAAAACTTTTGCAGGGTTGGATCTTCCCCACTGGTGTTGGCTATGAATTGAGCTGTCATTTGGTTCAACTGGTTTTGGGTTGCTATAAGTTCTCTCATGTTGTCCTCTTGGTTGTTGTTGTTGTTGTCATCAACCTTGATGTTGGAGTCTCTTGGAGTAGTCATCTGTTTGGGTTGAATTGAGATTAGAATAGGCAAAATATCTCTAAGGATTCTAATCACACACAACAATTCACACAAGCAATGTGCAAGCAATCACAAGCCAAACGTTTCACTCAAACAACAAAGTTCTAGCACATTTTTAGGCAACAAAATATTTTTGTTACACCACATAAGTTGGTGGGTTTGACTTAACTAAAATATGGTAGTCCATCTATATGGTTCACTTGTGATCTTTCCATCCTTCTTGGTTGATTCTTCTTGCATGAGATCATGGCTTCCTTGGAAAAACTCTTGGTCACAAATCTTCAAAGGTGGTCATGGTTCCTTCTAAGTTGTGTTTCCTTAGACTCCAAATCTTGAGCAAGACTTCTTGTCTCACTTGTAGTCCTTAGTGGTATCCAAGGTTGAAGTCCTTGGTGAAAATGCTGAAGATGTTGAAGTCATTAGAGTTGAAGATGTTGAAGTCATTAGAGTTGAAGAAGTCCTTTGCACATGGTGAAGTCTTTGGTCATGGGGTAGGTTTTTCCATCAAGTTAGAATAGAAGAGATGTAGAATCAAAACCAAAATGGTTGAGGAAAGAGTTTACAAGATTGTTTGTAAATAAGTTTTGGAACAAATACAACTCCTATTTTTCTAAGGGTTTTTGTCCAATCCTAGGTTTACAAATCCTACAGGCAACACAATGCTCTGATACCATCTGTAGAGGTCCCAACCTTTAATAAGGTAGAGATCCCTGTGTTTACAATGCTAGTCCCTGGATCAATAGCTAGCATCCACAATTAAGATGTAATATCAAGAAACAAGGGTCATAATTCAACTTTATAACCAGGAATAACATAATTTATTACATCTTACATAACTCATTTGGCTATTACATTACATTGCAGCAGAATATCTATAAGCATGGGGTCCTTCATCTTCAAAGTGCCATAGGCAAACATGTTGGTTGTAGACTTGTAATCCTAATCAATAAACTTCACTAACACCAAACAAACCTGCAACATTACAAGTTACAGCCACAAGGGTCAATAAATTTGAATTGTATTGGCAAGTTTCACTACTATGTAGAAATAAGTGGATCCTATCATTTACATGCATATTTGGCTAAGTAGGGTTTAGGCTCATTTGCAGAAAGCAATATAGTTTTATCCTATCTTTTCAAAATAGTTTTGATCTTTTGAAAATCTTTTGTCAAATCTTTCTGAACTCCTTGGAATACACCAAGTGCTTCAAATCTCTTGTTGTCACTTTCAAGTTTTACTTTTAGAAATTGGAATGTCGAGATTTCCCATAGCTTCAGGCCTTAGTTGCTCAGTATTGTCCATAACCGGGGACACGGCTAAGTACTTAGATTTTTATCTTCTGCAGAAGTTGTACACTTTACCCACATGACACACTCTCATCTTGTTGCCACCAGTGGCCGCTGGATAAGTACTCACCAAGATGGAGTACTTGCAGATTGAGAATGTGACGAAGCCTTTCCATAGGGTCCTCCCAATACACAATGCTAGCTTGTCTACCAGACACCAATGTAGGGTTCCGAGTTCCCTCATTCCAGTAACCTGAAGAGGCCAATGCATGGGTCTTCCACTATGTAGTTGACTAAGCCAGTGCCCATTTAGCATGTGGCTGTACATGGAAGCCACTGTACGAGAAACATGTTCAATCTCTAAGTCCCTGGGTGGTTTCTACTAGGCTCTAAACATTGTAAGGCTCAAAGTGGTCATTTCTTGGTAGAGGATGTTGGTTCACTTCTTGATCTTGCTAACATCACACTCTTCTAACTTCACTACAAATCAATCAAGCAAACACAAATTCAACTAGCATTCCAAACAATAATCAAACAAATTAATCACACATAAAATAATAGAAACAAAGTCATGCATGCAAGCATGCAAAAGATAGTTTTATTTGCAAAGGTGGTTTCTACTAGGCTCTAAACATTGTAAGGCTCAAAGTGGTCATTTTCTAAAGTGGCAAAACCATTTGCAAAAGGGTTTTATCTATAAACCATTTTAAAATCAAATCATTATTTCATGTGATGAAAAATGCTTTTAGCAAAGCAACAATTTTATATTGTTCACCAAATAAGTTGTTAATTCACAAAAATTGGTGTTTAGGGTCAGTAGGTTTGAATCAAAACATTTTCCAAAGGTTTTGCTCAAAAATCAATTCCATATCAAAATCAATGTTTTTATTTGACTAGAAATGAGCTAACTTAATTATTCAATCCTAAACTTCACAAAATACATTTTTAAATCCATGAGTTGTTTCCTAGAGTCAGAGTGTTCACAACAAACCATTTTTCAAAGATTTCAACCCCAAAATCATTTTGGTATAATTTTTATATCCTAAACAAGCATACACAAGTTTCTGCAAAAACAAACATTTCACCAGAAGCTTTTTACTAAACAAAGTGCATGGTTGGCTAGGGCTTGTCTTGCTGAATCCATTGATATAAAATTTGCAAATTTTGGACGTGTGGATCAAAAGTTATGGATTTTACAAGTTTGCAAATCTAATAGATCAAATTTCTGTTTTTAAAACAGTCTCTGGACACGTGTCTTATTCCTACTGGCGCGTACCGGTTCGCACGGATCGGCCTCTGTGAGGCGTTGGATCTAAACAGATCGCGCGGCTCAGATTGCTTCTTACCCTTTCGCTTAAGTTCAAATTTTAGCCACAGGATCAAGATCCAATGGGCTCAGTTGCTTTGACCACGAACTGGCGGTGCTAGCGGCGGCTGGCGGCGGCGCACGCTCTGGCTACGGCGGAGCCGGCAATACAGGAAGCAGGGAGGGTAACGGAGATGCTCACCGTGTTCGCAGGGTACTGGTGAAGCTCAAGGTGGTGCTGGCTTGGCGAGGGGCGCACCAGAGAGGCGACGATTGCTCGCCGGAGCTTGCAGCGACGTCGGGTTCATCTGGTGGTCGTCGGGGGCGAAGTTTGCGGGCGCGCTAAGGTAAACAGAGCACACGGTTAGACGCGTACGACACTAGGGATCATAGGAGTATCAATAGGAAGGCTTGGGATGGTCGGCTCTTACCAGGAAAGCTCGTCGGAGGCGAGACAGACGGCGGCGGCGAGTTGAGGTCGTCCTTGCCGACGCTAGGGAACGCGCGCGGGCGAGCTAATGCTACGGGGAGGTTCGTCTAGGTCTGGGGAGCAAGTGAGCTTGGTCGGGAAGGCAAGGGGCGGCAATGGTTCGCCGGAATTCGCCGGGGAAGCTGTCGGAGGCAGAGAAGTTGGAGGTCTCGATTCGCTCAGCTTGAGGGCAGAGAGGGAGAGGCGAGTGAGGGGAAAGGTAGAGGAGGAGCGGGCGGTTATCTATGCATGATTGCAGGGGGAGTGATGGCCGCTGTTAACAAAAATTGATCGCCGGAGTAAATGGCTGCAACGGCAGGGCGACGTGATCAGGGGGAAGACGACGCTAAGGTGGCTCTGTGGGACATGCTTGTCAGCGAGAAAGGGAGAGAGGGAGAGGGGTCCACTCGTCGGTGTCTGCGCGGGTGGGTTTTTCGGTGGAAAACGTTTCGCAGAGAGGGGGGAACTGGGTTGCGACTGGGCTGTTGGGCCAGATGGGTTGGGTTGCTGTTTGGTTCATTTTTTTTGTACTGAAAGCTTTTCTTTTTCTTTTTTGATTTTCTGTTTTGAAATTCAAACAAAAAATCAAACATTCAAATCAAATTAAACTACCACCAAACTTTGCATTGATTTTAGTTCTGTTTAACAACACAAATCAAGGTCCACAATAGAATAATATTTTTATTCCTTTTAGGATCTATTTAATATTTAAATAAAATAGTCCTTAGTTAATAATTCAAATAGGATTTGATTATTAAAAACTCCATTTGAAAACTCAAATAATCCCAAAATCATTTCAGTAAGTTTTATTTGAAAATATAAAACACTTGGAAAACTCATTTAAAATAAAATAACAAGTTTTTGTGTTTAATTAAAATGGGAAAAGTCTTTACTTTAATAAAATTGGATATTAATAAATCCTCATCATTTTATTTAAATAACCCTTTACTCCTTTAATCAAAACAAAATATTTTACTTCAAAAACATGGCCAAGGTTTAATTTGGCTCTATAAATTAGTCCTTATTTATTTTTCTACCTTTTCATTTGAAAACCAAATCTTTTTATTAAAAGATCCAAAAATAGTAATTTCACATATTTAATATTTTCTTTATTAATTGATTATCTTTTCAAATCCCTTTAGGATTTGTTTGATCAAATAGGTTTTAAGGTTTCCAATTGGAATCAAAAAGTTTCTTCTCACCCTGAAAATCAACAAAGTTTTATTTTATTCATTTATTTTTCACATAACAAGATTTGGAAAATTGTCACATCCCAAGATTTTCCAAATCTTGTAATGTGAAAATAAATGAATAAAAATAAAACTTTGTTTGATTTTCAGAGCCAGAAGAAACTTTTTGAATTCAATTGGAACTTCAAACCAATTTGGATCAAATAAATTCCTAAAGAGATTTGAAAAGATAAACATTTAAATAGAGGAAAAATAAAATATTTTGGAATTACTATTTTGAATCATTTAGATAAAAGGATTTAGTTTCCAAAAGAAAAGGAAGGATTTTAAAATAAGAAATTATTTTATAGAGCCAAATTAAACCTTGGCCAAACTTTTGAAATAAAACATTTTGTTTTGATAAAAATAGTAAAGGTTTAATTAAAATAAATTAATAAGGATTTAATATCCAAGTTTTATTAATACAGATTTTATTATTTCTAAACCATGAAAACTTGTTTATTGGTTTAAAAATGAGTTTTCCAAGTATTTTATATTCTCAAATAAAACCTACTGATTTGGTTTTGGAAAATATTTGGATTTAAATAGAGCTTTGAAATAAATCAAATCCTATTTTGATTTAATAACAATGGTCCATTTATTTAATTAATAATGGACCCTATTATTAAAATTATTATTTTGATTTTGGATTTTGGTTCATGTTACTGAACAGAATTAATTTCAAAATTACAAAGTTTGGTGTTGTTTGAATTGATTTGGTTGATGTTTGTTTGTTTGGAATTTCAAAACAGAAATCAAAAATAGAAATAGAAAAAGGTTCAGGAAAGAAAAAAATGGATTTGGACCTGACCCAACCCAGCAGCCCAGCAAGGCCCAGAACCAGCCCAACACTCCCTCTCGTGCGAAACGTTTTTCTACCTAAACGCAAACCCGCAGAGAAGCTGACCAGTGGACCCTTCCCTCACTATTTTTCTCGCTGACGACTGGACCCCACTCTCCTGTTCGTCCTCCTCACCCGCGCGACCACCTCTCCCCAAACCTCGCTGCCGTTCACTGTCATTCAACCTGCGCGCTTAATTCCTCTTAATGGCTGCGTTAATCTCGCCCCCGACCATGCGTACATAAGCGCCTCTCTTCCCTCTGTCATTTCCCTCAAACACCAACTCCACATCGCCACCAGGCTGCCTCGAATTGGCCCTGCACTGCCGCTGTTCCGCGAGCTCCTCCGGTGAAATCCGACAAACCACAGCCACCTCCTGCCTTCCCGAGCACACGAGCACGTTCACCACTCCCTGGCGCATCTGCCGGTACCCTTCGTTCGACCGCGGGCACCCCAGAGTGTCACATTCGACAAGCTCCAGCCTCGCCGCCGTGTCTGTCTTCAACTTCGGCAAGCGCCCAGGTAGTTTCAGACCGCCCCGCGCTTTCTAAATCACACTCACACATTCGCCTCACCCTCCTATGTCTGACCACACTTTCGGTTTGCCTTCTCATGAGCCACAGCATCGTCTCCAACCGAGACCAGAGCACGCCGTCGCCAGAACGAACTCCGGCGAGCGATTACTCCTACAACCGTGCGCCCCCTGCCTCATCGACCACACGTTGAGCTTCCCCAGCCTCCTGCGATCTCGGTGATCACCTTCCCCTCCTCCCTTGCTTCCTGTTTCACCAGCGCCGCCACCATCTGGCCACTCCGCCGCTCGCCGTTATCCTAGCGCCGCCAGCTTTTGGCAAGCCAGTAGGAGCCGTTCGATCTAGATCGGGCGAGCACGATAGAATCACTTAACCGCGAAAGGGTACGCCCTCTAGGCCACACGATCTAATTAGATCCAACGCACCGCAGAGCCGATCCGGCCGAACCGGTACCATCCATTGAGATTGCGACGCGTGGCCAGGACTGTTTAAAACAGAATTTGGAAATCAGATTTAAGTTGCAATTTAAAACCTTTGTAACTTTCGATCCACACGTCCAAAATTTACAAATTTGATACCGTTGGAATCAGTGGAACAAACCCTAGCCAACCATGCCTTTGGTTTAGCAAATAGTATCTGTTAGCTTGTTGGTTTTTGCAGAAACTTTTGAATGCTTGTTAAGACTAGAAAAATGATTCAAAAATGTTTTTGAGTTTGAAACCTTGGCAAAATAGTTTATGGTGAACTTACTGACCCTAGGAACCAACCCATAGTTTGGAAAATGAGTTTGATAATATCTAAGATGGATTAATTGATTTAGCCCAATTCTAGCCAAATAAAAGAATGGTTTTTGTTATGAAAATGTTTATGGAAAGAAAACTTTGAGAAAATGGTTGGATCAAACCTACTGACCCAAAACACCAAGTTTTGAGAAACAATAACTTATTTGGTGAACCACATAGAGTTGTTGCTATTATAAAAATGTTTTTCCACCACATAAAATAATGAAGGGATTTAAAAATGGTTCATGGAGAAAACCCTTTTGCAAAAGACTTTGCCACTTTGGAAAATGACCAATTTGGAACTTACAAAGTTTAGAAGCCTAGTGGAGACCATCTTTGCAATTAGAACCATCTCTTGCATGCTTACATGCATGACTTAGATCCCATAGTATTATGTGTGTGAATTGTTGTTTGGTTGATTATTTGGAATGCTAGTTGATTTGGTGTTTGCTTGATTGATTGTAGTGAATTTAGCAAAATGAGACTAGCAAGATCAAGGAGTGAACCATCATTCCCTACCCAAAAAGGCAAGTTACACTATCATCTAAATCCTACTATTTTATACTTAGTGGATTTTGAAACATGCATGAAAACAAATTTTATACTTATGCTATGCTAAATCCTATTAGGATACCCTATACATTCCTTAGAGAAAACAATGTAGTTGTTACATGCTTAGCCATGCTATATTTTGATAAGAGATACATGTTGAGATTTTACAAAGGTTGAGAAAAGGACTTGTGTTTTACATAATAAAACAAGGACTCAATGAACCACCTAGGTGGAGGATACTTTAAGTTTTGGAGAAGGTGGCAACAAAAGGAACCATGTCTATGGGAATCACTTTGTGTTGTGCTCCAAAAGAAAACCACCTAGGAAACTTAGAGATTGAACATGTTTCTCCAATTGTGGCTTTTGTGTGCAACCACATGCTATTATGGCTCTGGTGACATGATTATACCCTACGGGTACGTAACTTCAGCATACCTGGTCCAGCCCAAGGAAGGCCCACAGCAGATATACGCTGGCCCATGAAGATTTTCGGGTGGCCAAGGCCCATGACACCTTCGGATCCTTGGAGAGCAAGACTAGAGTTTGAATACAACTTGTAACCTACTCGTATCGGTACCTGAGACCTAGCCTCCCCATATATAAAGGCTAGGAGGGTCCAACGAGGAGGGCACGTACGCAATAGACCTAGCTCTCTCTTTCTCGATACATACACACCTCCATGCCAGATCGAATCTGCGCACCCTGTAACCTTCGATTCCGCCGTAATCAAAGAGCAGACAAGCAGGAGTAGGGTTTTCCCTCCGGGGGCCTGAACCTGGGTAAATCTCGTGTCCCCTGGTTGCTTGACTGTTAAACGTGCCACGATCTCCAGCATCCCCATCTTCTCCAAAACCCAAGTCCATAACAATGGTCATTGACGAGATCAAACCTCGTCAATTGGCGCCGTCTGTGGGAATTGGGGCTGCTAATTGTGCGGTCGTGACGGTTCTGACCCGATCGATCTACAACTCTGCGGCGACGGAGAATCACCTCCTCTTCGGCGCTTTCGACTTCACCGCCCACTCGCCGGATACCATGAAGGATTTCGAGCCCGTAGGCGACGGACTCGAAATCTTGTTCGGGAGCTTCTGCTTCCAGGTGGGACGAACTGGCACCCTCCGCCTCCCTGAGCGGGTGCTCGTGCCGCCAATCAGGCCCGCTTCATGGGCTCCACACCCCGTGCTACGCACGTCACCATCAACAGATGAGTTCTACAGCAGCAGCAGCTGCAACTCCGATCTGTACGATCCATCTTCGGATGAAGGGACCTACGGTTCCGGATCCGAAAGCTGCGGCAGCAGCCAACCAATCTGCAGGCGCTATCTGTGCGCCGCAATCATCCAAACCGACGAGGAAACGCCTAACCCGCCGCCCAACCCCAACCCGCAGGGCAGAAACGGCGAAAACGGTGGAAACGGCGAAAACGGGGAAAACAGGGGCCACCTCATCCAACTTAGCAAAGAAGGATGGGCCGAAGCACGCCGCGCCATCGCAGGCGAAATAGTCCTACCTCTGGACTCCCCACGTGATCTGCTGATGGCATACCACTACCTCCTCATCGAGGAGCACAAGAAGCAAGTCAAGATGCAGGAGACGCTCGATAAACGCAAGAAAGCAGCCTCTGAGTCCAGTGCGCTCTCCGCCATGGGACCCGGCTCTAGCACAAACGGAAATCAGGGAAACAAGAACCACTCTCGGGTGGAAAACATGGACCCCAAGGAGCGGCGCGACGTGACCCGAACTCTCCACACATCGTTCATGGATATGGACGCCGGCGGCAACATCACCCCGAAGACGCCACAAGCTGCGATCATGGCAGCCACTGCGTATCTCGCGGCTCACCCACCTCCGGAGGGGGACCCAAAAAGGGCCATGCATAGGTCCGCACTCACCGTACTAGGACTAATCAGAGCTGCGCTCAACAAAGACGCTCCTACGGAGCCGAAGAAGAAAGCTCCGGCCAGGCGCGACCGGAGCCCCACTCCCTCATCCGAAGATGAGGAGGAACACGATCTTCCTCGAAGGAAGAAGAGCTCGCACCGCCATAAACACGACTACAATGCCAGAGACAAGCTTACACATCGCAAGATCGACAAAGCACGCGCCAAACGCGCATGCTCGTCTGAATCTGAGATGGATGAAGACGAAGGAGAACTCTACGGGGCTCGATGCTTCAGCAGATCCGTCCGGCGAACGCAGATGCCACGCAACTTCAAGCTTCCTTCGGATACTCCGAAGTTCAACGGCACGCAAGATCCAAAGTCCTGGCTCAGTGACCATCTGTCATCCGTCAAGCTTCACGGAGGCAACAAAGAAACCGCCATGCAATGCCTTTAGCTGCAGCTAACAGGCGCAGCGCGGGTCTGGCTTAGCAGCCTATCATCAGGATCCATCCGAAGCTGGGAGGAGCTCGCTTATAGCTTCATCCGAAATTTCAAAGGAACCAGCAAGAGGCCCGCCTCAATCGAAGAGTTGCGAGCCTGCACTCAGAGAACGGGTGAATCTATTCGCTCGTACATACTACGCTGGTCTACAACCAAGAACTCTGCAGCACACATCTCCGAAGAGCGGGCCATCGACGCCTTCAGGGACGGCGTCAAACGCCCAGACTTCAAGGAGAAACTTGGACGTGTAAAGCCCAAGACACTCGACCAGCTCATGGAAATCGCCAACAGTTGGGTAGACGGTGAAGATTGCATCCAGCAGGCGCAATCAGATGAAGAGGACGACTACGGCCGAAGACGCGAACGCCGCAGCAAGAGGAGATCGCGCGTCTACGAGGACCGCGATGGACCCGACATGGTCGCAGCCGGCTACGCCGACCGCTGTAACGACAACAGCCGCAACAGCGGAGGATACCGCAGCGGAAACTTCCGTGACAACGGACGACTAACACAGTCGTGGCAACGCCGCGACCACGACAACGGACCCTCAGCATTCGACAAATTTTTGGGTCCATGCACCATCCACTTCTACATCGACAAACAAGATGGCAAAAAGAAAGCTAGCCACATGCTCAAGGACTGCCGCGAGTTCCAGAAACTCAGCGAAGGCATGATGCAGATGAGGCAACAAGCTCCAATCCCTGCGTTCGGAAACGCACCTGCGCCAGGTGAAATAGCACACGGAGCTCCTCCACCGCCGCATATTGGAGGCCCAAATCAACCAGCCGCACCAGCGCAACACAACGCCGGGCTCGCATACCCCCACCAAAAGGAGCACTCAATATGATACAGAAGGGACGCCCCACAAATAGGGTGCAGAAGAAAATCACCCGACAAATCAACTTGGCCGTGGCAACTCCGCCTGCAATCCCTGAGTACATCAGCGGATCGGAGTCCTGCATCACATTCACTCGCGCGGATCACCCTTGCCAGATCCCTCGCCCAGGTCACGCTGCCCTGGTGCTAGAGGCGCAAATCGGAGGCTTCGAGATGAGTCGCGTCTTCATGGACGGCGGCAGCGGCATCAACCTAATGTTCGCAAGCACTCTAGCAGCTACGCGGATCCCGTAATGCAGCCTGGAACAATCAGACACGACGTTCCACGGCATTTTCCCAGGGAAAGGCATCTTCCCCCTGGGCAAAATAGGGCTCGACGTCATCTTCGGGAAGCCGGACAACTTTCGGCAGGAGCGCCTAGAATTCGAAGTGGTGGACTGGCCGTCGCAATACCATGCCATCCTAGGACGTGTAGCATTCGCAAGGTTCCTGGCCGTCCCACACTACGCATACCTACTACTCAAGATGCCAGGACCAAGGGGCGTCATCACAGTCCACGGGAGCTTCACCCGATCGGACCAATGCGACAGGGATTTCAACAAAATCTCCCAGTCTTTCGGCATGCAAGAGGAGCTTGTAAGGCTCCGCGAGGTGACATACAATGGGCTACCCCCAGTCACAAAGCAGAACGCACCTGACATGTCTTTCGACTCCACCATCAACACCAAGAAAGTGCAGGTCCATCCAACGGATGCCTCCAAGACGACGCTGATCGCCAATGACCTCAGCACCGCATAGGAAGGCGCGCTCGTCGAATTCCTCCGTGAGCACTGGGAAATCTTCGCCTGGTGTCCTGCGGACATGCCAGGAGTTCCCAGGGAATTCGCCGAGCACGCACTCAATGTCTTCCCAGACACCAAGCCAGTCAAACAGTCCATCCGACGACTGTCGGAGCCACGAGCCGAAGCTATCGGCAAGGAGATCAACAGATTACTCGCAGCAGACTTCATCCGGGAAATCAAGGAAAGCGAGTGGCTGGCAAACACGGTGATGGTCCCGAAGAAGGACACAGACATCCTGCGGATGTGCGTGGACTTCACGTCACTAAATAAACACTGCCCTAAGGACCACTTCCCTCTTCCTCGGATCGACCAGATCATCGATTCGACTGCAGGTTGTGAGAAACTCTCCTTCCTCGACGCCTACTCAGGCTATAACCAGATTCGACTCAAGGTCGAAGATCAAGAGAAAACGGTGTTCATCACACCGTTCGGAGTATACTTCTACAACACAATGCCCTTCGGGCTAAAGAACGCGGGTGCCACGTACCAGCGATGCATGCAAGCCTGCCTCAAGGACCAGATCGGTCGCAACGTCCAAGTCTATGTCGACGACATAGTCATAAAAACCAAGGAGGCAAGAACACTTATCGACAATCTTTGCGAGACGTTCGACAACCTTGATCGCTACAGGATCAAGCTCAATCCAGAAAAGTGCGCCTTCGGAGTCCCCTCGGGTCAGCTGCTCGGATACTTCATCTCTCAACGAGGGATCGAAGCGAACCCGAAGAAAATCAAAGCTATCATGACAATGGAGAAGCCGAAAAACCTCAAGGGCGTTCAGCAGCTCGCAGGGCGAGTAGCGGCACTAAGCAGGTTCATCAGCCGCATGGGCGAGAAGGCCCTACCATTTTACCAGCTGCTGCGCAAGGCAGACAAGTTCGAGTGGACACCAGAAGCCAACGACGCATTCGAAAGCCTCAAGCGGCTCCTCTCCACCTCGCCCGTTTTGGTCACGCCAAAAGAGCGCGAGCCCCTGTTGCTGTACATAGCAGCCACACACCAGGTGGTCAGCACAGTACTCGTGGTCGAACGACCCGAAGAAGGCAAGACCCACGGGGTACAACGCCCAATCTACTACCTCAGCGAGGTTCTCACTTCAACAAAACAGCGGTCCCGCACTACCAGAAGCTGGCCTACGGCGTGTTCATGACGGCTCGACGACTGAGCCACTACTTCCAGGAGCATCAGGTGATGGTCGTCAACGAGGCACCCCTGAATAGCATCCTGAATAACCCAGAGGCCACAGGACGCGTGGCCCTGTGGGGCATTGAACTATCACCCCTGGACATCATCTACGAGAAGCGACACGCAATCAAATCTCAAGTCCTTCCGGACTTCCTGGTGCACTGGATGGAGCTGCAGCTGCCTGACACCCCAGACATGTCGCAATCCTGGACAATGCATTTTGACGGCTCCAAACGCGAAGCCGGAGCAGGGGCAGGAGTCATACTGACCTCCCCGCAAGGTGACAAGATGAAGTACGTCCTTCGGATGAAATTCAGAGCCTCCAACAACGAGGCCGAATACGAAGCCCTCATCCACGGCATGAAGATGGCAAAAATATGCGGTGCAACGCGCCTGGTCATCTACGGTGACTCCAACCTTGTCGTACAGCAGACGATGAATGAGTGCGACGCACACGCCGAAAACATGATCGCGTACCGCGCGCTATACAACGCACTCGAAGGAGAATTCGACGGCTGCGAACTTCGGCACATTGGAAGAGAGAGCAACGAGGAGGCCGATAGACTCGCCAACATCGGCTCCACTTGCGCAAAGGTACCACCAGGTGTGTTCCTCGAACAGATCTGCGTGCCATCCATCAAGCGAAAATTCCCCAAAGGATCACCCGAAGAAGCAGAACACTCGGGGGCTACGCTACCCGAAGGTCATGAAGGACCCGAAAAGTTGGACACCGAAGTCGCCATGGTCAACCTGATGCAGGTCATGGCAGTCGAAGAAACTTGGACACGTCCATACCTCCAGTTCCTAATAAACGGAGAATTACCAGATAGCCCGACAGACGCCCGGCGTGTATCTCGTCGATCAAAAGCCTTCACCATCATCAACGGCGAGCTGTACAAACGCAACATTACGGGCGTCTCACAACGGTGCGTCACCATCAACGACGGCAAGGCCATACTCCAAGATATCCATGAGGGCATCTGCGGCCACCATGCAGGTAGCCGCTCCCTCGTCGCCAAAGCTCTGCGAGCAGGATTCTACTGGCCAACGGCCATGAGCGACGCAAAAGACATCGTCCGAAGATGCAACGGGTGCCAACGGTTCGCCGACAAACCGCACGCACCTGGGTCCGAACTGCGACCCATACCTATAGCCTGGCCTTTTGCCCAATGGGGCCTTGACATGATCGGCAAACTGCCAAAATCCTCGAAGGGAGGACACGTTTTCCTCCTGGTCGCAGTCGACAAATTCACCAAGTGGATCGAAGCCATGCCAGTCACCAACCAGAAGGGCAAAACCGCCGTCAAGTTCTTCGAATCCATCGTCTACAGGTTTGGCGTACCGCACAGCATCATCACCGACAACGGATCGAACTTCATCTCCGAAGAATTCCAGGACTTCTGCGAAGGCCTCGGGATCAATATCACGTATGCCTCAGTGGCACACCCGCAAACAAACGGGCAAGTGGAAAAGGCCAACGGCCTAATCGGCGCCGGCATCAAGAAGCGCCTCATAAGCTCACTCGAGCACAAAGCTGGAAACTGGACGAAAGAGCTACCGTCTGTCCTGTGGAGCTTACGGACTACGCCAAACAGCTCCACCGGCTACACACCATTCTTCATGGTGCACGGAGCTGAGGCCGTGCTACCAGCCGAAGTGCGCCACCAGGCTCCACGAGTCGTTGCTTACAGCGAAGCCGAATCCACGGCTGCACTCAAAGATGCCGTCGACACACTCGACGAAGCACGGGATATAGCAGCAGCTAGATCAGCGGTGTACCAGCAAAGTCTCCGCAACTACCATAGCCGCCGGCTGCGCCCAAGGTCCTTCGTCGAAGGAGACCTCGTCTTGTGACTCAAGCAAAAGCGACCGAATAAACTCGAGTCACCATGGGAAGGACCCTATGCCATCACCGAAGTCATCCCAGGTGGCGCCTATCGCCTCAAGCACGTGGAGTCTGGAGTCGCATACTCCAACCCATGGAACGTCTCGCACCTGCGATGATTCTACCCATAACAATGGGCAATGTACCCCCTTTTACTTTCAATAAGGCTTACAGCCAAGGCTACTCAGCCGAATCATGTACCTCCTCCATCACGATATCAATAAAGCTAAGTACCTCGCCCCCAACCCCCGGTTGACTATTTTCTGCAACTTTACTACATGCTACATACGCACTCGGGGGCTCCCCCCACCTCACGATTTCATCGACTGAGGACAAAACGTGTACACCTGAGTAGCTGACCACGTCAAGCAAACGAAAAGGGGCACGTACTACATCAAAGCACTCGGGGGCTCCCCCCACCTCACGATTTCATCGGCTGAGGACAAAACGTGTACACCTGAGTAGCTGACCACGTTAGGCAAACAAAAAGGACACGTACTACATCAAAGCACTGCATGCTGGCAAACAAGCAAACCTTTACAACAAGGGGCACATACACGCCCAACCGCAATATACAAATTTTACATCTATCTGTTTATTTTCAGGTCCTACCTATTCTGAAGAATAACCTGAGCACGCTGCTCAAACAAATCTACAATCTGTTCGGCATACTGCCTTACAGCTGCGTAATGCGGACGCATATTCCACTCGCCACCATCTGGTCGAGGAGGTGGCCCAGTCACCACAGCAGCCAAATCTACATCAGGGCGGTGCACCCTCACAAGAGACAAGGCAGCCTTCACCCCTGCAACGAGCTGCTGCCGCACCAGCTCCTTGACATTGCTGGCACTCCGAAACTTCGTCAGAAGACCTGCAAGGGTCGTTGGCACGGCATCCAACGGAAACATGACGTGCAACACCGAGGAAAGCGATGTCTGCACCTGGCGGAGCACCCGCGAAACCTGTTAGACACGATCCTGCACCGTCGCTAGAACTATGGCGCGATCACGATCCATCCAGAAGAAGCCGCCGGCCTCCATGTCCTGTTGAGTCAAGCAATTGACTCGAACAACAATACACTCCTTTTCTTCCCTCGGAGCAAGATTGGCACCTGCGACAACCATACAAAACAAGAGTAAGGCCAGCAGGCTCACCCGAAGAACTGAGCTATAGCCCGAAAGAAGGATCAACTTACATTGCAGCTGCTCGGACAGCCGACCCAGCTCCGCCATCAAATACTCCTCTCTGGCTGCACCACGGTCTGCTTTGGATTTCCAAACTTCAGCGCGACCGCGTAACCCAAGCAAATCTCTCTCCAAGCTGCGCACGCGATCTCGAAGAAAAGCGAGCTGTGAGGAATCATCCAACGATACTCGCAAGGGCCTTTCGGATGAAGTATCAACCGGGTCAGCACCCGAAGGAACCTATAGCAGCAGAAAAAAGAAGGCACACAGACATTCAGCCAAGGATATAGCACAACTCGGAGGAATTCATTAAAAGGCCACTACGTGGCACAAAGATGGTACTACAAAAGATATTTACAACAAAAATAGACTACAAACTACCCTACGTCTACTATGCCTAAGACGGAGGACACTGAGTCACCTCAGAACCAGACTGCCTAGCTTTGGCCTCGCCCTGCTGCCGCAATGCATACTCAGACAGCAAGTCAATGAGCTTGGGCCCATATCGTCTGCAGCGAGCGGATTAGGCGGCGAAGGCTACCTCGGATCCATCTGCAGCTGTAGGCATCCGAGAAGTAATCTGGGGCAGGTCCAACTCCGCCCCAGCCGCCATGGCCATCGCTAGCCCGACGGACGCGCCAATGCCCTTCTACTTGCGCTTATACGCTGCAGGCGCTTCGGCTGACAAAGCCTCTGCCAGGGCACCCACATCTTCAAGGGATGCGCCCTTCGGGAAGAGCTCCTGGCAGAAGCGACCAAGGACCTCTTTCGCCTTGGCGAGGGAGTTGAGGACAGTGCTGCAGCGGTCTTCGACCGCTATAGTGGCATCATCCAGAGCACTCCCATGCTCCAAAGCACCGCGGTCGAACTCGATGCATGCGGCATCTGAGACAAAAAAGAAGAAAACATGAAGAAAGGCAACATAGAAGAAGATCCATAGAGAAAAGAGCAAGTACAAAAGCTAACGCTCACCCGAAATAGCCTTGGCAGCAGCCATGAGCTTCTCCGCCACGCCCTTTTCATGAGCAGCCGCAACGGTGGCCAGCTGCTCCTCACGATCTGCGGCCTCCTGCTGCAGACGCTCTTTCGCTTCGGCTGCCTTCGTCAGCTCCAGCTCAAGGCGCTCTCTCGCATCAGCGGCAGCTTCGGCCTTCTGCTCCGACTGGCCAAGGCTCTTCTTCAGAGCATCAACCTCACGGAGAGAGTCGTTATGCTCCTCTGCATTTACAACAAGCAAGTATCAAAGAACAGGACCTGGATAAGCAAGAGAAGTCCTACAAGGCAGACGAATACCTTGAACTGCCGCAGTTTCGCCTCCAGCATCAGGTGTTCCTCCACCAGCCGCTTGGCCTCTTGGACAAAAGGCTGCAGCAACAGGCAATAGTAGTAAGAGCAGGACTTGGGGGCTACGCCCAACACAAAGAAGCATTAAACAACATCAGCACACGAAGACACTCGGGGGCTCCCCCCGTAACATCAAGCAGAAAAACCTACGTGCTCCGAAGGCGAACCCGCAGGCCCGCCTGCGACATTCTGAGGCGCAACCACCAGCCTCTCCTGCACAGGAGGAACCGGCGCAGCGCCACCCGAAGTCGCCACCGTCTGAGGAGGAGGCGACGCAATGTTCGACTCCCCCATCATCTCCCCCGCACCATCACTAGAGCCGTCGGAGGATTGCCTGCATATGAAGCCAATCAATACAGGCGCAAACATCATAAAGAGAAAAGGACAACAGTGGCAACAAGAAAACTTACGAGCCCAACGCGCTCAGGTCGAAGATAGGAGAAGCCCTTCGGGTCCTCTTCTCCTCCTTCTTTTCTTCCTTCTTCTCCTCCTTCTTTTCTTCCTTCTTCCGCTTTGCTGGCGGGTGCGGTGCAACAGCCCGCACAGGAATGGCAGGAAGGGGAGAGGAAGAACCTCCATGACCATCATCATGACGCTCAAGGCCCAGAGGATTTCTGGGAGTCGGAGGAGTTGAAGCATCCGAAGACTCGCTCGAGCTCCGTGATCGCTCGCGCGAATGGTCCTCACTCGACTCATCGGCATCCTCCACCGGAGATTGCGCCGAAGGAAGCTCGGACACAGAATCCACCACTTCATTATCCGGGGCATTCGGATACCTTTCGGGCAATGGTGGTTCCATGCCCGGCACTTTGAAGCTCTGCAAAAGGAAAAGGAACTTTGTTAGCAAACAAAGGAAAAAGTACACAGCTGACAAAAACAAAAGGGAAGCACTACGTGCGCAAATCTACACCTTCGGCACGACCAACGTAGAAGAAAAGGGAGGAGTCAGCGACTTCCCCGGGATTTTTTCATCGGCCTTGAACTTCAACAGCGCGCGAAGATCCTTGTCAAGTTCCACCTCGGAGATTTTCTCACTCGAAACCCTCGTCGGGTCACGGCGCCCAGAGTATAGGAACATAGGGTGCGCCCTCGCCTGGAGAGGCTGCACCCGACGCTCAAGAAACGTCCGGATGATGTCGACACCGTTCACCTCCTTCTCAGGAATCAATTGGAGCTCCTCCACCCGACGGTACAGGGCCTCTATCTCTGCCACCTCACCGTCTAAGATTTGATTTTTCCAGGATCTTTTCTTCTCAATCAAATGGGAGGGGTCAAAAGGAACGAGACCAAAATCTTGCCTAGGCAGTACGGAGTCACGGATGTAAAACCATTTCCTCCGCCAATACTGGACAGATTCAGACATGGAGAAAAGGAAAAGAATTGCACATTGGGACTGAGGGAGATGATGAAACCCCCAATGGGATACACACCATCCGAACCAGACTGCCTCTTCATAGAATAAAGCTTCCGGAAGAGGCCAAAGTGCGGCTCAATGCCAAGCCAACACTCGCAAAGCGTGATAAAACACGCAATGTGGAGAAGGGAGTTGGGAGACAGATGATGGAGTTGAACCCCATAGAAAAAGAGCAGTCCACGAAGGAAGTCATGGACCAGAAAAGAAAACCCGCGAATCACAAAGGCAACAAACATAACCCGATACCCAGATTGGGGACGGGGGATTACCTCATTGCCGGGGAGTCTCACGGCCGTCGTGTCCTGCGGGATCAGGCTCCGCTCGCGCAGTTTGCGGAGATCGCTCTCCCGCGTTTCTGATCGCCGCCAGCCACCATCGGTGACGCGAGCAGTGGCGGCGCCCTTCTTGCCTCCGGCGGCGCTGGCCCCAACTGCAGATGAGGACTTCTTTGTTTGCCCCATGGCGCTACGGCGGTGGTGGCGTTGCCAACGAAGAAAGACAAAGGAAATGTGGAGGAAACTCTCAGCGCGCAGCAAGAATAGCTCAAGAACGAGGGGGCAGTGAATAGATGAACTGCTGCGGTGAAAAACAAACCACGATTTCACCAGGGCTTATAACAGCGAAGACGACGCACGCTGGCCGTCCATCAAGAAGACCTAACGCCAACGGTAGATCTGGCCGTACACGTGTCAGCACCAAAATGAACCGTCAATACCACGCCGTCCACTACGTGCGGAAATCGAGGAGACGCCGTAATCATCTCCACGCCGCGCGTGACCGGTCAATTCAAAGTCAGCAAGTGGGACCCACGCTTCGTCCAGTCAAGTCATCTCTGGCGTAGCAGACGCTTGAGGTCATCAATCGTAAGCACTGACGTCATCAAAAGCTATACTAGCACCACTTCGGCTCCACAGCTAAAAGTACTCACTCGAATCTACGATTCGACTAAATACTTGGGGGCTACTCCTATCAGGAGCGCTGGTCGCGCACCCGATGTACTTCCGGGTCAGCGGTACGCCCACGAGATTTCCTACTACAGTTGCATGATACAAGACTCGAGTCTCTGCCTGAGTCTACGACTCCGCCAGACACTCGGGGGCTACTCCAAACTAGAGCGATGGTCGTTCACGCACAAGATTTTCGAGTCCTACGTCGAGTCTACGACTCTACTACGGACTCGGGGGCTACTCCCATAGGGAGGATGGATTTAAGCATCCGAAAATTTTCGAGTCCTACGGACCTAATGATCGAAACAATGCTTGAACTAAAAGTCTCCGTTCGAGTCTACGACTCGAACAGACACTTGGGGGCTACTCCCATAGGGAGCGCTGGTCGCGCACCCTATGAACTCTTCGACTGCGATCCTTCGGATCAGCATGCAAAACTTTTTCGGCAGCTCTTCCCTAATTAACGTTAAGTGAGCAACGACCTCCTTGACCACCCGAAACACCTCCGCGGTGATAAACATTCGGATGCTACGTCTGCGACGCAAAGATAAGACCTACAGATATCATCTGATGGCCTGGCAACGCACCTGACTGCGCTCTGCTAGTATGAATCCGTACCAGCAGGTACGATGAAAAATCCCGACAGACGCGTTGGGTACATCATTTAAAATCACTGGAATTCCACTCCTATAAGTCCTCCGCGGCCTGAGTCGAATTACGCCAGCATATGTTCCGGGTTCGAGTCGAGGGACTCGCACCTGAAGAAGATCGTGTTGTTTTGTCCTAAGACAGTTAACTGACCCTGATCCATCGGGAGAGTCAGGCACACGCATCAACAATCCCTACACATTCTCTTGAAAGACAGAGCTGCACCCGAAAGATTGAAGAGTCCTCAGCCGAATCTACGATTCGACTGATCACTCGGGGGCTACTGACATGGTTATACCCTATGGGTACGTAACTTCAGCATACCTGGTCCAGCCCAAGGAAGGCCCACAACAGATATACGCTGGCCCATGAAGATTTTCGGGTGGCCAAGGCCCATGATGCCTTCGGATCCTTGGAGAGCAAGACTAGAGTTTGAATACAACTTGTAACCTACTTGTATCGGTACCTGAGACCTAGCCTCCCCATATATAAAGGCTAGGAGGGTCCAACGAGGAGGGCACGTACGCAATAGACCTAGCTCTCTCTTTCTTAATACATACACACCTCCACGCCAGATCGAATCTGCGCACCCTGTAACCTTCGGTTCCGCCGTAATCAAAGAGCAGACAAGCAGGAGTAGGGTTTTCCCTCCGGGGGCCTGAACTTGGGTAAATCTCGTGTCCCCTGGTTGCTTGTCTGTTAACCGTGCCACGATCTCCAGCATCCCCATCTTCTCCAAAACCCAAGTCCATAACAATGGGCATTGACGAGATCAAACCTCGTCATCTGGCTTAGTCATCTACAATGGGAAGACCCATGCACTGTCTTCAGTTAACTGGACATGGGGACCTGGAATCCTACATGGGTGCTGAAGGCAAGCTAGCAATGGTGTATGGGAGGACCCTTTGGAAAGACTTCGTCACATTCTCAATCTGCCAGTACTCCATCTTGGTGAGCACTAATCCAGTAGGCCACTGGTGGCAAAAGGATGGGATTGTGACATGTGGGTAAAGTGTACTCCTTCTGCAGAAGATAATAAAATCTAAGTACTTAGCCGTGTCCCCGGTTATGGACAATACTGAGCAACTAAAGTTTGAACTATGGGAGATCTTGACATTCTAATTTCTAAAAGAAAACTTTTTAAGGACTTGATGCACTTGGGGTTACCAAGGAGCTCAAGAGACTTTGAGAAAACTTGATGTACTTGGGGGTACCAAGGAACTCAAGGGATTTAGTTGAAAACATGAACACTTGGGGTTACCAAGGAACTCATGAGATTTTATAAAACTTGATGCACTTGGGGTTACCAAGGAGCTCAAGGGATTTTGACAAGAACTTGAACACTTGAGTGTCTACCAAGGAGTTCAAGGGACTTGGAAAAAGAGATTTGACAAAGGACCAAAACCATTTTGAAAAGATAGGATAAATTATTGCTTTGTGCAAATGAGCCTAAAACTCTACTTAGCCAAATATGCATGTAATAATAGGATCCACTCATATTCAACAAAGAAGTGAAACTTGCCAATACAATTCAAATGTATTGACCCTTGTGGCTGTAACTTGTAATGTTGCAGGTTTGATTGATTTTAGTGAAGATTGATTGATTAGGATTTACAAAGTCTACAACCAGCATTTGCCTATGGCACTTTGAAGATGAAGGACCCCATGACTATAGTTATTCCGCTGCAATGTAATGTAATAGCCAAATGAGCTATGTATGATGTAATAAAATTATGTTATTCCTGGTTATAAAGTTATATTATGACCTTTGTTTCTTGATATTACATCTAAACTGTGGATGCTAGCTATTGATCCAGGGACTAGCATTGTAAACACAGGGGACACCACCTTATGTTATTTAAAGGTTGGGCCACTCCCTCTACAAAAATCTTGGGATGTGACACCGCTAGCCTAAGCCATGCCTAATCATGGTGGAAACTTGCAGCATCACCATAGTGAGCTATCTATGAAGCATCCTCAATAAAAATCTATGCATATGGTAAATAAAAAATCGCTGAGATGCTCATTGTCTGCTTGCCTTGTCATCTTGGTTATGGGAATGATCCTGTACCATGTGCAAGGGGTACCCCATTGGTGGTTCTCAATGATATTCAAATACTTACAATGACAAGAACTTACATGTGCCCAAAGTTGAGTATGCATGAGGTGTGACCCTCATATTCAAGGGACTTGAGATTTTCAACTTATACTTCGTCAAGCATATACTTCACCTTTGCCACTTTAACCTTAATCACTTCAAGATGCTTATGATAGGGGCAATGAGGGCTAAAAGCTAACAAGTACCATAATTTTTGGAAGCTCTTTTTGAAACTTGTAATCCCTGCTTCCTTTATAAAAAGGCCTTTCTTCCTCCATTATTGAGTCTCCACCTTCTACCTTTAGGCACCATTAAGAGAGCATATTTGTCATTTTGTGTGCAGTGTTCCAAAGCTTATTAATTGATGCATATTGTGATATTACTTCTTCTTGTGCTATTTGTTTCTAGTCACCCTTGTGAACTTTGAAGGTGTCATATGCATCTATTTCCTACTCTATGAGGGACAAGCTGATTGCCACTATGCTATGTTTTCTGTATGTGAAACAAACAAATGTTTTTCAATGCATGTTATTCATGATCTTTGTTTGTAGCCTTTCATGTTGCATGCATTTTTTACTATGTCCTATTGTTAGAACTCCATATTTCATGCACATGTTTCGAGTTCTTTGATCCCAGCTTTCAATGCTTGCAAATGGTTGGATCTTTATTGTGAGGGTGCATGTCACCTAAAAAATTATTCTGTTTATCACTTACCTACTCGAGGACGAGCAGGAGTTAAGCTTGGGGATGTTGATACATCGGAAACGTATCTATAATTTTTGATGCTCCATGCTTGTTTAGTATCTACTTTGCTTTACTTGTTTACACTTTGAGGTGATTTTTACATGTTTTCTGGTACTAACCTATTAACAAGTTGCAACAGTGCAAGAGACCTATTTTTTGCTGTTTTTGGTTTTAGAAAAGTTAGAAAGAAATATTCTCGGAATTGGACGGGACAAACGTCAAAGTCAATTACTTTTTGTGAGGAACAAGAAGTGCATATGGGAGACGAGGAAGCGAGCCAGGGTAGCCATACCCCCTAGGCGCAGTAAGGGGTGGGCTCGCGCCTGGCTAGGGTTTGGCCCCCTGGTCGCCTCCTCGGCCTCCCCCTTCGCCTATAAGAAGCCCCCTATGCAGAAACCCTCAATACCGATCAAATATCCACAAAACTGTTTGTAGCCGCCGCCACCATCGTCCCTAGATCGGGGGGATCTGAAGTTCTTCCCGGCACCCTGCCGGAGGGGAGATTATCCCGGAGGCCTTCTCTCTGATATGATGCATGAGTAGTTCCACCTTGGACTATGGGTCCATGTAGTAGCTAGATGGTCGTATCTCCTCCTTTGTGCTTTCATGTATAGATCTCGTGAGCTCCGTTCATGATCAAGATCTAATCTATTTGTAATCATGCATGTTGTGTTTGTGGAGATCCGATGGATATTGAGATTATTATGTTGGTTTGATTAATGGTTTTGTCTTTATGATTCTATCATGCCTATGTTGTTTTTGATCTTGCATGCTCTCCGTTGCTAGTAGCTATCTTGGCCAAGTAGTTGCTAGTGACTCCAAGAGGGGGTATTTATGCTCGATAGTGGGTTCATGCCTCTAGTTTCCAAGGGAAGTGACAATAATATCTTCAGTTGTAGATGTGCTGTTGCTACTAGGGAGAAAACAAAGGTCTCTTGTTCATGGAACATGTGGACTGTTTACCTTACACACTTTGTTTAAAGCAGTTGTCTGTTGCTTGCAACTTAATACTGGAGGGGGTTCGGATGATAACCCGAAGGTGGACTTCTAGTCATAGATGTAGTTGGATGGCGGTCTATGTATCTTGTTGTATTGCCCAATCGAATCTCATAGGATCTTTCTGACTAGTAATTGCATTGTTATGCCTTGCTCAGTTCCTGTCAATTGCCCTGCTGTAATTTGTTTACCCTTCATGCCATGTCGTTTATCGAAGGAGAGCACCTCTAGTGAACTATGGACCCCGGTCCAATATTTACCATTGATACAACTTCCACTGTTACTTGTTTACTTGCTGCAAACCATTACCTTCCACACCATACATTTAATCCTTTTTTACAGCAAACCGGTGAGCTTGACAACCTCACTGTTTTGTTGGGGCAAAGTCTTGAGTTTGTGTTCTGCAGGTCTCCACGTTGTTTGCAACACCTGTGTGACGTTTCCTTCATCCTTCTGGTTCGATAACCTCGGTCTCAACTAAGGGAAAACTATCTGCTTGCTCTTTACACCCTACGTTTGGGGTTACCAACGAAGTTCCACGTCGAGCATCATCAATTAGATACATTCTAGATTGACTCTAGTGCAAGTGGGAGACTGAAGGAAATATGCCCTAGAGGCAATCATAGAGATGATTGTATTTCTTATGTATCCATGAGTTATTGTAATGTTCCTTGAATATCCATATCAGGCAACTTGTATTGATTGGCAATTATGTGAATTGTTTATGAAACTCTTTACTTGTATGGTTATTTAATAGTTGTCCCTAGTCGGAGTTCATGTGAGGACACACGTGAATATTAGACTAGCACATCGATTGGTTGATGACTATGTTTCGCAAGTCATAGACATGGAGATGTCAAACTAATGATATGGACACATGTTATGAACATGGGGTTGGACTGACCCAACTTGAGACTGGCAATTAGTTGCAACTCTCTCTACACATCATGTACGTTTTGTCCTTAGACCTGAGATTGTCGCATGCACTTGAGATGTGGATCAACCTACTTTGGGGCTATCAGACGTTGCTCCATAACTGGGTAGTTATAAAGGTAGCTTTTGGGTTTGTCTTGAAGCATGTTGCAAGGCATGGTCAATCAAGATGGGATTTGCCCCTCTCTACTTGAGAGAGATATCTCTAGGCTCCTCGAGTGATCGGATCCAGAAATGCATGGGTGTGCTACATTAGGTTAAGAGTTAACCTAATAAAGGGATTCTGAATCACAGTATCGAGAAAGGGAGGTTAACTTGGAGCTAGACCAAATATCATGAGGCAAAGGGAAAGACATGTACTAAACCTTTTGATGGTTTGTCCGATATGATCTTTGTATGCGTTTAGGAGTTGTCACGTCTTTCTAGAGGCCGCTACCAACTATTGATAGAATAAGTGTATTCGTGTCATGTCTATACGTATATGAACCTATAGGGTCACACACTTAAGGGGTTGGATGCCTAATGAGGATTGGATCCGAATTAGACCAGGCTTAGGCTACTAATGGGCTGCTAATGTAGAAGCCCACCAGGGACGCCTATATAAGATAGGGTGGGGCGAGCTGATCAAGGTTAGACTATTCCACCCAGCCGCCACCCCTCACGTCTGTGTTGCACGCGAGGACCTAGCAGTCTGGCGTCTGACGCTTCCACCCTGCACGTGTGGATACCTCGGTGGTGCTACAGCAGTAGCACTGGGACGAGCCGTGCAAGGGGAGCTGCTCATGGGACGAGGACAGGGAGGAGACGTAGAACGTCTACACTGCCTCGACGCACTTCATCAAGTTCCGCAACTGCACGTCTAGTGGTAATCCCGTGTTCTATGACAACAGTATTCCTGGTTTATGCGGTAGAAAATTTTGATTTGCGCTAGTGTAGCCTATCCGTATCCCTTTAGTTTGAGAGGACGCGCGGGGCGTGTGCGGCACCCCAACGGGCCGACCCATCTGGAGAAACTTGCATTGCACAAGTGGCTTTGAGGGTGTATGTCTCTCCCACCATAGTGAAGATTCAATTTACAATGAACGATTGATGATACTAGTATCAACGTTGTAGTTCATGTTCGTAAGTTAGAGCGGTTCTTATGCAAAATCCCCAACCACGTAAAACATGCAAAGAAAGATTAGAGGCTTCTAACTTGTTTTTGCAGGGCTTGTGTTGTGATGTGATATGGCCATGATTGTGATTATATATGATGTATGTAATGATCCTTATTTTAAATTGGCAATCGGCAGGATCCTTATGGTTGTCTTTAAATTCCGTGTAAGATCTGCATGTCTATTATTCAAAGTAGTTGTAATAGTTGATGCTGGTGAACGACAACCATGGATCGGCGCCATTGACCTTGACGCCACGCCGGTGATAATGGAGATCATGTTCGTGCTTGGACATGGATATCGAAGGCACAAGAAGAAAGGCTATATCATATCACATATTATGAATTGCATGTGATGTTAATCCTTTTTAGGCATCTTGTATTGCTTAGATCGCGACTGTAACATTATAAGATGATCCCTCTCACTAAATATCAAGTAATAAAGTGTTTGTCCTTAGTAGGAACCGTTTCTAAGACTTGTCGTTTCGAAGCATCACGTGATGATCAGGTGTGATAGATTCTACATGTGCATATGGGTGCAAGCCAGAATTTCACATGCGGATACTAAGGTTAACCTTGAAGAGCCTAGCATGTACAAACATGGTCTCGGAACACGGAATACCAAAAGGTAAAGCATGAGTCATATAGATGATATGATGGACATGTTGATTGTTCGCCTTTGAAGCTACATCATCTCTCGTGATGATCGAACTTGGTATAGTGGATTTGGTTCGTGTGATCACTAAAACAATGTGAAGGATGTTGTTTTGAGTGTGAGTTCAACAGTAATATGATTAAAAGTTGAACACTATTTATCATAAATTGAATCAAAGTGCATAGTTGTTGTAGTCATTGGCATCCGTTTACCACTTACGCTTAGTTATAATTGAGATAATAGAACTATATAATTCTGGATAGTTACTTTACGAACTGGTATCGTATTATTTTGAAGTGTTAGTCTAAAGTTTAAAAGTTTTATTGCAAACTTTCAGCAAGTTCCGTTTACTTCATAAAGTTTGATAATTAGTATTCAATCAAGAGTAACAACTCCACTATTAGTATCTAAACATCATGTTTGTCTCCATGATTCTTGATATTCAAAAGATTGTTTTAATCTAGGTTATCTAGGAGCTGAAAGAATTTTTCAGAAACCATCATGTGTGGAAGATATTGTGATATCTGAAATGAAGTTTTGGTTGCAACATGATAGAGTATAATATGGAAAAATTTATGTTATCATATTTGATGAGAATTTGCAAAAGGTTGGAGACACTAATCATCCTAATCCTCCAAAAGGTTTTGGAGAGCAACATTATACTCATAATTCACCGTTATAAGCTAAAGTAGCCTGATCATGAAAATTGCCATGATAAAGATAAATATAAGATGTAGGTAAAATGTTTACTACACTAAAAGATTACTAAAGAGTGGAATTTGAAAGAACACCAAACATTTGATGATGGTGATCTACTTCAAAGTGCAAGTCCAAAGGCATTGGTATTTAACTATACACTCTTTGTACTATGTGTCATGTGTATGGAGCCACTATTGATGTTGATAGATTCTTGTAAAATAAAAAGGAAATGCTGAAAGAGAAATCTAAGAAATATTTGGCAGAAAATAAAAGACTAAAATTGTTCAGCTTAGGTATATAGATGATATACATGTTATGGCTGTATTCCTTGCTTGTTAAACAATGTGGTTCTTAAGTATTGGATACTGAATTTGTTGGTGTGAATTATCATACGAAACAACACAATTCATGAACTACAATGGCCTAAGTAACTAGCAAGAGAATATGTGATGATGTTCATCGAAAACAAATAAAGTGTTGTTTGTGTTTCTTGTTGACATCAAATCTTGCCTTCAAGATTTGTTTTAATCAGGTATTATGAGAACAAAAGGTTATTCAAATAATTTCCGTACTCCATAATAGATGGATGATATACAAGTCTAGTTGGAGAAATCACATCCATAAAACTAGTGCTAAAAATGTCGAAAGACAATTGATTGAAAGATCACTTAGAAGTAACATCGCTGTTTAAGTTATATTGGAAAGAAAACATGAAAAAACTCCATGTTGATGGAATTTTGGAGTCTTTTGATTTTTTATCAAATGATGCTTGTGAAACTTTCCTAGAGATAATTAAAACTCCATTCATAGACCAAAAAGGAACGAATGACTAGCTTATTGGAACTTGTAGATATTGATGTATGAAGCCCATTATGTGTAGTCGAGAGCGATGGATTTCAACTTCATATGCTTTCTCCGAAAATTTGGGTGAATATATGTGCATATTTACTTAATAAGGATTAAGTATGAAACATTTGAAAATGTTCAAAGACTTTCAAGATGAAGTGGAAAATCATTATAACAAGAAAATAAAGAATTTATGATAGGACCATAAAGGAATATATTTAAGTTACAATTTTAGCATAACACTAAGATTTGAGGAATCGTTCCATGGATTTGCATTTCACGAAACACCATATGAGTATGGAGTGTTAGAGATATGTAATGAAACCTTGTATGACATGGTGTGATCAAAGGTGTTAGTTATAAAACTGCTATTTTATTTTAAAGATTAAATCTTTAGAGACTACCGCATTTACACTAAAAATAGCTCGATCGTGATCTATTGAAATGACACCTATAAGTTATGGTTTGGGATAAAACCCAAGTTGTTCTTTCTTAAACATTGGTATGCTATGCATAAGTAAAATGTTTATAGCCAAAGTCGGATAAGCATGTCTTGATAGGTTATTTTGAATAACCGTTGAGTATTCCTCCATAAAATCGAAGACAAAGTGTTTGTCGCTTAGAATGTCAAGTTTCTTAAGAAGGAATTTTTCGTGAAAAGTTAAGTGGGAGGACAATAGAACTTTGATAAGTTTAAAACAACCTTAGCTATATGTGCTGAGTTGCGCAGCATTGGAAAGTGTCCCGGAGGAAGCAACAATGCTCATGGATCACATGCCTCAAAGGTTGTGGTCACGGAGGTCTAAGTTCCTATTGAACCAAGTAGGTCGGGTAAACAATCAAATACCAAGATTTGAGAGTTAAATCATTATTTGACAATGATGAGCCGACTACATGCAAAGAAGGGATGATGAGCCCTAACTTCATCAAATGGCTTGAAGCCATAAAATCCATGATATTTCCATACACGAAAAATCAAGTTTTTTGAACTTGGAAGACCCTCCGGAAAGGTGTAAAACCTATTGGTCATATCTGGATCTATAAATAGACATGGATGTTTTACATCTATGAAATTTTCGACATGTCGGGTAAAGAGTTTACGACAATGTTCAAAAGGTTGACTATGACAAGATTTAATCTTTCATAGTGATATTTAGTCTAGTCCGATAAATGTAGCAATCACTACATATATTGGTATATGATAGTTGAACAAACAAAACAAGTTCTTCAAATAGAATGGTTACCTAGGACGTGTACCTGACACGATCCAAAGGGTTTTGTTAATTCAAAGGATGCTAAAAGCGTATGCAAACTTCAATGGTTGAAGTAAGCATCGCGGAGTTGGAATCTTCACTTTGATGAAACTGTTAAAAGGTTTAATTTCATCGGAGACAATGAAGATGCTTGCATTTGCAAGAAATTAAGTGGGATCACTAAGACATTTCTAATACATTATGTGAAACACATTTTGTTGATTGGAGATGATGTATCTTTTATTGACACAAGTTAAGAATTTCATCTCGATGAAAGACTTAGGAAAAACCCGAATATTTGGCATCAATGTATATATGGATAGATTGAGGAACTAATATGGTTGTGCCAAATCTACATAGATGAGATATTGAATGAGTTCAATATGGAAATTACAAGAAAGGTTCTTTCCACATAGAAAAGATTAAATCGAAATTCAAGTGTTTAGAAACTTGGTAAGTGAAACAAAGATTCAAGTATTTTTGATATTTGATGAATGAAATCACAAAGAGTATTTTTTTATCAATCATACTGTGATATGTACACATCCAGGTATGTCCTATGCTCTAAATTTTATGAGCATATACCAGGATGATTCATAAAATGATCATTGGACGATAGTAAAGATACTTTTATGATCTTTTGGAAGAACTAAGAATATGTTATTTTTGTAGAGGTGACAAATAGATGGATAGTTCATTGTAAAGTATTACATCGATACTAGTTTTTTCACAAAATACAAATTAAGTTTATCTCAATTTAAACTATGGGTTGCACAATGTAATGGAAAGGAGACTCCATAACTAATTTGTTAAGACATTGTGACAGATACTACAACAAAAGTCTAAGTATATGACTGTTTTTGTAGCAGCAAAAGAAGGCATTTGTGTCAAGTAGTTTGTTATCAAACTATGTGTGGTTCACAGCGGGCTAATACTATGAAGATATATTGTACAACAATTATTGACATGTTTTTAACCCCAAGGAACTAAAGGTATCACCAAAGGAACAAATTTATACAAAGTCATCTCATTAGAGAATGAGTGATGCATAGAGACGCAAACACATGCAATTACACACGGACCTGAAAGTGTCGGATCCGAAGATTAGCTAACCACTAGCAATCGTGTATATACAACACCGAAAAGCCATAGGTCTTGAATGCACAAAGGTATGAAACTAGATTATTGACTCTAGTGCAAGTGGGAGACTATTGGAGATATGCCCAAGAGGCAATAATAAAGTGGTTATTATCATATCTTTATGTTTATAATAAATGTTTACATCCCATGCTATAATTTTATTAATCATAAACTTTAATATTTGTGTGATTTGTAAACATAAAAGAGTACCTAGTAAAGCCTCTTGTTAAACTATCTTGTTGATTGATTGATGATCATGGTTTCCTGATCAGGAACATTGGATGTTATTGATAACAAGGTCATATCATTAGTAGAATGATGTGATGGACATACTCCTATAGTTAGGCTAGCATAAGATCAAGTCATTTCAATAGTTTGTTTGCTAAAAGATTTTAGATACAGAGTAACCTAAATCCTTCAACCATGAGATCATGTTAATCACCATCACCAGATGGATGCTTTGATGACATCAAACACCATTTTGTAACTGGGTGCTTATAAAGGTGGCATTGAGTATTCAGAAAGTATGTGTTGAGGCACATGGATCAAGAGTGGGATTTGTCCATCCATATGACTGATAGATATACTCCGGGCCCTCTCGGTGGAATGTCATCCAATTGGCTTGCAAGCATGTGACTAGATCACAAGGGATCACATATCATAGGAATGAGTAAAGAGTACTTATCGCTAACGAGGTTGAACTAGGTATACAGAGATACCAACGATCAAACCTCAGATAAGTAAAGTATCGTGATACAAAAGGAAATTGTTATCATATGTAAGTGGTTCATTCGGTTACCAAGTCATTGTAGAAATATGTGGGAGCCATATGAATTTACAGATTCCTCTATTGGTTATTGATCGGAGAAGAGTCTCGATCATGTCTGCATAATTCACGAACCGTAGGGAGACACACTTAAGGATTCGATGTTGTTTAGTAGATATGGTATGTGAGTAAGAGACCGAATGTTGTTCCGAGTCTTGGATAGGATCCGGGACATCACGAGGAGATCCGGAATGGTCCGGAGAATAAGATTCATATAAGGAATGTCCAATTCCGGGGTTCGGAACTATTTTCGGTGTTGTCACCAAAAGCTTCTAGAAGGTTCTGGAAGGTCCACCACCTCGGGGGGAATGGTTACTTGGAATGTGCCATGACATTGTATGATGGTTGCATCATAACCTAGGTCACTTGGCTGGGCAATGGGAAGAGAGAAATCAAACTCTAGTTTGAATAGTCAAACACCAGTTTGAAAAAGTCAAATCCCAACATGATTGCCTAGTGGAGGGCGGAGAGGAAACCAAGTGGAGGAAGGTTTCCCTCCTTCCCTTGCCGCCAGCCATGAAGAGGATTTGGGGAAGGACTCTCCTTCCCCTACCGCCTCTCCCCACCTATATAAGTAGGGGTAGGGCGCCCCCTACCCCTCACCCCAAAAACCCTAGGCCGGCCACCATCCCCCTCCAAAGTCTCCGCCACCATCTAGCTAAAACCTAGCCTCCGGCCACCTCCACCCCTCGGCCTCTAAACCCTAGTTTTCGAGGCTCTCTCTCTACTCCACCATACCCGCTCTGGCTTAGGCGAAGCCTTGCGGGATCTCTCCTCTACTTCCACCACCACACTGTCATGTTGTTGGAATCGCGAGGAGGATCTACAACCTCCGCTGCCTACTAGAACAAGGGAGATGAAGGTATTCATCGAGTACTGTACGTGTGACCGACTGCGGAAGCGCTGCTAGAACATGGCACCAGAAGGATCATCTTCACGATCTTGAGATCGGCAAGTGAACGACTACATCAACCACGATAATTCGATCTTGTTAAACACTTTGGATCTACGAGGGTTAGTACTCTACAAACTCGTTGCACCGATCTCGTAGATTTGATCTTGGCTTTTGTGTGTTCCCGCGATAGAATTTTTTGTTTTCCATGCTGCAAACCCTACACTCGCCCCACGCACGAGCAGTCGGCCGTGCTCCCATATCCTGTCTCCTCGAGCTTCCCAAACCCCCTCTCCCCCGCCATCGTCTACGTGCGTCATCGGGATAGTCCATGGCGAGGCTGTCAACGGCGTCCCTCAGACTCTTCCCTCCTGGAGGTGCGCTCATGCGGGACGACGCGGCTGCGGGAGGTGTGGCTTAGGAGGCAGTGATTTGGCACGGCGGCGGGGTAACCTGTAGGTGCCGAGGTGGGCAGTGTGCGGTGGTGCCACCGGATTTGTGGCAACGGTGGCTGGGAAGGGGTTGGCCGTTGGTGCCCTGTAGGCCTAGATCTATGACATTTAGGCTCGATCCGGTTCAGGACGGGATGGACTATGCCTCGCCGCTTTCGGTTGGTCTAACGAGTGATCTGTGATGGGGGTGGAAACAACGACACCGCGCCAATTGCAGCGTAGCGT
Organism: Avena sativa; assembly: GCA_916181665.1. NCBI lineage: Eukaryota > Viridiplantae > Streptophyta > Magnoliopsida > Poales > Poaceae > Avena > Avena sativa. The sequence goes on from OV702294.1 coordinate 97,945,707, forward strand.
GGCAAAGGGAGCTTCACGGGCTCGTGTGGGTCATGAAGGGAATATGTCCGAGAGGCAATAATAAAGTGGTTATTATCGTATTCCTTGTTTATGATAAATGTTTATTTTGCATGCTATAATTGTATTAATATAGATACGTTAATACATGTGTGTTAAATAAACAAAAAGAAAGTTCCTAGTTATGCCTCTCTTATAAACTAGATCATCAATTAACAAGATGATCAAAGGTTTCCTGATCATGAACATTGGATGTTGTTAATAACGAGGTCACAACATTATTGGAATGGTGTGATGAACATTCATCCAAAATATAGCATTACGATTAAAGCCATTGTGTTTATATTGCTATAACATCATACGAAGTAATCTTAGTCCTTAGACCATGAGATCATGTCAATCACTAACACCGGAAGAGTATCTTGATAACATCAAATGTCACACCATAACAGGGTGACTATAAAGATGGATTCAGTGCTATGAAGGTTTTATGTTGAGGCTCATGGATCAAGAGTGGAATTTGTCCATCCCGATGACGGAGATATATACTTTGGGCCCTCTCGGTGATATCACATTAGTTAGCTTGCAAGCAAGTGATTTGATCACTAGAATGTTATATCACGGGAACAAGAAAAGAGTACATGTCGGTAACGAGATCAAACTAGGTTTGGAGATACCGATGATCAAATATCAGTCATGTAATATATCGCGAGACAAAGGGATTGAGTTACATGCGTATAAGGTTCACACGATCACATGAGTCATCGTTGAATATGTGGGAGTCAGTACGAATCTCTAGGTCTCGCTGCTGATTATTGATCGAAGAGGGGTCTCGATCATGTCTACATTATTCGTGAATCATAGGGTGACACACTTTAAGGGATACCGACACCATTTGGAGCAAATAATATGCCATAGAAAGAAAAAGGAAAGCGCAGGAATTTATTTTACTAGACACCGGAATTGTTTCAGTTGAATTGCTGAAACTGGTTCTGCATGTGAAATTGAAATATTGTAAGGGGTTTTATGTGAATGTTTGTTAATTATAGTAATTAACAAAATTCTGAATAAATAAATAAATAAATGAGTTTTATTTAAATGAGAGCTTGCATTAAATTTGGTGGAAATTTAATCCATGTGAGTGGATTTTTTAGTGGAGGCATTTTTATGGGAGTGGAGGCTTTTCATTTTGAGTGGGAGATCTACCCACATGAATGTGGAAGAGGTGGGGGCAGCCACCATGGCTAGGCGCCATACCCCTTGGGGTGCCCCCGTATCCCTAAAAAATCCCCCCTTCTCCTCCTCTCACAACACACCTCCTCGCGAAGGATCTCTCCCCCCTTTAGAAATCTCCCATGGTCTCGGATCAACGAGATACATGTTCCTGGTGGTTTTTTCTGGAAGGATTTGTTGCTTCCGCTGCTTTGCTGGAGCGGGGCGTGGAGGTTGTCGGGTACCCCCGGACGTGTGTGCGATCACGGATGCACCACTGCTTTGCGGTGCTGGACTTGATGGTGCTGGACCGGCTGGACCAGATGAACTTCATCACGATCTTGAGATTGGCAAGAGTTCGTCTACATCATCCACGAGTACAACCTCGTTAACACTATTCGGCCTTCAAGGGTATGTATTCTATGGATGTATATCCACCCGTTGCTTATATCTAGTAGATAGATCTTGGTACTTAGTTGTTCCCATCGTAGGAATTTTTTTGTTTTCTATGCTGCGAACCCTTCAATGGTATCAGAGCCGGATCTATGTGTAGATTCTTTGTACGGGTAGTACACATATGTATATGTGGGCGATGATGATCATTTTATTTCTTCTTAGTTTTACTTTGGATATTGGTGGCATAGTGGGATGAAGCGGCCCGGACAAACTTTACATGTCCTCTCACATGAGACCTATTCCACGCTTGACATGCAACTAGTTTTGCATAAGTGACTAGCGGGTGTCTGTCTCTCTGTCACATCCCAAGATTTTCCAAATCTTGTAATGTGAAAAATAAATGAATAAAATAAAACTTTGTTTGATTTTCAGGGCCAGAAGAAACTTTTTGAATTCAATTGGAACTTCAAACCAAGTTGGATCAAATAAAATCCTAAAGGGAATCAAAAAGATAATTATTTAATAAAGGAAAAATAAAATATTTTATTACTACTTTGAAATCTTTTTATAAAAGGTTTTAGTTCTCAAAATGAAAAGAAGGGATTTTAAATAAAGATTATTTTAAAGAGCCAAATTAAACCTTGGCCAAACTTTTGAGATAAAACATTTTTGTTTGATAAAAATAGTAAAGGTTTACTTAAATAAAGAAATGAGGATTTAATATCCAAGTTTTACTAATAAAGGTTTTACTATTTCCAAAACATCAAAACTTATTTATTTGTTTAAAATAAGTTTTCCAAGTATTTTATATTCTCAAATAAAACCTATTGATTTGATTTTTGATAATATTTAGTTTTAATTGGAGCTTTGAAATAAAGCAAATCCTATTTTGTTTTAATAACAAGGTCTATTTATTTAATTAATGGACCCTAAAAATAAAACTAATATTTTGGGATTTGGTTTATGTTGATAAACAGAACCAAAAACTCAATACAAATGTGGTGATTGTTTGAATTGTTTGAATGGTTGAATAGTTGATTGAAATTCAAATCTGGAATTGATTTAGAAAAAGAAAAGGACTCCAGAATAAAAAAATATGGATTTGGACCTGACCCAACCCAGCAGCCCAACAAGGCCCAGAACCAGCCCAGCACCCTCTCCCGCGACGAAACGTTTTCCACTCAATCCCAGACCTGCAAAGAGACTGACTGGTGGACCCTCCCCTCACTTTCTTTCCCACTGACCAGCAGACCCCACTTTTCCAGCTCACCTTCTTCCTCGCGACGACCACGCCGGCCGTTTATGCCGTTGATGTCGCGGCTTCAATTCGCAGTAATTTCGCGCCTTAACCTCGCCGTGACTGCACGCTATTAAACGCCAGCGTTTTCTCCTCCTTTCCCCTCACACGCCACTCCCTCTCTGCCCCGAGGCTGCCTCAATTTGGCTTGGCACACTCTCTGTTCCGACGACGCTCCAGTGCCAATTCCGGCGACTCAGCGCCGCCCCTTGTCTCCTTGACCACGCACACACACTCACCACTTCTTGGCGCATCTCCCAGTACCCTCCGTTCAACCGCAGGCGCCCCAGAGCATCGACTACGACAAGCCTCCGAGCGTCGTCGCGTCTGTCTTCAACTCCGGCAAGTACCCAGGTAGATTCCGACCGCCCCTTCCCCTCTCGTTCACGCACACACCTACACCGTGTCCTGCTGCATCTGAACCTGCCCTTGTCCTGCCTTAGGGCGATCTGCAGCGCCACCTCGACCACAACCAGAGCCGCCAGACGTCGTTGCAAACTCCGGCGAGGAATTGCAGCAGACCCCGAGCGCCCCTTGACCTAAGGAGGCCACGTCGAGCTTCCTCAGGCCTTTGCGAACGTGGTGAGCACTTTCCCCTCCTCCCTCGCTTCCTATTTCATCAGCGCCGCCGCTGTCTGACCTTGCCACCGCCAGCGACCGTCGCTGCGCCGCCAGAGTTTGGTCAATACGATAATAGCCGTAGGATCTAGATCGAACGAATTAGATAGATCACTTAACGCCGAAGGGGTACGCTTACAGAACCGTGCGATCTAATTAGATCCAACGCCCCACAGAGCGCGATCCGCGTGAAGCGGTACCGCCCAATGAAATCATGTCGCGTGTCGCGTGTTCTGTTTAAAAACAGATTTGAAATCAGATTAGATTGTGATTTTCAAACCTTTGTAACTTTTGATCCACACGTCTAAAAATTGCAAATTTGATATCATTGGAATCAGTGGAACAAGCCCTAGCCAACCATGCCTTTGGTTTAGTAAATAGTAACTGGTAGATTGTTTGATTTTGCAGAAACATTTGTATACTTGTTTAGAGTAAAAAATGATTCAAAAATGTTTTTAGGGTTAAAACCTTTCCAAAATGGTTTGTTGTGAACTTACTGACCCTAGGAACCAACCCATAGATTGGAAAATGAATTTGGTAAAGTTTAGGATGGAAAACTTGATTTAGCCCATTTCTAACCAAATAAAAATAATAATGGTTTTGTTATGAAAATGATTTTGAGTAAAAACTTTGGGAAAATGTTTTGGACCAAATCTACTAACCCTAAACACCAAGTTTTGAGAAACAACAACTTATTTGGTGAACCACTTAAAGTTGTTGCTTCATAAAAATATTTTCTCACCACATAAAATAATGAATGGATTTAAAAATGGTTTTTGGACAAAACCCTTTTGCAAATGACTTTGCCATTTTGGTAAATGACCACTTTGGACCTTACAAAGTTTATAAGCCTAGTGGAGACCATCCTTGCAAATAGAACCATCCCTTGCATGCTTATATGCATGACTTAGATCCCATTGTTTTTGGTGTGTAAAATTGTTTGATTGATTATTGGTTGGGAATGCTAGTTGATTTTGTATCTGCTTGATTGACTTGTAGTGAAGTTAGAAAAGTGTGAGACTAGCAAGATCAAGGAGTGAACCAACATTCCCTACCAAAAGGCAAGTGACACTATCATCTAAAGTCCTACTATTTTCATTATACTTAGTGGATTTTTGAAACATGCATGAAAACAATTTTATACTTATGCTATGCTAAATCCTAATAGGATTCCCTATACAATCCTTAGTGAAAACAATGTAGTTGTTACATGCTTAGCCATGCTGCATTTTGAAAAGAGATACATGTTGAGATTTTATGGAGTTGAGAAAAGAACTTGTGTTTTTATATAATAAAACAAGGACTCAATGAACCACCTGGGTGGCCAAGGATACTTTGAGTTTTGGAGAAGGTGGCAACAAAAGGAACCATGTCTATGGCAATCTCTTTGTGTTGTGCTCCAAAGGTAACCACCCAGGAAACTTAGAGATTGAACATGTTTCTCCAATTGTGGCTTTCGTGTGCAACCACATGCTATTATGGCTCTGGCTTAGTCAACTACATTAGGAAGACCCATGCATTGTCTTTAGTTTACTGGACATGGGGACCTGGAATCCTTCATGGGTGCTGAAGACAAGCTAGCAATGGTGTATGGGAGGACCTTTTGGAAAGACTTCGTCACATTCTCAATCTTCCAGTGCTCCATCTTGGTGAGCACTAATCCAGTGGCCACTGGTGGCAAAAGGATGGGATTGTGACATGTGGGTAAAGTGTACTCCTTCTGCAGAAGATAATAAAATCTAAGTACTTAGCCGTCTCCCCGGTTATGGACAATACTGAGCAACTAAATTTTGAAGCTATGGGAAATCTCGACATTCCAATTTCTAAAATAAAAACTTGATGCACTTGGGGGTACCAAGGAGCTCAAGAGATTTGATAAAACTTGATGCACTTGGGGTTACCAAGTAGCTCAAGAGATTTGGTTAAATCTTGGGGTTACCAAGGAACTCAAGAGATTTTGTTGAAGACTTGAACACTTGGGGTTACCAAGTAGTTCAAGGAGATTTTGTTAACAACTTAAAACCCTTGGATTTTACCAAGAAGATTTCAAAGATTTGACAAAGGACCAAAACCATTTTGAAAAGTCAGGATAAAATATTGCTTTATGCAAATAAGCCTAAAAACTCTACTTAGCCAAATATGCATGTAATGATAGGATCCACTTATATTCTACATAGAAGTGAAACTTGCCAATACTATTCCAAAGTATTGACCTTTGTGGCTGTAACTTGTAATGTTGCAGGTTTGATTGTTTTTAGTGAAGATTGATTGATTAGGATTACAAAGTCTATAACCAACATCTGCATGTGGCAATTTGAAGATGAAGGACTCCATGCTTATAGTTATCCCGCTGCAATGTGTTGTAATAGCCAAATGAGCTATGTAAAGATGTAATATAATTATGTTATTCCTGGTTATAAAGTTATATTATGACCTTTTTCTTGATATTACATCTAAACTGTGGATGCTAGCTATTGATCCAGGGACTAGCATTGTAAACACAGGGGACACCACCTTATGTTAAATAAAGGTTGGGTCACTCTCTCTACACTCTCCTACTATAGTCAATATCTAATTTGCAATGAGTTGTTAATAATTTGGTTATCCTCGTTGTGGTTCATGTTCGTAGATAAGAACGGTTCTATCTTCGAAAGCCCTAAGCCACGTAAAACTTGCAATGGATAAATTAGAAGCGTCTAGTTTAGATTGTTGTTGGGCTAGTGTCATGATATGGTGATGTTTTAAGTAAACGTATAAGTCGATACTCTTACAACACACATAACATGTAAGTTCCATAGACCTTGGCCTTACATATAAAGGAATGATGAGGATCATACAACGATGCACAGGATAACGATCAAGTGCAAGAACCATATCATTTCACTTTTTCACATGTGATGTTTGTTGCATCTTATATTGCTTGTTTGGCGTATAATTAGCATAATAAGATTATCCCTCATTTAGATATCAAGATAAAAATGTGTTCTTCCTTAAGTATGCACCGACAATGTTTCGCCGCTTCAATACATCACGTGATGATCGGGTGTACTTGAATCCACGAGCATATCTCGGGTGTAAGACAATTTTACACACGCGAATACTAAGGTTCTTACTTAGCGAGCCTAGCATGTGCAGACATGGCCTCGGAACACGGGCCGAAAGGTTAAGCATGAGTCATATGTTTTGATATGATTACCATATGGATGCTCGCCTTTGAAGTTACACCGACTCACATGATGATCGAACTTGGTGTAGTGGATTTGGTTCATGTAATCACCAAAAAGACACGAGGGATGTCGTTTTTGAGTGGGAGTTCATTTCTAATTTGGATTAGTAGAACTCAATTTATCATAAATTAAATCAAAGTGAATTTACATAATTTGTTGTAGTCATTGGCATTCGTTCACCACCTTATGCTTAGTTGTAATTAAGATAATAGAACAATAGAATTCTGGATATTTACTTTACGAACTGGTATCATATTGTGTTGAGTGTCAATCTAAAGTTTAAAGTCCTATTGCAAACTTTCATCAAACTCTGTTTACTCCGTGAAGTTTAATAATTAGTATTAAATCGAGAGTGACAATTCCAGTGTTAGTATCTAAAGTATCATGTTTGCTTCCATGATTCTTGATTTAAATATCGAGATTATCTAGGAGCTAAAATAATTGTTTTCAGAAAACATCATGTGTAGCAGACATAACGATATATGAAACAATATTTTTGTTGCAATATGATAGAGTATAATGTATGTTCTCATATTGGATGAGAATTTGCGAAAGTTGGAGATGCTAAATATCCTAATCATCCAAAAGGGTTTTGAAAAGTAATGTTATACTCACAGTTCGCCTTTATAAGCTACATTAGCTTGATCATGAAACTCATCATGATAAGGATGAATATAAGATGTATGTAAAGTGTTTACTACACTAAAAGATTACTAAAGAATGGTTTTTTGAAAGAACGCCAATCATTTGATGATTGTGATCTACTTCAAAGTGCAAGTCCAAAGGTATTAATATTTGAATATACACGCTTTGGAGTATGTGTCATGTATATGGCGCCAGTTTTGATGGTGATAGATTCTTTTAAAAGAAAGAAGGAAATGCTGAAAGAGAATCTATAAAATATATTTGGTAGAAAAGAAAAGACTGGAAATATCCAGTTTAGGTATATAGATGATATACATGTTATGGTTGTATTCTTTGCTTGTTAAACAATGTGGTTCTTGGGTATTGAATACCGAATTGGTTGGTATAAAATTTCATATAGAACAACACAATTCATGAACCACAATGGACTAAGTAACTAGCAAGAGAATATGTGATGATGTTCATCAAAAACAAATAAGATGATGTTTGTATTCCTCGTTGACATCAAAGCTTGCCTTCAAGATTTGTTTTAATAATAGTTATTTAAATCAGGTATTATGAGAAGAAAGATTATTCAAATAATTACCGCATTCCATATAAGATGGATGATTTAAAAATCTAGTTAGAGAAATCACATCCATAAAACTAATGCTAAAATGTCGCAAGATAAATGATTGGAAGATCACTTATGAAGTGACATCGTCGTTTAAATTATATTGGAAATAAAACATGAAGAAACTCCATTTTTATGGATTTTTTGAGTCTTTGATTTGATCAAATGACGCTTGTGAGACTTTCCTCGGGATAATTGAAACTTCGTTCAAAGGCCAAAGAAGAACGATCGACTAAATTATTGGAATTTTACATATTGATGCATGTAGTCCATTATGTATAGTCGTAAGCGATGGATTTCAACTTCATATGCTTTCTCTGGAAATTTGAGTGAATATTCACTTAATGAGAAAGAAGTATGAAATATTTGAAAACATTCAAAGACTTTCAAGATGAAGTGGAAAATCATTGTAACAAGAAAATAAATGATTTATGATTTTATCATAAAGGGATTTATTTGAGTTGCAAGTGTAACAAGAAAATAAATGATTTATGGTTTTATCATAAATGGATTTATTTGAGTTGCAAGTTTAGCAAAACACGTAGATTTACATCTCACGAAACACCATAGGAATATGGAGTGTTTGAGATTTGTAATGAAACCTTGTTTGACATGGTTGGATCAAAGGTGTTATTTATAAAACGGCCATTATGTTTTAAAAGATTAAAAGCTTTAGAGACTACCGCTTTTACACTGAAAAGAGCTCCATCTTGATCCGTTGAAATGACACCATGTAAGTTATGGTCTGGGGTAAAACCCAAGTTGTCCTTTCTTAAATTTTGGTATACTAAGCATAAGTAGGATGTTTACAACCAAAGTCGGATGAGCATGTATTTGTAGGTTATTTCGAATAACCATTGAGTATTCCTCCATAACACCAAGGACAAAAGGGTTTGTCGCTTGAAACGTGAAGTTTCTTGAAAAAGGAATTTTTCGCAAAATTTAAGTGGGAGGATAATAGAACTTTGATAAGGTTAAAAAACCTTAGCTATATGTGCTGAGTTGCGCAACGCCGGAAAACATTACGGAGGCAGCCACAATGCTCATGGATGACGTGCCTCAAAGGTTGTGGTCATGGAGGTCTAAGTTCCTATTGAACCAAGTAGGTCGGATAAACAATCAAATGCTGAAATTTGAGAGTAAATCATTGTTGTTTGACAATGATGAACCGACTACATGCAAAGAAGCGATGATGGGCCTTGACTCCGTCAAATGGCTTGAAGCCATAAAATCTATGATAGTTCCATACACGAGAAATCAAGTGTTTTGAACTTGGAAGACCCTCCGGAAATGTGTAAAAACCTATCGATCGTATTTGGATCTATAAAGAAACAGACATGGATGTTTCACATCTATGAAATAGTCGACATGTCATAAAGTTTTTTATGACAATGTTTAAGGAGTTGACTATGACAAGATTTGATCTTTCATAGTGATATTTAGTCTGGACGGATTAAAGTAGCAACCACTACATATAATTTGGTATATGGTAGATGAATAAACAAAACAAAGTTCTTCTAAAAGAATGGTTACCTAGGACGTGTGCATGACACGATCCAAAGGGTTTTGTTAATTCAAAGGATGCTAAAAAAGGCATGCAAACTTCAATGGTTGAAGTAAGAATCACGGAGTTGGAATCTTGATGACCCACAAGTATAGGGGGTGTATCGTAGTACTTTCGATAAATAGGAGTGCCGATCCCAACGAGGAGCAGAAGGTGTTGAACAGTGGTATGTAGCAGGAAATCCCTGTGAATACTTAGCAAACGGATTTTTAGTGGTTTTCTAACAAGGCAACAAAACAAGGAGCAAGTAACAAAGGTAACGAACAAACAGTGCAAGTGGCCCAATCCTTTCTTAGCAAAGGAAAAGCCGGTGGAAATACTTATAAGGACCAAACGTTCTCGAGGACACATGGGAATTCTGTCAAGTGCTTTCGCTTCAAATAGCCGAGTACTCTTCTTTGGTGTTTGTAAGTGTTGTGTGGGTGAACCTGTGCTAATGTACCGACCTTACTTGGACTAAAACATACCTGTGATTAAACCCCCTGCAAACATCCGTAACTACAGGAAAGTAATTAAGATATAAATTTAACCATGGCCTTAAACTCTAAGATCCTGCGCTCCCTTGTGCAAAGGTATCCTAACGGGGGTTCATGTTTCTGTCACTCCGGCAACCCCACAATTAGTAGACAAATACACAATGCATTCCCTTAGGCCCATAAATGGTGAAGTACCATGTAGTGGACGTTCACATTACACCACTAGAAGAATAGCACCACAACTTAAATACTAAACCATTGAATAATAACTCAACATAGATTCACTACTAACAACATGACTTCTCTCATGTCCTCAAGAACTAAACGACCTACTCACAAGACATCATATGGATCAATATCAAAGATGATATGGTAATGGATAACAATCTGAACATAAACAATAATCCAATGGTTCCACTCACAAGCATCAACTACAATAGTAATCAACACCAGGAAAGTTTCCCCTAATGAACTAAGCAATATCCAACACAATTGTTACAGCAGGACAGAGTGGTGATGATGGTGCTGGTGGAGATGATGGTGTGGATGATAATGATGATGATCCCGATGAAGCCTAGCTTGACGATGGTGTTGATGGCGACGGTCTCCCCTCTCCGAGAAGGAATTCCCCCAACAGAAATCTGTCTGCCGGAGAGATATTTCTCTCTCGGTGTTTTTCGCCCCTAGAGGCGGCGGAAATCTATCTGTGGTCGCCCCCTGAGGCTTAGGGTTCTGTAGGGAAGATATAGGCGAAGGGGCGGAGTCGGAGGCTGGGCATGTGGGCCACACCTACCCTAGGCGCGACCCAGGGTGGGCCCGTGCCTAGGGGGTGTGGGCCCCCTGCGGCCCCTCTTCGCTCATCCTTCTGGCTTCCTTCGTCCACTGGTAAAAAAATATGTTTCCATATTTTTCTGGTATTTTTCTGATCTTCGCAAAATTGCACCGAAACGCCTTCTTTTCCATCAGAATCCAGACTCCGGCAGTCCATCCTCCAAGAATCATCCAACATGCATAAATAGATGAAAAGACATAAGTAATACCTCATAATAAGACAAATATCAATGAATAGAGGTAGATTATGATATAAAAAGGTGATGCAAATTGGGCGTATCAAATCCCCCAATCTTAGACTTCGCTTGTCCCCAAGCAAAAACCGAGCTCAATAAACATGTCCACGGGTTTATGGAGTGAAATGTCGATAAAAGAATACGAACAAGAAGCATCACACTTACCATTGCATAGCTCATAGAAGAAAACAACTCGCCATTTTATAACTTAGTTTGCAACCAAGTACAACAGTCACAATAGAGATGCATAAAGATGAATCATAATTGGAATTGTCAAACTCTTGTTCTTGGTCAGAGAACAGCTGGCAAATAGTTTCACAAAAAGCTTTTTGTAGAAGTTTCAAAACAAGAGCACTCTTTGCTCAAAAAGGTTTTTCACAAGTGAAGGCTTTCAAAGTAATACTCAATAGATAAGAGTTTTGTGTAAACAAGGAAGATAAAGAACATGATTGAATAAATCACCATATGAATGCTTGAAACACAACAACTCAAATGCTTGCTGGAGATAGAGAGGAAATAGGTTTACTGACTCAACTTGGAAGTGGGAGAAATGTCCCTTTATAGAGGGAAGAAGAGATTACAAGTCATAAAGATATCCCAAAAGATTATGGTACTTACTAGCTTTGAGCCCTCATTGCCCCTATCATAGGAATCTTGACATGATTAAGGTTAAAGTGCACAAAGATGGAGTATATGCTTGATGAAATATAAGTTGGCAATCTCATGTCCCTTGAATATGAGGGCCACTCCTCATGCTACTCAACTTTGGTCATAGTTAAGTTCTTGTCATTGTAAGTATTTGCATATCATAGAGAACCGCCAACGGGGTACCCCTTGCACATGGTACAGGAGCTTTCCTATAACCAAAATGACAAGACAAGCAGACAATGAGCATCTCAGCGATCTTTTTATTTACTATATTCATTGCTTTTTATTGAGGATGCTTCATAGATAGCTCACTATGGTGATGATGCAAGTTTCCACCATGATTAAGCATGGATTAGGCTAGCAGCCCAGGCGTTTCTCTAACACAAAATACAGACTCCATGGACTTACAAGTTCCCTCTTTATTTCACACCATTGACATCCATAGACAAAATAGCATGATATCAACTATGTATAGAGTACAAGTGCAATGTTGAAAACGTTCCCCGTGACAGCACGGTTCTGCTGATTCCAACGTATAGATGCAAGCATATACAACTTCGATGGCACAATGGTTCAAGTCTATTAGGGGCAAAGAAATAAGGTGTGCTATCAAGTTCGTGAGAGCTTTACTAACTAGTTTTCACATAACAAAATACTTTTTAATTTGAAAGTTAGATGAAGCTTGAGAATTGTCACATCCCAAGATTTTCCAAATCTTGTTATGTGAAAAATAAATGAATAAAATAAAACTTTGTTGATTTTCAGGGTGAGAAGAAACTATTGATTCCAATTGGAAACCTCCAAACCTATTTGATCAAACAAATCCTAAAGGGATTTGAAAAGATAAACATTTAATAAAGAAAATTTTAAATAAGTAGAATTACTATTTTTGGATCCTTTAGTAAAAAGATTTGGTTTTCAAATGAAAAGGTAGAAATATAAATAAGGATTATTTTATAGAGACAAATTAAACCTTGGCCAACATTTTGAAAGAAAATGTTTGCTTTGATTAAAAGAGTAAAGGTTTATTTAATGTGAGTTTATTAATAAACCAATTTTATTAAAGTAAAGGTTTTTCCCTTTTTAATTAAAAACATCAAAAATTGTTAAAATTATTTTAAACAAGTTTTCCAAGTATTCTATATTTTCAAATAAAACCTACTGATTTGGTTTTGATAATATTTAGATTTCAAATGAAGTTTTAAATAAATCAAATCCTCTTCGATTTAATAACTAAGGACTATTTTATTTAATTAATAAATGGATCCTAAAAAGAATAAAAAATATTATTTTATTTTGAGACTTGGAATGTTGCTGTTAAACAGAACTAAAATCAATACAAAGTGTGGTGGAAGTTTGATTGATTTGAATGTTTGAATTGTTTGATTGAATTTTCAAAACAGAAAATCAAATGGAAAAATAAAAACAGAAGCAGTACAAAAAAAATGAAAGAGACGACCCAACCCAGCTAAGCCTACCTGGCTCAGTCCAGCCCACCTATCCCCCTCGCCCCCGAAGCATTTTCCTTACCGCGAAAAGAACCCGCGCAGTCACTGAACACTGGCCCCCACCTCCACTCTCTTTGTTTCGCTGACGAATAGGCCCCACAGCCACGTCACTGTCTTCAACCGCGCGACCGGTTCTTCCTTCCTCTCTCTCCCGTTTCTGCCAATTGATTCGCGAGTTAAATTCGTGTCAATGCCGCTGTTAATCCTCCCAGAAAACATGCCCTACTAATCGCCCCCCTCCGCTCTCTCTTCCCCCAAAACAGCGCATCCCCTCTGCCCCTAGGCTGCTCCAATTCGAGCTCGCATTCCACTGTCTCCGGCGAGCTTCTAACATCGATTCCGGCGAGACCACCCACCTCCACTGCCCCTGATTGCCACTAGGGTACTCGCTAGCACCAGACGCATCCTCCAGTACCTCCAGCTCGGCCACGCTCGTTCCAGAACGTCGGCAACTTCTTCAAGTTGTGCGCCGCCGCGTTTGTTCTTTCTCTGGCAACCTCCCCAGGTAACCTCCGTTCGCCCCAGCACCTCCCGATGATGCTCCCTTACTCACGACCCTCGTGCGCACTTAAACATGCCTCCACTTTGTCTTAGCGCGGTCCTAAACGACACCAGTGACGACGCCTGAGCACAACCGACGCCGCTGCACACTCCGACGAGGGATTGCCGCCGTCCCTGAGCGCCCCTTGCAAAGCTGACCATGCGTTGAGCATCACATCGACATCGCGAGCACGGTGAGCCACCCCACTCCTCCTCTAGCTTCCCGTATCACCGGAACCATCGCGAGCAGAGCCGTGCCGCCAGTCGCCGCCGTGCAGCGCCGCCAGTTTCTGGTCGAGGCACTTGGAGCCGTCAGATCCAGATCAGAGCGATAGGATAGTTTCACTTAACGAAAGGGTATGCGATGATCAGAGCCGCACAGATCTCTTTTAATCCAACGGCATGTATCTGTTGATCCACGTGAACCGTTTTTGTCCAATCAGAAACAACCACGTGGATGAAGTTTGATTTAAAACAGATTTTTGAATCAGATTGATATGCAAATTTGAAAACCTTATAACTTTTGATCCACACGTCCAAAATTTGCAAATTTTTTATCAATGGAATCAGCAAGACAAGCCCTAGCCAACCATGCAATTTTTTTAGTAAAAAGTTTCTGTTAAATTGTTTGTTTTTGCAGAAACTTGTGTATGCTTGTTTAGGTTATAAAAATTGTTCTAAAATGTTTTTTGGGATAAAATCTTTGGAAAATGGTGTGTTTTGAACCTACTGACCATAGGAAACACTTTGTGGTTTCAAAAATGTATTTGGAGAAACAAAAGAATGAATCTTTGATTTAAATCAATTCTAGTCAAAAAAATATGGTTTATTTATTAAAAATGATTTTGGAAGAAAACCTTTGGGAAATGTTTTGTTTCAAACTCTCTGACCCCAAACACCAAGTTTTGTTACTTGAAAATGTATTTGGTAAACCCTATAAAAATTATTACCTTGCTAAAGGCAATTTCAATCACATGAAATAATAATTTGGTTTAAAAATGGTTTAGAGGTAGAATCTTTTGCAAATAGTTTGCCACTTTACAAAATGACCAAATGGTGTTACCAAATGTTCATAACTTACTAGAAACCACTTTTACAAATAAAACAACCCTTTTGCATGCTTGCATGTATTGTTTTGTTTATTATTTTATGTGATGTTTTGCTTGATTGGTAGATTGAGATTGTGCCTTGCTTGATTGAATTGTAGTGACTTGAAGAGTGTCATTGTTGCAAGGACAAGGAGTGAACTTATACCCTCTACCAAAAAGGCAAGTGATGCTTCATACCTTTGTCCCATTATTTTCACTATGCATTAGTGATATTTCAAAGTAAGACTTGCATGGAATTTTGCTAAGTATAAACCATGCTATGGGAAAACCTAGTAGATGAAAACCTTAGTAGAATTTCCTAAGTTAAGATTCCTACTACTATCATGCTTAGCTTAGCTAATAGAAGACAAGGGTGGAATATATACATTCATACTATGGAAAATTTTCTAAGTCTGAGGACTTGTGTTTTTGTTTAATAAAACAACTAAGTTAATGAATCACCTGGGTGGAAAGGGACTTGCTTGGTGGTTTTTGGTTGAGTGGTTACACAAGGCCCATTTTTATGGTTTACCTTGTGTATCACACTTGTGGATTGCCACCCAGGAACAAAGAGATTTGAGATGTCAAATGTTGAGAAGCTTCAAGTGCAGCCACTTGGCATTATGGGCTCTGCCTGGATCATATAGGTTGCAATAACTTAGCCAAATGGACAGTTGGTGGTAGGGGTTTGATAGGTTGGAGCGCGTCCATTTTGGTCTACGGGAAGGCTTCTGAAAGATCTTGTCTTGGGAAACCAAGTCTTGTGGGGAAAGTGCACCACCTCTGTAGAGTGTAAAATCTAAGTACTTAGCCATGTCCCTGGCAAAGGACAATTTGAGCATCAAGACATGGAAGCTATCAAGAATCTCATCATCCAAATTTCTAAGTTAAAAACTTGTGGTTGAACAAGGGTTAAAGGATCTTCAATCTTTGATTGGTAGATGCCTTGGGTGATTTTTGTCAAGCAAAAACTTAGTGTTTTCAAATGATAAGGAAAAATCTATTTTTGAGCAATGCAAGCCTCAACTCCACTTAGGCAAAAGCATATAGATGATAGACTCCACTATACTACCATAGTATCACTTGACAATACAATTCAAATGTATTAACCCTTGTGGCTGTAACTTGTTATGTTGCAGGTTTGATTGATTTAGTGAAGTGTGTTGATTAGGATTACAAAGCCTACAACCAACATGTCTGCCTGTGGCACTTTGAAGATGAAGGACCCCATGCTTATAGATATTCTGCTGCAATGTAATGTAATAGCCAAATGAGCTATGAAAGATGTAATAAATTATTTTATTCCTGGTTATAAAGTTGTATTATGACCTTTGTTTCTTGATATTACATCTTAACTGTGGATGCTAGCTATTGATCCAGGGACTAGCATTGTAAACACAGGGGACTCTACCTTATTAAAGGTTGGGAACCTTACAGATGGTATCTGAGCATTGTGTTGCCTGTAGGATTTGTAAACCTAGGATTGGACAAAAACCCCTTAGAAAAATAGGAGTTGTATTTGTTCCAAAACTTATTTACAAACAATCTTGTAAACTCTTTCCTCAACCATTCTTTGTTTTTGACTCTACATCTCTTCTATTTCAACTTGATGGAAAAACCTACCCCATAGCCAAAGACTTCACCATGTGCAAAGGACATCTTCAACTCTAATGACTTCAACATCTTCAACTCTAATGACTCCAACATCTTCAGCATTTTCACCAAGGACTTCCATCTTGGATATCACTAAGGACAAGTGAGACAAGAAATCTTGCTCAAGATTTGGAGACTAAGGAAACACAACTTAGAAGGAAACATCATCACCTTTGAAGTTTTGTGACCAAGAGTTTTCCCAAAGAAACCATGACCTCATGCAAGAAGAATCAACCAAGAAGGATGGAAAGATCCCAAGTGAACCATATAGATGGACCACCATATTTAGTTAAGTCAAACCCACCAACTTATGTGGTGTAACAAAATATTTTGATTGCCTAAAAATGTGTTTGAACTTTGTTGTTGAGTGGAATGTTTGTTTGTGATTGCTTGCACATTGCTTGTGTGAATTGTGATGTGTGTGATTAGAATTATTTCCTTAGAAATCTTTTGCCTATTCTAATCCCAATCCAACCCAAACAGATGACCTCTCCAAGAGACTCCAACATCAAGGATGGTGACAACAACAACAACCAAGAGGACAACATGAGAGAACTCATAGCAACCCAAAACCAGTTGAGCCAAGTGACAACTCAGCTTCTAACCAACAACAATGGACTAGACCCAGCCATACAAAGGATTTTGAAACTTCAATCCCAATTGTTGCAAGGATTGGTTACTCAAATGATCAACATGGGAGAAAGCTCTTCCCAAGGAGTTTATGACAACAAGGATGACAAAGATGCTATTCTAGAAGGAACCCAAGCTTGCAATATTTGTGGAGACAAGGATCATACATCCAAGGAGCATGAAGATCAATGCCCTAAGAAGAGAGAAAGATTTCCCACCTTTGAGGTGAGATATGAAGAGCACGAACTAGAAGAAATCCTAGCTTTGGAGAGACCCAAAAAGAAGAAGAAGGACAAAAGCCAGTTGCAATGTTACAATTGCAAAGAGATGGGACACTATGCCAGTGAATGCCCAGAAAAGAAGAAGAGCCAAGAAGACAAACAAAAGCTAGTGAAACCCAAGATGAGGAAGGATATTAACCAAGTGATGTGCAACCACTGCAAAAAGTTAGGACATTATGCATCATATTGTCCAGAGAAGCCACCTCAAGACCTCAACCTTATCACATGTTTCAAATGCAAGGAACTAGGCCACTATGCAAACCTCTGTCCAGGAAAGTTACACCAAGATTCCAAGTAAGACAAGATGTAATCTAGTTGGAAATTTTTAAGGGTGGTAGTACCCTAGATGCTTTGAGCCTATTTGTAACCCCTAGCCTCCCCAAATCTCGAGACGGGATTTATTTTAAGGGTGGTAGTCTGTCACATCCCAAGATTTTCCAAATCTTGTTATGTGAAAAATAAATGAATAAAATAAAACTTTGTTGATTTTCAGGGTGAGAAGAAACTTTTGATTCCAATTGGAAACCTCCAAACCTATTTGATCAAACAAATCCTAAAGGGATTTGAAAAGATAAACATTTAATAAAGAAAATTTTAAATAAGTAGAATTACTATTTTTGGATCCTTTAATAAAAAGATTTGGTTTTCAAATGAAAAGGTAGAAATATAAATAAGGATTATTTTATAGAGCCAAATTAAACCTTGGCCAACATTTTGAAATAAAATGTTTGCTTTGATTAAAAGAGTAAAGGTTTATTTAATGAGAGTTTATTAATAAACCAATTTTATTAAAGTAAAGGTGTCAGATCCCTCCTTTGTAAAGGAAAAGGATCCCTGTGATTGCAATGCTAGTCCCTGGATCAATAGCTAGCATCCACAGTTAAGATGTAATATCAAGAAACAAAGGTCATAATACAACTTTATAACCAGGAATAACATAATTTTATTACATCTTACATAGCTCATTTGGCTATTACATTACATTGCAGCAGAATATCTATAAGCATGGGGTCCTTCATCTTCAAAATGCCACAGGAAGACATGTTGGTTGTAGACTTTGTAATCCTAATCAATCAGTCTTCACTAAAACAATCAAACCTGCAACATTACAAGTTACAACCACAAGGGTCAATACATTTGAATTGTATTGGCAAGTTTCACTACTATGTTGAATATAAGTGGATCCTATCATTACATGCATATTTGGCTAAGTAGGGTTTTAGGCTCATTTGCAGAAAGCAATAATTTATCCTATCTTTTCAAAATGGTTTTGGTCTTTTGTCAAATCTTTCTGAACTCCTTGGTAAATCCCCAAGTGTTCAAGTTTTTATCATAATCTCTTGAGCTCCTTGGTAACCCCAAGTGCTGCAAGTTTTTATCCAAATCTCTTGAGCTCCTTGGTAACCCCAAGTGCTGCAAGTTTTTATCCAAATCTCTTGAGCTCCTTGGTACCCCCAAGTGCTGCAAGTCTTTTGTGATCACTTAAAAGTTTTTCTTTTAGAAATTGGAATGTCGAGATTTCCCATAGCTTCAAGCTTTAGTTGCTCAGTATTGTCCATAACCGGGGACACGGCTAAGTACTTAGATTTTATTATCTTCTGCAGAAGTTGTACACTTTACCCACATGTCACACTCTCATCTTGTTGCCACCAGTGGCCGCTGGATAAGTGCTCACCAAGATGGAGTACTGGCAGATTGAGAATGTGACGAAGTCTTTCCAGAGGGTCCTCCCATACACCATTGCTAGCTTGTCTTCAGTACCCATGTAGGATTCCGAGTTCCCACATTTTCAGTAACCTAAAGACAATGCATGGGTCTTCCCAATGTAGTTGACTAAGCCAGAGCCATATGTAGCATGTGGTTGTACACGAAAGCCACAATTGGAGAAACATGTTCAATCTCTAAGTTTCCTGGGTGGTTTTCTTTTGGTGCACAACACAAAGAGATTGCCATAGACATGGTTCCTTTTGTTGCCACCTTATCAAAACTCAAAGTATCCTTGTCCACCCAGGTGGTTCATTGAGTCCTTGTTTTATTATATAAAACACAAGTCTTTTCTCAACTTCATAAAATCTCAACATGTATCTCTTCTCAAAAATATCTAGCTTGGCTAAGCATTTTACAACTACATTGTTTTCACTAAGGAATGTATAAGGGGAATCCTATTAGGATTTAGCATAGCATAAGTATAGAAATTCTTTTCATGCATGTTTCAAAATCCACTAAGTATAATGAAAATAGTAGGACTTTAGATGATAGTGTAACTTGCCTTTTTGGTAGGGAATGTTGGTTCACTTCTTGATCTTGCTAGTTTCACACTTTTCTAACTTCACTACAAATCAATCAAGCAAACACAATATCAACTAGCATTCCAACCAATAACCAATCAACAAATCACACACAAAATAATAGGAATTAAGTCATGCATGCAAGCATGCAAAAGATAGTTTTATTTCCAAAGGTGGTCTCCACTAGGCTTCTAAACTTTGTAAGGTTCAAAGTGGTCATTTTCCAAAGTGGCAAAGTCATTTGCGAAAGGGTTTTATCTATAAACCATTTTTAAATCCAATCAATATTTCATGTGGTGAAAAATGTTTTTATAAAGCAAAGCTTTATGTTGTTCACCAATAGGTTGTTAAATCTCAAACCTTGGTGTTTAGGGTCAGTAGGTTTGAACCAAATCATTTTCTCAAAGTTTTTACTCCAAAATCATTTTCATAGCAAAATCAATAATTTTATTTGACTAGAAATAGGCCAATTCAAGTTTTTATTCCTAATCTTCACAAAATCCATTTTTAAAACCATGGGTTGGTTCCTAGGGTCAGTAGGTTCACCACAAACCAATTTGCAAAGGTTTCAACCCTAAAAACATTTTGGAATAATTTTTATAACCTAAACAAGCATACAAATGTTTCTGCAAAAACAACCATTCTAACAGAAACTTTTTACTAAACAAATTGCATGGTTGGCTAGGGCTTGTTCCACTGATTCCATTGATATAAAGTTTGCAAATTTTGGACGTGTGGATCAAAAATTATACCAATTACAAATTTGCATTCTAATCAGATCCAAAATCTGTTTTAAATCGAATCCAGTCCACGTGGCTGTTCCTGATTGGACAATAACGGTTCGCGTGGATCAACAAATACAGGCCGTTGGATTAAAAGAGATCTGTGCGGCTCTGATCCTACGATACCCCTTCGATTAGTCAATCTATCGCAACGCTTGGATCTAAATCCTACGGTCCACAGCAACTCGACCAGGAACTGGCGGCGCTATGCGGCGGCGACTGGCGGCGACGCTCAGGCGGTGGCGCTGCGGCAGTTACAGGAAGCAACAGAGGAAATGAGGATGCTCACCGTGATCGCAGGGACGTGGTGATGCTCGAGGAGTGGTCGGTTGGTCGAGGGGCGCACTGGCATGGAAGTAATCGCTCGCCGGAGTGGGGAACGGCGTCGGGCGGCTCTAGTCGTGGTCGGAGGTGACGCTGTGGTTCACCCCAAAGTAAAACTAGGACACGGTTAGATGCGTAAGATCAAGGCGAAGCTGCGTGCGTGAAGGAGAGGGTGCGGGGTGGTCGATTCTTACCAGGGAACTTCGCCGGAGAGAGAGGCAGACGCGGCGGCGCTCAGAATTTGTCGAAGTCGACGCTCTGGGGCGCCCGCGGTTGAACGTAGGGCACAGACAGGTGCGCCTGGGAGTGGGGATCTCGACGGTGTGCTCAGGAAGGCAGGGGCGACAGGGTTCGGCCGGAATTGGCTGGGGACGGTGGTCGGAGCAGTGACGTTGCTGCTTCGATTCAGGGCAGCCTGGTGGCGTTCAGGGCGTGGAGTCTGAGGGGAATGGGGAGGAGAGGGAGACGTTTAAGGGGGCATGGTCGCCGGGGGAGTAATGGCTGTTAATCACGCGAATTGATCGCCGGAGTAAAGACAGGAAACGGCGAGGAGGAATCAGCGCGGTTGAAGACGATGAACAGTGCTGTGGGGCCTTGTCTGTTAGTGGGGGAGTGAGAGGGAAGGAGGGTCCACCAATCAGTGTCTCTGCGGGTATGTGTTCAGGTGCGAAACATTTCCTTCGGGAGAGAGGGAAGCTGGGCTGGTACTGGGCTTAGTGGGCTTGCTGGGTTGGGTCAGGTTTGTTTTCATTTTTTCTTTCTGAATGTTTTATCCTTTTCTAATTCTATTTTCTGTTTTGAAATTCAAACAACAATCAAACATTCAAAACAATTTAAACATTCCTCACACTTTGCAATTGAATTTGGTTCTGTTTAACAACATAAACCAAAGTCCCAAAAATAAAAATAATATTTTTATTTTAGGGTCTATTATTAATTAAATAAATAGACCTTGTTTATTAAATCAAAAATAGGATTTGATTTATTTAAAATCTCCATTTGAAATCCAAATATTTTCAAAAACAAATCAGTAGGTTTTATTTGAAACAAGGAATACTTGGAAAACTTGTTTAAATTAAAGTAACAAGTTTTGATGTTTAATTAAAATAATAAAACCTTTTATTTTTAATAAACTTGGATATTGAATCCTTATTATTTTATTTTAGTAGACCTTTACTATTTTTCTTAAATAGAAATATTTTATTTCAAAGGCTTGGCTAAGTTTTAATTTGGCTCTTTAAAATAATAGTTATTTTAAAATTCTTCTTTTTCATTTGAATACCAAATCTTTTATTTTAAAAGATTCAAAATAGTATTTCCAAATATTTAAAACTTTCTTTATTAATTGTTTTATCTTTTCAAATCCCTTTAAGATTTGTTTGATCAAAATAGGTTTGAAGGTTTTCAAATTGGAATCAAAAAGTTTCTTCTCACCCTGGAAATCAACAAAGTCTTATTTTATTCATTTATTTTTCACATTACAAGATTTGGAAAATCTTGGGATGTGACAAAAGGTTTTTCCCTTTTTAATTAAAAACATCAAAACTTGTTAAAATTATTTTAAACAAGTTTTCCAAGTATTCTATATTTTCAAATAAAACCTACTGATTTGGTTTTGATAATATTTAGATTTCAAATGATGTTTTAAATAAATCAAATCCTATTTGATTTAATAACTAAGGACTATTTTATTTAATTAATAAATGGATCCTAAAAAGAATAAAAAATATTATTTTATTTTGAGACTTGGAATGTTGCTGTTAAACAGAACTAAAATCAATACAAAGTGTGGTGGAAGTTTGATTGTTTTGAATGTTTGAATTGTTTGATTGAATTTTCAAAACAGAAAATCAAATGGAAAAAGAAAAACAGAAGCAGTACAAAAAAATGAAAGAGACGACCCAGCCCAGCTAAGCCCACCTGGTCCAGTCCAGCCCACCTATCCCCCTCGCCCCCGAAGCGTTTTCCTTACCGCAGAAAGAACCCGCAAAGTCACTGAACACTGGCCCCCACCTCCACTCTCTTTCTTTCGCTGACGAACAGGCCCCACAGCCACGTCACTGTCTTCAACCGCGCGACTGGTTCTTCCTTCCTCTCTCTCTCTCCCGTTTCTGCCAATTGATTCGCGAGTTAAATTCGTGTCAATGCCGCTGTTAATCCGCCCAGAAAACATGCCCTACTAATCGCCCCCCTCCTCTCTCTCTTTCCCCCAAAACAGCGCATCCCCTCTGCCCCTAGGCTGCTCTAATTCGAGCTCGCATTACACTGTCTCCGGCGATCTTCTAACGTCGATTCCGGCGAGACCACCCACCTCCACTGCCCCTGATTGCCACTAGGGTACTCGCCAGCACCAGACGCATCCTCCAGTACCTCCAGCTCGGCCATGCTCATTCCAGAACTCGGCAACTTCTCCAAGTCGTGCGCCGCCGCGTCTGTTCTTTCTCCGGCAACCTCCCCAGGTAACCTCCGTTCGCCCCAGCACCTCCCGATGATGCTCCCTTACTCACGACCCTCGTGCGCACCTAACCATGCCTCCACTTTGTCTTAGCGCGGTCCTAAACGACACTAGCGACGACGCCTGAGCACAACCGATGCCGCTGCACACTCCGGCGAGGGATTGCCGCCGTCCCTGAGCGCCCCTTGCCAAGCCGACCATGCGTTGAGCATCACCTCGACATTGCGAGCACGGTGAGCCACCCCACTCCTCCTCTAGCTTCCTGTATGACCGGAACCATCGCGAGCAGAGCCGCGCCGCCAGTCGCCGCCGCGCAGCGCCGCCAGTTTCTGGTCGAGGCACTGGGAGCCGTCAGATCCAGATCGGAGCGATAGGATAGTTTCACTTAACGAAAGGGTATGCGATGATCGGAGCCGCACAGATCTCTTTTAATCCAACGGTCTGTATCTGTTGATCCACGCGAACCGTTTTTGTCCAATCAGAAACAGCCACGTGGACGAAGTTTGATTTAAAACAGATTTTGGAATCAGATTGATATGCAAATTTGAAAACCTTATAACTTTTGATCCACACGTCCAAAATTTGAAAATTTTATATCAATGGAATCAGCAAGACAAGCCATAGTCAACCATGCAATTTGTTTAGTAAAAAGTTTCTGTTAAATTGTTTGTTTTTGCAGAAACTTGTGTATGCTTGTTTAGGTTATAAAAATTGTTCTAAAATGTTTTTTGGGATAAAATCTTTGGCAAATGGTGTGTTTTGAACCTACTGACCATAGGAAACACTTTGTGGTTTCAAAAATGTATTTGGAGAAACAAAAGAATGAATCTTTGATTTAAATCAATTCTAGTAAAAAAAATGGTTTATTTATTAAAAATGATTTTGGAAGAAAACCTTTGGGAAATGTTTTGTTTCAAACTATCTGACCCCAAACACCAAGTTTTGTGACTTGAAAATGTATTTGGTAAACCCTATAAAAATTATTACCTTGCTAAAGGCAATTTCAATCACATGAAATAATGATTTGGTTTAAAAATGGTTTAGAGGTAGAATCTTTTGCAAATAGTTTGCCACTTTACAAAATGACCAAATGGTGTTACCAAATGTTCATAACTTACTAGAAACCACTTTTACAAATAAAACAACCCTTTTGCATGCTTGCATGTATTGTTTTGTTTATTATTTTATGTGATGTTTTGCTTGATTGGTAGATTGAGATTGTGCCTTGCTTGATTGAATTGTAGTGACTTGAAGAGTGTGATTGTTGCAAGGACAAGGAGTGAACTTATACCCTCTACCAAAAAGGCAAGTGATGCTTCATACCTTTGTCCCATTATTTTCACTATGCATTAGTGATATTTCAAAGTAAGACTTGCATGGAATTTTGCTAAGTATAAACCATGCTATGGGAAAACCTATTAGATGAAAACCTTAGTAGAATTTCCTAAGTTAAGATTCCTACTACTCTCATGCTTAGCTTAGATAATAGAAGACAAGGGTGGAATATATACATTCATACTATGGAAAAATTTCTAAGTCTGAGGACTTGTGTTTTTGTTTAATAAAGCAACTAAGTTAATGAATCACCTGGGTGGAAAGGGACTTGCTTGGTGGTTTTTGGTTGAGTGGTTACACAAGGCCCATTTTTATGGTTTACCTTGTGTATCACACTTGTGGATTGCCACCCAGGAACAAAGAGATTTGAGATGTCAAATGTTGAGAAGCTTCAAGTGCAGCCACTTGGCATTATGGGCTCTGCCTGGATCATATAGGTTGCAATAACTTAGCCAAATGGACAGTTGGTGGTAGGGGTTTGATAGGTTGGAGCGCGTCCATTTTGGTCTAAGGGAAGGCTTCTGAAAGATCTTGTCTTGGGAAACCAAGTCTTGTGGGGAAAGTGCACCACCTCTGCAGAGTGTAAAATCTAAGTACTTAGCCATGTCCCTGGCAAAGGACAATTTGAGCATCAAGACATGGAAGCTATCAAGAATCTCATCATACAAATTTCTAAGTTAAAAACTTGTGGTTGAACAAGGGTTAAAGGATCTTCAATCTTTGATTGGTAGATGCCTTGGTTGATTTTTGTCAAGCAAAAACTTAGTGTTTTCAAATGATAAGGAAAAATCTATTTTTGAGCAATGCAAGCCTCAACTCCACTTAGCCAAAAGCATATAGATGATAGACTCCACTATACTACCATAGTATCACTTGCCAATACAATTCAAATGTATTGACCCTTGTGGCTATAACTTGTTATGTTGCAGGTTTGATTGATTTAGTGAAGTGTGTTGATTAGGATTACAAAGCCTACAACCAACATGTCTGCCTGTGGCACTTTGAAGATGAAGGACCCCATGCTTATAGATATTCTGCTGCAATGTAATGTAATAGCCAAATGAGCTATGAAAGATGTAATAAGTTATTTTATTCCTGGTTATAAAGTTGTATTATGACCTTTGTTTCTTGATATTACATCTTAACTGTGGATGCTAGCTATTGATCCAGGGACTAGCATTGTAAACATAGGGGACTCTACCTTATTAAAGGTTGGGAACCTTACAAGAATTTGCTTGGAATAGCAAAAGCTACTAGGTAGATATGGTGGACACAAGTGGCATAGGTTTTTGGTTTAAAGGGATTTGGAAACATGAGAAGTATGCCTTCTCAAAACAGGTTTTTTGTCTAGCAAGGCTGGGAAGCAAGCAAGAGAGTTGAAAGAAACAAGCAAACATACAAGTAATAAAGCCAAACATGCAATCTTCCTTGAAGACACGAAAGAATCTTAAATAGAGAATACTAAGCTTATTAGCCAAAAAGAAAGAAAACAAATGATACAAAATACCTGTAAGCTTTTTCTCTTTTTCTCCTTCAAACCTCAAAAATTGTTGCTACTGACCAGAACTCGGTTTGCCAAACCAATTTAGATCCACTTGATGCTCCCAAAGTGGTGCCAATACTGATCAACAAGATACATCATATAATAGAGATTGAAAACTAAAATAAGAAGTGCAAAAAGTAAAAGACGAGACTTCTCATTAATATTCCAATAAAGGCACTCACACCAATGGATACATAGATAGTCAACTAAAGGAGAGATACTTCCACATGCAAACTAAACTATAAGATAACATCTCTACCACAGATATGAATCCACTAAAAAGGTAAAAGATAAAATATAATGGTGGTGATACCGTGGCACTCCCCCAAGCTTGGAACAAGCCAAGGGGATGCCAAACCTGATGACGAATTGCTACTTTGGTGGTGGTGGTGTTCTCTTGTCATGGGTCAGAAAATCTTCTAGCATCTTATGAAGCCTGTTATTCTCCGCTTGAAGCATATCCACCTTCATCCTCAAAGCACGGTACTTATCACAAAACTCGTTAGTGGTTCGGAGGGCTTCTGCTGCCTCAGGGCAGTATCTGAGTTCTGGACCGAAGGCTATGATTCCCTGCATGTTACGGAAAAAAGCATCCTAGTGTTAATTGCTCCTACAAAAGTAGGTTTCCTTGCCCTTGTCCCTGCGATGGTTTGTTCTTCCAACTTTATCTCCTCCACGGGCTTCTTGCCTTTGTCGTTGGCGGAGACCATGGTGCTCTAAATTTGAGAAGATTTACTGACAGAAATAGATTGAAATGAAAACACGATGAGAACACGATGCACGAACCTCGGGGGATCCGGGGGTTATATATTACGAAGTTTCAAGGTATAAGGAAGGTATTGACACGGAAACAAGGAGGAGACGGAGTTCGAGGGTGGAACACCCCTTCCAGGCATGGCCAGGCTAGGCCCGCGCCTAGGGTGGATTTGTCCACCCCAGACTCTGTTTCCTCTTCAGTTCTGTCTCGTAGTCTTCCTTATGTATTAAAAACATAAAAAATGTAAAAATATTGGGGTTTCACGAACCTTCTGTTTTCACCACTTTTACCTATTCAAAGACGAACTCTGCAGATTCCTTTTCTCTTTCTCCTGAAAATTTCCTTCATACAAAACCCTTGCACAAACTCAATGACAACATTAGTGTAAGCAAAAACAATAACCTTTAGGTACACACTTCAACTGAAAACCCATCAAAACAAAAGCTTCTGTAAGAGGCAAATGCAAAGATGGCAGAAATCTGTCAAAACATACCAGCAGGTAAAGATTGATTTTTTCGAAGACCTTCTGTTGCTCAAATAAAAAAGTGCAGAACTGATGAAAGTGGGGTAACAACCTGGAGAACAAGCTCAGAAAAATGCAGCTCCATCCGAAGTACTGAGCGTCCTCACGAATTTCTACAATACAGAACAAAAATATGTCCCAGGACAGCCACTTTTCACAACTCCTCTACATCACAAAAGTAGTTGGACTTGACACAAAAACTAAAACAAAAAGGATAAGGAGCGGTTATTACTGAGGTAATAAATGCCAAGACTCGACAAAACTCTTGGGTTATCTCCCAACAAGTACTTTTCTTTAATGCCTTTAAGTTAGGCTTGAAACTTTCAAAGATGCTCTCTTTCACTTCATATATATATATATATATATATATATATATATATATATATATATATATATATATATGAAGTGAAAGAGAGCATCAAGAAGCAAATAACCAACACACTTGAGTCTAACCCACTTCCTATGCATGGGAGTGTCATGAGAAAACGAATTGTTGAAACAAAAAGCCACTAGCATAGGTAGACAAAACAGATGCAACTTTAACGCTTTCAACATAAAACGGGGAAACTTAACATCATTGAGATGCATAAAACCATGTTGCCCTCTCTCAAAGTAACTTTCAGTAGCACTTTGAATAAAGTTGACAATATAACTATCACTAGCAACAACTTTATCATCAGAATAAGCATACTTACATTCACTAAAAAGAGGTCCAAGGTCGTAGACTAGATCAATAGAAGCAAGTTGTTCCATCCTGAAATCTTTATTAGGCAAGCTATTCTCACAAGGAGCTTTAGAAAATTTGGAAAATTTAAACTCATAAGATTCTCCAGCAAACTTAGTCAAAACTTTTTCCTTCCTACAATCTATGATAGCCCCACAATTATTCAGAAAGGGTCTACCAAAAATAATAGGATAGGTTTTACTAGCTTCCTTACCAAGTTCAAGAAAATTAGCAGGATATTTAATCTTACCACAAAGGACCTCCACATATCTTACAATGCCAATGGGGCAAACTTGCTCTCTATTGGAAAGATGAATAACCACATCAATGTCCTCCATCTCACAAGGACCAATCTCATGAATAATTTCCCTATAAAGCTCATAAGGAATAGCCCTAGAACTAGCACCAATATTGTAACATCCCAGAATTTAGGAACCTAACGAAGGGTAGATTTAGGATTATGTATTGTTGCATGCATCTATTTGTGAAAAAGTGGGTAAAATTTTCGCCAAATAAAATCTTAAGTGATCAATGTTTCTTTCTTACTTTAATATTAGGTTTAGACTTAAATTAGGATTGTTATAAACTTTGATGTGATCTTAAAATAATTATGTGTGTTTTTAAAGGGGTTTGAATTTAAAAACTTAAGTGTTTGAATAATAATTTAAATGATTTAGATATAAGATTTGAATCTTAAATTAATTAAGATATAGGTAGTATAACTTAAATCTCAAACAATAGAAATTATGAAATTCATTTTCATATTATAAAGACATAAACAAGATACAATAGAATAAAGAATAAGAATCTTCTTTATTAGAAATAACATAATCTTTATTACAATTGAATAAAATAAAGATTACATGAACTATAAAAATACAAAGGATTAAGAAAATTACATCTACTAACTATCCTATATCTAAAACCTAAACTAAATCTTCATCTTTATCCTTGAACTTGCAAAACAAGGATTAAATAGAAATAAAACAAGATTAGTGTTAGTATGTATTTCTCTTAGATATGTCAGTGAGGTGCACTTGACAATCTCATCATTGAGAAATGTTAAAGAGGGGCAAGTTTCACCAATATGAAAGATTTCATCTTTCATAAATTCACAGCCAGAATGCAAAGGACAGCCAAAACGTATCAGTTCACCAGCCAAGGTAAAAGTAGATTGGTAACAGTAAGATCAAATTTTCTGAACCTACCCATATGTGCATAGCAGGCACACAGGCTGCACACACACAAGCATGCAAGGGTGTGCTGTCGACTGCACAAGTACAGCCAGATCAAACAAAACCAGAGCACAGCCATGGGGAAGCACCCTAGTGCATTACCACATCACACCACACCACAGCACAGCCAGGGTGAACAGCAAGTAAACCAAGAACAGCAGCCAAACCAAACCACCAGATTAACCCAAACATCACCAAAATGGTGACATAAGGAGGAGGAAGAACCAGGTGAACAGCAAGGCCAAGCACAGGAGCTAGGAGGAGCAGGCTAGCTCCAGATCAAGCACAGAAGTCCAGCAAAAACAGATCAAGATCATCACCAGCTTACTCCACAAATATCATCTTTTGTGGTGAGTTTCATAAAACCTTCACATGATCTAATCATCTTATTTAGAGAAAGGCATGTGTTGCTTTACAAAACAAACCCTCAGAAGACACCCAAGTGGGGTGAATCCATCATAGGGATTTCTGAAAATCTAAAAGCAAACAGCAAGGTACCAGAATCCAACCAGATCTCAGAGCAACATCCTTGCTCTGGTTGTTAAACCATATTATACAATTCAATCATATATATATATACCTATGATCTATTTCTAGGCACATCTCTAAAGGAAGAGTAGCACCTTAGAAACAAATCTTTGGGAACCATAGGTTGATCAAGCTCACTATCATTTTTCCAAGCCATGATTCAATGAAGAATAGCTGGTACTACTACCAGGACTATCTAGATGAACCAACTAGATAAGATTTGAATCCCTAAGCCTCAGACCAACATCATTGGTCATGGGGAATTCAGATATGAGCATCTCTAGTTTTCAAAGCCAAGATTGTCTCAAGTATAAACTAACCAAATCCATGGTTTAGAATTAAACCTGTGTACCATACATGATGGTGTAACAAGAATAATTCAATATGAATCAGGAAAAGCAGGAAATCATCCTAGATTCAGAAAATCAACTAACTAATCATTTTCCTGTTAAAAACAGGAATCATAACTAGAATATTCCTATAATACACTTCACTGTTTGAGATCATGAGGATCTCAATCCACATATTTATTTCCAAGCTTACAACACTAGGACAGTAGCTGTATCTTATCATAATCATGATCATGAATCAAATAAAAAGTGGAAAGCTATCAGATCATTAGCTTTACCAAGCATGGTTCCCATACAACCACATCATCTGAATCAGATGCAATAAAAGCATCAAATCATCAAGTAAGCCACCAGAAACACCATACATCAGATTAACCAACAAGCCTCAGGCCAATAAGCATTCAGTATGGGTACAGACCATCTAAACATGAATCAATTCCTCCAGTACATGAACAAGCACATCATAGAAACCCTAAAGGGATAATCATCCTAATCTGAATCAGACAGTAGACAGGGAGGACACTGCTAACATCTAACATCGAATCAACAAGCACAAAGAGCATCAGGAGAGGGGAATCAACTCACCATAGGTCCTCGCTGAAGGATAGAAGAGGAAGCATAGGGGCTGACGGCCATGGCGACACGGGGAGCACCCCAGAGGGGGCGCTCCAACCCGCACGGCGCTATGGCAACGACCCTGATCACGCATGGAGGGGCAGAGCATCAGCTCAACGCACGACGACCATGGCCGCACTTGAATCCATGCCAATCCCCAAACCCTAGGGTTCGGGACAGCATCGATCCATCGCAGGAGAGCCCTAGGCTCGAATCCAATCGGATAGAACGAATAGGGGTCATCGACAACCCCCTACTACACCACAGCGGCGACCAGAACGGCCGACGACCGCAAGAATCGCCGGTGGCGTCATCACTGGCCACGAGGTCGGGTCAGAGGAGGAGAAGATGAACTCGGGAGAGAGAGAGGGAGAGGCAGTGAGGAATGGGCCGAGCTGGGCCAGACCCTTCGGGGTGGCTCTTTTGTCTAATATTAGTGGGCCAACAGGGCCCAATAAAAATAACCAGCCCAGAAATAATTTCAGGCCTGTTTTAATAAAAAGAAAAAGACCAAAATACCCCTAGACTTAATAAATCCTAGAAAATAAAATAATAATCCAAAAATTATAAATAAAATATTTTTGGATTCACAATAATCCATTCTGTCCAAATAAAATAAAGTATTAAAATTTGGACATTCAAATTTTCATAAGAATTTTGTAATTTCAATATTCGTTATGAAATTTTACAAAATCATTGAAAGGTGATAAAAATAAATAAAAATTACCTTCATTATCTATTAATATTATAGTATTTTTGAAAAATACTAAATAAATATTTTGTAATAATATTAAGGTATATTTAATAATTCCTAATAAAAGTCAAATAAGGGAAATAAAATAAAATAATTCAATATATGTTATAAAATATTAAAAATTAATATTTATAAATCCTTTATTAGAAAAAAAAGGGGAGAACTTTTTAAGGTAAATGCATAACGAATTACATTACTTGCATAATCATTTTGTTTCTTCAAATATTGTTCTTACCGGGCAATAATGATGTTTTTGTAGAACTAGAAGTTCAAGGTCCAGTGCAAGCGTCAGACTTCACTACCTTGCCATCACAAGGCAAGTTCATCACTTGCTCATATCCTTTGAAGAGTCTTTATCAAAGTATTTGCAAATTGTGTGTTATCATATATGCTATAAAAGAAAGAAAATATTATTTTCCCAAATAAAGAAATTATGGATATCATCCTAAGTGGTGATATGATGGAGCAATAGAACTTAGAGTTCTAATTGCAACAATGATGATCAAGTAGGAACTTAATAACCCCTAACATCAGTGATTCTAGCGCCGTATATTACGCGTTAGCCATGAGATTTGGAATGGGACAAAGAAGTCAGCTGTATCTTCTTCCTCTCGC
Source organism: Avena sativa (assembly GCA_916181665.1). Taxonomy (NCBI): domain Eukaryota; kingdom Viridiplantae; phylum Streptophyta; class Magnoliopsida; order Poales; family Poaceae; genus Avena; species Avena sativa. The sequence goes on from OV702294.1 coordinate 97,977,995, forward strand.
ATGAAGCCGGATGTTCAGGTCGTGGCTGTTATCCTTGTAGCGTGCATATTAATTGGTAATTCATAGAGGATATGCAGCATATGGGTGGGAACCCTCAACGTCCCACGATAGTTCTGGAATCTAACGGTTTGTACAAACCATTGCCGTAATTCATTATGTGGGCATGGTGTACACCAAGGAGGCATGCGGGGTCGCGAAGGGGGCAGTGATTGGCTTGGACCAACTACTGGGCCCCACATCATGGAATTGTGGACGGGAAAGTACGCCCGGTTGTGCAACAAGGAGTTGATCTCTCATGGGTAAAGTAAACGCACCTCTGCAGAGTGTAAGAACTGTAACTTGTTACTCCCTGTTCCGGGAAGGAGCTACGAATGCAGCAGGAAAGGAACTCCATGAAAGGCTGATTGTCATAGTTTTTCAGAATAAAATCAATCTTTGAAGAAAGATTTACAAAAACTGCATAGTGCCAAGGATTTATAATCCGAGGTGGTAGATAGAGCATCAAACTTACCACCTTGCATATAATGAACTTGTTGGGTAATGCTGTTACTCATTCTTTCCTTTGATCCCATGCTTAGACTCTGAGGATTCTGAAGACGTCCCAATGTATGCAGCTGAATGCCAAGAAGACGTGTTCTACGAGGAACCTGATCTATCCGGAGGAGTTGAAGGCGTGGACTACGAGATCCGTTACAGTGTCGATGGGAACGAGTCCACTTAAGAGTCTAGTTAGTAGTAACCAACAGGAGCCGAACAACATGAACTTTATAAAATAAGTTGTTGAGCCCCACTCCTAGTCGGAGTTGTTACTTTTAAATTTCCGCTGAACATCTTATATTTTGGTTTGTAAGTTGGATCTTTTGGAAGTCTTGAACTTCCGGTATTGTAATAATAATAATATGTGTACCTTTGTAATATGGACCCGCAATGTTTCTGTTGTACCACTCTGAGGGATGTGATATTTACGGAACGGTGTTCTGTGGATGTCATGTCAACGACTATAGTGTACTACACATGCAGTGGTATGCTGGGTCACCGCAGTTGGTATCAGAGCAAATTGCTTTGACCTTAGGTTGGAAAACCTAGTTAAGGGTATTACCTGTAGGAGATTTGGCAACAATAAAGAATTCTCTAAAAGTAATATAATGGGTGTTCAAATGAGAATATTCTGTTATATATTTTAGTGCGATAATTCTTTGTTATGATGCAATATATTATTGGATACTAATTAAAATTATTTTTTCGATATACAGAGATATGGCACCAAAGTTTCCCAAACAGACTTTGGTAAGGAAAGAAGAGACTCTTGATGATTATCAAGGATCATTTACAGATCAACTTCGTCAACATTTAAAGCTTTTTAAGTGTTCAACTAGAATGCAAGTGAACACTATCACTTATCTTGATGGCCGGATGTTATCCAAGTATCGTGTGAGTATCCAACTTCCAGAGAAGCTTGGACTGTATCATGATCTACCCATAGGAGAAGGTAGGAGTCATTTAGCGGCCTATCATGTTGCTGTTGTGGAGGCAATAGCTAATATCCGGGAGCAGAAAACCAAGGAGCTAGAAGGTAGCACATTTTCTATGATACCTCATGACTCTATAGACTCGGAGCCTATATCGGATCATCTTAATTTGGTTAAGAAGCATCCTAAGCTAGCTTCCAAGTTTATGGATAGATACTGGACACTCGTTGCGTCTTTTTATAAGACTCATCAAGTGATTGTCGAAGACAAAAATGACATGTTAAAGGATCTAACTGATCCGGAAAGGAGGAAGCAATTAGCATCCCAGTTAGAGAAAGAAGCAAGTAGTAGTGCAACACCTATCTTTAAGGATATTCCTATAGATCCAGAATCTTTTATATTCTATCCTTATTCACCAAGACCTGAACTTACATATGATCCTACTATAGATATGCGGTATGCAGTACCACAGGGCTCAGAGGATGGTTCTGATTCAGAACTTCCTATTGAGAACTCAGATGGATGGAGAATGGGATCATATAATGGATCTCATGAACACCAGATGTCCACTGATGGTTCTGACAGAAATGTTGGACAATCTAGTTGGATGGGTGCAAGGATGAATCCTATTAACAGAAGTAGAAATACCATGTCAATAGATGATCTGGATGAAGAAGAAGATCCTGAGGAAAGAGTGATTGAACCATCAACATCTTCTCAAAGCCCAGGGAATATACATTATCCAGTATTCAATTATCTTGTCCATGAGAGCACCTGGGAAGCAGCAGGATCTGCGTATCCTGGTGACAACTCTAGAGATGAAGCTCTGGAGATGCGGGATGGTTATAATGTCGAATATGTTTCTGAAGACTTTTCAGCTGAGCTGGAGGGAGTCAATGCACTCAGGTTGAGTAATGAGTCAAGCCCTGACACTTCAGATACAGAGTATGTTCCTTCTGGAAGGCCATATGTTCCACAAACTGTGCGATGAACAACACGTCATCACGGTTGGACATCAGGCATGTACGATGAGCGTAGTTACTACTAGAAGACAAATAGTTAGTAGAATCAAGTACCGTGTTTATACCCCAAGTAATAAGGTAGTTGTGTGATTATACATATATGGTATATGTGTAATGACTTTGTATCATTATGATATTATGTAAAATAAGTGAAATTCATATTTGGATTTTCTTTGGATCTTCATTGTCTGACTAGTTCTGTGCGTAAAGTCGAGCTCAGAACACATGTGCATGATGTAATTATGAGTATTCGCTTTATGTTACAGGACTAGGGGGTCATGGATACGGGTGTAGAAATGGAAACTGAGCAGCAGCGGATGGAGCGTGAGTCCAAGGAAAAGGCCGATGCTGATACAACAAATCAAGGAGCATTACCACCAGCACCAATGAGACCGTTAATGGAGCAGAACTTTATGCAATACATGCAAATGATGCAAGAGAACCAGAACAAGTTTATGGAGGAGTTGCTAGGGCGAGCAAATCAGATGGGACCTGAAGGAGGAGGAGTGAGTTTATCTGATTTCTAGAATGCAAGGCCGTTACCTTTTGCATCAGCTCCTGAACCAATGGATGCAAAAGACTAGTTAGCCGATACGGAAAGGAAACTGAAAACTGTAGGTTGCAATGAGGAGGATAAATTGAGGTATGCAACTCATCTTTTGACTGGACCTGCAGCATCATGGTGGGAAAATCAGTTAGCCATGCAACAACCAGGAAGGGAATTTACCTGGGAGGAGTTCAAGCAGAGATTCCGTGAATATCATGTTCCGGAAAGTGTCATGGAGTTGAAGAGGAGAGAATTTGAGGAGCTTCAGCAAGGATATACTAGTGTCATGAAGTACATCCGGGAGTTTAGCCAACTGTCTCGTTATGCTGAGGAGGATGTTAACACTGAAGAGAAGAGGAAGAAATGTTTCTTGCATGGATTAAATCCATTTGTAAGGATGCAGCTAAGGTTAGCCAATAAGCAAACATATCAGCAGTTGTTGGATGCAGCCATTACTTTTGAAGATGATTATAAGAATGTCCAAGAGGACAGGAGGAAGAGAGCCAAGAAGGAAACCAAGAGAATTCAGGCAAGCAAACCTAAACCTAACCTGGAGTTCAAACCCCGGAATAGGAATTATGGAAACAACAACAATAACAAGGGCAGCGTCGTGGAAATCAAGCTAATCCGAGAAGGAATGTTATCTGTAATAACTGTGGAATTCCAGGACATTTCCAGAGGGAGTGCAAAAAGCCTGTAGTGATCTGTTATGATTGTGGTCAGAAGGGGCATATCAAGCCGGATTGTCCGAGCAAACCAACGGGAGGATGGCCTGCCAAGGGAGGAGGACAAGCCAGTGGAGGAAATGGACAGCCCAATAAAGGAGTAAACAATGGCAAGAACAATAATGGCAAGAGAAACCGACCTACCGGAAAACTGAACTGTGCAACCCTCGAGGAGGTGGATAATTCGGAGCATGCAGTAATAGGTACGCTCAATATCCTTACCAATCCCGGCAAAGTTCTATTTGATACTGGGGCAACTACTTCATTCATTTCTGAAGAATTCTATGATAAGTTCGGGATTAGAAGGGCAACGTTAGAACATCCTATGATCGTAGTTGCGGCAGGAGGGAATGTGATTGTGCGCCACATAAAACAAGATCAGGTTATCTCGATCTGTGGTTGTACATATTTGGCAGACCTTTATGTGATTCCTTTGAAGGGTATTGCAGTAGTGCTTGGGATGGATTGGATGATGGAACACGGAGCTCAGATAAACTGTGAGGAGAAAACTGTCTCAATCAAAACTCCAAGTGGAGCAAGAATAGTTTACCAGGCAGATAAACATAGCCATATCATGGTGGATCTGCAGTTTAATTCAATGAAGGAAGTCAAATTAGAAGAAATTCGTATAGTTAATGAATTCCAAGATGTTTTCCCAATGGAACTACCAGGAATGCCACCAGACCGGGAGATAGAGTTCACCATTGACCTAATACCTGGTACAACCCCAATAGCTCAGGCACCATATAAAATGGGACCCAAGGAGTTGAAAGAACTCAAGGAGCAAATTGATGAGTTAGCCAGAAAAGGATTTATTCAGGAAAGTGTATCTCCATGGAAAATACCAGTAATTTTTGTGGATAAGAGACATGGTGGAAGACGGATGTGTGGTGATTATAGAAATCTGAACAACGTGACGATCAAGAACAAGTATCCTTTACCAAGAATTCAAGATTTGTTTGATCAAGTGAAAGGAGCTGGAGTATTTTCAAAGATCAATTTAAGATCTGGATACCACCAAATAAAAATCAAGCCGGAAGATGTTCCAAAAACAGCATTTGTCTCAAGATATGGACACCATGAATATCTGGTGGTACCATTTGGTTTGACCAATGCACCGGCTATATTCATGAATCTGATGAACAAGATCTTCATGCCATACTTGGATAAGTTTGTCATCATATTTATTGATGATATTCTGATATATTCCAAGGATAAGGAAGAGCATGCTGACCATTTGAGAATAGCATTGCAAATTTTAAGAGAACATAAGCTTTATGCTAAGTTCAGTAAGTGTGAGTTCTGGTTAGATGAGGTATAATTCCTCGGTCATGTGATCAGTAAAGATGGGATTGCTTTGGATCCATCTAAAGTTCAGTCAGTACTAGAGTGGACTGCACCAACCAATGTGAAACAAATTCGAGATTTCCTAGGAATGGCTGGTTATTATCGGAGATTCATTGAAGGTTTCTCCAAAATATCCGGGCCAATGACTAAGTTATTAAGGAAGAATACACCATTTAAGTGGGATGAGAAGTGTGAAGCAAGTTTCCAAGAGTTCAAAACGATATTAACCATAGCTCCAATCTTAGCAGTTCCTGAAACAGGGAAGGATTTCACCGTATACTGTGATGCATCCAAAGAAGGTTTGGGGTGTGTATTAATGCAAGACCGGAAAGTAATTGCTTATGGATCAAGACAATTGAAACCACATGAAGTCAATTATCCAACCCATGATTTAGAGTTAGCAGCAGTAGTTTTTGCACTGAAAGGGTGGGGCATTTTCTGTATGGAGCCAGATGTGAGTTATACACTGACCATAAAAGTCTCAAATATTTCTTCACTCAAAAGGAATTGAACATGAGACAGAAGCGTTGGATGGAATTAATCAAGGATTATGATTTAACAATCAATTACACCCCAGGAAAAGCAAATGTTGTAGAAGATGCTTTAAGCAGAAAGAGTGCAGATATTCAGCCTAGCAACAGAGAGTTACCAAAAGAGTTACAAATGGACTTGGAAATATTAGAACTCCAATTCATTAGAACAGAGGTTCTTGGAGGATTTGCGACTATGCAGGTAGTTGCAGAACATGACAGTGATCTTAAGCAAGAAATTTTTAGACGTCAAGAAGAAGACCCTTTTATTGCTGAGGAAATTTGGAGGATATCTCAAGGGCAAAAATCAGTTTTTTGCCTTGGAGATTATGGATCTTTATGGTTCCAAGATCATTTATGTGTTCCAGATGTGACTGAGATCAGAAATGTCATACTCAAAGAAGCACATACTACCCCATATTCTATACATCCAGGGAGTACTAAGATGTATATGGATTTGAAGGAACTATTCTGGTGGAATAACATGAAAAGAGATATTGCTAAATATGTAACTGAATGTCATACTTACCAAAGGGTGAAAGATGAACATCAAAATCCAGCAGGACCATTACAACCCTTACAAATTCCTGAATGGAAATGGGAGAAAATAGGCATGGATTTCATCACAGGATTACCTATGACACCAAAAAAAGAACGACATGATATGGGTAATAGTGGACAGACTCACCAAGAGTGCACATTTTATTCCAGTGAATCAAAAAGATAATGCCGAGAAGTTAGTTGAAGTATATGTCAAAGAGATAGTAAGTAAGCATGGAGTACCCAAGAAGATCGTAACTGATAGGGGATCAGTGTTTACTTCAGCATTTTGGAAGCAATTGCCTGAGACACTTGGTTCAAAGTTAGATTTCAGCACGGCATATCATCCTGAGACAGGAGGTCAAACTGAAAGAAAAAATCAAATACTAGAAGACATGTTGAGAGCTTGTGCACTGGATTTTGGAGGAACATGGGAGGATCACCTACCATTGGCAGAATTTTCTTATAACAATAGCTATCAGAGTAGTCTGAAGGCAGCTCCATATGAGGTTCTGTATGGAAGGAAGTGTAGATCACCAATATGTTGGTACGAACCTGGAAGCAGCAAAGAATTTGCACCCGATTATATCAAGGAGAGACAATACATCATTGATAAGATCAGGGATAGACTGAAAATAGCCCAGAGCAGGCAGAAAAGTTATGCGGATCAAAGCCGAAGATCGTGGCCTCCAGAAGTAGGAGATATGGTCTATTTGAAAGTAAGTCCAATGAAAGGAGTAAAAAGGTTCGGAATTAAAGGGAAATTAAGTCCAAGATATATCAGACCATTCAAGATACTGAGCCAAAACAAAACTATAGCTTATGCTTTAGAGTTACCATCAAGACTGGCTCAAGTGCATTATGTTTTTCATGTATCACAATTTCACAAATGTTTGAAAGTTCCAGAGGATGCAATAACACATCAAGAGATAGAACTACAAGCAGACCTGACTTATACTGAAAAGCCCTGCAAGATTCTAAAAGAAAATTGGAAAAGATTGAGGAATAGGGTAATCAAATATTGCAAGGTACAATGGGAACATGTAACATCCCAAAAGTACTAAACTTGGATCATCAATTTCTAATCATCAAAATTAGGGTTAACAAAAACTTACCTAAATAAAAAAAATGAATGCATGCATATGTGTATGCATTGATTTTGAAATGCTTTTAAACCACCTTGTTTGTGTGATCCATTGCTTGTAAAATGTTTCTTAGGTGAAATAAACATCATCTAAAACATTTCCCAAACTTTTCCTAAAGACAAGTAAATCAAAACACATATATGAAATGAATGGTCATTTTGGCCAATTTAACTCCCATGCCTACTTTGGCTGTCTCAAACTTTCAGAACCTAACAGAAACCTTTCTGGATCTTTGCACCCCTTGAATGTACTCATAACAAGGTATCAAGGCCCACTTTGTGATCATCCAGAAACTTTCAAATGCATAGTTTAAATGACAATTAAAAATTGAATCTTTATCATATGGGAAGATCCCACTTTTTCAAAAACTACTCAAACAAGCCCAACTTTCAAAACCCAAGCATCTGCAGACTCACCAGCACCAATCTAGCAAACCCACCAAAAATATTTTCAAAATTCAAAACTTGAGTTCATGCGGCCATTTCATCAAACAGGTTGCAGACACAAATCAAACAAACATCAAACACTATAGTGTGCAGTAAAATTGGCCTAACTTGTTCCCTAGTTAGCTCACACACAGCTCAGTAGATCATCTAGGAAGTTTAACTAAGGACTAGCACCCCTATGAGCTTGCCATTGCCATCAATGTTGAACAGCCGAGCACCCCCTTGTCACCCCATTGTGGATAGCAGGCTAGAGGAAGAACTAGCCGTGCCCACCTTGTCTAGGAGGCAGCCCACCGTTGACTGCCACTACCTGTCACAGCCGCGAGCGTTGCCAAGCCCTGGACCACGAGCACAAGCCGCGCCCAGACCGCCAGAGACCATGCCGAGCATGCGCCAGAGCATCACCCTCAACCATCACCCACAGACCGCGCGCCGCCCTTTCCGCGTGCATACACAATCCCCACCGACCCAGGAGACCGCCAGACATCCCCGTTTGCCGCCCCGTGCCGCACAGCCACCGCCCGCCGTCGAAGACCCCGCCTCTTCCGCGCAGAGCACCGCCCGTTCCAGACCAAACCACACCGCCCCATGCCTCGAGACCATGTCGTTGAGCATCGCCAGGAGACACCGCACCGTCCACTACCCTTGCCCATGCCATTAGCCGCCTATAACCTCGCCCCCGACAAGCTCACCGTGCGCCCCGACGGTCCCCTCGCTCGACTATAAATAGAGGCCACCCCCGCACGATTTATTCACACCATCTCACTCCCCTCTCCTCATTGATCGTGCCACACCGTTCTCAGAGCAAGGCAAGCACCACCTCGCCGGAATTTCACTAGAGCTCGTTGCCTCTGGAGAAGAAGGGAGCCAGCGATTGGAGCCGCCCCAGGAGAAGCCACCGGTACCAGGAGATTCGCCGTCGTCGACTTCGTCGTTCGCCCGCCTCGCCGACCCTCGCCAGTACCCCGGTGAGCCCCCAGCAACCCTCACTGGCCGCGCAAGGTTTCGTTCTCGCCGGAGTTGTCTCGCGTCGATGATGACTCCTAGCCGTTGGATTAGAACTAGATCGAACGATCCACGTCGCCTCATACCGCTTCGCCAGCCCCGTGTCACTGACGAGTGGGGACACATACTTAAGCAGCCCGCAGGAGCACTGCGCTTAGCAGGCCGGCCCAGTAACTTTTCTCGCGCAGCCCAGTTATTCAAATTAAACCTTTTTCTATTTCAATTTAAACACACTTCTGTACCCAACTTCAAAAATCAACCCAGATCGATTCATTGCACCAAATTGAATGAAACCAATTTTGTTGGAAAGGTCTGTGAATGCTGAATCCAAGCCCGTTGGATTCAAGTCATTTGGATCTATAGATCACCCATGGTAAAAATAACAAGGCAGAAGCTTTTCTGCATTCAAACATTTTTCAAATTTAAACCATAATAGCTTTTGAGTTGATTCCAACTCTCAAAAATCACATTTAACCATACCTTTCAGAATATATAAAAATATATAGGTTTACTTGCAGAAATAATGTTCAAGTAATAAAAGAATGCTACATAAGCATTTCTAGCCACTTTAATTAATTAAAATAAAAGGGTAAAACCTTATTAAACTGTGACACCACTTTAAATCACATTTCCATGGACTACAATATGTGGTGATGACATGTGTCAACATGATCCCATGTTTGGTTTGGAGAATATTAAATCTTAAGTAGTTTTTCAATGAGTAGAAATTACTTTTCTAAAAATAAAAGGAATTAAATCAAGCCTTAACCTTGTAATGTTAGAGATGATGATAGATCATCTATAGGACCCTTGTGTGTGATTATTGCAAGTAGTTAAGTATTGTTTGGTGATTGTGTACCTCGTATTTATTCATAGACGCTAGTACCGACCAAGGATACAAGGAGGAAGGAGGATACTACAAAGAAGAAGCCGAGGAGAACTTCAACCACTGCTCCGCACAAGGAAAGCCTAATACTACTAGTGAATGTGCAAGCTAACCCTTGCAAGCTTATACTGATATTGATGCAAGCTGATACTATACCTATGCAAGCTAACCCTTGCAAGATACCCTACTGATGCAACAAACCCATACTTGTTCTATGACTACTATATGCCTTAAGCATATGTGATCACACCCACTTGATAAACCAATCCTAGTTTTACTTACAAGCTTCTTACTTTATTTCTTTATCAAAGCTTACTGAGAGTTTACTTAACTGACTTTAGATACTAGAAAGATATTTGAAGGTTGCATAAAGAGCATAAAATTTGGCCAAAGTTAGAAACCTTGACATCAGCCTGAGACATAAGGTTGTACTTAGTTGGAACTCCACTAGTTACCACCCCTCATCAGTACTACCCCCACCTGTATTTGCTAGTGCTAAGCATAAAACTTGATCAACCTTTAGATGGGAATACTTGGTGGAAAAATGGTTATGAAAACCTTGGAATGATGGATCATTCTATTGAAATGTTTTGGACATGTGTTTCCAAGCACTTGAGGATTTTGGTGATGAAAATGTTGAGGCATGAGCCTTAGCCCTTTATAAAACTGATGGTTGTCTGGATGCGATACCATCCCAATTTTATCGTACAACCACAATACCCGAAGATTGGGTAGGGCTTGACTGGAAACTTATATTCCTTAGTATTAGTTCCCTCACGGCCAAGGTCTGAGCTGAGGCTACCTTGTGAAGATTGTCCACCTGTGCAGTACCCAAGATGACAGTTGGTTGGGAGGCAAAACTCACAGGAGAGGTGCTTATACTAGGGCGTGTAATTGAAAGGTTAGGATTGATTATCCGCATACTGAGTATGGTAAATTCAGGATTTGTTCCTGACGGATGTATCGAATGTTGTGGTGAAAGTGTACAATCTCTACAAAGTGTCAAACTATTCGAATAGCCGCGTCCACGGTTATGGACAGTTGGAGTGGCCATACTGTTCCCCCGTCAGACTTTTCAATGTGACCTGTGAAATGAATTAAGATTTTGACTTGACCACAACAGAGTTGTGATATGAAATACAAGTTCCCACTTAGGAATTATAAAATTGTGACTAGCTTTGGAACCTAGTAGAGATAAATCTGGCTTTTGCAAAACAACCCTAGAGCCTAGTGTCCTATTATCCAAAACCCCCTTTTACCTGTTAGTATTAGTTTGCGAGTACTTAAAGAGTACTCATGGCTTTGTCCCTGGCTATTCCCATGGCCAGACTATGAAGAGGAGTACCTGGAAGATGGACCCCAGGAAGGTTACGACAACTAGGATCATCTCCCATCGTTAGCATTGCCTGTGACCCCGAAGATGGAGCTTCGCCTACGCTACCGTTATTATTACGTATTCCGCTGCTTGATGTTGTATTAAGGACTGGATCATGAGATCCCTATTTGTGTAAGAACTTATGTATCGTTTGTAATGGATGATGTACTATGGTATCCAATTCTGTTATGTCTCGCAAAAATGGTAATCTTGGGATTGCGATGTATGGCATAACAGGCATCTAGGATTGAAAAATCCGAGTGTTGACAAGTTGGTATAAGAGCCATCCTGACCATAGGAGACCCTAGTTAGACTAGACGTTTGAACCAAAAACTTAGTTTCAAAACCAAAGGAAACAAATATTTACAAAAACTTATTCTCATCCTTATCTCTTTGATTCTTTCATAAAAATTCATGTTCCTCAAAAACTCTTGCAAAATACATAAAATTTTGACACACTTGATCACTCTGCTAATCTACTCATCCTCTATTTTTATAGATGGACGTGAAGTACAGCAAGTTTTACCAACTTGGGAATGGAGGAGACCTTATATTTGAGAGGGATCTGGATCAGCTTTCGGAACTTCTGGAGCGTCCGCACCCCGAGTTCTTCGGAGCTCAGCTCAATGATCAAGGAGGAGAAGATCTGCAGTGGCTAATTGTTGTAAGTATCAGAGGAAAGATTGAACCTCCCACTGCGGAGGGAATTCAGTTTACCTTGAGGGAAAACAACTGGCTCGATGGACTTGCCAGAGCAATGGAGGAAGCTCTTTCCCGTCTATGTGGGCAGAGCATCAATCAGATCAAGGGTACTCGCTTTGAGTTTTGCCCAAGGCGTGATGCAAATGGACAACCACTGGAAGCCCCATACCACCCCGAGCTGAAGACTCAATTGGACCACCTTAGCTTCATGATGTATGATCGTCAGCAGGAGTTGGACAACTGCCGTGACTATTACAACCACAAGTCGGCCATCATCAAGACAAAGGATCAGACCATAGCCATGCTAGCAAAGGATCGCAAGTCTCGCCGCCATTAGCTCGACAAGAAGGAGCGCATTATTGCCCGTCTTCGCCACCGCATCTGATCTCTGGAGGAGACCATCCACGAGAGATACATGCAGTTGGAGGAAAGGGAGAATGCCAGAGAGGATCTTCGTGGAGACCCTTACTCCTATCTCAGTGATGACGATGATTTTCTGGAGGATCAGGCCATGGACTTCTTCAACGATGAGGATGATTTCACCTTCATCGATGATGATGAAGATGATGAAGCCACAGACTCCGAGGAGTAGTAGCACTGAGCACTAGCGTAGTGAGTAGTAGTCGGTCCCACTGTATCATAGATTCCAGAATGGATCTTAAAACCATATGTTTTTCCTTGCTGTGGTGTGTGTTGTATCGAGTGAATGAATGAATGAAAAAGCAAGTTGCTAGAAAAATCTGAGTCAAACATTTAAAACTTTCAAAGACCCAAAACCTTAGAAATTTCCCTCTTTTCTCATGATCTATATCAATCTTCAGATGCCACGTGTTGGAAGTGGTTCAGCCCCGGACCCGATGTTGCAGATCCTGCAAATGTTGACTTCTGACCGCGAAGCTGAAAGAGCGGAGCGTCAAGCCAACCTAGCCACTCTGCAACAGATAGCCCAGCTAGCCCACCACAACCAAGGCCACGGAAATCAGGACAACCATGGATCTAAGCTCAAGAATTTCCAGAATACCAACCCACCCGTTTTCACCAAGTCAGAAGAACCCCTAGACGCCAATGATTGGCTGCAAACCATGGAAAACAACCTAGAAGTCGCCGGAGTGGAAGCCAACGAGAAAGTCCTGTTCGCCACCCATTATCTAGCCGGAGATGCCAGGGCATGGTGGAACAGTGTTCGTGCAATGACCGGAGGCCAGATGATGACCTGGGAGGAATTCAAGGTCAAGTTTAGCAGAACCCATGTGCCACCAGGTTTGATCAAGAGAATGAGAGACGAGTTCAGAGAGCTGAAGCAAGGAAGGATGACTGTAGTGGAATACCGTGACAAATTTTTGTCATTAGCTAGGTATGCCCCGGACGAGATAGACACCGAAGCCAAGAAGAAAGAAAGATTCCTGAATGGTCTGCATGATGAGATGCATACGGTATTAGTCAATATCCCCTTTGCTGATATTGAAGCCCTTGTCGACTCTGCTATCTAGATGGAAGGAAAGATCAACCAAGCCAATGAGAACTGCATGTGTCGTATGATGCATCAACCAGGAACCCATCAGACCCCAAAGTATCGCTCCAGCCCATCTCCAGGATTTGCCCCAAGAACCAACAGACCCCCTATGACCCGTCCGACCTACCCCAACCGCGGAAACCCTAGACCCAGAGGAAATCACAACAACCCCGGCAACTCTAGCAATTTCACCCGTGCCCCACCCAAGTTCAACACCAACCATGCTACCACCAACACCAACACTGCCCCGAGGACTGGAAGCAATGTTGTGCCTGTCGCAGCCAAGGACAAGTCGCAAGTGACCTGTTATGACTATGGAAATAAAGGCCACTATTCCAATGAGTGCCCCAACAAGAAGAATGCTACAGCCCCTAATGCCAATGCCCCAGCTTAGCAGCAGCGTCGTGTCCAGCCAGGGAGAAGATTTGCCCCAGGGAATTCAATCAACCGCAATGGCCGTCTTTTTCTCATGCATGCTGAAGAAGCTCAGGAAGCGCCAGACGTCGTGCTGGGTATGTTTTCTGTTAATTCAGTACTTGCAAGAGTGTTGTTTGCCTCTGGTGCCTCGCATTCATTTGTCACCGAAGAATTTGCCTGCACTAGTAAAATTCAACCAACCAAACTGAAGCATGTTATGATTGTGCAAATTCCCGGCTCAACCACCAAGGCTAGGCGAATTTGCAAAGCCGTCCCTATCTGAATCCATGGCATAGATTTTTATGCTAATCTAATAGTACTCGGAACTAAAGGTTTGGAAGTAGTACTAGGAATGGATTGGATGCCCAAACATAAGGGATTGATTGACTGTGCTAAGAAAGCCATAACCATGACCAGTACCGCTGGAATATCAGTCGAGCATATATCTGAAACCTTACCTCGCCAATTCAAGTGTAACAATAGTCTAGCCCAACCTACCATTGACCAAGTCCAGATAGTCTGTGAATACCCCGATGTATTTCTAGATGTTTTGCCCGGTATGCCCCCAGATCGGGATATCGAGTTTATCATCGAACTAATCCCCGGAACAGGACCCATAGCCCACAGACCCTATAGTATGAACCCGTCAAAGCTAGAAGAACTGAAGAAGCAACTGGATTCCATGCTAGAAATTGAATTGATTCAACCAAGTGCGTCACCATGGAGATCACCTGCCTTATTTGTGGACAAGAAATATGGACGTAACCGTTTGTGTACGGATTATCAGAAGTTGAATGATGTCACCATCAAGAACAAGTACCCCTTGCCCAAGATAGAAGATTTTTTTGATCAGTTGACCGGTGCCCAGGTGTTTTCTAAGATTGGTCTTAGAACTGGCTATCATCAACTCAAAATTCGTGCGGAGGATATTCCAAAGACTGCCTTTACCACCAGATATGGATTGTATGAGTATACAGTCATGTCTTTTCGATTAACCAATGCCCCCGCTTATTTCATGAATAAGATTTTTATGGACTTCCTGGATAAGTTTGTCGTTGTTTTCATCGATGACATTCTGATTTATTCCAAATCAGAAGAAGAACATGAGCTACACCTAAGGACCATTCTTGGAACCCTTAGAGAGCATCAGCTCTATGCAAAGTTTAGCAAATGTGAATTCTGGTTACAGGAGGTAGGATTCCTCGGTCACATTGTATCAGCCGGAGGAATTGCCGTTGACCCTACCAAAGTGAAAGATGTAGAAGATTGGCAAGCCCCAACCACTCAAACCCAAGTTCGTGCTTTTCTCGGATTGGCGGGATATTACCGCAAATTCGTATAAGGATTCTCGAGTATCGCCAGACCCATGACCCAATTGCTAAAGAAGGACAAAAAGTTTGAATGGACCGACAAATGTGAAGCGAGTTTTCAAGAACTCAAGAGGAGATTGATTTCAGCCCCAATCTTGATCATGCCGGATATCACGAAGCCCTTCGATGTGTATTGTGACGCATCCAAGATTGGTCTCGGATGTGTGCTAATGCAAGAAGGCAAAGTTATAGCTTATCTATCTCGACAATTGAAGCAACATGAGCAAAACTACCCAACCCATGACCTTGAACTCGCAGCAGTATTTCTAGCCCTGAAGACATGGAGACATTACCTAATGGGAAACCGTTGTGAGATTTATTAGGATCACAAGAGCCTAAAGTATATATTCACTCAGAAGGAGTTGAATATGAGGCAGAGAAGATGGATTGAGCTAATCAAGGATTACGACCTGGACATTCACTATCACCCTGGTAAAGCCAACGTGGTAGCCGATGCCCTTAGCAGATTGCCGTGCCGCTTGAACTCCATGATTTTGAAGGAGCAACCAAGTTTGCACAAGGAGATGGAAGATTTTCGAATGGAATTAGTAAGTGAAGGATTTTTGGCTAGCATAGAACTTCAGCCCACTTTGATCAGTCAGATTAAAGAGGCGCAGAAGGGAAATGCAAGTATCGACGGAATCAAGCGTCGTATCGGTACAGGAAAAGTACCCGGATTCACTGAAGATGAAGAAGGAGTTCTGTGGTACAAAGGACGCCTTTGTGTACCAGCAGATTCGTAGTTGAAAGAAGTTATCTTGAAGGAGGCTCATGATACTCTTTATTCTATCCATCCCGGAGGAACTAAGATGTATCAAGATTTGAAAGAGCAAGTTTGGTGGCATAAGATGAAGAGAGAAAACGGAAGCTATATCGCCAATTGTGATATATGTCAGCGAGTCAAGGCAGGACATCAAAGACCCGCTGGATTGTTGCAACCTTTGCACATTACGGAATGGAAATGGGATTCTGTAGGAATGGACTTTATCACTGGACTACCTACTTCTAGTAGGGGAAATGACTCTATTTGGGTCATAGTGGACAGATTGTCCAAAGTCGCCCATTTCTTGCCCGTCAAAACCACATATCAGAGTTCGAAACTAGCGGAGTTGTACATCGCTAGAATCGTCAGTTTGCACGAAGTCCCCAAGAACATAGTATCGGATCGAGGAACTCAGTTTACCTCGAGATTCTGGAAGAAAGTCCAAGAAGGTTTAGGAACCCGCCTAGATTTTAGTACCGCATATCACCCTCAGACCGATGGACAAACGGAGCGAGTAAATCAAATACTCGAAGATATGCTTAGAGCATGTGTGCTAGAATATGGATCCAAGTGGGAAGACTGTCTGCCATTTGCAGAATTTTCATACAACAACAGTTATCAAGCCAGTTTGCAAATGGCCCCATTTGAATTCATGTACGGAAGAAAGTGTCGCACCCCTTTGAACTGGTCGGAAGTAGGAGAGAGTCAGATTTTCGGACCCGACATCCTCCGAGAAGCAGAAGAGAAGGTTCACAAGATTCGTTAGCACCTCAAGACCGCCCAATCCCGACAGAAGAGTTATGCCGACAAGAGACGTAGAGACCTCACCTTCAATATAGGAGATTTTGTTTATCTGAAAGTGTCGCCATTGAAGAGAATGCAGCGTTTCCAACTCAAAGGAAAGTTAGCCCCCAGATATATCGGACCTTTCAAAATCCTGAACCATCGAGGAGAAGTATCGTATCAATTGGATCTACCTGAAGAGATGTCAGCCATGCACAATGTGTTCCATATCTCGCTACTTCGCAAGTGTCTCGAAGTCCCCGAGAAGACCAAAGTGTTCAAGAATATCGATCACCGGACCATAGAGATAAACGATGACCTGACCTATTCTGAAGTACCCATCCGTATTTTGGAAGAAGCTTTTCGAACTACCCGAACCCGAAGCATCAAGTTTCTCAAGATTCAGTGGAGCAACCACACAGAAGAGGAAGCTACCTGGGAGCGCGAAGATCACATCAGGACGGAGTTTCCCGATCTCTTCAAATCCTAGGTAATCTTTTCGTCCTTTTTCAAATCTCGGGACGAGATTTTGTTTAAGGGGGGAAGGTTTGTAACATCCCAAAATTACTAAACTTGGATCATCAATTTCTAATCATCAAAATTAGGGTTAACAAAAACTTATCTAAATAAAAAAATGAATGCATGCATATGTGTATGCATTGATTTTGAAATGCTTTTAAACCACCTTGTTTGTGTGATCCATTGCTTGTAAAATGTTTCTTAGGTGAAATAAACATCATCTAAAACATTTCCCAAACTTTTCCTAAAGACAATTAAATCAAAACACATATATGAAATGAATGGTCATTTTGGCCAATTTAACTCCCATGCCTACTTTGGCTGTCTCAAACTTTCAGAACCTAACAGAAACCTTTCTGGATCTTTGCACCCCTTGAATGTACTCATAACAAGGTATCAAGGCCCACTTTGTGATCATCCAGAAACTTTCAAATGCATAGTTTAAATGACAATTCAAAATTGAATCTTTATCATATGGGAAGATCCCACTTTTTCAAAAACTACTCAAACAAGCCCAACTTTCAAAACCCAAGCATCTGCAGACTCACCAGCACCAATCTAGCAAACCCACCAAAAATATTTTCAAAATTCAAAACTTGAGTTCATGCGGCCATTTCATCAAACAGGTTGCAGACACAAATCAAACAAACATCAAACACTATAGTGTGCAGTAAAATTGGACTAACTTGTTCCCTAGTTAGCTCACACACAACTCAGTAGATCATCTAGGAAGTTTAACTAAGGACTAGCACCCCTGTGAGCTTGCCATTGCCATCAATGTTGAACAGCCGAGCACCCCCTTGTCACCCCATTGTGGACAGCAGGCTAGATGAAGAACTAGCCGTGCCAACCTTGTCTGGGAGGCAGCCCACCGTTGACTGCCACTACCTGTCCCAGCCGCGAGCGTTGCCAAGCCCTGGACCACGAGCACAAGCCGCGCCCAGACCGCCAGAGACCATGCCGAGCATGCGCCAGAGCATCACCCTCGACCATCACCCACAGACCGCGCGCCGCCCTCGCCGCGTGCATACACAATACCCACCGACTCAGGAGACCACCAGACATCCCCGTTTGCCGCCCCGTGCCGCACAGCCACCGCCCGCCGTCGAAGACGCCGCCTCTGCCGCCCAGAGCACCGCCCGTTCCAGACCAAACGACACCGCCCCATGCCTCGAGAACATGTCGTTGAGCATCGCCAGGAGACACCGCACCGTCCCCTACCCTTGCCCATGCCATTAACCGTCTGTAACCTCGCCCCCGACGAGCTCACCGTGCGCCCCGACGGTCCCCTCGCTCGACTATAAATAGAGGCCACCCCCGCACGATTTCTTCACACCATATCACTCCCCTCTCCTCACTGATCGTGCCACACCGTTCTCAGAGCAAGGCAAGAACCACCTCGCCGGAATTTCACCGGAGCTCGCCGCCTCTAGAGAAGAAGGGAGCCAGCGATTGGAGCCGCCCCAGGAGCAGCCACCGGTACCAGGAGATTCGTCGTCGTCGACTTCGTCGTTCGCCCGCCTCGCCGACCCTCGCCAGTACCCCGGTGAGCCCCCAGCAACCCTCACTGGCCGCGCTAGGTTTCGTTCTCGCCGGAGTTGTCTCGCGTCGACGATGACTCCCAGCCGTTGGATTAGAACTAGATCGAACGATCCACGTCGCCTCATACCGCTTCGCCAGCCCCGTGTCACTGACGAGTGGGGACACATACTTAAGCAGCCCGCAGGAGCACTGCGCTTAGCAGGCCGGCCCAGTAACTTTTCTCGCGCAGCCCAGTTATTCAAATTAAACCTTTTTCTATTTCAATTTAAACACACTTCTGTACCCAACTTCAAAAATCAACCCAGATCGATTCATTGCACCAAATTGAATGAAACCAATTTTGTTGGAAAGTTCTGTGAATGCTGAATCCAAGCCCGTTGGATTCAAGTCATTTGGATCTATAGATCACCCATGGTAAAAATAACAAGGCAGAAGCTTTTCTGCATTCAAACATTTTTCAAATTTAAACCATAATAGCTTTTGAGTTGATTCCAACTCTCAAAAATCACATTTAACCATACCTTTCAGAATATATAAAAATATATAGGTTTACTTGCAGAAATAATGTTCAAGTAATAAAAGAATGCTACATAAGCATTTCTAGCCACTTTAATTAATTAAAATAAAAGGGTAAAACCTTATTAAACTGTGACACCACTTTAAATCACATTTCCATGGACTACAATATGTGGTGATGACATGTGTCAACATGATCCCATGTTTGGTTTGGAGAATATTAAATCTTAAGTAGTTTTTCAATGAGTAGAAATTACTTTTCTAAAAATAAAAGGAATTAAATCAAGCCTTAACCTTGTAATGTTAGAGATGATGATAGATCATCTATAGGACCCTTGTGTGTGATGATTGCAAGTAGTTAAGTATTGTTTGGTGATTGTGTACCTCGTATTTATTCATAGACCCTAGTACCGACCAAGGATACGAGGAGGAAGGAGGATACTACGAAGAAGAAGCCGAGGAGAACTTCAACCACTTGTCCGCACAAGGCAAGCCTAATACTACTAGTGAATGTGCAAGCTAACCCTTGCAAGCTTATACTGATATTGATGCAAGCTGATACTATACCTATGCAAGCTAACCCTTGCAAGATACCCTACTGATGCAACAAACCCATACTTGTTCTATGACTACTATATGCCTTAAGCATATGTGATCACACCCACTTGATAAACCAATCCTAGTTTTACTTACAAGCTTCTTACTTTATTTCTTTATCAAAGTTTACTGAGAGTTTACTTAAGTGACTTTAGATACTAGAAAGATATTTGAAGGTTGCAAAAAGAGCATAAAATTTGGCCTAAGTTAGAAACCTTGACATCAGCCTGAGACATAAGGTTGTACTTAGTTGAAACTCCACTAGTTACCACCCCTCATCAGTACTACCCCCACCTGTATTTTCTAGTGCTAAGCATAAAACTTGATCAACCTTTAGATGGGAATACTTGGTGGAAAAATGGTTATGAAAACCTTGGAATGATGGATCATTCTATTGAAATGTTTTGGACATGTGTTTCCAAGCACTTGAGGATTTTGGTGATGAAAATGTTGAGGCATGAGCCTTAGCCCTTTATAAAACTGATGGTTGTCTGGATGCGATACCATTCCAATTTTATCGTACAACCACAATACCCGAAGATTGGGTAGGGCTTGACTGGAAACTTAAATTCCTTAGTATTAGTTCCCTCACAGCCAAGGTCTGAGCTGAGGCTACCTTGTGAAGATTGTCCACCTGTGCAGTACCCAAGATGACAGTTGGTCATGGTTGGGAGGCCAAACTCACAGGAGAGGTGCTTATACTAGGGCGTGTAATTGAAAGGTTAGGATTGATTATCCGTATACTGAGTATGGTAAATTCAGGATTTGTTCCTGACGGATGTATCGAATGTTGTGGTGAAAGTGTACAATCTCTACAGAGTGTCAAACTATTCGAATAGCCGCGTCCGCGGTTATGGACAGTTGGAGTGGCCATACTGTTCCCCCGTCAGACTTTTCAACGTGACCTGTGAAATGAATTAAGATTTTGACTTGACCACAACAGAGTTGTGATATGAAATACAAGTTCCCACTTAGGAATTATAAAATTGTGACTAGCTTTGGAACCTAGTAGAGATAAATCTGGCTTTTGCAAAACAACCCTAGAGCCTAGTGTCCTATTATCCAAAACCCCCTTTTACCTGTTAGTATTAGTTTGCGAGTACTTAAAGAGTACTCATGGCTTTGTCCCTGGCTATTCCCATGGCCGGACTATGAAGAGGAGTACCTAGAAGATGGACCCCAGGAAGGTTACGACAACTAGGATCATCTCCCATCGTCAGCATTGCCTGTGACCCCGAAGATGGAGCTTCGCCTATGCTACCGTTATTATTACGTATTCCGCTACTTGATGTTGTATTAAGGACTGGATCATGAGATCCCTATTTATGTAAGAACTTATGTATCGTTTGTAATGGATGGTGTACTATGGTATCCAATTCTGTTATGTCTCGCAAAAATGGTAAGCCTGGGATTGCGATGTATGGCATAACAGGCATCTAGGATTGAAAAATCCGGGTGTTGACAGAACATCACCCTGAGAGGGAAGCCACATGGGAGAAAGAAGAGGATTTAAGAAAAACTTATCCAGAAATATTCAGGTACATCTCCAACAATCTTCGGGATGAAGTTTAATTTAAGGGGGGAAGTCTGTAACATCCCAGCATTTAGTAACCTAACGAAGGGTAGATTTAGTATTATGTATTGTTGCATGCATCTATTTGTGAAAAAGTGGGTAAAATTTTCGCCAAATAAAATCTTAAGTGATTAATGTTTCTTTCTTACTTTAAGATTAGGTTTAGACTTAAAGTAGGATTGTTATAAACTTTTATGTGATCTTAAAAGAATTATGTGTGTTTTGAAAGGGGTTTGTTAAAAACTTAAGTGTTTGTATAATAATTTAAATGATTTAGATATAAGATTTGAATCTTAAATTAATTAAGATATAGGTGGTATAAATTAAATCACAAACAATAGAAATTATGAAATTCATTTTCATATTATAAAGACATAAACAAGATACAATAGAATAAAGAATAAGAATCTTCTTTATTAGAAATAACATAATCTTTATTACAATTGAATAAAATAAAGATTACATGAACTATAAAAAAAATTACAAAGGATTAAGAAAATTACATCTACTAAATATCCTATATCTAAAACCTAAACTAAATCTTCATCTTTATCCTTGAACCTGCAAAACAAGGATTAAACAGAAATAAAACAAGATTAGTGTTAGTATGTATTTCTCTCAGATATGTCAGTGAGGTGCACTTGACAATCTCATCATTGAGAAATGTTAAAGAGGGGCAAGTTTCACCAATATGAAAGATTTCATATTTCATAAATTCACAGCCAGAACGCAAAGGACAGCCAAAAGGGATCAGTTCACCAGCCAAGGTAAAAGTAGATTGGTAATAGTAAGATCAAATTTTCTGAACCTATCCATATGTGCATAGCAGGCACACAGGCTGCACACACACAAGAATGCAAGGGTGTGCTGTCGACTGCACAAGCACAGCCAAATCAAACTAAACCAGAGCACGGCCGTGGGGAAGCACCCCAGTTCATTACCACATCACACCACACCACAACACAGCCAGGGTGAACATCAAGTAAACCAAGAATAGCAGCCAAACCAAACCACCAGATTAACCCAAACATCACCAAAATGGTGACATAAGGAGGAGGAAGAACCAGGTGGACAGCAAGGCCAAGCACAGGAGCTAGGAGGAGCAGGCTAGCTCCAGATCAAGCACAGAAGTCCAGCAAAACCAGATCAAGGTCATCACTAGCTTACTCCACAAATATCAGCTTTTCTGGTGAGTTTCATAAAACCTTCACATGATCTAATCATCTTATTTAGAGAAAGGCATGTGTTGCTTTACAAAACAAACCCTCAGAAGACACCCAAGTGGGGTGAATCCATCATAGGGATTTCTGAAAATCTAAAAGCAAACAGCAAGGTACCAGAATCCAACCAGAGCTCAGAGCAACATCCTTGCTCTGGTTGTTAAACCATATTATACAATTCAATCATATATATATACTTATGATCTATTTCTAGGCACATCTCTAAAGGAAGAGTAGCACCTTAGAAACAAATCTTTGGGAACCATAGGTTGATCAAGCTCACTATCATTTTTCCAAGCCATGATTCAATAAAGAATAGCTGGTACTACTACCAGGACTATCTAGATGAACCAACTAGATAAGATTTGAATCCCTAAGCCTCAGACCAACATCATTGGTCATAGGGAATTCAGATATGAGCATCTCTAGTTTTCAAAGCCAAGATTGTCTCAAGTATAAACTAACCAAATCCATGGTTTAGAATTAAACCTATGTACCATACATGATGGTGTCACAAGAACAATTCAATATGAATCAGGAAAAGCAAGAAATCATCCTAGATTCAGAAAATCAACTAACTAATCATTTTCCTATTAAAAACAGGAATCATAACTAGAATATTCCTATAATACACTTCACTATTTGAGATCATGAGGATCTCAATCCACATATTAATTTCCAAGCTTACAGCACTAGGACAGTAGCTGTATCTTATCATAATCATGATCATGAATCAAATAAACAGTGGAAAGCTATCAGATCATTAGCTTTACCAAGCATGGTTCCCATACAACCACATCATCTAAATCAGATGCAATACAAGCATCAAATCATCAAGTAAGACACCAAAAACACCATACATCAGATTAACCAACAAGCATCAGGCCAATAAGCATTAAGTATGGGTACAAACCATCTAAACATGAATCAATTCCTCCAGTACATGAACAAGCACATCACAGAAAACCTAAAGGGATAATCATCTTAATCTGAATCAGACAGTAGCCAGGGAGGACACTGCTAACATCTAGCATCGAATCAACAAGAACAGAGAGCATAAGGAGAGGGGAATCAACTCACCATAGGTCCTCGCTGAAGGATAGAAGAGGAAGCATAGGGGCCGACGGCCATGGCGACACGGGGAGCACCCTAGAGGGGGCGCTGCAACCCGCACGGTGCCACGGCAACGACCCTGATCACACCTGGAGGTGCAGAGCATCAGCTCAACGCATGACGACCACAGCCGCACTTGAATCCATGCCAATCCCCAAACCCTAGGGTTCGGGACAGCATCGATCCATCGCAGGAGAGCCCTAGGCTCGAATCCAATCAGATAGAACGAATGGGCGTCGTCGACAACCCCCTACTACACCACGGCGGTGACCAGAATAGCCAACGGCGGCAGGAATCGCCGGTGGCGGCATCGCCGGCCACGAGGTCGGGTCAGAGGAGGAGAAGATGAACTTGCGAGAGAGAGAGAGGGAGAGGCAGTGAGCAATGGGCTGAGCTGGGCCAAACCCTTTGGGGTGGCTCTTTTGTCTAATATTAGTGGGCCAACAGGGCCCAATAAAAATAACTAGCCCAGAAATAATTTTAGGCCTGTTTTAATAAAAAGAAAAAGACCAAAATACCCCTAGACTTAATAAAATCCTAGAAAATAAAATAATAATCCAAAAATTATAAATAAAATATTTTTTGATTCACAATAATCCATTCTGTCCAAATAAAATAAAGTATTAAAATTTGTACATTCAAATTTTCATAAGAATTTTGTAATTTCAATATTCCTTATGAAATTTTACAAAATCATTGAAAGGTGATAAAAATAAATAAAAATCACCTTCATTATCTATTAATATTATAGTATTTTTGTAAAATACTAAATAAATATTTTGTAATAATATTAAGGTATATTTAATAATTCCTAAAAGGAATTATTAAATCAATAAAAGTCAAATAAAATAAAATAATTCAATATATGTTATAAAATATTAAAAAGTAATATTTATAAATCCTTTATTAGAAAAAAAGGGAAGAAATTTTTAGGGTAAATGCATAATGCATTACATTACTTGCATAATCATTTTGCTTCTTCAAATATTGTCCTTACCGGGCAATAATGATGTTTTTGTAGAACTAGAAGTTCGAGGTCCAGTGTAAGCGTAAGACTTCACTACCTTGCCATCACAAGGCAAGTTCATCACTTGCTCATATCCTTTGAAGAGTCTTTATCAAAGTATTTGCAAATTGTGTGTTATCATATATGCTATAAAAGAAAGAAAATATTATTTTCCCAAATAAAGAAATTATGGATATCATCCTAAGTGGTGATATGATGGAGCAATAGAACTTAGAGTTCTAATTGCAACAATGATGATCAAGTAGGAACTTAATAACCCCTGATATCAGTGATTCTAGCGCCGTATATTACAAGTTAGCCATGAGATTTGGAATGGGACAAAGAAGTCAGTTGTATCTTCTTCCTCTCGCATGAAGCCGGATGTGCAGGTCGTGGCTGTTATCCTCGTAGGTTGGATATTAATTGGTAATTCGTAGAGGATATGGAGCATATGGGTGGGAACCCTCAACGTCCCACGATAGTTCTGGCATCTAACGGTTTGTACAAACCATTGCCGTAATTCATTATGTGGGCATGGTGTACACCAAGGAGGCATGCAAGGTCACGAAGGGGGCAGTGATTGGCTTGGACCAACTACTAGGCCCCACATCATGGAATTGTGGACGAGAAAGTACGCCCGGTTGTGCAACAAGGAGTTGATCTCTCATGGGTAAAGTAAACGCACCTCTATAGAGTGTAAGAACTGTAACTTGTTACTCCCTGTTCTGGGAAGGAGCTATGAACGCAGCAGGAAAGGAACTCCATGAAAGTTCTAGTCAACCTGTGAAGGCTGATTGTCATAGTTTTTCAGAATAAAATCAATCTTTGAAGAAAGATTTACAAAAACTGCATAGTGCCAAGGATTTATAATCCGAGGTGGTAGATAGAGCATCAAACTTCCCACCTTGCATATAATGAACTTGTTGGGTAACGCTGTTACTCATTCTTTCCTTTGATCCCTTGCTTAGACTCTGAGGATTCCGAAGACGTGCCAATGTATGCAGCTGAATGCCAAGAAGACGTGTTCTACGAGGAACCTGATCTATCCGGAAGAGTTGAAGGCGTGGACTACGAGATCCGTTACAGTGTCGATGAGAACGAGTCCACTTAAGAGTCTAGTTAGTAGTAACCAACAAGAGCCGAACAACATGAACTTTATAAAATAAGTTGTTGAGCCCCACTCCTAGTCGGAGTTGTTACTTTTAAATTTCCGCTGAACATCTTATATTTTGGTTTGTAAGTTGGATCTTTTGGAAGTCTTGAACTTCTGGTATTGTAATAATAATAATATGTGTACCTTTGTAATATGGAGCCGCAATGTTTCTGTTGTACCACTCTGAGGGATGTGATATTTACGGAACGGTGTTATGTGGATGTCATGTCAACGACTATAGTGTATTACACACGCAGTGGTATGCTGGGTCACCGCAAATATCACATAAACCATAATAGCTATGACTACCAATTCTAACAGAAAGCACAGGGACACTAGCTTTTCTAACTTTCTTAGGATGAGAAACAATATTAGTGGCGTCTTCATAGAAGACAATATGCTCATCCTCTATATTTCTAGTGACAAGATCTTTGATACGTCAGAAACGTATCTATAATTTTTGATGCTCCATGCTTGTTTAGTATCTACTTTGATTTACTTGTCTACACTTTGAGGTGCTTTTTACATGTTTTCTGGTACTAACCTATTAACAAGTTGCAACAGTGCCAGATGCATGTTTTTTGCTGATTTTGGTTTCAGAAAAATTAGTAAAGAAATATTCTCAGAATTGGACGGGACAAACATCAAAGTCAATTACTGTGGTGACCCAGCATACCACTGCATGATGTAGTATACTATAGTCATTGACATAACACCAATGAAACACCGTTCACTAGTATTACATCCGTCAGAATGGCACAACAGAAACACAGCGGGTCCAATACATGGCTTAAAGGTTACAACTCACTCTTTTACATAAAATTTAGAGAAGACTTTAGGTTCAAGAGAGATAAAGACTTCTTATGGATAAGAATCAAAAATAAACAACGCAAGAACGATTATACTATCAAGTCTAATATTCATACTAAGAGGTTGGCATTGCTGTTATTGCAACGCACTACAAAAATAGGTTCTTTGGATAGAGATAATATTCATATCTAGTGAGTAACTTTCGTCTTCACTTGAGTTGAGGTATATGTTGTCTTCATTGTCTTCATTGAAGAGCTTTAGCTGGTCTTGATAAGTCCTGGAGCATATCTTGATGCAGGCATCGTTTTAATGGCTTTAGAATCTAGCAAGGGTTAAGAAGATACTTTGAGTACGAGCATACTCAGCAAATTCAGAAAAGGAGTGTTTGATGCACTATAACTACAGCCACAGACCATAGGTCGTAGGCAATGCAAGTTTTCATAAACATTTCTTCAAAGGTTGCTTTTATTCTGAAAAGCTATGTCCGTTAGCCTTCACGGGTTTACCAGAACTTTCATGGAGTTCCTTTCCCGCCGCGTTCGCAGCTCCTTCCCGGAATAGGGAGTAACAAGCTACAGTTCTTACACTCTGCAGAGGTGCGTTACTTTACCCATGAGAGATCAACTCTTTGTTGCACAACCGGGCAGCTTATTCCCGTCCACAATTCCATGATGTGGGGCCCAGAAGATGATCCAAGCCAATCACTGCCCCCTTCGCGACCTCGCATGCCTCCTTGGTGTACACCATGCCCACATAAAGAATTACGGCAATGGTTTGCACAAACCATTAGATGTCAGAACTATCGTGGGACGTTGAGGGTTCCCACCCATATGCTGCATATCCTCTACGAATTACCAATTAATATGCACACTACGAGGATAACAGCCACGACCTGCACATCCGGCTTCATGCGAGAGGAAGAAGATATAGCTGACTTCTCCATCCCATTCCAAATATCATGGTCAACGCGTAATATACGATGCAAGAATCACTGTCGACATTGGTTGTTAAGTCCTAGGTGATATAGTTCTGAACAGTGGTATTCCATCTGTCAGATTTAATAGATTAACTGATCACCCTAGATCAGTAATCAATAGTGCTCATTATTATTGAAAATAGTGTTTTCTGACCTTTTTCAAATGCAGGTGAAGACAACACTGGATTTGTAAAATACTTTATAGAAAATAAACAAAGGACATGAGCAAGTGTGAACTTGCCTTTTGTGATTGCAAGATTATGCACTCACGGCCTTCGAGTCGGTGTATAAGATCCAAAATCTAAAATCAGCATCATTGGTCCGGTAAGGACTAATGTTTAAAGAAGCAATATGCGTTTATGCATAAGTAATGTGATGCATGTTCTAAGCACAAATCCCGAGAATAACGTTGTCCTAGGGTTTGGATTCTGGAAATGGTTACTTTGTAATGTGTGGTCCTTTTAGATAAGTTTCATAATTGTACTTTTGTTAGAGTTTATGAGTGGTTGCAGACAGCACATATGTATGAGGAAAGTATACATACTTATGACATACTAGTTAGGATTACTTATACAAGGTTTCTTATTTAAAGTGGCAAAAAGGATAACCTTAGAAGAAAAGGTTTCTCTTCTAAGGTCTAAACAAACTTTGTGGTTAGTTAGTGGTGGTTAATGTTATTTGTTTACTCAAATGGTTTGGCTTGAGTTGCTTTATAGTTTAACTACTTCAGACCAAATTTAACTATAAAACATATAATAATGCTTAAGTGTTATATTAAGATTCTATAGACTAAAGTTAACTTTAAAGTATAGATAGTTTTGAAAGTATCGTACTTATACATTGGTATCTTGTATATCTGAAATGTGTTCTTTAAGTTACTTAAGAATGTTTACTCTGCTACTTGAGTAATGGTTTCTTGATTTGAGTATGGAGTAATACCATTTATCTTTTATAGATAAGTGAGTATAGTTTATAAATCCAACATAATGTTACTTAACTACTTATGGATTTATATAGTGTTGTAGTAGTTTTTGTAATTTGGTGATTAATATGGTTTAGAAAAGATTTGATTGTTCACAAGTTGTTTTTTAAGGATTTTATTATTTGTGGAATTCTTTTTAGAGATAATCTTCATTTAAGGTTGTAGATTCTTCTAAAATAAGAACATTTATAATTTTTTAAACCATTATGGCATTATACTATTAATATTTAAGACTAATACTATTTATTAGGCTTATTTAACTCATTTTAGGAATATTAATAAAGTTTATTTATCTTTATATGAATTATTAATGAAGTAACTAAGTTTAAATTTGAGTTATTAAAATATTTTTTTTATTTACCTCAAAAGGAGATTATTAGATTTTTAACATGTAAATAATTTTTTTGTGATCATTTTGGTATATCATATTTATTTTTGTGATTTATAAACAATAAGATATGATTTTTATAATTCTTATTACTTTATAATGACTTAATAAATAATAAATATTTAATTAAGTGAAATAATAATACATGATTATAGTTTTAAATTAGAATTCTTATTTTTCTAAGATTTTTGGTATGTTATTTCTATTATTAATATTTATTATTATAAAAATATGAATTATTAAAGTTTTATTACTTATAAAACTTTTATTAAATAATATTTATTTAAATAATCATCATAATAATATTTGATAATAAGTTTAAGTTGTAGATTTTATTTTTCTACAAATTTTCATATATTATACACATTTTTCTGAATTATAAATCAAAAGTTATTAATTAAACAAGATTTTATCATTTATTTGATTTCTGGAATATTATTAATTGAATTGATAACATTTTATTTATTTCTTAACAGAAAAATACTTTTTATACCACGTCTAGAGCTAGCCCCAGACACTGACTAGTGGGCCACTATCCACCTCAGCTCTCAGGGTTAGAAATGCATTAGTTACTGACCCCGTCTTTACCCCTAGTCGATGACATATGGGCCCTAGGCTAGGTCATCAGCCACGTGAGCAAAGACCAGTCAAACTAGCTGACGTGGTGCGATCATGACGTAACGATGGCGTCAGCATCACCACCGTCGTTGGTGAGTGGTCACCGGCGACGATCTACGGCACCCTAGCAAGCGAGATAAGACTAGTTCGAACAAGCGCAACCTACTGAACCTAATAGTGGCAGCGCCGCCCGGAAATGGTCATCGGAGCTTCAGCTCCGACGAGCTCCGGCGGTGGACGACGGTGGCTTACGGTGAATCGGCGATTTACAATGAGATCAGACGATTCGAGGATGCTGGAGGGTTCGGGAACTCACCCTGATGATGATTGAGTGGTCGGCAAGGACAGGCGCGTTCAGAATCGAGCTTTCCAGCAAGGATTCCGACGAACTGCTGCAAAGAGGAATGGCAAAATTCACTCGCTCTGGTGCTTCCCCTGATGCAAGATTCCACCCCGAGGATCTACGGAGGAAGACACTTCTCCATGACGGCTCGGAAT
Source organism: Avena sativa (assembly GCA_916181665.1). Classification (NCBI taxonomy): domain Eukaryota; kingdom Viridiplantae; phylum Streptophyta; class Magnoliopsida; order Poales; family Poaceae; genus Avena; species Avena sativa. The sequence goes on from OV702294.1 coordinate 98,008,091, forward strand.
GGTGTGGGGAGACGTGGTTCGCGGGCGAGAGGTGGCTCCGATGAGCTAGGGTTTCGGCCTCGTTCATATCTGAGAGGATAAGGAGGAATTGGAGATAAGGATTGAGGCAGGGCGTCGCAGTGGCCTTCTTATCCCCTCATGTCAACGAAGCCGAGTATCTTGGCGCAACGACGACGATGACAGCATCGGGCGGCGGCGAGCTCCGCCAGCGAGCTGTCTGTGTGCGTGACGATGACGACGATGGTCGTTTTGTGGATAACCCCCTGGCAATTCTTTTGGCTCAACCCGCGGTCCTCTCCTGATCCCACTTGTCAGTCACAGACGAAAAAGGACTGGGCTGGTACTAGGCTGTTGTGGGATGCACATAGGCGTCAGATAGGTGTAAGTGTGTTGGGCTGCGGCCAGGTTTGGTTTTTATTTGTTTTATCCTTTTTTTATTTTCTATTTTCTTATTCAGATTTGAATTTTATTTAGATTTTGAACCTTTCTTTGTATAATTTGTTTGCTAGATATTTACAACAATACAAAAAATATACCTAGTCTCATTTGTGAATTTTTTATTATATCCTCTTTTTCTATTTCTTTTATTTACTTAATGTGGACCCCCTTGTTAACATTTTATATAAACTTTTCTTATTATTTTTCTTTCCTTATTTTAGTTAGGGATTTCTTGAGTAATATATTCTTATTTGTTTATAACTCAACTTTAGTGAGCTCATAGTTTGAATAGAAACTTTATATATATGTATAATGATTCTATACCATTATTTGATGCATGAAATATAAAGACATTGATATGGTGATTATTACTCCCATTAATTTGGAAAATGGCAATGTATGTGATAAACAAAGAAGTTTATGGTTTTGAATTATGAGTACTACCCTTGGCTTTAGGGTTTTGTATAAGCTTAGATTCCTTTTAAGATTTAAGATTTAATAACTAAGTATATTGCCTTATGTATATAGTATTGGATGAAATCTCCCTTTTAAATAGAAAATTATAATTAGAGTGTTTTATAGAAGTAAACTATAAAAATATACTTAGGCACATATAGTGATAATGGTTGAAATTAACATAGATATGCTTATGTAATTTGTTATAGGGAAATATTTCTGTAAAGTGTTATAAGCATCAGATGATGGATCAACAGTATGAGATGGATATTGTGTTTGATTTCAGATGTAGAGTTGATTGCTTAACCAGATTAAAATAGGAAAATGATTTATACATATAATTATATTTCAAATCTTGGATCTCTAATTAAGGAATTCCTTTCCTAGATATAATGCTTCTTCCTATCCATCATCATGATTAACATGATGAGCTTTACTCATTTAAATCTTCTTATTCATATATCATTCCTCTAAACTCATGAATGAATCCAATGAGTTTGATACTAAAATAGTTCATAACTTCTTCATATCCATGCTTGATTGCACCTACTATTCTATTGTTGATAAACTTCCATCTAACCAGTAGTTCCTTCAACTTCACTCACAATCTTCCTTAATTTTCTATCACTGATCTTTCTCTAAGGTTGATTATCTTTTAAAATGAATAACACTACTTCTATAACTCTATGGCATTATGTTGATAATACTACCTTGTCCCTACTTAACTCCAATATCCCATACTCCAACCCCACATTATGTTAGTATGAATTGTCATGGCTAATCTAGAATAATGATCTAGACTAGGGTTTAATTATGTTTTATCCACCAATGTCCCTTATACAGAGTATAAGCATATTCCACCTTGGTGACAAAAACGTGATCATTAGAATCCTTTGATCATTATGGCTTAGGTTTCTAGTTGGCTAATCAAGGCCATTATCAATACAACCTTGTAGTTGTATTGAAATTATCTTCTGGTTAGCTCTATTGGATTAACAGATATAATTCATTAACTATACCTACTTGATCCAATAGGACTACTCCTAGTAACTATCTCCAGACTTTTCATCCTTGCAATCTTCTTTTCTATCAAGGAAGGATTTAGCTCCATCAACTATCTTATTGATTGGATTCTTTTCAATCATTCTTATCAAATAAATGACATCTAAAACTAGCATCACTATTTACCTCTTCTTAGTTGTTTCTTTGTAGACACTTTTTTGTAAGTTGTGTTATGATCAAATACTTGATATGTTGGGAATGGATGAATCAATAGTTGACTTCTCAACATTGATTAACGACAAATATTGAAATATAACTCAATAGGGATGATAAGGATTGATATGGAAAGAAAGGTATAGCTGAATGATCTAAACTCAATTTCTTTCCTACTCAATATTGCTTAAGAAGTAGGGTTAGACCTTACCATGATTCTCAGGTATATGCAGATGAGATTAAGATATAGTGGTTACATTCTTATTATTTGTTTTATATCCTTAACTTGGTATTTATGAGTGATTATAATGAATACTATAACATGTTCACCTAATGATTAAGTATAATTCACATTGTATTAGGGTTTAACTTATAGTACATTTGATCTACCCTTAGATCAAATCTCTCTTACCCAAAATGAGATTTTAACAACGGTCTTATTGAAACTTATCGCAGTCAACTTGATGATCTACTTCAATTCCATCAAGCTAACAGAAGCTTCAATCACTTTGATAAGTTTTGTTTAAAAGCGCGAAAATTATTCGGATTTTCTGGGTTCAGCTTATTTCTAGGCTCCAATGTTGGGATGTTACAATAACTTTTGATGTGGAACAAGAAGTTCAGAGGGGAGCCGGAAAGGTAGGCCAGGGTGGCCAGACCCACCCTAGGCGCGGGTGGGCCCTGCCCCGCTCCTGGGAGGGGTGTGGGGCCCCTGGCCACCGCCTCGGCCTCCCCCTTCGCCTATAAGAAGCCCCCGATGCATAAACCCTAATCACCTGATCAAATATCCACGAAACAGTATGTAGCCGCCGCCACCATTGTCCCTAGATCGGGGGGATCTAAAGTTCTTCCCGGCACCCTGCCGGAGGGGAGATCATCCCGGAGTCCTTCTCTCCGGTATGATGCATGAGTAGTTCCACCTTGGACTATGGGTCCTTGTAGTAGCTAGATGGTTTCATCTCTTCCTTTGTGCTTTCATGTATAGATCTTGTGAGCTCCGTTCATGATCAAGATCTAATCTATTTGTAATCATGCATGTTGTGTTTGCGGGGATCCGATAGATATTGAGATTATTATGTTGGTTTGACTAATGGTTTTGTCTTTATGATTCTATCATGTCTGTGTTGTTTGTAATCTTGTATACTCTCTGTTGTTAGTAGCTATATTGGCCAAGTAGTTGCTAGTGACTCCAAGAGGGGGTATTTATGCTCAATAGTGGGTTCATGCCTCTAGTTTCCAAGGGAAGTGACAATAATATCTTCGGTTGTAGATGTGATGTTGCTACTAGGGATAAAACAACGGTCTCTTGTTCATGGAACATGTGGACTGTTTACCTTACACACTTTGCTTAAAGCAGTTGTCTGTTGCTTGCAACTTAATACTGGAGGGGGTTCGGATGATAACTTGAAGGTGGAATTCTAGTCATAGATGCAGTTGGATGGCGGTCTATGTTTCTTATTGTATTTCCCAATCGAATCTCATAGGATCTTTCTGACTAGTAATTGCATTGTTATGCCTTGCTCAGTTCCTGTCAATTCCCCTGCTGTAATTTGTTTACCCTTCATGCCATGTTGTTTATCTAAGGAGAGCACCTCTAGTGAACTATGGACCCCGGTCCAATCTTTACCATTGACACATCTTCCACTGATACTTGTTTACTTGTTGCAAACCATTACCTTCCACACCATACGTTTAATCCTTTGTTACAGCAAATCGGTGGGCTTGACAACCTCATTGATTCGTTGGGGAAAAATCTTGAGTTTGTGTTGTGTAGGTCTCTGTGTTGCTAGCAACACCTGTGTGATGTTTCCTTCCTCCTACAGATTCGACAACCTCGATTTCTTACTGAGGGAAACTTGCTGCTGTGCTGCTTCATACCTTGCTCTTGGGGTTTCCAACGAAGCGTCACACGGCAAGTGTTGGGCGCCATTAAGCTATTTTCTGGCGCCGTTTTCGGAGAGGCTAAGGACGGCTTCACTAGGGGAGTCCTTCACTTCCTTTCTCTTTACTTTGTTTTTAGTTTGCTTTGTTTCTTTTTCTTGGTTTTGTTTGCCTCTTTTAAAAAAAAAATTAGTCTAGTTTGGTTTCCTTTCTTTACTCAAAAACACAAAAAAATAGTTCCTGCTCTAGTTACCACCTTGCTCTAGCTCACCATGTTGTTCCCCAAGTTTGCCCTAGAAGATCTTGCAATAGGTAGTGGCTCCATAATTGGGAAAGATAATATTGAAGAATTCTTTAGTTATGTTAGCAAGCATGAGGATATTGAGGATAGATCTATAGCTTGCTCCTAATTATGAGATTGCTGCATCTTCTTTAGTTCATATGTTGGAGGCTAGGTTTGTTAGCCTTAACCCCTTCATACAATTCTTGTTCCTAAAACTAAAAGAAGAAAAGAATGCTGAAAAGAGGGAATTCATCCTTGAAACTTTATTAAATGAATTCCATGATGTTGCTAGGGAAGCCAAAAAGGTATTTGAGCATTTCAATATGCTAGGCTCAAGTGTATATGTTGTGGGTATTTCTGGTAAAACTAAGCCTAAAGAAGAATTTAAGATACCCATACCCTTTAAGCTTGTTGGAATGCATGAAGCCTTTGAAAAGAATTTTGATTGGATTGCTCCTGAAAATCTTTTTGATGAAAGTAGTAGACCAAAGAGATATGAGAAGGGATCCTCCAAAACCCATTTGGATGGGATACCTTTCATAGTTGAAGACTTTGCAAGTATTGATGTTAATGCTTCTTCATTTGAAAATACTAGATTCTTCTTGCTTCTTGTGCCTAACTTAAAGGCGCTAAAGAAAAGTACTTGTTGGAAGATAACCCAAGAGTTTACTTGAGTCTTGGAAGTTATTACTTCAGTAATGACCTATACTTATCCTTTTTGTTTGCTTTTTGTGCCAAGAATTACCTCTAATGAGAGGGAAGTAAGATTTGGGGAGTTGCTGTCCTGAAACAGATTTTTGTCCTCCACCAAAAAAATTCTTGAGGAGTATCTGTAACTCATATTGAGCTCAAATTTACGAATAAATCCCCCAGTATGTTAGCTAACTTTTGTTAGTTCAATACTTTTTGATTTGAGCAATAGAAGATATTCGAAAAAATCGGTTTCTACCTGTTGGTCTGTTTTGATAGATTTCTACCATTATTTGCATTTGCTTCTTATTGATTCCTTTTTGAGTTATTTTTGGGAAATTGAGCTTTTTGAAGGAGTTACTACAGTAGCTTGTGTTTTTAGTGAAAATCCTTGCTGTTCCAAAGCTTTGCCAGAGGTCTAATATCTTTTGAATACACTAATGTTGCTAATGAAGATTGTATGAAGTTTTGTATGAAGGAAAAATTTCAGGTGTAGAGAGAGAATGATGCAATGATATGAAGAATGGACAAAAGCTCAAGCTTGGGGATTCCACCACGGTGTCACCCCAAGAAATATCCAAGAGGTACAAGCGTCAAAGCTTGGGGATGCCCAAGGCATCCCCTTCTTCATCAATAAAAAGCTCAGGTCTGTCTAGACACTTTGTTTTTATTGTTTCATGCACAGTTGTGTTATTCTTCGAGCGTCTTAGTTTTAGTTTGCTTTGCTTAGGTTATTTACTTTGATTGAATAAAGTAGTTTGGACCCTCGTTCTCGCTGTGTTGTTTTGCAAATAAGTTTGCTTGGTGTTGGAAAGTAGTAGTAAGTTCTTGCTTGAAGTGCAAGAGGAGCTTGCATTGACTGTGACTTAGACTTTAGCATGACATGCTAGGTGTTGTTTTGGCATTATGCTTAGTGATTATTGTTGTAGCATGTCTTGTTCCAAACAATTGGGATTGCTTAGTGTGCCTTGAAGAAATTATGCGTTGTTTTAGCATGCAAAAGCATAGTATTGTGGTATTCTCCTTTGATGCTTTGCTTGGGTTGACTTGGAACATGCTCACACCATGTTATGACTATGACAAGTCACCATTAGCCTCTATGATCATTTAGTCCTTGACTTGTAGTACCATTCTATGCTTTGATTAGTAATATTTTGTTGCTCTGCGTGATTATGGCCATTATGCTCTCTTAGTTGGTTGCTCCCAGTCTTTTGCTAGCCTCCACTTGTATGAGTAAGTTATACTCATGCTTCCAACTCCCAAGAAACCAAGTTTTTCCAAAGTGTCCACTATAAACTCCTATGCATGGTGTGTTGCACCATTCCAAGTATATTCTTGTTTTCAGCTATCTTCCAATTAAAAACTATTTTGTTATGTGGAAACTTAGTGATTAAATCCCTCACGAACTTGATGGCACACTTTATATTCTTTGCCCCTAATAAACTTGAACTATTGTGACAGCTATGTTTTATATGCTTGCACTTATACGTTGGAATTAGCAGAACCATGCTGTCACGGGGAATGTTTTCAACATTGCACTTGTACTTTGTACTCAGTTGATATCATGCTATTTTGTCTATGGATGTCACCGGTGTGAAATAAAGAGGGAACTTGTAAGTCCATGGAGTAAGTACTCTGTGTTAGAGAAACGCCTCGGCCGCTAGCCTAAGCCATGCCTAATCATGGTGTAAACTTGCAGCATCACCATAGTGAGCTATCTATGAAGCATCCTCAATAAAAAGCTATGCTTATAGTAAATAAAAAGAATGCTGAGATGCACATTGTCTGCTTGCCTTGTCATTTTGGTTATGGAAAAGCTCATGTACCATGTGCAAGGGGTACCCCGTTGGCGGTTCTCTATGATATGCAAATACTTACAATGACAAGAACTTCCCTGTGACTGAAGTTCAGTATGCATGAGGTGTGGCCCTCGTATTCAAGGGACTTGAGATTGTCAACTTATACTTCGTCAAGCATATACTCCATCTTTGTCACTTTAAACTTTAATCACTTCAAGATGCTTATGATAGGGGCAATGAGGGTTGAAATCTAACAAGTACCATAATTTTTGGAAGCTCTTTTTAAAACTTGTAATCCCTGCTTCCCTTACAAAAAGGCCTTTCTTCCACCATTATTGAGTCTCCACCTTCTACCTTTAGGCACCATTAAGAGAGCATAGTTGTCATTCTGTGTGAAGTGTTCCAAAGCTTATTGATTGATGCATATTGTGATATTACTTGTTCTTGTGCTATTTGTTTCTAGTCACCCTTGTGAACTTTGAAGGTGTCCTATGCATCTATTTGCTACTCTATGAGAGACAAGTTGGTTGCCACTATGCTATGGTTTCTGTATGTGAAACAAACAAACGTTTTTCAATGCATGTTATTCATGATCTTTGTTTGTAGCTTGTCATGTTGCATGCATAGTTACTATGTCCTATTTTTAGAACTCCATCTTTCATGCACATGTTTATAGTTCTTTGATCCCAGCTTTCAATGCTTGCAAATAGTTGGATCTTTATTGTAAGGGTGCATGTCACCTCAAAAATTATTCTGTTTATCACTTACCTACTCGAGGACGAGCAGGAGTTAAGCTTGGGAATGTTGATACGTCGGAAACGTATCTATAATTTTTGATGCTCCATGCTTGTTTAGTATCTACTTTGCTTTACTTGTCTACACTTTGAGGTGCTTTTTACATGTTTTCTGGTACTAACCTATTAACAAGTTGCAACAGTGCCAGATGCCTGTTTTCTGCTGTTTTTGGTTTTAGAAAAGTTAGTAAAGAAATAGTCTCGGAATTGGACGGGACAAACGTCAAAGTCAATTACTTTCCGTGGGGAACAAGAAGTCCAGAGGGGAGCCGGAGAGGCCGGCCAGGGCGGCCAGACCCACCCTAGGCGTGGGTGGGCCCTGCTCCGCGCCTGGGAGGGGTGTGGGGCCCCTGGTCGCCGCCTCGGCCTCCCCCTTTGCCTATAAGGAGCCCCCGATGCAGAAACCCTAAGCACCCGATCAAATATCCACGAAACCATATGTAGCCACCGCCACCATTGTCCCTAGATCGGGGGGATCTGAAGTTCTTTCCGGCACCCTACCGGAGGGGAGATCATCCCGGAGTCCTTCTCTTCAGTATGATGCGTGAATAGTTCCACCTTGGATTATGAGTCCATGTAGTAGCTAGATGGTTTTATCTCTTCCTTTGTGCTTTCATGTATAGATTTTGTGAGCTCCGTTCATGATCAATATCTAATCTATTTGTAATCATGCATGTTGTGTTTGCAGGGATCCGATGGATATTGAGATTATTATGTTGGTTTGATTAATAGTTTTGTCTTTATGATTCTATCATGTCTGTGTTGTTTGTGATCTTGCATGCTCTCCGTTGTTACTAGCTATCTTGGCCAAATAGTTTCTAGTGACTCCAAGAGGGGGTATTTATGCTCGATAGTGGGTTCATGCCTCTAGTTTCCAAGGGAAGTGACAATAATCTCTTCGGTTGTAGATGTGTTGTTGCTACTAGGAAGAAAACAACGGTCTCTTGTTCATGGAACATGTGGACTGTTTACCTTATACACTTTGCTTAAATCAGTTGTCTATTGCTTGCAACTTAATACTGGAGGGGGTTCGGATGATAACCTGAAGGTGGACTTCTAGTCATAGATGCAGTTGGATGGCGGTCTATGTATCTTGTTGTATTGCCCAATCGAATATCATAGGATCTTTATGACTAGTAATTGCATTGTTATGCCTTGCTCAGTTCCTGTCAATTGCCCTGCTGTAATTTGTTTACCCTTCATGACATGTTGTTTATCTACGGAGAGCACCTCTAGTGAACTATGGAACCCGGTCCAATCTTTACCATTGATACATCTTCCACTGTTACTTGTTTACTTGCTCCAAACCATTACCTTCCACACCATGTGTTTAATCCTTTGTTACAGCAAACCGGTGGGCTTGACAACCTCACTGATTCGTTGGGGCAAAGTCTTGAGTTTGTGTTGTGCAGGTCTCCGCGTTGCTAGCAACACCTGTGTGACATTTCCTTCCTCCTACTGGTTCGATAACCTCGGTTTCTTACTGAGGGAAACTTGCTGTTGTGCTGCTTCATACCTTTCTCTTGGGTTTTCCAACGAAGCGTCCCACGACAAGTGTTGGGCGCCATCAAGCTTTCACAATAGTTACCACAAGCTCAATATCAATAAGCTCATCGGACCCTACGGTTTTCTTTGCACTTTTTCTAACCACATTAGCTATAATAGAATTCTCCCTTACCTTGGAAGGAAAAGGGATTTTCTCAACATAAGGTTCAGGAAAAATAGGATCAACAGTACAAACCTCTATGCTGGCAGGAACATGGGTAACAATGTCTTTATAAGGAGCATGGTACTTGTCCCACTCTTTCTTGGGAATTTCAATATAAGAGGCAAAGGCCTTAAAGCATTTTGCAAGAACTTGGGGATCAGGACCAAACTCATTGCTAATATCACGGAAGTCATCAGTTCCCATAAAAGATTTATTGCATTCATAATCTTATTTTATACCTGACTTTCTTCCTTTTTCATTCTCTCAAGCTTCAGTGTTATCTTGAATACGGTCTAAGAGATCCCATTTAGCTTCTTCCTTCATACATGTGAATGATCCAGCACAAGAAGCATCTAGTAAATCTTTATCATGAAGAGAAAGCCTAGCATAAAAGTTATTGAGAATAATATTGTTAGGGAGTTCATGAATAGGACATTTAAGCATTAGCAACTTCAATCACCCCCAATCTTGAGATGTACTCTATCCATCAAGAGTCCAAAAGTTATATATAAGATTTCTATCCTTATGAATTTCACTGGGAGGATAAAATTTAGAGTAAAAGAGAGATGCCATCTCCTCCTATTCCATGGATTGTCCATTCTTCAGCAGCTTATACCATTCTCCGGCTCTCCCTTTCAAGGATATGGAGAGTAACTTCTTCTTCACCTGTTCAGTTGTGATACCTGCACACTTAAACAACTCGCATAATTCATGGATAAAAAGCAAGTGATCACCAGGATGGACTGTTCCATCCCCTAAATAATAATTATCCATAACACAATCAACAATACTTGTAGGTATCTTAAAAGGATCTATCTCAACAAGTGGTGGTTCATCTACTACCCTAGCAGTGTGTAAGGTTCCCAACCTTTAATAAGGTAGAGATCCATGTGTTTACAATGCTAGTCCCTGGATCAATAGCTAGCATCCACAGTTAAGATGTAATATCAAGAAACAAAGGTCATAATACAACTTTATAACTAGGAATAACATAATTTATTACATCTTACATAGCTCATTTGGCTATCTCATTACAATGCAGCGGAATATAACATTAGCATGGGGTCCTTCATCTTCAAAGTGCCACAGGCAGACATGTTGGTTGTAGACTTGTAATCCTAATCATTAAACTTCACTAATATCAATCAAACCTGCAACATAACAAGTTACAGTCACAAGGGTCAATACATTTGAATTGTATTGGCAAGTGATACTATGGTAGTATAGTGGAGTCTATCATCTATATGCATTTGGCTAAGTGGAACTTAGGTTTGCTTTGCTCAAAATAGATTTTTCCTTAACATTTGAAAACACTAAGTTTTTGCTTGACAAAAATCACCCAAGGAACCACCAATAGAAATTGGTGAACCTTAAACCCTTGTTCAACCACAAGTTTTTAACTTAGAAATTTGGATGATGAGATTCTTGATAGCTTCCATGTCTTGATGCTCAAATTGTCCTTTACCAGGGACATGGCTAAGTACTTAGATTTTACACTCTGCAGAGGTGGTGCACTTTCCCCACAAGACTTGGTTTCACCAAGACAAGATCTTTCAGAAGCCTTCCCTTAGACCAAAATGGACGCGCTCCAACCTATCAATTCCCTACCACCAACTGTCCATTTGGCTAAGTTATTGCAACCTATATGATCCAGGCAGAGCCCATAATGCCAAGTGGTTGCACTTGAAGCTTCTCAACATTTGACATCTCAAATCTCTTTGTTCCTGGGTGGCCATCCACAAGTGAGATACACAAGGTTCACCAGTCCCCTGGCCTTATGTAACCACTCAACACAAACCATTCCTCCCCTTCCACCCAGGTGATTCATTCACTTAGTTGTTTTATTAAACAAAACACAAGTCCTCAGAATTAGAAATTTTTTCATAGTATGAATATATATTCCACCCTTGTTTCTATTAGCTAAGCTAAGTATGGTAGTAGTAGGAATCTTAACTTAGGAAAATTCTACTAAGGTTTCATCTACTAGGATTTCCCATAGCATGGTTTATACTTAGCAAAAATTCCATGCAAGTCCTACTTAGAAATATCACTAATGCATAGTGAAAATAATGGGACAAAAGTATGAAGCATCACTTGCCTTTTTTGTAGAGAGTATAGGTTCACTCCTTGATCTTTGCAATGTTCACTCACTTCAAATCACTACAATTCAATCAAGCAAACAATATTTCAATCTACCATTCAAGCAAATCATCACATAAAATAATAAAACAAAACAATGCATGCAAGCATGTAAGAGATTGTTTTATTTGTAAAAGTGGTTTCTAATGGGTCATAAACATTTGGAAACACTTATTGGTCATTTTATAAAGTGGCACAATCATTTATAAAATATTTCATTTCATAACCATTTTTAAACCAAGTCATTATTTTATGTGGTGAAGAAATACTTTTAATAAGGCAATAATCCATAGGTTTCACAAAATATGTTTTCAAACCATAAAACCTTGTGTTTAGGGTCAGAGAGTTTATTTCCAAAACATTCCTCAAAGGTTTTCTTCCAAAACCATTTTTACTAATTAAACCATATTTTTATTTGACTAGAAATGGTTTAAATCAAAGGTTTATTCTTTTATTTCTCCAAATACATTTTTGAAACCACAATTTGTTTCCTATGGTCACTAGGTTCAAAACACACCATTTGCCAAAGATTTTATCCTCAAAATCATTTTGGAATAAATTTTATATCCTAATCAAGCATACATAAGTTTCTGCAAAAACAAACATTTTACCAGAAGCTTTTTACTAAACAAAGTGCATGGTTGGCTAGGGCTTGTTTTTCTGAATCCATTGATATAAAGTTTGCAAAATTTGGACGTGTAGATTAAAAGTTACAGATTTTACAAAATGGAACATCTAATAGAACTATTCTGTTTTAATTCAAACGAGCTGGGACACGTGTCTTGTTTTAATTCGTCGATACCGTTTTGGTTGGATCAAGCACTGGGAGGCGTTGGATTTAAGTGGGATCTCACGGCTCAGAATCGAGCGTACCCTTTCAGTTAGTTTCTATCGCGAGCGTCAGATCCTAATCGAACGGTTCACATAAGCTAGTCACAGATGGGCGGCGCTGGCGGCGGCTGGTGGTGGCGGAGCGGTCAGACGGCGGCGGAGTCGACGCTACAGGAAGCGAGGGAGGAAGGGTATTGGCTCACCGAGATCGCCGTGGGGTGGGGAAGCTCAAGGTACTCGTGGTTGGTCAAGGGGCGCACTGGGGTTGCAGGAATTTCTCGTCGGAGTTGAGCTGTGCCTCGGGTGCGGTCAGACGTCGACGGGGGCGAGGCTACAAGGCGTGCCAAAGCAAAATAAAGGATGCGTTAGACGCGCACGGTATCAGGGAACATGCGTGCATCATCGAATAGCTTCGGGGCGGTCCGAGCTTACCAGGAAATCTCGCCGGAGGGAATGGCAGGCGGTGGCGCTACGGGTCGTCGTCATTGCCGATGTTCTGGGGCGCTCGGGAACGAGCCGGCGCTACGGGGAAGTTCGCCAGGAGATGGGGATCACGTCTGTGTGCTCGAGGAGGCAAGGGGCGGAGGATACTGGCCGGAATCGGCAATGAAAGCCGTCGGAGACAGTGAGGTTTGGAGGGGAAATTTGTGCATCCCGGTGGCTCCTGTGGGGTGTGGTCTGGGAAGAAGGAAGAGGGAAGCCTGGCGCTTATCACTGCATGGTCACGACGAGGGATTAACGCAGCATTAAGGCGAATTCAAGCAAGGAATTAAACGGCAGGAACGGCAGCGGCGTTAGGGGAAGAAGGGGTCGTCGCGGGTAGGGGAGAAAGCTGACAGGTGGGGCGTGTCTGTCCGCGTGAGAGAGAAAGGGGGAGTGGGGTCTACGCGTCAGTGTCTCCGCGGGTTCTTTTGCGAGTGAGGAAAAATGTTTCGGGGGAGGGGATAGGTGGGCTGGTTGGGCCTAGTTGGGCTGGCCGGCTGGGCTGGCTTGTTCTCTCCTTTTTTTTTTGTTCTGTTTGTTTTTCTTTTTCCATTTCTTTAATTCTGTTTTGATTTTGAACCACCAAGCAAACACTCATTTGAATTCAAACCTTTGCCAAATTTTGGGTAGGTTTAAATATTGATTAGTAGCACAATCTGATGTCAATTTTTGGAATTTACTTTATTCCATTTGGGGGTCTTTTTAATTAATAAAAAGGGCCCTTGTTTTAAATCAAATAGGATTTAATAATGTTTTTAATTTCCATTTGACTTCTGAATTCTTCCAAAATCTTTCAGTAATATTTGTTTACTTAAAAGGGTGTCAAATAATTCATCTTGAATTATTTGGAAAGTATTTTAATATGATCCATTAATCATTTAAGATTTGGTATTTGTTTTGATTTCAATGGAATTTTAATATGGTTTTAATTCTCTAAATTTTATTTGGAAGATTTATTTTATTTAAGTTAACTAAACAACTTTTATTACACTTGGGTAAATTCCAAATATCGTTTTCTCATGATTTAAAAGATCATTCTTATTAGAGATTTGTCTTTATTAAGATAGGGATAGAATGGTTAATGCCATTTTATTTTATTTTGGAAATTCTTTATCCTTTTTATTTTATTTGGATTTGGATTATAATCATTCCATTTGCTTAATAGATTTCGCCAAGATTTGATTTGGTCTTTAAACATTCTTTATTTAATATTTCTTTCTTTAACCTATAAAATCCATATCTTTTTATTTAGAGATCCAAACTTGGTGATTCCAATTTATAAAATCTTATTTGATATTTGATTAGCCTTTTAAATCTTTTTAGGATTATTTTCTCACCATTTTGTATGGATTTTAGATAAGTGCTTTATTAGTTTTGGAAATTTAATTTCCTTATCTTATTATATTCATAAGATTTTATTTATGGCTCCAATTTAAGTGATTCCAATTTATATGGTCTTATAATATTTCTATTTGTCTTTCTTGATCATTTGTAAATGTTTGTTGATAAGATTTTATATGGATCAAATCCATAGGCTTGGAGATAACTTGGAAATGGTTTTTATTCCATTAGGGTTTAGGGTTTGGATTTATTTTCCAAGTGTTTAAGTTTCCAGATACATTCATTGAGGAATGCAATTCACTTGATTTGGATTTTGTTAAATTCAAACTTTAATTAAAGTTTGTTCAAGATGGGATTTTAAGTTTCATTTAGAAACAAAAGTTTCTTTTCACCCTGATTTTCAACAAAAATTTATTTTGTTTATTTTATTTTTCACATTACAAGATTTGGAAAATCTTGGGATGTGACAGGCTACCACCCTTAAAATAAATCTCGTCCTGAGATTTGGGGAGGCTAGGGTTACAAGTTGGCTCAAAGCATCTAGGGTACTACCACCCTTAAAATTTTCCAACTAGATTACATATTGGCCTTCTTGGGATCTTGTTGAAATCTCTCTGGACAAACATCTGCATAGTGTCCTTTGTTTCCACACTTGAAACATGTGACAAGGCTGAGATCCTTCATAGGCTTTTTTATCTTGTGCTTCATCTTTTCTGGATAGTTGCTTGCATAATGTCCTTGGTTACCACAATTGTAACACGTGATAAGATTGAGTTCATCACGTATCTTCTGTGGGCAAGTTGCTACATAATGGCCTAGCTCTTTGCAGTTGTTGCACCACACTTGGCTAATCTCCTTATATTTCTATTTCTCTGGACATTCACTGGCATAGTGTCCCATTTATTTGCAATGACCACATTGCACATGGCTTTTATCCTTCTTTTTCTTGGGTTTCTCCAAAGCTAGGAGTGCTTCTAGTTCATGTTCTTCATATGTTATCTCATAGGTATGAATGTCTACTGGTCTCCTTGACCTTATATTACTCCTTGGATAATACATATGTCTCCTTTTTGGTCCTTTAAATTGGGTCATGTTGCTGGGAGGTACAAGCTGAGATTTTCCTTTGTCTTCATCCTTCTTGGTAGACTTGGCTCTTTCATGGTAGTCTGCAATCAGTTGTTGCACTCCACCTTGTTTCCTTTGTTCAACTATGGAATAGATGGGGCATTGGATAGGGACATGATTGTTTCCTTCACATAGGTAACAAGTAGCTTGGGATGTGGGGCATTGGTCAATTGGATGTTTCTCTTCACAGTTGGGGCATTGATCTCCATGCTCCTTGGAAGTGTGATCCTTGTCTCCACAAATATTACAAGCTTGGGTTCCTTCTAGAATAACATCTTTGTCATCCTTGTTGTCACAAACTCCTTGGGAAGAGTTTTCTCCCATGTTGATCATTTGAGTAGCCAATCCTTGCAACATTTGGGATTGAGTTTCCAAAACTTTTTGCATGGTTGGGTCTATCTCCTCGTTGTTGGCTAAAAACTAAGTTGTCACTTGGTTCAACTGGGTTTGTCTTGCAAGCAGTTGGTCTCTCATGTTGATCTCTTGGTTGTTGTTGTTGCCATCCTTGTTGTCTCTTGGAGAAGTCATCTGTTTGGGTTGGATTGGGATTAGAATAGGCAAAATATTTCTAAGGGAATAATTCTAATCACACACATCATAACTTTCACAAGCAATGTGCAAGCAATCACAAACAAACATTCCACTCAAACAACAAGTTTCAAGCATATTTTTAGGCAACCAAAAATATTTTTGTTACACCACATAAGTTGGTGGGCTTGTTTTAAACTAAATATGGTGGTCCATCTATATGGTTCACTTGAGATCTTTCCATCCTTCTTGGTTGATTCTTCTTGAACAAGATCTTTGCATCCTTGGGGAAAATTTCTTGTGTCTTGGTCACAAAACTTCAAAGTGATGATGGTTCCTTCTAGGTTGTGTTTCCTTAGTCTTCAAGTCTTAAGCAACATTTCTTGTCACACTTGTAGTCCTTAGTATTATTCAAGATTGAAAAATGTTGAAGATGTTGAAGTCATTAGAGTTGAAGATGTTGAAATCATTAGAGTTGATGAAGTCCTTTGCACATGGTGAAATCTTTGGCCATGGGGTAGGCTTGTCCATCAAGTTTCAAATAGAAGAGATGTAGAATCAAAACCAAAGTGGTTGAGGAAAGAGTTTACAAGATTGTTTGTAAATAAGTTTTGGAACAAATACATCTCCTATTTTTCTAAGGGGTTTTGTCCAATCCTAGGTTTACAAATCCTACAGGCAACACAATGCTTTGATACCATCTGTAAGGTTCCCAACCTTTAATAAGGTAGAGATCCCTGTGTTTACAATGCTAGTCCCTGGATCAATAGCTCGCATCCATAGTTAAGATGTAATATCAAGAAACAAAGGTCATAATACAACTTTATAACCAGGAATAACATAATTTATTACATCTTACATAGCTCATTTGGCTATCTCATTACAATGCAGCAGAATATCTATAAGCATGGGGTCCTTCATCTTCAAAGTGCCACAGGCAGACATGTTGGTTGTAGACTTGTAATCCTAATCAATAAACTTCACTAATATCAATCAAACCTGCAACATAACAAGTTACAGTCACAAGGGTCAATACATTTGAATTGTATTGGCAAGTGATACTATGGTAGTATAGTGGAGTCTATCATCTATATGCATTTGGCTAAGTGGAACTTAGGTTTGCTTTGCTCAAAATAGATTTTTCCTTAACATTTGAAAACACTAAGTTTTTGCTTGACAAAAATCACCCAAGGAACCACCAATAGAAATTGGTGAACCTTAAACCCTTGTTCAACCACAAGTTATTAACTTAGAAATTTGGATGATGAGATTCTTGATAGCTTCCATGTCTTGATGCTCAAATTGTCCTTTACCAGGGACATGGCTAAGTACTTAGATTTTACACTCTGCAGAGGTGGTGCACTTTCCCCACAAGACTTGGTTTCACCAAGACAAGATCTTTCAGAAGCCTTCCCTTAGACCAAAATGGACGCGCTCCAACCCCATCAATCCCCTACCACCAACTGTCCATTTGGCTAAGTTATTGCAACCTATATGATCCAGGCAGAGCCCATAATGCCAAGTGGTTGCACTTGAAGCTTCTCAACATTTGACATCTCAAATCTCTTTGTTCCTGGGTGGCCATCCACAAGTGAGATACACAAGGTTCACTAGTCCCCTGGCCTTATGTAACCACTCAACACAAACCATTCCTTCCCTTCCACCCAGGTGATTCATTCACTTAGTTGTTTTATTAAACAAAACACAAGTCCTCAGACTTAGAAATTTTCCATAGTATGTATATTCCACCCTTGTTTCTATTAGCTAAGCTAAGTATGATAGTAGTAGGAATCTTAACTTAGGAAAATTCTACTAAGGTTTCATCTACTAGGATTTCCCATAGCATGGTTTATACTTAGCAAAAATTCCATGCAAGTCCTACTTAGAAATATCACTAATGCATAGTGAAAATAATGGGACAAAAGTATGAAGCATCACTTGACTTTTTGGTAGAGAGTATAGGTTCACTCCTTGATCTTTGCAATGTTCACTCACTTCAAATCACTACAATTCAATCAAGCAAACAATATTTCAATCTACCATTCAAGCAAATCATCACATAAAATAATAAAATAAAACAAAACAAAACAATGCATGCAAGCATGCAAGAGATTGTTTTATTTGTAAAAGTGGTTCCTAATGGGTCATAAACATTTGGAAACACTTATTGGTCATTTTATAAAGTGGCACAATCATTTATAAAAGATTTCATTTCATAACCATTTTTAAACCAAGTCATTATTTTATGTGGTGAAGAAATACTTTTAATAAGGCAATAATCCATAGGTTTCACAAAATATGTTTTCAAACCATAAAACCTTGTGTTTAGGGTCAGAGAGTTTATTTCCAAAACATTCCTCAAAGGTTTTCTTCCAAAACCATTTTTACTAATTAAACCATATTTTTATTTGACTAGAAATGGTTTAAATCAAAGATTCATTCTTTTGTTTCTCCAAATACTTTTTTGAAACCACAATTTGTTTCCTATGGTCACTAGGTTCAAAACACACCATTTGCCAAAGATTTTATCCTCAAAATCATTTTGGAATAAATTTTATATCCTAATCAAGCATACATAAGTTTTTGCAAAAACAAACATTTTACCAGAAGCTTTTTACTAAACAAAGTGCATGGTTGGCTAGGGCTTGTTTTTCTGAATCCATTGATATAAAGTTTGCAAAATTTGGACGTGTAGATTAAAAGTTACAGATTTTACAAAATGGAACATCTAATAGAACTATTTTGTTTTAATTCAAACGAGCTGGGACACGTGTCTTGTTTTAATTCGTCGATACCGTTTTGGTTGGATCAAGCACTGGGAGGCGTTGGATTTAAGTGGGATCTCACGGCTCAGAATCGAGCGTACCCTTTCAGTTAGTTTCTATCGCGAGCGTCAGATCCTAATCGAACGGTTCACATAAGCTAGTCACAGATGGGCGGCGCTGGCGGCGGCTGGTGGTGGCGGAGCGGTCAGACGGCGGCGGAGTCGACGCTACAGGAAGCGAGGGAGGAAGGGGATTGGCTCACCGAGATCACCGTGGGGTGGGGAAGCTCAAGGTACTCGTGGTTGGTCAAGGGGCGCACTGGGGTTGCAGGAATTTCTCGTCGGAGTTGAGCTGTGCCTCGGGTGCGGTCAGACGTCGACGGGGGAGAGGCTACAAGGCGTGCCAAAGCAAAATAAAGGATGCGTTAGACGCGCACGGTATCAGGGAACATGCGTGCATCATCGAATAGCTTCGGGGCGGTCCGAGCTTACCAGGAAATCTCGCCGGAGGGAATGGCAGGCGGTGGCGCTACGGGTCGTCGTCATTGCCGATGTTCTGGGGCGCTCGGGAACGAGCCGGCGCTACGGGGAAGTTCGCCAGGAGATGGGGATCACGTCTGTGTGCTCGAGGAGGCAAGGGGCGGAGGATAATGGCCGGAATCGGCAATGAAAGCCGTCGGAGACAGTGAGGTTTGGAGGGGAAATTTGTGCATCCCGGTGGCTCCTGTGGGGTGTGGTCTGGGAAGAAGGAAGAGGGAAGCCTGGCGCTTATCACTACATGGTCACGACAAGGGATTAACGCAGCATTAAGGCGAATTCAAGCAAGGAATTAAACGGCAGGAACGGCAGCGGCGTTAGGGGAAGAAGGGGTCGTCGCGGGTAGGGGAGAAAGCTGACAGGTGGGGCGTGTCTGTCCGCGTGAGAGAGAAAGGGGGAGTGGGGTCTACGCGTCAGTGTCTCCGCGGGTTCTTTTGCGAGTGAGGAAAAATGTTTCGGGGGAGGGGATAGGTGGGCTGGTTGGGCCTAGTTGGGCTGGCCGGCTGGGCTGGCTTGTTCTCTCCTTTTTTTTTGTTCTGTTTGTTTTTCTTTTTCCATTTCTTTAATTCTGTTTTGATTTTGAACCACCAAGCAAACACTCATTTGAATTCAAACCTTTGCCAAATTTTGGGTAGGTTTAAATATTGATTAGTAGCACAATCTGATGTCAATTTTTGGAATTTACTTTATTCCTTTTTGGGGTCTTTTTAATTAATAAAAAGGGCCCTTGTTTTAAATCAAATAGGATTTAATAATGTTTTTAATTTCCATTTGACTTCTTAATTCTTCCAAAATCTTTCAGTAATATTTGTTTACTTAAAAGGGTGTCAAATAATTCATCTTGAATTATTTGGAAAGTATTTTAATATGATCCATTAATCATTTAAGATTTGGTATTTGTTTTGATTTCAATGGAATTTTAATATGGTTTTAATTCTCTAAATTTTATTTGGAAGATTTATTTTATTTAAGTGAACTAAAGAACTTTTATTCCACTTGGGTAAATTCCAAATATTGTTTTCTCATGATTTAAAAGATCATTCTTATTAGAGATTTGTGTTTATTAAGATAGGGATAGAATGGTTAATGCCATTTTATTTTATTTTGGAAATTCTTTATCCTTTTTATTTTATTTGGATTTGGATTATAATCATTCCATTTGCTTAATAGATTTGGCCAAGATTTGATTTGGTCTTTAAACATTCTTTATTTAATATTTCTTTCTTTAACCTATAAAATCCATATCTTTTTATTTAGAGATCCAAACTTGGTGATTCCAATTTATAAAATCTTATTTGATATTTGATTAGCCTTTTAAATCTTTTTAGGATTATTTTCTCACCATTTGGTATGGATTTTAGATATGTGCTTTATTAGTTTTGGAAATTTAATTTCCTTATCTTATTATATTCATAAGATTTTATTTATGGCTCCAATTTAAGTGATTCCAATTTATATGGTCTTATAATATTTCTATTTGTCTTTCTTGATCATTTGTAAATGTTTGTTGATAAGATTTTATATGGATCAAATCCATAGGCTTGGAGATAACTTGGAAATGGTTTTTATTCCATTAGGGTTTAGGGTTTGGATTTATTTTCCAAGTGTTTAAGTTTCCAGATATATTCATTGAGGAATGCAATTCACTTGGTTTGGATTTTGTTAAATTCAAACTTTAATTAAAGTTTGTTCAAGATGGGATTTTAAGTTTCCATTTAGAAACAAAAGTTTCTTTTCACCCTGATTTTCAACAAAAATTTATTTTGTTTATTTTATTTTTCACATTACAAGATTTGGAAAATCTTGGGATGTGACACAGTGGGAGTAGTTTTCCCAAACAGATAACCAAGTGGGTTATCCATATTGGAAACAAAGTAACAAGCAGTAACAAAAGCAATACTCACAGTAAAAGTTTCCCTTACAAGTTCCTAGCGCTTCACTCCCTAGAAACGGCGCCAGAAAATAGTATTGATGACCCACAAGTGTAGGGGGTGTATCGTAGTACTTTCGATAAATAGGAGTGTCGATCCCAACGAGGAGCAGAAGGTGTTGAACAATGGTATGGAGGAGGAAATCCATGTGAATACTTAGCAAACGAATTTTTAGTGGTTTTTTAACAAGGCAACAAAACAAGGAGCAAGTAACAAAGGTGACGAACAAACGGTGCAAGTGGCCCAATCCATTCTTAGCAAAGGACAAGCCGGTGGAAATACTTATAAGGACCAAACGTTCTCGAGGACACATGGGAATTCTGTCAAGTGCTTTCGCTTCAAATAGCCGAGTACTCTTCTTTGGTGTTTGTAAGTGTTGTGTGGGTGAATCTGTGCTAATGTACCGACCTTACTTGGACTAATACATACTTGTGATTAAACCCCCTGTAAACATCTGTAACTACAGGAAAGTAATTAAGATATAAATCTAACCACAACCTTAAACTCTAAGATCCTGTGCTCCCTTGTGCAAAGGTGTCCTAACGGGGGTTCAAGTTTCTGTCACTCCGGCAACCCCATAATTAGTAGCCAAATACACAATGCATTCCCCTAGGCACATAAATGGTGAAATACCATGTAGTCGACGTTCACATTACACCACTAGAAGAATAGCACCACAACTTAAATACTAAACCATTGAATAATAACTCAACACAGATTCACTACTAACAATATGACTTCTCTCATGTCCTCAAGAACTAAACGAACTACTCACAAGACATCATATGGATCAAGATCAAAGATGATATGGTAATGGATAACAATCTGAACATAAACAATAATCCAATGGTTCCACTCACAAGCATCAACTACAATAGTAATCAACACCAGGAAAGTTTCCCCTAATGAACTAAGCAATATCCAACACAATTGTTACAGCGGGACGGAGTGGTGATGATGGTGCCAGTGGAGATGATTGTGTGGATGATGATGATGATGATCCTGATGAAGCCTAGCTTGGCAATGGTGTTGATGGCGATGGTCTCCCCTCTCCGGGAAGGAATTCCCTCGGCAGAAATCTATCTGCCGGAGAGATCTTTCTCTCGGTGTTTTTCGCCCCCAAAGGCGGCGGAAATCTATCTGTGGTTGCCCCCTGAGGCTTAGGGTTCCTTAGGGAAGGTATAGGCGAAGGGGTGGAGTCGGAGGCCGGGCAGGTGGGCCACACCTTCCCTAGGCGCGACCCAGGGTTGGCCTGCGCCTAGGGGGTGTGGGCCCCCTGCGGCCCCTCTTCGCTCCTCCTTCTGGCTTCCTTCGTCCTCTGGTAAAAGAATATGTTTCCATATTTTCTGGTATTTTTCTGATCTTCGCGAAATTGCATCGAAACACCTTCTTTTCCATCAGAATCCAGACTCCGGCAGTCCATCCTCCAAGAATCATCCAACATGCATAAATAAATGAAAATCCATAAGTAATACCTCATAATAAGACAAATATCAATGAATAGAGGTAGATTATGATATAAAAATGTGATGCAAATTGGGCGTATCAAATCTTCACCGTGATGAAACTGTTAAAGAAGTTTTCATCTGGAGATGATGAAGATGCTTGCATTTGCAAGAAATTAAGTGGGAGCCCTAAGACATATTTCTAATACATTATGTGGAAGACATCTTGTTGATTGGAAATGATGTATCTTTTATTGACAAAGGTTAAGAATTTCATTTCGATGAAAGACTTAGGCAAAACCCGAATAGCATGAATGTCTACATGGATAGACAGTGATACTAATATGGTTGTGCCAAACGTACATATATGAGATATTGAAAGGGTTCAATATAGAAACGACGAGAAAAGGATCTTGTCGCATGGAAAAGAATTGAATCAAGATTCAAGTGTATCGACACTTGATAAGTGAAACAAGATTCAAGTGTATCGACACTTGATAAGTGAAACAAGATTCAAGTGCTTTGACACTTGATGAGTGAAATCACAAGAATGTTTTGATCAATTATACCATGATATGTACACATCCAGATATGTCCTATGCTCTAAGTGTTATGAGCATACACCAGAATGAATCATAAAATGATCATTGGATGATAGTAAGGATATTCTTATAATATTTTAGAAGAATTAAGAATATATTCCATTTGTATAAGAGACAAATAGTTTATTGAAAAATGATACCAGTTTTGTCACAAGATACAAATTAAATTTATCTCAATTTAAACTATGGGTGGCACAATGTAATAGAAATGAGATTCCATGATGGATTTGGATGAATTCCAAAGTTAAGACATTATGACAGATACTACAACAAAAGGCTAAGTATATGACTACTATAGTAGCAGCAAAGGAGGGCATTGTGTCAAGTAGTTTGTTATCAAACTAATGTGTGGTTCGCAATGGGATAACACTAAAGATATATTATATGACAATAGTATCGACATGTTTTAACCCCAAGGAACTAAAGGTCTCACCAAAGACCAAATTTATACAATGCCATCTCATTGGAGAATGAGTGATGCGTGAAGACGCAAAGACATGCAAATACACACGGAGCTGAAAACATCAGATCCGTAGATTATGTTAACCACTTGCAATTGCGTATATGGAACACCAGAAAGCCATAGGTGTTCAATACGCAAAGTTTTTAAACTAGATTATTGTCTCTAGTACAAGTGGGAGACTAAAGGGAATATGCCCGAGAGGCAATAATAAAATGGTTATTATCGTATTCCTTATTTATGATAAATGTTTATTTTGCATGCTATAATTGTATTAGTACAGAAACATTAATACATGTGTGTTTAATAAACAAAAAGAAAGTTCCTAGTTATGCCTCTCTTATAAACTAGCTCGTTGATTAACAAGATGATCAAAGGTTTCCTGATCATGGACGTTGGATGTTATTAATAACGAGGTCACAATATTATTGGAATGGTGTGATGAACATTCATCAGAAGTATAGCATTATGATCAAAGTCATTGTGTTTATATTGCTATAACATCATACGAAGTAATCTTAGTCCTTAGACCATGAGATCATGTCAATCACTAACATCGGAAGAGTATCTTGATAATATCAAATGTCACACCGTAACAGGGTGACTATAAAGATGGGTTCAGTGCTATGAAGGTGTTATGTTGAGGCTCATGGATCAAGAGTGGAATTTTTCCATCCCGATGACGGATATATATACTCTGGGCCCTCTCGGTGATATCACATTAGTTAGCTTGCAAGCAAGTGATTTGATCACTAGAATGTTATATCACGGGAACGAGAAAAGAGTACATGTCGGTAATGAGATCAAACTAGGTATGGAGATATCGATGATCGAATCTTGGACATGTAATATATCGCGAGACAAAGGGATTGAGTTACATGCGTCACTAGTAGAGAAAACCTTATAGCAGCAATCCTTATCACCGGCGAAGTGGAACCTTGCTCGCCGGCGGTAAGGGCTTCCAGGCCTGCATAACACACCTCCTCGCGAAGGATCTCTCTCCCCCCTTTAGAATTCCCCCATGGTCTCGGATCAGCGAGATACATGTTTCCGATGGCTTTTTCTGGAAGGATTTGTTACTTTCGCTGCTTCGCTCGAGCGAGGGCGCGGAGGTTGTCGGGGTATCCGGACGTGTGTACGATCACGGATGCACCACTGCTTTGTGGTGCTGGACTTGATGGTGCTGGACCGGCTGGACCAAATGAACTTCATCACGATCTTGAGATCGGCAAACATTCGTCTACATCATCCACGAGTACAACCTCGTTAACGCTATTTGGTTTTCGAGGGTATGTATTCTATGGATGTATATTCACCCGTTGTTTGTATCTAGTAGATAGATCTTGGTACTTAGTTGTTCCTATCGTAGGAAAATTTTGTTTTCTATGCTGCGAACCCTTTAGGTCAGTTGTCGCCATCCCTTCCTGAGTGGAGTTGGGTGTACCTCTTCCCTAAGCCCCATAGCATACCGGGGGAAATCCTAGGACTAATCTGAGCAGCAGCGTTTGAAATGGATCGTATGGGCACCTAGAGGGGGTGAATAGGTGCTAACCAATTTTTAATAATTTTTCAATTTTAGGCTTGACACAAAGTAAATTCTCTAGATAGGCAACCATGAGAATTTCCCTATATGTAACCCTAACTACTAAGCACGTAAAAGAGGAGTGAGGAAACCGTAGTGGAGCACGCGGAGACACAGGGATTTGTTTTACCGCAGTTCCTTCCTTGTTAAGGGAAGTACATCTGCATTGGAGGGGTGGGCGGTTCTAAGACCACCACGCCACAATAGGCCTCACCCTATTCTCCGATGGATCTCGCCACGAGAGGCCTGATCCACCTTCTCCACTATTGGATCCCTTCGAGGCGGGAACCGGTGCCTTTTACAACACTATCGGGGCACACACCCACAACCGAATTGGGGGCTCCCGATATGACAACAAGCTGCCACAAGGACAAGGTTTATCAATATAAACAAAAACGAGGATCTAGATATTTGCAAGAAATACTAGATCGGAGGTTCTCCAAATGAATGGAGAGGAGATGAAGCGCTTGATTGATGATGATGAAGATCGAGTTCTCCTCCTTCGATTCCCAAGGAATGGGGGCCTTTGGGTGGATCTAGGTGGAGCACTCTTGGATGAAGCTTTCAGATCTGATCTGTTCTTTTTCGAGATGAATCAAGAGTTCTGGCAGGAGGGGGATGGCTGGCTTAAATACCCCCTCCCCAGATCTGGCCGTTGCACAACTTTGGGGGCGGATTATCCGCCCCCCGGGGGAAACTCCGCCCCCTCGTTGGGGCTTGCGCCTTGGTGAAGCTTGGTGAAGATCTTGGGGGGCGGATAATCCGGCCTCCCTGAGGGGCGGATTATCCGGCCAGACCGGAAAGTCCGGCCAAAACTCCGCCCCCTCTCTGGGGCTTGCGCCTTGGCGAAGAGCGGGGGGGCGGATTATCCGGCCCCCTGAGGGGAGGATTATCCGGCGTGGCCGGAAAATCCAGCCAAAATTCTGCCCCCCTTCTGGGGCTTGCGCCTGCTTGGGCAAAGGGAGGGGCGGATTATCCGCCCCTGGTGGGGCCGGATTATCTGCCCCCAAAGGCAGAGTTCTTTTCCCTTTATTCTCAAATAGAGCTGCAACACTTCAACACACATTAAATGATCCTTGGTATTGTTATCTAACACACAAAACACTAGGGATTAAGAAATGTTCTTTCAATCTCCCCCTTTTTGGTGTTAGATGACAATACTAGGATTTGCAATAAAACCGGCAAAAGCCACCTTAAATAATGAAAGCCGCTCCCCCTAGATGTGTGCATATTAAAGATTTGCATTTGAATACAAATACACACACTAGGGAGAACACTACTTTAAGGTTTGGGAAATACGGTCATACCACTGGGATGAGAATATAGCCAAAGCATACATAGATAATCCCATGAATCCATATGCCATCAAATATGCTCCATAATTCCAGAATTCCATGGGGTCCATGATAGATAAATCCAGAATTCCATGAATACCAAACATAGTACCAAACTGTGGAGTACGACATAGTCTTACACAAACAACCACAAATAGCAACTGAGTTCACCCCAGAAAAAGGCACAAGCAAGCAAATAAAAACGACTAAAATCGAAGCTTGTGCCCCCAAACCTTGCAAATCCACGAGACCTAATAGAACTACTTCTCCCCCTTTGGCATCGAAACGCCAAAAAGGAAGAAGAGCGATGCTAACGCCCCTGGACACCCAGAATTCACACCCAAATTTGCAAGAATCAAATCAAGCAAAAGCCAAATTTGAGTGTGTTTTCCATAAGAACATGAGATATGCAAGAAAATCCAACGAGACCCATGAAAAACCAACTCTTCTCGAGGAAGAGGGCGGTGGCCGAAGCCACCATGTTGGAGCGCATGGCATGACATCGCGAAGATGTATCTTGAGTTCAAAACTAATGCTCATCGATGACCCATATATCACAAAATGATATTAAGGGAAATGATTTTACTTGCTTTCGGCATTATGGGGGGAGGGTTGGCCCAATCAATTAGGACCACACTCCCCCTATGTCTATGCCCGCATCTAAACCAAATACATGAATAAGCGCAAGTGAGTGTGCAAGGGTAGTCAAGCCAAGCTCCTTGAATCTATGATATTTAGATCATTCCTCAAATAACAAAATCTTGCTTCATCAAGGGGCTTCATGAAAATATCAGCAAGTTGGTTCTTCGTGCTCACAAAGGATAGAGCAATATCTCCACGAGCAACATGATCCCGAATAAAGTGGTTGCGAATCTCTATATTTTTTGTTCTTGTATGCTGCACGGGATTGTAAGCAATTTTGATAGCACTTTCATTGTCGCATAAAAGAGGAACTTTGTCACAATTGACACCATATTCCTTTAAAGTTTGCCTCACCCATAACAATTGAGTACAAGCACTTGCAGTAGCAACATATTCAGCTTCGGCGGTTGAGAGTGAAATACAATTATGTTTCTTTGATGACCAACACACTAGAGACCTGCCCAAGAATTGGCATGCACCAAAGGTTGATTTCCTATCATCTTTGTCACCAGCCCAGTCTGAATCAGTGTAACCACATAGAGAGAAACTTGAACCCTTGGGATACCATAACCCAAAATTTGGGGAATGAACCAAATATCGGAAGATTCGCTTGACTGCCACTAAGTGGCTTTCTTTAGGAGCGGCTTGGTACCTTGCACACACTCCTACACTTAACACGATATCAAGCCTAGATGCGCAAAGGTAAAGGAGAGAGCCGATCATGGATCGGTATACCTTTTGATCCACGTCTTTACCCTTGGGATTGAGCTCAAGATGACACTTTGTTTGCATTGGGGTAGCAACGCCATTGAGATCCGTCATCTTGAACCTTTTAAGCATGTCTTGGATGTACTTAGCTTGATTAATAAAGGTTCCCTCTCTAAGTTGTTTGATCTCAAATCCAATAAAGAACCTGAGCTCACCCATCATGGACATCTCAAACCTGTCAGTCATAAGCTTCAAAAATTCATCGTTAAAAGCTTGGTTAGTAGAGCCAAAAATAATGTCATCTACATAAAGTTGGCATACAAAAAGCTCCCCATTAACCTTCTTAGTAAAAAGAGTGGGATCGATTTGCCCAACTTCGAATCCACGGTCTAGCAAAAGCTCTTTAAGGTGCTCATACCACGCACGTGGGGCTTGTTTAAGGCCATAGAGCGCCTTATCGAGTTTGTAGACATGGTTCGGAAATTTGGGGTCCTCAAACCCCGGGGGCTGCTTGACGTATACTAACTCATGTAGAGGACCATTAAGGAAAGCGCTCTTAACATCCATTTGTTGTAATTTAAAATTATGATGGTATGCATATGCAAGAAGGATACGGATGGACTCAAGGCGAGCCACAGGAGCGTAGGTCTCGCCAAAATCAATTCCTTCTACTTGAGAGAATCCTTGAGCCACGAGTCGTGCTTTATTCCTCACAACAATGCCATTTTCATCCTGTTTGTTCTTGAAGATCCACTTGGTGCCGATAACATTGCGGCAATCCTTTGGCTTTTCTACGAGCTTCCAAACTTTGTTGCGTTCGAAGTTGTTTAATTCTTCATGCATTGCAACAACCCAATCGGGGTCTTCAAGAGCATCAAAAACCTTCTTCGGTTCAACCATGGAAATGTGAGCTTGATGATCACAGAAGCTTGCAAGCTCTCTTCTAGTGGATACCCTTCGTCATAGATCACCAACAACCTTGTCAAGAGTGTGACCTCTTAGTTCAAGGTTGCGATCAGCACGAGCCTTGCAACGAGCCTCAATGTCCTTATTGTTTCTAGGAGGAGTGGATTAAATTGTTGTATCCGTGTCTTGATTACTGCCTTGCCCTTGATCTTGATCACCGTTACTGCCAGAAGCTTGCTGCTGAACTTGTTCTTCAGGGCCGGATAATCCGCCCCTTGGAGGGGCCGGACTATCCGGCCTGGGAGGAGAAGTACCAGAACCATCTTCCTGAGAAAGCCTGACTGGAGTTGGAGACCCAGGGCCGGATAATCCGACCCTGGGGGCCGGAGAGTCCAGCCTGGGAGCTTCAGAGGTGTTGACTTCTCCTTCGGATCCTCTGGAACGAGTTGGAATGCTAGGGGCGGATTGTCCGCCCCTTGGAGAGGGCGGATAGTCCGGCCTGGGACTACCAACTTGTCCAGGGGACAGATGGTCTTCAGCAGATTATGGTGTTGGTGCAGGATTGTCTCCAACAGTAGGAGCTTGTTGATCTTGTGTAGATGAGGGCTCCACATGTGTGGAGCATTATCCTTCCCGATCCGCCACAAGGGGTTCCTCAATGGGGAGGAAAAATCCCACGCCCATTCTTCTTATGGCATCTTGGGGTATTTCAACATCTGCATCACAAATATCAACTTGCCCTACAAAGGAGCCGTTATTTTCATCGAACTCCACACTACAAGATTCTACAACAATCCCAGTGAGCTTGTTGTAGACTCTATAAGTGTGGGATTCGGCACCGTAACCAACAAAAATACCTTCTAAAGCCTTGGAATCAAATTTTGACAAACGGACACCTTTAATAAGAAAGAAACACTTACACCCGAATACCCTGAAGTATGAGATGTTGGGCTTGTTACCGGTAAGTATTTCATATGGAGTCTTGTCCAAGATCTTCCGAAGGTAGAGGCGGTTTGATGAGTGACAAGCAGTGGATATGGCTTCAGCCCAAAAATTATAAGGAGACTTGAATTCAGCAAGCATAGATCTTGCCATATCCATCAAAGTCCGGTTCTTCCTCTCGGCTACACCATTTTGTTGAGGGGTGTACGCAGCGGAATATTGGTGTCTAATCCCCTCTTCGCTAAGAAACTCGTTTAAAGTGTAGTTCTTGAATTCTGAGTCGTTGTCACTTCTAATTGCCAAGATAGGAACATTGTGTTGACGTTGAACTTCATTGGCAAAGTTGATGACAGTTTGTTGAGTCTCACTTTTCATCTTGAAAAAATATACCCATGTATATCTTGAGTAATCATCGACGATGACCAAGCAATATTTCTTCCCACCAAGACTTGCATGAGAAGGAGGACCAAATAAATCCACATGAAGTAATTCCAAGATCCTCTTTGATGACACAATAGTCTTCCTCTTGTGGGGAGAATCATGCATTTTTCCTTCAACACAAGCCCTGCAAACACGATCTTTGGCAAAAGAGACATTGTCTTTTAGTCCAAGGATGTGGCCACCCTTTTGGAGACTTTGCAAAGTTCTCATGTTGACATGGGCTAAACGGCGATGCCACAGCCAGCCCACGTCGGCCTTTCCGAATAGACACATCGGACCCGAAGTGGTTTTCCCCGAGAAGTCCACCACATACAGGTCATTTTCGACGTATCCAACGAAAGCGACCTTTAGAGACTTGCTCCATAAGAGTACCACCAAATCATCATCGATAAAAACAGCAAAACCCATCTTGCCAAGGGCACGGACAGAAAGAAGATTGTAACCGAGGGTCTCAACAAGCATGACATCCACGAGAGAGATATCGTGGGCAACCACAACCTTGCCAAGACCCAATACCTGAGATTTTGACTTATCACCATAGGAGACTGTAATATTATCATGATTTGGACGCATCTCCGTGATGATCTCCTTGCTTCCGGTCATATGACTAGTGCAGCCACTATCCAGCACCCATTTCGACCCACCGGAAGCATAGCCCTGCAAGAAAATTACTTCTTGGTTTTAGGTACCCATTTTTCAAAGGGTCCTTTCATGTTAGTAACAAGGGTCTTTGGGACCCAAATAGACCAAGCAATATATTCATCAAAAGGACCAACATAATAAGCATAAACCTCGCCATAGTCATCACAAAAGAGTTCATAATTCGGATTGTGAGACCCTGCAAAACCAATATTATTAGTCTTGTCTTTTGTGACAACCTTCTCAGCAGTGCTTGTCTTTAGTTGCACATTCTTGGTCTTGTTCTTCTTGGTTTTCTTCTTCTTGGACTTGGTGACATACCCAAGTCCCTCTTTACCATGATTTGACCTTTGCTTGCCAAGGACTTCATCAAGCACACCTTTGTCCTTTGTAGTGATGTCCTTGATCACTCCTTTTTCCACACTAGCATTTTTCTTGTTACTATATGTTGAGTTGGACGAGCTAGGAGTATCATATTCGGCCAATCGACTTTGAAGCTAATCATGTGACTCATTGAGAATAGAGAACTCGTTTTTCAACGCCTTGTGAGCATTGTCAAGTTTCTCCAATTCCTCGGAGAGTCTATCATGAGCAGCCCCAAAGTCAATCCTTTCCTTCTTTAACTTCTTTTCCTTGGTGACAGCATTGTCATGTTCCTTAACGAGTTTAGTCACAATTTCTTCATGTGACTCTTCCATAGACTCAAGCCTCTCTTCAAGAGAGACCCGAGCTTCTTCTTCTTCTTCAAGAGCATTTTTTAGGGATGCAATTTCCATTGCATCCTCCCTTTCAATTCTGCCCTTTTCTTCGAGGAGTGCTTCGTTTTGGGCCAGCTGATCCATAAGAGCCTCAAAACGAACTTTGTGCTCACCTTGCAGGTTAGTATAGAAATAATCCAAAGCAATAATCTCTTCTTTAACCTTAAGACTAGTAGGATCATCCATGTCTATCATAGCCTTGGGAAAAGAAGAGTTAGAAGAAGTTACCTCGGAGCTTCTTGCAATGAGGCAAGTAGTATTCTTGTTGATGATGTTTTCGTTCGGAGAGTCGAAGAGAGATGTTGATGTAGATGTGGTGGCTATAGCAGCCACCTCTTGAGAGCTATCATCCTCGTCCTCATCTTCACTCCCCGATGAATATTCTTCTTGAGCCACTAGAATAATCTTTGGTTGCTTCTTGAAAGGAGCATTCTTCTTTACAAACTGTTTCTTACGTGGAGCTTTTGATTTGTCCTTGAAAATGAGTCTTCCTCCATTATCCTCTCTACATTGATATGGACACTCAGCTACGAAGTGCAGCCGGTCACCACAATTAAAGCATGTTCTCAGCTTGGGACCATTTTCTTTTCTTCCATAGGCTCCACTCTTGCGATCTAGTTCAGCTTTAGCCTTGGCTGGATCTTTCCAAAAGTTTCATGCATAAAGAGCCAAGTATTGTCCGTGGATCCTTTTTATATATTCGGGACAGTCCAGACCTTCTACCGCATATTCATCATGATCAATCACACTAGTCTTCAAGGCCATGTTGACCCCCTTTTGCATCCCCATAGCTCGAGCACAAGCATCTTCGGCATTCTTGGCAGCCACTTTGAAGGCGGCCATTTCTTGCATTACCTCATTGGATGACATGAGGTGATAGTTATGCCTACCTTGGAGACTTTTCAAATCTGTGGGCTCAAATGGCATAAGAGCACTGACATACTTGCGCTTGATCCAAGCATCATCAACATGAGCTATACCGTGGTTTCTGAAGGTTGTGGCTATTGCCTTGAGCCTCCTATACATGTCCTCGTGGTCTTCTCCATCCAGCATATAAAATCCTTCAGCTTCATTGCTCAAGGCATCATATCTATTCCTTCTCATACTTTCATTTCCGATGAAGAGCTCGGTGAGAGCATCCCAAGCTTCTTTAGCTGTGCTAAGATGCTGAATGTGTGGCATGTCTTTGTCACCCACACCAAGTTGTATCATGTGTAGAGTTGTAGCATTGAGTTGGCTATCGACCACTTCTCTCCTTGTGAGATTGTTAGGATTTCCAACGTGAAGACCATTTTCGATGATCTTCCACAACTCTATGGAGGAACTGCACACATGAGATTTCATCAAAAATTGCCATTGAGAGAAAGTAGATGCTGAAAGTTTGGGTGGATCACCCCTATTATGTATATGTGGGTGAGGAATAGGCGGATCAGGGGAATACACATGAGAAACCTCATTGTATCCATCCTTACCGCTATCCTTTTTCGAGGAGGAGCTCTTACTAGTATCATCACCTACCACTTCGTTATCTTTGGAAACAGTTTTACCCGTTTCCTTGGATTGCGGAGTGGTATCCTCAGAGTTAGATGGAGGTGATGCTACGGATGTGGAGAGACGCATTATCAATTGACGCATCTCTTCCATCTTAGCCTCCATTGAACTCACCAAGGTTGTTTCCAACGTCTTGAGATCGTTCATGGTGACTACCTCCGGAGCATCACTCCCATCTCCCTTGAAACCCATACTTCTCTTAGGCGGTTAAGCCCGAAATAAGAGCCGAGGCTCTGATACCAATTGAAATGGATCGTATGGGCACCTAGAGGGGGGTGAATAGGTGCTAACCAATTTTTAATACTTTTTCAATTTTAGGCTTGACACAAAGTAAATTCTCTAGATATGCAACTACGAGAATTTCCCTATATGTAACCCTAACTACTAAGCACGTAAAAGAGGAGCGAGGAAACCGTAGTGGAGCACGCGGAGACACAGGGATTTGTTTTACCGCAGTTCCTTCCTTGTTAAGGGAAGTACATCTGCGTTGGAGGGGTGGGCGGTTCTAAGACCACCACGCCACAATAGGCCTCACCCTATTCTCCGATGGATCTGGCCACGAGAGGCCTGATCCACCTTCTCCACTATTGGATCCCTTCGAGGCGGGAACCGGTGCCTTTTACAACACTATCGGGGCACACACCCACAACCGAATTGGGGGCTCCCGAGATGACAACAAGCTGCCACAAGAACAAGGTTTATCAATATAAACAAAAACGAGGATCTAGATATTTGCAAGAAATACTAGATCGGAGGTTCTCCAAATGAATGGAGAGGAGATGAAGCGCTTGATTGCTGATGATGAAGATCGAGTTCTCCTCCTTCGATTCCCAAGGAATGGGGGCCTTTGGGTGGATCTAGGTGGAGCACTCTTGGATGAAGCTTTCAGATCTGATCTGTTCTTTTTCGAGATGAATCAAGAGTTCTTGCAGGAGGGGGATGGCTGGCTTAAATACCCCCTCCCCAGATCTGGCCGTTGCACAACTTTGGGGGCGGATTATCCGCCCCCCACTTGGGGCGGATTATCCGCCCCCTGAGAAAACTCCGCCCCAAGGGCGGATTCTCCGGGGGAAACTCCGCCCCCTCTCTGGGGCTTGCGCCTTGGTGAAGCTTGGTGAAGATCTTGGGGACGGATAATCTGGCCCCCCTGAGGGGCGGATTATCCGGCCAGACCGGAAAGTCCGGCCAAAACTCCGCCCCCTCTCTAGGGCTTGCGCCTTGGCGAAGAGCAGGGGGCGGATTATCCGGCCCCCTGAGGGGAGGATTATCCGGCGTGGCCGGAAAATCCGGCCAAAATTCCGCCCCCCTTCTGGGGCTTGCGCCTGCTTGGGCAAAGGGAGAGGCGGATTATCCGCCCCTGGTGGGACCGGATTATCCGCCCCCAAAGGCAGAGTTCTTTTCCCTTTATTCTCAAATAGAGCTGCAACACTTCAACACACATTAAATGATCCTTGGTATTGTTATCTAACACACAAAACACTAGGGATTAAGAAATGTTCTTTCAGCGTTGTCATCGTCCCGAGCGAATTAAAATTCGCCTCACAGACGTTGTCGTCCTCCATGGATGCGCTATCGTCGGAGGAGTCGGAGTCGTCGGAATCGGCGGAATCGGCGACAACATGGGCCACACGCGGCGGGTATGGCGCGGGCGCGGCAACCGGAGCTCGCTGCGGGGCATGGAAGGCGGGCGCGGCCACGCGAGAGCCGCCAGCCTCCGCGTCGTTGCAGCCAGGGCCGAAAAGCCCGAAGCCGACGACGAAGCGCGGCTGCGGGCCAAACCTCCATGAGCACGTGTGGCCTCCGAGCACCGGCGAGCGGCCTCCTCCGCGGAGACCGGCGGCGTGCGAGCTCGTCCGGCGGCGTGCGAGCTCGTCCGGCAAGCTACCGCCGTGACGCGGAGAAGCACCGTCACGGTTGGGCACATTGCGGCACGATTGGCCAGCCATGTGTGCGGGAAGGGTTGATGCGACGGTGGACAACGGCGATTTGAGCGGAGGCGACGGACGGCGGCGAAATCGGTGTCGGCGGTGCGAGCTTGGGAGGGTTTCTACACGTGGGGGATGGGAGGAAGAGGATGCGGTTTACCGCATACGCGTCCTCCGGTCCCGAATATATACGGGTCGGATGTGCTGTTTTGCGGAAAACGATAAAAATATTTACGATACGAACCATGTTACAATATCTGAAAAGGCCACTTTGGGCCTCGGTATCACATATCGGCGAAAAAAAAATACGAGGCTGCCGATATGTTGTATCTACTAGAGATGTTCTGATGTGCGCGCTCCAGTTGTTCAGTTTAACAATGCAGCTAAGATAAGTTATCCCGTCACTCTGTCATTTATGTTTGCTGACCTACGAGAGGGAGCATGGATGGGATCATCTGAGTCAGGAGTCCTTGAAGAGGAGGATTTGGGAAGCGGTTCAAGAAGCTTGGACCGAGGACATTTTCAAGTCCGCCGTCAAGGCGATTGGAGGGATTCCTACAACAAAGATGACAAACTATTGACGACAATGTACTAGTACTATATTTCACATGGATTCGGTACGTGCAGATCTCACCTGTACAGCCGCAGCACAGCTTCTATACGTGAAGGGGCCCTTCCTCGGTGTTCTTAATTTGGGCAAACGACGAGTACCATGGCACCAAACTACCAAAGTATACCGAGGTTGCCCAAAGACCACGAGAAACATCTCTCAAAATAGGCTTTCTGTCATGTTTTATAAATAAAGCTATATAGGCCGAACTGATTCAAGGTGAAGGAGAGACCCCTTACAAAGCAGATTAAAATAAAACAAGAAAACATGAAAGATCACAACTTGCCACCGAAGACAACAATCCGAGAACAAGATGAACCGGGGATCCACGACGACGCCCCCAAAAGGGTAACGACGTGATGCGCCGCCGCCGCCGAGACCGAGGGTCGAGCCCTATCACGGAGAAGGTAGCCTCAGCGGCACCCCCAAGAGGGTAACGATACCCGCAGGCATCACCGCCGCTGGTGCCGAAGCACGGGACTTTCGTCTGGGAAAACCTTTGTGCCGCTCCCTGTCTTCCGCCCGTGCCCGCTATACCCGGGTTGGGCCTCCGACACACGATCCGGGAGATGCCGCCACCGAAATGCCGCCACCGCCAGATCCCCCCAACGTCCGCTCCTCGCCATCCACATGACCGAAGATAGGTACCACCACCACTTCCACGTCTCTCGCCGAAGAGACATCCGTGCAGTCCACCTTCCGGGACCACCACCCCGGTATCCACGAACTTGGGCTGAAGCTCCGACCAACGCCACATCGCACTGCCAACAGGAAGGGCGGGTAGGACAAGCACGAACTTCCGGGCAGCGAGCCGCATGGCAGCCTAGGGGAGGGGATCAGCCCTCCATCACCCGCGGTGATTGCTGTCTGAACGCAGTAGCAGTGCCAATTACCTAGATCAGGCCCGGCCAGGCCCAGATCGGGTCAACCGGCTCTGCCCCCACTACGCTGCTGCAGCCACACCGTCGTCGCCACCGGCTACCTGCACCCGCGCTCCCCTACCCGACGTCGTCACGCCGGCCGTGCAGCCATGCCCTGCCGCCATCGCTGCTCAGCCGCCGCCACTAGACCACCCGCCTCTAAGCATGCTGTCGGCCGAAGCCTGGAAGCCGCAACCGGAGAGGGCCCCTCTGCGCCACTGCCCGCGGACCACACGCCTGGACGCGCCGCCGCCGGCCGTGCTCGCCAGCACCACCTTGGCGCACCGCCGCCAGCGGCTCCTTCCCGCGGAGGAGCTCCGACGCTGTGTAACATCCCAAAAATATTAAACTAGAATCATCAAACTCTAATCATCAAATTTAGGGTTAACAAAAACTTTCCTAAAATAAAATATGAAAGCATGCATGTGTGTATGCATTCCATTTTGGATTCTTTTGAATTGCCTTGTTTATGTGTTTCTTTGCTTGTAAAAGGATTCTTAGGTGAAATAAACATCATCTAAACAATCCCCACGCTTTTCCCAAAGACAAATAAATCAAAACAAACAAAATAAGAGAATGGTTATTTTGGCCAATTTAACTCCCATGCCTACTTTGGATGTCTCTAACTTTTAGAACTTAACAGAAACTTGTTTGGATCTTTGCACCCCTTGATAGTACTAATAACAAAGTATCAAGGCCCACTTTGTGATCATCCAGAAACATTCAAATGCATAGTTTAAAGAACAGTTTAAAATTGAATCTATATCATATGGGAAGATCCCACTTTTTCAAAAACCACTCAAACAAGCTCAACTTTCAAAATCTAAGCATCTACAGACTCACCAGCACCTAGCTAGCACACCCACCAAAAATCTTTTCAAAATTCAAAACTTGAATTCATGCGGCCATTTCATCAAACACCTTGCAGATTCAAATCAAACAAAATCCAAACACTATTTGGAGCAGTGATTTGAGCCTAACTTATTCCCTCTCTGGTTGCAACTAGGATTTAGTAGATCATCTAGCTCATTTGTAAATGTCTAACACCACTGTAAGCTTGGCAATGTCATCAATGGTGAACAGCCGAGCCTCACCATGTCACCCCAGTGTGGACAGCAAGCTAGGAGCAGCACTAGCCTCGCCAACCTTGTTTGGGAGCAAGCTAGCACCCCACCGCCACTCCCTGTCCCAGCCGCGAGCGATGCCAGCCTATGAACCACACGCACAGACCGTGCCCAGCTCGCCAGCAACCATGCCGAGCATGCACCAGAGCTCCACCCTCGACACACGCCCACAGACCGCGCGCCTCCCTCGCCGCGTGCATACACGATCACCACCGTCCCAGGAGACCGCCAGACATCCCCGTTCGCCACCCCATGCCTCACAGCCACCGCTCGCCGTCGAAGACATCGCCTCTGCCGTGCAGAGCATCGCGTGTTCCAGACCGTTTGCCACCGCCCCTACACACGCATTAAAGTCGTAGAGCATCGCCAGGAGACCACCAATTGATCGCCACCACCGGCCATGCCTCTAGCAGCCCGTAGCCATGTCACCACCATCGCCTGCCCATCCCGTTCGGTCTCGTCGTCGAGACTATAAATAGAGGCCTCCCCCGCTCAAACTCTTCACACCATCTCACTCCCCTCTCCTCACTGATCGTTCCACCCCGTTCCTGGAGAAAGGCGAGCAGCGCTTCACCGGAATTTCATCGGAGCAGGCCGCCTCTGGAGAAGAAGGGTGCCGTCGATTTCGTCCACCCCAGGAGAAGCTGCCGGTACCAGGAGGTTCGCCGTCGTTGACTTCGTCGTTCACACGCCTCGCCGACCCTCGCCTGAGCCCCGGTGAGCCTCCCACGACCCCCACTGTGCCGCTAGGGTTCGAGCTCGCTGGTGACTAGTTCATCGTCGATGACGACCCTCAGTCGTTGATCTCACTTCTAATCCAACGCACCATGTTGCCCCGTACCGCTTCGCACCCCCTGTCTCACTGGCGCGTGGGGATAGCAACTTAACCACCCCGCGTAAGCGCTGTGCTTCGCAGGCCGGCCCAGTATCGTTTCCCGCGCAGCCCACTCGTTTAGATTTTTCCATTTTCATTCAAACACAGTTTTGTACCTAGTTTCAAAAATCAACCCAGCTCGATTTATTAAACCAAATTGAATGAAACCAATTTTGTTAGAAAGATATTGAAATGCTTAATCCAAGACCGTTGGATTCAAATCATTTGAATCGATAGATCAACCTTGGTAAAAATAACAAGGCAGAACCTTTTCTGCATTCAAACATTTTTCAAATTTACACCATAAAAGTTTTTGAGTTGATTCCAACTCTCAAAAATCACATTTGATCATACCTTTCAGAATATATAAAAACATTTGGGTTTACTTACAGAAATGTTGTTCAAGTAATAAAAGAATGCCACATAGGCATTTCTAGTCACTTTATTTAAGTAAAATAAAAGGTTAAACCTTATTAAATTGTGAAACCACTTTAAATCACATTCCCATGGACTAAGATATGTGGTGATGACATGTGTCAACATGATACCATGTTTGGTTTGGAGAATATTAAATCTTAAGTAGTTTTCCAATGAGTAGAAATTACTTTTCTAAAAATAAAAGAAATTAAACCAAGCTTTAATCTTGTAATGTTAGTGATGATGCTAGATCATCTATAGGACCCTTTTGTGTGATGATTGAAAGTAGTTAAGTATTGTTTGGTGATTGTGTACCTCGTATTTATTTATAGACGCTAGTACCGACCAAGGATACGAGGAGGAAGGAGGATACTACGAAGAAGAAGCCGAGAAGAACTTCAACCACTGCTCTGCACAAGGCAAGCTAACACTTGCAATTTAGCAAGCTTATACTGATAATGATGCAAGCCAATACTGGCAAGCTAACACTTGCAAGATACTCTACTTTAGCAAGCCTTACTAATCAAGTTGACCTATGCAAGCCTAATACTACTAGTTGAATGTGCAAGCTAACACTTGCAATT
The DNA here is from genome assembly GCA_916181665.1 of Avena sativa. Classification (NCBI taxonomy): domain Eukaryota; kingdom Viridiplantae; phylum Streptophyta; class Magnoliopsida; order Poales; family Poaceae; genus Avena; species Avena sativa. Next base: position 98,047,498 of record OV702294.1, read on the forward strand.
ATGAAAGTTAGATAACCTATGCAATGCCCTAAGCATGCTTGGTTAGACACATATGATGATACCCCTTTCCTAGTTTTACTTGCAAACTTTATACTTTAGTTCTTTATCAAAGCTAGTACTTAGAGTTACTTAAGTGAATTGTAGATTCTAGAGAGATACTTGAAGGTTGCATCAAGAGCATAAAATTTGGCCTAAGCTAGATAATCTTTATGTCATCCTAAGGCATGAGATTGAACTTAGTTAAACTCCACTAGTTTACCACCCCTCATTAGTACTCACCCCCACTTGTAGATGCTAGTGCTAAGCATAAAACTTGATCAACTTAGTTGGGAATACTTGGTGGAAAAATGGTTATGAAAACCTTGGAATGATGGATCATTCTATTGAAATGTTTTGGACATGTGTTTCCGAACACCAGAGGATTTATGGTGATGAAAATGTTGAGGCATGAGCCTTAGCCCTTTATAAAACTGATGGTTGTCTGGATGCGATACCATTCCAATTTTACGGTACAACCACAATACCCGAGAATTGGGTAGGGCTTGACTGGAAACTTATATACCTTAGTATTAGTTCCATCGCGGCCAAGGTCTGAGATGAGGCTACCTTGTGAAGATTGTCCACCTGTGCAGTACCCAAGAAGACAGTTGGTCATGGTTGGGAGGCCAAACTCACAGGAGAGGTGCTTATACTAGGGCGTGTAATTGAAAGGTTAGGATTGATTATCCGCATACTGAGTATGGTGAATTCAGGATTTGTTCCTGACGGATGTATCGAATGTTGTGGTGAAAGTGTACAATCTCTGCAGAGTGTCAAACTATTCGAATAGCCGTGTCCGCGGTTATGGATAGTTGGAGTGGTCATACTATTCCCCCGTCAGATATTTTCAAAATGACTTGTGAAATGAGTTGAGACTTTGACTTGACCACAACAGAGTTGTGATATGAAATACAAGTTCCCACTTAGGTGTTATAAAACTTCAACTAGCTTTCTTCGTTTCTAAACATAGTAGAGGTAAATCTGGTTTTTTGCAAAACAACCCTAGAGCTTAGTGTCCTACTACAAAAACCCCCTTCACTTGTTAGTATTAGTTTGCGAGTACTTAAAGAGTACTCATGCCTTTGTCCCTGGCTATTCCCATGGCCAGACTATGAAGAGGAGTACCTGGAGGATGGACCCCAGGAAGGTTACGACAACTAGGATCATCTCCCATCGTCAGCATTGCCTGTGACCCCGAAGATGGAGCTTCGCCTATACTACCGTTATTATTACGTATTTCCGCTGCTTGAATTGTATTAAGAACTGGATCATGAGATCCTTATTCGTGTAAGACCTTATGTATGGTTCGTAATGGATGATGTACTGTGGTATCAAATTCTATTATGTCTCGCAAAAATGGTAATCCTGGGATTGCGATGTATGGCATAACAGGTGTAACACCCCAGATATCCACCCTATCTGACAATGTTACACCTGTATCAAATACCTTCCAAGACGATGATGAAACTATAAATTTTAGCAGAGTCTCCTTTGTTTATGAGGACATCCATGACAACAAATAATAATACTCATCCAATTTCATTCTTACAAATAGCCACATGGTTCAACAAGACAAAGATAAGATCCATAACCAGGATGTAACGTAACCACTAATTCGATAGTCACAATATAAACCAAATCGTAGCTCCATGAATAGCGCATAGCAGAGCCGCACCTAATACTCCGGCAACTCCCATCATATGAAATGGGTTCAACGTCCAATTATGAAATCCTTGGAAGAAAAGGATGAATCGAAATATCGCTGCTACCCCAAAACTCGGCGCAAAGAACCAACCAGATTGCCCCAGTGGATAAATAAGGAATACAGAAACAAAAGTAAAAAATGAATCAAGAGAAATCTTGAGCGTGGTTAAACTAATCTAACTATGAAGTATTTTGATATGTAGTGTGTGAAATAAAAGGTAGAGGTGCTACTCCCATCCCATGCATACTGTCCTCAAATAGTACCTAAAAACATAGAAGCCACAAGGGTGAGTACAAAGTACTCAACAAGCACATAAAGAAATAATACGCATTGCATAAAACACGACAGAAACAAATATCTTGTAACACTAGTCATTTCGCGGTGATGAACTTGTATGCCTACAAGCTCTGTGCCTTTAGTTTTCTTTTCTTTTGCGTATACCGGTATCGCTTGAGTGAACACCCGTCGGCATACACTCACTCCAACCGTGGAGGTTGCCGACAATGTGCGACTCGTCCCAACATCGACGGTCTCAATGTGACTACCTCAGTAGGTCACAACACTGTGATTTATCTCTAACATGCTATGCAAAAATGCAAGCGCAACTGTAACCTTTGATGTATCACTTCATCTCCATACAAATAACCAATATATAGCAACTGAATAAATAACAAGTGCTAGAAAGTAAAAGTTGAGTGAGGGAAATCATGCAAGTATTATCCCGTTATGAACTTGCCTCAACCGATGATCACAAACTCTGAATAATAGGTTTCTGAACTGAACATGTCAACACCTGTTTATTGAAACATTTATCACACTTAATAACCCACCAACACTTCAAAATCAAATAAACAAAATATAGCGGCGCTCCTATGCGCAAGCTGACACCAACTTTCACAAATATAGATCATTCAACGGCTCATCCCTTAATGGCTATATTTAGCATATGTAAAACGAGCTCTAACATAAAATAAAATGCTAGAAGTTGCTACTGGTTATAACCAAAATTGAGACATTAATTTCCTTTATACAAACGACCCAAAGGTTCTACTCCCATCTAGTGTCTTGAAACTGAACATGATCACTTGTAGTCATATTATTTATACCAGTCTTATATCTCAATTAAACATTATTCCGAGCAGTAGATTAATATCAAGTCGCATGTGCAAAATCTTGGAGCAGTATCCAATCCCTGTCCAGGGTGCTCCCAGCCACTGATGTATACTAGAAATCAAACTGTTCAGGAGATACTAATGAAAGTAGCAATTAAATCACACTGAGAGTTCAGTTTAATCGTAACTCCAGAAGTTGTTGGCAACCAAAAGAAAGTAGATGGTCTACTGTTGTACTCTTTTCTAACTAACTTAGCAACTTGTAAGAGTGCAGCCAAAAATAGCACCGATCTTATAAAGCATAACAATTTACTGAAATTCTGAATTTCTCCTATGACTACAAACTTCCGTGCCTTACTAATAACACAAGGTCGTGGTGTCAAAAACTTAATCCAAATTAATAGCATACTAGTGAAGGTTGGATCATCCTATTCCTTTGCATCATCAGGCACGCGCACTAAAGAACTAATTTGCTCTGACACCATACGTTGCAAAATAACAAGGAGCTAACCAAAAGAGATTTGGGTACCTGGCCGGAAACAGGGTCGACATAACGACTTCATGGAGACGGACATGGAGAGAAGCGCCGCGGCCTCGCAAGTCGCAACCTCGTGGCATCCCAGTGGTGGCAACGGCCCAGCGGCGGTGGCATAGCATATCAGGAGGACGGGGCGGTGGCCGCGACCACAGGGGTCTCTAGCGTTAGTTGGGCGTTCTTAGGGCAGGGTGTTGGCGTTGGCCTCCTTTTATTACTCTAGTCCGGCAATGCATTTGCACAAGGTATGGCTGAAGTACAAAGCCCACCCCAACACGCTTCTTTTTTTTACCCTCATGTTTATCCTGCTTACCACATTCTAGTCTGATCGATTCTAGTCTCGTACCATGCTAGAAATGCTAGGGCTAGGCAGAGCAAACTGACAGCTACCTATTATCTCCAACATATGAAGTTGTCAAGTGCTAGCAATTACATTCGTTCCATTCTTTTGTGTTTTAATTTCCGACATACTATTCTCAAATTATATTGATATCATCAAGTTTCTAATTTTGTGTGTAAGATTAAACGAGCATAATATAGCTAGAAAAACATGTATAAAATATAAGCATGAATCAGAAGTCAAACGAGAACAATTTTTTGGAATCTTCTTGCGCATGGGGGACTCAAGCTTAGTTGATTCATGTTTGTTTCATCCAAAGAACCTTGTGACATATTTTAGCGTCTGATGCCTCATCATGCTCTTGGACTCTTCTAGTACCCTTGAAAGAGGAGCCTCAAAAAAATTATGTTCAATTATAATTGGTTCTATGGTCATCAATTGTTATGGATCTCAGAAGCGCTTCTGTAGCATAGATATATGAAGCACACTATGCACACCATTCATTTATCTGGGCAACTCAAGACTATACGGTAGCTTTCTGGCTCATGCCACTATCATGGAAGGTTCAGTGTACCATGTACTAGACATTATTTTGATAAGAAATTTTATGTCACCTTTGGTGGGTGAAACCCTAATGAGTGCCTGCTCGCCAATATTAGATTCCACATTCGACCTCTTAGAATCAAGATATCTCGTTTGCCTTCTATGTGTTATTGACCTATGTTGCCTAATCTCAACTTTCTGTATGTACTTTGTTGAACCCAATTTGGTACTAGCAAAGCATTCTCGCCCATGACATCCCAACAAAGTGAAGGTCTATACTTCCATACAAAGCCATCCGTATGCTACGCTGATAGCTATTCTTATAAGAAAGCTCCACGGGTGGTAAATTATCCTTCCAACTTACTTGCTGGGCTAGGACATAACATTTCAGCATAAATGCAAGGGTTTGGATTGTTTGCTCGGACTGGGCATGCGCTGTGATATGAAATGCCGTACCAAGTCTGAATTACAAACCCAAGGCACTCTGCAAGCTATGCTAAAACTTTGACATCAAATTAGCATCCCTATCATAAATATTGGATTTAGGAACACCATGCAACCCAAGTCAATCACAAAGTCTATGATGGGGATAGAAATAAACTTAGCAACTATACTAAGTTGGTATCCAACCATCAGAATCACATCCTGTCCGCTTAAATCCATGGCAATGTCATCCCCTGGGAACTATGGGACATCCAAGGATTGGTACAATCTTGTTGGCCCTTTTATGACCAGCCTTAACTCGCATAAAAATGCCAGAAGAGGACATATACTTGGCGACAACAATTTTCATATTTTCCACCAATGTATTTTTCACTTCGTCATACATCTTTCCATCTCCAAGTTGAATTGCGCAACGGGTATGATGCAATCCATTAGCCCCACATTTATATTTGGGCGTCCCTCCTTCGCCCGAGACTTGTGTCTTAAATTGTCAGTAATGAAACGGAACAACTCCGGTCCCATCTAAAGTGAACTCTTTAGTTCTACCTTCTAAGATGTGCTCCCGACGTGTCATAACTTTCGATCGTTTTGTTGCGCCTCCCTCACCCTATCTGAAATGGATCACTCATGGATGAGTTATGTACCCTCGTAGGCCACACGGGCAAAAACATTGTGATGTCCATCTGTCAAAAATCAACAAGACAATCTACAATAGGAAGTATATCGTTGCAACTAAGAGTGTATGCAATTACATTCTCCATGCTTGGATTGTACTAGATAGGGAGGTCATAGTATTTTATCAACTCTAGCCACCATCCATGCATCAAGTTCAGCTCATGTGTGAAGAGGTGTTTGAGACACTTATGATCAGTAAAAATATCACGAGATCCACCGGAAAGATAATACCTCTAAATCTTAAGTGCAAAGACCATGACTACAAGATCAACACCATGTCTAATATAGTTACGCTTGTGCATTTTCTATTGCCCGCGCACATAAACAAAAACATTTCCTCATTGCATGAGCAAACACAACCTAAAAAAATCACTTATAAAATCCAAAACTCTCCTTTCTTTAGCTTCGCATAAAACCTTATTTTAAGTCTCATACACAAGTCTAAAATCTCACTCACACCCTTCTTTTGTCCTCAAAAAAATGAGGATATCCTCGATGAACTTTGCAACAAAGTTTCCAAGAAACATGTGTAGCATTATGTTCCTTGTACTCAAGAAGACGTAAGTGATTTATTTAATCTATAAAACAATTCTATATTCGTAATGCCCATACCTAAAGGTGAAGGCAATCTTTTCAATATTATGTTCCTACGCACAAACTATAGTGAGGATGGAGTTCAATATTCGCAACACATTAGCTACAATTAGGTGATCGAACAAGTCATCAAGCCAGTACAATGGATATTTTCTCATAACAACTCCTGTTTCAATTTGCTCCTCCAATTCTAATCGAAATGGCCATGGCAAGAAACAAGACGACATCAAATTAGTTCTAGGGCTAGGAGTAAGATCAAATCGGAACTCCATGCCCCTCTCTCAAAGAACATGTAAACAAGGATAGTATCATGGTCATAAAAAACCGTACTTATCTCTGGGAAAAAAATGAAATCCTTACGAAGAATGTTGATGTTACAAGATCATAGAGATATCATATTTCCTAAACTTTGGAACAAAAGTAGAGAATAACACATATCACAAACTCTCATGGTGGTCTACCAGGGGGTATTTCTAATATGGTACCATAAAAGCGACAAAGGTTTAGCATCACCACATCTCCTACGGTTGGCAGAGGTTGCCTCTGCTACATGTAGAACTGCATATCATTCTATTAATCAGGATGCACGTCATATCCTAACTAATTAAATAAAGAAAAGCACACAGTGGTTCACCACTCCAACGTACAAGAGTGAATAATATGGGTAATTAGTATGTGGGCCAATCCATCCCGCACCCAAATTATTAACTCCGTAAGTGAACCGGTGAATCGATCAACGATAACACTCGGACATCCGTACCCGCACTGCAAACAAATCTCATGGGCAAGAACCAAGGTTCGAGGTCGACTCCCATCAATCGTTCTTGCAAAGCCTCTACAAAATCCTAACATATCGATCTCTCAAGAACTCTCAGGGTTGAGTGTGGAAAACACGCTAATAAAAGAATAAGGAGTCACTTGATGGATAGCTAGCAGTCCCTTTTTAGAGGAAGAAAGGAAGGACAAGATTCTCACCTATAATAACTACTAAGGAAAAGGCTTTCTGAAACAAAATGATATTTTCTTTATGGAAAGCCATTTTTTGGTCTGAAAGATGGGAGAAGCGACACCAACGAATGTCTAAGAAGAATACGAAGGATAGAGATTGAGAAAAATCAGAAGATACAGACTTTAGGAAACAAAGGTTCCGCGAGAAGAACATTTGAGGTACATGATTAACAATGCTTCATCATTCTTAGACAAGAACCAATACTTGATATTCCAGTACTTGATGACGATCCTTAGACAAAGACAACTGCACGTGATGCAATAGAAAGGACATGCATGTGAATGTGGAAGACAAGTAAAACTTTTGGTTTAGGAGACATTGGTAGAGGAAAGTATGTATCATACCTATTTGGATCTAGATAAGTCTTAATAACATAATATCATGTACACCGCCTCTACAACAGTTAGGTTATGCAACCTAGATTCATTCTTTTGAAAACCAATCACCTTATCCACACATCTTAAAGATTAACATCCTTTTCTCTCAAATTCCTTTTGACACTGAATCTTCAAAAGTATAGACAAACAAACTTTAATCTTCCACAATATCATTATATTAAACTCAAACTTTGATGCCAAAACCAAACTTGACAACTATTTCCTCATGAGTCCAATGAAGTAAGATAAGTATCTAAATCTATCAATTTGATACCTTTATCTCGTTATTCACGCATATACTGAACTAGAAGAGAAGATCAACTATTTCCCTTTAAATGTTGAATTCACTAACCATGAAGATTCCTTCTCACTCTCTCTCTCTCTCTCTCTCTCTCTAGTCAACTACCAACAACCAAAGAAAGGCTTGCATGCCCCTCAAGGCAAGGAACTACCCACAAGCACAACATAGAAGGATAGAAGAGATCAACAATAAAATATAGCAGAAACGTAAATGCAATGCATGCCCCCTTCCTATCGTGCACCAGTGTGTCAAGTTTTTTTTAAGTTGTTAAATTTTAAATTAGTTGTTAGTTTATTACGCTAAATAAAGACAACTTTAAGTTGTTAAAGATCTTGGAAAAAGTCCTATTTACTATTAACCTACTCCAGAGACCTAGAGCCTAGGCTCTGATACCAACTGTAACACCCCAGATATCCACCCTATCTGACAATGTTACACCTATATCAAATACCTTCCAAGACGATGACGAAACTATAAATTTCAGAAGAGTCTCCTTTGTTTATAAGGACATCCATGACAACAAATAATAATACTCATCCAATTTCATTCTTACAAATAGCCACATGGTTCAACAAGACAAAGATAAGCTCCATAACCAGGATGTAACGTAACCACTAATTCATAGTCACAATATAAACCAAACCATATAGTAAAGAATGAATCAAGAGAAATCTTAAGAGTGGTTAAACTAATCTAACTATAAAGTATTTTGATATGTAGTGTGTGAAATAAAAGGTAGAGGTGCTACTCCCATCCCATGCATACCGTCTTCAAATAATACCTAAAAACATAGAAGCCACAAGGGTGAGTACAAAGTACTCAACAAGTACATAAAGAAATAATACGCATTGCATAAAACACGACACAAACAAATATCTTGTAACACTAGTCATTTCGCGGTGACGAACTTGTATGCCTACATGCTCTGTGCCTTTACTTTTCTTTTCTTTTGCGTATACCGGTATCGCTTGAGTGAACACCCGTCAGCATCCACTCACTCCAACCCGTGGAGGTTGCCGACAATGTGGGACTCGTCCCAACATCGACGGTCTCAATGTGACTACCTCAGTAGGTCACAACACTGTGATTTATCTCTAACATGATATGCAAAAATGCAAGCGCAACTGTAACCTTTGATGTATCACTTCATCTCCATACAAATAACCAATATATAGCAACTGAATAAATAACAAGTGCTAGAAAGTAAAAGTTGAGTGAGAGAAATCATGCAAGTATTATCCCGTTATGAACTTGCCTCAACCGATGGTCACAAACTCTGAATAATAGGTTTCTGAACTGAACATGTCAACACCTGTTTATTGAAACATTTATCACACTTAGTAACCCACCAACACTTCAAAATCAAATAAACAAAATATAGCGGCGCTCCTATGCGCAAGCTGACACCAACTTTCACAAATATAGATCATTCAACGGCTCATCCCTTAATGGCTATATTTAGCATATGTAAAACGAGCTCTAACATAAAATAAAATGCTAGAAGTTGCTACTGGTTATAACCAAAATTGAGACATTAATTTCCTTTATACAAACGACCCAAAGGTTCTACTCCCATCTAGTGTCTTGAAACTGAACATGATCACTTGTAGTCATATTATTTATACCAGTCTTATATCTCAATTAAACATTATTCCGAGCAGTAGATTAATATCAAGTCGCATGTGCAAAATCTTGGAGCAGTATCCAATCCCTGTCCAGGGTGCTCCCAGCCACTGATGTATACTAGAAATCAAACTGTTCAGGAGATACTAATGAAAGTAGCAATTAAATCACACTGAGAGTTCAGTTTAATCGTAACTCCAGAAGTTGTTGGCAACCAAAAGAAAGTAGATGGTCTACTGTTGTACTCTTTTCTAACTAACTTAGCAACTTATAAGAGTGCAGCCAAAAATAGCACCGATCTTATAAAGCATATCAATTTACTGAAATTCTGAATTTCTCCTATGACTACAAACTTCCGTGCCTTACTAATAACACAAGGTCGTGGTGTCAAAAACTTAATCCAAATTAATAGCAGACTAGTGAAGGTTGGATCATCCTATTCCTTTGCATCATCAGGCACGCGCACTAAAGAACTAAATTGCTCTGACACCATACGTTGCAAAATAACAAGGAGCTAACCAAAAGAGATTTGGGTACCTGGCCGGAAACAGGGTCGACATAACGACTTCACGGAGACGGCCATGGAGAGAAGCGCCGCGGCCTCGCAAGTCGCAACCTCGCGGCATCCCAGTGGTGGCAACGGCCCAGCGGCGGTGGCATAGCATATCAGGAGGACGGGGCGGCGGCCGCGACCACAGGGGTCTCTAGCGTTAGTTGGGCGTTCTTAGGGCAGGGTGTTGGCGTTGGCCTCCTTTTATTACTCTAGTCCGGCAATGCATTTGCACAAGGTATGGCTGAAGTACAAAGCCCAGCCCAACACGCTTCTTTTTTTTACCCTCATGTTTATCCTGCTTACCACATTCTAGTCTGATCGATTCTAGTCTCGTACCATGCTAGAAATGCTAGGGCTAGGCAGAGCAAACTGACAGCTACCTATTATCTCCAACATATCAAGTTGTCAAGTGCTAGCAATTACATTCGTTCCATTCTTTTGTGTTTTAATTTCCGACATACTATTCCCAAATTATATTGATATCATCAAGTTTCTAATTTTGTGTGTGTAAGATTAAACGAGCATAATATAGCTAGTATTAAAATTTTGGGGTATTACAACAGGCATCTGGGATTAAAAATCCGGATGTTGACAAGTTGGTATCAGAGTCATCCTGACCATAGAAAACCCTAGTTAGACTGGATGTTTGGAATCAAAAACTTAGTTTCAAAACCAAAGAAAGCAAATATTTACAAAAACTTAGTCCCACTCTTATCACTTTGATTCTTTCATAAAAATTCATGTTCCTCAAAAAACTCTTGCAAAATACATAAAATTTGACACACTTGATCACTCTACTAACTTACTCGTCTTATATTATTTTAGATGGACGTGAAGTACAGCAAGTTTACTAGTTGGGGAATGGCGGAGACCTTATCTCTGAGAGGGATTTGGACCAGCTTTCGGAACTTCTGGAGCGTCCGCACCCCGAGTTCTTCGGAGCTCAGCTCAATGATCAAGGAGGAGAAGATCTGAAGTGGCTAATTATTGCAAGTCTCCGAGGAAAGATTGAACCTCCCACTGTGGAGGGAATTTAGTTTACCTTAAGAGAGAACAACTGGCTCGATGGACTTGCCAAGGCCATGCAGGAAGCTCTTGCCTGTCTGTGTGGGCAAAGTATCAACCAGATCAAGGATACCCGCTTTGAGTTTTTCCCAAGGCGTGATGCTAATGGACAACCACTGGAAGCCCCATACCACCACGAGCGGAAGACCCAATTGGACCACCTTAGCTTTATGATGTACGATTGTCAGCAGGAGTTGGATAATTGCCGTGACTACTCCAACCATAAGTCCGCCATCATCAAGACCAAGGATCAGACCATCGCCATGCTAGCAAAGGATCGCAAGTCTCTCCGCCGTCAGCTCGACAAGAAGGAGCGCATCATTGCCCGTCTTCGCCACCGTATCTTTTCTTTGGAGGAGACCATCCATGAGAGAGACATGCAGTTGGAGGAAAGGGAGAATGACGGAGAGGATCTTCGTGGAGACCCCTACTCCTATCTCAGCGATGATAACGATTTTCTGTAGGATCAGGCTATGGATTTCTTCACCGATGAGGAGGATTTCGCCTTCATCAATGACGACGATGATGATGAGGATGACGACTATACCGACTCCAAGGAGTAGTAGCACTTGAGCACTAGCGTAGTGAGTAGTATTCGGTCCCACTGTATTGTAGTTTCTAGAATAGTTCCTAAAACCATCTGTTTACCTTGTTGTGGTGTGTGTTTGTATCGTGTGCTATGAATGAATGGATGAAAAGCAAGTTGCTAGAAAATCTGAGTCAAACTTTAAAAACTTTTCGAAGTCCCAAAACCTTAGAAATTTCCCTCTTTTCTCATGATCTATCTCAATCTTCAGATGCCACGCGGAGGAAGTGGTTCATCCCCGGACCCGATGTTGCAGATCCTGCAAATGTTGGTTTCTAACCGCGAAGCTGAAAGAGCGGAACGTCAAGCCAAATTAGCCACCCTTCAACAGATAGCTCAGCTAGCCCACAACAATCAAGGCCATGGAAACCAGGACAACCATGGATCTAAGCTCAAGAATTTACAGAACACCAACCCACCTGTTTTCACTAAGTCGGAAGAGCCCTTAGACGCTGATGATTGGCTACAAACCATGGAAAATAACCTAGAAGTCGTCGGAGTGGAAGCCAACGAGAAAGTTCTGTTCGCCACCCACTATCTAGCCGGAGATGCCAGAGCATGGTGGAACAGTGTTCGTGCAATGACCGGAGGACAAATGATGACCTGGGAGGAATTCAAAGTCAAGTTCAGCAGAACCCATGTGGCACCAGGTTTGATCAAGAGAATGAGAGATGAGTTCAGAGAACTGAAGCAAGGAAGGATGACCGTAGTGGAATACCGTGACAAATTCTTGTCATTAGCTAGGTATGCCCCAGATGAGATCGACACTGAAGCCAAGAAGAAAGAAAGATTCTTAAATGGTCTGCACGATGAGATGTAGACGGTGTTAGTCAATATCCCCTTTGCTGATATTGAAGCTCTTGTCGACTCTGCCATCCAGATGGAAGGAAAGATCAACCAAGTCAATGATAACCACAAGCGTCGCATGATGCATCAACCAGGAACCCATCAGACCCCAAAGTATCGCCCTAACCCATCTCCAGGATTTGCCCCGAGAACCAACAGACCCGCGATGAACCGTCCGACCTATCCTAACCGTGGAAACCCAAGGCCCGGAGGAAATCACAACAACCCTGGCAACTCTAACAATTTCAATCGTGCCCCACCCAAGTTCAAAAACAACAATGCTACCGCCAACACCAACACTGCCCCGAGAACTAGAAGCAATGATGTGCCTGTTGCAGCAAAGGACAAGTCGCAAAGTGACTTGTTATGACTATGGAAATAAGGATCACTACTCCAACGAGTGCCCCAACAAGAAGAATGCCGCAGCCCCCAATGCAAATGCCCCAGCTCAGCAACAGCGTCGTGTTCAACCAGGAAGAAGGTTTGCCCCAGGGAATTCGCTCAACCGCAACAGCTGTCTTTTTCTCATGCATGCTGAAGAAGCTCAGGAAGCGCCAGACGTCGTGCTGGGTATGTTTTCTGTTAATTCAGTACTTGCAAGATTGTTGTTTGATTCTGGTGCATCGCATTCATTTGTCATCGAAGAATTTGCCTGCACTAGTAAGATTCAACCAACCAAACTGAAGCATGTTATGATCGTTCAAATTCCCGGTTCAACCACCAAGGCTAGGCAAATTTGCAAAGCCGTCCCTATCCGAATCCATGGCATAGATTTTTATGCTAACCTGATAGTACTTGGAACTAAAGGTTTGGAAGTAGTACTAGGAATGGATTGGATGTCCAAACATAAAGGATTGATTGACTGTGCCTAGAAAGCCATCACCATGACCAGTACAGCCGGAATATCAGTCGAGCATATATCTGAAACCTTACCTCATCAATTCAAGTGCAACAAGAGTATAGCCCAACCTACCATTGACCAAGTCTGGATAGTCTGTGAATACCCCGATGTATTTCCAGATATTTTGCCCGGTATGCCCCCAGATCGAGATATCGAGTTTATCATCGAACTAATCCCCGGAACAGGACCCATAGCCCAGAGACCATATAGTATGAACCCGTCTGAACTAGCAGACTGAAGAAGCAACTGGATGTCATGCTGGAAATTGGATTGATTCAACCAAGTGTGTCACCATGGAGATCACCTGTTTTGTTTGTGGACAAGAAAGATGGAGGTAACCATTTGTGTACGGATTATAGGAAGTTGAATGGTGTCACCATCAAAAACAAGTACCCCTTGCCCAAGATAGAAGATTTGTTTGATCAGTTGACCGGTGCCCAACTGTTTTCTAAAATTGATCTTAGGACTGGCTATCATCAACTCAAAATTCATGCAGAGGATATTCCAAAGACTGCCTTTACCACCAGATATGGATTATACGATTATACCGTTATGTCTTTTGGATTAACCAATGCCCCCGCTTATTTCATGAATCTCATGAATAAGATTTTTATGGACTTCCTAGATAAGTTTGGATAAGTTTGTCGTTGTTTTCATCGATGACATTCTGATTTATTCCAAATCGGAAGAAGAACATGAGCTACACCTAAGGACCATTCTTGGAACCCTTAGAGAGCATCAGCTGTATGCCAAGTTTAGCAAATGTGAATTCTGGTTACAGGAGGTAGGATTCCTCGGTCACATTGTATCAGCCGGAGGAATTGCTGTTGACCCTGCAAAAGTGAAAGATGTCGAAGATTGGCAAGCCCCAACCACTCAAACCCAAGTTCGTGCATTTCTCGGATTGGCGGGATATTACCGCAAGTTCGTAGAAGGATTCTCGAGTATCGCCAGACCCATGACCCAATTGCTGAAGAAGGACAAGAAGTTTGAATGGACCGACAAATGTGAAGCAAGTTTTCAAGAACTCAAGAGGAGATTGATATCAGCCCCAATCTTAATCATGCCGGATATCACAAAGCCCTTCGACGTGTATTGTGACGCATCCAAGATCGGTCTCGAATGTGTGCTAATGCAAGAAGGCAAAGTTATATCTTATCTATCTCGACAAATGAAACAACATGAGCCTAAAGACATGGAGGCATTACCTGATGGGAAATCGCTGTGAGATTTATTCAGATCACAAGAGCCTGAAGTATATATTCACTCAGAAGGAGTTGAATATGAGGCAGATAAGATGGATTGAGTTAATCAAGGATTACGATCTGGACATTCACTATCACCCTGGTAAAGCCAACGTAGTAGCCGATGCCCTTAGCAGATTGCCGTGCCGCTTGAACTCCATGATTTTGAAGGAGCAACCAAGTTTGCACAAAGAGATGGAAGATTTTCGAATGGAATTAGTGAGTGAAGGTTTTTTGGCTAGCATAGAACTTCAACCCACTTTGATCAGCTAGATCAAAGAGGCGCAGAAAGGAAATGCTAGTATCGATGGAATCAAGCGTCGTATCAGTACAGGCAAAGTACCCGGATTCACCGAAGACGAAGAAGGAGTTCTGTGGTACAAAGGACGCCTTTGTGTACCAGCAGATTCTGAGTTGAAAGAAGTTATTCTCAAGGAATCTCATGATACTCTTTATTCTATCCACCCCGGAGGAACGAAGATGTATCAAGATTTGAAAGAGCAATTTTGGTGGCATAAGATGAAGAGAGAAATCGGAAGCTATATCGCCAAGTGTGATATATGTCAGCGAGTCAAGGCAAGACATCAAAGACCCGCGGGATTGTTGCAACCCTTGCAGATTCCGGAATGGAAATGGGATTCCGTTGGAATGGACTTTATCACCGGATTGCCTACTTCTAGTAGGGGAAATGATTCTATCTGGGTCATAGTTGACCGATTGTCCAAAGTCGCCCATTTCTTAACCGTCAAGACCACATATCAGAGTTCGAAGCTAGCGGAGTTATACATCGCTAGAATCGTCAGTTTGCATGGAGTCCCCAAGAACATCGTATCGGATCGAGGAACTCAGTTTACCTCGAGATTCTGGAAGAAAGTCCAAGAAGGTTTAGGAACCCGCCTATATTTCAGTACCGCGTATCACCTTGAGACCGATGGACAAACGGAGCGAGTAAATCAAATACTCGAAGATATGTTGAGAGCATGTGTGTTAGAGTATGGATCTAAGTGGGAAGACTGTCTGCCGTTTGCAGAATTTTCGTACAAAAATAGTTATCAAGCTAGTTTGCAAATGGCCCCATTTGAATTCATGTATGGAAGGAAGTGTCGCACCCCTTTGAACTAGTCTGAAGTAGGAGAGAGTCAGATTTTTGGACCCGATATCCTACGAGAAGCAGAAGAGAAGGTTCACAAGATTCGTGAGCACCTCAAGACAGCCCAGTCCAGACACAAGAGTTACGCCGACAAGAGACGTCGCGACCTCGCCTTCAACATAGGAGATTTTGTATATCTGAAAGTGTCGCCATTGAAGGGAATGCAGCGTTTCCAACTCAAAGGAAAGTTAGCCCCCAGATATATCGGACCTTTCAAAATTCTGAACCGTCGAGGATAAGTGTCGTATCAATTGGAACTACCCGAAGAGATGTGAGCCGTGCACAATGTGTTCCATATCTCATTACTTCGCAAGTGTCTCGAAGTCCCTGAGAAGACCGAAGTGTTCAATAATATTGATCACCGGACTATAGAGATCAACGATGACCTGACCAATCCCGAAGTACCCATCCGTATTTTGGAAGAAGCCTTTAGAACTACCCGAACCCGAAGCATCAAGTTTCTCAAGATTCAGTGGAGCAACCACATAGAATAGGAAGCTACCTGGGAGTGCGAAGATCACATCAGGACGGAGTTTCCGGATCTCTTCAAATCCTAGGTAATCTTTTCGTCCTTTTTCAAATCTTGGGACGAGATTTTGTTTAAGGGGGGAAGGTTTGTAACATCCCAAAAATATTAAACTAGAATCATCAAACTCTAATCATCAAATTTAGGGTTAACAAAAACTTTTCTAAAATAAAATATGAAAGCATGCATGTGTATGCATTCCATTTTGGATTCTTTTGAATTGCCTTTTTTATGTGTTTCTTTGCTTGTGAAAGGATTCTTAGGTGAAATAAACATCATCTAAACAATCCCCACACTTTTCCCAAAGACAAATAAATCAAAACAAACAAAATAAGGGAATGGTCATTTTGGCCAATTTAACTCCCATGCCTACTTTGACTGTCTCTAACTTTCAGAACTTAACAGAAAATTGTTTGGATCTTTGCACCCCTTGATAGTACTAATAACAAAGTATCAAGGCCCACTTTGTGATCATCCAGAAACATTCAAATGCATAGTTTAAAGGACAGTTTAAAATTGAATCTATATCATATGGAAAGATCCCACTTTTTCAAAAACCACTCAAACAAGCTCAACTTTCAAAACCCAAGCATCTACAGACTCACCAGCACCTACCTATCACACCCACCAAAAATCTTTTCAAAATTCAAAACTTAAATTCATGCGGCCATTTCATCAAACACCTTGCAGATTCAAATCAAACAAAATCCAAACACTATTTGGAGCAGTGATTTGAGCCTAACTTGTTCCCTCTCTGGTTGCAACTAGGCTTTAGTAGATCATCTACCTCATTTGTAAACGTCTAGCACCACTGTAAGCTTGGCAGTGTCATCAATGGTGAACAACCGAGCCTCACCATGTCACCCCAGTGTGGACAACAAGCTAGGAGCAGCACTAGCCTTGCCAACCTTGTCTGAGAGCAAGCTAGCACCCCACCGCCACTCCCTGTCCTAGCCGCGAGCGATGCCAGCCTCTGAACCACACGCACAGACCGTGCCCAGCTCGCCAGCAACCATGCCGAGCATGCGCCAGAGCGCCACCCTTGACAAACGCCCACAGACCGCGCGCCGCCCTCGCCGCGTGCATACACGATCACCACTGTCCCAGGAGACCGCCAGTTCGCCGCCCCATGCCTCACAGCCACCGCTCGCCGTCGAAGACGCCGCCTCTGCCGCGCAGAGCATCGCGTGTTCCAGACCGTTTGCCACCGCCCCTACACGCGCATTAAAGCCGTAGAGCATCGCCAGGAGACCACCAATCGATCGCCACCGCCGGCCATGCCTCTAGCAGCCCGTAGCCATGCCGCCACCATCGTCTGCCCATCCCGTTCGGTCTCGTCGTCGAGACTATAAATAGAGGCCTCCCCCGCTCAAACTCTTCACACCATCTCACTCTCCTCTCCTCACTAATCGTTCCACCCCGTTCCCGGAGCAAGGCGAGCAGCGCTTCGCCGGAATTTCACCGGAGCAGGCCGCCTCTGGAGAAGAAGGGCGCCGTCGATTTCGTCCACCCTAGGAGAAGCTGTCGGTACCAGGAGGTTCGCCGTCATCTACTTCGTCATTCGCACGCCTCGCCAACCCTCGCCTGAGCCCCGGTGAGCCTCCCACGACCCCCACTACATCGCTAGGGTTCGAGCTCGCCGTTGACTAGTTTATCGTCGACGACGACCCTCAGTCATTGATCTCACTTCTAATCCAACACACCACGTTGCCCCGTACCGCTTCGCACCCCCTATCTCACTGGCGCGTGGGGACAACAACTTAACCAGCCCGCATAAGCGTTGTGCTTCGCAGGCCGGCCCAGTATCGTTTCCTGCGCAGCCCACTCGTTTGAATTTGGATTTTTCCATTTTCATTCAAACACAGTTCTATACCTAGTTTCAAAAATCACATTCCTATACCTAGTTTCAACCCAGCTCGATTTAGTAAACCAAATTGAATGAAACAAATTTTTTTAGAACGATATTGAAATGCTTAATACAAGCCCATTGGATTCAAATCATTTGAATCTATAGATCAACCTTGGTAAAAATAACAAGGCGGAATCTTTTCTGCATTCAAACATTTTTCAAATTTAAACCATAAAATCTTTTGAGTTAATTCCAACTCTCAAAAATCACATTTGATCATATCTTTCAGAATATATAAAAATATTTGGGTTTACTTACAGAAATATTGTTCAAGTAATAAAAGAATGCCACATAGGCATTTCTAGTCACTTTATTTAAGTAAAATAAAAGGTTAAACCTTATTAAATTGTGACACCACTTTAAATCACATTCCCATGGACTAAGATATGTGGTGATGACATGTGTCAACATGATCCCATGTTTGGTTTGGAGAATATTAAATCTTAAGTAGTTTTTCAATGAGTAGAAATTACTTCTCTAAAAATAAAAGAAATTAAACCAAGCTTTAATCTTGTAATGTTAGTGATGATGCTAGATCATCTATAGGACCCTTTTGTGTTATGATTGAAAGTAGTTAAGTATTGTTTGGTGATTGTGTACCTCGTATTTATTTATAGACGCTAGTACCGACCAAGGATACGAGGAGGAAGGAGGATACTACGAAGAAGAAGCCGAGGAGAACTTCAACCACTGCTCTGCACAAGGCAAGCTAACACTTGCAATTTAGCAAGCTTATACTGATAATGATGCAAGCCAATACTGGCAAGCTAACACTTGCAAGATACTCTACTTTAGAAAGCCTTACTAATCAAGTTGACCTATGCAAGCCTAATACTACTAGTTGAATGTGCAAGCTAACACTTGCAATTATGAAAGTTAGATAACCTATGCAATGCTCTAAGCATGCTTGGTTAGACACATATGATGATACCCATTTCCTAGTTTTACTTGCAAACTTTATACTTTAGTTCTTTATCAAAGCTAGTACTTAGAGCTTACTTAAGTGAATTGTAGATTCTAGAGAGATACTTGAAGGTTGCATCAAGAGCATAAAATTTGGCCTAAGCTAGATAATCTTTATGTCATCCTAAGGCATGAGATTGAACTTAGTTAAACTCCACTAGTTTACCACCCCTCATTAGTACTCACCCCCACTTGTAGATGCTAGTGCTAAGCATAAAACTTGATCAACTTAGTTGGGAATACTTGGTGGAAAAATGGTTATGAAAACCTTGGAATGATGGATCATTCTATTGAAATGTTTTGGACATGTGTTCCCGAACACCAGAGGATTTATGGTGATGAAAATGTTGAGGCATGAGCCTTAGCCCTTTATAAAACTGATGATTGTCTAGATGCGATACCATTCCAATTTTACGGTACAACCACAATACCCGAGAATTGGGTAGAGCTTGATTGGAAAATTATATACCTTAGTATTAGTTCCCTCGCGGCCAAGGTCTGAGATGAGGCTACCTTGTGAAGATTGTCCACTTGTGCAGTACCCAAGATGACAGTTGGTCATGGTTGGGAGGCCAAACTCACAGGAGAGGTGCTTATACTAGGGCGTGTAATTGAAAGGTTAGGATTGATTATCCGCATACTGAGTATGGTGAATTCAGGATTTGTTCCTGACGGATGTATCGAATGTTGTGGTGAAAGTGTATAATCTCTGCAGAGTGTCAAACTATTCGAATAGCCGTGTCCGCGGTTATGGATAGTTGGAGTGGCCATACTGTTCCCCCGTCAGATGTTTTCAAAATGACTTGTGAAATGAGTTGAGACTTTGACTTGACCACAACAGAGTTGTGATATGAAATACAAGTTCCCACTTAGGTGTTATAAAACTTCAACTAGCTTTCTTCGTTTCTAAACTTAGTAGAGGTAAATCTGGCTTTTTGCAAAACAACCCTAGAGCTTAGTGTCCTACTACAAAAACCCCCTTCACTTGTTAGTATTAGTTTGCGAGTACTTAAAGAGTACTCATGACTTTGTCCCTGGCTATTCCCATGGCCAGACTATGAAGAGGAGTACCTGGAGGATGGACCCCGGGAAGGTTATGACAACTAGGATCATCTCCCATCGTCAGCATTGCCTGTGACCCCGAAGATGGAGCTTCGCCTACACTACCGTTATTATTACGTATTTCCGCTGCTTGAATTGTATTAAGAACTGGATCATGAGATCCTTATTCGTGTAAGACCTTATGTATGGTTTGTAATGGATGATGTACTGTGGTATCAAATTCTGTTATGTCTCGCAAAAATGGTAATCCTGAAATTGCGATGTATGGCATAACAGGCATCTGGGATTAAAAATCCGGGTGTTGACACGTTGGGTAGAGAAGGTCCCACCACCGCCGGCACCACCCGGGCTTTGTCGGACGGTGTTCGCCGCCGGCGGCGGGAGAGGAGGGGAGGAGGAGGGACGGAGGCGGCGCGAGCTAGGGTTGGCGTCTCGGTCGCCCGTGCGGGGGGCGGGGGGGGGGGGGGGGGGCGATCCGAGACGCACGGTCGCCGGCGGCGGGGGGGGAGGGGAGTACTCTCAGACCACGAGAAACATTACCGGCACGAACCTCTGCTCCGCATTCAGAATAATGGACAGGTATACTCCTGACGGGCCTTGCAGGTGGGTTATCTTGTAGGCATTCGACTGCTTCATCTTGCTTAGAGTTAACAAGGCGTTGGAGCAACCATAGCCACGGTACACCGTGGCACGTGCTCTGTTTTGTAAATTATCAGTGATGTTCGCTCCTAACTTATATACTTAGGCCATGTTTGGGAGGTAATTGTACTTATAAGCAGTTTTTCCGAGAGTATGCTAAAGGTGTATGTTAACTTTCTTGAAGGCAGAGAGTGATTCACAAGATATTTATCTCAAACTGCAAGGAAAAGCAAACACCAAGCACCTAACAGACACACAAACTAACTACTCATTACATGATCAATCCCTCCAGCTCAAGCCAATCTCCACAACTTCATATCCTCAAGCATTCGATTTGCAGCCTGACGACTTCATTTCGGTGTGATGTAAATTACTCCAACTGGCTCGGCATGTGAGCATGACAAAAGGTGTCCACGGCACCTGAAAACCCCATCTAGCTATGTAGCGGCAAGCTACCAAAACGGCACTCGTATACATTCCTCGTCCTGAAAAACTCCTTTTTCTGCCGCTTCTTCCCACATACGAATTCACCATCACTCGGGTGCAAAATCCCGTAGCTGCCGTCGCAAAAGGAACACTCCTTTTTAAAGCGGTGCAGCGGGTTTTCTGCTAACAAGAATGTAACATAATAATTAATAAGAACAATAATAAATGTTAAAACAACACAATATATGAACAGCAATAGAGTCATGCACTAACAACAGTATATAGGTACACATGGCAATGGCAGCGTTGAGCTCCCAGCAAGAAATCTTGATGTTAGATGTTTATTCGGATGCATGAACAAATGCCAACCATGACTCAGCATGTTATTTGCCAATTTCTGTCTTTATTACAAGGACTGGTATTGCGTAGAGTAGCTAATTTATGTCGAGGTGAAGGTAGAATGAGTGCGCATGTAACAGAACATAGGGAAGTTAACTTGGGGGAGACAGGACATTCACTAATTTTGTTTTCCTACCAGTAAAACCATCTACTAACAAACAGTATGAGGAAAACAGTTAAGGCTTGGTCTCTATGTAGACGCAATGCAAGTGGCTTTTTGTAGAGTTACTTTACCCAGTATGGTGCATGTTTCAACAAACGGTGTTTCAACGCGGTCGTAGTGTATCTCGGCGAAGAAGCGTTGCTCAGGGGTGTCTGGCAGTGCACCCCTCCTGCGAGCCAGAAAGTTGACATGGATCCGCCCACGCGTGAAGATTTCAGAGCCTTCACAGCATCATACTCCGCACCCTGAAAACCATAGATAACAAGAACTGAGACCACAGCATCACCACCACCA
Organism: Avena sativa; assembly: GCA_916181665.1. NCBI lineage: Eukaryota > Viridiplantae > Streptophyta > Magnoliopsida > Poales > Poaceae > Avena > Avena sativa. The sequence goes on from OV702294.1 coordinate 98,069,521, forward strand.
ACAACTGATCGAAACAATTCATGCAAGCAAGGGTTGTTGGCTGAGCTGTTACCGGGTTGATGTTGTTGTAGTGGCGGAGGGCGCTGTGGACATGGGGGAGAGCCCTGGAGGCGTCGTGCTCTCTGCATACAATGTGTGTATGTATGTCAGAATTGTAATTGTTACCGTGTCGTTGTCCAGTAAACAGTTACAGACTCAATCTGGGAGGGACTATACGAAGAAGATGAAGAAAGAATACTCTTTGGTGGGCAGCCGGCGTTGCCATGTTTCCGGTACGACGGAAACGAGGAACGGGAACGAGGAACGAGAATCGTCGGCCATCAAAACCAGGGAACGGCGGGGGTATACATCATTCGAACGATTTTTCGTCAAGGGGGACGCGATCCAAAGAATTTGGGGACGACGACTCCGGTACGATACCGGGGACGAGGAACGATGAACCTTTACTAGTTGGGACGATGACCCTGGTACGATATGGTGGGCTAAGAAACGTGAATCTCTCCTGGTTGGGTCGATGACCCCAGAATGATATAGTGGGTAGAGGAACACGACTTTGACAGGCATGGATCAATCATATGGACGAAACTGATAAGAAACGATGTATAATTATAGTTTACAGCAAGAGTACTTAACAAAATACTTGTCTTGACACAAAAAATTTAAAGTTCTAACAAATCAAAGTAGCAAATGAGCAAACAGATTGACTAAGTTGACAGACGATAATCACTTCAATAGCAGCATCCAACTGACTCACGTGCTTCAGGTTTCAGCAGCAGGCCAATTTACCATGTACCTTCAACCGAAAATGAAATATTAGTGACCATAGAAATTTAAACAAAGGAGTAAGTATATTACAGATTTAAGATTTGTAATACCAGTCACTTCCTAGTTTCCAGTCCTCCGAATTTTCCGTGGTGGTTCAGCTGCTTCATCCTCCAAGATAGCCCAACGCAGCTGCTCAAGCTTCAAGCTTGAATCCTCCAATAAACTATTATCAGGCTCAACATCCCACTTATAATGTGGACCTGAGTTGTAACCCTCTGAAAACCTTCGCCTAAGACGTTCGTTTGCATGAATGTAAACGAGCTTATCAGCTGTCTTTCCATTCAACTTGTTTCTCTTTACACTATGGATAAAAGCATAGGTACTCCAATTTCTTTCAGCGCAGGAGCTGCTTATTGGCTGAGACAGTACTTTCTTTGCTACCTCATTTAAATTTGGAGTTTGGGAACCATAATTGAACCACCAATCTATAGCATTCATCGTGGCCGCATCAGCTTGAACAGCAGCTATTGCAAACAAACCTTTCTTCATTATAAAGGTGTTAAACTCCTCACGTAAAACAGCATACTCTTTTTTATCTTCTGCAATTGTACTTAGAGCATCTATAACAGCTTCCATAACCTCACTGTCCTCGTTTGGAGCTTTTCTTTTACCACCACCAGGAGCACGAGTTGCAAGATAAGCTTGATCGTAATATTTTGGAGAAAGAGCAAATGCTAAGCAATGAAAGGACCAGTTCATCTTTCCCCACCGCTTAAGAATAATAGAATTTACCTCCGGCCAATCATTCTTGTGAGGGTTATTTTTCCTTTGTCATGACTTCTTGCATCTCACCAAGCATGTTGTCCATTTTTTCATATATATCACCTGATTTTGGACCTTCTCCATCGCTGTACTTGATTACCATGTACAGTGGTTTTGTGATGGCAAGGATGATTTTAATCTCATCCCAAAATGTCTCATCCATGATATTTTGGCCAATTGCATTTGCTGCTGCTTTTGCGGGTGCATCACAAGCCTTCACCAAGTCCTTCCACTTGCTAGTGACGATGGTGGTTGTGAGTGCCTCCCGAACATCTATAAGCCTCTTGAGCAAAATGTAATGAGACGCAAATCTCGTTTTTGAGACCTTCAAAAGATCCAACTCTGAGTTGCGTCTAAAGAGATCTAGAAAGTGTTGGTGGCTTCTAAAATATTTCACGATTGCTTTTCCAGTCTGGTATGTGTCAACCATCCAAGCAAACTTCTTTCCAAAATCTTTAAAAACTAGATTAAGTGTGTGAACCACACATGGGGACCAAAAAATATGTTTATGCACCTATCAAGTATAAAAGAGACACAATTATATGAATAGAACAAAAACAAATGTCGATTGGACATATGTAATTACTTAAATCAGTGTAGAAACTAGGAGACATGTACCTCTGAATTTCTCTGCCAGCAGATTTGCAATTAGATGCGTTATCCGTAATGACCTGAAGAACATTAGCCGGGCCAATCTCGTCAATAGCTTGCAGTAAGAATTGTGCAATGGCTTCACCTGTCTTCTCTTCTCCGGAGAAGTCTTCCGTGTACAGAAACATTGAACCACGGCTGTTCGACACTATGACGTTGATTAAAGGTTGGTTCTTCATATTTGTCCATCCATCAGAAACAACAGAGACACCATGGGAATACCTATATATAGAATATCTTTTTCAGTCTTAAAGTTATACTTTTTTTTGACAAAACAGATGATTAAAAATGTTTTGGTGCCTTACCATGTCTGTCTAACCGGAGCTAAGTCGGTCTCCACCTTTCTCTTACATGCATCTAGAAGGGTAGTCCTGGCCTTCTCATAGGAAGGAGGTTTGTACCCCTTCGGTGCTTTTTGGATGGCTGCTACCATTTCTAAATATTGTGGACTTCTAAGCACATTGAAGGGAATTCCATTAGCACAAAGGACCAGCATTATTTTCATGTCAACATCATCTCTTTCCATCCCAGCAAAAGCTTCTACTAATGGACTAGCAGATTTCACAGAGCCTCAAGCTTGTCCTTTCTCAGATTGGTGATACTGTTTATAAACCGAACAAGAAAATTAGTCATACAGTGGCTAATTGACGTGTTGTTGTCTAATAAATTTTCTCATAAAAACATGTGCATGTACCTTATCATATATATTTTTAAACTTGATGCGATCAGTTGCAACAGAGCAGCGTTGGAGTTGTGGCGTTTTACCAGGACCCGGACCAAAGAAGTGTTGACGAATTCTTGTGTAACTACTTGTAAATTTCTTATTGCAGTGCTTGCATCGCCATGGTTTTGATCCACCAGAGTTCTTCCCTTTAGGTGCTTCAAGAAAAATTACCTCATCTAGGAGCGATTTAGAAGCTTTTGCAGCAGTACCATGCTCGGCGGATTCATCTTCTTCTCCATTGGGGGCGTCGTCAGCACCATCGTGATCATCACCGGCATTGCTGCGTTCAACGTCATCCGCGTCAATCTTCTCGACGTCATTCTGATCTACTAACTTACGGCTCCCAAACACCATTGCGATCTCTGAATAATGAACAGATTCATAGATATAACACACAAAATTATAATTACAAACCAAGATCTGATCTCTAATGAACTAAATGTTGTACCTGAATCTGAAAGTATGAACTCTGAAGTCTGAACTGAACTCTTGGATCCTCGAATCAGTGCGTCCTGTGTCCTCGGCTCCTTGCCTCAGGTGAGAAGAATGGCGGCTAGGGTTGCAGCCTTACAGGGCTAGATATATCACCGTTCATTAAAGAAGGATCCTTGATTGATTCCATGAATCGGATGTGCATAACTGCATATACGTGAACAAAGGAAGCATATCATCTGTTACCTAATATACTATGCTTGGTTAAAGGTAGGTCTGTTCCCGTGAAGCAAGCTGCCGTTTCCCATGTTTTGAAACGAGTTCCAACTATGGGATCGGTGAATCGGGGTACTGTGCCGGACTGTCCGGGGACGCGTACCGTACATCGTTTCCTATCGTACCGCCCCTCGTCCCCGTACCTCGATTCGGAACAACGATCCCGGGACACCGTTCCGCGTTTCCGGCTACTTAGGGCGGCGCATAACACGGTGAGGATTCTTGCGCTCGTACTCGTCGAACCATTTTTGATCAAAGGTGTAGCCATGTCTCCCCTTCAGGACAGCTGCAGCAGCGATGGCTGAAGAGATGGCGACAGCAGCGCAGGAGAAGGAAGACCCCATCGAGGCGATTGAACAAGGCCAGTCAGATCTATCTACTAATTTACAGGTAGGTTCGTCCATCCTTTTTTTTGGTTCCGATTTTTCCCTAGACGATTTAACCCCTGATATTACATGGGATGCCACCGCCAAGTAAACCCAACCCGCACGGTGAAAAAAATCCAAATGCTAACCCATCTCCCTGCTCCTAGCCCTGTACACGACCACATCGACCTCGACCCAACGCTTGTCGCTCCTCCATGCCCAGCTCGCCGCCTCCAGCCTCCACAGATCCCTTCGCCGGCGCGCTCCCCGCCTCGCCCCATTCAATCCCTTCACAGCGCCCTCTGACACAACATGTCCCTGTTCGTCGGCGAGCTCCGCCCCGATTCATGCAGTTTCCCCGGTTGATCGATGCTATGGCGAGGACGACTGTCTTCCCTATGGTGGCGAGGCCCCTGCGTCCGGGCGTAGCTATGAAGCGCAAGAGCGTAGGGTTGTCCCAGCGGCATCATATCCAGCGAAACGTGCCGCGAATATCTGTCGGCGACGGAGCGGCGAACTCGGCCGAGCAGGCAGAGGAGGTCGAGGCCAGGGGCACATGCGTCAGGCGGGGAGCCGTGGAACTGTCGGCTGCTCGGAGACATACGGATCCAGTGCCCGCACTGCATCGTGTGCCTCCAGTTGCATCGCATTACCAACATGCCCCACTAGCCACTAGGTTCAGATCTGGTCATGTGAGGCAGGGGTTGTGGGGGCGATCTAGCTTGATCCAAGCCCTGGGAGACTTGGTAGAGGTAGGGGAGTAGGTTGGATTCTTCCGTCGCCATGCTTGGCGCTTCAGCAGGTGCAGGCGTCGAAATCGTTGGAGCAGGAAGAACAATGCAGAGTTAGCTGACAGCAGATCAGTTTGTCTCGCTATAAAATTGAACCCGATAAGCAGTAGTATCAAGCCAGAATGATCAATTTGAAGAACATACTGAAAGTTTTGGTTAATTTTTGAGATTTTATACTAACACGGGAGGAAAATCTCAACAATTTTGAGGAAAAAATAAGCAAACGGCAAGCAGCAGAATAGAGCTGGGAGCATGAGACGTCATCCATGGCTGCTAGCCTACTTGCTTGTGGCCGCTCCAGTAGCTGGCCAGCTTAAGCAAATCGCAGCTTCCGCCCACGGCGGATAGCACAAGTCGCAATAGCACAGGTCCAGTTCACTTAAAGACAATAGTACACGAATGTGATAGCTAGCTATTTTTTTTTTCTTGATTGATATTTGAATGGATATTCAGATTGATAGAAATGTGATCCATGCAGGACATGGCCGAATTGGTCTGCATTTCGAGCTATGAATTATAGAAGGAGATTAGTCTGTTTTTATATCAAAATAACTCCATTGCCTTAACGGGTACTTCCTCCGTCCGCAAATAAATGTACTTCTAGCCTTGTCTTAAATCAAAGTTAGTAAACTTTGACTAATTTTATAGAAAAACATAGCAATATTTATGATTCTAACCTGTAGATACGTTTTCGAATTTAGTTTCATAATATATCAATTTAAGATAATATATGTTGTTATATTTATCTATAAATTTGGTTAAATTTAATAATATTTAAATAAAAAATAGAAGTACACTTATTTACAGACGAAGGGGGTATGTCTATCTCCTTGTGTCCTTGGAACACGTCCATAATATCACCAACTTTATCAGGTCTAATCATATGTTGACCTCTTATGAATTCTTGGCTACATCATTGTCGACCGATAATTTACTTGCATTAGAAATTTGATCATGCCATATAAACCACATCTGACAAGAAGCCATGAGTAGATCGCACGAATAGGCAAGGACAAGATCAGAGTGTTGCAAGGAGTGAGAAGGTATTTTAATTGGAAGCAACGAAGTTGGAACGTTCAGGATCACAACAGCAACATGTCAATACATATCGGATGCTCAAACTACCTGCTTAGATGCTAAAGAAGTTTTTTATGTTAACTTGACTATGCAATCGAGCATTCACATTTGGGTGGAGTTCGGCTTCTTTTGGGTTGTAGATTTTGTTCTCGCTATCCCATCGCGGCAATGATCCAGTGAATGAGAACGACACGTGCAAGAAACCACAAATGCAAGAAAAATATGATGTTTTATGTTAAGTAAATACATAATGTATGATTTTTGTGCATTTTATATTTATAAGTGGGAGCCGTAGCAACGCACGGGCATTCAGCTAGTAACTACTTAGTATTCGTAGTAACAAGGAAGAGAACCTGCCTGCAAATAATATAGGAGGTCGCCTTCAGGTCGAATCCTTTGCCCTTGGCAACAGAGTCCCAGTCGGATCGGTAATCCCAACCCAGCTTATCCCTTGGATGGAAATCGGAAACCAATTTGGTGGCTGCCAGAACGGACGAATCGAGATGAGGCTGGATTGTCGGGGGGTGCCTGGGGGCGGTCAGGTACGGGAGCCCCCCACGAAGGCTCACGGGAAGAGTGGAATTGGGGGTGGGTCGTCGCCGGTGAGAGCTAACAGCGAGATCAGCGACAGAGGACGGCTACGCGTGACTGGCGCGGTAGTGGGCTAGAGAGAATTGGGAAGGGGGGAAACGCATCTCTGAGTCGGCATGTACCGGTGGAGCCGATGACTGCCTAGCGCCGGCCGGCGTCGAGCGGAGCGGCGAGGGGGTCATCGGTTCGCCCGCAGGGGTTAATTCGTGGGCTGGCTTTGATTCGGACCACTGTATAGTCATATTATAAGCTATATACACTTTTAGTCCCACATCTTGCTTTATAAGAATATTTAGTCTAATATATTATAAAGTGAGCAACATTAGTCCCATAACTTGTATGCCAAGAGCATTTTAGTTCAATTTGACCGAAATTTAGCAAGTTTGACTAAATTTCTCCACTTATGGTGTGGCAATTTTTTAAAATAATTCTTATATATTTTTCTTTAGTATTTGTGTCCTTGTTACGGACTGACAGGCAGGGTCCACATATAATTAGATGTGCAAATAAAATAATTAAAAGCCTAGAAACGTTCGCGGTTCAAACTCAACACCATTGAGTAGCTATATACCGCACAAGCCACTACACCAAAGCAGCTGTTTCTACTTTTAAGGATGTAATTATCTTTATACTAGTATAACTTAAAACCACAGACGCACGTATGCTCAACTGTCAGCATAAATCTTTTTTACCAAATTATTTTGGATTAAAAAGTTTCTTAATCTTTTTATCAGCATACACTCACATAAAAATGCTCGCGTGTGTACAAATTATTTCGGATTGAAAATTTGTATCTTTTTTGAGAAATATTTTACAGCTTTAGAACACGTATTTTTGAATATCCAAAAGAAAGTCTACATATCGTTTGTATGTACACTCAATCAATCAAGCTTCACTTCACTCTGTATGTATACCCTAGTGAGCCAACAAGAGCTAATTAGCTTGTTGTGTGGATGATACGAAACTCAGCCTAGAAATAATATATAATAAAGAAGCGTTCTCAAAATTATTGCATATCCTTGTGTGCTCTAGTGGCCAAGCTTGAACTTTAGTACTCCCTCCGATCCATATTAGTTGACTCACATTGTTTAAATTTGAATGAATCTAGACACTATTAAGTATATAGATTTATTTAAATTTTGATAAATCTAAATTAATTAATATGGATCGGAGAGAGTACTAGATCGTGAGGTCGATTTCTACTGGTGTAGGTAAATTCTTTTATATTTGGTTTCTTATTTGTACAACCAGGCTTGTCAGGCTGCGGAAAGGTCACAAGCGTAGAGATAAAGTTCGATGCCACATTTGACCTATAGGTGGACAAATTTGGTTAAAATCACGGAAATTCGATTGAAATAGACTAAAATGCTTTCGGACTGCAAGTTGTGGGACTAATTTTGCTCACTTTGCAAGATGTGGAACTAAACGCTCCCACGATGCAAGTTGTGGGACTAAAAATATATATACCTCTATTATTATATTAATTAAAAAATAAAATTAATTACTTCCTTCTATCAAAATTAGTTATTGTAAATTTGTCCAAGTTTAGTAAACCTGCTACAACTACAACTAGTTTGGATCAGAGGCAATAACAAAATAGTTTAAAATTTACAAAATATGCATTTCAAAAATATGAAAAAAAATTCTACATAACAAAAAATGCACGTACAGTAGAAAATGTTCATGCATTTTTTAAAAAGGTTCAGAAAGCATTGTTCATGTTGTTTTAAAAAGTATTCATGCATTTTAAAGTGCTCTTGCATATGAAAAAAATAATAGTACATCTTGACAAGTACATTTATGTTTGTAGTAAAATGTTCACAAATTTTCAAGAAACGTTCACCGGTGCAGGTGGGTGCTTCAGTGCTTGAGCTATTTTTTACGTCCAAAACTTGGAGATTCATGTTTTTTTTGCATTACTTGTATTAATTTAAGTAAGATTACAAGATGGACCAATTTGATCCTCTCCGATCAATAATCAATAGTGGAATCGTGGATATCTATAATGATTCTCACACATTCAACGAAGATTATTATTGATTGAACCATGATATTGAGGATTCAAATCATCATGTATCCTATTCTCTTTGTCTCGGGATATTTTACTTGTCCGAGATTTAACCGTTTGTATCATTATACCTAATTCAATCTCATTACTTACAAATTCTCTTTACTCGTATTGTGATATAATATCTCTATGACTAAACTCATTAGTCACTTTCATGCAAGCTATTCATGATATTGTGTTATCGAGTGGGTCCAGAGATACCTCTCTCTCACATGGAGCGACAAGTCTCTGTTTTGATTCACGCAACTAAACAATTACTTCTCGAGATATCTAAAATACACCTTTTATGATTATTCTATTATGAGGTGACGGTTGATTTTCCTAAAGTATTATTTCGATGCCAGTAAGTAACATGATTTCATGTTCTAAGAAATAGGATACTTGATATGAAAAAGCTTTAACAATTTAAACTTAGTGACACAATCAAATTGCTATGCTAAGGTTGGATATATCCAAGGTTAAAAAATCGGCAAACGCTAAGCGAGAAGTGAGGCACCGATTAGAGGAATTGTAGCTTAAGCACAACTTAAGCATTATGTACGGATGCCATAGGAGGGGCATCTGGTTGCAATTTTAGCGTATACAAGCTCCAATCATTCTTTAATCTTGGCCTAGTGAGACAATATTAGCCTAGTAAGGCCCATATAAAACCCTAGCCTGCTCAATTCAATTTGAACCATCTATATTCGTTTATCTTTCCCGTCCATGTACCCTCTTCTATATTTTTGTCTCATTTGCTTCCTTCCAAATTACGCATCAATAGTCGCAATGCCCTTTCGACAGCTCCTCTCCATGGATTCCCTGCCTCCACGCCTCCCTCGCCTGCCTCCCTAGCTTTGTCCCTCCTTTCCTTCATCTGTCCTCCTTCCCTGCCATGTTTCCTCTACTAGATTCTAGGATGAGCGCACAAGGTCGCTTAATCGAACGCTTAGGCCAAAAGCGAAGTGCAAGACCACTGCCCAACGCTTATGTAACCACACATGTGTAATATTTCTAGTTGATAAAATTATAGCATAGAGAATGCAAATTTATCATGAACACAAAATATGATAATAACAACTTTATTATTGCCTCTAGGGCTCATTTTCAATAGCCGAGCCTCCAAATTAGTGGAAGAAATTCGAAGACCATATCCCTAGTGTGGATCATCCCCTCTCCACATATGGTGTTGAAGGAAGCATCGCAAGAGAGGGACCATCTAAGGCTCATTTTCAATAGCTGAGCCTCCAAACTAGAGGAAGAAATTCGAAGACCAGATCCCTAGTGTGGATCAGCCCCTCGCCACACATGGTGTTGAAGGAAGCATCGCAAGAGAGGGACCAACCCGCATGAGACTCCATGAGAGTGAGAAGAAGAACCAAACGCAGACAATAGATGAACAAAGAGGTCGCTGGTGTGAACTGAACAAAAGGACATGGATTTATTGAAAAGGAGAAACATGATCTACTATTGGTGTAAGTGTAACGGATAACCACTAGCTCATTGTCGCCGAAGCTGCTAGACAAATAGGATATCAAAGCCGACAGAGCTGATGAGCCAGAGGACGACACGCTGGAGGGGATCCAGATCCGTCGGTGTTAGGCTACTTAACGAAAAAGCAGACATAGCTGCAAAGACCGACACGTCATCACAGGGTGGAATACAAAGTGGTGTGTGGTAACGAGATATTCTCCCTCCCCTCTGGCCAGTAGAGTCGATAGAGGGGAGTGGGAGAAGGAGCGACAAGGATTCCAAGGGCTAGAGGAGAGGTCAAGGACGGGAGTTAGGGGAATAGTCAAATCCCGGACGCCCATATAAGATCGGTCGATCCTGGGGAGGAGGGCAAGAAGAGATGGTTAAGCCTCGTGTGAAGACAAATGTGATTGGGTCGGTGGCCAACGTTGTTAGCAAGAGGTGGTCAGTAGGAAGGGGCGGCGAGGGAGACACTGTCGGTTATGTCCTCCCCGTGAACACCATTCCAAGCCATACCATGATCCCCAACTAAGATGTTGCACTAGAGGAGCGTGTAACCGACGTTGCCACCGACGAGGTGGAGGGGAGAGGAGATGAGTGTGAAAGAGCGCGACTGCAGGGGGCTAGGGTTTGGGTGTGGGGGCATGTTGTCTTTAAATATTATGGTGGGATGTCGGTTGATATTTCAGTTCAAGATGCACAGACACACCTTCACGTCGTGGCGAGTCATTGGATAGCTCAAGCAGCCACCCTTACAAGCATGAAATCCGCTTCAATATACACACTTTATTTCAAATTATTTGAAGATCTAGTTTAATTATAAGTTAAATATTTTAAAGTTTGATCTACAGAAAATGTGTGGATGACAAATGAGAAAATACTTTTAGAATGTCCCATGTTAACATGACACCTGCACCGGTAACTTTGGCCGTTTGAGATATTTACAGAGTATCCAGCTTGCACTTTTGAATGATCTCAAGCTGTTAGATTAAGGGAAGAGCACTATTGCATAATCTTATGTTCTTTCAGGGGCTATGCCAATGTACAATGGCAAGTAGTATATGCGACGAATGATCCGAAGAATCTCAAACTGTTGCAGCTGGAGGGACTTTCCCCCCGCCATTGCCGATGCTTCCCCGGCCGCTGCTCCTCGGGTCGCTACCACGCAAACGTTCAAAAGTCCAAAATCAGCACAGCTCAGCAGCCCACGTGTAAAGTGATCGACTTTTTTTTTTTGAGGGGGTGGTCGACTAGTATAGCATTTTAGTTTTTCTCCTTTTGAAAAACAAATACCCCAGGCAGACAAGGTGGCCCGTGAGTCACTCGTCCTCTCCTTCCCCGGCGCTTCCAGTCGTTCCAGATGGCGATGGCTATGCGACGCGCGGCGGCGCTCGGCGCCCGCCACCTCCTCGCCGCCTCGGCCTCCGCCTCCTCCTGCGTCATCAGCCGCCGCCACGTACGTTCTCTTTCCCCCCACTCCACTCGCCTATGCTCCTCCTTCATACCCCTCCGCCCTCCCGCCGGCACGGGGAAGATCACTTCCCGAATTCCGTGCTCTTGTGCTCACTCCTTCGAGGTTTCTCTTTTCGTGGATTTCTGGGTGCGCAGATGGGCAGCGCGAACGCGGGCGCGGCGATGGAGAAGATCCAGGCGGCGGGGCTGCTCAGGACGCAGGGCCTCATCGGTGGCAAGTGGGTCGACGCCTACGACGGGAAGACCATCGAGGTAAATACTAATACCCTTCCGCCATCTTACCGTATTGCTGTTTCTACGGAGCTTGTGATTTGGCGCGGTGACTTGGAGGTGAATTAGCGGGTATTGCTGGGTGGTGCTCCGAGATTCCGTGTGGTATGTGATGAGTGTGGAGTTTTGGTGCCGAATCATTAGTTTATTGTGATTCTTCCCGTGCAAGTATTAGTCGTGTGTCCTTGGCTTGTGGACACACTGTTTGCCCGTGTAGGCATTCAGGCGAGCAGGTTATGGGCGGCAGTGTAAGACTCTTTGGTGGAGTGTGCTAAACAGAATTATGTACTCGTTTTCAACATGTTTTGGACGCTAGGGAGTCTGACGAGAGGAACACATAAATTAGGTTGTGGCACCAATTATTAACAGGAACCAGTATTAACTATTAAGATGGGGAAGCTCCATCAATGTCATTTATGATAAACAACACGCTTACTGATGCATCTATGAGTTCTGAATATGTTGGTTGGCCTTTTGATCCCATTCCTAGGACGTTAGTGCTACTCCCACCATCTCGAATTAGATGTCGGAGATTTGTCTAGATTCGCATGTATTTAGAATCTCCGACATCTAATTTGAGACGGGAGTATTAAAATTTCCTCTTGCCTGATAAGGGTTGGTCCATAGGGGGCTAATCTTAATTCTTTAGCATGGCCGTATCCTGTATTAGCATCGTATGCCTTGATACCACCGCGGTAGTCATGAAAATATGTTGCAACTTAGGTGGTCTTGCCCCTTTTCAGTTTGCTGCCTAGGCTATTTCTGTGAAGTATACTGGACAGTGTGAAAAATCAATGAAATGTTGCCACTAGAATACCTCTACTCACTTTTCATATCAATTCTCTAATCCATGTTCTCATAGGTGCAAAATCCAGCAACTGGCGAGGTCCTTGCAAATGTTGCCTGCATGGGCAACAAGGAAACATCTGATGCAATAGCTTCTGCGAACACTACGTTTTATTGTATGTCTAACGCACCACAGCATTCAATTTTTATGCTTGCATGCTGATTGAATAACGTTTTGTTAGTGCCATGGTCAAAACTTTTGAACTTGCTCATAATCTTAATATATGCAAATTAAATTGCTTCTGCTTCTGGAAAATTATCAATGGAGGGAATGTTATGAATCAATTGAACCTTTGCTCAACTAAATATCTTCTGCATATTAGAAAATGCTTTCTACCTTGCCTACGTGTTCTATTGCTATATAATACAGTTAATACTAGCACCTTTGGTAGTTAGAATGAATCTCATAAGAAAATCAATACCACTACACTGCCTCCATGTGAGGTGAATATGTGATGGTTGTTTTGAAAATGTTCATTTCAAAATATGTAGTATATGCTCTCTTTGATGGACATGCAAACCTTCCTTATCTGAATTAAGTTTAGTTATGGTTTTCAATGCCTGGAAGGACACTTGTCACCACCTCATATAAAAAAATAGGGGTTACTTTATTTTGTCGTTCTATAAATGTTTGTATGCCTAGGCAATTCTTTTTTTCTTTGTATATTTGATTATAGGTACTTCTGCATGTACTAGTTCTACTTTTCGTTACTCCCTCTCACCCTTTCCTTTTTGTAGCTTGGAGCAAACTCACTGCTAGTGAAAGGAGCAAGGCACTAAGAAAATGGTATTTTGTATGGATCAATGTTAATAATAGCATGGATATCTTGTTGTATTACCTCGACCATTCTTCTCACTATGTATATTCAACAAAGGCATGATCTACTTATTTCACACAAGGAAGAACTTGCACTTCTCATGACACTGGAACAGGGGAAGCCTATGAAAGAAGCTCTTGGGGAGGTACTTACTAAAATCTTGGACTGATATTAGTTAGCTGGATGTCATCATAAAGGGTTGTGGTAGGCTGATTGTTGCTAATCATTAATTCAGGTGAATTATGGTGCAAGTTTCATAGAATATTTTGCTGAGGAAGCAAAACGTGTATATGGTGATATTATTCCCCCAACCCTACCTGACCGCAGAATATTGGTTCTGAAGCAGGTAATATGCTAATAGCTTTTCAAAACTTAATTGTTCCTGTGCCTTGGGTTAATCATTTAACCCTCCATAAATCCATTACCTCTATATCTGTTTAAATTACACCATCAGTTTGTACAGTCCATCTTTCATTTTGTCAAGAAGTTTTTCCTTTTTTAGGTACTAACAATCTTTTGTACTGCTACAAATTTCTCAATACATTTTCTTGACCTGATGCACTGAATATATGGTTGCGTTTTGATATTTGGCTACTATGGCTACTTTTACATGTGAGGTAAACATGATTTCATAACGATTATTTTCTACAGCCTATTGGGGTAGTTGGAGCTATTACACCATGGAATTTTCCTTTAGCGATGATAACCAGAAAGGTTTGAAGCAAAACATTACACTTCTCCATTTGTTAAGATGTCCAAACGAAAAGCAACTATTGTTGTGCATTTTCTTATACATGGTTTGGCACAGGTTGGACCAGCATTGGCTTGTGGATGCACTGTCGTTGTCAAGCCATCAGAGTTCACACCTCTGACAGCATTAGCTGCAGCAGACCTTGCTCTTCAGGCTGGAATACCTGCTGTAATTCTCTCAAGTTCTCTACAATTCCGACCATATTTGTGTATGAGTGTATTTATTCTGTTTTGATATTACTGCACCTGTCGAAGTTCATGTTTCAAAATGAAGTACTCCCTCCGATCCAAATTAAGTGTCGAAGATTTAGTACAAACTTTGTACTAAAACATTACTAAATCACCGGCACTTATTATGGATCAGAGGGAGTACTAATTTCTATAATGACTAATGTAAAGTAAGGAGTTAAAACCAATGATGTTCTGCGCTATCAACGTTATGTGCTCAGCTACTTAACAAATTTGATTACTCCCTCCGACCCATATTAGTTGACTCACGTTTGTCTAAATTTGGATGAATCTAGACACTATTTAGTATATAGGTTCATCTAAATTTTGATAAATCTAAGTCAACTAATATGGGTTGGAGGGAGTACTAGATTTTTGGGCCATCTTACTTATTTTGAGAAGTAAGCTATTATACCATAAACCCATCATAATTGCAATCTCGCAAAACTCATTAAGGGAAAGACCAGGTTTCAGGTACAGTAGGACAAGTTGCAATTTCCATCTTTTACCTACACCTGCCAAGTTGTTTCTCTATTACTGTTAAACGAAATTCATTGCATATATTTCGGTCATGTTCCTTTGTCCAGGGTGCACTGAACGTCGTGATGGGTAATGCTCCTGAAATAGGTGATGCACTAATGCAGAGCACACAGGTTTTATTTCCTTCTGTTTTTGCAATATTAACTTTTGGCATGTGTTAGGCAGGAATGATTGTGTTTTACATGATAACATGTTCTATTTTATAGGTCAGAAAGATTACATTCACGGGATCAACGGCTGTGGGTAAAAAACTCATGGCTGGATCAGCAGATACTGTGAAAAAGGTATGTACTGAGAAACTTCTTGTGGAGAAATTACTGTGTGAGTCCCGGAGTTTGGACACTGTTAAATACTCTGAAGTTTAAAGTTCGCATCCATGCTTAGATCTTCTTCTCTTTAGGACGCATCCGATGTTCTTATTCATGCTTAGGTCCTCCTGCTAGGACACATCTGATTTCCGTATGGTCCTGTTTTCTTTTTCCAAGGAAACACAATGCTTGCATTTTAATGGTATGCTACTATCGTGTTGCTTTTCCATTTTGACTTTTTTTTGTTGGAATTTTGGACATTATATATCTCACATGGTTACTTTATTTCTTAATCACAATGTTTCTTCAAAGCTGTTATTGCTCCATTTCATTTTACTACATTTCATCATTGATGTTCACAAGAATAATTCTCCTGTAGGTTTCTTTGGAACTTGGTGGGAATGCACCTTGCATTGTTTTCGATGATGCAGATATCGAGGTGGCCGTTAAAGGCAGTGTAAGTAAAAGTTCTGTTTCTGCAACTTTTCTGGGGCCACTCTTAGTATTCCACTAGCATACAGACCAATAAGATTAGTTCTCTAAGTAGATTCATAATAGCTACAATGAGTTTGTACATGATGTCGAAGACTTGTTGGATCTATTGTTTTCCTAAATTTTGTGGTTTTAACATTATAACTCAGATGCTCTGTTGTCTTAGGTCAATGTACATGTATGTAGGGTTTTTTACTCTCTCTTCGCTGAGCTGCTAGGTAATGCAGCTGCCTTGCCTGGCATATTTGGTAGTGCATATAGTAGTCCCCTTTCTCCCCTCCCACCCCCAAACAGCACATGTGTTCGTTATAGTCACAATTGACCATGACCATCCTTCAACCACATAGGAGAAGGAAATGATAACACTGATTCCTGATCCAAGTGCAAAAATTAAGCATCCTATTTTTCCATAGGTTTGTCAGCCTAGGAGGCTAGGACTCATTACTACTGCCAGTTCAAACACTGTAATTATCCTTTAGTTCTGTCTACACTTCACTGCATGGAAGGTTTTCTGTTTGCATGCAAAGAGGATACGTCCATTGGCCTTCAATTACTGAAGAAAAAACAGCTATTATAATGATTCAAATTAAGCACAAAAACATAATGGCAAAGTGCATAGCCTGTTTGAAACAACAAGAGTGAAGAAAATCTTAAAAAGTCTAAAACATCACAGGGAAAAGACATATCTGCGTTACTGTTCTAGAGGATAACATCGACATTGACAAAAAATAGGAACATTGTTTTCTCGAGAATGGCTGATTCAAGTTCATTTAATATGTATCACTTTGGAATTACAGTATGATGCACATTTACCATTTCCATTTTTGTTCAGCTTGCTGCCAAGTTTCGTAACAGTGGACAGACATGTGTATGTGCAAACAGGATACTGGTGCAAGAAGGTATACGGATCACTTATTTCATGTAGGTGTTACTGGGTCCTCATTGTTCCATTATAAAGTGCAGTTTATATATGTAGGTATTTACGAAAAATTTGCAAGTGCATTCGTCAAGGCTGTTCAGAGTTTGCAGGTTGGCAATGGGCTAGAAGAGAGTACATCCCAGGTATGTAATCGTGTTAAGTTTTAGCTGGCACATATTGAGCTACATAATTTAAGCTGGGTGTTTCTTTTGGTAATTGCTTAGATAATATTCTCTCATGTAATGCATGAGTTATAAGGATGCCTAATTTTACAGTAATCAGGTCTCTTTGGATCGAAGAACTTTCATAGGAATTTTGTAGGATTTCAAATTTTCTAGCAAGAGGTTATAGTAGATCACATGGAAAAATCACTCTGTGTCTTGCATGAGCCTTCTCTCCTCAAATCCCTGTGGAGCATCCAAAGAGCCAGTTTTACAAATTCGTGTCAGATTCCACAAGCCACAATATCTGAATCCTATGTTCTTCCTATTCCTTTATTTTTAGAATCCTGCGATCCAAAGAGGCCTTTATTATTTGACCTCCCTGCTGCTTCATAATGTATAATGTTTGTGATCTGCTTTGTTCTCTTCTTTTTTTCCGCCTCATCTTAGGTCTTACAGTTCCTTTCATGTGCAGGGTCCTCTAATCAATGAAGCTGCTGTTCAAAAGGTTCATATTTTGTACTTGCAGTTGCAGTAATTTCTTTATATTCTCTAGCATCTTTTTTCCTCTTTGCTCTAAAGCAGCCCTCACATGCTTTATTTGTTTTTTCTGTTCTCCTGTAGGTAGAGAAGTTTGTAGGTGATGCTACTTCAAAGGTAATCTTGGAAGACCATAACATGTGCATTTTTTATATTGAAATTAGAAGGGTGGTTCCAAGATCTATAACTACACCAATTCCTACCCCAGATGGATTATCTTTTGTGGTTCTTAAAACCATGAATCAGAAAGTAGAAAGTACTTGGTTGAGAAACTGTAACTTTCGCGACTCCAGTTAACCCCACCCTAACTTGCCCCCATCCACAGACCCCAAAAAATACAATTCTATACGAAAAGCTTGTCTGTTTTTTAATTTATACCCTAAAGTCTCCACTTTTGTTTTGCAAAATATTGAGTTTTTCATGGCAGGTTCTGGTTAGTTGAAACCCTAGTTGAGCTGGTTTCTAGATTACATTCCTGGAAAATGATAGCATGGTGCTTGATTGCTGCAGTTGAAGTCAGGACCTTGTTTGCTTTCATGTGTCAGCTGACCAATTCTCTTTGCAACTGCGTGTAAAGTATCTCCTTAATCCTTCCGTAGGGTGCCAACATCATGCTGGGTGGTAAAAGGCACAGCCTTGGAATGTCATTTTATGAGCCAACTGTGGTAGGAAACGTCAGCAGTGATATGCTTCTTTTCAGGTAGAGTCCAAATTTGACATCATAGCCCTCTTGTTTCAATGAATAGATTTTCTTTTCATGTCAATAGATGAGCAAATCCTTGGGCCAGTCCTTTGCAGTTTACAATCATGTGTTAATACTACCTTTTGCTTCAGGGAAGAAGTTTTTGGTCCAGTTGCACCACTTATACCATTCAAAACTGAGGAAGAAGCAATTCAGTTAGCAAATGACACGAATGCAGGTTCATTATCTGGCCCAAGAGCACCTTTTGGATCTCCTTATTTTAAACTCCTTTATTAATGAAAATGGCAAATAATTTGCCTTGTTTCGAAAAAAAAAAATGGCCCAAGTGCACCTTTTGGATCTCCTTATTTTAAACTGACAGAAGTACATGTTAAGCCCTTTAACCAAAGACTTGAGTGGAACATAATCTACAGGGTAGGGGGCAGTCATCAAACGTTTGTATAGGATGATACAACATGGATATATTTCTAGATACTGGAAACTATATTCTGTGATGTATGAATTCCTCTAATGGTTTAGTATAATCATCTTAAGAAACTAAGTCTTGGTGTAGGGATATGTTTTTCTTAAAAATGCTGAAAGTTGCATCATTGTTCTTTTTTGCATTAGAGTATGCGTAGCCTCATTATCCATGAATGTTACAGGCTTAGCCGCATACATGTTTACAAAGAGCATACCCCGCTCATGGCGTGTCTCCGAAGCTCTTGAATACGGGCTTGTGGGTGTGAACGAGGGATTGATTTCAACAGAGGTAACAGAGCGCCAAATGGAAATTACTTAATTACCTGCTTCCTGGCCTACAGCGTATTGATATATTTCACATAATTTCCAGGTAGCGCCATTCGGCGGGGTTAAGCAATCTGGCCTTGGACGAGAAGGATCGAAATACGGCATGGATGACTACCTGGAGGTTTGTGTACAAACTTGTAAGCTAGTTTCGACTTTAGTCGGTGCTCATTTGCTCAACCGCGGTTGCAGATCAAGTATGTATGCATGGGGAACCTGAGTTAGTGCTTGAAGCTAGCCTTTGCTTCCACCTGAATGAAGATGAACCAGGAACCTGCTGGGGCGCTGGTGCTGGTGCACTGTCAGGTGTATCGGAGGATTCGAGGGGATACTCAGTTTTAATAAAAGAGTACCGTGGAGGTTCCTGGAGAACATAGTAGAAGGTAGGAATGAAGAGAGTAAAGCCGTAGCAGAATAAAAAGGTTGAATGAGTTGTAAATGATGTTAACATACATGGTGGCTTTATCTCAGAATTTTGTACTGATCTATCGCGATGTTCATTTAGCATACGCATATGAGTTTTAATAATGCCGCAGCCAGTGTTTTATGGTAAACATATAGCTGATGCATCATGAATCAGAGTGTCACAGATCATCGGTAATATCCTGCTCGTGCCTAGTATTGGTTATGTGTATATTTTCATGACGGATTCAGTAGTAGCAATTGATGTTGTCAATGTTGGTAATCCCTTTCTGAGCTGATCATCAAGATAATTGCTGGCACGGACACCGGCGATTATCGATCATCTTCAAACAACACCAAGTTGGTTACAGCAGCAGCTGCAAAATTTAAGACTTGTATGCTAAACCAGCGCTGATTGATTGGTCAGATGCAATCTGTACAAATCCATAGTGCGTGTGGACCCCACTGACAAGAGTTTTAGTTGGGAGTCGATTTGCATCGGCCGACCTAGAGTCCGAATCCGGTCGAACTCTTCACGATGTTCCCCTAGTTCAACTAGGGACGAGTGTATGTAGCACATATTTGCGAGCGTCATTGTTTTGGAAAAAACAATCTAAGCCTAGAACCAGAACGCATCCGGACGAGGAGATCCATCGACATCTATCATAGCCAATGCGCAAGTACATGAGGAAGATACACGAGCGGTGGAGGGCCCTGCACCGACAGAACTTGAGAGAGGAGTAATGGTACCCTAACAAGACAACGCGTCTCAGTTTCAACAATTCGGCTAAATTCGGCTTAGACGGTGGTGATGATGCAGGCTAAACAATGTAGTATCAGTAGAAGTGCGACTCCAATGCTGAGCAAAGGAAAAACAGTGACTAACATTGCCGTTTCACGCATCCCAAGAAAACATCTGATGTTCTTTGTTATTTAGGTTTTTCTGTTGCTATGCAACTTTATATATTCTTACATACTCCTATCATCCTAAGATACGAGATGACTTCTGGAAAGTCCTTTTGGCTCCCGAGCACCAGTGCTCTCTGCGTATTTAAAGAATTAAAAACTGCATTTCTAAGTTTCAAAAAAATCTTAAAATAAACTCCTAAATATAGCTAATGATGTATCCAATGAACCTGTAAAATCTCAATTTAAAATGTTTTGTATTCTAAACTACACAAAAAAGATAAAGTCTCATTGTTTTTTGATTTGAAATCACTATATGTTTAGATCTACAATTTTGTCATTTTTGTTTAGCTTAAAACACATATTATTTTGAATTGAGATTTTGCATGCCTATGGTATACATCTTTAACCACATTCTAATTTTTTTTTAGAATTTTAACTCATAAATATGATTCATTTTATTTTTTAAAGAACACGGGTGCCCATGTGCACCAACTCTCTCCCCGATGACTCCTTTGTACCAAGATTTTATGTGAATGTAAGGTTCATCTATGTGCTCTTTCAGAACAGTTGTTGATCTCCTGTTGTCTGCATTTTAGATCAGCATTGTGTGGCAAGCCATGCTTCATATGCGAGAAAACCGCATCAACGGTCCTAAATGTTTCCAAGTTACGTTAGTTTGGTTCCTAATCTTTGAAATGGAATATCTAAGTCCTAATTGTTTATAAGTGCTGCACGCGAGGTCCTAACCGGCTTGTCAATCCCCATTCCCAGAACTTCTCCCCACCTCTTTTAGCTCTCCAGCTCCTACTCAACCCCCATGAGTGCCACATCGAACTCATCTGAGTGGAATCGACCGAGGAGGAAGGCGGCTTCTCCATTCCCATCGAAAGAAGTTGCAGTAGCTTCTCTCCCGCTGTCTCTACCAACAGGGGCGATGCTGTTGGTGCCATGTGAAGAAAATATGCCCTAGAGACAAATAATAATATTTATTATTAGCATATTTCATAAAGTTTATGATTAAGTTTTATATCATCCTATAACTGTATTGAATGGAAACGTTAATTCATGTGTGATATATAAACAACCAGGAGTTCCCAATGAAACTCTAGTCATTGGTTCATTGGTCAACGAATGATCAAGATTTTCTGATCATGTTGGTGCCTCGGTATTAATTGACAATGAAGCCATCTCATTGGGGAATGAGATGTTGAACATATCCTATCTAATGTACCGTGAAATGATCATGTCACATAGTTCAAATTGCGATGATTAGAAAACATAGTGACTCATTCCTTAGAACGTGAGACCATATCTAATCACTCTCGGAAACGTATCTATAATTTTTTATGTTCCATGCTTGTTTAGTATCTACTTTGCTTTGCTTTGTCTACACTTTGAGGTGTTTTTATATGTTTTTTAGACTAACCTATTAACAAGATTCCACAGTGTCAATTGCCGTTTTTTTTTCTGTTTTTGGTTTCAGAAAAGGCAGAAAATTCTCGAAATTGGATGGGATAAAAGCCAAAGTCAATATTTTACCGTGGGGAACACGAAGCCAGAGTACAAGACGGAGGGGAGCCACCAGGGGCCACACCCCCTGGCCGCACGTCTAACCCTAGCCCACGCCTGGGGGGATGCGGCCGCCCTGGCTACCCCCTACCTCGCCTCTTCGCCTATAAAGACCCCCCGATACCAAAACCCTAAGTACCCGATCAATCTTCCACGAAACATTCTATAGCCGCTGCCACCATCGTCCCTAGATCGGGAGGGATCTGAAGCTCTTCCCGGCACCTGATACGTCAGAAACATATCTATAATTTTTTATGTTCCATGCTTGTTTAGTATCTACTTTGCTTTGCTTTATCTACACTTTGAGGTGTTTTTATATCTTTTCTAGAACTAACCTATTAACAAGTTTCCACAGTGCCAGTTGCCCGTTTTCTTCTGTTTTTGGTTCCAGAAAGGCAGAAAATCAATATTCTCGGAATTGGATGGGACAAAAGCCAAAGTCAATATTTTACCGTGGGCGACACGAAGCCAGAAGACGAGACGGAGAGGCGCCACAGGGCGGCCATACCCCCCTAGGCACGGGTGGGCCCACCCCGCGCCTGGGTAGGGTGTGGCCCCCCTGGTGATCCCCTGGCTCTCCTTCGCCTATAAGAAGCCCCCGATGCAGAAACCCTAGGCACCCGATCAAAACTCCACGAAACCTTCTATAGCCTCCGCCACCATCGTCCCTAGATCGGGGGTCACGAGGTTTAATATCGTCAATGCCCATTATTATGAGCTTGGGTTTTGGAGAAGATGGGGGTGCTGGAGATCACGGAACGGTTAACAGACAAGCAACCAGGGGACACGAGATTTACCCAGGTTCAGGCCCCCGGAGGGAAAACCCTACTCATGCCTGTCTGCTCTTGATTACGGCGGAACTGAAAGTTACAAGGGTGCGCAGATGCAATCTGGCGTGGAGGTGTGTATGCGGTGAGGTGAGAGAGATCCTCCTCGTCGTGTCCTCCTAGCCTTTATATAGAGGTAGGCAGGTCTCGGGCATAGATCGAGTCGGTTACAAGTTTAGGGTTTGTCCCTTTGAATATTCTATCTGTTCTAGTCTTGCTCTCCAAGGATCCGAAGATGTCATGGCTTGGGCCACCCAAAAATCTTCATGGACCACGTTTATTATTGTGGGCCTTCCTTGGGATGGACCAGGTATGCTAATGTCGTGTACCCATAGGGTATAACCATGTCAGTAGCCCCCGAGTGTTTAGTCGAATCATAGATTCGGCTGAGGAATCTTCAATATTTCCGATGCAGTTGTTTCTATTTATCAGAGAAAAGAATGATTTTAGTGTGTAGGGATTGTTGATGCGTGAGCCTGACTCTCCTGGCGGATCAGGGCCAGTTAACTGTCTTAGGACAAAACAACACGATCTTCTTCAGATTCGAGTCCCTAGACTTGAA
Source organism: Avena sativa (assembly GCA_916181665.1). Taxonomy (NCBI): domain Eukaryota; kingdom Viridiplantae; phylum Streptophyta; class Magnoliopsida; order Poales; family Poaceae; genus Avena; species Avena sativa. The sequence continues at coordinate 98,092,638 of OV702294.1, forward strand.
CCCGGAACAAATGCTGGCGCAATTCGACTCAGGCCGTTGAGGTCTTACAGGAATCGAATCCCAGTAGATTTCGAATGATGTACCCAACGCGTCCGTCGGGATTTTCATCGTGCCTGTTGGCACGGATTTTTACTAGCAGAGCGCAGTCGGGTGCGTCACCAGGCCATCAGATGATATCTGTAGGTCTTATCTTTGCGTCGCAGACACAACATCTGAAATTTTCTCACCGCGGAGGTGTTTCGGGTGGCCAAGGAGGATGTTACTCACTTGGCGTTGATTGGGGAAAAGTTTTTGCATTCTAATCCGAAGGATCGCAGTCTTAGAATTCATAGGGTGCGCGACCAGCGCTCCCTATGAGAGTAGCTCCCGAGTGTCTGTTCGAGTCGTAGACTCGAGCAAAGACTTTAATTCAGTCGTTGTTGGCTTCAGGTCCGTAGGACACAATTTTTTCGGATGCTTGAATCAATCCTCCCTATGGGAGTAGCCCCCGAGTCCGTAGTGGAGTCATAGACTCGACGTAGGACTCGAAGAATAGATCTTTAGTGTAGTACCTTATTCATGCCTCAGGTGCGCGGCCATCGCTCCTGATAGGAGTAGGCCCCGAGTAGTTGCCTGAATCATAGATTCGATTGAGTACTTTAGCTGTTTAGCTGAAGATTTGTGACCGTTGCTAGTGTGGTTTTGATGACGTCAGTGCTGACGATCGGTGACCTCAATCATCTGCGGCGCCAGAGGTGACGTGACTGGATGAATGTGGGTCCCACTTTCTGACTTGGAGTTGACTGGTCATGTGCGACATGGCGAGTTTACGGCGTCTCCTCGATTTTCGTTCGTAGTGGACGGCGTGCGAGCGACGGTTCGCTGATGTGCTGACACATGGACAGTTGGGTTTGACTCTGACGTTAGGGCTTCCAGATGAACGGTCCCTGTCCATCGTCTTCGTCCTTATAACTGTGGGGAAAACTGTAGTTTGTTTTCACCCTAGCCATTTGCTTTCTACTACTTCCATTTTCTTGAGCTTTTCCCGTCGCGCGCTGGACGTTCTCCGATCATTCCCTTCATCGTTCTTGCGCTCGCACCGCCGCCGTCGACGCGATGTGATGGGGAAATCGAAGAAGGCCTCCACCATAGCAGGCACCAATGCTGCTGCCGGCGGCAAGAAGGGCACTGCCGCCACTCGTGTCACCGAAGGTGGGTGGCGGCACACGAAGACGCGCGAGGGTGACCCGCGCAAGCTTCGTGAAGCGGGTTTAATCCTGCAGGACAAGGAGGCCGTCAAGATCCCCGGTGATGAGGTAATTCCCCGTCCACCCGCAGGGTTTCGGGTCATGTTCGTTGCCTTTGTTCTTCGGGGCCTCTCGCTCCCAGTCCACGATTTTCTCCGTGGACTGTTGTTCTTCTATGGCATCCAACTCCACCATCTCTCGCCCAATTCTCTTCTCCACATCGCCTGATTCATCACTTTTTACGAGTGCTGGCTCGGTATCGAGCCACACTTTGGCTTCTTCCGGAAGCTCTATTCCGTGAAGAGGTAGTCCGGCTCCGATGGAGTTTATCCGATCGGCGACTGCATCATTTCCCTTCGATCCACTTTTCTTTTCTTCTCTTTTTCTATGTGTGAGTCCGTCCAGTACTGGCGGATGAAGTGGTTTTATATCCGCGACTCCACAGTGGACGGGCAAAACTTCGGCCTTGCCCCTTTCGACTCCACCCAGGAGATCTTGAAGAAGAGATCCTAGAAATATCATATTCTAGAGGGTGAGGTGGAGGAGATAGAGGAGCTCTACCGTCAGGTGGAGGCCCTCCAGGTGGTTCCGGAGAAGGAGGTGAACGGTGTGGACATCATCCGCACCTTCCTCAAACGTCAGGTGCAGCCACTCCAGGCTAGGGCACATCCGATGTTCCTTTATTCTGGCCACCACGACCCAACGAGAGTTATGGCTGAGGAGCTCTCCAAGGGGGACCTCGACAGAGTCCTTCGGCCGCTGCTGAAGTACAAGTCCGACGAGGACATTCCAGGGAAATCGCGGACCCCCCCGTTCAGTGCCTCTCGACCAGTTCCGTAGGTGTAGATCTATGACGTGCGCGTAGGCTTTTTTCGGGCGCTTTTCCTTCTAATTATCTGTTCTGAATGTTTGACTTCATTTTACAGGAGCTCAAGGTACCTGGCATGGTGCCTCCACTACCCAAACGGTTTCCGGATGCGCCGGACAATGAAGTTGTGGACTCCGAGTCCGAGCTTCCCCTGGCGCAGTCACCGACCGAGGAAGCCCCCGAGGCGAGCGAGGGGCAGACCTAAAAGTGGGCATGGAGCTCGAGCGAATCTTCGGATGCCTCGACTCCGCCGATGCCTAGGGACCCGCCGTTCCTTGTCCGCCACAGTGGAGGTGATGGTGCTTCTTCCTCTCCCATCCCGACCGTTCTTGTGCGGGCTATAGCGCCGCAGCCGCCGGCAAAGAGGAAGAAGGAAGAGAAGAAAGGAAAGAGGGCCCTGCCTATTTTTGACTTGAGCGACATGGACTCGTAAGTGCCTTCGGATGCCTTGTGCTACTTTGTTTGTCTTCTTGTCTTTCTACCTTTGACTGGTGCTTTCCTTTGCAGCCACTCCTCTGAGGGCTCTTTTAGTGATGCCACTCAGTAGGCAGTAGGGGAGTCGAAGATGATGCCTCCTCCCTCTCAGATGGTGGCCACCTCTGGGGGCGCTGCTCCGAACCCCTCTCCGCAAGAGGCTCGAGTGATCATCTCCCAGAAGACTGCACTGGGACCTTCGAAGTCTCTGTCTGATCATGTAAGTGTTTTCTCTCTTGCTGTGGGGGGAGCCCCCGAGCCATATTTTCGTATGATCTGCTGATCTTTGCTTCCTTTCTGCGTGTCTCGAGGGGGAGCCCCCGAGTGTTTTTCATGTGTTTGATGTCTTGCTCGTTTCTTGGGCACAGCCCTCGAGCCCTTTTTCTTATACTTTGTTTCTTCTCGTAGCCCTTTGTGCAAGGTGCAAACTTGCTTGTGCAGCAGCACCTGGCACTAGAGGCCAGCATGCGGCAGCTTCAAGGTACATATTAAGTTGATCCTGTTCTTTTTCGTCTGCTTGCTAGCTTGTGAAGCTCATGTATGTTCTTGTTGCCTTTTGCATATGAGAATAACACTGCCCTCCGCGAGCTTGATGCTCTCAAAAAGAGCCTTGAGTGAGCAGTGAAGAAATCCGAGGATGCCGTTGGGGCGAAGGAGCGCCTCGAGCAGGAGCTAGCTGACGCATCCGCGGCTAAGGAGCGCCTGCATCAGGAAGCTACGGATTGCGAGGAGTAGCTCGCCACTACTGCGGCTTCACGCGAGAAGGAGGTAGCCGAGTAGCTGATGGCTGCTGCCAAGGCTATTTCGGATGAGTGCTTTGCATGTTTTTTCTATTTCGGCTGCTTTGTCTCCCTTCCCTTATTCGATTCCTTTGTTGCCTTTTGCTCCAGATGCCTCGGGCATTGAATTCAATCGCAGCGCCTTGGAGCACGGGAGTGCTCTGGACGATGCCATCGCGGCGGTCGAAGATCGCTGTAGTACTGCCGCTGGCTCCCTTGCCAAGGCCAAGGAGATCCTCGGGCGCTTATACAAGGAGCTCGTTCCCAAGGGTGCTGCCCTTGAGGATGTCGACTCTTTGGCGGATGCGCTGTTAGCGGATGCGCCCGCAGCCTACAAGCGCAAGCAAAAGGGGATCAATGCTTCCATGGGCCTGGCCATGGCCATGGCGTCCGGGGCAGAGATGGATCTTCACTAGGTCACCTCCCAGATGCCAACGGCTCCCGACGGTTCCGAAGTAGCCTTCGCTCTCTTCGATGCTCGCTGTAAGCGCTATGGGCCGAAGCTTATTGACCTTCTGGCAGAGTATGCGGCGAAGCAGCAGGAGGAGGTTAGGAGCAGGCATTCTGGCTCCGAGGCCACTCAGGATGCGACTGCTTAGGCTTAGTCGCCGTAGATGTAGGATAGTTGTCTTTTGCTTTTGTTGTAACATCTTGATGAACAATTTCCTGTGCCACGCAATGGCTTTTTGTTGTATATAATGAGCCTTTGAGTTGTTGCCTAGTCGTGTGTTGTTCATATCCTTGTCTGTTTTCCTTTAGGGACCTTTGGGTGAGGACCCCATCGATACTTCGTCTGCTCCGCAGCTGCGACCATCTTTAGATGATGCGTTGCAGCTTGTTTTTCTTCATGACTGCGTCCGTAGTCTTGAGAAGGAGTTACTTGGCATCTGAGGCCATGCGGATGTTTGGAAGTCGAAGGCGGAGTGAGGTACCGCCAGAGAGGAATATCTGATGGGGGAGCTACGGCAGTTGGCCGAGCAGTTGTAGTGTAAGTTTCTGTGAGCTGCTGCTCATTTTTGGATGCGCCTGTTTTGCGGGTCATCTTACTTTGTAGTTGTTGCAGGTGCCAACCTTGTTCCGAGGGATGAGAAGGAGCATGTTGCAGTTCGGATCAACTGCTTGGCCCAACAAGATATGGAAGCCAGTGGCTTTTTCTGGATGGATCGCGACCGTGCCACGGTCCTTGTGACTATGCAGGATCATGCTCATCAGGTGACGCGGGTGCTGCGGCAGGTGAAGACTTCCCTGGCGTCGATTCTGCACGTCATGTTTCCCCTTGATGAAGCGTCGTCGACTCTCTGGGGCTTGCTGGCGAAGTTTCGAGACGTGCGTCACGTCAAGGAGTTGGTGCAACACCAGTTAGTTGCGGGGGTGAAGGCCGCTCTTTCCCTCGTGCGGCTGCATCGCCCTGATGTGAATCTTGTGGCTGTGGCGGCTAGGCCGCCCCCTTGGCCAGATGATGGCCTATGGGACATGTGCCCGCACTATGTAGCTGTGAGATAGTATGCCGAGGAGGTTGTGGATCTTTTTGAGCATCGTGCGCAGGTGATTCTTCAGAATAGGTAGGACCTGTAAAAAGATAGATGTAAAACTTGTATGTATTTCGACTAGGCGTGTTGTTCCCTTTGTTGTAAAGGTTGATTGTATTAGCACGTGGTGCTTGGTTGTATGCATGCCTTTTTTGTTAGCCTAACGTGATCAGCTACTCAGGTGTACATGCGTTATCCTTAGTCGACGAAGTCATGAGGTGAGGGGGAGCCCCTTAGTGTGTTGTAGCATAAAGAAATGCGAGAAAAAGATAAATTTTCGAGCGAGACACTTAGCTTTATTCATATTGTAATGAGGAGGTACATTGTTCGGCTGAGTAGCCTTGGCTGAGTAGCCTTATTGAAAGTGAAGGGGGATAGCTAGGGGTAGAAGCGTCGCAGTTGTGCGACATTCCATGCGTTGGAGTATGTGACGCCAGACTCCACGTGCTTGAGGCGGTAGGCGCCACCTGGGATGACTTCGGTGACGACGTATGGTCCTTCCCAGGGTGACTCGAGCTTTTTCGGCCGCTCTTGCTTGAGTCGTAAGATGAGGCCTCCTTCGACGAAGAACCTTGGGCGCAGCCGACGGTTGTGATAGTTGCGGAGGCTCTGCTGGTAGACCGCCGAGCGAGCCGCGGCGATGTCGCGTGCCTCGTCCAGTGTGTCGACGGTGTCTTCGAGTGCGGCCGTCGATTCAGCTTTGCTGTAGGCGACGACCCGTGGGGTCTTATGGCGTACTTCCGCAGGCAGTACGGCTTCGGCTCCGTGTTGGGAATATGCCCTAGAGGCAATCATGTATGATGAGATTTCCCATTGTATTCATAAAGATATTAAGTAGTCCTTGTATAAACATCTGATGTGTATCATTGAATATGTGATTCGTTTGTGGAACTATGCATTCATGTTGTTTGTACTAAATATCCTTGGTCACTGAGGTTGTGCTAGACACACAACTTAGACCAATGTTAAAGTTGGCTTGATGACTCGGTTCCACTTGTCATGGGCATGGAGATGTTATTCCAACTTACATAGACTAGGCTAAAGAGTTTAGCGAGTCGGATTGACCCATATTGAGGTACAACGAACAAGTTGTCATTTGTATATCTCAATCAATGTAATCCTTAGACCTGAGGTTGTTGCATAGTCCGAGTTGAGGATCACCTACTTAGGTTCTGTCAAACGCTGATCCGTAACTGGGCAGTTATAAAGGCAGGGTTCGGGTCGACTGAGAATCAAGCTGCATGATGTGAATAACCAAGATGGGATTTTGCCCCTCCACTTGGAGAGATATTCTATGGGCCCTCTCGTGAGATATGATTCGGAAAGCATGGCCATGCACGACTCGGTTAAGTGTTAACCGAGGCGATCGACTAAGAGTTAGTCGGGTGAATCACTTATCTCGGACCGAGAAGAGAGTCAGACTATTTAAGGGATGACATATATTCGCCTATAGTCTGACAAGGTATATCGTGAGGCAAAAGGGACTCGGACGTAAGTCGCATTGGAAAGGCAAGTCGTCAAGACTCTTTGGTACTTGGGAGTCGGCACGTTCTGCTAGGAGCCTCTACCGACTGGTCGATTGAGAGTCGGACTCCAATCGTGTCCAAGTAGCCATGAGCCTGCGGGGTCACACACTTAAGAGTGGGAGCATGTTCGGATTGGATCTGAACCTGTAATCTGGTTGGGTTGGACCTAAACCAGATTAGGACTGAGTTAGTGAGTTGGACTCACGGTGACTAGTGTTATATGGGCTTTAGTGAATGGACCGCGCGAGCAGAGCCCACGTTCACTCCCTATATATAGTGGAGCACCATAACCCAGAAAGGTTAATCGTTGTTCGGTTAGGTCATTCCATGTGTTGGAAACCCTAGCTCCACAGCAGTCCTGCCGCCGTAATGAACCTAGCAGTTCGCCGCCGGCGCTCCTCCTTGTACGTGTGGATACCAGCAGAGGTGTTGTGCGATCAGCACCAGGACGATCGGATCGTGAGGACTGCACTGCATCAACTGACGCGCTTGATCAGTAATCCGCAACTGCGCATCTAGTGGTAAACCCCGTGGCCTTCTACCTCAGCTAGATCTTGGGATCACCACGTTAGAGGAAAAAGTTTTGTTTTATCTCTACGTGGCCCAACAGTGGTATCAGAGCGATAGCTTCTGGTTTTAGGCTCGAGATCTCGCATATGTGATATGCGGTTGGCTATAGATGAGATCTATGTGCTGTTTGGTGGTCAATATATGAGATAGATCGGTTTTGTACGAGGTTGATTGGATCAACTGTACTCGGGGAATGGTAGATCTGATTTCCGTGATCATACTGCTGAGGTCGTGGAACGACATACCCCTACCGGTCGGCTTCCTCCATCGGGGTAGACTGTGACACGTAAATCCAGAAGCGGTGATCGAAGATCAAAGAGTTTGATCGAATCGGAACGATGGTCGGAATCCATGTTCGGATCGTAGATGAGATCTACGTTTTCGGAAAAATCGTCGGGCGCTGCCCGCACCCGCGAGGGGCGCTGCCCTGTCGTAGCGCCTTAGATGTTGTTGCGAGTTTCACAACGCCGATAGATATTGTATCTATGCATAACTTGTTTTTGCAGGAAGTTGTAAAAGGTATGGTTCATGTGCATGTGATGTATGTGTGTAATCCATACGTGATCTGCGAATCACGGTTTTTGAAAGCCGCCTGGAGCCTAGGTGCTGTCATTTTATTGTATAACGACCTGCGTGTCGGATTCTCCTTGTAATTTACTTTACTAAGCTGTGTAGCTGTTTGGAGAACCCGGAAGGCATGCAAAGCGATATACATGTCGGCGACATGGAGTAAGACGACAAGTGACAAGAGTTGGCACGAGTCGGATTACAGGCTTTGTGGAGATGGAGATCGCCATGAAGAGAGCCATACCATTTCACATTATAATTGCTTTATTTTGTGTTATTGTTATGTCTGTATTTTACCTCTATTAGATATTCGGTAAAATTTAATCCCTCAAAAAAGGTCTAGTCGGTTTTCCCGCCGGTGTTTGCACCATCACAAGTCGGACATTTTTGGTAGTGGGCTCATAAAATTGAGGTGCTGCCAATTCTTTCCGACTAGGTGGGTTCGAGTCGGACTCTTACTGCGGAAACACTCGGTAAGCTAGACGGGTCTATCACAACGGTTGTGGGGCCCGGGGAAAAGTCGGATGGGATCCGGGGCATGTGATGCCACCCGTCCAACAGGAGTCGCATGAGATGCGATTGACAAGGAGTTGTCTACCTAGATCACTTGGCGGCTAGCGGTGATGCTAAAGCTCACTAGCCGACTTGCTTATTTAGGATCCTGAATCACTAAGTAACCATCGGAGGGGTGTTGGTTCTAGTGGGAGCATAAAATATTAAAGTATTTAATATGCTTGCTCTTTTATGAATACATGTCTTAAGTGTTTTGCATATTTTCTGTTGTAGATCATGGCACCAAGTAGCAGTCACCCTCAGATATCCGGTTTTGCGTTGAGAACCATTCTTGAGAAACATAAACTGAACGACACTAATTTTACCAACTGGTATCGAAATCTGAGAATTGTTCTCAAACAAGAAAAGAAGGACCATGTCCTAGATAACCCACTTCCAGATGAGCCAAATGAGAATGCGACTGTCGCTGCCACCAATGCCTACTGTCGGGCTAAGGATGAGTCCACGGATATTATCTGTCTTATGCTTGCTCACATGGAACCGGACTTGCAAAAGCATTTCGAGCATGTTGAGGCCTACGATATGATCGAAAGCCTCAAAAGTATGTTCCAGGCTCAGGCGAAGACTGAGAGGTATCAAGTCTATCAGGCTTTGCTGAGTTGCAAGCTTAATGATGGTGATCCATTGAGTCCGCATGTGATCAAAATGGTTGGTTACGTGCAGTCTCTGGAGAGGCTTGGCTACCCCATAAGCGAAGAGTTCGCTACAGATATAATTCTGAACTCTCTTCCTAGTGCATATGGACAGTTCATTTCAAACTACCACATGCATGGTATGGATAAGAAGCTCACTGAATTGCATGGGATGCTCAAGCAAGCAGAGGCGGATCTCAAGAAGGGCACCAGTCAAGTGTTGATGGTGCAGAATAAGGCTAAGTTCAAGAAGAGTTCTTGGACTAAGAAGAAGGCTAAGTCAGGAGGAAAGCAGGCTCCGGACCCGGTCCCAAGCGCTTCCTCAGGGACTAAGCCATCTCCTTCAGCCGGATCCACTTGCTTCTACTGCAAGGCGGATGGCCACTGGAAGAGGAACTGCAGCAAGTACTTGGCCGATAAAGCCAAGAGTGGAGGTATGACTTTCGACTCAGGTACACTTGTTTGCAATGTTATAGACATATATATTGCTGATGCACCTAATAGTTCTTGGGTATATGATACCGGATCAGTTATTCACATCTGCAACTCGTTGCAGGGACTGGTAAGAACTAGGAGCGTAGCAAGAGGCGAGGTTGATATTCGAGTCGGCAACAAAGCAAGAGTTGCTGCGTTGGAAGTCGGCACGATGCAACTTTATTTACCTTCCGGATTCATTATGGACCTAAATAATTGTTATTATGTTCCAGTGCTCAGTCGAAACATTATTTCTGCTTCATGTTTGATGAGGCAAGGCTATGAGTCGAATATCAAGAATAATGGTTGTTCTTTGTATTTGAATGATATGTTTCACGGCTTTGCACCCGTCCAGGACGGGTTATTTATTTTGAATCTTGATGGTGAGTCGGTTTATAACATAAATGTTAAAAGGTTGAAACCAAATGATCTGAATATGACTTAGTTTTGGCACTGTCGGCTTGGTCATATAAGTTGGAAACGCATGAAGAAGCTCCATGATGATGGAATCCTAACTTCGTTCGACTTGGAGTCGTTCGAGACATGCGAATCTTGCCTACTCGGCAAAATGACCAAGACACCTTTTGCAAAGAGTTGCGAAAGGGCGTTCGACTTGTTGGGACTAGTATATAGTGATGTATGTGGACCAATGAGTACGACATCCAGGGATGGTTATGAGTACTTCATTACCTTCACTGATGATTTGAGTAGGTATGGATATATCTACTTGATGAAACATAAGTTGGAAGCTTTTGAAAAGTTCAAAGAATTCCAGAATGAAGCACAGAATCAACTCGGCAAGAAAATAAAGTTTCTTCGGTCGGACCGAGGAGGTGAGTACATGAGCCATGAGTTTGATGACCATCTGAAAAGTTGTGGAATAGTTCCTCAACTTAATCCGCCAGGAACGCCACAAAGGAATGGTGTTTCGGAAAGGCGGAATCGAACCTTGTTGGACATGGTACGATCAATGATGAGTCAGACAGATCTGCCTTTATCATTTTGGGGTTATTGTCTAGAAACAGCGGCGTTCACACTGAACAGAGTACCATCAAAATCGGTAGAGAAGACACCGCATGAGATGTGGACAGGCAAAAAGCCGAGTTTGTCTTTTCTTAAGATTTGGGGCTGTGAAGCATTTGTCAAGCGACTTCAGTCGGACAAGCTTACGGCCAAGTCGGATAAATGTATTTTCGTGGGGTATCCGAGGGAAACTTTGGGTTACTACTTCTACAACCGAGAAGAGGGCAAAGTGTTTGTCGCTCGGAATGGTGTCTTCCTTGAGAAAGAGTTTCTCAGTCGGGGAGTAAGTGGGAGCACGGTGTAGCTCAAAGAAATTCGAGAGGAACCGGCTAGTAGCGAGTCGGCAAAAACCTTGGAGGTTGAACCGGTCGTGGCAGCTGAGCCGGCAGCAGCACCTCTACTACGAAGATCGGCAAGATTACGAAGTGTTCGTGATGTGTTACTGTTAGACAGTGATGAGCCGGCAAATTATTCGGAAGCGATGGTGGGATCTGATTCCGAGTCATGGCTTGGAGCCATGAGATCCGAGTTAAACTCCATGGATGAAAATCAAGTTTGGAACTTGGTTGATCTGCCAGACGGTGCAAGACCCGTCGAGTGCAAATGGGTCTTTAAGAAGAAAACTGATATGGATGGAAATGTTCCCGTCTATAAAGCACGCCTTGTCGCGAAGGGGTTCCGACAAGTTCAAGGAGTTGATTACGACGAGACTTTCTCGCTCGTAGCGATGCTTAAATCAGTTTGGATCATGTTAGCTATAGCAGCCTATTTCGACTATGAGATATGGCAGATGGATGTCAAAACGGCTTTCCTTAACGGAAATTTAACCGAGGACATGTATATGATACAGCCCGAGGGTTTTGTCGATCCGGCTAATGCTGACAAAGTATGTAAACTTCAGAAATTCATTTATGGGTTGAAGCAAGCATCTCGGAGTTGGAATATTTGCTTTGATGAGGTAGTCAAATCGTTTGGCTTCATCAAGAGTGATCATGATTCTTGTTTATACAAGAAGTTTAGTGGGAACAAAGTAAATTTTCTAATCTTATATGTGGATGACATATTACTGATTGGAAATGATGTCCAGATGTTGCAAGAAACCAAGGAATCATTGGAAAGGAGTTTCTCAATGAAATACTTGGGTGAGGCAACATACATCCTCGGAATCCGGATCTATAGAGATAGATCAAGGAGGCTCATTGGATTGAGTCAGAGTACTTATTTGGACAAAGTGTTGAAGAAGTTCAACATGGAATCGTCTAAGAAGGGGTTCTTACCGATGTCCCATGGTGTAAAACTTAGCAAGACTCAGTGTCCTTCGACAACTGATGAGCGAAGTCGGATGAGTGCGATTCCATATGCTTCTGCAGTCGGATCCATCATGTATGCCATGATTTGTACTAGGCCGGATGTTTCCTATGCTCTGTTGTGAGCAGATACCAGGCTGATCCTGGAGAGATCCACTGGACAGCGGCTAAAAATATCCTGAAGTACTTGAGAAGGACTAAGGATATGTTCTTGGTTTATGGTGGTGAAGATGAACTCAGTGTAAAGGGTTACACAGATGCGAGTTATCTTACCGACTCTAATGATTCTCTTTCGCAATCCGGATACGTGTTTATTATAAACGGAGGTGCTGTGAGCTGGAAGAGTTCCAAGCAAGAGACTGTGTTTGTGTCTGCAACAGAGGCTGAGTATATTGCCGCCTCGGAGGCAGCAAAGGAAGCTGTTTGGATGAGGAATTTCCTCATGGATCTTGGTGTGGTTCAGGGCTCGTCCAATCCGTTAGACGTGTATTGTGACAACAATGGTGCTATTACACAAGCCAAGGAACCTAGACAGCACCAGAAGAACAAGCACATACTCATGCGGTACCACCTGATTCGCCAGTTCGTGGATCAGGGTGATATCAAGTTATGCAAGGTACACACGGATGCAAATATTGCGGATCCGTTGACAAAGCCATTACCACAGCCGAAGCATGAGGCGCACCTAAGATCCATGGGCATTAGATGCTTAGACATATGATGTTGGAAGATTGACTCTAGTGCAAGTGGGAGCCTGTTGGGAATATGCCCTAGAGGCAATCATGTATGATGATATTTCCCATTGTATTCATAAAGATATTAAGTAGTCCTTGTATAAACATCTGATGTGTATCATTGAATATGTGATTCGGTTGTGGAACTATGCATTCATGTTGTTTGTACTAAATATCCTTGGTCATTGAGGTTGTGATGGACACACAACTTAGACCAATGTAAAAGTTGGCTTGATGACTCGGTTCCACTTGTCATGGGCATGGAGATGCTATTCCAACTTACACAGACTAGGCTAAAGAGTTTAGCGAGTCGGATTGACCCATATTGAGGTACAACGAACAAGTTGTCATTTGTATATCTCAATCAATGTAATCCTTAGACCTGAGGTTGTTACATAGTCCGAGTTGAGGATCACCGACTTAGGTTCTGTCAAACGCTGATCCGTAACTGGGCAGTTATAAAGGCAGGGTTTGGGTCGACTGAGAATCAAGCTGCGTGATGTGAATAACCAAGATGGGATTTTGCCCCTCCACTTGGAGAGATATTCTCTGGGCCCTCTCGTGAGATATGATTCGGAAAGCATGGCCATGCACGACTCGGTTAAGTGTTAACCGAGGCGATCGACTAAGAGTTAGTCGGGTGAATCACTTATCTCGGATCGAGAAGAGAGTCGGACTATTTAAGGGATGACATATATTCGCCTATAGTCTGACAAGGTATATCGTGAGGCAAAAGGGACTCGGACGTAAGTCGCATTGGAAAGGCAAGTCGTCAAGACTCTTTGGTACTTGGGAGTCGGCACGTTCTGCTAGGAGCCGCTACCGACTGATCGATTGAGATTCCGACTCCAATCGTGTCCAAGTAGCCATGAGCCTGCGGGGTCACACACTTAAGAGTGGGAGCATGTTCGGATTGGATCTGAACCTGTAATCTGGTTGGGTTGGACCTAAACCGGATTAGGACTGAGTTAGTGAGTTGGACTCACGGTGACTAGTGTTATATGGGCTTTAGTGAATGGGCCGCGCGAGTAGAGCCCACGTTCACTCCCTATATATAGTGGAGCACCATAACCCAGAAAGGTTAATCGTTGTTCAGTTAGGTCATTCCATGTGTTGGAAACCCTAGCTCCACAGCAGTCCTGCCGCCATAATGAACCTAGCAGTTCACCGTCGGCGCTCCTCCTTGTACGTGTGGATACCAGCAGAGGTGCTGTGCGATCAGCACCAGGACGATCGGATCGTGAGGACTGCACTGCATCAACTGACACGCTTCATCAGTAATCCGCAACTGCGCGTCTAGTGGTAAACCCCGTGGCCTTCTACCTCAGCTAGATCTTGGGATCACCACGTTAGAGGAAAAAGTTTTGTTTTATCTCTACGTGGCCCAACACTCCGTGCACCATGAAGAAAGGCGTGTAGCCAGTTGAGCTATTTGGCGTTGTGCGCAAGCTCCAGAGGACGGAGGGTAGCTCTTCTGCCCATGCTCCCGCAAGCCGCTCGAGCGGGCTCAATAGGCGTTTCTTGATGCCGTCGCCTACGAGGCTGTTGGCCTTTTGACCTGCCCGTTGGTTTGCGGGTGTGCCACAGAGGCATATGATATGTTGATCCCGAGGCCTCCGTAGAAGTCCTGGAATTCTTTGGAGATGAAGTTCGACCCATTGTCCGTGATGATGTTGTGCGGCACGCCGAACCTGTAGACTATGGATTCGAAGAACTTCACGACCATTTTACTGCGGTGACCCAACATACTACTGCATGAGGTAGTATACTATAGTCGTTGACATAATACCAATGAAACACCGTTCACTAGTATTACATCCCTCAGAATGGCACAACAGTAACACAGCGGGTCCAATACATGGCTAAAGGTTACAACTCACTCTTTACACAAGATCCAGAGAATACTCTAAGTTAAAGAGAGAAAGAACTTCTTATGAAGGAGAATCAAAGATAAACAACGCAAGAACTACTATACTATTAAGACTAGTATTTTAACTAAGGGGTTGGCATTGCTTCTATGGCAATACACTATAGAATTAGGTTCTTCGCTAGAGATTATATTTCTATCTATTCAGTATCTTCGTATTCACTTGAGTTGATGTATATGTCGATTTCCTTAACTTCATTGAAGATCTTTGAATTTGGATGACGAGTCCTGGAGCATATATTGATGTGGATGTTGTCTATTCCGGCTTCAGAATCTAGCAAGGGTTAAGAAGATACGTTGAGTACGAGCATACTCAGCAAATTCACTAGAAAAGGAGTGTTTGATGCACTATAACTACAGCCACAGACCATAGGTTGTATGCAATGCAAGTTTTCATAAACATTTCTTCAAAGGTTGCTTTTATTCTGAAAAGCTATGTGTGTCAGCCTTCACTGGTTTACCAGAACTTTCATGGAGTTCCTTTCCCGCCGCGTTCACAGCTCCTTCCCGGAATAGGGAGTAACAAGTTACAGTTCTTACACTCTGTAGAGGTGCGTTACTTTACCCATGAGAGATCAACTCTTTGTTGCACAACTGGGCAGCTTATTCCTGTCCACAATTCCATGATGTGGGGCCCAGAAGATGATCCAAGCCAATCACTGCCCCCTTTGCGACCTCGCATGCCTCCTTGGTGTACACCATGCCCACATATTGGATTACGACAATGGTTTGTACAAACCGTTAGATGTCAGAACTATCATGGGACGTTGAGGGTTCCCACCCATATGCTGCATATCCTCTACGAATTACCAATTAATATGCACGCTACAAGGATAACAGCCACGACCTGCACATCCAGCTTCATGCGAGAGGAAGAAGATACGACTGACTTCTCCGTCCCATTCCAAATCTCATGGTCAACGCGTAATATACGGCGCAAGAATCACTGGCGACATTGGTTATTAAGTCCTAGGTGATATAGTTCTGAACAGTGGTATTCCAACTGTCAGATTTAATAGATTAGCTAATCACCCTGGATCAGTAACCAATAGCTCACATTATTATCGAAAATAGTTTTTTCTGATCTTTTTCAAATGCAGGTGGTGACAACACTGGATTTGCAAAATACTTTACAGAAAATAATCAAAGGACATGAGCAAGTGTGAACTTGCCTTTTGTGATTGCAAGATTATGCACTCACGATCTTCGAGTTAGTATAAGATCCAAAATCTGAAATCAGCATCATTGGTCCGGTAAGGACTAATGTTTAAAGAAGCAATATGCTTTTATGCATAAGTAATGTAATGCACGTTATAAACACGAATCCCGGGGATAATGTTGTTCTAGGGTTTGGATTCTGGAAATGGTTACTTTAGAATGTGTTATCCTTTTAGATAAGTTTCACACTTGTGCATTCTTATTAGGGCTTGTGAGTGTGTGTGAACAACACATATTTATGCAACAATAAAGTATATATATCTATGAAATGCTATTCAAAATTGTTTACACTTTAATATTTCATCTCCAAACTTTACTTTATAAGTAGAGTCACTTATAAAGGGCTTAAATGTTATTGCTCCTAGGTATATGAGTGAAGTATGAAGTAATGTGATCTTGATTATTTATTATATTGTCTGAATTGGCAAAACGAATAACTTTTGAATAAAAAATTCCTTTTCTAAGGTTTAAACAAACTTTGCGGTTAGTTAGTGGTGGTCGATGTTATTTGTGTTTGCTTGAATAGTTTTGGCTTGAGATGCTTTATAACTTAACTAGTTCAGACCAAAGTTAATTATAAAACATATAATAATGTTTATAGTGTTATATTTAGATTCTTGTAGATTAAAGTTAACTTTAAAACAAAGACAGTTTGAAAGTATAATGCTTATGATATTTGTATCTTGTGTACCTGGTAAGGTTTCCTTAAGGTTACTTAAGAATGGTTATTCTTTTACTTGGTGTAGTGGTTTCTTGATTTTTAATGGAGTAGTATCATTTACCTTTTATAGATGAGTGGTTATAGTTTATAAACCAAGATATAATCTATACCTAATAATAAAGCACGGAGTGTTTCTCCCGGTCCAATACTTTTTTGGACGACTTTACCCCTATAATAATAAAGCACGAAGTGTTTCTCCCGGTCCAATACTTTTTTGGACGACTTTACCCCTATCAGTTCGAAAATAGTACACCATCTGCCACCGCCGAGAAATCTATCCACGCTGTGTTATTTCGTCGGTCGAATCGGACCTCTGTCATGGAGTTTGGGCTTTTCATCCATTGGCTGGCCCACCGCGCGCATGTGGCCGCTCCTCAAACAAAAAGCCACGACTCTGTATGCTTCGATGAGAGGACTGAATAATCCCACCTCGCTCCTTTACCTTGAATCCCACTTATTCATATACGTTCTCAAGGTCCATGGAATCAGCAAGGGAATCGAATATCAAACCGTGTCTAAAAGGACGGGATTGGAAAGCTTTGGAAGCGGGCGGGGCGAGTGGCAGCGAATCGAATGGGGGTATCGAGAATCGAGAAGCGAGCAAACTAGGCCTGGCGACCCACCATCAGAGCTCACTCGCAGACTGGACGAGGAGTGTGTCTACGTGCTAGAGGGGCTTGGCCGCGAGGGAGCTCGAGGCAGATGGACGGTAGGAGACACGGGGAGCACTCTGCCTGTGTTCGTCGGCTGGGATGTGGTGGCGGGCGAGCTCTTGACATGGACGAGGAGCGGAGCTTGACGAGCTCGGGGCCGCTGGATGTGTGTTTGGCGACGAAGCATGGAGGGTTGGAGCGGTGGGGTGTGGATCTTGGGAGAACAAGGGTCGTGGACGGCCGCACCGAAGGAAGCGCGCGATGTTGCAGATGAACAGCAGGAGCAGAGATGGGAAGCGCCGGGGATGGGAAGCGGGAGGCGCTGAGGGTTGGTGTTGGAGGCTTGAGAGGTTTGCTAAGTGCAGGGGGTCGCACTTCATCGGAAGAGACGCAGAGCAGCAACAAAGGAAAGGGGACGGGGGAGGCCGCTTCTGCTGCGTGACGCGTTTGTGCGTTCTGTGCGGGTTTGCTGGAGGACACCATCGAGACCACAAGTTTTCTCTAAGACTACACCTCAACATTTAGAGATATTGATAATAAATTATTGTTGAAAAAAATACTTTCAAATCGACAATAAATTATTGTTATAATATATTCCATCAGTCCCAAAATATATGGACAAAAATCAAATCTTACTAACGATCAAATATTTAGAAAAATATATCCACATTTACAATATTTAATAAAAACATTAAGAAAATATACTTTGTGGCGAATCTAATTATATTGATTGAGTATTGCAAATGTTTATTTTTTTGTATAATTTTGGTTAAACTTAGAAAGCGTTGACTTTTTACTAATCCCTACACGCCGATTTTAGAATGGAGGGATTAATTTTGTTATTTATAAAAAATATACCGACCAGTTAAATATAGAGATTGAAAATTAGATATTTAATCAGAAAATCAGTGCAAACCAAAGTTACAATTTTATTTATTAAAAGAGTTCTCCAAATAAATACATATAGAGATGAATTAACCGATTTTTTTTGAACGGATTACGGGTGCAGAGCACCCGAAATATATTGCTGCAATAACGTCGTTGGAGTACAGGAGGCCTGAGAAATAAGAATTACACAGAGGCCCAAAAAATAAGCACCGAGGACCCTAAAAGAAACTTGAAAAAGCAATCAAGTCCACCATCTTCTTCCTCCTCCAGATCGACAATGAAGCTCCGGTATCGGCCCGCACCTTGCCACAGGAGACGACCGACACACATGGCGAAGCAGCGAAGGAGCGGCAACCCTACTGCCCTTGAGTCCGACGCGTTGACGAAGCATCAGCCGCCAAGAAGCCGCCGGAGAGAAGCTCCCGGAACGAAACCGCCGCCACAGGAATCCAACACCTGCACAACACAAGCCACCACCATGGTCGCTTGGAGAAGCAGGAGGGGGACCCACCGCGACAAGAACTGCCCCCGCATCCAGGCAAGAAAGAGGCAGACGAGCTCAGCACTTCACACCCCCCTCGCCTCCACGGCCGGCCGGGAAGGAGAAGCACACAAGCCATCCGCCACCACACCTCACTCCCCCGCCACCACGGCCGGCCAAGAGAGGGTCGCAACTCCAGCTTCCTCACCCGATGCCAGGTCCAAGGCCTTTATTGAGAGTCTCCGGCGGAAGATCTACACACCCCAACCAACTCCGTCCACCGGAGTACTGCAGGGGCGGAGATCAGCACCGGCCCGCTCCAGATCTAGGCCAGCAATCTGGAGATAAAACTCCAACGGCATCTCGCCAAAACACCACAAGGGCAAACACAGAAAACCTAAACCTAGTCCTACAACTCCTACGGCGAGAGCCTAGCAACCTAGACTACATGCGCCGGAGCTCCTCCTCCACCTCCCTCGACCGGCAGCGCCGGCGAGTTTGGCTTTGGAGAGGCCCGGCGCCCTCGAGAAAGCTCAGGAGAACTGTAGCAGGGAGAGGGGAGAGGGGGGAAGAGGGAGATTTTATAATTAATTAACCAATTTTAGTTGAACTTGCTACAAAACTAGAAGCGGCCATTCATGCTCTGCTCAAAGGAGAGAATGGAGAAAGAGCAAACAAAGCATAGGGCTATGCGAACAGAATAGCGTACATAATAATATAAAAATTCATCCGTAGCAACGCATGGGTATGTTTCCTAGTATTACTTAATTACTGATGAACTTACTATAGTGTTGTGGTAGTTTTTGTAATCTGGTGGTTAAAGTAGATAGAAAGGATCTGATTTATTCACAAGTTGTTCTTTAAGGTTTTTATTATGAATAGGAATCCTTTTAGAATGTAATTTTCACTTAAGGTTGAAGATAATTTAATAAAAAGGTATTTATAATGTTTTAAACCATTATGGCTTCATATTATTAACATTTTAAATTAATACTATTTATTAGACTTAATTGACTCATTTTAGGAATATTAACAAATTTTCTTTATACTTAGATGAATTATTAGCTAAGTAAATAAGTTTAAATTTGATTTATTAAAATATTTGAAATTTTAATTAACTCAAAAGTGAATATTATATTTTAACATGCAAATATTATTTTTGTAATCATTTTGGTATATTACATTTATTTTTGTGATTTATAAATAATAAGATATGATTTTTACAATTCTTATTACTTTATAATTACTTAATACATAATAAATATTTAATTACGTGAAATAATAATACATGATTATGATTTTAAATTATAATTTTTATTTTTCTAAGATTTTTGGTATTTTATTTATATTATTAACATTTACCATTATTAAAATATGAATTATCAAAGTTTTATTACTTATAAAACCTTTATTAAATAATAATTATTTAAATAATCATCATAATAATATTTGATAATAATTTTAAGTTGTAGAATTTATTTTTCTACAATTTTTCATATATTATACACATTTTTCTGAATTATAAATCAAAAGTTATTAATTAAACAAGATTTAATCATTTATTTGATTTCTGCAATATTAATAATTGAGTTATAAAATTTTATTTATTTCCTAAACAGGTTTTAAATTTTTTACACCACACCCGCAGTTAGCCTACGTCACTGACCAGTGGGACTATGTCCACCTCAGCACTCAGGTTAGTAAATGTATTTTGTTACTGACCCTCTCTCTACACCCAGACGATGACACATGGGCCCTGGGCCACGTCACACGCCACGCTAGCAAAGACTGGTCAAACTAGCTGACATGGTTCGAACCTGATGTAGGCATGACATCACCTGGGTTGATCCTCACTGGTTGAGGATCGATCGATCGATCTGGTACGTGCATGGGGCTATGGCTAGGTGCCTTGGACAGAGGAGATCAAGGCGAACTACGGTGACCCAGTATACCACCGCATGATATAGTATACTATAGTCGTTGACATAACACCAATAAAACACCGTTCACTAGTATTACATCCCTCAGAGTAGTACAACAGAAACACAGCAGGTCCAAGACATGACTATAGGTTACAACTCAACTCTTTACACAAGATCCATAGAACACTCTAGGTTAAAGAGAGAGAAAGAAACTTCTTATAAATAAGAATCAGAAATAAACAACTCATAACTATTATGCTAATTAAATCAACATCTAACTATTTGGCTTGTATTTTTGCTATTGCAATACTCTACAGAAGTAGGTTCTATGGTTATAAATTCTATTCTTATCTAGTCAGAACTTCGTCTTCACTTGAGTTGATGTATATGTTGCCTTCCTTAACTTTATTGAAGAGCTCGAGCTTTTGATGATGATTCCTGGAGCATAACTTGATGTAGACGTCGTCTGTACTAGCTTTAGAACCTAGCAAGGGTTAAGAAGATACTTTGAGTACGAGCATACTCAGCAAGTTCACTAGAAAAGGAGTGTTTGATGCACTATATCTATAGCCACAGACCATAGGTCGTAGGCAATGCAGGTTTTCATAAATATTTCTTCAAAGGTTGCTTTTATTCTGAAAAGCTATGTCCGTCAGCCTTCACGGGTTTACCAGAACCTTCATGGGGTTCCTTTCCCGCCGCGTTCGCAGCTCCTTCGCGGAACAGGGAGTAACAAGTTACAGTTCTTACACTCTGCAGAGGTGCGTCACTTTACCCATGAGAGATCTTATCTTTGTTGCACATCCGGGCCACGAACCCGTTCACACTTCCTTGGTGTGAGGCCCAGACTAAGACCCAAGCCAATCACTGCCTTCTCCGCGACCCCGCATGTCTCCTTGGTGTATGCCAGCCCACCTATTGAATTACGGCAATGGTAGTACATACCGTTCAGATGCCGAAACTATCATGGGACGTTGAGGGCTCCCACCCATATGCTGCATATCCTCTACGAATTACCATAAATAAAATGCATGCTACGAGTGATAACAGCCACGACCCGCACATCCAGCTCCATGCGAGAGGGAAAAGATACAGCTGACTTCTTCGTCCCATTCCAAATCTCATGGTCAACGCATAATATACGGCGCAAGAATCACTGGCGACTTTGGTTGTTAAGTCCTAGATAATATGTTCCTTTACCATCGAAACTCTTATAGTAGGTTATTACCTCATGGTAAATAACCTATAATCACATTATTATGAAAATAGTGTTTTCTGACCTTTTTCAAATGTAGGTGATGACAACACTGGATTTGCAAAATACTTTATAGAAAATAATCAAAGGACATGAGCAAGTGTGAACTTGCCTTTTGTGAGTGCAAGATTATGCACTCATGGTCTTCAAGACAATATAAAAGATCCAATATATCTGAAATCGACATCATTGGTCCGGTAAGGACTAATGTTTAAAGAAGAAATATGATTTTATGCATAAGTAATGTAATGCAAGTTGATAAATGCGAATACCGAGAATAATGTTGTTCTAGGGTTTGGATACTGGAAAGGGTTTCCTTGGGATGTGTTGCCCTTTTAGATTAAGTTTCATAATGTGCTTCTTATTAAGGCTTGTGAGTGTGTGGAAAACAACATGTATTTATACAACAACAAAATATACAGTATGGAATGTTACATAAGGTTGCTTACATCTTAATTGTTTATCTTCAAGTTTTACTTTACAAGTAATGTCACTTGTAAAGAATTTAAGTATTAACACTCTTATTATACAAGTAAAGTATAAAGTAAGGTGTTTACTATTAATTGTCATATGTTGATTTAAGTGGCAAAATGAATAACTTTTGAAGAAAATATTACTCAACTAAGCAGAAGCATTTAAGCTTTTAAGTTAACCCTAGGAGGTGTTCTTTCTAGTTATTTTCTTTAAGTAAGAAAGAATTGTATTTATTGGAATAATGATATTAGTAGTATTTGAGACTTATCTATCTTGGTTTTTAACTTGGTTGGTTTGGTAATAAGATACTTTTATAAATTAATTATAACAGACCAAAGTTAACTATAAAGTATATATTAAAGTCTTTAGCATTAATTAAAGTATTATAGACTAAAGTTAACTTTAAAGACATAGATGGACTTAAGGTATTATGCTTATAATATTTGTAGCTTATTTACTTTATAATGTTTTCTTTAGAGTTAATTAGGAAGGATTATACTTTTATTTGGTAGTGGTTTCTTTGTATTGTAAATGGATAAAGGGATTTATTTCCCGATAAGGATGTTGTTATGGTTTATGAATAACTAAAGAATATTATTTATTACTTATGCACTCACTTGTAGTGTTTTGATTTGTTTATAAACTTGTGGTTAAAGTAAAGGAATAGGTTTTATTTCTTTACAAATTATTCTTAGAGATTTTATATTAGATAAGAATTCTTTTATAAAATAATTTATACTTATGGTTGAAGGATCATTCAATAAGATTGCATTTAAATGGTGTTAGTTCATTTGACCTCATAATGTTAGTATTTAAGATTAATACTATTTATGAAATTTAATTGGTTAATTTAAGAAATATTAACAAATTTTATTTGTCATTTTATGAATTATTAACTAAAGAAATAGGTTTGAATTCAAGTTATGAAAGTGTTTAACTTTTTATTTAACTCAAAAGTGGAATATCACATTTTTAACATGTAGGTATTATTTTTGTGATCATTTTGGTATATTACATTTATTTTGTGATTTATAAATAATAAGATATGATTTTAATAAGGTTTATTACTTTATAAATACTTAATAATTAACAAATATTTAGTTAAGTGAAATAATAATGTATAATTATAATTTTAAAGTATAATTCTTATTTTTCTAAGATTTGTAGTATTTTATTTTTATTTTTAACATTTACCATTATTAAAATATTAATTATCAAAGTTTTATTACTTATAAAACCTTTATTAAGTAATATTTATTTAAATAATCATCATAATAATTTTTAATAATAGTTTTAAGTTGTAGATTTTATTTTTCTAAACATTTTCATATATTATATGTATTTTTCTGATTTATAAAACAAGAGTTATTGATTTTATAAGATTGAATCATTTTATGAATTTCTTTAATTAAATAACTAAATGTGTTTATTAGGTAATGCTGATGTCAGCATGAAACGAAGGGGTTTTCTCACCAGAGCCTATCCTACCCCTAGTCACTAACTAGTGGGACCTATGCCATGTCATTTCTATGTTTTTATTTATTACAGAAACATTATTACAAATTCTAAAATAAATAAAACATGAATATGGCATCAGCGTGATGTCACGCTGATGTCACCTACGTCAGATCCTCTCTAGTTGATAATCAAGCCTGTGATTGAGTGCGCGCGCGGAGTTTTACCCGGTCTTATTGGAAAAGAGGAAGATGCGGGGAGTCTAATAGTGGCGGCGCCGCTCGATTTAGGTCGCCGAAGCAAGGGGTACGACGGTGGCCGACGGCAGCGATGTCAGGTGTTTGTGGTGGAAGCAATTTAAGGCGAAATACAAAGTACAAGAGGTACTAGAAGAACCAGTGGATCACCAGGATGCCGTTGGTGATCTCAGGAAGGCTCGGGGTAGCCGAAATCAATGGGAAAGACGACAGCCGGAGTTGGGAACGGGGTCTTAATCCGAGCGCCTGGGACTTCACCGGCTGGTGCTGATGGGGGCAATCGACGGAGTCGAACACGACGAGTCTTCCAAGCATCACGGCGTGGGTCGGGACGTCTAGAAGCGAGCTCTAGCTCGATCCCTGGTGGGTTAGGGTTCGTCGACAGAAGGGGAATTTGAGAGGAGGAAGGGGATTAGGGTTTGTCGGCAGCGGCGCTGGGGTTAAATAGACAACGCAGAGCGACGACGCTCATCTTGGCGCGCGACGCATATCGCAGCGCTGGCGAGCGGCGGCGGAGCTGCCACCGAGCTGCTTGCTCAAGGTAGAAGACAACGGATAGCAAAAACAAAAGGGTATCTGGGCTGGGCTTTTATTGGGCCGAGGTGAAGTGAGTGGAGGAAGAGGGGTGCTGCTACTGGGCGGTGGATAGGTAGGGAGAAGACCTGGGCCGGCCTGCTACTCGGGCCTCGTTCTTTTTTTTCTTTCTGTTTTCTTTATCCATATTCTGTTTTGCTTTTCAGATTTATATTTCTACATTTGATTTTAATTTTCTTTGTAGAATTAGTTTGCTGGATAATTGTACGAATACTAAAATGTATTTCAAATCCTGATATGAATTTAGCATTTTGATAGCATGCTTTATTTTTTTTCTAACTTTATAATTATAGAGATATTCTTTTATTAAATAGAGTAAGTAGGGTTTAGGGCTTTAGGATTTGTTTATAATCCTATAAAACTGATTTCAGTATTTCCTCTTAATGAGTGTGATTAGAATGGTTTAAGATATTTAAAGGTATGTAAATAATATATCCATATTTAGTTTGTATAACAATCATTATATAAGATGTTTTTTTAATATGCTAACTTCTATTATCCTAATTTCACAAATAGGTGAATGTTGTTTTAAGGATATTGGTTATGACATTACTTATATATTGATAGTCATGATTGAAATAAAAGTTAGGGTTTTAAATTATAAGTATTTACCATGAATTCTGGAAGTTTTTAATATGGGAATATCCTTTTATAGTTATAAATGAAAGTGAATGGTTAAAATATATTTCCTTTATTTTTATAATTTTTAATGTTATCACCCTGTAAAGTAAAATAGTGGGATTGTTTTCTAGGTTATCTTATGATAAAGAATTAATAAAGATAGTTCTTAAGCACCTATGATAATGATGGTTTAAAATAACAAAAATGTGCTTAAGTGAGTTGATATAGGAAATATTCCTATTAACCATTGTGGACATAAGATGATAATTCAATCATTTGATATGGATATTAGGTTTGGTCTTAGATTTAGGGTTTAGTGTTTAGCAAGGATTCCTATATTCCATACTTTATAATTCTGGACTTCTGATTAAGGAATTCCTTTCCTAGATATATTACTTCTCTATGTCCATATTCATGTGCTAACATGATGAGCTTTGATTTACAGAATATTCTTATCCACCTTTTATTCTTCTAAATCCATTTGTAATTCCAATGAGCTTAACACTAAAGCTTTCATAATCTTCTTATATTCTTCCTTAATCACCCACCACTAATACTACCCCGGTAGATGTATATATAAAATTCTACTCTCCTTAAGTGTTTAGTATTTCCCAAGAAAAAACTAATACTTCTATAATCCAATGTTATTCTAGCATCATCTTATTCATACTATCTTGTCTCTTCTTAACTCAAGTATCTAACATTCCAACCTCACATTATATTAATGTGACTTGTAATGACTAATCTAGGATAATAAATCTATACTATGGTTCAATCATGTTTCATACACCAATGTCACTTATACATGGTATAAGCATTCAATATTGGGGAATAAGGCATGATCATTATAATCCTTTGATCCTTTATGGTTCAGGTTTCCAGTTGCTAAACAAGGCTTTCATCCATACAACATTACAGTTGTATTATAATTAGCTCCTGTTTAGCTCTATTGGTTTAAGAGATATAATTCATTGACTATACCTACTTGATCCAATAGGACTACTCCTGGTAACTATCTTTAGACTTAATCCTTGTAATCTTCTTTGTTACCATATTGATTTTGACTTCCTCCAATCAGTCCCATCCTATAGATAACATCTAAAACTAGCATCACTATTTACCTCTTCTGACTTCTTTCTTTATGAGCCTTAAGTGAATGCTATAATAAGTACAAGACTTGATAGGTCAAGAATTGATAGGTTAAGAATTGGTGAATCAATAGTTGATTTCTCAATATGGATGAACAAAAAATATAAGGATAGGATTCAATAGAGATGATAAAGATTGATATGGAAAGAAAGATATATGGTGAATGATCTTAACTTTGGTTTCTTTCCTACTCAATCTCACTAGAGAGTTAAAGTTAGGTATTTCCATGATACTCATGGTATAAGTAGATGAGATTAAGATATAGTTGTTACATTCTTATTATTTGTGTTATATTTATAATTTGGTATTCATGAGTGATTATATTTAATACTATGATATGATCACCTAAGGATCATATATAAATCATTAAGTAATGTATTAGGGTTTAATTTTATTCCATTTGATCTACCCTTATATCAAATCATGTTTACCCAAAATAAGGTTTTAGCAAAGGTCATATTGAAACTTATCACAGTCAACTTGATGATCTACTTCAATTCCATCAAGTTGAGAGAAGCTTCAATCACTTTGACAAGTTTTGTTCAAAAGCGCGAAAATTATTCAGATTTTCTATGCATGAATGCAATGCACATATCTGTGTTCAGATAATTTCTAAGCTCTAATGCTGGGATGTTACACGAACCTATTGGTGGTGGCGCCGCTTCCTAATGGTCACCGGAACTACATCGGCGACGAGCTTCTGCGGCGGCCAATGGCGGTGCTCAACGAAACTAGGCCTACGGTGAGATTTAGCAAACGAGACTGGTGTCCAGAGATGCGTAAGCTTACCCTGATGACGATAGAGAGGTCGAGGAAGCTTGGGGAGGCGTGACCACAGTGAATCGACGATAATGGCCATGGCGGCCGAGGAAAAGGAATGCTCGATTTCACATGATTCCCGGCGTGCGGGCTCCCGTGCTTGGTCCTTGGTGAATAAGTCCACGAAGGCGCATCCAACGGTGGCTACCACGCGGCAAGGGGTGATCGGAATTGACCGGAACGACGAACTCCGACGAACTAGGGTTTCGGCTGAGGAAGGAAAGTGATGCTAGAGAGCAAGACTGGAGACGCGGTTGGTATGAGAGGATAGAGGAGGACGCGGCGATCTTATCTACTCCCTCCAGGGACGGCGACACGCCTCGCAGCGCGGCGGTTGATCGACGGCGGACCTTCGGCCAGCGAGATGCTTCCAGTAGGCGAGGTAGACGACGAAGTCGTTTTTGCGGATAACCCCCTGGCGTTTCTTTTCTCTCAACCCGTAGTCCCCCTTTGGTCCCACCCGTCAGTGACAGAGAAGGATGAGCTGACTGGCTGCTGGGATTTTTGTGGGCTGCACATGGGCGTCAGATAAGGATAGAGGTGTTGGGCCACGGATAGGTAATGTTTTTTATTTGTTTTCTCTTTTTCTATTTCCTGTTTTCCTTTTAAGATTTGAATTTAATCTATATTTGAACTTTTCTTTGTAGAATTTATTTGCTGGATAATTGTAGTAATACTAAAATATATTTAGTATCATGTGTGAACTTTTATTATATAATCTTTTTATATTTCTTTTATTATATAACCCCTCTTAATATTTTGTAGAAGCTTTTCTTATTATTTTTCTCTCCACTTTTAATCATGGATTTATTAAATGATATATTCTTATTTGTTTATAAAACTTAACTCTAGTTGGCTCATAGTTTGAATATAAATTTTTATATGTATAATGATCCTATATCATTGTTTAATGCATGAAACATAAAAGAAATTAATATGTTTATTACTACTCCCATTAACTTGGAAAATGACAAAGTATATATTCTATTATGATAAACAAATAAGTTTAGGGTTCTTAATTTACTTGTATTTTGTCAACACCCAGATTTTTAATCCCAGATGCCTGTTATGCCATACATCGCAATCCCAGGATTACCATTTTTGCGAGACATAACAGATTTGGATACCACAGTACATCATCCATTACAAACCATACATAAGGTCTTACACAATTAAGGATCTCATGATCCAGTTCTTAATACAACTCAAGCAGCGGAATACGTAATAATAAAGGTAGCGTAGGCGAAGCTCCATCTTCGGGGTCACAGGCAATGCTGACGATGGGAGATGATCCTAGTTGTCGTAACCTTCCTGGGGTCCATCATCCTAGTACTCCTCTTCATAGTCTGGCCACGGGAA
Organism: Avena sativa; assembly: GCA_916181665.1. Lineage (NCBI taxonomy): Eukaryota > Viridiplantae > Streptophyta > Magnoliopsida > Poales > Poaceae > Avena > Avena sativa. The sequence continues at coordinate 98,120,713 of OV702294.1, forward strand.
TAGCCAGGGACAAAGCCATGAGTACTCTTTAAGTACTCACAAACTAATACTAACAGTTAAGGGGGTTTTTGTAGTAGGACACTAAGCTCTAGGGTTGTTTTGCAAAAAGCCAGATTTACCTCTACTAAGTTCAGAAGCAAGAAAAGCTAGTTGAAATTTTATAACACCTAAGTGGGAACTTGTATTTCATATAACAACTCTGTTGTGGTCAAGTCAAATTCTCAATCCATTTCACAAGTCATTTTGAAAACATCTGACGGGGGAACAGTATGGCCACTCCAACTGTCCATAACCGCAGACGCGGCTATTCGAATAGTTTGTCATTATGCAGAGATTATACACTTTCACCACAACATTCGATACATCCGTCAGGAACAAATCCTGAATTCACCATACTCAGTATGCGGATAATCAATCCTAACATTTCGATTAAACACCCTAGTATAGGCACCTCTCCTGTGAGTTTGGCCTCCCAACCATGACCAACTGTCATCTTGGGTACTGCACAGGTGGACAATCTTCACAAGGTAGCCTCAGCTCAGACCTTGGCCGTGAGGGAACCCATACTAAGGTATATAAGTTTCCAGTCAAGCCCTACCGAGACAACCATTAGTTTTACAAAGGGCTAAGGCTCATGCCTCAACATTTTCATCATCAAATCATCTGGTGTTCGGAAACATATGTCAAAATATCTCAGTAGAATGGCTCATCATTCTAAGGTTTTCATAACCATTTTCCACCTCCCATCTAAAGTTAATCAAGTTTTATGCTTAGCACTAGCATCTACAAGTGGGGGTAAGTACTAGTGAGGGGTGGTAAACAAGTGGAGTTTAACTAATTACAATCTCATGCCTTAGGATGACATCAAGATTATCTAGCTTAGGCCAAATTTAATGCTCTTTATGCAACCTTCAATTATCCTCCTAGAATCTACAAGTCACTTAAGTAAACTCTAAGTAATAGCTTTGATAGAGAAATAAAGTAGAAAGCTTGCAAGTAAAACTAGGATCGGGTTATCAAGTGGGTATGATCACATATGCTTAAGGCATATAGTTGGCATGGTAACAAGCAAGTATTAGCTTGCATGGGTCAACTTGATTAGTAAGGCTTGCTAAATTAGAGTATCTTGCAAGTGTTAGCTTGCTCAATCAACTGGTTGTATGAGGCTTGCCTTGTGCAGAGCAGTGGTTGAAGTTCTCCTCGGCTTCTTCTTCGTAGTATCCTCCTTCCTCCTCGTAACCTTGGTCGGTACTAGCATCTATGAATAAATACGAGGTACACAATCACCAAACAATACTTAACCATCTTCAATCATCACACAAAGGTGTTCTATAGATGATCTAGCATCATCACTAACCTTACAAGAATAAAGCATTTGCATTATTTATTTATTTTTAGAAAAGTAATTTCTACTCATTGAAAAACTACTTAAGATTTAATATTCTCCAAACCAAACATGGGATCATGTTGACACATGTCATCACCACATATTTCAGTACATGGGAATGTGATTTAAAGTGCTGCAAATAATTTAATAAGGTTTAACCTTGTTATTTTAAATAATTAAAGTGACTAGAAATGCCTATGTGGCATTCTTTTATTACTTGGATATTATTTCTATAAGTAAACCCAAATGTTTTTATATATTATGAAAGGTATGATCAAATGTGATTTTTGAGAGTTAGAATCAACTCAAAAGCTATTATGGTTGAAATTTGAAAAATGTTTGAATGTAGAAGAGCTTCTGACTTTTTATTTTTACCAAGGTTGATCTACATATCCAAATGATTTTAATCCAACGGGCTTGGATTAAGCATTTCATTACCTTTCTAACAAAATTTGTTTCATGCAATTTGGTTCACTGAATCGAGCTGGGTTGATTTTTGAAACTAGGTACAAAACTGAGTTTGAATTAAAATAGAAAAATCTAAATTCAAACGCTTGGGATGCGCGGGAAAGGTTAATGGGCCGGCCCAGTGTCACTCCACAGCGCAGGGCTCAGCTGACAGGGGGGTTCCACCAGTCAGTGGCTCATAACACGCGAAGCGGTACGGGGCGATCTCGGCCGCACGATCTAAGTCTAATCGAACGGCTATGGCTCATCGTCCACGTCGGGCAGCGCCGGTGAGACAGAACCCTAACGCGGCACATGGGGGTCGTGGGAGGCTCACTTGGGGCTCAGGCGAGGGTAGGCGATAGGGGCAAACGACGAAGTCGACATCGGCGATTCTCCTGGCACCGGCAGCTCCTCCTGGGGTGGCTCCAATCGATGGTTCCTTCTTCTCCAGCAGCGGCGGGCTCTGGTGAAATTCCGGCGATGCGCTGCTCGCCTTGCTCCGGGAGTGAGGTGGGGTGGTTCTGGGTGAGAGGGGAGTGGAATGGTGTGAAGAAATCGAGCAGGGGAGGCCTCTATTTATAGTGGTGAGAGGGGACCGACGGGCGCGGGCTGAGCTCGTCGTGGTCGACGGCACAGAGGGCTATCGGCGTGGGCGACGGTAGGGGGTGGTGCTGTGCTTCCTGGCGAAGCTGAACGACATGGTGGCAAGATGTGGGGCGGTGCTGATCGGTCGGAACGCTTCGGCGCTCTGAGCGGGTCCGACAGAGGTTTTGATGGCGCACATCACGCGTGGTCCGCGCGGCGGCGAACGGGCATGTATGCGGGGTTGCTGGGGTGGTGGTGATCACGCGTGCACGCGGCGAGGGCGGTGCGCGGTCTATGGGCGTGTGTCGAGGGTGGCGCACGAGCGCGCTCTCGGCATGCTCGCAGAGAGGCTTGGCATGGCTTGGGCGTGTGGTCCAGTGGCTGGCATTGCTCTAGGCTGGGACAGGGAGTGGCGGTGGGGTGCTGGCTAGCTCCCAGACAAGGTTGGCGGGGCTAGTTAGGCCTCTAGCTCGCTGGCGACAACAGGGTGGCAAGTTTGCTCTCGGCCTGCTCACCATTGATGGCTAGGCTTGCTTATAGTGGTGCTAAGGATAGTTAAAAGAGCTAGATGATATACTAAGGACTAGTTGTAACCAGAGAGGGAACAAGTTAGGCCCAAAACACTATTAAAAATAGTGAATTTGATTTGGTTGATTTGAGTCTGCAACATGTTTGATGAAATGGCCGCATGAACTTGAGTTTTGAATTTTGAAAAGATTTTTGGTGGGTGTGCTAGGCATGTGTTGAGGATTCTGTGGGTGCCTGGGTCTTGAAAATTGAGCTGGTTTGAGTGGTTTTTGAAATAGTGGGATCTTCCCATATGAAATAGATTCAATTTTAAACTGTCATTTAAACTAAGCATTTAAATGTTTTTGGATGATCACAAAGTGGGCCTTGGTACCTTATTATGAGTACTAACAAGGGGTGCAAAGATCCATACATGTTTCTGTTGAGTTTTGAAAATTAGAGATAGCCAAAGTAGGCATGGGAGTTAATTTGGCCAAAGTGACCATTCACTTAATTTATTTGTTTTGACTTGTTTGTCTTTGGGAAAAGTTTGGGGATTGTTTAGATGATGTTTATTTAACCTAATAATCATTTTACAAGCAAAGAAACACAGAATCATGGAAATTCAAAATAATCTAAATTTTAATACACACATATGAATGCTTTCATATTTTTAGTTGGAAAAGTTTTTGTTAACCCTAATTTTGGTGATTAGAGTTTGATGATCCAAGTTTAGTATTTTTGGGATGTTACAAACCTTCCCCCCTTAAAAAAAATCTCGTCCCGAGATTTGAAAAAGGACGAAAAAGATTACCTAGGATTTGAAGAGATCGGGAAACTCCGTCCTGATGTGATCTTCGCGCTCCCAGGTAGCTTCCTCTTCTGTGTGGTTGCTCCACTTAATCTTGAGAAACTTGATGCTTCGGGTTCTGGTAGTTCTAAAAGCTTCTTCCAAGATACGGATGGGCACTTCGGGATAGGTCAGGTCATCGTTGATTTCTATGGTCTGGTGATCAATGTTCTTGAACACTTCCTTCTTCTCCGGAACTTCGAGGCACTTGCGAAGTAATGAGATATGGAACACATTGTGCACGGCTGACATCTCTTCGGGCAGTTCCAATTGATACGACACTTCTCCTCGATGGTTCAGAATCTGGAAGTGGCCTATATATCTAGGGGCTAACTTTCCTTTCAGCTGGAAACACTTCATTCCTTTCAATGGCGACACTTTCAGATACACAAAATCTCCGATGTTGAAGGCGAGGTCTCGACGTCTCTTGTCGGCGTAACTCTTCTGCCTTGACTGGGCTGTCTTGAGGTGCTCACGAATCTTGTGAACCTTCTCTTCTACTTCTCGTAGGATGTCGGGTCCGAAAATCTGACTCTCTCCTACTTCCGACCAGTTCAAAGGGGTGCGACACTTTCTTCCATACATGAATTCAAATGGGGCCATTTGCTAACTAGCTTGATAACTGTTGTTGTATGAAAAATCTGCAAACGGCAGACAGTCTTCCCATTTAGATCCATACTCTAACACACAGGCTCTCAACATGTCTTCGAGTATTTGATTTACTCGCTCTGTTTGTCCGTCGGTCTGAGGGTGATAAGCTGTGCTGAAATCTAGTCGGGTTCCTAAACCTTCTTGGACTTTCTTCCAGAATCTCGAGGTAAACTGAGTTCCTCGATCCGATACGATGTTCTTGGGGGCTCCATGCAAACTGACGATTCTAGCGACGTATAACTCCGCTAGCTTGGAACTCTGATATGTGGTCTTGACGGGTAAGAAATGGGCGACTTTGGACAATCTGTCCACTATGACCCAGATAGAGTCATTTCCCCTACTAGAAGTAGGCAATCCGGTGATAAAGTCCATTCCAACGGAATCCCATTTCCATTCCGGAATCTGCAATGGTTGCAACAATCCAGTGGGTCTTTGATGTCCCGCCTTGACTCGCTGACATATATCACACTTGGCGATATAGCTTCCGATTTCTCTCTTCATCTTATGCCACCAAAATTGTCCTTTCAAATCTTGATACATCTTCGTTCCTCCGGGGTGGATAGAATAAAGAGTATCATGAGATTCCTTCATAATAACTTCTTTCAACTTAGAATCTGCTGGTACACAAAGGCGTCCTTTGTACCACAGAACTCCTTCTTCGTCTTCCGTGAATCCGGGTACTTTGCTTGTACCGATACGACGCTTGATTCCGTCGATACTAGCATTCCCTTTCTGTGCCTCTTTGATCTGGCTGATCAAAGTGGGTTGAAGTTCTATGCTAGCCAAAAATCCTTCACTCACTAATTCCATTCGAAAATCTTCCATCTCTTTGTGCAAGCTTGGTTGCTCCTTCAAAATCATGGAGTTCAAGCGGCACGGAAATCTGCTGAGGGCATCTGCTACCACGTTGGCTTTACCGGGGTGATATTGAATGTCCAGATCGTAATCCTTGATTATCTCAATCCATCTTCTCTGTCTCATATTCAGCTCCTTCTGAGTGAATATATACTTTAGGCTCTTGTGATATGAATAAATCTCACAATGGTTTCCCATCAGGTAATGCCTCCATGTCTTCAGGGCTAGAACTACGGCTACGGGTTCAAGGTCATGGGTTGGATAGTTCTGCTCAGGTTGTTTCAGTTGTCGAGATAGATAAGATATGACTTTGCCTTCTTGCATTAGCACACATCCAAGACCGATCTTGGATGCATCACAATACACGTCAAAGGGCTTCCTGATATCCGGCATGATTAAGATTGGGGCTGAAATCAATCTTCTCTTGAGTTCTTGAAAACTCACTTGACATTTGTCCGTCCATTCATACTTCTTGTCCTTCTTTAGCAATTGGGTCATGGGTCTGGAGATACTCGAGAATCCTTCTACGAACTTACGGTAGTATCCCGCCAATCCGAGAAATGCACGAACTTGGGTTTGAGTGGTTGGGTCTTGCCAATCTTCGACATCTTTCACCTTTGCAGGGTCAACGGCAATTCCTCCGGCTGATACAATGTGACCAAGGAATCCTACCTCCTGTAACCAGAATTCACATTTGCTAAACTTGGCATACAACTGATGCTCTCTAAGGGTTCCAAGAATGGTCCTTAGGTGTAGCTCATGTTTTTCTTCTGATTTGGAATAAATCAGAATGTCATCAATGAAAACAACGACAAACTTATCCAGGAAGTCCATAAAAATCTTATTAATGAGATTCATGAAATAAGCAGGGGCATTGGTTAATCCAAAAGACATGACAATATACTCGTATAATCCATATCTAGCGGTAAAGGCAGTCTTTGGAATATCCTTTGCGCGAATCTTGAGTTGATGATAGCCTGTTCTAAGATCAATCTTAGAAAACACTTTGGCACCGGTCAACTGATCAAACAAATCTTCTATCTTGGGCAGTGGGTACTTGTTCTTGATAGTGACATCATTCAACTTCCGATAATCCGTACACAAACAGTTACCTCCATCCTTATTGTCCACAAACAAAACAGGTGATCTCCATGGTGACGCACTTGGTTGAACCAATCCAATTTCCAGCATGGCATCTAGTTGCTTCTTCAGTTCTGCTAGTTCAGACAGGTTCATACTATAGGGTCTCTAGGCTATGGGTCCTGTTCTGGGGATTAGTTTGATGATAAACTCGATATCCCGATCTGGGGGCATACCGGGCAAAACATCTGGAAATACATCGGGGTATTCACAGACTATCCGGACTTGGTCAATGGTAGGTTGGGCTATACTCTTGTTGCACTTGAATTGACGAGGTAAGGTTTCAGATACATGCTCGACTGATATTCCGGCTGTAATGGTCATGGTTATGGCTTTCTTGGCACAGTCAATCAATCCTTTATGTTTGGACATCCAATCCATTCCTAGTACTACTTCCAAACCTTTAGTTCTGAGTACTATCATATTAGCATAAAAATCTATGCCATGGATTCGGATGGGGACGGCTTTGCAAATTTGCCTAGCTTTGGTGGTTGAACCGGGGATTTGAACAATCATAACATGCTTCAGTTTGGTGGGTTAAATCTTACTAGTGCATGCAAATTCTTCGGTGACAAATGAGTGCGATGCACCAGAATCAAACAACACTCTAGCAAGTACTGAATTAACAGAAAACATACCCAGCACGACGTCTGGTGCTTCCTGAGCTTCTTCAGCATGCATGAGAAAAAGACGGCCGTTGTGGTTGAGCGAGTTCCCTGGGGAAAACCTTGTTCCGGGCTGAACACGACGCTGCTGCTGAGCTGGGGCATTTGCATTGGGGGCTGCGGCATTCTTCTTGGGGCACTCATTGGAGTAGTGACCCTTATTTCCACAGTCATAACAAGTCACTTGCGACTTGTCCTTTGCTGCAACAGGCACAACATTGCTTCCAGTCCTCGGGTCAGTGTTGGTGTTGGCGGTAGCATTATTGTTGTTGAACTTGGGTGGTGCACGGTTGAAATTGCTAGAGTTGCCGGGGTTGTTGTGATTTCCTTCGGGCCTTGGGTTTCCATGGTTGGGATAGGTCGGACGGTTCATCGGGGGTCTGTTGGTTCTCGGGGCCAATCCTGGCGATGGGTTAGGGAGATACTTTGGGGTCTGATGGGTTCCTGGCTGATGCATCATGCGACGCTTGTGGTTCTCATTGGCTTGGTTGATCTTTCCTTCCATCTGGATGGCAGAGTCGACAAGGGATTCAATATCAGCAAAGGGGATATTTACCAACACCGTCTGCATCTCATCATGCAAACCATTCAAGAATCTCTCTTTCTTATTGGCTTTGGTGTCGATCTCATCCAGGGCATACCTAGATAATGACAAGAATTTGTCACGGTATTCCACTACGGTCATCCTTCCTTGCTTTAGTTCTCTGAACTCATCTCTCATTCCCTTGATCAAACCCGGTGGCACATGGGTTCTGCTGCACTTGACCTTGAATTCCTCCTAGGTCATCATCTATCCTCCGGTCATTGCACGAACACTGTTCCACCATGTTCTTGCATCTCCGGCTAGATAGTGGGTGGCGAACAGAACTTTCTCGTTAGCTTCCACTCCGGTGACTTCTAGGTTGTTTTCCATAGTTTGCAGCCAATCGTCTGCATCTAGGGACTCTTCCAATTTAGTGAAAATGGGTGGGTTGGTATTCTGGAAATTCTTGAGCTTAGATCCATGGTTGTCCTAATTTCCTTGGCCTTGATTGTTGTGGGCCAGCTGAGCTATCTGCTGAAGGGTGGCTAGGTTGGCTTGACGTTCGGCTCTTTTAGCTTCGCGGTCAGAAACCAACATTTGCAGGATCTGCAACATCGGGTCCGGGGATGAACCACTTCCTCCGTGTGGCATCTGAAGATTGAGATAGATCATGAGAAAAGAGGGAAATTTCTAAGGTTCAGGGACTTTGAAAAGTTTTTAAGGTTTGACTCAGATTTTCTAGCAACTTGCTTTTCATTCATTCATCCATAGCACACAATACAACACACACCACAACAAAGGAAAGCAGATGGTTTTAAGAACCATTCTGGAAACTACGATAAAGTGGGACCGAATATAACTCACTATGCTAGTGCTTAGGTGCTACTACTCCTTGGAGTCGGTGTAATCGTCATCCTCATCATCCTCATCATCATCGATGAAGGCAAAATCATCCTCATCGGTGAAGAAGTCCATGGCCTAATCCTCCAGAAAATCATCATCATCGCTGAGATAGGAGTAGGGGTCTCCACGAAGATCTTCTCCGACATTCTCCCTTTCCTCCAGCTGCATGTATCTCTCGTGGATGGTATCCTCCAAATCCGAGATATGGTGGCGAAGACGGGAAATGATGCGCTTCTTCTTGTCAAGCTGACGGCGGTGAGACTTGTGGTCCTTCGCTAGCATGGCGATGGTCTGATCCTTCGTCTTGATGATGGCAGACTTGTGGTTGGAGTAGTCACGACAATTATCCAATTCCTGCCGACGATCATACATCATGAAGCTAAGGTGGTCCAACTGAGTCTTCAGCTCGGGGTGGTATGGGGCTTCCAATGGCTGTCCCATAGCATCAAGTCTTGGACAAAACTCAAAGCGGGTACCCTTGATCTGGTTGATACTCTGCCCACACAGACGGTCAAGAGCTTCCTGCATGGCCCTGGCAAGTCCATCGAGCCAGTTGTTCTCTCTTAAGGTGAACTGAATTCCCTCGGCAGTGGGAGGTTCAATCTTTCCTCGGAGACTTGCAACAATTAGGCACTACAGATCTTCTCCTCCTTGATTATTGAGCTGAGCTCCGAAGAACTCGGGGTGCGGACGCTCCAGAAGTTCCGAAAGCTGGTCCAAATCCCGCTCAAAGATGAGGTCTCCTCCATTCCCCAACTGATAAAACTTGCTGTACTTCACGTCCATCTATAAGAATATAGGATGAGTAAGTTAGTAGAGTGATCAAGTGTGTCAAATTTTATGTATTTTGCAAGAGTTTTTGGGGAACATGAATTTTTATGAAAGAAACAAGGTGATAAGAATGGGAATAAGTTTTTGTAAATATTTGCTTCCCTTGGTTTTGAAACTAAGATTTTGATTCAACGTCCAGTCTAACTAGGGTCTCCTATGGTTAGGATGGCTCTGATACCAACTTGTCAACACCCTGATTTTTAATCCCAGATGCCTGTTATGCCATACATCGCAATCCCGGGATTACCATTTTTGCGAGACATAACAGATTTGGATACCATAGTACATCATCCATTACAAACCATACATAAGGTCTTACACAAATAAGGATCTCATGATCCAGTTCTTAATACAACTCAAGCAGCGGAATACGTAATAATAAAGGTAGCATAGGCGAAGCTCCATCTTCGGGGTCACAGGCAATGCTGACGATGGGAGATGATCCTAGTTGTCGTAACCTTCCTGGGGTCCATCATCCTGGTACTCCTCTTCATAGTCTGGCCACGGGAATAGCCAGGGACAAAGCCATGAGTACTCTTTAAGTACTCACAAACTAATACTAACAGTTAAGGGGGTTTTTGTAGTAGGACACTAAGCTCTAGGGTTGTTTTGCAAAAAGCCAGATTTACCTCTACTAAGTTCAGAAGCAAGAAAAGCTAGTTGAAATTTTATAACACCTAAGTGGGAACTTGTATTTCATATCACAACTCTGTTGTGGTCAAGTCAAATTCTCAATCCATTTCACAAGTAATTTTGAAAACATCTGACGGGGGAACAGTATGGCCACTCCAACTGTCCATAACCGCGGACGCGGCTATTCGAATAGTTTGTCACTCTGCAGAGATTGCACACTTTCACCACAACATTCGATACATCCGTCAGGAACAAATCCTGAATTCACCATACTCAGTATGCGGATAATCAATCCTAACGTTTCGATTACACGCCCTAGTATAGGCACCTCTCCTGTGAGTTTGGCCTCCCAACCATGACCAACTATCATCTTGGGTACTGCACAGGTGGACAATCTTCACAAGGTAGCCTCAGCTCAGACCATGGCCGTGAGGGAACCCATACTAAGGTATATAAGTTTCCAGTCAAGCCCTACCCAATTTTTAGGTATTGTGGTTGTACGGTAAAATTGGAATGGTATCGCATCCAGACAACCATCAGTTTTACAAAGGGCTAAGGCTCATGCCTCAACATTTTCATCATCAAATCATCTGGTGTTCGGAAACATATGTCAAAACATCTCAGTAGAATGGCTCATCATTCTAAGGTTTTCATAACCATTTTCCACCTCCCATCTAAAGTTGATCAAGTTTTATGCTTAGCACTAGCATCTACAAGTGGGGGTAAGTACTAATGAGGTGTGGTAAACAAGTGGAGTTTAAATAATTACAATCTCATGGCTTAGGATGACATCAAGATTATCTAGCTTAGGCCAAATTTAATGCTCTTTATGCAACCTTCAATTATCCTCCTAGAATCTACAAGTCACTTAAGTAAACTCTAAGTAATAGCTTTGATAGAGAAATAAAGTAGAAATATTGCAAGTAAAACTAGGATTGGGTTATCAAGTGGGTATGATCACATATGCTTAAGGCATATAGTTGGCATGGTAACAAGAAAGTATTAGCATGCATGGGTCAACTTGATTAGTAAGGCTTGCTAAAGTAGAGTATCTTGCAAGTGTTAGCTTGCTCAATCAACTGGTAGTATGAGGCTTGCCTTGTGCAGAGCAGTGGTTGAAGTTCTCCTCGGCTTCTTCTTTGTAGTATCCTCCTTCCTCCTCGTAACCTTGGTCGGTACTAGCGTCTATGAATAAATACGAGGTACACAATCACCAAACAATACTTAACTATTTTCAATCATCACACAAAGGTGTTCTATAGATGATCTAGCATCATCACTAACCTTACAAGAATAAAGCATTTGCATTATTTATTTATTTTTAGAAAAGTAATTTCTACTCATTGAAAAACTACTTAAGATTTAATATTCTCCAAACCAAACATGGGATCATGTTGACACATGTCATCACCACATATTTCAGTACATGGGAATGTGATTTAAAGTGGTGTCACAATTTAATAAGGTTTAACCTTTTTATTTTAAATAATTAAAGTGACTAGAAATGCCTATGTGGCATTCTTTTATTACTTGGATATTATTTCTATAAGTAAACCCAAATGTTTTTATATATTATGAAAGGTATGATCAAATGTGATTTTTGAGAGTTGGAATCAACTCAAAAGCTATTATGGTTGAAATTTGAAAAATGTTTGAATGTAGAAAAGCTTCTGACTTGTTATTTTTACCAAGCTTGATCTACAGATCCAAATGATTTGAATCCAACGGGATTGGATTAAGCATTTTAGTACCTTTCTAATAAAATTGGTTTCATACAATTTGGTTCACTGAATCGAGCTAGGTTGATTTTTGAAACTAGGTACAGAACTGAGTTTGAATTAAAATAGAAAAATCTAAATTCAAACGCTTGGGCTACGCGGGAAAGGTTAATGGGCCGGCCCAGTGTCACTCCGCAGCGCGGGTCTCAGCTGACAGGGGGGTTCTACCAGTCAGTGGCTCATAACACGCGAAGCGGTACATGGCGATCTCGGACGCACGATCTAAGTCTAATCGAACGGCTACGGCTCATCGTCCACGTCGGGCAGCGCCGGCGAGACAGAACCCTAACGCGGCACATGGGGGTCGTGGGAGGCTCACCGGGGCTCAGGCGAGGGTCGGCGATGGGGGCAAACGACGACGTCGATTCTCCTGGCACCGACAGCTCCTCCTGGGGCGGCTCCAATCAATGGCTTCCTTCTTCTCCAGTAGCGACGGGCTCCGGTGAAATTCTGGCGATGCGCTGCTTGCCTTGCCCCGGGAGTGAGGTGGGGTGGTTCTGGGTGAGTGGGGAGTGGAATGGTGTGAATAAATCGAGTGGGGGAGGCCTCTATTTATAGTGGCGAGAGGGGACCGACGGGCGCAGGCTGAGCTCGTCGTGGTCGACGACACAGAGGGCTATCGGTGTGGGCGACAGTAGGGCGGTGCTATGCTCCCTGGAACGGCGTGGTGGCGAGGCGTGGGGCGATGCTGATCGGTCGGAACGCTTCGGTGCTCTGAGCGGGTCTGACGGAGGTTTTGATGGCGCACAGCGGCGTGGTCCGCGCGGCAGCGAACGGGCGTGTCTGCGGGGTTGCTGGGGTGGTGGTGATCTGTGGGCGTGTGTCGAGGGTGGCACACGGGCGCGCTCTCCGCATGCTCACAGAGAGGCTTGGCATGGCTTGGGCGTGTGGTCCAGTGGCTGGCATTGCTCGAGGCTGGGACAGGGAGTGGCGGTGGGGTGCTGGCTAGCTCCCAGACAACGTTGGCGGGGCTAGTGTGGCCTCTAGCTCACCGGCAACAACGTGGTGGCAAGTTTGCTCTCGGCCTACTCACCATTGATTGCTAGGCTTGCTTACAGTGGTGCTAAGGATAGTTAAAAGAGCTAGATGACCTACTAAGGACTAGTTGTAACTAGAGAGGGAACAAGTTAGGCCCAAAACACTATTAAAAACAGTGAATTTGATTTGGTTGATTTGAATCTGCAACCTGTTTGATGAAATGGCCGCATGAACTTGAGTTTTGAATTTTGAAAAGATTTTTGGTGGGTGTGCTAGGCATGTGTTGAGGATTTTTTGGGTGCTTGGGTTTTGAAAATTGAGCTGGTTTGAGTGGTTTTTGAAATAGTGGGATCTTCCCATATGAAATAGATTCAATTTTAAACTGTCATTTAAACTAAGCATTTAAATGTTTTTGGATGATCACAAAGTGGGACTTGGTACCTTATTATGAATACTAACAAGGGGTGCAAAGATCTATACATGTTTCTGTTGAGTTTTGAAAATTAGAGATAGCCAAAGTAGGCATGGGAGTTAATTTGGCCAAAGTGACCATTCACTTAATTTATTTGTTTTGACTTGTTTGTCTTTGGGAAAAGTTTGGGGATTGTTTAGATGATGTTTATTTCACCTAAGAATCATTTTACAAGCAAAGAAACACAGAATCATGGAAATTCAAAATAATCTAAATTTTAATACACACATATGAATGCTTTCATATTTTTAGTTGGAAAAGTTTTTGTTAACCCTAATTTTGGTGATTAGAGTTTGATGATCCAAGTTTAGTATTTTTGGGATGTTACATATTTCTTTGTTGATATGAGAAAAGATTTAATAACTAAGCATATTGTTTTGTGTTTGTGATATTTGATGACATCACCTTTAGGACTAGAAAGTTATATTTAGAATGTTTTATAGAAAGGAATTGATAAAGATACTCCTAAGAACATATAATTATGATGGTTAGAATTGGCAGAGATGTGCTAATGTGATTTGTTGTTTACACTTTAATATATCTATGAAATGCTATTCAAAATTGTTTTCACTTTAATAGTTCATCTCCAAACTTTATTTTATAAGTAGAGTCACTTATAAAGTGCTTAAATGTTATTGCTCCTAGGTATATGAGTGAAGTATGAAGTAATGTGATCTTGATTATTTATTATATATTGTCTGAATTGGCAAAACGAATAATTTTTGAATAAAAAATTCCTTTCTAAGGTCTAAAAAATCTTTGTGGTTAGTTAGTGGTGGTCGATGTTATTTGTGTTTGCTTGAATAGTTTTGGCTTGAGATGCTTTATAACTTAACTAGTTCAGACCAAAGTTAATTATAAAACATATAATAATGTTTATAGTGTTATATTTAGATTCTTGTAGTCTAAAGTTAACTTTAAAACAAAGACAATTTGAAAGTATAATGCTTATGATATTTGTATCTTATGTACCTGGTAAGGTTTCCTTAAGGTTACTTAAGAATGGTTATTATTTTACTTGGTGTAGTGGTTTCTTGATTTTTTAATGGAGTAGTATCATTTACCTTTTATAGATGAGTGGTTATAGTTTATAAACCAAGACATAATATTACTTAATTACTGATGAACTTACTATAGTGTTGTGTTAGTTTTTGTAATCTGGTGGTTAAAGTAGATAGAAAGGATCTAATTTATTCACAAGTTGTTCTTTAAGGTTTTTATTATGAATAGGAATCCTTTTAGAATGTAATTTTCACTTAAGGTTGAAGATAATTTAATAAAAAGGCATTTATAATGTTTTAAACCATTATGGCTTCATATTATGAACATTTTAAATTATAATATTTATTATACTTAATTAACTCATTTTAGGAATATTAACAAATTTTCTTTATACTTAGATGAATTATTAGCTAAGTAAATAAGTTTAAATTTGAGTTATTAAAATATTTGAAATTTTAATTAACTCAAAAGTGAATATTATATTTTTAACAAATAAATATTATTTTTGTGATCATTTTGGTATATTACATTTATTTTTGTGATTTATAAGTAATAAGATATGATTTTTACAATTCTTATTGCTTTATAATTACTTAATAAATAATAAATATTTAATTAAGTGAAATAATAATACATGATTATGGTTTTAAATTATAATTTTATTTTTCTAAGATTTCTGTTATTTTATTTATATTATTAACATTTACCATTATTAAAATATGAATTATCAAAGCTTTATTACTTATAAAACCTTTATTAAATAATATTTATTTAAATAATCATCATAATAATATTTGATAATAATTTTAAGTTGTATATTTTATCTTTCTACAAATTTTCATATATTATACACATTTTTCTGAATTATAAATCAAAAGTTATTAATTAAACAAGATTTAATCATTTATTTGATTTCTGCAATATTAATAATTGAGTTATAACATTTTATTTATTTCCTAAACAGGTTTTAACTTTTTTACACCGTAGCCGCAGTTAGTCTAAGTCACTGACCAGTGGGCCTATGTCCACCTCAGCACTCAGATTAGTAAATGTATTTTGTCACTGACCCTCTCTCTACACCTAGACGATGACACATGGCCCCTGGGCCACGTCACACGCCACGCTAGCAAAGACTGGTCAAACTAGCTGACGTGGTTCGAACCTGATGTAGGCATGACGTCACCTGGGTTGATCCTCACTGGTTGAGGATCGATCGATCTGGTGCGTGCGCGGGGATGTGGCTAGGTGCGTTGGACAGAGGAGATCAAGGCGAACCTATTGGTGGTGGCGCCGCTTCCTAATGGTCACCGGAACTACATCGGCGACGAGCTTCTGCGGCGGCCAACAGCGATGCTCAACGAAACTAGGCCTACGGTGAGATTTAGCAAACGAGAGTGGTGTCCAGAGATGCGTAAGCTTACCCTGATGACGATAGAGAGGTGGAGGAAGCTTGGGGAGGCGTGGCGACGGTGAATCGACGATAATGGCCACGGCGGCCGAGGAAAAGGAATGCTCAATTTCACATGATTCCCGGCGTGCGGGCTCCCGTGCTTGGTCCTTGGTGAATAAGTCCACGACGGCGCGTCCAACGGTGGCTACCACGTGGTAAGGGGTGATCGGAGTTTACCGGAACGACGAACTCCGACGAACTAGGGTTTCGGGTGAGGAAGGAAAGTGATGCTGGAGAGCGAGACTGGAGACACGATTGGTATGAGAGGATAGAGGAGGACGTGGCGATCTTATCTACTCCCTCTAGGGACGGCGGCATGCATCGTAGCACGGCGGTTGATCGACGGCGGAGCTCCGGCCAGCGAGCTACTTCGAGTAGGGGAGGTAGACGACGAAGTCGTTTTTGCAGATAACCCCCTGGCGTTTCTTTTCTCTCAACCCACAGTCCCCCTTTGGTCCCACCCGTCAGTGACAGAAAAGGACGAGCTGACTGGCTGCTGGGCTTTTTGTGGGCTGCACATGGGCGTCAGATAAGGAGAGAGGTGTTGGGCCACGAATAGGTAATGTTTTTTATTTGTTTTCTCTTTTTCTATTTTCTGTTTTCCTTTTCAGATTTGAATTTAATCTATATTTGAACTTTTCTTTGTAGAATTTATTTGCTGGATAATTGTAGTAATACTAAAATATATTTAGTATCATTTGTGAACTTTTATTATATAATCTTTTTATATTTCTTTTATTATATAACCCCTCTTAATATTTTGTAGAAGCTTTTCTTATTATTTTTCTCTCCACTTTTAATCATGGATTTATTAAATGATATATTCTTATTTGTTTATAAAACTTAACTCTAGTTGGCTCATAGTTTGAATATAAATTTTTATATGTATAATGATCCTATATCATTGTTTGATGCATGAAACATAAAAGAAATTAATATGGTTATTACTACTCCCATTAACTTGGAAAATGACAAAGTATATATTCTATTATGATAAACAAAGAAGTTTAGGGTTCTTAATTTACTTGTATTTCTTTGTTGATGTGAGAAAAGATTTAATAACTAAGCATATTGTTTTCTGTTTGTGATATTTGATGACATCACCTTTAGGACTAGAAAGTTATATTTAGAATGTTTTATAGAAAGGAATTGATAAAGATATTCCTAAGCACATATAATTATGATGGTTGGAATTGGCAGAGATATCCTAATGTGATTTGTTGTAGGAAAACATTCCTATAAAGTGATATTAACATAAGATGATGAATCAATTCCCTGAATGGACATTATACTTGGTTTAAGATTTAGAGTTGGTTGTTTAACAGGAATGTCCATTTTTCCATTCTTCGCCATCCTTAACCTTTAGTTAAATAATTCCTTTCCTAGATATAATACTTCTTCCTATCCATCAGCATAGTTAGTATGATGAGCTTTACTTCACAAGAATGTTCTTATTCACCTTTTATTCTTCTAAACTCATGGATGAATCCAATGAGTTTGATACTAAAGTATTTCATAGTTTTCTCATATCCTTGCTTGGTTAATTCCACTACTCTACTATTGATAACCATCAATACAACAAGTAGTTCTTTCAAACTCCACTCATAATCTTTCTTAATCATCCAACACTAATATTTCTTCATTAGATGTATGTATGTATCCAACTATCTTTCTCTAAGGCTTACTATCCTTTAAGATGAATCACACTCCTTCCATAACCCTATGCTACACTAGCTTTAACTGAATAATATCATCCTATACTTACTTTACTCCAATAACTCACACTCCAACCCTACATTATATTTATGTGACTTGTAATGACTACTCTAGGATAATTTATCTCTACTAGGGTTTCAATCATGTTCTACCCACCAATATCTTTTATACTAGATATAGGTAGACCATCCTGGTGAGTAAGTCATGATCAAAATAATCCTTTAATCATTTATAGCTTAAGTTCTTAGTTGGCTAAGCAAGGCTTTATCAATACTACTTTTAAATTGTATTGAAATTATCTTCTTAGTATCTCATATTGGATTAAGCTTATTCATGGACTATGCCCTCTTTAAAAGATTTAAGTAGATGTTATGATAAGATCAAGAAGCAGTAGATCAAGTATTGATACTTAAAGAATTTGTGAATCAATTGTTGATTACTCAAGATTGATGAACAAAAGATATTAAGATAGGTTCCATAAAGATTGATATGGAAAGAAAGATATATGGTGAATGATCTAAACTTAGTTTCTTTCCAACTCAAACTCATTAAAGAGTTAAAAGTTAGGTATTACTATAATACACATAGTAAGAATAGATAAGAATAAAATAGGTCAGGATTAGTCATTGCATTTATATTACTTTAGTTGTAATCTTAACTTAGTATTCATAGGTTGTTATGATGAATAGTATGATATGATCCCTTAAGGATCATATATTAATCATTAAAGCAAAGTCTTATGAGTAACATTTATTATATCTGATCTACCCTTAGATCAAATCATGTTTACCCAAATAAGGTGTTAGCAAAGGTCATATTGAAACTTATCGCAGTCAACCTGTTGATCTGATTCAATTCCATCAAGTTAAGAGAAGCTTCAATCACTTTGACAAGTTTTTTTCAAAAGCGCGAAAATTATTCGGATTTTGTATGCATGAATGCAATGCACACATCTGGGTTCAGCTTATTTCTAAGCTCTAATGCTAGGATGTTACAGACTCTCCCCCTTAAAATAAACTTTGTCCTCGAAGTTCGCAAACTCTAACGTTTCGGATGAAGGAATTGTCTTTGTCTTAATGATTAATATATACCTGATTAGATATCCTAATCCAATTTTTTTATTTAATCACCAAACTTTATTACTATGTTAAATACAGTCTAGAGGTCTCACTAAAACAAGTTTTAAGTTTCTATATGCCCGTGTTTGTGGTTAGAATACTATATTTCTATTCTTGTCACAGTATAGTTGATACTGGTACTCCTTCCAATATTGGATTTGAACTCAATTAGTCCATACCCATTAGAATTTCTTGTTCCTCAATACTTGTCCAATTGGTGTGTTTTCTATTACTTCTTAAGGTTTACTTAAGAATTGTTTCTTCTGTAATTAGTCGGTTAGGATTAACCTTTTATCACCTTCAAGCTTATACCTTTTAAAGCTTTAGATAATCTTTCATTCGTAATTTCTACTCTCCCCCTTAGGGTTTACTAATAGTCTTAAATTGTATAAATAGCATTTATTGGCTTTATCACCAGAATGTTGGTCTCTATTCAGTTTATACTTTAACAAATTAGGGCCTGGTGAAAGATTGTACGGTGTATCCACTTAGTTGTGGATCTCCGAAGCAAATCTTTCAGCATTATATGTCATATTTACTTTTGGACATTTTCGCTAGGATAAGTTTGACTTTGCGAGGCATCTCGAAAGATGATTGCTTCATTTTTTATACTTCCTTAGGTCTTCCTTAACCTAGGCCAATTTTTATGCTCTTTATGCAACCTTTAAGATGATCTGGTTAACTATGTCAACCAACACCGGCTGCGAACAAATTACCAACTGTGGATCAGAATACCGACTATGGATTAAGTACCAACAGCGAATCATTCGAGTGGTATACATTACTCTACGGTTTCCGACCTACTACTGATATTCTCTCTGAACTGTCAGAGCTTTCCTACCATTTTTCTCCTCAACTTTATCTTTGTACTAATTTATAATGCCTCCATGAACTAGGGATTACTACTTTATTATTCCCTTTAGTAATATCACCTACTTGATTGAACCTTAAGTTCATCCTTTCTTCTGGTTCCTTACATCTTCTACATTACACTTGTTTCTTAAATCTGGCTAATATTAATCTATGCTTTATCTATCCTCCAAATGGTGTTAATGGTCCTTATATTTTGCTTCATTCTTCAAGTAAGTCTTCATCTTGTTCTTTAGAACTCGTCACTCCCTTACACGAATTCCCATTCCTATCTAGGTCTATAACATCAAGTAATAACTGGGTGTTACATCATGCATTTGCACACCTAATTAAACTTCATGTACAGATCTAGGCAATCAAGAAGATTCAAGAAGATCCAAAAGTCGATAAACAACAAAACATACACCATGTATTATACATAGGTTTTTAGATAATTTACAAATGTACTAGATGTTCCAACAGTTGGCTCCACACCTATTTACACAACTATCTTACAAGAACTTCTTGTTCTTGTGAATATATCTTCACTTATTTCGGCAAACTTTTCAAACTACAATACGCATTACCCTCTATGTACATTATTCAAGCACTCATCCTTGGGGATGTCATTCCTTTCTTACTTTCATCTTCCTCTAGTGCTTCCTGGAGTTCCGTCCATGATGACGTGAAGTCCTACGACTGCCTTCTGGAGCGTAAGAACATCCAAGAGGTGCGTATTCTTGATTAGAAGTACCGAGACTGAGATTAGTCACTGAAAAATGACTAGAGTTAGTGTAATCCTCTATAGAATATTCCGGGTTTTCCGGCAATGTTTCCTCATAGTAATTTGGTTCCTTACCTTGTTCTTGGATCCAGTCATATATATTGGTGTAGTAGCTATCGGAATACTCTTGTAAGTCGATTGGATTAGTATTACCCCCATATGGTCCATAAGGCTCTCGATGGGTATAGTTAGTCTCTTCTTCAATACCTGTATCACAAGGTATAGGGTTTCCTATGGTTCCACCTTGAGATTCTACTTCCCATCCGTACTTGTTTGGCTCAGGGTTATTTGGAATAACTTTATTCCATTCATGTTGTTCGGAGTAATATTTGGTCCATAGGTCTTCAGGTGGCTTGAAGTCATTTTGGTAGTAGGCATAATTTTCCGAGTTTGGGTCATCAAACTCAGTTTCCTCAAACACTTCTCCTGAAGGTATGTATTTGGGATGCCTAGCTTCTTTATCTAACTTCTTCCTACGAGCCATTGCTTTATCAGGATCAGTAAAATCCTCAATGACCGTATCCAGTTCCTGGACTAAGACTTGGTGAGTGTTATGATAAGTGTTTAGCAAAGACCGATAATGATCCATATACAACCAGAGTAGGTTCAGCTTGGACTAGAGTAGAGTGATCTAACTCATGCTCTGGGTTTGAGGTTTCATGTGGTATAATGGTATGAGTACTACCTTCTAGAGCTTGGGATTTCTATTCTCGGATCATGGTTATGGCTGCTGCTACGGCAATCTGATATGCAGATGCCATGCACCTTGCCTCTCCTGATGACATTTCTCCCTTAAGTCCTAACTTCTTGGGTAACATGATCATGACACGGTATTTAGCTAATACCTGCCCATCATAGTAACTGTAAATCTTGACCAAAAGTCTTGATTTTCACATTCCAAACTCCATAGAAGTTATCAGAGATTATCTGTCCGATCCCCTCTGTAGTCATTCAACGTCCTGTTCATCACTTGAACATTCCGGGGTGGATATCGAGGTGCCATGTGGAACTGTGGATAAGAAATTATCATCAGTCACATAGAGTTAAAACTCTTGGGTAATGATCGAATTTGCAATCATACTAAAGAATTATCGCACTAGTAACATAACAGGATTATTCTCAAGTGAATATCCCTCATATCACTAGAGAACTCTTTATTATTGCTAGGATGTGTCCTACAGGTTCTACCCATTTACTAGGTTTCCAACCTAAGGTCAAAGCATATGCTCTGATACCAACTACGGTGACCCAGCATACCACTTCATGATGTAGTATACTATAGTCGTTGACATAATACCAATGAAACACCATTCACTAGTATTACATCCCTCAGAATGGCACAACCGAAACACAGCGGGTCCAATACATGGCTAAAGGTTACAAGTCACTCTTTACACAAGATCCAGTGAATACTCTAGGTTAAAGAGAGAGAAAGAACTTCTTACGAAGGAGAATCAAAGATAAAAATGCAAGAACTACTATACTATTAAGACTAGTATTTTAACTAAGGGGTTGGCATTACTTCTATGGAAATACACTATAGAATTAGGTTCTTGGCTAGAGATTATATTTCTATCTATTCAGTATCTTCGTCTTCACTTGAGTCGATGTATATGTCGATTTCCTTGACTTCATTGAAGAGCTTTGACTTTGGATGACGAGTCCTGGAGCATATCTTGATGTGGATGTTGTCTATTCCGGCTTCCGAATCTAGCAAGGATTAAGAAGATACGTTGAGTACGAGCATACTCAGCAAATTCACTAGAAAAGTAGTGTTTGATGCACTATAACTACAGCCACAGACCATAGGTCGTAGGCAATGCAAGTTTTCATAAACATTTCTTCAAAGGTTGCTTTTATTCTGAAAAGCTATGTCTATCAGCCTTCACTGGTTTACCAGAAGTTTCATGTAGTTCCTTTCCCGCCGCGTTCGCAGCTCCTTCCCGGAACAGGGAGTAACAAGTTACAATTCTTACACTTTGCAGAGGTGCGTTACTTTACCCATGAGAGATCAACTCTTTGTTGCACAACCGGGCAGCTTATTCCCGTCCACAATTCCATGATGTGGGGCCCAAAAGATGATCCAAGCCAATCACTGCCCCCTTCGCGACCTCACATGCCTCCTTGGTGTAGACCATGCCCACATATTGGATTACGACAATGGTTTGTACAAACCGTTAGATGTCAGAACTATCGTGGGACGTTGAGGGTTCACACCCATATGCTGCATATCCTCTACGAATTACCAATCAATATGCACGCTACAAGGATAACAGCCACGACCTGCACATCCGGCTTCATGCGAGAGGAAGAAGATACAGCTGACTTCTCCGTCCCATTTCAAATCTCATGGTCAACGCATAATATACGGCGCAAGAATCATTGGTGACATTGGTTATTAAGTCCTAGGTGATATAGTTCTGAACAGTGGTATTCCAGCTATCAGATTTTATAGATTAGCTGATCACCCTGGATCAGTAACCAATAGCTCACATTATTATCGAAAATAGTGTTTTCTGATCTTTTTCAAATGCAGGTGGTGACAACACTGGATTTGCAAAATACTTTACAGAAAATAATCAAAGGACATGAGCAAGTGTGAACTTGCCTTTTGTGATTGCAAGATTATGCACTCACGGTCCTCGAGTTAGTATAAGATCCAAAATCTGAAATCAGCATCATTGTTCTGGTAAGGACTAATGTTTAAACAAGCAATATGCTTTTATGCATAAGTAATGTAATGCACATTATAAACACGAATCCCGGGGATAATGTTGTTCTAGGGTTTGGATTCCGGAAATGGTTACTTTAGAATGTGTTGTCCTTTTAGATAAGTTTCACACTTGTGCATTCTTATTAGGGCTTGTGAGTGTGTGTGAACAACACATATTTATGCAACAATAAAGTATATATATATCTATGAAATGCTATTCAAAATTGTTTACACTTTAATAGTTCATCTCCAAACTTTACTTTATAAGTAGAGTCACTTATAAAGGGCTTAAATGTTATTGCTCCTAGGTATATGAGTGAAGTATGAAGTAATGTGATCTTGATTATTTATTATATATTGTCTGAATTGGCAAAACGAATAACTTTTGAATAAAAAATTCCTTTTCTAAGGTCTGAACAATCTTTGTGGTTAGTTAGTGGTGGTCGATGTTATTTGTGTTTGCTTGAATAGTTTTGGCTTGAGATGCTTTATAACTTAACTAGTTCAGACCAAAGTTAATTATAAAACATATAATAATGTTTATAGTGTTATATTTAGATTCTTGTAGACTAAATTTAACTTTAAAACAAAGACAGTTTGAAAGTATAATGCTTATGATATTTGTATCTTGTGTACCTGGTAAGGTTTCCTTAAGGTTACTTAAGAATGGTTATTATTTTACTTGGTATAGTGGTTTCTTGATTTTTTAATGGGGTAGTATCATTTACCTTTTATAGATGAGTGGTTATAGTTTATAAACCAAGATATAATATTACTTAATTACTGATGAACTTACTATAGTGTTGTGTTAGTTTTTGTAATCTGGTGGTTAGAGTAGATAGAAAGGATCTGATTTATTCACAAGTTGTTCTTTAAGGTTTTTATTATGAATAGGAATCCTTTTAGAATGTAATTTTCACTTAAGGTTGAAGTAATTTAATAAAAAGGTATTTATAATGTTTTAAACCATTATGGCTTCGTATTATTAACATTTTAAATTAATACTATTTATTAGACTTAATTGACTCATTTTAGGAATATTAACAAATTTTCTTTATACTTAGATGAATTATTAGCTAAGTAAATAAGTTTAAATTTGAGTTATTAAAATATTTGAATTTTTAATTAACTCAAAAGTGAAGATTATATTTTTAACATGTAAATATTATTTTTGTGATCATTTTGGTATATTACATTTATTTTTGTGATTTATAAATAATAAGATATGATTTTTACAATTCTTATTACTTTATAAATACTTAATAAATAATAAGTATTTAATTAAGTGAAATAATAATAGATGATTATGGTTTTAAATTATAATTTTTATTTTTCTAAGATTTCTGGTATTTTATTTATATTATTAACATTTACCATTATTAAAATATGAATTATCAAAGTTTTATTACTTATAAAACCTTTATTAAATAATATTTATTTAAATAATCATCATAATAATATTTGATAATAATTTTAAGTTGTATATTTTATGTTTCTACAAATTTTCATATATTATACACATTTTTCTGAATTATAAATCAAAAGTTATTAATTAAACAAGATTTAATCATTTATTTGATTTCTGCAATATTAATAATTGAGTTATAACATTTTATTTATTTCCTAAACAGGTTTTAACTTTTTTACACTGCACCCGCAGTTAGCCTAAGTCACTGACCAGTGGGCCTATGTCCACCTCAGCACTCAGGTTAGTAAATGTATTTTGTCACTCACCCTCTCTCTACACCCAGACGATGACACATGGGCCCTGGGCCACGTCACACGCCACGCTAGCAAAGACTGGTCAAACTAGCTGACGTGGTTCGAACCTGATGTAGGCATGGCGTCACCTGGGTTGATCCTCACTGGTTGAGGATCGATCGATCTGGTGCGTGCGTGGGGCTGTGGCTAGGTGCGTTGGACAGAGGAGATCAACGCGAACCTATTGGTGGTGGTGTCGCTTCCTAATGGTCACCGGAACTACATCGGCGACGAGCTTCTGCGGTGGCCAACAGCGGTGCTCAAAGAAACTAGGCCTACTGTGAGATTTAGCAAACGAGAGTGGTGTCCAGAGATGCGTAAGCTTAACCTGATGACGATAGAGAGGTCGAGGAAGCTTGGGGAGGCGTGACAAAGGTGAATCGACGATAATGGCCACGGCGGCCGAGGAAAAGGAATGCTCGATTTCACATGATTCCCGGTGTGCGGGCTCCCGTGCTTGGTCCTTGGTGAATAAGTCCACGACGACGCGTCCAACGGTGGCTTCCACGCGGTAAGGGGTGATCGGAGTTGACCGGAACGACGAACTCCGACGAACTAGGGTTTCGTGTGAGGAAGGAAAGTGATGCTTGAGCGAGATTGGAGACACGATTGGTATGAGAGGATAGAGGAGGACGCGGCAATATTATCTACTCCCTCCAGGGACGGCGACATGCATCGTAGGACGGCGGTTGATCGACGGCGGAGCTCCGGCCAGCGAGCTACTTCCAGTAGGCGAGGTAGACGACGAAGTCGTTTTTGCGGATAACCCCCCGGTGTTTCTTTTCTCTCAACCCGCATTCCCCCTTTGGTCCCACCCGTCAGTGACAGAAAAGTACGAGCTCACTGGCTGCTGGGCTTTTTGTGGGCTGCACATGGGCGTCAGATAAGGAGAGAGGTGTTGGGCCACGGATAGGTAATGTTTTTATTTGTTTTCTCTTTTTCTATTTTCTGTTTTCCTTTTCAGATTTGAATTTAATCTATATTTGAACTTTTCTTTGTAGAATTTATTTGCTGGATAATTGTAGTAATACTAAAATATATTTAGTATCATTTGTGAACTTTTATTATATAATCTTTTTATATTTCTTTTATTATATAACCCCTCTTAACATTTTGTAGAAGCTTTTCTTATTATTTTTCTCTCCACTTTTAATCATGGATTTATTAAATGATATATTCTTATTTGTTTATAAAACTTAACTCTAGTTGGCTCATAGTTCGAATATAAATTTTATATGTATAATGATCCTATATCATTGTTTGATGCATGAAACATAAAAGAAATTAATATGGTTATTACTACTCCCATTAACTTGGAAAATGACAAAGTATATATTCTATTATGATAAACAAAGAAGTTTAGGGTTCTTAATTTACTTGTATTTCATTGTTGATGTGAGAAAAGATTTAATAACTAAGCATATTGTTTTCTGTTTGTGATATTTGATGACATCACCTTTAGGACTAGAAAGTTATATTTAGAATGTTTTATAGAAAAGAATTGATAAAGATATTCCTAAGCACATATAATTATGATGGTTGGAATTGGCAGAGATGTCCTAATGTGATTTGTTGTAGGAAAACATTCCTATAAAGTGATATTAACATAAGATGATGAATCAATTCCCTGAATGGACATTATACTTGGTTTAAGATTTAGAGTTGGTTGTTTAACAGGAATGTCTATTTTTCCATTCTTCACCATCCTTAACCTTTAGTTAAATAATTCCTTTCCTAGATATAATACTTCTTCCTATCCATCATCATGGTTAGTATGATGAGCTTTACTTCACAAGAATGTTCTTATTCACCTTTTATTCTTCTAAACTCATGGATGAATCCAATGAGTTTGATACTAAAGTATTTCATAGTTTTCTCATATCCTTGCTTGGTTAATTCCACTACTCTACTATTGATAACCATCAATACAACAAGTAGTTCTTTCAAACTCCACTCATAATCTTTCTTAATCATCCAACACTAATATTTCTTCATTAGATGTATGTATGTATCCAACTATCTTTCTCTAAGGCTTACTATCCTTTAAGATGAATCACACTCCTTCCATAACCCTATGCTACACTAGCTTTAACTGAATAATATCATCCTATACTTACTTTACTCCAATAACTCACACTCCAACCCTACATTATATTTATGTGACTTGTAATGACTACTCTAGGATAATTTATCTCTACTAGGGTTTCAATCATGTTCTACCCACCAATATCTTTTATACTAGATATAGGTAGACCATCCTGGTGAGTAAGTCATGATCAAAATAATCCTTTAATCATTTATAGCTTAAGTTCTTAGTTGGATAAGCAAGGCTTTATCAATACTACTTTTCAATTGTATTGAAATTATCTTCTTAGTATCTCATATTGGATTAAGCTTATTCATGGACTATGCCATCTTTAAAAGATTTAAGTAGATGTTATGATAAGATCAAGAAGCAGTAGATCAAGTATTGATAGTTAAAGAATTTGTGAATCAATGGTTGATTACTCAAGATTGATGAACAACAGATATTAAGATAGGTTCCATAAAGATTGATATGGAAAGAAAGATATATGGTGAATGATCTAAACTTAGTTTCTTTCCAACTCAAACTCATTAAAGAGTTAAAAGTTAGGTATTACTATAATACGCATAGTAAGAATAGATAAGAATAAAATAGGTCAGGATTAGTCATTGCATTTATATTACTTTAGTTGTAATCTTAACTTAGTATTCATAGGTTGTTATGATGAATAGTATGATATGATCCCTTAAGGATCATATATTAATCATTAAAGTAAAGTCTTATGAGTAACATTTATTATATCTGATCTACCCTTAGATCAAATCATGTTTACCCAAATAAGGTGTTAGCAAAGGTCATACTGAAACTTATCGCAGTCAACTTGATGATCTGCTTCAATTCCATCAAGTTAAGAGAAGCTTCAATCACTTTGACAAGTTTTGTTCAAAAGAGCGAAAATTATTCGGATTTTCTATGCATGAATGCAATGCACACATCTGGGTCCAGCTTATTTCTAAGCTCTAATGCTAGGATGTTACAGACTCTCCCCCTTAAAATAAACTTCGTCCTCGAAGTTCGCAAACTCTCACATTTCGGATGAAGGAATTGTCTTTGTCTTAATGATTAATATATACCTGATTAGATATCCTAATCCAATTTTTTTATTTAATCACCAAACTTTATTACTATGTTAAATACAGTCTAGAGGTCTCACTAAAACAAGTTTTAAGTTTCTATATGCCCGTGTTTGTGGTTAGAAGACTATATTTCTATTCTTGTCACAGTATAGTTGATACTGGTACTCCTTCCAATATTGGATTTGAACTCAATTAGTCCATACCCATTAGAATTTCTTGTTCCTCAATACTTATCCAATTGGGGTGTTTTATATTACTTCTTAAGGTTTACTTAAGAATTGTTTCGTCTGGAATTAGTCGGTTAGGATTAACCTTTTATCACCTTCAAGCTTATACCTTTTAAAGCTTTAGATAATCTTTCATTCGTAATTTCTACTCTCCCCCTTAGGGTTTACTAATAGTCTTTAAATTGTATAAATAGCATTTATTGGCTTTATCACCAGAATGTTGGTCTCTATTCAGTTTATACTTTACCAAATTAGGGTCTGATGAAAGATTGTATGGTGTATCCACTTAGTTGTGGATCTCTGAAGCAAATCGTTCAGCATTATATGTCATACTTACTTTTGTATATTTTCGCTGGGATAAGTTTGACTTTGCGAGGCATCTCGAAAGACGATTGCCTTCATTTTTATACTTCCTTAGGTCTTCCTTAACCTAGGCATATCAGGTGCATTTTGCCCTGAGACTGGGGGTGCCCCGTTGTCTGTCACCTCTCGAAGCCGTGTGAGCTCCTCCTGCATGCCGAATGACTGGGAGATTCTGTTGAAGTCCCTGTCATAGTGGTCGGACCGGGTGAAGCTCCCGTGGACTGTGATGACGCCTCTAGGTCCTGGCATCTTGAGTAGCAGGTACGCATAGTGCAATACGGTCAGGAACCTTGCGAATGCTACGCGCCCGAGGATGGCGTGGTATTGTGATGGCCATTCCACCACTTCGAACTCGAGTCGCTCACATCGAAAGTTGTCGGGTTTGCCGAAGATGACGTCGAGCCATATCTTGCCCAGGGGAAATATGCCCTTCCCTGGGACGATGTCGTGGAACGTTGTGTCGGATTGTTCCAGGCTACATAGCAGAATCCGCATCGCTGCTAGGGTGCTAGCGAACATTAGGTTGATGCCTCTGTCGCCGTCCATGAAGACGCGGATCATTTCGAACCCTCCGATCTGCGCGTCGAGCACTAGGGCAGCATGACCTGGGCGAGGTCTCTAGTGGGGGTGATCCGAACGGCTGAATGTGATGCAGGACTCCGAACCACTGAGGTACTCAAGGATAGCGGGTGGAGCGGTCACAGCCAAGCTGACATGGCGGGTGATCTTCTTTTGCACCCTGTTTGTTGGGCGCCCCTTATGGATCATCAGTGACCCTTTCGGTGCGTGGTACCCGTTTACGCCGTTGTTCTGCATGGGTGCGACCGGGTGATTCGAAGGCCCCACGGGTGGTGGTGGAGGAGCTCCATGGGCGATGTCACCTGGTGCAGGTGCGTGTCCGAACCCAGGGTTCGAGATCTGTTGTCTCATCTAGGACAAGCTCTTGCTGAGTTTATAGAACTCGCGGTAGTCCTTGAGCATATGGCTGGCCTTCTTTTTGCCATCCTGCTTGTCGATGTAGAAGTGGATGGTGCATGGGCCCGACAATTTGTCGTATGCTGAGGGTTCGTCGTCGCGGATGCAGCGTTGCCACGTTTGCGTTGGGCGTCCTCTGTCGCGAAAGTTGTTTCCACGGTATCCGCCACTGCTGCGGTTGCTTTCGTTGCGGCGGTCGGCGTAGCCAGCCACAACGATGTCAGGTCCGTCGTGATCGTCGTAGACGCGCTATCTCTGCTTGCTACGGCGCTCGCATCTGCGGCCTTAATCATCTTCCTTATTCGAGTGTGCTCCATGGACGGAATCCTCGCCATTTGCCCACCTGTTGGCGATGTCCATGAGGTGGTCGAGCATCTTGGGTTTGACGCACCCAAGTTATTCTTCGAAGTCCTGGCGTTTGACGCCATCTTTGAAGGCGTCGATCGTTCTCTCCTCGGAGATGTGTGCCATGGAGTTCTTGATGTTGGACCAGCGTAGTATGTACGAGCGAATGGATTCGCCCGTTCGTTGAGTGCAGGCTGGCAGCTCTTTGATCGGGGCTGGCCTCTTGCTGGTACCCTTGAAGTTTCGGATGAAACTGTACGCCAGTTCCTCCCAGCTTCGGATGGATCCCGAGGATAGGCTGCTAAGCCAGATCCGGGCTGCGCCTGTCAGCTACAGCTGGTGGCATTGCAGGGCGGTGTTTTTGTTTCCGCCGTGCACCTTGACGGATGACAGGTGGTCGCTGAGCTACGCCTTAGGGTCCTGCATGCCATCGAACTTCAGAGTGTCCGAAGGAAACTTGAAGTTTCTCGGCATCCGCGTCCGCCGAACAGATCTGCTAAAGCATCGAGCCCTTCGTCGTCATCTTCTTATGATTCTGATGAACACACGCGTTTGGCGCGTGCCTTGTCGACATTGCGCGGAGCCATGTCGTTTCGAGCGTCATAGTCGCAGTTGTGACATCGTGGACTCTTGCGTCGTCAGGGTAGGTCGTGCTCGTCCTCGTCGGATGAGGGTGTGGGGCTGCGGTTGAATCTGACCGCAGCTTCCTTTTTGGATCCGCAGGAGTCTCCTCGTGGAGCGCAGCTCCAACGAGTCCGAGTCCGGCTAGTGCGGACTTGTGCATGGCCCTCTTCGGGTCCCCCACCGGAGGTGGATGGGACGCGAGATATGTGGTGGCTGCCATGATCGCAGCTTGCGGCGTCTTCGGGATGACGTTGCTGTTGGCGTCCATCTCCATGAAGGACGTGTTGAGGGTTCGAGTCACCTCGAGACGTGCAGCGGGCTCCATGTTCTCTACACGAGAGCGATGCTTGTTGGCATTGTTGCCGTGCGAGCTGGAGCTGCCAACGGCGGAGAGCGCAGCTCGCCACGCACTGGACTCCGATGCCACTTGCTTGCGTTTGTCGAGTACCTCTTGCATCTTCACCTGCTTTTTTTGCTCTTCGATGAGGAGAAGGTGGTATGCCATCAGTAGGTCCCGTGAGGCACCCATAGGCAGGATCTTGTTGCCCGTCACGGCTTCGCGTGCCTGGTTCCATGCTTCCTCGCTGAGGTGGATTACTCGATTGGCATCGGGGTCATCCTCGTTGGGCGGGGGGGGGGGGGGGGGGTATGGTTGCCTCCTATTTTTGCCGTTTCTACCCTGCGGGTTGGGCGGCGGTATGTGGGCACCCGAACCTGGTGGTCGTTGGTCCACATCGCTTTGGATGACCACGGCGCATTGGTAGCGTCCGTAGGTTGGATCGCTGCTGCCACAACTTTCGGATCCGGAACCGTAGGTCCCTTCATCCGACGGGGGATCGCACAAATCTGAGTTGCAGCTGCTGTTGTCGTAGGACTCATCTGTTGATGTTGACATGCGTAGCATGCTGAGATGCAAAGCCCATGAGGCGGGCCTGATCGATGGCAGTGGCACCCGCTCTGGGAGGCGGAGAGTGCCGGTCTGTCCCACCTGGAAGCAGAAGCTCCCGAACAGGATATCGAGCCTGTCGCCTACGGGCTCGAAGTCCGGCTGGCGAGTGGGCGATGAAGTCGAAAGCGTCGAAGAGGAGATGGCTCTCCGCCGCCGAGGTGTTGTAGATTACTTTGGTCGGGACCGTCACGATCGCACAATCAACACCCTCGCTTCCCACAGACGGCGCCAATTGACAAGGTTTAATCTCGTCAATGCCCATTGTTATGAGCTTGGGTTTTGGAGAAGATGGGGGTGCTAGAGGTCGCGGAACGGTTAACAGACAAGCAACCAGGGGACACGAGATTTACCTAGGTTCAGGCCCTCGGAGGGAAAACCCTACTCCTGCTTATCTGCTCTTGATTATGGCAGAACCGAAAGTTACAAGGGTGCGCAGATGCAATCTAGCATGGAGGTGTGTATGCGGTGAGGTGAGAGAGATCCTCCTCGTCGTGCCCTCCTAGCCTTTATATAGAGGTAGGCAGGTCCCGGGCATAGATCGAGTCGGTTACAAGTTTAGGGTTTGTCCCTTTAAATATTCTATTTGTTCTAGTCTTACTCTCCAAGGATCCAAAGATGTCATGGGCTTGGGCCACCCTAAAATCTTCATGGGCCGCTTATATTCTTGTGGGCCTTCCTTGGGCTGGACCAGGTATACGATCTTCTTCAGATTCGAGTCCCTAGACTTGAACCTGGAACAAATGCTGGCGCAATTCGACTCAGGCCGTTGAGGTCTTACAAGAGTCGAATGCCAGTAAATTTCGAATGATGTACCCAACGCGTCCGTCGGGATTTTCATCGTGCCTGTTGGCACGGATTTTTACTAGCAGAGCGCAGTCGGGTGCGTTACCAGGCCATCAGATGATATTTGTAGGTCTTATCTTTGCGTCGCAGACACAACATCCGAAATTTTCTCACCGCGGAGGTGTTTCGGGTGGCCAAGGAGGATGTTACTCACTTGGTGTTGATTGGGGCAAAGTTGCCAAAAAGTTTTTGCATTCTGATCCGAAGGATCGCAGTCTTAGAATTCATAGGGTGCGCGACCAGCACTCCCTATGAGAGTAGCCCCCGAGTGTTTGTTCGTGTCATAGACTCAGCAGAGACTTTAATTCAGCCGTTGTTGGCTTCAGGTCCGTAGGACACAATTTTTTCGGATTCTTGAATCTATCCTCCCTATGGGAGTAGCCCCAGAGTCCGTAGTTGAGTCATAGACTCGACGTAGGACTCGAAGAATAGATCATTGGCGTAGTACCTTATTCATGCCTCGGGTGCACGGCCAGCGCTCCTGATAGGAGTAGCCCCAGAGTAGTTGCTCGAATCGTAGATTCGAGTGAGTAGTTTAGCTGTTTAGCCAAAGATTTGTGACCGTTGCTAGTGTGGTTTTGATGACGTCAGTGCTGACGATCTGTGACCTCAATCGTCTGCGGCGCCAGATGTGACGTGACTCGATGAACGTGGGTCCTACTTTCTGACTTGGAGTTGACTGGTCATGCGCAACGTGGCGAGAATTACGGCGTCTCCTCGATTTCCGTGCGTAGTGGACGGCGTGCGAGCGAAGGTTCACTGCTGTGCTGACACATGGACGGTTGGGTTTGACTCTGACGTTATGGCTTCCAGATGAACGGTCCCTGTCCATCGTCTTCGTCCTTATAACTGTGGGGAAAACTGTAGTTTGTTTTCACCCTAGCCATTTGCTTTCTACTGCTTCCATTTTCTTGAGCTTTTCCCGTCGCGCGCTGGACGTTCTCCAATCATTCCCTTCAACGTTCTTGCGCTCGTACCGCCGCCGTCGACATGACGTGATGGGCAAATCAAAGAAGGCCTCTACCGTAGCGGGCACCAATGCTGCTGCCGGCTACAAGAAGGGCACCACCGCCGCTCGTGTCACCGAAGGTGGGTGGCGGTGCAAGGAGACGTGTGAGGTGACCTGCGCAAGCTTCATGAAGCGGGTTAATCCCGCAGGACAAGGAGGCCGTCAAGATCCCCGGTGATGAGGTAATTCCCCGTCCACCCGCAAGGTTTCGGGTCATGTTCGTTGCCTTTGTTCTTCGGGGCCTCTTGCTCCCAGTCCACGATTTTCTCCGTGGACTGTTGTTCTTCTATGGCATCCAACTCCACCATCTCTTGTCCAATTCTCTTCTCCACATCGCCTGCTTCATCACTTTTTGCGAGTGCTGGCTCGGTATCGAGCCACACTTTGGCTTCTTCCGGAAGCTCTATTCCGTGAAGAGGCAGTCCGGCTCCGATGGAGTTTATCCGATCAGCGGCTGCATCATTTCCCTTTGATCCACTTTTCTTTTCTTCTCTTTTTCTATGTATGAGTCCGTCCAGTACTGCCGGAGGAAGTGGTTTTATATCCGCGACTCCACAGTGGACGAGCAAAACTTCGGCCTTGCCCCTTTCGACTCCACCCAGGAGATCTTCAAGAAGATATCCTGGAAAAATCATATTCTGGAGGGCGAGGTGGAGGAGATAGAGGAGCTCTACCGTCAGGTGGAGGTCCTCCAGGTGGTTCCGGAGAAGGAGGTGAATGGTGTGGACATCATCTGCACCTTCCTCAAACGTCAGGTGTAGCCACTCCAGGCTAGGGCGCATCCGATGTTCCTTTATTCTGGCCGCCACGACCCAACGAGAGTTGCGGCTGAGGAGCTCTCCAAGGGGGACCTCGACGGAGTCCTTCGGTCTCTGCTGAAGTACAAGTCCGACAAGGACATTCCGGGGAAATCGCGGACCCCCCCCCCGTTCAGTGCCTCTCGACCAGTTCCGCAGGTGTAGATCTGTGACGTGCGCGTAGCGCTTTTTTCTGGCATTTTTCCTTGTAATTATCGGTTCTAAATGTTTGTCTTCATTGTACAAGAGCTCAAGGTACTTGGCATGGTGCCTCCACTACCCGAACGGTTTCCGAATGCGCCGGACAACGAATTTGTGGACTCCGAGTCTGAGCTTCCCCCGACACAGTCACCGACCGAGGAAGCCCCTGAGGCGAGCGAGGGGCAGACCCGAAAGCGGGCACAGAGCTCGAGCGAATCTTTGGAAGCCTCGACTCCGCCGACGCCTAGGGACTCACCATTCCTTGTCCGGCACAGTGGAGGTGACGGTACTTCTTCCACTCCCATCCCGGTTGTTCCTGTGCGGGCTGTAGCGTCGCAGCCGCTGGCAAAGAGGAAGAAGGAAGAGAATAAAGGCAAGAGGGCCCTGCCTGTTTTTGACTTGAGCGACATGGTCTCGTAAGTGCCTTTGGATGCCTTGTGCTACTTTGCTTGTCTTCTTGTCTTTCTGCCTTTGACTGGTGCTTTCCTTTGCAGCCACTCCTCTGAGGGCTCTTTTAGCGATGCCACTCAGGAGGCAGTAGGGGAGTCGAAGATGACGCCTCCTCCCTCTTGGGCTTAACGCCTCCTTCCTCTTGGGCTTGACGTGCCCAAGTTCTTCTTTGAATTCCTCGCGTTTGATGCCATCTTTGAAGGCGTCGATCGTTCTCTCCTCGGAGATGTGTGCTATGGAGTTCTTGATGTTGGACCAGTGTAGTATGTATGAGCGAACGGATTCGCCCGTTCGTTGAGTGCAGGCCCGCAGCTCTTCGATCGAGGCTGGCCTCTTGCTGTTACGCTTGAAGTTTCGGATGAAACTGTACGCCAGTTCCTCCCAGCTTCAGATGGATCCCGAGGATAGGCTGCTAAGCCAGATCCGGGTTGCACCTGTCAGCTGCAGCTGGAGGAATTGCAGGGCGGTGTTTTTGTTTCCGCCGTGTAGCTTGACGGACAACAGGTGGTTGTTGAGCCACGCCTTAGGGTCCTGCGTACCGTTGAACTTCGGAGTGTCTGAAGGAAGCTTGAAGTTTCTTGGCATCCGCGTCCGCCGAACAGATCTGCTAAAGCATCGAGCTCCGCAGAGTTCTCCTTCGTCGTCATCTTCTTCGGATTCGGATGAACACACGCGTTTGGCACATGCCTTGTTGACCTTGCGCTTAGCGAGGTCGTTTCGAGCGTCATAGTCGCGGTTGCGACATCGTGGACTCTTGCGTCGTCGCGGTAGGTCTTGCTTGTCCTCGTCGGATGAGGGTGTGGGGCTGAAGTTGAATCTTACCGCAGCTTTCTTTTTTGGCTCCACAGGAGTCTCCTCGTGGAGCGCAGCTCCAACGAGTTCGAGTTCGGCTAGTGTGGACTTGTGCATGGCCCTCTTCGGGTCCCCACCGGAGGTGGATGGGACGCGAGATATGTGGTGGCTGCCATGATCGCAGCTTGCGGCGTCTTCGGGATGACGTTGTCGTTGGCGAGTCACCTCGCGACGTGCAGCGGGATCCATGTTCTCTACGCGAGAGCGATGCTTGTTGGCATTGTTGCCGTGCGAGATGGAGCCGCCAACGGCGGAGAGCGCAGCTCGCCGTGCGCTGGACTTCGAGGCCGCTTGCTTGCGTTTTTCGAGTACCTCTTGCATCATCACCTGCTTTTTGTGCTCTTCGATGAGGAGCAAGTGGTATGCCATCAGTAGGTCCCATGAGGCACCCACAGGCAGGATCTTGTTGCCCGCCACGGCTTCGCGTGCCTGGTTCCATCCTTCCTCGCTGAGGTGGATTACTCGATTGGCATCGGGGTCATCCTCGTTGGGCGGGGGGGATGGTTGCCTCCTGTTTTCGCTATTTCTACCCTGCGGGTTGGGCGGCAGTATGTGGGCACCCGAACCTGGTGGTTGTTGGTCCACATCACTTTGGATGACCATGACGCATTGGTAGCGTCTGTAGGTTGGATCACTGCTACCGTAGCTTTCGGATCCGGAACCGTAGGTCCCTACATCCGACGGGGGATCACATAGATCTGAGTTGCAGCAGCTGCTGTCGTATGACTCATCTGCCGATGTTGACGTGCATAGCACGCTGGGATGCAGATCCCATGAGGCGGGCCTGATCGATGGCAGTGGCATCCGCTCTGGGAGGCGGAGAGTGCCGGTCTGTCCCACCTGGAAGTAGAAGCTCCCGAACAGGATCTCGAGCCTGTCGTCTACAGGATCGAAGTCCTTCATGGTGGCTGGCGAGTGGGCGGTGAAATCGAAAGCTCCGAAGAGGAGATGGCTCTCTATCGCTAAGGAGTTGTAGAATGCTTTGGTCGGGACCATCACGATCGCATAATCAGCGCCTCCGCTTTCCACAGACGGCGCCAATTGACGAGGTTTAATATCGTCAATGCCCATTGTTATGAGCTTGGGTTTTGGAGAAGATGGGGGTGCTAGAGATCGCGGAACGGTTAACAGACAAGCAACCAGGGGACACGAGATTTACCCAAGTTCAGGCCCCCGGAGGGTAAACCCTACTCCTGATTTTCTGCTCCTGATTACGGTGGAACCGAAAGTTACAAGGGTGCGTAGATGCAATCTGGCGTGGAGGTGTGTATGCGGTGAGGTGAGAGAGATCCTCCTCGTCGTGCCCTCCTAGCCTTTATATAGAGGTAGGCAGGTCCCGGGCACATATCGAGTCGGTTACAAGTTTAGGGTTTGTCCCTTTGAATATTCTATCTGTTCTAGTCTTGCTCTCCAAGGATCCGAAGATGTCATGGGCTTGGGCCACCCGAAAATATTCATGGGCCGCGTATATTCTTGTGGGCCTTCTTGGGCTGGACCAGGTATGCTAATGTCGTGTACCCATTGGGTATAACCATGTCAGGGGGGTCTGAAGTTCTTCCTGGCACCCTATCGGAGGGGAGATCATCCCGGAGGCCTTCTTCTTCATCATGCCAGCCTCCGGTATGAAGCGTGAGTAGTTCCACCTTGGACTACGGGTCCATGTAGTAGATAGATGGTTGTATCTCCTCCTTGTGCTTTCATGTATAGATCTTGTGAGCTCCGTTCTTGATCAAGATCTAATCTATTTGTAATCATGCATGCTGTGTTTGCGGGGATCTGATCGATATTGAGATTACTATGTCAGATTGATTAATGGTTTTGTCTTATTGATTCTATCATGTCTGTGTTGTTTGTGATCTTGCATGCTCTCCATTCTTAGGAGCTATCTTGGCCAAGTAGTTGCTAGTGACTCCAAGAGGGGGTATTTATGCTCGATAGTGGGTTCATGCCTCTAGTTTCCAAGGGAAGTGACATAAATCTCTTCGGTTGTAGATGTGTTGTTGCCACTAGGGAGAAAACAACGGTCTCTTGTTCATGGAACAAGTGGATTGTTTACCTTACACACTTTGCTTAAATCAGTTGTATGTTGCTTGCAACTTAATACTGGAGGGGGTTCGGATGATAACCTGAAGGTGGACTTCTAGTCATAGATGCATTTGGAAGGTGGTCTATGTATATTGTTGTATTGCCCAATCGAATATCATAGTATCTTTTTGTCTAGTATTGCATTGTTATGCCTTGCTTAGTTCCTGTTAATTGCCCTGCTGTAATTTGTTTACCCTTCATGCCATGTTGTTTATCTAAGGAGAGCACCTCTAGTGAACTATGGACCCCGGTCCAATCTTTATCATTGGTTCATCCTCCACTGTTACAGTTTACTTGCTGCAAACCATCATTACCTTCCACACCATACAGTTAATCCTTTGTTACAGCAACCGGTGAGATTGACAACCTCACTGTTAGTTGGGGAAAAGTCTTGAGTTTGTGTGATGTTTCCTTCCTCCTACTAGTTCGATAACCTCGGTTTCTTACTGAGGAAAGACTTGCTGCTGTGCTGGTTCACGCCTTGCTCTTGGGGCTCCCAACAGGCTCCACGTAGTAGCTAGATGGTTGTATATCCTCCTTTGTGCTACCATGTTTAGATCTCATGAGCTATGTTCATGATCAAGATCATCTATTTGTAATCATGCATGTTGTGTTTGCGGGGGTCCGATGGATATTGGGATTACCATGTCATCAGATTGATTAATGGTTTTGTCTTATTGATTCTACCATGTCTGTGTTGTTTGTGATCTTGCATGCTCTCCGTTTCTAGTAGATATCTTGGCCAAGTAGATTCTAGTGAATCCAAGAGGGGGTATTTATGCTCGATTGTGGGTTCATGTCTCTATTTAATCTAAGGGAAGTGACAGAAATCTCTAAGGTTGTAAATGTGTTGTTGCTACTACGGAGAAAACAACAGTCTCTTGTTCATGGAACAAGTGGATTGTTTATCTTACACACTTTGCTTAAAGAAGTTATTTGTTGCTTGCAACTTAATACTAGAGGGGGTTTGAAGG
Organism: Avena sativa; assembly: GCA_916181665.1. NCBI lineage: Eukaryota > Viridiplantae > Streptophyta > Magnoliopsida > Poales > Poaceae > Avena > Avena sativa. Next base: position 98,159,170 of record OV702294.1, read on the forward strand.
GATACGGGTAGGCTACACTAGCGCAAATCAAAAAAATTCTACCGCGTATACCAGGATTACTGTTGTCATAGATCACGGGATTACCACTAGACGCGCAGTTGCGGAATCGATGAAGCGCGTCGAGGCAGTGCAGACGTTCCACGTCTCCTCCTTGTCCTCGTCCCACGAGGAGCTCCCCTTGCGTGGCTTGTCCAAGCGCTACAGATGCAGCGCCTCCAAGGTATCCATACATACATGGTGGAAGCGTCAGACGCCGGACTGCTAGGTCCGCGCGCGCGACACAGGCGTGAGAAGTGGCGGCTGGGAATGATCTGAGGTCTAAGGTCTAACCCTGGTCAGCTCGCCCCACCCTCTCTTATATAGGCGTCCCTAGTGGGCTTCTACATTAGCAGCCCATTAGTACCCTAAGCCTGGTCTAATTCAGATCCAATCCTCATTAGGCTTCCAGCCCCTTAAGTGTGTGACCCTATAGGTTCATATGCGTATAGACATGACACAAATACACTTATTCTGTCAATAGTTGGTAGCGGCCTCTAGCAAGACGTGCGAACTCCTAAACGCATACAAAGATCATATCGGACGAACCATCACAAGGTTTAGTACATGTTTTTCCCTTTGCCTCACGATATTCGGTCTAGCTCCAAGCTGACCTCCCTTTCTCGATACCATGATTCAGAATCCCTTTACTAGGTTAACTCTTAACCATATGTAGCACCGCCATGCATTTCTGGATCCGATCACTCGAGGGGCCCAGAGATATCTCTCTCAAGTAGAGAGGGGCAAATCCCATCTTGATTGACCATGCCTTGCAGCATGCTTCAGGACAAACCCGAAAGCTACCTTTATAACTACCCAGTTACGGTGCAGCATTTGATAGCCCCAAAGTAGGTCGATCCACATCTCAAGTACATGCGACAATCTCAGGTCTAAGGACAAAACGTACACGATGTGTAGAGAGAGAGAGCTGCAACTAATTGCTAGACTCAGGTTGGGTCAGTCCAACCCCATGTTCATAACATGTGTCCACGTCATTGGTTTGACATCTCCATGTCTATGACTTGCGAAACATAGTCATCAACCAATCGATGTGCTAGTCTAATATTCACGTGTGTCCTCACATGAACTCCGACTAGGGACAACTCTTAAATAACCATACAAGTATAGAGTTTCACAAACAATTCACGTAATTGCCAATCAATAAAAGTTGCCTGATATGGATATTCAAGGAACATTACAATAACTCATGGATACATATGAAATATCATCATCTCTATGATTGCCTCTAGGGCGTATTTCCTTTAGGGTTCAGATGATAACCTGAAGTTGGATTACTAGTCATAGATGCAGTTGGATGGCGGTCTATGTATCTTGTTGTACTACCCAAACAAATCTCATAGGATCATGAATATCTAGTATTGCATTGTTATGCCTTGCTCAGTCCTGTCAATTGCCCTACTGTAATTTGTTTACCTAGCATGCCATGTTTGTTTATCTTAAGGAGAGCACCTCTAGTTAACTATGAACCCTAATCCAGTCTTTACCATTGATACATCTTCCATTGTTCATGTTTACCTTTCTGCAAACCACTATTACCTTCCACACCATAGAGTTAACCCTTTATTTTCAGCAAACCGGTGAGATTGACAACCTCACTGTTCATTGGGGCAAAGTATTGAATTTGTGTTGTGTAGGTTTCCAGTTGTTAGCAACACCTTTGAGTCGTTTCCTTCCTCCTACCGGTTCGATAACCTTGGTTTCTTACTGAGGAAAAAACTTGTTGCTGTACACATCATACCTTCCTCTTGGGGTCTCCCAACGAAGCTCTACAGTGGTCTGAGCCGCATCAATACTCTAGGCCCACTTCGATAAGTTATATCCATAAGCTCTACATCATGTGACTAGGTCACGAGGGATATTACTTATCGGATCGAGTAAAGTAGCTATTGCTAGTAACAAGGTTGAACCTGACATGGTGATGTCATTGATAAAGCCTCAGACAATACTAGTATCACAGAGAAAAAAGGAATAATACACATCATTTATGGTTCAATGACAAGTTTTGTGGAATACACAGGTGGTCATCATGGGCATCCAGGTCCCGCTGTTGATCATAGGTCACGAAAGAGTCTTGATCATGTCTAGAGTGTTCCGAACCGTTGGGTAGCACACTAAAGGGACTCACGAAGCTTAGAGATCGTTAATGGTTCATTCGAATCACTGAAGAAAAAGAAGAGAGAAACCAAAGTTGTTCTGAAGAGATCCGAAGGAGTTCGGAGAAAGAATAAAGGAAAAGGGACCGAAAGGTGTTTTGGATAAATGGTGATTTAAATATACATTTATTATATGTTAATTGTTAATTAGTATATTTTAAATAAATATTTATAAAGGCATCTTTCTTATTAGGCAAAAAAATCCGGAGGGATTTTACCTGAAAAGGGATTGCGAAAAAAGGCAAAATAAATAACAGCAATGTAGCCCACGCGCATGGGTGGCAGATAGTTGTCGCTTACCATGGGAGACATCTAGTATGCGTTGCTACAGCCTCACACAGGTGCTGCTGGGCCACGAGTGGTAACTGGCCCACCTGGGCCATATCCGCTGTCGCCGCCAGGCGTGAGCTGGGCCGTGGGGTTGTTGGGCCACGGGGGGAGAAACTGGCCCACTCGGTATCCCGCACCGCTGCCGCTCGGTTGTTGGGCCGCAGGGTGGGCAAACATCCCACCCGTTCGACGATTTTGTTGCCTCTCTTGCCGGTGTCACCTCCTGCTGGCTAGGCTGGCACGACTGATAGCCCTTCCGACCACCGCCTGGAGCGCAGCCGGCTGGAGTTCATGATTTTGCCCTTTCCCCTGCTTTTTAGTCCCACACGGGGCACCTAAGGAGGAGGGAGCCTCTCCCTCTCCTATATATAGAGGTGCACATAGAAGGATTAAAACACATAATAAAATAAAGAAAAGGCTTGTGTAGCCTCTCTCTCTCTCTCTCTCTCTCTCTCTCTCTCTCTCTCTCTCTCTCTCTCTCTCTCTCTCTCTCTCTCTCTCTCTCTCTCTCTCTCTCTCTCTCTCTCGCACGCGTGCGCGTGCGCGACCGTGGCCCCCTTGTCAGTGTTGTGCGAGCGAGGAGTTCTTCACCGTGGAGCGCCGTCGCGCTGCGGGATTCAGATCCGGAAGATCTACTTCCACAATATTGGATGGATTAGGGAGAAGTGGGAGTCATTGATGTCTACTCACTTCTATTCTTGTAGACAGTTGTTGGGCCTCCAAGTGCAGAGGTTTGTAGAACAGCAGCAAGTTTCCCTTAAGTGGATTACCCAAGGTTTATCAAACTCAGGGAGGAAGTGGTCAAACGTATTCCCTCTCAAAAAATCCTTCAATCAAGATACAAGAAATCTCTTGTGTCCCCAACACACCCAATACACTTGTCAGGTGTATAGGTGCACTAGTTCGGCGAAGAGATAGTGAAATACAAGTGGTAACGGTGCCACAAAATAGCTTCTGACTTGTTGTTGACGTGGGGGAACGTGTGTGAGTGCCAGAAAAGATCTTGACGGTGAGGTAAAGACAAAAGCAAGCAAACATGCAACAGATCTAGATGCAAACGATATTTCAATGTTTATAAACAAGGCCGAGGGATCATACTTTCACTAGTGAACACTCTCTCATATAAATATCCTCTCTTCATGATACTACCCTTAACTACTCTCCAGTTGGACACTCTAATCCATGGTAGGGCCTTCCCCAATCTAGATAACCCCACACTTTCACCTTGAGCGCTAGATGGTTCCAACAAACACCGCAATTTCATAGAGACATCCAACTCCAAATATAACTCATAACAAATATTCAATCTAGCCAAAGTTCCACACATGGTATGCACGCTGTCACTTTCACACACGTGGGGAAAAGCATAGATCTATTAAAGCACAAAGAGTATTTATATAGATTCAAACCTAAGTGCCACCATGGCGTGCACACTGTCACTTTCACACACATGGGGAGAGCAGAGATCTAATGAAGCACTTGAGTAGCAAGGTAGATCTAGTTGATTACAAAGCTCATGACCACAACAAGATCATGCATAGAGAGAGATGAACACATAGCTACCGGTAGAGCCCTTAGCCTTGAAGAAGAACTACTCCCTCCTCATCATGGGAATCAGCAACGGTGATGAAGATGGCGATGGAGATCGATGGAGATGGCTCCGGGGGCACTTCCCTATCCCGGCAGGGTGCCGGAACAGAGAATTTCTGTCCCTCGAATCTCCCATTCGGTGGCGGCGGCGCTACATAGGTTTTTGTTGATTTGTTCTGGCTTCCCTAGGGTTTTTGGGTCGGAGGCTTCTTATAGGTGCAGGAATCAAGGTCGGTGGGGGTCCAGGGGCCCCACACCCCCTCTAGGCACCTCCAGGGCTTGCCCGCGCCTAGAGGGGTTGGCCTCCCTGTGGCCCCCCTCTGGCTCTGCTTCGTGGTTCCGTGTTGCTCCAGGAAAATAATAACTTTTGCTTTTGTCCCGTCCAATTCCGAGAATATTGATTTTCTGCCTTTCTAGAACCAAAAACAGAAGAAAATAGGCAACTAACACTGTGGCATCTTGTTAATAGGTTAGTTCCAGAAAAGATATAAAAACACCTCAAAGTATAGACAAAGCAAAGTAGATAAAAAACAAGCATGGAGCATAAAAAAATATAGATATGTTTTCGACGTATCAAGCATCCCCAAGCTTAACTCCTGCTCGTCCTCGAGTAGGTAAGTGATAAAAAGAATAATTTTTGAGGTGACATGCACCATCAAAACCAAGATCAAACCATTTGCAAGCATTGAAAGCTGGGATCAAAGAACTCTAAACATGTGCATGAAAGATGGAGTTCTAACAATAGAAAAAGTAACTATGCATGCAACATGAAAGGCTACAAACAAAGATCATGAATAACATGCATTGAAAAACGTTTGTTTGTTTCACATACAGAAAACATAGCACAGTGACAATCATCTTGTCCCTCATAGAGTAGCAATATAGATGCATAGGACACCTTCAATGTTCACAAGGGTGACTAGAAACAAATAGCACAAGAACAAGTAATATCACAATATGCATCAATCAATAAATTTTGGGACACTGCATACATAATGACAACTATGCTCTCTTAATGGTTCCTAAAAGGTAAAAGGTGGAGACTCAAATAATGGTGGAAGAAAGGCCTTTTATAAAGGAAGCAGGGATTTCAAGTTTCAAAAAGATCTTTCAAAAATTATGGTACTTGTTAGATTTCAGCCCTCATTGCCCCTATCATAAGCATCTTGAAGTGGTTAAGGTTAAAGTGGCAAAGCTGGAGTATATGCTTGACGAAGTATAAGTTGGCAATCTCAAGTCCCTTGAATACGAGGGCCACACCTCATGCATACTCAACTTTGGGTCCAGGTAAGTTCTTGTCATTGTAAGTATTTGCATATCATTGAGAACCGCCAACGGGATACCCCTTGCACATGGTACATGAGCTTTCCCATAACCAAAATGACAAGGCAAGCAGACAATGAGCATCTCAGCAATCTTTTTATTTATCATATGCATAACTTTTTATTGAGGATTCTTCATAGATAGCTCACTATGGTGATGCTGCAAGTTTCCACCATGATTATGCATGGCTTAGGCTAGCGGCCCAGGCGTTTCTCTAACATAGAATACAAACTCCATGGACTTACAAGTTCCCTCTTTATTTCACACCGGTGACATCCATAGACAAAAGAGCATGATATCAACTGAGTACAAAGTACAAGTGCAATGTTGAAAACGTTCCCTATGATAGCACGGTTCTGCTAATTCCAACATATAAGTGCAAGCATATACAACATAGATGACACAATTGTTCAAGTTTATTAGGGGCAAAGAATATAAAGTGTGCCATCAAGTTCATGAGGGCTTTAATCACTAAGTTTTCACATAACAAAATAGTTTTAATTGGAAGATAGCTGAAACAAGAATATACTTGGAATGGTGTAACACACCATCACTACTAGGAAAAGGCCTATCAGTGGCACACCATTTTGGGACTTCTGTGGCGCATACGGGATACGCCACTGTTATGTCGCCACTAAATTGCAGTTTTGTGGCGCATATTGAAATGTGCCACAGAAGTCTTAAAAACTTCTATGGCGCATATTGCCAAAATGCGCCACAGAAGTCCCGAACCAGATCTCAAACTTCTGTGGCGCATTTGGCCAATATGCGCCACAAAAGTTTTTTTTCAAATTTCAAAAAAACCCGGCGAGATCTGGCCGGAGGTGGTGCTCGCCGGAGGTGGGGGTCACCGATGGAGGAGAGAAGGAGGTCGCTAGTGGAGGAGGTGGAGGTCGCCGGTGGAGGAGAGGAGGAGGCCACCGAAGGAGGAGGAGGAGGAGGCCACCGGAGGAGGAGGAGGAGAAGTTGAAGGAGGAGAAGGTCACCGGAGGAGGAGCTCGCCGGGGTGGAGGAGGAGGGAAGTGGGAGGAGCTCGCCGAGGTGGAGAAGGATGGAGGTGGGAGGAGGAGGAGCTCACCGGGGTGGAGGAGGGAAGAGCTCACCGGAGTGGAGTAGGGAGGAGCTCACCGGGGTGGTGGTGGAGGAGGAGGAGGAGGAGAAGCTCACCGGGGTGGAGGAGGAGGAGGAGGATCTCACCGGGGTGGTGGAGGAGGAGGAGGATCTCATCGGGATGGAGGAGGAGGATCTCACCGGGGTTTAGGAGGAGGAGGAGAAGGTGAGGAGAATGAGAGAAGAAGTTGAGAAGGGGAAAGATGGAGGAGTGGAAGAGTATAAGAGAGGGAAATGGGGGGATTCAAATTTCGAAATTTGGCCAAGACTTCTATGGCGCATATGGAAGAAATGCGCCACAGAAGTTTGTCCTCTTTTTTTATTTTTTTGCAGGAAAAAACGATCTTTTGGCCATAACTTTTTACTCTTTTTGAATTTTAAAAATCTAAATAATCTCTAAACAACCATAGGTGGTTGCGAGCGGATGCAAAATCTTGTTCTCGTTATTTTGGTATAATATACGTATTTTTCCGACATCGTATGCAAAAGTTACGCCATTTTACCGTGGCATAAACTTTTTTTGCATAAAAAGTCAAAATGCATGTTTGTTAATTTTCCTACAAACTAGACCATATTACCTATCACTATGTGAAAGGATTTTATTTTTTGAAGTGTTTTTCATTTTCTATTATTTTTTGCAAGGCTAAAAAGGCGATCCTCGGGGGGGGGGGGGGGGGGGAGGGGTAGATTCTGTTTTTCCTACTCCATCTTCTGTGGCGCATATGGTCATATGCGCCACATAATATTGGTCAGAGTAAAGTCAACGAGATTTCGTGATAGGGTCCACCCGAGCTTTCTATGGCGCATACGTCCATATGCGCCACAGAAGTGTGAAGACTTCTGTGGCGCATTTGCTGAAATGCGCCACTGGACAACTTTTGTGGCGCATGGTCAGAACCATGCGCCACAAAAGGTTTGTCTATCTATGGCTATTTTCCTAGTAGTGCATGCATAGGAGTTTATAGTGGACACTTTGGAATAACTTGGTTTCTTGGGAGTTGGAAGCATGAGTAGATCTTACTCATACAGGTGGAGGCTAGCAAAAGACTGGGAGCAACCAACTAAGAGAGCAATAATGGCCATAATCATGTAGAGCGACAAAAAATTACTAATCAAAGCATAGAGTGGTACTACAAGCCAAGGACTAAATGATCATAGAGGCTATGGTGACTTTTCATAGTCATAACATGGTGTGAGCATGTGCCAAGTCAACCCAAGCAAAGCATCAAAGGAGAATACCACAATACTATGCTTTTGCATGCTAAAACAACGCATGATTCCTTCAAGGCACATTAAGCAATCCTAATTGTTTGGAACAAGTCATGCTACAGCAATAATCACTAAGCATAAGGTCAAAACAAGATCTAGCATGACATGATAAAGTCTAAGCCACAGTCAAAACAAGCTCCCTTTTGAACCACTATAAGCATGAAACTTTCTACTCTTTTCCAACACCAAACAACTTATTTGAAACAACTCACAAAGATAATAATCAATAAATATCAGTGAGCTTGTCTCACAAATCCACCAAGAAGAACTAAAAATTTCTAAGCTAAAAGCACAAGAAAACTAAGGCTGAACACAGTGCTAGCAAAAGTAAACACTCACAAAACAATAAGAGTGAAAACTAGAGTGTTCTAGGCAATGGAAATAAAGTGTGTCTCTATCCAAAAGAAGTGTGGTGTAACCAACCAACTTACTCAAGCAAACTAAGCAAACGAAAACTAAGACTCTCCAAGAACAACACAACAATGCATGAAACAATAAAAATGAAGTGTCTAGAAATACCTGAGCTTTTTATTGATGAAGAAGGGGATGCCCAAGGCATCCCCAAGCTTTGATGCTTGTACCACTTGGATATTTCTTGGGGTGACACGGGGTGGCATCCCCAAGCTTGAGCTTTTGTCCATTCTTCATCTCATTACATCATTCTTTCTCTACACCTGAAATTTTTCCTTCATACAAAACTTCACACAATCTTTATTAGCAACATTAGTGTATTCAAAAGATAATAGACCTTTAGGCAAAGCTTTGGAACAGCAAGACTTTTCACTAACAACACAAGCTACTGTAATAACTCCTTCAAAAAGCTCAGTTCTCCAAAAGAGAACTCAAAAAGGAATCAATAAGAAGCAAATGCAAATAATGGAAGAAATCTGTCAAAACATACCAGCAGGTAGAAACCGATTTTTTCGAAGACCTTCTGTTGCTCAAATCAAAAAGTGTTGAACTAACGAAAGTTTGTTAACATGCTGGGGGATTTATTCATAAATATTCAGCTCAATCCGACTTACAGAGACTCCTCACAAATTTTTATGGCGAAGGACATAAATCTGTTTTGGGACAGCAACTCCCCAAATCTTACTTCCCTCTCATTAGAGGTCATTCTTGGCACAAAAAGCAAACAAAAAGGATAAGGAGAGGTCATTACAAAATTAATAACTTCCAAGACTCAAGAAAACTCTTGGGTTATCTCCCAACAAGTATTTTTCTTTAATGCCTTTAAGTTAGGCTTGATAGTTTGAGAAAATGCTCTCATAAGAAATATGAATTTAAGTAAAAAAGAGCATCAAGAAGCAAATTCAAAACACATTTAAGTCTAACCCACTTCATATGCATAGGAATCTTGTAAAGAAACAAGTCATGAAATCACAAAGCACCAAGCATAGGAAAGCAAAACAAATGCAACTTCAAGACTTTGAACATAAAGAGGGGAAACTTAATATTATTGAGATGCATAAAACCATGTTTCCCTCTCTCATAATAACTTTTAGTAGCATCATGAACAAAATTAATAATATAACTATCACATAAATCATGAGCCACATGCATATAATAATTATTACTCTCCACATAAGAATAGTCATTCTTATTAATTATAGTGGGAGCAAATTCAACAAAATAGCTATCATTGTTATTCTCATCACCATAATCATCAAATATAGGAGGCATGTTGTAATCACAATCAATTTTCTCCTCAATAGTATGTGGACTGAAAATATCATATTGATCATTGCAATCATCATAGGTAGGAGGTTTGGTGTCATCATAAGCAATACAATAGCTATCTTCCAAAGCTGGGGGACTAAAAAGATCATTTTCATCAAAACTAGCTTCCCCAAGCTTAGACTTTTCCATAGCATTAGCAATAATGGTGTCCAAAGAGTTCATACTAATAACACTGCTATTAGCATGTAAATAAATCTCCATAGGTTTTTTAATTTTCTCTTCAAACACTTCATGTCCTAACTCAAGATAAACACTATAAAGCTCTCTAATTTTGTTGTTCTTTTACATTAAGCCTAACTAGTGAAAACAAGAAACAAAAATACAAAATTGCAGAATCTAAAGGAAATAACTTCGAGCACTCACACACCAAGAGTATGTGAGTACCTTTTACCTTTCCTCCCCGGCAACAGCGCCAGAAAAGAGTTGATGGCGTGGAGGAAAGGTAAAAGCCCAAAACCTCCCCGGCAACGGGGCCAGAAAAGAGCTTGATGTCTACTCACTTCTATTCTTGTAGACAGTTGTTGGGCCTCCAAGTGTAGAGGTTTGTAGAACAGCAGCAAGTTTCCCTTAAGTGGATTACCCAAGGTTTATCAAACTCAGGGAGGAAGTGGTCAAAGGTATTCCCTCTCAAGCAATCCTGCAATCAAGATACAAGAAGTCTCTTGTGTCCCCAACACACCCAATACACTTGTCAGGTGTATAGGTGCGCTAGTTTGGCGAAGAGATAGTGAAATACAAGTGGTAACGGTGCCAGAAAATAGCTTCAGACTTATCGTTGACATGGGGGAACGTGTGTGAGTGCCAGAAAAGAGATTGACGGAGAGGTAAAGACAAAAGCAAGCAAACATGCAACATATCTAGATGCAAATGGTGTTTCAATGTTTAGAAACAAGGCCTAGGGATCATACTTTCACTAGTGAACACTCTCTCATATAAATATCCTCTGTTCATGATACTACTCTCCGGTTGGACACTCTAATCCATGGTAGGGCCTTCCCCAATCTAGATAACCCACACTGTCACCTTGAGCGCTAGATGGTTCCAAAAAACACCACAATTTCATAGAGACATCCAACTCCAAATATAACTCATAAAAAATATTAAATCTAGCCAAAGTGCCACACACGGTATGCACGCTGTCACTTTCACACACGTGGGGAAAAGCATAGATCTATTAAAGAACAAAGAGTATTTATGTAGACTCAAACCTAAGTGCCACCATGGCGTGTGCTGTCACTTCCACACACATGGGGAGAGCAGAGATCTAATGAAGCACTTGAGTAGGAAGGTAGATCTACTTGTTTACAAAGCTCATGACCACAACAAGATCATGCATAGAGAGAGAGATGAACACATAGCTACCGGTAGAGCCCTTAACCTCGAGGAAGAACTACTCCCTCCTCATCATGGGAATCAGCAACGGTGATGAAGATGGCGATGGAGATGGATTGAGATGGCTCCGGGGGCACTTCCCCGTCTCGGCAGGGTGCCGGAACAGAGACTTCCTGTCCCCCGAATCTCCCCTTCGGTGGCGGCGGCGCTACAGAGGTTTTCGTGGATTTCTTCTGGCTTCTCTAGGGTTTTTGGGTCGGAGGATTCTTATAGGCGCAGGAATCAAGTTCGGTGGGGGTCCAGGGGGCCCACACTCCCTCTAGGCGCCTCTAGGGCTTGCCCGCGCCTAGGGGGTTTGGACACCCTGTGGCCCCCCTCTGGCTCTATTTCGTGGTTCCGTGTTGCTCCAGGAAAATAATAACTTTGGCTTTTGTCCCGTCCAATTCCGAGAATATTGATTTTCTGCCTTTCTGGAACCAAAAACAGAAGAAAACAAGCAACTGGCACTGTGGCATCTTGTTAATAGGTTAGTTCCAGAAAATATATAAAAACACCTCAAAGTATAGACAAAGCAAAGCAAAGTAGATACAAAACAAGCATGGAGCATCAAAAATTATAGATATGTTTCCGACGTATCCTTATGTGTGTGGATCCCTCGGGCAGCGCCGTGATTTCGGCGCTAGGAGTTGTCGGGGCCATTGGACTTCGTGACCTCGAGGTCAACGTCAGAACGAACTCATCAACCATGTTCATCACGGTAAGTTAACCGCGCTCGGTATTCAAAGGTATGAATACATTATCCTCTCCCGTTACTACATTACTAGTAGATAGATTCTGGCATTAGGATTTCATTCGTAGAATATTTTTTTGTTTTCTACCCTCGAACCCCAACACCATGTCTGTGTTGTCGAGTTTCTTAAAACAATTCGCCTTGTCTCTCAATCGAGAGACAATCCACGATGTGTATTATATAAATTCCCTAACCATCGGGTAATATGCTGTTCTTAGGATTAGCATATTCGATTCACTCCCATATTCTTATTTTTCCTGATTTATGTCACAGGATTCCCCCGACCCTTGCAACCACTACTACTAGGAAAATGGAGAAGACATCTATGTTGATTTTATGGTTAGAAATGGACACTATGATACTTAGGAGAAACGGAGAAGATGTTGGACAAAAAAACATGGTTGATGTACTGAAGAAGATGGATGAGCTAGTTGCCCTTGGTGGGAATGTGTTTGCTGCAATTGTTTGTCTAATTGCAGTAATGTTGTATGTAGAAGTTGCTAAGTAGATCAGGTATGATATACTATTTGAATGGAAATGAATGCTAGTTGTTTCAGATGCAATGTATGAATATAAGGATTTCTATTTTTGTGTCCCTTGTTCCTTATTAGTACTCACTTTTTCCTAGCCGCTTAACTTTTCCTCACTTTTGCCCTTCTCCTTCTCGGAAACTCATCAAAGAGCTCGAACGGCAGCTGCTGTCAGGTTGACCGTTGGATGACGTGTGGGGCCGCACGAGTGTGGGACCACGTGGAGCCGGTTGGTCAGGAATATGTTATGCTGATGTGTGGGGCCATGCCATGTAGGATCACGTCGGTCCGGTTGGTTATGAGGGACATAGTGTGGGACCATGTGGGGGCGTGTTTGGTAGTTACGTGTGTTCTGTTGTCTAAATTGGAAGTTTTATTTTATTATTATTTTTATGATTGGCCTTTTTAAGAGCGTCTTTTTCCCTTGTCTCTCGCTAACAGTTGTGTTTTTTTCCAAAAAGGTAGCGAATCTAGAGCAGCTTATCTCTTTATTTATTGTTCCTCTTGGCCCTCATTTTTCCTAATTTGGTAGCAAATATAGAGCAGCAAATCTAACCAACATCATAAATACATTAAGTAAACAAAGCAGATGAGATAAACTAGCTAATATAGGATATATAGTACGATACTTAATGAGATTTGATAATTAGACTACTCAGCAGTAGCAGCGGACAAGTTCAACATAACAATACAAAAGAAGCTACTTTACAGCAGCAGCACAAGATCAGGCTCCGCAACCTCTAGAAGGTGGCCATCAAAGAGGGTCGCATGCCCCCGATCAAGCCCAAGGCACCGAAGGTCAAGGTATTGGGCAGCAAGAAGTGGGGGAAGCCCCAAAGGGAGGAGGCGTGGCCTCCGCCTCCTCCCTTTGGGGCTTCCCCCACTTCTTGCTGCCCAATACCTTGACCTTCGGTGCCTTGGGCTTGATCGGGGGCATGCGACCCTCTTTGATGGCCACCTTCTAGAGGTTGCGGAGGTGAAAACCAAGCGCCTGGTGCTTGGCTCTGAATGCGTGGACATTCATGGTCTCGCCGCAGGTGGTCACGTCCTCGGCATGCTTCACGAGGGAGTTGAAGTCGGTGGCGAGAAGCCTCCTAGTGCAAAAGGGGCACCTGTAGATGTCGACGGCAATTCCCATGGGCGCCATGTCCTTCTTGAAGATGTCATCAAGGCGGTGATTTCTATCCTCCGTCAGGTTTTCTCCGGGGGAAACCCAAGATCCCTCACGGGATCGGGTGTGGCGATGTTCTTGCATCGTTTTCCTCTTGGGGCCTCATCTTGGATGTTTCGCCAGCTGGAGGGACTAGCGATGTCAAGTTGTGGTTGGAGGAGGAGGGTTGTGGGGCGGTGAAAGAGCATGTGGGCCCCCATGTGTGGTTTTGGTAATTAATGACAATCTTTATATACCAATGTGTGTATTAAGTTGCACTTGTAGGATTTGTCCATTGGCATCACTTGGAGCATGCGTTGGCTTCAAGGTCGATGAAGTAAAGAAGAAGATGTGTTGTGCAAGCTCAAAATGCGCCATCTCTAGAAGATCTCATGCTTGGTGCTTGCCATCCTCGATGGTCTTGGATCGATGATGAGGAATCAAGAAAGGCGTTTCATCTTGAGAAGGGCAAGATCGTATACATCTAGCTCAAGTGGAATGCTCAAGGCAAAGGTATAATCTTGATAGGTTTCCCCTTTTGCCAGTATCATGTTGTTAGTTGGGAGACCTGGTTTAGGATAGTTAGCCGTACTATAAAGAGGTGCTCTCGAGTGAGTATCTCGATTATATCGTTTGGAGAGAGCTAAAACCTTTGCATATTTGCATCATCATATTTGGTTATTATTTGGTCTTATACATGTGAGGATTTAGAGCTCGTGGTAATCTCCATAACAAGCTCTTGTTCATCAAAATCGGATCTCCTTTTTATATCTTGTTGTGATTTTGATATTTGAGGTTTTCCAGTTTCTCACCAAGGGAGGTTTATCACTTTAAAATACATGAGACATTCTCACTTGGTGATAACCAATATTGGGTAGCACGTGTCGTCCTCTTTCCAACGCAACTGGATTCGGGTAAATCGGAGTTACCAATCACAAGTTATCGTGGTTTGAATTTGCCTCTTATTTGTATTTAAATAGAAAAAGGATGTAACTACCTCGGTGAATTACACTCCTAGTTACAAGCCTGGATGAGCGGAAATGGTTAAAATAGTACGGTAGGGCCAAATGCCACTCACAGGTAGACCTTTCGGCCGTCCTAACTATTTCCAAACATCGGGACAAGAACGGGCGGCGTAATCGGCAGGCGAAGGGATCAACTACATACACAAATGAGTATGTATGCAAGCCACCATACAATGGTTCTCAGAGTCATTCCATCTAAAAAGAAAGGAAATATAGCAACGCCATACGGCAAGATCCAAATATCCTAGATAGATATAATAGTTTAGGATATCTCCTCATACATCAAACATCAGAGTATCAAGCGGAAGCGGAAAACAAGATCCGAGTACGGATAAGAGGCAAATCGGCATAAGATGCCCCATAAATAAACATATCCCGCCCACAGATCTCACGGATCCCCGTTCCCGGAATCTCTACACCAAGTGATCGTTGCCAACATCGTCCGTCTCCTCCACCCAGTATCCATCTTGTGAGGGTACCTGTTCATCTGAACCAATAATTTATCGTGTGAGACCCTAGGGGTACTCAGCAAGTCTTTATGCCTCTAAAGGGGACACAACCTGGGGTGACGCAATTGCAGCAAAAGATAAACCCTAGCAATTCTATAGATACTCGCTAACCATCCGCCTAACCAAAGATAGACGGATGTCCGTGAATTAATAACAACAGCTATAACGGTAATATTAACAGATCCATCCTCCTCCTCGCTTACCGACGAGGAAGCGGACGAACAACCCCCCATCCGTTGGCAGTTTTATTATCCATTCCATGAGTGTTGTACTATTTACTAGTCAGGTACTTAGTCAAATTAAAAGCGGTACTTTAGTTATTCTTGTCTATGATCGAGAAACTGTGCTCCAAGTCGTCCATAACCGCGGACACGGCTTTCAGAAAGTTTTACCCTGCAGGGGTGCACAAATGCAACACACACTCGATCAACCTCGGAAAAACCAAATCAAAACCAACGAGGCAGTCACGACAAAGTGATCACAGGATTCAGAAATATTTCAGGGGGCCACCCCATTAAGCTACCCGCAACGAAGCTGGCCGGCTACGAGACGGACTCAAGGTTTGTGTGGCCGGCTGTAAACGACTGGGAACCCGAAAGTGTGACTGGGCTTGTCGATACAGCGAAAACGGGTCACGGCCCTAAACAGTACAGGTGCAGTACCTCGCATAATTTAAATAAAGCAGTAAAGCATGGCATAAGTACAGGATAGTAAATAAAACCTCAAACTAGTTTGTGGCCCCAAGAAATAAGAATGAATCAAGCTCTGGCTCAGGGGGGTTCATAAGCCTCCCGGATGTGGATAGCGCGAATATTCAAGTAACAGGAATCAAGTACTCGGGGTCCTACAGGACACAAGTGAGCCTGAAAAACCAAATAGCAAATATGGCTCACCAATGCCACTTTCATTAGTTATCCCATTACTACTCAGGTTAAGTTGTTTAGGTACCTCGTTATCCATCAGACACTCACATACCCTACACATGCTGTTCTACGACTCGCATGGCTCAAACAACTCCTGTAGTAATGGCTCATGGGATGGAGGAACAAGCTTCGGTGGGGTTTAAAAATAAAGGCTATGCAATACTTGGGATTCAATTTAATGCAATCGCGACTCAAGAATGCAAGAATAAGATAGAGGCAATAGGTACTATATGTATGCAAGCATGTGGTAGTGCTTGCCTGGCAGCTCAGTTGAAGCAAGGGATGGATCTGGGTAGTGCTCCTGGTTCTCTTGATATATCCCCTGCTCAGCGTCTATTCGAAGAAGAACCAAACAAACAAGGGCCAACATAAATAAAGTGCTCAATCATATGAATAAAATGCGACAAGCAAACAGTCATGACATGATGAATGATGCACAATTTGCAGGGTAATAATGTAGCATGGCAGGGGTGAGGTGTGGAGTACAAGAAATAATCATTTTGTGGAGTTTTAATCACATTTTAGCCTCATATTAGTTGCTGTACACATTATATTTATATGATGCATGCTGCAAAACAGAACACGGAATGCATAAACGGAAAGGTCTCGTCGAGCTAATCATTTTAGACATATTATTTGTTAAATTTGGAGTTGTAAAACAAAAGTTATTAATTAATTAAGGTAAAAGGGCATTTTGTTGTAATTTTAATCAACTTGGAAAATAAAGTGTCCAAAATATATTTTGAAGGGCATATTTGAAATCCTCACATTTTTCTGATTTCAAAACATATATTATTTGTATTATATGGATTTATATTTGAAAAGATATTTAAAAACAGATTTAAATTTGAATTTAAATTTAATTTCAAAGGATTTAAATTAAAACAGAAATAAACAGAAACTTTTTTCTACTCAGGTTAAGTTAGCCACAGACAATGACCAGTGGGTCCAACGCTGACTCAGCAGCACAGCGCGCAGAAAAAGGTTTTTACACCGCGGGTTGAGCTAGCCTCAGCGACTGGCGGGTGGGGCCGGGGAACACGCGGACCCACACACGGGTGCGCCAGCGGGGACGCGACACGTGGGGCATCCGTGGGAGTGCGGGTTGAGATTTAAAAAGGCTAGGGGGTGTTCTGAGAAACGTGCAGAGGGGCTGACGGTGGGCTCGGTGGACCGCGGGTTAAGCAGAAAACAAAACGGAGGGGGTATTTGCAAAAGCAGCGCCCGTACTGTTCCTCTTATCCGCGCTGGTAACCGATCGGTGCGCGGCTAACGCAGGCGCGACTCGTGGGGGTTCGATCCTGGGACCTAGGGCTCGCGCGTGGAGGCGGAGCCGCTGCGGTGGCCTGGGGTTGTTGCTGGGGAACGTCTGCGCGGCCAGAAAACCTTACCGCGGCACTACGGCGAGGATGCGAACGCGAGCGCGCCAGCGCAGAGAGTGCTCGACAAAAAGGCTAGCGCGTACAGAGGTGGATCGGCCAGAGGGGGTTGTCTAGGAGGTGGGTCAGCTCACCGTGAGGGCGTCGGTGGAGGTGGTTCGGGTTGGGAAGCAGGGGATCGTCGACGTGGCTCGCGGACGGCGGCTAGGGTTTGGCGTCGGTCTCGGCGGGTGCAACGGTCCTGGGGCTCCTTCTGCTCGGCTCCGTGTACAGGGTGACTTAGGGGAGCTCCACGGCCTTCCTCGACAACCAGAGCTCCGCGCCCGCCGCCGGATTCGAAGAGTTGGTGATCGGCAGCCTCGGTGGCCGACGCAGCGGGTGGGTGGTAGGAGGGGGAGGGAGAGGGTTAGGGCACGGCCCCGGGGGATCTGTGGTGGGTACGAAAAGAGAGGGAGGGGGTAGCCCGGGTTAGGGTTTTAGGGTTAGGGGAAAGAGGGTGGCTCGGGTTAGGGTTTTAGAGATAGGGGGTATGGGTTTAGATTAGGTATAGATTAGGAGAGAGGTTTAGAGAGAGAGGAGAGATGTGGTGTGGTAATCTTTTGACAAGATCAAGCATAAGCAAAACAAGCTCAAGCAAGATGTAGTCAAAAGAGAGAAGAGAAGAAAAGGTGGTGAGAGATAGAGAGAGAGGTTAGGTTTGGAGAAAGAATAAGGGAGAGGGGTATAGAGATATGGGGATGATCCACTCAAGATTCAAATAAAACTCAAAAGAGAAGGAATGGTGATGCTTTGCATGGCCCATGCATAATATTAATGCTAGGTTTCATCTTGTGAAAACAACATAAATAGCCATAGCATTTATACATATGCATTCCAAAAATATGGAATAAGCCAAACTAGAAGAAGTGAAAGGATGCCCCATGTGGAGTAGTTGGAGATGACCATATTTGAATAAACATGGGACATGCTAGTGTGTATGTGCCACTAGATGCTTAATAGTCCCAAAAATATCCCAACATGAGCATAATTCCAAAACAACCCATATGGAAGCTAGGAAAAGGAGCACTACTCATAATGCATGCAAAGGTGGCTCCACATATCAATAATGTGAAAACAACATGATGCTAATATGAGAGCATGTGGAAATAGAATTGGATCCATCCCAACCCACATGAGCTAGAGGTAAAACCCAATAAAGTGCAAAGCTCATATTTAGTTGGATGGTGGAATTATAAGGTGGTGAAAAGAAAGGGTGGTGGAATTTAAATAAAAGATATGCCCCCAACTCAACTTGGGCATTTAAACAATATATCAATAACCAAATACAATATCAAGAGGCAAATACAATTAATGATGCATATGAGAGAAGAACCAAACAAAAAGGGTTTTATATGATGCTCAAATGCAAGGTGGCATGATGACATGAGCATGATATAATTATGATGCAACAATTATATGTAAGAAGTAGCATTTATATAGACTAGGCTAGTAGCATTGCAATTGTTAGACAATTGGGATGCTACAACTCTCCCCCACTAAACAAGAATCTCGCCCCGAGATTCCTAGGATAAAGAAAACAACACAAGGAGAGGCGGGTGTTCGAACGAAGGTGACCCTCACGTTCCCAAATTGATGAACAACGGAATGGTGCGACCACTACACCTTGCAAAACTTGCTAGACTTGTTGCGAGTCTTGCGTTTTGCTTGAGAAACAACGGTTAGAAGAGTTGAAGGATTGTCGTGAGACAAGAAGGATAGGATGGACATAGCTCCGGTTTTCTCAAGAAACATGATAAAAGAATAGAACCACTTGTGGAAGAAAGGAAAAGATGATGCATCATGGATAAAGAAAGACACACCATTAAGATTAAAGATTTACCGATACTAGAGATGATGGATCTTTGTGTCGCCGGAAGAAAAGAGCTAGATTGGAGAGGTTTTGAACCACTATGACAATAGCATCGTATCTTCTCTCGGATTTGAGAAATGAAGCACGTAAACAATATTGCCTTCAAACAATAGAGTCCCTAGATATCAACAGAAAGATTTAGTTAGACATCGTCGGATTAGATTCTTCTTGCGCCGGTAAGAACCCAAAGGATCACGCAATTGAGGTGCGCGGATATAACTTCCAGAGACGGATGTGAAACTAGATCATGGTGGAATCCCGAGAAGCAAAGAATATGGAGGATCTGGAGTTTATTGTAGAGATACTTATTGCTTTCTTTAGCCTTGAGGCTAACGCAATAGATTTGCGGCTGATGGCCTCAACCATAATTGGCTTTACCACAGGAAAAAGAATTGATGAAATAAAGAGAGAGATAGTTTCCTTCCATCTTGTTTGGGGATGTAGAGCATCGGTAGAAAGACGAGGACCGAAGGAGTTTGCATTTGTTTCCACCAGATAATTGTAGATTTTTCTCCATCTAGAATAGACAGATCACCAACAAGAGATTATTGATTACTTTCTTCGAGAGAGCACTCCGGAAAAACAAAGACGGAAGTAAAAGTATCAAGGGATAAAGGCCACTTTTAACTTCCGTGGAATGAGTGAAATCACATTAATTCACCAATTCAATGTACAAGAGCGAATGATAAGAGTAGTGGTATGGTAGCTACTCCATCCCGCACTCAAAGCATTACTCCGCACATGAATAAGAAAACCATGCAACCCAACTACCGAAACAGACTGAAGATATTGACAAAAACTCATGGAACTTCGTTAGAAAACAAGGATAGATGCAAACGATTCTCCGGATTCAAGATAGATAAGGGTGATGATGTTGTCGTCATGTCGGAAGTACCAAGCCACCAGAAAGATATGAAGGAAGATTACGGAGAACAACTGCAAGATTCAACAGCTACAGAAAAGGTAGCACCAACTTGAACAGAAGGAATACAAGATCTGGAAGGTCTTCATGGCCTCCGGTGGATTGAGCATAGACGATATAGCGAGAGGATTTCAAGAGATTACTTAACGAGATAGAGGTGAAAGAACTCCATGTTCTTCTTGAAATGATTGAGAGAGATTTAGCAGTTTTGAGGAAAATCTTTAGCGGAACGACGATGATAACTTGCCAACAAGGAATAACTCCAGATTGGTTGAAGATGGAGGATGGAATTAACAATGGACTTGCTGATTCTAGAGTTGAAGCAATGTATTTAGCAGAAGGACGTGGTCGAGATAGGTGACTTCAAGAAGCCAGAATTCTCGCTTTGAGACTTTGCACACAGGCAGTGCTCACGAAGCTTGATAGAAGGGACACAGATGATCTTCCATGTCCTTCCATTGATATGGAATAGGCAAGCATATTATCAACATATACCACCATGGATTAACAAGATATTCCCAGAATACCAAGTTCAAAAGGCGAGAGAAACGAACAAATGCTCGAACACTTCCTGAGCTCAACGCTCTTAGAAAGATCAATATTAAGAGCACGGGTTCGTGTTGAAGAAGATGCACTGGAAGAATAGATTATCTGGTCCTTCGGAAGACAAAGAGATGGTCACCTGGTTCACATTGTCGATTGGATCACTGGTTACAAGATAAAGAGATCTTGGATAAGAAACGATGATAGCTCATACCTCAAGCAAAGCTACCAGAGACGAAAAGATGCAATTCCCTCGTCTCAAAGAGAATTTGCAGATATGGAGTTCAAAAAGATGTGCAGCATGATGAACAGATGATAGACCGCCGTAGTACTTTGGGAAACTCCGGATTGCCAAAGATGCTTGAATATGCATAGATATGATCACGGTGTACTCAAAATCACAGGAGATAACCGTCACCATTTGGAGGATAGTGTTGATAGCATTTTCCATATTCCACTCATGATAAGTGTCCTATAGCTATGCCGAGAACCAAATTACAATCACCAGCATCGGATCGACACATGTTATGTAATTAGCCCAAGAGAATTGGAGATGAAAAGAAACTCTAGGATTAAGCGCCGGTGACAAAAGAATGAGTTAGCATGGACATGCTGATAAAACGGAGATAGATAATGTTTCACACACGACTGGAAAGGAGTGTGGAAACACAAATGTATCAAAGAAAATTTTTCCGCATTTTTGGCATTAAAATACCAATAGATGCGCAAAATCACTTATCAGGTAGAGATTAGCAATAGATGCTTTCACAGAATGTGAAGTTGCTAGAAGGAAGGACACCCTTAAGAAGATGGCACCGGTTAACAAGGAGTCAGATAGATCGCGCCGGTTTTCAAAAACCTGTCAGTATGGAATGTACCAACAGTTGATAACCAAAAGCAGATTGTGATAACAAATTGGATGCAACAGATAGACAAGGAGTTACACACACACACACAACCTATGGTACTACGGAAACCCAGAACACGTGAATCCTAGTTTGAATTTTGAGAAGAGGATTGAAAACGTTACACTTCCTTACCAGAAAAGGGTGGGTGGGTGGGTAAGAAGAAAAGTGGAAGCAGTCCTACTCTCGCTTTTTGTTTTTCCCTAGTATACATAACTACCAAAAATATTTTCTAGACTGACAACGACCATTTGGCTGAGACCCTGAAGGGCGGGATGGCTCTGATACCAATTGTAACTACCTCGGTGAATTACGCTCCTAGTTACAAGCCTGGATGAGCGGAAATGGTTAAAATAGTACGGTGGGGCCAAATGCCACTCACAGGTAGACCTTTCGGCTGTCCTAACCATTTCCAAACATCGGGACAAGAACGGGCGGCGTAATCGGCAGGCGAAGGGATCAACTACATACACAAATGAGTATGTATGCAAGCCACCATACAATGGTTCTCAGAGTCATTCCATCTAAAAAGAAAGGAAATATAGCAACGCCATACGGCAAGATCCAAATATCCTAGATAGATATAATAGTTTAGGATATCTCCTCATACATCAAACATCAGAGTATCAAGCGGAAGCGGAAAACAAGATCCGAGTATGGATAAGAGGCAAATCGGCATAAGATGCCCCATAAATAAACATATCCCGCCCACAGATCTCACGGATCCCCGTTCCCGGAATCTCTACACCAAGTGATCGTTGCCAACATCATCCGTCTCCTCCACCCAGTATCCATCTTGTGAGGGTACCTGTTCATCTGAACCAATAATTTATCGTGTGAGACCCTAGGGGTACTCAGCAAGTCTTTATGCCTCTAAAGGGGACACAACCTGGGGTGACGCAATTGCAGCAAAAGATAAACCCTAGCAATTCTATAGATACTCGCTAACCATCCGCCTAACCAAAGATAGACGGATGTCCGTGAATTAATAACAACAGCTATAACGGTAATATTAACAGATCCATCCTCCTCCTCGCTTACCGACGAGGAAGCGGACGAACAACCCCCCATCCGTTGGCAGTTTTATTATCCATTCCATGAGTGTTGTACTATTTACTAGTCAGGTACTTAGTCAAATTAAAAGCGGTACTTTAGTTATTCTTGTCTATGATCGAGAAACTGTGCTCCAAGTCGTCCATAACCGCGGACACGGCTTTCAGAAAGTTTTACCCTGCAGGGGTGCACAAATGCAACACTCGATCAACCTCGGAAAAACCAAATCAAAACCAACGAGGCAGTCACGACAAAGCGATCACAGGATTCAGAAATATTTCAGGGGGCCACCCCATTAAGCTACCCGCAACGAAGCTGGCCGGCTACGAGACGGACTCAAGGTTTGTGTGGCCGGCTGTAAACGACTGGGAACCCGAAAGTGTGACTGGGCTTGTCGATACAGCGAAAACGGGTCACGGCCCTAAACAGTACAGGTGCAGTACCTCGCATAATTTAAATAAAGCAGTAAAGCATGGCATAAGTACAGGATAGTAAATAAAACCTCAAACTAGTTTGTGGCCCCAAGAAATAAGAATGAATCAAGCTCTGGCTCAGGGGGGTTCATAAGCCTCCCGGATGTGGATAGCGCGAATATTCAAGTAACAGGAATCAAGTACTCGGGGTCCTACAGGACACAAGTGAGCCTGAAAAACCAAATAGCAAATATGGCTCACCAATGCCACTTTCATTAGTTATCCCATTACTACTCAGGTTAAGTTGTTTAGGTACCTCGTTATCCATCAGACACTCACATACCCTACACATGCTGTTCTACGACTCGCATGGCTCAAACAACTCCTGTAGTAATGGCTCATGGGATGGAGGAACAAGCTTCGGTGGGGTTTAAAAATAAAGGCTATGCAATACTTGGGATTCAATCTAATGCAATCGCGACTCAATGATGCAAGAATAAGATAGAGGCAATAGGTACTATATGTATGCAAGCATGTGGTAGTGCTTGCCTGGCAGCTCAGTTGAAGCAAGGGATGGATCTGGGTAGTGCTCCTGGTTCTCTTGATATATCCCCTGCTCAGCGTCTATTCGAAGAAGAACCAAACAAACAAGGGCCAACATAAATAAAGTGCTCAATCATATGAATAAAATGCGACAAGCAAACAGTCATGCCATGATGAATGATGCACAATTTGCAGGGTAATAATGTAGCATGGCAGGGGTGAGGTGTGGAGTACAAGAAATAATCATTTTGTGGAGTTTTAATCACATTTTAGCCTCATATTAGTTGCTGTACACATTATATTTATATGATGCATGCTGCAAAACAGAACACGGAATGCATAAACAGAAAGGTCTCGTCGAGCTAATCATTTTAGACATATTATTTGTTAAATTTGGAGTTGTAAAACAAAAATTATTAATTAATTAAGGTAAAAGGGCATTTTGTTGTAATTTTAATCAACTTGGAAAATAAAGTGTCCAAAATATATTTTGAAGGGCATATTTGAAATCCTCACATTTTTATGATTTCAAAACATATATTATTTGTATTATATGAATTTATATTTGAAAGATATTTAAAAATAGATTTAAATTTGAATTTAAATTGAATTTGAAAGGATTTAAATTAAAACAGAAATAAACAGAAACTTTTTTCTACTCAGGTTAAGTTAGCCACAGACAATGACCAGTGGGTCCAGCGCTGACTCAGCAGCACAGCGCGCAGAAAAAGGATTTTACACCGCGGGTTGAGCTAGCCTCAGCGACTGACGGGTGGGGCCGGGGAACACGTGGACCCACACACGGGTGCGCCAGCGGGGACGCGACACGTGGGGCATCCGTGGGAGTGCGGGTTGAGATTTAAAAAGGCTAGGGGGTGTTCTGAGAAACGTGTAGAGGGGCTGACGGTGGGCTCGGTGGACCGCGGGTTAAGCAGAAAACAAAACGGAGGGGGTATTTGCAAAAGCAGCGCCCGTACTGTTCCTCTTCTCCGCGCTGGTAACCGATCGGTGCGCGGCTGACGCAGGCGTGGCTCGTGGGGGTTCGATCCTGGGAACTAGGGCTCGCGCGCGGAGGCGGAGCCACTGCGGTGGCCTGGGGTTGTTGCTGGGGAACGTCTGCGCGGCCAGAAAACCTTACCGCGGCACTACGGCGAGGATGCGAACGCGAGCGCGCCAGCGCAGAGAGTGCTCGACAAAAAGGCTAGCGCGTACAGAGGTGGATCGGCCAGAGGGGGTTGTCTAGGAGGTGGGTCAGCTCACCGTGAGGGCGTCGGTGGAGGTGGTTCGGGCTAGGAAGCAGGGGATCGTCGACGTGGCTCGCGGACGGTGGCTAGGGTTTGGCGTCGGTCTCGGCGGGTGCAACGGTCCTGGGGCTCCTTCTGCTCGGCTCCGTGTACAGGGTGACGTAGGGGAGCTCCACGGCCTTCCTCTACAACCAGAGCTCCGCGCCCGCCGCCGGATTCGAAGAGTTGGTGATCGGCAGCCTCGGTGGCCGACGCAGCGGGTGGGTGGTAGGAGGGGGAGGGAGAGGGTTAGGGCACGGCCCCGGGGGATCTGTGGTGGGTACGAAAAGAGAGGGAGGGGGTAGCCCGGGTTAGGGTTTTAGGGTTAGGGGAAAGAGGGTGGCTCGGGTTAGGGTTTTAGAGATAGGGGTATGGGTTTAGATTAGGTAAAGATTAGGAGAGAGGTTTAGAGAGAGAGGAGAGATGTGGTGTGGTAATCTTTTGACAAGATCAAGCATAAGCAAAACAAGCTCAAGCAAGATGTAGTCAAAAGAGAGAAGAGAAGAAAAGGTGGTGAGAGATAGAGAGAGAGGTTAGGTTTGGAGAAAGAATAAGGGAGAGGGGTATAGAGATATGGGGATGATCCACTCAAGATTCAAATAAAAACTCAAAAGAGAAGGAATGGTGATGCTTTGCATGGCCCATGCATAATATTAATGCTAGGTTTCATCTTGTGAAAACAACATAAATAGCCATAGCATTTATACATATGCATTCCAAAAATATGGAATAAGCCAAACTAGAAGAAGTGAAAGGATGCCCCATGTGGAGTAGTTGGAGATGACCATATTTGAATAAACATGGGACATGCTAGTGTGTATGTGCCACTAGATGCTTAATAGTCCCAAAAATATCCCAACATGAGCATAATTCCAAAACAACCCATATGGAAGCTAGGAAAAGGAGCACTACTCATAATGCATGCAAAGGTGGCTCCACATATCAATAATGTGAAAACAACATGATGCTAATATGAGAGCATGTGGAAATAGAATTGGATCCATCCCAACCCACATGAGCTAGAGGTAAAACCCAATAAAGTGCAAAGCTCATATTTAGTTAGATGGTGGAATTATAAGGTGGTGAAAAGAAAGGGTGGTGGAATTTAAATAAAAGATATGCCCCCAACTCAACTTGGGCATTTAAACAATATATCAATAACCAAATACAATATCAAGAGGCAAATACAATTAATGATGCATATGAGAGAAGAACCAAACAAAAAGGGTTTTATATGATGCTCAAATGCAAGGTGGCATGATGACATGAGCATGATATAATTATGATGCAACAATTATATGTAAGAAGTAGCATTTATATAGACTAGGCTAGTAGCATTGCAATTGTTAGACAATTGGGATGCTATAAAGGATTTCCTCTGCTATTGGGCCAGGCGGTACTACCGCACCTGCTATCGCTCTCCCAGTGCGCGCGTGCTCTCTACTGCCTCCCTCGGTAGTGTGGGTCGTCACTACCGGCCTGGCCCGGTAGTACCGGCCCGCCGATTGCCTTGCACGCGCGCGCCTCGCCTCCCCACTGCGCGCTAGCTTCGCCCGCCCGTGATACGTCCATAACGTATCTATAATTTTTTATGGTTTCATGCTATTATTATGTTTTTGACACTTCTTTTTATATAAAGTTCATGAGTTATTTGGACTAACCTACTAATAGTTGCAAAAGTGCACAATGTTCTTGTTTTACACTTTAATGTGTAGGAATTATCAAGAATACAAGTGGAACACTTGTTGGAGTTAAATTGGGATTTTTCTAGAAATCTGTCTTAGATCTCTTTTTGAATATGGTCACGTTTCGGATAGAAGACGACGTCAAACGGAAAACTCTTCTATTATAAAGTTGCCGGAAATTTTGCGATAATTGTTCTGGACATAAAATTTAGCTGATTCCGAGTCCGTACGGGTCCGCTAGACCCGATTTATTGCAGCCCAAGATGGGGTGGCGGGAATCCGAGAAGCTATATAAAGGGAGAAAACCTAATTCGTGCGAGAGACCTCTACCCACGAATTTGCAGCCACCAAAGCCACGTTTTTGCCTCCCCATGGATCCCATCTCCATGGGGGAGGGTTCCCAAGAAGCCATGAAGGAAGGGGGCTAAGGGGCGGTGCTCCCCCACAATACCGGCGGCGGGGAAGGAGTCCCCCGCGCCGCCGCCCTCTTTACCATCGTCACCGCCATCTCCATCACCCCTTCTAGTATGCAGTTGTTCATCCTCCCACACATCTCTGTACCATCCTATATAAATATGGTGTTTGATGATATAAGTTATAATCCTATGATCTATGTCATGTTTGTGTAGTTTCTTTGTTCTTAGATCAAATGGTTGAATGTCTTTGGTTTATTAGAGTTGTATGTTGATATGGTACAATCCTTTGGTGTCTATTATATTTGTGCGCGCATGGATTAAACACCATATAGTTTGAATTATGTGTAAGAGGAAGGGAGAAGTTCTGCCGGAGTGACAGAAACCTAAGGACACGAACCGGAACATTGCACGTATGAGAGTAAGAGGACCATTAAATTAAGGCTATGGTTGGGGAAACCTTAATGCATTGTTAGTAGTTACGGATGTTGTTAACAATCCAATCATATAGTACATGTAATTCCAAGTAGTGAAGCACATGTACATTTAGCCTCTTCCACATAAAAAACTGCATCGAAGACGATGAACCCGATTTATTCACCAATTAAACTTGGACAAAGCCACTACAATTACCACCACTATTCCACACTCATGGTTCTGTTAATTTAGTGTATTTTATTGCTGCAGCAACTAGCTTTACTTTCTTGTTATTTATTATCTTGCAAAGCTTTCTCTAGTACTCGTTTTGTTGCTCTAGTTTTATTTCCTAGATAGTGCAAACGTTTAGTGTGCGTAGAGTTGTATCAGTGGTTGATAGAACTGAAGAGAATATTTATCTACCTTTAGCTCCTTGTTGGATTCGACACTCTTACTTATCGAAAAGGCTACACACGATCCCCTATACTTGTAGGATATCAAGACCTTTTCTGGCACTGTTGTCGGGGAGCAATAGCGTGTGGGCGAATATTCTTGTGTGCACTTGTTTGTTTTATCTCTAAGTAGTTTTTACTTTCAGTTTTAAGTTGGTCTCTATCTTAGTATGGATAGGGATTGCTAATTACAAAAAATTAGTTGTACTTGTTACCTAAAAACGTTTTCAAAAAGGAAAGTGATTGGAAAGATGAGTAACGGTTCAGTGGGGGTTGACCTTGAACACTTGTGTTCATGCCTATGAAACCAAAATAAATCTTCCCATGGAAGCTTTTCAACTGAAGGAAGGAACCATTAAATATAAATTCCTATTCAAGAAAGGTATAGGATACCTTTTTCCTCTCCTATTAAAACAAAATTTGCTCTTAATGCTTCTTTAGTTGAAAATACTTGAATCTTGCTTCTTATGCCTAACTTAAAGGCGTTAAAGAAAAATACTTCTTGGGAGATAACCCAATAGTTTTCTCGAGTCTTGGAAGTTATAAATTCTGTAATAACCTCTTCTTATCCTTTTTATTTGATTTTGTGCCAAGAATAACCTCTTATGAGAGGAAAGTAAGGTTTGGGAAGTTGCTATCCCGAAATAGATTTTTACGCTCCACTATAAAAATTCTTGAACAATATCTATAAGTCGGATTGAGCTGTAATTTTCTGAATAAATCCTCCAGGTTGTTAGCTAACTTTTGTTAGTTCAACAGTTTTTGATTTGAGCAACATAAGGTCTTCGAAAAAAAATCGGTTTCTACCTACTGGTCTGTTTTGACAGATTTCTGCCATTATTTGCGTTTGCTTCTTATTGATTCCTTTTTGGGTTATTTTTGAGAAATTGAGCTTTTTGAGGGAATTGCTACAGTAGATTTTTCCTTTAGTGAAAGTTTTTCTGTTTTGAAACTAAATCCAAAGGTCTATTATCTTTTGAATGCACTAATGTTGCTAATGAAGATTGTGTAAAGTTTTGTATGAAGGAAAATTTTCAGGTGTAAGGAAAGAATGATGTAATGAGATGAAGAATGGACAAAAGCTCAAGCTTGGGGATGACACCCCGTGTCACCACAAGAAATATTCAAGAGGTACAAGCGTCAAAGCTTGGGGATGCCCAAGGCATACCCTTCTTCATCAATAAAAATCTCAGGTCTTTCTAGACACTTAGTTTTTATTATTTCATGCATTGTTGTGTTGTTCTTGGAGCGTCTTAGTTTTCATTTTTGGTTTTTGTTTGCTTAGTTTGCTTGAATAAAGTGGTTGGACCCCCGTTTTCGCTGTGTTGTTTCAAATAAGTTGATTGGTGTTGGAGAAGGAGTAGGAAGCTTCATGTTTATAAGTGGTATAAAAGGAGTTTTTTTTACTGTGGCCTAGAAATTATCATGTCATGTTCGGTGTTATTTTGACCCTATGCTTAGTGGGTATTGTTGTATCATGAGTTGTTCCAAACAATTGAGATTGCTTAATGTTTCTTGAAAGAATCATGCATTGTTTTAGCATACAAAAGCATAATATTGTTGTATTCTCCTTTGATGCTTTGTTTGGGTTGACTTGGCACATGCTCACACCATGTTATGACTATGAACCAGTCACCATAGCCTCTATGATCATTTAGTTTTTGACTTGTGGTACCACTTTATGCTTTGATTAGTAATGTTTTGTCGCTCTGCATGATTATGGCCATTATTGCTCTCTTAGTTGGTCGCTCCCAGTCTTTTGCTAGCCTCCACTTGTATTGAGTAAGCTCTACTCATGCATCCAACTCCCAATAAACCAAGTTATTCCTATGCATGGTGTGTTACACCATTCCAAGTATATTCTTGTTTTATCTACCTTCCAATTAAAAATTCATTTTGTTATGTGAAAATTAGTGATTAAAGGTCTCACAAACTTGATGGCACACTTTATTTTTCTTGCCCCTAATAAACTTGAACCATTATGTCATGTATGTTGTATATGCTTGCACTTATACGTTGGGATTAGCAAAACTGTGTTGTTATGGGGAACGCTTTCAACATCGCACTTGTACATTGTACACAGTTGTATCATGCTCTTTTGTTTATGGATGTCGGTGTGAAATAAAAGGGGAGCTTGTAAGTCCATGGAGTTATGTATGTGTGTTAGAGAAACGCCTGGGCCGCTAGCCTAAGCCATGCCTAATCATGGTGGAAACTTGCAGCATCACCATAGTGAGCAATCTATGAAGCTTTCTTCTTATAAAAAAGGAGAGACATTGAAAAGAGGAAAGAGAGAAAAAACACCATTTTTCCATGGTAAATAAGAAGATTGATGAGATGCTCATTGTCTGCTTGCCTTGTCATTTTGATATGGGACAGCTCCTATATCATGTGCAAAGGGTACCCCGTTGGCAGTTCTCTATGATACACATGTACTTACTATGACAAGAACTTACCGGTGACTAAAGTTGAGTAGCATGAGGAGCGGCCCTCGTACTCAAGGGGCATGAGATTGCCAACTTATACTTTGTCAAGCATATACTCCATAGTTTGTTCACTTTAACCTTAATCACTTCAAGATTCTTATGATAGGGGCAATGAGAGCTGAAAGCTAACACGTACCATAATTTCTAGAAGCTCTTTATGAGACTTGAAATCCCTGCTTTCCTTTATGAAGGGTCTTTCTTCCACTATTATATTGAGTCTTCACCTTCTATCCTTAGGCACAAACTAAGAGAGCATAGTTGTCATTCTTAGTTCTATGTGCATTGTCCCAAAACTTAATGATTGATTCATATTGTTGATATTGCTTGTTCTTGAACTATTTGTATCTAGTCATTCTAATGAACTTTGAAGGTGTCCTATGCATTTTTTGCTACTCCATGACGGACTAGCGTAATGCCACTATGCTATGTTTTTTATGTGAAACAAACAAATATTTTTAATGCATTGTTATTCATGATCTTTGTTTATAACCTTTTCATGTTGCAACTTGGTTGCTATGTCTTATTGTTAGAACTACATCTTTTATGCTCATGTTTAGAGTACTTTGATCCCAGCTATCCCTGCTTTGCAAATGGTTTGATCAAGATTATGATGGTTCATATCACCTAAAAAATTATATTGTTTTTATCGTTTACCTACTCAAGGACGAACATGAACTAAGCTTGGAGATGTTGATATGTCCATAACGTATCTATAATTTTTTATGGTTTCATGCTATTATTATGCTTTTGACACTTCTTTTTATATAAAGTTCATGAGTTATTTGGACTAACCTACTAATAATTGCAAAAGTGCACAATATTCTTGTTTTACACTTTGATGTGTAGAATTATCAAGAATATAAGTGGAACCCTTGTTGGAGTCAAATTGAGATTTTTCAGAAATCTGTCTCAAAACTCTTTTTGAAGATGGTCATGTTTCTGATCGAAGACAGCGTCAAACGGAAAACTCTTTTACTACAAAGTTGTAGAAAATTTCGCGACAATCGTTCTAGACATAAAATTAAGCTGATTCCTAGTCCGGAGGGGCCCGCTAGGCCTGATTTACTGTAGCCCAAGATGGGGTGACGGGAATCCGAGAAGCTATATAAAGGGAGGAAACCTAATTCGTGGGAGAGACCTCCACCCACAAATTTGCAGCCACCAAAGCCACGTTTTTTCCTCCCCATGGATCCCATCTCCATGGGGGAGGGCTCCCAAGAATCCAAAAGGAAGGGGACTAAGGGGCGGTGCACCTGCACGATACCGGCGGCAGGGAAGGAGTCCCCCCGCGCCGTCGCCCTCTTCACCAACTTTACCTCCATCTCCATCACCTAATCCTCCTAGTATTTAGTTGTTCATCCTACCACACACCTCTATACCGTCATATGTAAACATGGTGTTTGATGCTATAAGTTATAATCCTATGATCTATATCATGTTTGTGTAGTTTCTTTGTTCTTAGATCGAATGGTTGAATGTCTTTGGATCATTAGACTTGTATGTTTACATGGTACAATCCTTTGGTGTCCATTATATTTGTGCGCGCATGGATTAAACATCATAGGGTTTGTAGTATGTGTAAGAGGAAGGGAGAAGTTCTGCCGGAGTGACAGAAACCTAAGGACGCGAACCGGAACGTTGCACGTATGGGAGTAAGGGGACCATTAACTTAAGGCTATGGTTGGGGAAACCTTAATGCATTGTTAGTAGTTACGGATGTTGTTAACACTCCAATCATATAGTACATGTAATTCCAAGTAGTTAAGCACATGTACATTTAGCCTCTCCCACATAGAAAACTGCATCAAAGACGATGAACCCGATTTATTCGCTAATTAAACTTGGACAAAGCCACCACAGTTACCACCACTATTCCACACTCATGGTTCTGTTAGTTTAGAGTATTTTATTGCTGCAGCAACTAGCTTTACTTTCTTGTTATTTATTATCTTGCAAAGCTTTCTCTAGTACTCGTTTTGTTGCTCTAGTTTTATTTCCTAGATAGTGCAAACGTTTAGTGTGCATAAAGTTGTATCAGTGGTTGATATAACTCAAGAGAATATTTATCCTACATTTAGCTGCTCGTTGGGTTCGACACTCTTACTTATTGAAAAAGCTACGCACGATCCCCTATGCTTGTGGGATATCAGCCCGCGCGCCGCTCTGACTCCCACTCGCCTCGCACGCCAATCCGCTTGGGCCGGCCCATCTCGTCGCCGCCTCATGCTGCTCCCGCGTGTGCTGCCACGTGCTCCTGCTTGCATCTCACGTGTGCACCCTCCCGCTGGCTTCGCTCACTGTCGTGTGCTGCTCGTTCGATCCCCCGTGCGTTGACTTCCCTTGCAGCGAGATGTGCTGCTAGGTTGTGTGATGTAGTACCGGCCCAGTCCGGTACTATCGTCCCACCCAAGCAAAACAGCCCCAGCGGGCAGAATTTGTCCTCCCCTTTAAATATCATTTTTCCTCTTTTATTTTGTGTGGCTTCTTCTTCCTCCTTTTGTCTAAGCTTTGCCCCCATTTTATCTACCATCTAAAAGCTTGATTAATCTCTTCCCCTCCAATGATTCTTGCCCATATTTGAGTGGAAGAGGGAGGAGATCCAGATCTACATTTTGACCAATCCATTTCATCTCTTTGTGAGTGAATCCTTTGGGATCTAGATCTTGTGGGATTTTGTGTTTCTCTTTGATTCCTCCTCTATTGTTCCCCCCAATAGCTTTAGTAGCTTTGTTGGAACTTGAGAGTGGGGGATTGGAGAATCTTTGTGGTGTTCTTGCCATTTGAATTTGGTGCATCGGTTTGAGTTCTCGGTGAGGATTCGATTGAGTGAAAGTTGAGAAGCTTTTTACTCTTGGGTTCTTGGAATCCTAGACGGTTTGGTTGTTTTGCAAGGTTGTGGATTACTTGGGGCCTCCAATTAATTTGTGGAGCTTTCCCCAAGCTTGTTTGCTGGGAGCCTCCAATTGAGTTGTGAAGAAGTGCCCCAACCTTGTGACAGGTTCGGATTACCACCGACAAGTGCACCGGTAGTGGAAGTGTGGATCGATCATGTTGGGGTGATCACCGGAGAACAAGGGAGGTCTTTTGTGGCATTGGTGGTTCGATACCACCCCCTCTACAAATGAGATGTACTCCATGTTGGGAGGAACTCGGTCAAATAGTGTCGTCTCTGCGTGCCTCGGTTATCTCTATATCCGAGCTATACTTATGCACCTTACTTTGTGATAGCCTTCATGCTTGAAGTATATATCTTGCTATCACATAGTTGCTTGTATTGCTTAGCATAAGTTATTGGTACAAATAGGTGAACCCTAGTTGTTCTAGGTTTTGTGCTTAACAAAGTAAACGCTAGTTTAATTACGCCTTTGTTGAGCCAATCTCGGAAAAGTTTTAAACCGCATATTCACCCCCTCTAGGCGGCATCTGTATACTTTTAGGTGGGCTCGGCTTTGATGACTTGCGGGCACGGTTTCTGGATTGGCGTACTTTGTCTGAAAACCCTGAATCGACTTCGGTAGTTTCCGGCAATGGAAGCTTTGGTTGTTGTGGAGTTCCTCTCACCTCCTTGGAGGCATCGCTATGGAGTTCCTCTCCTTCTGTGTCGGGTTTGTTCGTTGGGTCGGCATTTCCCCATTTTACGTCTTGGCTAGGTGGTGCGCCTCCCTAGGGCCGGTGAGGATATCAGAGCGGCGGTTCCAGATGTTTGCCTCTGCCGTGTTGCATCGAGGTGTGTGAGTGTCAGCTTTGGTCGCTAGGGAGTGATGGCGCTGCGTTAACGTGGGAGCGCTTCATCGGGAAACCCCAAGAGCAAGGTGTGATGCAGCACAGCAGCAAGTCTTCCCTCAGTAATAAACTAAGGTTATCGAACCAGTAGGAGGAAGGAAACGTCTCAAAGATGTTGCAAGCAACTTGGAAACCTGCACAACACAAACTCAAGACTTTGCCCCAATGAACAGTGAGGTTGTTAATCTCACCGGTTGCTGTAACAAAGGATTAACTGTATGGTGTGGAAGGTGAAAGTGGTTTGCAGAAAGTAAACATTAACAGTGGAAGATGTATCAATGGTAAAGATTGGACCGGGGTCCATAGTTCACTAGAGGTGTTCTCCTTAGATAAAAAACATGGCATGCTGGGTAAACAAATTACAGCAGGGCAATTGACAGGACTGAGCAAAGCATAACAATGCAATACTAGACATAAAGATTCTATGAGATTCGACTGGGAAATACAACAAGATACATAGACCGCCATCCAACTGCATCTATGACTAGAAGTCCACCTTTGGGTTATCATCCGAACCCCCTCCAGTATTAAGTTGCAAGCAACGGACAACTGCTTTAAGCAAAGTGTGTAAGGTAAACAATCCACTTGTTCCATGAATAAGAGACCGTTGTTTTCTCCCTAGTGGCAACAACACATCTACAACCTTAGAGATTTATGTCACTTCCCTTGATTAAATAGAGGCATGAACCCACTATCGAGCATAAATACCCCCTCTTGGAGTCACTAGCATCTACTTAGCCAAGATAGCTACTAACAATGGAGAGCATACAAGATCACAAACAACACA
This sequence comes from Avena sativa, assembly GCA_916181665.1. Taxonomy (NCBI): domain Eukaryota; kingdom Viridiplantae; phylum Streptophyta; class Magnoliopsida; order Poales; family Poaceae; genus Avena; species Avena sativa. The sequence goes on from OV702294.1 coordinate 98,193,974, forward strand.
GACATGATAGAATCAATAAGACAAAACCATTAATAATCTGACATAGTAATATAAACATCCATCAGATCCCCGCAAACACATCATGAATGATTACAAATAGATGAGAATTTGATCATGAACGGAGCTCACAAGATCTAGACATGAAAGCGCAAGGGAGGAGACACAACCATCTAGCTACTACATGGACCCGTAGTCTAAGGTGGAAGTACTCACGCTTCATACCGGAAGCTGGCATGATGAAGAAGAAGGCCTCCGGGATGATCTCCCCTCCGGTAGGGTGCCAGGAAGAGCTTCAGATCCCCCCAATATAGGGACGATGGTGGCGTCGGCTACATACGGTTTCGTGGAATATTGATCGGGGTACTTAGGGTTTAGGCATCCGAGGAATTCTTATAGGCGAAGAGGCAAGGCTGGGAGGCGGCCATGGGGCCCACACCCTGCCTAGGCGTGACCTAGGGTGGGCCCGTGCCTGGGGGGTGCGGACGCCATGTGGCTCCCCTCCGTCTCTCCTCTCGACTCCGTGTTCTCCTCGATAAAATATTGACTTTGGCTTCTGTCCCGTCCAATTCCGAGAATATTTCCTTACTAGCTTTTCTAGAACCAAAAACAACAGAAAACAGGCAAGTGGTACTGTGGCAACTTGTTAATAGGTTAGTACCAGAAAACATATAAAAAGAACCTCAAAGTGTGGACAAATCAAAGCAAAGTAGATACTAAACAAGCATGGAACATAAAAAATTATAGATACATTTCCAACGTATCAAGCATCCCCAAGCTTAACTCCTGCCCGTCCTCGAGTAGGTAAGTGATAAAAGAATAATTTTTTAGGTGACATGCACCATAAAAACCAAGATCAAACCATTTGCAAGCATTAAAAGCTGGGATCAAAGAACTCTAAACATGAGCATGAAAGATGTAGTTCTAACAGTAAGACAAAGTAACTATGCATGCAACATGAAAGGATACAAACAAAGATCATGAATAACATGCATTGAAAAACGTTTGTTTGTTTCACATACAGAAAACATAGCATAGTGGCAATCAGCTTGTCCCTCATAGAGTAGCAAATAGATGCATAGGACACCTTCAAAGTTCATAAGAGTGACTAGATACAAATAGCACAATATCAAGTAATATCAACAATATGAATCAATCAATAAGTTTTGAGACAATTCACATAGAACTAAGAATGGCAACTATGCTCTCTTAACTGGTGCCTAAAGGTAGAAGGTGGATACTCAAAATATAATAGTGGAAGAAAGGCCCTTCATAAAGGGAAGCAGGGATTTCATGTCTCAAAAAAAGCTTCCAAAAATTATGGTACTTGTTAGCTTTCAGCTCTCATTGCCCCTATCATAAGCATCTTGAATTGATTAAGGTTAAAGTGAACAAACTATGGAGTATATGCTTGATTAAGCATAAGTTGGCAATCTCATGTCCCTTTAATATGAGGGTCGCACCTCATGCTACTCAACTTTAGTCACCTGTAAGTTCTTGTCATAGTAAGTACATGCGTATCATAGAGAACCGCCAACGGGGTACCCCTTGCACATGGTACAGGAGCTATCCCATAACCAAAATGACAATGCAAGCAGACAATGAGCATCTCAGCAATCTTTTTATTTGTTATTTTCATAGGTTTTTATTGATGATGTTTCATAGATTGCTCATTATGGTGATGCAGCAAGTTTACACCATGATTATGCATGGCTTAGGCTAGCGGCCCAGGCGTTTATCTAACACAAAATACATAAATCCATGGACTTACAAGCTCCCTTTCTATTTCACACCGACGACATCCATATACAAAAGAGCATGATATCAACTATGTACAAAGTACAAGTGCGATGTTGAAAACGTTCCCCATGAAAGTATGGTTATGCTAATTCTAACGTATAAGTGCAAGCATATACAACATAGATGACAAAATGGTTCAAGTTTATTAGGGGCAAGAAATATAAGGTGTGCCATCAAGTTTGTGAGAGCTTTAATCACTAAGTTTTCACATAACAAAATATTTTTTAATTGGAAAATAGATGAAAACAAGAATATACTTGGAATGGTGTAACACACCATGCATAGGAGTTTATAGTGGACACTTTGGAATAACTTGGTTTCTTGGGAGTTGGAAGCATGAGTAGAGATTACTCATACAAGTGGAGGCTACCACAAGACTGAGAGCAGCCAACTAAGAGAGCAATAATGGCCATAATCATGCGAAGCGACAAAACATTACTAATCAAAGCATAGAGTGGTACTACAAGTCAAGGACTAAATGATCATAGAGGCTATGGTGACTTGTTCATAGTCATAACATGGTGTGAGAATGTGCCAAGTCAACCCAAACAAAGCATCAAACAAGAATACCACAACACTATGCTTTTGTATGCTAAAACATCGCATGATTCTTTCAAGGCACACTAAGCAATTCTAATTGTTTGGAACAAATCATGCTACAACAATAATCACTAAGCATAAGGTCAAAACAACACCTAGCATGGCATGCTAAAGTCTAAGTCACAGTCAAAGCAATCTCCTCTTGCACTATTCAAGCAAGAACTTTCCACTCCTTTCCAACACCAATCAACTTATTTGAAACAACACAGAGATAAAGGGGGTCCAAACTACTTTATTCAAGCAAACTAAGCAAAGCAAACGAAAACTAAGATGCTCCAAGAACAACATAACAGTGCATGAATCAATAAAAACGAAGTGTCTAGAAAGACATGAGCTTTTTATTGATGAAGAAGGGGATGCCTTGGGCGAATCATTAGTCCTACCTTCTCACCAAAGGAATTTGGATTTGAAGAAACGAGCGCTAGTACATCTTGGATTTACACCGTCATATCTGAAATATTGCGGTGCAAAATTCTCCGGCTATGGTGGATGAAAATAGGTGAGGTTTGTCGGGATCGAAAGATTTCGACGAGATCTACAACTTTCGTTTTTTGGCCGAAGGCAAACGACAAAGTCTAGATGGGTTAATAAGCGAAATAAGATTCGGGCATTTGTAGATTCGGGATTTCGAGAAGAGAAACTCGTACAGCTGTGGCTCCACGAGTTTATATGGAGATTTAGGATGGTGTAAAGATAGGTCTTGAAGTAGGGAATAAGTAGAAACAAACGGAAGTCAATTCGGGAGTTATAGATAAAAAGATATAAGAGTTTGAATAGAGATAGGTTTAGAAAACTGATGTTTGCACGCTTTTTAAAGCAACTGGACAACAACCGGTGCCTCTCCTGTACGCGCGTCCTGGCCGGTTCGGTCCGGTGGGCCGGCCCGTTAGTTTTTTTCCTTTTTTATTTTCTATTTACTTGTTTCCTTCATATCTTTTGCATACGAACTCCAAATGACATGATTCTTGTTTCTAAAATTTTCTAAAATCGAATAGATCATTATAGGATCATAATTATAATATTTTTACTAGTTTGCAAGTGGTGGATTTATAAATACTTGTATATTTCATTTTATTTATATCTTTATGTGTTTGTATTTATTCCATAACTTTTTCATAATAGCTTCAAATGAGCTCAATTTTGTTTCTAAAATTTTGTAATATTAATTTGATCTTTTTAGGCTATAATTATCAATAATCACTGCCTTAGCAACAGTGGGTTTTATAAAGCCAATTTAATTCTCTTTAGGAACAAAGTGGCACATACTATTTAGGGTTTTAGTCCTTTATTTATATTTAGGGATTTTTCTTGATGCAAATATGCAATGCAATGCTCGTAAATGTCATGCAAATGCAATTTTTTTTCTAGTCCCAATTTCCAAAATCTTGGGATGTGACAGGCTAACCCCCTTAAGATGAATCTCGTCCCGAGATTCAGAATGGCTAGCAAGGGTATGGGTGTTGATGTCGAGGCTAACCCCCTTAAGAAAATTAAACTTGCATCTCGAAGGATAGTTGATAAGCTATATCTTGTTCTTCCTCCCTCTAGGATTGTGAGTGTAGTATCAAGTTGTGCACCAACAATTCAAGCTTCTTATTTAACCATTCAGTCTATGTCTACTATTACTACTATGTCATGTGAATCCAATATAATCTAGCTAGTGGGAATTTTTTATGTGCTCCAATCTCTATGGTTTAAGCTCAATGCCGGCTCTTCGCTATGGTTGAAAGGCACTCGAGATTCGCAAAGCCAACAGTACAAGAGCGAATAACAAGAGTAGTAGGAAAGGTGATCAATCCATCCTACACCCAAATCATTATCCTGTATGAGGATAGGTGAATCACGTTTTTTCTATCACTCGGGCTTCCTCATTTGCCTTGAAGAATGTTTCCATGGGCACGAACTAATGCTCTATGTAGACTCCCATGTATTCAATCAACAAAGCTACTACTAAAACTAAATTATCGATACTTCAACTTTCAGGTTGCGTAATCTACTACATAACATCATTTCAACACTTCATACTCCCACATCTCTTTTTTTCCATTAGATAAAGCATTCTCCTTCCTAAATGCATTGTGTTGTCGAACCTTCCACTTAACACATCATTATATCTCCAAGGGTTCAAGATAGGGAAGAATAGATTCTATAGGAAAGAAACGACTAAGAAAAATAATCCTACCCATAACTATATGAAGCAATCAATGTCACAAGTCACAAACAAGGAAACAATCATAGGCGATCAACACACAATCAAACACTTGTATAATAATGTTACAGGGGTCTAAATATAGCAGTATATAACCACAAAATAGTTTGAAAGCATTGGGAACAATACTAGAGTAAAACATAGCAACATATAAGCAAAAAACAAAATCTGTCAAAACGGTACAGCAGACTTCATGAATTTTTCTGACCGACTTAAACTCGTCAGGAATTTTAGCCATTTTTTGTGCATATACTACAGGTAATTACGCTCCAAATCCTATTTTTTATATGTTTCCAAGTTACCAATAAAATATGAAAAATCGCGTGGTACAACAGGTCAGGCAGAAAACTGCAGCAGTAATCCCACGAAATTCAATCAATTCACACCATTAAAATAATTTTAAAACCACACGAAAACTCCAGCAACTTTAGAGTTTCAAAATAACTGATCCTAAATAAGACATCACACAATATGGTTCAGTATAAACAAGCAAGCAATATATATTGTCATACCTCATCAGTTGGTAAGATCAATATGCTAACACGATGGCGATGATCTTCTATAGAGATTAAATATGGTGGTCCATCTACTCAAACTTGGTGAGATATTCATACGTATCATCTTATTTTTTATTTTACTTATCTAACTCTCATATAGATATCAAAAGAATGGACAACTATAAATGTTTGAATAGGAGAGGTTCTAGAAAAGATAGATAAGGAATATAAGAACTCTAATAAGTAGAAAATATGATTGTTCTCCTCATAGAGGTCTTCTATTACTAATCCATTTCTAAGGTCACGGTCCTACAGTCAACACACAGCTCTGATACCATCTTGTAACACCCTCGCCTGATAAGGCTGAGTTCATGTGTATAGTGCCAATCCCTGGATCGGTTCACTGGCACACACAGTATAAAATGATACCAAATATAACTGTGCATTATAAATACAACGAATATGATCCAGAATTTACATTATTTATTCAAGTACATAGCAGAAACGAAAATACAAGGTAGATCTCCATCCTTCAAATGTGCTACAGGCGAACAATTGTTGAGTGGAGTCTCGCGACCTATGAACGATCACTCAGATACGATATAACCTGCAACATAAATTGTAGCAGCCCCGAAGGGTCAATACATGGAATGTATGGCAAGTAGGCTAAAGTGGTTAACAACAGATCTATCAACTACATGCTTATTTGGCCAAGTGGAGTTCAAGCTCATTTGCATAAAGCAACAGTTTTATCCTAACATTTGTAACAAAGTAGTTTTCCAATACGATAAATAGGACACTCTGGTTCACTCCCAGGTGCTCCTACCCAATTATGTTCAACCCACAAGTTTTAAGTAATTAAGAAATAAGGATGAGTGAGAAATATCATAGCATCAGTATCAGGTCGCTCAAATTGTCCATAACCGGGGACACGACTAAGTACTTAGTTTAGACACCCTGTAGGGATTTGTACACTTTACCCATGTGACTTGGCCAATCTAGCTCGGACCACCACACTCATATTGTGTGATGATAGGGAGAAGTCCAAGACGAGACCATTCGGGAAGAGCTTCCCAAACCCATCCATGCACCGTACCAACCTACACTATTCTATATATCTGGCTACGTAGGGTTCGGGTCGCCACAACCTACTAAGTCCAGCCAACCGCCCATTCCATTATTGGCACATGGTTGCACACGAAAGCTTCCAAACAAAGAAACCAATCCTTTCTCAATACCCTGGGCGGCATTCCCCACCAATATCCACACTCGATGACCCAATCAAAGCCATTCTGCCCAGGTGGTTCATTAAAATCATGTTGGTTTGTCATTTAGCAAAATATAATCCTTTCAAAACATATAAATTTTCATGGTATGATTCCCTTCCTCGTCTAAATAGCATAGCTAAGCAATCTACCAATACGATGGCTCATAAACAAGGATTGCTAGGGAATAATATAGGACATAGCATAGCATATACACATAAATTCCTACATATGCACTTCTACAAAAACATCTACAATGCATAAGAAAACAGTAGGACATTTATGACCAAGATAGCACCACTTGCCTTTGTTGTAGATGTAGTCGATTAGATAATCCTTACAATCCTCATAGATATAATGGTTGCACTTGTCATAACCACAATACTTGCAATCATAGTAGTTGCAATCACATATGTTGTACTCCTCGCAATCTATCGATCAAACAATTGCATACAACATAAACAATAGCACATAGAGATCAAACAAATACAACAAATGCATGCATGACAATTTAATAAGTCACAATGGTTGTTATTTCAGTTCTCTAAACAATACTGAAGTATATGATGCATGAAAGAGACCAATTAATGCAATGGAGTACTTGTTATTAATAATTACTTGCCAATATAGGGGTTTTAATAGTTCTGTTGTAACACCTGTTCTAACTGTTGAATTAAATTTGTTTCTTGGGTTCACTGGATAGAGGATGTTAATACGAACCAGTAGGCGTTGGATTCAACCTAATCAGAGTTATAGATCTTTTTGTATGATTTAAATAGTGTTCAATGGGTTTTAAATGATTCATATAGTTTCTGCTTCCTAAAAATCAGACTAAAATTATATCTATAATCTCCACGGAATTGTGATTCCAGGGACATATTATTTGTAATTTTCTGAGCAGTATTCGAATTACTATGATTTTAATACTCTAAATAAGCCATTAAACTATTTATTTAATTGCTGCGAAAGCTTACAGTATTTTCCTAAACCATTTGCATATTGATGATCTACATGGAACCAGCTTACCATCAGTATATCATTTATATTTTTTGTGACAAGCAATTAATTTACTATGAATTTAATGATTTATAAAGCCATTAAAACTAATTAAATTTATACGGGGTAAATAGTCCGCAAAAGCTGTATCCAACTAGATATTATTAATCTACATTATAGTAGCTTCAATTTGATATATTGTTCATATTTTTCGGAGTTACAGATAATTTCCTATGAATTTATTAACCTAAAAGACCATTAAAACTAATTAGGTTACTGCAGTAAATGCATACTGTAAAGGTTGAATATAATGTCATATTAATATTCTACACATTTTTCTAAATCCATTGATATATTATTTGCTATTTTTGGATCTACGAATCTTTTTATATAATTTTTGCAAGTTTGCACAATTTTCTGCAAATTAAATTCAATTTCAAATCTACAGGGAATATTCCCTGCGAATATTTTATGCTGACTGGGACGCGGGGCTGACCTGGCATTGACACATGGCGAGATCCGGTTGGCTCGTACCCCTTCGCGGAATCAATCTAATCCTGGCCATTGGGATGAGATCCAGTGGTCAGGAGAAGAGATTGACCTGATTTTGGCTCAGAATAGACATGAAATAGATCTGTTTTAGAGAGACAAATCCGTAGGTCAAATTGAGAAACTTACAACATGAAAGTTGTGGGAAATCATTAGTCCTACCTTCTCACCAAAGAAATTTGGATTTGAAGAAACGAGCGCGAGTACATCTTGGATTTATACCATCATATCTGAAATATTGTGGTGCGAAATTCTCTGGCTCTGGTGGATGAAAATAGGTGAGGTTTGTCGGGATCGAAAGATTTTGACGAGATCTACAACTTTCATTTTTTGGCCGAAGGCAAACGACGAAGTCTAGATGGGTTAATAAGCGAAATAAGATTCGGGCATGTGTAGATTCGGGATTTCGAGAAGGGAAACTCGTACAGCTGTGGCTCCACGAGTTTATATGGAGATTTAGGATGGTGTAAAGATAGGTCTTAAAGTAGGGAACAAGTAGAAACAAAAGAAAGTCGATTCGAAGTTGTAGATAAAAAGATATGCGAGTTTGAATAGAGGTAGGTTTAGAAAACTGATGTTTGCACGCCTTTTAAAGCAACTGGACAACAATCGGTGCCTCTCATGTACGCGCGTCGTGGCCCGTTCGGTCCGGTGGGCCGGACCGTTAGTTTTTTTTCCTTTTTTTATTTTCTATTTACTTGTTTCCTTCATATCTTTTGCATACGAACTCCAAATGACATGATTCTTGTTTCTAAAATTTTCTAAAATCGAATGGATCATTGTAGTATCATAATTATAATATTTTTACTAGTTTGCAAGTGGTGGATTTATAAATCCTTGTATATTTCATTTTATTTATATCTTCAAATGAGCTCAATTTTGTTTCTAAAATTTTGTAATATTAATTTGATCTTTTTAGGCTATAATTATCAATAATCGCTGCCTTAGCAATAGTGGGTTTTATAAAGCCAATTTAATTCTCTTTAGGAACAAAGTGGCACATACTATTTAGGGTTTTAGTCCTTTATTTATATTTAGGGATTTTTCTTGATGCAAATATGCAATGCAATGCTCGTGAATGTCATGCAAAAGCAATTTTTTTCTAGTCCCAATTTCCAAAATCTTGGGATGTGACAAAACTCCTTCAAAAAGCTCAATTTCCCAAAAAGAACCCAAAAAGGAATCAATAAGAAGCAAATGCAAATAATGGCAGAAATCTGTCAAAACAGACTAGCGGGTAGAAACCGATTTTTTCGAAGACCTTATGTTGCTCAAATAAAATAGTGCTAAACTAACGAAAGTTAGCTAACATACTGGGGGATTTAATCGTAAATTTTCAGCTCAATCTGACTTACAGAGACTCCTCATGAATTTTTATGGTGAAGGACAGAAATCTATTTCAGGGCAGCAACTCCCCAAATCTTACTTCCCTCTCATTAGAGGTCATTCTTGGCACAAAAAGCAATAAAAATGATAAGGAGAGGTCATTACTGAAGTAATAACTTCCAAGACTCAAGAAAACTCTTGGGTTATCTCCCAACAAGTACTTTTCTTTAACGCCTTTAAGTTTGGCACAAGAAGCAAGAAATCAAGTATTTTCAAATGAAGAAGCATTAACATCAAACCTTGCTTTCAAAGGAGGAGAAAAAATCAAATTCTCTCTCTTCATAGGGAAGTGTTCAATACCTTTCTTGAATGTAAATTGATATTTAATGGTGCCTTCTTTCATATCAATGATGGCACCAACTGTTCTAAGAAAAGGTCTTCCCAAAGTAATAGGATAAGAAGCATTGTATTCAACATCCAAAACATAGAAATCAACAGGGACATAAGCATTGTTAACCAAAATGAGAACATCATTAAAACTCCCCATGAGTTTCTTCTTATCATTATCATTAAGTGCGACATCCAAATAACAATCTTCTAAAGGTGGCAAATCAAGCATTTCATAAATCTTCCTAGGCATAATAGAGACACTAGAACCAAGGTCACATGAAGCTTTGAGATCAAAGGCATTCACTTGCATATTAATAATGGGTTCCCAACTATCTTCTACTTTCCTAGGAATAGAAGCTTTGTGTTTCAACTTCTCTTCTTTAATCTTAACAAGAGCATCTGTAATGTGATTGGTGAAAGAAACATGCATATCACTAGCATCAGGACTTCTAGAAAGCTTTTGCAGGAACATAATCACTTCAGAAATATTGCAACCATCAAGATCAAAATCAAATTTAGCATCACTAGTAGTAGGCTCATTGGTCTTAGGCATTGTAGGAGAAGGAAAAGGGACTTCTTGTGGTTTAGTGGCATCCATATTGGTGGTGATGGTGCACACACTATTGTTTCTATCAATTTCAGCTTCCCTTTCCCACTTAGCATGAAGTTGGGCTAACAGTCTAACATTCTCATCAGTAGTAACTTGTATGGAATGAGTAGAAGCAAAGGTACTTTCCATGGTTTCAGGTTTAGCAGCCATTTTATTAATTAAAGAGGACTGTGCTTCAGACAAAGAGGAAATATTTTTCTCAGCACTCAAATTTTTTGACTATAAACTAGGAATTTCTCTATTCAAATTCTCAAGTTGATGACTAATATTTTTCAGGATAACAGATTGTTCTTCCATAGTTTTTAGTGAATATCTTGTTTTGCTCAAATTGCATTTGCATGAAGTTCTTAGTGGATCTTTCAAATTCTAGAATCCTATCTTCACTAGGCATTTCAGATCTACCATGATAAGTATTTCCATTATTAGGAGGGTAAGGCCTATAATTGTTGTTACCACCAAAATTATTCCTATAGGAATTGTTGTTTCTAATGAAGTTCACATCAACTTGTTCTTCTTGAGAAACCAAAGAGGTTAAGGGAACATTATTAGGATCTAAAGGAGCTTTCCCATTAACAAGCATATCCATGATAACATCAATCTTATCACTCAAATAGGAGGTTTCTTTAACATAATTTACCTTCTTACCATGTGGAGCTCTCTCAGTATGCCATTTGGAGTAATTAACCATCATATTATCAAGGAGTTTTTTTGCAGCACCCAAAGTGATGGTCATAAAGGTGAAGGAAATATGCCCTATAGGTAATCATAGAGATGATCATATTTCTTATGTATCCATGAGTTATTGTAATGTTCCTTGAATATCCATATCAGGAAACTTGTATTGATTGGCAATTATGTGAATTGTTTGTGAATCTCTTTACTTGTATGGTTATTCAATAGTTGTCCCTAGTCGGAGTTCATGTGAGGACACATGTGAATATTAGACTAGCACATTGATTGGTTGATGACTATGTTTCGCAAGTCATAGACATGGAGATGTCAAACCAATGACGTGGACACATGTTATGAACATGGGGTTGGACTGACCCAACCTGAGACTAGCAATTAGTTGCAGCTCTCTCTCTCTCTACACATCGTGTATGTTTTGTCCTTAGACCTGAGATTGTCGCATGTACTTGAGATGTGGATCGACCTACTTTGGGGCTATCAAATGTTGCACCGTAACTAGGTAGTTATAAAGGTAGCTTTCGGGTTTGTCCTGAAGCATGCTGCAAGGCATGGTCAATCAAGATGGGATTTGCCCCTCTCTACTTGAGAGAGATATCTCTGGGACCCTCGAGTGATCGGATCCAGAAATGCATGGCCGTGCTACATATGGTTAAGAGTTAACCTAGTAAAGGGATTTCGAATCACGGTATCGAGAAAGGGAGGTCAGCTTGGAGCTAGACCGAATATCGTGAGGCAAAGGGAAAGACATGTACTAAACCTTGTGATGGTTCGTCCGATTTGATCTTTGTATGCGTTTAGGAGTTGGCACGTCTTGCTAGAGGCCGCTACCAACTATTGCTAGAATAAGTGTATTCGTGTCATGTCTATACGCATATGAACCTATAGGGTCACACACTTAAGGGGCTGGAAGCCTAATGAGGATTGGATCCGAATTAGACCAGGCTTAGGCTACTAATGGGATGCTAATGTAGAAGCCCATGAGGGACGCCTATATAAAGAGAGGGTGGGGCAAGCTGACCAGGGTTAGACCATTCCACCCAGCCGCCACTCCTCACGCCTGTGTTGCACGCGCGGACCTAGCAGTCCGGCGTCTGACGCTTCCATACTGTACGTGTGGATACCTCGGAGGCGCTGCATCTGTAGAGCTGGGACGAGCCGCGCAAGGGGATCTGCTCGTGGGACGAGAACAAGGAGTCGTAGATCGTCTACACTGCCTCGACGCGCTTCATCAAGTTCCGCAACTGCGCGTCTAGTGGTAATCCCATGATTTATGACAACAGTAATCCTGGTTTAAGCGGTAGAAAATTTTGATTTCAACTAGTGTAGCCTACCCGTATCCCTTCAGTGGTATCAGAGCCGATGATGTTCAGTTATAGGTTCGGGATGTTTGCATATGGTGATATGCAGATTGATATGAATGATATGATCGTTTATATTGCGGTGGTTCAAGATTGATCTATGATCTTGCTTTCCGTGATCGTGATTCTGAGGTCATCGAACGACTTACCCCTACCAGTAGGCTTCCACCATCAGGGTAGACAGTGACACATAAATCCTGTTGAATCACGCGAAGATCAATATGATTGATCGAAACGGAACCTAGATCTAAAATCGATGTACCGTGATCAAAGGAGTTTGATTGAATCAGAACAATAGTCGGTTTATGGTAAATTTGATTTGCCGATCAAAATCCTTAAAGAAAATTGCCGATTAATACCGCGAGGGGTGCTGCCCCTTCGAACCCCGCAGGGGGAGACCCCCTAGACCCCCTAGTCGTAGCCCCTTTTGTATCTCGTTAAGGTAACTAGGTGCTGCGAGTTCACATATCCGGTAGAATATGATTCTATGCAAAACTTGTTTTTGCAGGATGTATGTGATCAGTATGGCCCATATATGTATGTGATGCATGTATGAAATTTTTCATGACCTGCGTGTCGTGAGTAGGGCAACACAGCTGGAGCCATATGTGTTGTCAATTATTGTAATGGCCTGCGTGACAACTTGTGATGGTCCCAATACTATGTAATTTTGATTACTAGCTGTAATTTTGATTACTGCGTGTTGTGTGTGTCGTCTTCATGACGGCGTGGATTTGCACCGTGGCGTCTGTGCCACGGGACATTGTAAAACTTGGCCTCTTGGCCCTTCTTCTATGAAAACGATACGTCTCCCAGGACGTATCCTTGAAAAAAGGAGTAATATCTTGTATTAGTTCTTGGAGGACTCATCACTTGAAGGATGGCTCACATGGAACATGTGATGGAGATCATCATGGTGGATAGGTTTTATGGCGATGGAGATCACCATGAGAAAATGGGCCATACTGTGTCACAACCATGTGAATGTTATTCTTATGTGTTTTACTACTATGCATGCTTAGATGATAGAAGTAGAACGATCCCTCACAAAGTTTAAGTTAAACCATGCCCTCCCAACCAAACCTTGCACCATCCTATGCCCTGTACAATTGTTGGTGGGCCTATGAAATTAGGGTGCCGCGGTTTTCCTTGACTGTATGGGTTTGTATCGGATACCTACACGCATAAGGGTTGGTGAGCTTAACAAGGTCATCTTAACAGTTAAGGACCTTGGGGCATAAAGGTTGGGCGCCTAGTTTTGACATAGAGATGCCACCCAACAACAAGAGTCATATGTGATATGATTAGCAAGTGTTGCTTACCGATTTACCTTGTCTTCTAGCAGTGATGCTAGAGCTCACTAGTCGACTTGTTAATTGTGGATCTTGAATCACTTAGTATCAATCGAGGGATATTGATTTAAGTGGGAGTATATATACTATTAAATTTTTTAATATGTTTTACTCTTTCATGGTTACATGGCTTAGTATTTTGCATGTTTTCTCTTGTAGATCAATGGCACCGAACACTGCATCACCTTTTTCTTTGCGTTCGATTCTTGACAAAGATAAACTAAATGGAACAAACTATACGGACTGGGTCCATAACCTGAGAATTGTTCTCAGGTCTGATAAAAAGGAAACGGTTCTGGATACCCCAATCCCCGATGAACCTGCTGATAATGCAACTGCTGCTCTTAAGAATGCTTACAAGAGAGCATGTCATGATTCTCTTGACGTTAGCTGTCTTATGCTTACATGCATGGAACCTGAACTCCAAAAGAAGTTTGAGGATCAGGATGCATACGATATGATCGTGGCGCTTAAGGACATGTTCCAAGATCAGGAAAGGACTGAGAGGTACAATGTTGCCAAGTCCTTTGTGGAATGCAAGCTGGCAGAGGGAGCAGATGTAGGCCCCCATGTGATCAAAATGGTTGGTTATAGTCAGACTTTGGAAAAGCTTGGTTTTCCACTAGGCCAAGAGTTGGCTACTGACTTCATTTTGGTGTCTCTTCTATCTAGCTATGGGCATTTCATTTTGAACTACCATAAGCATGGGGTGGAGAAGGGCCTTAATGATTTATGCGGGATGCTAAAAACAGCAGAAAGTGACATGAAGAAGTGTGCAGGGCATAGCCATGTGATGGTTGTGCAGAACAAGCCTAGCTTCAAGAAAAAGGGTACTTCTTGGAAGAAGAAGGGCAAGGCTAAGGATACGATCCCTAAGCCCTAACCCAAGCAAAAGGCTAGACCTGTAGAAGACACTGAGTGCTTCTTTTGTCATGAACATGGCCACTGGAAGAGAAATTGCAGCAAGTACCAGGCTTCTTTGAAGAAGAGTGGAAGTAAGAGTACTTCTCACTCAGGTACGCTTGTTGTAAATGTTGTGGACATTCTTCTCGCTGATTCCTATGTTAACTCTTGGGTATTTGATACCGGATCGGTTGCTCATATTTGCAATTTGATGCAGGGGCTAATAAGGACTAGAGAAGTGCAGAAAGGCGAAGTGGATTTTCGCGTCGGAAATAAAGCAAGGGTTGCTGCATTGTTCGTCGGCGTCATGCAACTTCACCTTCCGTCAGGATTTATTATGGAGTTCAATAATTGTTATTACATTCCAAGTATGGGTCGAAACATTTTATCACCTTCATGTTTGATGAGGGATGGATATACATTTGCGAGTATGAACAATGGTTGTGTAATATATATGAATGATATAATTATGGCTCCCATTGTGAATGGGTTATTTATTTTAAATCTTGATGATGCATCTGTTTACAATGTTAGTGCTAAAAGGCTTCGGCCTAATGATTTGAGTCCTACCTATTTATGGCATTGTCGTTTGGGGCATATAAGTGAAAAGCGCATGAAGAAGCTCCATGGTGATGGTCTTCTAACTTCGTTTGATTTTGAACCATACGAGACATATCGTGCTTGTTTACTTGGAAAGATGACCAATTCGCCTTTTTCGGGTTTACCCGAGAGAGCGACAAACTTGTTGGAACTCATACATACTGATGTATGTGGACCAATCAGCATGACAGCCAGAGGAGGATATCACTACTTCATTACTTTTACTGATAATTTTAGTAGATATGGTTATGTCTACTTGATGAAGCATAAGTTTGAAATTTTTAAAGGTTCAAGGAGTTTCAAAGTGAGGTAGAGAATCAACATGGCAAGAAAATAAAGGCCTTGCGATCTGATCGTGGAGGTGAATATTTGAGTCATGAATTTAGCAATCATCTTAAGAGTTGTGGAATTGTTCCATAGCACACGCCGCCCGGAACGCCTCAAAGAAACGGGGTCTCTGAACGGCGCAATCAAACTTTGTTGGACATGGTTCGATCGATGATGAGCCAGTCGGATTTACCATTATCATTTTGGGGATACGCTCTAGAAACGGCAGCTTTCACACTTAACAGGGTACCATCTAAATCCGTAGTTAAGACACCATATGAGATGTGGACTGGAAAGAATCCCAGTTTGTATTTTCTAAAGATTTGGGGTTATGATGCATTTGTCAAGCGACTTCAGTCGGACAAGGTAACACCCAAATCGGATAAGTGCATTTTCGTGGGATATCCGAGGGAAACCTTAGGGTATTACTTCTATAGCCGAGAAGAGGGCAAAGTGTTTGTCGCTCGTAGCGGTGTTTTACTAGAGAAAGAGTTTCTCACAAAAGGAACGAGTGGGAGGTCGGTGCGACTTTAAGAAGTTCAAGATGAGCCAGTCGGGGATGCTTCTATGAGTGATTCTATTGTAGAAGAACAAGTTGAGGAACCCGTGGCAATAGAAGCACCACAACCATGAAGGTCGAAGAGGCTCCGCAAAACGCGGGAATTATTATTTTTAGACAATGATGAGCCTACGACCTATGCAGAAGCGATGGTGGACCCAGACTCTGAGAAATGGCCGATTGCCATGAGATCCGAGATAGAGTCCATGGAAGACAATCAAGTTTGGAACTTGGTTGACCTACCCGATGGTTTTAAAGCCATCGAGTGCAAATGAATTTATAAGAAGAAGATTGATATGGATGGAAATATTCACATACATAAAGCTCGACTTGTTGCAAAAGGTTTTTGAGAAGTTCAAGGAGTTGACTACGACGAGACTTTCTCTGCCGTAGCGATGCTTAAATCTATACGGATCATTCTAGCCATTACTGCACATTTTGACTATGAAATATGGCACATGGATGTCAAGACGGCTTTCCTAAATGGAATCCTAACTGACGACGTGTATATGATGCAGCCCGAAGGTTTTGTCGATCCAAACAATGTTGGAAAGGTATGCAAACTTCTAAAGTCTATTTATGGGCTGAAGCAAGCATCTCGAAGTTGGAACATTCGATTTGATGAAGTTGTAAAGGAGTTTGGCTTCATCAAAAACGAGCAAGAACCTTGTGTTTACAAGAAGGAAAGTGGGAGAGCGCTGGTATTTCTAATCTTATATGTAGATGACATATTGCTTATTGGAAATGACATTCCTATGCTCGAGTCTGTTAAGACCTCATTGAAAAATAGTTTTTCGATGAAGGACTTGGGAGAAGCGGCATATATTTTGGGTATCAAGATCTATAGAGATAGATCAAGGAGGCTATTTGGATTAAGCCAGAGTACATACATTGACAAAGTGTTGAAACGGTTCAGCATGGAAGAGGCTAAGAAGGGGTTCTTGCCCATGTCTCATGGCATAAAACTCAGCAAGACTCGGTGTCCTTCGACTACTAATGAGAGTGAGCGCATGAGCAGGATTCCATATGCTTCGGCTATTGGATCCATCATGTATGCAATGATATGTACTCACCCAGATGTTTCCTATGATCTAAGTGTTACGAGCAGATACCAGGCTGATCTAGGTGAAGGTCACTAGACAGCGGTAAAGAATATCCTTAATTACTTGAGAAGGACTAAGGATGTGTTCCTAGTTTATGGAGGTGAGGATGAACTCAGTGTAAGGGGTTACACAGATGCGAGTTACCTTAACGACTCAGATGACTCCAGATCGCAATCTGGTTATGTGTTTGTCATGAATGGTGGTGCTGTGAGATGGAAAAGTTCCAAGCAAGATACGGTGGCATCCTCTTCAATTGAAGCTGAATATATTGCCGCCACGGAAACTGCAAAGGAAGCTGTTTGGATTAGGAATTTCCTGATCGCTCTTGGTGTGGTTCAGGACGCGTCCAATACCATGGACGTTTATTGTGACAACTATGGTGCTATTGCACAAGCCAAGGAACCTAGACAGCACCAGAAGAACAAACATATTCCCATGCGTTACTATCAGATTCGAGAGTTCATTGAGGATGGTAGTGTCATGATATGCAAAATACATATAGACTCAAATGTTGCTGATCCTTTTACAAAGCCACTCCTGTAGCCTGTGCATGAGGCGCACGCAAGAGCAATAGGTATTAGATACAATCTAGATTGACTCTAGTGCAAGTGGGATACTGAAGGAAATATGCCCTAGAGGCAATCATAGAGATGATTATATTTCTTATGTATCCATGAGTTATTCTAATGTTCCTTGAATATCCATATCAGGCAACTTGTATTTATTGGCAATTATGTGAATTATTTGTGAAACTCTTTACTTGTATGGTTATTTAATAGTTGTCCCTAGTCGGAGTTCATGTGAGGACACATGTGAATATTAGACTAGCACATCGATTGGTTGATGACTATGTTTCGCAAGTCATAGACATGGAGAAGTCAAACCAATGATGTGGACACATGTTATGAACATGGGGTTGGACTGACCCAACTTGAGACTGGCAATTAGTTGCATCTCTCTCTCTACACATCGTGAACATTTTGTCCTTAGACCTAAGATTGTCGCATGTACTTGAGATGTGGATCGACCTACTTTGGGGCTATCAGACGCGAATTAGACCAGGCTTAGGCTAGTAATGGGCTGCTAATGTAGAAACCCATCAGGAACGCCTATATAAGAGAGGGTGGGGCGAACTGACCAGGGTTAGACCATTCCATCCAGCTGCCACTCCTCACGCCTGTGTTGCACGCGCGGACCTAGCTGTCCGGCATCTGACCCTTCCACCCTGTACGTGTGGATACCTCAGAGGCGCTGCATCTGTAGCGCTAGGACGAGCAGCGCCAGGGGAGCTGCTCGTGGGACGAGAACGAGGAGGAGTCGTAGTTCGTCTACACTGCCTCGACACGCTTCATCAAGTTCTGCAACTGGGCGTCTAGTGGAATCCCGTGATTTATGACAACAGTAATCCTGGTTTACGCGGTAGAAAATTTTGATTTGCGCTAGTGTAGCCTACCTGTATCCCTTCAAAAGGTACCTCCAGCAGCTGAATCCAACAGGTTTCTTGAAAAGAAGTTCAAACCCGCATAAAAAGTCTGGATAATCATCCAAGCAGTAAGTCCATGAGTGGGACAATTCTTAACCAAAGATTTCATTCTTTCCCAAGATTGAGCAACATGTTCATTATCAAGTTGTTTAAATTTCATAATATCACTTCTCATAGATATAATCTTCGCATGAGGGTAGTACTTTACAATAAAAGCATCTTTGCATTCATCCAAGAATCAATACTATTTCTAGGCAAGGATAGCAACCATTCTTTAGCTTTTCCTCTCAAGGAGAAAGGAAACAACTTAAGCTTAATAATATCTCCATCTACATCCTTATACTTTTGAATCTCACAAAGTTCAACAAAGTTATTGAGATGGGCGGCAGCATCATCAGAACTAGCAACAGAAAATTGCTCTCTCATCACAAGATTCAACAAAGTAGGCTTAATTTCATAAAAGGTAGCATCAGGAGTAGGTGGAGCAATAGGAGTGCTTAGGATATCATTGTTGTTTGTGCTAGTGAAGTCACACAGCTTGGTGTTCTCAGCAGAGTTCATTTTCGTAAAAGTGGAGCAAGCCAACAGCAACAGCAACAACAACTAGAGCAGAAACTATTTTTTGTGTTTTTGAACAGAGAAAGCAAACCAAACTAAACTAATTTTTTTTGGAGTTTTTGATAAAAAGAGGCAAACAAAACCAAACAAAAGAAACTAAGAAAACTAAAAACAAAGTAAAGAGAAAGGTTGTGGAGGACTCCCCTTGTGAAGACATCCTTAACCTCCCCGGCAACGGCGCCAGAAAATCTTGATGGCGCTGCGTCAACGTGGGAGCGCTTCGTCGGGAAACCCCAAGAGCAAGGTGTGATGCAGCACAGCGGCAAGTCTTCCCTCTGTAAGAAACCAAGGTTATCGAACCAGTAGGAGGAAGGAAACGTCTCAAAGGTGTTGCAAGCAACTTGGAAACCTGCACAACACAAACTCAAGACTTTGCCCCAACGAACAGTGAGGTTGTCAATCTCATCGGTGGCTGTAACAAAGGATTAACTCTATGGTGTGGAAGGTGAAAGTGGTTTTCAGAAAGTAAATAGTAACAGTGGAAGATGTATCAATGGTAAAGATTGGACAGTGGTCCATAGTTCACTAGAGGTGTTCTCCTTAGATAAACAAACATGGCATGTTGGGTAGACAAATTACAGCAGGGAAACTGACAGGACTGAGCAAGGCATAACAATGCAATACTAGACATAAAGATCCTATGAGATTCGATTGGGAAATACAACAAGATACATAGACCACCATTCAACTACATCTATGACTAGAAGTCCACCTTTGGTTTTGTTGGAGATATGCCCTAGAGGCAATAATAAATGTGGTTATTATTATATCTTTGTGTTTATGATAAATGTTTACATTCATGCTATAATAGTATTAACAAGGAAACATTAATACTTGTGTGATTTGTAAACTTAAATTGAAGTCCCTAGTAAAGCCTCTATACATCACTAGCTTGTTGGTTAATGAATGATTGTGGTTTCCCTGTCATGAACATTGAGATGTTATTAACAACAAGATCATATCTTAGGAGAATGATATGGTGGACATACTCCTATAGATAAGTGTAGCATAAAGATCAAGTCATTTTAATAGTTCAATTGCTATATGCTTTCTGAGACATAGTAACATAATTCCTTCGACCATGAGATCATGCATATCACCTTTACCGGATGGATGCTTTGATGACATCAAACACCACACCGTAACTGGGTGGCTATAAAGGTGGCATTGAGTGTTCAGAAGTATTGGTTGAAACACATGGATCAAGAGTGGGATTTGTCCATCCATATGACGGATAGATATACTCTGGGCCCTCTCGGCGAAATGTCATCCAATTAGCTTGCAAGCATGTGACTAGCTCACAAGGGATCACATATCACGGGAACAAGAAAAGAGTACTTATCGGTAACAAGGTTGAACTAGGTATGCAGAGATACCGACGATCATAACCTCGGATAAGTAAATTATCGTGAGACAAAGGGAAATTGGTATCGTATGTAAGTGGTTCATTCAATCGCAAAGTAATCGTAGAAATATGTGGGAGCCATATGAATTTACAGATTCCTCTATTGGTTATTGTTCGGAGAAGTGTCTCGATCATGTCCGCATAATTCACGAACCGTAGGGAGACACACTTAAGGATTCGACGTTGTTTGAGTAGTTATGGAATGATGAGAAAGAGACCGAATGTTGTTCGGAGTCTTGGATGGGATCTGGGATATCACTAGGAGATCCGAAATGGTCCGGAGAATAAGATTCATATAAGGAAAGTCCCGTTTCGGAGTTGGAGAATGGTTCCGGTGTTTTCATCGGGAATGTTCTAGAAAGTTCCAGAATGTCCGGCACTCCGGAGGGGAAGGGTACATGAATGTGTTATATCAAGTTGGTATGATTGCATTATGTACTCGGTGTCATCGCTGAACAAAATAAAGGGATTAATCAAATCCTAGTTTGAAAAGTCAAACGCCCAGTTTGAAAGTCAAACGGCTATTTTTGGGAAGTGGAGAAAGAGGAGGAAACCGAGTTGGGGAGGAGTCCCTCCTCCACCGCCGGCCCACCTCCAAGCCGAGTTGGGGAGGGACTCCCCTCCCCTTGGCCGGCCGGCCCCTCCACCTATATAAGGAGGGGCAGGGCTCCCCTCCTAGACACACAAGATCCCCGCCTCCAAACCCTAAGCCGCCGGCGCCGCCACCTGCTGCCGCCGCCGCCCTAGGTCAAACCGCCGCCGCCTAGCAACCCTAGCCGCCGGCCAAGCTTCCTCCTCGGCGTGTCTAAACCCTAGATCATCGAGGGACTCTCTCATACTCCACCATACTCGCTCCGGCTTAAGGCGAAGCCCTGCGAGATCTCCCCTCTACTTCCGGTACCACGCCGTTGTGCTGCCGGAATCGCGAGGAGAGTGCTACAACCTCCACTGCCTGCTGGAACAAGGGAGAGGAAGGTCTTCATTGAGTACTGAACGTGTGACCGACTGCGGGAGCTCTGCCAGAACGCAGCGCCGGAAGGATCGTCTACGCGATCTTGAGATCGGGAAGAGTACGAGTACATCACCCACGAGAATCCACTCTCGTTAAACACTTTGGAATCTTCGAGGGTGAGTTATTCTATCGACTCGTTGCTACAATCTAGTAGATAGATCTTGGCTTGTTTGTTTGTATGCGGTAGAAAATTTTTGTTTTCCATGCTACGAAACCCTACAGTGGTATCAGAGCCGTGTCTATATGTAGATCTGTTGCACGAGTAGAACACAATGGTCATTATGGGCGTTGATGCTTTTATTGTCGATTGCTTCTTGTGTACTTTGCATCTTGCGGGATGTTGGGATGAAGCGGCCCGGGCTAACCTTACATGACATCGTTCATGAGACTTGCTCCACGCTTGACATGCAACTTGTATTGCATAAGTGGCTTTGCGGGTGCCTGTTTCTCCTAGCATAGTTAAGATCCAATTTACAACGGGTGATTAACAATACTAGTATCAATGTTGTGGTTCATGTTCGTAAGTTAGATCGACACTTATTGAAAGCCCCAAACCACGTAAAACATGCAAAGAAAGTAGAGGCGTCTAACTTTGTTTTGCAGGGGTGTGCTGTGATGTGATATGGACATGATTGTGCTTATATTTGATGTATGCAATGTTCCTTATTGTAAGTTGGCAACCGGCAGGAGCCATATGGTTGTCTTTAATTTATGTTAAGACCCGCGTGTCTATTCAAAGTAGTTGTAATAGTTGAAGCCGGTGGACGACAACCATGGAGAAGCGTCATTGACCTTGATGCAATGCCGGTGATGATGGAGATCATGTTCGTGCTTGAAGATGGAGATCGGAAGCACAAAGAAGAAAGGCCATATCATATCACATATTATGAATTGCATGTGATGTTAATCCTTTATGCATCTTGTATTGCTTAGTAGACGACGGTAGCATTATAAGATGATCCCTCATGCACATGAATTTCAAGTCATAAAGTGTTCACCCTTAGTTAGCACCGTTGCTAAAGCTTGTTGTTTCGAAGCACCACGTGATGATCGGGTGTGTTAGATTCAGCAAGTGCATACAACGTGAGCAAGCCAGATTTGCTCATGCGGAAACTAAGGTTTGATCTTGACGAGCCTAGCATGTACAGACATGGTCTCGGAACATGGATCGCCGAAAGGTAAAGCATGAATCATATAGTAGATATGATGAACATGTCGATTGTTCGCCATTGAAACTATATCAGCTCTCGTGATGATCGGTGTTGATGTGGTGGATTTGGTTCGTGTGATCACTAAAACAATGTGAGGGATATTGTTTTGAGTGGGAGTTCACCTAGATTAATTTTATTATTAACTTGAACTCAATTTGTCATAAACTTAGTCTAAACTATTGCAAATATGTTGTAGATCAATGGCAGCCCCTACCATCAATTTTAATGCGTTCCTAGAGAAAGAAAAGTTGAAAAACAATGGAAGCAACTTCGCGGATTGGTTCCGCAATTTGAGGATTGTCCTCACAGCTGGTAATTTGACCTATGTGCTGGATGCACCGCTGGGTGACCCACCTGCAGCTGATGCTGCCGATGAAGTAAAGAATGTTTACCTCACTCGGAAGACTCAGTACTCCACAGTTCAGTGTGCTATCTTGTATGGTTTAGAATCGAAGCTTCAGAAAAGGTTTGAGAATTCAGACCCATATGATATTGTCGAGGATCTCAAATTGATCTTTGAGACTCATGCGGCAATTGAAAGCTATGAGGCTTCTGAAGAGTTCTTTAACTGCAAGATGGAAGAGGGCAGCTCCGTCAGTAAGCATGTGCTTAAGATGTCTGGGCACGCGAACAAACTTCAAAGCTTGGGTATAGTGATTCCTAATGCTTTGGGGATTTACCGCGTCCTCCAATCACTACCACCAAGTTACAAGAACTTTGTGATGAACTACAACATGCAAAACATGAACAAGACGTTGCCAGAACTCTTTGCCATGTTGAAATCTGTAGAAGTGGAGATCAAGAAAGAGCACCAAGTGTTGTTGGTCAATAAGACCACCAAATTCAAGAAAGGCAAGTCTAAGCAGAAGGGACACTTCAAGAAGGGTGGTAAGAAAGTTACCACGCCGACGAAGAAGACCAAGGCTGGACTTAAGCCTGATACTGAGTGCCTTTACTGCAAGGGAGAAGGTCACTGGAAGCAGAATTGCCCAAAGTACTTGGCGGATTTGAAGAACGGCAACATCAAGAAGAAAGGTATATCCGATATACATGTTACTGATGTGTATCTCACTAGTACTCGTAGTAGTGCCTGGGTATTTGATACTGGTTCGGTTGCTCATATTTGTAACTCGAAACAGGTGCTGCAGAATAAACGGAAGCTAGCGAAGAACGAGGTGACAATGCGCGTTGGAAACGGATCAAAGGTTGATGTGACCGCGGTCGGCACGCTACCCCTTCATCTACCATCGGGATTAGTTTTATACTTAAATAATTGTTATTTGGTGCCTGCGTTAAGCATGAACATTATATCGGGATCTTGTTTATTGCGAGACGGTTACTTGTTTAAGTCCGAGAATAATGGTTGTTCGATTTATATGAGTAATATGTTTTATGCACATGCACCTTTGATAGATGGTCTATTCTTGTTGAATCTCGATAGTGGAAATACACATATTAATAACATTGAGGCTAAACGTCTGAAATCGAGCGATAACTCGACCTATATGTGGCACTGTCATCTTGGTCACATTGGAGTGAAGCGCATGAAGAAACTCCATTCCGATGGACTTCTTGAATCACTTGATTTCGAATCACTTGAAAGATGCGAAGCATGTCTGATGGGTAAAATGACTAAGACTCCATTTTCTGGTATGATGGAGCGAGCTATAGACTTATTGGAAATCATACATACCGATGTGTGTGGTCCAATGAGTGTAGCATCACGCGGTGGTTATCGTTATGTTCTTACCTTCACGGATGACTTGAGTAGATATGGGTATATCTATTTCATGAAACATAAGTCCGAAACTTTCGAGAAGTTTAAGGAATTTCAAAGTGAGGTAGAGAATCAACGTAACAAGAAGATAAAATTTCTACGTTCTGATCGTGGAGGTGAATATCTAAGTTACGAGTTTGGCGAGCATTTGAAGAAATGCGGAATACTTTCACAATTGACACCGCTGGGAACACCACAGCGTAATGGTGTGTCCGAACATCGTAATCGAACTCTCTTAGATATGGTTCGTTCTATGATGTCACTTATAGATTTACCGCTATCATTTTGGGGTTATGCATTAGAAACAGCCGCATTCACTTTAAATAGGGCACCATCTAAATCCGTTGAAACGACACCATATGAATTATGGTTTGGGAAGAAACCTAGATTGTCGTTCCTTAAAGTTTGGGGTTGCGAAGCCTATGTAAAGAAGTTACAGCCGGACAAGCTTGAACCCAAAGCGAAAAAATGCGTCTTCATAGGATACCCAAAGGAAACTATTGGGTATACCTTCTATCATAGATCCGAAGGCAAAATCTTCGTTGCCAAGAATGGATCCTTTCTAGAGAAGGAATTTCTCTCGAAAGAAGTGACTGGAAGGAAAGTAGAACTCGACGAGGTTGTCGAACCTTCTCTCGAAATTGCGAGTAGCGCATCGCCGGAAGAAGTTCCTGTGGTGCCTGCACCAGTTAGAGAGGAAGATAATGATGATGATCATGAAACTTCGGTTGAAGTTGCTACAGAGCCTCGCAGGTCAACAAGAACTCGTACCACTCCAGATTGGTATGATCCCCTTATGAGTGTCATGTTGGTGGACAACACTGATGACCCTGAGACATATGAGGAAGCAATGATGAGCCCAGATTCCAATAAATGGCAAGAAGCCATGAAATCCGAGATTGGATCCATGTACGAAAACCAAGTATGGACTTTGGTGGACTTACCGGATGGCCGGAAGTCTGTCGAGAACAAATGGATTTTCAAGAAGAAAACAGATGCTGATGGTAATGTTACTGTCTATAAAGCTCGACTTGTCGCAAAGGGGTTTCGACAAATTCAAGGAGTTGACTACGATGAGACTTTCTCACCAGTAGCAAAGCTAAAGTCTGTGAGGATTATGTTAGCAATCGCTGCATATTATGATTATGAGATATGGCAGATGGATGTCAAAACAACATTCCTCAATGGAGACATTGATGAAGAGTTGTATATGATGCAACCCAAAGGTTTTTTCGATCCTAAAGATGCTAACAAGGTATGCAAACTTCAACGGTCCATTTATGGATTGAAGCAAGCATCCCGGAGTTGGAATCAATGTTTTGATAAGGTGATCAAAAGTTTTGGTTTTGTACAAACTTATGGAGAAGCTTGTATTTACAAGAAAGTGAGTGGGAGCTCTGTAGCATTCTTAATACTATATGTAGATGACATATTGTTGATTGGGAATGATGTAGACCTTCTAAATAGTGTCAAGGAATATTTGAATAATAGTTTTTCAATGAAGGATCTTGGCGAAGCAGCTTACATATTGGGCATAAAGATTTATAGAGATAGATCAAAACGCCAAATATCATTGTCACAAAGTACATATTTGGACAAAGTTCTAAAGAGGTTTGGAATGGAAGATAGCAAGAAAGGGTTCTTGCCCATGTTGCCCAATACGACCTTGAGTAAAACTCAAAGTCCGACATCGGCAGAAGATAGAGAAAGGATGAGTAAGACTCTCTATGCCTCAGCCATAGGATCTCTAATGTATGCCATGCTATGTACTAGACCCGACATTGAATATGCTGTTAGTTTAACTAGCAGATATCAAAGTGATCTAGGAGTGGATCATTGGACAGCGGTCAAAAACATCCTTAAGTACTTAAGAAGAACTAAGGATATGGTTCTTTCTTATGGAGGTGATGAACAGCTCGTTGTTAATGGTTACACCGATGCTAGTGGGAACACCGATCCGGATGATTCTAAATCACAATCTGGATACGTATTTATTTTGAATGGTGCAGTAGTTAGCTGGAGGAGTGCAAAGCAAAGCGTTGTGGCGAGATCTTCAACTGAATCGGAATACATGGCTGCTTCGGAGGCTTCACAAGAAGCGATATGGATGAAAGAGTTCATTATAGAGCTGGGTGTGGTTCCTAATGCGCTGGACCCAATGTCTATCTACTGTGATAACATGGGTGCCATAGCCAATGCGCAAGAACCAAGGTCACACAAGAAGCTGAAGCATATCAAGCTACTTTTTCACGCTATTCGAGAACATATCCAAGATGGGGACATAAAGATTTGCAAAGTACACACAGATCTGAATGTGGCGGATCCGTTGACTAAACCTCTCCCGAGGGCAAAACATGACCAGCACCAAACTGCCATGGGTGTTCGGTATATTACCATGTAATCTAGATTAGATGACTCTAGTGCAAGTGGGAGATTGTTGGAGATATGCCCTAGAGGCAATAATAAATGTGGTTATTATTATATCTTTGTGTTTATGATAAATGTTTACATTCATGCTATAATAGTATTAACAAGGAAACATTAATACTTGTGTGATTTGTAAACTTAAATTGAAGTCCCTAGTAAAGCCTCTATACATCACTAGCTTGTTGGTTAATGAATGATTGTGGTTTCCCTGTCATGAACATTGAGATGTTATTAACAACAAGATCATATCGTTAGGAGAATGATATGGTGGACATACTCCTATAGATAAGCGTAGCATAAAATCAAGTCATTTTAATAGTTCAATTGCTATATGTTTTCTGATACATAGTAACCTAATTCCTTCGACCATGAGATCATGCATATCACCTTTACCGGATGGATGCTTTGATGACATCAAACACCACACCGTAACTGGGTGGCTATAAAGGTGGCATTGAGTGTTCGGAAAGTATTGGTTGAAACACATGGATCAAGAGTGGGATTTGTCCATCCATATGACGGATAGATATACTCTGGTCCCTCTCGGTGAAATGTCATCCAATTAGCTTGCAAGCATGTGACTAGCTCACAAGGGATCACATATCACGGGAACGAGAAAAGAGTACTTATCGGTAACGAGGTTGAACTAGGTATGCAGAGATACCGACGATCATAACCTCGGATAAGTAAACTATCATGAGACAAAGGGAAATTGGTATCGTATGTAAGTGGTTCATTCGATCGCAAAGTAATCGTAGAAATATGTGGGAGCCATATGAATTTCCAGATTCCTCTATTGGTTATTGTTCGGAGAAGTGTCTCGATCATGTCTGCATAATTCACGAACCGTAGGGAGACACACTTAAGGATTCGACGTTGTTTGAGTAGTTATGGAATGATGAGAAAGAGACCGAATGTTGTTCGGAGTCTTGGATGGGATCCGGGATATCACGAGGAGATCCGAAATGGTCCGGAGAATAAGATTCATATAAGGAAAGTCCCGTTTCGGAGTTGGAGAATGGTTCCGGTGTTTTCATCGGGAATGTTCTAGAAAGTTCCGGAATGTCTGGCACTCCGGAGGGGAAGGGTACATGAATGTGTTATATCAAGTTGGTATGATTGCATTATGTACTCGGTGTCATCCTAAACAAAATAAAGGGATTAATCAAATCCTAGTTTGAAAAGTCAAACGCCAAGTTTGAAAGTCAAACGGCTATTTTTGGGAAGTGGAGAAAGAGGAGGAAACCGAGTTGGGGAGGAGTCCCTCCTCCACCGCCGGCCCACCTCCAAGCCGAGTTGGGGAGGGACTCCCCTCCCCTTGGCCGGCCGGCCCCTCCACCTATATAAGGAGGGGCAGGGCTCCCCTCCTAGACACACAAGATCCCCGCCTCCAAACCCTAAGCCGCCGGCGCCGCCACCTGCTGCCGCCGCCGCCCTAGGTCAAACCGCCGCCGCCTAGCAACCCTAGCCGCCGGCCAAGCTTCCTCCTCGGCGTGTCTAAACCCTAGATCGTCGAGGGACTCTCTCATACTCCACCATACTCGCTTCGGCTTAAGGCGAAGCCCTGTGAGATCTCCCCTCTACTTCCGGTACCACGCCGTTGTGCTGCCGGAATCGCGAGGAGAGTGCTACAACCTCTGCTGCCTACTCGAACAAGGGAGAGGAAGGTCTTCGTTGAGTACCGAACGTGTGACCGACTGCGGGAGCGCTGCCGGAACGCAGCGCCGGAAGGATCGTCTACGCGATCTTGAGATCGGGAAGAGTACGACTACATCACCCACGAGAATCCGCTCTCGTTAAACACTTTGGAATCTTCGAGGGTGAGTTATTCTATCGACTCGTTGCTACAATCTAGTAGATAGATCTTGGCTTGTTTGTTTGTATGCGGTAGAAATTTTTTTGTTTTCCATGCTACGAAACCCTACAGGTTTATCATCCGAACCCCCTCCAGTATTAAGTTGCAAGCAACAGACAACTGCTTTAAGCAAAGTGTGTAAGGTAAACAATCCACTTGTTCCATGAATAAGAGACCGTTGTTTTCTCCCTAGTGGCAACAACAGATCTACAACCTTAAAGATTTCTATCACTTCCCTTGATTAAATAGAGGCATGAACCCACTATCGAGCATAAATACCCCCTCTTGGAGTCACTAGCAACTACTTGGCCAAGATAGCTACTAACAACGGAGAGCATGCAAGATCACAAACAACACAGACATGATAGAATCAATAAGACAAAACCATTAATCAATCTGACATAGTAATCTCAATATCCATCGGATCCCCGCAAACACAACATGCATGATTACAAATAGATGAGATCTTGATCATGAACGGAGCTCACAAGATCTAGACATGAAATCACAAGGGAGGAGACACAACCATTTAGCTACAACATGGCCCCATAGTCCAAGGTGGAAGTACTCACGCTTCATACCGGAGGCTAGCATGATGAATAAGAAGGCCTCCAGGATGATCTCCCCTCTGGCAGGGTGCCGGGGAGAGCTTCAAATCCCCCCGATCTAGGGACGATGGTGGCGGAGGCTATAGACGGTTTCGCGGAATATTAATCGGGGTACTTAGGGTTTAGGCATCGGAGGCTTCTTATAGGCGAAGAGGTGAGGCTGGGAGGTGGCCAGGGGGGCCACACCCTTCCCTGGCGCGGCCTAGGATGGGCCCATGCCTAGGAGGGTGCGGCCGCCCTGTGGCTCCCCTCCATCTCTCCTCTGGACTCCGTGTTCTCCTCGATAAAATATTGACTTTGGCTTTTGTCCCGTCCAATTCCGAGAATATTTCCTTACTAGCTTTTCTGGAACCAAAAACAACAGAAAACAGGCAACTGGCACTATGGCAACTTGTTAATAGGTTAGTACCAGAAAACCTATAAAAATCACCTCAAAGTTTGGACAAAGCAAAGCAAAGTAGATACTAAATAAGCATTGAACATCAAAAATTATAGATACATTTCCGACGTATCAGGGCATCGTAGTGTTCAGCTTGTGGGGGGGTGTGACCTCGGGGCCGGCGTGTGATACGTCGTAAACGTATCTATAATTTTTGATGCTCCATGCTTGTTTTATATCATTTGTGTTATGTTTTGTCTACACTTTGAGGTATTTTTATACACTTTCTGGAACTAACCTATTAACAAGATGCCACAGTGCCAGTTGCCTGTTTTCTTCTGTTTTTGGTTCCAGAAAAGGCAGAAAATCAATATTCTCGGAATTGGACGGGACAAAAGCCAAAGTCAATATTATACCCAACACGACACGGAACCACGAAGCAGAGATGGAGTAGGACACCAGGGTGGCCACACCCTAGGTGGGTGCAGGCCAGCCCTGGTGGCGCCCATAGGGGGTGTGGGCCCCCTGGCCCTCCACCGACCTTGCCTCCTTCGCCTATAAGAAGCCCCTGACTCAAAAACCCTAAATCATCGACCAGAAAGCCACGAAAAGTTCCGCAGCACCGCCGCCACTGAAGGGGAGATTCACGGGACAGAAGTCTCTGTTATGGCACCCTGTCGGGACGGGGAAGTTCCCCCGGAGCCATCTCCATCGATCTCCACCACCATCTCCATCACCGTTGTTGATTCCCATGATGAGGAGGGAGTAGTTCTTCCTTGAGGCTAAGGGCTCTACCGGTAGCTATGTGTTTATCTCTCTCTCTATCCATGGTAATATTGTGATCATGATCTTTGTAATCAAGTAGATCTACTTTGTTACTCAAGTGCTTTAATAGATCTCTGGCTCTCCCCACGTGTGTGAAAGTGACAACATGCATACCGTGGTGGCACTTAGGCTAGAGTTTACATAAATACTCAAGTGATTCAATAGATCTCTGCTCTCCCCACATGTGTGAAAGTGACAGTGTGCACGCCGTGGTGGCACTTAGGCTAGAGTTCATAAATTCTTATCATGAGTATATTTGGAGTTGGATGTCTTTATGAAATTGTAGTGTTTGTTGGAACCATCTAGCGCTCGAGGTGACAGTGTGGGGTTATCTAGATGGGGAAGGCGGACTTTGAGGAGTGCTGTTATAGCCCTACCATGGATTAGAATGTCCAACCGGAGAGTAGTTCAGGGTAGTATCATTAAGAGAAGATATTTATATGAGAGAGTGTTCACTAGTGAAAGTATGATCCCTAGGCCTTGTTTCTAAACATTGAAAGATCGTTTGCATCTAGATCTGTTACATGTTTGCTTGCTTCCACCTTTGTTTCAGTTTGTCTTTAGTCTCTTCCACGCCACCAAAGTCTTTTCTGGGGCAGTTGCTGGGGATATCCTCCCCATCAAAAGCTCTTTTCTGGCACCGTTACCACTTGTATTTTACTATCTCTTCGCCGAACCAGTGCACCTATACACCTGACAAGTGTATTAGATGTGTTGGGGACATAAGAGACTTCTTGTATCTTGATTGCAGGGTTATTTGAGAGGGATACCTTTGACCACTTCCTCCCTGAGTTCGATAAACCTTGGATAATCCACTTAAGGGAAACTTGCTGCTGTTTACAAACATCTGCACTTGGGGACCCAACAACTGCCTAAAAATAATAGAAGTGCGTAGACATCAGCGTGGTGTGTTTTGTATTGTATGGTTTTTGGACGGTTTTTGTTATAAACTATCCAACTCTTTTTCGACTTTATCAATCAAATGCATTGCCGAGCTTCAGAAAAGACAATGTGAACGTGCGACAACATATAAATGATCTGTCTCAATGAGGATCTTGAAGAAGATTGTTGGTTTGAAACTTTAGTCTAAAAAATTAGGAATAACTTTAAAAAATCTAAAGTAGGGGGGCCATGGCCCTCCTTGGCCCCAAGGGAAGTAAATATAAAAGCAAGTCGTGACACATTGACACCTATTCTCCATCTATGAAGCTAATTTTATCTGCAATAGTTGGACTTGCGGTAGCTTTGACGACTCATCGATTCACATTCAACTATGTGGCTCCGGCCCCAAAGCTCTCGACTACTGAGTGGTCGATCTAGAAGAGAGAAATATAATAAAATAAAAAGTAACACATGATATCTTTGAACTCAAGCTTTAACAAGGTGGGGAACAATATAATATCCTAAACGATAAAAGTGCTTAGAGACTAGTTTGCTCGAACGAGACTCCATTTCCTAACCGTCCGATCAAGTTATCAACCCTGCATCACCGGACATCCCGAGATAGCGCACATGATCCCCATCTACCTCACTTGTCTCTATATTCTCTACCTCTGGCGTGTGCTCCCTTACACGAGACCTGTCAGCCCCGAACAAATCCACCCACCCAAGATGGGGCTACACTGGCATCAACCCTTCACTAGTACAGAACAATCCTTCACACACGATGGAATCGGCCCATCGCACACGACTTTAGCAACCGTTGTTATCGATGGGTGGGTGATGCGCCTCGAGAGCGCACACGGATTATTTACCTGTGTGTGAAGGGGCATACGTTTTTGCAAAATCAGCCGTCTACGAATTGTAGGTCCTCGTGTTTTTCTTATTGAATGTCTCGTTTTCGAATGATTGCAAACGACTTATGATGTTTTATCCTATGTATTCATCGCAATTCACACACTGTTTGTTAAAACTAGTCATATGTTGTTTCTCGGCATTGCGCACGATTTTACTCTAAACCTACAAACCAAATATGCTAGTAGATGTATGCAAACAAAGTACTAAACCTCAATTTTATTTTGATTGCACATCGGATATTCATCATATGTTTACATACATTTGCGACATAACTTCACTTAGCAATACAGATGAGAATGATACACAAAAGAAAGAGAATCTATCATTTTCTTGGTTACATCTTTATCTTGATGACATTGATGTACCTTGCAAGTATAAATTGGATTTATCCACTTATGCTGGGATCACCATCCTCATGCACCATGTTGCAGCTCCGGAGAGAGTAGACAACATTTTTTGCAGGATGGGCACTTTCGATCTTGCCAGTATTGCTCAAAGGATCTGCAAATATAGTACATCATATTCTTCGATATGAGAATTGTAACCGCAAATAGAAAAGAATGTTTGATGTACAAGTTGAAAATAATTAGTCACTTACATGCAACTGTGGACGCCGTGGAAGCTTTATCTTCTTACAACGAAGGTGTTCCTTTCCTTGACTAATTGGCAATTGAGGAAGTTGAGATGGATAGACGAAATATGAGATCAATGCTAATCTCTCGAGAAATATGAAATCTCTCACATTCTGAACAAAACTGAGGCTCATACATAAAGCAGAGAGGAGGGGCACGAGAGGAGGAGGATCCGGGCGGTATCTCGTCTTTCACGCGTACCGATGCACCTACTACCCTGGCCAAACCACAAGATCTCTAGCGCAGCTCCTGGCCCCTGGACAGGCAGGCAGGCGGGCCACCCATCCATCCAGCAAACCGTATGGTACACGCTCCTGGGAGTAGTACCTACATCCATCTGCCCTCTCAGGACGGAGGGAGGAATAAACGAAGCTTCCTTCCTTCCCTGGTCTATCTCCCGTCAAAACAGTGGCCTGGTCCGTGCCACCTTTACCTTTTCACCCCTCTTCTCCTCCAAAGGGCAAAAGGCTGCTTGTCTCTTGCGCGGGGGACCCACACAAAATGACTGAACCCGAGGCAGGCAGGCCACCAGGGGTCCTGGACGGCCCGCTTTGCTTTGGTGAAACCCAAGATGATTTGCCTCGGGAGTTGTGCGCCCTGATCTGGTAGTGGTAGTTTAGCATGAGACAGGCAGCTTTCGGAACTTGCTCCTTGCTGCTGCTGCGCGCGGTATACTCTACTCCCGGTATGGTTGGTTCCAGAAGAAGAAGCTTCCTTCAAATCTCTGCACGCACCAGCTGCATCTGCATCTGCATTCCGTTTCTTTTGTTTTTACCCAAGACTGGACCGGGAGTACATACTACTGAAATGCACAAACTGACATCAAGTACTAGTATAAAAATGCGTGAAGCTACCGTATACTCGAAATTGGAAAATTCACTCATTCACGCCGACAGTCATTTTCATGTTTCTTTTTCTTCCTTTGCTAGTCACTTATCGTTCGAATTCCAAAATACACATCCCTTGCGTGCGTCAAGTATGAGTATCCCACCACTTTCTTTTCTCCTCCCTTCCCTTTACATCTTTTCCTCTTTACATACTGTAGAATCATCATAATTCCTGCTAGGCCCACACGCCTCAGAGGTACGTAATACACATCAAACGTTGCTATATACTATGTGGCTTAGGCCATCTCTAACCGATCCCTAAAAAACGATTAGAGGGGTAAAGATCGGTGAGGGACACATCTAACGATCCCCAAAACGATTAGAGGCATAAATATTTTGGAGTCGGGGGAGTAAACTTGCCCGCAGAGGAGTAAATTTAGGAGTCGGACGCCACTTTATTTAGAGAAAAACTCCCACCTCTTCCCACGTCACACCCATTCCCGCTGGCAACCGCCATACCCCGCCCGGTCCCTGCGCTGCCCTCCAGCCCACCTCTCCGTCGCTCGTCGTCGCCAGAATCAACGAGGGGATCGAGTTTTCGCCGATCGCCACCCCGATTTGTTCCAAATCAGCCACTATCGGGCTCGATTCGTCGCAACTTGGAGCCGCCGGAGGTTGGGAAGGCGGTAGAAGGCCGGCACCGTCGCCCTCAACGCCTCCTCTTCCCCAACCGACGACCGTTTGGACACCCTCATCACCTCCTCCGCCCATCAGGTGTTCGACTGAATCGGTAGGTGAGATTTTCAAGCCAATTTTGTTTGTTTTGGTTTGCAAATTTGACCGGCACCGTCGTGTAAATGAAGAGGTTGAGGGATTACATCCTGGACGACTCATCATCGTCGTCGGAGGAGGAGGACGACGATCAACACGCATTGAGAACAAGGAGGTGCACGATCAGCTGCAGCAGGATCTTGTTGAGCATCACCGGCGTCTCCATGGTGCTACCTAATTTTGTTTGTAAACTTAATTTTTATTTGGTTTGTAAACTTAATTTTTATTTATTCATAAACATGTTATTTCATTGTATTTGAACTATGCCAAATGTTTGGCTTTCAATTGTTTGGTTTTTTACACAATTTTTTTTACTCCTCTAAATGTAGGGGTTCGGTTAGGAACCGCCAAGCTTTAGGGGAGTACTTTTACTCCTCTAAATTTTAGGAGTCGGTTTAGTCCTCTAAAGTTTTGGGGATCGGTCAGAGGTGCCCTTACTACCTTTCTAATTCCCTTAGAAGCACTAATGGTTGCACGCGTTCAAGATCGCTTTGTAAATTGGCATCTCACGTTTGCATTTTTGGTTTTCGCAAGAATGCATGTTGAATTGTATTTTCTAAACCACGCATTATTTTTTGATACATGGTGTATTGAGTTGAAAACATAGCATTCTTCATATGGTCACAATTCCAAGACAAGGTCACAAGGAAATTGACACTCCTAAATGATACATGCATATTAGCTTGAATTAAAGTTATGATTCCCTCCTTTTGTTAACACCTAACAAAGATCCGAGATTTCACAAATACAATGCCGTGGGAGAGATAAATATCCTTTATTCCCCTTATTTTCTTCCATTTGTCTTCATTGCAAAGGAGGGCACGCGATTACCATTTTGGAAAATATAACTTATATATCACAAAAGTTACACCATTAGAAAATATAACCTCTAAAGTTTCTAATGATATAATTTTTATGCTATACTATTTATATTTTGTTATTCAAATGGGCAACCTAGTTATCTGCGAGTGACTTATAATCCTAAACGGAGGGAGTATTTACAACATCAATATATATATTATGAAAATATATTATACGATGAATTTCAATGGTGTTTTGTTGATATTGATATATTTTCCATAGACATGGTTAAAATTAAATAAGTTTGACTTAAGACAGTTATATAACATCCTTTAATTTGGAATGAGGGGAATACACATTAGAAATTATGTTCCCGAGTCATCTAAAGGATTATTTATTTCTAAACGGATGAGATTGTACATCACCGGTAATATGTACCATATACTAGACACTAGCTAACCTCGTGCATGCGAGTATATAAGTAAGGAGTATATATTTTGCCAAGTTTTTTAGCTTTGGATTAATTTGGTTTGTGCATATCTTTGTGAGTGTGTGTGCATGTACAAATTTATTATGTGTGATCATCTTATCTAACTTTGTCCAAGAAAAATATAGCCCTGTGAAGACAGGATGTGAAACCAATATGCACCATAAGTCACACAACAGTTGTGCAAGAATTCAGAAATGTACATATGTTTCCAGATCCAACCAATAAGAATAATTAACAGCTACTCCAAACATACACTACAATTAATACACGTATAGGAGAGTTCCATTAACATGTTTGTGCCGATATACATGTGCCCCGGGATCAATGAAAGCTTGCATTGCCTCCTCAGCATGCAAGATTGCCAAAATAATTAGATTACACATTTACACCCCTCGTAATTGATTAAGACCACGTACAGTTACATGATAGATCATCTTAGTTAGACCCTTAGCATCATCATCATAGACATATGATGCATCACTATATCTGTAAGATCACCCCTGATCGATCAATGGCGCGTAATTTCTTCTATAATTCCCCACTTAGTACCATGCACTCAAGCTATACTTATTTAGCCACATGCAGCAGTTAAACAAAAAGCTCTAGTTAACTTAACTCGATTGTTTGGGTTCATTTCATTACCCGTAGATCACCGACGGGCTGCCCATCCTCTGGCCTCCCATGTGCGGCCGCCGCGGCGACGGCCTCTCGAGCTTTCCCTCGAATCCCCTGCTCCCCGCCGAGTCGCCGGACATGGTCATCATTGACTTGGTGTCGTACACGCCGGTGATGGAGTCCATGTCGTCCATCATCGGCGGCGCCATCTGGAGGAGCTGGTCGCCCTTTTCGTCCTCGTCGTCATCGTCGCCCCACATCATGGGGCTCTTTCCGCCGGCGTACTGGCCGGACCTCTTCTTCCCCAAGGACCCAAGGCTGCCACCGCCATCGCTGCACGCGAAGAAGCTCTCCATCGGCGCATGCTGCTGCTGCAGGTCTAGGTGCCCGCCGCCGTAGAGGTGCAGGTCCTGCAGGGAAGGGAAGCCCATGGACGCAGCGCCCATGTCCTTGATGGAGCACACGTCGAGGACGCCGGCGTGGCTGCCCAGGGATTTGTACCCTCCGGCCGGGTTCACCGCGACGTCGCCGGAGGAGAGGCTCTGGTATGCTTTCTCCAGGATGGACTGCATGTACTTTCCCTGGGCTTCAATCCTCATCTGGAGGTGCTTCTGCACCTGCATGTCAATTCCATGTTCATGCATGCATTAGCTTCTAATTCTCTCTAATTAAGCTATACAGTTAGTGCTGATTGAGTACTCCTAATGCTTTGTAAGGATGTTCATGCATGCATGTAACTAAAGCTGGTGAGCATGAGAGGCGTGCATGGGAAGGGGCACATAAAGTGGAGCTGGGTAAACTTCCTAATGCTTTTAAAAGGAGCAAACTGAAACTTGATGAGAAATTCAAGATCTTTTTGGATCCATCCAATGCATACTTTGATTCTTGGTTGATTAATCACCTCTAGTTGCTCATGCAGCCTTCTCTGGACCTCCATCTGCATTCTTATGGCCTCGTTCATGTGCACGTTGCGGCTGAAATCAAGATCCAGAAAATGGGAATGAAAAAAAGGTGAAAGGATCAGGAGACATACTACTCGATGGTATCCATGAAAAGCTTAATAATTGGGACATGAGTGAACACTCAACACAAAGTAATCAACATATTATACTGCTTGCAACTGAATAACCTACTCGTTCATGTTTCTCCCCATTATGCCCGAAGAAGAGGCCGCGTTTCTGTGCATCTCCATTGCTGCTGCAGCTGCAAAATTTTGGGCAACATTTCAGTAACACTAAGATATAACATGACCATGCATATGCTAGAAGATGCGCGGTCGGAAAATACAAAACTGGGAGATGCCAAGTTTTATCTGCACAACTGGATTGTTGCACCAGAAAGGGAGCATAAGTGTGCACTCAAAATTGATCTCTTTTTTTTTGCATGAATTAATTAGCTCTCTTACCATCCTTAACTGCATGATCGTTGAAGTCCTTGTGTGGCTGCTTTCCCAACCTGAATTTCTGCTCATAAAAAGTTCAAACTGATTAGCCAACATGAGAGAGAGAGAGAGAGCATGCAAACAAGAAATTGAGCCTAACCCTAATTAGAGGGTGCAAGAACACTCTAAACGCACCTGAAGGTGGCTCTTGAGGTGGTAGAGAGTGAGCCCCTTGACTCCCATGACCCTCATGATCGTCTTGGGCGTCGCCTCTACAGGAAACACAAAAATCCTCAGCAAAACTGATCAACCAGCACATGAGAAAAGCCGAGGCTATATACGACCGCCGGAGCGTACTGTCTGGTCCTCCTAGCTGTGCGACGGCGTCGACGAAGCGCTCGTGGAGCTCGACGGTCCATCGGAGGCGGGGCTTGGGGTCGGTGGTGAGGACGAGGCCCGAGTCACCCTGCACGCACATGCCCCCTCTGTCGCTCACGTTGGCGCCCTGCTGCACCGCCACCGCGCCAGCGCTGCTCCCGCTAGTGGCCTTCTTCGAAGAGAACATTCTTCTTCTATTCTCACCTCCCCCTTACTCTCTCTCTCTCTCTAGATCTCCCGAATTAAGCCGCCTGTAGGGGGATTGGATTGGATTGGATTGGGCTGGAGATTCAAGAAGAACAAGGAATAGGGTTCGGCCGATCGTGTTCGCCTCCCTCCCGCGCAACGAGGAGATGCCACCAGCAGCAGCAGCCGAGAGACCTCTTCTTGTTCTCGTCGGCTGGTCTAGCTGCTAGCTAGGTTTGCGCTGGGGTGATGACTTCTTTCTTTCTTGGCTGCTTTCTCTTTCTATTTGCTCTCGCTTGCTCGGTTGGAGGTGTGTGGCTTTAATTTGCTTCTTTTTCTCCTCCCCCAGTCCCCCTTCTCTTTCTTTCTAGCGAGAGGAGTCTTCACCTACAAAGCCCGCCCCCATGGGTGATATTCTATCCCTGCCGCGCGCCGAAAAAGCAAAACCAGCTAACTCCAAGGCTCCCCCCTCCCTTTGGAAAAAGATGGGAGACGTGGGGTCTTTTGAAGTTTGCTACTGGTGTAGTGATACGTACGTACACTGCTTGGGCTATGATGATTTTTATGCTGGGTGCACTAGTACTATCGAGTATCATCCACACAGTTCAGAGATACCTATGCTAGTTACAATAATATTGGAGGAACATATTATCAGACATATATTTATAGTTATTACTATGATTTTTCATGCATAAACTTGATTCCAAGTAGTAGTACCAAGCATGTTGCCAACTATATTATGTCTTTTGGCTGAATTAGTCGATCACATATATGCGGCTTAGCTAGTGTGGCAGTGATTATGATAACCATAATGTCCTCACAATAATATTGATGCAAATTTGGCCCACTTCTAGCTCACTGCCTAATACTCCCTCTGTTTCATAATATAAGATGTTTTAGCTTCATGAAAGATAACCTATCTAGACGCCATTTAGTGCGCACTGAATTTACACGCTAAAAGATGTCTAGATATATTACCTTCATAAACTATAATATTTTATATTTTAAAACGGAGAGGGTACCTACTAGTAGTGAAGCCTGGACGTGACATTATGCTAAAAACTAAGGACGCCAATATTGAGCGAATGCTTTCCGCGTGGCAACATGGGATCCTAGCGCTTGACATCTACCGTCACTTCCAAAATCCAACGGCTGGCAACTCTTTTGTTCCATGCTATAAAATCCAAACTTGTTCGCTCCATATAAATTCCTAAAATATATACATGACCAACGCGCTTCAAGCACATGGCATTGGTGGTAGATTTATTGCAAAAATATACCATTTCATTTGGAAGACAGTGCTCTCTATTTCATTAAGAAGGAAATCATAATTCATAAGAGTAGATACCTCCTCCTCCTCGATACATTAATATTAGCAACCACGCGATATATTTGCTGGGATATCGGCACAAGCAAGACCAAAAGAAAACATAGAGAAAAAAGAGAAACTAACTAATGCTAACAACGGCAGATCCACGAAACGAGGATGACCTGCAACCGCCGCGTTCTCCAAAGTCATCCCACCATACTTCCAGTACTTAGGAACGCCCTATACCAAGCAACACTTTAAAAAGGAATGCAAAGACGCCGACGTTGCTGTCCGGACAGGTTCTAAGGTTTCCCCGGGCACACTGAAGTGAGTGAGGCCACGGTTCATGAGGCCAAGGACATGGTTCCGAACAAGCCACGTACTCTTCAAAACGCCTCCACCAGTGGTTACTCGCCCAAGGAATAATTAACTTAGAGAGAGGGATCGGTGATGATGGACTGCCAAAAGGAGAAAATGGCACAAACTCCCTACGAGAGGATGCAAGATGCTCATTAGACTCAATCTCGGCGTTACAAAGGCAACACGACTGTGCTCATGAGGCCAATCAGTTCAACCTCGCAGGAAGTAACCTCGATCGGCATGCGCTAAACAGATCCTGGCAGATTTTGTCTTCGCAGGGCCCCATGCAGTTTGTTTGTAGTGCTACTCTTTTTTTTTCCGCTCTCCTTTGCCATGCACTAGGAACAAACAAGCTGTGTGCATGCTCCGTTCCTTTTTTTTTGACGTGCATGCTCCGTTCCTTTTTGACCAGCGAGTAATATGCATGCATGATTTTAGCACGATAAAAGTGACAAATAAGATCTAGCTAACTTGTGTATTACTACTAATGACTATACATGGGTAACTAACCTAGCTAGTAGATAAATAATTAAGCTAGGATATATTTGTATTATAATTTTTTTGGCAATTAGCTACGTAGAATCTCATCAATGTTTATAAAGCATAGTACCTCCGTTCCGGTTTATACGGCAAATACATATTTTGAGAAAATAATTTGACGGTACATATATCACAAAAAATAGCATTGGAAGCGCATTTTGAATATGAATCTAGTGGTATAATTTTTGTTAAATATAGTTTGTATTTTGTTGGCCAAATTTAAGGTCAAACTATTTTTTCGAAGTATATATTTGTCTTATAAACCGGAATGGAGGTAGTATCCTGGTTGAACCGCCGGTATATGTTGGGCTTTGTGACTTTGCATTAATGATATCGTGTTTGACAAATAGAAAAATGCCTTAACCATTGCAGGTTATTTACTCATGTACACATTGTCTTCAGACTTGGTTCCATTTGCTGCAACCGGATATAGATATTAATACATGAGTAGGAGAAAACCACCAACTTCCATAGTAGATATTGATATTGTAGGAAATTCTTTTTGAGAATTAGTTAGGGCTCCAGTTTCTACCTCAACACATATGCACGTAAACATCATGTCATGTAATTAATTATGTTCAGTTGTTGATTGAAGTTGAATGATCCCTTTTTTAAAATCAAAATAATATTTTCGTTAGTTCAAAAAAATCTAAAACAAATTAGGATGTAACAACTGATATATATCACAAACGTGCAAACTATTAGTTGGAAATTGTATGTATTTCAAGCTACACAAAAAATGACAAAACAATGATCAGGATATCACATTTTCAAATCTCCAAAAATACCATATGTTTTTCATTTTTGTGTAGCCCATAATAAAATTGTGTATTACAATTTTGCTTGTAGGATATATCATTGAAAATTTCCAGAATATTTTCATCTTCTAAAATAATTACAAAAATGATTTTTTTTAATATACACATATCACTAGAGCTCACGTGCCAGAGGAACTTTTAGGTTGATTGCCACCGCCTACTCAAGAGGGCATACCGCATGCAGTCACATTCACATCTGATTTATTTTTTTGCTTCGACGACAAGTGCACGAATGCTGTCAATAGCACTATTCTTTATCCAAAAAAAAATATCAAATTTGTCTAAATTTATATGTATCTATGCACTAAAACGTACGAGATACATGCAAATTTAGCCTAATCTGCGACATCTTTTTGGGCAGAGGAAGTAGCATATAATCATTTCTGAATGATTGTTGTAGATTTTGTGAGAGCTAGGATTACACTAATCACCGAGCATCGCTGTTTGGACACTCAAAAAAATGTAACGAAAAACCCTCCATTGGAGCTAAGTTAGCCAGCTGCTCATCATGATAAGCGTCTTTGCCTTGTTCCTTTCTCTTCTTTATATTGCTGACCGGGACCTTGGTGGTGCATGTCAGATGACCGGCCCCGTTGATTATTCCGGTATGAAATGTCCTAAATGCCCTTTGGGGTGAGGACCCGTTTGAGAGCTTATTTAATTTTGAGGATCTATTGGCCACGAGGTGAGTAATTGATCAAAAAAAAAATTGCGCAGCTACTATTGTTTTTACCAGAGTCAAATCTCTATATGTACACATTCCTTTTTTTAATTTCCCAAACTCGAAAGATGTGATTTTCTTTCTAATTTCTCAAAAAATCTTCCAATGGATGTTGATATATGCTGCATCGAATCAAAAGAGCATAAATTCCTCTTCATGCAATATCTCACTAGCTAGCTCTTTAGTAGGATAGAAGACTGTCCCCTCCACATATGCATGCATGCATACGTCAGCAGCCACCAACTTCAAATCCAAACAAAAATGTGGAGAGTTTAGGAAGGTCAAAACTAACTAGGGTTTGGCTTCAATCCCCCAGTGGGCCCCAAAAGGAGACAGGATGAGTAAGAACATTGTAAAGCGTCCGTGTGCTGCCCCTCCCTGCCATTTTCTTTATCAGCAAGGGAATAGATGCTTCCTTCTTTGACAATTAAGCAAAGATTCTTCTCAAACATTCCCCAAAATGTGTTGTTGTTTGGACAATTGTAACTCTCTGGTGGCTTTCCTTACACCATAAGAAATCGATAGAAAAAAGTGTGGGCGACACGAGGCCTCGTGTAAAAAAATAAAAAATAGATATTAGTGGTAGAGTTATCTCTAAGAATGCAAAGATAATTTCTTTCTTCTTAGAAAAGAGCAGTTGTTTGCCATTCGATCGGAAGAATATAAAGTTATGTACATGGTGCCTGAGGGAAGAGGGCGAAACAAAAAGGCCTAGTTCTTTCCCTATGACGATGGTATTGTTTTATCTCTTGGTTCGAGAGTGAAGGCGTAAGAGCAAGTACAATAAGGGACTTATAGTCTGCTCTTATTTGACATTTTTGCCTATGTGGAGCAGAGATGAGTAAAAAAGGGAGTGAGCTCATATTTAAGAACCCACATTTATATGTGCTCCAAGAAAGTGTAATAAATGTGAAGAAAGAGATAAAAAATGTTGTAAAAAGAAATAGTCTAATAGTCAACCTTATAGTGTACCTTACTAAATGGTGGATCTGGATTACATGTTAGCGGCATATAGCCACCTTCGTTCGTTATACTAAGCCCGTTGTGACATCTCTTGGTGCACAAGGAGTGCTTTCGGCAAGAGGGCCAATTTTTGAAAATGTGCATTTTTTGCTCCTTACACACCTCCACATGGTGTAAATTAGGCTACAAGGCTTACTGAAGTCTAGTAAACTAATATTGTATCCCGCCCGTCCAATAAAATACTCCCTCCTTTTCATGAAATAAAGGGAGTAGTTCACATTATTAGTGTTGTGTATCCCTCCCGTCACTGAAGCCCTTCATGCAAGGCTAACCGTGGAAAATCAGGGTGGGAAAAAAGTGCTAAGGGTAATTTTAAAAAAAGGGATAAAGGGACCTATAATATAGAAAAATCCAACTGAAAATTATTATTACCTATTTTAATGAAAAAAGAGGGTGTTGGGTTTTTACATATTAAACATTAGCAGTCATTTTACATACATTAGCGGTATAGTTCTAGTGGTTGAACTAATTTTTATTTTATACACTATTTAAGTTTTGAAAAACAATGTCCCCCCAATATAGCCTAGTTTATTTTGCTAAAATGATGATAAAACAAAAAAATCTCGACATCAGCGTTTAAATGCTTGTAACTTTCTCATGATTGGTTATAGCTGCATTATTTTCTGCACGGAAGTGGAAGAATAAAGATAATATTCTCAAGAAAAACAAAATAACGTAGCAGCAGCCTTATTTGAGCATATAAACAATTTCGTTTGATGTAAAAGTTAGTGGCTAACAGTCCTTATCCCATCTGCCAAATAACCATGTCTTGTCTTTATCATGGATGCTGAGCGAAAAGACAACACTTATATATCAAAGTCAACTAATCTACTTAAGGATCTCAGGCATAAAATTCCTTGTTTTTCGAGAGGCATAAAAAACCTGTGTAATCTTTCAGATAAACTTCCAATGTACAGTATGTACTTTTGAAGAATCTTGGCCCCCTTGCATTGGCCAAACGACCTGTTTAGCATACAAGACCAGTATAGGAATTTCACAGAACATGGAGCGAAGAGTCCAATTTTTGTTCTCGGTTGTGCTCTATTTCGAACAGGACATAAAGCACCAACATATAAAATTGCTTACCTCATGTATGGAGGAATACTAACCAACAGTAACTCATGTATAGCTAGCATATTTGCAACGAGAGGTCACGTGTGCAAAAGCAAGCTGTCACTTAATAACGCTATAGTACACTGACTAAAGTCGGTATTCGGCCTTTAGCTGGGCGATTTATTTATTAAGCTAAATAAATCATATCCACTAGACTAAGTTAG
The DNA here is from genome assembly GCA_916181665.1 of Avena sativa. Taxonomy (NCBI): domain Eukaryota; kingdom Viridiplantae; phylum Streptophyta; class Magnoliopsida; order Poales; family Poaceae; genus Avena; species Avena sativa. The sequence continues at coordinate 98,238,691 of OV702294.1, forward strand.
CTTACATTTCAAGCACACATTCGTAGATGCCCCTTAGGTAGGTCGACAAGGACAACACTTCCCTTAATTATTTGAGATGTTCGCCTTTATGAGCACTCATGCATCATGCAAACCCTAATTAGCCACTGATCTAAGATTCTATGCATAGTTAGTTAGCGAGGAAGTAAACAAAAATCTAAGAAGCTCCTTTAGCTGCGGAAAGTGTATTTGACTCCCGACTTCCCGAGCTCCAATGCTCTCTTCATTTTAAAAAATTTAAGTTTCAAAAAAAATCTGAAAATAAAATCTAGGCGTAGTCAATGTTGTATCCTACAAGAATGCAAAATCTTGACCCGAAATTCTTTATATTATGGGCTACACAAAAATGACAAAGTATGATAAATTTTGGAGATTTGAAAATATGCATACTCAGATCCACACTTTTATCATTTTTGTGCAGCTCATAATACAAATATTTGAAATTAATAATTTACAAATTTGTGGGATACATCATTGAATACATCGGGATGTTTTCCAGATTTTATTTTAAAACTCAAAATTATGATTTTTGTTTTTATTTGAAAAAAAGATCACTGGTGCCCATGTGCATCAAATCTCCACTCCTTCAACCGTGTCTTGTTTTATCTTTCCATTATGCTCTATCTAGGCTATAGAGGCCCACCTTTTTTTTCAAAGGAGGGAGCCTATCTATCATCCTTATCGGTAGATGCACGCAACCATCTTCATTGAACAATTTCAATCTACACATAACAAAATAAATATCCCACTAAAAGGCTATAGAACAATTGCAATAAAATTGCATGTCGCATGTATGTATCATTAATCCTATTGCTAGACCACCATCCAAATTGAATGCACAAAGATCGTGCTATCATCTCCAGGTGGCTACACCCAGAGATCAGATACTTACTTGTCTCCACACGCTAAAGAGAGCACCATATATTGATTCAATGTATCCATAATTCCATATGAATAACCTGCAAGAAATTAGAAAAACTCATATTTTGTTATGACCAATATCTTTTGGTTAAACCACGTGATCTACGTGGTAAGCAACCCCAAATAAAAAAAAATATTCAAATATAAAGCGTATACGCCTATCGATATTTGAATCTTAAGTTGTCTAATTCTCGATCATATTCGAGATACTAGTTGGGGGTGGAAGGTTTTGAGTCATCAATATATATAGTCAGCCACAAGAGTCATTCAAATGTTGAATCGTTTCCTCCTTATCTCAATAGCAGCACCCATTGCGATGAATTTGTGCTCTTCTATATTTGATAAACCTATATTATTACGCAAAGTGATCAGTAACATGTTAGTAGCATAAAATGGTCATCTCTCTCTGGACTGACATGATTAAAGACGTACCATGAATGTATGAACAAACTAAAGCTTGTTTCCTAGCCCTACATGTAACATTCCGAGCTTGCTTTAATCCCTAATCATGATGTACACTACTTAATCTGCAAAAGGTATGTGGATGCACATTATACATGAGCCAAGGGATAACGTGTGAACACGGTTGATTTGTTTGTCAATGGCTCCCAATACATTAGTGGTGAAAGAACACATCTGAGCGCTTTTTCCTCAAGGAAATCTACGGAAGTGTCTAATATGTCGATCCTTCCCTTTTCCTTTTTCACCTTTGTAGTGTAATCTTTGAACAATGATGAATGATGCATGATTATTAGCGACTAATTAAGTGTTCGTGAGGGTCCTCTAGGGCAGTTAGACAAAGCGCGGATCATACCAGTGATCTTTGCCTCTATATGGACGAGATGAAGCAATCATTGGCTGATGCGCAGCCAAATTTTCTCAGTTTAAGTAGGACCGGAGACAGAACCCCAGGAAGCTAGGCTGGAGGAGTTTGGAGATTCTTCGTCCGATTTTAAGCTTGGTTTTGGGAATTTTACACTTAGTTTCTCCCTTCTAAGTCATATATAGACTGCAACAGTTATATTTTCAATCTTTGGGTTAAATCCTGGAGTTGCCGGTGAGTTTTAAAACCCGTATAAAATATGAAGAGTGGGAATTTGCACCCTAAAAGTACTAATCAGCTGATCAAGTGATACATTAGCTTTGACGCACATAATTATTAAATTGTGGAATTGCTAACTCGAGATATATTTAGAGCTTCCTCAATTACGATCCTGCCACGGTGGGTCTCATTCTTATACAGGTCAAAATTGAGAATAAAAAAATCTAAAATAATCATATTAATGTTCGTACGCCCGCTGGACGATCCTGCTTAAGAAGTTGTTTGTTGACAATTTTCTAGTCTCCGACAACATCCCAGTTTCTTGTTTAGTACTTTAGTTTATGGTCGGTTAGATTATTTCAGGAGCGTCTTCAATGGGTGTCCTGCACTTTTGGGACTGCGCTTGGAAACATGTCCGATACATTGGGTCCAGCTGCCCCTAGCGGCCCTCCAAATACGGCAGGCCCAATAGGTTTTGCCAAATAAAATGACGTTTTGACAATTATGCAAAACTAACACATGCATAGAACATGTAAAAATATAGCCACAATTTAATGTCTCGCCGACCAAAATTATGGTCGGCCACTGAGTCTGGCCACCACCGAAACGTATGTATAATGCAGAGAAGACATGCCTTCTCTTAGCTCTTCACATCATTTAGAGAAGACATAATATGTAACTTGTATAATCTACTATATCTTATTGCTATCTCTAGCAATTAATGAGAATTAACTATTTTTAGTAAAAAAATTGGTTGGCTAAGAAAAGACACATGGTACAATAGAAAAATAGTCTTCTCTTATTTCTAAGAGATCATCCCTTAGTTAAGGAAAGGCAACCTTCTCTTTCTTATTTCTCTCTTCTCCAACTAAACAAAAATCCTATGTGACAAGCATAAGGGAACACTGATGTCACCATATTGTACATGCCCTAAGTTTGGCTATCACATATTACGACATTGCATACAAATCAAATGTAAGATGTTGAAGACTCCAATGGCAGCGGTGTTGGCGCCGCCGTGGAGGTTGGTGCACTAGCAAGCCCCATTTCATGCAAGATGCGTTAACGATTTTGCATAAACCAAGCCTTCACTATCGGCTCCATGTTTGACATGTTGGCCGTCAAGATCTTTGTGTGCTCTTTCATCTTTTGACCCCAAATCGTGACGCTTTTGATACTGCTTTGATTCTTACCGCCAGTGTGTGTGGACATGGCCTCCATAATCATGCCCTACATCATAGCTTGCACGTCCGCGCTTGTCAGTTTGTTCGCACGTAGACATTGCCTTTCGTATCCTGTCAGATAAAGTGAAGTGAAATCTCACCAAAGTCCCACTTCTAGTTCATAAAATTTTAAAATAAACTAGAGGTGGGACTTTGATGAGATCTCACTTGCATCTCTACTCGCAGGCGCTAGCCACTCCTACTTTGATGCCCCCTCCTGTCGACGAGGTAACAAGGGCGCCGGGAGTTGCGCCATCGGCGACATCAAACGATATGCGCCACCAAAGACATGGGCTAGGCAGGAAAGGGAGCAGCAGGCATGAGAATATAATGAGAGGGAAATGTGAAACAAAGTTTTAGTTGTGTATGTTGAACTATGATCCAAATTTAATAAGGAGACTAACTTCCAACGAGCGGATCGGGGCCATCGCCGGAGGCTTGGGGTGAGTGTAGCGGAGTATGAAAGAGATATTTTGTTAGCGACATTGTTGCTCAAGTTAAATTTCAGGTATGCAAGATCAGCACTCATGATAATCTTCCTGATATCATGACTAAACATGTTCCTGTTGCTAAATTTGAGCTATGCCCGAACTTAGTTGGTTTAACTGTTAGCCCAAGTGGCTATTGGCGCCGAAAATATTTTCTTTGTTGTTTAGAGAGATGTTGTTGTTGATGCTATAAGAAGATTTTTTATCAAGATGGAGTTTGTTAGAGTTTGGTCCAAATTCATTAAGGAGGCTAACTTATGACGAGCAGAGCGAGACCCGTCGTGGAAGACTTGGGAGAGTGGGGTGGAGTCAGAAGTTAGCCCATACTGTGCCCAACAGGGACGCCTACGGGTGCGGAGGGGAGAAGCCTCTCTCTCTCTCTCTCTCTCTCTCTCTCTCTCTCTCTCTCTCTGGTACGGATCGTTGAAGACCTAGGTTTCCACCTTATATACCTCTTGTAAGCCGTCGGCTGGAATAAGTTGCATCTGAGGTAATCCAGACGTTGTGTAAACACTCTCCATATAGTAAAGTTTCGCCGGCAAGTGTTCATGGTTTTTCTCTCTTTTTGTTAGATAGGTTTTTCATATTAAATCCTATGTCTCTATTGTGATTTTGTTTTTGTTTTTCGTTATTTGCGTGTTGCATTTATAACAGTGTCAATGACACGGCTTGAACGCATGGCATAATCCTATGTGGCGCTATTTGCCGGCGTTGGCCGCCACTCCCAAGCAGGCCCATATGGTTTGGGGCCGGCATGTAAGATTCTTGGCTTGTCATGTTGTTTGTACTCTAAACTCAAACTGATACCATCAACCAACAATATTTTGATCTAGCCGTTCACACTTAAATTATTATTTAAAGCCATTTTTTCTCTAAAAGAATCCAAGTACCAGTGTACAAATCCGGTCAACAGGAGGTAAGATAGGTATAGATAGCTTAGCTTTCGTGGTCTTGCAATATCGTTGCGCACTCTGAAACCAGCTAAGCCAGTTCCAGTCTTTTTGAGCTCACACAACTCCGTGTAAATGCGTGTGTTGAACTCGGAGCTATCCGGTCGGCCGCCGGCCGCGCGCCGGTCTCGTTGGTCTCCGGTCAAGAACGAGGGTCGTTTTCCATTCCCCTTTCCTTTTCACCTTTCACCCACGCTACATACCTGGCCTCGCCTGTGTGTGTGTGAGGTTTCGGCGTCTCAAGAGTCCATTCATGTCGACTTGATGGATGTAACTCCCATACTCTCCACGGTTGAAAAGAGATGCTAATCCCTGCCCAAAGTGGCCATGCGTAGATGCACTTTCTGTTGCCTCGCTGAAACTTGTGTGGGTGTGACCATGCTTTCTTTGACTACAGCTACTTTGATGGTTTTTCTTTACAGCAGGGGTAACCCCATTTTCCATTGCTTTTTAGTGAAACATTATCTTTTCTCTATCTGAAACTGTTTTGCTTGGTTTACATGCTTATGTGTGTACAAAAATAAGGGGAAATTAATTCAAGGTCTTGTAGACTGTAGTGTGATAATAGCTGAATTTGCCTCGCAGAATGCGACTTTGAGTCTTACGTTTAGCCAATCCTCAACTGCAGGCCCAAATATCACATTTTTATAGGGAATGCCCAGAATTGCTTGTCCAAGGTTTTCGGTGTATATGGCCCAGTTTCACCTCAGATTTGAAGTGCTTCTCTTAGTGGCATCACGTGGGCTAATCGCCAATGACCATTCAACTACTTTTGTATGCGGAATGCTATATGCCGCCCACTGATGGTGCCGGCGGCTAGCGCAACACATGGCGCACCACCTGTTGGGCCGGCCCAGTTCACGTCAGGTTTTTCTCTTCTATTTTTTCTATTTTTATTTGTTTTTTGGTTTTCTTTGCATGTTTCTTTTTATTTTTTTAGGGTTTATTTTTTTAAAAGTTTATTATTTTCTCAAAAAAGGTTCATTCTTTTAAAATTATGTTTTCTGAATTTTGGTTCATGATTTTCCGAATTGTGCTCATGTTTTTTAATTTTGGTTCATGATGTTTGAAATTTTTTCTTCAGAATTTTGAAATTTGTTCATAATATTTTAAAAATATTCACGAATATTCGAAAATTGTCACGGTTCTAAAATCATTATTATAGAGAATATTCAAAGTTTGAATAAAATGCAGAAAAAATAAACATAAAAATGAAGAAGAAAACAAAAATCTTTGGGATGATACAGTTACCGCGCCTCAGGCGAAGCCCGTGTTGCTGCTTGAAGCGGCGTATAGCACTGCCTCTTTTGTATTTCCAGGTGCATGAACATGTCCAGAAATGTGAAGTGGTTCACTTAGTGGTCAGACCACGTAGTTGGGTCATACGAATGATGGGCGAGGCCTGAGTTCTCTCAGGCGACAAAAGCCTCATTGAACAAAATCGCTAAGAAAAATGAGCAGCAAGATTTTCTTTTCTACTCCCTCCGATTTCAAAATATAAGATGTTTTAGGTTTGTAAAGAAAATGTATCTAGACTAGTTTTAGTGTGTAGGTTTACTCATGTTTCGAATGAACCTACACACAAGTCTGATACATTTTCTTTACAAACCTAAAACATCTTATATTTTAAAACGGAGGGAGTACAAAGCAAGCCATGACCCTATTCTTGTTTAAGGAAACTATAATAAAAGATGTTTTACTTTTGTGAAGATAATGTATATAGACGTCTTTTAGCGTGTAGGTTCAGAGAGGTTACTATAAATCTACACACTAAAAGATATCTAGATACATTACTTTTATAAATCTAAAACATCTTATATTTTAAAACAGAGGAAGTACTATCTTACTAGGCATCGCTAATTGTATTTCAAACACCCACACACACGTGTCTAGCATCCACACATGCCATATATATGAAAAACAATGTATTTAACACTTCTCAACGCCTATAGGCACCACCAGCGATCGATAAAAGTTGTAAGTCTTTTTGTTAACAGCTTGTTGGCAAAGTTTTGTACTCCAGAGATCTTGGCTCTGATGCAAATTGAATCATATTCACCCATCAGTTCGACCAAAATTCGTCGTCAAAACATCTGAAATGACGAAAAAAGGTCGACAATAGATTTCCTCTAAAAATGTATCCTATTAAATTACTTATATTCGTGTGCATGCGAGCACATCACATTCACATTGCAGGCACGAACCGCAATGACAATATTAGACGTGATTGGTTGCATGGGTCTATTTTGGTGCTCCAACAAGCCTTCCGGGCGGGCGAGGGGGGGAGGGGAGACATAGCCAAAATGACTTGTCAGACACGCTGTGGATTTTGTTTGGTTGTCCACAAAGCATTTTCTTGCATGAGGCTAGAAACGGTATCTTTTTTTTGCAGACGCTCACGATGTGTATATACACTCACCCCTATGAACACACGCACACCCTATCCTATGAGCACCTCCGACAGACTGAGCCGACGGGTCTTGAGATTAACAAAGTCACCGCAGACGCCTCGCTATCGACGGGAGCGTTGCCTCCCACTGAAATAATATTCCGCCTTTATGAGACATCAAAGCGTCAAACCTAAGGTTTGAACTCTGGTGGGCTGGGGGTACCACTGCCCTCCTAACCATCCAACCACGGGTTGGTTCTCGGCTAGAAACGGTATCATTGGTGTATGGTTGCTTGTATTATAACATTCTGGATTAGACAAAAGCCACAACCCGCTGTTTGGTTGTAACTCAAAACAGTTATGTGATAACCCCTTCCATTTAGTGGTGAGATTACCCAGCACATAACACCCAATACTGGTGAAAGGATACAGATGTCGCCTAGAGGGGGGTGAATAGGCGATTAAAACTTTTCCTAGAGTGGCTCAACAAAGGCGGAATAAAACTAGTGTTTAATTTGTTAAGCACAACCTAGAACAACTAAGGTTTACCTATGTGCACTAACAACTTATGCTAAGCAATACAAGCAACAAAGTGATAGCAAGATATATATTACTTCAAGCCGAAGGCTATCACAATGTAAAGTGCATAAGTAAAGAGCTCGGGTATAGAGATAACCGAGGCACGCGGGGACACCGATATTTTACCGAGTTCCTCCCAACATGAAGTACGTCTCGTTTAGAGAGGGGGTGGTATCAAACCACCAACACCACAAAAGGCCTCCCTTATTCTCCGGTGAATCTCACCCCAACGGGATCGATCCACGCTTCCACTATTGGTGCACTTGTCGGTGGCAACCGGAACCTCTCACAAGGTTGGGGCACTTCTCCACAACTTAATTGGAGGCTCCCAACAAATGCCACAAAAGGCCACAATGCCACCAAGGCCACAAAACCGTCTAGGGTTCCAAGAACCCAAGAGGGACAAGCTCCAATGAGTAACTCAAACCAAATCCTCCGAGGAGAACTCAAACCGATGCACCAAATGCAAATGGCAAGAACACCACAAAGGTGCTCAAATCCCTCTCTCCCAAATTCCACCAAAGCTACAAAAGCTTATGGGGCAATAAGAGAGGAAGAACAATGGAGGAAATTCACAAAAGACTCCAAGATCTAGATCCCAATATGTTCCCCTCACTTAGAGGAGAGACTGATTGGTGGGATTGTAGATCTAGATCTCCTCTTTCAAATCCCTCAAGAATATGCAAGAATCATCGGAGGGATTGAGAGAAAGCAAGCTCAAGAAGGTCAACAATGGAGGGGAAAACTTGCAAGAATGGTTGGGGAACTATTAGAGAAGGAGGCCTCTTAAATAGGTACCCCCAAAATCCAACCGTTGAAGCCCAAAAACGTGAATCCCGGTACTACCGGACTTTTTCCCGGTACTACCGGACATTCCCTGGGGATTCCAGGTCGCCAAACGCACCTTATTCAGTACCACCCGGTACTAAGGGGCGGTACTACCGGACCTCCGGTACTACCGGACCCTGGTCCGGTACTACCGGTCATCCCTGAACGAAAACGGCCATAACTTTTGCATTCAGACTCCGATTTTGATGATCTTGGGCTCGTTTCGAAGAGGACAACAAGATCTAAAAGATAATGCAAAGAAACATTATAGTCCAGTAAGGGAGGATAGATCCAAATGACGAAAGGTTTAACCTCTATCAAAAAGACGAACCGATAAAACCTCCAACATAAAAAACGTAATAGAAAATGCATATGAAATCCGTTTTCGATGAACTAGAGCTTGTCATGGAGATTAACACAAGCTCTAAATCCTCACATGAGTAAGAACCAAATAATGGAAGGTTTTACCTATCTCTAAAATACAAACCGGTAAAACCTCCAAGATCAAAACGCAATAAGATATAAAAGGAAATCCGTTTTTGATGAACTAGAGCTTGTTATGGAGATTACCACAGGCTCTATATCCTCACATGGATAAGACCAAATAACAACCAAATATGATGATGCAAGTATGCAAAGGTTTGATCTCTCTCCGAACGATGTGACCGAGTTACTCATTCGAGAGCCCCTCTTGATAGTACGGTTATCTATCCTAAACCCAGTCTCCCAACAAACATGAGACCGGCAAAAGGGAAAACCTATCAATATTATACCTTTGCCTTGAGCAATCCACTTGAGCTCGATGTAGACGATCTTGTCCTTCTCAAGATGGACACCTTTCTTGATTCCTCATCATCGATCCATGATCACCGAGGATGGCAAGCATCAAACATGAGATCTTCTATAGATGGCGCATTTTGAGCTTACACAACACATCTTCTTCTAATTTCATCTATCTTGAAGTCAACACATGCTCCAAGCAATGCCAATGGACAATTCCTAGAAGTACAACTTAATACACACATTAGTCCATAAATATTGTCATTAATTACCAAAACCACACATGGGGGCCCACATGTTCTTTCAACTGGTGATAGAATAAGGAATTCATATAAATAGTTCATCATACGGAGTTGTACTAGGATATACCACCCGAACTAACATTTATTCTAATTACTAATGCATCACGAGCTATTCAAAAAATATAGCTCATGATGCATCACAAGTTCATCGTCAAAACGGTTAGTATATATACCACCTCCTAAAATATTATAGTCTAGGCATCAGATTTGATCAACTCCTAGCTAGTGAAGTGGGTATTAGAACAACTCTCTAAAAATATATATGATCTCAACAGATCACGACCACCGTCAAACATTAAAGCAAAACAGTAGCACTAACAGTAGTGCCTACGCAGTTAGTTCATACGCCAGGTCCTCCTCTCTTTTCCTGTTATCCCAGCATAGCTGCTACCATGGGGGCTTGTTATCCGCAAGGTAGTTGATTGCTTGCACCAGTAAGTGCGGAGCAAAGAGAGTCTCCTTACTCACATACCTAGGCTCTAAGATCGTCTTCATCTGGGTGTAGACACTCTGTAGGTGTTGTTCTTTGAAGTCTCTATAACACTCGATCCTGCTCTTGACGAGATCGCATATCCTATTTAGGACGAACTCGAACACATATGGTTCCCACATTGGAGATTTGGCATATACTGAGCTAGATGATGAATTTCTTTGGCAGGCTACATCCAGGACAAGTCAGGCTTCACTGAAAGAGCAGACATATCGGGAGATGGAGAAGGGATGATGTCCTACAAAAGAGCTAACACCCTAAGCATTGAACTTCTATGCTAAGTATGAAAATCGGTTTCACATGTCCTATAATCAATATCTACCAAGGAAGCATCCACATGCTTGCATATCTTTGCTACAACATCAAGGGAAAGAGGTTCTTATAGCCAAAGGAGTAGGATTAGCGCAAATGTCGAGGAAGAGGGGGAAGCCGGCCACTCGGCGATGACAGCCATTGACGCGGACGAGGGAGAAGCAAAAAAAGGTAAATCGTGGTCGTTGACAAGGGAGAATTCATAAGATCCACCATCGCCTTCGATGAGGGAGAAGAATTAAGGTAAAACATCGGCATGCTCGGGGGAGAAGAAGACATGAGGACCTAATACAACAAAACATAGCTCGAGGAAGATGGAGGAGTAACGTGCTGATGACCGCCGTCGAGCTCCTGGTCCAAGAAGGTGAAGAAGCTCTCAACGATCGCGCTGGATCTCGAGAGGAGGAAGAGCTCGAAGGGGGAAATGGTGGAATAGAGGGGAGGCGGGAGGGGGGGATTTTAGGCCGACTGTGACCGAATATCTCCCGCTGCATTTTCAGTGCACCGTGAGAGCCTAGTGCTCGCGCCATCTCCATGGTTTGCAGCTGTCTATATGCGGCATTGTCTAAAATACACGCGGCAAGGATGTCTCGCTAGAAACGGTCGATTCATCCGTTCTTCCGAGACTTGACTTGGAAGTGCTTTGAACGACGCACGGGCCGCAACGAGAAAGAAGGTCAAACATCCAATCTTCTCAGTTTTCGCTCGTGCGACCTGCCTGGACTCGCAACCAATCGCGTCCATTGATCCGCTACGTCCGAAACACGAGCGGCTCCCCCCTGTTCGGGAGGGAAACGATTTGATTGCATGAAGTCGCGACCAAATTTCAACCATGCTCGGGTCATGTCTGAGCCTGACAGACTACTGCTATTTTCGGTTGTCAGTTGACACCTGAATGCGGCCAAGAAGTGGAAGGTGGCGCGTCTCCTCAACCAAATGAGGATGCCCCTCTGTCTCTGTGTCTTCCTGCCGCATGCCCTGACGTGCAAAACATGAAACTGCCGACTTAGGTACCGAAGTGAAAGCACGTGAGCATTATGCAGTGTTGCATCTACTAATATTGTGCCAGCGATCTGACCATCTATCTAACGAGGCCATACTGTACCTTGTAAATGAACCACTGACCATCTATCCAAATGCAATCGACCCCAGTTCTGGGTTACTTCCACGGTCTCCTACTCCATGTGTTGCACAAACCACCACTTGAACCAATTATTTGTAGTTTTTACTAGATGGTGGTCGAATCTGTTGTATTTTCCATCGCTTGGCCATCTAATCAACTATTTAGCTATGTTGACAGCAAAACCGACAGCTAGATTCCATAAGTTAATGTTCCAATAAATGTACAGGTGTCAATAAACTTAAAATTCATAAAAATATAATTATTTGTCCAAAAAATATGGTTTTTTATGTTCTCTAGAATGCAATAGCCTTCACTCTATATGTATCATCAATTTTTTTTTACTTTAAAACATTTTTCTGCTGATATTTTAAAGCAAATACTCAACATATTGAAAACGTCATAGGAAAATAATTATACGTACATGAATTAATATGTTTTTGTACACATGTAGTAAAACTCAGTTTGGATCTTACCACACGAAATTTTAGAATGAGTCATCAAAATTCACACAAGTTAGATAACTAGGTGCAAACAGCCAAATACCACACAGAGGATGCATGTTTGTGAGAACAGGATCCCAGAAATCCAAGGAGTATTTGGATCATGTTTCTATCCCGTGGAGAATTACAATCTGACTGTGAGGTGATGGAGTGGCGAGGAAGCGACCCGTTCTCGGCTCGCTCCAGTGCTCGCAATAGTCGATAGGTGGTCTAATGGCCAAAGGACCTATTTATAATCTTTATTAATTTTAGAGTCTTGTACTATTGTTAATAATTATTATTAGACTAGTGGTCTTTTTCTTTGCCAAAAAACAAAAGCATACACCACGGAGATCGATAACATTTCGCAAACTTCATTATACTCATTACTAGCATTTTGCAAACTTCTTTAGCACATTACTAGCATTTTGAAAACTTCTTTAGCACATTGCTGCGCCAAGTTTGGCTTGGGTCTTGTTCTTTTTTCTTTACCATGCGGCGGAACTACATGTTATATACTCCCTCGTTCACTAATGTGAGACCTTTTAGATATTTCAATCGGAAATGCTAGAGTTACGGAATTTACTTTACGGACTAGACTTACGGATTGACGTGGACGTCACCGTGTTGGTTTAAAACTGCCTGCCTTCCGTGATTTCTGGCCTCAACCCTTTTGTTATTCATCCACGTATATCCGTAAATTGATTCCGTGAAAAAATTGTCCATAGTTGTAGTATTATTGTATTTCAATAGACTAGATTTACACTAAAATGGATGAACCTAAACAATTACATGCCTAAATACATTCATTTTCAAAAGAAAAAAAGGTAGAACCATTAGTTAACAAGGGAGTATTATATATTAAGAAAAAGAAGGGAGGCCTAGAAGGCCAAAGTACAACAGACAGAGATAGACTCCTGTGCTCCTTTAGTTGCCCTTCTACTACTGTTCTGTTCATTTTTTTCTCTTTACTTTTTCATTTGGATTTTCGTCGTGTTGCAGTTGTTAAAAGAAGGGCGTGGTGGTGTTATGAGACGTGGCCCGGCACCTAACGATGACAGAGATAGGTGGCCCAGTTCGTCTTGGCTCTTTCTCCTCTGGTCACGATCCAATTAAATTCAACCCACGCCTATGCGACAACTCGTTGGTTGCCTATTTACTTTCGCTGAAAATAGTCCCAATTAATTTTTTCTCTCCATCTTTCTGCCAGGAGAGCGACCAAGCAATTTCCTGTAGCAAAGTTCTTGAGTTCTCAAGGAGATTACTGCTGTACTTATACTATCCAACTATTTTAACAACGGATTCAGGGGGGAGGAACCGTAGCCGACAGTGATTAGTTTACACTCTACTGCTCTCGAGTTATCCTAATTATTCCCACTTCCAAAATAGATTTGGCGGCCAAATGAGGGGCCGACCATGGACCAACGTCTACCGTATAATCTAGGTATCTCTTTTGTTAGGTTGTGTGTCCTTTGGCGACGGTGTCTAGACGACAGAGTAGACGGCCGATGTTGTATCTGAACAAAAGATCTCATTGCTACGTCTCCATCTCGACTAGCTTGGCCGTGTTTGGTCTTCTTCCCGTAGGTCAACAACAATGTAGAGTTTCACATAGCGTATCACGACGGGTGTATCCTTGGCCACAGTGTGTTCAACTATATATCTTAGGTTCTCATGTTTCGATGTGGAAGATTCATGGAATCTCTTCCAACCGAGCAGGTGTTGAAATAGTTAGTTGTTTTCAGATAAATTTAATTCAGCTTAATACCATGATAACAACATGATCTTTTTTAATCATATATATACGGAGACACGATGAGTTTGTACATTGGACAGTGCTAGGTCCCCAGGTTCTCGGCCGTCCGATCTAGGCACATCAACGGTCAGATCTAATTTTCGTCCTTTCATCCCACTTTTACTACAAATGGTTTCGTTTTTGCTACATATAATCCCTCCTTTTGTTACACGTAGAAAAAACGGTTCGGACCAGAAAATACAAAAATAGACTGGACCTCGCCAGAGATCTCGCTGGACACCTCGTCGGAGACCGTGTAGCAAAACCCGACCTCATCGGAGACCTCGCCGGAGACTTTCGCCGAAGACCTTATAGCAAAAACTTTACGATATTATAGCAAAACCACAAAACGTATGTAGCAAAAAAAATTCTATTATAGCAAATCCGACTTCGCCGGAGACCTCGCCGGAGATCTCGTAGCAAAAACTATATACTATTATAGCAAAACGATAAAACTAATGTAGCAAAAAAATTGTAGCAAAAATCCAACGCTGCTCGTAGCACCGATTGAAGACTCGTATAGTCACACGTAGCAAAGTCAAACATCTCCCATAGCACCTCCACTTGTCGTATGTAGCAAGTCTGATGACCGCTTGTAGCAAAGCCTCACATAGCTATGTAACATCCTCGCCTGATAAGGCTGAGTTCATGTGTATAGTGTCAATCCCTGGATCGGTTCACTGGAACACACAGTACAAAATGATACCAAATATAACTGTGCATTATAAATACAACGAATATGATCTAGAATTTACATTATTTATTCAAGTACACAGCGGAAAACGAATATAAGGTAGATCTCCATCCTTTAATTATGCCACAGGCGAACAATTGTTGAGTGAAGTCTCGCGACCTATGAACGATCACTCAGATACGATATAACATGTAACATGAAACGTTGCAGCCACGAATGGTCAATACATTGAATGTATGGAAAGTAGGCTAAAGTGGTTAACAACAGATCTATCAACTACATGCTTATTTGGCTAGGTGGAGTTCAGGCTCATTTGCATAAAGTGTTGGAGATATGCCCTAGAGGCAATAATAAAAGTAGTTATTATTATATCTTTATGTTTATGATAAATATTTACATTCAAGCTATAATTGTATTAACTGGAAACATTAATACTTGTGTGATTTGTAAACTTGTTAGAGTCCCTAGTAAAGCCTCTTTATAATACTAACTTGTTGGTTGATAGATGATCATGGTTTCCTAATCATGAACATTGAGATGTTATTAACAACAAGATCATATCATTAGGAGAATGGTGTGATGGACATACTCCTATAGGTAAGCGTAGCATAAAGATCAAGTCATTTCAATAGTTCGTTTGCTATAAGCTTTCAGATACATAGTAACTTAATTCCTTCGACCAAGAGATCATGCCAATCACCATCACCGAATGGATGCTTTGATGATATCAAACACCACTTCGTAATTGGGTGGTTATAAAGGTGGCATTGAGTGTTCAGAAATTATGTGTTGAGGCACATGGATCAAGAGTAGGATTTGTCCATCCATATGACGGGTAGATATACTTTGGGCCCTCTCGGTGGAATGTCATCCAATTAGCTTGCAAGCATGTGACTGGCTCACAAGGGATCACATATCACATGAACAAGTAAAGAGTACTTATTGGTAATGAGGTTGAACTAGGTATGCAGATATACCGACGATCCGACCTCAGATAAGTAAAATATTCGATCTCTACTTAGGATGTACAACCATAACCTGCTCTGGCTTAGGCGAAGCCCTGCAGGATTTTCCCTCTACTTCCGACACCACGCCGTCGTGCTGTCGGGATCGCGAGGGGAGAACTACAACCTCCGCTGCCTGCTGGAACAAGGGAGAGGAAGGTCTTCATCGAGTACCGAACGTGTGACCGACTGCGAAAGCGCTGCCGTAACGCAGCGCCGGAAGGATCGTCTACACGATCTTGAGATTGACAAGTGTACGACTATATCACCCACGAGAATCTGCTCTCGTTAACCGTTTTGGAATCTTCGAGGGTGAGTACTCTAATCGACTGGTTGCTACAATCTAGTAGATAGAGCTTGGCTTGTTTGTGTGCATGCGGTAGAAATTTTTTGTTTTCCATGCTACGAACCCCTATAGTGGTATCAGAGCCGTGTCTATATGTAGATCTATTGCACGAGTAGAACACAATGGTCATTGTGGGCGGTGGTGCTTTTATTATCAATTGCTTTTTGCGTACTTTGCATCTTGCGGTATGATGGGATGAAGCGGCCCGGGCTAACCTTACATGACATCGTTCATGAGACTTGCTCCACGCTTGACATGCAACTTGTATTGCATAAGTGGCGTTGCGGGTGCATGTCTCTCCCATCATAGTATAGATTCAATTTACAATGGGAACTTGATAGTTCAAGCATCAACGTTGTGGTTCTTGTTCGTAAGTTAGAACGACACTTATTGAAAGCCCCAAACCACGTAAAACATGCAAAGAAAATTAGAGGCGTCTAACTTTGTTTTGCAGGGGTGTGCTGTGATGTGATATGGCCATGATTGTGATTATATATGATGTATGCAATGTTACTTATTGTAAGTTGGCAACCGGCAGGAGCCATATGGTTGTCTTTTTTAATTTCGTTAAGATCTGCGTGTCTATTATTCAAAGTAGTTGTAATAGTTGATGCTGGTGGACGACAACCATGGAGCGGCGCCATTGACCTTGACGCAATGTTGGTGATGATGGAGATCATGTCCGTGCTTGAATATGGAGATCGGAAGCACAAGAAGAAATGCCATATCATATCACATATTATGAATTGCATGTGATGTTAATCCTTTTATGCATCTTGTATTGCTTAGTTTGCGACGATAGCATTATAAGATGATCCCTCTCACAAAATTTCAAGTTATAAAGTGTTCATCCTTAGTAGGCATCATTGCTAAAGCTCGTTGTTTCGAAGCACCACGTGATGATCGGGTGTGTTAGATTCTGCGAGTGTATACAACGGGAGCAAGCCAGATTTGCTCATGCGGAAGCTAAGATTTGATCTTGACGAGCCTAACATGTACATACATGATCTTGGAACACGGATCACCGAAAGGTAAAGCATGAGTCATATAGTAGATATGATTAACATGTTGATTGTTCGCCATTGAAGCTACATCAACTCTCGTGATGATTGGTTTTGATGTGGTGGATTTGGTTTGTGTGATCACTAAAACAATGTGAGGGATATTGTTTTGAGTGGGAGTTCACCTAGATTAATTTAACTATTAATTAGAAGTCAATTTGTCATAAACTTAGACTAAACTATTGCAAATATGGTGTAGATCAATGGTGGCCCCTACCATCAATTTTAATGCGTTCCTAGAGAACAAAAAGTTGAAAAACAAAGGAAGCAACTTCGTGGATTGGCTCCATAACTTGTGGATTGTCCTTAATGCTGGTAATTTGACCTATGTGCTGGATGCACCGCTGGGTGACCCACCTGCAGCTGATGCTACCGATGAGGTGAAGAATGTTTTCCTCACTCGGAAGAATCAGTACTTCACAGTTCAGTGTGCTATCTTGTACGGTTTAGAAACGGAGCTTCAGAAAAGGTTTGAGAACCATGACCCACATGCTATTGTCCGCGAACTCAAAATGATATTTGAGTATCACGCGGCAGTTGAGAGTTATGAGGCTTCTGAAAAGTTCTTTAACTGCAAGATGGAAGAGGGCAGCTCCGTTAGAGAGCACGTGCTTAATATGTCTGGGCAAGCAAGTAAGCCTCAAATCTTAGGTATAGTGATTCCTAAATCTCTGGGGATTCACCGTGTCCTCCAATCACTACCACCAAGTTACAAGAACTTTGTGATGAACTACAATATGCAAAACATGGACAAGTCGTTGGCCAAACTCTTCTCCATGTTAAAGTCTGTGGAAGTGGAGATCAAGAAAGAGCACCAAGTGTTGATGGTCAATAAGACCACCAAATTCAAGAAGCAAGGCAAGTCTAAGAAAAAGGGAAACTTCAAGAAGGGCGGTAAGTAAGTTACAGCGCCGGCGAAGAAGACCAAGGCTGGGCCTAAGCCTGATACAGAGTGCTTTTACTGCAAGGGAGAAGGTCACTGGAAGCGGAATTGCCCTAAGTACTTGGCGGATTTGAAGAACGACAACATCAAGAAGAAAGGTATATCCGATATACATGTTATTGATGTGTATCTCACTAGTAGTCGAAGTAGTGCCTGGGTATTTGATACTGGTACGGTTGCTCATATTAGTAACTCAAAACAGGTGTTGTAGAATAGACGGAAACTAGCGAAGAACAAGGTGACGATGCGTGTTGGAAATGGATCAAAGGTTGATGTGATCGCGGTCGGCATGCTACCTCTTCATCTACCATCAAGATTAGTTTTATACTTAAATAATTGTTATTTGGTGCCTGCGTTGAGCATGAACATTATATCCGGATCATGTTTATTGCGAGACGGTTACTTGTTTAAGTCTGTGAATAATGGTTGTTCGATTTATATGAGTAATATGTTTTATGCACATGCACCTTTGATAGATGGTCTATTCTTATTGAATCTCGATTGTAGTAATACACATATTAATAACATTGAAACTAAACATTTGAAATTGAGCGATAACTCGACCTATATGTGGCACTGTCGTCTTGGTCACATTGGAGTGAAGCGTATAAAGAAACTCCATTCCGATGGACTTCTTGAATCACTTGATTTTGAATCACTTGAAAGATATGAAACATGTCTGGTGGGAAAAATGACTAAGACTCCATTTTCTGGTATGATGGAGCGAGCTATGGACTTATTAGAAATCATACATACCGATGTGTGTGGTCCAATGAGTGTAGCATCACGCGGTGGTTATCGTTATGTTCTTACTTTCACGGATGACTTGAGTAGATATGGGTATATCTCTTTCATGAAACATAAGTCCAAAACTTTCGAGTAGTTTAAGGAATTTCAAAGTGAAGTAGAGAATCAACGTAATAAAAATATTAAATTTCTATGATCTGATCATGGAGGTGAGTATCTAAGTTACGAGTTTGGCGAGCATTTGAAGAAATGTGGAATACTTTCACAATTGACACCGCCGGGAACACCACAACGTAATGGTGTGTCCGAACGTCGTAATCAAACTCTCTTAGATATGGTTCGTTCTATGATGTCACTTACAGATTTACCGCTATCGTTTTGGGGTTATGCATTAGAAACAGCCGCATTTACTTTAAATATGGCACCATCTAAATTCGTTGAAACGACACCGTATGAATTATGGTTTGGGAAGAAACCTAAATTGTCGTTCCTTAAAGTTTGGGGTTGTGAAGCTTATGTAAAGAAGTTACAGCCCGCCAAGCTTGAACCCAAAGCGGAAAAATGTGTGTTCGTAGGATACCCGAAGGAAACTATTGGGTATACCTTCTATCATAGATCCGAGGGCAAAATCTTCGTTGCCAAGAATGGATCCTTTCTAGAGAAGGAGTTTCTCTCGAAATAAGTGACTGGAAGGAAAGTAGAACTCGACGAGGTTGTTGAACCTTCTCTTGAACTTGAGAGTAGCACAGCACCGGAAGTAGTTCTTGTGGCGCCTACACCAATAAGAGAGGAAGCTAATGATGTTGATCATGAAACTTCGGTTGGAGTAACTACAGAACCTCGCAGGTCAACGAGAACTCGTACCACTCCTGATTGGTATGATCCCGTTATGAGTGTCATGTTGGTGGACAACACCGATGACCCTGCGACATATGAGGAAGCGATGATGAGCCCAGATTCCAATAAATGGCAAGAAGCCATGAAATCCGAGATGAATCCATGTACAAAAACCAAGTATCACTACAAGAAATGTGCTATACTATGACCTTTTGAAAGTGACCCCGGAAGAAATCGTCATAAATTTATGATGATCTTGCTGCAGATGGTCATGAGCTATTTGGGAGGGGCAAAGGATAGCAAATGCATGACGATTTGGCCCAAAAAACGTCTTAAATTCTTTACACGAAATCGTCATAAGCTGGTATGTACTGTTTGGGGCCTTGTTTGGAGCTTACTACGACGATATAAAATCATCATAGTCACTTATGACGCTATAATAACGCCGTAGTATGTTAAGCACTAGGATGACTGTGCTGCCACCTCCTCAATGTGATCCACGTGTCGCTCTTACGTGGTATTTTTTTGGGAGGGGGCTGTTAGTGTTAGTTGTGTGCTGGGGATTTTTTAGGTCGGGCCTGGGTGGGCCGATTCTTTCAGGTCAGGCCCAACAACTTCTTTGGCCTAGATAATATTGTTAGTCAAAAAAGATTGCACGAGCGGGGACTTGAACCCATGACCTAGCGCTCTGAGGAAGCTGTCATAACCACTATGCTATAGTTGTGTTGTTGCACATAATATAGAAACTACTCTATCTATACTATTACTAAGTCCGCTGTTTAACGAATAGACCACACCGAACAGAGCAGCACCTGCACAAAACAGACCACGCTCCCTTCGTGGTGATCAGCGACGGCGGGGGCGACGCTGAACGACGGACCGGCGGAGGGGCTGAGGCGGTGGTTGACGATGGAGGGGCTGAGGCGGTGGTGGCCGGCGGAGGGGCTGAACGGCACATAGGGGTCTGGGCTGGGTGGCCGGCGAAGGGGCTGCGGCGGTGGTGGTCGGCGGAGGGGCTCCGGCGGTGGTGACTGGAGGAGGTGCTGCAGCAGTGGTGACCGGCGGAGGAGGCGGGGGCATCGACATCGGTTAGCACCCTCTCCTCTCTCCCCTGTTGATATACTTCCTTGTTAATTTTAGAGCCTGGTTTCATTAGGGTTTCAAAATCTATATTTTCAGATGATGTTTAGAATCAATTCAAGCCCAAATCTTCAGGTTTTTTTGCCTTTAGATAGATGTAGGCATAGAACTATATTGTTGGAGCTTATCTAGGTTTTGGTTTAATTTCTTAGCTAGATGTTGGCATAGAACTATATTGTTGGAGCTTATCTAGGTTTTGGTTTAATTTTTGCTAGCTAGTGTGTACACTTCAGTGCAATTCTAACTTGCAACATTTTTCGGTCTTTTGCAGATGGACAGAAGCTGGATAACAAATGGAGTTAGAAGGATTTATTATGAGCATCTAAGGGGAGTGGATGACTTCATGCGAATTGTTCGCAGAAGTGTTCCCGATGATGCTCAAGTTTTATGCCCATGCCCCAGCTGTATGAATCGTGTTGAACAAACTCTACCAAATGTAGAGGCTCATATGCTAATGCGTGGGATGGCATGCACGTATGATAGGTGGACCCATCATGGAGAGCCTTTACATCCAAAACCCGGAGCTGAACCTGAACCCGGTGAAGGCGTAGATCATGTTGATGTTGGCGGTGAGTTTGTACAAGATGATGTTCTGCAAGAGGATGTTGGTTTGGAGGCATAGGATGGCTATGAGGATGATAGAATCTCTGATTTGTTTAGGGATTTGTATGAGTCTGAACCGCAAGGTGCTGGAGAGCATACAATCTATGTCGAGCTGATAGTGGAGGCCAAGCGCGCAGCTAGTGATGGTGGGACATTGTCCAGATTTTATTTTACCGTGAAATTACTCCATGTCAAGTCCTTCTACCGAATCAGCAATGTTGCCTTCAACACAATACTCCGTATCTTGACCATCCAATACCCTAAAAGTGCAATTCCCGAATCTTATGAAGAAGTATTGGGTATAATCGGTAGATTGGGGCTTGGTTATGATTCAATCCATGTCTGCCCGAACAACTGTATATTTTTTCGGAACACGTACGCCAAGCATGACAGGTGCCTGAAATGTGATGCCTCAAGGTGGAAAGATGCGGATGGGAGGAAGCAGATACCAGAGAAGGTGTTGAGGTACTTTCCTGTGATTCCAAGGATACAGAGGATGTTCATTTCAAAGCAACAGTCGGAGGATGTACAGTGGCACAAGCTAAAACGGCAATCCATGGATAATGAACTTAGCCATCCAGCCGACGGAAAGGCATGGAAAGATTTTGATGATAAACATAAAGAGTTTGTCGCTGATGCGAGGAACATCAGACTCGGCCTTGCCACAGATGGCTTTAATCCATTTGGAATGAGCTCGAAATATAGCATGTGGCCGGTATTTGTTGTGCCGTACAATATTCCACCATGGGCATGTATGGATTAGTCCAACTTCATGATGGCTTTGCTAATCCCGGGTCCAAAATCTCCAGGAAAGGATTTTGATGTCTTTATGGAGCCCCTAGTAGAAGATCTCCTCAAACTCTGGAAGGGTGTCCGTACCTATGATGCCCTGAGTCCTGATAAGTTTGATCTCCGTGCTGCGGTAATATGGTGTATCCATGATTTCCCAGCGCTGCACACTTTGTCGGGGAGGCTCACATCTGGTTATCAAGCATGTGTGCATTGTGACAAGGATCCGTGATCGAAAAGAATAAGGAACAAGATATGTTGGACCGGGGGGCGCCGTTTTCTTCCCCGCCACCATCCTTGGCGAAAAAGCAAAGATTTCAATGGAAAAACTGAAACCTGTGACCAGCCGGCAGAGTTCACTAAAGAAGAGCTCGAGCAATAGCTTCACAATGTGAAAGATGTGAGACCTAGAAAAAATCAGAAGAAAAGGAAGCGTGAGGATGGACAATGTTGGGACCGGAGGGCTATTTTGTGGGACCTCCCTTACTAGGCAGATCTCAAGTTGAGGCACAACCTTGATGTAATGCATATCGAGAAAAACATATGTGATAATCTGCTTGGCACATTTATGAACATCGACAGGGAGTCAAAGGATGCAGTTAACTCTAGGCTTGATTTGGAAGACTTGGGCATAAGATAAGATTTGCATCTTCAGCCTGTTGAAGGTGGAGAGTCGTTTGAGATGCCAGAAGCATGGTATACAATGACTAAAGAAGAAAAGCTTGTATTCTGTGAATTTATAAGAGCGGTGAGATTTCCATATGGGTATGCCGCTAACCTAGCAAAATGCATGTCTCCTAATGGATGCAAGATCCAGGGACTAAAAACTCATGACTGTCACATCCTCCTTCAAAGGATTTTACCGGTTGGACTCCATGGAATTTTGGATAAAAAAATATATGAAGCAGCTGCTGAGCTGGGGAATTTCTTCAGAGAGTTGTGCGCCAAAACACTGAAGCTATCTGTTCTTGAAAGACTCGAAAAATAAATTGTAGTTATCCTTTGCAAGCTTGAAAAGATCTTTCCTCTGGCCTTCTTCATGGTGATGGTTCATTTGACTGTGCATTTACCCAAAGAGGCAATGCTTAGAGGCCCCGTACAATACGGTTGGATGTACCCTGTCGAAAGAAGGATGCTTACATTTAAGCGTTATGTACGAAACACCACCAGGCCTGAAGGGTCGATTGCCGAGGCATATATTGTTGATGAGTTCCTTACATTTTGCTCGAGGTACTTTGACGATCTGGAAACAAGATTCAATAGGCCGAGAAGAAATAGAGAGCGAGATGATTCGCACATTGGTGATGTCTCTGTTTTCAACCATGGTGTACACCTTCTTGGAGGGTCGGAGTACTCGAAGGGTGGTGATGAATATGACAAGATGCATTGGTATATATGCTAAGGAGTTGCCCTGAGGTTCTACCATATATTGAGTATGTCATCTCTTGTGCATGCGCCCTTATCTTTTTTATTGAGTTGGAAGGAACCCATTTGCAAGCCTGATGATTTAATTAACTTTATGTTTTTGTTGGCATTGCAGGTTGTGCAAAAAAGAGCTGAATAAGCAAGGTTGCCGCATCAATGTTGATAGATGGCTCGCGAAGGGATTTGCTAAGTGGTTTACGAATCATGTGAGATCTTTAGTCTTGGAATCAATTGCCACATGTTTTTTGTGTGTTTTTGTTACTAACCCTGGTTTATTTGTGCAGATTGGAAAATTGCATGAGGACGATAAGGTCAGTGCTGATCGTTTTTCTTTGGCATTCGAGTCGGATAGGCGAGTGAGGCTGTATTCACATGTATTGTTGACAGTGTCTGCTACCACACAGTTGACCGCGAGAAAAATAGAAACACGCAGAACAGTGGAATAGTTGCCGAGGGAGACCATGATGGTGAAGAGATGGACTTCTATGGTCAGCTCAATAGCATCATAAGGCTCCAGTACAATTCCAGTAGAGGCGTCCATCGATCGGTCGTCTTGTTCCGTTGTGATTGGTTTGATCTTGGTGAGAAGACAAGGATCCAAGATGACAGACACTTCAAAAGCATTAACATTGGAAGGTGCTGGTATAAGAGTGATCCATTTATTCTAACGACACAAGCAACAAAGGTGTTCTATGTGCCAGACACCGACTTGCGTGGAAATTGGCAAGTTGTGCAAAAGTTTCAGCACAGACATTTGTGGAGTGTGAAAGAAACTGAAATCGAGAAGGGTCTCAATGGTGGTGGTGGTCTAACATACCAAGATGATAACACTGAGGAAGTTCTAGTGCAAGAGAAAGAACCCGGTGTGCATACTAGATTGCGAAGGAGACGGGAACGAGTGTTACTTGATGCTTCATTCATAGAAAAAATTAGGAAAAGAAGGAAGGAGGCAGTGGAGGGCCATGAATGCGATGATAAAAACATGGTAGATGACACAGTCCTCCAGTACCGTAGCGATGGTGAGGATAAAAGGCAGAGGCATTTCGACGATGATGATTAGTAACAACATGCAAGGTAAATTTTATCCTCCACTGTCTTTTCTTTTTTATTTCATTGCTAGTGGCTCACTGAAATTGCTATTCTTTGTTGCAGTGGTGGTGAGGAGAAAGATCAGGAGCAGTGGTGGTGAGGAGCAAGATCAGATCAGGAGCAGTGGTGGTGAGGAGCAAGATCCTTTTAGCTGGATGATCATTATGATTTCTGCCTTGTAATCTTGACATTTTAATTTCTGGATGACCATGTACTACTATTTCTGGATGACCATGTCATTTTAATTTCTGGATGAGTTATGAATATCATTGTGACTTCTGGATGATCATTATGATTTTAGTTCTGAATCTGTGAGTGCATATCATTGTGAGTTCTGAATCTGTCCAAAAAATGAAAAATGGTGAGGCCTGGGGATCGAGCCAAGGACCTCCTACTACTGTTGCAGCGTCAACTGCCATCACACTACACAAGTGATCTTGTTAGGTACCTGATCACATGATACAAGTAGCATTGTATATTGATCACAGGACCATTTAAAAACAATGCAACCTAATCATTTCATAGATACAAGTAGAGGACCATATTTACAACCTGATCATTTCATAACCTGATCATTTCACAATGCAACCTGATCATTTCACAACCATTTCACAACCTGATCATTTCACAACCATTTCACAATGCAACCTGATCATTTCATAGATACAAGTAGCAAAGGATCATTTCATAGATACTAGTAGGTTTGAGAATCATTTCATAGAGACTAGTACTAGCAACCAAAAGCAACCACATAGCTAGGACCATCCATAGTCTGGACATTACAGGACCAAAAGCATCCTGATAGCTAGGACCATCCATAGTCTGGACATTACAGGATCATTCCATAGTCTGGACATCACAGGACCAAAAGCATCCTGATAGCTAGGACCTGATAGCTAGGATCATTCCATAGTCTGGACAAGTAGCACCAACAGAACCCTGATAGCAACACAACCAGCAACCTAGAGGACCATATTTACAAAATAGCACCAACCAACACAACCAGCTGATTACATGACCTTCTTAACCTCCAGCTTAAGTCCGTCGATAGGGCTGCGGCGAAAACGGAACATGAAGACATCGCCCTTATGCATCCTGGTCGCCGCCACCACCTGGGACCATTGGGTTGTAATTTGTGCTCCTTTACCCTTCCCTTTGCTCATGATGAGGGAGACAATTATGGGATCACGGCCTCCGCAGAAGACCCTTAGCTTTGATGGGAAGTCCTTGTACGGCCTGATGTTGGCATTGGTGAAGTTCCTTGGGAAATACTGCAATGCAAACAACAAAATGCAATCAGCAATGCAAATAGCAATGCAAGGACATAGTGCAAACAATTTGTTTACCATTTTAGCTTTTGGCTCCTCTGTGTTTGCTAGCTGCATAGTGCATACATACACTGGTAGAGTGGGTTTCTTCTTTGCAAGTTCCCTCATGAACAGCACCTGTGTGCGTTTCAAAGCAATCTTGTTGCCATACACACAACACTTATTAAAACTGACACTTGCCTTTGACTTGGGACCTACATGCAAAGAAAAGGCACATTTTCAAATCAGCAAACTGCATAAGTAAAAGATAAAGTAAAGGAACAATGGCAGAAAAAGGATTTTACCTCGACGCATGATAATCTTGTTGGCAGCGGCGGCTTCCTCGGCAGCGGCTTCCGCAGCAGCTTTCTTAGCGTGCCGCTTAGCCTGAGCAGCAACTCTCTTAGCATGAGCAGCAGCTCTCTTAGCCTGAGTAGCAGCTATCTCCGCAGGAATGACAGCTTTGTCATCCGAGCTAAGCTCGATGACCCCCGGAGAGTCCATGGTCACCTACCAAAAAAACTGAATCGGTACATGCATCAAAGCAAACTCAATAGATAGATAGCAACACAAACAATTGCTGAATCAGTACATGCATCAAAGCAAACTGAATCAGTACATGCATCAAAGCAAACTCAATAGATAGATAGCAACACAAACAATTGCTGAATCAGTACATGCATCAAAGCAAACTGAATCAATACATGCATCAAAGCAAACCCAATAGATAGATAGCAACACAAACAATTGCTGAATCAGTACATGCATCAAAGCAAACTGAATCATTACATGCATCAAAGCAAACTCAATAGATAGATAGCAACACAAACAATTGCTGAATCAGTACATGCATCAAAGCAAACTGAATCAGTACATGCATCAAAGCAAACCCAAACCACTATATACTGCTGATATCATCTTGGAAACAACAAAGCAGCACAACAATTGCAAGTTATATCCAATAGATAGATAGCACTCCACATCTAGTGCAACACCAGGCAGTTATCATAAAAATTTGAATGATTATCGATATAGTGACAACTAGCAAACTCAAGCAGATACAATATTATTCATTTCATTCATGTACTGCCATCATACAGTGACAACTAGCAAACTAGCAAACTCAAGCAGATATAAACACTAGCAGGAACCTGACAATATTCTTCATTTCATTCATTTGTTCAGCCGCATGCAAAAATACACGAAAAGAGTATGCATAGTTCTACTACAGTAGTAGGAACCTGACACTAGCAGCTGTTAACCCTAGGCCCTCAAGCAGATAACCAACAAGCCCTATAACCCCAGGCCCTCAAGAGAACCATGCATCCCCATCTTATCATAACAGGCTACGGTTAAACAGATAGCAAGAACCAACAAGCCCCATACTCCCAGATCCTGATGCTAGAGATAACGAGTGGATGGGCTGGAAAGCTTCCGGGTGGCTACTGGGGTATTCTGGTGTGGGGAATCGAAAGAGAGATATTGAGACGGGGGAGGAATTGAGGGTTCTTTCCCATAATCCTGGACAGAGAGTAAGCTGGTGCTGCTACACAGATTGTAATAGGCAGAAAAAATGGAGAAAGAGATGTCATATTTTTCCCACAGTGAAGTCAAGTGCTCAAGCACAGGCTCGTCGTCGTTGGAGGGGCTCGTCAAGTGCTCAAGCACATGCTCGTCATCGTCGGAGGGGCTTACCGGCGGAGCTCGACAAGGGGAGGCAGAGGGAGAGGGGCTTGCGGTGGATGGGAGGGAGAGGCGCTTGCGGGGAAGGGGAGGGGCTTACCGGCGGTGCTCACTGGCGATGCTCGAGAAGAGGGAGAATAGGGAGGCAGATCGGCGGAGCTCGAGGAGAGGAGGGGGAGAGGGGCTTGCGGGGAAAGGGAGGGAGAGGGGATTGTGGGGGAGGGGAGGGGCTTACCGGCGGTGCTGACTGGCGGTGCTCGAGGAGGGGAGGCGGAGGGAGGCAGATCGACGGAGGGAGAGGAGGGGAGGGGGAGGGAGGCGAATGGCTCGAGGAGGGAGCTATAACAGGAGGAAGGAGTTAGTATACCAGGAGTCCAAGAGTGGGTGGAGACGTTAAGTTTGCTAAATAAATAGCATTTTGAAAAACACATTCAAAAATAAAATAAGATTTAGAATAAGATTTTCATTTTCTTTTACATATGTGACATTTTTAAAAAACTTTTGTTTCATATATGTGTCATTTTGCAACAGCTTTTAGAATAAAATAAGATTTAGAATAAGATTTGAATCGTTAGTAAGTGAGTCAAATTTCGTCGCAAAAAACGGGCCATTTTGTTAATCAACCACCAAATGAAAGTTTCGAAATGCTAGCACCACATTTTTATAAAATAATAGACCACCTTACATTTACAAATGTCCCAACCGGGGCATCTCAAACCTTTCGGTCCACCCCTGGCGAAAAAGACAAATGTTTGCCGAATCTGTAGGAAGTGGGTCCGATTTGAACTACAGGTACATTATCGTATGCTCATGATTTTTTGCAAAAATCATTTTTAGACTCACAATATGCTGTTTTATCAGAGATCCAATGCAAGTTTGGTGAGACTCATCCCCTAGCTAAGAACCTTCACGCCTGCCATTTTGACCATAGTTTGAAACAGGCGTAAAAAATTCAAAAACTGTCCGAACAATGTAAATCTTTCGCGTGGCGTCATTTTATGTGACACGGTTTCAAGGAAAAATACCAAACTTGGTATATTGATTGCATCTCGAAAAGTCCTTCTCAAAATGAGCTATCATGTTCGAGGTTTCATGGCTTTCGGTCCAAATGACCAATGTTATGGCTAGAATCGCGTCATAGTTTGTGATAACATGCCCATATTGTACACGCATCTGCATCCTAGGATGACGAACAATGTTGCAGGAGAAATTTTTCCTTATCATCGCACAGAAAAATCATTTTCTATTTTCCGAGCGTAAAAAACGGGTCGTTTTATGAATCAACCACCAAATGAAAGTTTCGAAATGCCAGCACCATATTTTTCTAAAATAATAGACCACCTTAAATTTACAAATGCCCCAACTGGGGCATCTCAAACCTTTCGGTCCATCCCTGGCGAAAAAGACAAATGTCTGCCGAATCGGTAGGAAGTGGGTCCGATTTGAACTACAGGTACATTATCGTATGCTCATGATTTTTTGCAAAAATCATTTTTAGACTCACAATATGCTGTTTTATCAGAGATCCAATGCAAGTTTGGCGAGACTCATCCCCTAGCTAAGAACCTTCATGCCCGCCGTTTTGACCATAGTTTGAAAGAGGCGTAAACAATTCAAAAACTATCCGAACAATGTAAATCTTTCGCGTGGCGTCATTTTATGTGACACAGTTGCAAGGAAAAATACCAAACTTGGTATATTGATTGCATCTCGAAAAGTCCTTCTCAAAATGAGCTATCATGTTCGAGGTTTCATGGCTTTCGGTCCAAATGACCAATGTTATGGCAAGAATCGCGGCATAGTTTGTGATAACGTGCCCATATTGTGCATGCATGTGCATCCTGGGATGGCGAACAATGTTGCAGGAGAAAGTTTTCCTTATCGTCGCACCGAAAAACCATTTTCTATTTTCCGAGCACAAAAAACGGCTCGTTTTGTGAATCAACCACCAAATGAAAGTTTCGAAATGCCAGCACCACATTTTTCTAAAATAATAGAACACCTTACATTTATAAATGTCCCAACTAGGGCATCTCAAAACTTTCGGTCCAGCCCTGGCAAAAAAAGACAAATGTCTGCCGAATTGGTAGGAAGTGGGTCCGATTTGAACTATAGGTACATTATCGTATGCTCATGATTTTTTGCAAAAATCATTTTTAGACTCACAATATGTTTTTTTAGCAAAGATCCAATGCAAGTTTGGCGAGACTCATCCCCTGGCTAAGAACCTTCATGCCCGCCGTTTTAACCATAGTTTGAAACAGGCTAAAAAATTCAAAACCTATCCGAACAATGTAAATCTTTCACGTGGCGTCATTTTATGTGACACGATTGCAAGGAAAAACCTTCGTATTGCGTTATTTTATGTGACATAGCATACAAGAAAAAACTTTCATGTTGCATCATTTTATGTGACATATATAGCATAAAAACCCTTATATAAACCCAAACCCAAAAATTCTGCCGCCAAAACCCAAAATTTCTCCCTCTCCCGCCTCTCCCGCCCACGTCTCCCGCCCAAAATTTCGGCAACGAAAAAGACATGGGCAATTTGGGAAATTGGACTCGGTCCATCCCCACCGAGTCATCGACCGACCCACCCATCCCTACTCGGCCACTCCATCCATCCCCGCTCACCCATCCCCATCTCCACCCACCCCCATCTCACGACGCGAGCGGCGACGGCGTCCCCGCGCGCTCGCTCCATCTCCCACATCGACGGCGACCCACCCCTCCCTCCATCTCCCACGCCTCCCTCCATCTCCCTCCCTCCATCTGCCGCCCTCGCTCCATGACCCACCCCTCCCTCCATCTCCCACGACGTCCCATGATGGCCAGAGCAGGTGAGTCTCTTTGCTATCTCCCTAGCTCCTCCTACTTCCTGCTTTCTAGGGTTAGGGTTTGTCTCATGGCGTGTCTAGGGTTAGGGTTTAGCTCCCATGGCGTGTCTAGGGTTAGGTTTTGGCTCCCATGGCGTGTCTAGGGTTAGGTTTTGGCTTCCATGGCGTGTATAGGGTTAGGGTTAGGTTAGGCTTTGATCTGATAGGGAGGTGTACTATCCATGTCCATGTTCAGAAGATAGGGAGCCCCTCTTCTTTTTTTCTGACTATGATCTGTACTGACTATAAGTTGGTTCAGAGATTTTTTTTGGTTTGAAGATATATACTGACTATGATGGATGGAGCTCTTAGATTAGTCTGATCTGATGTAGCTTGCAATTGTTGTGCTGCTTTTATCTATTGATGATGAAGATTAGTCTGATCTGATGTAGCTTGCAATTGTTGATCTGATGTAGCTTTTATCTATTGATGATGATCTTAGATTAGTCTGATCTGATGTAGCTTTTATCTATTGATGATGATCTTAGGGTTTATTTTTACTGATGCTCGTTGATGCTTGTTCTGGGCCTTTGAATTAAATGTGTCCTAGGCTAAAATTGGCTCGTTTTGCTGATGCTCCTGTTGATTTAGTGAGCACTCTGTTTGCCCCTGTTCTAGGAAAATGTTGGAGCAAGGTACTGATGTGTGTAGTGATGTGGCAGATGGTTGTGTCCCTGAAGTTTCAGGGTGTACATGGTAGCTGGCTATGTGTGTATGTTTATTTTCAGTTCTCTAAGACTATACCAAGTTTATGTGTAATGCTTAGTGTAACTTTGTAGTTAATGCGCAGACTTTCTAGAACTGGATCTTTGTGTAACTGTGTATGTTTATCTTTAGTTCTCTGCAACAATTTTGTTTTTGAAGTAGCAGCAATTGTGTATACCATGTGATCTTTGTGGAAGCATCTATTGACAACACACGGTCTGACTTCTATTTGATGTTGCTCAGGATTTTGAGACCAGCAATGGGAAGAATGACAAGGAAGACGCAGCCTGCTGGTATGCAAATTGCTCCTCATGTATATGCTTGATGCTACAAATGCTGTGATTGGATGTGTTAAGCTTGTTATTTGTTTGGTTGTCCATGTACTATAATTCCTGCTGCTATAATCTTGCTTGTAAGCTTTGATGTGCTATAATTTCTGCTGCTATAATCTTGAAGGGAATATGCCCGAGAGGCAATAATAAAGTGGTTATTATCGTATTCCTTGTTTATGATAAATGTTTATTTTACATGCTATAATTGTATTAATACGGAAACGTTAATACATGTGTGTTTAATAAACAAAAGGTAGTTCCTAGTTATGCCTCTCTTATAAACTAGCTCGTTGATTAACAAGATGATCATAGGTTTCCTGATCATGGACATTGGATGTTGTTAATAACGAGGTCACAACATTAGTGTAATAATGTGATGAACATTCATCCGAAGTATAGCATTACGATCAAAGTCATTGAGTTTATATTGCTATAACAACTTACGAAGTGATCCTAATCCTTAGACCATGAGATCATGTCAATCACTAACACCGGAAGAGTTTCTCGATGACATCAAACGTCACACCGTAACTGGGTGATTATAAAGATGGCTTCAGAACTACTAAAGTGTTATGTGGAGACCCATGGATCGAGAGTGGAATTTGTTCATCCGATGATGGATAGATATGCTCTGGGCCCTCTCGGTGATATCACATTGATTAGCTTGCAAGCAAGTGATTTGATCACTAGAATGTTATATCACGGGAACGAGAAAAGAGTGCATGTCGGTAACGAGATCAAACTAGGTATGGAGATACCGATGATCGAATCTCGGACATGTAATATATCGTGAAACAAAGGGATTAAGATACTAACGTAAAAGGTTCACACGATCACAGAAGTCATCGTTGAAT
This sequence comes from Avena sativa, assembly GCA_916181665.1. NCBI lineage: Eukaryota > Viridiplantae > Streptophyta > Magnoliopsida > Poales > Poaceae > Avena > Avena sativa. Next base: position 98,270,848 of record OV702294.1, read on the forward strand.
GTGTGGGAGTCAGTATGGATCTCTAGGTCCCGCTACTGATTATTGATCGGAGAAGGGTCTCGATCATGTCCGCATTATTCGCTAACCGTAGGGTGACACACTTAAGGGACACCGACACCATTCGGAGCAAATGATATGCCAGAAAAAGAAAAGGAAAGCGCGGGAATTTATTTCACTAGACATCGAAACTGTTTTGGTTGAAATTGCTGAAACTGGTTCTGCATGTGAAATGGAATACTAGCAAGGGGTTTTATGTGAATGTTTGTTAATTAAAGTAATTAACAAAATTCTGAATAAATAAATAAAAGAGTTTTATTTAAATGAGATCTTGCATTAAATTTGGTGGAAATTTAATGCATGTGAGTGGATTTTTGAGTGGATGCTTTTTAATGGGAGTGGAGGCTTTTCATTTTGAGTGGGAGCTCCACCCACATGAATGTGGAAGAGGTGGGGGCAGCCCCCATGGCTGGGCGCCATGCCCCTTGGGTGCCCTCCCTCTCCCCTATAAAAGGCCCCCCTCTCCTCCTCTCAAATCACACCTCCTCGCGAAGGATCTCTCTCCCCCCTTTAGAATTTCCCCATGGTCTCGGATCAGCGAGATACATGTTCCCGATGGCTTTTTCTAGAAGGATTTGTTGCTTCCGCTGCTTCGCTGGAGCGAGGGCACGGAGGTTGTCGGGGTACCCGTACGTGTGTGCGATCACGGATGCACCACTGCTTTGAGGTGCTGGACTTGATCGTGCTGGACCGGCTGGACCAGACGGACTTCATCACGATCTTGAGATCGACAAGCGTTCGTCTACATAATCCATGAGTACAACCTCGTTAACGCTATTCGGTCTTCGAGGGTATGTATTCTATGGATGTATATCCACCCGTTGCTTGTATCTAGTAGATAGATCTTGGTACTTAGATGTTCCCATCATAGGAATTTTTGTTTTCTATGCTGCGAACCCTACAGTGGTATCAGAGCCGGATCTATGCGTAGATACTTTGCACGGGTAGTACACATATTAGTATGTGGGCGATGATGATCATTTTATTGCTTCTTAGTTGTACTTTGGATATTGGTGGCATAGTGGGATGAAGCGGCCCGGACAAACTTTACATGTCCTCGCACATGAGACATGTTCCACGCTTGACATGCAACTAGTTTTGCATAAGTGCTAGCGGGTGTCTGTCTCTCCTACTATAGTCAATATCTAATTTGCAACGAGTTGTCAACAATTTGGTTATCCTCGTTGTGGTTCATGTTCGTAGGTAAGAACGGTTCTATCTTCGAAAGCCCTAAGCCACGTAAAATTTGCAATGGATAAATTAGAGGCGTCTAGTTTAGATTGTTGCTGGGCTAGTGTTATGATATGGTGATGTTGTAAGTAGAAGTATGACATGATACTCTTACAACACACATAACGTGTAAACTCCATAGACCTTGGATTTACACATAAAGATATGATAGTGATCATACCACGGTGCACATGATAGAGATCATATGCAGGAACCATATCATTTCACTAATAAACATGTGATGTTTGATTGCATCTTATATTGCTTGTTTGGCGTTTTATTAGCATAATAAGATGATCCCTCATTTAGATATCAAGATAAAAATGTGTTCTTCCTTAAGTATGCACCTACAATGTTTCGTCGCTTCAAGGCATCACGTGATGATCGGGTGTACTTGAATCCACGAGCATATCTCGGGTGTAAGACAGTTACACACGCGAATACTAAGGTTCTTACTTGGCGAGCCTAGCATGTACAGACATGGCCTCGGAACACGGACCGAAAGGTTAAGCATGAGTCATATGTTTTGATATGATGACCATATGGATGCTCGCCTTTGAAGCTACACCGACTCACGTGATGATCGAACTTGGTGTAGTTGATTTGGTTCATGTAATCACCAAAAAGGCACGAGGGATGTCGTTTTTGAGTGGGAGTTCATTTCTAATTTGGATTAGTAGAACTCAATTTATCATAAATTAAATCAAAGTGAATTTGCATAATTTGTTGTAGTCATTGGCATTCGTTCACCACCTTATGCATAGTTGTAATTGATACTTTACGAACTGGTATCGTATTGTGTTGAGTGTCAATCTAAAGTTTAAAGTCCTATTGCAAACTTTCAGAAAAATTCTATTTACTCCGTGAAATTTAATAATTGGTATTAAATCGAGAGTAACAATTCCAGTGTTAGTATCTTAAGTATCATGTTTGCCTCCATGATTCTTGATTATTTTAATATCAAGTTTATATAGGAGCTGAAAGAATTGTTTCAGAAACCATCATGTGTGACAGATATAACGATATCTGAAACAATTTTTTGGTTGCAATATGATAGAGTATAATATGTGTTCTCATATAGGATGAGAATTTACAAAGGTTGGAGATGCTAGACATCCTAATCATCCAAAAGGGTTTTGGAAAGCAACATTATACTCACGATTCTCCTTATAAGCTACATTAGCTTGATCATGAAAGTCGTCATGATAAGGATGAATAGAAGATGTATGTAAAGTGTTTACTACACTAAAAGATTACTAAAGAATGGATTTTAAAAGAATACCGATCATTTTGATGATGGTGATCTACTTCAAAGTGCAAGTCCAAAGGTATTATTATTTGAATATACACGCTTTGGACTATGTGTCATGTATATGACGCCACTTTGGTGTTGATAGATTCTTTTAAAAAGGAAAAGGAAATGCTAAAAGAGAATCTATAAAATATATTTGGCAGAAAAGAAAAGATTGGAAATATCCAATTTAGGTATATGGATGATATACATGTTATGGTTGTATTCTTTGCTTGTTAAACAATGTGGTTCTTGGGTATTGGATACTGAATTGGTTGGTATGAAATTTCATACGGAACGATGCAATTCATGAACCACAATGGCCTAAGTAACTAGCAAGAGAATATGTGATGATGTTCATCGAAAACAAACAAACCGTTGTTTGTATTTCTCGTTGACATCAAAGCTTGACTTCAAGATTTGTTTTAATAATTGTTATTTAAATCAGGTATTATGAGAACAAAGGTTGTTCAAATAATTACCATATTCCATATTAGATGGATGATTTACAAATCTAGTTGGAGAAATCACATCCATAAAGCTAATGCTAAAATGTCGCAAGACAAATTATTGGAAGATCACTTACGAAGTGACATCGCTGTTTAAATTATATTGGAAATAAAACATGAAGAAACTCCATTTTCATGGATTTTTGGAGTCTTTGATTTGATCAAGTGATGCTTGTGAGACTTTCCTCGGGATAATTAAAAACTTCGTTCAAAGGCCAAAGAAGAACGAACGACTAAAATATTGGAATTTATACATATCGATGTATGTAGTCCATTAATTATAGTCATAAGCGATGGGTTTCAACTTCATATGCTTTCTCCGGAAATTTGAGTGAATGTTCACTTAATGAGAAAGAAGTATGAAATATTTGAAAACGTTCAAAGACTTTCAAGATGAAGTGAAAATCATTGTGACAAGAAAATAAATGGTTTATGATTTTATCATAAGGGATTTATTTGAGTTACAAGTGTAACAAGAAAATAAATGAATTATGATTTTATCATAAAGGGATTTATTTGAGTTGCAAGTTTAGCAAAACACCTAGATTTACATCTCCCGAAACACCATAGGAGTATGGAATGTTTGAGATTTGTAATGAAACCTTGTTTGACATGGTTGGATCAAAGGTTTATTCATAAAACTACCATTATGTTTTAAAATATTAAAGCTTTAGAGACTACCGCTTTTATACTGAAAAGAGCTCCATCTTGATCCGCTGAAATGACACCATATGAGTTATGGTTTGGGGTAAAACTCAAGTTGTCATTTTTTATATTTTGGTATGCTAAACATAAGTAAGATGTTTACAACCGAAGTCGGATAAGCATGTCTTTGTAGGTTATTTCAAATAGCAATTGGGTATTCCTCCGTAACACCAAGGACAAAAGGGTTTGTCGCTTGAAATGTGAAGTTTCTTGAAAAAGCAATTTTTCACAAAAGTTAAATGGGAGGACAATAGAACTTTGATAAGGTTAACGAACCTTAGCTAAATGTGCTGAGTTGCGCAGCACCGGAAATCGTTCCGAAGGCTGCCATAATGCTCATAGCTTATGTGCCTCAAAGGTTGTGGTCACGGAGATCTAAGTTCCTATTGAACCAAGTAGGCGGTTAAACAATCAAATGCTAAGATTTGAGAGTAAATCATTATTGTTTGACAATGATGAACCGAATACATACAAAGAAGCAATGATGGGCCCTGACTCCGTCAAATGGCTTGAAGCCATAAAATCCGTGATAAGTCCATACACGATAAATCAAGTTTTGAACTTGGAAGACCCTCCGGAAAGGTGTAAAAACCTATCGGTCGTATTTGGATCTATAAAGAAACATACATGGATGTTTCACATCTATGAAATAGTCGACATGTCGTAAAGTATTTTATGACAATATTCAAGGAGTTGACTATGACAAGATTTGATCTTTCATAGCGATATTTAGTCTGGACGGATTAAAGTAGCAACCACTACATATAATTTGGTATATGGTAGATGAATAAACAAAACAAAGTTCTTTTAATAGAATGGTTACCTAGGACGTGTACATGACACGATCCAAAGGGTTTTGTTAATTCAAAGGATGCTAAAAAGGGGCATGCAAACTTCAATTGTTGAAGTAAGCATCGCGGAGTTGGAATCTTCACCGTGATGAAAAAGAGTTTTCATCAGGAGACGATGAAGATGCTTGCATTTGCAAGAAATTAAGTGGGAGCGCTGAGACACATTTCTAATACATTATGAGGATGTCATCTTGTTGACAAAGGTTAATAATTTCATTTCGATGAAAGACTTAGGCAAAACCCGAATATTTAGCATGAATGTCTATAGTGGATAGACTGTGACGCTAATATGGTTATGCCAAACGTACATATATGAGATATTGAAGGAGTTCAATATAGAAACAACAAGAAACGGTTCTTGTCGCATGGAAAAGAATTGAATCAAGATTCAAGTGTATCGACACTTGATAAGTGAAACAAGATTCAAGTGCTTTGACACTTGATGAGTGAAATCACAAGAATGTTTTGATCAATCATACCATGATATGTACACATCCAGATATGTCCTATGCTCTAAGTGTTATGAGCATATACCAGAATGAATCGTAAAATGATCATTGTACTATAGTAAGGATATTCTTATGGTCTTTTGGAAGAACTAAGAATATATTTGTGTAGAGGTGACAAACAATTACAAATAGTTCATTGTAAAGCGTTACATTGATACTAGTTTTGTCGCAAGATACAAATTAAGTTTATCTCAATTTAAACTATGAGTGGCACAATGAAATGGAAAGGAGTTTTCATGATGGATTTGGATGTATTCCAAAGTTAAGACATTGTGACGAATAGTACAACAAAAGGCTAAGTATATGACTACTATAGTAGCAGTAAAGGAGGGAATTTGTGTCAAGTAGTTTGTTATCAAACTAAGGTGTGGTTCGCAACGGGTTAACACTAAAGATATATTGTATGGCAATAGTATCGACATGTTTTAACCCCAAGTAACTAAAAGGTCTCACTGAAAGACCAAATTTATACAATGCCATCTCATTGGAGAATGAGTGATGCGTGGAGACGCAAAGATATGCAATACACACGGACCTGAAAGTGTCAGATCCGTAGATTATGTTAACCACTTGCAATTGCGTATTTGGAACACCAGAAAGCCATAGGTGTTCAATACACAAAGTTTTCAAACTAGATTATTGTCTCTAGTGCAAGTGGGAGACTGAAGGGAATATGCCCGAGAGGCAATAATAAAGTGGTTATTATCGTATTCCTTGTTTATGATAAATGTTTATTTTACATGCTATAATTGTATTAATACGGAAACGTTAATACATGTGTGTTTAATAAACAAAAGGTAGTTCCTAGTTATGCCTCTCTTATAAACTAGCTCGTTGATTAACAAGATGATCATAGGTTTCCTGATCATGGACATTGGATGTTGTTAATAACGAGGTCACAACATTAGTGTAATGATGTGATGAACATTCATCCGAAGTATAGCATTACGACCAAAGTCATTGAGTTTATATTGCTATAACAACTTACGAAGTGATCCTAATCCTTAGACCATGAGATCATGTCAATCACTAACACCGGAAGAGTTTCTCGATGACATCAAACGTCACACCATAACTGGGTGATTATAAAGATGGCTTCAGAACTACTAAAGTGTTATGTTGAGACCCATGGATCGAGAGTGGAATTTGTTCATCCCGATGATGGATAGATATGCTCTGGGCCCTCTCGGTGATATCACATTGATTAGCTTGCAAGCAAGTGATTTGATCACTAGAATGTTATATCACGGGAACGAGAAAAGAGTGCATGTCGGTAACGAGATCAAACTAGGTATGGAGATACCGATGATATAATCTCGGACATGTAATATATCGTGAAACAAAGGGATTAAGATACTAACGTAAAAGGTTCACACGATCACAGAAGTCATCGTTGAATGTGTGGGAGTCAGTATGGATATCCAGGTCCCGCTACTGATTATTGATCGGAGAAGGGTCTCGATCATGTCCGCATTATTCGCGAACCGTAGGGTGACATACTTAAGGGATACCGACACCATTCGGAGCAAATGATATGCCAGAAAAAGAAAAGGAAAGCGCGGGAATTTATTTCACTAGACACCGAAACTGTTTCGGTTGAAATTGTTGAAACTGGTTCTGCATGTGAAATGGAATACTAGCAAGGGGTTTTATGTGAATGTTTGTTAATTAAAGTAATTAACACAATTCTGAATAAATAAATAAATAAAAGGGTTTTATTTAAATGAGAGCTTGCATTAAATTTGGTGGAAATTTAATGCATGTGAGTGGATTTTTGAGTGGAGGCTTTTTAATGGGAGTGGAGGTTTTTCATTTTGAGTGGGAGATCCACCCACATGAATGTGGAAGAGGTGGGGGCAGCCCCCATGGCTGGGCGCCATGCCCCTTGGGTGCCCCCCTCTCCCCTATAAAAGGCCCCCCTCTCCTCCTCTCAAATCACACCTCCTCGCGAAGGATCTCTCTCCCCCCTTTAGAATTTCCCCATGGTCTCGGATCAGCGAGATACATGTTCCCGGTGGCTTTTTCTAGAAGGATTTGTTGCTTCCACTGCTTCGCTGGAGCGAGGGCGCGGAGGTTGTCGGGGTACCCGTACGTGTGTGCGATCACGGATGCACCACTGCTTTGAGGTGCTGGACTTGATCGTGCTGGACCGGCTGGACCAGACGGACTTCATCACGATCTTGAGATCGGCAAGCGTTTGTCTACATCATCCACGAGTACAACCTCGTTAACGCTATTCGGTCTTCGAGGGTATGTATTCTATGGATGTATATCCACCAGTTGCTTGTATCTAGTAGATAGATCTTGGTACTTAGATGTTCCCATCGTAGGAATTTTTTTGTTTTCTATGCTGCGAACCCTACAAATCTTGTTTGTAAGCTTGTATGTACTATAATTTCTGCTGCTATAATGTTTTTGGTTGTCCATGTACTGATTCTGCTGCTGGTTCACACCTTGTCATCAAATGCTTCAATATAGAAATTTCTTGTTAATCTACTGGTTTATATTTTCAATATAGAAATTTCTTGTTAATCTACTAGATTTAATGAAACTAAAACCTGATAAGATACATTGGCTGTTTGAGTTGTCTTGCTCCCATATGCATTTCTACCATCCATCTAATGCATATTTTCTTATCCATGTAAAGAAGCGCCCCTCACTGAACTTGAGAAGATTAGGGCTAGGACAATGATGAGGAACAACCGTGTCTTCCAATCTCTTGGCATCTCCCGGATAGCCTCAATGATTAGAAACTCAAATGGTAGTGCAATAGTAGCTGAGGACTCCTCCGCATCTGCCATAACACAAGGCGAGAGCTCGGACTACAATCCTAGAGATGAAGATATTATTGAGGAAGAAGTTGACGATACTGTAGTGGACAAGATTGTAAAGGTGCAAATTCTAACTTGTTTGGAGGGGTTTATTTGTTTCTGTGTGTTTTTCCTTGTTTTCCTTCATTCTATGCTTACATTGTTTTATTTCTGATCTGTGGTCTAATGCTGTTCATGCGAGGTCCCGAAGGTTCCTAGGAGGAGGAAGAAGTGTGCTAAGAGAAAGAGAAAGAGTACAAGTAGCCTAGATACAACTACAACAATGGCTCCAGGAAGGGTATTTGCGGTACCACCAGGAAGATCAGATAAGTTGATGTGTCTTGATGAACTTGCTACTGCTAGAGTCACAAGGCAGAAAGCGAAGGCGGTTGATGTAGCCAATGAAGGAGGCCTGCTTCGCAAGGATGGTGGAAGCTCAATGCAATGGGATGATGGGTCTATGTCCATGGATGAAGGAAGTACCGTCCGTATGGACCTCAACCCTGTTGCGCCTATGGTGGACAGAAATGATGAATTCGATTCCAAACCTGAGCATCCTATGGGTGATGAAGGCAAGTATGAAATAGTAGTAGCACAAATCCTTTACTAGTCAATTACTTCACATTATTGCTGGGCATGGATGTCAGTATTTCCAAACTAAACAAGCGCCCAAATCTGTTTTCTGTAATTTATTTGCACATCTGATTATAAATATATTTATTTGCACATATCTGATCTGATCTATAGCTTCTATTTCTACTACTGTAGCTTGATAAGCTTCTAGTATAGATAAGCATGCTTGCTGCAATTATTGTACTGATAGATATTGTACTGCTATTGTATTTGCTTGCTTCTATTTCAGGTTGTAGCTTTTATTGTACTGCTATTTTACTGCTATTTGGAAAGCTTGCTATAATTTTTTACTGCTGTAGCTTCTATTTCTACTGATATTGTACTGCTTGCTTCTATTTCAGGCACATTACTTGTGGTAGTCAGCCGCAAGAGAAAAGGCACAGTCCTGGAAAAGATGACCAAGGTTCTGGGAAGCAAAGTGAGGATTGAAATTGATGAAGGGATGAAACGCCCCGAGAGGCCCGTGCTAGCTGCAAAGTTTGCATCAGAAGGTGGGATGATTGCAAGAAGCCATACACCGATTCTTCCACACTCAAGGAATACAAAAAGGACAAGCCTATGGTGAAAGACTATATAGGAAAAGTTGCTGTAAGCTCATGAGTCCTTACCTGAATGTGTTTTTTCTACTATTTTTTGTCATTTGGTTACTTATCTTATCATTGCTTTATTTGCTGCATTTGTAGGCAAATTTTGAGATGGACACTGATGCAAAAGAAGTTAAGGTAGCCTGCACTGATATCTTGAAGAATGTTTCAAAGCAAAGACGACATTTGGTCAAGAAGAAGTTTTTCGATCAAGTACCAGCAACTGATCTCAGCATCAAGTCCCCGGTTTCATACATCTCTGATGAGGAATGGCAAGCGCTGCTCAAGCTGTGGATAAACCCGAAACACATGGTATTCTGCATTGCTTGAGCTTTACATTCTGTAATTACCATGTACTGTAGTTTTATATGCTGTCAACTACTGTTTTTTGAAGTTTGAATGTTGAAGGAACAAAATAGTAGCTTTTTAGATGTTGTCAAGTAAACATATATTGGATGAACAAAGCAACTGTTTTATTTACATGCTTTCAACAAGTCAAGTGAACTACTTTATTTTATTTGATGCTGTATGTGATAGGATACATGCTCATTTTGTTGATTGATATGATACATAATCTGGTTAAGTCTCGTGAAGTAGTTTATATTCTAGTATACAGATTGTTGGAAATGTTCTTATAAAAATGCTCTCATATGTAGGACACGTGCCAAAAGAACAGGACCAATCGAGGACTAATCAAGTTTTAGCAGAAGACCGGTTCACGGTGCTATCTAGCTCATCTGTATGCAGCTATACTTACATTTTTATTTAGGCATAATTAACTTGTGTCCTTATAAGACTGTGTCCTTATTAATGTTGGAAATCATTTCAAATGGAGGAACGTCAGGGTGAAGAGCTTAATGACATTGACATGTTTAAGGTCACCCACAACAACAAGAACGCTGATTTCTCTGTCGTAGTTCAAGATGCTATAGTGAGTCACTCCTTTCCTGGTTGTGATTAAATTTGTGTGTGAGCTTGTTTAGTTATGCCTAGGTTTATTTAATGGTCTACTTGATAATATTATTAATGTTGGAAATGGTCTATAGTTGTTTGGTAAGCATGTTATTCTTCATTTCTTACCAGAAGGTTGCTCTCCAAGTATGCTGTAGTTTTAGTCTACTTTAAGAACTTATAATACTATCCATTTCATATTTCTTTGCTTCTGCTCCTAGTGGATTACCTTATTTTTTTGCGATTCTGCTCCTACTATTTGTGCTCATGCTAATGTTTCCTAACATCTTTGAGCAACTGATTCCAAATGGCAGAGCAAAATGGAAGCTGAGATGGCTAAGCCGGTACCAAAAGGTGAAGAGGCAAAGTCTGCTGTGGAGGTGGTTGCCCAAGTTCTCACCAATGAGGCACTGTCAAGCACATTCCTGAAGAATGTTGGCCTCCAGACGGGCTCCAAGAACAAGATGAACAGTTCACATGCGGCCGTATCCGCTCCTGTCTGTGACCTGCAAGAGAAGTTGCAGAAGTCGTAGCAGCGAAGTGAAGAGATGTCTGAAGAATTGGCTGCAATCAAGAAGGTCGCGCAAGAGGCAGAAGCTGCACAAGCTCAACGGGATAAGGAGTACCAGGTGCTGGTCAAGAGGGCGCAGGAGCATGAGGAGAAGCTTGCTCACATGATGGCTTTATTTGGAGCCAAAATCACATGATGGCTTTAGTTGGTCAATGGGTATCTTGCTGGGCGATGGGTATCTTATTACTATTTTTTTTGGCGTATGAGCATCTTGTTGTTATTTGAGTACCTTGTTGTGAGTATCTTGCTATCATTTTGGATGTGAACCTGATGTACCTGATGACCGTGAACCTGATGCTACATGATGATGGTTGGCTATGAACCTGATGTTACTTGAAATGATACCTGATGACTGTGAACCTGATGTTACTTGAAATGATGCCTGATGCTACATGATGTTAATTTAGTGTTTGAAATGCTACATGATGTATTGAAATGTTGGTTTTGAATTTCAAATGTTGATTTCCTGTCTATTTAGTTTGTGCCGAATGAAATAGTGGCCTTAGTAAACAGGCCACAGCCCAAAGTAATGAAATGGCCATAGACAAATAATTTGGACTGGAATAAAAGGCCTTGGCCCAGAAGAAAGTGTAAATGGACATTTCTTTTTCAGAAAAAACTGAAATATAAGCTAATAGACTGAGTAAGGCCATGTCCCAAATGTAATCCCGACACTGAAAAGGCAAGTAGCCCTAATATAGAGAGCCCTAAAAATGCTAAGTTTGTCCCAATAACTCGAAAAAAATACAAGAATAATAATTCATAATGGACCAAATTAATGGGCTGGCCCATATAACAATTAGTATGGACTGGGCTAAATTCACGTTAAGACGTTTTCATTTCGTCACAAAGTTCTGCCACGTCGGACCGTCCACGTGGCGTGGGCTGGTTGCACATGACGATTTTGGAACGTCATAGAGGTTATGACGATCTCAAATCGTCATAGTATATTATGACGATTTCAATAAAATCGTCGTTATAGTTCATTAGCGACTCCCAGCTTTCGAGGATCTCAAAATCGTCATAGAATCATCATAAACGGACTATTGTGACGATTTTGTGACGAAAATAGAGGGTCATATAATGCCAGATTCCTTGTAGTGTATGGACTTTGATGGACTTACCGGATGGCCGGAAGGCTGTTGAGAACAAATGGATTTTCAAGAAGAAAATAGATGCTGATGGTAATGGTACTGTCTATAAAGCCCGACTTGTCGCAAAAGGGTTTCGACAAATTTAAGGAGTTGACTACGATGAGACTTTCTCACCAGTAGCAAAGCTAAAGTCTGTGAGGATTTTGTTAGCAATCGCTGCATATTATGATTATGAGATATGGTAGATGGATGTCAAAATGGCGTTCCTCAATGGAGACATTGATGAAGAGTTGTATATGGTACAACTCAAAGGTTTTGTCGATCCTAAAGTTGCTAACAAGGTATGCAAATTATCGTGGTATTGCACGGCAGATGTTACTGGGGGTAGCTTACGTAGAGGGAGCAAGGCGACGTAGGAGAATCCGGGAGCGAGATTGGCACACGATGTACCCAGGTTCACGTCCCCTCGATGGAGGATCGCTACGTCCTGCTGTCAATCCAGTATATGATCATAGATTGGTTTACATGGAGCCGCCGTAGGCGGAGGGAGATATTAGATCTAATGAGATGTGGGTGAAGGTGCAATATGACATGGGAGAGCATGCCTCGTGGGGGTGCCCCTGGTGGCTTTATATATGCAGCCAGTTAGGGTTTACAAGTGCTAGTGAGCTTTGTATACAAGTCGCCGTCTTGGGCCTCTAGTCGCAGCCACTCGTCTGGGTCTAGTATGCACCAGCCGCCGTATCCAGCGAGTCGACCCGCTCTGCATTTAGCGATCCAGCTGGAGATTCCTCCTCAGTAGTCCCCGATTGGTATCCCCCATCAGTAGTCCCCGAGCGCGTTGTCGATTCGATGCGGGCTTGAGGCAGTGCGTGGAGAGTCTTGACGATGGGTCGTAGCGAATCGGCGACGAGCTCCTGAACAAAGAAAAGGACCGTGAAGCGGGAGGCGGTCAGCGTGAGCCAGTCGGTGATGGCCAGTTGGCGAAAGACGCAGGATGTCGGTGAAGCCACCATTTGCGGCGAGAACGTGGAGCGTGCCGAGTCCCCGAGCGCGCCGAGTGGCGAGGTTGGGCGACCGGCGAGTGGCGCTGTCTGTAGCGCACCGAGTGGAGAGGTTGGGCGACCAGCGTGTGGAGCTGTCTGTAGTGCGCCGAGTACCCGAGCGCGTTGAGTACGCGAGGGCGAGTCCGCGGTGGAGAGTCCCCGAGCGCGTTGAGTACGCGGGGGCGAGTGTCCGCGGCGGCGAGTCCCCGAGCGTGTCGAGTACGTGGAGGCGAGTGTCCGTGGCGGCGAGTCCCCGAGCGTGGAGAGTACGCGAGGGCGAGTCCGCGTTGGCGAGTCCCTGAGCGTGTCGAGTACGCGAGGGCGAGTCCGCGGTGGCGAGTCCTCGAGCGTGTTGAGTACGCAAGGGCGAGTCCGCGGTGGCGAGTCCCCGAGCGTGTTGAGTACGCGAGGGCGAGTCCGCGGTGGCGAGTCCCCGAGCGCGTTGAGTACGTGAGGGCGAGTCCGTGGTGGCGAGTCCCTGAGCATGTCGAGTACGCGAGGGCGAGTCCGCAGTGGCGAGTCCCCGAGTGTGTTGAGTACGCGAGGGTGAGTCCGCGGTGGCGAGTCCCCGAGCGTGTTGAGTACGCGAGGGCGAGTCCGCGAGGGCGAGTCCCCGGGCGCGTTGAGTACGCGAGGGCGAGTTCGCGGTGGCGAGTCCCCGAGCGTGTTGAGTACGCGAGGGAGAGTCCGCGGTGGCGAGTCCCCGAGCGCGTTGAGTACGCGAGGGCGAGTGTCCGCGGCGGTGAGTCCCCGAGCATGGAGAGTACGCGAGGGAGAGTCCACGGTGGCGAGTCGACGAGGGCGAGCTGCGGTCGCGGAACCACGCGTACACGCAGCATGCCTAGGTGTAGTCCCCGAGGCTCGAGTTGGCTTGTAGAGGCGACTTGAGGCTCTTTAGAGATGCATATTCTGAAAATAGTAGTGGTTGCTGCCGAGCATGGCGAGTGGCGAGGTCGAGCTGCTCCGTAAGGGGAGAGTCCCCGAGCGTGGCGAGTGCGTGATGATTCCGAGTCCACGAGGGAAAAGTCCTCGAGTGTGGCGAGTCCGCGATGATTGCGAGTCCGCGATGATGTTGATTGCGCTATTTTGTTAGCGAGTCTCTCGTCTTGGCCCGGGGGGCCAGCCACATGGCGACTCCAAAGATGGCTCTCGACTTGGCATTCTTCCTGGACGATCCGAGGATCGGTTTGCGAGTCCTCGTCCGCATTACTTGGCCATGCGAGTCGCGCTATCTAAGGTTGAGGAGGACATGGTGCTGTTTGTGTAGCACTGCCATTTATCTTGGCCCGGAAGGCCAGTCGAGCAAGGCGACTCCAATGATGGCTCTCGGTTAGCGTTTTTCATGGACGAACCGAGGCTCGGTTTGCGAGTCTTCGTCCGCACTACTTGGCCATTGCGAGTCGCTCTTTTAAAGGTTGACAAAGGCGCATTGATTTTTCCCGGGGGAAGAGACGCCCAGTGGTGAGTCCATGCAGCGTGGCATGCGACCCTCTTTGGCAACTCGGACGATGAAGGTCCCTTAGTAGGCACGGCATACGCATCTGACATAGCGGACATGGTTGCACGGTGTTTAGCTGGAGAAAGTCGATGCGGCAGACACGGGGTCGACGCGGCGGACGTATGGTCGCGCTATGGCGAAGTCGACGCGGCGGACACGGGGTCGACGCGGCGGACAGAGGTCGCGCTATGGCGATGTTGGCGCGGCAGGCGAGTCTGCAACGGTGGGCGCCAACTGTCGTGGTATTGCACGGTCCATTTATGGATTGAAGCAAGCATCCCGAAGTTGGAATCAACGTTTTGATAAGGTAATCAAAAGTTTTGGATTTATACAAAGTTATGGAGAAGTTTGTATTTACAAGAAAGTAAGTGCGAGCTCTGTAGCATTCTTAATACTATATGTAGACGACATATTGTTGATTGGGAATGATGTAGACGTTCTTAATAGTGTCAGGGATTATTTGAATAATAGTTTTTCAATGAAAGATCTTGGCGAAGCAGCTTACATATTAGGCATAAAGATTTATAGAGATAGATCAAGGCGCCTAATATCATTGTCATAGAGTACATATTTGGACAAAGTTCTAAAGAGGTTTGGAATGGAAGATAGCAAGAAAGGGTTCTTGCCATGTTGCCCAATATGACCTTGAGTAAAACTCAAAGTCCTACGACGGCAGAAGATAGAGAAAGGATGAGTAAGACTCCCTATGCCTTAGCCATAGGATCTCTTATGTATGCGATGCTATGTACTAGACCCGACATTGCATATGCTGTTAGTTTGACTAGCAGATATCAAAGTGATCCAGGAGTGGATCATTGGACAGCGGTCAAAAACATCCTTAAGTACTTGAGAAGAACTAAGGATATGGTTCTTTCTTATGGGGGTAATGAACAACTCGTTGTTAATGGTTACACCGATGCTAGTTGGAACACCGATCCGGATGATTCTAAATCTCAATCTGGACATGTATTTACTTTGAATGGTGCAGCAGTTAGCTGGAGGAGTGCAAAGCAAAGCGTTGTGGCGAGATCTTCAACTGAATCGGAATACATAGCTGCTTCGGAGGCTTCACAAGAGGCGTTATGGATGAAGGAGTTCATTACATAGCTTGGTGTGGTTCCAAGTGCTCTGGACCCAATGTCTATCTATTGTGATAACATGGGCGCCATAGCCAATGCGCAAGAACCAAGGTCACACAAGAAGCTGAAGCACATCAAGCTACGTTTTCATGCTATTCGAGAGCATGTCCAAGATGGTGACATAAAGATTTGCAAAGTACACACAGATCTGAATGTGGCGGATCCGTTGACTAAACCTCTCCCGAGGTCAAAACATGACCAGCACCAAACCGCCATGGGTGTTCGGTATATTACCATGTAATCTAGATTAGTTGACTCTAGTGCAAGTGGGAGACTGTTGGAGATATGCCCTAGAGGCAATAATAAAAGTAGTTATTATTATATCTTTGTGTTTATGATAAATATTTGCATTCATGCTATAATAGTATTAACCAGAAACATTAATACTTGTGTGATTTGTAAACTAAATTAGAGTCCCTGGTAAAGCCTCTTTATAATACTAGCTTGTTGGTTACTAGATGAACATGGTTTCTCGATCATGAACATTGAGATGTTATTAACAACAAGATCATATCATTAGGAGAATGGTATGATGGACATACTCCTATAGATAAGCGTAGCATAAAGATCAAGTCATTTCAATAGTTCGTTTGCTATAAGCTTTCTGATATATAGTAACCTAATTCCTTCGACCATGAGATCATGATAATCACCATCACCGGAAGGATGCTTTGATGACATCAAACACCACACCGTAACTGGGTGGCTATAAAGGTGGCATTGAGTGTTCGGAAAGTATGTGTTGAGGCTCATGGATCAAGAGTGGGATTTGTCCATCCATATGACAGATAGATATACTCTGGGCCCTTTCGGTGGAATGTCATCCAATTAGCTTGCAATCATGTGACTGGCTCAGAAGGGATCACATATCACGGGAACAAGAAAAGAGTACTTATTGGTAACGAGGTTGAACTAGGTATGCAGAGATACCGACGATCAAACCTCGGATGAGTAAACTATTGCGAGACAAAGGGAATATGGTATCGTATGTAAGTGGTTCATTCGATCGCAAAGTAATCGTAGAAATATGTGGGATCCATATGAATTTCCAAATTCCTCTATTGTTTATTGATCGGAGAAGTGTCTCGATCATGTCCGCATAATTCATGAACCATAGGGAGACACACTTAAGGATTCGATGTTGTTTAGTAGATATGGAATGTAAATAGGGAGACCGAATGTTGTTCGGAGTCTCGGATGGGATACGGGATATCATGTGGAGATCCGGAATGGTCCGGATAATAAGATTCATATAAGGAAAGTCCGATTCTGGAGTTCGGGAATGATTTCGATGTTTTCATCGGAGAGGTTCTAGAAGGGTCTAGAAGGTTCAACGGGCCGGAAGGGGAATGGTTCATGAATGTTTCATGGTTAAGTGGAATGATTGGATCATGTCCTAGGTCACTTGGTTGGGCATTTGCAAGAGAGAAATTGAGCTCCAAATTGCAAGTCAAAAGGCAGGTTTGAAAAGTCAAACTCGAACAATGGTTTCCTAGTGGAAGAAGGAAAGAGTCCTTTCTCTCCAACTTGGATAGGGATTTGGGGAAGGATTCAAACTCCCCTCTCCCAAGCTGCCCTCCCTCTTATAAATAGAGGGGAGGGGCTTCCCCAAGAGATCACAACCAGCCCTCCCCACCTTGCACCACCGCCGCCCAAGCCGCCGCACGCCGCCGCCTAGCGCTGTCGCGCCGCCGCCACCGGCTCGTCACTATCGCCCTAGCCGCTGTCGACTACACCTCCTACTATCCGGCCCTCTAAATCTAGATCGCCGGAAACCCTAGATCCACCATAACCTGCTCCGGCTTAGGCGAAGCCCTGCAAAATTTTTCCTCTACTTTCGACACCACGCCGTCGTGCTGCCGGAATCGCGAGGGGGGGGACTACAACCTATGCTGCCTGCTGGAACAAGGGAGAGGAAGGTCTTCATAGAGTACCCAACGTGTGACCGACTACGGAAGCGCTGCCGGAACGCAGCGCCGGAAGGATCGTCTACGCGATCTTGAGATCGACAAGTGTACAACCACATCACCCACGAGAATCTGCTCTCATTAACCGCTTTGGAATCTTCGAGGGTGAGTACTCTAATTGACTCGTTGCTACAATCTAGTAGATAGATCTTGGCTTGTTTGTGTGCATGCGGTAGAATTTTTTTGTTTTCCATGCTACGAACCCCTACATTGTTATGCATTCTCAATCTGTCAATTTCCCCGCTATAATTTGTTCACCCAGCATGTTACTAATCTTATGGAGAACACCTCTAGTGAACTGTGGACCCCGGTCCAATCCTTCCTATTGATATACCATCTACTGTTTACCGTTTACTATTTACTTTCCGCAATTACCACAAGCAACTACTATCTTCCATACTATATGTTTAATCCTTTGTTTTCAGCAAACCAGTGATATTGACAACCTCACTGTAAGTTGGGGCAAAGTATTGTGGTTGTGTTGTGCAGGTTCCGGGTTTATAGTAACACCGTGGGAGTTGTTTCCTTTCTCCTAATGGTTCTATAAACTTGGTTTCATAACTAAGGTAAACTTGCTGATGTGCTCGTCATACCTTCCTATTGGGGTTCCCAACGAGCTCTACATCATTTGAGCCATCAAGCACTTTTCTAGCGCCGTTGCCGGGGAGATAAGGACAACTTCA
The DNA here is from genome assembly GCA_916181665.1 of Avena sativa. Taxonomy (NCBI): domain Eukaryota; kingdom Viridiplantae; phylum Streptophyta; class Magnoliopsida; order Poales; family Poaceae; genus Avena; species Avena sativa. Next base: position 98,288,976 of record OV702294.1, read on the forward strand.
ATCTCTTCCTCCCCGTCAAGTCACTTTTCTGGGAGAAAGAAGATTTCTGCAAGGGGAGTCTCTCACAACCAATCTCTTTACATTGTTTTTGCTTTGCTCTGTTTTGCTTGTTTCTTTTCATCAAAAACACAAAAAAATAGTTGTACTGGTTTGTTTCTTTTTATCAAAAAACACACAAAAAAATTAGTTCATACTTTAGTTTTTATTTTGGTTGGCTTGCTTTAGTATTGCAAAATGACTACTCTTGAAAACACTAAGTTGTGTGACTTCACTAGCACAAACAACAATGATTTCATGTGCACACTGATATGTCCAATTTGCATCACCATTCTATATCATAATTTGCCTCTATTCATTGATATATTTCTTATTAAGAGGTGTTACTTATGTCTTTTCAACTGTTTTTGCATGTTGGATGATTCTTGGAGGATGAACTACCGGAGTCAGGATTCTGATGGAAAAAGAGGTGTTTTCATGCAATTTCGCAAAGATCATAAAAATACCAGAAAAGTTATGGAAAATCATATTTTCCCAGAGGACGAAGGAAGCCAGAAGGGGAGGCGAAGATGGGCCACAGGGGGCCCACACCCCCCTAGGCGTGGGCCACCCCTAGGCCACGCCTGCAGGGGATGTGGCCCACCTGGCCGGCCTCTGACTCCGCCCTCTCGCCTATATCTTCTCCTTGAAACCCTAAAACATAGGAGAGCGACCACAGAAAGATTTTGCCGCCTATGCGGGGCGGAAAACACCGAGAGAGAAAGAGCTCTCCGGTAGATAGATTTCTGCCGGGGAAATTCCTTCTTGGAGAGGGGAGATCATCGCCATCAACACCATCATCAAGCTAGACTTCATAGGGATCATCATCATCATCCACACCATCATCTCCACCAGCACCATCATCACCACTCCATCCCGCTGTAACAATTGTGTTGAATACTTGCATAGTTCTTCGGGGAAACATTCCCGGTGTTGATTACTATTGTAGTTGATTCTTGTGAGTGGAACCATTGGATTATTGTTTATGTTCAGATTGTTATCCATTACCATATCATCTTTGATCTTGATCCATATGATGTCTTGTGAGTAGTTCGTCTAATTCTTGAGTACATGGGAGAAGTCATGTTGTTAGTAGTGGATTTGTGTTGAGATATTATTCAATGGTTTAGTATTTAAGTTGTGGTGCTATTCTTCTAGTGGTGTCATGTGAACGTCGACTACATGATACTTCACCATTTATGGGCCTAGGGGAATGCATTGTGTATTTGGCTACTAATTGTGGGGTTGCCAGAGTGACAGAAACCTGAACCCCTTTTAGGACAGCATTGCACAAGGGAGCGTAGGATCTCAGAGTTTAAGGTTGTGGTTAGGTTTATATCTTAATTGCTTTCCTGTAGTTGCGGATGCTTGCAGGGGGTTTAATCACAAGTATGTATTAGTCCAAGTAAGGTCGGTACATTAGCATAGATTCACCCACACAACACTTACAACACTAAAGAAGACTACGCAACTATTTGAAGAGAAAGCACTTGACAGTATTCCCATGTGTCCTCGAGAATGTTTGGTCCTTATAAGTATTTCCACCGGCTTGTCCTTTGCTATGAAAGGATTGGGCTACTTGCTGCAGTTGTCCGTTGTCTTCATTACTTGCACTTTGTTTCTTTGCTTTATCAGAAAACCCCTAAAAATCAGTTTGCTAAGTATTTACAGAGATTTCCTGCTCCATACCACTAGTCAACACCTTCTGCTCCTCGTTGGGATTGACACTCCTATTTATCGAAAGTACTACAATACACCTCCTATACTTGTGGGTCATCAAGACTATTTTCTGGCACCGTTGTCGGGGAGTGAAGCGCTATTGAAGAGTTGAACTGGTAAAGGAAACTTCTACTGTGAGTATTGTTTTTTATTTCTGTTTGTTACTTTGTTTCCAATATGGATAACCCACTTGGTTTTCTGTTTGGGAAAACTACTACCACTGTTAGGGTAGTAGATGAACCACCACCTGTTGAGATAGATCTTTTTAAGATACCTACAAGTATTGTTGATCATGTTATGGATAATTATTATTTAGGGGATGGAACTGTCCACCCTGGTGATCATTTGCTTTTTATCCATGAATTATGTGGGTTGTTTAAGTGTGCAGGTATCACAACTGAACAGGTGAAGAAGAAGTTACTCTCTATATCCTTGAAAGGGAGAGCTGAAGAATGGTATAAGCTGCTGAAGAATGGGCAATCCATGGAATGGGAGGAAATAGTACCTCTCTTTTATTCTAAATTTTATCCTCCCAGTAAGATTCACAAGGATAGGAATCTGATATATAACTTTTGGCCTCGTGATGGAGAGAGTACAGCTCAAGCTTGGGGGAGATTGAAGTTACTAATGCTTAAATGTCCTATTCATGAACTCCCTAACAATATTATTATCAATAACTTTTATGCTAGGCTTTCTCTTCATGATAAAGATTTACTAGATGCTTCTTGTGCTGGATCATTCACACGTATGAAGGAAGAAGCTAAATGGGATCTCCTAGACCGTATTCAAGAGAACACTGAAGCTTGGGAGAATGACAAAGGAAGAAAGTCAGGTATAAATTATGATTATGAATGCATAAAATCTTTTATGGGAACTGATGACTTCCGTGATACTAGTAATGAGTTTGGTCTTGACTCCCAAAGTATTGACAATTCTTTTAAAGCCTTTGCCTCTTACATAGAAATTCCCCAAAAGAAGTGGAATAAGTACCATGCACCTTATAAAGATGTTGTTAGTCATGTTCCTGTTAGAAGCACTGAAGTTTGTACTGTTGATCATATTTTTCCTGAACCTTATGTTGAGAAAATACCTTTCCCATCTAAGGTAAAGGAGTATTCTATGATGATTAGTGTGAATAACAAAGGTACAAAGAAAACTGTGGAACCTGATGAGCAAATGAATACTGAACATGTGGTAGCTATTGTTAAAGATCTTGCCACTATATATATAGAGGATGAGCACATTGTCTTCTATGAAGATGCTTATAATATTATTTCTCATCCTAGTAAAGCTAGAAAAGCTAGTGTCCCTGTGCTTTCTGTGAGAATTGGTGATCATTTCTATTATGGTTTATGTGATAATGGTGCTAGTTCTAGTGATATTCCTTATGACCTTTACAGGTAAATTATGCATGGAATTGGTCCTTGTTATCTTGAAGACATTGATGTGGTTATTCACCTTGCTAATAAGGAAACCATTTGCCCTATTGGTATTGTAAGAGATGTGGAAGTCCTCCGCGGTAAGATTAAGTATACTGCTGATTTTCTAGTGCTTAATTCAGCAGCTAGCAAAACTTGTCCTATCATTTTTGGTAGACCTTTCTTGAACTGTAACATCCCTAAATCATGATTTCAAAGATTGCATATCATTCATGCATGCATATAGTTTTGAGATCAATTTCAAACCAATTTCAAGAAAACAGAAGCACATAGTGCTATCATTTTATGTGAGCAAACTTAAATCAAATGGCCATCCCCATTTGAGAGCTTAAGTGTTTTAAACCAAGTTTGTTTGCTTCCTTGTTGATTGGATTGAGTGTGGAATTTGAACAAAATTATACAAAATAAAAAATGGTTCACAACTATTTTCAAAACATTTTCAAATTAAGTGCTATAGCACTGTTTATTTTGTTTATTCAAAAGGACCAAGCTTGAACAGAGAGACCACATGTTTCTATGCCCAGAATTATGAATGTTGCACCCTACAAAATTCCTGAAAAGATTTGATTTCAATTTGAGTTTGAAATCATTTGAAAATCATTCCAGAAAATCAAATCAGAAATAGAAAAGGAATAAAGAAAAAGAAAAGGGCCGGCGCCAGACTTTGGGCCCAACAGTGAAACCAGCCCAGCTAGCCACCCGGGTCCCCTCTCTCTCTCTCACGCGCAGACGCACCCACAGAGCCGCAGACGCCTGGACCCCACTCCCCCTCTGTTCTATTCGCTGACAAGCGGGCCCTCTCCACGTCGACTCCTTCTTCCCCAAATCGCGCCCGCAGACCACATCGCCGCTGCCGTTTATGCCAGTAATGGCGCGGCGTAATTAGCCTTGATACTGCGAGTGTTTCCTGTCGCGCTTCGGCCTATTTAAACCACACCCCAGCGCGGTCATTTCCCCCCACGCTGCACTCTCTTCTCGCCACCAGGCTGCCCCTGGCTATGGTTTACCTTGTGTATCTCACTTGTGGTAAGCCACCCAGGGACAAAGAGATTTTAGAGGCCAAGTGTTGAGAATCTTCTAGTGCAGCCACTTGGCAATATGGACTCTGCCTGGATCACATAAGTTGCTAGAACTTAGCCATTTGGACAGTTGGTGGTAGTGGGAATGATAGGTTGGAGCGCGTCCATTTGGTCTAAGGAAAGGCTTCTGAAAGGTCCATTCTTGGGAAACCAAGTCTGGTGGGGAAAGTGCACAACCTCTGCAGATGGAAAATCTAAGTACTTAGCCAAGTCCATGGCAATGGACAACTTGAGCATCAAGGCATGGAAGCTATCAAGAATCTCATCATTCCAACTTCTAAGTAAAAACTTGTGGGTGAACAAGGGTGAAGGACCTCAATGTATATTGGTGGTTCCTTGGGAAAAGTTTTGACAAAGAAAAACTTAGTGATTTCAACTAATAGGCAAAACCTATTTTAAGCAAAGCAAGCCAAGCTACACTTAGCCAAATTTGCATATAGTATCTAGTCCACTTAAAATATACTAAGGTATCACTTGCCAATACTATTCCAAAGTATTGACCCACTGTGGATGTAACTTGTGATGTTGCAAGTTACTCTGATGAGGATTAGGTGTCATGAGTCTACACTCAACATGTTTGCCTGTGGCACATGAAGATGAAGACTTATATTTATTTACTTATTCAGACTCTTGTATTAGGCATGTGGCCTTTGAGTTGTAAAGACTATGTTTATCTCTGGAATGGATGTAATAAATGACCTTTGTATCTGTGTACTTCATCTTGAACTGTGGATGCTAGCATTGATCCAGGGACTAGCATTGCAATCACAGGGATCCTTTTCCTTTACAAAGGAGGGATCTTACAGATGGTATCAGAGCACTGTGTTGCCTGTAGGATTATGACCCTAGGATTGGAAACCACTAAGGAAAAAAATTCAACTTCTACACTTGTCTATTCTTCTCGTAAACTTTTCTAATCTTCTCTCTCATCTCTATTTGTAGATGAACTCCATCAACGAAGCCGTGAGGAAAGGACCACTCATGACAATGACTTTGGAGTGTGAGACAGAATTCCCCAAGGCTCTCAAGGACCTCATGGTTGCACTAGAGATACAAGGTGCAGCTGTGTACAAAGGTTTTCCAGTGATGGATGAAGGAGTGGAATACTGGTGGGTGCAACTTCACTTGTATAAAAACAAGGAAGACAACCATCAGGAAAAAGGATTCTGCATGTTCACCAATTCAGTGGTGCACCCTACATTCTTTGAATCAGCAAGGGATGCAGCTTGGAAGACCATCAAAGAACTTGGTGATAGAATCAAGTGCAGAATGCTCAACCTCCAAAATGATCTAAGGAAAGAGAAGGAACATACCCAAGAGTTGGAAGCTACCAACCAAACCTTAAGAGGAGACATTATAGACTTGGTGATGGAGTCATGTGAGCAAGATAGGCTGATTGCTTCTAGAAACATTGTGTTAGCCAACAGATCCAGTGAGATAGGATTGTAAACGTACTTCGTTAGTTGGACCACCACCTATCACCTTATTTTCCAAAAATGTTGCTTTAAAATAAGATTGAACCTTGGTTGTTGTAATGGCTTCATGTATGCATGACTTGTGTGTTTTGCTTCCCAAGGATATGTATGTGTTGTTTTGTCTTTTGTTTTATCATGGTTTGTGTTGTTCTAACTTTTCTATCTTATAAATAGATGCCTATTACCATCAGCACTGTTGAGGAGTTCTAGGTTACCCACTTTGGTCCTCGTATCGTTGAGCTTACTACCTTGCTCAATCTCCCTCTTCCCACCATCATGGTGCATCCCCTCACCAAGTTTGAGAGGAAGGACCTCTGGGGCTTCAAGGTGAACCAGCCCGGACGCCAGACAGAGCCTATTACGGAGGCCATCGTCTTCAAGCCCATGCACGATGACAGGGAGAGAGGCCTTGAGGTAGTTATGCAGGATCTGATAGGACGTCTGCTAGGGCGACACTCCCGACAGGTTAGAGGTACCCACTTCCACGTCTTCGGAAGACGTGATGAGGATGGAGAGTCCATCGACTTCGAGGACGATTCGAGGGACGCAGCAGAGCCGATACGCCTGTACCTCTAGGGCTTAGAGTCTCTCATTAGGCACGTGGACACTGACAAGACCAATGTCATGCTCAGTAATGACGAGATCCAGGTGCAGCTTCGCGATAAGGATTAGCTCTTCGCGCACCAAGACGAGATAGTCAAGGAAATGGAGGCGAAGTTCGAGACCCAGGACAGGAAGTTCAAGAGTCAGGAGAAGCGTGTCCAGGATAGGAACAAGAAAATCAGGGACATGACTGAAGAACTGCAGTCCAAGGACTTCGAGCTAGAGCAGCAGTAGGCAGTGATAGAGAGGCTTCGTTCCTAGAAGAGGGCTCTCAAGGCCAAGATAGAGACCTTGACCACTAGCATCGAGGAAAACAAGACCGCGATGGAGAACGCAGGCCTTACCTTTGTCGAGGAGGAGATTGATGCCGATGAGTAGATTGACTACTCGTTTATCTTTTATTATCATACTTGTTGTTTGAGAACTTGTTATTTGACCATCCGACATGTGGATGGCTTGCTACTTGTGTGTTTTACTTTGTGAACTTGTTATCTTGTTGTTGAACCTTTATCTTTCTGTTGCATGCTTGTGTTTACTTATGTGATGTAATGTGCATGAAAGCATCTATGGGTATCTCATTCTTATCTCTATTTGAACAAACCACAGATGCCTCCCCGTCGTGCAAACCCCAACCCCAACAACAACAACAACAACATCACTCCAGAAATGCAGCAAATGATGACTGCTCAAACACAACTGATGCAGATGATGACAACGTTCATCCAGAACCAAAACAATAACAACAACAACAACAACAACAACAACAATAACAACAACAACAACCCTCCGGGCTTTGATATGCTTACCAGATTTTTGAGATTGAGGCCAGCAAAGTTCTCAGGAACGACTGATCCCATGGTGGCCAATGATTGGCTACGCTCAGTAAATAAGGACTTGGTAACCGTGGGCTATACTGATGCTGAAAAGGTCAGATTTGCAGCACATCTGCTGGAAGGGCCAGCCGCCACTTGGTGGGACAACTTCCAGATCACCACTCCCATAGATGAAGTGACATGGGCTATCTTTGACGATGTCTTTCGCACTGCTCATATCTCATCTGGAGTGATGAGTCTGAAAAAGAAAGAGTTCCACAATCTGAAGCAGCGCCACTGCAGCGTGGTTGAATATATTGAGGAGTTCAACAATCTGGCGCGTTATGCACCGGATGAAGTTGACACCGATGCCAAGAGAAAGGAAAAATTTCTCGAGGGTTTGAATGATGAGCTGAATCTGCAGTTGGCTGTGGCATATGTTCCCACGTATCAGTCGCTCTGTGACAAGGCTGCAATATTGGAAAACAAAATGAAGCAAGTTGAGAGTAGAAAAAGGAAGCACTCCGACAAGCACAGCTCGGGATCGTCTCACAAACGATCTCATTATGATGACAGCGGAAGCTCAGGATCCCACAAGCATGGGAAATTCAACAAGCACCACAACCACAACCGTCATGACAACAAGCATCACCGTAGTCATGACAATGACAAGTACAAGAACCACAAGAGTGGACATAAGAGCCACCACAGTGGTAATGGAAGTGGAAGTGGAAGCCAGCCTGTTAAGAGAGACATAAGTCAGGTTGAATGCTTCAAATGCAAGAAGATGGGGCATTATGCAAATGACTGCCCTGAAAAGAAAGTTGAAGGACCCAACAAGCCCAATCCTTTCCAGAAGGGACAGGTGAACCACATCAGTGTGGAGGAGGTCTATGAGGAGCCTGATGTTGTTGCTGGTAAGTTCAGACTCAATTCTATTCCAGCATTTGTTCTTTTTGATACTGGAGCATCGCATTCATTCATATCAAAAGCATTTGTTGATAGAAATGGGTTTCCAACTGAAAACATTGGGTGTCCAATAAAAGTTAGTTCTCCGGGTGGAGATATGATAGTAAGTCTTGGATGCCGGGATCTAGTAATAGAGTTTGGAAAACATAAATTTCCAGTGAGTCTGATAATCCTAGATTCCCAAGGACTGGACGTAATATTGGGAATGGATTGGATGGCTAAGTATGAAGGAGTACTAGATTGTGCTAATCGTACTGTTGCACTCACAACCCCGGAAATAAAGCGGATTAAATTCAAGTCCAACTTTGAATCTAAAGGAAGTAAGCTAAATTCTCTTAAGGGGGTTAGCATGGACAGTGTGCCAATTGTGAGTGAGTATCCGGATGTGTTTCCGGAAGAATTACCGGGAATGCCACCAGATAGAGATGTGGAATTTCTTATAGATTTGGTACCGGGGTCTGGACCAATAGCAAAGAGACCATATAAAATGTCAGTTGATGAACTGAAAGAACTCAAGAAACAACTTGGAGAACAGTTGCAGAAAGGATTTATTCAACCAAGTTCTTCATCTTGGGGAGCCCCAGTCTTGTTTGTGGAGAAGAAAGATAGAAGTCAAAGGTTATGCATAGATTACCGTTCACTCAACGAGGTAACTATCAAGAATAAATACCCTTTGCCTAGAATCAATGACTTGTTTGATCAGTTAGAAGGAGCTTGTGTGTTCTCAAAGATTGATCTAAGGTCAGGCTATTTTCAACTCAAGATAAGAGAACAAGACATACCTAAGACAGTATTCACTACAAGGTATGGATTGTATGAGTATACCGTAATGCCTTTTGGTTTGACAAATGCTCCAGCATACTTCATGAATATGATGAACAAGGTGTTCATGGAATTCCTTGACAAGTTTGTTGTCGTTTTCATCGATGACATCTTAGTCTACTCCAAGAGCAAAGAAGAGCATGAAGGACATTTACGTTTGATACTTGAGAAATTAAGAGAGCATAAACTTTATGCCAAATTCAGCAAGTGTGAGTTCTGGTTGGAGGAAGTTGGTTTTCTTGGTCATGTTATGACAAAGGATGGTGTAGCAGTTGATCCTGCTAAAGTTTCAGCTATGACTGAATGGGAATCTCCCAAGTCCGTGAAAGAAGTTCGTAGTTTCCTTGGCTTAGCAGGTTACTACAGAAGGTTCATTGAAAATTTCTCCAAGGTTGCTAAGCCTATGACGGAATTGTTAAAGAAGGACAAGAAGTTTGCTTGGTCTGAAGGTTGTGAACTCAGCTTTCAGGAATTGAAGAAGAGACTTGTGACAGCACCAGTCTTGTGTCTGCCAGATTTGGAGAAAGATTTCCAAGTATATTGTGATGCATCTCATCAAGGTTTGGGTGCAGTACTTATGCAAGATGGTAAAGTTGTAGCTTATGCCTCGAGACAACTCAAAACTCATGAAGTGAACTATCCTACTCATGATTTAGAGTTAGCCTCTGTTGTCCATGCACTCAAAACATGGAGACACTATCTTTTGGGAAAGCGTTGTGAAGTGTTCACAGATCACAAAAGTTTGAAGTATATCTTCACCCAGAAGGAAATTAATATGAGACAAAGAAGGTGGCTAGAACTTATCAAGGACTATGACTTAAGTTTGCAATACCACCCCGGTAAAGCAAATGTCGTAGCAGATGCTCTAAGTCGTAAGGTTTTTGTGAATGGCCTTACCAAAGGAGAATTGCCAGATGATTTGTGTGCCCAATTTAGAAAACTCAGGTTGGAGATTGTGCCTGAAGGACATCTCATGTCTTTGGATGTTCAACCCACTTTGTTGGACAAGATCAGAGAAGCCCAGAAGACTGATAAGGAAATTGAAGAGATTAAGGAAAAGATTGGCAAAGGAAAAGCCAAAGAATTCCATGAAGACGAACATGGTACTTTATGGCATGGGAAACGTATCTGTGTTCCACAAGACCCGGAGTTGCGGAAACTGATTTTGCAGGAAGCACACAACTCACCATATTCCATTCATCCGGGTAACACCAAAATGTACATGGACATGAAAGAAAGATTTTGGTGGAATAATCTCAAGAAGGACATCGCTGAACACATTGCTTTGTGTGATGTATGTAGTAGAGTGAAAGCGGAGCATCAGAAACCAGCAGGTTTACTGCAGCCACTACCTATTCCTGATTGGAAGTGGGACAAGATTGGTATGGATTTCATTACCGGATTACCAAGGACCCAGTCAGGATACGATTCTATATGGGTAGTAGTAGATCGCCTAACTAAAGTGGCTCATTTCATACCCGTGAAGACAACCTATACAAGTGCTAAGTTAGCCAGAATCTACATGAGTAGAATTGTATGTCTACATGGAGTGCCCAAGAGTATTGTGTCTGATAGGGGAACTCAATTCACTTCCCATTTTTGGAGACAATTGCATGAGTCATTGGGAACGAGGTTGGAATTCAGTACTGCTTTTCATCCTCAAACTGATGGACAAACAGAAAGGACTAATCAAATTCTTGAAGACATGTTGAGGGCATGTGCCCTAGACTATGGAGCCAGTTGGGATGAAAGTCTGCCTTACGCAGAATTTTCTTATAACAACAGCTATCAAGCCAGCATTGAGATGGCACCGTTTGAATTTCTCTACGGAAGAAAGTGTACCACCCCATTGCTATGGAATGGTGTGGGATAAAGAAGTTTATTCGGGCCAGATCTTATCAAAGAAGCCGAGGAGAAGGTCAAGTTGGTTAAGGACAGGTTGAAGATAGCACAGTCCCGACAGAAAAGCTATGCAGATCCTAAGCGTAGAGAAGTCACCTACGAAGTTGGTGATAGAGCTTATCTTAGAGTATCACCACTTCGTGGAGTGAAGAGATTCGGAGTCAAAGGAAAATTGGCACCAAGATATGTTGGACCATTCAAGATTCTGAGTCGTAAAGGAGAAGTTGCCTATGAAATTGAATTGCCAGAATCTCTGTCAGTTGTTCATAATGTATTTCATGTGAGTCAACTTAAGAAATGTCATCCAGAAATGGAAGAAACTTCTTTGAAGGATACTATACCTTTGGAGGAAGTTCAACTAGAAAGTGATCTCACTTATGAAGAGAAACCTATCAAGATTCTTGAGACTGCACAAAGAGTCACAAGGACTAAGACTATCAAGTTTTGCAAAGTGCAGTGGAATCATCATTCCGAAGAGGAAGCAACATGGGAAAGAGAAGATGATCTTCGGAAAGACCACCCTCACCTATTTGCTAGCCAAACCGAATCTCGAGGGTGAGATTCACCTTAAGGGGGTTAGGTTTGTAACATCCCTAAAATCATGATTTCAAAGATTGCATATCATTCATGCATGCATATAGTTTTGAGATCAATTTCAAACCAATTTCAAGAAAACAGAAGCACATAGTGCTATCATTTTATGTGAGCAAACTTAAATCAAATGGCCATCCCCATTTGAGAGATTAAGTGTTTTAAACCAAGTTTGTTTGCTTCCTTGTTGATTGGATTGAGTGTGGAATTTGAACAAAATTATACAAAATAAAAAATGGTTCAAAACCATTTTCAAAACATTTTCAAATTAAGTGCTATAGCACTGTTTATTTTGTTTATTCAAAAGGACCAAGCTTGAACAGAGAGACCACATGTTTCTATGGCCAGAAATATGAATGTTGCACCCTACAAAATTCCTAAAAAGATTTGATTTCAATTTGAGTTTGAAATCATTTGAAAATCATTCCAGAAAATCAAATCAGAAATAGAAAAGGAATAAAGAAAAAGAAAAGGGCCGGCGCTAGACTTTGGGCCCAACAGTGAAACCAGCCCAGCTAGCCACCCGGGTCCCCTCTCTCTCTCACGCGCAGACGCACCCACAGAGCCGCTGACGCCTGGACCCCACTCCCCCTCTGTTCTATTCGCTGACAAGCGGGCCCTCTCCACGTCGACTCCTTCTTCCCCAAATCGCGCCCGCAGACCACGTCACCGCTCCCGTTGATGCCGGTAATGGCGTGGCGTAATTAGCCTTGATACCGCGAGCGTTTCCTGTTGCGCTTCGGCCTATTTAAACCACACCCTGCCGCGGTCATTTCCCCCCACGCTGCACTCTCTTCTCGCCACCAGGCTGCCCCTAATTCGCGTTGCACCGCCGCAGCCAGAACTAACTCCGGTGAGGTATTCCGGTAAGGCCCCGTCGCCCCTTGCTGCCTAAACTTGCCAGTACAATCTCCGCGACCATGCGCACCTCCTGACCCCTCTGATGCATGCTAGGAACATCCAGAGCCTCGGCAACGTCGGCGACCACACGAGACAGACGACCCCATCAACTCCGGCGATCAATTGCGGTAAGCTTCGAGCGCCCCTTGCCCCCTCTTGCATACGAGGTTGTTCGCCACTGTCTTGCGCGTCTCCTAAACCATCTGGTTCGTGCTAGGGTGACGCGTAACCTCGGCAACGACTTCGACAGCAACCACCTGATGCCGTGCACGACTCTGACGAGCTCCAGCAGCCCATACCGTGCGCCCCTTGCCAAGCCACCGCCACGTTGAGCTTCACCTCGTCACTGCGGTTCTGGTAAGCATCCTCTCCCCTCCCTGGGCGACCTAGAATGCCAGCGCCACCACTGACAGACGCGTCGCCGCCAGTCGCCGCCGCTAGGCTATGGTTAGAGCAACGGTAGTCGTTAGATCTGTATCGTAAGGTCCAGATTAGATCTGACCGAAACATTTTTTTTGAATCTGGCGCGTTGGATCTGACTTGATCTGACGACGCGGAAGGGTGATCCTGAGTGAAACGGTATCGGCCAATAGGATAGCGCCGCGTGGCTAGGGTTTGGTTTAAAAACAGAATTTGAAATCTGATTTATATCCAAATTTGATTTAGCTATAACTTTTGATTCTCACGTTAGATTTTGGCAAATTTTATACCGTTGGAATAAGGAGAGCAAGCCCTTTCCATTTATGCAATGTGTTTAAAGTTTTACTTCTGTTAAAATAGTTTTATTTCCAGAAACATGTGTAGGGCTTATTTGAGCATATGAAATGTTTAGGAAATTGTTTTTAGTGTCAAATAAACTTGGTTTGGCAAGTTTTTGACTTTTTCAAGATTCAGTACTATGCACTTGCTTGGTTGAGTTTTAAAAATCATCACTTAGCACTTTGCATGCATGCATATGTTTTTTTGTTTGTTTGTATATGTTGTGTGTAATTTGTTGCTACCATTCTTTGTGTAGACTTTGGTGCTAGTGATTGTGAAGAGTGCTACTCTCCCAACTACCAAGGCAAGTGGTACTTCATGAATATTTCTATCCCTATATTTTATACTAAGCATTAGAAATATTTTGCTAAGTCTTGCATGTTATTATTTTTGCCTATATGCCATGTTGGGAAATCCTAAGTAGTTGTAGAATTGCTAGGAAATTTCTAAGTTAAGTTACTACCTATGCCATGCTTAGCCTAGATAGTAGAAAACAAGGGTTGGTGAATTATACATGCTATGATGAAAATATTTCTAAGTCTTTGGACTTGTTTTACCTAATAAAACAACTAAGTAAATGAATCACCTGGGTGGAAAGGGACTTGTTTGGTGGTTTTTGGTTGAGTGGTTACACAAGGCCCATGGCTATGGTTTACCTTGTGTATCTCACTTGTGGTAAGCCACCCAGGGACAAAGAGATTTTAGAGGCCAAGTGTTGAGAAGCTTCTAGTGCAGCCACTTGGCAATATGGGCTCTGCCTGGATCACATAAGTTGCTAGAACTTAGCCATTTGGACAGTTGGTGGTAGTGGGAATGATAGGTTGGAGCGCGTCCATTTGGTCTAAGGAAAGGCTTCTGAAAGGTCCTGTCTTGGGAAACCAAGTCTGGTGGGGAAAGTGCACAACCTCTGCAGATGGAAAATCTAAGTACTTAGCCAAGTCCATGGCAATGGACAACTTGAGCATCAAGGCATGGAAGCTATCAAGAATCTCATCATTCCAACTTCTAAGTAAAAACTTGTGGGTGAACAAGGGTGAAGGACCTCAATGTCTATTGGTGGTTCCTTGGGAAAAGTTTTGACAAAGAAAAACTTAGTGATTTCAACTAATAGGCAAAACCTATTTTAAGCAAAGCAAGCCAAGCTACACTTAGCCAAATTTGCATATAGTATCTAGTCCACTTAAAATATACTAAGGTATCACTTGCCAATACTATTCCAAAGTATTGACCCACTGTGGCTGTAACTTGTGATGTTGCAGGTTACTCTAATGAGGATTAGGTGTCATGAGTCTACAATCAACATGTTTGCCTGTGGCACATGAAGATGAAGACTTATATTTATTTACTTATTCAGGCTCTTGTATTAGGCCTGTGGCCTTTGAGTTGTAAAGACTATGTTTATCTCTAGAATGGATGTAATAAATGACCTTTGTATCTGTGTACTTCATCTTGAACTGTGGATGCTAGCATTGATCCAGGGACTAGCATTGCAATCACGGGGATCCTTTTCCTTTACAAAGGAGGGATCTTACATGAACACTTGTGGAGCTATTATAGATTGTAGTAAGGGAAGAGTTTTGACTAAGTTTGATGGAGATTCTTATGAGTTTAATTTTTCCAAATTTTCTAAAGCTCCTTGTGAAAATAGCTTGCCTAATAAAGATTTTAGGATGGAACAACTTGCTTCTATTGATCCGGTTTATGACCTTGGGCCTCTTTTTGATGACTGTAAGTATGCCCATCCTGATGATAGAGTTGTTCCATGTGACAGTTATATTGTCAAATTTATTCAAGGTGCTACTGAAAGTTATTATGAGAGAGGGAAATATGGTTTTATGCATCTCAATAATGTTAAGTTTCCCTGTTTTATGTTGAAAGATTTGAAGTTGCATTTGTTTTGTCTTCCTATGCTAGTGGATTTTTGTTTCAATAATTTGTTTTCTCATGATGCCCCCATGCATAGGAAGTGGGTTAGACTCAAATGTGTTAGTTATTTGCTTCTTGATGCTCTCTTTCACTTCAAATATATATCTCATTTGTGAGCATCTTTAAAAAAATTCAAGCCTAACTTAAAGGCATTAAAGGAAAGTACTTCTTGGGAGATAACCCAATAGTTTTGTTGAGTCTTGGAAGTTATTACCTCAGTAATAACCGCTCCTTATCCTTTTTGTTTTGGTTTTTGTGTCAAGTTCAACTACTTTTGAGAAGTAGAGGAGTTGTGAAAAGTGGTTGTCCTGGGACAGATTTTTGTGCTGCATTGTAAAAATTCGTGAACAAGCTTAGTACTTCGGATGGAGCTGTATTTTTCTGTGCCTGTTATCCAAGTTGTTACCCAACTTTCATTAGTTTTGCACTTTTTTATTTTAGCAAGAGAAGGTTTTCAAAAAAATCAATCTTTACCTGCTGGTCTGTTTTGACAGATTTCTGCCATCATTTGCATTTGCCTCCTATATTGATTCCCTTCCAGATTATTTTGGGTTTTTGGAAAGGAGTTGCTACAGTAGCTTTTGTTTTGATGGATTTCAGTTGAAGTGTGAACCTAAAGGTTTATTGTTTTTGCTTACACTAATGTTGCCATTGAAGTTTGTGTAATGCCTTGTGAGAAAAGGAATTTCCAGGAGAAGGAGAAAAGGAAGCTGCAGAATTCGTCTTTCAATAGGTAAAAGTGGTGAAAATAGAAGGTTCGTGAAAGCCTAATATTTTTATATTTTTGATGTTTTTATTACATATGGAAGGTTACGAAATGAAACAGAGGAGGAAACAGAGGCCAGGGTGGCCACACCCACCCCAAGCGCGGCCCCCAGCTGGCCGCGCCTGGAGGGGGTGTGAGCCCCCTGAGCTCCGTCTCCGCCTTGTTTTCGCACCAGTACCTTCCTTATGTTTTGAAACTTCGTAATATATAACCCCCGGATCCCCAAGGTTCGTGTATCGTGTTCTCATTGTGTTTTCGTTTCGATTTGTTTCTGTCAGGAAATCTTCTCAAAGTTTAGAGCACCATGGTCTCCGCCAACGACAAAGGCAAGAAGCCCGAATATGATGATCCTCAAAACCCCAAGGAGGAGGAGATCTTGGTAGGGGATGAAGAAGACATGGAGGAGGACGAGCATCCGGACACCCGCGCTACCGTCGCAAGCATTGGAGTGGTGGAAAATCCTACCAAGCTTAGCAGGACAGCACGGATGTCTACAGGAGGGAAAAGCCCGCGTCATATCATCGCTCCACGGTCACCTCCTCCACGTACCAAGAATCCCTTCCATACTCTTATACATGAGCAACAATACCAACAGGTGCCCAAAGGGAACTTGCCCTCGGTTTGGGATCTGCCTCGCTCTAACCATGTAGGGAAGGAACACACTAGGAAGGAAGAGTGGGGAAAGAATAGCAAGGATTGGGACTCTCGGTCCGATATGATCATGAACCGCATTGAGCAAAATTCGGAGTTGATTCGTACCCTGACCTTCGAGATTGAGGATTTGAGGAAACATATTGAGGAGCTTATCAAGAGAACACCACCACCACCAAAGGAGTAATTCACCATCAGGTTTGGCATCCCCTTGGCTTGTTCCAAGCTTGGGGGAGTGTCGCGGTATCACATCATTATCTTTTATCTTTTATCTTTTTAGTGGATCCGTATCTTTGGTAGAGAAGTTATCTTATAGGTTGGTTTGCATGATGGAAGTATCTCTCCTTTAGTTGATTATCTATGTATCCCTTGGTGTGAGTTCCTTTATTGAATATTAATGAGAAGTTTCATCTTTTACTTTTGCACTTCTTATTTTAGTTTGCAATCTCTATTATATGATTGATCTTGTTGATCAGTATTGGTATCACTTTTGGAGCAATCAAGTAGATCTAAATTGGTTTTGGCAAACCGAGCTCTGGTCAGTAGCAACACTTTTAGAGATTTGAAAGGAAAAGAGAAAAAGCTTACAGGTATTTTGTATCATTTATTTTCTTTCTTGATTGGCTCATAAGCTTAGTATTCTTTATTTAAGATCTTTTGTGTCTTCAAGGAAGATTGCATGTTTGGCTTTATCACTTGTAGGTTTGCTGTTTTCTTCAACTCTTTTGCTTGCTTCCCAGCCTTGCTAGCCAAAAACCTGTTTTGAGAAGGCATACTTCTCATGAATCCAACCCCCTTGAACCAAACCTGTGCCATTTGTGTCCACCATATCTACCTATTAGCATTATTGCTATTCCAAGCAAATTCTCAAGCTTCATCTATCTTTCGAATTAAAAAATATTTTGTTATGTGAAAACTAGTTAGTAAAGCTCTCACGAACTTGATGGCACACCTTATTTTCTTGGCCCTAATAAACTTGAACCATTGTGTCATCGAAGTTGTATATGCTTGCATCTATATGTTAGGATTAGCAGAACCGTGTTGTCACGGGGAACGCTTTCAACACTTATGGATACATATCCAGTTGATATCATGATCTTTTGTTTGTGGATGTCGTCGGTGTGAAATAAAAGGGGAGCTTGTAAGTCCATGGAGTTATGTATGTGTGTTAGAGAAAGGCCTGTAGCCTAAGCCATGCCTAATCATGGTGGAAACTTGCAGCATAACCATAGTGAGCAATCTGTGAAGCATCCTCAATAAAAACCTATGCAAATAGAAAATAAAAAGATCGCTGAGATGCTCACTATCTACTTGCCTTGTCATTTTGATTATGGGATAGCTCATGTATCATGTGCAAGGGGTACCCCGTTGGCGGTTCTTTATGATACACATGTACTTACGATGACAAGAACTTACCGGTAACTAAAGTTGAGTAGCATGAGGAGCGGCCCTCGTACTCAAGGGACATGAGATTGCCAACTTATATTTTGTCAAGCATATACTACATCCTTGTTCACTTTAACCTTAATCACCTCAAGATGCTTATGATAGGGGCAATGAGGGCTCAAAGCTAGTAAGTACCATAATCTTTCGGAAGCTCTTTATGAACTTGAAATCCCCGCTTCCCTCTATGAAGGGCCTTTCTCATATTTCTAAGTTGAGTCGGTAAACCTTTTTCCTCTCTATCTCCAACAAGCTTTTGTGTTGTTGTGTTTCAAGCATTCATATCATGATTTATTCAGTCATGTTCTCTATTTTCCTTGTTTGCACAAGACTCTTATCTATTGAGTATTACTTTGAAAGTCATCATTGTGAAAAACCTTTTATGTTTGAGCAAAGAGTACTCTTGTTGTGAAAACTTCTACAAAAGATTTTTGTGAAAATGTTTGCCAAATGTTCTCTGACTAAGAACAAAGTTTGCCAATTCCAATTATGATTTATGTTTATGCATCTCTATTGTGCTCCTTTACTTGTTGCAAGCTAAGTTATATAATGGTGAGTTGCTTTATTCTATGAGTTGTGTAATGGTAAGTGTGATGCTTCTTGTCCGTATTATTTTATCGACACTTCACTCCATAAACCTGTGGACATGTTTACTGAGGTCGGTTTTCGCTTGGGGACAAGCGAAGGTCTAAGCTTGGGGGAGTTGATACGTCCAATTTTCATCACCATTCTATATCATAATTTGCCTCTATTCATTGATATATTTCTTATTAAGAGGTGTTACTTATGTCTTTTCATCTGTTTTTGCATGTTGGATGATTCTTGGAGGATGAACTGTCTGAGTCAGGATTCTGATGGAAAAAGAGGTGTTTTGATGCAATTTCGCGAAGATCAGAAAAATACCAGAAAAAATATGGAAAATCATATTTTCCCAGAAGACGAAGGAAGCTAGAAGGGGAGGCGGAGATGGGCCACAGGGGGCCCTGTCACATCCCAAGATTTTCCAAATCTTGTAATGTGAAAAAATTAAATGAATAAAATAAAACTTTGTTGATTTCCAGGGTGAGAAGAAACTTTTTGATCCCAATTTGAAACTTTCAAACCTATTTTGAACAATAAAATCCTAAAGGGATTTAAAAAGATAATTAAACAATAAAGTTAAAAATATTTAGAATTACTATTTTAGAAACTTTTAATAAAAAGATTTGGTTTTCAAAAGCAAAGGATAGAATTATAAATAAGGATTATTTTATAAGCCAAATTAAAACTTGGCCAAGCCTTTGAAATAAAATATTTCTATTGGATAAAAATAGTAAAGGTTTATTTAAAATAAAATAATAAGGATTTATTATCCAAGTTTATTAAAAATAAAGGTTTTACTATTTTAATTAAACATCAAAACTTATTTATTTATTTTAAACAAGTTTTCCAAGTATTTATTTATTTCCAAATAAAACCTACTGATTTGGTTTTGAAAATATTTAAATTTCAAATGGAGATTTTAAATAAATCAAATTCTATTTTTTTAATAAACAAGGTCTATTTATTTAATTAATAATGGACCCTAAAATAAAAATATTATTTTGTTCTTGGGACTTTGGTTTATGTTGTTAAACAGAACCAAAAACTCAATACAAAGTTTGGTGAAAGTTTGATGTGAATTGAATGTTTGATTTGTTGTTTGAATTTCAAAACAGAAAATAGAAATAGGAAAAGAAAAAGCATTTGAAAGAAAAAAAATAGAGTCAGACGCAGCCCAACTGGCCAAGCCCAACAAGCCCGGTAGCAGCCCAGCTTCTTTCCCACGCGCGAATCGTTTTTCACCTGAACCCGCACCCGCACCCGCAGAGCGACTGACTGGTGGACCCTCTTTCCCTCTCACTCCTTCGCTGACGCCCAGGCCCCACACCACCTCAGCATCGTCTTCCCCCTGACCACGTCGCCTCGCCGTTTCCTGTCCTTTACTCCGGCGATCAATTCGCGCTGTTAACGGCCATTACTCCACCCTGCGACCACGCACTTTTAATCGCCTGCGCCTTCTCCTCCTTTCCCCTCAAACACCGTTGCACGAGAGCCACCAGGCTGCCCTGAATCAGATTTACACCGCCACTGCTCCGACGAACATCCCCAGTAAATTCCGGCCGAACCTCGCCGCCCTTGCCTTCCTAAGCACACCGCCGTGATCCCCACTCACAGGCGCATCTGTCCGTACCTCCCATTCACCTGCGGGCGCCCCAAAGCGTCGACTCCGACCACCTCTGAGCACCACCGCGTCTGCTACTTCTCCGGCGACCTCCCCCTGGTAAGACAGACCGCCCCACGCCCTCTCGTTCATGCTCCTACACTCGCCACACTCGGCTGCATCTAACCGTGTCCTCATTTTGCCTCGGAGTGAACCACAGCGTCGCCCCTGACAACGACCAGAGCCGCCCGACACCGTCCCCCACTCCGGCGAGAAATCCCGCTAGAACCAGAGCGCCCCTCGACGAGCTGACCGTACCTTGAGCATCCCCACGTCACTGCGATCACGGTGAGCATCTCCACTTCCTTCTTTGCTTCCTGTACCGTCGGCAAGCTCGCCGCCAGAGCGTGCGCTGCCGTCTGCCGCCGCGCAGCGCCGCCAGTTAGTGGCAAGTTGATTGTAGCTGTTAGATCGATATCGTGTGGCTGTGATTAGAATGGAGCGAAGCGGTATGAGTCAACCCGCGCCGTGCGATCTGTTTAGATCCAACGAACCGCAGAGCGCAATCCGCGCGAACCGGTACCGCCCAATAAAAACGCGACGCGTGGCCAGTCTTTGTTTTAAAACAGAAATTGAAATCAGATTGATTTGCAAATTTGAAACCCTTGTAACTTTTGATCCACACGTCCAAAATTTGCAAACTTTATATCAATGGAATCAGTGGAACAAGCCCTAGCCAACCATGCAATTAGTTTAGTAAAAACCTTCTGGAAAAATGTCTGTTTTTGCAGAAACATATGTATGCTTGTTTAGATTGTAAAAATTGTTCAAAAATGATTTTGGGGATAAAATCTTTTGCAAATGGAGTGATTTGAACCTACTGACCATAGGAAACACTTTGTGGTCTCAAAAATTTATTTGGTGAAACAAAAGAATGATTCTTGAATTTAAAAATTCTAGTCAAATAAAAATATGGTTTATTTATTAAAAATGGTTTTGGAAGAAAACCTTTGGGAAATGTTTTGTTTTAAACTCTCTGACCCCAAACACCAAGTTTTATGGTTTGAAAACATATTTGGTGAACCCTATAGATTAATGCCTTAGTAAAAGCATTTCTACACCACATAAAATGATACCTTGTTTTGAAAATGGTTTATGAAGTGAAATATTTTGCAAATGACTTTGCCACTTTATAAAATGACCATTAGGTGTTTTCAAATGTTTATGACCCATTAGGAACCACTCTTTCAAATAAAACAAAGCTTGGTATGCTTGCATGCATTACTTTGACTTTATCATTTAATGTGATGTTTTGCTTGAATGGTAGATTGAAATATTGTTTACTTGATTGATTTGTAGTGACTTGAAGTGTGTGAACATTGCAAAGATCAAGGAGTGAACCTATTCTCTACCGAAAAGGCAAGTGATGCTTCATACTTTTGTCCCATTACTTTCACTATGCATTAGTGATTTCTCTAAGTAAAACTTGCATGGAATTTTGCTAAGTATAAACCTTGCTATGGGAAATCCTAGTAGATGAAACCTTAGTAGAAATTTTCCTAAGTTAAGATTCCTACTACTATCAAGCTTAGCTTAGCTAGTAGAAAACAAGGGTGGAATATATATTCATACTATGGAAAAATTTCTAAGTCTGAGGACTTGTGTTTTTGTTTAATAAAATAACTAAGTTAATGAATCACCTGGGTGGAATGGTAATTGCTTGGTGGTTTTTGGTTGAGTGGTTCACAAGGCCATGTTTATGGTTTACCTTGTGTATCTCACTTGTGGATGGCCACCCAGGAACAAAGAGATTTGAGATGTCAAATGTTGAGAAGCTTCAAGTGCAGCCACTTGGCATTATGGGCTCTGCCTGGATCATATAGGTTGCAATAACTTAGCAAAATGGACAGTTGGTGGTAGGGTTTGATAGGTTGGAGCGCGTCCATCTTGGTCTAAGGGAAGGCTTTTGAAAGATCTTGTCTTGGTGAAACCAAGTCTTGTGGGGAAAGTGCACCACCTCTGCAGAGTGTAAAATCTAAGTACTTAGCCATGTCCCTGGTAAAGGACAATTTGAGCATCAAGACATGGAAGCTATCAAGAATCTCATCATCCAAATTTCTAAGTTAAAAACTTGTGGGTGAACAAGGGTTAAAGGATCTTCAATCTTTGATTGGGAGATGCCTTGGGAAAGATTATTTTGTCAAGCAAAAACTTAGTGATTTCAAATGATAAGGAAAAATCTATTTTGAGCAATGCAAGCCTCAACTCCACTTAGCCAAATGCATATAGATGATAGACTCTACTATATTACCATAGTATCACTTGCCAATACAATTCAAATGTATTGACCCTTGTGGCTGTAACTTGTATGTTGCAGGTTTGATTGATATTAGTGAAGTTTAATGATTAGGATTACAAGTCTACAACCAACATGTCTGCCTGTGGCACTTTGAAGATGAAGGACCCCATGCTTATAGATATTCTGCTGCAATGTAATGTAATAGCCAAATGAGCTATGTAAGATGTAATAAAATTATGTTATTCCTGGTTATAACATTGTATTATGACCTTTGTTTCTTGATATTACATCTTAACTGTGGATGCTAGCTATTGATCCAGGGACTAGCATTGTAAACACAGGGATATCTACCTTATTAAAGGTTGGGAACCTTACAGATGGTATCAGAGCATTGTGTTGCCTGTAGGATTTGTAACCCTAGGATTGGACAAAAACCCTTAGAAAGATAGGAGTTGTATTTGTTCCAAAACTTATTTACAAACAATCTTGTAAACTCTTTCCTCAATCATTTTGGTTTTGGTTCTACATCTCTTCTATTTCAACTTGATGGAAAAACCTACACCATGGCCAAAGACTTCACCATGTACAAAGGACTCCATCAACTCTAATGACTTCAACATCTTCAACTCTAGTGACTTCAACTTCTTCAACTCTAATGACTTCAACATCTTCAACTCTAATGACTTCAACATCTTCAGCATTTTCACCAAGGACCCCAAACTTGGATATCACTAAGGACTACAAGTGTGACAAGAAATGTTGCTCAAGACTTGAAGACCAAGGAAACACAACTTAGAAGGAACCATCATCACCTTTGGAGTTTTGTGACCAAGATATTTCCTAAGGAAACCATGATCTCATGCAAGAAGAATTAACCAAAAAAGAGAAAGGAAAAATATCAAGTGAACCATATAGATGGACCACCATATTAAGTATAAATCAAACACACCAACTTATGTGGTGTAACAAAAGTATTTTTGGTTGCCTAAAAATATACTTGAAACTTGTTGTTTGAGTGAAATGTTTGGCTTGTGATTGCTTGCACATTGCTTGAGTGAATTGTGATGTGTGTGATTAGAATTATTCCCTTAGAAATATTTTTGCCTATTCTAATCCCAATTCAACCCAAACAGATGACTTCTCCAAGAGACTCCAACATCAAGGATCGTGACACCAACAACAACCAAGAGGACAACATGAGAGAACTCATAGTAACCCAAACCCAGTTGAGCCAAGAGACAACTCAGCTTTTTGCCAACAACAATGGACTAGACCCAGCCATACAAAGGATTTTGAAACTTCAATCCCAATTGTTGCAAGGATTGGTTACTCAAATGATCAACATGAGAGAAAACTTTTCCCAAAGAGCTAATGACAACAAGGATGACAAAGATGTTAGTCTAGAAGGAACCCAAGTTAGCAATATTTGTGGAGACAAGGATCATGCATCCAAGGGGCATGAAGATCAATTCCCTAATTGTGAAGAAGAAGGTCATGTCTTTAGTAACTGCCCCAAGAAGAGAGAAAGATTTCCCACCTTTGAGGAGCATGAACTAAAAGAACTCCTAGCTTTGGAGAGACCCAAAAAGAAGAAGAAGGACATAAGCCAGTTGCAATGTTACAATTGCAAAGAGATGGGACACTATGCCAGTGAATGCCCAGAAAAGAAGAAGAGCCAAGAAGACAAACAAAAGCTAGTGAAACCCAAGATAAGGAAGGATATTAGCCAAGTGATGTGCAACCACTGCAAAGAGTTAGGACATTATACATCATATTGTCCAGAGAAGCCACCTCAAGACCTCAGCCTTATCACATGTTTCAAATGCAAGGAACTAGGCCACTATGCAAACTTCTGTCCAGGAAAGTTACACCAAGATCTCAAGCAAGCCAAGATGTAATTTAGATGGAAAATTTTTAAGGGTGGTAGTACCCTAGATGTTTTGAGCCAACTTGTAACCCTAGCCTCCCCAAATCTCGGGACGAGATTTATTTTAAGGGTGGTAGCCTGTCACATCCCAAGATTTTCCAAATCTTGTAATGTGAAAAAATTAAATGGATAAAATAAAACTTTGTTGATTTTTAGGGTGAGAAGAAACTTTTTGATCCCAATTTGAAACTTTCAAACCTATTTTGAACAATAAAATCCTAAAGGGATTTAAAAAGATAATTAAACAATAAAGTTAAAAATATTTAGAATTACTATTTTGGAAACTTTTAATAAAAAGATTTGGTTTTCAAAAGCAAAGGATAGAATTATAAATAAGGACTATTTTATAAGCCAAATTAAAACTTGGCCAAGCCTTTGAAATAAAATATTTCTATTGGATAAAAATAGTAAAGGTTTATTTAAAATAAAATAATAAGGATTTATTATCCAAGTTTATTAAAAATAAAGGTTTTACTATTTTAATTAAACATCAAAAGTTATTTATTTATTTTAAACAAGTTTTCCAAGTATTCTTTATTTCCAAATAAAACCTACTGATTTGGTTTTGAAAATATTTAAATTTCAAATGCAGATTTTAAATAAATCAAATTCTATTTTTTTAATAAACAAGGTCTATTTATTTAATTAATAATGGACCCTAAAATAAAAATATTATTTTGTTTTTGGGACTTTGATTTATGTTGTTAAACAGAACCAAAAACTCAATACAAAGTTTGGTGAAAGTTTGATGTGAATTGAATGTTTGATTTGTTGTTTGAATTTCAAAACAGAAAATAGAAATAGGAAAAGAAAAAGCATTTGAAAGAAAAAAATAGAGTCAGACGCAGCCCAACTGGCCAAGCCCAACAAGCCCGGTAGCAGCCCAGCTTCTTTCCCACACGCAAATCGTTTTTCACCTGAACCCGCACCCGCAGAGCGACTGACTAGTGGACCCTCTTTCCCTCTCACTCCTTCGCTGACGCCCAGGCCCCACACCACCTCAGCATCGTCTTCCCCCTGACCACGTCGCCTCGCCGTTTCCTGTCCTTTACTCTGGCGATCAATTCGCGCTGTTAACGGCCATTACTCCACCCCGCGACCACGCACTTTTAATCGCCTGCGCCTTCTCCTCCTTTCCCCTCAAACACCATTGCACGAGAGCCACCAGGCTGCCCTGAATCAGATTTACACCGTCACTGCTCCGACGAACATCCCAGTAAATTCCGGCCGAACCTCGCCGCCCCTTGCCTTCCTAAGCACATCGCAGTGATCCCCACTCACATGCGCATCTGTCTGTACCTCCCATTCACCTGCGGGCGCCCCAGAGCATCGACTCCGACCACCTCTGAGCACCACCGCGTCTGCTACTTCTCCGGCGACCTCCCCCTGGTAAGACAGACCGCCCCACGCCCTCTCGTTCATGCTCCTACACTCGCCACACTCGGCTGCATCTAACCGTGTCCTCATTTTGCCTCGGAGTGAACCACAGCGTCGCCCCCGACAACGACCAGAGCCGCCCGACACCGTCCCCCACTCCGGCGAGAAATCCCGCTAGAACCAGAGCGCCCCTCGACGAGCTGACCGTACCTTGAGCATCCCCACGTCACTGCGATCACGGTGAGCATCTCCACTTCCTTCTTTGCTTCCTGTACCGTCGGCAAGCTCGCCGCCAGAGCGTGCGCCGCCGTCTGCCGCCGCGCAGCGCCGCCAGTTAGTGGCAAGTTGATTGTAGTTGTTAGATCGAAATCGTGTGGCTGTGATTAGAACGGAGCGAAGCGGTATGAGTCAACCCGCGCCGTGCGATCTGTTTAGATCCAACGAACCGCAGAGCGCAATCCGCGCGAACCGGTACCGCCCAATAAAAACGCGACGTGTGGCCATTCTTTGTTTTAAAACAGAAATTGAAATCAGATTGATTTGCAAATTTGAAACCCTTGTAACTTTTGATCCACACATCCAAAATTTGCAAACTTTATATCAATGGAATCAGTGGAACAAGCCCTAGCCAACCATGCAATTAGTTTAGTAAAAACCTTATGGAAAAATGACTGTTTTTGCAGAAACATATGTATGCTTGTTTAGATTGTAAAAATTGTTCAAAAATGATTTTGGGGATAAAATCTTTTGAAAATGGAGTGATTTGAACCTACTGACCATAGGAAACACTTTGTGGTCTCAAAAATGTATTTGGTGAAACAAAAGAATGATTCTTGAATTTAAAACCAATTCTAGTCAAATAAAAATATGGTTTATTTATTAAAAATGGTTTTGGAAGAAAACCTTTGGGAAATGTTTTGTTTTAAACTCTTTGACCCCAAACACCAAGTTTTATGGTTTGAAAACATATTTGGTGAACCCTATAGATTAATGCTTTAGTAAAAGCATTTCTACACCACATAAAATGATACCTTGTTTTGAAAATGGTTTATGAAGTGAAATCTTTTGAAAATGACTTTTCCACTTTATAAAATGACCATTAGGTGTTTTCAAATGTTTATGACCCATTAGGAACCACTCTTTCAAATAAAACAAAGCTTGGCATGCTTGCATGCATTACTTTGACTTTATCATTTCATGTGATGTTTTGCTTGAATGGTAGATTGAAATATTGTTTGCTTGATTGATTTGTAGTGACTTGAAGTGTGTGAACATTGCAAAGATCAAGGAGTGAACCTATTCTCTACCTAAAAGGCAAGTGATGCTTCATACTTTTGTCCCATTACTTTCACTATGCATTAGTGATTTCTCTAAGTAAAACTTGCATGGAATTTTGCTAAGTATAAACCTTGCTATGGGAAATCCTAGTATATGAAACCTTAGTAGAAATTTTCCTAAGTTAAGATTCCTACTACTATGAAGCTTAGCTTAGCTAGTAGAAAACAAGGGTGGAATATATATTCATACTATGGAAAAATTTCTAAGTCTGAGGACTTGTGTTTTTGTTTAATAAAACAACTAAGTTAATGAATCACCTGGGTGGAATGGTAATTGCTTGGTGGTTTTTGGTTGAGTGGTTCACAAGGCCATGTTTATGGTTTACCTTGTGTATCTCACTTGTGGATGGCCACCCAGGAACAAAGAGATTTGAGATGTCAAATGTTGAGAAGCTTCAAGTGCAGCCACTTGGCATTATGGGCTCTGCCTGGATCATATAGGTTGCAATAACTTAGCCAAATGGACAGTTGGTGGTAGGGTTTGATAGGTTGGAGCGCGTCCATCTTGGTCTAAGGGAAGGCTTTTGAAAGATCTTGTCTTGGTGAAACCAAGTCTTGTGGGGAAAGTGCACCACCTCTGCAGAGTGTAAAATCTAAGTACTTAGCCATGTCCCTGGTAAAGGACAATTTGAGCATCAAGACATGGAAGCTATCAAGAATCTCATCATCCAAATTTCTAAGTTAAAAACTTGTGGGTGAACAAGGGTTAAAGGATCTTCAATCTTTGATTGGGAGATGCCTTGGGAAAGATTATTTTGTCAAGCAAAAACTTAGTGATTTCAAATGATAAGGAAAAATCTATTTTGAGCAATGCAAGCCTCAACTCCACTTAGCCAAATGCATATAGATGATAGACTCTACTATATTACCATAGTATCACTTGCCAATACAATTCAAATGTATTGACCCTTGTGGCTGTAACTTGTATGTTGCAGGTTTGATTGATATTAGTGAAGTTTAATGATTAGGATTACAAGTCTACAACCAACATGTATGCCTGTGGCACTTTGAAGATGAAGGACCCCATGCTTATAGATATTCTGCTGCAATGTAATGTAATAGCCAAATGAGCTATGTAAGATGTAATAAAATTATGTTATTCCTGGTTATAACATTGTATTATGACCTTTGTTTCTTGATATTACATCTTAACTGTGGATGCTAGCTATTGATCCAGGGACTAGCATTGTAAACACAGGGATCTCTACCTTATTAAAGGTTGGGAACCTTACAGGCCCACACACCCCAGGAGCGGGCCACCCCTCGGCCACACCTACAGTGGGTGTGGCCCACCTGGTCGGCCTCTAACTCTGCCCTCTCGCCTATATCTTCTCCTCGAAACCCTAAAACATGGGGGAGCGACCACAGAAAGATTCCGCCGCCTCTACGGGGCGGAAAACACCGAGAGAGAAAGAGCTCTCCGGCAGACAGATTTCTACCGGGGAAATTCCTTCCCGAAGAGGGGAGATCGTCGCCATCAACACCATCATCAAGCTAGACTTCATCGGGATCATCATCATCATCCACACCATCGTCTCCACCAGCACCATCATCACCACTCCATCCCGCTATAACAATTGTGTTGAATACTTGCATAGTTCTTAGGGGAAACTTTCCCGGTGTTGATTACTATTGTAGTTGATGCTTGTGAGTGGAACCATTGGATTATTAGTTATGTTTAGATTGTTATCCATTACCATATCATCTTAGATCTTGATCCATATGATGTCTTGTGAGTAGTTCGTCTAGTTCTTGAGGACATGGGAGAAGTCATGTTGTTAGTAGTGGATTTGTGTTGAGATATTATTCATTGGTTTAGTATTTAAGTTCCAGTGCTATTCTTCTAGTGGTGTCATGTGAATGTCGACTACATGATACTTCACCATTTATGGGCCTAGGGGAATGAATTGTGTATTTGGCTACTAATTATGGGGTTGCCAGAGTGACAGAAACCTGAACCCCGTTAGGACACCATTGCACAAGGGAGCATAGGATCTCAGAGTTCAAGGATGTGGTTAGGTTTATATCTTAATTGCTTTCCTTTAGTTGTGGATGCTTGCAGGGGGTTTAATCACAAGTATGTATTAGTCCAAGTAAGGTCGGTACATTAGCACAGATTCACCTACACAACACTTACAACACCAAAGAAGACTACTCAGCTATTTGAAGCGAAAGCACTTGAAAGTATTCCCATGTGTCCTCGAGAACGTTTGGTCCTTATAAGTATTTCCATCGGCTTATCCTTTGCTAAGAAAGGATTGGGCCAGTTTCTGCAGTTGTTCGTTGTCTTTATTACTTGCACTTTGTTTCTTTGCTTTATCAGAAAACCCCTAAAAATCCGTTTGCTAAGTATTTACAAAGATTTCCTACTTCATACCACTAGTCAACACCTTCTGCTCCTCGTTGGGATCGACACTACTATTTATCGAAAGTACTATGATACACCCACTATACTTGTGGATCATCACACACCTATTTATCCACTTGTTCCTGAAGCTACTTTCTTTGAAATTAAACCCGCTTTGCTTAATCTTGTTATGAAAGAGCAATTTTCTGGAACTAGTACTGATGATGCTGCTGCTCACCTTAATAGTTTTGTTGAACTTTGTGAGATGCAAAAATATAAGGATGGAGATGGAGATATTATTAAGCTTAAATTGTTTCCTTTCTATTTGAGAGGAAGAGCTAAAGAATGGTTGTTATCCTTGCCTAGAAATAGTATTGATTCTTGGATTAAATGCAAAGAGGCTTTTATTGGAAAATATTATCCTCCTGCTAAGATTATATCTATGAGAAGTGAAATAATGAAATTTAAACAATTTGATAATAAACATGTTGCTCAAGCTTGGGAAAGAATGAAATCTTTCGTAAAGAATTGCCCCACTCATGGACTGACTACTTGGATGATTATCCAAACCTTTTATGCAGGGCTAAATTTTTCTTCAAGAAATCTATTGGATTATGCTGCTGGAGGCACCTTTATGACCATTACTTTGGGTGCTGCAACAAAGCTCCTTGATAATATGATGGTTAATTATTCTGAATGGCACACTAAGAGATCTCCACAAGGTAAGAAGGTAAATTCTATTGAAGAAACCTCCTCCTTGAGTGATAAAATTGATGTTATTATGTCTACGCCTCCAAATGGAAAAGCTCATATTGATACAAATAATGTTCCTTTGTCCTTTTTGGTTTCTCAAGAAGAGCAATTTGATGTGAACTTCGTTAGAAATAATAATTTTAGCAACAATGCCTATAGGAATAATTTTGGTAATAATAATAACTATAGGCCATATCCTTCTCATAATGGTAATACTTATGGGAATTCCTACAACAATAATAGAAGTGCACCCTCTGAACTTGAAGTCATTCTTAAGGATTTTATTAGTAAACAAACTGCCTTCAATAAAACTGTTGAGGAAAAACTTTCAAATGCTGAAAAAAATATTTCATCTTTGTCTCAAGCACAATCTTCTTTGATTAATAAAATGGCTGCTAAACCTAAAACTATTGAAAATCCCTTTGCTTCTAATAATGTCATACAAGTTAGAATTGATGAAAATGTTAGAATGTTAGCTGAATAACATGCTAGGTGGGAAAGAGAAGATGAAATTGCTAGAAATAGTAGTATGACTAAAATTTGTACTATTACCACTACTAGTAATGTTGATGCTAGCAAACCACATGAAGTCCACATTCCTTTTGCAACAAAACCCAATGGAACCTTTTCCAATAAAAATGCTGAAATTTTTCAAAATATGGGAAACAATAATTCTACTACCTTGCATGCTAATTTTGATTTTGATCTTGATGGTTGCAATATTTCTAATGTAATTATGTTCTTACAAAAGCTTGCTAGAAGTCCTAATGCTAGTGCTATGAATATGTCTTTTACAAAATATATTACAAATGCTCTCATGAAAATTAAAGAAGAAAAATTGAAACATAAAGCTTCTATTCCTAGGAAATTAGAAGATGGTTGGGAACCCATCAGTAATATGAAAGTGAATGATTTTGATCTTAAAGCTTTATGTGATCTTGGTGCTAGTGTCTCTATTATGCCTTTAAAAATTTATGAAATGCTTGATTTGCCACCATTGGAAGATTGTCATTTGGATGTCCATCTTGATGATAATGCTAAAAACAAACTTATGGGGAGCATTAATGATGTTTTTATTATGGTTAACAATACCTTTGTCCCCGTTGATTTCTATGTTTTGGATGTTGAATGCAATGCTTCTTGTCCTATTATTTTGGGAAGACCTTTTCTTAGAACTGTTGGCCATTATTGATATGAAGGAAGGCACCATTAAATATCAATTCCCACTCAAGAAAGGTATAGAACACTTCCCTATAAAAAGAGTGAAGATATATTTTTACTCTCCTATTAAAACAAAATATGATATCAATTCTTCTTCATTTGAAAATACTTGATTCTTGCTTCCTATGCCTAGCTAAAAGGCGTTAAAGAAAAGAACTCTTGGGAGATAACCCAATTTTTATTCAGTAAGTTTTTATTTTGTTGAGTCTTGTAAGTTATTGCCTCTGTAATAACCTCTCATTATCCTTATTGTGTGGTTTTTGTGCCAAGAATAACGTCTAATGAGAGAGAAGTAAGATTTGGGGAAGTTGCTGTCCCGAAACAGATTTTTATGCTTCACTGTAAAAATTCGTGAAAACTCTCTGTACGTCGGGTTGAGCTGTAATTTTCTGAGTAAATGCCCCAGGTTGTTATCTAACTTCTGTTAGTTCAACACTTTTTGATTTGTGTAACATAAGGTCTTCGAAAAAATCGGTTTGTACCTGCTGGTCTGTTTTGACAGATTTCTGCCATTATTTGCATTTGCCTCTTACTCGGTTTCTTTTTGAGTTATCTTTGATCACTTGAGATTTTAAAAGGAATTTCTACAATAGCTTGTGTTTTAATGGAAGTTTTACTTGAGTTGAAACTAAACCCAAAGGATTATTATCTTGAATACACTAATATTGATAATGAAGATTGTGTGAAGTTTTGTATGAAGGAAATTTTCAAGTGTAGGGAGAGAATGATATGATGAGATGAAGAATGGACAAAAGCTCAAGCTTGGGAATGCCACCCGTGTCACCCCAAGAAATATTCTAGAGGTACAAGCGTCAAAGCTTGGGGATGCCCAAGGCATCCCCATCTTCATCAATAAAAATCTCAGGTCTTCTTTCAAGACACTTCATTTTTATTTGCTTCATGCACTATATGTTGTTCTTGGAGCGTCTTTATTTTTGTTTTTAGTTTTATTTTTCTTGGTTTGCTGCAATAAGTTAGTTGGACCCCCGCATTTTTCTTTTGGAGAAGTCATACCTAGTTCTTCATTGCCTAGAACACTTTAGTTTTCACTCTTATTGATTTGTGAGTGTTCTCTTTTGCTAGCACTGTGTTTAGCTTTAGTTTTCTTGTGCTTTCTGCTTAGAACTTGTTAGTTCTTCTTTGTAAGTTTGTGAGACAAGCTCACTGGTCTTTATTGATTATTATATTTGTGAGTTGTTTCAAATAAGTCGATTGGTGTTGGAAGAGAGTAGGAAGCTTCATGTTTATAGTGGTACAAAAGAAAACTTGTTTTGACTGTGGCTTAGACTTTATCATGTCATGTTAGCTGTTGCTTTGACCATATGCTTAGTAATTATTGCTGTAGCATGACTTTTTTCAAACAATTAAGATTGCTTAATGTGTCTTGAAAGAATCATGCGTTGTTTTAGCATACAAAAGCATAATATTATAGTATTCTCCTTTGATGCTCTATTGGGGTTGACTTGGCACATGCTTACACCATGTTATGGCTATGAACCAGTCACCTTAGCCTCTATGATCATTTTGTTTTTGACTTGTGATATCACTTTATGTTTTGATTAATAATGTTTTGTCGCTTTGCATGATTATGGCCATTATTGCTCTCTTAGTTGGTCGCTCCCAGTCTTTTGCTAGCCTCCACTCGTACTGAGTATGATCTCTACTCGTGCATCAAACTCCCAAGAAACCAAGTTATTCCAAAGAGTCCACTATAAATTCCTATGCATGGTGTGTTACACCATTCCAAGTATATTCATGTGTTTATCTATCTTCCAAATTAAACTTTTGTTATGTGAAAATTAGTGATTAAAGCTCTCACAAACTTGATGGCACATTTTATTTCTTGCACTTAATAAACTTGAAATATTGTGCCCATTTATGTTGCTTATATGCTTGCAAATTATAAGTTGGGAGTTAGCAGAACCATGTTGTCATGGGGAGCGCTTTCGACATTGCACTTATTTGTTCAGTTGATATCATGTTCTTTTGTTTATGGATCCCGATGGTGTG
Source organism: Avena sativa (assembly GCA_916181665.1). Classification (NCBI taxonomy): domain Eukaryota; kingdom Viridiplantae; phylum Streptophyta; class Magnoliopsida; order Poales; family Poaceae; genus Avena; species Avena sativa. The sequence goes on from OV702294.1 coordinate 98,322,321, forward strand.
AAATAAAAGGGGAGCTTGTAAGCTCATGGAGTTTGTATATGTGTTAGAGAAACGCATGGGCCGCTAGCCTAAGCCATGCCTAATCATGGTGGAAACTTGCAGCATAACCATAATGAGCATTCTGTGAAGCATCCTCAATAAAAACCTATGCAAATAGAAAATAAAAAGATCGCTGAGATGTCGATTGTCTGTTGCCTTGTCATTTTTATATGGAATAGCTCCTGTGTCATGGGGCAAGGGGTACCCCATTGGCGGTTCTCTATGATACACATACACTTACAATTACAAGAACTTACTTGTGACCAAAGTTGAGTAGCATGAGGTTCGGTACTCATATGCAAGGGGCATGAGATTTTCAACTTATAACTTGTCAAGCATATACTCATACTTGTGTCACTTTAACCTTAATCACTTCAAGATGCCAATGATAGGGGCAATGAGAGCTCAAAGCTAGTAAGTACCATAATTTTTGTAAGCTCTTTATGAAACTTGAAATCCCTACTTCCCTCTGTGAAGGGCCTTTCTTTTTACTTTTATGTTGAGTCTCCATCCTTCTATCTTTATGCACCAATTAAGAGAGCATAGTTGTCATTCTTAGTTCAATGTGCATTGTCCCAAAACTGATTGATTGATTCATAACTTTGGTATTGCTTGTTCTTAAATTATTTGTATCTAGTTACCCTTATGAACTTTGAAGGTGTCCTATGCATTTATGTTTTGCTATTCCATGAAGGACAAGTTGAATGCCACTTTTGCTATGTTTTATATATGTGAAACAAACAAATGTCTTTCAATGCATTGTTATTCATGATCTTTTGTTTGTACCTTTTCATGTTGCAACATAGTTTCTATGTATTATTGTTAAAACTATATCTTTCATGCTCATGTTTAGAGTACTTTGATCCCAGTTATTAATGCTTTACAATACCTTGATCAAGATTATGATGGAGCATGTCTCCTCAAAAATTATTATTTTTATCACTTACCTACTCGAGGACGAGCAGGAGTTAAGCTTGTAGATGCTTGATACGTCGTAAACGTATCTATAATTTTTTATGTTTCATGCTTGTTTTGTATCAACTATCTTATGTTTTGTCTACACTTTGAGGCATTTTTATACATTTTCTAGAACTAACCTATTGACAATAGGCCGCAGTGCCAATTGCCTGTTTTCTGCTGTTTTTGGTTTCAGAAAAGCTATTAAAAAATATTCTCGGAATTGGACGGAACAAAAGCCGAAGTTCCTATTTTTCTAGACGCAAAACGGAGCCCGAAGGAGAGACGAAGTGGAGTCACGAGGCGGCCACACCTGGGGCCGACGCGGGTCCACCCTAGGGCACGCCGCCCTATGGCGTGGGCCCCTCGGGCATCCACCGACCTTGCCCCTTCACCTATATAAGCCCCTCAAGGCAGAAACCCTAAGTACCCGATCAGAAATCCACGAAAAAGTCTGTAGCCGCCGCCATCTCCATCCCTAGATTGGGGCGATCCAAAGCTCTTCTCGGCACCCTGCTAGAGAGGGGAGATTATCCCGGAGGCCTTCTTCATCACCATGCCAGCCTCCGGAGTGATGCATGAGTAGTTCACCCTTGGACTATGGGTCCATACAGTAGCTAGATGGTTATTTCTCGTCCTTTGTGCTATCATGTTTAGATCTTGTAAGATCCATTCATGATCATGATCATCTATTTGTAATGCTACATGTTGTGTTTGCAGGGATACGATGGGTATTGAGTACTATGTCGGGTTGATTATTGATTCTATCATGCCTATGTTATTTGTGATCTTGCATGCTCTCCGTTGCTAGTAGATGCTTTCGCCAAGTAGATGCTTGTAACTCCAAGAGGAAGTATTTATGCTCGATAGTAGGTTCATGCCTCTAGTAATCTGGGGAAGTGACAAAAATCTCTAAGGTTGTAGATGTGTTGTTGCTACTAGGGAGAAAATAACAATCCTTTGTCTAAGGGCAATTGTATTATTTACTTTACACACGTTGCTTAATGCAATTATCTGTTGTTTGCAACTTAATACTGGAAGAGGTTCGTATGATAACCTGAACGTGGATTATTAGTCATAGATGCAGTTGGATTACGGTCTATGTATTATGTTGTAATGCCCAAACAAATCTCGTAGAGATCAAAATGTCTAGTACATGCATTGTTATGCATTCTCAATCTGTCAATTGCCCCACTGTAATTTTTTCATCCAGCATGTTATTTATCTTATGGAGAACACCTCTAGTGAACTGTGGACCCTGGTCCAATTCTTCCCATTGATATACCATCTACTATTTACCATTTATTGTTTACTTTCTGCAATTACCACAAGCAACTATTATCTTCTACACTATACGTTTAATTCTTTGTTTTTAGCAAACCGGTGAGATTGACAACCTCACTGTAAGTTGGGGCAAAGTATTGTGGTTGTGTTGTGCAGGTTCCAGGTTGCTAGAAACACCTTGGAAGTTTTTTTTTCTCCTACTGGTTCAATAACCTTGGTTTCATAACTGAGGAAAACTTGTTGTTGTGCTCATCATACCTTCCTCTTGGGATTCCCAACGAGATCTACATCATTTGAGCCATCACTCCCCGCCAGTCTCGTCTAGGGGCAGACCTAGAGAAACTTATGAGTGCGGGCAAATTGAATCGGTGGGGGCATTCCTTGCATAAACTTTCCTGAATTTGAGTTTTTGGTCTCAAATATGAACAACTCAAAATTTTGAGTGGAGACCACTCAGCTCTACTTGGATTCGCCCTGCCCTCATCCATCTCCTCCATCTCCGCCGCCTCATCCTCGTCGTCGTCGTCGTCTGATGGTGGATAGCGCTCGTGCACAGCTTGGGTGATATGGACCCAGGTGGTGGCTTGGCAGCAAGACATGGCTGCTACTCTACGGGTGAGAGTGCGGTGCGACATGGCACGGCCTTTATAGCCGAAGGCCTAGGGGGAAAAGGGAGCAAGAAAGGCCGCACATGTGAAACCGACTGGTCGGCCAGGAGGTGACACGTCGTACCTGCTATGGCAGCGCCGCCTCTGGAAGAAGAAAAAAGAAGATGAAAGCAACCTGAGATAAATAAGTCATGGTGTTGCGTGCCATGGCCTAACCAGAACGGACATGGGTCTATGGGCTGTCTGACTTGTATTCAAACTGCCATTCAAACGGATCAAAACAGACACATTTTTTGAGGGTTTTGGTTTAGCCTACAGGAGATACGCTGAGGCAAATGCGCCGTCACACACGTCATGATCCATACTGCACAACTTGGGTCTGAGTCACATATGCCCCATACTGCGTCACACACGTCATGATCCATCCATCTCTCACTTTCAAAGTTCCCATCATCAATCAAAATGAGACGAGAAGATAGTCTGAAAAAAAAAGCGAGGCAGGAAAACGACCTGTGGCCTCCATTCTTTATGCAGAAGGAGACGCAGCACGCAGCTAGCACTCAACCTCACGTCCTCACCAACCCCTCTCAACTGTACAGAAACAAAATTAAGTACTCCAATAACAGCTGGACTGTTAGACTAATAGAAGATTAATGTATCATTTAGATAATTCGACATTATGTGATTCACCAGAATTTTTTTTGAAACTTAAGTAGGCTGAATTCCTAGAGCGCCACGGTATGTTTGTATTCTCTCACGGCTCAAAAATGTTCTTTGCTTACAAAGATTTGCAAGCTCATCTTTAAAAATAAATAAAGGATTTGCAGGCTCATAGTAGACATGACCATTTATATGGGTATTATTGTTCAAGATTTATTATTTTGTAAATATTCAGAAGGAACCTACTGTTTGCTGCAGTAGCATGTGCTCGTAGCGGAAATGCTATTGGAGCCAGAACTCACTCGAACCCTTTATTTTAAATTTTGAAATAATATTCCGAAGTTTGAAAAAAACTAAAAATATGTACATATAGCTACTTCCAGCATTCAATATAGTATTAATCTAAAATACCTTATATTATGGGCTATACAAAAAGATAAAATCTGACAAGGTTTGGAGGTGCACTCACACACCCAAATCTACGTTTTTGTCTTCTTTTGCAGCATAGAATACAACATATTTTGGATTAAGATTTTGCATACTTGAAAATATACCATCATTGCCTATATGTACATATTTTTTATTTCTTTAAAAAATTAAAATTTCATTTTCCAAATGTTTAAAATAAAGGGCTTGAGTGAGCCTGGAAGCCAACTGGACGCAGTCGTGCCCCCAAGTGATATTCCGCTTCTTTTGTAATTGTAAACACTATTAGGAAGACATAAAACTAAGTAAATTTTAGAAACGCATTTAGTCTTCACTCTTGAGGCCCTGTTTGGAACAAACAAGTTGAAAGGTGTTCAATTTTCCTAAATTCGTGTGTTCCTCCAGCAAGCTCGATCAATAGCTGGTTACAGTTGTTTATTTGTTTTCTTTGAAAATAATAATCATTATGTGCATATTTGAATGGAAATAAAGGACACGTATTTAGATCAACTAAACAAACTCCTGATTACAAATGCCACATCATTTATTTTTGTTGTTCCTGGTTACTAAGTTGGGGTGGGGCCATGTTGGGTGTGGAAGGATATAGAGGGATTGACGGAATATGTTAGATGTATTATTGAGCCTCATGGGCGAGTATATATATAGACGTACAGAGGATCATTTTAAAGTATAAGGCAAGTTAGGCTAGATTCTTAACTATCCTAAACTACAGTAACAGTTGTATACGTACAATACTCTAACATCCCCGCGCAGTCGTAACAGTAGCATCATGAACAACTGAAACATCGCGGACGGTCAGACTGGAGATAAACCGAAGTAGAACCAGTGGACTGACATCCCCCCTCCCCCGCAGTTCGAGCGGGAACGCCATGAACAGTGTCACGTCGCGGTAGCTTGAACTGTAGAGGAAGCTGGTGAGATTCTCAAGCCAGGTGATAGCCCTTGTGCCATGTCGAGGGAGCCGAGAGCGTTGGGCAGTGTCATGGTCGAGGTAGCCGTGCGAGGGGGCACCATGGTCAATGTCGTGGTCGAGGATGCCAGTGTCGAGGTAGCCACATGTGAAGCTGCATGCATTTAGTGCGGGAGGAGGATGACGAAGACGCGTTGAGACAGTCGTCGAGGATGTCGATGCCGAAGCCGATGCAGTCCAAGCTGTCGAGGACGAGGTGCGGCCATAGTTTTGCCAGAACTAGGCGCATCTGGGTTCACTCAATAGCATCAACTACAACAAGTAATCAACATCGGCAAAGTTTCCCCTATGAACTAAGCAAGATTCAACCTAATTATTACAACGGTATGGCGTGGTGGCGATGGTGCTGGTGGATATGATGATGGGGATGATGATGATGATCTCGATGAAGCCTAGTTCGATGACGGTGTCGATGGCAACGATCTACCCTCTCCGGGAAGAAATTTCCCCGGCAGATTTCTGCCTGCCAGAGAGCTCTTTCTCTCTCTGTAGTTTCCGCCCCGCAGAGGCGGTGGAATATTTCTTTGTCCGCCCTCCCTGTCTTAGGTTTTAGGAAGGAATATATATGCGAAAGGGCGATGCCAGAGGTGGACCAGGGCGGCCACACCACCCGGTGGCGTGGCCTAGGGGGACTCGCGCCTAGGGGTGGTGTGGGCCCCTGTGTCCCATCTCCACTTCCCCTTCTGGCTATCTTCGTCTTCTAGAAAAATAGGAATTTATGTATATTTTCTGGGATTTTCTGATCTTCGGAAATATTGCATCTGGACATCGCTTTTTCCATAAGAATCCTGACTCCGGCAGTTAATTCTCCAAGAATCATCAAGCATGCAAAAGAGATGAAATAACATAAGTATCATCTCTAAATATGAAATATATCAATGAATAACAATAAATTATGATATAAAATAGTGATGCAAAATGGACTTATCAACTCCCCCAAGCTTAGACCTCGTTTGTCCCCAAGCGAAAGCTGAACTCAATAAACATGACCACATGTTTATGGAGTGAAGTGTCGATAAAAATAATACGGACAAAAAACATCACATTTATCAATACACAAGTCATAATAGAAATCAACTCACTCTTATATAACTTAACTTGCAATGAATAAGGGAGTCACAATAAAGGTGCACAAAGAAAATCATAATTAGTGATGGCAAACTTTGTTCTTGGTCAAAGAACAATTAACAAATCATACTTATTTTTAGCAAAGCTTTTATAATGAAGTTTATATTGTAGGAGTCTCTTGCTCAAACATAACAGTCTCTTCACCAACAATGATAGATTTCAAAGTTATATTCATTCGGATAAGAGCATTGTGCAAAACAAGGAACATAAGAAACAAGATTGAATAAATCAATATATAGATGATTGAATCATAACAACTTAAATGCTTGCTTGAGATAGAGAGGAATAGGTTTACTGACTCAACATAAAAGTAAAGGATAGGCCCTTCGCAGAGGGAAGCAGGGGTTAACAAGTTTTATAAATCTTCCAAAATTATGGTACTTATTAGCTTTGAGCTCTCATTTCCCCTATCATAAGCATCTTGAAGTGATTAAAGTTAATGTGAGGGCAAATATGAGTTATATGCTTGACAAATCACACGTTGAAAATCTCATGCCCCTTGAATACAAGTACCATACCTCATGCTACTCAACTTTGGTCACAGGAAAGTTGTTTTCATTGTGAGTGTATGTGTATCATAGAGAATCGCTAACGGGGTACCCCTTGCCCCATGACTGATACGTCCAAAACGTATCTACTTTCTCGAACACTTTGCTATTGTTTCTCCTCTAAACTTGTGTGATTTGGATGCAACTAACACGGACTGACGTTGTTTTCAGCAGAATTACTTTGATGTCTTGTTTTTGTGCAGAAAATCAACTATCAGGAAAAATCCCAGAAAATATGCCAAAAACTATATTTCACCAGAAGATCCACGGAGCCAGAAGGAGAGAAGGAGAGGGGGCCTAGGGGGCCCAGACCCACCCTAGGTGTGGGCCCACCACTGGCCACGCCTAGAGGGGGTGAGGCCACCCCAGGCAGCTCCTCGGCCTCCCTATGCGCCTATAAGTTTCCTTTCGACCTAAAAACCGGGGGGGTCGATAGTTTTCCTGGAAGAGTTCCGCTCCGCCTCCACCACCAGAAACCAAGATTCGGATCCAGAAACTCCGTTCTGGCACCCTGCCAGGACGGGGAATTTGGAGAGGATCATCACCACTGTCATCACCAACGCATCTCCATCAACCACCGATGTTTCCCTCATCCATGAGTGAGTAATCCCCCGCTGTAGGCTTGGGGATGGTAGGGATTGGATGAGTTCTATCATGTAATTGAATATGATTGTTAGGGCATATGCCTAGTATCTCTTGTGCTATTTGACTTTGTTGCAACTTGTTGTGCTTAATGCTTGTCACTAGGGCTCGAGTGTCATGATCTCAAATCTGAACTTATTATTGAATTATTATAATAGTATTGTTTGTGATCTTATCTGCAAGTTGTGTACACATATCATTGTCCGGATCCAAAGGCCCCAAAGTGACAATAATTGGGACAACCAGAGGGGATGGCTGTGGTGTGAGGATCACATGTGTTTACGGAGTGTTAATGCTTTGCTCCGGTGCTCTATTAAAAGGAGCACCTTAATTGCTAGTAGTTCCCTAGAGGCCCCGCTGCCACGGGCTGGCTGGACAGAAGATGTTGTGCAAAATCTTATTGCGAGCATGTATGGCTATATTTGGAGCACATGCCTAGGATTGTTTAGTACTTGGATGCTTGTTATTATTTATCTACAATGCCCTAGATATTGAAGTTACATGTTTAGAATCGTCCATGCAACGCCCGTTCATCCATCCCTATGCCTACCGCACTCGAATCCTACTGTTACTGTTACTATTGCTACTGTTCACTGTTGCTGTTACTGCTGTTGTTGCTTTGTTGTTGCTACTACCAAACTGTTGCTACTGATAAACTTCTGTGAGCAAGAACTATTTCCAGGTGCAGCTGAACTGACAACTCAGTTGTTAAGGCTTGCAAGTATTCTTTGGCTCCCCTTGTGTCAAATCAATAAATTGGGCAATACTACCCGTGAAGACAGTTGTGATCCCCTACACTTGTGGGTCATGAATGACAGAGGAGCTATCCATATCAAAATGACAAGGCAACAGACAGTGTGCATCTCAGCGATCTTTTTATTTGCTATTTGCATAGTTTTTTATTGAGGATGCTTCATAGAATTCCACTATGGTTATGCTGCAAGTTTCCACCATGATTAGGCATGGCTTAGGCTAGCTGCCCAGGTGTTTTCTCTAACACATATACAAACTCCATGAACTTACAAGTTCCCATCTTATTTCACACCGTCGGCATCCATAAACAAAAGAACATGATATCAACTAAATAAATAAGTGCAATGTTGAAAGCGTACCCCATGACAGCATGGTTTTGCTAACTCCCAACTTATAATTTGCAAGCATACAAGCATCATAAGACAGTCACAATGATTCAAATTTATTAAGTGCAAGAAATAAAATGTTCCATCAAGTTTGTAAGAGCTTTACTAACTAATTTTCTCATAACAAATTTTTTAATTTGGAAGATAGATAAAACTCGAGAATTTACTTGGAATAGCAATGATGCTAATAGGTAGATATGGTGGACACAAATGGCATATGATTTGGTTCAAGGTTTGGATGCACGAGAAGCATTCCCTCTCAGTGCAGGTTTTTGGCTAGCAAGGCTAGGTAGCAAGCATAAGAGTTGAGTGAAACAAGCAACATACATGTGAAAGAAACAATCATGCAATCTTCCTTTGAAGCACAAACGATCTGAACTTGAGAATACTAAGCTTATGAGACAATAAAGAAATATACCTATAAGTACCTTTTCTCTTTTCCATTAAAACCTCAAAATATTGTTGCTACTGACCAAAGCTAGGTTTGCCAAAACCAACTAAATTTACTTGATGCTCCCAAAGTGATACCAATACTAACAACAAGATCAATCATATAACGGAAATTGCAAACTAAAATAAGATGTGCAAAAAGTAAATGATAAAACTTCACATTAATATTCCATAACGACACTCACACCAAGGGATACATAGATAACCAACTAGAGGAGAGATACTTCCACACTGCAAACCATCCTATATGATAACTTCTCTACTCATGATATGATTCTACTAAAAAGGTTAAAAGATAAAAGATAATGATGTGATACCGCAGCACTCCCCCAAGCTTGGAACAAACCAAGGGGATGCCAAATCTTGATGACGAATTACTTCTTCGGTGGTGGTGGTGGTGTTTTCTCGATAAGCTTTTCAATCAATTTCTTCAAATCCTCAATCTCAAAGGTGAGACTACGAATCATCTCTGAATTGTGCTCAGTGCGGTTCATGATCATGTCGGACTATGAATCCCAGCTCTTTTGATTCTTTCCCCACTCTTCCTCCTTAAAGTATTCTTTCCCTGCATGGTTAGAACGAGGCATATCCCAATTGGAGGGTAACTTTTCCTTAGGCATATTTTGGAATTGCTTCTCATGTATAAGAGTATGGAAGGAGTTCTTGATGCGTGGAGGGAGCGACCGTGGAGCTAAGCAATGACGCGGAGCTTTCCCTCCAGTGGACATCTGTGCAGTCCTCTTGAGCTTGATAGGGTTTGCCACCACTCCAATAGGGTAAGTGAAACAAGATTTAAGTGCTTTAACACTTGGTGAGTGAAATCACAAGAATATTTTGATAAATCATACCGTGATATGTCCACACTTAGATATGTCCTATGCTCTGAATGTTATGCATATACCAGAATGAATCATAAGATGATTATTGGACGATAGTAAGTATATTCTTATAATCTTTTGGAAGAATTAAGAATATATTCTATTTGTAGAAGAGACAAATAGTTCATTGTAAAATGACACTAGTTTTGTCACAAGATACAAATTAAGTTTTTCTCAATTTAAACTATGGGTGGCACAATGTAATGGAAAGAAGTTTCCATGACGGATTTGGATGAGTTCCAAAGTTAAGACATTGTGACGGAAACTACAATAAAAAGGCTAAGTATACAACTCCTATAGTAGCAGCAAAGGAAGGCATTTGTGTCAAGTAGTTTGTTATCAAACTAAGGTGTGGTTCACAACGGGCTAACACTATAAAGATATATTGTACGACAATAGTATCGCCAAGTTTTAACCCCAAGGAACTAAAGGTCTCACCAAAAGACCAAATTCATACAATGCCATCTCATTAGAGAATAAGTGATGCGTAAAGACGCAAAGTCATGCAAATACAAACAGACCTGAAAGTGTCAGATCTAGAGATTATGTTAACCACTAGCAATCGCGTATATGCAACACCAGAAAGCCATAGGTGTTCAATACGCAAAGTTTTCAAAATAGATTATTGACTCTAGTGCAAGTGGGAGACTAAAGGGAATATGCCCGAGAGGAAATAATAAAGTGGTTATTATATTATTCCTTATTTATGATAAATATTTATTTTGCATGCTATAATTGTATTAATACGGAAACATTAATACATGTGTGTTTAATAAACAAATAGAAAGTTCCTAGTTATGCCTCTCTTATAAACTAGCTCGTTGATTAACAAGATGATCAAAGGTTTCCTGATCATGGACATTGGATGTTGTTAATAACAAGGTCACAACATTGTTGGAATGATGTGATGAAAATTCATATGAAGTATAGCATTATGATCAAGGTCATTGTGTTTATATTGCTATAACATCATACGAAGTAATCCTAGTATTAGACCATGAGATCATGTTAATCACTAATACTGGAAGAGTATCTTGATAACATCAAACGTTAAACCGTAATAGGGTGACTATAAAGGAGGGTTCAGTGCTACAAAGGTGTTATGTAGAGGCTCATGGATCAAGAGTGGAATTTGTCCATCCCGATGACGGATAGATATACTCTGGACCCTCTCAATGATATCACATTAATTAGCTTGCAAGCAAGTGATGAGATCACTAGAATATTATACCACGGGAACAAGAAAAGAGTACATGTCGGTAACGAGATCAAACTAGGTATGGAGATACCGATGATCGAATCTCGGACATGTAATATATCGCCAGTCAAAGGGATTGAGTTACATGCGTAAAAGGTTCTCACGGTCATAGAAGTCATCGTTGATTGTGTGGGAGTCAGTACGGATCTCCAAGTCCCACTGCTGATTATTGATCGGAGAGGGGTCTCAATCATGTCTATATTATTCACGAACTATAGGGTGACACACTTAAGGAATACCGACACCATTTGGAGCAAATGAGCTGCTAGAAAAAGAATTACAAAGCGCAGGAATTATTTCACTAGACACCGAAATTGTTTCGGGTGAAATTGCTGAAATTGTTTCTACATGTAAAATTGAATAGTAGCAAGGGGTTTTATGTGAATGTTTGTTAATTAATGTAATTCAAAAAATTCTGAATAAATAAATAAAATGAGTTTTATTTAAAGAGAGATTATATTAAATTTGGTGGAAATTTATTAGGAATTTGAGTGGGTTTTTGAGTGGAGAATATGGAGGGACTTTTGGTGAGTGGGAGATCCACTCACATGAATGGAGGAAGGGGTGGGGGCAGCCACCATGGCCGCCGGCCACATCCCTTGGGGTGCCCCTCCTCCTATAAAATGCCCCCTACTCTCTCTCTCACTCACACCTCCTCGCGAAGGATCTCTCTCCCTCCTTTAGAATATCCCCATGGTCTCGGATCAGCGAGATACATGTTCCCGGTGACTTTTTTGGAAAGATTTATTGCTTCTGCTGCTTCGCTGGAGCGAGGGCGTGGAGGTTGTCGGGATACCCGAACGTGTGTGCGATCACAGATGCACCATTGCTTTGCGGTGCTGGACTTGATGGTACTTGACCAGCTGGACCAGATGGACTTCATCACGATCTTGAGATCGACAAGAGATCGACTACATCACCAACGAGTTCATACTCGTAAAGCTTTTCGGTCTTCGAGGGTATGTATTCTATGGATGTATATCCACATGTTTCTTGTATCTAGATATATGGATCTTGGTGCTTATAGTTCCCATCGTAGGAATTTTTTTGTTTTCTATGTTGCGAACCCAACAGCCGTGAGGCCGCGACAGCCTACCGGGGCAGGCGCAACAACAGAGAGGGCAGACACATAGGCGTGGTGTAGATCGTCGATATCGATGGTCGGAGTAGAGGCGCGAGTGGACGATGGCGATGGGCGACTCAATCCAATCTAAGATCGGTAAACCAAAAAACAAAACCGATCAAGATATCAGAAAAGGAGACTTATAGGGCAGCCGATCACGGATAGGCGGACGAACCTGAGTACGGGTTGCACAACCCCCCAGCGGAGATCATGGAGATCGTCCTTCCCGGGGGCAGCGTAGCGGAAGCATGCCGGTGGCGACTAGGGTTTGGGATCGGTTTAGGCTAATAACATGTGGAAGGATAGGGAGGGATTGACAGAATATGTTGGATGTATTATTGAACTTCATGTGCGAGTATATATATGCGTACCAGAGATCATCTTGAAGTACAAGTCAAGTTAGGCTAGAGTCCTAACTATCCTAAAATATCGTAACAATCGTATATGTACAATACTCTAACATTGGGCATTGGCTTGTTTTTGTTGCTTAAAGTTACTATATAGGTAGGCATGCTAGTCATTTATGTTGACAATCAAATTAATGAAGAAAGTTATGCTCCCTAATTTGCGAAGGTTATTTCTGTCTAGTTGATAAGTTCTTTCAATTATAATAACCAAGAACATGATCGGCGACTCATGATTTCTAAAATTGTTCTTGACTTATATAACTTACATAGTCAATCTACTGATTTTTCGTTGGACTTCAGCAATCTAGTGGTTTTTCTCCAAGGGATCACATGACAGCTAGAACAGAGTTACTGCTTGTTTGACTATATATTTCTTAGTGAAAACTCTTGTTGGAAGGTAAAAATGGTTTCTCTTCGAGAGCATTATTAAGGAAGATCATACAAAATTGTATCTAGATTATTTCATATGTTGTCTCAAGTACGTACAATTTAGAAGCTTGTTTTATGGTGGTGGAGTATATGTTATGCTACTCCCTCCGTTCCAAAATAGATGTCTTAGGTTTTTTTAAAATTTAGATGAATCTACTTCCTCCGTTTCAAAATATAACATGTTTTAGGTTTGTGAAGAAAATAAATCTAGACTTCTTGATAAATTTAAGACATCTATTTGGGGACGGAGGGAGTAGTTTTTTCTGCAGTTCTAAAGAGTGGACATCCATTTTTGGAAATGTAGGCCCGCTACTGTTTACTATTGACTTTGACCAAGTAAAGAGAAGAGACTAATGAAGTGCTGAACTTTCAAAATACCAAGCGCTGTGATAAAGTATGCAGAGTATCGATCTTTTGGTATGTCGGCAATATACTACAGTAGTATGTATGCTCGAGCTCGACCAACCGTGAAGAAATATTCTCTTCACACCACATTGATTGATAATGGCTATGAACCATTAATTTATGTTAATCACTCACTCTTATGGATGTGGCTGTATAACTTTCCTCCCTCTTTTTTTTAGCACATTCATGTCCGCACAACAATTGCACAACAACTGCATACACAAACTGTCTTGATAATGATAATGCTATTCAACTAAGGAACTTATAGCTTATGTTGGCTACGTACAATTACCCACTCAAACCATGGTTTCCTGACAATGCTATCCACTATGCACACAAAGATGCTATTTAGTGATAATGATATATTTTCTGCTTTTTGTGCTACACTAGTGAAACAAGGGCTGCCAACACCGGCTTAGGCGATGACAAGGATGCCGTGTAATAAGAGCATATGTGACTCAAATGACTTACGTTCGATCTCATATGATTTATCTTAATGTTTTCTTATATTGGTTGTTTGATTTGTCGAGCTGTGTTTCGAGAGAAAAAAAACTTCGTTTTGCCAATTATCATTTGTCAAAAGTATTTGTATGTCCTAGTAACTTAAGTTTGCATATACTACGACACCAAAGTTTGAGCCTCCATATAATCTGCAATTTTCAAATGTTACTACAATTTGTAATGTGTAAATAACAAAAACTAAGACTTAATTGAAAATTGAAACTACTAGGAAATAGACAATATCCTTTCTTCACAGGTCTTTCTGTTCCATCTGAAGAAAAAAAATATTTTAGCTAAAACCCAGTTATGTTAATTAGATAGAGCATCCTAAATAATTCGGCACTCCGCTTATAGTAACCCAAGCATAAAAAATGGAGGGAGAGAACATGAAAGGAAGAAAAACAAATTGAGAGAAGGGGACCCAAACACTGGAAAAAGACTTCCTTTTTCTATTCCAAGTCTCTCTTCCCCCACCCCATCTCTGCTTCTTCGCTTCTTCTCCTGCACAGTACACACTGTTCATCTCCTCTTCGATCCCAAATCCCAAGCTGACCAACCAAAGCCCCGCCCCGCATGGAGTGGACGGCCCCGGAGCCCACCCCGTCCTCCCCGCCCCACCTCCTCTGGGACTGGGGCGCCGCCGCCGCTCCGGGCTCCTCTGGCGAGGCGGCGGGCAGGCGCGGGAAGGAGAAGCGGGCCAAGGTGAGGCAGGAGGGAAGCGGCGGCGGCGGCGGCGGCGGGGGAGGAGGCGGAGGGAACGTGAGGTGCCAGGTGGAGGGCTGCGGGCTCGAGCTCCGAGCCGTCAAGGACTACCACCGGAAGCACCGCGTCTGCGAGGCCCACACCAAGTGCCCCCGCGTCGTCGTCGCCGGCCAGGAGCGCCGCTTCTGCCAGCAGTGCAGCCGGTGGGTGTTTCTTGAAGCTCCGAGGTTGTTCGCTGGAGTCGTGTTCTTGCGCTCTGGTCGCTCGCCGGCTGGGCTTTTCTTGTCCTTTTCGTGCACTTGAAGTTTGCAAGCTCGCGCCTTTCCGCGATTGCTTTTGCGCGGCTTCCTGTGCGCCTTTCGTTCCTGAAATTTCCGCAAGCGCGAAGCTTTAAAAAGCTAGCATCTATTTGCAAATTCACCCAATTTCTTAGACCAGGATGCGTCGCGGTGTGCTTAAATTGCGAGATTAGTCGGTTAATTAAGCAGTTCAAGCTTGTGCTTTTATGTAAAATCCTCACAATTTTGGTGCTGTAGTCTTATGGTTACACCGTTTGTGTACGGCTTGTTTCCCGATTTGGGAAGCGAAGATGCTTTCTTCCCACGATTATAGTATTGTCTACCTGTGGAGAATCGTACTGCATAGGGGAACGCCTGTGCAATGCTTCCAGTTTTGGCATGGCACTTGTCCTGTGTGTGTGTGCATTTTTGGGATGAATTCTGACTACTGTGGTTCAATTACTGTGTGGGAATTTCTCTTCTATGTATATATGCTCTTTGATGGTAATGAGTACTGTATAAGTAGCTTATGTAGTATGTCATTTTGCTGATTGCTTGGGTTGTTGTGATCAAGGTTCCATCCACTGTCGGAGTTTGACCAGAACAAGAGGAGCTGCCGGAGGCGACTGTCTGATCACAATGCTCGACGCCGGAAGCCACAGCCAGATGCGTTCTCCTTTGCACCGGCAAGGCTTTCATCGTCATTGATATTTGGTAATTTATCCAAACATTAAGTGAGCAATTATGCAAGATTTGTATTTTTCTCCTTACTCTCTGAATAGCACCGCGATTACTGTTTTATGGTTGATCAGTGGTTGCAAGTTGAACTTCACGAAATTGAGTTTCAGCTTTCGTTAATACCGTGATTTGTCAGTCAGTCAATATATAAGATGTTTATCTAGTCAGTTGCATACTCATATTCTCTTGTACGTTAAAATTAAATGCTTTTTTTCCATTGCTCATTGCAGATGATAGACGACAAATAAGTTTTGTTTTGGACAAAGCCCCGCTGAGCCATGTAAGGCCTTTCGCCATTTCTCCATGGGACAGCCCGTCTGACTTCAAGTTCGCACAAGTGAAGGAAATAAGAGAAGTATCAATAAATGGACAAGTTCATTTGGATAAAACTCGTCCATCCGACGTTGTTCCAACAATGAGTCATGACATAGATGGGCTGTTGCCGATGAAAGGTATGGTTTGTCAATATTATTTGTTGCTATTGCTGAAATGTTGACATCGATGAAGAACTGCATGTGGTCTGCTTTCTTAGGTGGTTCAGCACATTTGCTTACGAAGAAAGTGCTAGATCTTTGATTGGCAAGATACCAAAAAGTAGGAATAGAAAGATTGCAATGCCATGTCATCTTGCATTCCACAGGATTGCAAGGATGTTTTGTTGCGTATAAGAAAAATGTAGGAATCATTCCAAGTGGTTTGAGTCAATGGAGATTTCTTTTGAAATGGAGTAGTACAAAATTCGCATGGATTATAATCTTACAAACAAGCATAGGAAAAAATCCTGAGTATTACAATCGTAATTTTTTTAAAGAAAATCCTTTGAATCAAATATGCAAAACGCTGGTTCTCTATTGTGGAAACTTGTCAGGGTATTGCATTGTAAAATGCGTCCAGTCCGTCCACTCAAACCGAGGCAGATACTTTTTGGCCATCACTCATCTGTAACACATGTAAATCTTGCATTGCAAAACTCACTTTGAACTCCTGCTGTTCACGGGCATTTGTAGCTTCAAAACAGGATACATGTAGGAACACTTCTCTGGAATTTTTTCCCCAGGAAAAAAATGTCATCATTTATAGATGTGGTTCTAACTCTCAGGTACAAAGGTTCATAAGAAATGGTCTTGGATCTAAATCTGTGATGGCACTAGGTTTAAGAATCGGGAAAAGGAATCATTGTTGAGTAAATGAATGAAGTCTTAGATAAAAAGAAGGTTATATGCAAGATTATGCGGCAAAACTTGTGCGTCTGGTTGTGGAGTTGTTCTGCCTAGTTTGTTTTTACTTAAGTTTTTTCCTTAATATTTGCATATACTATTTTTTCCTGCTCCTGACGTATAAACTTCAGTCTGCAACACTTGGATATATGAAAGAGGTACATCAAAATTTTCTGCTTATGAGTTACGGCATGTTTAATAACTACAATATTACATTGGAACAACTTGGACCTATGCTGGACTGGACTTTTGGTATAGCTGATGCGTATGGTTCAATTGGTCTGTCGTTCCTGGACATCGAGAATAGCAACGATAATTCCTATGATACCAAATTTTGATGCAAAAAATCTCTAATCGCCGCACATTTGAAGCTATAAAATATGTAGATCTTTAGATTTTTCTCACATTGTCCCATCTAAGAAAATGATTTCATGGCAATACTTCTGATAATGTGCAGAAGTCAGCTTAGGAACTCCTAGATTAACTTTGCCATGTCCATTCTCGAAGGTCCTTAATAGTGAATAACCTATGACCACCGACTGGAATTAAACCAAAAGTTTAAGCTGGTGAGGAAAGGTGGGCTGGCAATGTACCCATAATTCAAGATGGAGTTACATATTACCAGATATAGTGCAGTTTGCTTGTCGGCAATACCACTCAACAGTCTTGAGATATATCTCAAATGCATATGAGCCACATGATTCTTGTTCATGTTTGCAGATGTCTCTGCTGCCAACACTTGGATGTTCTTCACTGTCCATGGAATCCTTTGATTGATTGACTGACTGACTGACTAACTGACTGATTGATTGCTTCTGCAGGTCCGGACTCATCTTTAACTGCTTCAAAATTAGGTAGAGCACCGGATCTTCAGCGTGCTCTCTCTCTTCTGTCAGCTAGTTCTTGTGGATTACCTGATCCTGTACAGCAAGCATCTTGCCTCGTCCAGTTCACCGGTGCTAGCCAAAACGGCAGGGGCCCTCCTCCATCACACGGAGGAAGCTCTGTGTCGGTGGCATCTTTCGCCGAAGGACAGCCTATGGCGCCGCCATCTCAACTCCTCCGTTTTACCTTGGATGGCAACAGCAACGGCTATGAATCCACTTTCTTCGGTCTAAACCAGATGAACTGATGTGCGAAAAGTACGAGCCATCGTTGAGTTGGATCGGCAGCAAGAGCTTATGCAAGAACTGCTCCTGTCAAGCTACTGGAGTGTTAATGTCACCTATATACTCATTGATCACCTTCTTGTTTTTCCATTTTGCAACCCCACTGCCAATTGTCGGTTCGTTTCGAAACCGTTATTGATGATTGATGAATCTGGACATGAATAATTTATTTCATGACGTGTTGACTTGTATACTGTATATGTCTTCTTCTTCCTGATAACATATCGGTGATAAGTCATTGCGTTGTACTCCCTCTGTTTACAAATATAAGATATTTTAGATTTGTGAAGGAGATGTATCTTGACAACTTTTAGTGTATAGGTTCAAATGAATCTAGACACTAAAATGTGTCTAGATACATCTCATTCACAAAGCTAAAACATCTTATATTTTCAAACGGAGGGAGTAGTTACCACTGCTACTCCAGCCAAGAACTAGAACTGTACTCCCTCCGATCCACTTGACATTTGTTTTACACATATGACACCAATTTGTCTTGTGCAGGAAGCAAAGTACAGCCCAATTTGACTTATCCTCAATTTAATTTTATTTTTCTCTAGAACATGCACACACACACATACATACATCAAAGAACAGATTAATCATATAATTCCAGGTAGAGAAAACGATCTTGTCTCCTGCAAGCAAACAAATCAGACAGCTCCTTGGTACACAGAGATGCAGAACCATCAGGGTTGCCTTGATATAAATCTTCCTGGATCAGGTTATTTGTGGCTGATATTAAGTCAGAACAGCTCAACATGGTGTGTTGTCCAGATAGAAACCGCCAGCCCACTTGATCACATGTTAGAATTTCTCAAACAGCACCAGACACTTCGGAACATAAATTTGGACCAAGTGACATTGATTGATTCAGTTGACATGTGACCAACCAAGTAGCAATCGTATGAAATCTGGGGGATGCAAACAATGGCACTACAATCTCCAAACAGCAGGCACCGAAAAAAGGCAAAATAAAAATACAGATTAATACTGAAGGTGCAAATGCGGAGCACAAACTTGCGCTGGTAGAAGAGCAAGCAGAAGTTATATTAACATATGAAAGCTTCATTAGATCTTGTTAGCATACACGGCGACATCTATATTTCATACTCCCTCCGTCTAAAAAAGGATGTCGGAGATTGTCTAGATTCGCATGTATCTAGATGCGTTTTAGTGTATAGATACATGTGAATCTAGACAAATCTCCGACATCTCTTCTTGGACAGAGGGAGTAAGAGATTACTTTGTACGACAGAATGCACACTGATAAAGCCTAGTAGGGGATTCTTCTGTAGAGGCACCCAGACCCCACGCACCAACGAATAAATCGAGATCGCCTCTCTGTTGATTCTTCCCTGCTCTGTTCTCTAATCCCCGATGGGATCATCTAGCCTGCTTTAATCTCAGTCGGTGGTCATGGGTTCAGCAACACAGCAGCGGAAGCGTCCTTTGCGGACATGGCTCATGACCTCCACCTCGGCGTTCTCGAGCATGCAGACGATCTCGGTAAACGGTGGGCGAACCTCAGGGTTCGCATCCCAACAGCGCATCATGATGTGGCTTAGGCAAGGCAGGCAGTCCTGTGGGATTACCGGACGAGCAGCCCTATTCACGACAGCAAAAGCTGCCTGAACTGCTGTCATGTTTGTGAAAGGAAGCATGCCAGTTATAAGCTCCCACAAAACGATACCGAAGCTGTAGACATCAACTTTATGATCATAAGGGCGGTGCTGGATCATTTCCCTGCACACAAACAAGACCAACCACTAGCTCATCAATTATATGCACAGCGCAATGCTGAAACTTAGTGGAGAAAAGCACAGCTACGAAGCAACTTTTACTATGTGGCAATCATAAGTCAAACACTTGTCAGCCATTTCTCCTTGTAAGCAAACATCATCGGTAAGTTATGTTACTGGTATAGTACCAAGTACCCACCGTACCCTACCTCGCTCTTGAGAAAATAGTTGCCAACTCAGCACCATTTCAATTTGGATTATGTCGTACCAAAACTTTGTACGGACAAAAGACTGGAAACATGATATAGTAGAAATCCTTCGTTAATAATTGTAAGGTTAGTGTAGCCCTTAATCATTTCAGGATGCAACAGAAGGCTGTTAGTCAGATGACAAACTGTTTAGAAAAGATAATAACATCATGTACAGCTGAGTTCAATGAAAACCTGGTGCACACAATTGGGGCATCCAAGTATATGGTGTAAAATAAAACTCTGCATAGTCAGAGTTTGTAAATGCCACTATGTGGTAACAGATTATTGACAAATAGCTGTTTGATGCTCTACAATGAAGGTTTAAAGTAAAATTAGGTGTCAAACACCATTGAGTAAAATGTATGAAAGATGAATTCTATATAAGATACACAGAGAGGCAAGGAACTTACGGTGCCATCCAGCGGTAGGTTCCTGTCTCTGGTGTCATCCCCTCTGTTTTCACTTCGATACGAGCAACTCCAAAGTCCGCAATCTTAATGGATCTGTCTGCTGCAATTAGAAGATTATCTGACTTCAGATCCCTGTGTATAAATCCCAAGGCATGCACATAGGCCATTCCCCGAGCTACATCCAACGCTTGTTTGACAGCAAGCCTCAAAGGTACCAGCTTGTTCTGCCTTCTTGCGAGGAACTGCCGGACCGAGCCACCTTTTGCATACTCGGTAACAATGCACCACACGATTGACTTCCTGCAAGCCCCTATAAACCTTACGATATTTGGGTGCCTCAGTGTGGACAACATCATAACTTCTTGCACAAACTGTTGCTCCAATGACTGTGCTCTCTCCGTGTCATTGTCAGGTTTCTCCAGCAGCTTAATGGCAACATCTTCTCCAATGTATGTTCCCCGGTACAGCTTCCCAAAGGCCCCTTGTGCAAAAGGAACCCCCATGTCCAACCTCCCCAGATCAATGGCCCACTGCTGGTACTTGCTGAGTATCTCAGTCGGATGATTCGGGTCCATCAAGACCCTAGCCAATGCGTCTTCATTCAGCGTGTGCGCAGCCACGCGGTTGGGGCGGAAGACGCTGTTGCCAACCGAATAGCTCGCGGTCGGGGTATCACGGAGGCCTGGATGCTTAAGTATGACGGTGCGGGACTCGTTCGAGCCCACGCTGCTGTCGCCGCCCACTGACATCATGGTAACGGAACCACCGGCGTAGTTGGACAGGTTGTAGTTGTCGGTGCTGTCCATGGACATGTGGGAGCCCTCTCCAATCTTATGATAATAAGGCATGTTGTAGAAACCATCAAACTGGTTTCCTTGCATATCCTTGCCACCAGCACCACCGCCGCCAATCATGCCATGAAACCTTGCCCCCTCAGCCATGTCAAAAAGATACAGTGCTACGATTTGAGCTTCTGCAGATTAGCTGCACATCCTCCTCATGCAGGAAATTTCCTCTTCCGTGCACCCGGTAGCTAGCTCTGGCGACCACGGCAACCTGAACCTCTGAAATGAGCTAGTATCAAACACACACCACTCAGAATATACAGAAGTTGCTTCTTTATATAGCCAAGGACCCAGAATTTTCCATAAATAACAGGTACAGTTTTCCTACTAAAACTGAGAAATTTACTCATTTTACTCAAATTATTACACTATGTACCATACCCTAGATTTAAGCCTTTCCCCGTACAGACACACAAGTCTCCCCAAAGTCCAAACCTTCCCCTACAACTCGATCGCCCCTCCCTCCAAAATTCCGCAACCAGGCGCAATAACAAAGCAAACCTTTATGCGAAAACCAACTATCCAACTCCTAATCTCGCAGAAAACCAAGAACCGATCAATCAAAGAGCTCCTCGCAGCCCATCCCTGGAAGCCGCGCGATTCGGGACAGAATTGGGCGGGCGTGGGCCGAGACGAGACTCACCTCGACAAGGAAGCGAGACGATCGGTGCACGCACGCGGCGGGATCGCGGGGGCGCGCCGGAGGTGCGAGGTGGTGAGGGGAGAAGAAGGATTCCGAATTGGCGTGTGGGGTTCGCTGCTCGGTGCTGTTTCGCTTTTTCTCCGGAGACCGGAGCAGAGAGACGACGACTCGAGAGTGGGAAAGGGAAGGGAGAGAGGACACATACGTACAGAGAGGAGGTCGTTAGCGTAGTTGCAGTTCCCGTTTTACCCCCCGTACTCCCGGGTTTCTCCCCTTTGCTCTTTGGTCAATACTAGAAAGGATTGACTAGTTCCATCGTGTAATGCCATGGTAAATTTGTTGCACTAATGCAGAGCAACAAAAAAACCTAGAGCAAGAATGATACTCCTACTTAAAAGTAGCTTTTTTTCATGCTCTTTCTTAATCAAGCAATTGTCCCATTCATATGAATCACAGTCATCTGTATTGCTCATATTGACATCATCCATGGAGAGCCACCTTTAGCCATTGCACATTTGCACTATAATGCTACACATGTGTATCTTATGGAAGTTGTTATACTTCCGTTCATGAAGTGAATCATCTATTTATTGTGAATAAAGCTCACACACTACGCGTGGTTGGCTGGTTGAAGATCGAGTCAGTGTATAGTTTGGATACTTAATGACCGATCCAACTTTCACTTATAAATAGTGGCTTCTTTTGGATCATAAAGTATGAAGGGACATCAAGTTATGCTTCACATGTATGCACTTGTGTCCATGAGTGGTGTAGGACCTATTACTTGGAATGATACGCATTGGGAGTTAGAGGTGAAGTGCCAACAAGTCAGACCGTTATTATGTCCACCACAATCGTGGATGTGGTAGGATAAAGATCACCTCATCGTTGGTTGCGGATGAGTTTCCTACTAACGTGACTGACATTGGTTTGTCATTGCTTACCACCGGTGTGAAGCTTTGGAAAGCAATGTTGCAGATCTATTTGTGCAAAACATTTTTTTTTGGAGAAATGTCACTTTGCATACGATGATTCTTCTACATTTCCTACCATAGATGCTAAGTTTCCTACAACACAATACACGTACAAATATACAACCAATGAACTCATAATTACCGACCACTTTGTAGATAAGTTGCCTACAACATATCATATGTACTATACCTTTAGTTTTTATCTAAAACATTCTCTTAATTTGCCTACCAACACGCCTAAATTGCCTGAAGTGCTAAGTTGCTTACATCATATCTTATGTACCAACACCTAGGAACTTTTCTAACATTATTCTTGATAAGCCTAGCTTAAGTATTAAGCTGACATCTTCTCACTACTCGCTCTGTCCACAAATATGAAAATCTAAAATACTAAAGCAATATCAATAGATTTGCAAGAAGGTATATTTTAGTGTGCATTTATTCAATAGCGTAGTTTTGGATATTTCCTTCTAGCTATATAGTAGGTCAAACTTAGTAAGCTTTGCATTTGCCTAAATTCATACCTAATGTACTTATGTATATATTCTTAGTTCCGTCCTTTTTCTCCCCCTTTCTTGTTCGGTCAATGAAAAATATTGGGTAGATCCATCATATAATGGTGTGGAAAATTTGTTGCGCTAGTGCTAAGCATAACAAAGAAAATGGAATAAGGAAGATTAAAACTAGTGAAGCACAACTAAAACTATTGCAAGATTTATTTTTGTCTATTAATTGAGACTTGGTGCCCGCGATCGCTGCAGTTCATCCCATGTGTCCTCTTTCTATAACTTCTTCCCTCTTATCACCCCAACTCGTTCGGCTCCATGATTATTGAAATATGCCAGATAGTTGTTAATCCCACTCCCTTTCTCTTGCACATGTTGAGTGGGCCTCTATGAAAATTTTGAGGGCACTGATGAGAATCACCAGAATCAACCATTTTTTTATTTTTGAATCTTGCATGGCTCCCTCTTGAAATATTTCTCATCCCTCACTCTACGACTTTAGACGACCTCCTTCCCCTCCCCTATCTAATCAATCGTTATAGAATAAACCTCCAGATTTTGCATCATATGATCCACCTTGATTCTCCTTCACAACCATTCCAGTGCATGCTTGTCCATCGTGGTTAGTATTGAGAATCAATAGGAACAAGGCGACTACAAGGACCAATGACTAATTGCCAACATCCAAGATGATGCTACTATGTTGATGCACATATCAATGTTACAACATCATAAATCCAGCGAATGGCAAGATGTGGTCCAAGGACCCCCACCTACACCAAGTTGAAGAAGCCTATTGTAGCATACTAGAAATACATCAACACCAGGATGGTATGAGTCTGAATCTCCTACTTGGTGGTGGAGTGCCTCCTTCCCAAAATGAACAATCTATAACTTATGTTTTGCAAATTACTATTTGTTACCATTTCATCTTCTTCACTATCTAAGTTTGAATAGAAACTTTTGGGATCTAGATGTTTCCTATCAACAAGTTCATAAGTAAATGAATTACTTCTCGCTCTTTCCCAAATATAGGGTGTGCTTGACTTTGCATCGTATTTAATGCACAACTTTACTATTAATAATACCCAAGTACATGGATTGAGCATGTATGAATAGTATTGTTGTGTCCGTCTTGCGAACTATTTTGTTTCATAAGTTCTTGTAATGATTTTGTAGACATACCATAAGTGAAAATCATGATCAAAGTTTTATGGTGAAAACCCAAAAAAATCAAGCGTGCCTTACATTGTATTTCTTTATTGTACTCTTTCTTAATCAAGAAGCTTTGCCTTTATATGAACCATGATCACCTTTATTGCTAGTAGTGATATCATTCATGGAAATACACCTTCGGTGAATGCATGGCTAATGCAATGCATGTGTATTGTATGGAAGTCATAAATTGTCTAGCTCATGGAGTGAATAATCCATTAATTGTGAACCAATAAATTTATGCACTATGTGTAGTTGGCTGGTTACGACTTAGTCGAGGTATAGTTTTCTTACATAATGGTCGATTCAACTCTCACCTATAAATGGTGGCTTCTTTTGTGTCTCAAAACATGAAAGAAATCAATTCCTGCTTCATAGGCACTTGTGTCGATTTATAGTGTAGGATCATTTAATGCACTGTGAGTTCGAGTTGAAGTGACAACAAGTTCTCCAGTTACCATGTTCACCGCAAGCATGGACACATGTGGGATAAAAAATAACTAATTGTTGGTTGGAGAGAGGGTTCGCTGCTCAGAGTTGTTTCCATTTTTCCTAGAGAGGCTGAGAATGGAGCACATACGAAAACTCAATAGTGAAAAAGGTAAGAGAGAGAGGATCGTTGGTTAATATATAGCTTGTGGTTCCCATTTTACCCACCATACTTCAGGATTTATCATTTTGATCCTTCTTTGATTTCCCCATTTGTTCTTGTGTTAATCAAACAGATTGAATACTTCAATTAGCTAATGATATGGAAAATTGATTGCACTAATACATAACATAAAAGACTAGAGAAAGTATGATGATTAAAACTAGCCGATCGAGCATAACAAAAACTATTGCAAGATTTATTTGCTATCAAGCAGGAGTTAGTGTGTGTAATTTTTTGTAAAAACAGTAATCTTTTGTTTCCAATCTGATCCATGTTCTCATTATTAACACATTCGCATGGGCTCCCTGGAGCTTATCGTCACCATCCTTAAGCAATTCTAGTGCCGATTGAGACTCTGAGCAATGATGTTGGGCTTCAGAACTGCCTACTACCCAACCATCAAGTAGTGTGTGAATCATGAAGGTATTATCTCATAGTAGATTTCTGTTTGCTCCTAGATATGCATACCACTAATTGCTACGGATGTGTTCCACCAATTGAATTTGCACAACCAGATTTTGAATTAGGAATCTGGGACACTTTCCCCAGCACCAGCAATGCCATATCGAGTCCTACTGGCAAGATTCGATGATGGACCTATTATATATTTTATATTTCTATATTGTACAACTACCTCCTACTTATTTATGTGTATAATATGGTCTTAAACTGGAAATGCTCATTTAATGGTCAGTTCTTTTCAATCATGATATGCATCTTGCATTTCATAAGGGAGAAGCTTTACAACAAGTTGTAGATGCATTGCATATGGGAGAAGCTTACAACAAGATTTTCAATCCACGATAGAGAATTTTTGTATAGTTATATGTTTATAACTTGACATTTATAGGTTATACGGATCCCATACTTCTAATACAAGATACACAAACTAATACTTGGCATAGTATTTATAATTCTCCTTGCTAATAAAATATGCATTCAAAAGATGCTCAAATTTATAGTATTTTAATCCTCTAAGTGTGTATAACTTTTATTCATATTATTATTTCATCTGATGTGCCTACAAAGCATACATAAAGACGTATTCTCTCATTGAATCCTAGTATTCCATATTCTGTAGACATGGGCTTGCGTCCCAATAGAGTTGGCGACATACAAAGTTGAAATATGCTAATGATATATTGACACTTGACTTCTATTGATAGTATATGCTAACGATATATTGACACTTGAGTTCCGTGAGCCATGTCGGAAAATTGTTATTAAAGTTATATTATGAACTTCTTCCTAAGATACCATTTGGTACTATTTTCACACTACCAATCTAAATACTTCCTTATCAATTAGTGAGTGGAAGCAAAAAAAGAGAGAAGTTTGACTACACACTTTTAAAAGAGTCTCCTATTTACAAATGAATAGAGTACTATATAGATGAGACTAACTAATTAACTTGTGTTTTCACTAAACATTATTGCCGCAAGTTGAAAGCAATGTATTTAGACATCATAATTATCCCAGCTTACTTATTTACTACCAAAAGGAATATTTAAAGAGTTAAGAATTTAAGTTGACTAGGTCACCGGATCTTACTTCCTAGTCGAGTTGGTTCGCAACATCGTTGGCCAAAGTGTTGCAAGGCATTAGGAATGCAATGGCGGCGACGCGTTGTGCATGTTCTGGTCTTGTCGGGGCCTGGAGGTCTGTGGTGCGTTTGTGTGCTTGCACCGTCTCCTACGCATGGTCGGCAATCTGCTGTTCTGCCCATCCCACATGGGCGTTAGGACGGTGGTTGATGACTCCTTGGTGGCGCCAGAGAACTTGGTGCTTGATGTGGAGTCTTGTTGGGAACCCCAAGAGAAAGGTGTGAAGCAGCACAGCAACAAGTTTTCCCTCAGTAGAGACCGAGGTTATCGAACCAGAAGGAGGAAGGAAACGTCACACAGGTGTTGCAAGCAACGCGGAGACCTGCACAACACAAACTCAAGACTTTGCCCCAATGAACAGTGAGGTTATCAAGCTCACCGGTTTGCTGTAACAAAGCATTAAATGTATGGTGTGGAAGGTAATGGTTTGCAGCAAATAAACAAGTAACAGTGGAAGATGTATCAATGGTAAAGATTAGACCGGGGTCCATAGTTCACTAGAAGTGCTCTCCTTAGATAAACAATATGGCATGAAGGGTAAACAAATTACAGCAGGGCAATTGACAGGAACTGAGCAAGGGATAACAATGCAATTACTAGTCAGAAAGATCCTATGAGATTCGATTGGGCAATACAACAATTACTAGAAGTCCACCTTCAGGTTATCATCTGAACCCCCTCCAGTATTAAGTTGCAAGCAACAGACAACTGCTTTAAGCAAAGTGTGTAAGGTAAACAGTCCACATGTTTCATGAATAAGAGACCGTTGTTTTCTCCCTAGTAGCAACATCACATCTACAACCGAAGATATTTATGTCACTTCCCTTGGAAACTAGAGGCATGAACCCACTATCGAGCATAAATACTCCCTCTTGGAGTCACTAGCAACTACTTGGCCAAGGTAGCTAATAACAATGGAGAACATGCAGGATCACAAACAACACAGACATGATAGAATCATAAAGACAAAACCATTAATCAAACCATCATAATAATCTCAATATCCATCGGATCCCTGCAAACACAACATGCATGATTACAAATAGATTAGATCTTGATCATGAACGGAGCTTAGAAGATCTATACATGAAAGCACAAAGGAGGATATACAACCATCTAGCTACTACATGGACCCATAGTCCAAGGTGGAACTACTCACGCATCATACCAGAGAGAAGGCCTCCAAGATAATCTCCCCTCCGGCAGGGTGCCGGGAAGAACTTCAGATCCCCCCTGATCTAGGGACGACAGTGGCGGTGGCTACAGAAGGTTTCGTGGAGATTTGATCGGGTGCTTAGGGTTTCTGCATCGGGGGTTTCTTATAGGCGAAGGGGGAGGCCGAGGAGGCGGCCAGAGGGGCCACACCCCTCCCAGGTGCGGGCCCACCCCTGGTCGCGCCTAGGGGGTCTGGCTGCCCTGGCCCGCTTCTCCGTCTCCCCTCTGGACTTCTTGTTCCCCACGGAAAGTAATTGACTTTGACGTTTGTCCCATCCAATTCCGAGAATATTTCTTTACTAGCTTTTCTGGAACCAAAAATAGCAGAAAACAAGCAACTGGCACTGTGGCAACTTGTACCAGAAAACATGTAAAAAGCACCTCAAAGTGTAGACAAAGCAAAGCAAAGCAAAGTAGATACTAAACAAGCATGGAGCATCAAAAATTATAGATACGTTTCCGACGTATCAAGCATCCCCAAGCTTAACTCCTGCTTGTCCTCGAGTATGTAAGTGATAAAAGAATAATTTTTAAGGTGACATGCACCCTCACAATAAAGATCTAACCATTTGCAAGCATTGAAAGCTAGGATTAAAGAACTCTAAACATGTGCATGAAAGATGGAGTTCTGACAATAGGACATAGTAACTATGCATGCAACATGACAAGCTACAAACAAATATCATGAATAACATGTATTGAAAAAAGTTTGTTTGTTTCACATATAGAAAACATAGCATAATGGTAACCAGCTTGTCCCTCATAGAGTAGCAAATAGATGCATATGACACCTTCAAAGTTCACAAGGGTGACTAGAAACAAATAGCACAAGAACAAGTAATATCACAATATGCATCAATCAATAAGCTTTGGAACAGTGCACACAGAATGACAACTATGCTCTCTTAATGGTGCCTAAAGATAGAAGGTGGAGACTCAAGTAATGGTGGAAGAAAAGCCTTTTTGTAAAGGAAGCAGGGATTTCAAGTTTCAAAAAGAGCTTCCAAAAATTATGGTACTTGTTAGCTTTCAGCCCTCATTGCCCCTATCATAAGCATCTTGAAGTGGTTAAGGTTAAAGTGAACAAAGATGGAGTATATGCTTAACGAAGTATAAGTTGGCAATCTCAAGTACCTTGAATATGAGGGCCACACCTCATGCTACTCAACTTTAGTCACCTGTAAGTTCTTGTCATTGTAAGTATTTGCATATCATTGAGAACCGCCAACGGGATACCCCTTGAACATGGTACATGAGCTATCCCATAACCAAAATGACAAGGCAAGCAGACAATGAGCATCTCAGCAATCTTCTTATTTACCATGGTAATATGGTGCTTTTTTCTCTCTTTTCTCTTTTCTCAATGTGTCTCTCTTTTTTTATAAGAAGAATACTTCATAGATGTCACTATGGTGATGCTGCAAGTTTCCACCATGATTAGGCATGCCTTAGGCTAGCAGCCCAGGCGTTTCTCTAACACAGGATACAAACTCCATGGACTTATAAGTTCCCTTTTTATTTCACATCGGTGACATCCATAGACAAAAGAGCATGATATCAACTGAGTACAAAGTACAAGTGCAATGTTGAAAACGTTCCCCGTGACAACATGGTTCTACTAATTGCAACGTATAAGTGCAAGCATATACAACATAGATGACACAATGGTTCAAGTTTATTAGGGGCAAAGAATATAAAGTGTGCCATCGAGTTTGTGAGGGCTTTAATCACTAAGTTTTCCCATAACAAAATAGTTTTTAATTGGAAGATAGCTGAAAACAAGAATATACTTGGAATGGTGTAACACGCTATGCATAGGAGTTTATAGTGGACACTTTGGAATAACTTGGTTTCTTGGGAGTTGGAAGCATGAGTAGAACTTACACATACAAGTGGAGGCTAGCAAAATACTGGGAGTAACCAACTAAGAGAGCATAATGGCCATAATCATGCAAGTAACAAAGCATTACTAATCAAAGCATAAAGTGGTACTACAAGTCAAGGACTAAATGATCATAGAGGCTATGGTGACTTGTTCATATTCATAACATGGTGTGAGCATGTGCCAAGTTAACCCAAGCAAAGCATCAAAGGATAATACCACAATACTATGCTTTTGCATGCTAAAACAACGCATAATTTCTTCAAGGCACACTAAGCAATCCCAATTGTTTGGAACAAGACATGCTACAGCAATAATCACTAAGCATAAGGTCAAAACAACACCTAGCATGTCATGCTAAAGTCTAAGTCACAGTCAATGCAAGCTCCTCTTGCATTTAAAGCAATAAATTACTACTCCTTTCCAACACCAAGCAACTTATTTGTAAAACAACACAGCGAGAATGGGGGTCCAAACTACTCAAGCAAATTAAACAACCTAAGCAAAGCAAACAAAAACTAAGACGCTCAAGAACAACACAACTGTGCATGAACAATAAAAACGAAGTGTCTAGACAGACCTGAGCTTTTTATTGATGAAGAAGGGGATGCCTTGGGCATTCCCAATCTTTGACGCTTTTACCTCTTGGATATTTCTTGGGGTGACACCATGGTGGCATCCCCAAGCTTGAGCTTTTGTCCATTCTTCATCTCATTGCATCATTCTCTCTCTATACCTAAAATTTTTCCTTCATACAAAACTTCACACAATCTTTATTAACAACATTAGTGTATTCAAAAGATATTAGACCTCTGGCAAAGCTTTGAAACAGCAAGATTTTTCACTAAAAACACAAGCTACTGTAGTAACTCCTTAAAAAAGCTCAATTTCCCAAAAAGAAATCAATAAGAAGCAAATGCAAATAATGGCAAAAATTTGTCAAAACAGACCAACAGGTGGAAACCTATTTTTTCGAACATATTATGTTGCTCAAATCAAAAAGTGTTGAACTAACGAAAGTTAGCTAGCATATTGGGGGATTTATTCGTAAATTTTGCACTCAATCCGAGTTACAGAGACTCCTCACAAATTTTTTTGGTGGAGGACAGAAATCTGTTTCAGGACAGCAACTCCCCAAATCTTAGTTCCCTCTCATTAGAGATTATTCTTGGCACAAAAAGCAAACAAAAAGGATAAGGAGAGGTCATTACTAAAGTAATAAATTCCAAGACTCAAGGAAACTCTTGGGTTATCTCCCAACAAGTACTTTTCTTTAACGCCTTTAAGTTAGGCACAAGAAGCAAGAAGAATCAAGTATTTTCAAATGAAGAAGCATTAACATCAAACCTTTCTTTCAAAGGAGGAGCAGAAATCAACTTCTTTCTCCTCATAGGGAAGTGTTCAATACCTTTCTTGAATGGAAAATGGTATTTAATGGTGCCTTCTTCCATATCAATGATGGCACCAACTATTCTAAGAAAAGGTCTTCCCAAAGTAATAAGACAAGAAGCATTGTATTCAACATTCAAAACACAGAAATCAACAGGTACATAAGCATTGTTAACCATAATGAGAACATCATTAATACTCCCCATGAGTTTCTTCTTAGAATTATCATTGAGTGGGACATCCAAATAACAAGCTTCCAATGGTGGAAAATCTAGCATTTCATAATTCTTCCTAGGCATAATAGAGACACTAGAACCAAGATCACATGAAGCTTTGAGATCAAAGTCATTCACTTGCATATTAATAATGGGTTCCCAACTATCTTCTACTTTCCTAGGAATAGAAGCTTTGTGTTTTAGCTTCTCTTCCTTAATCTTAACAAGAGCATCTGTAATGTGTTTGGTGAAAGCAACATGCATATCACTTGCATCAGGACTTCTGGCAAGCTTTTTTAGGAACATAATCACTTCAAAAATATTGCAACCATCAATATCAAAGTCAAACTTAGCATCACTAGTAGTAGGCTCAATAGGTTTAGGCATAGTAGGAGGAGGAATAGGGACTACTTGTGGTATAGTGGTGATGGTGCACACACTATTGTTTCTATCAATTTCAGCTTCCTTTCCCACTTAGCATGGAGTTGAGCTAACAGCCTAACATTTTCATCAATAGTAACTTGTATGGCATGAGCAGTAGCAAAGGTATTTTCCATAATTTCAGGTTTAGCAGCTATTTTATTAACCAAGGAAGTTTGAGCTTTAGACAAAGAGGATATATTTTTCTCAGCACTCAAATTTTTTGACTGTAAACTAGGAATTCTCTATTCAGATTCTCAAGCTAATGACTAATATTTTTCAAAATGATAGATTATTCCTCCATAGTTTTAGTGAAAATCTTGTTTTTCTCATATTGCATTTGCATAAAGTTTTTAGTGGATCTCTCAACTTCTAGAATCCTCTCTTCACTAGGCATTCCAAATCTACCCTGATAAGCATTTCCACTAGGAGGATAAGGCCTATAATTGTTGTTACCACCAAAATTATTTTTATAGGCATTGTTGTTAAAATTGTTGTTTCTAATAAAGTTCACATCAACTTGCTCTTCTTGAGCAACCAAAGAGGCTAAGGGAACACTATTAGGATCTAGAGGAGCTTTCCCATTAACATGCATAGCCATAATAACATCAATCTTATCACTCAAAGAGGAAGTTTCCTCAACAGAATTTACCTTCTTACCATGTGGAGCTCTCTCAACATGCCATTCAGAGTAGTTAACCATCATACTATCAAGGAGCCTTGTCGCAGCACCCAAAGTGAGGCCCATGAAGGTACCTCCAGCAGCTGAATCCAACAGATTTCTTGAGGAGAAGTTCAAACCTGCATAAAAAGTCTGGATAATCATCCAAGCAGTGAGTCCATGAGTGGGGCAATTCTTAACCAAAGACTTCATTCTTTCCCAAGCTCGAGCAACATGCTCACTATCAAGTTGTTTAAATTTCACAATGTCACTTCTAATAGATATAATCTTAGTAGAAGGATAGTACTTTCCAATAAAAGCATCTTTGCACTTAGTCCAAGAATCAATACTAATTTTAGGCAAGGAAAGCAACCATCCTTTAGCTTTTCCTCTCAAGGAGAAAGGAAAAAGCTTGAGCTTAATAATATCTCAATCTACATCCTTATACTTTTGCATCTCACAAAGTTCAACAAACCTATTGAGATGGGCAGCAGGATCATCATAACTAGCACCAAAAAATTGCTCTCTCATCACAAGATTCAACAAAGCAGGCTTAATTTCATTAAAGGTAGCATCAGGAGCAGGTGGAGCAATAGGTGTGCTAAGGAAATCATTGTTGTTGGTGCTAGTGAAGTCACACAACTTGGTGTTCTCAGCAGAGTTCATTTTCGCAAAGGTGGGCAAGCCAAAAACAGCAGCAGCAGCTAGAGCAGGAACTAATTTTTTTGTGTTTTTGAATAAAGCAAGCAAACCAAACTAGACTAATTTTTTGGGCTTTTTTGAAAAGAGGCAAACAAAACCAAACAAAATAAACAAAGCAAATTAAAAACAAAGTAAAGAGAAAGGAAGTGGAGGACTCCCCTAGTGAATACGTCCTTAGCCTCCCCGGCAACAGCGCTAGAAAACTTGTTGATGACTCCTTGGTGGCGCCAGAGAACTTGGTGCTTGATGTGGAGTCTTGTTGGGAACCCCAAGAGCAAGGTGTGAAGCAGCACAATAGCAAGTTTTCCCTCAGTAGAGACCGAGGTTATCGAACCATAAGGAGGAAGGAAACGTCACACAGGTGTTGCAAGCAACACGGAGACCTGCACAACACAAACTCAAGACTTTGCTCCAACGAACAGTGAGGTTGTCAAGCTCATCGGTTTGCTGTAACAAAGGATTAAACGCGTATGGTGTGGAAGGTAATGGTTTGCAGCATGTAAACAAGTAACAGTGGAAGATGTATCAATGGTAAAGATTGGACCGGGGACCATAGTTCACCAGAGGTTCTCTCCTTAGATAAACAACATGGCATGAAGGGTATTACAGCAGGGCAATTGACATGAACTGAGCAAGGCATAACAATGCAATTACTAGTTAGAAAGATCCTATGAGATTCGATTGGGCAATACAACAATATACATATACCGCCATCCAACTACATCTATGACTAGAAGTCCACCTTCAGGTTATCATCTGAACCCCCTCCAGTATTAAGTTGCAAGCAACAGACAATTGCTTTAAGCAAACTGTGTAAGGTAAACGGTCCACATGTTCCATGAACAAGAGGCCGTTGTTTTCTCCCTAGTAGCAACAACACATCTACAACCGAAGAGATTTCTGTCACCTCCCTTGGAAACTAGAGACATGAACCCACTATCGAGCATAAATACTCTCTCTTGGAGTCACTAGCAACTACTTGGCTAAGGTAGCTACTAACAACGGAGAGCATGCAAGATCACAAACAACACATACATGATAGAATCATAAAGACAAAACCATTAATCAAACCAACATAATAATCTCAATATCCATCGGATCCCCGCAAACACAACATGCATGATTACAAATAGATTAGATCTTGATCATGAACGGAGCTCAGAAGATCTATACATGAAAGCACAAAGGAGGAGATACAACCATCTAGCTACTACATGGACCCATAGTCCAAGGTGGAACTACTCACGCATCATACCGGAGAGAAGGCCTCCGGGATGATATCCCCCCCGGCAGGGTGCCAGGAAGAACTTCAGATCCCCCCGATCTAGGGACGACGGTGGCGGCACCTACAAAAGGTTTCGTGGAGATTTGATCGGGTGCTTAGGTTTTCTGCATCGGGGGCTTCTTATAGGCGAAGGGGGAGGCAGAGGAGGCGGCCAGAGGGGCCACACCCCTCCCAGGCGCGGGCCCATCCTTGGTCGCGCCTAGGCGGGGGGGGGGGGGTCTGGCTGCCCTGCCCCGCTTCTCCGTCTCCCCTCTGGACTTCTTGTTCCCCATGGAAAGTAATTGACTTTGACATTTGTTCCGTCCAATTCCGAGAATATTTCTTTACTAGCTTTTCTGGAATAAAAAACAGAAAACAGGCAACTGGCACTGTGGCAACTTGTTAATAGGTTAGTACCAGAAAACATGTAAAAAGCACCTCAAAGTGTAGACAAAAAAAAGCAAAGTAGATACTAAACAAGCATGGATCATCAAAAATTATAGATACGTTTCCGACGTATCAGTGGTCTCAGGCATGGCGGTAGAAGCCTCCTCCTGTTGGAGGTGGACGACCGGGTTGGGCCTGGTGTGGGAGATCTTGGGATCCCACACCAAGCTCCGGTGGTGATGATCTAGTCAGTGACGAGTTTATGGTGATGTGGCAGCCGGTGAAAACCAAGCCTCGACCTCGATCTTGGCGGACGATGATGGCATCTGTTCGCATCGCTACCTTGTTGAAGGCATTATCTTTGCTGGCATCATCACTTCACTTGGGTTGCTCAGGGGGAACCCTAAATCGGGGTCTCCTGGATCAGACGTAGGCGTAGGTGATGCTGGCTCAGTTGACGTAGAGCCTGTTGGGAGACCCCAAGAGCAAGGTGTGATGATCACAACAACAAGTTTTCCCTTGGTTATGAAACCAAGCTTATCGAACCAGTAGGAGCAAGGAAACAACTTCAAGGTGTTGCTAACAACTTGGAACCTGCACAACACAAACTCAATACTTTGTCCCAACTTATAGTGATGTTGTCAATCTCACCGGTTTGCTGAAAACAAAGGATTAAACGTATAGTGTGGAAGATAGTGATTTGCTTGTAGAAAATAAACGGTAAAACGGTAAACAGTAGATGGTGTATCAATGATAAAGGAATGGACCGGGGTCCATAGTTCACTAGAGGTGTTCTCCTTAAGATAGATAGCATGTTGGGTGAACAAATTACACCGGGGCAATTAACAGAGTGAGAAAGCATAACAATGCACATACTAGACATCTTGACTCCTACGAGATTTGATGGGGCATTACAACATAATACATAGACCGTAGTCCAACTACATCTATGACTAATAATCCACCTTCAGGTTATCATCCAAACCCCTTCCAGTATTAAGTTGCAAGCAACAGATAATTGCATTAAGCAATGTGTGTAAAGTAAACAATACAATTGCCCCATGGACAAAGGATTGTTGTTTTCTCCCTAGTAGCAACAACACATCTACAACCTTAGAGATTTCTGTCACTTCCCCAGATTACTAGAGGCATGAACCTACTATCGAGCATAAATACTCCCTCTTGGAGTTGCAAGCATCTACTTGGCCAAAGCATCTACGAACAACGGAGAGCATGCAAGATCACAAATAACATAGACATGATAGAATCAATAATCAATCTGACATAGTATCTCAATATCCATTGGATCCCCGCAAATACAACATGTATGATTACAAATAGATGATCCTGATCATGAACGGAGCTCACAAGATCTAAACATGATAGCACAAAGGAGGAGAAACAACCATCTAGCTACTGTATGGACCCATAGTACAAGGGTGAACTACTCACGCATCACTCCGGAGATTGGCATGGTGATGAAGAAGGCCTCCGGGATGATCTCTCCCCTCCAACAGGGTGCCAGGAAGAGCTTCAGACCCCCCCGATCTAGGGACGATGGTGGCGGCGGCTACGGACTGTTTCGTGGAGATTTTATCGGGTGTTTAGGGTTTCTACATCGGGGTTGAAAGTACAAAGGAAGTCGCCTAGACGGGGGTGAATAGGCTTTTAAAATTATTACGGTTTAGGCTCAAGAAAATGCGGAATAAAACTAACGTTTAATTTATTGAGCACAAAACCTAGCCACTAAGTTCACCTAAGTGCACCAACAACATATGCTAAGCAATACAAGCAACAAGGTGATAGCAAGAAATAAATACTTCAAGCACGATGGCTATCACAATATAAAGTGCATAAGTAAAGGGCTCAGTTGAGAGATAACCGATGGACGTGGAGACGAAGATTTGTTTCCTGAAGTTCACTTCCAAAGAAGCTACGTCTCCGTTGGAGAGGTGCGATGGTGCAATGCTCTCTGAACGCCACAATTGGCTCACCTCGAGGTGTGGTGGCTCGATGCTCACCCAACTCCACACAAGGCCTCACCCCATATGCGGAAGCATGCAACACACCGACGCCACAAAAGGCTCACCCTATTCTCCCGAGTGCGCACCACAAAAGGCGGGCATTCGCTCCACTATGGGACGCTTGAGGGTGGTCACCGAACCCGTACAAGATTGGGGCTAACTCCACAACTCAATTGGAGGCTCCCAACAACAAAGCCACAAAAGGCTACAATGCCACAAAAGGCTAATCAAAGCCACACAAGGCTACAAGACCACAAAAGGTCAACAAGACCACACAAGGTCAACAATCCAACCACACAACCGTCTAGGGTTCCAAGGAACCCAAGAGAAACAAGCCGACAAGCTTGAACTCGCCGAATCTCCGAGGAGAACTCAAACCTATGCACCAAATTCAAGGCAAGTCCTTCTCTCCCAAATTCCAACAAAGCTACAAAAGCTATTGGGGGAATAAGGGAGGAAGAACACAAGAGGAGAACACAAAACTCTCCAAGATCTAGATCCCAATGATTCCTTCACAGAGAAGGGATTTGACTTGGGGGGATTGTAGATCTAGATCTCCTCTCTCAAATACCTCAAAAAAAATGCAAGAACCATAGGAAGGGAAAGGGGAGAGGGAAAGCTTCTTCAAGGTCAACAATGGAGGAGAGAGAGAAAGCCAAGAACCAAGAAAAGAGCGGTTGCCCACGATGGGGAAGAGGATCCCCTTTTAAAGGGCTCCCAGATCTGCCCGTTATGGGCATTCGCGACTCCTGGCCGGAACTTCCGGTGGGAGGCCGGAAGTTCCGATGGCACACAGCCAATGGTCAAAAACTGTGGAGCGAGAAACTGAAAAAGCGAGTCCTGGTCGGAACTTCCGCCGATCCACCGGAACTTCCGGTGGGAGCGAAACTTCCGGTGGAAGTTCCGACAGAAGTTCCGTCAAATAGACATATCCAAAACATAAGGTTACTGAACATGAGCGGAACACGAGCCGGAAATTCAACCGAAACTTTCGGCGGCAACTAGGCCTGAGCGGAACTTCTGGTGGGAATTCCGACTGAAGTTCCGTCAAATAGCACATCCAAAACAAAATGTTACTGAACGTGAGCGGAATAAGACCCGAAACTTCCACCGGAACTTTCGGCGGCAAAAATTCCCTAGCGGAACTTCCGATGGCAAGCCGGAACTTCCGGTCAGGGAAATTCCAGAAACCAGAAAACCAGAAACGCAATAACTTTTGCATCCTAACTCCAAACGGGATGAAACCAATTTTGTTCGAAATATTGGGTATCACCTTGGGAGAAAATATCATGACTATATATGTGAAGTATCCCCCAAGGTGTGGAGCCGGAAAACTCGCAAGATCAAAAACCGCAATAAGATATGCGAGTGAAATCCTTATTTGATGAACTAGAGCTTGTTATGATGATGACCACAAGCTCTAGATCCTCTCATGGACAAGAACCAAATAATCAACCAAGAAAGATTATGCTATGAATGCAAATGTTTGAGCTCTCTTCGAACGATACAAACGAGACACCCGCTTGAGAGCCCCTCTTGATAGACGACTATCTATCCTAAACCCGGTCTCCCAACTAACAACACGAGACCGGCAAAAGAAAAGCCCTACCAAGAACATACATTTGCCTTGAGCATCCCACTTGAACTTGATGTAGACCGTCTTGTTCTTATATAGAGGTAACACCTTTCTTGTATGCTCTTACTTGATGAAGATGAAGACTTGCAAATTTCTCCCCCATACTCCATGGGGAAACCTCTTCTTTGAACTTGCCTTCATCATTCCATGAGCACGAGGATGGCAAGCTTCAAGCATGGGATCTTCTAGAGATGGCGCATCTTGAGCTCGCCCTTCTTCATCCCTTCTTGAGGTTGATCCATCTTGATGCAACTCTTTGCACATGTCTTGATCAACCTTCAAGCTCCTTCATTCTTCATGATTCCAATGGGCACAAAGCCCTTGGACATGTCTTCATCTTCCAACCTTGAGACCAACACATGGCCCAAGCGATGCCAATGGACAAACCTCCAAGTGAAACTCAATTTACACATTAGTCCATAGAGATTGTTATTAATTACCAAAACCACACATGGAGGCATACATGCCCTTTCAGGGGTGCTTTTATAGGCGAAGGGTCAAGGTTGGTGGGCGCCCGAGGGTCCCACACCACCCGGTGGCGCGCCCCCCTTGGCCACGCCGCCACATGGTGTGGCCACCTCGTGGCCCCACTTCGTCTGCCCTCCGGACTCCGTGTTCCTTCTGGTAAAATATTGACTTTGGCTTTTGTCCCGTCCAATTTCGAGAATATTTCCTTACTAGATTTTTTGAAACCAAAAACAGCAGAAAACAGGCAACTAGCACTGCGGCATCTTGTTAATAGGTTAGTTCCATAAAATGTATAAAAATACCTCAAAGTATAGACAAAACATAAGAAAGTTGATACAAAACAAGCATGGAGCATCAAAAATTATAGATACGTTTACGGTGTATCATTAGGCGGCGCCTGGAGTCGTTATCCCTCTTGAGGGCATCGTTCCTAGAGCAGATGTAGGTTGGTCTGGTTAGGCCACTCATGCTGCTACGAGGGAAACCCTTGGATATGGCTTCCAGATGGGACGATGACGGCGTTGTGTTGTCGTGTTATCTCTTGGGAGCATGGTTTATGGAGCAGCGTTGAATGGTAGAGGCTGGGTGGAGTAGATTTTTCTTGCATAGAGCTTTGGCGTCAAGTCATGCCTGCCCGAAAGGTGCTACATGAGTCAAGCCTATTCGGCAGGTCCTATACACGATAGATCCTTAAAAGACTCCAAAATGTGTTGGTTGTTGGTACTTGATGGCATGGTGCTGCTGTGTACCGGCAGTGACTGCGGCGTTCTTAGGAGTTAGCACACAGGGAGGTTGTGCTACTAGGCACCGCGGTGGTGTCGGTGGCTGGTGTGGCGCGAGTCTGCGCATTGATTTACATGATGAAGATGGGTTGGCGAAGGATTGAGGAAAGCGGGGACATCCAGAGCGAGTGCCTTGGCGCCCTTCTACGGTCATGCCGAGCGGATCTAGGCTCCTGGCTTGCATGGGCGGCTAGGTGTTTTACAGATCTCACCGGGAGCTGGCGATGGCTATCGTCATGCTCGGTAGTGTTGTTTTAATGGTTTTTGGTTTGAAAGATATTTATAATAACTTTTGCCAGACTTCTAATATTTTAATAATAAATAAAACTTATGTGCGTTGCTCGATGCAGAGGCTGAGGCTCTGTTCCCCATTTCGAAAAAAGTTGACTAGGACATAATAGCCATTCCCAGGTTATATGTCTGTATTGCAGAAGGGAAAAACTTTACAACAAGTTATAGATGTATGGTCGATCGTCGGCATTGCAAGATTCTTGTGGTATTTTTGGTGCTGTTGATCAGCTACTAGCACTAGGAAAGCAAGAGATTGAGAAGCATGCTATTGCTTTTTGCAATCTGTCAGGGATAGGCTTGAAGATGAGTTTCAGTCACTCAATTCTCTCCGAGAAGCATATGACACATATGAGAAAATCACATGAAACGGCGCACCTTGGATGACCCAGTTCAGTACCATTTAGGCTATGAGAGTCAGGAAAATTTGTTCTTTTATGAGCTTGCCGATTGATGTTTCTGGATTTTATCCAAATATCTCTGATGCTTACTATTTATTTGGCGTTTTTCATTTTAGCAAATCGTTAGCTGAAATACTCAGATGCTATGCATAGATTGCATATCAATAAACCAAGTCAATTCATACATTATGTTACTCTTTTCATAGTTGTTCAATAATTTTTATTGTAGTGCGTGTCATGATAACCTAAATAACTATATCAACTGTCACCGCAAAAAAATGCAACCCTTGTGTCACCTCCTGTTCTGCAATTCTGATGTGATCCATTCTATTGGTTGTGGTTGAAATTTGGAAGGAAAAGAACAGAAATTTGGCTGCTGAAGTCTTGCGGTAACGTTAAAAGAATACAGAACCTTCTTTGTGGTATGACTGGATACCTTCGTTCTAAAATACTCCCTCTATTTTAAAATATAAGATGTTTTAGCCTTGTAAAGCAAATGTATCTAGACTACTTTTAGTATTTAGGTTCATTCAGGTGAACCTAAATACTAAAAGTAGTCTAGATACATTTACTTCACAAAAGTAAAAAAAATTATATTTTGAAACGGAGGGAGTATAGTATATAAGATGTTTTAACTTTGTGAAAGAAGTATATCTAGATTTTTTTTAGTGTTTAGATTCGAAGTGAACGCACATACTAAAAGGATCTAAATACACTTCTTTCACAAAGCTAAAAAATCTTATAGACTTTAAAACACAGAGAGTACATGTTAAAATAGCAATACCGAATCTGTTTTCACCGATTCTGTATCAACAAAGGCATGTTCGTTCGCTGCCCAGCACAAAATTTCCTCGAAACAGGCATACGCCCATCTTTATAAATAAAGCAACATCCGTACAATATCCAACACGAACACACAAGAGGCCCGATACAAGGTCCAAACGCCACACACAACACCCCATACAACAACACATCACGGATACAAATGTGCCTCGAGGACCCGCTCACTGGCCGGGGGGAGAAGCGAGTTGGCGCGCCACCACAATAAGGTGCTCTATCATCCCATCCAGCCGCTCCCTGTCCCGCTGCCTACTCAACGGATACCACTGCTGCAAAAAAGCAAGAAATTTGAAGGTCGAGTCAGAGGCACGGCGAAGAAAGACACGCTCGATGACCATCTTGTTCCGAATGTTCCATAAAGTCCAGGTCATCCCCGCAAACACAAACCAGAAGAGGCGCCTCCTCCCGCCAGTCTGGTTTGCATTGGCTTCCAGGAATTCCCCCAGGTCTGAGGCCTGCCACGCCGGCCCCAGAGCCTCCCGGGTGAAGTTCCAAAGGAAGCGAGCGGCAGGACAGGTGAAGAAAATGTGGTGTCCTGTTTCCGGGACAGCACAAAGAGGGCATAGGCCATCCCCCGGGCCATGCCTCTTGGCCACCTCCACTCCCCCAGGGCAGCCGATTGCGTAACAACTGCCAGAGGAAGATTTTAATCTTCAAGGGGAGGGGGTCCTTCCAAAGAGGGAGGGTCCAGGGAATGGAAGGCCCACCAAACAGGGCCCGGTACATGGACCCCACTGAGAACGTTCCCGAGGGCGCAAGATGCCAGGACATAGTATCTTGGGCTATGGGATGGGGCCGCGGGAGGCTGTCCCGAAGACCCTCCCAAGACGCCCGCTCGGCAGCCCCAAGGTTCCAGCGGAACGCAACTTGCCAGACCCCGTCCTGGAAGGCATTAGCCACTAGGAGGAGGGGGTCCGCGCAGATCGCGAACAGCTCGGGAACCTCGTGTCGCAAGGGGTGTCCACCCACCCAATGGTTGAGCCAGAAGATGGAGCATCTCCCATTTCCGATGGAAATCGAGATCCCCTTCCGGATCGCCGGCTTGATGTCCTGGATGGATCTCCAAAACTGAGATCCTTGCCGACGTTCGCAAGCCAGGAGTGGGCGCCCACGCAGATATTTAGCTTTGATCAGTTGTAACCACAAGCCTCCATCGTCCGTTAGGATCCGCCAGACCCATCGTAACATGAGGGCCACATTCAT
Organism: Avena sativa; assembly: GCA_916181665.1. Taxonomy (NCBI): domain Eukaryota; kingdom Viridiplantae; phylum Streptophyta; class Magnoliopsida; order Poales; family Poaceae; genus Avena; species Avena sativa. Next base: position 98,364,917 of record OV702294.1, read on the forward strand.
ATGGCGAGAGGAAATGATCCCTATGCCCCCAAGATCCTTGGGGGCGCAAATGTCTACCCACTTAACCATATGATACTTTTGGTGACCATCATTCGCCATCCAAAAGAACCTAGAGAGCTCCTTGTCAAAGTTGGCGTGCACGCCTTCCTGCAGGATATACAACCCCATGATATACATGGGGAGGCTGGAAAGGCAGGCATCAATAAGGATGGTCTTTCTCCCTTTGGAGGTAAACCTGCCTTGCCATGGTTCAGATTTTGCCTTCACCCGACGCATAAGGGGCTCCAGGTCTCGAGAGAGAATCCTAGTGTCCCTGACTGGCATTCCTAGGTAGTTCATGGGAAAGGTTGCCAGCCGGCAATTCAGGTTATCATCAATCCTATGTTGGGTGTACAAGGGGTACCCAAGCACCATCACTTCGCTCTTGTCAAAGTTAATTTTGAGGCCGGACATGGCCTCAAAGCAAAGGAGCAGGAATTTTAGGTTAATGATGTCCTGCTCCGACCCCTCCACCATAAGCATGGTGTCGTCCGCATATTGGAGGTGGGTAACTCCCCCTCCAGGGATAAGATGTCCCACCACACCAGAGATGTGGCCGGAAATCTTGGATTTCTCCATGATTTCCGCTAGGGCATCCACCGCAGCATTAAACAAGATTGGCGAGATCGGGTCCCCTTGTCTCACCCCACATGTGGGCTTGAAGAAGGGCCCAACCTCCCCATTTATGTTTATTGCTGTGTTCCCGCTCATGACGATCTGCATGATCCACCCTATCATGCGATCATCAAGGCCCCTACGGTGGAGGACCTGGCGAAGGAAGGCCCAGTCTACCTGTCATACGCCTTCTGGAAGTCCAGCTTCAAGAAGACGCCCCACTGGCGTCGAACCTTAACCTCATGAATGATTTCATGAAGAGCCAGGATCCCATCGTGAATATATCTTCCTTTAAGGAAGGCAAACTGGTATGGGTGCGTCAGGCGCTCCATGACAGGATCCAACCTACGCGCACATACCTTGGACAGAATCCGCTGAATGACATTGATTACCGTGATCGGCCTAAACTGCCAAATGTCCATGGCTCCCACTACCTTGGGAATCAGGGTAATCACACCAAAATTTAACCGCGACATCACGAGGGTCCCAACAAAGAACTCCTGGAACATGGGCATAACATTCCCCTGTATAGTCTCTCAGAATTTCTGAAAGAAAACTACAGGGAGGCCATCAGGCCCCGGGGCTGAGTTATCCTTCATTTCCATGATGGCCTGCTCAACCTCAGCTGGCAAGAACGGGAGCGTGAGCTCCAAGTTCTTCGCGTCGGAGACCCTAGCCCCCTCTGGCCAAAAGTCCCCAGCCAACGCGACCCCGGATTGGGGGCCAGCTAAGAAAAGCTCCTTATAGAAGGAGTAAATATGGGATGTGACCTCCTTGGACCCCTCCAAGAGACGCCCAACATCCCATAGGCAGGGAATGGAACATTTCCTATGCCTGCCATTAGCAATGGCATAGAAGTAGGCCGTATTCGCATCCCCTTTGAGAAGCCAGTTCTGGCGGCTCCGTTGTCGCCAGAACGTCTCCTCGCCCGAAAATCTCCATGAGAAAATCCTCCAGTGCATACCGCTGGAGCCATTCCTCAGACGAGAGGCCTGAACAGTTTGCGGCCCTATCCAAGTCCTGGATGGTCGTGAGGAGGTCCCATTTTTTGCGCCGCAACTCGGCACCACCACCCACGCATGAACTGGCGAGACATCTGAGTGCATAAATGCCAAACATCCACTGCCGTGCGCGCCCTCTGAACTGCCAACATCGTTACGCTCCACTTGGCCTGGACCAACTCCACAAACCCCGGCTTCTGGAGCCAGAAGATCTCGAAGTGGAACTGACTAAGCTTCGGCGGAGACCCTGCACCAGTTGAGAGGAGGAGTGGGCAATGATCCGACCCAATCCTCGTAACTGCCCGAAGGGAGCACAAAGGGTATGCTAGTTCCCACTCCACAGATACCAGGACCCGATCCAGCACACTCCGGATCGGATCAACCCGATTATTAGACCAGGTGTACCGCCCCCCCCCCCACGCGGGGGATCTCTCGTAAGGCAAGATCAGCGATGCAGTCATTGAACATACGCATCCTAGAGAGATCCACGTTATCCGAGCTCTTCTCTTCTGGGGACCGAATAAGATTAAAGTCTCCCGCCACCACCACTGGGCTAGTACAACTCCCCACCTTGGCTACGAGCTCAGCCAAGAACTCAGGGGAGCGACGATGATCCGCAGGGCCATAGACAATGATCACCTCCCAGCTGAGGGCCGACCGTCTATAGGTGAGTGTCATACTCATGAAAAACTCCCCTCGGTTCATGTCCTCAACCTCAAAAGTCTCCTCTTTTGCCCCTAAGAGGATCCCTCTGGAGTGACCGTTAGCCGGCAACCAATGCCAGATGAACTTGTGGCGGCTCAATCCCTGCAGCTCAGGAATCGTGAAGTCTTGTCTGATCGTCTCCTGTAGGCCCACGATGTCAACATCTTCCTGCCTCAAATAGTCCCTCGACTGCTGCCTGCGACCAACATTCCCAAAGCCCCGGATGTTCCAATCTAAGAGGAAAATCGGGCGACTCATTGGGAAGAACTATCAGGAGGGATCCCCTTACGGGGGACAGATCGGGGCCCTACTACTAGTCGAGGGCCTGGACACCGGTTTGGGAGGTCTCCTTCTCCTCCCCCCGCCTGGGGGGTCGTCAGGGAGTCCTCCTCACTCACCATGTGAGGGGGGCTACCTCCCCTAGTGACCGGGCCCTGCAGCCCGGTGCTAGTGGAGGTGCGGAGTCTGGACTGCTTCTCCTGCTCCGCCTGAGCACGAGAGGCCACCAACACTCCATCATAGACCTCCTTCGCCTTTAATGTCGCGATATGCTCCAAGCGGGGGCCGCGTTCGCTGCGAAACACGATCCCGCAGTCCCTGGCCACAATATCTAACCGCTCATCTAGAACATCTGCCAAAACCGAGAACCTGGACCCAGAAGGGGGGGAGAAACAGTAGGGGGACAAGGAAGGCTATACGTACCTGGATCAAGGTTATGAGACGCCGCCAGCGCCTCCGCCTGCTCGAGGACGGTCGGCTCCCTCCCCTCACCTCCAGTCCTGGCTCTCGCAGTGGCAATCCTAGCACTGGCACGAGAGGGGGGAGGAGGGGGAGGTCGCGGGTGACGGGAGGGGTGGGCCTTGACGAGCGCCTCGAGAGTGTCGGGGAAGACCGAGTGCAGCCCATCTGCCGAGGGAGCCGGAGTCTCCGGGGCCCGGCAAACAGCTGCCTGGACGAGGCGGGAGGGGAGCCTGGAGAGAGGGTGTAGCACACCACCCCATGGGACCATGGGGAGGACGACGGGGCCATCACCATCCCCTCGCTAGGTGAGGACCGAGCCGCCGTGGGACTGTAGTGCGGGGCGGTATGCATCGCTGCCCATCCAGAAAGCCCAAGAAACTCTAGGCCCTCGCCCAGGTTCGACCCGTAAGGGGCAACGTCCATCTCCTCCGATATCAGAGGGTCAGGACGAAGGCACCTAGGGACGTCCACTGGGGGGAGGGCAAGGGTGAGCACCGGCTCCAGAGCCAGAGTAGCCGCAGAGGGGGCCGTTCCTCCTCCTGCCGCCGGGGAGGAGCCACCCCCTGAGAAGTAGGAGGAGGCGCGGGGGGATCCTGGTCATCCTCCGAGTCATCCCCACTGGACTGATCCGCTCCCCCATCCCCGGGCTCGCGGAGGTGCTCAGAGAGGTCCGAAGAAGGGGACCGAGATCCCACCTCCTCCCGCTCCAGCTCCACAGTAAGGGTCCTGCCCGGGGTGCCAAAGTAGAAGGGCGGGAGGGTGCATTCCAGTTTGGCCGGATCCGTGTGACGGACCTGGACCCGAACCAGACCCTGACCGCGGAGGGAGGCCACGTCGACGCTCACGAACTTGCCGATGGCCTGGGTGATCAGCTTGATGTATCGCTCCTTTTTGGCTTCATCGGGAATGCCGTGGATGCGGACCCAGACGGTAGAGAGCGCAGCTGTAGTGTCGGGGTGCACACATGACTCACGGATCGACACCTTGATGTTGTGGACGGGGAGAAACGTCGAATGGCCCCAGGATAGCGCCCGCAGCGCCTCCCTGGACGGGAAGATCACGAGAACACCATGGGGGCAGTCTCCCTCACGTTCCACACGAAGTCCGAGTCAAACGACCTCAACTCTGCGCGGATGATGTCCTCGGTAACCTCCACCGACAGGGGTGGGTCCTGGTCTGGCAGCACACGGATCTCCGCGAGGTTCTTTGGGACAAACAACGCGAGCCAGCAGCCCTACCCTCACGTCCAGTAGTAGGCGGCCTCCTCTCAAGGGCATGGCGCAGGTCACGCTCCTGCCTGAGGGCACCAGGGGATGGCCCCCGACGGGTCGGCGACCGGCCACGCGGTGACCGCTGCAACAGAGAGCGGTGGCGATAAGCAGACGCGCGCGGTGCCTCGCGGAACCCCCGATGCGGTCGTCCTGGCTATCACGACGCAGCGTAGCATCACCCTGCCGCAAGGGGGACCTCCTGGTCGGAGATCGTCGGGCAGGGGCCGGTAGGGCTCAGCCGATGGAGGACACGTCGCAAGGGAGGCCGGACGGAGGACACGTCGCGGGGAGATGGGGAGACGCTCGGGGAGGAATCGGCGTGGTGTCGTTTCATGACGGCGGCGGCGAAGGACGTCGGGAATGGTGGCGACGGCGGGATCTGACGAACAGCGCGTGCGCAGGCAGCGTGGCGGCAGACCTGTCTGGGAGAAGTGGGGATCCCTAGCGCCAGGTCGTGGGCACCCTTGTGGATCCACAACCAAGATCCAACGGGCCAGATGCTCTCTTTGGGCCCCTCCCCAGCCCGCGGGTCCAATGGGGTATTCACCCTAGCGTCTTGACTACGCCACGCTGGCACCGGGCCGTTTAGGATGTAGCAACCTAAGATGGGCCCTCCCCAGGCCGGCCCATTTGGCCCAACCCTGGTCGGGGGCAGGAGAGGTCGTCCCCCTCCTCGACACCCGCACGTGGCGGCGGCGGCCTCACCGGCAATTCTAGGGCAGGAGGCGCTCCCGCATGAAGCTCCGCAGCCACAAGGCAGCTCCCCGTTGCCGCGCGGGCTCCCACGAAGGCATCTACAGACACCCATAGAAAGGCCCGTCGCGAGGCCGGACCCCCATCAACCATCCGCGCCAGCGCCGAGTAGCTCTCCGGAGAGGCCAAGACCTGACGCGCCGCCCGCCTCCTGGAGCACAAAATTTAGTGTGTACGTAGTAATGGTTTTTCTTTTCTTTTCCAGGTTGTTGTGATGTTTTTATTTTTGTTCCATTGTGTTCACTATGAACAAACTATGCATGACAACAGGTAACTGCACATGCGCGGCTATTAACAAAAGAATGGATGTATATTTATTAATTATATAAAGATTCGACGAATGATGACTATACTTAACAATGTAGTACTATGAAAGAATCCCCTAATCTAGGATGAAATATGAACACTGCAGTATCAATTATGACGATTTCTGGCGCGTCAAGATCTGATGGAGAGTCCGATCCGGCACGGGGATGAACTTGACGGCCCAGCCGATGGGCCACGACACGGCGGCGATGGCAATGCAGACACCCCACTGCCCCAGTCCCAGCCTCTTGGTGCCGGCGAACCTTGTCAGCACCTCCACCATGACCACCTGCAGGACGAGCGTCACGGCGATGATGGCCAGGAACATCCTGTTCTTGAGCACCCCGGCGAACACGTTCTTCTTCTCGATCTCCCGCGCGTTGAACTCGTTGAACACCTGGCAGAGCACGAACGCGTTGAAGATCATGGTGCCGTTGGCCTTCTCGTCGGTGCCGAACACGTCCCGGCCCCGGTACTGGAGCGCCAGCAGCACGGCGATCTGGAACGCCGCCTGCGCCGCCAGGTTGCGCCACATCGCGTTGCTGATCAGCGGCGCGGTGCGGCCGATGGGGGGACGGTCCATGAGCGCCTTCGTGGGCGTGTCCGTGGCCAGCGCCAACGCGCCCATGGTGTCCATGATCAGGTTCACCCACAGGAGCTGCACGGTGGTCAGCGGCATCTTGCCCGTGGTGACCGCCGACACGAAGTTGATGACCAGCGCGGCGACGTTGACGGTGAGCTGGAACTGGATGAACTTCTGGATGTTGTTGTAGACGCAGCGCCCCCACCGCGTGGCCGTCACCACCGTGTCGAAGTTGTCGTTGAGGATGATGATGTCGGAGCTCTCCTTGGCCACCTCCGTGCCCTGCACGCCCATGGACAGCCCCACGTCGGCCTCCTTCAGCGCCGGCGCGTCGTTGGTGCCGTCGCCGGTCACGGCCACCACGTGGCCCTTCTGCTTCAGCCGCTGCACCAGCACCAGCTTGTCCAGCGGCAGCGACCGGGCCATGACGCGGATCCTGTCCACGATCTCGAGCTGCTGCTCCGGCGACATGGCGCGGAACTCGTGCCCCTCGATGACGATGCCGTTGGGGTCGTTGTCGGATATGATGCCGCACTCGTATGCAATCGCGCGCGCCGTGAGGATGTTGTCGCCGGTGACCATCTTGACGGCGACACCCGCCTTCGTGCACGCTTCAATGGCGGCCTTCACCTCTGGCCGGCACGGGTCTTTTAATCCGACGAAGCCCAGCAATGTCAGCCCCTCGTCGTCAATCTTCGTCTGCTCGCTGCTGTCGAGTTGCTTGTAGGCGAAGGCGATGCAGCGGAGGCTGCCCACCGCCATGTCGTGGATGACCTTGTCGAGGTCCTTCCTCTGCTCCGCGCCGAGCTCGCGCGCCGCTCCGTCCGTGCCCACGTACATCGAGCAGTTCGCCAGTACCATCTCGGCGGCGCCTTTCCAGTGTGCGATCACCAAGCCGGTGGCGCTGTCCCTGATCATCACGCCGCTGCGTTTCTTGTCGGAGTTGAACGCCTCGACGCGCACCACCTCGCAGCTCTTCTTCAAAGCGTCAGCGTCCATGCCGAGGTCCGCCACGGCCCAGGACAGCAGCGCCTTCTCCGTGGGGCTGCCCGATATCTCCGGCGGCGACACGTTGTCCGGCTTGTACACGCTCCCCGTGGTGTTGATCCCAGCTCCCTGGCAGAGCAAGCTCACGACGCTCCCGGCGATCGCTCCCGTGGCGGCTCTAGTAGGCTGCTCCGTGCCGACCCAGAACTCGGTCACCTTCATCTGGTTGAGCGTGAGCGTCCCGGTCTTGTCGGTGCAGATGGCCGTGACGGAGCCCATGGTCTCGCACGCCGACAGCCGGCGCACTAGCGCGTTCTCCTTGACCATCCTCTTCATCGAGAAGGCGAGCGTGAGCGTGACGGCGAGCGGGAGCCCCTCCGGGATGGCGACGACGATGATGGTCACGGCCTGCTGGAAGATCCCGACGAGCGCGCTGAAGACGGCGTCGAAGGTGACGTGGCCCTTGTCGAACAGTGGCTTCCCCTGGTCGTCCTTGGTGCTGCCCGTGAAGTGGCGCGCGGTGAGCACGGTGAAGACGAGCACCGCGACGGCGACGCCGATCTTGCCGATGCTGGAGGTGAGGCCCTCGAGGCGCTCCTGGAGGGGCGTGGGGTCGGTGGTCTCCCTGGTGATGCTGCTCATCATCTCGCCCCACAGCGTGTCGGTGCCGACGGCGGTGACGAGCATCCGGCCGTACCCGTCGACGACCTTCACCCCCGCGGCGAGGAACGGGCTCCTCTCGGCGTCGACCTCCACCGGGTGCGGCTCCCCCGTCATGCTTGACTCGTCCACCTGCATCCCGTGGCCCTGCAGGAACACCCCGTCCGCCGCCACGCAATCGCCGATCTTCAGAACCACAACGTCGCCGACGACGACGTCGTGTATGGAGACCTCCTGCCTCCGCTTGCCGCGGACGACGGCGACGGCGACGTTCCCGGACTCGCTGGCCAGCTTGTCGAACCGCTTGGCCTGGCCGTGGTTGCTGACGGCCGAGACGGCCGCGACGAGGAACACCGCGAGGAAGATGCTGACGCCGTCGTACCAGCCGTCCTTGAGGCCGTGCTCCTTGACCCCGAACCCGAAGGAGACTGCCGCGCATACGAGGAGCACGATGAGGAAGACGTCGCTGAGCGCGTCGAGGACGTGGCGGAGGAACGTCTTGGGTTTTGGTTTGGGGAACGTGTTCGCGCCGAACGCCTCCCTGCGGCCCCGCACGTCGGCGTCGTCCCCGCGGATGCCGCGCTCCGCGTCGGAGGACAGCGCGGCGGCGATCCCCGCGGCGCCGCCGAGGCTGCGGAAGCAGTCGTCACGCTTGTGCTTCACCAGGTGCTTGAAGGACTCGTCGTCAGCGGCGACGGAGAATGTCACGGCATTGTCGGCGTCGACGTCGGCGTCGGAGTCGCTGTCGTGGTGGATCTTGATGGCGACGTAGGAGGCGGTCCGTGGTAGGAGGGCGCCGGTGGAGAGAATGCCGAGGCGCGCCAGCCTGTGGCAGGTCCGGATGACGTTGAGGGCCTTGCGCCATTGCCTCGCCGGCTGCCACGACGAAGACGCGGCGATCAGGATGTCGGCGCACTCCATCAGTTTTCGCAGCAACTGAAAGCGGTACGCGAGAACGATGTGGAAGGGAACAACCTATATGGAGGGATTGATCGGTGGGCGCGGCGGCGCTATGATCAGTCAATGAAAGGAGGACTGGACCGGATCGTGATCCTCGGACGACGACGATTAGCTGGGAGGTCGATGAGGAAACGCCTGAATTTCTGGATTGTTGTACCGGCGGAGTATCCCCTATATATGGGGAGTATTGCGGCAAACTGAGGAAGCTTCCTGGGAACTGAGAAGTATTATGGGACGATGAACCGCCTCGATCACTCTCCGCGTTGTGACGATGGTTTCCTTTCGTCACGCAAACGGAACAGAGTTAAACCAACAATAGTATTGTTGGTCTGTTGCATCCATCCGTCCATCCAGTGTTAAATGAGGGGAAACCTGCAAGGAACCTTCGCCCACCCAAAAATAGGAGGGGCGCCTACCATAGTACCAATGCTAACAAATTTAAACTTCCATTTTTTTTTGTACTTACCATAGTTTCACCGGCGTCTACAGGTCGGAAGTTCGAGAGACGCGTTTCTTTTCTTTCCTTTTGTGTTTGTTTATTGCGATGGAAGGAGAAGATGCAGTTCAGTTCCTTATTTCCTACGATGAATATGTCCAAAGGTGTATGGCCTTGTGGACTTGGAAGGAGATGCGTTTCCTTGTGTCGAAGAAGGTTTGGCCATGGAGACGCGTCGTCGTTTCTTATGCTTGTTTAGTTTCGTCTCTTCTTCTCTGAAATTCCTGCGGGGTTGGAAATGTAGTATTTCGGAGTTCGGACTAGACTAGAGGGCATATATTCCTTTTTTTTTTTTTCTTTTGCGACTAGAGGGCATAGATTCGTTAACATGGAAGGGATGGAAGAGACCAGAATTTACCACTAGGACGATATCAAATATACCACGTCGGTCAGTTCAAAACAAATTCAACCAAAAAAAATCTAGATGTGCTAGAAAACAATGTACTCTACATACTGTACTTCAAAAACTCTCAACTTGAAACACCCTATATTTTGGGCTGCACACAGACACCAAAATCTGATACTCCCTCCGTCCCATATTAGTTGACTCAAATTCGTCTAAATTTGAATGAATCTAGACACTATTTAGTATATGTATATAGGTTCATCTAAATTTTTACAAATACAAGTCAATTAATATGGGTCGGAGAGAGTAACTAAAGTTGTGAACAATGCAAAAAATTCAATCCTCCAAATTATGTCTTATCTACACATAGATTTTTTTTTCCATTTTTTTTGAAAATCTGAAATGGTGTTTTCAAAATTTGAGAAAATCGAGTTTCATATAGCTCGGGCTCTAAAGTGATTTTTCGGCTATCACTTCCTCCAACTCAGATTTTTCTAGTATGTAGACTATTTTTGTGTGTAGATATATCCACATCTTGATAAAACTGAGTTAATTAATTTGGAACGGAAAAAATACTATAAATCAGCATTGGAAACAATCCGGCTCACTGACTGTAAATGAACCATTGTTTGAAAACATATTTTTAAATATAAAAATAGGAAAATATATTTGCATGTATATCCGGAAATTCTATAGTCGCACAAAAGTTTTCATGAAAAAGAACATTTTTACCGTGTAACTAACATTATTATTCTTGGACAATTTTTCTTTTGTGTCATATGAAGTTATATTTTTTTCGTGAAAGCTTGTGTGCGGACACAAAATGTCCGAATGTACACGTGAAATTTTCTTTCAAATTATTTTACCATTTTAAAACTTTCTTTTATGTAGTTTTTATAATAGGTTCATTTGCACGCTTGAGTTAAAACACCACCACCATATGAGCATATGATAATATATGATAATCAGTGGTACTCCCTCTGTTTTAAAATATAAGATGTTTTAGATTTATGAAAAAAATGTATCTAGACTTGTTTTAGTGTGTAAATTCACTTCAAATGTAAGTGAACCTATATACTAAAAATAGTCTAGATGCATTTGCTTCACAAAGCTAAAACATCTTATATTTTAAAACGGAGGGAGTACACGTACCTACTTGCAACGAATGTATGGGACTGTCGACGAGAATATACATACTGTGCGGCAGCATTGACACCTTTCAGCAGCATATTCATACTGTGCATACTTGCAACGAACGTGACCGACTGACCGGAAGGCCTTAGTGCCTAAGTCTAGCAAATTAAGACACGAGCGTCAATGGATATGTCTACCGTGCTAAGGTTTTGACCAACTGCTCCGTGGCGCGCCATCGACAACGCATGAGGATAAGAAGCGGCGCGCCGCGTCCGCTCCGACGTACTTTGCGCCGGCGGCCGGCGGCCGGCACGAGCACGAGACAGTGCGTGGAGACCACCAATGTAGTACTCACAGACTGTCGACCAATATACGCGGTTTGGCCGAGACGTGGGAACAGCGGAAGCCAGGAGGAGTACTGCAAGGTAGCAATAAGTTGACCGGGCTCTCTGCGCCAGGTGTGTTCTCTGCTGGGTGGACAACGTGACGTGACGTCGGCAACGACGCGTTCTCTGTCTTTGATCTTAGTTTCTAAACAAAACACATTTTTGCTCAGGCTGGACGTCGACTCGCACCATATAGTCATATTTTCTGTTCTTAGCAAAAAAGATATACTTGACGATTTCAAAAAATATTACGACAAAACATGAGAGGTTGTGGATAGAAATGTACATATATTTCTTGTGGGTTCCGGTTATAATGGTACTATCTGTTTTTCCATCCGCACGAAAGTCATTGGATGGGCGTTTTTGAATCGTTTCTATACGAATTTTGGAGAAGTGCTAAGATCTGCGTATTCCTGATTCAAAAGTACATACCATGATTGAAAACTAATTTCTTATTACTCCCTCCGACCCATATTAGTTGACTTGGGTTTATCAAAATTTGGATAAACCTATATACTAAATAGTGTCTAAATCTATCTATATATATATATATATCTACTAATTTTGCTTGCGGTAGGTTTGTTGTCCCAGGTTTTCCGTCCGCCACAAAAAGACAGTTTTGTCCCTAACCTTTCGTTGATATTACAGCCCTTGCCACCGCCTAAGTCAACAAGTCCAATATCGGTTCGTCTTCATAGGCAGATCGAGCCCTCTGTGAGCTCCCCAACGGCTTGCGCAGTTGGCGAAGACGCGAAATCCGCCGATCTGGACGCCGGGCAGGGTTTGGCGCCGCCGGACTTGCCCGGGTAGCACACCTGCGCCATGGGGCTATGAATTTTATCCATGTGCTTCTTTGTGATTTGGGATTTGTATCAACTATTTATGGCATCGGAGGCAGATTCTTGAGGTGGATCAGGCCGTGGGGTTGAAAGCAGATGAAAGATGTGCAGAAAAGATGCTTTGGGTATTTGATTTGTAGTAGACACTGCAACGCCGGGGCTGAATCCCCCTGAACCCATTGATCTTTGCCCCAACTCCGGTTATTCTCCTAACCATTGGTGCCAGCGTTGAAATCTCTTCTCCTCTTCCGGACTGTTACTTATCCATGTGACCAAGTGAGCATATCTTATTTAATATGGTGCTTGCAAATTGTTCTTGGACAGTTGCTTTTCAAAGTGTTTATTCAATCAAGATTCTAATGTTAGACTGAGTTGTTATGGTATTTGGTATATTGGGATGTTTTCACGAGCAGATTGTTTGCCTGGTGTACGGGTGCTTGATGCCAATTTCTATTGCTACTATACTCTATCATAACTTAAAGTGAGATGTACAGAGATTGAAATTTTGATTCAGTAGTAATTCTTTTATATGAATGATGATGTTTTGTCTTCTGATTCTAATCTAAATTAAGTGTGATAGATTTTTCTTTTATCACAAGTGTGAAACAAGCTTGTGGTTCTGAATTCTGATAAAAAAGAGTTATACTAAAGAATTAATTACGCTGGAGGTAGATGTACTGTTCCTGAAGACACTTCTCAATTTGAAGCTACCATCTCAGCTCTAACAGTGCTTGGTAGCTGCACTGCACTCATGGTCCCGATAGACATTTCAACACAGGTGAAATTAAATGGATATGCTAGCTTAATTCCATGACCGTTTTATGTATAGAGCTCTATCTTTTTTTTGCGAAAGTATAGAACCTCTATCTAAACATATTATTTCTTTGTAGTAAAGTAAAAATATTTTAGAGCTGACCGAGCACAAGGGCTTAGCTTTTCTGAATGTGTCTATTTCCTTTTCTGAATGGGCATGTGAGCATGGGCCTAATTGTTTGGTAAATATGCTGTTATATACAACATACAAACTCCTGACAGATCATTAGCTCTGTCACATAAACTGATTATTATGGGGTTCCAAAATTTTTGTACTTCCCAGGCGAATAAGGCTGATATCAAGATCGATTAGCGTCGGCACCGCCTTTTTTTTCGAAACAGGCTTTCGCACCTCCTTCCCGTGTGCTTCAAGCAGATGGCGGCCCCCGACGGTGTCGTTGGAACAGCCGCTTGATGGCACGACCTTCCTGGTGTGCGTTGAGTAGAAGGCGCCGTCGCTGACATACGACAGGTGCCAGAACTCGGTCCATGCCCAGTGTTTAGCCCGATGGAAGCGCGTCCATGCAAGGTGGGCGGTGATGCCGCGAAGTCCGCCATGTGCCGAGCGTGGTGGCGAGCCAGGACCAGGAGAATACCGTAGTATTATCTTGATATGATTGTCCATATGGATTTGATAGAGTTTGCAAAGTCGAAGATCTGAGTGATGAGAAGTTGAATACTATACAACTTATTTCAATGACGGCCATAGATGATAAGGTTTTTCAGTACTTTCTTCAACTCATCAGATACTGAATGTGGATGGAATTTTCTATACAAAGTATGCGGTTCACAATCTGAATCTGAAACAGTTTGGTTATTCCTCCCTCACTGCATGTCTATCAGTACGTCAGAGGTGCAGAATTCCCTTGGAGACACGTCAAAAGCTCATGGATCTAAATATGGACTGAGTAGAGCACATTGATTCTAATGTTCCTGCACATGATATTAATTGGGACATTTCGGTATATAATAATGGTATTGACTAGGACAATGGCTATGTAGAACATCCTATGTAAGTCTAGCAAATTGTTTTGGATCTTTATGAAACTATTGATGCCAAAATTCCAATATAATGGTGTTGCTGTTTCAGATTTGCATGGAATACATCCGAACAAAGAACATCCTATGTAAGTCTAGCAAATTGTTTTGGATCTTTATGAAACTGCAAACAAAGAAGGTTACATGGAATACATCCGAACATCAGATTTGCAGGGACAATATGATAAAAAAATCGGCTAATAGAGAAATACTGAAATGATACTCCGAATTATTTACTCGAGATATGTTTACACTCTTAATGCCTCCTTTAGATCCTAAAATCTTAGAATATTTGGAGCCATGTCACGGTGGCGTGGTTGGGTCCACATCAAGAAAGTTTTTCCTTTTCGCTTGTGAAATTCTCCATGGCTAAAAATACTATATATATTATTATTATTCAAAGAACAATGTCATGCTCTTAGAGATATAAACGGATTGGATCGGTCGGATATTGCTATTACCATATCCTTTACCATATTTTCTTGATGGATTCGGATCGGAGTGGATAATAGTCGGATGCGAATTTGAATGCAGAATATATTAGATTGCGGATATGGAGCGGATTCGAAGCAGACTTGGATCGAAAGAGGATAATCGAACAAATACACATAGAAAAATAAAAATGTATTTAGTTTATGCAAAAAAAATAACAAGAAAGTGTGCAACACAAGATAGCAGTAGTATAAAAGTGCAAGATTAATAATAGCATAGTATAACATGCATATCTAGCATGTATAGCTAGCTGACACTCACTATATTGTCTAGATATTAGGGTTGTGCTAAATTTATCGGACTATCCTATTTGAATACCTCGGATAATCCGCATTAAATGTTGGATTATCCTTATCCGTCGGATATCATCAATACCATATCCGCTACCATATTCGTCGGATATCCACTCGATAAATATCCACATCCGCATCCATATCCGCCGGATATCTAAAAACGCATACCATATCCTAAAAAACGGACGTGGATGCGGATTCAAAACGAAAAGTATCCGTATCATTTAATCCCTACATGCTCTAGAAAGAGGAACAAAAAGCGGTAGAATGGGCAATTCAAAGACAACGGCTACCAAAGGGAGGCGTAGCTACACGGCAAGAATGTCGGTGTATTGGCAACCAAAACATGTCGTTTGTAGACATGTCACACCCACGGTTTAAACATATATTGCTCATGGTCGGCATCATACTATTCTTGGAAACAATGTGAGCATATTACATATTATCTGTTACTTTTTATCATGTTAGTAATACTATTTCGCAGCAACACGCGGGCATGTTGCTAGTATATACTAATTTAAGGTAGGTTGGTCTACACCAAATTTCCGTCCGAATTCTTTTGGACAAGTTTGCCCCTGACTGTTTGGATGAATTACAACCACGGCCACCACAAAGAAACAGAACAATTCCCCCCGACCGGATGAGGTTCTCCCGAAATCCCAAATGCCACGGCGGCGTGGTTCCGGCACCGCCGCACGCTACTTCTTCCTCGACCACACTGCTCGATATGCGCGATGCGGAACATGCCGACCACCAGGGCGCTCGATCTGCAGGACGAAGAGCTGGTCGAATACACCTAACCACCGAATCAGACCGCCACCGAACCAACCCGACAGGCGCAGCCGTTGCAGTCCCACCTGCGGGTCCGAGGAGTTCAATCCGGCAACGATGCTGGTGCTGCAAGGGAGGCAGAAGGACCCCTCTGGTCTCGAAGAGCAGGGAGATTTGGTTCAAGAGATTGACTGGGCGTAGACCGCCACCGAACCATCCCTGCGGTGCGGGCGCAGCCGCAGCAGCCCCACCTGCGGGGCAGAGGACGGACGCAATGGGAGTTCAATCCGGCACCGATGCTGGTGCTGCAAGGGAGGCAGAAGGACCCCTCTGGTCTCGAAAAGCAGGGATATTTGGTTGAAGAGATTGACTGGGGGTCGCCACGCTGGAAGACGATGTGACCATCTCACCATGGCCCCGACTTCCGTGCCACCGAACTGCAGTCGTGTGCACCGTCACGAATTCGTACACTCCGACGAGGCGCAGCAACAACGGGAGAGACATGGCCGCGAGCGCCAGACGGCGTATAATCCCGCGTGCAGTCCAGGAATAGAACAAACAGTCGGCTTAGGCGAAGGCGTCAATTTCACACGATCAACTGGTACTGCTATTCCTCTTACCATTCCAATTTTGGTCTTCAGGGTGTGCTACATCATGTCCTTTCCTACATTGTTTGACCGCTCCCCTTTTCCCACATTGCCAGCACCAGGTGCAGATTAATTAAGTCTATATCGATACTATGCTGGAAGTGAAGAGAAACCATAAAGGAACAATCCCTGTCGTTTGCTTGCTCTTCCAGGGACAACCCATTGACCCAAACAACCCATGCATTGATCTCTTATGAATATTCCCTGTGCTTCTAATTTGATGAAGAGAAACATGGACAACTTCACAAGCACTAAGTTATCTCGGTTATGAGTAGTGCACTCTACTTGTTCGTTCAGTTTCCTACAAGAATTGAACTTTTCAATGTTGTTCTTCATATGTGAGAGCAGATGCCTTCGTCTTCTTATATTATTTTTTAAGCTTTTGATATTTGTTCTTCTCATTTAATTGGCCTGATAGGTACAAGTCGAAAAATATGACCAACAATCAAAATGATGGCATGTCAAAAGGAAACTGAAAACTGAATTTAGATGATGTTGCTACTCCCTCTATCTCAAGTCTTAAGGCCTATTTTTTTTTAAAAGTCAAACCAACTGAACTTTGACCAAACTTTTAGAAAAAACTATCAATAAACATGATATTTTGTAGACATCATATGAAAATATATTTCATTATCTATCTAATGATGTTGATTATGTATTTTGCATATTAATATTTTTTGGTAAAAACTTGGTCAAACTTGACATAGTTTGACTTTTCAAAAAAAATATAGGCCTTGAGCCTTGGGATGGAGGTAGTATTAATTATCCATTTCTTAGTAGCGCAGAAAGAGCCATTACCGCCACATGATCACAATGTTAATTAATTCTCCATTTTGGTGTATGCTACTCGGGTGCTATTCCTTCTTTCAAATGTGAAATCATGTACTCTCTCCCTCCTAGAATAAGTGACTTGGATTTGTCTAGATTCATATGCATCTATACACTAAAACATGTCTAGGTGCATGCAAATCTAGATATATTAAAGTCACTTATTTTATGACGGAGAGAGTATATATGCTTGTCATATTTCAGTTGTAAAGCAATATAAATAGCACCATAATCCTATATATAGATAATATCACATCATTAGAAGAATTATAGTCGTTTGATCAGAGCAATAAATTTGTTTATATTGAGAACTCCCTTCGTCCTAAAATAGATGTCACGTGTTTTTAAAAATTTGGAGTTATCTAGACTAATTAGTGTCTAGATACATCCAAATTTAGATAAATTTATGTCATCTATTTTGGGACGGAGGGAGTAATACAAGTGACACACATTCGGTGTATGCGAGTTCTATGACTGAAGAGAAAATTACAAATAACCACCACATTACAGGCTAGGGTTTCAAAAAGCAACCACTTTACGTTAGGGTTTCAAAAACCCACCTGTTCAGAGTTCGTTCGTTGCAGAAAGCACTGATACCGGTTTGACGCTGGTCTAATGACAAAACTGACAGGACGACCCCACCTGTAAGGATGACGTGGCTCACGCAGACGGCTGCGGGCAGACGGCCGTTAACGGCGCTGTCGGAACCATAACCTCCCGTTTCGGACACGGGTCAAACCAGACCACACGCTCGCACACTTCCTCTCTCACGCGCGTACTGAAGCCATGGCGGCGGCGATTTCTCCTGGCTCTAGATCTCCGGCCGGCGGGGGCGCTGGAGGCGTACCTGGCGGAGAAGATGGCGGTGGAGACGGCGGCGGTGGGCACGAAGTCGAGGTGCCGGGCTTCCTTGCGGCGGAAGGGGATTGGTGCGGTAGCTCTAACCCATCGACGGCGACGTTTGCATCGCCGGAGAAGCGGGCCGCCGCTTCCTTGGCAAATCGTTTGAAGGATGACCTTACCCAGAGCAGCCGTTGGACCAGTGCATTCGGAGGCGGCATTGAGTAAGTCATTCGCATCCATCTAATCTGCCACTGCCATTTTGTACTGAAAAATAGACAATTAAATTCTCCTATTCTGAATATATGCAGTTTGGATGATGATATATGGGATATAAGGATCAATTTAGATGGCAAGGACAATTTAGAGCGCACTTTGTCTGAATCAGATGTAACATTCCTCAATTTGCTAGCTCTAATAGAGACAGAGGGCTATGGGATTAGTGACAACATATATTATGTGAAAGAGAAGGGTATAGGGATAGCTGGTATGGACTTACTAGATGGGCATAGTAAGGTGCAGCGGATGGTTGAACTTTATGAGGATAAGAGATCTGTCAGCTTGACTGTAATTAAAAGAGGAAGCACACTTCCATCAAACATCAACACTGCTGCAGTTGAAGAGCAAATCCCAATTTCAGAAATTGGAAACCCCATTGTTTACACAGTTGATGATGATGGGGTTGTTTTACCAAGTCAAGAATGTACACAGTTAACTGAAGATCCTGAGTGCATGTACTTGCTGACACAACAGAGCAACAATGTTGAGAATGATCATGAAAATGATCATGAGAATGACATGCAAATCTTAAAAGTGGGTGATGGTGATGGAGGGTACTTATTCAATGAACAGGGAACAGAGCACATTGTTGATGAAGAACAAGAAGATATGGAAGAGGATGAACAAGAAGATATGGAAGAGGATGAAGATTCAGAAATGGAAGATGATGAAAATTACACTCCAGAGCATATAAATGAAACTGAATCAGATGAGGATGAGCCAAACCATGATTTGAATAAGAGAAAGAGGGGTGCCTTAGAGCATGAGTCTTATTTTGCAGAAGAGCCTGAAGATTTATTTAATGCATCTGATTGCTCAGATGTTGACAAGGATGAGCCAGTTACTGTGAATAAGAAGAAAGAACCAGTAAGGAAGGGGCCTACTAGCAGATCACATTGCAGTCAGCAGAGTACAACAACACCAGACTGGCTTCCTTCTGATGATGAAGGGCCAGATGGTGATTTGGATCCAGAGGATGATGATGGATTTGAGAAATTGTCATGGGCTCTGCCAAAAGGAAGGAAAAGCAGGGCCAAAAAGAAACAGCCAAGGGTGTGGTATGATGAGAGCAGACTACAACCTAAAGAAGGATTGTGTCTTAGGATGTGCTTCCTAGATGTGTACCAGTTCAGGAGAGCAGTGCAACCACTTCATATTGCACAACTTAGGAACTTCAGGTACCATAGAAATTGCAAGGACAGAGTGATAGTAAAGTGTGCTCAAGAGAAGTGTCCTTTTTTATGGTTGGTTCTCAGATAAAGAATGAGAAATCATTCTGCCTGAGAAAGGTGCACTTTGAGCACACTTGTGGCACAGTAGGTGAGCACTGC
Source organism: Avena sativa (assembly GCA_916181665.1). Taxonomy (NCBI): domain Eukaryota; kingdom Viridiplantae; phylum Streptophyta; class Magnoliopsida; order Poales; family Poaceae; genus Avena; species Avena sativa. Next base: position 98,384,071 of record OV702294.1, read on the forward strand.
AAGGTCACAGGCAAATGGGTTGCAAAGATTTGTGAGCCCAGCATTAGAATTGATCCAAGGACAGGCATTGAGGCTGTGATGGAGACAACCAAGGAGAAATTTGGTGTAGATGTTCCTAAAATGATGGCATACAGGGCAAAGAGGAAAGCTTTACAGGTTGTGCTTGGTGATCAGGTGGAGCAATACAAGAGGCTAAGGGATTACTTGCAGACAATGCTTGACACAAATCCAGGCTCCAGATGCATTGTGACCACAAAAATTCTGGTAGAGCATCCAAGTACCAACCCTAGATTTCATGGATTGTTCTACTGTCTAGGTGCATCTGTACAAGGATTCCTTAATGGTTGCAGACCATTTATAGGTAATTTACATGATATATTTTCCCTTTGCTAATTAATGAGACATATACACATTATGACATGGCATACATCTATTCATTTGTAGGTCTAGATGGCTGCTTCATTAAGCTGACCACAGGCCAGCAGATTCTCTGTGCCACTGGAAGGGATGGGAACAACAATATCTTCCCTATTGCTTTTGGCCTGGTTGACAAGGAGGAGACAACTACATGGTCTTGGTTTCTCACCCAACTAAAGTATGCTATTGGTGGTGAGGCAGGCAAGTTTGGGTACTATACCATAATTTCAGACAGGCAGAAGGTAATTGCATAGTTATTTACATAGTATACATTTCTTATTTTATTGTCAGTTGCATAGTTATTTACATAGTTAGAAATCTTTGTGTAGGGTCTACTTAATGCAATCAACCAAATATTCCCCAACTGCCCACAAAGATACTGCTTAAGACACATTTATGCAAACTTTAAAACTGCTGGGTTTAGAGGTGAGGAGCTCAAGAAATACATGGATGCAGCCTCCTATTCTTACACAAAGCATGGTTTTGATGTTGCCATGGCTAACATGAAGGAGGAGAGTGTGGAAGCTTGGGAGTGGTTAATGAAAATACCAGTTGCAGCATGGGCCAGATATGCCATGGACTATAATTGCAAAACAGACTTAGTGGTTAACAATTTAAGTGAGGTTTTCAATAGGTGGATTCTTGACATTAGAGGGAAACCAGTGAGAACAATGTTTGATGGCATAAGGAAAAAAATGATGGTCAGGAATGAAGGCAAGAGAACAGGAGCTGCCAAGGCAAGATGGGAAATCACACCTACTTATGTAGAAATGCTAGAAGAAAATAAGAAATGGTCAAGAATGTATAGATCAAGAAAGGCTGCTGAAGGTTTGTGGGAAGTTAGCCATGGGGAAAAATGTTATGCTGTTAACTTGACAACTATGACATGTGGATGTAACAAATGGGACATGACTGGTATCCCTTGCAATCATGCTATATCAGCCATCTACAAGTCATTCCAACACCCTGAAGATTTTGTTTTTGATTTCTTCAAGAAGCCTTTGTATGTTGAGGCATACAAGCCTGTGATTTACCCTGTGCCAGGTGAAGATAGCTGGACAAGGACTGATACACCTGATATTGATCCACCAGTCTTCAAGATATCATTGGGAAGGAATCAAACCAAGAGGAGAAAAGGAAAGTATGAAGTTCCAGAACCAAAGCAATCATCAAGGATGGCCACTATAACCTGTAGCAATTGTGGAACTCTTGGGAATAGATACACTAGTTATGGTGCCCCTCTAAAGCCATCTCTGGTGATGAGGAAAAACAAACATAAGGTTTGTTTTCTATTTTAACTATTCTCTGCAATTTCTATGTTTTAACCATTCTATGCATTTTCTATGTAATAAACACTGTCTTGCTTGGATGCAGGAGAACAGGGCAGAGCACTCTGAGTCTTCTACAGCAGCTGCTGCTACTAGGAGGACAACACCTGGTGCTACTTTAGGTCAAACAGCACCTGCTGCAAGGAGGGCAACACCAGCTCAAACAGCACCTGCTGCTAGGAGGACAACACCAGCTCAAACAACACCTGCTGCTAGGAGGACAACACCAGCTCAAACAGCACCTTTCAAAGCTCCAAGGCCAGGTCCTGCTCAAAATGAAGCAAGTGGTACTTCCAGTAGGCCTGTAAGAGCAAGAAAGCAATCATCAAGGATGTCAGGTTACCTCACAGCAAGCAATATTGACAACCTTACCTTGAGTGATATCAAGAAAGGGCTGTTGTGAACAATGCAACTTGTGGTTGTGAACTATGTTGGTACTACGTGTGGTTGTGAACTATGTTGGTACTATGTGTGGTTATGAACTATGTTACTTGTGGTTGTGAACTATGTTACTTGTGGTTTTGAACTATGTTGGTACTATGTGTGGTTGTGAACAATGCTATGAAATGCTTGTGTAGATGTTGTCATGCTAGTATATTAAATTATTGATCATGGTAGATGTTAAATTATTGATCATAGTATAATATAACATTGTATCCAGTACCACAAAGCATATTCACACAAACTGAATGGTTCAACACATGGAGGGTTCAACTAAACAAATACAGGGTTCAACACATGGATAGTTCAACTCAACAAATACAGGGTTCAACACAAGGATAGTTCAACTCAACAAATACAGGGTTCAACTCAACAGACTCATACATCTACCTAAACATAAATATGCCAACTGAACACACCATTACACAAATATGCCAACTAAACATACCATCGCTCCTCGTCCTCACAAATTGCCTTAATTCTCTTGACCTTGTCCTTGTTAACAGCATTGGCCTTGAAAAGGTCATGCATGGAGTACTCTAACTTTTTCTTTTCATCCTTCAGATTAGCTCTGTCCTCATCCCACTTCTGTTGTTTTACCTTGAATACTTGTGCCTGTGATTTAAGCACATTCTTCAGTTCCTCCTTGGCATTCTTCAGCACCTCTACTTCATTCTTCAATGCAGCTATGTGCTTATCCATCTGCTCAGCATCATATTGCCCACTCATTATCTTAGCATAGTTTTCTGCTATGACTTTTTTCTCAGTCTGAGCTATCCACTTCCTCTCAGTCTGATCTATCCACCTATTACCTTCCTCTAATAGGGTTGCATGCTTCTTCTCCAATTTCTCCTTCTCTTCAGATAGAGCCTTCATCATCTTACTACTCTCATACCTCTCTTCAATTCTTGAGCTGTGGCTGTCATTGTACATTCCCCACAACTTAGACAATGCATGCTGCAAACTATCATCCCACTCTGGATCTATCCACCTTTGAAAGCCACAATTCATGACCTGCTGCACATGTATATGTTTAGAATATAATCAGTACTCACAATGTATCTAAATGATCCAGGATCTATCTAAAACACCATTAGGTTCTGTACATGATTGTTCTAACAGGTTCAGGCCATTACAAATGGAGTGAACAAGTAATCATTATTTATCTAAATACAGAGAGATAAATACAGAGAGATTCAATGCACATGATTTAATATAGAGAGATTGCACATGATCCAGCAACATATATGTTGAGAACAAATAATCATTATTTATCTAAATACAGAGAGATTCAGTGCACATGATTTAGTATAGAGAGCACTTGATCCAGGAACATATATGTTGACAACAACTACTCATTATTTTTCTAAGTATAAGAGAGATTTAGTGCACATGATTTAAAACAAGTACTCATGATTTATCTAAATGTATGAATCAAGAACAAGTACTCATTATTCAAACATATCAGTTAATCAAATTGTCAAGCCATGATAAAAGTACCGAGGGAAAGCAAGGACCTGAGTACTCACATTTTCCACTGAGCATAGATAGAACCTCCTCCCTGTATCTTTGCCCTCAAATGCAACACATCGACGCGGTTTCAGATTGTGACCGGAGCAAACGAGTGGGGCATCATCATCAATGACATAATATCCCTCGTCAAAAAGATGATTCGGTGCGTAGTCAAGCGGACAGATCTACAAATCGAACAAATCATCCACAAATCAGAGCTCAAATCAAACAATTTCAAAAAAAATCCCAAATCAGTAACCAGAGGAGAAAAGTACTCACATCACCGAGGAGAGATTCACCGGATGTTTCGCTTTCGTTCTAGCTCGGCATGGTCTACGACGGCGGCGGCGGCGGCAGGTGACCAGCGGCGGCGGCGGGCGAGCTGATAGGGAGAAGAAGCAGAGGACTGAGGCGACGGGCGAGCTGATAGGGAGAAGAAGCAGAGGACTGAGGCGCGAGCTGACCAACTGTTTTGTCTAGACAGCGCCGTTAACGGCCGTCTGCCCGCAGCCGCCTGCGTGAGCCACGTCATCCTTACAGGTGGGGCCGTCCTGTCAGTTTTGTCATTAGACCAGCGTCAAACCGGTATCAGTGCTTTCTGCAACGAACGAACTCTGAACCGGTGGGTTTTTGAAACCCTAACGTAAATTGGTTGCTTTTTGAAACCCTAGCCTGTAATGTGGTGGTTATTTATAATTTTCTTATGACTGAATCTAGTCCAGTTAATCAACATCTAGAATTTTTTATTTTGTGGCAACACACGGGTATTTTTCTATCTTTTTTATCTTTACTATTAAATTGCTTAAGGTTTGTAGTTTTCAAAAAAAAAATTGATTCAGATTTGGTCCACGGTGGTAAATATGCTTTCTTGCACCGAGGCTATTATTTATGGCCCTCTGGCTCGGCACTATTCGGCCTGAATTCTTTAAACGTGTTTGCTCTATTGCTGCGGGTAGAAAAGTTGTTAATCTTCCTATCACGACAAGAGTTGTTTCATGGGAAAAAACACAAGACTTCTCTGTTCCTTTCCTGTTTAAACTCAAGCTAGCTGTTATTGCCAAGAAATATTTTTGAGCTAGGTGCATGTTTCGTGTCTTCTTTTCATTTTTTTTTGTCTTCTTTTCGTTTTTTGAAATCGAGCTGTCAGTTCTTATTAAAAATACCACGACACCAGGACCTCACCTCGCAATCTGATCTTTAGGATGAAAAAACAGGGACACCAAATTGGTGTCTCATAGTTCAAAACACTAGAAGAAAAAGGTAAATCACCGAGCTTCTCAACCAACAATGCAACCACCACCGATGATCTTGTGTCGGGAAGGATGAGAAGCAAAAACCCACATGTAAAGAGTGCATGTCTTGCCAGCCGTATTTTGCAATAGCAGCTCTAAGAAGCTGGGCTTAGGGTGCACCATAGCACTAATGATCTTAGACAGTGGAGAAAGATTGATTGGAGCTAAAAGAACTATTTATGAAGGATCCCTTTCTGCTACATGATGATGTGAACATAGGATCCGTCGAGACGAACAGAAAAGAACTAAAGCGACAACTTTGATAGGGAAGCTTGGCTTAATATTTGTGTACATTCTATATTGTACAACAATGTTTTTTTTTAAGAATCAGTGGCAACGCACGGCCATTTAGCTAGTTTATCTAAATTTAGACAAATCCAAATCAACTAATATGGGTCGGAGGGAATACTAATTTTCGTACCATAAATCTCAGTGGTTCCTCACTCTTCCGATTCTCGCTAATGTGATTCTCAGAAGTTTTCTCATGCATACCATATTTGGTTGCCTTTTGGCCCATGAAAATCATATGTTGTAATATCTATGTCACCAGGCAAGAACATATCAGAGTGATCAATATGGAATTAGCTAGCCTATGATATTCTACATTTTTAATGATACTGATATTACATTAATTCTCATTATCATAGGAATCCAGGTTAATACGTGCAAACCTAGCTTTTTTCACATTAATGTAGTATTGTCAAGAGCACTAAAGAAAACTCTAGACTATAGATTTACCTTTCTAGATTCTTGGCTTTCCTTAGCTCTTGCACTCTCTTAGTTGTTGTTATACCATCTATCACAATCCTATCGCTCATCCTTGGCACCGGAACAAGGGCCCAAGTTTAACCCATCTTTTCTGCTCCAGTAGCCACGACTGTCTTTTCAGTGTCAGATAACTGCTTCTTCTAATTCACCACAAAATGGACAACCTCTTGAGTATACTGCACTTCTTCATCTTCGTCAGGTTCCTCATCAAATCTTATTAACAGGTGCACTTCAATGTTATCTTCAGCCCTACAGTGTACCATTTGTGGTGCAGTCAACATAGTTGTCCTATCACCCCTCGTAATTTTTATGTCACATGTGTTTCCATCACTCTGGTTTTGCTAGTGGATTCAACAACAGTTCTTGCCCCATTCCTATTAGTACTAGGAGTTGGGGTTTTCTACTGAATATCAATATCCATCCTCCCAGCATCAGGATTCTTCTCTTTACCCAGTTGATCCTGAAAGTCATCACCAAAGACCTTCATCACCAACGCCAGTATGCTCATCGTCAGCCAACCATTATTTCCACCATCACCACCAACATTGTCCCCATCAATCTCTTCATCTTCTAAGGTAAAGTATATGAGGAAGAAACCTTGTTCCATCTCAAATAGTTTGTTTGCATGTTTCTTCTCAATGTTTATAACAGAAACTTTCAACCTGATATTCTTGTACAAGCTCTTGAAGTTTTCTTGCCAATCAAGTTTAACTAACATACATAGAGTATAGGACACCTAGGAAATTAACTTCCAAGTATGCCATTTTTTGAGGATAATCCCTCAATCTTCACCCACACCCCCTAAAGTTTTTCAAATTGCCTAGCTCCCCCTCCCAATTCTCAAAGGACACATTGAATCCTTTCTTCTTTAGATTAATGGAGGGGTATTATATTAGGTCTGTGATTTTCTTGGATGGAAAAAACTTTACCAAGTACTTTTTAGCAACAATTTGTCTGATTTGCCAAAAGCAGTTAACCTTCCCCATCTCAATGAAATTTAGCTCAAGTATTTCTCATTTATCTCCCCCTCATTGGCAACTACTATGCCTCCATTGTCTAGATTCAACCAATTGATTGCCTCTTGACCTTCCACATACACATGGAAGAAAATAAGTCCAGGATTGGCACTCCCCTAGTATTGTGCCATTGGCATGGGCTTATACAGTTATTGACAAGAATCCATATGGTTACTAGTCTTACCATATATGAAGAATAGCTTTACCATTTACATAAGCCAACATAGTTTCATGGCTTACCACAATTGAAGCATATGTAATTCCTATATCTAGTATCCATAGTAGGTCAATGCACATAATTCAAATTCCACACGAGTTCATGAGGATTGACTGACAGAGCTTTATCATTAACCTGGTAAAAGAACATTTCATGATCCCTATATTTTTGCGTGTTAAATAACAATACCAAGGATTATTTAATTGTGTATTAAGTGCTACAGATTATTCTCCCTAAAAAGGAACTACAAGCCAAATGCAGCAAAACAGAAGTTTCTGGGGGTGGATTATTCGATTATCCTCCCCTGCCTCGATCAGCAAAGGGAGCCAAGGCGCGTCATGCAGTATGGGGGCGGAGGATTCCCCGAATTCTCCGACCAGGGCCGGAGATTTTGCCCTGGTCGGATAATCTGCCCCTCTAGGGGGGGGGGGGGGATAATGCGCCCCCAGGGAATTTTCACAAAGGAGCTGAGGCGCGTCACGTGGTATGGGGGCGGACTTTTGGCCCGAATATTCCGTTCCGGGCCAGATGTCCGCCCCAAGTTTGTTCCAATGACAGCTTTTCAAGAGGGGTTACATATATCCATTTGATCCTCATTCTGGACTCTCTTGGATCCAACGAAAAATCTCAAAGAATTTCCACGAGATCGCCAATTTCAACCACCCGAAGGCTTTGATCTTTGGAGAATCGAAGGAGGAGGCCTTGATCTACAATAACACCAATCAAGATCTTCATTTACCCTCCATTCACTTGGGGGCCTTTTGATTTAGAGTTTCTTATGAATTTCTAGATCTTGGTTTTGTTATTTGATACTTGTTTATTGTGGCAGCTTGTTGTTATCTTGAGAGCCTCCAATTCGGTTGTGGATGTGTGTCCTGCTAGTGTTGTAAAGGCACCGGTTCCTTCCTCAAAGGGTACCATATAGTGGAAAGGTGGATCATGCCAGTTGTGGTGAGATCCAACGGAGAACAGGGTAAGGCCTATTGTGGCGTGGTGGTCTTAGTACGGCCCACCCCTCCAACACATATATACTTCCCTTAACAAGGAAGGAAATGCGGAATAAATTTTGTGTCTCTGCGTGCTCCACTATGGTTACCTCGTTCCTCTCACTGCCTTTACTCGCTTAGTAGCTAGGTTGGAATATAGGGAAATTCACCTTAGTTGCATATCTAGAGAATTTACCTTTGTGTCAAGCCTAAAATTGAAAAACAATTGAAATTTGGAGTATCACCTATTCACCCCCTCTAGGTGCCCATACGATCCATTTAACTTGGTTCAGCACATCGGAACTTGCAGTATTCTGGACCTTTTTCTTGTTTTTGTGCACTGCTTGTTGCTAATGAGAATTCTTGTATTCCAATTTCCAAGTACTATTCTGGTTGGTAGCTCCTTGATGCATAGCCATACTGAACTTCCTAGGCCCTAACATCACCAACATATGGTTCTGTAACATTGGAGGTTGTGCAAAGTATGGAGGCCATTACTCCACTAGATAATTGTTCTAAATCTCTGGCTTCATCATCGGGAACATAACTTGCCCTAGATTACCCCGCAATTGCTGCATTGGACCTTGTGTGAAGTTCCCAAGCATTGGTGTCCTCTACAGTAGCAACGTGGAGTCACCTTGCGTACTTACCTACGGTGGCTGTTTTGCTCAACCTCCAAAGCCACCTCCATGCCGGCCGCACCCCACCCCATAGCTACTACTTCCTCGACCTCCTCCTGCCATCTTCACGATCTACAGAAAAGGTTGCTCACCCAATCCATGCTCCCCACCAGTCCTCGGAGAAACTAAATCTCTGAGGGATAGGCAAACAGCCACCACTAGTAGGATAGCAATCCTCCAGCGTGAACGACCTTACTTCAAATAAATCTATCCTGATCACCCACACGAGAAGTCCTGTGGATGAAACCCATGGCTTGTATCTGGGCACTAGTATAAGTTTCTCAATGCACCAAGGGAAGACGTACTCCGTGAAGTCTTGACCTCCATCACCCCCCTCAAATATGCACCATGGATATTGATTGGTGTCACATATCCATGGTTGAGCGTAAAAGCGATGGCGTGTCGCTGGCCGGTGGGCTATCTCACCAATTTCTGATATCCCGTCTTCATTCTCTATCTCCGATCTGCTTCTGCGACATCGGTCCCCCACATCTCGTCGGAGAAGGCCGATGCTTGCGAAGGAACTCTTCTCGACCTCTCACCTCATGGCCCTCCTGGGTCACACCTCTGTCATCTCCTCGCATATCTCCTCTGAGTACTCCGACAAGGAGTGTGGTGGGTAGGGGCACAATTTCAGTGAGTCGAAGTGGTGACGAGATCATCGCAGAGCGGTCACGCATGAGAGCGCTATTGCGAGAGCTCATCTCCCTCCTTTCGCCACCTTTTTTTAGAGAGCGGCAAGTCGTAACAGGGTGACAAACATATGCATGGACATCATAGTTGATGGCTTTTTGATTGATGTGTGATGCATGATAAAGGTGTCGGAGGTCGTGTTCCTTGGAGTGCAGATCGACGGGGGCAATGCGCGACCAGTGTACGGGAACAATGTGGAGAATGTGTCGCTGAACTAAAAGCATATTGTCCGGTTCACAAAGGGAAACATCCACTTATTGTAGATAATCTCAGTGCCCGATGTGTAGTTGGCTGGTAGATGACCGAGTTGGTGTATAGTTTGGCTACTTAATGAGTGGAACTCTTGCTTATAAATAGGGGATTATTTTTTGTCGCAAAACATGAAGGGAAATCAAGTTATGTTTCAAGGTAGACACTTGTGTCGAATGTCTAGCGTAAGACCTGTTAGTTGGAATGAGATGCACCGGGAATTCGAGTTGAGAAGTGACAGAGAGTATAGTGGCTAGTCTATAGTACCCGATTGGTTATCATGTCCACCAAAAAGTCCCACTCCCTCTATGACGCCTTGAGTCCCGCAGCTGGATTTTAAGCATGCACTCTGAAGTCAATTTCAGTTTAGGCCGAGGATGATATTTGGTAGCATCCAAGAAAATACTTGATGCATCTTGATGCCAATATGGCGAAGTCCAACAAGATGTGTGCCAAGGCCTCTAACCCTACACCAAGTTGAAAAAGGATTCACCATGGAACCGATAATCAAGTGCCTCCTTTTCGAAGTGATCAATCTAAAACTTAAGTTGGAGAAAATATTAAACTATTTGTTGAAATTTTGTGTCTATCTTTTTTTGAAGTTCTAACTAAAAAATGTGTGCTTCCAATGTTTCCTATCAACAAGTAGAAGTAAACGAATGAGTACGTCTCCCGTTTCAAAATATAGGGCCGCTTGACTTAACAAAATATTATCATTTAATATGTCCTTGTAATAGTTTATAGACACACTACAAGTAAAAATCATAGCCAAAGTTATATGTTGAAGACCAGAAGAAAAATCAAACGTGCCTTGCTGTTAGGACAGAGGAAGTAATGTATTGGTTTTTGTTATATGCAATCGTCCCATTTATATCTTTATCGAAAAAATTGTCCCATTTATATAATCCCAATCATATTTATTCCTCATATTGCCATCATCCATGGAAAGCTTCCTTCTACGAATGCTATGCATGTGTATTGTCGTAGTATGAAAGTTGTACTTCGGTTCATGAATGTGTGAACCATCAATTTAGTGTGAGTACATTGCCCTGCTCCCCAAATCTGGGGATGTCGTCACTGCGGATGGCTTTCGGCCCATCTCCCTCCAGAACTATGTTGTCAAGATGCTCACAAAAATCCTGACTTCGCGTCTCCAGCGGTTCATTGAGGAGCTGGTGGCGTATGAGCAGACAGGCTTCATCCGGGGGCGCTGCATCACCGACGGGTTTCTCTATGCCGCTGACTTGGTCCAGTGCTATCGCCTTCGGGGGGTTCCTGCGGTTGCCCTTAAGCTTGACTTCAGGAAGGCCTTTGACTCAGTGAATTGGGATGCCCTCGATGCGATCCTCCGTGCGCGTGGATTCGGTGACCGGTGGCGTACCTGAATCCGGATCCTCCTGGAAACCAGCAAAGCTGCTGTGCTTCTCAATGGGGTTCCAGGACGTTGGATCAACTGCAGGAATGGGCTGCGCCAGGGGGACCCCCTCTCGCCATATTTATTCCTGATAGTTGCCGACCTCCTGCGACAGATGATCCTGAAGGACAATGACGAACATCGGCTCCTCCACACCCTGGCGGACAATCTCCCTTGCCCCGTGGTACAATATGCTGATGACACGTTGCTCTTGGTTCGCGCTGATCCCGGTCAGCTCTGTCGCTTGCGAGACATACTTCGGGAGTTCTCGGACGCGACAGGGCTCGCCATCAACTATCACAAGAGTGCATTCGTGCCCATCGGCGTGCCTGCTGCGGATGCCGCGCGTCTGTCTGCCATCTTGGGTTGCCCCGTCTCGTCGTTCCCGCAGACATACCTTGGGCTCCCGCTCTCGGATCGCAAGCTACCTGCCTCTGCCCTGGATTACCTTGCTGGGAAAATTGAGCGATGTATCCCTCCCTGGCAGATCCGCCCCACCTCCCTTGGTGCTAGGCTGACGATCTCTACATCTGTTCTGTCGGCTCTCCCCGCTTATGCGATGTCAGTGGCTCAACTTTCTAAGGGGACAATCGCGAATATGGATCGCCCCCGGCGTGGCATGTTGTGGAGTGCCATGATGTCCTGCTCGGGGGGTTCATGCCAGGTGTCATGGGAGGTGGTTTGTCGGCTCCGCTCGGAGGGTGGGCTAGGTATTGTCGACCTTGCTCTTCATAACACGTGCCTCCTGCTCAAGAAACTTCACGTCGTCCTCTCCGGGCAGCGCATCCCGTGGGCCGACTAGGTCCGTGCGAACTACATGTGCGCATGCCCTGCCCCCGCGACCCCCACTTGGCAGGTCTTCTCGTCGCTACTACCCCTATATCGGGCGATCACTTCTGTGCGCGTGGGGCACGGCCGTTCCGTCGATCTCTGGAGGGACAACTGGACCTCGCTTGGTGCACTCTCGACTGCCCTGCCTGCGGCATACTCCCATATGATCCGCGCTGCTGGCTCTGTGTCCGACGCACTTGTGGATCGGGCCCTTGTGCTCCGTACGCACAACAGGGTGACCGACCATGCTGGGGTGGAGCTTCGGGTGCTTCACGGTGCTCTGGATCGCCTCCTCGAGCGCTCCTCAACTGCAGATGACGAGCGATCTCTAGCGTGGGGTGATGCCCATCAGTTCGGTATCGGGGCCGTATACAGAATGTTGAAGAGCTCCGGCTGTGGCCCTCCTCTCCACGACCTAAATTGGGCCGGATACGCGCCACTCAAGGTCAAGGTGTTCGTCTGGATCCTCCGCCACGGCAATACCCGCACGCGTGCCTTCCTGCGACACATTGGGTGCTTGGATACTGACGTGTGTCCCTTCTGCCCGCGCCAACCAGAGACTTTTGGCCACCTATTCTTCACCTGCTCCCGCCTGCGGCTGTTCTGGCGGCGCGCGCTTGGGCCCTGTCGATGCGCCCTGCCCAACTCCACCGAAGCGGCCTGGGACTCGCTACAAGCAAGCAACCCCTCCTGGGGAGTACCACTGTGGAGCACCATCGCCTCGTGCCTCTTCTGGGTGATTTGGAAAACCAGGAACCGGATGGTCTTTGACGCCGTCCGTCTCCCCCTCCCGGCGATCCTCGAGCAAGTCGTTGAACATCTGCGGCTATGGCGGGCTTGGGTTCCTTCGCGTGCTAATTTCGAGAGTGTAGAGCAGTGGTGCGCGGCACTGTTGTAATCCCTTTGAGCTGACGCTCCTCCCCTGATCTGTAAAAGTCTAATGGGCACTTTATTTCGCCCTCTTCAATGAAAATTACAGGTGGGCAGTTCGCCCCCCGTTGCGCCGTTCAAAAAAATTTAGTGTGAGTAAAGCTCATGCACTATATGTAGTTGTCTTGCTGACGACCGAGTATACTAGTTCGGTTACGAAATGGCGTACTCCCAACTCTTGCTTATAAATACATAGTGGTTTCTTTTGTATCACAAAACAAGAATGAAAACAAAGATCTATTTCACATGTAGAAACTTATGCCGATGGCTGGTGTAACATCTATTAATCGAAATGAGATGCATCAGGAGTTTAAGTTGAGGTTATAGAAACCATGAAAGCTGATCAACTCCATCCCTTTGGTTGCTTTCTCTATTCCTGCTCCCTACCAGTCCATGGAGAAAACTAAATCTCCGAGGGATAGGAAAATAGCCACCGCCAGCAGGGTAGCAATTCTCCAGCGTGAACTACCTTGCTTCGAATAGATCTCTCATCACCCACACCAGAAGCCCTGTGGATGAAACCTTGGATCGGGCTTTAGCTGGATTCCATGGCTAGTATTTTGACATTGGTATAACATGACGTGGTTCCGATAATCGAGTGCCTCCTTCTCAAAGTGAACAATCTACAACTTAAGTTGAACACATTATTAAACCATTTATTTGAAATTTTGTGGGGCTTTGATTTTGAAGTTCTAACTAAAACATGTGTGCTTCCAATGTTTCCTATCAACAAGTTTAGAAGTAAACGAATGAGTACATCTCCCGTTTCAAAATGTAGGGCGCGCTTGATTTTACAAAACATCATCGTTTAATATGCCCTTACAATAAATTTATAGACATACTATAAGTAAAAAAATCATAGTCAGAGTTATACGTTGAAGATCAGAAAAAATCAAGCGTGCCTTACTGGGATGTAATGTATTGGGTTTTGTTTTACTTTTTTATAATGCAATCCTCCAATTTATATATTTATAAAAATTACCCCATTTATATAAATCCTATCCATACTTATTCCTCATATTGCCATCATCCATGGAAAAGCGACCTTCGACTAATGCTATGCATGTGTATTGTAGTACTATGAAAGCTGTACTTCGGTTCATGAATGTATGAACCATCAATTTATTGCGAATTTGCGAGTAAATCTCATGCACTATGTGTAGTTCGTTACTTAATGATGTATTTCCAACTCTTTCTTATAGATAGTGCTTCCTTTCTTTTGTGTCGCAAAACAAGAATAAAAACCAAGATCTGTTTCACATGTAGAAATTTATGCCGATGACTGGTGTAAGACCTATTAATCGGAATGAGATGCACCGGGAGTCTAAGTTGAGGTTACAGAAACCAGGAAGGCTGAGCAACACCAACCCTCTGGTCACCATGCACACCACAACCAGGGACATTGCCCCATAAATAACAACTCGATGTAGTTTGCAGTACCAGAGCAACTCAAACCCGCAGCTTACCACCGGTTGCAAGCTTTATGGGTGCAGATATGTTTGTGCAAAACGTTTAGGGCTTGTTTGGTTAGCTGGGGTTGGAAGTCGATTTGGAAGGGATTAAAGTGGATAAAATCCCATAAAAGTCAAAATTCTCCGAAATTCACTCTAATACTCTCCAATCCCTCTAGTAAGGCGATTTACCGAACAAAGCTTTACTGGTAGAATTCCAGTTTTGATGATGGGCGTGTTGTCAACGCCTCGTTGGGAGACCCCAAGAGCAAGGTGTGATGAGCACAACAACAAGTTTTCTCTCAGTAAGAAACCGAGGTTATCGAACCAGTAGGAGGCAGGAAACGACTCAAAGGTGTTTCTAGCAACTTGGAGACCTACACAACACAAACTCAAGACTTTGCCCCAACAAACAACGAGTTTGTCAATCTCACCGGTTTGCTGTAATAAAGGATTAAATGTATGGTGTGGAAGGTAATAGTGGTTTGAAACAAGTAAACAGTAACAGTGGAAGATGTATCAATGATAAAGATTGGACCGAGGTCCATAGTTCACTAGAGGTGTTATCCTTAGATAAACAAACATGGCATACTGGGTAAACAAATTATAGCAGGGCAATTGACAGGACTGAGCAAGGCATAACAATGCAATACTAGACATTCATGATCCTATGAGATTCGATTGGGCAATACAACAAGATACATAGACCTCCATCCAACTGCATCTGACTAGAAATCCACCTTCGGGTTATCATCCGAACCACCTCTAGTATTAAGTTGCAAGAAACAGATAACTACTTTAAGCAAAGTGTGTAAGGTAAACAATCCACTTGTTCCATGAACAAGAGACCGTTGTTTTCTTCCTAGTGGCAACAACACATCTACAACCTTAGATATTTCTGTCACTTCCCTTAGATTAAATAGAGGCATGAACCCACTATCGAGCATAAATACCCCCTCTTGGAGTCACTAACATCTACTTGGCCAAGATAGCTACTAGAAACGGAGAGCATGCAAGATCTCAAACAACACAAACATGATAGAATCATTAAGACAAAATCATTAATCAATCTGACATAGTAATCTCAATATCCATCGAATCCCCGCAAACACAACATACATGTTTACAAATAGATGAGATCTTGATCATGAACAGAGCTCACAAGATCTAAACATGATAGCACAAAGGAGGAGATACAACCATCTAGCTACTACATGGACCCGTAGTCCAAGGTGGAACTACTCACACTTCATACCGGAGGCTAGCATGATAAAGAAGAAGGCCTCCGGGATGATCTCCCCTCCGGCAGGGTGCCGGGAAGAGGTTCAGATCCCCCGATCTAGGGACGATGGTGGCGGCGGCTACAAACGATTTCGTGAAATATTGATCGGGTCCTTAGAGTTTAGGCATCGGGGGGGGGGGGGGGGGGGGGGTCTTTATAGGTGGCACCAACCCTCTGGTCACCATGCACACCACAACCAGGGACATTGCCTCATAAATAACAACTCTATGTAGTTTGCAGTACCAGAACAACTCGAACCCGCAGCTTACCACCGGTTGCAAGCTTTATGGGTGCAGATATGTTTGTGCAAAACGTTTAGGGCTTGTTTGGTTAGCTGGGGTTGGAAGTCGATTTGGAAGGGATTAAAGTGGATAAAATCCCATATAAGTCAAAATTCTACGAAATTCACTCTAATACTCTCCAATCCCTCTAGTAAGGCGATTTACCGAACAAAGATTTACTGGTAGAATTCCACTTTTGATGATGGGCATGTTGTCAACGCCTCGTTGGGAGACCCCAAGAGCAAGGTGTGATGAGCACAACAACAAGTTTTCTCTCAGTAAGAAACCGAGGTGATCGAACCAGTAGGAGGAAGGAAACGACTCAAAGGTGTTGCTAGCAACTTGGAGACCTACACAACAAAAACTCAAGACTTTGCCCCAACAAACAATGAGTTTGTCAATCTCACCGGTTTGCTGTAACAAAGGATTAACTGTATGGTGTGGAAGGTAATAGTGGTTTGCAACAAGTAAACAGTAACAGTGGAAGATGTATCAATGGTAAAGATTGGACCGAGGTCCATAGTTCACTAGAGGTGTTATCCTTAGATAAACAAACATGGCATACTGGGTAAACAAATTACAGCAGTGCAATTGACAGGACTGAGCAAGGCATAACAATGCAATACTAGACATTCATGATCCTATGAGATTCGATTGGGCAATACAACAAGATAAATAGACCGCCATCCAACTGCATCTATGACTAGAAATCCACCTTCGGGTTATCATCCGAACTGCCTCTAGTATTAAGTTGCAAGCAACAGATAACTACTTTAAGCAAAGTGTGTAAGGTAAACAATCCACTTGTTCCATGAACAAGAGACCATTGTTTTCTCCCTAGTGGCCACAACACATCTACAACCTTAGATGTTTCTGTCACTTCTCTTAGATTAAATAGAGGCATGGACCCACTATCGAGCATAAATACCCCCTCTTGGAGTCACTAGCATCTACTTGGCCAATATAGCTACTAGAAACGGAGAGCATGCAAGATCTCAAACAACACAGACATGATAGAATCAATAAGACAAAATCATTAATCAACTGACATAGTAATCTCAATATCCATCGAATCCCCGCAAACACAACATGCATGATTACAAATAGATGAGATCTTGATCATGAACAGAGCTCACAAGATCTAAACATGATAGCACAAAGGAGGAGATACAACCATCTAGCTAATACATGGACCCGTAGTCCAAGGTGGAACTACTCATGCTTCATATCGGAGGCTGGCATGATGAAGAAGGCCTCCAGGATGATCTCCCCTCCGGCAGGGTGCCGGGTAGAGGTTCAGATCCCCCGATCTAGGGAAGATGGTGGCGGTGGCTACAGACGGTTTCGTGGAATATTGATCGGGTCCTTAGGGTTTAGCCTTCGGGGGGGAGGGGGGTCTTTATAGGCGAAGAGGCAAGGCAAGGGGGCCGGCAGGGCGGCTGCACCCACCAGGCGTGGGCCCACCTTACCCGCGCGGCCAGGGGTGTGTCCCCCTGGTGCCCCTACTCCGTCTTGTATTCAGGCTTCATGTGCCCCACGGTAAAATATTGACTTTTGCTTTTGTCCCGTCTAGTTCTAAGAATATTGATTTTCTGCCTTTCTGGAACCAAAAACAGAAGAAAACAGGCAACTGGCACTGTGGCATCTTGTTAATAGGTTAGTACAAGAATACATATAAAAACACCTCAAAGTGTAGACAAAGTAAAGCAAAGTAGATACTAAACAAGCATGGAACATCAAAAATTATAGATACATTTCCAACGTATCAATCATCCCCAAGCTTAACTCCTGCTCGTCCTTGAGTAGGTAAGTGATAAAAATAATAATTTTTGAGGTGACATGCACCATCAAAATCAAGATCAAACCATTTGCAAGCATTGAAATCTGGGATCAAAGAACTCTAAACATGAGCATGAAAGATGGAGTTCTAACAATAAGACAAAGTAACTATGCATGCAACATGAAAGGCTATAAACAAAGATCATGAATAACATGCATTAAAAAATGTTTGTTTGTTTCACATATAGAAAACATGGCATAGTGTCATTCAGCTTGTCCCTCATGGAGTAGAAAATAGATGCATATGACACCTTCAAAGTGCATGAGAGTGACTAGATACGAATAGCACAAGAATAAGTAATATCAACAATATGCATCAATCAATAAGTTTTGGGACAATGCACATAGAACTAAGAATGGCAAATATGCTCTCTTAACTGGTGCCTAAAGGATAGAACATGGAAGACTCAATATGCTGGTGGAAGAAAGGTCCTTCATAAAGGGAAGCAGGGATTTCAAGTCTCATAAAGAGCTTCCAAAAATTATGGTACTTGTTAGCTTTCAGCTCTCATTGCCCCTATCATAAGCATCTTGAAGTGATTAAGGTTAAAGTGAACAAACTATGCAGTATATGCTTGACAAAGTATAAGTTGGTAATCTCATGTCCCTTGAATACGAGGGCCGCTCCTCATGCTACTCAACTTTAGTCACCTGTAAGTTCTTGTCATAGTAAGTACATGTGTATCATAGAGAACCGCCAACGGGGTACCCCTTGCACATGATACAGGAGCTATCCCATAATCAAAATGACAAGGCAAGTAGACAATGAGCATCTCATCAATCTTCTTATTTACCATGGGAATATGGTGCTTTTTTCTCTCTTTTCTCTTTTCAATATGTCTCTTTTTTTTATAAGAAGAAAGCTTCATAGATGTCATTATGGTGATGCTGCAAGTTTCCACCATGATTAGGCATGGCTTAGGCTAGCGACCCAGATGTTTCTCTAACACACAAACATAACTCCATGGACTTACAAGCTCCCCTTTTATTACACACTGGCGACATCCATAGACAAAAGAGCATGATATCAACTATGTACAAAGTACAAGTGTAATGTTGAAAGCGTTCCCCGTGACAACACGGTTCTGCTAATTCCGACGTATAAGTGCAAGCATATACAACATATATGACACAATGGTTCAAGTTTATTAGGGGCAAGAAAAATAAAGTGTGCCATCAAGTTTGTCAGAGGTTTAATCACTAAGTTTTCACATAACAAAATACTTTTTAATTGGAAGATATATGAAAAAAAGAATATACCTGGAATGGTGTAACACACCATGCATAGGAATTTATAGTGGACACTTTGAAATAACTTGGTTTCTTGGGAGTTGGATGCATGAGTAAAACTTACTCAATACAAGTGGAGGCTAGCAAAAGACTAGGAGCAACCAACTAAGAGAGCAATAATGGCCATAATCATGCAGAGCGACAAAATATTACTAATCAAAGCATACAGTGGTACTACAAGTCAAGTAATAAATGATCATAGAGGCCATGGTGACTTGTTCATAGTCATAACATGGTGTGAGCATGTGCTAAGTCAACCCAAACAAAACATCAAAGGAGAATACCACAATACTATGCTCTTGTATGCTAAAACAACGCATGATTCTTTCAAGGCACACTAAGCAATACCAATTGTTTGGAAAAATTCATGATACAACAATAATCACTAAGCATAAGGTCAAAACAACACCTAGCATGACATGCTAAAGTCTAAGTCACAGTCAAAGCAAGCTCCTCTTGTACTACTCAAGCAAGAACTTTCTACTCCTCTCCAACACCAATCAACTTATTTGAAACAACACAACGAGAATAGGGGTCCAAAATACTTTATTCAAACAAGCTAAGCAAACCAAACGAAAACTAAGACGCTCTAAGAATAGCACAATAGTGCGTGAAACAATAAAAACGAAGTGTCTAGAAAGACCTGAGCTTTTTATTGATGAAGAAGGGGATGCCTTAGGCATACCCAAGCTTTAACGCTTGTACCTCTTGGGTATTTCTTGGGGCGACATGGGGTGGCATCCCCAAGATTGAGCTTTTGTCCATTCTTCATCTCATTACATCATTCTCTCTCTACACCTAAATTTTTTCCTTCATACAAAACTTCACACAATCTTCATTAGCAACATTAGTGTATTTAAAAGGTAATAGACCTTTGGGTTTAGCTTTATAACAACAAAGTTTTCACTAAAAACACAAGATACTGTAGAAATTCCCTAAAAAAGATCAATTTCCCAAAAAGATCCCAAAAAGGAATCAATAAGAAGCAAATGCAAATAATGGCAGAAATCTGTCAAAACAGACCAGCAGGTAGAAACTGATTTTTTAGAAGACCTTATGTTGCTCAAATCAAAAAGTGTCCAACTAACGAAAGTTATATAACATACTGGGGGATTTATTCGCAAAATTTAAGATCAATCCAATTTACAGAGATTCCTCATGAATTTTTACGGTGGAGCACAAAAATCTGTTTCGGGACAACAACTCCCCAAATCTTACTTCCCTCTTGGCACAAAAAACAAACAAAAAGGATAAGGAGAGGTCATTACTGAAGTAATAATTTCCAAGAATCAATAAAACTCTTGGGTTATCTTCCAACAAGTACCTTTCTTTAACGCCTTTAAGTTAGGCACAAGAAGCAAGAATCAATTGTTTTCAAATGAAGAAGCATTAACATCAAACCTTGCTTTCAAAGGAGGAGCAAAAAGCAACTTCTCTCTCCTCATCGGGAAGTGTTCAATACCATTATTGAATGGAAATTGATATTTAATGGTGCCTTCTTTCATATCAATAATTACACCAACAATTCTAAGAAATGGTCTTCCCAAAGTAATAGAACAAGAAGCATTGTATTCAACATCCAAGACATAGAAATCTACAGGGACATAAGCATTATTAACCATAATAAGAACATCATTAACACTCCCCATGAGTTTTTTTAGCATTATCATTAAGTGGGACATCCAAATAACAATCTTCCAAAGGTGGCAAATCAAGCATTTCATAAATCTTTCTAGGCATAATAGAGACACTAGAACCAAGGTCACATGAAGCTTTGAGATCAAAGTCATTCACTTGCATATTAATAATGGGTTCCCAACTATCTTCTACTTTCCTAGGAATATAGGCTTTGTGTTTCAACTTCTCTTCCTTAATTTTAATAAGAGCATCTGTAATGTGTTTGGTGAAAGCTACATTCATATCACTAGCATCAGGACTTCTAGCAAGCTTTTGTAGGAACATAATCACTTCCGAAATATTGCAACCATCAAGATCAAAATCAAACTTAGCATAACTAGTAGTAGACTCATTGGGCTTAAGCATTGTGGTAGGAGGGATAGGGACTTCTTGTGGTTTAGTGTCATCCATATTGGTGGTGGTGATAGTGCACATACTATTGTTTCTAGCAATTTCAGCTTCTCTTTCCCACTTAGCATGAAGTTGGGCTAACAGTCTAACATTTTCATCAATAGTAACTTGTATGGCATGAGTAGTAGCAAAGGTACTTTCCAAGGTTTCAGGTTTAGCAGCCATTTTATTAATCAAAGAGGACTGTGATTCAGACAAAGAGGAAATATTTTTCTCAGCACTCAAATTTTTTGATTGTAAACTAGGAATTTCTCTATTCAAATTCTCAAGCTGATGACTAATATTTTTCAAGACAGCGTATTGTTCTTCCATAGTTTTAGTGAATATCTTGTTTTGCTCATATTGCATTTGCATAAATTTTTTAGTGGATCTTTCAACTTCTAGAATCCTATCTTCACTAGGCATTCCAGATCTACCATGATAAGTATTGCCATTATTAGGAGGATAAGGCCTATAGTTATTACCATAAGCATTGTTGCCAAAATTATTATTTCTAATGAAGTTCACATCAACTTGCTCTTTTTGAGCAACCAAAGAGGCTAAGGGAACATTATTAGGATCTAAAGGAGCTTTTCCATTAACAAGCATAGCCATGATAACATCAATCTTATCACTCAAATAGGAGGTTTCTTCAACAGAATTTACCTTCTTACCATGTGGAGCTCTCTCAGTATGCCATTCATAATAATTAATCATCATATTATCTTTGTTGTAGCACCCAAGGTGATGGTCATAAAGGTACCTCCAGCAGCTGAATCCAACAGGTTTCTTGAAGAGAAGTTCAAACCTGCATAAAAAGTCTGGATAATCATCCAAGCAGTAAGTCCATGAGTGGGACAATTCTTAACCAAAGATTTCATTCATTCCCAAGCTTGAGCAACATGTTCATTATCAAGTTGTTTAAATTTCATAATATCACTTCTCATAGATATAATCTTAGCAGGAGGGTAGTACTTTCCAATAAAAACATCTTTGCACTTAATTCAAGAATCAATACTATTTCTAGGCAAGGATAGCAACCATTCTTTAGCTTTTCCTCTCAAGGAGAAAGGAAACACCTTGAGCTTAATAATATCTCCATCTACATCCTTATACTTTTGCATCTTACAAAGTTCAACAAAGGTATTGACGTGGGCAACAACATCATTAGAACTAGCACCAGAAAATTGCTCTATCATCACAAGATTCAACAAAGCAGGCTTAATTTCATAAAAGGTAGCATCAGGAGCAGGTGGAGCAATAGGAGTACTTAGGAAATCATTGTTGTTTGTGCTAGTGAAGTCACACAACTTGGTGTTCTCAGCAGAGTTCATTTTGGCAAAAGTGGAGAAAGCCAATAGCAACAACAACTAGAGCAGGAGCTAATTTTTTTGTGTTTTTGATAAGGGAGAGCAAACCAAACTAAACTAATTTTGTTGGAGTTTTTGATAAAAAGAGGCAAACAAAACCAAGCAAAACTAAGAAAAACAAAAA
The DNA here is from genome assembly GCA_916181665.1 of Avena sativa. Classification (NCBI taxonomy): domain Eukaryota; kingdom Viridiplantae; phylum Streptophyta; class Magnoliopsida; order Poales; family Poaceae; genus Avena; species Avena sativa. The sequence goes on from OV702294.1 coordinate 98,406,549, forward strand.
CAAAGTAAAAAGAAAGGTTGAGAAGGACTCCCCTTGTGAAGATGTCCTTAGCCTCCCCGGCAATGGCGCCAGAAAAGCTTCATGATGGGCATGTTGTCAATGCCTCATTGGGAGACCCCAAGAGCAAGGTGTGATGAGCACATCAAAAAGTTTTCCCTCAGTAAGAAACCGAGGTTATTGAACCAGTAGGAGGAAGGAAACGACTCAAAGGTGTTGCTAGAAACTTGGAGACCTGCACAACACAAACTCAAGACTTTGCCCCAACGAACAGTGAGGTTGTCAATCTCACCGGTTTGCTGTCACAAAGGATTAACTGTATGGTGTGGAAGGTAATAGTGGTTTGCAACAAGTAAACAGCAACAATAGAAGATGTATCAATGGTAAACATTGGACCGGGGTCCATAGTTCACTAGAGGTGTTCTCCTTAGATAAACAAATATGGCATGCTGGGTAAACAAATTACAGCAGGGCAATTGACAGGACTGAGCAAGGCATAACAATGCAATACTAGACATTCATAATCCTATGAGATTCGATTGGGCAATACAACAAGATACATAGAACGCCATCTAACTGCATCTATGACTAGAAATCCACCTTCAGGTTATCATCCGAACCCCCTCCAGTATTAAGTTGCAAGCAACAAATAACTGCTTTAAGCAAAGTGTGTAAGGTAAACAATCCACTTGTTCCATGAACAAGAGACCGTTGTTTTCTCCCTAGTGGCAATAGCACATCTACAACCTTAAAGATTTATGTCACTTCCCTTAGATTAAATAGAGGCATGAACCCACTATCGAGCATAAATACCCCCTCTTGGAGTCACTAGCATCTACTTGGCCAAGATAGCTACTAGAAATGGAGAGCATGCAAGAGCTCAAACAACACAGACATGATAGAATCAATAAGACAAAACCATTAATCACTCTGATATAGTAATCTTAATATCCATCGGATCCCTGCAAACACAACTTGCATGATTACAAATATATGAGATCTTGATCATGAATGGAGCTCACACGATCTAAACATGATATCACGAAGGAGGAGATATAACCATCTAGCTATTACATGGACACGTAGTCCAAGGTGGAACTACTCACGCTTCATACCAGAGGCTGGTATGATGAAGAATAAGGCCTCCGGTATGATCTCCCCTCTGGCAAGGTACCAAGAACAGCATAAGATCCCCCTGATCTAGGGACGATGGTGGCGGCGGCTACAGACGATTTCGTGGAATATTGACCGGGTCCTTAGGGTTTAGGCATCGGGAGGTCTTTATAGGCGAACAGGCGAGGCAGGGGGTCGCCAAGGCGGCTGCACCTCCTAGGTGTTGGGCCACGTAGAGATAAAACAAAATTTTCACTCTAACGTGGTGATCCCAAGATCCAGCTGAGGTAGAAGGCCACGAGGTTTACCACTAGACGCGCAGTTGCGGATTACTGATGAAGCGCGTCTGTTGATGCAGTGCAGTCCTTTGCGATCCGATCGTCCTGGTGCTGATCGTACAACACCTCTGCTGGTATCCACATGTACAAGGAGGAGAACCGGCGGCGAACTGCTAGGTTCGTTACGACGGTAGGACTGCTATGGAGCTAGGGTTTCCAACACATGGAATGACCTAACCGATCAACGATTCACCTTTCTGGGTTACTGTGCTCCACTATATATAGGGAGTGAACGTGGGCTCCACTCTCGTGGCCCATTCACTAAAGCCCATATAAAACTAGTCACCGCGAGTCCGACTCACTGACTCAGTCCTAATACGGCTTGGGTCCAACCCAACCAGATTTCCTGTTCAGATCCAATCCAAACTTGCTCCTGCTCTTAAGTGTGTGACCCCGCAAGCTCATGGCTACTTGGACACGATTAGACTCCGATCAGTCAGTAGCGGCTCCTAGCAGAACTTGCCGACTCCAAAGTACCAAAAGGTCATGACGACTTGCCTTTCCAATGTGACTTACGTCCGAGTCTCTTTTGCCTCATGATATACCTTGTCAGACTATAGACGAATAATTGTCATCCCTTAAATAGTACGATTCTCTTCTCGATCCGAGATAAGTGTTTCACCCGACTAACTCTTAGTCGATCACCTCGGTTAACACTTAACCAAGTCGTGCATGGCCATGCTTTCCGAATCATATCTTCCAAGAGGGCCCAGAGAATATCTCTCTGAGTTAATGGACAAAATCCCATATTGGTTATTCACATCACGCAGCTTGATTCTCAGTCGACCTGAACTCTGCCTTTATAACTGCCCAGTTACAGATCAACGTTTGACAGAACCTAAGTCGGTGATCCTCAACTCGGACTATGCAACAACCTCAGGTCTAAGGATTACATTGATTGAGATATACAAATGACAACTTGTTCGTTGTACCTCAATATGGGTCAATCCGACTCGCTAAACTCTTTAGCCGAATCTGTGTAAGTCGGAATAGCATCACCATGCCCATGACAAGTGGAACCGAGTCATCAAGACGACTTTCACATTGGTCTAAGTTGTGTGTCTAGCACAACCTCAATGACCAAGGACATTTAGTACAAACAACATGAATGTATAGTTCCACAACCGAATCACATATTCAATGATATACATCAGATGCTCATACAAGGACAACTTAATATCTTTATGAATACAATGGGAAATATCATCATACATGATTGCCTCTAGGGCATATTCCCAACACTAGGCACGAGCCCACCTTGGCCACGTGGCCAGGGGGTGTGGCCCCCTGGTGGCCCTCCTCCGTCTCGTATTCAGGCTTCGTGTTCCCCACGATAAAATATTGACTTTGGCTTTTGTCCCGTCCAATTCCGAGAATATTGATTTTCTGATTTTCTGGAACCAAAAACAGAAGAAAACAGACAACTGGTACTGTGACATCTTGTTAATAGTTTAGTGCCAGAAACATATAAAAACACCTCAAAGTGTAGACAAAGCAAAGCAAAGTAGATACTAAACAAGCATGGCACATCAAAAATTATAGATACGTTTCCGATGTATCAACTTTTCATACGAAAATTCTTCTCACTGAGCCGATGTTAAGTTGACACTTTCTTTGTTCCAAAATAAATGAGTTGGATTTGTCTAGATTCGTATGCAACTTTTAAGGATTTCGTAAAAAATGTGTATACATCTTCTAACGAGGGAACATAGAGAAATTTCACTATGAACCAAGGAAGATTCCACTCATAGTGAGTCACTCAGCCGAGCTTCTCCCATCTGGCCACCCAGCTCTCGCCTCCCCATTCCCATCAGCCAACTCTCGCCTCCATATTGTTTTCTTGTGATAAAACAATATATTCTGCATGATCGGTCCAATTAGAATATTTTTTTTGGAAAAAAGTATATATTAATATCATAGGGATACCAATTACACCCAGTCTTTGCAACAACCCATGCCCTAGCGGCCTTACGGATGCACATAGCCCAAAAAAATAATTACAAAAAAGAAAAGTCCCGCTATAGAGAACTATTCCACACAGCAACGTCACTGACACCACCAGAACAACACTAGTAGACCTCCACTCCAATAACGTCTTCAAGAAGGAAACAGTGTACAAGCACCGTCGTTGCCCGATCAAAGATCATAGGTTTTCACCCTAGAGAAATTCCTCGCTCGCAAAACATTGCCTTTAACAAGGCCATTGTCAGGTCAGACCTTGGATTTTCACCCTGCAAGGTAAGACTGGGAACTCCTCCTTTGTTGACTCTCCCCACAAACAGTCGCTGCTCGGAGTCACATATCACGTAGCCAGTTCGTCGTCGCCACAAAGACTCAAATCACCATCGCTGCCCTCATGTTTCCGCTTTCTTGACATTCTCCACATCGGACTTCACCATGGCTCTTTGAATGGCACTTAGTGGGAACAAATAGTAGAGCTTCGCAAAGCTCCCACTGAAACCAAACGGGCAAAAAAACAAGGTACGCATGACCGAATACCTTCCAATCCAGCAATCTCTAGGCCTGATGCGCCCATGGGAGTTCGTCGGTGGAGCCTTCTGGAACTCGACACTCCAGCCAGATCCACGAGGGAAAGCATCAAGCATATCTTCTTCTTCACGCGGGAGGAACCCTAGGACCGCCTCCATTATTCGGTCCAAAACAACAGTCCCCAAACCGTTGGCGGCTACCGGCAATCGGAACGAGCGGGTCAGCCATTATCCCTCTCGAGCCCATGGCCGAACCTAGGGATTGAGTGGGACTCCAGGATAAGCGTTGCCACAGGGAAGCCGCCACCGTCGCTAGGCCCACACCAGACCCCCTTCTGCTCTTCTGCACCTTCCATCCGAGCCGCCAGCCTGCGTTGTTGGAGCGTTGCCACCCGCAGGCCCAAGGTGCCTACCCCCCCACACGAAGGAGATCGACGAAGGCCACGCAAACCGCTCATCACCTTCAATGACCAAGGCGTGGCTGCCACCACCGACCGGGAAGAGGGCACGGTGGTAGCGGTCGGAGGGAGAGGACCCCGCGGCGGCCTGCTAGGGTTTTGAGGTGGGCGTCCCGGAGTCGCCTCATGCAAGTGACTCGGGGGCGGCGACTCATATGTGTTTTTTCATGCTTCTTTAAGCTACTCTCGAAAATGGAGGGAGGATTTTACTTCCTCGACATCTGCACTAGCTAGGGATGCACACAGCCATTAGGCATGAGTACCAGGATTTTTAAACTTGGTTAAGCACCAAGCCTGGTCCTCAGGATGACCCTGGGGCGGTGGCTCATATGCGTTTTTTCATGCTTCTTTAAGCTACTCTCGAAAATGGAGGGAGGATTTCACTTCGCCGACCTCTGCACTAACTAGGGATGCACACAGCCATTAGGCATGAGTACCAGGATTTTTAAACTTGGTTAAGCACCAAACCTGGTCCTCGGGATAAATTGGATGAGTACTAGGATAGCCTAGTCCTTAAGTATAAATAGGAACCTAAATTTGCATCCGTGAGGATTTGAACCCAGGTGTTGGGTTTATTGATACGTCGGAAACGTATCTATAATTTTTTATGTTGCATGCTTGTTTAGTATCTATTTTGCTTTGCTTTGTCTACACTTTGAGGTGTTTTCATATGTTTTTTGGTACTAACCTATTAACAAGTTGCCACAGTGTCGGTTGCCTATTTTCTCCTGTTTTTGGTTCCAGAAAGGCAGAAAATCAATATTCTCGGAATTGGACGGGACAAATGCCAAAGTTAATATTTTGCCGTGGGAAACACGAAGCTGGAGTACGAGACAGAGGAGACCCACCAGGGGGCCACACCCCTGGCCGCACGGGTGGGCCCACCCCGCTCCTGGGGGGTGCAGCCGCCCTGGTGGCCCCCCAGCCTCGCCTTTTCGCCTATAAGAAGCCCCCGATGCCTAAACCCTAAGTACCCCATCAATATTCCATGAAACCGTCTGTATCCGCCACCACCATCGTCCCTAGATCGAGGGGATCTGAAGCTCTTCCCGGCACCCTGCCGGAGGGGATATCATCCCGGAGGCCTTCTTCTTCATCATGCCAGCCTCCGGTATGAAGCGTGAGTAGTTACACCTTGGACTATGGGTCCATGTAGTAGCTAGATGGTTGTATCTCCTCCTTGTGCTTTCATGTCTAGATCTTGTGAGCTCCATTCATGATCAAGATCTCATCTATTTGTAATCATGCATGTTGTGTTTGCGGGGATATGATGGATATTGAGATTACTATGTCATATTGATTAATGGTTTTGTCTTATTGATTCTATCATGTCTGTGTTGTTTGTGATCTTGCATGCTCTCCGTTGTTAGTAGCTATCTTGGCCAAGTAGTTGCTAGTGACTCCAAGAGGGGGTATTTATGCTCGATAGTGGGTTCATGCCTCTACTTAATCAAGGGAAGTGACAGAAATCTCTACGGTTGTAGATGTGCTGTTGCCACTAGGGAGAAAACAACGGTCTCTTGTTCATGGAACAAGTGGATTGTTTACCGTACACACTTTGCTTAAAGAAGTTGTCTGTTGCTTGCAACTTAATACTAGAGGGGGTTCGGATAATAACCCAAAGGTGGACTTCTAGTCATAGATGCAGTTGTATGGCGGTCTATGTATATTGTTGTATTGCCCAATCTAATCTCATAGGATCGTTTTGTTTAGTATTGCATTGTTATGCCTTGCTCAGTACTGTCAATTGCCCTGCTGTAATATGTTTACCCAGCATGCCATGTTTGTTTATCTAAGGAGAACGCCTCTAGTGAACTATGGACCCCGTTCCAATCTTTACCATTGATAAATCTTCCACTGTTACTGTTTACTTGCTGCAAACCATCATCACCTTCCACACCATACAGTTAATCTTTTGTTACACCAACCGATGAGATTGACAACCTCACTGTTAGTTGGGGCAAAGTATTGAGTGGTGTTGTGCAGGTTTCCACATTGCTTGCAACACCTTTGAGACGTTTCCTTCCTCCTACTGGTTCGATAACCTCGGTTTCTTACTGAGGGAAAACTTGCTGCTGTTCTGCATCATACCTTGCTCTTGGGGTTTCCCAACGGGGCGTCAACACGCACCAAGACTTTCTGGTGCCGTTGTCGGGGACTGAAGAAGACGAAGCTCCCACGTCAACCACGCGCCATCAAAGACTTTCTGGCGCCGTTGCCGAGGAGGCTAAGGACGTCTTTACAAGGGGAGTCCTCCTCAACCTTTCTCTTTACTTTGTTTTTAGTTGGCTTAGTTTCTTTTGCTTGGTTTTGTTTTCCTATTTTTATCAAAAACTCCAAAAAAATTAGTTTAGTTTGGTTTGCTTTCTCTTATCAAAAACACAAAAATTAGTTCCTGCTCTAGCTGCTGCTGTTGTTTTTGGCTTACTCCACTTTTGCCAAAATGAACTCTGCTGAGAACACCAAGTTGTGTGACTTGACTAGCATAAACAACAATGATTTCCTTAGCACTCCTATTGCTCCACCTGGTCCTGATGCTACCTTTTATGAAATTAAGCCTGCTTTGTTGAATCTTGTGATGAGAGAGCAATTTTCTGGTGGTAGTTCTGATGCTGCTGCTGCCCATCTCAATAGCTTTGTTGAACTTTGTGAGATGCAAAAGTATAAGGATGTAGATGAATATATCATTAAGCTCAAGCTGTTTCCTTTCTCCTTGACAGGAAAAGCTAAAGAATGGTTGTTATCCTTGCCTAGAAATAGTATTGATTCTTGGATTAAGTTCAAAGATGCTTTTATTGGAAAGTACTACCCTCCTGCTAAGATTATATCTATGAGAAGTGATATTATGAAATTTAAACAACTTGATAATGAACATGTTGCTCAAGCTTGGGAAAGAATGAAATCTTTGGTTAAGAATTGTCCCACTCATGGACTCACTGCTTGGATGATTATCTACACTTTTATGGAGGTTTGAACTTCTCTTGAAGAAACCTGTTGGATTCAGCTGCTGGAGGTACCTTTATGACCTTCACGTTGGGTGCTACAACAAAACTCCTTGATAATATAATGGTTAATTACTCTGAATGGCATACTGAGAGAGCTCCACTTGGTAAGAAGGTAAATTCTATTGAAGAAACCTCCTCTTTGAGTGATAAGATTGACGTTATTATGGATATGCTTGTTAATGGGAAAGCTCCTTTAGATCCAAATAATGTTCCCTTAGCCTCTTTGGTTGCTCAATAAGAGCAAGTTGATGTGAACTTTATTAGAAACAACAATTTCAACAACAATGCCTATAGGAATAATTTTGGTGGTAACAACAATTATAGGCCTTATCCTCGTAATAATGGCAATTCCTATGGAAACTCCTACAACAATGCTAGAAGTGCCCCCTCTGAACTTGAAGTCATGCTCAAAGACTTTATTAGTAAACAAACCATTTTCAACAAGACTGTGGAGGAAAAGATTTTAACTGTTGAGAAAAATATTTCCTCTTTGTTTGTCCTCCTTGATTAATAAAATGGCTGCTAAACCTGAAACCATGGAAATTACCTTTGCTGCTACTCATGCCATATAAGTTACTATTGATGAAAATGTTAGAATGTTAGCCTACTTCATGATAATTGGGAAAGGGAAGCTTAAATTGATAGGAACAATAGTGTGTGCACCATCACCACTAAACGACAAGAAGTCCCTATTCCTCCTCCTACAATGCCTAAGCCTAATGAGTCTACTGCTAGTGATGTTAAGTTTGATTTTGATATAGATGGTTGCAATATTTCTGAAGTGATTCTGTTCCTGCAAAAGCTTGCTAGAAGTCCTGATGCTAGTGATAAGCATGTTGCTTTCACCAAACACATTATAGATGCTCTTGTTAAGATTAAGGAAGAGAAGTTAAAACACAAAGCTTCTATTCCTAGGAAAGTAGAAGATAGTTGGGAACCCATTATTAATATGCAAGTGGATGACTTTGATCTCAAAGCTTCATGTGATCTTGGTTCCAGTGTCTCTATTATGCCTAGGAAGATTTAATAAATGCTTGATTTGCCACCTTTGGAAGATTGTTATTTGGATGTCCCATTCAATGATAATGCTAATAAGAAACTCATGGGGAGTATTATTGATGTTCTAAGGTTAACAATGCTTATGTCCCTATTGATTTCTATGTTTTGGATGTTGAATACAATGCTTCTTGTCCTATTACTTTGGGAAGACCTTTTCTTAGAACTGTTTGTGCCATCATTGATATGAAAGAAGGCATCATTAAATATCAATTTCCATTCAAGAAAGGTATTGAACACTTCCCTATGAGGAGAGAGAAGTTGATTTTTGCTCCTCCTTTGAAATCAAGGTTTGATGTTAATGCTTCTTCATTTGAAAATACTTGATTTCTTGCTTCTTGTGCCTAACTTAAAGGAGGTAAAGAAAAGTACTTGTTGGGAGATAATCCAAGAGTTTCCTTGAGTCTTGAAAGTTATTACTTCAGTAATGACCTCTCCTTATCCTTTTTGTTTGCTTTTTGTGCCAAGAATGATCTCTAATGAGAGGGAAGTAAGATTTGGGGAGTTGCTGTCCCGAAACAGATTTCTGTCCTCCACCATAAAAATTCGTGAGGAGTCTCTGTAAGTCGGATTGAGCTGAAAATTTACGAATAGATCCCCTAGTATGTTATATAACTTTAGTTAGCTCAACACTTTTTTATTTGAGCAACATAAGTTCTTCGAAAAATCGGTTTCTACCTGCTGGTCTGTTTTGACAGATTTCTGCCATTATTTGCATTTGCTTCTTATTGATTCCTTTTTGGGTTCTTTTTGGGGAATTGAGCTTTTTGAAGGAGTTGCTACAGTTTCTTGTGTTTTTAGTGAAGTTTTTTTCCGTTCTAAAACTAAACCCAAGGGTCTATTAGCTTTTGAATACACTAATGTTGCTAATGAAGATTGTGTGAAGTTTTGTATGAAGGAAAAAATTTTAGGTGTGGAGAGAGAATGATGTAATGAGATGAAGAATGGACAAAAGATCAAGCTTGGGGATTCCACCCCAGTGTCACCCCAAGAAATATCCAAGAAGTACAAGCGTCAAAGCTTGGGGATGCCCAAGGCATCCCCTTCTTCATCAATAAAAAGCTGAGGTCTTTCTAGACACTTCGTTTTTATTGTTTCATGCACTGTTGTGTTGTTCTTGGAGCGTCTTAGTTTTTGTTTGCTGTTCTTAGTTTGTTTAGTTTGCTTGAATAAAGTAGTTTGGACCCCCTCTCTCGCTGTGTTGTTTCAAATAATTTGATTGGTGTTGGAAAGGAGTAGAAAGTTCTTGCTTGAGAAGTGCAAGAGGAGCTTGCATTGACCGTGACTTAGACTTTAGCATGTCATGCTAGGTGTTGTTTTGACCTTATGCTTAGTGATTATTGCTATATCATGACTTGTTCCACACAATTGGGATTTCTTAGTGTGCCTTGAAGGAATCATGCGTTGCTTTAGCATATAAAAGCATAGTATTGTGGTATTCTCCTTTGATGCTTTGTTTGGGTTGACTTGGCACATGATCACACCATGTTATGACTATGAACAAGTCACCATGGCCTCTTTGATCATTTAGTCCTTGACCTGTTGTCACATCCCAAGATTTTCCAAATCTTGTAATGTGAAAAATAAATGAATAAAATAAAACTTTGTTTGATTTTCAGGGCCAGAAGAAACTTTTTGAATTCAATTGGAACTTCAAACCAAGTTGGATCAAATAAAATCCTAAAGGGATTTAAAAAGATAAAACACTTATTAAAGGAAAATAAAAATATTTAAAATTACTATTTTTGGATCTTTTAAATAAAAGGATTTGGTTTCCAAAGGAAATAGAAGTTTTATTAATAAAGATTACTTTATAGAGCCAAATTAAACCTTGGCCAAACTTATGAAGTAAAATGCTTTGTTTTGATAAAATAGTAAAGATTTATTTAAATAAAGAAATAAAGATTTAATATCCAAGTTTTATTAATAAAGGTTTTACTATTTCCAAAACATCACAACTTATTTATTTACTTAAAATAAGTTTTCCAAGTACTTGGTATTCTCAAATAAAACCTACTGATTTGGTTTTGAAAATAATTAGATTTCAAAATGGAGTTTAAAATAAAAATCAAATTCTATTTTGATTCATTAAACAAGATCTGTTTATTTAATAAATAATGGACCCTATTATTAAAATTATTATTTTGTTTTGGAAATTTGGTTTATGCTACTAAACAGAACCAATTTCAAAGTTACAAAGTGTGGTGAAAGTTTGAATGGGTTTGAACATTGTTTGGTTGTTTGAATTTCAAAACAGAAATTGGAAATAGAAAAAGAAAAAGGTTTCAGAATAGAAAAAAAATAGAAATGGACTCAGCCCAACCCAGCAGCCCAACAACCCAGCTCCCCTCTCCCGCGACGAAACGTTTTCCACTCACTCCCAGACCCGCAAAGAGACTGACTGGTGGACCCTCCCCTCACTCCCTTTCCTCGCTGACAGCAGGGACCCACACAACCAGCTCACTCCTCTTCTTCCTCGCGACGACCACGCCGGCCGTTTCTGCCAGTGATTCCACGCGTAAATTCACGAGTAATGGTCGCGTTAATATCGCCCCTGACCATGCGTACATAAGCGCCTCTCCTCCCTCTGTCTTTCCCCTCAAACGCCAACCCCTCTTCGCCACCAGGCTGCTCGGAATCAGCTCCAAACCGCTGCTGCTCCGACGAGCTTCCTCCTCCAATTCCGGTCAGTGTCCTGTCACCCCGTGCCTCCTCGACCTAGCTCACACCTTCCCCACCTCTTGACGCATCTGTCCGTGCCCCTCGTTTGACCGCGGGCGTCCCTGAGCGTCGACTCCGACAAAGCTCTGAGCGCCGCCGTCTGTCTTCAACTGCGACGACGACTTCCAGGTAAACCAGACCACCCCTCTCTTCCCCGTGGACATGATAATGACCACCATGCTATCGCGGACCTAATGGTGCTATTCGTTTGACCTAGGGTGCCCCTTATCCTCACCCTCGACGACCTCCAGTACCGCCCGAGACCCAGCTCATCTTCGGCGAGCAATCGCAACTGTCCCCGAGCGCCCCTCGACGGACAAGCCACACGTTGAGAATCAGCATGATGCCACGAACGCGGTGAGCTTACTCCCTCCCTTTTTCGCTTCCTGCCTCGCCAGCGCCGCCGCCATCTGGCCGCTCCGCCGCTCGCTGTTGACCTTGCGCCGCCAGTTCCTGGCTAGTTGATAGGAACCGTTCGATTTAGATCGAAGAGACGAGATAGATTCACTTAACAGCGAAAGGGTACGCGCCCTGCGCCGTGCGATCTACCTAGATCCTGCGGTCCACGTTGCCGATCCGGCCGAACCGGTATCATCCAACCAGAACACGCCACGTGGCCAGGTTTCGTTTTAAAAATAGATTTGAATCTGTTATAGATTCAATTTTCAAACCTTTGTAACTTTTGATCCACACGTCCAAAAATTGCAAATTTGATATCATTGGAATCAGTGGAACAAGCCCTAGCCAACCATGCCTTTGGTTTAGCAAATAGTATCTGTTAGAGTGTTTGTTTTTGCAGAAACTTTTGTATGCTTGTTTAGATTAGAAAAATGATTCAAAAATGTTTTTGAGTTTGAAACCTTGGCAAATTGGTTAGTTGTGAACTTACTGACCCTAGGAACCAACCCATGGTTTTGAAAATGGATTTGATAAAGTTTAGGATGGATTAATTGATTTAGTCCATTTCTAGTCAAATAAAAATAATGGTTTTATTATGAAAATGGTTTTGGAGTAAAAACTTTGGGAAAATGTTTTGGATCAAACCTACTAACCCTAAACACCAAGTTTTGAGAAACAACAACTTATTTGGTGAACCACTTAAAGTTGTTGCTTGATAAAAATATTTTCTCACCACATAAAATGATGAATGGATTTGAAAATGGTTTTTGGATAAAACCCTTTTTGCAAATGACTTTGCCATTTTGGTAAAATGACCAATTTGGAACTTACAAAGTTTATAAACCTAGTGGAGACCATCTTTGCAAATAAAACTATCTCTTGCATGCTTGCATGCATGACCTAGATCCCATTGTTTTATGTGTGTGGAATTGTTTGATTGATTATTGGTTTGGAATGCTAGTTGATATTGTGTTTGCTTGATTGATTGTAGTGAAGTTAGAAAAGTGTGAGACTAGAAAGATCAAGTAGTGAACCAACATTCCCTACCAAAAGAAAGGCAAGTGACACTATCATTCAAAGTCCTACTATTTTCATTATACTTAGGGGATTTTGAAACATGCATGAAAATAGTTTCTATACTTATGCTATGCTAAATCCTAATAGGATACCCTATACATTCCTTAGTGAAAACAATGTAGTTGTTACATGCCTAGCCATGCTATATTGTGAAAAGAGATACATGTTGAGATTTTATGAGATTGAGAAAAGACTTATGTTTTATATAATAAAACAAGGACTCAATGAACCACCTGGGTGGACAAGGATACTTTGAGTTTTGGAGAAGGTGGCAACAAAAGGAACCATGTCTATGGCAATCACTTTGTGTTGTGCTCCAAAGGAAACCACCCAGGAAACTTAGAGATTGAACATGTTTCTCCAATTGTGGCTTTCGTGTGCAACCACATGCTATTTATGGCTCTGGCTTAGTCAACTACATTTGGAAGACCCATACATTGTCTTCAGTTAACTGGACATGGGGACCTGGAATCCTACATGGGTGCTGAAGACAAGCTATCAATGGTGTATGTGAGGACCCTCTAGAAAGACTTCGTCACATTATCAATCTGCCAGTACTCCATCTTGGTGAGTGCTAATCCAGTGGCCACTGGTGGCAAAAGGATGGGATTGTGACATGTGGGTAAAGTGTACTCCTTCTGCAGAAGATAATAAAATCTAAGTACTTAGCCGTGTCCCCGGTTATGGACAATACTGAGCAACTAAAGTTTGAAGCTATGGGAGATCTCGACATTCCAACTTCTAAAATAAAAAAATGAACACTTGGGGGTACCAAGGTGCTCAAGAGATTTTATTAAACACTTGATGCACTTGGGGTTACCAAGGTGCTCAAGAGATTTTATTAAACACTTGATGTACTTGGGGTTACCATGGAACTCAAGGGATTTTGGTGAAAACTTGAACACTTGGGGTTACCAAGGGGTTCAAGGAGTTTGATAATAACTTAAATACTTGGTTTTATCAAGGAGTTTTCAAAGATTTTATCAAAGATCAAAAACCACTTTGAAAGATAGGATAAATTACTACTTTATGCAAAAGAGCCTAAAACCCTACTTAGCCAATTTGCATGTAATGATAGGATCCACTTATATTCTACATAGTAGTGAAACTTGCCAATACAATTCAAATGTATTGACCCTTGTGGCTGTAACTTGTAATGTTGCAGGTTTGATTGATTTTAGTGAAGATTGACTGATTAGGATTACAAAGCCTACAACCAGCATTTGCCTGTGGCACTTTGAAGATGAAGGACCCCATGCTTATAGTTATTCCGCTGCAATGTATTGTAATAGCCAAATGAGCTATGTAAACATGTAATAAAAATTATGTTATTCCTGGTTATAAAGTTATATTATGACCTTTGTTTCTTGATATTACATCTAAACTGTGGATGCTAGCTATTGATCCAGGGACTAGCATTGTAAACACAGGGGACACCACCTTATGTTAATAAAGGTTGGGACACTCCCTCTACACCTGTAGTACCACTCTATGCTTTGATTAGTAATGTTTTGTCACTCTGCATGATTATGGCCATTATTGCTCTCTTAGTTGGTTGCTCCCAGTCTTTTGCTAGCCTCCACTTGTATGAGTAAGTTCTAGTCATGCTTCCAACTCCCAAGAAACCAAGTTATTACAAAGTGTCCACTATAAACTCCTATGAATGGTGTGTTACACCATTCCAAGTATATTCTTGTTTTCATCTATCTTTCGTAAAAAGTATTTTGTTATGTGAAAACTTACTGATTAAATCCCTCACGAACTTGAAGGCACACTTTAATTTCCTTGCCCCTAATAAACTTGAACCATTATGTCGTCTATGTTGTATATGCTTGCACTTATACGTTGGAATTAGCAGAACCATGCTGTCATGGGGAACATTTTCAACATTGCACTTGTACTTTGTACACAGTGTCTATGGATGTCGCCGGTGTGAAATAAAAAGGGAGCTTGTAAGTCCATGGAGTTATGTATTTTGTGTTAGAGAAACGCCTGGGCCGCTAGCCTCAGCCATGCCTAATCATGGTGGAAACTTGCAGCATCACCATAATGAGAAATCTGTGAAGCATCCTCAATAAAAACCTATGCAAATAGCAAATAAAAAGATCGCTGAGATGCTCATTGTCTGCTTGCCTTGTTATTTTGGTTATGGGATAGCTCATGTACCATGTGCAAGGGGTACCCCGTTGGCGGTTCTCTATGATACACATGTACTTACTATGACAAGAACTTACAGGTGACTAAAGTTGAGTAGCATGAGGTGCCGCCCTGGTATTCAAGGTACATGAGATTGCCAACTTATACTTTGTCAAGCATATACTCCATAGTTTGTTCACTTTAACCTTAATCACTTCAAGATGCTTATGATAGGGGCAATGAGAGTTGAAAGCTAACTAGTACCATAATTTTTGGAAGCTCCTTTTGAAACTTGAAATCCCTGCTTCCCTTTGTGAAGGGCCTTTCTTCCACTATTATATTGAGTCTCCACCTTCTACCTTTAGGCACCAGTTAAGAGAGCATAGTTTCCATTCTTAGTTCTATGTGCAGTGTCCCAAAACTTATTGATTGATGCATATTGTTGAAATTGCTTGCTCTTGTGCTATTTGTATCTAGTCACTCTTATGAACTTTGAAGGTGTCCTATGCATCTATTTGCTACTCCATGAGGGACAAGCTGAATGCCACTATGCCATGTTTTCTATATGCGAAACAAACAAACGTTTTTCAATGCATGTTATTCATGATCTTTGTTTGTAGACTTTCATGTTGCATGCATAGTTACTTTGTCTTATTGTTAGAACTCCGTCTTTCATGCACCTGTTTAGAGTTCTTTGTTCCCATCTTTCAATGCTTGCAAATGGTTTGATCTTGGTTTTGATGGTGCATGTCACCTCAAAAATATCCTTTTTATCACTTACCTACACGAGGACGAGCTGGAGTTAAGCTTGGGGATGCTTGATACGTCAGAAACATATCTATAATTTTTTATGTTCCATGCTTGTTTAGTATCTACTTTGCTTTGATTTGTCTACACTTTGAGGTGTTTTCATATGTTTTCTGGTACTAACCTATTAACAAGATGCCACAGTGCCATTTGCCTGTTTTCTTCTGTTTTTGGTTCTAAAAAGGCAGAAAATCAATATTCTCAGAATTGGACGGGACAAAAGCCAAAGTCAATATTTTGCCGTGGGAAACACGAAGCCGGAGTACGAGACGGAGGATACCCACCAGGGGGCAACACCCCCTGGCCGCGTGGGTGGGCCCACCCCACGTCTGGGGGGGTGCAGCCTCCCTGGTGGCCCTCCAGCCTCGCTTCTTATCCTATAAGAAGCCCCTGATGCCTAAACCCTAAGTACCCGATCAATATTACACGAAACCGTCTATAGCCGCCACCACAATCGTCCCAAGATCGGAAGATCTGAAGCTCTTCCCGGCACCATGCCGGAGGGGAGATCATCCCGGAGGCCTTCTTCTTCATCATTCCATCCTCCGGTATGAAGCGTGAGTAGTTACACCTTGGACTACAAGTCCATGTAGTAGCTAGATGGTTGTATCTCCTCCTTGTGCTTTCATATCTAGATCTTTTGAGCTCCGTTCATGATCAAGATCTCATCTATTTGTAATCATGCATGTTGTGTTTGCGGGGATCTGATGGATATTGAGATTACTGTGTCATATTGATTAATGGTTTTGTCTTATTGATTCTATCATGTCTGTGTTGTTTGTGATCTTGCATGCTCTCCGTTGTTAGTAGCTATCTTGGCCAAGTAGTTGCTAGTGACTCCAAGAGGGGGTATTTATGCTCGATAGTGGGTTCATGCCTCTACTTAATCAAGGGAAGTGACAGAAATCTCTACGGTTGTAGATGTGCTATTGCCACTAGGGAGAAACCAACGGTCTCTTGTTCATGGAACAAGTGGATTGTTTACCTTACACACTTTGCTTAAAGAAGTTGTCTGTTGCTTGCAACTTAATACGGGAGGGGGTTCAGATGATAACCCAAAGGTGGACTTCTAGTCATAGATGCAGTTGTATGGCGGTCTATGATATTGTTGTATTTCCTAATCGAATATCATAGGATATTTTTGTCTAGTATTGCATTGTTATGCCTTGCTTAGACTTGTCAATTGCCCTGCTGTAATATGTTTACCCAGCATGCCATGTTTGTTTATCTAAGGAGAACACCTCTAGTGAACTATGGACCCTGGTCCAATCTTTACCATTGATACATCTTCCACTGTTACTGTTTACTTGCTGCAAACCATCATCACCTTCCACACCATACAGTTAATCCTTTGTTACAGCAACTGGTGAGATTGACAACCTCACTGTTAGTTGGGGCAAAGTCTTGAGTTTGTGTTGTGCAGGTTTCCACGTTGCTTGCAACACCTTTGAGACGTTTCCTTCCTCCTACTGGTTCGATAACCTCGGTTTCTTACTGAGGGAAAACTTGCTGCTGTGCTGCATCATACCTTGATCTTGGGGTTTCCCAACGGGGCGTCAACACGCACCATTTATACATCCACTCCCCAACCAGTTGAGCTAGGATCACTTCCCACTTTGTTTTTCTTACCGCGTGCCATGTCCACTCAAGTAGATATTCTCAATACTTTGCTCGAAACATGGAACCACATGATAATCCATGATCTTCAGATACAATTTCTTAATCCATTTTGTTGCATTCTCAGTTTTCATTTATTAGGATCTGAACATATATACCCTTTGTATCCTTATATTATTAAGAAAGGAGCCTTCCTTGTCATGTTCCTGTCTGTATAGGTTTTGACCGAATTATTGTACGAAGTACTCCTCTTGATAATATCATAATTCTTATGACGAGTGGTGTTACATCAAAGCCACAGTGAGGTATTTGTTAACTCAATATGATTTTTATAAATGTAACAACTTATCAATATCATTCTGGAGTAGTAATCCTATATTTGGTCACTAACTCTACCTTCTAAATGCTATAATTGTTCCCGTGAAATCCAAATTATTAACATAATGTGGGGATCTACTCGGAAATATCATTAATCTAAATTTGTTCGTGTTAAAATTATTAGTATTTCTTATCAAATATGTTCTATTCTATAGTAATTAGCATATGAACACCCCTACCCTCGCGCCGCCTCCTCCGAGCGACCACAGGGAAAACCCCTAGCTGCCGACACGCCCCGCCTGATACGTCGTAGACGTATCTATAATTTTTTGTGTTCCATGCTTGTTTAGTATCAACTTTGCTTTCCTTTGTCTACACTTTGAGGTATTTTTATACGTTTTTCGGAACTAATCTATTAACAAGATGCCACAGTGCCAGTTGCCTGTCTTCTGCTATTTTTGGTTTCAGAAAAGCTAGTAAAAAATATTCTCGGAATTGGACGGGATGAAATCCAAAGTCAATATTTCACCGATGAGAACACGGAGTCCAGAGGAGAGACGGAGGGGCGACCCAGGGTAGCCACACCCCCCAGGCGCGGGCCCACCCTAGGACACGCCTGGGCAGGGTGTGGGCCCCCTGGCCGCCCTCCTGCCTTGCCTCTTCGCCTATAAGAACCCCTCGATACCAAAACCCTAAGTACCCGATAACATCTCCACGAAATAGTCCGTAGCCGTCGCCACCATCGTACCTAGATCGGGGGGATATGCAGCTCTTCTCGGCATCCTGCCGGAGGGGAGAGATCATCTCGGAGGCCTTGTTCATCACCATGCCAACATCTGGTATGATGCGTGAGTAGT
The DNA here is from genome assembly GCA_916181665.1 of Avena sativa. Taxonomy (NCBI): domain Eukaryota; kingdom Viridiplantae; phylum Streptophyta; class Magnoliopsida; order Poales; family Poaceae; genus Avena; species Avena sativa. The sequence goes on from OV702294.1 coordinate 98,424,937, forward strand.
TCCATCTTGGACTATGGGTCCATACAGTATCTAGATGGTTGTTTCTCCTCCTTTGTGCTATGATGTTTAGATCTTGTGAGCTCCGTTCATGATAAAGATCATCTATTTGTAATCATACATATTGTGTTTGCGGGGTTCCAATGGATATTGAGATTGCTATGTCAGATTGATTATTGATTCTATCATGTCTTTTTGATTATTGATTCTATCATGTCTGTGTTGTTTGAGATCTTGCATGCTCTCCGTTTCTAGTAGCTATCTTGGGCAAGTAGATGCTAGTGACTCCAAGAGGGGGTATTTATGCTCGATAGTGGGTTCATGCCTCTATTGGATCTGGGGAATTCAGTAATCTCTAAGGTTGTAGATGTGATGTTGCCACTAGGGAGAAAACAACGATATTTTGTTCATTGAACAATTGTATTGTTTACTTTACACACATTGCTTGAAGCGGTTATCCGTTGCTTGCAACTTAATACTGGAGGGGGTTCGGATGATAACCTAAAGGTGGATTACTAGTCATAGATGCAGTTGGATGGCGGTCTATGTATATTGTTGTAATGCCCAATAAAATCTCATATGATCATGAATGTCTAGTATTTGCATTGTTATGCCTTGCTCTGTTCTGTTAATTGCCCCGTTGTAACTTGTTCACCCAGCATGTTACATTATTTATCTTAATGAGAACACCTCTAGTGAACTATGGACCCCGGTCCAATCTTTACCATTGTTATATCTTCTACTGTTACTGTTTAATTTCTGCAAGCCACCATTACCTTCCACACCATACGTTTACTCCTTCGTTTTCAGCAAACTAGTAAGATTGACAACCTCCCTATAAGTTGGGGGAAAGTCTTGAGTTTGTGTTGTGCAGGATTCCAAGTTGCTAGCAACACCTTTGAGTTGTTTCCTTCCTCCTACTAATTCGATAACCTTGGTTTCATCACTGAGGGAAAACTTATTGCTGTGATCATCATACCTTCCTCTTGGGGTTTCCCAACGAAGCTCTACAGTGATCTGAGCTCATCAAGACTTCTTCTGGCACCGTTGCCGGGGAGTAAGGACAACTTCACAAGGGGAGTCTTTCACAACCACTCTCTTTACTTTGTTTTTGTTTTTCTTAGTTTCTTTTGCTTTGTTTTGCTTAGTTTCTTTTGCTTTGTTTTTCTTGCTTCCTTTTATAAAAAAATACAAAAAAATTAGTTTCGTTTGGTTTGCTTTTTTCTTATCAAAACACACAAAAATTAGTTCTTCCTACAGTTTTCACCTTGCTCTAGTTCACCATGTTGGTCCCTAAGTTCACCCTGAAAGACCTTTCAATAGGTAGTGGCTCTATAATTGGAAAAGAAAATATTGAATAGTTCTTTAATCATATTAGCAAACATGAGGATATTGAGGATATATCCTTAGCAGAACTAGCCCCTAATTATGAAATTCATGCAGCTTCTTTAGTTCACATGTTGGAGGCTAGGTTTGTTAACCTTAACCCCATGATGCAAATAATGTTTCTTAAACTTAAAGATATTGAAGATACTGAAAAAAGAGACTTTATTCTGGAAACTTTGTCAAAGGAGTTCAATGATGTTGCTAAGGAAGCTAAAAAGGTCTTTGATCATTTTAATATGATAGGCTCATGTGTAGATGTTATGGGTACTTTAGAAAAGTTAGATAAAACCAAACCCGATGGAGAGTAAATTAAAATACCCATATCTTTTAAACTTGTAGGAATGCATGAAGCCTTAGAAAATATTTTTGATTGGATTGTTCCTAAAAATCCGTTTGATGAAAGTAGTAAACCCATGAGTATTGATAGGGGATCCTCTACAACTCATTTGGATGAGATACCTTTCCTAGTTGAAGAAATTTCGAGTATTGATGTTAATGCTTCTTCATTTGAAAATACTTGATTCTTGCTTCTTGTGCCTAACTTAAAGGCGTTAAAGAAAATTCTTTCTTGGTAGATAACCCAATAGTTTTCTTGAGTCTTGGAAGTTTTTAATTCTATAATAAACTCTCCTTATCCTTTTTATTTAATTTTTGTGCCCAGAATAACCTATATTGAGAGTGAAATAAGATTTGGGAAAGTTGCTGTCCTGAAACAGATTTCTGTGCTTCACTGTAAAAATTCATGAAAAATCTCCGTATGTCGGATTGAGCTGTAATTTTTGTGCTTATGCCCTAGGTTGTTAGATAACTTTCGTTAGTTCAGAACTTTTCGATTTGAGCAACCTCAAGGTTTTCGAAAAAATCGGTTTTACCCGCTAGTCTGTTTTGACAGATTTCTGCCATTATTTGCATTTGCCTCTTATCGATTTCTTTTTGAGTTCTTTTTGGTAAATTGAGCTTTTTGAAGGAATTGCTTTAGTATCTTGTGTTCTTAATGGAAGTTTTGCTGTGTTGAAACTAAACCCAAAGGTTTATTACTTTTGAATGCACTAATGTTGCTAATGAATATTGTGTGAAGTTTTGTATGAAGGAAATTTTCAAGTGTAGGGGAAGAATGATGTAATGAGATGAAGAATGGACAAAATCTAAAGCTTGGGGATGCCATCCCGTGTCACCCCAAGAAATATTCAAGAGGTACAAGCGTCAAAGCTTGGGGATGCCCAAGGCATCCCCTTCTTCATCAATAAAAATCCCAGGTCTCTTTCTAGACACTTCATTTTTATTGTTTCGTGCACATTTGTGTTGTTCTTGGAGCGTCTTAGTTTTTGTTTTTGGTTTTTGTTTGTTTATTTTTCTTGAATAAAGTAGTTGTATCCCCATTTAATCTTTGATGTTTCAAATAAGTTGATTGGTGTTGGAAAAGAGTATAAAGTTTCATGCTTATAGTGGTACAAAAGTGAGCTTGCTTTGACTATGGCTTAGACTTTATCATGTCATGCTAGATGTTTTTTTGACCTTATGCTTAGTTATTATTGTTGTAGCATGACTTGTTCCAAACAATTGAGATTGCTTAGTGTGCCTTGAAAGAATCATGCGTTGTTTAGCATACAGAAGCATAATATTGTGGTATTTTCCTTTAATACTTTGTTTGGGTTGACTTGGCACATGCTCACACCATGTTATGACTATGAACCAGTCACCTTAGCCTATATGATCATTTAGTTTTTGACTTGTGATACCACTTTATGATTTAGTTGATAATGTTTTGTCGCTCTGCATGATTATGGACATTATTGCTCTCTTAGTTGGTCGCTCCCAGTCTTTTGCTAGCCCCCATTTGTATTGAGTAAGATCTACTCATGCATCCAACCCCCAAGTTCCAAAGTGTCCACTATAAATTGCTATGCATGATGTGTTACACCATTTCAAGTAAATTCTTGTTTTATCTACCTTCCAATTAAAAAGTCACTTTGTTATGTGAAAAATTAGTGATTAAAGCTCTCACAAACTTGATGGCACACTTTATTTTTCTTGCCCATAATAAACTTGCACCATTGTGTCATCTATGTTGTATATGCTTGCACTTATATGTTGGGAATTAGCAGAACCATGCTATCATGGGGAACGCTTTCAACACATGTAAATATCTACCCAGTTGATATCATGCTCTTTTGTTTATGGATGTCGGCGGTGTGAAATAAAAGGGGACCTTGTAAGTCCATCGATTTATGTATATGTGTTATAGAAATGCCTGGGCCGCTAGCCTAAGCCATGCCTAATCATGGTGGAAATTTGTAGCATAACCATAGTGAGCAATCTATGAAGCTTTCTACTTATAAAAAAGAGAGACAAAAAAAGAGGAAAGAAGAGAAAAAGCACCATTTTCCCATGGTAAATAAGAAAATTGCTGAGATGATCATTGTCTGTTGCCTTGTCATTTTGATATGGGATAGCTCCTGTGTCATGGGGAAAGGGGTACCCCGTTGGCGGTTCTCTATGATACATATATAATTACAATGACAAGAACTTACTGGTAACTAAAGTTGAGTATCATGAGGAACAGCCCTCGTACTCAAGGGACATGATATTGCCAACTTATACTTTGTCAAGCATATACTCCATAGTTTGTTCACTTTAACCTTACTCACTTCAAGATGCTTATGATAGGGGCAATTAGAGCTGAAAGCTAACAAGTACCATAATTTTTGGAAGCTCTTTATGAAACTTTAAATCCCTCCTTCCCTTTGAAGGTCCTTTCTTCCACTTTTATATTGAGTCTCCACCTTCTATCTTAGGCACCAATTAAGAGAGCATAGCTGTCATTCTTAGTTTTATGTGCATTGTCCCAAAACTTATTGATTGATTCATAATGTTGATATTGCTTGTTCTTGAACTATTTGTATCTAGTCACCCTTATAAACTTACTTTGAAGGTGTCAAATGCATTTATGTTTTTCTACTCCATGAGGGACAAGCTGAATGCCACTATGCTATGTTTTCTATATGTGAAACAAACAAACGTATTTCAATGCATTGTTATTAATGATCTTTGTTTGTATCTTTTCATGTTGCAACATAGTTACTATGTATTATTGTTAGAATTTCATCTTTGATGCTCATGTTTAGAGTACTTTGATCCTAGCTTTCAATGCTTGCAAATAGTTTGATCATGATTGTGATGGTGCATGTCACCTAAAACATTATTCTTTTTATCACTTACCTACTCGAGGACGAGCAGGAGTTAAGCTTGGGGATGCTTGATACGTCGTAAACGTATCTATAATTTTTGATGTTCCATGCTTGTTTAGTATCAACTTTGCTTTGCTTTGTCTACACTTTGAGGTATTTTTCTACGTTTTCCGGAACTAACCTATTAACAAGATGCCATAGTGCCAGTTGCCTATTTTCTGCTGTTTTTGGATTCAGAAAAGCTAGTAAATAAATATTCTCGGAATTGGACGGGACGAAAGCCAAAGTCAATATTTCACCGAGGAGAACACGGAGTCTAGAGGAGAGACAGAGGGGCGACCCAGGGTGGCCACACCCCCCAGGCGTGAGCCCACCCTAGGCCACGCCTGGGCAGGGTGTGGGCCCCCTGGCCGCCCTCCTTCCTCGCCTCTTTGCCTATAAGAACCCCCTGATACCAAAACCCAAAGTACCCGATCACATCTCCACGAAACAGTCAGTAGCCACCACCACCATTGTCCCTATATCGGGGGGGGGGATCTGAAGCTCTTCCCGGCACCCTGCCGGAGGGGAGAGATCATCCCGGAGGCTTTCTTCATCACCATGCCAGCCTCCGGTATGATGCGTGATGATGACCACAACTATAGGGGTGTATCGTAGTACTTTCGATAAATAGGAGTGTCGATCCCAACAAGGAGCAGAAGGTGCTAAACAGTGGTATGGAGCAGGAAATCCCTGTGAATGCTTAGCAAACGGATTTTTAGTGGTTTTCTGACAAGGCAGCAAAACAAAGAGCAAGTAATAGAAGTAACAAACAAACGGAGCAAGTGGCCCAATCCTTTCGTAGCAAAGGACAAGCCGGTGGAAATACTTATAAGGACCAAACATTCTCGAGGACACATGGGAATTCTGTCAAGTGCTTTCACTTCAAATAGTTGAGTACTCTTCGCTGGTGTTTGTAAGTTTTGTGTGGGTGAACCTGTGCTAACATACCGCCCTTCCTAGGACTAATACATACTTGTGATTAAACCCCCTGCAAACATTTGTAACTAGAGGAAAGTAATTAAGATATAAATCTAACCACAGCCTTAAACTCTGAGATCCTACGCTTCCTTGTGCAAAGGTGTCCTAACGGGGGTTCAGGTTTCTGTCACTCCGGCAACCCCATGATGACCCACAAGTATAGGGGATCGCAACAGTCTTCGCGGGTAGTATTACCCAATTTACTGATTCGACACAAGTGGAGCCAAAGAATACTTGAAAGCCTTAACAACTGAGTTGTCAGTTCAGCTGCACCTGGAAATAGTTCTTGTTCACAGAAGTTTATCAGTAGCAACAACAAAGCAACAGTGAAACAGGAGCAATAGTAACAGTAACGGTAACAGTAGGATTCAAGTGCGGTAGGCATAGGGATGGATGGACAGGCGTTGCATGGACGAGTCTAAACATGTAACTTCAAGAACTAGGGCATTGCAGATAAATAATAACAAGCATCCAAGTACTAAACAATCCTAGGCATGTGCTCTAAATATAGTCATACGTGCTTACAATGAGAACTTGCACAACATCTTCTGTACAGCCAGCCCGTGGCAGCGGGGCCTCTAGGGAACTACTGACAATTAAGGTGCTCATTTTAATAGAGCACCGGAGCAAAGCATTAACACTCCGTGAACACATGTGATCCTCACACCACAACCATCCCCTCCGGTTGTCCCAATTATTGTCACTTTGGGGCCTTTGGATCCGGACAATGATATGTGTACACAACTTGCATATAAGATCACAAACAATACTATCATAATGATTCAATAATAAGTTTAGATCTGAGATCATGGCACTCGGGCCCTAGTGACAAGCAAGCACAACAAGTTGCAACAAAGTCAAATAGCACTAATAGAGATACTAGGCACTATGCCCTAACAGATCTTATTCGATTACATGATAGAACTCATCCAATCCCTACCATCCCCAAGCCTACATCGGGGGATTACTCACTAATGGATGAGGGGAACATCGGTGGTTGATGGAGATGCGTTGGTGATGACGATGGCGATGATACTCTCCAAATTCCCCCTCCCGGCAGGGTGCGAGAACGGATTTTCTGGATCTGAATCTTGGTTTCTCGTGGCGGCGGCGGAGCGGAACTCTTTCTGGAAAACTATCGAACCCCCCTCGGTTTTTAGGTCGAAAGGCAACTTATAGGCGTAGAGGGAGGCCGAGGAGATGCCTGGGGTGGCCACACCCCCACCAGGCGCGGGGTCAGGTGGGCCCACGCCTGGGGTGGGTCTGGGCCCCCCAGGCCTCCCCTCCGTATCTTCTTCTGGCTCCGTGGATCTTCTGGTGAAATATAATTTTTGGCATATTTTCTGGGATTTTTCCCGATAGTTCATTTTCTGCACAAAAACAAGACACCAAGGTAATTCTGCTGAAAACAGCGTCAGTCCGTGTTAGTTGTATCCAAATCACACAAGTTTAGAGCAGAAACAATAGCAAAGTGTTCGAGAAATTAGATACGTTTTGGACGTATCACCCCACAATTAGTAGCCAAATACACAATGCATTCCCCTAGGCCCATAAATGGTGAAGTATCATGTAGTCGACGTTCACATGACACCACTAGAAGAATAGAACCACAACTTAAATACTAAACCATTGAATAATAACTCATCACAGATTCACTACTAACAACATGACTTCTCCCATGTCCTCAAGAACTAAACGAACTACTCACAAGACATCATATGGATCGAGATCAAAGATGATATGATAATGGATAACAATCTGAATATAAACAATAATCCAATGGTTCCACTCACAAGCATCAACTAAAATAGTAATTAACACCGGGAAAGTTTCCCCTAAGAACTAAAGCAATATTCAACACAATTGTTACAACGGGACGGAGTGATGGTGATGGTGCTGGTGGAGATGATGGTGTGGATGATGATGATGATCCCGATGAAGCCTAGCTTGGTGACGGTGTTGATGGCGACGGTCTCCCCTCTCCGAGAAGGAATTCCCCCGGCAGAAATGTGTCTGCCGGAGGGATCTTTCTCTCTCGGTGTTTTCCGCCCCCCATAGGCGGCGAAAATCTATCTATGGTTGCTCCCCGAGGCTTAGGGTTTCGTAGGGAAGATATAGGCAAAGGGGCGGAGTCGGAGGCCGGGCAGGTGGGCCACACCTGCCCTAGGCGCGCGGTCAGGTGGGCCCTCGCCTAGGGGGGGGTGTGGGCCCCCTGAGGCCCATCTCCGTCCCTCCTTCTGGCTTCCTTCGTCTTCTGGTAAAATAATATGTTTCCATATTTTTCTGGTATTTTTCGGATCTTCACGAAATTGCACCGAAACACCTTCTTTTCCATCAGAATCCAGACTCCAGCAGTCCATCCTCCAGGAATCATCCAACATGCATAAACAGATGAAAATCCATAAGTAATACCTCATAATAAGACAAATATCAATGACTAGAGGTAAATTATGATATAGAATGGTGTTGCAAATTGGGCGTATCACGTGAGTAGTTCCATCTTGGATTATGGGTCCATACAGTAGCTAGATGGTTATTTCTCCTCCTTTGTGCTATCATGTTTAGATCTTGTGAGCTCTGTTCATGATCATGATCATCTATTTGTAATCATACATGTCGTGTTTGCAAGGATCCGATGGATATTGAGATTGCTATGTCAGATTGATTATTGATTCTATCATATCTTATTGATTATTGATTCTATCATGTCTGTGTTGTTTGAGATTTTGCATGCTCTCCATTTCTAGTAGCTATCTTGGTCAAGTAGATGCTAGTGACTCCAAGAGGGGGTATTTATGCTTGATAGTGGGTTCATGCCTCTATTGAATCTAGGGAAGTGACAGAAATCTCTAAGGTTATAGATGTGTTGTTGCCACTAGGGAGAAAACAACGATATTTTGTTCATGGAACAATTGTATTGTTTACTTTACACACATTGCTTAAAGCAGTTATTTGTTGCTTGCAACTTAATACTGGAGGGGGTTCGGATGATAACCTGAAGGTGGATTACTAGTCATAGATGCAGTTGGATGGCGGTCTATGTATATTGTTGTAATTCCTAATCAAATCTCATAGGATCATGAATGTCTAGTATTTGCATTGTTATGCCTTGCTCTGTCCTGTCAATTGCCCCGCTGTAATTTGTTCACCCAGCATGTTATGTTATTTATCCCAAGTAGAACACCTCTAGTGAACCGTGGACGCCGGTCCAATCTTTACCATTGTTACATCTTCTACTGTTACTGCTTACTTTCTGCAAGCCACCATTACCTTCCACACCATACGTTTAATCCTTTGTTTTCCGCAAACCAGTGAGATTGACAACCTCACTGTAAGATCCCTCCTTTATAAAGGAAAAGGTTCCCTGTGATTGCAATGCTAGTCCCTGGATCAATGCTAGCATCCACAGTTTAAGATGAAGTACACAGAAACAAAGGTCAATATTACAGTCATTCCAGAGACAAACATAGTCTTTACAACTCCAAGGACACAGGCCTAGTACAAGAGTTTAAGTAAGTAAATAGATAAAAGTCTTCATCTTCATGTGCCACAGGCAAACATGTTGAGTGTAGACTCATGACTCCTAATCCTCATCAGAGTAACCTGCAACATCACAAGTTACAGCCACAGTGGGTCAATACATTGGAATAGTATTGGCAAGTGATACCTTAGTATAATTTTGGTGGACTAGATACTATATGCAATTTGGCCAAGTGTAGCTTAGGCTTGCTTTGCTCAAAATAGGTTTTTCCTATTAGTTGAAATCACTAAGTTTTTCTTTGTCAAAACTTTTCCCCAAGGAACCACCAATAGACATTGGGGTCCTCCACCCTTGTTCACCCACAAGTTTTACTTAGAAATTGGGATGAGGAGATTCTTGATAGCTTCCATGTCTTGATGCTCAAGTTGTCCTTTTCCAGGGACATGGCTAAGTACTTAGATTCTTCCATCTGCAGAGGTTGTGCACTTTCCCCACCAGACTTGATTTTCACCAAGACAGGACCTTTCAGAAGCCTTCCCTTAGACCAAATGGACGCGTTCCAACCTATCATCCCACTACCACCAACTGTCCAAATGGCTAAGTTCTAGCAACCTATGTGATCCAGGCAGAGCCCATATTGCCAAGTGGCTGCACTAGAAGCTTCTTAACACTTGGCCTCTAAAATCTCTTTGTTCCTGGGTGGCTTTCCACAAGTGAGATACACAAGGTAAACCATATAAATGGGCCTTGTGTAACCACTCAACATAAACCATTCCTTCCATTCCACCCAGGTGTTTCATTCACTTAGTTGTTTTATTATGCAAAACACAAGTCCAAAGACATAGAAATATTTTCAACATAGCATGTATATTTCACCACCCTTGGTTGCTACTAGCTAGGTTAAGCATGGCATAGATAAGCATCTTAACTTAGAAATTTCCTAGCAATTCTACACTACTAGGATTACCCAACATGGCATATAAGCAAAATATAACATGCAAGACTAGCAAAATATTTCTAATGCTTAGTAGAAAACATAGGGATAAAAATATCATGAAGCACCACTTGCCTTGGTAGTTTGGAGAGTAGCTACACTCCTCACAATCACAATCACTATTGGCACCAAAATCTACACATAGAATCATAGCAACAAATCACATACAAATAGATACAAGGAAAAATATATGGATGCATGCAACATGATATGTGATGATTTTCTAAACTCAACAAGACAAGTGTATAGTACTGGTTCATAAACAAGTTCAAAACTTGCCAAACAACATTTATTTAAACCTTAAAACATTTCTCAAATAATTTATATACACAAAATAGTCCTACACATGTTTCTGTAAATAAAACCATTTTAGAAGAAACAAAACATTAAACACATTGCATATTTGGAAAGGGCTTATTCTCCTGATTCCATTGATATAATTTTTTTCAAATTTGAATGTGGGAATCAAAAGTTATGGCTAAAACAAATTCAGACATCTAATAGATTCAAATCCTGTTTTTAAACCTAAACTCTAGCCACGCGTCATAACCTGATTGGTGCATACCGGTTCGCTCAGGATCGCGCTCACAAGCCGTTAGATCTAACTTATCCTGCACGGTCCAGATCTACTCATAACGTTTTGATAAGTGATCTATTTACACGCGCTGGATCTAGATCCAACGGTCATCGACCAAGCAACCATAGATGGGCGGCGCTGGCGGTGGCATCTGGCGGCGGCGAGCTCTGTCTATGGCGGCGCGGCGCTACTGGGGGTTCTGGGGTCGTCGGAGGCGCTTACCAGGTTCGTAGCGATGCACTGATGCTCAACCTGGCGACGGCTTGGCAAGGGGCGCACGGACACGGCTGCACGGGCTTGTCGGAGTTGCTGACAACGTCGGGCTCGGGTGGACGACGACGTTGGCGACGCTCCTGGTCACCCTAGCATGAATAAAAGGCATCAGGAGATGCGCAAGAGTACGGCGAACACGATCGTGTGAATCAGAGGCGAAGGGGAACAAGGGGCTCACCGAATTTAATCGCCGGAGTTGAGGACGTCGTCGGAACCTTGCTGTGCTTGACGAAGACGATGACCTGGGGCGGTATAGGAGGAACCAATGGTGTCAGAAGGTGCGCAAGGAAGTTGCGAAGCTGTCTGCAAGAACTAGAGAAGAAAGGGCGCACAGGGCTCACCGGGATTAGTCGCCGAAGTGAGCTCTGTCTGCGGCGGTGCAGGAGCGATTGCGGGCAGCCTGGGGGCGTTTCTGTCTGGCTTTGTTGGGGGAAATGGCCGCGAGGGGGAGGTGGTCTTATAGCCAGAGCGAGGGCGAGGATCTCGCGCGGTATCAATGGCAATTAAGCGCGAAATCAACGCGGCAGTGAATGGCGGAGGGAACGGCCGGCGACGTGGTCGTGGGCGCGATTTGGGGACGAAGGGTGACGCGGCAGTGAGGCCCAGTTGTCAGCGAGAGAAACAGAGAGGGGTGGGGTCCTGGCGTCAGTCACTCGGTGGGTGCGTCTGCGAGTGAGAGAGAGAGAGAGAGAGAGAGAGAGAGAGAGAGAGAGAGAGAGAGAGAGAGAGAGGAACCCGGGTGGGCTGAATCCGTCGTTGGGCTAGATAGGTGGCGCAGGCCCATTTCCAATTCTTTTCTCCTTTTCTTTTTCTGTTTTCAATTCCAGGAATCAAATTCAAATGATTTCAAAACCTATTTGAATTCAAATCTTTTCAGGATTTTTGCAGTGTGCAACAATCACATTTCTGGGCATAAAACCAAGTGGTCACTTTGAATTGGCTTGGTCACGTGGAATAAAATAAAATAAGCAGTGGCATAGCACTTGTTTGAATAGGTTTTGAAATTGGTTTTCAAATCATATTTGTTTTGAAACTTTGGTTTAAATCTTAGCAATCTAGCAATACAACCTGAGAGCAATAAGACAACAAATATTGGTTTCAAGAACAACAATCTCTCATTGGAGAGTAGCATTTGATTCAAATGCTGATCACATAAAATAATGAGCTCATATGCTCCTGTTTTTGAATTGATTTGTTTGGAATGAACTCTATATGTGATCATGGATGCATGGATGATATGCATGAGTTTGAAACATAATTTTAGGGATGTTACACTCACTATAAGTCGGGGCAAAGTCTTGAGTTTGTGTTGTGCAGGATTCCAAGTTGCTAGCAACACCTTTGAGTTGTTTCCTTCCTCCTACTGGTTCTATAACCTTGGTTTTATCACTGAGGGAAAACTTATTGCTATGCTCATCATACCTTCCTCTTGGGGTTTCCCAATGAAGCTCTACAGTGATCTGAGCTCATCATCGCCTACATCTCCCCCGCTCCCTCCCCTTATTGTCCCCGAGGCCACCGCTAGACAAAACCGGCTTCAACGGTGAAGGGGGCGGCGGGGATTTAGTACCCCTCGGCTCCCATGGAGGGAAGCCATTGAGCAGGGACATGGGGCCGCGCCGGTAGGACTGGAGCCCGCTCCCTGCCCCATGGTAGCACCAGTCGCTCCTCCCCGTGCATCTGCACCCCGATCACTGCCTGCGCCACCCTTTTCCCCTCACCGCTAGGGTGGTTCGCCACCTACTACACCTCCATGGACCCTCTGCACGAGATCCATCTGTTGCCCGCTCTTTGTGTTCCCTGGTCCCCTATCCGGTGGATCTAGGCCAGCGACAACCTATGCACCAGGATAGTGCTTAGATGCTCATCGGGATGCAGCCTAGGTGTTGCCGCGACCATTTGTGAACAGGATGCTGCAGAGTGCAACAATAGGTCAGATCCGCGGGTAGTAGGTCAGTCATCATCTTGGTAGGTTGAGGGCCACACTGCAATGAGGGTGATAGGTGGGTGCCTTTGTTCTAGTTCTCTAGCTCTGGGGCAAGATCTGATATTGGTATGTTCCTGTGTGATGGATGGAGTTTTTCCACCGGGTGATGACACACAAGTATAGGGGATCGCAACAGTCTTCGTGGGTAGTATTACCCAATTTATTGATTCGACACAAGGGGAGCCAAAGAATACTTGCAAGCCTTAACAACTGAGTTGTCAGTTCAGCTGCACCTGGAAATAGTTCTTGCTCACAGAAGTTTATCAGTATCAACAGTTTGTAGTAGCAACAGCAAAGCAACAGCAACAACAGTGAAACATGAGCAATAGTAACAGTAACAACAATAGTAGGATTCGAGTGCAGTAGGCATAGGGATGGATGGACGGGCGTTGCATGGACGAGTCTAAACATGTAACTTCAAGATCTAGAGCATTGCAGATAAATAATAACAAGCATCCAAGTACTAAACAATCCTAGGCATGTGCTCCAAATATAGTCATACGTGCTCGCAATGAGAACTTGCACAACATCTTCTGTCCAGCCAGCCCGTGGCAGCGGGGCCTCTAGGGAACTACTGGCAATTAAGGTGCTCATTTTAATAGAGCACCGGAGCAAAGCATTAACACTCCATGAACACATGTGATCCTCAAACCACAACCATCCCCTCCGGTTGTCCCAATTATTGTCACTTTGGGGCCTTTGGATCCGGACAATGATATGTGTACACAACTTGCAGGTAAGATCACAAACAATACTATCATAATGATTCAATAATAAGTTCAGATCTGAGATCAAGCACTCGGGCCCTAGTGACAAGCATTAAGCACAACAAGTTGCAACAGGCCTACTGCAGGGGATTACTCAGTCATGCATGAGGGAAACATCAGTGGTTGATGGAGATGCGTTGGTGATGATGATGGCGATGATCCTCTCCAAATTCCCTGTCCCGGCAGGGTGCCAGAACGGAGTTTCTGGATCCGAATCTTGGTTTCTGGTGGCGGAGGCGGATCGGAACTCTTTCTGGAAAACTATCGAACCCCCCTAAGTTTTTAGGTCAGAAGGCAACTTATAGGCGCAGAGGGAGGCCGAGGAGGTGCCTGGGGCGCCCACACCCCCTCCAGGCGCGGGGTCAGGTGGTCCCGTGCCTGGGGTGGGTCTGGGCCTCCCAGGCCTCCTCTTTGTCTCCCCTTTTGGCTTCGTGGATCTTCTGGTGAAAAATACTTTTTGGCATATTTTCCAGGATCTTTCCTGATAGTTCATTTTCTGCACAAAAACAAGACACCAAGGTAATTCTGGTAAAAACAACATCAGTCCGTGTTAGTTGTATCCAAATCACACAAGTTTAGAGAAGAAACAATAGGAAAGTGTTCGAGAAAGTAGATACGTTTTGGACGTATCAACTCCCCCAAGCTTAGCTTATTGCTTGTCCTCAAGCAATTCAGTTGAAAACTGAGTGCGATAAAAGAACTTCCACGAACACTTTGCTTCATATGATGTATATATTCTCAGCACAGGAGTAGATGCTTAGACAATTCATAATAAGGAGTATGCAACTAAGTCTACTCAATAGTCATTGCAAGCTATGAAGAGAAACCAACTCAATAATAATAAGTAACATGAAACATAAACATAAGCAACATTGTGATGCTCATAATAAGGTATGATAGAGTGGTATCTCGCCTGCCTTTGTTTGAAGAGAAAAATATAAATGCCAAGGCACCTCTGAAGTTCACATGAAGACTAGAAGTAAAGATATCAGAGATACAAGCATCAAAGTCATGACATAATTAACCAAGTTTTGGAACAAACACAAGAATGACAACTATGCTCTCAAGAAGGTGCTCATAGAATAAGTGGTGACTCAACAAAGTTGTGGAAATGGTTTTGTGAAGGTTTGAAAGGCTTCCCAATGCTGAAAGGAAGGTACTCATTAGCTTTGAGCTCTCATTGCCCCTATCATAGGCATATTCATGTGGTTAAGGTGAAAGTGAGTTCCACTCTGAATCATATACTTGACAGACCATAGACTGGAAATCCCAAATCCCTTGAGTACGAGGGTCCCTCCACATGCTACTCAACTTTGGTCACCTAAAAGTTCTTTTCATTGTAAATACATGCATATCATCGATAACCGCCAACGGGGTACCCCTTGCACATGGTACAGGAGCTTTCCCATAACCAAAATGACAAGGCAAGCTGACAATGAGCATCTCAGCAATCTTTTTATTTACCATATGCATAGCTTTTTATTGAGAATGCTTCATAGATGCTCATTATGGTGATGCTGCAAGTTTCCACCATGATTAGGCATGGCTTAGGCTAGCGGCCTAGGCGTTTCTCTAACACAATGTATAGACTCCATGAACTCACAAGGTGCCCTTTTATTTCACATCGTCGACATCTGTAAACAAAAGAGCAAAGTATTAACTAGATAAGATATCCAAAAAGTGTTGAAAGCGTTCCCCGTGACAACATGGTTCTGCTAACTCTCAGCATATAATTAGCAAGCATATAACTTTCATGGACTAGTCACAATGGTTCAGGATTATTAAGCGCAAAGAATAAAGTGTTCCATCAAGTTCGTGAGAGCTTTACTAACTAACTTTCTCAAAACAGACAAACATTTTATTTTGGAAGAAAACACGGCATATAGAATATGCGCTCAAGTAGCAAATGATGCTAATAGGTTGGTATGGTGGACACAGCTGGCAATATTGGTTTTGGAGAGTTGGAAGCACAGGTAGAGAACATACTCAGTGCAAGTGAAGGCTAGCAATAGAGAGGGAGCGACAAATGAGAGAGCAATAGCTGTCATAATCATGCTTGCAACAAAACATGACTAATTATGGCATGAAAGTGATACAAGAACTCTGAGGCAAAATAAATCATCGAGGTGTACTGACTATTGATTAGTCATATGCATGCGTGAGCATGTGCCAAGTCGATTCATATGAACAGTCAAAGGAGGATACCATAATGTCATACCAAAGTATGAATAAAATAATGCAAGCAAACATTCATATGACATGCTACAAACTATTAACAAGCTGGAGCTGATCATAGACAAGCAAGAACTACTAAGCATCCATAAGTAACATACTCCTTACAATAAACAGACTAAGCATGCTCACAATGATTAGTATATGTACAAAAATGAAAACAAATAGAGTTCGTTACCAGCCTCTTACCATACCTCAAGTTGTCTTAATCTTCATTATTGCCCTTCACTTGTGTGACTTGAATAATAACATGAAACCAAAATCCACTAAGGACGGCTGAACCCTGCAAAGAACTCACAAAACCAAAGAAGAACAACAAATATTTTTGGTGTTTTAGATTTTTTTAAAGAAAGCACACAAAGAAAAAACAAACGAAGAAAAAGAAAACCAAAAAAACTAAGACGCTCCAAGAACAACACAACTGTGCATGAAACAATAAACACGAAGTGTCTAGAAAGACCTGAGATTTTTATTGATGAAGAAGGGGATACCTTGGGCACCCCCAAGTTTTGACGCTTGTACCTCTTAAATATTTCTTGGGGTGACACGGGGTGCCCCCCAAGCTTGTTCTTTTGTCCATTCTTCATCTCATTACATCATTCTCTCTCTACACCTGAAATTTTTTCTTCATACAAAACTTCACACAATCTTCATTAGCAACATTAGTTTATTCAAAAGATATTAGACATCTGGCAAAGCTTTAGAATAACAAGGATTTTCACTAAAAACACAAGCTACTATAGCAACTCCTTCAAAGAGCTCAATTCACCTAAAGAGAACTCAAAAAGGAATCAATAAGAAGCAAATGCAAATAATGGCAGAAATCTGCCAAAACAGACCAGCTGGTAGAAACCGATTTTTTCGAACATCTTCTGTTGCTCAAATCAAAAGGTGTTGAACTAAAGAAAGTTATCTAACATACTGTGGGATATTTTCGTAAATTTTCAGCTCAATCCGACTTACAGAGACTCCTCACGAATTTCTATGGTAGAGGACAGAAATCTATTTCGGGATAGCAACTCCCCAAATCTTACTTCCCTCTCATTAGAGGTCATTCTTGGCACAAAAAGCAAACAAAAAGGATAAGGAGAGGTCATTACTGAAGTAATAACTTCCAAGACTCAAGGAAACTCTTGGATTATCTCCCAACAAGTACTTTTTTTAACGCCTTTAAGTTAGGCACGACGAAGAGCAAGGATTGGAAATGAGAAAAATAAAAGTGAGCAAATATAACCACTGTGAAAACATTTCTTTGTTCATTAAAATACTTTTGTTAACAAGGTTGATAAAGTCTTGTTACCAAAAAAATCTTATATGAAACAAAACTTTGCATTCCACAAGGTGATTATGTTACCTCATACTTGATAGCAATGGTCCCAATCATAATAGTTTCAAAATTTTCTTGTGGAATGGGACAATATATTTCTCCAACCTTGATGCTCTCAATATTTTCAATGGAATTCAAGCAATAGCTTCTAACAACCTTCTTGGGGAAATAAACAGAGAATGTTACTTTTCCTTGAATATAATTAATGATAGCACCTGCAGTATTAAGAAAAGGTCTCCCAAGAATAATAAACATATTATCATCTTCAGGCATTTCAAGCACAACAAAATCAGTCAGAGCCAAGCAATTATGAGCTACTTGAACAGGAACATCCTCACATATACCAACAGGAATAGTAGTTGACTTATCAGCCATTTTCAAAGAAATATCAGTTGGTATCAACTTTTCTAGCTGGAGTCTCTTATAGAGAGAAAAAGGTATAACACTAACTCCAGCTCCCAAATCACATAAAGCAGTTCTAACATAATTATTCTTAATGGAGCAAGGAATAGTTGGTACACCTAGATCACCAAATTTCTTTGGAACCTTGCCATTGAAGGAATAATTAGCAAGTAGAGTAGAAATCTCCTCATTAGGAATCTTCCTTTTATTAGAGACAATATCCTTCATATACTTTGAATAAGGAGGCAAGTTAATAGTATAAGTCAAAGGAATTTGCAAGAATAAGGGCTTCATCCACTCACAAAACTTGTTGTAGTGTTCTTCCTACTTTGACTTGTGTTTCTTACCTGGAAAAGGCATAGGTTTCTACACCCAAGGTTCTCTCTCTTTACCATGTTTATTAGCAATAAAATCTTCCTTTATGTACCTAGTGTTCTTAGTGTGCTTCTCAGGTTCTTCCTCAACTTCCTCCTTATCAGGAGCATCATTATTATTACCACTCTTAGTTTCAGCATCAGAGACAAATATACTATTAGGATCTACAGCAGGTTCAAGTGGTTCCTCAACTATCTTATGTTTCTTTTTCTTTCTCTTAAGAGGACTACCACTATCTTCACCTTGTTGAGAATCCTGCTCAATTCTTTTAGGGTGTCCTTCAGGATATAAAGGATCTTGAGTAGCTATACGACTCCTAGTTCTAATTCCATAAGCATGTTTATCTCCTAAGGCATTAACTAGCATATCCTTTTGTACCTTAGCAAGTTGATCAAGTTGGGTTTGAACCATTTGAAAGTGTTTACAAAGCATTTTAATATCATTAGAAGTTCTTTCCACAATATCTTTCAACTCACGGATAGCTCTAGAGTTTTCCAATAAATGATTCTGAACTTGTTTATTAAAATACCCTTGTTTAACAATAAAAGTGTCAAGTTCCTCTAAACATTGATCAGGAGGCTTACCATAAGGAATACCACCTTCATCAAAGTGTTGGAGAGAGTGTACCTCAATAGTAGATGAGTGGGGAATTGGCTTACATAATTCTTCTATAGGAGGTAGATTCTTCACATGTTCAGCTCTAATACCTTTCTCCTTTAGACACTTCTTAGCTTCCTTCATCACTTCATTAATGCAATAAATCCCCTCTTCTTTGTTGTTGGTGTTGGAACTGGTTCAGGAGTAGTAGGCTCAGGTGCATTCAGCTCAGTTGAAATCCAATCATCATAATTATTGCTTATCTTGGTCATTAATTCTTCAGCATCTGTAGGAGTCCTTTTCCTGAAAACACAATCAGCAAAGCTATCTAGGTAGGTCCTAGAATCATCAGTTAGTCCATTATAATAAATATCAAGAAGCTCATTCTTAGGCAATGGACATCCAGGATGTGCATGAATCAATGCACATAATCTTTTCCATGACTCAAACAATTTCTCTTCTTCTCCCTGTTTAAAATCAAAAAGTCTCTGCAAAGCAGCATGTCTAGCACTGGGAGGGAAATATTTTTGGAAGAAAGAAGCAATCAAGCAATCAGGGCTATCAATGGAACCAGGAGGTAATCTATTAAACCAAGCCCTAGCTTCTCCTTTTAGTGAAAAAGGGAAGATCTTAGCAACAAAGTACTTGCGCATCTTAAAATCATTAGAGAACAAAGAACTCATAGTAGAAAGCTCATTCATATGAGCCACAACACTCTCATTTTCAGTCCCACAAAAAGGTTATTTCTCAACAATATCTAAATAAGATAAATCAAGAGAGAAATCATAATCTTTATCTTTAATATCTATGGGAGAAGTGGCAAACTTAGGATCAGAGGACATCTTAGGCATAATAGTACGTCTAGCAAGGAGAATCTTAGTAGCACTAGTACCATGTGTGTTTCGACACTCTTCAACAAAATCATCAGTGAACTCAATGTAACCATCATTAATATCATAACTCTCACTAGACTCAGGTGAGCTAATAGGTGTAACAGTGTCTTCACTAGGAGTTTCAGTATTTCCCAGACTAGCCATAGTAGCATCTAGAAAAGGACCTAATGAACCACTCGCATCAAGCACAGTAGAAGTAACATCATGAGTATCAAAAGCAGTTTCAGACTCAACAGTAGTAGCAGTGTGCGTGTAGCATGTGTATGTGGTGGTGGTGTGACAAGCTTACTTATAACAGACGGTGAATCAAGATAAGCAGAGGTGTTTAGGAGTGTACCTCTTCTTGTAGTCGATGGTAAAATAGGAAACTTTCCATCACGAGACTTCCCCATGATGAAAGGAGTAGCAGTGAACAATAATAGATCCAACTGAACTTACAAATAAAGCTATGCTCCCCGGCAACGGTGCTAGAAAATAGTCTTGATGACCCACAAGTATAGGGGATCGCAACAGTCTTCGCGGGTAGTATTACGCAACTTATTGATTCGACACAAGGGGAGCCAAAGAATACTTGCAAGCCTTAACAACTGAGTTGTCAGTTCAGATGCACTGGAAATAGTTCTTGCTCACAGAAGTTTATCAGTAGCAACAGCGAAGCAATAGCAACAACAACAATGAAACAGGAGCAATAGTAACAGTAACGACAACAGTAGGATTCGAGTGCGGTAGGCATAGGGATGGATGGACGGGCGTTGCATGGACGAGTCTAAACATGTAACTTCAAGATCTAGGGCATTGCAGATAAATAATAACAAGCATCCAAGTACTAAACAATCCTAGGCATGTGCTCCAAATATAGTCATACGTGCTTGCAATGAGAACTTGCACAACATCTTCTGTCCAGCCAGCCCGTGGCAGCGGGGCCTCTAGGGAACTACTGGCAATTAAGGTGCTCATTTTAATAGAGCACCGAAGCAAAGCATTAACACTCCATGAACACATGTGATCCTCACACCACAGCCATCCCCTCCGGTTGTCCCAATTATTGTCACTTTGGGGCCTTTGGATCCGAACAATGATATGTGTACACAACTTGCAGGTAAGATCACAAACTATACTATCATAATGATTCAATAATAAGTTCAGATCTGAGATCATGGCACTCGGGGCCTAGTGACAAGCATTAAGCACAACAAGTTGCAACAAAGTCAAATAGCACTAATAGAGATACTAGGCACTATGCCCTAACAAATCTTATTCGATTACATGATAGAACTCATCCAATCCCTACCATCCCTATGACTACGGTGGGGGATTACTCCCTCATGGATGAGGGAAACACCGGTGGTTGATGGAGATGCATTGGTGATGACGATGGCGATGATCCTCTCCAAATTACCCGTCTCGGTAGGGTGCCATAACGAAGTTTCTGGATCCGAATCTTGGTTTCTGGTGGCGGCGGCGGAGCGGAACTCTTTCTAGAAAACTATCGACCCCCCTTGAGTTTTTAGGTCAGAAGGCAACTTATAGGCGCAGAGGGAGGCCGAGGAGGTGCCTAGGGTGGACACACCCCCTCCAGGCACGGGGTCAGGTGGGCCTGCGCCTGGGGTGGGTCTGGGCCCCCAGGCCTCCTCTCTGTCTCCCCTTCTGGCTCCATGGATCTTCTGGTGAAAAATAGTTTTTGGCATATTTTCTGGGATTTTTCCTGATAGTTCATTTTCTGCACAAAAAAAAGACACCAAGGTAATTCTGCTGAAAACAGCATCAGTCCGTGTTAGTTGTATCCAAATCACACAAGTTTAGAGAAGAAACAATAGGAAAGTGTTCGAGAAAGTAGATACGTTTTGGACATATCACCGGGGTCCGACGGTTGTGCTTCACGTGGATGGTGGCTTGGAGGCGTGTTCTTCGGATGTCCGGCTGCCGACGAGGCACAACACTGAGTGAGGTGGTTGTACTCAGGATTACTGCACGCGTGGTTAGAGAGACCCGCAATGTCGTTGGCACCGAAGCAGAGGTATCGCGGTTCCCCCTTCTTCACCCTAGAGTATGCAAGCCTAGAGGTTCTGATCTTTAGGATGGGCGCACAGTCTCCAGATCCACTTGGTGAGTAACGCAATATTAAGGAATCTAGAGTTTATATTTCCTAGACCGCCCTGGTATTTTGGCCTACACACCTCCTGCCATTTAATCCAATGATATTTTCCATTCTCCCCCACCCCTTCCCAAAATAAATGCGAGAGGTGCTTTTCGAAACCTGCGTGCGTGCTCTCTGCCAGCAGGAACAAACCCATACAGAAGGTGGGAAGAGTAGAAAGGGAGGAATTCGTCGGGATCATGCGTGCTACCGACGCGGTGAATCTCCCCTTCCAAGGATCCACTCTGTGGCCAACATGCGGTGACCCAGCATACCACTTCATGCGTAGTACACTATAGTCATTGACATGACACTCACAGAACACCATTTTGTAAATATCACATCCCTCAGAGTGGTACAATAGAAACATTGCGGGTCCATATTACAAACATACACACATTATTATTATTACAATACCAGAAGATCTGTACTTCAAGTGATACAAACTTACAAACCAAACTTAAGATGTTTCAATAGCGGATCAAAGTTTCAAACTCATAACCAGAATTGAGCTCAACAACTTAGTATATAAAGTTTATGATGCTCGGCTCATTTGGTTTACTAACTATCTAAGACAACTACTCGAACTCGTCACCCTCCACTCCATAGCGTATTTCATAGTGCACCCCTTCCACTCCTCCGGACATGTCTGGTTCCTCGTAGTAGACATCCTCTTGTCCTTCAGCAGTGTACATTGGAGTGTCTTCTCATTCCTCAGAGTCTAAGCAGGGGATCAAAGGAAACAGTGAGTAACAACGTTACCCAGCAAGTTCATTATATGCAAGGTGGGAAGTTTGATGCTCTATCTACCACCTCGGACTATCAGTCCTTGGCACTATGCAGTTTTCGTAAACATTTCTTTAAAGGTTGATTTTAATATAGAAAACTATGCCCATCAGCCTTCACAGGTTGACCAGAACTTCATGCAGTTCCTTTCCTGCCATGTTCGCAGTTCCTTCCCGGAACAGGGAGTAATAAATTACAGTTCTTACACTATGCAGAGGTGCGTTGCTTTACCCATGAGAGATCAAATCCTTGTTGCACAAGTAGGCGTACTTTCCCGTCCACAATTCCATGATGTGGGGCCTAGTAGATGATCCAAGCCATTCACTGTCCTTCTCCATGACCTCATATGTCTGCACAATCCTTTGGGATGAGCTACATCTCCGTTAAGCCCCCTTCTGGGCAAGATATAACCCTGATGAGTTCCCAAAGGCTCTATGAGCCGGTTACCCCCCTAGCAAGCTCCATAAAGGTCCGACTGTACCTCCGGAAGCCGCTCATAGATAATCTAGACACCAAAATTGTGAGGTCTAAGGGTGCCCACCCATATGTTGGATCCGCACAAGGAATCACAGTGTCACGTTAAGGTCGTCTTTCCTACATACGGAAGGAAGAAGATCCAGCTGACTCCTCCGTCCCATTCCAAATCTCATGGTTAACGCGTGATATACGGCGCTAGAATCACTGATGTATTGGGTTATTAATTCTGATGTGATGAATCTCGCTGCAGATGGATACCTAAGTCCGTTGCCAATCTTATATTTATCATCACTTAGGATGATAACAACATTTTATTTGTTTGAGAAAATAGTATTTTCTTTCTTTTCTTTGGAACATAGATGATAATACACAATTTGCAATTACTTTGATAAAACTCATCAAAGGACATGAGCAAGTGATGAACTTGCCTTTTGACTACAAGGTAGTGAAGTCGGATGCTTGCACTCTACCTTGAGCTTATATTTCTACAAAACACCATTATTTCCCGGTAAGGACAATATTTAAAGAAGCAATAATAATATGCATAGTAATGAAATGCATCATTTTATTATTTATCATCTTTGTGTGTTTTACCCACCTTATTAAATTCTTAAATTCCTTTATTAATAAAAGAAATTTGTTAGTGAATAATTCCTAAAATCTTGTAAATATTATATTTAAGATTTTTGTGGTACAATACATTAAATAATTTTTATTCAATTTTAACTCTTATTATTATTTTCTTAAAATTCTATTTAAGAATAAATGTTTTCAATTTGGAGAAATTTCTTTTGCTACTCTAATTAAAAATTGAGTATTTTTATAAAATACTATATCTATTTAGAATTGTAAAAGTGAATTTTATTTATTTTTAGGTATTTTACTTATTTTTATAAAATTCTATAAGGTATATATATTATAAAAATAATTAACCTAAATTTATTCTATCAAAAATATAATTCGTAATTTTGTTGGGTAGCTTATATTTTATGAACTCATGGATATATTACTTTTATTTTTGGGATTTTATTTAATTTTCTAGAGCTTATTTGGTTCTAGGGTATTTTGTTCTTTAAACAAAATGTTTTAATTCTCTATTTTAAAACCTAGACCTAGCCCACTAGGCTGTCCTAGCCCTAAACTAGCCCATCTGGGTTGGGTCAAACCCCTTGGCTCACTCGGTACTAGTCTATACTGGCCCAGTACCCCTCTCTCTCTCAAGCACACCCGTGTTCTTCCTTTCTCGTTCCCCTTCCTCGTGATGTGGTGTCGCTGTCGTCGCCGTGTGACTCCGGCCGCCTCGGTCCTCCGGGGCCACCGTCGTGACGCAAAACAAGTTCGTCGATGATTCTCTATCGTCTGGTCCAACAAGATTTGGTGCTAGAGCTCCTCGCCGACCATGCCCCCTCCATCTCGAAACCTAGGGTTCGGATGTTGCTGGCGATTCGGTTCTCCGCCGTCCCTATGGTGCCGCTCTGGTGCTCTAGTGGCTATGTGGTGCAATGCTGGTGCTCTGGTGGCTGTGGTCACTGTGTTTGCGGCTTGGAACAGGTCGCAGCACCTTTGGGTGCTCCCTGTGCCGCCGTGTACACCCTCATCAGCCGTTCTGCTTCCTCTACTAAATCTCAGCAAAACCCACCCGTACCATCGATCCGTACCATCTGCCATCGGGTTTGGCTTGTCAAATACTTTCCCCTGGCGAAGACGATGGAGGGATCTGGCATTCACAACCACCATAAACCACAAAAAACACATCTGAAAGGGATATAAAGAAGGAACTTGGCTGGGGTAAAATCCTAGCTGATTCACAGATCATTGGAGGACAACGCATCATCCCCTTCATCATCAACCATTGCATCTACATCACCACCATTACTCCCATCCTTCATCTATTAGATCTTGTTGTAATTCTAGATTCAATTGTGGTGTGCACTAGATCTATTTCAGTACTTTTATCCATCCATTTGATTATGATGATGTTGTTGATTGCTTCCATGTGTGAGTAGTTCCTTTGTTGGGGAGATGTATAAACCCTAGCACTATTATGAATTTGCAATAAAGATGATCTATTCTTGTGTCCATATGACTTGCCGGTCTATGATTAATTTATGATTTGTGTTTGATCTCTCTCTTTAGATGGCATGTGAAGTTGACCACATACCATTTTCCCTTGGGACTAAAGAGAGGGAGAAATCCTTTGGGAGTGCTTTGGGATCGTACCTGGAATGCCCCCTTGACAGATTGGTGTCGGCTCGTGAACTACACGGTCAAAGGAGGAATAAAGTGGGACCCCCTAAGCTAATTACGATATCCAAGGGGAAACCCTTAATTGCAGTGGTTTGTATGGGTGACTGCTCTCAGACATCGCTGTGGTTATTTAGAGGTGACCTCACTCTTGGATCAACATAGTGGCTTCCTACAAGCCTTGTAGTGAACATCTTATTATGGGGGCCCTCTCCACACATTTCATGACACAAGAAGTATGTTATCTTAAATTATTAATAAGAAAAATACCATGCTAGAGGTGTATCCTACATCTCCGAGAACTTTTAGCCATATTAAGTTCAACCACGCTTTCACACAATCTTGATACTTTCTTTTAATGGTTTTAATTACTTTTCTGCACACAACCAAAAACCTTTCAAACACTCTTTACTTGATATCAAAGGCAACTTACAAGTATCCTTTGGTAGATAGTGACGAGGGACATTAGGACCATTACCAATATCTCTCTATGGGTTCGATATCTTTACATCAAAACTAGCTACAATTGATCTGTGCACTTGCACTCATCAAGCTATTTTCTGGCGCCGTTGTCGGGGAGCTAAGCGCTTTTGGTGTTTTTTATTAGTTGCTTATTTATTAATTGTTTTGCTAAAGTTTCTTACTAAGTTTCAGGTCATACATCATGGGCGAGTACCAACATATAATTCAGATGGAAGTTGTAAGGAATTACGGTCTGCCCATGGATGCCTATTTAAAATACAATCACCCGAGAGGGTATGATATCAACCCCATGCTTTTAGATCTTTTGCATGCAATTTTTTTGTAGGAGAGGGTACGAAGGATCCGTATGAGCATGTAGGGTTATTTGAAGATATTTGTGGGACTTTCCAACTTAATATAAAAACCGAGGATGAGGTTAAATTTGTTCTTTTTTGTTCAAACCCTTATTAATGAAGCTTGTTCTTGGTACATTCAAAGTTCAGCAAAGATTACTAATTCCTGGGAGAGCTTAGCCTCTTTGTTCTTAGCTAATTTATTTCCCAGGACAAAAACTCTTGGAGCGAGATGTATGATCACAAATTTTAAAGGAAAGCCTGAAGAAAGCTTGCATGAAGGATACGCAAGGTTTCGAGGACTACTTGACCCCTGACCCCATCATAATTTCCCACCTTGGTTGGTGATACACACCTTCTACGCAGGTTTGAATGATGATAATAGAATTGAACTCGACTCCCTTACCAATGGGTCATTCACCAAATTTAGTATTGAAAGAGCATGGAATTTATTAGACACGGTGAATAGAATAGAGAAACCTTATTGCGAGGCTGAGTTTAGTAAAGAAAATCCTATAGAGTACAATTGCTTAAAAGTTTTCTAGCTTCAGGTAAGGTAGAAAAACTGCTCGCAAACTTTAATATTGACCATCGCATGATTGTTCAAATTATTCAAACTTACGCCGACTATCTGTAGATCCCAAAGGATTTGGAATGATATACACCACCTTTGGAGGAGAAACCCCCTAAGACTAGCCATAAGGATAAATATTCGCAATTGCAAAAGAAAATACTAGATGAGGAAGAAACAATATTAACCAAAGTGATGGAGAGTAAAAGTGAAAAGAATAAAAGGATAGAAAGGGTAACTAATGATCTGGAAACTATTAAATAGAACATTGGGATAGTAAAAGAACTTCTAGAACCTGAAATGTTCATAGATGAAGCAATCATGGTAAGTAAAGAATCCTTAGACATGATAGGAGGCAAGTTTGATGGTAAAAATAGAAGTCAACAGAAGATCCCTTTATGTCTAGGGGGGACTATGTATATAGGATTATGTGACTTAAGCTCTTCCATTAATATCATGCCTTACACAATCTATGAAGAGATGCGTGACCATCTTGATGAGTCCTACCTTGAGCAAGTAGAAGTTACGTTTATGCTTTCTAATCAAACTATCCATCCTACTTAAGGGATACTTCGCAATGTTTGTATTTCTGTGGGAGCTTTTGTGTACCTAGTTGATTTTCATATTATTAAAATACATTTGAATTCCTCCTGCCCAGTTATTTTTTATAGCCATTTTTACAACTCTATGAACATTGATATTGACAACAAGAAACATGCTCTGTCTTTGCAGGTTGGTGAATAGGTTATAGAAGTAAACTATAACCAATTCACAAAATTGCCTTATGAAAAAAAAGTTGAGATTAAAGAGGAGAAGACTATTGAAGAATTGGCAGCAAACTATAATTTTGCACCCCACAATATGAGCTAGAGAGAAGTTTGACAAGCCATGATTCGCTTCCAAACGACTCTGCAAAATAAGATTTGGATGAGATCCTCAACACTGCACCAGAGGTTGAAACTTGCCTCAGGAACAAATTTGATGAAAATGAAAGAAAAGGGGATGAGGATCCGCCACCTCTCATCTTGAAGCCTATTCCTCGGAACCTAAGGTATGAATTCTTAGATAAGGAAGGTAAGTGCCCGATGATTTTGGATGATTTATGACCCACAAGTATAGGGGGTGTATCGTAATACTTTCGATAAATAGGAGAGTTGATCCCAACGAGGAGCAGAAGGTGCTAAACAATGGTATGGAGCAGTAAATCCCTGTGAATACTTAGCAAACGGATTTTTAGTGGTTTTCTGACAAGGCAACAAAACAAGGAGCAAGTAACAAAGGTAACGAACAAACGGAGCAAGTGGCCCAATCCTTTCTTAGCAAAGGACAAGCCGGTGGAAATACTTATAAGGACCAAACGTTCTCGAGGACACATGGGAATTCTGTCAAGTGCTTTCGCTTCAAATAGTTGAGTACCCTTCTCTGGTGTTGTAAGTGTTGTGTGGGTGAACCTGTGCTAATGTACCGACCGTATTTGGACTAATACATACTTGTAATTAAACCCCCTGCAAACATCTATAACTACAGAAAAGTAATTAAGATATAAATCTAACTACAACCTTAAACTCTGAGATCCTACGCTCCCTTGTGCAAAGGTGTCCTAACGGGGGTTCAGGTTTCTGTCACTCTGGCAACCCCACAATTAGTAGCCAAATACACAATGCATCCCCCTAGGCCCATAAATGGTGAAGTGTCATGTAGTCGACGTTCACATGACACCACTAGAAGAATAGCACCACAACTTAAATACTAAACCATTGAATAATAACTCATCACAGATTCACTACTAACAACATGACTTCTCCCATGTCCTTAAGAACCAAACGAACTACTCACAAGACATCATATGGATCAAGATCAAAGATGATATGGTAATGGATAACAATCTGAACATAAACAATAATCCAATGGTTCCACTCACAAGCATCAACTACAATAGTAATCAACACCGGGAAAGTTTCCCCTAGTGAACTAAGAAATATCCAACACAATTGTTACAATGGGACGTAGTGGTGGTGATGGTGCTGGTGGAGATGATGGTGTGGATGATGATGATGATGATCCCGATGAAGCCTAGCTTGATGACGGTGTTGATGGCGACGGTCTTCCCTCCCCGGGAAGGAATCCCCCTGCAGAAATCTGTCTGTCGGAGAGATCTTTCTTCCTCGGTGTTTTTCGCCCCCAAAGGCGGCGGAAATCTATCTGTGGTCGCTCCCCGAGGCTTAGGGTTCCGTAGGGAAGATATAGGCGAAGGGGCGGAGTCGAAGGCTGGTCATGTGGGCCCGTGCCTAGGGGGTGTGGGCCCCCTGAGGCCCTTCTTCGTCCCTCCTTTTGGCTCCCTCATTCTTCTAGAGAGATAATATGTTTCTATATTTTTCTGGTATTTTTCTGATCTTTGCGAAATTGCACCGAAACGCCTTCTTTTCCATCAGAATCCAGACTCCAGTAGTCCATCCTCCAAGAATCATCCAACATGCATAAACATATGAAAAGGCCACAAGTAATACCTCATAATAAGACAAATATCAATGAATAGAGGTAAATTACGATATAGAAAGGTGATGCAAATTGGGCGTATCAATCATAAGCCCTCCTCTGAGGAAAACACAAAATTATTAGAGGTACTTGTCAAACAGCATGAAGTTTTTGGATACACCCTTAATGACATAAAAGGTATAGACCCTTCTATAATAACTCACAAGATATCCATGATTGAAGATGCTAAACCATTCGTTCATAACCAAAAAAGATTGAATCCTAAAATGAAGGAGGTAGTAGGAAAGAAAGTTATATGTATATTGGACAGCAGTATTATCTATCCAATATCGGATAGTAAGTGGGTGAGTCCAACTCACATCATACTTAGGGAAGAATGTATAACCATTATTAATAATGATAAGGATGAATTAATCCCGAATAGAACAATAGAAGGTTATAGGATGTGTACTGACTTCAGGAAGTTGAACAAAGAAACCATAAAAATTCACAAGCAACAGTCTCTCATTAATGATATTATGGAAAGGATGTCCGCTAACTCTTACTTCTATTTTCTTGATGGATATTCCCAAATAGCTATTCAGCCTGAAGATCAAGAAAAAACCACTTTCACATGCCCCTATGGAACCTATGCTTATCGATTAATGCCTTTCGGTTTGTGTAATGCATCTGCTACTTTTCAAGAGTGTTCTGAAAATATTCGACAGTTTTGCAGAAAGTTCCATGGAATTCCTTATGGAAATTTTTGTTGTTTATGGGACTACTTTTGAACAATGTCTCTATAATCTTAATAGAGTTTTGCAGCGATGCAAACAAACCAAGAAGGTCCTCAATTGGGAGCGATGTCGCTTCATGGTAAGGGAAGGAATAATTTGTGAGCATAAGGTTTCTGGAAAAAATATTGACATTGATAAATCAAATTGGATCACCTTAGTAAAACTACCAATTCCTCAAGACATAAAGGGGGTAAAGAATTTCCTTGGGCATGCTGGCTTTTATAGATGCTTTATTAAAGATTTCACTAAAATAGCTGCTCATTTAACTTGTCTATTAGATAAATACACTCTTTTTGCCTTTGATAGGGATTGCAATGATTCCTTTGAACAATTAAAGAAAGCACTAATTTCTGCACCAGTCATCCAACCACCAAATTGGGATGAACCGTTTGAAATTATTTGTGATGCTAGTGACTATGCTATTGGAGCTGTTTTAGGACAAAGAGATGGACTGAATCTAAACATTATCCAATATGCAAGTTGAGTTTCGAATGAGGATCAAAAGAACTATGCAACAACCAAGAAAGAATTTTTTGCTATTGTTTTTTCCTGTGATAAATTTAGACACTACATTATCAACTCAAAAGTAATAGTTCATACTGATCACCAATCTTTAAGACACCTTCTAGCTAAGAAAGACGCTAAGCCCCGTCTGATCAAATGGGTCTTGCTCCTAGAATAATATGACCTGCAGATAGTAGATAGGAGAGGAAAGAATAATCCTGTTGCTGACCATCTATCATGAATGGAAGGAATTATGGAAGATCCCATCCCTATTACTGAATCTTTGCCACGGGAATATCTTGTAGTTATAGAACCTCGCAATCCTTGGTTTGCAGATTGTGCTAATTTCCTTGTAGGTAAGTTTTTACCAAAAGGAATGGATTACAATCAAAGAAAGAAATTCTTTAATGATTTAAAACATTACTTTTGGGACGATCCTTACTTATATAGGCATGATTTAGATGGGATAATCAGGAAATGTGTACCCGAGCACGGGGTAAAGTCCATTCTTAAAGCTTGCCATGATAGTCCTTATGGAGTACATCACGCTGGTAATCGCACTATAGCTAAGGTCTTGCAGTTAGGTTTTTACTGGCCTACATTAGTTAAAGACTCCCATGAATATGGTAGGAATGGTGATGCTTGCCAACGTATGAGTAATTGATACGTTGGAAACGTATCTATAATTTTTGATGATCCATGCTTGTTTTGTATCTACTTTGCTTTGCTTGTCTACACTTTGAGGTGCTTTTTACATGTTTTCGGGTACTAACCTATTAACAAGTTGCAACAGTGCCAGATGCCTGTTTTCTGCTATTTTTGGTTTCAGAAAAGTTAGTAAAGAAATATTCTCAGAATTGGACGGGACAAACGTCAAAGTCAAATACTTTCTGTGGGGAACAAGAAGATCAGAGGAGAGACGGAGGGGCCAGCCAGAGGGGCCAGACCCACCCCAAGCACGGGGGCAGGTGGGCCCGTGCCTGGCTAGGGTTTGGTGGCCCTGGCCGCCTCCCGATCTCGCCCCTTCGCCTATAAGAAGCCCCCGATGCAGAAACCCTGAGTACCCGATCAGAAATCCATGAAACTGTCTGTAGCCGCCACCACCATCGTACCTAGATCGGGGGGATCTGAAGTTCTTACCGGCACCCTACCGGAGGGGAGATCATCCCGGAGGTCTTCTCTCCGGTATGATGCATGAGTAGTTCCACCTTGGACTATGGGTCCATGTAGTAGCTAGATGGTTGTATCTCCTCCTTTGTGCTTTCATGTATAGATCTTGTGAGCTCCGTTCATGATCAAGATCTAATCTATTTGTAATCATGCGTGTTATGTTTGCAGGGATCCGATGGATATTGAGATTATTATGTTGGTTTGATTAATGGTTTTATCTTTATGATTCTATCATGTCTGTGTTGTTTGTGATCTTGCATGCTCTCCGTTGCTAGTGGTTATCTTGGCCAAGTAGTTTCTACTGACTCCAAGAGGGGGTATTTATGCTCGATAGTGGGTTCATGCCTCTAGTTTCCAAGGGAAGTGACAGAAATCTCTTCGGTTGTAGATGTGTTGTTGCTACTAGGGAGAAAACAACAGTTGCTTGTTCATGGAACATGTGGACTGTTTACCTTACACACTTTGCTTAAAGTAGTTGTCTGTTGCTTGCAACTTAATACTAGAGGGGGAGGTGGACTTCTAGTCATAGATGCAGTTGGGTGACGGTCTATGTATATTGTTGTATTGCTGTAATACCCCACCTTTATAAAGTTAAAGGTCCCTGTGATTTCAATGCTAGTCCCTGGATCAATTGCTAGCATCCACAGTTTAAGATGAAGTACACAGAAACAAAGGTCATTATTACATCGTCATTCCAGAGATAACATAGTCTTTTACAACTCCATAGCCACAGGCTATTACAGAAGTTTAACTTAACAATATAAATAAAATTCTTCATCTTCATGTGCCACAGGCAAGCATGTTGAGTGTAGACTCATAACCCTATCCTCATCAGAGTAACCTGCAACATCACAAGTTATAGCCACAGTGGGTCAATACATTGGAATAGTATTGGCAAGTGATACCTTAGTAGAATAATAGTATCTAGCTTCTACATGAATTTGGCTAAGTGTAGCTTAGGCTTGCTTTGCTCAAAATAGGTTTTACCTATCAGTTGAAAACACTAGGTTTTTGTTTGGCAAAAACTCCCAAGGAACCACCAATAGACATTGGTGAACCTTCACCCTTGTTCAACCACAAGTTTTAACTTAGAAATTGGAACGAGGAGATTCTTGATAGCTTCCATGTCTTGATGCTCAAATTTTCCATTTTCGGGGACACGGCTAAGTACTTAGATTCTTCCTTCTGCAGAGGTTGTGCACTTTCCCCACAATACTTGACTTTCATCAAGACAGGACCTTTCAGAAGCCTTCCCTTAGACCAAAATGGACGCGTTCCAAACCTATCATCCCTATACCACCAACTGTCAATTTGGCTAAGTTATTGCAACCTATATGATCCAGGCAGAGCCCATAATGCCATGTGACTGCACTAGAAGCTTCTTAACATATGGCATCTCAAATCCCTTTGTTCCTGGGTGGCTTTCCACAAGTGTGATACACAAGGTAAACCATAGATATGGGCCTTGTGTAACCACTCAACATAACCCAATCATCCATTCCACCTAGGTGATTCATTCACTTAGTTGTTTTATTAAGCAAAACACAAGTCAATGACTCAACAATATTTTTCCATAGCATATGTATATAATCCACCCTTGGTTACTAAAAGCTAAGCTAAGCATGGCAATATAAAGTA
Organism: Avena sativa; assembly: GCA_916181665.1. Lineage (NCBI taxonomy): Eukaryota > Viridiplantae > Streptophyta > Magnoliopsida > Poales > Poaceae > Avena > Avena sativa. Next base: position 98,458,047 of record OV702294.1, read on the forward strand.
CCATAACTTAGAGAAAATACTAACAATTCTACAACTACTAGGATTTCCAAGCATAGCATATAGATACTTAGCAAAATTATCATGCAAGCCCTATACAAAATATCACTAATGCATAGTCAAAATATTGGGACAAAAATATGAAGCACCACTTGCCTTTGTAGTTGGGGGAGTAACAACAATCCTCATAGTCACAATCACCACTAGCACCAAAATCTACACATAAAATGATAGCACCAAATTCACATTTCAATAATCAAACAAAAATATATGAATGCATGCAAATGCCATGTGATGATTTTTCTTAACCAAACAAGACAAGCAAAACAGTACTGAACACTAAACGAAACAATTATACAACAAATACACTTAATTTTGCCTTTACAACATTTTCCAAATAATTTTTATACACAAAATATGCCTATAAATGTCTCTGCATAAAATTCTATTTTAACTGAAACAAAATACAAAACTAATCCCATAGATGTGTAGGATTTGTTTTTGTGATTTCCAATGGTATATTATTTGTATTTTTTGAATAAACAGAACAAAAGTTATTGAATTTACAAGTTTGAATAACTAATAGATTCAAATCTAAACTAATAGATTCAAATCTAAATTTAAAACAGAAAAGCCTGACATGCGGCGCAATCTGATTGGCCCGTACCGGTTCGCGCAGGATCACGCTTCCGTGCTGTTGGATCTAATCAGATCCAATGCACCAGATCTAAAGAAAACATTTCGATCTAAATCTAATCTATACCCTACGATCTAGATCTAACGGTGCTGGCTCGCTCGACCAAAGTATGGCGGTGCTGATGGCGGCGACGCACTGCCAGTGACGTTCCGGCGATTTGAGAGGGCACTACTGGAAAAACCATCTTCCGTTCGATCACTGGAAGCCCAGCAGTCCCGGCCCGTCACGAACCGCGACTAGTGCTAGCACTAGTCCCGGTCCGTGAGGCCCCCAACGGCTAGAAATGGACATACTCATTAGTCCCGGGCCGGACCAGATTATTAGTCCCGGCCCGTAATACGGCCTGGGACTAATAACCTGGAGCGGGGCAACAGCTCTTTTCGTGGACTATTAGCCCCGGGTCGTATCATAGCCCGGGACTAATTGTCCATTACTATATATACAGCTCCCTGGCCAGCTGCCCTAAAGCATATGGTGGCCATTTTTCTCAAAGAAAGCAAGAGAGTTCATGCCATTTTTTTCTCAAGATTTGTCAAGATTTAGTTTGCAACACCTAAATCCAAAGCTTTAAAAGGTTAGAACTTCATTCTTTCATATATTTTTGCTACTTTAGCTCTATATAATTCTCTAGAAGTATAGAGATATGGATCAAATGCATGCATGCTCTAGAAGTAGCTAGAAGGATTTTGATATATATGTGTAACAAATTTTGATTAGGCACATAGTTACTGAAAATTGAAATGTGTAATTTTAGAGTTTCAGAGCTTAGAATGGAATGAGTTTTTCACTGATGGAACAATAATAAAAAACTCCACATTTATCATGTTGATTGTTTTCTCCAATTCACAAATTGGTGCATGTAAATTTTTCAAAATTCAAAATTAGTGCTCTAGAAGCTCTCAATATAACTTGTAATAATTTTATCATGTTGTGTAATGGTTTTTGATATACTTTTACTATAATGCAGATGGTCCGGGAATGGATGTACGGTATTGACCGACGCTCTGGCGAGTTCATTAATGGCGTGCATGAATTCATCCGTGTTGTTGATGCAAACAAGCTCAATGGTTTTGTATTCTGTCCATGTAATGGATGTAGGAATCAGAAGGATTACTCTGACTCAAAAACCCTTCACAGCCACCTGTTGAAGTCCGGCTTCATGCCCAGTTATAATTGTTGGACCAAGCACGGAGAGAGAGGGGTTATAATGGAAGACAATGAATAAGATGAGGAGGGTGACAACTATCATGGTTTTCCTGAGTACGGAGATACTTCCATGGGGGATGCTGAAGGGGAGGATGAAGAAGAGACACATGATGAACCCGCTGATGATCTTGGTCGGACCATTGTCGATGCACGAAGAGATTGTGAAACTGAAAAGGATAGGGAGAAGTTCAATCACATGCTAGAGGATCACAAAAAGTTGTTGTACCCAAATTGCGAAAATGGTCTGAAAAAGCTGGGCAGCACACTGAAATTGCTGCGATGGAAGGCTGAGTGTGCTATACCTGACTCCTCATTTGAAAAGTTGCTAAAAATGATGAAGAATATGCTTCCAAAAGATAATGTATTGCCCGCCAGTACATACGAAGTAAAAAAGGTTGTCTGCCCTCTAGGTTTAGAGGTTCAGAAGATACATGCATGCCCTAATGACTGCATCCTCTACCGCGGTGAGGAGTATGAGAATTTAGATGCATGCCCGGTATGCACTTCACTTCGGTATAAGATTAGACGAGATGACCCTGGTGACGTTGAGGGCGAGCCCCCCCCCCCCCCGGAAGAGGGTTCCTGCGAAGGTGATGTGGTATGCTCCTATAATACCACGGTTGAAACGCTTATTCAGAAACAAAGAGCACGCCAAGTTGTTGCGATGGCATAAAGAGGAACGTAAGTCAGACGAGATGTTGAGACACCCCGCTGATGGGTCGCAATGGAGAAAAATCGATAGAAAGTACCCGGACTTTGCAGATGATGCAAGGAGTTTAAGGTTTGGTCTAAGTACAGATGGCATGAATCCCTTTGGGGAGCAGAGCTCCAGTCACAGCACCTGGCCCGTGACTCTATGCATCTATAACCTTCCTCCTTGGTTGTGCATGAAGCGGAAGTTCATTATGATGCCAGTGTTGATTCCAAGGTCCGAAGCAACCTGGCAACGACATTGATGTGTACTTAAGGCCATTAGTGGAAGAACTTTTATAGTTGTGGCACGAACCCGGGATACGCGTGTGGGATGAGCACAAGCAGGAAGAATTTAACCTCCGAGCATTGCTTTTCGTAACAATCAATGATTGGCCTGCTCTTAGTAACCTTTCAGGACAGTCAAAACAAGGGATACAATGCATGCACACACTGTTTAGATGAGACTGCAAGTATATATTTGGAACATTGTAAGAAGAATGTATACAATGAGCATCGTCGATTTCTTTTGGCCAAGCATCCGTTAAGAAAGAAAGGCAAGCATTTCAACGGTCTGGCATGTCACCAGACGAAGCCTAAGGAGCGTACTGGTGCTGATATATTTGATATGGTCAAAGATTTGGATCAACTGGTAACCTTTGGAAAGGGTCCTGGAGGAAAATCTGTTCCGAAAGACGCTGAAGGACACGCACCCATGTGGAAGCAGAAATCTATATTTTGGGAGCTACCATATTAGAAATTCTTAGAGGTCCGCTCTGCAATCGATGTGATGCATGTGACGAAGAATCTTTGCGTGAACCTGCTAGGCTTCTTGGGCGTGTATGGGAAGACAAAAGATACACCGGAAGCACGAAAGGACCATCAACATATGAAAGATCCAGATGGCCTGCATCTAGAATGGTTTCAAGGTCATGCCAGCTATGCTCTTACCAAACAAGAGAAGGAAATATTTTTTGAATGCCTAAGCAGTATTAAGGTCCCGTTTGGCTTCTCGTCGAATATAAAGGGGATAATAAATAGGGCAGAAAAAAGTTCCAAAACCTAAAGTGTCATGACTGCCATGTGATTATGACGCAAATGCTTCTGATTGCATTGAGGGGGCTTCTACCAGATAATGTTCGAGTACCCATTGTGAAGCTATGTGCATTTCTCAATGCAATCTCTCAGAAGATAATCAATCCTGAAGATCTACCACTGTTACAAAATGATGTGGTCCAATGTCTTGTCAGTTTTGAGTTGGTGTTCCCACCATCCTTCTTCAATATTATGACGCACCTGCTGGTTCACCTAGTCGAAGAGATTTCCATTCTCGGTCCTATATTTCTACACAATATGTTTCCCTTTGAGAGGTTCATGGGAATCTTAAAGAAATATGTTCGTAACCGTTCTAGGCCAGAAGGAAGCATCTCCAAGGGCTATGGAACAGAGGAGGTCATTGAATTTTGTGTTGACTTTGTTCCTGACCTTAAGCCGATTGGTCTTCCTGAATCGCGGTATGAGGGGAGACTGAGTGGAAAGGGTACTCTAGGAAGGAAATCAATAATATGTAGAGACGGACATTCTTACACCGAAGCACATTACACCGTTCTACAGAATTCTATCTTGGCAGCCCCATATATCGAGGAACACAAGAAAATCTTACCCTCCAACAACCCTGGAAAGTATGACTCTTGGATTAGAGATGAACACATGAAGAGTTTCGGCGGTTGATTGCAACATCTCATCAAAAACAATACTCTTGGAGATCAGCTATACTTGTTGTCTAGGTCACCATCTTCGACTATATCGACTTTCCAAGGGTACGAGATAAATGGGTATACATTTTACACGATAGCCTAAGATAAAAAGAGCACCAACCAAAACAGTGGTGTCCGCTTTGATGCAACAGACAACAAGGGGTCAAAGACCACATATTATGGTTACATAGAGGAGATATGGGAACTTGACTATGGACCTACTTTTAAGGTCCCCTTGTTTCGGTGCAAATGGGTCAAGCTGACGGGAGGAGGGGTTGAGGTAGACAAGAAATACAGAATGACATCGTTGGATCTCAACAATCTTGAGTACTTAGACGAACCATTCGTCCTAGCCAATGATATGGCCCAGGTTTTCTATGTGAAGGACATGTCTACCAAACCTAGAAAACAAAAAAATAAGAAAAATAATACATCAGACGATGAGCCAAAGCGCCACATAGTTCTTTCAGGAAAAATAAACATCGTGGGAGTGGAGGACAAGACAGACATGTCAGAAGATTGTGATAAGTTCCATGAAATTCCGCCCTTCGCGGTGAAGGATGACCCAACCATCATGTTAATGAATGAAGATGCTCCATGGATACGACGGGATCAGAAAGGAACACACGCGAAGAAATGATATGTAATAATTGTAACATTTTATGAGTGAAGATGTTCCATGCATGTGTCCATTTTTATAGTGTTGTCTGCAAACAATCTTGAGTGTGTTAGTCCCATTTTGTGGCTGGACCGGGACTAAAGGAGGGCCTTTAGTACCGATTCATACTTACCATTAAGATCTGATCTCCAAACGCGTGATGTCACATATTAGGGAGTGCCTCTATGACCAGTTTCCCGGAGATGCTGGAGGACTGGGCTCCGTCGGCATCTCCCTGAAACTGGCCGTAGTGGTGTCCCTGCTCTCGAAAACCATCTTGCATCTTGTAACTTCTCTAACTAGATCAATACGCCTGGGAGCTAACTAATTTCACATATTAGGGAGTGCCTCTATGACCAGTTTCTCGGAGATGCCGGAGGACTGGGCTCCATCGGCATCTCCCTGAAACTGGCCGTAGTGTTGTCCCTGCTCTCTAAAACCATCTTGGAGATGCCTCAAACTGGCTGGAGGACTGGACTCACAAGGATGCCTATTTATAGTACAAACAGCTCGTCATAATGCCGACACTCACGACATAATGTCGACACTCACCCCTATTATTAGTGCTGACTCATCTTTAGTCCCGGTTGGTGTCTCCAACCAGGACTAAAGGTTCATCTTTAGTCTCGGTTAGTGACACCATCCTGGACAAGGTACAAGCCGCACGACATAATGTCGACACTCACCCCTATTATTAGTGTTGCCTGGCCCAGTCTGCCGCAATCCCTTCAGTCGCGGTTGGTTTCTCCAACCGGGACTAAAGATGAACCCTCTCTTTATATAGGCATTTCCCTCTATTTATTAGGTAACACTCAAGACATTTATTAATATTAAAAACCGGGACAAACCGGGACTAGCTAACACTTAGGACTAAAGCCGCCCCCTTTAGTCATAATCATGCCTAGTCCTATAGTACGCAGCTTCAGGGTCTTCATCGTCATCGTCATCGTCACCTGCCACTCCGGGGATCCTCAGCCCATCCATGCCATATACCAGGGGCCATTCCAGCCTCGGATTCACGGCGGGCGGGAGAGCGGTCTCCTGGAAGACGATGCCGCTACCACCGGGGCGGTGTGGGGCCTGTGGCGGGTGGACTCGTGGGCACCATAGGCGAGGATGGTCTCCCCCGGAGATGTAGCGCATCACTCCGATGATAGTACGGTTCGCCCACCATAGACGACGGCCGGCTTCGTTGTGGTTCACCGGTGGCGGGCCATCACCCTCGTACCTGGTGAGCTCCCTTTCCCGCCTATTAGCGAAGAAGGCATTCCAGGTGTCGTAGTTGTCAGGATCCCACTGGGGATCCATCCGCTGCTCCGGCGTGAGCTCGTGGTAGAAGTGGTTTGTGATGGCCGCCTGGCGTGCGGAACCTTGAGGGACAGGAGGGACAGGAACACCTCTAGCGCTCAGCATCCAGTCGGCGGGCGGCCGGTGGCCCGGCGGACAAGGGTCGTTGGAGGCGCACAGCGCCTCGGTCTCCTCGAGGGTCAGAATGGCCCAGTAGGCGTTGTCCATTGTTCTAAGAGAGGAAGGTGTGGATGTGTGGATAGCCATGGCACGATCACCCTAAATATAGAGGGAAAGGGCGGGAAAACTTGGCATGAAGCTTTGGGAAATGGCGGGAAATATCTTTAGTCCCGGTTAGTGACTACATCCAGGACTAAAAGCTCTCGTAGAAAGGAAAGGGCGGGAAAACTTGGCGGGAAGAGGTGGGAAATGGAGGAAAATATCTTTAGTCCCGGTTTGTGACTACATCCGGGACTAAATGGATATTATATTAAGATTCATTATATTTTTCTGATAATAATACATATTATTTGTGTTATTTGGATTATTACAATAAAAGATATGATTTTCCAAAGTTTTTATATTTGATTTGAATTAAAAAAGAAAATTTACAAATGAAATAATTTATAAATGATGCAAATAGATAAATGGATATTATATTAAAATTCTTTATATTTTTCTGATAATAATAGACATATTATTTGTTTTATTTGGATTATTACAATAAAACATATGATTTTTTGAAGTTTTTATATTAGTTTTGAATTAAAAAAGAAAATTTCAAATGAAATAATTCATAAATGATGCAAATAGATAAATGGATATTATATTAAAATTCTTTATATTTTTCCGATAATAATAGACATATTATTTGTTTTATTTGGATTATTACAATAAAAGATATGATTTTTCAAAGTTTTTATATTAGTTTTGAATTAAAAAAGAAAATTTACAAATGAAATAATTTATAAATGATGCAAACAGATAAATGGATATTATATTAAAATTCTTTATATTTTTCTGATAATAATAGACATATTATTCGTTTTATTTGGATTATTACAATAAAAGATATGATTTTTCAAAGTTTTTATATTAGTTTTGAATTAAAAAAGAAAATTTACAAATTAAATAATTTATAAATGATGCAAACAGATAAATGGATATTATATTAAAATTCTTTATATTTTTCTGATAATAATAGACATATTATTTGTTTTATTTGGATTATTACAATAAAAGATATGATTTTTCAAAGTTTTTATATTAGTTTTGAATTAAAAAAGAAAATTTACAAATGAAATAATTTATAAATGATGCAAACAGATAAATGGATATTATATTAAAATTCTTTATATTTTTCTGATAATAATAGACATATTATTTGTTTTATTTGGATTATTACAATAAAAGATATGATTTTTCAAAGTTTTTATATTAGTTTTGAATTAAAAAAGAAAATTTACAAATGAAATAACTTATAAATGATGCAAACAGATAAATGGATATTATATTAAAATTCTTTATATTTTTCTGATAATAATAGACATATTATTTGTTTTATTTGGATTATTACAATAAAAGATATGATTTTTCAAAGTTTTTATATTAGTTTTGAATTAAAAAAGAAAATTTACAAATGAAATAATTTATAAATGATGCAAACAGATAAATGGATATTATATTAAAATTCTTTATATTTTTCTGATAATAATAGACATATTATTTGTTTTATTTGGATTATTACAATAAAAGATATGATTTTTCAAAGTTTTTATATTAGTTTTGAATTAAAAAAGAAAATTTACAAATTAAATAATTTATAAATGATGCAAACAGATAAATGGATATTATATTAAAATTCTTTATATTTTTCTGATAATAATAGACATATTATTTGTTTTATTTGGATTATTACAATAAAAGATATGATTTTTCAAAGTTTTTATATTAGTTTTGAATTAAAAAAGAAAATTTACAAATGAAATAACTTATAAATGATGCAAACAGATAAATGGATATTATATTAAAATTCTTTATTTTTTCTGATAATAATAGACATATTATTTGTTTTATTTGGATTATTACAATAAAAGATATGATTTTTTGAAGTTTTTATATTAGTTTTGAATTAAAAAAGAAAATTTCAAATGAAATAATTCATAAATGATGCAAATAGATAAATGGATATTATATTAAAATTCTTTATATTTTTCCGATAATAATAGACATATTATTCGTTTTATTTGGATTATTACAATAAAAGATATGATTTTTCAAAGTTTTTATATTAGTTTTGAATTAAAAAAGAAAATTTACAAATTAAATAATTTATAAATGATGCAAACATATAAATGGATACTATATTAAAATTCTTTATATTTTTCTGATAATAATAGACATATTATTTGTTTTATTTGGATTATTACAATAAAAGATATGATTTTTCAAAGTTTTTATATTAGTTTTGAATTAAAAAAGAAAATTTACAAATGAAATAATTTATAAATGATGCAAACAGATAAATGGATATTATATTAAAATTCTTTATATTTTTCTGATAATAATAGACATATTATTTGTTTTATTTGGATTATTACAATAAAAGATATGATTTTTCAAAGTTTTTATATTAGTTTTGAATTAAAAAAGAAAATTTACAAATGAAATAATTTATAAATGATGCAAACAGATAAATGGATATTATATTAAAATTCTTTATATTTTTCTGATAATAATAGACATATTATTTGTTTTATTTGGATTATTACAATAAAACATATGATTTTTCAAAAAATTTATATTAGTTTTGAATTAAAAAGAAAATTTACAAATGAAATAATATATAAATGATGCAAACAGATAAATGGATATTATATTAAAATTCTATATATTTTTCTGATAATAATAGACATATTATTTGTTTTATTTGGATTATTACAATAAAAGATATGATTTTTCAAAGTTTTTATATTAGTTTTGAATTAAAAAAGAAAATGTACAAATGAAATAATTCATAAAGGATGCAAATAGATAAATGGATATTATATTAAAATTCTTTATATTTTTCTGATAATAATAGACATATTATTTGTTTTATTTGGATTATTACAATAAAAGATATGATTTTTCAAAGTTTTTATATTAGTTTTGAATTAAAAAAGGAAATTTACAAATTAAATAATTTATAAATGATGCAAACAGATAAGTGGATATTATATTAAAATTCTTTATATTTTTCTGATAATAATAGACATATTATTTGTTTTATTTGGATTATTACAATAAAAGATATGATTTTTCAAAGTTTTTATATTAGTTTTGAATTAAAAAAGAAAATTTACAAATGAAATAACTTATAAATGATGCAAACAGATAAATGGATATTATATTAAAATTCTTTATATTTTTCTGATAATAATAGACATATTATTTGTTTTATTTGGATTATTACAATAAAACATATGATTTTTCAAAATTTTTATATTAGTTTTGAATTAAAAAAGAAAATTTACAAATGAAATAATTTATAAATGATGCAAACAGATAAGTGGATATTATATTAAAATTCTTTATATTTTTCTGATAATAATAGACATATTATTTGTTTTATTTGGATTATTACAATAAAAGATATGATTTTTTGAAGTTTTTATATTAGTTTTGAAATAAAAAAGAAAATTTCAAATGAAATAATTCATAAATGATGCAAATAGATAAATGGATATTATATTAAAATTCTTTATATTTTTCCGATAATAATAGACATATTATTCGTTTTATTTGGATTATTACAATAAAAGATATGATTTTTCAAAGTTTTTATATTAGTTTTGAATTAAAAAAGAAAATTTACAAATGAAATAATTTATAAATGATGCAAACAGATAAATGGATATTATATTAAAATTCTTTATATTTTTCTGATAATAATAGACATATTATTTGTTTTATTTGGATTATTACAATAAAACATATGATTTTTCAAAAAAATTATATTAGTTTTGAATTAAAAAAGAAAATTTACAAATGAAATAATTTATAAATGATGCAAACAGATAAATGGATATTATATTAAAATTCTTTATATTTTTCTGATAATAATAGACATATTATTTGTTTTATTTGGATTATTACAATAAAAGATATGATTTTTCAAAGTTTTTATATTAGTTTTGAATTAAAAAAGAAAATGTACAAATGAAATAATTCATAAATGATGCAAATAGATAAATGGATATTATATTAAAATTCTTTATATTTTTCCGATAATAATAGACATATTATTCGTTTTATTTGGATTATTACAATAAAAGATATGATTTTTCAAAGTTTTTATATTAGTTTTGAATTAAAAAAGAAAATTTACAAATGAAATAATTTATAAATGATGCAAACAGATAAATGGATATTATATTAAAATTCTTTATATTTTTCTGATAATAATAGACATATTATTTGTTTTATTTGGATTATTACAATAAAAGATATGATTTTTCAAAGTTTTTATATTAGTTTTGAATTAAAAAAGAAAATTTACAAATGAAATAACTTATAAATGATGCAAACAGATAAATGGATATTATATTAAAATTCTTTATTTTTTCTGATAATAATAGACATATTATTTGTTTTATTTGGATTATTACAATAAAAGATATGATTTTTTGAAGTTTTTATATTAGTTTTGAATTAAAAAAGAAAATTTCAAATGAAATAATTCATAAATGATGCAAATAGATAAATGGATATTATATTAAAATTCTTTATATTTTTCCGATAATAATAGACATATTATTCGTTTTATTTGGATTATTACAATAAAAGATATGATTTTTCAAAGTTTTTATATTAGTTTTGAATTAAAAAAGAAAATTTACAAATGAAATAATTTATAAATGATGCAAACAGATAAATGGATATTATATTAAAATTCTTTATATTTTTCTGATAATAATAGACATATTATTTGTTTTATTTGGATTATTACAATAAAAGATATGATTTTTCAAAGTTTTTATATTAGTTTTGAATTAAAAAAGAAAATTTACAAATGAAATAACTTATAAATGATGCAAACAGATAAATGGATATTATATTAAAATTCTTTATTTTTTCTGATAATAATAGACATATTATTTGTTTTATTTGGATTATTACAATAAAAGATATGATTTTTTGAAGTTTTTATATTAGTTTTGAATTAAAAAAGAAAATTTCAAATGAAATAATTCATAAATGATGCAAATAGATAAATGGATATTATATTAAAATTCTTTATATTTTTCCGATAATAATAGACATATTATTCGTTTTATTTGGATTATTACAATAAAAGATATGATTTTTCAAAGTTTTTATATTAGTTTTGAATTAAAAAAGAAAATTTACAAATGAAATAATTTATAAATGATGCAAACAGATAAATGGATATTATATTAAAATTCTTTATATTTTTCTGATAATAATAGACATATTATTTGTTTTATTTGGATTATTACAATAAAACATATGATTTTTCAAAAAAATTATATTAGTTTTGAATTAAAAAAGAAAATTTACAAATGAAATAATTTATAAATGATGCAAACAGATAAATGGATATTATATTAAAATTCTTTATATTTTTCTGATAATAATAGACATATTATTTGTTTTATTTGGATTATTACAATAAAAGATATGATTTTTCAAAGTTTTTATATTAGTTTTGAATTAAAAAAGAAAATTTACAAATAAAATAATTTATAAATGATGCAAACATATAAATGGATACTATATTAAAATTCTTTATATTTTTCTGATAATAATAGACATATTATTTGTTTTATTTGGATTATTACAATAAAAGATATGATTTTTCAAAGTTTTTATATTAGTTTTGAATTAAAAAAGAAAATTTACAAATGAAATAATTTATAAATGATGCAAACAGATAAATGGATATTATATTAAAATTCTTTATATTTTTCTGATAATAATAGACATATTATTTGTTTTATTTGGATTATTACAATAAAAGATATGATTTTTCAAAGTTTTTATATTAGTTTTGAATTAAAAAAGAAAATTTACAAATGAAATAATTTATAAATGATGCAAACAGATAAATGGATATTATATTAAAATTCTTTATATTTTTCTGATAATAATAGACATATTATTTGTTTTATTTGGATTATTACAATAAAACATATGATTTTTCAAAAAATTTATATTAGTTTTGAATTAAAAAGAAAATTTACAAATGAAATAATATATAAATGATGCAAACAGATAAATGGATATTATATTAAAATTCTATATATTTTTCTGATAATAATAGACATATTATTTGTTTTATTTGGATTATTACAATAAAAGATATGATTTTTCAAAGTTTTTATATTAGTTTTGAATTAAAAAAGAAAATGTACAAATGAAATTATTCATAAAGGATGCAAATAGATAAATGGATATTATATTAAAATTCTTTATATTTTTCTGATAATAATAGACATATTATTTGTTTTATTTGGATTATTACAATAAAAGATATGATTTTTCAAAGTTTTTATATTAGTTTTGAATTAAAAAAGGAAATGTACAAATGAAATAATTTATAAATGATGCAAACAGATAAATGGATATTATATTAAAATTCTTTATATTTTTCTGATAATAATAGACATATTATTTGTTTTATTTGGATTATTACAATAAAAGATATGATTTTTCAAAGTTTTTATATTAGTTTTGAATTAAAAAAGAAAATGTACAAATGAAATAATTCATAAATGATGCAAATAGATAAATGGGTATTATATTAAAATTCTATATATTTTTCTGATAATAATAGACATATTATTTGTTTTATTTGGATTATTACAATAATACATATGATTTTTCAAAAAAATTATATTAGTTTTGAATTAAAAAAGAAAATTTACAAATTAAATAATTTATAAATGATGCAAACAGATAAGTGGATATTATATTAAAATTCTTCATATTTTTCTGATAATAATAGACATATTATTTGTTTTATTTGGATTATTACAATAAAAGATATGATTTTTCAAAGTTTTTATATTAGTTTTGAATTAAAAAAGAAAATTTACAAATGAAATAACTTATAAATGATGCAAACAGATAAATGGATATTATATTAAAATTCTTTATTTTTTCTGATAATAATAGACATATTATTTGTTTTATTTGGATTATTACAATAAAAGATATGATTTTTTGAAGTTTTTATATTAGTTTTGAATTAAAAAAGAAAATTTCAAATGAAATAATTCATAAATGATGCAAATAGATAAATGGATATTATATTAAAATTCTTTATATTTTTCCGATAATAATAGACATATTATTCGTTTTATTTGGATTATTACAATAAAAGATATGATTTTTCAAAGTTTTTATATTAGTTTTGAATTAAAAAAGAAAATTTACAAATGAAATAATTTATAAATGATGCAAACAGATAAATGGATATTATATTAAAATTCTTTATATTTTTCTGATAATAATAGACATATTATTTGTTTTATTTGGATTATTACAATAAAACATATGATTTTTCAAAAAAATTATATTAGTTTTGAATTAAAAAAGAAAATTTACAAATGAAATAATTTATAAATGATGCAAACAGATAAATGGATATTATATTAAAATTCTTTATATTTTTCTGATAATAATAGACATATTATTTGTTTTATTTGGATTATTACAATAAAAGATATGATTTTTCAAAGTTTTTATATTAGTTTTGAATTAAAAAAGAAAATTTACAAATAAAATAATTTATAAATGATGCAAACATATAAATGGATACTATATTAAAATTCTTTATATTTTTCTGATAATAATAGACATATTATTTGTTTTATTTGGATTATTACAATAAAAGATATGATTTTTCAAAGTTTTTATATTAGTTTTGAATTAAAAAAGAAAATTTACAAATGAAATAATTTATAAATGATGCAAACAGATAAATGGATATTATATTAAAATTCTTTATATTTTTCTGATAATAATAGACATATTATTTGTTTTATTTGGATTATTACAATAAAAGATATGATTTTTCAAAGTTTTTATATTAGTTTTGAATTAAAAAAGAAAATTTACAAATGAAATAATTTATAAATGATGCAAACAGATAAATGGATATTATATTAAAATTCTTTATATTTTTCTGATAATAATAGACATATTATTTGTTTTATTTGGATTATTACAATAAAACATATGATTTTTCAAAAAATTTATATTAGTTTTGAATTAAAAAGAAAATTTACAAATGAAATAATATATAAATGATGCAAACAGATAAATGGATATTATATTAAAATTCTATATATTTTTCTGATAATAATAGACATATTATTTGTTTTATTTGGATTATTACAATAAAAGATATGATTTTTCAAAGTTTTTATATTAGTTTTGAATTAAAAAAGAAAATGTACAAATGAAATTATTCATAAAGGATGCAAATAGATAAATGGATATTATATTAAAATTCTTTATATTTTTCTGATAATAATAGACATATTATTTGTTTTATTTGGATTATTACAATAAAAGATATGATTTTTCAAAGTTTTTATATTAGTTTTGAATTAAAAAAGGAAATTTACAAATTAAATAATTTATAAATGATGCAAACAGATAAGTGGATATTATATTAAAATTCTTTATATTTTTCTGATAATAATAGACATATTATTTGTTTTATTTGGATTATTACAATAAAAGATATGATTTTTCAAAGTTTTTATATTAGTTTTGAATTAAAAAAGAAAATTTACAAATGAAATAACTTATAAATGATGCAAACAGATAAAAGGATATTATATTAAAATTCTTTATATTTTTCTGATAATAATAGACATATTATTTGTTTTATTTGGATTATTACAATAAAACATATGATTTTTCAAAAAATTTATATTAGTTTTGAATTAAAAAAGAAAATTTACAAATGAAATAATTTATAAATGATGCAAACAGATAAGTGGATATTATATTAAAATTCTTTATATTTTTCTGATAATAATAGACATATTATTTGTTTTATTTGGATTATTACAATAAAAGATATGATTTTTTGAAGTTTTTATATTAGTTTTGAATTAAAAAAGAAAATTTCAAATGAAATAATTCATAAATGATGCAAATAGATAAATGGATATTATATTAAAATTCTTTATATTTTTCCGATAATAATAGACATATTATTCGTTTTATTTGGATTATTACAATAAAAGATATGATTTTTCAAAGTTTTTATATTAGTTTTGAATTAAAAAAGAAAATTTACAAATGAAATAATTTATAAATGATGCAAACAGATAAATGGATATTATATTAAAATTCTTTATATTTTTCTGATAATAATAGACATATTATTTGTTTTATTTGGATTATTACAATAAAAGATATGATTTTTCAAAAAATTTATATTAGTTTTGAATTAAAAAGAAAATTTACAAATGAAATAATTTATAAATGATGCAAACAGATAAATGGATATTATATTAAAATTCTTTATATTTTTCTGATAATAATAGACATATTATTTGTTTTATTTGGATTATTACAATAAAAGATATGATTTTTCAAAGTTTTTATATTAGTTTTGAATTAAAAAAGAAAATGTACAAATGAAATAATTCATAAATGATGCAAATAGATAAATGGATATTATATTAAAATTCTTTATATTTTTCTGATAATAATAGACATATTATTTGTTTTATTTGGATTATTACAATAATACATATGATTTTTCAAAAAAATTATATTAGTTTTGAATTAAAAAAGAAAATTTACAAATTAAATAATTTATAAATGATGCAAACAGATAAGTGGATATTATATTAAAATTCTTTATATTTTTCTGATAATAATAGACATATTATTTGTTTTATTTGGATTATTACAATAAAAGATATGATTTTTCAAAGTTTTTATATTAGTTTTGAATTAAAAAAGAAAATTTACAAATGAAATAACTTATAAATGATGCAAACAGATAAATGGATATTATATTAAAATTCTTTATATTTTTCTGATAATAATAGACATATTATTTGTTTTATTTGGATTATTACAAGAAAACATATGATTTTTCAAAAAATTTATATTAGTTTTGAATTAAAAAAGAAAATTTACAAATGAAATAAATAAATGATGCAAACAGATAAGTGGATATTATATTAAAATTCTTTATTTTTTCTGATAATAATAGACATATTATTTGTTTTATTTGGATTATTACAATAAAAGATATGATTTTTTGAAGTTTTTATATTAGTTTTGAATTAAAAAAGAAAATTTCA
Organism: Avena sativa; assembly: GCA_916181665.1. Classification (NCBI taxonomy): domain Eukaryota; kingdom Viridiplantae; phylum Streptophyta; class Magnoliopsida; order Poales; family Poaceae; genus Avena; species Avena sativa. Next base: position 98,474,679 of record OV702294.1, read on the forward strand.
AATGAAATAATTCATAAATGATGCAAATAGATAAATGGATATTATATTAAAATTCTTTATATTTTTCCGATAATAATAGACATATTATTCGTTTTATTTGGATTATTACAATAAAAGATATGATTTTTCAAAGTTTTTATATTAGTTTTGAATTAAAAAAGAAAATTTACAAATGAAATAATTTATAAATGATGCAAACAGATAAATGGATATTATATTAAAATTCTTTATATTTTTCTGATAATAATAGACATATTATTTGTTTTATTTGGATTATTACAATAAAACATATGATTTTTCAAAAAAATTATATTAGTTTTGAATTAAAAAAGAAAATTTACAAATGAAATAATTTATAAATGATGCAAACAGATAAATGGATATTATATTAAAATTCTTTATATTTTCTGATAATAATAGACATATTATTTGTTTTATTTGGATTATTACAATAAAAGATATGATTTTTCAAAGTTTTTATATTAGTTTTGAATTAAAAAAGAAAATTTACAAATGAAATAATTTATAAATGATGCAAACAGATAAATGGATATTATATTAAAATTCTTTATATTTTTCTGATAATAATAGACATATTATTTGTTTTATTTGGATTATTACAATAAAACATATGATTTTTCAAAAAAATTATATTAGTTTTGAATTAAAAAAGAAAATTTACAAATGAAATAATTTAAAAATGATGCAAACAGATAAATGGATATTATATTAAAATTCTTTATATTTTTCTGATAATAATAGACATATTATTTGTTTTATTTGGATTATTACAATAAAAGATATGATTTTTCAAAGTTTTTATATTAGTTTTGAATTAAAAAAGAAAATTTACAAATGAAATAATTTATAAATGATGCAAACAGATAAATGGATATTATATGAAAATTCTTTATATTTTTCTGATAATAATAGACATATTATTTGTTTTATTTGGATTATTACAATAAAACATATGATTTTTCAAAGTTTTTATATTAGTTTTGAATTAAAAAAGAAAATTTACAAAAAAACAAACAGTCGCGGGTCGTGGCTAGACCCGGGACTAAAGGGTGAGTGCGCGCGCGAAAACGAAGTGGCCGAAAAAGACCTTTAGTCCCGGGCCGTGGCTTAGCCCGCGACTAAAGGGGGGGGTCTTTAGTCGCGGGTTAAGCCACGGCCCGGGACTAAAGACCCTTTAGTCGCGGGCGGTGGCTTAGCCCGGGACTAAAGGGGTGGGTGTATAAATAACTTGCGCCCACCCCTGGCCTCCCCCACCCAGCACTTGGCGAAATCGACGAGGAGACGCGCGCAGACGACGGCGAGAGCTCGATCGACGCAGGGGAGGTGCTGCCGGATTCCACCGCGCCGCCGCCCTCGTCTCCGGCCACCACCCCGCCGTGCCGCCACGTGCCGTACCGCAGAGCCTCACCGAAGGAAGAAGCCCCGCGCCCCCAGTCGAGCTCTCGGTGGTCCGCTCCTTCCCCGTCTCCGGCCGCCGCGTCCGTCGCCGATTCGGCCGGCCACCCTCGACCTCCCTCGGCCTCGTTGACCTCAGGCACCCTCCTGCTTCCTTCCTCTTCCTAGTTCGCCGTCCCGCGCCGCCGTCAATCGCCGTCCCGCGCGCGCTGCCGTCAACTGGCTCGTGAAAATAATCAACCCCCCCCGGCCCCTCTTGCTTGCGTGGCATGCTGAGGTGGCCAGTACCCCACTGGTCAGTCATAGTGGCTAGGCTTAGTAGCGGTACAAAAATTTTAACCCCCTCTGCTGATGTCATAATGATGAAATAACCCTTTTTAGTAATTCCAGAATTTGATTAAATATTCTAAATTCAATAACTTTTAATTTATATATCAGAAAAATACAAATAATATATCAAAATGTTCAGAAAATTGAAACCTAGATATCTATATAATCATGCATTATTAATCAACTTTCATGACAACAAGTTTAATTAGAAGAACAAATGCACCCCTCTCATATGTTCCGGAGTTTTCCCGAGTTAGGGTTTTCAGTCCTCGGAACCCCGATTAATTTGCCGAGCATGTTTTAGGGTTTCAATTCAATGCAATTCAACTTGTCATATCATCATACCTGCTTGTTTCCCCTTTATTTTTTTCTGGTGTTTGGTGCTTCTCGGTAGAATACGATATCGAGATCGAGATCGAAGCCCTTTAGGATTAGGGTTATTTTTTGTTTAAGTTATTATAATTAGGATTATATTGTTTTAGTTATTAGGATTATTTTTTTTCTAACCTGTTTAACTCTATTTTTGTTATAGATAATTAAGTCATGGATCCATCCGAAGATCCTGGTCGCATCGGTGAAGGTTTTCTTCAGGGCATGATAAGAGGTGAAATTCCTCTTATTACGGGCACGGCCGAAGATATTTTGCTCGAGGAAGATATATCCTCATATCTGAATCCATCCGGTGATGGACTAGAGGAAAACCAAGGGGAAGACCAGATGGACGAAGGGCAAACAAATAACAACAATAATGATGGCCCCTCGACAGGATCCGGCGAGGTACATATATATAAAGTCTCGTGTTACCTCTATTCATTAACTGATATAGATATATATTAATCACTCTCTCTTCTTCTTTTAGCCCACCTGATCGAAGCAATCGACAGCTCGAACAAAACGAGGGCCGAACAAAAAGTTGGATGGTAATCAGAGGTTCACCATCGAAGAAATAGATGATGATGGTGAACCGATTGCTCCAGAGAAGCACCGGAGGATGTTTATAAATCAATGCGGGGTGCTTGTTAGGGACAACCTGTCGATCACCATCCAAGAATGGAATAAGTCAAAGAAACCCGGTGAAGAATCCAACAGCTATGTCACCGATGATGCCAAAGATGACCTTTGGCAGAAGCTCATAGCGCATTTCATACTACCTCCAGAGTATGAGGAATTTGAGGTAGATGGTATTACCCCAAGGCCGGGTGGGCTTGAAAATAGAGCGAAAGTCAAGGAGTGGGCACTAAGCAAGATGGCTGAACTGTACCGGAACCACAAGAAAAATTTATACGCGAAATATGTCGCGAAAAAGAAAACTCCAGACTTCAAAGGAGTAAACGAGAAGTTGAGAGAACAGTGGCCTGATTTTGTACAGTACAAGCAATCTGATAAAGCAAAGGCAAAGTCGGCAAAGAACGAGTTAAATGCTGCCAACAAGAAATACCATCATAAAATGGGGACAGGTGGCTACAAGAGTGCCATCCCTAAGTGGGAAACTATGGAGAAGGATATGAGGGCTAGAGGCGTCATTCCTGGTACAGATGGATGGCCCAAGAGGTCAAAGCACTGGTGGTACGGGCATGGGGGATCCTTGGACCCAGAAACAGGGAAGACATTATTTCATGATAAAATTCTAAAACCCTCCAAAGACCTTATTCAAGCAATGAACGATGCTCAATTGGGATTGTTCCGTCCCGAGAGAGAGAACGACGAGCTGACACGCGCCCTAGGGAATCCAGAAAAGGGAGGACGAACACGAGGCAAAGGCGTCGGTGTCTCGTGGAAGAAAGGGTTTCCTCTATACGATGCCAGTTACAGAAGCCGTCAGAGAAAGAAGGACCGGGAGGCAAACCGGATCTCCAGGGTAGAGCAGGACCTAGCTGATCTGAAGAACCTCATGCATGAAATTAGCCAAAGGCCGCCGTTGTCAACTCACCCGCGGTCTGATGATCCAGCATTGGATCTTAGCCAACGGAGAAGCAACGTGGCTTCCACGGAGGTCTGTGCTGATGATCAAGCACTACTGGATGATGCAGCGGCTCCTCACTACCCCGTGGATGATGTCAGAGAGATGGCACAATGTGAGCTACATCAGCCAATGAACAACCTGTCCTTCAAGGTGGCGATCGGCACTGCTTTACCTTGTCTACCTAGAGCACTCCATTCACTTCCGATTCCACCAGGCTATGCTCGTGTCACGGTGGATGACATAGTGGAGGATTTTGTGGACCTAGAGATTGAAATCGCTACGCCTGAAGGCCTTACGAAACTAGGAGATGTCAAGCGCAACATCATTCTATGGAATAAGAAGTACATCAAGTTTCCAGGCTCGGCGCCAAGGCCACCGACTCCAAGGAATCCAAATCCAACCCGCATCGAATATCGTCAACCTCCAAGTCCACCCCAACCCGATTATCGCCAACCTCCAAGTCCACCCCAACCCGATTATCGCCAACCTCCAAGTCCACCCCGCCCCGCTGACGATCGCCGCAGCAGGAGTACATCAACTCGATCTCCGCCTCCGCCTCCATGCAATACTACTACCTCGTCGAAGAAACGGAAGTTCGACGGTCCCCCGCGCCCCACATCGAAGAAAGGTCAAACACCGAAGATAGTCAATATCCCGCCGGCTCTTCCAAAGAGACCTTATGACAAGACCGACGAGGAAACTAACGCGGATGTGGCTGCCCAAGTTAAGGCGCATTTTGCACCCAAAAAGCCTGAGCCAAAGCCGGTATATGACGAGAAAACAAAAAAGTGGGCTAAGTCCTTTCTTGAGCAACCATCCCGGATATCGATGAATCTAGAATCAGACTATGACCGGGAGATTATTAAGCAAGCACAGAAGAAAAAAATCACAAGTGCAAAAAGCGGGAAGCAAGTTGCCCAGCTCGGAGCACAGAAGAATCAATCGGTTGCCCCGCTCAAAGTCATTTCAGACCTCGACAAGGCCTTCAGAGCTGAAATGGATATGGACATGCAAATAATGGACCCTAGAGCCCGTAATAATGCTGCACTTATGGGAATCACTGTATCGGAGGCCAAAGAAGTTGCTAACGAAGCAAATATGTCTCTTGGTCAATATTTAGGCTATGAAGATACGCCAGTGGGTCAGATAGTACGGCAGTATGTCCAAGGGCATCCTCTAGTCAGTAATGAGGAGCTCGCGCGTCTATCCACACATATGCGAAATCTGCATGAATGGTACATGTCGCAAGCAGAAAAAAGCATCATAAAGATTGGTTTCCGGTGGATGTTAGAAAGGAGCATCACTTCAAACCATACTCGATACAGGTTCAAATGACCGAACTATTTCAGTTATACAACCAGCACGCCCTCGACAAATCTATCATTGGTTGCTACTGTCTGTAAGTTATTTATTTATATAATTAAGTTTGTAGCTTTAGCTCGTTCATTGCATTTAATATATTATCCTAACTATGTATCCTTTTGTATGATGATATTATATTCCGCAGAATGAAGATGCTTGAATGCAAAAGAGCTAGAAGATACAACGTTGGGTTCATTGACCCATATATCATTAATGAATATACGTTAAAGAATCACCCCAAAGACGTGGAGGAAGACCTGTCCAGGTTCTTAACCGAGCATAATTTTGTTAAGGAAATACTATTTCCTTAAAACTTCAAGTGAGTGTTTATATCTTGTACACATTTTATTTTTGCTTACTGGATGAGCTATGCATGTATGCTTATGTAAATGTCCGCAGATTCCACTGGATCTTGCTAAACATTCAAGTTGACAACTCCCTAGTTGAAGTCCATGACTCATTAAGTTGGGACCAAGAGAAGTGGAGCGACATGAAAGCAATGCTCCATAAGTAATTTCAATCATTATCGCATTATATCGTCCTCTTTCATTCATTTCCTGATATCAAGTAACTAATAACTCCTTTGTTCATTTTCTTTGCCGAGCAGGTGTTGGACACGGTTCAGACAGAAAATACCAGGTCCATTTAAAGAGGAGCTAACTTATAAAATGGCGAAGAGTTTATAGATGCCACCGGGAACTCATTTATGTGGATACTACGTCTGCGAGTACATCCGAGAGTTGACCAATGAGCGGAAAGTTGACTCACATTATATTTATGATTTGCGGGAGAAACTAGAGCCAGACCAGCGCATAAGAGCAATTCAAGAGGAGCTGGCGGGATTTATAATGAAGGAAGTCCTTGATGTACATGGAGAGCATTATGCGGATGACGTGGAACTCGATTTGCCTTAGTCATCTCCATGTAGCTCATATGATATAGATATTCATCAATGACCATGTAATTTCAAAACATTTCTTCCTTTTGATATGATTGATTACATGTATGCTTGCAAGGGATCGATCTTATATAAATGCATCGACGTGTAGTGTGTATGTAGTAGCGTATAATATGTCTACTGAAATATATGTTTGTTATAGTGAAACATAAAACGAAAAAAGAACAAAATGGCAAAAAAAAGCAAATACACAATCTCTGCCGCGGCAGAGAAATGTGGTGTTTCTCTGCCGTGGCAGGAAACCTTTTAGTCCCGGGTGGTGTTACAGCCCGGGACTAGAGGGTTTCCGCCCCCCGCGGCGCTGAAACAGCCACGTGGCTGTTATCAGTCGCGGGCCGTTGCGAGCCGGGACTAGAGGGGGGGCTCTAGTCCCGTTTTCGCAGTCCCGGGCCCAAAACCGGGACTAGAGCCCGTTGCGGCCCGGGACTAGAGGACCTTTTTCCACCAGTGGGAGGCTGGGGCTGGGGCTGGCAGAGGTTCTTACCAGACTCGTGAGGTCACACTGATGCTCAACGTAGTCGTGGTTGGGACGGGGGCGTGCTGTGTTGGCCGGAGGAGCTCATCGAAGTTGTAGACGACGTCGGGTTCTTGCAGACGATGATGTTACTGACTATATGGACCGCCCTAACACAAACCAAAGGCTTCAGTGTGTGCACAACGATCTGGCGATCATGATAGGGTCAGGGAGAGGGCAAGGAGTGGTCGGGTTTTACCTAAATCGCTCGTCGGAGTTGAGCGGCGGCTCTGTCGCTTGCAGAGGTGGTCGGGGATGGCGACCTGGGTCATGCGCGGGCAAACCACAGACATTAGCAGAAGAACAGAGACATGGCAAGCTCGACAGGGTCAAGCAGAAGGCGAGGGGCGCTCGAAACTCACTGGAATCAGTCGCCGGAGCTTCTCGGTGCTACGGCAGTGCAAGCGAAAATTCGTGGAGCCTGGCGGCGCTTCTGGCTGGCTGTGTTGGGGGAAATGGCCACGAGGGGGAGGGGATTAAGTAGCCAGAGCAGGGGCGAGGATTGCGCATGAAATCAACGGCATTTAATCGAATAAAGTCATGGCAGTGAAGGAGGAGGAAGAAACGACGAGGCTAGGTCGTGGGCGGGGTTTGGGGACGACGATGACGGGGCAGGTGGGTCCGAGGCATCAGCGGGGGAGGGGTGTGCGCGTGTGTGAGAAACAGAGGGAGAGGGAAAACCCCGGTTGGGCTAGTTCTGTTACTGGGCCAAATAGGTGGCGCCGGCCCTTTTCATTTTCTCTTGTCCTTTTCTTTTTCTAATTGATTTTTCAGGAATCCTTTTCAAATGCTTTTCAAATGAGTTTGAATTCAAACTCTCTCTGGATTTTTGTAAATTGAACCATGCACATATTTGAGTAAAAAACCTTGCTGTTCACTCTAAAACAGATTGGTCCATTGGAATTTAAAAATAAAACCATGCCTCATTTATTTATTTATAATAGGCATATGAATGGTTTTGGAGTTAGATTTTTGTTTTGAATTTTTTTGAACAAGCTTTGGAATCATCAATCAAGCCTATATTCAACCCTTTTCTGGTTTATACAAGGTATTCTCATATTAGAGAGTAGAAATATAGCCATTGTCTTGCTTACATGGAATAATAGGCAAAACAAATGGTTTCTGATTTGAAACTTTGTTTGAAAATGAACCAAATGTATCAGGATGCATGAATGATATGCAAACTTTATAAATCATGATTTTTGGGATGTTACAAATCTAACTCCCTTAAGGTGAATCTCGCCCTCGAGATTCGGATTGGCTAGCAAATAGGTGAGGGTGGTCTTTCCGAAGATCATCTTCTCCTTCCCATGTTGCTTCTTCCTCGGAATGATGGTTCCACTAAACCTTGCAGAATTTGATAGTGTTTGTCCGAGTAACTCTTTCTGCAGTCTCGAGAATCTTGATAGGTTTTTCCTCATAAGTGAGATCACTTTCCAATTGGACCTCTTCCAAAGGTATAGTATCCTTCAAAGAAGTCTCTTCCATCTCCGGATGGCATTTCTTTAACTGACTCACATGAAACACATTGTGAACGGCTGACAATGATTCAGGCAATTCAATCCCATATGCTACTTCTCCTTTACAGCTTAGAATCTTGAATGGTCCAACATATCTTGGGGCCAATTTTCCTTCGACTCCAAATCTCTTCACTCCACGAAGTGGTGATACTCTAAGATATGCTCTATCACCCACCTCATAGGTGACTTCTCTATGCTTAGGATCCGCGTAGCTCTTTTGTCGGGACTGTGCTATGGTCAATCTGTCCTTTACCAACTTGACTTTCTCTTCAGCTTCTTTGATTAGTTCTGGCCCGAACAAGTTCCTTTCTCCAACACCATTCCATAGCAATGGTGTAGTACACTTTCTCCCATAGAGAAACTAAAACGGTGCCATCTCAATACTGGCTTGATAGCTGTTGTTGTAAGAGAATTCCGCGTAAGGCAGACTTTCATCCCAACTAGCTCCATAGTCTAGGGCACGTGCCCTCAACATATCCTCTAAAATCTGGTTGGTCCTTTATGTCCGTCCATCAGTCTGGGGATGAAAAGAAGTGCTGAATTCCAATCTCGTTCCCAATGACTCATGCAGTTGCCTCCAAAAACGGGAAGTGAATTGAGTTCCCCTATTAGACACAATACTCTTGGGTACTCCATGTAGACACACAATCCTATTCATATAGATCTTGGCTAACTTAGCACTTGTATAGGTTGTCTTCACGGGTATGAAATGAGCCACTTTAGTTAGGCGATCTACAACGACCCAAATAGAATCATATCCTAATCTAGTCCTTGGCAGTCCAGTGATGAAATCCATACCAATCTTGTCCCACACTTCCAATCAGGAATAGGTAGTGGTTGCAACAATCCTGCTGGTTTCTGATGTTCCGCTTTCACTCTACTACATACATCGCACAAAGCAATATGTTCGGCGATGTTCTTGAGATTATTCCACCAAAATCTTTCCTTCACATCCATGTACATTTTTGTGTTACCTGGATGAATAGAATATGGTGAGTTGTGTGCTTCTTGTAAAATCAGTTTTTGAAGCTCCGGATCTTGCGAAATACAGATATGTTTTCCATAACATAAAGTACCTTGTTCGTCTTCATGGAATCCTTTGGCTTTTCCCTTGCCAATCTTTTCCTTAATCTCTTCAATTTCCTTGTCTGTCTTTTGGGCTTACTTGATTTTGTCCAACAAAGTGGGTTGAACATCCAATGCCATGAGATGTCCTTCAGGCACTATCTCCAATCTGAGATCTTTGAATTGGGCACACAGATCATCTGGCAATTCTCCCTTAGTAAGGCCATTCACATATACCTTACGGCTTAATGCATCCGCTACAACATTTGCTTTACCGGGGTGGTATTGCAAACTCAAGTCATAGTCCTTGATGATTTCTAGCCATCTTCTTTGTCTCATGTTGATTTCTTTCTTAGTGAATATATACTTCAAACTTTTGTTATCCGTGAACACTTCACATCGCTTTCCCAAAAGATAATGTCTCCATGTTTTGAGTGCATGGACAACAGAGGCTAACTCCAAATCATGAGTTGGATAATTCACCTCATGAGTTTTGAGTTGTCTCGAGGCATAAGCCACAACTTTCCCTTCTTGCATCAAAACTGCACCTAATCCTTGGTGAGATGCATCACAATAAACTTGGAAATCCTTCTCCAAATCTGGTAGACATAAGACTGGTGTTGTCACTAGTCTCTTCTTCAACTCTTGGAAACTAAGTTCACATCCTTCAGTTTAATCAAATTTCTTGTCCTTCATAAGTAACTCCGTCATTGGCTTAGCTACCTTGGAGAAATTCTCAATGAATCGTCTATAGTATCCTGCCAAGCCAAGGAAACTACGAACTTCTTTCACTGACTTAGGAGATTCCCATTCAGTTACAGCTGACACTTTTGCGGGATCAACTGCTACACCATCTCCTAATACAATGTGTCCAAGAAACCCAACTTCATTCAACCAGAATTCACACTTGCTGAACTTGGCATACAACTTATGTTCTCTAAGCTTATCGAGTATCAATCGCAAATGTTCTTCGTGCTCTTCATTGCTCTTGTAATAGATCAAAATATCATCGATGAATACGACAACAAATTTGTCAATAAATTCCATGAACACCTTATTCATCATATTCATGAAGTAGGCTGGTGCATTGGTCAAACCAAATGGCATCACGGTGTACTCATACAATCCATACCTAGTGGTGAAAGCAGTCTTAGGTATGTCTTGTTCCCTTATCTTTAACTGAAAATATCCTGATCGAAGATCAATCTTTGAGAACACATGGGCTCTTTCTAACTGATCAAACAAGCCATTGATTCTGGGCAAAGGATACTTGTTCTTGATAGTCACCTCATTAAGTGAACGATAATCTATGCATAACCTTTGACTTCTATCTTTCTTTTCAACAAACAAGACTGGTGCTCCCCAAGATGAAGAACTTGGTTGAATAAATCCTTTCTGCAACTGTTCTCCAATTTGTTTCTTTAGTTCCTTCAACTCATCAACTGACATCTTGTAAGGTCTCTTTTCTATTGGTCCAGATCATGGCAGCAAGTCAATCAGAAATTCTACATCTCTATCTGGTGGCATTCCCGGCAATTCCTCTAGAAACACATCCGGATATTCTCTCACAATTAGCAAACTGTCTATGCTAACCCCCTTAAGAGAATTTAGCTTACTCCCTTTTGATTCAAAGTTAGACTTGAATCTAATCCTTTTATTATCCGGGGTTGTGAGTGTGACAGTATGGTTGGCACAGTCTAGCACTCCCTTGTACTTAGTCATCCATTCCATTCCCAAAATGACATCCAATCCTTAGGAATTTAGGATTATCAGATTAACAGGAAACTTATATTTCCCAAATTCTATCACTAGGTCATGACATCCTGAGTTCACTATCATTTCTCCACCAGGAGAACTTACTTTTATAGGACACCCAATAGTTTCAACTGGAGGTCCATTTCTATCAGCAAATGCTCTTGATATGAATGAATGTGATGCGCCAGTATAAAAAAGAACAAGTGCTGGAACAGAATTGAGTTTCAACTCACCAGCCACAGCATCAGGTTCCTCATAAATTTCTTCCACATTGATGTGGTTCACTTGTCCCTTTTGGAAGGGATTGGGCTTGTTGGCACCATCAAATTTCTTTTCTGGGCACTCATTAGCATAGTGCCCCATCTTCTTACACTTGAAGCATTCAACTTGACTGAGATCTTTCTTGACAGGCTGACTTCCACTACCACTTCCACCTCCATTGTGGTGGCTCTTGTATCCACTCTTGTGGTTCTTGTACTTGTCATTATCATGACTGCGGTGATGCTTGTTGTCATGATGATGGTTGTGGCTATGGTGGTTATTGTACTTTCCATGTTTGTGGGATCCATAACTCCCACTATCATCATGATGGGAACGCTTGTGAGACGATCCCGAGTTGTGCTTATCAAAGCTATGCTTCATCTTCCTACTCTCAACCTGTTTCATCTTGTTTTCCAAGATGGTAGCCTTGTCCCATAGTGATTGGTAGGTTTGAACATAGGCAACTGACAGCTGCAGATTCAGTTCATCATTCAGTCCTTCGAGGAATTTCTCCTTCCTCTTGGCATCTGTATCAACTTCATCCGGTGCATAGCACGCCAGATTGTTGAACTCCTCAATGTACTCCGCCACACTGCGGTGACGCTGTTTCAGTTTGTGAAACTCCTTCTTCTTCAAATTCATCACTCCGGATGACATGTGAGCTATAAGGAATCCGTCCTCAAAGATAGCCCAAGTCACATCCTCAATGGGAGTGGTGATCTGAAAATTGTCCCACCAGGTTGCTGCTGGCCCCTCTAGCAGATGTGCTGCAAACCTGACCTTCTCTTTGTCGGTACAACCAACAGTCACCAAGTCTTTGTTCACTGAATGTAACCAGTCATTGGCCACCATTGGATCAGTGGTTTCTGAGAACTTTGCAGGCCTCAGTCTTAGAAATCTGGTGAGCATGTCAAATCCTGGCGGATTATTCTGGTTGTTGTTGTTGTTATTGTTGTTGTTGTTGTTGTTGTTGTTGTTATTCTGGTTTTGGTTCTGCATGAAGGTTGTCATCATCTGCATCAGTTGAGTTTGCGCTATCATCAACTGTTGCATCTCGGGAGTGACATTGTTGTTGTTGTTCTAGTTGGGGTTGGCACATCGAGGAGGCATCTGTGGTTTTATTAAGGATAAGAATGAGATACCCATAGATGCTTAACATGCACAATACATCACAGAGAACAACATAATAACCAAGCATCAAAATAACATAGAGTTTGAACGACAAAAACAACAAGTTTTGGAAAATGTAAACACACCATAGCAAGCCATCCACATGTTGGATGGTTATCGCGACTCAATAATCAAAATATGGTAGATGAAAGATATTAGAGTAGTCTACACTACTCCTCCGCATCAATCTCCTCATCAAAAAGGGTAAGACCAACACTCTCCATGGCGGTCTTGTACTCATCAACACTAGTGGTCAAGGCCTCAATCTTAGTCCTAAGAGCCCTCTTCTGTGAGCGAAGCCTCTCGATCACTCCCTGTTGGTGCTCAAGCTCGAAGTCCTTGGCCTCTAACTCTTCCTTCATCTCCCGGATCTTCTTGTTCCTGTCTTGGACTCTTTTTTCCTGGCTCTTGAACTTCTTGTCCTGGCTTTCAAACTTGGCCTCCATTTCCTTGACAATCTCGTCTTGCTCCGCAAAGAGCTTGTCCTTCTCTCGAAGCTGAACCTGGAGCTCGTCATTGCTAAGCATGACGTTGGTCCTATCAGTATCTAGGTGTCTAATAAGACCCTCTAGGTCCTGGAGGTACAGACGAATCAGCTCCATCGTCTCTCTAGCAGCATCATCGTACTCTATAGACTTACCCTCCTTGTTGCGTCTCCCGAAGGGGTGAAAGTAAAGACCTCTAAGCTCGGTGGAGTGTCTCCCTACCAGGCGCCCAAGTAACTCCTGCATGACTACATCCAAGCCTCTCTCCTTGTCGTCATGCATCAGCTTGAAGGTGATAGCCTCCATGGGTGGCTCTGTCTGGTGTCCCGGCTGTGTGACTCTGAAGCCCCATAGGTCCTTCCTCTCAAACTTGGTGAGCTGGAGTGTCATGATGCTAGGAAGTGGAAGGTTGAGCACACTAGTGAGCTCAATGAGACGAGTACCAAAACGAGTTCCCTTCAACTCCTCGGCCGTGCTGATAACAATGTTAGGCATCTATTTTTTTATAAGATAGAAAAAGTTAGAATCAACACAAGTAGAGAAAATTCACAAGACAAAATAACACAAGCACATCACTTAGAAACAAAACACACAAGTCATGGCATACACAAATCCATTACAACATCAAAGGTTCAACATGACTTAAACAAATTTTTGGAAGTAAAAAACGATAAGTGTGGTGGTCCAACTAACGAAGTACGTTACAACTCTCACTCACTAGACAAAATAGCTATTAAGGCATCCTTAGTAGCCATCTGTCTATCTTGTTCACAAGACTCCCATATTAAGTCTATGATGTCTCCCCTTAGTTGTTGGTTGGTAGTCTCTAATTCCTGGGTATGCTTCTTTTCTTCTCTAAGGTCATTTTGGGTGTTGAGCATTCTGCACTTGAGTCTATCATCAAGCTCCTTGATAGCATTCCAAGCTGCATTTCTTGTAGAGTCAAAGAATGTTGTGTGCATTTTAGAGTTGGTGACCATGCAAAACCCTGACTCCTTGTGGTTGTCTTCCTTGTTTTTGTACAAGTGAAGCTGCACCCACCAATACTCTTCTCCTTCATCCATCACAGGGAATCCTTTGTACACAGCTGCACCATGTATCCCCATGGTAACCATAAGGTTCTTGAGTGCCTTGGGAAATTCAATCTCACACACCAAGGTCATGGTCATGAGTGGTCCCTTCCTTACGTCTTTGTTGATGGAGTTCATCTACAAATAGAGATGAGAAAGAAGATTAGAAAAGTTTACGAGAAGAAAAAGACAAGCGTGGAAATTTTTCAAAGTGTTGAAATTTTTTCCTTAGTGGTTTCTAATCCAATCATAGGGTCATAATCCTATAGCCAACACAGTTCTCTGATACCATCTGTAAGACCCCACCTTTATAAAGTTAAAGGTCCCTGTGATTGCAATGCTAGTCCCTGGAACAATTGCTAGCATCCACAGTTTAAGATGAGGTACACAGAAACAAAGGTCATTATTACATCGTCATTCCAGAGATAACATATTCTTTTACAACTCCATAGCCACAGGCTATTACAGAAGTTTAACTTAACAATATAAATAAAAGTCTTCATCTTCATGTGCCATAGGCAAGCATGTTGAGTGTAGACTCATAACCCTAATCCTCATCAGAGTAACCTGCAACATCACAAGTTATAGCCACAGTGGGTCAATACATTGGAATAGTATTGCAAGTGATACCTTAGTAGAATAATAGTATCTAGCTTCTACATGAATTTGGCTAAGTGTAGCTTAGGCTTGCTTTGCTCAAAATAGGTTTTACCTATCAATTGAAATCACTAAGTTTTTGTTTGGCAAAACTCCCAAGGAACCACCAATAGACATTGGTGAACCTTCACCCTTGTTCAACCACAAGTTTTAACTTAGAAATTGGAATGAGGAGATTCTTGGTAGCTTCCATGTCTTGATGCTCAAATTGTCCATTTTCGGGGACACGACTAAGTACTTAGATTCTTCCTTCTGTAGAGGTAGTGCAATTTCCCCACAATACTTGACTTTCATCAAGACATGACCTTTCAGAAGCCTTCCCTTAGACCAAAATGGACGCATTCCAAACCTATCATCCCTCTACCACCAACTGTCAATTTGGCTAAGTTATTGCAACCTATATGATCCAGGCAGAGCCCATAATGCCATGTGGCTGCACTAGAAGCTTCTTAACATATGGCATCTCAAATCCCTTTGTTCCTGAGTGGCTTTCCACAAGTGTGATACAGAAGGTAAACCACATATATGGGCCTTGTGTAACCACTCAACATAACCCAATCATCCATTCCACCCAGGTGATTCATTCACTTAGTTGTTTTATTAAGCAAAACACAAGTCAATGACTCAGCAATATTTTTCCATAGCATATGTATATAATCCACCCTTGGTTACTAAAAGCTAGGCTAAGCATGGCAATAGCAAGTACCTTAACTTAGAGAAAATACTAACAATTCTACAACTACTAGGATTTCCAAGCATAGCATATAGATACTTAGCAAAATTATCATGCAAGCCCTATATAAAATATCACTAATGCATAGTCAAAATATTGGGACAAAAATATGAAGCAACACTTGCCTTGGTAGTTGGGTGAGTAACAACAATCCTCACAGTCACAATAACCACTAGCACCAAAATCTATATATAAAATGATAGCACCAAATTCACATTTCAATAATCAAACAAAAATATATGAATGCATGCAAATGCCATGTGATGATTTTTCTAAACCAAACAAGAGAAGAAAAACAGTACTTAACACTAAACAAAACAATTATACAACAAATAAACTTAATTTGGCCTTTACAACATTTTCCAAATAATTTTTATACACAAAATATGCCTACAAATGTCTCTGCATAAAATTCTATTTTAACAGAAACAAAATACAAAACTAAGCCCATATATGTGTAGTATTTGTTTTTGTGATTCCAATGGTATATTATTTGTATTTTTTGGATAAACAGAACAAAAGTTATTGAATTTACAAGTTTGAATAACTAATAGATTCAAATCTAAACTAAAAGATTCAAATCTAAATTTAAAACAGAAAAGCCTGACACGCGGCGCAATCTGATTGGCCCGTACCGGTTCACGCAGGATCACGCTTCTGTGCCGTTGGATCTAATCAGATCCAACACACCAGATCTAAAGAAAACGTTTCGATCTAAATCTAATCTATACCCTACGATCTAGATCTAACGGTGCTGGCTCGCTCGACCAAAGTCTGGCGGCGCTGATGGCGGCGACGCACTGCCAGTGACGTTCCGGCGATTTCAGAGGGGGCTCGGGCTGGCATAGGTTCTTACCAGACTCGCGAGGTCACGCTGATGCTCAACGAAGTCGTGGTTGGGACGAGGGCGTGCTGTGTTGGCCGGAGGAGCTCGTCGAATTTGCGGGCGACGTAAGGTTCTTGCAGACGATGACGTTGCCGACGATATGGACCGCCCTAACACAAACCAAAGGCTTCAGTGTGTGCACAACAATCTGGCGATCATGATAGGGTCAGGGAGAGGGCAAGGGGTGGTCGGGTTTTACCTAAATCGCTCGTCAGAGTTGAGCGGCGGCTTTGTCGCTTGTAGAGGTGGTCGGGGACGGCGACCTAGGTCATGCGCGGGCAAACCAGAGACATTAGCAGAAGCACAGAGACATGGCGAACTCGACAGGGTCAAGCAGAAGGCGAGGGGCGCTCGAAACTCACCGGAATCAGTCGCTGGAGCTTCTCGGTGCTGCGGCGGTGCAAGCGAAAATTCGTGGAGCCTGGCGGCGCTTCTGGCTGGCTGTGTTGGGGGAAATGGCCGCGAGGGGGAGGGGATTAAGTATCTAGAGCAGGGGCGAGGATTGCGCATGAAATCAACGGCATTTAATCGAATAAAGTCGTTGTAGTGAAGGGGGAGGAAGAAACGGCGAGGCCAGGTCGTGGGCTGGGTTTGGGGACGACGATGACGGGGCAGGTGGGTCCGAGGCGTCAGCGGGGGAGGGTTGTGCACGTGGGTGAGAAAGAGAGGGAGAGGGAAAAACCCGGGTGGGCTGGTTCTGTTACTGGGCCGAATAGGTGGCGCCGGCCCTTTTCTTTTTCTCTAGTCCTTTTCTTTTTCTAATTGATTTTGCAGGAATCCTTTTCAAATGCTTTTCAAATGAGTTTGAATTCAAACTCTCTCTGGATTTTTGTAAAGTGAACCATGCACATATTTGAGTAAAAAACCTTGCTGTTCACTCTAAAACACATTGGTCCATTGGAATTTAAAAATAAAACCATGCCTCATTTATTTATTTATAATAGGCATATGAATGGTTTTGGAGTTAGATTTTTGTTTTGAAATTTTTTGAACAAGCTTTGGAATCATAAATCAAGCCTATATTCAACCCTTTTATGGTTGAGACAAGGTATTCTCATATTAGAGAGTAGAAATATAGCCATTGTCTTGCTTACATGGAATAATAGGCAAAACAAATGGTTTCTGATTTGAATCTTTGTTTGAAAATGAACCAAATGTATGAGGATGCATGAATGATATGCAAACTTTATAAATCATGATATTTGGGATGTTACAATTGCCCAATCAACCTCATAGGATCTTTCTGGCTAGTAATTGCATTGTTTTGCCTTGCTCGGTTCCTGTCAATTGCCCCGATGTAATTTGTTTACCCTTCATGCCATGTTGTTTATCTAAGGAGAGCACCTCTAGTGAACTATGGCCCCGGTCCAATATTTACCATTGGTACATCTTCCACTGTTACTTGTTTACTTGCTGCAAACCACTACCTTCCACACCATACGTTTAATCCTTTGTTACAGCAAACCGGTGAGCTTGACAACCTCACTGATTCGTTGGGGCAAGGTATTGAGTTTGTGTTGTGCAGGTCTCCGCGTTGCTTGCAACACCTGTGTGACGTTTCCTTCCTCCTACTGGTTCGGTAACCTCGGTCTCAACTGAGCGAAGACTTGCTACTGTGCTCTTCACACCTTGCTCTTGGGGTTCCCAACAAGACTCCACATCAAGCACCAAGTTCTCTGGTGCCATCTAGGAGTCATCAACAATTTTTCTGGAGCCGTTGTCGGGACAGCTTCAACCTCTTCCTCCCCGTCAAGCTCCACCATCAAGTTTTCTGGCGCCATTGCCAGGGAGGCTAAGGACGTCTTCACTAGGGGAGTCCTTCACTTCCTTTCTCTTCACTAGGGGAGTCCTTCACTTCCTTTCTCTTCACTTTGTTTTTAGTTTGGTTTGTTTCTTTTGCTTGGTTTTGTTTGCCTCTTTTCAAAAAACCCAAAAAAATTAGTCTAGTTTTGTTTGCTTGCTTTATTCAAAAACACAAAAAAATTAGTTCTTGCTCTAGCTGCTGTTGCTGTTTTTGGCTTGCCCACCTTTGCCAAAATGAACTCTACTGAGAACACCAAGTTGTGTGACTTCACTAGCACCAACAACAATGATTTCCTAAGCACTCCTATTTCTCCACCTTCTCCTGATGCTACCTTTTATGAAATTAAGCCTGCTTTGTTGAATCTTGTGATGAGAGAGCAATTTTCTGGTGCTAGTTCTGATGATCCTACTACCCATCTTAATAGTTTTGTTGAACTTTGTGAGATGCAAAAGTATAAGGATGTAGATGGAGATATTATCAAGCTCAGGCTTTTTTCTTTCTCCTTGAGGGGAAAAGCTAAAGAATGGTTGCTATCTTTGCCTAAAAATAGTATTGATTCTTGGACTAAGTGCAAAGATGCTTTTATTGGAAAGTACTATCCTCCTGCTAAGATTATTGCTATGAGAAGTGACATTATGAAATTTAAACAACTTGATAGTGAACATGTTGCTCCTGCTTGGGAAAGAATGAAATCTTTGGTTAAAAATTGCCCTACTCATGGACTCACTACTTGGATGATTATCCAAACTTTTTATGCAGGTTTGAACTTCTCCTCGAGAAACCTATTGGATTTTGCTGCTGGAGGTACTTTTATGGGACTCACCTTGGGAGCTGCAACAAGGCTCCTTGATAATATGACGGCTAACTACTCTGAATGGCATGTTGAGAGAGCTCCACGTGGTAAGAAGGTAAATTCTGTTGAGGAAACTTCCTCTTTGTTGTGGATATATCAAATGGGTAATACCTACGGCATAGTCTCATACCGTCAAGCCCGGGTGGCCCACAGTTGGTGGTTAGACCTATGGCATAACCGGGCGGCCCAGTTGCTGATAGAGAAGACGGAATTCCAGCAGGGATAGAGGAAGGCAACGGGTCACCGCCTTAGATGGAAGCCGGAGCCTTGGAGGACACGAAGACTAGTTAGTGTTAGTCTAGGACTGTAACCGTATCCGGCTGGGACTCTCCATGTAACCCTAGGTCCTGGCGCTCATATAAGCCGGCCTACGGGAGCCTTTAGGGCAGAACACCAAGTGCATAGCACAACTCGCATACAGCGAACCCCACAATCATGTAACTCGGTGTATTGCCATTATAGTGATTTATAGCAGGAGTAGGATCTCGCCACCGTTGTGAGATCTGAACCTGGGTAAACTGTGTCAAGCCGACCCGGATGCTCTCCGTCTTACCCCACGTCCCTAAACTCGCCGTCGGTATACCCATCTGGCGTACGTGTCGACAATACCATGACAGTTGGCGCCCACCGTGGGGCAAGAGGCGCTTCAGGCTCTTCAGCGGGCGAGGACCAAGATCTTCACAGGAATCGGCGAAAACCGTAGCCATCGGTCGCGTTCTCTTCTCCGGCAACGTTCTGATCATCCCTCCCGACGAATTCTGGATCCCGACAAAGATGAACCCTACGCGGTGCTCGATCGTCCCCATCGGAGATATCCACCTCTTCATCGGCGAAACCGACTCGGGCATTACTTCCCTGGGAGTCGGAGGAGCATCAAGACCCGCATGGACCGCCTACGGGCAAGATATGCTCGCGGAATGATCGATTTCGGCTCTCTCCTCGGAGTTTGCCGGCAAAGATCGGAAAAATTCAAGGCCCACCAAAACCGCCCCTGTGCAGGATATAACATGGAAGATCACTGCAAGTCCGCCGGCTTCGTCCGTGCGTCTGGACAGCAGAGATCCAAGTTCGTCGGCGTGGTTACCATCTTCGATCTGGCGCGTTGCGTTCAGAGAGAGGGTGAAAACCCCCGCGATTACCTTGCCAAGTGCCTCCGTATATGGGCCGATCTGGCGCATTACCCCAATGATGATGCTATGTATCACTTTGTGGAAGGACTGGACCAAGGAACGCTTCTCCGGCATTCTCTAAGGCGGCAACAGGCTTCAGTATGCCTCACCTTCGAGAGCATGGTGAATACCGTCAACAACTACGCGGAGGCTGAGGAGGCAGCTCAAACAACTCTTGCGCTCATTGACGGAGCTCCACCGCTTCAGCCACCACCACCACCGCCTCCCGCCGCCATCGCCGCAGCCGCACCACCACCTCCAGTCATTGTCGCTGCTATTGCACCTCCACCCCCCATCATCGAGGAAGCCCCGGCACCCTCCGACTCCGTGATTGATGCGCTCTACGTCGACTTTAGCGCAGATTCGAAGGAGATAGACTTCAGCCCGGAGGAGATAGACTCTACCATGCAGGAGATGGAGGAAGATTACAAACGCGACGAGCAGGCCAACAACACCGTCACGTCTCGAGAGGTGTTCATCACCATTGGGACAGCGATGGATGAAGATCAACCCGGACGAGATCCGCCTACAGTGCTGGACAAAGGGAAGGGACCACCTATTGCCGCCGACAATGATCGCGCAAAGGACATGCCCCCTCCTCCTAACCCAGTGCAACAACTGCAGGAACTCGGTACCGGACCGAGCAACAACAACACCGCAAACCTGCCACCTCCGGCATCTACGTCTGTTGCTGCCCAAGTCACTCTAGCGGATAGAGTGATGTACGGAAATCTCCTCGTCGAGCCTATGACCGTAGATCATATACGCAATGTAGTCCAACTTGATGAGAAGCACCAGCACCTGCTAGAGGAAGCGCAGGCCATCGCGGAGCAAGGCGCAAAGCTAGATCGAGATCTAGCCAACACGCAGAAGTCAATTGAGAAAGCTAGAGCAATGGAGGCCGAGTACAAGACTCTGCTCTAGCAGCAGAAGGCCAAGAAAGCTCCGGCTCGCGTCATCAACGATCCTGGTGTGCGGCGTAACCTAGGATGGGATCCCTCGAAGCCGGCACAGGCCAAGCCATACATTGACAGTGAAGGCAGGTAGGTGATGCCCACTCCTCTCCTCAACCTCGCCGTCGCCAATAACCATTCTGGAGCAGGATAGATCGCCTGAAGAAGTGGACTAGGTCTATGACCTAGTGGCCAAGGCAGTGAAATAGCAGGAAAAGGCCACCTCTCAGAGGCTCGAGTCTAACCCAGCGTTTTGCCAGTCTAGCCAACATAAGCCGCCAAGAGACAGATCTCCTCTTGATGTCGGGTCTCAGACGGGTTCGTTAGAACAAAGACAGAGGGATGCACGCAACAGAAAGGATGCTATCCCCATATCCTTCGACCATGGAGGTAAGGCGCAACCTCGTTGCCCATCGCCACCGCCCCGCTCCCCGACATCGCGAAGACCCCAAGACTCACCGCCGTACGGATATGCCTCCGCCAAGGCAGAGCGGCATTGTCATCCGCGACAACACGGAGCAGACCCGTCATGACGAAGAGCGCAACCAAGGACACAAGAGTAGGTCACGCCATGACCCTCCGTGTTCGACAAGTAACCGCGACAAGCGTGAGGCGTCGCAGGAGGGTAACAGTAATAAGGCTAACCCACCGCCACCTCCTCCTCCGTCGCCACCTAGCAGCCACCATGGTGGAGGAGGCCCGCGTCGTTCACGCAGCCCATCCCCTGATGGCAAGAATAAGAAAAGAAGCTTGAAGCCATATGATGCACGTTCGCGCATGGACAAGATCCACGAGGCCCAGGAAGGACCATACTTGGGACCATGTTGCTTTGGACCTGTGATACGGTCCGCAACTTACCCCAAAGGTTTCCGGATTAACAAGACCATCAAGCCCTATGACGGCACCACCAAGCCAGCTACATGGTTGCAGGACTACGGCAATGCGGTGGAGATCGCCAGGGGTAACCCCAACGTTGCCGTCAAGTACCTCCCATTGATGTTGGCACGCACGGGCCGGCAATGGATTGATGACTTGCCAGAAAGATCCATCTACAATTGGTTGGACATGCAAGAAGCGTTCACCAAGAACTTCGAGGGTACGTACAAACGTCCCTGCACTGTTAGAGATCTACAGCGGTGCGTGCAAGAGAAAGACGAGACATCTCGCGCCTACCTCTCCCGCTGGCTGGATATGAAGAATTCCTGTGCAGGAGTGCACGATGAGACTGCCATGGCCGCCTTCATAGATGGGTTGGAAAGGGGCACATTGCTCCGACATAAGCTGAAACGCTTGCAGGACAATCACCAGCTAGACTTGAACTAGATGATTCAGTTGGCCAGTGAATTCGCAGCTGCCGACGACGATGCTCGCGGCTCTCTGTCGGCAATGGCCGTTCCAACTCAAGCTCAGAGGAACAGCAGCACCAAGCGAAAGACCGCACCAGAAGAAAAGCAAACCCCCGACATGGTCGCTATGACTTTTGCAGGACGAGGTGATGGCGGACAGCGTGGCCGAGGACGGGGAGCAGGTCGTGGGCAGCAGCGAGGAAGTGAAACTACCTCGGCAATGCTCCGTGTTCCCCAAACCTATGAGGATTACCGTGATATGCCATGCCTCGTACACCTCGACGCCAACGGCAAGGCCACCCACACAAATCGCCACTGCAAGTTCGTCAACGACCTTATGGAGGACTCGGAGTCCGGCTACAACAAAAGTCGGAAGAACATACCACGAGGCAAGGGCAAGGGGAAGAAGAAGGAGGAGGAGTCCAAGGATTCAAGTGACATGGACGAGGATGTTGACCCCAAGCACGCTGCCAAGAGAGACGGCAAAGGCAAGAACCCCTTCGAAAAGAAGGCGGCGGTTTTCCACACTTTCCTTGGCACCTCCACCATCCGACAACAGAAGACCTCCATGAGGATACTGATGGCTACTCTACCCCCAGTTCCCCAATTGACGGGTACGAGGCCCCACGGTGGGCGCCAACTGTCATGGTATTGCCGACGAGTACGCCATGGAGGGGTCCTCACAGTGCCTGTTTAGAGACATGGGGGAAGTCGGACGGTTGACGGGTACAAGGTAACACAGCTTACCTAGGTTCAGATCCCACAACGGTGGCGGAATCCTACTCCTGCTATAAATCACTATAAGGGCAATACGCTTAGTTACAGGGATTGGTTCGCTGTGCGAGGTGACTAGAGAGTCTAAGTTATCGTCTGAAGTTGTGCCCTAAAGTCCCCCATAGGCCCGACTTATATAGTCGCCAGGTCCTAGGGTTATAGGGAAAATTCCTAGCCGGACAGGTTACAGAGTCCTACACTGCTTACAACTAGTCTAGCGTGTCTTGCACTCCAAGGCTCCGGGTACGTCGGTGACTCCTCCGTAGCCTTCCTTTATCCGGCATGGGCCTCCCTTCTGGATCCATCTAACTGGGCCGCCCAGCAGGCCATGGTCCATGCTACCAACTGTGGGCCACCCGGGTTATCCGGATAGGAGACATGCTATGAGGATACCCATATAGCATATCCCCAAGAATAGCCCCCGGAGAACTCCGAGATCTTGCGCCATCTTGCCTCTTCAGGTTGAATGCTCTGTCTAGATGAATGTCGGAAAATCGTCAAGCAACATCTTGGAGTCCTCCCAAAGAACCCTGCAAGGTTTTCTCCGTCTTCAATTTGTAAGTCGGAGAATTGTTGAATCTTCTATCGTACGTTTCCATAGCCGGACTGGATCCTTCCATGCCGGAATATTCCGATGTGATGGTTCATCTGCCAGTACAGCTAGGACATCATAGACATAGGTCAGCAACGCCTCATAACTCACACATGCAGAGAACGCAATCATGTCCGTTTTTCCCGCGCGAGCGATACGAACCATTGGCGGCGATGGTTGGCAACGTGGCAAAATTTCTGCGCACGCTCCCGCATACGTCGTTGATGCTAAACTCAATAGGGAGGAAGAGTGCTTCGTTGGAAACCCCAAGAGCAAGGTATGAAGAGTAAAGCAGCAAGATTTCCCTCAATAGAAACCGAGGTTATTGAACCAGAAGGAGGAAGGAAACTTCACACAGGTGTTGGAAGCAACATGGATACCTGCACAACACAAACTCAAGACTCTGTCCCAACGAATCAGTGAGGTTGCCAAGCTCACCGGTTTACTGTAACAAAGGATTAAACATATGGTGTGGAAGATAATGGTTTGCAGCAAGTAAACAAGTAACTGTGGAAGATGTATCAATGGTAAAGATTGGACCGGGGTCCATAGTTCACTAGAGGTGCTCTCCTAAGATAAACAACATGGCATGAAGGGTAAACAAATTACAGTGAAGGCAATTGACAGGAACTGAGCAAGGCATAACAATGCAATTACTAGCCAGAAAGATCCTATGAGGTTGATTGGGCAATACAACAATATACATAGACCGTCATCCAACTGCATCTATGACTAGAATTCCACCTTCAGGTTATCATCCGAACCCCCTCCGGTATTATGTTGCAAGCAACAGACAACTGCTTCAAGAAAAGTGTGTAAGGTAAATAGTCCACATGTTCCATGAACAATATACCGTTGTTTTCTCCCTAGTAGCAACATCACATCTACAACCGAAGATATTATTTTCACTTCCCTTGGAAACTAGAGGCATGGACCCACTATCGAGCATAAATACTCCCTCTTGGAGTCACTAGCAACTACTTGGCCAAGATAACCACTAGCAACGGGGAGCATGCAAGATCTCAAACAACACAGACATGATAGAATCAATAAGACAAAACCATTAATCAATCTGGCATAGTAATCTCAATATCCATCGGATCCCCGCAAACACAACATGCATGCTTACAAATAGATTAGATCTTGATCAAGAATGGAGCTCACAAGATCTATACATGAAAGCACAAAGGAGGAGATACAACCATCTAGCTACTACATGGACCCATAGTCCAAGGTGGAACTACTCACGAATCAAACTGGTGAGAAGGCCTCCGGGATGATCTCCCCTCCGGCAGGGTGCCGGGAAGAGCTTCAGATCCCCCCGATCTAGGGACGATGGTGGCGGAGGCTATAGACGATTTCGTGGAATATTGATCGGGTACTGAGAGTTTCTGCATCGGGGCCTTCTTATAGGCGAAGGGGCAAGACCGGGAGGCGGCCAGGGCCACCAAACCCTAGCCAGGCGCGGGGCCATCTTTGCCCGCACCTGGGAGGGGTTTGGCCTCTCTGGCCGGCCCCTCCGGCTCTCCTCTGGACTTCTTGTTCCCCACGGACAGTAATTGACTTTGTCCTTCGTCCCGTCCAATTCCGAGAATATTTCTTTACTAACTTTTCTGAAACCAAAAACAGCAGAAACAGGCATCTGGCATTGTTGCAACTTGTTAATAGGTTAGTACCAGAAAACATGTAAAAAGCACCTCAAAGTGTAGACAAGTAAAGCAAAGTAGATACTAAACAAGCATGGAGCATAAAAAATTATAGATACATTTCCAACCTATCAGCATCCCCAAGCTTAACTCCTGCTCGTCCTCGAGTAGGTCAGTGATAAAAAAGAATAATTTTTGAGGTGACATGCACCCTCACTATAAAGATCCAACCATTTGCAAGCATTGAAAGTTGGGATCAAAGAACTCTAAACATGTGCATGAAAGATGGAGTTCTAACAATAGGACATAGTAACTATGCATGCAACATGGCAAGCTATAAACAAAGATCATGAATAATATGCATTGAAAACCGTTTGTTTGTTTCACATGCAGAAAACATAGCATAGTGGCAATCAGCTTGTCCCTCATAGAGTAGCAATAAAATGCATAGGACACCTCCAAAGTTCTCAAGGGTGACTAGAAACAAATAGCACAAGAGCAAGTAATAACACAATATGCATCAATTAATAAGCTTTGGAACATTGCACACAGAATGACAACTATGCTCTCTTAATGGTGCCTAAAGGTAGAAGGTGGAGACTCAAATAATGGTGGAAGAAAGGACTTTTTGTAAAGGAAGCAGGGATTACAAGTTTCAAAAAGAGCTTCCAAAAATTATGGTACTTATTAGCTTTCAGCCCTCATTGCCCCTATCATAAGCATCTTGAAGTGGTTAAGGTTAAAGTGGCAAAGCTAGAGTATATGCTTGACAAAGTATAAGTTGGCAATCTCAAGTCCCTTGACTATGAGGGTTACACCTCGTGGATACTCAACTTAGGGCCCAGGCAAGTTCTTGTCACTGTAAGTATTTGCATATCATTGAGAACCGCCAATGGGGTACCCCTTGCACATGGTACAGGAGCTTTCCCATAACCAAAATGACAAGGGAAGCAGACAATGAGCATCTCAGCAATTCTTCTAATGTACCATTGGAATATGGTGCTTTTTTCTCTCTTTCCTCTTTTATCAATGTGTCTCTCTTTTTTTATAAGAAGAATGCTTCATAGATGTCACTATGGTGATGCTGCAAGTTTCCACCATGATTAGGCATGGCTTAGGCTAGCGGCCCGGGCGTTTATCTAACACAGAGTACAAACTCCATGGACTTACAAGTTCCCACTTCATTTCACACCGGTAACATCCATAGATAAAAGAGCATGATATCAACGGAGTACAAAAAGTACAAGTGCAATGTTGAAAACGTTCCCCATGCCAACACGGTTCTGCTAATCCCAACTTATAAGTGCAAGCATATACAACAAAGTTGCATCAATGGTTCAAGTTTATTAGGGGCAAAGAATAAAATGTGCCATCAAGTTCGTGATGGCTTTAATCACTAAGTTTTCACATAACAAAATAGTTTTTTAATTGGAAGATAGATGAAAACAAGAATATACTTTGGAGTGGTGTAACACACCATGCATAGGACTTTATAGTGGACACTTTGGAATAACTTGGTTTCTTGGGAGTTGGAAGCATGAGTAGAACTTACTGATACAAGTGGAGGCTAGCAAAAGACTCGGAGCAACCAACTAAGAGAGCAATAATGGCCAAAATTATGCAATGCAACAAAGCAAACTAATCAAAGCAAAGAGTGGTACTACAAGTCAAGGAATAAATTATCATAGAGGCTAATGGTGACTTGTCATAGTCATAACATGGTGTGAGCATGTTCCAAGTCAACCCAAGCAAAAACATCAAAGGAGAATACCGCAATACTATGCTTTTGCATGCTAAAACGACGCATAATTTCTTCAAGGCACACTAAGCAATCCCAATTGTTTGGAACAAGACATGCTACATCAATAATCACTAAGCATAATGCTAAAACAAAACCTAGCATGTCATGCTAAAGTCTAAGTCATAGTCAATGCAAGCTCCTCTTGCACTTCAAGCAAGAACTTACTACTCCTTTTCCAAACACCAAGCAAACTTATTTTCAAAACAACACAGCGAGAACAGGGGTCCAAACTACTAAAGGAAACTAAACAAACTAAGCAAAGCAAATGAAAACTAAGACGCTCCAAGAACAACACAACTGTGCATGAAACAATAAAAGTGAAGTGTCTAGACAGACCTGGGCTTTTTATTGATGAAGAAGGGGATGCCTTGGGCATCCCCAAGCTTTGACGCTTGTAACTCTTGGATATTTCTTGGGGTGACACCATGGTGGCATCCCCAAGCTCGAGCTTTTGTCCATATTTCATCTCATTGCATCATTCTCTCTCTACACCTGAAATTTTTCCTTCATACAAACTTCACACAATCTTCATTAGCAACATTAGTGTATTCAAAAGATATTAGACCGCTGGAAAAGCTTTGGAACAGCAAGGATTTTCACTAAAAACACAATCTACTGAAGTAAATCCTTCAAAGAAACTCAATTTACCTGAAGAGAGCTTAAAAAGGAATCAATAAGAAGCAAATGCAAATAATGGTAGAAATCTGTCAAAACAGACCAGCAGGTAGAAACGAATTTTTGCGAACATCTTCTGTTGCTCAAATGAAAAAGTATTGAACTAAAGAAAGTTAGACAGCATACTGAGGGATTTATTCGTAAATTTTGAGATCAATCCGAGTTACAGAGCCTCCTCACGAATGTTTTTGGTGGAGGACAGAAATCTGTTTCGGGATAGCAACTCCCCAAATCTTACTTCCCTCTCATTAGAGGTCATTCTTGGCACAAAAAGCAAACAAAAAGGATAAGGAGAGGTCATTACAGAAGTAATAACTTCCAAGACTCAAGCAAACTCTTGGGTTATCTCCCAACAAGTACTTTCTTTAACGTCTTTAAGTTAGGCACAAGAAGCAAGAAGAATCAAGTATTTTAAATGAAGAAGCATTAACATTCATACTTGCAAAATCTTCAACTATGAAAGGTATCTCATCCAAATGGGTTTTGGAGGATCCTTTCTCATCCCTCTTTGGTCTACTACCTTCATCAAAAATATTTTCAGGGGCAATCCAATCGAAGTTATTTTCAAAGGCTTCATGCATTCCAACAAGCTTATAGGGTATGGGTATATTGAATTCCTCTCTAGGCTTAGTATTATCAGAAATACCCACAACATCTACACTTGAACCTAGCATATTGAAACGTTCAAAAACCTTTTTGGCCTCCCTAGCAACATCATGGAATTCTTTTGATAAAGTTTCAAGGATAAATTCCCTTTTTTCAACATTCTTCTCTTCTTTTAGTTTTACAAATAAGAATTGCATGAAGGGGTTAAGGCTAACAAACCTAGCCTCCAACATATGAACTAAAGAAGTTGCAGCAATCTCATAATTAGGAGCAAGTTCAGCTATAGATTTATCCTCAATATCCTCATGCTTGCTCACATAATTAATGAATTCTTTAATATTATCTTTCCTAATTATGGAGCCACTACCTATTGCAACATTTTTCAGAGCAAACTGGGGAAGCAACATGGTGAGCTAGAACAGGGTGGCAACTAGAGCAGGAACTAAATTTTTTTGTGTTTTTGAATAAAGAAAGCAACCAAGGTAGACTAATTTTTTTGGGGTTTTTTTGGAAAGAGGCAAACAAAACCAAGCAAAAGAAGCAAAGCAAACTAAAAACAAAGTAAAGAGAAAGGAAGTGAAGGAGTCCCATTGTGAAGACGTCCTTAGCCTCCCCGGCAACGGCGCCAGAAATTACTTGATGCTACACTCAACAGGGAGGAAGAGTGCTTCGTTGGAAACCCCAAGAGCAAGGTATGAAGAGTATAGCAGCAAGATTTCCCTCAGTAGAAACCGAGGTTATCGAACCAGAAGGAGGAAGGAAACGTCACACAGGTGTTGGAAGCAACGTGGAGACCTGCACAACACAAACTCATGACTCTGTCCCAACAAATCAGTGAGGTTGTCTAGCTCACCGGTTTCCTGTAACAAAGGATTAAACATATGGTGTGGAAGGTAATGGTTTGCAGCAAGTAAACAAGTTACAGTGAAAGATGTATCAATGGTAAAGATTGGGCCAGGGTCCATAGTTCACTAGAGGTGCTCTTCTAAGATAAAAAAAACATGGCATGAAGGGTAAACAAATTACAGCGAGGCAATTGACAGGAACTAAGCAAGGCATAACAATGCAATTACTAGCCAGAAAGATCCTATGAGGTTGATTGGGCAATACAACAATATACATAGACTGTAATCCAACTGCATCTATGACTAGAAGTCCACCTTCAGGTTATCATCCGAACCCCCTCCAGTATTAAGTTGCAAGCAATAGACAACTGTTTTAAGCAAAGTGTGTAAGGTAAACAGTCCACATGTTCCATGAACAAGAGACCGTTGTTTTCTCCCTAGTAGCAACAGCACATCTACAACCGAAGATATTATTGGCACTTCCCTTGGAAACTAGAGGCATGAACCCACTATCGAGCATAAATACTCCCTCTTGGAGTCACTAGCAACTACTAGGACAAGATAACCACTAGCAACGGAGAGCATGCAAGATCACAAACAACACAGACATGATAGAATCATAAAGATAGAACCATTAATCAAACTAACATAATAATCTCAATATCCATCGGATCCCCGCAAACACAACATGCATGATTACAAATAGATTAAATCTTGACCATGAACGGAGCTCACAAGATCTATACATGAAAGCACAAAGGAGGAGATACAACCATCTAGCTACTACATGGACCCATAGTCCAAGGTGGAACTACTCATGAATCATACCGGAGAGAAGGCCTCCGGGATGATCTCCCCTCCGGCAGGGTGCCGGGAAGAGCTTCAGATCACCCCCGATCTAGGGACAATGGTGGCGGCGGCTACAGATGGTTTCGTGGAATATTGATTGGGTACTGAGAGTTTCTGCATCGGGGGCTTCTTATAGACGAAGGGGCGAGACCGGGAGGCGTCCAGGGCCACCAAACCCTAGCCAGGCGCGGGCCCACCTATGGTCGCGCCTAGGGGGTTTTGCCCCTCTGGCCGGCCCCTCCGGCTCTCCTCTGGACTTCTTGTTCCCCACGGAAAGTAATTGACTTTGTCTTTCGTCCCATCCAATTCTGAGAATATTTCTTTACTAACTTTTCTAAAACCAAAAACAGCAGAAAACAGGCATCTGGCACTGTTGCAACTTGTTAATAGGTTAGTACCAGAAAACATGTAAAAAGCACCTCAAAGTGAAGACAAGTAAAGCAAAGTAGATACTAAAAAATCATGGAGCATCAAAAATTATAGATACGTTTCCAACGTATCAGTCGTCCACGCGTCATCCATTCGATCATTCCGCACGAATCTTGATGCCAGAGGTTATAAATTGTAACAGCGGTGGAATTTTTACTTTTCACCTCATTCTCCTCTGCGTCATCTTCTTCCTCCAGCGAGCGCCTCCTCAATCTCTCCGCGCACTCTGCAAAAAACCCTATCCCCTCGAACTTTCCCAGTCACCACCTTAACCTCCCAATGGCCAGCAGCAGCTCCACCCCCTCCATGGCGGCGTCAGGCGATTCCACGGTGAAGCCGGCGAGCACCGTCCTCGTGCCCCCAGAGGGCCTGGTGATCCCCAAATCCGCGATGGTCGAATCCACCGGCGGCAACCACAATCCAGCGGCGCTGGAGCTACTAGAGGAGGAAAATGACTCCCACAAGGGGGACTGGCGTGGTTCGTACATCACGGACCGTGATATCAAGGAGCTGATCATCGAGGGCTACCTCCCTGCGATAGAGGGGCTCGCCTGGTGGGCGGCGCCGGCCGGCGAGGTCACCCCTTCTCCCCAAGCCGGAGAGAAGGTGTACCTCAAAGACCAAATGGTACGCGGTGTCTCCCTACCCATCTCCAATTTCTTCCTAGCTGTCCTCAACCATTACCGAGTACAGCCTCAGAACCTCTCCCCCAATAGCATCCTCGTGCTCAGCAACTATGCGGCTCTTTGCGAGGGTTACTTAGGAATTAGGCCTAGGCTAGATCTCTTTATCTACTTTTTCACCGTCAAGCGGGAAGCCGGAGCCGACAAGGACGAGCTCAGGAACTGTGGCACAATTAGTTTTAAGATCCGGCCTGGTCGGCAGTTCCCCGACATCGTCGGCCATGAGTCTTGTAAAAACTGGCAACAGACATACTTCTATGGCCCAGATATCCTTCTGGCCGGCCGAGAAGCTACGTATCCGGACTTCGTCGATGGAGCTGCCGCCGAAGCCCCGACATGGAGATCCTAGGCTTCCCTTCCCTCCGACATCGACCCTTCCCGCGCTATAAGGCGGATAGAGTGGTTCGTAGAGACGGGTCTGACTAGATTGGACCTGGCCATGTGCTGGTTCGTCAGGCGGATCCAGCCTCTGCAGCACCGCTTGAAGTTGATGCACGAGTATACCAAGGATAGGAAGGATAGCCTCCGCATCTCCGAGGACAACTTATCGAGCGACTCCGTCAAGATCCGCCTCAAGAACATCGTCAAGGTGAAGGATAGGAAGCGTGGCTTCACCATCACCTATGATATGTTCGAGGAGGGAAAGTGCCAAAAGGTACCTGTTTGTTTTCCGTGTATGACATATACTCCAGTTCTTCCGTATAGCCATCACCATCTCATCTAACACTTTGGGTCTTCACTTAACAGCTTAGCAATCTGGAGGAGGATAGCATGGCTATCCAAATCTATGATCCAAAGATGAAGGAAGTCACCGTCGTGTCCGACGATGATGTCCCGCTGGCGCGAAAGCGGAAGAGCTCCACCTCTGACGCTGCCGACAGAGGCAAGAAGAAGACGGAGGGTGGAGCCTCCAAGAAGACTACCGCCGCCCTGTAGACGGAGAAAAGAAAGGTTACCGGGATCCCTTTTGTCAAAGCACCTCCTGTTGTGTAAGCCTCTTTTCTCTCTGACATTGTCCATTGCTTGTCTTATTCATGTACTTATACTTTTTGCACATTTCAGGAAAAAGGCCACTACTAGTTTGAAGAATACCTCCAAAACTTTAGGGGCTTCTAAAAACATCAAGGATATGTTGCACCGTGACGTATCTCCCCACGCATCTCCCGCCATCGCCCCTGTCACTCCCAGCGTCCAGCCTACGCCTGCTCCGACAAGCTCACGGGCCAAAGATGCATCTGGCCCTTCCGCCATGGAAGTGGACTCAGGTGCCTCCGTGGAGCTTGCCGTTGTCGGCGAACAGGCAACGCAAGAAATTACCGCAACCCAAATGGCTGAAGCTCCGGCTAAGGATGCCATCGGTAGCGGTAAGGCGATGGTGGTGAGTGGTACGTCTGTCGAAGGCGGCGTATTTGCACCCAGGAAAGCCGTAGAGTTCCCAAAGATAGTCTACCCGGCACTCACGCCGAGTAGCTCTGCTTTGGTTCCTAGTGCGGTGCCGACATCTCCAACGTGCGGTCTCGAGGAGCTCCTCCGGCAAGCAGAAATCTTGCAAGGAAACAGCCTTTCTTTTGGCAAGTTGCTTGCTGAGAGTGCTACCAACCTCAAGATCATTGCACTTATAAGTTTTATTTGCCTTTTGCATTTCATACGAGTATCCCACTGTAGCCCCCGAGGATTTAGACGGAAAACCATAGGTCTTTGCATCTAAATGCTCTAAGAGTGACTAAGCTAGGAAACTTCTCACTGTAGCCCTCAAGCATATAGTTTGAATAAATTATTCCGACTAGATGCTTCTAGAGTAGCATACGCAGTGTTTGTAAATTTCGATACTGTAGCCCAAGCTTGTAGTTGTAACTGAATTAGTTCCGGCTCGATGCTCAAAGAGAACTAAACCATGTCTTGGATATCATCGTATTGTAGCCCCCGAGGTTTGTTCCGGCTTGGACGCAAGGCGGGACAAAGCTCTTAAATTAGAGATATCAAGCCCCCGAGCGTCGATCCGACATTCTCAAAGGCGGCTCAAGTCTTGGTCAACAATTGCAATTGCAGCCCCCGAGGTGTCAAGCCTAGTGAAAATCTGGCTTAAAACACCTTAATCCAAGGAACGCGACAATGTCCAAGCGTTATGTACCTGAAATATAAACATAATAATACACATGTATTAAATTGTTCTTTTAATCGTGTCCAACAAACAAATGTAAGAGGAACAAACATGGCCTTTAAACAAATGCTTTAAAGCTAAAACAATGCAACAGTTGAACAACATAAAACTGTTTAGGAGCAAAAAACTCAACTAATTTGAACAGCTTATGTAAAATTTTGTTTAAGCAAGTGCTGGCCTATCCATTATTCTGGTTTTTATGCTTGACTTTTCGTGAGACGGAAGACTCGCAGGACAGAACCATGTTCTTAGGTGATGATACCTAATGACACCGTCTAGAACCTAAGACCAAAACGCCGGCTTTGAGTGCCGAAAAGTCACTACTTCAGAATCCACATAAAAACAACAGAAAACGTGTATCCAGAAAACTTAAGCTAACGCCCGAAGGCGAATTTTTTGCATGGTACTGGGGTCTTTAAACGGCAAGCCAGTAAAAAGTTTAAACTCACGAGCTCAAGGCAAATCGTGAAAAAAGTATGACCAAAACGAAAGTGGTAAAAGACTCAGGATATGAATAAACCAATCTTAATCTTATGATCATAATAAACAATTAAAATAATAAATAAACAGAAATTTAACTGTTTAAACGTTGTCGGTGTCGTTCGTAAGCAGTGAAGCCGAGGCAACGAAGCTGGCTGTAACGAAGCCAAGGCGACACCCGTCGTGACGACGAAGTTCTTCAGCACCAAGCTGATGTAGTACGTGATGACGATGAAGCCAGACGTATTGGCGGACGTATTGGCCATGACGACCGGCTGCGAGGTGAAGCCGGGAAATTGACTTAACACACTTACACGCGGAGCCTCGAAACGAAACCAAATAGCATTCTTATATGCATGCATCGCCACAAACTTCGATTGGTCAGAAAACAGTCTCTGGCCAAGGAAATTCGCGTACGTGATATTCTTGTCTTCACGTGTAGACAAAAACCAATTAGCCAACGAGCAGTTGATTGCTTTTATTTTCCCAAAAGTCTTCAAACATGCTAATCGATCGATGTTTAGGCAGATCAAAATCAGTATGTCATAGTACGAAGCCGGACTGGTATCGTTGTAGTACTACATAAGGCCATACATCAATAGAATTGATTGTGTCTCAACTTGAAGACACGAATCAGCACTAGAACGGATACACCACTACGACCAGATCGTGTGCGGCGGGCAAGTTACGGTAGATTTTTAGGCCATCGCAAGACCGAGTCATTGAAAGATGGTCATTGAATCCGCGGACTTAATCATGATGATAAATCTTCCGTGTAACCGGTCCAACCGATGGCGACGTTGCTGTATATACGCATACGTACGCGCACGGCTAAGACTCAGATCCACAGAATCAATAGCTGGCCGCTGTCGAAAAACCATCCGACTCCCAAATCTTGAAGATGTGTGCATGGGCGATGTGGGTAGTGTTCATGCCGGACCATAGACACGCAAGGCGTGCGTACGCCCCGACAACGAAGCTTGCCGGCCATGTGTAGATGTAGAAGGTTGTCGGGCTGCCAGATCCATCAACCTATCGGCGAGGAAAAAACCAAGCAAGACCGTTGCAGCCTTTTGCTGATGAAGACATCCGTGACACCGCCAACTTAGCCACACGCTCGAGAGGAGAGATGATAAATCACCCTCATACTCTCAAGAGCGATGACGAAGTCGGAGCATCGATGAAGATGCGATTTGTCCGTCTTCGAAGATGGCGAGGGATCCCGCCCGGATCCGTGTTGTAAGCGTCTCTTGCCCCACGGTGGGCGCCAATTGTCGTGGTATTGCTGACGAGTACGCCATGGAGGGGTCCTCACAGTGCGTGTTTAGAGACGTGGGGGAAGGCGGACGGTTGAGGGTACGAGGTAACACAGCTTACCCAGGTTTAGATCCCACAATGGTGGCGGAATCCTACTGCTGCTATAAATCACTATAAGGGCAATACGCCGAGTTACAAGGATTGGTTCGCTGTGAGAGGTGACTAGAGAGTCTAAGTTATCGTCTGAAGTTGTGCCCTAAAGGCCCCCATAGGCCCGACTTATATAGTCGCCAGGTTCTAGGGTTACAGGGAAAAGTCCTAGCAGGATAGGTTACAGAGTCCTACACTGCTTACAACTAGTCTAACGTGTCTTGCACTCCAAGGCTCCGGGTACGTCAGTGACTCCTTCGTAGCCTTCCTTTATCCGGCATGGGCCTCCCTTCTGGATCCATCTTACTGGGCCGCCCAGTAGGCCATGGGCCATGCTACCAACTGTGGCCCACACGGGTTATCCGGATAGGAGACATGCTATGAGGATACCCATATAGCATATCCCCAACACTCTTCGAGTGAAAAGATTGATGTTATTATGGCTATGCTTGTTAATGGGAAAACTTCTCTAGATCCTAATAGTGTTCCCTTAGCCTCTTTGGTTGCTCAAGAAGAGCAAGTTGATGTGAACTTCATTAGAAACAACAATTTCAACAACAATGCCTATAGGAACAATTTTGGTAGCAACAATAATTATAGGCCTTATCCTCCTAATAATGGCAATTCCTATGGAAGCTCTTACAATAATGCTAGAAGTGCCCCCTCTGAACTTGAAGTCATGATCAAGGACTTTATTAGTAAATAAACCACTTTCAATAAGACTATAGAGGAAAAGCTTTTAACTGTTGAGAAAAATATATCCTCTTTGTCTGAAGCTCAAACTTCCTTGGTTAATAAAATGGCTGCTAAACCTGAAACTATGGAAAACACCTTTGCTACTGCTCATGCCATACAAGTTACTATTGATGAAAATGTTAGACTGTTAGCTCAACTTCATGCTAAGTGGGAAAGGGAAGCTGAAATTGATAGAAACAATAGTGTGTGCACTATCACCACTAAACCACAAGTAGCCCTTATTCCTTCTCCTACTATGCCTACCACTAGCCATGCTAAGTTTGACTTTGATATTGATGGTTGCAATATTTCTGAAGTGATTATGTTCTTGCAAAAGCTTGCTAGAAGTCCTAATGCTAGTGATATGCATGTTGCCTTTACCAAACATATTACAGATGCTCTTGTTAAGATTAAGGAAGAGAAGCTAAAACACAAAGCTTCTATTCCTAGGAAAGTAGAGGATAGTTGGGAACCCATTATTAATATGCAAGTGAATGCCTTTGATCTCAAAGCTTCATGTGATCTTGGTTCTAGTGTCTCTATTATGCCTAGGAAGATTTATGAAATGCTTGATTTTCCACCATTAGAAGATTGTTATTTGAATGTCCCACTCAATGATAATGCTAAGAAGAAACTCATGGGGAGTATTAATGATGTTATCATTATGGTTAACAATGCTTATGTCCCTGTTGATTTCTATTTTTTTAGATGTTGAATACAATGCTTCTTGTCCTATTACTTTGGGGAGGCCTTTTCTTAGAACAGTTGGTGACATCATTGATATGAAAGAAGGCACCATTAAATATCATTTTCCATTCAAAAAAGGTATTGAACTCTTCCCAATGAGAAGAGATAAGTTTCTTTTTGCTCCCTCTTTGAAAGCAAGATTTGATGTTAATGCTTCCTCATTTGAAAATACTTGATTCTTCTTGCTTCTTGTTCCTAACTTAAAGGCGTTAAAGAAAAGTACTTGTTGGGAGATAACCCAAGAGTTTCCTTGAGTCTTGGAAGTTATTAATTCTATAATAACCTCTCCTTATCCTTTTTGTTTGCTTTTTGTGCCAAGAATGACCTCTAATGAGAGGGAAGTAAGATTTGGGGAGTTGCTATCCCGAAACAGATTTTTGTCCTCCACCAAAAAAAATCGTGAGGAGGCTCTGTAACTCGGATTGAGCTCAAATTTACGAATAAATCCTCCAGTATGTTAGCTAACTTTCGTTAGTTTAACACTTTTTAATTTGAGCAACATAAGATGTTCGAAAAAATTCATTTCTACCTGTTGGTATGTTTTGACAGATTTCTGCCATTATTTGCATTTGCTTCTTATTGATTCCTCTTTGAGTTCTCTTCAGGTAAATTGAGCTTTTTGAAGGAGTTACTACAGTAGCTTGTGTTTTTAGTGAAAATCCTTGCTGTTCCAAAGCTTTGCTAGTGGTCTAATACCTTTTGAATAAGCTAATGTTGCTAATGAAGATTGTGTGAAGTTTTGTATGAAGGAAAATTTTCAGGTGTAGAGAGAGAATGATGCAATGAGATGAAGAATTGAAAAAAGCTCAAGCTCGGGGATGCCACCATGGTGTCACCCCAAGAAATATCCAAGAGGTACAAGCGGCAAAGCTTGGGGATGCCCAAGGCATCCCCTTCTTCATCAATAACAAGTTCAGGTCTGTCTAGACACTTCGTTTTTATTGTTTCATGCACAGTTGTGTTGTTCTTGGAGCATCTTAGTTTTTGTTTGCTTTGCTTTGGTTGTTTAGTTTGCTTGAATTAAGTAGTTTGGACCCCCGTTCTCCCTATGTTGTTCTGTAAATAAGTTTGCTTGGTGTTTGGAAAGGAGTAGTAAGTTCTTGCTTGAAGTGCAAGAGGAGCTTGCATTGACTGTGACTTAGACTTTAGCATGTCATGCTAGGTGTTGTTTTAGCATTATGCTTAGTAATTATTGTTGTAGCATGTATTGTTCCAAACAATTGGGATTGCTTAGTGTGCCTTGAAGAAATTATGCGTTGTTTTAGCATGCAAAAGCATAGTATTGTGGTATTCTCCTTTGATGTTTTGCTTGGGTTGACTTGGCACATGCTCACACCATGTTATGACTCTCACAAGTCACCATTAGCCTCTATGATCATTTAGTCCTTGACTTGTAGTACCACTCTTTGCTTTGATTAGTTTTCTTTGTTGCACTGCATGATTTTGGCCATTATTGCTCTCTTAATTGGTTGCTCCCAGTCTTTTGCTAGCCTCCACTTGTATGAGTAAGTTCTACTTATGCTTACAACTCCCAAGAAACTAAGTTATTCCAAATTGTCCACTATAAACTCCTATGCATGGTGTGTTACACCATTCCAAGTATATTCTTGTTTTCAACTATCTTCCAATTAAAAACTATTTGTTATGTGAAAACTTAGTGATTAAAGCCCTCACGAACTTGATGTCACACTTTACTCTTTGCCCCTAATAAACTTGAACCATTGTGACAACTTTGTTGTATATGCTTGCACTTATAAGTTGGAATTAGCAGAACCGTGCTGTCACGGGGAACGTTTTCAACATTGCACTTGTACCTTGTTGTACTCAGTTGATATCATGTTCTTTTTCTATGGATGTCACCGGTGTGAAATGAAGAGGGAACTTGTAAGTCCATGGAGTTTGTATCCTGTGTTAGAGAAACGCCTGGGCCGCTAGCCTAATCCATGCCTAATCATGGTGGAAACTTGCAGCATCACCATAGTGACATCTATGAAGCATTCTTCTTAAAAAAGAGACACATTGAGAAAAGAGGAAAGAGAGAAAAAGCACCATATTCCCATGGTACATAAGAAGAATTGCTGAGATGCTCATTGTCTGCTTGCTTTGTCATTTTGGTTATGGGAATGCTCTTGTACCATGTGCAAGGGGTAACCCGTTGGCGGTTCTCAATGATATGCAAATACTTATAGTAACAAGAACTTACCTGGACCCAAAGTTGAGTATGCATGAGGTGTGGCCCTCGTATTCAAGGGGCATGAGATTGCCAACTTATACTTCATCAAGCATATACTCCAGCTTTGCCACTTTAACCTTAACCACTTCAAGATGCTTATGATAGGGGCAATGAGGGCTAAAAGCTAACAAGTACCATACTTTTTGGAAGCTCTTTTTGAAACTTGTAATCCCTGCTTCCTTTAAAAAAGGTCTTTCTTCCACCACTATTGAGTCTCCACCTTCTACCTTTAGGCACCATTAAGAGACATAGTTGCCATCTTGTATGCAGTGTTCCAAAGCTTATTAATTGATTCATATTGTGTTATTACTTGCTCTTGTGCTACTTGTTTCTAGTCACCCCTGTGAACTTTGCAGGTGTCTTATGCATTTTATTGCTACTCTATGAGGGACAAGTTGATTGCCACTATGCTATGTTTTCTGCATGTGAAACAAACAAACGTTTTTCAATGCATGTTATTCATGATCTTTTTTTGTAGCTTGTCATGTTGCATGCATAGTTACTATGTCCTATTGTTAGAACTCCATCTTTCATGCACATGTTTAGAGTTCTTTCATCCCAGCTTTCAATATTTGCAAATGGTTGGATCTTTATTGTGAGGGTGCATGTCACCTCAAAAATTATTCTGTTTATCACTTACCTACTTGAGGACGAGCAGGAGTTAAGCTTGGGGATGTTGATACGTTGAAAATGTATCTATAATTTTTGATGCTCCATGCTTGTTCTGTATCTACTTTGATTTGCTTGTCTACACTTTGAGGTGCTTTTTACATGTTTTCTGGTACTAACCTATTAACAAGTTGCAACAGTGCCAGATGCCTGTTTTTTGTTGTTTTTGGTTTCAGAAAAGTTAGTAAAGAAATATTCTCGGAATTGGATGGGACAAACGTCAAAGTCAATTACTTTCCGTGGGGAACAAGAAGTCCAGAGGAGAGCCGGAGGGGCCAGACCCACCCTAGGCGCGGGGGCAGGTGGGCCCACGCCTGGCTAGGGTTTGGTGGACCTAGCCGCCTCCTGGTCTCGCCCCTTCGCCTTTAAGAAGCCCCCGATGCAGAAACCCTGAGTACCCGATCAGAAATCCACGAAACCGTCTGTAGCCACCGCCACCATCGTCCCTAGATTGGGGGGATCTAAAGTTCTTCCTGGCACCCTGCTGGAGGGGAGATCATCCCGGAGGCCTTCTCTCCGGTATGATGCGTGAGTAGTTCCACCTTGGACTATGGGTCCATGTAGTAGCTAGATGGTTCTATCTCCTCCTTTATGCTTTCATGTATAGATCTTGTGAGCTCCGTTCATGATCAAGATCTAATCTATTTGTAATCATGCATGTTGTGTTTGCGGGGATCCGATGGATATTGAGATTATTATGTTGGTTTGATTAATGGTTTTATCTTTATGATTCTATCATGTCTGTGTTGTTTGTGATCTTGCATGCTCTCCGTTGCTAGTGGTTATCTTGGCCAAGTAGATGCTAGTGACTCCAAGAGGGGGTATTTATGCTCGATAGTGGGTTCATGCCTCTAGTTTCCAAGGGAAGTGACAGAAATCTCTTCGGTTGTAGATGTGTTTTTGCTACTAGGGAGAAAACAATGGTCTCTTGTTCATGGAACATGTGGACTGTTTACCTTACACACTTTGCTTAAAGCAGTTGTATGTTGCTTGCAACTTAATACTAGAGGGGGTTCGGATGATAACCTAAAGGTGGACTTCTAGTCATAGATGTAGTTGGATGACAGTCTATGTATATTGTTGTATTGCCCAATCAACCTCATAGGATCTTTCTGGATAGTAATTGCATTGTTTTGCCTTGCTCAGTTCCTGTCAA
The DNA here is from genome assembly GCA_916181665.1 of Avena sativa. Taxonomy (NCBI): domain Eukaryota; kingdom Viridiplantae; phylum Streptophyta; class Magnoliopsida; order Poales; family Poaceae; genus Avena; species Avena sativa. Next base: position 98,515,437 of record OV702294.1, read on the forward strand.
TTTCCCCGCTGTAATTTGTTTACCCTTCATGCCATGTTGTTTATCTAAGGAGAGCACCTCTAGTGAACTATGGACCCCGGTCCAATCTTTACCATTGATACATCTTCCAATGTTACTTGTTTACTTGCTGCAAACCATTACCTTCCACACCATACGTTTAATCCTTTGTTACAGCAAACCGGTGAGCTTGACAACCTCACTGATTCGTTGGGGCAAAGTCTTGAGTTTGTGTTGTGCATGTCTCCGCGTTGCTTGCAACACCTATGTGACGTTTCCTTCCTCCTACTGGTTCGATAACCTCGGTCTCAACTGAGGGAAGACTTGCTGTTGTGCTCTTCACACCTTGCTCTTGGGGTTCCCAACAAGACTCCACATCAGGCACCAAGTTCTCTGGTGCCATCTAGGAGTCATCAGTAATATTGGTAAAATACAGGAAATGAATATGAAATATAATTTAGTAATAGAGCCATTTGATGTATGGGGAATGGACTTTATGGGACCATTTATCCCTCTAATGGTTATACTCATATTGTTGTTGTTGTAGACTATGTTACTAAATGGGTGAAAGCTATACCTACTTCTCATGTAGATGCATCCACTTACATTAAGATGATCAAGGATGTCATCTTACCCAGGTTTGGAGTACCCCGACTTTTTGATTACTGATGGTGGAACTTATTTTATGAAGAGAACTTTTAACAAGATAATTCATAAGTATGGAGTGGACCATCGAGTAGCCTCACCTTACAACCCTCAAACCAGTGGACAAGTGGAATTATTGAACCGGGAAATCAAGGTCATACTTCAGAAAACGGTGAACATGTCAAGAAAGGACTGGGCTTTGAAGCTTAATGATGCACTGTGGGCGTATCATACAACTTTCAAGAATCCTATGGGAATGACGCCATACAAAATGGTTTATGGTAAAACTTGTCACCTTCCATTAGAACTTGAGCCTAAGGCTCGATGGGCTATTAAAACTATGAACTTTGATTTTAAAACTGCTGGGGAAAATGGCTCTTAGATATTCATGCTTTGGATGAACTCATGAATGAGGCCTATGAAAATTCTAGGATATTTAAAGAAAAAGTGAAGAAATGGCACGATAAAAAAATTAGAAGACAAGGAATTTAAATCGGGGGATAAGGTTTTGCTCCACAACTCTAGGATTAAGATTTTTGCAAGAAAATTGAAATCCAGATGGGAAGGACCCTATGAAGTCGAGGAGGCATACCCTTCGGATGCGGTAAGATTGAAAAATACTACACCTTCTTCATCCTGGATCGTCAATGGGCAGTGATTGAAGCATTATAGAGTTGGAGAGGTCAACACCACCGAGGTAGTCTCCTTGATTTCTGGCGAGGAATTTAACGAAGTAAGGTAAAAAAACTCAAGCTTAAGGACTGCAGGTCGTTAGTGGTACTATTCTTATTTTGTTCCAAGTTTCTATTATTCTTTTCATTTTCTATGTCAAAAGAAGGGACCAGAGTAGGCGGTAAGTTACAAGTACGGGCGCGCGGTATGGACAGGGCCAGCCCGTACTGACCCCCATAACTGACTCCAACCCTCTTTTCTCTATGATTTCTTTTATTTATGGACCTCTTTCTTTTTCTTTATCATTTTGAGTTTCATTGTTTAATCTCAGATCTAGATCCTTCTTCCTCTCACCTTACAATGAAATCTCAGATCTCACTTGATCATGCGAAGGCTATGCAGCCTTTTCATATCAAGCAAATCTGGACCAAGAAAGAGGGCACCTCTGAAGAACAAGCAAAGAAGAATGGATCCAAAGGAGACACTTCATCTTCTTTGTTCTGTGAGCCTTCACAAGTCGTCCCACTGCCCAAATGGGAAGAAATGTTCCTGCAAATGCTAGATATGCTCAGGCACGTGGAACAAAGGAAGACCAAGGGAGAATCTCCGACAAACCCTTACAAGTACAATTTGTGTGGATCTTTTCTTAAATCTCCTCCCGAACCCTCTTCTCGCAAAGAGGATAAATACGATGAGATTCGAGAAAAGATCAAAAACCTTGAAAATATCTATAAAGCTTGTGTTGATACTATTTGGGAAGGAGTTGACTCTTACTGCATGATGGGCAAAGACCTAGAGAGAAAGGTCGATGACATTGATGGTAGAGTGCAACTTCTAACCAAAATTATCATGGAGATGGCTGATGACAGGAAGACTCTAAGTAAGATAATCACTGAGCTACATGTTGGGGTCATGGAGATGTCCACCTGATTTGCATGTATTGCTCATACCTGCAGCCTCAAGGTGGATGAAGAAGAGGGAGATGCGATTTTTTTCACTCCGAAGAAGGAGTAACCAAACATAAGGAACAATTTGATCCACCCGGTTTGATTCCATACTTGGGGGGATCCGTGAGAGCCTTGTAATCTATCTTATAGTTTTTAGCATACTTACTTTCATGCATGCATGTTAGACTTTAATTCTAGAGTTTGCATTAGTTGCATCAACTTCGATTTCCTTTTGTTCAAGAGAAGATTTATATCCGTTGGGTTGCGAGACTTTATGATATTTAAAATTATGCTATAATTCATGATTATTATATTAGATGATTGAACTAGGTTGAGTGTTATGATACTTGTATAGCTGTCATGATTTTAGGGACTTCCACACTAATAAAAAGTATTGATTAGGCTATGAGAAGAAGAATTCTGGTAGCATATTATAATTAACAGTTTTCTTTGCAGCCATCAAAGTAGTGAGCATGATCAAATAGTTGTACTAAAAATAGAGAGAAAAGAAGTAAAGCATAAAATATATATAAATAGGAAAGAAACAAAAATAATCAAAAAGAGAGAACAACTATCAAAAGAGTCAAGTGTAGAAGAAAAGGAATGATTATGAATCTTCATTACTAAACTACATGCTCGATACCTCTAAACTCAATGATTATATGATATTTTGAATCACTAGAAGCTTCTTATAATTTCATTAATACTATAGAAGGTGTGGAAGCCTCTAAATCATGTAATGTGTAAGGGTATGGTAATACCCCCAAAGTTTCTCTACATCCGATGTTGTATTCCTGTTTCAATTTCTACCTCATTTATTGTAAAGACTCGTGTCTCTTGAACATGATGATCTTGTCCAAAAGCCACCATCTTGCTCGGGGACGAGCAAGAGCCTATCTTGGAAGAGTTGATGCGTCCAAAATTGAAGCACTTTTACCTTTTGTTTTTGCATAAATAGAGTAGGGATCTTTGTATTTCATGGCGTTCGCGCGCACCTTTTTGTCTTTATTTCAACATGATCCCGAATCATTAAGTCCTATATGAACATATCAATTAGGGCTGACATATTATGCTATAATATGATATTTTTAAGTGTTAAAAGTCATTTTATGGATTTACCTTCGCACCTGGGAAATTGCCAAATGAGGGGAAGCAACCAGTGCCAATGATGACCGGTGGTACGAACGAATCCCGCTCGTACCATCCGCCCATACAATGTGCCATCAGGTACGCCTCGTCAAATACTTTCCCCTGGCAAAGACTGTCGAGGGATCCGACATTCACAACCACCATAAATCATGAAAAAACACATCTAAAATGGATATGAAGGAGGAACTTGGCTGGGGTAAAATCCCAGCTGATTCACGGATCATTGGAGGACAACGTATCATCCCCTTCATCATCAACAGTTGCATCTACATCACCACCATTACTTCCATCTTTCATCTATTAGATCTTGTTGTAATTCCAGATTCAATTGTGGTTTGCACTAGATCTATTTCAGTACTTTTATGCATCCATTTGATTATGATGATGTTGTTGATTGCTTCATGTGTGAGTAGTTCCTTTGTTCTTGGGCACATGGATAAAACCTAGCACTATTATGAATTTGCAATAAAAATGATCTATTCTTGTATCCATATGACTTGCCGGTCTATGATTGATTTATGATTTGTTTTGATATCTCTCTTTAGATGGTATGTGAAGTCGACCACATACCATTTTCCCTTGGGACTAAAGATAGGGAGAATCCTATGGACATGCTTTGGGATCGTTCCCGGAATGGCCCCATGACAGATTGGCGCCGTCTCATGAACTACGCGGTCAAAGGAGGAATAAATAGGGACTCCCTAAGCTAATTATGATATTCACGGGGAATTAATTACAGTGGTCTATAGGGGTGACTGCTCTTAGACATCGCAGTGGTTATTTAGAGGTGACCTCCCTCTTGGCTCAACAAAGTGGCTTCCTACGAGCCTTAAAGTGAACATCTTATTATGGGGCCCTCTCCACACATTTCATGACACAAGAAGTATGTTATCTTAAATTATTAATAATAATAATACCATGCTAGAGGTGTATCCTACATCCCCGAGAACGTTTTAGCCATATTGAGTCCAACCACGCTTTCACACAATCTTGATACTTTCTTTCTTTTAATTTTTTTAATTACTTTTCTGCACACAACCAAAAACCTTTCAAACACTCTTTACTTGAGATCAAAGGGAACTTACAAGTATCCTTTGGTAGATAGTGATGAGGGGCATTATGACCATTACCAATTTCTCTCTGTGGGTTCGATATCTTTACTTCGAGACTAGCTACAATTGATCTGTGCACTTGCAGTCATCACCTATCCAAAATAGGGAAGGATATTTTAGTGAAGTCGGTTTTGCAAGTTGTACCTACCTACACTATGTGGAGTTTCCAAATGACAAAAGGTCAGTTTAACAATCTTCGATCGATTTCTGCTGGGTTCTTGTGGAGTGATTCTAATGGAAAGAGGAAAGTCCAGTGAATTAGCTGCGAGTGTATGTGCATTCCTAAGAAGAATGGAGGCATGGGATTCCGTGATTACAATGATTTTAATCAAGCTTTATTATCCAAGAAGACGTGGCGACTTTCTACCGCACCAGAATCGCTATCTGCCCGGGTACTTCGTGCAAGATACTTCAAACACGGTGATTTTATGAGCACAAGGTGCCCGAAAAATGCATCCTACACTTAGAAGTGTAAAATGCATGGAACGGAAGTACTAAAAGAGGGATTGATTTGGTGAGTGGGATATGGGAGGAGTATTGATGTGTGGAAGCATAATTGGATCCCATGATTATCCCTCAAAAGACCACTTGGTCACCAGCCAGAGAAGGAGGTAGACAAGGTTTCTGAACTTATTTTTCCTAATGGAGGAGGATGAGACAATGATAAATTAAATGAGCTGTTCTTTGAGGGAGATGTCGAGGACAGTCTGAAGATTCCAGTTGGTCGTGCCAGAATTGTCAACTATATCACATGGAATTACACCAAAAAATGGTCTGTTCAGTGTAAGATCGACGTATCACTTAAAACAACCAGCTCATACGGCCAGCGGCGGGCGCTGCATGTTCATCCTCATCTAGTTCTCAACATCAAGCATGGCTATCTCTTTGGTCAGCAAATATCCCATGCAAAGTGAAGGTTCATTATTGGAGGTTGGTGGAGAACGGTCTAGCGGTGAGCGACGACCTAAAGAGACAGAAAATTAAAGTTGGTGTTAGATGCATTGTTTGTAACAGGGAGGAAAGCATCAATCACCATTTCTGGCTATGCCCGCACTCGGTCCATTTTTAGGACATGTTGCGGGAAATATCGACACTCACCCTGGACTCACTAACAACGGATATCAGATCGTAGGGGGATTTTAAGCTATCGATGCTGGAACTATTTGGGAGATTGGATGTGAAGGATCTAGTGGTGACTATGATGGCTCTTTAACACATGTTTCTAGCAAGGAATGATGCAAGATATGAAATGACTATTGAGGAACCAACTAGGATTGCTCGTCGAAATATGGCACTAGTATATGAGTGGTAGTCCTTAAAACCTGGTGTTGTGGTATGGGAGGCCTCGAAGGAAGGGCACTGGCTACCTCCGGAAGCTAGATGGAACAAAGTTCACTCTGATGGGGCTTTTTCAACATCAGACAAACACGGAGGTGGAGGTGCGATCATATGAGACCACCATGGGGCGCCAATCGAGGTGCCCAACCATTTTTTCCCCTCACGTGAATGATCCTGAGAGTGCCGAGCTAATGGCGTGTCACTGTGCATTGTTGTTGGCAAAGGAAGTGGGTTCATTGAGAATGGTGTTGGAGGTGGACTGTTTGGGAGCTATGGCAAAGCTTAAGAGCAAGGATCTGGATCAATCAACTCAAGGTCCTTTGGTCGAAGATATCAAGGCACTTCTTGATGACTTCTTGGATTGTTCGGTTAAGCATGTAAGATAAACATGTAATGCGGCTGCACACAAGGTAGCTAAGGAGGGCTGAAACCTGGTTGGGATCACCCCGGAGATTTGTAATGAACTTTGTAGATTTGGATCCTCGAGATTAATAAAGATGCAACCCTGTCAATGTCAGATCAGCCAGAGCCTAGGAAAAAACCCAAGTCTGCAAAGCCAACTGGGAAAAATGTCTCTGTCCCACCTCTCATTCCAATTCAAGTGCTGCAACAGGCTGGGGATATGCTGGAGATTCCTCAGGAGGAAATCGCAGTGGAGAAACTTACAGCTTCTCTAAAGGCCAAGAATATGGAAAAGGAGGCAAAATGAAAGGCTGCTTCTTTCATTTATCTTTTGGCCTTGTTCCAGGCTCTTTAATTGCATTATCGTCTATGTTTCTTTTCTTCTCAACAAGACTGGGCTTGTATTGGTATTATTTTGATGTTATATGTGAATTGTTACTCTTATCTAGTGTGCTTATCTGTGATAAGTGGATTATTTATAGTCTGTCTTATTATTTAAATGGATAACTCGAAATTGGGAGTTATGAATTGGTTGGTGTTGGACTGGAACATTAGGGGACGGAATGATAAAAACAAGAGAATTGCATTTTAGAATAAGATAGATGAAAGTAATGCTGCTGTATTTTGCCTTCAGGAAACAAAATGTGAAAATTTTGATCATTCTTTCATCAGGAGCTTTTGTCCTAGGAGATTTGATATGTTTGATTTTGCTCCTTCTGTTGGGGCATCTGAGGGTTTAATTGTTCTTTAGAATAGTGTTGTGTTCTCTGCCAGAGTTATTGAGATTACTAGATCTGGTATTATTGTGAATTTCACTTATGTACATAATGGAGAAATCTGGAATCTAGTCAATGTTTATGGGCCTTGTAGTGGGGTTTTAAGGGATAACTTTGTGACCTGGCTTTATAACTTATCCATTACTACCCAAGAACAGTGGATGTTAGTAGGAGATTTTAATTTTATTAGGTCTGAGGAAAATAGGAACAGGCTAGGGGCAAACATGAATGATATCTTCCTATTTAATGACATCATCAGTCATTTGGGTCTGATTGAATTTCCACTTAAGGGAAGGAGTTTTACTTGGTCCAATATGTAGTCATGACCTCTTTTAGAGCAACTAGACTAGGTTTTTACATCTTGTGAATGGACTATTAAATATCCAAACACAATGGTTTTTCACCTTGCAAAAATAACCTTGGATCATGTGCCTTGTGTCATTCAAATATCAACAAATATTCCAAAGTCTAAAATATTCAGGTTTGATTTTTTTGGATACATCAACCTGGTTTTCTTGATCTGGTGGACAGAGTTTGGAAGATGCCAACTGGCAGGAAGTCCGCAGGTTTTAAAGTTTCTGCAAAGTTTAAAATCCTCAGATATGAACTAAAAAAATGGGGGAAGAACTTGTCTCATATTAAGTTCCTTATTGATAAGTCAAATTAGGTTATCCTTTTACTGGATCAGTTGGAGAATCAAAGAGCATTACCCACCCCAAAGTTTAATTTTCGAAGCATTGTTAAGTGCCATCTGAAATGTCTTTTAGGCAAACAATCAGACTATTGGAAACAGAGGTGCACTATACGATGGGTAAAGTTAAATGGGAAAATACAAAATATTTCCACGCAAGAGCAACTGAAAGATATAGGCATAATAATATTTCTGGAATTCAAGATGAGGAGGGAATTACTATAATTGACCATAGTCAGAAAGAAGTAGCATTTTGGAAATGTTACAAAGGAAGAATGGGTGTCTATTACCCCACAGATAATCAACTTGATTTACACAACATACTTCCTATGGTGGCTGATCTTGATGTATTGAATAGACCTTTAACAATGGAAGAGATTGAAGGGATTGTTAAGCATCTTAAGCCTGATAAAGCCCCTAGGCCTGATGGTTTTAATCGTCTATTTGTGAAGAAATGTTGGGGTATTATAAAGGGGGATTTTATTAAAATGTGCATGGACTTTCACCAAGGGAATGAATCCTTACAAAGCCAAAAAATGGGTCTTTTATCACTCTGGTGCCAAACAAACACACCCCTGAATCAGTCAATAACTTCAGGCCAATTTCTCTCACTAATACATGTTTGAAGTTTATTGCTAAGATATATGCTAACAGGTTGCAGTCAGAAATTACAAGGTGTATTCATGCAGATCAATATGGTTTTATTAAGGCTATAACAATTCAAGATTTCTTGGCCTAGTCTTTTGAGTATCTGCATCAGTGTAAACAGTCCAGGAGAAAGATTGTAGTTACCAAGATTGACTTTGAAAAAGCTTTTAACACTATTGAGCGTCATGCCATTTTAAAAATATTGGAGTGCACGGGATTTCCTAGTCAATACATCAAGTTAGCGAAGGAGATTCTTGCTTTGGCTCATCCTCTGTTTGATTAATGTGGTGCCTGGAAAAACTTTTGCTTGTAAGAGAGGAGTTAGGCGGGGGGACCTTTATCTCCTTTGTTGTATGTGTTTAGTGGAGATTTATTGCAGAGTATTGTCAATATTGCATTATCTCAAGGAAGACTGAAGCTACCAATCACAAAGGAAGGTATTTTTCCTATTATTTGACACATTAATTGTACTCCTGCAGAGGAAGATCGGTTTCTAGAGTTCAAGGGGGTGTTGGATCAGTATGCTCCCTTCACTGGTCTAAAAGTCAACTATCATAAATCTTCATTGATGCCCATCTATATTTCTGAAGAGGAGGCAACCTATTTTGCTAGGGGTTTTAATTGTCAGTTAGGTGGTATGCCATTTACTTACTTAGGCCTACCCATGGGTACCACTATCAGAGACTTCTCCCCTCTCACTGATAGGATTGAAAGAAGGCTCTCAGCCACAGCTTCTTTTCTATCATATGGAGATAGTTTGGTCCTTGTAAATTCAGTGCTTTCTACATTGCCTATTAATTAAATGGCCACTTTGGATCAACCTTTGTGAATCATTGAGGTTATTAATAAGGCCAGAACAAGATGTCTCTAGAGGAAATTTAAAAATAATAAAATATGTAATTCTCTTGCAGCTTGGGACATGTGCTGTAAACCAAATGCAAAGGGAGGCCTGGGTATACTGGATCTCAGAGTACATAACAAGGCCTTGCTCATGAAGCATTTGGACAAATTTTATAATAATGAAGATCTGCCATGGGTTCGTTTGGTCAGAGATACTTACTATCATGAAACCGTACCACATGCTATCACTATTTGTGGTTCATTCTGGTGGAGGGTTGTTTTTAACTTGTTAGAAGAATGGAGGGCTATGATAAAATGCAAGATTGGTAATGGACATTCTGTGTTGTTCTGGAATTATCTTTGGGCATATGGGAAATTATCTTAGAAATTTCCCGGACTTTAGTCTTATGCAAGGGACTCATAAGATTCTGTCAGAGATATATGAACTTTACACAATTTGCATGAAGCATTTGCTCTTCCACTGTCAATTCATGCACATGAGGAGTATCTTCAATTACAGTGTATAATACACTCTTCATCTGTTACTGATGCCTTTGATGAGTGGATCTGTAAGATAAATCAAGGAGTCTTCACGACACAGGTGTTCTACCAGCAGCATCTTAAACACTTGCAGGATTATCTTCCCTTCAAGAAAATATGGGAGAGAAGATGTATGTCCAAGCATAATTTTTTCGCATGGTTGCTAATTCATGAAAAACTCAATACACAAGATATGCTGGTTAGGAGGTATTGGAAAGTTTTAGAAAACCAGGATTGTATACTCTATTCTGCCCAAGTCCATGAAGACTAGAAGCACCTGTTCTTTCAGTGTTTATTTAGTGCCAGAATATGGAATTATTTGCAAATCGATTGGCAAGACAGGCCTCTAGAAGAGTGTTTAAGGCATGCAGCTAAATGTTTCAAAGGGCCTTGCTTCGCTGAAATTGGTGTCTTAGCTTGCTGGAATATTTGGAAGCAGAGGAATGGGTGGATTTTCAACAATTTAAAACCACCATTTAGAGGATGGAAATCAGGTTTCTTTTATGATGTTTCCTTGCCGATGCATAGATTGAAGAAGAAACAGAAGGACTTTTTGTCAGCATGTCTTGACAATTTGCCTTAGTCCTGGGATCTAGTACTCCTCGCCCACCCCCATTTCCATTTCTATTTTTCTCTTTTGTACATATAAACTTGTTCTGGACTTTGTTTTTATGATTCAATAAAGGACTGTGGGGGTCTCCGCTACAGTATAAAATTTCAAAAAAAATCTACCCAAATCCATGGCTATGAAACTTTATCCATACCCATCGGATACCAGGCAGGTAGAATCAAATGGTACATAATTTATTTATAATTTTACATTCATTGATAGCACATCTATCAAAAAGCAATCATCTCAACACAATAACGGGTATATCAGTATATGACAATTATCAAAATTTAGAAATCACGATCTTATGCTTGATCCTTGCACTATAAGGATGCTTGTTTGCATAGGTTGGAGCTCCATGTGTAAGATTGACATGTCAACATAAATGGTTAAGATCCACACCTCAACTTGAGTCATGTAGCCTATCCTCCCATCTCTCTCTCTCTCTCTCTCTCTCTCTCTCTCTCTCTCTATATATATATATATATATATATATGGGAAATAGCCAGCTAAACACAGGCATAGCTGCGCATAGCCTATTCACCATTGATTCTCTCCCCTTTTGATATAGGGAGCACATGTTTCCTGACCCAAAACGTTAGATTCTCATTTGATGCTAAGTAACGCCGTTACTTCATGACTTGCACGAAAACCGAGCAAACTAAGCTTATTTGATCATGCCTTTTTGAGTCAAACCCTAATGTACAACAGAAGCAAAACCCTAACCCAAATAAGCCTTATTTTCGTTTTGTAACACTAACCCAAACAAGCCTTATTCCTTTTAGGTAGCTATTTCTTTTTGAGTCAAACCTTATTTCGTGTTGTAACCCTAACCCAAATAAGCCTTAGATAAGCCTTATTCCTTTTAGGTAGCTATTGCATGCAGAACTTAACATTTTTTCACTTTATGTATTGTTTTACGAGCTGTCGGCCCAAGCCTCACTTATTTATTCTCTCTTCAAAATTCCTTGCTCATTTGATAAACAAGGCGGAATAGACGATTGCTCTCTTCGTTCTACCTCATCCCTCGTCGTGCACGGCGCTGCCGTCGGCACATTTTTTTGGTACGCACCATTGCTTTCCCTAAGCCCGAGGAAATTTTTTATGCCAAAAATATAAGGCACTAAACCACTTACATGAAAAGTTAGGGTTTGCATACTACCACAAGCTTTCACTAGGGTTTGCATAGTACAAAGCGTTTGCATGCAGAACTCAATTTAAGCCTTGTTTACATATCTTTCCATTTTAGATGCTAAATTTTTTTTTGTCAAACAGCGTGCTAAAAAATTAGGGTTTGCTCAGGAACCTAGGCATTGCATGCATGGACATAAACGGTGTGGTACAACCGCCGTTAGAAACCGTTAGTCCTTCCAAGAGCCAGCCACTACCATATAAAGTAGCATTGCATGTGATCTCTTTATCCAACGGACCTAAGCCTATACATAGCTACGCCTGTGTGTAGCAAATCCGCGTCGATATATATATATATATATATATATATATATATATATATATATATATATATATATATATATATGGTGGCGCTATTTGACACCCAGGGTGTAGAATACCCACCCTCTATCTTTAAAACTGTATATTATTTTTACATCACGTAAATTTTGTATTACTTCGTAAGTCGAGAAGAACATATTAAAATTTAGAAATGACATAATTTTTTTGTTTACATGCCATAAAAAAATTCGACATAAAAGACATATTTTTGATGTTTTTTACACTATAATGATTCATAAACTTTAGTTTTGTGTCAAATTTTTTAGTTATGGTGAATATATGAACATAATTATTCATATACAAAACATAATTTTTTCAATCTAACAACGTAAAAATATGTTGGGTGCAAAATAACTATTCTGCACCCTGGGTGCTGAATAGGGTTTCCATATATATATATATATATATATATATATATATATATATATATATATATATATATATATATATATATATATATATATATATATATATATATATCACTCTGTGTGTAAAATACAAGGGCTATGTAAGATGCTTCTAACATGATGTACCTATGCGTTTGCGCCACTATTCCCTAGGATCTGACCACCTAATGTTTACAGATCGAGCCGTTGGCTGGTCCTGGATTAGGGTATGTGTCCGGTGGGTTTTCTCATTGCTTAAAAGAACTAGCAATGCAAGGACACACTAGAGTTAGTGCCCTAAACCCTAAACCCTAAAACATGCGGATGCTGTCTGGTACACCTATTGGGATACGTGCAAAATAAGCTTATGAGATGCATTCCTGCGGATCTTGATTAAGCAATCTATAAAAGACTGACTACTAAAAGCTTGGCAGAATATAGCAACATCGAGTTCTAAAGTGGACATACTTCATGCATGGCATAACAGTCCAAGCAAATATTTTGTTTGCCTGTTATTCTGTTTACGGGGGCGCGTTAAGGCACACGTGCACACAGTACTATAAATAAGGTCAAATGCGGCACTAATATTTCAAGCTTGTTAGTAGTTCGGGGCAATCTAGATGGTCTTCCAATAGCGAAAAGCAATGGTGTTAAACGACACATATATGAGATAATAATACGCACATGTGAACCTGATGGCATCTTGTTAAACACCTTACGAACTGCAAAATATTATAAATGCGGATACATGCGATATGTTGCATTACATAATACGGTATATGCTAGGCTGGCTATTCATATTATTCTGTTCTGACAAAAAAAATCCCGTCCGACACCGAGTAGCATGAACAAAAAATCTACACACGTCGATCTAAAGTGCACTCCTTTTTGTGTCCGCCCCTAAATAGTGGTCAGCGCCTATCGCAGATGCATGTAGGCTTAGGCTTTTAACACGGTATGGCAGTCAATGCGTTTACTAAACATCAATTACTATGTCAGAGCTTGTAACTGGAAGCCAACGTGCAGTGCAGTGCTTGGGGCAGCTATCCCCCTTGGCAGCAAATCCACACTCTAATTTCATATTATCAAAAGAACCAACCAATTTGAAGCAATCAACATGTATGGCTTCAAGCTTTGAATGTTCAAGCATTGTTTCTCGTGTACTCCACGATCAATTCTGATGCGAATAGTTGTACACTTGGAAAAACACATGGTTCATCATATGGATCCATCAATTATGGATTATGGCTAGTGTGTCTATTCGCGACAGTAATGTGGTGACCCGACATTTGTGCGGCTAGATTTAATTTATTCATAAATTTGCTACATAATGTGCATTTGTTTTATAAATTTATTATGTGATTTGTCAACAAATTGTTAGGTAAACCCATGATATTTTGTATCGACCTTTAGTTTCCTTACTCTCACTTAATTTCCTAGTGTACATATCTTCACATCAATAATTTGTTAGAGGACTTTACCACGAAGACTTTAATACAAAATTAATATATCTCGAATCTAAAACCTATTGTAGTAATATTTCTCCATTAGAACAATTCAATGCCCATACATGCTTTCCCACCTCTAGATTGAATTTCCTATGTTGCTCGACCAATATAAGAATATGAAGTATCGATATATATTATCTTGAATTGCCTAAATATTTTCTCTCATGTACACACTTCACATATTGTTCTTTCAGATAATGTCCAAAGTTTCTGAGGACTCATATATTTTGGAATAACCAAAATATCTTATTCCATATCTGAATGTTTCATGCCTTATATCTTTTCCCAGAAATAGTCCGTAAGTTACTATATCAATGCTTGTTTTGTCCAATCAATATTTTTATACGTGTCTTGGTCATGTCAAATAAGTTTTGTATTTTTCCATTATAATATATTAATCATCGACTTCATGTTCAGAGTTTCTAAGGTACATTTTAGAACATCAAAAATGTCTTATTACATATCTAAATGTTTTATGCCTTATATGTTTTCCCTAAAATACTGTCTAAATTACTCTTCAATGGTTGTTTTGTCTGGTCAACCTTCTTATACTTATCGTGTTCATGCCAAATTAGTTTTGCATTATTCCTTTCTAATATATTAATTACCGACTTGTGTTGATTACAATTTTAGAAGTGTGCATTTGTATGCACCCTTGCCACAACATGTTCATTTTATATCAATCATCGCATTTGGAACATTTGAAAAAAATGTGTATTATACATTTTCGAGGATTTTTTCTTCAAGTTAGACCATTACAACCAAAATATACTTTCACATTTTTTACGTATGCTATATGAATGAAGTACCTGACATCACTTATGTCTTGTACCCTTTTTTTAAAGGCAAATGCATCATTTGAATCTTATAAATATGCCATTTCATTGTCAAGTTAATTATGCCTTCTAAAATATTATTTACCAACTTGTGTTGATTAAAATTTATAGATGTGTGCATTTTTAGGCACACTTGGCACAACTTGTTCATTTTATATCAATCCCTGCATCTAGATTATCTGCAAAAAATTATATTGTATATTTTGGAGGATTTATTTCTTCAAGTTAGAACATTGCAGCCATTATATCTTTTCACTTTTTTATGTATGTTATATGATAGAAGTAGCTGATATCACTTATGTCATGTACCAGATTTTTTTTTAAATGTACCAGATTTTTTTAAAATGAAAATGCATTGTTCGAATCTTATAAATTTTTGATTTTGTCAAGTTAATATAATCGTTAGTGACTTCTCAATCAAGCATATATACCTCTGATCTTCATTGTAGTGCAACTCTCAAAGAGTTTATATTCTATCGATTAGATACATTTTGGCACATCTATGTAATCTATGTTTGCAATAGTAGGCGTTCTTTATTGACGTTGGTCACCTGAGACAAACTACTGCAATGTCAAATTAGTTTTGTATTTTTCTATTCTAATATATTAATTATCGACTTCTTGTTCAAGGTTTGTAAGTTACATTTTACAACAACCAAAATGTTTTATTCCATATCCAAATGTTTTATGGCTTACATATTTTCCCCTAAATATTTTCTAAATTACTCTATCAATGCTTGTTTTTTTAGGTCAAGCTTTTTATAGTTATCTTGTTCATGTCAAATTATTTTTGCATTTTTTCCCTCTAAAATATTAATTACCGACTTGTGTTTATTAAAAAGTTAGAGTGTGCATTATGCATGTTTGCCACAACCTTTTTATTTTATATGAATCACCGCGTCTAGTACATTTAAAAAAATATTTCAAGCAATTCTTTCTTCGAGTTAGATCACTGCAGCCACAATATCCTTTGCGTTTTTTCATATGTTATACGATCGAAGTATCTGCATCAGTTATGTCTTGTACCTAGTATAAAATCAAATGCATTATTTCAATCATATAAATTTGCCATTTTATGAAGTTAAGATATTCCTTAGTGACTTATAAATCAAACATAACTTAGATTTTCATCATAGTGCTCATCTAAAAGAGTTTATATTCTATCATGTAGATTCATGTTGGCACATCGTAATTTGTGTTTGCAATCATAGGCATTGTTTATTGACGTTGGTCACCTGATACCAACATATTGTTGCAAACAAAAGAAAAATTAGAAAGTTCGGTTTTTGAGCTAAAATGCTCCTTTTATTTTAACTTTCCTTCCACGCTGCTACATGAATGAAACATACTACCTCAGGTCCGGTTTATCAGTCTGGCGTGTATCCCCTAGTTTCCTATTTTATTAATTTAATATTAGGTATATATTATAAAAATATATAATTAGAAACTTACATGTTATATAATTTATATTATATAGCTAAGATTGACGACCTACCGAACCGTTGGGAGTACTTTTTTGTATAAAATTTACTCAAAATTTTATACTCCATGTAACCAGATTTAATTGTCACACTTTTGCCTACACATTGCCTAAACCAGTGACAAATAAATTGGATCAGAGGTCATATTGTTAATTTTGTATTAATTGCATATGTAAATATAATTGTGTTTTCTTATGTTTATAATGTACCAAGCATTATGTAATATTCTATATAAAATTAATCAAAATAATGGCATCCAAATTCACTATCGAATATAGGAGGCAAACGAAGCAGCTAGATTAAATCAGCAGGCATTGAATCAGCTTGTTTTTTAGGTCAGCTTTTTATAGTAGATCAAATAAGATTGATTGATGATGTCATGCATGATGTCGTCGCTAGGATTGCATGTCGTACGGCCTGAAGAATCCTCTAGGAAAGGACTACGACCAGATTGCATGCGATGTGATCTGGTATGGCGCGCAATTTTTTTCTTTTCTATCTACATGGCAACTAGATATATGTGCAAGTTTATTATTGCGCGTAACACTTTTTGTCTTTTAGTCTCATCCTTTGAATTAAGGATCCACATAGCATATATTTTCAGCATACGTGGCTGAACGTGGTGCCTCGAAACACAACATTATATTGCTTTTAGTATATAACTAGTTTAGTGGCCCTCGCAAATGCGAGTGTATCATCTTTAGTGTCTTCAATGTGTTTCAATATAAATTTATACTTTCATAGTTATTCATGTTATGAGATTAGGAAAGTTAATAGTTCAATTGTATAAATCATAATCAATGACACATATCTAATTTGTCGTTTAATGATTGTTATGCTATTCACAAAATTACAACTTTAAGGATTTATTATATGATCATTTGCACATGACATTATTGTATATAATATAAAAAAAAGCATACCTCTCAATGTTTGGGAGAGATAGTAAAGTTCCCACCTGGATTTCCTTACCAAGTTCGAAGTAGTAATCACCACTCCCTCTACCCAAAATGTAAGGTGCCTAAGGTTTTGTCAAAAGTCAATGTTTTCTAAATTTGACCAAGATTATACACAAAAATATAAATATTTACAATACAAAATCAATATCAATAGATTTATCATAAAGTATATTTTCTGAATGTGTCCATTCCATAATATAGATGTACATATTTGATCCTAAATATTTGGTCAAAGTTAGTAAGATTCGACTTTTTACCAGTCATTAGGCGCCTTATATTTTGGGAAGGAGGGAGTACCACTTAGTTGTCTAAAAGAGACTCATCCATCATACATGCCAAAATGTCTATGCGTGGAGTGATTTTCATCCTGATGCTACTAAAGAATTTAAGACCCTAAACTAATGTTAAAGATACCTTGAAATTTTAATATCATTAGAATAATTTAGATTACTTACTCTAGCATTGGGGATCTGACTCAATATAAAAAATGTTTGAATGCTTTGTTCTTGTACTTTCTCTATTTACATAAGTAGGCCAATGCCATTTAAAAAAAATAAGTACAATTCAATCACCATCTTGTTTCATATATCAATGAATGTTTTATCAAAATTTACCCTTCTCTTTAAGTTATCACTATCAAGTAATTCAAAACAATATTGCGCAACATTAGATATTTATGCATCTACTTCCTTCGCTATCATATCAAAAGGGAAGTGATTTTTGGTTTGGTCTTCAATGGCTAGATATGTACATACGTTGTACTTCCCAATTTTAGCACGTTGACACATACATTGCGTGTTTAACACCTTTATTATGAATAGATTACTCTAAATTAAATTTTTTGTGACATGTAAAATACAAATAATTTCAATTCTATCAATTTGACAATATATAGCGTAGTATGAATTTTTAAATGTGAGATTCTGTCATAACTATCTTATAATATTTTATTCATAATTACAAAATATGCATGAATCTATGATTATTGTTTGTAGCATAACCACATAGTATCTGACTAATTATTTTTCTAAGACTCTAAACTAATGTTAAAGATACCTTGAAATTTGAAATCATTGGAATAATTTAGATTACTTAATTACTCTAACATAAGGGACTCAATATCACAAATGTTTGAACGCTTTGTATTTCGTAAACCCACTCAACCGAGATTGTGCTGTGCGAATTGCAAATCCCATTTAATGTATACCATGACGGACCCTACGTCTCCTTTCCTTGAGCTATTTATTTCTATCCACTCATTTCTGATGCTTGCGATCTTCTTTGAACTGGTGATTATCTTAGCATGATAATTGGGGCTGGATTTTAACATGTCTTCCAAATCAACATAACAAAGTAAATGAAAGTGATTGGTTCACTTTTGTCATGAATGTGTTGGAGAAATTCCTTTGGATGATCTTGTAGTAGTTCACCTCCTACCTTTAGTATTATAAATGAATGGTTCGAGTGCCACATTTGGTCTAACTGCTTGAAAGAACAACCCACACATGCTGTTTGAAATAATATGGACTTGGCTCTCTAATTGAATCAGGGTCGTAGGACTATCTACATAGGGGTTTGTGCTTATGTGCACTACCTCTAAACTCGTCGATGGTGGAGGTTAAACTGTACCCCTTCATAATTAAAGGTATGATTGTCTTTATTTAATTTTTGAGTATTGTATCCGTTCGTTTTCTATGATTGTAGCGTATATTTGACCAACAAAAGCTTTCTACTCCGCCTTATTGGAGAGATTAGATGGCCATAAATGGAGCTTGCCGCTGCCTGGTCAGCCACCGCCAGCGTCAAACATCCTTCGCTGATATCCTTGTAACATCATGGTTGGGAAGATAAACTCTAGCCGAAGCGCAACGAACGGCCGGAGTCCTGTTGATGTATGCGGCAGGCTGTCGTGATCGAAGGCGAATTAATGTTTCTAGAAATAGCACACCAATGGCGACGGCGCAATTCCACATGTGTAGGTACCCTAAATTAAGTTGAACAGGTGGACCTAGTTTTGTGCTTTCGATCTAAGCCTATTTTTGTGGGGGGACTTCCGATCTAACCTTGTACAGCTTCGGCAGCGGCGCTAAACCCAACTCCCTTCCCAGATCTCAGCCGGCGATCGGACTGGTTCCCTCTCCCTCCGCTTGCCGCTACGGCGGCTGGAGGGAGGGGGAACCTTGTTCCTCTGTCTAGTAGTTAGGGTTAGGGTATTTTTTTCGTGGCACGCCGTTGGGGTGGTGGGAGCGGCGCCCATACGAATAAATCTGCCTCATCTCTACTCCCACACCGGTGCTGATCTTCATGGTTACGCCTCGGAGGTGATGGCAACGTTTGCTGTTTGGTCTTTCAGATCGGCAGCTTGGTCTTCTCGTCGTTCTTCAGATCTGGCGAGATTTGTTTCTCGTTGTGTCGCTGACGCTAGTCGTTATCTGCGATGGCGCTGGCAGCCGGGACGAGGTGGTTTCTCTGGAGCAAGGATGTTGGTCCGGAGGTGGTGGATCTGTCTTCCTCCTTCGACTTCGTCGACAAGAGGCGACGGATCTTGGTCTAAGACAGCACGGGGACGTCCCCCGGTCGACGTGCCACAACGACATATGCCTCGCTACGTGCAGCAGGCCTGTTCGTCGACTCAAAAAGCCTCGTTGGCGATGGTGTTTTTTTGGATCTTGCAATGGTGGAGGCTCGACGTCTCTTTTGGCGTTCGTCTTGGTGGCGCTGAAGGTTGGCGGAGGCCGCTAGATTCGGTGGTTGCAGTAAAATCTAGGGATCGTTTTGTATTTCTCGATCTCTTAGTCTTTTATCTGTAGTGTTTTCAGTATAATTATTTTATCCCAGTCTATCTTTTAGTGTCCACATGTATTGCTTCATGTAACTTGATTTTTAATTAATGAAATATGTGGTTGCTCTCAAAAAAAACTTGTACAGCATAGGTAGCCTATTTGACATAAACGTATCGTTTAGCCAGCAGTACCATGACCGGAGCACGGCTCCTACATTCGATATAGAATCCGTACATTACAAGGCTGATGGCCTACAACGTGAAACGTGTTATGCAAATAATATGGACCTATCTCTCTAATTAAATCGCGCTCGTCTGGCTTATGACCTACACGTGTGACGTGTTACGTAAATAATATGGACCTACATCTCTAATTAAATCACGGTCGTGGATTAGTCATCCTACTATCTAAATAATTCAAATGATGTGGCTTAACGTGGTGCCTCGAAACACACCTTTATATTGCTTTTAGTATATAATAGATAGAAATAGATTATTGTCTTTTAATCTCATCCTTTGAATTAAGGATCGACATAGCATATATTTTCAGCATATGTGACTGAACGTGGTGGCTCGAAACACAACATTATATTGCTTTTAGTATATAATAGATAGATTACATCATGAATTGACCTTTGATTTGTATACATTTTAACTGGACGTTGTGTTTAGGTTAGTACCATCCGACAGGGCATGTACACTAAAAACTTCACCATGTAAAGGTCGGAAATTTCTAATTCGCACAAATCTTGAACTTTTGATCTATTCAAATGATAGGCCACTCCTTTAACGGAGTATACATGCAAGAACACAATCTCTTTACCAGGAATAAACTCAAGAAATGTAAATATATTCACATGAGCGCAATTTAACCACATACTTACTGCTGATGATATTACTATTGTCGGACGAGGTGTCCTTCGGTGTCCTCCCTCTCAAACTTAAGTTTGCATGGGCCAATTTTTTTTGACCCGTCGAAACACATATCTAGGCTATATATACCTTCGTATAGACATACTCGATCGAGATGGTTATACTACACGTTATCACCGGCTGATCCCACCTCTCGTTATCGTGATCTACGACTTTGCATGCCAAGTTTTAAAATTTTGTTGTTGCTGTTATATACCTTCCAATTTCCGCTCCCGCGGTCACGTGAGTATATGTGCACGGTGAGTATGCGTCTAAGAGGACATACTAGCTTTGGATGGGTTCGTATGGTCTTAGATATGAATCGGTTTCGAGTTTTTGTTGTCAAAATTTAAAAAGGAGGGGATACCGAAGCAAAAGTGTTGTCCGGAATCCCATTTAATTTTCTGTGGCACTTCGTAGCACTCATGTTCTTCTAGTCTGATGTACAGCCGAAATCCTCACCACATTCACAATACTCCCTCTGATCCATAGGGAGTAGCAATTGTTATCGTCTTCATTGGATTACCGTCGTAAACAGAATAGCGTGCTCTCCTTGATTCATGTACAAATTTCTCTGGCACCTCGAAGGTAAAATCATCATCATCATATACTGTAAGTATATTTTGTAGTATATTTTTAGATTTGTAGTAAAATCATCATCATCTCTGGCTCTCCTATCTGTATTGAGTCATGTTGTAGTATATTTTTAGATTTGTTCTAAGTTAAACTTTAATATATTTGACTAATTTTTTAGAACAACGTATCAACATTTATGACACTGAATTGATACCATTAAATTTATTTTTAAATCTAGTTTCATAATATGTCAATTTCATGTAATATATGTTTTTATATTTCTTTATAAAGTTAGTCAAATTTGATTATCTTTGACTTAGACAAAAGCTAGATGTACACTTATTTGCGGACAGAGGAAGTAGATCTGTACCTAGAAACAGGACACGAATGGAACGACGGCGGCGAGGCAAATCCTATTTTCTGTCGAGTTCTGTTGTAGGTAAAACTGACTACCCAATTGGATCAGAAACTATGAGCTTGCGGGTTGTAAAGCCACGTATTTTGGACATTTTTTGTTGGAATTAAGCCTCCTGAACCTAGCTAACGAGAATTACGGACATAACATGCCGGTCCTACTACACATACCTGGCGAAATACATTAGGCCTTGTTTACTTCTCTCCTATTTTTATCCACTAGAGTTTTTGAATATATGGGAATTTGGTGCTCACTCAATACTTTTCAATCTCCTAAAATACTCTTTTCAAAAATACTCTATCTTGAATGAGAGTTTTTAATCTAGACAAAAACATGAAGAATTTGTGGGGACCGGGATTATCCTAGCCAAACCCCCACAATCCTCGCAAATATATTAACGAATACGAGAGAAGTAAATAAGGCCTTACAGGGTTGATCGATTAGGGTTTGGGTGGGGTGTCTAGTCACCAAAAATGTAATTATGGCGTGCCGTTGCTTATGGTCACTCATCGGGCCTAATGACATATATTACTCCCTATGTTTATTTGCGGGGATATTACTCCCTCGTTTACTACTGTGAGACTTTTTAGGTATTTAAACTAGACTATATTCAGTCTAAAATGCATGAATCTATGCACTAAAACATGTCTATATACTTTGTGATTTAGAAAAAGGACAAAATGTCTTATATAGTGAATGGAGGGAGTAATTTTTTCATATGGACATGGCGGGTCTTATACCAAACCGTAATGAAATCATGTATAATTCTTTTATGAATCGATTTTTACCGTAATTTGATTAAAACAACTGAAATAATCCAAACAAGTGTGGATATATAAAGACTGTTTTGTAAATAAAAGGATTTCACTATTGTTTCATTTAATTCAAATAGATTTCAAACAAATGTATTAATATGAAACAAGAAAAATATGTCAAAAAAGCGAAAGCACAAATCACGAGGGCCGCGGAGGACCGTGAACGTTAGAGGAGTGACCGGTAGGCCACGACGTTGTCAGGAAAATAGTGTTTCGAGTGTAGCTATCTTTCTATTTGGTTGTCCATCAACTTTGCAACACGTTCGGGAAGATCAATCTCTTCTTCTCGAGGACGTCCGGGAATTTCTGTATTGGATTGTTTCCTAGGTTAGTTTATATTCAATTTTCAAATTCCCAATTTTCCATATCAATTAGATTGATTTCTCCGCCCGTATCAACACTTCTCCCCCATGGTTCCACCCCCAAACCCTTCTCCCCCGTTGAGATCTGGAAATATGGATCCGGTCCCTTACAGTATATGATGATGATGATTTTACCTTCGAGGTGCCAGAGAAATTTGTACATGAATCAAGGAGAGCACGCTATTCTGTTTACGACGGTAATCCAATGAAGACGATAACAATTGCTACTCCCTATGGATCGGAGGGAGTATTTGTGAATGTGGTGAGGATTTCGGCTGTACATCAGACTAGAAGAACATGAGTGCTACGAAGTGCCACAGAAAATTAAATGGGATTCCGGACAACACTTTTGCTTCGGTATCCCCTCCTACTTATTTTGCGGACTGAGGGAGTAGTCTTGGTGCGTCGTCATTGTCGTTGATTACCGAGGCGGCCACATCTTACGGCAACACCAGACCGGCCACGGAAACACAACTAATCAAAGAAGACTAGCCTCGGGTACCGTGTGCTGTAAAACTGTCTCAATCGACCGAATACAATTTGCTGGTTAAATGCCAAGACCTTAATTGATCAATTGAAAGCGAACAGGGATTAGACATCCCACCCCCAGCCCCAATCGATCAGCCCCCCTAAGACTAGCCCCAATGGGGGTATTATAGTTAGTATCATGCATCACATGCATGCAAAATGCTTATATATCATTGTAATTAATGATGAAAGAGATTGTGTTGGTATCATAGATAGATACGGTATCATAGCACATAGAACTAGAAAAAATAATTCCAAATAAATCTTGCACACAAATTTATATTGAGATTCTACAAAAGAATAAATACAGTAAGACTATGATACTACTACATGATACTATGCATTATGAAAATGGTATCATATACTAGTATCATATGCATGATACTATTATATGATACTTCTCATTGTGACTAGTCTAATGTATTTCGCCAGGTATATACTCGTTAGCTAGGCTCAGGAGGCTCAATTCCAACAAAAAAGTCTAATACACGTGGCTTTACAACCCACAAGGTCAGTTTTATCTCAACATGACTCGACAGAAAATAGCAGTTTCCTTAGTGAGTGGTCAGGATTTGCCTCGCCGCCGCCGTTCCGTTCATGTCCTGTTTCTAGCTACCGATCTAGTCTTGGTCTGTTGTCATTATCGTTGATTACCAAGGCGGCCACATCTAACCGACTAAAAACTTTTTCAATCAACCGATTACAAGTTGCTGGTTAAATGCCAAGACCTTAATTGATCAAATTGAAAATCTAATTTATCTACCATTGACATATATGCCCTAATATAATTTTATTTATTTTATCATTGTGATCCATGTCCTCCATACTTGTTTCTGTTTCTCTGATTTAGTATTGCAGTTATTAAGCAGTAAAATCAAGTTGTTTTGCTCAATTTTTTTCTACTTGTGCATAACATCAATTAGTCGACTTGCTCCAGGCGGCCGTCTAGTAGTACGTAGAAGACCTATACTAAATCAACAACGGTTTTTCTGGTACTAATAAAGACTAAAGAAATGTGTTGATGTATATTGAGTTATCATTATCCTCTTTGTCCTCTTATGGTCAAATCCTGGCCCCACATTGTTGGTCTAGGAAACTCTCATGCCTTATGAAACAATATAAATAAAACCCTTATAATTAGGTGTTTATTCATATGTGGAGTACAACGTAGTAGATTGGCTAGAAGGACAAGATTCCTATCTTCAAACCTAGTACATCTTATATGGTCCCTGCGTTTCAGAAATATAAAATGTTTTAGCTTTGTGAATGGATGTATCTAGATATCTTGTAGTGTATAGTTTCGTAGAGGTTCACAGTGAACCTATACACTAAAATTCGTCTAGGTACATTTATTTTACAAAACTAAAATGTTTTATATTTCTAAACCGAGGGAGTACTTCCTCCGATCCACATTAATATTCTCAGATTATCATACATTCGAATCTAAATAAATCTGAGAACATTAATTTAAAACGGAGGGAGTATTTCTAACAGTTTGTAGGACTACGTTGCCTATTTCTAGAAATCAGCAACCATGACAGTTTCAGGCGTGTCAAGATCTAATGGACAGTCCAGCAGTCCGTCAAGGGGGTGATCCTGAATGCCTTGTTCGGCCAAGGCACAGCGGCAATGGCAAGGACACCCCAGTGCTTCAATCCTAGCGTCTTGGTGCAGGCGAACCTGGTCAGCACCACCTGCAGGACGAGCGCCATGTCCATGATGGCTAGGAACATTTAGCAGCACAGCGATCTGGAAGAAGGCCTGCGCGGCGAGATGGCGCCACATTACGTTGCTGATGGGCGGCGCCGTGCGGCCGACGGGCGGACTGTCCATGCGAGCTTGGGTGGGCGTTTCCGTGGCCAGCACGCCCATGGTCTCCATTATCATGTTCATCCACAGGAGCTCCACTGTGGTCACCGACATCTTGCCCGTGGTGATAGCCGACACGAAGTTGATGACGAGCGCGGCGACGTTAACGGTGAGCTGGAACTGGATGAACTTCTGGATGTTGTTGTACACGCAACGTTCCCAGCGGGTGGCCGTCAACACGGTGTCAACCTCTGCATGAGGATCTTTCAACCCGACGAATCCCAGCAATGTCAGCCCCTCGTCGTCGTCTATCTTAGATTGCTCGCTGTCGACTTGCTTATAGGCGAAGGCGATGCACCGGAGGCCGCGCATCGCCATGTCGTTGATGATCTTCTCGAGCTTCTTCCTCGGCTCCACGCCGAGATCGCGCGCCGGTCCTTCCGTCTCCACGTACATCGAGCAATTCGACAACACTATCTCGGCGGCGCCTTTTGATTGCAACATCAACGCGCCGGTAGCGTTGTCCCTGATCATCACACCGCTACGACGTTTCTTGTCGGAGTTGAACGCCTCGACGTGCACCACGTCGAAGCTTCTCGTCAACGCGTCGGAGTCCATGCCGAGGTCCGTCACGGCCCAGGACTGGAGCGCCTTCTCCGTCGGGCTGCCAGCTGATATCTCCGTGGGCGAGGGCGACACGATTCCGGTGCTGTTGATCCCAGCTCCCTGGCAGAGCAAGCTCACGACGCTGCCGGCAATCTCTGTGGCCGCCCTAGGCTGCTGAGTGCCGACCCAGAACTCGGTCACCTTCATCTGGTTCAGCGTGAGCGTCCCGCCGGTACTGTCGGTGCATATGGCCGTGACGGAACCCGTTATTGTCTCGCAGGCCGAGAGGCAGCGCACCGGCGGGTTCTCCTTCACCGCTCTCTTGATGGAGCATGCGAGCGTTAGCGTCACCACGAGAGGGAGGCCCTCTGGGATCGCGACGACGATGATGGTCACGGCCTGCTGGAATATTCCCACGAGCGCGCTGAACACGGCGTCGAAGGTGAACTGGTCTTCCTTGGTGCTGCCTGTGAAGTGGCGCGCGGCGAGCACGGTGAAGACCAGCAACGCGACGGCGACGCTGATCTTGCCGATTCTCCAGGTGAGGCCCTTGAGGTGCTCCTTGAGCGGCGTGGGCTCGGTGGTCTCCTTGATGATGATGCTGCTCATCATCTCGCCCCACAAGGTGTCGGTGCCGACGGCGGTGACGAGCATCCGGCCGTAGCCGTGGACGATCTTCACGACGGCGCTGAGGAAAGGGCTCTTCTCGGTGTCGATCTCGATCGGGTGGGGCTCTCTGTTCATGCTCGACTCGTCCACCTGCAGGCCGTGCCCCTCGAGGAACACCCCGTCCGCCGGCACGGAGTCGCCGATCTTCAGAATCACAACATCGCCGACGACGACGTCGACCTTGGAAACCTCTTGCTTCCGGGCAGCGCGAACGACAGTGACGGCGATGTTGTCGTCGGACTCGCTGGCAAGATTTTCGTGTTGGGGCTGCGACACGCAGCCCCCTCTTCTTCTACTCTCTTCTACCTCTCACAATCTCTCATGAACACACACACGCATGAGAGAACTCAGAAAACACACCCCACTCACGCACGCACCAAGGAAGCACCGAGACTTTGCCCAAAGCATTCTTCCTTGGTAGCACAAAGACTACATTTTTTCTGGTGCCCTCACGGCCACTTTTCTCATTTATTCGTTTAGACTTAAATAGTACAAGATGACTCGCACGTTCACCGTTCACCTGATCCTAAACTCACGCCATGGCCACATGCGGTGCATGGTTCTCTCCATGATCCATAGGAATAGGCCGAACAGTTTGACCAGCCCATACTACTCGCTGCCTTATCTATGCATGCACTTGACTAAGCTAAACAAATTAAGACTATCTTCCACGTACACACATGGCATATCTCTGTATGTGTACGCTGCCGCATCTACTGCTACATACATGATATGTATTTAATTGTCTAAACTTAACACTAGAAAAACAAGATTAGTTTCAACATTTCGAACCGCTTGGCCTGGCTGTGGTTGCTGATGGCGGAGATGGTGGCGACGAGGCAGACCGCGAGGAAGATGCTGGTGCCGTCGTACCAGCCGCCCTTGAGGCCGTGCTCCTTGACCCCGAAGCCGAGGGAGACGGCGGCGCAGACGAGGAGCACGACGAGGAAGACGTCGCTGAGCGCGTCCCAGACGTGGCCGAGGAAGGTCTTGGGTTTAGGCTTGGGGTAGATGTTCCCGCCGAACGCCTCCCTGCGGCGGCGCACGTCGCCGTCGTCCCCGCGGATGCCGCGCTCCGCGTCGGACGCCAGCGCGGCGGCGATGGCAGCACCGCCGCCGAGGCGGCGGAAGCAGTCCTGTCGCCTGTCCTTGACAAGGCCCTTGAAGAGCTCGCCGTGGGCGGCGACGGAGAATCCCGCACCATTGTTGCCGTAGGAGCCCGCATCGTCTTCGGAGTCACCGTCGTGGTGGATCTTGATGGCGACGTAGGAGGTGCTCCGTGGCAGCACGCCGGTGGAGCGAACGGCGAGCCGTGCCTGCAGCCTGTGGCACGTCCGGATGACGTTCAGAGCTTTGCGCCATTGCTTCCCCGGCTGCCACGACGGCGACGTGGACTCCATCCGAATCCAAGCCAAGACGCGAGAACGATGGAGCAATACAGCTGATGGATTGATGAAGAAAAGGAGACCGAATTATGATCTTAGCTAGGAAGCTAGGAGGATTTTAGCTCGGAGAATAGGGGACTAGCTCGAAGGGGACTGTTAGCTTGAATCTGTGCATTCACTGGAGCTCAGTGTGGCGACTACTTATAGTATCTTGCGGGGGGGAAGCAAACGAGGATGTGCTTCCTAGGAGATAGACTTGGGACGAACATAAGACGACAACGGGTGCCGGCGTTGTATCCACCACACAAGCGTTTTGAGATTGGTGCGATGGTTCTGTTGGCTCCTTCCGTCAATTTCCTCATGGGCAGTGCTAGGCATACCCTGGGATGGGAACTTTCCATCTTCAGGTCCTAGCCGTTCCATCTGTTCAGATGTACGGTCAGATTGTCTTTTTGTCTTTTTATCCTGTTTTTACTATATAAATAGTTCTGATTTTTTATAAATAGCCGCTTTTGTTACATGTAGAAAAAAAAGTTTCTGTCAAAAAAATAGAATAAAAATACCGTTTTGTTGGAGACTTCGCTGGAGATCTCGTTGGAGTCTTTGTAGCAAAAAAATATGTGCTAATGTAGCAAACCGACCTCGCCGAAGACTTTCGCCGGGAGAACTCATCAGAGACCTTGTTGCAAAAAATTTGTGCTATTGTAGCAAAACCACTAAATGGTTATAGCAAACAAAAATGTCCTATGTAGCAAGTCCAACTTATCCGGAGACCTTGTCGGAGATCTCGTCGGAGACCTTGTAGCAAATATTTTCTGCCATTGTAGCAAGAACACAAAACGGTTGTAGCAAACAAAATATCATAATGTGCAAAACTCAACTTCGCCGGAGACAGTGTAGCAAAAAAATTAGCCAACCCCCCCCCCCCCCCTCCCCCCGCGGAATAGTGAAAGTAGCAAAATAAATACGAGTAGACAGCTAAAAAGTAAAAAAAAAACTACTGTAGCAAAAGACGCGCGGACGAGGGAAACCGCCATGGACTTGACGGCGATGGCCGGACCCCATTTCTCTGACATCGGCGGCAGCAGAACCGCGCTACAGAGGTGAACACGGGCGGGAGGAGACGTGGCGACGGTGCAAGGAGGCGACGACGCCGGGGCAGCGGTCGATTTAGTCCCGCTTGGAGGGGCGCGGCGCAGATACAGAAGGAGGAGGTTGGTGTGCGGTGGCCGGAGTTCGTCGGAGCTCGAAGCGGGCAGAGAAGAACTTTTTCCGACAGCCTCGTCCGGCGGCGGTCTAGTGCGCGGGGGCAGCACGCAAGCAGCGGCGTGTCAGCACGAGATTCTAACGACGCGCGGCGCGGTGACGCGACCTGTAGCGAGCGGGCGGAAGGGTCGACAGGAGACCCGGCCTACAGGGCGACGCGAGGAGTGTCTACATATCGTACGGGAGGAAGGGTCATGTGTAGATGGTGGGACCAGCGTATGAAATGGAAACGGAGCGATCCGGAGGATCGGAACGCACGATCTTCTTGGGGGTACGGTATCATTTTCCTTTCCTCGTTTGCCTGCTTTCTGACAATGAATTTTCTTTCACGAGCGACGCCAACGAGACAGGATTAAACGGATTATTTTTGCAAAGCTGCCGCTGCATGGGAAAAACAACAAGCCATTTGGCATGAGTAGTCATGCTGCTGGAGCTGCAGCGTGGGGATACGATGTCAAACTGAGGAAGCTTCCGCTGGCAAACTAATTTACCAAAACGTTCTACACTATGGAACAGTACGTGGAAAGAGAAGGCGCCGGATGAATTCCCTTCTTTCGTCACGCAAACGGGATAGGATTAAACAATATCGTTTTTTATTTGAGATGGATTAATTAAACCAATATCGTGAGTGGGTACTAGAGAGGTGTGTGGAGGCCATGAACCGCCTCATTGCCTGTCTTGTGCCAATGGCTTCGTTTCACGTCAACCGAACAGAATCAAACCAATATCGATTGTTGGTCTGTTCGCAGTTTTCTTTAGAGAATTCATCACTTTACTGAACAACTAATGTCGATACAAAGTTTGATGCAAGCCGGAACATAATCTCAAAAGTAAACACTACCAAATTGTTCCGCTCTACGAGCTAAACTCTGTGATGAATTATTACAAAAACAACTAACATGACGAAAATTCACCGGAGACATGGAGCGAGCAAGGGTTTTGATGTTCTCGGTCACAACACCAACCAAGGATCTATCTATCTCAGGAGCCTTGATCCGCTGAATAACCCATAGACAATCAGGGACTAAGATGATCTTGTTCAAATCTCCATCTCGAGCGAGGGAGACTGCACACCTAATGGCTTGTGCTTCTACAACTTAACTTTAGGCGTCGTGATTTCATCAAGTAAAGAACGGTAAGATGCAGCCTTGGGAGGGTCTAAGATTCTTACTACTTGTGGTGGTTAGCTATTTCCAACATTAGGCTTAAGTAAAAAATGTCTTCTGCATATTCTTTGGAGGGTTGTTCGGAAAGGAAAGTGGTCATGTTACCAACCTGTAGGACATCCTCTCGGTATTCCAGAAAAAATGGCTACCTTCCCCGATAAATATTTCGGCCTCCCTCTCCACTTCCGCTGTCTTCAGAAAGCCGACCTCCAACCTCTTATTGACAAGATAGGAGTAAAGCTACCCGGATGGATGGGGAAACCCTAACACCCCAGGGAGGATCCCCAAGACCGTGTTCATGGCCATGACCATCTACCACGCCACTATCATCCCTCTGTCCAAGTGGGCACATGACAAAGATCATAAGGATTGCTAGAAACTTCTTCGGGGCCGGTGATACCTTCAATCTAGATCACGGATGTAGCATAGCTTGCTTTTTTCCCTAGAAGACCTAGGTTTATCGAACCTTGGAAATAATTTTCTTGGTATAAAATTATGTCAAATAAGACCTTGATAACTCATAGTATCTTTGTTTATCGGACCTTTCATGATTACTTTGTTTTGTATATCGATGGATGGAGATAGGCCAGGTTAAGGATTCACATGCTGTTTTGCACACACATGTGGATAAAAATATTAATAAGCTCATTTGTGAGTTGTGATCTAATCTATACAAGTATTATGGGTGGTGCGTCCATAACTATCATAGCATTTGCCAGCCAAAAAAGCTATAGACTTTGTTCCAACCACTACACCACTTTCATGCGGGGTTACGCGGTTATTAAGTAAAACATACCAACGCCTTACGATTTATGATGTTACTGTGATTCGCAAATGGATCTCAAATCAACTAATGCACTACCTTTCTATCATTGGGTTCCACGCATAGAAGCATATTACCATTCATCTCACCTCGTTACCTTTACTAATCCTCGGGCTTATGGGTACCTGACAAGTCTTAAGATTGTGGCAAGAGACAACGATACAAAAGACAAATTCACTATTCAATCGCAACACAATATTATTAGAAGATGCACATATCGTTGTTAGGCTATGCCTAATCCCGCAGCCCATGAGGACTACTCGCTCATAATAAGATCATCAATCATACACATTGTATAGAAATTCTTAAGAGAATATCAAATAGTCTTACAATGTTGCAATAGCGATGATATCAAGATTACAAGTAGATGGCTATTGCTATGGAGGGGGATGGAGAATAAAGGATGGCTATTGTGATGGTGACGGCGGCGGCTCAATGATGGATCTCCTCTCCTCATATGTGTTCTCGGCGAATGGCTTCAGATGCATTGCATTAGGGCTTTCGGTGGCTCCGATGTGAATTATATATATATATATATGGAAAATAGCCAGCTAAACACAGGCATAGCTGCGCATAGCCTATCCATCGTTGATTCTCTCTCCTTTTGATATAGGGAGCACATGTTTTCTGACCCAAAACGTTAGATTCTCATTTGATGCTAAGTAACGCCGTTACTTCATGACTTGGACAAAAACCGAGCAAACTAAGCTTATCTGATTTCATGACTTTTTGAGTCAAACCCTAATGTACGACAGAAGCAAAACCCTAACCCAAATAAGCCTTATTTTCGTTTTGTAACACTAACCCAAACAAGCCTTATTCCTTTTAGCTAGCTATTCCTTTTTGAGTCAAACCATATTTCGTGTTGTAACCCTAACCCAAATAAACCTTATTCCTTTTAGGTAGCTATTGCATGCAGAACTTAACATTTTTTCACTTTATGTATTGTTTTACGAGCTGTCGGCCCAAGCCTCACTTATTTATTCTCTCTTTAAAATTTCTTGCTCATTTGATAAACAAGGCAGAATAGGCGATTGCTCTCTTCGTTCTACCTCATCCCTCGTCGTGCACGGCGCTGCCGTCGGCACATTTTTTTGGTACGTACCATTGCTTTCCCTAAGCACAAGGAAATATTTTATGCCAAAAATACAAGACACTAACCACTTACATAAAAAGTTAGGGTTTGCATACTATCACAAGCTTTCACTAGGGTTTGCATAGTACGAAGCGTTTGCATGCAGAACTCAATTTAAGCCCTGTTTACTTTATCTTTCCATTTTAGATGCTAAAAATTTCTTTGCCAAACAGCGTGCTAAAAAATTAGGGTTTGCTCAGGAACCTAGGCATTGCATGCATGGACACAAACGGTGTGGTACAACCGCCGTTAGAAACCGTTAGTCCTTCCAAGAGCCAACCACTACCATCTAAAATAGCATTGCATGTGATCTCTTTATCCAACGGACCTAAGCCTATGCACAGCTACGTCTGTGTGTAGCAAATCCGCGTCGATATATATCGCGGGCATAGCCTATATATGGGAAATAGCCTGCTAAACACGGGCATAGCTGCGCATAGCCTATCCACCGTTGATTCTATCCTCTTTTGATATAGGGAGCACATGTATCCAGACCCAGGATTTGTCTAAGAACTAACGCCGTTAGTGTTCATTTGGCATGCATGCATGAAGCTCTAGCAAAACAAACCTTATCTAATTTCTTTTGCATGAGGCAAACCCTAATGAGCAACATGCGGTAAACACGGTAAACCGTAATATACTACATACATGAAGTCCTAACAAAACAAAGCTTATCTAATTTTGTTTTGGTTAGGCAAACCCTAATATACAACATGAGGTAAACCCTAACCCTAATATACTACATGCATGAAGCCCTAGCAAAACAAAGCTTGTCTAATTTCGTTTACATAAGGCAAACCCTAACGAGCAACATGCAAAATAAAGCTTATCTAATTTCGTTTAGGTGAGGCAAACCCTAACGGACAACATGCTGAGAAACCCTAACTTATTTAGTCTCTCTTCAACTTTCCGTGCTCATTTGAAAAACTAGGTGGAACCGGTTATTGCTTTCTTCCCTCTACCTCATCCCTCCTCGTGCACTTCGGATAAATTCTTGGACGAAACACACAATTTATTTGACAGAAATTTTTAAGAAACTAAATTCTCGTACTTACTAATAAACAATATAAATGTTATTATTTTCGAATACCATTTTGTTTCATTATTGCGACTTCTTTGTTCCACGACTTACTCATAATAATTCAGACTGATTCAGATCACAATTTACCTTGCCCCGCATACAAATATCGTACTTTAATATTGATATCGGCACCGCCCAACCTAACCCCCTAACTTATATAGTTAGTTTACTATTAATCCTAATGGCACACATATTTTTTATACTACCTTTTTACAGCTAGGAAGTAATTACATGTCCATAATTAAATTACCGCTACACTGTTTTTCCACGCAAGTAGTACTACTTTTACCACAGTCAACAACATGCATTACTAAGCAGAACGACTTTAGTGCACTTCTAGCTACAAGTACTTGTATAAGATGTTTTGTCTATGAGTGTGTTATATCTTTTATAGAGTACCACAGTATTATGTGGCAGGAAAACAAAACAAAATGTCACCCAGATGGCGCGCGACAAGTTACTCTCTCCCGCCAAAAAAATAAGACACTAAACCACTTAGATGAATATTTAGGGTTTGCATAGTACCACAAAATTTCACTAGGGTTTGCATAGTATGAAGTCCTAGCTGCAGAAAGAAGCCACCCTAATCAAAACAAGGGTTGTTTTGCTCCAATAGCTAGGGCCACCGCAATAAACAAAACAACCTTTGTTTGGTATTCTTCACATTGTCATGGATGCATGCGACCATCAAACACATACCAAAACAACCTTTGTTAGGGCACTCTCTTGCATGGCACATAGTTTACTGCATGCAAAACCTGTTTTAATCCTTGTTCTCA
Organism: Avena sativa; assembly: GCA_916181665.1. Lineage (NCBI taxonomy): Eukaryota > Viridiplantae > Streptophyta > Magnoliopsida > Poales > Poaceae > Avena > Avena sativa. Next base: position 98,549,595 of record OV702294.1, read on the forward strand.
ATCCCTTCTCATTTTAGATGCTAAAATTTTTGTAGCCAAAACAGTGTGTTAATTTGGAACTCATGCCAAACCCTAGATTCTTGCATGCATGCACAAACTAACACCGTTAGCTCATCCATGTTCCACCCCACTTCCATCTAGAGGTTGCATGCATTTGATCCCTAAATCCAACGGTGCTCTGCCTATACGCAGCTACGCTCGTGAGTAGCAAATCCGCGTCGATATATGTATATATATATATATATATGGTGGCGCTATTTGACACCCAGGGTGTAGAATAGTTATTCTACACCCACCATCTATCTTTAGAACCGTATATTATTTTTACGTTACGTAAATTTTGTATTATTTCGTAAGTCGAGAAGAACATAATAAAATTTAGAAATGATATAATTTTTTTGTTTACATGCCGTAAAAAAAATCGACGTAAAAGACATATTTTTGGTGTTTTTTACACTATAATGACTCATAAACTTTATTTTTGTGTCAATTTTTTTAGTTGTGGTGAATATATGAACATAATTATTCGTATACAAAACATAATTTTTTAAATCTAACAACGTAAAGATAACCCAGGGTGCAGAATAGTTATTTTGCACCCAACATATTTTTATGTTGTTAGATTGAAAAAATTATGTTTTGTATATGAATAATTATGTTCATATATTTAGCGTAACCAAAAAATTTGACACAAAACTAAAGTTTATGAGTCATTATAGTGTAAAAAACACCAAAAAAATGTCTTTTATATCGAATTTTTTTATGGCATGTAAACAAAAAAATTATGTCATTTCTAAATTTTATTATGTTCTTCTCGACTTACGAAGTAATACAAAATTTACGTGACGTAAAAATAATATGCAGTTTTAAAGATAGAGGGTGGTGTAGAATAACTATTCTACACCATGGGTGTCAAATCGACGCGGATTTGCTACTCACGGGCGTAGCTGTGCATAGGCAGAGCACCGTTGGATTTAGGGATCAAATGCATGCAATCTCTAGATAGAAGTGGGGTGGAACATGGCTGATATAACAGTGTGAGTTTTGTGCATGCATGCAAGAATCTAGGGTTTGGCATGGGTTCCAATTTAGCACACTATTTTGGCTACAAAAGTTTTAGCATCTAAAATGAGAAGGGATTGAGAACAAGGATTAAAACAGGTTTTGCATGCAGAAGCTTTAGACTATGCGCCATGCAAAAGAGTGTCCTAACAAAGATTGTTTTGGTATGTGTTTGGTGGCCGCATGCATCCATGAGAATGTGAAAAAAACGAAACAAAGGTTGTTTTCTTTATTGCGGCGGCCCTAGCTATGGGAGCAAAACAACGTTTGTTTTGATTAGGGTGGCTTCTTTCTGCAGCTAGGGCTTCATACTGGAAAAGTTTCATTCGATAAAGTCTGTAGTACAATATTTATTCATAGGTTCTTTCTGACAGAGACAGCATTGCACCCTACACGAACTAGTGTTTCATAAAAAATATCCATCTGCAGGGCCAGCGTCTTGAATGGATATTGTGAAGAATGGTTTCTAAGAGGGTGCAAAGTGATCTGCGTCGATGTTAGTGTACACTTCGCCGTCCGTCACTAGGGTGTCGAGTATTTCCCTAGTTATAGGAAAATGCGGTTGTTAATATTGACCAGACAGATTTTTTTGCGTTATAGTCCACAAAGTATTTTTCAAGTTACAATTATCACCTCATTTTCTCCTTTTTCACCATTAACCCATCAGAAATGTGTCCAATGTGCAGTCCTTCTGGGCCAAAATTGAAACAGAGGAACACATGTACTGATTATTAGGGTTAGGGTTTACCATGTAGTATATTTGATAAGCTTTGTTTTGCTAGGGCTTCATGCATGTAGTATATTAGGGTTAGGGTTTACCGCATGTTATATATTAGGGTTTGCCTCACCTAAATGAATTCTGATAAGCTTTATTTTGCTAGGGCTGCATGCATGCAAGGAACACTAACGGCGTTACTATTGAGCCAACATCCTGGATCTGGATACATGTGCTCCCTATATCAAAAGGGGACAGAATCAACGGTGGATAGGCTATGCGCAGCTATGCCTCTGTTTGCTGGCTATTTCCCATATATATATATATATATTCATCGCCACGGAAGATGCTTGGTTTGACTCAATGAAGACGGTGACACATGATACAGGCGCATGGTATGGACGGGCTCCATCCGTACCTATGCTCGTTAAAACTCCTAGAATACCTCTTTGTGGCCTCTTTAACTTGAGAAAATTGAAAACTCGCAAATCTTCATTAATCAATCCAGATTCTTCCATTAAAGTGTCAATTTCTACAGGAAGAAAATTCAAACAAAAGATTTGCACATGTATGCGATAATTATTCATTAGTAGTAAGGCTAGAGAGATATTTTATCAGTTGCTTAACTTATACAAGATTTAAACATGGAGAAAAATGGTTGTATTTCACACCCATCAACTTTTCCATGATTAAACTTTGATTGTTCTCGAGTAAGAAACCAAAATCATAAGAAACTCGGCGTTTAAACTGAAACAACAAGAAAGAAAGCTCAGTTACAATTGGTAGTCTCATGCGGCCACCACTTTTTCAATCTGAAAGCTTAGCATAGATAGAGTAATGGCAAGAATATCATACATTCTTTGTTAAGTCAAGATCACAGTAAATATTTTATTAACAAGGATAATTAGATGAATAAACAATTATTCTAATATTCTAGTCAACTCTCGGCTTGCCAAGGAACATTTGAATAATCCATATTTAACAATTAAGAGTAAGAGAACATGTCAGAAGAAGCATAATATTATAATGTCTCATTAGAACACCTACATCAATAAATCAGGGCTACCAAAAAAATATTTTGTGAAAATTTATTAAGGTGTAGAGCTTCACAAACGGTTAGCCGGCCGGGTTTTGCCAAAAACCGGGTACACGTGGCCACGGGAGGGATCAGGGCAAGTGGTACTTTTGCAGAAGTCCCCCTCTATTTTGTTAGCTCCCATGTGTGAGTGGACCCGACTTGGTAGCGGTGCAAGAAGTAAATAAAATTATAATTAGTCCCATCTGTCAGAGGACCCTACCTGTCAGTAGGGGAAGAAGTTAATAAAATTATAATTATTTGCCAATCTAAAGGACATTGGACCTCAGGACCTGTGATACGTGCTGCCACCACGCGCAAAACACAACCTCCACACCGATTATCCATACTAGTTGAATGTCCGTGCGTTGCAACGGGTCGTCAAGTTTATTGTCTTATGATATATAAGTCTGACAAATGTTAATCAGCACTTTTTAACTGATTTTTTATACGGTCACCAGCACCGTTTATTAAGTGGAGCTGTCAACATATATTAGTAGTGTCTTGTTATATATTAGCGGTGTCTATAAAAATAAGACAAAGCAAAGCATGTATCCCTAAGGTAGCACAAAACAAAGGAAAAGAAAGAACATGAGATTTTGTCCTTGTGCGGACAGGAGGGGAGGGGGAGGAGGGCGTCCCATCACCATCAGTCCATGACGTCCTATATAATGTGAGAGGAAATCAGTCCAAGCAACACTTGGGGAAAATCGAAGGGAAATTTGGCTGGTCAGACTGACGTCCACTTGCTAAAACGCGTTCGGATTCTCCACCGCAAAACATGCACGGGCACACGATTCAGCCAAAAGAGTCAAATTTTAGATATGTGGATCGCAATAAAAGTCCAGTTTAGCTCTAGAGGAAAAAGCGATCATACAGTTGTAATAAAATAAACCTGTGAGATCCATGGAGCCTACCTTGAGCGGCTTCAAGTTGGAAGCTATCTTCTCTGACCTACAGGCCATGGCACTCTTTTCGGAGATAGATATACATTGCAAACTACATGCCGCTGTCAGTACTTGTCGCCGCCTCTCGTGTAGAGAAATTTAAGATATACCAGTCGCCGGCGTCTCGACATGGATAAGTTGGGAGTCGAACTTGCTCTCAAAGACGCATCCTCCTAGCAGCCCGCCGTCGCCACCTCAAACCACTGGTGCCCGGCTCTGCGACCTTCGGCTCCATCTAGCGGATCCATGGTTGCACTCACGTAGTTCCCATCGTCAGCTTAATCGATCATCGATTAATTAGCTCATGTCCATGTTCCATGTAGGACACGCTGTCGGTCTATCTCCACCGCCTAGACACATCCATAGCCATGCTGCCGTCCTGGATTTCGACTTGCGGTGGACCGTGGTTTTTTGCCTGGTAAGGTTTCGGGAGAGACGCAAGCGTGGGTTTCGGTAGAGAGAAGTTTGTTTGTCTTTTATCTCGCGTAAGTTTGGTCGCACCGATCAGTTTTCTATACGTATACGAACGGATCGAACCTAACGGACGCGCCATGGACTTCCATAAGCAGGATTACATAAGTCTAGCTTCGAAGACGTATTAGAACGGATCCGATAGCTGTTTTTTTTTACTTACAGGTGGCGTTGCTTGTAATACGTAGTTTAGTGGGAGGGTAAACTGGTCCAAAAAACTATTAGGCCGGGAGAAACACTTCGTGCTTTATTATTTTTTTGACACAAAGACAGTGGGAAAGTCCCCCACTGTGTCATTTTCATTTTATAAAAAGGGCACTGTACATGGTGTGAGTCACAGAGTGAGTCACAAAGAATAAACAGAAAATTACAAAGTATCTAACCACGTTTGCATGCCATCCAGTAAACCGGGTTTAATTCTATGTCTAATATCAGCCACTGATAATTTGAATATGCTATAACAATTATCCATGCACCTAGTGTGTTGCTTGAAGATGATGTTATTCCTGTGATTCCATAAGCTCCAGCAGCCTGTCATCATAGTGATGTTGAAGAACTGTTCCAAAATTCTATCATGAGCCTCTTGAATCATATTGATCAGTGGATAGTCAGTATTCCATTCAATTCCAAGTTTCCACCAAATTTTTTGGCTAAAGTCACATCTGAAAAAGAGATGTTCAACATATTCAATAGTGTTTTCCTCACAAAGGACACAAGTGTCCTCCTCAATGTTGAAGTTTTTCCTGACAAGAAGCTCTCTGGTATTTAATCTATCATTAAGTAGCAGCCAAAAGAAGAACTTATGCTTGGGAAGACATGGAGATTTCCAGATCCATTCAAAGGGCTTTGGTGCATCAGGTGCTTTGATAAGGAGGTCATATACCTTTTTTGTACAGAATCTGTCTCCTCCCCATAGGAATGTCCATTTGTATTTTTCAAGAACATTTGAATTTTGGAGGATTATGCATAGACTATTCATCTGATTTTCAGCAATAAGGGATAGTGGCAATTGGAACAAACTTAATAACTTCCCCTGCAATCTGATATTGCATAGCTTCCTCAGTTCTGATTTTTGGTTTTTTTTGCAAATGAAAATAATTCAAGAAATTTATTACATAGCTCAGTGTCATGCCATTTGTCCTGCCAAAACATAGTGCTGTTTCCCTGGCCAGGCACAATAGTAATCATATTCTTGAAGTCTGTCAGAAAAGAGAGGCAATTTCTCCACCAGAAAGATCCCTTGTGTGTATTGTGATCTGGTAGGGAACCATTTTGATAGTATGCTTGCCAGATAAGTTTGACCCAAGGAATATCCAGACAGTTGAAGAATTTGTAAAGGTTTTTCATCATCATTGCCTTGTTGTGTTGTCTCATGTTCAATATTCCTAGTCCCCCTGCTTTTTTGGAAAGGCAAACTTTGTCCCAGGCAACCAGACATTTACCTTTTTTCAATTTCATTCCCATGCCAAAGAAAAGTTCTTATAGATTTGTTCACATGGTCAATATGTGTGTAGTGCAACTTCATGGCACACATAATATGGTTAGGCATATGACTACTATGTGCTTTATTATTAGGTATAGCTGAATGCCCGTGCGTTGCCACGATTACTAGATTTTTGTTTCTTATTTCATATGTAAATATGATTTGTAAAAATTCACAAATATACAATCATGACTTGATATGCCAAAAGAAACAACCACCGTGGTGTTAGTTTCCTGCAGTGGTGTTAGTTTCCTGCAAAACGATAGCAGAACCATATTAGCACATACGGCATCAATTCTGAATAATATGACTTCCCCATTATTAAGAAGCATGTTGGATAAATATTCCATTTTAGACATTTTGTTGCGTTTTGCATTTGAAACATATTTAAATTAATTTCCAAATAGAGAATAAAATAAGAGGAGAGAATAGTATGACATTCTCATAATATATTTGGAAATTATTTAAATGTATTGCATATTCATTTTGGATCTATACAAATGTTATGGGAATTTACAATAAAAAAATTATTTAGGGAATTTATAAAGTTCATAATGGATTTACCACAAATAAAATGATTTTATAGAAAACAGTTGGATAGGAAAATATATTACTAAGAATCCAATATGACTATTGTTTTATTGAAATTGATGGTTTCTTGTTTGAATAATTTCTAAACTGGTGTCAAATAGCAAAACCCTAGTATAGAAATGAAGATAGAAAAAGAGAAAGGGAAAAAAGTTAAACCAGACCAAATTTCCAAATAGAGAATAAAATAAAAGAGGAGAGAATAGTATGACATTCTCATAATATATTTGGAAATTATTTAAATGTATTGCATATTCATTTTGGATCTATACAAATGTTATGGGAATTTACAATAAAAAATTATTTAGGGAATTTATAAAGTTCATAATGGATTTACCACAAATAAAATGATTTTATAGAAAACAATTGGATAGGAAAATATATTACTAAGAATCCAATATGACTATATTGTTTTATTGAAATTGATGGTTTCTTGTTTGAATAATTTCTAAACTGGTGTCAAATAGCAAAACCCTAGTATATAGAAATAAAGATAGAAAAAGAGAAAGGGAAAAAAAGTTAAACCAGACGAAAAGAAAGGCCCAATTCAGCCCAACTCAGAACCGGTCATCTTCCTCTTCCATAACACTTTAATAAACAAAGTGTAAGTGAACTACAGCCATGAACGAACCTTGTCCTCAAGATTCTTTCTATTTTAGATATCTAAATGCTTCGCATTAAACACGAAACTTACTCCCCACCGACTCACGGTTCCATTCCACGGATTTAATCCTCACTTCCGTCAACATCTTTTCTACCCGATCGATTGTCTTTCTCATGTAGCACGAACAGCACGTACACCTACGGAAGAGACGGATCCTGCAGTGGAGCTCGCGGGCACAAGCGGCGATGTTGCACGGGCGACCAGCAGCAGAGCAGAACCAAGGGGGAGACGCGCACGTCATCGGAGAGGAGGCAGGGCAGGGGCTCGTCGGCCCAGGTAGGGAGGAGATCGCGGGGAGGCACGCAGGTCACCGGAGAGGAGGCGGCGATCAGGGAACTTGCTGTAGGCCAGATCGATCGACGCGATGCTCTCCAGCGGATGAATAGAAAAGCGGGAACACTACATACAACAAATAAAGAACATTGAGGACCGTTTTTGGTAAGTGATTGAACAAGATTTCGATCCGGACTGTGCTCTCGTGCACCCACGCGACGGACGAAGGCCAACGCGACGGACGAAGCAAGAGGGGCCGACGAAAACCACCTCAACATAAATTATATAGTAGAGACTACTAATTGTGCAATTGTACGTTCGTCGTCCAGCTAAAATTTCTGTCTGCCTGGTTTTATACGTTTTTTCCCTAGTAGTTTCGTCAAATAACAACCCTGACACCGCAAAGTGAAGCACTGAAAAAACTCTACGTGAAAAATAACGATTCACGGACGCGGAGGTGCAGGGAGGCAGTGCTCGTCTTTGCTTGACACGACGATGACGTGGGACGGAATGTGTCAACTGGAGCTAGATGAGGTGCGGCCGAAGATGAGCATGGCAGAAGGGGCTTCCGGCGAGATGGGGCGCCGTCTCGGCCGCGCATGGAGAGGTATTCGTCTTCGTGGGGCTTGAACAAGACGACGTCCGACTGTGAGTACCAGGCGGCAGTTGTGAAGTCGAGCATGGCGGCGCGCAGGGCCCCTGCCTAGCGGCAGCGCTGCTTGCAGAAGGAGGAGCACAAAGAGGAAGTCGCCGGTGGTCGCGGGCAAGCGGGGTGTTGGAAAACGGCGCTGAGCGAGGGGAGCTCGAGCTGGGGTGCAGAGAATGACGGTGGGGAACGGATCAAGCACAGGGACGCGGGGCTCGTGTGTGGGGACAGAGCCGAGCGACGGGGGTTGGTGGGTTGGGGACCTAATCGCGAAAAAGAAGTGGCGGGTGGGGGTTTGTGCAACAAGGCCAGGGAGTGGCGGTTGGGTAGGTTGCTAGGTTTTCTGGCGTGCATGTGTGTCTACGTGCATGCGGTGTGTATGTGTGTGAGATGGTGAGAGGACTGTTGTCCGCTGGTGGGTTGGACTAGAGTTAGCTTACGTGGGCCTAGGCTGATATGTGGGGTAGGTGGCCTAGCCACCCCCTATGGGGATTTTTTCCTGTTTTTGTTTTAAAACAATTTTGTAAACCCATATTTAGCAATTAATATAAAACCAGATAATATTTATTATGTATTATCACTGATAATAAAATTCTAAGATCATGTCATGCAACTCAATTCCATTATTTTATTTTGATAACAGAAAAACATATCAATACACATAATAACAAAATCATACTCCCTATAATATTAAAATACATTTAATGATGGTTCTAATAAATTGAGTTGATATTCTAAATATTGATCAAATATAATATGCATCATAATATGGTAATGAGGGAGTATATTCGTATAAAATTTAGGTAGTCCGTAGCAATCGCACGGGTTGATACTAATAGAGGACGTCTTGTTAATATATCGTTAGTCAAGCATAACCAGCTGGAAGCTATCACGGATTTAGCCATATAATAAATTATCTGTTTTTATTTTGGAATTTTCAAGAGTAGCTCATGGAAACTCGAGCTCGGTCTCGTCTGCATGTAGTTCTCGGCAGCGCCGCAGTGTATTGAGCTTGGTCGCCGTTTGCTTGTAGTAGTTTCCACCGTTGCAGTTTAGAGATGCGTGTTTCATCACATCGTCTGTATGCCGTTCTCACACAGCGTGATCATAATAGTACACTCACCGACCCTTTGATATGTGGCCTTTCGATCACCTCCTGCTTCTCACGGACCGTGGTTGACCAGTCGGTTGGAGGATAAAAGATGACTATCTAGATAGTTGTCATGTCTTGATTTTTTATGCTAGGGGTGAATCCCCTTTATTGTTTGGCCAGGGGTGTACCGTCCGGCAAGCTCGACCGCGAGTTAGATGAACACATTCACAGCGAGAGACATATTTTTTTATCCAGGTTCATGTCCGCAGTGAGCGGATCCCTACATCCTCCAACTAGCTAGTATCTGATTATCACAATGTTATACTGGATTCCTTTCTTGAAAAGGTTCTCTGGTTTGACTCATCCTCCCTCTATGTCCTGACCTAGGCCTCCTTTTATATAGACAAGGGGACAACATAGGGGTCGGATCACACGCGGCGGTGCGAGCTCATCAATACGACAGGGCACGACCTAGAACGTGACCTGACAATCCTACCTTGGTACCATGTGTCGCCCGGTGCCTGCCTAGTGTAGGTTGGCGCTAGGATGCATCATATCAGTCAGGTCCTTGTCCCTAGGTGTCTATCGGGGGTCGATCCGCCACTGGGGGCATGGTCGTAGCCTCGAGAGAGCCCCCGTGCGGGCACTGATCCCGGGTCGCATTAAACCCGCGGGTCCTGGGACATCCCAATTCCTATGGACGCGACAGTAGCCCCCGAACGCGCCTCAACCTCGGCGGTATAGGCTGGGAGCCACATCCTATTTTACGAGGGGTTCGCGACCTGGTTATGCAGCTAGGGTAAAAGGAGAGGAAGGCCAGAAGTTGCCTCAAGCGTTGTCCCTAGGCCAGGGCGCGCGTCTCCCTTTTTTATAACATCATCTTATGTGTCGTCTCTTTTTTCCCTTCCGCCATGGAACATGGTGACTACCCCGCTTCATCTTCTTCCAAGATGCATCGTCCTGTTCTTCGAGCTTCTCCGCCAGACCCGCCATCCAGTCCTTCCGAGGGTGAACCTCATCGTTCAGGAAGGGGCATCCGGGCGACGAGAGAAGCCGCCTCTGGGAACGGTGGTCCTTCAAGCGGTCACCACTCCATGGGGTGGCCTCGTATTGTTGGCTTCGAGTTCTTCTTGATGGTGTTCCACAACCCTGAGGGAGTCTTGGGACTCCCTAGGGCGATGGTCGAGGACTTTGGCAGCGATGTCCCTCGTGCTGTGTTGTTGGTGGTAGAGGGATGTGGCTACAGGACGAAGTCGGTGAAGATCTTCCTAGGCGCGGGTGGGAGGCTGTGCTTTGGGAGAGGGTGGGGCCTCTTCGCGTCCTCCCACCGCTTAGAGCTCGAAGATCTTGTTTTCTTCTTCGACGGCCGCGATGAGTTCTTAGTCAAAGCTTTTGACGTCTATCAAAGGTGCGTGAGGTTCAGGTTCGATGGCGCTGATTGTTAAACATGTGCTACTGATTGCTTTCATCTTCTTGAAGCTTATCCCCTATGTAATCAAAGCATCCCCTTCTAGGGAAACTATGACAAGAAAGAAGGAAATCGTTTAATCAACTGCCTCTTTGGCTTTTATTTCTATAAACTCATGTTAGCGGTCTCAGCGGGAAACCCATGGAGAAAGTTCCCTTGCCTGGTGTCTTCACACGGGGAGGAAGCAACTCTAAGAGGGACCGGGAGAAAATGCCTTCCCGCAGGCAGGCCGAAAGGAGGCATGTGCCCGAGGATTCTTGTTTTGAAAAAGGACTTATCTTGCTTTTGTGGTCGAGGCTGGGCCCTTCTATTGAGCCCCCCGCCCAATCCCTCGGTTCAAGAGGGAGAGCTTCCCGGTTCGCATCTAGGAAGAGGTAGGTGGGCTCCGAGTTGGGCCCTCCCTTCCCTAGCGGCGCTGAGAAAAACACGCGACCATTCTGAACGTGACCTTCCATGATGAAGCAGCCTGGATGAACGATAATCAAAATAAGTGCACGAAAGATCAACTCATTTGTATTCATCCACTAGGATTTTTTCTGGATACACTGCTTGTGCTATGGGACCCAGCCGGCGAACAAGGCTTTTAGGTGCTTAGGGGCAGCCCCCGAGTGTTTCCTCTCTTCTGGTGACTCGATCACCGTTAGAGACCAACCGCAGGCAAGCCCGGCTACGATGTCACGGGGAGACCAAAGGTCACCATGCTAAGCGCTTCTTCAGGATAAACCTGACATTCGATCTTCGCCCTGTCCAAGGCCGAGTCGTGACGCCTTGTTCTGGAGAACCTAGGCGGCCATTCCCTTCCTCCGTCCTAGGCGGGTCGCGCCCCGTTTTCAGGAGGAGGAGTAATTCCCACTCAGGTTCCCGCCCCTGGTGAAATACCATGTTCCCTACCCCTCCCCCCCCCCCGACTGGTCTGGGCGCTTGAAGGGGAAACAAGAACCCGCAGCTTGTTTTCGTGATGGTCCCTTTGTCTCTAGGCAATAATGGGAAGGTGCCTCCGTGACATGGGTATGACTTATCGAGTTCCCTTGATTTGTTACCCTGGGCGCATTACAAATATGGCCCATGAGTCCCATGATGTCTATGCACTTCTATTCTTGTAGAAAGTTGTTGGGCCTCCAAGTGCAGAGGTTTGTAGAACAGCAGCAAGTTTCCCTTAAATGGATTACCCAAGGTTTCTCGAACTCGGGGAGGAAGTGGTCAAAGGTATTCCCTCTAAAGCAATCCTGCAATAAAGATACAAGAAGTCTCTTGTGTCCCCAACACACCCAATACACTTGTCAGGTGTATAGGTGCACTAGTTTGGCGAAGAGATAGTGAAATACAAGTGGTAATGGTGCCAGAAAATAGCTTGACGGTGAGTTAAAGACTAAAGCAAGCAAACATGCAACAGATCTAGATGCAAACAGTGTTTCAATGTTTAGAAACAAGGCCTAGGGATCATACTTTCACTAGCGAACACTCTCTCATATAAATATCCTCTCTTCATGATACTACTCTTAACTACTCTCCGGTTGGACACTCTAATCATCGGTAGGGATTTCCCCAATCTAGATAACCCCACACTGTCACCTTGAGCGCTAGATGGTTCCAACAAACACCACAATTTCATAGAGACAACCAACTCAAAATATAACTCATGACAAATATATATGTAATCTAGCCTAAGTGCCACCACGACGTGCACGCTGTCACTTTCACACACGTGGGGAAAAACATAGATCAAATAAATCACGATGATATTTATGTAGACTCTAGCCTAAGTGCCACCATGGCATGCACGTTGTCACTTTCACACACATGGGGAGAGCAGAGATCTATTAAAGAACTTGAGTAGCAAGGTAGATCTACTTGATTACAAAGCTCATGATCACAATATGACCATGCATAGAGAGAGATGAACACATAGATACCGGTAGAGCCCTTAGCCTCGAGGAAGAACTACTCCCTCCTCATCATGGGAATCAGCAATGGTGATGGAGATGGTGATGGGGATCGATGGAGATGGCTCCGGGGGCACTTCCCCGTCCCGGCAGGGTGCCAGAACAGAGACTTTCTGTCCCCCGAATCTCCCTTTCGGTGGCGGTGGCGCTACGGAGGTTTTTCTAGAAGTATGATGGATGATTTAGGGTTTTCTTCCTGGGGTCTTCTTATAGGCGAAGGAGGCAAGGTCGGTGGAGGGCCAGGGGCCCACACCCTATAGGCGCCACCATGGCTTGCCGACGCCTGGGGGTGCGGCCACCCTGGGGCCCTACTCCGTCTCTGCTTCGTGGTTCCGTGTTGGTTCGGGAAAAACAATGACTTTGGCTTTTGTCCCGTCCAATTCCAAGAATATTGATTTTCTGCCTTTTTGGAACCAAAAACAGAAGAAAACAGGCAAATGGCACTGTGGCATCTTGTTAATAGTTTAGTACCAGAAAACATATAAAAACACCTCAAAGTGAAGACAAAACAAAGCAAAGTAGATACTAAACAAGCATGGAGCATCAAAAATTATAGATACATTTCCGACGTATCAAGCATCCCCAAGCTTAACTCATGCTCGTCCCCGAGTAGTTAAGTGGTAAAAAGAATAACTTTGAGGTTACATGCACCATCACAATCAAGATCAAACCAATTCCAAGCATTGAAAGTTGGGATCAAAGAACTCTAAGCATGTGTGTGAAAGATGGAGTTCTAACAGTAAGACAAAGTAACTATGCATGAAACATGAAAGGCTACAAACAAAGATCATGAATAACATGCATTGAAAAATGTTTGTTTGTTTCACATATAGAAAACATGGTATAGTGGCATTCAGCTTGTCCCTCATAAAGTAGAAAATAGATGCATAGGACACCTTCAAAGTTCAGAAGAGTGACTAGATACAAATAGCACAAGAACAAGTAATATCAACAATATGTATCAATCAATAAGTTTTGGGACAATGCACACAGAATGGCAATTATGCTCTCTTAATGGTGCCTAAAGGTAGAAGGTAGAGACTCAAATAATGGTGGAAGAAAGGCCCTTCATAGGGGAGCAGGGATTTCAAGTTTCAAAAGGAGCTTCCAAAAATTATGGTACTTGTTAGCTTTCAGCCCTCATTGCCCCTATCATTACCATCTTGAAGTGGTTAAGGTTAAAGTGAACAAACTATGGAGTATATGCTTGACAAAGTATAAGTTGGCAATATCAAGTCCCTTGAATATGAGGGCCACACCTCATGCTACTCAACTTCAGTCACCTGTAAGTTCTTGTCATAGTAAGTACATGCGTATCATAGAGAACCGCCAACGGAGTACCCCTTGCACATGGTACATGAGATATCCCATAACCAAAATGACAAGGCAAGCAGACAATGAGCATCTCAGCAATCATTTTATTTACTATGTGCATAGCATTTTATTGAGGATGCTTCACATATAGCTCATTATGGTGATGTTGCAAGTTTCCACCATGATTAGGCATGGCTTAGGCTAGCGGCCCAGGCGTTTCTCTAACACAAAATACATAACTCCATGGACTTACAAGATCCCTCTTTATTTCACACCGGTGACATCCATAGACAAAAGAGCATGGTATCAACTGTGTACAAAGTACAAGTGCAATGTTGAAAACGTTCCCCATGACAGCATGGTTCTACTAATTCCAATGTATAAGTGCAAGCATATACAACATAGATGACACAGTGGTTCAAGTTTATTAGGGGCAAAGAATATAAAGTGTGCCATCAAGTTCGTGAGAGCTTTAATCACTAAGTTTTCACATAACAAAATACTTTTTAATTAGAATATAGATAAAAACAAGAATATACTTGGAATGATGTAACACACCATGCATAGGAATTTATAGTGGACACTTTGGAATAACTTGGTTTCTTGGGAGTTGGAAGCATGAGTAGAGCTTACTCATACAAGTGGAGGCTAGCAAAAGACTGGGAGCAACCAACTAAGAGAGCAATAATGGCCATAATCATGCAGAGCAACAAAATATTACTAATCAAAGCATAGAGTGGTACTACAAGTCAAGGACTAAATAATCATAGAGGATATGGTGACTTGTTCATAGTCATAACATGGTGTGAGCATGTGCCAAGTCAACCCAAACAAAGCATCAAAGGAGAATACCGCAATACTATGCTTTTGTATGCTAAAACAACGCATGATTCCTTCAAGGCACATTAAGCAATCATAATTGTTTGGAACAAGTCATGCTACAACAATTATTACTAAGCATAAGGTCAAAACAAGATCTACCATGACATGATAAAGTCTAATCCACAGTCAAAACAAGCTCCCTTCTGTACCACTATAAGCATGAAACTTTCTACTCTTTTCCAACACCAAACAACTTATTTGAAACAACTCACAAAGATAATAATCAATAAAGATCAGTAAGCTTGTCTCACAAATCCACAAATAAGAACTAAAATTTCTAAGCTGAAAGCACAAGAAAACTAAGGTTGAAAGCAGTGCTAGCAAAAGTGAACACTCACAAAATAATAAGAGTGAAAACTAGAGTATTCTAGGCAATGGAAACAGAGTGTGTCTCTCTCCAAAAGAAGTGTGATGTAACCAACCAACTTACTCAAGCAAACTAAGCAAACGAAAACCAAAAACGAAAACTAAGACACTCCAAGACCAACACAACAATGCATGAAGCAATAAAAACTTAATATTTTTGAGATTCATAAAACCATGTTTTGCTCTCTCATAATAACTTTCAGTAGCAACATGAACAAAATTAACAATATAACTATCGCATAAAACATTCTTATCATGAGCCACATGCATAAAATGATTATTACTCTCCACATAAGAATAGCCATTCTTATTAATTGTAGTGGGAGAAAATTCAACAAAATAGCTATCTTCCCAAGTGTGTTCATTTGGAAACATATCATCATTGGAAGGAACATGGATAGCACTAATAGCACAACAATTATTAATATTATCATTTTCAGAATTGGTGCCAAAGAGATTTTCAATATCAAAAGTAGTGTGCTTTTCCCAATCATGATCAATAATATAGGTAACAGGCATAGGAACATCATCTAGTTCAGACTCATCAGCAAAAACTATGATAGGAGCAACATGCTTAGGGGAAGATACCGTTTCCTCTCTCCCTCCTCTTCTTCTCCTCCTCTTTAGGAGGGAGATGCTTGAAAGGAAGCTTCTCCACATACCCCGGTTTATTGTTAGAGACAATAGAAGAAACTTTGGAGGATTCCTCCTTTTCATTAATAAGAACAAAACTCATATCAGTCTTGTCATATTTTGGTAAAATATCATTTTTTATAAGATTTTGTATATAAGTATTCGTGTGGCAATTATCAACACAATAAAGATGACACCCATGCATGACGCAATTCATACCAAAAGCACTCATGTCTACCAAAGAAGTTTTTCTTGATTACTAGCGATCGCGTTATCACAATACAAGCTTGCAGTACTCATTGGATTAGAAAGGTCATTAGTATGGCCTGAGCATTGAAAATTGAAATGACCCACTTCATAGCAGAGTTCACAAATAAAAGGATAGAGGGCACAAATGTTTTTACCAAGATCATTTAGAGCCTTATACCACGTTCTGGTTTTTTCATTCCAGTGTGTGATACAATATTCTTATTCTATTTGATTCTTCTCATAAGGTCTATGCATACCACAAAAATTAACATTCTTATAAGAAATAGTACTTTCAGAAGTTTGAGCATGTTTATTGCAATCATTAATAACATTTTCATTTTCCATGCAAGTGTCTTTAAAAGGTTCATGATACATGTCCCACTTTTCTTTAGGAGCATTAATATGGGAAGCAAAGGCTCTATAATACTCCCTCCGTTTCAAAATATAAGATGTTTTAGGTTTATGAAGAAAATGTATCTAGACTTCTTTTAGCATGTAGATTCACTCCAAATCTGAGTGAACCTACATACTAAAAGTAGTCTAGATACATTTACTTCACAAAGCTAAAACATCTTATATTTTGAAATGGAGGGAGTATTTGACAAGAATTTGAGGATCAATACCATATCTAGCACTAAGCTCTTGAAAATTAGCAGTTTCAACAAAAGACTTAATGCAATCATACTCATAGTTTATACCTGGTTTTTTACCTTTGTCCCCAACCTTCGGAATTTCTTTGAATTGTTTCAAGAAGATCCCACTTAGCCTTGACCTCCTTACTTGTGAAGGATCCCTCTAAACAGGTATCCAGATAGTCCTTGTAATGTCCTGAAAGCCTTGTATAAAAATTATTGATAACAACATTACTGGGGAGCTCATGAATGGAACATTTGAGCATTAGTGACTTCAATCTCCCCCAAGCTTGGGCAATACTTTCTCCCTCATGAGGATGAAAATTAATTAATATAATTCCTATCTTTATGAATTTCATGAGGAGGATAAAATTTAGAATAAATGAGAGATTCAAGTTCCTTCCGCTCCAAATGATGAGGATCATCTAGTAGCTCATACCACTCCCTTGCTTTGTCCCTAAGTGAGAAAGGGAATAGCTTCCTCTTAACTTGGTCCATTGAAATACCTGCACACTTGAAAAACTCGCATAATTCATGTATAAAGAGTGAATGATCACTAGGATGGAAAGTTCCATCTCCAAAATAGCAGTTATTCATAACACGTTCAATAATTTCAATAGGTATTTTAAAAGGGACACTTTCAGTATGTGGATTTAAAATATCACAAGTATCATTAGAATTACCACATGGGAGATAAAGTATCACCAGAGCAAATTTTCTTCCCTAAAGCTGGGGAACTAAAAAGATCTTTCTCCTAAAAACTAGCTTCCCCAAGCTTAGATGTTTCCATACCATTAGTAACAATGGTGTTCAAAAAATTCATACTAATAACATTGCTACTAGCATGCAAAGAAAGTTCCATAGGTTTTTTAATTTTATTTTCAAACCACTCAAATTCTAACTTAGGAAAAATACTAAAAAGCTCTCTAATTTTTTTGTTGTTTTCCATTAAGCCTAACTGGTGAAAACAAGAAACAAAAATACAAAACTGCAGAATCTAAAGAAAATAACTTCGAGCACTCACATTGCAGGATGTGAGTACCTTTTACCTTACCTCCCCGGCAACGGCGCCAGAAAATAGCTTGATGTCTACGCACTTATATTCTTGTAGACAGTTGTTGGGCCTCCAAGTGCAGAGGTTTGTAGAACAACAGCAAGTTTTCCTTAAGTGGATTACCCAAGGTTTATCGAATTCAGGGAGGAAGTGGTCAAAGGTATTCCCTCGCAAGAAATCCTGCAATCAAGATACAAGAAGTCTCTTGTATCCCCAACACACCCAATATAGTTGTCAGGTGTATAGGTGCACTAGTTCGGCGAAGAGATAGTGAAATACAAGTGGTAACGGTGCCAGAAAATAGCTTGACGGTGAGGTAAAGACTAAAGCAAGCAAACATGCAACAGATCTAGATGCAAATGGTGTTTCAATATTTAGAAACAAGGCCTAGGGATCATACTTTCACTAGTGAACACTCTCTCATATAAATATCCTCTCTTCATGATACTACTCTTAACTACTCTCCGGTTGGACACTTTAATCATCGGTAGGGTTTTCCCAATCTAGATAACCCCACACTATCACCTTGAGCGCTAGATGGTTCCAACAAACACCACAATTTCATAGAGACAACCAACTCAAAATATAACTCATGACAAATATATATGTAATCTAGCCTAAGTGCCACCACGGCGTGCATGTTGTCACTTTCACACACGTGGGGAAAAGCATAGATCTATTAAAGAACGATGAGTATTTATGTATACTCTAGCCTAAGTGCCACCATGGCGTGCATGCTGTCACTTTCACACACATGGGGAGAGCAGAGATCTATTAAAGAACTTGAGTAGCAAGGTAGATCTACTTGATTACAAATCTCATGGTCACAATATGACCATGCATAGAGAGAGATGAACACATATCTACCGGTAGAGCCCTTAGCCTTGAGGAAGAACTACTCCCTCCTCATCATGGGAATAAGCAATGGTGATGGAGATGGTGATGGAGATGGCTCCGGGGGCACTTCCCCGTCCCGGCAGGGTGCCAGAACAGAGACTTTATGTCCCCCGAATCTCCCTTTCGGTGTCGGAGACGCTACGGAGGTTTTTCTAGAAGTATGATGGATGATTTAGGGTTTTCTCCCCGTGGGCTTCTTATCGGCGAAGGAGGCAAGGTCAATGGAGGGCCCCCTGTAGGCGCCACCAGGGCTTGCCCACTCTTGGGAGGTGCGGCCACCCTGGTGTCCTACTCCGTCTCTGCTTCGTGGTTCTGTGTTGGTCCGGAAAAAATAATGACTTTGGCTTTTGTCCCGTCCAATTCCGAGAATATTGATTTTCTGCCTTTCTGGAACCCAAAACAGAAGAAAACATGCAACTGGCACTGTGGCATCTTGTTAATAGGTTAGTACCAGAAAACATATAAAAACACCTCAAAGTGAAGACAAAACAAAGCAAAGTAGATACTAAACAAGCACGGAGCATCAAAAATTATAGGTATGTTTCCGAAGTATCAGCCCACACAAGATAAGGAGTCCAGGAAGCATCTGATGGACAGAAGCTTGACTTAACGATCAAGAAAAAAGTTACGAACTGACATAGTTCCCGTGTTGTAATAATAACTTGTAATACATCCGTATACGGCTCTCAGACCTAGACTATCATATAAAGGCTAGGAGGAGGTGACAGAAGAGGCACCTTGGTTTTCTAGCAATCAGCAATCCACCATAAGCTAGATCGCAACTAGCGAATTAGCGATTGTAATCATCCTTTCCACCATAATCAGACTACATCGACTCCCTTGTTTGTCTGATCAGTCAACGAGATTACCAGCACTCTCTTTTCCATGAAACCCCAAGTCCATAACCATGGGCATTGCCGAGATTACCCCTCGTCACTCTGGGTGAGGGTTACCCCGGTCAGGAGTAATCCCTTGGTTTCTTGGTCTTTGGATGACTCTGTCGAGCACACAGGGAGACCTATTCTTCCGGGGGCACCGCGCTTTCACAGGACGCATCCCACTAGTCTTGTTTGTTCGAGGGAGAGAGGGGGACCATCGGCTTCCTGCGGCAGGTGCCCGTATTTATATTGGATCCTTGTGATAATACCAGCTTGGACGGAGTGCCCCTTCTGGTTCTACCGATGAAGCAGCTTGCTGGGGTAGCTCATCGTTCTCGGGGATAGAGCCCCTAGTTAGGCATCTCTTAGGTAGGTGATGCCGCAACCGCGAGGTAACTTCTACTAATGCTTGTTGTTCGTGGAGGTTGAGTGTTGAAGGGGAATGTCGTTCAACGGGTTCTCGGCTCGAAAGAGGCGATGGGCTAGGAGGAGGCACCTTTAGGCATCCCAATCTTCTTCTCCTGGCCCTCGGGGCCGAGAGAGAGAAAGCTGGGCTCAGGTTTTAACCTCAGGCCATGGGAAATGACTTAAAAGGCATCTTCCTTCCAAACCATTATAACTGATGCACCGGCAGGAGACGGTTCTTCCTTTCGGCTTCTATATTGGGGGTGGGTAGCTTCACATTTTTGGAGGCGAATTGCTCTTTCTAAGGACAAAGCTTCCTTGCAACGAGCCCTTGCATGGATAGGGAGAGGCACTTTCAGGTATCTAGGGGCGTTCCTGGGCTCCCGGGGGAGTCCATAGGGTATCCCCCCAGGTCAGCACAAGGCATGGGCCATCGGAGATGCCCCACGGGGCATCTTTTAGGGTCTTCAGGCAAGGGCGTTCGATGGGCTCGTAGGGGGCGGCGGGGCCTCGGGTGCCACTCGAGGGCACCTCTAGAGCTCAGTCGCGTATCAGGAGGGGGAATAGCATCTTTTTATATGACTATCCCCCAGTAACTTGAAATTGTTGTATCGAGGCAGCAGGCGACGAGATGGGGCATCTTGGGCATCTGAGTAGGTTATGCCAATTCATGGTTGGGAGGCGCTTCTCGGCTCGGGGTTTAAACCGGGGCCCTTAACGATGGTCGGGGCCATATCCCTCATGCCTCGAGCCAAAGGGCACGTGCCCCGGTGGTAGTTGTAGAAGATCGGCGCAGGGGCTTCCATCTTGCCGACTTGGACGTTGGTGCTCATAGATTTCTTATTTCTTGACAGGGTTCTATCACACCTGCCCCACTATAACGGGGTGGTGGAACCACAACCACAGGAACCAGAAAGGGGGCACCGTCAGGCATCCATCGTGGCTTCCCATGCCCAAGCCTGGCTAGCGTTAATGGCTCAGAGTGACCTCCGGGGCCATGGGCGATGACATGTCATCTCCCTTCGCGGTTTCTTCCTAGGTAGGGCGGAAATAGGCGTCAGCGGATCTCTGGGGGCGTTTGCCCTGCCCGACGCATTTCGGGTAGGTGCCTCTAGCCCGACGTACTACCGGGACCGCCAGCGATGGCTCTCGAGTCATCTCATTTTTGAACCCGGCTGGACATATTCCTTGGCATGGCCTGTCCCATGAGAATAGAGAGGACGTCTATGCCGGAGCTTATCAGGGGGAGGGCGCTGCAGCATGCCCGTGGTTACGGGACCTAAGGCGGCTCCCCTCCTCGATATTGGTGCGGGCATCTACGGCAGCTAAGATCTCTAGGATGGAGTCGAATACGTGAGTGATCATGCGCCTTCTCATTAGGGGGCTCTACAACCCCCGAAAGAAGGCAAGCTCCACCTGTTCAGTGGATTCCTAGGGGAGGGCAACGAGTATTCAGGTGAATCGCTGGGTAAATTTACTCAACGGTTCGCCCACCCCTATCGTACCCATAGGAGATCGAGGTAGTTGACGTCGTGCCGCTCCCTTCTTTGCCTGGCTGCACCTGGTGGTGGGGGTCTCGAGGGGGCAGCGGAGTTCCTTCTGAACGATTTTCCCTCGAGGCCCGGTCCATGGAGGGGTCCGACCGCTAGCGGGCGAAGAGGTTGGCAATTCTGTGGAGTCGTCCTCTGGTTCTTCGGTCGAACTGAGGAGTAGAAATATCACCCATTCTCTGGGCTGCAAGAGGCCAGGCATGGGAGTCGTGTCAGCGAGTTCGCTTTGGGAGCGCCCCCTACCTGGCACGCCAGATGTCGTGTCTTGATTTCGACACCGGTGGTGTGAATCCCCTTTGTTGTTCCGCTGGTGGTGCAACATCCGGCGAGCTCAGTTGGCGAGCTAGACAAACATATTCACAAAGAGAGACACATGTTTTTTACCTAGGTTTATGTCCATAGTGAGCGGATCCCTACGTCCTGCAACTAGCTACTATCTAATTATCACAATGTTACACTTGATTCCTTCCACGGGAAGGTTCTCTAGTTTGACTCCTCCTCCCTCTACATCCGACCTAGGCCTTCTTTTATATAGACAAGGGGACACCACAGGGGTCAGATCACACGAGGCGGTGCGAGCTTAGCCACGTGGCAGGCCACAGCCTACAACGTGGTCGGGCAATCTTTCCTTGGTACCGCATGTCGCCCGATGCTTGCCTAGTACATAATGGCGTTGGGATGCGTCATATCGGTCAGTTCCTTGTCCCTCGGTGGCCATCTGGGATCGATCCGCCGCTGGGGGCATGGCGGGGCCCCGAGATGAGTTTTTCCCGAGCCCCAATTACCGGTCAGAGAGAAGCGAAAGGGGCGATGCAGTAGCAAGATTTGCGGCGGCTGCTCCGCCACACCACCCCTCCCCTTCATCGACCCCCTCTATCCCCTTCGTTCTCTGCTCCAGATTGAGCGGGAGGTGGAGGGGCAGCAACAACTAGAGGGTGAGAATCAACGACGGTGCAGTGGTGGCACGAGTTCGCAGCATGGCGTTCTCGCGGGTGGGCCATGCCTGCTGGGGAAATCGGGTGTGGCGATTTTTAGGGAGGAGTCCATATGTGGCGTGCGCGAGGTGAAGCTAAGTACATGTTTTAATCTTCTGTCTCTGCCGATACCGTGACAACCTTTTAGGATGGATGGAGTACTAAATTTCTCATATTTCTAATAAAACTATTTATTCAGAGAAATTTCACCTTTTCATACGAAGTGCTAAGGGAAGCCACAATGTTGTCGTTGTTGAAGTATAATCCAAATTCAATTAAGGTGGCTAACTTCTGACGAGCGGAGTGAGACCCGTAACCGGTCGTCATCCCCTCCCTCCTCCCCGCGGTATGGATCATTGAAGAGTTAGGTTTCCACCGCTATATAAACTTCTTATAAGTCGCCGACTGGGATAAGTTGTATCTGTGAAAATCCTAACATTTATAAATACTTTCCGATATAATGAAGTTTCGCTGGCTGGCGCTCATGATTTTTTACGCTCTGATTTTTTTATTCTTCGTTATTTATTTGTCGCGATTATAACAACAATAGCAAATTTCTCGTAAAGTAGTATTTGACTATGAGTGTTGAATATGGCAAGAGCTCCTCGATGTAGCGGATTTCCAACATTTGGACTTTTAGTTTCACCAAGAAATTAAATCGTGTGTTCTCTTTTTTTAGAAACGCAGTACAAACGCAAACGCTCACAATGCGTAATACAATCACCCCTATGAACACACGCACACACACCCTACCCCTATGAGCACCTCCGAGATCTGAGCCGACGGGTCTTGAGATTGACGAAGTCACCGCAGGTGCCTCGCTATCGACGGGAATGTCGCCTCCCAATGAAAGAATATTCCGCCTCTATGACACCAAAGCGTCAAACCTGGGGCTTGAACTCTGGTGGACTAGGGTACCGCTGCCTTACTAACCACGGGTTGGTTCTCGAAATCGTGTGTTCTCTCTCCTCTCTTCATGCGTATGAATGCATTTCACTGCTAGTAGTTGACAAAAAAGAAATTGATCTATTGTTTGTCACAATTTGGCATCAAAGTAAGAGATGTGATGCAGCACAAGGGTTGTGGAGGAACAACTCCACCTTACTGCTATAATAAATATAGCACAAATGTTGAAGGAACCACTCCAACGTGCTGGGCTAGATATCGCTCTAGAGGCGTGGGCTAGATATCGCTCTAGGGGCGGGGGCTGTCAAGAGTTTAGTCCAAAAACTCTCAACATACTAGATCTAATCCAAGATCTAAAACAAGAACACAAGGTTCTATTTATTTGACAGGTAGTGGATACATAGTCCGAGTTCCATAGATAGAGGTGAGGACCTCTATTTATAGGCCTCATGAGCCTCCACTTCTTAGTTCTACTTATAGCTAGAAGGCTCTAGAGAATACTACTTAAAACTAGGAAGTAAACACAAACAACATGGTTACAACTCACACTACAACACTCCATAAACTACTACAACACATATGACTAAAGGACCAAATTACCTAGAATATAGTAGAAGCGTGTAGAAACTAGTACTGGATTTTATTACTATTTTATTCCCACTACTGTCCCTCATCATCCTCTCCTGGTTGTTTGAAACTCGACCTCGAGTTATCTTTATAGAGTGCTTGTTATGGATGATGAAGAGCTAAGTCTGCCACATTGAATGTGTTGGATCCTCACGCAGCGCTCGGCTCTGTTGTTCTGCAGCATCCATTCTCTTTTCCAATCCTTTCATTGTTGGCTGCAGCTTCGTCTCCAATAGAACACCAAGAACTGGAATGGATCAACAAGGCTCTGATACCACCTGAAGCAGCACAAGGGTTGTGGAGGAACAACTCCACCTTGCTGCTATAATAAAGACAGCACAAATGTTGAAGGAACCACTCCAACGTGCTGGGCTAGATATCGCTCTAGAGGCGTGGGCTAGATATCGCTCTAGGGGCGGGGGCTGTCAAGAGTTTAATCCAAAAACTCTCAACATACTAGATCTAATCCAAGATCTAAAACAAGAACACAAGGTTCTATTTATTTGATAGGTAGTGGGTACATAGTCCGATTCCATAGCTAGAGGTGAGGACGCCTATTTATAGGCCTCATGAGCCTTCACCTCTTAGTTCTACTTATAGCTAGAAGGCTCTAGAGAATACTACTTAAAATAAAGACAGCACAAATGTTGAAGGAACCACTCCAACGTGCTGGGCTAGATATCGCTCTAGAGGCGTGGGCTAGATATCGCTCTAGGGGCGGGGGCTGTCAAGAGTTTAATCCAAAAACTCTCAACATACTAGATCTAATCCAAGATCTAAAACAAGAACACAAGGTTCTATTTATTTGATAGGTAGTGGGTACATAGTCCGATTTCATAGCTAGAGGTGAGGACGCCTATTTATAGGCCTCATGAGTCTTCACCTCTTAGTTCTACTTATAGCTAGAAGGCTCTAGAGAATACTACTTAAAACTAGGAAACAAACACAAACAACATGGTTACAACTCACAGTAGAACACTCCAGAAACTACTACAACACATATGACTAAAGGACCAAAGTACCTAGAATATAGTAGAAGTGTGTAGAAACTAGTACTGGATTTTATTTCTGCTTTATTCTCACTACTGTCCCTCATCATCCTCCCCTGGTTATTTAGAACTCGACCTCGAGTTATCTTCATAGAGTGCTTGATATGGATGTTGAAGAGCTATAAGTCTGCCACATTGAATGTGTTGGATCTTCACACAACGCTTGGCTCTGTTGTTCTGCAGCATCCATTCTCTTTTCCAATCCTTCCATTGTTGGCTGCAACTTTGTCTTCAATAGAACACCAAGATGCTCCGGTTCCCTCTTTGGTCTAACGAACTACCCTCGCAAATGTAGAAAATTACTATTCTCTTTGATTCATATTAATTATCATTAAAATGAATGTATCTAGACTATACCTAAATACATCTATTTCAGTAACAATTAACATGGATTAGAATACTCCAGGCTTACATTTTGGAACAGAGGTGGTATTTTTTATTTCAAATTATAAAGTTTTGGTAGAACAAAATAGCCCACCAAAACGTCTTATGATTTGAAATGCAAATAGTAGTTCTTTTAGCCTACCAAAACGTTTATAATTGAAAATGAATCGTAGTAGTTTCAAAATCCAAAAATCTAATTTAAAACTATACTTTTTTTTGAGAGAAATTTAAAACTATACTTGGCTACACTACTTGTGTCTGCCCTAATATTTCCTGGTAGGAGTACAAAATCTGTACGATACGAAGATTCCACTCACTCCCCCTCACTCACTGACTGGAGCTTCTGCCACCCAGCTCTCGCCTCCCCATTCCCAACAGCCTCCGCCTCCATGGATCCCCGCGGCGCCGACCTCCCGTGCATCGTCCAAGCCCTAACCTCGCCCTCCATGGACACAAACGAAGCCACCGAGCGGCCCTGCATCGTCCAAGCCCTAGCGGCGTCCCCGTCCAAACCCCAAGCGTCCCTCCCGGCCGCCGCCAGAGACCACCCGACGCCGCCCGCCCCCAACTCCTCCAGGGCCAGGGCCACGAGCCCCCGCCGCACGCGCTCCGGCGGCGCCCCCGAGTGGACCGCCGCCGAGACCCTCGCGCTCGTCGCCACGGTCGCCGCCGTCGACGACGACGGCTGGGCCCGCTCCGTCTCCGCGTTCCAGAAGTGGGCCATCGTCGCCGACAACCTCGCCTCCTCCGGGCCCTATTCGAGGCGCAGGGGCAGGGCGGCCGGAGAGTGCAAGCGGAGGTGGGAGGCGCTCCTGGGTGAGTACGGGGCGGTGCGGCGCGCCGGGGGCATGTACTGGGGGATGGGCGCCGCGGCCAGGCGGAAGGCCGGGCTCCCCGAGGAGTTCGACGCCGAGGTGTACGGCATCATGGACGCGCTGATCCAGGTCGAGGAGGCGTTCCTTGCGGGTGCAGGAGGAGTAGGGGGTGGGGTGGGCTTGGTCGGTGCCGGTGCTGCTGAGCCATCTCAGGTGGCAAAAGAAGAGAATGCTGATGCTAGAGTCGGGGAAGAGGAGGAGGAGGAGGAAGTGGACGGTGACGACAGTGAGGAGGAGATGCCACCTCAGGTGGACGGTGGAAATGCGAATGCTCCTGGTGATTTGGGTACAATTCTTCTCCCATTTTCCTCCCCGTGTTCACGCCCCTGACTGATTCGCCTATGGGTAGGAATCGGTTAGTTATTTCAGTTTGGAAATCTTGTGCTTTGTTTATGATATACGTTGGGGTCTTGGGGATACTTCAGGAATTAGTAGTAAAGCTTGCAGCTTATGTCATATATTAGACGCCTATGCAGAGTCTGCAAAATGCAATCATGCAGCACTGCAACGATACAATGTGGAAAACAGATTCCGGCAAAGAGATGATATGCTACGGAATCAAGCTACTGAATTAGGATGATTTGGCCAACGGAGCACTTTGCATGCCAACATGGTTTTATCCTGGGTTGTGTTATGGAATGGGCACAGACATAGTTTATTGAGCATGCTTCTCATGTTATTAGTTCCTGTGGAGGCTTATATTGTCCTTTCAGATTTTCTTGCGATAAAACAGTATTATGTGTCCTGTCCAGTTAGAATACATTGCTTTTCTTGTTCACGTGTTATGTCCACTCCAGTAGCTATTGTCAATACTTGGCTGGGAGCCTGGAACCACTGATCCTGGATGACGATAATCAAAGATCTTCAGATACAATTTCTTAATTCATTTTGATGCATTCTAGGTTTTCGTTTATTAGGACCTGAAGATATTCACACTTTTTATATCATAAAGAAATGAGCCTTTCTTGTCATTTTGCTGTCTCTATAATTGTTGAACGAATTACTGAATGTACAACTGTCAAGCACTTCTCCTAATAATCTCATCATTCTCTTGGTGTATGGTGTTACTTTAATGCCACAATGAGGTGTTCCTTAACTGAATATGGCTTTGATAGAAGTTCTGCCGCAGCAATTCAATTTTGTAGTGGTAAACCTGAATTTGGTCACTGGCTCTACCTTCTCTATGCTATAATTGTTTCCTTTAATTCCAAAATATTAACATAAACATTGAATCTAAATCTGTCATGTAGAAGTATTATCTCATATCAAATATGTTCTCTTCTTGTTTAGGTTAGTAGAAATTTATGATGACACAGTATATACCAAGAGTAATAGAGTTTCTCATAGTATTGAAATATGGTTGGTTGAACTGTTGAAGCCCATTTGCTACAAACACTGCCTTATTTTACTCCACATTGACATCTCTGGTATAGATGGTTTGCTTGAATACCATCGTTTGTGTTTGTTGAATACTTGAATGTACAAACAGATCCTTTGAGCACATGGAACAATGATGGCACGTGTTTACATACTGAAATCTCTTTCTGTACCATTTCCTTCTATCTAGTGTTAGTATTTTGTTAGCATCATTTTTGCTGCTAACTTATATGTTCTATTTCTCCAGAAGATGCCAGAGTGGAAACACACAACGACCCCAAGAAGAGCCAAAACGACGCATGGGAACTGGCCAACAAGTTAAATGAGAACGCACAGCATATCCATGCGCTACTGAAGGGAGAGGCAGATGAAGATAATAGCCTGAACCATGTTCCTGGCGATGCTATCTCACCGGATGCAATAGAGGCCACCCGCCAGAAAGCCGACGAGCTGATCAAATCGCTGGGTGGGCTGGTGAGCTACCTGAACCAATTCACCGATCTGATCAAGGAAAACGGGATCGAAGATGTCGTTGGTGTGAACTGATTGGTGCTAGGCGGGTATTCTTAGAACCTTGAAGGGTTGAATCATGTAGCAAATCCTCCATCTCTGTCCCTCCCGATCTCAGTCTATCTCTGTAAATATGAGGGCTCTGTAAGATGTTTCTAATTGAATGATGTAGGTTTGTGTTAGACACTCTGACACTGTATGTGCCACTATTCCTCATGGTCTCGCTACCTTGATGTTTATGGAACCGTTGGCTGGATCAGTGGAGGTGGAGTATCTGCTGTTCTGTGTGATTTCTCATAGCTTGAGCCGACTCCCAAGGATACACGTACTACCAGGTGAGGTAGTGAAATCAGGCTGCATTTGTTCATTTATTTTTGAGTAGTGATCTGCTTCGTTGTAAGAAGATGATTCTTTGTTTTCTTTCTTCGAGACTAGTAAAGTGCACGTGCAACGCACGTCTGTATAATATAATTAAAAATTAAATCTTTATTTTCTTTTAGTGAGTTTTTATCAGGATACCTAAATAGGTCCTTTGCCTAACTAAAAATGTGAGTGTGAGTTCTCACGATCACGATCCACCCACATATTTTCACATAAAATTCCATACATGTATTATAATTTTGAACACTAAATGAATTGGAAAACGTGGCTTACTCCAATAAAGCGACACGTTCGATCATGCCGATTTCGAGATGAACACGACTTCTAATGATGAGTTCAATGTTTCGGAACTTTTTAGACCACAATCGTATATTCTATGTAATCTATGTTGCGTTCGTCATCGCCAAGTCTCAAATTTTTATACCATCGTCATTCAGTTCAGAGTTAACTAAAATAACAACTATTTTTCTTCTAAAACGTGTTATATGACCCTCTGGAGAAGAAATCAATAGATAGGCTTCACATAATGGTTAAACATGAAATATCGTTATGACAAAGAGACAAATATATCCACTAAGGAGTGTCGGATAAAATATTCTCCGTAAGGTCTATGAAATTTAGCATCCACGGACCGCAACAAAGGATAACATATACCGTATGATATGAAATTTTGGTGATACAAAGTTTATTATATTCAACACAAGAAATTATCAAAAATATGTGCTTATATGGAAAACCTTCAGTTTTCTGCACTCTACTCTACACTCTTCAATAAAAATAACAGTCGAATTGGACAACGTTTTGTCAGAACAAAATGAACAACGCGCCGCACTCTACTCTCAGTTCTCCACTCTCTCTCTCTCTCTCTCTCTCTCGTCAAGCGCCCCCTGCCTGTATCCCTGCCGGACACCGGTCCCCATTCGCCGCACCTACCTATCCACCGCCCCTGTCTATCTCCCGCCGTTCCCCTTTGGCCGTCCCCAGCTCCCTCACTCGACCTCGTCAGGCCGCCCCTCCCCTTCGTCCCCACCGTCGGCGCGAGGTGACTCCCGTGTCCATCTCCGACCCTCCTTATCGAATCGGTCAGTCGGTGAAGAGCCCAGAGCAGGGCTTCGACGGAGGAGGACACGGAGGCACGGGCCTTTGTCTCCACTGGATTGACGGATGCGTCCACCACGCGTTGGAGGGCTCCACAGTGTCGGTCTCCTTGTCATGCAGTACAAGCCGATGGATTGGATCAATCGCCAAGGGACACCGGCGATGAGGCTCTGCTCTGGCGGGCTTGTCGCGTCGCGTGCGTTCTGGTCATCAGATTCGTGTGCAGGTAAGGAATTCCTCTCTTAAAAAAAACTGAATCCTACCATGGGTGTGGACAATCATCGCTCCAAAGTAGATCTCATGGGTGTGGTGTTCTTGTTAAATTTTATAACAATAGCCACTGCATATATGCTTTGCTTTCAATACTGGATACTTATGTTCAGTAAAAATACTGGATACCTTGGTGTTAGCACTATTACTATGGCACGGACATGTTGTAGTACCTCTTTTTCTTACTGTGTTCCATTTGGTCAGAGATGCTTGACATTAAAACTGAAAGGTTTTATTACTGATCGTGGTATTCTTGTTGAGAAATATGTAGAAGAATAATATTAGCACCATTTGGATTCAGGTTTCATGTTTTGAAGTAATTTTTGGACATACCAGCCGACAACAATTGGCTTGTCTCTCCCAGGTCAGCCACATTTGGACAGAGAGCGGCAACCTTCTTTTGTTGGCGTGATATTCACAACTTCTCTAGGTAAGCTGTTTTCTTCCCACCCGATGGTCGTGCATACCAACTTTGACCAGTTTTTCCTTTACGATTTTCTTGCAATGGTTTATCAACAACGGTTGTGTTTACATCTTCACTTGTATTATCACCTGCACACAAAAAGATGACAGCAATGCTAGATTTGAGCATTTGAGGGGCAATACGGAGTTTAGAACTAAAATACGAAACTGTAACCTGATATAGGTTTTGTTAGTATGTTCGTTACATCTTTGAAAGGGGTAGGACCCACAGGCACCAGCAAAGAAGATGGTGGTTCAACAGTCAGAGTTGCCGCAATTTTCATTTGCTGTCGGATATGCGCTGCTTATTCAGGTATTCAACTTTCTTCTCATTAGACAATCGGACATACCATCCTGCTTTATTATTGGTGGAGCCTGAAGCCAAGTAGTTTGGTTGATGTGGTATCTGCAAGGCAGTTGGTGACCTATTTAGTGATCTATTTCATTGTTTGCCATGTCCAGTGTTACTGCAGGTATAGAAAGGATGGTAACATAGATATTAGATTGTCGATTCCAACTTTATGTTAAATAGGCTATATTAGAACTCCCATTATTTCTAAAATCTGCTGCATGTGCTACAATAAAATTATTGCCATGCAAAAGTATATTCCTGGACTGCGTATATTGCACTACAGAGAACATAAAATTGTCTACAAATGATGACATGTGTTCTTGTTAAAATTTTCTAATCGATGACTAATTCTATTACATCTTCTTTGAAGCCACTGCTTTTTTCTTGTACTATAATTTCCAAAGTTACTAAATATTACACTGTACTAAAATTTGATTTGTACATAATTTGTTTTCAAGAAACTCAGTTTTGTTGTATTAAAGTGTACATTGCTGCTGAAAGGAGGATCTCAAGAGAGCAAACATAAAAAGTAGAAAGTAGCTAGAAAGGAGAAGTTATCCCGCTAGCATATATACAGAAAACTACCACCGATTATGATTATGGTATATGTAACATCTGTTCTATCTATTTTATTTATCTTACATTATAAAGTTATTATCGATTATGATTATGGTACAGGTAACATCGTTCAATCTAATTCAGCATCATGTATAACAGAACATGAACTGAAAAACAACACTGAAGTATGAACACTCTCTTTCCAGCATGCTGACCACCAACTATCTCCGTGTCGATTGCATTATCCTGGAAGACTCTGATCATAAGTAGATGCGACGAATGGAAGGTACGAACCTAGTATAGTCAATGCATAAATATAACAATATATGCATCCACAGGTGTGTCTCCATGTGACGCAGTTCTGGATATGTTTACTGGTCTCATCCGTCCTCCTATACATTGCATCTGGAACCTATCATTTTTGTGTAGCCAATCAGATTCGTCTTCCTCAGTTGTAGTTTCATTTGGTTGCTTGCATCCCAAAAAATGCTTCATATGTAGGCCCATCTATTATTATCTGAGTAACATGCAGTATTAGTTGACCATTACATTAGTTGTGAGTGTTAGTGGTGTCTTGGAATGTGGTATTTTCCCCATTGGAGCATCAGACGATGTAGCATCATGAGCTTCGGTTAACATTAAACCACTGATCGAATAATTAAATTATGCCATTAGCGCCCTGAAAATATAAGAAGCATGAAGAAGAAGGTCATCCTTACTATGGGGCATGATCAAGGGTGTATGTGGTACATCTTGCTTATCATTTAGTTGTGTAACGGAAGCCTGTTTATTTTCATGGGCTTGACGACGCCTTTTGAAAATATTATCTTTATTTTGGGCATAATATTCTCGATTCCTCTGCCGCTTGAACTCTATAGGATCTGTTACATACATCAAGTTGGCACATCAGCAACAATACAATTGATTACGTAAAGGAAAATTAGGATGCTCATACTTACCCGAGTGGGTGTTGCTTATATCCTGAAACTGGGAGCGTGAATCACCGTGATTGGGAGATGACATATCGGGCCCTCCTGTGAATATCC
Organism: Avena sativa; assembly: GCA_916181665.1. Taxonomy (NCBI): domain Eukaryota; kingdom Viridiplantae; phylum Streptophyta; class Magnoliopsida; order Poales; family Poaceae; genus Avena; species Avena sativa. The sequence continues at coordinate 98,581,752 of OV702294.1, forward strand.
CCATCATTAAACTAAAATTCATGGATATGTGGAACGTAATATCCTACATATTTCTTGCCTATGTACTGTAAGACAGAAACCCCACAACCATATTTTATTCTCAACAAAAAGTATCTGTACAGAGTAAAGAAGGGGAAGAAAGAGATAACTAACCTAAAAGGAGGGGGAAAATCTGAGCAAAACCTAAACAGAGAGAGCTAGCTATGAAAGAAAAAAAGCCTCTACCTATACAAGTGATGCTACCCCAGCAAGTAGTTTTTTCTTATATTCCAGCTGACCACCAACAAAACCTCACATCTTCCTTGTTCAAATATGTACTGCATTTTGGTTAATAGAGAGAGCAAATAATATTGGTTAATATACATCTTTTGATATGCTAACATTGATGGTATTTTGGTACAGATTGGTCATTGCAATGCTGACGCTTTACTTACACGCAGTGATGTACCCGAGAAAATAGGTAGGGTTAAGCAAGAAACTGAGGCAGAGCTATGCGGTTTAGTTTGTCATTGCAATGGAGATGCCGTGAACTAATGTACCCGAGAGAATATGGAGGATTAACAAAAAATTGATGCAGAACTACACTTTGAAGACCAAACAGAAAATGAAACGCATAAACAAGGTAAGCTTAAAATTTCTGCAGCGAGACTGATAACCGTGGTTGTCATGCACACCCAACACAGATGAAGATTGTCTGATACTTCAAAGTTTATCAGTTTTTCCATAGTATTGTTGTTGTTGTAGCCTGCAAGTAATTCAAAGCTCTGCATCAATCTATGCATCATAATATATAGATGTAATCTTATGACCCATGTTGTGATGATTGAAATTGTGTCGTGGATTACCAGTCTGATGATTGAAATTGTGTCGCTGATTACCCATGTTGTGATGATTCAAAATGTCATCAATCCCCTGTATATAGTTAACTGATCGATGTGTTTTACAGGATGGAGGTGAAGGAGGAATAACCACCCACTCGGTGCAGGGCTACAAGGTTGCCCTGCAGTGAGGCGACGGTGCTGCTGACGGCGTGTGGCGGTGGATCGCGGTTGCTCGCGGTGGCGTCTGCTCGTAGGAGCGTCTGGCAGTGGCTCGTGGTGGCGTCTTCTCGCGGCGGTGTCTGCTCGCGGCACCGTCTGGCGGTGGCACGCGGCGGCGTCTGCTCGCAGCGGCATCTGGTGGTAGCTTGCGGCGGCGTCTGGTGGCGTCTGCCGCTTTGGCGAGGCAAGGATTCCGGTCGTCAGGATTGATGATGATTTAAGGCGATTGCAGACAGTTTCCTTTTTTGGGAGGTTTAGAATTAGACTTCCGTGATTATAGGTTGTGCTTAATTACTAATTATAGGGTGTGCAGACGACGCGGGTGTGGGATTTCCTCTGCCGGTGGAGTGTTCAGCCTATGATAATTGCTAAGTGCACACATGACCTGATTAGATTAATCGTGACCGTTAGATTGAGCCTATTGGGACTAATCGTACGGTGTTGATTGGTACGTGTGAATTGAGTGGGGTACTTGTAAGAAAACTCTTGTTCGCTTCTTTAATAGTAGTAGATAGTAGTAGAGATATTGTTGTTGTTGTAGCCTGCAAGTAATTCAAAGCTCTGCATCAATCTATGCATCATAATATATAGATGTAATCTTACGACCCATGTTGTGATGATTGAAATTGTGTCGTGGATTACCAGTCTGATGATTGAAATTGTGTCGCTGATTACCCATGTTGTGATGATTCAAAATGTCATCAATCCCCTGTATATAGTTAACTGATCGATGTGTTTTACAGGATGGAGGTGAAGGAGGAATAACCACCCACTCGGTGCAGGGCTACAAGGTTGCCCTGCAGTGAGGCGACGGTGCTGCTGACGGCGTGTGGTGGTGGATCGCGGTTGCTCGCGGTGGCGTCTGCTCGTAGGAGCGTCTGGCAGTGGCTCGTGGTGGCGTCTTCTCGCGGCGGTGTCTGCTCGCGGCACCGTCTGGCGGTGGCTCGCGGCGGCATCTGGCGGTGGCTCATGGCGGCGTCTGCTCGCAGCGGCATCTGGTGGTAGCTTGCGGCGGCGTCTGGTGGCGTCTGCCGCTTTGGCGAGGCAAGGATTCCGGTCGTCAGGATTGATGATGATTTAAGGCGATTGCAGTCAGTTTCCTTTTTTGGGAGGTTTAGAATTAGACTTCCGTGTGATTATAGGTTGTGCTTAATTACTAATTATAGGGTGTGCAGACGACGCGGGTGTGGGATTTTCTCTACCGGTGGAGTGTTCAGCCTATGATAATTGCTAAGTGCACACATGACCTGATTAGATTAATCGTGACCGTTAGATTGAGCCTATTGGGACTAATCATACGGTGTTGATTGGTACGTGTGAATTGAGCGGGGTACTTGTAAGAAAACTCTTGTTCGCTTCTTTAATAGTAGTAGAGATATTGTTGTTGTTGTAGCCTGCAAGTAATTCAAAGCTCTGCATCAATCTATGCATCATAATATATAGATGTAATCTTATGACCCATGTTGTGATTACCAGTCTGATGATTGAAATTGTGTCGCTGATTACCCATGTTACCAGTCTGATGATTGAAATTGTGTCGCTGATTACCCATGTTGTGATGATTTAAAATGTCATCAATCCCCTGTATATAGTTAACTGATCGATGTGTTTTACAGGATGGAGGTGAAGGAGGAATAACCACCCACTCGGTGCAGGGCTACAAGGTTGCCCTGCAGTGAGGCGACGGTGCTGCTGACGGCGTGTGGCGGTGGATCGCGGTTGCTCGCGGTGGCGTCTGCTCGTAGGAGCGTCTGGCAGTGGCTCGTGGTGGCGTCTTCTCGCGGCGGTGTCTGCTCGCGGCACCGTCTGGCGGTGGCTCGCGGCGGCATCTGGCGGTGGCTCGCGGCGGCATCTGGCGGTGGCTCACGGCGGCGTCTGCTCGCAGCGGCATCTGGTGGTAGCTTGCGGCGGCGTCTGGTGGCGTCTGCCGCTTTGGCGAGGCAAGGATTCCGGTCGTCAGGATTGATGATGATTTAAGGCGATTGCAGTCAGTTTCCTTTTTTGGGAGGTTTAGAATTAGACTTCCGTGATTATAGGTTGTGCTTAATTACTAATTATAGGGTGTGCAGACGACGCGGGTGTGGGATTTCCTCTGCCGGTGGAGTGTTCAGCCTATGATAATTGCTAAGTGCACACATGACCTGATTAGATTAATCGTGACCGTTAGATTGAGCCTATTGGGACTAATCATACGGTGTTGATTGGTACGTGTGAATTGAGCGGGGTACGTGTAAGAAAACTCTTGTTCGCTTCGATAATAGTAGTACAGATAAGTGGATGATATTATGGCAAACACAAGCCATTTTATTTACTCCATTTAGCTTGCTAAATAGGTTTTTAACCGAGGGAGTAGCAACTAGTATATCTACTTTTTCCGACTGTATCAACTATTCTACTGCATAGGAGTAGTCGTACATACAGCAATACTCATTTATAGTTGGCACGAGTGGTGGACCCAAGAAATTTTGGAGAAGTCGTTCAGATCACTTGTAACCAAGATATACAAGTATACTTTCTAGAAATAGCGCTCAAGATATTTAAAATACTTATATACTACTACCTCTAATCCAAATCAGCTGTAGTAGGTTCACTGAACCTAGACAGCCTAAATCTATGACAATTATTTTATATAGGAGGGAGTACCATCATATTTTATGATACTAAAATAGAATACTGAATACACATGAGTGCTTAGATTAGTTTTGGTTTTGTTTTTCCGCTCGCACTGAGATTTATGGAGTTTGACTTTCCATGGTTGTACTGTCCACTTAATGTTGAATTTTAAATTAACACTAAATCTAACTGCAATATCTGAATTCAGTTCAACTAAGTGTGTCTGCATCGAGGGAAATTAAAATTGTATAACGTACATCATTGTATTCTACTAATTTGCAACACATTGACATGGTTAGTTTGCTCGGTTTAATAGACAAATACTATGTAACGATCAATATCCGCACACATTTGATGACAATGAGTTATAAAAAGCAAAAAACTTAATTATTGTAAATTGAGGCGTTTTCGAGGTTTTAGAGATGTGTTTATAATTTTGAGAATTTTTCAAGTATTTCAAGGGTTAGCAAAACATTTTAATTTTTCTTAAAACCTTTCGGTACTTTGAAACTGCCCACTATAAAACCTAAAAAAATCGCATTGTGGAACAATAAGTTACCTAGCAGGGTGGTAAGTCTTGTACTTTCCTATCCGTGCGAGTTTGTTGTTTTGTCTAATCTATCAAATCTTTGTTGTTGTTCAATTGCGTGGACCCGTGTGAGTAAAAAATACATGCATACACCAAGATCTTCGACTTAGCTCCCACAGGTCATCCACCCGGGGCGGCAGATAACGAAAGGAGACAAAGTCCTAACGAAATCAACACACAATAACCTCAACCTTCTACCCATTCCGTCCATCATATCAGTCGAGTCGAGGAGATTCGGCTACTTTACTAGTGGATTGGATGGAAGACTAGACCTGATCCTTTACACAAATAAAAGATCTGAAGTAGAATTGACAAAGCGAACAATACATATTTGTCACGGAAAGGTGGGAGGGATGTCGGGATCCCGGGCAGCGGGATTCTCCCATCATGATAGACTGAAGGAAAAGTCGCACAGATATATTGGTTCGAATCCAATTCATGATTTCAGTTCAGAAGGATTTCATTCAATCGAAGTTTAGGATGGAGCTATCCTAATAGACAGATGGGATTGGTTGCAACAAAGTGTCTAGCTAGTCGTTAGAGGGAAGACAAGGCTCGTTCCGTGCGACTCCATAGAAGAGTACGCGTGCTAGAAAACACAGCCAGCTTAAAAATGCTAGCTAGTTTTGTAGACTTATTTAGTTTGGTTGCATAGGCTTCCTCTTCGGCGTGCTAGGGCAACACCCCTGCTTGCTTCTTTCTATTTGACGTGGGGCGCGCGAGATTTCCCCCTTGCATGTGTGAGATTCCTCTCGCACGGAATAGGGGCCCCATAGGTTCGAATTCTGTCCCCGCCTCTGCATAACCTTGGCGATTGCATGCGTCAATAACTTTTGTCAAAAATAATTTGAATTTCTCATTTTGTTGACGACTCTAGGTAGGGGTAAAGAAAATGTGTTTTCAGTTCATGAATTTTTATTTAGAACGTTTTTAATGATAGACTTGATCATGGATGGCTCTTTCATATGATGTGAAGGTTTGGCAACACCTTTCAACTCTTCTAAGTAACAATGTATGATCTTTGCGGGATAAAAGTAGGAATCGATGAGTGGATCTGGAATTATTATTTATGGATAACCTCTTCTATCTTGCCGTTCATATAGCCCATAGCCCCATAATGAGTGCCGGCCGTGCTAATGTCCAGATGAGTTTTCGAACTTCCCGGCCCGTCAGTCACCACAAAGTGAGAAGTGGAGTAGCGAACTCGCACACAACATGAGGACTTCCCTAAAAACCAGGAAAGGGGACGACGGCAGCAAGCAGCCACCGCCTCTTCGTCATCGATCGCCATCGCCGCCTCTTCTCTCCCTCTCCCTCTCCCACACCTCCTTCTATCTCCCTCCGGCTCACACGCGCTCGCGATCGCACCCGCACGCGTGGATGCAATTTGAACCCTAGTTTTTGTGTGTTTTCAGGTTCATCCCTCGCGCATCTAGGTGTTCCGATTAGCATCTCCGTTTGGACATTCTCATCGTAAGAGCTCGGATCGTGTTTTAGCAATCGGGTAAGATGTGTTGCTGTTGCTACCCGAGCCAACAAAAAACTTGGTGGAGGTGTATAAAATGGGACTGGGATTGTTGTAGTTGTGGAGTATGACCGAATTTCGCAGGAGTGTCGACGATGCACATTCCCAATAAGCGCCATGGTGGAGGTGTTTGACACACGTGTAGTTTCTGTATTCTACACATGTGACATGTTATTGTTTTATCAAACTTTTTGGGTGTGTTGACAATAGGAGTTTCCTGAAGAAAATATAGGCAATAGGCATAAACTACATAGGAAGAACAACATATATATGCTGAGTACTCAATCATTCGCGTAGTCCTACTTGTGGATTGCGAGTATGAGCTCTATAGCGTAGGCGACAATTGTTGATCTGTGAATACCAAGATGTTAGATTATATTTACTTGCATATCAAGTTAGGGTTTAGACCGGTGCGCTGCACCTCCTCTCCCCCCTCTCCTATATAAACCATTGTATTCTCTCATTGTAAAATCATCAATTATTGTTATTATCACAAATTTACATGGTATCAGATTAAGGTTAGATTCTAGGGCATGGCTCCCACGCCTCCCACCCCCCCCGCCGCCGCCGCCCCCTCCGGGGTTCTTTGAGTGGCGCGCCGCCATGGCCACCGTCGCGGCTGCCAAACCATCCACCTCATCCGCCCCACCTCCTATCGCCACCACCATCAACTTCGCCGATACAATCTCCAATGTTACTCCATTGATTCCCATCACTTTAGATCTCCCCAAACACAACTACTACCATTGGAGGCATCTTTTTGAGGTGCACTTGGGCCGCTGCGACCTCATGGCGCACGTCGACCCCAACATCCCTCCATCTCCCTCGGATCCCCGCTGGGTCAAGGATGATCTCGCTGTGATACAGTGGATCTACCAGCGGGTGAGCACTGAGATTTTCAATCTCGTTTTCAGGGCTGCCACCAGCGCCGCCGCCCTTTGGGCAGCCCTCCGTCAGCTTTTTCAGGACAACGCCGACGCCCGTGTCAACACGCTCAACACGGAGCTTCGGAACACCGTCCAGGGCGACTTGCCCGTGGGGGTATACTGCCAGCGCCTCCAGACCATCGCCGATGAACTCCGTGAACTCGGTGATCCCGTTGAGGACAAACAGCTCATCAAGATCCTCCTCGTCAGCCTCAATCAACGCTTCGACAAGCAGCAGTCCTTCATCCCCATGATACGGCCGTCTCCTTCCTTTGCAGAAGTCCGCTCCATGCTCTCCTGGGCGGACCGCGCCATGACCACTCAAGAGTCTCGCCCTCAGGCCTATGCTGCTGCTCCACGGCCTCCTGCACCGCCACCGCCTCCGGCGCCGCTTGCGCCTGTTCCACCGCCAGGTTGGCGCCCTAGCCCGAACTATAGGGGCACCCGGCCTATCTATCGGTCGCCTGCACCACGGCCTCCTCCAACAGCACCGGCTCCTCCACCTGCCCCGGCACCACCACCGGCTCCACCTGCAGCACCAGCTTGGCGATCTTCTCAAGACCCTTGGACTGGCATGGTTCAGGCTTGGCCAATGCCCTGGACCGCGCCCTCTCCTGTTGGCACGCCACCTGCCTACACTGGTTCGTGGCAGCCCGACGTGCATCCTCATACAGGCTCACCTGGCCTCCTTGCACCACGGGTCCCTACACAAGATCATTACGCCGCTCCTTCACCGCCCATGTATGCTGCACCATCGCCGGCTCCCTATGCCTCGCCGATGCACTCGCCGATGCCCTTTGCTATGGGTCCTTATGGCCCTTCGGCACCGGTCACTTATAATCCTGGAGGCTACTACTCGCCATACACCATGTACTCGACTCCTGCTGCACCGCCACCACCTGCGCCAGTACCTGCTCCGTGAACTACACCAACTCCCTCTACTCCGAGCTGGGACCAAACTGCGTTTCTACAGGCCATGAATAATTTTCCTGCTCAAGGTAACTTAGGTACTGATTGGATTTTCAATTCTGATGCTTCTAGTCACATGTCTTCATCGAATACTATGTTGTCAACTTGCATACCATCTCAGTTTTCATCCATTACATTAGGCGATGGTTCCTCCATACCAATTTCATGTGTCGGTCATACAAACCTTGCATCTTCCACTTCCAAACCACTCCTACTTAAAGATGTCTTAGTTGCACCAGCCCTCATTAAAAATTTAATCTCTGTTCGTCGTTTCACCAAAGACAACTCTGTTTCCGTCGAATTTGACCCTTTTGGCTTGTCTGTGAAGGATTTCATGACCAAGGCGGAGATCGCTCGCTTCGATAGCTCTGGCGACCTCTACTCTGTTCATGGCGCTCCTCCGGCCTCGTATCCATCATCCATGCTCGCCTCCGTAGATCTATGGCATAAACGCTTAGGCCATCCGAATAAAGCCACTTTATCCTCTCTACTTAGTGATTTTTCGATCCCTTGTCATAAAGAGGTTCATAATTCCTCCGTTTGTGAGTTTTGTCAACAAGGAAACATGTTCGTTTACCATTTGCGCATTCTACTTCTCATAGTACTTATCCCTTTGAACTTTTGCACTGTGATCTATGGACCTCTCCAACTGTGAGTCTCTCCGGTTCAAATACTACTTAGTTATTTTAGATGATTTTACACACTTCGTTTGGACTTTTCCACTTCGCAACAAATCTGATGTCCACTCACTTTTTATCAACTTTAAAACCTATCTCAACACACACTTCTTTTTACCCATAAAATTTATCCAATGTGACAATGGAAAAGAATTTAACAACTTTGCAAAACGTAATTTCTTTCTCCAACATGGCATTCTCCTTCGTTTCTCTTGCCCTTACACTTCCCCACAAAATGGCAAGGCTGAGCGATCACTCCGCACCATCAATGACATAGTTCGCACACTACTCATTCAATCATCTATGCCCTCCATGTTTTGGGCTGAAGCTCTTAGAACCGCAACCTATCTCCTCAATATTCGACCATCTAGCACTAACCCAAACACCACACCTTTCTACTCCCTTTTTTTCTCTCACCCAAACTACATCGAGCTTCGCGTTTTTGGTTGCCTTTTCTTTCCTAATGTCTATGCAACTTCCCCAAACAAACTCTCTCCATGTTCCCTTCCTTGTGTCTTCCTAGGTTATTCAGATGAACACAAAGGCTACCGGTGTTTTGATCTTGTGACCGGTCACATTCACATCTCTAGGCATGTCACTTTCGATGAAAACACCTTTCCTTTCGCCACTAGAACCCCTACATCTACTCCCACCACATCCACCCCTCGCCCAGCCAATTCCATAAAACCTCACTTTTTCGTTCCTAACCTATCCTGCAACCCTGCCACGGCTGCTCACTATCCTACCTCGACCAATACCGCTCCCGATTCTCCTGCCACGGTAGTCCCTAACCCTGCCCCGGCCGACTCGGCTGCCTCGACAGCCCCATCAGCACCCGTGTCTTGACCACCCATAACCCAGGTTTCCGCTCGCCGCCCCAAAACTCCTGCCCCCGACAATCAAGCTACCCAATCCTCTGCCCCTCATGCTGTTGCGTCCTCCTCCTCCGCTGCGCCGGATGCAGCAGCTCCTCCTTCACATGCCGTTCCCACTATCGCACCTAACAACGACCATTCCATGCGCACACGTGCCAAGTCTGGTTTTTGACTTCCTAACACACGCCTCAATCTTCATGCTTCTCCAACTCTCTCACCTCTTCCCAAAACATACAAATCTGCTCTTCTTGATCCGAACTGGTCCGCTGCCATGCGCGATGAGTTTCAAGCGCTCCAATCCAATAACACATGGCAACTTGTTCCTCGACCTCCTAATGCAAATGTTATTTCTGGAAAGTGGGTGTTCCGTCAAAAATTTCATTCTGATGGCACTCACTCTCGGTATAAAGCGCGTTGGGTTTGTCGCGGGTTCTCTCAACAACACGGTGTCGATTACGACGAAACTTTCTCTCCAGTAGTTAAACCTAGAACCATCCGAACCATTCTTAGTCTTGCTGTTTCCTCTTCCTGGCCCATTCATCAACTCGATGTAAAAAATGCTTTTCTCCATGGTTCCTTAAACGAAGTCGTATATTCTCAACAACCTTCCGGTTTCGAAGATTCTTCTTTTCCTGATCACGTTTGCCTTCTCCAAAAATCTCTCTATGGCCTCAAACAAGCACCCCGAGCCTGGTTTCAACGTTTTTTACCTTTATTCAAACTATAGGATTCATTCCCTCTCGTTCTGACTACTCTCTTTTTGTTTACCACTCTAACACCCAGGTTGCATATCTCCTACTTTATGTTGATGATATAGTTCTCACTGCCTCCTCCACAACCTTTCTCACTCATATTATTTCTCTCCTACAAACTGAATTCTCTATGACTGATCTAGGTTCCCTTCATCACTTCTTAGGTATAGCTGTCACTCGTGATTCTTCTGGTCTTTTCCTCTCTCAACGTCAGTACTCTGTTGATCTCCTAACTAGGGCTGGAATGTTAGATTGTCAACCATCCCGTACATCTGTCGATACTTCTTCTAAATTTTCCTCGGATGGTGATATTTTTCCTGATCCGACTTTATACCGTAGCTTAACTGGAGCCCTTCAGTATCTCACCATTACACGTCCAGAAATATCATATGCTCTCCAGCAAGCTTGTCTTTACATGCATGATCCAAGAGTCCTGCATTTTAACCATGTCAAACGCATACTTAGATATCTCAAAGGTACATTAGATCATAGTTTGCATATCAACCACTCATCACCCACATCATTGACAGCATATTCCGATGCAGACTGGGCTGGTTGTCCAGACACTCGTCGATCCACTTCAGGATACTGTGTTTTTCTTGGCAATAATTTAATTTCTTGGTCTTCGAAGCGTCAGCTTACGGTTTCTCGCTCGTCCGCAGAGGCTGAGTACCGTGCTATTGTTCATGCAGTTGCTGAAACAGTTTGATTGCGTCAGTTACTTATTGAGTTACATCGACCTATTGGTCAGGCCACAGTGGTATATTGTGATAACATTTCAGCTGTTTACATGTCTGGAAACCCAGTTCAGCATCGGCGGACAAAGCATATCGAGATTGACATCCATTTTGTTCGAGAGAAGGTCGCTTTGGGAGAAGTGCGCGTTCTTCATGTGCCTTCTACGGCCCAGTTTGCAGATATTTTTACCAAAGGACTTGCTACTACACCATTTACAGAGATTTGTTTCAGTCTCAACGTTGTCGAACCCACGGTTGAGACTGCGGGGGATGTTAGATTATATTTACTTGCATATCAAGTTAGGGTTTAGGCCAGTGCGCTGCACCTCCTCTCCTCCCCCTCTCCTATATAAACCATTGTATTCTCTCATTGTAAAATCATCAATTATTGTTATTATCACAAATTTACACAAGAGATCAACCCTGTTCACCTAATTGAACGGCTGTGTGAGTGCTTCACTTCCAACCATGTGATTGAGATACTCACAGCTGTACCGAAATTTGTTGAATCCTTTCATGCTTCTGAAGTGCTCCTGTGCGAAATCCTTGAAGCTGCTGATATTTTTCTTAAAAAACACATATAATCGTAAACACTCATAACACGTATATGCTTGAAACTGTTGATATGTTTAGGGGCCATGGCGTAACTGGCCATTTTTCTTAGAACTTTATTTTATTTTTACCTTTTTGCTGGTCAGTTAGTTTATTTTTATGTTGAGCTGTGTTACGATGATTGGGGAGTACTTCTTAGTACTCCTGCCCGGTCGATTTAGCATCTGTTAATTATCGATTTTAAAAGTAACTATGGGCATTGTAATTTTGTATCACAGACCCACGAGCGCTGAAAAAAATCTTATACATCCCAGGTCGTACGGCTAGAGCCGTGGATAGGGCTGGACATAAAACTCGAAACTCGACAAGTTTAACGAGCACTTGTTTGCTCGGCTCATTCGAAATCGACTCGTTTTCTTAGCGATTCGAGCTGAGCTGAAGTTTTTGCTCGTTATCCTTAACGAGCTAAACGATCGAGCTAACAATGTTCATGAGCTACTCGTTAAACTTGGTAATGTTGAATAATAGAGCAATTTACCAAGCGAATTATCCATAATAAATGCTAGATAAAACATGATTAGAATCATAGACAATAAACTAATCATGTGAAATAGCGAAAACATATTAAGGCATATAACCAAACAAACTGCTAGGCATAAAACTTTGGATTTGATCAGAACAAGATTGAGACAGAAGATATACACGGCAGAAGCAGAAGAGGAACCGCCGGCGTTGGAACCGTCGTTGGCCATGTCGTCGAGAAAGAGGATGCTGATGTCGGGGAAGAAATCCTCGTCGGGGAAGACGTCGCCGCAAGCGCTATCTGTAAAGGAGTCCGTGACGAAGCTAGTAGTCGCGCTGATAGCGCTCCCCAAAAACCTTATCGCCCTTCTCCCGTACAGGACTCGAAGCAGCAGGGTCTCGGAGGCCTACTGTCCCGGCTAGCGGTGCACGCCGCAAGACGGGATGGGGAAGATCTAGGTAGCGCAGTGTTCTGGAACTGGAGGCGCAAAGGATGTGCGACCGACAGACTGAGAGGAGGTGCGACCTCTCTCTCTTATAGGCACAGAGGGGAGCAGAAGATGAAACGAATGGACGGAAGATGAAGCGAACAGGCGGCAGCCCACCGGACAGCCTCCACTCAATTCGTATTTATTTAACTCGTATTAAAAGTCCATTTAAAGCAAATGTTTCAGCTTCTATACATCTATTCATATACCATTCATGCGTGGCAAAATAAAGCTCGGCTCGGCGATATTCCCGCAACCCGCGGCGCGCGCGTCGCGTCGCGTCGTGACGAGGCGAGCGAGGAGGAGGAGCGCGCATGTGGAACTCTCTCCTTCTCCTTCTCATCCTTTTACCAAGTGGTAGGAGAGCTCACCTTATAAGCTGGTCCAACTTTCACTCAACTAGCAATGTGGGACTAAACATTTGTCCCAGCTCTTGCCTTGCATGAATGGGCCAAATGAGCCTCTAGGATTTCAGGAATTTATTGGCATATAATAAATGGGCTGGGCCTATTTAGGCAAAAATTCCAACAAGTAACAACCAAGGTATAGCCCACTTATGTCTAATTTGACAGCCCATTTAAGACAAACATTTGGCCCAGGAAGACCAATCGATCAGGAGCAAGAGGCCGAGAGCCCGAGAGGCGAGAGCGACCGTCGTCGACAAACCCCTTATTTCTCCTAGACTCGTCGTTTCCCCAGACCCAGTTCCTAGTCCCCACCGCATTCCCATCTTCTTGATCTAGATCTTTTGACCGCGGCGACGGTGCCTACCGAGCCTTGCCGAATGGACTCTGGAGCCTGGAGCCCTACTCGTTCGTATTTTCTTAACGAGTAGCTCGTGAGCGCTCGTTAACATCTAACGAACTGAGCCGAGCTTTACTTTTTGCTCATTATCCTTAACGAGTTTAATGATCTGAGCCTTAACGAGTATGAGCCTTAACGAGCCGAGCCTTAATGAGTCGAGCTACTCGATAGTCCAGCCCTAGCCGTGGACCATACCCCGAAAGCGACACCTGGCAACCCAAATCGCAAAGCACCCAGGCAGAATCGATTCAAAAGAAATCAAAGAAGGATGCCAAATTCCGCAAGGCAGCAAAGACGACGGGCAGGCCTTTGCAACAGGAGTCGCAGTTCACTGTCACCATCCTCCCCTGGCCTTCGGTGCACCGGTGAGCGCTGCCTCAAACCCGATCAGGCATGCCCCGTGATCTAGCGGCGGTCATAGCTCTGTTGACGTGGTCATGGCTCTGTTGACGGTCACGCATAACTCTGCAACGCGGTGGAAGGCCGCACCCGCATAGAAGTTGTGTTACCCATGTCGACACCATTCCATTACGGGTCATCATTAGTAGCATCAGGTGGTAATCTAGACAGAATCTGTGGGATGGGTGATGAGATATCAAGAAACGAGATTTCCCTCCAAATGTGAAAAGCTAGATGGATCTCAATAAAAAAAACCTATTATTTACCTAAATCAAAATTACAATCTAGAAAAAAGCTTACATCGATGGCGTAATTATTTGTGTCGCCCTCGATAGCCGTTGTGAACCCTCATCCTCTGGGTAACCAACTTTTGCAGGTTTGGCTTATGGCGCCCCAAAAAAGTGCCGCGTATGGGGGTATTTTTATAGTGGTAGTTCCATCGCCCTCGAATCATCAAAACATTACCATCGATTGTCCCTGTTCGCCGGTGGCCACCGTCGATGGTGAGGAGAAGCGTGGCTAAGAATCCAGAAAAGACGAGGAGGCACTGTGTTGCAACTGACCGGACCAGGTTGTTGCGACCCGAGGGGGTTATTTTGTCCACGTCGTCATACTTTTCCTGTGTGGCATCTCCCCGCCAACCGCCGGAATCCATGTCAGCGAAAGCACGGTCCAATATTGCCGTTGGCGCACCCGCTGACATTGGGTTCGGATCAAACAGTGACCGCCTCCCCCCGAGGATGCCGACGACTCACTGGCGACGGCCTTCCCTTTCCGGCAGCCCGGGCAGCTGTTGTACTGGTTCGCGGGGGCGGACCCACGTTGAGCTTAGTGGGGGCACATGCCCCCACTCAAATTCTGAAATTCTTCTAAAACTTGTTTGTAGTTTGAGGAAAAATATATAAATTCCATCCATGTATTCAAGAAAATGCCTTCACTCATATCATTTACCCCCGGTAAAATATACTTCTGGGTCCGCCACTGCTGGTTCAAGCTGTGTGTGCTGAGCGCTAGCTCCATTTGTGTGTTTGTCCGTGTGAATAAATAGCCTACTCGTTCTCTGAAAAACAAAATAGCCTATCCGTGGTCGAATTTTTGTGGACAGGGCCGTGTCGAAACTTCACTTTCGCTGCGGGCCTGTATGTGGTGACGCGGGAATCGGCCCCTGCCGGCTGCCTCTATTGCTAGGTTTGATGGGCTAAATCGGTGATGGAGGTGTGTAAAGTCAACGATGTTAATCAGAGTGCGGCAACGCATGAATCAGACCGTAATTTATGGACAGTACTAAACGTCTCCGGGGATTTGTGCAGCCAACCCGTATCTTTTTTTTTGTCAAAATCCCGTTTTTGCTATAGAAAGTCCTGCTTTTGCTATATATTGTTTCGCTTTTGCTGCATGTAGCAAAAAATAGTTCAGTCTAAAAAGTAGAAAAACGGACTGGATCTCGCCGGAGATTTCGTGGAGACCTCGTCGGCGACCGTGTAGCAAAAAAATTATCCTAATGTAGCAAAACCGACTTCGCTAGAGACATCGCCGGAGACTCTCGCCGGAGACCTCGCCGGAAACCTCGTAGCAAGAAGTTTGCGATATTGTAGCAAATTTAGAAAGCTGATATAGCAAAATAATTATACTAATGTAGCAAAAGACGGCTTTGCCGGAGACATCCTCGGAGCAAAAACTTGTAGAAAAAAATGTACCATTGTAGAAAAATCTGATACTTAGTAGCAAAAAAATGATGCTAATATAGCAAAAGCAGAGAATAATTGTAGCGCACAATTTGTACAAATGTAGCAA
The DNA here is from genome assembly GCA_916181665.1 of Avena sativa. Lineage (NCBI taxonomy): Eukaryota > Viridiplantae > Streptophyta > Magnoliopsida > Poales > Poaceae > Avena > Avena sativa. Next base: position 98,597,014 of record OV702294.1, read on the forward strand.
AAATAACTTAGCCGGCGCGGTTCCGAGACACCCATCGGAATTCATAACCCAAAATTTATACATAAACATTGTAGCATAAAAGAAAACATCAATGTAGCAAATATAAAACGGATACATAGCAAAACATAAACGAGTATGTAGCAACATTAATTCCCCACTTCATAGTAGCAAAAGCCACTGATGTCGATAGCACCGTTGTAGACCCAAGGTAGAAAAACCGTATGCCGTTGGTAGCAAGAAAAAATTGAGAATGTAGCAACCATCGTCGAACCATATCGTCGAACCAACATAGGAACCACGTCGCCCGTCGCAGCTCTCACCGTCGCTGTAGGAGCAAACCAACTTCGCCCGTCATAGCAACCCCGTACACCCATGACAGCACCTCCCGGCTTTCCCTTGCAGCGGTAGTAAGAACTTATTCCATAGCACGCTCGAGGTTGAGGCTGAGGTCGGCGTCGTGGATGGCCAGCGCCTCTGACTCGTTGAACATATAGCGGCTCTCAAGCAGCGAAGAGGCGAGACGAGGCCACAAAGGCGCGGCGAGGCTGCGGCGGCGCGAGATGCAGGCTCCGGCGGCGCGTGGCTGGACGCGAGGTGCAGGCGGCGCTCGGCTGGGGGCGAGATGCAGGCCGCGGCGGCGCCAGATGCAGGCTCCGGCAGCGCGCGGTTGGACGCGAGATGCAGGGGGCGCACGGCGACATGATATGCAGGAGGCGAGCGGCTGGAGGCGAGATGCAGGTCGTGGCAGCGCGCGGTTGAACGAGATGCAGGTCATAGGGATGAGGAAAAAGACACCAGACAGACACGTACGTGGTGGGCCTCCGGAGCGACAACGACCCGAGTATCGTTTCGCTCGATCCCCGGGTGATCTCTATCGTTTTCCTAATTTATTCCGTGACAACTGAAGTCGCTGTGGTGTAGCTGCCGCCTAGTACGCCACGCGTTGCATGTGGATGGTATGCGCACTCTTACAAAAGTCATGCGTTTTCAAAACTCCTTTTCTCCTAGACGCGTTAGACTTAATTACAGAATTAATGACCTCTTTTTCCTCCACACTTTCTACTCCATGTAGCCAAGGAATTAATTCTTGCATGCAACTCTACTAATGTATGCGCCTAATCTTCTCATTTCCATTGAGTAATTATATTTAATAGGACACCGAATAATTAATGGGCGCATGTTTTTGGCACAAATCTGGCCTAATCACCGCCTACCTAGGTTCCAACAATCTCTCTAAACGTCCTTCAAACCGTGACGGAGGGAGTAAATCATTCATATTTTATTGCTGGATCTCCGTTGTCCCAATCTCTCTATATATAGTATGAGTAATGTGTTTGTCTAATAGAACAACGCATGCATATCTTCTCATTGATCGATCTCATCGAGAAAAGCTAAAAATAAGTAGGTGATAAATCATTCTGTGGCTGGCAAACAATAACTTCCTAACATGCATTCTTTACCGATTTTTGGAAACTTATTATCTAAATAATAACTTACTCTTAATACTTTCTCAAGAAAAAACTTGCTCTTAATGAGGTAGTAATTACTATGGAAAATTGCTAAATCATGTGTATGTCTCAATCTTTCTATATATAGTATGAGTAAATGCATATCTTCTCATTGATCGATCTCATCGAGAAAAGCTAAAAATAAGTAGGAGATAAATCATTCTGTGGCTGGTAAACAATAACTTCCTAACATGCATTCTTTACCGATTTTTGGAAACTTATTATCTAAACAATAACTTACTCTTAATACTTTCTCAAGAAAAAACTTACTCTTAATGAGGTAGTAACTACTATGGAAAATTGCTAAATATATCATGTGTATGTCTCAATCTCTCTCACTATATATATATATATGATTCATGTGTATGTCTCATAGCACAACACATGCACATCTTCTCATTGATCGATCTCATCAAGAAAAGCATCAAGTGTGAGCCTAGCCAGCGAGGATGGACAAGCACACGATCCGCATCCTTGCACTAGCCCTGCTATCTCTACATCTCGTATTCTCCGCTACCACGGCGCAATGTAAGTAGTGCATGATATACAAAACCTTTCTTTTCCTCCCTAAAAAAAAACCTTTCTTTTCCTTTGTTTCTTGTAGATCTGCTTGTTTGTTAATCAAGATCCAAAACAATTGTATAACGACGATGTGTCGTTTGCAATCTATATATCGTGTAGGTCGAATCATCGCCGACATGGATAGCGAGAAGATCAATCTCCCAAACGGGCTGTGCTACCGCAGTGCTAAAAGTTGCGAGGGTGGAGTCTGTTACTGTTGTCAGGTAAATGACACCTGCTACAATAATATGGACTTTTGCAAGGAATGGTGCCCAAAACCCTCTGCTTCAGACCTAGGAGTAGTGGGCTAGTAGCGGCTACATACTGGATCCATCCAGAGTATACAAAAATAAAGAAACCATGTCATCTTTGAAGCGTAGAGGAATTACATATGTGAGACTAGATGCAATTGTTGTCTGAATTGTCGGCTTGAGATAAATATTGGAAATTGGGATTTCTTTAGTCGTGCATGTTCCCATAATACCAGTAAAAGAATTGGTTTGGAAGCAATTTTCTAGAAAAAGGGAATCTCGTTCGACAGTACTAGATGCATCCACTGTACTACGGTTCTTGAAAAAGGGATCTTCAAATATGCAGAACGATTCGGCAAAGGCTAGTTCTACAACTCAAACTTATGTACTCTTTATAGTACCTTTCGAGGTAGGGCCACGCACTACACCTGTTTAATAAAGCATACAATTTTTAAAAAACATTCAATTATTTTTGCTTCCGTACCGCGAGAGACCCGAAATGACTGTCTCTTGAGGACCACCTACTGGGTGATCACCGCCCTAACTATATCTTGATTACCGATGAAATCTAAAAGTAGTTTTTAGTACCCCGAGTCGGATTCAGAACTTAAACTCTTGATCATGACTACCGGTCTAGATTCTCATTCGGCGTTCGATAAGGCATAAAGTCATTGACTAGCGTAAGGACAAAGGAAGACGTGACGAGTTATTCACAAAAGCAAGCAAAAAAAACCACCCGGTGCAAACTTAACGAAATTAGTTTTTAGGAAATCAATCGATCAAAATATAAAATGGACTTAACCCGCAAACATGTTTTTCCCACTATCAGCACTCAGCAGGGTTAATCTGTTTTATTGTCTACTCCCTCCATTTCAAAATATAAGATATTCTAGATGTCTGAATTACACCTAAAAAAGGTCTAGATACACTCTCTTCATAAAACATCTTATATTTTAAAACGGAGGGAGTACCTCTGAAGATACAGGACAAACCCCTCGAAGAATACAATATCCTATGACTCGGGATCGGTTCTGGCTGAATTAGAGATATGACCTTCGGGTGATCGGCTCTCCAGAAGATAGAAGGCTGCCTCAGTTGCTAGTTGCTGCTTTCGCCGAAGACTCCATCGAAGCCATCTTAACCGGGGTATGAGCGGTGCCATTGGCACTCAGCCCGTTTACCCTGGTCGAGATACGATCCAAGTCAATGGAGGGATAGTTGGACTTCGACTAGAGGAAGACACGACGCATGCCGTCACATTCCTGCAATCGGGCATATTTTGATAGTGCGGTAAGCAGCCCATCTAACTTCTTTAGCAATGACACAGTCGGTTCTCCCGTGGGAACTTCTTCAGCAATTTTGCATATTGGTCATTCGACTTTAGAAAGTTCTAAACTACTCTTGAACAACATCTTTCACGTTCCACACATTAGTCAACACCTTCTCTCGATTTATCATCTTGTTTCTAATAATGATGTGTTTGTTAAATTTTACCGTCATTTTTTCTATGGTAAGAACAAGACACAAGGAGATTTCTTTTTCATGGTAAGAGTCATGGCGGACTCTATCCAATTCCATATTGTCGTGTGTCATCTTCAGCGCCGTCTCATCACGCTAGCTCCAGTGTCAATGTTCTGTTGTCTCAGTGACATTAGCATCTGAGTCATCCCTCAAATAATATAGTGCAAACAATTCTCAAGCACCATAATTTGCCTTGTTTGCCTTTCGAAAACTCTGTATTAGTTTTTGACGTTTGTCAGTGTGCTAAGAGTTATCGGTTATCTTAGAATTCATCTGAACATGTTTCCACTATGCTTCTTGAGTTAATTCACTCCAATATTTAGGGTCCCGCTATTGCTTCGTCTCATGGTTACAAATATTATGTTAGTTTTATTAATGACTATTAGCGTTTCTGCTGGATCTATCTTCTTAAACATAAGTCTGCTGTTGAGAAAGTTTTTTATGCTTTCCAGGCTTATGTCGAATGCCTTTTGGATGTTAAAATCAAGATAGTTTAGTCTGACTGGTTTGGTGAATATCATAGGTTGCATAGCTATTTTCAGCACACGGGCATCTCTCACGGAGTATCTTGCCCTCACACCTCCCAGCAGAACGGTATTGTTGAGCGCAAACACCGTCATCTCGTAGAAACAAGATTGTCCCTCTTAGAACACTCCTCGACCCCCTTGCGGTTTTGGGATGAAGCTTTCATGACTGCCTATTATCTCATCAATCGATGTCTACTCCTGTTGTACACAATGATACACCTATCTATTGTGTCCTCAAATTTCAACCAAATTATGATTTTCTTCATAATTTTGGTTGTGCTTGTTGGCCTAGTTTCTGCAAGTACAATGCACATAAGTTAGATTTTAGATCCAAACTTTGTGTCTTCTTAGGCTATAGTGCCATGCATAAAGGATACATGTGCTTAGATCGGTCCATGGGTCGGATTTATATCTCTCACGATGTTTTTTTCGACGAGTTTATTTTTCCCTATGCCAACCCTAGAGTCCAAACTAATCTTCCTGCTTTGTATGAAGCTATCACTTTTCCCTCGTATGAACCGGCTATGGATAACCATATGCGCAAATATGACTTATCATACCTGTCTAATGAATCTCCTGTTTCAGTTGATATTCCCCTTTCCCAGGAGCTCGTCGCCGCTGTCGATATTCAGCCTCGTGTGATTGACATGCATGCACATGGAAATGTCACGACCTCCGAGGAGCCTGGTTCCCGGTCTCTGTCTCACGTGTTTCGGCTCCACGTGGTTCGCTCTCCTCTGGCCTAGCGCCATCCACCTCGGGCAGCCTAATTGGCTCGCCATCCTCGGCCCATCCACAGTAGCCCGCGTCACCCATCGCTAGCTCTTCTCCAGCCATGATATCCACGGCAGCTGCTACCGACGTTGCTGGCCATCCCATGGTCACGTGCACTCGTGATCAGATGCGTCGCGACAAAACATACACCGACAACACCGTGTGCTACAATCTGAGTAGTCGGGTGTTCTTCGCGCTAACATCGCATCGCAACGCCCTTCGAGAACTCGCCTGGCGACCGGCCATGGCTGATGAATTCTCTTCTCTTTGTTAGACGCGCACCTGAACTTTGTTTATGTGTCCGCAAGCGTCAACATTGTTGGTAGAAAATGGGTGTTCAAAACCAAACATAAGCCTGACGATTCTGTTCATAAGTACAAGGCCCGTCTAGTTTCCTGTGGATTCAATCAGCAGCACGGTATTGACTACGGCGATACTTTCAGTCCGACTGTCAAGCCAGCGACCATTATTTGTTTGGTCCTCTCTCTTGTTGTGTCCCGTGGTTGGATACTTCGTCAGATTGATGTTAGTAATGCCTTCCTTCATGGGTTTTTGTCTGAGTATGTGTGCACACAGTAGCCTCGTGGTTTTGAGATGCTCAAAATCCATCTCATGTCTGGAAGATGCAACGTGCTATCTATGATCTTAAGCAGTCTACACACGCATCGTTTGAGTGCTCTTCTTGATCATATTTTTTGTCTAAGGCCGACACGTCTCTCTTCATCTTCTATTTATATTGATGATATTATTATTTATGGATCTAGCTCTGCTGTTGTTGATCGGTTGGTGCAATCTATCTCCAATATTTTTCCTATTAAGAATTGGCGTGCTAGAGTATTTTCTTGGACTCGAAGCGTCTTACAATTCCGAGGGATGCTGCTGACTGAACGCAAGTATGCACTTGATCTTCTGAAGCTTGCTCGTGATTTTGGATCACTCTTAGGTACCTAAGATTCTTTTCGGTATCGTTGGTGGTCTTTAGTACTTAACTCTCACCTATCCGGATATTTCTTTTTCTGACAATAAGGTGTATCAGTTCCTCTCTCAGCCAACAACATGATTGACTATCCACAAGTCCGCATCTGTGGGTATTAGCATTTTTACAAATGCATACTGGGCAGGTTGTGTTGATGATTGTCGCTTCACTGATGGTTTTGCAGTCTTTGTTAGACCAAACCTTGTTTCGTGGAGTGCTAAGAAGCAGCCTATTGCCTCTAGATCAAGTACAGATACAAAGTATAAAGCTCCAGACAATGGAGTTGCTCAAGCCATGTGGGTAGAATCGTTACTCGAGGAGCTTCGAGAATCTCATCTGCGTATCCCTATCCTATGGTGCGACAATTTAGGGGCTACTTACCTCATGGGAAATCCGTGTTTCATGCTCGCAGTAACCACATTGAGATTGATTTTCACTTTGTGTGTAAACGAGTCGCCGCTGGTGCTTTGGAGGTGAGGTTTATCTCTTCTGGTTATCAACTGGCTGATGTGTTTATCTAAACCAGCCACACGATATATGTTACTTTTTTCAAACCAATCTAAATCTTGTATGTACTAGTTACATTGAGGGTGTGTGTTAAGAACGGTCTCTATATACTTGGCATGTGTCTGTACCGCGTGTACGTACATATGCAAGTGTATTGTATACCTCTGTCGTGCACCTATATAAGAGATCGAGTATGTAGACTATTTCCACACCAAAAACTCTAAACCTATTTTTTTATCATGTGATTGAGAGCTCACTCCCAAGCGCATCAAATAATCCAGATGGCTCAAATGGCCATTAGTCAAGCATACCCCAGAAGCAGCGGATATTCATATTACTTTTTGCTTTGCAGGATCTGCGCAAACAGTTGATATGCCCGTATAAGTTATCTGCAAGCGCTACCTAAATTCAATTTCTAGAATCTCAAGCAAAATATATATATATATATATATATATTATATACACACACTATTAAGGCATGTGGTCACTAGTGCACATGTAGGCATTTAACACCGGTTCGGAGAGGCCTCTAACACCGGTTACAGAACTGCTGTTGAGGGTTTGGTGTTAGAGCCCCCCTTTAACAGCGGTTCTTATATAAACCGATGTTAAAGGGTGGCGCACGTGGGGGATGCCGCAGCGCTCAGGGCCCCCCTTTAACACCGGTTCGCTGCCGCGGCAGAGTTCTGCCGCCGCCCCGTTCTGGGCGGATTTCTGTGGCGCGGCGGAGACGGGGGAGGGATCGATCGGGAGAGGTATACACATCGTCGGTACATACGAGTACATGAATAATTAAGCAACTATTATTATACACAAACATCGTCATTGTGGTATTCTTCGTACACGTTAAAGCATCAAGTATAAGACAAACACGTTCAAACATATATACAATATAACATCTCCGTACACGTTCATTTTGGATATCTAAAGAGTTCTCCGCCAGGCGTGACGACCTCATCAAGTATGAACCCTGCCAATTTCTCTTGAATGGCTCGTATGCGGTCAAATGGTAGGAGTTTGTCCCGCATCCGTTTGATCTAAATATATATGAAGAATAGGGTCAATATATATATAAGAATAAAACTCAACACAACTAATGGTAATAAAATAATATTGTGCACTTCGTTTACTTACTCTAAGTTGTTCTAGTGCGGCTTGGTCCGTCGCATATATCGTGTTGCGAATGAACTCGCAAACATAGTATCCACATAAGTTATTGCTGGGTCCCTGATGCGCGCACTTTACGAGAATAGAGAGTTCAATCAAAATAATAATCAATAAAGCATGATATAATGGAATTGGAAGCATAATCAAAGAGATACGCAGACCTAGCTGGCTAGTATTACTTACATTTTGGTCTACAAATTTTAGTTCTTCTGACCATTCACCCATGACCCTGCATGTGAACCTTTTCCAAACCCTGTCCGGCAAAGAAAATGGATAAAAGAGTAATTAATTACTTGTTGTCACGAAAGTTGCCGATCTAGTGCGATAATATGATTGAAACTACCTCTGGAGCATCTCTTTAAAGTCTGCCCATAGTTCTTGGTCTTTTCGTAACGAATCCATGACAAGGACTTTTCCTGAGTCAACTTGAATGACTAGTAGAATAAAGTAGAACCTACGCACGCATAACTCATCATCAATTACACTTAACATTGAGTAAGCCAAAATAGAATGTGTACAAGAGAGGGTAACACTCACGAGAAGTTGTAAGACAATAGTATTTCCCTTTTGGTTTGTTGTCTCAGTAAAGACGTTAACAATAAATCTTTTTTTTTGCCCGGGTTTGTGTTTTACCACTTGTTCAAGAACCCTATTTGGGTCAATGAACCCAATGTCAAAAGGGTCTCCTTTCATGCATTCCATAACCTTTTTTCTGTATGATAGTATATACATATATGGTGAGCATATATATACATGCAATTAATGAATTGAATGAGCTGAGATAGAAATTAGAGAAATAGTACTTACACACAATAAAGGCCGACGGCAGCTTTGTCGAGTTCTTTCTGTTTGGATAAAAAATGCAAGTCTTGAATGTTGAAGGTGATCTCGTCGTCTCCGCAAAAGAAAATCTGATCTCTTATATGCGTCGTGATCCATTCTTCCTTTCTCTTCTTGCAGAAATCAAGGTACCACTTATGCAATCTTTGCATTTTTGTTGGTAGATTCTTGAGCTCCTCTTTCTTGACGAGATTCTTCCCGTACTTCCATGGCTATATGGGGTTGACGTCACCTTTGGGCAAGTGGTCTCCCATGATGTTCAAGTATGCAATGTAGGTCATCCCCGTCTCATTGGCCTTCCTTTGTAGCTCTTCCTTGTAATCATTTACAGGAGGAGCTATCTGTGTGTCAAACACTTGGAGCGGGGCACACGATTTGTTTTCCTGCTCTCTGAGCATGGGAACTGTTTTCCGGGGTGCCTCATGGCTACTACTTTCAGATTCCCTCTGCCTTGCACCCCCCTTTATAATTTGGTGCTCGTGGGGTTTCAGGTTTCAAAAGATTATTGTAAAACTTCTCCACCACCGCTGGATCTAGTTTCTCCTTTGGCTCGGCCCGTCTAGGTGCAAAGAATTTCTTGACCTCTTCTTCCGAGATCCTCTTGTTCTCCTCGTCGCTACGATTCCATGGTAAACCGGCAATGTCTTGGCGGAAGGCTACGGGACGTAGTTTCTTGAACTCTTTGGCGTACGGTTTCTTGTGGATTTCTTCGTGGCAGTGCTAGTGATGCTCTTCGTGGCAGTGCTCTTCCGCTTACGCTGACGCACATGAGATGGCTGAAGCGCCGGAGATGGCTGACGCGCATGAGATGGCTGACGCGCCGAAGATGGCTGACGCGCCGAAGATGGCTGACGCGCAGGAGATGGCGGGGGTGCCGGAGACGGCTGACGCGGCGGAGACGACATGGGAGTATTCTGATGACCTGGAGACGGCCGAGGCGGCTCAGACTGCTAACACTGCGGAGACAGCGGGGGTGCCAGTGGCCTCCAATTTGGAAGCACGATGTGTTCCTTCTTCCAAAGAATGGTTGTTTTCACTGCAAATTTGAGTTGAGTTTCCCCCTCGCCTGTAGCATGGTCAAGCTGTGCTTCCTTATATTCCTTCACAACCTCATCCACCCCGACAATAGCATAGCCATTTGGAATCGGTCGGCAGTGGTAAGTTCCACCAGCTACAGGAGGTAAGGCATAGCCGACCGCCACCTTAATGGATAAGCCCATTAATCTCACATGTAGCTCAGCGTGTTTGCTCTCCATGATCTCATCCACGGGGTATAGAGGACCCGCCATTTCAAGCGTGGGCTGCACGTTCTCCGTGGAAGCCATACTGCTTTTCCGCGCAGAGTCTGGGCCGCCGGCAGCTTCCAATGCAGACTCTTCGTGACACTAAGATAGGCTGATAGCTTGCTGGATATTTTGTGCATTCACTTGCGCCTGCAGCGCCACAAGTGCATGTTCTATCTGTGCCATCCGGTCTGTGTGCTCTTTTTCTTTTCTGCCGCGCCATCTGTAAGAGTCGCCCCACTTGGCAAACCCATCCTTCCATGTCATACCCCCTTGTGCCTCGTGCAAGTCCAGGGTGTTCTTTTTTACCGATGGCGCATGTCATCTGGTCATTCTCTCTGTCGGGATGGAAGGTCCTGGCGGCTGTTTCCTCGTTATGCCGTGATGAGTTCAGTGACGGGTTTGGCAAGAATTGTTGGGAAGATACACAATCCCGTTTCTGGGTCCAACCTTGCCCCGATTCTGTAGAACCAAGTCTTTGCACGTAGGTCCCACCCCTCTGTCTAGGGTGTGATCCCTCTAGCGCGCAGGGACTTCTCAGCTTCCTCCCACTTAGGCATGTGAGATATGTAGCCACCTGACCCCGTCCTCTGGTGATAATCCTTCTTCTAGGCATTTAGCCTATTGGTTTCTGACCTCTTTGTAGCTATAGCACCTTCCTTGTACGCCACACATTCGGGCCAGTGAGGTCTTATATTCGTATAATATGAAGGGTTTCGCAGCATAGTAAATCAAAAAAATTCTACGGATGCAAACGGGAAAGCCAAGATCTAATCTAGGAGATGCAATCAACGAGAGGGATAGATGAGATCTTCATACCCTTGAAGAAATCGCACAGCGGAACGTTCAACAGAACATGGTTGATGTAGTCGTACTAGCCTTCTCCTCCTTGCGATCCGATCCGATCCAACGCCGTAATTGGCGACGCCTCCGAGAGATGCACACGTACGACACCGCGACGTCTCCTCCTTCTTCGGTCCAGCAAGTGGGGTGGAGAGATAGATTGGATCTACAACACGACGACGTGGTGCTATGGTGGAGAGTTTCTGCGGCAGGGCTTCGCCTACGCGCAGTCGGAGAGAGAGAGAGAGAGAGAGAGAGAGAGAGAGAGAGAGAGAGAGAGAGAGAGAGAGAGAGAGAGAGGGAGAGAGAGAGAGAGAGGGCAGCAGTATGGCGGCTAGGGTTGAAGGAGTGGTGGGAGGAGGGTGCGCCCCTGCCCTCTTTATATAGAGGGCTGGCCGGCCCCCCTTTCCTCTCCTCCAAGCCCTAGGGCCGGCGGCCACAAGGGAGGAGTGGGAGGCAAGTTTTCCCCTCCTTCTAGAAGGTCCCCTAGGGTTTCCCCTAGGGTTTTGGCCGGCTGGGCCTATGGGGCCTTGTTCCCCTGGCCCAATGCGGACAGGGCACTCCCTCGTAGGCCCACTCCCCCCTCCGACAAGTAGGGCCATGTTGGTCCCAGTCCGGAAGCTTCTAGAACCTTCCGGTACAATACCGAACATTCCGAAATAATTCCGAAATCTAAAAACTGCTTTCCTTTATATGAATCTTATTCTTTGGACCATTCCGGAACCTCTCGTGATGTCCTGGTTTCCATCCGAGACTCCGGACAAAAACTCATAAACCATTTATCCATTCTATCCTAGCATCGAGGCACGTTAAGTGTGTGACCCTACGGGTTCGAGAATATGCAGACATGATCTTCTATCAATAATCAACAGCGGGATCTGGAAATCCATATTGACTCCCACATATTCATCGATGATCATATCGAATGAACCACGATGCTAGGATTCAATTAATCCCATATTTATATTCCCTTCGTCACGCGATATTTTACTTGCCCGAGATTCGATCGTTGGTATCGGCATACCTAGTTCAATCTCGTTCACAGCAAGTACTTTACTCGTTCCATAATCCGATATCACTTTGTGACTAACTCCTTAACCACGTGCTTGCAAGCGGTGTTGATATCGATTACCGAGTGGGCCCGAAGTATATCTCTCCGACTTGGGAGGGACAAATCCCATCTCGATACATACAACCCAACAAGTACTTTCCGATCACCTGAGAGACACCTTTATGATCACCCTCTCATAGGATGACGTTTGATGACCTCAAAGCTTTCTTCCGATACCAGGGAGTTGCATTATCTCATGGTCTAAGGAATACAATATTTGACATAAGAAAAAGCTTCGCAAAGATGAACACGATGACACGATCTAATTGCTCTGCTTGATTTGGGTATGTCCATCATATCATTCTCCCAATGACATGATCTCATTATTAATCGACAACTCATGTCTATGGTTAGGAAACCTTAACCATCATTAATCAATGAGCTAGTCCATAGAGGCGTATTAGGGACACGGTGTTGTTCATAAACCACACAAGCATCAAAGTTTCCGCTTAATGCAATTCTAGCATGGAATATAAACTTTATCATGAACAAGAATTATAACAATAACATCTTTATTATTGCCTCTAGGGCATAATTCCAACAGTCTCCCACTTGCACTAGAGTCAATAATCTAGTTTACATATGGCAACAATCTAACACCCATGGCATTGAGGTGCTTATCATGTTTTGCTCGTGAAAGAGGTTTAGTCAACGGATCTGCGACATTCAGATCCGTATGTACTTTGTTAATCTTCAGATCTCCACCTGTTATATAATCTCGAATTATATAAAATCGGCGGTTGATGTGCTTGGTCTTTGGATGATATCTTGGTTCCTTAGCCAATGCTATGGCGCCAGTATTGTCACATAATATCTCCAGTGGGTCCAAGGCTCCTTCACTTGACGCTTCTCTAGCTCACAGCTCCTCCATTCAAAATATAAACGTATCCTGTCTGATATTTAGAATCATCCGGGTCGGTGTCGAAACTAGCGTCGACGTAACCTTTTACGACGAGCTGCTCATCACCTCCATAGACCAAGAACATTTCTTTAATCCTATTTAAATACTTTAGGATGTTCTTTACGGCTGTCCAGTGTTCCACTCCTGGATCACTTTGGTATCTGCTCGTCAAACTAAGAGCATTGGACACATCCGGTCTAGTACACAGCATGGCATACATGATAGAACCTATGGCCGAGGCATATGGCACTTTGCTCATGGTTTCTCTATCGTTTACCGTAGCTGGACACTGAGCCTTGCTCAATATCTTACCTGACAACATGGGCACTGAACCTTTCTTTGCCTTATCCATTCTGAACCTTTTCAGAACTTTGTCTAGGTATGTACTTTGGCTTAAAGCTATTAGGCATTTTTGTCTACCTCTATAGATTTCGATGCCTAATATATAAGCAGCTTCTCCTAGGTCTTTCATTGAAAAACATTTATTCAAATAACTCTTCACATCGTTAAGCATACCAATGTCATTTCCAATAATCAATATGGCATCCACATATAGTACTAGAAATGTCACTGAGCTCCCACTCACTTTCTTGTAGATACAAGCTTCGTAGCAATTTGGAACAAATCCAAAGCTCTTGATCACTTGATCAAAACGAAGGTTCCAACTCCGAGATGCTTGCTTCAGTCCATAAATGGAACGCTGAAGTTTGCACACCTTATCAGCATCCTTAGGATCGACAAAACCTTCGGGCTGCATCATATACAACTCTTCATCAATGTTGCCATTGAGGAATGCAGTCTTGACATCCATCTGCCATATTTCATAATCATGAAACGCAACAATTGCTAATAAAATCCGAATGGACTTAAACATCGCTCCGGGAGAGAAAGTCTCATCGTAGTCAACACCTTGAACTTGTCGAAAACCTTTCACGACAAGTCAAGCTTTATAGACAGTAACATTACCATCCGCGTCCGTTTTCTTCTTGAAAATCCATTTGCACTCAACGGCCTTACGGTCGCTAGGAGGGTCCACCAAAGTCCATACTTGGTTTTCGCTCATGGATCCCAATTCGGATTTCATGGCCTCTAGCCATTTCTCAGAGTCGGGGCTCATCATTGCTTCCTCATAGTTCGCAGGTTCACTGTTGTCTACTAACAAGACAGTTAAGACAGGGTTGTCGTACCACTCAGGAGGGGCACGTGACCTTGTCGACCTGCGATATTCAGCAGTAGCATCGTCCGAAGTTTCATGATCCTCATCATTAGCTTCCTCTCTTGTTGGTGTAGACGGCACTGGAACAATTTCAGGTGCTGCGCTACTCTCCAACTCGGGAGAAGGTTCAATAACCTCGTCTAGCTCTACCTTCCTCCCACTCACTTCTTTCGAGAGAAACTCCTTCTCAAGAAAGGATCCATTCTTTGCGACAAACACTTTGCCTTCGGATTTGTGATAGAAGGTATACCCAATCGTTTCCTTAGGGTATCCTATGAAGACGCATTTCTCCGCTTTTGGTTCGAGCTTGTCCGGCATCAACTTCTTGACGTAAGCTTCGCATCCCCAAACTTTAAGAAACGACAACTTAGGTTTAGCACCAAACCATAGTTCATACGGTGTCGTCTCAACGGATTTAGATGGTGCCCTATTTAAAGTGAATGCAGCGGTTTCTAATGCGTAACCCCAAAATGATAACGACAAATCTGTAAGAGACATCATCAATCGCACCATATCTAATAAAGTTCGATTCCGGCGTTCAGACACACCATTGCGCTATGGTGTTCCGGGTGGCGTGAGTTGTGAAACGATTCCGCTTGATTTAAGATGCGTGAGAAAATCATAACTCAAATATTCACCTCCACGATCGGATCGTAGAAATTTAATTTTCCTGTTATGATGTTTTTTCACTTCATTCTGAAATTCTTTGAACTTTTCAAACATTTCAGATTTATGTTTCATTAAATAGATATACCCATATCTACTTAAGTCATTAGTAAAAGTGAGAAAGTAGCGACATCCACGGCGCGTCGAAACACTCATTGGTCCGCATACATCGGTATGTATGATTTCCAACAAGTCCGTTGCTCGCTTCATTATTCCGGAGAAAGGAGTTTTGATCATCTTGCCCATGAGGCACGGTTCGCACGTGTCAAATGATTCAAAATCAAGAGACTCCAAAAGTCTATCAGAATGGAGTTTCTTCATGCGTTTTACACCAATATGACCTAGACGGCAGTGCCACAAGCAAGTTGAATTATCACTATCTACTTTGCATCTCTTAGCCTCAATGTTATGGATGTGTGTTTCATTGCTTTCGAGATTCAGAAGAAATAAACCATTCATAGCAGGTGCATGACCATAAAAGATGTTACTCATATAAATAGAACAACCATTATTCTCCAATTTAAATGAATAACCGTCTTGCAATAAACACGATCCAGATATGATGTTCATGCTCAACACAGGCACATAATAACATTTATTAAGGATTAAAACTAATCCCGAAGGTAAAACTAAGGAGAGCGTGCCGACGGCCATCACATCAACTCTTGATCCGTTTCCAACGCCCATCGTCACCTCATCCCTTGCTAGCCGTCGTCTATTCCGGAGCTCCTGTTTCGAGTTACAAATATTAGCAACTGAACCAGTATCAAATACCCAGGCACTACAACGAGCGCTAGTAAGGTAAACATCAATAACATGTATATCAAATATACCTTTAATGGTGTCAGCCTTCTTGTCCGCTAAGTACTTCGGACAGTCGCGCTTCCAGTGACCCTTGTCCTTGCAATAGAAGCACTCAGTGTCCGGCTTAGGTCCAGACTTGAGCATCTTCTCAGCAGGGGCAACGCGCTTGTCGCTGCCTTTCTTGAAGGGCTTCTTTGCACCCTTACCTTTCTTAAAGCTGGGGGGCTTGTTGACCATCAACACATGATTATCTTTCTTGATGTCCACCTCCGCAGCTTTCAGCTTAGCGAAGATCTCGGTGATCGTATCAATGGAGCCAATCTGATTATGAGTAACTACAAAACCTTTGTAGCTAGGAGGGAGTGATTGCAGAACTCTGTCAATCTTGAGCTCTTCTGGAATCTTGCAGTCCAGTTGCTCAAGAAGTTGAGTGTAGCCCGACATCTTAATGGCGTGCTCACTAACGGAACTCCCTTCCTCCATCTTGCAGTTAAAGAATTTCTCAGAGATCTCATATCTCTCAGAACGGGCCTGAGTCTGAAACATGGTTTTCAGTTCCTCAAGAATCTCAAAGGGCCCGGCGAACTCCTCAAAATGATTTTGAAGGTCCGATTCCATAGCAAACAACATGGTTCTCTTAATCACACCATAATCATCTTTGCGCGACTGATAAACAGCTTTTTCATCAGCCGTCGCATCTATAGCAGGGGCGTCACCTATCGCTTTATCAAGGACATAGTTCTTTTGTCCGCCAGCGAGAATGATTCTCAGATTGCGGAACCAGTTGGTGAAGTTAGACCCATTGTTCTTAAGCTTTTCTTTCTCGGCAAAAATGTTGAAGTTGAAGTTGGACTTAGCCATTTGATCTACAAAATTTGCAAGTACAATTTAGACTATGTTCATGATAATTAGTTCAACTTAATCAAATTACTAGATGAACTCCCACTAAATTCAACATCCCTCAAGTTGTTTAGTGAACACGATCCAAATTCACCACACCTAATCCGATCTTCACGAGAAGAGATGTGGTTTCAATGGTGGACAACAAAGTGTCGATCATATCATTTATGTGACTCATGCTTAACCTTTCGGTTCGTGTGTTCCGAGGCCATGTCTGTACATGCTAGGATCGTCAAGTCAAACCCAAGTATTTCCGCGTGTGCAAAACTGGCTTGCACCCGTTGTATGTGAACGTAGAGTTTATAGCACCCGATCATCATGAGGTTCTTGAACACGACGAACTTTCGCAACGGTGCATACATGGGGAGAACACAGTTTTTATCTTGATCTTTAAGTGAGGAATCATCTTATAATGCTACCGTCGCGATCTAAGCATAATAAGATACATAAAAGGATAAACATCACATGCATATGATTTTATGTGACATGGTATAGCCAATCTCCGCGCAATGATCTCCATCTTGTGCGTGCCAGCATGATCTCCATCACTCCACCATGATTGCCTCCACCACGAATAGCAACTACAACTATTGCTAACTACTTAGCGATAAAGTAAAGCTATTACATGCCGTATAAGAAGTTGACACACAGGTCATACACAATTATAAAGACAACCATATGGCTCCTGCCGGTTGTGTACTCATCGACATGCAAGTCGTGAAATATTACAAAACATGATCATTGCATACAACATACACATCATATCTTGGGCCATACCATATCACAGAAACACTCCCTGCAAAAACAAGTTAGACGCCTCTACTTTGTTGTTGCATGTTTTTACGTGGCTTATGGGAGTAACAAGCTAAGAACGATTCTTACCTAAGAAAAGCCACAACGGGGATATTATGGTTGCCAACATCCGATGTAAATCCCATGACAACTATAGTGAGAGAAACTGGCATCCACCAGCCGCATGTGTGGAACAAGCCACACATCAAGTGCGGAGCCGGTCTCGCGAACGAGGTCGCGTAAAGTTGGCCTGGACCGCTTCGATCTCACTATCCCGCGTCATAAGAAGTACACAACAAGAGGCTTGCAACAGAAAACATCAACGCCCGCAACAAGCATGTTGCGTTCTACTCGTGAAACACATCTACGCATAGATCTAGCTCTGATACCACTAAAGGGTTTCACAGCATAGTAAATCAAAAAATTTCTACGGATGCAAAGGGGAAAGCCAAGATCTAATCTAGGAGATGCACTCAAAGAGAGGGATAGATGAGATATTCATACCCTTGAATAAATCGCTGTTGGAATTATGCCCTAGAGGCAATAATAAAGGTGTTATTATTATAATTCTTGTTCATGATAATGTTTATATTCCATGCTAGAATTGTATTAAGCGGAAACTTTAATACTTGTGTGGTTTGTGAACAACACCGTGTCCCTAGTACGCCTCTATGGACTAGCTCATTGATTAATGATGGTTAAGGTTTCCTAACCATGGACATGAGTTGTCGATTAATAATGAGATAATATCATTGGGAGAATGATATGGTGGACATACCCAAACTAAGCGAAGCAATTAGATCGTGTCATCGTGTTCGTCTTTGCGAAGCTTTTCTTATATCAAATATTGTATTCCTTAGACCATGAGATAATACAACTCCCAGGTATCGGAAGAAAGCTTTGAGGTCATCAAACGTCATCCTATGAGAGGGTGATCATAAAGGTGTCTCTCAGGTGATCGGAAAGTATCTGTTGGGTTGTATGTATCGAGATGGGATTTGTCCCTCCCAAGTCGGAGAGATATACTTCGGGCCCACTCGGTAATCGATATCAACACCGCTTGCAAGCATGTGGTTAAGGAGTTAATCACAAAGTGATATCGGATTACAGAACGAGTAAAGTACTTGCTGTGAACGAGATTGAACTAGGTATGACGGTACCGACGATCGAATCTCGGGCAAGTAAAATATCGTGAGACAAAGGGAATATATATGGGATTGATTGAATCCTGGCATCGTGGTTCATCCGATATGATCATCGATGAATGTGTGGGAGTCAATATGGGTTTCCAGACCCCGCTGTTGATTATTGATAGAAGATCATGTCTGCATATTCTCGAACCCGCAGGGTCACACACTTAATGTGTCTCGACGCTAGGATAGATTGGATAATTGGTTTATGAGTTTTTGTTCGGAGTCTTGGATGGGATCTGGGACATCGCGAGAGGTTCCGGAGTGGTCCGAAGAATAAGATTCATATAAGGCAGTGCAGTTTTTGGAGTTCGGAATTGTTCCGGGTTAATCGGTATTGTACCGGAAGCTTCTAGAACCTTCTGGAAGGGGACCAACGTGGCCACACCTTCCGGGAGGGGGAATGGGCCTATGAGGGAGTGCCCTGGCCGCATTGGGCCAGGGGCACAAGGCCCCATAGGGCCCAGCCGACCAAGAGGGTTTAAACTCTAGATAGAGCTTCTAGAAGGGGGGGTTTCCTTGCCCCCCACTCCTCCTCCTTGGCCGCCGGCCTTGGCTTCAGGAGGGGGCTAGGGTTGCCGCCCCACCCCTCTATATAAAGAGGGCTGGGGGCGCACCACCCCCCACACCTTCCCCTCCAACCCTAGCTGCCCTGCTGCCCTCCTCTCTCCCTCCCGACTACTTGTAGGCGAAGCCCTGCTGCTGAAATTCTCTACCATATACACCACGCCGTCGTGTTGTAGATCCAATCCGTCTCTCCACCATACTTGCTGGTCCGAGGAAGGAGGAGACGTCGAGGTGCTGCACGTGTGCATCTGACGGAGGCACCGCCACTTGTGGTGCTAGATCGGATCGGATCGCGAGGAGGAGAAGCGAGTACGACTACATCACCCACGTTCCGATGAACGTTCCGCTGTGCGAATCTTCAAGGGTATGAAGATCTAATCTAATCTCTCTCGTTGTTTGCATCTCCTAGATTAGATCTTGGCTTTCCCCCTGTTCGCATCCGTAGAAAATTTTGATTTACTATGTCGCGAAACCCTTCAGTGGTATCAGAGCTAGATCTATGCGTAGATGTGTTTCACGAGTAGAACGCAACATGGTTGTTGCGAGCGTTGATGTTTTCTGTTTCAAGCATCTTGTTTGTGTTCTTCTTATGACGCGGGATAGTGAGATTGAAGCGGTCCAGGCCAACCTTACGCGACGTCGTTCGCGAGACCGGCTCCGCACTTGACGTGTGGCTTGTTCCACACATGCGGCTGGTGGATGTCAGTTTCTCTCACTATAGTTGTCATGGGATTAACACCGGAGTTTGGCAACCATAATATCACCGTTGTGGCTTTCCGTAGGTAAGAATCGTTCTTAGCATCTACTCCCATAAGCCACGTAAAACATGCAACAACAAAGTAGAGGCGTCTAACTTATTTTTGCAGGGAGTGTTTTCTGTGATATGGTATGGCCCAAGATGTGATGTGTATAATGTATGCGATGATCATGTTTTGTAATGTTTCACGACCTGCATGTCGATGAGTACACAACCGGCAGGAGCCATATGGTTGTCTTTATAATTGTGTATGACCTGTGTGTCAACTTCTTATACGCCATGTAATAGTTTCACTTTATCGCTTAGTTAGCAATAGTTGTAGTTGCTATTCGTGGTGGAGGCAATCATGGTGGAGTGATGGAGATCATGCCGGAACGCACAAGATGGGGATCATTGCGCGAAGATTGGCTATACCATGTCACATAAAGTTATATGCATGTGATGTTTATCCTTTTATGTATCTTATTATGCTTAGATCACGACGGTAGCATTATAAGATGATTCCTCACTTAAAGATCAAGATAAAAACTGTGTTCTCCCCAAGTGTGCACCGTTGCGAAAGTTCGTCGTGTCCAAGCATCACGTGATGATCGGGTGCTATAGACTCTACGCTCACATACAACGGGTGCAAGCCAGTTTTGCACACGCGGAAATACTTGGGTCTAACTTGACGAGCCTAGCATGTACAGACATGGCCTCGGAACACATGAACCGAAAGGTTAAGCATGAGTCGTATGGATGATATGATCGACACTTTGTTGTCCACCATTGAAGCCACATCTCTTCTCGTGATGATCGGATTAGGTGTGGTGAATTTGGATCATGTTCACTAAACAACTTGAGGGATGTTGAATTTAGTGGGAGTTCATCTAGTAATTTGATTAAGTTGAACTATTTATCATGAACATAGTCTAAGTTGTACTTGCAAATACTGTAGATCACATGGCCAAGTCCAACTTCAACTTCAACGTTTTTGCTGAGATAGAAAAGCTTAGAAACAATGGGTCTAACTTCACCAAATGGTTCCGCATTCTGAGAATCATTCTCGCTGGCGGACAAAAGGACTATGTCCTTGAGAAAGCGCTAGGTGACGCCCCTGCTGTAGATGCGCCGGCTGATGAGAAAGCTGTTTATCAGTCACGCAAGGATGATTATGATTTGATTAAGATCGCCATGTTGTATGCTATGGAATCGGATCTTCAAAATCGTTTTGAGGAGTTCGCCGGGCCCTTTGAGATTCTCGAGGAGCTGAAAAACATGTTTCAGACTCAAGCCCGTTCTGAGAGATATGAGATCTCTAAGAAATTCTTTAACTACAAGATGGAGGAAGGGAGTTCCATTAGTGAGCACACCATAAAGATGTCGGGCTACACTCAACGCCTTGAGCAACTGGAGTGCAAGATTCCAGAGGAGCTCAAGATTGACAGAGTTATGCAATCACTCCCTCCTAGCTACAAAAGTTTTGTAGTTGCTCACAATCAGATTGGTTCCACTGATATGATCACTAAGCTCTTCGCTAAGATGAAAGTAGCGGAGGTGGACATCAAAAGGAATAATCATATGTTGATGGTCAACAAGCCCCCCACCTTCAAGAAAGGTAAGGGTGTAAAGAAGCCCTTCAAGAAAGGCGGCGGCAAGCGCGTTGCCCCTGCTGAGAAGAAGCTCAAGTCTGGTCCTAAGCCGAACACTGAGTGCTTCTACTGCAAGGACAAGGGTCACTAGAAGCGCAACTGTCCGAAGTACTTAGCGGACAAGAAGGCTAGCACCATCAAAGGTATATTTGATATACATGTTATTGATGTTTTCCTTACTAGCCCTCGTTGTAGTGCCTGGGTATTTGATACTGGTTCGGTTGCTAATATTTGTAACTCAAAACAGGAGCTACGGAATAGACGGCGGCTTGCGAGGGATGAGGTGACGATGCGCGTTGGCAACGGATCAAGAGTTGATGTGATGGCCGTCGGCACGCTCTCCTTAGTTTTACCTTCGGGATTAGTTTTAAACCTTAATAAGTGTTATTATGTGCCTGTGTTGAGCATGAACATTATTTCTGGATCTTGTTTATTGCAAGACGGTTATTCATTTAAATCGGAGAATAATGGTTGTTCTATTTATATGAGTAACATCTTTTATGGTCATGCACCTATTGTGAATGGTTTATTTCTTCTAAATCTCGAAAGGGATGAAACACACATCCATAACATTGAGGCTAAGAGATGCAAAGTAGATAGTGATAATACTACTTATTTGTGGCACTGTCGTCTAGGTCATATTGGTGTAAAGCGCATGAAGAAACTCCATTCTGATGGACTTTTGGATTCTCTTGATTTTGAATCATTTGACACATGCGAACCATGCCTCATGGGCAATATGATCAAAACCCCGTTCTCCGGTATGATGGAGCGAGCAACGGACTTGTTGGAAATCATACATACCGATGTATGCGGACCGATGAGTGTTTCGACGCGCGGTGGATATCGCTATTTTCTCACTTTTACCGATGACTTAAGTAGATATGGGTATATCTATTTAATGAAACATAAATCTGAAACATTTGAAAAGTTCAAGGAATTTCAGAATGAAGTGGAGAACCATCGTAACAGAAAGATTAAGTTTCTAAGATCCGATCGTGGGGGCGAATATTTGAGTTATGATTTTCTCACGCATCTTAAAGCAAGCGGAATTGTTTCGCAACTCACGCCACCCGGAACACCACAGCGCAATGGTGTGTCTGAACGCCGGAATCGAACCTTATTAGATATGGTCCGATCAATGATGTCTCTTACTGATTTGCCGTTATCATTTTGGGGTTATGCATTAGAAACCGCTGCATTCACTTTAAATAGGGCTCCATCTAAATCCGTTGAGACGACACCGTATGAACTGTGGTTTGGTGCTAAACCTAAGTTGTCATTTCTTAAAGTTTGGGGATGCGAAGCTTACGTCAAAAAGTTGATGCCGGACAAGCTCGAACCCAAAGCGGAGAAATGCGTCTTCATAGGATACCCTAAGGAAACTATTGGGTATACCTTCTATCATAGAACCGAAGGCAAAGTGTTTGTCGCAAAGAACGGTTCCTTTCTTGAGAAGGAGTTTCTCTCGAAAGAAGTGAGTGGGAGAAAAGTAGAGCTAGACGAGGTTATTGAACCTTCTCTTGAGTTGGAGAGTAGCGCAGCACCTGAAATTGTTCCAGTGCCGCCTGCACCAACAATAGAGGAAGCTAATGACAAGGATCATGAAGCTTCGGACAAGGATCACCTGAGGGAATATATATATGGGATTGATTGAATCCTGGCATCGTGGTTCATCCGATATGATCATCGATGAATGTGTGGGAGTCAATATGGGTTTCCAGACCCCGCTGTTGATTATTGATAGAAGATCATGTCTGCATATTCTCGAACCCGCAGGGTCACACACTTAACGTGTCTCGACGCTAGGATAGATTGGATAATTGGTTTATGAGTTTTTGTTCGGAGTCTCGGATGGGATCCGGGACATCACGAGAGGTTCCGGAGTGGTCCGGAGAATAAGATTCATATAAGGCAGTGCAGTTTTTGGAGTTCGGAATTGTTCCGGGTTAATCGGTATTGTACCAGAAGCTTCTAGAACCTTCCGGAGTGGGACCAACGTGGCCACACCTTCTGGGAGGGGGCATGGGCTTATGAGGGAGTGCCCTGGACGCATTGGGCCAGGGGCACAAGGCCCCATAGGGCCCAGCCGACCAAGAGGGTTTAAACTCTAGATAGAGCTTCTAGAAGGGGGGGGGTTTCCTTGCCCCCCACTCCTCCTCCTTGGCCGTCGGCCTTGGCTTGGGGAGGGGGCTAGGGTTGCCGCCCCACCCCTCTATATAAAGAGGGCTGGGGGCGCACCACCCCCCACACCTTCCCCTCCAACCCTAGCTGCCCTCCTGCCCTCCTCTCTCCCTCCCGACTACTTGTAGGCGAAGCCCTGCTGCTGAAATTCTCCACCATATACACCACGCCGTCGTGTTGTAGATCCAATCCGTCTCTCCACCATACTTGCTGGTCTGAGGAAGGAGGAGACGTCGAGGTGCTGCACGTGTGCATCTCACGGAGGCACCGCCACTTGTGGTGCTAGATCGGATCGGATCGCGAGGAGGAGAAGCGAGTACGACTACATCACCCACGTTCCGATGAACGTTCCGCTGTGTGAATCTTCAAGGGTATGAAGATCTAATCCAATCTCTCTCGTTGTTTGCATCTCCTAGATTAGATCTTGGCTTTCCCTCTGTTCGCATCCGTAGAAATTTTTGATTTACTATGCCGTGAAACCCTTCAATCGCAAAGTGGAACGTTCAACAGAATGTGGTTGATGTAGTCATACTAGCCTTCTCCTCCTTGTGATCCGATCCGATCCAACGCCGCAATTGGCGACGCCTCCAAGAGATGCACACGTACGGAACCGCGACGTCTCCTCCTTCCTCGGTCCAGCAAGTGGGGTGGAGAGATAGATTGGATCTACAACACGACGGCGTGGTGCTATGGTGGAGAGTTTCTGCGGCAGGGCTTCTCCTACGCGCAGTCGGGAGAGAGAGAGAGAGAGAGAGAGAGAGAGAGAGAGAGAGAGAGAGAGAGAGAGAGAGAGAGAGAGAGAGAGAGAGAGAGAGAGAGAGAGAGAGAGAGAGAGAGAGAGAGAGAGAGAGAGAGGAGAGAGAGAGAGAGAGAGAGAGAGAGAGAGAGAGAGAGAGAGAGAGAGAGAGAGAGAGAGAGAGAGAGAGGGCAGCAGTATGGCAGCTAGGATTGAAGGAGTGGTGGGAGGAGGGTGCGCCCCTGCCCTCTTTATATAGAGGGCTGGCTGGCCCCCTTGCCCCTCCTCCAAGCCCTAGGGCCGGCGGCCACAATGGAAGAGTAGGGGGCAAGTTTCCCCCTCCCTTCTAGAAGGTCCCCTAGGGTTTACCCTAGGGTTTTGGCCGGCTGGGCCTATGGGTCCTTGTGCCCCTGGCCCAATGCGGCCAGGGCACTCCCTCGTAGGCCCACGCACCCCTCCGACAAGTGGGGCCACGTTGGTCCCACTCTGGAAGCTTCTAGAACCTTCCGGTACAATACCGAACATTCCAAAACAATTCTGAAATCCAAAAACTGCTTTCCTTTATATGAATCTTATTCTCCGGACCATTCCGGAACCTCTCGTGATGTCCTAGATCCCATCCGAGACTCCGAACAAAAACTCATAAACCATTTATCCATTCTATCCTAGCGTCGAGGCACGTTAACTGTGTGACCCTACGGGTTCGAGAATATGCAGACATGATCTTCTATCAATAATCAACAGCAGGATCTGGAAACCCATATTGACTCCCACATATTCATCGATGATCATATCGGATGAACCACAATGCCAGGATTCAATTAATCCCATATTTATATTCCCTTCGTCACGCGATATTTTACTTGCTCGAGATTCGATCGTTGGTATCGGCATACCTAGTTCAATCTCGTTCACAGCAAGTACTTTACTCGTTCTTTAATCCGATATCACTTTGTGACTAACTCCTTAACCACGTTCTTGCAAGCGGTGTTGATATCGATTACCGAGTGGGCCCGAAGTATATCTCTCCAACTTGGGAGGGACAAATCCCATCTCGATACATACAACCCAACAAGTACTTTCCGATCACCTGAGAGACACCTTTATGATCACCCTCTCATAGGATGACGTTTGATGACCTCAAAGCTTTCTTCCGATACCAGGGAGTTGCATTATCTCATGGTCTAAGGAATATAATATTTGACATAAGAAAAAGCTTCACAAAGATGAACACGATGACACGATCTAATTGCTCTGCTTGATTTGGGTCTATCCATCATATCATTCTTCCAATGACATGACCTCATTATTAATCGACAACTCATGTCTATGGTTAGGAAACCTTAACCATCATTAATCAATGAGCTAGTCCATAGAGGCGTACTAGGGACACGGTGTTGTTCATAAACCACACAAGTATCAAAGTTTCCGCTTAATACAATTCTAGCGTATAAAAATTTATCATGAACAAGAATTATAACAATAACATCTTTATTACTGTCTCTAGGGCATAATTCGAACATAATATGCGTCTTCGAAATCTGGAGTCTCGCGAGCTTTGACAAATTTGTTCAATTTTGTCTTCCAATTGCGAAAAGCGTCAGCCATCTTCTTTAGAGTCCACTCTTTGACCTTTTCCTTTATAACCGGTTTATTTTCATCCTCCTCTGGCGGTAGGGTGAAATTTACCAACAGCGAAGTCCAAAGCATTTTTTGGATCTTTCATCGATAAAGGTACCATCGCCCTTCTTTAGCTTATTCCAATATTCAATTATGATTGGGATTTGGTCCCTAACAAGAACTCCAGCCCGGCGTATAAGTTTGTCTGCGGCCTTCTTGGGCTCCATCAGCCTGCCATCAACATAGACTACTTCGATCATGAACTTTGCATGATCTTTCAACCGATGGCTCGCGCCTCGCTTGCTCTTTTACGTAGAAGAAGATTGTTGCTGGCTGGTCGATCCAGAGGGCTAAAAGAAGAAAGAAGCGTTAATTAATACATATACATATATATACAAATCAATCGGTGCAAGTCAGCAGAGGCTTAACCATGCATATACCTCGACGGACTTTGTAATCACTAAAGTGCGTTCACCGGAGTCGTCATCTTCTCCATGACTACTTGAGTTGTCATCATGTCCCTCCAAGTTCAGATATTATGAGGTGTCCTCGTGGATCATGTTCTCCATTATTTCTTCCTCTTCAAGGTTTCTAGTGAGTGGATCCATAGTTTCTAAAACAATAATATTATCTAGAGTAAGGAGTAAACATTCAAGTGGACTTGGATTCATACACAAATATACATATTATTCATAAAAAAATACACAAATAAATACACAAATGAAATTAAAACCCTAAGCATGCTTGATCATTTTAAACGAGGTCCGAGGGGTCCAAACCCTAATTCGGAGAAACCCCGGATGCATATGAGAGGGTTCATTATGTTCTTCTAATTAAACTTGTCATGTAAGTTGATTGACAATGAATGATTATAGCTTAAACAGATAGTTCTCATTTTTCTGAATATTTTGATATATTATTTGTATTTTTCTAACTTATGAATAATTAGTTATTGAATTTACAAGATTTAAACATTTTCTGAAATCATTAAACCAGTTATTATGTCAGCCTGACGTCAGCATACCCTAACCCTTTTCTCACCAAAACAGGGGCTAGCCACAGTGGCTGACGCATGCGACCGGGGCCACGTCACAGCCACATAGGCGCCACGCGGGCTCATCGGAGGATGCTCCAGACGGCGGCGGCTGGCGGCGCTGGAGAGCGACCTAGGGCGCGCGAGGTAGCGGGTTCACCTCAGCGTGATGCAGCCTACCTAAAACGGGCGGCGCCGCTACCTAGGGGTCACCGGAGCAACGTTAACGACTACGGCCAGCGGCGGCGCTTGTAGAGAAGCGAGGCGACGACAACTCTGAGCGAGAGGGAGCGAGCGAAGGGGCGGGTTAGCACCGTGGGCTCACCGTGGGTCTACCAGAGGGGTCCGCGAGGCCGAGTGGGGTCGGAAAGGGCGACGATGGTGACGGTGGTGGTCGTCGGGCTCGGATAAGAAGCGATACTTGGGGGTCGATTGCGGATACCCCGCGTCGATTTCTTGGACGCGGAAGAACATCACGACGAGGCGGTGAAAACGGCGTGGGTGGGCGCAACGGCGACGGCGACGTGGGTGGGCGCGGCGGCGACGACTCCTCTCTCTGTGATCCTCTGCTCCTCGATCTGGCTGGGGGAAGAGGAGGTGCACGCGTTATAACCCCCCCTTTAACACCGGTTCCAACCACGAACCGGTGTTAAAGGGGGAATTCGTTTCGCGCGCGCACCCCCCTTTAACACCAGTTCCAGCCACGAACCGGTGTTAAAGGGGGGGGTGTAGTGATTTCGTTTCACGCGCACCCCCCCTTTAACACCGGTTCGTGGCTGAAACCGGTGTTAAAGGGTGGGGGCATTTATTTCGTACAATAAAGGGGTGGGGGCATTTTTAATTCAAAAAATAGGATAGAATTTAGAAAATTCATATCTTTTTCATTTCAACTCAGAAAAATATGAATAATATATCATAATTTTCAGAAAAATAAGATCTATCCATTCAAATAAAAACATTTTATAGTTACTATAGATGAAAATTTTCAAAATGATTAAAACACTTACATATAATTTTTGATTATTTAATTAACACAAAAATAAAATAGTCGAACCCTAAAACTTTGAACTTAAGAAATATTAAGCATCTGAAAAGGAATCTAACCCTATTTTATTAGAGTAAATCATATTTTATTTTGTATTAACATTTTTGAATTGTTTGGATATTTAAATTTAGCATCTTTTGTATACTTTGGAATCTGACAAAACTTTCAACATGAAAATTATTTGTTTTTGAATAATTAATCCTAAAACATTTTTTGTTTTAAAAAAAATTCTAACTATTCAAACTAGTAACAAATGGGAAAGGGCGGGCAGAATGCGTGGGAGGAAAAGGGCGGGAAGAAAATTTTATTACGATAGAACTAGAATTAAAGTACATAACGCAACTAACAAAGCACAACTGAAAATTAAGATACATAGAAGAACTGAAAATTAAGATACATGGCCAGATTAAGTCATAATCGGCCGAACTTGTTTTGGAATGTTGGAGTGATTCAGTCATGTTCCTGCCTACACCTGTAATACTCGCCACTGTAGTCGTCGTACTCGCCGCGACCGTCGTCACTGTCGTCGTCGGGGTCACCGTAGTTGAACCTTGAAGGATGAGTACGCGTGGGCTGGACTTGAGGGTAGTACAGAAGGGGGTTATATTCGGCGGCCGTGTCGTAGGACATGACGCTCTGGAGAGTCCGACCACGCCACCACAGCCGATGGCCAGCCTCGTTGAAGTTCGTAGGAGGTGGGCCGTCCTCCTCGTGCCTGGCGAGCGCCCTCTCACGCCGATCCCCGAAGAAGGCTTCCCAAGTCGGGAAATA
Organism: Avena sativa; assembly: GCA_916181665.1. Taxonomy (NCBI): domain Eukaryota; kingdom Viridiplantae; phylum Streptophyta; class Magnoliopsida; order Poales; family Poaceae; genus Avena; species Avena sativa. The sequence goes on from OV702294.1 coordinate 98,625,696, forward strand.
GTCGGGAGGCCAGTTGGGATTCCTCCGCTACTCCGACGTGAGCTCGAAGTAGTAGTGGTTCGTGATGGCCATCCGACGCGCAACACCTAGAGGGATAGGAGGATCCGGCACGCCTTCGGCGCTCAGCATCCAGCCGACGGGGACGCAGTAGCCCGGCGGGCAGGGGTAGTTCGAGGTGCAAAGCGCCTCCGCCTCCCTGGGGGTTAGTGGTATGGTGGAAGCCATGGGAAAGAGTGATGAGGTTACAGATATGAGTCTAGAGATGTGTAATGACAATGGAGGCCAACCCTACATATATATAGTGAGAAATGGCGGCAGGAAGATAACTGGCGAGAAGAACTGGTGGGTAAAACTGGCGGGAAGAAAAATGGCTCATTTAATACATATAGTGTTAACATAAGAAATATGACATTGATTTCCATGTTGAGATACATATGTGTGCTAAAAATGACTCAATTAATACATATAGTCAATCTTATGATCGCGTCGGCCGTAACCATGGAGTATCAGCACCGTTTAACAGGATAGTTGGGTCAGTCTTCACTTTGAAGGGTGGAATTTTATCAAACTTATTATAATCTTCTGACATGTCTGTCTTGTCCTCTACTCCCACAAAGTTTCTTTTCCCTGAAAGAACTATGTGACGCTTTGGCTCATCGTGTGATGTATCTGTTTGCTTATTTTTTCTTTTTTTTTGGTTTGGTGGACATGTCCTTCACATAGAAAACCTGAGCCACATCATTGGCTAAGATGAATGGTTCGTCTAAGTTCTTGTCTACCTTCATAAGATTATTGACATCCACTATTGTCATTCCGTACTTCTTGTCTACCTCAACCCCTCCTCCTGTTAGCTTGACCCATTTGCACCGAAACAAGGGGACCTTAAAATTAGGTCCATAGTCAAGTTCCCATATCTCCTCTATGAACCCATAATACATGGTCTTTTGCTCATTGTCTTCTGCTGCATCAAAGCGGACACCACTGTTTTGGTTGGTGCTCTTTTTATCTTGGCCTATCGTGTAAAATGTATTCCCATTTATCTCGTACCCTTGGAAAGTACATACAGTCGAAGATGGTGTCCTGGCCAACAAGTACAGCTGATCTCCAATAGTGGTGTTATCCGTGAGAAGTCTTTGCAGCCAGCCGCCAAAACTTGCCATGTGTTCACTTATAATCCATTCATCAGACTGCCCCGGGTGTTTGGGGCGTATAAAATTCTTGTGTTCATTGATATACGGGGCAACCAAGATAGATCTTTGTAAAACCGTGTAGTGTGCTTGATTGAGAGAATGCCCGTCCCTACATATCATTGCTTTACATCCTAGGGTACCTTTTCCACACAGTCTCCCCTCATGTCATGATTCTGGAACACCAATCGCCTTAAGGTCAGGAATAAAGTCAACACAGAACTCAATGACCTCCTCTATTTCATAGCCCTTGGAGATGCTTCCTTTTGGCCTAGAACGGTTATGAACATATTTCTTTAAGACTCCCATGTACCTCTCAAAGGGGAACATATTGTGTAGAAATACAGGACCGAGAATGGCAATCTCTTCTACTAGGTGAACCAGGAGATGTGTCATAATATTGAAGAAGGATGGTGAGAACACCAACTCGAAGCTGACAAGACATTGGGCCACATTTGTCTGTAACCCTGGTAGGCTTTCTGGATCGATTACCTTCTGAGATATTGCATTGAGGAATGCACAAAGCTTCAGAATGGGTACTCGAACATTTTCAGGTAGAAGCCCCCTCAATGCAATCGGAAGCAATTGCGTCATAATCACGTGGCAGTCATGAGACTTCAGGTTTTGGAATTTTTTCTCTGCCATATTTATTATTTCCTTTATATTCGACGAGAAGCCAGACGGGACCTTGATACTGCTCAGGCATTCAAAAGAGATTTCCTTCTCTGCTTTGGTAAGAGAGTAGCTAGCAGGAGTTAAGTGGCGTCCTTTACCCTTCTCGTTCTCAGGATGCATAGGCTCTTCGGGGTCTTTCATATGTTGCTGGTCCTGCCGTGCTTCAGGTGTATCTTTTGTCTTTCCATACACTCCCAGGAAGCCTAGCAGGTTCACACAAACATTCTTCGTCACGTGCATCACGTCGATTGAAGAGCGGACCTCTAGGACTTTCCAATAGGGTAGGTCCCAAAATATAGATTGCTTCTTCCACATGGGCGCGTGTCTGACATCGTCATTCGGAACAGATAGACTGCCAGGACCTTTTCCAAAGATTACTTCTAGGTCCTTGACCATACCAAATACCTCCTCACCGGTACGGAGGACAGGCTTCCTCCGGGGTTCTGCTAGACGTTTGAAATGCTTGCTTTTCTTTCTTAAGGGATGCATGTTCGGAAGAAATTGACGATGCCCTAGGTACACAACCTTCTTACATTTATCTAAATATATACTTTTAGTCTCATCTAAACAGTGCGTGCATGCTTTGAATCCCTTGTTTGTCTGCCCTGAAATGTTACTAAGATCAGGACAATCATTGATGGTTACGAAAAGCAATGCTCGTAGGTCAAATGGCTCCCCTTTGTGCTCATCCCACATACGTACATCTGGTTTGGCCCACAGCTGTAAAAGTTCTTCAACTAATGGCCTTAGGTACACATCAATGTCATTGCCGGGTTGCCTCGGGCCTTGGATGATCACTGACATCATAATGAACTTCCTCTTCATGCACAACCAATGATGAAGGTTATAGATACATAGAGTCACATGCCAGGTGTTGTGGCTGCAATTCTGCTCACCTAAAGGATTCATGCCATCTGTACTTAGACCAAACCTTAAGTTCCTTGCGTCACGTGCGAAGTCCGGGTACTCTCGCTCGACTTTTCTCCACTGTGACCCATCAGCGGGGTGTCTCAACATCGCGTCTTTCTTACGGTCTTTCATGTGCCATCGCAATAATTTGGCATGCTCTTTGTTTCTGCAGAGACGTTTTAACCGTGGTATTATAGGAGCATACCACATAACCTTGGCAGGAACCTTCTTCCTAGGGGCCTCGCCCTCAACATCGCCAGGATCGTCTCGTCTGATCTTATACCGCAGTGCAGTGCATACCGGGCATGCATTCAAATTCTCGTACTTACCACCGCGGTAGAGGATGCAGTAATTAATGCAGACATGTATCTTCTGCACGTCTAATCCTTGAGGGTAGACAACCTTCTTTGCTTGGTATGTACTGTCGGGCAATTCATTATTTTTTGAAAGCATATTTTTCATTTTTACCAACAACTTTGAAAATACGCTGTCAGTCACACCGCTCTCTGCCTTCCATTGCAGCAAATCCAGTGTTGTACCTAGCTTTTTGTGGCCATCTTCGCAAGTTGGGTACAACAATGTTTTGTGATCCTTTAACATCTGCTTCAGCTTCTCCTTCTCCTTTTTAGTTTCACATTATTCCTTTGCATCAGTAATGGCCCGACCAAGATCGTCATCAGCGGGCCCATCTGCTGCCTCTTGATTTTCATTATCTACCCACGTTGCAGTATCATCGTATCCAGGATACATATTATGATAGTTGTCATTATCCTCTTCTTCTTCGTTGTCTTCCATCACAACCCCTCTTTCTTCGTGCTTGGTCCAACAATTATAGCTGGACATGAAACCGGATCGAAGCAGGTGGACGTGAATGGTTCTGGTATTTGAGTAGTCTTTCTTGTTCTGACAGTGAACACACAGACAGCACATAAAACCACTGTGACCATGGTTTGCATTAGCCACAACGATGAAATTTTGGAGGTCCGTAATGTACTCGGAAGTGCGTCGGTCACCGTACATCCATTGCCGGTTCATCTGCATTATATAGTATAACAAAAATTAATAGGGAGATGACCACTTATACAGTACATTAATGACACATGAAAGGATAAAGTTGCCGACCTCGACCGAGAAGGAAAGAGCAACAAGAAAACTTAATTTGAGCTCTCGGGTATTTTACCGAACACCTATTGTGCATAGAAAAAAAACACAAACTAGCACACCTCTCACCCTCTTGCTAAGCTCCAAAATGAGAGAGTGAAAAAATGAGAGAGAGGGGTGTGGACTGCGGTGTGTTTATATAGGCGCACCCCCTTTAACACCAGTTCAAGCCACGAACCGGTGTTAAAGGGGGAGGCTGCGTGGGCCACTGGTCCAGGGCCTTTAACACCGGTTCGTGGCTCGAACCGGTGTTAAATGGGTGCTTTTTTTGCTTTCTGGACCACGCTGGTACGGACACCCCCTTTAACACCGGTTCATAGAAAAACTGATGTTAAAGCCTATTTCCGACCTCAACCAAAGGCCTCGTTTTCACTAGTGGGTCTTGATGGTCTTTATTCCGTGGTACATCGTCCCTCTGGCTCCCGTTCGGTCTTGATCGTATGGGTAAAAAAGAATCAGAAAAACCACTTGTACGAGATCATGCCGGATCGTGTCTGATTAGAAAAAGGACTCTGTGACATCCTGGAGGCCCAAGGCTCTCGTGTGGTTTGCTCCGACGCTCCGCTCAAAAAGGAATATGTCTATCTGATCCTAGAAAAACGATGCACGTGAAAAAATCGGAACACAACCTGGCAGCTAGCTGACCGAGTGAATGGATGAGGGAAGCTTTCTAAACGGATTCAAATCGAATAAATAAATGGAACATTGGATCGTGAAACGCCCAGAACTATAAACAAAATACACCGTATTTTTTATCCAAACTCCAAACAAGATTTCGTCATGCTTTATAAATAAAGCAATCACATGATACAAGAGTTCGAACGAACAGAAATGCTGCAGCGGCAGCTTAAACATGCCCAAGAAAAAAATGAAAGTGTCCAAGAGAAACATGCTCAAAAAAAAAATATAAGTTATAGAGAATTGACGAAACATGCTTAAGAGAAAATGAAAGTAATGACGCCCTCCAAATTTGTTTCACCACGCACCTAGCACACCGAATCACCCAGTACCAAATAGCAATTTCAAGAAGGGAAGCGATGTTGACATGACATTGCTGCCTGCACCAGTGCACTGGACCTAGGGTAGAGTGGACTAGGGATATTAGCGACACCCTCCTGAAAGGAATAGCGCCACCAAAGACGGCACCACGTCGGTGTCGAATAAGCCGGCAAGGATTTCTCACCATTGTCATCATCTCATCGTGCACACTAGAGAGCGGACCACAAGACGGAGGTAGGCAACTTTACTCGAGCTAGGGACGACAGCACTACAAGTACACGGGAGGAGCCAGAGGATAAAGACCTACTCCTGCTTGATTGTATTGATGGAGAGTACAATGGGCGAGCTCGACGGCTAGGCGGCGAGTCGCTGGGGTATATGATGGAACGTGTCCTCTATGCGTACCCTAGGGAGGTTTATATAGGTTCATCTCGCTAGGGTTTACAGATCTACAACCGAATTAGTTAAGGATTCGGGAAGTTCTTGACCTAATCCGACTGGGCCTAGCTACACTTCTGGGCCTCCAGCTTTCAGTCACCTTAGTCTTTGTCAAGTCTCGATCCAGTCGTCGTCCTGCAGGCCCACTCGCTGGCAGTTCAGGCCAATAGGAAACGTCCTGCTAGGTATACCCCGGTTGGCATATCCCCATCAGCGGCGGTCATAGCTCTGTTGACGGTCACGCATAACTCTGCAACGCGGTGGAAGGCCGCACCCGCATAGAAGTTGTGTTACCCATCTCGACGTCATTCCATTGCGGGTCATCATTAGTAGCATCATGTGGTAATCTAGGTAGAATCTATGGGATGGGTGATGAAATGTCAAGAAATGAGATTTCCCTCCAAAGGTGAAAAGCTAGATGGATCTCGATCAAAAAACCCTATTATCTGCCTAAATCAAAGTTACAATCTAGAAAAAAGCTTACATAGATGGCGTAATTATTTGTATTTCCCTTGATAGCCACCGTGAACCCTTATCCTCTAGTTAACCAACTTTTGCAGATACTTTTGGCTTATGGCGCCTCAAAAAAGTGTCGCGTATGGGGGTATTTTTTTATAGTGGTAGTTCCATTGCCCTCGAATCGGAAAAACATACCATCGACCGTCCATGTTCTCCGGTGGCCACCGTCGATGGCGAGGAGAAGCGCGGCTAAGAATCCAGAAAAGACGAGGAAGCGCTGCGTTGCAACTGACCGGACCAGGTTGTCGCAACCTGAAGGGGTTATTTTTTCCATGTCATCATACCTTTCCTGTGTAGCATCTCCCTGCCAACCGCCGAAATCCATGTCAGCGAATGCACGGTCCAATATTGCCGTTGGGGCACACGCTGACGTTGGGTTCGGATCGAACAGTGACCCCCTCCTCCCGAGGATGCCGACTACTCACCGGTGACAGGATGCCGGCGACTCACCGGTGACGGCCTTCCCTTTCCGGCAGCCCGGGCAGCTGTTGTACTGGTTCGCAGGGGCGGACCCACGTTGAGCTTAGTGGGGGCACATGCCCCCACTCAAATTCTGAAATTCTTCTAAAACTTGTTTGTAGTTTGAAGAAAAATATACAAATTCTATCCATGACTCATGTCATTTGCCCCTGGTAAAATATACTTCTGGATCCGCCACTGCTGGTTCGAGCTGTGTGTGCTGAGCGCTAGCTCCATTTGTGTGTTTGTCCTGATGTTATCTGCTGCTGCCGTGTGAATAAATAGCCTACGCGTTCCTTCAAAAAAATAAAAGCCTACGCGTTCTCTGAAAAACAAAATAGCCTATGCGTGGTCTAATTTTTGTGGACTTGGCCGTGTCGAAACTTCACTTTCGCTGTGGGCCTGTATGTGGTGACGCGGGAATCGGCCCCTGCCGGCCGCCTCTATTGCTAGGCTTGATGGGCTAAATCGGTGATGGAGGTGTGTAAAGTCAACGATGTTAATCAGAGTGCGGCAACGCATGAATCAGACCGTAATTTATTCCCTGACAACTGACGTCGCTGTGGTGTAGCTGCTGCCTAGTATGCCACGCGTTGCTTTTTTTTTTGAAGCGCGGAGTGTTCCAGAAGGGGCTAGAACCTTTTATTAATGTAGGAGTGGAGGAACAAAATTATTACAAAGGATCCCATAGAATAAGAAAATAACACATGGATCCCTGGTATTTGTAGAAAGGACCTTGCTAAAAAATTGGGAATTACAATTTAGCCCTTTCTCTTCCCCACTATGGAGCAGAGAGATCAGCGTGCTGCAACCATGGACGAAGACGGGGACGCTACCACTTGCCTTCGGCCCGGTAAAGCTCCCGGCACCTGAGCTCGAAGAGGGCCTCCCAATGGAGGTTGAGGGATTGTCGGAGCATACCGACATGACTGATGCCATCTTGGCTAAGGATTCTGGCGTCTTCTTGGACGCAGAGGATGAGCTCCCAGATGAAAAGGTTCTTTGACCCCAACTCCACCCTAGCTGAGCCTCGTCTCTGTGAACAACTTCCCCTACCCCCACCATGGATCTCGAGGAGAAGTAGAAAGACAGAGAGGAAGGCAGAGCCAGAGCAGAAGAAACACGCCAACACCACACAGTAGGAAGCGGCTCACCGTCAGACCCGAAGAACCTGCCACGGACTCGGGGAAGCAAGCGTAGAGGATGGCGATGTTGACGAGCCGAAGCAACCACGGTCCACTTATTGAAGAAGGCCTCACCGGGTTCACCGTCGCCGCCCAGATCCCACCATGGAAACTCGACGGACGGCGTCGCCGGCGACCGCCTGGCGCCGTGGAGGAGCGCCAGATCGGAGGACCTCCAGAGAAAGGGGAAGACGGCCTTATTCTTGGAGATGCCGAGCTTCAGGCTCCGATCTTGCCACCGCCCTTGCCACCGGAGCGGCGTCTCGAGGGAGGAGGAGCATCGGACGCGCCAGATCCGGCCGATGAGATCTGGTGTCCTACTCTAAATCGCCACAAGGGGACAACATCTACCAAATCTAATCCTAAGACCTAGACTACTGGAGCCGGCGCCTCTCCTTAGCTTCCTCCGAGCGGCATCGCCGTCAAGAGGAGCCTCAGATTGGCCCGGGGCGGAGTGGACGACTCTCAACGGGGGAGGGAGGTGGGGGAACGCTCGAGAGAAGGGAGGCGTGTCGCTTCCACCGTATGCCACGCGTTGCATGTGGGTGGTATGCGCATCTGCCACCCATGTCACTGAGTTATTTTCTACCTAAAAATATAGTAGGAGATAGTATAAATCATTTTGTGGCAAACAATAACTTCCTAACCTGTACAGTATTTGTTACTCTTTCCGAGGCTCATATTAATTGACTTAGATTTATTAAAATTTGGATGAATCTATATACTTTCTCCGGCTCATATTATAATTGACTTGGATTTGTTAAAGTTTGGATGAATCTATATACTAAATATTGTCTAAATTCAACCAAATTTTAATAAATCTACTTTAATTAATATTGGTCGGAGGGAGTACTAAATAGTAGATTCATTCAAATCTAGACAAATTTGAATCAATTAATATGGATCGGAGAGAGTACCATATTTAAAAAAATTATCTAAACAATTACTTTTTTAAGGAAATACTAGCTTAATTCAATTAACCATCGGAAACATCCGAGTCCAACAAGTTCACAATACAATTCGGGGGAACCGAAAACCAAGTTTTACGTAAACGTAGATTGCAGCCTTCCTTTGCTAGCTTATGCGCAACACCATCCGCAGAGCGTTGCACCCTTCTGATCGTAAGATCAGCGAAACTTCGGAGATCACCTTTGATTTCTTCCACCAACTGGTCATAGACCGACCTGTTCAGTTCCTGAGCATTCAACTTCGTCACCACATTCATGCAGTCCGTCTCCAGCACCATAGCCAATACACCTAGCTCTTTGGCAAGGGCCACCACTCTTGCGCACGCCCGAAGCTCGGCCAGTTTCGGGTTCGTCGTGGGAGAGAAAAAATGTCAAGCTATTGATGCTCCCTCGATAAAAACTTGCTCTTAATGAGATACTAACTATTGTGGAAAGTTGCTAGTAAATCATTCATATTTTATTGCTTTGGATCTCCGTTGTCCCAATCTCTCTATATATAGTATGAGTAATGTGTTTGTCTAACAGAACAACGCATGCATATCTTCTCATTGATCGATCTCATCGAAAAAAGCTAAAAATAAGTAGGAGATAAATCATTCTGTGGCAAACAATAACTTCCTAACATGCATTCTTTACCGATTTTTGGAAACTTATTATCTAAACAATAACTTACTCTTAATACTTTCTCAAGAAAAAACTTGCTCTTAATGAGGTAGTAACTACTATGGAAAATTGCTAAATCATGTGTATGTCTCAATCTCTCTCTATATATATGATTCATGTGTATGTCTCATAGCACAACACATGCACAGCTTCTCATTGATCGATCTCATCAAAAAAAAAAAAAAAGAATCAAGTGTGAGCCTAGCTAGCGAGGATGGACAAGCACACGATCCGCATCCTTGCACTAGCCCTGCTATCTCTACATCTCGTATTCTCCGCTACCACGGCGCAATGTAAGTAGTGCATGATATACAAAACCTTTCTTTTCCTCCCTAAAAAAAACCTTTCTTTTCCTTTGTTTCTTGTAGATCTGCTTGTTTGTTAATCGAGATCCAAAACAATTGTATAACGATGTGTCGTTTGCAATCTATATATCGTGTAGATCGAATCATCGCCGACATGGATAGCGAGAAGATCAATTTCCCAAACGGGCTGTGCTACCGCAGTGCTAAAAATTGCGAGGGTGGAGTCTGTTACTGTTGTCAGGTAAATGACACCTGCTACAATGATATGGACTTTTGCAAGGAATGGTGCCCAAAACCCTCTGCTTCAGACCTAGGAGTAGTGGGCTAGTGGCGGCTACATACTGGATCCATCCAGAGTATACAAAAATAAAGAAACCATGTCATCTTTGAAGCGTAGAGGAATTACATATGTGAGACGAGATGCAATTGTTGTCTGAATTGTCGGCTTGAGATAAATATTGGAAATTGGGATTTCTTTAGTCATGCATGTTCCCATAATACCAGTAAAAGAATTGGTTTGGAGCAATTTTCTAGAAAAAGGGAATCTCGTTCGACAGTACTAGATGCATGCACTGTACGGTTCTTGAAAAAGGGATCTTCAAATATGCGGAACGATTCGGCAAAGGCTAGTTCTAGAACTCTTTCTCCATCCTAAAATAGATATCTCGGGGAGCCACAACCGGCAGCCTTGGGCTCTGACGAAGACGCTGACGGCGCCCCGCCCCCCGTCCGCGGCCGGCCGGCACCTCGGCTCCGCCTAGCCTCCTCACCTCTCCGTCACCCCCCCCCCCCCCCGCCCCCATCTCACCCTGTCATGGATGACCAGGTGCGCGGCAGGCGCTGGGCCGACGACGCAGCGGAGGAAGACGCGGCGGCAGAGGAGGCTCGCGAGCGGGAGCGGCTGACCTCTCCCCTGGCGCTCCATACGTTGGGGGATTTCCTCTCCTCGCAGGCTTCTCTGCGGCCATCTCGCAGGCGTGGCGGTAGGCGGACGCCGGCCGCTCCCCCGGCGACGCGCTCTGCGCCAGTTCGCGGCGCCCCCTATGTGCTGCGAGCCCGGTGGCTGCTGAGGCTAGGGACATGCTGCTGGGGATCCTTGGGGTTCGCCCTGAGCCATCCTAGGCCCAGTCCCCGGCCCCGGCGGCGGCCGCGACAGGCTCTCGGCCAGGGTCACCGGCGGCGGCGTGTGTCACACCTTCCAGGGAGAGCTCGCGTGAGGCTAGTTGCTTTGGGCCGATCGGTCAGGAACGGCCCATCCTGGAATGGAGGGCCCATCCGACCGTCCCCAGCTTCCGCCACGCGTGGGCCTCTAGGGAAAAGGCCTCGCGGCTGGGCCGACCCCCTGGCGACTGGCGGTGGATACCCAAGGGGGCATCGGATCTAACCCTAGCTTATCGTGCCTCTGACGCCCAGGTGAGGAAGTTCCACCGCGCCGCCAGGACAGTGCGTCGGACCCAGCTGCCGTCGCCGCTCCTTCGCCCAAGTAGCCGCCATGTAGAGGCCCCGCGAGCCCTTCCCCCAACGCCCGCGCGCATCCCAGCCGCGTCGGGGGCCCTCGCCTTGTAGGGGTTCGTAGCATGGAAAACAAAAAAATTCTACCGCATACAAACAAACAAGCCAAGATCTATCTACTAGATTGTAGCAACGAGTCGATGGAATAACTCACCCTCGAAGATTCCAAAGTGTTTAACGAGAGCGGATTCTCGTGGGTGATGTAGTCGTACTCTTGCCGATCTCAAGATCGCGTAGACGATCCTTCCGGCGCTGCGTTCCGGCAGCGCTTCTGCAGTCGGTCACACGTTCGGTACTCGATGAAGACCTTCCTCTCCCTTGTTCCAGCAGGCAACGGAGGTTGTAGCACTCTCCTCGCGATTCCGGCAGCACAACGGCGTGGTATCGGAAGTAGAGGGGAGATCTCGCAGGGCTTCGCCTTAAGCCGGAGCGAGTATGGTGGACTATGAGAGAGCCTCGGTGATCTAGGGTTAGACACACCAAGTAGAAGGGGCTAGGTCGACGGCTAGGGCAACTAGAAGCCCCAACTCGGCGGCTTGGGAGAAACCCTAGGGCGGCGGCTATGGTGGGCGGCGGCTAGGGTTAGGGTTTAGAGGGGCAAGGTGTAGTGTTTTGGAGGGCAGCCCTGCCCCTCCTTATATAGGTGGAGGGGGCGCGCCAAGGGGAGGGGAGTCCCTCCCCAACTCGGTCTCCAAGTGGGCCGGTGGTGGAGGGAGGGAACTCCTCCCCAAGTAGGTTTCCTACTCTCCCTCCACCTCACAAAATAGCCGTTTGACTTTTCAAATTGGCGTTTGACTTTTCAAACTAGGATTTGATTAAACCCTTTATTTTGTTCAGTGATGACACCTAGTACATGATGCAATCATTCCAACTTGTTATGAAACATTCATGTACCCTTCCCCTCCGGAGTGCCGGATATTCCGAAACCTTCTAGAACATTCCCGACGAAAACACCGGAACCATTCTCCAACCCCGAAACAGGACTTTCCTTATATGAATCTTATTCTCCGGACCATTCTGGATCTCCTCGTGATATCCCGGATCCCATCCGAGACTCCGAACAACATTCGGTCTCTTACTCATCATTCCATAACTACTCAAACAACGTCGAATCCTTAAGTGTGTCTCCCTACGGTTCGTGAATTATGCGGACATGATCGAGACACTTCTCCGAACAATAACCAATAGAGGAATCTGGAAATTCATATGGCTCCCACAGATTTCTATGATTACTTTGCGATCGAATAAACCACTTACATACGATACCAATTTCCCTTTGTCTCACGATAGTTTACTTATCCGAGGTTATGATCGTCGGTATCTCTATATACCTAGTTCAACCTCGTTACTATAAGTACTCTTTTCTCGTTCCCGTGATATGTGATCCCTTGTGAGCCAGTCACATGATTGCAAGATAATTGGATGACATTCCATCGAGAGGGCCCAGAGTATATCTATCCGTCATATGGATGGACAAATCCCACTCTTGATCCATGTGTCTCAACCAATACTTTCTGAACACTCAATGCCACCTTTATAGCCACCCAGTTACGGTGTGGTGTTTGATGTCATCAAAGCATCCTTCCGGTGAAGGTGATATGCATGATCTCATGGTCGAAGGAATTAGGTTACTATGTATCAGAAAGCATATAGCAATTAAACTATTAAAATAACTTGATCTTTATGCTACGCTTATCTATAGGAGTATGTCCACCATATCATTCTCCTAACGATATGATCTTGTTGTTAATAACATCTCAATGTTCATGATAGGGAAACCACAATCATTTATTAACCAACAAGCTAGTATTTATAAAGAGGCTTTACTAGGGACTCTATTTTAGTTTACAAATCACATAAGTATTAATGTTTCCTTGTTAATACTATTATAGCATGAATGTAAACATTTATCATGAACACAAAGATATAATAATAACTACATTTTTTATTGCCTCTAGGGCATATCTCCAACAGTCTCCCACTTGCACTAGAGTCATCTAATCCAGATTACATGGTAATATACCGAACACCCATGGCAGCTTGGTGTTGGTCATGTTTTGCCCTCGGGAGAGGTTTAGTCAACGGATCCGCCACATTCAGATCTGTGTGTACTTTGCAAATCTTTATGTCACCATCTTGGACATGTTCTCGAATAGCGTGAAAACGTAGCTTGATGTGCTTCAGCTTCTATGGCGCCCATGTTATCACAGTAGATTGACATTGGGTCCAGCGCACTAGGAACCACACCGAGCTCTGTAATGAACTCTTTCATCCATATTGCTTCTTGTGAAGCCTCCGAAGCAGCCATGTATTCCGATTCAGTTGAAGATCTCGCCACAACGCTTTGCTTTGCACTCCTCCAGCTAACTGCTGCACCATTCAAAGTAAATACGTATCCAGATTGTGATTTAGAATCATCCGGATCGGTGTTCCAACTAGCATCGGTGTAACCATTAACAACGAGTTGTTCATCACCTCCATAAGAAAGAACCATATCCTTAGTTCTTCTCAAGTACTTAAGGATGTTTTTGACCGCTGTCCAATGATCCACTCCTGGATCACTTTGATATCTGCTAGTTAAACTAACAGCATATGCAATGTCGGGTCTAGTACATAGCATGGCATACATCAGAGATCCTATGGCTGAGGCATAGGGAGTTTTACTCATCCTTTCTCTATCTTCTGCCGTTGTCGGACTTTGAGTTTTACTCAAGGTCGTATTGGGCAACATGGGCAAGAACCCTTTCTTGCTATCTTCCATTCCAAACCTCTTTAGAACTTTGTCCAAATATGTACTTTGTGACAATGATATTAGGCGTCTCGATCTATCTCTATAAATCTTTATGCCTAATATATAAGCTGCTTCGCCAAGATCCTTCATTGAAAAACTATTATTCAAATATTCCTTGACACTATTAAGAAGGTCTACATCATTCCCAATTAACAATATGTCATCTACATATAGTATTAAGAATTCTACAGAGCTCCCACTCACTTTCTTGTAAATACAAGCTTCTCCATAAGTTTGTATAAAACCAAAACTTTTGATTACTTTATCAAAACGTTGATTCCAACTTCGGGATGCTTGCTTCAATCCATAGATGGACCATTGAAGTTTGCATACCTTGTTATCATATTTAGGATCGACAAAACTTTTGGGTTGCATCATATACAACTCTTCATCAATGTCTCCATTGAGGAACGTTGTTTTGACATCCATCTGCCATATCTCATAATCGTAATATGCAGCGATTGCTAACATAATCCTCATAGACTTTAGCTTCGCTACAGGTGAGAAAGTCTCATCGTAGTCAACTCCTTGAATTTGTCGAAACCCTTTTGCGACAAGTCGAGCTTTATAGACAGTAACATTACCATCAGCATATGTTTTCTTCTTGAAAATCCATTTGTTCTCGACAGCCTTCCGGCCATCCGGTAAGTCCACCAAAGTCCATACTTGGTTTTCGTACATGGATCCAATCTTGGATTTCATGGCTTCTTGCCATTTATTGGAATCTGGGCTCATCATCGCTTCCTCATATGTCGCAGGGTCATCGGTGTTGTCCACCAACATGACACTCATAACGGGATCATACCAATCAGGAGTAGTACGAGTTCTCGTTGACCTGCGAGGCTCTGTAGAAACTACAACCGAAGTTTCATGATCATCATCATTAGCTTCCTCTCTTATTGGTGCAGGCACCATAGGAACTTCTTCCGGTGCTGCGCTACTCGCAAGTTCGAGAGAAGGTTCAACAACCTCGTCGAGTTCTACTTTCCTTCCAGTCACTTCTTTCGAGAGAAATTCCTTCTCTACAAAGGATCCATTCTTGGCAACAAAGATTTTGCCTTCGGATCTATGATAGAAGGTATACCCAATAGTTTCCTTTGGGTATCCTATGAAGACGCATTTTTCCGCTTTGGGTTCAAGCTTGTCCGGCTGTAACTTCTTTACATAGGCTTCGCAACCCCAAACTTTAAGGAACGACAATTTAGGTTTCTTCCCAAACCATAATTCATACGGTGTCGTTTCAACGGATTTAGATGGTGCCCTATTTAAAGTGAATGCGGCTGTTTCTAATGCATAACCCCAAAATGATAGCGGTAAATCTGTAAGTGACATCATAGAACGAACCATATCTAAGAGAGTTCGATTACGACGTTCGGACACACCATTACGCTGTGGTGTTCCCGGCGGTGTCAATTGTGAAAGTATTCCGCATTTCTTTAAATGCTCGCCAAACTCGTAACTTAGATATTCACCTCCACGATCAGAACGTAGAAATTTAATCTTCTTGTTACGTTGATTCTCAACCTCACTTTGAAATTCCTTAAACTTCTCGAAAGTTTCGGACTTATGTTTCATGAAATAGATATACCCATATCTACTCAAGTCATCCGTGAAGGTAAGAACATAACGATAACCACCGCGCGATGCTACACTCATTGGACCACACACAACGGTATGTATGATTTCCAATAAGTCCGTAGCTCGCTCCATCATACCAGAAAATGGAGTCTTAGTCATTTTACCCATCAGACATGCTTCGCATCTTTCAAGTGATTCAAAATCAAGTGATTCAAGAAGTCCATCGGAATGGAGTTTCTTCATACGCTTAACTCCAATGTGACCAAGACGATAGTGCCACATATAGGTCGAGTTATCGCTCGATTTCAAACGTTTAGCTTCAATGTTATTAATATGTGTATTTCCACTATCGAGATTCAATAAGAATAGACCATCTATCAAAGGTGCATGTGCATAAAACATATTACTCATATAAATCGAACAACCATTATTCTCGGACTTAAACAAGTAACCGTCTCGCAATAAACAAGATCCCGATATAATGTTCATGCTTAACGCAGGCACCAAATAACAATTATTTAAGTATAAAACTAATCTCGATGGTAGATGAAGACGTAGCGTGCCGACCGCGATCACATCAACCTTTGATCCGTTTCCCACGCGCATCGTCACCTCGTTCTTCGCTAGCTTCCGTTTATTCTGCAGCACCTGTTTCGAGTTACAGATATGAGCAACCTAACCAGTATCAAATACCCAGGCACTACTACGAGTACTAGTGAGATACACATCAATAACATGTATATTGGATATACCTTTCTTCTTTATGTTGCCGTTCTTCAAATCCGCTAAGTACTTTGGGCATTTCCGCTTCCAATGACCTTCTCCCTTGCAAAGCACTCAGTATCAGGCTTAGGTCCAGCCTTGGTCTTCTTCTTCGGCGCGGTAACTTTCTTACCACCCTTCTTGAAGTGTCCCTTTTGCTTAGACTTGCCTTTCTTGAATTTGGTGGTCTTATTGACCATCAACACTTGGTGCTCTTTCTTGATCTCCACTTCTGCAGATTTTAACATGGCAAAGAGTTCTGGCAACTGCTTGTTCATGTTTTGCATATTGTAGTTCATCACAAAGTTCTTGTAACTTGGTGGTAGTGATTGGAGGACACGATAAATCCACAAAGCATTAGGAATCACTATACCCAAGCTTTGAAGTTTGTTTGCGTGCCCAGACATCTTAAGCACATGCTCAGTGACGGAGCTGCCCTCTTCCATCTTGCAGTTAAAGAACTTTTCAGAAGCCTCATAGCTCTTAATTGCCGCGTGAGTCTCAAAGATCAATTTGATATCACGGACAATATCATGTGGGTCTGAATTCTCAAACCTTTTCTGAAGCTCCGATTCTAAACCATACAAGATAGCACACTAAACTGTGGAGTACTGAGTCTTCCGAGCGAGGTAAACATTCTTTACTTCATCGGTAGCAGTAGCTGCAGGTGGGTCACCCAACAGTGCATCCAGCACATAGGTCAAATTACCAGCAGTGAGGACAATCCTCAAATTGCGGAACCAATCCGCGAAGTTGCTTCCATTGTTTTTCACCTTTTCTTTCTCTAGGAACGCATTAAAATTGATGGTAAGGGCCGCCATTGATCTACAACATATTTGCAATAGTTTAGACTAAGTTTATGACAAATTGAGTTCTAATTAATAGTTAAATTAATCTAGGTGAACTCCCACTCAAAACAATATCCCTCACATTGTTTTAGTGATCACACGAACCAAATCCACCACATCAAAACCGATCATCACGAGAGTCGATGTAGCTTCAATGGTGAACAATCGACATGTTCATCATATCTTACTATATGATTCATGCTTTACCTTTCGGTGATCCGTGTTCCGAGACCATGTATGTACATGCTAGGCTCGTCAAGATCAAACCTTAGCTTCTGCATGAGCAAAACTGGCTTGCTCATGTTGTATACACTTGCAGAATCTAACACACCCGATCATCACGTGGTGCTTCGAAAACAACAAGCTTTAGCAACGGTGCTTACTAAGGATGAACACTATAGAACTTGAAATTCATGTGCATGAGGGATCATCTTATAATGCTACCGTCGTTAACTAAGCAATACAAGATGCATAAAGGATTAACATCACATGCAATTCATAATATGTGATATGATATGGCCTTTCTTCTTTGTGCTTCCGATCTCCATCTTCAAGCACGAACATGATCTCCATCATCACCGGCATTGCATCAAGGTCAATGACGCTGCTCCATGGTTGTCGTCCACCAGCTTCAACTATTACAACTACTTTGAATAGACACGCGGGTCTTAACAGAAATTAAAGACAACCATATGGCTCCTACCGGTTGCCAACTTACAATAAGGAACATTGCATACATCAAATATAATCACAATCATGGCCATATCACATCACAACACACCCCTGCAAAACAAAGTTAGACGCCTCTACTTTCTTTGCATGTTTAATGTGGTTTGGGGCTTTCAATAAGTGTCGTTCTAACTTACGAACAAGAACCACAACATTGATACTAGTATTGTCAATCACCCGTTGTAAATTGAATCTTAACTATGTTGGGAGAAACAGGCACCCGCAAATCCACTTATGCAATACAAGTTGCATGTCAAGCATGGAGCAAGTCTCATGAACGATGTCATGTAAGGTTAGCCCGGGCCGCTTCATCCCACCATCCCGCAAGATGCAAAGTACACAAGAAGCAATCGAAAACAAAAGCATCAACGCCCACAATGACCATTGTGTTCTACTCGTGCAACAGATCTACATATAGACACGGCTCTGATACCACTGTAGGGGTTCGTAGCATGGAAAACAAAAAATTTCTACCGCATACAAACAAACAATCCAAGATCTATCTACTAGATTGTAGCAACGAGTCGATGGAATAACTCACCCTCGAAGATTCCAAAGTGTTTAACGAGAGCGGATTCTCATGGGTGATGTAGTCGTACTCTTGCCGATCTCAAGATCGCGTAGACGATCCTTCCGGCGCTGCGTTCCGGCAGCGCTTCCGCAGTCGGTCACACGTTCGGTACTCGACGAAGACCTTCCTCTCCCTTGTTCCAGCAGGCAGCGGAGGTTGGAGCACTCTCCTCGCGATTCCGGCAGCACAACGGCGTGGTACCGGAAGTAGAGGGGGGATCTCGCAGGGCTTCGCCTTAAGCCGGAGCGAGTATGGTGGACTATGAGAGAGCCTCGGTGATCTAGGGTTTAGACACACCAAGTAGAAGGGGCTAGGCCGGCGGCTAGGGCAACTAGAAGCCCCAACTCGGCGGCTTGGGAGAAACCCTAGGGCGGCGGTGGCTATGGTGGGCGGCGGCTAGGGTTAGGGTTTAGAGGGGCAAGGTGTAGTGTTTTGGAGGGGCAGCCCTGCCCCTCCTTATATAGGTGGCGGGGGCGCGCCAAGGGGAGGGGAGTCCCTCCCCAACTCGGTCTCCAAGTGGGCCGGTGGTGGAGGGAGGGAACTCCTCCCCAAGTAGGTTTCCTACTCTCCCTCCACCTCACACAATAGCCGTTTGACTTTTCAAATTAGCGTTTGACTTTTCAAACTAGGATTTGATTAAACCCTTTATTTTGTACAGCGATGACAGCTAGTACATGATGCAATCATTCCAACTTGTTATGACACATTCATGTACCCTTCCCCTCCGGAGTGCCGGACATTGCGGAACCTTCTAGAACATTCCCGACGAAAACACCGGAACCATTCTCCAACCCTGAAACAGGACTTTCCTTATATGAATATTATTCTCCGGACCATTCCGGATCTCCTCGTGATATCCCGGATCCCATCCGAGACTCCGAACAACATTCGGTCTCTTACTCATCATTCCATAACTACTCAAACAACGTCGAATCCTTAAGTGTGTCTCCCTACGGTTTGTGAATTATGCGGACATGATCGAGACACTTCTCCAAACAATAACCAATAGAGGAATCTGGAAATTCATATGGCTCCCACATATTTCTACGATTACTTTGCGATCGAATGAACCACTTACATACGATACCAATTCCCTTTGTCTCACGATAGTTTACTTATCCGAGGTTATGATCGTCGGTATCTCTATATACCTAGTTCAACCTCGTTACTGATAAGTACTCTTTTCTCGTTCCCGTGATATGTGATCCCTTGTGAGCCAGTCACATGCTTGCAAGCTAATTGGATGACATTCCACCGAGAGGGCCCAGAGTATATCTATCCGTCATATGGATGGACAAATCCCACTCTTGATCCATGTGTCTCAACCAATACTTTCTGAACACTCAATGCCACCTTTATAGCCACCCAGTTACGGTGTGGTGTTTGATGTCATCAAAGCATCCTTCCGGTGAAGGTGATATGCATGATCTCATGGTCGAAGGAATTAGGTTACTATGTATCAGAAAGCATATAGCAATTGAACTATTAAAATGACTTGATCTTTATGCTACGCTTATCTATAGGAGTATGTCCACCATATCATTCTCCTAACGATATGATCTTGTTGTTAATAACATCTCAACGTTCATGATAGGGAAACCACAATCATTTATTAACCAACAAGCTAGTATTTATAAAGAGTCTTTACTAGGGACTCTATTTTAGTTTACAAATCACATAAGTATTAATGTCTCCTTGTTAATACTATTATAGCATGAATGTAAACATTTATAATAAACACAAAGATATAATAATAACTACATTTATTATTGCCTCTAGGGCATATCTCCAACACGCCTCCCCCATCCCGCGCCCCTGCCCCGGCGGCCGGCCTCTACCGGCTCCCCTCCCGGTGGTCTCCCCAGTGACCCCGTAGCTCCCCTGCTCGCGAGGAGCAATCCGATCGCCGCCAGGCGGAGGAGAGGCCGCTCGGCCGCAGCAGCTCGGTGCGGGAGGAGCCCCTGCCTCTGGCGTGCGCCCCTCACCGCGCCCATGAGGCTGCGCGGCGTCCCGCCTCCCCTGCTGGCCACCACACACATGCCTCCCTCCGCCAGGCTCTGCTCCAGAACCCGCCCTCGCGGGCGCATGGTGGGGGCAGGGACTCCAGCGGTGACTGGCGCCGGGACAGGGACAGGGACCGAAGGCGGTCACCATAGCACTCGCCGAGACCGGAGGCGTCGGCCGCATCCACCGTGGACCCGCCCAAGAAGAAGAAGAAAAGTAAGAAGAAGAAGAAGAAGAAGAAAAGTAAGAAGAAGAAGAAGAAGAAGAAGAAGAAGAGTGCCGCGGTGACTTCCGGGCCGTCGGGACCGTCCGAGGCTTGATCCCCCCGTTCCCCCCGACAGATGGAGTTCCTCGGCCAGTACATCGACAGGGGGTTCTATTACATCGATATCGGGGGGATTCAACTGATGGTACC
The DNA here is from genome assembly GCA_916181665.1 of Avena sativa. Classification (NCBI taxonomy): domain Eukaryota; kingdom Viridiplantae; phylum Streptophyta; class Magnoliopsida; order Poales; family Poaceae; genus Avena; species Avena sativa. The sequence continues at coordinate 98,646,373 of OV702294.1, forward strand.
GGAGAACTTGGCGGTGGCCAAGGTGAAGCCCGGGACTAGACCGTCGACCATCACCGCTGAGATGATTCAGGGGAGCTGGTGACCATGATGCCTGGGGAATGGCAGGTGAGGCCGATCTCGAGCACGGAGTTTGCAGTAGCCTTCCCCTCAGTGGAGGTTATGAGGCTCTGTGCTTGCAGCTCCGCCCTCACCCTGCCAGTCAGCCAGATCACCCTCTCCATCGAGCCATCTACCTCGGCCACTCCCTCGGCCTTCAAGCTCTCTGCGACGTGGATCAAGATTCAGGACTACCCCGAGGATCCTAAGCTCAGGACCCTGCCGTTCCTGGAGCTCGTGGCGCAGGTGATTGGCAAGTTGGTGGAGGTGGACGAGGGCTCTCTGGGTGGCGGGGGACCGATCCGCATCAGGGTCTTGTGCCCGGATCCTGCCCAGCTACCGGGTATCCTCCCCACGATCTACTTTGGCAAGGACGGATGGCGCATGATGGTCGAGCTGGACGACTCCCCTCAGGCTTCGAGGTCCTCCCCGCCACCGCCAGCGCCACCCTCAGGCAGCCCTGCCGGTAGCAAAGACGACTCCTCGGGGGAGGATGATGATGACCTAGAGGGAGGGGGTCCTAGAGGCTCGACTCCAGCCTCGCCACCAGCACCCCCTCCCACTAGAGGCCCACCCTCTCGGGCTCCTCCGGTGCCCCGGAGATCTCTGCGATCCCTCTGGACCTCTCCATCGCGCAATATGTCTCCAACTTCAGCAAGGATGCCGGGTTCACAGGACACATTGACGTGTCGGCTTCCTCAGGGGGCTCGCCTCCCAGCCAACCCGAGGAGGACCGGGACTCTGGGAGCGTGGGTCTGGAGGTCACAGCTCCGTCTTCCCCGCGCTCTCCGGGTGTGACTTGCTACACCCTGTCCCCGGGCTCCTCTCCGTCCTTCCTGCAGACCTCCCCGGCCACCCCCGTCCAGGCAGGAGTGACCATCTCTCAGGCCACCCTCGACACCCCAGTGGCTGGCCCCAAGCAGCGCCCGCAGCGCCCCACCCCGCAGCCATCCCGCCACAGTGCACACATTGCACGCTCGAGGGGGATGGCCCCGGGCCTGGAGCCTTTGGTGCTGACGGTGGCGTCGCAGAGGGCTGCTGCTCGGAACTTGGACCCAGGTACTACTCCACCCTCCCCTCCTCCGTGTTCCTCCCCTCCTTCTAGGTCTCGCTTCTCGGTTTTAGCGGAGTCGTCCCTGGACCACTTGGCGCAAGTGGCAGCAGATAGCGGCATCATCTTCAGGGGCGAGCGTGGTCCTCGCATGGAGCAAATCGCCGCGATTAGGGCTAAGGAGGTCTACGAGGGGGCCTTGGCGGCGGCCCATGCTCTGGAGGAGCACAGACGGCCTGGCTCCCCCGACCCCACTAGACCCGGGCCCACGGGGCCTAGGTCCGGGGGGGAACAAACTCCTGGCCCCGAGAGCGGGGAGGCTTCCACGGAGGCCACTTCTTTGAGGAGGCTGCGTGGGAGGCCTCCGAAGGCGTCATCCAGGCCCTCGACCACTGGTAGGGCCCGATCCGTCCCCCGTAAGGGGACAACCCTGTCATAGTTTTTAAATGAATTGGCCCGCGATTAGGTCATTCATTTGGAACATCAGGGGGTTCGGGAACGAGGGCCGGCAACGTCAGCTTAAGGAACACCTGCGACGAGAAGATGTGGATATCGTGGGGCTACAGGAGACCATCAGACAGGACTTCCGCCCCTCGGAACTTGAGGGCCTGAGCCGGCACAAGTTCACTTGGAACTGGTTGCCGGCATCGGGCCACTCGAGTGGTATCCTTCTTGGCGCCAAGGAGGAAACCTTCGAGGTGGAGGACATGGACCGTGGGGACTTCTTCGTGAGCATGTCTCTCACCCATAGACACTCTGGTCTCCAGTGGGAGACCATTATTGTCTATGGCCCGGCGGGCCATAGTAGATCCGCGACCTTCCTGGCGGAGCTTAAAGCGAAGGTTGAGAGCTGCTCCATTCCAGTGGTTAAGGCTGGGGACTTTAATCTGATCCGCTCACCGGAGGATAAAAGTTCGGCTAATGTGGATATTCCGAGGATGCGTATGTTCAACGATTGCATTGCGGACCTCACTCTTAGAGAGGTCCATAGGGTTGGGGCCAGGTTCACCTGGACCAACAAGCAGGCGACTCCGATCCAATCCGTCTTGGACCGAGTCCTGGTCTTAGTGGAATGGGAAGTAGCATTCCCACTCTGCTCCCTCCGGGCACTTACTAGGATCGGATCGGATCACACCCCCTGCTGCTCTCCACCGGGGGCGGCATTTCCCCTCGCCTGGATCATTTCCACTTTGAGAACTTTTGGTTGTCCCAACCAGGATTTGTGGAGGCGGTAAAGGCGAGATGGGAGGCTGCTGCGGCGTCCCCGCCGCGTAGGTGCCTTGATGGCCCACCAATTCATGCGTGGTTGGGGGCTAATCTGGGCATGGAGATCCGACGCCAGAAGGAGTCCCTTCTTAGTGAGATCCAATCTCTAGACCGCACGGCGGACTCCCAGGGACTCTCTGTTGCGGAATGGACGCGTCGATATTATCTGGAGGCATCGCTACTGGACATCTATAAGGGAGAAGAAGTGTTCTGGAGGCAGAGGAGCCGACAGAACTGGCTCCTCAAAGGGGATGCGAATATAGCTTACTTCCATGCGGTGGCTAATGGCCGCCACATGAAGTGCTTGATCCCCTGCCTCTGGGACAATGGGCGGCTCCTGGAGGACCCCACAAAGCTGTCATCCCACATCTAATCCTTCTACAAGGATCTCTTCGCGGAGGGCCCCCGCTCAGGGGCCGCACTAGCACCTAAATTCTGGGCAGAGGCCGACAGGTTCACGGCTGCCGAGAATGCCGAACTCATGCTCTCTTTCCTTCCGGAAGAGGTGGAGAGGGTGATTAGATCAATGAAAGCTAACTCGGATCCGGGTCCTGATGGCTTGCCGGTGGTGTTCTTCTAGACCTTCTAGGGCTCCCTACAAAGCATGATCATGCCAATGTTTCAAGAATTCTTCACGGGTACCCTCTTCATGGCCCGGCTGAACTTCGACATCATGACCTTGATCCCCAAAGTGGCGGGGGCCTCGGACATATGTCAGTTCCGGCCGATCACGGTGATTAATGTCATCCAACGCATCTTTGCCAAAGTCTGTGCTACCCGCCTTGTTCCGGTCATGGAACGCTTGACCCATCCCTATCAGTTCACATTTCTCAAGGGACGACTGATACACGATGGCGTCCTGGCACTCCATGAGATTATCCACGAGGTGAAAACCAAGAGGACAAAGGGGGTCTTTCTGAAATTAGATTTTCAGAAGGCGTATGATCGCCTGGACTGGCGGTTCCTGCGGCAGGTGTTGATTAGGAGGGGGGTTGATGAACGCTTTATTTCTTGGATCATGCAGTTCGTCATGTCAGGAAGTACCGCTATCAATATCAATGGAGAGGTGGGACCTTACTTCCGACCCTCATGCGGGGTGCGTCAAGGAGACCCATTATCCCCCCTCCTCTTCAATGCGGCTGTGGACGCCCTGGCAGAGATCTTAGATAAGGCTAAGGTGGCCGGTCACATCTCTGGCGTGGTTGGCCACCTTATTCCGGGGGTTGGCATCACCCACCTCCAATACGCAGATGATACGATGATCATCGTGGAAGGGTCAGACCACGATATAGTCAACCTGAAGTTCCTTCTCCTCTGCTTTTAGGAGATGTCCGGCCTGAGGATATGCATTTGGACAAACAAGATGATGAGACTTATAGTTGACCTTGATACAAACGACGATGGCTCGTTTGGGAAATTACCGGTAGGTTCTCATAAAGCAGTTTTTTCTTAGGCTTTAAGCATATCTTTTTCATGCGTTTTTCCACTGTTTTCTGAAATGTTTATTCACATGATTTTTTTCGTCTACAGCTAAAGAAATGTTTCAGGATTAGGCTCTCTCTGTTCTCAGCAGAGCCTTCTGATGTGGATATGTTCGTCAAACGCCATGTTCCGGGCGACCATACTGACGAGGTTTGGACCATAGTGTCTCTTTTATTTACATCTAGCAGTTCCTTTTTTCTCTTTCTTTTTTTGCTTATTCAAGTGTATTTTTTACTAAGCTAGCTTTTTTTGTATGTGTACTACACAGGACTTGGCAAAATACAGGGAATTGGTAATAGAGATGGGTAATGTGTTTGAAGATGGGCTTGCCAAGTTTCTTACCTTGTCGAACAAAGAACACAAGGATATCAGACCAGAGTAGAAGAAAAATTTTGCGGAGGAGGTGCAACGAGTCGTGCAGCAGCCCAAACGAAGAATGCGGAGACGCCGATCAAGGCCACTGCTGGTGGAAGTAAGTGAACAGATTGTAGATGATACGGAGCAAGTTGTTGTCAGCAATAATAACATGCAGGGAGAAAATGGGGACAAACAATTTGTTGGAGACATGAGCTGTGCTGAAAATGGAGGCGTGCAAAAAACAGCACCTGAGATGGAAACAGGGAAGGATCGCGAGGATGAAATGCAGACTGGGGATGGAGAAAAAGAGATAGAAAAGGAGGCTAATTTGGAATGCCACTTTTTACATGCAGCTGGTAGTGGCACTCCAGAGATTTCAAAAGAGAGTGAGCTTAGTCTTGCAGAACCTGAACATGTGCCAACATGACAGCATTCGACATTGCCGCTGGACCCACTAAATTGCTTCAATTATATGGGTCTGGGTCATAGTCCAATGTAGATAACATTGGTGGGGCTGCCCCGCTGCTATCTCCTTTACCAGCTGCGCCTCCTTGCAAACAGCAACAACCTAAAGTATCATCAAGCAAGAGAAAGAAGTGTGTATCATTTGTGGACCAATTAAAGGAAACTGAAAAGGAAGACGAAAGTAAATGCATGCAGCCCAACAACATCTCTGCTGAAGTGAAAGCATCCCCTGTTGAGCAACTCAAAGCTACAGCTTTAGGAGGGAGTCCAATTGGCAGACCAATCACTAGATCAATGTCTCCTCTAAAATCATTGGTTGTCACTTCCAAAGCAAGTCCTCGGCAAAAGCAGGGGCTGGTCCATGATGATGTGATAGTTGTTTCACCTAGCCCAAGAAGGTAAAGTAGGTTTGCTACAGCTGAAGCAAGGGCAAACTATAACAACCAGATGGCAATAACAACAAGCTCAGGAACTGTTGTTGAAGGTTGTAAAGTTGCAGATTCGACTATTCTATGCGATAGCATGAATAAGAGGTTGTTTGGAAGTGTAGAAGGTATAAATGAAAGTGAACAAAAAATGAAGCGCCTAAAGCTGATAGAAGATTGCCCCTCGTTCGATCTTGGGTTAGATGAATCACCTTGTGAGGATTTTGAAGCTGCCAAAACAGAGGTACCGGTTCAGGTAGAAGGGGATCATGTTATTCCATGTAGCAATGATGACAGCGGGGATTCTTTGGACAAAATCTACGCCATCATCGAGATGCCTACCAGGACACCAGTTGGCGAGGATGGTCATAAAGTACAAGAAGAAACAGTTTCACTTAATGCGCCCAACAGTCTTACACCAATCCCTCAAGCTCATCAGCGAAGGGTGGTGAAGCCAGGCCCAACAAGGAAGTCGTCGTTTGTTGATGTTGAGAGAAAGACGTTTGCGTCAAAGTCAGCAATTGAGCTCTACAACAAAGTTTGCGAATACACGGGAAAGGATGTAAATGACCCTAATGAAGAACCTATCATCATCGACGACGGACGATGGTTCATCAACCTGAAAGATTTGGCTAACTCAGTCAGGCCAGGCGGAAAGTTGAGCAACTCAACATGCGATATGGCTCTTAACGCTATGTCCATGGAGATGGCGCAACAGAAGAAATTTCTGATGCCACTTAGGATTGCGGTAAGATATACTTTTTTTCTTTGCAAAAACATATGCTTATGAGATGCCACTTAGCTATTTCAACCTTACATTCTTCTAAAACTCCTACTTACAGGGAAAGCTTAGGAGTGCCACATGCTTTATGGATAAATCTGTCAAGAAAGCATTCGAAAACTCCCCCTCAAATCGGCTAGACCACAAGGAGATGGTAATTTGTTTTGTACTCTTTTTACGTCTATGTTTTAACTTTTTCAATTCAGACCCACAATATCATTGTACATATCATGTTTTACAAGTGTTTAAGTTTTCTCCATGTACAGATCATGTTCTCTGTTCTCCAAGATCTCACACCGGATATTGAAGCAACAACAGGGCACTACTATCTGATTGTTCTGAACCTAAAGGCAGAGAGGTTTGAAGTGATGGACTCATTGAGGAGGGAGGGGGACAAGGGATTTCAATCAGACTACAGAGCAATTATTGGGTTTATCAAGAATATGTGGTCGCGAAACTACAATCAGTCCAAGTTCAACATCTCAAAATACAAAACATTGTACATTCCTACTCCAATGCAAAGCACGAATTAAGATATCCCTTTTTGCTCCAAAATAAGAATGTATAACTGCAACTACAGTAGCTTTTTTATAACATGTAAATTGCTAAAAAAAATACATTTTCTTGGAACACCAGTTTTAGAACATGTAAATTTTACCAACATGTTTACTTTTAACCATGATCTGTACCATGATTTTTACTGTTTGTACATCTGTATGGTCTAAATTACTGTTTGTACCATGCTTTTTATACACTGAACATGTAGAAAAAATGAAAAACATGTAAATTCTGAAATTAAAAGTAAAATGTTGCTAAATTTTACATTCAGAACATGTAATTTTTAAGTTTTTTACATTCAGAACCATGCTTTTTACATTCAGAACATGTACCATGCTTTTTACATTCAGAACATGTAAATTTGTATATGTAAATTTTACATACAGATCATGTAATTTTTAGGTTTTTTACGTTTTATAAACATGTTAAAAAATGATGCAGTGTACTTGTGATGCATATACATTCAGAACATGTAAATTTGTACATGTAAATTTTTACTCCGGCTTTTCAACTTACTTTAATAATGCTTTTCTACACTAATGTCAAATTTGAGACTTGTTTGTTTTCATTCATAGACTGTTCACATTCTTTTTTTACATTGCTAACCATTTTGTTGCCACAAACAGTTTCGATTGTGGGTTTTTCATGCTGAAGTTTATTGAGTGCTGGAACGGGAGGATGATGCTGCCTTTCAAGCAATCTGATATGCCTATGATCAGGAAGCTTCTCGTAAAGAAATGGTTGGATCGCGAGGAGAACAAAGTAATCAACTGACACGAAGTGCTTTTTCAGACATGATGTTCATTCAGGAGAACAAAGTAATACATGTCCTATTAGGAAGGTACAAAATGGTTCTTTTTAATTACCGAAATTTGAATTTAACTTTCATGTTACATTTTTTACATGTGTTTTAGTGTGAAAAGTTGTGAATGTACCATGACACAGATTGCATCGTATAATTCAAACTAAAAAAATGTTGCATCAAACTGACTTCAGGTTTTTTACATACAATAAAACATTCTAGCCAGCAAAAAAATAGAACATTCTTTGTTCGGAGGACGACCTTTAGTTGTAGTACATACTAAAACATGTTTGCACACTAAACCATATCAGCAAAGAAGTTGAACACTGGTGGTTTTGGAACAGGAGAGATCTTGCTGGGTTTCTTTGACTTCAAATGTAGCCCGGACTTCTTCCTCCTCTCCGGAGGACGACCTTTAGTTGTAGTACATTCAGGGTCCCGAACATGCTGATATTGCGATGCACTCCCTTAACCGTCATCACCTACAAACTCCAGCCCAGAAGGAGCTTCTTTTGTTTTGGTTTTACCCTTATTTGCTTTCCTCTTAGCTGATTCACTTAACTTCATAGCTTTTAGCTCATTACCCAATGCTTGCATGTACTTATCCGCTAGAGCTTTTCCTTTGTCTGATTCGGCTGCAACCTTAGCGTGCTGCGTCCAGTCATTGCATAGTGTCTCGTAACGCAACAACTTCCTTTCCTTGTTTGTCAATTTCCTATCAGTTGGCACATCAGGGAGCTCCACCTTTTTCGGCACAATTACATCGTGTGCCTTTGTCCATCTAGGAAGTATATATCGTGGCGGAATAGACTGTACAGCACCAAGCTGTGCCATGACAACACATGGTAGCATAAAAGACCATCCCTACTAAATTTACTACACTCACATTGATATATTGATTCTTGTAAGTTAGCTTCCACTCTGTATGATCTGTTTTCATACCCAAACACAGCTCCCAATATTGGCACAACATCAAAGTGTTGCCCATCGACATGGTTAACATTGTAGGACGTAACTTTTCGGAGCTCACCACGGAAACGCAAGTAAATGGGGCATGTGTACACGCTCAAAGCTTGCTTTTCCAGAGGGTAATCTCTCCACACCCTTAGAACTTTGTCTTCCATCTGGAACTCATTCGACTCTTCTGCCACATCTATCTTCTCTTGCAACTTCATGCACTGCTGGAAGAAATGGAAGACGCTATTGTTAGGCTTTACATATCTTTTTCAGAACTGCATTAAACCCTTCACTACGCGCTGTAGTTTGTAGGAATGGGAAAAAGCGATCTTTGTGGTATGCAGGGACAAACTCGGCCCTCAGATCATACAAATCCATCAAATTTTGATTGTCCCCCACATTGTGCCGTAATATCATTTATGCCCACCTTGCTTCAAATTCTCCAATTGACATGCTGTGATCTATAATATCATTCAATTCCTTTCGCAGTTCCTCATGTGTGAACAAGAAATTACCCAACACATTTTGCACATTTTGCATGATGTGCCATCTACAACTCCGATGCCACGTGTCCGGAAACACAACTAATATAGCACTCTTCATGGACCCATCCTGATCTGTGATGAAGTTTGCAGGCTGCAAACCACCATAAGCTTCAAGGAATTGATTGTACAGCCAAACATAATCTTCAATTCTTTTATTTTTTAAAAACCCATATCCTAGCTGAATAGACTGCCCATACCGATTTATACCAATGAATGGCGCAAATGGAATTTTGTAAGCATTAGTCATATACGTTGCATAAAATGACACACAATCATTGTAGAGCTTGTACGCAGCCCTTGCTGGCCCATCAGCCCAGAAGATGCGCTGAACTCTGTCTGCATGATCAAGATCCAGCCTATAGAATAAATCTGGATCATCCTTTTTTACTTTTTCAAACTCGGCAAGCAACAAAGACATGTCTTTATATTCATGCCCTTCATCTAGTGTAGACATGAAGTTGCTGACATCCTTTGAATGATATGGAACATTAGCCAAGTTTTCGTACAACTCTGCCATAATAGACATCACCCTCCCGGCCGAGAGGTTAACCTTATGCAGTATCTTGATAAAATCTCTTTCTTCCTTGGGTATTCCTCTATGAGACCTCAAGTACTTTTTCAAGGAAAATTTCTTGATGCATGGATGATTATGTTCCTCTATGAACATTGTGACATGCCACTTTTCAGCTGTTCTGTTAACTCTCAGATGTGCCTTGCAGTCCGTCTTCTTTGTTATGCTACGGTTCCTCTGCCTTACAGGTGGAGCTTCTTGCTGGTTAATGTCTTCATTTTTCCCACTTTTGTTGCATACAAAAAGCTATTTGTCCTTCTGTTTGTCCAGAAGAGAATTTCTGGAAGTGCTGGCTTTGATGGAAAAACCAACACTCTTAGGATATCTATTATAGCATAACCTTGCATCTTCTTATAGCATAACCTTGCATCTTCTAGAGTTTCAAAAATCATCCGCGGGTATGGTTTTTCTACCGGAGTAAGTCTAGGTGTGGACTCAACCTCTTCCTCTCCACCTGAATCGGCGCTAGACAATGTATTTTCTGTTTCAGGACCCGTGTCAATAGATGGCCCGGTATCAGCCCTAGAAGGAGGAACATTGCCTGTATCCCCTGTAAGTGTTGGAATTATGCCCTAGAGGCAATAATAAAGATGTTATTATTATAATTCTTGTTCATGATAAAGTTTATATTCCATGCTAGAATTGTATTAAGCGGAAACATTAATACTTGTGTGGTTTGTGAACAACACCGTGTCCCTAGTACGCCTCTATGGACTAGCTCATTGATCAATGATGGTTAAGGTTTCCTAACCATAGACATGAGTTGTCAATTGATAATGAGATCATATCATTGGAGAATGATATGGTGGATAGACCCAAACTAAGCGAAGCAATTAGATCGTGTCATTGTGTTCATCTTTGCGAAGCTTTTCCTATGTCAAATATTGTATTCCTTAGACCATGAGATAATACAACTCCCTGGTATCGGAAGAAAGCTTTGAGGTCATCAAACGTCATCCTATGAGAGGGTGATCATAAAGGTGTCTCTCAGGTGATCGGAAAGTATCTGTTGGGTTCTATGTATCGAGATGGAATTTGTCCCTCCCAAGTCGGAGAGATATACTTCGGGCCCACTCGGTAATCGATATCAACACCGCTTGCAAGCATGTGGTTAAGGATTTAATCACAAAGTGATATCGGATTACGGAACGAGTAAAGTACTTGCTGTGAACGAGATTGAACTAGGTATGACGATACCGACGATCGAATCTCGGGCAAGTAAAATATCGCGAGACGAAGGGAATATATATATGGGATTGATTGAATCCTGGCATCGTGGTTCATCCGATATGATCATCGATGAATGTGTGGGAGTCAATATGGGTGCCCAGACCCCGCTGTTGATTATTGATAGAAGATCATGTCTGCATATTCTCGAACCCGCAGGGTCACACACTTAACGTGTCTCGACGCTAGGATAGATTGGATACTTGGTTTATGAATTTTTATTCGGAGTCTCGGATGGGATCCGGGATATCACGAGAGGTTCCGGAATGGTCCGGAGAATAAGATTCATATAAGGCAGTGCAGTTTTTGGAGTTCGAAATTGTTCCGGATTAATCGGTATTGTACCGGAAGCTTCTAGAACCTTCCGGAAGGGGGCCAACGTGGTCCCACCTTCCGGGAGGGGGCATGGGCCTATGAGGGAGTGTCCTGGCCGCATTGGGCCAGGGGCACAAGGCCCCATAGGGCCCAGCCGATTCTAGATAGATTTAACTCGTTTAAATCTAGAGATAGAATTTCTAGATAAGGGAAAGTTTAAATCGTTTAAACTGGAGATAGAACCCTATCCCCCCACTCCTCCTTATCCCTTGGCCGCCGGCCCAAGGCTTGGAGGAGGGGCTAGGGCTGGCCGCCCCCTCCCCCTCTATATATAGAGGGCTAGGGCGCCCCTCCTCTATACACCCTTCCTCCAAACCCTAGTAGCCCTGCTGCCTTCCTCTCTCCCTCCCGACTGTTTGCAGGCGAAGCCCTGCTGCAGAAATTCTCCACCATATACACCGCGCCGTCGTGTTGTAGATCCAATCCATCTCTCCACCATACTTGCTGGTCCGAGGAAGGAGGAGACGTCGAGGTGCCGCACGTGTGCATCTCACGGAGGCACCGCCACTTGTGGTGCTAGATCGGATCGGATCGCGAGGAGGAGAAGCGAGTACGACTACATCACCCACGTTCCGACGAACGTTCCGCTGTGCGAATCTTCAAGGGTATGAAGATCTAATCCAATCTCTCTCATTGTTTGCATCTCCTAGATTAGATCTTGGCTTTCCCTCTGTTCGCTTCCGTAGAAGATTTTGATTTACTATGCTGCGAAACCCTTCAGTGGTATCAGAGCTAGATCTATGCGTAGATGTGTTTCACGAGTAGAATGCAACATGGTTGTTGCGGGCGTTGATGTTTTCTATTGCAAGCCTCTTGTTTGTGTTCTTCTTATGACGCGGGATAGTGAGATTGAAGCGGTCCAGGCCAACCTTACGCGACGTCGTTCGCGAGACCGGCTCCGCACTTGACGTGTGGCTTGTACCACACATGCGGCTGGTGGATGTCAGTTTCTCTCACTATAGTTGTCATGGGATTAACACCGGAGTTTGGCAACCATAATATCACCGTTGTGGCTTTCCGTAGGTAAGAATCGTTCTTAGCATCTACTCCCATGAGCCACGTAAAACATGCAACAACAAAGTAGAGGCGTCTAACTTGTTTTTGCAGGGAGTGTTTTCTGTGATATGGTATGGCCCAAGATGTGATGTGTATAATGTATGCGATGATCATGTTTTGTAATGTTTCACGACTTGCATGTCGATGAGTACACAACCGGCAGGAGCCATATGGTTGTCTTTATAATTGTGTATGACCTGCGAGTCAACTTCTTATACGCCATGTAATAGCTTTACTTTATCGCTAAGTAGTTAGCAATAGTTGTAGTTGCTATTCGTGGTGGAGGCAATCATGGTGAAGTGATGGAGATCATGCCGGAACGCACAAGATGGAGATCATTGCGCGAAGATTGGCTATACCATATCACATAAAGTTATATGCATGTGATGTTTATCCTTTTATGTATCTTATTATGCTTAGATCGCGACGGTAGCATTATAAGATGATTCCTCACTTAAAGATCAAGATAAAACTGTGTTCTCCCCAAGTATGCACCGTTGCAAAAGTTTGTCGTGTCCAAGCATCACATGATGATCGGGTGCTATAGACTCTACGCTCACATACAACGGGTGCAAGCCAGTTTTGCACACGCGGAAATACTTGGGTCTAACTTGACGAGCCTAGCATGTACATACATGGCCTCGGAACACATGAACCGAAAGGTTAAGCATGAGTCATATGAATGATATGATCGACACTTTGTTGTCCACCATTGAAACCACATCTCTTCTCGTGAAGATCGGATTAGGTGTGGTGAATTTGGATCGTGTTCACTAAACAACTTGAGGGATGTTGAATTTAGTGGGAGTTCATCTAGTAATTTGATTAAGTTGAACTATTTATCATGAACATAGTCTAAATTGTACTTGCAAATACTGTAGATCACATGGCCAAGTCCAACTTCAACTTCAACGTTTTTGCTGAGAAAGAAAAGCTTAGAAACAATGGGTCTAACTTCACCAACTGGTTCCGCAATCTAAGAATCATTTTGTCTGGCGGACAAAAGGACTATGTCCTTGAGAAAGCGTTAGGTAACCCCCCTGCTGCAACTGCGCCAGCTGATGAGAAAGCTGTCTATCAGTCGCGCAAAGATGATTATGTTGTGATTAAGAGCACCATGTTGTTTGCTATGGAACCAGAACTTCAAAATCGTTTTGAAAACTATCCCGGGCCCTCTGAGATTCTCGAGGAGCTGAAAACCATGTTTCAGACTCAGGCCCGTTCTGAGAGATATGAGATCTCTGAGAAGTTCTTTAACTGCAAGATGGAGGAAGGGAGTTCCGTTAGTGAGCACGCCATTAAGATGTCGGGCTACACTCAACGCCTTGAGCAACTAGACTGCAAGATTCCAGAGGAGCTCAAGATTGACAGGGTTCTGCAATCACTCCCTCCCAGCTACAAAAGTTTTGTAGTGACTCATAATCAGATTGGTTCCACTGATACGATCACCGAGCTCTTCGCAAAGCTGAAGGCTGCGGAGGTGGACATCAAGAAAGATAATCATGTGTTGATGGTCAACAAGCCCTCCTTTAAGAAAGGTAAAGGTGCAAAGAAGCCCTTCAAGAAAGGCGGCGGCAAGCGCGTTGCCCCTGCTGAGAAGAAGCTCAAGTCTGGTCCCAAGCCGGACACTGAGTGCTTCTATTGCAAGGACAAGGGTCACTGGAAGCACAATTGTCCGAAGTACTTAGCGGACAAGAAGGCTGGCACCATCAAAGGTATATTTGATATACATGTTATTGATGTTTTCCTCACTAGCCCTCGTTGTAGTGCCTGGGTATTTGATACTGGTTCAGTTGCTAATATTTGTAACTCGAAACAGGAGCTACGAAATAGACGGCGGCTTGCGAGGGATGAGGTGACGATGCGCGTTGGCAACGGATCAAGAGTTGATGTGATGGCCGTCGGCACGCTCTCCTTAGTTTTACCTTCGGGATTAGTTTTAAACCTTAATAAATGTTATTATGTGCCTGCGTTGAGCATGAACATTATTTCTGGATCGTGTTTATTGCAAGACGGTTATTCATTTAAATCGGAGAATAATGGTTGTTCTATTTATATGAGTAACATCTTTTATGGTCATGCACCTCTCGTGAGTGGTTTATTTCTTCTAAATCTCGAAAGGGATGAAACACACATCCATAACATTGAGGCTAAGAGATGCAAAGTAGATAGTGATAATACTACTTATTTGTGGCACTGTCGTCTAGGTCATATTGGTGTAAAGCGCATGAAGAAACTCCATTCTGATGGACTTTTGGAGTCTCTTGATTTTGAATCATTTGACACATGCGAACCATGACTCATGGGCAAGATGATCAAAACCCCGTTCTCCGGTATGATGGAGCGAGCAACGGACTTGTTGGAAATCATACATACCGATGTATGCGGACCGATGAGTGTTTCGACGCGCAGTGGATATCGCTATTTTCTCACTTTTACCGATGACTTAAGTAGATATGGGTATATCTATTTAATGAAACATAAATCTGAAATGTTTGAAAAGTTCAAAGAATTTCAGAATGAAGTGGAGAACCATCGTAACAAAAAGATTAAGTTTCTACGATCCGATCGTGGGGGCGAATATTTGAGTTATGATTTTCTCACGCATCTCAAAGCAAGTGGAATCGTTTCACAACTCACGCCACCCGGAACACCACAGCGCAATAGTGTGTCTGAACGCCGGAATCGAACCCTATTAGATATGGTCCGATCGATGATGTCTCTTACTGATTTGCCGTTATCATTTTGGGGTTATGCATTAGAAACCGCTACATTCACTTTAAATAGGGCTCCATCTAAATCCATTGAGACGACACCGTATGAACTATGGTTTGGTGCTAAACCTAAGTTGTCGTTTCTTAAAGTTTGGGGATGCGAAGCTTACGTCAAGAAGTTGATGCCGGACAAGCTCGAACCCAAAGCGGAGAAATGCGTCTTCATAGGATACCCTAAGGAAACTATTGGGTATACCTTCTATCACAGAACCGAAGGCAAAGTGTTTGTCGCAAAGAACGGTTCCTTTCTTGAGAAGGAGTTTCTCTCGAAAGAAGTGAGTGGGAGGAAAGTAGAGCTAGACGAGGTTATTGAACCTTCTCTTGAATTGGAGAGTAGCGCAGCACCTGAAATTGTTCCAATGCCGCCTGCACCAACAATAGAGGAAGCTAATGACAAGGATCATGAAGCTTCGGACGATGCTGCTACTGAACGTCGCAGGTCGACAAGGTCGCGTGCCCCTCCTGAGTGGTACGGCAACCCTGTCTTGACTGTCTTGTTAGTAGAAGACAGTGAACCTACGAACTATGAGGAAGCGATGATGAGCCCAGACTCTGAGAAATGGCTAGAAGCCATGAAATCCGAATTGGGATCCATGAGCGAAAACCAAGTATGGACTTTGGTGGACCCTCCTGGCGACCGAAAGGCCGTTGAGTGCAAATGGATCTTCAAGAAGAAAACGGACGCGGATGGTAATGTTACCGTCTATAAAGCACGGCTTGTTGCGAAAGGTTTTCGACAAGTTCAAGGTGTTGACTACGATGAGACTTTCTCTCCCGTAGCGATGTTTAAGTCCATTCGGATTTTATTAGCAATTGCTGCGTTTCATGATTATGAAATATGGCAGATGGATGTCAAGACTGCTTTCCTCAATGGCAACATTGATGAAGAGTTGTATATGATGCAACCCGAAGGTTTTGTCGATCCTAAGGATGCTGAAAAAGTATGCAAACTTCAGCGTTCCATTTATGGACTGAAGCAAGCATCTCGGAGTTGGAACCTTCGTTTTGATCAAGTGATCAAGAGCTTTGGATTTGTTCCAAATTGCTACGAAGCTTGCATCTACAAGAAAGTGAGTGGGAGCTCGGTGACGTTTCTGGTACTATATGTGGATGACATATTGATTATTGGAAATGACATCAACATGCTTAACGATGTGAAGAGTTATTTGAATAAGTGTTTTTCAATGAAAGACCTAGGTGAATCTGCTTATATATTGGGCATCAAAATCTATAGAGATAGACAAAGACGCCTGATAGCTTTAAGCCAGAGTACATACCTAGACAAAGTTCTGAAAAGGTTCAGAATGGATAAGGCATTGAAAGGTTCAGTGCCTATGTTGTCAGGGAAGATATTGAGCAAGGCTCAGTGTCCAGCTACGGTAAATGATAGGGAAGCTATGAGCAAAGTGCCTTATGCCTCGGCCGTAGGTTCCATCATGTATGCCATGCTGTGTACTAGACCGGATGTGTCCAATGCTCTTAGTTTGACGAGCAGATATCAAAGTGATCCAGGAGTGGAACACTGGACAGCCGTGAAGAACATCCTAAGGTACCTAAATAGGACTAAAGAAATGTTCTTAGTCTATGGGGGTGATGAACAGCTCGTCGTAAAAGGTTACGTCGATGCTAGTTTCGACACCGACAAGGATGATTCTAAATCTCAGACAGGATACGTGTATATTTTGAATGGAGGAGCTGTGAGCTGGAGAAGCTGCAAGCAAAGCGTGATCGGATCTACAGTAGAAGCGGAATACATGGCTGCTGCAGAAGCGTCAAGTGAAGGAGTTTGGATCAGAAACTTCATCACTGAGCTTGGCGTGGTTCCAAGTGCATTGGACCCACTGGAGATATTGTGTGACAACACTGGCGCCATAGCACTCGCTAAGGAACCAAGATATCATCCAAAGACCAAGCATATCAACCGCAAGTTTCATATAATCCGAGATTATATAGCAGATGGAGATTTGAAGATCAGCAAAGTACATACAGATCTGAATGTCGCAGATCCATTGACTAAACCTCTTCCACGTGTAAAACATGATCAGCACCTCAGTGCCATGGGTGTAAGATTGTTGCCAAATGTAAACTAGATTATTGACTCTAGTGCAAGTGGGAGACTGTTAGAATTATGCCCTAGAGGCAATAATAAAGATGTTATTATTATAATTCTTGTTCATGATAAAGTTTATATTCCATGCTAGAATTGTATTAAGCGGAAACATTAATACTTGTGTGGTTTGTGAACAACACCGTGTCCCTAGTACGCCTCTATGGACTAGCTCATTGATCAATGATGGTTAAGGTTTCCTAACCATAGACATGAGTTGTCAATTGATAATGAGATCATATCATTGGAGAATGATATGGTGGATAGACCCAAACTAAGCGAAGCAATTAGATCGTGTCATTGTGTTTATCTTTGCGAAGCTTTTCCTATGTCAAATATTGTATTCCTTAGACCATGAGATAATACAACTCCCTTGTATCGGAAGAAAGCTTTGAGGTCATCAAACGTCATCCTATGAGAGGGTGATCATAAAGGTGTCTCTCAGGTGATCGGAAAGTATCTGTTGGGTTGTATGTATCGAGATGGAATTTGTCCCTCCCAAGTCGGAGAGATATACTTTGGGCCCACTCGGTAATCAATATCAACACCGATTGCAAGCATGTGGTTAAGGAGTTAATCACAAAGTGATATCGGATTACATAACGAGTAAAGTACTTGCTATGAACGAGATTGAACTAGGTATGACGATACCGACGATCGAATCTCGGGCAAGTAAAATATCGCGAGACGAAGGGAATATATATATGGGATTGATTGAATCCTGGCATCGTGGTTCATCCGATATGATCATCGATGAATGTGTGGGAGTCAATATGGGTGCCCAGACCCCGCTGTTGATTATTGATAGAAGATCATGTCTGCATATTCTCGAACCCGCAGGGTCACACACTTAACGTGTCTCGACGCTAGGATAGATTGGATACTTGGTTTATGAATTTTTGTTCGGAGTCTCGGATGGGATCCGGGATATCACGAGAGGTTCTGGAATGGTCCGGAGAATAAGATTCATATAAGGCAGTGCAGTTTTTGGAGTTCGGAATTGTTCCGGATTAATCGGTATTGTACCGGAAGCTTCTAGAACCTTCCAGAAGGGGGCCAACGTGGTCCCACCTTCCGGGAGGGGGCATGGGCCTATGAGGGAGTGTCCTGGCCGCATTGGGCCAGGGGCACAAGGCCCCATAGGGCCCAGCCGATTCTAGATAGATTTAACTCGTTTAAATCTAGAGATAGAATTTCTAGATAAGGGAAAGTTTAAATCGTTTAAACTGGAGATAGAACCCTATCCCCCCACTCCTCCTTATCCCTTGGCCGCCGGCCCAAGGCTTGGTGGTGGGGCTAGGGCTGGCCGCCCCCTCCCCCTCTATATATAGAGGGCTAGGGCGCCCCTCCTCTATACACCCTTCCTCCAAATCCTAGTAGCCCTGCTGCCTTCCTCTCTCCCTCCCGACTGTTTGCAGGCGAAGCCCTGCTGCAGAAATTCTCCACCATATACACCGCGCCATCGTGTTGTAGATCCAATCCATCTCTCCACCATACTTGCTGGTCCGAGGAAGGAGGAGACGTCGAGGTGCCGCACGTGTGCATCTCACGGAGGCACCGCCACTTGTGGTGCTAGATCGGATCGGATCGCGAGGAGGAGAAGCGAGTACGACTACATCACCCATGTTCCGACGAACGTTCCGCTGTGCGAATCTTCAAGGGTATGAAGATCTAATCCAATCTCTCTCGTTGTTTTCATCTCCTAGATTAGATCCCTCTGTTCGCTTTCGTAGAAAATTTTGATTTACTATGCTGCGAAACCCTTCAGTAAGATCATCCCCAGGGTTGCCTAGCATGTCCTGGTCGGCATCATCTTCTTGTGCAGGGTTGTTTAGGTCAATACCAGCATCACCGAACCAAAAAGCCATACCTGCAAAAAAAACACAAAAGAAATTTACATTTTCTTCTACACAAAAACAACATTTCTGCTACTGAAGGTTTCCCAGGGTTGCCTAGCATGTAACCAAGTGTGTAAACTTTTTTACATGTTACTTTCTATCCTGCTACTAAAAAACAGAAGTTCTTTTTTTACATGTTAGTATATCTCAGCTACTTTAGTGTCAATCTAACATATAATAAACTTACCTACAAAACATTGAAGCAGCATTTCCTTTTTTTACATATAAGCTAATAAAACCCTGTTTTTTTTACAACTAGAGTTATTCTCGAGATGCCCAATGCTGGAAGAGGATTCCTGCTACTGAAGGTTTTGTTTTTTCTACATGCTATGTTTGATGGATCCCCCGTAAATGGTTCATGCTCGATGAAATCTACATGCAAGTTGAACAACTACTATTTTCTTTTACATCTGGTTCACTTCTCTTCTTATGATACAGTGATCTTCTTATGATACAGTGATGTTTTTTTACATCTTGAAAAAACTGTTGATCATCGTCTAGATACCCCCCTTGCAAGTATCTACTTTGGACATGGAAGTGGTCTGTTTTTGTACATAGTAAGAAAGATCTGGAAAATCATGATGTTCATGACAACTGCATGTAAAAAGCAAAATCGAGCAGGGATATACCTGTGTTCTTGCTTTCTGTCCCCTTGTTATGTATTTTTACTCCAGTAATCTGCCTGTAGTTTTCTGCTCCCCTGTATTAGGAGAAGGGGGGGACAGTCCCTCCCTATATTGTTGTTTCCTGAAGTTTTGTACAAGAAAAAGGAACAGCCATGGAGATTTTGCAGCCGGCGGCTGGAGAAGGAAGAAAGGGAGTAGGTAGGGTTGGGTAAAGGAAACGTGGGATGGAGATCTCGTTTTCGCCCCTGTACTTTTTTTCGTGGGCTGGCAACCGAAAAACAGAAACTGGGCTGGTGTAAGAAACAGGAGCTGAGTTGGTCTGGGTTGGGAAGCGGTACCACATTCCACTTTGGGAAAGTTTTGAATTCGGACAGGGGGGCACCGCGTAAGACAATATAGAGCCTGGGCATTGTGTAGCAACGTCCCTATATAATTTTTCTAGAGGTGGTTTTCGTCTGTTTTTCATACGTCGGACATTTTGCAGTTTAGCCCCTCAAAAAATAGAGCATCAACCCGCGGTACATACCACGCAGCACACGACACGCTCGCTCTCCCGGACCCCCACATTCCCCGTTTTGTATCGGACTGAAGTGGCGGATGAGATGGCGTCGATGACGGAGGGGATGGCGTCCGATTCTCCCGGACCCCCACCTTCCCCGATTAGATCGGACTGGAGTGGCGGAGGGGATGGCGTCGGTGGCGGAGGGGATGGCGTCCGATTCCTATCGGAATCAGATCGGACCGAAGGGGCAGAGAGGATGGCGTCGGTGGCGGAGGTGATGGCGTCCGAGTCGGTCGAATTACCAAGCTCGAACTCATCAAGTCTCTGCTCCGCGAAGCCTGTTGCGGCGTCGCTTAGCCCGTCTCCCAGTCATCAGGCCGAAGGTCAATTTCCCACAAGACTAGACTGCTTGAATTGAAGCCTCAAATCGATCCAGTCCTCCCCCGGTCATCTTCCTCTTCGCCACGTGTGTCCATATCGCTACTCTGGCCGGCGCCGCAACTCAACTCCGCTCAAGCTCCTCGCTGAGGGCGCCCTGGCGGTCCAGCTCTCGGTGGATCGCTCGGCCTCCGCCCCTTCCTCCGCGCTCTGCCGATTTAGAACAAGGTACTGCCATTCTCCCTTGCCTCGAAGTTAGACCAGGAAAAGAGTGTAGGTGAGGGGATTTTCCATGTTGTAAATTTGGTATTCTACAATTCACCCTGGTCGAAGAATGTTTGTAGACGAGCTCCAGTTGCTGGTCGCTGCCTTGTTCTGTGTGTGGGTTACCATCACAATTGGAAATCATTAGTGTATTCAGAGTATTAGAAAAATTGTATCTAAATTTGTCAAATTGATGATTTAGGAATTAGCATACAGTTTGAAATGCAACTATTTTGAAGAAGTATATTACTTTTTGTTAAAACATGTGTCAGATTCTTTGATAACATAGCATGTCCATATTAATTAATAGACGCTGGTGCTACACTGAACCTGACTAGGATTTGAGTTAATTCTGATGAAAATAAGTGATGCCTAAGAAAGCTAAAGATGGTCTGTGCAGACAATAGATCGAGTCGGCTAATTCAGCTTCGGCATGTTAGCAGCCTATCTCTGAGCAGCAGCATCCTGCTCAGCAGAGGTGCGTGAATCTTCTAAAAATTTCAGTTTTTGTTACACACATAAGTACCTTTAATATAATTCCTTGTTAGTGAATATGTCACAGTTGAAACTAGAAAAATACATTTGGTGAAGCTTTTACGCGGCTGACGACTGTACCTGAAACATCGCTTCTTACTGCTCCTGTTTGTCTGATAGGTCGGCTTTAGTTCAGATAATTCATGTTCCAACTGCTCAGCCTCATCAAGCGGCATGTCAATTGCTCCAGCGGATGTGGCCGTCTCATTCTTTGCATGCATGGGTGGCGTATCTGCTGCTGGAACATGATGTGTTCTGCAAGCTATCTCACCCAACAGCCGACGTGAAAACAAGTTGATCAGGTTGCGCTCCTTATGCTTCTGCGAGACAATTTTTTCAAGCAATTATGTGCTAATTTTCGGTTCATTTTCGATATGATTTGTGTAAAATTTGTGGATCTATTGCCTTATGAGAGACGAATTATGTGTTGATTTGTTGTTCTGCTTCCAACTACGGCAGGAGGCAACATCATCTAGCAGCGATAACAAATTATTCATCACAAGCTAATGCAAGGACCGGGAACTGTAACGAGGTGTAGAGCTCGTAATGTACTCATTGGGAATGGAAATTGCACCTGCATGAACGCTTTCTTGACCATTTACTGGTAGCTGATGCTCCGATGAAGAGGGGTTGTTCACATTGGAGGCGTTCGGACGAAATTACCTAGTGAGTGGGAGTGATTTACATAGTTGTTGTGACTTAGTAATTTACTCTGTGTTCTCTCCCCTCTTGCCTCTAATTACATGTGTAGCTGGAGCTTCACTGAAAAGACTTGCAACCAGGTGGAAGACATGAGTAGTCCTACCTTATCTTTTTGCTACCGTACAATACATGCTTGAACATAAGATTGTTTCCTATTTTGTGCACTCATCTTAGTACTTGGATTTATTTGAGAAGGAAATGCTCTTTGTGCAAACAGAGAATTTATTCCTTTATGTGTGTTCCTTCCTGACTTTCTGATGCATTATCCTCTCATGAAAATGCTTCATGGTACTTTTTCTTTTGAGAAACATAGTACCAACGTAGACGTTCACAACTCGCTTATACACTAATCATAGAACTAGCATGGCGAATATTTATAGTGAGATCTGTTTTAAACAACTCAAATCCATTCATTAATAGTTACATCAAACCATGTGATTTATGAAGGATTATTTATATATTTGGTTCTTAGATTCATTATTAATAGACCGTGGCAACGCACGGGCATTCAACTAGTATCTTAGATTACCGATGAAATCTAAAAGTAGTTTTTAGTACCCCGAGTCGGATTCAGAACTTAAACTCTTGATCATGACTACCGGTCTAGATTCTCATTCGGCGTTCGATAAGGCATAAAGTCATTGACTAGCGTAAGGACAAAGGAAGACGTGACGACTTGTTCACAAAAGCAAGCAAAAAAACCACCCGGTGCAAACTTAACGAAATTAGTTTTAAGGAAATCAATCGATCAAAATATAAAATGGACTTAACCCGGAAACATGTTTTTCCCACTATCAGCACTCAGCAGGGTTGATCTGTTTAATTGTCTACTCCCTCCATTTCAAAATATAAAATGTTCTAGATTTGTGAAGAGGGTATATCTAGACCCTTTTTAGGTATAATTCGTCTGAAACTATACCTAAAAGGGGTCTAAATACACTTTCTTCATAAATCTAAAACATCTTATATTTTAAAACGGAGGGAGTACCTCCGAAGATACAGGACAAACCCCTCGAAGAATACAATATCCTATGACTCGGGATCGGTTCTGGCTGAATTAGAGATATGACCTTCGGGTGATCTGCTCTCCAGAAGATAGAAGGCGGCCTCAGTTGCTGCTTTCGCCGAAGCCTCCATAGAAGCCATCTTAGCTAGGGTATGAGCGGTGCCATTGGCACTCAGCCCGTTTACCCTGGTCGAGATACGATCCAAGTCAATGGAGGGATAGTTGGACTTTGACTAGAGGAAGGCACGACGCATGCCGTCACATTCCTGCAATCGGGCGTATTTTGATAGTGTCGTAAGTAACCCACCTAATTTCTTTAGCAATGAAGCGCCCCGCTCTCCCGTGGGAACCTCTTCAGCAATTTCGCATATTGGTCATTCGACTTTAGCCAATTCTAAACTAATCTTGAATAACAACTTTCACGTTCCACACATCAGTCAGGTTTATCATCTTGTCTCTAATAAAGATGTGTTTGTTGAATTTTACCGTCATTTTTTCTATGGTAAAAACAAGACACAAGGAGATTTCTTTTTCATGGTAGGAGTCATGGCGGACTCTATCCAATTCCATATTGTCGTGTGTCATCTTCACCGCTGTCTCATCATAGCTCCAGTGTCAATGTTTTGTTGTCTCAGTGACATTAGCATCTTAGTCATCCCTCAAATAATATAGCACAAACAATTCTCAAGCACCATAATTTGCCTTGTTTACCTTTTGAAAACTCTGTATTAGTTTTTAATGTTTGTCACTGTGCTAAGAATCATCGGTTATCTTAGAATTCATCTGAATATGTTTCCACTATGCTTCTTGAGTTAATTCACTCCGATATTTAGGGTCCCGCTATTGCTTCGTCTCATGGTTACAAATATTATGTTAGTTTTATTAACGACTATTAGCGTTTCTGTTGGATCTATCTTCTTAAACATATGTCTGTTGTTGAGAAAGTTTTCTATGCATTCCAGGTGTAGTGACCTCGGATCAAGTAAGATCCTAAGTCCCTGTGAATAACATGCTAGTCCCTGGATCAATAGCTAGCACTCACAGTCGATGAAATATCATGTAAAACACAAGTCTTTATTACATGAATCGAATAATCCAGAGTTTATATTATTACAACAGAAGCGATATAAATACAACTTGGAGTCCCATCAATGCCACAGACAGGTTGAGTGAAGACCCGCGATCCTAGCGCACCTTTCAAAGATCTCCGAAATTTTGCACATGAAACGTGCAGCCAACAAGTTGGGTCAATACTTTGAATGTATTGGCAAATTACACCAAGGAAGGAAAGACTAACTCTACATGCAAGGCTAGTTTAGGCTTTGGAGTTCATTTGCATAAAGCTAGTTTTCTTAAGTAGAGAGAAGAGAAGATTGTCCTACTTTGTAAACATTTGCTTAGATAAAATAAGGTCGAGTGGCACACGAGGATATTACGCACCAAGTGTCCAAACAACCAAACACTTGATATTACGCACCAAGCGTCACTTGGATATTACACACCAAGTTCCCAAATTCCCACCCATTAGCGATATTACGCACGCCATGGGGTTTCAAAACTTTGTTTTAGAAAAGAGAGAGGAAGATCCTTCAGAGGCTCCATCCTTCAGATGCTCAATGTTGTTCTGTTTCCATGAACACGGCTGATCGATCAGATTGCAATACTCTCGAGAGTTTGTGCACTTTACCCATAATCCATGATCAAGTCATTTTACAAACAAGACCGTGGCGAGGCTTTCCCTTAGTAGCCCCTCTACCTTCCGGATCCAACCGTGCCAAGAACCTCCAAATGTTGGTACCCAGGTGAGGTTTCCCACTAAGTACTAAGCCAAGACAGAGTCCATAATGTATCGTGGTTGCACTGGAAGCTTCTGAATTCTGAAACATGGCAGACTTCTTTGATTCCTGGGCGGCCGTCCTCCACCAAAATCTCACTCGTTTACCCGACAACCATTCCGCCCAGAAGAAAACTTAGTTTTATTTTGAAGTGGATTTGAGAAGAAAAGTTTGCTCTAGAGAGCCTTTATACTTAGAAAAATTCTTTGTCTTTCGAACCCCCCAACGGTACTTTGTATATATAGCATAGCAAGCAATACTTAGCAAAAACAGGGGTAACCTATTAGGATGGGAAATCCTAAGTATAGAGCTACTCATGGCATACTACAAAATCATCGCACTTGCAAAATAATACTAAGGGGAAAATCTACTAGAACATCCTACACATGCATACTACAGAATTTTGAAGATCACATGCATAGAATCAAAACTGGGACAAAATTATGAACAAGTGGTGTAACTTGCCTTATGTTGATAATATGGGTGTTGATTGTATTTCTCCGCAGCAATCGCACTCTCCGAACAATCTAATACGAGGACAAGGTAGTTCCAATCAAAACAATTGCAAACATAGCAAACACAACAAGGATGATTGAAAACATGCATGATGATTTAACATTACACAATGGGTATAATTAGTTTTATGAACATTAATACATCATATGATGCATGTATGAGTTCATTTAATGCAATAGGGTACTTGTTATTAATGATTACTTGCCAATATAAGGGTTTTGATAGTTCTATTGTAACGCCTGTTCTAACTGTAGAATTAAATTTGTTTCTTGGGTTTAATGGATAGAGGATGTTAATACGAACCAGTAGGCGTTGGATTCACCCTAATCGGAGTTATAGATCTTTTTATATGATTTAAATAGTGTTTAATGGGTTTTAAATGATTCATACAGTTTCTGTTGCCTAAAAATTAAACAAAAATCATATCTGTAATCTCCACGGAATTGTGATTTCAGGGACATATTATTTGTAATTTTCTGAATAGTATTTATTTTCTTATGAATTTATTACTCTAAATAGGCCATTAAACCATTTAAACCTTTACGGCAAATCCTTACAGTAAAATGCTGAACTAATTGCATATTGATGGTCTACATGGAACCAGCTTTCCATCGGTATATTATTTATATTTTTGTGACAAGCAATTAATTTACTATGAATTTAATGATTTATAAAGACATTAAAACTAATTAAATTGCTACGGGTTAAATAATCTTCAAAGGCTAGATCCAACCAGATATTCTTAAAGTACATTACATTAGCTTCAATTTGATATATTATTCATATTTTTCGGAGTTACAGATAATTTCTTATAAATTTATTAACCTAAAAGACCATTAAAACTAATTAAATTACTACAGTAACCACGTACAGTAAAAGTTGGATCTATTCTGATAAGATGACTCTACGTGAAATTATCTTCAACTTGATATATTATACGCAATTTTTGGATGTGGTATGAATTTCTAATGAATTTTACAAGTTAGATCTATAATATGCAATTTTAAATTCGAACGGAATATTCCAGGGAATATTCCGCTGACTGGACAGGTTGACTTTGCATGCTGACTGGGATTAGATGTTGATCTTACGTTGATGTGGTGTTGATGATGAAGATGACCGGGATAACGACATGGCACGCACCGGTTTGATTGGATCTCGACCGTCTGGATAGGATCCGGTGGCTAGAAGAAGAGATTGACCCGATTTTGGCTCAAAATAGACAAGAAATAGATCTGTGTTAGAGAGACAAATCCGTAGGTCAAATTGAAAAACTCAGAACATGAAAGTTGTGGGGAATCATTATTCCTACCTTCTCACCAAAGGAATTTGGATTTGAAGAAACGAGCGCGAGTAGATCTTGGATTTACACCGTAAGATCTGAAATATAGCGATACGAAATTCTCCGGCTGTGGTGGATGAAAAGAGGTGAGGTTTGTCGGGATTGAAATATTTCGACGATTTCTACAACTTTCTTTTTTGACCGAAGGCAAACGACGAAGTCTAGATGGGTTAAAAAGTGAAATAAGATTCGGGCATATGTAGATTCGGGATTTCGAGAATAGAAACTCGTACAGCCGTGGCTCCACGAGTTTATATGGAGGTTTAGGATGGTTTAGAGATAGGCCTTGGAGTAGAGAACAAGTAGAAACAAACGGGAGTCGATTCAGAGTTGTAGATAAAAAGTTATAGCAGTTTGAGTAGAGATAGGTTTAACAAAACAGATTTTGCACGCTTTTTGAAGCAAACCGATCGATCCCGTACGCGTGGCCTGCCCGGCTGGCTCTGTCCGGTCGGACCGGGTGGACCAGCCCGTTTTTTTTCATACTTGTTTCCCTCATATCTTTTGCATACGAACTCCAAATGACATGATTCTTGTTTCTAAATTTTTCTAAAATCGAATAGATCATTATAGGATCAAATTTGTAATCTTTTTACTAGTTTGGAAATAGTGGATTTATAAATCCTTGTATATTTCATTTTATTTATATCTTTATGTGTTTGTATTTGTTCCATAACTTTTTCATACTAGCTCCAAATGAGCTCAATTTTGTTTCTAAAATTTTGTAATATTAATTGGATCCTTTTAGGCTATAATTTAGCAATAATCGCTGTCTTAGCAACAGTGGGTTTTAAAAAGTCAATTTAGTTACCCTTAGGAACATTTGGGCGAATCAACTATAGGATTTAGATACCAGGATTTGGATTCAGTTTGTGAGAACTTTGCATGGATGAAATGCTTATGAATGCTTCATGATTTTCATTTTGAAATCTTGCACACCAATTCTACAATCCATAATCAATCCATGCCCTTTTGCCTATATGGCTACTTAGGTCTTAACAAAATAATATAAGATTTTGAATTCATGGTTGAGAGGATTTTTCTATTCAAGAAGTTTCTTCTCTTTGAGAATTTTCAACATAGTCAAACAATCAATCAAACTTATTTATTTATTTCACATTCCAAAATTAGGAGAATTTTGGGATGTGACACCAGGCTTATGTCGAACGCCTTTTGGATGCTAAAATCAAGATAGTTTAGTCTGACTGGGTTGGTGAATATCATAGGTTGCATAGCTATTTTCAGCACACGAGCATCTCTCACAGAGTATCTTGCCCTCACACTTCCCAGCAGAACGGTATTGTTGAGTGCAAACACCGTCATCTCGTAGAAACAGGATTGTCTCTCTTAGCACACTCCTCGACCCCCTTGCGGTTTTGGGATGAAGCTTTCATGACTGCCTATTATCTCATCAATCGATGTCTACTCTTGTTGTACACAATGATACACCTATCTATTGTCTACTCAAAATTTAGCCAAATTATGATTTTCTTCATAACTTTGGTTGCGCTTTGTGGCCTAGTTTCTGCAAGTACAATGCACATAAGTTAGATTTTAGATCCAAACTTTGTGTTTTCTTAGGCTATAGTGCCATGCATAAAGGATACACGTGCTTATATTGGTCCATGGGTCGGATTTATATCACTCACAATGTTGTTTTCGACGAATTTATTTTTCCCTATGCCACCCCTGGAGTCCAAACTAATCTTCCTACTTTGTATGAAGCTATCACTTTTTCCTTGTATGAACCGGCTACGGGTAACCATATGCGCAAATATGACTTATCATACTTGTCTAATGAATCTCCTATTTCAGTTGATATTCCCCTTTCCCAGGAGCTCGTCGCCGCTGTCGATATTCGGCCTCGTGTGATTGACATGCATGCGCATGGAAATGTCATGACCTCCGAGGAGCCTAGTTCCCGGTCTCTGTATCACGTGTTTTGGCTCCACATGGTTCTCTCTCCTCCGGCCCAGCGCCATCCACCTCGGGCAGCCTAACTGGCTCGCCATCTTCGGCCCATCCACAGTAGCCCGCGTCGTCCATCGCTGGCTCTTCTCCAGCCACGATATCCACGGCAGCTGCTACCGACGTTGCTGGCCATCCCATGGTAACGTGCACTCGTGATCAGATGCGTCGCGACAGAACATACACCGACAACACTGTGTGCTACAATCTGAGTAGTCGGGTGTTCTTCGCGTTGACGTTGCACCGCAACACCCTTCGAGAACTCGCCTGGCAACCAGCCATGGCTGATGAATTCTCTGCTCTCTGTTAGACGCGCACCTGTACTCTGTTTACGTGTCCCCAAGCGTCAACATTGTTGGTAGAAAATGGGTGTTCAAAACCAAATATAAGCCTTACGATTTTGTTCATAAGTACAAGGCCCGTCTAGTTTCCCGTGGATTCAATCAGCAACACGGTATTGACTATGGCGATACTTTTAGTCCGACTGTCAAGCCAGTTACCATTATTTGTTCGGTTCTCTCTCTTGTTGTGTCCCATGGTTGGACAGTGAAGGGATACAGGTGGGCTACACTAGCGCAAATAAAAAAAAATATACCGCGTATACCAGGATTACTGTTGTCATAGATCATGGGATTACCACTAGACGCGCAGTTGCGGAATTGATGAAGCGCGTCGAGGCAGTGCAGACGTTCCACGTCTCCTCCTTGTCCTCGTCTCACGAGCAGCTCCCCTTGCGCGGCTCGTCCAAGCGCTACAGATGTAGCGTCTCCGAGGTATCCACACGTACAGGATGGAAGCGTCAAACGCCAGACTGCTAGGTCCGCGTGTGCAACACAGGCGTGAGGAGTGGCGGCTGGGAATGATCTGAGGTCTTACCCTGGTCAGCTCGCCCCACCTTCTCTTATATAGGCGTCCCTAGTGGGCTTCTACATTAGCAGCCCATTAGTAGCCTAAGCCTGGTCTAATTTGGATCCAATCCTCATTAGGCTTCCAGCCCCTTAAGTGTGTGACCCTATAGATTCATATGCGTATAGACATGACACGAATACATTTATTCTATCAATAGTTGGTAGCGGCCTCTAGAAGACGTGCCAACTCCTAAACGCATACAAAGATCGTATCGGACGAACCATCACAAGGTTTAGTACATGTCTTTTCCTTTGCCTCACGATATTTGGTCTAGCTCCAAGCTGACCTTCCTTTCTCGATACCGTGATTCGGAATCCCTTTACTAGGTTAACTCTTAACCATATGTAGCACGGCCATGCATTTTTGGATCCGATCACTCGAGGGGCCCAGAGATATCTCTCTCAAGTAGAGAGGGGCAAATCTCATCTTGATTGACCATGCCTTGCAGCATGCTTCAGGACAAACCTGAAAGCTACTTTTATAACTACCCAGTTACGGCGCAGCGTTTGATAGCCCCAAAGTAGGTCGATCCATATCTCAAGTACATGCGAGAATCTCAGGTCTAAGGACAAAATGTACACGATGTATAGAGAGAGAGCTGCAACTAATTGCCAGTCTCAGGTTGGGTCAGTCCAACCCCATGTTCATAATATGTGTCCACATAATTGGTTTGACATCTCCATGTCTATGACTTGCGAAACATAGTCATCAACCAATCGATGTGCTAGTCTAATATTCACGTGTGTTCTCACATGAAATCCGACTAGGGACAACTCTTAAATAACCATACAAGTAAAGAGTTTCACAAACAATTCACATAATTGACAATCAATACAAGTTGCCTGATATGGATATTCAAGGAACATTACAATAACTCATGGATACATATGAAATATCATCATCTCTATGATTGCCTCTAGGGCATATTTCCTTCAGACACTTCGTCAGATTGATGTCAGTAATGCGTTTCTTCATGAGTTTTTGTCTGAGCATGTGTACACGCAGTAGCCTCGTGGTTTTGAGGATGCTCAAAATTCATCTCATGCCTGCAAGCTGCAACGTGTTATCTATGATCTTAAGCAGTCTACGCACGCATGGTATGCTTGTTTGAGTGCTCTTCTTCATCAAGCTTTTTTGTCTAAGGCCGGCACGTCTCTCTTCATCTTCTATTTATGTTGATGATATCATTATTTATGGATCTAGCTCTGCTGCTGTTGATCGGTTTGTGCAATCTATCTCCAATATTTTTCCTATTAAGAATGTTGGCGTGCTAGAGTATTTTCTTGGACTCGAAGCGTCTTACAATTCCGAGGGATGCCGCTGACTGAACGCAAGTATGCACTTGATCTTCTGAAGCTTGCTCGTGATTTTGGATCACTCTTAGGTACCTAAGATTCTTTTCGGTATCGCAGTATCGTTGGTGGTCTTTAGTACTTAACTCTCACATGTCCGGATATTTCTTGTACTGACAATAAGGTGTATCAGTTCCTCTCTCAGCCAACAACTGGATTGACTATCCACAAGTCCCCATCTGTGGGTATTAGCATTTTTACAAATGCATACTGGGCAGGTTGTGTTGATGATTGTCGCTCCACTGGTGGTTTTGCAGTCTTTGTTAGACCAAACCTTGTTTCGTGGAGTGCTAAGAAGCATCCTATTGCCTCTAGATCAAGTATAGATACAGAGTATAGAGCTCTAGATAATGGAGCTGCTCAAGCCATGTGGGTAGAATCGTTACTCGAGGAGCTTCGAGAATCTCATTTGTGTGTACCTAACCTATGGTGCGACAATTTAGGGGCTACTTACCTCATGGGAAATCCGTGTTTCATGCTCGCAGTAACCATATTGAGATTGATTTCCACTTTGTGTGTGAACGAGTCGCCTCTGGTGCTTTGGAGGTGAGGTTTATCTCTTCTCGTGGTCAACTGCTGGCTGATGTGTTTATCTAAACCAGCCACACGATATATGTTACTGTTTTCAAATCAATCTAAATCTTGTATGTACTAGTTATATTAAGGGTGTGTGTTAAGAACGGTCTCTATATACTTGGTATGTGTCTGTACCGCTTGTATACGTACATATGTAAGTGTATTGTGTAACTCTGTCGTACACCTATATAAGAGATCGAGTATGTAGACTATTTCTACACCGAAAACCCTAAACCTATTCTTTTTACTCATGTGATTGAGAGCTCACTCCCAAGCGCATCAAATATCCAGATGGCTCAAATTGCCATTAATCAAGCATCCCCCAGAAGCAGCGGGTATTCATATTATATTTTCTTTGCAGGATCTGCGCAAACAGTTGATATGCCCGTATAAGTTATCTGCAAGCGCTACCTAAATTCAATCTCTAAAATCTCAAGCAATATATATATATATAGGTAAAATAACTGGTACATCTTGGTGTCCACGCACCAAACATGATACGCATAAATTCTCTTTAAACTAGACATACCTGAAGGTATACACACCAAGATGTACCCGTTATTTTACCTATATAGGAAGCCTATATGAGACACCATGGTGCCCAGGCACCATACCTGTATTTCATTAAAATTCTTATATACCTAATGATGTACGTATCCAAATTTCACATATCTAACTTATACATACCTAAGTTATATTTATTCTAGTTATATATACCCAAGGTATCACATACCTAAAGTATACGTACCCAAGTTACATATATATTCACGACGTATACATTAGATATCTGATACCTAGTTATATGTAACTTAGATATCTATATCTTAGGTATGTGATACCTAGTATGTGTAACTTAGGTATATACTATTAAGGCTGGTCATAGTGCATAATAACTTAGATTAGTACTAGTCTAAGTTACTACCTTTATAGTGCAAAATAACTTAAGTGTGGTAACATACAATGTCATATTAATTAGGTTGTAGACTCACTTTGACTTGGTATGTGTGATGTTACAGTAACATAGCTAGTTACTCTATTTATCTCTTTTCACATTAACTCATTGCCACATAAGCAAAAATGCTGAGTTAGACTCTTAGTTACTAGTGAAGTTACTCCACTATGATCAGCCTAAGGCCTGTGGTCTTGATGGTCTTTATTCCGTGGTACATCGTCCCTCTGGCTCCCATTCGGTCTTGATCATATGGGTAAAAAAGAATCAGAAAAACCGCTTGTACAAGATCATGCCGGATCGTGTTTGATTAGAAAAAGGACCCCATGACATCCTAGAGGCCCAAGGGCTCTCGTGTGGTTCGCTCCGACGCTCCGCTCAAAAAGGAATATGTCTATCCGATCCTAGAAAAACGATGCACGTGAAAAATCGGAACACAACCTGGCAGCTAGCTGACCGAGTGAAAAAATGGGAACACAACCTAGCAGCTAGCTGACCGAGTGAATGGATGAGGGAAGCTTAATAGACGGATTCAAATCAAATAAATAAATGGAACATTGGATCGTGAAACACCCGAACGGAAATGCTGCAGCAGCTTAAACATGCCCAAGAAAAAATGAAAGTGTCCAAGAGAAACATGCTCAAGAAAAAAATAGAAGTTATAGAGAATTGACGAAACATGTTTAAGAGAAAATTAAAGTAATGACGCCCTCCAAACTTGTTTTCCACCATGCACCTAGCACACCGAATCACCCAATACCAAATAGCAATTTCAAGAAAGGAAGCGATGTTGACACGGCGTTGTTGCCTGGACCAGTGCACTGGACCTAGGGTAGAGTGGACTAGGGATATTAGCGACGCCCTCCTAAAAGGAATAGCGCCACCGAAGACGGCACCACGTCGGTGTCAAATAAGCCGGCAAGGATTTCTCACCATTGTCATCATCTCATCGTGCACACTAGAGAGCGGCCCACAAGACGGAGGCGGGCAACTTTACTCGAGCTAGGGACGGCAGCACTACAAGTACACGGGAGGAGCCCACATCCACCATCGAGAGACAGGAAAACTTTGATGAAAAGATCAGTGACTACGGTCATAGTGGTAAGTGGAGGGTTCACCGGTGTCATATGAAAAGATTAAGATTAGTGACTACGGTTCTTTACCATACCAATTGAGTGATGGTTATTTATGTCTATTGAGACACTATCGGTACGTATAATTTTAAATTATATGAATTTTGTTTGCGGAAGACCAGACGCAAAAAAGGTATATAGAGAACTGTGACAGCCACTACGGGAGAAAGATTCTTTGCCGTGTGGGTGTCGAAACACAGCAAATCCAAAAGCCACACGACAACGATTGGGACGGCAAAGGCTCTTTGCCGTGTGTCTTCACGCCCGGAATACGGCAAAGGCTTTGCCGTGTGTTTTCTGATTAGACACGGCACACTAAAGTAATTGACGGTTCCGTCCGTCTGACGGAGCTAACAGATGAGTGTCGTGTTTTCTCTTTGCCGTGTGAAATTGGTTTTTGCCGTGTGTCCTTCCTTTGCCATGTGTCTTGTCATTGCCGTGTGAGTGTCCTTTGCCGTGTACATTACAGTTTGCCGTGTGCCACTTGTTTGCCGTGTGCATTCTTGTTTGCTGTGTGTTTCTCCTTGTCGTGTGCCTCTCAGGGGTGACACAAGGCAACGTTCATCCTTTGCCGTGTTCCTTGGCCATATTGCACACAGAAAAGGCCCTGTGTATAACCTCAGCAGCACACAGGTGGGCTACACATGGCTTCACGGCAAAGTGACCATTTGGCTCTGCCCTGTTTTTTCAAAAAAAAATGTTTCCATTCATTTCTGCAATTCAAAACATAGAATATATATATATGATCATACAGATCATCAGCAACACCAAATTGCATCGAACAACAATATATAATCATCACCAATACCAAAATATCACAAGTATGATCATAATATCATCACAAACACTACCAAATATCACACCATCACCACGAAAACAAGAAAATTCACAAGTATGACACGATAATTACCAAGTGCATAACCAACAAGTGCACAATCCCTAAACTACACAAATATTACAAGTTTATTCTTGCCACCCACAAGACCATCAACACCGAGTGCTCCACAAGATCATGCTCCATCTTGAGATCCTACAAGTTCAAGACAAGTACATAAATATGACAAGTAAAATCATTAATATGTACAAGTTTCTAGGCAAGTTAATGGCAATGGAAATAACATGGGATTTTGACGAGTATCATGGCAAATTACATCAATATGACAAGTAAAATCATGAATATCTACAAGTCCCATGGCAAGGCTAAAATTTCTATAAGTGTCATGGCAAGGCTAAAATTTCTACAAGTGTCATAGCATGGCTAAAATTTTGACAATGGCATAGAATTATCTACAAGTGTCATGAAATTGCTAAATTTGCTATAAGTATCATGGCAAGGCTAAATTTCCTACAAGTGTCATGGAATTGCTAAATTTTCTATAAGTATCATGTCAAGGCTAAAATTTCTACAAGTGTCATAGCATGGCTAAAATTTATACAAATGCGATGGCATGGCTAAATTTGACAAGTATAAGAAAACAAACCTGGAGGACTCTGATTCAGCCTCCGGACGACCGACAGATTGTTGACAGTGAAAGACGGCGGCGCCTGGTTGTTCGATCCACCTGAGGACCCACCAGGCGGCGGCATCGC